>OX463227.1:19264837-24264837 GCA_949820135.1 Sylvilagus floridanus
CTTCTTTCGGGTCTCCCACGTGGGAGCAGGGGCCCAAGGATTTGGGCCATCCTCTACTGCTTTCCCAGGCCATAGCAGAGAGCTGGATCATAAGTGGAGCTGCTGGGACTTGAACTGGCACCCATATGGGATCCCTGCACTGCAGGTGCTGGCTTTACCTGCTATGCCACAGTACTGACCCTATTGATTTTTTGTATTAATTTTATATGCTGAAACTTAACCAAACTCTCTTATGAGTTCCAACAGTCTCTTAGTGGAGTCTTTTGGATCCCCTATATTCAGAATCATGTCATCTACAAATAGACATAATTTGACATCCTCCTTTAAAATGTGATTTCTTTTTCTTGCCTAGTGGCTCTGGCTAAAACTTCCAGGACTATATTGAATGGTAATGATGAAAGTAGGCATCCTTGTCTGGTTGCCCTTGTCAGATCTTAGTGAAAATGCTTCCAAATTTTCCTCATTCACTATGATGCTGAATGTGGGCTTGTAGTTTAACACCTTGATTATGTTTAGGAATTATCCTCCCATACCCAATTTGCTTAAGGTTTTTTCATAATAGGATGTTGTACTTTGTCAAATGATTTCTCTACATTTATTGATATAATAATATGGTTTTTATTCTTCAATTTGTATTCTTCAATGTCATATATCACATTTTAAAATTTGCATATGTTGAAACCTCCCTGTATACCAGGGATAAATCACTTGGTCTGGGTGAATGATCTTTCTGATGTGTTGTTGGATTTGATTAGCTTGCATTTTGTGAGGATTTTTGCATCCATGTTCATCAGTGATATTGGTCTATAGTTCTCTTTCTTTGTTGTGGTTTTCTCTGTTTTTGGAATTAAGGCAATGCTGGCTTCATAGAAAGAATTTGGGAGCATTTCATCTCTTTCAATTGTTTTGAAAAGTTTGAGAAGAATTGGGATTAACTTTTCTTTAAAAGTCTGGTAGAATTCAGCAGTGAAGCCATCTGGTCCTGGGCTTTTCTTTGTTGGGAGAGTATTTACTACCCATTCAATATCCCTCTTGTTTATTGGTCTGTTTAGGTTTTCTATGTCTTCATGACTCAATTTTGGTAGATTGCATATGCTCAGGAATCTATCCATTTCTTCTAGATTTTTTCAATTTGTTGGCATATAGCTGTTTGTAGAAATTTCTAATTTTAAAAAATTTTTGTGGTATCTGTCATTACATCTCCTTTTTCATCTCTGATTTTATTGTGTCTTTTTTTTGGTTAATTGGGCCAATTGCGTGTCAATATTGTTTATTTTTTCTAAAAAACAGCTCTCCATTTCACTAATCTTTTGTATTATTTTTGTTTAAATTTTTGTTATTTCTTCTATAATTTTTATCACTTATTTCCTCCTACTAATTTTGTGTTTGGTCTTTTGTTATTTTTTTCTAGGTCCTTGAGATGCATTCATAGTTCATTTTCTTGATGCCTTTCCAATTTCTTGAGGTAGGTGCTACTTGTTATTAGCTTCCCTCTTAACACTGCTTTTCCTATATCCCATAAGTTTTTTTTTTTAAGATTTATTTTATTTATTTGAAAGGCAGAGTTACAGAGAGGGAGAGGCAGAGAGAGAGAGAAAGAGGCCTTCCATCTGCTGGTTCACTCCCCAAATGGCTGCAACACCTGGAGCTGGGCAGGTCTAAAGCTAGGAGCCAGGAGCCTCCTTTGGGTCTCCCAAGTGGATGCAGGGACCCAAGAACTTGGGCCATCTTCTACTGCCTTCCCAGGCTATAGCAGAGAGCTAGATCAGAAATGGAGCAGCCAGGACTTGAGTTAGATCCCATATTGGATGCTGGTACTGCAGGCAGCAGCTTTACCAGCTATGCCACAGTGCCAGCCCAATTCCATAAATTTTGATATGTTGTATTGTCATCTTCATTCATCTCCAGGAATTTTCTGATTTCCCTATGACCCACTGTTCATTCAGGAGCATGTTCAGTCTCCATCTCCATGTGTTTGTATATCCCCTGAGATTCTTGAGTTGCTTATTTCATTTTTTTAAAATGAAGCTTTATTTTTTTTTTTATTTGACAGAGTTAGACAGTGAGAGAGTGAGAGTGAGAGAGAGAGAAAGGTCTTCCTTCTGTTGGTTCACCCCCCAAATGGCTGCCACTGCCAGAGCTACGCCGATTGAAGACAGGAGCCAGATGCTTCTTTCTGGTCTCCCATGTGGGTACAGGGGCCCAAGCTCTTGGGCCATTATCCACTGCCTTCCCAGGGCCACAGAAGAGAGCTGGACTGGAAGAGGAGCAGCTGGGACTAGAACCTGGCACCCATATGGGATGCTGGCACCACAGGCGAAGGATTAACCTAGTGAGCCATGGCGACAGCCCCAAGTTGTTTATTTCTAGCTTATCTCCATTGTGGTCAGAAAAGATGCATTGTTTGATTTCAATTGTTTTGAATTTGCTCAGACTAGCTTTATGGCCTAGTTTATAGTCTGTCCTAGAGAAAGTTCCATGTATCGATGACAAGAATGTGTATTTTTCAACTAAGGGTTGAAATGTTCTGTAGATATCAGTTAGGTCTATTTGGTCCATAGTGTTGATTAGCTTATTTATTTGTTGATTTTCTGTCTAATTCATCTGTCCATTGATGAAAGTGGGGCACTGAAGTCCCCCATTACTATTATATTGGAGTGTATGTCTCCCTATAGATCAATTACATTTGTTTGAAATAGCCAGTCACCCTGGAATTGCATGCATATACATTTAGTATGAATTAATTTCTTAATGGATACGTAGTTCTCTTCTTTGTCTTTTTAGAACAATTTTTGTGTTAAATTCTATTTTGTCTAATATTAGGATGGCTATACCTGTTTATTTTTGCTTTCCATTAGCATGGAATATCTTTTTTCATCCTTTCACTTTTGGTTTATATGTATCCTTGATAGTGAGGTGTGTTTGAAGCCTTTGATTCTAACGTATGTTAAAAATAACTCAAAAAATAAAAAGTAAAAAAAAAAAAAAGGCAATGTGAGGGTCCTTACAGTGACACACATACACAGAAATTTCCCACATTTAATTTAAAAGTATTTAAGGAAAAATAATTCTCAACCATTCTTCCTTTAACTAACTAGCAAATGCCCTTAGGGATGTTTATGGTTTTTTTGTCTTTATTTGGGTTCTACTTGAGATTAATTGTGGCCAGTCCCACACCTATCACAAACCGGTTTTTATGTTAACCTAAGCTACTTCACAACCCATTAGCCGTGAGTGCCATTAGCAGTTATATTACCTCTTTGACTACTCATGCTGAACTCATGTGTAATAACAATGAGGTAGCCTATTAGGAGAAATTCATCTTATACAGCATGACTGAAAAACACTTCTAAGGTTTCCCCAAGTGATATAAAATGCTCCAAAAGTTATAACAAGAGAACATCCAATCTCCCCAAATGGCTCTAGCTGTCAGTAGCTTTATTTTCAATACCAATGGTTGGAAAGTAATGTACTCTTACCTAAGTTTCAAACTGTATTTATTGGTACTCATTTGCACAGCCTAAGAGATATTTATTTGAAATAACATGAAATTGGGATTTCGATACTCCTGATTTAAATCTCTTTGGATAGAACATTTCTGATATAGCAAGAGTCAAAAATATGTATTCTAAAATTTGCTGATTGTCATTTATTTGGCAAAGCTACTGCCAGGGACTGTGAGAGGATATGAAAGTTTAAAAAAATTTGTGGCTGGCATTGTGCAGATTAAGCTTCTGCATACTATGCCGGCATCCCATATGGCACCTGTTCAAGTCCTGGTTGCTCCACTTCAGATGCATCTCCTTGCTAATGCCTGGGAAAGCAGCAGAAGACTGCCTATATCCCTGGGCCTCCGCACCCATGTGGGAGACCTGGATGGAGTTCTAGACTCCTAGCTTCTGCCTGGTTCAGCCCTGACTGTTGTAGCCATTTGGGGAGTGAACCAATGGATGGATGATTCTTTTTTTCTCTTTCTGTTTCTTCCTCTGTAACTCTAACTTTCAAATAAAATAAATAAACCTTAAAAAATTTTGTTTTTTCAAGCAACATGCAGTATACTGATAGCACAACAGATACTTATTGGATACATCCCTTACACAAATAGCCCTAATAAGTTATTTTCCTATTCACTGACACAGAGGTGGGGCAAACCAAAACAGCTGTCAGATTAAGAATGCTGTTGTAATCATCAAGTATATCCATTTGCTAGATGGTTCAGGCCATGCACCTGCTTTTTACCCTCTCCCCCTCTTTTTTTTAAGTGGAAAGAATTTCCACTCTTTTCTCCCTTAGGCTGAAAGGAAAGGCAGGTGGGGAAAGCAACAATAATTTAGCTGAAGGTCAACTATGGTCCCCTGCTAATGGCTCTGGCTCCTCCCAGCACCAATTGCCTGAGAATAGGAAATCAGCGCAAGCTATTTCTGTGATCAGGAGGTAAAAGCTGGGATGCTGGTGAGGGTGATGTGCTACTTATTGTCTTTTTCCCTTTGAAGAAAAATAATTACTCTGTTTAAATGACACACTTCAGAGCTCATCAGTTTGAAGGATGGTTGGATACAGCCCAGTAGAACTGAACAACTGTACAAACATCTCCTGCTGCTGAGTCACCCCCAGCCTTTTCCCCCTTGCTTCTATCTCCTGTCTCTGCCACCAAATATGGATGGCAGGAGCATCAAGGTAGACATGCTATAGGTGGATCTGTAGCAAGATGGACAACCTGTAGCTGGACAACATGTCATATCAAGCTGGACAACCTCTAGCTTCCAGTGCTTGTTAGAATGATCAGCAATGACTGAGTTCTGTTAACAGGTAGGGCCAAGCATGGGGATTGTGCCCCAAGACTGATGTGCTGTCTGATCCAGTCTGTTCTTCTGGATGGAACAGAGCAATGTGACCAGCAGCACCTGCACTAACTTAGACAATGAAAACTCCCTGGAGCATGCCATAGGAACTTCTCACTTCCCAGCAACAACAGGAAGTGAGTTAAGGGAACAATGATAATGAGAAGAATGCCCTTCCACCTACTAAACTCTTACACACAGGTAATCCCACCTTTCAGTTGGATCTTTCCTCTGGGTCAAATAAAAGGTCATATGAAGGTCAGAACTAGGAGCTGATTCACACCTCCTCTTGGAAGATGGGAATGTGCTCAGTACTTGAAAACATGAGCTCTTGATGAGATTGCTGGTTTTTTTTTTTTTTTAATACATCCTTTGGAAACTTTTCCTTTACTAATGATACACAATCACTATGGTAGACAATAGATCTTCAGAGTGGGTGAGAATGTAATGACTGTCACTGTGTTTTTGTCCTTCTGTGGGGTGCTGAGAAGCAAGGACTACTTATATTATCTATTGCTTATCTTTTAGGAAATAGTTGGTTAGCAACTTAAGACAGTCTTTCAGTCTTTCTTCTCTGTTTATTAAATACAATTGAGTGAACCAGCAGATGGAAGATCACTTTCTCTCCCTCTCTCTCTGCAACTCTGCCTTTCAAACTAATAAATAAATCTACAAAAAGAAAATAAAAAGAATCGATCGAGTTTACCCGACTTGAAAATTTAATAACAACAAGCTGCTCAGTATATTTGATCCTTGGCTTTAGTTTAGGTGTGAAAGACTATAAAAGTTGCCTCAATTAAAGATGCAGACTCAGTAGCAAAGTAAAATAACTTACAAAATATATTAAAATTACTATGGAAATAATGTGTCCAAGAAAAAATACTGACAATTGTAGAGACACTTAATTTGGGAAGTCACTCAACTTTTTTGTACCCTAGCAGGAACAGATAATGAAATTAAGCCCTCTAGTTCCAATATTTGATCTAAAGCTTACACCTAGCACAGTGTCTGGTCCAAATAAAGCATTACATCAACATGCATTCCTCGATTCGCTTGACCCAACCATCTCACAATGTGTACCTATATAAAAAATCATGCTGCACATCATAAATGTGAGTGCATACAATTTTTGTCAACTATACCTTACTAATATGCAGGTACATTCACTGAGTGGTAACTAAATGTGCTGGATTTTCCTTTAGGCACTTGCTCCATCATCATTAATAATTTCACAACAGCCTTACAAAAATTCTTAAAGGCTTTAGCATATAGCTAATAGACATTCTGTATCCATTTTTTGTTTGGACTATGAAGTGAAAAGTATTCAGATCATCAAATGATGTAAAATGGACAAATTGCCTTTGACAGTAAGATTTCAATTTAAGGAAAAGCTAATTACTCTGCAGACTTTATTCTTATGGAGAATTTCTCAATGTTCTCATTCTCTTCTTTTCTACCAATCACTGCTGTTGGATGCCAGTAATGTGCTCCCTCACGTAAAACACGATGGCTCTATTGCGCCCCCTGGTGAGAAGTGTTTGTTTCATCACACAATTCTGAATGGCCCAGGCAATCTTCATTTTGCTTTGAAACGTTGAGCTTTTCATAAGATCACGTTAATATAGCCACAACAGAAAAGCAATAAAACCATATTCAGAGGTGCCTTAACCTCTGAGCTTCTCTGTTCCATCACCAAGCCAATCCCAGTCTATTTATAAGGCTCCAAAAACACTTACAGATACCTGTTGAGTAATTATGAATGCCATTACAAAGGTGGTATTTGGCATGATACCCAGTCATTTTTCTGAACTCATAACTTAGTTGTCCTATCCAGGTCCTAGGGCAGAATCAAACATAATCTCATTAGACCCACGCAGGAAAATTGTAGAAGACATTCTTTCTTGAAGATACTAAGCCAGCCCACAAACATCCCAGACTGTGTAAAATATGTTCATTTTTATTCTGATGTGATAGTCCCTGTTATAGGCCATTTTGTTACTTCAGATTTGTTGCTCCCTGTAGTGGTATTATCCAGTTGATGATTTGATTTCCTTTTGTTCTCACATCCCCAAATGGACTACAAATATAATCAGTGCCTATCACATGAATGAGCAGTGTTCTAAGTGCTTATATATAGCTTTAGTCATTTGGAACTCAACATAAATTTTCCCCCAGAAACTAAGAAATGACAATTAGTTTCTAAGGGTAACCTCTAAATCAATTTAACCCATACTGAACTGAAATAGATTATTCATAGTACCATTTCTGGGGCTGGTGCTGTGGCACAGCTAGCCAATTCGCCACCTGCAGCACCGGAACTCCATATGGGTGCCAGATCCAGCTGCTCCACTTTCAACCCAGCTTCCTGTTAATGCACCTGGGGAAGCAGTGGAAGATGGTCCAAGCGCTTGGGATGCTGCGCCCACGTGGAAGAGCAGGAAGGAGTCTGTGGCTCCAGGATTCAGCCTGGCCTAACCCTAGTTCTTGTGGCCATTTGGGGAGTGAACCAGCAGGTGGGAAATATCCCCTCCTTCCTCTCTGACTCTTTCAAATAAATAAATAAATGTTTAAAAAGTACCATTTCTAGTATACTTGGATTCTATGAATTTATTTCTCTGGGGAAATGAACTCTGAGGTTTGCCTTAGGATGTTCAGAGCTACACCTGCTCTCTCTTCAAAGTCGACCCAGCTTCTGCATGGGCCCTCTATTTGTCTGCTTGGAGTGACTAGGGAGATTCACCCTGGGGGAGGGCGTGTGTGTAGGGTGAAGAAAGAAGGGGAGAATTTGTGTCCTTTCCCCAAATCACTACCCTGTCCCTGTCCTACCGTGTGTCAAGAACTCTCAGTACTGCATGATGCTTTTCACTGATGAGCACATACATACTTCAACTGAAAGATGCTACAGCATCAAGTGTGATTTCAGGGACTCTCCCTGGGTGTGTGATAAAACAGGGGTCACAGAAAGTCTGAGAAAGCATGTCCCACCCGCACTCACTCACCAGCAGACATGCATTGATCCCTGTGATATTACAGCTGTGCTGCCAAGCCCGGGGAAATGGAAGATACAGGGATGAGAAAGATAGCATCCCCGCCGAGGGGGCCTTCATTCTGAAGAGCAGGAGTGACGGGGATGTCAACAGTTGCTGACGTAGAGGTAAGGAGGCACACTAGAAAGCACGAGGACACACAGTCTCAAACAACTCTAAAGGGCTCCGAGTACAATGAGGGGCATACAATAAACATGATCAGAAATTAGATCAGAATCAAGGGGTTCGCGCTTCAGATGTCACACAGGAAACAGGAAGCCACAGGGAAACAGAGTACGGTTTTTCCCTGGAACGGCCCCTCACAATTCTCAGACACAAAGGTGACATGGAAGACAACGTGGGGCTATTCTGGCACAGAACACAAGTAGCATAAATTCAAGAGAGAGGGAGAGGGAGAAGGAGAGGGAGAGGGGGAGGGAGGAAGGGGGAGGAGGAGAGAGGGGGAGGAGGAGTTGGGGGAGGGGGAGAGAGTGCGTTCTTAGCCATACTAGGTTAACATACGTGTTTATCTCCGCTCCCTGTCCAAATCTCTCTGAAAAGGCAACAATAAAAACACTAGACACACACCCAAGGGGGAAGGGACAATGCGAGAGCAGACAAGAGCTATTGATTAGGTTTTGGAAACATGGGTAGTTGAAGACAGGGAGGAGAAAGCTTAGCAGAGAGCAGTACCCCACATTCAAACCTAACAGAAAAGGGCCACTCAGGAGCCATGTGCTTCACGAATGGAACCCCAGAAAGTTTTGGGAATTGGAGGCAACTGGTAGCAGTGGGAAGTACCTGGAGCTGAAGCAGAACCAGTAGCTAGCAGGTGTAAGGTGTTAAGGTGTAAGTGTAAGGATAAGGTGTGAGGTGTAAGGTGTACGGTATAAGGTGAAGGTGTAAGGTGTTGAGCCACCAGCTTGTTACCAAGGCACCTGTCTTCGGCCCCCCAGCAGAAGCAGGGGAGAAGGCTCCCAGAGGCTTTGACTGCGAAGCAGACATGGTCACAAACGCCCAGGAGTTGGGGAAAGAGGACATTTTCCTTGCCTCCCCGCCTATGCCCCATTTGCTTCTCAGAGCACTGTTAGGGAGCCTTCTGACGCCAGGCTGGAGAGAGGAGATGATTTTTCTCAGGGAAAACTGATCAGCAGAAGGAGCTGACGAATATCTGGGATCTTCCAGAGCAACGCCCAGGTCCCCAGGCCAGACATAGATTCGTTTGTGCACAAAGAGCTCCTGACTGGCATTTGAGATTTCACTTGTACACAGGGATGGGCTGTCACGGCTTGTGGGACCTGTGAGAAAACTCCAAACCCTACGATAGGACTCTCAGGAAGCAGATAATTCTGGTATCAGAAAAAAGTTCCACTATCATTAGTGTCCTCATGAAGTTAAGGGAAGAAAACACTCATTTAAAAAGAAAGGAGAAGGGGCAGGTGCCATGGCAAGTAAAGCTGCTGCCTCTAGTGCCAGCCTCCCATATGGGCCCCGATTTGTGTCCTGGCTGCTCCACTTCTGATCTGGCTTCCTGCTAATGCACCTAGAGAGCAGCGGAAGACGGTCCAAGTTCTTGGGGTCTTGCACCCATGTGGGAGAATGGAAAGAGGCTCCTAGCTTCTGGTTTTGGATTGACCCAGCTCTGCCATTGTGGCCATTTGGGGAGTGAACCAGCAGATGGAATCTCTCTCTCTCCCTCACGGACTCTGCCTCTTCCTCTCTCTGACTCTGCCTTTAAAATAAACAAATAAATAAATAAATCTTACAAAAAGTAAAAACAAAAGTTAAAAAAAGAACAAACACAAAGAGGGAGACTTGAAAAATAACAATGGGCCCTTAAAAATTAAAAATTAAGTTAAGGGGATGGTGCTGTGGTAGAGAGGGTAAAGCCGCCACCTGCAGTGCCAGCATCCCATATGGCCACCAGTTCGAGTCTCGGCTGCTCCACTTCTGATCCAGCTCTCTGTTATGGCCTGGGAAAGAAGTAGAAGATGGTCCTAGCCCTTGGGCCCCTGCAGGAAGACCAGGAAGAGGCTCCTGGCTCCTGGCTTTGGATCGGTGCAACTCTGGCCATTGTAGCCAATTGGGGAGTGAACCAGCAGATGGAAGACCTCTCTCTCTCTCTGTCTCTCCTTCTCTCTCTGTGTAACTCTAACTTCCAAATAAATAAATAAATCTTAAAAAAATGAAGTTAAAGTACTAATAAAAACTTAAAAAAAATTCCAGTAGAAAAGTGGGAAGAGAAAACTTAGTGTAGCTTCCACAAAGTGAAACAAAAAGACCAACAAGATAGAAAAGATGGGAGAAGAGATAAGAAAACTTGAAACCATATATCAAATATGATCATATCTAATAACAGGATTTTCAAAAGCCAGATAACAGAGAGGAAGGAATTTATCAAAAAATAATAAATACTGTAGGAAAACTCTAAGAATGCATGAAGAAGAGGAACTTACAGATCAAAAAGGTCCACAATGTGCCCAGTGTAATAAATAAAAGAGGCATTTCATTGTAAAATTTTAAAGTTCATCACCCACAGGGAGCTGGGCATCAGAATGGCCTTCAAGAACAATATCACTCGAAAGGTTAAAACAACAGAGCCAAGTCTTCAGTGATTCTTAAAGAAATGATTTGTCTTTGAGAGTAAATACTGATCAAATGTGATCATCAAAAAAGTGATTTTAGATGGAAAAGAGTCATAATTTGCACCCACTGAAATCAGTATCAGGAAGCTGCTGAAGAATGCACTCTACCAAAACGAGGGAGTAAATCAGCTAAGAGAAAGGTCTGGGGCCTGGGAGACCAGGAATCCGAGGAGATGAGAAGGGAGCTCCCAGAATGAGAGAGTCGGAAGCTGCCAGAGCAAACGCTGCAGTTTCCAGGAAAAGAACCAAGAGCCAGAAGGAACGTTTCCAAAGAAAAACGTGAAGGTTATTTGTCCAGTGATTTGCCAACCTGGGAAGAATTTTTAAGGTTCTTTCTGAAAAATTAGGGCCAAATTCTTAATGGGTAGTAAGCAAACAATGTAAACAAACATGCAAAGTGAACAGACCAAGGAAATTATTCACTCCAGAGATAACCAAACCTTGAACAAGAAATGAGATAAAATTACAGTAAACTATATGATACAGCTGTGAATACCACTTAGGTAATTATAAGCATGTAACAATACAATGTTGAGCAAATAAAAACGATAATTAGCATCATTAGAAGTATGGGGGAAAGAACAGCATGTGTAAGACATTGAGACTGGGTAGGAAAGCCAGTAAATAATGTCTATAATCTAACAAGGAAGACATGCCACTTTAACATGAAATGCACCCATAAGGGAGTCCGTATCTACAGGGATTGAAAGTGGTTGCTCTGAAGGCAGGGAAGTTAGAAACGAGGAGGGATGAGAGTGGAGAATACCGTTTTTCTTTAGTAGGTCACCAGTATCTTTCTCTGTTGAAAGTACCTACAAGCATTGCTTGGCTAAATGTTAACGACTAAATGAAAAGAGCCGCATTAGCAATGTGGAAAGTACTTACGGTACCAAATGCACACAACAAAAGATTGTACCAATTCTATGACCATTAACTATATAAAAGGAGCCTTTAAACCTGGAAACAGTTGTTTCTTTTCTAACTATAGTGCCATTTACAATGGACCATTTGGAGCCCTTGGCGAGGAGCTGTCACTTTGAAACTACTGCAAGTTTACACGAGCAACATTGAGGAGTGATTGACTCCATCACACTTTGATGACCCAGTGTTGGCAAGAGAACAGCTCACACTTGTATTTTATTAAATTCATGATATAAATGCTCAGTGCTATGTATTTGAAACAGTACAATATGTAATTTGATTATTGTTAGTTTTGACTAAATAAAATTCTACGAGTTCTCTGCTAAATATGAGCTGCTTTATAATAAAACAAAATCATTAAAGTATAGTAAATACAGATGCTTTTACTGTTGTTTTATTTGACAGGTAGAGTCATAGACAGTGAGAGAGAGAGACAGGCAGAAAGGTCTTCCTTCTGTTGGTTTACTCTCTAAATGGCCGCCACGACTGGCGCTGTGCTGATCCAAAGCCAGGAGTCAGGTGCCTCCTCCTGGTGTCCCATGCGCGTGCAGGAGCCCAAACACTTGGGCCATCCTCCACTGCACTCCTGGGCCACAGCAGAGAGCTGGACTGGAAGAGGAGCAACCCGGACTATAACCTGAGCCTATATGGGATGCTGGCGCCGCAGGCAGAGGATTAACGGAGTGAGCCATGGCGCCGGCCCCTTACTATTTTTTTAAGAGTTATTTATTTATTTGATATATGTCTAGAGACAGAGGGGGAGAGAGAGAGAGAGAGAATCTTTCATCTGCTGGTTCACTCTCTAGGTGGCTGCAACAGCTAGGACTGGGCTAGGCTGAAGCCTGGAGCCAGGGGCTTCATCTAGGACTCCTATCTGGGTGTCAGGGGCCCAAGTACTTGGACCATATTCCACTGCTTTTCTCAAGCCATTAGTAGGGAGCTGGATCAGAAGCGGAACAGCTGGGACACAACCTGGTGCTCACATAGGATGCCAGCATTGCAGGTAGCGGCTTTACCCACTACGCCACAATGCTGGGAATGATCAGCAGCTATGCAAAGGAATGGAAGGAAGCAGCCCTGGACTGAGGGAGTGGAGGGCTGTGAGACACCTCTCAGCAGAGCCTCGGCCTCCCAGCAGGTAGTTCTGAAAGTAGGATGGCCCTGTTAGGTGGGATGTTGCAGGCTGGAGCTTTAATGTCCCCAGTCAAGCATCAGAAATAGCTCCCAGCAGGAGGCGCCACCATGTTCTAGAGGCTCTCAGCAGAGAAAGCTGCCAACAATTCTTGGTGGCCCTGGGGCCACCTGTCAATGGCACAACTGCAGCTGTCATTCCCAAGGGGGGGCGGTGTGAGCATCCACTTTGTCTTGTTTCCCTGGCTAGAAACCCCAGAGACATTTTCAAATCTTGCTGTTTTGGCCAACTGTTTGCTACTAAATTGAAATACTCGGCTGGAGCTGGGCCAATCCGAAGTCAGGAGCCAGGAGCTTCCTCCGGGTCTCCCATGCGAGTGCAGGGGTCCGAGCACTTGGGCCATCTTCCTCTGCCTTCCCATGCACATTAGCAGGGAGCGGGATGGGAAGTGGAACAGCCAGGTCTCAAACTGACACCCATACAGGATGCTGCTGGTGCAGGCTGCAGCTTTATCCACTACACCACAGTGCCAGTCCCTCTAGCAGTTCCTAGGTGAGCTATAGGGTCCATGGTTCTCCCTCTTTCACAAATTATTGGCAGATTATTTATGATACTGAATCCTGGCTTTGACCACATTATGTTTTAGTTAAAGAATCTGATTTTGTTTAGTGTTTCAAGATATGTTAGTTTCTGGTTCCTCTGTCTGTTTTTCAGGTTCCTTAAAGTCACAATTCCCAGCCAAGTGCTATCTCACATGGATGTGCTCCCCATGGCTCTCCAACCCTCTGGTCATTCAGAGAACCTTTGACCCTATACATGCCACCTCAGAGCTGTGCCATTTCTGGACTGTTCTTCATCTTCATCCATATCCATCTGTTCTGCTTGCTCATTAAAATTAAGCTTAAGGGAGGTTGGGATGATGCTGGGGCAGCCACATCTTTGTTAGGATCTGGCTGCATTGGATGTTTCTAAGTTGACTCCACTGTCACAAGAAATTACTAACAGGCTAGCCATCATTAATATAGCTACCATTAGTCATGTTGCTCATGGGAAATCCACAGTTGGGAAAGCTATTTCTGGTTTCACACTGTCAGGTTCAAAAATGAACTGGAAAGAAAGAGTACTATCTAGCATGGCTATGTGAACGCTAAGGTGCTCGTGGAGGAAGACGATGCTGCAGTATTTGATGGAGAAAATCCTGAAGCAGTCTCTTGTGGACATCAAGGATAACTGCGCATACATTTGATTATGTATGCACTCCAGTCAGCTAGACAAGTTTCTTTTTTTGTCTGTCCCGGTCATGATACTTTGATGGCTGCTATGCTGAATGGTGTAGCAGTGATGGAAACAGCTCCTCTGTTGATAGCTGGTAATGAATCTTGTCCTCAGCCTCAGACATCTGAACACCTAGATGCCACAGAAATTATGAAAATGAAACATTTTGATTCTACAAAACAAAATGGATCTGATAAAAAAAAATCAGGCTAGGTATTTGTACAAGGCACAGTAGCAGAAGGAACTCCTTATCCCAATTTCTGCTCAGTTGAACTACAATATTGAAGTGGTCTGTGAGTATATAGTGAAGAAAATTCCAGTACCTCCAAGAGGCTTCACTTCAGATCTCTGGCTTATTGTTATTAGGTTATTTGATGATAGCAAACTTGGCTATGAGGTTGATGTCCTTAAAGGGATTGTAGCTGGTGGTAGTATTTTAAAAGGAGTTTTAAAGGTGAGCCAGGAAAGAGAAATTGGACCTGGTATTGTTTCCAAAGATAATGATGCAAAACTCATGTAAAAACCAATCTTTTCAAAAATTCCATCATTGTTTTGCAAAATACAATGATTTTCAGTATGCTGCTCTAGACAGTCTTACTGGCTAGCGTTGGAATAAAAGTTGACCCTGCTTTGTGCTGAACTGACAGAAGGGTGGGGCAGGTGCTCAGTGCAGTTGGAGCTTTGCCAGAGAGCCTCACAGAACTGGAAATTTCTAATTTTCTACATAGATGGCTTCTAGGTGTATGTACAGAAGGAGATATAAAACAGCGAAGGCACAAAAGCTACCCAAGGATGCAGTGCGAGTGGTGAACGTAGATCCCTGTCTACAGGAGGGAGACTCAGTGCAGTCAAGGCAGACTCAGGCTTCTCACTAATCCTGTGTGCACAGAAGCAGGAGGAAAAAATGCCCGTGGGCAAGGAGTCAAGAAACACGCATTTAATTGGTTGGGGTCAGATAAGAAGAGGGGTGACCATCAGGCCAACTGTGGATGACGACGGAGAAAGCATAGTTAAATACTACATTTGAATGAAATCAGAATTTCTCTTAGTAACTTAGGGGCATAGTTTTGAATTAAAACCAAGGAATAAATTTCATAGTTCATTACTTTAATAGAAGTTTTCAGGTTATTCTTTTCTTGTGACAAAAATTTAACCTCTACTACTTAAACAGCAATCTTTAATAAAGAGCAAAATTGGCATATTGATGGTTTAATGTACAACTTAGCAGAAGTTGATTACTGGCAAACATTTCCAGATTTGTGCATCATTGCCGCATTCGAAGGAAAGTGCTTGTTCCAACTGGTCTTTAATGTATCACACATACCACTTTATCTGCTTCAAATAGCTTTCTTCTTAGTTTTTCACACAAACACCAACACTCAGCTTAAGTTCTACCCTTCTCATCAAATAGTCATTGTCATTGGCTCTTTCTGGAGGCTTCAGAGGGCCTCCATGACTTCCTTTTAAGCAAATCACTGATGAGCTTTTCTGTCTTAGGGATGGTTGCGTGCCATTTAAATGACATTTCAGTCGATGGTGGACCACACATATGATGACGGTCCCGTTAGATTATATCACGTAGTGCTATTGTAGCCATCTTCATCTGTGTAAGAACTCTCTAAGATGCTTGCACAGTGATGAAATTGCCTAACAATTTCCCAGGATGTATTCTCATCAGTAAGTGGTGCACGACTGTCCTTAGTACACAAAGAGGCACACTGAACCTCTCTTCCACAGTAGCAAAAATGCCTCTGTGTGGATGAAAGCAACTTGGGCTCAAATACCAGACCCCCATTTTTTGGTCACGTGACAGTTGACCAATTATATGATCTCTCCCAGCTTCAATTTCAGCATTTGGAAATTGAAAATTGTCGTTTTGATTTCATAGCTTTGTGGTGGGGGGGGGGGGAGGGGGTGAGGGAGAGAGAGAGAGAGAGAAAGAAAGAGAGAAACAGACATATGTTTAAGTAGTTGTTATCATGCCTGCTGTGTAGTAAGGATTCAACACATCTTGCCAATTGTAACTCTGTGGAAAAAGTCCAGACCACTTTCATCTAAGACACTTATTTAGGAGTAGGGTGCCTGGTCCCCCGAGCCAGGCCACACAATTAGGCAGTGGCTCTGCCTCCAGGCAATGAAGCCTCCTGTTTTGAAACAATTTCTTGATGAAAGCAATCTGATTTAAGACTTAATAAGAAGTTGCCTCTGCTTCTCAGCATTTGCAAATAGTCCCATTTTGACTGTAAAAGCCACCGTTTAGCTCATGCCCCTTTCCCTGTAATTTCTAACCTCTTGGCAATTGCAGCCTTCTGCAACATATTTTTTTTGGACCATGCTAGAAAAACCTTGTAAGTAAACAAAGGACTCAGTAATTTATAATGGACAGGAAACTCAGGAATATGGAGAGACTGATCGCTGAAATAAAATAAAGCATGAGAGGAGACTCCGGTTATCATTTGGTGAGGGCATGGTGGAATGAGCCAGCTGTGAGCAAAAGGATGCAGAGCTCAGGCGTCCACGCTCATAAGACAGAGCCGAGTTCATGGCTCAGTGCACACGTCACTCCAGCTTCGTTCCCCACTCTCCCCCGCTGCCACATGTGATGCAAAGGTTTGTATGAGGACTTGCTTTGAAGACCCCATGAGAAGAAAGACTACATGGAGAAGGGGATGTGGGGCTAGGTCTTTGGAGCAGCATCCAGGGCAACCCAAACTTGACCAACAGCACACCTGTAAATGCCTCCTTCTCAAACTTCTTTCTAAAATTAAGATTTCTGATTTCACTTAAATAAAGTTGAATTCTTTATTTTCTTATTAAAATTTTAAATAAACATCTTAAAACATTTATATGAAAGGTGGACACAAACACACACACACACAAAGAGAGAGATAGAGAGAGAGAGACGCTTCTGTCTGCTGTTTCACTCCCCAACTGCCCACAACAGCTGGCACTGGGCAGAGGGTAACGCTGGGACCCAGGAACTCAGTTCAGGCTTCCCGTATGAGTGACAGGACTCCAGTGACTTGAGCCATCACCTGCTGCAATAGTGGGAAGCTGGAGTCAGGAGCCGGAGCCAGGAATTGAACTCAAGCAGTCCAAAGTGAGACACAAGCATCTTAATTGCCAGGTGGCATTTCTGCTCCTACTTTTTTATGTAAGCTTTTCAGGTGCCGCTTAACTTTCAGGAGACACTGACTTTCCTGGGTCAGTCTGGCAATTCAGCTTTTCTTCCATAAGTTTCTCTTTGCCATAGGATTCTGAATATATGTGAAATTTAGACTATTTACATATACTTCACTGGAAATGGTTTAAAGTATAAAAGGACTAGGCAACAACAAGTGCCAATTTGGTTGGGGCTAGCAAGTGGCTTCAGTTGGTGCTGCCTGCCGTGTCCCACACACTTGCTATAGGAGCCCAGTCTTCAAGGCAGGCTGCCTGGCACTCTGGTCATGTGAGGACTATATGGGGGCTGGGATGATGGCTTTAGAAAAACTTGAACCATGTCTTAAAGATATGTTTTTATTACTTATTTGATAGGCAGAAAGAGAAAGAGAGAGTTGGGTTCACTCTCCAAATACCTGCAACAACTGGTGCTAGGCTAAGGCCAAAGCTGGGAATCAGGAACTCAATCCAAGTCTCCCATGTGGGCAGCATGAACCCAATTACTTGAACCATCATCTGTTACCCGCTAGGATCTGTGCTGGCAGGAGGTTGGAGTCAGCTGGAGCCAAACTCAGAGACTCCAATACGAGAGGCAGGTGCCTTTTTAACATCTTAACCACTAGCAAAGCACTCATCTTTAATTCTTCTTAAAAAACCTAAATGGAGGGGCCAGCACTGTGGCGCACTAGGTTAATCCTCTGCCTGTGGTGCCAGCATCCTACATGGGCACTGGGTTCTAGTCCTGGTTGCTTATCTTCCAGTCCAGCTCTCTGCTGTGGCCCAGAAGGGCAGCGGAGGGTGGCCCAAGTGCTTTGGCCCTTGTACCTGTATGAGAGACTGGGAGGAAGCTCCTGGCTTCGGATTGGCGTAGCTCTGGCTGTTACGGCCATTTGGGGAGTGAACCAATGGAAGGAAGACCTTTCTTTCTCTCTCTCTCTCTCTCACTGTCTATAACTCTACCTGTCAAATAAATCAAAATTTCTCAAAAAAAAAAAAAAAACCCTAAATGGATGCAAAGAAATAAGTGTGTGAGGTGATGGGTGTGTTAACTAGCCTGATTCAGTCATTTTACAATGTTTACATGTGTCATAATGCCATATTGTGTCCCATATCCCATATATATAATGTGTTTATCAGTTCAAGTAAAATGTAAACATCAATCAATCAATATATGGAAGCAGTGGCTGGAGAAGGCCCAGGGTAAGAAGTTTCCCTCAGGAGGACATGCCTGAGGTCTGCCTGCAGCCTTGGGTGGTGGGGTGGGGGTGGTGCAGTGTGGGTTGTGATGCCCCAGCTTTGGGGACCCCTTACTTGCTCAAGTTGAGTGTACAAGATTGGGAGGAATCAGGTACCCTGGGTGGAGATGAATGGAGGCTGTGTGGGGAGCAAGGGTTCCTTCCCACTTGGGTGACAGAAGCAACCACGTTGGGACAGTTCTGTGAGTGTTTTGGTAACTGAGGGGAGCCCCTGTCACCAGCACCCCTGCTGGGTTGTGGGTCCCCTGATTTGGCTGAATGAAGCTCATTTTGTAGGCTCTTGTGACAGTCCCTTAAGACTAAGTTGCCATTGCCATTTCTGAACTGGTATTCTGCCCAAACAGAGGCTGTTCATATTTTCAAATGATGTGGGAAATTCCCATTTCCAAAAAATGCTGACAATATTCTGGATTAAAATGGGGCCAGTTCTGTAGCTCAGTGGGGTAAGCTGCTACCTATGATATCAGCATTCCATATGGGAGCACCAGTTCAAGTCCTAGATGCCCTGCTTCTGGTCCAGCTCCCTATTAATGTGCCTAAAAGTGCTTGGGTCTCTGCCATCCATGTAGGAGACCAGCATGGAGATCCTGATTCCTAGCTTTGGCCTGGGCCATCTCTGACCCAGCCCCAACCACTGCAGCCATTTGGGGAGTGAACCAGCAGATGGAAGATTTCTTTCTCTCTATCTCTCCCTCTCTATCACTCTGCCTTTTAGATAAATAAAATAAGCATTAAAAAAAGATCCCAGGGGTGGCGCCTTTGCACATTAGATTAATCCTCCACCTGCAACGTTGGCATCCCATATGGGCGCTGGTTCTAGTCCCAGTTGCCCCTCTTCCAATCCAGCTCTCTGCTATGGCCTGGGAAGGCAGTGGAAGGTGGCCCATGTCCTTGGGCACCTGCACCTACATGGGAGACCAGGAAGAAGCACCTGTCTCCTGGCTTCAGATCAGCACAGCTCCGGCCATTGCATCCATCTGGGGAGTGAACCAACGAAGGAAGACCCTTATCTCTGTCTCTCCCTCTCACTGTCTATAACTCTACCTGTCAAATAAATAAATAAAATCTTTTAAAAAATATCCAATTTGTGCAGCACATAAAGTGGTTTAAATATTTTTTATTTACACCCCAATTTGATTTTGCAATTTTGCTCTCCAACAGTATTTTAGAAAACATCCTCAGAAATTATTGTTTTATTATTCACAATAATCAAAACATGAAAACAACCCAAATATCAATCAAGAAATGAGTGGGTCAACCAAGAGAGGCATACACATACAATGGAATCAAAAAGGACTGAAAGGCTGCAGTGTGGATAAGCCTTGAAAATACTATGTGAAGGAAAGAAGCCAGACAGGCGTCCACCTACTGTGTGGTCTCCTTTAGACAAAATAGCCAGCCAAGGTCAACTCACAGGGACAGAACATGGACAGTGCTTGCCAGGAATGGAGGAGGAAGGATGGGGAGAACTTCCTGAATGTGTGTGGGTTTTACCTTGGGGTGATGAAGATGCTTTAGAGCTTGACAGAGGTGGAGGTTGTATAACATTGTGAGTGCCGTTGAATTGCTCACTGGAAAATCTTCAACTTTACGTAACAAGAAAGGACCCCAGTTAAACAAACCAACTAAACAAACCAATCATGAAGGGAAGAGAACTGCCTGAATACAAAGGACAGAGAGCAACTCCTTCCCAATGGCTATCTCTTTATTTGTTCATTCATTCAATAACTGTTTATCAAACTTAAATTTGTTTCCTGTTTTCCTTCTCTGAACTCAGCAAATCATCATCTCTGCATGTCTTAATTGTCATCTTGGTCAACTTGTGGCTTAGCCACCCATGGTCCTCACCATCTTTCCCTTTGGATCCCCCTGCACTCTCCTGTCACTCAAATACATAATACATACACAGACACACACACAAATCCCTGGACCACAGAAACATCCCCTGTATTCCCATTCTTCTGAAAAAGTACCCAGTGTTGAGAGCTCTGATTACAATTCTATTTCTCAAAGCATCGCCCACACCTGTTCTGCAGCATCTACTGCAACATTGCTGGGGCCCAGCTCTGGCCTGATCCCCAGCGCCGTGGACTCCAGGCTGCACCCTGCCCAAGAACATGGGGGCTCATCAGCTTCAGGCAAAAAGGAATTGCCAGGTATTTGTTTCCTCCAACCTCCAAAATAAGAGCAAACTTGCTTCCACAGTGCCATATTCCATTATCACAAAACTCACCTTGAAAGGTAAATAGGATATTAATAGAGGATACCAGTTGTAAAAGGAAAAAGGCAAAGAGCTTCTGTACAGGGTGGAGCAGGCGACCGTGAGCCACGCTGCACTGAGTGAACATTCTGTCACTGTGAAAGGGTAGATTTTCCCATCATTGGCTTTGGTAATGAAGTGACAGGAATGTGACAATCTTGCCTTTTCTTTATGTCTGTTGTACTTACATGGAGATCAATGCTGGTGAATTATATTTTATTTGTGGCTTGCATACTAAGACCCCATGAATTATTTATTTTTGTTCGGGTTGTGTCATCTCCTAGCATTTTACTTCAATGTGTTCGCCGGTGATCTGCTAATTTTTATTTTAAAGGGGGAGCCTGGCCAGAATCTCATTTACTCTACAACCTGAGCTGACTCTGAATCATACTGCTGCTCTTCTGGTCTGGTTTTGAAATCATGGGCTGGGCTGTTCCTTCCAGCCTGACTCTGTTTTTCCCCAGCTCAGCTTTATGTTGGTGCGATTTGTGAATTGTAAACAACAATCATTTTTTAATGTTCTTAGGGAGATGCTTTGGCTGCATTTCAAGCCTTTTATGTATTCTCCTCATGATGTTATCTGTAATTAAGCTGTAGATAATTAGCATTTCCCTCAAAATCAGTATCTCCCTATCTCTTCCCCTTGTTTGTTACAGAACATTAAATTAAATTCAATATGGCTTCCACTGTGTCTTCGTCCCTGATCCTGAAGGTCAACCAGGTTTTCATTCTTTTTCTTTTGTAGGTAAATAATAAAAAAGGAGTACAGTCTTCAGATAGCCTTTGATCCAGCAGTCAAAGTCAGTGTTTGAGATAGGACAGGGATTGTTTTCATGCGGCTCTGCTCTCCCATTGGCAACCAAGCCCTTCCCCAAAGCCTTCTCCACCAAGCACCGACTGAAGGTAGATGCATCTCAGATCTGGATGTGCCCCAGCTACACGCAGGAGCAGCCTGGCTCAGAGGCAGTTCTCCGAGTGGGAGGAGTGGCAGGATGCTGTGCTATGCTAGGAGATAGCTCACACAAACCATTTCCCCACTACTTTGTTATTACAGCTATTAGGAAATAGAAGCTTTGCTTTAAATCTAGATGGCACATATCTCTGTAGGAATTCCAACTCTTACAGATCCATGGCTCCTCTATGTTCTTGTAGATGAGGAAGAATTACGGTGTGTGCAGATTTGTCTCAAGCAGGTAGGAGAGAAGGAGAAAGCCGAAACCTTGACATTGAAGCCGGAGGACAAATCCTTTTTATACTTTTCTTGAAGAATAAGGACTCATGATAGTAATAACAAGTAACATTCCCTGGATATAGTGCTCTTGTCTAAAATCAACTGAAGACCCCACAGTGATCCTGGAGACCATGTCCCATTCTGCTACTAAATACTGGTGACCAAACCAAGTATTCAAAGATAGGGATGCTGCCCACTGGGCAGATCACTCTTTAAGGGAGACTGTGGTAAAAATTCTCCAAACATCTCCAAAAGGCAGAGAATTCTCTTTCCAAGAGCAGTTGGATGTAATTATTAAAATAAGGTAACAAACAAGCTTAGTACAACAGGAAATGAATTCAAGCTGATCTAGTCACACAAAGCAAATAGTGAATCGTATTTACCAGGGAAGAAGCCTAAACCCTTGATATTTAAAGACGGCAGGTGGGGTTCTTAATGCCTCATTACAATTGTAAATGGGCAATGACACAAAATCATTCTTCTAAAGAGAGTTACGACTACTTTCCACATCTCTGGACACAATCAGAAAGATTGCGATTGGCAGTGAAATAACAAATCCAACCATCATTATTACTAATGCTCTTCAGTGGTGTGAACCTCTTGTACGTAATCACTTGGTGAATATTTCTGCCTCACAGGGGCAGGCGTTGTGATGCAGCTGGGTACTGCCGCCACTTGCAACACTGGCATTTCATATTGGAGTTGAGTTTGAGTCCTGGCTGCTCTGTTTCTGACCCAGCTCGCTGCTAATGCACCTGGGAAGGCAGCTGATGATGGCCCAAGGACTTGTGCCACTGCAACCCTCATGATAGACCCAGGTGGAGTTCCTGGCTCCTGGCTTTGGCCAGGGCCATTTGAATAGTAAACCAGTGGATAGAAGATCGATTTCTCTCTCTGCTGCTTTCTTATCCTCAATGTCACTCTTTAAATAATTATTTTGAAATATATATATATATATATATATATATTAGAGTAAATATACATATATATGTTCCTGCCTTACAGTATAGAATGATCTGGGTAATATATGCAGCAGGATATATGTGTTCCCCCAGAACTCATACATTGAAATCTAATCCCCAGGGTGATGTTACTAAGAAGTGGGGCCTTTGAGAAATGGTTAGAACATGAAGGTAGAGCCCTCACAAATGGTATTGGTGTCTTGTTTTAAATTTCCATATATTTGAAGGCAGAGAGAGAGAGAGATCTTCTGCTAGTCCAATCCCCAAATGACCTCAAGGACAAGGATAGGCCAGGCCAAAGCCAGAAGCCTGGCACTTCATCCGAGTTTCCCACATGGGTGGCAGAGGCCCAAGTACTTAGACCATCCTCCGCTGCTTTCCAAGGTGCATTAGCAGGGAGCTGGATTGGAAGCAGCACAGTGGGAACTCAAACTGGTGCTCCAATGCATGCAGGTGTTGCTTAGCTCACTGCCTACAACCCTGGCCCAGAGGTAGTGTCTACAAAAGAGGCCACCGAGACTTCCCATGTGGCATCAGAGAGAGGAGATTGTGGTCTGGGAAGCAGGAAGTGCACAGAACCTGTAGGTACCTTGATCTTGAAGTTCCCAGCCCCCGCACTGTGAGAAACAAATGTGTGTTGTTTACAAGCCACCCAGGCTCTCATCTTTGCTATAGCAGCCTGCTGTATTGAATCTGGACTTTAAACTCCCAAATCAAAAGATAATTGTACTAAGAGGGTGGAAACGTAATCCAATTACAGCGTCCAGGAGGTAGGCCCAGTGGGAGGTCCTTAGGTTGCTAGGGGAGTGCCCCAGAAGTCACTTCTCACAAGAGGGTTGGTGATGAAAGTCTGAGTCCTGCCCAGTCTCTCCCTGCCTCCTGGCTCACCATGCGCTTGTCCTTTACAAGCTCACCACTGTCATCCACTGCCCTCATCAGCCCCAGATCACAGTGGCTGTCCAAACTGGCCTTGAGCATCCACACCTGTGGGTCACAAAACCCTTTTCTCTACATACAGTTAGTTTCCTCAATTATTTAGTTATGGTGACAAAGAACTGTCTGACGCACAAGCCCAGTGGCTAGCACAGTGTGACATTTGAAAGAGAGTTGTGATCAGACCAGCACTCAGATGCACCTGGATGTGCCTGTGTGATGGCTGGAAATGGGTCCCCTTTCACGGAAGACCAAGAACCTGGACAAGAATTGGTATCAACCGAAGGAGATGCACAAACAGCACCTTGGCAAGAGGTACCTGCCATGTGGATAGAACAGAAACACGAAGCACACCTGAGCAGGCTATTCATTTTATAGTGAATTTATCCATGGCAAACTATATAATAGTCATTTTCACATGAAGTTGTAGAACAATACAAAAATCCATATTTAATTTAAAATGTTCTTTCACTATAAAACTAGGGAAATATACACTAAAAGGTCCAAGAAGTTTAAATTTTAGGGGCTCATTTAGAGTTTACCCAGGGAACACAAATTTCTTACACCCAGGCATTTCATACTGAGGTTGAAACAATATGAAAACAAATGTAATGCATTTAGAGCAGAAGAGGCTTTTTTCCTTGAAAAAGTCTTTCCACTTCTGAAGAATCGTCCTTTGAGTGGGTATGAAAATGTGCAGGCCAGTGACTTTCTCATAAACAGGATCTTGGGGGAGCTGTGTTTTCCACTGTGAAAATATCCAGATTCATCAAAAGAAAAAACATCTCACAGCTAAGCTAACCTCAACCCTTTGAGGGAGCAAGTTGGACTTCCAAACTGTTTACATTAAGTGTTACAAAAGCAAAAGCAATGTCTTCAAGATTGAGTAAATATTTTCTTTGTAAAGCAATGGGAATATCATTTTTATTCTGACAAACATAATTTTTATTCCTTGACAGTTTCCTCAAGAAAATTTGGAATTTAAATATTCTGATTTAAAATCCCATATTTTCTTTCACTTTTCAGATTTAATCTTGGTTCACTCCCTAGGTGGTTGCAACAGCCGGAGCTGCGCCTATCCAAAACCAGGAGCCAGGAACTTCTTCTGGGTCTCCCACGTGCGTACAGGGGCCCAAGGACTTGGGTCATCTTCTGCTGCTATCCCAGGCCAGAGCAGAGAGCTGGATCAGAAGAGAAGCAGCCTGGACTAGAACCAGTGCCCATATGGGATGCCAGCGCTTCAGGCCAGGGCTTTAACCCACTGAGCCACAGCGCCAGCCCCCAGATTTAATTTTTCATAGAAAAATCTTGGGTGTCATTTTGTTGCAAAAGTTAAAAACAAACACATTCTTTTTCCAATATGGTTACCAAGTTAAAATGGCTGTGAAGATTCCATGTATATGGAATGCCACCTTTTAAACAAAATTTCAAGGTTTCAAGGTCTATGTTTGGATTTCTTTATCTATTCCATGCATGAATACAGCAATTCAGGGGCCTTATCATACTGTTTTCTTTTTGTAATAGTTCAATATCTGTTGAGACTTATGTTCCTTTATCATTTTAGTTTTGCAGATTATAGTATTTTTCTGCATAAATGTTAGAATCAACTTGTCTAGTTTCAGAGATAAATGTTTTGTGTTTTCTGGGGACTGTTACAAACTTAATAATTTTCATTAGAGTTGATATAGTATGTTGAAACTTCTTGGACATGGTATAACTTACCATTTAAAGCCTCTTATGTTTGTATTTTACTATTTTCTTCATACAAAACTTATATATGTCTCCTTAATTATTTGAAGCTGTATTTTCCTTCCAATTCAACTTTAGATTGATTCTAGGATGAGGCTGCATCCCCACCAAACTGAAAATATTACAAATTAATATACATTTATTGGGCCAGCACTGTGGTGCAGTGGGTTAAAGCCCTGGCCTGAAGTGCCAGCATCCCATATGGGCACTGGTTCTAGTCCAGGCTGCTCCTCTTCTGATCCAGCTCTCTGCTCTGGCCTGGGATAGCAGCAGAAGATGGCCCAAGTCCTTGGGCCCCTGCACCCACGTGGGAGACCCAGAAGAAGTTCCTGGCTCCTGGCTTCAGATCAGCGCAGCTCCGGCTGTTGCGGCCATCTGGGGAGTGCACCAGCTGATGGAAGACCTCTCTCTCTGTCTCTACCTTTCTCTGTGACTCTTTCAAATAAATAAAAAAAAATGCATTTAGGTGATGGATGCTTGGCTTAGCAGTTTAGTCACTGGTTGGGACACCATGTCCCACATTGGAGGGCCTGGTTCAAGTCCTGGATACTCAGCTTCTCATCTGGCTTTCTGCTAATGAGCATTCTGGGAGGCAGCAGATTTTCCCACCCATGTGGGAGACCCAGATACAGTTCTGGGATCCTGGCTTGGCCTGGCCCAGCCCTGGCTGTTGTAGACATTTGGGGAGTGAACTAGCCAATGACGATTTCTCCGTCTCTGCCTGGATGTCACGCAGGACCGTCAGACAGCTAGAATGCTAACAGAGACAGGTGATGGCATCTGGAAATGCCACATGCAGACTGTCCACCTGCTGTGATTTCCTCTCTACAGGAGGGGAAGCATGCCTTGCTTTCCAGTCATCCTGGGGCTGCGTTCACCTGACATCCACAGCTGTCACACCACCCGTGTCTAGAGTTCCACCATGCTCCAAGAAGTACGTGTTTTGATAGAACTGCCCTGTAGTCCTTAACACCAGGTACTGCTGGGAGATTTCAGAATGTGGACCTAGGACTGTGGTCAGTACCATCTGAACTGTGCATGTCTGAAACAAGAGTGTCTACCATTTGTATTGCTTGGAATGCGTCACCTCCAAAACTTCACCTTACTGGTCCATGTGAGAGTGTTAAGAGGTGGGACCTTCTGAGAGGTGATCAGGCCAAGAGTTCTCCTGCCTTGTGAATAGGATGAAGGCCCACATAAAATAGCCCTCACAGAGAGTCTGAACCTCTTGCCCTACTATCTTCGACCATGTGAGGATACAGATTCTTTCCCTGTGGAGGAACAAGGTACAGGACAGCATCTTGAAAGCAGAAACTGTGGCCCTCATCAGACACCTGTGTCAGCACCTTGATCTTGCACTTCCTAACCTTCAGAAAGGTGAGAAATAAATTTATGCTTTTTATAAATCATGAGACCTATTGCATTTTGGTGTTGTAGTCCCCTAAGGGATAAAACATCCTTCTGCACAGTCCTGGGCTGACTGGCTGGGGTATAAGCCAATGTGGACTTGGGGCAGGGTTGACAAGGTTGTTCTTGGGGCAGGGCTGGGCTAGCCAGGACTGTGTCCTCCATGATTTGCCGGGGAGGCCCATGCGCCTACACCTGGGCAGCAATTGGGGTCCTAGGGTGCGAAGACTCATGCTCACCACATGGACCTCTGTGACACTAAGAGGATGACAGTAAAGGACACACTTCTCAGATGGCCATCTTCTCAGTTGACATTTCCAACAGAAGATGTACTATATTGGCCTGTTCAAGGAAGATATCAAGACACAGTGGGCCCATTGTCCCCCAGCCTCGTGCATGGATCTCCAGGTAATGGAGCTAAAAAAAAAAAAAAACCCGCAAAACACACATGAGCAACAATATGGGAACTCAGGATATTGCACATGTGTACTGTGCATGTGTGTGTGTGCGTGTGTGTGTGTAAACTAGACAGATCTTTAGACTCAGGTTGCTACTGTTTCTGGTAGAATCAAAGTCAGAGGCACAGCCCTTGTTCACAAAATTGTGACCCAGTTTTTACTTCGCTGCTGGAAACCAGAGCTTTGGTTGTGGCTGGTACCAGCTCCTGCTGAGAGGTTACTCTATGGCCAGAAATTCTTTTCATGAAACAGTTGGAGTAATATATGCTAAAAAGACTCTCTAGAACACTATAAAGTTATACAACATAAATATTTTAAGACTAAACACAGAATGGTTGGGCAGTTTTAAAAAGCATCTTTCTCATAAGGGGCCAGCAAAGAAGGATGTACTTTTCACTGAAGGGAGGAGAGAACTTCCACTTTGCTTATGGCTCTGTCGAGCTAGTGGATCCAAAAGGCTTCCATAGCAGAGACAGATCATGTCAAGAGCCTTGGGCAATTACTGATATCATACATAAGAGTGTTATTTGTACATATGATGTAAAGATTTCAACAGTTTGCCTTCACATAGCAACACAAAGTGAAAAATACTGTTGGAGTACTAGTTATAGTATTAATTCACAATGTACAGCACATTAAGGACAGAGATCCTACATGATTTTTTTTTTAAATTGATTAATTTTCTATGCAATTTCCAATTTAACACCAAGTTTTTTTTTCATTTTCAATTATCTTTATATACAGAAGATCGATTCAATATATACTAAGTAAAGATTTAATCAGTATGCACCCACACAGAAACACAAGGTGTAAAAATACTGTTTCAGTACTAGTTATAGCATTAGTTCACATTGGACAACACATTAAGGACAGATCCCTCATGAGATGTAAGTACACAGTGACTCCTGATGTTGATTTAACAATTTGACACTCTTGTTAAATAAATTTATTTGTTAAATAAATAACAAGAGTCACTGTGCACTAACTTCCCACGCAGGACCTTTGTCTCCAGAGTTGTACCGTGAAATTTAATAATAAAAATTATTCTCAAGAATCACTTTTCCTTTTAGTATATCAAAAGAAGGATAGTGTTATGTCTCATAAGTTACAGTTTTGTTCAAGAGCCCACAAAAGAAGTAACATCCTTGGGTTCTTCTTTAAAGACAATTAAATTCTCTCTCTCTCTGCCTCTATCTCTCTGTAACTCTGCCTTTCACATAAATAAATAGATAAGTCTTAAAAAAAGAACAATAAAAGGGGCCAGCACCGTAGTGCAGCAGGTAAAGCCACTGCCTGCAGTGCCAGCATCTCATATGGGTGCTGATTCGAGTCCTGGTTGCTGCACTTCTGATCCTGCTCTCTGCTATGGCCTGGGAGAGCAGTAGAAGATGGCCCAAGTCCTTGGGCTCCTGCGCCCATGTGGGAGACCTGGAAGAATGTCTTGGCTCCTGGCTTCGGATTGGTGCAGCTCCGGCCATTGTGGCCATTTGGGGAGTGAAGCAGCGGATGAAAGACCTCTCTCTCCCTCTCTCTCTCTCTCTCTCTCTCTCACCCTCTCCTTCTCCTCTCTCCCTTTTCCCCCTCTCCCTTTCCGCCACTTTCTCTCTGTAATTTTGCCTTTCAACTAACTAATTAACTAAATATTAAAAGATAAAGGGGGAGGAAGGAAGAGAAAAGAAGGGGAAAAAAAAATGAAATCACCTTCAAGAAGCAATAACATAGATCAGCCCTTGCACAGACAGTTGAAGAACACTTCTCTTAGTTTTTTTTTTTTTTTACTCCATTTGTTCTTTTCTTCTTTTTCTTTCTCTTTCTCCGATAAAACAAGAGAGAGAACAGGAAGAGCGGGTAGAGAATGGGTGGGAAGGTGGACACGCTGGGAAGAATCACTAAGTACATAATGTATTTATGAGAGATATAAATTTAAAAAATGTATTTAAAAAGTATCTTTCTGAAGGTGACATATGAGATGTATGTTGTATAAAGAAGTGTGTATATATTTACATATTCATTCATGAATGTTTATAACCAGTTTTAGATCAATGAGATAATTAAAGAGACTTTATTTTTCAGTTTTTTATTATTGATTTCTGTTGCGAAAATGTAACCATGAACTCTGCTAACATTGTAGGTTTGTTGAGGGGAACAGGAGGCAATGTTAGATTTATCATAGAAACAGAACATCATGAGCCTTGGAAAAATGGTCTGAGATCTGCTTGTGAAGTGGATTACAAGAAAGAAACATATTAAATAAGTTAAAGGAAAGCTAAAACTATTTTACCTTGTGATGGGTCTAAATATTCACGGAGCATTTATCACAATGAAATACAAGTCTGTAAGTCCCTAATTAAATCGCTATTTCCAGGCTTTGACTACAGTGAAAATTCTATAAAAGAGGCTATAAACCTGTGATCAAGCTATTTTCATCAGTTTAAATTAACACAGGAAAATAGTATTTGAGGAGAGGTATAATTTTGGCTCACAACCTGACAGGTTTAAAAATTCAAGCTTGACAAAGAGTGTGGAGTAACCCGAGCTGTCTCCTATTTCTTTGTATGCACTTGGGGCACTGAATGGGACTCTGTAGACTCACTCCTCCATAAATCTTACAGACTGACTTATAAGAGTCTCTTAAAAAATAATAAAACTGCCATTTAACTCAAGTTCCAGGTTAGAACATCATAGGATGTTCCCTGGCCAGTAATAAGAAACTCACCAAATAATGACACCAATGATTGGACATGCTCACAAGCCCACTGTAAAGGGATCAGTAGTGTGAAATTTGCACAGAGGAAATCTGACCTGGTCTCTAATGTCAAACATACAGTCATTGTCATTCATATCAGTCCAAGAACTAGAAAGGAAAATGAGATGGCAAGAGATAGACTCATTTGCAGTTCTGTGGTCAGCCACAGCCTGAAAACATTAAAAGGAAAACTAGAGAAATAATTCATAAATTTTAAACTATGTGCTGATCTGAGAAATCTTACACAGTTCTGCTCCATCAATCCTCAATTTGTACAGTGTGTCCACCCTGTATGTGCTACCCACTCCCTAGTCACTTATGGCCATCTTCATTGTCAAGTTGACGGTCATTGCATCACACTGCTTATGTCAAAGTGACCCTTCTAATAAAGACTCCAAGTCCCAAGACTAGTGTTGCTGGCAATTGGGACATGCCAAAGATAAGCCATAAAGTGCTTTCTTTAAGTGAAAAGGTGAATGGACAATATGATGTTTTGAGACATACAGAAAGGTCACATTCATGCAACTTCTATTACATTTATATTATTATAGTTGTTCTATTTTATAATTAGCTACTGTTAACATCTTACCATGTCTACAAGTTAAACTTTATCATATGTCCACACATATAGGTAGCAACATAGTATATGCAGGGCTGGGTGCTCCCTGTGGTTTCAGGCATCTACTCCGGGTCTTGGAAGGATCCCATGTGGCTGAAGCAGGACTCCTGGATTCCCAATGGGTGCCTGCATATCTGGCCTACCCACATGGGTTTACAGAGCCACGCAGAGATGTTGATGGGGTTACTGGCTCAGGCTCCTCTTGAGAACACGAACTTTAAGCAGAGGCATCCAAGGGGCCATCATTGTGGCACAGTGGGTAAGGCCACACCGCCTGTGATGCTGGCATCCCATGTGGTACCAGTTCATGTCCCAGCTGCCCCACTTCTGATCCAGCTCCCTGCTAATGTGCTTGGGAAAGCAGCAGAAGATGGCCCAAGTGCTTGGTCCCTGCTACCCATGTGGGAGATTCTGATTTTTAGGACCTTACAAATGTCTGAAGTCAAAAAGCCTTGTATACTTGGAAGAAAAATACATACAAATTACAGAGCCAACATCTCACTCATAACTATGCACAGAGCACTAGCGGTGATGTACAGCCATAACAATCCTGGCTCAGCTCCAGCTGGAAAACCCTAGTGAGGGACCTCTAATTCTGTTGTGGTCTCAGCTCCTCTCGCCCCCTTCTTACTATGATCTCTTTTCTCTCAAGTTTCACGGCTGCTTTTGTTTTCTGGTCTTGGACATTGGAATTTTTACCTTTAAATGTTTAAATTTCATTTATTTATTTGAGAGGCACGGGGTGGGGAGAGGAGGGAAGGGCAGAGGGAAGGAGGAAGAGGAGAGAGAGAGAAAGAGAGAGAGATAGATACAGCAGAGAGAGGAGAGAGAGAGAGATACAGCAGAGAGAGAAGAGAGGGGAGAGTAAGAGCGAAAGAGACCAGACGAGAGAGAGAGAGAGAGAGAGAGAGAGAGAGAGAGAGAATATTCCCATCTAGTGCTTCACTCCCTAAATGCTTGAAATGGTTGGGGCTGGGCAGGTCAAAGCCAGTGGCCAGCAAGTCAATCCAGGTCTTCTCCATGGGTGGAGGGACCAACCACCGGAGCCATTACCCGCTGTGTCTCAAGCTCTGTAAAGCTTTGTATTAATAGATATCTGGAATTAAGAGCAGAGGCAGGATTCACACCACGGCACTATGATGCAGGATGTGGGTTTTCCAACTGATTTCTTAACAACTAGACAAACACCTGTCCTGAGTATTTGCCTTTACTGTAGGAGTCACATCTACACAGATTTCACAAACTATATTTAAACAGAAAATTTTTATTTAGGAAGTTTTCAGATATGCACACAACAGAAAGAATCTTTACACCATGCATTAAACAATGAATTTCCAGAAAGCCATCCCAGGCCTTCAACAATCACCAATATTTCACCCATCCTGTTTCACCCATCCCTAACCCCTTTCTGTAAAGTAAATATTATTTTCATTGCTTGAACTATTTCATTTTCTAATTGTTACTGATAAACAACCACCACGGTGCTGAAAAGCTAGCAGAGTAATTTCAAAAATATCTACCAATGAATGACTCTTTCAGTGAAACACTGTTCTTCATAGTGAGAGAGGTTTTCAATGCTTCCTAAGGTAGGAAAACAAGACAGAGGAGAAGGTTTGCTGCAGCATTTGAACTACCAGCTGGGATACTCGCACCCATGCCAAAGTCCCTGGGCTGCAGTCTCTGCTGTGCTGGTGATCCCAGTTTCCTGCTACAGCACACCCTAGGAGGTGGCAGGGGATGTCACCCGGGAGGTGGCAGGTGGGTTCCTGCCACCGTTGTGGGCTCTTGGTTCTGGCCTGGCCTACTCCTGGCTATTGTGGACATTTTGGGAATGAACCGGCAGGTGGCAGCTCTCTTGGTCAGTCTACCTTTCAAAATTCTGAATTCAGTGTTAGAAGATGGGACAGAGACGGTTGCCTCTTTGGAACACCCAAGCCTTGTCCAGGTTTTCCTCTCCTGTTTCCCACCTGCAGCCAGTCCTTGGAGAAATCCCAACAGGAAAGGAGGGGCAGAGGCAGAACACAGAGGAATTCAAGGCACTGCTCACCTCTTTGGACTCTGTGCAAACATTTACTCAACACATCTATTATTCTAAAGCGTGAAGCAACTTTGCGAGGGCACATGGGTGCCACTTTCCTGGAGATGTATTTGCTGAAGCCCATTGGGTTCACAGAGCAGGTGTAATTGTACTCTGTGTGCACACAGAGAGCCAGCACTCCTGGAGCCAGAGACAAAGCAGCAGGAGTCTCCAGGAGCTGAACACGTGCACCGCGGAGCAGTAGTCAAGACTGGCCCCTGCCGATTCCCTGCATCTGGGTTCAGACTACATCTATATAAATTAAAAATGAAAAAAAAAAATTGGAGGGGGACACACAAAAAATTGCCAACAGAGGAAATAACACTTTGCTTGTGGATCCTATAGAAATAGCAAGAACACTTAAGAAAGGGTGACAAATCAGGAGACTTGCATGCATCTTTACTATATGCCATATGGCAGAGTGCAGCATCTCAGGATGAAATGAAGGGAAGAGGGGAGCTCAGGCCCCACCTGCTCAGCCCTCTCCCTCCCCCAGGCCACGCAGGCCCTTGGTGGAACACCAAGGCTTTGGAAGCTCCTCCAGAATTTCTTAAGATTGGTCAACACTAGCATTTTATGATCAGATCATGATGAGATAATCCAAGGTCAAAATAAAGCTCAAAAATTTCAATGTGATTTTTTTTTGGGGGGAAGGAAACATTATTAATTCTCTGTAATATTTTAGGCTCTTAAAAAGAATCCATTCTAAGTGGAAATGCTGCAATGCAAATCCAAAGCTAAATCAGTACACTTAGAATTTCTTCCCCACCTGCCCCATCGCAAGGAGACATTTTCTTCGAAATCATATTTCTGTTTTTCCTCATTTACTTATTAATGTGTCCAGATGTAAATTTTATTTTATAATGATTTTAATAACCAAGAATACAAATGGCTCCCTGAAGTGGTGTTAGTAGTTGTAATCTATTTAGACTACTAAATCTACTATATAGCAGTTTTAACCAATCTAGACTAAAGATTTTCTTGTGGACTAGTGGTAGTCACAATTTTAGGAGGAAAATTGATTCATTGTTTTTCCCATTGGTATCTCACTTGAGCAGTATAAATGACTGCACACACAAAGAAATTATAAACCTGGCACCATAAACACAACTTTTCCCCAAGTCATGCATTTCTAACATACTAAATGTCATGGGTTGCAAAAAAACATATGGTGGAGCACTAATCCCCAGCAGGTCCGAATGTGATTATGTTTAAGATAGGGCCATTCCAGAGGCGAGTCTGCTAAAATGAAGCCATTAGAGTGGGCTCTAATCCAACCTGACTGTTGATCTTATAAGAAGAGATACCTTGGGGTCGGCGTTGTGGCACAGGTGGGCTAAGCTGCTGCCTGTGATGCTGGCATCCTGGAGTGGAGTGCCAGCATGCGTCCCACGGCCCTTCTTCCCATCCGGCTGACCACTAATGCATCTGGGAAGGCCCAAGCACTTGGGTCCCTGCTACCACATGGGACACCTGGATGGGGTTCCTGGCTCCTGGCTTCTGCCTGGTCCAGATTTGGCTGCCATGGCCATTTGGAGAGTAAACTAATGGATAAAAGACCTCTCTCCTTCTCTCTCTGCCCCTCCTCCCTTAAGTCTTTGAAATAAATAAGATAAATCTTAAAAAAAGAAGAGGAAATTTGTAGGCCAAAACAAACAAACAAACAAACAGAAAAGAATGAGACACTGCGGACTAGGTTTGCACATACAGAGGAAGAACACGTGTAGACGCAGCGAGCAGGCAGTGAGCCCCCTGCAACCCGAGCAGGGAGGCCTCATGAGGAACTAGAACTGTTGATATCTTGATCTGGGACTTCCAGCCTGAAGAGCTATGAGAAAATCAAACTCTGTTGCTTCAGCCACCTGGTCTATGGTGTTTGGTTAATGTAGCCCTAGCCAATCAAATACACATCTTAACACATCCATGTTCGCAAAGGCAAGAACTCTAGAAAAAGACCTGCCTGTCTGTCTATCCATACACTTACTCAGGATACCCTGAGACTTAGAACTTCTTCAACAGAAGGCTTCCCAAAATATCACTGACAAACCCTGAAAATACCGTGTCATCAAATTATTTCGGAATGCAACACATTGTTATCATGTGTGAAAGCATGTTTTCATCTCATAGTAAAATGTGTAGATTGAGCCTGGGACATACTTCTTTTAAAAATGCACCAAGAAATAAAAACCCTTTTGTGTCCATCCAGTTTGCTACAGAAAGTTCAGGTACTATTTCATACTATGATGCAGAATTATATAGAGATGACAAGACTAGCCAACAAACAAAAAGAAATCTTGGGAGCTAATTGAGTCACGTTTTCCATTCAGGTCAGTCTTTGTTCCATGTTCCTATGTTAAGACAATCAATGAATAAAATTAAGATGTGTGTGTGTGTGTGTGTGTGTGTGTGTGAAGGACTTTGGAAGCTCTGCTTTGTAATATGTGATGATAGTAATAAATAAATAATTTCTCTGATATTAATGATATTAACATTTCATGTAACTCATTCATTAAGTTCTCAAGTGGATGCTCGAAGCTATTATAATTCAGTCCATAGTCACTTAGTATGAAGCGAACACCTCCTACAACACTCTACCCATTTTAAAATTGATAGCACCATCAGGTCTACAAGGTCTGGAGGAGAATTTCATTTTCCCACTAGTCTAAAGTGATTGTGCTATGTTCCCTGACCTTCAAAAGCTTTTCGTCATTTTTCTGTCATGTAGCTCAGAGGTTCTTTCCTCCATCCATTTCCTTTAAATATGTGCTGTGTGGGTAAATCCAATAAACTAAGTAGCCATTTAGTTAAAACTTTCATGGGGTCAGAGCTCTCGGGAACACTCAAGGCACCGATGTGCCTTCTTCAACCCCAATTGCTGAGATCATCGATCATCTTCTACCAACTCTTTGAAATGGATCCTCTTACCACATGCCTCTGGTTCCCTGTGTTGAAAGGAAAGCTGGGTCTGCCACACAGCAGCTGGCCCTCCACTCAGGGCTGGGGGAAAGGAGAGGAAATGCCCCTTCAAAATGCATGGTGTCCCAAGGAGAGGGGGTCCTGGGCATCACCAGACAGGGGGTCTTGAGGTGACTGGGGAGGATTCCGTTCACTGGCCTCATTCCCTAGGGCACCACTGATGTGCAAGGCTTTTCTTGCACACAAATCTTCCCTATTGTTAACAAGGATGAATGGTCAAAGAGGCCCGTACAGTTGTTAACCATTTGTGCTCCTCTCATGGGAGATGGCAATGAGGTTATAGAAGGTCAAGGGTGCTTTTAGACTGTGCCACATAAACGAAGGAAACAGAAGGAAGGAACCATTTTTCAAATGTGTGGATTCAAGCTAAGACGTGGTTCAACTTGCACATGTATGCTTTCTGTTGTTGGTTTTGGGTGGATGAGTTATGCAACAAATAAAATTCTTGGTTTAACTTGAAAACAGGACTCTGAGGGTGAGATAAATCTGGAAGGCACGGGATTAAGCCAAGCAAAAAGTGCTAAGCTGCACAGCCCCTCACAATTCACATCTGTGCAATGGCGTCAGTGATTGCTAAACAGATGTAGCCATAGAGCCAGTTTCTTTTGTGAGAATGTCAAGAAAGGTTGTGCTAAATAGCCTTCTGATCCCAGAAAGAACGAACCATTTACTGCCTTAAACTGACCACAGCAGACTTTTTAGGTCTTCTCAAATATGTGGGTGGCACTGGGCCAGCAGGACAGCCCCAGGAAGGGAAGCCCAGCCCCCTTGTTGATTTGAGTGCTCCACTTATATTTTCCGCAAAATCAGTTTATCCAAGGGGACCTGAAAAAGCTCATGGAAAAATGGGTTAAGAGGTATTTATTTTGCTGCAAAAAACATTGAAATCCAGCCTTTTTTCATAATGCATTTTTTCCACTTTATGGAAAAAAAATTCTTGCCTCCAACTCTTTTTTAAAAAGAGTTATTTATTTATTTATTCATTAGAAAAGTAGAGTGACAGAAAGAGAAGAAGTGATAGAGAGGGAGAGAGATTTCCTGTCCACTAGTTCACTCCCTAAATGGCCACAAAAGTCAGGTGTGGGCCAGGCTGACATCAGAAATTCCATCTGAGTCTCCTGCATAAATGGTAGGGGCTCAAGCAGTTGGCCATCTTCTGCTTTCTTCCTAGGCACATTAGCAGGGAGCTGGATCAGAAGCAGAGTAGCTGGAACTCAATCTGGCATTCTGATACAGTATTCTGGTTTTACAAGCAGTGGCTTAACCTTCTGTGCACAACACTGGCCCCTGCTCACATTTTTAAAATACTGAAATACTGAAAAATAAGTTTTTTTTTAAATACTGAAAAATAAGCTTGTACTTTTCATTCTATCTTCCATGGACGTTTTGAGGTATCCTGTAGGTGTGACAGACATATCACTGCCAATTTTACCTTCACATTTTTTTCATATTAAAAATACATTTTAAGAGGATAAGCATTTACTATATTGTTTCAAAGTAGAGAAAGATTACACAAAGAAAGAGCTAAGATAAAAGGGCCCTGTAATGGAGACTCACAAAAGGAGAAGCAAAAATAAATCTCAAGATGTATAGAGCTAGAAATAAGCCTTCCCTACTTCTCAGCTGATAACGGAGGCTGACAGAAGAAAATGCAATTCAAATCCATCCAGCAAGAACAGCAGGTGCCACAGGAGGGAACACGGATGCTTTCTGTGCCAAGCACCTGACGGGGGACCAGTGCTGCTTGTGGGGCCTCAGCTGCCATCTATTCATTCAGTTTGCTATTTAGTAAACACTGCACATTTTCCAGTGATGCCAGCTTCCCATTAAACTATGCATTTTAAACGGTTTGGGAATTGTCCTGGTCTGTTTGCTATTGCTATAATAATATACCCCAAACCAGGTAATTTGTAAAGAACACACTCTTCTTTCTTCTAGTCTGGGAGCTGGCAAAGAGCATGGTGTGCTGGCATCCACTTTGCTTCTGGTGAGGTCCTTCTTGCTCCACTGTAACGTGGTGGAAGGGAACTCAAGGTCAACAGGGCAAGCCAGACAGAGAGTGCTTGCTTTTATAACAATGCCCTTCCCACGATAATCTATTAGTAATCTGGGAATGGTTACATCCCAAGGCCCACCTTCAAGCACCATTAACATATGGTCTACTGGATTAAGGTTCAACATGTGAAATCCTAGGGACAAACCCAAACCATGGCACCATGTCTGCCTGTAAGTTCAATAGCACAGAAATGATGCGGAAAAAGCATTAATCCACTGGGTGTTGCCACCAAACACCTGGTTGTGAACACTATGTTGCAACAAAGAAAAACTGAGGTTTTGATGCTATATAAAAAATATGTAGATGGATATATACTTTAATTGTATCTATCAAAAACTATAAAAAATAAATATAAAAATAAACTGTGATTAGTGGTTATTTATTTTTATTCAAGAGGCAGAGAGATAGCAAGAGTGACAGAGAAAGAGGGAGAGACATAGAGTGACAGAGAGAGACAGACAGAGACAGTGAGAGCTCCTATCATCTGGTTCACTCCCAAAATGCCCATAAGAGCTAGGGCCAGAGCCAGGGGCTGGGAACTCAATCCAGGTCTCCCACATAGATAGAAGGAACCCAAATACTTGAGCTATCCCCTGCTGTCTCCCAGGGTTTGCATTAGCAGGACCCTAGAGTCAGGATCTAGAGGTGAGACTCCAGCCCAGGTACTCTGATGTGAGATATGGGAATCTCATCCCACTAGGCTAAATGCTTGCCTCAGTGGTTATTTTAAAGTTCGTTCATTTATTTGTTTATTTGAAAGGCAGCAAGGGGCGGGGGGTGGGGGGGGAGATCTTTCAACTACTGGTTCACTTGCTAAATACCCACAACAGCTGGGACTGGGCCAGGTGAAAGCCAGGAGCCAGTAATTCCATCCTGGTCTCCTGGGTGGCAGGGATCCAAATACTTGAGCCATCATCTGATGCCTCCCAGAATGCACATTAGCAGGAAGCTGGCGTGGAAGCCAAGGCACGACTTGATCCCAGGCGTGCTGATAAGGGACGCAGGTGTCCCACACACTGGCTGAGCCCACTATGCTGGCTGTCCCAGTTATTATTTTAGAGAGATGTGATTACAGATATGTTTTCCTCATTCAATAATTTTAATGTGAGCTTAAAATTTATATTGTATACAGTTAACACGTGTTTAATGATATGGTCTAATTTTCAAGTGTTATTTTGTTATCTAAGGCCTTTTGTTCTTTAAAGTAGAGTTACTCATTTCAAAGTTTATAATGAAGACAAATTGGGAAAAAATAGAGATTGATGTGTAAACATTTAAAAAAAATTACAGCCAAATTTCCAGGAAATCTCTGTCCTGTTGATTGCTAGATGCCTGATCAAGTCTGCTTCATTCTGAGTTACAGCAGATGGCTTTCATTATAAATAAGGTATCCATTTTAAAATAACTGCCGATAATGGCTTTTCTCCCTCTTCAAAGAGAATGCAGCACTTTCACTTTCTGAAGTGACTGGCACATTTCTGTACAAGAGTTGTCATTTTTTCTCCTCTTTCCAATGAAGGCTGGCAATCAAATTTTCAACAACCCTAGGAAAAAACCTCCAAGAACACTTTCCTTACATCTGCATTCAGTTGTTCAATTGTGTGTATAACAAATCTGCCACCGGATAATAAAGGGTGGTTTTGCTTTTGTAGTCAGTGATAGAAATTACATGCAATGCTGAACTCCAAATTAATATACCACAGAAGTCTGCAGACTCTCCTAAAGCACACAGAGCAGCAGTGGAAACTTGCTATGATCACAGTCAATTTTATCAGTAGGTTGAAGAAGAGAGATGACAAAAGTAGCCAGCACCCCCTCTAATAAATAGAAGTCATTAGGCTAAATTCCAAGAAATCAATAACTTGTGTTTTTAAAGATCCCAAATTTGAAATTTTACCCCTATATATTGTGTTCTCAACCCACTTTGCCAAACAATTACTAGGTAAATGTAAATTATACTTTCAGGAAATGATGATTCAAAACAACAAGATATTTCATCTTACAGCGCCATATGATGACCATGTATTTCTGGAAGATTCTGTGTTATCCTCAGGCTGAATGGCTCACCTGTGCTCCTCATCTCATAGGGCTATGACCCTGAGCAACTGCATGAATTATGTATGTTATATGGTACCTCAATCCATACAACAGACAGCACCTCTTTTCCTTAGAAAAAATTACATGAAAAATACATGTGACTAAACCACTAGAGTCAAAAGTAGGATTTTTTTTTTTGGTTTATGTCATTTTGGAAGGAGAAACCTGTAAGAAATCTGAGATGACCTAGACAAATCCTAATTCCCTTGCATACTTTCATCATTGCCTACTGACCCCCAAAGTGCATTTCACCTCTTGCTCCTCATGGCTTCTTTCAAAGCCCAAGGCCAATCATAGGAGTGAAACATTGGAAGATGCTTTGCTGAAAGCTCTGTAAACCTCAGGATATTTTCTTAATTTGTTTCATGTAGTTTCTCTAATATTTTCTCTTAATCGGATACTCTAGTGATCTTTATCAGAAGCAGCAAATAACATTAGTGCCAGGTGCTCTGTGTTCACAAGCAAAGCTGAATGCATTTACATTTGTAAATATCCACTCCTGCAATATCTTCACTCACTCTCTCTCTCTTTTAACTATCAGTGTTCGCAGAACCATCAGCCATCCGACAGCAATCTGTCTTGCTTGCCAGTGCTCAACTGTGAAAACGCATCTTGATCTCCTCTTTACCCCTCACAGTCATGACTCTAGCATAAAAGCAGATCTTGATTACTAAGTATTTTCCTGTCCCCAAAGCACATGCCGCCTGGAACACAGTGATAGTAACTGAGTATTTCAGGGAAATGTAAAGTACTTTTCACTCTTCTCCCAACTACAGTGGGATCAAGCATTTTGAAAGGCCAGCACATCCAGAAGTCTTCCACTAATCTAGAGCAGATGAAACATGATGATTTTACGTCTTTTGCTGTAACTAAAGGAGGCACTCAAATATGTATTTTCCATTTTTATAGTTTCCAAATATTATTCTCCATGGGATACAGCTACTGCCTGGGACTTGGAATGTTTTTCTTGGCATTCATCATCTGTCATTGATCAAATAATCATCTCTGGTCAGCTTACGAGAGGAACCAGTTCTTTAATGCTCTAAACTTTGTGTACTGTGTATAATTATTTAGCAGTTTAAGATCACTTTTTCTTGCCCCATTAAAGTGTTAGAAAACAAACAAATCTCACTGAGTGATTTTCCCTAAGCTATTTATGCTGAGTTAATAATCTATTAATAATATGTAATGGGAGTTAGCACTAAAATAGAAAAACACACATTATTTTGACAAATTATCCTCAGGGTCTGATAAGACTTAGCTAATTATTTATGTACAGGGAAGAGCAATCTGGTAAACAAGACCACCAAGCCTTGCTAATCTCGCTGAAATTCAGTTCCAATCCATCTCACACCTTCCTGGAACGACCAGCAAAACTACTGACTATGAATATAAAAACTAACTGAAAATTGATCTCTGTGAAAAATAAGAGTGGGAAGGAAAGAGGGAGGAAGGGGGGGGCGGAGTATAGGTGGGAGGGAGGTAGGGGGTAGAATCATAATGTTCCCAAATCTGTATATATATTAAATGCACAAATTTGTATTCTTTAAACAAAATAATAAAAAAAATCCACTGATTTACCCAAGGTTTTGAGGAGGTGCTTACAGTTGATTAAATAATTACTAGGATAAAAAGAAAAATAGAAGCTCCAACATTAAAATGATATAGGTCTATGGCATGATTTCTGTAGTTTAGGATCCTTTATTTTGAGACAAAGACCTATTTTTGAAAATTTTCACTTGTCTATAAAACTTCAATTCTAAAAAAAGATTAAGGCTTTGAATTAGGTCATTTAAAGTGATCCCATTTGAAATTTTCACTCTAACCATGAGGTAACTGAGACCTGCAAAACATGGTTGCCCTGTGCAGGGTCACAGCAGGACTCTCCATGGCCCCAGGGCCACAGGCCAGGGCTCGCTCTTACAAGGACATTGCCAATGGCACCTTGCTCTTTTAAGTGGTCAGCTTTTATGGGGGAGTAATGATCCAAAGGCATCCCAGGCTGCTTTCGATAGCTTAAAAGGTCTTTAAAACCAAAACAACCCTTTTTCTGATGTCTAATGTCCTCGCCTACTTGAAGTTGAACTTGAAGATTTATAAGCACTTGATTGATGATATTTAGTGGTATCTTTGAATTCTCCTGTGTGCCATATAACATCAGCCTTTTTGACGATTTCTCCAAAAAAAAGTCATCTTTACTCAAAAAACTTGGGGAATTTATTTTATGTTATGTGCCTCCCTTATGAGATGAACATTTCTCCTTAAAGGAGCAACATTACAAAGGTGCTTATCTGCAGAGACTTTTTGTTGTTCAGTGGCTATTTTAATTACAAGTGTTCATACACTAAGGCTATCTAGCATGCTGTCTTGTATTCACATGGGCTTACAACAGTTAACTTTATGCGTCAACTTGACTGGGCCAAGGGGTGCCTACATAGATGGTAAGACATTATTTCTGGGTGTGTCTGTGAGTCGGCTTCCAGATGAGTTTTGTACTTGAACTGGAAGAGGGAGAAAAGAAGACTTCTAACCACTGTGGGTGGGCATTGTTCAACCCACTGTGGGCCCAAATACACAAAACAAGAAGGCAGGGGGAGGGTGAAGTTTCTTTCTCTGAACTGGGGTCCTCATTTTCTCTTGTCATCACACGTTAGTGCTCCTGGTTCTCAGACCTTTGGGCTCAAACTGAATTATTCCACAGCTTTCCTGAATTAGTCCATCAGCCTTCCTAATTTTAGCTTGCAGATGGAAAACAGTGGGACTTTATGGCTCCCTTGATCACATCAGCGAATTCCTGTAAGTTTATTCACACACACGCAGATGCACACACATATACATATTATCAATTGGTTCTTTTACTCTAGAAAACCCAGACTAATACAGTAGTCCATAATTGCCTGATATTTGAATTGCCACACGTTGACTACATAAATTCCTTTAAGATACTTCTCTATATAAGTACCTGATCCAGATTCTTCCATAGTCTCAAGGTGATTTGCTCCTAGATACTACTCAAAAAGGGGTTAATTTTCAATAAATATTTGAATTTTTGCCATTCAGGGATGAACATGTTGTTTTATTCTTAGTCAATAAAATAACAATATATCATTTTGCACATAATCTATTACTTAGCAAAAACTTTTAGTGGGAGCATGATTTGAAAGAGCAATGAGTCATTATTTCATTTGAGCCTATAGGAAATAATTCTTATTAAGATCTTCCATTAATCTGTTTTGTGTTGCTATAATGAAATACCTCAGTTGAGTGTTTTATAAAGAAAATAAGCTTATTGTTCTGGAAGTTCAAGGGCATGGTATCAGCATTAGCTGAGCACTGGTAAAGGGCTTCTGGCTACATTACAACATGGTTGATGGCACATGGTGGGAGCACAAGGGATATGAGCAGATGACAAGGTGAAACAGGAAGTGACAGAGAGCAAGCCCAGACAACCAATCTTGCTTTAGAACAACCTATTCTTTCAGGAACAAACCTATGGGAAGAGACCAGCATCAATTCCTTTTCTTAAAATGAATTAAAAATTATCTTCATTTCACTTCAAAGGTAGAGTGGTAGAGGCAGACAGATGGTAGAGATCTTCCGTTTACTCTTCAAATGCCGGGCCAGGTCAAAATTGGGAGCCAGGAACCCAACCCAGGTCTCCCATGTGGGTGACAGGGACCATGTACTTAAGCCATGATCTTCTGCTTCCTGGGGGTGAACGTTTGCAGGAAGCTGGAACCAGGACAGTGCTGGGACTCTGACATGGAGTACAGCCATCCCAGGTGATGCCTTGACCTCTGTATGTCAAGTGGAAATCCCAGCATTCACTCTTTCTGGGGGCAGTGACCCTAATGACCTGATGACCTTCCCCTGGACTTCCTAATGGCTCTACCATCTCTCATCATTGCCACACTGAAGCCCAAGCTTTCAGAAGACAAACCTTTGAGGGATGCCTCAAATTACACTCAGACCATAGGAGATCCCTTTGTGTGAGGACAGGACTGGCATGGTCCTATTTCTTGAAGGGGTGGGTAGTTGCACAGTGCTTGCCTTAAAATTGCTCTTAAAACATGGAAAATATATTTTATATCTTCTTCTGCATACACATATCATTATTTTTTACAAAGCAAGGAAATAGTATCTAACGTTATGCCTAATTATAACTCTACCTACCCACCATCAGGTGGACACATGATCACCTGCCACCCCGGACTCTCCCAAAGCCAGCTCGGCAATCCCGGCTTATTCATCCAGACACTGGGGCCAAAGGGCAATGTGAGCTTTCCCCAGTTCCTAAATCAATTCTTCATTGTATGATATTATTTCATTTGCCTGCTGGTGAATTCCAGTTCCATTCTCACTCGAGTCTAAGAATTAAAACACATTTCTAAAACCATCTCAGACAAATTCGGCAGTTCAGTTGCCCTGTTCAAATGCCTGTTCCTGCTTCAGAAGTGGCTGGCAATAGAGTATTCACCTCTCTACTTTCTATGGCATTCATATTTTTGTCCTTATTTATGATGACAATTTACTAGTCATTCTTTTCATCAAGCCATCCTTTATTAGTGCTATTGTTCTGCTACCCCAAGGTACACAATAGTCAAAAGCTGTTCTATACCATTTTTTTTTAAAAAATAAAAGTCACCATGGTCTTTAGTTTTCGTATTTTAGTTTTCCTGAATAGGGGTCTCCTTGTTCTTATCAAAGAAGTGGTTAAGGCAATAATCTTTTTAAACATTTTAACAAACTGATGGTAAAAAATGACTGAATATTTCCAAGTTCCTTTCTCAGCCCACAGGCTCAGGAATATGAATTAGGTGCACTGATATAAATGTTGAATCTTTAATATTTCACACCAAAAGAAATGCCTCCAGGTAGCTTTTAGCATACTGCTGTAATCTTGGGTAATGAATTAATCATACTCGTCCTTAACATAGAATGTTAAGGTGGAATTCGTGCTGAAGAGTATGGATCAGATAAGTAAGCACTTTTGCTCCAGAAAACTATTTCAACCACTACATTAGAGTTCATAGAATTGACTAATCTCTACAGACTCAGATCTAAAATTAATATAGGCCCCAAAGCCCCAGTCTCAGAACAGTGTCAGAAAAAAGTCCCAAATCAGACTGCCAGAAGTGCTTCCAAGGGAAAGCAAGGCACCAGGGAACCAGAAATATTAATTCAGTAAATAGGAATTTACCCCACTTACCTTTGTCCTGAGGCCTTTCTGGTGAGCAACCCATTTACAGCTACAGATGCAGGGATGGCTCTGTGGAGGGCTGGCTCCCTTAATGAAAGGGGTGGGTGTTTGCATGTATACCAGCATTCCCAGGAGCACTGATACATAATTAATATTAAGGTTGATTAGAAATGCAAATGCCCACAGTGGTCACTCCAGAAAACAGGCTGACTCCTTCTGTCACATGGAGGCAGGTTCTGGTTTAGAAGTCATTTTGAGGCTATTGAATTATTTTTGTATAAGAAAACCTGTTTTATGTTTTGCTATCCACACCTCCAACAAACTCCTATATCCTGTGTTATTTTAAGGCTCTAACAATTTCTTATAAGGAGTATTTTGGAACTTATGATAGAAGCACGGACTCACCGTTAAGTGTGGGTTGCATGCTCATGACTGGACCTGGAAAGAGGGGAACCCAGGCTGAGAGGGTGCCTCCTTATCAACCAGGGCTGCTGAGGGGACAGGCAGAGGTGGTGCTCATTGAAGAGCCAGAGTGGGGGGAATCCTCCTAGAGGGGAGAACACATAAAAATGTGCATTTTCTAGTCCTGCATCAATAGATGACATACTATGTAGATGACCACTGCTTTCATTTCTTCATTCTTTTAGCCAGTATGCATGGAGCATCTATAATGTTTAAGGCACCCTCTTGGTAGTACAGATTACACAGTAGTGTAGGCTGTGGCTTCTGGCCTTCTGTCTGTACATGGGAAGGCAAGCAGAAGGAACTACAGAGAGAATGCAAGCATGGTCCAAAGACTGACATTGCACACATTACTTACATTAACTGTTACTTAGATTAACATTCATTTTATTCATTCCATAAAATCAATAATCGATTTACTAATCCTCATCCTACACATTTCGTACTTCTAATCATCCACATTGCTTAGAAAGCAGCACTCCTATGTCATTGTTGAGTAGCACATTTTTCAAAGAAGCTACTTCAAACACAGAATGAGAATCTGCAATATGTAAACATCTATCAACAAGGTCAAGTGAGACGCATCCTATCAGAAAGGTACAAAGTGCTATGAAAATTTAGATAAATAAGAAATCACTTTGATGTAAAAACAGGAAAGCTTCCAGAAAAAAAAAAAGGATCTCTCCCAAAATGGGCCCCAAAGAGCGTAGATGATTACAAGGGACAAAAGAATCTAGGAGTGCAAATGCCATGGAAAAGTGATCTGTACTTGAACACTGACCCTAAGGTGGCAGTGAGGGGTCCAGCCTGGCTGGGTAGTGAGAAGTCTGGAATGGGGGGAGGTGCTGGTGACACCATTACAGACCCAACAAAGAAGAGGTGTGATGGGGTGGGAGCAAGTCAGGTTTTGGCAGAGTAAGGGTAGTGAGCACTAAGGATTATCACTTTGGTTTCTGCACATTAAGTTAGAAGGCTGGTGAGGGGCAAGAGCCTACTAAAAAAGTACAATGCATAAGGGCCTAAATCTATGATCCGATACTATCAAATTATTACAGAACATTGAGGAAACCCTGGAAGACACTGGGATAGGCAAGGAGTTTTGGAAAAGACCCCAGAGGCAATCAAAGCCAAAATTGACAAACAGGATTACATCAAATTGAGAAGCTTCTGTACTGCAAAAGAAACAATCAGCAAAGTGAAGAAGCAACTGACAGACTGGGAGAGATTTGCAAACTATGCAACTGATAAAGGATTAATAACCAGAATACATAAAGAAATCAAGAAATTCAACAACAAGAAAACAAGCTAGTTAAAAAATGGGCAAAGGATTAAACAGGCATTTTTCAAAAGAGGAAATCCAAATGGCTAACAGACCCATGAAAAAATACTCAGGATCACTAGCCATTGGGGAAATGCAAATCAAAACCACAATGTTTCACCTCACCCCTGTTAGAATGGCTTTCACACAGAAATCAACAAACAACAAAGGCTAGTGAGGATGTGGGGAAAAAGGTACCCTTATACTACTGGTGGGGATATAAACTGGTAAAGCCACTGTGGAAGACAGTAATGAGATATCTCAGGAAACTGAATACAGACCTACCAGCTATCCCCCTCCTGGGAATTTACCCAAGGGAAATATATCTCCATGTTTATTGCAGCTCAATTCACAATAGCTAAAATATGGAATCAATCCAAATGCCCATCAACTGAAGACTGGACAAAGAAATCATAATATATGTCCACCATGGAATATTATACAGTGGTTAAAAAATGAAATCCAGTCATCTGCAACAAAATGGATGAATCTGGAAAACATCATACTTAGTGAAATAAGCCAGTCTCAAAGGCACAAATAACATATGTTCGCCCTGACCTGTGATAACTAATAAAGCACTAAAAGGCAATCTGTAGAAATGAAATTGACCCTTTGAGAAGCAATGACTCTGAACACCCCTTGTCTTGACTGTTGAGGAACAGTTTTTTTCATACTATTTGTTGAACTCTTTACTTCAACACAGAGTTAATCCTATGTATATGAAGTTAATTGAAAATAGATCTTAGTAAAAAAAACGAGTGGGAATAGGAGAGCGAGGAGGAAGAGTGGTGGTAGAGTGGATGGAAGGGTGGGTACAGTGGGAAGAATCACCATGTTCCTAAAGTTGTAATTATGAAAAGTATGAAGCTTGTACTCCTTAAATAAAAGGTTTCTGGGGAAAAAAGTCCAATGCAGGCTCCAGCATTTTGAACATTCTCCAGTCTTTATTTATCAGAAAGAACTGACAGAGAAAGCGTGTGTGATGCAGCAGGAAAGGGGGCTGAGAAGACATGGGAAGATGACAGAGACATATGGAACGGCCACATTTAGGAGAAGAAAAAACAAAACAGTAGGAAATTGTAGCATGTGCAACCAAGGAAGAGAATATATAAAAGACTGGGAAAACATTGGCTGTGTAAAAAAATAACACTTGGACTTTTAATTCACAACATTTGCTCAGATACACCCCATATGGACTGAAGATTTTTAAAAAATGAACAGAAACTTTAAAAACTCAAAGGAATTACAGATGAACAGTTGCCTGATTTTTGAATGGGAAAGAATTTTTTAAGAATAAAAGTAACATGTTCTCTCTCTCTCTTTCTCTCTCTCTCTCTCTCTCTGTGTGTGTATGTGTGTGTGTGTGTGTAAAGAGACAGAGACAGACAGACAGAGACAGAGAAAGGAATTGACACATGCCACTTTGGAGGCATGAAGTCCCAAGATGAGCGGGGTAAGCTGGGAAGCTGAAGACCCAGGAGAGACACTGGTCTTGTTCAGTCTGAGTCTGAAGGACCGAGAATCAGGAGAGGTGGAACAACTGTTCTGAAGGCCAGCAGAACTAAGACCCAGGAAGAGATATGTTTTAGTTTGAGTGCAAAAGCAGTCAGACAAAGAGGAATTCCCTCTTACTTGGGAGAACATCAGCCTTTTGTTCTATTCAGGCCTTTAATTGACTGCATAAGAACCGTCCATATTAGGGCAGTCAACCTGCTTCAGCAAGTCTACTAAATTAAATGTTTGTTTCATCTGAAAAAATCCTCATAGAAACACACAGGATGATGATGGAATTATCTAAGTACCCCAAAGGCCCAGTCAAGTTCACACATAAAATTAGCCATCACACAATGTAAGATAAAAATTGAAAATTTATGGAACCAGATAATATTTTGCCAATATTAAACAAATGAATCCTAATCTCCCCCATTATTCAAGTCCCATTGGCAGAGCTGTTCTCTGAGGCCGAGCCACAGGGCCAACTTCTCCAGAATGGGCAAGCATGGTCATTTACTTTCTCAGGAGAGTGGATTGCTCAATGCTGAACCCTGCTTCCCCACCGCTGAACATGCCCAGCGCTGGGCATTACCCATCATTCCTACGGAGCATGGAGAACATGTACTTCTACCCCTGTGGTTGAGGCTAGAAGCTTGGCTGCTGTGTGCTGTAAACTGAAGCAGGGAAGCTAAAATTACAGTCAGAGGGACTGTGTGAAGAAGAGGATAGCTAGAAGGTAGACATGGTCAGGAGCATGTCCTGGCGTTGGCCCACGCTTGATGTAGGAGAATGTCGAGGGAGGAGGGATCTCTGTCTCCATTTCCAGTCAGTCCTTTGGGAAGCCATGGCCTCTGGGATGCTTGCTTTCCACCCTGGGTGCATCCACATCCAGGTAAATTCAAGGTTTAATTGGTTTGGCATAGAGAGGCCTGGAATGGTAGCTTGTAGGACACCATTTGGTTCTCATGTGCTACGTGTGGGGCCTGGCCCTAGAGCATCTTGGAACTGAAGTCCCTGGTATGAGGCTCACCAATGTGAGGGACAGAGGCCGGGGGTGGATGGCAGAGACACAGAAGGCCAAGGAGAACCCAACAGGGAAGGAGTGGGGAGAGAGGAGAGCGATGTTGGTGGGAGTGGCTGGCCGAGTCCCCACACAGGGACAAGCTGCTTGTCGCTACACCCCCAAGAGGTGAGCAGACCCCCTGCACTCAAGATATTCACTTTGCCTTGCAAGAGCCAGGGAAGGGGTTTGGGAGCAAGAGACACTAAGCAATTATCTCAAAATACCAAATGTAACTAAAAAGGACTCTTGAAATGACTGGTTCAGATTAAATACAATTTAAGAAAAGGCCTACAGGGCAGGTGTTTGGTTAAATGGTGCTGCAATTGCCTGCATCCTATATGAGTGCCTAGGTTTGAGTCTAGCTCTGTTTTTGCTACGCACGTGGGAGGTCCTGACCAAGTTCCTGGCCTCTGTTTGTCCCAGCTAATGTGGGCATTTGGGGAGTGAATCAATAGATGGACGATCTCTGCAATGCTTTTCAGATAAAAACATGAAAAAAATTTTTAAAAAGGCCTAAAAGTTCATTTCTGCCTTTCTACCCTGTGGGTGAGAGCTTACGAGGGAGACTAGCAAAATTACAGAGAAAATAAATACACCACAGTGTATCTGCATGTTGAAGAACCATCTTGAATGAATTTTTAACCCTGGCACATTTCCCTACGTCAGAATCAATGATTGGAGTTGGCATTGCGGTGCAATGCGTTGAGCTACTGCCTACGATGCTAGAATCCCATATAAACACCAGTTTGAGTCTCAGCCACTCCACTTCTGATCCAGCTCCCTGGTAATGTGCCTAGGAAAGCAGCATAGGATGGTTCTAATGCTTGGGCTCCTGTAACTCACATAGGAGACCTGGATGGAGTTCCAGACTCCTGGCTTCAGCCTGGCCCAGCTCTGGCTGTTGCAGACATCTGGGGAGTGAATCAGTGGATTGAAGATCTCTCCCTCTCTCTCCCTCTCTCTCCCTCCCTCCCTCCCTCCCTCTCTTGATCTCTCGATCTCTCGCTCTCTTTCAATCTCTTTTTCCATGTTTCAAGTAAATAAAATCTTAACAATTACAACTATTAATAAAATTAAAAGTCAAATAATAAATAAGGGGAAAATGCCAGCGATGAAATAAAGGACTAACAGCTTTTACTTAAACAGAAGTGAGAAAAATGTTAAGACCTCAGGAGATGAATGGGGAAAATAAAAACAAAATAGCCCACTTACAAGTTGAGAAATACCAATGGATAAAACGTCTATAAATACTTAGCCAATAAATCAAGAAATGAAAGGTAAAACCATTAATACCATTTTTCCTTATCAGAAAAGGAAACATTGATATGAGTTTTCTAAAAATTAATTTGGCAGTATACATCAAGGAGCTCACAATATTTGTATCTTTTGATAGATGAATTCAACTTCCAGAAAAGTACTCCAAAGAAATAATTGGAAATGCAGTCACATCCAACCATGAATTTCAACAATGTTCAAAATATATGGGAAGAACCGAGAAAGCGAATTGCAATACCTTTCCCAAGCCCACAATCAGATGAGCATTTCCCTATTCTCATTTTAAAGACAGCTTTGCAGAGAACCTGATGCCATAACTTTTGTTGCTTTTCTATTTCCGTCTTTTTTATCAGCTTTACAGTAAAGCGATCCTGCCTTCTGCACAACGAACCACATTCTGCTTTAATTGAAGCCCATGTTTGCTGTCATGTGGGCATTCTTTCATTACATTAAAAGACCAAAATCCTTCCTTGGCCAATGTTTTTCTTCTTTCTTTCAATGAACACTACCTACTGGGACTAAAGCTGCTTCTGATGGCTTTGGATGAGTGCCTGGCTTATTTCCTGCCCTTGGCACCCCAGGTGGCCCATGTCCTTGAGTCCTGTTTGCTCTCTCAGTCCACAGATGGGAAATGGGCCACAGAGAGACAAGCACACACCTGCAACACAACGTCAAAAGAGCTCAGGCTGATGACTACACAGGGCCCTCAGGTGCACAGAAGAGGAACACGAGTTGGCCTGCTGGAGTCGGATATCAAGGAGAAAGAAACTATTTTCATCTGTTTCATGCTACTATCACAGAACACCACAGCTTGGATGATTCCAAAGCTTATTTATCAGAGTACTGGAGGCACCAGAAATTGGTATCTGGTGAGAGCTACATCCTCCGGAGGGGAGGAATGCTGGGTCCTCCCAAGGCAGAAGGAGGAAGGGCAAGAGAGGACATACTCCTTCTGTCCAGCCCCTTACCAAGGGCACCTTGTCCCATTCACAAGCACAGCACTCTCCTGGCCCCATCACCTCTAGGTCCCAGTCTTCACACCATCACACTGGCAATGCTGAAAGTTGGGGGGAGACACATCCACACCGCAGCAGGAACTCAAGAAGAGATGCCCAGAGTGGGATGGGATTTCCCCAAATAGAAAAGGGCAGAGGAGATTTGGGAGGGTGAGTGTGGTTATTACAGGCAGTGGAAACATAAGAAAAGGTGAATGTGTGAGAAAGAGGGTGCCTTTACAAAATGAAGGGCTGTTGAGCGTGGTTATGAGCAGGGGAGAATAAATGGGAGTTTGTGGTTCACACCCAGAGGGTTAGCTTTGTAACCTGATATGGTTTGGAAATAGTTTGAGTGTGTCTCCCAGACTTGGGGCCCCAGTGTGGTGGTTAGGATGGTGTGGAAGCTTTAGCAGGTGGGGTCTGGGGGAGGTCCTTAGGTCACTGGGTGCTGTGTGTCTTCAGAAAGAAATGCTGGTATCTTGAAGTGAGTAACAGAACCCCTCTGACTTCCTGTTTCCCAGATGTAATCACTTCATCCCACATTTGCTCCTGCCACCGCCACCCCAAGACGTTTTGCAGCTGAGGGCTCTGGCTAGGACTGAGCTAGAGTGGGTACCATGTCCTTGAAACTCCAGAATTGTGAGCTGAGTAAACCTCTTTTCTATATAAGTTGCATCTGGTATTATGTTATAGTGGTGAGAAACCAACTAACAAGCCATACTGAGGAGCTGCGACTTCAACCAATAAGCAACATATAGTGGGTGACTATTCTAAGTTGGTGACGCATGATCAGATTTTGATGTCAACCAAAAACACAGAGGTGCCACAGATGGAAGGCGGAGGGGTCAAACTAGAGGCAGAAGTACCAGAAGTAATGAATTATGGGCCCCTAAAGAGCAACAGTGGGTATGAAACAGAGGAGAAGGCCCAGGGAAGAGGATTCAGTTAACGTGACTCAGAGACCTACTGGAGCTGGGGGTGGAGGAGAGGCAAGTGACCAGATGGTGATGGTTCCTCGACAGAGGAACATTTGGCCATCAGTGGTTCTCACACTTGAGTGTGCAAGAGAATCACCAGGACCCTTATTAAGAATATAGATTCCTGGGCCAGGCTTCTAAGTAGGTAAGATGGGAGCAGGACCAAGGATGAGCTTCTAATGAGCACCTTGGGAGATTCTTACATAGATCCACTTGGAAAACAATAGCAAAGCATGTTTCTTTTAATTTTTCCTTTTAAATAATTTGCAAATTACAACTTGCAGTGGATAATTAGTAGGTAATCACACACAGTGAAGAGAACAAAACATTTTACAGTAGAAACGGTAGAATTATAATCAAAGTGCGCAAGCCTATCTGAAAATGTGGGTGTGGGTGGTGGGGCGATGCTGTGAAAGAACAACAGAACTAAAGGGGTGGGCATGGAGGGGAGCTAGGGAAGATGCTAAGCGGTGGCAGCAACTGGGCAGCAGAGTGACTGTCAGATGAGTGTCTCTAAATCGGATAACGGTTCCTTAGAATCTTTATTTTTACATTTACATGAAAGGGACAGAGGGAAGAAGACAGGAAGAGAAAGGGGGAGAAAGAGAAACAGAGAGAGAGAAAGAGAGAGAGAGAAAGAGAGAGAGAGAGAGAGAGAGAGAGAGAGAGGGAGAGAGAGACCATCTAGCTACTGGTTCACTTCTCAAATATCCTAAACAGCTGGGGCTGAGCCAAGTCGAAGCCAGGAGCCCGGAATTCCACCCAGGTCTTCCACACGGGTGGCAGGGACCCAACGATTTGAACCATCATCTGCTGCCTGTTAGGGTTTGCATCAGAAGAAAGGTGGAACTGGAAGAGGAGCCAGGACTATCCCAGGTACTCTGATAGGGGAGGAAGGCATCCCAAGCAGTGTCATAACTGTTGCCCCACACCACAGAAGAAAGCAGAGACAAGCGGGACCTCTTGGATTTGATCTTTAGGAGGTCTTGGGAAAGCTGAGAACTGGAAGCATGGCAGTAGGCTGGGGAGCGGAGGGCAATGAGGAAGGAGAGGCAGTAAGTGCAGGAAGCTCTCCTCCGATGAATGCAAGGCAGGTGGAAAAGCAATGGCTGAAAGTGAGCATGGGCTGCACTGCTGGTCTAACAGTCTCTCCATGTAGGTTAAAAATGGATTCTGTCCCGGTTGCCCCTCTTCCAGGCCAGCCCTCTGCTGTGGCCCGGGAGTGCAGTGGAGGATGGCCCAAGTGCTTGGGCCCTGCACCCCATGGGAGACCAGGAAAAGCACCTGGCACCTGGCTCCTGCCATCGGACGAACGCGGTGCGCCGGCCGCAGCGCGCCATCCGCGGCGGTCATTGGAGGGTGAACCAACGGCAAAAGGAAGACCTTTCTCTCTGTCTCTCTCTCTCACTGTCCACTCTGCCTGTCAAAAATTAAAAAAAAAAAAATGTAAAATACCTCATTCCTGAATGATACGAAGAAACAAAACCAATTCCCTAAGACCACGGGGTTTTTACAGGTTCAACAATGGAGTCTAATTCATATAAAGACAAAAAGGTACAAGCAGGGATGCTACTAAAAATAAGTATATTTATGTATTATTATTATTATTATTAGCTGAAACTATCTGTATATTACAAAGTTTTCCAGAAATAATTTCATAAATAGTGTGTGTTCTAATACTTATAAATAAACTTTTTTTTGGGGGGGGGATAGGTTAAAAACTTTCTCCAAGCAGTATCAATAAAGCTGGCATAGTTATGTAAGTCTTAGGAGGGAGCGAATTTGGAAACAGCCCACAAATTTCCTTCTTTTGTAACTTCTGATTAGCAACAGTATGAAGAGGGATAATGCATCCGCCTGCACAAAACACCTGAAAAATGTGTATTCACACTCAAGATTTAAAATGCATTCTCCTGGAGGCACCCTATGGAAAGAAACTAACGGGAGTGGAGTGGGCTTAGAGAAATTTTGCAACACAAATGCTTCTTAAACTTTTCTGAAAAATTTAGTTACCGCCTATCTACTTGAAACAACACTCAAGCTATAATAATTCCACCCCCATGCCACCCTTAATCTCTATGGCAGACACATTAAATTTCACTGCCAAGCTGTACTGAGTGAATTTCTAAATGAATGTGGATGGGCTCAGAAAATGGAATCTCTTTACAGGTCACAAGGTGCAGAGAGAGCGAGCTTGTGAATTTCAGAATCTCAGTGACCCTCTGTCAAAGGCCCTCTGAATTGAAGTGGCCCATGGTCTTTGCTTCTTCAGGGTGTGGGCTTTGCTCTTACTGTGGCTGGACGGCAGGTTTGAAAATCATTGTGAATAGGTCAGCTTCACTAACGAGTCTGCAGTTGAAGAATCCAATTACCGGGAAGTGAGGTGATAGTTTGAAACCTGGTGAGTGGTTAGAGGTATTTGGGCCCTGTGTTTTACACACCTCTTCGCATTTTCTAGACCTGGAATCTTGCTTTTTCCTCCTCTCTGCCTCCTCCTGCCTGTGCCCAGTTTTGGCATTGTGACCTGACCCTGACCCTGCTCTCCAGCCATGGCCCAAACTCCAGGACCTTGACCCTGGGCTAAATGGCTGGGGCTGATGTACTTTCTATTGCATAGACATAGGATATTAGAGAGTGTCTCATGTGTATTTGCAATTAGGTATCATAAATATGAATAATATACCTAATATAAATAATAATTAATAAAACAGCAATATATCACATTTATAATTTAAATATTATAAACGATGGTTAAAAGTCATGTCATCAAATAGAAGCATTTGGCCTATCAGCAGCTCTCACATTTGAGTGTAGATTGACAGTCTCTTATTAAAAAAAGTAAATTCTTGGGCCCTACCCTCAGGATTGGTGAAGAAGGGGAAAAGAACCAAGAAAGCATTTTTACTGAGTGGCCCCTGGTGATCCTTAATGTTGGTCCACTTCAAAAAACAGCACAAAGGCTTTTATTTTTTCTTTTAAATAATATGTCACTACTCCCAAATAATTAGTAGATAGCACGAGGAAGTAAAGAGTATAAAAATGGCACTGTACACATGGGTTAGATATTTTTCCTTCATGCCTGTGGCAAATTGCCTCCTTTAGCTACATTATTACAATCAATGAGTGCATCTGAAGAAAATTAGGAAGTTTTTTAAAAAACAGATATTAGTAAAATAATGAAAACAGAAAATATATATTTTTTCCTACTCTGATATCTATGCTTCGCCAGGTATCAACTAAAAAAGCCAGGAATTGTTTTCTAAAATAGAATAGAGCTTTTTGATTACCTGAAGCTTGTTCTCTCAGAGTGATATGAAGGCATGATCATCTTTGCAGTGAAAAATATATTTGGAAAACAAACAGCAAAATGAATGCAAAGTTGTCTCCTAGCTACAGATCTTAGCTGGAACCTGTAAATTCTGTAAAGACACTGACCCCTGTGCGCTGACCCTGATGTCATGGCACACAGAACATAAAAGGATGCACAACCACAGACTAAAGAGGGAAGGAAAGCCCTAGACCCTCGAGTTTGAGTTCCATTTTTGAAAAATGACTTTGATAATAAGCCTGTAAGATTATGTAAAATGAGGGTCATAGAAAAATTGGGGACAACTATCCCAGATTGTCCTAATTTCAAAGATGACTTCATTTATGCTAAACATACAGCCTAAGGGGTTCTGGCTTCTGTCACCCTTCCAATAAAGTAAGAAACAGATTTTCATATATATGTATATATATATGACTTCTAAAGCTCTGCTTATTAAGTAGATTTCTGAGCACATGAGACAGATAAAAGCCTTTTCCATGTGGGGTGAAGGGAAAGTGGTGGAGAAGGAGGACTGGGGAAATGTCACTGCTAATAATCTCCCTAAATTAGGTAAGCGTAGGGTGTGAATCAAAAGACCTGATAATTATTTCTTTTTGTAAGAAAAATTTAAAGGTGGGAGAGGGAAGGACCAATGAATTGAACAGGCTGAGTGTCCTCCTGACTCTAAGCATTTCAGACATGTTTCATTACGGTGTCGGTTGCCCACATGAACGCCCGCCCATTGCTAGAATGAAAGTGAATGAATCCTTTAGAAGACCTTTGATCAGACACTACCTACAGAAGTGAGCTTATGCAAGGAAAAGGAGCACTTCATCCTGTCCTGGGTGGGAGATCTCTGCCACCACTCAATTAGACAAAAGGTGGTCCCCTGGGGTCTATAATTCTTGAGGAGCCCCAATTAATTTATGCACCTGCTAGTATGAGCCAAACTGTTAGGATTTTATATATTGTCTCTCACAAGTATTCATATTTATTAATGTTGGCTTGGTAATGTTATTCTCCTGCAGAGAAAAGGAAATGTGTTCATTTTAGCATTTTTGCCTACTTCCTCCTACTTTCCTCCTTGTTTTAATTAACAATTGCTCAGTGCCCTGAGGGCTGTCATTAATTAAAAGAGTTTTTTTTAAAAATCCTTCAGGAATAAGTAGAACTGATATTTTCCTCTTTTTAGATCCAAATGTGGTTTTAAGATTTATTTTGTAGTGGGTTTCCGTCTTTTAATGGTCCTCTCCCTGTGACTAAATTTATTTCTGAGAGATTCAGTTGTTGATTTTATGCAAATGGAGGAGTTTTCAACATAGGAAATAAAATCTCTTGATGTTTTATTAATTTAGGCTTTCTTTAGAGTTTGGTGCAAGAACATTCATTCACACCGTGGGAATGATGCTTTAATAGAAAAGAATACAAACATTAGTGACTCCTGCAATTGGGAAAATGCACATTTGGTAATTTCTTTCTTTCCATTGTTTAAGAAGAAGGTGAAGATCTGTTTGCTAGTAAAAATAATTCAATGATGAAGGCAGATGGAGGAGATAACCAGTAAGATATGTGCCTGCAAGTCATTAGGCTGTGACTTATACTAATTACTATTTTGACCACTGATAGAATGTTTTCTCCCTATGAAAAAAAAAAAACAGATTAAATAAGAGACTATAAAGGGACCAAAATGATTCCAAAGGTGGCTTAATGAAAAAAGAATAAAATGTTCTGCAGTTTTATAGAAGGTTATAAACCTTATGAAGTGAGCCATTTCTGATGATAAAATGCTGCTAGCAGGCTGTCCAGAGCCTTCTCCAACACAGGATAGCAGTGTCTCTTCCTACACCAAGGTCATGGTGAGGCTCACAAATATTTTACCATGGCTCAAATCTCTGCTGTTGCAGTTTCTAAGCTCCATTTCTCGTGTTAAAGACTGTGATGCAAAGCACAAGAATTGCTTTAAAAAATAATTTGTGACTGAATTGAATTGCAAATATGAGTTTGTCTTCCTTGAAAACCCCTTTTGAGGAATGCTCAGGCAAGTCCTTGGTTCAGTCCACTTTTTACTGGGCATTTTTCAGGGTGGGACGATCCTAAAGTCCCTGCCCTATCAGCACCACTAGCAGACACATGTTCTTCAGTATTGTATTTTCTAGTTTATTTTCCACCATTTTTTTTATCACATTTTTTTATCACATTCTCCTCCTCCTCCACAGATCCCTGCTGTGCTACTTCAATTTCTTTTCTCTGTATTCTGTTCCTCAAAAATGGGATTACATCAAGCTGAGAAGCTTCTGCGCTGCAAAGGAAACACTCAGTGAAGTGAAGAGGCAATTGGCAGAGTGGGGGGAAATATTCACAAACTACACAACTGATAAAGGGTTAATATTCAGAATCTACAAAGAACTCCTGCACATCCTTAGCCCAAAGACTCAACCAAGTTTTGTCAATTATCTTAGACACATCATATAGCGCAAGAGCATCACTCCAGCATCCTGTGTTCTCACTGATTGTCACGCCTCTGCGGCATCCTTTAATCTAGATTAGTTCCTTAATCGCCCCTTCACTTCCATACTTACAGTGACATAACCAATGCTAACCTTTAAAAAAGTTGATTTTAACTGGTAACATAAAACTGTATGTATTTATAGGGTACCCTGTGATGTTTTGATGTAATGTTCAAATCAGGGTAAATATCCATCTCCTCAAACATGATCATTTCCTTGTGGTAAAAACATTAAAAATGCTTCTAGATTTTCCAAAAGAAAAATATTTACAGTATATAGTATATTAATGTTATCTATAGTCACCTTATATTGCAATAGAACCCCATAACTTCTTTCTCCTAATGTAAATTTTAACATTTCATGGTCTTCTAAGATGCAACAAATCTAAAACTAATTGCATCGTCATCATTCTAAAATCAGCTCCACTGAATTCCTACTCTGTCAACTTTCTTCCAGCAACCTCATTCCACATATGATTACCAAAGTCACTACCACTCAGTAACTCGACTTGCATTTGCAGTCATCTCAAACTCGTCACAACATCACTCAAAGCACCAGCTTCTTTTCAAACCTTCCTATCTACATGAAAAATCTCTGAATGGTACCAACAGTGACCAAGGGGGAGAAGTCAGCAAGGAGGAAAAACAGGCAACTGGGAAGCACCAGCTCCATATGTTAGAAGAGCAGATAAGGATAGAAAGAGAAGGGACCAAGGTGAGAACAAGACTTTAAGTGACGTGAAAAATAATCCAGTTTTATTTTTTCATTTTTTCAGGACTATATTGCAAGCATTTTATGGCTATAGCTGTTTTTAAATCTGTTTTTAATTTTTGTCAGCTAGCCCTTTGTATATAGAGGGTATAAAAGTGTTGATAAATGAAGTTGATAAATTATATTGGAATTTAAAACCATTGCTGATTCATCCTCTGCTATGAAGTGTTTTCTTCTCAAAATGGGACATGATTCTTTCCAATTATAATCATCTAATTTGGAAAACATAGATAATCATTTTACCTTTTCTGTAAATGCCAGTGGCAGGAAAATGCCTACTAAGTTAGCAAATACAACTTGATAAAAAATAAAGTATTCAGAAAAGCCTTATGTAGGGCTCACTATACACATACACATACATATGCAAACTTAGCTGATGCTTTACTTAATGGGGAAATTGATAGCCATTGAGAATAAAAGTATAAAAACATCTTCAATTAATGATCTACCATTTAAAAAGATGAACATATTGGCTTAATTTTCACAATCTTTTTTTAAAATTAGGCTTCCAGTTTTCACAAATAGGAAAAGCTGTGGCCCATACACTTTGGGGAGGAAAAGCATGTGGGAATCTGTTTCTGCAAGTGGTGGTGTGTTTGGAAGTAAATGCATGAAGTCTGCACCTGCTATCTGGCTTCACAACTCTGTTCTGGCACTTACAGGCTGAGTGATGGGGGCATTACACTTAACCTCTTCCACCCCAATTTCATCATTTGTAAAATGGAAAAATGTTAATATTTTCTGACTCCTAGTTTCACTGTATTAAATGGATTAATACTTGAAGCATTTACAAACTTGAAGATGGATCATACTGTCCTAGGGATTCTTTGAGTTGCAATAATCATATCTAAACACAATCATTTCTGGTCATTAATAGTTTATTGATTCAATCAACAGTTATTTTAATTCAGTGATCTAGGAGCAATGGTGGGTAAGACAGGTCTCATCATCAAAGAACATCTTATAGCAAAAATTCGAGAAACAAAATTTTGGGGAGAGAAAGGGACACTTCCGTTCTCTTCCTAGTTTCCAACTCAGCTAATAAGAGAAAAATCGCTTCTCACACTGCTCAGAGAATTGGAAGAATTGCTTCTAGGCTTTCTCTCTAGTTCCATATTAGTTTTTACAGGGAGAAGAACTGATTATCTGGTTGAATCTGTTACTTACAGGCACATGTTGTACTAGGGATCAATCTTACTACACAGAAATATAGTGGGTGTCTCTGGGCATAGTTTGGTCTGATATGGACAGGTGGACATGCCCTAGGTGCTCAAGGTCTCTACCTTTCTTTGCAGTACTTTCGCCTCTCCATCTTCCTCCCTTTCCCTGCTCTTTCCACCAGCACCCTGAGGGCATGTGAACTCAAGCCCACTCCTGCATGTGAGCATGGCCCCGACACCTAGATTTGCATGGGGTACAAGAGACTTCATTCAGTCTTTGCCAAAAACCATGTCTGCTTTCCAGGTTTCCCTCATTTTTCAGGCAATGGAACAGACACAGATAAAATTGATAATGGATTTCTTATGTTTATGATCTTTTGTGGATGTTCTTTGGCAGAGAATCCAATGAGTAAGGAGAGCAAGCGCCAAGATTTGGACATCTTAAACACTTTAAAATGTGTTACTGCAGTTTTTTCCTACAAGACATTTTATCTTCTAAAAGTAAGACTTTTAAATTATTCTCTTCCAATCATTGTTCTGTTTTTTTTTCTTTAGTTATCTTTAGCTAGGACATCTACAAAAATTATCTCAATTTCTTTCCTCCTCCTCTGCCTCCTCCGTATCTTCCTCCTCTTTATTCTTTTGAATCTGAGTCCCGAGAGCACATCTGTGAAATAATGGAAGCAGTCTTTCTCATTTTATAGCTGCAGAAGTGGGACCAGAGGAGTTAAGTGTTTTACTAAGGATACACAGCTAGTTAACAGCTAAGCCGGCTTTCAGATTCCATTCTAGGTTCTCATCACACACCATGTTGTCTTCTCATTTCTGATTCAACCTGTCACACTCTTCAGTTTTCATCCCAAGTACATTTCACCCCCTCCTCTTTGAGCCCCACTACCTTTGTCTCAGTTCAAGAGCACATCATCCTTCTCCCAACCCTGTCCCTTCCCTCCAATCTGTCTCTTCCTTGGTTGCTACATTCAGTATGCTAAAGCAAAAATACAAACGTACTAGTCCCTTGTTTAGAGATCTGCAACGCTGTTTAATGGACTCTGAATTTATTCCAGATTTCTTAGAATGGCTATTCTAGTCCTCAGCTATATTTTCAGACTTATTTCTTGTCCCTTTTTCTCAATCCCTACAACTTCCCTATCCCACAGTACCAGTGCTGTGACAACAGACTGGTCCCCAATGCTGGGAAGTCGTGCACCTGGTCCACAGTCTGTGTGGCTGTGAGAACAGCGATATCTAGGCCTCTCTCTCATGTTATTAAAACCTGAACTACACTTCTGCAACCTAGGGCCAGTGTGATCATTTCTGTCCATGTGAGTCAGCCAGGTCAATGCAGCACACCTTGTCATGCCCACTAAGGGCATCTCTTGCACAGTGTGGTTTCCACCTGTGTCCATGGTTTCCCCACCAGGCCATGAGCACCCATACAGAACGTATCAGGGTTTTCTTTACCTTTATGTTTCTAGGGCCTAACACAGGGACTATTGATGGTGAATGCTCAACAAATTTCTATTATTAAAACCACACTTGTCCAAATATCATATCTTTACCAAGAGCTGCACTATTTTGACTGCCAGTTTTTTAGGCTCTCCCCATATGAAGCTTTTCATTACAATTTCCTTCTGATTTTCACTGTGGGCTGTTACTGTTCCTGTGGAGAAGATTACAGCTTTTATAGTTTGCATTGGTCCAAAGATTTAATTTATTCTTATAGGCAGTATTTCTAATCTTTAACGTTTTATGAATTTCATACGTTAGTTGCAGTTGATAAGATCTTACACATAAAAACTCCCAAAGAATCCACTTAAAATACTGTTAGAACTAATAAATGAGTTCAGCAAGGTTGTGAGTGCAAGAGCAATATACAAAAACTAATTGTACTTTGATATACTAGCAATACGCAATGGGAAAATAAGATCAAGAAAACAATTTCATCTGCAATAGCATCAAACTCAGAATAAATTTTAAAAAAGTAAGTGGAAGATGTATATTGAAGACTACAAGACATTGTTGAAATTAATGACATCTCATGCTCATGGATTGAAAGACAATATACATACATATTTCTTTAACATTACCTTTTTATGCATTTACTTATCAAGATGTGACAGTTTTTAATATCTCAAATGCATGCAATGCACTTATTCTTATATTTTTACCACAAGATTGAATGTTCAATGATAAAAATAACACCTGAAATTTACCACCAGAGTTGAGAAATTATCTGACTAGAAAACACTGAGGAGGATAGTACAGCTCTCTATTTATGACGATTTTGTATTTGGCAATTTAGCTAGGTGAAAGGTATTTCCCAGCATGCCCTCTCCTGTGTGAGTGCAAGGTGGGGATGGCTACCAGAAAGAAGACTTAGGCAAGACTTGGTAGACCTCAGGGAAGCAGTAGCTTGGGTGCTTGGAGGGTGGGTACAGGACCCCAGACACTGCAGCTCCCTCTCGCTGTGGCTGATCTTCAGGCTCACTGTACAGATGGCAGGCAGCAGCTGAGTCTGCATTTTCTATGGCTCTCACTGGATGTCCTCCTTCAATGTTCCACATCTTGGGCCAGGCACATGCCACCTTGGGGTCAGCTCTGCCAGCTTTATCTGCAGGTCACTCATAGTGTCAGGGGTAGGGGCAGTTTCCAGTTTGTCTTGCAGGTTTCTGCTGATCCGTATAGATTCCAATTCACCTGTGCTTCCTCCATCCCAGGCACAGATTTTGTCTCAGTTGTATGCTCTGCTGACATGTCATGACTTCTTGCCTACTCTAGATACAGAGACAATGGTCTTCCATAGATGTCATTACTAACTCCCACAATCACCTATGTTTACAATAAATCCCTTCATTCCTACTGGTCATAGTGCTTTTTTCTTGCCTAACTAACTTTCAACTGAAATGATTCAGGTTATATTCTCCCTTTTCTCCAAAATAGTCACTGATTTGTATTTGCATAGATGATGACGTTTTCTCTATCTGAGGCCCAGGGGCTGAACCTGTTTAGTCATTTCACAGCCAATAGTTTATGAGCTACAAAAGCACTGTTTGTAGCCATCTGCTTTGCAAGTCTATTATTTTTTCTACCTCACTTTCAATTGTTTTATCTTCTTCATTAAATTATCCAGATAACATAATATAATGTCCTTGATTGTTTCTTCTCTTAGTTCTTGACTTAAGGTCCATCTGACTATTGTAATTATAGCTACCTCTGCTCTCTTTTGGCTTCCATTTGTATAGAATGGCTTTTTCTATGCCTTTATGTTGAGCCTATGTGTGTCCTTAGAGCTAAAATGAATCTCTTCTAGGTAGCATAGAGTTGGATCTAATTTTTTAAAAAATCCAGTCGCTCTATGACTTTTGATTGGAAAATTTAGTCCTTTTACAATTAAAGTAATTATTGATGGGTAAGAACCGGCTGTTGATATTTTAGTAATTGTGTTCTGTTTTGTAGTTCCTATGTTTCTTTCTAATTCTCCTGCTTTCTTTGTGATTTGATGACTTTTTACAATGATATTCTCTGATTTTTTTGTTTTTATATTTTGCATGTCTACTAAAAGTTTTTAAAAATAGGATGGAATTTATATGAGAGATAGTCAAAAAGGTTCTTGGAAAATATCTAGTATGAAAAAGCTATGCACAGATTTCAAAATTGTTTGCACCAAAAATTGATTTACCTTTTAATTTTGATTTACACAAACTTTTCCACGTATCCTCTTTTTTTTTTTTTAAAGATTTTTTATTTGAAAGGCAGAGTTGGAGAAAGAGAGAAAGAAAGAGAGAGTAAGAAAAAGATAAAAGATAGAGGGAGAGAGAGAGACAAAGGAAGAGATATTTTCCATCTGCTGGTTTAATCTTGAACTGGTGCCTAGGTGGGATGCCAGTGTTACAGGCAATGGTTTTATTCACTAGGCCTCAACGTGGGGTCCCCCAAGTACCCTCTTATAACATTTATTGTTACATTATTTTAATCTTACAACAACTTAACATTGCATATAAAAACACTTTTACTTCATCTTACCATACTTTATTTTTAAAAATATTTATTTACTTATTTGAAAGAGTTACAGAGAGAGGAGAGGAGAGGGGAGGAGAGGAGAGGGGAGGCAAGGAGAGGGGAGGAGGGGAGAGGAGAGGGGAGGAGAGGAGAGGAGAGGGGAGGCGAAGAGAGGGGAGGAGGGGAGAGGGGAGCAGAGGAGAGGGGAGGAGGGGAGAGGGGAGGAGAGGAGAGGGGAGGAGGGGAGAGGAGAGGGGAGGGGAGGAGAGGAGAGGGGAGGAGAGGGGAGGAGAGGAGAGGGGAGGAGGGGAGAGGAGAGGGGAGGAGAGGAGAGGGGAGGAGGGGAGAGCGGAGGAGAGGAGAGGGGAGGAGGGAGAGGAGAGGGGAGGAGAGGAGAGGGGAGGAGGGGAGAGGGGAGGAGGGAGAGGGGAGGAGAGGAGAGGGGAGGAGAGGAGGGGAGAGGGGAGCAGAGGAGAGGGGAGGAGGGGAGAGGGGAGGAGGGGAGAGGGGAGGAGAGGAGAGGGGAGGAGGGGAGAGGAGAGGGGAGGAGAGGAGAGGGGAGGAGAGGAGAGGGGAGCAGAGGAGAGGGGAGGCAAGGAGAGGGGAGGAGAGGAGAGGGGAGCAGAGGAGAGGGGAGCAGAGGAGAGGGGAGGAGGGGAGAGGGGAGGCGAGGAGAGGGGAGGAGAGGGGAGGAGAGGAGGGGAGAGGAGAGGGGAGGGGAGGAGGGGAGAGGAGAGGGGAGGCGAGGAGAGGGGAGGAGAGGGGAGGAGAGGAGAGGGGAGGGGAGGAGAGGAGAGGGGAGGAGAGGAGAGGGGAGGGGAGGAGAGGAGAGGGGAGGAGAGGAGAGAGGAGGAGAGGAGAGGGGAGGAGAGGAGAGGGGAGGGGAGGAGAGGAGAGGGGAGGAGAGGAGAGAGGAGGAGAGGAGAGGGGAGGAGAGGAGAGGGGAGGAGAGGAGAGGGGAGGAGGGGAGAGGAGAGGGGAGGCGAGGAGAGGGGAGGAGAGGGAGGAGAGGGGAGGAGAGGAGAGGCGAGGAGGGGAGAGGAGAGGGGAGGAGAGGAGAGGGGAGGAGAGGAGAGGGGAGGAGAGGAGAGGGAGGAGGGGAGAGGGGAGGAGAGGAGAGGGGAGGAGAGGAGAGGGGAGGAGGGAGAGGAGAGGGGAGGCGAGGAGAGGGGAGGAGAGGGGAGGAGAGGGGAGGAGAGGAGAGGGGAGGAGGGGAGAGGAGAGGGGAGGGGAGGAGAGGAGAGGGGAGGAGAGGGGAGGAGAGGGGAGGAGAGGAGAGGGGAGGAGGGGAGAGGAGAGGGGAGGAGAGGAGAGGGGAGGAGGGGAGAGGGGAGGAGAGGAGAGGGGAGGAGGGGAGAGGAGAGGGGAGGAGAGGAGAGGGGAGGAGGGGAGAGGGGAGCAGAGGAGAGGGGAGGAGGGGAGAGGGGAGGAGAGGAGAGGGGAGGAGAGGAGGGGAGAGGGGAGCAGAGGAGAGGGGAGGAGGGGAGAGGGGAGGAGGGGAGAGGGGAGGAGAGGAGAGGGGAGGAGGGGAGAGGAGAGGGGAGGAGAGGAGAGGGGAGGAGAGGAGAGGGGAGCAGAGGAGAGGGGAGGCAAGGAGAGGGGAGGCGAGGAGAGGGGAGCAGAGGAGAGGGGAGCAGAGGAGAGGGGAGCAGAGGAGAGGGGAGGAGGGGAGAGGGGAGGCGAGGAGAGGGGAGGAGAGGGGAGGAGAGGAGAGGGGAGCAGAGGGGAGGGGAGGAGGGGAGAGGAGAGGGGAGTCGAGGAGAGGGGAGGAGAGGGGAGGAGAGGAGAGGGGAGGGGAGGAGAGGAGAGGGGAGGAGAGGAGAGGGGAGGGGAGGAGAGGAGAGGGGAGGAGAGGAGAGAGGAGGAGAGGAGAGGGGAGGAGAGGAGAGGGGAGGGGAGGAGAGGAGAGGGGAGGAGAGGGGAGGAGAGGAGAGGGAGGAGAGGAGAGGGGAGGAGAGGAGAGGGGAGGAGAGGAGAGGGGAGGAGGGGAGAGGAGAGGGGAGGCGAGGAGAGGGGAGGAGAGGGGAGGAGAGGGGAGGGGAGGAGAGGAGAGGGGAGGAGAGGAGAGGGGAGGAGAGGAGAGGGGAGGAGGGGAGAGGAGAGGGGAGGGGAAGAGAGGAGAGGGGAGGAGAGGAGAGGGGAGGAGGGGAGAGGGGAGGAGAGGAGAGGGGAGGAGAGGAGAGGGGAGGAGGGGAGAGGAGAGGGGAGGCGAGGAGAGGGGAGGAGAGGGGAGGAGAGGGGAGGAGAGGAGAGGGGAGGAGAGGAGAGGGGAGGAGGGGAGAGGAGAGGGGAGGGGAAGAGAGGAGAGGGGAGGAGAGGAGAGGGGAGGAGGGGAGAGGGAGGAGAGGAGAGGGGAGGAGAGGAGAGGGGAGGAGGGGAGAGGAGAGGGGAGGCGAGGAGAGGGGAGGAGAGGGGAGGAGAGGAGAGGGGAGGCGAGGAGAGGGGAGGAGAGGAGAGGGGAGGAGGGGAGAGGAGAGGGGAGGAGAGGAGAGGGGAGGAGAGGGGAGGAGAGGGGAGGAGAGGGGAGGAGAGGGGAGGAGGGGAGAGGAGAGGGGAGGCGAGGAGAGGAGAGGGGAGGAGAGGAGAGGGAGGAGAGGAGAGGGGAGGCGAGGAGAGGGGAGGAGAGGAGAGGGGAGGAGAGGAGAGGGGAGGAGAGGAGGAGAGGAGAGGGGAGGAGAGGAGAGGGGAGGGGAGGCGAGGGGAGGAGAGGAGAGGCGAGGAGAGGAGAGGGGAGCAGAGGAGAGGGGAGGGGAGGCGAGGGGAGGAGAGGAGAGGCGAGGAGAGGAGAGGGGAGGAGAGGAGAGGAGAGGAGGGGAGAGGGGAGCAGAGGAGAGGAGAGGGGAGGAGAGGGGAGGAGAGGGGAGGAGAGGGGAGGAGAGGAGAGGTGAGGAGAGGAGAGGGGAGGAGAGGAGAGGAGAGGGGAGGAGAGGAGAGGGGAGGAGAGGAGAGGGGAGGAGAGGAGAGGGGAGGAGAGGAGGAGAGGAGAGGGGAGGAGAGGAGAGGGGAGGGGAGGCGAGGAGAGGGGAGGAGAGGAGAGGGGAGGAGAGAGGAGGAGAGGAGAGGGGAGGAGAGGAGAGGGGAGGGGAGGCGAGGAGAGGGGAGGAGAGGAGAGGAGAGGGGAGCAGAGGAGAGGGGAGGAGGGGAGAGGGGAGGAGAGAGATCTTCTATCTGCTGTTAAACTACCCAGATGGCTGTAATGGCAGTGGGCCAGGTTAAAGCCAGGAGCCGAGTTTCATCTGTGTTTCCCACTTGGGTACAGGGGTTCAAGCACTTGAATCATCTTCTACTACTTTCCCAGGTCCAGTAGCAGGGAGCTGAATTGGAAGTGGAGCAACTGGAACTTGAACTTGTGCCCATATGGGTTACTGGTGCTGAGAACAGCACCCTTAGCCATTAAGCCACAATCCTGGCCCTGCACCCTCTATTTTTGATGCTATAATTTACTTCTTTTTATATTGTATATGTATTAATCTAATTTTAGTCTAATTAAGGTTCCCTTGTATGTAACAAGTCTACTTTCTCATGTGGCTTTCAAAATTCTCTTTTCCTCTTCCTTTTGATAATTGGATTATAATATCTTTTTGTAAAGTCCTCTTTGGGCTGAAACTGTGGCTCTTTGAGCCTCATGTATCTGGTGTCCAATTTATCTTGCAATATTTGGGGTGTTTTTAGTTAATATTTTTATAAATAAGTTTTTTCTTCAGTCTGTTTACTCTGAGAGTCCGCTTATATACATATCATTTGTTTTGGTGGAATACCATACATCCAGTAAGCTTTATTCATTGCTTTTCATTAATTTTTTTCTGCTCTGATTACATAATTTAAAATGAGTTGTATTCATGCTTATTATTTTATCATCATGCTTATTATCATGCTCATTATGTTCATTGCTGATTATCTGATCAATTCAGCTGGTGAAGCTCTCTATTACATTTTCATTTCATTCATTGTACCTGGTACAGCCTAGGATTTCTGTTTCTCTTTTAATATTCTCATTTTGTTCATGTATTGTTTTGTTATATTTTTGTTGAATCATTTGTGTTCTCATAGCTCTCTGAACTTAAAACAATCATTTTGGAGTACCAGTTATAGTCCAACAGTATTTTTCACTTTGTGTTGCTATGTGAGGGCAAACTGTTGAAATCTTTACTTAATATATACTAAACTGACCTTCTGTATATAAAGAGAATTGAAAATGAATCTTGATGTGAACGGAAGGGGAGAGGGAGTGGGAAAGGGGAGGGTTGCGGGTGGGAGGGAAGTTATGGGGGGGAAGCCATTGTAATCTATAAGCTGTATTTTGGAAATTTATATTCTTTAAATAAAAGCGTTATTAAAAAAAAACAATCATTTTGAATCATCAGACATTTTCTAAGACTACCTATTCTACCTCCTTTGTTCCCTACCCAGTCTGGCTGTGATGATGTTCATCTCCCAAAGCCACTCAGTGAAGATCAGAGGAGGTGACTATGAAGACAGAAATGCAAGACTGAAAGGAACATCAAAATACAATTAGATTACAGTGATGGTTATATAACTATAAATACACTAAAACTTACCAAATTATGAACACTTTAAACAAGTGAATTTTCTGATATGTAAATTATATTTTAATATAGCTGTTTAAAAAAGTGAAAATAAATAATATTTCTTGTCATGCATGTTCCCTATTTTGGTAGGTATGAATGGTTACTTAGCTGCCATTTAGATCATTATCTGGATATACTAGTTACTTAATTATCTCCTGTTCATAAGTAAGGAACAACAACTGCAAGGAAGGCAGGACTACCCCAGGGTACAATATGTACACTGGAGTCATTACTTATTCTGCTCAAGAATTATACCATTCATTCTCTACATCATCTTCATGTTGTATGAGAATATTTATTGTCTTTTAATTCTTAGCTACTGATGAAATGCCTTCTTTTTTCTCATTCTAACTCTTGCTTTCTTCTCCTTTTCAAGTTTCTAGCCATTTCCCATTTCCCAATAGGAAGATCTTGTCTATAAAAAGTCATTCCTGCTTATTACTATGGCGATGTCATCTCTACACTCCTTGATTAAAAACACATTACATCAAACATTAATTATAAAACAGATTCTGTGACTTCCACTGAGAATCCAAAGGTAAACGACAAAATTTCTGTCTTGAGAAGCTTGTAATCTAAGTGAAGTGACAGATATGTGTACATTCAACGAACTAGCAATATGACAACTTAAATCAATGCAACATATGCTGGAAAGTGGTATAATTAGCTTCAATCAGAAGAGATGAAAAGGCCTCCGAATTCAAACAGGTATTTATCAAGCTGTCATATAGTTAATTCTGAAATTTTACAAGGTATCATGGAACAAATTTCAAAGTTAAAGGGCAAAGTATAAGAATTTAGAATTGGTTCCATTTCATAAAGGAGTCTATGAATTAACTTTGTATTCATGTGGACTCTATAGAATTAGATTGTAATCTGCTAACTCCAATAAAAGGAGCTAACAGGATGTGAAGACATTAATAATAAAACCAAAGTTTTAAATATTTCTGAATCACAAAATGAAACTGTTACAGCAAATCAAAACACAAATAATCATACCAAGCCATGAAACCAAAACAAACATGTTCCACCTCCAAATAAAGAAACAAATATAGCAACTTTTGGTCTTGACCTTTTCAGTAGTCTACAAGTCTTCTATAGACTAAGTCCACTGCGATGGAGTTGCCCTCTAAGACACACAGAACCAAGAAGCAAGCTTGGCTTTGTGGCATTAGCTGTGAGGATGTTTGACTAGTTCTTTGGTCAGTGGTACCACTATTCACTTTCTGTTGTGCATTCCAGTTACTTTGGTCTTACATAAATGATTGCCTCCTAAAATACAGAATAGTAAGTTGGTTACTGAGCGTTTTTTGGTAGATACGACACCACTCCAGATCTCCCTGACCCAACAGGCAAAATGAAGTGAGATGGAGGGCAAGAAGCTTCTTCCTGGGGATTTGAGGCTGTGAACCCTGATTTCTTACATGGCAACTGACGATTCATCTCCCAGAGTTTGGTCTCCACATGCCTTGACGTCAATTAACCTCCTGCCTCTTCATTTCAGCTGATTTTCCTAAAGCACCCATCATTGTTTCCAACTGAATGTATCTGGCACCAAAAGTATTCTATGCTACTGTTAGTTGCAACCACACAGGTGCCTGTCATCCTCTTCACACTCAGTAGGACTCTGGCTCCTGCTTCTTGTTAAATCTAGAATGACATCTCCTTTTTAGGAATCTCATTTTCCAAGTTTCTATTGTGAGTTGGGTTCATGTTTGTTTAATGAAAGAATAAACCTGTTCCATCATCTTTTAAAACTTATGTAAAGATGAACAGTTGTTGCTCTTGGTTCCTTTATTATTCAGTTACCTATAAATTATATTACTGTTTTTGGGATCCAAATAGAATGGGTAGAATTCTATCTTTAAAAACATGCAGGATCAGAGAAAATGAAATCTGCTACTATCTTTTAATGTCCTTAAAGTGATAGGCAATAAGAAAGGTGCCAAATCGGAATCAGTCTGAAAAACACTATGTATCTTTTCTGAGAGTGATTGAAAGGGAGCATAAAAAGATGTCAGGCGGGCAGATGGATTATTGCTATTTCAGATTTGCACCAAGAAAACAAGGCCAGGCTGCGGATCCGGCTGTGAAGCTGCAAGTCTTCAATTCCCAGAGATCACTCGGGAACAGCACATCTGATTTTCCAGGCACCTGCCACTTCTCTTACATAAACAGCAGCTCTGTCCCTGGCGTGGGACTTTCCTTTCCCAACCATCTTTAAAAGCCTAACAATAAACAACAGTGCAGACGCTCACAAATACATGTTTCTCTACCACAAGGAGGCAATCACAAGATTGGATTTTGAGGGGGAAAAAAATCTTAAATGTTTTTACTACTGTTCCATATCTTTCCCTGGGGTCATCCTTCCTCTGGGGGGGCCTCACTTCCTACAGCCCTCACACACTAGTATTCATTATTGCTCACCCAAGAGAGCCGGCTTCAGGCACCCTTTCATTTTCTGACCACTTCCAGGAGTCTCCTCACATTAACACTTATCATTTATATTTCCCAACACCAAGCAACAGAGGTGTGCTGAGCCCAACCTCACACAGTGTTTACTATTTGAGAATCTGCCTATTGTACTTTAGTTATTTTCATTGAAGCAGAAGACTACTCACACTTACTGCCTTCATGTCTCATGATGCAGAGTCGAAGTTTATGCAGTGCACCAAGATGCTGCTGTCCCCTCTTACATCGCACTGGGGAGGTGTCTCTTCCCCTTACGCCCAGCTGGACTTCGGCTTTGATCCTCAAAAATAAGTCTGTGCTCCATTCCAGTTGAATCATTTATCATGCAAACGTCATCATTTGGTATTATGTTTTCTGGACATTATTTTCTTACTCATTTTGACACTCAGATAATTTTAAATATCCTTTGTATTTATATTATTATTATTATTATTATTATTATTATTTTTGGTAAGAAACACTTCCAAGGTCTTTTACTCAGGAACCAATGAACTTAATGGCAAATTCCCATAACCAAATTATGCTCTCAACTTTTAAAAGTATATTGTTTTCCCTATCTGAAATCAATTAATTAAAAGCCATTAACACTAAGGTGGTATTTTAACAGGAAGGGACTCCTGTATGTTCACTAACTGTGTCATTGAGACATCAATGCTCTGGATCTCTAAACATTAAAATCTGGATTCAGTGATTCTTGGAATATTTTAAGTCATAGATCCTTTTGGAAATCAGACAAAATTTCCAGATCATCTCTCTCTCTCCCTCCCTCTCTCCCTCCCTCCCCCTCTCTCTCTTTCTCTCTCTCTATCTCTCTCTCTCACACACACACACACACACACTCTTTGAATATATTTTTATGCTATGTGCTAAAATCTTGTTATGGCTCTGCTATAGATTGTTTTTTCCTAAGGATTCATGTGCTGAAAACTTGGGGACACTGAGAGGTGAACTGGAACCCTTAAGAGGTGTTTAGGTCATTTAGGGCTCTGCACTCAGAAGGAATAATGAAGTCTGCATGGGAGGCTGGTTAGTTCTTGTGAGAGGTTTGTTACAAAAGAGTGAGCCTGGCCCCTCCTTGCTCTGGCTCTCTGTCTGCCATGTCATCTCTTGTCCTCACACATGCACCTGTCAACATAAAGCCGTCTGCCATGAGGCCTTCACCAGAGTCAACAGGGACACTGCCATGTCCTTGAACCTCCAGAACTTTCAATTAATTAAACCATTTTTCCTTATAAAGCACACATCCCCAGTACTCTGTCATAGTAACAGAAACCAGACTAATACAAGTATCCTGGTTAACTGAGCCAGTTCTGATCCAAGTTTGGATAACCTATCACCATTTTTTTTGGTTCTTCAAACTTGGGATATTTGCCAAGCTTCTCCAAGTTTTAGTTCCTTAGCCATTAAGCGAGGGGACTGACATCTATTTCATTGGCGTTTTGTTCATTTAAATATATTTGAAACTACTTGGTTCAGTGTCTGGCACATAGTGGGTCCTTAGCAATTGACTGGTGAAAAAAATTATGGAACTGAAAAATCAAAGAATCAAATGATCTCTGCTAGTATTTAGCTTTAAGTATGAATTTTCCAAGTAAACATCATAGAAAGTTGTTTCTCAACGTATTTTTTGAGGAAAAAAATTGAGGGATGGGACACAGGGGAGGAGTTTGACTGAACAAGTTCAGGGAGTACTGCCTGTCAGATCTCTCTCTGTGAGACTTACAATGCCCATAGCATGTTAAAAGCAAGAAAACATGCTGACGTGGCTTATCTCACTGTTTCTCAGACTGACTTTGCTGGGTTATCCACTTTCTCTTCCAAATCCTATTAATTTCCCCAAGAATTTGTGTTGCTGCATGCACACCAGGAAATGCTCTTTTGACCTGGTGTCCTTTTTTTTTTTCCTCCTATAAATCTCTTCGACCCCTGGGAATTGTTTCCTTAATTGATTAGAGTCCAATGTGTACAAAGCACATTAATACTGCTGGAATATTCAAGTATCTATAAAGATAACTGTGTAAGATGGATGAACTCAGCACTCTATTTTTTCCATGTTGACAAGGTTTAAAACACAGTCTAATCAATCAATCAAAATTCTTTGCACACTGAATACCAACTGCCAATGATGCCTACAGTCAAATATGGCAAGAGATACCCTGACAGGTCCAAAGTCTACACAGTCATACCCTACAAATACTAAATAGAGAAATGCTTCACTTGGCCCTTTCTCCAAAGAAATGCCTGGGATGGCAGGGTTATGGAAAACCATCTTGAAACCAGAAATAGACACTGAATTGATATATCTGAGGTCACGGTTCTGGCACTGGGTCAAAATATTTGGTGTGGAAATTTGGCTGATCATGTCAGTTTTTGGAAACCCACTTGATATCAAATATCCATGAATGATCCTGAAATCTATCAAATGCTCAGAAAAATTTCCTATGCCTTCTCTTACAGGCAATCCGGACCTTCCAAGAATCTTGTTTCCTCTTTATTTTTTTTTTTTGTCTGTTGCTTTAGTATTTCTGTACTAGTGACCCTAATTGTTACCAGAAACTTGGAATACAGATGCAGGAAATAGAATTTTTTTCTCAAAGTGAGAAAAAAATCTCATTTTAAAAAACTTGAGAATAAATCATAAAAGCCAAAAACAACTCAGTGTGGGGAAGAAGGTTAGCTCTGTGGTTAAAGACACATCTCCCACAACTGTAAATGTTTTAATGTTCATAGAAATCATTACACAATTTTCATGGGAAAATAAATGACCAATAAACAGATGAGAGCTCCAAATTCTGTCATACATAAACAACATACCCTGGAAACAAATAACTCCATCCTGCAACTTAGCAAAATAACTGGGTGAACGTTCTTTTCCAAGCATTTTTGAATGATTCACAAGGAAGATTTGTTTTAGTACATACTTTTGTTTTCCAGGCAATTTCAGGACTGGATTTCTAATAAATACTTTTCTTGGGAGAGGTTTCACAGTAAAAATTATAGGAACTTATTTCTAGTTGCTTACAAGCCTTTGAATCTTTTTTTTTTTTTTTTTTTTTTTTTTACAGGCAGAGTGGACAGTGAGAGAGAGAGAGAGACAGAGAGAAAGGTCTTCCTTTGCCGTTGGTTCACCCTCCAATGGCCGCCGCGGTCGGCGCGCTGCGGCCAGCGCACCGCGCTCATCCGATGGCAGGAGCCAGGAGCCAGGTGCTTTTCCTGGTCTCCCCATGGGGTGCAGGGCCCAAGCACCTGGGCCATCCTCCACTGCACTCCTGGGCCACAGCAGAGGGCTGGCCTGGAAGAGGGGCAACCGGGACAGAATCCGGTGCCCCGACCGGGACTAGAACCCGGTGTGCCGGCGCCGCAAGGCGGAGGATTAGCCTGTTGAGCCACGGCGCCGGCCTAAGCCTTTGAATCTTACAGACACCAGATTACATTGGCATTATGTCGTTGCTAGTTGCTTAACAGAAGTTTGTTCTGTCAAAAAAGGTGCAAGAGTATAAAAAAATATATTTGAAGTGACTCACACAACAGCGTAGCTGGGAACATGTGAGGGGTCTTTTGTACAGCACACTGCGAGTTGCACGCTGTTTTTCTGATCCACAGAGCAAATCCTGCACAGAAAGATTGCTACCCAGAGGGCAGGCACTGACACTGATTGGAATCCACCAGCTCTCCCAGTGGATCAAATGGCACCTCTGCACTAGCATCAGTATTGCCATCACACATGTGTCTGTCGCCTCATGGGACAGGAACTGCAAGAAATAGGAAGGAAACGGCTCCCGTTAGGGGACAGCTACATTCATTTCTGTGTTTTTAAAAAAGGCTCGTTCTCTCTAATGTGCACGTTAAAATGATGCCTCACTCTAAAAAAGATTCCCTCCTTTTCTGCCCAAATCTTAATAATCTAATAAACTCAACAGAGTAATCCACTATTCCTGCTTCTTAGCCCAGTTCATACACTGTCTCAGGATTGAGCTAATCAGGTTTTTTGAAAGATTTATGTCTTGAAAGACAGAAAGAGAGAGAGGTATTTTATATCCACTGGTTCACTCCCCAAATGCCTGAACAGCCAGGCCTGGGCCAGGACAAAACCAGAAGCGAGTAACTCCATCTGGGTCTCCCATGTTAGCAACAGTGACCCAAGCACTTGGGCCATCTTTTGTTGCATTTCCAGGTACATTGGCAGGGAGCTGGATGGGAAGTGGAGCAGACAGGATTTGAACTGATGCTCTTAAGAGTCACCAACATCATAGGCAGAGGCTTAGCCTACTGTGCCACAATGCCAGCCCTCATCTCATTTTCTAAGTCCAATTAGCAATGTTCCCTTCTGAAAAGCTCCTTAGGGCTCTGTGCTTTGATTTCTTTGCGTGAACACCAGGTCACTGATATCCAGTAAATGTCTGTGAGCTCAGTGATGCAAAACAACTTCAGTGAAGCCTGGACTCACAGAAAAAGTCCACCTGCCAACTGCACACTTAGTTACTTCCTCCTTCTACACACACGTTCCTCCCTCCAACACACGTTTACCAAATACCTGTCTATGTATGTATCGCCATGAGCACACAGACAAGCCCTCTGATGTCACCTCGCCTACAGGCAGAAGGAAGGGTGGCTCCTTCATAAGATGCTTTAAGAAGAGGGGCATCGAGGGAGAGATGGACGGAAGTATCACCATCTTAGAATCGTATCTATGATATACGTGAAATCTGTTCTCTTTGTGTTAATAAAAGCTAAAAAATAAAAGTCAAATGAAAACACAGAAGACTTAGGATAACCAAAAGCAACTTTAAAAGAGAATAAAGCTGAAGTTACACTAAAAAATCACTGTGATTTGGAGACAATACTATTGCTATTTTCAAAAGGTTTACTTTCCTTCTAAGATTTGCACAGTGATTTCTATGCCAAGAAAATTCATGGACCACATCTTCAGTCTAAGAACATAAAACACAATTATAAAAGCAAAGGCGACCCATCGCTGGAAGATATGGCTGTCCAATGTTCTTAAACAGAAAAGCATGCTAATGAAAGAATTCACAAATACATTTACTAGAAGGTAAACCAAATATAGCAACAGAATCATAAAGATGATGCCTGCAGGATGAATTGTTGTCTGAGCATTTCATTCAGAAAAAGCAAAATCAATTCTTGTGGGTTTTAGACCATAAAGAAAGATGGCACTAAATGCAAAGCTTGTTTAGTAAAAAATAAATTCAGCAGTCACAGTGGCAAGAGACCTCTGGGAATAACAGGTCATTAGAAGCTTTTAAGATTCTCACAGCAAATGACATTCCCTTAGGTCCCTTGCCATCCCAACAGGGCCCTAATCCTTCCCTTTCTTTGGCTATTTTTTAAGTCACTAGGCAGTAGCATAATATATCTTGACATCACAACCTCAAATTTCAGATCAGCTCAATTGTTATGCAAGTACCATTGCTGTGCAAATGACTGCTGGGAGACAGGATGCTAGCAAGTGAAGAGGAAAATGCGGGCCACGTCCACTCGCTGCTGCCTGTGGCTTAATCTGAAATAACATCTGTGAAGGAACATGTGACATTCCGATCCAACAATGCATTTGATGGCAAAAGTATCAGTAATGAAATTTTTCGTACAATGGAATCAGGACACCGAAGCTTCTGTCTCAGGCTGTCCTTGCCCTCACCACCCTACCACTGCCCACTCCCCTAGCTCAGCCCTAAGAGTCATGTTTCACACTGTCTGGCCCAATTAGGATGCCAACACTAGGAATATTTATCCTCCACAGAGACAAAACAACTGAAAGTTACTTAAGCCAATGAAACGTTCATCTCTGTGCAACTTGCGTTCAAGCAAGGATTTCACTCAAAAACATGCATTTTGTAATTAGTACAGCAACTTGTGAGGTGTCATTTTCTGTTTTCTCCTTCAGTATCTAGCGAGGCTTGCACATGATCAGAGGACTTGTCGGGTGGCTGACTCACGCTGGGAGACAAAATGTAGATGAAAGGATGTTACAGGGACAGACTGGGAAACACCTCCCGGGATGCACATCCTGAACACGCCTGTGTCTCCTTTTAAGGATGATCTGAGGATCAAAACACTGGAAAAAACACAGACAGCTGCCCTTCAGTATTCAAGGGGGAGAGGTCCCAGGACCACCCGCTCACCTGCAGGGACACTGAAATCTGCACATGCTCATGTCCCCTGAATAAAACTGGGTCATCTACACGCACTGACCTACGGACTTGACGACATCTCTAGATCGCTTGTAATACCTAACACACCGTAAGTGCAGTCTAAGAAGCTGGCATCATGCTGCATTGTTGATGGAATAATGACAAGGAGAAAAGTCTATGTGGATGCAATTTCCTAGGAATATTTTTCATGCACATTTGATTGAATTCATGGAGGTGGAACCCATGAATGTGGGAATATACACACACATACACATGGGAAGTTCGTGGGAAATGTATATTATGAAAATGCTATGCAGGGATTTCCAATTCTGTTGGACCAAAATAAACATGCTTTGCTTCCATTTTCCACAAGCTTTTTGAATTACCCTTATATATGTGTACATCAGCACATGTATGCATATACGTATATATATACACACACATGTATCTGTGTAGACAGAGTTATATGTAGATGGATGGAAAGAAAGTAGCTTCGCCTGCTTGTCTCATATACTCCTATTCCTCAGCACGCATGGCCAGGATGCCTTTGGGCTTGCTAATGTGTCTGTTATCAGCAACTACTCCCTGTACATTATCAAGAACATTCGGGCTGCCTCACTGCTGAAGAGGCTTAAATTAGTTAGAGCATTATAGAAGCTCACATTTTAATATTTATCACAGCAGAAGATTTCAGAAGCACCTGGTGCAGAGTGGGCACTCATTAAAATGAGGCCCATTTTTTCAGGGGAAAAGGACAGCCGAGGAGCCCAATGTCCTGTGTTTCATGGTGCTGACATCACAGGGGTGCACCTAACATACCACAATAAGGGTGCATGTCGCTACAGTGTTTTGCCATGGTGGCAATGGTCCACCAGCTGAATAAAAAGCACATAACTGGGGCCGGCACTGTGGTGTAGCCGGTAAAGCTGCCACCTGCAGTGCCGGCATCTCATATGGGCACTGGTTTGAGACCCGGCTGCTCCACTACCAATCCAGCTCTCTGCTATGGCCTGGGAAAGCAGTAGCAGATGGCCCAGGTACTTGGGCCCCTGAACCTGTGTGGGAGACCTAGAAGAAGCTCCTGGCTCCTGGCTTTGGATTGGTGCAGCTCCAACCATTGCAGCCATCTGGGGAGTGAACCAGTGGATGAAAGACTCTCCCTCCCTCTCTCTGCCTCTTTGTAACTCTGCCTTTCAAATTATATATATATATATATATATATATATATATATATATATATATATATAGGCTCTTGTTTCAGGGAATGAATGAATGAACAAATGAAGGGCAGAGTGGGTAAGGGTAGGATGGATGCCACTGTGGCACACCCCCTCCTTACTCACAGCTGGCAAGAGGTGGGGGAGATGTAGAGGGAAGTTGTGAGCACTAGGTTGTCTTTTCTGTCTCTGTTCCACCCACCAGAACTCACATGATGGCAAGCACAGCCTAGGTGCCCGGGAAGCCATCAACATGGGCTCAGTGACAGCCAGTCAATCTCTGCCATGACCTTGGCCAAGTTAGACCCCAGCCACTCTGTCTGCTTGGTCTAGGGCTGCAGGTCTCCTTGAAATCTGCATGGTTGGGGCTCTTGTCCTGGCACAGCTGGAAGCGTCTGGGAAGCACCTTTTTCCTGGAGGACCAGAAGAGCCCTTCCAACAGAGCCCTGGTCAGCCTCAGGCCCACTCTTCCCCAGTTCTATCTCATCCCTGTCTCTAAACCCACAAAGGAACATAGGGCTTGGTGTCCCTGGTTCCCTCATTTTAAGCTCAATTCCAGGAGCAGGGTCCTTGTCCTACTCAGGTGCCTAACTTGAAGCATTACTCCCTGCCTGGTCCCTTCTGGGGTCAGGTCTGATTGGTGCAGGGCCTGTCGGGAAAGTGGAAGCACACTCCAACAGGGTCACGTGAGGAGTTCAACATGGAAGCCATTTACAAAGACATGGGGCGGTACAGTGACTACATAAGGAACAGTGCCGTTGCCAGAATTATACCGTGAGGAGCAAGGGAAGAGGAACCACAGAGAAGGCTGCTTCTCGGGGCAGAGGGCTGCACCCAGCTCCCAGCAGCCTTAGAGGGAGGATCTGTGGGAGTCAACAGTCCCTCTTTGTTCTCCTTCCACCCTCAGACCTCTTGCTGGCGCTCCTTGTTGGCAAAAGGCAACAAGTGACATGCCAAGGGGTCCCATGATCAGAGGACAGAGCAGTGTAAGGAAGGGTGCCAATCAGCACAGGAGCATCCAACAGAAGCCACGTGGTCCCCTCCTCTGGCTGAAGCACAGATGTCCTCCCTCTCACCCCAGTCCTGCTGGCTGAGTTGCCACTGTGGCCGCCACATCTTTCGAGCAAGCACATTCTATGTGCAGGCATAGCAGACAGGGGCTTCTTTCCAGACATCCCTCCCCAAGGCCACCTTCCAATTTCCCTGGAACTCATTCCCCTCCCTGGCGAGAAGAGAACAGTTCCTGAAAGATAATCGTTCCCTCTAATTTCTAAGGGAGCAGGATCCAGTGCCAAGATCATGGGCTCTGGAGCCAGAAAATTCTGGGTTCAAAGTTTTCCATTTGTCATTTTCAGCTGCATGACCTTGGCTAAGTTAGACTCTTGGAATCTCATCTGTTAAGGAGGGCTAATGAAACTAATACTCCCGATTGGTTAGGAGCATTCTGAGAATCATATGAGGAAGTGTGGGGGAAAGGCAATTTATAAACTGTCTAAAACCAGACAAAAGTAGGATGGTATTATGTACGTCTTAAGCCATTACAATCATCATACATACTTGCAATACATTTCTTACAGGCACACATTTCTTTCCTTGATTCTATGGAGCACCTACTGATTTCTTTTCATTGCTATATTTGCATCCATATTTACAGAAATCCTGGCAGACTGTACAGTGTATTTTCTTTGTCACTTTTACAATGTCCTGTCTAAACATAGATGCCCATCCATTCTGTTATCCTGAACAGTATAATTGAGGTGTCATGGAAAAAAAGTCTTTCAAGGAAGTATCCCAAAGCATCAGGGAGCGACTTGCACAAAGATGCTATGTGAGTTTTCCTAAGTCCAGAGCTCTGGGTAACACCCTGAGGTCAGAAGCTACTGCACAGAATCCAGCCTTCTATTCTCCCACAGTGTTTGTCTCCAGCAAGGAGAGTTCCCGTTTCTTCATCTCCCTGAGACCCAACACACATCTGCTTCCATAGGCAGGGGATAGGAAATGGTAGCATCACTCTCTCAAGTTAGAGGGACACTCAAATTGTAGATGCAGGGTTGGGAGTCTTGAACAATAACAAAGCAAGAGGACGATCAGAACTTTCTATTGTAGGGTGCTTGCTTCACATTCAGCATGCATTCAGAGGGAACCAGAGCATTAGGCTTTCTAATTGGAAGATTTTTGCAAACTAAAGAACGTGACACTAAATAAATATTTTCAGAAAGCCAAGCCTTTCAGATGATTACCTTACTGTGGGGCAAAGTACCACCACTCAGCACCTCTGCATCCCAGAACCAAGCAGGAGAAAGCCTGGCCTGTATCTGCCATCACCAGCAAATTCAGACTGATAGATTCTTAAATTCTCAACTAATCTTGCTTCCTGAAATGACTGATTCTTTATTTTTTTCAGCCACTCTTTTTAGAAAGCAAGAGTATGGCAGGGGATCTTCCACCTGTTCCCTAGGATTTCCACTGTCTTGCTATCCTCCTTTATTTTTGGTTTGATACTTCCTTGGCTGCCTAAGTCTATTATATTCCGCAAGTCTCCTTCAGATACTAACACTCCTTGCCTGTTAGCTGTGACCACCTCTCTCTGACCTGGGTCTGTGTCTCTTCTTTCCTTGGGCTTCCCTGTCATCCTGTTTTTCCCATTATAACTGCTTGTTCTTGGACAGTGCTCTTCCCTTTGCCCTCTAGTCTGGCCTCATGGGATGAATGTCACCCCCAGAGCCACCACCTTCTCCTTCCTTGTCTCCACTGCTCTCTGGTCACCTGCCCGCCAGGGGCATCTGCAGTCTCTGTCACATTCTTGCCTTTGCAGAATTTCCCAAACTGGAAGTATTGGGGTTGTCCCACTGGGGTGCCTCCATTGCTATTTCTTTATCAAGCAGAGGAAGGAGTTGAGAATGTGTTAATATTTAATGTACTATTTGATAGTACTGCATGATTATAATGATCTGTAAGTACACAGAACTCATTTATTGAACAAGACAGAGTTGACACAGGTGAAATTAAACACAAACTGGATTTTTTTTTTCATGCCATTGCTTGCTTGCTTGCTTGCTTGCTTGCTTTTTTTTTTAATTTGCCAGGCAGAGTTAGACAGTGAGAGAGAGACAGAGAGAGAGTTATAGACAGTGAGAGAGAGAGAGAGACAGAGAGAAAGGTCTTCCTTCCGTTGGTTCACTCCCCTAATGGTTACTATGGCCGGTGAGCTGCTCCGATCCAAAGCCAGGAGCCAGGTGCTTCCTCCTGGTCCCCCGTGCGGGTGCAGGGCCCAAGGACTTGGGCCATCCTCCACTACCCTCCCCGGCCACAGCAGAGAGCTAGACTAGAAGAGGAGCAGCTGGGACTAGTACCCGGATCCCCAACCAGGGCTAGAACCCAGGGTGCTGGCGCCGCAGGTGGAGGATTAGCCTAGTGAGCCATGGTGCCGGCCCATGCCATTGCTTTCTTGTAAGCTTCCTGTATTATTATTTCTTGCATCCAGATGAAATCCTGGTTGTGTTCCATCCCTTTTGTAGGCATCTTTCTGACATCAGCAAGAGGCCTCTCTGAACCTTTCAGCCAGCAAAACTTTCCCTCCCTAGCTGAGAGAAGCCTGACAGGGCACACGCAGAGGAGGTACAGGCATGAGCATGCTCAGATCCCCTCGGGCCCCTCCAATCTTCTGGGGGGCTCTATGGACCTCCTCAGATTTGGATTAGGTGTGGGATGGGAGAAAGGATGGCACCTGCTCAAAAATCCCCTTCTCTATGAAATGAAGAAAATAAACAAATATTCACAAAGCACATACTAGGCACCAATAAAAACAATGGTGAGAACGATATTGTTCAATTCTGTCAATGATCCTATGACACGAGAACAACTCTTCCCATAACATGCTCACTATAAGTAATGCGCACAAAGTCCAGGTCAATGCTGTGGCCCAGATGGAGTCTGCCAGCCCCAATTCCGCTTGCACCCCACATTGCCACGACACTTCCAGAACTGCTCTTGCCCCTGCTCTCCACTCCTTCCCCCTGCAGACCACAGTTCTCATCAGATCTCCCATCCCCCTCCACATCATCTAACTTTGTGTGTGTCAATGTCTTGCAGAGCTCACGCACATCCTGTTGCACATCCCCAAGGAAGCAGCACAGGGCTGTTCTTCGGCGGCTGCAGGGCAGGCAGAGGCCATGAAGGAGACAGAAGAGTGGTTATGAGCTATAAGGAGAACTTGAGAGAACTATGGGGAGCAGAACTCAAATTCCGGTAGATTAAAGAGTGCCTAGGAGATGAGGGAATGGAAATAGCAAGTGTAGAATACTCTTTCTAGAAAATTCTCATTTTTAAAAGATTTATTTATTTGAAAGGCAGAGTTGAGAGAGAGAGAGAGAGAGAGAACCTTCTATCTGCTGGTACACTCCTCAAATGGCCATAAGCAGCCAGGAGGCAGGAGCTTCCTGCAGTTTTCCAACATGGTTGCAGGGGTCCAAGCACTTGGGCCATCTTCCGCTGCTTTCCCAGGTACATTAACGGGAGCTGGATCAGAAGTGGAGCAGCTGGGACTTGAACTGGTGCCCATATAGGATGCTGGGGTCATAGGCTTTACCCACTTGCCATAGCACCGGCCCCCAGAAAATCATCTGTGAGATGTGGAAGAGAGAAATTGCATAGCATCCTAACAGATAGTTATAAGGCTAGGAGCATAAGAAGGAAGAAGGAAGTGAAGAAAAGAAGTAAGGAAGTGGAGAAGGAAAAGAGAAAGGACAGGAGGAAGGAAGGAGGTGGGAGAGGATGGGGTGAAGGGAAGGAAGGAGAGGACAGGAGGGGGGAAAGGAAAGAAGGGAGGGCTGAGGAGGAGGGTAGGGGGAGGTAGGAGGGAGACAGATAGATGACCATAGTATGAGTATGTAGAGATATTTGTAACGAGATTTGTTTTTTTTTTTTTTGCTTATATTCCTAAAATTTCATGAGCTGCTTGCCCCGGTCTTTTATCATAGTATGCTATTGTCCACATGGCTCTGTGTTCCCCAAGCCCTTTGCCCAAACTCTCCAAATAGAAAGACTGCCATAGTTTAAATTTTCCTAAAGACATCCTACAGAACAGCATTTTCTTTTGTACAGCATCTTTTGCTTTTGTCTCACACATCTTGAACAAGGGAAGCAGTTGGCTGGAATCCAAGACTTGCAGAGAACTCGGGGCCCCTCCCCCCCAACCTATAGGCCAACATGGAAAAGTCATTTAATATCCTGGGCAGTCCCAGCAGCTCCCGGGGGTGTGACCAGGTGCCTCTCCTCTGAATGCCAGCCAGCGTGGGAGCCACAGGAAGAGGTGAGCTGTAGCACTGGATGGTCCACACTGCCGGGGGCTTCACCAGCTGCCTGGCTTTAAAATAAGAGGTTCAGCGAGTGGAAGTCCAGGCTGCGGGCCAGTGATCTATCACCGAGCTCCTGTATGGTGTGCTTATGGGCCCTTGAGGGATGGAAGCCAAACTCTGACATCATTACCTCTTCAACAAGGCAAAGGTTAAAGTGCTACACCTAATGTAACGTCGCAGTTTTCTGTGGCAGAGGCGTTGAGGGTGTGTTACTTAACGATCACCCTTTGATTTAAAGACACCAGCAGCCTGCTCAGAGCCCTGCCGCTCTCCAGCAACACGAGCTGCCACCGCAGTAAAACAGAGCAGTGACGAATGGTTATGAGCACAAGGCAGCCCCCGAAAGGCTGGAGCCAGCGCTGGGCATTCACAATTGGAAGCGGGCTCAGTGAATCCCCAAAGTTTACAGGTTTCTGACACTGGAGGACAAGGCGGGCTTCATGGGAGACAAACAGGGAGCAGAGGTCAAAAGGCTTCAGGCAGCGCAGTCCCAATTTATTCACCTGCCCCTCATTAGGGTCAGCACTGGGGACCGCGTGCACAGGCGTAGCTCAGTCAATATCTCACACTGGAATTGTAGGACTCGAACAAAACAAAGCAAACACAAAGAAAAAAAAGAAAGACTCCCTTCCCCCAAATGCATCCCACAGATCTTCAAATCCCTAGGGGAAAGCAGTGTATGTCTGAGTGTGTCTCCAGAGTCACCTCTTGTGGTCAGGTTTGGCCAGTGGTTTCAGAAAAATCAAAATGTTTCTCCACCTTCCAGCTTTTTGGACATCTTCCATATAGGTAATGTTGACAGCTTTTAAGTTAAAAACTTAACTTTGATTAGGAGCTTCTTCAAAGTATCTGAGGGGGTTTCCAACAGTTCCTGTTTGGGTTATGATCCACAAGCAAGAAGGAACAGCAAAACAGTGAACACATTTTTACTCTCAAATGCCTCTAATTGTGCCTAGTTTAATTCGTTTAGGTGGGCAAGGATTTGTGATGTATACATACACATACACACATCCTGTTTCCTCTGATTGTAACTTAAGAAGAATGAGAGCTAACTAGAAAGTGACGGGAGAAATTAGAAATGGACATACAATGTTCCTGAAATAAAAAGCTAACACAGGAATCGAATGAGTGCCCAGAAAATCAAGGCTTCCGCCATGAATCCACTTTCTCACCACAGGAAGGCAGGGAGCATCTTTTAGTACTAAGACAGGTAGCTGTCAGGTGGCTCATTAGAAAAGGCCTCAGAGAAATGTGTAGAGAAATGTCTAAGGAAAACACTTTATATCTGCAAAGAAATAAAGGTGAGAATGACGGCACACCGATGCTGTGATCCCCAGGCTGGGCGACTGGTAGAGGCAAGTGAATACACTGAGTCAGGTTCATGGATGTCCCCAGGAACTGTGGAGAAGGCTGTGGGATGCCTCCTATTGTCACTTTCCTTGTTTCTGAAGGGCTGGGAAGGAGGTTGTGGTTGAATCACAATGGAGAACATAACATTATATCTTCAAACTTCAAATAGGTGCAGAAGAAATGCCAATGGAAGGAGAAAAAAATCAGGAAAATGTCTAACCAGACCGCTGCTGAGTAATTAAGGCTAAGGGTAAACATAATAAATAAAAACAAAGGCAATTATTTTCAATAAAAATTATTATGACATGGGGGAGGGTGCTGTGGCATAGCAGGTAAAGCCGCCACCTACAGTGCCAGCATCCCAAAGGGACGCCAGTTCAAGTCCCGGCTGTTCCACTTCCAATCCAGCTCTCTGCTTTGTCTTGAGAAAGCAGTAGAAGATGGCCCAAGTCCTTGAGCCCCTGCACTCATATGGGAGACCCAGTGGAGGCTCCTGGCTCCTGGCTTCGGATTGGCACAGCTCCAGCCATTGCAGTCAATCTGGGGAGTGAACCAGTGGAGGGAAGACTCCCCCCCCCCATTTTTCTTTCTTTCTCTCTCTCTTTCTTTCTCTCATGCTACCTCTCTTTGTAACTTTGTCTTTTTTTTTTTTTAAAGATTTATTATTTTATTTATTTGAAAGACAGAGTTACAGGGAGAGGTAGAGATAGAGAGAGAGGTCTTCCATCCCCTGGTTCACTCCCCAGATGGCCACAACGGCCGGAGCTGCATCAATCCGAAGCCAGGAGCCAGGAGCCAGGAGCCAGGAGCCTCCTCTGAGTCTCCCATGTGAGCGCAAGGGCCCGAGGACCTAGGCCATCTTCTACTGCTATCCCAGGCCACAACAGAGAGCTGGATCGGAAGAGGAGCAGCCAGGACTAGAACTGGCACCCATATGGGTTGCCAGTGCCTAATGCTCGGGCTTTAACCCGCTGCGCCACAGCACTGGCCCCTGTAACTTTGTCTTTCAAATAAATAAAAAATAAATCTTTAAAAATTATTATGACACATGAAGTTGAATACATATGGGCTCAACCACGTAAGAGGGAATGTTTCTTTGCAGTTCATTTTTCATTTGAAAGGCTAGCACAGCGAGAAAGAAAAAAACATAGAGAGCTCTCCCAGCTACTTTTCATTCCCCAAATGCCTGTACCAGCCAGGGCTGGGTGAGGTTGGAGCCAGGAGCTAGGATCTCCCACATGGGTGGCAGAGATCCAAATGACTGAGTTGTCTACACCTGCCTCCCTGGGTGCATATCGGCAGGAAGCTGGAACTGGAGAGGAGCTGGAACTCAAACCCAGGTCTCTGATACGAGATGCGGTATTCCAAGTGGTGTCTTAACTGCTATACCAAACACCTGCCCCTTTAAAAAATAGAATTTATGAGGCAAAGTTTTCAGAGGAGATTCTACAGTTAAGAATGTCTTCTTAAAATGGTCTGAATTCCAATTAACCAAGTTTGTGAATTGTCCAATCATCCAAATGGTGTGGTGTTTATGTATTCAAGGGTCTCAAACATTCTGGAGCTCCAGAGACCTGGAACATTTTAGCCCTTTCTCCAAGGTGTTCTTGTGGTGGTGAACACACACACTTCTTAGTCCCTAGGTATTTGACTCAAATCTCTTTACTCCATGTTTTCCCAAGGCACCAGATGACAGGGGATCCTGATAGGCCTAGGATCCCAATGACAACCAGCAACACAAACCCAACACAACTCCCAGTCGACCAACTGAACCTGCTTCCTGGCAGCAGCTGCCAGGGTATCTCAGAGCATTTCAAGGAAATCTGGCTGGTCAGTATTAACAGGAAACTACCTGGAGAGCTGTATGGAGGTGTAAAAATGTCATGGCACTTCTGTTCGTTGCTATATTTCTCTTTAAAACCAACCCCAAAGAGCAATAATGTACGAAGGACAGATTTGAGCACTATGCAGACTGTGGACTTCCAATAAATGTTCCTTGAACTCAGAATGAATCTCTACTTAAAAAAACCCAAAATTTAGATCTACAGCAAACTCACTCCAACACAATGGGCTATGTGGACCTGTACTGAGCTCCAGCTGTGTAGTTAAGTTGCTGAAATATCACATTGGCAGTCACTAAACAAATTCATAGAAGGAACTCGAAGACTTTTAGTTCTCCTTGATTTAGAGGAGATATTCCTAACAGAATATCTCTCTATGATGTCTCTGAACAAAATCTCAGGGTGAGAACATGAATGGGAGATGGAGTTACCAGCCTTCCCACTAAGAAAGTTTTGCCCCTCATTTTTCTGTGGCATTGTTTAGCCCACACCACAGACAGACTTATCTCTAGTATCAGTTAGAGGTGAGGCCCTAAGGCTAAGAAGAATCATCAGGGAGAAACAATTGATATTGGAAAAATTGGTAAATGGGCACATAATCATTCTCTTATCTCACACTCCTTTTTTCTTTGGGCTGGTCAGAATATGCAATCCAAATATCACTTTTCTCTTCGGCTTAACTGAATTACATATTTTATTGCGTAGTGGCTTAGGCTGTAAATGCTACTGAAAGGACTAATTTAAGATCTGAATTTATTTTAATTAGTCTTTGTAATACCACAGCAGATGTGAATCTGCTTAAACGCAACCTGTACTTGCTAAGAATCTCAATGAAGTTCCAAACATTTTAGACGAGACAATTTCTAAAGACTATGGAGAGAAAGAGGAAGGGAGAGGTGGGGAAAGAAGGGAAGCAGACATATTTAGTTCAGGATTTGTCTTCGGTGCACAAGCAGTCCTTTGGGGTGCTGTCACGGTGTGGGACTAATAACTGCCAGCTGTTGTTAGCTCCTATGGAAGAGTAGATAACATAACACGGGATCCATCCTCAGATCCTGGGCGGCAGAGTAATGAGTCCCCCTGGAATGAGAGCTCTGGCCTTCTTTGTTGTAATGATCGATCTACTGTAGAGTCCTGATGTGATTTAGATGAGGGAGGAAGAGATAATGGCATTGATTATTCTATTTAGGAAGCCGACTAAGACAGAACTCAGGTACAATACATGAACAGAAAGAACCCCCTCCATCATTCCTTGTCTTTTCTTTGTAGTCCCAGCCAACACAAGGTGGCCATGGTGACAGGGGGATACATCTTGATAAGCATATAAGTTTGAATTTCAGGGATACTTTTGTGTGACAAAACCATAATGTTGCTTTTGTTGCCCTGGCTGTTGAATGATCATGTGTCACAGTCCTAAGATAAAGCCCTGGCTTGTTGTAGTCCAATGAGGGGAGCTCGAGGGATAGAATTCACCCCGGGGAGGAAGAGTCCTTTCCAATGGACATCATACTTCTTCACTTCATTAGGCAAACAGTGTTTGATTCAAAACTGGATTCCGTACAGTAATGGTCTTTGTCAGTTAGGGCTGCTATAACAAATTACTATAGACTGGGTGCCTAAAACAACACATTTATTTCTCACAGTTCTGGAGGTTGGAAAGACCAAGGTCAAGGTGCTGACAGTGTTTGCTGATGGCCCACTTCCTGGTTTGCACGCAAGTCTTTGTATCCTCACATGGTGAAGGGAAGAGGAGAGTGGAGGAGAGGGAGAAGAGGGGAGAAGAGGGGAGAGGAGAGGAGGTGAAGGGAAGAGAAGAGTGAGGAGGGGTAGAGAGATAAAGAGATAGGTAGATAGGTAGGTAGGTAGCAAGCTCTCCTGTTTCTTCTTATAAAAGCACTAATCCCATTTATGAGGGCTCCATTCTCATTACCTTGTGACCTCCCAAAGATCCCTAATGCCATCACACTGAGGTTAGTGTTTTTTTTTAAGATTATTTATTTATTTATTTGGGAGGTAGAGTTACAGACAGTGAGCGTGAGAGACAGAAAGAAAGGTCTTCCATCCGCTGGTTCACTCCCCAATGGCCCCAATGGCCCCAATGGCCGAAGCTGTGCCGATCTGAAGCCAGGAGCCAGGAGCCAGGAGCTTCCTCTGAGTCTCCCACGTGTGTGCAGGGGCCCAAGGACTTGGGTCATCTTCTACTGCTTTCCCAGGCCATAGCAGAGAGCTGGATCAGAAGAGGAGCAGCTGGGACTAGAACCGGCACCCATATGAGATGCTGGTGCTGCAGGTGGAGGATTAACCTACTGAGCCACAGCGCTGGCCTTGAGGTTAGTATTTCAACAAAGGAACAGCGTGGGTAGCACACACTCAGTCTGCTACCATAAAGAGAGTTCAGCTCATGTGGGCTATTTAGTCTACTCCCGGGACTCTCAGCTGGGTAAGGGGAAGCTGGGAGTCAGGGAGACAGACTTACCAACCTCTCCACCCTCTGCCTCCATGGATACTGGGAATATTTGGAGAAAGTTGGGACTGTTCTGACTGATGGTGCCCCTGCTGCTTGTATCTGGTGAGTTGAGACCACAGTTGCTGCCAAACATCCTACAGTGCACCAGACAGCCTGCTGCTACAAAGAATCATCTAGTCCAAAATGGCACAAGTGCCAAGGTTGAGAAAATTGGGTCTAATTTACTTCAAATAGGACTTTTTATCATTCCTCCAAAGTTGTTCGCCAAAAAGCTATTTAAATGCCTGATGCCTTGGGACAAGAGCTCAAGAGAAAAACGAACATGAGAAGTCCAGTAGTTATGCTTTTGGCATGGGTCTTATCTGACTCATGGTCTTTCATCCACTCAGCAGCTGTCTAAAGCACAACCAATCAGAAGTGAGCACCACCAACAACCCTAGCAAGTGCATTTGGGGAGAAAAAGTAAGAAGTAGACTCATTCTTGACTGTTGCTGGGTTGATACTCCAGGCTTCAGTACAATTAAACAATGAAATGGGATAGGTATCGAACATTTTCATGTGGCAAGTAGAGAATAAGAGGGAGAGAAGAGTTCACAGTCAGAAAGAAGCAAGTTTTTATCTGCTTTGATAAGTTACTGTGTAGTACAGTAGCTATGAACCTGGACTCTTCAGATAGACACGCCTGGCTATAGCAGATACGAGCTTGTGTGCACCTGAAGCAAGTGCTGAAGCTGAGTCTGTGGTAATCTCACCTGTAAAGCAGGAGTAATCATATCTTCTCATAGAGTTATGAGGGTCTCATAGCACACTGCATTAATTTTTGGGTATCATTAGCCATTTTGCAGAGGAAAAACCACAAGTTAAATAGAGAACATTAACGATCAAGTAATGAAATTCAAATAGCATATCTGGAAAAGCCAGAGCTATAAGTGAGATATAGTCTAGGGTCAGGGATCCATCTACAAGGCATTTCATGCATCCCCTTCCTTTGATTCGCATGAAGACTTCTACTGCATTGACACCGGGTGGAAATCAGCAAACACTATGTGTGATGAACTGTTTTAGGCACCAGGGATACAAACACAAATAGGATAAAAGCCATCCTAACATTACAGTGTAAATGCAGTGTGAAGGGAATACAGCTGTGGGTACACATTCAACCTCACAGCATTGGGCTCCTTAACAGGAGTGTACAGGCATTGGTGATAGGTGGAGCAGGGAGGGCCAGGCAGAGAAAGGAAGACACATGGGCACAGAAGTGTAAAAGTCCTTTGAAGCTCCTAAAAACAGCAAATGGGTAATGTTTGGGAGAGCTGGAAGGTGAGCAGAGTATGCTAAGTTTCCCTAGGATGTTACCTATTCTTCCTATTTAGAAAACGTTATTTGTTTACTTATTTACGTTACTTGAAAGGAAGAGAGACAGACAACAGACAGGTAAAAAATCAGAGAAATCCCACCCACTAGTTCACTCGCCAAGCGTCCAGAATAGCTAGGGCTGAGCCAGGCTAAAGGTGGGAGCCAAGAACTTGGTCTGGGTTTCCCGTGTGGGTGGCAAGGCATTGCTGCCTCCCAGGATTTGCATGAGCAGGAAGCTGGAATTGGGAGGAGAGCTGGGAGTTGAAACCAAACACTCTAATAAGGGACATAGATTTCTCAAGTAGTGTTTTAACTGCTATACCCAAAGCCTGTTCCTCTTCCTCTCATAAATGGGAATACTTCATGTTGACATGATGTCATGGTTCCCAGAGCATCCTGCAGTCTCCCATGGCACTGCTACTCTATCATAATGAAAGTAACACTGAGCACTGATTCAGTTCCAGGAGTCAGCTCATGGATTTCTAACTAAGAATCTAAGAGGTTGATATGATCATCACTGTTTTAATCATTAGTGTTTATTAATTATGAAGAACAGAGGGTGTGTGTCGGGGGGTGGCTTAGTGACTTCCAGAAAAATACACTCTACCTGACGGCAAAAGTGTGGCTCTAACAGGGGTCAAACTCTGTGTGCAGTTCTCTCTTAACTAATGGCCATGCATTCAGCTTACATCTTCCCCTTTCCTCATCCCCACTTCCCTCTTTATAGTTTCTTAGAGGAAAAGTACTAGCTGTCATTTGTGTTCCCTTCAGCTTGGGGTAGGGCTACACACCTAAGGGCCCAGGAAGGAACCAAAATAGAAGAAAGGTTAGTGGAATTTAATGAAAATAGTTCTAACACTGGAACTTACTTCATGGGCATTCTCTCCTTTAACGGGCATGATACAAAAGGACAAATACTGTATGTTCTCCCTGCTCTGTGATAACTAATAGAGCACCTAAAAGGTAATCTATAGAAGTGAATTGATGCTCTGAAATGCAATGACTATGAATAGCCAGGTCTCTGTTGAGGAGTTTTTTTCATACTGTTTGTTGAACTCCTTACTTAGTATAGAGTTAAATATGTGTTATAAAGTTAATTGAAAATAGATCTTAGGAAAAAAAAAAGAACTGGGAATAGGAGTGAGAGGAGGAAGAGAGGTTGGAGCGTGGGTGGGAGGGAAGAATTACCATGTTCCTAAAGTTGTATTTATGAAATGCATAAAGTTTATATTCCTTAAATAAAAGGTTTCTGGGGAAAAAATAAAGGGTATTGATAGAAATGGAATGATCTGGGATGTGAAAGAACCAGCTTAATGAAAAAAAGAATGATGTTGTAGTCTTTATATTTGGGAGAATTAATGTGGAGGTCTCTGAATATTCCCTTTGTGCCCAACTAGACTGTTTTCTTAGATTCAGGCCACGAGTGTAAAATTCCAAAGAGTTTTCATCAGCCTACGTTTCCCCAGGGAAGCCTCAAATGAATGAAACCACATTTTGAAAAGCTGAACTTTGCCTGCTTTGAGACGAAAAAATTTGTTGAAGTAATGCTGTTAGCAGCTTGGTAAGAATTGAACCTGAAGACATGAAGACTTTAAGCATCACCTGGTCTGGTACCCATTGAGTCCAGTGGGCCTATTGGGGCACCTGTGAGAGCTTACAGCAGGGGTTTTCTTTTATACAACCAGTTCTTTTAGAGGAGGCCTTGGAAATGAAAAATTCACCCTTGGAAATTATCAACACCTAAAGCACACACATACTGACTCTGATGTTATGATTCACATTTTCATTTCAAAGATTTGCATCACGATTTAAATATAAGATGTTGGTATGCTTTTTTCAATGTGTATGGGGTTCAGCAAGGCTAGCTGTGGGAAGGCAGAGGGAAGACAGTGCATTAAGGATGTTTCTCTACTGCGTGCTGTACATAACTACTCACATGGTAACTTGTCCTGGGATTTATCCTCTGTGATACCTTTCAGAGTTTAAAACAAGAAAAGAAAAGAAATTCTCCTGGTACCCATATAGATACCACTGATAAACTTTCAGTTGATTATAAACAGTTTCTTGGAGTATTTTGTCATAACTCAAGAATTATGACTGGGGCCAGTACTGTGGCATAGTAGGTAAAGCCTTCACCTGCAGTGCCAGCATCCCATATGGGTGCCAGTTCAAGTCCTGGCTGCTTCACTTCCGATCCAGCTCTCTGCTGTGGCTTGGGAAAGCAGTAGAGGATGGTCCAAATCCTTGGGCTCCTGCACCCGCATGGGAGACCCGGAGGAGGCTCCTGGCTCCTGGCTTCAGATAGGCTCAGCTCCAGCTGTTGCAACCGTCTAGGGAGTGAACCAGCAGATAGAAGACCTTTCTCTCTGCCTCTCCTTCTCTCTGTACAACTCTCACTTTCAAATAAATAAATAAATCTTCAAAAAAAATAATTATGTCTGTCCTTTTTAATCACCAATGTCACAGATTGGATTTTCCAAGATGACTATAAATATCTTTTCCATCCTACTTGCTTTTCCTACAACATTACATTGCTATTCTTCTCATGGAAAGGTGGGCATGTGTGTTCCTGCTCCTTAAATCTGAGTGGGCCTGTGACTACAGAGGAAGAGATGCTATGTAACTTCTGAGGCTTGGTTATAATCGATGATGCAGCTTCCACTGGTCTTTGTTGGGGGTACTTGCTCTTGGAACTCAGGGAGCCCAGGCCACACAGAGAGACCAAAATTAAATGTTCCAGTCAAGTCTCAGCTCAGTTTCCAGCATATGGCCAGCACTGACTGACAGATGTCAGAAGATTCCGAGTTCATATAAAATTTCTACCTGGCTCCTTCTTGCAGCCTATGATAAAATGTGAAATGAGAGAGACCAGCTAAAGCAGGAACAGTCAACTTAAAGAAGCCAAGATTTTTCATTCACCTCTCTGGATAGCAAATGATTCTAAAATTACAAACACCTTCCAAGAGTGCAATATGGGGTAAAAATTGATAAGAAACTGTCAGGAAAAAATGGTCTAAGGACAAAGTACAAATGGAACTATAGATGTTTTGTTAAGATCTTGAAAAGATCTAAGGATTTGCCTTTCAGACAGATCCAGCTCCTACCCCCTGCTGTTCTTGGTACATTAATGATGTCTTCCCACAGGAGTCTCATCAGAATCCCAAGTTGGGAAAGGGCTTACTTCCAAGCAATTTGTGGATGTGACTTTTTTTTAACGGAGTAAATTATACATGAATACCCATACACAAAAACCTACAAGGCCCATCAAAATACCAATGGCATTCTTAACAGAACTAGAAAAAAAAAATCCTAAAATTCATATGGAAAGACTCTGAATAGCCAAAGCAAACTCTGAATAAAAAGAACAAAGCTGGAGGCATCACAATACCAGATTTCAAGAAATACTATACAGCTATTGTAACCAGAACAGCATGATCCTGGCATAAAAACAGACATATAGACCAACGGAACAGAATAGAACCCCCAGAAATGAATTCACACATCTACAGTCAGCTTATCTTTGACAAAGGAGCTAAAAACATACCATGTGGAAGAGACCATCCCTTAAATAAGTGGTGCTGGGAAAACTGAGTATCCATGTGCAGAAGACTGAACTTTGACACCCTCCTACCTCTCACCCTATACAAAACTCAGCTCAAAACAGATCAAAGATCTTAGCGTAAGGCCTGAAACTATGAAACTGTTAGAAGAAAATATAGAGGGAACACTTCAAGACATTGCCATAGGCAACTTTATGGATAAGACCCAAAAGCACAGGAAATGTAACTAAAAATAGAGAAGTGAGATTATATCAAGGTAAGATGCTTTTGCATAGCAAAGGAAACAATAGAGTGAGGAGAATCCCAACTGAATGGGATAAAAGATTTGCAAACTATTCATCTGACAAAAGACTAATACCCTAATATAAGGAATTCAAAAAACAATTCGATTTAGAAATGGGCAAAGGATATGAATAGACATTTCATTTCATTTCAAATGACCAACACATACATGAAAAAATGCTCAATGTCACTAGTCATCAGGAAAACGTGAGTCAAAAGCACAATGAGAGATCATTTCATTATAGTTAGAAAGACTATTGCCAAAAGACAAGGAAATGACAAATGTTGGTGAGGATGTGGAGAAAAGGGACCCCTTATAAAACTGATGGGTGGGCATGCGAATTAGTATAGCTATTATGGAGAACATTATGGAGGTTACTATAAAAAAACTAAAACCAATTCTATTGTGTGATTCCACCTTTACCAGTTCTGGGTATATGTCTGGAGGAAATGAAACCAGTCTATGAAAGAGAGATAGCTGCACGTCCATGTTCAGTGTGGCACTATTCACAATATCCAGATATGGAATCAACCTGTGTGTCCACTGATGGGTGAATGGATAAAGGAAATGTGGTAGATGTACACATGGAAGATTATTCAGCCACACAAAGCCATGATGAGTCCTGGGCAAAGGATCTGAACAGACTTTTAAAAAGAAGAAACACAAACAGCCAACAAATACAAGAAAAAATGTTAATTATCATTAGCCGTTATGGAAATGCAAATCAAAAATCCCAAGGAAGGGCCAGAATTGTAGTGTAGTGGCTTAGGCAGCCATCTTTGACAACAGCATCCTATATGAACACTGGTTCTAGTCCTAGCTGCTCCATTTTCTTTTTTTTTGGGGGGGGGTTATATATATATTTAACTTTTATTTAATAAATATAAATTTTGAAAATACAACTTTTGGATTATAGTGGCTTTCTCCCCCATAACCTCCCTCCTATCTGCAACCATCCCATCTCCCACTCCCTCTCCCATCCCATTCTTCATCAAGATTCATTTTCAATTATCTATATATACAGAAGATCAACTTAGTATATACTAAGTAAAGATTTCAACAGTTTGCACCCACACAGACACACAAAGTATAAAGTATTGTTTGAGTACTAGTTTTGCCATTAATTCGCATAGTACAACACATTAAGGACAGAGATCCTACATGGGGAGTAGGTGCACAGTGACTCTTGTTGATTTTTTTTTTTTTTGACAGGCAGAGCTAGACAGTGAGAGTGAGTGAGAGAGAGAGAGTGTGAGAGAGGAGACAGGGAGAAAGGTCTTCCCTCCATTGGCCCACTCCCCAAATGGCCAGCACGGTGCAGGGTCCAAGCACTTGGGCCATCCTCCACCACTCTTCCAGGCCAGAGCAGAGAGCTGGACTGGAAGAGGAGAAACCGGGACAGAATCCTGTACCCCAACCGGGACTAGAACCCAGGGTGCTGGCATCACGGGCAGAGGATTAGCCAAGTGAGCTGCGGTGCTGGCCTGTTGTTGATTTAACGATTGACACTCTTATTTATGACGTCAGTAATCACCTGAGGCTCATGTCATGAGCTGCCAAGGCTATGTAAGCCTCTTGAGTTCACCAACTCCAACCTTATTTAGACAAGGTCATAAAGTGGAAGTTCTCTCCTCCCTTCAGAGAAAGGTACCTCTTTCTTTGATGGCCCATTCTTTCCTCTGGGATCTCACTCACAGAGATCTTTCATTTAGTTTTTTTTTTTCCCCACAGTGTCTTGGCTTTCCATGCCGGTGAAACTCTCATGGGCTTTTTAGCCAGATCTGAATGCCTTAAGGGCTGATTCTGAGGCCAGAGTGCTGTTTAGGGTATATGCCATTCTATGAGTCTGCTGTATGTCCTGCTTCTCATGTTGGATCCTTCTCTCTTTTTTAATTCTATCAGTTATTATTAGCAGACATTAGTCTTGTTTCTGTGATCCCTTTGACACTCAATCCTATCATTATGATCAGTTATGAACTTTAACTGATCACTTTGACTAGTAAGATGGCATTGGTACATGCAACCTTGATGGGATTGATTTGGAATCCCCTGGCACGTTTCTAGCTCTACCATTAGGGGTAAGTCTGAGTGAGATGCTCAAATGAGCTTTCAGTCTTGGCTCCCTGTTAATATGCCTGGGGAGAGTAGTAGATGATGACCCAAGTACTTGAACCATTGTCATACATATGAGAGATCCAGATGGAGTTCCAGGCTCCTGGCTTCAGCCAGGCCAAACCCTGGCCCTTGTGGCCATTTGAGGAATGAGAGAGCAGGTGGAAGATCTGTTTGTCTCTCTACCTGTCTCTCTGTCTCTGTAACTTTGCCTTACAAATAAATCAATAAAACTCAAAACCACACAAAGAGATAGCACCTCACCCCTGTTGGAATGGCCATTATAAAAAACAGAGTCACAAAAGCTAGTGAGGGTGTAGAGAAAGAGAAACACATATTGTGGTAATACAAATTACAGTAGCTACTAATGCTTAGGATCCCAACAATGCCACTACAGGGTATATATCCAATTGTCTGATAACAATTGGAGTAGATATCTCCTCCACAATGTTTATTGCAGTACTGTTCACAATAGCCATGATATGGAATCAACCCAGGAGTCTGTCACCAGATAAACAGATACAGAAAATATATGCATGTACACAATGGAATATCATTCACTGACAAAGAGATGAAATACTGTCATTTATAGCAAAATGGATGAAACTGGAAGACATCATAGTATGTGAAGAAAGCCAGACACAGAAACACAAATACCGCATTCTGTCCTTCATACGTGGCACTTAAACAACCAGTCAACCAACCAAACTCAATTTGAATACAGAACAGTGGTTATTTAGAGGGTAGGAGGGGGTGGGGGATGCTAAGAGGGAGTTTGGATAATGGTATCAGAGTTAGACCAAAGGAATGAGTTCCACAGCATAGTGTGGAGACTGTAGTCCATAATAACCTAGTATTTATTGTATGAACAAGTAGAAGAAACAAGCCCCAAGCCTTCAATCACAAAGTAATGTCACAGAGAGGCACAGGCATTGTGGCACAGAGGGGTAAGCCACCACTGGCCATGCGGCATCCCATATCACCCTGCCAGTTCAAGTCTTGCCTATTCTACTTCAGATCCAGCTCCCTGCTAATGGACCTTGGAAGGCAGCACAAGATGGCCCAAGTACTTGGGCCTCTGCCACCCATGTGAGAGATCCAGATAGCCTAGCTCCTGGCTTCAGCCTGGCCTGGATGTGGCTGTTGGAGCCATTTGGGGGTGTGAGCCACTGGATGAAGACACAGCTCTTCCTCTCTCTCTCTCTCACTCTGCATTTAAATAAATAAATAATAAACAAATATATTTTTTTATAACGCTTTTATTTAAAGAATATAAATTTCCAAAATACAGCTTATAGATTACAATGGCTTCTCCCCCATAACTTCCCCCCCACCCGCAACCCTCCCCTTTCCCACTCCCTCTCCCCTTGCTTCACATCAAGATTCATTTACAATTCTCTTTATATACAGAAAATCAGTTTACTATATATTAAGTAAAGATTTCAACAGTTTGCCCTCACATAGCAACACAAAGTGAAAAATACTGTTGGAGTACTAGTTATAGTATTAATTCACAATGTATAGCACATTAAGGACAGAGATCCTACATGATATTTTTTTTTTAAAAATTGATTAATTTTCTAGGCAATTTCCAATTTAACACCAAGATTTTTTTTTCATTTTTAATTATCTATATACAGAAGATTGATTCAGTATATACTTAGTATATACTGAATCAAGTATTTTTTTTAAAAAAGGGAAATGTTGATTGCTCTTTTTTGATCGGTACATACTACTCAAATGTATTGAAATGTCACACTGTAGCCTATAAATATGTCCAATTCTTGTTAATAAAAAATTTGAAGAGGAAACACCAGAAAAAGGGTTACCTAAACAGTGATAACAAGCAAAAGGTGCTTTAAAATAATGCATGTACATATTTATAAGCTCTTTAGAAATTAAAAAAAATTGACACAAAATTAAACATATTTATGGGGTACTATGGGTAGCTCCCAACAAGTATTTTTTTAGTGAATAACACTTATTTTCATGCATAAACTCGAATATTTAAATCCTATTGTGTTTCTTTGATAAAAATGCCTGTGTGTGTCAGTATTGCTGCAAATACAGTTTGGCCAAACTTTGCTTTATACGTTTGTCAAGCCAACTGTTAAGAATCTGATGCTCTATAGTTTTAATGACCTATGATTACTTTAAACTTTCCTGTATAAGGGTGAAATGCTCATTTTTCCACTCAATTATTGTCTATATTCCCACTAAACTAGAGTCTTTTTTGCTTTTCACTAGTTAAACTTTTTATTTGGTGTATTAAGCCTTTTTACTGTTATGTAAATTTAAAATGTGCTATCTGAAAAAAAATGGGGGAAGGAAGGCTGGAGGGAGAGAAGGGGAAGGAGGGAGGGAGTATAATTTTGGTCTTAGAATTGTATCTACAAATCACACTGAATCTGTTAAAAACTAATTAAAATTAAAATTACAAAAATTAAAAAATAAATCTCAGGCAATGGAATATTCCCCCTGTAATTAATTTTAATAAGAGACATGAAAGAAGTTATTTCTTACTTGTCGGTGTGGCGCTAGAAGAAGGTTCAGGAAGAGAAATGAGGATGTTCTTGGGCAGAGTTGGTATCAGTGTCTTAGTGTCTCTACTTAGAATAAACCCCGTTTTAAGTTGGAAAAAAAATGAGATACTGACATTTGAGCAAAAGAGATGCAACTGGAGATCATTGTGTTAAGTGAAATAAGTGAGATACGGAGGGGCAAACACTGCATGTTCTCTCTTATATGCTGAAGAAATGGTCAGAAATGGTCTAAAATTTTATACATACATATACATATATATAGAATATATATATATATATTCTATATGAATTTAAAATAGTGATTCCTAAAGGCCAGGAAGGGTGGGGGAGGAAGAGGAGAGGAGGGGAGAAATTACATAGCAGACAGCACAACACAACAATAGAGTTCATGTGATGTACTCTGGTATTTTCTGTTTCCTTTTTTTGTGTGTGTGTCTTAAGCACTGTGGGTGACTATGACTCATGAAGATGTGCAATATTCTTTATAAAGAACTAGAACAGAGGATCAAGTAGGGTCCAAGCACAAAGGAAGGATAAGGAGATGGAAAGGCTGGTTGCCTGGTATGGTTGATTTAGGGTACCTACAAAGGTTGAAATGTTGTACCATGTCCATTGAAAACTGTGCAAATATTACACGTTAATCCAAAATTTAAAAATAAATTTATAAAAAGAAACTATAAGGTTTTAAAGGAAACTAGTCTGGCAGAAACACGAATAACTGGCACCAAAAGAACAGAGACTTTACAAAATGAAGAGTTTTGCACTCCCAAACTTTAATAGGAAGCAGGGTGAGAAAGGCACTCGGTTCTTACTTTTTTTCAGTAATGAGAGTACACCTTCAGTGGCAGGATTTAGGGCCCAGAGAGGAGCCAGGAGTCACGATGAAGAACAAGACAATAGCAGGAATGGGCTGCACTGAAGTCCAGGCAGCAGGTGCTCTGCTGGATTCAGAATGGCCATGGAGGCCAGGCATTTGCAGTAGTGGTTAACTCGCTGCTCCGGTTGCTTGCATCCCATAGTGGAATGCCTTGTTCCAGTCCAGGCTCCTCCACATCTGAACTGTTACCTACTAAAGGCAGAAGACGATGACTCAAGTATTTGGTTTCCTGTCATTCTTGTGGGAGACCCAGGCTCCTGGCTTTGGTCTATCCAACAGAGTGAACAGTGGAAAGATCTCTCATTGTCTTTCTGTCTTTCAAGTAAAATGGCAAAAAGAGAGGAACTCTAGGAAATAGTGATTCCTGTGTTCTTCAGTCACCTTTTTGATTGAGAGTAAACACCTATCTTAGCCTATCTTACTATCTGTGTTGGATGTGTGGAGAAGAGGGTGGGCATATGGATTTACCCTCTAGTTTACTGGCTTTTAAAGCTTTATTGATTTATTTGAAAGGCAGAGTGACAGGGATATAAAGAGAGGTAGGGCAGGGGGAGGGGAGAGGGGAGTGAAAGAGAGAGAGAGAGAGAGAGAGAGAGAGAGACAATCTTCTACCCATTGATCTTTACTCCCCAAGTGTGTGCAACAGCCAGAGCTAAGCCTGGCCAAAGCCAGGATCCAGGAACTCCATCTGGGTCTCCCACGTGTGTGACAGGGGCCCAAGTTCTTGGAGCATCATCTTCTGCCTTCCTCAGGGCAGTAGAAGGAAGCTGGGTCAGAAACAAAGTGGGACTTGAATGCAGGCAGTGACTTTATCCACTGTGCCACAATGCCAGCCCTAGTTTACCGGCTTTTAGATAGACAGAAATGGTACTTAGGGAGCTGAATCCAAGGAGCTACAACCACATAGCCTAATTAGCATGCAGACATGATTTAGATGATGAGCCTTAACCCTGGTGTCATCATGGTTGAGTCTTTGGTTCTTGAGGGCAGGGGATAAGTATGCATTGTTTTGGGCAGAAAGAGGACTGCTGCAGATCCCATCTTCCAAGACTGTCACATAAGGTCTGCCATTCTACCTTCCCTTCTTATCATGTGACACTGACATGCCTCCTGAGCAGAAGTAGCGTCATGTTCCCTTTGAAGCTGGGCAGGTGTGTGACTATAGAGGAAGCAGTATGACTTCCAAGGCAGGGCCACACAAGAAGATAGAGTCGCAATTTGTTCTTACTGACATGCTTGCTCTCAGAGCCCAAGGGCTATGCCATGAGGAAGCAGAGGCCAACTGTAGGTGTTCTGCTGAAAGTTCCAGCTAAGATCCTAGCAGATGGCCAATAACAGTAGCTGCCACACTTGTGAGTGGGAAATCCTGTGGGGTGACTCTAGACCTAGCCCCCTTCTGAGTTCAACTGCATGATGGCTCACAAGTGAGAATGGCCTGCTAAACCCAACCAACCTCAGAACCACAAGATACAGCACTGTTCCTAGTCACTTTGTGTTGAGATGATTTGCTATGCAGTAAAGTACAGGAGCGACACATTCACTCCTGTCATGGACTGTGTTCTCGTTTGTTGCTCTGACATTTTTAAGACTTTGTTACATGTAGTACAGGTGTAGTGCAGATGAGAAAGGGCCAGGGGTATATAGAACGTTTTTAAAAGTTGCCAAACTTGGGGCTGATGCTGTGGTATAGAAGGTTAAACCTCTGCCTTCAGTGCCAGCATCCCACATGGGCACCAGTTCAAGTCCTGGCTGCTCCACTTCCGATCCAGCTCTCTGCTAATGTGTCTGGGAAAGCAGCAGAGGATGGCCCAAGTGCTTGGGCCCCTGCTCCCCAATGTGGGAGACCCGGAAGAAGCTCCTGGCTCCTGCCTTCAGCTTGGCCCAGTCCTGGTCATTGTGGCCATTTGGGAGTGAACCAGTGGATAAAAGATTCTCTCTCTCCTTCTCTCTGCAACTCTGCCTTTCAAATAAATAATAGATAAATCTTTTAAAAAGTTGCCAAACTCTAGATTTTTCACCTTCTAAAAAAGTTTTTATAAACATGTGTATGTGCATATATATATGTATAAAGAGAAGGAGAGGGAGAGGGAGAGGGAGAAAGAGAGAGAGAGAGAGAGAAAGAATCTGAATGTGTGCTTCAGACAGTTCAAATCCTGCAGAACATAATACTTTCCCAGAGTTAATTTAGAACTTGGCACTTCTGCTGACATTCTTGTTTTCCGTTCTTTTTTTTTTTCCCACTGAAGTTGGTTTTTAATGATAATCTTACTGCTCATGGGCTTTTAAACTATGAATTTTGAGATTAGCCATGGACGTTGAGTCAGAGGACTCTCATCATTTTCAGTAGCTGAATAGGCGAGCAAATCACTCTGCAAACTGTCACCCTTGCTGCTGATAAATATCTTTAATCCCATTCAAATACATTCCACTTCCAAGGCTATTTATAATACGGTTTTTCTTCCACCATCAATTCTATTCATGCAGGTTGCCAAAGCTCCCCAAATTATTCTCCCTCCTGTCAATAAATTATCAGAATATAATTAGTAATATATCAAAGTGTACTTGACCCAGGTCCCAACTCCTTCTCAGTAGAAGCAAATTCCCTTACAAATGCCTTCAACTTAATTGGACTAGACACAGGCAAAGTCACACGTAAGGTCAATACATGTCTTGTGACAGCCTTCGAGGAAAGACTTGTGTTGGCGCACACTGGGCTCAATTACCTAAACGGTGGAGCAAGTGTAAGAGAAACATCAACAAGGATGTCTTGCTGTTGCATTCAGCTGAAGACAGTCATGTGAGCTTTGCCCACAGTGCTGAGTCCTGCATGCACATGGCACAAAGAAGGGCCATAGTCTGACTCCCGGCAAGAAGGTTCAAGGTTCCTATGATCTCTTAACATTGCACATAGATAGACTCAGATGTTTCCGCAGGTTCCTTCTCTAATTACTCTCCAATCAAAATAACACGGAAATGAAAGAAAATACTTTAAAAAATGCATGTTGACATAGTTGATTCCTTTTGAGGGCTTAGGAGGGAAGGATCCATTCTAGCTCTCTCTCCTTGGCTTGTGGATGGCATCTTGCTGTTCACATCATGCTCTCCCTGTATGTATGTACCTCAGTTTCCCCTTTTGATGAAGACAGCAGCCATATCGTATTAGAGGCCACCCTATTAACCTCTCTCTAACTTGATTACCTCTGAGAAGACCCCCATTGTTACATGAAGTCACATCTGAGGTGCTGGGGAGTTGGACTTCACCATATGAATTTTACAGTCAGGGTAGGACTGGGGGGATATGGTTCAAGCAATGATAGATACGATAGTCAAGTAGAGAAAGAAGGTGCCGTACAAAAACCACAATGCTAGGGGAACTTGCAATGTTTCTGGAAAGTCTAGGCACACACAAGTAGATCTCTACTTGGTGGTGTTTGATAAAGATCCAGAGATTTCTAGAATGATCCTGGCTTTGTTATCAGGGGCTTTGAGGGCTTCACAGAGGTTTGCACTGTCCTGGCAAGATGACTTCCTGACTTGCCAGCATGATTCATGGCACTCTTACCACTTTCTGCCTAGTGGCTTCAGGCCTAACATCCCCAAGGCTATCTTCCCTGACGATGCCACCCACTGTTCAAAGCCTGGGCTCTCCTCTTCTCCTGCACACTACTTCCCAGAAGGTGTGGAAAGCCTCCCACTGTACCTTTTGGAAATCAGCCACTGGCAAAATCCCCATACCCCTGACCTCTCATTTGACCTCTTATATGAATGTCCCCTTTGCATGTTCAAAACTTGACCCCCCACCTGTTTCCTCTGTGGTCCTCTAAAGTAGCAGCCATTGTTCTCCCATGGGCTTTCTCTTGCTGGGCTCAGGGGTGAGCACACATTCTCCTTGGTCTCATTGCTGCTTTTGGATCTTTCTTCCTCTTTCCTCCCTTAAAAATAAGCAATTTTGAGTTTCATATCTTTAAACTATAACACCTTGCTGCAGCTTTCTACCCAGCATCCATTCTTCATTGAAGATTTTTAGTTCCTGGTTTACTCTACAAAATTACCCTATTGTAATTATTGGGGATTTTAACACCCAGGTAGGAAAATTTCTGAAACCTCACCCTCTCAGTTTTGGTACCTTCTTTCTTCCTTTTATCTTGGCTGCCACCTACATCAGCCACCTGTGTCCATGATCATCATGCCCAGCCATTCTCATTACCAATACCCACTAACTACGCTTTCTTCCCAGCATCCATGACCTCCACCTCATATACTTCATGCTCACCCCTCTAAGAGCATCCTTCCTGTCCATCAGCCCAAAATCTCCTGTTGCTCATTAATTTCCCTTTTCACTGTCCCTCATTCTTTGCTTGAAATCTCACTTGTCCACATGTACTTCCTCCCCTATTTAGCTAGAAAGTCATAGTCAATTACAATGACAATAAGGGTCGCAGGTATCTTTAACATTCTCATCCTCTTGCATTTTGACTTATCAACAGGACAAAACCTGAACCCTTTTAAATTTTTCTCTCTGCTTACCTTACACCTCCTGTGGATGGAGAGAACATAGCCCATGTTTACTGGGCTGTCTTCAGATTCATGCCTGTGTACCTCTTGTATATTCTATCCTGATCCAAACCACTGATTTCACTAGTTCTGCAATAGAGTATTTCTTAGAAGCTAAACATTATGGTACATAGTTCCTTTTCCAATGATATAACATTCATTTTACACATGAGAGGTGAAAAGGTTTTTGAAGGGGAAACATTATTCTTCCTTTTAAGGCTAGATTATCCCTAAGTAGGCTTTTATTACTTAATTCTATCTTTGCAGTTTAAGAAGTAGTTCATCAAAATCTAGAAACTCCAAATTTAGGCCACTCAAATTTTATTCCAATTGATAAATCTGAAAGATCTTGTAGCTTATAATCTAACTGAATACTCCAAATAGGATTCTTCATAAATTAAAGAAAATCCTGTCTTCCCAAAAAGTGGCTCACCAGTCTCTCTTCAGCAGAAGAGATCACCACCATGTAGGTGTTCTCCCAGGCAAGATGTTACTCTGCCTCCAACTCCTTCACTGGGCCACGGCTATTCAAAATGCACAAACACAAGGTCAGCTGATGATAATGCCATCTCTTCTATCAGGCATTGTGTGTGAATTTGACATTTGTGAAAAAGCATTTGGTCACGTATGAGGAAACTTCAACAGCTTAGCAGAAAATAGAGTTAAAACCTCAGTTTTTCCTCCAAAAAGAATATTATGTATTAAAAGCAAATGGTTTCCTTAATGGCACTGCAAACTACTTCCTGGTAATGGACCCTCCTTTTGATAATGACATTGTTGATGAAGAGTGTGCTCCTCTGGAATTGAGAAAAAAAATTTAAAAGGCACCTTTGACCAATTTGTTGCTTTTAAAGTGATTGAGTTGTAAATAAAACTTCATAACTATTTTCAAGCTAAATGGGGTGGGAAAAAATCTTTTTAATACATTTTCTTAAATTCCCAATTTCCTTCTACAAACAAAGGAAAATATGAGATCCCTGGTGGTAAGTAAATCACTGGAGAGTAGGTCCACCAGTTATCTCCATCTTAATGCTTTCATTTTATCTGAAAGGTTTTCAACTAGGATGCTTACAACCATTCTGAAGCATGAAGAGGTATAACATGTTAAAAAGACAGGCGATGCTTGGACAAATTTGGGAAACACTTTTTGTCATCAAAACATTAAGATTTCACCTTAGATGTTTTGCTTAGATTCCCAGAAAGTATATATGACTTTTCTACATATTTTGAACTGATCATACAATTTTTAAAATTATTACTATGATGAAATGCATTAATAGATGTTCTACTGTTAGGCAAATTTTGTCTAAGAAGAGCACTGTTATCATAATGTATTAACCTCTTTTATGCATTGTTGGATTAAGAATATTAATATTTTGTTTAGGATTTTGTATTTATAAGGAAGAGAGAGATATTCATCTGTAATTCTCTTCTCATAACCATCCTTGTCAGGATTTTGGTAGTAAGATTTCACAGCTTCATAAAATGTCTGGAGAATATATGGCTTTGTATATATTTGTGAATTGTTTTTGTATAATTGAAATTCTTAAATTCTTCCTTAAATGTTTGATAGAATTTCCTCTTGAATCCATTTGAGCTAGAACTTTCTTTCTTGGAAACTTTAGTATTTAGTCACTTTCTTTTCTAACTGTACAATGTTCAGGATTCCTATCTCCTTGAGCCACATTTGGTAAGTTTTTTATTTTGGGGGGTGTGTTAACTTGCTTTGCTTAACTTTTCCAATTTGTTGATACAAAGTCTTAATAACATCACATTAGTTTTAAATTTATGCATAGTCAAATTTAGCCTCTTTCGATACTGCCTCTTTTTCATTCCCAATTTCATGTATTCTCCTTCTCTGTCATTATAAACTACAAAATGCTATAAATTTGCCAACATTAATTTTTTCAAATGTTCACATTTTAGTTCTGTTAATCATCTTTATTATGTCATTTCTATTTCATGAATCACCTCTTTTATTACACTTCAGCCCAGTTAATTCTGTTGTTTTTGTTCTAACTTCCTAAGTTAGATAATCTTCAATTTTTGAATCTTTCTTTTCTACTACTAGAATTTAAAGTTAGAAACAAAACACATTTCACAGTTCATAAGTTGTGACGAATAGAGCTCTTTTGATTACTTATGCCTACCTATTTATATATTTATGTACTGTAAGTATTCAAGCGTATATCTATGAGATATTAAGAAGCAGTAACTTATATGACGGGTGAGATGGTCAAGTAGAGATAGCCAGTGCTCTCCTCCTGCACCACAAGGGAGAATCAGAACAACAAATACACAGCTGTACTTCAAGGTGAGTGGCATTGGAATCCAGTAAAGGACAGAGGGAACCCTGAAAGTCATGAGACCTGGGAGAGTGGCATGAAGAGGGGAATAAAGTATACTGGCAACTGTGCTCCCAGTGTCCTGGACAGGAGAAAGGGTGAATGGGAGATTCTAGTGGGATCCATGGCCACAGATGCCAGCCAGCCCAACACTCAGAGAGTTCCAAAGATGTCACAGGCTCAGCACCTATGAGGGGAGATACTCAGTGTCTGCACCACAGCTTTGCATCAGAGAATGCTCTTGCATTGCCTCTCCTCAACCCAGAGCCCAGTCTACAGCAGCATGGTGACACTGGTGGCAGAGCCACATGGCCAGACCCACCGTCTACCTACATCACCACTGGGACTGAAAAATGACAAGGAAAGAACATTACAGGATCAACATAACCCAGATACCAAACCAGACAAGGACACAACAAAAAATGAAAAGTATAGACAAACATCCCTGACAAACATATATACACAAATTATCAACAAAATATTAGCAAACTGAACAACACATCAAAAAAGTAATGTGCCATGATCAAGTGTGATTTACTACAGGTATGCCAGGGTAGTTTTGCACATGCAACTCAATTAATATAATACATACGACCTGAATGACCATCTCAATAGGTGCAGGAAAAAAACTCAATAAAATTCAACAACTTTCATGATAAACAAACACCCCGAACATATTAAAAATAAGAGCACAGTCTTATGTTATATATGACAATCACTCAACTTTCATTTTCTTTAATCTAATGTGGTCAAATTTTGAAAATATATTTGAATGTTAGAAAAGAATGCATACATATATTTTTGAAGAGTTTATATATATTTCATTAGATTAGGCTTGTTAAATGTATCTAGGTCTGTAATTTGATGTTTTTCCTCTGGTCTGTCATGTGTGTTTGGTGATTTGCCAGTTGACATTTCCTCTATTCTGCAGTTAACAATTTAATCTCCAGAAATATATTTTGTTTCAAAAGCCGGATTAAGGGCCGGCATTGTGGAGTAGTAGAGTTAAGCTGCCATCTGCAATGCGGGAATCCCATAGGGGTGCATGTTTGAATCCCAGCTATGTCACTTCCAATTGAGCTCCCTGCTAATGGCATGGGAAAGCAGCAGAGGATGGTCCAAATGCTGGCCCCTGCACCCATGTGGGAGACCAGGGAGAAGCTCCTGGCTCCTGGCTTTGGCCTGGCCCAGTCCCGGTCATTGAGGCCATTTGAGGAGTGAACCAGTGAATGGGAAGAACTCTCTGTCTCTCCCTCTCTAACTCTGCCTTTCAAATAAATAAATAAATAAATGATCTTAAAAAGATGAGTTATTCTCATATATTAATATAGAAACACTATATTTTGTTTAGTATATCTGCTTTTTTTTTTTTTTTGCACCCATTGATTTGTAACAATACTGATCTCTTGGTTTTATTTGCCTCCTCTAAACATTACTGACTACAATCTGATAATCCTTTGTCTTGTAAGCGGAAATTTAACATATATACAATTTAAAAAACTGGTGTATTCAGATTTATTTCAATCATCTACTTTTGTTCTGTTTTTTTTTTTCTCCTTTTCTATTTGTTTATCATTCTTGCTTCCTGTCACTTTTAATATTGAGTGTTTCTCATTCTATTTTTTTTGCCTTCAGTTATTTTGGCAGTTGTGCAAATTTTTCCAGAGTCTACTCTTTTAATGGTTATTTTAGGCACTTCTTACATGTGCATTTAAATAATCAATGTTCAAAGTGATATTTTCTGGATTGCAATTAATACAAGTATCTTTCACTGTCTGTGATCAAACTGCTTTAGACTGGCATGATATTATTGTGTGCTCTGGTCTACCTTTACCCCACTAGAGATTATTGTTATAGTTTTATAGAGTGATTTTTAAAACATTTATGATATTTCTTGCCCATTTTCCTTCCTTGCATTTCAGAACTTCCATGTGGAGTCACCTTCTTCTGCCTGAACTGCATCCTTTTGAATTCTCTTGGTGAAGGCACATAGGTGGACATCTCTCTCAGCTTTTGTTTTTGTCTAGAAATATCTTCATTGTGACTTCTTACTGAAGGCATTTTCTTGGAGGACGCAGCTTCTGATTGGCTTATTCTCTGCTGGCACCCTGCAATATTATTCTACTGTGTCAGGATTCCCTTGTTTTTCTTCAAAGATCAGCTATCACCACAAGTGTCATTCAATTGCATGATTGGTTCTTTTCTCCCTCACTGAATTCTCTTTGTCTTGGATGTTTTTCCACTTCATTTTGTCAGCGTGAGTACCTTTGTATTTATTTATTCTGATTTGGATTCATTGGGCTTCTTAATTCCGAGGGCTAATATCTTCTCTATTTCTTGGACTCTGATTTTAGTACATTATGTTAGTCTTTCAGATCCTATCCTATATGTCTCTCAAAATTTCCTTTGTATTTTCTATATTCTTTTTTTAAAATCTATATTTCATGTTTGATAGTTTCTCCTTCAGCTGCATCTAATCTTTTGTTGATTATAGTTTTATTTATTATTCTTTTATTTCTAGAATTTTTATTTAATTCTTTCAAAAATCTTCTTTTAAATCTTTGAAAAAGGAAGTCTCTTGCTTCTGACATGTTTTCTCAAACATACTAAACATACTCATTTTATATTCTATTTTTGATAATCCCAGTAACAAAATATTGCTTATGGAGCTATGTGGGCTGAAGTATCTACTGTTTTCCACTGTAGGCCCACCATGCCTTTACACTTTACCTGTGATGTATCTTTGAGGCCAGGTATGCAGGCGGGTTTCTACAGAGTATTTGCATCTGTCTCTGCTAGGTAACTGATATAATATTTAACTTGGGATTTTTGTATAGGGAATTCCAAGTTTGAACTTTTTGTGTGATTTGAGAATGTGAATTTTTTAAAAGATGTATTCATGTATTTGGAAGTCAGAGTTACAGAGTGGGAGAGATCTTCCAACTGTTGGTTCACTCCTCAGATGGTCACGACTGCTGGGGCTGGGCCAGGCAGAAGTCAAGAGCCAGGAGCTTCTTCCAGGTCTTTCATATGGGCAACAGGCACCCAACTACTTGGGCCATCATCCACTTCTCTTCCCAGGCCATTAGCAAGGAGGTAGATGAGAAGTGGATCAGCTGGGACTCCAACCAGCACCCAAATGGGATGTCAGCATTCAGGTGTTGTGGCGTAGCTTTACCCATTACGCCACAGTGCCATTCCCAAATTTGGTTGTCTGGTAGGCAATTTTCTTTCCTTCCCCCAAGACACAGATGAATGTGAAAGGGCTGGGTTACTTCTGGCTTTTTCTCTTAGACTCAGTATGTTGGAAAATATTCCCCTTTCCAACCTTAATCTGTAACTCCTGTTCAAGATCAACTTGAGCAAAGGCCCTTAGGTTAAATGTTGGCTTCGCTACTCAGTTTACATGTCTGGTTTCTGCGCCAGTAGTTTTTGATCTCTGTGAATTTTTAACATTCTTTTCATCTCGTGTAAGTATTTAAAGCCGTTTGGAAAGTTCATTATTTTCAGTTCTTTTCAGAAAGATGGTTTATTCACATTGTTCTGTCTCTGATAGTCTCTGAAATTTCCAAACACAAAACTTGGAGTCCTTTTGAAGACAGAGAAAAACCAAATTTGGAGTTGATGTTCTTTGTTTAAGCTGGGTCATTATAATAACATAATTACAATTTTCAGAAGCAGTGCAGCACGGCATATATTTGCTGCTAACCTCATTTTGTGGCTTGGATCCTACTTAAATGAGAATGTCAATTTTCACTCTCTAGGAATGGGAAATAATGATTATTTTACCCTTTGAGTTACTTGGAGTTATAGTGAATGCGACTTTGTTATACACCTTGTTTTCAGAAGTTTAAACCAACCAAAGATTTAAGCACATTGATTATGTTTTGATCTGCTCCATACAGAAATTAAAGAAATAATTAGTAAAGAAAATTCTAGAAGTTTATAAAAATAGTTCATTTAAAATAAATTCCTGTTCCTTTATTGGTACATGAAAAGTTAGGAGTTTTCTGCATTTGAAATTTATAACTTCTCACAAACATCCCTTTCTATATGAACTTAAGAGTAAAACAACCGAAGGGCAAGAACACTCAGTCCTAAGGGGTCACAGCTCTGCCATGGATGGAAAGCAAGCTTGCAGGCCAGCATTTGGAAGGCTCAGGTTCCATTTAAATGACCTGAGACTTTGGGGAGTTTTTCACTGAGACAATGCACGTCTCAAGTGGGGGCTTCAGTGGGAAAGATCAGAAGACATCATTTCTTCAGTTTAATAATCCATTTAACACCATCTTTCAATCCCATTTCATGCTCAGTAAAGCAAGAATAAGCGAACCTTCTGCTGACATTGGTTTTTGTCGAAGCACTTTTGTTTATAAAGCAGTGGCGACATGATCTTATCATGGGCCATCATCACTTGATGGCTCTGCCCCCATCCAAGTCAAGTCTTCCTGTGATATGTGCAGTCTTTCCAGAACGATGCTGGCTGTCCTCTGCTAAAGTATCTTGACAGCACTTGCTTGCTTTTAAAAGAGAGGCATGTTTCAACTTTCTGCATCGAAAATCTATTTAAGCAATCCCTTTGATTCAATCATCCCTGAATTTTACCGGAGGGAATATGAGTTCAACTGTTTGAACATGAATGAAAATGAAGGAAACCTTGGACTCTTGAATGAACTTCTAGGGGTTGCACTGTGGACACTTGATGACTTTGTACAGCAACTCCATTCTTTCATGAGCTGTGCTCACCTGTGAAATATAAGCTTGCAATCAAGTTAGGGAGAAAGACACCAGGAGGAGTTGACACATAAAATGCAGCCCTTGGCATTATGCCTACCTCGGATCCATGAATATTACGTGTGGTGCATATTTTTCTATTTTTACTGCTTGAGAATAATGATAGTAATCAACAGAAATGATATGAGTCTGCATTAAAACATGTTTTCATGGGGTATATTTCAAGAAACTGATCCAGCATTTGCAAAAGAAAGGCATTATTATGGTTTTCATAAAATTTGTATACTATGGCAGTTTGATCTTAAATGTCTATAGCAATTCATGGCCTGCTTTCACACAGAGTTAGTAACATGGGTAATTTTCCAAATCAGTGGATGGAAATTCAGACACCAAATAAATGACATCATCAAAGTCTCATATGAACAAGTCATATGTTGCACCTGGGTCTTCTGCCTTGTACTCCAGTGCTCACTGTATGACACTAACATGCACTGCAGAGTTCTAGAAGTTCCCTGAATATCCCTCTGACCTGTGTCTCTCCCTGTCTCAGTCTCTTTCATGTATGTGCACACACACAGAAGGGTGCAGAAAAAGTCACACAAAGTCACTGAAGACTTAGGCTTAAACCTAAAATCTAAACTCTGATTTGGGAAATTTTTCTTACCATATTGTCTGATAAACATTCCTTTGTCCAGCCTAGTAATGCCTTAATATGTGGTCATTAAAATTGGCACATTGGGAGGATGGGGATTAACCCAATTTTTAAGATACTAGTTAGGCTGTCCATGTCTCATATTAGAGTGCATGAGTTTGATTCTCAGCTCTGGATCCTGATTTCAGCTTCATACTATGGCTCCAGTACTTGGGCTCCTACCACTCATGTGGGAGACCAAGATTATGCTTCCTGCTCCTGGCTTTTGCCCTAGCCCAGCCTCAGTCATGGGGAGAGAACTAGTAGGTGATAGCTCTCTGTCAGTCTCTGTCTCTCTTTCTGTTTCTCAAACAAACAAACAAACAAATAAAGTACTAACTGACTAATGAATTTAGAAAAATCTAAATAATATTGCCATTAGGGATTTCATATCATCATTATGGATGCATGTCAAATTGGGCCTGAAATTGGGTAGAAAGACAAGTATCAGCCACCAAAATTCTAAAAGTAGATAGAGGGATATAGAATGTCTTTTTTTTTTTTAAAGATTTATTTATTTACTTGAGAGGCAGAGTTACAGACAGAGAAAGAGAGAGAGAGAGAGAGAGAGAGAGATCTTCCATCTGCTGGTTCACTCCCCAAATGGCTGCAATGGCTAGAGCCAGGTTGGTCCAAAGCAAGGAGCCAGGAGTTTCTTCTCCCATGCGGGTGCAGGGGCCCAAGCAATTGGACCATCCTCCACTGCTTTCCCAGGTCATAGCAGGGAGCTGGATTGGAAGTGGAGCAGCCGGGACTTGAAACAATGCCCATATGGGATGCCAGCACTGCACGTAGTGGCTGTACCTGCTGCGCCACAGCGCTGGCCCTTCCAGCAGCTTTCTGAAGCACCATATTTGTATTTGCCTAGATCATGGCAAAACAATTATAAGGAGAGAGTTCTACAACGTGCGGCTCTTTTGGTACTTATTTGTAATACTGGCATTGCAAATCTCAGTTAATTTAAAGCTTATCTTGTAAGGTCAACCAGAAGATCAAAAGGCACTAACAACAAAGTCAAGTTGAACTTGATAATGGGGTCAGTAGCAAAGAAAACAACAGAGAGATTTCCTGTATCTAAGAGCTCAAATTTGTATGTCTGATGGTAATCACACTCCTACATAATTAATGTTGTGCTTGTGTTTTGACAGGCAGCTGAGTGCTCAGCAGAAATCACCCTAAATCCTATTCATGATCTTTTTTTTTTTTAATTCCAGCATTGTATTTTATAAACCCTACATAAAAGTATGTACACAATATGGACAAACAGGGTGGGAGGAGGCTCCATGGGATGTCTGAAACAACCATCTAAAAGGTCATAAATTCAGGGTTTCTGCTAAGCTCTGTCTCTGGTTAATCTGTTGCAACTTTTATCAGTACCTGGGATGGAGATAGAGAAGGAAGCTGACCAAATGTACAAAATAAACAAAGCCGGGCAGAATAATGAACAAGCGAGACAGAAGCAAAACACAGAAGGATTTCGTAGCTTACACAAGCCAAAATCAAGCTGGAACTTAACAGGACACAAATCTGTCATTGAGAGCAGGTTATAAGCAAATCTGGCATTACAGTAAGTCATAAGCCAAGACCTACCCTAGCTTGGGCCAAAGCTAATTTGATGGAAAGCTGAAGGTTTTGATTTCATAAAAAGTGAATTGGCTGTGTTAAACCAAAAAGACATAAACTGAACCTATGTAGATAGAAGAACACTTCAAAAGACAAACATTTTTGCATCAAATAAAGTCATTCCCAGGAGGATTCCCATGACAGTCACTGAAACAGGATTAAAATAAAATCAGACATCCTGGGCTTTATGCAATGTTTCAGATTTCTCCTTCGAGATCTCTCTCTGCTGCCTAATCTACCATGGGTTATAGCTGTTACAATTTCTTCCAATTCCAAAAGATCTTATTCTGTCCTCTGATATGTTTGAATATCTGAGTTGTTAACTTCTGCATCTTGTGGAGACAACTTTGATTCTGTGAGCAAGCGCTGGCGAGCTTGGCTTTCTGTAGTAGAGGCATGGCTGCAAGGCAAGGCCATTCTTGGCATCATTCTCCACTGCTGCCTCTCTAAGTAGTTTCTCTCATATTTCATGATTTGGTTGAAAACCCAATATGGTTAGAAAAAAGATGTGCATAAGTGAAGCATAATTATATTGATTCATGTTCAGCTGATAAAGATTTATTTGTCCTGAAGGCATAATAATGGCCAAGATTTGCCCATGATCAATACGTCTTCAACCAATAAATCTTGGTATAGGCAACAAAAGCCAATAACTACTTAAACTTTTCCCAAAGTGTTGTTATGATATGCTGATAGCATAAAACGTGGGAGCACATAAAACACCATCTCCTGGGCTTTCTGTTGACACTAGATTTCTGTCTTCTAAGAGCTAGTATTCTAGATTACAGTGTCTGATCAAGGGGAAAATTAGTAACCAGGAATCATAGTTCATAATGCAACCTCAGAAGAGTGAGTAAGAGCAGTATGTGTGGAAACCCTTTTGGTAACATCCAAACCATTATAAAAATGTAAAACATAATAGAGTTGGCCTACAGATGTAAGTTTTGTACAATATACTTGCAAAATAAAAACAAATGACTTTTTGTAAAAAGGAGTAGGAACGAGAAGAAATAAGGTAAAACTAAATGAAGGATACAAGAAAAGGAAGGAGAGCGAGTTAATGTTTTCTTTGGTACCTAGCCTGTGCCAGGAGCTGAAAGACTTGGCTGATGTAGATCGGTACTTTAATTTTCACAATAATTCTATTAGGTACAAACCAAAAATGCAAATATACTTTTAATTCCCACAGAGCTGAGGAATGGGTTCTCAGCTTTAAGTAGAAGACCTTGAACTTGAATCCAGGTCTGATTCTAAAGATCACGTTCTTTCTATTTTGCTACAGTGGTGACCTGTATGAGATCATTTGGGATTGGTCTGCAGTACATCAAGGTATTTTTCTGAGGCTGGCTAAGGGGCCTGTGCCATTACTCCTATTTCATCCCAGTATTATTTTCTGTGCTACACACACACAGCTCATCAATGACACTAAATATTGGGGGTTAATGATCATAAAAGACATATAATGTAGTTTATTACTGGGGAGAGAAAAGGCTGCTGGAATGGCTTTGACCATAAGGAAGATAACTGTGTTCCCACCAGTGAGGCCTGTAACAGAAGACAGGCTTGCGCTCAGTTCTGCTATCTATGACCAGAGGAACTGGAATAAGTTGCTTACAAACTTTCTCGAGCCTCAGTCTCACCCCTTGATAGATAAAAAGGAAAAAAACTCAGTTTCACAATGGGTAGGTAGCTTGGTTCTCTTGTGTATGGCAATTTCGTTCAAAAATACAAGACAGTCTGACATCCCAAAGATAGACTGGAATATTTTAAGGAATATCTGTTTTATGATCTATAAAAACATTCTAGAATCTTTTGATGAACTTCACCTTTTTTGTTGGAAACTTTATCAATACACATCAAGCTTTTTCTACATATTTTAATTTTTTCACTTGTAATGTTTTAAAATTGAGTACTATATAAATATATATAATATAAACACACGGACAACATGGATGTAATCACTCACAGTCTCTTTCTACTTTCTTTTCACAAATCTCATTCGAGATAACCTCTTTTATCTGGAATGTTCCATTCTGGGCATTTACAAAATGCATACACACTTCTACACCCATATGATTATGGACAAACAAGTATAAACACAATTTTGGTGCAGACTTTTTTTGTAATATGAAAACACCAGCCTTCATTTTTTTTCCCACAGGCAGAGTTAGACAGGAGGGTGGAGAGAGACAGAGGGAAAGGTCTTCCTTCTGTTGGTTCACCCTCTAAATGGCCACTATGGCCAGCATGCTACGCCGACCCGGAGCCAGGAGCCAGGTGCTTCCTCCTGGTCTCCCATGCAGGTGCTGGGCCCAAGCATTTGGGCCATCCTCCACTGCCTTCCCGGGCCACAGCAGAGAGCTGGACTGGAAGAGGAGCAACTGGGACAGAATCCGGTACCCCAACCAGGACAGATCTGGTGCCCCAAACGGGACTAGAACCTGGAGTACTGGTGCCGCAGGCAGAGGATTAGCCTAATGAGCCATGGCGCTGGCCCAGCTTTCAATTTTTTTAAAAAAATATTTGTTAATTTGCACAACAGAGTTACAGAGAGAGGAGAGACCAAGAAAGAGAGAGAGAGAGATCTTCCTTTGCTGGTTTACTTCCCAAAAGGCCACAACAGGCAGGGCTGGGCCATGCTGAAGCCGGTAGCCAGGAGCTTCATTCAGGTCGCTCATGTGGGCGGCTGGAGTCCAAACACTTGGGCCATCCTTTGCTGCCTTTTCCAGGCACATTAGCAGGGAGCTGGATTGGAAGCAGAGCAGTGGGGCTAGAACCAGCAGCCATATGGGATTTTGGTGTCACGGGATGCTGCTTTACCCGCTGCAGCACAACGCCAGCCCCCTAGACTTTGATTTTTCTTCTTTTCTTTTGTGATTGAATATTTGTATTGCTTGATCAACAATTATCTGGTGGAGCTAAAGATTTGCTGCTCTTGGCACATGTCAAGATTTCTTTCCTTCGCCAGTGCCGCCGTGGCTCAATAGGCTAATCCTCTGCGGTGCCAGCACTCCGGGTTCTAGTCTCGGTTGGGGCACCGGATTCTGTCCCAGTTGCCCCTCTTCCAGTCCAGCTCTCTGCTGTGGCCTGGGAGTGCAGTGGAGGATGGCCCAAGTCCTTGGGCCCTGCACCCCATGGGAGACCAGGAGAAGCACCTGGCTCCTGGCTTAGGATCAGGGCGGTACATGGCCACAGTGGCCGTCGGGGGGGTGAACCAACGGCAAAGGAAGACCTTTTTCTCTGTCTCTCTCTGTCTACTCTGCCTGTCAAAAAAAAAAAAAAAGATTTCTTTCCTTATCTAGATTGTAGATTTAACAGACTATGCTTTATGCAATATCAAACCAATCATTTTCTCCCATTTTCTACTAATTGATAGAAAACAATGAAGCAAACCATGCAATTATTTCAGTATCTTGTTGCAAACACTGCTGTGCAGTCAAAGAGGAAATACAAGGGAGACAGAACCATCAGCTACCATGTGGTGCTACTAGGAAATAGTTTACAATATTTATTCAATAGTGACATGTAACTCTAGCAGAGTAAGAGTGTAAGGATATGTGTATACTGCAGAAAAGTTCAAGATGCTTTAAATTCAATGTCTTATTTTAAAAGTAAAGTTCTAGGTTATATATGAAATAATTTGTAAAACCATAAAAGTGTATGTGCAAAGGAAGAGAAGTCTTATTTTTTAAAGAGATTTATTTATTTATTTGAAAGAGTTACAGAGAAAGAGAGAGAGAAAGAGAAAGAGAAAGAGAGAGAGAGATCTTCTATCCACTGGTTCACTCCCCAGGTCTGGGCCAGGTAGAAGCCAGGAGCCTGGAGCTTCTTCCAGGTCTCCCAGGGGGTGCAGGGGCCCAAGCACTTGGCCCATCTTCTCCTGCTTTTTCCAGGGACATTAGTAGGGAGCTGGATTGGAAGTGATGCAGCCAGGACATGAACCAGTGCTAACCGATATGGTATACCAGCATGGCAGGTGGAGTCTTTACCTGCAATACCACAACACCGGCCCCAGAGAGGTCTTATTTTGATAAAACGGAGTTTTTCAGAAAGATTGTATGAATTTTCTTAAACACATCTGATGTATACATATGTATGTTTGAGCATATGTGTGGGTTTGCTGCCTATAAATTCTTTTGTCTCCTGTATTTAATAAGCAGGTCTTGTTTTACAATTACAATTTCTCTTAGTGTATGCTTTTAGATTAGTATCCCTAAAGAAACTTGTGAAAAGATAACAGACATACTAATGAATTTTTTAAAAAATGTCAAAAATAAAATGCTGAAGATAACTCCAACTCAGCTAACAATTGAACTCTGTCCCACTCACCCAGCCAATTTTCCTTTTAGGCAAAAGCAATGTCTTGATGGATCATTCACGGAAAACTAAAGTAATTACCATCATTCTAATATTCCTATTTAAATGCATGAAAAACTGATTAGTTGTAGGCAGCCCTATATATAGCAGAAATGGCATCTTCCTAATATTTATGCTAATGCGAAAGACATTTTACACAAAGGTTAGAGGTGACATATGGATAAGAAATGATCTTAACATACACACTTATTTACTTACAATAATGCATGACATGAATATGACTCCCTGAGAGAGATTTAACAGGCACAGAGGATTCGGAGTGGGGAAACAGAGCAATATGAAAATGCATATACATTCCTAGATGTGTGTATATATATATTATATAAATGTAAGATGTGTTTCTATAGAATCAGCACCCTCTAATAGAGAAGTGGAACATCCACACCTCCAAGCTCTAGTTTTACAAGTAGATTTCAGTTCACTTTCAGCCTGAGGTAGTCACATTTTTTTAGTCCCAGGAGAATTTTGATGGGAATTGGAAATGGTTTTAATGATTTAGCTGACTCTGAGCATAAAATGCATCACATGTAGAGAAACTAAAAAATGTTAAAACGATGCCATTTCAAATCACAGTTATTATCCTAAGCAAGGAATGAAGAACTTGACTTATGAATTCAATTTGATTTTATACTGTCATTTCCACATGGCTAACCCATAGACTGAATTCTGTTTTCCGCTAGCTTTCGAAGCACGCTCCAAGGTGAGACTCCCCAGAAAGGGTGCATAACAATGAGCACATCACAGAAGCAGTGCAGGAAGAACAAATAAAACATGAAATCACACATGACTTCCAGAAGCACAGAGGCAGGCTACGAACGGGTTACTGCTAATAACGGATCTGAAATAAGCCTCTGATTTAATGACAACTCAGAGCCAGAGCCTGATTGAGGGCAATCAAATGCTTCTCTTTTTATCTGCTTCTAACTCACTTTTGCTACAAAGAGAAAAATCGCTATTACAACGTCAGCAATAGAAGGCTACACAAACATCTGAAGCTAGAAAAGCCATTTCTACCAGCAATTACAACCCAATGCACATCCACACTTCAAGCGTGGTCAGGTGAACAAGGAACCGATAGCAACCTCTTACTAAGCACACGGATGGAAACTCACTAGGAAAGAGGATATTTGCCTTTTGCTTAAGCATCTTCATTGTGCTGGTCATAACCAGTACAGCTGTGATTGAAAAAGAAGATGACTTTCAGAATTATAATCAGAATAAACAACCAGATGACCCCCCTCGGGGGAAATGAGGCCATTTTGACAATGACCCTCAGCTAGGTCTCTCAGAGGCATGCTTTCGTCGTTGCTTTCGTCGTTTAGAAGGGAGAACCTGCCACTCACCATGGTTGATCATTTCCTCATCAGAGCCTTGCACTCCAGCTCCCAAGACCCCCTACACAAATGTCATCTTGCAATGAGTGTATTCCATTTAGCATTTCATTATTTATTACCTAGTATTGTTGGCTATCCTGAGATTTGTTTCTAGGGGTGATTCAGTATTGCCAAGGAGGCTGTGGTATGATAGATTCTCATTGAATTAATATTGTGTTAAAAATGGGAAGAGAGAGAAACTATGGACCAGAGTCAAATGGTTCAAGTTTCTAGACAAAAATTTATTTGCAGAGAGAAAATGAAGGACAGAATTTTATTTTCTATGAATGTGGAGGTCTTAACAATATGCCTTCTGCACTGTAATGTACAGTCACAGGCTCTTCTGAGAAGACAGTAGAGTTAGAAAGTAGAAGCTACAATAGAGTACCTAAAAGGTAATCTATAGGAGGCAAATTGACATTTTGAGATTCGATCTTTGTTTATAGCTCTTGTCTCTACTGCTGATAAACAGTATTTTTTTTCTTCATACTATTTGTTGAACTCATTACTTAGTGTAGGGCTAATTTCATGAGTATAAAAAAATTAAGAATGGGAATAGGAGAGGGAGGAGGGTGGAAAGTATCACTATGTTCCTGAATCTATATACAGGAAATATACAAAATTTGTATACCTTAAAAAATTAAAGAATTGTGTGTATATTGATAAAAAAGAAAGTAGAAGCTACAAATAGAGAAAATTGGACCTAGTCGTACATTGCTTAATGACAGGTAACTTTCTGCGGAATGTGACATCAGCAGGTTTCATTGTCCTGTGCCTGTCATAGTGTTCTCACAGAAGTCCAGCTACAGAAGGTCTATCTCTTGATGTGGCTTCTTTTTTTTTTTAAATGATTTTTTATTTGAGGGGCAAAGAGATAGCAGGGTGCAGGGAGCTCCTGTTCACTAGTTCACTTCCCAGATGATCACAATGGTCCCTACTTAGATCCTGGAACTCAATCCAGGTTTCCCACATGGATGACTGGGACCCAATTACTTGAGCCATCACTGCTGTCTTTCAGCATTCACATTGGCAGGAACCTGGAATTAAGAACTGGGTCCAGGTATCTGTAGCTATGTCTTTCAAATAAATCTTTAAATAAATGACAAATAGGTATAGTAAATGCATATGCCCATAATGTAGTCATTATCATCAAGTATTGTATACTGTACATAATTATATGTCATATAGATTCTGCAGTGTTTCTACTAGCATCACCACAAACAGGAGAGAAATATGTTCTGCTAAAATGTTGTGACTGCTACGATGTCATTAGCCAATAGGAATTTTTCACCTTCAACCTCATCTTTGGTAGTAACATCCTATATAAGATCTGTCACTGACCAAAACATGTTTATGACAGTGTAGTGTCAAAGGGTGTGTGTGTGTGTGTGTGTGTGTGTGTGTGTCTTTATTGCGGTTGGGTGCTCAAGGTAGGCTGTAGAAGCCTAATCCATGCTGATGCAACGCCAACTTGCCTGGGAAGACCTACTTCAGTCCTGTCCACTTCATAACTGGGAGGCAAAGTCCAGGTAGGGAAATGATCCTGCCTTTCGTGGATCTCAGTTCTCACAAGGAGAGGGAGCAAAATGGTTATCTTCCCTCATATCCTTAGAATCTCCCTGATGTCAGACACTGTTGTTGGACTAATCTCTAGGGCAACAGTCTTTGTCCTTTGACCCTGCCCATTCCGAGATCGCTGCTTCCAGGTCAAGAACACACATTGTCAAGTGAAGCATCAAGAACTCAATTTATTTCATAACTTGGGCAGAAAGAGAGAATTTATGATGACCAGGAATAATCATTTGACCAGTTACATCTATTCTCCTCCTTATGCCTAAGAAAGGCTTTATCTGCAGCATAAGGTGGGGTCCCAAGCTGCCTGGAGCAGCCGTACAGTTAGAGTTAAGTGGAAAGTGAAGTCTGAAGTCTGTCGCTAAGTTTAGCTTTCTAGCTGAAATTCTTGGGAGATTACTACTTCCTTCTGGCTACATCAGCACTCCCGCCTCCCTTTCCCCACACCTATCAAATGGCTTTGAAGCAGTACTTCATTTGAAATATCGTACAGTAAATGCATGCCATGTGCTAATGGGCTGCATGGATTAATGGAGCAAATAGTTGCTTAAATTTAATTTAAAAGTAGTTCAGATAAAGACCTAGAGAATTAATACGGGGGTTAAGGATGGAACCTACTGAGCTACGTCTGACTGGAGGGTAAAATACAGGGAGGAGGGTTGGCTTCACTGTGCCCCCTTGGCCTCCTCTCAGGAAGGGAATTTGTTTAGTGCCTTTGTGCAGTCAAAGGGGATCCTGGGGTAGGGATGAATATGTATGAGTTACTTTTACATGGATCAGGTGCAACAGGTGCTGTTGCTACCTCTGCTCTCAATTCTGCTTTGTATCATAGTATTGACTGCTTAGTCCAGTGAATGTATTTTTATTACAAATGAAGAAAATATTTGCCAAAGCTACATCATGAATATAAGAAAAAGCATCAAATTATTTGCTGCATACAGATTTACCTATGGGCTGTTCTTTACTTAGCCCCATCAATGGATTTCCGTGACCCAACTGTATCTCATTATCCTTTTTACAGCACTCTGTAGCAAATTCTTATTCATAATCAGACATCTGATCCAATTCTAGGTCACAAAAATCACTTAAGCTGTCTTAATGAATGCAGCATCCTCGGGATTTACATTTAGTGAAAATTTAAAGTAAAATTTTTCTCAAAGAAGACAATGAACCTAACATTCCAATCCATAACGCAAGCCCACAGTATAGCTGAGACGACAGAGCCCTCGTCACTGTTTTTCTCAACTCTCTCCCTGGTGTGTTTCCTGTAAGCTGCCACAACATTCATAGCAAAATAAGAGTTCCCCCTGGATGTCCGAATAGAAACGAACTCGGAAATATTCTAGTCAATCTTCCACTGTCGTTCCCAGCAGAATCAGAATGGTGAAGCTTGTCAGAAAAAAAATGGAGTCACTTTTGTCAAGCTCTAAGAAAATAAAATAAAATAAACCAATGTGGGATATTATGAAGGGGGCACTCACACAGGCAGGCATGCCTGAAAAGTTGAACCTATTCACCAAAGACTTTGCTAGACATCCTTTACATAAAGCCCACTGCCAAGTTACACAGAAATTGCATCTGAAGGGCCATCTGGTCAAGAATTTCCTGCTTAGTTCTGGACCAATGCCACCCTTGTTATTGATTCTTGTAGCCAAGAGTTAAGGCTTTAAAATATACCGTATGTAATCCTCCTCATTTTGCCCCTTAACACTTCCTCTTGCCTTCGAATATGCCCATGGTTTACCACAGCATGTGCATTCCCAACACAATGCTCTGTTACTTCCAAGTGGTCAGTCTACAGAGCACCTTTTTCTATATGTTACATAGGCTGACGGATTCAAACACTGTAGAATTTAGAACACACACAAAGAATGAGATGCATGCTTGACCTGTGTGACACATTAGAAAGGAAATGCAAAATTATAAGAACAGCATACTTATGGAACTTTATATACACATGAAAGAAAACAGAAGACAGATTTTACTTTCCTAAGAAACAACGAGAAATGGTACAACGATAAACTCGTTCTTCTGTTCCTGTAGGACCCATGGGTGCTTCACCTCCACTCAGAGGGTGATGCAAGCACAAGAGGGTGCAGACTTGCCAGAGAGATCTGCCTGCACACAGACCAGGGATAAAGGAGGGAGGAACTCACTCTGCCAGCACCCCACCTTCCTTTGGGTGAATGGGAAGCCCTTATTGGGTTCACTTCTAGAAATCTGGTGTCTAGAGCAGTGCCTGGCACATAGTAGGTACTCATTAAATGTTTACCAAATAGAGGAATAAGGAATAATAAGTTCAACTGAATACATAGTGACAACTTGAGTTCTGTAAAACAGACACCCTTTTGGACTAGACAATTCTCCCATTGAAAAACAGGTAATTGCCCATGGCAGCAAGAGCCCCAGGATAACTTAAAACTTCCATTTGATTTGATTAAGGAAGACTGCAACCACAGAGTAGAAAGGAAACAAGTTGAGACCCTGTTCATGCTGATTTTCTGTTATTTCTGTGACTTACTAATAAGCCATTCAATAATATGAACTAAGTCCCTGCAGTCATTAGCAAATCTCCTTGGCTAACTTACCAATTTCTCCTTAAGAAGGCAATTACAGAATTGAAAATCTCAGTCTTTCACACAATTCCCCCTTACAATACTGAAAATCCACATGGTGAATGCAATCACAGGTGGAGTAAGCAGAGGTCTTTGAATCAAAATTGTATTTTCAGATCATTGTGAGTTCACAGTGGAAAGAAGGAAGAGAGGAATCTTGGTATCCACTATGGCAGCAGCATCTCACATTCTGTGTTTTGTATACAATACCACAACCAGCACACCGATATTGATAAAGTCAGGATAAAGAACACTGCTGTTGCCACAGGATCTTCCCTGTGGCCCATTTTTAGCCCACTCCATCTTCACTCTCACAGTTCCCCTACCCTAACCTCTAGTACCCAATAACATTCTCCCCATTTCTGTAATTTTATAATTTCAATAGTGACAAATAGAGTCTCACAGAATATCATCTTGCAGGATTGACTTCCCACTTAGCATAATGTTCTGGAGATTCACTTGTTTTGCCATTCATATCACTAGTGTTTTTTTTTTTTTCTTTATCAAAAGAAACTATTGGCAAGGAACAACAAGTTATGCCTGCCTGTCCAATTGACATATTATGTTTTTGCATTTGTTTTAAATTTATTTTTATTCAAAAGGCAGAGAGAGAGAGAGAGAGAGAGAGAGAGAAGGAGGGAGGGAGGGGGAGGGAGAGAGAATATTGATCTTTTCTTGCTGGTTCACCCTCCTAATGTCTGCAACAGCTGGAGGCACCTGGAACTCATTCCATCTCCCGTGTGAGTAGTAGTGGCCCAAATTCTTAAGCTATCAACTGCTTTTCAGGGTAAACATTATCAGGAAGTTGGATTAGAAGTACAACCAGGACTTGAACTCAAGGACCCCATTATGAGATGTGGGCATCTCAAATGGTCTCTTAACTGCTGCACCAAATGCCTGCCTGACTTTTCTGTGTTTCTCTCTAACAGAAAAAATAAGACATTAAAGAGGCACATTTAGACATTTTCAATAAAAACTTGAGTTTATGCCCAAAGTTGAATCATATAATTGTCTTATGTATTTCTATAGCACTAGTTATAGTCTTGGATCAATAGATAAACTCATAGGATAGACACATCCAACTATCTCATCTTGTTATTAGCTTTTTTAATGCAAGTGTTTTATTTCATACACATTTAGAATATTACTGAGTCATTTTCAAAATTAATTTTGTATACTTGTTTTATCCTTAGAATAAGTTGCCATAGTCATTCATGTACATATTTTTGTGTTAATGGCAGATTTTTTTTTTTTCTGGTAGCCACTTCCTGTGTAGAATGATAGCTGTTGGTTTACAGTGGCTGCCATGGAACACTCTTCCCAGCAGTTTACAAATGATCTAATTTCTCTGTGTCCTCCTCAGTAATTGCTATATTCACTATTATTTTAATCCTCCTGATAAAATACATTTCAATACATTAATATACTTTGGGGTTATTTTAATATGGTTTTAACTTGCATTTCCCTAAGTATGTTGAACATTTTTTTGTGTGTATTTACCATCTGTACATCTTCCATGGTGAAATGTCTCCACGTGGTTTGGTCCATTTTCTAATTTAACTATAGTTTTGAGAGTCCTTCATATATGCTAGTACTAATCCTTTGTTAGATACACAGTTTGTAAATATTCTTCTATTCTGTAGCTTATTGTTTTTATCTTCATAACAGATTATTTTACAAAAATTTTTAATTCTGAAGAAGTCCAACTTATGAATTTTGCCCTTTGTGGATTGTACTTTCAATGCCAAAGAACTTTTTGCTTAGTCCTGAATGCCAAAGATGTTCTTATATTTTTTTCTCAGAAATTTCAATTTTACATTTTAAAGTTCATGATGTATTTTGAGCTAACTTTTTAGGAGGTGTGAGACTTAAGTCTATTTTAATATTTGATGCCCATGGATGTCCAATTGTTTCAGCACATATTTGCTGAAAAGGGTCCCGTCCCCTCATCAAATCACTCTTGGATCTTTAATAAAAGCTAATGGTCATATTTTTGTGAATGTATTTCTGGGTTCTCTGTTCCAATTCATTGATTTTCATGTCTGTTAGCAGATAGCTTTGCCTTTTTCTCAGTCTGAGAGGGGAAATATTTAGTCTTTCTCCACCAAGTATGATTTTAGCTGTAAGTTTTTGTTTTTGTTTTTGTTTTTGTTTTGTTTTTTTTTTTTTGACAGGCAGAGTTAGTAAGAGAGAGAGTCAGAGAGAAAGGTCTTGCTTCCGTTGGTACACCCCCCAATGGCCGCTAGGGCCGGCGTGCTGTGCCCATCCGAAGCCAAGAGCCAGGTGCTTCTCCTGGTCTCCCATGCGGGTGCAGGGCCCAAGCACTTGAGCCATCCTCCACTGCCTTCCTGGGCCAAAGCAGAGGGCTGGAATGGAAGAGGGGCAACCGGCACTAGAACCTGGGGTGCCGGCGCCTCAGGCGGAGGATTAGCCAAGTGAGCCACGGCGCCGGCCAGCTGTAAGTTTGTTAAATAGATGATTGTTATCAACTCAAAAATTTCTATTACTAGTTTTCCTGAGATTTTTTAAAAATCAAGCCTACTCTCTGAAGCTTGCCAAATGCTTTTTGTACATCAACTATGGTTTCCCTTTTTGTGTTATTTCTCTTCCGTACACTGTTAATATGGTGGTTTATAAGTTCTAGTCATAGCTCTGGAGTAAACTCATTATTCTCCTGGAGTATAATTAGTTTTACCTTGCTCAATTATATTTTTGGATATTTTGCTAAGGATTTTTGTATGTGTATTCATGAGAAATACTGGTTTGTATGTTTTCCTTTTCCTATTATCCTAGTCTGGTTTTGGTAAAAAGATAATACTAGGTTCACAAAATGTCTTGAGAAGTGTAACTGCTGCTTATATTTTTTGGAAGAGATTTGTAGAACTGATGTTAATTGTTTAAATGTTTGGTATAATTCTCCAGTCAAACCACCTGTGCCTGTAAAGTTGACTTTATGGAGGCTTTGTGTTGGGGGCAGAGATCAAGACTGAATTTGCTTAATAGTTATGAGGATACTCTTCATTTTTTAAAAATTTAATTATTTACTTGAAAGTCAGAGTTACGGGGAGAGAGAGAGAGAGAGAGAGAGAAATCTACCATCCTCTGGTTCACTCCCCAAATGGCTGCAATGACCAGCAACCAGCACTGGGCCAGGCCGAAGCCAGGAGCCAGGAACCTCATCTGGGTTCTGACAGAGGTGACAGGGGCCCAAACACTTGGGTCATTTTCTCCTGCTTTTCCCAGGTGCATCAGCAGGGAGCTGGATTAGAAGTGGAGCACCTGGGATTTACACTGGCACCCAAAATGGATGCCAGTGTAGCAGGTAGTGGCTTTTCCCGCTAAGCCACAATGCTGACCCCAGGGCTATTTGAATGATCTATTTCCTGTAGGATCGATTTTGATAGAATGTTTTTCCAGGAGTTGATCCATCTCATCTAAATTGCAAAATTCATGTTTGCCGAGTTATTTTATACATTCCTTTGTTATCCTTTTATTGTCTTCAGGTGTTGTGGGTTGATGGGCCCACCTTGTCTCCTCCGAAACATTCATATATTTAAGTCTTAACCTCCAGTGACTCAGAATGTGACCTTACTGGGAAACATGGTACTTACAGAGGCAATCAGGCCAATGTGAGATCATTAGGATGGGCCCTATTGCAATATGACTGGCATCTCTGTAAAAAGGAGAAATCTGTATGCAGTCACATGCACAAGAGAAGGTGACATGAGGAGACATGGGAAGATGGCCATCTGCAAGCCAAGGAGAGGGGACTGGAACAGATCCTGCCCTCTGAGGAAACCAACCTGTCGGTACCTTGGACATGGAGCCCCAGAATCTAGGAGTGTATGACCATAAGTTCCATTGTGTAAACCACTCAGTCCATGGCACTGTGTTACAGCAGCCCTAGAAAATGACCACACAAGGGCTGTAGTGGTCTTCCCAGTTTTTGTTCCTGATATGGCTTAGCTGTATCTTTTTCCTTTGTCAGTCGTCATCTATTTTATCTTTTCAAAGAACTAGCTCTTTAATTTTTTAAAGATTTTACTTATTTATTTGAAAGATGGGGTGATGGATGGATGGGGGGGATAATGAGAGAGAGAGATAAAGAAAGAGAGAGAGAGAGAGAGAGAGAGAGAGAGAGAGGTTTTTCATCTACTGTTCACTCCCCAGTGGCCCAGACCAAATCCAGGACCCCAGAATCCCATCTGGGTCTCTTACATGGGTGGCAGCAGCCTATGTACTTTGGACCATCCTCAGGTGCATATTAGCAGGCAGCTGGATTGGAAGTGGAGGAGCTGGGACTTGAGCTGGTGCTCCCAGTTGATGCTGGCATTGCAGGCAGTGGCTTAACCTGCTGCGCCACCATGCTGGCCCCAGAACTAGCTCTTTATTTCACTGATTTTTTTTTCACTTATTTCCTTTCTATTTCATTGGTATCTAATCATTATTTCCTTCTTTCTGCTTGCTTTGAGTTTATTTTAATCTTCTTTTTCTAGATCCTTGAGGCGAGAGTTTAAATACGGATCTGAAACTTTTCCTCCTTTGTATTGAATGCATTTAGTGCTGTAAGTTTGCACTCAGCATGACTTCAGTTGTGTTTCACAAATTTGGATATATTGTATTTTCATAATCCTTCGGCTCAACATATTTTTCTTTTCTCTTGAGACTTCCTCCTTGACCTACATAATCATTAGAAGTTATTTAGTTCTAAGTGTTTGGCTAGTGATTCTTAACACTTAATTCAAAGGACTATTTTTCCACCAGAAGTTGATGGTACACAAAGTTCATATCTCATTAAATCTCTGATGTGTTAATAAAAAATTTAGAAAGGCATTTGCCCAATGAGCATCTAATTACACCTGACTGTAAGGAATAAGAAAATATACAAACTACATAAAAGATAGCTCTAAAAATCATTGCATAGACTGCGTTAGAACAGGGCTAAATATGCAATAAATACAAAGTATTTGTGAGTGAATAAATGCATAAATGAAGATGGTGTTGGAAATATCATGAAAATACCTTTCTGCAATAATACAATTTTTATAACTATGATATATGAATGAAATGTATATTCTTCCAAGGGGAATTTGTGTTAAATACAGATCTATGGTTTATGCATCCATACATGAAAGTGTTTTTGGCTCATAAGTCCCACTTTTATTCTTGCCTATGATATATACACAGAGCTTCATCTTTTTTAAATCAAAGAATCTTTGAACAGCATACAAAGCAAGAGAAAATTACTAACCACAAAGTTAACTCTCCTTTATCCACAGTAAAGTTAGTTCAAGGATAAAGCTCCAGAGCACATGGGATTTCTTCTCTTCAAAAGATGTTCATGGGAATGGCGATCATCAGAAAACTGTTTCCCTTTCAAGTTCACTTAAATAACTTTTCTCCTGTCCTCTGCTGTTCAGGTTTCAAGATAAAGCATTTCTGGGGCTGGGGCTGCTGCGTAGTGAGTAAAGCAGCAGTCTGCAATGTTGGCATCCCTTATGGATGCTAGTTTGTGTCCCAGCTGCTCCACTTCCATTCCAGCTCCCTGCTAATGCACCTGGGAAAAGCAGCAGAAGATGGCCAAAGTGTTTGTGTCCCCTGCCACCCACAAGGGAGACCTGGATGAGGCTCCTCATTCCTGTTTTCAGCCTGATCCAGCCCTGGGCTACTGTGGCCATTTGAGGAATGAACCAGTGGATGGAAGATCATTCTCTTCGTCTTTCCCTCTCTGTGTAACTCTTTCAAACAAATAAATATTTTAAAATCATAAAATAATAATAGCATTGCAAAATAAATAAATCTTTAAAAAAAGAAAGTGTTTCTATGTAGTAGGGACATGCCAGGCTGTGAGTCACCCAAACCCTGCTGATGTGATGGACAGAGAGGAAACAGAGAAGAGGTCTTGATCCAGATGAGGGAAACCTAGAGTGTTCCTGGCCCAGCAGTCCTACATCTGCCACACCAATTCCCATTTTCCCTGAGCAGGGTTAGAGTGGCTATAATAAGTTACATCCCCACATGCAAAGTCAAAGAAACCTGTCTGATCGCTGAAAATATTTGGATAACAGAATGAATGTATACATCAGGGCTTCCATCTGGTACAGCTGACTGTTTAAGAGCAAGGAGGGGTGCGTGGCAGATCTCCACTCTTCCTCAAGGAGAAAGCCAAGGTTCTCCATGGCCAAAAGGACTTGGCTTACATGGCTCTCTACCTCCTCAGGTCTTTCCTCAAGGGTCCCCTTTCTGTAACATCACTTCCGGCTGCCCAACTTAAAATTGTACACATCTTTTCTCATCTTTCCTCTGCAACACAAAAATATAAATGTGCTCCCTAACTCTGTTCCCTTTGTTTTCCTTGTTTTTGAAAAAAAAAAAAAGGAATATTTATTTCAATTGACATACAGTCCCTGTACATTATTTGGGCAGAACATGACAGTGCAATACGTGTGCACAGTATGTGATGGTCAGATCAGGGCAGCTGGCTTCTCTGTCACCTCAGACATACATCATTTCTTAGTGTTAGAAACAGTCACAATGCTCTCTCCCTGAGGTGTTTTGAAATACTCAATTAATTGTTGTGCTATCCATAATTTAGAACATCAAGTTATTTCTCCTATGCAGTTGAACTCCCATATATATGTCTTAACCATTCTGCCTGTAACCCTCCCTCTTCTAAACCATTTGCAGGTTCAATAACCACTAACCTACTCTGTTTCTTTGAGACCAGCTGTTTAACCTCCATGTGTAAGTGAGAACATGTGGAACTTCTCTTTCTGTGCCTTTTGTTTAGCATAATGTTCACAGTTCTGTTCCATCCATGTCACTGCTAGTGATAGAATCCATGCATTTTTATGGCTGAACAATATTCCATTGTGTACATAGATCGCATTTTCTTTATCCATTCATCCACTGATGCACACCTAGGTTCATTGCACATCTTGGCTGTTGTGAATAGCGCTGCCGTAAACATGGGAGTGCCTGTGTCTCACGCTGATCTCAATTCCTTTGGATAGAAGAGGGTATTTTGAAACATTAATGGAGAATGGAATGAAAAAGTAAGTTTGGTGCAAATACATTTTGAAACCCAAACATAGGAGGAATCTTTAAAAAGTTCACAAAACGCAAATTATGAAAAAAATGCATAGGCTTTTAAAAATGGCACCAAAATGTACTTATCTTTTAACTACCTTTTCCATGAGCTTTTTGAATAATAAAGTGAGTGTGTGTGGTGAGGGCTGTTCCAGTGTATAAAAGAGACCACACAGAAAAGGCTGTATCATCAAGGGAGACAAACGCCAAACACTAGGTGCTGATCACAGTAACATGACGCATCATGACTTACGACACTGCTATCTTTCTGCAAATAGACTAAGTGCATTGAGTTGTTCTAACAGGTCATGTTTTTAAATGACTTCTGAATCTTCAGTCATAATAAAACTTACCATGTGGACCTCGAGATGACTGCCTTGCCATAGAACACGATGATTTCACTTCTTCAGATAAATTATTCTCTGTGAGCCCCTGGAAGGCACGTGAGGCACTGTCTCATTGATTCTCTTTCTTTGCATACTTTTTGACTCTTCTTCAATCATAAGTCATTGCGCTGCACTGGCGGAATTTCCACTTGCATATAAAGTGACTGGTGCCATGGACGTGTTTACTGTCACTTTTTATAAAAAGACCATATATTTTCAGCTGTGACAAGAGACCAGCTGGCTAATTTACAGTGCCTGCTGAATATCTGAGGAAAAGTAATCATTTTATTTTTCACTGGCATATTTAAAAGCGCACACTGAATGTGAATGATTATAAATATAAGAATTGTACAGATGTATGGGGGCTGTCCAAATGTTTTCATAAGAAATGTACAGCAATTCTCTTCACAATATTGTGGTGACTTTGAGTAAAGCAATTTAGAAATACTTATTTTTTTAAGTAATGAATAATGGTGGACCAAAACTGAGTATGTAGTGTTTTAAATTTTTAAGGATAGTTTTGCTGAATGTAATTCATTATAATATAAAATTTTATTTTTATCACGATGTGTGATTTCTAAATATAATAGTCTAGCTATTGGTAAGCAGTCCCTCTGCTGATTACTTAGCAATCCAACATATAAAATTTCATTATTACAACATTCACACACTAGTGTTTAATTTTAGAATCCAATTTAAAACTGAGGAATCTTATGGCATGCCTCTGAGTAGAAAATCCCAATATGGCTAATGAACTGCAACTTGAAAATATTATGTCTACTGAGATTTATTTTATTTCATTTTATTCAAATTTCATTTTTTGTTATAAATGAAGTGCTACTTCAATGATATATGGATGTCATATGTAAATAAGCAAATATACATAGAGTATGCATAACCAAAAACACACAAAGGCAGCAGGGACAAGTCCACTCTTAAAGGCAGGAAGTCTGAAAAACTGTCCTTTCTATTCACTGCCAGTCACTAGAACATATTTAACTTATCAACTACTTTGTAACATGGTTGACAGTATGCTAGGCAGTGTGTAGAATTATGTTAGTAAAGTATATGGCTTAGGGTTTAACAAACTCTAGGCCATAAAGTGAGTGCTAATAAAACATTGTAGCATAGGAGCTAGCGTGTCACCTCTTCAGAGGTCCTGTGATGTGACCATCTCAAACAGGAGACTCTGAAAGCCAGCAAAAATCAGGCTTTTGGGTCACAACATAGGCGCCTTGCATCTCCATGCATTTAAACATATCATCAACTCAGGCTCTTGCTCACTGTCTCCTCCAATGAACTGGATTGTCTGGTTTCCTAGAATATTAGGGGCAAAGCCAAAAAGGAGGGGTGGGTATGAAAAATATGGGAGCACTGGTAGAAGAAAGTAGCTGAACAGCAAAACAAAGAATTAAAAAAAATCATCAACTGTTATATTAAAAACTAACCAGGGAAGTATCTTTATTATAAAAATTTATTATAAAATTATAAAAGTTCTAGAAGAAAATATAGAATGTATTCTTTATATCTTGGAATATAAGCAAATGTTTTTGAATATAATAGAGAGAGCATGCGTTACAAAAGAAAACTTTGATAGACTGGACTGAAAGAAAATTTAAGATTTTGCTCTTTGAAAGACACAATTAAGAAAATGGCAGATGTCCTAAATAGCACTCTGGCCTCAGAATCAGCCCTTAAGGCATTCAGATCTGGCTCAAGAGCCCATGAGAATATTTTAGGCATGGAAAGCTAAGACACTCTGAAAAACAAAAAAAAGAAGACCTAAATGAAAGATCTCTGCGAGTGAGATCCCAGTGGAAAGAACGGGGCCATCAAAGAAGGAGGTACCTTTCTCTGAAGGGAGGAGAGAACTTCCGCTTTCACTATGACCCTGTCGGAATAAGATCGAAGTCGGCGAACCCTAAAGGCTTCCATAGCCTCGGCAACTCATGACTAGAGCTTAGGGAGATTACTGACGCCATAAACAAGAGTGTCAAATTGTTAAATCAACATCAGAAGTCACTGTGTACTTACGTCTCATGTGGGATCTGTCCTTAATGTGTTATCCAATATGAAGCAATGCTATAACTAGTACTGAAACAGTATTTTTACACTTTGTGTTTCTGTGTGGGTGCAAACTGATGAAATCATTACATAGTATATACTGAATCGATCTTCTGTATATAAAGATAATTGCAAATGATTAAAAAATCTTGGTGTTAAATTGGAAATTGCATAGATAATCAATTCTTTAAAAAAAAAAATCATGTAGGATCTCTGTCCTTAATGTGCTGTACATTGTGAATTAATACTATAACTAGTACTCCAACAGTATTTTCACTTTGTGTCTCTATGTGAGGGCAAACTGTTGAAATCTTTATGTAATATGTACTAAACTGATCTTCTGTATATAAAGAGAATTGAAAATGAATCTTGATGTGAATGGAAGGGGAGAGGGAGCGGGAAAGGGGAGGGTAGCGGGTGGGAGGGAAGTTGTGTGTGGGGGGAGCCATTGTAATCCATAAGCTGTACTTTGGAAATTTATATTCTTTAAATAAAATATATATATATAAAAGAAAATGAAAAAATGGGGCCAGTGCTATGGCGCAGCGGGTTAAAGCCCTCGACTGCAGTGTTGGCATCCCATATGGGTACTGGTTCGAGTCTCGGCTGCTTCACTTCCTACCCAGCTCCCTGTTAATGCACCTTGGAAAGCATCAGAGGATGGCCCAAGTCCTTAAGCTCCTGTTCCTGAGGAAGCTCCTGGCTCCTGGCTCCAGATAGGCTCGGCACTGTCCATTATGGCCATTAGGGGAGTGAACCAGAGGATGGAAGACTTCTCTCTGTCTCTCTCTACCTCTCTCAGTACCTGTGTCTTTCAAATAAAGAAAATAAATCTTTTTTTAAAAATGAAAAAGCAAAAGAATGGGATAAAATTTTAACAATAAATTCAACAAAGAACTCATATACAGAAGATTTGCTTTTTAAGAAAACTCTTCCACCTCACTAATAAGACAAAAAAATCCCACTAGATCTGCCAAGGATTTAACATACATTTCACCATAAGAGATATGGACGTAACCAATAGGTATGTAAAAATATGCTCAGCATCACTGGTCATCAAGAAAGTACAAGTGAAAGCCGCAGTGAAATATGAATGTATATCCTTAGAACAGAAAGAATTTTTTTTAAATCACTCTACTTGTTTGATTATTTATTTATTTGAGAGAGAGAGGGAGGGATTGCTCTCAACTGGTGGTTCAATCCCCAAATGCCTACAATGAACAGCAAGGTCTGATTTTTGCTGGGTACTCAGTCTAGGTCTCCCAAGTGTATGGTAGAGACACAACTACTTTAACATCACCTGCTGCCTTGCAGTAGGCAGATTGGTAGGAAGCCAGAATCTGGATGTAATGTCAGAACCTTAACCCAGGCACTCTGATGTGGGGTGCGAGTTTCCCAACTTTAAGCCAAATGCCCTCCCTACAACAGCAAACATTTAAAAAAAAAAAAAGACCAATCATATCTAGTGCTGGTGATGATATGAAGCAACAGGAACATGTATCCCTGCTGAATGGAATATAGAATGGTGCAGCTGCTTTAACAAAAGTATAAGATAAAATTACCATGTAAACCAGCAATTCCTTTCCTGGGTGGTGGTCCCAAAGAAATAAGAACATATGATAGTCACACAAAGATATACACACACATTTCTAGCAATTTCTAGCAATTTAATTTGCACTAACTAATAGCTGGAAACAAGCCACATGTTCTTCAGTGAGTGAATGGATAAACAAATTGGAATAAATACACACTATAGAATACTACTCAGCATTAAAAATATAAATATTGCTATTTATGACATATGCCACAGCATGGATGAATCTCGAAAGTATGATGCTGGCGAAAGAAGTCAGATGCCAAAGCATAAAACAGAACACATTATATGAGCCCCTCCAGCCCCTCCAGCGGTCGTGCAGGCTTTGGGAAAATAAAGGGCTGGAAGGAGAAGGCACACGAGGAAACTTTCAGTAGTGTTGGTTCGATATTGCCTCTGCATGGTGGGATCACAGCGTTTATAACCTCCACAATGTTCAACAGATGACAGTGAGTAGATTGTAGCTCAATAGAAGTGGCAGAAAGAAGTAGAAGTCACAGCCAAAGAACTTCTGAAAACATATACAAGCTTTAATTACAAAATATAAAAGTATCATGGTGCATGTATGGGGTCAATCAATAACTCATACAATAAAAGCACAGGCTCGCAAGTGCGGCCATCCGCAGTGACTTCGGTTGCACAAGTCTTTCCTTGTCTCTGTATCTCAGTTGGTCCACTACAATGGACAATGATAACAGCACTTCCTTCATGGAGTTATGAGAATTAATGAGAAACTGCATGTGTAGTATTTGTCAGTAATTAAATACTGCTATTTTCAGTAACCGCTGAGAGAATCATATCACATAATTAATGCTAAGGAAACTCAGTCATAAATTTGGCCTACATAGGTTAAGAAAATAAGTATGATAAAACATACTTTTAAAAAAGATTTATTTATTTATTTGAAAGTCAGAGAAAGAAGGAGAGGCAGACTGAGAGAGGTCTTCCATATGCTGGTTCACTCCCTAATTGGCCACAACACCGGATCTGCACCGATCCAAAGCCAGGAGCCAGGAGTTTCTTCTGGGTCTCCCAAACAGGTGCAGGAGCCCAAGAACTTGGGCCATCCTCTACTGCTTTCCCAGGCCATAGCAGAGAGGTAGATCAGAAGTGGAGCAGCCGGGACTTGAACCAGCGCCCATATGGGATGCCAGCACTGCAGGTGGTGGCTTTACCCACTATGCCACAGTGCCAAACCCAAAACATACTTTTATAAGATTTAAAAATTGTTAAATTGCCCCATCAAAATCATTTCACCCCATCATTCTTGCATACCATCCATAATTTTTCATCAATTTTAAATTTATAATTACAAAACATTTAACTTCTTTCTATCCAACTCAGAAGTTCCATGAAGCAAGTTATGGGGGGGGAAGCCATTGTAATCTATAAGCTGTATTTTGGAAATTTATATTCTTTAAATAAAAGCGTTCTAAAAAAAAAAAAAAAAAAAAAAGAAGTTCCATGAAGCAAAAGAACAGCCATTGGCTCGAATCACACAGCACCAGAAATCTAGATAACACTCAACAAATAGGCATCAGCAGAATGAATGGAAGATGGCTAATTCACGGGATGCTGTATGATTGAGTGTGGAAGTGTGTGGGCTACTGCGGTGACTGACATTTTTGTTTTTAAGATGTGAAGCATGTTCATCACTTCAAACCTTCAAAAATCCCAGCTGGAAAATGAGACAAAGCAAGATCTGTGCTGCATGCTGCCTCTGTACCCCACCTCTCTCTCAGTGACAGTGAAATATCTTAACAGAAGCTGAGGAGTTGGCCGGCCCTGCAGGGAGCCAGGAAGACTGGGCAGGAGCTTCATCAGGAAAAGGGAGAAGACTGACCAGAGAGGAATCAGCTATGTGGTGACAGGGCACAGCCTCTGCAAATAGGTGGGGCTCTGTTTTTCAGGCATCTCCCTGGAGTTCCTGCCCACTTAAAGCATGCTGTAGTGTTTGCTTATCACTTAGAATCGTTACTTCAACTTACTGAATAACCTAATCTAGGCTTCTTTAGATACAGAAGACATGTAATTTCCAATCATAAATTTTGCCTCTTTCATATCTTTAGAATTGATAACATATTTCAAGAACACTGGGGTTTAAAAATCAGCATAACCATGTAGCATCGTGTTTTTTCCTGACCCAATCACTCTTTGCTGGAAGTTCAATGGCTTCTGTCCAGTCAGCGGGAAGTGTAGGGGAAGTCCAGTGCTTTGTGGTTAAGTCCAGTACAGTGCATGAGCTGGCAGTGCCAGCTTCTTGTTGCTCTGACATTTTTTTTTTCATCCCATAGCAGATTGTAACTTCCAAATACAGCCACAACAGTGTCTCCCAGACCATATGGTCTTTGAGAAACTTGCTATTCCCTAGTTAGGAGGTGAAGTGAATACCCCTCCCCTGGATCTGGATAGCCTTCTGACTCGCTTGTATGCCAGAGAATGTGGCAGAAGTGGCACCGCATGGCTCTGGAAGCTGCTCATCAGAGGTAATCCAGTTTCCAAGTTGCGCAGAGGACGCCTGCTCCGGAAGCCTTCAGTTGCCAGGTGAACTGTCCGACAGCTCTGGGACTGCCAAGATGTTTCCAAGCCCAGAGTCTCCTGTGCAGAGAGACCACGAGGAGTGGCTTGGAGATCACATATAGATAAGATGCCCACCCAGCCTCTGGGGCATCAGCTCCTGGCCTTTGCATGTCCAGGTCCTTTGGAACCGCCAGTGCAGGAGAGACCTTGAGCTTTGAGCCAGAACCATCCAGTCAAGCCCTTCTCCAATTCCTGTCTCAGAGACTGTGAGAGATGATAAAACAATGTCTATTGCTTTAGGCCATTTACTTTGGAATGATTTGTTATGTAGCCAGAGAGAATTGGAATCTACCTATCTGTTCTCAGGAATTTGGCAGTTTCTCCTACCATGGTTACATTGCTTGACTTGTGGGAAGCAATCCTTTTTCATAACAAACATAACTCGCTGCGTCTACCTGTGCACACAGGTCATGGGAGACACTTGGGTGGCTGCCTTCAACTCACAAATCGACTTGTGGCCCTAGTTATTCCATTAATATAAAGATTTGCTTTACTCACAGGCTTTGTTAATCAGGCCTCACAGCACTATTTCCGTGCCTTTATGGATATGATTTTTAAGCCAAGAATCAGAGTATTTTTTAGAAGAAGTTTCAAATGGCAGTAAAACTTGGTACTCACAGTACCCTCAATGAACATAACCCAAATGTAGTGAAGACCACACAGACAGCTATGACCAAGTTTAAGAAAATGCAGAATCACTACTACATCATGACAGCTATGTGGCCATCAGTGACAGAAGATGCCACCCATTCAAGGACGCATTCCAGTTTTGAGGTATTAAAATGTGAAAACTACAGAATTAAAGTCTAGGAGGCTTGGCCCTGTATTTTCATTTTTCATGGTACACAGCAGTATAGTTTTTGCTTGTGCTGTAGGCATTGGGTACAACAGTGACACAGGTGCTCCTTAGACCATTCTAGTCATTTCCATATCTCCAGCAGTTCGAAAGCTCTCACTTTGGATACTGACTCTGCACAGGGACTCTCATCATCCAGAGAGGCTCCACTGACATATCACTCTTTGTGCTCAGAACCTCAGAGCCAGTGCTCTGACTGTTGGACAATTCTTTGCTTCCCTCCTCTGGCTGTGAGTTTCACTCCTTATAGTGACTGAAACCTCCCCGGCTCTTCCTGATTTCCCAAGTTCATTCCCACCGATTTGAGAATTAACAAGTAAATGGGGGGCATGTACTTAGCTGAGTGTTTAAGATGCCTACATCCCCTATCAGAGTGCTGGGTTCCATGCCTGCCTCCAGCTCCTGACTGCGGCTTCCTGGCAATGCAGACCCTGGGAGGCTGCAGAGATTGCTCAAGTGTTTGGGTTGCTACTAAGCAAGTAGGAGACGTGGTTTGAGTTCCTGGCTCCTGGCTTCAGCTTTGGGCCAGCCCTGGCTGTTGTGGGCCCTTGTGGGGTGAACTAGTAGATGAGAGCTCTGTCTCTCATATTTTTTAAAAAGCAGTACAATGGCACAGGGAAGAGAACCAAGATTTGGTGGCCAACAATATTGTATTTTGTAGACTATTTGGCCTATAGTAAGCAGCTTAATGTCTTAAATCCTCAGGTGCCCCCCCCCCACTTTTTTTTTTTTTTGTAGAACATAAAACAATACTAATTTTCCAGAAGTCTTGCAATAAGCAGTGGGTGACATTTTTATGCAAAGTGCTTGATAACAGCACCTGGTGTTAGTTACAGTAGCTCTATTTTTACTTTTTTCTCACTTCTTCTCATATTGGCTCCTGGTTTGCTGAAAAGGTAAAGATAATTGCTTCCAATCACTCGCCTTTTCATCTAAACATTTACATATATCCCTGTCCCATGTATCTTGATCATCTGTTAGCTCATCAAGAATGCACCTAATTCTTCTGCCGTATCATCTTTGTTCTTCCCTAGTCTACATATTTGAGAATAAAAATTGTACCCTGAGTAAACAAGTCAGAAGATTTCTGCAGACTAACTCAAACAACCCATTCTCAAACAACAGTTGATGGAAAAACAGAGTCCATATATGGAATTTTACTTTAGTTAACTTTCAGGGTGAAACTTTTTTTCAGTTTACCAAACATTCTCAAAGAACACCTGGACCTGTCAGGCTCCTAAACATCTTGCAACCTTAGGTAAACCCAGTGTGCTAGGAACACCTATGACCAACAGCAACCCTTCTACCTGGACTGACCACATGGTACTTGGTTTTAAAGATACTGCCGTCACCTCTCAGGATATAACAAAATCCTAAGGTTAGAATTAATTTTATTACAAATAACAATAACTGTAATGAAAAGGTTTTAGAAAAATATTCTTGTGATTTGAAGTTTTCTCTTTGTTAGCCTTACATATCACAATCATTTTTCCTATCCCTTCAAACTTGAGTAACATTGGTTTAAACTCCTTGCTGTTACTTTGTGGAAGATGATCTTATTGTATAAATGTTTTACTTATATGTGAGATACTGCTTAAGAGGCAGTTTTGAAGTTTATGTGAGATAAGGTTAAAAGCAGATTAAGAGTTACCTGGAATACACTAAATGACTTCACAAAGCTTAATTTCAGAGCAAACACCCCCAATTCTTCTTAAGGCTTTTCTTTTATTATGGAAGTTGGACAACCAGGAGGATTTCAGAATGCTGCCACCCAGGCACTTTATCTTCTTAGTCTGGGATTCAGAGCATTAAAAGGAAAAAAGAAAGGGCATTTCTGAAAATGCACTTAAAGTTCACATTGATGTAATCTTTAATACTCCATATGTGTGTGTAAATATCTTCTCTATCTTTTCAGAACAGAATCTTCCCAGGTTCTCCTCCATTAAAAGATAGGCATTCGATGATCCTTTCCAGCAGGCATGATAGAAACCACATCCAGACTCATATGAACTCGACAGACAAAGTCTTTGAGATTACTATAAAGTCGCTTCTACATTTATACACTAAACCCCTGGAGTACATAAGCCATTATTTATATTTATTTTAAATAAAAATCCTTTTTTTTCAAGGAAAATCCGTAATATTATCAACAAAGAGCCCAGTGGACAATCTCCAGAAGGTAAAGACTAAAGGTAACACTGGCTCTGTTCCCAGCTGTCACAGGTCTCCACAATTCACCAGGCCTTGGCCATCTCTTTAAATACATTTGCCATCATTCTGCTGCCTTCTAGGGAGTGAGGATCTGCATCTCATTGAAAATGCTGGAGCAGAACAGCCAGCCAAGTCCCTTCCTTAACGACTGATCACTGAGTTCAGATACTTATATGAGGCCCTGTTAAAAGTATAGACCACTCACCACCACACACACCCCAACAGGGTAAAATCTGTCTCCTCAAGCCGGTTACACAACCCCAAAACAAACTTAAAGTTTCTCGACTTCTGGAGTTCTATTTCCAAACAGAAACTGAGAGAGTTACCAACTCCTTGCTGTCTTCCATACATGGCCCATTTTCTCTGCCCCAGCATAATTCAGGTGTGTCCAACTCTTTACTATTGACATTAGAAACATCTTTTCCACTCACCCCTGTGAGTCTCACTACAATCAACAAGCATTTCTTTTCTTTTCTTTTTTTTTTTTTGACAGGCAGAGTGGACAGTGAGAGAGAGAGAAAGAGAGCAAGGTCTTCCTTTGCCGTTGGTTCACCCCTAAATGGCCGCTGTGGCAGGCACACCACACTGATCCAAAGCCAGAAGCCAAGTGCTTCTCCTGGTCTCCCATGCAGGTGCAGGGCCCAGGGACTTGGGCCATCCTCCACTGCATTCCTGGGCCACAGCAGAGAGCTGGACTGGAAGAGGAGCAACTGGGACAGAATCTGGTGCCCCGACCGGGACTAGAACCCGGTGTGCTGGCACTGCAGGTGGAGGGTTAGCCTATTGAGCAACAGCGCTGGCCAGCAACCATTTCTTGACTACCTACTATGTGCTCAGGAAAAATGTAAGAACATAGTCTGATCCCTTTATCTTCTTGATTATTTCTTCCTGTCCCAAGCTATTCTGTGGCTCAGAAATTAACTAATTTCATGATCTATATATTTAAGATTCACGGAATTATATTTATCTATTCATATAGATAATATTCAGCTTTGATAATTCAGCTATTGGGAAGTGCTTCTAAATGTTACAAAGGCAATGAATTTGTCTCTACATAGAGAAAATGTGATTTGAGTAAGATGATTGCAATCCAGTTTGGTACAGCAATAGACAGATTGTCTTTGACGTACACAGTAGCACTGACATCAAGTCCTGGCCTTGCTATGAGGACATGGGATGACGTGACATGGGATAAGCCACGGAACCTCAGTGGGCTTCAGTGTCCTTATCACTGGTCTGCCACATGGTCTTTCTGGTCTTCGGTTCTAAACTCAGATTCTATCATCCATCCTATGACCACATAGCTTGCAGTACTACACTGGGAACACAAAGCAGCAGCACACAATTGATAAGCTGATGTTTTCAGAGAAGATCAGCTGCAGAGACAGTGATCAAGCGCATGCTAGGTGCTTTCTGCAGAGCCCAGCACCCAGTGGAAAGGAGCACTTGCTTCAGCTTGGGAATTTTTGCTCCAGGCACTCCTCTGGGAATTCCTCCCACAGGAAACTGGCAACAAGTTGGATAAATTGGACAAAGAACTGGAGAAGCAGCCGGCAAAAGTAGCGCCCCCTCAGGGGAGCCCTGGAATAACCCATGGCTCAGGATTTGTCCAGGCAAGGAAGCTGGGCTTTGTCGTCATACGCAGGCAGCTGTCTGGGTCAGGCCTGCCTTGAGGAGGGTATACATCTAAGGCACTGTAGGCTGTTTGAGAAAATAAGCAGGTCTCTGAAAATTGTGATGGATACAAGTGATTGGAAGCAAAATGAAATGAGAGATATGAGTCAGAAAAATGGAAAGTGAAATCCAGAGAATCTGAGCAGAACACTAACTAATTCTGTGGAGCAGAACACTAACTAATTCTGTGTAGCAGGGCCTATAAGTTAGGATATATATATATATATATATATAGTATATATAAATATAATATATTATATATATATAAGCTAAATAAATTCAAACAGTTTTAATCAATAAAAGGAATTTACTGTCTTCATTCAGAGGGAGGGTAGCTTTCAGAGATGGCATATTCTGTGTACCATGTTTTTCCTTCTAGTCTCTACGGTCTAGTCTACTCTGGAAATTCATCTTGTCCAGCAACAATGAGCATTACACATTCTTCATTTTTTTTCTTTCATGGCTGTAAAACAAAATCCAGAGTCTATATATGGATGTATAGTTTATGTATGTAAACTACAAGTTTATAGTTTATGTAAGTAAACACACACATATCTATATCTATATATCTATATCTATATCTATATCTATATCTATATCTATCTATAGTAGGTATAGTCCCTGTCCTGGATCAATGCCTACAGCAATGTTTGTCTGTTCCTATGACCAACTAAGGGTAGGGTGGAGCCAGTCGGGAGTACAGATTATAACCAAAGGAAGGGAGAAATGAGGAAAACCAAAAATATCCACTGCTGTCAACTGCTACCCAATATCCATCCCCACCTCACCCTCCCCATACCAAAGTTCTCCAAATCCCCACCCCTAAATGGAAGCAATGGTTCTCTACTACACTGTACCTTGGAATTGCCTGCTGCCTGGGCCCACACCAAGGGATTCTTATTTCATTGCTATGGGAACAGTCTGGCCTGAGGACTTTTCAGAAGTTCACAGATGGTTCAACTGTGCAACCAAATTTGAGAACCACCAACAGAAGGGAGACAATCAAGTTTCTTCCAGTTATCAAAGCTTGCGTGTGAGATTTCTGGAAGAAATCCCATTTTCTAAAATTCTGATTTCACTCCTAGTGGTGAGCAACAAGTGGCTACATGGTAAGTCACTCATCATCTGCACTCACAGATGTATAATTTTGGAGAGAAAACGGCAAGCTGTGGCACAATTTCCATTTTTAAAACAGAAGAGCAATAATCCAGGCAGAGAGAGATGCACCCTGCATGATCTCACTCACGTGTGGAAATGAAATAACTGGTCTTTTAAAAGCTGAGAGTAAACAATGGTTACAGAGGCTGGGGAAATGGCAGGGGGGAGGGGTATGAGAAAAGGCTGCTCCTAGGGTACTAAGCTATAGTTAGGGAGGACAAATAAGTTCTGTTGTTCTGTTGCACAGTAGGTTGAGTATCAATAATGATAGTGTACTGTGTATTTTGGAAAATTGCAGGAAAAAGGATTTTGAATGTTTTTAGCACAAAAAAATGATAAACATTTGAGGAGATAGAAGTGTTTACCTCGATTTGAAAATTTGTATCAAAACCTCACATGGTACTCTTAGATATGCCCAATTTTAGTGGGTCAAACATTAAACTTAAATACGCACACTTTTAATGGGTCTAAAAATAAAGTTTTTTTTTTTTTTTTTTGACAGGCAGAGTGGACAGTGAGAGAGAGAGACAGAGAGAAAGATCTTCCTTTTTCCATTGGTTCACCCCCTAATGGCCGCCACGACTAGTGCACCGTGCTGACCCGAAGCTAGGAGCCACATGCTTCTCCTGGTCTCCCATGCAGGTGCAGGGCCCAAGGACCTGTGCTGGTGCCACAGGTGGAGGATTAGCCTATTGAGCCATGGTGCCGGCAGAAAAAATAAAGTTTTAAATAAAGGAGAAGAGGAAGCAACATAGAGTGGTCATTAGTCCCTAGCACGTCTCACATCCTACTGACCAGGAACACTGAAAGCCCTTGCTTTTTTTCTTTCATGGCTGAGGCCCTGAGGACCTTGTCCCACCTGTGGGCGGGACATGCTGTATGCTTTGTTTTGTAGGGTCACATCAAAGACGGGCATTGAGGAGAATTCTGTTTCCGAGCCCACATCCCTTTGGGGTCCAATATGTGTGATTCCAGGAGCTTGCAGCTTGGCCTTGGTGTGAACAACACGCAAATTCCAGGCCTGGGGATTCTGTGGGAAGTGCTTTTACCTGGAGAGGACTAAGGATAGGGTTTCCCACAGTCACCTGCTTTTGCTCCAGATAACCTTACCTTGGAGTAGAGAATTTTTTTCAACATACCAGTGTCCAGATGGGCAGACTTCTATCCCCTGAGGAAGGAAAGCCACTTGCAGAGAAAGCTTCATTTAGAAAAGCCATATTGTCTTTTCTTCTTTCCACTCACATTGGTTAGTTTCAGGCCAAGCCTGTCTCTCTCTTAAAGGATTTTAGTGAAAGCTACAATTTTCTCTACTCAATCACCAAATGCTACAATCTGTGTTGGCACTTGAATTCTGTTGTGAGGTCCAACAGGCAATCATTTAGACAGCTATTTTGTGACTGTGCGATAAGATTTGCCACTTTCAACCACAGAAAAAGAGGGGTTTTCCTCATTGTGCTGCTTCGTGAGATGTAGTTAAGTCAATATTTTAGGATCTGTTATATGCAAAACACCACCGTGCTTAATGCCAAATTATGTGCCTAGTAGGATGCTTTGCATTACAATTTAAGCCTCAATCAAGCCTAAATCATGAGGGGAATTAATTGGTTCAGGTACCACGGTGCCGTGGTTCTAGATTCAGTTCCATTTCCTGAAGCCCTCCCTTCTCCCTCATCTACTCTGGACCAGCTTCACCCCGGCTGGCTTCCCGGGGCTCCTTAGAGGGCTGTGGCTGGAACCCAAGAAACATACCTTTCTCTCCAGAGCAGGTGCAGTGGGCTTACAGGGGTAGAAGGCAGATTTCTACCTTTATTATAAAACAGGAAGCCAGGTTTCATTCTAGAATCAGCTCACATAATCACCCTTGGGCAACAGCGATGGCAAGAACAGGACTGCCTTGAGAGACGTAGGCTAACAGCTCACTCTCCTGTGGCTGGTGTAGGGTCAACTCCAGTGGACACTCGGCAATGGTTAGGGCACAGCCAGCAGGGAGCACATTTTTTTACAAATACGGAGAAAAGGTACTTGCTCATAATCTAGAATTGGATGAAAAGACAGAATAACAGGGAAGAACTGCCCAGTTTTCTAGAGTTTCCAAGTGAAGACATGTGTGAAAACCGTGAGAGAATCATTCTGTGGTCTCTGTTTTCTGTTTGTTTGCCTTAAGCAAGCATTAGTATTAAAATCTGTCAATTTGACATTTTAAAATGATAGATTTAAAAGCAGAGTGATGAACAGAGAGGGGGAAGAAGCGATGGAGAGAAAGAGATCTTCCATCCATTGGTTCACTTTTCAGATGACCCAACAGCTGGAGAAGACTGAAGCCAGGAACCAGGAGCTCCATATGAGTGGCAGAGACCCAAGTAAGTGGGCCATCCTCACTGCCTTCTGGGGCATATCAGCAGGAAGCTGGATGGGAAGCGAAGTAGCTGACACTCAGCCCCTGGTACTCCCACGTGAGATGCAGGTGTCCCAAGCGATGGTATAACTCTGTGCTAAAACACCCTGCCCGAATCTCATTTTTTTTTTTTTTTAGTTCTTTTGAGTATCCAAAGATAAAAAAAAAATACTTTAAACTTATACATGATGCTGTTTGATAGGTTTTCACACTTTTTTGTGTTGATGAAAGCAATGAGTGCACACAAATGTCAAGCTACTAAGTGGTTAATAAACTCATCATGATTATGTTATTGTATTCATGGCAGTGCTATGACAACAGCACAAGGGCAAGATTTTGGGAAACGAGACACTGACTCTGGGGAACATGAGCGTGTCCGTGGAGGAATCCTTTGCCCAGGAGCGACCCTGTATTATCATCTCCAACTCTCTCTGGCTCTTCTGATTCCTACAGGACACAACTTCAACATAAGAACCTGCATAAAGCGCCAGCTAATCATATTAAGATTAAGGAGAATATGTATGAAACATTTTATTTTTGCTTAGTGACAGTGACTAGGGAGGAAATAGGTGGAAGAATTTTTGTGACAGCTTATATTCCAGCAAATAATCATGTTTTATCCTCTTAATAGGTTTAAAGTGTACTCCCAAAGCAGATTATACATTTTACGCATTTAATTATATTCATAGTTTCCTCTTATCTGATGTGAATTCCTCAATTTAAATATAAGTTTAATTGATGCCTATCATTTAATAATCATACTATGATCCAGGCCAATTATAACAATTCTTTCCTATAAAACTACAGTAGTTAGAGGAATGTTGAGTAGGAAAATGTTTCAATCCTGACATAAAAATGTCTGTGATAAAACCAGGAGCTTTGAATTTCATGGTCCTTTAATATTGCCTTTGAAGTAATGAAAAAGCCATTTTCCACCACTTGCTTCAAGGACTCCACTAATAACATCGTCCACAAAGGACTGTTCTTTTTTTTAAGCAGGATATTGTGACGTTATTCTAAAGGATTTAAAATTATATAACAAACTTTTACTGGAATTTCTCAGTCTACCTTTTCTATTCTGCCTAATGAAATACTTATTAAACAGGTTACTTCATCTTAACCTTAGGGAAATGCCTATCAAAGAGTATCTTATTTAATTCAGTTCCAGAAATAAAGCTAACAGCTAGAGCCAGTGGGGAGGAAGGATGTCATAAATAGCCTAAAAACTAGGAAAAAGGTTTTTCCTTTAAGCTTGGCTTCAGGTTCACCTTCGGTTGCAGAAAAACAGTGAGTTGAAGGCCGTGTATGAGTCCCTGGTGGACATTTGGCCTCCATGCCAACCTCCCTTTTAGCATGACTGGCTGTTGACTTAGAAAGGACCTGGCTGGCCAGGAAATCAGCCAGTCTTGGACAGGTCATGGAATCAGCAGGGATCTTTGCAGAAGTCTGCAGGTTAAGCTCTGCAGCTGTCTCTGTGAGCCCTGAAAAAAGTCAGCCACAACAAGAAATGAAATTTCAGAAACTCCAGCACTAAGGCTGTCTAATTAAAAAAAAAAAAAAATCGTTCAAGATGAAGTTCCCCAGGAGCACAGAAATCCAAGGAGAAAATTGGTTTCCACTTTGACTTCACTGGGGATCTCTGACGGGGAGCAGGCAAAGGGTAATTATGCAAAATGCACATGAGGACGTGAGGATGTCATGGAGCGAGCTCAGAACCCCAGGCCCTGACTTTGCGCAGCTCAGCTTTCCTGGGAGAGTGGGGGGTGGGTAGGAGAATGGGGAGTCATTCTGGGAAGGGACCATTGAGGAACTGGAGGGCAGTGTTATACAGTGCTAAAGAAGCACATGAACGGATGAATGGATGAACTCGGTGAGAATCAATCTCTAAAGAGAGGTCTTCCCATCACAATGGCAGAGTGTGTAGCTGTTTTTTGCTTCATCACACTTTCTACTTGCTCCTCTTTCTGAGGGAATGGCAACAGTATCTACCTCGGAACCATTTTTCAGAACTTCAGAATCGTGCCGGATACATTCTTAGGTTTGCTATTCTCACTGTGATTGGATTCTCTCCACCTGCAAATGTGGAGGGCAAGAGCCTTTTACAGGAAATGCCCAAAGGTAGGAGCATAGTATTCAGATTAACAAAGGTGAAAAGAACAATTTTCTTACGGATTTCATGGCATCATTCCCTTGGAATCATTATATTCTACATGATGGATTGGATCAGGCCATGGGATATAATATAATATGGACACTTGAGTTCTAAACACAATTATAGTAGGAGCAAAATATTCATAGGCTGAGACAAATAAAAACTTTTCAAGTTATAGTGTCTCTTCAGTATCATTCTCAGGAGTGAGGATTTAGCCTAATGGTCAAGCAGCCTACTTCCTACGTCGGAGTGCCTCGGTTTGATTCCCAGTTACTGCCAAGGAGTAGCGATGACTCAACTCTTTGGGTTTCCACAACCTACGTAAAAGATCAGGATTGAGTTCATGGCTCCTGCTTCTGCCTGGCCGAGCCCTGGCCATTGTGGGCATTTGGGGAGTGAATCAGTTAATGGAAGCTCTGTCTGTCTCAATTAAATTTAAACAATTAAACATATCATTCTCTGCTTCTGAAATGTGAGTTGATTCTTTCTTCATGTATTCATTTCAGTTGATTTTAAAATAAAACACTTAAAATCTACCCATAAAATATTTTGGATGTTTCCTTATTGGGAATGAGGGACAATACATGTGAGTTAGCAGGTGGGATCATATAAAAGACAAGATGGCCAGTTTATCACAGAACAAAATATCTTACAATGTTAGGGCTGAAATGGAACCCCAGAGAGCAACCAATTCAAGTACTTCATTTAAAAAAGTGGGGATGGGTGAGAGGCTGCATAGGGTATGTCCTTAGTGAATTAGAAACGTGGTTGCTAATGTATCACTATGGTTAAGATGAGAGATACTGCTTCAGTAACCATGAGGCACAAAAGGCACTGAATTGGTTGTCTTGGATGATGATTTCCTAATAAATTATAGCCAGGATTAGAATCATGCTTCTCATAACTGTGGGGTAGTCTACTCACAAAAATCTGAAGGATTCAGTCTTCCTAGTATCCACCATACTTAATTTAGAAAGGAGTCCTCTAATAATTTATTTTTTAAGTTAGAGAATTATTGATTTAACATATATTCAAGATTGTAGCTTGTAGCTCCAAACTTTTCCTATATTGCAGCTCAAAAATAGCTGCTTTACGTTTCCTAGGACTGAGGAAATTATAAATGGTAGAGGAACCCCAAGCTTGCTTCTGTGCTATTTGATGCTCCCTAAGTAAAATTGCTTTGTGTGCTGTAAGTGGCTAAGTTTTCCTGACCGCTCTGGAGTGGTGGTTGGAGAGGTCAGAGATCTTTATGTGTAATTTAATCAATGCCCATGCTACACAATCTACTTATTTTCAGACTCTTTTGGACACAAGATTGAATGGTGACAATTGATTAAAGCAATTTGACAAGAAATGTAACTGAGGCCAGCAAGGACACAAAAGTCCAGACCAAATAATGTCATAAACTATGTAAAAAATCCATCATTGCCTTGACAGGGGTTTTGCATAATCAATGCAATATTTCACAGTGCTTAATTTCAAATTTCCCACAGTGGCGAATGGGAAGCTACATATATTAATGTGAATAGGTGCTGTCTGACTAAATCCTTAAACAACAACGAAAATTTTAGAGGTAATGTCTTGTCATTACATCCTGGATGCTGACTCTATATTTGTAGATGATTTAAAGCTCTGACTTTCATAAATTTCCAACTCTCTTTTCTAGCACATTCTGCCAAAAATATTCCAATATATGGCTTACCTGGGGGGGGAACCCACATGTATACTAAATAATAATATTAAAGCCAATTAAGGATTTGTGTTTAATCCTAAGCCTAAAGTCCACATTGTATATTTCTTGTTGAAACAAGAATCTTTACATTTAACACACCTTCAGGTCTTTCTAGAATCTGTATCGTTGGATTTCAGTAACATAGACAACCAGATTTTCAGATAATGACTGTGTAGACATAAAGACAACCCTTCAACTACAAATCCCAGCAGCATTAGCATTCAGGAACCAAAGAAGGAAAACACTAGCACAAATAGAAAAGAAACACTTGGTGCCTCAGAAAGGAATAGCTTTTCAGGAAGATCTTTTTGGCTTCCGATATTGGTTGTGGAAAGAGCCTATGAGATATCTTTCCACGCTCCCTGGCGAGGGGTCCATAAGCATTGTTCTTGATTCCCGGTGTAACTTAAGGGAAGCTGTCACAATGTCCCGAGCCCTTGATGTCCTGCAAATGAAAGAGGGGGAGGTCCTCCAATTCCTTGCAGCAGGAACCCACCCAGGGGCGGTGACCTTGATTTCCAAATGGAACAGTGCATCTAGGAAAGTAAATGTGATGGGAGAAACTTCTTTTGGTGGCTCGTGTCATGGTAGCCATTGAAAACCTTGCTGATGTCAGTGTGACATCCTCCAGAAACACAGACCAGAGGGCTGTGCTAAAGTTTGCTGCTGCCACTGGAGCTACTCCATTGCTGGCTGCTTCACACCCAGAACCATAACTAACCAGATCCAGGCAGCCTTCTGGGAACCATGGCTTCTGGTGGTTACTGACCCCAGGGCTGACTACCAGCTTCTCACAGAGCATCTCATGTGAACCTGCCTACCATTGCTCTGTGTAACACAGACTCTCCTCTGGGCTATGTGGACATTGTCATCCCATGCAACAACAAGGAAGCCCACTCAGTGGGTTTGATGTGGTGGATGCTGGCCCGGGAAGTTCTGTGCAAGCGTGGTACCATCTCCCGTGAAAAGCCCTGGGAGGCCATGCCTGATCTCTACTTCTACAGAGATAGGAAGAGATTGAAAAAGGAGAGTAGGCCGCGGCTAAAAAAGCTGTGACCAAGGAGGAGTTTCAGGGTGAATGGACGGCCCCAGCGCCCGAGTTCACTGCTGCCCAGCCTGAGGTTGCAGGCTGATCTGAAGGTGTGCAGGTCCCTCTGTGCCCACTCTGCAGCTCCCCACTGAAGAGATGAAGCACTCAGCCCACCACTGTAGACTGGTCTGCAGTGTCCACTGCTCAGGTCACTGAGTTGGTAGGAGCAATCACTGAGTGCTCTTAAGCTGCTTGTCATGAAGCAAACATGGAAATGAGGTTGATGGAAAATAAACACCAGTTTCTACAGAAAAAAAAATCATACGAGCCTACCTGAGCCTATGTGGGGTCAAATTTCTGTTTTGTCACCATACAGCTCTGAGGAGTCCTCAGAAAGTTAGGTCAGGGGCTGGCGCCGTGGCTCACTTGGTTAATCCTCCGCCTGCGGCGCCAGCATCCCATATGGGCACTGGTTCTAGTCCTGGTTGCTCCTCTTCTAGTCCAGCTCTCTGCTGTGGCCTGGGAAGGCAGTGAAGGATGGCACAAGTGCTTGGGCCCCTGCACCCTCATGGGAGACCAGGAGGAAGCACCTGGCTCCCGTTTTTGGATCGGTGCAGCGCACCAGCCTTAGTGGCCATTTGCGGGGTGAACCAACTGAAGGAAGACCTTTCTGTCTCTCTCTCTCACTAACTCTGCCTGTCAAATTAAAAAAAAATAAAGAGAAAGTTAGGTCAAATAAGCAATGCCCTGCTGTCTCAGCAGAGGGGTTCAGAATGGTGTGCAGGGCTCCAGTCACTCTAGGAGGACCACCTTGCTTGAGCATCAGCACTTCGATTCATGTACTGTCACTCGAGAGCCACTGTCAAGAATTCTCAGTCATCAAGGTCAGCAGCTGGCAGGTGACTGGCATTGTCAGACCATCTGAGGAATTCCATTTCAGCTGATATCCAAGAGTGAGCTTTCTGTAGGAATCATCATTCAGTGTCCTAGAGTTAGGAAGCCAAGCAGAATTATGTCAACCCTCCAAAGCCTGTGGAGGAGGTCGGGTAATGTTTAGACCTGCACACATGGTGCCCTTACCATCTTCAGGGAGCCTGCTACTCTGCCAAGAACATCTACTCTGCCTGGAAGAATGTATAGACTCAAAGCTACTTTCTAAAAACTTTTAAAAATTATTTGAGAGGGAGAAGAACAGGGAGAGGGAGAGGGAGAGGGAGAGGGAGAGGGAGAGGGAGAGGGAGAGGGAGAGGGAGAGGGAGAGGGAGAAAGAAGGAGGCATGTTCTTATCTACCTATCCAGAGAGAGAGAGATTTTGGCATGTTCCTATCTACTTCTCTACTGGTTACTCAATCAAGGTCTCCCATGTTGGTGGCAGGGTCTCAAGTTCTTGAGTCTTCACCCACTGCCTCCCAGGGTACACATTAGTAGGAAGCTGGACAGAGCAGGGACTCAAGTCCAGGCATTGTGATATGAGGTGTGGGTATCCCAATGACATCTTAACCACCCCAGAAGCTGTGTCTCAATATTCTGCAACAGGGAAAGATGTAGCTTGAGTATCTTTTTAAATCTACGGAGCATCAAAGAGATTTAAGCCAAGATGCATTCTTCAAGGGCCACACACAGGGTGATCTGAAGCACGGTCACCAGTGAACCTCCACTGAGAGGTCCACATGGTGGAACAGTGAGGAAGAAAAATATCAGACTGTCGAGAGGAGTGGGCAAGATGGCGGAATAGGAAGGGAGCACACCGATAGTCTGGGGAGAGACAGTTTAATAAAAGTGGAGATACTGCAGGTTCAAGGAAGAGTAGGGGAAGAAACAGCAGAGAAAACCCTTCCGGAACTGGTGATCCACAGTGGACCTGTGTGGAGAGCGTGGGAGCCCGCAGTTTGGGACACCAGCAGCAGATTCAACACACCAGCACTGGAACGCGTGGTGAGCAGAACCTCAATAGCCCGAGATACCAGCAGGGAAGCGGAAAGAGGAGACTAGAGCGAACAAGGCTTGAAACCCTGTGGGGAAAAGTTCACCAGGCTAACTAGAAGAGAGAGAGAGAGAGAGAGGAAAAAAAAAAAGTGACCCATACGGACACGAGTTTCTCTCTCTCCGCTCACCTCTCAAAGGCGAGCAAGACAAAGAGCAGGCGCCATTTTGGAATACGTCATAAGCAGGGTGACCTCGGGTCAGCACCGGCCCCGAGCCTAGCAGAAAAACCTGACTCTGGGTGGGAGGGCTGAAATAACAGGAGATTAGAACCTAATGAATGTGTGGTGCTAATGAACTGAGACTGTGAAAAAAGAGACGGTGGGGGAGAAAACTCACGGAAATCACGAATTCATGTGAGTGCTCTCCAGAGATGCTACAGTTCAGTAGCCTTGGCAGCCCAGTGGGAGACTACAGGAGAATCTGAGCCCACACTAAGGGCCGCAAAGATTCCCTCTCTGGTCCTTAGGAAAGAGCTTCCAATCTCTGGATCCTGTGGGTATATCATTCGCCTGCTAACCACCCCCAATTCCATTCAGCTGTGTGGAATTACTTCCCTTTGGAATCAAAAATAAAGAAAGAAACAGAGAGAGATTTACCACGCCTAACCTGGGAGTGTCTCCTTTGACACACCCTCAACCCTGAGGAACCAAACAGAGCTCTCAGGCCACACCCATCTCAAGCCTCTAAGGCTCCATCAAAAGCAGACAGTCCACTTAATCTAGAGTCATAGTATAACAAGAAAAAAACACCACAGTGAAGAAACCAATATGCCAAACAACAAACGCAAAAACCGAGGTTACAAGAACAAGGAAGACACTATGACACCCCCAAATGAAAAAGACACCCCAATTCAAGACTACAAACATGATGAGATAGAAGAAATGCAAGAAGCAGATCTCAAAAAATTGATAAGAACACTAAGAAGTACTCAAAAACAAATTCTTGAACTACAGAAATCCTTAATGGACAAGGTAGAAAATCTCTCTCGTGAAAATGAAATATTAAGGAGGAATCAAGCTGAAATGAAACAACTAGTAGAACATGAAACTGTGATAGTGACGAGAAATCATAATGAAGTGAAGAATTCAATAGATCAAATGAAAAACACATTAGAGAGCCTTACAAACAGAAGGGGTGAGGCAGAAGAGAGAATATCGGACTTAGAAGACAGAGCACAGGAAAGTATACAGTCAAACCAAAGAAAAGAAGAGGAAATTAGAAATCTAAAAAATATTGTTGGGAATCTACAGGATACTATTAAAAAACCCAACATTCGAGTTCTAGGAGTTCCTGAAGGCATGGAGAGGGAGAGAGGATTAGAAGGCCTTTTTAGTGAGATAATAGCAGAAAATTTCCCAGTTTTGGAGAAGGACAGAGACATCCTAGTACAGGAAGCTCATAGAACCCCTAGGAAACATGACCAAAAGAGATCCTCATCACGACACATTGTAATTAAACTCACCACAGTGAAACAGAAAGAAAAGATCCTAAAATGTGCAAGAGAGAAATGTCAGATTACTCTCAGAGGATCTCCAATTAGACTCACAGCAGACTTCTCACCAGAAACCCTACAAGCTAGAAGGGAATGGAGAGACATAGCCCAGGTACTAAGAGAGAAAAACTGCCAGCCAAGAATATTATATCCTGCAAAGTTCTCATTTCTGAATGAAGATAAAATAAAGACCTTTCATTGCAAACAGAAATTGAAAGAATTTGTTGCCACTCGTCCAGCCCTGCAAAAGATGCTTAAAGATGTGTTACACACAGAAACACATAAACACGGCCATCCACATGAAAGAAGGTAAACGAAGGGAACCTCACAGCAAAAGATCACAGGGAATTCAAAGCATACATTTGGATAAAGAAATTATGGGACATGTACTCTATAGAATACTATATAGCAGTCAAAAACAATGAAATCCGGTCATTTGCAACAAGATGGAGGAATCTGGAAAACATCATTCTGAGTGAATTAAGCCAGTCCCAAAGGGACAAATATCATATGTTCTCCCTGATCGGTGACAACTAATTGAGCACCAAAGGTGAAACCTATTGAAGTGAAATGGACACTATGAGAAACAGTAATTTGATCAGCTCTTGTGCTGACTGTTGTTGTACAATGTAATACTTTATCCATTTTAGTATTTTTTTTATTCTAGTACCAGTGGTTGAACTCTGTTATTAACACACAATTATTCTTAGGTGTTTAAATTGTAACTGAAAAGTGATCCCTGTGAAATATAAGAGTGGGAATAAGAGAGGGAGGAGATGTACAATTTGGGACATGCTCAATCAGTCATGCCCCAAATGATGGAGTTAGAATCATGCCAGGGAATTCCAATACAATCCCATCAAGGTGGCATGTACCAATGCCATCTCACTAGTCCAAGTGATCAATTTCAGTTCACAATTGATCACACTGATAGGTCTAAGAGTCAAAGGGATCACACAAACAAGACTAGTGTCTGCTAATACTAACTGATAGAATCAAAAAGGGAGAGAATGATCCAACATGGGAAGCGAGATACACAGCAGACTCATAGAATGGCAGATGTCCTAAATAGCACTCTGGCCTCAGAATCAGCCCTTAAGGCATTCAGATCTGGCTCAAGAGTCCATGAGAGTATTTTAGGCATGGAAAGCCAAGACACTCTGGAAAGAAAAGAAGACCTAAATGAAAGCTCTCTGTGAGTGAGATCCCAGTGGAACGAATGGGGCCATCAAAGAAGGAGGTACCTTTCTCTGAAGGGAGGAGAGACCCTCCACTTTGACTATGACCCTGTCAGAATAAGATTGAAGTCGGCGAACCCTAAAGGCTTCCATAGCCTCGGCAACTCATGACTAGAGCCTAGGGAGATTACTGACGCCATAAACAAGAGTGTCAAATTGTTAAATCAACAACAGGAGTCACTGTGTACTTACGTCTCATGTGGGATATGTCCTTAATGTGTTGTCCAATATGAAGTAATGCTATAACTAGCACTGAAACAGTATTTTACACTTTGTGTTTCTGTGTGGGTGCAAACGGATGAAATCTTTACTTAGTATATACTGAATCAATCTTCTGTATATAGATAAGTAAAAATGAAAAAAAAATCTTGGTGTTAAATTGGAAATTGCATAGAAAATTAATCAATTTTAAGAAAATATATCATGTAGGATCTCTGTCCTTAATGTGCTATACATTGTGAATTAATACTATAACTAGTACTCCAACAGTATTTTTCACTTTGTGTTGCTATGTGAGGGCAGATTGTTGAAATCTTTACTTAATATGTACTAAACTGATCTTCTGTATATAAAGAGAATTGAAAATGAATCTTGATGTGAAGCAAGGGGAGAGGGAGTGAAAAAGGGGAGGGTTGCGGGTGGGAGGGAAGTTATGGGGGGGGAGCCATTGTAATCTATAAGCTGTATTTTGGAAATGTATATTCTTTAAATAAAAGCGTTATAAAAAATAAAAAATAAAAAAAAATAAATTGGAAATTGCATAGAAAATTAATCAATTTAAAAAAAATATATCATGTAGGATCTCTGTCCTTAATGTGCTATACATTGTGAATTAATACTCTAACTAATACTCCAACAGTATTTTTCACTTTGTGGTGCTATGTGAGGGCAAACTGTTGAAATCTTTACTTAATATATACTAAACTGATCTTCTGTATATAAAGAGAATTGAAAATGAAACTTGATGTGAATGCAAGGGGAGAGGGAGTGAAAAAGGGGAGGGTTGCGGGTGGGAGGGAAGTTATGGGGGGGGAGCCATTGTAATCTATAAGCTGTATTTTGGAAATGTATATTCTTTAAATAAAAGCGTTATAAAAAATAAAAAATAAAAAAAAATAAATTGGAAATTGCATAGAAAATTAATCAATTTAAAAAAAAATATATCATGTAGGATCTCTGTCCTTAATGTGCTATACATTGTGAATTAATACTCTAACTAATACTCCAACAGTATTTTTCACTTTGTGTTGCTATGTGAGGGCAAACTGTTGAAATCTTTACTTAATATATACTAAACTGATCTTCTGTATATAAAGAGAATTGAAAATGAAACTTGATGTGAATGCAAGGGGAGAGGGAGTGAAAAAGGGGAGGGTTGCGGGTGGGAGGGAAGTTATGGGGGGGGAGCCATTGTAATCTATAAGCTGTATTTTGGAAATGTATATTCTTTAAATAAAAGCGTTATAAAAAAAAATCAGACTGTCAATGCTATCTATAAAATTTACATCTCTAGATAAAAATGGATGATAAAGTCCTATGAAAAGAAGTAACATCATCCCTCAAATGTCTTCAGAGAAACAAGGGCAGAGGCTTAGGCACCACAACACAACGAGGCTGGGAACTCTTGATTCAAGGTTTTAGCAGACCCTTAGGAGAGAGCGCTCAGGCACACAGCAGGTCAGTACCATTGCAAAACTGGGGGCTTGTGGGGCTACCAATTATTGCTGTTATTTCCGGCTGCTCCTTTCCTTCCTTCTTTCCATGCCTTCTTCTCTCTTTCTCCTTCTTTCTTCCCTTCTACACTCCCTTCTGCCCCTCTTTCTTTCCTTGACAGGAGAGTACCCTCATCCTCAGAAGACATGGCGTGTTAGAAAAAAAAACAAACTACATTAGCAAACTCAAAAAGGGCAAAGAGCCAACAATGCTTATCTCAAAAAACAAGTGCTTCAGGGCCATACAATTATTGTGGACTAGCGTATTCCAATGTCCACCATGATAAACTTGAAGAGCTTGTAAGGAACAGAGTCAGGAGCATCAAGTTCAAGCCCATTGTGTGAAGAACACTGAGGACCAGGGAGATGAAACTGACTTGCGATGGCCACATTTAGACCAATGAAGAGATTTCCTGATGAACTTAGGAGACTCTTAAATATCTCCCCAAACACTACTCAACAACAGAAACCAAGCTTACGAGAAGACTCCACCTGTAAAGTGCTCATCATCCTCCCACTACTTTTTAGTGCCCAGAGAGAAAAGAAGCAAGAAGCAAAATGTAGATGCAGTGTTGCTGGAGGCCTTCAAGGAACAAGCCAAAGCAACCAGCTTTGTATTTGCATCCAACACCACCGCCACCACCAAGAGAAAGCTTAACGCTTTTCATTCTACCAAAGGACAGTATGAGCCGTGGAGCAGTTTTCCCTCTCCCCCAAGCACAGGTTGGAAATGCAGCATCCGTGGCCTGGATGAAGAATGCAGAAGAATTTCAAGCCCTAAAACAACACAGCTGCTAAGGAGAGCTGTGAAATTTCTTCTTCTGGCAGCCTCAAAGATGCTATCGTTCGGGGTTTGTTGACAAGGAATGTGACTGTGACCCTGTGCTACCCATCAAAGCTTCTAAGAGACCGCGGCTATCTAGGTAAGGTCTGACTTTAATGCTGCTATGCTTGTGAGTATAGTGTATTAAACTGCACACTTTGGAAAGAATTATGCCTTCCCCATGTGTTGAACATGAGGACCCCGGTTTGTATTTGCAAAGCAAATGTGTGATTGTTTTACTCTATGTTCAGTGTCTCTTTGTGTTAGAAAAGTTCTGTTTTTGTTTTCTTTTTCCTTTTAGAGGAGAAGGCACAGCAGCTCAGGCAGCATGGTGAGAGGACATCACCGTAAGTCCCAGGTGGGAGCTCTGGCCTTGGCGCACACATACTTTCCATAGTGTATCTGCCCTCTTAATGAATCAGAACTTTAATCATATCCCTTTATGATAGCAACAAATATTACAGTATAACAAGATTTCCCAGTTATAGTTTTACCCAAATTATTCTACTTCCTTAATGTTTACCTTTAAAAAAGAGTGCACTTTTGAGATGACCTCATATAAGTAGAGGGTAGAACAGTGGTTACCAGAGGCTGGGAAGGGGATGGGAAGAGGACGGGTACAGGGGTGCAGCTGGCTGGGAGAAATGACTTCTAATGTTTTGCTGCTATAGCACAGTAGGTTAAGTATGATTGACAGTTAAGTGTATATCCCAAAATAGCTAGTAGGGAGGATTTTGAATGCTCCTGACAAAAAGAAATGATAAATGTTCGAGATGATGGAAATGGCAATTATCGTGATCTGATCATTATACATGACATCTATGGATTGAAATGTCATACTGTTCCCCATATATTTGTACAAGTATTATGTACCAATTAAAATAAATCAAGTAAAAAGAAAAAGTCTATATTTTTACTACTGTTTTTATGTTTTGTAACAATCCATATCAGCATCTTTTGGAATACCTGTTGGAAAGGTAGACTCCTAGGCTCCACTCGTACTGTACTGAATGCAAATCATGGGAGACAGTGCCCCAAATCTGCAATTAAACCTGTCTCCCAGATGATGCCTATGCATTGTTCTAATTATTTCTTAAAGGTTATTATTTTTTTATTTGAGAGATAGAGACAGAAAGAGATAGACCTTCCATCCATGGATTCACTCTGCCCAATGCCAGCAACAGCCAGGACTCAGCTGGCTAAAACCAGGAGCTAGGAAGCCATTCCATGCCTTCCAAGTGGGTACTGGGGACTCAACTGCCTGAGCATCATCTGCTGCCCACCAGGGTGCATGTTAGCAGGACGCTATAATGGAGAGAGAGCTAGTCCCCCTGGTATGGGACTTGAGCATCTTAACCACTAGGCCAAACACCTGCTCCCTAACTCTTTTTTTTTTCTGACGGCAGAGTTAGACAGTGAGAGAGAGAGAGAGACAGAGAGAAAGGTCTTCCTTCCATTGGTTCACCCCCCAAGTGGTGCTACAGCCGGCACACTGCACCAATCCAAAGCCAGGAGCCAGGTACTTCCTCCTGGTCTCCCATGAGGTGCAGGGCCCAAGCACTTGGGCCATCCTCCACTGCACTCCCAGGCCACAGCAGAGAGCTGGACTGGAAGAGGAGCAACCGGGACTAGAACCCAGGGGTGCCGGTGCCGCATGCAGAGGATTAGGTTTCAATCAATTCTACAAGCTTGTTCTGAAAATTTCAGCAATTCAATGGCTTCCAAAGAACAACAGAAAATGTATGGGCTTCCCTTCTACAAATAAGACATATCATTATACCAGTAAGATAAGATGTCCTAAAATATATGTAGAAACAGATTCCTTAAAACCTTGTTCTCAGTGCATAAATTCTGTCTTTGCTTCATTTTTCCTCTTTATGTAGATATTTATGAATCTTAAACAATCTCACACTAAATTTAGTGTAATCATGGGCCTCCCATCTCTGACTCTGTTTTGACAAGATTGCCCATGTCTAAATGCAATATCTATATGTATATATAGATTCAAATCCACAAGAAAATCAACATGAAATCTTTGTGGATGGTCCTCATTGTAACCGAATGGACAACACAAATACCCAGAAAACTCCATCCGAGGTCTTAGGGAAGTTAAACTTTGATAGGATCAGGAAGGATTCAAGTGGCTATCCATCCACATTTCCCAACCTTTTCCCAGCAAAGCAGCTTTCATACAATTGCCACCCCTTGCAATTTTCAAATGCTAGCTTCAAGTTGAAGCGCTCTTCAGCATGCTAGCCCTTTCTTTGCCCTGGAACTTATAAACTGAAGAGCCTAGATGACACGAGTTTACATACAGGAGTATTATGAGTGGATTTGAATTCCCAGCTGATGAAGTTCCATGTGGCACAACTGACGGATGTTAGCTTGTAAAGGAGTTACATAAGCTTAAGACATCTTTGCAATCAGGCTGAGAAAGAAACAGCCATTCCAATGGTGCTAGCTATTTTGTTGCCCCCTGCCCCAAACTCTATACATAGAAAGGCCATTTTCTAGCATCATCACAAGAACACAAGGGGCTAGAGAGTGGGCTTTGGCCTTGGGACAACCAGACATCTAATGAACAAAAATCCTGTCTCCTATGAAGTGAGAAAAATTTAAAATCATGCTGTGCAGTCAGCCTCCAGTCTACCTGATTAGATCCATATCTCAGCATTAACTGTTAGAAATCATATCACTGGATTCTCATGTGAAAAAAATGCAAGCAGAATTAGTTTCAAAAAAGCTGTACCTCTTGCTAATGCACGGTACAGATAGAAGACTCACTATAAATTACCACCGCTGCGAAGACAAACAATGAATCAGGGAGATATCAGCAGGTAACCAGTCTATTCATTTGTAGGGACACTGCTATTTATTTCAAATTAATTACAAAACTACGATAGGCTACCAATCAGCCTGAGATAGCCGGGCTTTTGTCAAAACAACAATGTGACAGTAATTTACAGAAAGGGAAGAAACTCTCTGGTGTTAAATTTTTGTGAAGAAGTAAAGGGTGGGAAGCCAGGAGATTCTGCAAGATCTTCAAGTAGGCATAATACGGAGAGAATTATAGTACACCTTTCATAAATTCTAGACTAGCAGAAGAGCCATGTAAATATAGAGACATTATTTTTTATTAGAAATTAATCAGAGGATCAGTTCTGATGATATCGTCTTTAAAGAACCAGTGTCTATCACTGCAATTCCCCCGGGAACTGGCAGGAGGTAAAATGGCACAAGTCCTCTGGAAGCCATGGATAGAGTAGACCCGAACTCAGAGGTATGCACGCCCTGTGATCTCACAATTTAAGGTACGGGAATCCAGCCTAAGCAAATCATTGAATGTACCAAGTAAAAAGGAGCAGTCACAATGGCTCTGTGTGTACAAGCAAGGAATTAAAAGTAAGTGTACTAAAAATGAAGCAGTGGTCAAGTATGATACAATCATTGCAGGGGTTACCCACCTTTGTATAGTAGACATTTGGATTATACACATTTGAGAAGATGTTATGGGGAGAGTGGTCAGGATATATTGTCTAATGCTCAGGAGACACTATGTAACAACACAAAAGGAATCTAACCAAATACTGTATTGGTGTAATTCAAGGGTCTGTGTGTAGGTGAAACTAATTGTTGTGAATTTCTCAGGCTCAGGGTTTGCCTTAAGAATCCACCAGGAATCAGTGCTGGATGTGAGAGTTGCAAGGGAGCAGAGGTTGTACAGGTGCAGAGGGGAACCGCCTGCCCAAGAAGGATGATCTTCACAAACTCCGCTCTCTCAGAGCAGGAGATCCCATCCTCTGCATGAACAAGTCCCTGACTCCTTTCCGACTGGCAGCTCCTCAGCCACAGAAGGACATGAGGGCAATGGACAGAAGAAATGAGTGGGGGCCAGCACTGTGGTGTAGTGGGTAAAGCTACCACCTGCAGTGCTGGCATCCTATATGTGCACCAGTTTGAGACCTGGCTGCTCCACTTCTGATCCAGCTCTCTGCTATGGCCTGGGAAAGCGGTAGAAGATGGTCCAAGTCCTTGGGCCCCTGCACCCATGTGGGAGACCCGGAAGAAGCTCCTGGCTCTTGGCTTTGGATTGGCACAGCTCCAGCCATTGTGGCCAATTGGGGAGAGAAGACACCTCTCTCTGTCTCTCTCTCTCTGCCTCTCCTTCTCCATGTAACTCTTTCAAATAAATAAATAAATCTTAAAAGAAATGAGTGATGGTCCTGATATTGCTCCATTATTTCTTCAACGGTAACATGAAATGTTAGATTAGGTAATGACCTTGTATCATGTCATGATTTTATTCTTTTCTAAATGAATAGTAAGTAAAGCATAATATATGAAGTTGACTAAAAATTTCTAGCAATATGATAGACCTTGATTAATCCTCCTACTGAGAACAATGAAAAATCCAAAATAAAATTCTACAGATAGTTTATGACTAAAAGACCAAAACCAAGTGAAAGCAAGAACCTAACAAGATAGATGAGGCCTTGAAGGTGACCTTAGCTTTTAGGCATTTACCAGCAGAATAAATTTCAACATCCTTTTTCTCAGTGCAATGAAACAGAAGACATACTCCAAGTCCCTGCCAGCCTGCAAAAGGCACAGAGATGGTCTACACGCACAGTAGAAGTGTGATTCAGAAATTAAAGTGCTCCCAGGAGACTGAAAGCAAAAAAATAATAATAATAATAAAAAAAATCACAAAGCAGATACAAGAGCACGGACATTCAGAAAGAACAGAGAATAAAGCCAGACTGCAAGTCAAGCACAGAATGTAGTTTAAGATGCAGAAAACCATGACTCAGCAAATTTGAAACCTGAGAAAAAAGAGCAAGGGACTTCGGAAACTCCAACTAGTGGAAAAAGAACCAACTACAACATTTAGAAACTATAAAAAGGCTTTAGAAGTAAAGACTCAGTGGATAAGAATTGTGATATACAGTGCAGAGAGAATTAATGAATTCAAAAGTAGACCTATACACATGCTCACTCAGACTTACCTCCAATGGTAGAGCTAGAAATGTGCCAGGGGATTCCAATTCAGTCTTATCAAGGAGGCATGTACCAATGCCAGCTCACTTGGTAAAGTGATAAGTATAATACATAACCGATCAAAAAGATAGGGTAAGTGTCAAAGAGATTTCACAAATAAGACCAGTGTCTGCAAATAATGAAGGATAGAATTAAAAGGGAGAGAATGATCCTGTACGGGAAGCAGGACACACAGCAGATTCATAGAATGCAAACGCCCAAAACAGCACTCCTGCCTCAGAATCAAAACCCTTGGGACATTTGGATCTGACTAAAAGGCCCATGAGAGTCTCATAGGCATGGAAAGCCAAGACACGGTGGCAAAAACAACCTAAATGAAAGATCCTGGTGAACAAGACCCCAGCGGAAGGAACAGGCCATCAAGGAGGGAAGTGCCTTTCTCTGAAGGGAGGAAGGAACCTCCACTGTGATACGGCCTTGACTAAACAAGTTCAGAGTTGGTGAACTCAAGGGGCTTCCATAGCCTAGACAGCTCATGGCAAGAGTCCCGGGTGATTGCTGACGTCATAAATAAGAGTGCCAATTGTTAAATCAACAACGGGAGTCACTGGGTACATGCTCCCCACGTAGGATCTCTGTCCTTAATGTGTTTTACTATGAAACTTAAAAACAACACTACTAGTCAAACAATACCCTATACCTTGTGTGGTTTTGTGAGTGCAGCCTGTTGAAATCCTTGCTTAGTGTATACTAAGTTGATCTTCAGTATATGAAGGTAATTGAAAATGAAACTCGATGAAGGGCGGGATGGGAGAAGGAGTGGGAGAGGGGAAGGCCACGGGAGGGAGGGGGGTTGGGGGGGGGGAGCCACAACAATACAAAAGTTGCACTTTGTAAATTCACATTTATTAAATAAAAAAACGAAAAAAAAAAAAAACAAAAAATAAAGCAAGGGTTGAATTTGAAAAAAAAAGAAAAAAGTAGACCTATATAAAAGGATTATTTGATGATTTCATGTTTTTCACCAAAGTAAATGTATATTGTCATAAAAACGTAGACCTATAGAAATTATTGAGGACAAAATACAGACAGAAAAAGAAATGGAAATATGAAAAAACAAGTATGAGACTAGAGTGAGAAGGTAAACTATGTATCTTATTAGAATTCCAGAAAGAGATGATAATGGGCCGGCGCCACGGCTCACTAGGCTAATCCTCCACCTTGCGGCGCCAGCACACCAGGTTCTAGTCCCGGTTGGGGCTCTGGATTCTGTCCTGGTTGCCCCTCTTCCAGGCCAGCTCTCTGCTGTGGCCAGGGAGTGCAGTGGAGGATGGCCCAAGTGCTTGGGCCCTGCACCCCACGGGAGACCAGGAAAAGCACCTGGCTCCTGCCATCGGATCAGTGCGGTGCGCCAGCCGCAGCGTGCCGGCCATGGCGGCCATTGGAGGGTGAACCAATGACAAAGGAAGACCTTTCTCTCTGTCTGTCTCTCTCACTGTCCACTCTGCCTGTCAAAAATAAAATTAAATAAATAATTAAAAAAGAAGATAATGGGACAAAATAAAATTTGAAGAATTCATAGCCAAGAATTTCCTCAGAATTTTCTTACTTATTTACTGTTCCACGCTATGTTCACTGAATAGTATAAATAAGCAAAGCTGAAGCTAAACATATGACAGCAAATTGCACAATACAAAGACAAAGAGAATATCTTAACACAACAGAGGTGGGGGACAGTGGACTAAATTCCCTGCAAAGAAAAAACAATTGGATTTCAGAGACATTGAATTAGTAGGAGACCAGTGGCCTGAGGCTGTACCCATGCTTTGAGTTCCCACTTTATCAATTGCAACCTAACTTAGTGCTCAAATGAACTGAAACTTAGGAGGTTAATTTTTGGGAAAAAAAAATAGCCAGGTCTCAATTGATCCCAGGCAGCTGAGCTTACAAGCAGCCAACCAATCCGACGATGTTCAGATTAAGCAAAGGCCTAGTATAACCCAGCAAGCCATTTCCATGTTATTTCCCTACTTGCTTGGTAACCACTTGGTGCCCACATCAGAGGAGAGCTCTCTGTACCTCTTCTGGTTCTGAGTGCTGACCAATTCCTGAACTGTTCTTTGTTCAGATACACGGAAAATTTGAATTGTCAAAATTTTTCTTTTAACAGAGTTCACTTCTCCAAAGCAATAATGAGAAAGTAACCACAGTTCCCACACAGAAAGATAAATGTGTCAACTGTCATTTGCATGCTTAGTGACAGTTTGACATTTTTGGATATAGTTAGCCCAAGTCACCCATACTTTCAAAAGTAAAAACTGCACAAGAGATATAAATTAAGAGAAGCGTCACTCTTTTCCATATTTCTTCCTCTTTGATTTCCATCTTCACCTGTAGGTAACAGGCTCTGCTGAAATCAAATACTATTGATTTATTACCCTTATGTTTCTGAAATTAAGAGCAGATATGTGAATATCTTCTCACTTGCTCTTGAAACGAGAGATAGCATACTATAAACATTTCTGAATATAGCTCCTAGGAAATAATTTTACTTCTGAAAAACTCAAGGCTTAGGGGAAGAAATTGTGATTAAAAATTTAAAAATATTTCAGACTAAATTATAACGATTACACCATCAAAATATAGATACATATCACTAAAGCAATACTTAATGAATGATGTAGGCCTCTATCCTAAGAAGTCAGGACAAACAGCTGGTTGTGGCACAGTGGGTTAAGCCGCTGTCTCCCAAGCAGTTGCCCGACATTGGAGCTCCAGTTTGAGTCCCAGCTGCTCCACTTCTGATCAAGCTCCCTGATAATGTGCCTGGAAAAGCAACAGAAGATAGTCAAAGTGCTTAGGCCCCTGCCTTGCATACAGGAGACGCAAGTGGAATTCTAGGCTCTGGCCTTGGCCTGGCGCAGCCTCAGCCCTTACAGCCATTTGGAGAGTGAACTAGTGAATGGAAGCTCGCTCGCTCGCTCGCTCTCTCTCTCTCTCTCTCTCTCTCTCTCTCTCTGTTGCTCTGTGTGTACGTGTCTTTCTCTCTCTCTCTGTAACTCTGTCTTTTAAGTAAATAAATAAGTCTTAAAAAAAAGAAGCCAGAACAAAAGCACTAAAAGAAAGTGGAACAGAGGGAAGAAGAAAATGAGGACAATGAGTGAAACAAAAATCAAACATGTAACAGAGAGACAGGCAAAAGCTATTCCTGAATAAAAGAATAAAATTCTTTTAAAAGTTGTAGAAAGAGAAAACAATTACATCATCAGAAGGAAAGAATGAGACAAATCTGAATACCAAAAAATATTAAAAATATAGAAAGAGGTTATTTTTATTAACATCATATTAATAAATTATTATTTAAAGCTGTACCCAAAATAACTCATAGATGGATAGGAAGACTGAATAGCACCATCTCTTTTGAGCACTGGAAATCCTTAAATAAAAAAGGGTTCCTAAAAGAAAATTCCAAGTGATATTTATGACTCAAAAGTTCTACCGAATTTTTTTTTTTTAAAGTTAGAAGTTTCCCAAGTTATACCAAAGGGTAGGAAAAGAGAGTATTTACCAAACTCATTTTTCTGGGGGGATATCAAAAGCCTAGACAAAGGGCAGCACAAAACAGGGAAACTACAGTCTGTTCTTTCTGATGACTATATGTATTGGAGACTGGTTTTTAAATTTTCATGTATTTTATTTATTTGAAAGGAGAGAGAGAGAGAGAGAGAGAGCGAGCGCGGACCCACAAGAGCATTCCCATCCATTGTTTCACTCCCCAAATGCTGGAGCTGGGCCAGGTAAAAGCCAGGAGTCAGGAACTCAATCCTGGTCTCCCGTGTGGGTGGTAGGGATCTGAGCACTGAGCCATCACCTGCTGCCTCCAGGGTCTGCATTAGCAGGAAGTAGGACTCAAGAGCAGAGCCAGGATTCAAATCAGGCACCACAATACAGGATGAGGGCGCCCCCAACAGTATGTTAACTACTACACTAAATCCACCCAATGAATTGTAGGTTGTTAATGTGTCTTAGCTTCAAGTCTCTTTTTGCTGCTCATAGTAACGGAAATTTGTAAAGAACTTCATAGAACTTGGCCACCTGGTCATGGAAAATATTTTTTTCAGCTTCTCTTAAAGCAATTGGTAGCAATAGAATCAACTTGGAGTGAGTGAGATGAGACAATGTGAGGAGGGCAATTTTCTTGGTTATCTTTTTAAGAAGAATGTTTGGGAATCTCTCTCTCTCTTTCAATGGGCTGAGAAACGTTCCTAACTTGGGAGCCAAATATTGGGAACAAAGGTTGGCTCTCAACCACTCACGGGTACTGCCCACTCCAGGTACTGCCATAGAGAAAAGTTAATTTTTATGTTACATATGTTATATATATATATATAAGGGGACTTCAGCATTTTCCTGGAAAACGGAATGAAAAGAGAAGTTTGAGTGCAAAAATTTTTGAAATCTATGCATACTTTTTTCATAACATGGATTTCAATAAATGTCTTAAAGACCCCCTTTATGTTGGATTTCAAAACTTTTTGTGCCCATATAAATTTCTCTTTTAATTCAATTTTCCAATAAATTTCCCTATATATTGGGTCTGTTTGTTATGACAGCTTAGTTTTTAGCCTAATAAATACAAATTATATGTGAGAATCTTAAACTCTCTTAACAAACTGAATCCCGCAAACAGCCTAACAGTTGAGCAAGTTGAGTTTTATCTCAGGCATGCACAGGTTGCTCAGCAGAAGACAGTCTATTAACTTATTTCATCACATGAGATCTAAGAAGAAAGTAGTACAATCATCCCAATAATTTCATAAAAATGCTTTGGGTGACATTCAAATTTTCCTTAGACAAATAAGGATAGAAGAGACTCAAAAAATGAGGTAAAATTAAATATAATCAACACAATTTATTTAGGATACTCCTTTTAAGATGAAGAGAATCACAAAGTAATCACCTTCACTTCTACTAAGTGTGGTGCTGGGGCTGAGGGAAACACAGAAAAGTAAAAAAAGAAATAAAAGGATCATAAAGAAAGAAATAAAACCGCCATTATTAGCTGACAGAACAGTCTACATTACAAAATCCCAGAGAACTTACAGATAAAGTGTTATATTACCAAGTGAGCTCTGTAGGTTCTTGGACAACCTGGGCTCCTTATAGTTGTCCATATACAAATGCAAATTTCATTTCTTCTACAGGAATTTTAATATAAAATAGACTATTGAGGATACAATCAAAATGTAAATTTTCCAGGAATAAATACAGCTATTATTGTACTTTATGGGGAAAATTTTAAAACATTACTAACAAACTTTAAAGATTCTTTCTCCCTCTCCTAAAAGATATCTTATGTTCAGATAGAGGATGATTCAAAATTATGATGAGCATAATTCTTAACAAATTGACCTATCAATTCAACTCCAATCATTCCTACACAAATCCTAACAGTTGTTTTCTGTTTGTGTGTGGAATAAAATAAACTGAGGATAAAATATATATGAAGGAATAAAAGTCAAGAATACTTAATATATTGCTTAAAAAGAGAAAACAAAGAGTAGGAACTCAAATGATCAGAAATCAGGGATTATGATCAAACATATGGATTAAAATTGAATGGTTGGGAGCACACATCTGGGATGGTGATTTATTCAGACCTGGTGCTGTCAAACTGCAGGCAGATAATGACTTTCCAATAAATAGTCTGGGAATAAGTTAGTCACTTAAACAGCAGAATTAGATCCTTACCTCATAGCATAAGCAAGAACCAATTTCGGATGGATTAAAGAATGCATGTAAAGTGCAAAATTATAAAGCTTTTAGAAGATGACATAAAAATGATCTTTCTGATCTGGATTGGGGAAATAGTTTTTATTCAACTTTGGAAAATCTCTACAGTCAGTTACCCCAGGAGCCATGGGGAAGGCATCAGTTTAGGGTTCTGTTCCGTAAGTAGATCCATCCCACGGGAGCAAAAAGGATGTTCAATATCTAGTTTGGGCAAAGTGTGGTTTGAGGAAACTATCAGGGATAGAACAGCCAACAGTGGCCTCATACAGCGGCCTTCTTCTCATACCCCCAGCAGGACAGGCTACCACGTCAGACAAGAGCAAGGTGCTCTTGAGAAGGCAGAACAAAGAAAAATGCAATTGACAATCATGAGCAGGAAATATGGTTCATTGAATTATCTTGCATAAGTAATAAAATAAATACTAAAGGTTAATATAGAGTCACAGAGGGCATTCTTTCCTATCAATATTACCAGAGGTAGTACATTAGCACCTGAAATCTACACTTAACATTTTCATCTGGAAGATAGAGAGAAAGAAGTAATTCCTGAAGCATATAAAAATGATATATTGCCAGGGACATCTGCCATGAACTATCCCCAAAATTATTTGGTTATAAGACAATGAATCATGGAAGCCCCATTAAAAGCTGAAGCCAGAGAACACAAGAATTCTCCCTCCAGGCCAGGGCTCACTAGCTTGTGACCCCTGCTCATTGCGATAAATATTTTAACCCTTGTGCTTCATCATATGAGTTTCTTGCTCATGGAAGAAGTATAAAATCTAGGTAACTTTGAAGTATTTCTTCCACATCTGCTTCTTCTCTCCATCTAAGCCTTCCCTCCTCCTCCCGCTGCCTTTCTCTGTCCTTTTCCTTGCCTACTGCTTCTTTTTCCTTCTCCCTCAATTTTCCTTCCCCCTTTTTCTTATTTTGTGAAAACAAATATTACTGACAATTGAGGTAGAAAAACTCTTCTTACTGAGTAGGCATTAAAAAACCTTGAATGTGAGCACACTTTCAACCAGTCTCAATGAATGGAAAAAGTGAGTCTAATATGTTTCCATATTGGATGCTTATTATATTCTCTGGAGTGTAGGTCAATTTTTCTTTGTATGCTGGAAAGAGAAGAAAGTCTTATTTCCCCTATCTAAATAATTTCAGGCACACTGAAGATCAATAAACTACAGCTGACATAAAACAATGATTATTTCATAAGGATAAGTCCTTGTGAAATAATCATAAAAGTCTAGACTTCGAGCTGTGACTTCTTTTATAATGACAGCAGATATGAAACATGAATTGCTTTCTTCCCTACAAAAACAACTTTGTAATGCTGGATAGGAGAACATTAAAATGCCATTTTAATAACTGTCTTGAGATCACATTGACCTCTACTTCTAAGCTTCTAATTTAGGTTTTTCAATTCAAGTTAAAGAATGTGGAGGAGCAGGCATTTAGCCCAATGGTTAAGACATCTACATCCGACACTGGAGTACCTGACTTCAATTTCTGCTTCTGGCCTTCGTTCCTGACTCCAGTCTCCTGTTAATGCAGACTTTGGGAGGCAGCAGTGACAGCTCAAATAACTGGGTTCGTGCCTCTCTTGTGGGACTCCTGTGTTGAGTTTTTGGCTTCTGGCTTATGCTGGCCCAGCTCCAGCTGTTGTGGGCATTTAGAGAGTGAACCACTGGAAGGGAGCTCTGTTCTGTGTGTGTCTTTCTCCCTACTTCTCACCTACAGAGAAAGTGGGTCTTGTTCTAGGATGCCTATTATCCCATCTCATCTATCAACCTCAGAGGCTCATGCTAACATAGGTCAACACCATCATGGCAGCTCAGGGCATGTTGTCCAGCCAGGTCAGTGACTTCTAAAGATGCAGGACAAAGTCATCAGCTGGCATTAATGTTAAAGTGTCTCCTCAGAACTAGAAAGTCACTGATGTTAATGGGATGTCTAATCTGCTTGCATTCACTCTCCCTCTGTGCATTGAAATACATACATTACCAAAAAAAAAAAAGATATCAAAGACTGTTTATAAACATCATCCCCATTCCCTCTCTTTCTTTCTGACTTCTGTCTCCTTGGCCCTGTCTTCCCATTCTCATCCTTGGATGCACCTTTAGCAACAAGGACAAAAGAAGACGCACAAATGGCCAACAGACATCCCTAACCATCAAGGAACTGCAAATCAAAGTCACGAAGAGGTATCATTCTAACTCATGATACCATGTTAGAATGGTTATTATGAAAAAAAAGTCCAGAAAAGGGAATCTTACCCATTGTTGGTGGAGGTTCAAATATTACAGCTATAATAGAAAAGAGAATGGATGCGTCATAAAAATTGAGAACTAGAACTACTACATGACCCAGCAATTTCACATTGGGTGTGTCCAAAGGACAGGGAATCATTATGTCCAAGTAACATCTGCACTGTCATGTTTAATGCCCTGCATATTTAGACTTTCCATAGGAAAGCTTAAGAAGTTGATCTCATCGGCTAGAGTGGAACTGTGATTATTAGAGCCTGGGAAAGGTAGGTATGGAGGGAGGATGGTGAATGGGGACAGGGTGCAGTTGGACAGGGGGAATTACTGCTCATGTTCCCCAGCACAGTGGAGTAAATGCATAGCAACAACTCACTGTGTGTTTCAGAAGCTTGGTTGTGAGGATTTTGAATTTTCCCAGCACAAAAATAATAAATGTTTGAGGTGATGGAAATGCAATTACTCCAACCTGATCATTACACGTTGTATGTGTGCATTCAATATCACACTGTAACCTATAAATACATATAATTATGTCAATTACAATAAAAACATACATTAAGAAAAAAGAAAAGAAACAAGGACAGAATTTGACATCTTGATACTGATTTCTTTTTTTTTTTAAGATTTTATTTATTTATTTGAGAGGTAGAGTTACAGAGAAAGGCAGAGGTAGAAATAGGGAGAAGTCTTCCATATGTTGGTCCACTCCCTAAATGGCCTCAATGGCCACAGCTGCACTAATCTGAAGCCAGGAGCCAGGAGCTTATTCTGAGTCTCCCACGTGAGTGCAGGGGCCCACGCACTTGAGCCATCTTCCACTATTTTCTTAGGCCATAGCAGAGAACTTGATCAGAAGTGGAGCAGCTGGGACTCCAACCAGTGTCCATAGGGGATCCTGGCACTGAAGGCAGAGGTTTAGCCCACTGCACAACAGCACCAGTCCCTGATTTCTCTTCTCTTCTCTTCTCTTCTCTTCTCTTCTCTTCTCTTCTCTTCTCTTCTCTTCTCTTCTCTTCTCTTCTCTTCTCTTCTCTTCTCTTCTCTTCTCTTCTCTTCTCTTCTCTTTCTTTCTTTCTTTCTTTCTTTCTTTCTTTCTTTCTTTCTTTCTTTCTTTCTTTCATTTTAAGAGTTATTTATTTATTTGACAGGCAGAGTTACAGAGAGAGAGAGAGGGAGAGATGGAATGAGGCTGAAGCCACCTAGCCTGGGCCAGGTGTTGTGAACAGCCCCACTGTGGGGTTTTCTATCTCCACACAGTTCTCTGCATCTAGGTTTTCAGACTTCCCAGGATCTCCCAAGTGTTGGCCTTTTGGTTGCTTCTACCACGGCTAGGCTCCTTGGCTTTACACTGTTGTGTGTGGTCATGCTCTTGGTACTGCCTGCTCAGTTCTTCATGTTCCCACCTGTCACTGTTTGACTTTCTCCACTCAGCATGTTGTGTCTTTCTGGCTCCGCAAGCCACCTCAGTGGGGGAACGTTTCCTCCGTTTACCCTAGCAAGCCATGGGGTTGCCCATTCTACAAAGTGGAACCACCTGCTCGCTTTGGACTTACAAAATGCACCTAAGCAGTTAGTGACCGCATACTTTACTATAGAAACCTGAGCATTTCTGACAATGAAAAGAGGGAGCTATAGACAATCACACCAGGGCAACAGGAATAGAAACCAAGATTATCCAGAGAATTCAGGACGTGGAGTCACCCCAGGGAAAAGGCTCCGTGTTTTATTTGGTTGGCCTCAGTCTCAGCTTCTTTGGACCATGCCAAGGCATCTCATTTTCCCTCACTGGGAGTTCCTTCAGTTCATCGCTATTCCTCCAGGCAGACCTGGGCAGGCCTGAGCTCGAGGGGACACAAAGCTGATGCTGTCAAATTGTACTCTTACACTTGGCCAAATTATGGCCACACAACCAGAAACTAATTGAGTCAGAACCAGAATTCTAGTCTTCTGAATTCCATTCAAGTGTGTTATCTTTGACACTCTGAAGTTCCAGGTAGCCAGAGTATAGACGCCCTGAGGAACATACCCCTCCTTCTAGGGAGGCCAGATCCAGGTTCATACAGGCCCTTGCAGATATGGAATTACACGCCCCTCCCAGGGAAATCTGAGGATTCTGCTCGGCTATCATTCCAAAAGTCAGGCTTCATCTACTCAGAAAAACAAAATGCACTCACCATAGAAATTACTGAACCAGAATCAACGAAGGGACATTTAACCAAGTGTTCATGTTATTGGTCACAGAGGAGCTAGTGTTTCCTCAACGAGAGGTGGAGGACAAGAATTTGGAACTTCAGATGCCTTTGTCTCTATCTTGCATTTCTGCGGAGCTCATGTTTTTTATAAAGATTTATTTTGGCCGGCGCCGTGGCTCAACAGGCTAATCCTCCGCCTTGCGGCGCCGGCACACCGGGTTCTAGTCCCGGTCGGGGCACCGGATTCTGTCCCGGTTGCCCCTCTTCCAGGCCAGCCCTCTGCTGTGGCCCGGGAGTGCAGTGGAGGATGGCCCAGGTGCTTGGGTCCTGCACCCCATGGGGAGACCAGGAAAAGCACCTGGCTCCTGCCATCGGACGAGCGTGGTGCGCCGACCCCAGCGCGCCGACCGCGGCAGCCATTGGAGGGTGAACCAACGGCAAAGGAAGACCTTTCTCTCTGTCTCTCTCTCTCTCTCACTGTCCACTCTGCCTGTAAAAAAAAAGATTTATTTTGGGACTCGAATGGGGAATGCCATTGCTGTAGACAGCGCCACAACACCAGCTCCAGGAACTCTGTTATTTACACACAACCCGAGGATGCCCACGTCTGTGTACTCTTTCTCAGAGTCATACATTTACATTTTATTGCTATAAAATGATCAGGCATAATTTTGTCAGGTAAGGTCAGAAAATATAGTAGCCTCCTTATCCTTCCCTCCCTTAGAGCTAGTTTATTAAGTTAAAACAGGAAGAAATGTGCTTTCAAACAAACACAGTAAATTAGACCTTTCAAACACTTGTCATTAAAAGACGGTTTGTTGAAACTTCAGACAGGTTAAACGTATGCCACAATTTGAGTGAAAAAAATTAGCTTTCCAGGGTTGCAATTACAACCCTACTTAGTTGCCATGGTGATCACACAGCATATGGATTTTGCCAGATAAAGACATCAGGGGTGGTGAGAAGGGACAGGGTGTTTTTTGAATCACCACATGCCAAGTGTCAACTCTTCAGCAGCTCTTTTGCAAAAAAAAATTTTTTTTTAAGGAAAACATAATGTATTTGAATTGGGAAGGGGGCTGGGAAGAGGAGCAGGGTTTGGGAGAGTAAAACAGATTACAGAAATGTTTAAAGAAAATATGAATTTAAAATAACTGAAATCTTAATGGCAAATTGTGTAATAAGAGTTCCTTAGGGTTTTAGTGTTAGAAGCACAGGCTCTAAAAGGGGGGGGGGTGAGGAGGCTGCAATATTTTCTGACTTTACCTTATAAATATGTTCCACAATGTGAGGGGAGGATCTGTTTCTCCTCTCTTGTGGCTATAAAAATAAGGGTATTTTTATATGCAATATTCCTTCTCCTATATTATCTGTATGTGCATGTAGGAATATTCTTGGTCATGATCTTGTCAATTTCCCAGGTGTGGAGTAGGAGTGTCCCTGTGCTAAAGATACAGACTGTAACACAGTCAACTCTCCTCGAAGAATTTATCCATTTAATGGGAACAAACAAATCCACCACATGTCCTATGAACTGGCATATAACTTATAAGTCTCAATCTATGGTTAACTTCATTGATCATTCATAATTTACACACTCACAATAATGACACCTGCTTTGCCAGCATAACAGTGACATTGAAAGGTGGTGCCACATCTCTGCGCACCATAGAGTGAGTCTCAGAACCAGCTTGCCTGGGTCCCATGGCCCAACTCACTTTGTGTTGCTGAGCAGTGGCAACAACTCCAGGCTACCTAGGCAGCCATAACTCCTGACCTTAAGGACTTTGGGTTGCAGTTGGGGGAGAGGAGCAATCAACAATGGACAAATGATACACAAGACAACTTCAGGGCAAGGAGCTGGAAGTAAAGAAACAGGGTTGTGTGAAGGGGAGTCCCTTGTGGGCGAGGAAGGGATGGGGTGGTAGAACAGGGCCCTACTTCAGACAGAGCATCTGGAAAGTGACATAGGAGCCACAAGCTGCCAGATGTGACAGACAGCCACCTGGGGCAAGACCAGAGGCAAAACAACACAGATACTTGAGCAGTCGAGAGTTTGGCTGAGGCAGAATGAGGATCGGAAGAGGGGACAAGAAGAGTGGCTACAGATGAAGAAGAGTGTGGGGGCTCCGATGGACCAGGATATTGAATTTTTGTTTTACTGTTTCCCCTACAGAAATTGTAGAATTACATCAAATTGTCCAAGAACTCATGAAAATCTTAACTAGTAGATGCCCTGGAAGGACTTCCTGTGGAAAACGACACAGACAGTTGGACGCTCTTTGATGTCCCAGCCAGGGCCCGAAGTCAGCCCCACAAGTCCAACTGGCTCAGCTATGGTTTCCAGGCCCTGAGAGTCAGTTCCTTTTCTGTTTGTTTGTTTTAAGATTTATTTTAGTTATTTGAAAGGCAGAATGACACAGAAAGAGAGAGAAAAACAGAGAGAGAGATGTGGTAGAATGAGAAGGCTGTGTCAAGATGGTCGCTGGCAAGCGAGCATCAGTTACTCAGGAATGGCTTCGAACCCACCTGGCTAAGGAGCCTGGCTGGCAACAGGCAGTGATTGGTTAGCACATAAACTGCCCCTTCACTGGATTGGCTGCCTCGGCTATATAAGCTGCTGTACCAACTGAAATAAACAAGTCTGTGGGATGCTTGCTTCTGGCCTCTTTCACCCAACTCCTGGTGTCTGTGTGGTGACTCCACGCCTCTTGCCCCCACTGCACTCCTCCTCTCACAACGAATCCACAACAGAGGGAGAAGGAGATTTTCCATCTGCTGGTTCATACCACAAATGGCCACAATAAATCTAACCAGATTTCCCAGGTGGGTTGCAGGGGTCCAAATGCTTGGGCCATTATCTTCCAGACACGTTAGCAAGGAGCTGGATCAGAAACAGAATAGCCAGGAATGAAGCTGAAGCTCCCATACAGGATGCTGGTGTTGAAGGTAGAGGCTTAACGTGTGGCTCCACAACACTAACCCCAAGAGCTTGTTCTTAGACCCCATCCAAAGCTTGCTGAATCAAAACCATGGTGATAGGGAGCCAGGGAACCCCTCTGCTACATCATCTTGCATGCACGAGGCATGCATTGGTATTGGCACTGCCAGTGAGAGGCATAGGAGGCGGCTGACTCTGTGAATGCTGCGGAGTCTGGGTGGCTTAGCCTCCCCTCACCAGTGCATTTGAGTTGAATGCAGGCAAGCCTAGCACCCCCAGTTTGATCCTGTTCCTTTCCCTTCCTTCTGGTGGAGGTTTAATGAGGCTTGCACCCTCTTTTCAACCCAAGTTGTCAGTTGTCACTAACTCAATGCCACTCATTCTCAAAATAGAAATGATTTCTAGGAACCATGAACTTGTCTGCACATGTAAATAGTGCATCTGTCTCTTTAAATGGAAAGACATTGGGGAATAGAAGCCAAGGCTAATTATGCAGTCATAGCTAATAATGAAAATGTGCCTTAGGCTTTGTGGGAGGGCCCGTATTAGGGACTAAGGATTGGTCTCCTTCCCTTGTTGTTTTACATATTTACAAATTGTTTTAATGTGATAATCATTAACACTGATAATTCTAAGGGCCTCACCAAATAGGAATGTGTCAATCTTGAGTTAGATTCCTCATAAGAGAACTGAAACACAGCCACCAGTCCAAGAAATCTCCCTACAGCTCACCCATCGGCCATGGAGGAACTGTTTACGCAAGTGGAAAAAGCAAAAACAAAACCCCCACTCCTCCCTAATCTCATCCAGCTTTTTTACTTCTCTCTTAAAACCAGCGTGGGGATCAGAAATGTCCACTGCCTAGATGCCTCCTTAAAGCTGGACCCAGATCAACATCCAATTTAATACAGGTCAGCGAACAAGTGTTAAAAAGCAAGGTCTCGCGCCTGCTTCCAATCTATACTGGATTAAAAACAATGATTTAGAGGTGAAAGGCTGCTGGCCCGGGCTGCGGGCCCGGTGCCACTCAGCGCTCCAGCTATTCTTCAGCCCTGAAATCCTTGGCACCATATTTTCCTGAGGTCATCTTCATCAGACAGGACGTGGCTCCGTCTCATCCTGCCAGAGAATTTATTGTATCGATTTGGGGAAGAAGGTTAATTGAAATGAACTTTTGGTTTTAAAGGTAGGTTTGGTGCAAGCCTCCACAATTAAAATGGAATTCTTCTCCTTTAAGTGACTTGGGCTCATTTGACTGCCTGGACAGCGCTGTGGAGAACAGAGGCGGGCATAATTCTACAAATGTGAAATGCTCATTTACTTTTCTCCTGTTGCTATAACAACTCACTTTTGAACCAGACATGGTGATAGAAAGCCTTGGCTTCGCAATGAATTTCACATTGGTTTTGTTTAGATTTTTCAATCAGTGCCTTGGAACTGCAGCTGGAAGTGCAAGTAGAGGTTTTCCTCTTTCCTTTTTTAGAAACCTTGCTTAGGACTGGAGCTTTGTGTTTCCATCTTGTCTGGAGGCTTGAAAAAAAAAAAAAAAACCAAGTTCCACCCCATGCACAGTTTGCGATTTTCCCGACATAAATCATGTTCCCAGCCCAGGCTGCTCTTCTTTCCCTTAAAGGTAACCAACACCAGCCCCGGGGGCTCCTGCTGGAGAAACACAGCCAGCAGCCCATTCGGTTTTGCATTTTCTTCTGCCCAAACGTTACCAGCAAGACCTGTGTCTCTGCAGGATTTGGGGAAATGCAGGCCCCCAAATCTTGTTAAGCCTTGCACTGCACAAACATGCTTTGTTTCTTAATGACTCCACGAGAGGGGCGCGTGCATTTGGCAAATGCAGAACAGACAAATATTTTCAGAGAAGCACAAAAGAGTAATCACACACACAACAAGACGCCAATTCTGCTTCCATCCTATTCTGAACATCTCCCCCGCCACACCCCCGCTCAGCTCCCAACTGGTAACAGACGCTCACATGGACCTGAAATTCCTGCCCTTGCTTTTGGGAGCATGAGGCTATCAAATGCTGATTTGAACACAGGTAGGATTAAGAATCAAATTGAAAAACAGACTCAACATTTGGAATGAAATCAGCTTTCTTGTCAACATCTCTATCTTCCCTTTTGGGAAGATAAACCATGGGATGTTTTTCACAGCTTGGTAAAATTTTGTTTTTAAATCACAAAATTCTGGTGGATAAGAAACAGTACATGTGACAATGTCAGGCAATACAGTCTTCTCTCCACCTAGCAAGATAGCAAGGGGCCACCTGCCAGTTCTGGTTCTTTGGACATTTTCTCTCCTTTTGTCTATAGATTTTTATCAGGAGGAATAACTGAATTGTTCATTACTGTCTCTATTTTTTTTTTTAAGATTTTATTTATTTATTTGAGAGGTAGAGCCACAGACAGTGAGAGTGAGAGACAGAGAGAGAGGTCCTCCTTCTGTTGGCTCACTCCCCAAATGGCCGCAATGGCCAGAGCTGCACCGATCTGAAGCCAGGAGCCAGGTGCTTCTTCCAGGTCTCCCACGCAGGTGCAGGGGTCCAAGCACTTGGGCCATCTTTCACTGCTTTCCCAGGCCATAGCAGAGAGCCGGATTGGAAGAGGAGCAGCCGGGACTAGGACCGGCGCCCATATGGGATGTTGGTGCCACAGGCAGAGGACTAACCCACTGTGCCATGGTGCCAGCCCACTGTCTCTATTCTTTAATGAGATGAGGTGCATGATAATTGGCATAGTAAATACATTTAGAATCCCAAGGCATCGTATGAGGATCAGTGAAATAGGACCACAAGTTCCAGCACCAGCATTTGGATCATTTCTTCCTCTTTTTATAGATTTATTTATTTTTAATTTGAAATGCAGAGTGACAAAAAGAGAGGAAAGACAGGGAGAGGGACAGAGAAAAAGTGTGTGAGAGGGATCTTTTATCCACTGGTTCATTCTCCAAATGGCTGCAATGGTTGGAGCTGGGCCAGGCCGAAGCCAGGTTCCTGGACCATTTAAGACTCCTATGTGGGTGGTATGGGTCCAAGAACTTGGACCACCCTACACTGCCTTCCTAAGTACATTACCAGGGAGTTGGATGGTTATCAGAATAGATGAGACTCAAATTCGCACTCTAATATTGCATGCTGATGTCGCGAGTGCAGGCTTAGCCCACTGCACCACAGCCCTCTTGGGTCCTTTTCTGATAGGCTCTTTTGCTCCTGGTCATGCATGCAATTCCTTGGCTTACAAGCACAAATATAGTTGAAAGCTATGCTTTGCAACAGAAATGTAGAAAACACATTTGTTCCTGATGGCAATATAACAAAATGTGACCTATTTGGGAACATAATTACCATGACCTTTAGATAGAGATGTTTGTTTTCAATTCTGGTGATTCCATTAGAATTAATTTTCAGGCATAGAATAAAAAAGAAAAAAAAAACTCAAGTAATAAGCAAGATCTAGCCATCTATCCTCCCTATTCTCTCCCTCCCTCCCTCCCTTGTTTCTTCTCCCTCCCTCCCTTCTTTCTTCCTTCCTTCCATCTATCCTTCCTGTGCCTTCCACTCCCCCCTCACTTCCTTTATTCCTTCCTGTCCATCTGTCTGTCCATCCATCTGTCTGTCCGTCCATCCATCCATCCATCCATCTCTGTCTATGAATAGAGCCAGAAATATCAAAACCACCTAAGGTCTTAAGCCACCCTGAGAATCTAACTTTCTGCTGGAGTCTAGCAGAGACCACATAACTCAGGCTCTTCACCAGGCAGGCTGTTCGGAGTGTTTGCTTGATAATCAGCTATTCAGAAACATAAATTTAGAGTTCTCCAAGTCATGGTTTCTAGTTAACTTTGTAAATGAAGTATGGAAGAAGGAGAATCAATATTTGAGCATCTATAAATGTTAGGTGCTGGTTTTGTTGAAGATAAATCATATGCTAAGCAGTTTTATGATCATGTTTATGAAAAATGAGTCAAATCAATTCAGAAATGCCTACAAACTTGTTATTTAGCCAACACTGGGAGCTCATCTTAAGCCCACATTTTCACTAATCCTAATTTTCATATCTGGCTTGAGAAGCAAGTAACCTTAAAAATAGCTTAAGATTTTAGAGTTAGGAAGGGAGGGCAAGATATTCTATTATAACCTCAGCAAGACTTTTCTCTCAACAACTTACTTTATAATTTATGACTTCCATCTCATCTGCTCCCAACAAGCATTGAGGAAGTCATTTCCGTCTTCTTTATGATTTATATGTTGCTTTCTCATAGGTAAAATATCCTCTGGACACATTCACAGTCAAAGGTGACACAGTTCATGGGAAGGTACCATTCAACAATATAACTATTTCAATAGTAAACAAAGAACACAGCGAGAGTTGTCACTGAGCTCCGTGGAGCCCTCCTTAGTGACAAGGATGGAAGGGGCACGTGCCACCTCCTCCTCCTTATGACTTGGGCAAGATTCCACATCCCGCTGACATCTGGAGAAGTAGTCACAGGCAACTCCTCTGGGTCATAGAGCCATGAGCCCTGGGCCCAGGTCATGGCTCTATGCCATCAAAAAGATTGCCTTGCAAATATCATTGTTCAAAGAGGAGCAAGTTACCTCCCCCCAAAGAAAAAAGGAACGTTTTGAGAAGGGAAATATCAAGAACAAATATCACAGGTGAAGGAACTGCTAGGTTGGATGCAGGGATCCTGAAAACAACCTTCACTTAAAGTACAAAAGGAAAACAGTGCAAAATCCTACACACAACTAATGGCAAGGAAAGTACCAGATAGAAGTGAGAATCCCACAGTGTGAACAAGTTCACCCATTCACTCAATTTCTGAAAAAGCATTTTGAGTGCCCGTTACATGCCAGTCACTGTGTCAACTGCTTAGGAAACCAAGAGGAGTCAATCACGGTCTTTACTCTCAGGGAGCTGAAAGTCGAATGAATGGGGGCATACGGAGATGAAGCCACCCCATTTTAATTAGTGATGACAAAAGGGAATTTGCAGAGGAGCTGGGAAGGGCACCGCAGAAGACCAAACAGATGAACCAGGTCTTGAGTGAAACTCTGAGCATTTCAGATACGGACAACTTAAGGCAGGTGATGCCATCTCAAAAATGTGTTCAAGTGTGTGACTTTCCATCATAATTTGGTGACTGAGGTGAGTCCTACAAGGCTGTATGGCAGAAAGACAAAGTTGTCAAAGCAACAGAAATGCTTGTAAGGTTTTGGATCACATACATAGTTCAAGGGCAGATCAGAGCACCATGTGTTCGTAAGTTTGTTCCTTCCTGTCTTCCTTCCTCTTGGCCCAATTCCTCATCCTCACAATGATGGTAAATGTAATGCCTTTCTCACATGTAAATATGAGAAAAAAAAACCCAAACAGGACAGCATCTTTGAAGGGCTGAGCACAGGGAAAGGCTCACCTCACTCACTCCCTCACTCAGTGTTAGCCGTCATGATGTTATCTGCACAACTACTTCATTGGCTTCAGTGTGTACATGTATATCTGTGTGTGCACACATGTGCCCATGTGTGTGACTGTACAGCACCATGTGTGCTGGGCCTCCAGAATGCCCTATTGTATGCTCCACTGCATTCTTAATTTTCAAAAATTCCTAAGTAGCAAAGCCATATAAAGCATGAGAACTCTATTGAAAGACCAAACTAAAAAAGAGTAATAAAATAAAGAACAACTAGCTATAGGGAAGAATACCATACACTAAGGTATGGTAGACGTGCCTTTTTGTCTTTCTCTCGGATCCTCCATTATTTTCACCACTCCTGATTGCTCAGGTTGGATATCCTTCCCATCTCCCATGGGAAAAAATGCCATAGACAAAATGCTCCCTCTAATTAGGGAAGACAATCTCAACCATCCACCCACAAAGTAACGGAACTTATAGTTAAAATGCCTTGGGAAAGAAAATATGAATTTCACTCCTTTATGGAAAAGTTTTGTGATAACACTAAACTTCTCTCACCATTTTTGAAAGATATTTCTAGACGCAATCATGAAATTGCTCTGCTGTTCAATGCATTTATCAAAACAGTTCTTGTTTCTGTTTGAAATGTGGGGAATGAATGCGAAGCATCTTCTATGTTAATCCTCTCTTGAGCATCTTACTCCATGAAAGGGATTTATTTAACTCTGAACAACCAGAAGTCCGATAGGTAGACTCAATGTGCTATTAGAATACCCTTCTGTAGAGGAGTGCTTCTGCATACTATGGCAGGCCACTTTCTGTCACTTGCTCATTGAATTATGGAGAAAGAGGGAGCTCTGGTGTCAGAGATCCAAGTTCAAGTGCAGCTTTGCCATTTAGTAGCTGTTCAGTGCTGGACAAATGACTACCTTTATTCAAACAGCAAACTGCAGAGATACTGCCTCACCTGTGAGCAATTTTAGGAGGTCCAAAAATGAATGTGTAAAATGTCTATGACATTATCTGGTACAATAGAGGCTGAGTAATAGAAGCCGTTGTTAATCCAACATCTTTTCACTGAATTCACATGAAGTGTTGCCTGTTTAGTTCAGATTGCCTGGATGGTGATAGCGAATTTATGACCAGTTCTGTATTTTGTTGCTAATGCAATTCAGAAGGTACCATCCAACAACCTTGATTCCCTAGAATTCTTAGTTATATATCAAGGAAGAAATTGGAGCAAATCCTTTCTAAAGCATCGGATAGATAGGAAACATATGAACAACCTCAGAGACACCACTTAGACACTCTACGGGCTTATGCAGAAACGAGAAATAGAGGTACACTGAGAAAGGTACTCAGCAGAAGAGTTAACAAAAGGATTGGAAACCAACAGCACCTTCAATGTTCAAACCACAGAAAAGCAAGAAACATAACTCACAGCAGCCAATGTGTAAATAAGGCGACACCCAGGGGGAACCCTGCAGTCCTTGCAGCTGGACATTCAGGAGGGCACTGGGAGCTTTTGATCATAGCACTGACACTTCCCTAAGTGAAAGGCACTTGGCTTTAGCAATGATTCTCCCAGACAGGAAGAACAGTCCATGTCGGGTCAGACTGTATGCAGAAAGCCCAGGGTCTCCCCCCATGCCCATCTTGCTTTTCACAAGGGGTCTAAGCACTGCTGAAGTTTGGTGATACCTCGGAGCAGTATCAAGGCTCGAATTCAGCGCAATTAGCACACTTCCTACACATCGCTGCTGAAGAAAGCTAGATATCACAGACCAAAAAGGAAATACATATGCTGCGACTAAAGAACAAAAATAAATACAAACAACCATCAACCTAGTATTAGAGAGGTGAACAAAGGGAAATGTTAATGAAATTTTCAGGGCAAGCACCAGGCCTCCTCTTAACCTGTTCAGCAACTGCAGAATGCAAGGGCCGGGGGTTTTCTGAGTGCCCTCTCTAAACAAACACAGAAGGTCTCATCTTCCCATGGAGCAAGCATGCTTAGCATGCCACAGAAGCAAACCAAGATGAAGTTCTTCAGGCTATAATGCTTAGGCCCCTAATCCCAAATCAAATACTTCTTTATTGTGTGTGCTTCCCTGGAGAGCTGTAAAGATGGCGCAGGCAGACGGAGACCCAGGATACCTTGCAAGGCCACTGTAGGATACAGGTAAAATTGGCCCTCACAGAGTCTCTGAACCACCCTGGCCTGACTGTGTCCGTGGACTTTTCCCAGGCTGCACCCCCAAAAGACCCCTTTGCAACATCAAGAAGGGGAACTTGTTATCAGTCTGCTGCTTGCGTGATGTAGATGAAATAGCTGTACAGGATTCCCACTTGGCCATGGGTTTGTCTCATAAAGGAGCTAGAAAATTTTCCTAGGTTGGGAACATGGCAAAACGTTCTCATCCCTGGAAGCCACCTTTGCCTAAAGCCTCAAACACCATTCTTTCTTCAGAGCTTCTGCCTTTTGAGCAGGAGGTCAGCTCTACCCCCAGGCTCCTCTCTGTGGATACCCAGGCAGTCACTTCAAAGAGACTTCTCTTAATTAAGTCGAAACCTCTTTCTCAGTGTGGTTGTCCTTGAGCAGCCTCGCCCAAAGCTTGCAGTGAGGCTAGCGTGCCCCTTGCTGAAAACGGTGTCTGGAAAGGGAAACCAGTTAGCAGCACAGAGCACAGCCATCTTTTTCTCTGAAACTATGAGCAGAGTGAGTGCGTGAAGCTATGGGAAGGACACAATGTGCTGTCTGGCAAAAGTCGGACCACCTTTAGAAGTACAGATTTGAAGAGGAAAACATATCGGGTGCAAATGTTGCAAAGAGGTCTCCTGTGAATTGTTCTTGATCCTTCCTCTGTATCAGCACTAGTGGGTAGGGACATGCCCATGACTGCTATAGGAAGCATGGCACCTGTCATTTTAATCTGGCTCAATAAGACTCAGTCTTGGGGCCTCCAGCTCCATTCAGAGTTGGCTAGATTAGTAAAACAGCTTTCCATCTTGCTCCTGTCATGATGGACAGCTCACAGCATGGGTGTTCAGGGAAACCTGATATCAGCCCAAGGAGCATCCTCAGGGAGAAGGGTCAAAGCTTTCGATTCCAGGATTTGAGCCACCAGAATAGGCAGCCAATCTACAAATTTCAAGGAATTTTGAGAATTGTTTGATTTCAGATTAATAAAGCTTAAAATTTACTACCTTGAGAATGTCCAGCATGGTAATCTCCAAATGCCACCAACTAGAGTTCCTCTCCTCCCCCCAAATGCCAGCTGTCTAATAGTTAACAGCACACCAGTGCACAGAGGTAGATCAAGGCTACAAATGGAGATCTCCACCCTGAGATGCTTAGTGTATTCCCAGCTTGGAGAAAAACCAGAAAGCTTCTTTACAAACCAACCAACAAAAAAGGTCAATCTAATATTGGTCTACGTTTTATTCTTGCCATCATTGTGCACTTTAGGCATATTTATTTTTACACAAGCAATACATGAATATATTCTCATTGTAAATAATGCAAAAATAGTATAGAAATATGAATTAAACATAGAATATCTGTGTCATTTACCCCACCTTCTAATGCACACTCTTCTCCCAAGGCTATAGCCCTATTCCTAAACACACACACACACACCTGTGTGCATGAATGTACAAACTACATTTATGTGAATTCTTTTTGTGCTTTTATAAACTATAGTATGATAAAGATACTTGAAGACCCATTTCGAATCTAAGATGCACAAACATCTTCCCACCAACTGAAGTTCTGTCTCATTTGAGCAGACATGATTTCTTTTCACCATACACTTACTCTACTGTGCAGCCTTCTATAGTGCTGTTAACGAACTCCCCATTCCAAGTATAAATTAGCCACAAATAAGCTGAAGAGAATATAGAGATGATAGAATTAATATTTAAAAATCTATTATTCTGAAATATTTGGGGCCTACTTTATATAAATAGCTCATAAAACTAGTATATTGATGTTTCATGAAAACAGCGCTATATTTGAGAGTGTCAATTATGTTTTTGGAAAACATGATTAATTACCTGGACTAAAACAGGATCATTATTTCACATAATTAACAGAAACTATTTTAAAAATTATTATGTGCTATACAAACAGTGGCTATTGATATCATGCATAAGGAGATATTGGTTCTCTCTTCTTTGTATAAATATATTATTAAAAGGACTGTATATCAAGTGTGCATTCTTTATGCTTTGACACATGTTTTGCAAGATTTTCCTCATGTAAATGTTTATTCCTCATTTAATGAAAAATTGTTATGCATTATGCATAAGTCTTCAACTTTCAATATTCAGATAAGTTAGAATTGCTGTCTACAATTTAAATTCCCTAATATATAAACGACTATCAGTACATTTCAGCTAAGTGTTGCTAATTCTCAGGTTATTTAACATGGCAAGGAACTGACTTGGCAAGAACAATCCACACAACCCAAAACGTCGATGCCCAGCCCATAGATATTTTTCAGGAAATGCCACAGCTGCCTGTTATGTATTTGCATAATCAAGCATTATGCTAAGACTGATTATTTCCCTAGAGGCCATAGGCTGCCCCCCTTGGCAGGCAGATGCCCTCCATTTCTTCTCAGACCTGTCTGTGTTTTGTAGAGTGCCATCTACTGAACACTCGTCAATGGATAGCTGCAAAGGTAATGAAAATGATGGCCAAGGCACTGAATGTTGGCCATTCAAACGTGGAGGGATGCTTGACATTTCTTTGATTCAAACACTGTTTTCTAAATGTCCAAATGGCCACCGAGCATTTGTTTCAAGTCAGCATGTTGCTAGCGGCCTCCACATTTAAGGTCGAAATAGCCTTTTCTTAATCTTCAAACAGGCTGGCAGGTGTAGCTCCGAAGCTCATAGCCTTGGGAGATGGAGGCAAGTGTTGATTTGATAGACTGGAGTTTATGCTTTTCCCCTTTTAAATAAGCTTACTCTTTGGTAGCAAGCACTTAGGGGATTCCCAAAATATTTGCAAACATTTCTGTCAGCTAGCATCACCGTCACCATATGATTTAAACAAGCATGTATTCATCACACTTAAACCAGATGTCATCTGAGCGGATGAGAAATGAATCATTTGCTCCTGACAGCTTGTTTATTTCTGGCAACACTTTCCAGCAGGGATTGTCTAAATGCACAACACACTTCTCTCAAAATCTACACACAAGGATGGAAGTCCGAATGCTACAGGAAAAGACCTTCCTTCAAGACGGGGCTCTTCAAGTCACACTCCCTTTCCCCTCTGATCCAGGGACCACACGAGAGCAGGGCTGTGTTGGGCCAGATGAGTGGTAAAAATCTGCTATCACTGTCACCCTCTTTCTCTCCAATCTGAAACATCATTTTCATTGGTTAATTAACTTTAATCCCTAATTAACATGTACCAGGAATGATGCTAAGCATTTTGTTAGCTTATCTGATCTAATCCTCATAGCAACTTTAGACACAGGAATCTTCTGTTTTATAACTGAAGACAGGAGGGTATAAAGAGAGGTTGAATATTGCTCAACGATTTCCAGATATTAAGTAACAGTCAAATCAGTGTTCATGAAAGTTTCCTTGTTTGTTTTTAATTTCATATTTATTTGAGGGGAAGAGGGAGAGGGAGGGAGGGAGGATGAAGGGGGAGAGAGACAGAGAGAAAATGTTCCCTCCACCAATTGACTCCCCAAAGACCTACAATAGCTGGGGCTGGGCCTTGGCCAGAGCCAGAAGCCAGGAACTCAATCCAGGTGTCCCAATTACTTGAGCTATCACTACTGCCTCCCAGGGTCTGCACTGGCAGCCAGGAGCCAATCCAAGCATCCTGATGTGGCACACGTCACATGTTAACTGTTAGGCTAAATGCCCACTCCCATTAGAGCAGGCCTTTTGATTCCCAAGCCTGGGCTGGACTGCTGGATGTCTCAGGTTGTGGACCAATCATCTGAGCCTTTCAAAACCTCCTCTGTTCACTTGTGGGATTAAGAAGTTGGGCAGTAAAGTTAAAAATCTTTCCACCACTTCACAATGCATATACATCGGTTTCTATGACTTCTTGGATCCATTTGTAAATGTTTGTCACCTATGTATTATACATGGGGATGAGGTCAGCTTCTCAACAAATAAAGTATATCCTGATGGTTTTCTTCTTTGTTTATAATTCCTAGGCAAGAAAATTCACTACAACAGCTCTTTATGTGCAAGGGCTTAAGAAATAAAAGACATTTGCAAATTCCATTTTAGGGGCAGGTTAGGTCAAATGATCAGAGCAACGTTATGTATATATAAGTGCCATAGAGAATTATCACTGGGGTCACTTTAGTGTTCCTGAGGCAACTGGGTGGCTGAAAATAATGGCCCTTCTAATAATGAGGACAAAGCAGGGAGAGGGAGATGGGGAACAGATGATTGGTGAGGAGTGCCGTCCTGCAATAGTAAGGTCTTTTCGATAAATCCTATAGATCCAGGCTAAGGACTGGATCACAAGGTCACGATTCCATTGCCAGAGGAACTGCTGTGGCAACTTTAAATGATATCACTTCCCTGCTAAAGGCCTAGGAAGAGGTGGCATTTAAAGAAAAATATAAAACATGACTGATGCCCTATATCACCTGCTTCTCAGCGAAAGATGAGAGAAGCTAATCTCTACAAAGTCATCGGGCAAAGGACAGACTTTCCAAGAGCTACACCAGAGATAAAGGAAATGGGTGTCTTCTTCAGGGGCTGTAGCAATCAAATTCCCTCCCAAACCACCGCAAGGTCACAAGTTTTAGTGAGATCCTTCTTTTTCACATCTAATCATGAACACAACCTCCTCCCCATTTTGAGGGGGATGTCCCCACATGGGAATACACTGTTGTTCATCAGAAAATTTTTTCTAAGCATAAAAAATATTATAGGGTGCATATGGTCACAGACCGAGGAAATAGCATTTGTGTTAGGGTGGTGAGATTATGGAAGGCTTTTTTTCGGTTTTATATTTCCAATGACATGGCTCTAATATTGTTTTAACCATATATGCAGAACTGAAGGAGGAAACTAATCTGGAATAATGTAAGTTGATTAGCAACAATGTAACTCCCATACATGGTTCGACAGAAGTGAAAAGTAGGTTCCTATTATGTGAGCTCTCGGAATTCACCCATGGGGAGGATCTGAGTCTCTGACGGTCTTAAATGTGACAGCAGCCTTTTAGCATGTAGACGAGTACAGTAATTTGGCTGCAAACTCAAGGCTCATGCTCACCCGACTGGTGGATCGGAAATAAATCACAGATGTCACACACATGTTCTCTGAGAAGGCAGAGAATTGATAAGGTGCCAAACCCCATCACACTCACGCCGTTCGTGTTCCAATTGATAGAAGCTCTCACCCTTGAAATTCTGACAAGTACTATTAGGAAAGAGGCTCTAACTCATCTCTCTTCCTGACTCTTTATCCATCTTCCCAAATAGTGCCTAGCAGAGCCGAGTTGCAGGCTCATTTAATTATGACATCTGAATCGATATCCCAGACCAGATTCAGCCTGCCCAGCCTGCTAGGCAGCTTCTTGCATCTGCGACAGCCTTTTAAAAGGCCCATCTTCTCCTTTTGAAAAGCAAGGGCGCTCAACTTCCCATTGGGCCCCTTTATTTATTTTTTTGTTTTTAAAATCAGTTGTTACTTACAGTTCTTGCAAGATTTAACATATGTTTTCCAAAAAATATATCTTGCATTTCCTGAGCTCAGATTCACTTTCTGGCTCCAAAATGCTAAGCTAGAGACCACAAAAATGGAAATGAAGCCAACAGCAATTTAAATAAATTACAAGCTGACAACAATCTGCCTCAGCGAGGTTTTAAATGAAACATATTAACTGTAAAGATATCAGGATGCTTTAGAATATCTTCAGAGACTCTGTCTTGATAATGCTGTAGATTTGTTTGCTATCTGCATGTAAAGGAACGTAGCTTAGAAAAAATAGAATCCACAAAAATGATGCATCTTAGTCCCTTCTGTCTGCCACAATAAAAAGCATACATGGGGTCAGACACACACAGATGAAATTTATTTCTCACCATTGTTGAGGCTGGGAAGTCCACAGCCAAGATGCTAGCAGACTTGTTCCCGGCTGAGGGCCTACACAGCCAGCCACCTTCAACCACAGGAAAGGGCAAGGGGGTCTGTGGGCCCCTTTATAAGGGCAATAATCTCATCCATGAGGCTTCCACCCTCGTGACCTAATAATACCTCCCAAGGGTCCTACCTCCTGATACCTCGGGAGTTCATATTTCAACATATGAGGAGATCAGGGGTTGCATGTTGGATGAGTCCATGATGTGTTGTGTGTTCACATTTTCCCACCAAATCAGGTTCCACATGTAGCTCATAGGGCTATGGTCTGCATATTTGTTCTATTTGTGCTTAGAGGAAAGCTTTGGTCATGTACTTACAGCATGACCTTTACTGACCTTGAACCAGAATACTCAGTCTCATCCCTAATCATCAAATCTGCAAGCCTAGTGAAAATGGCCCAGAATCTCGGTTTCCCTGCCCATCAACTATTTATAGGGAGGTGACAGCCAAGGATATTGAATGTTTAAGTTAGAAATTTCTGTGATTATAAAGACAGCTCACTGGTGTGAGCTTATTAAAGAGTGCATCAGTGGGTGTTTGGTCATAGGACCCTCTGTGGCTCTAAGTCCCAGGCTCATCCGTATACATATGCTAAAGTTCTACACACGTCTCTGAACTATAGGCCTCTCCAGCTGCATGTCCTAAGGTCTGTGCAATTCTATACAGTATGAGCTTCGAAGGGTCTAAAAGCTGTAAGCCAACATGGGTTCATGACGTGCAGGCCTATTAGTGTCTGTAACGTACAGGCATATTTATGCCTATAAGGGATGAGCTAATGCACGCCTATGAGGTTCAGGCTTCTGTGTAGCTATGCATAGTGCACACTGCAAATGCCTTGGTAGTGCCCCCCTACCCCCTCCCACGAAGCCAAGGAATTCACTGAGTTATCACAAGAAGCTTCCATCAAAGATGCCTCCAATTCAAGACAGACTCTGTCATTAGACCATGAGGACCCAAGTGAAAGGCACACGCAAGCATACACGTATGTGAAACGATTTCCTGGAAGTTTGAGGGAGAATTCTCTGTGAAACGTAGACTTAGTCATAGGCGAGCTCTTTCTTGTGTGAGGAACTTAAAAGAAAAAAATGTAGAAAATCTTTTTTGATGAAGCTTTGGAAGCCATCAAATCAAAGTCACTTGTCTGGGGACTATTTTGAATGCTCCTGCCTAAAAGCAAAAAAAGACTTGGTAGCTTTCCTGGTCAGCACTTAGCTTTACTGCCACAATCCGGACTTCAATTCTTTACCTCTGCCTTGTCCTAAAAGAGAAACAAGCAGGATCATTTGTGCCTCTGGGGATGATATGTGATTAATGAAGCTCAAATATTCTAAAGAAGGAAATCTGAGGCCCAATACAACTGACAGATGCTGCAAACAGCCGCAGTCTACGTTTCTTACGGTCACCATCTTCTCAAACACCCCGGTTAGGTCACGGGTCCACTTTATCTGGCAAGGCACAGAGTCTGCTTAGGTTACCACGGTCATGTCAGAGAGGCAGCCAAAACGCACCCGCACATTATTCATAACACACACAGATTATCTTCCTAGGACTTTCATGGAATGGTGTTTTTTACTTTCCAGATTCTTTTTTTTTTTTTTTTTAACAGGCAGAGTTAGACAGTGAGAGAGAGAGACAGAGAGAAAGGTCTTCCTTTTCCGTTGGTTCACCTCCCAAATGGCCGCTATGGCCAGCGCGTTGTGGCCGGTGCACTGCACCGATCTGAAGCCAGGAGCCAGGTGCTTCCTCCTGGTCTCTCATGCGGGTGCAGGGCCCAAGGACCTGGGCCACCCTCCACTGTACTCCTGGGCCACAGCAGAGAGCTGAGCTGAATTGGAAGAGGGGCAACTGGGACAGAATCCGGCACCCCGACTGGGACTAGAACCCGGGGTGCCAGCACCGCAGGCGGAGGTATTAGCCAAGTGAGCTGTGGTGCTGACCCTTCTAGCACCTAGCACAGCATGTGTCACTAGAAAGTCATCTACAGGTGACCACAGAATAAAATTTTATCTCATTTATCATATATGCAGATAATAATCTTTTATGACTTCTAAAAATATCTTCCAAAACACTTCTGAGAAAATCCTACATAGTTTTCAACTCAGAAGAAAGAGCTAAGACGGGCGAAGAACTCTGTTTTTCTGCTTTTAAGCTAATTTTCCGTCATTTGCAGATCACTTAACCTTCACATGTTCACAGAAAGAACTACAATTACCCAGCTCGGCTTCTTATGGAGACTTTGCTTTATCCTCACTGCAAATATGCTCTGGGGCCATCGAAAGTTTGGTCATATCCTCCTTTTGTAATCTGAGGGGTCAGAGATATTTTGTCTGTCCAGAGCTCCAGCGAGGGGTGCTCTGGGCCAGACGTGTCAGCGGTAGGAGCCCCAAGGTAGGCTTGTTTTCTGGGGTCAGAAACTCTAAAGAAAAGACAACCTCAGTCTCCTGGGTGAATCCTCCCCACTAGCACCTGCCAGCCCCCAGGGGAAGAGAAGAGGCAGTGGGGGTGTGATAAGCCCCAACTTAACACAGTAGTTTAAATTCCTGTGCAAATCCAGATCTTTATTTCGTTCTGGACAAAGGTGGTTCACTGGCACAGTTGCGAGGACAGCCTGCCTAACCTGGAACTGCAGCAGGTACAACGGCAGGTCCAGCCAGCTGCCATGGCTGGTAGGCAACCCTCTGCGTACCAGTCCGTCTTTAGATCTCTGTTTCCTTACGTGCTAAAGGAGAATAAGAATATCTGCCTGGCCGATAGCAGATGATTTTTTTTAAAGATTTATTTATTTATTTGAAAGAGTTACACAGAGAGAGGAGAGGCAGAGAGAGAGAAAGAGAGAGAGAGAGAGAGAGAGGGAGAGAGGGAGGAGGGGAGGGAGGGAGGGGGAGAGGAAGAGGGAGAGGAAGAGGGAGAGGGAGGGCGGGTGGGTGAGAGAGAGAGAGAGAGAGAGAGAGAGAGAGAGAATCTTTCATCTAATGATTTACTCCCCAATTTGCCATAACGGTCGGAGCTGTGCTGATCTGAAGCCAGGAGCTTCTTCCAGGTCTCCCACACAGGTTCAGGGGCCCAAGGACTTGGACCATTTTCTACTGCTTTCCCATGACACAGCAGAGAGTGGGATTGGAAGTGGAGCAGCTGGGTCTCATACTGGTGCTCATACGGAATGCTGGTGCCTCAGGCCGGGTGTTAACCCACTGTTCCACAGCACTAGCCCCGCAGATGAGTTTAAGAAACCAATGACGCAACGTTTATTAAATCACTTTGATAACCTAAAGACTATCTCAACTGAAGTTGTCAATATTGTGCCTAATAAAAAGATGGGTCTCATTAATATTTATACTACAGGTTGGGTATCCCTTAAATCAAATGCTTGGGAACAGAAGTGCTTTGAATTTCAGATTTCTTCTAAATTTTGGAATACTATTTGTATGTATACACATAATGAGATATCCTGGGGATAAGACCCTAGCTTATACACAAATTCATTGATATTTTTTATGTGCCTTATACACATAGCCTCAAGGCAATTTTAGACAACATTATTAGTGTGCCTGCGCTTTGATTGTGTGTGACCTGTCCCATGAGATCAGGTGTGGAATTCGCCACTTCTGGCATCTTTTCAGAGCTCAAAAAAGTTTTGGATTTTGTAGCATTTCACACTTGGAGTTGCCAGATTTTGCCTCAACCTGTAGCATCTGCCCAAGCAAGCCATGCAAACCTGCAAGAATCCAAAGGAGCAGAAGAAAGGGGTTTATACTACTCCTCTGCCCTAACAGAAGGCATTATTTATATATTATTAATTAATATATAAAATTTTACATACTTCAAAACTTTGGATAATCATTGATCGTAGATTCTATATCATAATATTTACATTCAAAAAGCATTATGTGGGCAGCCATTTGGCATGGCAATTAAGATGCTATTTGGGATGCCCTCCTCCCCTATCCTATCAGAGTGCTGGGTTCAAGTCTCAGCTCCACTTACAATTCCAGTTTTCTGCTAATGTGTACTCTAGGAGGTACCAGGTGATGGCTCAAATCGTTGAGTCCCTGCCACACAGAGAGGAGACCCAGGCTGAGTTCCTGGCTCCTGGCTTTGGCCTCTGGCCCATCCCTGCCTGTTGTGGGCATTGGGGGAATGGAGCAGTGGATGGCCACACACGCACTCTCTCTCTCCCTCTCTGCCTTTCAATTAAATAAATACAATTTTAAAAGCAGAACTTCAATTTAGGTCATTATTTCCAGATTGAATATTCTACAGGTTCACTTCAAATTCAATATGTTGGATGTTTAGGATAACTGGAAGATCATCAATTTATGTGGAACAGATCTGACTGTTGTTCGTTGTAAGTTTAATTTAAACCAATGGCGCACTTAGGCTGTCAAAAAACACATAGGTCCTTGGTTTCATTGATGAAAATCCAGCATTGAGGCACTGGGGAAAGCTGATCTTCTGTGTTCAGCAGAGGTCAGTCTATTCCTTGGACACATCATCCAGGACTACCTGGAGCCAGACAGAGATGATGAGGCCACCAGTGGCTTGGAGACTATGTCATGCCTACACAGGTGGAAATAAGTGGGGATATTTAGGCTGGATAAAGGAGACATTACACTTTTCTTTCCAAACCTGTGGAAAAGAGATTTAAAGTTCCAAAAGGAAAGACAGGCACAGATGGAAGTTACAAGGACAAAGGTTTGCATCAATGTGTCAACTCTTTCCAGCATTCAGACTTAGAAATAGCATAGGGTATGGTGGGAGTGGATGAGCTCCCTGTCACTCACAGGGCTCATGCAACAGCTGGGATCTTCCTTGACAGAGACTGGCCAATGAGCTAGATCGAGGATTTCCAAATGGTGTTCTGCAGCACACCAGGAGGCCCCACAGTACAGCCAGGGGACTGGGGCTGCTCTGTTACATCACACTCCAGCCCTCAACTGCCCAGAGCAGCTCTGCTTTTTATTTGTGTGTGTGTGTGCGTGCGTGTGTGTGGTTGTTATGATGCTTTTACTTGCTTATTTCATGTAAGGGCTCTGAGATATATGTATTTTGGGAAAAAAATGGATTGGAAGAAGGTTCTCCTAAATAATCTGTTTGAAAACCACTGATATCAAAGGTTCTTTTTTATGTCCAAGTTTCCGTAAGTCTATGGTTTTAGAGTTGGGGAAGATGCCCACTGTGCATATCATCACACTCATCGAAGTTTCCTACTGTCCAGTTATCACATTAATTCTCAACTGCATCCTTTCAAAACTGGAAACAGGAAACACCTGGGAATGATTGGGCTTCAAATGCTGTGCTTTCTGTGTAAACTCGCAGTCAGTCAGAGGTTTAAGATATTTAAGTACTTGATTAAGAAAACTTGTCAACAATAACCAAGCTATTACCGCTGAGGATAAAGTGCAATTTGAACAATAAATAAATGGTTCTGTTTTTTTCTTAAATCCATGTCCAGAAAAACCATTTTTCAGATGAGTCTAAAAATACAAACGCTGAATTAAAAGACTAAAGTGAAATTTGCCTATGAGTCTTCATTTGTATTGTGCAGGATTTTAAAATTTCACTACAGTTTTCTTCTAGGCATCCTCATTAGATGAATCACCTTCATAATTTGACTGATCTATATATCCTGTTGTATAACCCTGAACATATTTCCTTTACTTATGTATCCTTGTCATGGTGGTCTTAATGATTCTTTAGAATGTTTTACAATAACCAGATTCAGACTCTGGGACTTAAGCTAAAAGCTTGAAGTGGAATATAAATTGATTCTCAGGACTACAGAACATCTTTATAAAGGAATAATTTGGATAGAAAATGTATCCCATTCCCAATAGGATGTTTACAATGATTCAAGAAAAAGGAAAATAATAAGTATTGGCAAGGAAATGGAGAGATTGGAGGTCTCATATATTAGTGTCAGGACTCTAAGATAGTACAGCTACTGTGGAAAATTATTTGGCAGTTCCTCAAAAAGTTAAACGTGGAATTACCATTTGATTCAGAAATTCCACTTCTAGTATATACTCAAAGGAACAGAAACAGGACTTCTCACAAGTCCATTGTACATGCATGTTCATGGCAGCATTATTTACAACAGTCAAAATATGGAACCAACTCAAATGTCCATCAATGGATGAGCTAATCAACAGATTGTGATAAAACATGGAGTCTTCAGAAAGTTTATGGAAAATGAGTGTGATGAAAAAACTATGGATGGATTTCATTTTTTTTGCACCAAAGTAAACAACCTTTAATTCAGTTTGTCCACAAACTTTTTGAAGAGCCCTCTTTTACATACAATGTGACATTAATCAGTCATCGAAGGAGTAAAGGAATGACACATGCTATAGTGTGGAGTGACCTTTAAAACATCAAGCTAAGTGAAAGCAGTTCAGTACAAAAGGTCATATACGTTTGATTCCATTTCTGTGAGATGTTCAGAGTTAGTGACTCCATAGAGAGAGGAATTGGATTCCCTATGGTCAGGAGCAGGAACAAATGGGTGGTAACTCCTTAGTGATTATGGATTTCCTTTGGGGATGATGAAAATATTTCAGAACCAGATACATTATGAATGTATTAAATGGCACTAAATAGTTCATTATAAACTGATTAATTTTATGTTTGTGAATTTCAACTCATAAAAATCATATATAGAAGAAATTAATTTTGTGAATCCCCATTTGATATAATATATCAAATGCCCTTAGCCATCAGGAGCACACTAAAATGTAGATTTAAAATTCAGAAAGTTTGGCCTCAGCTTCCACACTCATTGACAGCTGCTGTTGATGGCTTCTGCTGACCAGCTTCCAGATGAAGCTGTTCAGAAAGGCTATTCTGCCTCATTGACATGCATCCATCAATGGCTCAGTCATTCACTCAGTCATACAGTTATATAGCACCCACTGCTTAGATCACTTGCCTTCAAGGGGCTTCCAGTCTAATAGGGAAAATCAGGCCTGTGTGTGAGAGTTGGTTTGTGATACTTTAGCATAGAGGCAAAGTGTCTCAACTCCTCAGAGGAGACCACTGAGGGTTGGAGAAGATTTCATAGAGATGTCCAAGTTGAAGTTAAATCTTCACTACTTTAGCATTTTATATGTGCTCCTCTTGCAGCATTCACAATACTGCAGCCTACCTATGAAAATGTCTGTCTTTATAGATTGCAAAACACTTGACAGCAAGAACCATGCCTACGTTCCAGATGCCTCACAAAAGGAATTTTTCTGAATTACTTGGCACCTGGTTTTTTTTTTTTTTTGGGGGGGGGGCGCACAGAAGTTAGGAGTAACTTGTTACAAAAAGATGCACCTAACCTAAGGAAAAAGTAATATATGAAGAGATGAACCCCTGGGATATCTCACTAACTCCAGAATGACTGTCTTAAGGAAGAACCAGTGTGAGGCTGGATGAGTGGAAAGAACAGAGACGAGTTTACCATGAAGCCAATTCAGGTGATTCTTCGGAGACCATCACTTACTTGCACTGGGTACTTTCCAAGGCCCTGGTGCTGAATTTTTATTCTTTTTCTTAAACAGCATCTCCCGGACCAGCACCGCAGCTCACCAGGCTAATCCTCCGCCTGCGGTGCTGGCACCCCAGGTTCTAGTCCTGGTCGGGGTGACGGATTCTGTCCCGGATGTTCCTCTTCCAGTCCAGCTCTCTGCTGTGGCCCGGGAAGGCAGTGGAGGATGTCCCAAGTGCTTGGGCTCTGCACCCACATGGGAGATCAGGAGGAAGCACCTGGCTCCTGGCTTTGGATCAGTGCAGCACACTGGCCATAGGAGCCATTTGGGAGGTGAACCAATGGAAAAGGAAGACCTTTCTCTCTGTCTCTCTCTCTCTAACTCTGCTTGTCAAAACAAAATAAAAACCTGAAAACAAAAAACAGCGTCTCCCAAGTAGTATAAATTTAGGCCCTACGACATCTATAACTTCCCTTGGATGAAAGGAATCAAGCTGGTTGGAATCAGAGAGAATCAAGGTCTTTCAGAGGAGTGTACCCTATTTTGCTCAAGAAGATGTGCTCTGTGGTCACACTGCCCGGATGAAAATTGGAGCTGCGTGACTTAAGGCTGTGTGATCCAGGGTATACTACTTAACCTCGTTAGTTCTAAGGAGAAGTAGCACTCACTGCAGGAGAGTATATCTTCTCACTCACCTTTATTGACTGAGTGCATTCTCGGTATCTGGCTCAGGATAGGAATTCAACAGTAGCAGGACAAACTATTGGTTGATGTCTTAGTCCATTGCTTTTCTTCTGTTAGTCTACAATAGAATACCTGGAACTACGGAATTTATACAGAGAGAAGTTTATATTGGCTAAGAGAGGTCCAAGGGCACAGTGGTAGCATCACCAAGGGCATCGAACATGGTAGAAGGGAAATGGGCAGGTGGTCGTGTGTGGGAGAGAGCACGAGAAGCAGCTAAATTCACTTTTACAACCACCCTCTAGCAGTAACTAATCCTGTCTTGTGAGACTTAACCACACCCCACAGGAAACACATTAATCTCTCTTAATAGCCTCATCATCCAGTAAAGGCCCCATCTCCTACTGTCACCACAATGGCAATCAAATGGTGGGAGGGACAAATCATTTTTCAAAACAAAGCCATTGGGAAGCATACTTTCCATCCACCTTTTGAGAGGACAATGTGAACTGGAGTGCCTGTGTTTTAATCCTGGGACTTGCATCTGATTAAGACTCAAGAGTGAGAGGATCATAGACCTGAATACATTTTCAACACGGCGGTGAACAAATGGCAGTGCACACCTTGACTCCTCAATGTGAGGACCCAAACTGGAGATTTAAAGGCCTCATAGATTTCTCCTGGCCTTCATACCAGGAGCGTATTTCAGGTGAAATTCCAGAAGGGGGCCTTGATAAATGATGCAGTAGTTGTTCAGCAACTAATTTATAGGAAAACACACTTCCCCTCCCAAGTTTCTCGTTATGGCCAAGAATGTGTATTGCTAGCAGCAAAGCATTTTTCATGGAAGGAACCCAGTGCCTGCAGAATTCACTTTCTCTGATGGTTCTGCAAAGCTAGAGTTTGCCAAATTCCAAGGCTCAGTACACGGGGTGTTTATTTCCATAACCTTTTAATTAAGTTTCTATCTAGAGCTTCTAATTGAATTTTTATATGGCAGCAAGGCAACTTTTCACATACTAACAGCCTCACTGCTGTGCAGCAGAGGCACAGGGAACTCTGTGTGCCAACAATGTCTTCCTTTAATGCATGTGTTTTAACCATGTGAGGAAGAAGTCAAGTTCAATGGCAAGAGGAATTCTGTAGCTCTGTGGGATTAAGAGACATGTCATATTTAAGAACTGAGTACAGTGTCCCTATCTGGATGAATGGAAATGAGTTTCTTACTTCTGTTTAAAATATTTGTTAAATACTAACTTCTTCCCTTTTTGCTCTTTATTTTTTTTTCCAAAAAAAATCTGAGAGGTGGGCATTTGATAAAGTAGTTAAGTTGCAATTTGGGATCCCCCATATCCCATATCCAAGTGTCCAGTTCAAGTCCTGGCTACTGCACTTCTGATCCAGTTTCCTGCTAACGTGCACCCTGGGAGACAGTCACTATGGCTCAAGTACTTGGAGCCCTACCTCCCACACGGAGACCTAAATGGAGTTCTGGGCTCCTCACTTCCACCTGGCCCCACCCTGGCTGTTAAAGACATTTGGGCACTGAAACAGAAGATGAAGGAGCTCTCTCTCTTTGTCTCTCTCTCCTCCTGTCTTCCTCCCTATCCTCTCCTCTCTTAAATAAAGCAAAAATAATTACATTTTTAAAATATAAAATGAAAATAAACAAGTAACTTTCTTTTTTAATTCTGAGATTTAATCGAACAAAGACTGTCAACTGAAATATCAAAAATTCTACCTGCAGCATTGAATTTTTCACATTGGCAGCCTACATCCAACACACTCAGTTCATGGCATAATCACTATTTCATTCTGCTTGACAGTTTCTCTTTTCCATTCTTTTGTTTTTATTAACACAACAAAAAGAAAGGCATGTCTGCTCTGCTCCAATTGAGGAACCACTCATCTTAAAAAGGGGAGAATGGCTCTTCCTGCTGAAACCCAGGGTAACCTTAGCAGCAACAGTCTCTATCAAAGGCAAACAGACTGTAAATAACAATCATTTTCCATTCATAAAAGCTGCCTTCGACAGTCCAAGAAATAACAAATTATAAGCGAATAGTCCGCAAGAGATTTGAAAGCACCTTAATCGCTCTGGATCAGTGTTGAGGCTGTCTTTTTTTAGCATAGAATTACTAACTCCTTTGAGGAACTACAACCACATTTGTGATTTCTGGGTGTTCTACCTAAACAGAAGTGGAGGCAGCAAAATCCACTGTCAGTGATTTTTTTTGAAAAATTAAGAGAACTAAGATGTTTGAGTACCTCAATTACTCAAGTCCTTTACATTAGAAATATAAGTGGATGCAAAAGAAATATATTGCTTATTCTTAGGAAGTTCACGACACAGAGAGACATGACACACTCATTTGCTCCTCATCTACTGTGTGGGAGGAAATTCGTACAGTGTTGGTGTAGGCGTTCCTATAGAGTGGGTAACACTGAAGAATGCATCTCAACCTAAATACAAAGTGTTGACTTATAAGCATATGAGGCAAGAAATGAAGGTAGAATAGAGAGAACTCTCGATTCAAGTATTAACTGGGCCTGACCTTGCTTAGCTTCCAAGATTAGACAAGAGTGGGTTTGCTCAGGGTGGTATGGCTGTAGACAGGAGAGCTCTCTCCATGCAGGAAGTAGCCTAAGTCCAGGCAAAACACTGAAACCTTTGGAGCTGAACTTGTCTTTATTGTAAGAGGCCCTTCCCACTTAGAAAATGCTCTGCTTACAGTTCTAGAAACCCACTGATCAGACAACTGGAACTGTTGCAGTCTCCTCAGGCAGGTGCTATTCAAGGATGCAGAAATAAGACCAGGTGATAAAGACGAATCAAGGATTAGTCAGATGAGCTGTTCACACAATGCACAATCAAAGAGCACCCAATTGTGAAGACTCTTGAACTACATAACTAGATTATTATTCTGTTTTTATATAATAGCAGAATCCTTAAATGGAATTATACTTAAGACTGAGAAGAGGCAGCTGGTGGTAATGTAGGTATAATTCTATCAAGAAATTCAGCTGAAGTCTAAATGCAACCATGAAATGCTTAGGTGATTTGATTTGTACACATATCTACTATTTCCAGAAAATGACTATTCCTACAATCATTTAAAACATAATTCTTACAGTTTCTTTTATATGAACAGATTTCTCTATCCCCAAATGGCTGTGTGACCCCAATTTTTTGTCATGTATACTTTATCACAGTAATGGAAAATAAGTTACCCACTATATTCCAAAACTGTTTTTGCTTTCAAGTGCTATGGTTCAAATCATAGATTTACAATCTAATGAGGCTTTGCTACATCACTGTATTCTGGCAGTTAAACAGGAGTTTTTACCTGATTCAAAACTGGAGCTGATCCTGCCTAAGGCATTGAAGAGGAATTCCATGAGTTAATAATTAGGGGAATTCCATACTTAGCTTCAACATAGACAATTATTTCAGTTTTAAATATTGGGGTCACATTTTTATGTAACAGTATATTCAAAGAGCTATCTGCAAAATATGTAAGCTTCAGAAGGCCTTTAGTTTTCCATTAGATGTTTCCAAAATAGTAAACCAACAGTTTGGCTCTGGGTACCTGGGGTGAAGGGACAATTAGAAGGGAGCCTGGTATTGAAAACAATGATCTGATGCCATGTTTTTCCCAAGAAGAAAATGTAAAAGATGCTAAGTCATGATTACTCCAATCCCTGTGTGGTAATCATTACTCTTAAAAAACAGTCACCCCAGGGAATTAAAATTCAGCTAGATAGTACTGCTTGATATAACCACAAGTTATTAAGCTGTATAAAATCTTTGTATTTGCAGAGCAAAAACAGTTGAACATTGCTATTTTCATGGAATACAATCAACTACTTCAATTTAGATATACTTTTCTACATTTAGTATGTGTTTCATAACTTTACAAATCATAACTGCTGCCACTCTAATTTAATTCCTAATTGAATGAATTTCCCCACAATGTTATGGACTTTCCCTCCGATAAATTCTTCCCTAAGAAAGGTTGTATGGATGCTGGATCATTTTTGCATAATTATACATTAATAATTATGCTTTGATTTTTGACCTCGGGCTAGAGGATAGCATAATATTTTCATATCACACGGGTTGTTCTAGAAATCACTATCAGTACTGAAAAAGCCACTCTTCAGTGTGAAGTCCCAGCCACAGAGAGTTCTACTGTTTGATGAACAAACTCCTCCAACAGAGCACAGTAATCCTGGGACTCTTGATATTCAATATATTCAAATGCATGAATAACAGTTACTGAACTCTCAGTGCACACATGTTCCAAGAGTCTGTGTCCTTATTGGCCATCACAGAGAGCAGCCAGTACGGTACACTTGCACACCAAGCCTTCAACAATGGAAACAGTATTTGGGCAAAACGTAGAGCACTGCAGGGGGATTTAATTAGATTAAATCTGCCATCCCTCGGTTCAGTAGCAGAGGGGAGGCAGTGCATGAAAGCACAGTAACACCACTCCTGACTTGGAACAAGTCCACCAGGCTCTGCCCTTGGAAGCTCAGAGTAGGGCGTGCTTTGTGAATTTACTTCGCAGCAGCAGAAGTAAAGAAAAACTTGGCCTCTCCTCTTAGCTCTTCCACAAAGACACAAGATAGGCTTCGAAGGCTGCAGGCAGGAGAAATCCTCCCAGGTTAAACTCCAGGGAAAAGTCTGCGCTTTGTCTTCCTCAGAAACTCATAAAGATACTGGTGTAATCTTTAAGGACTGTCAAGACTCCTTCCAATCTGGAATAGGCCAAGTGGCTCAGGTTCCACTGGAAACTCATGGGTCACAGGAAAAGAAAAGCGTGCTGGGGGGGAGGGGGCCGAGGTGAAGGACACGGGCATTTCCCACTGCCAAGAAAACCAAGGGAGATTCTGGTCTGCTGAGAGGCAGGTGGCAGGAGACAGGGAAGCTGGAGAGGCTGAGAGGCAAGTCTGTTGGCACGCAAGTGGGTTTCAACTTTTCTCTGAAACTCTTCACGAAAAGAATCTGACTTCCAGAAAGCACAAAAAGAAACCCACTGCTAAAAAACACAAAAAAGATTTTACTTCTGAAATGTACATTGTGAAAAATGCAAAAGTTCATATGAACCAAGCAAAACTTCAAACCAAATGACTCACATGCAAAACCTTATGATTCCTACCATTGTGTTTGATATACGTCAATATGCACTTTTTGCCAAAATTCTCGTTTCTGTGTGAAGAGAAAAGCATATATTCTCTTTCAATCAAAATGTGTATATCTAGACCATATTACCTGTGAACTGCTTGATAGTGGCACTCAACATTTGATTAAGTAACAGACATTTAAAAAAAAACAACCTTTAAAAAAGCTCCCCATACTTAGTGTTTCAAAGACCACTGAATCCGCTTGCAACTGGGTTAAGAAGGAAGTGGTGGCTCAGGGGTGGGTAAGCACAGACTCCCCCTGACTCACAGTAAAGTTGGATAGGGGACAAAAGTTGGATTATGGGAATGGAAAGAGTTGATACATTTGGTTGCAAAATTAGATAAATTTCACCATAGAAGCACAACAGAAATTTGCCACTTGTGCTGTCAGTTCACCTGAGAGTACCTCTGTCTAGACCTTCTCACTGAGACACACAGACACGTACAGGAAGAGACTCTCAGGGCTAGCAATAGAAACGCCTTCCCACTGGCTATAAAGCAAAAAGATTACACAGGACATTTTAATATCTCTTTAGAGTGATCTAATAAGGAAAATATATTTGCTTTCCAAGGAAACATATCAAATAAGGTAACTGATTCAATATGTAAGAAAAAACTTCCATTAATATTTTTCATAAAATTGCTTAATAAAAAACCTTACATATGAAAATAATTTTTCACTTAAATAGATTTTCCCTTTGATGTTAATAGACTTAGCTGCTAAAATTAATTTTACATTTTTCAAAACAAAACCAACTAATATAAAACATAGGCTTTGTTATGATCTATGAAATTATTTTTAATACTTCTTTGTACCCTTGAGCAATTTAAAATCTATGAAGTAATACATTCTTCTGTAGGAAACAATCACTATGGTGATTCCGAAACCCTAATTTTTAGATTAAACAAAGCGTTCGGCTTTAGAGTTTATCAAGACAACAAAATGAAATTCAAAATTGCCTTGAAATATTATCAGCAGGTAATAAAATGTTTAGAGATGATTGAACTGTTTTTATAAGAAATGCAGACTTTTTATCCATTACAGTTGGGGTGTGAATAGTGTAAATTAATGCAGGTAAATACTTCAGCTAAGTGCTCTCGGGTGAATTGCAATCAAAATTAAGACCTGTAATTTAACAAGATAAAGTCACCTTTAACTTACTCTTTGTTCATTTCCGACAAGGAAAATTAAATGTCATTACCAAAATAAAGCATTATGGAATTAAAACAATCTTTGCAATAATTTTTAGTGCCTTTCAATTTACTCAATGTTATATGGAGTTATAGAATTTATCCCTGAGTCCTATTAAATCACCCTACGATTTCATAAACTATTCTCCCCATAAATAGAAAAACTCACAGCTAACCACTAAACTGAATCCATCTGAAAATATGCCATCAAATATCTCACCATGAACTTGCTGATTTTCAATCTAATATCCTAACATAGACTTTGATCACTATATTTTCCTTCGTAAATTCAATTACAAAATTACAGACTAATTTCCTTATTCAATACAAGTCAATCCAATCTAAACATAAAACACTAAGGTGATACAACAATGGCTATCCTTGTTGAATAAAGATTTTAGTTAAAATAAAAAGACAAAACATTGACCACATAAGGACTTTCAGCTTACAGTATGAGTTAGGTTGTGTAAGAATGTCATGGTTCATTGAGAGGTAGCACTATGAGAACTTAATCCCGTCAATAATCTGGTGTTAGACTGGCTTATCTATGACATTCCCAAAAAGGTTTATCTAAGAAATATACTTAAGGTTTCCTTTAGTGTTCCCTATTATAAAAATTTAGATAGTTTTAGCTTTTCCTAGCCAATGACGATAATTTATTGCAATATGAAGTCTGAATTTTGTCACAGGCTATTCCTTGGTATGGTAATGATCACAGTGAAAAGTAGACACTCAAAGACAAAGTGTGACAAAGGCAAATATGCCAGAGGATATGATATGGCCCCTATCTGGGGAATCTCAGACATTATACCTATAAATATTCACATTTCAAATAAAACTCAGTATATTTCTATAGCAAATAACTATGTTAGCTGACTCAAGGAATATTATGATGATGAGTGTGAGGAGGACTCTGTTGTATATTTTAACTCCTTTTAACATAATAAAAATAAGTAGTCTTTGCTTACAATCCTTTGTTATCAAATTTCATATTTATTTGCTTTTACTGACAAAATTTCCAATAATCAAATGGTTGAAGAGGGCTTTAAAGAATAAAACTATGTATGGCTGGCGCAGTGGCTCAACAGGCTAATCCTCCGCCTAGCAGTGCCGGCACACCACGTTCTAGTCCCGGTCAGGGCACCGGATTCTGTCCTGGTTGCCCCTCTTCCAGGCCAGCTCTCTGCTGTGGCCCGGGAGTGCAGTGGAGGATGGCCCAAGTGCTTGGGCCCTGCACCCCATGGGAGACCAGGAGAAGCACCTGGCTCCTGCCATCGGATGAGTGCGGTGCGCCGGTCGCAGCGCGCTGTCCGCGGCGGCCATTGGAGGGTGAACCAATGGCAATGGAAGACCTTTCTCTCTGTCTCTCTCTCTCACTGTCCACTCTGCCTGTCAAAAAAAAAAAAAAAAAAGAATAAAACTATGTGGACAAGAGGGAGGGTAGGGGGTGGGTAAGCATCACTACGTTCCTAAATCTGTATATATGAAGTACATGGAACTTGTGTAACTTAAGTAAAATTAAAAAAAAAAATAAAATTCTAAATAAATAAAAAAAGAATAAAATTGGATATATTATAGCTAAATAACTTTTGGTAAAGCAAAGATTTACAGTGGATTCAATGTGTTATCAAGATTTAAAAATACATAATTATTTTCCAAAATGGTATTCTATACTTTGTAAAGGGGGACAAGGTGACTAATGATGAATAATGCGCCCTTGAATTAGGTGACTTTAGATCTTGACGCTTAGTACTACATTGTCTGCAGGATGTTTTAAATACGCTCGGATACTCAGCGAAGACAAAAACACATTAAAAGCAAGAACACTATACATAGGCAGCAGAAAGAAATTAAAAATTAAAACATAAAATTCGTCAGGTCATAAAACCATAATTTAAAAAGTCCTCTGAGGCATTCTACCATGATTAACATAAAAAGTTGCAACATTTTCAATTAAAAGAGGAGATAATTCATTATAAACGGAAATGTAGACCTCTCCAAGTTTTATTACAGATAGGTCCTTTCAAAGATCACCAAAAAGGTTAAACAATATTACCATGAAAAAAACTTTTTCTATCATTATCTTGGTGTTAAATTCAAAGCATTGAACATCATGAAAAATCCATGACCATTTGTACATCAGCCTTACTCAGCAAAGAAAATACACTATTTACTGCTAGCAATTATTTTGGGAAAAGATTAGTAAACTCCTTAATTATCTTAATATGCCAAATAAAAGCCATTTATTTTACTTGTATATAGCTATATAGTTGACATTTTATAACTCTCAAACAGAAAAACACAAATCTAAGAAATTCTAAATTCTCAAGAACTGATCCGTCAGTCATCTTTTTGGAAAGATTAATCACAATGTACTTATACACAGTAAATCCAGAATAAAAACTGAACAAATTTCCTAAAGCCCTGCTTTGCTTACGCTAGTACCCACCAAAAAGTATTTACAGCTTTATTACGACTTTAGCAGCAGCTCTCAAAGAGAGTTTCTTGGGTTGGTAACAGGTGTTGCATGAACATGGCCCATGTGTGTTAAATCGTGTTACAAGTGTTCCCATATGGTAAGAATTACCCAAAATATTAATAAGCTAACATTCAATATGAAACTCCAAAGGGACATATGGCATGTAACTAACACTAAACAGGTCTGTTCTGTGTCTCTCAGATCATCTCATTGTACTACTCCTTTGCCAAAATCACTTTGGAAATGTGGCTCTGTGTGACTGAACCCCTTGGCCAGTCATCCAAATTCCCCTTCTTTCTAGTCTCAGTTCTTACATCCCCAGTACAAGCTATCAAATACTTCTATCCCCAGTACAAGCTATCAAATAACTTCTGTGTAGCATCTCCTATTATCAAACACACAATCGCCCTGAACCCACGAATCTCCTGGAAGGTACATGATATGAAAGGCACATTTTAATGTGATTTTCTCTTTTGCATTTCTGTGTTCGTGCTCACTCGTGAGTATAAGACACCAACATGCCCAGTACTGAGAGGCCCTGGACTGTGGTAGAAATGAATGAAAGAAAGGGAGAAGGGGAGGAAAAAGTCAGTATTCAGCCTTTGATGACCAAACAGAATGTCTGCATTGGGTCAATAGTCACGAAGGTCAGGACTGGAAGAGGAATGAATATGTTGAGGTCCTATTTACTTTCTCATTTAGCTTAGGGAGAGCCAAGCTAGGGCATAGATCTTAGCATCTATTATATGCCAGTAGCAGGGAGAACTCAGGATGTAGAACAGCATTCCAGAAGGATGGTGGGAAAGGATGACACTGAGGTAAGGCAAGCAGAGAAAGGTACCTTGAGCTCTCCTGCTTATTTCATATCCCAGTGAGCAGGAGTGCAGATTGGCTGTGGGAAAAGCTGAAGGCACAGAGGCTCTTGTCCTGCCTTCTGCAGAGGATATTGAAAGAGACTGTTTTAAATGGTGCCTGAAATGAGCTGGAAGGTCCAATGGTTGGATGCCCTGGAGGATTCTCAGGTTGCTGGCAGACTTGAGCTAGCTGAGCTGCTTTAGGGAGAAAGTCCCAAGTTCCCTGTGCTTGGCAGGAAGGAGAAGGCAGCTGGATGTGCCAGTTGTGAACTCTCCAGCAAAAACTAGTCCTGTAGCCTGGCTACAGGATGATCATACAGCTGGTGGCCACATGGGAGTTAGCTAGACCTCAGGAGAACGAGCCATGGCAGGCAAGTCAAAACTACAGCTCCCAGCAGCCGTCTGAAGGCCCCACACAAACCCTGACTCAGCTCTGCTGGTCCTGGCCGTGCCCAGTGCACACATGAGAACAAGTACATCACCAGGAGGCAATCCCCAAGCCCCCTCATGCAGCCTTGTAGGGGTGGGGTTACAGGTGCACAGAGCAGAGAGGATCTCTGCCAGGACCTAAAGGAGTTGAACTCTGCCCTTATTTATTTTTTTTCCGGGGGGGTGGCGTGGGGTGGGGGGATGGAAGAGACTGTTTAAATAAGAAAAGATTTGAGACATGCTGTTCACCAAGTCCAGATTTCTCTCGCTCACCTGGTGAACATTCTAAAAGATCAATCACAGAAAAACCCACTATGTGTTCTCAACACAGCTGACTCAGCAGATTCCAACACCCCCGTTCTCCCAAGGCATTTTTTTCTACACCAGGCTTCATATCCCATCTGGAATCATCTTTTTCAGGCTGCCACAGCTTGCATTCCCCTCCCCAACCCGATTGCAGCTTCTTGAGGACAAGGATACACTATCCTTTTTGGGATCAGCGTAGCCCTTGCACAAGGCACTAGAAGCAAGGCTCCGTACGATGCCATTCATAACTCACTCCAATTCTATGATATATTTGATCAGTATATTTGGATATATGGCAAATGCTATGTATAGAATCTAGCATAATTAAAAACCTGATGTTGAGGAAGTATACTATCTTGTAGCTACTGGCACTACATAAGAACTCTCAAACAGTACAGAAACGAATGTTGAGTAATTATCACTCACATAATTTGATAGTGTTGACAGCAGTGGAAATTTGGTATGGTCATTTGATGTTAAAGAGAGCAAGAATGACATTTTTAGTGAGAAATATGAGGCTATGTTAGATAAGTTGACTGGTAGAAACCTGATTGCAAAGTGGAAGATCTTCATGGTAGAAGTAGACTTTATCTCACATAAGGTATTTTCAAGTTCTCTTTGTAGTGAAAATAAAACTCAGCCACCTCGCCAAATTTGACCTTTCTGCATGGCTTACTGAATAAATGAAAAGAATTTAAAGACAACAAAGGAACATCCCAGACCAAAACTGGGTTACACATTGGAACCAAAGAGTCTTTATATTACTGCTGCCTAAGTTAAGGGGATGGAGTTAAACACATCACGTTTGTTCACTCCTGTTTTTTTTTTTTTTCCTCCCCCATCATAGGAATTGTATAAATGGGTAGCCCCTGGCCTTTTCAAACCTATACCACCATATTTCATTTATGGCATCCAATAAGGTCAGAGGCAAAGATTAAAAACCTCCCAGAATGGGCTAACTTTGTCAATTTAAAATGTGGTTCACATTCAGCCCATTGTTAAGCAAGTCGTTCAAATAACACCTTGGTCCACATGTCTGTGGATCTCTGATAGGCTTCAAAGTCTTGGGAAAAGCCTATGCAAGTTTGAAATCTAACCTTCTTCACCTTTCCATCTTTCTGCCTCCTGTTTTCTGATCTTTTTAATCCAGAATCTTTAATAGAAAAATTCCGTGGCAGGACTGAAAACAGCATGGGGTCAAATCCCATACAGGTAATTTAAAGCAACATCTATAGTCTTTTGATGGTTTCAAGAGCAATTTAGCTGACCTCTGGGGACTCTTCTTCAAACGTTAAACACACACCAATACAAGTGAAACATATTTTATGGTCGTATTATCAAAAGCAAAACAAAAGCCACACAGATCCAAATGTTTATATAGAAGTCCCTTCAAGCAACAAACTACATAGCTCTCACATAAACCAATGAAAATAAAAGTGAGACTTTTTTGGCTAAGCAATAAGGAGGAGTGGATAATGGAATATAACCGATCACATTCAATCCAGTAATCTTAAGCAATTACCTAGGACAACCAAGTACATGTTATACACGGGGACATTTCATTTCCAGTATTCCATGTAAAAGATAAGGTGGTCTAGCATTTTCTGTGTTGTCTCAAATAAGTGGAGGACTCAACCAGCAGAAAATAAGATAAAATAAATCATCACATGTTGTGTGTACTCCACTAAGGAATTTTATGTGCAATCAAAGGATGCTTTCTCCCCACTGCTATTTATTTCACTTCCAGATTACTCCTTGGCCAATCTTTCAAAGAAAAGAAATCTTGGCCCCAACAACAAACCTAGAAAAATAGCAACTCTCAATTCCTGGCATAGAAAAAGAAATCTGTAAAAACAAATTGTCCATGTCAGTATAAAGGGAAAGATAGGAATGTATCAGATTCGGTAACTTAATCAAACAGCGCTGTGAGGTAGCCTTAGTTACCACACTGTGCCAAGAGCCAATGGACCATCCCGCAGGACAGACAAGGCCACTGCAATACCAGGGGAGGAGACAAAAAGACTATTGAAGATCCTTGGGAACAATAGCACCAAATAATACAGTCTCACCGTTCATAAGTAGCAAAACTTCAGCAAAATGCCTCTCTAAGGAGTTTTACCAAAATCTGAATGGAGGTCATTTAAAAATTCCAATAAAGGCAAAAAGAAGTTTTCAAAAAAGCAAGCAAGCAAAGAAAACCCACATAAAGAAAATGTGTGAAAGGCAAGTTTTCATCAACACTTAATCACTCTTGGGCCCTTTTCCAGGCTTGTGAACAAAGTGTGTGACAACTCCAAAGTAAAGCTCAGAAAAAATCACCTAAGAGAGACTGAACACGCGGCAGCATTCTCAATCTGAAGCCTGTCCAAGTCCTCTCCCGCCTTCTAGGTTGCCTTTTGGTTTTAACAGGCAATGCACATGCAGCTTGGTAAAAGTACACGTCCCCCAACAAAATGACCACTTACCCGACGGATCAGCGTTCCCCGAAGCTCAAAGAGAAAACACCACTTACCTAGGAAAAGAAGAAAGTAATACAGAGATTAAGATGTTATCTCTGAAAGGCAATTACAGCACTTCTTGGATTATCACAGTCCCTGTACTGCCAGTATTTTCTCAATGAACATCATTAACTTTTTATAAGAAAACCCAGTTTGAATTTATTTATGCAGGAAGGGAGTTTAGTGAGGAATGAGCAAGTTTTCAAACAATCCAGCATTGTGTTGTAGCAAAAACCCCTGTAAGCTAATTGCACCCTAACTGACTGTGACATATATTCACAGGCAGAGCAAAGAGGGGAAACGTTCTGAAATGATCTGCAAAGAACAGAAACACATGGTTTTGTTGTTGTTTGCCAGCAAAGCCAACAATAGTCAGAAAACCAAGTATCGAGTGTATTTGGCAATGAATCTACATCAGTTTATCAAGGGAAGGATACGGTTCCCTAAGCCAGAGCTCAAGCTTCCCAGCTTGCAGGCGATTTCACCAGGTGGATTGCAGAGGATTGATCAGCAACACACTGTCGGAATAGCTTGTTGGTCCCCCAAATCTCAGATCGGTGATAGTGGAATAGTTTTAAGTTAACTCTGATACAAGATATTTTTAGTTGCCAAGTTATTCAAAGTGTGGAACATTTATAATTTCTATGAACCTTCTAATTTCACTCGTTAATTGGTGTCAAAAAGTGAAAACCCTTTGGCTCTGTTACTTCAGCTACATTCCAGGAAACAGATGAAAAGCAGTGTAGTCACTGTGCACCAGAAATTAGACTGTGTCTAAAATTCACTGTAGCTATAGTCTCCAATACATAAATACTTACTTGCAGTGGCAGGATGCTTAATTTAAACTACAGAACAGTCTTTCATCCGAAAGTTTAAGTCTCTAAAAGGTGAGAAGGGATTTATAAAGAAATAATGGCACATGAAACATAGCTGGAAGTAACCAGGAGATGAAGAGAAGGAAAGAGTTTATAGGTCAAAGTCGCCTTTACCACTCTAAGAAAACATTCCTAGCTGCCCCATTAATTTATGAGTTGTTTATTGAACATCTACTGTGTACAAAGTAGCATCCTAGGCATTGTAAATAAATCAGGAACTTACAAAAAACTATGTTGATGTTCCCAGAGCTCATGGGAGAAAAAGGATGCCTGCCCAAAACATTAAGAGAGTGGAAGAGAAGAGTGCTCACAAGACATGAACACATTAACTACTGTAGAGGATGTGCTGATTCAGGTTAGGGTGGCCAGGAAGTGTTCAGGGAGAACATTTGTGCATGCTTAGGGGTGGGGAAGATTTTGGAGAGACGGTTGTGAAGTTTTTCCCAGTGGTACATGAGAGTCTTGGCTAAATGAAATACAGCAAAGAATCCAATCTATGCAAGGTTCCACCGGTAACCAGTTTTAGCTCAGGACCCTCTCATAAAGAAGTAAACCAGTGGATGGTAGATCTCTTTCTCTCGTGTCACTCTACCTTTTGAATAAACAAACAAATAAATCTTTAAAAATATGTGTAAGATACACACAGGGAGAATGTCCTATGAAGACAGTCAGAGATTTGAATGAGGGATCTACCAGTCAGGGATTTTAAGAACTGCTGGCTGTCACCAGAAGCTAAGAAGAGGCATGGACAGATATTATTAGAGCTCTCACAAGGAACAACATTTGCTCATACTTCGATTTCCAACTTCCAGCCTCCAGAATTATGAGACAATCAGTTGCTGTTGTTGAAGCCACCTGGGTTGTGCTACTTTGCTACAGAAACTCTGGGAAACAATGGAGATTCACAGAAAGGCAAGAAGTGAATCATTGCTGCAACAGTCGATGGTCCTTCTAGGTGAGAATTTGTATTAGTTTGGATGCTCTGAGAGTCAGAAGCTAAGACAGGTTTTCTTTTTTTTTAAGGAAAGATTTTTCATGAAATGGTACAGAAAGGAAGTTGAAAGACTAGAAGGGAACAAGAGAGGGAAGGCTGGGCAGAGGCTTCCTTTACTGTAGTCTAAGCAAGGTTGGGCAAAGCCTTCCTCTTGAAGCCTTTCAGCCTCTCTTTGATAAGCTGAAGACTGGCAACCTTGCATTCCCATATCCCACACTGCGCCCGGTCAATGGGGAAGAGTTAGAGTCATAGACCCCAACGAGGGGCCGTGGTGCAGTCGTTCAATCAGGAAAACAGCAAGCATGTTCTCAAAGCCTCTGAGCAGTTGGGAAACCAGGGAATGAGGCTGAAAAGTCTGGGGTTGGAAGCAGAGTGGCCTTGAGCATGAGGTGCATTGCGATGAGTTCAGTTTTGACAAGTTCAGAATTTTAGGCATCAATTGTACATTCAGGACACACAGGAGAGAGAGAGGGGATGCAGATTTCTGAGTTCCCTGAAAAAAGGCTCCAGTTCCAGGAGAGTGGAGGAGATTGCGAAGGGTCGGAGTGCAGCGGAGAAAAGGGGGGAATGTTGAAAAAATCATGAACACTATACCTGGGGGACCAGGAAGGGAAGTAGGAAGAGGCCTCCAAATGAAAGAGGTTCGGGAAGAAGAGTGTGAGAGGCAGGAGGCCAGCTGGGTGGGGCCGAAGGCTCCTAGAGGCTGGAAGGGGTTTGCCAGGAGGAGCAGCTCTCCAAGTCAAACAGGCACAGCAAGCCAAGAAGTTGTGCAGGAAAGCGAGGGCCCTTGGCAGATAGGGCTCTTTCTAGAAACTGATTGAGAAGAAAGCCTGGTTCCAAGGCATAAGAAATGAGTTGTGTCAGCTCAAGGCATGGGCCAGCAAGTGCAGACAGTATATTTACTATTTTCCTGGTAATAAGTAAGAAAAAGGTGGAAGTCAAGAAGAAAAACAATGGGGCCAGTACTGTGGCATAGTGGGTAAAGCCACTGCCTGCAGTGCCAGCATCCTATAGGGTGCCAGTTCTAGACCCAGCTGCTTCACTTCCAATCCAGCTCTCTGCTATAGCGTGTGAAAACACTGGAGGATGGCCCGGGTCCTTGGGTCCCCACACCCACGTGGGAGACCCAGAAGAGGCTCCTGGCTTCTGGCTTCAGATTAGCACAGCTCCAGCATTGTGGTCATCCAGGGAGTGAACAAGAAGATTGAAACTTCTACCCCCTCCCTCATCTCTGCCTCTGCCTCTCTGTAACTCTGCCTTTCAAACAAAATAAATAAATCTTTTTTTAAAAAGGATGAAAAACAAAACAAAATAGTCTTCTGAGGATCAATTTTTGGCATTCAAGAATAACACTAATAAGTCACTATCAGAAAAATTATGGTATGCTGCATACAGTGGCTCTCATGTCCCCAGCTATCTATAAAACATTGTAGGTATCTGTTATGGGGTTCATATCCTCAAGCACGCGAAGCAAGAGACCAGCTCCAGGAAACTGAACTCCTGTATACAAAGAGAATTGAAAATGAATCTGAATGGGAATGAAAGGGGAGAGGGAGTGGGTAAGGGGGAAGGGTAGCGGGGAGGGGGGGGGAGGTATGGGTGGGGAAGTCATTGCAATCCACAAGTTGTACCTTGGAAATTTATATTCTAAATAAGAAAAAAAAAATCAGAAAGTAGAAAAAAAATTCATGATACTTTAATATTGATGGTACTCTAATAAACATGGCATGTAACTGTTAAAAAAAATAAAAATAAAAAAATAAATAAATAAAAGTTAAAAAAAAAAGTAAGCATCAGATGTATATTGCTCAATTACACTATTTCCAATGCTATTGTCTCTATCTTTCACCAGAAGAGAAGATTTCATCACTGATTGTGATCAGAAAGAGCTATACATTCATGGTTCTTCTTTCTTCTAATTGGGAATTTTCATAGCAATGGTTATGAGTCTAAAACTACAGCTGCAGCTCTTCCACAGGAGCTCTTAGCCAATGACTAGTGGATCGATTCCTACCCACAGTGTGGGACACTGTGCTCCTACAGCCGCCCACTGACCTCTGCTGTTGCTCATTGCCTGAGGAGCTTCCCTAGGCTCCCAATTCCCTTCTCTAGCTTCTAAGGCAAACAAAGGAGCAGGTTCTGTGGTGCAGTACAGCAGGTTAAGCATCCTCCCATGACACTGTCATCCCATCTGGACACTAGTTCCAGTCCCTGCCATGCCACTTCCAATTCTGCTCCCTGCTAATAAGCCTGAGAAAGCAGCAGGAGCGGCCCAGGTACTTGGGTCTCTGCCACCTAGTGAGGAGACCCGGAGAGAGTTTCTGACTCCTGACTTCAGCAGAGCCCAGCTCCCACCATTGTGGCCATTTGGGGAGTGAACCAGAGAATGGATGATCTTTGTCTCTCTTTGTCTGTCTGTCTCTCTCTCTCTCTCTCTCTCTCTCTCTCAGTCTTTCAAATAAATAGATTTATATTCTTAGAATTTATTTATGAACTATACTGAATCTGTTAAAAACTAAAATAAAAAAATTCTAAAAATCTTTTAAAAAAAGTTAAGCAAGGCATTTCTTCATACTGTTTTAGTCTGTTTTTCTTTACCATGACAAAATACCTGAAGCAGTCTACACTATATAGAACAGAGGTTTATGTTGGTTCATGGTTCTAACATTCAAAGCCCAAATAGTATGACACAGGCTTTGGTGCGACTGCCCCTCACTGCACCACATCCTGATAGGAGTGCACCTGTGTCCGTCTGGTCTCTCTCCCTGTCCTGACAAAGCCACCAGGATTCAGTCATGGGGTCCCACTCCAATAACCTAGTATGATCCAATCACTTTCTAAAGGTCCTGCTCTTGAACACCAAAGGCAAATTTCCATTCTTAATAGCATTAACACAAAGCATTGGGGATCCATCTCCTGCATAATTCAGGCTGACAAACCATATTCAGGCTATGACAAGCACAGATGTCCTGCTGTCTAAAGATCAAGTCAAAAGGACCATCCTTCCATATCTTTATATTTGCTTTTATTTTGCATCTGTTAGAAATCTGATCATTCGAGTGAAACTAAGACCCAGGAAATATTAATTCTCCCCAAACCAGAGAGCTTTGAGTGTCAGAGCTGGACGAGACTACTTCCTGGTTCTCATATCTTTGCCCTTCCTCTTGTACCACCTCAAGCGTAACTCAACACCATCTGCTGGTAACTGTGACTATTAAAAAATAAAATGCACAACACACCCACAATCAATTTTAGTCAAATATTTTAAATTAGCTTCTAAGTTATCATGTGTTTATCATTGTACATTAGCAAAGAAACATTTCATTTTGCTTTTGTGGATTGTTAATTTTAAATACCATTTTCATTAAGTTGCTCTGTAGAGCAAAGTAATAAAACTGAAGAAGACTGCTGAAAAGACAAAACATCCTACACAGACTGTTTTGATACTTTCATGTCATGGCCTTCAGACCTTTTTGATAACAAAAGCTAATTTTGCACGAGTTGAGCAGATTTGTCCCTTCTACTCTATTTCACGAGGAATTATTAACAGGCTTGCGCTATAAACTGAAATCTGAGCTGACAAATGCCTCCGTGATATCAAACCACTACTTACTGTTACAAACACAGGCACGTTTTGGAATCTCCATGCCAGGGAGAGTTCCAGCCAAGCCAAGCCCTCCAGAGGAGAAATCTGCCAAAGCCCTTTTAACCACATGCCTGTAGGAATTTGTGTACCTAATTAAATGCACATACCATGTGAACAGCAGAATCACTGTTTGCCCACACACCTACCAGTGAATCGCCAGATGGCATACATCAGAGACCTGAACCCCCTGATGGCATGTCACACGTCATATCAAGGCCACTAAACACAGGTAGGCATTGCCTCTCAAACTTTTGTATTCAATATCAATAATACAGGTGTGTTGCATGAACAGGAAAACAACATACAAAATAGTATGTTGGAGAAAAAAAGTCCTTAAGATGTTTTTATCCCAAACCACTCAAAAATATGTTGCAAAATTGGGCTGAGCATCTGTTTTCGCACCACCTAAACACGTTATGGCGTAATTTAATTAATCATACACTTTCTGAATCAAAATCTTGCCTTCGACCCAACCTGAGGCAGCAGAGATGATATTTGCCATAAAGCAGAACACACAATATTTGTTGACACAACAACAGTATTTCCTGCTAGACTTTTCAGTTCTGGGAATTTGCTCAACATCAAAGTCCCTCTATAATATCACAGTGGACTGTGGCAGAGAAGACACTGTGAGGCCCACCTTGTCATTCACAATTGTACTAAGAACATTCATGTTAGGGCTGACACTATGGCACAATAGGTTAAACTACTGCCTGAGACGCCAGCATTCCATGTGGGCACCTGTTTGAGTCCCAGTTGTTCCTCTTCCTATCCAGCTCCCTGCCAATGTCCCAGGAATAGCAGATGAATATGGTCCCCTGGATCCACTTGGGAGTCCCAGATGAAAATCTTGGCTCCTGGCTTCAGCATGGCCCAGCCCTGGCCTTTCAGGTCATTTAGGGGGTGAACCAGCAGATGGATGATCTCTCTCTCTCTCCCCATCTCTCCCTCTCTTTCTGTAATTCTGCTTTCCAAATAAACAAATCTATAATAAAAAAGAGCATAAGTGTACAGCAGCACACACAAGCTGTGGTGGACACTTTACGGTGACGTCAACTCCTGGTGCTCATGTCCTTGTATAATACTCTTGACTGTGGTTTGCTTCTAACCAATAGAAAACGGCAAAGGTGATGTCACTCCTCTGAGTACATCCTGGCCATATAAGGAGTCTTCTTGAAGGCAGCCTGCCTCCAGCCCTACCCTCCACATGCTGGCTTTGAAGAACTAAGCTACTATGAATCCAATAGTTGCAGTGAAATGAATTCTGCCATTGACCTGGGAGGCCATCTCTTGACATTGACATTTTTTGACATAAACGTACAAACTGCCCCTACCTATGTTCTGCCCACAGAGAAACTTCAGTAGCTCCAAATGTGCTAGCCAGTCTCCCTGGGGCTGAGATACCTGCTCTCAGCCTGCTGATGACTTCTCCCCTTTGGAACACAGCTCCAGTGGTACTTCACTTGGAAATTCTTCCTCGTTCCCATAAGACTGAGGTAGTTGCTTCACATAACAGCATATTCTTATCCCTTTAGGACTATGTCTTCATCCAGATCCTTTTGGTAATGACTAATAGAACTCCATTTTAAACAAGGAGAATCTTTAAAAAGCACTGGGGAAAAAATGAGCCAGATATCTCATAGAGCTTGAGGTGAAGTTTAATGACCATGCCTGGAGAAAGGTGAGAACTAACTCCATGGCTGGGAAGCTATTGGTGAATAAGGCTACAGATTGCTTGGTCAGACTGTCTGTCTCTCTTTAAAAGACCTATTTATTTGAAAGGCAGAGTGACAGAGAGGCAGAAGCAGAAGCAGAGGCAGAGAGAGAGAGAGAGAGAGAGAGAGAGAGAGAGAGATCTTCCATCTGCCAGTTTACTCCCCAGATGGCTGCAATGGATGAAGCTGTGCGATCTGAAGCCAGGAGCAGGAGTTTCTTCCAGGTCTCCCACGTGGGTTCAGGGGCTCAAGGACTTGGGTCATCTGCTGCTGCTTTCCTAGGCCATAGCAGAGAGCTGGATCAGAAGTGGAGCAGCCGGGACTTGAACTGATGCCCATATGGGATGCTGATACTTCAGGACAGGGCGTTAACCTGCTGCACCACAGTAGTAGCCCCAGCCCTCTCTTCTCTTTGGAGTCTTGCACAGTCTTGACACTATTTCTCTTCACTCAAAGATCATATTTCTCTGTTAGGAATTTCTATGTCAGAGGAGAATATATATATATATATATATATATATATATATATATATATATAGTCTTCAGGTTTCTGGCACACAACCCTACCCACAGTACTTTCTTAGATGATAGGAATGTATTTTGTTCTGATGAGGCTACTCTTGCTAGGTCCCTAGATAACATCAGGGTCTGACTGCCAGAAAGACCAAGGCATGATTAAAGGGTTGGAATTTTTACACACCTTTTCTACCACCCTCATTCTCAACCTCTGGGGAGATGAGAGGGGCTACAGATTGAGTGAATCACCAATGACTAATGATTTAATCATTCATGCTTATATGATGGAATCTCCACAAAAAACCATAAGCAACAGGGATCAGAAAGCTTCAGGCTGAGGAACACATCATGGTAATAGTAGGATAGGCTCACAGAGGGAGTGGAGTGAGCTGATCTTTGTTCTATGCTGTGCCTAAGGCATCATTTCCATTTAGCCATTACCAGAGTTATATTCTTTACTGTAAACTGGCAATAATAAGTAAGAATCTTCTTGAGTTCTGTGAGCCATTTGAGTAACTTATCAACTGATAAGGGGGTTACAGCTAAGTCAGCCAGAAGTTAGGTACCTGGATACCCAACATTTATGATACCTGCAGTGGAGGTAGACTTGTGAGACAGAGCCTTGAAGCTGTAGGGTTAGTGTCAGAATTAAACCAAATTATAGGATGACCAGTTTGTGTTCAGAGAGTTAGGGGAATGGTTTAACACAACACAATCAGTGTCTGAGGTACAGATGGTGAAAACCATCTCATCAGGTCAAGAACCTTTCCTCACCGGACCCATCTCTGATTACCCTGTTCAAGCAGCCCACTTGGACATACTAACATTCCACTTCTTCATCCCAAAGACAAGAAAGTGATTCTTACTGCCTGGTGTGAATTGAGTACCCTCTTCTGGAATAATCACTATGGTAAGGGGGTGAAGAGTCTTGTAATTTAACACAGGTACCCAGCCCCACCCCTAGGGTCTGGGCTGTTGTCAGATTAGGGAAGATGGGTATCTGCTTATCATATTTAATTGCAATTGTCTCTTTATTAATCAGTCTCTTCTACTAATCTACAAATTCCCATGAGTGTGGAGGAATTTCCATTTCCACTAAATGCATATTACATTTGTAATTTTTATCTAATTTATTTGAAAGGCAAAGAGAGAGAAGGCTGAGAGAAATTTCTCTCCTGATTGTTTACTTCTCAAATACCTGCAATAGCCTGGGCTCAGCCAGGTTGAACTCAGGACCAGGAACTCAATCTGGGTCTCTTACATGGGTGGCAGAGATCCAACAACCTGAGCCATCACCTGCTAACCCCCAGGATGCACATTAGCAGGAAGCTGGCATCAGAAGAGGAGCCAGGACTTGAACCCAGGCACTCCAAAACTGGATGCAGGTGCTGATGTGGGTATCCTAAGTGACTCCAAATACCTGCCCCCAAGGAGTGTCTATTATCTATTATCTGATAGTATAGTCAGCACAAAGAATCTACTTAGGAAACATCAGTTGAATAAAGGAGAGGTATTGTCTTTTTCCTTTGATTAATATACTTTTACGGCTGTTGTAATAAGAGCTCTTTGATCCTTTAATGAAAGTATTCATCAAAAAGATGTTTCTCTTCCATTGTCTTCAAACGAACTAGCTGGAGAACTAAAAGACTGAAGCTTTACCTAGCATATACTAGTGATGAGTATAAGCGATTCACTCCTCCCCATCATGAACTCCTAATATAGATTAATCTCCTACTTTAAGTCAGTATTTCCTAGAAGTTGAACACAAGGCATAGGTTCATTGGAGACTCAATCACCTCTTGAATTACAAAGATTTGTTACTTCCCTTGAAGTTCTACTAAATGACTCAACTTAACCAGCCATGAATTTTCTCACTGTTAAAGTATCTCAGAGATTCTGCAATACTGTTTTCTAGGAGGACTGCATGTCTGGTCATGTAAACTCACAGTGTATATCTTGATATATTTTAAGCCCAGTACCTGAGAGAAGTCCTAGGCAATGTCCAACTTTTAAGAAAAGACACTTGACAATATCAAACCTACTTAAATCTATGATGTACAAGTGGGTTGCTGGTGTTTTCCCAGTTGGCTCTTAATGGTCAACTGCTCAGCTCCCAGGCTCATATGTCTACTAGTATCAGCTTCTGGCTTTATTTGTGTCCCTGGCACATACAAACCAATTTTTCAAAATCCCATAGCAATATCTCTCTTCTTTCCCTCTTCCTCCCACTTCCCAATCTCACACAATCATAAAGTCCATGTCATTTGCTCTGAACACCTGAATATCAGGATTGGTGGGAAGAATAATACAGAGAAAGTACTTTCTTAAGGCCATAGTAATATATTTACCTAAATGAAAACTTGCTTTGGCATGGAGCTTGGTAGTGATGAATGGGAAATGAAGGGATAAATCAGAGGGTAATGAATTATTTTTTCATTCTGGAGGTCACTTTCTTTCTTTGCTTATTCACCTTCTGCTAGAAAATTATCTCATGCCCTGCATTTTAACCTTTACCATGGTAATCATGATTAGACTAGGGAGGTTAATGGGCTAAAAATAATGTGATGGCTCAAGAGCTTTTAAAACTTGCCTTACATATCTTTAGAAAAGGTTTCTCTTGTGTACATAGAACTTACTGGTAACTATGACTTTATTCTTTATTATCTCCCAGCTTTGGGAGGGCTGACCCTGCTGATGCTTGATTTGACAAGGACTACTGCTTAGCAAGTTTGTGCAGCAAAATTGGAAAGTCAGTAAGAGACTACTAAGGGTATTGCAAATTTATTTAACAACTTCTCATTGACTTTACATTTCACCCCTTCTAAATTTTCCAAGTCTGATGGGAAGATTTGTATTTGGCCCTTGGAATTGCTACTGCAGTCAGACTCTGGAGTGCAGTTATGTTGAGTATGACTTAGGCACAGAATCTTGTAGACATCCTGCTGGTTTTCTTTCCACAGGTTCACAAAGGAAATTAAATTGGTAAACAAAAAAGCTGTCTGCACATTAATGTTTATTGCAGCTCAATTCACAATAGCTAAGACCTGGAACCAACCCAAATGCCCATCAACGTAGATTGGATAAAGAAATTATTGGACATGTACTCTATAGAATACTATACAGCAGACAAAAACAATGAAATCCAGTCATTTGAAACAAAATGGAAGAATCTGGAAAATATTACGCTGAGTGAATTAAGCCAGTCCCAACGGGACAAATATCATATGTTCTCCCTGATCAGCAACAACTAACTTAGCACCAAAGGGGAAACCTGTTGAAGTGAAATGGACACTATAGAAACAGTGACTTGATCAGCCCTTGTCCTGACTGTTGATGTACAATGTAATACTTTATCCATTTTAGTATTTTTTTTGTTCTAGTACTAGTGGTTGAATTCTGTAATTAACACACAATTATTCTTAGGTGTTTAAATTTAACTGAAAAGCGATCCCTGTTAAATATAACAGTGGGAATAAGAGAGGGAGGAGATGTGCAATTTGGGACATGCTCAATCGGACAAGCCCCAAATGGTAGAGTTAGAATTGTGCCAGGGGATTCCAATACAATCCCATCAAGGTGGCATGTACCAATGTCATCTCACTAGTCCAAGTGACCAATTTCAGTTCACAATTGATCACACTGATAGGTCTAAGAGTCAAAGGGATCACACAAACAAGACTAATGTCTGCTAATACTAACTGATAGAATCAAAAAGGGAGAGAATGATCCAACATGGGAAGCAGGATACACAGCAGACTCATAGAAGGGCAGATGTCCTAAGTAGCACTCCGGCCTCAGAATCAGCCTTTAAAGCATTTGCATCTGGCTCAAGAGCCCATGAGAGTATTTTAGGCATGGAAAGCCAAGACACTTTGGCAAAAAAAAAAAAAAAAGAAAGAAACCTAAATGAATGATCTCTGTGAGTGAAATCCCAGTGGAAAGAACAGGGCCATCAAAGAAGGAGGTACCTTTCTCTCAAGGGAGGAGAGAACTTCCACTTTGACTATGACCCTGTCTGAATAAGATCGAAGTCAGGGAACTCAAAAGGCTTCCATAGCTGTGGCAACTCATGACTAGAGCCTAGGGAGATTACTGATGCCATAAACAAGAGTGTCAAATTGTTAAGTCAACAACAGGAGTCACTGTGTATTTACTCCTCATGTGGGATCTGTACTAGTTATAGTACTGAAACAGTATTTTTACACTTTGTGTTTCTGTGTGGGTGCAAACTGATGAAATCTTTACTTAATATATACTAAATCAATCTTCTGTAAATAAAGATAATTGAAAATGAATCTTGACGTGAATGGAATGGGAGAGGGAGCAGGAGATGGGAGGGGTGCGAGTGGGAGGAAAGTTATGGGGGAAAAGCCATTGTAATCCATAAACTGTACTTTGGAAATTTATATTTACTAAATAAAAGTTAAAAAAGAAAAAGAAAAAAAAGATGTAATCTTAACTATGAAACACATGGCTTTACATTGGTCCTTCTCTACCTCTGCTCCCCAGGATCTGAAGTCTAGATCAGTTGACTCCACTTGTAAAGGTCTGTGTGGACTGGCTGGAAACCTGAGCAGTCATACAGCATCACACCTCCTGTAAGGCTAACGTAGTCACGCAAGACCTCGAGACCAAATAGAAGAAAACTCACAGCAAGCCATCAGATGTTGCTCAGCGTTTTCTGTTGCCAGCAGCACAGCGCTCCACCATATTTGACAGGTTAAATAAAGATTTGAATTTTTCCAAAATCCTAATCTTTCCTCTTACTACAGTGAATTCTCCCCCTAATTACTGAAGGTAACAAAGGTCTTGCAACAAGCTGTCCTTCCTCCCTCCTCTCCCCAGCAATACCTTTTAGTGTGCTATGCTTATATTACAGCGATAAATGCGTGTCCTGCCAGATGCAGAATGGGTGGGAAGGGGCACTGTGTCTCATTATAGGGTATGTTTTATGGGGGAGAAGTAAATCAGAGCCACATATTAGGAAGTGCCCAGGGGCACACCCATGGCAATGACCTTTAAAGGGCAGAATTAAGTTACGTGACAGCATAACCAGCAAGTGAGTGATCTCACTGTGAAAGGTCATTCGCAACTACAACAATATTTCCTACTCCGGCACAGAATCTGGTACCTTTTGACATATTTCTCTACCTCAGGATGATATGATGTCTGTACAATAAATCACATGCATTTTCCCTGCTTTATAATGAATCTGCTCACCTTGGGATTCTGATAATAAGGGTGTCTGTAGCCAATTCCTGCTGTTTCTGTTGTTTTTAATGTCAGATATTAAAAAGTGGCATTTGCATTGCTGTGGGTTACTTTGAGATGTCACCATTAGAATTGACAAGGACCTCAGCAACACCTCAGTCTAACTTGGTCCTTTATAAAGATACCATTGTGGGAAGGGAATTAGCTGCCTGAGGTCACACAGCAAGGACAGGGGAGAACCCAAGCTCCCCACTCCCCAGCCTGCTGCAATTTCCAACGAATGCCACATTTACAAGGATGTCAGCAAACATTGAGCAGAGTGGCTAAGGAGTACCTGTGTGGGATTCCTTAATTGAGTATTTTCTTTAATGACCTGACAATCTCCTATCTTTATTCTGCTGTCACCTCTCCAGTGGATGCCCACTACCCTACCTTTGCTATCACACAGATGCCATGGGCCATGCCTGGCAGGCCACACCCTTTCTGTGTTCTGAACTGACTGACTGGTTACACTCACCATCTCTACTCAGTGTTCTGGGTGTTAGACCAGGACCACACTGCATCAGGTCTCCTGTCCATGGTGCTCACTGACGCTTCTCCAACTTCTGTTTTGGGATGCGATTTTTGCCTACACTGTTGGAAGGGAGGAAGCTATCAGAAGAGAATGTGTAACTATCCCATGGCTCTGGGTTTGTTCAAAGAAATAAGCTTCAACTGAAAGGCTAATTGTTACAAAGCTGGTTTGCATCTTTTTATCTCTATCCTTATTAAAAATTTTGAAAGAGATGACTTCCTTTCTTCTTTCAGGTGTACTTTGGAATGCTGAACTTTGCATAATCATAGTGGTTTTGCTACAGACATTAATTTATCACAGTTTAAGAAAAGCACATCACTTATAGGCACATGTCCTCCTTTTCCCTGTATCACAGACTTGGCCTCAGTGTGTACAGTGGATACTGAAGTGGAAACAATCTCTGTGAGTCCTTGGTCTTTGGAGATTCAGCTGGTGCAGGTGTGGTGTGTTTGTGTTCCTCTTAAGATGTATCAACATCTTAATGATATCCCTCTACCCCAACTCCCCCCAACACACACCATTTTATTCTATAAGACTGGAAGCAGCTCTATTTTCATTTCAAGAAGCCAGAGAGAAGAGTAGGGGGAAAGATAATAATTTTAGAATTTGCTTGATTTAAAATATTATCCTTCTAGTTGTTGGCCAGGAGCAGTAAAAATATCCCTCTGTGACTTCTAATTACTTGCCTGCATGCCAACCTGTGAGATCTTTTTATACATTCTACACAACCTGACATCCATGGGCACTCCAACCCTTGGCAGAATCTACCTGTATCTGAGTCTGGTTCAAGGTCGCCAACGAGGATTCCTTTTGTCTTTTCCTTATAGACCACTGTAGGACTCAGCCCTACAAAGACCCATCTTTCCTGAAGTATTTTGTTGCAGGTCTTGGCTCTTATCCATTAACGCTTCTGTAGTTTAGAGTGTGTACTTGTAATGTAGGACTAATGCATATGTTGTCCTGTTTAAAAATTTGCTATATATAATGATACAATAAGGAAATAGAAAAGTACTTTTAGCATTTGGGAAGAAACACTAATTTAATCTTATTATACAAGAAAGTATTACATCACTACATTTCTCTACCTTGTAATGTAAAATAAAAATGAAGACAAATATGGAGGATTTTTTTTTAGAAAAACATTTAGGACTCAAGCAAAGTATGGCTTTAAAGTTTCTTTTCACTCAAAAATGCCAAGAAAAATACTGTGCCTGCTTATTGAGTTGTATATTTCTATGCTATATATTATGACATCACTGCTTATTTTTATGTGCAAATTTCTATTAAAAACAAAGATGCAAACATTCCTGTCATTGATTGCCATGGGCTTTTGTACAGTAAAGATAAACATAATAAAATTGCAATTCAAAGAAGAATGTTCTTATCAGAAAGAACAGACTGGCAGCATAGTTCCTTACTGTGTAGGACAACAAAAATTTATTGATTTTTGCCATTTCTTATTCAGAAATATATGTGGCACCAAAGAGAGAAGTACATTTGTTGGTGTGATTCAAACAGTTAATTAAATGTTAATTTCTAGAATGTTCCCTCTGAAACTCAACTGGTGCTTTAAAAGTAACTACAGAATTACACTTAGGGACAGGGTTGTCACTCAAAACCTTAGTTGGGATCTGTATCCTACCAGACTTTGGTTCCACTAAGGAGAGAACAAAAATTATATCCATAGTAAATGCTTTTGAAAAATGAGGTCTCAATATAAAACATGGGTGCTAAGAGGTAGGCTTGAGGAAAGAGGCTGAGTCAGGAGCACATATTATTTTACCTGAGAAATCAGAGAACTTTAAGATCCTATTTTTACCATAATCAATCCAGTATCTAAATCATCCACACCATTTCCACTAGTACATATCATATTGTAACAGGATAAGGAAGGATAGATGATTTAGCTCACAAAGAAAACTGCTTTGTACAAGGAAGGTCAAAACTTTTCTCCAAAAGTCTCTATTGAGAATGTTCATTTGTTTTAGTAGCAATGGGAAGCAATGCGACCTTGGTCAGTGATTCTCTATGAGAATGGATAGCTCCCATGGTAATTTTATGAGTATGTAGGGCACTGTCTCCGGTTGTGAAAATGACAGAGGGCCTACCCTTCTAGTGGGCTTATGCCAGGAAGCTCTATGTAATGCAGTGTGCAGGAGAGCTCCTTACTTGTTTCGCACCTAGTATGTGCCACACTCCTGGACGCTGATGTTGGAGGAAAGCAGTTTATAATCTCCTGAGGCACAATCCAACTCCGTTTGAAACACAAATATGTTATTTTTGGCAAGGTTCTAAGCTACCCTGAATTCTTTAGGAACTCAATTACTGTGTATAACAAAGGAGAGTTATACTCCTCCTCCAGGAACAGTTTATCAAGATTCATCCACCCATGTAGAAAATCACACTGACATTACTAATTTCACTATAAATCGGTTTATAAATTGCCAAAAAACCAAGTTTACCAGTTTGAATTTGCAGTTGCCATATTTTTGGTGATTTTTTTTACATACAGACATCATCAGCTGATAGTATGTGTCTCCTAGTGATACTATCTCCAAGTATTACAGATTGAGATGTATATCATTTTATTATAAGTTTTCTTTATTTTTCATAATATTAAATTTTGGGCTTATTTTTAAAATACATGTTTGTAAATTATAACATCTACGTGCTATGTTGGAGGATAAGAAAAGGAAAGCTAGATAGAGGGTTTGGTATTGTAGCACAGTGGGTTAAGCTGCCACCTATCACACCAGCATCCTATATGAGTGCCAGTTTGACTTTCAGCTGCTACACTTGTAATCCAGCTCCTTGCTAATGTCCCCGAAAAAGCAGTGGATGATGGGCCAAGTGCTTGGGCCCCTGCCACCCACTTGGGAGACCTACATGGAGTTCTAGGCTCCTAGTTTCAGCCTGGCCCAAACCCCCCTATTGTGGCCACTTAGGGGGTAAAGCAGTGGGTGGCAGATTTGTCCTTGTAATTCCATCCTTCAAATAGATAAATACATATTGAGAAAAGTTAGAAAATGTTTAGATGAAGAGGTATTGGGTTTGGCAGGGATGAGATATCCTGGCAATAATGGGATAGCTCATCTGGAGATCTGGCCAACCACTGTGTGATTGGAGAAGTTGTATTATTGTCTTGAGTCTACTCAATGGATAGTGAAAGGATACATTAGATCTATAGCACTTTTGATGTTAAGCCATAGTGTCTGATTTTGATACTAGTTTAGGTTTCAGAATATATAAATCTTTTTTTCTTCAATAGCAATTTTATCATTTTTAATAGTTTTTATTTTAATTTTAATGAGTTTTTAACAGATTCAATGTAATTTATAGATGCAATTCTTTTTTTTTTTTTTTTTTTTTTGTTTTTTTTTTGACAGGCAGAGTGGACAGTGAGAGAGAGACAGACAGAAAGGTCTTCCTTTGCCGTTGGTTCACCCTCCAATGGCCGCCGCGGTCGGCGCGCTGCGGCCGGCGCACCGCGCTCATCCGATGGCAGGAGCCAGGAGCCAGGTGCTTTTCCTGGTCTCCCCATGGGGTGCAGGGCCCAAGCACCTGGGCCATCCTCCACTGCACTCCCGGGCCACAGCAGAGGGCTGGCCTGGAAGAGGGGCAACCGGGACAGAATCCGGCGCCCCGACCGGGACTAGAACCCGGTGTGCCGGCGCCGCAAGGCGGAGGATTAGCCTGTTGAGCCACGGCGCTGGCTTAGATACAATTCTAAGAATATAATAATAATTTAATGATATTTCCTCCTCCCCCTCTTCCCTCCCATCTCCTACCATCCTCTGTTCTTCTCCCTTTCTTTCAGTCTTTTTATTTTTAGTTTTTGAGATAACATATTTTAAAATTACATTATGGTAAAAAGGGTTAATACTTCACCAAATAAAAAGTTTAACAAGTGAAAAGAAAAAGACTCTAGAGGGAGTATAGACATGTCTATAAAGAATAATTGAATGGAAAAATCACCATTTTACTCAAATATAGTACATTTTAAAGTAATCACAGGTCATTAAACTACAGTGGTATAACATTCTTAACTGTTGGTTCCACAAAGTATAAAACAAAGTTTTACAAAACTATATTTGCAGTAATACTGATGCACACTGATATTTCTCTCTTTTTCCTTCTTTTCTAAATTTTAGCTCCTACATGTAAGGGAGAACATGAAGTATTTGTCTTTCTGGGTCCAGCTTATTTCACTCAACATATGTCCTCCAGTTGTGTCAAATTTTGCTGAAATGATAGAATTTCATTCTTTTTATAGCTGAATAATATTCCATTGTGTATATATACCACATTTTCTTTATCCATTCATCTGATGATGGGCAGCTTGGTTGGTTCCAAATTTTGGCTTCTGTAAACAGTGCTGCTGTAAACATGGTGGTGCAGGTACCTCTTTGATATTTTGTGCTCAAGTCTTTGGTGTATACGCCCAGTAGTGGGATTGCTGGATCATGTAAGTCTATTTCTAGCTTTTTTTTTTTTTAAGAAATCTCCACACTGTTTTCCATAGTGGCTGCACTGATTTACATTCCCACCAACAGTGTATAAGTGTTCTCTTTGTCCACATCCTTGCCAGCATGTGCTACTCTCTTTGTTTTGGATTTTGGCCATTCTGACAGGTGTAAAGGGATATCTCAGTTTGTTTTTCATTTGTATTTCTCTGATGGCTAGTGATGTTGAGCATTTTATCATATATTTATTAGACATTTGCATTTCTTCTTTTGAGAAGGACTTTCAATATTTAAGACTTTTTCAAAAGTGAAAGCACAGAGTTGGCTGGGAAAAGTACACACTGGGAACTGGCACAATGCAGCTCTCTCTGACACATGTGTTGAATGCATTTGACTGGCTGCTCTAGATAAGCAACACCATGGTTAACTGGAAAGTGTGAGAACTCCCCATGGGGATTATATGCAGGAATGGTGGAATAGTTGAATATATAATTTTTAAATTCATTCACTTGAAAGAGTTAGAGAGAGAGAGAAGCAGAGAGAGAGAGAGCTCTCTCATCTGCTGGTTCACTCCCTAGATGGTCACAATGGTCAGTGATGGGCCAGGCTGAAGCCAGGAACTACTTCCAGATCTTCCATGAGGGTGAAGGGGCCCAAGCTTTTGGGCCATCCTCTACTGATTTCCCAGGCCATCAGCAGGAAGCTGGATCAGAAGTAGAGCAGCTGGGACATAAACCATCACCCATATGGAATGCAAGAATGCAGTGGTGATTTTCCACACTATACCACAGCGCTGGCCCCTGAATATATAAATTTTTATATATCCATTAAAATTATATATATATGGCCACTAAAATCTTAGAAGTGAATTTTGTAAACATGTTAAAGAAAGTTTGGGGATACTAACATGTTAAAAAAAGTTTGGGAATTTGAATTTGTTAGGGAAAATGTGCTATAGAAACCTAGAAAGCAAAACCTTTTGGTACTAAAATTCCTGAATTAAAAAAGTATTACATTGTCAATTTTCTACAGTTTCTGTAATACAAATTTATTACTTATTCAGGGAGACCTGGATGTGTTAGTCAATTCAGGCTGCTATAACATGATATTAGAGATTTTGGGTCTTGAATGTAGAAATCTATTTTATACAGTTCTATGCACTAGGAAATTCATGATCAAGGTGCTAGTTGAGTTGTTTTCTGGTGAAGTGCCCAGTCCCAGCTTACATTCTTGCTGTACGTTCACTCAGGAGATACAGAGAGAAGCAAGCTCCTCTCTCTCTCTCTCTCTCTCTCTCTCTCTCTCTATATATATATATATATATATATATATTTTATTGAAAGATTTATTTATCTATTTCAAAGACAAAGTTACAGAGAGAGGGAGAGAGAAAAATAGAGGGACATAGAGAGAGGGACAGAGAGAGAAGGAGAGAGAGAGAAGTTTTCCATCCATTGGTTCACTCTCCAAAGTGCTGCAATGTCAGGAGCTGAACCCATCCGAAACCAGGAGCCAGGAGCTTCTTCCAGGTCTCCCACGTGGGTAGCAGGGGCCCAGTTACTTGGGCCACCTCCCACTGCTTCCCCAGGCCATCAGCAGGAAGCTGGATTGGAACTAGAACACCTAGGGCACAAACAGGTACCCATGGAATGCCAGCGACACAGGCGGTGGCTTTACCTGCCACACCATAATGCTGATCCTGGGGGTTGAATTTTTACAAAAATTAAAATAGCTCTCCCCACTTTGGGTTTTACGGATTTTTGTTTTGGTTTTGTTTGGGTTATTTGTCTATTTCTCACAGATAGTAGATGCAGGGGGGAAAGTCGAGGGTATTAACTCATAGAGGATTTATGTATTTGATTGTCTTTGTGAATCAACTTAAATTTGAAAATTTCCAAACAGGTTTACGTTCTGCAAAGCACATAACACGTGCATGACTACAGACTGTAAATGCCAAATCAAAGAGTAATAAGAAGGCTCTTTACAAGTTGGTTAAATAAGATCAAATTAAAATGTTGGTACCAGTACACACTATAAACTGTTCACTACTGATCAGCTAACAATGCAGTAGCCACACTCTATATTATCGATTTTCTAGGGGCTCAGCTCCAGTCTAAGAGGCTATAGTGTACGTTCACCACCCCTGCTGCCAAGTGCTAGATATGATCAGTCCCTAGGAGAAGCACCTGTGCTCCAGCTCTCAGCCCAAGGCTGACCCAGCAGACCCAGGTTGTTATTATTATTATTATTTTTCTTCATCCCCATGTTTCACTTCCTCACCATATCTCCACTCACATACTGAAACTGACCGGAGGGCTGGAGTCACCAAAAATTGCAAGCACATGGAGAAGGGAAGCAGTCAGCCTTTGACCTTTGGATCAGCCCCACTAGCCAGGAAAGCAGTCACATTTCCTGCCATGCTGTTCTTGATACCTACCCAGTGCCTTGTCCACAGGGTAGTGAAGGTTTGGATGAACCTACCCACGTCCCAGGTCCTGCAAACTAGAAGAAATACTTGTGGGTGGTAGGGACATCTTGGGCTAGCTACCCAGCCCTCGTGTAGGTGACCAATGCTCTTGCCAGAGACTGGCGTCCTTTCAGGGTCTCTAGCACCTCCTATCAGATGGCCCTAGCACCAACTATATTACATCAGCCTAGAGCTTGACTTGAGCTAAACTGTATGACCCCAGACCTGGAGCGACCTGCTTTCCAAGCACAATTCTGGAACCACATTAGGTACTGACATGGAGTCCTGCTCCGTAACCACCCTTGAAAGGGGACAGCGAGTCCTGTGGATGAGCCCTGAGCAGTGACTAGCTGGAGATGCAGAGCAGGTTTCTGAATGTGATTAATATCTATCACAGTCTATTCCTAGGAAATCAAAAGCATTTTTCAAAAAAATTGGAAAGTGCTAAATTCACATAATGTTGTATCATTTTTTTTAAAGATTTATTTATTTATTTTGAAAGAGTTACACAGAGAGGAGAGGCAGAGAGAGAGAGAGAGAGAGAGAGAGAGAGGTCTTCTATCCGATGGTTCACTCCCCAATTGGCTGCGACAGCCAGAGTTGTGGTGATCCGAAGCCAGGATCCAGGAGCTTCTTCTGGGTCACCCATGTGGGTACAGGGGCCCAAGGACTTGGGCCATTTTCTACTGTTATCCCAGGCCACAGCAGAAAGCTGGACTGGAAGTAGAACAGCTGGGACTAGATCCAGCATCCATATGGGATGTCGGAGCTTCAGGCCAGGGCGTTAACCCGCTGCACCACAGTGGCGGCCCCATAATGTTGTATCATTTCTGTTTTTATTTATCCAAATGCATAGTATGATAAGGCCCTTGGCACATTCTCAGTGAATATTTCCATTTAACTATGAGAAGTATTATTCTATTGACAAGCCCGTCACTGCCTGAAACTGATTGGCAACGATGTGGCATAGACATAAAAATCACCAATCTAGAATTCACAAACAAATGCAATAGCAAGGATGATTTGTTCAACATATCAGATATAGAGTAACAAATGTATTCTATCTGATGTGCATTTGTTATAAACCCACAATCTAGAGCGCCTCCATTAGATCCGATTTATTTAACTTCACATGTGGTTTTCATTCAGTTTGAACACTGGCGGGCCCCATAAAAAATGGTCAAGACAGACGGTAACCCCAGTTGCTTCTCTATTGGTTTGTTTGCATGCTGGATTTTCTTTTAATCATCGTTACTCTGCGATTTAACAGTAGGTGGCTAATGGAAATGTTATTCACGGTGGTGGCAGGCTAAAACAGTGGGAAGTAGGGTGGAGGGGGAGCATTGGGGAAAAGGAGGAAATGTGTTTACACTTGAAGACGTCACATGAAACAGCTGGAGCTGTGAGCCCTTCATACTAGAACTGGCATGTTCTTTAAAGAACTCATCTACATCATTATATGCTCCTTCACACTTAGAAATCTATTAATTTACAATTAGTTGTATTGATTTTCTAGCAGATTTGTAATTTCTGTAATAATTTACAGAGTACTGAAGAAATTAACTATGCCCCTTGGAAAGATAAGCATTACTGAAAAAATAGATCCCAGCATGAGTTATTGAACACATCATCGAATGTCTGGATTTTTTGGCTTTAAATTCTAATTTAATTACGGCAGAACTGATTGGGGAATTCCAGCTAAGTATCCAAAAAGATCTTTCTTCATCCCCTCCCTATAATGCTTTAAAAATAATTCTAACCTGAGATCTAGGTAAGAATATATTTTTTTTGGAAGGGATGGGGATTCATTTTAAGCTTGCAAACAAGAGGAGGCATTTTTTCCAACAATCCACACTGGCCCAGAACTGTAATTTTCCCCCATATTACAAGATATAACAATAATATTAGTAAAAAAATTGCAAGTGCTTCATAACTGCTTTAAATTATTCCTGTTTCGGTAAAAGTGCTAGTGAGTACTAGGAGGTGCAGGCTGATAACAAGGGAATTGTAATCTGCCCATGCTTGAAGAGGCTTCAATCCAGTGAGGGAGGTAGGATGATGAAGGGACAGTGTCTGCGCGGTGTCTTGAGTGCTACGACAGGACATGCACAGGGCACTCGGGGAGAAACTCAACCCATTAGGACACTGAGTGTGCCAGGAAAGTGTCTAGGAGGAGGCAATGCTGAAATAAGAACTGAATTACTAGGATTCTTGTAAGGCCAAAAACAATTGAGTTTTCAAATGTTTTCCTTTGTGAGATCCATGGTAATTTCAAGATAATTTCTGACCATTTTATGTCATTTTTCAGCCTTATGCTTGTACTATTTCCTTTTGTACTGCTTTTCCCATCATGAAATAATTTTTGAAGTGCTTTCTCCTTTGAAGAGTACATGGAGATACAAGAGTACATGATTATTATGGGGTCAGAAAGTAGTAAATCTGAGCTCTTGGTTCACATGGGGTCCAAATGTCAGAGCACCATAAGGAAAAGGCACAGGGGCCAGCATCCCCTGGTTTAACAAATGTCGGTGGTTATCATGGAATAGAGAGTAACTTCTATCCAGTGCTGCCACTTCCCAATGTGCTGAGGTTCAGGACGAATGTGGAACGTAAATCTGTAGCTCCAACACATCATGAGTGGTCTTGGAGCAATCATGTTATTGCCAGGGTCACTCAATGGAAACTGGTGGGCTAGACTAGATCGCTACAATACCTCCCACTTTTAAACACCAAATCCCTAACTTCCATGATAGTTTAGGCTTGAGAACAGTTGACCCTTCCAAGAAGTGAAAACAGCTGAGCTAGTGATGAGGCCTGCTGTGGTGACACTGAGCTCGGCAGATACCTAAACAATGAGAGGGCTGCAACATTGATGCACGTCACTGGCTCTCCTTTGGTTAGGACAGCCCTATTTATTCTTCTGGTTGTGATTTTGTTTGTGTCTGTGTGTGTCTCTCTCTTTGTGTGTCCATTCATACTCCACCTTTTGTTTCTAAAAATTATGCACAAGTGTAGTGATGGAGTTAGATTTTCAAGAGCCATTGGTGATGGTTTTCCCAGTTGATGGTCATTTCTTTAAAAAATTATTTACTTATTTTACTTGAAAGAAAAAGCAAAAGAGAAACAGACAGATCTTTCACCCACTGGTTCACTTCCCAAATATTTGCAACTGCCAGGGCAGGGCCAGGGTGAAGCCAGCTGCCCAGCACTCTGTCCCAGTTCCCAATGTGAGTGGCAGAAGCCCAATCCTTGGGCCATCAACTGTACCGTCCAAGGAGGCAGTACAGGAAGATAGATTAGATCAGAAGTGGTAGGGTCAGTAATGAAAAGCAACACCTCAAAGTGGGATGCAAGTGTCCCAAGAAGTGGCTTAATCCTCTGTGCGACAGGGCCCACCCTGATTATAATTTCTTGCTAGCCTGTCTTTCTTCTCAATCCTAAATTCCCTAGGGCACTGGCTGCTCAGTTGCATGTTTTTTTTGGATGACTATTTGGCTCAGAATAGCTGCTCAACAATTATGTGGCTAATTAATACATTAAAGAAGTATAGGGAAATCCAAAGGCATTCACTGAAGCAAGTCATGTTGAGATTTCTAAGGATGCTCAGGGTCTTTTTTTCCTAAAAAATTGTAATATGGATAAAAATGTAGTTATTGGAACTCTAAGATGTACTTGAGTTCTGGACACTTTTGTCTTAATTTGTTTTACCAGTATCAGCTCATTGGACTACTGATTCCAGATCTTAATGAAGGGCAATGAAAGGAAAATGTCTGAGGCAGGCCTGTGGCCTAGTGGCTGGGATGCTGGTTAGGGTAATCGTGTTCCATGTTGGAATGCCTGGGTTTTCCTGGCTCCAGCTCCTGATTCCAGATTCCTACTGGCACAGACCCTGGGAAGCTGCAGTGTTGGTTCACATAGCTGGGTTTCTGCCATCCAAGTGGGAGACTTGGATTGAATTCCAAGCTCCTGGCTTTGGCCTGCCCCACCTCTGACCATTGTGAGCATATGGGGAATGGACCAGCAGATGGGAGCTCTCTGTCTCTCTCTGCTTCTTAACAATAATAACAATAATAAATTATGTGAAAATGAAGTTAAAAGATAATGTATATTAAAATATAAAGGAAAAATGGTGGTTGACAGTCTTTTCAATTATGGTGCTAAATAAGTTGCTAAGATTTTTTTTAAAGATTTTATTTATTTATTTGACAGGTAGAGTTACAGACAGTGAGAGAGACAGAGAGAAAGGTCTTCCTTCTGTTGGTTCACTCCCCCAAATGGCTGCAATGGCTGGAGCTGCTCCGATCCAAAGCCAGGAGCCAGGTGCTTCCTCCCGGTCTCCCATGTGGGTGCAGGGGCCCAAGGACCTGGGCCATCTTCTACTGTCCCAAGCCATAGCAGAGAGCTGGATCAGAAGAGAAGCAGCCAGGACTAGAACTAGCACCCATATGGGATGCTGGCACCAGAGGCGGGGGATTAACCCAGTGTGCCATGGCACCAGCCCCAACTAAAATGATTTTTAAGTTGACTAACAGATACTGAAATTCAAATAACAAGTAACTAAATGGTTGATGTAAAAGGGATTTGGGGCCAGCGCCGTGGCTCAACAGGCTAATCCTCCGCCTTGCGGCGCCGGCACACCGGGTTCTAATCCCAGTCGGGGTGCCGGATTTGGTCCCCGTTGCCCCTCTTCCAGGCCAGCTCTCTGCTATGGCCCGGGAGTGCAGTGGAGGATGGCCCAAGTGTTTCGGCCCTGCACCCCATGGGAGACCAGGAGAAGCACCTAGCTCCCACCATAGGATCAGCGCTGTGCGCCGGCCCCAGTGTGCTGGCCGCTGCGGTCATTGGAGGGTGAACCAACGGCAAAGGAAGACCTTCCTCTCTGTCTGTCTCTCTCACTGTCCACTCTGTCAAAAAAATCTCATTTGATACTAGGAAGAGTGTTGGCTAGGGCATTGGAATGTTAGTGTGTCGATGTTCAACCATGGGTCCTTATGAGATCACCTCACCTTTCCAGCATCAAAGGAGGACAAATGAGATAATCTCATAGGTTTCCTCTAGCTGTAATATTTTACAATCTATATTACTTGAATGACATTCATGAAGATGAGGAAGAGGAGAAAACAAAACACATGAACCAACGTTAACAGTCCAAATAAAACTCAACTTTAAAAATGGGAATTGGTACTCTGTGTGTGTTCAGACCATCAGTCAATACAGTCAGGTCTCCCCAAAGGAAAAGCATAGTTTTGTTTTTTTCTCCCAAAAGAGCTAAAAGCAGATATTTAATATGAAAGAGCAGAATCACATGAATATTCTGAATGCTAATGCCAATAAGTATTTGCTGTATGTCAGGGTTGTAAATCTTGCTCTCCTGCCCCTCCATAAATCCACAATGGATGTTGAGGCTTACCATCTATGGGTATTTGTTTGTCGTAGGCCTGGGAGAATTTAATGGCTGGGGCATGACTACTCAAGTCAAATTAACAAAACAAAACAACAACAACAACAAAAAACCCATGGCTCAAAAGTTACAAAATTTCACCATGACACAAAGATTCCTGTGGTGAATACAGGTCCTAGTCTCACTCTCCTGGGTAAAGTCTCTAGATTTTTTATGAACTAGAGATGTGACTTGCTCCACTCTGATTAGTAACTATTGGTTTCATGAAAGGCTGTGTCCTTCAGGCATTTGTCTTTAACCCATGGGACAATGTGGCAATAAAGGAGCCACACATGCCATTCTAGCATAGAACAGTCAAGGCACCTGCGCTAAGCTATTCCCCATCCCTGGGCTGGGCCATTCTCCTTAATGCAGCTCACTTCTGGAGCCACAAGCACTAACCTTCTGGTGTTATAAAGCACATTCTTCCTTCTTGGGGCTTTCAAACTACTGTAAAATGCAACTATTCACCATTAAAGCAGTTGGGTAAAAGACAACTTGTATATGGTTAATGTGAATAGAAAAGCTGCCATTTATGGGATGCCCACTCTAGGGGGCCAGGACCTCTGCTAGTCACATGATGTACACTGCACTATCTGTAGAAGAAGGTAAGAAAGGTGACATTGCTACTCACTTGAGGAAGTTAAGAGTATTAGGTTATACCACTAGTAGATGAGTGTCAAGCTAACTTTTCTTTTAAAAGTAAATTTTAAATGTTTTAATAAAAATTATTTCAACTTTACTGAAAAATTGAAAAAATAAGATTCACCTAACAGTTACTCCATTTATCATTTGCAGATGCTGTCTTTCTAGAAACAGAGATTATATATCATTATGTTTTTAGAACCATTTAAGGGTATGGCATACATCATAGCCCTTTTTCCTAAACATTTCAGCATGTATTTTGTGAGAATAGGAACATTTTCTTACATAACCACAGAAGAATTTTAAACTTCACTATTTTAAACATTGATACAATAGTCTTAGCTAGTCTGGTGTCTATATTCCAGTTTTTAAAACTGATGCAGTAATGCCCTGTATCTCATCTCCTCTCCACCCTACCTCCACCCCCACCCCCCACACCAGAGTACAGGATCTAGTATAAGGTCAGGTATTGGAGTCTGTTGCCATGTCTCTTTTGTCTCCTGTGAACCAGAGAAGATCCACAGCGTTTCTGTGCTTTTAATGGTTAAACTATTTCTCAGAAGTGTAGACATTCTATTTCTATGTTTTTCATAAAATGTCCATCATTTTTTTGTCCAGTGTTTCTTTATCATTAGAATTCTCATCTAGAATACTACACAGGTGTTATTGGTTTAATACTTTACTTATGTGGACCTTTTGGTACACCTGAAGGCACAGGTCTTTTTGGTGACAATCATTTTTAATACCTAGTCAAGGTGTGCTCTGATTAATCCTTTATATAATTGTTTTTTTCCTTGCCACTAAAAAAATCAGTGGAGAGACATTCTAAGGTGATATGGATACCATGCTCCACATTAAATGTTTCCCCTAAATTTAGCCTCTCTTGATGATGTCTGCCTGAGTACAATGATGGCATAAAGGCTGACTTTCCAAGCTAGCACTATTTCCTCTCTGTGTCCACTGCATGCAATTGCCTTTCCCCCTCTGCTAATGGTTTATCAATTCATTGTTGCTATGGAGGCCTGGATTTTTTGTTTCAACCTCATATACCTAAATATGGTATGGTATTTAATTATCTTTCCACTCAAGTTGTCTTAGATCTGGCTATAAAGAAACTTAACAGGCAACTTCCATGTTCTTGAGGCCATTGGGGTTTTTTCTTTTTTATCTATTTTCTTTAATCATCTTATTTTCCAACATGGCAAGATGTTCTAGCCTCATGTGATCCTGTCTGCATTGCAATTATCCATTTCTCCAAGGAGAGGCAGAAGAACAGACATACAAATATACAGAGCTTCCACCCACTGATTTATTCCAGTCCTGCAGCAGCCAGGGCTGGATTGAGGCTGGCACTAGGAGCTTGGAATGCAGTCCGGGTCTTCCCCATGGGTGGCAGGAACCCAATTATCTGAGCCATCAACACTACCTTCACAGGCACTGCTGCCTAGGGTCTTCCCCAGCAGAAAGCTGGAGTCGGGAGTTGGAGCCAGGAACCCAAACCAGGCATTCCAATGTGAGAACGTGACTGTCTTACTGGGAGGCCAAACACCTGCTCCCCAGTGCTTTAATTTTATTTGCTGAATATGTTTCTCCTTGGCTAAGCTCATCATGAAAAGGACCAAGAGTAATACTTACAAAGCTGAAAGCTGTACAAAAGGTTCTACCCAGAGTAACAATTCTCTTTACTGTGTCCGATCCCTTCTGTTCTCTCCTACCCCTGGAAGTTAATCAACTCCATTGTTTCCTAGCCTGTCCTGAGTTTCTTTTTGTAAAGATAAGCAGAAATACAATTCTTGTTTTTATATTAAATGTAGCATTTTTTTTTTTGACAGGCAGAGTGGACAGTGAGAGAGACAGACAGAGAGAAAGGTCTTCCTTTGCCGTTCGTTCACCCTCCAATGGCCGCCACGGTTGGCGCGCTGCGGCCGGCGCACCGCGCTCATCCAATGGCAGGAGCCAGGAGCCAGGCGCTTATGCTGGTCTCCCATGGGGTGCAGGGCCCAAGCACCTGGGCCATCCTCCACTGCACTCCCTGGCCACAGCAGAGAGCTGGCCTGGAAGAGGGGCAACAGGGACGGAATCCGGCGCCCCAACCGGGACTAGAACCCGGTGTGCCGGCGCCGCAAGGCGGAGGATTAGCCTGTTGAGCCACGGTGCCGGCCTAAATGTAGCATTTTTTTCTTTTACATTTTACAAGTTGCCCTTAGAAATGATTTTCAGGACAAGATACTATCAGTTTCTAGAGATGGTTCTCTAACCTCCTCCCAGCTGCAGTGTAATCCTGCATGTAGTGTACCCTACTCCTTCCAATCACTCTCTAGGCTTGGACAATATGCAGTTTCCAGGTTTCTGCAATTACAAATAATTCTGCACTAAATAACCTATGTGTATGTATTTTTATATTGTTGGAGATGAATCCTTAAGATAAACTCCTAACAGCAGGATTGCTGAGTTGAACAGGAAGTAACCAGATATCTAGAAATGGGTTTAAGATTATTTTTACCTTCTAATATTCTACCTTACAGCTGTGAAAGATTGAAAAGTCAACTCACTGGCTTTGGCCTTGGCACAAAGAAGACACTCAGGAACTGCTTGTTGGACAGGGCTTCAGGTTCCTCATTTAGAAATTCAGAGGGCTGAACTGGATATATTAGGGCTCTGAGCCTATGTTCATGTGCATGTAAACTAGTAACAGGAAATGCTGTCAATACTCCATCTCTTCCTATAGCCACATTTTTTGCAACACTACTTTACAGCTTTTTCCACCAAAAAGTAGAATCTTCTCCCTTCTCCCAGTATCTGTACTGGCTTTTTGATTGACTTAGGTCAACAGAAGGCAGGAGAACTTACAGCATTACAGTTTCAAGTCTACACCTCCCCAAGAGGCCTTGTATGTTCCACTCAGCCTTCTTGGTCCAGTCATGTGAAAAAAACCCTGGCCTAGCACAGGTGACCCAATTGCATCCACAAGCTTTGGCCAACCAATCACCAGAGGTGAGTGAGGCCTTTCTGGGGTCACCAGATCCCAACCAACTCAACAGCTGAAGGCTGATGTGTGTCTGGCTCGCCTTAGTCCTGCTGCACTGGATCCAGATCAGTGCTCACCCACCCAACAGACTCATGAACAGTTATCAGCACTCATTACACTCAGGTTAGGACCTTGAGTTTTGGGGTTATTATCCAGGAATGGAAAAAGGCTACAACAAGGGTCATTACATCATCTTGAAGACAACTCTGTTTCTATTTTCTAGAATGTATTGAAAGATGATATTGGACACACAAAAGGCATTTTTTAAGAACACTACTATTGGGGCTGGTATTGTGCCACAGTAGGTTAAGCCTCTACTTACAACGCCGGCATCCCATATCAGAATGCTGTTTCAACCCTAGATTCTTCACTTCTCATTCAGCTTCCTATTAATGCACCTGGGAAGGTGGTGGATGATGGCTAATATACTTGGGTCTCTGACACTCATGTGGGAGACATGAATGGGGTTCTTGGCTCCAAACTTCAGCCTGGCCCAGGCCTGGCTGTTGCAGCCATTTAGGGAGTGAACCAGTGGATGGAGGATCTCCCTCTCCTGTTATCGACATGCTACCTTTCAAACACATACATACATACATACCTACACATGAATAGAAAACTGTCATTGGATTCCTCAGGATGTGGCTGGCCATAGGAAGCTAAAGTAGTTGGCTCCCCATAGCTCAGGATCCTAGGGCAGTGGAGCCTAACTTTGAGTGCCAGTTCTGGCTTTGTACTAACTGGTGACACGTTATTGACAAATACCTGAGCTACTAAGTCCTCATGGGTAAAGAAGAGAGGGGACTGAATCTGCAAAGCTGCATCCCATTCTCACTTGTGAGCTGGTGTGTTAACTTCATATGGCCAGGGTCTAAAGTTCTGGTCAGTTGACTAGTGAATCCCAGTTTTTAAAGGCAGCATGAAGCAGTGTAATAAGACCTCAGGCAAGGAGTGTCCTCTATGCAATAAACTCCTCCAGCAAACAGCACACATTCACATATCCATCCATTCAAGATCAAGTCCCAGGGGAGCTACCGACACATCCTCTAAAGGTACTTGAAGAGAAAGATGCTGTGGAAAAAACATTCTATAATTTTATCATTTACAAGCATTTCTGTTCAGTTACATGAAGGCCATTAGAAAGTAATTTTGCCCAGAAGTAACAAGCTAAGCCAAGGACGGGGAACACTCGCCTACCTCGGAGGAGCTCATGCAGTATTGGACAGAACATTCAGTTCTTGCGAATCCCTCACAAAGAGATGTGCACCATGTCTGACGCTGTGACCAGCATGAGTAACCAGAACTGCCTGCCAAGAGGCAGCAACAAAGTCCAGGTTTTTATTGAAATTCACTAGTGTGTGAGTATAATGCTCATGGAAAACACCCTTACAAAATATATTTGTAAAACTGCAAATTCTCTGAGGAAAATATCACTGGATATTAATTGTATGTAATTTGTTGTTTTGAAACATTTTTTATTTTCCCTTTTTAAAAAATAGACTAATAGACTGGCCAGCACAAATCATCTGGTGTATTATAAACCTATTTTATTACATATGCATTGAAAGATTCCAAATAATTGGTGTATCTGATTAGCACCAGGGACGCATCCAGACCCAGGTTTGTGGGTTATTTATAGTAGAAACCTCTAGGGCACACAGTGAACCTTCCCAGTTACTTGCTGTAGGAAGTTTCCCACTTACCATGAGTCCTTCGTTGGTCACGTTTTAAACATGTGACAGCCAGCGTCACTAAAGAAATGGCTCAGAAGTAGGCAGCGCACCACCGCACTTGGAATGGGCAGTAGGGGTAGGCATGGCTATTGCCCCAGGAGACCTATGGGTCTAGTTCTCTCTCTTGCTTCTCTGACCGATCCTTCTCCAAGTGAGAGCAGTCTGCTCTTGGGATACATCTCATCCACAGAAACACCACTCACCAGCCCTGCCAGCTAGCTTGCCAAAAAGAGCAGCACTTTGCAATGAGAACGGATGTCAGCCAGGTACCATTCATTTCGAAGAGAAAGCAATTTCTTTTATTCAAGGAGAGCCGGTCTCACTCAAGTGTGGCAACTGAGAACTTTGGGGGGTGGGGAAGCAAACCTTATGGATCATGCTCTTCTTTATGAAACTGAGGAACAGTTCCTGAGAGATTCAATGATATCCTAAGATTCCATGATTCAAAACAAATCAAATCCCCTTTGGTTTTCCACTAAACTGTCACTGTACAACAAAACACTAAAGCCTAAGATGTATTCAGATTGGGATAGTCAGAGCCTGTGACATGTGCCCTGGGGCAGCACAAATGGCTGTCCAGGCTCCCCAGGTACACCATGACCTAACTTAACCACCATACCCCAAACAGCATGGCAGGAAGACCTGTGTTCAGTTCAGTTTTTACCCAACTTTTTTTTTTTTTTTAAGACCGGCAGAGTGGACAGTGAGAGAGAGAGACAGAGAGAACGGTCTTCCTTTGCCAATTGTTCACCCACCAGTGGCCGTTGCGGCCGGTGCACTGTGGCCGGCGCACCGCACTGATCCAATGGCAGGAGCCAGGTGCTTCTCCTGGTCTCCCATGGGTTGCAGAACCCAAGCACTTGGGCCATCCTCCACTGCACTCCTGGGCCACAGTAGAGAGCTGGCCTAAAAGAGGGGCAACCAGGACAGAATCTGGCGCCCCGACTGGGATTAGAACCCGGTGTGCCGGCACTGCAAGGGGGAGGATTAGCGGCCTCGGCCTTACCCAACATTTTTGTAATGAGCGAAAAGAATACTGTTAGGCCTGTAGGGACATACTGTTACTGTCACAACTTCAGCACTGCAGAGTGAACGCAGCCACTGACAATGTGGAAACAAATGAGAGAGGCTGTTCTGCCACAAAGTTCCAATAAAACTTCATGTATAAGAAGAGATGGAACACAAGAAAGGAAAGAAGAGAGTCATTGCTTGCCACGTCTGCTCTAGGCCATTTCCCAATAAACAGTTATGCTTCCTTCAATTTCCTTCCACCTATCTGCTCATATTGCAAGTAGGGACTCCTGGTTTCTTTAGCTTCACAGCCACCACCTAAGCATTTTCAAAGGTGTCTGCTACCACGCCAGGGAATCAGCTTTCGCGACCACCGACACCCACATTGTGGAGTTGGAGCGAGTGCAGACTCTCTGCAGATCTTGCAATGCGCAGCCCTGGAGGCCCAAATGAACAACACACATACAGCTTGATGGCCCCTGCCCACCCACATCATGGTCATTTAGGCAGATGCCAATCGCCAGCCTTCCCCGCACCAGGTATTGAAATTCTACACTTGTACTTTGGGGCTTTGTCAGACATAGCAGGAATGCATTTCTCCTACAGTCCTCGGGTTTGAGTTGGGTAACAAATCCTGGCATCCTTTTCATAGACTTTCCTGTTCATGATCTGTTTCCAGCAATTTTCTCCTTCTTTCCAGAGTCTGCCCTTATTGAGTTCTCTGCAGATACATGCACATATGTGTCTTTGGACAAACCTACGTGAGTCTCTGCAATACATATGCTTCCCACTTCTTGCCATACAGGGCTAACAACCTACATGGAGACCCAAGGACCCAGCTGGTGACTGATCAGCCTCATGAACAAGGAATCAGGGGAAGATGACAAAATCATATACGGACACCATGTTAAGTTCATGACTTCACTGTTGCCATCTGAAGAGAAGGCAATAAAGGAATCGTGTTCACTTTCCTTGAAATAAGACCAAATATGCAGCCAGCAAGGCACGTGGCATGAGATTGCCACAGCCCCTGCACAAAGCCACACCCATTTTCGAATTCCTTTTCCCCAACTGGTACTGCCTGGCCTCTGCCAGCATCAGTTCAGGACACAGAGTCCAGCCTAGGACACAATTTATTTCTGGAAATTTTGAAACAAGCAGGTGTTAAACAGGGGTTCGATAAGGGAGTGAAGCTCAACTGTCGCCCGCTGCTCTGTTGGGCACTGTAAGTGGAGGCATATGGAAACATTTTAAGCAGCTTAGGGATAGAAATAATGGAAAACTAGTGATTTAGGTAATTTACATATTTATAGAGGCTGTGAAGATTTTAGTCAGGAAACAATGAAGAAAACAGACTTGTCAATGATCAAATGCTGCCTGCCATGAAGAGCTAAACCCAGCAATTTACAGCTAAGCTCAGTTACACCTTTGAAATTACTGCAAAACAGAAAAATGAAACACCAAGAATGTGCATTTCGGTTCAGGTTATCAGCTTTAAAGCGCTATAAAAGGAATGCATGTGAGCTTGTGACATTTCATACAGGTAAAGAAATAAATACTGTTACAGAGGGTATCAGCACACCGAAACACCAACTGTGCGATGGGTGATAAGGGTTATGTGCTGCTGCCTCGGGACTGTCTGCATTTTTACAGGCACAAAGGCCTCAGTCAATGGAAAAGCTCCCTAACAGTATAGCCTGAAGCACTGATGGCAGTAGCAAAGATCCCTCCCATCACGTCCCATCCCCTCAGGGTCTTGGCTGCTGTTCTCACTGGGTCTCACATCCATCAGTGATCATCTGCCATCTGCAGATTCCAATCCACCCACTTTACCTGCCACAGAAGATGAGTTAAACTTGCAAATCACCTGTCAGGCACAGTGCCCATGTGAACACAAAGATACTCCCAGGATAGGTAAGTTCGAAGATGCTTTCCATTACGGTCCTGTAGCCCACAGGCAGGGATCCATGCTTCCCTGGACAACCGTTGCTCAGCTTGGGAGAAGCCAGCAAAGGAGGTATTTTTTATTGAATTCTTATTACATGACTTTATTCCTCACAATTTCTCTATGATACAGACATTATTATATCCACTTTACATATAAAGAAACTAGTTCAGCGGGGTTAGGGAACTCGTCTATGGAGCCAGACTGGGTGAGTGACATCCAGGTCTCATTCTCAATGTCATGCTTATGTTGCTCTGTGAGGACACTTCACACCGATTCCTTGTTGTCTGATGAATGTACCACCAAATGGTACAGCAAGTCTACTTGCTGGATACCAGGGTATGACTGAGACCTCTCTACACAATAGCAAGAACTGAAGGTCTGTGGGAGGATAACAGTGATTATGAAATTCAGAAAGACAGCCTTGTCAAACAAGCATTCCACACTCAGGCTGTTTGTGCCAGATTCCATACCGCCCAGCTCGTCATCAGTTACAGCACTAACAGTGGGCATGTCAGCACCTGGCTAAGTAAATACCTGAAGCGGGTTTTAATGATGGACTGATTGGCTGAGCAACTGAGTCTTCATCATTTTTTCTCTAGTTGCCAGACAGGGGGAGGGGAAGATGGCCTGCAGACTGGGGAAGAAGGAAAGAGAATCGAGGATAACGAAAAGGAAAAGAAACAAGAAGAAAGACAAAGGATGAAGGGAGAGATGGGTAACGGTAGGCAGATGAGTAGGACACAGAGGTGGACTCCTCCTGTTGGTGCATGGGCGCTGTTTACCCACTTCCTTCACACAGCAGCACTGTGTGCAAAGCTTGGGGAGTGGGACCAAGGAAAGGTGCCGTGGATGAGAGAATTTGCCCAGCTTTGGGCCTCATTTCCAGCTACATCACTTTAGTTAAACTTCTATTGAATAATTTTATAAAAATCATTTTTTTCAGCTACTTCAAAGGCAGAATGCCTGAGAAACATATGCATACACATACAGGCAGAGAAAGAGACAGACAGACAGATCTTCCATCCATTAGTTCATTCCCCAAATGCCTGCAGCACTTGGAACCATGCCAGGCAAAAGCAAGGAGCCTGGAACTCCATCCAGGTCTCGCACGCTGGTGGAAGGGGCCCAGGTACTAGTCTGCTGTGGCCCAGGATACATTAGCAGGAAGCCATATCAGGGAGGAGAGGTGCTGGAACTTAAACCAGGCACTGTAACACGGAATGGGGATTAACCCACTGTGCTACAACTCTTGTCCCAGAATCAGTTTTTATCATCTGTTTAATTTTCTTTCTATGCATACAAGGTCATATCTGCTTTGCACAGTCCATTTGCCTCCTGTGTCCTCAGGAGACTTGCTCCAGCAAAACCTAATCTCCTAAGAAGAGGGCTGGCTAGGGAGCAGTTTAGCCTAGTGCGATGCTCATTTCCCACACTGGAGTGCCTGGGTTCAGTTCCAGGCCCTGGCTCCTGACTCCAGTTTCCTGCTAATGCAGGCCTTGAGAAGCAGCAGGTGCTAGTTCAAGTAGCTGGGTTCCTTTCACACAAGTGGGAGATCTGGATTGCTTTCCTGGTTCTGGGCTCTGGCTCCGGCCCTAACCTTGGCCCTGTTCCAGCTATCACAGGCAGTAAGAGAAGTGAACCAGTAGATGAGTGTTCTCCTTCTTTCTCAAATAAAATGAAAAAAATTAATTAAAAAAATTTGAAAGATGGATGACTAACTGCAAAGAGTAGAAAAATGCATGGCGAGATGCAATTGGAAATTTCCAAACCCCTGCAATCATCAAGCATCTGCTCCCATTTCCTATTCATTTCTTACAAATTCCAGCAACACTTGAAGGTATGTTCCAATGGAAAACTTAAAAGAAAGGTGCACTTAGGGGGATGAGCCACAGACCCAGAGATGCCAAGTGGATTGACTGCATGAGCCTCCAGGGTTTCCATCATTGGGGTGGACTAAAGGCACCGGGTTGGACCTAGGCTCTTCTGTGGGAAACCAGCCCAGTTGCAAGAGTATAGACTGATCCAGAGAATGAGGCTCTTCCATACTGAAAGGGATTTGGGGGCAAACAAGCTTTAGAGGAGACTTGATTTATTTATCCTCCGTATTTCTGTGGTCAGTGCCCAGTTTTGATGTAAAAAGAGTGACAGGCTATGCTAACCTCAAGCACCAAAATGTTGTGTAAAAACAAAAAGGAGATGCTATTGTTCTGGCTATTACACGCAGGTACCTTTGAAAAACCTGTTAGCACAAAGCCACCTAATCCTCCAGCTACAACTTACAACCTAAAGTAGCAAGGTTTTTTACGACTATTTCAGCAAAAGGTAAGGCTCCTTTCCTATGGAATGTCAGAGGAAACCTGCTATAGTGATGTTAGGGAAAAGACTTAAAAGGTTACCTGCAGCAAGATTTTTCTCAAGTCTGCACTGCTCACCGTTTGATTTATTCCTAAGGCCATTTAGAGATGTTATATATTATGTGTACTGGTCTCACCTGAGTGTGAGCACTGATTCTAGATATCCTACCCCAAATGACTTGCAAAGTATTCTGCCCATGCCTTTTCTAGCATCAGTCTCTGATGGCTGACAACAGCCAGGAAAGGGTGTTCTTTAAGGAGTAGTCTCTGTCCCGAGTGCTCGTCCATGGCAGTCACCAGTGGAATTTGTTTCTCAGCCCAGCACCTTTCAGGGAAGGTCTGTTGACCACAAAGCATCCGAGGGATCCTGAGGTGTAAAAGCCGGAAGGCGAGCACCCCAGAAGCCATTGAATTCAACCTTCTCATTTCAGCAGCAAGGAATGCAAGCTCAGAGGTGGATGAGAGAGTAAGTGCATCTTCACAAGTGCAAGTAAAAATCAATTCTAAATCTAACTTTCTATCTGTGGACGAGCTCCCGGCCCTGCCAATAGCACCACAGGGCAGAAAAGAAGTTCAAGGGAATCAAAAGGGAGAACAAAGTGACAGCAGAGAAGCAAGGATAACCGACGCGGAAAAAATCTCCAGAATTGCTTCTGCCTTCCTTCTTCATTAAAAGCATTTGCAGATTATAGCTGATTTAATATAGGCCACTGCATTAAGGCATCCCCAGGAAATACTTGGGACAGGGCTTACGTACCGTTCATGGCCAACCTAATTTAAATGTATTTTCCCACATTCAAAAAACATTTCCTGAGATCTGACTGAGGGCTCAGTGCCGGAATGCAAAATGGAAACAGGTCCCACGCGGCCCTCAAATTACCCATATTCCTCTGGGTTTCAGAGTGGGCCTGGGCAGCGGATCTTGACGTCTCTGCCTTTGGCCTAAGGAGTGGCAAGTCACAGGATGGAAGGCCTCAGGGTATAGCTCTAGTGGAAGCTTCCAGAAAATTATCTGGTGAACCCATACATTTTTGAAACTCATCTAAAAGTTGATATGTATCCTTATTTGGAATCAATTTAGTATGTAGGGCTTCCTGGTCTATTTCAGTCACCTGAAAATTAGAAGACTGCAGCTTTCAGTAGGCCTAAGTTTTCATTTTCTACTCTTTTACCTACGGCCAGCAGTGACATCCCAAAACACTGACAGTGATTATCCCTGAGTGCTGTCGCTAGTAGTGATTTTTTTTCTCATTTCTGTTTCTCCATATTTTCTAAAGTCTCTGAGAGGAATCCATATTACATTTGAAACAGTAATAAAACAGTAAACAACTCTGTTTTCAAACCACCGTGCTGCTTTTGAGTATAAAAGACTCACAAGAAGGTAGAATTTCTCCGAACTCAGAGAAGCTGGTGAGAGAAAGAGATACACAGAGCTGACAAGAAGCAGGAAAGGGCAGAGTCCCGGGCTCCTTAACTGTGAAAATAATAGTAACAGTGAGAAATGAAGATCAGCCCAGGCAACCAGGTACTGAGGTGAGCGCAGACTGTTGTGGGAAAGGAAGCTGGCTTAAGAAAGAAGAATTTGAGCTATCAATGGGCAGGCTTAAATCTACAACAAACAGATCCAAACCGCAATGACCCAAACATACTCTGTGCCACTCGGTACTTCAGAGACACAGGCGAGGTGCTGGCTCAGCCATCCTCAGTACATGGCCTCCGGAGGGCCTCTGCGAGTCCTAGCCCAGCCATAAGAAGTGAGAGGAGCACATTCAGGAGCTGTTGTACATAGACTAGTGTCACACATCACTTCCATACACATTATACACATTCCAATGGAGAAGACTGGTCCCATGGCCACACAGGAGGCTATTAAACATACATTATGCAGTTATGGAGTAATGGGATGCATAAAGGGCATTTCAGTTCACTGTGAACGCACACACAACAGTGGTCCCATAAAATGATAATGGCGCTGAAAAATCCCATTCCATTGTAATTTCTCTGAGCAATGCATTACTCCTGGGTTTGTGGTGATGCTGGTGTAAATAGACCTACTGCACTGCTAGAGGTATAAAGCTTAGCACATACAGTACATAAGGCTTGGTAGTGATAATAAATGTGTTACTGATTTGTGTATTTACTATACTATACTTTTTAATCATTATTTCAGAATGTACTCCTTCTTCTACTAAAACATTTACCACAAAAATACGCCATAGCATGCCAACAGTGGCATCATGCATCCCGTATGCATTGTGTCTCTTAATCACACTACTTTCTCTTGTGCTTGATTTAGTTTTGTGTGGTTTCATTTAGCATGGCCCATGACCAATAGGATATAATCTAAAACAAATATCATATAGTTGAGGTGTGCAGTTGACTATATCTTATAGGTTTGTGTAAGTACACTCTATGATATTTGTACAAGGACAACATTGCTAAATGACACATTTCTTGGAATATATCCCATCGTTAAACAGTGCATGAATGTATGTTCAGCTACTCTGAAGAAGGGAAGAACTGACATTGATGAACAGTTGAGAGTTACTGCCACAGAAAGGATGACCAGCAGGGAAAAGGCAGTAGGGGTTGATGAAGAGGCTTCTCCCTGAGCAGGACAGCGTGTACTATGAAAAATGGGAGCATTTCAGACAACGTGCTTCAAGAAAGAAATCAGGAAGACTTCCTATTCTAGTGCCTCCTTGGAAATTCACGATGCCTGCTAACGTAGAATTTTTATTTAAAAAAAAAAAGAAATCTAATGTATGTAGAAAAATCTAAGCTCTCCAGCATTTCCTACACATACAAGAGTACTTCAAAATGTTCATGGAAAGTGGAAGTAAAAGATAAGCTTATTTTATTTATTTATAATTCATACAGTTAAGGAGTTTTCAGAAGCCCATGGAAATGCATATTATGAAAAAAAGTATGCATGGATTTCAAAATTGTTCTGCATCCAAATAAATTTATTTTCTAGTTCTATTTTTCTAGGGGTTTCTGAAGTACCCTTGCATATGCCAACAAATAATGTTCCATTTGTAGATCATTGCACCAGGTTAAAATGACTACCACTAAAAAATGCCATTAATTATGCATTAGACCTGAATATGTACCTGACAGTATTTACTGATATTTCTTTACTCCTACAGTATTATAGGCAGAAGACTGTTTAGTACATTAGAAATGGTATACGACGAGTTTTTGATTCTATCATTACCATAAAGGATAACCTTGAGGTAATCAATCAGATCAACATTTTATGTCTTCTTTGCTCATCCATATAATAAGGGCCACAATATTGACCTATCTTGTAATGCATTTTACAAAATCAACATAAAGTTTTATATTAATATTATTAATCAAATTAGCATTGAAAGGACTAATAAGTAATTAGCCATGGAACAGTGACTTCAATATAATTGTATGCTCAAAGATTTGCTACCCATCATGAAGGCTTGACTTCAGGGAGGAAATAATTAACACTACTCTTTATCTTTTGATATTATAGATGGCAAACAAGGTTATAGCCTTAAAAGATCATTTCTGGCTAATGAATCCTTGGAAGGCTTGTAAAAATTGTTGCTGCACAATTTAGTCAAAAACATTCACTAAGCACTGGTACCAACTTAAAATTAGGTTTCTGGGGTACCTAAAAACGAATTTTGTACCATTTTGATTTTCCATATTATACAGGTATACATGTAGTTATGATAAAAATCAAGATGTGATGTGAGGGTTGCAGAAAATCACTTTTAAGGTTGCTAAAGAAGAAGAAAGGTAAAAACTTGAAGAAGAGAATGAATCACCCTTTGAAGAGTGGTTACAAATCCAGTGGACAAGTTTGGGATGGTAAATAAGAAATACAAGATCATGGAGTATTTTCTAAAATTAGAATCATAGTAAGAGAAGAATTAAATATTTTACTAGCATTAATTACTGGTGATAACTACAAGAAAAAAGGCAAATTTTTACTTTGGGTTTCCCAGAATTATTGTAGATAATTTGCTTGATGCCAAGTTAATGTGAGTTCTGAGAACAACCAGATTCCCATGGTCAATACTAAGTTAGAGATGCATTAGGTTAAATAAGGTTAAGCCTATTTCATTACTGTGTGCTTCTCCAGACACAAGAAGATGCAAATGAGCTCTGAGAATTTCCAAGAAAAGATGTAGAACAAGGATCTAAATCAGGATCTAAACATTTTAGGTGTATGCTCATTCGCATTACACCTTTGGGATAGCTTAAATCTTAGATGAATTTTGCAACATGGCTTTGATACTTAGATAGTTTTAAATGCAACCAATACCATCCAGACAGTTCTAGTGAGTGCTCGGCGCCATCTCTGAGAGGTGTGTGGAGCCATTTGGACCAAGAAGGATGGATTTTTGTGGGGATTGCTATGCCGAGGCTTACGCTAGGAAGGTACAATAAGAAAGCAATGAAGTACCAGGGTATACTCAGGCCTTATGCCACCACAGAAGGAGGGTTTTGACTGTGAATTAGGAACAATATCTAAACCAGTGAAGAAAAGAGGAGATAGGGCCATTTGGGGTTTTAGAAAATAGCATCAAATATCACACAGGGGCTGAGGGAGTCTTTAGGACTCAGAAGATTTGCCTGGGCAGAACTGAGGAAATAGCACGGAGATATTGGTAGGGGATTGCTAATGAAATAGAACAGGAGCAACATGAATAAATGAATATGAAGTTTGCTTATTAATATTCTCCCTATGTAAGACATACCATGAAGTCTCAGCAGCACCTCCCTCCAGTGCTGCCTTTAAATGCCAAATAAATGAATATTTATATCAAACTTCTCTTAAGGTGGTTGATTTTCAGAATCTTTCCCTTGTTTTCTGATAAACATCCCCATCCTCACACCTATAGTTCCAGAGGCTTGGCAGTAGATTCATCATTAGCCTAAGAATAGTAGAAATCATCATTTCAGAATCCAAAAATGATCTACAAGAATTTATTGTATCCAGCATGGGGATAAACCACTTGAGAAAGAGCAAGGAGAGGGGCCAGTGCTGGGGTGTAGCAGGCTGAGCCTCCACTTCTGGTGCTGACATCCCATACGGGTGCCGGTTCAAGTCCTGGCTGCTCCACTTCCAATCCCGCTCCCTACTATAGCCTGGAAAAGTAGTAAAGGCTTGGGCCTCTGCACCTGTGTGGGAGACCCCAAAGAAGCTCCTGGCTCCTGGCTTCGGATAAGCCCAGCTCCAGCCATTGTGGCCACTGGGGAATGAACCAGTGGATGGAAGACTTTCTCTCTGTCTCTCCCTTTCTTTGTCCATAGCTCTATCTCTCAAATAAGTAAATAAATCTTAAAAAAAAAAAAAGAGCAAGGAGAAATAACAACATTTGATCTGAACAAATGCAGAATGAACATGAGGCAAAGACGACATAAGCCCATATTTAGCTGTGGCAAGTTGCCATTTTTGTGGCCTTCAAGGATGATATCTGATGAGCTCTATTATTTGTACAAAATTGCCTTCTACCTACTCATAACTGAAATAAATGAGTTAAATAATTTATTGTTTCAATTAAGTTTCATACTTCTATACAAGACCAAAAACTAGCTGGTATATGCTGAGGAAGTATTATGTATGGCCCAGACATGATTCAAAGTTCTTTACATATATTAACCTATTTAATCTTCAGAGCATTTCTATAATGCTTATTCCATTTAACAGATGAAGATACAAGGCACAGAGATGTTAAGTGACTTGCTCAGAGCAGCATAGCTATCAGTTGGAGAAGCCACAATTTGAACCCTTATCATCACGCTTCTAAACTATTAACACCATTTCTTCTGTGTGAGTAGGAATATGCTTCCTTCAGAAAAATCAAGTTCTCGACAATTAGCCAATTATTTAAACATGGTTATGTGTATGAAAGAAATTATTTTTTATGAGAAAAATAGAGTAGGCAAGACTTTCATAATAACTTCCCAATCGGTTATTAATTATATCCTTTTGAGAGTAATGAAAACATGACAAATGGCGTTTTCATGTAATCTTGGGGCCCCCTGGCTTCTTCCTCCCTTAGACCTGCTAGCATAGGTTGGCTGTTGTGTCTGAGTAGGCGAGCCGCCTACACTCAAAGTAACACTGATCATTGGCATCATTAGTGAGAAAATAGGGTTCAGGTTTTCCAGAATTATCCCTCATTCCCTCTGGCTGATGATCTGCCCGCTAAGCACACGTTAGCAACATTTCTCTTTCTCCTGCTGCAGCATTGCAGTCCAGGGCAATCCTCTTCATGATAGATGACCTATGTGTACACTTTTGCATCTCCAGCAAAATGACAGAAGACAAAATAACAGAACTGGCTGATTTCCCAGGGAGCTCTTGCAAATTCTTTGCATGTTTCAGAGAATGCATCATGGCTGATAAGCCTCTATCAACTCAAACATCAAGGAAATGGTGACGATCACTCTTTCCTGTGGGCCATCTTGGTGTCTATCAGCAATGTGTCACAAGCCTACTTTCTCCTTTGATCATCTCCTATGGGGCCTGATGGGTAGGGAAACAGTCCTTGCTCTGGTCTAAGTCTATGGCTGCTGGGGTATTGGTACAGAGCTGAGCTGGCTCAAAACCAATGCACAACTGTTTGTGGAACTCCAGTGAACTACACGTGAGGGTTGTGAATGGAGTCCAGCAAAATTGCAAATAAGAGAGTACTTTGAGAAGCTCGCAGGTCTTGTCTTAGAGACTAGTACATTAACTGCCACCAGAACTCACTGGTTTACGGGAGCCTAGGATCTCCTCTTGTGATTCGGAGCTCACTGAGTAGTCTGATCACAGCTGGATGTTGATTTAGATTTTTTAAAAAGAGCAGATGCATCAGCTAGAAGAAATGAATATGGAATTCCCTTGGTGTCACATTTCTTGCAATAAATTTATAAACTGATAACCTGGCATATTAATCAAGTTACTGTGTGCATGCTTAGAGGCAGCCTCTGAGGGAGGGTTAACCCTCAGAGAGACTAAAATCAAGATCAGAGCCCAACAAGCCAAGGCCACAGCCCTTGGCTGTGATACACTGGCCACATTCAACGTTGTCTTCTTCAAAATCCTGGCAGCCAGCAGCTGGCATCCTACACACTCCTCTTCTGGCTCCTCTATAATCCAGATCTCCGTCTACCAAAGGTCAGTCCCATCTCAGCACCTTCCAGTTACCACTCTGAGGGTCTCTGTGGTGATTATGAGCTACGGGAGGACAGGGACCACGCCTTCATCATTTTGTCTGTTGTCCTTTTTCACCTTCCACATAGTGCCAATGTGTTGTAGTTTGAATTTTAGGGTTCAGAATAAGTATCCCAAAATAGGATGCATTGGTGGTGTGCTGATTATTTTAAATTAAAGACACCTGAGGATCAGCAGCTACTGCACAATGCTTTTCTCTGAAGTTCCCTTATCTAGTTCGAGTCGAGATCCACCAAAGAGAAACACAATTGTCTTTAATCTTCTTACTGAAATGTCACTAACCAGGAAGATTAAAGTCCTGTCACAGCAGAGGAAACTGAAAATCAAACACCATCCACACAGTGAAGAGAGCACAGAGCACCTTGTCCCAGGCCATTGTCTGTTCTTCACACCCATTCATTTCTCCTAAAAATCATTTACTCCTTCTAAACTACCGGCACTCCTCCAGCCATGTCCCTCTCCTTTCTGAAACAGGCTATGCCAATTTCTGACTCCTATTGGTTACTGGATACTCCCACTCCTTGTGATGCCTCGTGCCCACAGATAGATGCAGGTGCGTTGCTTCTTCTCTCTTGAATCCGTCTGTTGCTACTTCACTTGAGTAGGCATAAAGACTCAAGCTTTCAGAAGAGGAAGAGAAATTCCCTGTGCCCCATACACAATCAAAGGACAAAACACAAATGTGACCTATTCGGGGGGTTTCATCGAGGAACAGGAAAATAATAGTTTCCCAAAAGCCTGGGAACACAGGCTATGTGCAGAACACTTCATTCACTGAGAGGCAACACAGAACTTCAGTGAGAAGACATTTGAGAAAAACAGGTTTGCTAAAGCTCTAGCATGGGCCACACTGTCCCTCGTGCCTGCACACTGCAAATACTAGTGCTGAACGCCAGCTGTTCTTTAATCTCCTTGACGCTGGAGTCCTAGTTTCCAAAATGTCCTTTGAAGACACTATTTCCAGTTCACGTGTCCTGGGACCAGCCCACGATTCAGGTAGTGCCTTGAAAAGCTTTAACCATGACAAAATCTGATTGCTGTGGGGCCCGCAGAGAAAATGGTATCCAATATGGCCATCTTTCTTGAAATTTTTATTTATTTATTTGAGAGGTAGAGTTACAGACAGTGAGAAGGTTCACTCCCCAAATGGCCGCAACAGCTGAAGCTGTGCCGATCTGAAGCCAGGAGCCAGGTGCTTCTTCCTGGTCTACTCTGTGGGTGCAGGGGCCCAAGCACTTGGGTCATCTTCCACTGCTTCCCCGGCCATAGCAGAGAGCTGGATCGGAAGAGGAGCAGCCGGGACTAGAACCAGCACCTATATGGGATGCTGGTGCCGCAGGCGGAGGATTAAACTACTGCACCATGGCGCTGTCCTCCCCACCCGCTTTTTTAAAGCTTCTTTTCATCTACTGGAAAGGCAGAGTGAGAGCAAGGGAGAGCTTCCATCTGCTGTTCACTCCTCAAATGCCTATAACAGCCAGGACTGGGCCAGGTCAAAGCCAGGTGCCCGGAACTCCATCCAGGTCTCCCATATACGTGGAAGAGGCCCAAGTACATGAGCCGTCATCTGTGGCTACTCAGGATGCATTAGCAGGAAGCTGGATGAAAAGAGGAGGCAGCAAGACGCCATCTGGGCCTTGAGCCAACACCGTGACATGGGATACAGGTGTCTTAGGCAGTGGCTCAACCACACAACCACCCCTGTCATGTGCTTCTATTGTTATTTTGGGCTGTAAGAATGTCACAAAACCAAAGCAGAGTAGTGGACTCACTCATTTGCTTGGCATCTTAGCATGGGAATAGTGGCAAGAAAGAGCAAGCAGCAGCGAATGCCCTGTGATCCCGTATCTGGGGCTCACCTTTGTGCCTTGGACTGTCTCCCTCCCTCTGAATCCTTCTGGCAAATGCCTCAGTACCTGATTCTGTTTCCATTTCCACTCTCATATTTCACTCTGGGAGCCTGATACGTGGCTAGACCTGACAAGAATAAATTTATAAGGATACAAGCTGCAGAAAGCCTGGAATATATTCCTGTTAAAGGTCCATGGGGGCAACAAAGAAATCATCGCTAACTCATTTTTGGAGCACTGTAACAAGGGCATCTTGCAGGGGAGGAAAATCATATTTTATTGCTGCACAGCTGTTAAGGACTTTGCCACCTCTAAATGACAATATGTTAAGGAAAGCACTTCAACATCTACAGGAGAAGGCAGGGCTGCTGTGCAGGGCACGCCTGGGCTCCTTCTGGCAGGTGGACTTTCACCAAATAAAATTAATTACTGTGCATTTTGATGCTGGAGTTCGGTGAGAAATTGTTAACTAATCAAGTTTTGTTGCAATTTTTTTTTTCCCTGCAGAATACTTTTTATTAATGAGAGGTGAGATGAGAAAACTCTACTTTGCCTTGAGCAGCCTGCTGATGTGCTAATACCCCCTGTGGCTGATGTGCTAATGAATCGAGATTTAATCCTTACGTGAATAGAAGGGAGCTCAGTATAGAATCTTTTCTCTGCCACTCACTGGGCAAATGGACTTGGAAAAAATGAGCCTCAGTTGGAAAAAGGGCTTCTCTCGAGGATTAAATGAGATCATGTGTCTTGTACATGGTAAAACACATTCAAATATTAGTTATATGTACATATAAAGCCATCTACATAAACTCGTTGGCATGCTCACATCCTCCACATAAGTGTGGTCTGTGTAGTGTCAGTTTGGGATTTCCTGAAGCCTTGCCCTGGAGGGAGCATGAATTCCACTCCACAGAATGTTCCCCTCCGGGGCTCCTATAGGTGTGCTTGCTGTTGGCTGAGCATCACACCAGGGCAAGTGTGAGAACTGTATCATGAGGAAGGGCGCAGGTTTTGAAGTTCTTGGCTTGGATGACCGAAAAGTCAATATGTGAAACGCAGTGTTAGGGGCCGAGGTTGTAGTGCAGTGGGTTAAGTTGCCTCATGCGATGCCAGCATCCCATACTGAAGTGCTGGTTCAAGTCTCGGATGCTCTACAAGTGCCTGGGCCCTTGCCACTCATTTGGAGACCAGGATGGAGTGCCTGGACCCTGGCTTTGCCTGCAAATGGAAGATATTCTTTCTCTCTCTTATGAATGGAAGATATTTTTTTCTCTCTCTCTCTCACACACACACATACACACACAGAGTTTTGAATAAATACATATTTAAAAAACAAGAACAATGGTATTAGAAATGTGAGAAATTGAGTGTACAAAGGGATGATGGATTAAATAAAAGTACATCTGTGTAACGAACAGAATACTCCATGTCCTGTGAAAATAATATTTTGGAAAAATCTTGCCTGATATGGAGAGATACTCCCAAAGTTTGAATTAAGAAAAATTCATAAGCTATTAAACAAAATGTACACATACAATGTATATAAATGTGTAAATTTATGTCTGGAGAAAAGATTTGAAAGAAAAATATCAAAATTACTTCTATACAACTACAAAATTTTACAAAGTTAGTTTTAGATGAATATAAATTTATTGTGAACAGCAATGTTAAGCTCTCTGCTGTGGCCCCAGGAGGGCAGTGGAGGATGGCCCAAGTCCTTGGGCCCTGCACCCGCATGGGAGACCAGGAGAAGCACCTGGCTCCTGGCTTTGGATCAGCGTGGTGCGCTGGCTGCAGTGCGCCAGCCGCAGCGGCCATTGAGGGGTGAACCCATGGAAAAGGAAGATTTTTTTCTCTGTCTCTCTCTCTCTCACTGTCCACTCTGCCTGTCCAAAAAGAAAAAAAAAATCCCCTTGTAAGTATAATAGAAATGTATGAATCGAGCAGATCAGATAATAGTTATCAATAGATTCTGCATGTCTCAGATCTTATCCGGTATTGGCTATCACATTTTAGGAGGGAACCAGAACATTTTATCCAGAGAATGAAACCAACAGTGAGATTCTTGCTACTGATCTTACACTTAGCATACCATTCAATGCTTACAACCATCTTGTGGTTCTAGTCCTGTGGTTGACACTGGTTTTTTTTTTTTTTTTTTTTCCAGATAATAAGTGGAAGACCACAAAGTACAGTGGTTAATAACAGGAGCTCTGGAATCAGATTCTGGCTTCAAATTCTGGGCCCATAACTGACGAGTGAATGACTGAGGGCAAATCATATAACTCCTCTTATCCTGGTTTCATTCTCCATCAAGTGGGGTTCATAAAGCCACCCAACTTCTAGTGTGCATGCGATGAGAGGAAACATGGTTCCTAACACAACGCTGAGTGCTTTCAAAAATGTTAGGTATGATTATCAAGAAGTGCCAGTAATTGATGGGAGCAAGGGATTTATTTTAGCAGCTTAGAGCAATGGACAATAATTGTGGCAACAGGTTCTGGAGAGAATCCAATCCAACATGGAGGAATTTTAAAATGCAGGAGCGGGTAGTCTACCCCTACAAAGGTGACCCCCTAGGACCTGCCTATGCTGCTTTAGGGGCCACCTCTCCCGATCTCTTATTCCAAGTTCTCTGATCGTTTCCTTTTGAATTCACTAGTGACTGGAGCCATTCACTGAGGATGCAGGATGACCTAGGCACCTGAGGTGGGGAAAAGATGCCACTGAAGGAGCACACCAATGCAGGACCTTCTTGGGAAGCAGAGCTCTGGAAACAGCAGTGAGATTTATAAGTGCCATTTCTGAATTTTGTCCAAGGTAAACAGAATTCTGTCCAGGGAGTTTAATTCATACTATGCCAACTAGTGAGGCCTTGGTTTATTAACCAGATTGTTAATTCATGTGCAATGAGATTAAGAAAGTCAGAAGCAGCGGATTACACTCTCCCAGCCAAGAAGGTCATCTTTTATATTCTCAAGCTTGATTTCTGAAAACAGCCTAAGAATGGAGGGGTTGTAGGCAAGAGGGCTTTTCCTCTGTTGCTTTCACTGCTGTATTCCATTACCGCTCCTAGAAAAATGCCTGACATAGTAACTACTTGAAGCATTGTTGCTGAATTGAATAAAATAATGGAGGAATTAAGGAAAGAAGGAAGGGTGGAGAGAAGGGAAGAGGAAGAGGGGAAGAATGGTGTTAGGGTCTAGATCATCAGCCCAGCAGTCTGACACCTGCACCACCATCAGCGTAAGGCTCGCCATGCAGTGTGACCAGACTGACCATCAGTTGTCTGCTTGGTGCACCTTGGTTACTGTAAGGGCTGTAGACCTGGTGACAAACTCTTGTTTAAGTAAACCTAGGAATCCAGGATTCAAAAGAGAGCTGCACCCAGGAGGAATGAGAAACCATGGAGGCTTTGTCCCCCTGTTCACTATGTCTGCCCAGAGGGCCACATGGTCCTCAGCTTTCCTAGGCCCTCCGGATTGCGTTGTTTCACTTTAAAATCCTGCCACCTTGGAAAACACTGAGCGTTTACAACTTGCTGAACTTTCATTTTGAATCTGGGGAAAGAGCTTAAATGAATTTAAAAAATGGATTTCCCCAGTTTGAACTGATTTTCTTGCATTGGATTTTATAATATTACCTGTCTGTCCTTAACACTTGGCTGAAGTATCAAAAGCCTCTGCCTTCCTTTCTCCCTAAAGGGAATTGTTCCTATTACATATTTAATGTCATCATTCAGCCCCAAATCCACATTCCACAAATGAATAATGGCAGATAACACCCTTAAAATTCTATTATGCTCCCGTATATCCTAAGTTCCCCTCAAAACAGACCTAAAAATGCATAAACCAACTTTCAGTATTCCACATCACCAACCACTTGTCATAACTCTCAACACTATTTTTCTTCATTCCATTCCATCCTTTTTTCTTTTTAAATTTTTTAAAGGATTTTTAAAAATTTATTTGAAAGAGAGAGGAAAGGGAGAGGGAGGGGGAGGGGGAGGGGGAGGGGGAGGGGGAGGGGGAGGGGGAGAGGGAGAGGGAGAGGTATCTTTCATCCCCTGCTTCACTCCCCAAATGGCCACAATGACTGGGGCTGGGCCCGGCCAAAGCTGGAAGCCTAGAGCTTCTTTCAGGTCTCCCACATGGGTACAGGGGCCCAAACACTTGAACCATCCTCTGCTGCTTTTCCAGGGGGTTTAGCAGGGAGCTGGATCAGAAGTAGAGTAGCTATGATTCAAACTGGCACCCATATGGTGTGCTGTCACTGTGAAAGGTGGCTTAACCTGCTGTGCCACAGTGCTAGTCACCCTTTCCTTTTTATAAAAAAAGATTTATTTATTTGAAATTCAGAGTTATATATAGAGAGGGACACAGACATACAGAGAGAGAGAGAGAGAGAGAGAGAGAGAGAGAGAGGTGGGGGGGTAAAGAGAGAGAGAGAGAGATCTTCCATCTACTGATTCACTTGCCAAATGGCTGCAATGGCTGGGAATGGGCCAGACTGAAGCTAGGGATCAGGAGCTTCATCTTAGTCTCAGACGTGGGTAGCAGGAGCCCAAACACTTGGACCTAGAATAACATGCAATTTAAAACATCATTCTATGATTTTTTTATTTCTAGAATTTTCCATGTAATATTTTTGGGCTTTGGTAACTGAAACCACAGAGAATGGAGTCACAGGTATGGGGAAACTACCATGCATATGCTATTTATTGTACTAGTTCAAGAAACTATATAGACTATAATTTTTCTCTATAATTTCTTCCAAATTTTCTTCTTCTCCTGGAGTAATCATTGTTAGCTATTGATCTCATACTCTTCCAATCTTTCTTCATAAGAATATATACTTTATGTACGGTTTCTTTAAAAACATAAATGGGATGTTAGTACATGTAACTTTACTCTGTGAGGTTTTGCATTTAACAATATGTTCTAGAAATTTTCAAATGTCAAATTACATAGGACTACCACATTCTTTTTGGTAGATCTATAGTTTTCTACAATATGAATATACCATAATAAATTGTAATATTCTCAGTTAATAGTCACTGAGGTTTCCATTATTTTCATATTTCTAATTTATTTTCAGTGAGTGATTCCCTGTAAATTTGTATGCACATATGCAAAGAGGTATAAATACAGGACAGACTACCAGACCTGGATCATTGAGTAAGACATATGAAAATTTTTAAAATAAAAATTGCTTAACTTCCCCTCAAAAAGGCCGTGCAAATAGACACGACTATTCATAATATCTGCAACTCTCTATTTTCATGCATCTATGCCAATACTGACATTTATTGATCTTATTGTTTAATTGAAAATTTTCTATTTCATTTACATTATCTTGGTGATTAATTAGGTAAAGTGTAAGTTTATATGCACTTGACCATTATTATCTTACACCATTGTTTATTCTTAATGATTTGTATTTTGTATATTTAGAATATTAATTTTTTGTACTACACATGTAATGAATATTTCCCTTAATCTCATTATTGCTTTTATACTTGCTTATGGCATATTTTCTTCACTGAGAAAATTAAAATTTTTATATTATTAAAGGTAAACACATTGTGATTGCCTAGAGAAAGTTTCTAAGCCATGGTACAGAGTGGGGAATCCAGGCAGGACCTGGCAGATTATCCTGAATTAAGGTGATAGCGGTGGGACCACAGGAGCCTGTACTTGAGTCACCTGCCAAAGAGCCTGTACTTGAGTCAGCATATCAAAGAGGACAGAGCTGCACAGAGACACAACCCCAGAGATCTACCGACAGATCTGTGCGAGCATTCAGCTGAGTTCTGACCAAAGCATGTGTGTGAGGAAACAGAATATGACCAAAAAAATTACCCCAGAGGCTTAGAACAAATAATAACTAGAGCTCACTAAGAGCCAGGAATAGTATGTATTTTCAACAGCCAGATTACCACTGGCTCACAACCACCTCATCATAATTAGAGAGCATGATTAGGGTATAATGGATAATGGGATATAATTCACCCAAAGTACCTTACAGAACAAAGCTCAAGAATATTCATAGGAATAGAGAAATGCATTAACCAATAAGATAAAATTGAAAAAGTCTATCATTTAAAAATAAATTACATGGCATGTAAAGAAGCAGAAGAGATACAACCCTTAATGAGGACACAATCAATCCATCAAAACTGACCCAGGAACAACCAAGATTACAAGAAGAACTGTAGACAAGGATTGGTAGACAAGGCCATTGAAGTAATCACAACGGGATTCCTTATGTTCAAAAAGTGAGAGGAAGGATTGTCTATGTTAGACATAGAATGGACGTGTAAAAAAAAAACAAAATAAAGCTTCTACAACTTAAGAATAAGTGTGCAAAGTTAAATATAGTGGCTGAGCTTAATTGCAGTTTAGACACTGCAGAAGACAAGACAACTTGGACATGAAGACAGAGCAACAGAAACTCTTCCAAATGGAACAAAAGGTGAAAATGACTGTAAAACATGAACACAACACTAGTGCTGAGTTGGTGTGGCCCGTTCCACAAGGGTTCACATGTTGGAGGCTTGGTCATCAGTGTGGTAGTGCTGGAAGGTGGTAGAAACTCTAAGGAAGCCTAGCAGAAGGTGATTACCTCGCTGGGGCACTCTCTCAGATGGGATCAAATATTTCTCACTGGATCCCAGTTACTTTCCATGAGAGAAGTTGTTATAAAAAAGCAAGACTGGCCCCTCCCCAATTTTAGGCTGATTTTGTGGCCATGTGATCTCTCTCTCTCTCGAGACCATGTGCTCCCTCCATGATGTCATCCGCCATAATGTTACATAGTCAACAGAGGCAGAAATTAAAAGTCATCTGTTGGGTAAAATTTTACTCAGATTATATCAAAACTTGATAAAAAATAATCTGATATAAAATGAGCAAAAGGAGAGGTGCAAGCTGGCTGAATAGTGAGAAGATGCACCAACCTCAGCTTTAGAAGGATGCCAGACAAGCAAGGGAAGAGGCACATTTCAAGGGGACTGACAAATTTTCAGTGGGGAAGTGACAGAAGGGAAGAGAGGCTCAACGGGATGGTGAGGAAAGAGGACAGCTGATGACTGGGAGCCGCCATCTTCCCAAGTCAAGGCAAGAGGAAGTTGCCATGTGCCTTGCCACAGGCAGCTTTAGCTGAGGAAGAATTCCACAGTCCCTCAATGACTTTGGGAACTGACTGGTATCTGAGGAATGGTTTGGCTCTAAGGAGGGAAGCCTCTTTGCCTCCCCCTGCCCCTTCCCTACCACTGTAGAGCAACGAACTCAGTTGACTATATACAGTCAGGTAGCTGATCTCTGTTCTACTGCTACCAGAAGTGAGCAGGGTCAGAGTTAGGGCAACTTGCAAGACAGAGTGCAGATGCTGCATGCTGCAACTGTGAAAGTTTTGGGTATAAGCCCTGGAGCTGTGCTCACTCACTCTATGTGAGCCAAGGAGAGTCTCCCTCAGCATCCTGGAGCTAGCATCAGCAACAGCCCACAAAAAATCCAGATCTGACCTGAGGAAGCTCCCTCCACAACTCTTAGCTCATGGTGCCATGAACTCTGGGCAAAAGTGCCAGCAACACCCTTGCACGTCTTGTGAGAACTGGGGGAAGTTTCCATCGTGCCTAGAATAACTGGGACTGCTGGCTTCGGTATTATAATCTTTGGAGTAATTTGCACTCACTTGGAGTGTTCTATCTGCCTGACCTGATTCAGGCAGGTTGTACCAAAACTCCCACCTTGGAAGACCTAGGTGCTGACACTACTGTACCCTGCTACAACAGGACTATAACAACCAGAACTGATTTCCTAGAATCTACTGGAATCTACCTGGTGGAACCTATGGAAGATTCTGCCTGCATTCTACCTCTTTGGATCCATACCTGCTAGTGAAAAATCTCTTGGATACCTTGCAGTCACTCTTTTTTTTTTTTTTTTTTTGACAGGCAGAGTGGACAGTGAGAGAGAGAGAGACAGAGAGAAAAGTCTTCCTTTGCCGTTGGTTCACCCTCCAATGGCTGCCGCGGACGGCACACTGTGGCTGGCGCACCACACTGATCTGAAGGCACGAGACAAGTGCTTTTCCTGGTCTCCCATGGGGTGCAGGGCCCAAGCACTTGGACCATCCTCCACTGCACTCCTGGGCCACAGCAGAGCGCTGGCCTGGATGAGGGACAACCAGGATAGAATCCGGCGCCCCGACCAGGACTAGAACCCAGCGTGCCGGCGCCGCAGGCCTGCAGTCACTCTTTAGGACCAGAGAAGGATTCAGTTCACATCCCCCTGTTGTGTTAAAAACCTCAACACAAATTGCACTCTCCAAGTAGGAACTGAAGAAGGGTCTATCTTCTCCAGTGGTCCTGGAGCCACTGTTATTGGTATTACAAGCCCTGGCATCATTCAAGCTTGTCCGTGGAACAAGACAACAGCTCCTTTAGTGTCCTTAGCAACAGGAACAAGTCCCTGGCTATCAAAATCTCTACTGTAATTGATGCCAAACTCTCTGTGGGCCCACATTCACCTCAAGGTCTCACTTCTAACCGTATGAATCACTGAAGACTAGATCATTGCATCCCTTACAGACACAGCTGACATTTATTAAAGCAAAAGCCATCACTCAGAGATTACACTTCTGGGCTCAACTAGAACCAAAGCCAAAGCCACAAGCCAAATGATATCCTGCATTCCATCTAAACCCTAAACTTTTTTTCCCATAAAACCTACTCCATAAAGAAAAGGGGCTATTCACCAGATGTGCAGACATCAATGCAGCGACATAGGAAACAAGAAGCAAGGTAGCATGACACCTCCAAAAAAAATAATTGTTCTCCAGAATCAGACTCTATTCCAAAAGAAATGTACAAAATATCAGAAACAGAATTAAAAACAATTATTGTAATGAAAGCAAATGTAGTGCAAGAAAAATACAAATAGCTTAAAGATATGAGGAACTCAATGGGTAAAATGAATGAAAAATTTACTAAGGAGATACAAACAAGAACCAAATAGAAATTTTGGAGATGAAAACTTCAATACTGAAAAAAATACGAGTGAGAGCTTTAATAGTGGAATAGACCAAGTGGAGGAAAGAATTTCTGATCTGTAAGGTAAGACTTTTGAAATAATCCAAGCAGACAAAAATTTAAACAAGAATTAAAAATAATTAAGAACATCTACATGACATATAGGATATCACTAAACAATTAAGAATTCATGTAACAGGAATTTCTAGAGGAGAAGAGGAGAAAAAAAAAAACATTGAGAACCTGCTAAATGAAATAGTTGAAAAATTCCCAAGTGCTGAAAGAGACATGAACATCCAGATACAGGGAGCTCAAAGGACCCCGAGCTGACTCAACCTAAAAATATCTTCTCCAAAGTATATTGTAGTAAAATTGTCAAAAGTTAAGGACCAGGGAAAAATCCTAAAGACTGTAAGAGAAGAGTATCAAGTTACATATAAAAGAAAACCAGCTAGACTAACTTCTCAGCAGATTTATCAGCAGAAATCCTACGGGCCAAAAGAGATTGGGACGATTGTTCAAGGTCTAAAAAGAAAAAGACTTCCAACCAAGAATATTACATCCAGAGAAGATATCCTTTAGAACTGAAGGAGAAATAAGGTATTTTCCAGATATGCAAAAACTGAGCAAATTCACCACCACCACAGCAGCCTTACAAGAGATGCTGAAGGAAGTCCTGAATGAAAAGGAACATGAAAACATGTGGCAGCACCAAATTCACTTCACTGACAGAGGTGGGATCAGTATCCTATCAACAAAACGACAGGGTTATTCTTATCTAGCAATACTAACCTTGAATGAAATGGATTAAATTCTCCAGTCAAAAGACTTAGGCTGATTGAATGGATTTAAAAAAAAAAAAAACACTATTTGCTTCTAACAAGAAACTTACTTTACAACTAAAAGTACACATAAACTGAAAGGGAAGGTCTGAGAAAAGATATATCAGGCAAATGGAAACCAAAAATGAACAGGAGTAGCCATCTTCTTATCAGGTCAAACAAATTTTAAATAAAAACTCTAAAAGGGACAAAGAAATTTTATTTTGATAAAAGGCTCAACTTAGCAAGATGATATAACAATCATAAATACATACATACCCAACACCAAAACCACCAAACACCCAAATCACACACACACACACACACACACACACACACATATATATATACATATGAATAAATACATGCACAAAGAAAATTGTAAAACATTGAAGGGAAAAATCTTCAAGGACATATGCACAAAATGGACAGATATTCACTGCTCATGGATTGGAAGAATTAATATTATTAAAATATATATACTACTTAAAAGTAATTTATAGAGTCAATCCAAACCCTATCAAAATAACAATGGCAATCTTTAGATAACTAGAAAAAAAAATTCCTAAATTTCATATGGAATCACTAAAGACCCAGAATAGCCAAAGTGATCCTGAGGGAAGAAAAATCAAGCTGGAAGCATCCCAATATTTACTTCAACGCATTCTGCACAGCTATAGTAATTAAAACAGCATGGTACTAGCATAAAAACCAACAGGTAGATATATGTGACAGAATAAAGCACAGAAATTAATCCACATACATACGGACAACTGATTTTTTTTTTTACAAAAGCCCCAAATTATTCATTGGAGAAAGGATAATAATCTCTTCAATAAATGGCGTTGGCAAAACTGGATGTATATTATAATGCAATTACATGCATACCTCTCATCATATAGAAAAATCAACTCAGCATTGAAGACATATATTTAAGACCCAAGACTATGATGTGGCTAGAAAAAAATGGGGAAGAAACACTTCAAGACATTGGTGTAGATGATGACTTCTTGGATAAGACCCCCAAAGCACAAGAAACAAAAGCAGAACTAGACAAATGTGGTTATTTCAAACTCAAAAAATTCTACACAGCAAAGGAAACAATAGAGTGAAGAGACAGTCAACAGAATGGGAAAAAGTATTTGCAAGCTAACTAAATGACAAAGGATTAATATCCAGAATTTCTCAGCAATTGGAAAATCTCAACAACAAAAATATAACCATTTCAATTAAGAAATGGGCAAAAGACTTCAACAAATAATTTTCAAAAGAAGCTATACAATGGCCAACAAATATATGAAATAATGTTCAGTATCAGTAGTCATCCAGGAAATGCAAATCAAAATCACAATGATATATCATCTCAACCCTATTTGGTTATTATCCAAAACACAGAAAGTAACAAATGCTGGAGGGAAAGGAGAAAAATGGGAACTCTTAAACACCATTGGTGAAAATGAAATTAGTGCAACGTGGAAAACAGTATGGAAATTTCTTTAAAGCTAGAAAGACGTTTGTTATGATCCAGCAATCCCAATACCATGTATACACCCAAAAGGCATGAGTACATTCTATCAAAGAGATACCTGCACCACTATGTTTACAGCAGCACTGTTCAGAGTAGCCAAAATATGGAATCAACCAAGGTATCCATGATCAGATGATTGTATAAAATATGTGGTCTATGTGCACAATGGAATATGATTCAGCTATAGGGAAAGAATGAAATTCTATTTTATCTATTCTATCAAAATGGATGCCACTGAAGGGCATCGTGTTGAGTGAAACAAACTGGACTCAGAAACACTATATGCATGTGCTCTCTTATACGTGGGAGTTATTTTTTTTTTTAAAGTGGAAAAAGAAGAACCAGAAACAAAAATGAAAGAAATGCCATGTGTCAAAAATGCACTCAAAATGAATCAAAGATCCGAATCTATGATCAAATACCATCAAATTAGTAGAGAACAAGCAATCAAAGCCAAAATTGACAAATGGGATTACATCAAATTGAGACGCTTTTGCACTGCAAAAGAAACACTCAGCAAAGTGAAGAGGCAACTGACAGAATGGGAGAAAATATTTACAAACTATGCAACTGATAAAGGATCAATATCCAGAATCTATAAAGAGCTCAAGAAACTCAATAACAACCAAATAAACCAGTCAAGAAATGGGAAAATGACTTGAATAGGCATTCTTCAAAAGAGGACATTCAAATGGCCAATAGACATATGAAAAAATTCTCAGAATCACTAGATATCAGGGAAATGCAAATCAAAACTTCAATGAGGTTTCACCTCACCCCAATTAGAATGGCTTTTATACAGAAATCGAACATCAAATGCTGGTGAAGATTTGTAGAAAATGATTTTCTAATCCACTGTTGGTGGAATGTAAATGCAGCTACTCTGAAGACCATATGGACGTACTTCAGAAATCTGAATATAGACCTATCATATGACCCAGCCATCCCACTCCTGGTAATTTACCCAAAGGAAACGAAATCAGCCTATGAAAGAGTTATCTGTATCCCCTTGCTTACTGCAACTCAATTCACAATAGCAAAGATATAGAATCAACCTGGATGTCCATCAATTGAAGACTGGATAAAGAAATTATGGTTAAAAAAACACCATGGAATACTACACAGCAGTAAAAAGTGAAATCTTGTCATTTGCAACAAAACCGATGCAATTGAAAAACATTATACTTGGTGAAATTAGCCAGATCCAAAAAGACAAATATCGTATGTTCTTCCTGATCTGTGGTAACTACTAGAGTACATAAAAGGTAATGCATAGAAGTGAAATTGACACTTGAGATAATTTTGAACAGCCCTTGTCTTGACTTTTAAGGAACAGTTTTTTTTTCTTTTTTTTCATATGATTTGTTGAACTTTTTACTTCGTGTAGGGTTAATCTTACATGCATAAAGTAAATTGAAAATAGATCTTTGTAATAAATAAGAATGGAGGCCAGCACCACGGCTCACTAGGCTAATCCCCCACCTGCAGCAGTGACACCCTGGGTTCTAGTCCTGGTCAGGGGGCTGGATTCTGTATTGGTTGCTCCTCTTCCAGTCCAGCTCTCTGCTGTGGCCCAGGAGTGCAGTGGAGGATGGCCCAAGTGCTTGGGCCCTGCACCCACATGGGAAACCAGGAGAAGCACCGGGCTTCTGGCTTCAGATCAGCGCAGTGCGCCGGCCGCATCACACCACCGGAGCTGCCATTGGGGGGGTGAACCAATGGAAAAGGAAGACCTTTCTCTCTGTCTCTTTGTCTCTCACTGTCCACTCTGCCTGTCAAAAAAAAATAAAATGAAAAAAATTAAAAATAAGAATGAAAATAGGAGAGGGAGGAGTGGGAAGGGTAGGAGTGTAGAGTGGGAAGAATGACTATAATCTTAAATTTGTACATGTGAATTAACACAATTATTCTTAGGTGTTTAAATTTAACTGAAAAGTGATCTCTGTTAAATATAAGAGTGGGAATGAGAGAGGGAGGAGATGTACAATTTGGGACATGCTCAAGCTGACTTGCCCCAAATGGTAGAGTTAGAGACGTGCCAGAGATTCCAATACAATCCCATCAAGGTGGAATGTACCAATGCCATCCCACTAGCTCAAGTGAACAATTTCAGTTCACAGTTGATCATACTCATAGGTCCAAGAGTCAAAGAGATCACACAAACAAGACTAGTGTCTGCTAATACTAACTGATAGAATAAAAGGGGACAGAACGAGCCAACATGGGAAGCAGGATACAGAGCAGAGCATAGAATGGCAGATGTCCTAAACAGCACTCTGGCCTCAGAATCAGCCCTTTAGGCATGTGGATGCAGCTAAAGAGCCCATGAGAGTTTTTTAGGCATGGAAAGCCAAGACACTCTGGCAAAAAAAAAAAAAAAAAAAGACAAAAAAAAAAAAAAACCAAAACAAACCGTAAATGAAAGATCTCTGCAAGTGAAATCCCAGTGGAAAGAACGGACCATCAAAGAAGGAGGTACCTTTCTCTCAAGGGAGGAGTGAACTTCCACTTTGACTATGACCTTGTCTAAATAAGATCGAAGTCAGCGAACCCTAAAGGCTTCCATAGCCTTGGCAACTCATGACAAGAACCTAGGGAGATTACTGATGCCATAAAGAGTGTCAATTTGGTAACTCAACAAGGGAGTCACTATGCACTTACTCTTCATGTAGGAGCTCTGTCCTTAATGTGTTGTTCAATGTGAATTAACGTTATAACTAGTATTGAAACAGTATTTTACACTTTATGTTTCTGTGTGGGTGCAAACTGTTGAAATTTTTACTTAATATATGCTAAATTGATCTTCTGTATATAAAGAGAATTGAAAATGAATCTTGATGTGAATGGAATGGGAGAGGGAGCAGGAGATGGGAGGGTTGTGGGTGGGAGGAATGTTATGGGGGGGAAAAGCTACTGTAATCCATAAACTGTACTTTGGAAATTTATATTTACTAAATAAAAGTTTAAAAAATTGTACATGTGAAATACATGAAGTTTTTATATCTTAAAAGGTTTCTAAGTAAAATAAATAAATCTATCTTTAAAAAAGAGAATAAAACACATAAAACATAAGCCTAAGCTTAGAATATAGTACCCATAAATATTAACTATCTGTATAATAATACAAATATAACAATATAATTTGATTGGTCAACTTATAAAATAATTGACTTTTGCCAGGGGAAAAAAGTAAAAAAAAAAAAAAAGCCTGTGTATATCAATGTTACTGTAAATATAGCTTTGTCAAACTTTATTTTCTTTTTCAAGCCAGTGGTTAAGGATATTATACTATTGTAGTTTTAATGATCTGTGATTATTTTACAATTTACTGTATATGAGTAAAATGGACAACTTTTCATTTGATTATTGTTTATAGTCCTTGGCTATATTCCTTCTGAACCATGCTCTTTTTACTTCTTATTCGATTCTTTATTTAGAGGAGGAATAAGTGTTTGAGTGTAATGTAAATTAAAAATACATCTCCAAAGTTAAAAAAGAAAGGAGGAAAGAATGGAAGAAAGAAAAGGAGGGAGGGGAGCAGGAAGGCAGGAGAGGGAGGGAATATCACTGTATTCTTAGAATTGTGTCTCTGAACTACATACAATCTGTTCTCTGTATTAATATCACATTAACATGAGAATTGATTTGAATTGTGTGGTAGTCATTACCATGTATTTGCAGTGACCCAGTGTCTAATGTATTAACAATTTTATTAAACATTTAGTAAAATAAAAAATAAAATGAGCAGAAGAATTTGAATAATTTCTCAAGGAAATACATGGACACAAAATACAAGCATCAGTATGCACTCTCCATCATTTGTCATCAGGCATATGCAAAACATAGTTATAATGAGATATCACTATCTGAATACTAGGATGGTTATGATGAAAGAGTTTGACCATTGCAAGTGTTGGCAAGAATGTGGTGAGAATGACACCCTTACATGCTGCTAGTGAGAAATAAAATGGTACCACAGTTTTGAAAAGCAGTATGGTATTTTCTTAAAATTTAAACATACCTTTATATGGTCCACTTACTCTGCTCCTGGGTAATTTCAAGAGAAATGGAAACTTTTGACTAAATAAAGTCTTGCACATATGTGTTCAGTGAGCTATCTTTGTTATAACTCCAAACTGGAAACCACCCAAATGTCCATCCACGGTTGAAAGAACAAATTTTGGTATGTCTATGTAATTAAATACCATTTAATAACACAAAGAAAATAAACTATTAACATGTGCTTTCACATGAATGCATCTCAACTAATTGCATTAGGTGAAAGAAGTTAGACAGAAAGAGTACATGACAGAATTCTTGAAAGCACAGATCAAAGAAAGCAAACTATAGAAAGTGCAAAGTGTAGAAAGGAAATCAGTGATTTTCTGGTAAAGAGGGGTAGGAGCAGGAAGGGGCCCAACAGAGAAATTGCAAAGGGGCCTATGGAAACCTTTGGCAGTTCTGTTCGTTATCTTAATTATTGTGGTGCCTTCACAGTTGTGAATGTGTGTGTGTGTGTGTGTGTGTGTAAAATATATATTCATTCCAATACACGTATCTCAAATCTGTTAAACATTACACATTTTAAATGTGCTCTTTTATTATAGGGCATTACATGTTTTAAATCACATCATTAAAAACTATATTTTTAAAAAGCAATGTTGATAATAGACTATGTTAGTAATCTATTGCTGATAAACACACATAAGCCTAGCAGTTTTAAATGTATTTTTCTCCATTTCTGTGTGTTAGGAGGACTGGGTTCTGAGCCGGGCTCTCGGCACCAAGAGCTCACCACCTGCAGTCAGCATGGCAATGAGACTGCATTCTCATTGGGTGGCTCGACTGGAGAAGATTCTCTTCCAAGCTCATTAAAGTTGTTGGCAGATTTAATTTCCTTAGAACACGAGGGCTGAAAGTTCTGAAATCTTTTGCTGATTATTGGTCAGAGACTTCCTGTTGCTCCTGGATGCCCACCCACAGTCCCGTGCCATGGGGCTCTTTTCTTGTCAGGGCACAACGATGCAGCTTGTTTCTTCAGGGCCCTAGGAGAGTCAGAGAGAGTGAGTCTGCCAGTCAGACGGAGCCTTCTGTCACATCACATAGTCAGGAGTGACTGCCCATCACTTTTGCCGTATTCTGTTGGTTAGAAGCAGGTCACAGGTCCCACCCATGCTCAAACACGGGGATTCCATGACGGTGTCAATACCAGAAAGCATCAGGTTGGGTTGTATGTACTCCACACACATTCCTCTCTCTTTAGTAACTTTGTTTCTTCAAAAATCAAGATTTTTTTTTTTGGATAGTTGTCCTTTATCTACTTTTCATTCTCTTCTGAAAGGGCTTTGGTATTTTTATTTTGAGTTTATTTGCTTCTTTTTCTATTCATTGCTTTGGTCAGAATTTGGTATTGAATCACATCAAATGTGATTTTGGCATCTCTAGAGGTGAGCATATGGATTGCATTTTTAAAATCTCTAAATCTGGGGTTATCGTTCCAATACATCATAATGTGGCAAATAAACACTGATAAATCGTGACTATGATTCTGGGAAATACATTTTTTGATACACCTCTGGATTTGATCTCCAATTACTTCACTGAGGATTTCTGCATCTAAGTTCTGAAACATGCTTGGACTATAGCTCCCTCCTTCTTTTATGGCACTTCATTCTGTTAGGTTAGTCTTACAGAATGAGTTGGAAAACGTTCTAGCATTTTCTCCCCTTTGGAATTATTTATGTAATATGGGAATTATTTGTTCTTTAAACATATATAGTGGAATTTTCCCTTGAGGCCATCAAGGATTCTTTGCTGCCCACAGAATAACAAAAGCCAAAGCTGAAAGAGGGCTCCCTGGTTTGGCAGCTCCCAGTGCAGCTGGTGCATAATCACAGGACCACTGCCCAGTGTCTCTTTCCCTTTACTTCTGATCATTGTTCCTGGGCGTGGAGTAGTCCTGGAAAATTTCCACCCCAGGAGTCATCCTCTCCCATAAATGATCTGGGTCGTATTTTTTTTCTGTTATTTTGCCTTTTTTTTTTTTTAACTGCCTCCTTTCTCTGTGTATCTGAACCTCTTTGCTTTTGAAATTTCTGCAGTTTTTCAAAAATTCTGGTTTCCTCATGATATCTTTGTCATAAACCAGGCAATTTCATTCTTACTAATTTTCTGGTACTATCTGAAGGAACCTTTAAGGAACCTTTAAGAGAAGAAACAAAGTGTTTGGTTGTAATTTCTGTCTTCACTCAGCTGTATTTTATTTTGAAGGAAAGAAGGGTTAAGTCAAACTTAGATGATAAAATTTAGTATTTAAGTAAAGACCCTAAAACTTTGCATGCGTACTTGAACTTGTTGCAGTTTTACTAACTCTGTACAATATTATGAAGGTTGTCAGAATGCACTTGAGACAAAATTAATAGTGGCAGTATAACAGATTTTTTGGAATAAAAGTGTCGATAGTTAGACTTACATAATTAATTGGGATAGCTTACGATTTAAAATACGCGCAATGGTTAGGGCTAGGCAGGGGCCAGAGCTGGGAATCAGTAATGCAATGTCTAATATAGGAAGAGCTTCTATCCTATTTTTTTCCTCTCTTTTTTAAACTTTTATTTAGTAAATATACATTTCCAAAGTACAGTTTGTGGATTACAGCGGCTTTTTCCCCCCATAACTTCCCTCCCACCCGCAACCCTCTCAACTCCTGCTCCCTCTCCCATTCCATTCACATCAAGATTCATTTTCAATTCTCTTAATATACAGAAGATCAATTTAGTATATATTAAGTAAAGATTTCAACAGTTTCACCCACACAGAAAGAAAGTGTAAAATACTGTTTCAGTACTAGTTATAGCATTAACTCACATTGAATAACACATTAAGGACAGAGACCCTACATGAGGAGTAAGTGCACAGTGACTTCCTGTTGTTGACTTACCAAATTGACACTCTTGTTTATGGTGTCAGTAACCTCCCTAGGCTCCTATCCTATTTTTTTAAAGATTGTATTCATTTATTTGAGAGGCAGAGAGAGGGAGAGACAGAGAGAAAGGTCTTCTATCCACTGGTTCACTCTCCAAATGGCCACCACAGCTGGAGCTGGGCCCAATCCAAAGCCAGGAGCCAGATTTTTCTGGGTCTCCCATCTGGGTACAGGGGCCCAATGACCATCTTCTGCTTTGCCAGGCCATAGGAGAGAGCTGGATCAGAAGAGGAACAGCCAGTACTAGAACTGGCATCCATATGGAATGTCAGTGCAACAGGTGGAGGATTAACCTACTTCGCCACAGCACCAGCCCCTCCTATCCTGTGATTAAACACAGTTAGGCAAGTAAATAGCTCAAGGTGACAGCTTTGCAACCGTGCCAATATTGTGACAAACAGTCAAATTTAGGTGTTGTCATTGAGCACCTGTCAGATAATCGCAAACACCATAGAATTAAATGGATTCAGGTAATTAGTGATTGTATAATTAGTGCATCCAATACAAAACAACTACAGTGAAATAAGATGGGTCAAACAAAAGCCACCTAATTTATGAAGAAAATATGCATGGGGTTGAAAGTGTTTTCATTTATCTGATACTCTTCCTTGCTATTTCAAAGTGAATGGTTCACTGCACCACGCCACAAGCACACTCCACAATTACCTTTGCTCTACAGAATTTAAAATTAGTTCAAACTTAATTTGTGATAAGAAGGATTATTTGAATGATGGAAGGCGTTGCAATTCTAAGGCAGCCAACTAACCATGATACAAGAGATCGGGACACCAACGTTCCTAAGCTGAAAATACAAGCCCTCTCCAAATACGCCATGGCTGCAGGTGTACTGGGTGATGTCTTTAGTCTGTTGGTGGGGTACTTTTGCCCCCGTAATGCCCCCCTGCGAAGCCAGTTTGAGGGAGGCATATTGGTGGATGTGAACGTAGCATCCTACGCGCTTACTGGTCTCCACCCAACCTTGAACCAAACCTGTATGAATGTGCTGACTCTCCCTGGAGAACAGTGAACCATCTGCTGTCTTTGCCAATCTGAATTTTGGGCAGGATGCTTGTCTTCAGCCAGCATCTCAATACTCTCTTATAAGTCAGGGGAAATTCTACCTTCATCTCCCAAGATGGCCAAGGGAAAAAAACAACCAGAAACAAACAAAATTAAGTATTGTAGAAATAATATGCTAGGAATGTGAATGTGTCTACCAAATAAGCCATAAAGAGAAAGCAGTAACTTGGAGACTAAAAGCTTAGAATTGGATGGTCTGCATGAAGTCTGAACTCCCTTAAGCCTTCCTTTTCATTGATTCTGGGCATTCAACACTGCAGATTTAATAAGATGAACAAAAAAGAAGTCTTAGGGTTCTGAACTGGGAAGAGGCAAATAATTCATACACCCTTCCCTGCTTCCTTGGCCTTCATTTTCAGTGATGGAACAATAAAATCAGAATAAAACCTGCTCCTGCAACTAATGTCAAAATGTCACATCTTTTTCACTGTCACTAAACAAAGCCTAAAAGCTGGTTATTTAAAGATTTTGATGGTAAGAGAGACTGAAATAATTGCTACTTTTAAAATCCTTTGGGTTTTCAAATACCCAATTTTTTTTTAAAAAAGGCTACATAATCTCTGAAATGAATAAGAGAGACATGGAAATGAGTTACAAAGCAGTTTTACATAGAGAAAAATATATACTGTGGGCTGAAATGTATCACTGCCAGAGAAAGGGGCGATGGTTTGATTTTTTTTTTTATTAGTCAGTCACATTTCTGAGCTGCTCATCTGTTTTATTTCTGGGATGATATCTTTTTGGCCTGTATCATTAGAGAAGGATAATGCCAAATTACAGGACTCAGATTTGCTCCAACCAGCTCTTAGGGGCATCTCTGAACCAAGATTAGAAATGGCACACTAATCCTTGGCTTTGTATTATAATTTTATTTTATTTTTAAGTAGCACTTACATTACAACAAAATGCCCCTTGTGTCTGCTAGACTCCCATATAAATGAAGTGGAAATTAGATACACTCGCATGCATCCTACATTCAATCACAGAAAACCTTCATTCTTGTGTAAATTAAAACGATCCTCTGCACAGATGCAAAAGAACTCATCCAAGTAAAAACATTTACATGTAATTTACAGAATGTTTTCTCCCTTGGAAGCAATTGCTTCCCTCAGAATCATAAAAACCTACATTTTAAATGTTGACTAATGTTCAAAGACACTGAACCAAGCTAATAAACTGCAGAAATTGAAAGAGATCCAAATGGGAAAACGTACAATAACCATATATTTTGATCTTCTCAAGAAATGTTTATCTGACAGTAATTTTAGGTACTGTATTAAGCAAATTACTTAAATTATAATTACTTATCTTTTAAATTTTGCTTCCTAATAATAGGGCAAACCATAGATACACACGATCTATATCTTTTAATGTGGATGCTCAAATTTTATGACAAGGTTTTGCTTTGAACATTTTTCTTGGCCCTCACAATAAAGCTTAGCCGACACTAGAAGGGCTGTTTTGCTGCACAAATGCCCGTGAGCCAGTGAGTGCTCTGTCCGGGCCAGACAACCTAACAGCCACCAGAACGTTTAACTGAGGCTCGGAGCAGGTACCGTGACTACATCCTGTGTGATTTTTCCGTTCCCTTGATTGTGGTTTTGAACCAACAAAGTTCCCAATGGGACTTAGTCAACAGGGGCCAATCGCTTCATCTCCTTCTTCCCTGCTTTCCTCCATGCATAGTGTAAAGATAACATAGATCCTCTTAGGAGTGGCTGTGAGAATAAGCAAGATAATGTCTAGTTCTGTTATCTAGGAAAATGCCAATAATGAGAGGGATAGAGAATGGGATAATTATATCCTAAGCTTAAGTAAAAGCAAACTGCTGCAACTGAGGAGAAATTTCAGCCCTGGACTTTTGCAGCTTAGGCAGAAAAAAAAAAAGAAATATGATTAATTAAATAGCTCTCATTAACTTATAAATAGAAGCGCACTCTTTCATCATTAGAAAAAACTTGGTTGAGACCTGAACATCTAAGAAGATGTTCTTAGGGCCAGCGCTGCAGCACAGCCAATAAAGCTGCTGCTTGCAGTGCTGGTATCTCATAGGGATCCTGGTTCGAGTCCTGGCTGCTCCTCTTCTGATCCAGCTCTCTGCTATGGCCTGGGAAAGCAGCAGAAGATGGCCCAAGTCCTTGGGCCCCTGTACCCACATGGGAGACCCAGAAGAAGCTCCTGGCTTCAGATGGGCATAGCTCCAGCTGTTCTGGCCATCTGGGGCGTGAACCAATGGGTAGAAGACCTCTTTCTCGCTTGCTCTCTCTGCCTCTACCTCTCAGTAACTCTGCATTTCAAAGAAATAAATGAATCTTAAAAAAAAAAAAAAAAGAAGAAGATGTTCTTATGTCTTTATTGGGGAGGTCATCCTGTCCTAGATGGGACGGTCCAGAGCAGCTCTGTGAAATTCAGTGTCTTTCCTCTTTCCTCATGGAGTCATTTCTCCCAGGAACCCCAGATCAAAGCCAAGGGCTCAGTCCAATGCACAGCTGCGGAGGGGGCGGGGGTTGCATTGCAGTGGGAAGTGGCATTACAACTGTCTGCGGGTCAGACTCCTTGAAAGCGAGAAGTTCTCCAGGAGCCAGTGTTTTGGCAGCTCCCTAGGGCTGCTGCTCTCTGCTAGGATTTGATGGGAGCAGACACTGTGGAAGGGAGACACAGACAGCCAGCAGCAGGTCTGCACTGCCGGATGAGAAGAGCTCAGGTGGTTGAGGTCTCTGACAAGCAAGAGTCAAGCTTGTACTTTTGTTAGGAAAACCCAGCGCTGGAGAGACACCTCCCCAGCGTGAAGGCTCACAGCAAGATGACAGAGAAGCAGGGATTTTGACTTCTGATGCTCCAGATGCTGGATCATATCCCCAGGGAGGATGTGACAAGGCCCCTGAAGAGCGTGAGGGCCTGATGTACCACTTATCCAACTGCTGCTACAGGGAATCTTGACGGGAGGCTTGTTGAGAGTTTCATTGGGGGCAGGACAGCTTCTAAATGAACCTGTTAGAATGACTCTGTCGCCCAAGTTAGCCCTACTTAATGAACTGCCCCACCCTGCTGTGTCGCCACTCATCACTCTCTCCCTTTGAATGCTAAGTTTCTGCCAAAAAAAAGATCTTGTTTTTCCATAATTGCTACAGAGCTGTCAGTTCTGAAAATAACTAGCCAGTGGGTTCTGTTGCTTGTTAGGGCCACTCCCAGGCTGTGATGGTAGGATTAGATCATCCATATGGAAGACAGTGTTCATCAGCCTGCTTGTTGTGCAGGTGCACAGGCTACTCAGTTCATCGAAAACCTATGTCAAACTGCTCACGTGAAAGCTATGAAGGCAAGATAAATCCAGCCAGTGTCTCGGGATTCAGGCCTGCAGGCCTTACCAAGAGAAGAGGCCTTTGACAAGGAGATGAAATCAAATCAAGAGTTATTTTGAAATCAGATTTCTTTTTTTCCAGAATCCAGTACAATTCCACCAGGATAGTCAAAAATTTTGGAAATTTTGCATAGGAAATATATTGCAGACCTTCAGGGGAAATGTTCATTCTGAAAAAAGCCATGAAGAGGTTTCAAAAATTTCTGCATCAAAGTAAACTTTTCTATCAATTTCATTTACCGTCAACTTTTTGAAGGTCCCCCTACAAAGCATCCGGCCATGTTGATTCCTATCCCACAACTGCCTTCCAAAAAGCCCCTCGGTAACTGGGTTGGGGGACTGAAGTACTCTGCTGAGCAGTGAGGGAGAGCTGCTGTTTGAGCCCACCCAGGAGCCCAGGACTCTGCGCTCCCCAGTGGGATTGCCTCAGGAGTTCAGAGAAAGCTCCAGTGCAAAGACAACCACATTCTCTACAGATTTTGAAAATCCTTTTAAAATCAATTCTTTCTACTAAGTTGTACCCTCTTATATTAAAATGTTCACTGAGGAGTGGGTGTTTGGCTTCATGGTTAAGACACCTTATCCAATAGCAGAGCGTTGCTATTGCTGGCATGGCGTATCTGTGTTCAATTCCTGGCTCTTGTCCCCTCCCCGACTCCAGCTTCCTGCTAATGCAGATGCTGGGAAGTAGCCATGGTGACTCAAGTAACTGGGTTCCTGCCACCCACGTGGGACAACCAGATGGAGGTCCCAGTTCCCAGCTTGGTCTCTGCTAGCTCTGGCCCTTGGAGGCTTCTGAGAGATGAACTAGCAGATGAGAGCTCTGTCTCTGCCTGTCGGTATCTCTCTCTCTCAAATAACAACAAAAGACATTCAGTGAAAGCACAATACACAAAAAGCTAATGGAAAATGGAACCAAGTGGTAGATTTATTTTGGTGCAAGGAAATTTTGAAATCCTTGCATGGTATTTTCAAAATACTCCATGAACTTTTGGAAGATCTTTCATAATCAGTCTCTACCAACTGAGTGTCATCAGTGTTATCAGAAGCCTTCATTCAGAACAACAGAGGTCTGGAAGCACAGAACGGGGCAGAGGATGTGTGTGTTGAGAAAGTTTGTGAGGAGGTTGGGGAGGAGAGGGAGAGGGAGAGGGAGTGGGAGAGGGGGAGGGGGGAGGAGAAGAGAGAGAGGGAAAGGGAGAAAGAGGGGGAGAGAGGGGGAGAGAAGGAGAGAGAAACTGACTTGCACTTATAGAAGAGGAAACAAATAGAAAAAAGAAAAGGGTACTCATAATTTAACTGTCTGGACAACATTGGACTGGAGACTTGACATCTTAGAATCCTAGTTTTATTTCCAGAAAAAACCCTAGAAATTAAAAAGGCTGCTGCTTCTATATTCTAAAGGATTTTGGAGAAGAGTAAATAAAATAACACATGTAAAACTCTTGACCCAAATGTATTCTCTAAACATTCATTTGTTTTTCCTGTGCTGGTTTCCAACTTCTTCCTTTTGCCTAAGAGTTGTCCTAAAAGAAACCCGGACAAAGAAGTAGAGAGGTGGTCCTGAACTGGGACAAGAGAAATTTTGGTTTCTCTTAATTTTGGGTCCTGTATTGTGAGTAAAAGGGAAAAAAATCAACTCTAGCTGTCCAACACCAAGAGTTAGAACAAGCTAACTTATATTTACATATAATGTTCCATCGGGGAACCAAAATCCAGTTGGTTTCTAAGAGAATGTCCTTATTTGCACACCGTTATTCTTTAAACATGTGCTGAGAGCTGGCTGGTAAATGGTCCTTTAGGATATGCTTTTAGAAAAACAATCCCCCCTTGCTTTTTGCTCACTGTTTTCAAAAGCCTCCGTTAATAACCGCATTTCGATCAGATCTCTTCGTACAAATGAACCTCCCATCGAATCTCTGAGGGCAACCCATGATATTATCTTTGCCAATTGAAATTCTCAAGGTGAAATACCCATGTGCTGTAATTGGCACCTTTGAAACATCATTTTCCCATGGAAAGCTTTCAGCGTGGCTGCCAGCAAATGCAGCCTGGCAGGTCCAGAAAGGTGAGGTCTGGGCATGAATGCATCATTACCAGTAGGGTTTTACTCAGGTGACAGAGTTTCAGCTACCTGTCAATCACGCCCATCTCTGGGCTTGCAGGAATCCACAGGCCCTGAGCTCCAGGCATCAGCCTGTGCAGATAAATAATTACTCGAGCTGAGGCTTTTCATGGAAAGGCAAAAAAAATTTTTTTTTTTATCTATATCACCTACCCAGAAGCAGCTGTGAAATCTGCAGCCTGGAGAGCAGAGCCAGGCAGAGAGACCAGCACTGGACAGTGAGAAGACAGACTCCTGATTCTACACACATTTTTTTTGTTGATCTGCAACTTGTTTCATTTCCATTACAGGAAAAAGGCTCCATGCGATATCACAGCAAAGATTCAATATCTATGCTCTTCCTTAAGATAATTTCATTTCCTGAAATATATGTTTGCGAACCAAATGTTCAGTAGGATATGTGTGTCTCAGCAATACTGTGCATTAATTAAAGATAAAGTAAAATTTATTCTCATTGTATTAGGGTTTTCCAGGAAAATAGGACCAACAGGATATGTATGTATGTGTACATGTGTGCATGTGTCAATAGACTGAATGTTAGTGCGGCCCTAAATTTCATATATTGAAATCCTGTCAATGTGATGGTGTTAGGAGGTGGGACTTTGGGAAGATAATTAGGACTTGATGGTAAAACCCTCATGCATGGGATCGGTGCCCTTATAAAGAGACCCGAGAGGGCTCTCTCACTCCTTTCCACCAGTTAGGACACAGAGACAGAAGACAGCCACTGGTGAACAGGAAGCCTCCTCAAGTTGTTATGACTGCCCTGAGTAAGATATGCACCTGTACTCGTTCTCTCTCTCCCCCCCGACACCCGCACACAGGGGAAGCTGGGGAAGGAAGGAGACTTTGAAGAACTGGCTCTGTGATTTGCAGGCTCCGAAATCCGCAGAGCAGGCTGGCCATCTAGAGTCCGAGGCAGGATGCCTCCTCACTCAGGGGGCCTCACGGTCTTTCTTTCTTTTGAAGCCTCAGCTGGTTGGACAGGGGCCACCCCACCATGGAGGGTGACCTGCCTTACTCAAAGTCTTCCGGCTCAAATGTTAATCACATCTAAAACATACCTACAGAGCAACACCTAGGCATTGTTAAATCAAACAACTGGACACCATAGCCAGGCCAAATCGACACATAAAATTAATCATCTCACCTGTCAAAAGAAATGTGCGAGATACAGTTTGAAATTGTATTTCTGTCTTTCCTATATATAACCATTTACACCTCCATGCTTGTGTGCCTGCTAATTTGATCTCTTTGGTGTAAGGTTTATCATGTACAGTATCGGGCAAAATATATAAGGATTACCTATTACATCTAAAATTTGATTATAGGATTTCAATTTGGCTTCAGTTCTTAAATTTGCATGGTTATTAATTTTTAGGTTTTTTCCTGATAGTGTAAAAAAGTAATACTGAGTTCATCTAATGTGGCAGCTACATTATTCACTAAGATTTTACTTGGGTGACCTGTCTTAATCTTCATAATGAAATATGTTCATATCTTTATCAGTGGATAAAAGAAACAAACATTAAGACTTTGGGAAGAAAACAGCATTTAAATGATGGATCGGGATTCGAATGGACCTTGTGTACCCCCCAAATGTAAAATCCTAACCAGTAAACTCTGGTGCCTGCAGAAAGTCTATTTCAAACAGTGATTGTTGGCTAGGCAAGCTGACTTTAATACAGTGATCCTTATCATCCTGATTGATCTTTGAAAGTCAAAGACAGGGGCGGTGATTGGTTGAAACAGCTACTTGATCACCCATAACTGCATAACTCAAATATCCCGTTTTTCTAACAGTAGTTTCTGAATTTAAAAAAAAAAATCCCCCTCCCCCCAAAATGTGGTTTAAAAGAGCCTGGCCCCAAATGAAGAAATCACTAACCTTGGCCAAATAAAATAAAAGGAGTGCTTTCATTGGTACAAATGGGTGCTTTTGTTCTCTTCAGTATGTTATAAAGTATTGTAGGTAGTAGAATTTTTCTCTTTATCCTCTCCTCTAGTCTTGAACCGTCAATATATAGTTACAAAAACACATGTTCTGAATCAGAGGTTCCCCATTCAGGGGTTCTCAGCTTCAGTGAGCTGGAATCATGGGATAACTATGAACCTACAGATCTGTGGGCCCTGACCTCAAAGTTGTGACTCGTCCCTCTGGGCTCAGAATGCTACAGTTTTTAGCAAGCACTTCTTACAGAAATGTCCACAGACACATTTTTGGAAACTGTGCACTAAAAGGCTGATGACTTAGCCACTCCACAATAAAATGCACAATGATGGAGAAAGACTCTCAAAAGACTCAGGGCTTTCTCAATTCCTCTTAATTTCTTCCCTCCCAATCTTAGGCTCAGTGCAACATGAAAATATAGGACCCTTCGGTCAAAGTTACAAAGAATAACAAGATGGCTACAGCACAGCATTCAACCAAGTGTAGAGGCCTTCTGGTCACACACCTGTGGAGGCAAGCCTGCTCCATCTCTAATATTAGTTTTAGGGGATTTACGACTCAACCGACAAGGGAACATTAGAGAAGAGGATGAAAAAATTGTAAAGGAAAAAAGTGAGATACAGTTGTCTAACACCTCCAGGAAGGCCGATCTTGAATGTCTATTAGGGATGTGTGAGAGTGTAAAGAAGGAATTGACTCACAGAGAAAAAAGACTTAAGAGAAGCTACTCCCTGGTCATGGTTCCCCTGACAAAGGTCACTGTATGATTCTCAGTGGCTAGAACTCTGCTAAGACATGGCATCCCAATCACACAATTCACATTTTTTTAAAGATTTATTTTATTTATTTGAAATTCGGAGTCATACAGAGAGAGGAGAGGCAGAGAGATAGTGAGAGTGAGTCTTCCATCTGTTGGTTCACTCCCCAGATGCCTGCAATGGCCGGAGCTGCGCTGATCCAAAGCCAGGAGCCATGAGCCAGGAGCCTCACCCAGACCTCCCACACAGGTGCAGGTGCCCAAGGGCCTGGGCCATCTTCCACTGCCTTCCCAGGCCATAGCAGAGAGCTGGATCGGAAGAGGAGCAGCCGGGACTAGGACTGGCACCCATATGGAATGCTGGCGCTTTAGGCTAGGGCTTTAACCCACTGCGCCACAGTGCCAGCCCCTACAATTCACATTTAAATGGCATTGTTTGGTATTGGGAGAGAAAAAATGAGTGCAAATAATGTGAACCAGAATAAATCTGAGCCACATAAAATTAGTGATGAAATTTGAGAAATTCACCTTCTACCCTTCCAAACATTAAAAAATACTATTATTATTTTAAATAAAGGTTTGAAAATTCAACTTTCCAATGTAATCATAAACTTGAAAAGGTAAGCAAGTGAACCATCTACCACCTGTGCCCAACAAAAGGGTAGCACAGGGCATAGAAGATACAAGTAAGAGAGTTCATCTCTTACATTTGGACATTTTCTCAGGGTCAAGTGGTTTGGGCCTCCCAGCAAACTCTTAGCACAGCTTAGCATAATAATCTGGCCATTTTTCCAACTCTTGCCCAGATCCCACAGACTAAATCTGTCATTACAAACAAGTACCATCATAAAAGATCACTCAAACTAAAGCAAAATCAGATGTCAAATTTTATAAAATTTATGGTGATGAAAAGTTCCAGTCTCTATGCAGACCCTTCCCACACCCAGAAAATTAATCCTTGTTCCTTGATGCTGCAAATTCCCCTTTTGAAAGCAAAGAGCCCCTCTCAACAGATGAGCGTGTGCTTTGCAAAGCACTTGTCCATCTTTCTTTAGAGCCCAAATTAAGACACAAAGTCTTGCCTTTGCCGTGGACTCCACAACAAGCAGCAAAGAAAACGCTGCCAAATGCCCCAGATCTCACTGCCAGCTGTCTGGAGAGCAGGCAGCTCTGAGCAAACACACCAAGGGCGCCATTCCCCACGCAGCAACACGCTTTTCAGCCCTCGCACAAAAGCTCCAATTTAATGTGGGCTGTAAAGCTAGCCTGACAATAAATACAAGAAAAGGTCATTTGAGATTGAACACAGCTTTTCAATAATAGGAATTATTTGATGCAACACATGGGCATGTTCTTCCTATACCCAAGAGAGCTAGAGACATTCTAGATCAATAATGGGATGAAGAAATCTAAGATCTAATAGGAGATGGGTAAAGATCTTTAGAGTCAAATGCTTGATATTTGGGTAATGATTAAACTGAGAAGTAGTAAAGCAAATCAGAAAGACAATTTTTTCCCACCCCAGAAAAAGGCTTCTCTTCTTGCTGTGCATTGCCTGGAGTTTGATGAGCTACTAAGTGTAATATCATGTTTGCTAATGGCAGACAGCAGCCGAGACAGATTCCCACTCTATACTATGGAATCTTTTCTTCAGTGCAGTAACTTTTCATGACTTGTTTTCAACAGACATGCAGTATAAAACAACTCATTTGTTCAATTCTGCCTCACAGATAATTTGAGGTTTTTGAAATAACATTGAAGATGCAGCATAAAATACTATATAACTCTCCAGAAGGTGTATAGGTCAGTAAAAGATCTACGTGGAAACGGCTTCAGCTAGTCCAATTAATAAGGAAGTACAGATAAATATGATAAAAGAAAATATTGAACATGTAAGTACAAGGAAAGAAAACCAATTTAAGAAGCAACTCATTATTTTAACTCAAGTGCTACAAAATTTCTTGTGTTATAAAATTAGAACCATTTAATAGAAATTTTGCTATTTTAATGGATAATCTATTCTTAGGATAATCTACTTTAATAACTATTAAGTACCATTACTATTAAAATATATACACACGAAAATTCCTACATTGTTTGGCTATATTAAAAGAATTTTATTTGTGAGTCTTGTTTTTTATATGTAAATAAGATTGCAATTAATAGCAATATATGTATATATTTTTAAAAACCCAGAGTATAAAAGTCAATTAAAACATAGTAAAAGTAGATGCTACAAAAACATGTCTATTTACTCATTTATGCTTAAAACATGATACATTTTTATAATATTTGAGTGCTGTTATCAGAGACAATCTTATTAAGACATAGATCATTCAGTTCACCAAACACTCATTGATTATGTACTTGTGAAAGGCACTAATCTTTATCCCTGAAGCTGATTAAATAAAAAAAATCAAGGACAACTTTTTTTTTTTAATAAATTTTTAAAATTTATTTACTTGCGAGGCGTAGTTACAGACAGAGAGAGGGAGAGACAGAGATAAAGGTCTTCCTTCTGCTGGTTCACTCCCCAAATGGCCCTACTGGCCACAGCTGGGTGGATCCGAAGCCAGGAGCTTTTTCTGGGTCTTCCATGCATGGGGGTGCAGGGGCCCAAATACTTGGGCCATCTCCTACTGCTTTCCCAGGCTGTAGCATAGAGCTGGATTGGAAAAGGAATAGCTGGGACACAACTGGTGCCCATATCGATGCCTGTATCACAGGTGGAGGCTTAGCCCGCTACGCCACAGCACCAAGGACAACTTTAAATGCCAGACACACTTCCTGCCTTCATAGTGCTATGGGTCTTACTGGGAGTGCAGATTTACTATCCTGAGTTTTGTTTTTTTCAGACGTCATCAGGTTGTCCTGACTCTTCCATTTGCTCTCATTGTTCAGCCCTTGTGCCTATGGCCTCCACACAGTGCTGCCAGATTGATTGTAAGGGATCTTATTCAACCTTACTCCATCGGGGACGGCCATGAAGCAAGCCAGAGCCTGAGCACCACATGGGTTGCCATGAGTCCTCAATGCATACTCCCGTCAGCGAATGCAGACTAGAGGCTCAGGCGTGGGTTCAAGGGTGCTTCTGCTCCTGGCAGCAGTGTGACTTTGATGTTTCCTCCTTGGCAGGATGAGGATGATGCCCCCTCCCTCTCTTACTGGGTGCCAGGAGGACAACCTTAGTTAATTCAGGAAAAGTACTTAACAACATTGCCCCGCAATGTGTTCCCTGTAAGAGTCGCCTGTTCCCATTCATCAGCAAAAAGTCACACGGGATAAAACTCAGAACTGTTCTCATTAGGGAAGACAATTCTCCCCTTCTTTTCTTAATTAGAAGCATTGGATCCCTGTTAGAGTTACAATAACTTTACTTACATAGATGCACATTTTTTAAAAATTTTCTGATAGCTAAATTTATCTTCAAAGAAAAACAGCTACAGATTTAATTCACTGTACTAGAAACAAGTGGTTGGCTTCATGAAAATAACATTTGGAGTTTGGGAAGGATTATAGTTGGAGAAGCAAGAAGAAACAGAACCAACTGACAATTTTTTTAATTATACATTTAAGATTTAACCATTTTTAGCATTTTGCCATGATTACTTCATATGCCAATGTCTTATACATACATATACTTTTTCCTTGAAAACAAGGATATTAATATTACATAATGTGGAATTCAGGATACTGATCACAAAGGACAGATTTTATTATATAGAAGGTATGATTCAGTGAAGACAGAGTTCATGACTGTATATGAAATAATATGATGTCCTTATATTTTTGTACTAGCTCTCTCTATATAAACTTCCACATATGAGAGAAGACGTGGTGTTTGTCTTTCTATGTCTGGTTTATTTCACTTGGCGTAATCTCCAATTCCATCCATTTTGCTGCAAAAGTTGTGATTTCATTCCTTTTCTGGCTGAGTAATACTCCACCAAGTAAATATACCACATCACTTGATTATTGAGTAATGGGATCACATATGTTTTTTGTAAATATTTCTTCCTTGCCAGATGTTTCCAGCAGGACAAAGCAGGGAACAAGAACTAGAGAGTTCCATAAAAAAGCAATAAGCTCTGGGTAGTGTCCAAGGAGCAGACTGCTTTCATGCTGTTAATTTTGCTTTTCTGATAAATTGAATGAGAAGAAATAAAATTCCTAACTTTCCTCATCTTTGTGTCTCTCTTTCCTTTATGTATTTTATTTTGAGGTCCTGCTGGGTAATCTTTAAAAATCAGTGAGCACTTTAGAGATTTGTCTTGACTGGCCTTTTTAAATTTTAGTGAGAAAATGATCCTCAAAGAGCAGTCTATTAGCATCAAGCATGGACAGCTGCAGTGTGAATGTGCATTGCTTTTTACAATTCTATGCTTATGCCTTGTGTGCTTATTCCTTTTGATATTACTGATTCTAAAATAGCCTGCTACTTTTAAAGGCAATTTTAACTCCCAAATAGCAACGGATTTCCATATACTTTTACCTCTATAAAAGGGGCCGGTCAAGAAACGGATTTCTAATTAAATTATCTTAATTATCACTGCTAAAAACAAAAGTGTAAGTGACTTTTATACTGATGGTGAGTTGATCTAAGGATAATCTGAGAAGTCCAGAACACATACAAGTATCTCGTTGTTTCATTTTCCAATGAAACAAGGGATTCTGTCCACACAACACAGTCCAACATGTACTGTATAAACTTCACCGTGACTAGCAAGCAGTCATGCGTGCACTACTTCCACGGCCACATCCATTCTCAAACCACACCAGCCCTGTTTTACCAAGTTGGATGTTGTCCTCAAGGTAGAATGAGCCAGTGGAGGAACTCTGGGTGATGCTGGTTCATAAAAGTGGAAGTTATCCTCCCACTTGGCTCTGGCTGTCCCCCTCCACTCTGTTCCCTGCTGTGTCCACTTCTGCTCTGCCGTGGTACCCTGTGCAGTTGGTCACCTCCTCTCAAGCACCTGCAGGTTGTCTTCATGCATTCAAGTTCACAGGCATTTATAGAACATCCTTGTGTGTCAGGAAATTGACATAAATAAGGGACCCATCCTGCCCTAGAGACACTCAACCTTTGCTAGAGAGAATACTGTTAAACACACGCACACGCACGTACGCACGCACGCATGTTATAAATGCTACAGGGAAGCAGGGGAATAAAGTGCTTCTATGCACCAGAAATAGGCAAACCTGTGTCTCAGAGGTAGGAAGGAGGGGTGAAGAAAAGAGAACTCTCAGAATACTGACTTAGAGCCTAACAGGTGAGTGGGATTCTTCCAAAGTCACTATTTATTTTATTTGTTAAATTTTTCTAAAGCTACTTCCGTACATAGTTAGCTGAAACCTAACTTAGTATATAAGCACACCACAAAGTGACTTACGTGCATATTTTTGTAGCAAGTAGGTGCATCTCAGCCAGTCACAGACTACTAGCTGAACGTCAGACCATAACCAAATACGGCAAATATGGAGCTGGAGCCGACGCAGCTGTTTCTACCTGTCACTTCCTGTTTCTGTCTCTGACTACTGGTTACCCATGTTGCTGGGTGGAGCTTTCTCAACCTCTCCCTTAAGTGTCACCAGACTCATGAACTGTTCCCTGCTCAAATAAACTCTGTTAGGATTAGCTTTTTGGAGGTTTTAATAGCTTCTTCCAGGCACTGGGTTAGGCATATGCACCCGCGATTTGAATGTGTTACAGCGTTATTCCTACCATGGCTGGGAATGTACTTAGCCATCCTGCTCATTATCTAGAGCTGTGCTGTCCAACATTGTGGTCTCCAGACCCAATGAGCAAGTAATTTGAAAGGCAGCTCATCTGAGTTGAGATGTGTATGAATATAAGATATATGCTTGTTTTTTGCAGACTTCATTAAAAAATCTATTGCATTGATGATTCTTATATTAATTACAAATAGAACTGATGATTTGGCTATATTCCATTAAATAGATATTTTTGAAGTCAGTTGTATCTGCTGCTTTTTACTTTTTAAAATGTGACTCCAAGAAAATTTTCAAATTGCTACGTGGCTTGCACTGTATTCTTTCTGGATGGTTCTCATCTAGGTGCTGAGAGATTTGGTGAAAAGCTCTGTCTACCCACTGGGCATGCAGATAGTCAATTCGGTTCCTCCCCATCCTATTCAGAAGCCACTCAGGTAGGAGATCCTTCTACCTCTGACCCAATCCCACATGATGATCTGGTATAACTTTGAGGGCAGGATCTGGAGTCTGTATCCACGTGGGCAAAGCATGTCCCAGCTGCTGGGGAGAACCGCTACAGTCGTAGGAGAAATGTCTAAGCTCCCAAGACAGAGGCTGCTCCATGCCTGGTCCAGGATCTGATGCTAACTCCTGCTGTAACACCCCTTTATCTGCAAACTTGCTCTCGACATAGAGCTTACAGAATGTGCTTAGTTCCTTTGTCATGATGCATACATTCATTCACATACTCTTCTTAAGCAGAGGATCCTTACGACATATTTCTTGGAGTAATTTCTAGGATGAAAAATGAAGTGAGCATTCCTTTTTCTTTTGTTTACTTAAATGGTCACATCCTCCTACCCAGGGCAAAGCCATCACCATCTGTTTCCTGTGATCTAATTACAAGTGGAATAAACTCTTAATTCCCATTTCCATCACTTGAATATCTAAGACATGAAAATGCCTCAGCACATACTTCCAGAGTATTTATTTTTTGTCCTGCCTTTTGTACAACTTATTGGGGCAAAGTTACTTGTTTGTGAACAAATTTCACTCAGAGGTGTTTACATGACAGAGATTGATACCTATTTTATATCTGTGCTCTGCCTGGATTCCCAATTTGCTTACTGCAGTCTATCTCAGGAAGCCAGGGATGAAATGTTTTTAACAGCAAGTTAAATGCTTTTAAAAACCATGCAGACTTCTCATTCTTTAAAAAAATAAGTATCATACACATGAGAGCCTTCTAACGCAAATGTTGCTCAATATGTAATTTGGTTTCGTATTTCTAGAACACCAGAGTAATTTTTTTTTCTGTCATAGTTGATCTTCACCCTTTACCATCTGGGGAATTTGAACTCTATTTTTAGCCATTTCATGAGTTGCCAATTTAATGCATTTAAAAGAGTGCAGAGCAGATGTCTAAAACATTGAAGGTAATTAATTAAGTCCCACAATTTCCAGACTACACAAAAACAATTTGCTATTGCCTGTAAAATGGTATAATTGAGTATTATAAATGTTTCCAGGCCAAGTCTTGCTATGAATTATTTAGTGCATCTGTCCTAATTAAAGACCTATTGGAAGATTAATGTCTCGTAACCTGACAAACTACTTTACTTAGTAACAAATTATCCATATAATGACCTCAAACTAAATTTATATAACCCAAGAAGCCATCTGAAAGGGCTCACAGGCAAGCTACAAGAGAAGAAATTTTCCCTGCATAGCTACCTTCATCTGCCCACTGTTCTGTCAGGTTTGAATAGTCATAAGTGCAAATCAACCTGTGCCATGGTAAGTTTTCAAGTGACATTTCTAGCTTTAGTTAATGTCTTGTAAAAATAAGTAATTCACATCACCTTCAACTCTCTAGCCATAAAGAATTTGCACTAAAGGCAAAGAGAAGCAAATTTGTAATATTAAGTGCATGGCAGGAACAGAGACTGTTTTTCATTCTTATTGTAGGCTTGAGTTTTTAGGATGCAATCTCTCTGGAGAGAACAGATTTCTTTTCAGCAATAAAGGACACACCAGATATTCAGCCAACAATACTTTGGGCTGATATTAGGACCCTGTGCTGCCAGGGCTGGATCTCAGTGGAATCTATGAAAGTACAATGCTGAGGTCATTTAAACCTAAACTGAAAAGCATCACAGAATGATCCGTCCTCCCCAATGTTAGGGATCTAGTTTGCATACTGGCGCTGTAATCTCTATGGCTTTTTTTTTAAAAGGTGGTGTGCCATGTATCTGATGGGGCAATAGAAAGGGGCCCCTTGGTCTTTTCTGCTTGCATCTCCAGATAGAAAGTGGCTGGGAGAAGGAAGGGTCAGGGTCAGCAGAGGGAACACTTGGTACCTTTTCAAAGTGGAAATCATTGCCTCCCACCACGAATGCTCTACCCTTATCATGAGTATTTTAAAAGGCATTTCACAGATTATTTTTAATGTTTTCAAAAACTCTCTCTACTTAGGTTTCATATGAGATTTGGAGATTTTTCATCAAGCCTGAAGATATCTTTCTCTATACGTACATTCACTAGGGGTTGTTGCATACAACAAACATATCAGGGTGAAGGTGGCAGATGGGAGATTTTTAACTCTGCTCCTTAAAGTGTGGCTAACTTGCCACAATTTTGAGAAAGTAAACAAGAGCTGATTGGATAGAAAAATAGTAGCTTGAGACCAGATATAGAGTGCATACACACACAGATACACATGCTGGAAATAACTGGCGAAGTGTTCACTGTCATAAGGCCAATTTACAAATTATACTTCACTCTTATCTGTACAAAGATAAACATTCAGGAAAGTGTCCTCTTAACTTGGATTGTGGTGTGCATGAAATCTTGCTATTTAGCATTCTCTCCATATAATTTTCTTTCCATACACTTTCTCACACTGGAAAATAACTTAATTTCTCCCGTAACAGGCCTGTGTGAACTATATATCTAACAAAGATTCAAGGCATTTTTTCCCTAGGAAATGAGTTCAATAGGGTCACATTAATGGGATGCTCCCTCTCTTCTGTAACTACAGAGTATTTGGTATTCTTTTAAAATAGGCTTTGCCAGAATCTACCTCATGCCAAGGCTCCTCTAGTTATACACGATGGGCATACTGACTCAGTGCCAAGTAAGAGAAGGCAGGCAGTGGAACTGAGTGGCAAAAGGAGGGATTTCAATATTTTTTCATAACATTTATTTTCTGGGTAACAATTGTTCCTTAAAGAAATTTAGTATATAATGGGGCTGGTGCTGTGGCGTAGCAGGTAAAGCCGCCGCCTGCAGTGCTGGCATCCCATACGGGCGCTGGTTTGAGTCCTGGCAGCTCTACTCCCTATCCAGCTCTCTGCTATGGCCTCAGAAAGCAATAAAAGATGGCCCAAGTCATTGGGCCCCTGCACCCACGTGAGAGACCCAGAGGAAGCTCCTGGCTCCTGGCTTCGGATTGGCACAGCTTCAGCCGTTGTGGCCAATTGGGGAGCGAACCAGCGGATCAAAGACCTCTGCCTCTCTTTCTCTCTCTGTGTAACTCTGACTCAAATAAATAAATAAATAAATCTTAAAAAAGAAATTTAGTATATAAGTTCAAAGAAGATAGTTAAAATTGTCCATACACGCATCAATCCATGGTAGTCTTAGTAAACCTAGGTATACTCTCTTTTTTTAAAATACACCCATTAGGGAGATTACAATTTGGGACATGCTCAATCGGAACTGCCCCAAATGATGGAGTTAGAATTGTGCCAGGGGATTCCAATACAATCCCATCAAGGTGGCATGTACCAAGGCCATCTCACTAGTCCAAGTGATCAATTTCAGTTCACAATTGATCACACTGATAGGTCTAAGAGTCAAAGGGATCACACAAACAAGACTAGTGTCTGCTAATACTAACTGATGGAATCAAAAAGGGAGAGAATGATCCAACATGGGAAGCAAGATACAAAGCAGACTCATAGAATGGCAGATGTCCTAAATAGCACTCTGGCCTCAGAATCATCCCTTAAGGCATTCAGATCTGGCTCAAGAGCCCATGAGAATATTCTAGGCATGGAAAGCCAAGACACTCTGGAAAAAACAGAAGACCTAAATGAAAGATCTCTTTGAGTGAGATCCCAGTGGAAAGAACTGGGCCATCAAAGAAGGAGGTACCTTTCTCTGAAGGGAGGAGAGAACCTCCACTTTGACTATGACCCTGTCGGAATAAGATTGAAGTCAGCGAACCCTAAAGGCTTCCATAGCCTTGGCAACTCATGACTAGAGCCTAGGGAGATTACTGAGGCCATAAACAAGAGTGTCAAATTGTTAAATCAACTTCAGGAGTCACTGTGTACTTACGTCTCATGTGGGATCTATCCTTAATGTGTTGTCCAATGTGAAGTAATGCTATAACTAGTGCTGAAATAGTATTTTCACACTTTGTGTTTCTGTGTGGGTGCAAACTGATGAAATCTTTACTTAGTATATACTGAATCTATCTTCTGTATATAGATAATTAAAAATGAAAAAAAAATCTTGGTGTTAAATTTGAAATTGCCTAGAAAATTAATCAATTTTTTAAAAAAATATATCATGTAGGATCTCTGTCCTTAATGTGCTATACATTGTGAATTAATACTATAACTAGTACTCCAACAGTATTTTTCACTTTGTGTTGCTATGTGGGGGCAAACTGTTGAAATCTTTACTTAATATATAGTAAACTGATCTTCTGTATATAAAGAGAATTGAAAATGAATCTTGATGTGAAGCAAGGGCAGAGGGAGTGGGAAAGGGGAGGGTTGCGGGTGGGGGGGAAGCAATGGGGGGGAAGCCATTGTAATCTATAAGCTGTATTTTGGAAATTTATATTCTTTAAATAAAAGCGTTATAAAAAAAAAAAATAAAAAAAAAAAATAAAATACACCCATTACATGAAGGACTCTCTCCACACAGCATCTTGTACCTTTCTGTCCCACTTCTCATTACACTGTGAGCACTGTCCAGTGGGTTTGGTGTCTTCTCTGTCGTCCTTGAAGAAATGTTTTCCTCCCATCACAATTAGACAGACTGGGTGTGAAGTGGAGGAAACTGATCCTTCCTGTGTGATTCAGTGTCAGACCCGTAGAAATGACAGTGCAAGCAGCTGGCTCTAATCTGCTAAGATCTCCACTTAGCAGTGGACAAGTTATAAACTGATCAACAGAAATGTGGCCATCTAAATGTCTGCTTTCAAATCTATATACATGGTTGGGACCGGCACAGTGGCGTAGTGGGTAAAGCCGCTACCTGCAGTGCCGGCATTCCATATGGGCACCGGTTTGAATCTTGGCTGCCCCACTTCTGATCCAGCTCTCTGCTATGGCCTGGGAAAGCAGAAGGTGGCCCAAGGACCTGCCTGGGAGACCCCGAAGAAGCTCCTGACTCCTGGCTTCAGATCGGCTCAGCTCCAATCACTGTAGCCAATTGGAGAGTGAACCAGCAGGTGGAAGACCTCTGTCTCTCTCTGCCTCTCTCCTTCTCTGTGTAACTCTGACTTTCAAATAAATAAATAAATTTTAAAAAAGCTTTCATTCACACATGTATTAATCCTCCCAAGAATTACTTAAAGTCAAACCCTAGAATGCTGAAGCAGCTAAACTTATGTTGTTACAGGAGGATAAAATGTACAAATGTATCACACACGTAGGCAGCCTAAATGTTCAATGACAAGAAGGTTCAATCAGGTGGCTACCCTGCAGGCCAATCAACCTCTCAGGTTTCTCCCTTCCTGCTACTCTCTTTCTCCTTCTCTATTTCTCTCTCTCTCTCTCTCTCTCTCTCTCTCTCTCTCTCTCTCTCACACACACACACACACACACACACATGGAAATACACACATTTGAGTCTGGCAACACTCAATACTCTATATTCCAGTTTTCTAATACCTACCTTCAAGTCTCATCTTTAGTTAACTCTAAATTAAGAGGCAGGAATGATGCAAGAACATTGGCCTCATAAGATGCACAGCAGGAACTCGTTCCTTGGTGATTTCAGTTTGGAAAGCAGTATGTTTTACTCCCTTGGTGGAGCTTTGGGATACATATTAGCAGAGTAAAGTCTGGAAGAATTCCTGAAGTAAAGAAACTATTTTACAGGTGTGTGTTTGTCTCAGGATGTTTTCACCTGGAAGCATTTGTTTGTTTACTCCACACTGCCAACCACAGGGAGCAGGCAACAGTATGGGATACACAGCACCCACCCAGCTCCTACGATGTGTGAATGCAAGAAAGTACACAGAAGAGCCATCCCTTTCTCTCTCTAGGACCATCTGAATTTGCGTTATACAAATAATATAAACTTAAAAGCTGTAATAAAAAGGCTTATGGTCACACACTAAAATAAATTAAGTGAATGAGACTTCAGGCTCTCTGATGCCACAGTAAGATTTCTTTACAGATCTGGGATTTAACAGAGTCTTTAAAAGGTGTGGGTTTGCTCCTTTCAAATAGGGTATTCTGTGGCCTACCCACCCATCCTCAAACGCTAAATGCGTGCTAAAGTCACCTCATTTCCAACACCTTTCTGGGGGTGGCCCTGCTTGGTGCACCAGTCAGCAATGCAACCACCTTTATTGACTGACCACATCATTATTTTCAGAATATTCCTTGAAGAGAATCTGAAGCAGTTTGTTAAAGCTAATTATATCCACCTCAAGTGCACTCGGGACTGATGCTTTCTCTTAAGACATCTCAAACAGTGAAACGGACATCTGTAGCCAACTCTCTCAGCATGAAAGACAACCAGGACATCGCCTGGGGCAGAGGAATTCAAGTGACTCAATGTGCATAAGCGAAGATGATATTTATGAGGTTGGGTGGCTGCTCTCTGTATAAGATCCTTTCCAAGGGCAAAGAAATTGCAGTGGAACAGTGAAAAGAAACAAGGAAACAGCTACTTTTCCACCTGGCAAACACAAATACTTTAGTATAGACAAAACCTATTAGCTGGGGTGGTCAGCGAAGACTGCACAGTGGCAGCTGAAGTGTAGAGAGGAAGACCTTGGGTCCTATTCAGAAAATGACATATATGTTACCTAAGTGTCTGCAGGGGAAAAATGCCTTGAAAGAGAAACGAATGGCAGGAAACGGGAAAGATGTTACCCAGTGTAACTCTTAACTCCATTTTATCTTAACTGCACTACATAGGTGCCTGTTACATGACCTTCTACCTCAGCGGCTTTTCCAGCACAGAATCTTCCAGCTACACAAAGCTAATGTTAAAGATGTCCACCCCGAATTTCCCACCCATTGTTTCCAGAAACATTGCTTCAACTGGAAACCATTATTCTTAGTGAAATAAGCCAGTCCCCAAAAAGATAAATACCATATGTTCTCCCTGATCTGTGGGAACTTTTAGAGTACCTAAAAGGTAATCTATAGAAGTGAAATTGACACTTTGAAATGGGATGATTTTGAACAGCCCTTGTCTTGACTGTTGAAGAGCAATTTTTTTCACACTATTTGTTGAACTATTTACTTAGTGTAGGCTTAATCTTATGAATATAAAACTGAAAATAGATCTTTGAAAAAAATAAGAATGGGAATAGGAAAGGGAGGAGGAAAAAGGGTGGCAAGAATCACTACGTTCAGGGTCCTGCACTGTGGCTCACTAGGTTAATCCTTTGCCTGAGGTGCTGGTATCCCATATGGGCACCAGGTTCTAGTCCCAGTTGCTCCTCTTCCAGTCCAGCTCTCTGCTGTGGCCCAGGAAGGCAGTGGAGGATGGCCCAAGTGCTTGGGCCCCTGCACCCACATGGGAGACCAGGAGGAAGCACCTGGCTCCTGGCTTCAGATTAGTGTAGTAGCTCCAGCTGGAACAGCCATTTTGGGGGTGAACCAATGGAAGGAAGACCTTTCTCTCTGTCTCTCTCACTGTCTATAACTCTACCTGTGAAATAAATTTAAAAAAAAAAGAATCACTATGCTCCTAAATTTGTATTTATGAAGTGCATGGAGTTTATATGCCTTTAATTAAAAAGCTTCTAGGTCAAAAAATAAAACCTTTTAAAAATAAAATTACAAAAAGAAACACACTCCTGAAATAATGAGCCTTTCCCTAGCCATCGATTCCACTACAGTGCACAATTTCTTCCTCCAAACCTTTTGTAAACAACATCAGTGTGCACAAGGGACCATTTCCCAGTGGGGTGGGAACGGCCACGACTTCTCTCACGCCTCCCTCCGTCCTTGCTGTGATGCCTCCGTCTACAGGTCCTGTGCTTTTGGAAGCGTTCTTCCAACCCAAGACCAATGGCTGAAGCACTTTCAGAACAACGGGGAGTTTCTATGTAAGTAGTTTGAGTCAAACAAAAAACACCACAGAATGTCTGCTTTTGAGAATATGCACAACTTATATGTGGAAATACAAAATCAGGCAATTTCACAGTTGAGATCTCAGAGAGGCCATTTCTAGAAGTGACCATAAAAAGCAGTTACGAATTTGGCTCACCACAAAATTTTGTTTACTATTTACTTTCATGTGTAAACTCTATTTGGTAACGTAACAAATGCTACATTTATTACTTTAGGCTAAATTTGTTATATTACTATATTTTCTATCAGAAAATAAATTATGAATAATGAGCAACTGCTCTTCTCTCAAATATAGCTTTTCAAAATCCACCTTAGCTCCCAGAACAAAAGTGAAATTTCTGGAAGATTCCAGAATCCACCTTGGAGGGCAGAGGGAAGTGGATAGACCTTGTCACACCATGATGGTTCCTTTCATCCTGGTGCAAAGAACACACTTTTTTTTTCTGAAATCTGAAAATAAAATGTAAGAAAGAACAAGATTCCCTGAGGACTGCATTCTTGCAGTGAAGTGGCACTGTGAGTTTCATCCCACACCTGACAGGCATCGGAAACAGGTTTTCAAGTGAGAAGGGCAACAGAAGTCTCCTGTGGATTTTCCAGATCATCTAGACGATAAGAAAAATAATACACACACACACACACACATAAACTGAACAGTAAATAGGAAACTCCATTTTGCTATGGTTTGTCAGTCTGACATTATGGTTTTGAACAGAATTTTCTATACAATTATACATAAAGGAAGTCAAAAATGCAGAGAATTTTGAGTGAAGATGCATTCCGGTCCCAAATCGGACCTCTTTCTCCCTAAGCCATCGCGTCCATCTCGAAGCCTGGAAAAGTGTGTATTTATGCGCAGAGCTCTGTGCTCAGTTGCTCTGCTCTCTGCTCAGTGTCACTGAGGAACAGCCACTGTCCCAGAGACAGAAGGGATATCTGCCCCAAGGTCACACAAGGGTGTCCCTTTACAGGCCACACGTCCTGGGATTTATTTCTGTCTTCGTTCCCTTGGGTATGAAGGGTGGGTCAGGGAAAGAGGCTCAGGGCATGGAAGCAGACCCAAGGGAGGGAAGTCATGCCAGAAACACTGGATAAAGCACTGAGAACTTCTGCAGAAATTCTCCCCAATCCTACAAAAATCTCCATTTCCTACTGAATTTTATTTTTTTAAAGTCTGGCAATATAAAAGTGCTCACGAGCCCTGAGCATCAGATTCAAGTTAAGATGCAATGCAAAGGGGGTTGCCTGTTCTGGATAGAAATCTAGACTGTAAGTGCAGCCAGATATCTTGGCCTGCATATGAAATAGGGAAAACTGATATAGGGAAAACTGAGGTTTTGACTGGCAAGGTGACTTCTAGGAATCATCTTAGCCAAGCAGAAATGGAGAAGGGGTTATTCTATGTCTACAACCACCTACTTCCCTTTGGAGCTGATAGGAAGAGAGGCTAGAGACGTGAATAGTATTGGAAAGGTTAGTGACCTGATTTCTGCTTTACTTTTACAACTGTTGACCCCACAGTGGAAAGAGAATTCTTAACTTTTACATTATCATACATGTTTTCCGTTGTCCCTATATTCCAGGTATTCTTATTGTTGCATATTGAGAAGGAAAAATAGGAATAAACTTCTGCCATAGCAGAAAGGGGGGTGGGAAGTGGAGCAGCCAGGACTCAAACCCCAGTGCCCATATGGGATGCCGGTGCCACAGGTGGCAGCTTTACCTGCTACACCATAGCACTGGCTCTAAATAATTCATTTTCTATTCAGAAATTGCATATTTCTATGGGATCCATTTATACAAAAAATATTTAATTTTTTGAAATAACAAACTGGTAGAAGACAGAACACAGTTTTGTTGGAGAAATCTATCTTGTGTTCCTTCTAGAAGCAAGCTTCTGGTTCAAGCTTCTGGTTTCTAGATACCAATTTAATTTCCAGTGTGTCCAATGTTCATGTGAGGATATGACCAGCCTGAGAAATTATAGCTCCTAAGTCTACTGCTTTCAATTATGAGTCTTTACAGTTCAAAGGTACATATTTTATTCAATTTTCAAGGATTTCAAAGTGTATGCTTTATGAATACCTGTGAATCAGTGCCTTTAAAAATATTTGATCTATTTAAAAGCCTGCAACAGTCTCTTGTTAAAAAGGGTCATTGATTAAGATGCTGGTTTTTAGGGGGTGAATTGTTTTCCCAAAAAATATATGTTGAAGTCCTAACATCCAGTAGTATGCATGTTGCCTTATCTGGAAATAGGGGGACTGGCAGGTGTAATCAAGATCTTTCTGCATTAGGGTGGGCCCTAATCCGGTAACACTGGTGTATCTATAAGAATAGAAGAGAAATAACACACAGAGAGAATGTCATGTGATAATGGAGGCAGAGATTAGAGCCATGCATTAATAAGCCAAGGAATGTCAAGAATTTCCAACAACTACCAGAAGCCAGGAGAAAGCAAGGAAGGATCCTTTCCTAGAGACCTTAAAGAAATCACTACCCTGATGACACTTCCATTTCATACTTCTAGTATCTAAAACTCTGGGACAATATGCCCGGTTATGGTAGCTTAGAAAACAAATACACTACATCAAATATCTTAAACAAATATGAGAGTGAATCTTAAACAAATATGAGAGTGAATTTGTATTATAGAAAACGTACTTCACTATTTCGTGTGATATAATATCTACTGTTTAACTGGAAACAAGGTACTTTCTGATGTATGCTCCTGTAATTATTTTCAGTTCCAATAAATGAATACCAAAGTTTCAGTGGTTTGGTGAGGGGGTTAAAAAATAATCATGAAACAGAATAGGAACTAATTAATGTGTGGTAACAAACCATGTACACACGCACTGGGATTGAGATACAGGCCTAATGAAGAAAATGCTTTTAAATGTGCTGTGATATTGATTAATTATCAACATTGTATCCCTTGCTGGACAGCTATTAGTGAAACCCAAGGGTAAATGAATATTTATAAAGTTTATCTCAAAACTGGATGTCTGTTCTATCTTTGAGCTGCCAGCTTGTTGCCTAATCCTATGTCAACTTTCGAAGGTCTCTACTGCATCTTTTCTCAAAAGCAGCCTTCCTCAAATCAACAGGCACCAATTTTAACAGAGCTGGGTCAATAAGGAACTTGATGTTAACACAAATTTGTTTTTGTTTGCTTATTTGTCTCTCTTCTTTAAGCTATTTCCTATGGCAGGCATGGCCAAATGGTTTAGATTAAGGTGGAAAGCAAACAAGCCAAAAAATTCAGCCCTTACCATCGGAATAAAGATCAGAGGGTATGGGACAATTGAGGCCACCTACGCTTGCAGGTCAGAGAGAAGAATGGAGCTGGGGGAACACCCATCTCCACATGTTATTAGCACCCACTTCATTGGACAGTTCCTACAAACACAAAGATTCTTTCTTCACAGGTCAGCTTCACAATGAGGCCCTCCCTGGCCTTCACTGAAAAACATAAACTGGAAGACTGTACAAACATGCAGAAACTAACAGGATGCACCAGCAACTCCTGCCATCTTCTCAGAAGGAGGCGAGAGGAACCTGCAGCAGCCCACATGCCACAGGTCAAGTTGTCTGCAGGAAAACATCACAATCCCCACTGACTTTGAATCCAGATGGAAGCTGGTAATGGGCAGGGTACCCACCTAACCTTGTGAAGGGAGGGCACACTGATTTCCTCCTTTCTCCTCTCCAAGGCACCCAATAGCTAGTAGGGAGGAAGTGCCATATTTGCAGAATAAAGCAAGTGAAGGCTGCTGCGGCCAGTATTCCACTGTGGCTTTTATCTGAGGGAGAAATTCATAGTCCCCACTGGCTTTGAATCTGGCCTGGATATTTGGCTTGGGGGTAGGGTGCATACTTAGTTCCATGAGGGAGGACATGTTCCCCTCCCCTCACCCAACCAACTTCTGTCCAGCAAGTGGTTGGCTCTGGGAGCAGAGTGACTCTCTCTGCAAAGCAACTCCAGAGGCAGGGAGTGGATCCTGGTACCCTATAGCTGTGGGAGCTCTGTACCCTGAGATGGAGGGAGTCTTGTAATAGCACAATAGGCAAAAAAACTGAGAAGGGTGTTGGTTGTGGCTGGGTCTTTGGGCAATCACTGGTTCTGGTTGCAGAAGCTTGGAGCTCCCGGAGTGCTGGGGAGGGTTCTCTGGATCTATGGACCTGTGGATCTATGGAGCACATAGATCCTTGTGTGGTTTCTGTGCCTGAGTGGAAGGGGTGCTCAGGAACTGTGGGGGTTACCATGGCAGTAGGTTTACCTTGGTAGAGAGTGGCTGGGGATGTGAACACACCAGCCAGCATAATCATACTTTCTCCCCTGCTAAAGAGAGAAGAAATTTAATACACCAAACATGGATGCCACTCTGGACTCTTGCCCCTCTCTCAAGTTCTGGCCAGCACACAGCTCTGGATACATGCTGAAGGGGAAAACATTCCACTAAAGTACAGAGGGCACATTTCAAAGCACAAAGCCTTAAGAGGTGATATCAACAAGTGTTTCCCCAGGTGTAAAAACAAATGTAGAAATAGAAGAAACATGAACAAGGAAGACAATAAGACTCCCCAAAAGGAATACAAAAATATTTCAGTATTAGACTGTGAAATGAGATTGGCAAAATGCCTGAAAAAGAATTCAAAAGAATGATAATAAAGATTACTCAAAAACACAGGAAGCAAATATATGAGTTAAAAACATCAGTACATGACATGAAAGAGAAATTCTACCAGGAGATAGGGATATTAAAGAAAAATCAAACTGAAATACGAGAAATGAAGAATTCACTATGTCAAATAAGAAATTCAGTAGAAAGCCTTACAATAGACTCAATGAGGCAGAATAGAGAAGAGCTGAGCTAGAAGACAAATTTTTGGAAATACCTCAGTCAGGGCGAAAGAAGGCAGGAGGAGGTGAAGGGGGAGGAGGGGAGGAGGAGAAGAAAAGCAAAATGCAGAAAGATGAAGAAATTTAAAAATTAGAAAACATGAAAACAGTGTTCAAGATCTGTGGGATACTATCAAACGACCTAACATACAAGTCTTAGTATTTCCTGAAGGTGTGGAAAAACGGAATGGCTTAGAATACTTATTCAGTGATATTAAGCAGAAAACTTCCCTGATTGAGAGAAAGCTATGGGCATTCAAGTCCAGGAAATACATAAAAACCCTAAAACATGATCAGAAAAGATCCTCTTCACAACATATTATAGTCAAACAGGAATATATGACAACAAATCGGAAAATCTAGAAGAAATGGATAGATTTACCAAACTGATATGCAAAGACATAGAAAACCTAAAGAGACCAATAACCAAGTAGGATATTGAATCAGTAATAAAGACCCTACCTAAAATGAAAAGTTCAGGACAGGATGACTTCATTGTTGAATTCTAACACACTTTTAAAGAAGAACTAATCCCTATTCTTCTTAAACTATTCAAAACAATTGAATTACTCTAAATTCCTTCTACAAGGCCAGCATCACCTTAACTCAAAACCAGAAAACCAGCAAACAAAAAAGAGCTAGAGACCAAAATCCCTGAAGAACATAGATGCAAAAATCCCCGACAAAATACTAGCCAATCGAATCTAACAACAAATCAAAAAGATCATCCATCTAGATCAAGTCAGATTTATCTCTGGGATGCAGGAATGGTTCAACATTTGCTAATCAGTCAATGTGATTTGTCACATAAACAAATTCAAGAATAAAAACTATGTAGGCCGGCGCCACAGCTCACTAGGCTAATCCTCTGCCTGTGGCGCCAGCACACCGGGTTCTAGTCCCAGTTGGGGCGCCAGATTCTGTCCCGGTTGCCCCTCTTCCAGTCCAGCTCTCTGCTGTGGCCTGAGAGTGCAGTGGAGGATGGCCCAAGTGCTTGGGCCCTGCACCCCATGGGGAGACCAGGAGAAGCACCTGGCTCCTGCCTTCGGATCAGCGTGGTATGCTGTCTGTGGCGGCCATTGGAGGGTGAACCAATGGTAAAGGAAAACCTTTCTCTCTGTCTCTCTCTCTCACTGTCTACTCTGCCTGTCCCAAAAAAAAAAAAAAAAACTATCTGATTGTGGTGGAATGAGAAGGCCATGCCAAGGTGGCCACTGGCAAGCGAGCATCACTTACTCAGGAATGGCTTTGAAACCCACCTGGCAATGGAGCCTGCCTGGTAACAGGCTGTGATTGGATGTATTTGAAACTGCCTGGCAACAGGCTGTGACTGGATGGATTGGAAACTGCCTGGCAACAGGCTATGATTGGATGGCTTTGGAAACTGCCTGGCAACAGGCTATGATTGGATGTATTTGAAACTGCCTGGTAACAGGCTGTGATTGGATGGCTTTGGAAACTGCCTGGCAACAGGCTGTGATTGGTTGGGGCATAGACCGCCCCTTGACCAGATTGGCTGGTCTTGGCTATATAAGGAGTGGTTCCAACTGTAATAAACGAGTCTGCGGGCTGCTCGCCTCGAGCCTGCTTTCACCCGACTCCCGGGGTCTGTGTGGTGACTCCGCGCCTCTTGCCCCCACCACACTGCTCCTCTCAGAAACGAATCCACTGAAACATTGTTGAGAAAATCAACTGCAACATCTGGCGCGCCAACGTGACTGAGAAAGAGACAGTGTGTCGGACTCGGCGAGGTCCCCTCAGGATTTCGGCAAGCAGGCCCCTCGGTGTTTTGTGTGCTGTTCGGTTCTGTGAGGGTGAGCACAGAACCCCCTCCTACGCCCCTTTCCTTGTCCTTGTCCTCGGTCTAAGTGACCCCAGGTTAGCACACACCGCCCAGAAGCGTAGGTCGCTTCTCGGCTCCTCCTTTTACTTTCGGTTCGCCCGGCGAATTCACATAAGGGACTGATCATCCCAGAATTCGGAACCAAGTCGTCTTCCCTCACTCGAGAGAGGTGACGCTCCGGAGACACCGTGTGGGCATACGGCCTTGACCTAACGAATCAAGGAAGTCCCCCACTAAGCACAGGACATACTACGATCTGATACACCACTGTCTGTTTGTCTAACGTAGGGAAACCTCCTGCAAAATGCCAATAACAGCTGAGGTGCTAGGAATTTGCCTCGTTATGGCAACAGTGCTGTGCGTGTCTTTACTTTGGCTACAGTTGGCATGCCGTATTGCTCTTAAGAATCCTGTGCAGGTTATCAAAGATAGTGAATCTGTGAGTGATAAGAGCCTGACACTCCAGGTCCCTGTCTCACAGACAATAGTTGATGATTCAGGGAGAGAAAGCTCCGACAGTGAAAATAACAATGTAGCATACAAGGTAACAAACGATGTAGCAAACAAGGTAGCAAGGCCTAGTCAGCCACCCCCCACATACCCGTGGGATGAACTTAGAGGACCTCCAGATAATAACCCATGCAAGGTCATCCCATCTGCACCCAGTGAGGATCCTCACATTTGTGGCAGTACTCGGGCACCACAAGCTCTTAAGGGAGCCACTAGACCCCATCCCACCTGCACATTTGCTGTTAATGTAGGAGAGGATGCAGAATTCAGACCCTGGATTCCAACGCCCATAAATGACCTTACTATGCTAAAAAAGGCTTCACAAGAGTCAGGTCCTGACTCTCCCTACTTTGAACAAGTGCTCAAACAATGGGCAACAAACCTTCAAACTCATTTTGACTGGGTTGCCCTGCTCAAAGCATGTTTGTCAAGACCACAGTTTTTACAGTGGAAAGCCTCCTATCAGGAAGAGGCTGAAACTGTGGCAAGAAATAATGCTGCTTATGGAATAGCAGTAACCTTTGATATGCTTACAAGCCGTGGCACCTACATATATCCTCAAGAACAGGCCCGCATTGGAGTAGTTGCCTATTTTGATCAGGTCAGAGATTTGGCACTTAAAGCCTTGAAAAATATAAATACTCCTGATTATAGTCAGCTCTTTAGAAACCTGGTTCAAGGTCCAAGCGAATGGTTCCCCGATTTCCTTGCCAGAGTCTTGGAGGCAGTAGAGAAAAGATTACTGCCTGGCCCCGATCAAGACAATTTGGTCAAACAATTAGCTTGGGAAGGTGCTACCAAAGAGGCAAAAGCAGCAATCGCCCCAGTCCGTAATGAAGACATTTCTAAATGGATAGTAGCCACAAAGGAGGTAAACCCTGCTGATACTCCCATACAGGCCCTGACTGCAGCCATTAATAAATTAAGCACAAAGAAGTCTAATGACCCTCTGGTTTGTTGGGGATGCCAGGAAATAGGACACCTACGACGAAACTGCCCAAACACTAAAAGATGGGGCAAGCCCAAAACACTGTGTCCCAGATGTAAAAAAGGCTTTCACTGGGCAAAAGATTGCAAGACCAAGCCTTTAAACTCCCAGTGGGGCGGCCCTCAGCCCAGCAAGTAAGAGGGAGTCCCACTACCATTAACTGGTCGATGCCCATTTTCAATCTGAGGCCGAAATTGACCCTATATTTAGATGACATTGCCTTTGTAGGTTTAATTGATACAGGAGCAGATGTTACTGTCTTAAAAGCTAGGGATGCAAGAAAAATACAACATTGGAAGACAGCACCTGGACCTGACCTCCAAGGTGTTGGAGGATTAAAATTGTCTGATCAGGTCATCACACCTGTAACTTGGCGAGATGACAATGGAGATACAGGAACCATCTTTCCACTAATTGCTGAAGTTTCCATGACCTTATGGGGGAGAGATGTACTCTCACAAATGCAAGCGGTCCTTACTACAGATCACAAATCTCCCCAAGCCAGCAGCTTTAATGGAGAACCTACAAGTAAGATTCACCCCCAATTCTAGGGGCCACTGCTCACCCCATACGAAAGCCAAGCCCAATCCCCATTGAATGGGAAAAAACAGGAAACATCTGGGTAGAGCAGTGGCCAATAGTACAACCCAAACTTAGCATCCTTAAAGAACTGGTACAGGAACAATTGGAAAAGGGACACATAGAGCCCTCCACTAGCCCTCATAACACACCCATTTTTGTGATACCAAAGAAACAGGGAAAATATAGGCTTCTACAGGATTTAAGAGCTATTAACAAAAATATAAAAAAGATGGGAACATTCCAGGCTGGCATTCCCCATCCAGGGGCCATTCCTAATGGATACCACATAGTTACCATTGATATCAAAGATTGCTTCTTTTCCATTCCCATTGCGGAGCAGGATAAGGCTTACTTTGCCTTTACAGTATGGGAGCCCAACTTCCAGCTCCCTGCAAAAAGATTTCAGTGGACAGTACTCCCACAAGGCATGAAAAACAGCCCTTCCTCAAAAATCACATTGACACCAGCAGCCAAATCCACTATAGAAAAGATTAACACCCAGTTGTCAAATTTAAAAACCTTTAGATATGACCCTCAGGTGCCTCTGTTTGCCATAACCATATCTACCCTTAAGGCCCCCTTAGGGGTTATTTGGCAACAACACGGACCACTTTTTTGGGTACACATAGCTTGGAGCGATTGTCATAAAATAGTAAACAAAGTAGATGCCATCCTTATGATGGGACTTAAATTAAGATATTATACCAATAAGATATTTAACACAGAGCCAGACATAGTGGTCCTACCACTATCACAATTAGAACTGTCAACATTGATGCAGAATAGCACGCTCTTTCAAACTTTAATGATAAATTTTCCAGGACAGATTGACAATCACCTGCCAGCAGACAGACTACTCCAGACACTACAAACCTTAGAAATAGACTATCCAAAACATGCTTTCCCTGCTAATCAACCTATACCCATGGCACCATGTGCGTTTACAGATGCCAACAAGTCACTCTTTGGAATAGTGATCAAATCTTTAACAGAAAAAGATAAGATCCATGTAGAACCCCATGGGGGATCAGTACAGTTGGGAGAAATACAAGCAATAGTCAAGGTTCTACTTCTTAGCCAAAATGGACCGGTAAATATATTCTCGGACAGCAAATACTCAGTGCAGGTAGCAAAGACGATCCCTTTTGCAGTCTTTAACCCGACCAATAAGCCAATTGACCAGATGTTCACAACACTTAAAGAACTAACTGAGAACAGAAAATACCCATGGTATATCTCACACGTAAGATCACATACTGGGTTACCTGGCTTTATTTTCCAAGGCAACAGAAAGGTTGATGGTCTTATCTCCTGCAACACGGCTTCCATTGGACACTTAGAACAAGCCTGTATTTTACACCAAAAATTCCATATGTCAGCAAGCAACATAAAATTGCTTTTCCCAGAGCTAACAATGAGCCAATGCAAACACCTAGTGCACTCTTGCAAGAATTGTGCACCCCTCGCCCCGTTAGGCCCACTGCAGCAAGCAGGAGTGAACCCGCGAGGCCTTGCTCCTAATAAACTATGGCAAGTGGACGTCACCCACATTAACTCCTTTGGTAAACTTAAGTTTGTCCATGTGGTGGTAGATACTTATTCAAAGGCTGTATTTGCAACAGCCCAATCTGGAGAAAAAGCTAGTAACGTGATAAAGGCGGTTAAATCAGCCATGCTGGTCCTTGGTGTTCCCTGGACCATAAAAACTGATAACGGGCCAGCATATACATCACAGGAATTTAATTCCTTCCTGAAATCCTGGAACATACAGTCTGCCACAGGTATCCCATACAACCCACAGGGACAGGCCATCATTGAAAGAACTCATAGGACGATTAAAGATCTCTTACAAAGACAGAAAAGCAATCATATGCCCCCAGACCCACAGCTTGCTTTGACTGAGGTCCTTTTCACTATCAATTTTCTTACTTTTGATTCCCAAGGGATCAGCCCAGCTTATAAACACTGGGGATCCTTTCCATCCCAGACCCCAGCCCCTATGGTTAGGTGGAAAGATGCCCTGACAGGAGAATGGAAAGGACCACACCCTCTACTAACCAAAGGTCGATGATATGCTTGTGTCTTTCCAGAGAATGCAGAACAGCCCATTTGGGTTCCAGCCCGAAACATCAAGCCTGCAACGGACAGCCAACCAGGACCAGCTGAACAAGACCGAGACTCCGCCTTGTTAGCAGATGCACCTGCCCTATCTTCCTACCCTGAGAAACTGCCCATAGCCACATCTGTTACTGTTTTGTACCCCACTAGTTCTGGTCAGCCACTCAAATGGCCCACAGCCTGTGTGTGGTCATGCCATTCCTGATAACCATTATTCCTCATTCCTACCCCTATCTGAGCAAGCACTCCTGTGGTCTCTTGATTTGAGCGCTGGTTAGTCAACGACGGGTAAGATCCCCTGGGGGACAACCTAAGACAGGCACAGCTGCATACGGAGACCACATGGAAACGGGGTCAACAATGGTATGGCCAAGAATCATGCCTCCCGTTGCTCAAAAATAAACGAAAAGGGGGAAATGTGGTGGAATCAGAAGGCCATGCCAAGGTGGCCACTGGCAAGCGAGCATCACTTACTCAGGAATGGCTTTGAAACCCACCTGGCAATGGAGCCTGCCTGGTAACAGGCTGTGATTGGATGTATTTGAAACTGCCTGGCAACAGGCTGTGACTGGATGGATTGGAAACTGCCTGGCAACAGGCTATGATTGGATGGCTTTGGAAACTGCCTGGCAACAGGCTATGATTGGATGTATTTGAAACTGCCTGGTAACAGGCTGTGATTGGATGGCTTTGGAAACTGCCTGGCAACAGGCTGTGATTGGTTGGGGCATAGACCGCCCCTTGACCAGATTGGCTGGTCTTGGCTATATAAGATGTTGTACCAACTGTAATAAACGAGTCTGCGGGCTGCTCGCCTCGAGCCTGCTTTCACCCGACTCCCGGGGTCTGTGTGGTGACTCCGCGCCTCTTGCCCCCACCACACTGCTCCTCTCAGAAACGAATCCACTGAAACATTGTTGAGAAAATCAACTGCAACATCTGATTATCGCAATAGATGCAGAAAAAGCATCTGATAAAATCCAACATTCTTTCATGAAAAAAACCTTAAATAAATTGGGTACAGAAAAAATGTACATCAACACAATCAAGACAATATATGACAAACCCACAGCTAGCATCATATTGAATGGGGAAAATCTGGAATCATCCTCCATAAGATCTGGAACCTGAAAAGCATGTCCACTCTCACCATTACTATTCAATATAGTTCTAGATATTTTAGCCAGAGCCATTAGGCAAGAAAAAGAAATGTAAGGTATAAAATAAGAAAGGAGGAAGTCAAATTACCCCTGTTTGTAGATGATATGATCCTATACTTAGTGAAACCAAAAGACTCCACTAGGAGGCTATTGGAACTGAGTTTGGCAAAGTTGAAGGATATAAAATCAACACACAAAAATCAACAGCAAGCTATGGCTGAGGAAGCTATGTCTATGAAAGGTCAGTTCCATTCACAAGTGTTACAAAAAATTTAAATACTTTGGGATAAATTTGACCAAGAGCATAAAAAAATCTCTACAATGAAAATTACAAAACATTAAGGGAAGAAATAGATGAAGACACACACACACACACACATACACCCACAAAATGGAAAAATCTTCCATGTTCATGTATTGGAAGATTTAAAACCATCAAAATATCCATACTACCCAAAACAATTTATGGGTTCAATGCAGTCCTACTTGAAATACTAAGGACATTCTTCTCAGATCCAGAAAAAAAAAGATGCTAAAATTCATATGGAGGGGCTGGCGCCGTGGTGCAGGTTAATCCTCCTCCTGTGGTGCCTGCATCCCATATGGGCAACAGTTCGAGTCCCAGCTTCTCCTCTTCCAATCTAGCTCTCTGCTGTGGTCTGGGGAAGCAGTAGAAGATGGCCCAAGTGCTTGGGCCCCACATGCACATGGGCGACCAGGAAGAAGCACATGGCTCCTGGCTTCAGATTGGTACAGCTCTGGCTGTTGTGGCCATTTGGGGAGTGAACTAGCAGATAGAAGACCTTTCTCTCTGTCTCTCCCTTTCTATACCTCTCAAATAAATAAATAAATAAATAATCTTAAAAAAATTCATATGGAAACATGAGAGACCCTGAATAGCTAAAGCAATCATAAGCACTAAAAATAAAGCCAGAGGCATCACAGTACCAGATTTCAAGAAATACTACAAGACAATTATAGTCAAAAGAGCTACTGACACAAAAATAGACATGTGGACCACTGGAACTGCTTAGGAACCCCAGAAATTAATCCAAACATCCACAACCAACTAATCTTTGATGAGCTAAAATCACTCCTAGGAGAAAGGATAATCTCTTCAACAAATGATGCTGGGAAATTCAGATCTTTACAAGTATAAGACAAGATATCTATCTTATACCTTACATGAAAATCAACTCACAAGGGGTAAAGGATCTAAACCTAACACCTGAAACCTTCAGATTATTAGAGGAAAACATAGGGTAAATATTACTAACATCGGCATAGGCAAAGATTTCTTGGATAAGACCACAGAAGCACAAATGATATTACATCAAGCTAGGAAGCTTCTGCACAGTCAAGGCAACACTCACCAAAGTGAATGCTGGTTCACTCCTCAAATGGCCACATCAGTCAGGACTTGGTCTGGGTCAGGCCAAAGCCAGGATCCAGGAGCTTCAGCTTGGTCTCCCAGATGGGTGCAGGGGCCCAAGGATTTGGGCTATTTTTGGCTGCTTCCTTGGGTGCATTAGTGCAGAGCTGGATTGGAAGTGGAATAGCTGGGACTCGAACCAGCACCCTTATTGGATACTGGTGCCACAGGTGGCAGCTTAACTTGCTGTAATAAAACACTGGGTCTGAATAGGCATCTTTCAAAGGATGAAATAAATGGCCAACAGACACATGAAAAAATGCTCAAGATCATTAGACATCTGGAAAATGCAAATAAAAAACCAAAATGAGGTTTCACTTCAACCCAGTGAGAATGGCTATCATCCAAAAAAATCAAAAAACAGAGGACAGCATTTTGGCCTAGCAGGTTAAGCTTCACCTGTGAAGCCAATATCTCATATGAGCACCAGTTTGAGTCCCAGATGCTTCACTTCCAATCCAGCTCTCTGCTTCAGCCTGGCCCAGAACTGGCTGTTATGGCCATTTGGAGGGTGAACCAATTGTTAGAAAATATATTTCTTTCTTTCCATCTCTGTCTCTCTTTCTCTCTAACTCTGACATTCAAAGTATATAAATCTTTCTTAAAAATAAAAAAAAAAAAACAGCAAATGCTGGTCAGGATGTTGAGAAATAAGTTGGAATGTAAACTAGTATAACAATTATGGAAGACAGTATGGAGATTTTTCAGAAGTCTCAAAATTGATCTATCATATGACCCAGCCATTTTACTTCTGGGAATTTACTCAGAGGAAATGAAATCAGCATATGAAAGGAGTATCTGCATCCATATATATATATATATATATATATATATGTATAGCAGCTTAATTCACAAGAGCTAAGATATGGAATCAGCCCATATGTCCATCACTTGGTCACTGGATAAATAAAATGTGGTATATATACACAATGGAATACTACTCTTCCATAAAAATAATAAAATCCTGTATTTTTTCAACAAAGTGGATGCAATTTGGATCATTAGGCTTAGTGAAATATGAAATAAACTAGTCCCCAAAAGACAAATATCATACAATTTTCTGTGGTTTGTGGTAACTTATATAGAGAGTATAAAAAAGTGACGTATATGAGTGAAATTGATATCTTGACATTTGATTATTGTTTATAGCCCTTATCTCCTGAGGAACACGGGTCTCTCAACTTAGTATTCATTGAATTCTTTATTTAGTGGAGAATCTTGTGATTATAAATTCAAAGTATGTCATCACAAAAGTTAAAAGAAAAATCAGAAAAAAAGGAGGAAAGAGAGTGGATGGGAGGCAGGGTAGGAATTATCATTACGTTTTAAAACTGTATATATGAAATACATGAAATCTTTTCCCTTTATATAAAGAAAGAAAGAAAAACAAACTCCCTGTTTGAGGTTTCAGCCCCCTTTCCCGGATTTAATTTTTCCCCCTTTTCCCTGTATCTGTTTACTAGTGCTGGACTTCTGTTGTTTAGTGTCTTTCTCACCACTAGAATGCAAATTGACTCCATAGTTCACAACCCACAAGGCACTCAACATACTCCCATGGAATAAATGAATGAGGAAAAATCCCCATACTTGCTTTCATTGTGAGACTTGGAATGAGTGAGTGGGATTTCCCAATTTGCTGGCCTGAGTGAGTAGAGTTTTCAATTATGCTTGTGTATTTCTAAGGCCTAATGGGGGAACTGACTGAGTAGGCAGTAGAGCTGATGGGGAATTACTTCTCTCGGCTACCCCATCAAACATCTATCATCAACTGTACATTATAAGCATTTCATCATTTTAGAAAACTGATTATCTCCAACTGCCAAAGCCACAGTTTGCTTAATTACTTTTGAAGCATTTACAAGTGCACAGTATCTAAGAGCTTCATAAATCTACTTGAGGATTAGGTGCCTCCAGTGCCCCTAAAGTAACACAATACACTGCTCAAAGAGGACTGAGTGATAAAGCCCAAATTAAACAATCCTTTCAAAAAGCTTCAAACATAGCAACCTAAGAAGACGCATAGCAACCTAAATAAACGTTTGAAGAAGACCCAAGAGCCATAGCAGCCCTCATGGGAATGCACTTGCAAATTCCAATCTGGTCCTACTAGCAAAGCGTTGCCAACTGACCAAAGGCAATTTGGCCAGGCACCTAGGTTCATGTAGGAAAATCAGTGTGGTAAACTGTCACAATCAGAGGCAGTAGGGGCCCATCTAGCCCCTTCATCACAACTTGATTACAATTGTATGTTACAATCAGAGCAAGTCTACCTCCAAAAGTCTGGCAAAAGTTCCATTGCTTTATCAGTTAACAGGCACAAAAAGCCCTCTGAGAACACACTGCACGAAACATTCACCCTAAGGCATATAAGGTGACATTTTTGACAGTGGCACAGCTGCCTTTAATTAGATCAGGAACAGATGCCTGAAGACAGGATTCAGATGAGAACAGGAGATCTCTAGACTGTGAAGTCTACTGATAGGACTTTGCTTTGGTGTGTGGTAACCCTAAACTGCTTTGCTGTGAACCATCAGTGAAATTAATTTTTACATATTTTATACTGATTACCCCTTTCTACCAATTTTGATAACTATAGAAACTGCAAGCAGTCTCTTTGATAGTGTTGATTCCTAATAAGAATATTTCAAATGCTAAAAAATAACCCAAGTGAGTTTTAAAGCCTATTTACATGCACATATACATGGTACAATTTACAGGGAAATCTAGGAACTCAGCAATAATTTCAGGAACAGGCCTAAACAATGTAATGTGTCACATACAGAGTGCATTACTACAAGATAAATAAAGCAGTTAAAATGACCTTGAGTGGCTGGTTACTAGGAATTCTAGGATTCTGGCTTCATGATCCAATTCTATCTTGTTCCTTCTACAATTCTTATGCAATGCCTGGGACCATCTGGTAGTAGCTCTCTGCTCTGCCTTCATTGTTAAAAGCAGGAACCCCCTGATTAAATGGTACCCATTGCTACCGATTTGATTACCTCCCTTTTTACTATCTCCCCTTGTCTGGTGGACTGAATGGAGAAAGGCAGCTGATCACCAGCTGTTAATTCATAGTAACATAGAATGCATCACTGTAGAATTTTGTGCTCCTGAAAAAAGTCTTTACAGAATTCCGGGATACTTTAAACTTAATAACCCATGGATACAAAGTCCTTAAAAATAAAACAAAGCAAAAAAACCACCTAACTCATTTGCCAGTATAGGTGTGTTTTGAAAATGTTGATGAAAGAGCACAACACCCAGATTCTTCCCAACAAGATGGATGCAAGTGGAAACATTTATACTTAGTGAAATAAGCCATTCCCCAAGAGATACCATGTTTCCCCTGATCCCTGGCCATAACAGAGTAAAAAAAATGTAATGTATGTTAGCAAAATTGACATTTTGAGAATTGATTATTGTTAAGCCCTTGTCTCTTCTGTTGTGGAACAGTGTTTTTTTTTTCCCCTACATTTTGAATTCCTAATTTACTGTAGGGTTCATCTTTTGAGTATAAAATAAACTAAAAGTAGATCATTGTCAAAATTAAGAGAAAGAATAAGAAAGGGAAGAGGAGAGAGGGTGAGAGCATGGACAGGAGGGAGGGTATGGAGGGAAGTATCACTATGCTCCTACATCTGTACATATAAAATACATGAAAATTGTTTGCCTTATATAAATAAAAGAATTATTAAAAGCTAACAGGAGGGAGACAGGTTTCCTCTATTAAGCTTTACAAGTCCAGCCAAAGGTTCATATTATTTGACTCAGTAACCAAATATAGGATATGGCCTGATGATCACACATACCCACACATGGACTTTCAGGTGGCAATTCTGTGTATGGGAATCATATCGAGAGTCTAATACCAAGTGTAAGATTGCTCTTCTACCCTAAACATCCCAACCTATTGTCTCTCTCTTGAATGAAAGCATTTGTATTTTTTATTCTGAAACTACGTGCTACTGATCCAGCTATTTGTAACTTTTCATCTCCTCCACCATAGTGGGAGATATTTTGTGTATAGCTAGGTTGAATTTTTTGTCCAGTTGGAGTCTGTCTTTGTGTGTTAAAGCCATATTAATGCAAATATTGAAACACTAAGTAGAAGCTGATTTTTCTGTTTAGTCTAAATGACCCCAGCGAATTCAAACATACTCCAATATTTTCTTATTAAAGAGTTGGGACTCTGAAGAAATTCTAGTTCAATGCCTTATTTGATACTTGAAACTTATTAAGTTAATCGTCAGAATAAAAACTAACAGTGATGAAAACATATACACATGCAACCATAGTTCCCTTAGGCATTGTTATTTGGGACTGATTCTGCTTTCTAGAAGGTCACAGAGATTTCTAGTGAAATCTTTCAGATGTTTGAAGACATTTTTCTTAAGTTGTTTCTAAGCAAAACATTCCTTCAATGGTTCTGACAACACACAAACAACAATTTTTCATCTGGTTGTTACAGACCTCTATAGTATATGTCATCAGTTATTTGCTTCAGTTACCTTGAATGTCCTATCTTGTAACATCAGTCAATCCAAAACCTGACCGACGTTCAGAGCAAATTTTTAAGATGAACTTCACTTAGCCACTCAATGACAAATAACCAAAGTATTGATAACATATAATAAATATTAGCCAAATACTTAATGAGAATTCATTAGGAGTAAAAAAAAAAAAAACTGTTTTCTTGTCCTCGCTGAAGTAGTGTTTTATCACTGGGGTTTCTTGTTTTCCCTCTGAATGGCACCTATACTCACAGTCTACATAACATCATTAGTACAGATCTGTGACCCACTATTTCAGTTGGACTATTTTCTTTCCCCAACTTGTTGATATATTCCCTCTACATTATCCATAGCCCCTGGTGCATAGCAGGTGCATCTATTGATTAGTTCATTGGTTGAAATCTATCGAGTAAATACGGACACTTGGTACTAAGTGCTATCAGCAGGCTTTAACCCTTCTCTTATTTCTTTAGTACCAAGAAATTAGCTATTTAAATTCTTGTGAGTCAATATATTATTTGTATCTTCTGGGCTTAGAATTAGCATGATTTCCCTAGCTATTGATAACATTTTAAAACGTGTACAAGAAGTGATGAGGTTTATGCAGTGACCCAAGCTAGAGTACAGAATGTCAGTTTGGGCAGCCATCGTCTATTATCATCTCTCTCCTGAATGTTACAAATCCCTGCCAACCGCAAAAGCCTCACACTGGAACTATCCTCCACAACGCAGCTTTTTCCTTCTTAAATGTGAGACAGCTCAAATCATGTTTGCTATTTAAAACGTTAACACACTATGTATGGGTCTCCATGAGCAATATAAGAAAATCCTACCCTTCAGCTCGGCTCTGAAGGCTTTTCCCAGTATGATCCTAAATAAGCCTTGTTTTCTCTGGTCCGTTCCTTGCTTACCTCCTGTAGAGTCAATGCTCTGGTCCTAGCAAGACTGCTGTGTGTCCAGCCACCTTGTGTCCTCACACAGTTCTCTCTGTTCCTCCACACGCGGGAAACTTCTGCCTTCTCTTCAGGCCTGTCCCAGGTTCTAACCAGACTGCATCATGCCCAGCTCAGTGGCCGCACGGGATTGGTTAACTCAGGATGGGACGACTACCAACTCACATCTATCTGAAACACCTGCCCTGTGAAATCCTCTCAGTCCTCATCCAGACTCAGGCCTCCTCATCACTCATCTCAAATGGGGCTACACATTAGAATCACCTGGGGAGGGTTTTTTTGTTTTGTTTTGTTTTTTGCCTTTAAAGACTTATTTATTTGAAAAGCAGCATTACAGAGAGAGACAGAGAGAGACGTCTTCTATCCCCTGGTTTATTCCCCAGATGGCTTCATCTTCCAGGGCTGGGCAAGGCCAAAGCCAAGAGCCAGGAACTTCATCAAGGTCTCCCAAATGGGTGGCTGGGGTCCAAGTACTTTGACCACTGCCTTCCCAGGTACATTAGCGAGTTTCAGGATTGGAAGTGAAGTGGTTAGGATTTGAACCAGCATTCATATAGAATGCTGGCATTGCCAGGATGTTAACCCACTGAGCAATAAAACCAGCCCCTTGAGAGGCATTTAATGATGCCAACGCCTAGCCTAGTTATTCTAGATCTGAATAAAATATGGTACAGAATAGGTGGTTAATGAGCATTTTAAGCCATCAACATATTCAACAGGATAAGATTTTTGATTTTTTAACAGCAATGATGCAATATATGTTCAGCACAATCAGGATAGGTTTGATTTGACATGTACTTGCCCTCTTTATTTTTGACAGTAAGGCTGCTAATAATAGGATAATATTTATTCAACTTAAAGGGATTTTTACATGGAAAAATTCATTAATCATAGTACAGCATTTTATGCATATGCACTATTTATTAAAAGGGCAGAGTCATTAGGATTGGAATGTGAGGCAGTGAAGTTTTTCTTTTGTAGAAAATTAAAGGAAGCTTCAACATAAATTTAAAAATTCTTATGTCCTACAAAAGGTTATTTACCTACAGAAAAAACCATAGTTGGGTACAACTGATATATTTTGGATCTTGGCTGCTTCTGTTACTTTAACACTCCTTTGAAAGGATACTATTAAATACTCTTTCTGTCTGATTAGGTCAAGGATACAGTGTAACAGCTTTACCCATTTGGTAGTATATGAGAATTATCCCAAAGTTGCTCACATTCTATATTTATTTAGCCTCCTGCTGTGTCCTGGAGAAGCTGTTTTTTCTTAGAGTACCTGTGGCAGGGACCCAAGTGACAGTCCTATTACTGAGAGGAAAGAGGTCATGAGAGAAATTTGCTGCACAAAGCATCAATATATTTGGCTGGCTTGAGCAGATTCCACTATCAGAGAGCGTTGCTTCAAATTCGTCCGTTCTTTAGAAGAAGACATCACAATCTGTACAATCTAACAAACTTGGAATTCACCTTTGGGATATACAGCCTGTTGTCTTCCTGATTCTTAACTAGTGAGCCAGCAGTGAATCATCTCTTTTAATGTAGAAGACAAAAACCATAAAAATATGGTTTAAGGGTCTGTAAGAAAGAAATGTGAAATGTTGAAATGTTGTACGTGACTCATGCTTTCAAATATTTCCAACAAGTTACATAAGTTTAGCTGTAGTTTAATGCAAATGACTGTTGTTGGGGGTGGGCCTGCATCAACAAGAAAGAATGAGTCTGGCTCAAAAGGGAAGATAGGTTTTTGCCTATCCCATTATTAACACTATTAAGACTTGGGCCGGTGCCGTGGCTCACTTGGCTAATCCTCCGCCTGTGGTGCTGACATCCCATATGGGCACCGGGTTCTAGTCCTGGTTGCTCCTCTTCCAGTCCAGCTCTCTGCTGTGGCCCGGGAGGGCAATGGAGGATGGCCCAAGTGCTTGGGCCCCTGCACCCGCATGGGAGACCAGGAGGAAACACCTGGCTCTTGGCTTTGAATCAGCGCAGCGCGCCGGCCAAAGCGGCCATTTGGGGGGTAAACCAATAGAAGGAAGACCTTTCTCTCTGTTTTCTCTCTCTGTCTAAACTCTACCTGTCAAATAAATTAAAAGAAAAAAAAAACTATTAAGACTTTGGTTGACTTCATTGCTCATTGTTAGAAATCACACTGATGACATCACTGGAAGAACCAATCTACAGTGTGAAAGAGTTCTTCATGTGTATAGTCAATAAAAATGCAGGTTTAAACTCACTCTAAAGCACTGTTCTTTGCATATTACATCAATTTGTGTAGAATCAATTCAGTGTTGATGCTAACACTCTCAGCTGATCATCTTTTATATTATTGAAAATATGAGTACCAAGAATTCATTGAAGAAATCAAACATATCTTCATAATCTAAAAATGTAAGTGCTAGAGGTCGGCATTGTGGCACCGAAGGCTAAACTGCCATATGGGAAGCATCCCATATGAGCTACAGCTTGAGTCCAAGTCCCAGCTGCTCCACTTCCCAGCTCCCAGCTCCCTGCTAATGAGCCTGAAAAGGCAGCAGATGATGGCTTAAGGACTTGAGCCCCTGTTGCCCACATGGGAGACCCAGACAGAGTTCCAGTCTCCTGCCTTCAGCCTGGCCCAGACCCAGCCACTGTGACCATTTGTGGAGTGAACCAACACATAGATGGTTCTCAATCTCTCTCTCTCTCTCTCTCTTTCTCTCTCTTTCTCTCTTTCTCTCTTTCTCTCACTCCCTCTTTCTCTGACACACACACACCCCTCTCTTTAACTCTGCCTTTCAAGTAAATAAAATCTCTCTTTTTAAAAAGAAAGTACTTCAATAAACACTTAAAAGAAATACTTCATTGTTATTTTTGAGTCTTAAATATTTCTTACAGTCTGTCTAAATGGAAAGATAGGATCCATTGGCCATACTTTAAAAGATTACTAATACTATTACCATATTGACTTTACATATAAAGCTCCACACTCAGCAGGTTTAGGGAGGGGGTCAATCAGTTACACCTTAACCATAGCATACAGTTTATATGGATGTGGTATAGAAGTCATACACAAAGGTTATACTTGTAGGCAAAGCTGAGGGCTGCATTTATAGGAATATATGCCAAATGGACAAACAATTGTGTATCAAGTAACATAGAATACTTGTGTAATGCAGAACTGTCATCACATTTTTCTACAAATGTCAGACCTTTTTAAAATGATGTACTAAACATAAAATTTAGTACTTGCAGACCTATCTTGGGCATTTACAACCAGGAAAATATATTTGATTAGTAATTTCATTTTGAACTCTAAGCCATTTTGGCTTTGGTCCTAAAACTAAAATTTATCTGAATAATACTAGAACATAATTCAGAAAAATACCTATGTGTTGATGTGCAACATTTTATTTCCTAATGTAAGCTAAACTTTTATGATACAAAATTTTCTAATTATAAATTTTATCGTGATAGCCAAAATAATGTGGCCTGTGGATGGCCATTGGCTCCTCAACATAGGCCCATGCAGGCTGGAAGGGAGAATTGAGCTTATTTAATTGTATATTAATACTTTCCAGATAGTGGACATATTTTCAAAAACTGAAAAACAATCGAAGTCTAAACTATTTCTTGATTGAGGTTAATAATATTTGGAACAATAGCCAGCAATGTTTAACCAGGAACAGATGGGAAATAACTACCTGGAGCTTGGATACCAAAAAACATGAAGAGGTGGTAAGAATTGAGCTAGGGAGCACAATGTTATTATCTCTATAATCTGAAACAGACTATGCGATCCATTCACAAGACTTTACCTTGAAGTTTTGCTTTCTAAATAATATGTTCCTATGAAGATGATTCTGTGAAATAGTTTAACATTCAGAATATAGGACAATGTTATAATAATTAAAACCAATACAACACAGAATTTAGGATTGGATAAATGATGTGAAAATTTTACTTTTATTATGGTGCAAGTGACTACTTGTTGGAAATATATGATGGTAGAATTTCTGATACCATTATTGAAATATTAACCTTTTATAATTAAAGGGTCATTTTATAAAAGCTCTCACATGGAATTTTATTTCCTCTAGTAAAAATAATGGAAGCTTAATTTTAGATATAGACCCCTTCTGATTAATTTAAAAACCAGTTAATTTTCTCTCCAGTAAGTCCTCAGTCTCCTAACTGTATCATATAATGTTTCACTTAAAACAAAAAACAAAAAATGGGCTTTATTTGATGCTCATAATAAACTGCCTTGGCATGTTATCATTTAATTAACTCATAATGAGTATCCCACATGCCACATTGTCCATTCAAAGCCAGAAAGCCATAGAGCTTGCTGGGTTTGTATACATATGTTTTGTCAAGACTCTTGATACATTTAAATAGCATTCTTGACACTGTGGGGCTCTTTGTGTTTTTATATAACCATAAAGGAATGCAAACTCAAGTTTAAACAAATGCATTAAAGTATACATGGTAAAGAAATCAAATGGAATATACTGCTCTTAAATCATTCTATTTGCTTTCTCTCGTTTTCATCACCTCACATCTTAGGTTACTAAAAGTATGTCACTCTTATCTTCAAACAAATGCCTTTGTCACTGTGTGCCAGACCCAACTAAAAATTCAATACAGCTGCATGCAGGCCTCCCCTCCGAACGCTCTACAGCACTCCAAATATTTAACTCTTTGTCTGGATTGACCCTTGCCTCCAGCTGGAGTCCTGCTCCAGCCTGAACAAAAGCCTCAGGTGAGGGCTGTGTTCTTTTATGGGAGATGGTGGTTGTAAACATGCTTTCGCCACTGTGGTAACATACAGAGTTGTGAACCTTTTTTTTTTTTTTTTCACACGCTGAGGCTTGCCTTGAATTAAACTGGACAATTAATCCTAAAGCTGCATACATCAGCACTAGCCCACCATTAGTGCTAAATCAGGATATAAAAAAATAAAGTTGAATGCCCATTAGGCACTTTACTACCAACATAATACAATACTAATAGTACTAAAATATGACCTTTAGCATTACTTCTAAGTAAATCAAAACCTTTGCATATGAGCCCCTCTTAGGAGGAAAGATATATGTATACATTTACATATAAATATATATTTCTTTCAGAATCAGAAGGAAAAAATCACAGCACAAGCACTGAACAAGATGAACTTCCCTGATTTAGAATACTTAATATATTAAGACATCCAGTGGAAATAAAAGAAATAATTCTTTGAAACAATGCCCTCAAAATTAGTTAGCACATGGCCTCTTTCTGATTTTTTCTGACACAGAAACTACACTTGTGACTTTTTTGCTCAGATTTAGAAATTATTTTTCTACACAAATGGAAAGGATATTTTATATGAAGGAAAAACACTATATATATTATGGTAGAACACTACAACCGAACATTATAAAAAATTCATCATATAGCTCATGCCTTTGTCTTAGCCCATACAACCACAGTAGATAATTCTGAGTACCTGACAGGAGGAGTTGGCCAATGACAGCCAATTTTTGAGCTGGAAGAATACAGCCATAGAGCCTGCAAAGGCTAAAATATTTCATCTCTGGCCCTTTACAGAAAACATTTGCTAATCCCTGATCTAAAAGATTCAGAAATAGGCAAGATTTCTCACTTGGCATGAAAAAAAAAATGTTCAAATCTAAACACCTAAGGGAATTTAGGCATGCTGAGGACAAACAGAATGACTCCAAAACAGGAAATACTGTGTGGCCACCCCAAAGTGCTCTAGCTGATCTGAACAGTGGACCAGCACGCTTGGTGGGGTGTGCATCTTGTCCTCACAATAAGTGGGAATTTATGTTTGGAACACTGTGCCTCCAGCTACTTAAGTGGAGAGCAGGAGCTTTATCACACTTCTGGGCAAAGTCTGCAACTTGATAGGCAAACAGTATTCAGTGGTCAAGAGCTTGACTTCCAGAGCTAGTCAGTTCAAGTTTCATGTCCACCACTTATTAGCCATAAATATTCAGTGACTGTGTTGCTCTTACAAGCTTTAGCTGCCCCATCTGGAGAATAAGGAAATTATAAATAACAGTGTCTGCCTCAAAGAGTTGCTTCAAGGTTTAAATGAATTAAGATGTATGAATTACCGAAAACAGTGTCCTGTAATACATGCTAGGAAACATTAGCCAGCATTGGCTTCTTCAAGCTTGGATTTAAGCCAAGAGTTAAGGCTTCAGGATAGACTTCAGAATCTTGAGAAATTAGGACATTAATTTCAGAGCTCATTTAGTTCATATCCTTATTTCTTGCACAAGGAAACTGAGGCAACTGGCAACAATGATTTGCCAAGCTTCTGAACTGGTGCTGTAGGTTTTATAGTGTAAGTACCCATCCATACAGGAATCCTCATGGGGAGGTGTCATCAAGCATATTTTGTGTTCTGGAAACAAAATATTAGGTATGAAAAGCTATGAAAAATAGAATAATTTCATTGAGAAAAAAGGACTAATGGATAATAAGGACCATACTAAGTATGCCTGCTTCCTCTCTATCTCATGGGAATTCTGCGAACACAGCGCCGTATCCCTCCCATGGTCAAAAGACTGAAGACTGTAATATTGCTGTTCAGGTAATATTCTTTTGACTTCTCTTGCAAGAAGGAGAGTTTTAGAATTGATTTCTTATATTTAGGAGTCTGTTTTAGCCACCAATTGCTAAACCTTGACATCAGTCATCTATTTCACTAAGACAGTAATACTGAGGTGGTTTTTTAAGTAACTTTTTTTTTTATAGGGAATGCTGCTCTGTGACTGTTTAACAATCTTAGAATAAATCTATTTTGTTCTGGACAATATTATGTGCTTGCTGTATTTCAAGCAGAAGCAGTTTTGTCTTAGAGTTAACTGGTTCTTCTAAGAGGAAAACACTAAAATTAGACTCCTCTGGAACTAGTCATCCCTATAAATTCTATATCAAATTGTTTAATAAAAGGAGAGACTTTCTTAGAAGGAAGAGAAAGAGGGAGGGAGAGGGGGGAGAGGGAGGGAGGGAGAAAGGGATGGAGGAAAGGGGACACTCGGAGGAGGCAAGTTGCTCATGGCCTTCATTGGTTGAAACTCCAGTAGACAAATCAACACTCAAAGAATTAGCTTGCATTTGCTTGTTTGTGAATAGCAAGTCAGAGATTGCTTTGAGCCAAAGAAGTTATTTAAGGCCTTGGTTCCCAATGAGCAAGTAGATGGTAACTTATCATAGGAGATCAATTAAATAGGAGGTTATGACAAGAGTTTTTAACCCTAATTTTTTGGTGCCAGGGACTAATTCAGTTGTCTAATAGTGTCCATTCTAAGCAAAAATGTTTTTGGGATGGGTGTTTGGCCTCACAATCAAAGGACTGGTAACAACTCCTAGGTCTCACATCAGATGGAGTGCTTAGGTGTGAAACCTAAGAAGCCAAAGACAACCAAGCAAAAGCATTATTCTTTTTTTGGTAAAAGGTAAATTGTATTTTAAAATTGATTTATTTATATAAAGAGAACAGATTTCCTGTATTTCATATACAGTTTTAAGATTATAACAATACTTCGTACCCCCCCTGCTCCGTCCTTTCTTATTTTTCTTTTAATTTTTGTGACAACATACTTTCAATTTATAATCTTAAGCTTAATCCTCCACTAAATAAGAATTGAACAAGCAGAAAGTAGAAAGACCACTGTTCCTCAAGAGTACAGACAAGGGCTCTAAACACTAATCAAATCTTACGATGTCAATCTCACTCATACACATTACATTTTTGTACTCTATACATTTGCTTCAACAAGCCAGAGAAAATAAATGATATTTGCCTTTTTGGGATTGCCTCATTTCACCAAGCATAATAGCCTCCAGTTGCATCCATTTTGTTGTAAAAGACAGGGTTTCATTCTTTTTTTTTTTAATGGCCAAGTAGCACCCCATAGTGTATATATACCACATTTTCTTTATCCAGTCATCAGTTGATGGACATCTGGGTTGAATCAGTGTCTTAGTTATTGTGAACTGAGCTCCTATACCATAGAGTTACCGAGAACACTCTCATATGCTGATTTCATAGCCTTGGAGTATGCTACAGCTGGATCACATGGCAGATCAATTGTGAGATTTCTGAGGAATCTCCATACTATCTTCCCTAATGGTTGTACTACTTTACATTCCCACCAGCAGGGTTTTTCTCCACCTTTTCCAACACCTTTTCCTTCACATCTTTATCAGCATTAAAAAGCAATATTCTTTAAAAATTTATTTATTCAATATAGAGAGAGACTCTAGCTTTCTGCCAATGCAGACCTAAGCAGGTGGTGATAATGGATAAAGTGGTTGCCTGCCTCTCGCATGAGGAACCTGGTTTGAGTCTCTGATTTAGGTTTTGGCTCTGGCCCTGGCACAGCTCTGACCATTGCAAGCATCTGGGCAGTGAGACAATGGAAGAAAACACTCTCTGTCTTTGTCTACCAAATAAATAAGTAAAATTCTGAAGAATCATGCTCCTGTTTATTTTTTTACTTCTTAGAGAAAAAACTTTTTACTTTTAAATAATTCTAGATTCATGGGAAGTTGCAAAGAAGGTTGCCAACCTTCCTCCAGCATTATCATCAGAATATGCAAACCGGGATGTTGACATTGGGACAATCCACATAAGTTATGCATATTTCAACAGTTACACGTGTACTGATGTGTCATGTGTCTGTGTGTGTGCCTATATGTCTGTGTGTGATTCCATGCAATTTTATTAAATATGTGGCTGTGTGAACCCAGGATGACAACCAACATGCAGAACTGTTCTATCATTCATGCTTCATTGTGATCCTTCTGTCTTGACACATTCCCCACTCTAATCCTTGGAAACCACTGATTTACTATTAATTTTTATGATTTTTTATTTCAAAAATGGTATCAGGTATTATTGAGACCTCTTTAAACTCTTTTTTTTTTTTCATTTAGCAAAATCCCCCTGAGGTTCATCTCCATTGTTGTGGGTATCCTATCTTTCACTCCTGTTTATTGATGAATAGTAGGCCATGGTATACATGTACCTCAGTTTAACCATTCTCCTCTCAATGGACATCTGGCTTGTTTCCACCTTTTAGCTATTGCAAATAAAAGCCACTGGCTTTTATATGAACATACACTTTAATTTCTCTAATATATATGCCTTAAAATACAATTGGTGGGTATAGTCAATCCATATTTAATCCTATTTGAAACTTGAGTTTTTCAGAGTGACTCAGCAACTTTCATCAGTAATGTAAAAATATTCCAGTTTGTCTTCATCCTTTCCAGCAGTTATTCTTAGCCCCCTCCCTTTTTCTTTCCTTTCAAGTCAGTTTGAAAGGTAAGTGGTGCCATCGATCTCATTGTGGCCTTAATTTGCACTTCCCTAAAGGCTAAAGATGTTGGACATCTTCTCATGTGATATAATCTAACTGACATTTGTATATACGCTCGGGTGAAACTTTTTGTCACATATTTGAAGCATGTTGATCATTTTAATTGTTGCATTCTGGGACATCTTTATATAGTCTAGATCCAAGTCATTTGTCAGATATAAAATTTACAGACATTTCTTCCCATGCTATAGTTGTCTTCTCAGCCTCTGAACAGGTCCTCGTTACTGAATAAAGACTTTTACTTTTGAAAAGATCCAACTTATCAATTTTCTCTTTTCTCGATTACACTTTTGGTGTCAATTCTAAAAACTTGAAAAACTTTATGTTTCTAAGCATGTACAACACCTAAATTTTCAGAAAAATATGTGTGATTCTATTAGTCTTAATCTTTAGATAATGCAAATACCTATTGTGCTGAGTTGTCTATATTCATAATCAAAATAAATTCTGAAGCTTTGTCAAGCATTCCTGAAAATCATGGTGCTCTTTTTCCCCACACCCACTTTCAAGAATCCCAGGTTAAGAACCCCTGGTTTAGAAGAATGATGGGTTTATCCCCTGTGGTTCTAGAGATGGTTAAGCTGAGATCAATCAGTAAATATGACACTTCCAATAATTCATATGTGGTTCATATCTCAGCTGAAATCCTACAAGGGCATTATAACAATTAGCTGTCTGTGTATGTTCCTCAGCTGCCTGGTAAAAAAACGCATTTCTTTTTCCAGAAAATTTCTCCAACAGCCTGGGCAAGCACTCGCCAAAAAGACAACTGGGAGGACTGTAACTGACAATAGTTAAGACCCTTCCATGGGTTAGTGAGTTCTTTGGCTCTGGAGAGAAAGAGTGTTAGGACCTCATACACAAATTTCGATCAAGAGATCCGCAACCTCAACCAGACCCCTGGGAAAATAAGTACTCTGGGCATCTAATTCCAAGTCCCCCAGCCAAAGGACTTGGAAAGTGGTTGGTAATGTTTCCTCCCTGCTTTCTGAAGCATTCATGAGACTGCTGACCGGTCAGCAGCAAGACTGCTCTTGTCATCACAACATGTAAATTCATCTCCTGAACGGGGAAAGCACTAGCGTTTAGTAGCACAAGGTTGTCCTGTTTTGACAGCGTTTTAGTTCAGGGTTCAAGAGTAATTACTGGAATAAATCATCAATAGGTGGTGGCGATATTGATTTTGTGTCAGCACCTGAGTAAACTATAACCCAGCCTCTGTCTGAAGCCATGTTCATTGTCTTTTGTGCTTTCGTTTTGAATTGCTGTCCCAAAAAGGCTTTTTAGCTTGCACATGAAATTGCCTACTGAGATGCTTTTCCCAGGAAACCTCACTGCCCAGATCACCTCTCCCTCCCCTGCTCTCCCCAAACAGTCTCCCTAGACCATTTTACAGCACTCTCTTAACTAGTGTGAAATGCTAATATGGATTGCTGTGATTTCTCAGCAAAGCCAAAGGAAAATGTGATTACTGGTCAGAGGGTTTCATATTAGCACTTGCTTCTGCTAATTTAAAAATAGGTTGGACTGTAGGAAAACCAATTTCCTCCCTTAACATTAGTTTGTTCTGCTGTTCTTTGTTTAATAAATATCCTATGGATCCAAACTAATATGAAGAGGAAGAGAGCTCATTCTATTCAATGCGAACTCAAAATCTAGCCAGATTTAATATTTTTGAAAACAACTTTAAACCTGATTTTCAAACCAAAATAAAAGAACTTACCTGGTTTTTAATTTTATTTTTTTGGCTGGGTGGCTCAAATAGAAAATCTCTTTGATGTTCCAAGCCTATTAAACATGAAGAGGTAACTCTGAATGGCAAGACACTGAATCCAGATACTCTCACCTTAAATATACTCAGATTAAATCACTTTTACTTCTCTGGATGATAACAAAAGACAGATAACGAAGCAGAGCACAAAAACCAAAGCTTCTGCATTTGCAGAACCACAAATCGCCATCTCATTTAAGTCGTCTCTTAAATCTTGATGAGGACTAGATATGTGTGTATACCGGAAAAATTACTCTTCTCATCCTCTTTCATTGTGTTTTGTATTTGGACAGATGTTTCTGAATTTTCTAGTTCAAAATTCAGACTCCCTCTTAATTTTCAACAGTTTTTTTTTTGCCTGTGTTGACCCATTTGTATACATGGAGCTCTCCTTCTTCCCTGCAGTATACTGCAGTCCCTTCTCTGTCATCAAGCCTGCATTCCCTCCATTTCACCACGTGTTTGCTTCTACTTGTAGCCAAGATTCTCAGAGCATCAAAGAAAACTTAGGATAAATATTAATAACTGTATAATTTTAGCACTTGTGTACCACTCTACGTTTTATTAAGCTGTTATTTTTAAAAGATGTATTTAGCTGTTTATTCAAAAGGCAGACTGTCCAAGGGGTGGGGCAGTGAAGGAGTGAGAGAGGGAAGTGGAGAGAGAGAGAGAGAGAGAGAGAGAGAGAGAGAGAAACATTCCATCCCTGGTTTACTCTCCAAAGGGTCACAACACCCATGTCTGTACCAGGCTGAATCCAGGAACCAGAAACTCCATCCTGGTTACCGACATGGGTGGCAGGGGCCCAAGTACCTAGGCCAACTTCCACTGCCTTCCCCGCACATTGCAGGGAGCTGCAGCCTGAGTACAGAGTAGCTGGGACTGGGACTGGTGCTCTGATATGGGATGCCAGCAGCTCTAGCAGTGGCTTAACCCACTACACCACAATGGCGACTCTGGTTATTATCACTATATTTTACCAATAAAGAAACAGAACATTATGTTTTTAAAATTGCATCCACAAATCACATTGCATCTGTTAAAAAGTAATTACAAATCCAAATTTAAAGATTTTTTAAGAAGAAAAAATAAATGGAACATCGAAGAATTAAGTTATGTGCTCAAGCAAGATCAAGCAATCCTTAAACAGCAGGGGTATTCTTGAACTCTTGTTTTCTACTGATCTTTCACTCTTTGACTACTACTGGTTAAGAAAAAATATCTCTTTGATTATGAATGTTTTCCAGGTCTCTCAACTCTTTCCCCTTTTGTGTTGAGTTTTCTCTTTCTTCTGCCACGTCAGGTACCCTTGGTTACATATCTAATTGTGTGTGTTTGGGTTGCCAGGAATACCCCTGGATATCACAGATAAATCCTCATACAACTCATGTACTTGTATATTTGAATCTTTGCCTAGAAAAATTCTTAAAGAATGGAGGTTCTTTAATAGATATTACTCTTTTGTAACTGCGCCAAAAGAATGTACGCTTCACCCCAGCACAGCGCCTTGAAGATAGCAAGCATTCAGTAACTATTTGTAGGATGAATCGGTGACTATACATTTAGAAATCTCTGACATGCCATCAAAACATTTCAAGCCTTCTCTAGGGAGTGTCAGGCTAATGTAAATGTGAGAGAAAACTCAGCAAATGTCAACAGGCTATAAATAATCACTTGGTCTATCAGTGTAGGGAATTTACATATACAGACATTTCCTTTGATGAATGCTCAAGCTCATAATGAAAAGGAACATGTATTCAGAGAATGAAACATCTGAACTAACACAGTGAAAAATCATGATTTGGGGATCAAAGGCCCGGCTTCGCATCTCAGCTCTGTCGCTTCCCTTAGACAAGCTATCGAATCTTCCCAAGCTTGTTTCCTTGTTTTCAAACAGGCTTGATAACATCCCCTCACACGATTATCATGAAACTCAAATGAGATAACGCCTGCTGAGTGCCTATAACGCCTGCTGAGTGCCTTGGGACACCGAATGGGCACTATACACTCCTACCTTTCACTGCTTTTTCCTCATAAGTCCTGAGGGCAACATTCAAGTTTTATCTTCAAACAATTGACAAGCCACTGAATTGATACAGATACAAAAGTCCCTAGAAGCATACTACAGATTTGGCAACTTCAAAAACTACTACTATTTTACAGATTTATTTTGAGATTCTGATGTCTCCTAAGCCCTAATTTGGGCATAAATAGGATTCTGCCCAATTGGAGTCCTTTCACAAATGTTGCTACTTAAAGAAATAGGTGGAAAATGGAATTAAAAGACCCTTCCATTGGTGAAAAGATTGAAATCCATGCATAGTTTATTCATAATAAACATTTTCCTTAAATTTAAGAATAATTTATTTATTTGAGAGGCACAGAGAGGGAGAAAGATAGCTCCCATCTGCTGATTCACTCTTTGAACGCCCACATTGGTGGAGGTTACTTAGTGGTCAAAGCCAGGAGCCAGGAACTCAATCCAGGCCTACCATGTGAGTGGCAGAAACCCAATTACTTGAGCCATCACTGCTGTCTCCCAGGATCTGCATTAGCAAGAACCTGCAGTCAGGAGCCCAAACTCATAATCCACGCAGGCACTGTGGTAGGGAACAGAGGCCTTTTAACTAGTAGGCCAACACTCATTCCAACCACGAACTGCCTGGATTTCACATTTATTTTGTACCAAAATAACTTCCATAAACTTTTCAAAGTATCCTCACATACTCACATGTCTAAATCTTTAGCTACATTCTAGAAACAAGGGGAGGAAAAGAGTAAGATGTGGTTCCTTTCATCAGGAGTTCAGTTTTGGGGGGAGGAATGACACACGTGCAAGCATTCAAATACAGCTGAGTAGATGAATGGAAGCGTAGAAGTGTGGGTGGGTGGGAAAGTGTCCAAAGTGTTCAAAGAAGTGGAAGCCAGAAAGGCTGGGAAAACTTTAGATGGTATCTCAGAGTTTCTAACAGTTGAACTCTTCTTGAAATTCATTTACACTTTTTCCACCTGCATAAATAGTTTGGAGATGAACAACAAATAGTGTGATTTAGTCCAGCCCCAAAGGTGGCCTTGCTTCTGACTCAGCGCTCAGTTGTTGCCTTGACTTATTTTTTTTCTTTGATTTCTTAAAAATGATTTTATTTATTTGAAAGGCAGAGTTACGGAGAGACAGGGAGAGATGGAGAGAGAAAAGGTGAGATCTTCCATTCATAGTTTCTCTCCCCTGATTGGCTGCAACAGCCAGGGGTGAAAAGTGGCTGAATCCAGGAGCTTCATCCAAGTTTCCTATGTGGGTTCAGAGGTCCAAGTATTTGTGCAATCTTCCACTGCTTCCCAGGGGCATTTGCATGGAGCTGGATCAGATGTGGAGCCGCTGGGACACAAACTGACACCCATGTGTGGCTGCACTGCAATGCTGGCCCCTTTCTTGCATTATTACAGTTCCTTCGGCCTCTTTGTGTAGCTTCACTAACGTGTATCATCTTTACACTGTGACTCAGCCCTACTTATAGGTAAAGGTCTGCTGCCTCCTCTCCTTACTCACACCAAGCAAATATAGCTACAGCCCTGGTTTAATAATGTTTGTTCTGTCAGCTATTTCCAGCGATATGTCAACTCAGAGATACTACCATCTAGGGTTGGGGAGATCTCAATGCTGCACAGTCAGGTGAATGAACTAGCTCCAAAAAATTACATCAAAGGACAGAATGCTTGAGAGTTGACAATTATTTCTTGGGGATATAATACTACAAACAATAGAAGGAGCAGGCTGGTCTATCTCAGGCAATATTTCATGGACATTCATATACATACTTCTAATTAAATTCTTGTCAACAATATGATAAAGATATTATGAGAAAGCTTTGTGCAGAGGTAGGCCCAGAAATTTAACACAAAAGTCTGCTGACTCCAAGGTCCAGGCACCTAGGTCTTAACCATGATGTGTTCTGCTTCCTGGTTCCTATCCAGCCTCCAACAATACTTTTTATAGTTTTACTTTCTGGTATTTTCCAAAACTTTTCAGTGACCAATTCTAATGTCTTGCTCAATGGATTCATGCTTTTGAGACTCTTCTGTTCCACAATTTTGAAAATTTATTGGTGTAGGGCATCCAATAACTCAGATTTCTTCTCTAAGATCCTCTGATCCTCTGTACTGAAGGATCTTAAATTCCTTGTCAATGTGTTAAGTGAGGCAAGCACTTCCTACATATGTTCCTTTAATGCTATATGTTTTTTTTAAGATTTTTAAAATTGTATTTATTTGATAGGTAGAGTTACAGACAGTAAGAGGCAGAGACAGAAATAAAGATCTTCCATCTACTGATCACTCCCCAAATGGCCCCATTGGCTGGAGTTGGGCCAATCCAAAGCCAGGAGCCAGCAGCTTCTTATGGATCTCCCACATGGGTGCAGAGGCCCAAGGACTTGTGCCTCTTCCACTGCTTTCTCAGACCATTAGCAGGGAGCTGGATTGGAAGAGGAGCAGCCGGGACTAGAACCAGTACCTATACGAGATGTTTGCCCTACAGGAGGAGGCTTAGCTTACTATGCCACAGCATCGGCCCTGCTATATATATTTTGATAATCAAATATCCCAAATGGGATATATTCTGTGAACATCTTAAGGGTGGTGAGTGGGGAAAAAGCAACAAAAAAATAAAGGCTAAACACTCAGGAAGCAGGGGAATTCAGTTCATTGGTCCATCTGCTGGTGGTCTAATTCTGCCTCCTATGTTTAGAGACTTCAGGGGACTATTTTAGCCCTCAGAGTGGTAGATGAGCTGATATACTTGAAAATGCACTAGAAGGGAAATCTTACTTCAAATGTCTTGCTCATAAAACAAGAGAGCCTATAGGCAGGAGTAACTCTGAATTGGCCATTCACGGACATCACTAAGGCCTGAAGTGTTTGCATCTTTCTGCTCTTAAATCCAAAGATCATTTTTAAACAGTGGATAAAGCTTCACCTTCAACCTGGTAGGCTTCCATCATGGAAACGCCCATGGCTTCAGCAGTTCAGAGCCTCACATCTACATATCGCACAGTCCAGAAGGGAACAGGATATTTTTTTCTAGAAGCTTCCCCATCACCCTTGGATCCCTTGTATTACATCTCACTGAACTAAATTGGGTCATAGAACTTCTTATACCAATTTCTACCCAAATTATTCTGAACACCACCATGATTTGTTTGCGTAGGCCTGGGTTATCATGGCCAATCACGAAAGTAAGGAGAATTGGGCTGTCCTTATTGGCTGAGACTCCCATGCACTTGCCTCTTAGCTGACAATGGTGCCATGTTTTACTGGAAGATGACAGAGGTATTGAGAATGGGGTATTGAGGGGAGTGGACAATCAACAACCAGCCAACAAATTAACCAGAAAGATGTAAGAAAAAGCAGTGGATCAATACTCTTTGTGAAGAACATATTAAAACCCTGAGCATGTCTAACAGAATGTTGTTTATAATACATGCTTTTTATATATGTAGTCCAATTCTCTCAAGTTTTTTAGAGGAATAAATTCCTCTTGTCACTTTTTTGAAATTCTTCCAGTTAACTAGCAACAATATCATTATTAACAAAGGAGCATTTTTATATGACTTCATTTTTGGCTTGAAAGCATTCACTAAATATTTTTAGCACATAATATGTGAATGATATTGCATTAGATCCATGAGGAATATAGATAGAAAAGATTACATGACAGAATTTAAGAAACAATGGGAGAACATATTTTTAAACAGTGGATTAAAAGAAGTGACATATGGACTCCAAAAGTCCATATGTAGTTAGAGAATTTCTGGCATTATGCACTAGACAAGAACATGGGATGGTAATATTTCTGAACCCGCATGTTAGCCAATTGAAAATTGGTTACATAATCAATTGGAAAGGAAACAGCCAGTGTGATATAGCTGAAGGGATCTGATTGATTAAAAACTTTATATTTAGTCTGCCTGGAGAGTAGTGTATGTGTATGTGTGTGTGTGTGTGTGTGTGTGTGTGTGTGTCAGGGGGTATATATGGGAGAGTTGCAGAGTGAGTATGTTAGGTTCCTACTGGGGAAACAGAAACCAGTATTTGTTCTTAAGTAAAGTAAATGTGATGTACAGCCTTATTTACTCAGCTAAGGGAAGTGTGGAGACGCTGCACATGGACAGCTACACAACCTGCAGATAGGCCCAGCGGGAAGCTGCAGAGGTGCAGGGCAAGGCAGGGCAGCGGTGGTCATGGAGATCGGAAGCCTGAGTCACTCAGCAGAACACAATGGAAAAGGCAAAGCCATGGGACCAAGCCTCTGCCCACAGCACCCTCTTTCAAGGGCGACAGAGGACATCTGGCAGATCTAAAGATGATGAAGGCATTGATAGATCATTGTGACTGAAGGCTGCATGTGGGGACTGGGATGAAGTAAAATGAGCTGGACAGAAAGGATCCCAGTAATTGTTTAAGTGAAGCAGCAACTGAGGAAACTGATGCCCCCCTGGGAGATTGGCTATCACCATGGGAGAGCCTGGAGCCGGAGCCGAAAGCCTAGCATCTTCCCAACGAAACCAGATAATGAAGCTGGCCCAAACCTAAGAATCACTCCACACTCTCGTATGCTCCCTGACTCAGTGTAGACTCCTCTTTCATTTCTGTGTCAAAATATAAAGGCATACACTCCAGACATTTAATTGCATATTTAAGGAACACAGGTTAGTCGGACTTTCCATATCAAAGTCTCTGGTGGACTTAAACCAGTGCCTGTGTTTCTTACCAGTATAATCCCTATTTATCTAGACACTTTCCTAGCATGGTAAGATAGCACAAGTCTTTACATACAGCTGGAATATCAATTGCCACCCAAAAGACCAAACTGCATTGTCTAATTCTGGCCATATTTCACAAGGATGGAGACTATAAACACAGGGGTGAGCATGGAGCAGGGCGAGAGCAGATGATGTAATGCCTAGGAAATAACCCAAGGGGATACAAATGAGTTCACATTTCAGTGTCCGAACCCCAACAATTTAACAGCTGTGTGCCTTCTCATCCTTGTCCTCGCCTAATTACTCAGGCTCTTTCAATGTTTCTTATCACTCTGGTGCTTTTGAGCCTCTTCCCAAAGGTTAGTTCCTTTCAACAGATTCTTTCCAGTGACTACACTTGCTGTAGTGTCCTTGGAGGAGATGAATGCTTCTTCAAAACAGTAACACTGCTTTCGGGGATGACTGTAGCTACCTAAAGCAGACGCGCTGTAGGACTGACTACAGACCGCAACTTACCCCTCCCCTCAGTAAAACAAGAAGAAATAAAGACGAAGACTTTTCTGTGTAGGCTTGTACGCTGCAACTCGTATGAAATGAAACTCCTATGTGTTCATCTCCTTTAGTAGCATGCCTTTGTAAGTTGCCAGCTCTGTGGTTTATAAATTATTTTAAACTCTTACACGACTACTCAAAAATATAAATGTGTGTGTTAATATTGTAGACTAGGACTGCTGATAATACAAGGGAAATTTAAGTAGCTTATAAATGTTAAAATGTAAAAGCAAAGGAAGCCTTGCTATTCATCTTCTCTGCAATATTCAGACATTCATGAAATTGAAAGTTAATGTACCAGGGACTTTCATGATCTGACCCATTCCATCCTATCTATTAGATTCTCAAAGCACTGGAGACAGAGGACCAATATGTCACCAACACAGGACTGGAAAGGTCACAAAAACGAAGCATCAATAAAGCACTACTTCTGAATTAAATTTCACAGTGCTCAGCAGAAAATATGTTCCATGAGCTAGGAATATTCGTAAGAATGGAACTGACATCTAGCTACAACTTGAAGAAAATAGCAAAGTATGTCTTGATTCAAAACATTATGTGAGAATTATGGACTTAGCTGGAGAGGAGGAAGGAAGGGACAATCAAGCAGAGAGATTCTTAAACAGTCAGGGATAGCCAGGAAAGAATGGAGGGGCTGAGGGGGGAGGGAGAAGTGACAGAGAAGAGAGAGAGTGCAGGGACATTTTATGTTGTGGAATATTAGGGGAATTCTCCCAAAAGCACTCTTGTCAGTAAAATCATTTGGAATTAAGTACCCATTAAAAGACAGAGATTCACATCTTTTGGTTTTACATCTCTTCCAATAAAAGGAGACAAATATTAGTTTAGATAATGATATGAGTAAAATTAAATATGTCCCAAATATCTTTAAAAAGAACGTGATAAGCATTACACTGGGAAAAAAGACTGTTAAGAAAGAGTAGGAAACTTTATTATAAAGTTTACTTCTGTATCTAAAATACATGAGTCCCACAAACATTTATTAATGATTATCTTTTATCATACATATTATGTTTTTCTTCTCTTCTTTTGATGACTGAATCAATTCTCCCTTGCTTTTTCTAAATATATCACCTACTTTAACTTAAAAAAATTTAAATAATTAGGGCATTAGTTTGACAGCTGAAAAAAAGAAGTGAAAAATAACCAAAATCTAACTGCTTGAAAAAAAATGTGCTGTAGGATCATTCTTCCAGATTTCAATAGGGGAGAGATTAAAATCATGGTCATTTGACATAAAGCAAGAAACAGTCAGATAATCTTTGAGAAGAGAAGAGTCTTGCTCCAATAGCCCCAGAGTTCCTCGGGCTACACGATTCCTTAAATGTTTTAGTCCATTACATTTTGTACAACTCAGCTGAAAAATTCAGGAGTGCAATTCAATAATTGCTGTCTTCTGTGATCACCATTCCTTTAAGGATCACCTGTAGTAGTTAGCAGCTTACAAATGTTCTGAAGCATCCGCCAGTTTCCCTTAACCGGCCTCAGGAATGAAGATCTTGTACGATATTTTAAAAATAACTCTTTCTGCTTCCCTGAACGCAGGGCTGCCGTGTTGCCCAAGCCTACAGGTCTGTTTTAAATTCAAATGGAATCTGAGGATCTTGACAGAAAGGACCCCAGAGAGGACTTGTCCAATTGACAACAGAGAATCCAATAAGTCTTTTCTTCTTAAGCCTCGAGATGTTATGTTGGGAGAAAAAGAAGAACGCAGGAGCAGAGGGAATGCTAATAACCCGAGCAGGTCTGGGGTGGAAAAGTCTATTCTTTCAACTCCTTATCACTTGCATATTCTTGAATTTACTGCCAAAACTTTAAAATTAATAAATGTGGCAGTTGTACAAATGGTAAGCAGAGTTTAAGCTTGCTGATTTGACCCATTTTCATTAGATATGGAGCTTCGATATTTCCATTAGAAATATCTTTTTGCATTAAACTAAAGACAAACACAATTGACATTCAACTTGGACTTATTATGTGACTTATGGTTATGTAAAGAATAGCTATTTGAGTCAGATCTAGAAATCCTTAAATTCATCTTGCACCAGATCAAAAGGGGAGATTTGCTAAATTTCTGCAGGAACCACAATTCCTATTCCATATGCCAGAGGGTAAAGCTTTTATGCTGGCAAAGATGTATGTAACTGGGTCCTTCAATAATTCGCAGAGATGGAGAATGTACATTCCTTGGAGAAAAGTGCACCGTAAGGGTTAGGAGAGGTAACAACACAGGCAAAAACTGCCTAGAAAGAGCCTGCCTAACATGTTTCCTGTTACTATTCTCAGTGACGGCTATTATGTTTAATTAGATCTTCCTGACAAAATTCATTACAGGAAATCCTGGCTTAGAGAAGAAATAATAAACTCAGCTCATTCATAACCGATTAATTATTTTGCTTTTAAGGAACTAGGATGCTATTTTTCCTCCCCCTTTTTTCTTTTCTAGTGTCTAGAAGACTTGAATGCAATGCCCTAGAAGTAAAAGGGAAGGCAAATGGAAGCAGGTGTTAAACAAATAAACAGAATTCTCCAGCCCACATGTCTACGGTAGCCCCATCCTCCACTTCCTGGGACAGAAGAGTAAATACAAAGCGCTTTCTGGGAGGCAGAAGAAGGAAGAGATAGTCTAACGTCTCTCACGTCCTCTCTTGCCATCTCCACGGCTGCTCTTGGTAAATTCATGCCTGTTTTCCCTCTGGTAGTAACAAGTCACCTCTATGCAGACAGAGCTCTCTGATCCTGCTCCTGCAACCAATGCACCCTCCACCCAGCGTCCAGAGTGAGTCTCCTGAAGTACAAACGCTGTGTTTCTTCCTCTTCACCGCTGTCCCACTACCTTTGAAATAACAAGTGCATATATAATACGGCATCCAAGGTCCCCCATCACCTGGCATCTGCCTAAATCAACGATTTTATGTTGTTTCAAACCCCCAATCCTGGCACATGCCACCCTCACCCAAAGTTCCTGCTGCCCAGGTAGAGTGATCTGCAGCTCCTTTGAATCAGAACCTGCCTCTGAGTATTAAGGTATTAATTCATGAGCTGCCTTTACCCAGCCTGTCTCCATCTCCATTCTACCCACCTGATAGCATCTGGAAATCAAAGAGCTTCTGATGAGCCACCATGATTGCTGCCTTCTCTCTCTCTCTCTCTCTCTCTCTCTCTTTGTAAAAGATTTATTTATTTATTTGGAAAGTCAGAATTACAGAGAGAAAGCATGAGCAGAGATACAGAGATCTTCCACCTGCTGGTTTACTCCCCAGTTAGCTGCAAAGGACAGGGCTGAGCCAGGGTGAAGCCAGGAGCCAGGAACTTCTTCCAGGACTCCCACATGGGTGGCAGGGTCTCAGATACCCAGGCCATCTTCTGCTGCTTTTCAGGCCATTAACAGGGAACTGGATCTGAAATGGAGCAGCCTAGGCCTAATTGGTGCCGATATGGGATGCTGGTGACACAGGTGCTGCACTACAACAATGCTGGTCCCACTGCCCTCTTGATCTATATGTACACATACATGTTATATAAACACACAGAGAATACATTCATGCATATGCATATATATGAGAATGTATGCATATTCATACTTAGGCACCAAATTATTATCAGCTACATTTTTAGCAAAAGTAAAGCAAATGTTTCTGAAAACACATTATGAGAAAATTTGCCTCCCATATTGGTAGGTCTAACTGTAAGCTCAGATACAGAGTCTGAGATAATGCAATGCATACGTATGTTGTCTATGAATTCGGATTCTCTGCTAGTCTATCTCTGATGCATAATGAGAATCCTCCCAGAGCTGGCAAATCAGCCTTCAGAATTTCAGAGTCACAGGGGTTCTCCTCCCTTCTTTAGCAGTTGCCAGGTCACACAGAAAACTGCGGGAGGTAGGGGTCCAATCAACTTACTGCATCCTCCTTACTGGCTTTGAGTTTTATGGGTCCAGTGCACTTGAATTCTGAGAACAACACATACATTTGGCTGATGCTTACATTTTTTAAATTGCAACGAAAGCCAGTGCCCTTGTAAGAATGTTCCAAGATTAGATGAACAAAATCATGTTCATCAAATTCATTTTCCTCATGGGTTTCAGATTTTGATCATCGCTCCTTCAGTCTCCATATGGAAAGGCTAAAACCCTAAGGGTTTAGTATGTCCTCCTGTGGCATGCCTAGCTGCCCCTGTTCCCTTGAATATTGTGGTTATAGCTTTTTCTTGGGGCCAGCGCTGTGGCATAGTGGGTAAAGCCACTGCCTGCAGTGCCGTCATCCCATATGGGTGCCGGTTCTAGTCCCGGCTGCTCCACTTCTGATCCAGCTCTCTGCTATGGCCTGGAAAAGCAGTAGAAGATGGCCCAAGTCCTTAGGCCCCTACACCCACGTGGGAGACCTAGAAGAAGCTCCTGGCTCCTGATCAATGCAGCTCCTGCCGTTGCGGTCAATTGGGTCATGAACCAGTGGATAGAAGACCTCTCTGTCTCTCCTTCTCTCTCTGTGAAACTCTGACTTTCAAATAAATAAATATATCTCTAAAAAAAATCTTTTTCTCTTCAGTTTCCTTGGACTTTAAGGTCTTCATGTACCCTTGAGTTCAAGGTCTTGTGGCCCAAACTGCACAAAGTCTCTCAAGTGTAGTTCAAACCCTGCTATTTTTGCAAAGGCAAGCCATGCTTTGTTTTGGCTTTCCTGCTGATTCCAGGCATTTCTCTGGCATTTTAGGAAAAGAGCCTACATGGTCTATTCTCAGGACTGATGAAATTTAGTTCAGTTCAACTCAAGAAATGTTGATTGAGCAAAGACCATGAGCTCAGCACCCTCATCACTATATTTAAACAATGGTTGAAAGGCATCATTTCATAAAGCTAGCAGAGATTGGGGCACAGAGGGTAATAGGTATTAGTGCTGGGCAGGATTTATAAAATCAGCAGTTCCAATCATTCCGACTTCCTATAATCCAGGAAGCTGCCTCTTTGAATGAAAGCTCATTAGAATGTGAATGCTCAGCAAATAAAAACTGAGCTGCTATAGTGAAGCAATTGTTTTGGAGACAGAACCACTTCCCCTGCATCTTCTCTGGATGCACATAAATATTCACAGAACATGAGGCTCTAGAAGCCTGGTTCAGGCCCCACAACACATTTACAGAGAAGCAGCTGAGGTGCTGAGAGCTGGATTGCAGATGGTTCGGAAGGCAAAGATTGTCTCTGTGGTGCAGTACAGGCAGCACTATGTTCCCTGTACTCTCCTTGCCTTGATACTCACTGACAGTTTTTTTTTTTCCCATGTCTTGTAAAGACAGTCTTCTAAACGGACCTACTGAGTTTCTCATTTCACTACACCTGAATTGATTTGCCTCTCCATCCCTCTTTTCTTGCCCCTTTCTTTCCTCAGTTCTTCCTCCCTCCCTCCTCCCTGCCCCCCTCCTCCCTCCTTCCTCTCTCCCTCCCTCCCTCCTCCCTCCTTCCTCTCTCCCTCCCTCCGTCCCTCCCTCCCTCCCTCCCTCCCTCCTTCCTTCACTGCCTCCATCCCTCCTTCATCCTTCCTTCCCATTTTAAATATGAATGGAATGAAGCTAAGTTTCTCATACCATCTTCAATTTGCTTAGTTTTCCAAATCCTTATGTTGGCAGAAGCCTGAACCCAGGTTCCAGAGTTATGCTTCCATCCAATCAGACAAATCAATCTATTCGTGCCCTGATTTCATTTTTCATAAACGCCTTCTGAATGCATTTACTTGGTCTAATTCCTTTAACTCACCCCATTTTCCTACATTACTTCCTCTGATCAAGAAAGATGGTCAGATTAGAATATTTTGGTGAAAGAAGCCCATGGTCTCTGGAAGTTCCTTTAACACCCTTGAAAGGCATATGATGATCGGCATTAATAATCACCCCCATTGGGCTTCTCATTGGGTTGTGGGCAGCCACTGAAGCTGCTAAAAAACCCTGCACTGCATGTTTTGAGACCTGCCAAAGACAAAGGGACATGCCAACAGCTTGAGCATGATCCTAACACATGAAAATATATACAACAGCTGATAGACCGATAATAACACAATAGTGATGACCCCAGATTATCTGTTCAGTAGCAAGTTCTTCCCACATGGCCTTAGTTATAAATGTAATATGACACAAATGAATGATGAACAAAGAAACAACCTGTGTCACTTTAAGAGTTGTGAACTATATTTTTATACTGACGACTAATACAAGTGATGAAGGAACTAGACACTAGATCAAAAATATGAAAACCATTTCTTACCCATGCTCATGATGCTCTGTTGTTGGAGCCCACGACCTTCTCTGGAGGAAATAAAGTGTATGTGAGGAGGGTGACAAGCCATTAGTAGAATATTCTGTAGCATTAGCGATTCTCAAGAGTGAAGCTGCCCTTTAAAAATAAAACCTGCTGAGCTTGGCCAGACATTAGTTACACATCTTTTCCTCACAGTGTTTCATTTCGCAAATGATCATTGTGGTAATGCTAGTCATTGAGGATTATTTCACTACATTCTAGGAGGAGGGTCAAATGAGGTGAGGGTGGAAAGAGGGAAAAGAGACTAAAAATTGCTCTAATTTCCTAATCCAATGCATTGTGACTAGTAATCTCCATAGGAACCTATTCACTGCGAGGAAGAACGACAACGTTGCCCACACGGGGCTACCTGCATTTCTAATCCACACATTAACTACAGTAATATCACAACTATCAACGCACATATTTAAAACAGACTCCTGGCATATTCTGTTCAAGTTCTATGTTCTCTGAACAAAAATGTTGCCATGGAAACCTCTACCATAAGGCAGGTGTAGTTCTGCAAAGGACTATGGGCTATGAAATCAGGTTCCCATGGCAACATTTTTGTTCAAAGTCTAAAGAATCTTAAATACATGTGCCAATACATATTATTACCCAGCAGGGTACACAGGTGGGATTAATAAAGTTCAATATTTGCTCAACTAAAAGTTGTAATCACAGTGAAAATAAGTGAATTAAAATCAGTTCCTAGGCATAGCTTATATAAACAGAATTTAGAGTTGTAACACTACTTCTACATGAATAAGTAAACATATGTAAAGTATTAATAGATTACTTTTTCTTCTATAAATTCATAAAGTAGACCAATATTCACAAAAATTATGCAATTTTTAAAATTTGAAATGTTATCTTTAACTCAGTATTCACGGATGAGACTAAGTCACTCAAACTTATCAAAGGAAATTAACATCACATTGTCCACCTGAAATAGATCTCATTATTATGACGGCCAAACAGCTACAACACCAAAAAAATAATGTCAGGTTGATTCATCTATGTTACAGAGCTCACGCTAATATAATGTGCCAGTTGGGATATTTATGATAATTGCCATTTCTAGAGCCTCAAAAGATCCATATAAATATGCCATGAACCAAATTAAGAAAAGCTTTCGCTTTATCTTCTACAGATAATCCAGAAGATAATAATGATTCATTACAATAATCTTTCAGAATATAAAGAAGATACACTACATAAGGCAAAGATGTTATCACATGGATATATTTACATTTTTATATACTTATTTTAATTTTTATTTATTTTAAAGGCAGAATTATATATAGAGAGAAAGAGACCTAATCCACTGGTTCACTCCCCATATGCTCAATACCTGAAAGAGTTAGGGCTGGGTGAGGCTGAAGCCGGGAGCCTGGATCCCAATCTGGATCTACCATGAAGTAGTAGAGACGCAAGTACCTGAGCCATCACCTGCTGGCTCCCAGGGTGTGCATTAGCAGGAAGCTGGAATCAGAAGTAGAGCTGGAACTCTAGGTACTGTAAATGGGATGGGTGCTTTCCAAGTGATGTCTTAACTGCTGTGCCAAATGCTGTCCCCAAGTTAAGTCCTAAAAGGAGAATTCTCTTACTCATTATCATTTCACATCTTCGAAGTCTCATAAAATGTCAAAATAAAATTAGCAAACACCAGAGTACATGCTCTTTGAGGTCAGAGGCCATGTCTGGCTCTACACAGAGAAAAGAACAGAGTAGATGTTCAATAAATAGCATTAAATGAATGGATGAAATGCATTAGCGATGTGGCTCATAAAGAATCTTTGGTTGTCAATTGTCTTTCACAAAATTATAGAAATAAAACTAGCACTCAGGTGAAATTTTCCCACTATATTATATACTTCCCATTCAGATACATCTCACCATCTTTTTGATTGCTTTCTACTTCAAACCTGTAGCAGTTTTTCCACCTTTTTTTTTTTCCCTCCAGTGATTTCATCAATGGGTTAATGATCTACAATCAAACATTTAAATGCAGCCAGAGAGCTGAGCACATAAAGGGTCCCTAGGGACCTTTTCATAAAAGTAAATAAATAATTTCTTAATGCAATGACTAATTCCTGTTTTGTGAGTTATTTTTCCTGTAGTAGTTGTTTTTAGACTAGCATGCCTATAACTATTTGCATATTGAGCTCTGAATCTTCTAAACAATTTAAGCCAAATTTCATGTATTTTTTCTTTGCCTCCCCCCAAATTAGCTGAAAACTTACAGTATTAGAATGCAATCACAGTTACCAAATCCATTTCCAAAATGGCACACACTAGAATGACGTTCTTAAGACAGATCAGTTTATCACAACGTTCATGGAAGCTGCAGCCTAAATACATGGAATTTAAAAACTGGAAGACAATTCTGAAGTGTCAAGGACTTACAGGTGCCTGAGGTGATGGTGGCCAGGCTCAGAGCACCCAGGAGCTCGATCTGGCTCTGAGGGTGGGCTGCATTCCTTCCAAGGGCCCTGCCCCACTGAGAGGCTTTGGTAACTGAGTCCTCTTCTGTGAGGTTGAACTCTGTCAATTTCAAATGGAAAGGGTAGCATCTTCCCATGCGCATGGGTTTTGTGTGTATCAAATGAGGTGACACGTACCAGATTTATATTTCTTTGTAAATACATAAATGTAGAAGTGTCAATAATTACTGCTATTATTGCTATCTTATTCAAAGTCCATAAAAATTAACTTATCTAAGAAATAATCACAGCACTCCTGGCTGGAGAGAGAGAGAGACAGAGAGGGGAAGTAGGGTGGGAGAGAGAGAGAGAGAAATAGCATTTAGAAGTCAGACTATGTCCATTTATTTCTCTTTAGCATCAAATTCAATTATTTGAGTGCCTAATTCTTTTCTAAAAGGTAGGGATGCAGATAGAGACCCCAAGTTTTGATGCTGGCATTTAAACCCTAAAAATTTTAAAGATTCATTTATTTATTTGAAAGAGTTACACAGAGGGAGGAGAGGCAGAGAGAGAGAGGTCTTCCATCCACTGGTTCACTTCCCAAATGGCTGCAACAGCCAGAGCTGCGCCAATCCAAAGCCAGGAGCCAGGAGCTTCTTCCAGGTCTCCCATGTGGGTGTAGGGGCCCAAGGACTTGGGACATCCTCTACTGCTTTCCCAGGCCATAGCAGAGAGCTAGAGCAGCTGGGTCTCGAACCGGTGCCCATATGGGAATGCTGGCACTTCAGGCCAGGGTATTAAACTGCTGTGCCACAGCACTGGCTCCTCCAATTATTCTTAATTTTAGGAATGTCTTGAGCTCTGGGAAAATTTTGGCTGAGGAGCATATGATACCAAAGTGCATATTGTAGGTAAATATTTGCAGTGTTTTTGACAAATTACCAAAGAACCATGTGCTTATGTTTAAAAATCCACAACTTTATTATTTCCATCAAATCAAAGAAAAACAGAGCCAAAATATAAATAAATCCAACATTCAAGGGAATGTGCAAACTCTTAAAGAATCTGCTCAGGGTTGGTGTCATGCTGCAGTTGGTTAAACTACTATCTGTGATGCCAGCATCCCACACAAGCACCAGCTGAGTAACAGCTGCTCCACTTGCAATCCAGCTCCCTACCAATGCGCTTGTGAGAGCAGCTGAAGTTGGCCCAAGTGCATGGACCCCTGCCACCCATGTAAATGACCCAGATGGAGTACCAGGCTCTTGGCTTCAGGCTGGCCCAGCCCTGACTGCTGTGGCCATTTGGGGAGTGAAATGGCAGATGAACAAAGCTCTTTCTGTCTCTCCCACTCTATATAAGTTAATTCCAAACACACAATTTTTTTAAAAAAAAGTTGTAAAAAAATTAAAGAATATTCTCCGTCAAGTCACAGTCACAGGTTTTCATTCACTCAGAGAGGCATGATAGCTGGTTTTGCAAATGCTAGGAGAAACTGAACATTCTGTATCAGCTGGCTGACTCCTAAGTATTCAAGAGCTGGCACACAAATAAAGTGATCCAAAGTCTTTGCAGAGAAAACTGGGGAAAGAGTTGAAATCTCATGAGGTGGGGCACCCATGAGAAATCTGGAACATCTGGCAGGGGATACTATATTCATGTCCTGACCTGGCTGTCCCAGTGTCCTCAACTTCCTTTATAGAGAGTATAGAAGTAAACATGTGCATAGAGTACCCCCGGAGCAGAGAAAGATGTAAAACCCCTGGCCCATCTCCCTCTGGAAGAACGTGCTGCCTAGGAATGGAGGAGGGAGGGAGGATACAATGGAGTGTAAGAAACAACTGGAGTCTACAAGAGCAAGAGACAGAAGTCCTCTCTTTGAATTTTGGAGCAACCCAACAGAGAAAAGGCAATACCTTTCCTGAAGCCATTAACAAGTATACTACGGGGTAACTTTCCCAATCATCTTCTGTTTTACTAGAAAACTACGGTGAAAATTGCAATCTGTCTGCTGTAGAACACAGCCAAGCATGATCTCAAACTGATTACAGGCTTGTAGAATTGCATCAGCATCGATTTAGCAGGCAGGAGCCCGCAGCGTGTCCGTGTGGGACGATTTCTTAACTGCAGTGCTTGGCTCCTGTCTTTGATGCTGGGATGGTCCCAGGAGAGCGTTTGCGTGCTCCCTTAACGACACTCAGGTTGTAACCTGGAACCATCAGGGGCTTCTGCAGAATCTTGGGGGAGGGGAACGGACTTGAAGGACCTGGGATTCTTCACTGAATGAAAGTGCTGTTAAGGATATAAAATCCTCTAAACACTGCTGCCTACACTGCAAGATTGTGTTCCTAATCCCAAAAAGACATCCACTCAAACCACATTTAACATTTCACATCCTTACAAGACTGTGTCCATTATTGCATGACATGAAAAGTATAAGAAACAAGTGTTTTTAAATAAAAATAAAAACAAGCTCACTGAAGAAGAATGGAAAGATTAAATCATTTTACCTTGCATCTTTTGCTTAAAAGACATGTGGTTCTTTCATTTGTTCATCCATTCATTTATAAAATTCGTATTTACTGAGTTCCTACCATGTTCACACAATATGTAGTTAGTCACACAATATGGAAAAACGCATTTGCTGATAGCTGTAGCTTCAACAAAACTCAGCGCATGAAAAAGAGAAATGTTCTAACATCCAAATAAAGTACTTTTTTTATTTGAGAAATCTCTTGCTATTTTCTAAGTAAATCACTTAACAGACACATGTTTCACCAGATTTCAGTTTGACAAAAGTAGTAATTTAGGCGACCACGAAGTGATGCTATTATGAAGCTTGGCGATTCCAGTTCAGCCACGCAGGAAGCATTTCTTGCCTGTGACCTTTACACCGGCTAAGTGATAGAACTCTCTGGCACGGTGCACAGATCAGAGGAACGCCGCGCAAATATCATTCAAGAGCAAACACTCTGTCGCCCAACTTGATTACATGGAAATTGGTTTTGTACAATAGAAGTCTTTTTGTTCAGTCTACTACGGACTCCTATGGTGTAACCTTCTTTACCGAGTTAATAGACTAGGGATGGATTTTGAATTTCACACACATACACAAAAGCCTCATTACCATTTGCATTTGTTCATGACTGACAAAAATTAGCAGGAGCTACCTCAAATCATGAAAACCAAAAAATGAAATCGAACTGAGAAAAGCCCATTTTCTTGAAGCTCATTTAATAGGGATTAAAGTTAATTATAATAGGATATTCCAACTTATAAAGAGTAATTGTGCTTTCCTTTTCAGATAGCCAGAAAAGCAGATACGATCATGATTTAATTTAATTTTTTAAAATAATATTTTATTTCTATAAGTTGAAGAAATTTCATATGTATATATAGATACATATATATAATAGTATAGTTATACTCCCCACGTTATCCTCTCTCCTCCTGCTGGGGTACAAACTAAAAGATGTCTGACATTTCAAATGTTGATTCTAATTTGAAACAAAACAAACACTTTTCAGAAAGGAAAACAAGAAATGAATAAGGTAAAGGAAGGGGTATAGAAAAACTCTATGAAGGGTTTTTAAAAAGTTCATGGAAAATTAATTTAAAGATAAGTCTATCTCAGCGCAAAAAGTTTTTGGAATTCATGCACATGAGGAATCTTCAGGAAGTGCATAGATATCATGTAAAAACTATGCATGGATTTCACATTTTTTTGTACCAAAACAAATTTATTTTTGAATTCTAGTTTTTCTTAGCTTTCTGAAATGCTCTCATATGAGTACCTAATTTCTTCAACTGCAAGTATCAGAAGAATTCTTTCCTACTCTGACTAGATCCAGAGACCATCTTAATCCCTGTGCACCAGGTAGTTGCTAACTTCCTGCCCATTTTGCCGTACCCACACATACCCCACGCCTTGGCCCCTTCAATGTTCTGGATCCCCTTGTTTTCCTTATCTGGGTAGCAGCCAGTGGGAAGGAGAGGAAGTCTCCACCATGACTCTTCCATGTGGAGCTGGCTGTTTCTCATGCCCTCTTCTCATAGATATTTTCATTCCAACCTCTTCACATATCCATCTTTGCCTGAACTCTCAGCCTTGGACCCCACAGGTACAGTTCCGGGGAGGCCCTTTCCAAGGGCCAGGGCTGAACCAACACATGATGCTATGTTATAGCTCCCCATGTTGGGAAGGGTGGGACTGGGATTTGTGACTCTAGGCTTTTCTCTCGGTCCTGTTAGGAGGCTCCTTCACACACAAGAGATTACATTTGTTAAAATACACCTGGAGTGTGTGAACTCTTTCTCTACTACCCAATCCTACAGTTTGGTCTGCATTGTTTGTGGGGAGCAGCAAGAAAACAATGAATTGCGGAGCCAGCTACAGGTAAATGTATTAAGGTGAATGCAATCTTTAAATGTATTAAGACATCAAGTTGGCCATAGATGCAAGGGTCACAAGGCATAACTGTAACTTTTTAATGTTACTAAGTCTAGATTTCAGATTCTAACCCAGCTCCTAACTTTATCAGTGATGGGACACCTTGCTGTATTTCTCCAGGCCACAGACCTTCAAGCCAGTGTGACCTCTCTGGTTGTTGAATGGGTACATATATGTTTAGCACAAACTCAGTCACTATTTTTCATTTTTCTAGATCCTAGAAGGATTGTTGGACAGTTGGAGGAAACATATATACACATACATTTGCCAGATTAAGTACATTGATTTATGTGACTTTTCATGAGAGATGTATACAGGGGCTTTCAAGTCTGGCACAATCATATTTTGGTTTTTTTATTACAGAAATAACAAACACCAGACAATAACTGCTAAGTTTTGACATGCATAAATACTATGAAGCCATCACCAGGATGAAGACAATGAGCATGTTCATCTTCTCCCAAAGGTTCCTCCCATCTCTCCACCTAGCATACTAAAATTTTCAGCATTATTTTAATAGAAGAAACTATCATCTTCATTCTCCAAGAGTCCCATGCCATAACATTGAAAATGACAGCACCTTCCATCCAAAGTCTCTAGAATCCAAGTTCCTAGGTGTTCAGAGATCAAGGTTTGGCATATTCTATCAAACAGGTGTGCATGTGAGAGCATTTGGACACATGTGTGCTTTCACATATACCAAACATATTCACTTTCACAATACACCTCAATGTGATATGCATTAGAAATAATTGCGACTTTTTCCAGAGATAATATGCTATTGTTTTTACTAAAGGAAACTTTTGGAAGTTTTCACTGAAATATCTTTTCACCCTATGGAACCAACCTTTCTGGTACATGCTATCTAAAGGCTTAGAAACGTATGACTAGAACTCCAAAGAGCCATTTAGATTATCATGTGAAGTAGTCAACCGCGTGGGGTTGGAAGGACACAAACAGGGTCCAAACAATTAGCTCCCGTCACTCTTGCTGTGTGAAAATTGAATGATAACACTCACGCCAGGTGCACTGGGCTCCAGCCGGAGAGCAGGGATGCTGCAGCCCACACAGTTCCTGGACAACACATAAAAAGCAGGCTCCCGTGGAGACTGCCATCATTCAGCCAAACACTCCATGAGCAACCATTTGTTGGGTAGCAACTTTTTTGCAAACCAAACAACTGAGAAGTCTCTGCCTTTCTGTATTTCTAAGAGTGATGTTTTTCCCTTTGCATAACAGGTAACCTTAGCTGGCAAATCAAATTGTTTATTAAGGGAAGCATGCCATGGTGCACACTCAAGGGCCACTAGTTTCATGAATAAACCTCCTCCTTTGCCACATGGCAACTGGAAGAAGCATTGATTAACCAATCAATACATGTAGAGATCAGATGTAGGCTCTTTTCTCCACTGTGTGGTTGTCACATTTATAAAATATACAGTTTGAGTCAGATATGAATTACTTTCTATGACTTCTGTATGCATAGCCTCATGAGATACTGGACCATTCATCTGTCTTGTGAATATTACTGAATTTCTATGATGTGCAAAGGCATTGCAGAGTACATACATAGGGACATAACCTAACGTGGCTCTCAGCGAGCTAACATCATGGCAAAAGTGCTTATGGTACTCAAGAGAACATTTAACAATGATGATGATGATGAAAGAAGAGAAGTCTGCAGCAGAGACTCTCACACTGAAGGCAATTCAGGATGAGAAAGGCAAGCTTTCTGCTTTAATTAACCCTTGGGCTTTGTAACCTGCTTAGACATCCTGATTCCACCCACAAGTTGTCTTTGCATGTTTTTGTCAACATGTCTTTTTCTGAACTACACTAGAAGTCCTTTGAGGTGATGGATTAATTTATCTTTCATATCTTGGTACAAGCACATAGCATGTGCTCTTCTTGCTGCGGAATGAATGATCAGCAACTATTTTCTTTTATTTATTTATTTGACAAGTAGAGTTATAGGCAGTGAGAGAGACAGAAAGAAAGGTCTTCCTTCCATTGGTTCACTCTTCAAATGGCCACAATGGCCAGAGCTACTACGCTAATCCGAAGCCAGGAGTCTCCTCCTGGTCTCCCATGCAGGTGCAAGGGCCCAAGGACCTGGGCCATCCTCCACTGCTTTCGCGGGCTACAGCAGAGAGCTGGACTGGAAGAGGAGCAACCGGGACTAGAACCTGACGCCCATATGGGATGGCAGCACCGCTGATGGAGTGAGCCACGGCGCCGGCCTCAGCAAGTATTTTCATGTTCAGTGCATGGTTTGAAGCCAGCCCAGTCACAGAAGATTTGTAGAGACGATTAACAGTTTCCTTAATGTTCTTTCCTAAGGGAGGCCTTTGCTTATTCCTTACAGGAGAAAAGAAATTTTTTCCATTTATAAAATGATTATAGATTCATTGCACATAGTTCTGTAAATGCCCAGAAAACCACAAAACATCAATTATTGTATTTTGTAATACTCTACAAAACTACCATCACTAAGGCTTTGGCGTACTCTCTTGCCTTTTTATGTGATAATGTGAAATAAGTACAGCTTGTATACCCAATATTTTATACTCAATATATATTCTGTGGATTAATATTAATTACTACCTCTTGAAATGAATTTGAATTTATCTAAGATTCATGAAATGGTTTGAGACACATATAGAAAGTAATTTGATTGCTGCAATGAAGCAAATTAACATGTGTATCATGTTGCAGATTACTTGTTTGGGTGTGACAAGAGCAGCTAAAATCCACTAATTTAACAATTAACCCTGACACAATACAACTTTGTTAACTAGAGCCCTGATGTTGTACATTAGATCCCTAGACTTACTCTTTCTGCATATCTGCTACTTGGTATCATTTGATTTACACGACCCATTCCCCTCCCCTCAATGCTTACTCTCTCTACTCTGATATCTGCTGTTTTACTCCCATCTCTGTATATTTGACCTCGCTCTTTTTCCTATCACACATAGAAGTGATATGCAATATGCTTTTTCTATATCTGTTTTAATATATATGTATACATTAACATATACATATATATTTATTTAATCAAAGTATTGATTAAGCTTACCAGTCAGTCCAGAGATTTATTCCTTTCTAACATTTTTTAAGATTTTATTTACTTATTTGAGAGGTAGATTTACAGAAACTGAGAAGGGAGAGACAGAGAGAAAGACCTTCCATCAGCTGGTTCATTCCCCAAATGACCACAATGGCTGGAGCTGTGCTGATCTGAAGCCAGGAGCCAGGAGTTTCCTCCAGGCCTTCCATATGGGTGCAGGGGCCCAAGCACCTGGGCTATATTCTGCTGCTTTTCCAAGCCATAGCAGAGAGCTGGACCGGAAGTGGGGCAGCTGGGACTAGAACCACTGTCCATATGGGATGCCAGTGCCACAGGCAGAAGCTTAACTTACTGTGCCACAGTACTGACCCCCGTATCCTCATTTTTAAAATCATCTCTTTTGGAAGGCAATTGACACCAGATTAAATGCTCTTCCACGGATTCTAATTCTATTTGGGGGATAAATTACATGATGACTTAATGATGTCCAGGATATTCAACCCAACTTGACCCCTGGAAAGCACCCCAAAGGATCAAAATGGCAATGCTACCATCTGGAAGCTTTCTCTTTTAAAAAATTATTTAAGTTATACAAGTTTTGTTTATTTCATAATAAAGATTTGGGAACATACTGATGCTTCCCTCTCCCCTGCCCATGCTCCAACCTTCTTCCTCTTCCCTCTCCCATCTGGAAGCTTTCAGGAGTACAAGGACCCAGCCACTGATCCCTAACAGACACAGCTCATGCCACAGAAATAAGACAGTGCAGGAGAGCTCCAGCATGCTCTGTTGAAGACTGAAGCTATTGAACAAACATTAGAGCATGTCATTCCTACTCTCCTCTCTCAAAACCCTCCTATGCCTCTCCCACCTCTAACTCCTATCTGGAACAGTTTTCCCTCCAATGTCTGCCTCAGGCATCACCTCTGTTGCAAAGCCCTTTCTGACCTCATTGGCTACTTACGGAAAACAGAACACTGCTCCTGGGTGCCTCCACTATTCCTACAGTCCTGAGCCACACGATGACGTTTCCATCAGCGATGGGCTGTAAATATCACGGCAGCTCCGTAACATTGTAATGGGGATGAAAGAGTCCTGTGGCCTGGTGATGTCATGGCTGCTGCCACATCACAGCATGACACATTAAGTAAACACGCCAACTGCATTCCAGTCATGTAAAAGTATGGCACATACCATATGTGCAGTGCAGAATATCTGGTAAGGGTAACAAACGACTATGCTACCGGTTTATGTATTTATATATTAGACTTTTTATCATTGGGCTGTACTACTTCTACTTATTAAACAAAAAAAGTGTGCTGGTTTATCCTGGCAGCAGCCACTTGTGTCTCTTGTTTACTGCATCTCTTGATTGCATCAAGAGGCCTTGTGGCCACTGAGTGATTGGCTGATACCATGAGGATTTCTTAAGTGCACTTTTTGATGTCTGCACAGTGAAGACATCAGCTAATCACTTATTTCTCTGAACACGTCTCCGTGGTGGCTGACACACGATGGTACTTGCTTTGACTCCATGCCACAGCCTCCTGGGTACACTGATCAGATTTTGTCTTTCTTCCTCTCTAACAGATTATACTATTCTGTTTATTTTCATATTCCTGTTGTTCTCCATAGCACCTGTCACACAGTAGGCCAACTCACATTTATTGAGTGAATGAATGACTGAATGAGATCCCCAAGGGTGAACACAGATTGGAAGGGCAGAAGTGGACAAGGAAGCCCAGTACACAATCAGTGTCCCTGAGGTCTAAGAATGGGCACTATTAACAACCAGGGCAAGAAGTCTTGCCTGACAGCTTCAACGCAGGGTCTTGAGTGTCTCAAATACTTTTCTTTATGTCCTTCTGTATCATCAACAGTCACCTGAGCTGGCTTTGTGGACAAGCACTCAGCCCCCGACTGTGGCTTTCAATGCGCAGCCCAGCACCTGCTGCAGAGCCTTTACCCAGACGTTCTGTTGTCCTTAGCAGGGATCCCTTGCTCAGATCATCCTCATTCCAGGATTCTCCTCATTTCCCTCACAATACTCAAAATTTGGGGAAATGTGGAAGACTCCCTTTCTTGCCAACTCCATCTCCCTCTGGTCTCCCACTGCTAAACATGGATATTTTCAGAGTACTGATGACTAGAAAAAAAGAGGCCAAAGGAAATTTGCATGGCAAAGGTACACAAATCATTTTAGGCATGCAAATTATTGTTTTTAGGAGAATAAAAGGCTGTAAATATTTTGAGAAGTGAGCCCCTAGTGCCTCTTAAGTATTCTAAACTACACTGTGTGCTTCATAATTATGTAATATATAGAATACCAGCTGTTTTGAATGGTGCTCTGGAGGTTTGGATGCTATCGGAAAGCTCTCCTCCCCCAGTGAGAGCCATAATCAAGCAAGCAACCGTAAAGCCAGATCCAATTGACATTGAGTAGCTGGATTTTAACACACTTTAAAACAGATGTTGAGTCTGTGTGGTGTGGTAGCAGAGGAACGTATTTTTGCCTAAAAAAACAGACTTAACCAAGTTGTATACTTGCAAAGTGTGTTAATATTTATCATCTTATTAGCATCTGTCCAAAGGGATACAGAGATTGCACTTGGATATATATGAATATATTACATTTAAAAATATTTATACTGTTATATTCAAATATATACATACATTTAGTAAGAAGACAAAACCCTAGATGCTTTTATTCAACCATGACAAAGAACAGGACATATTTGAGTTTTTGGAGAAAAAAATATATGGCATAATAATGTTTCCCATTGGGCCCTGTGACTGACACAACTGTAGACATCTTTGTGAAGACTTCATAAAAGTATAGGTTAATTATTTATAGTCTTAAAAAATCGCTCCCAGTTGGCTTGACCCTGAACAATATGACCTACGTGAGAGTCTTAACCATAAAGAATGATAGTGCAAACAACACAGGTGGGCGTGTAATTTCTCTTTTTAGGATTTCAGATGTGACCAAGATCAACAAGGAAATAGTAATTTAGCAAAATGCTTTTGAAAAGAAAGACAGATGAGAAATTTAAAGTCTCATAGCTATCACAATTAAAATTTAGACATGGGTCTCCAACCTTACGCTCCCCCTTGGAAATTACTAGTATTGAGATCAAAGAGTTACTTCTGTAATTTTTTTCTTAAAAAAACATGGAAAATTGTAGCTGTCCCCAAGGGTGAGAGCAAAATGTCTACAGTTACTTTAAGAAGAAAATATGAACTATATTCCTGAAACTCAACAGAGCAAATCACTCAGAGCTTCTCTTGGCTAACGCTACCTCAAGACACAGGCATTGGAGTCAGACTGCAGAATATTTCAGCTGTGTAACTTATTCTGTGACCTTAAGACTTTTGTGACATTTCTGGGTCTCACTGTTCTCATAGGCCAAATGACAATGGTACTTATCTTAAAGACTTATATCCTGCTATAGGTCTTGTGTTGTTTTAATTTAGAAATTTGTTTTAAAGATTTATTTCTTTATTTTGAAAATCAGAATTACAGAGAAAGAATGAGAGATGGGGTGGGGAGAGAAAGAGAGAGAGAGATAGAGAGGTCTTTCACCTGCTGGTTCACTTCCCAGATGGCTACAGCAGCTAGCACTGGGTCAGGCTGAAGCCAGGAGACAGGAGCTTATTCACTGTCTCCCATGTTAGTGGCAGGGGCCCAAACACTTGGGCTATCTTTTGCCATTTTTTCTCTAGCTCATTACCAGGGAACTGGATCAGAAGTGGAGCAGCCAGGATATGAACTGGTGGTGCTCATATGGGATGCCTATGATATAGGGGGTTGTTTCAATTGCTAAAACCACAATGCAGATTCCTAACTTGCAAATTTTATTTACTTATTTTACAGGCACAAAAGGGAGGGAGGAAAAAGGGAGAGAGGTAGAGAGGGTGCTCCTATCTGCTGGTTCATTCCTCTATATGCCTATAACGTTCAGGGCGTGGCTGGGGCTGAGGCCGGAAGCCAGAAGCTCAATCAAGGTCTCCCATTTAGGTGTCTGGAAGTCGACTGCTTGAGCCTTCACTTGCTGCCTCTCAGAGTGCACATCAGCAGGAAGGTGGACTCTGAAGCAGAGCTGGGACTCAAATCCAGACAGTCTGAAGTGGGATGTGGAATTCTCAACCTGCATCTTAACTGCTTGGTCCAACGCCTACCCTAGCTCTTGCATTTTCAGAGACAAAACACACAGACAACTTGAGAGATGGGCTTTGCTGCAATTTCCCAACTCAGTAGTTGAAAATACTTCCAGTGATGGCCAGCCAATGTGATGGCTTCAATTCTACTTGAGTTTGAGCAGAACAAATGCACTTAGGAGAAGACAAGGTGGGTAAGTAAACAACTTGCAGAAAGTTAAAGAAATTACAGAGAACCTGCAGGGAAACGCATTCTCTGCTCATGTAGATTTCTCCATCCTTTTTTCTCTATATACCTGCGTCTTGTGTAAAGTCCACATCCTGACTTTAACATGAGCAGAAAAACATGGAAGTTGGAACTATGTTCATATTAAAGGATGGAGAAGGTGTGCTTGTCTCCTGGGTTGCTTGTGTCAGTCTTAAAGCTTTAATCATTAATTTTCAATGGCGCTAATGTAATAGCAATACTGTTCTGGTGCCAATGTTAATTACTAGTGGTGTGAAGACAATTATATGAATAGGTAACCGGAGACCAATATTGACAAGGGGAATAAAAACAAAGAGCATTTTGAATGGAAACGTTCAATAGTTTACCAGCATCAGTTTACTTGCTATTCATATCCCTGGCATATAGTACCCCAGGTGCATTAAATAAGAGCCCAGTGTTTTCTCCTATCAAAAAATAATCTTTCATGATGGGTGTTTGGCCTAGTGTTAATTCTCTGGTTAAGATGCCCATGTCCCATATCAGAGTCCCTAGTTTCAATTTCCAGCTCCTGCTCCTGACGCCAGCTTACCACACACACATTCCCTTAAACACAAAGGCACATGCTCACATACACACCTGTGCACACCTGCATTCGCTGGAATGCACACACAGACACACACACAATTTTCAAAGACTCATCCCCTTGACACTAAAGTTACCAAAATGTGTGTGTGAATCTGCTGCCCCTATTCCCTACAAACTTTGAGGCCTCCCCTTCCAAGTTCATGTTTTTCTCTCCACAGGATTTCCTACTCCATCAGACAGACATCCCCAAGAAAAACATTACCACTGTCAGTCCACGAGTAGTCCCCCTTGTCCTCCCCAGCCTCTCAGTATCTGGACCCATTACCATGGCACTTTCTGGAGATACCCTCTGTCCTGGGCTTCTCAGACTCTCCCTCAGTTCTTGTTCTTCCCCCCACTTCTATTTTGAGTCTCTTCAGCCTCTACTCTCCTCTGTCCATGGAAAGGACAACCCTCACTCTTTCTCCAGCTCCCACCACTGTATCTGGAGCTCTGGATTAACATCCCTAGCTCAGATTTCTGTCCATGAAAGGATACTCCTTTGTTGTGCATCCTTAAAGATAGCACCTCTAACTCACAATGGCCAAGGAAACTTGTGAGCAATCCCTGAAGCCTATGTATGAATTTGCTGGATCTTCATCAATGACACACAATCCTTGCAGAAACTCAATCTCAGCTTTTAAAACTCATCTCTGACCACCTTTGTATTGAATCAACTCCCTCTTCCACTTACTCTACCCCTTTCTCTGTTACTCCCAGGGCTGTTAGCTCCATCAGCCCCCTCTGTGTACTCCAGAGCCACTGTCTTCTTACTGTGTCCCCAGAAATCACTCTCTTTCACTTGTATCCACCATCCATACCAGCAGCAGACACATCTTTCCAAAACACTGTTACCTTATGTTCAACTCTCTGGTTTTCCACACTGTCCAGTGCAGGGTACCAAAGTCCTTAGCCTGAGACTAATGCAATGATGCGGCCCCCAAATCATCTACCTTTTCACCTATTCCTCTGCTAGTCTCTTTCATGCTACAAATAAGCTATTTTTTTAAATTTGCTGAGCTTTCACATACTATACTTGGGTTTATATTATTATTATATTATATTATATTATATATATTATTATATAATATATTATATTATATTATATATATTATTATATTATATTATATTATATATATATTATATATTATATATATATTATATATTATATTATATAATATATATTATTATATTATATTATTTCCTCCAATAAGAATGGGTTTCCCTAGTTTCCAGATGGTTCAGTTTTCACTCCTTCAAACTTCACTTAAAATATTACTTCCATGATCCCTCTGGAATGCCCAAATTGGAGTAATCTTTCATTCTACTATTACTCAGTTTCTATATTAATGAAGCAATTATTGTATGCCAACAACCTCACAGGTGGGTAGAATCACTATTTCATTTTCAAGATGAGAAGGTAAATAATCCACCCACTGTTGCACAGTATGCACCATACTGCCCATTATCTCTTCTTTTATGGCATTTCATGTGTTCTGACTTAGTACTTGGTCTGTTTGAATTATCTCCTCTACCACATGGACACCACTCCTTAGGGTCAAGGAGAATGTCATACACTCATATGAACACACAATTCCCTCTCTGGGACAGAGACTTATTTGATTTATGAATGGTATTAATTAACCTCTCTGTGGCACAGTTTTTATTGTATGCAAATTGGGGACAATATGCATTCCTTGAGCCCTTATTTTCAGGATTAAATGAGTAAATCCAGGAGAGTTCTCAGATCATTGCGTGGTACTGTTATCAGTTAAACCAACATATTAGTTATACTAGGATTCACCATATTAATGGTTGTCTGTTTGCATTTCTTAAAAGGCCAAGATGAAAGTGTTAGCTTTGAGGTGGCCATTTGGTGCAGCAATTAAGATGCTCACATCCCATCTTAGAGTGCCTTGGTTGGAATCTAGTACTACTCCTGCTAATGTGCACCCTGGAAGGCAGCAGGTGGTGGTCAAGAACTTGTGTCTCTGCAATCCATCTGGGAGACCTGGATTGAGTTCCCAGTTCTTGGCTTTGGCCTGACCCAGCCCTGCTGTTGCAAGCATTTGGGGAATGAATCAGCTGATGGAAGATCTTGTGTCTGTCTATCTGTGTCTCTCTGCCTTTTAAATAAATAAAAATTAAATTAAAAATAAAACCAAACTAACATCTGGTGAGGAGAAATACTTCACTTTGCTTCATTTCCTCCCTGGCTTCCTCCCCTGTCTGTTTTCTGTCTTACTTTCCCTTGGATATACTCAGACCATCTCACTGTCATTTCTGTCCCAAAGAGGTAGTGCAAAGACAACAGCACAGCTCATCCAACCTGCTCCTGGATCAGACTCCTGTGCCCCAGTTTGTGCTAAAAGGACCACACTATACTTTCACCAGTCTTTCTGAGACACACATGCTGTCCCTTTAATAGAACCATATTTGTGGCATCCTCAGAACAACACACCATGGGAAGGAATGGCAAAAATACTGACACTAATTCCTCTACTAATTATAGGAATGCATCTGTACAGTACAAATGTATCATGCGACTGTGCCTAATGAAGACAAATTAAATCAGTAATTTTGTTAAGATTATCTTAGTGAAAGCTCTTCTAAAAATACATATCATAGCACTTTTCTTCTTAAAGAAAATCAAACATATATATTAAAACTATTAGATACCAAAAACAATGCTACCATCAATCCTCCCTTGTCACAGACTTTAGATCTACAGATACAAACAGCCATGGTTATATTCAGAAGAAAATTTGAGTCTATCCTGGTCAGGTACAGAGTTTTTCTTTTCTCACTTCCCCCTCAACAATATAGTATAAGAAGCACTTACATATTATTCACATTGTATTAGAAATTATAAGTAATGTAGAGATGATTTGAAATTTGCAGGAGGATGTATATAGGCTATATGCAAAGACAATGCCTGTTATTTTATAAGGGACCTGAGCATCCTCAGATTTCAGTATCTGCAGAGGGTCCTAGAAGCAAGTCCCCTGGTCCTGAGGGATGAATGTACACAGAGACACTGATTTCGTCTTTCCATTTTGCCATTCATTGATATTTGTCAAGGAAATACTAGAGCTAGACACTGCTAGGAACCATAAATACACAGATGAGTGGGTTCCACTGGAAATGGAAGGGATTTTGCCCCAAGGAAACATTTGGTGATGTCTGGAGACAATTTTAGCTGTTATAGCTGAGGAAGTAGTGCCTAGTATATAGGCCAGAGATGTTGCTAAGCATTACAAAGCACAGGACAACCCCCACCACAGTGATCCAGCTGCAAATATCAGAAATGCCAGAGTGAAGAAACTCTGAGACAGACTTAGGGTGTTATAAAATTATTTCTGATAATCTAAATCCAAAACCAATGGTGAACCCAACATCTCCATAACCAAATGCAATTAGAAGAACTGAATAACAGTTCTCCACATTTAATTTTCTATTATTCCATTCAATAATGCATTAATTCTGTGAATCCTTCAATATCAGGCACACTTTTAAGATTATATGAAAATCGGGCAATGATCTGACAATAACAAGGCTGCTTATGGAATACTGTTAAGTATACTTTTCTTATAGGATGTTAAATCCTTAGAACTAGAGCTTTCTCCCCATAAAAGAAGGATGGAAATACCAATTGCTTCTCAGAGTTGAAAGTTGCCGCTTCCAAAGGTAGTCTTACACAAATACTAAATTTAAGAAAATTCTTGCCGTCGCTGTGGCTCAACAGGCTAATCCTCTGCCTTGCGGCGCTGGCACACCAGGTTCTAGTCCCTGTCAGGGCACTGGATTCTGTCCTGGTTGCTCCTCTTCCAGTCCAGCTCTCTGCTGTGGCCCAGGAGTGCAGTGGAGGATGGCCCAAGTGCTTGGCCCCTGCACCCCATGGGAGACCAGGAAAAGCATCTTGCTCCTGCCTTCGGATCAGCGTGGTGCGCCGGCCGCGGCGGCCATTGGAGGGTGAACCAACAGCAAAAGGAAGACCTTTCTCTCTGTCTCTCTCTCTCACTGTCTACTCTGCCTGTCAAAAAAAAAAAAAATTCTTTAGAGCATTATGACTTGCTCTTATTTCAGCATTTAGGGTCCTGAATGGAAAGTGAGAAAGTGCAGCTGTGTGCCAGGAAGTCAAGCCCCCCAACCCCAAGGACCTGCCGCCCACACCTTGTTTGTTCTCAATGTCTAAGGACGACCTTGTGGAGCAGCAGCACTGGAACCAAAGTACGCAGAGAGAATGTTCCCTTTGTTCCCACTATCAGATTCCAGACTAGACCCAATGGACTGCAAGGATGACCTAGTCTTCAATTCTAAACGTTTTCAATTGTTTAAAATGTCTTCAATTTCTCAAAGGCAAAAGCAATTACAGGAAGAGAGAGCAGTTCAGAGATCTTGTGGTTTCACAGTGTCCGCAGGTGGCCTTTCCCCAGGTTTAACCACCACAGACTTGCAGAGCTGGCAGGTCCGAGCGACCCTGTTGCTGGTTCTTTCACCATATCAAATCCTGAGCTAAAAGAACGCATCAGCTGATGAGGACAGCAGAGGGTGGCAGGACCTAGGACCCCGTATTCATTTTCCAGAGTGGGGGGCAGTGGGTGAATGTGGTTCTAAAACTAAATGAGGTAAGTCACAATTTGCAATTGTAATGATGGCGTCTGACCAAAACAAGGAAGCATCATGGAAAGTATTCCATGGTGATGGTACCAAAAGTGCCTTGAGGAGAGAGGAAAAAGCAGAACCTTTAGATAAAGGTGGGAGAGAAAGACACGGGGAAAGCCCTGAATTCCTCACTGAGGGTCATCTTCAGAGGGGAGCAGAGGAGTTACAACCCATGCTTCCACCAAGGGTGGGAGGGCAGAAGGGGAGAGGACGATGGCTTGGAGAGAGCATCATTTAAGAATAACAATAAGAAACCAGGGTGCACACAAAGCACCCCCACAAACCCGACAGGAGTCCCACGGGATGCCACCTGAAGCTTTCACGTCTTCTGTAAGGAGCCACCCTAAGCTGGAGGGCTGCTGTGGTGTAGGGGAGAGGGAGGAGGAGAAGACAGAGGCTCCAGGCCAGGTCATTAGCTCCAAGGTGATGGTGTGATGTGTCTTTTCACAGTTCAGTTGGCTGTGTTCCACTAGTTATGATAGGAATCAACTTAAATATATTTTCTTGATTGGAGAAGTTCAGCTATGTGGACAGTGATTGTGTTTGACAGGGTGATTTGTTATAGCACAACTTAGCTATTTCAAATGGACAAAAAATTAGTATCACTTACAGAATCTTAAGATAAATTGCCTTGGAATGGAGCTTCCTTGCCAGTACTTTGAGGTCTAGAAAGCTGCATCTAGAAAATTTACTACTCTGGAAAATGAAGACAGCTTAAATCCAACGGAGGGGGGGGTAGTTTTCCTTTCTGATTAGTCCTTCACATGGCCAAGGGAGCCTCATAGCTTCTTTAGACGTCAGTACGTAGCACAGCTCTTAGAGGAAGACTGATGCTCTATGAGTTCTGCCATTGTGCTGGCACTGATGTGGCTCTTGGGTCCACTACTCCATCATAATTAGTAACTCCATTCATATTGATTTTTGTTACAAGTCATACTAAAGGGGGAGCACCTAAGTATTTAGGCCGACACTCTCTTTTTAGGCTTGTTCTTAGAGACCCACTGATGCTCCCTGCCTGCCTTGCAAGTGCCATGCCTTTGTCAACTTCTAGAGCTCAGTGACTGGACCACATCCTCCTCATTCCTGGTCTCCTTCAACTTCTTCCAACAATCAGAAATTGTTGGGGGACTTTTCTTGCAAGGCTGTGGTGGCTGCTATCCTGCATTGCTTGCGCTCTCTCTCTCTCTCTCTCTGAATTCCTGCCCCCCCCAAAAAAGATATATTTATTTGAAAGGTAGAGTTACAGAGAGGGAGAGAGAGAGGGAGGGGCAGAGGGAGAGGGAGAGAGAGACCTATCCACTCATTCATAATCTAAATGGCTCAATCCTTAGGGCTGCGCCAGGCCAAAGCCAGGAGCCTAGAAGTCCATATAGGTCTCCCACATGGGTGGCAAGGGTCCCAGCATTTGGGCCATCTTCTGCTGCCTTCCCAGGCACATCAGCAGGAAGCTGGATCTTAAGCAGAGCAGCTGGGACTTGAACTGGTGCTCAGATATGGAATGCCAGTATTGTATGTGATAGGTTGATCCACTATACCACACTGCTGGCCTATCTCTCTGAATCCTTTATCTTTTTAGATAAATCCTTTATCCGTGAGTTCCCAAGACCCCAGGGTAGAGTTTTGTGTGGTTCCTCTGTTCAGTGGCCCCTGGGCTGAAACTGGGGAGGGGATGGAGACACCGTGCCCAGGCTACAGTAGCTGAAGATTTAAAATATGCTTCAAGACTGACTTTCTGGATAAGATCTCAAACACTGTTAGACTGTGGAAATACCATCTACTCCAGAGGAATGAACACAGAGAAAATAATGTGCTCATATATGGAAGAAATAAAATGAAAACCTCATTTTGACAAATGACAAGAAAAAAAAAAAAACACAGGTCTCCAGGAAAGATCAGCAGTTCTGATAATAAATGTCTGCTTTACTATAAGATGTTAAATTCTATTTTGTGTCATAACTCACTATACATTCAATCCAAAAGCATTAAAGTAAGTCTTAACACCATAAACTTCATTTCTGTCTGTCTGTAACTATAGAACAAAATCATCTGATAGAATTCTCCACTGCTTCCAAATGAACTGCTTAATGTGAGCAAATTACGCTTTCGTTTAAGCATTCTAGAAGGAGGTAGACTATTTTTTCATGGCTGCCGTTTGCATGTCCCCCAAACTGTGGTTCTGTCTTCAAACTGCTGCATCAAACCAGTGATAAATGAGTTGCATATACAGCTGATGAAATAACATTTAAAGGACTACGATGATTCAATATGTTAGAACGTCAAATCATTTTTTTTTTAAATAGGAAAATACAACAGCTGAAATTTCGCTTAAAGCTCTGCTTTAAACAGGGTAATTTCATAACAGACCCAATCCTAGAGATACAGTTAATTCTGAAGATCCTTGGAAATATAATGTCCTTCTCCTTTTAGAGACATGGCAGCTAAGCCCGTCTCCCAGAGGCCACAGAGTGCACGAGTGAGCTAACAAGCACTGTTGGTGAGTGGCCAGCCCCCTGCAGGTTGGGGGTTGCTACCTCACAGGCAACTGCCCTGTCTTACTCAGGGTGTTGCTAACAGGTAGGCTGGCCTCCCATCTGGGGGGCTCTTGGGAGAAAAGCCCCCTATTCCAGAAAACATTTAAGGTGGCTGAGGGGAAATGGTGACCACTCACATCTGCATTGCAGATGGCATAGAGAAATAGGAGTGTTGGCTATATGGGCACTAACCACACCACGAGGGTCCTACCCTGGTGACCTCATTAAATGCCACCACCTCCCAAACACCCTATCATATTAGGGTTAAGATGTCAACATAGGAGGGGAAGAGACATCATAATTCTGTTCATTGCATTCAAGAGTGCTGTGAGGATTGCATGGTGCTTGGGAAGAAAGGATCACAAAGATTGGTCATGGTGAGAGGTACAAGAAGAACCAACAGCAAAGAAACATGGGAAAAAGGAGAACTGGGCCAGAAGTCAACAACTAACAAAGATCTAGGTAAGTGAGAGAGGTAAGGATGCATCATGTGCTGGACATCTGGATTTGGCAGAGCAGGGACAGCAGGGAGGGTTTAGCCCTACAAGGAAGCAGGAGTTGGTTCTAGGGACAGGGCAATGAGCAACAATAAGCACATAATACCAGCAACAGCATGCTGCAACTTAGGCAATGGATACCTCTCAGTGTGCTCACTCTGACAGGTACAATGAGTGGTGGGCTTCGAAGGATATGACTTGAAGTGGTTGCAAATGAATCACAATGAATGGGGGGGGAGGGAGAAAGAGAGAGAGAACGAGCATTTTTAGTTGTCTCACGAATGAATAAAGAGCAGTTTGTGGATGCCTGGGTTCCACTCCTACACTGGAGTGGATTTCCCTTGGTATCTCCAAAGTCAATCTAGCAGCACAGATGATCAGTCTTGCCAAAGCATGTCTCATTAGCATAATTACACCCCCTTGATTCTCCAGCATCCCCTAGAAGACTGAGAGGCCTGGGAAGGACACATGTGTCACCACCTTCTGTGAACTGTCTTCTAGTCTGGGCTCCACACCATGCACCACCTGTGGCTCTTCCTGGTTCCTCCCCTTGATCACTGTCCAACCCCTGCCACATGGAACATTTCCTGCTTGCTGTGATCCCCAGGAAAAACCTGACATTGCCCCTGATGCAGCAAATCATAAGGATTCAACTAATCACGAGTGAGTTATTGCCCAGCAGTACTGCAGGCCATGCCTTTGCTCTTGAATTTCAGAACTTAAATAAATTTGTTACCTTAGCTCTGTTATTTACTCCCACTGATGGTGCGATTCAATCCTGTATATCAGTGAATTGTGTTATTCCTTCAGCACTTTTCTTTAGTTTTGTTCTGTTTGTACTGTGCCTGGTAAGAAATTCCTAGGAGTTGTTTTTGGAAGGTGAGCTTTTGATTTGGTAGTTAAGATGCTCATTAAGAATCCTGAACCCAACACCAGAGTACCTGGGTTTGAGTCTTTGCTCCATGCCTGATTCTAGCTTCCAGCTCATGCAAACTGGGAGGCCAGCTCTGGCCATGACACACAGGCTTTTGGAAAGTAAAGCAGCAGATGGGGCCTCAGTCTCTCTCTCTCTCTCTCTCTCTCTCTCTCTCTTCCTCCCTCTCCCTCTCTCTCCTGCCTCCCCTCTCTGTATGTGTGTGTATACTTTCCTGTCACATAATAATAAAAAGAAGATTCTAGAGTTCAGTCAATACCCTTCCTTAGTTCTGATGCATAGCAGCTTTGATTCTATCTTGCTGAATTTATTGAAAGCAGGCTCCCATATTTTCATCAGAATGTCTTTAGAATTTAATGCAGTGCTGGGAAACAGAAGTTCAATGTCCAACACAGTCTTGTTGGCTTGAAACAACACATTGATTTCAATACTTTTTTTTTTCTTTTTCTCCTTGCCACTTTCATTATTGTTGGCTAACTTCCTCTATATTAGGACTATTCAGTCCAGTTAATTGTTGCCACTTCAATAAAAGAAGTGGCTTTCCATGACTACAACATAACATCCAGAATAGAATGAGTGACATCAGTTGTATGTAAACACAGCTGAGGTCAGGTAGGGCAGTGGGTGACGCTGAAAAAGACACCTCCTGCCAATACTTTTAATGGAAGTAGAAGATTCTATGCCTGCACAAAGGCATTTACAAGCGGGCACTGTTCATATTTGATCCCTCTGGTCACTAGTACTATCACTAGAAACACGAAAGCAATCCTTTTAGTAAATATCACAGAAGTAAATACTGAAGATGTTATACTTGGGCTAGAAATGGTTTAAATCTCTGCAGCTGCCTCTCTTTCATGATAAAGTCTATTTGAAGGGCTTAAAAGTAAGGGATTGCCCCGAGTATGGTCAGACTCCATAAAGACCTATGCTTTCAAACCTTTAAGATTGCAAGTTTTTGTTTAATTTTTTAACTTCACTCCAGGAAACACTGTATTAATTCACCATAGGTAGTTAGTGAATATATCTTTTTAATCTCAGCTTCTTGTTTATGACAATTCTTTCTTTTTCATTTCACTCTAATCAAATATGCCATTCAAGGTCTAGCATTTTATAGCGACATAACAGTAGTTATTTATATGCTGGGAGCAATTCATTTTCTGAACAGCTGGCAAGGCAGTTTAATATCTCAGCCAATCATTTTTAGCTCTAAAAAAACTCCAACCTACTCTGGTGCCATTAAAGCCTCATGGTGTCAGCCCAAGAAACAACATATCCTCCCTGTTTTAGAGTTTTTGACTTTTGAGTTTTTTTCATTGAGCTTTCAACCATTTTGTTATTGTCTGGTATAATTTACAGTGGGAGACAAAAATTAGACAGAAGAAATTTTGGTGCTAGGTTTTCTGGCAGTAAAACATTCATTTAGTAAACAAACAATTAATTTGTGACCCTTCTTTGTGCTGAGGACTAGGAAAAAGCAAAGATGGGGCAGGCAGTCTTTGTTCTGGGGCATCACCGGGGAGGAGGGTTGTGGGGGAAGAAATGCACTCATGTTCTGCTTAACAATAGGGTTTCTTCCTGAGAAATGTGTCTTTAGGCAATTTCTTCAAGGCACAAACATCACTGGGTATGCTCACTACAACTGAGATATCTGCAAAATCACTAGGTGGTAAGATCTTACAGGACCACTGTGGGATATGTCATCCATCCGTCCATTCATCCACTGTTGACCAAAATGTCATCCTGTGGCAAATGACTGTATACAGACACCTGTAACATTGAAAACGAATGGACCTATGGCCAACATGCTATGTTGGGTGGAACTATGGGCAACCTCCACTTGGATGAGACCAGAAAGAAATTTACTAAGCAAAAGGCACTTCAGTGAGAACTTGAATGATGAAGGGCCTACAAGCGCAGAAAGGACAGGTGCTTTTCAGAGCTGCAGAGTTAAAGCATGGAGTGGCAAAGAACACAGAGAAGCTGTATGTGGCTGGTAGGCCCCTGCAGAAAACAAGCTTGGGTCTCAAAGGCTGGAGACAGATTAAGAAGAAAAGTCTGTGTGGGATAGCTATGTATTGAGTTCTGGAGTCCAATCGCACTGCTCTACACCCTGACTTCCTCATTGTGTTGTCTTTGGGCAAGCTGCTTAATATACCTGTTGACTGTCTCAGCCACACGGTGCAGGTGAGTGACTGAACTCATGTCATGGGGCTCTTCCCAAGATTGCAGGAGATTATACACAAAAAATGCTGTCTAGCACATTTTCAGGGTACCTTCACTTAAATGTCACTCTGTGCCACAAGGCAGGGACATGTAGACAATGGGAACTGTTGAAGAGTTCTGATCAAATGAGTAGCACAGCAAGATTTTAGAAAGGTAACTCTGCTGTGGCCAGGGAGTGCAGTGGAGGATGGCCCAAGTTCTTGGGCCCTGCACCCCATGGGAGACCAGGAGAAGCACCTGGCTCCTTCCATCAGATCAGCGCCGGCCACGGTGGCCATTAGAGGGTGAACCAACGGCAAAAGGAAGACCTTTCTCTCTGTCTCTCTCTCTCCCTGTCCACTCTGCCTGTCAAAAAATAAAAAAATAAAAATAAAAATAAAAATAAATAAAAGAAAGGTAAGTCCCTGGCATGAAGAACGCAGATGGAAAGAACTGGCCAGAGCCAGAGACTTCGGAAAGGAGGTGAATATGTTGTTCAGGTGAAAAGAGAAGATGATGGGCAAACACAGCAAGGACATGGGTGACAGAATGTGTTACATGTTTTTGCAAGTGGAATGGCAAGAGCTTCTAAATGACTGAGTTTTCTAGAAAAACGTTAAAGGTGTTCACAAGCATTAGGAAACAAATGCAGGCTACATAATGGCTCATATGCTACTTTACTCAATATGATATATAAATGCAGGTATGAAACACAATCCTATATACACACAAGGAAAGAAAAGCAAAGTCTTAGATTCTATAGAGAAAAGAATATGTCTATTGGTCAATATTTGCTGATTTTTAAATTGAGTTGTCATTTATATACAGTGAAAAATACAGATCTTTAGTGTACAGGTTGACAAGTTTTAGTAAATGCTACTTTTGTGTAATACATGGGAAATATATATGTAATGTGTAAAAATGTGTAATACATGCCCAGTAAAGTTACAGACAATACCAGAAAATTTATTCATGCCATTTCCAGTCAAATGATGTCTCCCCTCCCACAAAAGGCAGCACTCATGTGATACCTATAAAATCTCAGCCATCGTGCGTGCTGCACAACTTTCTACAAATGGAACCCTGTAGCAAGTTCACTTTTGTATCTGATCTCTTTCACTCTGCAAGTTTTTGAAGTGCTTGGTACTGCACGTGTTATAATTCCCTTTTTGTTGTTGTCGACAAGTATTTTCTTGTATGAATACACTGCCATTTGTGTACTCTCTTTGATAGACATCACTTTCAAGTGTAGGCTATGGTGAGATTCTTGAAGAACTCTTTTGTGGACATATGTTTCTCCTGTCTTTTTTTCATACCTAGACATGGAGTTACTTAGTCACAGAGTAGATGCCTGGTGAACTTCATAAGAAGCTATCAAACTGTTTTGTAAACTGGCTGTACCATTTTCACTCCCATAGGCAATTAATCAGAGCTCCAGTTGTTTCACATCCCTGCCAACATTTGGTGCTGTTAGTCTTCTTCATTTTAGCCAGTGGAGTGTTTTCACATGGGAATTCATTTGGTTTTATTTTGTATTTCTTTGATGACCAATAATATTGAGCACTTTTCTGTGCAATTACTGGCCATTTGTATATTTCTCTTTTGTTCAAGTATTTTGCCCAGTTTTATTGTGTTTTTAAAATGAGGCATTTTTGTCTTTGTGCAACTATTATAGCAGTTATTTATAACAAGTCCCTTGGCAAACATATGTATTGTAAACTTTTTCTCCCAGTATGAGTCTTGTCTAGTCATTTCTTAATTGTGTCTCTGAAGGAACAGAAGGATTCAATTTTCATAAAATCCAATTTATCAGTTTTTTTCTGTGATGATTGGTGATTCAATGTCCTAGGAAATCTTCATAATTCCCAAGATCCTGAACATGGTCTCCTTTGTTTCTCCTAGAAGTCTTGTAGTTATAGCTTTTATGTTTGAGCCTATTCATCTCAAAATTAATTCTGATGCACACTATAGCTATGGGGTCATAGTTCTTTTTTTCTCATATGCATATCTACTTTTGCCAGAACCACTGATGAAAATTTTACTTTCAAGAATCTGCTGGGGGACTTCTAGGAAAGCCAGGAAGTTCCTAATAAAGGGAGATAGACACAGCTTGAATCAGACCTTCTTCCCCTTTCTGCTTTGCATGCAGGTGCAATGGCTGCAGCAGTAGCAACCATTCTACAGCCATGAAGGAAAATGTAGAGCCATGAAGAAAATAATAGACACCAATATTAATAACTGGGCACTACCAAACTTCGTGTTATGTCAAACAATAGGAGCTTGAATTCTTCATAAAAATTTCCTCTTCATTGAACTTGTTACCTTGCAAAAATTAATTAAATGCACAGTATGTCTAATTCCATAGTCTCCATTTTGTTCTATTAATTCATTTATCTGTTCTATTGCCAATACCACAAGCTTATTTGTTTTGGGACTCCATTTCTCTGTGATGCTGTAAGAACGGGTCAAACTCCAAAGGTGACAGTGGAACTTTTCTTTTCTCAGGGATTACAGCCCTGAGTTACCAATTGTTCAATGTCTGAAAACAGCTGCTTCAAACACAGATACCGAAATCCACACTACATCCTGTTGGAGGTCAGCCTCATAACCTTTCTGCTCCTCTCTCTCCACACTAGTACTATGTAGCAAACATCTGATCAAGGCCAGGGACCCTGTGCAGTGTTCTGGAGTTTGTTCCTCTGCTTATCTCCATCGTTACTCCCAATGTAGGCTTTTGGATTTCTGTTTTTATTTTTGTCTCCGCCATGGATTGTGGACTCCTTGATGTACTTGTTTTTGCAAACATCTACCAAGTATACTGCCAGAAACAAGTAGAAGGAACTCAAAATATAAGGATTCTGTAAAATTAAAACATTTATTTGCCCTGCACTATTTGGTTTGTCAGCAGTTTTAATCATGATGTACCACATGGGCAATACCAATACTTATTTCCATATAAAGCTTCAATTTTAGATGCTGTCTACAAGAGTATTATATACAGGGGAGAAAAGCGCTAACAATTGTGATAAAGTAGGAGTGTCTTTCTTTAATCTCAGTTTTAATAGACATAATCAAACACATGTCATTCAATAAAATTTAATATTCAAATCAACTGATAAAATGTTTAGTAATAGGTACCTTTTTACATTTTTATTAGTATAAATTTTAGATCAACTGAGTAAGGATTTTTTTAGAATATTTTTCTTTTATTTTCTGAAGACAAAGGTATTGCTATAAAAACACATCTATTTTACATATATATTGCAATTCTCCAATATCTTATACACATTACTCAGTTTGATTGGGAGGACTATTACTATTACTTGTGCAATTTAAAAATACTAATAACTCATTAGGTTTCGAAAACTCAACTTTCAGCCACTGAAAGTGTTGTTTCAAATAATTACCTGGGGGGCCAGCGCTGTGGCATAGAAGATTAAGCCTCCGTCTGCAATGCCTGAATTCCATATGGGTGCAGGTTTAAGGCCCAACTGCTTCACTTTCAATCCTGCTTCCTGGTGATGATGGCCTGGGAAAGCAGTGGATGATGGCCCAAGTACTAGGGCCCCTGCACCATGTGGGAAACCCAGAAAAAACTCCAAGCTCCTAGCTGCAGTCTGGCCCAGCCCTGGCCTCTGCGGCCATCTGGGGTGTGAACTAGCAGATTTCTCTCTCTCTCCTTCTCTCTGCATTTCTGACTTTCAAAAAAATAAATGAAACCCTTTTTAAAAATTACTTGTACAAAAATCCTTATCAGATATCATTAAAAATAAAATAATGTGATATGAAATATATATTAGTTTACTTTATAAGCAATCATGTTTTAAAAATTTCTGGAGTTTAATAAATATATTTTTATGACTCAGTTTATTATTTTTTTTTAATAACGCTTTTATTTAAAGAATATAAATTTCCAAAATACAGCTTATAGATTACAATGGCTTCCCCCCCCATAACTTCCCCCCCACCAGCAACCCTCCCCTTTCCCACTCCCTCTCCCCTTGCTTCACATCAAGATTCATTTTCAATTCTCTTTATATACAGAAGATCAGTTTACTATATATTAAGTAAAGATTTCAACAGTTTGCCCTCACATAGCAACACAAAGTGAAAAATACTGTCAGAGTACTAGTTATAGTATTAATTCACAATGTATAGCACATTAAGGACAGAGATCCTACATATTTTTTTTTTTTAAAATTGATTAATTTTCTAGGCAATTTCCAATTTAACACCAAGATGTTTTTTTTCATTTTTAATTATCTATATACAGAAGATTGATTCAGTATATACTAAGTAAAGATTTCATCAGTTTGCACCCACACAGAAACACAAAGTGTAAAATACTGTTTCAGTGCTAGTTATAGCATTACTTCACATTGGACAACACATTAAGGACAGATCCCACATGAGACGTAAGTACACAGTGACTCCTGAAGTTGATTTAACAGTTTGACACTCTTGTTTATGGCATCAGTAATCTCCCTAGGCTCTAGTCATGAGTTGCCAAGGCTATGGAAGCCTTTAGGGTTCGCTGACTTCAATCTTATTCTGACAGGGTCATAGTCAAAGTGGAGGTTCTCTCCTCCCTTCAGAGAAAGGTACCTCCTTCTTTGATGGCCCCATTCATTCCACTGGGATCTCACTCACAGAGATCTTTCATTTAGGTCTTCTTTTTTTTCCAGAGTGTCTTGGCTTTCCATGCCTAGAATATTCTCAAGGGCTCTTGAGCCAAATCTGAATGCCTTAAGGGCTGATTCTGAGGCCAGAGTGCTATTTAGGACATCTGCCATTCTATGAGTCTGCTATGACTCAGTTTATAACCATTTGCTAGTGGTTCCTCTCCATGCAGAAACTTGACTCACTGAAAAGGGTTTCTAACCATTCACTTTCCCACTTCACTGCCCTGGCTGCATTCAAGGTTAGTGTCATCACAAATTCAAATATCAAGTGAGGCCAAGAAAGATATATTGAAAGGTGACTATTTCCAATCTACAATACTTAACAATACTGAAGAAATCTTACAAATCTGTTTTTGATATATTATTTTGTAGCTCATGGGCATTAAAGTTTTCTATTTTGTCTTATCTGCATGAACACTACACACGAATTTGCGTTATCAAACATTAAATGGAGAAATCTACTGAAGTTCTCGATACTCATAACTTTATCATATTTTAAAGCATAAGGGTATTTAAAAAAGTTCTGGAAAACTGACTTAAAATATGTTTGCTTTGGCACAACAAATTTGAAGTCCATGCATAGTTTTTTCATAATATACATTTTCCATGAACTTCTTGAACACCTCCTGTATATGTCTACATAGCATCCAAGTTATACATTTAATAATAACTTAATATTTTCTTGAACCCATTAACTTCAACATTTCAAATGCATAATGTATCCTAGGGAGGAATTTAATGCATTTGTATGATAGTAGGGCCTTTTATCCAATGCAGTATTTTGTTTTAAAGGGTATGATGCTAAACAACAAAGAAATGATGTGACTTACAACAGTCTGCTATGTGATCTGAAATTCTGCACAATATCTTTTTAAATGAGAAAACAGGACAACGATAAGAATAAATACTATTTATTTAATATTTCTAAAGCTTGAAACATATTTAGATCTTATCAACTCTAATTTAACTTTCCCAGCAATCCTGAGAGTAGGTGTTAGAACCACTGCACAGTGTAATATTTATCAAAGACACACAACAGTATTTAAATATTTAAAGATCCAAGTTTATGCATTAAATTAAGCACTATTCACAAAAGGAAACATTTGTTTGAAAGTTCCCATTGTATCCCATAAACATATAATTTCTATGTGTCTGTCAATTTTTTTTTAATTTCTGAAATGTCAGTACATAAATATGTAAATGAAGAAAAGAAAAGGAAAGAAAAATAGCTTGGAAGGCAAGATACACTTTTTCCTGACAGTGTTTCAGCTGCTCAATATTGTAAGGATGATTATCCTCACAGGGGAGGCAAATCTTTAAGAACAGATTTGGAAGGAAGACCTTTCTCTCTGTCTCTCTCTCACTGTCCACTCTGCCTGTCAAAAAATAAAAATAAAAAAATAAAGAACAGATTTGAGTTGTTGGAAGAGTCAACAAGTGTGGAGAGGCAAATATAATAATTGAAGAAAGAAACCATGACCAGGAAGCTATTTCATATATATCTTCACATTGACTCTATAAGTTATATGCAAGAACAAATGGATTAGAGTAGCCAATAAAATATTAAAGGAGGAGGAGGAACAGAAGAAACGGGAGGAGGAGAAGGAGTCTGAAGAAGAGGAGGAGGAAAAGGAGAAGAGGAAGAGGAAGAAGGAGAAGGAGAAAGTTGGGGATATGCACATTCCAACTTCAAGACTTATTGTAAAGTAACCAAGACTCTGTGGTATTGGCAAAATAGACAATGGAGCAAAACTGAGAGCTCAAACATAGACCCATACAAATATAGTCAACTTTGCACAACATCATTGCCAAAAGGAATAAAAATAAATGAAAACAATCCAAATACATATATAAGTGTATATTTATTTACACTTTCCACTATTTTCTGTCCTGGCAATAGAAGACTCCAGTTGTTGAAAGAGAGAGAGAGAGAGAGAGAGAGAGAGAGAGAGAGAGTGAGTGAGTCATGGAGATTGGCTGTATGAGTGTTTGCACACACACACACACACATATGTACAAACATGTATAAAAGGGCATTTCAAAAATTCATGTAAAAACAGAATTAAGAAATAAGCTATTTTGGTGCAAAAATTTTGAAACAGATTTTCTTCATAATAAGCACTTTCCACGAACTTTTTGAAGATACCACATCTTCATGGATTTCAAAAATATGTGTACCATAATAGACTTACCCTTTAATTCCATTTTAGATACTCTCATGCATGTACATACACTTATTTTAATTAACTAAAGCCAATATATTATTCAGATTTCCTGGATTTTTAGTTAATGTGCTTTTGCTGTTCCAGGAGCCCATCCAACACATTACATCATGTCTCCGAAGGCCACTTTTGACCGTGGCGGTTCTGAGACTTTCCTCGTTTATGATGATCTTGACAGCTCTGAGGCGACTACATGATCTAATAAGTTCTTTGAAGTTTGCTGCATTGGAGATCTATCTATTTTTCCACAATTTATTTATTTGCTTATTTAGGACACTATGTACTTGTAGATATTTATTTTATACTTTGAGTTATTATAGTGAAAGACTGTTGATTTTCTTACTCAAATCATTTCAGCTTTGCCCCTTGGGAGCACTTCTGTTTGGCTCTCATGTCCATTTGATTTATCCCCAGTACTGGTGTTTTATTTTTTTTTTTGATGATGATATTTTCCTTTTTTTCAGCATTCCCACACTTATGGCACTACAAAGTGCTATAGGCTCACCATGTTTATTTCCTGCCCCAGGCCTAGAATCTTCTATTTCTCATGATACCTGGTTCTTTTTGTTAGAGAATGGAGTTAAAAACCAAGATCTAGGCATGAGATGTGCTTATAGCTATTAGTGCAGTTACTTCTGGGTTCTTACTATTGACAAAACAAGGAAATAGTATATTAATGTGTATAAATATTTCCCCTCTATGTACAGCTATAAGTATCCACATTAAGATAAACACAAGTTCATAAGAAAAGTCTGAAATTCTAACCCATTATCAAAGAGATCACTCTAATTCTTTTCCTTTAAGATTTATCTATTTATTTGAAAGGCAGAGTTATAGAGAATGAATGACAGAAAGAGAGGTCCTCCATCCTCTGGTTTACCTCCAAAACAGCCGCAACAGTAAGAAATGGGCCAGTTTGAAGCCAGAAGCCAAGAGTTTCCTCTCGGTTTTCCACGTTTGTTCAGGGAACCAAGTACTTGTGCCATCTTCTGCAGCTTTCCCAGGCACATTAATAGGGAGCTGGATCAGAAGTGGAGCATCTGGGACTCGAACCAGCGCCACAGGCAGTGGCTTTACCCACTATGCCACAGCACTGGCCCCAATCACTCTAAATTTCTACTCTTGCTTGTTTGTAAACTTTTACTTCAGCAGGGGAAAATATGACTCCCACTGCTCACTATTCATTTGATCAGTTGTTCTATTTTAGATTACAAATATAGTGTTTTCAAAACTGGTAGCCTTTTATCAAGTAGCATACAATGCTCACGTTCCATTTGCATTTAGTCTGACAGTCCCTACTAATTTCCAAAGTCACATAGATCCCCAGTTTGAAGTTATTTCATTGATTTTCAAAACAGTCCTTCACCATACAGCATTCCATCCTGACATTCCTCAACCACTGAAATGATTTCTTGTTTTGCATACTTTGAGTCACACTTTGTACTATGGAGTTCTATGGTTTCTACAAATGCTTAGTATCATGAGCAATATAGTGCAAAATTGTGTTTCTGCCTTAAAATACCATCCCTATCCTTCACCAAATCAATTTTATACCCTTTACTTCAGGGGCTGTCAACACCTGACGACCACTGGTTTATTTTCATTTCTGTTTTAGATTTTCCACAAATTCTTACAACTTGAAGTGCACTGTTCATGCTTTCTTCAGTCTACTCTATTTCAGTTAATGATTTCATTTTGAGGTTTGCCCTTACCTTCATATAACTCATTCATTTTTATTCCTGCATAATATTCCATTGTATAGATGCACCATAGTTTGCTTTTTGAAGGACATCTTCCAGTTTTGGATGAGTGTGAATAAGGCTTCCATAAATATTTGTGTGGCATTCATTTTTACTTAACTTTTCAGCTCAGTTGGGTCAACATGTAGGAGCACAACTGCTGGATTTTATAGTTAGACACTGCTGACTATATGCTTTTTTAATATTTATTTACTTGTTTGAAAGGTTGAGTTACAGAGAGGTAGAGGCAGAGATAGAGGTCTTCTATCCACTGGTTCACTTCCCTTAATGGCTGCAGTGGCTGGAGCTGCACCATTCCGAAGCCAGGAGCCAGGAGCATCTTCCAGACCTCCCACATGGGTTCAGGGGCCCAAAGACTTGGGCCATCTTCCACTGTTTCTCAGGCCATAGCAGAGAGCTGGATTGGAAGTAGAACAGCTAGAACTCGAACCAGGGCCCATATGGGATGCCAGCAGTGCAGGTAGCAGCTTTAACTACTATGCCACAGTGTGCTGGCCCCAGTATGTCCTTTTGAAGGGTCTTCTGAAGTGACTGTGTCATTTTGCACTCCTATAAGTAACAAATGAGATTTCCTATTGCTATACATCCTTGTCAACAATTGACAATGTCAGGTTTTGGGATTTTAGCCAGTCTAATAGGTGTATGGTGGTATGGTGTATCTTTAATTTGCATTACACAAATGAGAAAAAAGCACCACACAGATCCCAGTTGAAGGAGGTTTTACAAAATTTCCTGACAAGAAAAGTTTGGGTAACTGTCACAGTCAACAGTAGCCTAAGGAGACATAGCAACTTAAACATAATGTGGTATTGGATGGAATCATGGGGAAAGAAAGGATTCAAATGAAAAACTGATATAAAAGGTTGCTGAAATGAAGAGCTGTTTTTTTCTGAAAAAATAAACAAAATTGATATACCATTGGCCCAACAACAAAAAAAGAAGACCCAAATTAATAAAATCAGAGATGAAAAAGGAGATGCAACAATGGCTACCACAGACACCAAAAAAATCATCAGGAATTAATGCAAACAATTATATGCCAAAAAATTGGAAAATCAAAAAAAATTGATAGATTGCTAGAAACACACAATCAACCAAAACTGAGTCATGAAGACATAAAAAACCTAAATAGACTAATAATACAGAAATTGAATCAATAATAAAGCCCTCCCAACAAAAAATGCCCAAAACTGGATGGCTTCACTGCTGAATTCTACCAAACCTTTAAAGAACTAATCCCAATTACTTTCAAACTGTCCAAAACAAATAAAAGGCAGGGAATCCTCTCAAACATCTTCTATGAGGCCATCATAACCATAATTCCAAAACCAGAAAAAGATACAACAAATAAAGAGAACTGAAGACCTGTATCTCTTATGAACATAGATGTGAAAATCCTCAAAAAAAAATTCTAGCTAATCAAATCCAACAACACATCAGAAAGATCATCCACTGGGACCAAGTGAGATTTATCTTTGTGATACAGCAATGGTTCAGCATATGCAAATCAATAAATGTGATATATCACATTAACAAATTGAAAAATACAAATCATATGATTATCTTGATGAAGTAGAGAAGGTGTTTGAGAAAATCCAACATCCATTCATGATAAAAACCCTTAATCAAATTGGATATAGAAGAAATATCCCTTAACACAATCAAGACAATAGATGATAAATCCACAGCCATAATCATATTGAATGAGGAAAAGTTGTATGCATTTCCACTAAGAACCAAAGCCAGACAAGGGTGCCCACTTACACCATTTGTATTTCATATAGTTATGGAAGCTTTAGCTAGAGCCATTAGACAAGAAAAAGAAATCAAATGGATATAAATTAGAAAGGGGAAAACCAAATTCCCCCTGTTTGCAGATAACATGATCCTATATATATAATGAAACCAAAAAACTCCACTAAGAGACTACTGGGACTAATAAGAGACTTTGGTAAAGTTGTAGGATATAAAATCAGCACACAAAAATCAATAGTCTTTGTATACACAGACAATGCCACGGCTGAGAAAGAACATGTAAGACCAGTACCATACACAATAGCAATAAAATATTTAAATATCTAGTAATAAATTTAACCAAGGATACAAAAAAATCTCTACAATGACAATTACAAACCTTAAACAAGTAGAAGACACAAAAAATGGAAAAAAGAAATTCTTCTCAGATCTAGAAAGAAACAATGCTAAAATTAATAGCTAAAGCAATATTAAATAGCAAAAACAAAGCAGGAGGCCTCATAATACCAGATTCAAGACACACTACAGGGCAGCTATAATCAAAACAGCCTGGTACTGGCCTACAGGGCAGTTATAATCAAAACAGCCTGGTACTGGCACAGAAATAGACATGTGGACCATTAGAATGGATCAAAAGCCCCATAAATTAATCCATGCATCCACAACAAACTACTTCAACAAATGACCTAAAATCAATGCCTGGAGAAATGACAGTCTCTTCAACAAATGGTGCTGGGAAAATCGGATCTGCACATGCAGAAGTATGAAACAAGGCCCATATTGTACATCTTATACAAAAATCAACTCAAAATGGATTAAGGATCTAATCTATGACCTGATATCAAATTGCTAGAGAAGAACATTGGGGAAACTCTGCAAGACCTTGGCACAGGTAAAGACTTCTTGGAAAAGATTTCAGAAGTACAGGAAATAAAAACAAAGACAAATGAGATTACATCAAGTAAGAAGCTTTAACACTGTGAAGGAAATACTCAACAAAGTGAACAGGCAATTGACAGAATGGGAGAAAATCTGTACAAACTATGCACCTGATAAGGGATTGGCATTCAGAATATATAAAGAGCTTAAGAAACTCTACAACAAGTCTAACAATCCAGTTAAGAAATGTACAAAGGACATGAACACACATTTTTTAAAGGATGAAATTCAAATATCCAACAGACACATTAAAAAATACTTAAGACCACTAACTGTCAAGGAAATACAAATAAAAACCACAATGAGGTCTCACCTCACCTCAGAATGGCTACCATCCAAACGTCAAAAAACAATAAGTGATGGCAACAATGTGGGGAAAAGGTATCCTAATACACTGCCAGTGGAAAGTAAACTAGTACAACCATTGTAGAATATGGAGATTGAGTCCTCAGAAATCTGAAAATAGATCTATCGTATGACCAAGTCATTCCACTATAGTAAATTTACCTATATGAAGTTAAATTAGCATATGAAAGTTATCTGTACCCCATGATTTTTTGCAACTCAATTCACAATAGCTGGGATATGGAATCTACCCTGCTGCCCATCAACTGATGACTGGATAAAGAAAATATGGTATGTATATGCTAAGGAATACTATTCAGCTGTAAAAAATAATGAAATCCTATCTTTTGCAATAAAGTGGATGCAACTGGAAACCATTATGCTCAGTGAAATAAGCCAGTCCCAAAAACACAAATATCATATATTTTCCTGATTTGTGGTGACTAATATTCAGAAGACACAAAAAGTAATTTATGAGTAAAATTGACATTCAAGGTTTGATTAATGTTTATAACCCTTGTCTATACTCTTTTTTTTTTTTTTTGACAGGCAGAGTGGACAGTGAGAGAGAGAGACAGAGAGAAAGGTCTTCCTTTGCCGTTGGTTTACCCTCCAATGGCTGCCGCAGTTGACGCGCTGCGGCCGGCGCAGCGCGCTCATCCGATGGCAGGAGCCAGGTGCTAGGTGCTTTTTCCTGGTCTCCCATGGAGTGCAGGGCCCAAGCACTTGGGCCATCCTCCACTGCACTCCTGGGCCACAGAAGAGGGCTGGCCTGGAAGAGGGGCAACCGGGACAGAATCCGGCGCCCTGACCAGGACTAGAACCCGGTGTGCCGGCGCCGCAAGGCGGAGGATTAGCCTGTTGAGCCACGGCGCCGGCCTATACTCTTGAGTAACAGTTTTTTTCTACTTATTACTTGTTGAACTATTTACTTAATTGAGGGTTAAGCTTGTGATTATAAAATAAGCTCAAAGTATGTCATTATGAAAATTAAAAGAAAAATAAGAAAGGACGGCTGAGGGAGGGGAGGAGCATGGGCAGGAGGAATGTAGGGTAGGAACAATCATGCTCTTAAAACTGTATATATGAAACATATGGAATTTGTTCACTTTATATAAATTTTAAAAATGTAAAAAAAGAAAAATGATTCCAGTATAAATCAAAAAAATTGAATATAGTATGGACTATAATATTTGTTAGCATTTGTTTAGGATTAGTATTTGTTCCTTAAAGGTAATAAATGGATCCATAAATGTTAGTAATAACATAAATAAGCATGCGGCATGTAGAATGACACTCTTTATGAAACTTTTCAACAAACCTAAAAGTATTCTGGAATAAAAAACACATTATAAAAAGCCATACCCTAAACAGTCTCTCAAAAATAAAAACAAATACAATATCAGGGGGAAAGAATAGGAAGTATTGTTATAAGATTATAATACTGTGGGTATGTATATCACGGTGGTTTTTAATGGGCCTTTAATCAAAATATATAAAGGAACTGATTTTTGCAACTCAGTAGCAAGAATTTTTATGCCTCCATTAGCCAATGACTAATTTTCATGTATTAATATTTTCTAGCACTAGTCTTAATATTTCATATACAATCTAAACCACTATGTTATATAACCTCTAGAAAGTGACTACATTGAATGGAAAAATCTTACTTTTAATGTACATACAGACTTACATCCAAAAAAGGATAGACTTTTACAGGTATAAATACTGATGTTTTTCTATATTTAAGGGAAAAAAGTCATGCCCAGAATTGTGGTGCAGCTGTTTAAGTCTTAACCATGAGACCCTGGCACCTCATGTGAGTGCCAGCAGAGGAGAATGCCTCAAGTGCTTGGGCCCCTGCCATCCACATGAGAGACCCAGATAGAGTTCCAGGCTCCCGGCTTTAGCCTGTCCCAGTCCAGGCCACTATGGCCATTTGGGGAGTGAACTAACAGATGGAAGCACTTGCGTCCTCTCTCTTTCCCTCTGTCTCTCTAACTCTGCCTTTCAAATAAATGAATAAATCCTAAAAAATAAAAAAGGTTTTTGTATTTTTATACTCATATTTTATTTTTAAAAGGTTTATTTGAAAGGCAGGGCAACAGATAGAGAGAGAGAGAGGGAGATGATAACGAATGAGAGAACTATTTTAAATATTTTAAAGTATCTAGAACCCTCAAGGGGAAAAATTTCAAAACATTTCTCTATTAATTTATAACCAATGTTCATTTCCATCGCAATATGCCATTCTAGGTTCATGTATGTGATGTTTTATTCAAGAAAGTTATATGTCTGGGTCTCCAGTAATTCCTCTTTTATCATTCCTGTTTACATTGCAGTAGTGACATGAACTCTCCACAGTTGTCACCGGCTTTCAAAATCATTTAGGTAGCTCAGATGCTAAGAAAAATATACTTAGTTAGCCAAAGGGTACTGTTTCAATGGCAACACCTCACCTCAAAAACTTTGAAAACCAAAGATTCAGAGCTGTAAACCTTCAGGACAGACATCTGTCAGTTCAGTGTCGGCCACTGCCTATAAACCTACACTTGCAACTCCAGTTCCTTAATCAAATAGCCAGCTCGGCTATTAGGGCTGACATCCAGGCAAACTTTTTCAAATTACTGTCTCACGTTAAAGGAAAAGGCTTCTTAACCATTAAACCAATACATGTGTAATCCTTGATGGAAGCCAAATTACCTCGTCCTGATAGCTGACAAAGCAGCACGAAAGACACCTTCGAATGTCCAAACGAGTCCTCATGCTATGTGGGTAATGATAGTGAGCTCACTCATCCTTTTCTGTGAAAATGTTCCATAAGGATGCACACTGTGCAGCCCACAGCCTGCTCTGCCTTTCCCAATCTTGTTTCAGAGAGGGTAATCTGTGCTTGACCAAGCAGAGAGAGAGAGAGAAGGAATTCTTCCATCAGACAGAAGTATAAGGCTTTCATATGTCTGTCTCCTGACATTTCATCTAAATACAAACTGGTCATAACTGCTATTGTAGAAAATTGCTCTCTGTTTGCTGCCATCATTGCCCTCATGATTGAGAAACCATCAATGACAATGCAAGATTCCATCCAATTTTGGTGTCCAAGTGCAATGTAAGTGAAATTTTTAGGGCTCTATTAGAGATTTCTTTAATTCTTATTCAGGTCTGATGGCTCTCGACTTATGTGAAAATGCAATACAATAAAGGCTTCAACATAACTGAATTCAATTTCAGGAATCATCAAAAAGTAAGATTTATACAGTAATTTTTAGAAACCTCCTTGACTCCTTCAGGTGAGAGAAATATGCAGCGAACACTTAGCATGTGGGCTGTTTAGAGGCCCTGTCTTCCTCCATCCTGGAGCGCATCCATTCTGTTGCAAGTTAACGAGGCTTAATTTCATTTCCATGGGCAATTGGCAGGAATAAATTAGCCACTTCACTGAGACCCTTCTGAAACAAAACTCTTTATAATGGAAACCCATACCACAGACCATAGGTTCTTTCTAAGGACACACAAATAAATATATCAGGATAATTTTTGAAGCTTATTTGGTTAACATTACATCACAACTTCTGGCTAAATGCCTTGTATTTTAAGATGCGCTATCATAAATTATTTTCCTCATCCAATGCCCTATGAGAAATTACTTAAATCTGTATGCAGAGTATTTAACCAAGTCCAAAGGCAAATATTCTTGAAGATATTTTAAATGTGGGAAACTCATAATTAAAAAAAAAAATCCGTATGACTACAGAGTGATTTGTCTTGCTTTATAATTAAGCTATCATGTGAAACATACTAGACTATTCCAGGCTGGTTGATACCCGAAGTCAGGACTACCCTCCCCCATCTCTGGCTTTGAAAGACCTTTAAAAAGAATAATGACTTTAAAATCAATTAGCAAAGCATTGGCAACAATATGGGTAGCATCAAAATGAGTCCAACTTGTATGATTTAGGGCAAGCAAGTGAAACCGTGTCACCCATATGTTAATAGTCTGTTTGTTTCTGCACCTGGGAAAATTTTCCACATCAGCCTCTCTCCTTTAAATAAGTTTAAAGCCAAGGCAAATAAATTCTTTGCCTGACGAAATTCAGAAATGACAATTTTGCTTCAAGGTCTCTTAACTAGGTATGCATGATATATTCTGAAGCAATGAGAATATTCATCTAAATTTACCACAAGGGAGTATATGAGCTTATAGGCACCATACAAAATGAGGTTTTGACTTTCCAGATGAATAAATTAGACTGCAGATCACCATATTCACTCATATGGAAATAATGTAAGTATAATACAAGGCTCCAATGTAAAAGAAACAGTGTTTTTCATGGATAACAGATTATTCCAGAATGTTGACAATTAAGCAAACAAAAGCATAGGCAATAATATTATATCAAAACCAAGTATCTCAAACTATCATTGATACAGACAATATAAAGTTCTAAAAATCTGCTAAGACAATACGCAGACACTTGGGGAATATGTTCAAAATAAGGGAGCTAGAGATGAAGAAGTTTTGGAGACATTTTGCAGAACCCAAATGTCTTAGTTTCCTAAAATTGAAACACTAAAGTAAACAGAAAAATATGAAAAAGTGACAATGCATTTCTGCAGAAATTACAAAGGCAATGTAATTGACTGGAGGATAATTAACCTGACACAAAGTAGCCAGAGTATGCATGTTCACACCACCACATTGCTAGACCCATCAGAATTCATACTGTGTGGACAACCATTATGAGGTTTTTACAGTTAATTCTTATCTTAGAAATTGGGAAGTTATATAGGAAGCTATCTGGGAGGAATAAAATTAGCAATCTCTTGAGACTTCTCTGTAATAACACTGTTAATAACCAATGCTTTTTTTCTTCATCATTTGCCTTACTATCCCCAAAAGTATTTATTTTAAACAGTAGCATTTATACTTTGTGTTCATTGTACTCATTAAGCATTCCCTCAAATGTCACCACACTGTTTACTCATTTATATTCAATTTCGAAAGAGTATGGATGAAGCTGTAGGACACATGTGCACATTTCTACATAAATCATCCTTCTCATCAAATTCTGAAAATCGAATTTCTAGACTAGGGTATTGACCCAGAAGGTTCATGCTTGGAAAAAGTAAAGAACAGAGCTGACTAAGGGTTTGGCTGGGATGGCCAGGACATGAAGATGCAATAGGTTAGCAAGGAATTCAGTTAACTTTCAACAGCCCAGGAAGTGGTCCCTACCACAGTTGACCTAGGTCAGGAGGATCAGGCAGAGGGCAGCAGTGACTGAGGCACAGTGTCTGGGACATCAAGGGGTAGGAAACAGAGCCTGTGGCAATGAGGAGGAGTTAGGGGATAGGATTCCAGTTTTGAGGCAGAAATGAAGAAGGCAAGGAAGGGAGGGACTCTGACACAGGGGAGCCCATTAAGTTCCTTCACTTCTTGAACCGGAAGCCACCATGATCCTAGAACTGCAGAGGGAGAGGCATGACAGGGAGCTCTAATATTTCTGGAAATCTGTATGGAAGGAATGACAGTCACTGTGTTTAAGAAACAGGTGCAAATACTCTAAGGCTATGGATGCAGAAAGGACCCCTTAATCATCACACAATTTTGGGCAATAACTTTATAATCCACTTAAATAATTCATTAAAAATAGTAAAAAATATTATGCCTACTTGTAACAATCATTTCAATGAAATAAATAAGTTTAAAAAGCTTACATTATCTTTATGACCTTAATTTTAGAAGAGGTTTGTAAGCACACATACAATGCAGTTTGTTTTAGCTAGAGCTATTTACTTTAAATACCAGGCTGTGATTCATTTGATTTAATAAAGTATAGAAGGAAGAAAGTCTAGATTTTCATTACCAATTTTCTTTGGTTTATAAAAGGAAAGCCACCACCTCATTATAAACTTAGTATTTATTGGAAAGAACTTGGCTTGTGGCTAGTTATCACTGGCATTAGACAGCATCATTTGTATTGTCTCGCAGGAAAAATCCAGAGCATTACCTCTGAAATTCAATTCACTGCAATAATTGCTGCATTTGCAAATTTACCAGGCAGCTTAATGTAAAATACATCAATAAAGTTAGTAAGGTCTGGCAGTAAACAAAACATATATTCAGATGTCACTGGGGTTAATAAGAAAAAATCCAGTTTATATGGGAAACAAAACAAATAAGATTGTGTTGTTCGGGCAGATAACCCAATAAAGCTACAAGTGGTTCACAAAAACCTTTTCCTATGCTTTCTAAAATGATCATGAAAGCAGAGAGAGAATATTTATAGAATAATAAAGTGTTTGCATCTGTATGCCATTTAACTCGTCACAGTTAATTATTATGTAAGAAGATACTATCCATCTGTGCTTCCTATGGGTAAGAAAAGAAATTAAACAGCTCTTCCTTAAAAAAATACCCTCAGTTTACTCAAGTGAGTTCTGCTTCAACTAGAAATAACGTTAAATAATTCTGCTTGAATACCCACTCTTACAGGCATGGGTGATAGTTCTGCAAGGGTTCTAAAGGTCAGGGCAGGGATAATGAGAGCAGCAGGATAGAAATGTGGGCCTTGCTCCTCCTGACCACTGGGCCCAGGAAATTTCCTTCTCCTGAAACTGGATTTCTACTGCAGACAATTCCCGGCCCTAAGGACTCCGGAGATAGGCACTGGGTAGGCAGAGCAGATGCAAATGAAAATCTCCGTTCAGATTCTTTCAATCCATTAACATGCTGTCCATAGCATTTACTGAGTGGCTCGGTAAGAGAAAATTTGGCAATTCCAAAATTCCTACATTTTTTCCTGGAAGAGCATAAGGAAAAATATATGTGAGTAAAAACAAATTTCTCATAATTAAATCTCATTATAAGCTAACAAGATGTGACATGGAAAACACTGTAACTATTTTCAAGATTGAAATTTTCACAAAGGGGTACATTCAGATAACATCTAATGTATTCTGAGGTTTAGTACTGGTGTTATTCTATTGATGTTCTGTATATTATTATTGTTGATATTTTGATTATTAACAGCAGTTATCCCAGCCAGATCCTAAGAATTTATTGGTGGTGTGAGGGGGAGGTCTCACCCATAGAGTATTTCATAACTGCCATCAAATAATCTTAAAATGCTGTAATTGCTGCTGTTCCATGTATTGACTCAAATAAAGAAAACAAAGTAATATGAAGGTTTCCATTTTGCAGAAATTGGAATACCATAGATACAGGATAAAATAAATAGTCCCTATGTATTGCTAGAATTAAATGATCTTATTGTTTTGTTTTAGTAAACAATTGAGTATAAAAGATTCCATATTTTAGATGTCAATTACACACAAATAAAGATTACCTCCCCAGACAATCAGCCATAGTTACACTGTTCTACCAGATCTTGGATTAAGGAGTGCCAGATGACAATGTCAGTGTCTTGCTAGCAAATGACTGCTTATTTAACGGCAGCTATGACTTCATCAGTAAGGTGCCATTTGCTGGATCAAGATTCTAATTTTTGTATAAAAAGCTTCTTCATATAACAGTCTTTTCAACTCTCTTCCTTAAGCTCCAGGAAGTCATGGCACCTAATTTTTAAACAAAGCCCTTGCTCTCTGCCATTAATCCTTTCTGAGTAAGCAAATAAGAAATCCTTTTAATCACCAGGGCTGATACTGCCCCATTGGAGAGATATCAGATAGTCCCCTGCTGACTGCAGGAGAATAATTTTCAGGGCCAGCTAGAAGTGCAGGATAAACATCTCCATATAGGATGTCATGGCTGAATTAAAAAGCACTGCAGGAGGAGCAGAGATGGATTATTATTTTATTGCATTATAATCCATGGCCTCATTAGTTTGGATGGCAAATTCATATACTCATATCATCCTTTCTCACTGCCGTTATGTGCAGGGAACTGGCACCCATTTATATGGACTATATGAGAATGAAGAAAGAATGTATCTGAACCCAACTTTTAAGCATGAAATACTGTGCCTGCCATAAAGTGGTGGAACTTTGTCATATTCGCTAAGTGGAGCCATTTAAGTTAATCTGTTTCAACCTTTAGGCCCAGTGCTGAACATATTTATTTTCTTTGACCTCCCCCAACGTGTGACTTCTGGCTATTAATTCTTTTCAAGTTTATTTTTTTCTTATCTCAAAGAGCTCAGCGGGATTTTACAAAATAGAAATACTAAATGTGAATGCATTGCATCAACAGCTCTTAGAGCCATTTTAGAAAAAGAAATACATATGCGTTGGCAATAAAATTAAAATCCACTTCCACCACATAGTGCAGGTTATGTTCCACCACTACTGCCTGTCCCTTTATCCATCCTTATACATAGAAAACAATGGTAACAAATTCTTGTTTTGTTTTTCTTTGATCCCTTGTTGGGGGGAGGGGTTCAATCTCATCACCATCATCATCACCACCACCATTAGTGCCATAGCTAATATTTATAGTGCACATATTAAATGACAGGTACTACTTCCAAGACACATGTAAAGTGTGTGTGTATACAACTCATATATGTTATAAATAAGGATTACAATACAATAGTAGGTATGTTAATTAATATATCATATATAATACATATAAATTAACTCAATCTAACAGCAAAAAGAAAGTTCTGTGTCTTTGCTTCTGAGCAAGATGAATCGCACTAATCCAGATATACCACAGGAGTTCTCTGGCGAATTTCCTCAGTCAGGATGAGCATATATCTAAATAACATAAGTAAATGTGCTCTTAAATCTCAGAGGCAACATTCAATTTAAGGCACATGAGAAAATTGGTTTTCGTTGCCTAAAATTAGAACAGCTAAAAAACTGGTATATGACATGTGTCCCTGCTTTTCTGTTGGCTGCCCAGCAACACTTAAACTGAACCGCTTTCTTCTCATTGAAATTGAAAAGTGTGAATGGTTTTATTATATTTAATAACAGCTAAAATATTTTATGAAGAATACTGAACATCCTAAGTGCTTTTGAGTGAATAAGAGAATTAGATATCAGGATCAAATCCCCTTAAAATAGACCATCAAGTTTTTAAAAGTTCAAAAAATTCTATGTTAGGGCAGGCATTGTGGTACAGCAGATTAAGCTGCCACCTATGATGCCAGCATCCCATATGAGCATCGGTTTGTGTCTCACCCGCTCTACTTCTGATGCAGCTCACTACTAATGCTCCTGGGCAGCAGAAGTTGGCCCAATTACTTGGGCTCCTGCCACCCATGTGGGAGACCCAGATGGAGTTTCTGATTCCTGGATTTGGTCTGGCCCAGACCTGGCCACTGAGGCCATCAAAGGAATGAATTAGTGAATGGAGGATTGCTCTCTCTGTGTGTCACTCTACTTTTCAAATAAATAAATCTCAAAAAAATTACATCGTCATATTTTTCCCTGAGTGGCTTACACTTTTAAAAGGGAGTTTATTCATGCCATGGGAGTCCAAATCCCATCACGGTGGCATGTACCAATGCCATCTTACTAGTTAAAGCGATCAATTTAAGTTCATAATTGGTTATAAATATAGGATTAAGTTCAAAGGGTTCAAATAAACAAGACCACTGTCTGCTAATAATAACTGATAGAATCAAAAAGGAGAGAAGGATCCAACATGGGAAGCAGGACACACAGCAGACTCATAGAATGGCAGATGCCCTAAATAGCACTCTGGCCTCAGAATCAGCTCTTAAGGCATTTGGATCCAGCTAAAAAGCCCATGAGAGTATTTTAGGTATGGAAAGCCAAGACACTCTGGAAAAAAAAAAAATGACCTAAATGAAAGATCTCTGTGAATGAGATCCCAGTGGAAAGAATGGGCCATCAAAAAAGGAGGTGCCTTTCTCTGAAGGGAGGAGAGAACTTCCACTTTGATTATGGCCTTGTCTAAATAATATTGGAGTTTGTGAACTCAAGAAGCTTCCAAAGCCTTGGCAGCTCATGATAAGAGCCTCGGGTGATTACTGACATCATAAATAAGAGTGTCAATTGTTAAATCAACAACGGGAGTCACTGTGCACTTTACTCCCCATGTAGGATCTCTGTCCTTAATGTGTTGCACTATGCAAATTAACAGTAAAACTAGTATTCAAACAGTACTTTATACTTTGTGTGTCTGTGTGGGTGCAAACTGTTGAAATCTTTACTTAGTATATACTAAGTTGATTTTCTGTATATAAAGATAATTAAAAATGAAGCTTAATGAAGAATGGGATGGGAGAGGGAGAAGGAGATGGGATGGTTTGCAGGTGGGGGGTAGTTATGGGGGGCAAAAACCACTATAATCCAAAATATGTATTTTCAAAATTTGTATTTATTAAACAAAAGCTTTTAAAAAGGGGGAATTTATTGTTGTAGTAAGAAGTTAATTATTTTTTAATTTTAGTAGCAAATATCTCATTCAAAGAAAACAAGGAATTAAAATCCATCTGGATAGAAAATTTTCCTATTTCTTTAACCTACAAAATTCAATAAGAACCTGATTCACAATGTTTTGTTTTTAAAAAATTGATTCATATTTGATTCAAGGATTATTTCTTTAAAGGGATTAAAACTTTAAAATGTAATTTGGGAATTAAGTTAGAAAGTGATGGAAATTCTGAGAGAATCTATACATGTGGATATTGTGATCCAAGAAAAATAAGATCAAGTGCGCTATGGCAACCAGAAATGCCTGGCTGTTGGTTTGGTGCTGTGGTGTAGCAGGTAAAGCCTCTGCCTGCAGTCCGGCATCCTTTATAGGCACTGATTCGAGTCCCAGCTGTTCCACTTCCAATCCAGCTGTCTGCTATGGCCTGGGAAAGCAGTGGAAGATGGCCCAAGTCCTTGGGCCCCTGCACCCATGTGGGAGACCTAGAAGAATCTCCTGGCTCCTGTCTTTGAATCGGCACAGCTCCAGCCATTACAGCCAGCTGGGGAGTCAATCAGTGGATGGAAGACCCCTTTCTCTCTTTCTCTTTCTCTCTCTGCCTCGCTGTAATTTTGCCTTTCACCTAAATAATTTTTTTTTTTAAGGAAAGAAAAGAAAAAAAGAAAAGCCTGGCTGGATGTCCTTCCATGTGGCTGACATAGCAGGAGTCACAAAGTTTAGTTAATTTGACCTGACTAAAGCTTAAAGTATGTTTGTAATCCATTCTTTTATTCTATGAAAATGAATTATAAGAGTTATAGCTACAACAACCAATGTCATTATCACTATTTACGATTTACCTACATATGTATATAGGTTACCTCCCTGGAGAGAAGAGTTGAGAGCCTGATACGCCATGTGCTACTGCCAGGGAAGTACTTCGCAGTGTCAAAAACAAGTTCCCCAAAGCCCCACAGCTGGTAAACAACATTCCTAGAACCCACATCTGTCCTCTGCTCTGTGTAGTGCCATCTCCAGGATGAACCAAGCACAGTGTGACTGCCTTTTACGGGAAATACTCGATAACTTCATTCAGCAATTATGTACTGAGTGGCTACTACGTTGGGGGGGCGGGGAGGATGCAGAGCTCTACCTCCAAGCAGTTTAAAATTTAATAGGATCTCTAACTGTAAGTACATTTGAAATAATTCTCTAGGGAGCAGCAGTGGTTAACCAAGGCATCCCTCATTAGAGTGCCTAAGTTCAATTCTTGGCCCTGGCTCCTGACTCCAGCTTCTCTCCAGTGCAGATCCTGGGAACAGCCGTGATGGCTCAAGGAATTGGGTTTCTGTCACTCACAGGGGAGAAGAACTAGATGGAATTCTATCTCTGATTCTGCTCTGTTCCAGCCCGAGTCATGTGGGCATTTGAAAAGTGACCCAGCAGATGGAAACTTCTTCTGTCAGTCTGTTTCTCTTTCCCTTTCTCTCTCTCTCTGATTTTTTTTATTTGACAGGTAGAAATATAGACAGTGAGAGAGACAGAGAGAAAGGTCTTCCTTCCATTGGTTCACCCCCCCAAATGGCCGCTATGGCCAGCGCTGTGCTGATCAGAAGCCAGGAGCCGGTGCTTCTTCCTCGTCTCCCACGTGGGTGCAGGGCCCAAGCACTTGGGCCATCTTCCACTACCCTCCCGGGCCACAGCAGAGAGCTGGACTGGAAGAGGAGCAACTGGGACTAGAACCCGGTGCCCATATGGGATGCCGGTGCCACAGGCAGAGGATTAACCAAGTGAGCCATGGCCCTCTCTGATTAAATTTTAGAAATTAATAAGTAAAATAATTGTATGGTTTTTATTATTCATGTCATTGTTTTTAAATGATAAATGAATTGCATAATATCATTTTCACTCTTACTCAAGACATAAAATTGTTAATAGTTTAAAAGAACAACTGCATATAATGAGGGCCTCAACAAAGAAGAATTCTATAAAATTAAAGTAACTTCAACCAAATAATATACATTTGTTATAGCAATATTGACTGATCAGATAGGTTGTTCCATATCCTCTCTTTAGAAGATAAGTATTTAACATATGGCAAAAATACTTTCATTTCAGTATTTATTTGAAAAGATTTGTAAGATTTATTTGAAAAATAGTCACTTTTCCTGAAAAATCCTGGAAGATTTACTTTCCAGTTGCTTCGTATATAGAATCTTGATTGTACTGCTTCTCTGAGGACAGATGCTGTCTCTTGCGTTTACCTTTCAATCACCCATTCACCAATCACTGATGGAATCAGTACTGTTGCAGGCAAGGGAGGCAAGTAAGTGGACAAGTTCTCGCTCTCACATCATGGAGCAAGAGGACATTCAGATCAAGGTGTATGGTGCCTCGTGTTCATGCAGAAGGAAGCAGGGCCAGGGATTGAGAGTGAGCAGCAGGGACTCTCTTAGAGGGAGAAGCTCTTTGCTGGTAGCATTTAACAGAGACCAAACCTTTGAGTGCATTTTATACACAGGACCAGCAGAAGTTGCTGATAGACACAGACATCAAGGAAAAGGGTGAAAGGTGACTCCAAGGTTTGGGTAGAGAAATTGCAGAGTGGAAAAATCATTGGCAGGTAAAGTCAACCTTTGGGAAGAGCAGGTTCATGGTTGGTAAGGAATGAGGATCTTGGAACATGACTTCAGTTTTGGACACTTTATTGTGGAGATGCCTATGGAACCCCCAAGAAGAAATGCCCGTGAGGCAATAGCATATGTGAGGGGACGTCAGAAAGTTCATGGAAAATGCATATTATGGAAAAAACAATGCATGAGTTCAGAAATTTTCTTTGGCAACACAATAAATTTTTTCTTAATTTCATTTTTGTCTATGAACTTTTAAGAGTGGTCTTGTCTGAACCTAGAGTTCAGTGGGAGGTTGGGGCTAGCAATACATGAGTACGCCCTTGGTATTTAATGACAGTGGCTGGGCTAGCTGACCACAGTGGTGGAAGTGGATAGGAAGAAGTAGAAAGAGGATTAAGCCCTCGGATGCCCCAAAGATGACAAGATTGGAAGACAAAATACAGCAAACAACAATGAGATACCAACTACTATAAAATATAAAATATAAAACAAAACAAAAATTGGAATATAACAACTATTAGAATGTAGAGAAATTGGAGCTCTAGAGCATTGTTGGTGAGAACCCTAGGGCATTACTTGTCAGAAGCCAGTGTGGAAAGCAGTTCAGAAGTTCCTTAGAAGTTAAACATAGAATTATCATATGATCCAAGAACTCCATTCCATGTGTACAGCCATGTGTGCACAGCCAGCACTATTCACAATAGCCCAAAGATGGAAACAACCCGTAAACAGGTGAGCCATTAAACAAAATATACTACATGCATACAACTGAATATTATCCAGCCATAAAAAAGGAACGAAGTTCCGGTACATACTACAACATGGGTGAACTTTGAAAATATTATACCAAATGAAATAACTTGGAATTAACATACAAATATGGCATAATTACACTTATAGGATGTATCTAGAACAGGCAAATTTATAGACCGAAAGTAGAACAGAAATTATTAGGGGCAAGAAAAGGGAGAAATGAGGAATCATTACTTGATATTTACAAAGTTGCTATTTTGAATGATCAGAAAAATTTTGAGAATAGACAGTGGTAATGGTTATACAACCTTGGAAATGTCCTTAGTGTCAGTGTTTTGTACACTTAAAAAACAGTTAAAATGTACACTCATATAACATTTTATTTATTTATTTATTTGAGAGGTAGAGACAGAGATTGCCCATCCACTGGCTCACTAACCAAGGAACAGGCAAAGCCAGGAGCTAGAAATCCAATCCAGATCTGTCATACGGGCAGCAGGAACTATTTGAACCATCCACACTGCTGTCAGGGTCTGCATTAGCAGGAAACTGGAGTCAGGAGCACAGCTGGAACTCGAACCTAGGTTCTCTAGAATGAAATGCAAGCATCCCAACCAGTGTCTTCAGTGCTAGGCCAAACACCCACCCCATTTCACCACATTTAAAAAAAAATAGAAGAATGACTAAGGAGGTAGAGGAGAGCCAAAGCAGAAAAAGCAAAGCAAGTGGTGCTTTTTGGAAAAGAAGTGACTGAGAGGCTGATGGGAGTTGATGTAGGATGACAGAGAAATGAGGGTGAAAAGAGGTGGGCAAATCCTGCCACTACCCTTGTATATCATGAATCTAATCAAAATAGACCCTCCTCTTGGAAGACTCATTCAGTTCCCACTAACCAATACCATCAGCAGAGATATTGGTATCACTAGGGACATGGTCTGAGGTTTAACCAATTGCTGCAAAGTAACTCAAAGAAAGAGAAAGAAACAGACAAAAACACTGGGACACAGACACCGTTTTCACTGGGTCTAGCATTCACGCTCTTATTCAGTGACCTCATAAGTATGGAATTAATCTGTTTTAAAAGAAAATAGGGGACAGGGTGCTGATTGAAACTAATCAATCAAGTAGAGAGGTGATTAATGGAAGGCAGTCTTGTATGTGCTGCAGGCACATCTACAATGCAGGTTGAGAAGTGGTCGTTTTATAGTTCATTACATATCTGTGTGATGTTATTTATTGTTTACTTAAGCAATAGCAATTGAAGCACAGGCCAATTCCTGGGAATTAATGACCCACTGGGAGGAGGCCATTACCTCTAGACATTAACCCCAGTCAGTTCATGGTTTTTCCAGGAAAATCTCTGTGAAGAACTATTTGTTCTTTGCTTCTTGTCACCACATTTTAAAACAATGCTTTAAATATTCCACTGATGTAAGGTCATTGAACTATGCCAAGTACTATACTGTGTAATAATTTCCTTAAGACAATGGAGGGGAGGCTTGTACAAAAACCACCACTTGAAGATCATTTTGAGTTCATGCTACTGTAGATAGCAACCTACAGAATAGAAAAGCAAAAGAGACAAATGGAGCAATACACACTTCAAATGTTTCACAGCACCTACACTGGAAACCAACATTGCAATTTAACTATTTCCATGGCTTTCAAACTCCCAAATACCTCCAAAGGATATTGCAAACCTGCTCATGGTTCCAATGACTATATGAAGGCAGAAACAAACCAACATTAACAAAAAGACCAAATGTGATTAAAATGCTCATCCAAATACGAGGAGCACATTGTAAGCTGTTAAAAGATTGTCTGAAATAATTTTTGGGGCTATGTTTATAAAAGTTAAATTCTACCTTCCCATTACATTTTCCAAAGCAACTAAATAACAAGTCTTTTCTGTGCAAGGTATAATCCTAAGCATTCACCAGGCAAGTATCCAGAAAATATTGAAGCTGGAAATGTCCTCAGAGATGCACACGAACAGAGATGCTCAAGAACACTTGCTTAAAGACAAAGAGAACTCAAGTTTTCTCAATATCTAATCTGAGTTACTTTTACCATAGTTTTGCCCATACAGTTTCTTAATATTAATAACAATAATACACATATGCATAAAAGTACTTCAAAGTGACAGTGCAGGCAGAGCATAAAGTAATCTTAAACAACAAAAACAAAGCTGGAAGCATCACAATACCAGACCTCAAGACACAGTATAGGACAGTTATAATCAAAACAGCCTCATACTGGCAGAAAAACAGACATGTAGATCAATGGAGCAGAATAGAAACTCCAGAAATAAATCCATGCATCTAAAACCAACTTATCTTTGACAAAGGAGCAAAAATCAATTCTTGGAGCCAAGACAGTCTCTTCAACAAATAGTGCTGGGAAAACTGGATCTTCACATGTAGAAGTACGAAACAAGAGCCCGAACTCACACCTTCACAAAATCCACTCAAAATGGGCAGAGACCTAAATCTACCACGTGATACCATCAAATTACTAGAGAACATTGGGGAAACCCTACAAGACATTGGCATAGGGACAGACTTCTTGGAAAAGACCCCAGAAGCACAAGTAATCAAAATCTAAATTAACAAGTGTGGTTGCATCAAACTGAGAAGCTTATGCACTGCAAAATAAACAAAGCAAAGCGAAGAGGCAATCAACAGAATGGGAGAAAATATGTGCAAACAATACAACTGACTAAGGATTAACTTCCAGAATCTATAAAGAGTTCAAGAAACTCAACAACAACAAATAACCTGGTTAAGAAATGGGCAAAGGACTTGAACAGACATTTTTCAAGAGAGGAAATTCAAATGGCCAATAGACACATGAAAAAACGCTCAGGATCCTTGTCCATCAGGAAAACTCAGATCAAAACCACCATTAGATTTCACATCACCCCAATTAAAATAGCTTTCATACAGAAATCAACAGACAACAAATGCTGGTGAGGATGCAGGGAGAAGGGAACCTTAAACCACTGTTGATGGGAATGTGAGCTCGTATAGCGACTGTGGAAGACAGTATGGAGATATCTCAGAAAGCTGAATAGAGACCTACCATATGACCCAGCCATCCCGCTCCTGAGAACATATCCAAAGGATATGAAATCAGCATATTAAAGAGTTATCTGCACCTTTATGTTCATTTCAGGTCAATTTACAGTAGCTAAAATATGGAATCAACCGGATGTCCATCACCTGAAGACCAGATAAAGAAATTATGGAATATATATACCATGAAATATTAGACAGAGTTAAAAAAAAAATTGGAATCCTATCATTTGCAACAAAATGGATGCAACTAGAAACCATTATACTTAGAGAAATAAAGCAGTTCCCAAAAAACAAATACCATATGATATTTCTGATCTGTGGTAACTAATAGAGTATTTAAAATGTAATTGATAGAAGGGAAACTGACCCTTTGAGATGCAATGATTTTGAACAGCTCTTGCCTTGACTATCGGGGAACAATGTTCTCATTTGTTTCTGTTCTATATTTCTTTTTTTCCTTCATATTAATTGAGAGCTCTCTACTTCGTGTAAGGTTAATCTTATGAGTACAAAAATTAACTGAAAATTGATCTCTATAAAAGTAATAATGGGAAAGGAAGAGGGAGGAGAAAGAAAGATGGGAATATGGGTGTGGGGAGGGAGTAAGGTGGAAACAAGCATCCTGTTCCTGAATCCATATATATTAAATGCATGAACTTGTATTCCTTAAACAAAATAAATTTTTAAAAAAATACTTCAAGAAGTTCATGAAAACGAAATTACAAGATAGGTTCATTTGAGTGAAAACAACTTTGAAATCCATACAGTTTCCTCAAATACACATTTCTTAGCATTTTTGAAGACACCCAAGTATGCATGGAGTTCAATGTGTTTTACACCCAAATCAGCCTTTTAGTTTCAATTGCCACCAGCTTTTCCAAGTATGCTCATGTACTTAGTGCTCAATATTGTAAGATTTTTTCTTTTACAGGCAGAGTTAGACAGTGAGAGAGAGAGAGATAGAAAGATCTTCCCTCTGTTAGTTTATCCCCCAAATGGCCACTATGGCCGGCATGCTGTGCCGATCCAAAGTCAGGAGCCAGGTGCTTTATCCTGGTCTCCCATGGGGGTGCAGGGCCCAAGCACTTGGGCCATCCTCCACTGCACTCCTGGGCCACAGCAGAGAGCTGGACTAGAACCCAGGGTGAGGATAAGCCTAGTGAGCTGCGGCGCCGGCTTCTTCTAAGGTCTTAACACAGGTTGAGTTGTTTAACCTTTACAACCCATTGTGGTCTGACTATTGCTTTTCTCATCCCTATTTCACAGATGAGGAAATGGAAGAACAGAGAAGTTAAACAACTTGTCAACATTACCCACTGTGCACCTGTACTCCCAGGCCCACAGTCCAGGCTCCAGCCTACTTAGTGAGTCTGTGGGATTCAGAACCACAGATTGACACATGCAAACCTAATATGATCAAATGTCCTTCCCAGACCCCCTCCTCTCAGACTCCACTTCTGAGACAGGACAGGGCTATTGAGGAAGGAAGTGTCCTTTCCTGGCTGTGTTTAAGCACTTCATTTTGTGCCTTCTCCCCACATCTTAAGCCTTTGGGGAGATGAAAGGAATCATATAATTGGTTGTTACTAGGCCAAGGCCAATGTTATTTTTAATCATGCATTTGTGAATGGGAGGAGGTAGCAGTAGTTCCATTCAAATTCAAGACTAAAATTGCAAGACACATCATGAAAAACTTATCTTTATTAAGCCCTTATCGTATGCTAGGATTTTTACACATCTCATTCATTCAATCCTCCTGCAACGGACTGAATTTGTGTCTCCCCCAAATCTGTACATTGATATCCTAACCTCCCATGCTAGCTCATGATATTAGGAGGAACATTTGAGAGGTGATTGGCTCCTAAGGGAGAACCCTTAGTAATGAGATTCTGGACCTTATGAAAGAGACCCTGGAGAGCTTCCACATCCATTTCACCATGGGAGGAAATCCAATGAGAGTCATCTATGGACTAGGAAGTGGGCCCTGGGCAGATATGGGCACCTTGAGCCTCAAGAAATGTTGAATCTACTGTGTATAAGCCACCCAATGGATGGGATTGTGTTAGAGCAGCCCACCAGGACTGAGACCCACCCACCCTCCCACCCAGAGCTTCTCGCCATTCTCTTTTCTTCTCTTCACAAATGAGACAACTCTGATTCAGAGACATGGAGTGACTTGTCCAAGTCGAGTCACCTTTTTCTCAAATCCAGCAGTTTTGTCTAGAAACTCGTGAGGGTCTGTTTAGAACTTGGAAATGAAACTCTGAAAATATAATTCATTGGCACCTACATAGTGTGTGTCCCGAAATGTCCACATGTAGCATCTATAGGCAAAGAATACATTTTAGAGGGGAAAGTTTCTGGCTTAGTGGTTAAGATATGGTTTTGGGCCGGCGCCGTGGCTCAACAGGCTAATCCTCCGCCTTGCGGCGCCGGCACACCGGGTTCTAGTCCCTGTCGGGGCACCAGATTCTGTCCCGGTTGCCCCTCTTCCAGGCCAGCCCTCTGCTGTGGCCCGGGAGTGCAGTGGAGGATGGCCCAGGTGCTTGGGCCCTGCACCCCATGGGGAGACCAGGAAAAGCACCTGGCTCCTGGCTCCTGCCATCGGACGAGCGCGGTGCGCTGGCCGCAGCGCGCCGGCCGCGGCGGCCATTGGAGGGTGAACCAACGGCAAAAGGAAGACCTTTCTCTCTGTCTCTCTCTCTCTCACTGTCCACTCTGCCTGTAAAAAAAAAAAAAAAAAAAAAAAAAAAAAAAAGATATGGTTTTGGAGGTCTCCATTCCATATCAGAATGCCTGGGTTTGAATCCCAGCTCTGCTCCTGATTCCAGTGTCTTGCTATTGTGTACCCTGGGAAGAAGTGGGTTACGGTCCCTGTCAATCATACAGGAGACCTGGATTGAGATCCAGACTCCTGGCTTCAACCTGGCTCAGCCATGGCTATTGAGAGTATTTGAAGAGTGTGAATCAACAGAAGGGAGATCCCTGTCAAAATCCACCCCTCACTTGGCTTTTCAAATAAGTAAAATAATTTCTAAAAAAGATATGTGCTTTTGAGTTGATGGCACAGCAGTTGGGATATTAACAGGTGAGGCAGGGGTAATGATGGGAATGGGCAGTGATGGAGAGTTTGTGAATATCCCAGTCTATTACACCTAAGATGCTGCTGGATGAGTTGGGGGCCTCCCAGTGAGAGCCCCGCTGTGAGTGTCCTCCCACTCCAGTGAGTCCAAACAGAGCACAGTAAACACTCAGCACTTACTTACTGCCTAGGTTGCCTGCTACATGAAAAGTTCTAGCTTAGACATTGCTACGGTGTGAATTATTCTCCCCCAAATTCATATGTTGAAGCACAAGTACCCAGGATCTCAATGGGACTACACTTGGTGGTAGAGCCTAAATGAGATGACAAAGTTAAAATGGGGTCCTGAGGATCTGCTTGAATCCAATCCAACTGCTATATATATATATATATATATATATATATATATATATATATGAAATCAGAGGGAATTTGGACCACAGAGATACACCAGCAGTGCAGGCATGGAGAAGAGAGACCATGTTGAGGACACACCAAGAGCTCAGTGGTCTGCAGACTGAGGAGTGAGGCCTGGAACATATCCTTCCCTGATGGCCCTCAGTAGAAACCAAACCTGCCATAACCTTCATCTTGGATTTCCAGTCTCCAGAACTGTAAGAAAACAGATGTCTCTTCTAGTCACCCAGTCCTTAGATTCTGCAAATTTATTAGTCTCAAAGTTTGTTTTTTAATGTTTATCCAGAGCTTCAGCATTTCAGGTCAGTGAGAAATATGTTCAAATATTTTGAAATGTCACTGTTTAGGAGAGGTAGAGAGTCTTCCCTGCTCTTTCTTGAAGTTCTGAGCACCTCATTTGTCCACTTGACTTCTAAAAGTTCTATGGGAACTTCCTGTTTGATTTGATGTAGGCGAGCTTGTCCCCTCAGGAAGGTTTTTAAATTAAGTATCTTTGTACATTACCTGGAGTATTCCCAAATAATGTATTTGACATTTCAATGCAAATTGCAAGTGAATATTTAGTAGCAGATCCCACATCCTGGAACTCAATTACTGCCTTGTGAAGGAGAATAGGGGACCCAAAATGTCTAAGCCTTGCTATGAAAGGAAATTGGATTTTTGAGGCTCTGCCACAACACAGGATACAGACTACCTTTTTCAGAAGAAAACATTCAAGCATCTGAATCAAATTTAGCTCAACAACTGTTTATTGCATGCTTAGTTTGTATTAGGGGCAGGCACACAATATCTTAATGCAGTCATTATAGCATTGGACACATTGGAACTAGGCAAATTTCATTTGACCTTGGAATCACTTTAGTTAAAAATAAAAATATTGTATTGAAAAAAAGAAACCCAATGATGTTGACAGTGGAAATTCTATCCCTTATCTTTCCTTTTCAATGGACACGAAGATGAAGAGGAAGATGCTAGTGACCTAGGGATGGGATAGAGTTGATGGGCATAGAAACCAAGGGCCAATGGCTAGAATGGAGTAGCTGTGCTGTGACTGTCCCTGCCCAAACTCAAGGTGAAATTTAATCAATCCTTCTTGGGAGGTTTCCAAAGGGGGGAGCTTTAAGAGGTGACCAGGTTATTAGAGTTCTGCCTTCATGAGTGGGTGAGTCAAGTCATGGATAAATGGGTTACCTTGAGAACAGGTACTACTAAAGCCAGTTTGGCTCTGACTTCCAAGTGTCCCTAGTGCCGTGAGAAGCCCTGTGTCACCGAGAGACTCTGCCGAGTCCCCACCAGCAAGAGGAATCTTGCCAGGTGAAGCCCTCCAGCCTCCAGCCTCCAGCCCTCCAGCCTCCAGCCTCCCAGACTGTGTCTGAGTAAAGCTTTGTTTCATAGTCAGCTCACCCTGGGGTTCTCAGTGACAACACCAGAAAGGGGCCTACTGAAGAAACCTGCATGTGACCCCGCATTGCAGTCAGACCAGATTCTAGACGCTATAGGTAATGACAGGTGATGAGACATTTCACATTTGACTCAGCCTGTCCAGCAGCCTGGATCTGAGAGCTCCGCTGAGGCGTGGCACCACGTGAGGTGCAAAATAAGATGATGAACAGTACTGACCCTACCACTAAGACACTTAAAAGCCAACAGATATTGTCACCATAGGCATTTGCTCATTTGATAGGGACAGATGAGATTCTAATTGTAACACGAAACAAGGAGGAGGCAGAGGAAGAGTGTGAGGAGCTTTCCAGGCTACGATTACCAAGGACTTCATTCCTTTTCACAACAGGGGAGGGTGCTGCCCTTCGGGAGATGGAACATGAGCAGGGGGATGCTGGGGAGGAGGAGGTGCAGTCATATCACTTGAACACGTGTTCTGGGCAAACCCACTGCTTGTCCCGAAGCCACGAAAGGGTGTGACAGCAATTAGAGCAGACAGCATCCTTCCAGATATTCTGCATGTAGCTGCCACAGACAGCATCCTCCAAGTCTCAACCTACCATTTTCCACTGCTCTTAGAGGCAGCCAGCACCACTCAGAAGGCCTGATTTATCTTCAAGGTACTTATTTGGTAAAAGGTCATGGGGGAAAAATGTTAGTAACATTTCTCCCCAAGAAAGAGCTGCTATTTTTAAATAATTTTAGAATATGAGAAAGACATTTTAATCCACTCTACAAATCTATGATTTATTTTACATGTTTTTATAATCTTGGTTGAATGAACTCGATTTCACTAGCAAACACTAATAAAATTATTGGCATTGTTTTCTTTGGTTAAGATGCACACAGGCTAGCTTCCTACGTTTGAACACTGCCACGCAGCCCATTAAACTGTGGAAGATCTGAAATTTATTTTTTGAATGTTTAGTTCTCAAAAAATATTATAAAAAATTCAATGACTTAAAATAATTAAAAAATAAAAAGCCAATCATCTTAGCCTCAACATTGAGAGTTTTCTTTAACTTCAAATCTACTCCACTTGAATCCACTCCATTCACAAAGACAAAAGAAGCAGTAAAACGCCTCAGAGTAGTTGCTAAATTGAATGTCAAAAATACCCATGGCAGCCCATTTCATACCAGAATTAGGATTAAGTTAAGCAAAATGAATAGTGCATTAAATAATTTCGGTTTTATGGTTGACTCAATTAGTCAATTTGTGGCAGATTCAAATTTCCTGATTCAGCACTCCCATTACTTAAATCATACTGAGAGACATCCATATTGTGGACTGAGACAGAAATTATCCCTTTGAGTAGCTCCACTCCCTATATCCTTAATCTCTTTCGCTTTATGGGAAAGGAGATCCATGTTTACTGCATAGCTTCAATCTAAACCGAAAGCAGATATCAAAAAAAAAAAAAAAATGAAGTACAGTCAATGCTAATGGAAGGCAGCAGGGACCAAGATAACCTCAAAAGGCAGCTAATCCAAAATGTGTTTAGCTTTGGCTAAATGGAGATTTTAAAATGGATAAGCTTGGAGCTGATCAGATCATAATCCCCAGCTACAGACTCAAGCATTTCTCTTTCAATCTTAAAATCATCTCTTGGTTCCAACTAAGAAACTAAAGTAAAGCCAGTAAGCATTTAGCCTATTCCCAAAGAGTGTATCAATTCTACAGCTCCCGCCAAAGCTGCTGATGAACGACACAGGTGTTGGTTTACTCTAATGGTTTCTGGTCCCCACTCTCCATGCAATTTACTCTTCTACAGCATTGTAAGAAGACTGAAGGCAAGCAAAATATAATTTCCACTTCCTCATAAGGAGACAAACCAAGAAAACATACACATACTGGCCAAACCTGACAAACCCATTCTAATTCCCTCGCATCCTGAAGGCAGAACACACAGGGTTAAGTGTGGCAAATACAAATCTGCCATGGTAAGTGAAAGCCTATTAATATACCAAACCGTGTAAACATTATCATTAGGACCGTAAGAATGCATTCCTGGCATAAACCTTCAGAAGGTTATGAAGACGCTGTCTTCTATCAAAAGAAAATAGTCCTGTACAATGATTATAATTTATTAATCTTGTTTTCTCTTCTGAAAGTAAAGCAACAGGACAGTGACACTACACCTGATTCCATTATCACTGAATGAGTTATTTGGTGGGGGTTTTGGGGGGCAGGGAGTGGGAGACACCAAGCACAGGAAAAAGACATAATTGAATTAAATGCCTTTAAAAAGCTTAAAATTTATACACTCTTTTTCTATTCAAGAACGGGGATGAAAATGAAAAGACGAGGGATTGAAATGTAGAGAATTAAATGTATGCCAATGAAATAATGGAGCTTCATTGTCTAGCAATGTCCTAGTGGTGCCTGATCCACTGCAACCCTGCTTTTATGGGGTGAATCAGGGCTAATGCTTCCTGGCACCTACAAAGGACCAGGGGCCGACTCTGTGCTGTGTGTGCCTGAATGCATTTTCTCCTCCCAAGGACTTGGTATACTAGGATGCACATTTTCCAACAAAGAGCTTGGAGGCACAGTGTGTTTGAGTGACTTGTTAAAGTACTGCAGCTATTACTAGTCTGGGAAACAAGGATCAGAGCATAGCCAGGCCCTGAAATCTTTCATTCACCTCCAGAGATGGTCCCTTTTCAGATGATTTGTTTGGACAAAACAAAGTTTGTTTTTTCTTTTTTAAAGAGTTATTTTATTTATTTGAAAGAGTTACAAAGAGAGGTAGAGAGTGAGAGAGGGAGGGGTCTTCCAACTACTGGCTCACACCCCAAGTGGCTGCAAGAGCCTGAGCTGAGCCAATCCAAAGCCAGGAGCCAAGAGATTCTTCTGGGTCTCCCATGTGGGTGCAGGGGCCAAAGGACATGGGACATTCTCCGATGCTTTCCCAGGTCCACTAGCAGGGAGCAGGACTGGAAGTGGCCAAGGCTCGAATTGGCGGTCATATGGGGTGTCAGCACTGCAGGCCCAGGCTTTAACCCGTTGCACCACAGCACCAGCCTCAAAATGGAGTATTTCTGTGGATGGCTGATAGAGGTTATTTTGCTTGTTTAACCACTGTTATTTTCTAGCACATAAGCGGAGCACTATCAAAGAAAACAACATTGAACACAACAACACCTAGCACCCTAGCACAAAGAAACCCTATTTAGTGTGGAAAGGTCTTGCGAGTCGCCAAATAATTGGCATGTGAACAGCTTTTCTTGAGCCAATGAGTACATAGAGGTGAGCTTGCTGCTCAGCCAAAGCACAGTGGCTGAGAATCCCAGTGCTGGCTCACATCTGAAATCAAACACTAGCTCTGTGCCATTGACCAAATATTTGGCCATGCTTAATGGATTCAACTTCTCCAAGTGTCAGTTTCTGTTTTAATAAAATAGGAGTAGTAATGCCCATTTCACATGGCTAGTGGTGGGGTAGGGGGAGAACTCAAGATACCATATTAAAATCATTTAGCATGGTGGTGAACACACAATAAGAGTTCAATTTATTATTGTTTTGCTGTTACTATTATCACTATTTGAACACTTGTCAATGCTAACTAATAAAAAAGCTATTGGTGTATCTAGCTCTTTTATACCTTCAATATAAAGGGCATTGCCCTTAACACTTCACTTTCACAACTGTATGGTTTACTTTCTAATTTAATCTTTAACTGTTCATTTTTATTATAGTTATATATGCATATAGCTGAAATCAAGCAATGTTCAATGTCTCATAACACTGTGACCACTTCCTTCTGCCAGTTCTAAATGCCTGGGCCATTTATCTCCATAATTCTAAAGAAAAAGCATATATGTCTATTTGACTTATTAGTGTTAGATAATGAATGGTATGTGGGCCACCAAGCTCCGCTGTATTAGGGCTGAGACACACATTCTCCTGGCTGCTGAGAGTGTTGCTGTCTGTTAGCTATCAGGAGCCTAAGAATAGCCCTCACTTGTAAAAGGGCCACCTTGCTCAAGTCACCACCCGTTCTGACTTAGCAGAACGGGTTGCCATAACAAAATACCATAGACACTTATTTCTCACTGTCCAAGGTCAAGGTGCCAGCAGAGTCAGTTCCTGTGGGAAGCCTCCTCCTAGCTTGCAAATGGCTCTCCTCTTACTGTGTCCTCACCCAGAGGAGAGAGAGAGAGAGCTGTTGTATCCCTGGCTCTTTTCATGAGGGCATTCAATTCTTCATTAAGATTTTACCCTCATGATCACATCCAACTCTTATATCCCAAAGAACCCCTCTGGTACCATCACAGTGAGCACTAAAGAGTTCAAAGTATTTTTTTTTTTTTTTGACAGGCAGAGTGGACAGTGAGAGAGAGAGACAGAGAGAAAGGTCTTCCTTTGCCGTTGGTTCACCCTCCAATGGCCACCGCGGCCGGCGCGCTGCGGCCGGCACACCGTGCTCGTCCGATGGCAGGAGCCAGGAGCCAGGTGCTTTTCCTGGTCTCCCCATGGGGTGCAGGGCCCAAGCACTTGGGCCATCCTCCTCTGCACTCCCTGGCCACAGCAGAGGGCTGGCCTGGAAGAGGGGCAACCGGGACAGAATCCGGCGCCCCGACCGGGACTAGAACCCGGTGTGCCGGCGCCGCAAGGCGGAGGATTAGCCTGTTGAGCCACAGCGCCGGCCGAGTTCAAAGTATTAATTGGTGGTGGTGGTGGTGGTGGTGGGAGGCATGAACATCCCACTCATAGCACCTCCTGCATGGCCGCTGGATGAATGATGGGCTCAGGAGGTGTGACCGGCTGATGCTCTTGAATAGAGGCAGTACCTCCCTGGCAGCCAGCACAGCTCCAGAGCCTGGTGTTTGTCTGGATCATCTCATCCTCACAATTCAGTTCCTTCCTCTGGCCAAACATGCCTCCTCCCTCCTGCACAGCTGTTGATCCTACATTCGCTCCCCCGTGAACTTCCTGCACATAGCGGGTTTCAATGGGAACCCGACCTAACATACTTTTTAAAGATGAGCTACCGTGGAAGTGAATCTAGCACACACACACTTCTCTTCCTCTAAGTCTTTTGATATAGTTTTATCACAAGCTTTGATTAGATTAATAATCATTGTTTATACCGCTATAAAAATAAAACACAATTCATTGCTGAGCCAAATAGCACCCAGTGACTATCATTCTTTTCTCATATAAATTTTGTTTGGTCTCAGAATTAATGAAGCTATTATTTATTAATTGACTTAGTTTCTGTGAACATTATTTTCTACTAACATGTCAATTGACTTATCAAATGTCTCTCAATAAAGTTGCAAATCTTATATCCACAAACTATTCTAGCTGGTTCTTGACTATGTCTCTCTTGCAGTTCTTGGGTTTCCTGCTGTAACAGGTCCTTACTGCCCTGTTCAGATGTCATCCTGACAATTCTCTTTATCACTTTTTTATTAGAATCCTGGTTTCACAAATCTAGGATATTTATTTTTATTGGTTTATGTCTTTCTTTTGCTGTAGTTATATTCTTCAGTAGCTTCCTCTAAGATGGATGCATGGAAGGTAGAATTTGGAAAGAGCAGCCTTCCCAGCATGGCTGCTCTTTCCAGTACCATACTTCACTCAGATTTCCATGGTACCCAGCATCCCTAAGTAGAATTCCAAGGAGCAGGCTGACTCCTTTCTTGATGATAGGCTAGGTGGAAATTGCTTCAGCTCTGATAATTCAATTACCATCTGCTTTCTTGCTTCATCAATGTTTGTTAAAAGATTTTCCTCTGTTGCCTTCTCTCTGGTTCTCCCTGTTGTGGTGAATTAACATATTTTTGGATTCTCTTAGTGCACTTTAGCTGAGTTTGGGGATGGAGAAAATTGCATGTGTGGGCAGACTGTCATTTTAAGTAGAAGCTCTGTTACATGTTTTGATTCCAAATAGGCACTTATTTTTCACAGGCCTCTAGGAGGAAGTCATTTTTACATAAGGATTTAGTCACTGCACGAGATGGGCATCTTCATTCACTCATGGTGCAGAACCAACCAAAGATACTTCATACATCCAAAACAGAAAAAAAGAAACAAAGAAAAGACTAAGCTTCAAAGTCAGTGAGTCCTAGCTGTATTGTAAACTGAGTACAAGGTAAAATATACATAAATATAACCTTTTTTAGAGAGTCGTTTAATAAAGTAAAGCATGTAAGCAAAAATACACACTAGACATTTTGCAAACAGTTGAAAAGCTTAGGCACCAAATTTCGACATGCATTTTATCTCTTAAGTGACCGTCTCAAGAGAGATAAAGATTCTAGACCAGAAATGCTACTGTTCTGTTCAAACTCAGTGCTACCAATCAGAATGATATCAAGCCATTACATAGAAAAAGAAGGCAAAAATCCAATGATGTCATCAAAGGTAATCAGCAAATAATTTAATTGACATGGTTACTTAATTAAATTGTATCATGTACAAGATGTAATAACAGAAAACAAGAAATGGAAATAGAGCCCTTCTCTTCCAGTTTTGCTCAAAATGTTACTCTTTTTTTATATTAGACAAAAATAGGTATAAGCAAAACACAGAAGATGGGGCTGTAGAACATGGCATGTATGTGGGACATTGATGCTACCTCTGGGGCATCAATATTACTGCTCTTTCAGGTGTCATGACTTCTATCAATTATTGAAACTTCCAGTCTTGTAGTAACGGTTTGGTAATAAGTCCAAACATATTGGGGCATGAGAGAACATCACAATATTACATTGAGTGTTAAATGTTATCATCAGGTCCAGAAATTATTTCAGTAAATAACATCTGGTGAATAATTATTCTGCATTGAACTTGCAAATGATGAGATATTTTTGGAGAAGATTAAATGCAAACTTTGTATTTATTTGTTATAAGAATTCAAAAATCGTGACTGTGATGAAGGCACACTCGACCCTGGCTTCTGTGGCTTGTCAGGTTTCTGTCTTCCTCTTATTCCCAGGATATGGAGCCTGATCTGCAGGCTCAGATAATAGTGCAGTAAGGAACTCTGGATATTCACAGTCAGAAATTTGCAGCTTCATCCATACATACAGGTTAATAAACCTGAGGTGGTTATTAAATCTGCTTCTACTTTGTATTGTAATACTTTGTATTAACTTTTTTTTTTAACATTTAGCGATCTGCCCAATTGGGACTTCAAGGCTTTCTTTTGGATAAAAGCAGTTAAATAAATCGCTTTATTTAAAAAATGAGGGACCGGCACTGTAGTGTAGCGGGTAAAGCCGCCACCTACAGTGCTGGCATCCCATATGGGCACCCATTTGAGTCCCGGCTGCTCTACTTCCAACCCAGCTCTCTGATGTGGCCTGGGAAAGCAGTAGAAGATGGCCCAAGTCTTTAGGCCCCTGCCCCTGCATGGGGGACCCAGAAGAAGCTCCTGGCTCCTGGCTTCAGATGGGCGCAGTTCCGGCCATTGCAGCCATCTGGAGAGAGACCCAGCAGATGGAAGATCTCTCTCTGCCTCTGCCTCTCCTTCTCTCTCTGTGTAACTCTGACTTTCAAATAAATAAATCTTTTTAAAAATGAACAAATGAAAGTTCTCCATGTATGTGTGTTTGTATCCAAGTCAGGAATGAGAGAAGCAATCAAGCAAGGCACTCATTTCAAGTGCAAATGTAAATGGGTGCCAAAAATCTTAGTAATCAACATAAATGCTATTTTAATGTAATATTTGAAAATCACTTTTAATGCAAAAAGAAACCTTATATGGCACAAGTAAAAATAACAAACAGGCTCTTGAAACAGAAAGGGAACATTAGGAAAAAAACTAAGAAAATATGAATGAAGGATGTAAGTTACTTAAAATAACACATGATGCACAAAATGTCATAATTTGAAATAAGGACAGTCTGTATCCCTGATGTTCACTTTGCATCAGACTCCAATGGAATGTGGCAGGGTTCTGGTGCACACTTGTGTAGTTACCAAGGTTCTCAGGCTTTGCTGCATGGTCAAAAATTAAACAGAAAAAGGACCATGATCACTAAAGTCTATATAAGACAGGATGTTAAATCTTACCAATCAATGCTATGAGGACATTACAAAACGCTTGAGGGAAATATAGTTAGAAGTGTGGTTTGGCGGGGAGGGGTCAGTGCTGTGGTCTGGTAGGTTAAGCTGACACCATTTCCAATCCAGCTTTCAGCTGATGCAGCAGAGAATGGCACCCAAGTCTCCCATATGGGTAGCAGGGGCCCATAGACTTCAGCCATCCTCTGCTGCTTTTCGCAGGCCACTAGCAGGGAGCTGGATCAGAAGTGGAGCATCTGGGACACAAACTGGCACCCATATGGGATACTAGGGCTGCAGTTGGCAGCTTTACCTGCTAAACCACAATGTCAGCTCCTGCTATACGGGTTTTACATGTTTTATTTTTTCTTGCAGGAAGGATAAATGTTCCTTTCCACTGTATTTGAACTCAAAGTAATTTATTTGTCAAATCACCTCCCTCTTCCCTAAACAGAAAGGTAAATGTATATCAATCTATCTATCTATCTATCTATCTATCTATCTATCTAAGAGACAGACAGATAGACAAACAGTGCTTCTGTCTGTTGCTTCATTTCTCAAATGTGTACAACAGTTGAGACTAGGCCAGGCCAAAGCCAGGGGTCAGGAACTCAGACCTGGTCTACCACATGGATGTCAGGGAAACAACTACTTAACCCATCACAGCTGCCTCCCAGAGCATGCATAGGCAGGAAGCTGAGATCAGGAGCACACTCAGGGCTTGTACCAGGCATTCCTACATGGCATGTGGATGTCTTAACTGCTGGGCCAAATGCCCATTCCTCTATATATCTAAAAATAATTTTATCCACAAATTCTGATTAGGTAGAGGTCAACAGAAGACTATAGAAATTTTGAAGCAGGTCAATCAATGTCTAAGTTGGAGTAAGTTACAGAAATTTACTCAAATTGTCACAGATCATCCTAGATACTGACATTTGCCTGCACCATCTCTTTTGCCCACGTTCATATGATCACCTCAAAAGCGAAAAACAATTGCTGAAAGTCAACACCAGGGTTTTCAATATTGTAAAACTGAACGCCTCTCTTTGTACTCCTCTTGGCAATCAACAAGATCTCTCAAAAAAGAGATGTTGTAGTGTGTATCTTGTAAAGTACTTTAAATGACAGCTAGTTAGATCCCCTATCCAGAGAGTAAAAACTGATGACTCTGGCTCAGTTGGTTTAGTGAATTTGTTAATTATGTCAATGACATGTTTTTACAAAGTTACTATATTACTAAGGATCACGTCATTTTCCAAGACACAAACACAAGTCAAAAACATAATCAAGCAAATCCTGTAAGGTCTTGGGTTGTTGATGCAATTTTAGTAATGGTATGCTTTCATACAAAGTGACTACTTAGAGACACCCAAATGTACACGTTAAATGTCCAAGCCTATTAGGCAGATGGTAGTGGAAGGGAGACTTGACATTTAAATGAGACACTGTTTTGTCATCAATATGCTCTTTGGTTACAAAGCAAAGCTAAGCTACATCTGAGTCATTATTTTCTGGCCTACAATGTGGAAAATGATCCATGAATCTGTAGCTCTGTAATCTAGCTTCTTTTACTAATTCTGTATGTTTACCTGAAAAGCTGAATTTTGTCATCTGTAATTGAGCTACACAGAAAGATTAAATACAGCATACTTAATTTTCCCCAATTTTGAGCTATACTCTACATAGTACATTTCTAGAGAATAGGTAGAAATGGAATTGTCATGAGTTTTTACTCCACTTATGAAGAATGATGTTTTGAGAATCCACATCTTCTGTAGAATTTAACTTTGAAAAAATGGAATTTCATTTGAATTTGTCATTTTCCAAACTCCATTTGTGCTTTCATCCTAAAGAAAGATTATACCAAGATCTTGGAAATAACCCGTACAGAATACGCTGATTACTCCACTTTGAAAACATGCTGCCAAATGCTGACTTCCCTTCATTGACTCTGGATAATTCCTCCATTACTCCTGCCTTGGGAACCCAGACTTCAAGAAAGTTGCTTATTCTGGAGTTGGCAGTTTGCATTTTTAGCCAAAAAAATAATAATAATCTCACTTGTAAGGATACCACTTTCTCCTTGGAATACAATAATGCTATCAGATCATTGTCAAAGTCAAACAAGAGTTACTGGCCAAAAAATGTGTCCTGGCCTGCACTAGACACAGCTGTGGATCAGCTGGCCCTGTAGTTAGGCTCCATCTGTAAGGGTTGGATGCTGGGTGACACTGGGCAGTCTGAAGCCTATTTAAAGAAGCCTGAGAAAGCTAGGCAGACAGATGGTAAGCAATGCAGTAATGAGGAAAATTTAGCTTATGTTGATGATGTATTTTGCCTTCCAAGAGAATGTTGCAAGTACCAAGTCACACTCCATAATGGGGCATCTATCACTCCCAGACATGCAAACATTTGTGCTCCACCACGGAATATCAGTGAAGGTGTTCATTCAGTTCACCATACATAAACAAAGCAAAATCTAGCTAATATGACAACTAGCCAAATGCATTAAATACAATTCTTATATAAGCAACTGTAGTTCCATTGGCTTAGTGCCTACCTCTTAAGAAGGTTTTGTTGTTGTTTGTTTGGGTATTGGTTTTTGCTATGTGATTCAGCTCAAGTGAAACCAGAAGTATCAGGAACAGTGGGTTATAGCAGATACAGACTAACCATAGGGATGGGTTTCTTTCACAGTACCCCAGGAAGTGGAACAGACCTGAAGGAAGGCCAGGGAGCCGAAGCAGAGAGCACTGTGAGAGGGAAGAGTTGGATGTAACCCTAACTGCAATGGGTAGGCACTCATGAGTTTTTACTGGGGTGAGGGTGAGGGTGTGTGTGTGTGTGTGTGTGTGTGATGGATGATTCACATTTTAAGGCAATCCTTTCACTTGCTGGGTGAAGAAAGGATTGGAAGAGACCAGGAAGACAATGGTAGGAAAACAGACTAGGAGATTGTTGCATTTGTATTGCAAAATGAACTATCTGCTCTGGGGGCTGAAATATCAAAACACTGGCAACACAGCTAATAGGATGGATGGACAAGGGGGCACCATGCCTCTCCTCAGTATGCCTCATTTCCTTATGAAGTTGCTTTTGTGCCTTAAATCTCAGTGCCATTATGATTTATGACTGCATGAAATCTTTTAAATTAAGATTTGTTTGATTGTCTGTTTCTATTAAGGTGACCATAATAGCAATTTTCCTTTTCCAAACAAATGCTTTGCAGAGCGCTGCAACTCAGAGTCTGTGTATGGATTGTGACAGTGATTAATTTCTGTCGCTAAATTCTTTATTTTCTATAACTAATTTAAGATAGCTGCCGCTTTTTAATAACTAAAGGATATAAATCCAGAGGGGTATTTTTTCTTAGGTAATTGATATAACATCTTCATATTAGTGACTATAAATTATGGCTCTGTTACCCCATTCTGTCACCCAGCAAGGCGCTCCAAATAGGCGTGATCCAGGCTGCGGCTGTGCTGTGATGCATACAATTTATCCTAAACAAAACAACAAATCACTGAGCCAAACATGGTCTAAACCAATAATTTACTTTGGATTTCATTCAGTTAAATGAAAAACTCACTGGTCTTCCAATCATGCTTTGCTTGGGATTTTTTTTTATAAGGTTAGTGTTAATCAAGTTAAATAAACCACTCTAAAGGTATAACCAACTATTTATTATTATTATTATTATTATTATTATTATTTTATTGGGTTTTTTTTTGAGAACCTGAGAAAGAGGGATAAGGAGAGACAGAGGTTCCATCCACTGGTTCACTCATAACTGCCTGAAGTGGCCAGGTTGGGCCAGGGTCAGAAATGGGAGTTGGAGTGCAATCCAAGTCTCTCATGTGGGTGGCAGGGATCCTTTTACTTGAACTATCACTGATGCCTCCCAGAGTCTGCATTAGCAGTAAGCCAGAGCCAAGGTTTGAGCCATGGGACTTCAATGTGTGACACAAGCCCTCTAACAGGCTTCTTAACCACTAAACCAAACAACTTCCCTTAGAACTGGTTTTGAGACTGGAAAGAGAGACGTCATTTTTCTATTTTATTTTACAAAAAATAAAAAACTATTTCTTTTCTACAAGCCCTTATTAATAACAAGGAAAATAGAGTCCCTCAAAAGTATTGAGGCCTAAAAACATTTCCAATCCTAGTAATTATCTTTTCCTAAGTGGATGCAATTCCTATTGGTACACTCAGACACTTCCCTAAACCTGCAACCACAAACATCCATGATTCTTAAACAGAAACTATTTCTACAACACAACACCAACAGAAAGCTGAAGCACCAGAATTGATGCCAAATTTATAAATGATTCTTGGATTACACCAGCATTGGCTTACATGTAACAAAATTCTCTCTTAACCAGATAGTTGGAGAGAGGGGTTATAACCAGTTTCCAAGTGGTGTTTGAGCCATTCAGAGAGAATGAGGACATCTGCAACTATTTGTGCCCATAAAACACGTTGATGCATTCTGAGATCAAGGAGTCGCAGCTGCAAATGAATGAGGGTCCCTGAGTTGATGTCAACCCCTCCCCATCACCGCAGCAAGGGCGCCCCTGGAGTAGCACCCTGAAACACTTCCATACAACTGTCATTGATTACATTGAACTTTATATGATTTGTAGAGGAACGAGGACTGCATGTTTATGCAAAGTGTCTCTGCCAAGAAATGAGGCTAATTTTCTTCTTGAATAACTCATAAAGGCAGAAGAGCAATCACATTTCAGCAAGAATATATGGCACCGTGTTTCAAGGAGCAGCAGCGGCGTTTCCAAGTTCAGCCAGTTGACTATCAGATGCTCACAGCTGCAGTGAATATTGCTTTATGTAAGAACAAAAATGGGTGATCTGTTAAAGCAAAAAATTAACGCTGCGTTCTGTGTGATAAATCTCCAACACATCCACCTGACAGGTGAAAGTAAGCTTCTAGCAGCGAGAGACCATCGAGAGTCACAATTTTAATGCCAACAAACTTTTTTTAAAGAGGTCGTGAAAGATGCTTATGTTGCTGTAGCCAATGATTATGTATCTAGTCAGCCTTTGGGATTCTTTCAGAAAAATATTGAAAATGTCAAAGATTAAGTTAATTTAATTAAGACATAAATGGCAGATAAGGACTTATGTGTAAGGAAAGAACAAATAACTATGAAATAATCTAAAAAGATATTGATGTCCATTCAGTCCAGCATACTTCTGCCAAAAACCCTTCTGGTTATAGCTGTTTTCAGAACAAGCCAAACTAGTTTTAATTTTATCATTTAAGAGTTATTTGACTTTCATCTTAGTTTGTTAAAAAAAATGAAAATAAAAATGGATTACTTTCATCTTAAAAAAAAGTAGGCTAAAATCTACTTTATAAGTTAAACTCTTAATATTTATCATTTATTTGAAAGATATACATCTCTTTCGTGTACTGCTTCACTCCCTCAAAGGCAGCATCAGTTGGGGTTAGGCCAAGCTAAAGCCAGGAGCCTGGAACTCCATCCAGTGTTCCATGTGGATGCAGGGGCCCCGTACGTGGGCCATCTTCCACTGCTTCCCCAGGTGCATTAGCTGGGAGCTGGAACTGAAGTGGAGCAACTAAGATTTGAGCCAGTGCTCATATGTGATGCCAGCATCATTGGCAGCGGCTTAACCCACTGTGCCACAACACCCACCCCAAACATTTTTTTAAATTTTTAAAATATTTTTCTGATATAACCTAGACCCAAAATGTCCAATGTTTTTATTTGCTCTCTGTTTTTATTGAAAGCTGATAGTAACCTCTCTGCTTATAAATGTCATTCACCAGATTTGGTTCCACATGATTTTGGGTCATTTCCAAAATTCTCACAAAAGGCCCTACACTATCCTCTTTAAGGAATATTCAAAACAGCAACATAGGATCCAAATCATCTTGAGAAATGGACTCATTACCAGAAAAATTGCTATGATCTGCTTAAGAAGACTACTTTGAAATAAAAAGGATTCATTGAAGAAGTTAAAGGTTGGTTTTAGATGTCGGTGAGGTAATGTGTATTTTACAGTTAAATATCTTTGTTGAAATTAGATTCTTTCTTTAATTATGAAATCTAAAGCATTGCCTTCTTTTTATATTTATTTATTTTCATTTATTTGAGTGGCAAGAGAAATACAGACCTTCCCTCTGCTGGTTCACTCCTCAAATGCAACAGCTGGGGCTGAGCCAGATTCTTAGAACTCCATCTGGTTCTCCCATGTGGGTGGCAGAGATCAAATACTTAAGCCATCAGCTGCTGCCTCCCAGGGTAAACATTCGTAGGAAACTAGAATCATAGGGGAGTTGGGACTCAAACCCAGGTACTCTGATTGTGCCTCCCAAACAGCTTCTACCCAATGCACCAAATGGCCAGGCCTGAAGCATTGTGGATTTTCCTGGTGGCTCTTCACGGTCTGCGACAAAATGACGTGTCCTGTGTGCATACTGCATTCAGTGAGGGTTAGCAACACAATTATCTTAGACTCCTGTAGATTATGTTCTAGTCTCCAAATCTAGAACTGCACAGGATTAGTGCTAGGAGCTCACATACCACTGACCCTTGCTGATCTGTGGCAAGCTGGAAAAGGTAGGAGGGCAGAACTGAATCGTGCAGCTAGGGCATAGCATTTCATTTTCTCACCTGTAACAGAAAAATGGATTCTGCATCACAGAAGCAACTTGCTGCACTTCCCCACTTCCCAGGGAAACGAAGGCACATCAAGATTAGTACCAGTGACTGTGGTTGCCACCATCTAAGATTTTTTTATGCCAAAGATGGTGTTTGTGCTCTTTAACTTCAATCTTGAACAGTAAGAACGATGGAGCCAGCAAAGCAGCTGTAACTACAAGGGTGTGCGTGTGTGTGTGTGTGTGTGTGTGTGTGTGTGCGGTGATCGCCTGTTCAATGTGTGTCTTTGATGTATGCAGTCCTAGGCCCAGATACCTTCTTCTGCTCCTGACCAGGGCCTCTCTTTTGTGAACACACCTCCCTGTGTGTGTGTGTGTTGGAACAGGAATCATTGGCTTTCTGGCTGTTGGAATCAACAGTGATAACAGCAATGCTTAAGCAAATGCATTGACTGTTATGTTTCACTTTCAAAGTTAAATCGGTCATATTCCTGGTAAAATCAAATGAAACATGCATCACATTCCAATTCTGTTGTACTCTGACAGTTTACTGCTACAGGGCAGTAAGGCAAAATAAATGCTGTAACCCACAAATTGCTTACAATTGTATAAGAATTCCTTAAGTACACAGTAAGTAGCTCCAAAAGCAGAAATCTGGATTCCAAACAAATTCCAACATGCTTCAAATTGCCTCTTAACATATTTCTTTGGGGAAATGCCTAAGTACAGAGTGTTGAGGCCTCCTCTGGTTAGCATAGCTTCCTGCTTTCATTCCTGCTGACACAGAGCCACTGGGAGGTTAGCCCCCACAAGGGTGTCACTGGAAGACTCCACAGTGTCACCCTCAGTGCCAGCCTATGTAAATATAATACAATTTGGGGGAACTATGACATAATTAGAGGCCGCTATTATGCAGCCCTCTATGAGCCCTCATTTGCATGTTTCCCAAAAAAGTACACAGCTCACAGCACACACAAGCTGTCATTTTTTCAATACTATAATTATTACTTGCAAGGCTTGAAAAAATGTCTCTATCAATTCCAGAAAAGGGTTTGGGAGAGATTACTGCAAAAGACGATGGAATAATTCTATTTATTTCTGCAATCTAGAAATTTCCACTGTGACAATATTTTGAAAATGTCCTAATTACATAAATCATGGATAAAAGTTCATATTATTAGCCTTAAACCTCAGGAGTTAAAAATAATACCTAAGAAAGACTGGAAACTAACATCACAATGAAAGACAATTGCATTATTTGAGGCTTGGCAGTTCTTTCATTTGTGTTTTCAACTAAGGCACTAGTTTATTTTAAAATCAGAGGTGATATGAGACTATGTACTCATCAGAAGTACATTATCAAGAATATTAGGAACCTACACTTGAAGAACAAGATGGAATATCTCCACATTCAACACAGAAATAATGAGGGATAATAGAGTTTTATTATTATTATTATTTGTATCATTTAAATTAATATATTATTAAATATTAACATTACAAACATTTTATTTTGTTTTATTAAAAATTAAGGCACTGAAACAAGAATATATCTGATGTTAAAGCTGTGAGATGGGGGAGATGCTTGGAATAGCAGTTACAATGACAGCTGAGAAACCCATGTCTCACATTAGAGTGCTTGGTTCAAATTCTCGTTCCACTCCTAACTCCAATGTCCAGCCAGCGCAGACTGTGGGAGGCATCAGGCAATGGTGCAAATGGTTTGTTTCTGCCAACCACATGAGAGAACTGGATTTGGTTTCTGATTCCTATCTCAGGTCTCAGCCCAGCCTGGCCCCAGCCATTGTAGTCGTTTGGGAGAGTGAACCAGCGATGGGAGCTGTCTGTCTGACTGTATATTGTCTGTCATTCTGTCTCTGTCTATTTGCTTCTCAACTAAAATTTTAAAAGAAGTCATAATTCCACAATGAAATTTAATGAATTGATATTTAATATGCAAGAATAGTTTCTATTAGTAGATGTTGCCATCTACTACATTACTTGATGTTTGTGTAATTTTTCATGTATTTTATGTATTTAATATGATTACTGTAAGTCAACTAAGATTGTTTTGGAGAAGAAAAACATTTGCAAAATACTATCCTTTAATCCCAAACAAAAGAAAAAAAAGAAAAGTTTTGGTAAGGGGGAGAGTTAGCTCTACACCAGCACCTGGTACACAGCCTGGTCCTCAGATGTGTTTAGTGGCATCTGGTCTGATCAGTTTCCTTATAGGGTTGATAATATTGTATCTTTCAGAATATAAACTCCCAAAGGAAAGAATTTCTCCAAATCCTAGAAAGTGGGGAGCCTTAACTTTAGCATCTGTGAATGACAACCCTCACTGACTGGGCCTTATTTTTCACATATCTACATTGTGGACAATTCTTTCGGAACCCTGTTTTAAGCTCTCAGTTAATGTCATTCATTCATTCATTCATTTGTTGAGAATGATTAAGCCTTACTATGCACCAGGAACTGTTCAAGATGCTGCGGATGCAATAGGGAACCAACGTTTCTTTCCAGGAAAAAGACAGAGGAAGAAACACAGGAGAAATAAACCACATAACCTGTTAAATGTGTGAAAGATAAGCGAGAAAAGGAAGGAGGATAGGGAGCACTGTGGGGCGGGAAGGTGCTGCAATCTTAAATCTGGTGGCCAAAGAAGGCCTCTTGGGAACAAAATCAGGAAAGCACAGGAGTGGTGCTGGAAGAACTGGATTTCCACATGCAGAGTAATGAAACCAGACCCCATCTCTATGTACAAAATAAATTTAAAAAAAAATGGGATTAAACACATAAATAAAAGCCTGAAACTGAAACTATGGATGAAAACAGACGAAATGCTTCAGGACATTGGAATGGACAAGGATTTTTGGATCAGATCTCAAAAGCATAGGAAATAAAAGCAAAAATAGACAAATTGGATTTCATCAAACTAAAAAGATTCACACAGCAAAGGAAATGATCAACAGGGTGAAGAATCAGCCTACAGAGTGGGAGAGGATATTTATGATGGGTTAATAGTCAAAATGTACAAGAAACTCAACTATTCATTCCCTTGAATAATCCAATTTTAAAGCTTAAAATTTTAATATTTTAAAATGGGAAGATCTAATACATTTTTCAAAGAAATATATACAAATAACAAAGACATAAATTTAAAAATGCTCCATTGATCATCAGGGAAATGAAAATCAAGACCTCAATAAGCTAGCTCCTCACTCTAGCTGGACTATTATCAAAAAGACAAAAGGTAAGAAGAGCTGGCAAGGATGTGGAGAAAGGGAATCCTTGTATACTGTGGAAGAAAAGTAAATTAGTACCGGGGTTCCTCAGAAAGCTAAAAATAGAACTCCCATATGACCCAGGAAACGAAATCCATCTACTGAGGAGATAGACTCACTCCCATGTATACTGCAGCACTATTCACAAAAGCCAAGAGATGGAATCAAGATTGACTCATCAGCTGATGAATGGATAGAGAAAGTGTGGTACACACACATAACGGAATACTACTCAGCCAGGAAAATAATGAAACCTTGTCTTCGAGGTCATTATGTTATGTGAAATAAGCCATGCTTATTATAAGATCATGAACTTATGCATATGTGGAATCTAAGAAAGCTGATTCCATAGAAATTGATATAAATAAAAATAGGTAATTAAAACTGTTTAAAAACAAAAGAACACACAGAAAAGAAAGATAGGTTAACACCTGAAGGGTATCTGGGAAAGAACTTTCCAAGAAGAACAAACAGCAGGTGCAAAGACAGTGAGGTAGGGACCAGCATGATGTGTTTCAGGAGTAGAAGGAAAAGTGTGTTGGAACAGTGATTTGGTCCCCTGCCCCGCAGCAGCAGTAGCAGAAGCTACATCTAAAACTCTGCCAGAGACGCAAATCCTCAGATCAATTTTGTCATCATCTAGGGCTGGAGAGTGGGGTCTGTAGTCTGTGTTGACAGCTCCTTCCTGTCTCTCATTATACTGATCCTCACCAAGCCATGGCAAAGCAGGCAAGGGGAATGGTCACAGGAGGTGAAGTTAGAGGAACGAAGCAACCTTGCATTTTTACTCTGGGGAGAAAGGATGTGGGAGTCACACGTCCCTGAACACATGTACCCACAGAGAAAAGCATTACTAAGACAAATCGATGACTCGTATCGGGAATGTGGAGCCAACTAAATGAAATACATTATTTTCAGGAAATGGAGTCTTACATTTGCATTCATCTAACAAAGATGCAAATTTTTAATGATTCTATCTGTTATTTAAAGCAGATTGCACATGCAATTTATGCATATGGAAGATCTGCTATCATCTCATGTCTATATTTTGAGTTCTAACAAGCAATCACTTCGCTTAAGAAAAACATACCATTCAGTACCTTCAGCTGTAACCCTAACAGTCGAGAGAAGACTCTGTGTCCTGCCATTCTCACAGAGTGTACAATGCTACCACTACCACAGGAAAGCACCTGTATGTGCCAACAGCCTTCCTGTGGTTCATTGTATACCAGGTAATGAACCAGTCTCTGTCTTGTGAGAAATGTGAGGATGTCCACTAAGCAGGTCAGGGAGAAGAAAGAGGAAAGAAACCAGTAACTTATCCCAAGTCTGAATGACAACAATATGAAATGATTTGTATATTGATGACAATAAGGAGGTTTTTTGTAAGAAAACTGTAAATTGCTGTTTGTATACACACACACACACACACACACACACACACACACACAAACACACAGAGTAGTAATGGTGTAGGAAAAAAAAAATCACTTCTCTATTTTGTAGATTAACAACTTTCCTTACATAAATCATGGAAAATGGATACCAAGATGCTCTCTCAACTCTCTTCCACTATTTATCTACAGGATCAATATATTCCTTTGAATGCAGAATAAAGTGCCTCTGGCTTCTTTGCTGTTCTTAGTTATCATAAGCTTTATATCTGACCATATTAAATTAAGCAGTGTTAAAAACTGCCTGAAATAATTCATACTCTTGAATTATACATTTATAATGAAATATAAACCCATATTTACTGAAAACTTATAACATAGGTTCTTTATTCCCAATAAGGTCCCTCTGCACACTTATGGTATTGTCTCTATTAAAATTTTTGTTATAACAAAAATTATCCACTAACAGACAAAGTCTCATCACAAACTTGGGCAGCAAAGACAGTTATAATACAAAAGACAAAGTGATGCATCTCAAGATGTCAGCCAGTTGAGGTCATTAAGATGAAAATATCATTAAATGTCATTAACTAAAATGTAGCTTAGAGAGATGGACGGCCTTTAGCCTTTAAATCAACAATGGTCAATAAGTGGAGAGTAGCTTAGTAGCTATCCATTGACTTAATCATACTGCCAGATGAAATGACTACTTATCTGGGCCATCTAGTTTGGTTCTGCTCTGGTTGAATGCTTCAGATATGAAATACATAATCATGACTCAATGACTGTACAAACTCTGGAATTTTTTTTTCTGGGGAAAATAGCATCTATTGGTGCTCCATGGACTGGTAGAGGTGAAAAGCAGCATAATCTGGGGCCAGCACTGTGGTGCAACGGATTAAGGCCCTGGCGCCAGTATCCCATATGAGCACCGGTTCAAGTCCCAGCTAATCCACTTCTGAACCAGCTCTCTGCTATGGCCTGGGAAAGCAGTAGAAGATGGCCCAGGTCCTTGGGTCCCTGAACCCATGTAGGAGACCCAGAGGAAGCTCCTGGCTCCTGGCTTCGGATCAGCTTAGCTCTGAATTTTGCGATCATTTGGGGAGTGAACCAGTGGATGGAAGACACCCCCCCACCTCCCCGCCACCTCTGGCTCTACCTCTCCTGTAACTCTCTCTTTCAAATTAAAAAAAAAAGGGAGCATAATCTAAGTTGTCATGTTCTGTTCCTACTTTCTAACTTTCCTTCCTTCCCTTTCCAAGTCAAACTATGGCTCCAGTGTCCAACCATGAGACAAAGCAAAGAGGTGACAGCAATGATGAGCCTTCCTCTACTGTTTTCCCAAGAAAACTTTCATATCTGATGAGACTTGCAAGAAATAATGATTCTTTAAAACTGCTTATTTTGTGTCTACTACTCAAACACTCACTGTAAGTACTCAAGTATAAGAAGTCATTTGAACATTATAACAACCATGCAACACAATTTCCATTACACAGGTGAGGAAACAGAGGCAAAGAGTTAATGTAACTTGCCCAAGATCTCACAGCTAGTGGTAGTTAGTGGTAGAAGCTGATTCTACTCTTATCTGTGCTCTGGAACAATCAATGTACCATTCCCCATCTCCGCCACCACACATGTACCAAGAACTTTGTACCCTGAAGTAATGGACATCATTACCCCCTTCCATGGTGGACTCCTTTACAATGTATGTCATAGCTAGACTTGACAATTGAGAAAAATATTCTAATGTAGTGAGAATTTAACATTCCTAAATATTTGTCAAATTCCACTGAGTTTGCAAAAATCTTGATTGGGGCATTAAAAAGATTTTATTGAAAAGTGCCCTATGGATATGAATAACTTGTCTATTATGATTAAGTCTAAAAATTCTAGAATTCATCCTGCCAATATGCATGGAGAGAAATATTTCCCATATCCAAAGTTCTCCCTTTGATCTCTGCACTCTTCAAAAAATATGTGCTTTTGTAAACTTAATAGAAATTTGAAAATGGTATCAAAAATCCTATTAACCATCAACTCTAAAGCTACAAGAATATAAGGATGAATGGAGCAGAGAACCTATCTTCTAATGGCTGGTAAACAGAAACAATGAGAAGGGTTAAAAAAATCATAATGCAAGGCAAAACTACTGCCAGAGGGAATAAATCAAGGTTTAGAAAAGAAGAGATCATATCCAATTCAATGATGTAAAAAAAAAAATTTACCCCCACTTCCTCTTTTCACGTATAGTTCATCAGATCCTGTTGCCTTTATCTTCTACACAGCATCCTCTCCTCCATTTGAGGGAAAAGCCTCTGCCCCTTCCAGCCTGGACCACCATGGGCTTCTGTGCTTCTGTCTCACAGAACTCCATGCCGTGTTCTTCACTGTTGCCATAGCACTTCCTGGGGTAGTATTTCCCAAAAATTGTGCTACAGGAAACTTCTCTCTTCTCTCCATATCCAAAAGTTGGAAGATACGCGTCCCACTAAGATTGTTTTCTTCAAGCTAGGAAGCCCTGATCCATTCTTATTTCATGAATTGTAATTGCCAGACTTGACTTAGTCTGTAGCATCAGCATTCCTCTAAAACATGAGTGCCCAGAATGGAAGAGACCTTCCTGTTGGTATAGTACTCAATGGGCTATGAATGCTACCACAACTGGTAGAAATGGATTAACTGAGCAGCTGTGTTACTTGAACCACTGAAACCTTGATAGAGCCACGTGTGTTACAACCCATGACTGAAGCTGATGACCCCATCATAAAGGAAACAAGCCTAATTTTGAGCACTTTATTGTTGATGAATCTAAGGTGCCTCCTGCACATCCCTACTTCATGTCCTAGAAGTTTGGTAAAAGACAAGAGTCTTGGTTCTAGGTCACCACTGTGAATATGAATACCTAACAGAAGCCTCTGAAACCCATTGTTGCCCACCGAGGGCTTACGATTAGTTTTCTGAGAATTTATGATAAATTCTCAGTGGCTCAGAAACACATCTGTATGCTTTTCCAGTATCTTTTGACTTCATTCAACCAAATTTGTGTCCTCTCTCTCATACTTCTTTCTCCTCTGGGACTTCCACTTGATCTCTGATTGTTTTTATGTTTCCCAACTAAAGGTGACTCTACTTGTCAAAGTACACAAAAGCAACCTGGAGGGTATGACAGAATCCATAAGTTGAGCCACTAAGGCCTCAGAGATAATCCAACAAGTACAAAAGAAGAGCACAGAAACCCCAGGTGGCATTATCCACACAGCTTTACGCATTCATCACTGCCAAACCTTGAGGAGAGAAAGCCAGGGTTGGGAGAAGTCTACGTGACCCAAGAGACCACTTCAAATTTTTTACCAAACTTAAAAAAAAAGAAGGGAAAGAAGGGAGGGGACGAGGGAGGCAGCCAGTCAAGATACATTTCCGAGCGCTCATCCTGTGCCAAACAGTGAGGATATGAAGTGGAGTGTGCTTCCTCTCTGTCCAAACTTTTCAAGCATCTGTTTTCAAATCACTCATAATCACAACAGCCTATGAAATAGCTATTAAAACAGTGCCTGTGGGAGAGGAATCGGAAGCTCAGATATGGATGGTAACTTTCCTAAAGGCAGAGACACTTTGGGACACACAGAGTTATTTTGAGTAAAACGCCAGACACATTTATCTGTGTATACATATCAAAAATAGAGGGACTTTAAAGTTAAAAAAAGGGACAAGCCAAAATACTATCACCACACCTAAAATTTTAACAAAAATTGCTTAAAATTATCAAATGTATGATTGATTTCTCTATCATAATTTTCTTGCCACTGTGAAGTCAGATCAGACCCCAGTGAGATTCAAACTTGTGACTACGTCTCTTAGGCCCTTTTAATCTCTAACTTCCAATGTTTTCTAATTTATTTTTTCTTGTAGTTTTTGTTTGAAGAAACTAAGTCATTTGTTTCTGTTGACACAATTTCCCCCAAAATCCTGTGAACTACATAAAAATCATTTCCCTTTCAGTATAACAAACCCTACTTTCATCTCTCCATCTCAAGGATAATTTTCCTTTTGTTGTTTTTATCATGTTTTGTCTTTGTACAAAGATCTATTTGAGAAAGACATGTTTATTTTACTTAAAAACTTACTTAGCATTTGCTGTGTGTCAGGAACGCTTCTAATTTCCTTACCAACATTAGTTCTTTGAGTTATTATAATAATGTCACTGGCTCCTTTTCACAGATGCGATGTCTAAGGAGGTTAGTAACTTGCCCAAGTTCACACAGCCAGTACACAGACAGCTCTACTGAGAAACTCAGATTTGAAGAATACCAGACATTCACTTAATCTAACCACTGTCACAGTCAGTGGTGCACAGCTGAAAAGCACTGGACCTGGGCTTTAATGCAGACTGTTTCAGAAGGTAGTTGTGTGACCCTGAGCAGGTTACTCAACCTCTCCGATTTGGTGACAATGAGCACTTAAACACTGAACGTGACATCCATCAGAGACCATTTTGAGGGTTAACTGTGAAATCACCTTTCCTAAATGTCACCTTATGTTAAACTTGCAATGAATGTAGTACACAGACTCTGTAATTTCCACATTTTTGGATAGTTTTTCCTCCAGTACGCAGACGTGACTGATACTTATGAGTCAACAAATACTAACCATCTTGGAACTCTGAATGGTAACTATAATGCCTAGTGTGAGTTAATTGCAGGATAGTTTCATTATAAAGATACTGATTGTTGCACTATGGCATAGCAGATAAAGCCACCGCCTGCAGTGCCGGCATCCCATATGGGCACCAGTTCAAGTCCCAACTGCTCCACTTCCGATCCAGCTCTCTGCTGGCCTGGGAAAGTGGTAGAAGGTGGCCCAAGTCCTTGGGCCTCTGCACCCACGTGGAAGACCCAGAAGAAGCTCCTGGTTCCTGATTTCAGATTGGTGCAACTCCAGCTATCATGGCCACCTGGGAAGTAAACCAGCTAATGGAAGACCTCTCTCTCTCTCTCTCTCTGTCTCTCTGTCTCTCTCTCTCTCTCTGCCTCTGCCTCTCTGTAACTCTTTCAAGTAAACAAAATCTTGAAAAAAAATGCTGATTGTCACCTGACAAAATTACGTAAGACACTGGTAAGACACTGCACTGATACAGTCAAGAAATGAAAATTCAGACAATATCAGTTATAATTGTAGGCATAGGCTTCAAGTGAAATCAACTTCAGAACACAAATTTCCTATTTAGTATACTTAAGAAAAGCAATCTATAGCATGTGCAGAGTTCAGGAGTAAGTTAAGCAGACAAGATTAGAGTGAAGCTGCAACCTTAAATTCTGGCAGAAACTTATTATTGATCTTGCAGAGCTTGGATGTTAGCATTCCCAGAACAATTATCTCTAATAAATTGAAGTGCATGCTCAAATTACTTTATAAATTGATGGATTATCCAAATAATGGAATATGTGGTACTCTTCAAAATTCCCTTCAAACATAGTCTTACAGTGATATAGACATTTAGGGAACAATGGCCTTCAAATATGAGAACACTGACAAAGAGATGTTCCCCATTCAAAACAAGTAAAAATATTCAAGTGTAGTTTCTTTCTACTTTGATGATTTTTGGGGAAGGCAATCACAAATAAGATCTTAATTTCTTCTGGAAGAGGAAAAATAATCTTTAGTCATTCATCTGCCTTTTAGAAACCCCTCAAAATTCTTCAGGAAGCAACCTCATGGTCTCAATCCTCTGGAAGCCATGTCCATTCTGGTGGCCAACTCTCTGATTTCACTAGCTCCTACCAAACAGATCCTTCTCCCTGCAGCCCACTTAGAGAGGAGAGATAAAAGTGACTTTCTGTGCAATCTGAATGTTTTCCCAGACAAATAAGAGTGAAAAAAGTCTAAGGCCATGATAGCTCTAGAATAACGAATGAAATGATTCCCTGCTATGAGCTGTCTTTATTTTCATCTGATAACAATTTTATGTATCATAGAAACTGCATGATGAGTCTATCATCCAGAAACAGCCTCAGGGTGTTTCCTGAAAGTACACAGACCATGGGAAAATTATGGTCTAGTCCTCTTGTACCTGGCTAAGAACAATTTCAACATGTAAAAAGAAATAAACACCTGAAGTCATTCAGAGGCCTATGGTAGGCAACTTCTGGACTTACTTAAACAAAAGGAATCATGTGTGCATAAATGCATACATGCACACACATACACACACATGAGGGAAAGTGCTCAGAGACGTATAGGGCAGAAGACCACTCAGACTAGACAAAACCAACCTGCAGCTGCTTCCTGATACTATCACAATTTTATTGTTATTAATTTTTGCCTATTTTTTTACAGAGTGGACAGTGAGAGAGAGAGGGACAGAGAGAAAGGTCTAGGTCTTCCTTTGCTGTTGGTTCACCCTCCAATGGCCGTCGTGGCCAGCGCGCCGCGCTGATCTGATGGCAGGAGCCAGGTGCTTCTCCTGGTCTCCCATGGGCTGCAGGGCCCAAGCACTTGGGCCATCCTCCACTGCACTCCCTGGCCACAGCAGAGAGCTGGCCTGGAAGAGGGGCAACTGAGACAGAATCCAGCGCCCCGACCGGGACTAGAACCTGGTGTGCTGGTGACGCTAGGCGGAGGATTAGCCTATTGAGCCACGGCGCCAGCCAATTTTTGCCTATTTTTTTTTTTAAAGAGAATATCCACGAAACAAAAAAAAAGACCACAGTTGCTTTTTAGAATCCTTTCTAGAGTTTTATATAGTTCAACGATATCGTCAGATTTTGCATTTTGAAGGTAGGTTGCAAAGTGGTGATGGGGAAACACTTGGTTTCTTATACAAATATGTTTGTACATACAAAGGAAATAGTTGCAGGATCTAACTTTTGAGACGACTAATAAGAAAAGCTTTTAAACTCTTTCAAGAAATGCCAGCATGGGAGCTTTGAAAACACACACACACACACACACACACAGGGAAGAAAAGAATGCAAGAAAAATGTATGTGCCCCCACGGAAGAGTCTTGTTTCATGGAAAGTACCTCGCTCAGGTCAGAACCCTACCAAATACCGGTTTCGCCACATATTCAGGATTCTTACTCAGCCATCTCTATCTTGTGCAGCTAAGAACAGATGCTATAGGCACCAAAGATCCCTGGGAATGCCAGTGGGATTCATGCCAACAACATGAGCGCTTCATCACAGACAGCAACAAACACCACAACTCACAGCAAAGTGTCATTGCTGTTGACTTTTCATGCTCATCCGCCATATTTTGAAAATAGATGCATTTCAACAGTGCAGAATACAGCAGTGTTAATAAAAAAAAAAAGCATGCTGTGACAATTGTTCAGCTCAGTAAAACACTGAGACCTTTGCAAACAAAGAAGAAACCCAAGAAATCTTTCAGCAATTACATAGTCAAAGACTCAGCTTCTTATGAATGGATCCTAAGGCAGCAGAGGAGGGAACTACACCAGGATGGGGCAGCTGGTCTAAGCTTTGCAGAGAGTGCAGGCTCCTAGCCAACAACAATGGTTCCCCTTGGAAAGCTCACCCTTGGGTTCCTCAAACCCTGATTTGAAAAGCAAGGTTCCATGTCTTTGCCTCTGGGAGGTCTAATATCCATATGTGCTATGATTTCAATGCATTTTGTTCCCTACAAAGCTCATGTTGAGGTGTCATTCTGCAATATAACAGTGTTGACATGATGGGGTGTTTAAGGGATATAATTAGGCTACAGAGGCCACTCTCAGAAGGGAATAATGTAGTTATTGCAGGGTGGATCTGTTCCCATGAGAGAAGATTGCTATAAAAGAGTGAGCCTGGGGGCAAGCATTTGAAAGTGCAGTGGTTAAGTCACCACATGGGATGCCCACATTCCCTACCAGACTGCCAAGGTTTCAGTCCTAGCTCTGCTCCTGATCCCAGCTTCTTGATAATGTGCAGCCTGGGAGGCAGCAGGTAATGACTCAAGTACTTGAGTCTCTGCCACCCACCTGTGGGACCTGAACTGAGTTCCAGGTCCTGGCTTCAGCTTGGTTCAACCCTGGGTGTTGCAGGCATTTGATGAGTGAACCAGCCGATAGAAGTGCATGCTCTCTCACTTACACTCTCTCTCTCTCTCTCTCTCTCTCTGGTCCCTTCCTGGTCATTTGTTTCCTCCTCACACATGTGCTTTCCTGGCATGTGACACCGTATGTGCAGGACCCTTTAAGAGAGCCAAGCAGAGGCCAGTGCCATGGTCTGGGCCTCCAGAACTGTGAACTAAACAAAGCTCTTTTCTTTATAAAGTAGTCAGCCTCAGGGGTTTTGTTCCAGCATAAAACAGACTAGGAACAGTATACTGTACAGTAAAGCCAGGACTTTGACTAAACACATGCCCTTTTGAGAAGAATTTCAGACAGAATACCAAAGATATCATTCCATGATGACTGTTTGCATGTAAGCCTCCAGAAGTAAATCTCCTATTTTCAAAACTAAACACCACTCAGGGTGCAGTCCATTTCCAACCCTGAGCTATGCATTTATCTAAGGTTATCTCGGGTCTCTCCTGTAACTGCACTGCTTTAACAGTGAGATGGGAGGCACTGAGAGCGAGAGAGGGCGCCTAATGCCAAGGCAGGCCTTTGTAAATTCCAGGGGAGTGGGGGTCCAAGATAAACACTGCAAGACAGTGGGAAATCAATTCAAACAACGCCTAGAGCTTGCTTGGTGTATGTTGAAAAACAAAGCCACAAAAGCCGAAATTCCTATATAGACAGGGTCACACAACCACATTAGGCAATTCATTTTATTTTATCTACTTTACAATTTCTACTTTTTTGGTTAAAAACAAATCAGCTACATGTTCAGAATTTAAGAATGGCCTAGATTTTCTTCCATCTGTAGATCTGAAAAAAACATTCAGAAGCAGGGTCTCAAGTCTAGAAGGAAGAAGGAGGGGAAGCCAAGGTTAGGCTTGCATCATCTGTAATCCAAAATGCCAGCTGGTCCTTCCACAAAGCTGGAGCAATGGCAGTGTCTTAACTATAGAGGGGTACCTCTTTTTCCTAACATGAAGCACTCTTTACCTTGGGTTGGTAAATCCCAGTGGAATTGAGATCCAAGGTAAATATTGGAACATAGTGGAAAATCAATTCTGACACAAACTAAAGTTCTTTTGACTTACTGTGGTTTCTAGAGTGACAATTTAACATCACATAGGGACCTTTTAAAAATGTCCATGTTGAAGTGGGATACACAGCAGACTCATAGAATGGCAGATGTTCTAAACAGCACTCTGGCCTCAGAATCAGCCCTTAAGGCATTCGGATCCAGCTAAAAAGCCCATGAGAGTATTTTAGGCATGGAAAGCCAAGACACTCTGGCAAAAAAAAAAAAAAAGAAAGAAAGAAAAGAAAACCTCAATGAAAGATCTCTGCTAGTGAGATCCCAGTGGAAAGAATGGGCCATCAAAGAAGGAGGTACCTTTCTCTGAAGGGAGGAGAGAACTTCCACTTTGACTATGACCTCGTCTAAATATGATCAGAGTCGGTAAACTCAAAAGGCCTCCATAGCCTTGATAACTCATGACAAGAGCCCAGGGGGATTACTGACGCCATAAACAAGAGTGTCAATTTGTTAAGTCAACAACAGGAGTCACTGTGCACTTACTCCCTATGTAGGATCTCTGTCTTTAATGTGTTGTACAATGCGAATTAATGCTATAACTAGTACTCAAACAGTACTTTACACTTTGTGTTTCTATGTGGGTGCAAACTGTTGAAATCTTTACTTAATATATAATAAATTGAACTTCTGTATATAAAGATAATTGAAAATGTATCTTGATGTGACTGGAATGGGAGAGGGAGTGGGAGATGGGAGGGTTGTGGGTGGGAGGGAAGTTATGGGGGGAAAAAGCCAAAGCTGTACTTTGAACATTTATATTTATTAAATAAAAGTTAAAAAATGTCCATGTGTAGCTCTCACACCTAGACATTTAGGGAAAGGGGAGGACCGCCCAGCTGTTTCTGATGTATGTCCCTAGCTAGATGCCCCATCTGGAGCCTTCTTATTTGAACAAGGTAGCCATGCATGACAAAAGAATGGATATTTTTAAAATAAAGAAGTAATAATGTGTTGAATGTCAATAATTGCAACTAATGGAAATAATGGAAAAAGTAATAATTTTATAAAATGGTGTAAATAACTGGAAATAAGGTATCTAAATTAATGTAAATTACAAGTTAATGTAAATAATTGCTTACTCAAAATGACTCCACATCTGTTTGCTTAGTAAACCTCCTGCATCCTCCTCCTTCTGGGAAAGAGATGAATCTAAAAACCTGTCAGCCGACAGAAGAGCTGTGTGTGTGTGTGTGTGTGTGTGTCTGTGTCCATTTCTCTCCCACGCCCTCTTTGCCTTTCAAATACGATGAATATAACTTTTTTAAAAAGCAAAAAGGAAATAGAAATTTTTGTTTAGGGATGGGCATTGGGTATAGCAGTTAAGAAGCCACCTAGTAGACCTACGTGCTGCATCAGATGGCCTGGGTTTGAGCCCTGACTCTGTTCCTGATTCCAGCTTCCCACTAATGTGCACCCTGGGAGGCAGAAGATTGCTCAAGTAGTCAAGGCCCTGTCACCTACAGGGAGAACTGGACTGAGTTCTTGGCTCCAAGATTTGGCCTTGCTAGCTCCTAGCCTCAGCTGTGGGGCATTAGGAGAGTGACCAGCAAGTAGAAGATCCCTTTCTGTTTCTCCCTTCTTCTGTCTCTCCACCTTTCAAATAAAAGGAAAATACATAGGTTAAACATTATAAACAAAACAAAACCTGTCCACTGAACTAAGGAACTTATACTGTTTAAAGTGCAGTGGGTATTTTGAATATTCTTTGGCAATAAATAAATAAATAAAAGTAGGATCTAGGGTTTCAGTGGCATAGCATCACTCAAGTTTTAGATGCATATGTATTTGGCTAGGTGCAAAGAAAACAAGCCTAGAGCTGGTTCAAGTCCCAGCTGCTCCATTTCTGATCCAGCTCCCTGCTAAAGCAGCTAGGAAAGCAGCAGAGGATGGTCTGAGTCCTTGGGCCCCTGCACCCACGTGGGAGACTCGGAGGAAGCTCCCGGTTCCTAGGCCTGACCTAGTCCTGGTCATTGCAGCCATTTGGGGAGTCAACCCATGGATGGAAGACCTCTCTCTCTCTCTCTCTCTCTCTCTCATCTCTCTCTCCTCTCTTCCTCCCTCCCTCTCTCCCTCTCTCCCTCACTCCCTGTTTCTGTAATTCTACCTTCAAATAAATAAAATAGATTTAAAAAAAATGAAAAATAAAAAGCCTAGAAACTTTGCCCAGCTGTTTAGGAAGGAAATCTGTCTTGATCGCTATGAAATGTTTTCCCCAAACACTACCCAGACAGCCAGAGCCTTTAACTGGTCAAGTGATCCATGAGGTCCAGTTTGCCTGTAGCATTTTCTCCCAGGATCCATGCTGAGTTGCAATTCTCTTGAGGCATAAACTAGCAGGGAGCCCAAAGGCTGAGGCTGGCCCTTGGGGAACGATGCTCTTCAGGGTATGCATCGTAAAAGATTTTGAATTCTTTTCAAGAAGTTGAAAATCAAGACTATCATATATAAATATGCAGATTATCACCAGACAGGCCACTGAGGTGCTCAGGTTGGGGGGTCATCCTTCCATCCTGGACGTTACCTTGTCTGAACTTGTGGACTTTGAGTTAGTAACACCTACGGGTGGATGTTTGGATGCAGTATTCAGGTCCTTCTGTAAACCATTTCACCCTCTTCTGTGTAACTATTCAGACCTGCACTACCTCTTACTGCACGTGAACTCTCTAGGATAAGAAGCATGTACTCCAAGTCATCAATCATTGACGTGCTGCTCACACCCTGTCTCTCTACCCTCCTTTGCTCCTACCATTCCTTTCCCTTGATTTTTCCTCATCTGGAGATTAGATTGGGAACTAGCCAGTGCCTTAGCTTGTGCATTCAAGCTGAATATGGCTACTCACAGGTGCCTTGAGGGATTAGTTCAAGAACCACTTCTGAAACCAGAATCTCTGGTTGTTCAAGTCCTCTATATAGCATCAAGTAGAACTCAGACTTCTGTATAAATTACACAATCCTCCTGCATACTTTAAGTCATGTCTAGATTAAATAGAATGCCTAATGCAATGGGAATCCTATGTAAATGGTTGTTATACTATATTGCTGAGGGAATAATGACAAGAAGAAAGTCTGCACATGTTCAGCACAGACCCAACCATGGGCCTAACCGAAAGGAGAAAGGAGGTAAACACTGCTCAGAGCAGGGGGGTGAGGCCGAGGCTCTGCGGGGCAGCCGGGTGGCAGCAGGTCAGGCCTGCATACCCCACTTCACTTGTGTGATTCAGCATATGCTCCATGCCTAGCAAGCTCACATTTTGTTTTTTAGGAACTTTTTGGAATTTTGCTTTTCTCTCACACATTTTTGAAAATGTGGCTGGTTCAATCTGTAGATTCAGAAGCTGCAGGTGTGGAGGGTCAAATGTGTATGTATTTGTGTGCACACAGATAATGTAAATGAAATTTGTAAAATGGAGACAGGTGACATAGGAGAGCTTCATAGGAGAAGTCTGGTCATTTAACATCCCTCTGGACTCCATCTGAGGGGCAGAAGTCCTACATTGCCCTAGTCTATCTCTGTTTCCTTTCTAAACCTATTTCCTGTGATTCTTTAAATATCCATTCCAGAATTACTCTTATTTTATTTATTTAAAGTTTTATTAACCAATTTTTATCCAAAAGGCAGAGAGACAGAGAAATGGAAATAATCAACAGAGAATCTCCTATCCACTGGTTTATACTGAAATGCCTGTGACATCTAGGACTGGGCCAGGTCAAAGTGAGCACCATGCAGTTCCATCTGAGTGTCCACAAGGGTGGCAGGGAACCAAGTACTTGAGCCATCGCCACTTCCTCCCAGGGTGCACATGAATAGGGAGCTAGAATTGGGAGTGGAAGCACTACAATATGGGATCTGAGCATCCCAAACAACACTTAAACCACTATGTCAAATGCTCACCCCATCCTCATTTTATTTTTTAAAGTACCTATTTAATTTATTTGAAAGAGTGGCAGAGAGAGGGACACAGAGAGAATGATCTTCCACCTTCTGGTTCATTCATTCCCAAATGGCTGCAATGGCTTCAAAGGGCCAGGTCAAAACCAGGAGGCTGGAGCTTCATCCTGGTCTCCCACATGGCTGGCAGGGGCCCAAGTACTTGGGCCATCCTCCATTGCTTTCCCAGGCACATTATCAGGGAGCAGGCTCAGAAGCAGAGCACCTGGAACTCGAACCAGTACTCTAATAGAGGTTGCAGGCATCACAAGTGGTGGTGTACCCACTGCACCACCACACTAACACCCTGGACTCTCATCTCAAAATTTCAGCTCCAGGAACATTGACTGAAATAAGCAACTTAAATTATTCACGAAAACAAGGAGCTGTGTTTATTTAAATGTGTCCTACTACAAACATCGCCTTCAGTATTTTGGCAAAACAACATGCAGTGGAGGCAAAAATGTGTTCCCGAGAAATGTCAATACATCTTATTACAGTCCTCCTGCAATAGCACAGGACTGAGATGATTAAATTCACAGCCCCAATAAACATTGCGCAAATTGCTTCTTGAAGGGAGCAGCATAATAATACCTGGAGCGTAAAAAGAGGAGATGAAGTTTAATTAAGTGTTGCCCAGTGATACCATACTGAAAAAGCATCCTGGAGGGGGCAAATAGGAAGTCCAGACATGCTGTCAACTAGCACAGACTCTGACCAAAAGAAATGCATGAGTATACATTATAACATGTGATGCATATCTATAATGTATATGTATTACTCAGTGAACTTGACCATGGACCAACTGTTTCCTTTTTACCTCCAATGAAAAATATGTTTTTGTATCATTAGTCATAGAAAGGATTCACAGAAAATATTTCAGAACTTAAATAAGACAGGTATGCCTTTTGTAGTTAAAATGAATACGTATAAATATCTTCCAACACATCTGGTATGTATCCATTAATAATATAAAACCAACGCGTTTAACAGCAGGCCCCATACTAAATTTCGATCTTCAATTGGGACATTATGTGTTAAGGAAGAAAAATGAGACAAAAGACAAATCAGTAGTGAGACTAAACATTGAGACTAAACACAGAGGCGCCTGCTTTAGACTAGTTTTTGAATATATATTTAGGTTTCCCTTACTCCAAATATGAAGACTGCAGCTTGCCATCTGAAATAGATTGTGAGCAATCGTTGTCAAAGCTCTCTCTACAAAGGAACTATCAACCATTGCTGCATGGACCAATGACTCCCTTACTTACATTACCCTTCTAAGGCAGGTGCTAACTCTCCTGGGTTACAGTGCCCTCTATAGCTGCCCAGTGAATGTGAACTGTAGGGCTGACATCGTGGCCCAGTGACTGGGCTACACTGCTGCTTGTGATGTTGGCATCACATAACATAAGTGCTGGTTCGAGTCCCGAGTGCTCCACTTCCAATCTGACTTCTCTAATATACCTGGAGAGCAGTAGAAGATGGTACAAGTACTTAGGCCCCTGCCAGCCATGTGGGAGACCAGGATGGACTTCTTGGCTCCTGCCTTTAGCCTGGCCCAGACCTGGTTGATGCGACCATTTGGGGAGAGAACCAGTGGTTAGAACATCTCTCTCTCTCTCCCTCTCTCTCTCTCTTTCTTTCTTTCTGCGCCCCCCTCCCCATGACTCTGACTTACAAACAAATAAATAACAAATCTTTTTTTTAAACGAATGTAATTGAGTAAGTTATCTGTCACTATGGGAAGCATGATTTTTCCCTTCATTTATGATATTTAAAACATTTCAAATCAAATCAAAGATGAGTTTGTGGTGGAATCTTCAGTGAATATCTTAAAGGACTGAATTAAAGCATGTAAAATGGCTCTTACTTCTTTCTCTCTTATAATTAATGACAATAGCAAGCACTTTACCCACAACACGTCCTAGGCGGCAGGCACTGTTCTGAATACCTTCCGGGTATGAACAGATTTAACCAGTATGACAATGCAGTGCACCACATAAGATTGAAAATAGCATTTTCTTTTTATCTCACCGATGAGCAAACAGACGCTCAGATGTTGCCTGACTTGGCTGACATCACCTTGCAGGTAAGTGGCAGGGTCCAGATTTGCAGAGCATCAGTCTTCCCCTGGAGTCCCTTCTCTTAATTGGGTGCCAAGTGCTATGATAGGACATTGATCTGCATGATCTCACTGACCCCTCACAGCTACAGCTGCCCACCTGGAGAAATGTAGTAGTCATGTTTTTGCAGATGAAGAAACAGAATCCAAAATGACTGCACTACAGCACAGGAGCCAGAATTTTAAGCCACGCCTGTCAAAATGTAGAGTCTACACACTCTCCATTTAATTGCAGTACCTCTACAAACATGTGAAAACAGACAAGGGAGTGTCGGTTTTAAAGCAAACATTGACTACCTGCTCTTCCTAGAAAATACATCCATTCCACAATGGTGATTCACTGGACAGCTCTCCAGACAACCAACACACCTTGACACTCCAAAGAAACTCTCCCTTGAAGGAAAAAGAATAAATAGATGAAAAAAATGCAAAGCAGATTTCACAGTCTCTGAAACCTTTCAAACTCCATACTATTCCTTAAATTTTAATTAAAGCAGTGATCAGCCACATTTAGCACTTCTGGTTGTTATTCAAGAACTCCACCATCTCCACCCTGATTACCCATACTTCCCCTTTCAGATCCTCTGAAAGTGACAGGTCACAGTTACAATTCCCTGAAAGTACTTAAGGCATTTAGAGGCGTTCTCAGAGGATGGCAGTTATAGTACAGTGAGCACTAATAGAAATCAGGCACCCATTCATGAAAAGAAAAAGTTATTTCCAATAACAATCAAAAGCCACAACAAAAAGCCCTGTGCCATGATAATAGCTGCCTTTGACGACTAAATACCAAATAATCAAAACAAATGTTAATTAGTACCCCACACTTACTATTCAAAGGGACAGGCCATCATCTGTTAATTATCAGACCAATAACGGAGTATTGATCACAATTTGTCAATGTGGAAATCATTGAAACCAGTAAAAGAGAGAGAATCTTTCAGTAAACAATAGGCTTTTATTTCAGAAACGCTTAACCAGCTCTTCCATTGTACATTACCCTCCTCATCAATAAATGCTTTTCATATAATTGTCTCTCTCTTGATTGTGCTGTTCTTTTAAAACAAAACTCACGTGGTTTGGGGATAGCATATTAGGCACATACATCATTTTGGCAGCCAATACCAAGTCATGATGGGATTAAGAGAGTCAATACTTCCCAGAAGTCATAAGATTGGGGTCTCCCACCTAGGTGCCTTACTTTGGAAAACTTTTATTTTCATTTTTCATCCACTTCAAAATATTTACTGAATGTAAATAACATGCTTTCTGTATATAGACCTGATTATTCAGCCATATGCTTCTGTATTTGAAGTCTTAATATTCAACAAAAGAGGCAAAATCCGTTATTTGCTTTGTCTTGGCCTCCTTAGTTAAATGAAAGGTCAGTTTTAATCTAAAGGGGAAAAATACATTCTACTGGAATCAGACACAATGTCCTTAATATATTCCCCTTTCTTCAGTCACCATTTCTTCCAAGGCCTGCAGGATAACTTTGCAACGAAATGTAAGGACTGAAACTCCTTAAAGGCTGGAAGTATGACCAAATCCAATATTATACAAATAAGCTGTCCCTATACCTATTTGAGTTATCCAGCTATCCCAATAAGAATATTTTGTGTCAAATATACATATATTGTATCAAATTTTATATATATATATATATATATATAATATATACTGTCATAGGAAAAACTTATGCCATAGGGAGAAAAAAACACAGTTTCAGTTTTAAAACTGAGTTAAGAGAGGCCGACGCCGTGGCTCACGTGGTTAATCCTCCACCTGCAATGCCAGCATCCCATATGGGCTCTGGGTTCTAGTCCCGGTTGCTCCTCTTCCAGTCCAGCTCTCTGCTGTGGCCTGGGAGTACAGTGGAGGATGGTCCAAGTGCTTGGGCACCTGCACCCACATGGGAGACCAGGAGGAAGCACCTAGCTCCTGGCTTCAGATCAGCACAGCGCACTGGCCATAGCGGCCATTTGGGGAGTGAACCAACGGAAGGAAGACCTTTCTCTCTCTCTCTCTCTCTCTCTCTCACTGTCTATGACTCTACCTGTCAAACAAAAAATAAAAAATAAAAATAAACTGGATTAAAAAGAAAATTCCAGATTTTACTTAACTTTTTTTCCTGCACATTTTAGAGTGAAAACAGGACAAGGCCAAGTTCAAATTTGAGGAACTGGAAACTGGGCTTGCTGGAATGGCCCCTTTCCAGCTGCTGGGACGGGCCACATGATTTAACTGCGAAATCTCAGCAGCTCACCTTAAAATCGGCTTTCAAACAGCTTTTCTGTGATAACCATATGTGCCCATTTTCTGCCTGAAGAATTTCCATAATTTTAAATCCCAGAAAAACATGAATCATAATGGAAATCGTGACATAACATTAACTACAGCAATTCTTGAATTAAAGAGGAGAGAATGAAATAATTGTCATGGCTATAAAAGTTCTACCTGCAGAATTGGATGGCTAACTGGATTGCTCCTGGACTTTTCACCTCTGAGACTGGCTGGAGTCAAGCCCTGACCACAGTGACTGAACAATCATTCTGACCACTGATGTGATAAAAAGGCCCATGGTGAAATGAGAATGGTCGTCTCAGTCCAGTGGTTTAAGGGCTGCATTTCCAAATCCCCAAACCACAGCCAACAAGTTCCCCTGCAGAAGATTCACACAAAACCCACTCCTGTAAGGAAAAACACCCACAAACGAATATTAATGAATGAACACCAAAACACTACCAAAGTATAATCTTATTACAAAACACATGTACATTAATTTTTAAAAGCCTTTGGCTACTTATTCATTGCATCTTCTTAATTAAACTTTATGCTCTTATTATTGCTTTTATTATGACCTCCTTAAGGTTAGCCCTGGAAAAGGGTAGTACTTAAACAAAACATACTTCCATTTTCAAGTAAATTCACTTTAACTATAATGGAAATAAACACTAGAAATGTCAGTGTAGACAGCCTGATAGACCTAACTAAGAATGAAATTAAATCAGTTGACATGCAAAAGCAGCAGAAGATGGCCTAAGTGTTTGGGCCCCTACTACCCCTGTGGGAGACCCAGAAGAAGCTCCTGGCTTCTGGCTTTAGCCTGGCCTAGCACTGACCATTGTGGCCATTTGAACAGTGAACCAGTTTATGGAAGATCTCTCCTCTCTCTCTCCCTCCCTCCCTCCCTCTCTCTCTCTCTCTCTCTCACCCTGCCTTTAAAATAAATTTTAAAAAATCTTATTTTTTAAAAAAAAAAGATATACAAAAGCGTCCAGGAACGGTAAGATATACTCCTTAAATGAAGGAGTTAATAGACCTGGCATGGTTCAAGAAAAACACCTTGGTAAATTACAAATTACAACCAGCTCCGTGTTTCGTTTAGAGTGAATAATTCATTTGTGCCTTAAATTCTTCTCCATATCTGATTTAAAACACTGCTTCCAACAACAGGTGCTTATCCATATAAATGATTTGCCTGATTCTGTGGGGAAATGGCTGATTACCAGCAGAGAAGGGAAAGATGTTGCAATGTTTATGTCAGGGCCAGATACCCTCTAACAGGATTCACAAAACAAATACCCTTCCAAAAAATAAGATTCCACTAGGGAAAACAAGACCCATTCCATCAAAAATAAATCTGAAATTCAGCCAAGTAATATATTCATTTTTCATAGTGAATTACAGCCTATGTCCCTGCCTCATTCTTTATAACTGTATGAGCAGCCAGAGCTCTCACCTGATACAATTCAAGTGTTTACTGCAGACTTGCTGCAAGAATTCAAGTTTCGTATAAAGTGAAAGCAATTAAACCAACAACTCCCATTTTCTGCAGGTGATGCTACTGGGCTCTTCAATTTCAACCTTCCATATTTGATTTAATTCAATTAGAGAATTATTAACAAACCTGAAACACTAAATCATAGCTGTAATATATGAGAGAAATTGCAAAACTAGCTGGCATACCCTGGATATGAGGGAGATTTTCAAGTATGGCTCCTTCCAAGATGCCTGATTAGGAGCCTATGATTGCAATCACTAATTCTTTTCTCAAGAGTCATGCAATTGTTCAGATGGGCTAGAAAGTGCAATTACAAAGCAAAATGAGGGATGCTGGCTGATGGTTCTTTTTCTGAAATCCAATCCTTTTTTAAAGAACAATGCATTCCCATAATTGCCTTTCATCAGTTCTCCATTTAATAGTAATATTTTATGATTTTGCATTTTCATTGAAAAATCTCATTAGCCCACAAAGCATTTGGCTGCATGAGTTTTCACATCATCAAAAGTCTGGCTTTCTAGTTCCAAGCCTCAGAATTTCTAAAATTTTGCAAATACTGCGATCAGTCTCTTCGCATGGCAGCCACATGTTTACGTGCAAGAGCATAGGTCTTGTCTCTTAAAATGCAGCTGACATAATTTCTTATGTTTGACAGGCTTTGTTCCACAAATACAGAAAGCGAATGAATGAGACAACAAACCACTCTAAATTCTGTTGTCGCTATACTACTGGAGCTAAAAAGAATGGATGAAAGATTGAATGAATGAATGTAAAAGTAGCACATTCAGTATGCTGTTTTGATAGTGCCTAGAAAACAGAGTAAAGTGTTACACAGTGATTCTAAATACGGATTATTCCCTAGGCAACTACCTAGTGGAGAGTTTAGGGAGACATGGGTATAGACTACAGAGAATGCAGAACAAAGGAAACAGATTTGCAAAGGTTATGACTGCCAATGTCTATTTGACAGGATTGTTTTGCTAAGCTACTAGAAGAAAATGAAGTCTGTTTTTTCGATCCCAGCTGCTCCTAAGCCTTCCTCTCTGGGTTAATGGTCCTAATGAGTACAGTAGCACATTTATAAATATTAGCCCGATGGCTTCTCTGCATTCTGCGTGACCTCCAGTGACACTGTCCTCACAAAACACTGCTCTTCTACACACAGATTTAACTGGGGAACACAGCAGAGTGTTCTGGGCTCAAGTGTCTGGGCTCCAGTCTGATTGCACTGCTTGTTAGCTGGGTGCTGTAGAGCAGACAATGTCGTCTTGCTCAAGCCTCAGTCTCTTCATCTATAAAATAGGAGTAACATCCCCTTCACAGGGCAGGGAAGACTGAGTATGTTACTACTTTTGTGTCCATGCCTCGCCATAACAAAGGATGAAGTCCTGTCCTTCGCAGCATCTAGTCCAGGGCTGGAAATGAAGTTCATTATGTTAAGTGAAATAAGCCAAGCACAGAAACACAAGCATTGCACGATGTCATTCCTATGTGGAGTCTCAAAACAGGTGATCTCATAGAAGGTTAAAGGATGCTGCTTACCACAGCCTGGGGAGGGAATGGGGTACTAAGTTATAGTTAGGAACAAGAAGTTTTAGGTTCTATTTCACAGTAGGGTGACTACAGCTAATACTAAGGTACTATATAAACCTCTCTCGTCAAAGATTATAAGGTAGGATTATAAGGTAGGAATTTGTTTTTTGCCACAAATTAATGTTAAGTGTTTGAAGAGATAGACATATGTACCTTGATCAGACAGTACCCAATGTTTACTGTACTGAAACAGCACATGATACCCAAACAATATACACAATGTCTGCATTTTAAAAAGTAAATACCACTGAAGAAAAAAGGTAGAGCCCTGCCTGCCACATGTTAGAGTCTCAATATTTACCTTTTTTTATCAGTGTGAAAGAAAAGGCAGCACACAGACAGAAAAATCCATCTGAATCCATATAGCATGAATATCAAACCTCCCTAGCTCTCTGCTTCCCTTCCTCTAGGGTAAAATACCTGGAAAATATGTGTATCCACCTTGCCCAGTTTTGGTCTTGAAGCCATTCCACCTAGGCCTGTGTACGCACCTCCATTAAAACTGCTCTCACCAATGTCACAGTGCCCTGTGTGCTGTGAGCACTAGTGGCCAATTCAGAGTAGTCCCTTAATTCCCTGCTTCCAGGCCACCACCTTCCCCATTGTCTATGCTTCCTCTCTTCTCAGTCCCCTCTTTTTCGTTCTGTCTCATGTAACACTGCAATGTCTTCAGCTGCAGTTCTTAGATCTGGTCTCTTTTCTATATCTACTTATCCCAGGTAATCTCACCCCATTTCACAGTTTTAGATATCATCCTCATGGATTTGTCTCCCAGGCCATTGTCCTGAGCTCAAGGCTAGATATCCCAAATATAGCTCACCCCCAGGGGATCTCCTGATATTCCTCCCCCTGCCTGCTTCTTGGGACATGGCGACTCTATCCCTACAGTTGTTCAGTCTAAAAACCCTGGAGTGTCTTGATATCTCCTGTCTTCCCAATATATCCAGAATCTGAGCACTTACAGCAATTTCCTGGGCCATACCTCTCCCATTTCTAGCCTGGATTCATATAATAACCTCTTTACTATTCTCCTTGCATTTATCCTTCACTCTCTTTGTTCTAGTCTCAATACATCAGCTACAGTGCTACTGTTAATGCAAGAAAGAGAATTTCATGCCTTGGCTCAAAACCCTCCAATGTCTCCTCATCTCAAGTGGGGTCAAAGTTAAAGTCCTTTCCATGTGCCCTAAGGCCCCATCCCAGAATCCTCTTCACCCTCCCTCTCACTCTCTCTGCTCCAGCCCTACTGGTCTCCTTGCTGTATCTTGATCACACAGGCGCAAGCCCTCTCATAACCCTTGCCCCTGCGACTGTCCCTGCCCTGCTAACCCCATCTTCTCTGTGAGTTCTTCCTGCCCTGACCTCTCTAGAATTGTGACCACTTCCTGCCATGGCTCTCTCCTCTTCCTACTTCTGATTCCTTAGCACAAATCACTACCTAAGGTACAGTCTATCTTATTTTTCTTGTTTGTTCTTTGTTTCCCAATCAGATTTCAAGATTCATGGAGGAAAATTTTGTCTGTTTTGTTCAACCCTGAATCTCCAGCACCGAGAACCCCTGAAATACCTGAAAGTGTGAAATGAATTAATTCTTCCAATGAGGTACATTTGCATATTTTGCAAGGTCAGTCTTGTGGTGGAGAGTAGTGAAAATGCTTGGGAGAAACAATGGGAAATTATGGGATATGTACACCATGGAATTCTACACAGTGGTAAAAAAAAAAAAAAAGAAATCCTGTCATTTGCAACAAAATGTATTAAACTGGAAAACAACGTACTTAGTGAAATAAGCCAGTCCCAAAAGGACAAATATTATATGTTCTCTCTGATCTGTGATAACCAATAGAACACCTAAAAGGTAATCTATAGAAATGAAATTGACACTTTGAATAACCCTTGTCTCTACTGTTGAGGAACAGTTTTTTTCCTAGTATTTGTTGAGCTCCTTACTTAGTATAAAGTTAATTGTATGTTGTTATAAAGTTAATTGAAAATAGATCTTAGTGGCTGGCGCCGCGGCTCAATTGGCTAATCCTCCACCTGCAGTGCTGGCACCCTGGGTTCTAGTCCTGGTTGGAGCGCCGGATTCTGTCTTGGTTGCTCCTCTTCCAGGCCAGCTCTCTGCTGTAGCCCAGGAGTGCAGTGGAGGATGGCCCAGGTCCTTGGGCCCTGCACCCACATGGGAGACCAGGAGAAGCACCTGGCTCCTGGCTTCAGATCAGCGCGGTGCGCCGGCCGCAGTGCAGCAGCCGCAGTGGCCATTGGCGGGTGAGCCAACGGCAAAGGAAAACCTTTCTCTCTGTCTCTCTCTCTCACTGTCCGCTCTGCCTGTCAAAACTAAAAATTAAAAAAAAAAATAAGAATGGGAACAAGGGTGGGAAGAGGAAGAGGGATGGGAGTGTGGGTGGGAGGGAGGGTACAGTGGGAAGAATTACTATGTTCCTAAAGTTGTATTTATGAAATGCATGCAGTCTGCCTTCCTTAAATAAAATGTTTCGGGGGGGGGGGAGGAACAATGACCTTGGTCATGAGCTGAATTGTGCCTCTCCAGTCATATATTCAAGCCCTAACTCCTATGTGGTCATGAGGCCTGTAAAGAGGTAAAGTTTGGCTGAGGTCATAAGAGTGGGGCCCAAAGTCAACAGGACTGGTCTGCTTATAGGAGAAAGAAGAGCATCCAGCAATGTGTGCACAGAGAAAAGGCCCAGGGAAGACACGGCCAGGAGCCCGGCATCTGCAAGCCACAGAGGCCCCAGGAGGAATCAGCCCTGCTGGCATCTTGTTCTCAGACTTGCAGCCTCCAGAGCTGCGAGATAATGAACTTTGCTGTTTATACCACTGAGCTGTAGTATTTTGTACGGCAACCCTAGCATTCCAATACTGCCTATCCCGTAAGCATTTATTTTTAAAAAAACTACTTGATTGTATTTATTTTAAAATAAAAACCAGTTAGAGAAAACCAAATTGAGAAAGCAGGTGGCTAACTGAATATTATAAAGCCAACCCCTGTGACCTCCATGCACCTAGAAATAAAACTGCCAAAATGACTTGCTGGTGTTTATAGTTTTCTCATCAAGGCAACATTCCTAGACACTACAGTGGAGACTTTGCTTTTTGCAAACTGGATGTGTCCAGAAGTCTCTTTTCACCTACAACTCTCCTGCACCATTTTCCTTTACCTTGCTGAGTAACCAATATCAATTGTTCTGTAGATTTCCCCCAGTTTGCACACACAGACTGCCACTCAGGGTTCCTCTGTATTTCCTGCAAATTGGCAGTGGTATCCAGGGGCTTGATTAGGCTCAGGTCCAATCTCTTTGGCCAGAATGTAGGCTCTGTTTTGTTTTGTTCATCAGGAAGCACATGGTAACTGGCTGTCTCACTCTTTATGATGTTAGTATGCTGATATTCAGACCCGGATATATCAACTCATTAGGAGTGCAAAATGGCAACACTCTAATTCTATCTCTTGATTCTCACTCCCTGGTTGGAATATTTTCATAATAAGGCATTGCCCCTTCTCTCTCAGTTGATGACCTATTGTTGCAGATAGGAAAAATGCTAGCTTCTTTCTCTTTTTTATCAGGTTCAAAACAATGACTTGGTTTCCTATCATACTTTGAATATGAACAATTCATTTAAAAACATCATGAACTACTCTGCAACAGGAAGGTGGTATCTTTTCAAGTCAATTGCTGTTGGATGCTTTGGGGTAAAAATCATGACTGACCTCCTTTAGTAGCCAAAAGAGGACAACTGTTTCTCCCACCTTTGGACTCTGGCAAGCCTTGGGCAGAAATATCTGAAAAAAAAATGGCCCAGCTACCAAAGCCTCTCGTGGTCTTGCTGATGAAAATCATCCTGGAAGGAACAACTTCCCTGAATGAGGTCACTTAGGGACCAGTGAACCATGTTTACTCTCCATATTTGTTCACAGATAACTCACTTGCTGCCTGCCCTGTGCTAGACCCTGGAATAAAATGGAGAATAGAGCAATGTAATTGCTCTTAGGAATCTATGAATTTAGTGGAAAAAGAAGACCAAATAACTAGTTGCAGTGCCATGTTGTAAGGTCTGTGACAGAAGTGGACTCAAACATTATGAAAGCAACTAAGGACACCCATCTGTCCTTCCTGAAGGAGGAAACATTTACATCGGCTTTGACAGATACACAGGAGTTTGCCAAAAAATTAGGCAAGGAAAATCATTCCAGACAGAGGGAACAGCCTGTGTGAGAGCATAACCTATTTAGGAAATGGAAATAGTTCTGTGGTCAGAACCAATCGTGTGAGGACGAGGAGGGAGAAATGGGACCCTAATGTGCAGGCAGAGCACAGGTTATGGAGGACACTGGGCAACACGTCAAGGTCTCTGGGGAAAGTAAAAGCTACTGACAAGAGAATAATGTGATCCATTCTGAATTTTAGCAATTCTGCCTCCTACTTAGGTCAAGGAAAGTGTGGAGGTAGGTGAAGGCTGGAGACCAATTACGAAATGATTAACAAAACTGAAATGAAAGAGGAGAGAATTAAGGCAGTTTTACAAAATAATTGTGGGGGCCGGCACTGTGATGTAGCAAATAAATGCAGTACTGGCATCCCATATGGGCACTTGTTTGGGTCCCAGCTGCTCCTCTTCCAATCCAGCTTTCTCCTATGGTCTTGGAAAGCATAGAAGATGGCTCAAGTGCTTGGGTCCCTGCACCCAAATGGGAGATCTGAAGTTCCTAGTTTCAGATCAGCCCAGCTGTGGCCATTGCAGCCATCTGGAGAATGAACCAGCAGATGGAAGGCCTCTCTCTCTGCCTCTGCCTCTCTGTAACTCTGTCTTCCAAATAAATAAATACATCTTTACAAGTAATTATAAATATTAAATAATAAAAACACCATAATGTTCTTCTATAGTGACTACAATGAGCTAGGTATTGCTCTAATCACTGCACCTAAATCTTAGAATCCTAGGACAACTCCATGCCATGTCCTGCTACTACCCAATGCATAGGTGAAGATTCTCAGGCAAGAAGAGGGTAAGGAAAGTGGCCTACAAAGCACACCTCTACCCACAACATGGTCAGCGCTCCAAGCCAGGGTGTCAGGTGCATTAACCTCCATGCCACGTAAAAGCAGGGAGGGATGGTGAGCAGAGTCAAGAAACAGCCGTCCAAAGTTCAGGGCTTGGTGCTGGGAGCCACACTGGTTCTGAAACCTCAGCACAAGAGAAATGGGACTTGATCTCCCTGCAGTTCATCTTCAGCAACTATAAAATTCTTTTAAAGTCTTCTTTTACAGATTTACTTATTTATTTGAAAAGGAGATAGACAGAGAGGTGGAGAGGGAGAGAGAGAGATATTCCATCCACTGATTCACTCTCCAAACAGCCACAACAGCCAGGTTTAGGCCAGGACAAAGCCATCCTGCTCTCCCAAAAGGGTGGAGGGTCCCAAGGACGTGGGTCATCATCCACTGCCTTCCCAGGTAAACTAACGATGGGTTGGATGAAATGCAGAGCAGCTAGGACTTGAATTGGCACTCCAGTATGGGATGCTGGCACTGCAAGCTAGCCCACTGCATCATGTCCACCCCGTGAAGAGTCTCATACTTTATTTTTGCAGGATTTTTGTGAGGAATAAAATATGTGAGTTTTGGGTATGCAATGCCAGGCACAAAGAAAGCGCTTATGTAAACTCTGGTTATTATAAAATGTTGCCTATATTATCATAGAGGTCAAGTCCACCAAGGAAGAAATTAATGCACAGCTAGGGAGAAACAGGGATAGGCAGTATTGAGGAGACAGATGACAATTTAATATTATTTTCCACTTCACAAAAGCCGGATCAAGGCAGGTCCAAACTGTATGTAGTGTCTCCGATTTGTATAGTAGGGTCATCAACGTCACTACAGTACTAAAACGCAGGGGAAAGGAAGTATTCATCTCCGGTGCATCTATTTTCCTCCCAAGCCTTAAACCATGGGTTAATAGTGGAACTCATTTTGCATTCCCGTCCAGTTGAAAGGTTGGTCTGATCCAGCTGTGTAAATAATCCTTTCAGGTAATGTTGAGTCTCTTTCAAAAAGAAAAAAAAAAAAATGATTTCAGTTTTTCACATCATTTCCCCTTTTCCTTCTGCCTCTCTTTTATCTCTTCGTAAAATAGCATTCAGGCTCTGCTTCATTGTGAGGATAAACCCACTCAGCATAAGACTCCCAAATACAGGCAATGAACGAGCTGACTCCCCAGTGCTGTTCTAAAGGTGGGCCAGCGTGGGTCCGGTGAGGCTGTGCTCTGTGCCCAGTGTGTCAGGGTGTTTTTTGCCTCCTGTGCTCTCTATGTGGGTCATGTCTACTTTGTAGGTTGGGATCACAACCATCACACCAGTTAGCCTTCCCTGAGCACCCAGGATCAGAAGACAACTAAAGATCTCTCTCAACTGCTTCATACTGTGCTCCTCATGAAAACTTAATCAACAACTACGGATATTACGCATTGCAAAAGACACATTAAAAAGTATGTCAAACCCAGTTACATACAAAGATTTAAAAGAATTACCCTAAAACTTTGGAAATAATGCATTGATTAGACAAAGAAAAAGAAAATCTTGATTGAAAACCATATAGAAAGGGATCCAGTTTTACCTGTTAATAAAAACTGTGACTGTTTTTGAAGATGCTGATGCTAGTTGTATATATGATGGGTTCTTCAAAAATTCATGGAAATGTGTATTATGAAAAATGCTATGCATGGATTTCCAAATTCTTTGTACCAAAATAGACTTGTCTTCTAATTTCATTTTCCAGGAAATTATAAAGAAAAGAAAATTACATAAAACAAGTTCTTTACTTGAGGTAGAGCTATATGCATGTTTGCCTGAAATTAGCCATAAACTTTAAATCACCAAACTCTTAGGTTTGGGTCTGACATTTATAGGCTATGGGAAGTCTTTAAGAAACGCTTTATTTCTAAGTCAATATCTTGCTTGGTAGTTTCATCTTTGGAAGATGAAAATTGATTTTTCTCAACACTGCAAATAGGCTGAGCCCTTCCCCCATCACTGTGAAGTGCCCGTAGCACCAGCAGGGCAAAGCAAAGGCCCTGGTCATGGGCAGCCTTGTGGACCATCGCAGGATCATCAGTCTGCTCACGGGACCAGGGTCAGGAGACTTTCTCAATGTTCCACATTTTAAAAGAATTTTCTTCTTCTCATTGATCAAAAAGATAGCTCAACAGCACTTTGGTTATAAGCCATTATAGTTATTTTACCTAAATTTTTGTTTCAGGCCACAGGTTAAAAGGATTGGTTCAGATTTGCATTAAAAATAACCCAGTATATTTATCTGTAACAAGTTCATTTCTCTATGGGGATTGAAGGATTATTAATCATAGAGTAATATTTAAAATACTACTATTTTATTTATGAGCTCTGCAATAAGTCAGAGTTAATAGATAAAAATGTATTTCTCCTCTAGCATTTCACTTTCAGTGGAGAAATAGACAAGTGTTAAACAGAAGCATTGAAGCATTCCCCTGAAATATAATATGTGGACTTTGTGAATGACAGGAGGTGTGGCTCCACACACTTCGAGAAATCTCTCACGTTCCAGTCTTTCGGATACCAGGGTACTTATGTGATTATAACAATGAGGTTCTACTTCCACAAGGAATGTAGAAAGCCACAAAAGAATACCAATCTCATTTTAATAATGCAAAAAGAAGATAGGCTGCAAAATCTCTCTGGGGTCCATCAGGGGACTGAAGACTCAGGACAACCAAGTAACTGGATTCTCAAGGGTGGGAGATCTTTCTATGGAAATACATGAAATACAAACTCTTCAGTCCTTGCCAGGGTATGGATAAGTCTGATAGACAGAAACTTAAATTTTACGAATTCTTAAAGGCTGAGCATGAACCAGCCTGACAGTGTAGAAAAATTTGGATCCCCCAACAAGAGAAGGATTCACACCCACTTAAAATTTTCACTGTGGGAACATGAACATGATTAAGCGTGGGCAAAAAGACCAAGAGCAGTGGCACAAGAATGTAGGAGGTGAGTGGCTGCCGTGTTGAACAACACTAAAGCTCATTCACCTCCCCCAGGGCTTCTATTAGGTGAAACATAAGCCTTAAAGTGCTGGAGGAAGGATAAGAAATCCTCTTTTCCCATGGCGTAGCCAAATAGCCAATGTTTTTGGGAGGAGAGATAGAAGCCAAAGTCCTGTTCTGGGAGGAGGTGGGTGAAGAATTCTTAAGGGCACCAAATCCTGCACTGATGCCAAGGAGACATCTGTTACTGCTAGAAAAAGGAAAGGAAACTCTCCCACTCGAAGTTTGGCTATCATGGTAAGGGAAGTGCACAGAGGGACAGGAATGCTAAAAAATAAAAAATAAACAAAATTCCCCCACCTCCCCGGCACTGGCTTAGCTCATAGGGCTTTCCTAAGATTTAAGAGAGATCAGAGAACTGAAGATCTACCCCACTACAAGCCTTGCACCTAGTAACCAGCAAAAGCAATCTGCCACTGGAGCAGCATTGAGGATCACCTGGACTACAGGCTATAAGAGACCTGCAAAATCATTCGGTCTGGCCCTGCCAAGGCAACCACAGGCACAAGTCAAAATCAATAAAACTATAGCAGGTTAATTATTAATCAGATACTTTCATCTGGCACTTGAATAATGACACAAATATCCAAATGGCCCTTGGCAGGAAAAGATTCTCCACCCCTTCACTTGAGGAAGGCAAAGAAGGACCCAGATCTGGCTGTTGAAATCTCAGAAGGTAAGTCCTTTAACGAAGGAACTTGAAGTATATGTTGCAGTAAAGATTAACTATAGCAACAGCATACTCCAAGCCCAACCTACCTGCAGCCTTGACCACCTCCAACAATGGTCATACTGAACAAGAAGTGTGTCCACTTATGTATGGGTGTTAACACCATTTTCTTTTACACACAATGTCTGACATTCAATCAAAAATAACGAGGCACAGGAAAAAGCAAGAAAAAAGATGACTAAACAAGTCTCTGTCTTCATTAAGTTCATGCCTAGGGGAGAGGCCTGTTAGCCAGGAGCTAAAATAGATTATAGTAAAGAGCTGCCTTAGAAATATTGCAAAGCGTATTAGAAATTTTAACTATGGAGGGGAATGAGCAATCATTTCTGCCTAGGGGGAGGTGCCAGAGAAAGCAAATAAGAGATGTTAAATGAGAGTTTGCTGTGAGGACAACTGGAAAAAGTATTTCAGTAGGGAAAATTGCTAGTTGCAAAGGCATGGACGGATGAAACAGCATGAAATATTGGCAAATACACAGGCCAATAGAGCCCTAGGGAAAAAACAGTTCTCTCGCCGTTTGATGCTTTTTTCACGATTTCTGTGAATGTGCATCAGTCTACAGTGCTAATTGTTCTCTGAAAAAAGGAAAACAAATGAACTATACATGGGGGTATAGTGATTCGTCATGCCAGCTGTCCTAGGAAGAGGGTTTCTTGAGTACCCCTGAGTTTACTCATAAGCCAATATTGACAACGCTATTTTCTTGCTATAGGTGATTACTAATAGTTAATTTAAATGAAATCATTTATAACAATCAAGTGTCCCAAATACAGAATATTTAAAAATGAACATACTGGCATAAATTTAAATAAATTTCCTGCATTTCTCAACTCATAGGAAATGATACTAAATATATTTTTCTTTTCTTTTTCTTCTTGAAAAGCTGAATTAAGAGAACTGTATGACTTATAAGACTTCTCACTAGTGATAATTAGTTTCTGTGTTTGTGTTTTAATGGGATATAAAAATCATAACCTTTTAAAAATCATCTAAAACAAAGCTAAACTGTGAGAACTATTAGATATAAAGTATATGGAAAGTGTTGTGCACTGTACAAAACTTTTGCTACAATTGGCCTACATCGATTTTCATCATGAGTCATAAACTCTTTTTACATAGTTAGTGGGGGTAATTTATAGGCTATCACTGAGCAGGTCAGGAAGATGCACAGAATTAGGTAATTAATCTTCACTCTCCCCTCCCTTTGCTCTTTGAGGAAGTTGACTTCCTCACTGTGGTCTCTGCCTAGGCCACTAGGATAGGATGAGTGGCTTCCTCTAGTGTAGGGGAAGCTGGTGCCATCTATCTTCTCACTTTCGCCTAGATGGGGAGGGACTAGGCACGCCTGCCTGTTTGTTTATTTTCATGCAATCCTTTATCTAAACCTGGAAAAGATTAGATGGGAATGTAACATGGCCATGGTTACCAAGACTATATACACCTTCACACTTCTCCAACAGGCAAGGGGGTGTGCAAGTATGCCAAGAGAACAAGAATCTCTATGGACTATTAAGGTCTCTCAAAGTATTTTTGGTAATAGAATACAATTTCATCATGAACTAGAATGCAAATGACAGGCGTCAGTGTTGTGGTGCAGCAGGTTAAGCCATTACCCGCGACACCAGCACCCCAAATATAAGGGCTGGTTTCATTGCTGGTTGCTCCTCCTCCAATCCAGCTCCCTGCTAGTGTGCCTGGGGAAGCCTTGCATCATGGCCCAATTGCTTGGGCCCCTGCACCCATGTGGGAGACCCAGATAGAGTGCAGCATCCTGGCTTTGGCCAGGCCCAGCCGCAGCTATTGCAGCCATTTGGAGAGTGAACCCTTGGAAGGAAGATCTCTTTCTCTGTCTTTCCCTCTCTGTCTCTCTGCCTTTCAAATAAATAAAATAAATCTTTTATTTAAAAAATGAACTATTAAAAAACAAAAAGAACAGAAATTCTGGGCAGTTATATAAAAAGTACAAATTAGACTATTTTAAAACCAAAACAACAAATTTTTTTCTTCACCATTGCCCCAGGCTGCTGTCCCAGATCCTGCAGGCCCTGCTGCTCCCATTCTCCCCTCATTTTCTGAAGTCAGTTCACATCTCCTGTTCAAGATCACAGTGGATATTCAGAAAAACTCCGGCACTTGCTCAGTCCATATCTCAGGTGTACAAATCTGGAGGGATGGTAACAACCAATAGGAAGAGGGGCCAGTACCATGGCGCAGTGGGTTAAAGCCCCAGCCTGCAACACCAGCATCCCATATGGGTGCCGGTTCTAGTCCTGGCTGCTCCACTTCTGATCCAGCTCTCTGCAATGGCCTCGGAAAGCAGCAGAAGATGGCCCAACTCCTTGGGCCTCTGCACCTGTGCGGGAGACCTGGAAGAAGCTCCTGGTTCCTGGCTTTGGATCAGCGCAGCTCCAGCCGTTGTGGCCATCTGGGGAGTGAACCAGCTAATGGAAGACCTCTCTCTGTGTCTCTACCTCTCTCTGTAACTCTTTCAAATAAATAAAATAAATCTAAAAAAAAAAAAGAAAGGAAGCACTTCCCTGGCCGTCACTATGAACCTCCTTAAGGGACCACATCTATTGAGGAAAGGGCTAAGCAAAAGCACTGATACCATGCAGAACCCAGCAAAGATGATGAGGCTAGAATTTCTATGGAGACTTCAGTTTCTCCTGAGGCTAAGGCCACAGGCACCCAACAGAATGAATCAGAGCTATCACCTTTAAAGGGGCAAAAGGGAAAAGCTCTACCCAGTTTAAAAAAAAAAAAAAAAAACCTTAGCAAGTAAAAATGTGCTCATGAAATCTATTTGCATTGTCATGGGGCTCAGATTTGCTGATCCTTGTCTTCCCACCTTGGGTCCTGGCATGGCTTTTCCCAGAGAAATGATCTTCCTGACTCTCGATTAATTAGCATTTAGAGCCTCCTTTTGACCTCCTATACCAATTCTTCACTACAGATGCTATGTGATGCTGATTCCAGCAGTGTGGGATCCACCTGAACACCTATCTGCTGGGCAGATCCAAGTCCGTGGACTCCAGCTTGCAGTTCCCATAGGAGAATTTATACTCTTAAGAGAGACTTTTCTGGCTCCACAAACTCTCTCCTGCCTCTTTCTTATTACAACTGCTAATCTCATTGTAGGATAGTCACTTTGTAAGAGCTATTCCCTTTGGGCTACCTTGGCACTGGGACACACAAAACACAAAGGAAGACACAGAGGGAAGAATCCGAGACATCACATACTCACTCTCAGCTGTCCTCTCTCAGTAGCCAGCCCTATAAATCAATGGTGTGCCCTTTTTTGCAATTCCAACAAGAGAAAGAGCAACTTCTAAAAACTTTGCATCAAGATCACACCTTCCAGCAACAACACTGACAGTAACCTGGTTACATCATCCGTTCCTTGAGGTCCCTACATTACTTCTGAGCAAAATAGAGCAAATAGAGCAAATAGAGCTCTATTCTTTTCTATATCAATAAATTGTGGGAACTCCTTAACCTTGAAGTAGAACTTCATGAGGCAGGGCAGGTAGATAACCATTCACAAAACGTCTGAGAAGGACACACTTTGGCAATCTTCCTGTACTTTCTCCTGACTTTCTTGTATCTAGCTCAGCAGACTAGAAAACCTTGGGAAGAAATTTTTATTGGAATGAAGGCTGCATAGACATGGCCCATGCTCCATGCTCCACGTTCAGTGCCTGATTTTGGCAGTTTCTACACAGTGGGGGATGTGTGCCAGTTATGGAGCCTTTCTTCAATGCTCAGCTTAGAAGACAATAAATAAACTACTCTTAGAAATTTACCTCTTCCCATGTGCTCAGAGACCCTCTGGTGCCCTATAAGGGATGATTTTTCACCGTGGGAAAAATTAATCCACCTCAATCTACTTATTTTTTTAAAAAAGACTTATTTATTTGGAAGTCAAAGTTACAGAGAAAGAGGGACAGAGAGAGAGAGACAGGGCACGGGGGTGGGGGGGTGTCTTCCATTCACTGGTTCACTCCCTAGATGGCCACAACAGCCAGAGCTGGGCCAAGCTAAAACCAGGAGCCAGGAGCTTCACCCTGGACTCTGAAATGGGTAGCAGAGGTTCAAGCACTTGGACCATTTTCTGCTGTTTTTCCCAGGCTGTTAGCAGGGAGCTGGATCAGAAGTGGAGTAGCTGGCCACTTCTGATTCAGCTCTCTGCTATGGCTTGGGAAAGCAGTAGAAGATGGCCCAAGTCTTTGTTCCCCTGCACCTGTGTGGGATATCTGGAGGAAGCTCCTGGCTCCTGGCTTCGGATCTGCACAGCTCTGGACATTGAGGCCAATTGAGGAATGAAGCAGCAGATGGAAGACCTCTCTGTCTCTCTCTCTGCCTCTCTTTCTCTCTCTGTGTAACTCTTTCAATTAAATAAATAAAATAAATCTTTTTTTAAAAAAGGTGGAGCAACTGGGACCTAAACCAGTGCCCACATGGGATGCTGGCATCATAGACAGTGACCTCAGCCAATACACCATAATGCTGGTCCCTCAATCTACTTTATCAGAATAATTTTCTTATAGGACCAAAGTCAATACTTTTTGACAAAGGAAAGTTTTTCATGTGAACTACACTACAAATGGAAAACTTAATGTAGCAATATTTTTTCTTTAGGTACTACTTAGAAAATGACAGTTTAGGGGCAAGCATTTAGCCTCCCTCTTAAAGTGCCTGTGTCCTACATCAAGGTACCTGGGTTTGATTCCTAGATTTGGCTCCTGAGTCCAGCTTCCTGCTAATGCAGACTCTGGGAGGCAATAGTTACAGCTCAAGTAATTGGATTCCTGCCACACACAGGGGAGACCCAAATGGAGTTCTTGGCTCCTGGCCCTGGTCCAGCCCTGGCTGTTGTAGGCATCGTGGGGGGTGGTGGTGGTGGTGGTGGTGGTGGTAAATTACCAGCAGTTCAGAATTATCTCATTCATTATCTCTGATAAATAAATTAGTTTTTAAAAATCAAAAATGATAGTTTTATCGCATATTTTCTAATATTCAATGATAAGGAAACAACGTCAACCTCTTGTTGGTGGTGTATCAGAAGACTTATGCCTATATTTTAACTCACTGTGGAAATATGAATTTTTGACCTACAAATCAGAGTGGGTAAAGGTGAAGGCAGATAGGTGTGCTGGGCCCCTTGTTCCAATAGAGTGATTCCTGATTAAAAATATGTAGGAAATCATTGAACCATCTAGCAAGGCAGATAACTGAAGGCTGCCCAGAGTCCATTTACCACTTCACTACCTCAGGCAAACTAAGCCACTTCACCTCCTTGTAGGAGAAGAACTTAGCTGGACTTCCAGCATCCATGAGCAGTCAGAAGTCTTCTACTAGGAGGGCATGCAAGATGGGAAAAGAACGTGTTCCTTGGAGTCTCTGTCATCGACACAGTTGGGAAAGGATAACTGGTTTTGGAAGGAAATGCAGCAGACATGCCGTTCAAGCTCTCGGGAAGAGAAAACCACTCATTTGTTAGTTCACCAACAGTTGTGGGGCATCTGCTGCATGCCTGCACTGTATCAGCTACAGGGCCACAGGGATGAGTGAGACAAAGACATGTGACAGGCTGCATCATAGAGGACATTTGAACTTGAGATAAAATTTGCATTTCCGTCTAACGGCAATGGAAATCATTCAAAGTTTTAGGCAAAGTAGTGATGTGTAACCTGTTTTCTTTATATAAATAAAAAATTGTTAAAGCTATGAAGAAAAGCCTAGAGATCTGACTGGGAGAAAGCTAATCATATGTAAGTCACTTGTTTCTGCATTCCAGTGATGTGAAAATTTAAACAATGTTGGGGCCAGCGCTATGGCACAGCAGGTAAAGCCACAGCCTACAGGCTGGCATCCCATAGAGGTGCCAGTTCAAGTCCTGGCTGCTCCATTTCTGATCCAGCTCTCTGCTATGCCCAGGGAAAGCAGCGGAAGATGGCCCAAGTGCTTAGGCCCCTGCATCTGCGTAGGAGACCTGGAAAAATTTCCTAGCTCCTGGCTTTGGATTGGACCAGCTCTGGCCATTGCAGCCATTTGGAGAGTGAACCAGTGGACGCAAGATCTCTCTCTTTCTCTCTCGATCTCTCTATCTCTCTCCCTGCCTCTGACTTTCTGTAATTGTCTTCCAAATAAATAAATAAATAAATCTTTTAAAGAAGATTGAAACCAGGGCCGGTGCTGTGGTATAGCAGCTAAAGTCGCCGCCTGCAGTGCTGGCGTCCCATATGGGCAAAGGTTAGAGTCCCAGCTGCTCTACTTCTGATCCAGCTCTCTGCTATGGCCTGGGAAAGCAGTGGAACATAGCCCAAGTTCTTGGGCCCCTGCACCTGTGTAGGAGACCAGGAGGAAGCTCCAGGCTCCTGGCTTTGGATGGGCCCAGCTCCTGCCATTGCAGCCAGTTGGGGAGTGAACCAACCTGGAAGACCTCGCTCTCTCTCTCATTCTCATTCACTCGCTCTCTCTCTCTCTCTCATTCTCATTCATTCTCTCTCTCTCTCTCTCTCAATCTCATTCATTCTCTCTCTCTCTCTCTCATTCTCATTCTCTCTCTCTCTCTCTCTCTGCCTCTACCTGTGTAACTCCATTTTTCAAATAGATAAATAAATCTTAAAAAATATTTTTAAAAGTTTAATACTGTAAAGAGTTCATTTTTCCTTGGAAAATGAAGAACTTGAGTATCCTACCTTCTCTATCTCTTTTCAAAACATTAATATATTTAGAGTTTTGCAACAAAAACTACAAAAATGTACCAGAGCAAGAAAAAGATTATAAAATTCTGCCCTTTCCTGTAATCTTACATTGAGAAGAGAAACACTGTTTACAGTTTCATGAATGTGGGTCCAGGCTTTCTCTATGAACATATAAACAAAAAAAATAAAGAAATAAGCATGTTACTAATGGTAATTTTGTCAGCAATCATCAGCTTTAATAACTTGACTTGAAATGGCTAAATAATTACTCACAATACAGAAAGAATTCAGAAATAGATGACTGAGGGAAGACACTTAGAGATGGTGTTACTCTAAGTATGGTTCCATCACCACCTAAGTCGCCTGTTTCTTGCACCATTGCTACTGCATCTCTGAGAAACATCTAGAAATGTACATTACAGCATGCTTTCCAGCTGATCCCAGTACACACCACATCAGGGAACCACTGATTCAAAATATCTAATTTGTGTCTTAATTAAATAGTGAATAAAAATTATGTCTTCAAAATGCATAGACATAACAAAAGCATCTTTAACTTTCTGATAATAAGGAATTTTGATTACATCTTCCTAATCCTTCGACCATAAAAATAGGTTTACAAACAGAAAAGCAACTAGGTTAAGACTCCCAGTCCCTTTGCATACCCACATCCCATATCAGAGTGCCAGTTCAAGCCCTGCTCCAGATTCTGCTTCCTGCTAATGCTCCTAGGAGGGAAGCAAATGATGGCACAAATACGTCCTTGCCAGGATGGAGTTCCAGGCTCTAGGCCCAGCCCTGGCTGCTGTGGACATTTGGGAAATATGAACTAGTGGATAGAAGATCTCTCTCTTTCTATTTCTGCCTCCCTCTCTGTCAGTCTGCCTCAAGATAGATAGATAGATATATATATATATATATATATATATATATATATATATATATATCTGCTGACTCACTCGTCAGGTGGCTACAATGGACAGGGTTAAACCTGGCCAAAGACAGGAGCCAGGAGCTTCATCCAGGAGTCCCACATAGGTGGCAGGGACCCAAGCCATCTTCTGCTGCTTTTCCCTGGCCATCAGCAAGAGGTAGAGCAGCTGGGACACTAACCGGCACCCATATGAAAGCTGGTATTGTAGGTGGCACCTTTCCCCACTGTGTTACATCACTGGACCCTAAAATAAAATTTAAACTTAAGAAAGCAAGCAAGTAAGCAGCGAGGAAGGGGGTGTGGGAGAATGGAAGGAAAGCAATCTTTCTCCTCCTCTTTCCTAAGTAGACTCCAATTAATCAACATTCCCATTTTCTCTCTGTTCCTCATCTCTTCCTCCTTCCCTTCTCTTTGGGATTCACTCACACAGAGCACATGGCTTTCTTTCCATTTCTGCCATGACACAGGCTTAGCAGGCAGGGCCCATGGCTAAGTGGTAAAGTACTGGGAAGGCCAGTGTTATCAGCCAGCAAGGCCACGCCCTTTCAACAAAAACAAAATAGACAAAAATAATACCCCATCTTTCATTCCCCATGGTCCTCTGGCTCCTAATCAGGGAGAGAAGAGCTGTTTACTGCCTTCACTGAACTTCAACACATCTCAGTGGGTCAAGGTGATCCACCATCTTCATAATCATCTAACATAAATTTTATATTCATGTTGCTTTAGTGTTGTCTTAGTGCTACGTGAACTCTGAAAATGTACAAAGATGAAAATACAAGCTTGTCTTGAAAAACAATGCTAATTGAGTCACCCATTCTGTAGTAATAGAAAATCATTTCTTGGACCTCTCAGAAAATTCTCTGCTTCGGAAGAACAGTCCTCACTGCATTCACAACATGCTTCTTAGTAATTTGCAGAAAGGAAGGAGTGGGAAAGGAGGAGAAGTGAGGGGCGGGGAGAAGACTGGGAAGAGGAAAATGACTGTAGTGCCCCCTCATCCGCCCTTTTCTTGCCACACGTTCCTCTGTTGCTGGGAGGATATAGATGTTGCACTAGATGTGGCGCATGCTCCCGTTCAGCCACTACCCCACACTCTGGATAATCTTCCCTAAATCACGCAACACCCTGAACCTTGGGGCTCAGGTGCCCCTAAGCATTCTGGGGCCAGAGACTCTCTAGCATCTCCCTCGCTATTTAACTTCTCCCTGCTCGATCTGGCTTGGGTGTGTGACTTCAGGTCCCTGGGTGATCTTGGCTGACCCAGCTCTTGCCCTTCTACCTTGCAATTCTCCACAGGCAGGCTGGACAGGAAACGCAACATCCTAAGACTAACCCACGTTAGCCTCTATCCACTTGAGAAAAGGATGCTCTGAAATGCTTGGCTCAGCACACCAAACGGTGCCCAGGGTGCTTAAATTCAGGGTGGGGTACATTCAGGGTCCCTCACCTACAGTTCACATGTTGTGTCACTGGATTCATGCAACTGATAGAGTGCCTTTGCACCCTTAGTTTTTCTTGAACACAGAACAATTTTTGAACATGAAGGTTGTTTCATATAAGAAGACTCCTGATGTCTCCAAAAGACCAAGGGCAACAAAAATAGAGTCTGCAAAATGTAGTTAATAAACAGATATTGTTCAAAACTATTAGGAGAGCATCAAACACTTTCTGTAAAGAGGCTACACCCAGAGTGCCACAGCTCTGGACCGTGAATCAGGAGGTCTGAATTTTGGTTTCATGTTTACCCCCAATTGAGTGCTTCACTTTGAGAAATGTGCTTAGTATTCCTGAAGGTCTGAATAGCTGTTTATAAAAATATAATATCATCAACTACAGGAAACAACAACTGCTCCAACACTGTTCCTATAAGTAGGGTTGTTCCAGTCTTCTATAACACAACACTACAGACAGGGGACTTAAACAATAGAGATTTATAAGGGTATTTCAAAAAATTTGTGGAAAATAGAATTAAAAGATGTTTATTTTGGTGAAAATTCTGAGATCCATATATTATATTTTCTTATGCAGTTTCTAGGAACTTTTTGAAGACCTTTTATCTGCAAGGATTTCCAAATTTGCACGAAAATAACCACAAACTTTTTGAAGTTTCCTGTATTTCTCAGAGAAAACAGAAATACACAGAGTCTATATTTCTAGAGGGTCATTAGCGGATTTGGTGTCTAGTGCAGGCCCACTCCTGACTTGTGGATGGCTTTACATCCTTACGGTGTGATCCTATAGCCTCTCCTGGAGAGACAAATTCCTCTGTTTCTCTCCTTACAAGAACACTACACCCTGCAAGAGGGTTCCACCCACATGACTCACCTGAACCTAACCACCTCCCAAAGGCCCCACCTCTAACATCACACTGGGGACCTGGCCTTTGATGTAAGAATGGGGGTATGGGGAGACACCAACATCCAACCCATGATGAGGTGGAGTGAAAATACCACTGGGTTTCCTCTCTCACCTGTAAAACAAGGGAAGTTGATTGAGAACCTTTTTAACACCACCTCCTGTTTGAATTTGTATGTATTGATCTAATTTATTTGAAAGACAGTTGGACAGAGAGATCCCGCATTCACTGCAACATCCAGAGCTGGGGCAGGTTGAAGCCAGGAGCCGTGAACTCCACCTGGGTCTCCCACATGGCGGCAGGGATCTCAGTGCTGGAGCCTACTGCCTATCTGCTTGTGCATTAGCAGGAAGCTGGAATGGAAACTGGAGTTGTGACTCAAACCTAGGCCCTCCATCATGGGATGCAGGCATCCCACGTGCCAGTTTAACCAATACGCTTGCCCCTTTCTCTGTTTTAAAAGTGTAGGATACAAGTAGAACCCCCAGATACAATTAATCAGATGTTTTTCTGTATTCATTTGTTGTGAGCATGCGTGGGCGTTGGAGCAGAAGTGGGAGGGTGCCTTTGCAAAGCTGACACCCCAAAACTTCTTTCAAAACATAAGTAAGTTCCTGGCTGAAACCTTCCAATCAGAATGAAAGTATGTTTAGAAGATGGAAAATGCAGAAGAGTGTATCATACTTTAGTTAGATAATATGGCCATGCAGTATTATGATACATTTTAATAACTAACATTTTACAATATATTTATAGCTTGTAATCTCTAACTGATTAGACAAGTTTTTCTAATGTCCTTTTCACACTAGTAATGTCTCTTGGATTTCTATCTGGAATGTTCTTTTCTTTGTCCCAAGGTATCAAAGATATATCTTAGCTTAATGGCTGGTTGGTGCAGGCCTTAGAGCCTGCCCCAATGTTTGCATAAATAGGGCTTCGATTGGCATGCAATTAGCCATTCATGACATTTGACACTGTTACTAATGTCATCAGAGTATCTAATTAAGTGTACTTATCCACATGACACTCCATGATGCATAGGACTCAAAACACAAACATATTCCCCAGTTTCTGGATATCACACATTTAATACTTGGGCTGAAATTTATCACAGTCTGATTTGAAATTCAGCAAGGACTCCTTTGAAGAATGCAAACCACTGGTTTTCTGAGAAATTTCATTTGGCCTTCCAAGGCTTTTCTTCATCCTCAGCAATATTTTCTACATCCTCGATTCAATCAATCAGCTCTGCTACAGCCACTAGTTGATACTGATTAATAAAAATAGGCCAGTGGGCTTTTGTTTTCAGCTTATTTCCATTTTAGCCTAAAGTGCAGGAAGTCTTGGGTAATGAGTAGCAGCTGAGAATGAGACTGGCTAGACTGGATCACGATGGTGGCAAATACACAAGGTGATTAAATGACGTCTGTCTGTATCTGTCTCATGATGGCAGGAAACGTGACAGGGAACACGGGGTCATGGGAGGAGCACAGGTCTGGGGATCGGGCAGATCTGCACAGCTCACAGCTGTGAGAGCCCTGACAGCCCACTGAATGCTCCTGAGGCCACCTTCCTCAGCTAGAATTAGAGATAATAATTCCTGCCTCAAAGAGTTGTCATGAAGAGGTGATAAAAGAGACTGGGAGGATAAACAGTAAGCCCCTTACTAATGCCTGGTCTTTTCTCTCCACATCCCCTTCCCACTTCCAGTACTTTCCATGGCTCACCCCTCCCTTCCTCCCTCCCTTCCTTCCTTCCTTCTCATCACACACATCCTTTTGTGTTTTAGGCCCTCGATTACATATATATATATATATATAGAGAGAGAGAGAGAGAGAGAGAGAGAGAGCGAGTGAGCGAGCGAGCGCAGGCTCATGAACCTGTTCCTGTCCTTAAAGTACTTTCTAGTGGAGAGACAAGAAGTACTTTTAATATAATGATAAGCATCAGGGTAGGTAGGTGACTGGGAGGGTGGAGGGAAACACACAGAAGAAACATTTAATCAGTCTCAGAGCAGGGGGAACCAGGCTAAGCCGATGGAGAACAGTAGACATCCAGGTAAAGGAATACGGATGGCAGAGAGCTTGTCCACCAAAGGAGCATTCTGGACAAAGGCCCGAGGCATGGGAGAGCCTGGAACTATTGGGTGCTTATGAATGATGGGGAAGGGCACCAAAAGATGGTGCAGGAAATGAACTTGGAAGCAGACAGAAGCTTGATCTTAACCTTGTTGATGTGGCAGGATTTAAACTGGATCTCGAGGGCAAGCGGGGACAGCCCAGTGTTTGAAGTAGAGAAGTGGCAGGATGCAGGTGGCACAGGAGCTGGTCACGATACAGCTGCTGCCAGATTATGAGGCCTCTGAGAGCTCCAGGGGAAACGTGATCGTAGCCAGATGCAGAGCATTTAGCAAAAAAAATTTTTTAATTTATTTGACAGGTAGAATTACAGGCAGTGAGAGAGAGAGAGAGATAGAGAGAGACAGACAGACAGACAGACAGGTCTTCCTTCCATTGGTTCACCCCCAAAATGGCTGCTATGGTGAGCGCTGCACCAATCCGAAGCCAGGAGCCAGGTGTTTCCTCCTGGTCTCCCATGTGGGTGCAGGTGCCCAAGCACTCGGGCCATCTTCCACTACACTCCCGGGGCCATAGCAGAGAGCTGGACTGGAAGAGGAGCAGCCAGGACTAGAACCCGGTGCCCTTTTGGGATGCTGGCATCGCAGGTGGAGGATTAACCAAGTGAGCCACTGCGCCGGCCCCAAGCATTTAGAATTTTTATCATCTTTACTTGAAACCAAGAATGGCCCTGGGAACTTCTATGCAGTTGCTTGCTATTCACATAGACTTACAACTTCTCTCATCATGCTGGGCATTAACAGTTTATAAGCATATGGACCTGCTATCATATACTTTCTTTGTTATCAAGGAATTTAAACAAGTTCTATCGTCTCTGGTCCACTGCTGTGGAATCGGTTGCCTTCCTAGGTAGTGTCCAGTGGCTTATTTCCACGTCAGGAAAGCCTTCTTTATAAAATTACCTTAAAACCAAACCAACCAAACCAACCAAACCAACCCAAACCAACCCAAACCAAGCCAATCTGAATAGTCTGCTAAAGAATCACCTTGATTGTGGTTTAATAAAAGGTGTGTGTGGAGGGGGAAGAGTGTCTTATGAAACATAACAGCTCCATTGGAATCCCCTGCACATTTCTAACTCCATCATTTGGGGCAAGTCTGATTGAGTATGTCCCAAATCGTACATCTCCTCCCTCTCTTATTCCCACTCTTATATTTCACAGGGATCAATTTTCAGTTAAAATTTAAACACCTAAGAATAATTGTGTGTTAATTACAGAGTTCAACCACTAGTACTAGAACAAAAAAAAAAAATACTAAAATGGATAAAGTATTACATTGTACAACAACAGTCAGCACAAGAGCTGATCAAGTCACTGTTTCTCATAGCTCCACTTAAATGACCTTTTTTAACTACTGCTACCATGACTAGAGGAGACCTACTAGTGTTTAATAAAACATCCACATCAACGTAGGTGAAAGGCAGAGTAGGTGAAAAATCCCAATATCTTAAGATGTTTTGTGATCCTAAAATTTTTATAAGAAATTCAGCTGTTTTAGGAGTAATTACTGCAAATTATAACTTTGCCAAACTTTACACAGAAGGACTTATTCTTTGAAGGTTCAAAATGAGAAAAAAAATAATCATACACTCCTTCATCTGGAAAAACACCTTGCAAATAAAATAGCTTTTCTTGAAAAATTAAAAGAGATAATTCAGCATGTAGAACTGAGGTTTAAAAACATACTCTGTATCCAAATGAATCCACCCACTGCTGATTATTCCCAGAGGGGCATGAGTGACTAGCAGGAAGCATCATTTGAACACTGGCAATTTTTTAAATTATTTCAGCTCGCAGTATTTCTTTGCCAGAAAAAAATGAAGTGTGAAACCAATCCAATGAAACCAGATAGATTGGGACACCACTACTTACACATTTTTACCAAGCATTCAACATGCAGACACCATCTGAGCTCCATGGTTCAAGATCATAAATCCTCCAGCGAGGAGCATTTGTTACCATTTGGGTTCATTTATCATCCCAAAGGGACAACCACAAAGGAAAACACAATTGAATGCAGTTGGTCCATAGTGCTCACATGTTTGCATGAGGCCTAATTTAACCATGAAGAAATTTCCCTGTATTCTCAATGCGCCTTCGCTGTCTACCCAGGCCTTAGCAAATGTTTTCTAAAAATATTTTCGCTGGAGTGGGCAATTGCCCCAGGGATGTGATAACTACGTCCCATGTTGCGAGTTGCTGAGTTCAAGTCTCAGCTCTGCTTCCTGCGCAGGTGATGGTTCAAGTATTTGGGTTCCACATGGGAAACCAGGTTGAGTTCTGGCTCCTGGCTTAGGCCTGGCCCTGCCACAGCCTTTGTGGGCATTTGGGGAGCAAACAGGCAAATAGGAGATAACTCTTTGTTTCTCTGCCCCTCGAGTAAATCAAAATTAAAACAGAAAGGAATGTTAAAGTGATTCTCAACCAATTTTCCTCTTTTTACAGTGGAGAAACTGAACTTAATGTTAAATTTTCATTTTTGGTCCCTTCTCTGGTCATTTTATTAAAACTACCATTTTTTGAATAAGCACTTTATGTGTAGTGTCTGATCTAACTTCAGCAAAACTACGAGGAAGGCTGTGTTGGTTTTCTGTGGTTGTCATAACAAAGTGCCACAGCCTGAGGGGCCGGAACAACAGAAATTTCCCAGAGTTCTGGAGACTAGAAGTCCAGGATCCAGGTGTTGGCAGGGCTGGCCCTTTCTGAGGGCTGTAAAGGTATCCTGTCCCAGGCCTCTCTCCCTGCTTTGTTGAAAGTTGTCATCTTCCTGTACATTCATAAGGCTCACCTCTATCCAGGTCTACGTCGACACCTCCTTTTCTCATAAGGACATAGGCCATATGGATTAGGAGCCACCTGATGGCCTCATTTTAACTTAAGTGCCCTCCATAATGACCCTGTCTTCAAGTATAGTTACGTGTAGGGTACCAGGAATAGAACTTTCGCATAGGGCCCGGTGCTGTGGCATAGTGGGTAAAGACCCCACCTGCAGTGAAGGCATTATGTTCTCACTTTACAGATATGAGAACTTGGGGTTGGAAGGCCCAATCCCAGGAAGATAACCAGTTATGAAGTGAGTAGTCTCCAGCATCTGTCTGACTGCAGAGGGCTCTTACCACTCCAGGTTGTTCTCCAGCCCGACGCCACCCCATACCACACTCCATCAGCTTCATCTCCAGCTTCATCTTGTAAGAAGTCCATCAGCTGGTGAAGTGACACAGAACCATAGTTTCCCAGCACAGCCAGGGAGAAATGTGTAAACTAAGGCACTGAATGCTTTCATTCACATCTCCTCAAGGCGGAACACAATAAGCATCGGATACAGAGCTTAAGAGAACTTGACACTGGAAACCGGGAGCTTTCATTAATGATGGACAACACCACTACAAGCAAGTCCAAATATCAATGACAAACTTTGAAGAAATGTCCCCATTAATGAGATAACATTAAACATGAGCAAAGAGATAAGTAGAGTTGGAAGGAAGTAGAGGGTGTTTCACGTTTAGATCAGGCTCTTCGAAAGAAATCTTCCTTTCTCGGCCGGCGCCGTGGCTCAACAGGCTAATCCTCCACCTTGCGGCGCCGGCACACCGGGTTCTAGTCCCGGTCGGGGCACCGGATTCTGTTCCGGTTGCCCCTCTTCCAGGCCAGCCCTCTGCTGTGGCCCAGGAGTGCAGTGGAGGATGGCCCAAGTGCTTGGGCCCTGCACCCCATGGGAGACCAGGAAAAAGCACCTAGCACCTGGCTCCTGCCATCGGATGAGCTCGGTGCGCTGGCCGCAGCGCGCCGACTGCGGCAGCCATTGGGGGGTGAACCAACGGCAAGGGAAGACCTTTCTCTCTCTGTCTCTCTCTCTCACTGTCCACTCTGCCTGTCAAAAAAAAAAAAAAAAAAAGAAATCTTCCTTTCTCTTCCTGTTATTCAAGAACAAGTGTGTCAGGGTTTCAGAAGCCTTGGGAACAGTTGAAGTTTTTAGTAATTCACTATTTTTAACCATTCCAACTTTTAAATATTTTGTTTACTTTAATATTCAGTAATATATTACTATAACAAATTCCGTAAACATGCTTCATATTCACAGAAAATTTTGATTACTTAAGCATAAAAACAAAATTCAACATCAACTCATCTGAAAGTTTGGTTCTATATTAAAATGTCAAAATTAGCTGAAGAGACATTAATTTAGGAGCAAGTAAGAAGAAAACTCCATTGAACTCACCAATAAATAAACACTAAACACTAGGTCGTTCTGAGCATTAGAAGTACATGAATAATGTCTCTTTAATGACTGATCCCTGTACCTCAAAGAATACACTGATGTGGGATAAATAGGCAGGTAGTTTAGGTCTGCTGAGCTGGCACTTGCAATCCCATATGTAATTCTATTCTCCTATTTGTCAATCAAAAAGCTCCCTTTCCCAAGATGCATCTGCTTCATCGAAGACCTAAGGGGGGTGGGGGCGGGTTGCCATGAAAATATGGATATTAAGCTCCGTGTGGAAAGTATGGAGGTAATGTAAAATTCCCAAGTGGCTTCATGCCTGGAGAGGAACCACCCTGCCTCATAGAAGAGGCCAACAACTTGGAAGAGTTTTCTCCCTTTCCCCTCCACCTCCCCCTCTCCCTCCCCCTCCCCCCTCCTTCTTTTGCAGAATAGCTACCATATCTCCTCCTCTATCTCCCTTCTCTTTGGGTAATCCTCTGGCCCACTGCCCACTCATGACACTGCCCACTCATGTATGTTTCCATGTGGGGCAACCCATGGTCACACATGTATGTGCTCACTTTCTCACCTTTTCAATACATTTTGTTATCACTTTTTGCATACGTTATATGTGTTTGCACTTGGAATGCTTATCTTCATTTCAAATAAGAGCCTGGAGTAAAAATAATTCACCCATGCCAACATCATACTGACAGTTAAAAATGAAATATAGAAGCAAACATACAGAAGCCATCTTTCCCATTTCTCTGTATAGGACTATGTCCAGTGAAATATGCCACTAAATGCCTAACAATAGGTCCGTATCTTTGGAAACCATAGCATTGTCTTCAAACCATAATATATTTTCACTGTTTCTCCTAATCCCACTGAAAACACAGTGACACAACTCCAATGCATATGTAAATAATTACTAAGCAGCAGATAATTATGCCCCAATCAATAGCTGGACAGCTGGGTTACTCCATGTCAAAACCCAGGCAATTCAATGAAAGCTCCCCTAAGGAATATTCTCGGTTGTTATGGTGAATTTTGCTGTGACTTTTGCATTTTGATTGATTAATACACAAAGCACCTTGTCGTGTTTTCTGTCTGGAATGCAAAATGCTGGTAACACAAGAGAAGACATAGTGAATTCTCCTACTATATTTCAATGCAATTTTGCTTTAATCTTTCAGAAACACAGAAGAAATTTGAAGTTTCTTTTGCATCTTTAATAAGACTTCATTTCAGTCAACTAAAAATAATATAACGGGATGACTATTTAAATGGTTAAGTATTTTTCAGTAAATTATTCTGTTCATGTTATCAAAGAAGGAAGTTGATGGTGATTCTTGGAGATGTATAAATCTGCCACTATACAGTATACAGTTAACTGTTGAGGTGTCTATGTTAGTTTTATATGCATTCATGGAAAACATTTACATATTCTCTATTGCAACAGTGCATATGATCTTTAACTTCCAGAGGGAATAGGTTGTTGCACAGGAGAAGAAACATGCGGATACTGCGGTCATTAAAACATATTTCACTGGGCAGCTCTGAAATCCTGTTCCTGCTGTCCTACAGGTTTACCTCTACCTTACTAGTCTAGTGGGGGGATTTCTAATAACTTTTATATACAAGAGTCCCAACCTTCTCCTAAATCACCGCTCACAATTCCTGTCTCCCTTTCTCAGTGCCGACAGCCATACTTACTGGTGACAAAGTGTGGCATTTTGTGGCAGCGGTGTCAAGGGAAATGACAAGTTTGCATCTAACTTATGTGCTAGTTCATCCAGACTAGTGGCATGATGCAGGGAGGTGCCCTGAGCTTCATAGCAGATCCCCAAGGAGGAACAGGACAGCTTCAGCCAAGTGTCATAGGCCAATGGATGTTTCCATTTACCCTTTTTAAAGAAAAAAAAAAAAACACAAGGCTTCTTTCCTTTCTATTGGCTGCCATTTGTGTGTGTATGTACTGCATGTATGTTTAGATCTTCATTATTTCAAATTTAAAGTGATACGGTTGTCTTTTTGCCAAGGCCACCATCACAAATCATCCCCATTTTACATCCCTATAGTGTCACAGCCCACTATTCTGATTTGCATTGGAAATACAATTTGTAATTGCCTATAAATTAACTATAGAATTTAAATTTCTCTTCCAGAATTACTAGAGTAGTCCAATCTATTTTGCATCTGTTTCTATGTGACATGAGTTGAGTATTTAAATGTAATTTTTTCATTAAGGAGATGATGAGTGAAGGATATAATTTAATGGAATTGAGCCTAATAAAATGAGAAGGGTTTGGGCAATAATTAGAAGTAGAGACTTTTCCCCCAGAATATTAAATGTTCAGAGTTTCTGTATGTGTCTCTTTTCAGGTAGGATCCTCTGCTATCCCATAGTTCCTCTTACAAAATATGAAAATGAAGCTATTCTGTAAGAATTGAAAATATAATGTAATTTGCTATGTAAAGGAACATTTTCAGATATTAGACTTTTCCAAGAAGATTCACATCTTTTATACCAGCATTATCTCCATGATGTTTTCTACTTCAACATCATCATGATGAAGACAGCCACGTCCACTTGGAATGTATTTATTCCTCAACCAGTTATCTCTATACTGAAAGTATTAACTTGGATATTTTGGGTGATTGTTAGCTGAAAGATTATGATTTGGACTTTGTAGTTCAAATCTCTTGCTTACTCACATCTCCCAAATAAAACAAGGTTGGAAAAACCAGGCAATATTTACACCAAAGTTTTGTGTTCCATCACTAACAAAGAATTTAACAGCAGGGCACTGTTTTAGTTCTGCAAACAAAAAAAGAAAAGAAAGACTATCAAAACCAAGTCTAAGATTAAATATGTGAAGTACAAGTGATCAATACACAAGGTACACTTAATAGAGATACAAAAATCAAAGGACCAAAATTCCCCTAAGACCTTGTTGAGTTCTCTATGTTCAATTTCTGGGTACTTAAGCCAAAGGATCAAAACACTCTAGGGTATAAAAATCAAACTGAATTCAAGATGGAAGAAAGAGTTACATATGTAGATTTTTTCTGGGATACCACTCACACACACACACACACACACACACACACAGATTTTAGAATGTTTCTAACACTCAAAATATCAGAGGCTAACATTCCCATTGGTCAATCATTAAGGAATTCACTTACTAGAACAAAATTAGCATTGGACATAATTAACAATAGTAACAGAGCTTGACTCAACTGAAACTTTGATACTAAATATTAAACATCTGAACAGAAAATATATTTTTCTCTTCCTTTGTACATGAACTCCTAAGTTGTTGTTTTTCAAATTCTTTTTATTAACCTCAATGTCTCTCAGCAATAACCTTCAAACACTGTTAATTTTCATTAGTATGCTTTATACCTGACTGTACGGAATCTTTTATTACCAAAAGTATCTGTTGCCTCTCCTCTATAAATCAGCTCAAACATACGTCACCTCTTATCATTCTGAACATTCTCAGATGTTTAATAACCTCCTCAAATGTTCCATAGGTTCTCACCTATAGTTTCAAATTTTTGCACAGTTGAATTTCCTCTGGCACTCCTTTCCAGTTTCCCATACTTTAGTCAGGTTCCACATGTCTAGTCATAGTAAAAAACAAATAAACTCATTGATTGATTTCTTCCATTGATTTCTACATGTACTTTCTTGCTATTTATCTTTAAATACATTTCTATTTTCTATCTCTCAAACTCTATTTTATCAAAATCTACATGGAAGGTGAGCTTATTTGATGTATGTATATTCAGGATACCTTGATTTGATTGTTTATACTATACAATTATCACAAGTGATCAAAAAATAAAATGAATCCTACTTTAATACACATAATTCAGTTTTAAAAAGCTCACATCTCTTATCTAATGTGTATTTATACACTCATATAAGTTTCACACCTGTCATATACAAGTATATTTCAAAATAAATTCATGGGAAATGCATATTATGGAAACAGTATGGGGCAGGCACTGTGGAGTAGTAGGTTAAGTCTCCACCTGAAGTTACGGCACCCATATGGATGCTGGTTCGTGTCCCGACTGCTCATCTTCTGATCCAGCCCTCTGTTTATGACCTAGGAAACAGTGGAAGATGACCCAAGTGCTTGGACCTCTGCACCTGTGTGCAGAGGAAGCTCCTGGCTCCCAGCTTCAGATTGATCCAGCTCCTGCCAGTACACCCAATTGGGGAGTGAACCAGTAGATGGAAGAACTTACTGTCTCTCCCTCCCTCTGTCTCTCAAATAAATAAATAAAATCTTTTAAAAAAAAGTACGTATTTCAATTTTTTGTGCCAAAATTAAGTTTTGTCTTTTAATTTTGTTACTCCATGAACTTGTACTTTCATTTTGGTTATAGTAGCACTTAGAAATATATACAGTATTTATAAATATCTAATTATTGCTCTTTAATTTTACCCTTCAGTGAGAATGTTGAGATCAGTATCCAGGATTTCTCAAATAATGGTTTCATGTTCATTATGGTAATAATTATTATTATCTAGCCTCTACCTCCCCATGCAGAGGCTCCAGGGTCAATTTTCAAGGTAGTTTAAAGGAAGGAAGTAGCTCATTTTGAGGTGCTGAACATGTAAGATTCAGGGATCATTTTCCACCAATGAGAAACAATTACAACCAGGCACACAAGCAAAACTTCTGCTTCCACCCTAACTTCTCCTCCTCCTCAATCAGATAACTTGTGTTTAATGTTTGAGGGCTGTGGTCAGCTGGCACTTGCTCTGGTCTATTCTTCTGGTGAACTGATTAGCCAAGAATGTAATTTAATCTGTGATTTCAATTTCCTAACCAGCAGATCACATTTGCCATTTTCCTTCCTAATAATATTGTTTTTAAAATAGACCAGTTGATTTTTACTCTGTGATATCATAGGCTAAAACCAAGTCCTTTTCTGAAAAGAATGTGGCCCACATTTCTAACACAGAATTGCTATTACTTGAAGAGCTCATTATCTGGAGCAGAATGAACTTTTAGAGCCAGATGTTGGCTGCTATGCCAGTTAAATACATGGGCACAGGGCCAGAGACCCACGGCCACATGTGGACCTGTGATGCCAGCTCACAGGTGGCCACTTATCCAACACTGTAGTTCATTTAGAATGTCACAGAGACAGGAGAAATATGCCTGAATATCTGAAAGGAAAAAAAATCCTGAATTTGTATTTCTTGACTCCTCTGAAATTGATGATATATACAGGGAGAAGTATCCCAAGGATGCACCTGCTTTAGGCTAAAGAAGTTTTGTGACTGTTTAACCTTTGGACCCAATTACAAGACACCTCAGTGGCAGATCAGTCTGGAACAGCTATGCCAATCAGGATAATGCAAGATTAGATGGGCAGATGTAGAGTTTTGAGAAATTATATTTATCATATAATATAATCCTATATTTGGGAAAAATCTCATATTTCATAATACAAACTAAGAAATAGAGGCACAATACATGTACATATGGGTGTGTGTATGTGTGTAGATATACTTTATTTTTTTAATCAAAAAGGATCCTGGGCTTAAAATAGATGAAAAACAGTATACTAAATTCTCTTCCAGATCTGAGAGCTACAATTTCCTTCTCCAGAGAATGGACTGCCATTCTCTCAGCTTTTGGCAGTGAACTTGGAAGGGCTGGTTATTTCCTGTAATTAGTACTGCATATCAGCAGTCATAATGAATTTCAATCTTGCTTTGATTAAATATAAAACGTTTAATTCCAATATTAGTCAAACACAAAGATAACAAAAACATCCGCTCACATCCTTGTATGACTTGCTTCTCCCAACCTCAAACAGCCTGGGAGAACCTGACTCTTGCTAATCACGAGTCCAGTAAATTACATCCTGAAGTGTTTTAAAGAACTTGAAACTTGCTAGTTAATAACTAGGGAACAATATGCATCCTGTTTATCTTAAAACCACTCCTGAGAGGAGAGGGGACTACAGCCCCATTCTTAAGGACTGTCTCCCTGGCGAATAAAACATTTCACACTCAAACATTTACTGTTTAAAGATCAGGACTGTTAGTTAAATGAATTAATCTGGTGTGAAAACTATTTGCATTTTTTAACATCATCAGAATTTCTGTCACCCCCAACTGTTTAGTTCACTGCTTGTATGATTATAATTAGCGAGAGGGGGAAGAAAACTCGTCATTTTACTCACTGCTAAATGGCATTCCAGAATTCTCAAAAGAAAGCTTTCATCACACTGCAGAACAAGTGGGCGGGGCCCGGGAGACTGCAGGGCTCCTCCAGCACAAGCCTGGCTCTGTAGCAAGCACAGTGTCCTCCAAAGGCAATAGCTCATTTCCCCACACGCATCCAGGGTGATTCCTTCGCACAAATGAGTGGCTAACATTCCCTGAGCCTCCCTTTCTGCTTTGTGCCAGGCATTGTGCCAGGTGCTAAAGGATACCAAGTCACAGGCATCGGGGAGCCTGTGGCTCAAGGATTGGGGAAGGGGCAGAGGGTCCTCTGATTAGGATTGCACTAAGGAGCTGTCAGAGCTCAGGCTGCGACAACATGGTCAGCAGCATCCAGGGGTGGCAAGGGCCAGAGATGGTCTCTGTGGAAAGCCTTGCATCTCCACCTCCTGGAATCCCACTTTCCCTGCCCCACTTCGCTCACTGAAATCCAGCACCCTGGCTTCCTCTCCGTGGCCCAAACATGCAGCGTTGATTTCCACCTCTGCACCTTTGCACTTGAGATTCTTCTGCTGAAAGTTCCTGCCTGGCTTCTCCCCTTCTGTCTAGGAATTCCACATGTGCCCTTTTTCATCTCTACCCGCTCATGTTCTCAGCATTCTTGTTCACTTGTTGACCTGATGATAGCCCTCCTCTCTCCAACAGAAGCTGGGTACATGCATGGGGCCTTGTCTGTCTTGTCATTATTCCCAGAGCGGCTTGTCTATATGCCTGGGACATAGTAGATACGTGGTGTAAATGTATTTGTGAAGTGAATGAATGGATAGGTGGATGCCTGGTAGGTGGATGGATGGATGGATGGGTGGGTATATGGGTGGATGGATGGATGGGTGGATAGGTGGATGAATGGATGGATGGATGGGTGGATGGGTGGATGGGTGGATGGATGGGTGGGTAGGTGGATGGGGGATGGAAGGATGGATGATGGAGGGAGGGAGGGGTGGATGGATAGATGGATGGATGGGTGGATAGAGGGATGGATGGATGATGGAGAGAGGGAGGGATGGATGGGTGGATGGGTGGATGGATGGGTGGATGAATGGATGGATGGGTGGGTGGGTAGATGGCTGGTAGGTAGATGGATGGATGAATGGATGGGTGGATGGATAGGTGGATGGATGGATGGGTTAATGGATGGATGGATGGGTGGGTTGATGGGTGTGTGGATGGATGGAAAGATGAATGGATGAGAGGGTGGATGGATGGATGAATGGATGGGTGGATGGATGGATGAATGGGTGGGTGGATGGCTGGTAGATGGATGGATGGATGGATGGTGGATGGATGGATGAATGGGTGGGTGGATGGCTGATAGGTGGATGGATGGATGGGTGGACGGGTGGATGGATGGGTAGGTGGATGGGTGGGTGGATGAAATGATTACTGAGTGGGCAGATTCATACTATGATAGACATGTGCTCACACTGTTAGGGGACACTGAGGAAAGGCTCTCCGAAAGGCTCAGCATGTCACAGCTGAGCTAAGATGAAAATACAAGGAAAAAAAGTACATGACTTTTAGAGACTGAATATTTGTGTCAGCAAAATGCAGGTGTCATATCCCAACTCCAAGGTGTTGGTATTGGGAAGAGAAGCCTCCAGGAGGTAGTTAGAACCTGAAGTGGGACCCTCATGAATGGGATTGGCACTCTTCTAGAAAGGGCCTGGGTGCACTCTCTGCTCTTTCCACACTGTGAGGACAGCCAAAGACTGACCTCTGCAAACCAGGAAGTGGCCTCGCCAGTCACTGACCCACTAGCACCTTGGTCTTGGATTTCCCAACCTTCAGAACTGTGAGAAATAAAAATATTTGTTGTTGTAGTCAGCAGTCTATGGTAAATTTTATAGCAACTAAGCTAAGACATCTATCCGTATGTGTGTTTGTATGTATGTCTCTCTCTCTCTCTCTCTCTCTCTCTCTATATATATATATATATATATATATATATGTATGTATGTATATATTAACTTTCACACACAAAAGTATGAAAAGGCACAGGCAGTTTGCTCTGTGATAAAAGACTGAGCTGAGTATTTTTCTCTCAGTCTCTGCACTACTGGCCTTGCTACAGCCCAAAACACCTACAAGCAAATGCTTAATGGAACACACGCTACATGGAGATTCCACACTGCCTGTTCTAGGTGCATTAATTCATAGAATCTAATCCACTTTACAACCCCATGAGGCAGCCACTGGGCTAGAAACAGAGTTAACTAAATTACACAAGTTGATTTTCTCACTCACAGAGGCAAGAGGCAGGTTTCCAGCACAGGTTAGTCAGCGTCCAGACCTGGAGTCTCCAGCCCTTTGTACGGGGTTTTGAGAGCTGCTAAAACCAGAAAAGGATGGAACTCAGAATCCCAGCTCACATGCTGCACTCAGGCCCAGGGCGAGTAGGGGATAAGTGCGTCTGACTCATTGGGCTGGTGGTGGCCAGTGGGGCCCTGGGACAGCCCACAATGACTACCTCAGAACTTACTGGCTCACATATCCCAGGATGCCAGAACAAACATTGCTATTTTCTGTCTGATAACTTGTGAAGAATGTGCAAACCCTGGCTAAGCACCATCAGATATTAGGAATTTAGTGTAGGGCAGGCAACTGGGGCAGTGGCTCAATTCTCCACTTAGGACACCTGCATCCCACATGGGAGTGCCTGCTTTAAGCCCCAGGTACTCACTCCTGATCCAGCTTCCTGCTAACTTCCTTGGAGGCTGATGCTTCAAGTACTTGGATCCTTTCCATCCATGTAGGAGGCCGGGATGGAATTCTAGGTTTCTAAGTTAGGCCCTAGCATTTGTGGGTTTTTGTGGCATTTTTTTTTTTTTTGGTATTTGTAGATTTATGTATCTCTCTGTCTTTCAAATACAGTAAAATAAATAAATAAATAAATTTCTCCAGAATTTAGTGTAAATTGCTGAATTAGTTAGCTGTCCACTGAGTAGGTGGGAGAAAAGGGGACACCAACCCACTTCTAAGAGTGGAAGGAGGAAAAGACAAGTTTGGAGGCAGAAGGAGCAGACAAAAGCAGGATACAAGTGAGTGGGGGAAAGGAGGGCAGGGAGCAGAGGCCCCAGCCTGCAACACCAGCATGCTGACTTCTCTTTGTAGAGGAGGCAGCCAGCACACTGTCTCCCACAGAGAAGATTCCTGTAAATTCCAGATGAACAGGCAAATGAAAGGAAACCTACAGTGGGTTGTTGTTGTAGAGACCTAATGCAAGTTCAAACACAGGCCTTACCCATTCGTTACTTCTCCTGGAAGGGGCTTTACCTACTTACTTGGATGTTTTCGCCATAAAGAAATGTTAGATGTTAGAAGATATATTTATCCTGATTGGACATTACTCAATGTATACATGTATGGAAACATCACATAGTACCCCATAAATATGCACAATTTTATGTCTGTTAAAATTTTTTTAAATAAAATTAAATTAGCAAAAACAGTATCATATAATTTTCCCATTTAATGTCATGATCCACTTAGACTGTTTGCCTTGCATTCATTCCTTGCAAAAGCTATGAGAATGCTTAAACTATGACCTAAAACAAGGAACAATTCAGAAACTTATATACTAAGAACAAATAGGGCTTTTGATTTTTAAAGATTTTGTTGTGAAAAATCATAGGAACTCAAAACAGTTTATTGATTTAAAAAACAATTCCACTGGGAAAATGTATCTCTGTCAATATTTAACTAACCAGTGAGAAAAAGATATTTAACAAGCCGTAGAAATGTCTAGTTATTGTTCAAGTAAGAGAAATGCTGCACCTTTGCTTACTTAAATGCCTAGAATACACCTATTTATTTCATGGGTCAGATGAGCTCTGATTTCCCTAGCATAAACCAGGAAAGGGAAAGCAGCCAGGATGAGGAGAGGCATCATCAGCCCTGATATCCAGACCACGCCACAACTTTGAAGTGGCCAGGAGTCCTTTGTGTTATGGGCTGTCCTGTATTGATGTCAGTTTCCGCCTTCCAAAATCATTTTCCAGGTTATCAAACATAAATCTCTTACCATCAAAATACTCCTTACCGACTACCTATGGACAGGAGATTTCAGAGCCCCCAGGCTACCATTACTGAAGAACAAATTTGCATTTCATAGTTCTGGTATTGAAGATTACCTGAATTTTCTACCTCATAATAACCCAGCTCATGCCGACCACTCAAATCAGCCTCGTTATTATTTTTCCTATTAGTGTTTCATGGCTGAGAAGAATTGTGACCTTACATAAGCGAGGCAGCCTAACTCACTAGCAGCCCGTCACATTCCATTGCAAAATCAGAAAAAAGGAGAGAAAATCAGGCCCAGGAAGTTTGTGACAGATGACACGGCTCGCAAGAGGACCCCTCACTCGGGAATCACATAAAAGATGTTATCTCCATCACCTTTCATGATAAATCTATCTAACGAAATTGAAAGGGGGAGAATATTAGAGAAAGGAATTACAGGTTAATTATTATCCCATTATGCGTTTAAAATGTCATCCCACCTGGCACCCCTTCACAGATGCTTCCTAAGCAAACTGTCACAGTGAACAAAGAACTTTAATTTGCAGAGGAACCAACTCCACATTATTTTCATAAAGTCACTTGTTGTCTCTTAATAATGAGCTGTCAGATGGCGTGCTTTGATTAAAAACACGGACAACAGAAACATCTTGGAGGGTGTGACACTCAATCCTTCCTCCTGGATGGGATCTCCCCCATCTTTCTGATACTCTCACTAACCCAGCTATGCTTTACCTTGTATGGAGTTTACTCTTGAAGTCATTAAAAACGATTCCTCCAGCTGCAAGAGTCAGAGCTAGGCCCTGAACAAAAGTCTTCATCACTTCCTGTTGCAAACAAATTATTATTTATCAGATTTCTACTCCCTGCTGCAGCCTCCTTTTCTTTACCGCCCCTCTCTGCCCCTTGTTGTCCCAGGGCAGGGCCAGGGCTCCGGGGCACCAGTGCCTTAGGAATCTTCCTCAAGTGCCCAATTATCAGGCTGCAGCCTCCCTGCCAGGGTTCTGACAGCTGCGTGCTGCACACATGCTCTGCTGTCAAAGGTGAAAGAAGGCGGCCAGGCAGCCTCCAATTCTCACTGCATTTCCATTACAATGTGGAGAGGCAGAGGCGCAGGCACTTCCAAAGGAGTTCATTAGGGATGCCAGGGAGGTCAAAGACAGCTTAGAAGAAAAGGCCTAGGTGAAAATTAGAAAAAGAGAAAGTGCCAGGATGGTCCAGACAGGGGCCATTGCACGTGGGGTGGACTAGCAGGTCTCCTCTCCCAGGCCTGCATAGCTATTGGAGGAGGGGAGAGAAAGGAGAGACAAATATTATGCACAGACTGATTTTAATTGAGATTAATTTAAGGAGTACCATCTTCTGCAAAATCCTTCAATTGATTGAAAACCAAATGAAACTGCTTTGTAAGTGGCCCCAGGTCTTCCTGCTGTCTCAGCCCCACTCCCTCCCGAGTAGGATGATTTTCTGAACTTTTGGAAAATCTGTGCTAAAGGAAACGGCATGAATTCTGTTTGGGCCACTTTTTCTATGAATATTTTAAAATAACCATTGTTTGAGTTGTACTGTGGTGAACCTGACCTGTAACCCCAGTTACTTGACAACAGTAAATATTTATTGGTGGATGCGTGTGGCAAAATTCCCCCAAATTCTATCTGTAGCCTAGAGAGCAGCAGCCCTGGAAGTTCAGGCATTGCATTTTGGGGATCACAGGACCATCTCTTGTGCCCCTGGCCAGCTGCCTCATCCAAGCTGACTGCTACAAGTTCTTAGGATTTAGAGAACCGGCTTGGGCCCATGCTTATCCAAATGAGTATAATGATCACCTGGGTCATATGGCACTATCTTTAATAAGCAGGAACATTCCATCTTTACCCAGCCCTCAGAACTTCTTGCTGTTTATCTGACTTGATCTGAAACTGCACACACAACTCTCTGTTTCGCAAGGCTGCTAAATAAATGATGACTCTGCTGACAGAATAAGGCCCTGTAACAACAGAAAACTCCCACTGCAGGGATTCTCTGTGTGATGGGAAGCAGTTCCTTGTACAGAGAATGGGATAAGAAGAACATTTCTATTTAAATGCAACATGATGGATTTAAGATTTACAGCACAATGGAGTTACTTGTTTTTAGGGTTGTGCCGGCAGAAATATGTCACACTCCCACTAAAGTCAGTGCTGTCCTCATGAGAATTTCAGAAACAAGGAATGAACAAACAGGATATGGGCCCATAAAGTATGGAATATTCCTTTTTATACAACTACACCTGAATTTCATGTTATCATCTCCTGAAATTGCTCAGTTATTATATGAATCAAATGAGATGATGTGGGTAAATCATGAAATTTTTATCTTCCCTGTAGTAGGAGGTATGTGTGTGTTTGTGATATATGAGTGGACTTCAAAAAGTTCATGAAGAAATGGAATTTAAAAATAAGTTTATTGTGGTGCAAAAGAATTGAAATCCATGCAGTTTTCCATAATGTACATTTTCTATGAATTCCTTGAAGACCTCTATTTCTCTATTTCTGTCTCTCTAAATATATACATGTACATAAAATATACATATTTTACATCCTACTTTCCTACTTGAAGGCCATATATTTATCCCAATGAGGATGCAATTGTTCAGGCTGCTAATGTTTCAGATTCCCTCTGACTTATTTTCACAGCCTTCAGTGCATTCTCTTTAGCAAGATTTATGCAGTAGTTATCTGGAAAGAAGGCTCTAACCCTGGAAGCACTTTCTGTGACATTGGCCTTGATTTCTGGGCCGTGGTGTGATTCAGAAGTGAGGGCAATAAAAGTGCCTCAAACGAGCAAGCCAGAAAGTATCCTTTGGGGTCAGGATTGAGATTTACACTATGGAGCAGAGCTGATGGCTTGGTGGCTTCCTGCCTAAGCCTGAAGATAACTCCAAAAGGGACCTTGCAAGACGGTAGTGACAGCTTCAGCAGGGTGAATATGCAGCTTCCTAAGTGACCACAAATGATTATTGGCCATGTGGACACAGGGGGTTGTTAAAAATATTTTGTCATTTCTTTATAATCAAACCTCACTCCTGTAGGGGACAAACATAGAAACTCTCAGTAAGTCTGAGCTGATTATAAGCTGAAAATAATTAATATGTATGCTTAGTATGTGTGTTTATAGACTGCAGCACAGAATGGACTTTTTAAATAGTTGTTGATTGCATAAAATCAAGAAATGCTTGAGAGAAGCGTGGTTGAGCTCTGTCCGGGAATAGACTTAGAGATGTCTGAATCACAGCGACCTGAGAGTGGGCGACCCTCTCAAGAGTTTTAGACCAATTCTCTTGTTTTTAGAGAGAAAACAAACTTCAGAGCGGTTTACTGCATTGTCCAAGCCCATATGCTGGAAGAGAAAAAATGACAACCTCGCACACAAGTCCTCTCATTCCAAACATTGACTATACTGTTCTAGAGATGGGATTTAAAGAGGACATGAAAAATGTTTAAACTTTTTCTTGAATACTCCCACAACAAACATCCTTGTATGCATCTTTAGACACCTTATGATGATGTCTTAAGCACCATGAATCCAATGACATAAGGACAGTAGCTTACTGTCAGAGAGAGCTCCGGAGAAGCAGATGCCTGGCTGTGGAGCCTCTGAGACTGTGCCTTCTTATGCCAGTTCCTCTCTCACCAGGCACTGCTTCTGGGGTACCATGACTTCCTATGGACATTTCTCACAGGGACCAGAATCTGCTGCAAAGTCTACTTAGCTATTAATTCTTCAGAATGTTAAAATATATAATTAACATTTTGCATTAGATTTTAAAAGTGGCTTTATTCACCATTTACCAAAAATTTGTCTAAATTTTAATACAAGATTTCAGGAAATTTTCTACCAAAAATCTTAACTAATAGCCCTGGCAAACCAAAAAGGACTATTTATAGATGGTGGCAATTCATTTTTCCTTTTTAATTTTTTGATATATATAGAGAGGTCAGTTTAGTTTACAAAGAGCTAAATAAATAACTAAATTTTGGACACTTAGAAATAACAAATACACCAAGAAGTGAAGTATGATACAGAGTGAATTATCATACAGATAAGAATTTATATAGTTGGAGAGTTACAACTTCAATTTCAAGAGAGACATAATCCCAACTTTCTCTGTAATCAAATTATTTTGTTATTACATGTAAATAAACATCTTATACATTATTTTTATTTATAATGTGTACTCAACATCATTTTGATTCAAAAGTACATTTTCCTATTGTAAGGCAGGACTTTTTTAAACAAAGAGATGTTTTAAAATTCCTCTAAAGGGCCGGCGCCGTGGCTCAACAGGCTAATCCTCCGCCTTGCGGCGCCGGCACACCGGGTTCTAGTCCCGGTCAGGGCGCCGGATTCTGTCCCGGTTGCCCCTCTTCCAGGCCAGCCCTCTGCTGTGGCCCAGGAGTGCAGTGGAGGATGGCCCAAGTGCTTGGGCCCTGCACCCCATGGGAGACCAGGGAAAAGCACCTAGCACCTGGCTCCTGCCATCGGATGAGCGCAGTGCGCCGGCCGCAGCGCGCCGACTGCGGCAGCCATTGGAGGGTGAACCAACGGCAAAGGAAGACCTTTCTCTCTGTCTCTCTCTCTCACTGTCCACTCTGCCTGTCACCAAAAAAAAAAAAATTCCTCTAAAGGGGCAGTGTTATAGCTAAGTGGCCATCCTAGCATCCCACTTATAGGAAGGTCAGTTTAGTCCTGGCTGCTCCACTTTTGGTCCAGCTTCTTGCTAACATGCCTAGAAAGGCAGTGGAAGATGGCCTAGCAGAAAATAGCCCCCTACCACCACCCACCTGGGAGACCCGGATGGAGTTCCTGACTCCAGAGAAGGGAAGATCTCTCTCTGATGCTCTGCCTTTCAAATAAATAAATATTTTTGCAATTTCTCTGAAATGATCATAGGTCTCAGTTTCCAGATCTCAGCCACAACATTAACGACCTAGGAAAATGGGATTCTCCTTCAACTTTTCCCTATTACTTTTTTTTTCCTAATTCATTTTCCAAAACAGAACTTCTTAAGACACGAAGGAAGTGTAAGGGTTTGGGATTCAATCTCATAAGCATCACCCTATGACTCTGTCACGTCCCATCCCCCAGGGAGTTCTATTTCAATACAGTGAAATCATTCACCGTATCAATTTCCTAGAAAGCCCCATGGCATCAAGAAACAGAATTGTTTTTGACAATAAATGATTGTTCTCCCAAAGCATCAACATAGCTTCTTTCTTTGCAGAACTGCATTACTGACATTTTTAAACATGCTACTATACAGATGCACCCACAAAAACATCTGACTACCTACAAGACTACACCATGGCCTTTGTGATTCCATTTAATTTGATAGGGGAAAGGAAAGGGAGTAGTTAACAGATACAGGAACCTAACAGCTCCTATATTTTGCCCATTTAATTCTTCTACTACCAGAGTAAGGAACAGAAGCTGATTTACATAGAAGGATACTGACACTGAGGCTCTGACTGCTTTGTTAGATTTTCTAGGGTAATTAGTTGCTATGTTTTGGATATATGACTGAAACCCCTTCTTTCAAGGCTAACTCCTTTTTATTTTTTAAAAAAGGATTTATTTACTTATTTTTTTGAAAGGCAGAGTTACAGACAAAGAAGGAGACAGACACACACACACATATACACAGGTATCTTCCATCCTCTGGTTCACTCCCAAAGTCCCTACAACTGCTGGGGATGGGCCATCCTGAAGCCAGGAGCCAGGAGCTTCTTCTGGTTCTCCCACATAGGTAGCAGGTGCCCAAGCACCTTGGCTATCTTCCACTGCTTTCCCAGGTGCATTAGCAGAGAGCTGGATTAGAAATGGAGCAGCTGGGACTTGAACCAGCACCCTGTGGTTGCCCATACTACAGGCGGTGACTAAACCCATGGTGCTCAGTGCCCACCCCAACTCCTTTCACTTGAGTACTAAGTTTATTTAAAATGACAGCATGGAAATGGGGTTGCATTTGGCTTTCAATGCTTTTCGTGTCACACACCTGGCCTTGGATGCTTCTCACCCTGCACTCTGTTCACTCCATTGGCTTAGGGATGTATTGTCTTGCTCATCTTTCCTGTTGACTCCAAACCTCCTAAAACTCTCTAGAATTTTCAACAAACTCCACATATTTGATTCAAAGGCTAACCTAAGACACTAACCCAGGAGCTCATTGCAAAAAAAGTGCCTACATCAAGGGCACCTCCGCTGCCTGATGCATTGAACACTCTACAAAGAGTTTCAGTTCAGCCGGGAAGACACCTTGAGTGACAGAGCACTATGTGCTTCACCAACCACATCACGTAGGTTTTGGATTAGGTTTCTCCTTAAATAACGAAGTTGGGATTTCAACCTCTGGAGATAGTGTATTAACTTATTACAAAGAGAATTGAAAATGAACCTTGATGTGAATGCAAGGGGAGAGGGAGTGGGAAAGGGGAGGGTTGCGGGTGGGAAGGAAGTTATGGGGGGGGGGGGGGCCATTGTAATCTATAAGCTGTATTTTGGAAATTTATATTCTTTAAATAAAAGCATTATAAAAAATTAAAAAAAAAAGAAAAAAAAAACTTATTACAGACACAGGGTCGGCTTGGGAAAAACGTAAAAAGATGGATTTCTAAAATTCTGTTCTTAGTGTTGGAAAATCACAAAAGCTCCAAATATTCAAGGAGCAAAATCCTTGCAATGAGGGAAGCTTGGAGACCAGAGCCTGCTCTCTGGGGTTGTCTCCCCAGCGAGGCCCTGAGCAGGGACTGAGAAGCCGCAGAGAACTTCTAGCAATTGCAAAGAAAAAGCAAGAATGACAAGAAATGGATTCCAGAGCCCAGGGGCTTCCAGTTAAGAATCTCTCCCCGCTAAAAGGTTCTAACTTAAGAATAGAGCTGAACTAGAGGTAGCTCAGATTTCACAAGACTAAAGCCAAATCCAAATCACTCTTTGGATTTAATTGGTCTCCCTATCTTGGGATATAAATTGCTTATAATTAAGACTAACAAAATTAGAAATTAAATGGCAAGATAGAGAGTATTAACAGTAACTCAAAACTAAAGCAAGCAAGCAAGAAAAAAACAACACTAGACTAAAATGTAATTAAAAGAGAAAAGAATAAAGGAGAATATAGAAACCTGCCAAAAAATCTAGTGTGAATTTAACTGTAATCACAGATTGAGATGAGAAATGAAATAAATGAGGAGACGAAACTTTTACAAAATTGATGACAATTTTAAATCATACATCCAACAAGGTCAGTGGACTTGAAGCAGGAAAACCAGACCTATTGGTGTCATATTATTTCAAGTTGTTATCAGAAGGGAAAGGATGTTACCCGCAAAGAAGCATCAGTAAGACATACAGCTGACTTCTCAGAAGAAACTGTGCAAGCCAGTGGACAACTGAATTGCATCTTCAAAATGCTAAAAGTGAATAATAGCCCATGACATTTTACATATAGTAACACTATCTTTTATAAATGAAATGAAAATAAACATATTTTTCAGATTAAAAAAAAAAACTAATGGATTTCACCAAGAAACTACAACAAAGAAACCAATAGCTGTTCTTCAGTCAAATGGGAAATGATTTCAGATGAAGGTATGAATAAAGAAGAAATGGGCTGGCTGCGGCTCTCTTGGCTAATCCTCCGCGATGCCAGCACTCCAGGTTTTACTCCCAGTTGGGGCGCCAGTTCTATCCTGGTTGCTTCTCTTCCAGTCCAGCTCTCTGCTGTGGCCCACGAAGGCAGTGGAGGATGGCCCAAGTGCTTGGGCCCTGCACCTGAATGGGAGACCAGGAGGAAGCACCTGGCTCCTGGCTTCGGATTGGAGCAGCGCTGGCCATAGTGGCCATTGGGGGTGAACCAACGGAAGACCTTTCTCTCTGTCTCTCACTGTCTAATTCTGCCTGTCAAAAAAAGAATAAAGAAGAAATGAAAACAGAATGGCTAAATAAGAAAATAAATTTATTTTTCAAGATTTACTTGATTTTATTTGAAAGGCACAGTGGCAGAGACAAAGGGGAGGATCAGAAAGAAAGATCTCCTTATACGTGTTCATTCCTCAAATGCACACAATAACTGGGGCTGGGCCAGGCCAAAACCAGGAGCCCAGAACTCTGTCGAGTCCTCTCACATGGGTGGCAGGGACCCCATCACTTCACCCAGGATCTGGTGCCTCACAAGCACATTAGCAGAGTTAGACTGGAAGCAGAGCAGCCAAGACTCAAACCAGCACTCCAATAGGGGATGAAGGCCTCCCAAGCAGCAGCTTAATCCAATGTGCCACAAAGCCTGTCCTAAGAATAAATCTAAATGAATACTGATTGTATAGATGAATAACAATATGCCTTGTAATATTTACCAATTATGTGTGTGTCTATATGTACACAGTTCTTGGTTAAAATTAACTATCACTGAGAATTTCAAATTATCTTTACTTTTTAATGAACTCCTCCAGAAATAAAAATTATTAAGAACATGAGAAAACAAGACTGAATGAAGGGGGCTGGTGCCCTGGCTCACTTGGCTAATCCTCTGCCTGAGGCACCAACATCCCATATGGGCACCAGGTTCCAGTTCTGGCTGCTCCTCTTCCAGTCCAGCTCTCTGCTGTGGCCCAGGAAGGCAGTGGAGGATGGCCCAAGTGCTTGGGACCCTGCACCAGCATGGGAGACCAGGAGGAAACACCTGGCTCCTGGCTTCGGATTGGCGCAGCGCTGGCCATGGCAGCCATTTGGGGCTGAACCAACAGAAGGAAGACTCTCTCTCTCCCTCTCACTGTCTAACTCCATCTGTAAAAAAAAAAAAAAAAAAAAAAAAAGACTGAATGAAGAAAAACCAGGAATGGGGTTTAAAAACTACTTTTTTTTTTTTGACAGGCAGAGTGGACAGTGAGAGAGAGAGACAGAGAGAAAGGTCTTCCTTTTCCGTTGATTCACACACCCCCCCCCCCCGAATGGCTGCTGCAGCTGGTGCGCTGCGGCCGGCGCATTGCGCTGATCCGATGGCAGGAGCCAGGTGCTTCTCCTGGTCTCCCATGAGGGTGCCATATACACACGCATATAATAGTTAACTTCTCCAGAGTTTATTTATAAATTGAATGCAAATGCAATCAAAGTCTTAGTATATGCATTGTTGTTAAATCAACACGCTGATTCAAAAACTTTCATGGAATTATAAGGGGCCAAAAATACATCAGTAAAGAGTTATGTTACTGGACATAAAGACTTTTTTTAAACTGTAGTAGTAAGGGATCAGAATTGTGGTGCAGCAATGCCAGCATCCCTTACAAGCACCGTTTCTAGTTTCAGCTGCTCTGTTTGCAATCCAGCTCCCTGCTATTGCACCTGAGAAAGCAGCTGAGGATGGCCCAAGTGCTTGAGCCCTACCATCCATACGGGAGACCTGGATGGGATCCCAAGCTCCAGGCTTTGGGTTGTCCCAGCGCTGGCTGCTGTTGTCATTTGGGAAATGAACCAGTAAATGGAGGATCCATATTTCTCTCTCCATCTCTCTCTGTATCTCTGCCTTTCAAACGAAAAGGTAAATCATTTTTTTTAAAAAACCTAGTATTTAAAATAGTTTGGTATTAGGATACGCCAGTATAGCAGTGGACAAAATGAAGAGACTCTAAACAGGCCCACATGTGATTTATAACAAAAGTAACAGCACAGCAGAGGGGACAGGATGACCTAACACATGTGGCTAAGTCAACTGGATATCCATAAGGGAAAAGTACACCTTGTTCCCAATGTTATTGCATTCCAGAAGTCAATTTCAAGTGTTGACAACTCTAGTAATGAAAGATACAACACTGCATTTAGAAGATATATAAGAGAATAACTTTATGATCTTAGAATCTGTTGGCAAATGTTTCTTAAATGCAAAATTAAAACCTCTAGTTACAATGGGTACATTTGATAAACTGGACTACAGGACATTGAAAACTACCATAAATAGCACTGAAGAGGCAAATCAGAGAAGCTATCTGCAATACAAAACCAAAGAAATACTAATTCCTAGAATACATAAGAACCCCTAATATTCTAGTAAGACAAAGACAGACAATTTCCTATTTAAAGTGGACAAAATATATGATTAAGTACTTCACCATAAAGTATATCATATGACCAATATATGCAAGCAGTCCTCATTTTGCCTGGTTGTGATATGCAAAATTTCACCAAGTATCTAATGCAATGCAAATCTCAGTAACCATGATAGATTAATAGTAATTGCATGAAATGCAAACTTCGCTGGTAGCTCCCTGTTCTACACACCATTTGGTAAGCAGTAGTTACCCATCATGATCAGTGACCGTGCAGGTAGCTTTTATCAGATTCTGTCCCTGATTGAATAGCATGTGGCTTGTTCAATTCATGCACAGACAGCAAAGCAAATAGTTGTGTTGCCTCCTTGCACCCCTTTGACAAACCCATATGATGTTTACAAAATGGGTAATTAACAGGGAGAATTGGTCAATAGAGAGGAAATGAAGCTAAAAAGATTTTTAAAGGAGGGATAATATTGGAAATGAAGTTAGCATTTCTTATAAATGGAATTAGAGAAGAAACAGCTGACGAGAGAAGGTGACACAGCTGTCATTAGACTCAGGTCGCACGGCCAGAGGAACTCGGGCAGTCACACTCAGTCACGTAAGGAAGAACAGTGGTTGCGAGAGAAGGGGTTCAGATGTCCCTGAAGAAATGACTCTGGAAAAATATTTCATATTAAAAATATTCTTGGCCGGCGCCGTGGCTCAACAGGCTAATCCTCCGCCTTGGGGCGCCAGCACACAGGGTTCTAGTCCCGGTCGGGGTGCCGGATTCTGTCCCGGTTGCCCCTCTTCCAGGCCAGCTCTCTGCTGTGGCCCCAGAGTGTAGTGGAGGATGGCCCAAGTGCTTGGGCCCTGCACCCCATGGGAGACCAGGAAAAGCACCTAGCACCTGGCTCCTGCCATCGGATGAGCAAGGTGCGCCGACCACAGCGCGCCGGCCGCGCCTGCCATTGGAGGGTGAACCAATGGCAAAAGGAAGTCCTTTCTCTCTGTCTCTCTCTCTCTCTCACTGTCCACTCTGCTTGTCAAAAAAAAAAATATTCTTTCAGGACCAGCATTGTGGCATAGCAGGTAAAGACACAGCCTGCGATGTCTGCATCTCATGTGGGTGCCGGTTGGGGGCCCAGCTGCTCCACTTCTGGTCCAGCTCCCTGCTAACGTGCCTTGGGAAAGCAGCGGAAGATGGCCCAGGTGCTTTGGCCTCTACGTTCACATGGGAGATCTGGGAAACTTCTGACTCCTGGCTTCGGCCTGGCACAGCCCTGGCTCTTGAGTCCATCAGAGCAGTGAGCCGGCAAATGGAAGACTCCTCTTTCTCTGTCTTCCCTTCTCTCTCTGTAATTCTGACAACCAAATAAATAATCTTCAAAAAACAATCAATTTAAAAGAAATGACTTTCCACACTGGAACTTTGAGGTAAAAAATACCAGATGCTGATCAGACTTGGAAAGAAGTGTGACAATTTGCCAAGGCATAAAAAGATGCTTTCTCGCATCATAAGTTAAACAAGGGTGAGAAAGAAGGCAAGCAGTATTCAAACTATTCTTATGCAATTTTTGACAAAGACATAAAATACTTTATTCCTCAGTGTTCCAATTGTGTTAACTTTAGGTTTACTATTTTTTTCATTTGTAATGAAATTATATTTCATACATTTATAATCCCCAGTAAGCAAGGACTTCTTAAATATTTTGACGAAAAGTTTTTAAAGTTCTAGAACAAGTGTAATTTCCTCCATCGGTTACTAAGTTAACAATGCACTACTCATCTTTCATTATTACCATCTATAATCGTGTGCAAAGTGAGGGCTGCCTGTTTAGGGCAAAACTGTGCCCTTTTGTTAGTCACCTGGGAAACGAAAAGCAAAACAACATTATACTTCCCAGAATACTTAAACCAAAAACAAACAAACAAACAAAAACAGCAATGCTAAATGTTAACCAGGATGCAAAGAAAATAGAAATTTCAAGCACTATCAGCAGGCATGTAAATTGGTTTAAAACACAGTGGACAACATGTAGCAGCATCCATAACACTGCACAGATGCATAATCCGCACCTTATGACTCAGTACATCCATCTCACCCCACAGCTCATAGTCGCCCAATAGACAAAGCCTACACTGGCATGTAATGCCAAAAGTTATGTATAACCCTGTGCGTGGTAGCTATACTCATGATAATCAAACATCCAAAATGACCATCAACAGTAGAATGGATCTATAAACCATGGCATCATCCTATTATAATGACATGCATGCTAATATAATTACCTATATGCAGAAATAAAATGAATAGATTACAACAACAAGCAATTAAATGAAGAAATCTTGCAAGCGTAACCTTGAGTGAAGAATATAAGGCTCAATAACAAGAATCAACAGAGAGGAGTGAGGAGGTACTGATTAGGAAGGAAAAAAGCTTCTGGGGTTTGGGTTCTATTCTATTCTGTATTCTGGGTGTGGGTAGCCTGGTGTTCTCTTTGTGATAACTGAGCAAAAATGCATGTTGAGGATTTGTGCACTTTTATGAATGAATGTTATCTTTATTACAAAATTTACTGAAAATTGAAACGGGGTGGACATTTGGACCTGGTGGTTAAGATGCCACTTAAGATGTCACATCCCATAGCAGAGTGCCTGGGTTCAACACCCAGCTACTGGCTCCTGTTTCCTGCTAAATGGGGAAGCAGCAGTGATGCCTCAAGTAATTTGGTTCCTGATATCCATGGGAGAAACCTGGATTACATTCTGGGCTCTTAACTTCGACTCAAGCCCAGGCAGGCATTTGGGGAGCAAATAAGTGGATGGGAGCTAGCGTTCTCTCTCTCTCTCTCTCTCTCTCTCTCTCTCTCTCTTTCTCTCTCTCTCTCTCCTTGTCAAATATATTTTTAAAAATTACTATATATATATATGGAATAAATATTTATAACTAGCTCATAAAAACATTAGCCCAGGAGTAATTCTGAAATGATCTGGGAAATCCTGAAGATTCCTGAAGTGCTTTCTGGAGCTTCATGAAGTCAAAACTATTTTTAAAATAATACTAAGATATTACTCAGCATTTCTACCATGCTGTCATTCGCACTCATCACGTAAAAGCAATGGCTAGACAGCTGCAGCCTCCTTAGACGAATCAGTCAATGCCACCACACTGTAACAGTTGTCATTCATGCTTCTCTGTCACACAGTCACTCACTGAAGAAGGAGGAGGAGGAGGAGGAAAGGGGGTAGAAAAGGAGGAGGAACAGTTTCCCTTAAGAATAATTGATGAAGCAGTAAAAAATAATCAACATTTGATGGATATTATTAAATACACGCTTTAACTACTTCTGGGTTTTAATTTCTACTACAATAACAATGAGTGACAGGAACGAAAGCTCTTTAGAGTAATCAATAATTTTTAAGGCAAAAGGGGGTCTGAGAATCAAAAAGCTTGAAAGCTACTCTTTGGAAAACAAGGTCTTGATTTCTGTATACCTGCCACGCATATGTGTAAATAAGCCCATTTTCACAAAGTATTCAGAAACGCTTAAAGCAGTTGAAGTATTCACCCAGCAATCAGTTCTGTTTATCAATTTTATTTATTTAGGCAGACTCAGCAAATGATGTAATATTAAACTTCACCTAATCTCTGCCCCGATGATCAAAACTGCCCAATTATAAGGCAGAGGAGGGGCTGGGATGAGAGTTCCTGCTGTTAACTTATTCAATAAAATAAACTGTAAATCTATAGAGAAAAATGGTTATTCAGTTATTGAAATGAATATCTTTGATTTTCATAGAATGCCATTGGAGAACAAAACCAAACAACATATTTTCATATTTTCATTAGGTTTTTTACAAATTGCTTTACAGCAGAAATATTACATGAAGTAAGATAAATCTTTAGGAAAAAGAAAGCAAAAAAATGCTTTAAAAAGAAAACACTCAAGGACAGCGCTGTGACACAGCAGGTTAAAGCCCCAGCCTGCAGTGCCAACATCCCACATGAGCATTGGTTTAAGTCCTGGCTGCTCCACTTGTGATCCAGCTCCCCGTTAATGCACCTGGGAAAGCAGAAAAGGATGCCCCAAGTTTTTGGGCCCCTGTACCCACATGGGAGACCCAGAAGAAGCTCCTGGCTCCTGGCTTTGGCCTGGCCCAGCCCCAGTCATTGCATCCATTTGAGGAGTGAACCATCAGATGGAAGACCTCTCACTCCCTGTCTCTACCTCTCTCTGTAACTCTGCCTTTCAAATAAATAAATCTTTTTTTTTTAAAAAAAAGGATGTATTGAATGCTACAAAATATATGAACAAAAGAGGCATATCAACTGTCATATGAATTCTATGAGCTAGAGAGCAAAAGCACCTAACTCAGAATATATTACTTGATTAATTCTGAGATTAGATGTTTGTAACTGAATATTAAGCCAGGCCCTCATTTTAAAAAAAAAAAAAATTTAGTTATTTATTTGAAAATCTTTTACAGAGAGGCAGAGGCAAATAGAGTGAGAGAGAGAGAGAGAAAGAGAGAGAGTCTTCCATCTGCTAGCTCACTCCCCAGACGGCCACAATGGCTGGAACTGGGCAGATCTGAAGCCAAGAGCCAGGCGCTTCTTCCAGGTCTCCCATGTGAGTGCAGGGGCCCAACCACTGGGCCATCTTCTACCGCATTCCAAGGCCATAGCAGAGAGTTGGATTGGAAGAGGAACAGCCAGGACTCGAACCAGCACCTATATGGGATGCTTGCACTGGAGGCGATGGCCTCACCTGCTGCTATGACACAGCACTGGGCCCTAATTTTGATTTTTAAAACTATACACATTCTTGAAAAATAAGGTTACCTAGTTTGGGTTGTTTCAAATGTAAATCTGGAGATGAAAGCAAAGTCCTCCTTACCATCCATAGAGCTACTGTTGAGCCAAGTGCACCGGCTTTTTTCAAGGCCTTCAAACCTTTAGGGTGCACGCTGGAGTCATTAGGGATGAGGGGGTGATCAGAAGGTTTATGGACCAACTCTGTACCAACCAAATCTCACACAGAATTCTAATACTGATCAAACAGATTTCCAATTCTAGCCATGTGATGAAGCCCATTACTCTCCCATTTGAAATGACTGTAAATTAGGCACATTTCTACCATTCTTTGTGTGTGTGTGTCTGAAATAAATTTTTAATTGGAAAAATATATGAAGTATATTGCATAAATTAATTAATAATTAAAATTTCATGCTCAGATTAACTAGTGAGTTGCAGCAAACATTTAAGGAAGAAGAAATAGCAATGCTACATCAAGTCTTCTAGAAAACTGAAGAGGCAGAAATACAAGTTGAGCATCCCTGATCTGAAATCCAGAATGCTCCAAAATGCAAAACTTTCTGGATGCCAACATGATATCACAACTCACGTGATGAGTTGCAGTCAAAGTGTAGGCACAATAATAATATTGCATAAATTACCCTCAGGCTATATGTATAAGGTACATGAGACATAAATGAACTTCATGTTTAGACTTAGGTCTTTTACTCCTATATCTTATTATGTATACAAAAATATTCCAAAATCCAAAAAATTCCAAAGTCAAAATACTTCATGCCCCAAGCATTTTTGATAAGAGATATTCAACCTGGCTTTCCAAATTCATTCTATAAGACAAACATTATCCTAATGCCAAAGCATCAAAAATGATTATAGGAAATGAAAACTATAGTTCAATATCCTTCATGGATATAAATATAAAAGTCCTTACCAAAATAGTTAATCAAATGCAAATATGTATAAAAATTATAGTATAGTATGAATATATGGGAATTTATGCCAAGAACACAAGGTTGCTTTAGCATTCAAATTTCAATCAATGCAATTCATCATTATAACAGGCTGGAAATAAAATCATATGATCATCATAACACTCATAGATTAAGAAAAAGTATTTGATAAAACCTTCTATTCATTCCTAATAAAAACTAGGCAAACTAGGTATGGAAGAAGATTTTCTCAATTTTATAAGAGCAGCTACAAAAATCTACAGTTAACATTTACTTACTATAAGATTCCATACTTTCCACCTAACATTAAGAGCAAAGCGACTATATGTGACCTTACTTTCTCTATTCAGCATTGTAATTGAGGTTCTAGCCAGTGCAGTAAGTCAAAGAGATAAAGCACACTCTTACTGGGAAGGAAGAGGTATAATAGTCATTATTTGCAGTCCACATATTCATCTATGTGTAAAAGCTTACAAGGTAACCAGTCTACCAGAACTAATGCATGAGTTTAGCAAGTCTGTGGGATATAAGATCAGTATATATTATCAGTGAATGAACCACTGGAAATTGAAATAAAAATACCATCTGTAACACCAAAATATGGAATTGTAAAAGATGAATGTCACAAAAATAAGCAAAATGAATATGCTTACATCCATAATGTATTGCAGAGAGATATTATAAAGACTGAATGTAAAGAGAAAGCAATGGATTGAAAGACTTAACATTAAGATATTAGTTCTTCCCCTATTAACCTATAAATCCTTAGCAATCTCAGTGAACAATTTTATGATAATGCAAAGAGAACTAGAAAACTCAAAGCAACTATGAGAAAAATCTTGGGGTTATTCAACCTGATTTTTAGACTTGTAATAAATATCTATAGTAATCAAGACACTATGGTACTGACAGCAAGATAGACAAATAAATTAATGGAACAGAATGGATTATAGAAAGAGACCCACAGGATACAGTCAATTGATTTTTGAAAAAATCAAGACAACTCAGTAAGGGAAAACACATCTTTTCAACAAATGGTGTTGAAATAACTGACTAGTCATGTGCAATTTTTTTTTCTTATTTTCATCCATCAGTTACATGATGTATAGTAATTAATCCACAATGAAACTTCCAAGAGGAAACACAAGAAAATATCTGTTTTGGGTTAGGCAAAGATATCTTAGATATGGCAGCAAAAAAAATGATGAATAAGAGAACAGTGAGACTTCATCAAAATTAAGAAACTCTACTATTGGGAACTCATTATCAAAATGAAAAGATAAGTCACAAAATAGGAAAAATAATCTTAAATAATCAACCTGATAAAAACTTTGATCTAGGTACACAAAAAGACTCTCAAAAGTCAACAGTATGAAACAACCCAAGCTAAAAATGTGCAGCATATTGGAACAAATTAAAGATATAATGAGCTTCTACTATAAGTCTATTTGAGGTTTATTTATGACCATATCAACCATTGTCTAAGATAGGAAGTAACTGGCACTCTCACACACTGCAAATCTGAATCTAAAATAGCAAAATCACTTTGGAAAACAGTGTGGTAAGTTATACAGAGATCTACTATTTGATCGAGCCATTCTGGTAGATAAAGAAGAGCAGAGGATTTTACAAAAAGCGTATCCATAAGTATTCACAGCAGCTTTGTGGAACTCAAGTCTGTAAACAGTCCAAATGCCCATCAACAGGTGAATAAGTAAGTACACACTGTAGTACATGTAGCCTAAATTACTAGTGCTGAATAGATTGTACCATAAAAAGCAATGAACTATGTACAACAGCAACAAACTTTTGAGAGTGATGGATATGTTTATCTTGATTGGGGTGATGGTTTCCCAGGTATACAATTATGTCAGATTTTATCAATGACACACTCTAAATATGTGCACTTAATAGTATGCTAGAGATGAGTTTGAAAAGTTCAAACCCCATGTGAGGAGCACACCAAAGTCACACTGGTGGGGGTGCCCTTCCCCTGTAGTGAACACCCCCATCTGAAGAAGCTGCTCTTTAAAAGCTTCTTTAAGCATCTAAGTTTTAATAAAATTATTGATGAGATCAGTGAATATGTATAGATTATGTCTCAGGTCTTTCTGCCCATCAGAAAAGAGAGCTTTGCTAGACTTTAGGGAAAAAAAAGCCCAAAAAGAAAGACAATAATCCTGATTTATTACTAGTGTTATAGCGGGCGATCTGGCAGAAAACAAAACCAGCAGTTAATCTGCCAAGCAGAAAAAATGCAACCCCTTTGTTGGTTGTTAGGAAGCATTCTGCTGTTTTATAGTGGGAGTCTATCAAATTCAATACATTTTACATGATTGCAAATTCCTTAAAGTACGAAGACCTCATAACAGCGTAACAATGAGGGACTGTGGTACTTTATAATAACAAATTTCGTAAATTCTGCTGTTTTATTTTTAATAATAACAAGACACAAAATGCTGTCAGTGTTATTTTAATATAAATGAATATGTGTTCCTTAATGTGGGTATGAAACGATAAAAATTGCCTTGCCATTGTAAATCAGGCATATAAAATAACAGTAAGACAACGTAATGGGTAAAATGTATCTATAAATATCTAGGATAATTTACCATAAATTACACACTTCCCTCACTTCTACTCCTCAGTGGAGTAAATGTCCTTAACCAAAGATGTAGGAGAACAGATTGGGCCATTCTTTATCTTTCTACGTAAACTCTATTAAATGCAACCCTAAATGGAATAGCTATTTACCCCGTAATATAAGATGACACCTGGGACAGGCCAGGAGCATTTCATTATAGGAAAGTGGCTTGTTTGCTCACTTTTTGGTTGGACCTAAAAGGTGACAATTCACAAGGCTCCCTATTAACCACGATCCACCAACCCACGCCCTCTTCGTTCTCCCAGGGGCCTCGCAGCCACACTCCCAACCCCCATCTCTGCCGAGGTCACCCCCATCCCCCAGCATTTTCCCTGCCTCCCCCAGGACAATGGCCCTGACCCAGGATTCTGAGCTCCTCACACCCCTGCCAGTCTGCGTGAGGACTTCATCTCCCGTGCGGTTTTTAGTCCCCCTTTCTCTATGTTAGATACTCAACCACAGAATCAAACTTTTCTTCCGTTTTCTCATGTTAAATGTAACTTAGTTTTCCTCAAGTTCAAAATCTTACCCTCAAAGCCTTCTGCACTGCAGTTGCACCTGCTCTAGCACAAGGTTCCCGGGGCCAGCAGCAACTTGTTCTCTCCCTCCTCAGTGCTACCTCTGAGCCACAGCCATCTCAGCTCCCTGCACAGCTCCTCCCCCAGCTGGTGGCCTCTGCAGCCTTCTCCCTCTCCCTCCCTCATCTTCTCCAGTAACTCCAGGGCTGGCTCAGCCATCATCTCAGAGCTGATCCCATCACTCACGATGACGACTCCATTCGCAAATTCTTCCTTAGCCGTGTCCTCTGCATGGAACTCAGGTTTGCAGACCCGCTGAGGCTCCACTGGCCCTGCCTTCCTCAGCCTCCCTCTGCTCACTACACTGCAGCAGGTCAACAGCATCGGCTGCTTTGAAGATTTGGTTTATGAAGCAAAGCCACAAAATCAGGACAGTAGCCGCTGTCTTTAAGGAAGAAAATCTTCCCTTGCTTTAGCAAACAAGCCCATTGATACGGCGACTGGTGCTTTTATCTGGCCACAACCTGCTTCATTTCTTTCTTCCATATCCTCTCCCGAAATGCCACATCTCTTCCAGCCCTGTAACCCCAGCTCTCCAGCCACTCCAGGCCACTCTTTCTCCCCTGCACTTTGTGCTTTTCCCATGGAGGTCTCTGCTGGAAAGCCCACGCACACGACACCCAGAAATGTCTATCCCTTCTAAAAGGCCTACGTCAAATGTTGCATTCTCTTTGAGTCTGTTCCCAGCATTTGTAGGAGGGTCCTCCCCATTCAGGTATCCTTAGCGGCTGTGTGCAATGTGAAAATAGAGTGGTCGAAAAAGGCCCCACCGAGTGGGTGACCCTTAGCAAAACACCTGGCAGAGCTGAGGCCATGAGCGTGCAGGTGAAGAAAGACAAGGTCCATGTTGATGGCTGAGATCCCGCCATCTGGTCGGGCTCAGGATTCTGGGAAAGCAGGCTATCACTTACTCATATTCGTGCTTCTAGCTTCCAGAAGGCTCCTGGCATGCTGCAAGGGTTAAAAAAAGATACTGGAATTGAACTTAATTCTTACAATATGCTTTGCTTATCTCTGCCTGGGAACATTTCACAATTTCAGGTGGCTTTTCTCAGGGATAACGTAAGTAGGCGACCAAGTGAAAGATGATGAGCTTCAATTACCATAAAAGCAACACACTCCATGCTTTCAGAGCTTGTTGTAAAATAAACAGTTAAAAGGTAACAGTCCTTGGTGCTGATATATTGAACCTTAAAGCTAAATTCTTGGCAATCGCCAACATATTTACAAGTAATGAATAAAAGCAAAAGAAGTTGATTTCTGTGGCATGGTCTTTCACCAATGTAAATGATCAAAAATCCCATGCAATGCATTATCTTTAAACTACACTGATGCATTCAGCACTGCATTAATGGAAAATTACTGTCATTTCATTTTAAATGGGTTCTGTGAAGGTATTACAATTATCTCTTTTGCACAAAAAATCCAAAAATTTGTATTTAAATTATATTACTGAACCAATAAATGGCTGCAATACTGCATCCAATGCAGAAATTTTAAGAGCATGAGATCCTAATGATATATATCATGTGTAAGTCTTAGTCAAAATAATTCATATGCTGGGAAGTGATTGACAGCAATTTTCACACAGAGAAAACTCTCCTAGAGTGAATTAAAGTGACTCATAGAAAAGAACAAAGAAGGATTTATCCCTAATAAGATGACATCACTGAAGAGTAAAACTATCTCTAGAACATCTGTTTCAATTACACTGTTGGGGAAACAGTCACTTTTTATAGCATGGATGTGTCTTAGGTAGTCCCTTGGCAAGATGACCTCAACAGTATAACAGGTTCAGGATGGATCTCTTACATTTGAGAACTGTGGTTACAACTCTAAAGGAAGCCCATAAACACAGTTTGGATCACATTTTAGTCCTAATGAAAGCATTTAGCCTCCTTGTTACAATGACAGATAATCAGAGCAGGCAGTGTGGCGCAGTGGGTTAAATTGAACACATCCCCTATTGGAGTGCTGGTTTGAGCCCTGCCTGCTCCGCTTCTAATCCAGCTTCTTGTTTATGATTCTTGTGGGGCAGTAGATCACGGCTCAAGTGCTTGGGTCCCTACCATCCACGTGGAAGATCAGATTTAGCTCCAGACTCCTGGTTTTGGCCCTGCACAGTGCTGTTGGCAGACAATTGGAGAGCAAACCAGTGGATGCAGGATATCCCTCTCTATCTGTCTCTATTTCTCTCCCTCTTCCTCTGTCTGTTGCTCTTTCAAGTAGGTGAAAAATAAATATACATTAAAAAGAATTATAAAGCATAAATAGTGTTTATGATTACTGTGTTACTTTATGAATATAATTGTTTTTGCACAAGCATTATGGCTTTTATTTTTTAGTATAATTTTTATCAAAGCTGTAGATCAATTCATAAGGTTCTTTAAAGGGCCAACTCCAATCCACTAACAGTGGTTGGCCAGATGACTGGACAGAGAGGCATGTAGGCCAAATCGGTTATCCGTGGACAAGAATGCTGTGATCACTTATTGATGTCTGCCATGGGCAAGTATTGGTGGTTTCATATAGGTTGTTCTGGCCTCTAAGGGTGATAATGCACTACTGCATGAAACACACAGCAATGGAAGATACAACCTAGCATGAGACCAGGAGAGAAAGAGAAACAGCAGGAAGAGTGGAGATGCTACTTTGTTCAGCTTTCCCTCTTTACCTGTAGATTTTCCTGCTGCCGAAATCTTGGGATTTTTATGTCTTTTGTATTAATAAGGCAGGTGACCTCACAGAGTATAAACTAGTTACCTCTTGGACATCAGAAAATGAGAAAAATGAGGGGCAGGCACTTGGTACAGTGGCCTACGACCTCCTCATTCTACCTTGAAATCTCTGAGTTTGAGTCCCAGGTCCACTTGCATTTCAGCTTCCTGTTTTTTTAAAAGATTTATTTGAAAGTCAGAGTTACACAGAGAGAGGAGAGGCAGAGAGAGAGAGAGAGAGAGAGAGAGAGAGAGAGAGAGAGAGGTGGCTCACTGATGGTTCACTCCCCAGATGGCCGCAACAGCTGGAGCTGTGCCTATCCAAAGCCAGGAGCCAGGAACTCTTCCCAGTCTCCCACGTGGGTACAGGGGCCCAAGGACTTGGACCATCTTCTACTGCTTTTCTGGGCCATAGCAGAGAGCTGGACAGGAAGTGGAGCAGCTGGGTCTTGAACTGGCGCCCATATGGGATGCCAGCGCTTCAGTCCAGGGCTTTAACCCACTGCACCACAGCGCCGGCCCCTCAGCTTCCTGTTGACGCACATCCTGATGGCAGCAGATGACAGCTTGAAGTGCTAGGGACTCTGCTGCCCACTGAGGAGAGCAGGACTCAGTTCTGGCCTCACAGGGTCAGCCTACCCCAGCTCTCTCTTGCAAGCACTGAAGAGTGAGTCCATAGATGGGAGACACACACACTCTTTTTCTCTTTCTCTTCCTTCTCTTTCTCCCCTTTTCAAATAAATGAAAAATAAATAAATAAAATTTTTCAATAAGAAGATGACAGTGCATCTTTGGAGTTGAGACAAGAAAGCAGAATCCACTCCAGGTTTTTTGAGCAGAAGATTTTTTTTCCCCAGTGCTGGGGAGTATACCATGCTAATGGACGTAGCAATGCAGGGGGCTGCAGCACCCATGGGCCACCTGGAACTTTGTTCGGAGCGCCTTGGGAAGGACTCAGATCTTTAATGAGGAATAGTGAGCTGGGTGTAGTGTTTTTGCCCTACTCCTCTAGGCTTCCAGATTGTTATTAGGGTGTGGGGATGAGGTGGAAAAGGTGAAATTGCAGCTGTGAGCGAGGCCCAAGAGGGGACTTCAAAACATTCATGGGAAAATGGGGATTAGAAGGTAAGTTTACTTGTATGCAAAATATTTTGAATTCTCTGTATATTTTTTCATAATATTCATTTTCCATGAGTTTTCTGAAGACCCCAGATTTGAATGGATTTCAACATTTGGGTACTAAAATAAACTTGTCACTTAATTCCATTCTCCACAAACGCTTTGAAGTCCCTTCCTATGCTGCTATGAGATACAGCCTGGGTGTCACCAGCTCCCTTCCTTCTTCTAATAGGCAAATTCAGATAGTCTTGGCTTTCCTACCAATCCCTGTGTAAGAATCTCCAGGGACACGTAGCACTTAGGAAGTGACAATTTGCCACTGTCACTGTCCCTTTCTTCTCTCTTATCCAAAAAGACATGAAAGAAAAGGACATAAGAGTAGTTTCCGTTTATATTTACATTATGTCATTAGTGTAGTCACTGAACAATTGTGATTAAATACCCAATTATACTTACTATTAATCTTGCACAATAATTCAAGCTTAAAATTGCCTTGTTAAGTATAATTATTTTTATTCAGTATCCAAGTACTCAACGACCTCTATTCCATTTTGCCTTTTTTTTTTTTTTTTGACAAATTATCCTCTACTTTCTTGTAAAACCCTGTCCCTGCACAGATGAAACTCCTATGGGTCAAATCCTCCCTCATTTGCCATCGCACATTCATGTTGCTCATACAGACAGGCCCTAGATGCAGATGAGCCTCCTGACAATCTCATCCCTAGGAACTGAAGTCCAAGTCAACAAGATAACACAAGGAACAGATAAGAGTGGCATAACTGTGGGAAGATAAGAAGCAATGCTATCACTTACTAGAACGTCTAAGACAAAAATCAAATAATGGTAAGCTATTTAGTCCAGCAGTAAATAATGTTAAATAATTATAATAGGGTTGGTGCTGCAGCATGGTAGGCTAAGCTCCAACTTGCGAAGCCAGCATCCCACACAGGCACCAGTTTGTGTCCCAGCTGCTCCTCTTCAGATCCAGCTCTCTAATTATGGCCTGGGAAAGCAGTGGAAGGTGGCCCAAGTGCTTGGCCCCCTGCACCTGCATGGGAGACCTGGAAGAAACTCCTGGTTCCTGGCTTCAGATTGGCTTATCTCCAACCACTGAGCCATTTGAGAGTAAACCGGAGAATTTATGACCTTTCTATCTATCTCTCCCTCCGTCTGTATTTAACTCTACTTCTGAAAGAAATAAATAAAATCTTTTTTAAAAATAGTTATAATAGGGGCTGGTGCCATGGCTCACTTGGTTAATCCTCTGCCTTCGGCGCTGGCCTCCCATAAGGGCACCGGGTTCTAGTCCCAGATGCTCCTCTTCCAGTCCAGCTCTCTGCTGTGGCCCAGGAAGGCAGTGGAGGATGGCCCAAGTGCTTGGGACCCTGCACCCACATGGGAGACCAGGAGGAAGCACCTGGCTTCTGGCTTCAGATTGGTGCAGCTCCGGCCGTGGCAGCCATTTTGGGGGGTGAACCAATGGAAGAAAGACCTCTCTCTCTGTCTCTCCCTCTCTGTAACTCTACCTCTCAAATAAATAAATAATTAAAAATAGTTATAATAATGTATATAGTGGGCATCACTTTTTTAAAAATTGTGACATGTGTTATTTGAGAGGAAATTAAAGAGCAAAAGAAAAGGATCAATAAGGGCAAATTTTCAAGTAGAAAGTCAGTAGAAGTTGATACATCAAGAAAAGGTAGTATCAACAGAACATTTAAAAATATGAAGATAAATACCAGAAAAATAAATATCAAAAAGTTGCTTAAATGGAGAACTCTAGGAAAGATGGATGAGGAGGAAAGGGCTGTGAAGAGGACACTAATTTTTTCTTTTTTTGGTGTAAGCTCTTCAACAGCATTTGCTATTGATTTAATCAACCATATGCATGTGTTTTTTGGATTAAAAAATCATTATTCTCCATACAACAAACATGCAGTTTCTCAAAAGAAAAGGGACATTCTTATGCAGTAACATGAAATAAAGTCCAGCATTTTGCAATTTGTAAAAAGATATTTTAATCTAAAAAAATTTACTTAACATATGCTAAAGTTAATGAATGTATCATAAATCGTCTAGACAAGCTAAGCAAAACCCAATACTTTTCTGATGCTACTTTATAACTCATTAGAACATATAAATGAAAAATTTTCCATTCACAATGGTGACAAAATGCAAAAAAAATGGACAAATAAATATGTCCACATCCTAACACCTTTTTATGGAAAACTACAAATAGAAACATGTATGTGAATATTTTAATCACGTTCATAGCTGGAAAACTCAATATTGTAAACACATAAACTCTTCTAAAACTGATTTATACATTCAATGTAGACTGCAAAAAAATTTCCAAGTGGAATTGTCAGGTTGATTTTAAAATCTGAAAAGTAAATATGTAAGAGTAGCTTAAGTTGATTTTAAAATGTGTTTGGAAGAGTTAATGTGCAAGAGTAGCTTACAATATCCAAAAAAGAAAAAAACTTTACTAATTGTAAAACATTATTTTTAGGCCAGGTGTTTGACATAACAGATAAGATGCTGTTTTGGATACTCATCTCCCAGATCAGAGTGTCTGGGTTCATGTCTCAGCTCCACTCCTGATTCCAGCTTCCTGCTAATGAAGACCCATGGAGGTAGCCAGCAGTGGCTGAGTAGCTGAGTCCCTACAACCCATGTGGGAGACCTGGATTGAGTTCCTGGCTCTCAGCTTCAGTCTGGCCCTGCTAGCCCAGTGCCAGGATTTGGGAGGTGAACCAGCAGATGGGAGTTCTCTTTCTTTCATTTGAAAGGGGGAGAGAGAGAGAGAGAGAGAGAGAGAGAGAGAGGCTGATTTCTTATCCAATGGTTCACTTCCCAGCTAGAGGCAACATCTGCTGGGACTAGGCTAGCCCAAAGCTAGGAGACTGAAACTCAGCCTACGTCCACCACATTGGGGGTTGGGATTTAATCACTCGAGCCTTCCTCACTTGCTGCTTCCCAAGGTCTGCATTAGGAGGATTAGCAGAAAGCTGGAACCAGAATCAGAACCAGGACCCAAATGCAAGCACTCCAATGTGGGATATATGCATCCCAGTTGGTGGCTTAACCACTGTGCCAATTGTCCACCTATAGATGTAAAACACATTATAAATATCCAGTAATTTTCAAAATGTGACAATAGAGCAGAAATAAACAAGAAGGTAAGTGGAAACAAGAGGAAAGGTAATAAGAAATTGACATTTGGAAAATACAATGAACCCATGAGAAGATCCTACATTTCTCTAATATTAGGGATGAGCATTTTGTGGCTTGATTTCTTGATAATATTAAAAACTAATAACATTCAATGCTGGAGGACACAATAGGAAACCATGTTCTCTAATGCTACTGGTGTCAGTTACTTATTTCAGTCATTCTCACAACCTTGTAGGAACTCTACATGCTAAGCCTGCTTAAGCCTAAACCTAGAAATTCTACTTCTGGAGCTTCATCCTAGAAGCTCCAGTGATATATATGCAAAACACACATGCATGCACACACAAAACACAATAATATTTATTGCCCCAAAAATCCCTGAAAATTACCTAAGTGGCAATTTTAATGGGAATTGTAAACTATGTAGCCACAAAAACAACGTAATAAAGCCTTAGGCATCTCTATAGAAATCTCTCCAAAGGTACAGAGAAAAGTGAAAAAAGCAAATTGCAGAACAATATGTACAGCAGGACTCTGGTTATCTGTAACCTACATACGTATGCCCATATGTATGTCAATGCATAGAAAAAGTCCTGCAAGAATACACTTAAATGCATAAAAATTTCCTTCTGAAAGGAGAGTAGTATTGGTCAGTAGGTCAAAGGCAGAAATTCACATTTTACTCCAAATATTCTAGTATAGGTTTAGGAGCTTTTGCTTGGGGCAGAAACCTTTGCTCCACATTTGTAATTATTCATATCTTTACAGGGCAGTAGTTAAAGTATTTTAAACCAATCTCCCGAAAGACAAAAGCCTGTGACAGGTTTTTATAATTTTGTGCTTATGTCGAAAGATCGATGTTATCACCTGGACTTCTTGTTAAGAAAAAAAAATTACAACAGTACAAAATTCAGAAGTATACGTTTAATTTTCAGCCTTGTCATTGTTTCATCATCTTTTTTTATCTTCTCACTGTGCTTTTGAGAGTTGTGAACATGCAAATGAGGAGAGAGAAGAAGGACAATGTGAATAACTCCAGAAGATAGGTGTAAAGTCCAACTTTAATTCTAACTTCATAAAGTCTCCAGGTACCAGGCTCAGCCTGGCAGAACACAGCAGCTTTGAAAGCAGCCCTTTCGTGGTAGTCCAAACAGAGGGGGCTGGGACCAGTGAGCAGCAGCATCCACAGCCCTCCCTGGCTCCTCTCAGCCTCTTCTTAGTCCCTTCAGATCCTGTCATAAAGCTGTTCTCAACCAGGCTTTGCCACTGAGATTCCTTATTATTACATGCCAGCGCCTTTTTGTAAAACAGCAAATCGTTATCCAAATTGTTAGATGTGATTATTACCAATTCCTGCAAATTACTTTTTAATGCCTTTCTTCCTTTCTCTAATCAACACCTCCCCATAAAAATAAATAAACGTTGGGAATTCAAATTAAACAACAACAATAACACCTTACTGAGCGCCTAATAAATACATGCAGAACTCTGAATTAGTACAGTGGGAAAACAAGAGCTGAGTAAGACACGGGCCGCAGTCTCATCTCTAAAAACCCTGATCACGTAAAAATTAGGACAGATATGCAAACAACCACTTTACAAGCAGGCTGGATTTGATCAAGACTTTGAGGTTAGTGTGGTTCATGGAGAGGAGAGTGATTTCCAAACACAAGGGCTCTGAGAAGCTTCATGTGTTAGAAACGTGCCAGGGAATTACAATGCAATCCCATCAAGGTGGCATGTACCAAGGCCATCTCACTAGTCCAAGTGATCAATTTTAGTTCACAATTGATCACACTGATAGGTCCAAGAGTCAAAGGGATGACACAAACAAGACTAGTACCTGCTAATACTAACTGATAGAATCAAAAAGGGAGAGAATGATCCAACACGGGAAGCGAGATACACAGCAGACTCATAGAATGGCAGATGTCCTAAATAGCACTCTGGCCTCAGAATCAGCCCTTAAGGCATTCAGATCTGGCTCAAGAGCCCATGAGAGTATTTTAGGCATGGAAAGCCAAGACACTCTGGAAAAAAAAGAAGACCTAAATGAAAGATCTCTGTGAGTGAGATCCCAGTGGAACGAATGGGGCCATCAAAGAAGGAGGTACCTTTCTCTGAAGGGAGGAGAGAACCTCCACTTTGACTATGACCCTGTTGGAATAAGATTGAAGTCGGCGAACCCTAAAGGCTTCCATAGCCTCGGCAAATCATGACTAGAGCCTAGGGGGATTACTGACGCCGTAAACAAGAGTGTCAAATTGTTAAATCAACTTCAGAAGTCACTGTGTACTTACGTCTCATGTGGGATCTGTCCTTAATGTGTTGTCCAATGTGAAGTAATGCTATAACTAGTACTGAAACAGTATTTTACACTTTGTGTTTCTGTGTGGGTGCAAACTGATGAAATCTTTACTTAATATATACTGAATCAATCTTCTGTATATAAAGATAATTAAAAATGAAAAAAAAATCTTGGTGTTAAATTGGAAATTGCATAGAAAATTAATCAATTTTAAAAATATATCATGTAGGATCTCTGTCCTTAATGTGCTATACATTGTGAATTAATACTATAACTAGTACTCCAACAGTATTTTTCACTTTGTGTTGCTATGTTAGGGCAAACTGTTGAAATCTTTACTTAATATATACTAAACTGATCTTCTGTATATAAAGAGAATTGAAAATGGATCTTGATGTGAATGCAAGGGGAGAGGGAGAGGGAAAGGGGAGGGTTGCGGGTGGGAGGGAAGTTATGGGGGGGAAGCCATTGTAATCTATAAGCTGTTTTTTGGAAATTTATATTCTTTAAATAAAAGCGTTATATATATATATAAAAAAAAAAGACATGGCACACAGACCCGGAAAAATGAGAGGGGAGGGTATTCCAAGACAGACTCACAGGACACAGATTTAAAGGTGAGAATTGCCCGTCAGTTAGGGAGGAAACTTGATGGACAGGGAAGGGCCAGGGAAAAGGGAGGCAGACCCAATTTACGGGAATAAACCTGAAAAAGAAGCTGGGGCAAAAGCTATCAACAGCATCCCATTAAATGTCTCTACTTATTCAAAGATTCAAAAGTTTGTGCTTTTTTTTCCCCCTAGCTTGGGATTTATTTCTTGTCTGTCTGAGCTGGGTAACTTGAGGATGTCCCCGCACTTTACTACGTGGAGTAAACCGGGCATACAAATGCTTTGCCATTTTGAAATCACATCATTTCTAATCTGATCACAAAAGGAAGGCTATTCCCACGTCAGACACAGAGGGAGGCTACAGGCTGCTGGGGCCCCCAGCAGAGACTATTTCAGTCCTCCTGTGTTTTCCTAAGCAGTGTGGGAAGCAGGAGCACGCACTCTGATAGAGTGCTGGGGAGCAAGGGCCTGGAGCTTTTGACAGCCCATGGGAAGGCTGAAATGGGCTGTCAGCTGCACCCTGTTTGGACTACAAACTCATTTTGGGGCTCTCTGGAAAAAATGCATTTTTTTAAATTTAAAGTCTTATTCTCAAAATCCGTGTGCACATCCTAATAGGCTGGTCCAAATACATCCTTCACAAGTCTATAGTTTTAAGTCAGAGTTAGACAAAGATATTAAATCATTCTGTAGTGAAGGCAAAAGTTAAAACTAGACACTCCTTCCATGGGGGAGGGGAGACAATCTTTTCATGGTGCTTGCTTAAATAAGTAGCTAAAAAGGATAAAACAAAGCAGAAGGCTGAACACCATCAAATGAGTTTCTACTTTCCCAGGAAACAGAAAGACAAAACACATAGTTTCCTGGATTGGGAAAAGGTCTTCGTACCAGAGACACCTCCCACATCCACCACTGGTGCCACATCAAGCACTATCTTGGCAAACTCATGTCAGTTGACATTTCAGAGACCTTGGTTGTGGAAATGGTTTGTGTGGCTGGTTGAAGGGGCAGATTCCAAAAACAGTGGGAAGCCACTCTCTAATTATATCAGGCAGGAATCCTGACCATGGAGTTGATTAGTGAAAGGTACCCAGTAGGAATTCTCCAAGTGCTCGCTGGCAGCCTGGTCTTCACTGATCCATGTCCATTCTTTCTAAAAGAGTGTTCTCTTTTTTTTCTTCTGATGACAAAAATACTTAATTGTCAGAAGTATGTTTTTTTAAAAAAAAATACAAAAGAAAATTCAAAAAAGCAGTCAAACTCATCCATGACCACACCATGCAGCTATAACAACTTCATTTCAGGGTTACTCCCTCCCCCTTTTTTTTTCCCTATGCTGTTTCAACACTTTAAAATTTTAACTTATAAGGTACATCATAGGATTTATCTGCTGGATGCATACAAAAAAGAGAGAGAGATGCATGCAAAAAATGGAAAACATGCAAAAGTGCCCTTGCAGAATCACATAAACGACCTTAAACTATGTTTGTAGATTCAGTTGTTTAAATGTTCTCTTTAAAGGCAATACAAAAGAAAATACAATAAAAGCATTCTTCTAGGGGAAGATCTTCATTACCAGAAACATGTTCCACAGTAACAGTGCAAATGCTCATTCCAGTTAAACAAGGTTGAGCGATTCCCTGCTCGCCTCTCCACAGTCTTGGAACATGATAAAGAAATTGCTACCTAAGTAAATTTTATAAAAGGCTACAATAGGCCAAACACAGAGAACAAAAGGGGAAAAAAACAATGTTCAAAGTACCAGTGACAAGCAACATAATATAGATCCACCAGCAGGTGCATGGTTAGTGCTGTTTATTTTGCCTTTTTTTTTTTTTTTAGGATTTAGGAGTTTCTAATTGTAGAAAAAGAAAACAACAAAAACTTACATACTTCTTGCTTCTGAATCTGATATATATATATATAAAATATATACTTCATTTTCAATTCATTCTTCAGATACCCAATTCAATCATAAGATTAAAAAGAAATGTCAGTTAAATTTACACACAGTGACCATGTTTCTGGATTTGCACTTTCATTTGCTGTCATTTACTGTGATTTTATGAAGATCGTCATTTGCTGGGTGTTAGCACAAATGTTTACTTAAAGATGAGTTCTTCAATAAGCACAACTGGTATACTTCCGGTGCAACATACTAACATTTTTCAATGACAGGATCACAAACATTAGTGAGAAACTCATTTGATGGAGGAAATCTTGCTGCAAAGTACCTGGCCCTCAGAAGTATAAGGACAAGTTTGACCCACTCAGAAGATGGCTTATAGTATATTTATCTCCGCTGGTCTCCTGGAGTTATAATGATTACTGTCAGCAGGGATGCCCTATCCTCTGACAGAGCTGACACTGCTGAGTACAAATTAAAGCAAAATCAGATTTTTTTTTAAGTCTCTGAAAGGGTGGCAGCCATGTGTGCGAGGGCAGAGTCTTTCTTTCCATACCATTCTTTGCACTATTTCAAGATTGTCAAGGAAACCCAGAAGCAGGAAATGTAAATACAGAAGATAGGGACTGAATGGAGAAATTTTCATTGTTGAGTCAAAGTAGCATCCCTTAGTAGGAGAAGAACCAAATGACGAACTTCTGTCTTTCTCAGCTAAAATTTGTTCTCACAGCTCAATGTGTTAGAATGAAAAACATGATGTTCTGTTATAAATTTTTTGACAAGTTTCTAAAAATAACATTCTACATGTAATAAATTCAAAAATGGACAACTAACAATTACAGAATTCTAAATGAATTAATAGGAGACTGTCGCATTAAGATTTCACAATTTCCCAGTGGAATAAATAATGAAGTGTTTCCAAATTCTGATAAAAAGTTCCACATACATACATTACTATTACTAATTCTCATATTCACCTTTTTCTCTAGCTTCTTGGAAATTCACACTAAAATGAAAGCCAACCCCTCTTCTAACTATAACCTTAATTGCACAGAGATATGCTAATGTAGTAATGACAGATTATCAGATGTCAATGCTTTTAGAATATATCCTATAAGACAGTGACTAGTATACTGTGAAATATTAATAATTAAAAATAAATCACACTTGTCAAAATAAATACATTGGTCTATTATAATGCCCCTCTTTCTTACTTGCAGTTGTTTTCTGAAGTGGCAGATGTCACAGTGGATCTTTGTGTTGTAGTATATGCATCCAATTAAGCATGCGGTTTAGAGAAGACCTGACAGCAGATTGAAATTATTGAATACATGCAAAGGAGTGATAAAGCAAAGGAGAAGAATTCTCCAGAATCGCTAGGAGAACCAAAGGCAATGAATGAGCACCAGACTACAAGTATCCCATCAGTGACATGTCATGCACTTTCCCCCTGGACATTCTCAATTCACAGTCCAGGGCCTGGAGTCCTGGGTCCTGACACACTGATGTGCTCTCCCCAACAAGGTGCAGGTTGTCAATCTTCCCAGAGGGAGCGCCCTTAGACGAGTTCTTACACAACACAGTACCAGTTCCTGGGTTTCCTATTTAACTAAATTCTTCACATCATTTAAGTTCACATAATGTTCTTACAGATCAAGGAGGAAATTAGCAATTTCCCTCAGTTTCCAAGATTTCACTTCCTTGTATATTTCAATTAAAAAAAAATAATAAACCAGACAGCCAGTGTACCAGTTTAGAAGGAGATCGCCAACTGCCAAGAGGGTGAGGATGTCCCAGAGGTCTGCCTGGAGCATCCACCTCTGAAAGGAGAGGTATAACCTCGCTGGCTTCCTGCTCCCAAAGTTTGATAAGTTACAAATGGATGACTTTAGACATTTAATTGAGGATGGTATAAATGTCTATAAAATACTTCCTTCCCGTTCCACCTAATTCAGATCATTCCACCAAAACAACACTGCTCACTGGTGGGGCTGGTGAGCCAGGTTACTGCTGTTGTCTTTCCCTCAGAATAGCTTGCCCATCCTGGGGCCTTTGAAGCTGTTTCTCCCGCTTCTTGTAAGCACATACAGGCCAAAGGAGAGAAGGAAGACCATTTCTGGGTTACAGAAATGGAGAAATCACTGGCACCACGGCTCACTAGGCTAATCCTCCGCCTAGCGGCGCCGGCACACCAGGTTCTAGTCCCGGTCGGGGCGCCAGATTCTGTCCTGGTTGCCCCTCTTCCAGGCCAGCTCTCTGCTGTGGCCCGGGAGTGCAGTGGAGGGTGGCCCAAGTGCTTGGGCCCTGCACCCCATGGGAGACCAGGAGAAGCACCTGGCTCCTGCCATCGGATCGGCGTGGTGTGCCAGCCACAGCGCACCGGCCACGGCAGCCACTGGCGGGTGAACCAATGGCAAAAGGAAGACCTTTCTCTCTGTCTCTCTCTCTCACTGTCCACTCTGCCTGTCAAAAAAAAAAAAAAAGAAGAAAAGAAAAGAAAAAAGAAATGGAGAAATTGTGAACTTCAATTGCTGCCAAGTATCTTGGTTTGAGAATCATTTTTAAGTGACCCAGGTCCTCCTAAGGGAAGATAATGCTCTCGCTAATCTCAGCACTGTTTTCCCATCAGAAAGTCAGGCCTCTGTGCTCGGGTGTTCCTTTGAACGGGACTAATATTTTGACAACTAGAGATGTCTTCCAGAAGCATGAGATGCCTTTCTGCTTCCAAGATGTTTAAGAGAACTTTCAGGGAAAAATTTTGCCTTGAAATTTAAAATATGGGGTGCATCAAAATGGTCACGGAAAATGGAATTAAAAGATACATTTATTTTGATACAAGAAATTTTGAAATCCATGCATAGTATGTCATAATATGCCTTATCTGAACGTTTTAAAGATCCTTTGCTAATGTTCTCCCATCACAATACAATGTCTAATTTTAAACTGTAATGATGTATATTTTCTTAAATATTTATGTGTTTACTTCTTCCAAGGGAAAATATCACTTTTATTTTAATTTCATATTTTTAATTATATCCTTTGATAAAAAGTCTGAGGGTGAGATCTTAAATGGCAATGTCTTTGATTTAGTGTCAACTTTATTAAGAATCTCTGGATTTTATTTTCATGGTTGTCCCTTTTCCAGAAAAAGAAAGAAAAACATCCAATAAACAAATCGTGTACCTAAGGGGAATATACACATATCACTTCCTGTTGTTTGCAAGCTTTAGTAATAGAGCTAATCTGGATATTTATAGCCTTCTGATTCTGAATTTTGGAGACAAAGCTGTGCACAATCTGGCAGAAAGGAAGGGAGACCGAAAAATGCAACTTGGGATATCAGTCTTGAAACACTGCCCCAAAGAAACCTGGACCTGACTTCCCAATTCCTACTGGATCATGAAATCTAAAGGCCAATAGGGCCATGATGGGGGTTAAAATCCTTGAAATAACTGTTTTTGCAATGATGGCTCAGCAGAGAAACAGGGTGCGCAGTGAGCAAAGGTCTGGGGAAAGGAGGCGTTCCGCGAGCCATGCTAGAAATCTGTCGCCCAGGGCAAGCTGAACTTCAGTGCAAGCCACTACTGTAATTACAGACAACAGCCATGACTCACTTTGCTTCCAGGTGACAAATTGTGGAACGGGAAAGGAGAAATAGGAGACACAATAATTTAGACGTTCACACAAGTGTAGCTCCAATTCTTGGCCGAGCATCCCCCAGCAGAAGGAGCATGGCCATTTCGGCACGTCATAAGGACAGGCAGACGTCTAATTCAAGGCTCTCAAGACCCATCAGCTCCGCAGCAACCCCAGAGCTTCCTGTCAATGTTGCTAATGGCAAAGCTAAGCACACGAGTGTCTTCGGTCAGGGTGCTCCTAATAGCATCGTGATTGCCAAGTGATTGAGAACAATCATAGGGAGAAGACAGAAAATGGCCTATTAGGACTTCGTGGCCATCTCCCCTCCTCCCCATGGAGCTGCTTGCTTTCTACAGACACAACAGGGTGATGACCTACAGGAGACTGACTACAGCATTTCTTCCTTCTATCACAGGCTACTACAAATTAAGAAAATCTTACACAGGGTGGGAGAGGAGGCAGTGGAATGGAAAATACACCCTACTGCCATGAATGTACACTGCTACTGGACATTGCCAAGGAATCATTTCACACAGTTTATTACTTCCACTCTAGCTGTTCCATCTCTCATTGTCATTTAGTAAAAGAAGTTCAACAGAATCCCTTAAGTGGAATGCACTCATTCTTCTATACTTTGGGGCACCATGGGTAAAATTAGGCTTCCTTCTCACCTGATCACATGCCAGAATTCATTATTTTTCTAATGAGCAACCCTTCCAACATCCAAATCATACCACTTGATCGAAAGAAATTGAGTTAGTAGAGAATGGTGAAGTTGGTGTTGAAAAAATACAAAAATTAGAAATATATATCTTGTGGTATTTGTTCTCCTGGTTCCATGATCTTTTCAAGAATCTTAAGCCATCACAGATAAGCTCCCCTGACAGGAAAACAATGGATGGTAAAGACATTCACAGAACCAGGGAGATGAAAAAAATAAAATTTTCTAGCCACGGGCCTCAGGCCAATACTGTGTAAGTTTTGTTTTTTTTTTTTTTAAGTTCTGGGAGTGAGCCCTGTTTCTCAATCTTAGCTGATTAGAAAACTCATTTCCCTAAAGAATACATATCGACCAACGGTCACCTACCAATTACAAAGCTGTAAGGAACACACTATGTGTTCCAGCCCATTCTGTTACAAAGCCATCATCATCAGTGTTTGCTATAAGAAAGTTTGCTTTCCAAATTCATTCTTTTATTCTCTATTAAATGCCTTTAATCTCAGAGTCATCCAGCTTTAGCAGGTCAGGGTCTGGACTAAGTAGCACTTATTAATTAAGGAAATTATATTTCTGGGCCTGTATCCTCATCTCGAAGAACAAACATAGATCAATTAGCTGAGCCACACAAAGGTTAAGAACAATATGTCCTCTCAAGCACTTAGTCAATGTTTGCTATTATTAATATCATTATTACAAATCCAAGGAAGACCAAGATGGGCCCTCACAAAATAAATAGGATGCTCATTCATCGTTAGCCCAACCCTTGCCTTTATTCCACATGCTCAGATAATGGCCTTTTACACTCACATTCTGCCCAGAGTGGGGAAAAAGAACCTTTGGTAGCTCAGCAGGAGATGACAATCTGGCTGTTAATTTCTTTAATGCCTCTCATATCATCCCAATTAGTAAATCATTTTTAAGTACATAGGTGGGCAGAAATCTGTGCCAAGTCCTTTAATAACCGCCGCTTTCACATTCACAGTTTTCTACATTTTGAGATGAACAGTACCCATTGTCTCCCTTGCTAAATCGCATGCTACCTTGCAGGGAAAGAATCACCAGAGACCATTCATTGCACAGTCGTTGCAGCCTTTCATCTAGCACACCTCTGGCTTGGGGGGCTTTAAGGAGAATGCACTCCCTGTGTTGTATCCCCAAAAATGAAATCATACTGACCCCAGACACTTTATTGACATCCTCAGGACTGAACGTGCCCCATGCTTAGAGTGTTTGCAGCGTGCCCTGGACTGACCCCAGAGCCCACAGGACTGGCTGAAAGGTGTGAAAAGAAGGGGACTCTGCATAGCGACTGGATCTGGAGGGGGCAGCCCTCATGAAGGGGAGTGGTGCCCTTATCAAAGAGAGCGAGGAAGATTTCCATCCTCCTGCCATGTGAAGGAACAGCAAGGAGGCAACCTTCTCTCGACAGGGAAGCAGGCCCTCACCAGACACCAAATCTGCCAGCACCCTGATCCTGGACTTTTCAGCCTCCCAAAGTGTGAGAAGTTAATTTCTTAATAAGCCACCTCATTTATGGTATTCTAGTGTAGCAACCAGATTTACCTAGTTTTAACATTTCACTCTAATTCTTTACCCATTGTGTGCTCTGTCTTTTCCTTTTTTGTTCTTTGAACTTTTGGAAGTAGGTCACAACCCCCAACCCCAACTATGTCCCTAAAACACATGAAGCCCTTTATTCTGCCACAGTACAGTTATCACCTCCAGTAAATCTCACATTAATGTCATATTTTTAGCACCTACAGTTAGCATTCCAGAGTTTATCAGTTATCCCAGAAGTGTCTTTTCTACCAATCTACAAGCACAGGATCTGGTCTGGTTCAGGTTCTTGCTTTCACTTGCACGAGTCCAACAGCCTAGTGTTCAGGGTAACTTTTGACATCTTACAGAACTGACAATTTGGAAGAACATACTTCCCCACACCCTCATTTGTTATTAATTCTAATAGGACATCCTCAATTCAGGTTTGCCTGTAGCTCCTTGTGTCAATTCAGGTTCATTGCAGGCCAGCATACTGCATAGGTGATGTGTCCTCCCAAAGTATCACAGCCGATGGTAAATGACACCTCTCTATCCCTCATTAGTGATGGTAAGTTTGATCATTTTGTCAAAGCATTGCTTGATTTTTCAACTGAAAATCACTGCAATTCTCTCCTTCAGAATTAATAACGATCTTAAGATCATCCAAATATCTACTCATTATTAGTAAAATTTCTCCCCAGATGGAGCATCAGTTGATGATTCTTGCCCGATCCAATCTCCACTGTAACTTTCTCACCTCTTGCATGCCCTCCAGCCTCCACACTTGCCAATCAGCCATCATCATTTTGCTGGAATTAGATCTCTCCTTTGTGCTGCATTTATTATTCTTTTGACCTCTTTACTGGCATGACCCCATGAACTGCTCTTGTTTTCAATGGATTGTAATTCATTACTGAACTTGATTATTTTGGTGCTTCCAATGTGCAAGATTTGGCTAGGAGAAGCCCTTTGTGCAGGCTCCTATCTCTTTTTAGTATCTCCTTTTGCAGCACATAAAGGAGGTCTAGGGCCTTTTATCTATACTGTCCCTGTCCTGAAGTCAGCCATTTTCCCATGGATCTCTTGCTTGTTTTAGAATGGGGAATAATATTGGACACCAAGATATGTATATAGGTGGGGTCATTGCCATTGGGCATCTTCCTTCTTGATCTGTTTAGCAAACAGAGCTCAGAAATCCATGATATACACATATGCATATATCATATACATACATACTTATATGTATTCACACATGCATATACACATTTTATATACTCTGACTTCACCAGTATACCTTCAGTTCCCATGTATCCTCTTAGTGTTATTTTCTTGCTTTCTCCATTTCGTATTTTTATTTCTGTTCCACAGGGAGAACCCTCAGTTCAAACAGCAACACATTGACTTACTTGTTCTGTTCTCTTACATACCTAAAATGGCTTGAAAATTCCTTTGCCCATTCATAAATAAAGTTACTACATCGAGTTCAAAGTCTGCAACTGTGACTCCATCCTTGTCAAGACTCAGGATAATCAACTTCTGTGTATTCTCTGCCCTCCCTCCCTCCCTTCCTCCCAGCCCACATCTCTCCCTATTCCCTCCCCTTTTTCCTTCTCTGCCTTTTCTCTTTGATATGTTACAATGTGTAGTATGCACTATGGCTCATTTATTCCAGTTTGTTTCCTAGTCTTAGCATTCAATTATACTTTTTGTTCAAAAGTCAAAATTGTACAAAAAGAAAAGAGAGTACTTCAAGAAGTTCATGGAAAATGGTGATAAAGGAAAAGTTTATTTGGGTGCAAAGATTTTTGAAGTTCATGAGCACAAAGAGTCATAAAAAAGCCCATGAAAAATATAGAATATGGACAAAGCTATGCATGGATTTCAAAACTTATTTACAGCAAATAAACTTTTCATTTTCTGCTTTTCCAAGAATTTATTTTTTTTTATTTAACATTTTTTATTTACATAAGGTCAACAAATTTCATGTATTTCATACATACAGATTTAGGAGCAGAGTGACATTTTCCACCCTACCCTCATTCACCCATGCCCCTACCTTCCCACTTACGTCCTTTTTGATTCTTTACCTATCACAATGATACTTTCGGTTTATAATCAGAAGATTAACCCTCCACTTAGTAAAGAATCCAACACATAGTAAGAAGGAAAAAAAACACACTGTTCCACAACAGTAGAGACAAGGGCCTCAAACAACAATCAATTCTTTTCTGAAGTACACTTGTATTCTCAGAGAAGTGCCATTCCCGTACATACCCTTCTGTCTTCTCCATTCACTTCTGAATAAGTGAACAATTTCATTGTTTCCTGTTTATTCTTCTTGTGTATCTTTCAGTAAAGATAAGCAGGTATTTATATCTTTTCTGATTTTCCTTTATTTCATACATATAAGGAAGCACAGTAATGTATTCTTTTGTACACAGCTTTAAAACTTATGTACCCTGGAAATTACTCCTTTACAGAGTAATCTTTGTAATTTTGTTTGTTTGTTTATTTGAAAGGCAGAGAAACAGAGAAGGCAGCAGGGAAGAAGAGAGAGAAGGAGGGAGAAGGGGAGGCAGAGAAGAAGAAAGAGAGAGAGAGAGAGAGAGATCTTTCATTGAGGGATTCACTCCCCAAATGGTGGCAGGGAGCTGGCTCAGAAGTGGAGCAGCCAGGACTCAAACCAGTGCTCCCACATGGGATGCAGGCATGGCAAACAATGGTACCCTGCTGGTCACAAGGCTGGCCCCCCTCCACAAGAAATTTTTTTAAGCTTCATAATACACAGTATGTATGCTAGAGTTTATGTAATCAATCTCTATGCTTCAATATTTAAGTAAATAGAGACTGTTGGAGGTTTATCTTCAGAATAAATTCTTAGAAATGGGATCGCTGCCAGCGCCGCGGCTCACTTGGTTAATCCTCCACCTGTGGCGCCAGCATCCCATATGGGCGCCGGGTTCTAGTCTCAGTTGCTCCTCTTCCAGTCCAGCTCTCTGCTGTGGCCCAGGAAGGCAGTGGAGGATGGCTCAAGTGCTTGGACTGTGCGCCGCATGGGAGACCAGGAGGAAGCACCTGGCTCCTGGCTTCGGATCAGCGCAGTGCCGGCCATAGTGGCCATTTGGGGAGTGAACCAACGGAAGGAAGACCTTTCTCTCTGTCCCTCTCTCTGTCTATAATTCTACCTGGAGTGAGGAGAGAGGAGAGAGGAGAGAGGAGAGAGGAGAGAGGAGAGAGGAGAGAGGGAGAGAGGGAGGGAGGGAGAGAGGGAGGGAGAGACAGAGAGACAGAGAGAGAAATGGGATTGCTATGCTAAAAAGCACGTGGATCTGTAGTTTCCTTGGCGTTGCTAAATCCTCCCTTTAGAAATGGTCTCACCTGCTGTTCCCTCAGCAATGTGGGAGAGTGCCTATTTTTCCTGTAGCCTCTACCAGAACACGTCCCCAGCTTTTAAGCTGCTGATCTAATGAATGAGAAATAGGTAAGTGTTGTTTCAAATTCTGTTTCTTATTGTCAGTGAATGTGAACATCTTTTCATATGCTCTCTTCTTGTGAATTGTTTGTTCCTGCCTCTTGCCCATTTTTCTGTGGGATTTTTGTTCATTTTTTCTTTAATATTAAAAAGCTGTGGTTAACCTATGGACTAATACTAGCCTTTAATTGATGCTAAATGCTAAAAATTTTTTCTTGGATGGCTTATTTGACTTTTAATTTCTTTGCCTATGATGTTTACATTTTGACTATTTTTGTTTATTTTGCTTTTTGCTATTTTATATGCCAAAGTTTTATTTTTAGACAGTGAAATTTATCTTTTATTTTATCAGGATTTTAATAAGGACTAGAAAGCATCTTTTTTACACCTAAGTTGCAGAAGGATCAGACATGTTTTGTTCTATTTTTAAATATATTTCTTTGGTATATTTTCAAAAAAGATTTATTTATTTATTTGAAAGGCAGCATGAGAGAGAAAGAGACAGAGACGGGCAGAGAGTGAGGGAGAGAATCGTCCATCTGTTGGTTAACTCCCCAAATGGCTGCAACAGACATCCATTTGAGTCTTCCACGTAGGTGGCAGGAGCCCAAGCACTCGGGCCATCATATGCTTCTTTCCCAAGTGAATTAGCAGGGAGCTAGATTAGAAGCAGAGCAGCTAGGACTTGAACTGGCGCTCTGATATGGGATGCAAACATGGCAGACGATGGCTTAACCCACTGCACCACCATGCCAGTGCCTGTGTTTTCCTTTAGTAGATGAACACTTGTATCTTTTTCACCTTTTAATCTCTGATACATTTAGAGCTTATTTTTGTATGTAGGATGAGGAATGGATCCAATTTTGTCTTTTCAAAAATTGCTATTCTATTGCTATTCTGAATACATTTTTATAAAATGGCTATTTATTCTAAAAATTCCATATGTATTTCATTGTTTTGAAATACTACCTTTATTTTATACTGGATTTTGATATATAATGGATTACTTCAGAGTTTGCATTCTATTCCATTGTTTCTGTTTTACAGAAGTGGTTGCTGTGTTCTGTGGTGCATAAATATACACAAGTTACAACTTAATTTTAGGACGGGGCTTTTAATGTTACAAAGGGTCTTTTTGTCTTATTTAGTGCTTTGCTACCTGAAGTTCATTTTTTCCAGAAACATATATGATTTTTGTATTTATGTGACTTGAAACATGAAAGGCATTGTACAATATGATTAACACATTGCTTTGATGACTAATACAGAGTTGTCCTAGAAAAGAACAATGAAAAATAATTAATTGGATGAATGCTGTGGAGAGTTTGCAACCTTTTTTGTCCACCTGACATAGCAATTCTAGAGAGTCAAGTAGATACTCTACTTCATAAATTACCTAAATGTTCTGCATTTGTTGTGCTAGGTTATAATTACATATTAAAGAGATTGATTGTGTTATGCAAAATGTACCTAACAAACTCATTCTGAGTGTCTCTTTGTTCAGATTTATTTCCTGTCCATTTGGCGATATTCTGCTTCTGATAAGTTTAAACATTTTATAAAGGGACTAGGATGAAGTGGGTATGCATGCTTAATTATTGTTTCAGAAAAGAAAACTTATATAAATAAAAATAAATGAGTTTTCAGTTTGGAATAGACACACATATGTCAAAAACGAGGCTGGGCAGATGAAGTACACTGCCTAAAGTCACATAGCTAGTTAGTTACGTGAAAAATCACTCCTATCACGTGGGCGGTTTAATGGCCAGCCAAATGTCGTCTTCATACTGACATATTAAACCTATTTCTGTGTGTACATTAGAGCACTTTCTCTAATTTGCAAATACCTTGGGAAGCAAAAAAAAAAAAAAGTGTCCCCAAACAAGCCTATATGACACACCATATATTTATTTTTATCTTTTCACAGGCCATATATATGAGAAATGAAACATGAAGGTGAACCAACTTACTCCTATGCAAAAAACATGGGAAGGGCAAGGAAAGAATGCAAACCATTCCAGTTCCGGAAAGTTACCCCATAGGGTGTCCACAACAGTGCCATCTAACAGCATCTCCAGTAGCCCTCATTGCGTGGGCTTGTTATGCTTGTCACCCTTCATGAAGGACCCTGATGTGACAGCCACGAGCAGCCGGGCTCACGCAGAGGTTCCACCTAGCCTGGACTAGGAGGGTAGATGGCGAACTAACAACAAGCAGATTTCTAGAAATGGTAGGAATCTGGTCACAGTTTCCTGGATACTTTTGGACTTTGTTTTAGTTTCCATACATATGGTGCACATTCTACATTCTACATATGTGTCAGTGTGGGTCCTATAGGTGTGTCATACATGTTTACATATGCAAACAATAGACATGTTAAGCTGCCTGTTCTAACTCCTGCAACTCACATCAGGATGCCTGGGTTTGAACCCATGCTGAGTTCCTGACTCTGACATTCTGCTAATGCAAGGCCCTGGGGAGCAGTGGTGAATGGTTCAAGTAATTGGGCTCCTGCCACCTATGTGGGAGTACTGGATGCAGTTCCCTGTTCCCTGCTTTAGTCCAGCCATTGTGGCCATCTGGGGGAGTGAACAAGCAGATGGGAACACTCTCTCACTCTCTCCCTCTCCCCTCCTCCTGTATCTCCTCCCTCTGTCTCTGCCTCTCAAATAAATAAAACATGAAATTAATTTTTTAAAGTTCTTGGAGAACAGTAAAAGGTGTTTGCTTTCACATAATGTTTTTTTGAAATCTAGCAGTTTTTTTTATCATATGCTTTTTCCATGAACTTTTTGAAGACCTTATATATAGTCATAAACCTAGAGACATACAATTTTTCCAGAAGAGAGTCAAACCAGCCAGGCAGAAAATCATTCTGATGTAAAAGCTGTTAAGAATCATGCAGGAAAAAAGTCTGGCCCTGGTGCTGGAGCCCGCGGCTTACTCACAGGCCCTCCCATCAGACCAGCAGCAGGTGCAGGGAGCAGAGCTAATAGAAGGAAGAAAAGGCATGCTCTGAACGTGCTGAAATAGAGCAACAGTGGTGTCCTGGAATGGGGTCTCAGATGTTCGGGTCAAAACTGAAGCCAGGAGGCAACGGAGAATTTAAATGCCTGATGTCCCTGGAACTGCTCAGGACTTCCTTCAGCTCCCTCCTCCACCCCAAACCTTGCCAATCCCTAAGGCAGCTCTTTGTGCAGACAAGATTCCTCAGACTACTTAGAAGGAGAATTCATACTTCCGGAGAAAGGCTCCTGGTGATGCTGCATTTCTGTGTGAAAGAGAAGCAGGTATCTGCTGATGCTCTCCGTTTCCAAGGGAGAAAATTCTAAGAATTTTCACATCATCACCTACAGAACAGGACAATGTCTTCCAGAAAAATAAACAGTGTTCCTTTCAAGGTTTTTGGACCATAATGCAGAATTCAATCCTTTATTTTAAAATCCCTGAAAGGATTCTATCCTACATGAGAAAAACTGCACAAGTGAAAGGATTCACAAATGCTAACAAAAGGTGGAAAGAGACAAAAAGACTCACTGCTGAATCCTTAGTATCAGGGGATTCTATTCTCAACTGTTGATTAAATTCTTGTCATTTTCCACTGCATCTTCCAAGCTGTGACCAGGGTTTCAAAGAATAGGAGGGGCGTGAAGTCTCAAAGGCAATTGCTCTTCTTCTGCACACTCATGGGAATATCTTGGAGCTCACAATGGGTTAATGAAGAAGCCCCTGGTTCTTGGTATCCTGGATAAAGAGCTCACCAATTAACAGGCCCACAGGGAAGCACAAAGCAGTGTCATATCAAAATGGAGAAGAATCCTTGCAGTTTGCAAATGTCCAAGAAATGCTTGGACTATCAGTAAATAAGGCAAAGGAATAAAAATGTTCAAATAGGCTCAGTGCATGTTTTAAGTGCCTTTTTCCAGATAAATAATTCTAGATGAACAATTTCATACACACAGAGCATTTGAATAATTCCACAGAATCCATTTTACCAAATCTTTCTGCCTAATTACAAGTCTTTGAACCAGACAACAGTAGTTGGAAGATCAATGCATGGCTGCACAAAGCATATATAAAGCATAATTAAGAAGACTGCTGCATGGAGCCATGGCTAACATGCATATGGATGCGTGCAGTCTTCACAGATAGACACTTTATGTTTCTGATGTGCACAGCAGAGACACACACTTCCCCTGTCCTCACTGTCTTTGGTTGCCATTTGATAAATGAGACACTCAAATTTAAATGGCATTAAAAACAAATAATAATGCAACCAAGCTTTAGATAATTTTCTTATTAGCATTTTTCACTACATCTGGGACTGTTGATTTGTTTCTGAAATTAGCTTTCTTCCCGTGTAGATGAAAATTTGATATCTTTTTAGGGAAACATGGATGCATGGGTCATAATTTGTTCAATTATCTAATTCGGAATCAAGATGATTAGACATTCGCATCCTGGACTGCTCGGAAATTTATTTATACTCTCCAGGAAAGAATACGGTGGACATCTTTTCAAGAATGAGCATTTGTTGTGTAAGCTAGCAAGGGAGGCGTCACCTCTGGAAGAGGAACAATTGAAAGTGGCTGCAACTGAGTGTTCTCAGAACTCAGGGGAAGCAGGACTAATGAATGAATAGATGACAGGCAAAGAGACATCTAAGACAGTGGCTGGCACCAGTAAATAAATTAGAAGCAGTAAATTAGCGTTGACCGAACACAGTGACAGGATTCAGCAACGTAGTAGGGAGGATGAGAAAAAGTGTGAGGAGTCAAAAATGCTGAGAAAAGGAAAATGTATGTCTTGACTGGAAGATAACAGACTGTCAGAGTTCCAAGTGTTCCCGGGTTCCACACCAATGATCCTTGCCAATACTTACATATTCAGGAGTGAGTCCAATGGAATCGGAAGAAAGAGGGTCCCAGTAGGCCTTTTGGACAGCCTGTCCCCTGCCCTGCCTCCTCCACTCTCTCCACTGAGCCATGGTGTCACCAGTGCCTGGCCCCCTTTCACTCCTTCAGCTTTTGTTCAATAGCATTACGAAACGTTAACAAGGGAAAATAACAGGACAACAGAATCTTTGTTCTGTTTTCCTTTTCTATCTATATGTTTTTGCTGGATTGAGAGAATGGCAATTACTATACAATGCTTGTAATATGGCTTTAAATACCACTTTCCAACACACACACACACACACACACACACACACACACACATTCTTACTTACTAAACCTGAGGAAAAATTTAGATGTTTTGATGAAAACCCAAATGGCTTTTGTGAAATTAAGTAAAGAACCTGTTACCAGAAAGGTACTACACTTTGTATATTTGCAATTAGAGAGATAAATGCAAAGGCAACTGTGTGAGAAATAGCCCTTTGTCTCCTTGTGATTTTCTGCACCTACAATTTGACCAATTCAGATATTAGACATTTTTTTTATTTATCAGTTTTAAAACAACAAATGACTTTTAAATGGCAACAAATAAATAAATAAAATGAAAATTCCATTTGCCTAATGACAAATGTATTGACCTGTCATTTCCACAGGGTGCCCCTCAGGGGCCCTGACCCCTGCCATGCCCAAGCACATGTGGATCAGCTGCCTTATTTTAAAAATGTGATAAAGAATCTCTAATGTTACAGGTCTCATTTTCTCTGATTATTCTCCCTGTAATTGGATTTTGTTATTTATGTAAGACTTGTGTCTTGGTCCATTCTGGCTTCTATAACAAAGTATCTTAGATGGGGTGGCTTCTAAACAACAGCAATTAATTTCTCACAGTTCTAGAAGCTGGAAGTTCAAGCTCAGAGTGCCAGCAGGGTTCATTCTGGGAAGGAGCTGCTTCTAGGGTACAGATGGCGAGTTTCACACTGCATCCTCACTGGATCTAGATTCCTTGGGCCTATTCTACAGGGGCACCAATCCCTTTTATCAACTCCACCCTAAGGGTCTAATCACCCCCCAAAAGCCTCACCTGTTAATGTGGTCACCTTGAGGTTTAGGACTTCCACTTATGAATATGGAGCGGACACACATTCAGACCACAGCAACCAGAAAGACAAGCAGCAACTCTCAGACAAAAACCAGATGGTAAGGAGTTAGCAAGGGAGTAAGTCCCTGTGGCTACAATGTATCCTGATTGCTTGTTGATTTCAATGAACCAAAAGATTCCCATCCCCACAATGCTGGGTAGACTGTAATCATTTACTATTTTAAACCAGAGAGTTTTAATCACTTCCTTTTATTATGAAAAGGAAAGAACAAGAAATTTTTCTAAATTACGTTTTTGGCTAGAAATGACTCTTTGCCAGCAACTTTGGACAATCAATTGTGAATACTGGTCTTTTATATCTCCCAGACAAATGTTTCTTTCATAGCAATGGGTGGGGATGAATGAATTTCAAAATGTCATAATTTTAGCTACCATTTATTCTACTCTATTACAAATTCAATAACCTTGAACCAGAGTTAATAGAAATTCATGATAAGTAATAAAAATCCAACTGGCCTCAAATTCCCATGGCTTTGCATGCTGCCTATAAACTACCAACTCCCCAATCTCTCCCCAGCCAGAAACAACTCCTGAGTTCCAGCCAACATCACACAGGCAGCCATCTCCCCTCAGGCCCCCTCCTGGAACTTTCAGTCTGCACACTGTCCCTATCTCCCACACCAGCCTCTTCCTGAGTGCTGTGTATCTCTGTGTCTCCACCATCCAGCCCTTCCATGGCATCAAATACCATGGCTAGAACCTCCTTAATTTCATCAGACACACCCCAGCCACTCCCACAAATAGCATCTTACCCAGGAGTCTTAAATGCTTGAAATATGCCAATTCCTATCAAGGCAGAATCCAGTCTCTGTCTTCTCATCCACCCTTGTCTTAAGAAATCTTCCTTCTTTCCTCCAAAAATCCTCATCCTTTTGAGCATTCTGATCATTTTTCATTTTTTCAAAATCCATACCTTTATCCCCCTGTCTTTTCATTTCTGTCTTTTCATTTATCTTGCCTTCTTCAGGGAAGATCCCTCACTCCTGCTTGGCCAGGCTAATTCTATTAATCCTGTGAAACTCACCTTGGCCTCCCCAATTATTCACCTGTGTTATCATAATACGACAGGCACCCCACACCCCACCACATGGCATTTGAACTGCCTTGAGAGCAGTCTGTGCTTTATTTACTTCATTGGTTAGTGCTTACTGTATAACAAATGCTCATTGATGTCTAGCAAATGAACAATTATGTCTATAGCAAAGGGTCTGAGAGGAGGGCAGTCCTCGTCCACGCTGCCTAGGACAGTCCAGGTACACACCTGTTGTCCCAGCCTGCTTGTTGACATCACTCTCATTCACTCTCCAAAGTGTCCAGGTGTGGAGAATATTTGGTCACCATCTAGGAGTCAACATATAAGGTATACTTAAGGCCTCATTAATAATCACTATCATTTAAATGACAAAGGAGTACACTCACGGAGAGACATCTGGGAAGGAGGGTCAGTGAACAGCACTCTCCCTCTGCTAGTAAACTTTTAGGATGATCTATTTTTTCCTTCTGTTCATACTTCAGCTCCTTTCATTCGCTGAGGACAAATCACTTTTACAAAAATAACGAAGCTATTTTGAAAAAGTCACAGTGAGTTTCTAGACTATTCAGCTGTCTCTGTGGAGTTGTGGAAGATGCCAATATTCTTCCAATGGAAAGTTAGCTAAGCACATGACCCGATGGCTCCACCACTAAGACAAAAGGCATGTGAATTGTGATCATAGTCACAGAAATGTCATTAAAGCCCTCAGTCCCTGAGAAATAAAATAAAATGAAACTAAAATAAATACTGAAAGTGGTCAGGATGTCAGAATATTTAGACATTTGGTTTGAAGCTGCTGTCTAGGGTCTAGACTTCCACAGCTGGTGCTGAGAAAAAAATGCACAGACAAAACTTTCAAATAGTGACAGCATATGGAAAACATTAAATGGAACATAAACATTGCTAATCAGAATCCGACCGAGGAAATCTAAAACAAAATGTCCTCTTGTGTGAATGTGCTTCCACAATCAAGTCTACTTTGCAGGGTGATGGATTTTAGCAGTTCAAGTCACTGAAGTCTAATGGAATGTTAGCATAGAGGAACATGAATCATGCTTCCTATAAGATTTTTTTTTTTGCAGTAATCAAATGTATATTGTGAGGCATCACTGGTCGGTAACTTTCAACCGTTATTTAAATATAGAAGCTAAAAGCAAATTTTTGGTTGAGCTGCAATTCCAAATAAAGTTCTAGACCAATTGCCTTGAGTAATTTTCTCGACTTTGGTGACTCACTTGCACATGCATCCCTAAAAGCATAAACACGTGTGTCCTGCCTAAATGGGGATATTTAAGATAAATCATCTCCAATTCTGAGGATGACAAGTTGAGACCACTGCCTGCAACTCTTCCGGAGTTTTCTATTTCTAGCAGATGGATGGTTCTAAGGCCTTGTATGTCAACTGAAAGGAAGATGATAGTGGGGTGCAAGATCTCTCGGTCAGCCAGAGATTTTGACCTCCTTTTTGGCAGTAGACTGGGTTATGCATTAATGCACTCCATGAATCAGCTTCTGTGAAACAGACAGCTGGCCTCAGAGGGAAATCTGACTACTCACCAACCAGGATCAAGCCAACTAGCTGATCCTGGGATGAAATTAAGGCCCAGAGACCTGGGTTCAAATTCTGTTGCATAATGTTGTTTAGTTTACTTCATCTCGTGAGGCAGTCCCACAAAGACTGGGTTCCAATGAATCTCAGCATTTTGTCAACCTAAGTCATGCGGGCACCTGAGAGCAAAGGATACACAAATGTTCAAAAGAGGCCTGGGTTATTCAGGAGCACTGCTTCTCCTGCTGCCTAGATTTCCTCACAGGAGATGAAGTCTGAATGTTATTGCATCTGCCCTCAGTGATTTCCTGCCACAGAACCAAGAGGGCTGCCTTAAGCAACGCACAATGCCAAGAACTAATATTCTTGTAGCAATGATACTTCTTCCTAGCTCACACCCCTCCATGGCCAACTTACTGGCTTCTAGACGATGCATCACTACCTACCACTTAACAATCCAGTCAGCCAGGCCAGGTTGCACCTCTGGGTGTCAGCTAGCTCCAATTTTTTGAATGTTTCCACTTGACTGTCCCACTGACATTCAAACCCAGACTTAAGCTAGCCATGCCTGATGTTTTTATCTGCCACTCATTTCAAAGCCAACTTTTTCAGACTCCTAATCTATGTGAATGGTTGGATTCTATCATCTGCACAATCAGTGAAACCAGAAAACTTAGCCTCATCTCTGTATACCTTTCTCTCCTTCATCCTCTGCATCTACTCGGACACCATGTCTTGCCTGTCTACATTTTAAATGTTTATTGCCTCATTTAATGTCAATTCCCAGGCTCCTCCTGTTTCAAGGTGCTACCATTTCTCCTGAATTACACCAGTTTGCTTCCTAAAGGTCTCTTTGTCTCCATCATCACATTCATAACCAGTGATCTCCCCAGTCTATTCAATATTGTGGCCAGAGTAATCATCCTAGAACTCAAAATCGCAAGTTACTTGTCACTGTAACGCTCTGTGAGGGGTGGAAATTTGGTGTAGTAGTTGGGGCACCACCTTGGCTGCCAGCATCCCATATCATCCATATCTGAGTGTGTGCCCCAGATCTGCTCTGAATTTCAGCTTGTGTGCTGAACAGCACCCTGGAAGATGGCAGATGATGTCTCCAGTAGCCAGGTCCCTGCTAGCCACATGGGAGAAAGATTGAAGTCCAGGCTCCTGACTTTAGCCTGGCTCAGCCTTGACTTTTACAAGCATTTGGGGAGAGAACCAGGAGATAGAAGTGTGTTCTCTCTCTCTCCCTCCCTCTCTCTCTTCTCTTTCTCTCTCCTTCATTCCCTCCCTCTCCCACTCCTTCTCCCTCTCTCTCTCCTCTCTCTATATCTGTCCCTCCCTCTGCCTTCAAATATATGAAATAATAACTAAATATTTGAAACTCTTTATGACAGCCTTGGTTTATCCATTCAACTTGATCTCTGCTTGCCATTTCCAAGTCTCATGTGAAGCTCAATGTTCACATTTCTATCACTTCATAGAGGAATCCATGTCCTGTCTCACCTCCAGGATCCCTGCCACTCACACCACACTGACTGTAGATCTTACTACTGCTCCCTTTATTTGATCAACTTCAATCCATCCCCCAAGCCCCAGGTCAGTATCAGCTCCAAGGCCTTCTCTTCTCGTGTGTCCAACAGCATCTCATCCTTGCACTTGTCCCTGTACTTAATGCATAGACTCTGAGTCCAGTGCATTTATCTCATTCTGTTTTATAATTGTGACTACATGTAATGCTTATACACATTATGGGGTATCATGCACCATTTCAACACTTGACTACAGTGTAAACTAGAGCAAGTCAAGCAATCAGCACTTCTACATTTTTTTCTTTGCCTTTGGAGCCTACCTGCCAGTTCTTCTCTTCCAGTTCCTTATACAATACCTTATTGTGACCCAAAGCTGTACTGTACTTTAGTACACTCTAACTCCTTACTTGGATTTGACTGTGTTCTGGTGCTCATTATCCAACCGCTGTCACCCCATTACCTTTCTCAATCTCTAGTAATCACTGTTCTATGGTCAAGTCAATTTTTTAACTTCCACATATGAGGGAGAACATGTAATATTTGGTTTATCTGCACCAGGTTTATTTCACTTCACATAATAGCCTCCAGTTCCATTTTGTTGCAAATTCTAAGATTTCATTCTTTCACATATATGAAGATCTGTTTATTTGAAAGAGAGAGAGAGAGAGAGAGAGAGAGAGAGAGAGAGAGATGCTAGCCGAACAGGTGGCAGCTTAACCCACTGCATCATAACACTGATCCCAACTTCATTTTTTTGATGGCTGAATAGTATACCCAAGGTGTGTGTGTGTGTGTGTGTGTGTATGTGTGTGTGTGTATTTATATATTTCTTCATTGGATCTTTATAGCTTCATAGGTCCCTGACAGATAGATAATTCCTAACTCAAATTTTGAATTTGGTGTTATGATTTTTCTCCTATCTACCGGCTATGAAATCCTGTGCAAGGTACCTAACTGCACTGAACCTCTGTATCCTTATTAGTAATGTGGAGTATCAATATCTATTTCATAATGTGGTGGTAAGGATGAGGGAATACACACATTAAAAACCACTGGCCACAGACGATAGCACACAGTAAGCCATTAGCAAGAATCCTAGTACACTATAAACTGGTGACCAAGGGCTGGTTCTGGCCCACGGTGTGTTTCAATAGGCTCCAAGTTCTGTTTGAAGACTCAGAAATTTTACCTAAAAATGTGTACTTTGCTATGAAAGCAAGTCATGAGATCTGATAGCACTGGATCTGTGTTCCTCTGACAACAAGCAGCCAGAATGGAGAAGTCCCAGCTCTTCCTAGAGGGCACAGAGACAGCGTTTATCCCAGCTCTCATTAATCCTTCCACTCTTATCCCTGGCCTGCTCCACTCTCGCTTAGGCTTATGACTTCCCCCATGAACAAAATGATGGGAAATGCTTTGAGCTGAAAAGTGCTCAAGATATATCCAGCACACAGGAATTCAGTGTAACTTGTTCTTTTCCTCCCATTGGCCCACATGTTTAATTTGATGTCAGTTTATTAATATATGAACCATAGGAAAATTACAGGATTCTAATATGGGAATCAGCATTGTCACCTCAATCAGAGGAGGCATCATTTTTTTTTGTTTGTTTTACAGATATATTGCATGGGCTTGGAGAATAGTACTTGCACAGCGTTTTCTTGAAACAATTTCAAACCCAGCTTGCTCGGGTAGCATAGGTTGGAATGTTTACCTCCCACAGCCCCAGGAGAGCTGGCCTTTGCTCAGTTTCTTCAAAGGAAGATGTCAAGTCCAGGAACCCCAAGTGGGCATCGTCATCTCTCCCTGCACATGCCATCAGCAGCTCATGGCATTTCTTCAAATCAGTGAGGTGTCCTAGAGTGTGTGTGTGTGTGTGCGTGTGTGCGTGCGTGTGTGTGTGCGTGTGTGTGCTGGGGGGCAGGCAGCAGCCTGGCAGCCCCGCTGTGCCTCTGATTATAGCATTGCCTTGTTAAAGTCCTGGAGTGCCGGTGTCCTCATTATCAGAAGGGATTCCTGCGTGGTCTTTGAGGTTGTTTTAGAGTGTCTTTCCACAGAGCACACACATCTATCCGCTAGCATCCTGACCTTGGTTCTATGCAGATCAAACCACAATCAGCATGCTTCAACAAAGGCTCAAAATTCAAGGTCACCCATGAACTCTAATTCTGACCCTGATCCTAGTTTATTATCTGACCTGAGCAATCAAAGGGCTTCCATGAATTCCGTCTCTGGTGATGATTGGGAGAATTATTTGGTTAAAATACATAATACACACATGTATACAAATGCACACAGAATTATTCTAAATTTATGCCCTACAAAATCATGCTTCAACTATAATCTAATGAAAGGATTATGAAGGAAAGTGGCCTATGGAAAATCAACATTTTCAATCATGGAAGTATTTGATAGTTTCTAAAGAAACATTAATAAATATTTGTTTTTATCAGATTCTCAGATGCTCTGATATGTCTTGAAACAATACTGACACATTGTCTAGAAAGTTTTCTACTTAAGCCTCCCAGGTGAGATTAGTTTTATAACACAAAATATTAACTTGATAAATAAAATAGCACATCAGATCAGTATATAGAGAGGCTTTATTAACATAAAACATAAGAATAATAAATGAAATTTTTTGATATCAAAAATATTTGCCAAGGAATTTATACGCATAAACCTCTTTTTCCACCCAACGCTTCTTAGGCTATACATGTACTTGCCATATCCTCTGCCATGTCTCTGAAGTGTAAAGAGGCACATTAAGGAGAGTCTTAGCCTCCAAAGTGTAGAACTCCTGGACTCCTCACCTCTTCCCACTCCATTTTGTTTTGTCTGTTTATAAGACTCTTTTTTAATCGGAGAAGCATTTCAGGAGCAGACACTTCTAGGCTTGGTGTCTACCGTTCACAGTCAGCTAAGCAATATTATTTATAATGTCAAGGAAGGTAAGACATTTCATCAAGGGTAAACATCATGAAATAAATCAACAACAAGGCACCTCTATCCACATTCACATGTAAACAGCATCGCAAGTTTCCTACTTGTACTTGTATGGGACATTCAAACCCAGTTACTTTGGACCTACAACCCCAAGGAGGTTAAGATCTCAAGCAAAGCCTTACTACCTTTTCAGGAAATCATGAAGTCCCCACTCCTTCTCTCTATCTGTCATTCTCTCTGTTTCTCTTTCTTATAAAGCCTTCCACAAAATACAGCAAATTCTGGGTAGCAAAATGCTTCAGGCTGTACCCAAGCAGGAAAACACAACTTAGACTTCTTTCTTCTTGGTAAATTCCGTGGCTGGTCTAATAGATTTGGGATGAGTTTCCAGCAGGATATTGTATTCTCCCTCCCTCTAAATGTTACCATGGGGTAAAAGAAGTAAAATTCAAATCAGACCAGTGGTCTACTTTTTTGCCATATCAAAGTCAGATGAAGGAATGGAACTACTACACAGTTGGATAAAATTAGCCTCTTTACTGCAATGTTTTAGTTGATCTTGTCCCTATTACCATAGATAATTAAGAAAAAATTCTATCCAGATGATTAAAAGGACTGTGAAAAGCACATCTAAGCAAATATTTAATTCCTTTAAAAAGCTGATGGAATGCTGAAACCCATAAAAAAGAGAGATTATTTTAGTTAGCTATAAACAAAAATAGGTTCTTAATTTACAACAGAACCTTTAACAAATGTAATGAACGGCAGCGTTCAGGACTCGCCAGTAATTTCACATGCCTTCAACATAAGGATTTGCAGTATCAAACAGAATCAGGAAGCGGGCAGTATGAAATAGATGGCAACAACCACGGGGGGGGGGGGGGCAGGACCCCATCACCTAAGCATCAAGGCACTCTCTCCACAGATAGTCAAGAAGGACCTGCAGGGAGGCAATGAGTATGTTTGCATGTTAGAAATGTTTACAGAATTAGCTCTGAAGTTTTGCAACCTTTGTTTGGGTTTATTTACTGTAGGACTGGGGCTGCATAGCTATTAGAAAGAACAAAAGGTCAGGTTTTTGCCCCCCTTACATTGATGTTTCAGTAAAGCACTATCTTACTTCCCTTCTCTGTAAAATGAAGGAGTTGGGCTCCATGGCCACTAAGCAGGGGTGGCCCTGAGAAGAGAACCCTGCAGTGTGGATGTAAAGATGACATCTCAAGACTGTGGCACATGAGCAGGGGAATTCAGTCACTGAGATGACTCCTTAACCTTGATGATTGCACTGGAGCTTCAAGAGAGCTGTGACATCGAGTACGAGTCTCCCATTTTACAGGTAAGAAAACCGAGGCCCGGAGAGGTGCCATTTCTACAAATGAGGACGTTATTCTGGGTCTTTCAACAGCTTGTGTACATAGAATTAAATGTATTAAGGACAACAATGAGTGGAATGAGAAGAGCCAGAAGACAAAAACTTTGATCAAAATTTGAAAGGAAATGGATTTTTTTCAACTAAGAAATGATTACAAGGGCTACATACATTCTTGCAGTGTGTTGCAATCAGCTCATTATTTTCTCACAAAGAAAGAGGAAAGAAACATTGTGTAATGGATGTATAATAACCCCATTGTTCACATTTGCCTTAAACAAAAGGGAAAATTTTAACAAAAGGCATAATTCATTATTTCCGGATCTGTATGAATTAAAACAGAACAATGATGTAGGAAAATAAATCAAACATCTTCATGTCAGACTGCCACTGTTAGAAGATAGCAAAAAAACAAGTATTCTAAGAATATGATTTCCTTCTAGGCATTTTATAAATGAATTAAAGGGAACAAAATTTTCTGTAAATACATCATGGATTCAAACAGCAGGGACATGTGAAGTTGACCTCAAAAACATTGAAAATTACTCAAAATGTATAGGTGAAAATAACAGATTCTGGCTCACTTTCCTCCCACCAAACACTAAAAATGCAACTGCAGAAATCTTGCCGGAGCACACAGGGCTGAATACCAAAAGGAGGCTCTCAGCAGGATTCTGAGACAGCTGGATGGTCATCATGTTCAAAACTCTTCAAAATTTAGGATCTGAATCATCATTTTGTACCATACATTCACTATAGGCATTTTGAAATTTCATGATGAGAGTCTTATCATCCAACCATTAGATTTTTGAGCAGAGAGTTTTACAAAGACAGCAAGAGAAAAAGTCACTGGGTTTCATAAGTCAAAAAGCAACTTGGAACAGCCTGCACACTTCACCTTACCGTGGACGGAAGGCTCATCTTCCACAGGGCTGCTTGTTCCAGTAGCCACACTGGTCCTGTCCATCCTATGGACCAATGCATCAGTTAGCCCTAAGTACAGCTCCCAGGCAACCGGGCACAGTGTTTCCCTGTGTGCTGCTGAGGCCCATTTTAATGGAAGAATGAGGAAAAGGGACTTCTCAGGGAAATGTTCCAATGCTGGATCTCCATATCTGAATCAGGAATCTCCTGGAGCTGAGCACTGAGGAGACTGTGCAAGGCAGATGTTCTCAGGATCAGATACGAAGCCAGGCTCCTGGGGGAAGGTGTTTGGCAATTCAACCCACATCTGAGTGCCTTGGTTTCACTCCTGGCTCTAGCTCCTGATTCCACATTCTTGCTGATGAACTCCTGTCACCCGCATGGGATACCTGAATTGAATCCCCAGCTCCTGGCTTCAGCCTCAGAGCAGCCCTGGCCACTGGGGGCATTTGGCATTTGGGGAGTGAATAAGTGCATGACAGGTCTCTTGTCTCTATCTCTGTCTCCCTCTCTGTCTTTCTCTCTCTTGCTCTCTCAAATAAATAAATAAAATTACTTTTTAAAAAGAGCTAAGCTTCTCAGATTCTGTGTACCACCTCATTCAGCAAAGCCATCACCATCCATCACTGTCCAACCATCATTAGTCTTGTGGATGTTCACCCAAATTTACAGAGGATTAAGGAACCCAGAGTTACTATTGTGCAATTTGAAAGTTTCTGCAAAAGTTCGGAGAATCTTCAAAGGGATTTTTGAAGAGGTGAGGGGGCAAGCCAGGGAAGCTACCATTAAATTAAAAAATACTTAATTGCTAAGCAACGACATAAGCATCTGAGGGATCTTCAAGACCAAGTCCCTGGGGTCTGCGGGTTTGCGTGGAAGGTCCCAGCTCTGAGGCCCAAGCTTGCAGAGTGGGAGGCCGCTTGGCTTGGTGACTTGGTTAGGTTCTTTCCATTTGGCATTAAGGACACAGCATCATAAAACTGTATTTATTTTCATAAGCAAACTATTTTAAATGGGATGAGACACGATACTACTGGTATATTTGCGCAAATGTTTAAATGTCTTTCTTTAACATTTGAGAAATGTTTTAGCATTTACCCATGTGTTAGAGATCCTCGGAAGTTGGCTGGAGTTTGAAGAGTTCTGCTTGATTTTATGTTTGTTATATTTTAATGTTGAGTCTTCTACTTATATTTAATTATTTATTTATAGGCACAGAAACATAGAGATAGACAGAGCTCCCATCTATTGGTTCATGGCTTAAATGCCTGCAACAGCTGGGATTGGGCCAAGGCCAAGGCCAAGAGCAGAGAACTCAGCTCAGGCCTCGATTTTGGGTAGCAGGGACCCAATTATTTCAGACAGCATCACTGTGTCTCAGGGTCTGCACAGGCAGGAAACTGGAGTCAGGAGTCAGAATTGGAAATTGAGCCCATGGACTCCGGTTTGGGATGCAGGAATATCAACCAACACCTTAAAAATCAGACTAAATGTTTTGCTCCTCATCAAGCCTTTGAGCTGTAATATGTGTAGCCTCAGCTGAACAACAGATTGCGAGCTATTCTTCCCCCATATCTCTGCATTGACAAAGAAAACCCGCAGTATTCCTACCCTTTACAGTCAGCAACATTTTCTAATGGAATAAAAAATTAACTTGTTCCTGTTTCTATATTGTTGTTAAATAAAATACGAGCCAGCATGGTGGTGTAGGGGATTAAACTGCCACCCATGGTGCTGGCAATCTATATGGGCACCAGTTCATGTCCTGGCCACTCAACTTCCCATCCAGCTCCTTCCTGGGGAAGCAGCAGATGATGGCCCAAGTGTTTGGGTCCCTGCCACCTATGTGTGAGCCCTTGGATGGAGCTTCTGGCTCCTGGCTTTGGTCTGGACCAGCCCCAGCCATTGAGGCCCCTTAGGGAATAGCTAAGCATATGGAAGATCAATCTCTCTCTCTCGTTCTCTATCTCCCTGTAACTCTGCCTTTTGAATGAATGAATGAATGAATGAATTGTTAAAAGAATTACCTTTGCCAGATCATTATGTGTCAACTAAAAACAAAATAATTTTTAAAATTACCTGTGCTTGGGATGCAGGCGGCCAACCGATACAGAATGGCTATTCACATTGATCTAATTTAAAAACAATTTATTTCTTGGTTTATATATGAAATTCTTACCAAAGAACCATGCAGAGGAAATATTTACATGCAAGTTTGCAATTATTCTTAGGAAGATGGTGGTCATGAGGAACCACAAGACTCATGCTACCCTCTGCTCTTGCTGCTCTTCCAGGACTTTTGGCTAACAGAGAGAGAGAATGTTTCTGGCATCAGGGATAAAGGAGATGTACCACCCACACTTTAGAAGGGGACCCACCAACATAGGGGCCCTAGCTCCTTGGATATCCCAGATCAGCAGCTCCTTTCTTCATGGCCCACTTTGGGCTGTGCTCTGAGGGAGATGAACAGCACAGCTATTCCAGAATCTTGGAGAAGGAGGGCGCATATTGAAAATGCCATTCGCACACATAAACAGATGCATGGGCTACAGAGAAGAAAACCTACCCTGAATGTACGCATGTATTCACAGCCCACATGCTGGACAATGTTCAGCATTTTCCAAATTAGCTACTTCATTAATTGTGCTTTTCTGTTTTGTTAATTCATACAATTCCAGCATTATACTTATGTTAGAATTGTACCCATACAAAAGCGAGAAACTCTGGCCTCCTGAAATGGATTCCAAGATGAGAAAAATTCAAAAAAGATTAGAGTCACTTCCATTTGCCAAACATTTTCAACTTACAGCTAAAGTAAGTACCTTTGTCTTGTTCTGTGCACAATGCCTGGCACAGAAATTGCCTAGGTCAGCCAGCATCTGGGTATCTGTCCTCACTATTCTACCTTACTGGAAAAAATAAGTCAGTATTTGATCGGACACAAATAAATTAATAAATATATTTGAAAACGTAAGCTGAACAATTCATTATCTAGTATTGAACTTTTTGTCAAACTGCATATAAAGGTAACACAATAAATTTGATGGCACTGTCCTTGAATTCCAGAAGGCCACCTAAAATAGAAAATATTGACGTAGACAGACTTCAGAAGAACAAATGTGCATTTAATGAATCCTATAACACAGAATAAAAATATCTGGCATTGAAGATTGAGGTCCGCCACATTATTTGCCTGAAGATGGGTTGGGCAACCTACTGCCCACAGCACACACAGGTCTGAAAACCACTGTGGAGCCCTGGGCCAGCCCTGCTGGGCAGAGCTGAATTTCATAGCAGGCACAATAGACAGGTGAACATCAACATGATTATACACCATCCTCGCTCCTGTCTTCCATTCCTAATCAGGGTTTTCAAAGGAATTCCCAAGGTAGCTGTGATTCACAGGATGGATGAAGAAAATGTAATTATGCTACTTTAAAACAGAATCAAATTGCCTAAGTACATATCTAGGCAGAAACATATCTTTATATAATTCCTTTGAAGCCCAGTGAGCAAAAGGAAAATGTTCAATAGTGTAGAAAAATGGACTAACGTTCCTAACTGACAAGTAATAAGTAAGTTACCTGTACCATCACTGTCTTGTTTCTTATCAAGACACATGCATTTTCAGAAATAGCCAATCTTTGTACTAGCATCAAAAATTACCTTTCCTTTGCAGGATGCTATATTTTTTCCAAATATTTGATGGAGAGAGAGAGAGAGAGAGAGAGAGAGCGAGCACTCACAAGCAAGCAGGTAGACAAGGTAATGCTCTCCTCTGTAGGCTCCATTACCATTACAAAGTGTAATTGAATGTATTAGCAGGTCTCTGTAGGAAAGTGATATGCTAACATACTTTAATTTTCATTAGTTTCTCAAAACTGCCAAGTGAGGAATTTGAAAAATGTGCATGAGAGAAATTAATAATGGCTGGAATGAATACAAGTATTAAATTAGTTGAAAATGGAAAAAAAAAAGCAGCAGTTGCTTATGAAGAGGGAGATATTTCAATCACACACAGGAAAGCCCTCCGAAGATAGCCCACCATTCACTAGCTGCTGTGCAAAAGAGCAAGAATGAACCCACACGTCCCCATCACGGGGGCCACCATTGGTATTGTACAAGGGTGGATTTAGAATTGCTAAAAATGCTTATGAGGTGAAAAGTTTTCTTTTTTTTTTTTCCAAATTGAAAGATCTACAAGCTTCAGCTAGGTCTTGCCAGTTATGTTTGCTTGAAGAAATACTGTCGATGAAAAAAGCCAGCTCTGCTCTCATGTGAATGCCTGGGCATACTTACGGAAGCACAAGATGGCAACAGCTTTCTAGTCTTTCATCCTTACATCGAATAACATGTGTTAGAGTTAACGTCTATTTATATATAGTAATCTATCCCATCCTTGAAATCACCCCAAGGGCAAGAAGTAGGTATTATTATCTCTTCTTTACAGATAGGAAAGCTGAGTTTCTGGGAGATGAAGTGATACTTGCCACAAGTTTCCTAGGTAAGTAGAGGTGAAATGAGCTTACATCATTTAATGCAAGGTTTATGGAGACTGAGTATGGCCGACTGAGCTGGGTATAAGGCACCTGACACCCAACCAGGATTCCCTCTGCTGTGGCCATCGGACGTCCTCACTGTCTGGAGTTAGGCTGATCCTCAAGAACAGAGCTCTTGGGCTGTGCTGTGCTGTGTGAGCTCCACGTGAGTTCCATGGGCCTCCAGCACCCAGATCTCAGGCTCCTTGGACCTGTTACCACTCCTGTGGAGTGCTTACTACCTCATTGTCCTCACATGGCAAGAGCATGATTGCCCAGGATTATAAGACACATTCTTTTCTTTGACCCAAGACAGTGTTTTTTTTTTTTTTTTTTTTTTGCTTAAGTCTGACATTTTGTCTGAACTGAAAGGCACTGAGATTGGTCTGTTGACTATAATACATTAGATAGCAGCAGGTGAGCCTGTGGCTCCCCACACTTGTTCTCCAGGGGGTGAATAGAAATATTGAGCATCTGGTAATGTTCAACCACATGATTGGCCATGTAGAATTATTGGAGAAGTTAAATAAATATAAAAAAGTGGCTGAATCCTCATCCAGATATATCTAACCCCAGAGCTCAAACACTTAACCATTAATATTATCACCACCTTGATCACCATGCCAGAAGCTCCCCGCCCCCCCCCAAAAAAAAAGGGTAAAAAGAGACAGGAGACAGGTGCAGGAATCCAATTAGATAGATAGACAGATGGACAGACAGACAGATAGAGATATAGATAGGTAGGTAGACAATACGTAGATATATAAATGAGGACTATTTTGTAGTTTCATTCCTATAATTTCATGCAAGTATTTTTGACCACATGTTTATATACATGAGTTATGGGGAAATTTTCTAAATTCTCAATTTTTTTACGAGGGATATCTACTTTCTATCATAAGAGTGTCATCTCTATTTGCCAAAAATGACTCACAACCTCACCAAAATGGCATTTGTGGGTGTTCAGGGGAATTAGAGTCTACATATTACATATCTTACCCTGCATTCTCATAGCCCATCTACCTTTCTAATTACCCCCGATCAGTGGAGATATCCTCTCCTAAGAACTCCCAGAACAAAGACACAGTTGCCAGCTCCAGCACTTACCCATTTCTATCCAGTCTTCAAATAATTCACTAACACAGGGTCATTCCTGGCTAAATACTGAATATCAAGATGATGAAGACTTCACCATATACATCATACATGCCCAATACTTATACTAGTTCTTAGGACACAGTATACCACCAAATCCATCATGGTTGAATTAATTACTAAAATGAATAAATGAATGATTGAATAAATGTGTCTGATTATAATAATAAATACAACCAAAATAATTGTGCATAACAAATTATTTCAACCAACCCAGCAGCTTGTAGGGGCAAACAACTACTCTCCTGCTCATGGATTTGCATAGTTGAGCTGATCTGCATGAGTAGAAAGTTGAAAGTCAGCTGGGTGTGCCTCCTGGTAGGTTGGCTTAGGTCTGCTCATACACATTCATTCTGTTTTGAAGAGGCTGTGCTTAATCAGGAATCTTCCTCTCATGGTGATAACTGATATTCAAAATTCAAGGCCAAGGGGATGGAGCTGTGGCATAGCAGGTAAAGCCACTGTCTGCAATGCCACCATCCCATATGGGTGCTATTTCAAGACCCAGCTACTCCACTTCCAATTCAGCTCTCTGCTACAGCCTGGGGAAGCAGAAGATGGTCCAAGTCCTTGGGCCCCTGGCTCCTGGCTTTGGATCAGTGCAGCTCAGGCCATTGTGGCCAATTGGGCAGTGAATCAGCAGATCTCTCTCTCTCTCTCTCTCTCTCTTTCTCTCTCTCTGCCTCTGCCTTTCTGTAATTCTACCTTTCAAATAAATAAATCTTAAAAAAAAAAGTCAAGACCAAGAGAAAAGCACGTTTAAGGCTTCTGCTTACATCAAGTCTTCTACTGTTGTAAATACATACACTCAAATCACTGACATAGCAGCTCCTTATATAAAAAGTAATAGAGTAAGTGAAGATTTGCTAACAATTATGCAAACTAGCATAACTATGAAATCATCATGGTGTCCAAAGAGATTGAATCAGAAATAAGACTAAACATTTGGGAAGTGCACCTAAAAACTACTTTAGAGTGTATGAACATCAGAATTGGTCAAATATAGTTCAAATCCCAGCCTCATTTTTCTCATATGTAAAATGACTTAATAATAGATCCTACCTCATTGGACTATTAAGAGGACTCCTAAAATAAGCCATGTGAGATGTTTTAACACAGTGTCCTAAGCACAAAGAAATGGCTCTTTTTCATGACATTTTAATAAGTGTTTGATAAATGTTTATGATGATAAAATGGTGGGGAGTACAGGGTGATCATAGTAACAATGGCAATGAAGATGGTGACAAATCACACAAAGTTTCAATTACTCATGAATGAACTAGTCTTACAGTCATATTTCAACAACTTCAGAACGTCTATGTAAACCAAAGAAACAACATCATGTGCAAAGTTGTCTCTACCAAGTTTTTCTGTGAATTTTCTCCACCAATTTAGTCTGTGATGAATACTCTGACATTCTGGCTCTTACTCAAACTGCTGGTGCATCAGTGTATCTCCATTTAGCTTTCCCACTCTATCTAGGGGACTTCATTTTAAGGTCCTCACTGCCCCACTAAGTGGCTGTGCTCCTCTTCTGTTCTTTAGTTTTTGGAATTTTAAACTTCACACTTGCTCCATCTAGTATGTCAAGTCACTTCTCTCACATTCCCTTTTAGGTCTTTCCTAAATAACCTTCATTCTGACAAAGGCTAAAAAGACACTCAACCATTGTTCCCCACTTACTTCAAAAGCATCAACTGAACAATGTTGAAGATGAATGTGTTGCAGAAAAGATAAGCCTAGATGAGGGCAGGGAATACCTCCCCTCAAAACAGTGGAAGAGACAATTTTGATGCCTCACAAAAATGGAAGATGGAAAATGTGCATATCCATACAACAAAATATTGTTCAGGTATAAAAAGGAATGGAGTCCTGATCCAAGCTACAAAATAGACAGACACAGAAAACATTACACTTAGTGAAAGTAATCAATCACAAAGGACTATCGCATGATTCCATTTACACTATGTGTCCAAGATAGACAAATGCATAGACACAGAGAAGATCTCAGTAGCTGCTGAGAGCTGGGAGTGGGCATCAGGGGGGAGCTGAGAAGACACTGAAAATGTCTGCTAATAGGTACAGGGCTTCTTTTGGGACGTAACATAAATGTTCTAAAATGGATTGTGATGAAGGTTCTACAGCTCTGTTAATTTACCAAAAACCACTGAGCTGTACAATTTAGAAGGGTAAATTCTATGGCCAGCGAATTCTATCTCAATATAGCAAAAAGAGAACATGAATACAGTGTTTTGAGCACACATTTCAAGAAATGAAAGAACCAAGGAAAAGAAGAGAGGAATCAGCATCATAATTTGCTGGATAATTATAAAAAATCATTCCTAAAAAGTATATAGAGATACCCAGATTGAGGCCAATGCTTCCCATAGAAGGCTCTTTCTGTGCTGTCTTCCACAAGATATTATTTCCATGGTTTCCTTCATATGAGAAAATAGCCCTTGTCAGTTTCTGGGAGCGAAAGCTTCTAGCCTAAGGCGGTCTGCACAGAATGCTGACTGCGTGTGTGCCTGTTTGAGCTGAAGATGCCCTTCGTCACTTCCAATCCAGTCAGCGACCAGCAAAGCTCATAGTGTCATTGGCTGTTGTTCCCCCTGGCATCAGAAAGGATAAGAAGCCACAGCCGGGAGGAGCCCTCGGGTCAGAATCCTCACAAAGAGAAGCCGTGGCAGGAGGTGCCAGCTGGAATTTTTTTCATCTCCGCCATGTAACTAGCATGTAGGCCTGGCGAAAGTTTATCTGTCATAATTACTACAGTTTGACAGGAAAAGAGCTAGACAATTTGCCTCCAAAATGATGCACCTGGTGCATTCTTGAACAAAGTTCATCAAGCCTTCGGTGGTGAATAAGGTGGTCGCTGTCACCAGCGAGTCTCCAAAAAGCTCAAACTGCCGGTCACAATGATGACTCACCAAATCTTACTCTTCTTTTTTTCTTCTTGTTTTCTACTACCTGTGGCATAGAAGGTAAGGAAGGAACAAAAAAGAATATGGAAGGGAGGGAGGGAAGATCCCAGCACTCATACAAGTGACAAGGGATTTTAACTCGAACTTCTATGTGGACAATGGCTTTAGTGGCTGGATAAGATCTGAGTTAAAAGTAGGTCAAATCTAACATCTGCCACATCATCAGTTCAGAGGTTTGCTATTATTTTAAAAGGGCATTTTCGCCGGCGCCACGGATCAATAGGCTAATCCTCCACCTGCGGCGCCGGTACCCCAGGTTCTAGTCCTGGTTGGGGCACCGGATTCTGTCCCGATTGCTCCTCTTCCTGTCCAGCTCTCTGTTATGCCCCAGGAGTGCAGTGGAGGATGGCCCAAGGACTTGGGCCCTGCACCTGCATGGGAGACCAGGAGCGGCACCTGGCTCCTGGCTTCGGATCAGTGCGGTGTACCGGCTGCAGCGGCTACTGGGGGGTGAACCAAAGGAAAGGAAGACCTTTCTCTCTGACTCTCTCACTGTTCACTCTGCCTGTCAAAAAAAAGGGGGGGGGGCATTGTCAATGTACATAAACTTTCAAATGTCATCACTTAGTAGTAGGTTAAACTGTCAACACCACAGTCTGCTGTCATGGGACACACATCCATCTCTAGCTATAACCATCTTTGACTCTTTGATCCATTCTTTGTGTCATGAATGTACAAGAAATGACATTTATTTTCTCTTAAGAAAGCTGAGCACGGTGACTCGGAAGACTCTTCAGTGGGCCCTCCCTTGTGCTGATAGGTAAAACGACAGCCCTGATGCCTTCTTTCTCTTGCTCTGTGCTTTGAGAAAGAGGAGATTCTTGACTCGCCACACAAGACAAACCCATGCAGTCAGGAATCCAGGGAAAGTCAAGTCAAAGGAAACAAATGCTCTACGTGTGACACAGAATAAACGCTTACCGATTGCTATCACCAGGCGGAACACAATAGTTCTGGTTGACTTTGCCTTCAAAGAATATAAGATTATCTGTCTAGATTGGATTAGTAACCTATGTTATATAGAACTTTTGTCTATCCCTGTGAATTGTTTCCTATTGGATTTCTTTGTCACGCTTCCCTTGTGAGACTACTGTAATGTCTGATTTTTGCCTTCCAGTAAATTAGTGTTTTACACAACTGCAAAGTCAGGAATTTGATCACCCAAAAAATGGGGAAAATGGGAAACGTGAAAAACAGAATGAAGATCTCAACCTTCCAGTGGAGCATACATTCTAGGTCATCAGCAACATAACCGTGAGCACACGTTGGGTGTGGTCATTCAGTCAAATAGGAGCCCAGCCAAAGATGTTTTCTAGGTCAGTGGTCTTCTACCTGTTCTCCACAGTGAGCTATGAGTTCCAAGTGCTGCAGATAGCCAGGAAAGTAGAGGAGAGGAGACTCCTTTTCCCCCAAGCTGTCTCTTTTTTTCCTTTGTTTTCTTTTCTTTCCTTTTCTTTGGGAGGGGGATGCTGTTGGAGGTCATACTGCAGTTTCCTGTGATCATTTGCTTGAAAAAATTCTTTGTGTTGGAAGAATCTACGGCAACCACTGGTGTAGACCAAATTTCTCTATTTTGTGTGAGTACATCACAAAATCCTTTGACAAATAACTTTGAAATTCAGAGAGACTGTTCTGACCTTCCCCTTACTAGCTAGCATGCCAGTAATCCTATCATCAAAGCAAACAATCTCAGCAAATCCCCACTGGTTCCTGCCGATTTGCTCCTGTATAAAAAATCCTCAAAATAGACTGAAGAATCCTTCTTATTCTAGGCTGGAATGAGAAATAAGTTTATCATTTTTGGAAATTAGTGTTCTACTCGCCAAACTATAGCATTTTAGAAATTATCTTTTCAAATCATAAATCCTTAAAAATAACCAATAATGATCTGGAAATACAATTCTCAAATCCTTTCAGCATGCTAGATTATAATTCATTTTACCAATTTGCTTAAAAACATCAAAATTCCCTTATAACCTCTATTTAGGGCTTTATTTTCCCTTGACCTAAGCTGGTGACTGGATTAAAGAAATTTCAATACTAGGAGCAAAAAAAGAAAAGAAAAAGAAAATCTATAGGGAGCTAGTGTTGTGGTGCAGCAGGTTAACCTGCTGCTTGTGACACCAGCATCCAATATGGGCACCAGTTCCAGTCGGAGCTGCTCTGCTTCCAATCTAGCTCCCTACTAATGTTCCTGGGAAGCAGTGGAAGATGGTACAAGGATCTGGGCCCCTGCCACCCATGAGAGAGACCCAGATGGTGTTCCAGGCTCTTGGCTTTGGCTTGGTCCAACCCCCAGCAGTTGTAGCTATTTGGGGAGTGAACCAACAGGTGAAACATCTCTCTCTCTCTCTCTGTCTCTCTTTCTCTCTGCCTCTCCCTCTCCCTAACTCTGTCTGTCAAATAAAAAAATAAAATACATGTTTTAAAAAAAAACCTTTTTTAAGAAAAGAAAATCTACTAGCAATACCTGTTAGTTCACAATTCTAATATTTTTGCTCATGAGAAAGCATATATTTTCATAGACTGAAAATATTCGGCTTCTGTCAATAGTTAACAATGATTCTGAATAAACCTAGGCACTGGGATACAATGGCCAACATTATTAATCCCTTTACATGTGGAGATACAGAACGACGACCTGGGGTCAGGGAACACCTTCACACACAGCAGTGAACTGTGAATAGTATTTTTGAAACTCTGATAAAACTTCATTTTGCCAGCAGTTGCACTCTTCAGAGATAAATTTCTTCCAGGTACAAGGCTGGCAATACTTCAGGCTGTCATCCAAATACAAAGAAATCTTCACTGCAGATTTACTAGATAGCTCTGGGAAACCTAGACTGGGCATCATAAAGAACACGGGAGAAAGGACGGGTAATTATGGCAAGCCAACATTTGAATGCATTGTGTGTGGCTGGCAGACTTGTCCTGCCTCACATTAATATTCACATCGGGCACTGTTTAATGATGCCATTCAGAATAGGGATGTGGAGCAGGAAGAGGTATAGAGGCAATCAAAAAATAATTTATTGCAATAGAAATATTCTTCCCTTTGAAGCATCATTTTGAAAAACAGGCACTTTTTTCCCAGTTCCTAATTTTACTAAATAGAATCTCTTTCCTGTCAAAGTCCCAAGGGTTCTTTATGAGAAATATAAATTGGTATGATAAAACATTCCTACACAAAGTATCTATCATTCAAGGTGTCACACTACACCGATCCTCTAAAACCACTAAACTGCACTAAATCTAAGCAAAAGCCTTCTGGCGTGCATGAGGTGCTTGTCTTGATATTTTTATCCAGTTCACCTGGGGATTTTTGAAGGAAAGAAATGAAAGTGCTTCCTTTGCTGTCTTTCATGCTCCAAATCCATCCGCATCAGTGTTCACATTAAAATTACACTCAGCAATGAGAACTGTCCAGGATATTTCCAATACTCCTCCTTAGGTAAATATTTCCTGAGTTATCCCAGGGCCCATGGGCCATCAGAGAAAGAATGGGGTTCTGTGTATAACCTGACCTTTTACTAAGGACCAGGAGAAAGAAAGAGGAAGAAGAGGAGGAGGAGAATAAGGACAAGCGAGCAGCAACAACACACATGTGTGAGCGCTGTGTGCTGCATGCTCTACTAAGCTCCACATGCCTGGTTTTCCTAGCCCCTAAAAGGACTTCTGAGGTAGGTGCTATTATTATTCACATTTCAGAAACCCAGCCCCTGAGAAAGAAAGTAAATTTCCAAAGTTACATAGCTTATCTAAAATGCATAAAATTCACTTACATGTAAAGGCGATATCTATGTCTGAGTACATAATGAGGGAACAGGGGCAATTATGAACACAAACATAGATCGGAGAATGAGTAGGAGTTGTGGTTAACCAGAAAGCATTTCTTAGGAAAAAAAAAAAGGAAGCAATTGGGATTTTGAGGCTGAATAGTGCCTCTATCGGTAGGAAGATGCTTGACTGTAGGTAACAGATAAACCAATTACAGAGGCTTAAGCAGACAGGGCTTAAACTTTCTTATACATAGAAAGACATCTTGAGATAGGTGGTTGCTGGCATTGGTTCTACTATCATACAATCCAGAAATCTCCCTTCTTGGTCTACATTTGAGGTAAATGAAATTCACTGGTGAAAGAGACATCTGTACTCCTATACCTACTCTAGTACTATTCACATTAGACAGGAAAAGGAAACAATGTAAGTGTCCTTCAGCCAATGAATGGATAAAGCAAATGTGGTACGTATACACAATGGAATATTATTCAGCCACAAAAAGGGATGAAATCATGTCATTTTTCAGCATGGTTGGAACTGGGAATTATTAGTAAGCCAAGCACAGAAAGATAAACATTACTTGATCTCATTCATATGTGGAGTTTAAAAAAAAAAAAAAGCAAAAACAATAGAAGCAGAAAGTATAATTGTGGCTCTCAGAGGTTGGACAGGCAAGTGGGAAGGGAAAGTTGGGAAAGACTAACAAGTACTAAGTGATAGCTATATAGGAGAAGAAGTTCTGTGGTTCCATTGCAGCGCTGGGTGAAGATAATCTTAATTTACTGTATATTTCTGTATTAAAACCCCATAAATATGTATAATTTCTAATTGTTGAACATTTAAGTTACATTTAGCTAATTTTTAAATTCATTTTAGTTAAAATAATTTTTAAACTAATGTGTGGGCCAACCCTCTTACCAGTTTCCTCATGGTACCAAGAAAGCTGCAGCTGCAGCTCCAGACAGCAGCACATCACATTCCAAGAAGTGAGACCAGCGCTTGCAAATGAATATCCAAGAAAAGCCAAAGCTTTCCAAAACTACTGCCACTGTCCCAGTCAGAAGACACTGACTTGGGTCAGAACTCAGGCACACAGCTCCCCTGCACAGCCACACAAACTGAATTGTCACACCTGACTTTAACCTGCTCTCTCGAGCTGGGCTTCCAACTGCCTGGAACCAAGGCTGGGCTGGAGGTAACATTACCATAGTTTGCCACAGGGCCCTAGGGGTCAGCATTTTTTTTCTGTTAAGAACCACATAGTAAATATTTTAGAGTTTTAAGACCACACAACAACCTATTATTGTGTGTGTGTATGTGTGTGTGTGTGTGTGTGTTTTACAACCCTTTAGTAATGCTTAGTTTGTGAGTTGTCTGAAAACAGGCTGCGCGGGCCAAGAGCTTGCTGACCTGAAGACAAGACCACAGGAGACACGGGCAGTGCTGAGAACTGACGTCCTAGGACAGAAACACTGCAAGCACAGGCAGCAGCACTTACCAGGAAGCCTAAAAGCGCAAACCATGGGAACCGCGTCTCCTTATCAACCACAAGTATTCCCCAGTTGATTCCCTAATGAGGCCCTGGGCCCTAGGACAGTCACACGGAGAGTCCACATTCATGTGCGCCCCACTGGTGCTCCGGCAGGATGCACAGCAGGGGCGTGTCAGGTCTGTCTGGGATGGAAGTTACCACGTCTCTTGGTCTCCCTGGGTTAGCATCCATCACTCGGCTTCCCCGATGCAGGGCTGGGTGCTGAGCCAGAGGAGGGTGGTCCCCAGTTTTTCATTCTGTTATAAACCCTGGCTCTTCTTGCAGTCTCTCCATAGTGGACACCTGTTTTCTTTCGAGGGAAAATGTTTTGTAATTCCTTGGAATTCAGGAAAGCTGATGGTCAGGAGGAGTGAGCTCTGGGATCCGCATGGCTCAGCCTGTGGCCTGTGCTGAGCCTGGGTGGGCCTGCTCCCCTTGGGGCTAAGCTGTAAGCTCTGCTGGGGGCTTTTATACTCCTTTCTCCCCTTTTATTTCAGAATTATAAACATTTAGAATGCAAAATAAATCTGCCCAGAAAATAAATACAATTTTTCAAAAAGTGTATAAGCCCTAAGCCAATTATAGTCTAACATTCTAACTGGTTTCTATCATTTACCAATTTTTCACTTTTGTAATGTGTTCAGTCCTACTTAAATTTACCTTCATGGCCTTTTGCGATCTTAAGTTTTCATATGTACCAAGCATAAAGCAGTCAGAACTATGATGAGAATAAGTTTATTTTTCATAATACATTTTTGTTTGAGTAGGAACTGTTTCAACTATCTGCTGAGTTATATTAATTCTTTTTATTAAAGTGTTCTAGCTGGAAAAGAAGCCATGGAAATTGCAAAGATAAATATGTATCAGATTACTCCTACTAGTCCTTTCTACGTGGGAACTTCAGTTTGTGGAAAAATGGAATTTAAAGATGGTGTTTTTAATGCAAAAATATTTTGAAATCCATGAAAATGTTTTCATATATCCACTTTTGTTGAATTTATTTATTTGAGAGGTAGAGTTACAGAGAGGGAGAGACAGAGAGAAAGGTCTTCCATCCACTGGTTCACTCCCCAAATGGCCACAAAGGCTAGAGATGGGCCGAACTGAAGCCAGGAGCCAAGAGCTTCTTCTGGGTCTTCCATGCAGTTGCAGGAGCCCAAACACATAGACTGACTTCCACTGCTTTCCCAGGCCATAGCAGAGAACTGGATGGGAAAAGGAGCAGCCGGGACACAAACCTGCTCTCATACAGGATGTCTGTCAATGCCACAGGCGGAGGCTTAGTCTACTAGGCCACAGCGCCAGCCCCTTTTGTGAACTTTTTGAAGACACTTTGTATGCATGAATTTCAAAACCTGCTTTGTACTACACCAGGCTTCACAATACAACAGGCTAATCTGCTACCTGGGATGCCTGCCCCAATGTCAAAGTTCTGGTTCCAGTCTCAGCTATTCTGTTTCTGATCCAGCTTCCTGCTAATGCATCTGGGAAAGCAGTGGAGGATGGCCCACAAAGTTGGGCCCCTGCCACCCACATGGAAGGCCCAGACAAAATTCCTGGGTCCTGGCTTTGTTCTGTTGTAGGCATTTGAGGCATAAACAGTGTATGGAAGATTCTCTCTCTCTCTCTCTCTCTCTCTCTCTCTCTCTTTCAATCTGCTTTTCAAATAAATAAAGAACAATTTTTGAACCCCAATAAACTTATTTTTAATTCCACTCCCCATCAACTTTTTGAAGTGCCCTGGCCTGTGTTTCAGGGGGGAGAAGGCTGTGTTACAGTTCAAAGCACACCATATGCCCTAAGATATGGAAATGGGATTTCTCTGTGTCAAAGTCTTTTGCTATTCGAATAATGATTTTAGCATTAAAGTGATTTGTAATGTGCAGCCAGTCATTCATCAAGAATCCTCTTGTAGGAAAGGTATTTGGACTAATGTTAAGATATCAGTTTAGATGACCCATGTGAGTGCCTGGGTTTGAACTCTGGCTCCGGCTCCTGACTCCAGCTTCCTGCCAATGCAGACACTGGGAAGCTGCAGGTGACGGCTCAAGTAACTGAGTCCCTGCCACCCACGTGAGAGACCTGGATTGAGTTCCCCACTCCTGACTTCAGCTTGACTCAGCCTCAATCCTTGTAGAAATTTATGGAATAAACCAGAAGATGAAAGTTCTTGGGGGCCTACGCTGTGGCATAGTGGGTAAAGCCGCTGCCTGCAGTGCCCGCATCCCATATGGGTGCCAGTCCAGGTCCTGGCTGCTTCACTTCCAATCCAGCTCTCTGCCATGGCCTGGGAAAGCAGTAGAAGATGGCCCAGGTCCCTGGGCCCCTGCACCTGCATGAGAGACCGGAAGAAGCTCATGGCTCCTGGCTTCTTTGGCCGTTGCAGCCAACTGGGGAGTGAACCAACGGATGGAAGACCTCTCTCTCTCTCGCTCTCGCTCTATCTGCCTCTCCTTCTCTCTCTGTGTAACTCTTTCAAATAAATAAATCTTTTAGAGGGGGTATTGCTCAGGGATAGAGCATTTGACTGCAGATCAAATAAATAAATCTTTTTTTTTTAAAAAAAGGAAAGTTCCTGCCCTTTCTGCCTATTGAATGCAGAAAGTGGGGAGGAAACTACTGAAAGCGTACAGCGGAACGTGTGACACAGGAAGCAGACATGTCCTAGGATGTCAGGAGAGTTCACGGGGATCGCCTCCCATGTCTGATCCCTCCCCACACACACCGTCCCATGCCTGTAGACTGTCTCTTCGCATTCCCAGGCAGCTCAGTAAACCCGGCCAGAATGGAGGTTGGAACCAGGTGATTACTCATTTTGCAGGTGGGTCTCCCGAATGAGAGTTCACGTTCTTGCAATAAAACCTAAGAAATGGAGCAACCACATTAGAGACTGGACAGAGTCCCTGGGGCCTTTGACAACCTTGGTCTCCATTCCTTCCCAAACCCCTGCTGTCTTCTTACCCTTGGGTTCTAGAAGATTCTTTTTGAGATTTATATTAAATTCTCCTATGGTGCTTACATCCGTTTGGGTTACTTTCTGATATTGTGTTGAGAAGAGCAGTGCTAAGTCTTGTCCAAGGAGGTCACAATCCAGTTAGGGGAACAGAAAGAGAGGAGAGCCTGGGAAAATGAAAGACTAGACAGAACTTGAAATGTGCTCACCACAAAAAAATGTCAAGCAATAGAGGTGATGGATATGTTCAACAACTTGATTTAATTATTATCCCCCGTCGAATTCATCAATCATAGCATCACTCTGTGACCCATAAATTACACAAAAAAGTCTTATATGACTAGCAAAAATAAAATAAAATATTAGCATAGGGAAATTCAAAGAGTTCATGGAAAATGAAATTAACAGTTTATTTTGGTACAAAAGCATTGAAACCTAGGCATAGTTTTTTCATCATATTAATTTTTCACATACTTTTTGAAGTCCCTTCATACATTGAAAGAGAAGAAAAAGGAAGCAGAGCCTGGTCAAAATTCTTCATCTTTTATCTCTACCAACCTGCACCATCCCAACTACGTCTTCCTTCTCCTGTCTCACACTCTTATTCATTGTTCTATCAGCTCAGATAAGCTTGGCTGCAAGCCACAGATTACAAACAGTACAGACAAGTCTGATCTCACTTAGCACAAGGTCTGCAGGTACACGCCTTCTCTGTTGGTTCTGAACTCAGTGCTGTCAGGACTCTAAACTGGGTTTTCCATCATCCTGTTGGTCTCCCTTTCATGGTGCCAAGATGCCTGCCATGTCCCCAGGTATCATATTTGTATGGAACAGAACACAAATAAGGGAGTGGGTGGGGCCAAAGGGACTATTCCTTGGCTGCTCTCTGGTTTCAGAGTCCCCTGCAGATTTCCTTTCCTTGGCGTGTGTGCCAGACCTGGGCCATCATATATACTCAGAGACTCTCACCCTCAAAGGGAAATGAGTGTTCTTGACTGGTTCAGACCAACCATGAAGAATGTGCTAGGACTGTGAGTGCTTTGAATCAGCCAAAGAGAAAGAAGGAAGCTGCTCTGTGGGTGGCTGAGAGTGGCTGCAGCCTCAGGATTACCCAGAAAGCAGGCTCGTGGTTTGGGCGTCATCCCTGACTTCTTTTTTCTCACCCCCTCCTCCACTCTTGATTCACACAGTGGCTTTCATCCAATCAGAAGTCAAGCTCCATCAACTGTCTCCCGACCTATGCAAACTCCTGATCTCACCGTCACTCTTCTTCCTGTTGTATTATGTCTTACTTCTAAAGTTTCAAAAGCCTTCTCCAAGGACTTCTCCCCTGCAGCCTTGCTCCTTTAGCAACCTGAGAAGTATATATAAGAATGTACGAAGCTCTCCCCGGATGATATCATCCTGCTTTGTAAAAACCTTCACAGACTCCTCCAATTTCAGAGTAAAATTCAAGCTATCAGTCTGGCATTTACTGCCCTCAATGAAGATGCTCCATCCTGCCTTCTTAGCAATTGCTCCCACCCAGCCCCCCATATGCAGTCATTCACACATACAGGCACACACTCACATACAAATACAAATGGTCATGGTCCCTTCTTCTAACTTTGTTCTCGCTTCTAACTCACACACAATCCCAACATTCAAATCTAACCCCTCACTAAGCAAGCATTCTTAACCATTTTACATCAGTTCTCATATAAGAAATCATGCTCCTTCTACAACCCACCAAGGTAGACTTCCAAGTTCATTGAGCTGGTAGATGGCTAAGGAGACAGGGATTCTGAATCACTTGAACTTGATTCCAGCACACTGGCGAGAAAGCTCGGTTATTGAGAACATATTCTCCTCCAGGACACTGGTCTGAGTCCTTCTAGAAGCGTTGAGTTCTGTAATTTACCTTATGGCTCTAAAGGCATTTGATATTTCTGCAGTTAGACAGAATTAGGTATCCTTGTGTCATACCTCCTTCGCTACTTCACATTTCTTCAAGACAGAATTCCTGTCCAGGCCTGTGTGCATAATTAATGCTCCAGAAATCCAAATGGCACACCATGAACTGTGGTCTTCATTTCAAGAGCAGAGCTGGGTGGAGAAGTGATCAAAGTTAAGTGGCTAAGGAAACACACAGGAGTGCGGCTGGGGCTGGCCACATGGGCAGAATGACAGCCGCATTCCATGGATGGTGAGACGAGCAAGTAGAAAATGAGCAAGTGGACCATATAGGACGGTGCACAGAGTTACTGAGGTAGGGCAGGGAGCATGTGGTGGTGGAGGAAGGGAGGATTCACAGAGAAGAAGGGAGGGGATCCATGGGCCTTCCCGGGGCACTGCTGACAAGTGTTCCTGCTCTTTCCAGCAAGAGCTACACCCAGTTCCAAGGACAGAACACCAGCATTCCATTTCTTTGGATTACATATATGATGCTTCATATCAAAGCCATAACAGTTAGTGGAAGACAGTCCAGCTTCCTGCTGTGTAGTAGGACCCATAGAGCTTCTGCAGGGGCTCCGAGAACCCTAAGATGTGACATCAGGCACGCAGGGGTAACCACCTGCGGATGGCACCCTCGCCTGCTAGGCAGCCTGGCTCCCCTCCGGGATAACTTTTCCAGCAGCAAAACAGAGAAGATGATCCAACCGTTCCCGGAGCAGCACGTGGCGGGCAACACACACCCTTCACGCCAGCCCTGACACGGCCAAGAGCTCCCCCTGTCTGATTTGTTCCTCGGGAATTCCTGAAGGCGTCGGTTCTTCCTCACGCTTAGCCATCACAGTGAAGGGCTGGAGTGGAGCTGCAGCAGCTTAGGCCACTGTGTAGCTTCTCGCATGGGCCGCAGTTCAAATCCTGGCTGCTCCACTTCGATCCAGCTCCCTGCTAATGGGCCTGGGAAAGCCAGGAAAGATGGCTCAAGTGTCCCTGCCCCACATGGGACAGACCTGAATGGAGCGCCTGGCTCCTGGCTCTGGACGGCCCTGTCCCAGCCACTGCAGCCAGCAAACAGCAGATGGAAGACAGGATCTCTGTCTGTCTGTTTCTCTCTCTCTCCCTACCCCCCTCCCTCTCTGCCCTCTTTCTGTAACTCTATCGTTCAGAATTAAATCTTAAGATAAAATTCAAAAATTACAGCAAAGTGACAAATTCTATTTGTCTAGAGTCAGTAAACAAGGATCTCTCTCTGTGTCAATTTCTGACTTTAGGAGTATCAAGGTGTATGGGAGGGAAGGAAGCATCACTATGTTCCTAAATCTGTGTATATGAAATATATGACACTTGTATAACTTAAAGAAAAATTTTTTTAAAAATCTGTCTCTAACTAGGAAGCTGAAAATATCTGTTAAAAGGGTAAATTGGGAGATACACTTGAAAGTCACTAAAAAATTATATCTTCCCCCAAGCTTATTTAGAAGAAATATGTAAAACGGGAAATGTAAATTTAAAAAATGGCACCAGGTACTTGAAATGAATTCAGTATTTAAAGGAATACTGCATTCATGAGGTACATCAGAAAATTCATAGAAAATGAAACTAAAAGATAAGCTTATTATGATGCAAAAATTTTTGAAATCCATGCATACAAGGGACTTAAAAAACTCATGGAAAATTAAAATTATGAAAAAAACTGTGAATGGATTTCAAAACTCTTTTGCACAAAATAAGTTTATCTTAAAATTTTAGTTTATTTATTTTCACTTTGTTTGAAGGGCGGAGATATAGAGACAGAGAGAGGTCTTCCATCTGCTGATTCACCTTCAAAATGTCTACAACAGCCAGGACTGGACCAGGATGAACCCAGGAGCCCAGAACTCCATCTGGATCTCCCATGTAGGTGTCAGGGTGCTGATAACTTGAGCCATAACCTGCTGCTTTCCAGAGCGCACATTAGGAGAAAGTGGATCAGAAGCTAAGTAGCAGGGATTGAACCAGGCATTCTAATATGATCTGCAGGTGTCCCAAGAGACAACTTTAGCCACCGCACCAAATGCCAATCCCAAATGTACATTTTTAAAAATTCACTATTTTTCATGAAATTTTTAAAGTAAAGATGGCCAGGTTCCAAGAACTACATGGGAACTAGGTGGGACTAGATAGAACCTGGACATGCACTGGGAAGCTGGCTGGACCTGCAAAAGTAGGTCAAATTGCATATCTGACCTTCCTAGCAGCCAAAATGAAAAAGGGAAACACACTGGGTTATTAGGTTCCCACGCCCTGACCAAAAGCCTGCATCTTGGTCAGGAGAGAAAGTTTCTAAGTTCCACACCAAATCTGTGGCAGATGAACCTCAGAGAGGCACATTTAAGGAACACAGTGATGATACTTCCTTTCTTCCCATCCACGCTCCAACCCTTCTTCCTCCTCCCTCTCCCATTCCACTCTTGCTTTCTATAAAGATCTACTTTCTGTTTATTTAATGATCATAAGTTTAATCCTACACTAAGTAAAAGAGTTCAACAAATAGTATGAAAAAAAAAAAAAAAACTGTTCCTCAAAAGAAGAGACAAGGGCTGTAAACAGCCATCGAATCTCACCATTATACGTAGTGAAATAAGTCAGCCCCCAAAAGACAACTAAAGAGAGTACCTAAAATGTAATGTAGTGGGAAGAAATGGACATTTGAGACAGATTCTCTTTAAAAGAGAAATTGTTAAATATTGGCAAACCATTGATAAGCCAATAGGAACACAGTATTTTGAAAACATGAATGCCACAAGTAAAAATGTGTGGCTCAGCAGGAAGTAGAAAGCTCCCAAGAACAAGCCCTGAGGGCTTTCAGAAGTCACACACTGCACTCATCAGGTGTCCACATGCCTCAGGGGCACACTCCGCACGGGCCTGGTGAGTGCTGGGCTCCAAGTGTCAGCGAAAACCGAAAGCCAGACTCTCCGGACTGAGCAGCTCCGAGGCTCCTGTTGAGGACTGTTAGCAGAGTCCTCTGTGCCAGTACAGGAGGGTGAACAGGCTCACTGGGCTTTTCACCCCAATACTTTGACCTGCAGTATCTGAGGCTCTCACTTCAAACTACGCTTGGGTCCAGCCAGCTTCCCAGTGCATGTCCAGGTTCTGTCTAGTCCCACCTAGTTCCCACGTAGTTCTTGGAACCTGGCCATCTATCCCCACCACTCTATCTCAAGTGCTACCAAGTGGGTCTCCCTCAGCATCAAGCCATTTCTCCATCATTGGAATAAAACACAGGCTGGACCATCTCTCTCTTCTTGTTCTCCCTCCAACTAAAGTGCAAGGTCCTTGAGCATCTGCCTGTATCTTATTGATCAGTGTGTTGCTAACATCCAGCACCGAGACTTGCTTATTCAGAGCACTCAGCAAACATTGAGGAAGTCATTAAATCTTTTTGCTTGAGTTACATCAGTTCCCTGACCTATAAAATACAGATTATAAAGCTATTGCAAGGATTAGATGGATTAAAACCTAGAAAATAGAGTGTTCCGGTATGTTCTAAGCATTCAATAAAATTTATCCATTCTATAAGGCACTCAATAAAAGTTGAGTAAAAGGCTAAATGAATATGGATATGACAGAATCAATATTAAAAATTAAATGACTTACTTTCCAAGTAAGTTTTATCACTTAAACGCTTTCACATTAAATCTGTATCAGCACAACTGTCTGGTAGTTATGGAAAACAAGTATTATCATGGCGCAGGGCAGCTGCCAGTCACAGACAGAGCTGGAACCCTGATGGAAGTATGTACTGTATGGAGGGCGGTGGCCAAATTCCCTTTCTCCTCGCCCTGTTCTCTTTCCTAGAATCCAGGATGGTGTGATGAGTTTTGCATGTGACACAGTGGAGAAAGTGACCCCCATAAGCTAATGTAACTCAGCATTTGTTTCCGGCATCTGCCAGAGCAATTTCAATTAGCTTCCAGAATAGATACTGCCATGTAGCTGATGCAGCAATTTCCATTTAAAGCACTGTGGAGCAATTTCATTTCATAAAGCGATCCCTGCAGCTTAGATTCAAGAGTACGCCACATTTGCGAAGATGGAAATGGAATAATTATGTTCTAAGTAGAGACTATAAGTTACAAACCAATTCCAAAGGCCAGTGAATTAGAAAAGTTGCTTTTCCAGGTATCTTTTTTTCAGTCTTTGGGGCCCAGGGGCTTGGGGCCAGGGCTGGACACACAACTACACAAGAGACTCTGCCCCATGTCACATATCCCATACAGTGGGAGAGCCTGGATTTAACCACGTGTGTGACCAACTCCTCACCCCCGGGCCCCCTGCAGCATTCTCACTAAAGAACTTAGAAGGCAAGACGACAGTCATGACCTCTCATCCAGAGCAGCAGAATTCTAAGGAAGAAACTCTTTACGGCTTTGGAATGGTGTACTTAAACTGTGGCTAATATAGTTTATTTATTTAAAAGTACTCAGTGTGTATACTTTCAGCTCACCAAAAATTATGAATCATCCCAGCCAATGTTTTCAGATCACTCTGTTGAGGAAGATATGTTTATACTGATGCACATCTCAGGCATATTTCAAAGAACTAAACATTTATTAATATTTGGATTGGGTGAGTACCGTACGCATGACAAATTCTTCAGCTATTTCTGGAGGGCTTTTATAAACGAGTCCACAGTCATGAATGAAATAATGGGTACCCTTCCCTCTAAAGTAAAGAAAATTCCAATTTTTCTCAATTTTATTAATCTCTAACATAATAAAAATGCTTCTCTCCAAGTCATAGGAAATAGGTGCCCAAAAGGCATGAGACAAACATTACCAGTTATCTATTTTTGAGTTAATAAATATTTAAAGGTACACACTTATTGAATCTAATATTAAAATCAGAACGATAATATATTCACATGGCATTAATAGAAACTAATTTTAAATTTCAACTAGCTTTTAAAAACCAGAAATATAAATTTTGAAATCAAAGCTAGTGTCTAATATGCTTTGTTTAACTGTGTTGCTATTTTAAATATATTGCTCACTCTACTTTCATTCTGCTTAGCTATAAAAAAAAGTAGAGTATTCTTTATAGGCAGTGAAATGCAAAAAGCTTATGTTGATAACTGTTTGCATACATATATGGGCACATCTCAGGGTTTGTTCTCTGCAGTCACTGTGTCCAGGAGGTCACCCATCTCAGGGCACCCTCCTGGGCCCAACCCCAAATCCTCATCAAACCTTCTACTATCACCAGGGCAATGAGGGCCAAAAGCTCAACAGATGACTGACTCAAGAACTGTGGTCTATCTCCAAAGACTGAGCTATCAAGACACTCCTGGAGGAGGGTAGGAAGGCCTGGTGCAAAGAACAAGCCTGTGGTTTGAAGTTCAAAGGCATTCTAGTGTTAGTCTAACAAATCCAGCAAGTGTCTTACTCCAGTAAACTACTGGTGAGGATACAAATTTCAATTCCATGCTTGAATACAATTTTATAGGAAATATATTGCATAACAGATGGCGGTGGGGAGAGCCTGCTGCAGAATCACATCCCTGGGGCACAGCTAACATACAACATCACCCGCATGACAACTGCTCCCAGGAGGGTGCTCACCACACCAATGCAAGTCATGGCTTCCATACAGCCTCTGTTTAGAGGCAACATTTGTTTTTCTCCTATTTTTACTCCAATGGGGTGGATCAGCTAGGAACCAGAGCAAGTGTAATGGACTAAATGCTCCAGGTACATTATCCATTCCCTTCCTTTCACCGTGTGTTTATCAGGCAGCGCAGCTACTTTTCACATATAAATGTAAATGGAGACCTGCATGTGCACAAGGTAAGATGCGTAAGTAGACATTTGTGCCCAGCATGGAAAGTATTTCATAAGTGAGAAAATTATGCTCATAGTTTACAGAGCACAGCACATAGCATACTGTGGGATCTGCATGCTTTGTTGGTGGTTGTTTTCCCAACCGTTTTCTGAAAACAATAAAAGCCACAAGTTGTGCTAACTGGATCTGGACTAGCTGGAAATTGAATTCAGGAGTATCTAAAGAAAATAAATCTTTAGCATGAGCCACTTTTTTTTCTCCAATCTACTAACTGTATTCTCCTTTCAACTATCCAGTGGGGAGGTGAAGAGTGTCTTTTAGGGAGTGCATCATCTTGCCAGCGCTGCTATTACAAAGGCCCACAGACTAGAGGCTTAAAGAACAGAGATTTATTGTCCAGCAGTTCTGGAGGCTGGAACTCCAAGATCAAGGCTGACAAGGTTGGTTCCTTCTAAGGGCTGCACGGGGCGATCTGTTCCAGGCCTCTCCCCTGACTTGGAGATCTCTGTCTTCCTGTTCACACGCCCTTCCCCCCATATGCGTATCTAACTCCAAGTGTCATCTTTTTATGAAGACAAGAGTCATATTGGATTAGGGTCTACACTATGACCTCATCTTAACCTGATTAGCTCATAAAGAACTTTTCTTCTTCAGACAAGGTTATACTCCGAGGTACTGGGGTTAGGACTTCAGCATATGAATTTGGGGGTAGGGAGACACAGCTAAACAAACCTATCACAGGGAGGATAAAATTAATAGCTTTCAAAGGTAGTTCTTACCTATATGATACAAGAAAACAAAGATTCTTTCAAAACTGAAGGCTTCCTATTTTCCCAAAGAATCTCAAGACTTCCTCTGTTCATAAAAACAATTCTAACAACTAAGAAGATTTTACCATTTCATCAGGTGTTGATAAAGTCTGGCCAGGGTTGTAAAGCACAGTTTTAAAACGTGCTCTGGGCACTGTCTGGCAGAGCAGTCAAGCTGCTGGCTAAGATAGCCACATGCCATGTCAGAGTGCCCCTTCCAGCCCTGGCCCTTCTCCCAGTTCCAGCTACTGCGCAGCCTGGGAGGCAACACATGGCTATTGTTCAAGTACTTGGGCCCCTGCCACCCACGATGGAGACCTGGATTGGGTTCCTGGCTCCTGGCTTCGCCCTGGCTCAGCCCTGGCTATTGTGAGCCTCTGGGGGGTGAATCAGCAGTTGGAAGCTCTTTTATTCTTTCTCTGTAGCTCTACCTCTGAAATTAGTATATAAAAACAAAAAAGGAAGTAAAATGGACTTTCTGTTTGAAAAGCAGAAGGCAGCATCTTCAAGTGGGCGTGCATGTGTATGTGTGTGTGTGTGTGTGTGTGTGCGCGTGCTTTTGGGTCAAGCTGCTCTGGATCAGGATGACTGGATAGTGCAGCTCTCACTTTTTTCCCTGGACTTGTAGAACAGTTCCTGAACACACAAACCCTGCAGCCGTCTGTCTGGCTTCTCTCCTGGCTCTGTGGCTGGTGGCCTTGTGAACAAGTCACTCACCCTCACTGCTCCTCAGCTGCCACATGGGAAAACGTGGCAAATTAATCTGTTGTGAGGATCAGTGAGGGTGTGTACAGGTGTTTCTATGTAGGATATGATCACATAATTTTACATTTCCTAGACCAGTGTCTGACATGCACGGTGCTTTAGAAATGTGATGAGTGTGGCTGTTACTATGATTCCTCCCGGTCCACTACCAGCAGCTAGACTCCTTCAAAACAGTGAAGACACGGAACGTGTCAGCTGCCATTTAAAAAAAAAATACACAAGAACCACAATGTAGTGGAAACAGATGCTCCTTTGTGTCATTCATTCATACGGAGCATTGAAATTAAGGACCTACTGTGTTGGCGCTTCGACTCAATAGGCTAATCCTCTGCCTAGTGGCGCCGGCACACCGGCTTCTAGTCCTGGTCGGGGCGCCGGATTCTGTTCCAGTTGCTCCTCTTCCTGTCCAGCTCTCTGCTGTGGCCCTGGAGTGCAGTGCAGGATGGCCCAAGTGCTTGGGCCCTGCACCCACATGGGAGAACAGGAGAAGCACCTGGCTCCTGGCTTTGGATCAGCGCGGTGCGCCAGCCGCAGCGCACTGGCTACAGCGGCCATTGGAGGGTGAAACCAACAGCAAAAACTGTCCACTCTGCCTGTCAAAAAAAAAAAAAAGAAAAAAAAGTCCCTACTGTGGGCCATCAGGGCTACCTAAGTTTACCATGGCTGTTTTGTCTTGTTTGGATAAGTCTACAACCTTAATTTTATAGAAAGAAAGGGAGAAGGAAGGAGCGAGGGAGGGAGGTAATATCATTATGTTCTTAGAGTTATATCTACCAATCACATTGAAGCTGTTAAGAACTAATTACAAATTAAAATTTTAAAAATTTAAAATAAACAAATGCAAATGAAAATATCCAAGTGACCCTTGAGAACTGACTTCTAAATTCTAATCTCATACACGTAGAGGTATTCTGTGCCTCAAATAAATAAAATAAATCTTAAAAAAATAATAAAAGTTCAACGTTTGCCAAAGGAAACTTATTAAGAACCCAAGGAAAACATATTTTAGAAAAGATCACACAGTATGTCAGAACCAAAAGAGGCCAGCAAAGTCACCTGAGTCTACTTTCTGTGCATGGATTTTTTTTTAATTGAAGAGCAGAAAGAAAGCTAGACAAACATAGAGCAAGACAGACAGAGCTCCTACTGCTGGTTCACTCTCCAAATGTCTGCAATAGCTAGGACTAGACTAAGTCTAAACCAGGAGCTTGGAACTCAATCCAAAGTCTCATATATGGGTGGTAGGGAAGCAACCCCTTGAGTTGTCACCTGCTGCCTCCCAGGGTCTTAATTGGTGGGAAGCTGGAATCAGGAGCCAGAGCCAGAATCAAATGCAGACACTCTGATATGGGTTGCAGGATCGTAACCTGCATCTCCACTGCTAGGTCCGACACCTGCCCCTCTGTGGATGTTCTGAGTCCTTTTCCCCCGCATCAAAGGGTCATCCCGTTTGGCTGGGTAGCGTACTCCCCTTGCTGGGCGCCCATCCTCCTGTAAACAGCTGGAAGGTAGAAAGTTCTTTCCTGTGTTGAGCAGAATAGACCTTAATGCTATATGCGGGACCAAACAGAACCCATCTAATGCCTCTTTCACACAATAATCCCCTGAGCATTCGATGCCAGTTGCCCATTCATGCGTCCAACGTGCCACACACACTGCTCCAGGCCTGCTAGAATCTTCTCTGTGCTAAACACTCCTGTGCCTCGAACATTCCTCACGGGAACTAGTTTTATTCCCTGTGCAATTTTGACTTCTCTGCTTAAAAGAGGAATTTTTCTCCTTTTACAGTACATTGCCCAGAGCCACAAACATTCCTCATGGTTGGTGCTTTTCCCACTTGGATTTCACTCATCAGTCTATCTTGGATTACTGCATGTTACACGTGCAGAATGTTTTAACCTGATTTATAAATTATGATGAATTTGGTAAAACACAAAGAGCTAAATGGCTGGATGTCAACTTTATAGAAATGGATCAATAATTTTAAAGACATCCCTCCAATCCTATTTCCTATGCATTTCTTTGTTTATAGAAGAACTTGAAAAAAATCTATGTTCCAAGTACTTTATACAATACTTGGTTTCCAGAATAGGTTTGAGACCACAAAGATTACTTACTGCTTCTTCACTGTTCTTTTTTTGCCAGTACATTGTTTAAAGTTAAAAATGCAGCTAAAAAATAGCAACATGAACTAGACATTGACATAGCCCTGAAAGTGACACAAAAGACTATGTCAGGGAGTCCGTGGGAATGCAATCAGACCATAGAGTCTTCATGTTCATGGTCGAAGCTCCAATTATCCCACTCAAGATACAAATCAGCAGCCACATTTTAGAGCTTTAGTCGTTCTTCTTGGCAAACATTTTAAGTCCCCCCTACCTCTTTTTATTTTTAAAGATAGGTCCTATTCTGTCCCAGTTGCCCCTCTTCCAGGCCAGCTCTCTGCTATGGCCCGGGAGTGCAGTGCAGGATGGCCCAAGTGCTTGGGCCCTGCACCCCATGGGGGACCAAGAGAAACACCTGGCTCCTGCCATCGGATCAGCGTGGTGCTCCAGCCGCGGCGGCCAATGGAGGGTGAACCAATGGCAAAGGAAGACCTTTCTCTCTGTCTCTCTCTCACTGTCCACTCAGCCTGTCAAAAAAAAAAAAAAAAAAAGTCCTATTCTCTATGCTCCAGTTCTCCAGTAATGTTCACTCTAGAGTTTTCCTAACATCAGCACATGTAGACTACAAATGTTCCAGCAGACCTACACAAGTTAAGGCAATTACAAGGACATACTAGGTGAATTCATTTGGCAAATTGGCCAGCCTTAGTTCACAGATTCCATGTTGCTGAAGTATAATTAAGTCAATGTCAGAGAATCAAATGAATTCTCCCAACCAAGCTGAGCAGAGGATCCTTGGCACTCAAGGAAGAAAGAGCCAAAACCAACTGTAGTCTTGAAAACCCAAGCTGAAATTGGATTCCCACTTAACATGGCTGGCCTGGGCGCGCATATTTCAAAACTCCCCAAATCTGCCAATTCGTGTTTTTCCCCCTCTTGAGAGTGACTTTGTAATTACATAGCACTTAACCTAACAAGGAAACTATCTCCTGGCTGAGACTTCACAGCAGGGCAAAAAGGCAAAATTTCCTCACGATCTCATACCAAGAGAACATGTTTATTTTTTTTAACTACCCTATAATCATCAAGAACTCACAGGTCTTAGTATTAAGAAAAAATCAAGGACATTATTAAAAATGAGATTTTTTTCCCCTGCCCTAAGCACTAACTTAAGCCTTAATTCCTGATATTTAAGCATAATTTAGTAAAAACAACAAAAAGGCAGTACATTTACATAAAAAGACACCAGTTCAGTCTGGCATAACTCATTGTCATGGTTTTGTTGAATCTCCAGTTTTTCTTGTCCATCTTTGGGTTAGAAGCAAAATATTATTTTCCAATAATATGAAGCTTATATTCCAGATTAAAATCCGTGGTTATTACATTTGAAATTGTACTGCTATGAAAAAGTAAGACTCAAAAATAAACACTCAGCTCATAATCCAACATAAAAAGTTTTTCAGAAGAATTATTAAAGAATCGTATCAATGGGGACCGGAAACACATGAGACTAACTCTATCCTGCCCTTATTTTAGTTGCTGCCTAAACCTGAGAAAATCAAATCCTACGTGTCCCAACAGGGTGATTTTTTTTTTTTAATTAAATGAGTCTACTCCATTTATAAATACAAAAAGTCTTCAAAAACTTCATGGAAAATGGAATTAAAAGATAAGAGTATTTTGGTTTACAAAAATTTGAAATTCATGTGTTTGAAGGTCTTCAAAAAGTTCACAGAAAAGGTGTATTATGATAAAACTATTCATGAACTTCAAAAATTATTACATCAAAATAAGCCCATGGGGGCCAGAGCTCTGGCTCAGCGGGTTGAAGTCCTGGCCTATGGCGGTGGCATCCCAGATGGGCACTGGTTCAAGTCCTGGCTGTTCCACTTCTGATCCAGCTCCCTGTTAATGCACCTAGGAAAGCAGCAGAAGATGGTCCAAGTGCTTGGGCCCCTGCACCCATGTGGGAAACCTGGAAGAAGCTCCTGGTTCCTGGCTTTGGATCAGCTCACCTTCTCAGGGGTTGTGGCCATTTGGGGAGTGAACCAGTGGATGAAAGATCTCTCTCTTTGTCTCTACCTCTCTCTGTAACTCTGTCTTCCAAATAAATAAAATAAATCTTTTAAAAAAGATAAGCTCATTTTCTAATTTCTCTTTTTGGAGTACTCTATTGTACTAAGTGTCAATTTCCCTGAACTCTGTGCAACAGCTTAAAAGAAAAGTTTCCGCCAGGAAATTAGGCGGTCTGTGCTCCAGGCATAGTTCCGTGACACTGAGCAAGTCACGCATCCTCACTGAATCACCAGAGAGGTCAAGGGGAGACAGCAGCGATGAGCTCAGGTTCTGGAGCTGGGAGATGCAGACACTGAGCCAGACAGGGCCACACACTCCTCATTCCTGCACTTCTCACTGTGGTCAGTTTCCAGCTAGAGAAAATGTGAAACACTGCCCCTGTAGTGTCAAAGATTACCCTCAGGAAATGTCTGGCTCTAAAAATAGAGAAAAGAAAGATCAAAACTAGAGATTTCATGATAAAGAACTCTCAGTTCATCAGTGTCACCCCTGATTAACATCTATAGACCCTTCCATGCTCACAGAAATTATTGTGTAGGGTACTAAAATATACTACACTTGCCTGGACACAATTTAATTTCCATTATAATCACCCAGAAATAACTTCGGTTTAATTTATCTTGTGTCATTACCCAGGAAGAAACATAAGATCGATTTCTTTTCTAAAGAAGGAGAATGTTGAACATGAGAGTTATCATGTCGATTTCACCTTTACCTTTGCCTGGCTTTAGAACTATGCACCCATTTGTGTGTTCTTAGAAAATGTATTTCCATTGCATTCATGCTCGTTGATGCTTAGCAACTTCAAATAATGGTGCTATTCTCCACTAGTTCCAGTGACAGGAATTCCTTCAACATCTCTAGGTACTCCATCCACACATTCTGTTTCAGTATTGTTGGCTGAATATTTCTATTTCTGTAGTATGCGATTATTTTCTTTATTCTGGAACTACTCCTAATCTACTGGGTGAGAATCATTTGGAAACCATGTTCATTTCCATAAAGACCCCTTCAACGTAGCATAGGCACACTTCTGAAACATGACCTCATATACCACCCTCATGGGTAAGCTAAAAATGATAGGTGAGTATAATTTTTTAAAATGCAGAATTTATGCCACTAACTTAGTACGTTACCCTTTCCAGTCCAGATGTACTGTACAGAATTGAAAATGTTACATTCAGAAGTGAAAATGTTATGTCATAAATGATGCACTTGTGAGGCACAGAGATTTTTAAAAGAGGATGTTAATCTTTAGCCTGTCCAATCTCAAATGGGAATGAAAGATATTAAAAAAGTGAGAGATTTTACCAGTTCTCAAGCTGTTCTGAAGTTCTCAATCTGTTATGGGACATTTTCAAAATGTAAAATGTATTTATGTCTTTTACAAACTAAGGCAACAGGCAAAATGAAATGAGTTGCTGCAATTTGGTGGGAGCAAGTCCAGGCGATTGCTGCTGTGCTAAGGAGATCGGCGTTACCCCCGACTCTGCTGAGTCTCCAGCCCCTTCCTTTAGGATTACTGAGTGTAATTCAAGGGAAGGACGCAGCAACCAAGATGGCTTTCATAAGAAAATGGATACTCCCTAGCACACTTTCTTTCTGGCAACCACAGTTCATGGAAACCCTGAAATGCATCATGGTGTTCACGGTGGAATAAAGTGTGTCAGATCTACCTGCTGACCAATAATATACCAAGAATAACTCTTTAGGACCACAGGAGTCAAGAATGGCCGTGATGTAAGACCAAAAGAATGCTTCACTTAATTAAGTTTTTCTTACTTTCAATTTTTTCTGACAAGGGTTCCAATTTGTGAACAGGACTAAGGATTACAATTGAAGTTTTATCTCCAGACACTGCAGATACGTGTTCATGCATGAAGGCTGGAAAAGAATATGCCCTCAAGATGCACTGAAATTTAAGTGCTATAAAATATTTAATAGATACACGTTAATTTTTTAAAATATTGATTTTTTAAAATAAGAAATATAAATCCTACACTAAAATACGTAAGGTCTCACATGAGTTAGAGGAGTTGTTCTGGACATAAAAATAACCTGGGGACGCAACAGTTGCCTGCAATCCAGCAAAAGAAAAAAAACTCCACCTGTGGTGTTTAGGTTATACACAATGATGCCAATTTGCAATCTGTAAACTCATGCAACAGAAACCTAATGGATTTTGTTTTGGATACTCACTTCCTAATGAACGGCTGCCAACTTGCTGGCTATCCCACATCAGCCCAGAAGAAGAGACAGACAGACCTCAAGCAAGAAGTGCGAACTTGGTCTCAGCTGCCAGGGGTCAGCCTGTGCATTCCTTATGGAACCCACACAAGCTAATAAATCTGTCGGCTTTTCCTGTCATTTGTCATCCACATAAACCAATCTTAGTTCACTCCTAGTCACAGCAAGAAAAACCCCTGTCTTTAAAACTCTCCCATTGGGCCGGCGCCATGGCTCAACAGGCTAATCCTCCGCCTTGCGGCGCCGGCACACTGGATTCTAGTCCCTGTTGGGGCACCGGATTCTGTCCCGGTTGCCCCTCTTCCAGGCCAGCTCTCTGCTATGACCCGGGAGTGTAGTGAAGGATGGCCCAAGTGCTTGGGCCCTGCACTCGCATGGGAGACCAGGAGAAACACCTGGCTCCTGCCATCGGATCAGCATGGTGCACTGGCCCCAGCGGCCATTGGAGGGTGAACCAACGGCAAAGGAAGATCTTTCTCTCTGTCTCTCTCATGTCCACTCTGCCTGTAAAAAAAAAAAAAAAAAAAAAAACAACTCTCCCATTGTGGAGCCTTGTTCTAAGGTTTAGCCTTCACTCTGCATTGCTTTGTTCATGATTCCAACACACAGTCAGGGGCAGCGCTGAACAAGTGGTGCTGGATTTCCCAAAGAAATTCTAATTCTGGTAGCCTCACCTCACCTCTGCCCCCATGCACGAGAACCTATAATTTGTTCTCACCCTTCTTGCTTTCTCAGAGTCTCTTGGAGAGGTCCTGTTTCATCTGACAGAACACAGAGACCCCATGATCAAGTCTTGACAAGCTCCATCTCATTAGCGCGCTTTTTAATCATCCAGGGTGACAACCCATGATAAATCATGTCAAAACATTGGATTCTAAATGAGGAGAGAAAGTGGGAAGGAAGTAACACACTCCAAGAATAGTTCTATTTCTTTATCTCCTTTTTAAATTAAGGTGAAAGAAAGACAAATCTGAGGCCAAGGACAACTTGGAGCTGGACAGGAGGGGAGGGCAAGCCCATGGGAACGGATGGTCAGTGGTTTCTTAGTTCTCTTCGTCACCTTTCTTATCTTTCAAGGAACAGAGACTGCCTGAAGTCAGAGAAAAGTCTCGCATCTCAGACTCTGGACTCCTGCTTCATTCCTGGGAAGAGGGGGAGACTTGCTGACTCCCAGCTGAACTCTTTGGCACAAGGTGGAGTGAAGGAGAGGGCTGGAAGATGAGGGACCCCGGAAGGCTGCTGCAAAGCTCATGGCCATTCACAGCAACATGGAATGTCCCCGAGGCCACCCCCTCGCTCTTTCCACTGTTAAGGGGCATCTCCAGGACACAGAGGCAGAAGGTTGAGAACTGGTTCTGACTACACAGCAGAGGACTCACGTCTCGTGGTCATTTTAAAAGAAAAAAAAACATTTATTTTATTTATTTGTAAGTCAGAGTAACAGAAGAAGTGCAGTGGTTCAAGTACTTCAGTCATTTTTGGCTGGTTTCCCAGGCACATCAACAGGGGGCTGGATTGGAAGTGGAGCAGCTGGGATTCGAACCTGCACCCATATGGGATGCCGGCATGGCAGGCGGCAGCTTAACCCATTAAAATACAACGCCAGCCAATGCTGCTGGATTTTTAGCTGTACCAAGCCACCAAGCAGAGCCATATTTATTTCACCAAATCCCCCGGCGACAAGAAACGGAGCTGAAATATGAACTGACAATGGGTCTGGTTCTCATTGCTTCTAATTCTAACTCAGGAAAGAAACATCTGAGTTGAATGCTGAACCCTCAAAGACTTTCACAGAAAAATGTTTGGACTTGTTCTTTTCCCCCCAAAGTATTCCACTCGTCAAAATATCAAGTTTAATCTGGAAAAAGAGAATGGAAAACGTATAGGCAATACATGTCCCCTCCACCTCTGGCAAACTCTACAGCTACATTAAATTAGAATTTATACCTTACTTTAATCATTATAATTGAGGTGACAGATTAATTGTCACATTTTAATCTTAGAAACCATATTTCATTGCAATTTCTAAATGACTGTGGCAAGCAAAACCGTCTGGAACTTATCACAACATGTCCAGTCTCCTCCATCTGAGACTATGAACCTCTCTTACCCCTGCTTTCCTCTTCCATCAGTCATGTTTCTTTCCTGAAATCTGTATTTCCTCCTTCCTATTCACTGCTCAACCTGCGGCCGCTGGGCATCCTTGGCCACCACTCCATCAAGGTCGCCAGTGTCCTAGCCTACACTTGGAACCACTCATCATGTTTCAGGTTCACTCCTTGGAACTACCCCACCCCACCCCAACACACCTCCTCAGACAGCCAAATGGCTCTTGTTCCTCTCCTGTTCTCCACTCCACAGCCCACTGAGCTCAGTGCTCAGTCCAGGCAACTCTCCTCCTGACCCCCTGAAATGAACTTCCCCGAGGCCCAGCTCAGCCCTGGCCTCTTTAACATGCACATATTTGTGTAGATAAGTTCAAATGCATCCCCAGTCTCAGCTACTTCCCTGGGCTCTTTCTCCTTTCCAGTCCAGATGCACCTGGCATGCACCTGTAGGATATAAACGAGCACAGTGTTGATAACAGACACACAGACAACACACACTGGTGGAGGGTGAATGAATGAATGAATGCACATGTCAGATGTACAGAAGTTAACAAATTAATTAATTAATTAATTAATTTTATTTACAAGGCAGAGAGACACAGAGACAGAGAAATCTTTCATCTGCTACTTCACTTCCCAAACATCTACAACAGATAAGAATGGGGCCAAGCCAAAGCCAAGAGCTTAAAATTCTGTTTGAGTCTCAACCTGGGTGGCAGGGACCCAAACACTTAAAGATTTATTTATTTATTTGAAAGGCAGTTACAGAGAGGCAGAGGCAGAGAGTGAGAAAGAGAGGTCTTCCATCTGCTGGTTCACTTCCCAAATGGCCACATTTGGTCTGATCTGAAGCCAGGAGTCAGGAGCTTTGTCCAGGTCTTCTGTGTGGGCCCACAGGCTGACATACTTGGGCCAACCTCCACTGCTTTCCCAGGCCATAGCAGAGAACAGGATTGGAAGTGGAGCAGTCGGGACTCGAACCAGCACCCATATGGGATGTGGGCATTGCAGGCAGTGGCTTTACCCACTGCATCCCAGCCCTGGCCCCAGGGACCTAAATACTTGAGCCATCACTGCTGCCTCCTAGGGCACATGTTAGCAGGAAGTTGGAGTTGAGAATGGAGCCGCTGGGGTGACAGGAGTCTTTCACGTGCAGTGTCTCGTGGCGACCCTGAGAAGACAGCTCACCTTCATCTTCCTCTTCTTTACCCTGTGTAGACACCAGGTGGACGAATGCTTCAAAACCAGGTCTTCCTGATGTTAGCATCTCTGTGCTTTTCTGCTGCAATGCAGGGCTCCCCCCAACAAAGTGCAGAGGGAAAGAATCCTTCCTTTCCACTGTAGAAAATAACAGCAGGGAGCACCATCCCCCAAGGGCTCCAGGGCACCAGTGCAGTAGTGAGGCTGCACCTGGAGGCCAGGAGTAATGCAGACCAAGTCCGTGAGCACCAGGCAGGCTGCCCCCATGCAGAAGGAGCAGCTGTGCGGGGCTGAGCTGCTCCGAGTGGCCTTCGGGGGGCAGAGAAAGTGGTTCCACCTCAGCAGTGTCTGAGGGAGCAGAGGACAGGGCTCTTCAGTGACGTCCAGGCCAGCCACTCACCTTGCAGGCCCCTAGACCCTAACTCCACGTCCATCCCAGACACAGTCCCAGAAGCACTGTCCAGCGGGCCTGAAGCTCGCAGGAGTTGGAAGCAAGAGGCCCGGAGAAAAGAGATTGGTGAGCAAAGTTTTGCCTTGGAAAACCGTGGCTCTCAAAGAGGTCATGAAATTGATGTGACTAAAAATATTGGTATAATTTTCTTGCTTTATTGAAATAAATAAATCATCTTCTAGAAAGCGATGAGTCTTCTCTTTTCAGCTGCAGTGTTTAATTTTATAAGTACACTTTCCTGTACGGTGAGAGGAAATACATCCGAAAAACTATTAAGATTTTATCAAATGTTATCAATTCACGACACAGAAGTATGTCATGTACGTGAGTGAGAAAGATCACCGGAAATAATTACAAATAGATTTTTGCTCACAGCAAACCCACAACAGGGCCCTCTTAATAAACAAGCTCCTTTTACTGTAAGGTTGAATAAGAGAAAGGGATTAATTCATGGTCTGAACACACATCCCAGAAGTGCTCAAGAGACAGTATCTCAATAGACATCTGGGGAAGCCACTGATTAATTAATCTATTAATTAATCAGACAGCTGTACTCTTTGGAGAGAATGTAATTGTTTGGATTAATAACCCTACTAATGAATCCTAAAAATCATCAACCATACAATTGAGAAAATGATGCTTTTCTGAAGATCCATCTGCATGACAAACATCCGTCTAAAACATCACTGGCTAAGCACACAATGGCATCCCAGGACACACAGTCTATCACGAGTCCAGGTGATTTCTCAGCTGCGTCACCTGCCACTCTTCCCCTCTGCCTCTCACCATAGTGACCAGCACTGTAAGTACTACTACAGGAAGGGGAAGGTCCTTGAAGGGTTTATCTGGAACTAGCAGCACATGGCACTAAACAGAAGCCACTCCCAGGAACAAGGCTCTGAATAAACTTAAAGAAACATCACCTTCAAGTGGCATGAGTGGTCCACAAGGCATTTTTCAAAATGAAATCAAAGCAGACACAGACCCTTCCCCCATAACACCTACATAACAGAAGAACTGGATATGTACAATTTTACTTTTAACAGGCAATGCTTGTCAAATAAATTTTTAAATAATGTTTTGTAGAAATACTTTTTGTTTAAAAAATGTGACTATGGTCAACCTAATGATGTTTATGAATCATTTTTAAAACGTTGTGGAATTTTGGGTACCAGCTCATTAATAACTGGCAAAAGAGAAACAATAGAGCGATAGTTCATTATTTAAATGGAACTTTGAAATGACACTCTTAGGACAGCAGTAATTCGTTTTGTTCTGGAAAATATATTTTCAGAGAATGAACATTGTTTTCCAATAATCACATAAACTCACAAACCACAATTTTGCCAAAATAGCACTGTTGGTCATAGCCATAGATGAGGAGGGTGAGCAAATGTGCAACTTAGTTAAAAACTTGCGAAGATTTTGTGAGACAGTTTACAGACCAAAAAGCAGTAGAAGACGGCTAAACTGCTTGGACCTCTGCCACCCACATGAGAGACCCAGATGCAACTCCTGGCTTCTGCCTGGCCCAGCTCTGCCTGTTGTGACCATGTGAGAAGTAAACCAGTGGACAGAAGATCTCTCTCTCTGTCTCTTTTTCTCCCTCTCCCACCCCGTAACTTTGATTTTCAAAATAAATACATAAATCTTTAAAAAGTTAATACTGAAATAAGCTAGTTTTCTCAAGAGTTTTCTGTTACTTTTACATGACTTTCTGTATATTACTGGACTAGGGGTCTGGCAAACATAGCAGGGGTCATGGCTGAACACATAATGTAGACAGGAAGTATCCCAAGCACGTTCAACTTTGATGTTCCTGGCCAGCAAAGCCCACACTACTCAAGGTCTATCCCACATTCATCTGTTTTTAAAATGACTAAGAATAATACTGAGCTATTTCTAGGGCACCATTTTCAGTATTTTCCAGATAAGAAAACTGAAGCATGAGAAATATGGATGCTTTTCCTGCTAATTAAAATTTAGTGGTGCAGGTGTATCGTACAATGGTGAAGAGGTCACTTGAAATTCCCCCAGCATCCTATATTAGAGTGCCTGGGTCCGAATCCCACCTCTGTTCTAGCCAGCTTTCTGCTAATGCATAGCCTGAGAGGCAGCAGGTGATGGATCAAGTGGCTGGGTGCCTGCCACCCAAGCACCAAGCATATTATTCCAAGGAGGTCAGAATAGAAAATTGCTAAAGGTTGGGATGAAGAGCTAAGCTGAAATTTGGACTCCACTGGCTAATTCTCAGGAAAGTTATTACAAGCTTCAAACCATTAAGTGGGGAAAATAATAGCACCTACCTCATAGGCTTGCTGTGAGCATTAAGATGTTTGTCGGATACAAAGCCTTTTGCACAATGTTAGTAGTAGCAATGCTTATTTCTGTGCAAACATTGGAAGCAGATTTGGAGTATCTGAAGGCAGTGTTGTTCAGTGCGGGGTAAATTCTTAGAGCTACATCAAGTCTTACAATGAATTACTAGCAAAAGTCTTCACAAGAACAGCAAGTTCTAGAGCATTTATGAAGATTTTTCCACCACAGAAAACCAACGGCTTCACCAACTTACCCATCTGTAGTCTTAGGCAAGTTTGTTTTTCACTTTAGATTAGAGAAAGGATTTGCTAGCTGCATAATTATTCCGGGACACAGAACTGTCACATTTTAAGTACATGCATGGTCAACTTCCAGGAGAAGCAAACACAGATACTAACAAATGGCACTGAAGTTACTTGTGTGTTCCTGTGTGGCTGCCCAGCTCTGGAATCAGCTAAGGACCCTCAGGCTGGACCCAACCTCAGGTCATTCTTTCCCTTTTCATTATCAGTTAGAATCAGCCATTGTAACGGATCTTAATAAATCTGTTTAACAATATTCCTGAAAAACAGCTGTTTACCAATTCCTGCCTTTGCAACATAATAGACTAGCTGAGAACGTGTAAAACAAACTCAGTCTCAATTAGCTCTGCTAGGCAGAACTCTGCATAATTAAAATCAATGACATTATCAGTAAACTTCATAATAATCTCATTTCGCCTCCAGTCTTCTCTGCCATCAAAAGTTTCTACAAGAGCTGTTAATAAAAAAGAAACAAAGACTGTTGCACTCTCCTCTTTCTGCTGACCTCACCTTTGATCGAGTCTCAACAAGCAAAGAAATGAACAAAGGAAGAGCGAGAGAGGGGGAGAAAGACCAAAGTGCGCAGATAATTCACAAACAGTCTAATTAAGAAGAGGACGTGCTCGTGGTCGCACCTTCGTCTTTTGCTCCTGTAGCTTTATATTTTATTCATGGGGATATGAGTCTGCAGAAAAGACCAAGTAGATCTCCTACGGTGGACGTAACCATGGAGAAGGAAAGGAAGTACAAGAGGTGACTGTGGAGAAGAGAGCGCTGTGGATGGCAACACTGATGCCTATGTGTTCAAATTCTTTTGAAGACCATGTTCAAGTTATGTCAGTGTCTGAAAAGCCCTCAGATGGGGCACAGAAAAGCACTGCAATCAGTCAGCTGCAGATGACCAGCACCTGATGTTTCCATTTGAAGCTGGAGCACTGGTTACCATGTTAAACATAGCCACTGTATGGAGTGCACCAAATGAGTTGACCAGAAATGTTATGGCACTATACAAAGGTACTTCAAAAAGTTCACGGAAAATAAAATCAAAATGAAGCAGACAGGCAAACAGGTTAAAATCGATTAGGCTTGTGAGCTGGAAGACCACGCTTCACCATGCCCCTGTGTGACCTCATGTCCCTACCTGACCACACCTGAGTGCCCACCGGCCTCACAAGCCAGGATCCCTCTGTTCAAAGCAGGGCCCCCCAGGCCCTTACAGTCCCTCTCCTGTGCTTTGATATTGTGACTACACAATCATTTGAACAGTTTTGTGTGTGCTGTCTGCCTCCCCAGTAGACCCTCAGCTCCATCAGACGGAGGCAGATCTGATTCATTCACATTATAAACCCAAATACTTTCCTAGTGTAGAATAGAGTAGGCTCTCAACATTCAATCAAGCAAACGAACGAGTAAATGAATGAACAAACTCATGGCTGCTGGATTGCAGTCCCAGCCACTACCTTTTGGTGTGCCCCAACAAGGTCACTCCCCTCTACCTTACATCCTTTCCCTGCCGCATAAATCCAAACACACGCCGGTAGTTGCTTCTACAGTATCCCAGGCTCTGCTATACAAGTCTCTACAACTAACAGCCCCCAGACCACCTGACACTGAGGGTCTCGTCTAGCTCCAGGAGTCCCCCACCTCCCTCTGGTTCAAGGAGGTTCAGGATCAAATGGTGGTGGATGTTTTAGATTCCGAGTGGGAGGAAAACAGACAGCAGAAGCAGCTGCGACAGCTATCTTAGGAATCTTTACTCCACGCCAGAACAGGGTGGGCTCTTCACACATGCCCTCTCCCTGATTCCTCGGGGAACCCTTCAGTATGGGTGCCAACAGCTCTGTTTTACACAGGAGAAGACTGATGAGCAACAGAGTCAGGCTTCTCGTCCAGGGCCTGCAGCTCTCAGGCCGTTGCCATCTTTCTGGCAAAAGAACCCTCGGGGTGAAGAGTTTGGAGTCCATTGAGAAAAGGGTGCAGGTGAGATCGCTCCTGTTTCCTCTATTCATTGTGAATAGATCTGCAATCTTGGGTTGGTTGAAGATGAGAAGTTAATGAACAAGACAAGAGGAGAAAGCAGACATCAAAAGGCCTGGCAGGATTTGAGGACGTGGTATTGGACGTGGAAGGTTGGGTAGAGGCAGAGAGAGAAAGCATTGCAGAAATTATAGAAATAAGACTGGGAAACATACTAAGCAGATTTCATTCATGAATCATCCCCTTTTGGCATCTTAACTGGCATGCCTCCTCCTCCAAAAGCCCTCCCTGCACACCTGTGACCAGGTGAGGGGCCTGTCCTACTCCTCCCGCAGCCCATGCCCACCTCCTTCCTAGCACAGTCCCTACCCCAGCAGGGCTGCCTTTCAGGTTCACGGTGGGAGGGAAACATTTTCCCTCCAGATAGGGATTGAAGGAAGCCATGGGGGAATGGGCCCCACTGACTGCAGCAGAGGCAGGGCTTTGTTCAGGAAACACCTGGACATCTCCTACACTAGAAAGGGAGAGGCGCTCAGGCCTGGGGCAATGCAACTCTCTTTCCCTTTCAGTGGGAACTCAGATTTGTTCCCCTCCGCCTCCCAGTGTACCTGCAGCTGTCCTCACCCCAGGCTGGAGAGAGTACAGAGATCTCTCCAGAAAGAAGAGCTGCCTGCCTCAGAGGTGGCCCGCAACTCTGCTTCATGCTCCTGGAGCAGGTGCTGCCTCCTGGGGTAGGGAGACCATCAGCGAGGTGCTACAGGCTCATCACAAGTTAGCTCATTTTCCCAAAGTGTCAGGGTGATCCGAATATATTCATTCTAAATACAGGAAGTCAAATTAGTGGAAAGCTAAGTGAGTACCATCCCTACTTCCAAGGGAAGCTGAGCAACCCATCTTCCCGACACGTGACTGAACTGAGTCTGTGCTAGGATTCCCATGCTTATACTACAGCCTATAAATATGTAAGCTGGTCACAAAGAAGTGGTCAACACTGTGCATGCACTGTCACTTGCTCGGGATGGTATGGGAGACTTGTTATTACTGAAATTGATCCACAGTAAACAAGAACAGTAAGATGGCTGTGAAATCAAGTGGCAGCTGCCCCCTGCGGAGTGGTGAGATCCCCTCTGATTCATGCGGCGCAGGTGAGGGAGAGCAGGCAGTCGGGCCTTCACTCACTAATGGAGCTGCCATCCTACCTTCTTGGGATGCGGGTCAGTAAACACAGTTTCTCCCAATCATCTGTGGAATACGTGTGGACTTTTAACAGTTAATGATCCCTCTATCTCCCAGAAAAACCCAACAAAATATTTAGAATCATTAAACCATTATGATTCTGGCTCTCACTTCAAAGAAATAGGATAAATAAACCCTCCCTTCTCTGGATTTCCAATTTAGCAAAGCCTTTATACACCCTTTAAGAGCATGTGAATTTCATATTTGCATCTTATTTGAAATGTGCTGGCATTTTGCTAGATTTTTATCTGCAATTTGGCATCTCTGAAGAGCCTATTTGGAGCTATAAAGCAAGATCAGCTTAGAGTGTCTAATCCTGGGCCTATATATGCACACATATGCATGCAGGTGTTTAGAATGTCCACGATGAATACATTAGTGCCAGGATTTGGCAGGGACAGAAACCAGAGACATGCCAGATAAGTAGCCAGGAACATTACTAGATCCCATTTATCAAATACTGAGGAGTATGTGTTGGGCATTAGCATTTATACTACATTTAAATCTCAAAGCACTAATAACAACTGCGAACATTTATTGAGCACTTTCCTTGTTCCTCACTTTGTTCTAAAAACTTTTCGTCAATTCACTGAATACTGTCATAGCCCCTCAGTTATGGTGCAGCTGGGATTCACACTCATGTAGCTGCTATCCAGAGCCTAGGCTTGTAACCTCCACACTGGACGACCTTCCTGAGAAGTGCTGTTGTTACCCTCACGTACAGATGAGGATGGGGGGGCTCAGAGGGGCTGGATAGCTCAGTCACAGTCCAAGAGCCAGAAGATGGCCAAGCTGGGCTCTGGAACAGGTAGCCTCACTCCAGTTCTCAATCCTTCATGTCTCAACATAATCCGTGTTAGATGTGCCACTGTGGCAAGACTGGACTGTGCAAAAGCAAAGGTGAGGGAGAAATGGGAAAAGTTCAAAACATGGAGACAATTCTAGAAGCTTTTTTTTTTTTTTTGGACAGGCAGAGTTAGACAGTGAGAGAGAGAGAAAGAGAGAGACAGAGAGAAAGGTCTTCCTTCCATTGGTTCACCGCCCAAATGGGTGCATTGTACTGATCCAAAGCTGGGAGCCAGGTGCTTCTCCTGGTCTCCCATGCCAGTGCAGGGCCCAAGCACTTGGGCCATCCTCCACTGCCTTCCTGGGCCACAGCAGAGAGCTGGACTGGAAGAGGAGGAACCGGGACAGAATCCGGTGCCCCCACCGGGACTAGAACCCGGGGTGCTGGCGCCGCAGGCAGAGGATTAGCCTATTGAGCTGTGGCGCCAGCCCTACAAGTTCTTACAGAGGGACTGATTGTGTAACTTGTGCTCCAAACTTGTGAACATGAAAGAAGGGGTACTGTTCATAATGCCAGTGGTTCGGCATTTGGTACAATGGTTAAGATGGTGCTTGGGACACCAACATTCCACAGCAGAGTGCCTGGTTCAAGTCCCAGCTCTGCTTTCATCTCCAGCTTCCCTAATGTACATACTGGGAGGTAGCAGGTGATGGTCCAAGTAGTTGGGTCCTTGTCACCCACTCGGAGACCTGTATGGAGCTCATGGCTCCTAGCTTTGGCCTGGCCCAACCTGTTGTGGGTATTTGAAGAGTGAATCAAATGATAGAAGAGCTCTCTGTCTCACACACACATGCACTCAGACTCTCACTCTAGCTCTCCCTCTCTCCCTCTCTCTCTGTTTCCCTCTGACTTTTAAATAGAATAAAAATAAATAAAACAATTATTCCCTGATCTGTGGTAACCAATAGAGTATCAAAAAATGAAATATATAGAGGTGAAATTGACATTTTGAGACTCAATGATTGTTTACAGCCCTCTATTCCACTGTTTTCATTTTACTATTTGTTAAAGTACTTACATAGTATAGGGTTAATCTTATGAGTATAAAATAAACTCAAAGTAGATCACTGTAAAAATTAAGAGGGAGTAAGAGAGGAAGGAGGAAGAAGGGTGGGTGTGTGGGTGGAGGGAGGGTAGGGTAGGAAGTATCACTATGTTCCTAAATCTATATATGTAAAATACATGAAATTTGTTCACCTTAAAGATTTTTAACAAATAAAAAATAATTCCAGGCAAAAGGCATAAACCAGAAAGTATGGCTGTTCAACAGGGTTTTGACACAAAATCATGCCCTTATTTCCAAGAACCAAAGTACAATAGCAATAAGGAAAACCATGTATTGGGAACAACAACTCAATTCCCCTTTCTCTAAGATTATTGATCCCTGTAGGTAACACAGGTGTAACATTATCTGGAGAAACAAACTGTTTTAGTAGGAGTCCCCCGAAAACTATTTCAAAATCAGAATAGAGGCCGGCGCCGTGGCTCAACAGGCTAATCCTCCGCCTTGCGGCGCCGGCACACCGGGTTCTAGTCCCGGTCGGGGCACCGGATTCTGTCCCGGTTGCCCCTCTTCCAGGCCAGCCCTCTGCTGTGGCCCAGGAGTGCAGTGGAGGATGGCCCAGGTGCTTGGGCCCTGCACCCCACGGGGAGACCAGGAAAAGCACCTGGTTCCTGGCTCCTGCCATCGGATGAGCGCGGTGCGCCGGCCACAGCGCGCCGACCGCGGCGGCCATTGGAGGGTGAACCAACGGCAAAAGGAAGACCTTTCTCTCTGTCTCTCTCTCTCACTGTCCACTCTGCCTGTAAAAAAAAAAAAAAAAAAAAAAAAAAAAAAAAAAAAAAAAATCAGAATAGAGTAAGAAAATACAACATTCCATTCAGGAAACTCGAATGATTCATTGAAACTAGATAATGCATTTTTCCAAAATATTTGAAAGCAAATTAGACACAGATCTATGCTCAAGTTCTCAATGAGATTTGTTAATTGGCTTGTACTGATTCCTCCTCAGGGATCCATGAGGGAGATCCAATGCAACTTGATCATGCCTTCTAGCACCTCACAGGATTGATTGTTTCACCTTTATTTCTTTGCTTACATTTTCTAAACCCTATAAGGGTAAGTAACTCTGTCATTCTAAGAAGTCTATGAACAGAAGTCTAAGCCTAGGTAGAACAGTAGGTCCACATTTGGTTTTGAAAAATCTAAAGCTAAATGCATGCAGAATCTGCAGGACATCCTTCAGCAAAACAAATCCTTATGGTGCAAATTTGTTATTATAAAGTTAGACATGAATACAGGAGAGAGACTTAGTTCTAGGAACATAAAGAACAAAACAAGTCATTGTTCTTTCTGGTAGACTTGGAAGGGTACAGTATGTCATACAATCAGAGGAAGACCCCAGAAAGAAACAGTCCTGCTGTGTCTTGAAAATGTTTCAGGAAACTCAATTCACAATAGCTAAGATAAAAATCAATCCAGACACCCATCAACTGAGGACTAGATAAAGAAAAAATATATATGGAATGGAAAACTACTCAGCCATAAAAAAGAATGAAATCCTGTCTTTTACAGCAAAATAAATGCAACTGGAAACCATTATGCATAGTGAAATAAGCCAGCCCCCAAAGGACAAATATCATGTTTTCTCTGAAATGTGGGAGTTAATATAGAATGTAAAGTATGTATAAGAATGAAACAGACATCTTGTGACTTGATTGCTGTTTTTGGCCCTTGTTTACACTTCCGTGGAACTGTAGTATTTCTACTTTTTGCTTGTTGAATATTATGGTCAGTAGTTCATTAAGCCTGTGATTGTGGAGTGGATAGAAATCATACTTTTGTAAAACTTGGAGGATTAAAGAAAAACATGAAAATGTTGCAGGAAAAAGAATAACTTTTTGGTCAATTCAGAGGCCAGAAGGCTCATCCCTGCAGGTATATAAATATATTCCTTACAGTCTGAAGGTAGATTATCTCTTTCCATATTTATTTATTCATTTGATGATAAAGGGGACTTTAGAAGGTTAATAGAAATTGGATTTGAAAGATAAGTTTACTTCAGTGCAGAAAAATTTTGAAATCCATGTATACTCTGTTCATAATACACATTTCTTCACAAATTTTTTGAAGACCCTATGGATGTACGGATTTCAATATTTTTTACACTAAAATATACTTGCCTTTTGATTCCATTTTCCATGAACTTTTTAACATTCTCTTTTATTTTTCCAGAACACTAGGGATTCAGTAGTCACTGAAAAAATATTTTTAACAGGAATTATTGTTGTGGTAGATGCTGGGAATGCAGTGGTATATATGAGGTTGTCCCCACTCTTGAAGCTGATAGGAGAGGAAGGCGAGAGACACACAAGTAAATACACATAAGTACTCTGAAACTCAGTAACGAAATCAAATGGGGAAATAACATTATCTTTGTAGGTATTCAAATGTTGAATACAACCAATCAGTATTGCAGGAAAACAGCTATTTTTCAAAGCTCAAAATAACATACAAAACTATAGATGAAGAGTAACAATCTGTGGTATCATAATCTATGTACTAATAATTGTTTATTAGTTCCCATAATTCTGAATTTCTTTTCTTAAGCAAATTGCAGAAAGGGAAAAGCAAGGAGCAAGAAAACCGGGAGAATGTGAATGCATTTCTTCATTTCAGCTTGTATTCCATTAATTGGCCTTTATAATATTTTATTTTTGCTGCCATAGGCTGCCTTCCACACTCCATGTATCTTTATATCACTTATATCTTTATATAACTTATAAGTTATAATCACTAATACTTGAAACTTCATGATTATTACAAAATATGGAGGAATCAATGATAAAAATCTAGGAAGATGTAGATTTATTTAAAGAGAGACCATGGTGCTGTTGATTCGTTTAAATGCACAGTTCAGGTGGAAAGATTTCAGCCTCTCTAGTCCATAATTTCTCTGTTAATACCCATACAGCTATTGCACACTAACATTAACACAGATATTTCTTCTCTAGATTGTTCCCCTTGTGGAAGGCACAGGTATTTTTATTAAATATTTATTTAAGAGTGAAATTTCCTAAGATTTTTTTAATGTATATACACACTGGGGTTTCTCCCCACTTCTTCAAAATAAGTAAAATATTTCAGTTTCCATGGCTTTCCAAATACACACATCCTGACAAATTGGTTTGTGATGATATGAGACCAGGCAGTTTGCCCATAATTGAAGACATTTTGCCAACAAGTCGCAAGCTGCCAAGAGACGCAGCTACAGCGCCCTGCATCTGAGCGTATGATCCCTGTGTAAATATCGCTGCTTTCTGCCCTTTGCCAAGCACTAACTCCAGCCCAGATGACTGGCAGATACCTTAATTAATCACGGCACCCTGCTTTAGGACCACTGTTAGCTCCCAGCGAGTGCTCACGTCCCACCCCAGCCCCTCATGTGACCCACTTCTTTTTGTCATGATGGCGTTGTTCAGAAATGGGACAGAAGAAAACATGATTGAAACCACAATCCCTATCTTTTCAGTGGTCTTTTCCACAGCCTTTATGTCAGTGCTGAATTCCTGCTTTATCACCAGCTGGTTTTAGCATTCTCAGTGTGAACAGACATATATATTTCCTCTCCAAAACTGAGATGGCATTAGGACTTAAGATAATCAAAGTTCTTTGGAAATTCATAAGGTGTAATGTGTGTGTAAGTTAATTAAAGACCAATGCTAAGAATCCCCTTTTAAATGACAAAGAAGTGGCAGGTTCTTAACACTGTAGATGTGGAGAAGGGAGCAGTTATTCTTTAGGAGCACTTTTTCCAAGCCACGAAGGACTGATTTCGTATGCTAGTCATTTATTAAATGAATTCCCAGTGGCCTGACAGAGTTAATGCACCTGCTAAGCAGAGGCATTGTGTCGCCTTCTCAGTAATAGTCCTTGCCCATTACCTAAAGTTCCTAAGAGGCGGTAGTGAGCCCACTACAGCTCTTAAGAGCAAAATCTTATTCTCTGGTGAAATTAATTATTGACTTTGGGCATATTTTCTGACTTAACAAACACTGGAAGATGGTTTGTGCTAGAATTCCACCACCTCCGTTCTCTCCTGCCTCTATCCCCTCTAATAATATTTACAGCAGCTTTGCAGTTATATCCTTGAGGTTTTCATCCATGCCTGTCAACATTTAAAAATCCTCTGCTGGCCTCCATCCTTCTCCATAACAGACCTTCCACCTGGGAGCCATGATGCTGTCCAGACTCCCATTAGTGGTTCTTAACCCTTTGTTGACCCGACACACCTCCCAGAGGGAGAGTGGTTGCTGCAAGTAGCTGAGGCACCGGCAGTTGGGGAGAACAGAAAGCACAAATGGGTACAAGTTTTAGAAGTACTCAACCCTCCAAGTCAGAGTCATTCACTGGTTACATCCATTTTCACCAGCAGTTGCTTTTGCGAAGGCCATAGGACTTTTCCCTGATGTCCCTTCTTTCTTTTTATCACATTTCCTAACAAAGGTTTGATAGTCATCACCAGCATCAAACCTGTCAAGGACAATACACAAGACACATTTCACTAGGCATGCATAGAGCTAATCTAATTAGTGGCCTGAAACATTCTTACAAAAATACATGTCCTCATTTACTTATTCCAAGAAGGCATATTACACTACAAAATATGGATACCCTTGTAATACATCTATTAACTCATCAGTGACAAGATGCTTTGTAGAATCAGATGACTAACTGCCACACAAAGTTGGCATTGGCTTTGGCCTCATCAGCTGGTTAGGATTATGGGCTAGGGGCTGGCCAAGATAGTGGCTGTGAGAACAGACCAGCCCTCCCTGGTCCAGGATCTGGAGAACCAAGGAGAGGACATGGGCTTTAGCCTAAGTGACCACAATATGAGTCTCCAGTACTGTTGTTGTTGGTGTCTGAAAACAAGGAACACATATGGTGAACAGTGTCCAAGGCAGTAGATCAAATTACAGAGAGTGAAGAATTCCCAGGGCAGACATTTTTGGTGCACCAGTTAGGACACTGCTCGGGACACCTGCGTCCCATTTGGGAGCGCCAGGGTTCAAGTTCCAGCTGGGCTCCAGCTTCCAGCTTCCAGGTGTGTAAATCCAGAGGAGGCAGATCTGACATCTGACACCAGGTAACAAATCCGAACTGAGTTCCTGGTTGCAGGTATCTGGAGAGTGACCATCAGATGGGAGACCTCTCCCCCCACCCACCCTCTCTTACATTCAAATGAACAATTAAAAACAAAAACAACATGAATTCCCTTATCAACCTAACAGTGCAAAGACAAGGCAAAAGACACTTCCTGAGAAATGAATCTAAAATCTTATCTGAAGGATGCTTACAAACCTTCCATTAAAGTGCGTGAGATGCCTAGGAGGTTGTTGGCATAGTGGGCTGCATTTTGGTCATTATGGAAGTAACACATGTTCAGTGCTAATATTTAGTATTAAAGGAAAAATAATTAAAATGCCTAGAATCCTACCAATTACAGGTAAGAATTATCACAATGCCATTTAACCTCCCAGCATTCCACCTTTGTGTAGACTGTATATATTTTTACTAAAATCAATATTTTTTGAAGGATTTTAAAGCCTATAAAAAATCTTGGCAATCTAAGTGAATGTTTAGGAAATGGCAGAATACTCAAGAGATTTTTTAATTTTGCAAAAAGAATGAATGAGGTATTTTTTAAAAGAAACTTCTTCAAGGTGTATTGCCAACCTTTGGTGGAAATTTTTGGAAAATTCCACTTTTTTACATCATTATCAAGTAAGTCATTATAGACCAATGGAATCCTTTCATAAATTTCTTCTGCTCTTCCTTTTACTACTCCAGGATGCCCATGGCAAGAGGTTATGAACTAGCTGACGAGCAGTATTTCATTTCAGTGTGGGGGCTAATGGGTCCTGAATAAAAATTACCTGTAACCTTCTGGATGGAGCTTTCAAGACGTTACACATATAATTGAATATGCTGGCCCAGACGTATTCGAGTCAGCTAAATATATGGATTGTGTGTGTCAGCCCTTTCTCATAAATAATAATGTTGTACTTTCTCTCTCAAAACAATTGGCTGTCACAATGACAACTGATTGTAGGAAAAAACAAAGAGGATATCTTGTGATGGATTTTTAATAGGCTTTAAATAATAAAAATTAGAAAGTGGTAAGCTCCAAAGCACAGCAATTACATTTCCCTTGTTTAGAATGCAATCCAAATTCTCATATTAATTCCATGCTGTGTGTTGAGATTTTAGTTCACTGAAGCTTACTGATGAGATCAGATACATCTTGTAGCATCTCTTTCACTATCTGACTAACTATGGCATTGGATTTAGCAACAACTCCCTTCAGAGCCCTAATGCGGCATCTGGAGAAACATCTGGTTAGGTGCATATTGGAGAAATATCTGTGGAATGAAAGGTCTATGCGTAAAACCAGAAGTGGATTTTATATAACCTGTTTGTACTTCATGAAAGGGTATGTTACTTTAAGAAATTGTTTAGTATTATAATGGTTAGTTAATATTTTCACTTAGCAGAACAAGATTTTCTAGGAAGTTGATGCCACCCAGATCCCAACACATTCCACATTCAGGAAGCACATGTGTTTTCTAGTACCTGCAAAGGTCACGTCTTGGCTGCACGCCCTGGAGACCGTATCACACATCCCTGCTCCACACAAGCAGGTGTCGCTAATCACGGACCCTGGGCCTCTGCAGCTTAAGGGCCTATGCCTTAGACATTCAAGAGCACATGGTTGCAGATTTTTACAAATTAGAGCTACACATTTGCAACATAAACTGCAAAACTGTTTAAGAAAAGCCTAAACAACTACTGCTTTGGGGATTTTCTAAAAGTTTGTTTATTTGTATTTATTTGAAAGGCAGAGTAAGAAAGAGAGAGAGAGAGAGAGAGAGAATTAAACTTCTCTCTTTTGATTCACCACCCCCCCCCCAAATGTTTGCAGTAGCTGAGAATGAGCCAGGCCAAAGCCAGAGGCCAGGAACTCAATGCAGGTCTCCTGCATGAGTGGCCAGGTCCTACTACTTAAGCCATAATCTGCTGCCTCTTGAGGTCCACATTAGCAGGAAGCTGGATCAGAAGCAGAGGTAGGACTCCAATATAGGATGCAGTAGAATGCAGGCTCCCAATCAGCAGCTTAACTTCCTGAGCCCAAAAGCCCTCCACCCCTAATAACCACTGTGCTTGCCTTCTGCATTTAGTTAGCCAATGGGGATACCTAAGCTCCCCTTCACTGTGGAGCTTCCAAACTGAGCACTCCTAAGAAGTCCTTCTGCAGACAACAAAGGCCAATAAAAGCCTCCCTAGGTCCTATCCCCACTTCAGGGGCACAACTGATTGGGACTGGGACCCTTGATGAGGATATGCATATTAGCTCCATATGTGAACATAAGCGTCACTGAGGGATATCCGGAACCTTCGACATAAAACAAATGTTGACAAAGCGAGCAGACAGGGCCTCCCTCACCTGCCACCAACAGAGCCCACTAACTGCCTGTGGTCACATGCAGCCTTTCCACCTTGACTGAAACCACTCTCTGCCTAAGGTTACTGTCTCTCCTGCTACCTACTCTCTGGACCCCAACCTCCCTCCCTTCTTATGGACTGCCCCATTCCCTCAACTATAGTCTGCCTATCCCTTCCCCAGCCACTGGCATCTAAACATGCTCAACTCTAGCTTCAAAGCAAAACTGTCCAGCAAAACACCTGGCCCAGCAATTAAGACACTGTTAAGACATCTGTGCTCCATTATCAATGCCTGGGTTCAATTCCTAGCCCAGGCTCCAAATTTCAGCGTCTTGCTAATGCAGACCCTGGGAAGCAGTAGTGATGGTTCAAGTTGTGAGGTCCCTGCCATCCATGCGGGAGACCTGAGTTTCTAGCTTCTGGCTCCTGGATGGAATTCACTTCCCAGCCCTGGCCATTGGTATTTGAGAAGTGAACCAGTAGATGAGAATTTCTCTCTCTGTCTCTCTCTCTCTCTCTCTGGCCATTGTGGGTATCTGAGTAGTGAACCAGTAGATGAGAACTTTCTCTCTCTCTCTCCATCTTTGAAATAAATAAATATTTAGAAGCTAAAAAGCAATTCTCCAATACCATTCCCCTCCAGCTATAGCTATCCTTGCTCTCTCTACTTTATAGCCAAACATTTTCCAAGAAGGTTTCAACACTTTCTTAGTTTCCACAATCCCCGCCCATTCCTCAAAGTCTCGTCACCTTTCTCAACAAAACTGTTCTCACTGTGGCCTCTGATCTCCATGTCCTGAGCTCAATCTAATGGGCAATTGTTAGTTCCCACCTCCCCTTGACCTTCCCACAGGTCTTGACACTGTTGAATGTTCTTTATCTAGAAACTGCCTCTTCTTTTTGTCTTTGGTGACTGTCCCCTCTTGTTTTGTCCTCTTAAGCAAGTGAATCCTGCATTTCCTCCATGCATCACACCAGCACTGATGCTATGGCTATGTTCTACATCTCATCCCACCCTTCTTTCCTCTACATGCTATCTCTGGTCCATCCTATCCATTCCGGTGTTTTTAATTAGCATCTGCCAATAATCCACACACATTTATCTCCAGAAGAGACCTTTAACCAAGGGTGTGGCCATCCATGCCATGTCCAACTATACATCTCAACACAAAGAGCTGAAACTCAATATGTCCAAAATGGAGCTCATTATCCCCCCGCCCCTTGTCCTGCAAACACACTGTGTACCATTTAGGAGATGAATGGCACCATCTGTGGAGTCACCTCCCAGGTCAAGTATTCCCTGCCTCTCTTTCTATCCCATATCCATGAACAACTGGGAGCCAGTGACAGGGAATCATACCACTCTCCAAGGTACACTGTTGTCTAAAAGAGCCACTTCTCCCTTCTTTAGCTTTTCTCCTCATAGCCTCTTAGAAGATAGGGCAAACTAGTTTTTTGTGTGGTTGTTTACAATGGCAAGAGGTTGTTTGTTTGTTTGTTTGTTTGTTTTGTTTTTTAGAATGGCAAGAAGTAGAGCAAAATAAAAAGCCACAGAAGAGTTTTACCAACAATGTAGCACTTCTTTCCTGGCTGTAGTCATGGCTCCAAGGTATTTTCCTGCTCCTACAGTTGGGTGGGAATTTTTTACAAAATTGTCATCTAGTTGCACACACATATCTAGTTTTGTATTTCACAAACTAGAAAAACAGCATGTAAAATGTCAGATATATGATTGTCAAGAAAAAGGAATACTGAATTTAATATTTTTAGTGAACATCTAGATCTGTGCTAATATGTCACTGTGGCCACATATGTCTACTTACGTTAACTGAAACTAAATAAAATTGAAAAATTGTATTCCTCAAACACTAGCCCATTTCAAGTGTTCAATCACTACATATGGCTGGTGACTACCACTAGGAACAGTCAAGAATAGAGCATTCCCTTCATTGCAAAAAAGTCCTATTTGACAGTGCTGATCCAGACAAATATAATTACAGCAATGAGAACAGCAAATAAAATAAATAGAAACAGGGTACAAACAAAGAGGGAAAGACCAGTGGCAGATTTGCAAGGTCAAGAGCTGTGACTCTGACCTTTGTGGCCTAAAAAGAGATCTTGATAAAAAGCAGGAGAAAGTTTCCAAAGATGCTCAGGGAAAAGGTAGAATTAGGGGGATGGCGGAGTTCAGAGGAACCTAAGACGTTGCACATTGACCTTGGTGGTTCCTTCTCAGATGACACTACCTCCCTCCTCAAAAAGCTGAGGAGCAGGTGAGAGCTAGGATTCGGAAGAGACGACACTGGTTTTCGTTCATGAATTCTCCAGCAGGAACACATAAAGCAGCAGCTCATGTGTGTGTGTGACTTGAATTTTTAGGCATTAGGTTCTCTGTTCCATACCCAGGTCACCATGGACTTGTGTTCTGATGTTACTGTTTGAGTGCAGGGAAAACAGTAGCCAGCCTCAAATTACCCACACCTATGTTTTCTAGAAACATCATCTCCATGATGGCCGGGGTTATGTCAGGGTTTTCTTAACATGTAGAGCTCTGCTAGCAGAGAGGAAGGATTTTGCCAAAATCTGCTGCATGGAAATATGTTAGGCATGTGAATGCCATCACTCACAACCCTGAAGAAGTTTGAAAATCCTCAGCCTATAACATAAAATGTCTTACTATACTATTTAGAACATAACTGAGCAGCAATTGCGGGACAGAGGGTTAAGCTCCTTCTTGGGTGCCTGCATTCCATACTGTAGTGCCTGGGGATCAAGCCCTGACTCTGCTTGTAACCCAGCTTCCTGTTCATGCACCTGGGAAGGCAGTGGATTATGGCCCAAGTACTTGGGCTCCTGACACCCACATGGGAGATCTGCATGGAGTTCTTAGCTCCTGGCTACTGCCTGGCCAGCCCTGGCTGTTGTGGCCCTGTGAATAAACCAGCAAATAAAAGATGTTGCCCTCTGTCTTTTGAACAACTAATCGAATAAATACACCAGACGTATTTAGACCTTTATCCCTACCCTCATTCTTGGTTCCAGTGCCACTGACCAATCTCCCTTCATCCACAGAGCACCTTGCATTCACATCTTTTTACAGTTTTACCCATGCAGCTGCCCCACCTTCAAATCCCTCCTTCCTTCATTCCACTTCCACCTGCCAGTAGTCTAAATCCTACCATTGTCACGACTGCTCATTTCAGTTCCATGCATCTGCTCTATAACTCCCTGGCATGTACCAGGAATTCATTAGATACTGCGTCCCTTTTGTTTGGACAAAGTTTGCATTCTCTGAATGTCTATTTTCTTCCAGGTATGGTAAGTCCTTGGTCTAGTCATCCTTGTGTTCCCTCAGAGCCCAAGGCAGGACCTACAGGGCTTCCTGCTCAATATAGTCTTCTCCTCAGTCTGGAATTGGCAGGACTTGACTCATCACAGTCTTAATGTCACAGTTGTCAAGTAGGAAAACAAATGATGATGATGATGATGACGATGATGATGATGATAGTTCTTGCATACTGCGTAATTACTAAGTGCACAGAACTATGTTAATAGTGCATTTAATCCTGAGACAGATAAATAACAAGCCCAAATTTACAAGGCTTTAGGTGGCCAAAAGTAATTCAAATCCAAGTCTTAGCTCTTCTTTTCCTGATGTTGATGCACTGTGTCTTATCATCTATAATATATTGGGTTGTTTTAGGCTTTTTTTTTCACTTTGTATATCTTCTTGATGCTGTATAAAAGATGAGTGATTATTACCACAAATAACTTTAAACCTTCCTCACTTATTTTCCTGATTAAGAAGTTGGTTTGGAAGTATTTTAATACCTTATAAGGACTACAACCCTGTGATACCATTTTCCATGCTACTGTAACCAACTTGAACTATCAAAGGGAAAATGAGATTGTTTTCCTACAATTAGATGATATATTAAGATTATTTTTGAACCAAAGAATAAAGTCATCCCTTATTATAAAGACTCATTTCCACTGGGTATTTTATAGTAGATGTCACCTAAAAGCTCCCTGACTATCTACAAATGTAACCAAAGAGAAACATTACCCAAAACAGGTTACCATTGTAACTTACATAAACTCTTCTTCAAGGAGGTGGGAACAAAAATGGATATTCGTGATGTGTTAGTTGTCAACAGTGTTTGCTTAAAATTTATGAGGACAGGTAAATTATAGACATATGCACATATATGCACATTTTATATCTCCAAAATATTCTACAAACAACACAACTAAGCAGAATGTTATCAAGATAAACCTTAGCCTGTGCCATGGCTCACTTGGCTAATCCTCTGCCTGTGGCGCCAGCACACCGGGTTCTAGTCCTGGTTGGGGCACCAGGTTGCTCTTCTTCCAGTCCAGATGCCTGCTGTGGCCCAGGAGGGCGGCGGAGGATGGCCCAAGTGCTTGGGTCCCTGCACCCGCATGGGAGACTGGGAGGAAGTACCCAGCTCCTGGCTTCGGATTGGCACAGCGCCGGCCATAGCAGCCATTAGGGAAGTGAACCAATGGAAGGAAGACCTTTCCCTTTGCCTCTCTCAATGTCTATAACTCTCTGTCTCTCTCTCTCGCTCTCTCTCTCTCTCTGTCTAACTCTGCCTGACAAAAAATAAAAATAAATAAACCTTAAACACCTAATAATTAAAATTTTTCAAATTTAACAGTAAGAGTCAAAAAGCTTAAAAATAAGGAGAAAGCTTGTCCTCTCAATGGGCAGTAAACTAAATGCATGCCTCCATCTTAGCCTTACTTATTCTCTCTGCTTTACTTAACTCCACAAAGTGGGCTTTGTAAATGTGCTTCAACTGCTCACCATTGTATGGCACAGGAAGAAGCTTTGCCATGTTTCTAAACTGCATTTAACAGCTCTTTAATTTTGATAGACTGGTATTTTGTAACAGCTTCTTGATGCTAGAATACAGTTTCCACTGCTTTATTCTTTCCCAATTATTGGTTGAGATTATGCTATGGTTTGCAGTTTGTTTCATGAATATAGTATACATTTACATATATATTCAGTTACTATCTGCATTAAACAAACAAACAAACAAACAAAAAAACCCACCTCGATCATCAAAATAACAGACAACCTGGATATTTTCCTTACTGAAAACAGCTACTTTGGTTTACATCAATGATGTTTCTAGGAATTTAAAATGTAAGCATAGACTTAATTTTTCATTCAAAAATTACTTTTTCTGCCAACTCTCTCCTCATACCTCCCAAACCAGGACATGTGCCAAGATGTTTATACAATGTTTGCTTATTCATCAAATGTACTGGGAAGGAGATTAAAACATGGAAAAATGAAAGCAGATGAATAGCCTTTGTGGGCTAAGAGAGATATATTTAATTGACTTAGTTGACTGTTACAAGAAAGAAAGGAATGAGGGAGGGAGGAGAGAGGGAAGAAGGAAAGAAGGGAAAGGGAGAAGAGGGAAAGCACCAAAGCAAATAGGCTAAAAAATTAGAGGCAGTGACTTTAATGTTCTTCAAAACATGCTGCAATTAAGTATACCTATCAAATTAATGAACTAGCTTCTTAAAAAAACTCATAAATATTTCTTTGCTTTATAACTGATAGCAGTAATAAATAAGTTTTTAAAAAGATTATTTCTAGTGCAGATGTTGAGATTTTATAAAGACAAAAACTGATGAAAGTTATAGTTTGTTACATGTCCAGCTGTATTACTATTATCAATTCACTTAAAGTATAGAAACTATTAGGTTGCTTCATTTAAAGAACTACTGAAAAAAACAGTTTGGTCAGTGTAACTACAAATCCTTTCAATTTAGGCACCATGGAAAATACACACAGGCAATAAGAAATCCTGACACTGGCATGAAGCTGCCTATAGGTTTTCTTGGTTTTCTTTTTTTTCTTTTTCTTTTTTTTTCTTTCTTTCTTTTTTTTTTTTTTTTTTTTTTTTTTTTTTTACAGGCAGAGTGGATAGTTAGAGAGTCAGAAAAAGAAAGGTCTTCCTTTTCCATTGGTTCACCCTCCAATGGCCGCTGCGGCCGGCGCACCGCACTGATCTGAAGCCAGGAGCCAGGTACTTCTCCTGGTCCCCAATGCGGGTGCAGGGCCCAGGGACCTGGGCCATCCTCCACTGCACTCCTGGACCACAGCAGAAAGCTGGACAGGAAGAGGAGTGACGGGACAGAATCCAGAGCCCCAACTGGGACTAGAACTCGGTGTGCTGTCGCCTCAGGCAGAGGACTAGCTTATTGAGCCGCAGTGCCAGCCTAGGTTTTCATAGTTAAAAAAAAAAATAAACATTATCCATAACTTTAAAACAAAATAGGAAGGATACAACTGCATATTAGAAAATTATTTTTATTTGGGATTAAATTTTCAAAGTGCATATTTTTCTCTTGGAACCTATAAAGCACTTTCAAATGAAAATGTCATACTCCTCAGAGAATGGAGGAAAAGAAAAGTGGCTAAAACCCAGTGTAATAAAGTTAGCTTTCAGCTCAGTCACCAAACAGGTGCAATGCAGCTCCATAAGCACCATGGCTAAACCCACAAGTCTGCCTTTTATAAATCTAAGCACATGAGGCTAATGGAAGTGAAGTGAATTTCCTAAAGTACTTAAATTCTCTGTTGCTTAGTTTTCTGACCTGTACGAGGCATCAGTAACAGCAATTACTTTATTAGGTTCTTAACAGGATTAAATGGTATTTGTCTATGATTTGCTCTCACTAGTGAAAGCACTTGGTATTTTTTATGAAGTCCCCATAGCAGTAAAGAGTTTGCAGCTTGTTTGTCCCTGATTTCAAACCCCCATCCTCTTTCCACTGTGCCACATATACTCTGAGCACACGCTCCTGAAGACAGGTAAAACTCCAAATATTTTTAAAAGAATTCCAACATTGAACAGCCCCATGGTAAATTCTGAGCTGCAACTTGAAACTCTAATAAAACACATAGTATTTCTTACCCTCTACCAGTAGTAAGGACAAACCTCTTCCAGTCTTGGGCAGCTGTGTCAGTAACATGACAGTTAACCATACAAATAGGCATCATTATTAAAACTTAAAATCTCCAAATTAGAAACTGTTATTGCCCCATAGGAGAAGATGAGGTGTTGTACAATATTTAAATTTTAAATCTTGTTTAATGACTTCCCATGAGCCAGTAACCTCCACGAAATACAGAATAATGGCAGTAAGCCAAATATATTCAATATGTATTATTTGTCCATAAGTTAATTTAGGTCTAAAAACCACTGGAGATTATGATAAGCACAGACTCTACTACTGAAAGAATCAAAAGAAATTCTTATTGAGTCCAAGGCAGTTATGGGAGAAATGACCAATACATCAACAAAGCTCAGGGACAGGAGGTAGAATGAAATGAGCAGTCAAAATTTCCTTGTAACTTAAACAGACAAGCCTATTTCACTGACCTAAATGCACACACTCTCACTTTTAAGCTTGTAAGGAACCATGTTGGAAAATAACAGGTGGATGGACTGTTTTGCCCAGCAGCTCATGATGCAGTTGACAGTAGGAGCCCAATATTTGCCTTTCCGGGTAGCACAGCTACAGAGCTACAAACTCACAACATTTCAGTCGACAAACAATTTAATGGTCCTGTGAGGACATAATGAGAAGCTATCCAAAAACCTTCTGCATGTAACATCAAGTCAGGTCAAGAAAGGCTTGACTGAAAGCCAGAGACGACAGAGGGGCTTTCAGAAGTGCTGCATCAGCATGATGCTTGTGGGACAGAGGACCTATGAGGACAACAGGATCATGGATGGACATGAGTAGAAAAGGGATACAGAGGAGACTGCCTACAACAATGCTGTGTACTTGCCTTTATTTTTACAAGTGTGAATGGTAAGGCATCAACATCCATACAAAAATAAATCTAAAAGAGTAGTTCCAGCAAGAAGTTGAAAATAAAAAAATCTGAATGAAAAAATGTACTGAGAACTTTTAGTATAGTTGTACTCACAGCATTCTGCTTTCTTGGTAGTGTTTACTGGTAGCTTTCCCTGTATGCCACCTTGGACTTCATAAAATGCACTATAGGCCGGCGCCGTGGCTCAACAGGCTAATCCTCCGCCTTGCGGCGCCGGCACACCGGGTTCTAGTCCCGGTCGGGGCACCGGATTCTGTCCCGGTTGCCCCTCTTCCAAGCCAGCCCTCTGCTGTGGCCCAGGAGTGCAGTGGAGGATGGCCCAAGTGCTTGGGCCCTGCACCCCATGGGAGACCAGGAGAAGCACCTAGCACCTGGCTCCTGCCGTCGGATGAGCGCGGTGCGCCGGCCGCAGCGCGCTGTCCGCGGCAGCCATTGGAGGGTGAACCAACGGCAAAAGGAAGACCTTTCTCTCTGTCTCTCTCTCTCACTGTCCACTCTGCCTGTCAAAAAAAAATAAATAAATAAAATAAAATGCACTATATTTGAAACACTGTGGTTTCAATGGGTTCCCTCCAAAGTTCAGCTGTTTCCAGTGTGGTAGTGTCTTTAAGAGGGGGATTCTTTAAGTAAAAGGAGGTGTCAAGGCCATAATGAATTCTCTCCTGCGAGCAGGATGAATATCCTTACCAAAGAGGCTTCTGCAGCTGTTTCTTGCCCTTCTGCCTTCCAGAATGTAATGACAGAGCAGACATCCTCAGAGGACTCACCCTCACCAGACCACCAGACCTGCAGGCCCCTTGAACTTGGACCTCCGGTTTCCGGAATAGCGAGGAATTAAGTTCTATTCATTATAAATTAGTCTATGCTGTTCTGTTATAGTAGCACAAAACAGACAAAAGCAGAAACTGGTACAGGAAGTGGGGTGTTGCTGGAACACGTATCAGCAAATGTGAAGAAAGCAGCTTAGGCACCAAGTAATAGGAAGAAGCTAAAACAGTTTTGAAATGAATCTAGGAAAAAGCTTGCATTGCTGTGAAAGGAGTGATGAGGGCAACCTTGTAGAGGGCTCACAAGAAGAGAGAACAACTATAAGGGAAGTCTCAGTCAGTAATGACCCACGTGATGGTGACCAGAAATTTGAAAGGAACACGAACCGCAAAGACAGAAACAGGGACAAAGCATTGGAAACAGGAGGAAAGGCCATCAAAGTGGCTAAGAATTGCCACAACCAGCTGAACTGTGTTTGTGTGCTAGGACTCTGTGGAAGACATCAAAAAAGAATGGTAAACTGGGGTATGCAGTGGGAGAAATCTCTAAGCAGCAGAATGTCAGAGGGGCTGCAAGGCTTCCCTGAATTGCTTATGGTAAAACACAAGAAGAAATTATTTAAAGAGAAAAATCATAACTCAAAGGGAATTTGAAAATAAAGATTTGGAAAATACTTAGCCTGGCGATGTAGAGAATTTAAAAAGTAGATTTAGGAGAGGAAAACCAAGGGTATGGTCAATCAACAGTGTGGCAGGAGTTTCGTGGTCACAGATAGAAGGCAGATGCGCCTCATCAAGACAATGGGAAGACGACCTAAAGGTATTGCAGAGATGTCTGAGGCTGACACGCACATCACAAGCCCGGGCTGCCTTCAACAGTTTTGAGGCAGAAGCCTGCCTTCCAGCACAGCACTCCTCAGTGGCAGTGCAGGTGGGCCCAGGTCCAGCACAAGTCACTGGAAGATGTTAGTGATAAGCATTGTTAGCATCCACGTGGTACTCATTCCACAGGCCATGCAGGACATAGGGCATGGCTGTCTCTCTCTGGATCTCAACAGGAGGCCTTGAGCCCAGCCAGAGATCTGCTGCAGGGGTGGAGTTACAACAGAAAGCCCTCACCAGGGCAATGCTTAGATGTAGGGCCCCATCTACCCCAGACCTGTAGAGCCACCAGAATGTCAATAAGCCTAGGAAAGCCACGAGTCTCCAACTCCAGCATGTGCAAGTTGGGGCACTGGGTGTGCCCAGAGAAGCCAAGAGGGTAGGTTTCCCTGGAGCCCTGAGGGCCCAAATCCCATCCCAGTGTGTCCAGACAGGAGGGCATGGTGTCAAAAGGATAGCTCTGAGGGCAGGAGTTTAGTCTACTGGTTAGGATACCCTCATTCCACATAGTATGCAGGTTCGATTCCAGGCTCTGCTCCTGTCTTCAGCTTCCCCCCAGTGCAGACTCTGGAAGGCAGAAGTGAGGGACCAAGTATTTAGATTCCTGCCATCCATGTGGGAGACCTGATGGCATTCTCTGTCTCAGGCTTCCGCCCCAGTCCAGACCTCACCATTGTGGGCATATGGGGAGTGAACAGTGGGAGATAGTCTCATTCTCTCTCTCTCTCTCTCTCTCTCTCTCTCTCTCTCTGCCTTTCAAGTAAACAAATAATAGTTAAGAGGGTTATTCCAGAGAGTTTAAGATTTAATGTTTGCCTTCTCAGGCCTAGGACTTCTTTGGGACTTGTTTTCTTGCCTTTGCTGCCTGCTGTTTAGAGTGGGAATGTCTATACTATGCCTGTCTCACATCCTTTTGGAAGCACATAGCTTGGACAGGACATTTAGATGAGGCTCTGCATTTACTCTTTTGAGTTGATGCCATTTACTCCTTTGAGTTGATGCTGAAATGAGTTAAGATGTTGGGGGCTTTTGGTGTGGAATGAAAGTGTTTTACAGGGCTGACAACATGGCGTAAGAGGCTGAGCCTCTGCCTGCAGTGACTGGCATGTGTCCTGGCTGCTCTGGATCCAGCTCTCTGCTATGGCCTAGGAAAGTGGTGGAAGATGGCCTGTTTGGGTCCCTGCACCTACATGGGAGACCTGGATAGAGCTCCTGGCTTTGGATAAGCCCAACTCTGACCATTTGGGGAGTGAAACAGAGGATGGAAGATCTCTCTCTGGGGAGGGAAGGAGAGAGGGAGGGAGAGAGAGAGGGAGGGAGGGAGGGAGGGAGGGAAGGAGGGAGGGAGGGAGGGAAGAGTGAGTTTCACATGGGAGAAGGACATAACCTTGTGTGAGTCAGGGGTAGAATGCTGGGGTTTAAATGTGCTCCTCCGAAATTTAGGTGATGCTGATGTGTTGTACTAAGAGGTGACTAGCCCATGAAGGCTGCCTCCTGGTGAACAGAATTAAGGTCCCCAGAAAAGAGGCTTCACACAGCATTTGGTATCTTGCCTTCCTGCCTCCTTCTGCTCAGCTATCACCAGACAGATGCATCTGGCAGTGCCTTGATCTTGGACTTCCCAGCTTCCAGAACTATGAAAAGATGAGCTTCCTCTCCATAAATAACACAGTGCCAGGTATCTGTTCTAGCAGCACACAATGGACCGAGACATCATCTTCACCTGGTTTCTTCATCCTTCAAGCAACGCCCCCTTTTACAAAAATTCTTAACAATCTTCTCTCTCCTCTTTCTTGGTATCTAGTCCTTACAGTTGATTCTGGTTTAAATTTAGTCTGCACAAAACATAAATACAAGTTGAAAGAACAGGCTTAAAGTCCCCTTACTGAGATGCAATACCAACTTTTTTGGTTACTGGCTACGTGGCCTTGTATAAATTAACAAAAGCTCCAGCTCTCCTCATTGGCAGAATGGGTCAACCTCCCAGGTTTCCTGTGTATATTACATAGGATAATACATGTGAAGTGCCTTGAATTGTCCTGGTACATACCAAACTGCCCTTCCAAGTGTTGAAAACTACTTTATTGTTGCATTTTGCAATTGATTCATGAGCATATGCTTTTTTTTTTTTCCTAACATACCTTAAAAACAATTTTCATTCACAAGTCAGAAGCCTCTGCATTGTGTTCCCACCCTTCCACTTTCACTTCCCTACCCTTCTCGGCTGGTAGTGAACACTGTAGTGAACACTCCGGTTCTTCCAACACAAGATCTCCTACGAGTTGTCTTGGATTAAATCTGTGAAGTTCCGTAAGGACCTCCTGAGGGTGCTATTAATCTCACCCTCAGATGAGACAGACAGACTAGAAGGGATTCAGTAACTTGTGTAAGGTCACCTAGCAAGGTGCAAGGAGCTGGAATTTGTAGCCACATTGCTGTGACTTCAGAGTTTTCCATTTCTTTGCTTCCTTCCATAACCCATGCCTGTCAGAGAAAGGAGAGAAAAACAGCATTTGCAATCACTGCAGAGTTCCAAGTCCCTCTACAACAAGTGGTCAGCTGCTTGGTGGGATTCAAACTCAGGTCTCAACAACCCTTGACCATTCTTAACTATCCCACTGTTTTTTGCCTTTGTATTAGTAGAAGGTAGAAGTAGACTTTAGGGAAAAAATAATTATTCCCAAGGACGAAATCAGGGGTCACAAATTCAGAGGAAAATGTCTAAAAGGGGGCACATCCACAACACAATCTAAGAGGGAAGTTTGCATTTCTGTAGAATGGATTATCAAAATGTCTTTGTACTCTGTCTAGCAGCATACCATATGCTAACACATATGTGATAATACAATTAACCATTATTTGATTAGTTTAATTACAGGGATAGATGGTGTTCTCTCACAGTTCAGAGTAAAAAAATACAACCGGAAGAATTCACTCAACCCATTTACCATTTTAGGATTTGCACGTACCTTCACGAATGACAAAGTTTAATATCCTTCTGCCATAGAAAACGTAATTAATCACATTTAATTTTACAAATTGCTCGCATTTATGGATTAATATGAAAGAAAACATCAGAGCCAAAAGACCTAAATAACAAAACCACACCCTAGGGTGAACATCTGAACGAGGGAAGCTAGGTTTCCCAGCTTTGGGGGTGCATGTGTGCTATCCTTTGAAAATAGAGGCTCTGGTGATGCTCCACGTTCCCTAAAAATAAGAAATGCTTTAGTGCAATCAACTCTCACAACCCCGGGGCTCAGTCTCTTGAGGTGCATGAGAAACTTCATTTAGTCCCTCATTGAATGATACTGTTGAGCATATACAACACACCAGATGATACAAGAAATGCCAAACTAGGGAAGAACGCAAACAGGGAAAAATCAGACCTGTGGCTGGCTTGGTGGCGATTCTAGAAAAAACTAGACCAAGTCACTCAATGGCTTGCTTCTAAAGAATGCAAGGTTATTTTCTCTGCTACCATCTGTTTCTCCAACTTTTCACAGGACGTGTTTGGCAACGCTGCTCACTGAACACTTTTACAGATGGGAAAGCGAAGGTGTAAAAGGAAGTGTTGCAGACAGCACTTCTCACCAGGAAAACCAAGGTTGGATTCGGGGCTTCTGATTTATGGGCAAGGATTTTTATTTTTAAATTTAAGTGTGCATTTCTGCACGAGAAACGGCTAACATACAAAACATAAATACTGCTACACAGATTGATGAATTCCAAAATGAAGATGAAGTTAGACTGATGGAGCCAAAGGGATGTGAAGAATACACACTGAATGTGTGCAGTTCCCAAGCAGGAATCACTGCTCAACCAAGAAACAGATGGGAGTCCACAGACACCGTGAGTGGTACGCAGACACACTGTAAAGCAGAGGAAGTGGGCCAAAAAGTGTCCATCATTACAGGAATGTACTTTGTCCTCAGGGTAACTCTAGGAGGAGGTAGAAAGTAAGTTTTTCATTTTAAATTGTTCAAGATACCACTTTTAAATTGAAAAGTCCTCAGTGTGGCAGCAGATGGCTTGGAATGAAAGTAGAAGGTATCCATATCCAGATTTAGATGAAAGACTTTTTAAAAGCTGCCTTGTGTGAATTGATTTTATTAATGACATAAACCACCCTAATCATTAATACACAACTGGTAAGGTTTACTGAATGCGTGTATTTTACCATTTTTTAAATGCAGTTCAGTGCTACACACCAATGTCACACACTTTTATGAATATTCTTATGAGAGTAAAGAAGACATGAAGTGGGGCCAGCGCTGTGGCATAGAGGGTAAAGGTGCTGCCTGCAGTGCCAGCATCCCATATGGGCGCCAGTTCGAGTCCCGGCTGCTCCACTTCCCATCCAGCTCTCTGCTATGTCCTGGAAAAGCAGTAGAAGATGGCCCAAGCCCTTGGGTTTCTGCACCCAAATGGGAGACATGGAGGAAGCTCCTGGTTCCTGGCTTCAGATAGACTCAGCTCCGGCCGTTATGGCCATGGGCGGGAGGGTGAACGAGCAGATGAAGATCTCTCTCCCTCTCTTTATCTCTGCCTCTCCCTCTCTGTAACTCTGCCTTTCAAATAAATAAATAAATAAATCTTTAAAAAAAAAAAAAAAAGGGAAGACATGAAGCATGACTTTAAAGCTGAAAGACTGGGTTTTTATATCATCATGTTGTCCTCAGTGGGACTGCTGGGAGCTTAGGCTAAGTCTTTTTTTTAAGTTTTTATTTAATGAATGCATTTTTTCATAGATACAACTTTAGGAATACAGTGGGTTTTTTTTCCCCATACCCACCCTCCCGCCCCAACTCCCATCCCACCTCCCTCTCCCTCTCCCATCTCCTTCTTCATTATGGTTCATTTTTAGTTTGATTTTATACACAGAGGACCAACTCCATGTTAAGCACAGATTTCAACAGTTTGTACCCACCCAACCACATACACACACACATACACAACATATAGAGTACAGATTGAGAACAAGATTTACAGTCAATTCTCATAGTACAACTCATTAAGAATGGAGGTCTTACATGAGGAGTAAATGCACAGTGATTTCTGTTTTTCCTTTAACAATTGACACTCTTATTTACGATGTCAGTGATCACCCGAGGCTCTTGCCATGGGCTGCCAAGGCTGTGGAAGCCTTTTGTGACCACAGAGTCCATCAGTATTTGGACACAGCCATAAGCAAAGTGGATGTTCTCTCCTCCCTCAGAGAAGAGTACAAACTTCCTTGATGGTCCTTTCTTTCCACTGAGGTCTCACAGAGATCCTCTATGTGGAATATTTTTTGCCACAGAGTCTTGGCTTTCCATTAGGCTAAGTTTTGACAACTATTGATGTAAGTTGAAACTAAGTTCCATCTAGAAAGATGGATGTTTTCTGATGATACCACAGAATCCTGTAGGTACACTTCACAGGAGCTAAAATCAGACCAGGAGAAAAAAAAAAAAAAACAGAATAGAAGACCTGGGAAAATCACAACCATGGGCCACCAACTTGGTGTCATTCAGGCAGGTCTCCAACTCCCAGCTCCTTTGTGTTTTACCAATCAAGTCGCTAAATCAGATAAAGTAATCCTTAAGATGTCATCATTGCTAAAATTCAAATGTTTACATGTTCCTCTGATTTTTATTCCATGTGTTCCTTAAATTTACTTTCTTTTCATCTTATATTCAGTGAAAATCAAAACACTCATCCATCATCATCAAAATATGGCACATGATGACACATTTATAATGCAGAATATTGTTTGGAAACTCTTTTATTTGACAGGCAGAGTTAGTGAGAGAGAAAGAGAGAGAGAGAGAAAGGTCTTCCTTCCATTGGTTCACCCCCCAAATGGCTGCTAAGGCCAGCGCTGTGCCGATCCAAAGCCAGGAGCCAGGTGCTTCCTCCTGGTCTCCTATGCGGGTGCAGGGCCCAAGCACTTCAGCCATCCTCCACTGCCTTCCCAGGCCACAGCACAGAGCTGGACTGGAAGAGGAGCAACTGGGACTAGAACCCGGCACCCATATGGGATGCCAGCACCGCAAGCAGAGGATTAACCAAGTGAGCCACGGTGCCAGCCCCTGGAAAATCTTATAATGAATGTTTATGGGCTAGTTACTGTACTAGGCATGTACAATAATTATACTAAGAATATACAATAATGTCCAAGATCCAGAAGCCAGAAAGCAATGAGGTTGGGATTTGAACCCAGTACTTGGTTCAATAACCTTTGAGATACTGCTTATCCGTAATAGAATCGCAACAATCTTCAAGTGATAGAGAGTCAGCAACTGAGAACCACAACAGAATCACATAAAGAGAAACTCCAAACGTGCCCCTTCCAATCGCCAAATATCAGAGCACTTCAAAAAGTTTTGGAAAATGAAATGAAGAGATAAGTGTATTTTGGTGCAAAAACTAAAATTGAAATCCTTACATGGTTTTTTGTAATATGCATTTTTCATGAACTTTTAAAAACTTTGCATGCATGGATTTCAAACATTTTTTCAACAAAATAAATTTTTTAGTTCTATTTTCTACCAGATTTTTGTAGCACACTCATATACCCCACCACTTTTCCTCCCACTGTGGTAAGTCACCATTATGGCACCAAGAGACAGAAAAGATATGCACGTGTAACAATAATGCAAAAGCATCCAAGACGACTTGATGGATTTATTTGTATTTTGTATACAATGTGAGGAGAGCTGAATTCTCCTCTTAGCCCTGTGAGGTCTCTGATTTCCCAAGCTGACCATAATGCTATAGTACCATAAACATTTATATCTTATCTATTTAAGCAACGCACAAACTCTGTAACAGTCATCAAAAGACAAAGACTACAAAAGAGGCCAAGGCAGAATGGTTGGGAAATCGTAACATTTATTGAAGAGCAGACATATGTTTGCAAACCTCGTTGCTGCAAGGGCATACATTACATGGCTCACAAATGTGTTCCAACTAGGTTTTCTTGGTGCTTTTTCATATAGTCCCTTAAAAAAATAACTGAAAGGGAATAAAGTGCCAATTGCAATTACAATTACAAAATCAAACTTCAGGGTTCCTTAGAATCGATCTCTGCTGGGTTACTTAGATATACACATGTTGATTTTCAGGTGCAGCCTTCTGTACAAACAGAACTTTTCAATGAATAATGGCTTTGGTAACCCAAAGAGCATCTCAGAACACTGTCAAGTTTGGAGAACAGAGCAACAAATGCAATGAACAGTATTTCTCCTATTTGTCCCACTTAATACACCACTTTGCCCCAAGGTATTCAACACAACATTTCATTTTTTAAATAATAAGGGAAATTCATCTGATAAGAGCATAATACAGAATAGATCTATAACAGACAGGTTCCATCTTAAACAATGTTTGGAAGTTGATTTATTTCCTTTTGGTCCAGTGAAAGAATTTTTTGCAATATTGTCAAAAAATACTGCCCACGTCTTAATATTAAGTTTAACTTATTTTTCTCTACAAAGGTGATCTCTTAACAACAACAATAAAAAGTAAAACTTAATTTCTAAGGATTTAAATAATTTCAAAGAAATATCTATTTTGATAAGTTAAAGTTATATTGTTTATTTTTAATCTAATATTTTTCCCTTTCAGCCTTTTACAGAAATATCTAAAACATTGACTATTGATCATGAACTACAAAGTTATTACATATTAATAATACAAAGCTGAAGAGTTTTTAAATAAAAAATTTGGCTACTATAAAATATCTAATAAAGGAATATATAGTTAATGACTTCTGAGGCAGCTAGTAAAATCAGAAACTTCTATAAAAGAAAGCTTGATTTGCTTTGCTCTGCACAATTTGTTTTGGTTAATAAAGCAGCTGTTTGTGAACCTAGATGGATTCATTCTAAACTCAAGCTGTCAGCTGATCTAAGACATTCCAGATACTTGGCTCTTGGTAAGCACGGAAGAATTGGCAATTTAGGGTCAGACGGTTGGTCATTTCTCTTCTATGTCCCTCAATACAATGTTCTGCTCTTTATCTACCACTGACTTTGGAATTTGGAAATTTTTCACCTTACTGAACATGGTATTTTGATATCTAATTCAATATTACATGTGAAAAATGTTACATATCAAACATCTGGCCAAGGATTTTATTTTCTCTAACCTGTTTTGGTGCTGGATTTGATCACAATACTTAGGCCCCTAAAAGAGAAAAGTTCAGACATGCACATCTCAATTTTCAGGCAGGTGCCTCTTGGTTTCTCTTCACATAGAACAGTTTGCTGATCCACCGTCATCTGCTCTTTCTCATGGCTGGATCCATCCTAGAAGCAACTACTGGGGGAGTGCCCACTGGCACTTCTACTTTGTAAGTCACAGTGGTAAAATCACAGGAAAATGCACATGGGCCACTCACTCATTTGCATCTCCCAAATTTATAAAGAGAGGCAAGGTAGCAGAATTCTTCATATTTCCCACTGTGACTACTTCCCAAGAACTGAAAAAGGGAGGCCTCTATGAATTTGCTCATTATTTTTTAAAAATCACATTCTTTTCACTCAATCAATAAACAGCGGCTGAACTCCTCCTACTCCGAGGAGCCCTTTTTTAAACCTTCTTCAATAAAAGTGGTGGTCCCTCTGTATGGCTGTGAGGCAGCAACAGCTTGGGTTTGCTAGTCAGCTTGAAATAAGGAAGCAAGCTGAAAGTGAGGGAGACAGGCAGTCAGCATCCACCAAGTCCCAGCCCTGGGCCAAGAACTCTGCGTGCTCAAGTTGTTGAACTCTTAAGCCCCTTAAGAACTACAGCAGTGGCTGGCGCCATAGCTCACTAGGCTAATCCTCCACCTGCAGCACTGGCACTCTGGGTTCTAGTCCCTGTTGGGGTGCTGGATTCTGTCCTGGTTGCCCCTCTTCTAGGCCAGCTCTCTGCTGTGGCTCAGGAGGGCAGTGGAGGATGGACCACGTCCTTGGGCCCTGCACCCCATGGGAGACCAGGAAAAGCACCCTGGCTCCTGGCTTCTGAACAGCATGATTCGCCAGCCGCAGCGGCCATTGCGGGGTAAACCAAAGGAAGGAAGACCTTTCTTTCTCTCTCTCTCTCTCTCTCTCTCTCTCTCTCTCTCTTTCTCACTAACTCTGCCAGTCCAAAAACAAACAAACAAACAAAAAAAGAACTACAGGAGGTACTGTGCATACTTTCCCATTCTTAGAACAAGAGAAAAAGAAGCTTTAGTAAATTCTATAATTGTTAGAAATCATTCCCCAAACTACACCACGGCTTCTCCTCTCAACTGATATCCCACAGGAGAACAAAGCAATGAGGGTAACCTAGAACTTGATCTGGGATCCCAAGAAGCCCAAAGAGAAAATTCAATGCTTATTGTTGTTTCTTTACAACACCAAGATGTTAAAAACTTCTCTGAACTAAGAAAATGCTTAAGTCTTTTGTTGCTGTAAATTCAGGTTTCCCCAAGATCTTTGGTTCAGTTCCCACTCTGGTAAGGAAGGAGTACTTACAATCATGCTTTTCCCGTGCCAAGAGATAGGTTATGGGAATGAAATCTTTTTTTATCCCCCAATTTCTGTGTTAACATGAACTGAAGAAAATGTTGCTGTGATCTTCCAAATTTCTTTATGTTATGAATTAAAAGTCTAATTAATCTCTCTTGATGTTCTAGAAAACACAAATCAAGATGATCCTCTAGTTTTGATAACCTGCTAGTCCTTTAGTAAACTGCCTCTTCCTTTACATTCCAAGATTAAGGATATCACTAGTGTTCAGATAAAATGAAAAAAAGTGAAAATTACTCTTTTTAAAAATAATTATCTCTAGATACTCATGGTATAATTCCTTTCCCTTATAGTCTACCTCATATTTTATTGTGGTTTGATGCAAAACAATTAACAGGCTTCCTTCTATACTTCTTTGTTTATTTAAGTATTCTTCCTCTAGTTTTCACAAAGAAGCCTTTCCAATCCGTTAGCTACTCCATGTTTTAATTTGTAACTCTTAATGCAGTTAGAGCATTGTTATTTCCAAGTTCCAACAGCAAGTAAAAAGAAAAGATTTAAATTTGGCAAAATAATCTAAGTTAGATGTAAATGTTATAGAAAATAAAACCTGAAATGACCAGAGTCCCTATTTTGGTTGTAATAGATTGTATCATAATGACCACGGTGAAAATAATAGATTTTCCAGAAATTGAGTCTTCTCTAGTAACAGCTCAACAAATGCATGCAAAGGTACATCTGTGAAATAAATCTGCCATAGATGCTGCAGCTGGAAACGAGGTCTTGAACAGGAAGCCATTTATTATCACAATAAATTATATCAGTAATCTATACAGACTCCCCTATCCCTTAAAAAAAATCCTAGCTTGGAAATTTTAAAGACTCTACTTCACTTGAAAAAAATGACAAAAGGTTAATTGGAGTATAATCCTTGTGAAATTGCAAGCAATGTACAAGTAGAAAGAACTTTTTTGTGTGCTTTTAGAACTTCATTTCCTTACATAATTTATAAGAGTTAGACTGATTTCACTCAGCTCCTCAATTAATCTTTCAAAGTATTCACTCTTAAATTAGTATTGTGATAACATTGCTGTGGGAGACTTCATGCCCTTATTCAATGCCTTTCCATTCCCAGGGACCAATATGGAGCAGGACAAAAGAAATGCAAATTCTCTTCCTTTGAGTTTATTTTTGTTTGCATGATGCTAATGCTAACTTCCATCTCTTACATACTTCTAGGAGTGGAGGGAAGATTCAGGGCTCCTGAGCTCAGCTGCCGCCTCCAGGAATTTGTTGCTTAATCAACTGCTCTTCCCTGGCCTCCATTCAACTAAGTTTTGGGTCTCATCAACATAGTTGCCTTTTCTAGGCAGAAAATAAAACTACAGACACCCAAAGCAAGGACAATAAGATTCAGAAACACTCCAGATTCTCCTTAATTGCTCTCCTTCAGCAATCTACTCTCTCTTTTTGGCTGCAGGAAGACCAAGCTCCCCATGTCCACCGTCTGGTCCACCTCCCCTCCCACATTGACCTGGCATCAGAAGCCAGGTGAGAGAGATGGGGTGGGCTAAGGCACGGACGGAGCTCAGGAGAGGCCCTGGCCTTGGCAGTCTCCAGAGAGGGAAGAAGACACCTAAAGAATAACATGGGTCACTCTACCAAAATATACATCATCAGAGCAAGATGCTCTTAAGGGTCCTAACCTTCAACCCCAGGCAGACAACATCTAAAAAGAAAAACCTGGAAGAAGTATTCTTCCTTTGCCAATGTTCTTAATTCATCAATTTTATGATTGATCCAAATGTGAAATAACTATAAAGCACCTTAACAGAAGAATTCCCTCACCAAACTATACTATATAGAGTTATCTAAAGTATCTCAACTTAGAAAATATGTTTCCATATAAAATGAAATAACAGTGCATTAAAATATAGACTTAAAGCTACCATCTTCCAGTTAAAAGCTAGTCTGGAAATGATACAATTACTAGTTAATGCCGGGAACCTACTTTTTTGTATAACACTTAAAATTAGCATTTACCCAAATGCCTTAGCCAACCTCATCTATTTTCATTATGAATTAATAGAATGAAGGGAGGGATCCAAGGGATGTATGAGATTATCGCACAATGGTGTATCTTCTTTAAAATGAACTCAGCACTTCTTTATGTGCGACACTTGGCTGCCTTATTTCTAGCTACTGTAAGTCAGTTACCCAGTTTCCTAAGTTGATTATCCAGAATTTTTCCAAGCCAAAAGTTAAGCTGATGAGTATTTCCATGGTCATCATCCATTTCCCTTTTGAAAGAAGGTTCTAAATGTGCCCTTTTCCAGTCTTCAGGCACCTCATCAGTCCTCCACGAGTGCTCAAAAATGATAGCTAGCGGTTCTGTGATGACTTCGGCCAATTCATTAAGTACTCTAGGATGCCGGCCATTGGGACCTGTGGATTTGAACATAGCTGGGTTATTCAAGGCCTCCTTTACCCATTCTTCCCCTAGACTTCATGGTGTCCTGCTCCTATGTTTTTCTGTTGCACTTGTCCCTTTCTGGCTACCATGTGGACTTGTGCAAAAACAGCTTTCAGAGTCTCTGCTTCTGACATATCAAGTTTCTCTTTCAAGCTAATAAATGAAGAACATATTTTATTCTTCTCAAGTCAATTCTTCATTTTAAAAGATAGCTTTTTTCCATTTACGTTCCCTGTAAGGAAAAAAAATCTTTCAAACAACTCAATGAAAGTACACCTTGTAATAGTCTGCATTCCTAAATCACATTACTCAACACTACACTTCGGCAATCTCAGTAACAAAGCATCAGTCAACATATCGAGATGTTGTAAAGGCTGCGTACCTCATGCTCAAAGGGTGCAGAGCCATTCAACTTGTATCTGCAAGTGCTAATTCCAAATGCATCTTCCAAAATAAAAAAGATTGACAATCATCTTTAATCATTAGCATTTGCATGCATCAACAGTTAACTTTCTCACACAGGCATGTAAACAACATCTTCATAATGAGCAGGAAAGAGATAAATAAGGGTTTTTACAAAGCAGTGACCTAGCACAACTCATTTGTTGTGTGGTCATCAGCATCAGGGTTCTTGGACTTAGAGTACACTAATTATCGCCAACCTCTGATAGGTGTTGACAGGTTTAACCCCTTCGCTGTGACAATAATCCCTCTGCAATTGAAAGACAGCAACAGATTACAGATTACACCCATCTGTCATGGCTCTGCTGTGTGCTGAGATCCCCTGACAGATGTAGGATGACAAAGGAGAGGAAGCAAAGGAGAGTGCGAAGGAAGAATCCCTGCATCTTCCCCGAACTTTCACGCTACTTGGAATCCATTCAGAAAGCTCAGCCAACTGTTTCTCTTATTTTGTTTTTCTAGTCTTTATCTCTTCAATCTTAGCCCCAGATCTATCCCTTGAAGCTTTCTAAGTGCCACAAGAAAAAAAATTTCATATTGCAGACAACATTAAGTTCTTTTAGAAAACAATTCTGCATATTTCTCTAAGGTACAACTGGTTTTAGTACGCGCCATTTCCACCCTTGCTCCAAAAGCCACCTGCTGATGGCAATATGTTAACTAAGATGTTGTTATTAATTAGTTTGGGTGACAGCATCAGGCAGTCACATCGAAATGGATAGTAAGTATTACTATTCTTGCTCAGGAAGTCTTTCTCTCCAGAGAAGCAAGCTATTTTCTGGTCTCTCTTTTTAAACTTTTTGTTATAATGCTCTTACTAATAATCACTATCTTTAAATAATCACCCCAATAAACCCATATCTGAACCAATGCCTCTATTAAAATCACCTCCTGTCATGTATGAACTGTAAAAAAGTAATATTCAATGAATCTTTTTTTTTTTGACAGGCAGAGTGGACAGTGAGAGAGAGAGAGACAGAGAGAAAGGTCTTCTTTTTCTGTTGGTTCACCCCGCAATGGCTGCTGTGGCCAGCACGCTGTGGCCAGCGCACTGCACTGATCCCAAGCCAGGAGCCAGGTACTTCTCCTGGTCTCCCATGTGGGTGCAGGGCCCAAGGATGTGGGCCATCCTCCACTGCACTCCTGGGCCACAGCTGAGAGTTGGACTGAAAGAAGGGCAACCAGGACAGAACCGGCGCCCCAACGGGGACTAGAACCCGGGGTGCCGGTGCCACAGGCGGAGGATTAGCCTATTGAGCCACGGCCCCAGCCTGCTCAATGAATCTTGATGAATCAGTTTAATTTTGGTTGGGGGGGAGGAGGGTTGTGTGTGAGAGGAAGTTCTCTGTAAGTCCCCTGAAAACAAAGAAGGCAAAACATTTGGTTTTTAATGCTCTAAAATTATATTTCCTAAAGCAGGCAAGATTACCAGCTATTTGCAGGAGAAAGAGCCTTGTATCCCAGCTTTAGGGTCACTAGGACACAGGAAGACTAAGGCGAGGAAAGGAAGGAGCCACAGGAGAGGCAGCTGCATCTCCAGGACATTCTCATTACAAGGAAGATTCTCCAGCTTGCTCTGCACCATGCAAGAGCTCTGCTTGAAGTCAGGAAGAGCCTCACCCACTGGCCAAGGTCACTGCGCACTACGAGCACATACAAATAAAGATGCCCTTAAACAGGTCATCGTCTAGCGTCTAGTGTGATAGCCCTCGCCATACCACACTCCTCTGAAGGCGTGCACCATGAAGTCAATTCACAAATCTAGCATCCAGCTAACAGCTCCTATAACCTCTCCTGCCTGTGGCTCCACAAAAACAAATCCCACCCCCGAAACAAGCTCAGCTTTGCAGTTTGCTATCTTTCATGCTTTAAGGGAGAGGCTGGGAGGCAGACAAGCAAGATTTCCACAGCAGGGTCACAGAGAGTTTTGAGATGCGAGCGCAGCACAGGGCACAGGAACTAAGTGAGCACATGTTGCTCCGGGATCACTGGGCATGCTCCCTGTTCCCAACGCTCCTTCGTGCTCAGTGGGTGATCTGCACTGTGACACCCAGAGCCTTGTCCTGATAGAGCCCACTCTTCAAGTGCAATAGAAGTGAACAGGTTTTGAACATTCTGACAAGCTGGAAGAGGATAACTGCTGAATACAACCTGTATAGACAACAAACACTGCACAGAGCGGCTCCTTCACCACACATTTTTCATATCTCATTTCCCCACTAAATCATCTGGCCTCCTCCCACCATGGAAAAGAGCTTGCCTCACTGCACTCAGACAAATAATAGCCTGATCACATGTGGTCACGGTCTCCTTCCTCGGTTCTAGTACTCGGCTGACTTAATAATCAAGAAAGCAATTGCCTCAGATCTGGTCGTTTCTGAAAACATCATGAAAACCAACATCAAGAAGAATAAATGCCAAGTTATCTTTTTGCTTCTCTTTTTATAGAAAACATTTATTTAATAAATATAAATTTTGAAAGTACAATTTCTGGATTATACCAATTCTTCCCCCTATAACCACCCTCCCACCCTCAAATCATCCCTTCTACTACTCCCTTTCCCATCCCATTCTTCATTAAGATTCATTTTTAATTATCTTTCAATACAGAAGATCAACTCTATACTAAGTAAAGATTTCAACAGTTTGTACCCACACAGACACACAAAGTACTGTACGAAGATTAGTTTTACTGTTAATTCTCATACTACAACTCATTAAAGACAGAGGTCCTACATGGGGAGCAAGTGCACAGTGACTCCTGTTGTTGATTTAACAATTGGCATTCAGACTTATGACATCAGTAATCACCCGAGGCTCTTGACATGAGCTGCCAAGGCTATGGAAGCCTCTTGAGTCCACAAACTCTGACCTTATTTAGATAAAGCCATAGTCAAAGTGGAAGTTCTCTCCTCCCTTCAGAGAAAGGTACCTCCTTTTTTGATGGCCCCTTCTTTCCACCGGGATCTTACTCACAGAGATCGTTCATTTAGGTCATTTTTTGCCATAGTGTTTAGCTTTCCATGCCTGAGATGCTCTCATGGGCTTTTTAACCAGATCTGAATGCCTTAAGGGCTGATTCTGAGGCCAGAGTGCAGTTTAGGGCATTTGTCACTCTATGAGTCTGCTGTGTATCCTGCTTCCCATATTGGGTCGTTCTCTCCCTTTTAATTCTATCAAGTGTTATTAGCAGACACTTGTCTTATTTATGTGATCCCTTTGACTCTTAATTTTATCTTTATGATCAGTTATGAACTTAAACTGATCACTTTAACTAGGAAGATAACATTGGTACTTGCCAACTTAATGGCATTTGGAGTTCCATGGCAAGTTTTGAGAGTTACCCTTAGGGGTAAGACCAAGGGAGCATGTGCTGAACTGTATATCTCCTCCTTCTCTTATTTTTAACAAGGACCAATTTTCAATTAGATTTAAACACCTAAGAATAATTCTGTGTTAAGTAAAGGGTCAACCAATGGTATTAAATAGAAAAATAAAATACTGAAAAGAATAAAATAGTAAGCTGTTCCTGAACAGTCAAGACAAGGGCTGATTAAGTCATTGCTTCTCATAGTGTCAGTTTCACTTCTACAGCTTTACTTTTACATGCTCAGTTAGTTGTCACTGATCAGGGAGAACATATGATATTTGTCCCTTTGGGACTGGCTTATTTCACACAGCATGATGTTTTCTAGATTCCTCCATTTTGTTGCAAATGACCAGATTTCATTTTTTTTTTACCACTGTATAGTATTCCATAGAATACATATCCCATAATTTTTTTTATCCAGTCTTCTGTTGATGGGCATTTAGGTTGATTCCAGGTTTTAGCTATTGTGAATTGAGCTGCAATAAACCTTGAGGTACAGATAGCTCTTTAATTGCCAAATTTTACCCTTGGGTAAAGTGTGAGGAGTGTGATGGCTGGGTCATGCAGTAGGCTTTTGAAGTATCTCCAAACTGTCTTCCATAGCGGCTTATCCAGTTTGCATTCCCACCAACAGTGGATTAGTGAGCCTTTTCCCCACATCCTCTCCAGCATCTGTTGTTAGTTGATTTCTGTATATAAGCCATTCTAACCGGGGTGAGATGAAACCTCATTGTGGTTTTGATTTGCATTTTCCTGATGGCTAGTGATCCTGAACTTTTTTTCATGTGTCTGTTGGCCATTTGGATTTCCTCTTTTGAAAAATGTCTATTGAGGTCCTTGGCCCATCTCCTAAGTGGGTTGTTTGTTTTGTTGTTGTGGAGTTTCTTGATCTTTTTTGTAGATTCTGGTTATTAAACCTTTATCAGTTGCATAATTTGCAAATATTTTTTCCCATTCTGTGAGTTGCCTCTTCACTTTCCTGTTTCTTTTGCAGTACAGAAACTTCTCAATTTGATGTAATTCAAAATGTTAATTTTGGCTTTGACTACCTGTGCCTCTGTGGTCTTTTCCAAGAAATCTTTGCCTGTTCCAATATCTTGCAGGGTTTCTCTGATGTTCTCTAATAATTTGATGGTGTTGGGTTGTAGGTTTAGATCTTTAATCCATGTTGAGTGGTTTTTTTTTTTGAAAGGTGTAGGGTCGGGGTCTTGCTTCATGCTTCTGCATGTGGAAATCCAGTTTTCCCAGCACCATTTGTTGAATAGACTGTCCTTGCTCCAGGAATTGGTTTTAGGTCTTTGATCAAATATAAGTTGGCTGTAGATGCTTGGATTGATTTCTGGTGTTTCTATTCTGTTCCATTGGTCTATCCACCTGGTTCTGTACCAGTACCATGCTGTTTTGGTTATAACTGCCCTGTAGTATGTCTTGAAATCTGGTATTTTCATGCCTCCGGCTCCGTTTTTGTTGTATAAGATTGCTTTAGCTATTTGAGGTCTCCTGTGTCTCCATATGAATTTCAGCATCATTTTTTCTAGATATGAAAAGAATATCTTTGGTATTTTGAATGATATCTCATTGAATCTATAAATTTCTTTTGAAGAATGGATATTTTGATGATATTGATTCTTCCAATCCTTGAAAATAGAAGATTTTTTTTCCATTTTTTGGTATCTTCTTCTATTTGTTTCTTTAAAATTTTGTAATTCTCATCATAGAGATCTTTGACATTCTTGGTTATTTGGTTCTTAATATTTCCTAATTTTTGGTATCATTAAAGACATGATTTTCATAAAAAAAGAAAAAAATGAGTACCAAGAGTTTGCTGTGTATCACACTCATCTTTCTATTCCTAGGAAGCTAATCCCACATGTGTTAGACAGCAGTTGTTTGAGTCTTCCCACTACTTGTTGTGGTGACCACAGTCAATCAGAGAATTCTCACATCAGGGCCACCCAAACCTATTTCTTGGACTGAACTGTGACTTTCTTTTTTGTAATTTATTATATTTACTTGAAAGACAGAGTTACAGGGAGAGGAAGAGCCAGAGAGAGAAATAGAAGTCTTCCATCTGCTGGTTCACCCCCCACCAAATGACCACAATGGCCAGAGCTGAGCTGACCCGAAGCAAGGAGCCAGGAGCTTCTTCTGGGTCTCCCACCTGGGTGCAAGGGCCCAAGGACTTGGGCCATCTTCTACTGCTTTCACAGGCCATAGCAGAGAGCTGGATCTGAAGTGGAGCAGCCAGGACTCGAACTGTTGCCCATATGGGATGCTGGCACTGCAGGCCGGGGCTTTAACCCTCTGTGCCACAGTGCCAGCCCCTGAACTGTGACTTTCTCAGTTTCATTTGTTCTAGGCTTTCATGGGGTTGAGGGATTTGGCATTCAAAGATATCTGGTGGTTCTCCCAAACTGGAATGTCTAGAATTTGCATCTGAGAAACTGGAAGGGACAGAAAAAATTACTCAGTGAATAAAGACACTGTTGTCCTGTGGTTAAAAATGAAGATTTATGAGATTAAAATGTTTTTCTCAGTTGATTATTCTGATATTTAAGTGATTTGAAGCCTGTTACTCTTTTTAGCTTGTGAGTTTTTCCTTAATTAAAGGCAATCAGTGACAAATAGAGTGACATATAGGCTAAATCATTACAAGTATTTCTCTATTGTGATCTTATTTAAAGGACATGGCTCAATTGCTTTTGTAGAGCCCATGGACATAAACTCTCCATATTTGGTTGTACAAATTAAAAAAATACACCTTGTAACCACATATGAATAGTCTGTGCCATGTTCATGCCATTTGAGGGATTACTGTATCACAGGGAACAAAAAAAAAAAAAAAAAAAAAAACAGGATGATGGTGATGGTACAAACATTGCTACAAATGTTGCCTTCTCTATTCTGGGTAACACAAGGATCCCGAAGCTGTATCTTTGGGTAGTTGGTAACAAAACACAAGGTTTCCTTTGATCTCAAGCCAAGTTTGCCAAAATGTATCTGTGGCCAGTGGCTATTATTTCCAGATCAATGAAGGTGGGGATTTGCCTAGAGAGAGGCAAGCCCAGCACAGCCTCATTTTTCACCATAAACTTCTCCAAAGGCCAAAATCACATTTTACATTTCACTCTCTCTTACTGGCAATTGTATTTAACATCAGTTGCTGCTATTGTGTATTGCTATTTTCACATACAATTTCTCACTACACTGCTTCCCTTAGAAATTTTTCTTAAAGAAAACCTGGGCCAGGCTTCTAAAGCCAGGAGCTTCATCAGGGTCATCCACATAGGTAGCAGGGGTTTTAGGACTCAGGCCATCCTCTGCCTCTTTCCCAGACACATTAGCAGGGAGCTGGATCAGAAGTGGAGCAGCTGGGACTTCAACCAGCTCCCATACGGAATGTCAGCACTGCAGGTGGTAGCTTAACCTGACACATCACAACGCCAGCCCCTTTCCCGGAAGATTTTAGTCTAGAAAGCCAAATGGAAGTATATGTTCCTTCACCTATGCAATACAGAAAAACGGTTGCTATAGCAAAGCCACTCAAGGTCCCCTGTCAGGCATCTGTACCAAGAAAGGCCCAGGCTGGTGCCCTGGTTCCAGTAGGCTGGAGACCACAATGTGATACTATACAAATCGCAGGCATTTAATTGAATTGCCCTGAGCAACTCAAAAGTCTTTGATGCATTTCTGCTTCAAGACCCTCAAACTTCAAAAGCACCTGGCATTTTTCAAATTTTTTTTTCAGGTTTTCAGTTCCATTCCAGGGCATGATGCAGCCGATATGGGACCACCAGGAAGATAGGATCAGGCTCACAAGCTGGAGACCACCCACCCCATACCCCCTACATGATCTCACCTGTCTCTACCCACCTGTCAGAGTATGTAACCACCCCCTTTGGGAAGTGGATAAGAGGCTGGAGAGTGGTGAGCCACCCCGGATTTGCCTCAGCATTGGCCACAGCCACTCTCCTGCCTGCATGCCCTCTCGCTCGCAGCCTCCCCATCTACCCTTCTTAAGCCGCTCTCCCTTAATCAAACCCTCACATTCCTGAGTATTTCTCACACTTTCCAAATAAATCCTGACCTACCATGTTGCCTGTCTCATTTGTGCCTGAGCTTAGAATTCTTCTCTAAGCTAAAGGCAAAAATCTGAAATATTGAAGTTTGGTTTATATTCTCCAATACCACAATCACCAGCCACCCTGAACTAGCCCACACCCTATGGCAAGAGCATCACCTGCACAGACAAGCCAAGTGGAGTCCAAACGTCACCTTTAACTTGACTTGAACATTAAGATCTTCACCCCAGGAGGAGCCTGGGTCTCACTGGCGTGACAGTCACGTATGTAAGAGCATGTTTCCAGGTTGGCTGCACCTGTTTGAGCTCATGTCTGCCCCTACATGTAAGGACAACACATCCCCTTCTTCTGAGTGTTTTCCTGTAACAAAAGTAAAAGGTACCTGGATCTTGCTGGCTTGGGGCACCATGGCTTTCTAAATGACTACTCTGTGATAGCCTCACTTGCTGCACATAAAAAGTGCTTTGTGTGACAACTACTTCCAGTAATCAATTTGATTTCCTCTCACCAAGCAGTGCAGGCACTTTGGACAGGGAACACCCTGAAGTGCTCCTATTCTGAAGAGGAGCCTCGGGGGGTGGACTTGCTGGGATTCTATAATCCAGAAAAATGTTGAGCTTACTCCAGAATGTATTACATAACAATCTGCATATATTGTCTTCTTTTGACTTTACAAATACCTAAATATCATTCAATTATGAACTGGTCTTCATTTGTGGTATGTTGCTGGTAGGTGCCGATTTAGTGTTATAGTTCCTGGGACAAATTAAGTGGATTATAATAAACTGCTTCTCACTGCAGCCTCTGCAGGCTCATGAGTTCCACTCTTCATCCAGGGCCCATCCACAGCTTTTCAGCAATGCAAAATACACTGGAGAGGCTGGCTGGAAATTTTCTACCCACTTATTATTCAGAAAACTCTCAGGAACAAATGCAGAGGTTAAAAACAAAGGCATCTTTGTTTATGCTATCCTCAGGGCATTAACTGATTTTATAACTTTTCTAACTGAATGGCTATGCAAATTCCCAACTTTGTTAAAAGCCCTTTATATTTATCAGTGAGCATTAGGTCTATGCTCCTTCCCACCCAGAAGCACCGCCCACAGGGCTGGGGTCTGCAAGTGTTCCAGGGGACACCCCAGCTGCCTAAGCCAGGCCCCTCTCATTGCCTAGAATCGCAGCCTTGTCTTTATCTTCATCAGAAAGAAATGGTCAGGAATTTCACTGCTGGGAATTTTGTCTTCTACTTTCAATAATTTTATAATAACTCACAGCTGGTGACAAGAAGCCAGGGCTAGGTCACCCTTCTTTGAAGAAGCTTCACAGATAAGGCAATCAAAGGGTAGCTGGGGGCGGAGGAAGCAGTTTAAGAACAAAAGGGGAGATTGGGAATATTTACAGATTGAGTGCAAAGATTCCACGGAGACAGACTAAATGCAAAAAACGAAAGGGCTAATTAAGGACTGTAATTATGGCTGGGGTCAGGAGCTGATATCCAGGGAAAGGACAAGCCTTAAGGGGGAGAGGAACAATTCCTCATCCAAAACAGAGGGAAAGGGGACCAGACAGGCTGAGATGCCAGCACACTTGGCAGGGTTTGGAGTGGGGAGTAGGAGGGAACGGGTGTGTGATGCAGCCCTCTTCTCAGGGGTGATGGAGCCAAGGCCAGCTGCAGGGCAGGCCATAGGCCGGGCAAGGATAGAGTCGCAAGGAGAAGGTGAAAATCTATCATAGCCACCAGGAGAACTGTGAAGAGAAAGGGGCTGCCGGATGCAGGAGGGCAGGTTTACATCCAACACGGGAATGACAGTACTGTGGGCTTTTGGCATTAGCCTCTGTGTATGCTTCAAGGTCTCCAAATACGACCCAAAATGTGATCAAGCCCCAGGCCTATAAATGCACCACGCAAGTCCAGAACAGAAATAACCGTCAATGCTAGAGTGTTCTGACTATCAGTGTCTTCAGCTCTTCAAAAACACTCTGCGTGAGTCTCCACATGACTCGTGTCTGTCTCTAACAAAGCTCCTGGACTGCACCCACCCCCAGGATTCTCATGCTCCATTCATTCATTCATTCATTCATTCTCTATACCCTACCCATCTGACTGACTCACAGTCAAATCACCATCACGCACAAATATATGCATATATATATATTAGAATGTACTATATTAAGCAGAGAGTTTATTCATAAAGATTTTTTTATTTGAAAGTCAGAGTTACACAGAGAGAGAAGAGGCAGAGAGAGAGAGAGGTCTTCCATCCACTGGTTCCCTCCCCAGTTGGCTACAACAGCTGGAGCTGTGTCTATCCAAACCAGGAGCTGGAGCTTCTTCTGGGTCTCCCATACAGGTGTAGGGTCCAAGGACTTGGGCCATCTTCCATTGCTTTCCCAGAACACAGCAGAGAGCTAGATTGGAAGTGGAGCAGCCAGGACTCGAACCAGTGCCCATATGGGATGCCAGCACTACAGGCAGCAGCTTTTCCCATGATGCTGCAGTGCCGGCCCCCCATCATTAGACATCAATGGTCACTGAAGTCCCCATTGACATTAATCTACTAATTTTTATTTCAATTATCAGCATATAATCACCATGAATAATGAGTGTACTTTTGATTATCTGCCTGCCCTGGCCACAACAGTGAACTACTGTGAATACATACAGGGTGAACCTGCTCTGTGCTGCATGCCAACATTTACAGCATCTCCTTTACTACTCACCACCAGCCAACAGGACGGCCATCCTGGACTCAACTTAATAAACCAAGACTTGGAAGCTCTGAGGCATAGGCAATCTGCCATGGTCAAGCTGCTCCCCTTAGCAGAGTGGTTTTGCCCAACAGCACAGCCCAAGCTTGTGAGCACACCAAAGTGATTTTTGATTGCGAGTCTGTAGCGGTTGAACTGTGTCCCCCCAAGTTCACATCCACCTAAGCCTCGGAGGGTGAACTTCTCTGGGAACAGGTCCATGCTTCAGTCTCCAAATACAACCGTGTAATTAGTTAAGAATCTCAAGATGAAATCATGTTTGATTTAGGTTGAGCCCTAAATCCTATCACTAGTGGAGTCCTCCGAGGAGGAGGAGAAGACACAAAAGCAGCCAAGTGCAGGCAGAACAGAGCCATATCCAGGAATGTGAGCAGCCACCAGAAGTAGCAGAGGCAAGGCAAGATTCTGCTCTAAAGCCTGTGGAGGGAGGGTGGCCCGGCTGACAGCAGACCTGCAGAGAGAATAGGTTTCCCTTGTTTGAAGCTACCCAGTTTATGGGGTTTTGTTACAGCAGCTGTAGAAATTAACATAGAGGTATTTCATAGAAACACTTAATTTCTCAAATACCCTTCGGAATATTTTCAACTGCTTCATTGTTTTTGGTGGTACAGGCAACTGTGACTTTACACAAAAGATATTTTATTTTTACTAAAAATAGGAAAAGTGCATAATGCTTATTTTGATATATTTAAATGTCATTCATAACATATAATAAAAAATACTACAATAAGTGATGCAAACAGTTCAAATCATGTAAGAAAATGATTTAAGAAAATACATTAAAAACTATACAGCACTGTATTTATATGTGGACTCCATGTATGCTAAAATGCAAATTAAGATTGAATTACTTGTTCCAGCACCAAAAATAAAAACAATCAACATATAGAAATATTGGCTCAACTAGTTGGACCCATGAAAAAACCTGATTGAGTTCCCAGCCCCCAGCTTTGGTGCCCTACTCCCCAGCCATTGTAGGCATTTGGGGAGTGGACCTGCAGCAGATGGGCGTTTTCTCTATACATCCCTCTCTCTGCATCTCAATTAAAAACAAAGAAACAAAACCCCACTGGTTTGCCACTTACTGGAACATTTATGATTTGCTTTAAATTGCAAGACAAAGTTTCAGTAGCAATTTCCAAGCATTTCTCTTCAAAGAACATATAGCTGTGCATATAAAAATTGAATATGATTGTCACTATTTTTTCTGTTTTGATATCAGCTTTTAAAGAATGAGTTTGACCAGTGATATAAACACATTTGAATTCTGAATCGGGAAATATTTAAATAATTGTCACTGATATGCTAAAAGATACATAAGGAAACATTCACTATTCCCAACCTGAAAAACTTCTGGAATCTTCTGACAGCTCAGAAACCTCCAGCTGGAAAACACTCCAACCTTCTACACCAGCACTGTGGTTCTGGGAGCCATCTTCATTCTTAAAAAACACTGAGGAGTCCAACAAACCTTGTTTATATAAGTTATAATATCAACATTTACTGTCTCTTAAGTTGTAATGTGTAAATATTTAAAATATTTATTTTAAAACATTAGTAAATGCTTTCCATGCTGGCATAACATTTTATGAAGAACATGTCTCCTTCAAAATAAAAAAGAGTGGAGTAGTTTTTTTTTTTTTTAATTTGAATAGTCTTTGGATGGACAATTAGAGATACTCTTTGATACCATGCCAAAATGACAGCAGGTAGTTTCCAAATTTCACCTCACGTGAAATCTGAAACTGCATTAATCAACTATTTACTCCAATGAAATCACTGGTCTATACTTTCAATGGATTTTTTTTCTTATATACGATTTTTATAACTTCATGCATTGGTCATTTGGAAAATATAGATTTCTAAGTTATATTGATCTTTCAAATGTTGATATATATCATTACCTAATATTTGAAAGTCATATTTGTTGATATTATCACCCATATTATAAATAAATCTTCAAATACTAGAAAACTGTCAATTTACTGTGGCAGATATAAGTTCACTAAAATTCTAATTTTGACTTGCACAAATTCTATCACAAACAACAAATATTGTCAATTCTCTTTCTGGAGATGTTAGGTTCACTTTATTTTTTATTTATTTATTTTTAAAACTGGTAGAGACATTTCTTTTTCTTTTTTAAAATTAATTAATTAATTAATTTGAAAAGCAGAGTTAACGAGGCAGAGAGAGAGTGGTCTTCCATCCTCTGTTTTACTCCCTAGATGGCTGCAATGGCCAGAGCTGGGTCAATACAGAGCCAGGAGCCGAGAGCTTTTTCTGGGTCGCCCACACAGGTGCAGGGGCCCAAGGACTTGGGCCATCTTCTACTGCTTTGCCAGGCCATAGCAGAGAGCTAGATTGGAAGAGGAGCAGCCAGGACTCCAACCAGCGCCCAGTGGGATGCTGGAACTACAAGTGGCGGCTTTTGCAGGGACGCCACGGCACCAGTCCCTATTTATTTTTTAAAAACCTGCCAAATACTCATCTAAATCATGGTTTGTCTCTCAGTTGTTCTTTTTAGTGAAAATGGAGTAGCATGAACAAAGTGGCTAGTTTAGCTAGCAACTTCCAGCACCCACAATCAGCAATTCGACAAGCTGCGCACACACTCCCATTTGCAGCAGGGGTGCTATATGAGTAGTTTCCATTCTGTCATGGAGAATTTTAAAAAATGTACTCAAAGGGCAAAATTTAACATATGTCTTAATTTCCACTGTTTTATCAGGGCTGGTTGAGAAAAATGGCTTTTCTTCCCTTATATTTGTACAGACGAAGACACCAACTAATTAGTACTTAACTAAACAGATTGATGCTAATATGACAGCATTTTAACCCAACATTGCTGAGGTCCTACCAGGGCAAAATGCAAATAATATCATAGTACTGTAAAATGATCACTAGGTTACAGACCTCCTGGAAGAATCATGGGGCACCCCGGGGTCTATGGGTCATGCTTTAAGAACTAATATTTTATTCTACTTTTAGGGGCAAGAGACACAGTCGATGTCACAAAATCAGCATCCTTGAGTCTCAGACTAGCTCATCAGTCTGGAACATAATTCTGCCCATTCATATAACAGATCCTTCCTAACAATCACTCCATACTTGCCCTCCAGGTCTCTCATCTGGCTCCATCCTAAGGAACTAGAAACTCTGAACCTTCTTGCCATGAGGGTGAGATGAGCCTGTTCTCTTACCCTGGGAGAGGGTTTGCAAAGATGGCTGGCCAGCTAGGAAACACAGGATTCAGTAGAGGAGGCAGGGGGCTATTTTGCCAGCCAAGACAATCACCAAATTCTGAGCACAGGCAGCCCTCCTGCAGCAAAATCAGCCTCCATCCCCCAGCATCTAGTCTCAGCTCCCCACACACTGAGGCATGGCCTCTACTGGACCCTGACCTCAATTGCCAAATTGGAATGGGCACGGAAGCAAGACAACTGTCATAATCCTCTTCAGCAATTCCTTTCAAGGCTTATTTGCATGTTCAGAGGCAGCCAGGACGAAGGACTACCCAGAGGAGCCATGCTGTTTTCCATTCCTCTATATCAGCTTTGATTTTGGCAAGGATATGCAGGGATGCGTTCAGATGTCTAACAAAAAAAAAAAAAAACACACTCAGGTGGACCACCAGCTAACTGCATGAAGAAAACAATATGCACAAAGTCATCTGAGTAAGATGCTGACTTTGTGCAAATGAACTTCAAGGAAATGTAAATAGGTTACCTGAAGCAGCAAAACATGTAAATTGGACTGAGGCTGATTATGCATTGGAGACCTTGGCCAGACACACTTGCCACTGTGAATGATATTTCCCAGGACAAGGTGTGGAAGCAAAGAGCAGATTAAAGGGCCTCTTGGTTATGGTCCACGGTAGTCTTTTGCCATTGTGTCTGAATGGGCACAGGATGGCTGTGAGTATGTGTGTCAAAGAGAGAGAGAAATCTGGGAAGCTGGGGGTAGAGAATGGAGAACACACGGTACTGGTTCATTTCCCAGGTAATACTCAGCAGTCACACATCCAGTCCTGGAGGGATTGACATGAAATCCCCAGGGTGGTGAGGAAAGCAGTACATGGATCTTCTCAGACTCTAGATTCAAACTCCAGGCCTAGAAGAACATTTGGCACAGTAGTTAAGGTTCCACCTGGGATGCCTACATCTATATCCCGTATCAGAATGACTGGGTCCTGGCTCCACTTCTAAATCCAGCTTCCTGATATCATGCGACCTGGGAGGCAAAGATGATGGCTTGAATATCTGAGTCCAAGCCATCCATGTGGGAGAACTTGACTGACTTCCCAGTTCATGGCTTCAGCCTGGCCTGGCCTGGCCCGGCCCGGCCCAGCCCAGCCCAGCCCAGCCCGTTGTAGGAGCTTGGGAAGTGAACCAGTGGATAGAAGATCTTTCTCCATCTCTGTCTCTCTGTGGAAGGGAGGGAGGGAAGGAGGGAGGGAGGGAAGAAAGGAAAGAAGGAAGGAAGGAGGGAGGGAGGGAAGGAGGGAGGGAGGGAAAGAAAGATGAAAGGAAGAAAAGAAGGAAGAATGGAAGGAAAGAAGGAGGAAAAATTGTTCTTCCTGGATGGTTGGCCTTGTACAAGTTTAACATGAACACTCTCAGCTTCAGTTCTCTATCTGTAAAATGGGAACAATAGTAAGTAACACCTGATTCTCAGAGGGCTGTTATGAGGATTAAATGAGCTAATATCTGTAAGCGTCTTTAGTATACTCTCTGGCATGTATAAGCCTCCATAACTATCTGGATGTTTTCCAAGAACCTGCTGTATCCAAAGACGTGGATATATATATATCTAATTCAGTCACTGAGAGGTGTGACGTAAAGCCACCCCTAAGAAGTACAGACAGGCACATCTTCAGAAGAAAAGCATGATGTATGTTCAGCATCAATATTAAGGTAGCCATCCACAAATGTTATTAGAATAAATCATGAATAATGTGTATGCTTTAAGCACTGTTGAGCCATCAACTTGGAAAAAAAGTCATTTAGCATTGTGAAGCATGCCCTAAAGAACATAACTACAGTATTAGTTCTCAGCTTGTTCAGGTATAAAGGCCTCTTTAATTGTTTTAAAAATATAAACCTGCCATTCCCTAGGTATATGCATGTGTGCATACACACAAACACATGTGCCCAAATGCACAAAGATAATAACCTGACATATTTTACTTTCCTACTACTCTGAGAAAAATGTTTGAAAAATGATCAAGCATTTAAGAACACCTTGAAATATATTTTTATAAAATAATCATGGAGCGATCCACTGATAACAATAGGGAAGCAAATGGGTTCCAAGTCTCTTGTACTAATTCTACAAGGTTCTCTGTTCCTTGGACTGGGAAGATACTTTTCCAGGAGACTACAATCACCAGAAGATACAACTGGATTTTTCAACAGGTTCAACTATATTCAAATAAAACTTGGTTGACAGAGTAAAAATCAAGCCCCAGAATCCCAACTTCAATTCTAACATGGAGTGGACTCTGCATGCTGGAAGACTTTACAGCACCGTTTTCATAAGCTAAAGGCTTTGGCTGAAATCAGAGTAGCTGGATTTCCTCTCTGCACCAGCTTTCAGGGCTGGGACCTAAAAAATCATCATTGTTGATGTCCGCTGGCCCACTGCAGCGGACATGAGACAGAGAACACAGCTAATCCCATGTAGTTTCTACCAAAAACACATGATTCCAGAGAGAAAACAGAAAGGACACACATTTCCTGAAACTTAATACAGGTCCATAGAAACATCCCCAAGAAAAACACAGAAGTCAATGGATTGTGTATGTTCTGAGCAAAATTAAACTGAAACAAGAAAGATTTTGGAGCCTCCCTTGTTTCTGATAGGGGCTTCCTTTGTACGACACAGAACACAAGCCCAGGCTCTGACTTTCGCCCATCAGATAAAGAAATATCAAATACCACACACACACACACACACACACACACACTACACACACGCACACGCACACACACTACACACACTACCGAAATCACATTTAGGAAACAGTTCTTCAATATACCCTGTGGGATCGTTCCCATTTCCCTTTGAGAACAACTGTAAAGCAACCTTTCACATTAAGGGAGACGATGTTTCTTATTTTCAGACATAACGTGTAAAAGCATGCTACTTAGCACTATATTATATTCACAGATCATGCAAGTTAAATACAGACACCTTGCTGATTTCTTAATACAGATTCGACTAAGATTAGTTATGCATCTGCCACCTTAACATTCAGATTGGGGGTGGGAAAAAAGCCTTAGTTAAAAATCGCACTTGCATTGTAAGTGCTTAGAATTTCATGGTTCATTTAAGAGCATTACAATCAAGAATTTAATTATGTCAAAAAAGAATGGTATCTTCTCAACAGCCGAAATTGCATCCCCCTCATTTTCTCTTCCCCACCCCACAAAGTGGATCATTTTCCGTAACCTCTATGGGCTTGTTTTCTGGTCTATGAAGTAAAGAGGTTAGTTAGATGATAGAAAATAGCCCCAGTTGTAGCATGCTGAGATTTTGAGATTTCCAGGGAAAAGACTGATGAGGAGGCAGAGAGGGAGCAGAGCCAAGACACCATGGGAATTTGGCCAATTCAATTCCTAAACAAGGTACTATTTCCCATGATACCAAACATGTATCCCACAGGGTACTATCAGCGGTCTGGCAACTTGGAGCTGACGGGCAACAAAGCATTGTGAACAACAGCCCTACCAAAGCCTCACCCGTGCTGTAACACTTAAACATTTGCTTTAGCAGCATGCTATTCAACAAATCACTTAATCTCAAAAAAACATGGATTCCTTCCAATTTAAGATCTGTGTGTTCCGGCAGAAGGATGGACTGAGAACTAATGATGGGAGATTAATCTGTGTGTGGCGGGGGTGTGGGGAAGGACTTATTTTTGGAGCAGCAAATCTAACAATAACTTCCAGTCTGGGTAGTAAATTGCTTAAGCTTTGCAAGTCACTGTAAATGTACAATATAATCCTCTTCACTGTAGACTGGAAGAATACACTCTGGTGCTGGTTAATGCTCTGACTGCTTGAAGAAATGAAGATATAACATGGTCCCCCCACAAACACAGCCTGAGACAAAGGCTCATGTGCAGGTCATTTATTTGGGAATATGATCCCAGAGAGGAGAAGGGAGGGAAGGCAAGGAAAGTCAACACAGAATGCATGATGGGGCTGGCCATCGGGTAATGTGTTACTCAATTACGCAAGACCTTCCCAGGAGCCTTCGGAACTGCATCTCAGAACCATGCATGAAAGAGAACAAGGAGGGAAACATTTATCCATCAGCTCCCATTACCCATCTGGCAAGATTTCCCTCATGGGTGGTAATTCCCCTGCATTTCCTGTTCACACAGGTGAATGCCTAGTCAGTTCCCACAGGAGCATATGACAGAGTCAATGAAGCTTCTGGACATAAAGCAAGATGCACAAGCCTAAACCAACAAGCTGTCATGTTGCACCTACACAGTGCCTGTTGAAGCCTGTGCAGAAGGGTTGGCTCAGCGGCGGCTGGAAGAAGACTGCAGGTCAAGATGACCCGAAGTGGTGCACACACGTATAACTGAGACTGGGCCAGTTATGTTGCAAAAACAAATAACCTCACAATTTCAATGATTCATAACACTCCTGCTACGAATCCGAGGGCTGAGCTTTGGCCCTGTGCCATTCTCCTCAATCTGGGACCAACACTGATGAAACAGTCTCTATCAGGAACGCTGCCTGACCTGATGCTCCTGCAGGGAGGGGTTTCAGGGTGCAGCAGCACCACACGTCACACTGGGGCACAGCCCAGGGCAGGAGGGACGATTTACTGCAGGGAAGTCTGCTCAGACTCCTTTGCAGCAACATCTTTACTTTGATCATATGATCATCCAATGTTCAGAAATATTAAGTCCCCATTCACAGAAAGCAGATAATTTCCAGTCGATCTTTTTCCAATGAGAAAAAAACACAAGGCATGAGAATACTTTGGGGGAAGTGCTCAAAATCATCTAATTTCCATATGGTAAATGTCTTCTGATAGAGACTGAGATGGGGTCAGTTCTTAGAAATCGCAAAGAAGTAACTTAAGTGGGTTGGTTGATGACAGAGCTGGGGGCAGAACTCAGTTCTCTATATTCCCATTCTGGAGTCAAGCTGATAGGAAACATTATGTCCATAATTCTATATTCAAGTGGGAATGCAGAAAATAGGTAAACAAGCACCATAATTTCAAATTCTGTCATTCTTCTGTAAAGATAGTTAAGAGACTAACAGCATAGTGAAAAGTGAGGTGCCAATTGGTAAGTGACGGTCTCTCTGAGGATGTATCATCTAAGAAAATTATTAAACCACTTCTGGATAATCACAATAGTTAGCAACACTATCCTCTAAGGGCTATTGTCACTCTATTTAGATCTCCATGGATTTTCACTCCTCTCTGCTTGCTTTCTACCTCCCACTCTCCATGAAATCCACCTCTTTTAATCGGCCATTACTATATTTTTTCTCGTTGTACTTAGTGAATGAAATTTTATGAGTACTGCTGTTAATTTTAAAACCAACCAAGCAAACTATTTTATACACCCATTACCTAAATCAAGTTCGCTTTTAAGAATTTTCTGCCTATCAAGAAATCTTTAAAAGAAAACCCATCTTCTCTCCCCACCAACTCCAGCACCTCTTTTCCTGCACTGGTACCTGATTCTTGTGGTAGAAAGATTTCGTGCCCTCCAAATCAGTATTGGGGCAAAAATACAGGCCCCACTAAACAAAGACTTCCTTTCTAAGCTACAGGAGTGGTAGGAAGAATTCCACAAATAACCCCCATGTAAGTGCTGTTCTTGCAGACACTCTTCCCTTTCAAGTGTGGGTGGAACCTATGAATATATGATGAGGGGTCACTCGCATGATGAGGTTACAGTACATGAGAAACGGGGATTTAATCAGGCTGGCCTAATCTAATGTGATGAGCCCTTTTGAAATTTAATGTTTTTCTAGGTGGAAAATAGGAAGCCGGAGAGATGCCAAGCTAAAGACAGACTCAACCCACCAGCACTGGCTTGAGGAGTAAGGGAGCTGAGTACACAAGTCTGAGTGCAGGCTTCAGATGTAGAAAGCAGACCAGGGCTGGCAGCCAGCGAAAACAAATGGAGATTCTTCCAACAACGTAGATGTGCTCAGAAACCCATTCTCCCCCAGAACCTGCAGGTAACAGCCCAGGCTGGCTGATACTTTGAGTCTGGCCTTATAAGACCCTGAGCAGAGTGCAGTCAAACTGGGAGCTTGCTCCAACTTTCAACCTGCACAACTAGGAGATAATAAATGAGTATTATGTTTTGGCTGCTAAGTGTGTGGTCATTTGTGATGCAGCAAGAGAAAGCTAATACAACACTTAGCCAGATTTATTAACTGCAGCGTTAAACAGCTAAGGACTGACTCTCTCCTACCTTCCAAACATGCACCATTAATTCTCACCAAGGAAGGGAATTCAGTGGTGGACAGATGGAAAGGCAGGGCCCAACATGGACAGACTAATGGGAAACATTGCCCAGTGCCAGTGCTACACCCAGGGGAGGCCACCGACTTCTACAGGAAGGAAGAGCCACAAGGAGCAGGAGAAACCACAACATACTGAGATACTGATAGTCTTTCCAACTCTTAGAACATGGGGCAGGGGAGAGCAGGAAGTTCAAGAAATTGTTTCCAAGCAAAGAGCTCAGCATCATTTAAGCACTATAGCTGATGAAACAGTGTGTGTTCATCTAATTCCATCTTATTCTCCTTTTCCTTAGCACTCAGGAAAGGCCTCAGGCTCCATAACCAGTGGGTTAGGGCCATTTGATGGAGTTCTGGTCAACAGAACACATGCAGAAAGAATAGAAGGAATCCAGGTCTTACTCATAAAAAAATCCTAAGCCAAATTTCTCTCATCTCTGAAGAGGAAGGTGTTGAGGCGATCGGCCACTGGATGGAGGCAGCAAGGGTCCCTGAGTCGCAAAATGGGAGAAAGCCCACAGAGACCCACACTGGACTTGCTGGAGTCAGAAATAGCTGTCTTGGTAATGCTGAGGCTTTGGGGGGTGGGGAGAGGAGCAGACACTTCCTTATGAAAGTATAGCCTAACTTATCCCAAATAATACAAATATATTTTCTCATTTAGCAGCTTTATAACAAAATCTCTTTCCCTCAGATTTCTTCTTGATTTAGTATAACACCAGAACATTACATAGAGATTTGAATGTCAAATTCAATTAATGTTATACAAAGTCTCTACTCTGATACATCTTAATATTTATACTGGATGATTTCTGTCTTACAATGAGAAGCATATAAATCCTGATTTTTTAAATATATATGTACATATATACATATATACACACACACACACATAGTGACATTTCAAAAATTGTAGAAAATGAAGTCGAAAAAGTTTTAGGGTAAAAATTCTGAAATCTATGGATAGTTTTTTTATAAAATGCATTGTCCATAAACTCTGAAAACCCCTCAGATGTATGGATTGCATATTTCTCTACCAAAAAAAATATCATTTAATTCTATTTTCCACGAACTTCTGGAAATAACCTTGCATGGGTCACTGTGTGCACGTGTATAAATGCATACCCACACACAAGCACACACGTAAACGCATACACAGATACCAACAATAGGAATCATGACAAACTCCCTCCAGCCATGGAAAACGCACTCACCCTTCTACATTTCCAACCCCCCACTGCCCTCACCCCCAGATCAAGACAACAGCTGCCTCTCTGATCTTCTCAACCTAATTTAAGAAATGTCAGCATAAAAACAAAGCGAAAACTCTCATTTGTTTAGCGTGGAGAAGGACTCACAGTAAGAAGTTAAAATTATTTTCATGAACATTCAGAAGAGATGTTAACTATTTATAAGCCAGGAAGCAGAAGGGACGACGGCCGGTTGTCAAACCCAATCACCCATTTTCCCATTTACTTGACATGAATTTCCAAAGACCTAAGAAGAGACAAAAGGGCTAATACATATTCCTTAATGTACAAGATTATAATTAACCTAACATCTGTTTCAAATTTACTATTATCTATTAAGGAATAAATAATTTTACAGCCCTCTAATGTAGTTCTTAAGCTTTAAATCACTGACCATAACTAATAAGGAGCTTAATAGCAAGAATACCTAAATAGAGCCACAGACCACAATTTCACTACGCATAAATCATCATCGTTTTTAATGCAAAGGCAACAGCAAATCTCTGTAATTACTGGGTGCATTTGAATCACTTTTATTATTACTGCACTGGCCCCATTAAAAATCCAAAACACTGAACTGCATGGAATATAAAAGTGGAATTATGATACACTACAAACTCTAATTGAAATCCATAAATTTTCTACTAATATTCAGAATTATTTTGTTGCTAAAGAATTTCAGCTATGCAGAATTAACATTGAAAGCATTCACTTTGTCTAAAGCAAAAAGTAAGAGCATTTTACACTGAAAAACTTGAGGGATCAATGTTGGAGCAAAATTATGTGGATTTTTAAAATTTACTCAGGATTTTACATATCTAAAGCAAACAGCAATATACAAAAAATAAACAGATCAAATAGATTATAGCAGGTTCAAAAAGATATAAAGTAGTGCATTCTTTCCCTTAATATCACCAAACCCATCCTCTGCCGTCACAGCGAACCAAAATCCTGCAACATTGACATTAATCACCCTACTAAAAATGTCAAGAACATAACATTACATTTTCCAAGGGGTAATGAGAATACTATGGCAACACTTTTCTTTATGTGCACACAAGAAAGGAACAGAGAATAAGTCACCAGGTTATTCTGATGGGCAGTCTTGCTTGAACACAACTTTCTGTGTCAGTTCCATAGCTAACCACTTAGTAACTGCCTCCAAGAAGTCCTTAGTCCTCCTGTGATAAACAGTAGGTAACCATGGGTCCAGCTGTTTTGCCACACACATGAATTTATGTAAATGCTATTCTGGCCAGAAGTGCTGGTTATGCAGGAAAATCCAAGATAATCTCAGCCAAATATTCTATCAAAATTAGAATTCACATGAATATATGTAAATATACTATTTGCTGTCTATATCAATCAGCTGATGAGGTAAAGCAATTCATCTTATTAAAATCAAATTTTGGGGTCTGGCATCATGGCTCACTTGGTTAATCCTCCGCTTGCGGTGGCAGCATCCCATACGGGTGCCGGGTTCTAGTCCCAGTTGCTCCTCTTCCAGGCCAGCTCTCTGCTGTGGCCTGGGAGTGCAGTGGAGGATGGCTGAAGTGCTTGGGCCCTGCACCCCATGGGAGACCCAGAGGAAGCACCTGGTTCCTGGCTTCGGATCAGCGCAGTGCCGGCCGTAGTGGCCATTTGGGGAATGAACCAACAGAAGGAAGACCTTTCTCTCTGTCTCTCTCTCTCTCTGTCTGTAACTCTACCTGTCAAATAAATTTTTTAAAAAATCAAATTTTGGCCAGCGCCGCAGCTCAACAGGCTAATCCTCCGCCTTGCGGTTCCCACTGGGTTCTAGTCCCGGTCGGGGCACCAGATTCTGTCCCGGTTGCCCCTCTTTCAGGCCAGCCCTCTGCTATGGCCCGGGAGTGCAGTGGAAGATGGCCTAAGTCCTTGGGCCCTGCACCCACATGGGAGACCAGGAGAACCACCTGGCTCCTGCCTTTGGATCAGTGCAGTGCGCCGGCCACAGCGCGACGGCTGCGGCAGTCATAAAACAAAACAAAACAAAATCAAATTTTGTATGTATTGACTCTCACTATCCTGCCTGTTGTCACAATAGAAGTTACAGCCCTATAAAATCAATAATTTTCTTATAAGAATGTTTTGCCACTTTTAAAACTTATATGCATTATTATTTTCTATTCCCAGTACACGGCATCATAAGGGCCTTAATCTCTTCTGACTATCTTAATGTTAAACATATCTTTCCGATTACCTTGTAAAGAGAGGACCTTGCTCTCTCTTGAACATTCCTTTCCCACGCCACACATCTGCTTATATTCCAGCACCTCCTGGAACTTCTCCATGCCACTCCCAACTCACACCTAGACCTGACTTAGAGGCCAGCCTTTATGTTCTAAATTCCCAGAAAATCTTACCCTAAAGAACCTCATCTCCCCATGCTGAACTCCTAGTTCATTTAATAATCATCCTGGTTTCTCATAGTTGCTGCCTTCAGCTTTCCCTTAGCTTATGCATTTAATATTTCATACATTCTGTCTTAGCAATTATAAGTTCATCCATAGAAACTACATCTTAGTGCTGAAGTAGCAAATAAAGTTGTCCCTAACTAAAACTGTAATATTTGACACTTCTAAGATTTCTAAACTAGGTATCCTTTCTCAAGTTATTAATACCCAGATATGGTAAATCCTGGTCTTCATACCCAATTTGGTTCCAAGGAAATCAAACACACAAAGACCAGTATGAAGACTCTGATAGCATAGTTAATAAACGCCAATATTTTTTTTGACAGGCAGAGTGGACAGTGAGAGACAGAGAGAAAGGTCTTCCTTTGCCGTTGGTTCACCCTCCAATGGCCGTTGCGGCCGGCGCACCGCGCTCATCTGATGGCAGGAGCCAGGTGCCAGGTGCTTTTCCTGGTCTCCCATGGAGTGCAGGGCCCAAGCACCTGGGCCATCCTCCACTGCACTCCCGGGCCACAGCAGAGAGCTGGCCTGGAAGAGGGGCAACCGGGACAGAATCCGGCGCCCCAACCGGGGCTAGAACCCAGTGTGCTGGTGCCGCAAGGCGGAGGATTAGCCTGTTGAGCCACGGCGCCGGCCGGTAAATGCCAATATTTTTTCACTTTATAAGTTCAACTAAGTTCTATAATGCTGACCTGACTCTCATTAAAACTTCCTAAGGTATTCTTTTGTACCATGATGGTCTCACTTTAAATTGTAAAACTATATGTGTGTGTGTTTAAAAAAGAGCAAAACTACACATCTTTGCATGGAGAAAACAAATTTTGTAGCTAGAAAGAACATGACTTCAAAACTTGATTTTGTCCTCCTATGATCTTACAGAAGGAGTGGGGTTACAACGACAGCACTCAGCGGATTTCTACCCATGCTCCTCAGAGTGTTCAGCCTGTCTGTGGGGAGCTGCCTCCTGTTCCTTGCCAACCACTCACTCAGACAAGCCACTTTCAACTTTGCTTGAGGGGTTTGCATTTCTCAGTCGGATTTTGCTTCAAAGAGGATTCTACAAGAAAGAAAACATGAAAAGCCCAGTCCTCTCACCTCCGACTTGGCACGTGTCTACCAATGCTTGTGTCTGATGCAACAGAAAGATCAGGCTGCAAACACAGGGGGCTCATCTCCCTCCAGATGAAAACTCAACCAGCTACCGGCAGAGCAAGGCTTCCAAATCCACTTCCTCTCTTGGGAGAATGCTCACTCCCACTCTAAGCATCACAGGCCATCTCCATGCTGGGCAGGAGGGCACCCGTGCTTCCAGTCTCTCCTCATGGTTGAAGCCAAGACTCTACATGGAGGCTGGTGATGGATAATTGCAGGTGGATGGTGCCCCATTCTTTATGTCAAACAGTGTTTAGAAGTGATGAGATTTAAATCAATTGAGTAAAGTGGGTCATCCTCCACACTGGGGTGGCCCTCATCCAATCAGTTCAGGGCCTTAAGAGACAAGACGGCAGGAAAGAATTGTGCTTTCAGACTGCCTTGGGACCCAAGTGAGCAGTGCCAACTCCTCCCTCCATCTGCAGCCACTGTGCCATCCTGCAGAATTTAGACTTGTCAGCCCTCACAATCACACCAGCCAATTCTTTATAGTGTGAGAAGACACAGGAGAGATGCCATTGGTTGTTTCTCTAATATGGGGCTCCTCATCCTCCTAGACACACGGTGATTCCCTTACTGTCTTCTCCTACTGCTGATGTTCTTGCAATTCCTGCTGTCTACATTTCTGATCCCAGGCAGAAAGCTTGCTAGGTGTCTTAAATGTTCCTTTGGTTGATCAAAGCTGTTCTACTGAGAAGTTGAGGCCTCAAGGCGTCTTACCCAAGCTTTCCCAAGCCCTTTACCTAATCTTGCATTCTTTCCCTTTGAAAAGGTCCCCTACATGTTATCAGCTTCATGCCCCATAAACTCTGGATCTGCCCTGGGCTGGGTAGATTGGTCTGAGCCCCTATGTTGGAATCTGAGCTCTGCATGTGCTGGCCCCTTGGCTGCACTGCCAGCCCCCCAACCCCAAGGCCAGATCCTACTCAATTGCTGAATGGCTTTCACTCTAATGAATAGACACAGGGCATCCAGTACCATCATTGCTTCAAATCTCAGCTAAAAAGAACTTTAGTTAAACTTTACTAGCAAGACTCCCAGAAGCAACCACAATAAAAAGGCCTCCTCAGAGGTGTGTTGTTCAAGGTTTAACTGGTTCTCCAGAAGGAAGCATATATACCCTTGTACACGCTCATAACTGTATTAGAAATCATACTGGTATAAAGGAAATGCAGCACGCAGTTTGCAAAAACAAACTCTAATACCTCTTGCTGCAAACTATATATATGCAATTGATTCTCACAGAATGTTACTGACGAGCTGAGCTCATACACAGAAAGCCAACCTATTTGCAATGATTAAGCATGGTTTAGACATGTGATAAGCATGGTTCAGACATGACTCTGTCTGTTTACATGGATGAGCAAGTCCAGCGGGAGGAAAGGTCCTTCAGTGCCCACCCCCATTCAGTGCAGTGCACGCTGGTTGGTGCCCAGGACCAGGCACCATATATACCTCAGGCCAAGGGGACATGAGCCTGCCCTCACATCTTATGGAAATAAGAAGAATTAAAACAGCAATTATCCTGATAATAATCTAAGATTATAATTAAATGCTGCAATTTCAGGCAGGGTATTTTAAATACTTATCCAAATTCAGTTCTGTAATTTACATAATCATAACTGCTTATTATGACTTTAGTGTAATTTCATATTGTGGAGTGGACTTTATTCACACAAACAGGATTATTTTTCAAAAACATTAGGATAAATATTCATTGAGCATTTCCAAGCACAAAGAACCTTTTATTTCTAAAATTGGAAAAAAATGCAAGAAAATATTGTTTTTAAATTCTTGAAAGTTTAAATGTCCTAGATAACTAAATTACATATTCTGATTTTTTTATTTGTTCTTTTCAGCCAGATCTACAGCAGGGGGGAAAGCATATGTTTTAAAAACACAGCACTATTTAATGGGCTATTGTCAAGTCAGTAGTTACAATTTAAATAAGACTAATTTTAAACCAAAGTAGGTCAAGTTCAGAGGTTAAGTTGGATTAACTTTGATCTGTGTTCCATGATTTTACAGTTCTCAGAATAACTGATTTAGACATCACACAGAAGAAACTGTAAAGAGGGCTGATTATGCAAAATACCCGGGGCTCAGCACCTAGCACGTGGTTCTTCTCTCTGGGTTTGGGAGCCACTGGCCAGGCCAGCAGTTTCCCAATCCCCCAGCTCCAGCCCAAGCAGCTGGGTCCTCCAGCCTCGCTTCCTCTCCACTGTGATTTCCAGCAGCGACAGGAACTCCCAAGGGTCTCTAAAGTTTGCCTCTCGCTGCTTGTTCTGCTTATTAAATTAATCACACAATCCTCAACGAAGACCACAAAAACAAAAAGCAAAACCACAAACTAATCACGGCTGAGGAGACAGGGACAGGACTGGATGGCGCAAGTCCAAGACTCCAGGGAAGGCAGGAGCTGGCTGGCCCAGCAGGCACTGCGGGATGCTTCGCTTGGTGCTCCTCAGCAGAGAGGAAATGGGAAGTGACACGCCCTGCCACTGAGAAATAAGCTTTCTGCACCTGCCTCCTGCACACACACTCCGTGCTCCCCCAAGGTAAATCCCAACAAGTCGTGTGCACACGCAGGCACACAGAGCACGGAGGGAAGTTACACTATGATACTGTCGACAGTCATCTCTCCTATATTATTAATACGATTCCTGTCCATGTCATCTCTATTCATACTTAAAAATTCAAGGCTAAGGGGAGTGAACCAGCAGATGGAAGAGCTTTCTCTGGCTCCCCCTGCCACTCTGCCTTTCAAATAAATAAAAAATCTCAAACACAACAAATACTTCCCTTCCTTCAACAAAACCCCATATTATTTTGACCTGATAGTTCTGCTGGTAGTTTTGTTTTTGTTATTGTTTTTCTAAGCAAAACCTACATATCAGTAAAGGATCCTCCCCATTTGGTCATATGGTAAAGACTAATCCACTTTAAAGAAAAAAAGAAAGACCATCTGAAGAAACAATGCTGAAGAATTCAAACTGTATAATATTTTAAAATGTTTTCTCAGCCTGTTTCTGAGATCAAGAAATCTTTTCCACTAATTTCATCCTTTTAAACACACAAAACAAATCATAAGTATCTCAGTTACCATATGCAAAAAACCAGGCAAACCCTGAAATAATTATAGGACTCACAAATAGCATTTTAGTACAAAATATTTCTAAGTGCCCAATTCATTTTCATTTGATATTTCAAAATATTCTAAAACATTTCTAAGTGCCCAATTCATTTTCATTTGCTATTTCAAGATATTCTAAAATGACTGCAGTGTTCACAATAAACAGTATAAAAAGCATTATTACTAAACTGGCTGCTCTGCTTTGAGGTAGAGATGAAGTAGGCAGAAAGTAAAAGGAACCAAGGAAGTTTCTGGGGAGGCTAGAAGTCCAAGGCCAAGGTCCTGGCAGGGGTTTATTCAGCACTTTCTACAAATGCTATATTTCCTTATGCCTACCTGCTGAAAGGCTTCCTATGAGGTTATTTATAGTGAAACAATATTGGCGTCAAATCATCCCATGTAGCTTAACAACGTAAAGAAATAGCTTGTTTGTCTCATAAATAAGTCAACTATGTTTACACTATTAACAGGATAAAATGCTCAATTCTAGAAGAGAAATATCCCTAAACTACATTGAAACTGATATTCAGCCAATTGTTGGGTTAAGGACAACGAAAGTTATTCTTGAATAATACTAGGGTGTAGACAAGAACAGGGAGCAGACTACTTGATGAAGCTAGAAAGAATATTTATGACACTTTAAAAACATAAGTGCCAACCTAAGAAAAATTGTATCTTTAATTTACATAAATGTTTCCTGCAAAGACCAATATACAAACATGCTGGTGAGTAGACCTACATTTTCATCTTTAATAAGCTTTACTAACATGGAATACATAATATATGAGTTAAAGTGTTTACTCTGCGTCAAGCACTGGGCTGAGTGTTTCAGATAGATTTTCTCATTTAGTCCTCAGAACAGTCTCATGGTGAGAAATGTCATGATCTTAGATTCACAGATAAGGAGACAGTGGCAGTGCACACCTTGCAACTCCACTTGAGGATATACAGGCACAAAGTGAGGGAGTCAGGTGCACCTGTTCAAGGGGTCTCCTCAAAGGTACTATTTAGCCATGGTTTTGTGGGTTATTCTTGATAAATGTCACACAAGTCTGTATGCTGTGGGTTTATGTTCATCCTCTCCAAGCTTACCTAACGCTATTGTAACAGCAACTGCTCCTGGATTTGACAAGAGACTGAAGTCTGTACAGGGTTCTCTTTTACTTGGCAGGACTCCAGATTCATCAGCTGCTGAGCAATTAACCATGTTAAATCTTAGACTCAAGCTCAGATTCCAACTACATGTGACCAACACTGACTTTAGCCCCAACAATAAAACTCCCTAAGGTAGTTAGTGTAGCATGAATGTATCCTCTTAGGTCAGTGTTGTAGACTGAATTGTAGTCCTCCCAAAATCAGAATGTTGAAGCCCTTAATCCCCATTTCCTCGGAATGACTGTATCTGGAGATACAGCCTTTAAATAGGAAATTACAGTAAGATGGGGTCCTATGGATGGGTTCAAATACAATATGATTGATGTTCTTATACGAGGAGGCAATTAGGACAAAACACAGAGGAACAACTGTGCAAGGACACAAGAAGACAGCTGTCAGATCTGCAATTCAGAGAGGGGCCTCAGAAGAAGCTACACTGGCCAACACCTTGACTGAACTTCCAGCCTCCCTAACTCTGAAAAAACAAAGTTCTGTTGTTTAAGCCACCTCATCACTGGTGCTTTGATAGGACAGCCCTATGAAACCAATACAGTCAGGAGTTAAAATCCGTGCTCAACCCTTACAGGAATACACTGTTGCTAAGTGACATGCCTTCCATCAGTGGAAATAGGAATTGAGCTAATCACCCCCAGAGCAATGTAGCAAAGTTTCAAACCAAAGCCTGAGGATGCAGGGTAAGGGGGGGACACAGCGAAAGGGCTGCCAGTAGCTCAAGTGACTAGGGACTCCCAAGGGGAGCATGGGGAAGAAGTTCAAGGAGGACAAAAATATGCAGGTGCTTTGTGAAATAAATAGGTTTAGGTAACTCTGAAGGTCAAAGGTTCTTAATGATGTTACAAATTCCAAACTTTCTGACACCACAGGGAACCCTGCCCAGCCCTATGCTGCTTCTAGTGTGCCCCCTCCCATCAGCACCCAGAGGGGTCCCTTGACCCCTTGTACTTCTTCCCTCTGAGACGTTGTGTATGCTATTTCATGCACTTATTCATTGAACAAATATTTATTGCAAAGGAATTATACAAAAGTTCATGAAATGGATTACCCTTGTAGAATTTACAAGTTCATTCTCTGCTGCACTGCCCAGTTTGTGCTATAGGACTGCTTAGTAAAAATATAAGCTATTCTTCCCATCCTCATTACATTGAAAAGACCTTCCAATCCTCCCCTCAAAACTGACAGTACCCTCATTTGTGCTCCCAGAGGACTCCGTTTCTATTTTAGCATCCGTGCCATGCTCAGACATTACGCACACAGTAGGCCCTTTATCTGCAGTTTCACTTTCTGTGGTTCCAGTTCTCTACCCTATGTCCTCACATGGCTTCCTCTCTCTTAATTGTGCCTTAATCTCATCTATTTATAAGGATATCAATCTTACTGTATCAGGGCCCATCCTAACAACCTCATTTTACTATAACTGCCTCTAAAGGCCATAGAGCTCCAAATATCATCACATTCTGAGATACTGGGGGTTAGAACTTCAAGATATTAATTTGGGGAGGTAGACACAATGCAACCCATGAGTCTTTCAACCTTGGTCTCAAAATATTAAATGAGAAATGAACAATTCATAAAGTTGTAATGGTGAAGCATTCTGAGCAATGTAATGGTATCTCCCACTGTCCTACTCTGTCCCACCCAGCATATGAATCATTGTCTTGTCCAGCATGTCCATGCTGACGCATCCCCTGCCAGTTAATCTCTTAGTAGCTATCTTGGTTCTCTGACTGGCATGGTATCATAGTGCTCAGGTCCTATGAATCCTTATTTAATGATGACCCCCAAAACCTAAGAGCACTGATGCTGGCAATTATATTAGAGGTATTATTACAACTATTCTACTACTAGGTATTATTGTTAATCTCCTGCTGTGCCTAATGGATAAAGTAAACTTTATCCTAGTTAGGTAAATAAAGTGAACAGCAGCATACATAGGATTCAGAATTATCCACAGTTTCAGGCATTCCCTGAGGCTCTTGGAACATATTCCCCATGGATGGGAAACAACTGTATTTGAATAGGTATTTATGGATAGATGGGTTTGTGTGTGTGTGTGTGTGAATGTTCTTCAAGATTCTACATTCCATTAGAGCAAAATTTCTACCAAAATCACTTTTGAGTTGCTAAATGCAGTACAAGGCTCACCAAACCTAAGCTTAAAAGTCTCTAGATTGGCCTGCGGTGCCGGCACCCCAGGTTCTAGTCCTGGTTGGGGCGCCTGTTCTGTCCTGGTTGCTCCTCTTCCTGTCTGCTGTGGCCCGGGAGTGCAGTGGAGGATGGCCCAAGTGCTTGGCCCTGCACCTGCATGGGAGACCAGGAGAAGCACCTGGCTCCTGGCCTTGGATCAGCGTGGTGTGCCGGCTGCAGCGCGCTGGCCACAGCGGCCATTGAGGGGTGAACCAATGGAAGGAAGACCTTTCTCTCTATCTCTCTCTCACTGTCCACTCTGCCTGCCTGTCAAAAAAAAAAAGCCTCTAGATCTACAGTGTTTTCCAGCAAAAACTCTTCCCATTGCTTCTGTGCACGTTCACACTTTTTCTCTGAACTACAACCTGCCCAGTTCATCATGACTGAGCTCTGCCCCAGGAATTCAATTCTAGCAGGACATTTGAAGAGTGTGGTACTTGGTGATGCTGACCCAGTGTCAAACAGAATCCAAGAGTGCTCTCTGTGGTATATTCAAGGCTACCGTCCAGAAGCTCGGACCTATACCTGCTCAATGGAACATAAGACTGGTATACTGATTGATGTCTTTTTGTCACCAAAAAATCATCTTGCTTTCTACAAGGTGTGCTGACTTTTGTGGTAGTGTATGTGAGCATATCCACAGTCTGATCCTGCTAAAGAAGCAAAATGCATTAAACACTCTTAGGGGCACTGGCAAGTGTCAGTGCCTACCTCGTACAGGCTGGCAAAGGCTTCTCTCTTCATCAGACTTTGTGAACAGACAAGTCTAGTTTGCTCACATAGTAAGTAAACAATCATGGGGCCAGCACCAGCACTGTGGTGCAGTAGGTTAATCTTCCGCAGGCAGAGCTGGCATCCCATGTTGTCACCGGTTCTAGTCCCAGCTGCTCCTCTTCCTATCCAGCTCTCTGCTATGGCGTAGGAAAGCAGTAGAAGATGGCCAAGTCCTTGGGCCCCTGCACCCACATGGGAGACCAGGAGGAGGCGTCTGGCTCCTGGCTTTGGATTGGTGCAGCTCCAGCCGTAGCGGCCATTTGGGGAGTGAACCAATGGAAGGAAGACCTTTCTCTCAGTCTCTCCCTCTCCTTGTCTGTAACTCTACCTCTCAAATAAAAATAAATAAAATCTTTAAAAAAATAAGTAAGCAATCACAATGGTTCAACAGTAATTAAAATCTAAACTACTCAAGGCAGGCATTTGGCCTAGTGGTAAGTGCCTGCGTTTGAGTCCCAAGTCTGGTTCCTAACTGCAGCTTCCTGCTGATCCAGACCCTGGGACATGTGCTAATGGCTCAAGAAATTGGGTCTCTGCCTCCCACACAGGAGACCTGGACTGAGTTCCCAGCTCCGAGCTCAGCCCGTGCAGATCAGCAGCGGCATTTAGGGAGAGAACCAGCAGATAGCAGCTAGAAACTCTCTGCCTCTCAAATAAACAAATACAATTCTTTGATTAAAAATCTGGACTACTCTCTTTAGAAGGCTGAAAAATGTGGTTTAGGTTTGACTTTTGCTTTGAGAATAATAGCAATGCCATGTCACAAGTGGGGAGGCATTGAAATTGTATCCCTGTAACCTGTGGCTACCAACACTTTGACTATCAAGTCCGAGAATTTACTGAAAGCTCAAATACTACTTACACAGATCCCATTCTTTCTGAAAGCTATTTTGCCTCTTGCATTAGAGTTTCCAATTCCAAGCAGGCCATACCAGCATCAGGCTAGCCTCCACCAGAGAAAAGGCCCACCATCACCTCTTCCATGCATATCTTTCCCCTGTCACAGCGGATGCCTGGCTCCTACTCCATCCTCTGCTCTCTGCAGGCCCCGAACACCTGTACAACAAAGGGTGCTCTCTCTATGCTCTTCCCTAGCTGTAGTTTACTGTAGTTCTTCCCTGGCAAGTCTTATTGTGGAGTCAAGAAGGGATTTCTCGATTCTCCAGGGGCATCTTCTGTGTTTGACAGACCCTTCACCCTGGATCCGCAAGGATAGGAATCTCTCCTCATTCCCATCCCTTCTACCCATGAGTGCTGATCTCCACCTTGCATTGGTCGTGGGTCTTGAATTCAGCTTGCTCTACCCCAGCTATAATATACCACTACATTGCATCAGTTCATATCCCAAGCACAAGTGGATCTCTCAACCTTGTCCTGGTGCAGATAGGATTTAGCCAGTGCTAGTATGCAGCTGGAAGGGCATGTTTTCTAACTCTAACCCAATAGTAGCTAATCTTCACCTAAGTCAAGACTTTTAATAAGTTTCTTGCTTATGCTCTTCCCATAATGGCTCTTATGTCCTATAACAGAAAGTCCCAGGCACTGGTGGATTTGTGCCTTACTGGTGTTTGGTCACCACTCTCACATCTTCCCAATGATGGGGCTCTTTGATTTCCTGCACTGCCCATAACTGTTCTCATGAATACCCAATGGAAGCCTATGTGAAAGAACTGGCAAGTGGGTACAGACCCTTTCTGTGACTGGAGTTCCTAAGAATTTCAAATGATCATGCTAGCACCTATTAGAAGTAGAAATTCAGAAAAATTTAAATTGGCTTGGATGGTCACAAATCCTGTCTTTAGCGCTACCAAAGACTAAACAATGATGTACCTCTTTTCCTCATGGAATTTAGATCACCTGGATGCCTTCACAACTCAGGTCTCTGAGAGGATAGAAAAATTCATGATATTGTAGATTACCCATTTTCCCATTGTTGAAATAGACATGGCCGGCGCCGTGGCTCAACAGGCTAATCCTCCGCCTTGCGGCGCCGGCACACCGGGTTCTAGTCCTGGTCAGGGCGCCGGATTCTGTTCCGGTTGCCCCTCTTCCAGGCCAGCCCTCTGCTGTGGCCCAGGAGTGCAGTGGAGGATGGCCCAAGTGCTTGGGCCCTGCACCCCATGGGAGACCAGGAAAAAGCACCTGGCACCTGGCTCCTGCCAGCGGATGAGCGCAGTGTGCCGGCCGCAGTGCGCCGTCCACGGCAGCCATTGGAGGGTGAACCAACGGCAAAGGAAGACCTTTCTCTCTGTCTCTCTCTCTCACTGTCCACTCTGCCTGTCAAAAAAAAAAAAAAAAAAGAAATAGACATAACAAGTTGCAGCTTTCTGCAGCACACTAAATGAAAACAGAACTCTAAATTTTTAATATCATTTTAAAACAAGCCTCTAATCCTATAGGATATTATAGTTTAACCATATGCTTTCTCATTATTTTGAAACCCCCCTTTCTTTTTTCCCAATATGACAAAGACATTATTCAGTTTGTCAGTCTTTTGTTCACACTCAAATGGTCTGAAGGTATCCTAGGCCTATTCTCATTAAAACACACATGCTTCCCAGATACAACATGGGCCCAGTCTTACCAGAACCATAGAACATGCTAGATAATTCTTCAAAACAGTTAGCTCCCCTTCAGATTTGAAGGCAGGAAAGGAGAATGATTTCCCAAGTTCATAATTCCTATTAACTAAATGCCAAATGTTTATTTTCAATGTTAGTTGCAAAATAAGAGCATTCAAATACATGACTTTAAGCAAAGGGGATACTTATTAAAAATAGCAAATAAACTGAAAGTTACATTAGCAGGGCTGGCATTGTGGCATAACAGGTAGAGCCACTGCCTGCAGTGCCAGCATCTCATATGGTTCAAGACCATATTGGTTCAAGACCCAGCTGCTCCACTTCCCATCCAGCTCTCTGCTATGGCCAGGGAAAGCAATAGAAGATGACCCAAGTGCTTGAGCCCCTGCAACCACATGGGAGACCTGGAAGAAGCTCCTGGCTCCTGGCTTTGGATCAGCACAGCTCCGGCTGTTGTGGCCAATTGGGGAGTGAACTAGAGGATAAAAGACCTCTCTCTCTCTCTCTCTGCCTCTCCTCCTCTCTCTGTGTAACTCTGACTTTCAAATAAGTAAACAAATCTTTTTTTAAAAAGTTACATTTGCAAAAAAAAGTATCTTTAAAAGTAATTTTTGCCAGGACACTTTTACAATAGTGGAGCCAGATACATAATCAAGATACTACAGGACCAATTCCCTTGAAAAGTCTAAGAAAACCAGCCACTTTATTATTACATTTTGTTTGTTTTTTTTTTTTTTTCTTGCCTAATAGCTCTGGCTAAAACTTCCAGAACTATATTGAATTGCAGTGTATATATATATAATTATATGCAACCTGGGACTAAAAAATAGGACTACCCACTCATCTACCTACCAAAATGACTTACAACTATGTCCAAATCCCACCTCAAATATCTAATATGCCATTCTGGATATTTCAAAATTGAGCTGAAAGTGCAGTGAGCCGCTCAAATTAACATCAAGAAGTATTTGGCATGAGAAAAGCATCACAGATTAAACAGTTGGCTCCTGTATTTTTCTCACCTTGATACCCTGCATAAAGAAAAGTAATTCTTTTATTTCAAGACTCTATCATAAAGTGAACTAGGATTTATCAAAGACTTTAAAAAACTCTTGAAGTGCTGAACCAAGGAAAACCAGGCATTTGTGTGATATGTAACATGGCGACAATCTTACCTAGTTAACAATGACCAATAGCTTCATCATCCCACAAGAGAAACTAAGACAAGACTCAGAATGCTGAAATTTAACTTTTGTTACCAAATAGGTGTAATTTATTTGTGACTTTCTTTTCAGTCTCCCTTTGCCAATCAGTATTTCTACAAAACAATGATAGAACAGAAGCACTCTTGTTTTAAATCAGATAAAAGATGTGGATTTTTTTGACCACATCTTTAAAATTTTTCTTAAAAGATATATTTATTTATTTGAAAGGTACAGGGGTCAGCGCTGTGGTGTAGCAGGTAAAACCACCACCTGTGGTGCTGGCATCCCATATGGGCGCTGGTTTGAGTCCTGGATGCTCCACTTCCAACCTGGGAAAGCAGCAGAAGATGGCCCAAGCCCTGGGACCCCTGTACCCAAGTGGGAGACCCAGAGGAAGCTCCTAGCTCCATGCTTCAGAATGACCCAACTCCGGCCATTGCGGCCATTTGGGAAGTGAACTAGCAGATGGAAGACCTTGTGCTTTCTCTCTGTCTCTCTCTCTGCCTCTGCCTCTACCTCTCTGTAACTCTGCCTTTTAAATAAATAAATAAATCTTTAAAAAGAAAAAAAGAGAGTTACAGAGAGGAAAAGGCAGAGAGGCGGAGAGAGAGAAGTCTTTCATCTACTGGTTCACTCCCCAAATGACCACAACAGCCAGGGCTGGGCCAGACCAAAGCCAGCAGCCAAGAGCTTCCTCTGGGTCTCCCATATGGGTGCAGGGCCCAAGGACTTGAGCCATCTTCTGCTGCTTTCCCAGGCATATTAGCAGAGAGCTGGTTCAGAAGTGGAGCAGCTGAGACTCGAACCAGAGCCCAGATGGGATGCTGGTACTGCAGGTGGCAGCCTAACCTGCTATGCCACAGCACTGGGCCCCACATCTTTGAAATTTTAACAAATCAGTATGCTTTTTCTTTTTTAAGGAAGAAAAACAACAAAAATGTCTAAGACATGTCCATCCCCTATCTCACACTTATTTTGTACCAGCAGAAAGACAGTTGCTAGAGCTTACAGCGCAAGGTTTCTTAGGCAGAATTGCACAGTGATAAGGACCATGGGGTCTGCGGTTGGTACACCTGGTCTTCAAATGAAGTTAGCTGATTGTGTGAATTTATGTAAGTTACTTACACTATTTATTTAAAAGATGTGTTCATTTGAAAGGAAGAGTGAGAGAGAGAGAGAGAGAGAGAATGAATGAATGAATTTTCCATCTGCTGGTTCACTTCCTAAATGACTATAATGGACGGGGCTGGACCAGGCTAAAGCCAGGAGCCCAGAACTCCATTTGGATCTCCCAAGTCCTTGGGCCATCTGCTGCTGCTTTCCCAGATGCATTCACAGGGAGCTAGATTAGTAGTGGAGCAGTCAGGACTCACATTGGTACCCTGGTATGGGATGCTGGCATCGCAGTCAGCAGTCTAAACAGATGCACCACAATGCCAGCTCCAAGATAAACTATTTAGGCTTGATTTTCCCCATCTATAAAACAGGAATGGAAAAATAATCTCTACCCCAGAGACTATCATGAGGATTGAATGAAATAATGTAGGAAAGTACTGTTCACATATAAGAAAAATAAACTTACCTCTTGGGTGAGAATTTGGCATATTTAAGACTGCTGTCCTAAGTATCTGAGGAAGTCACCCACAACAGTAAGCTGTTGCTAATTTGTGCAATTCTGAGTTAAAAAGCAAATCTACTTGGGACTAGAAAATATATTATCTTTCTAAACACCCTGGGGAGAGGGTAGGAATCTGGTCAAGCCAGCAGAGAAGTCCCCTCTAGATGTGAAAAGGAAAACAAATCTCCCCATAATTAACTAACACATGGCTGAGTTAAGAGTAAGTCAGATTACCACAAGGAATAAAAGCAAAGCACAGTGACAAGGTTTTTGGAAGACAGCTTCAGTTCACTGTTCTAGGAGCTCAGGTTTTATCAATTTGCCTCCTATCCAAACAAAAACAAACAAAAAACCCCTTTCCCCATAAACCACTTTTAAAATAATTTAGTATTCATCCAAAATCAAGTCTATTAGATGTAGGTGACAACTCTGTCCCATGTCAATAGTGCCTGGGGGGCTGGCACTGTGGCATAACAGGTGAGGCTGCCACCTGTGGTGCCGGCATCATTCAGCCCATTCAGTTTCAGCTGTTCCACTTCCAATCTAGCTCTCTGCTATGGCTAGGGAAAGCAGCAGAAGATGCCCAAGTCCTTGAGCCCCTGCACCCACATGGGAGACCAGGAGGAGGCGCCTGGCTCCTGGTTTCCAGTTCCTGGCCCCATCCCTGGCTCAAGTCCACCATGGCACACATTTGGAAAGTGAATCAGAGGACGAGGTATATCTATGTGTGTGCCTGTTTCTGTCTCTCTTGCTCTCTCTCTCCCCCCTGCAACCACTTCTCAAATAAAATTAAAAGAAGAAGACTGTACTTTCCTGTCACAGAGCAGATCCAATGTAACTTGGCCACTCAAGTGCATCACTTCCACAGTGTTTTAATAAGTGATCAGAAGATCAGTTCCTCACCATTTTCAAGGGAAGTTAAGTCCACATTTGGAATCCTATCAATAAACACACTGACCCAAACTGCTATGCCAAGAAGTGGCAGTAAAAACTGATTGGAAATGACACTGCAATAAAACTCAAAGCTAATGTCACAAACCTAAATTCAACGCCCTACCACCCCTGTGATGCAGGAGGTCTCAAAAGAGTAAATTATTTTACATACCCTCTGGCTCAGCTCTAATCTATAATGGATGCAATAGGCATATCCTGATTTTTTTTCCCTACTGTGCAAGCCTAAGCAGGCTAGAGATACAGGGGCTTTGTGTGACTACAGATGGCAACGAATCCTATCCTTTCTTCAGATGCCTATAAATGGCAGTGGCCTGGCTGTAATTAACAACTGACCAAATTATCCATTTCCCCTTTCACATTTAGGTGGGGCTACTTTGTACTTTCACCTAATCCTGCAGAAGCAAGCCCTAAGAACCGCTCCACCATATTTTATGTAAAATACTTTCTCTTCATAAAACTCATGTATAGCTTTATTACTTTGTGGCCATGAAAATATTGCTACTACTTAATGCAGTACTCTTTTTGTCAATCAAGAGTTTCCCAGAGGGGCACTTCATAATACTGCACAGTTCCCTTCCAGGTTGATACATGGTTCCCTTAAAGTGGCTACATCTTTATTGCATGATTGATGCCTTGCTGGGGAAGTGTTGGGTCCATCCATTTCTGTAAACTCAGCTGAGTTCAGTACCTGAGTTAGGTATTTTCTCCAGAATTGTACTATTCTTGCACCCCCATTTTAAATCCCTGCTTCAATGACCTTTTTAAAAAATCTCCATCTACTTGACCTTTCAATGAATGCTTAAAGGCAAATCAAGGATTTGTTAAATTAATATTTCTTGTAGAGTTTTCCAATTTTATCTTTGTTATACACTGTATTGCCATTTCCATGCAAAGCCAAACATTCAAATGAAAATGAAGGCCACTTCAATTTCTTTTATAGGGGTTTTCCAATTTGACAGGGCATCTGGCAAGCAGCCTCTCTCCATATATTCCACTGAAAGGTCTGATGCTGGGTGGGGGCAGGAAGGAAGCCGACCATCCAGAGAAGAGGAGGGGAAAGGGATGAACGGATAAGCAAGAGGGGGAAGGAGAAGAAAGAATAGAATTTGAGAGGCATTTCCTGAACTGCACTGAGAAAAAAGCCCCTCTGCTGTGAAAACAGTAAAATCAATAGGGATTCCAGTTAACTCCTTGCCCCTCTCAGAGTCTCTGCCCCTGGTTCAATAACAGGAAGTCTACATGAGCCAGGAAACTAAACCATTACCACAACCACCAGCTGCTGTCTTGGAAGCAAGGAGGCTACTCAGCCCAAGCCCCAGTGCTACCCCATGTCTCTTGTGCTTGCCTGGACAGAGGCCCAATGTCCCAAAAGCTACAGGTGGGAAGTCCACTGTCTTAATACAATGACAATCACTGTCACGTGGTTACACAGCTTCAGGTAAATATAAGCATTCATCATGGGAAAAGCCACGTGTCTGACCAGTGGTTCAGTTACCACTTGGGTAGCCCATATCCCATACTGGAGTACCTGGTTCAAGTCCTGGCTCCTTCACTTCTGATTCAGCCCTCTAATGGGCACTGGGAGGCTGGAGTGATTACTCAGGTACTGGGTTCCCTGCCACCCATGTGGGAAACCCAGGTTGGTTTCTGGGCTCCTGATTTTGGCCTGGCCCAGCCCTGGCTGTTGTGGACATTTGGGGAGTGAATGAGCTGACAAAGGATCTCTCTCTCATGCTCAGTGCCTCCCTTGCTCCCACCATTCATCTCTTTCAAATAAAATGAAAATAAATATTTATTAAAATGCTTCAGTTTTGAAAACAGTATTCATATAAAAATAGGTAACAGAGATTTTGATAATTATAAATTCCTTTTCTCACACTGAAGTTGCTTCAAAAACCACATTTTTTATTTATTTTCTTATTTAGTAAACATAAATTTCCAAAGTACAGTTTACAGATTACAATGGCTTCCCCCCCCATAATGTCCCTCCCATTCACACCCCTCCCATCTCCCGCTCCCTCTCCCATTCCATTCACATCATGATTCATTTTCAATTATCTTTATATACAGAAGATCGATTCAGTATATACTAAGTAAAGATTTCATCAGTTTGCACCCACACAGAAACACAAAGTGTAAAAATACTGTTTCAGTACTAGTTATAGCATCACTTCACATTGGAAAACACATTAAGGACAGATCCCACATGGGACATAAGTACACAGTGACTCCTGATGTTGATTTAACAATTTGACACTCTTGTTTATGGTGTCAGTAATCTCCCTAGGCTCTAGTCATGAGTTGCCAAGGCTATGGAAGCCTTTAGGGTTCGTTGACTTCGATCTTATTCCGACAGGGTCTTAGTCAAAGTGGAAGTTCTCTCCTCCCTTCAGAGAAAGGTACCTCCTTCTTTGATGGCCCCATTCTTTCCACTGGGATCTCACTCACAGAGATCTTTCATTTAGGTCTTCTTTTTTTTTTTTTTTTCCCAGTGTCTTGGCTTTTCATGCCTGAGAAACAATCATGGGCTCTTCAGCCAGATCCGAATGCCTTAAGGGCTGATTCTGAGGCCAGAGTGCTATTTAGGACATCTGCCCTTCTATGAGTCTGCTGTGTATCTCACTTCCCATGTTGGATCATTCTCTCCCTTTTTCATTCTATCAGTTAGCATTAGCAGACACTAGTCTTGTGTGTGTGATCCCTTTGACTCTTAGACCTATTAGTGTGATCAATTGTGAACTTAAGATGATCACTTGGACTAGTGAGATGGCATTGGTACATGCCACCTTGATGGGATTGTATTGGAATCCCCTGGTACGATTCTAACTCCATCATTTGGGGCAAGTCCGATTGAGCATGTCCCAAATTGTACATCTCCTCTCTCTCTTATTCCCACTGTTATATTTAACAGGGATCACTTTTCAGTTAAAATGTAAACACCTAAGAATAATTGTGTGTTAGTTACAGAGTTCAACCAATAGTACTAGAACAAAACAGAAAAAATACTAAAATGGATAAAGTATTACATTGTACATCAACAGTCAGCACAAGAGCTGATCAAGTCACTGTTTCTCATAGTGTCCATTTCACTTCAACAGGTTTCCCCTTTGGTGTTCAGTTAGTTGTCGCCGATCAGGGAGAAAACCATATTTTTTCACTCTACTTTAGCTAAGCAAGAATGGGTTGATAATAGGAAATCCATTAATGCAATACATCACAACACTTGGGCCCATGGGACAAAATCCTTTGATTATTTTTAAGTTGTTGAAAGGTATCTTACAACAACATTTCCAATAAAAGTTCCTACAAAATTAGGGAAGGAAGTATGCTTTCTTACATCATGAAGACCATATTAGAATAATAGCCAATGACACAATAACAGCAAAATATATGTAGTTTCCAACAAAATTTGTAATGTAACAAGAACACCCAATCGTCATTATTATTTGATAATGCTCTATAAATTCTAGCTAATGCAATAAAACTGGAACAAAGAAATGAGACCTACAATTCTTATGAAGTAGGGAATAAAATTATTGTTTATCTGATGCACCAAAATAAAGCTCAGATGGACTGGAGTGTTAAATGTCAAAATTAAACCAAAAAATTAACAGGAGATATAAGTACTAACTGAATTTGGACTACATAAGGGATTTATTAGGATAAAAGCAATTACAAAAATAGAGATTGGTCCTCTTTACTTAAATTAAAAAAAATAAAATAAAAAAGGAAAACCTAAAGGCAAATGATGAATTTTGTTAAATATTTTCAATGATTATACCAGGTAAAAACATTGTTGTTGTTCTTATTTAAGAGGTTTTCCAGGTTACAGAAAGAACATTCTAAGGTGGTCATTACGCCAGGTGGTTAAGGTGCTGATTAAGATGCTCCCATTCAACATCAGAGTCCTTGGGTTCAATACCCAGCCCCACTTCTAACTTCAGCTGCCTGCTAATGGGTACCTTGGGAGGGAGTAACTGATGGGTCAAGTGGTTAGGTCCCTACCACCCATGCGGAAGATGTGGATTGAGTCCCGGCTGCCAGCTTCAGCTCAAACTGCCTTGGCTGCTGTGGGCACGTGGAAATAAATCAGCAGATGAAGCACTCACTCTCTCTTGCTTTTTCTCTATCCCCCCACCCAATAAATAAAAAATAATTTCATTATGTAAACAAAGAAAGAAAAAGAACATCACACCCCCATCTCAATGGAGCAGCAAGGACATGAACTAGTCATTTAAGATAAGGTCTTCATATTGAGAACACTTCACAATCACTAAGTTATGTGTAATGCTATCAATTTGAGCCAGATATTCTGAGGTATCACTGAGTGGCATTATTCGTATCAGGCATTCGTTGAAGGTCTTTGCATATACTGCTTCAATGATTCATCAAATAATCTAAGAAGTAGATAATATTATACTCATTTTATATATGAGGTTTTTCAGGTTTAGAAAGATTAAATAACTTGTCTGAATGTATACCCTGTATACTTTTCCAGTTGGGAAAAATTTGCTTAAAAATTCCTGGTGAGTTAGGAAACATGATCATTTCGGATTTCTGGACATAGAGAAAAATCCATAAAATTTAAAGTACAACACAGCCTTGTGTTGTAATAGTGATTATTTTCTTCAAAACAAAGCAACTAAGAGTGGCCTAAGACCAACAGAAAAAAAATAAGCAAGTACCATGAACAGGTAACACATAATTACAATATAAAAAGCTACAAACGTAAAATTATATAAACTTGTAATCTAAGAAATGTAATTCAAAGAATGAAACTCTATGTCTCAAACATGACATTTTCAAATAATGAAAAAATTTCAACAGTCAATAACAACATGCAGAAGAAAATAAGGAAATGCTGAAATTAATTATATTAACCTAATGTCTTAATATTAAAATCATTTTTTAGAGTGAGGAGCAATTAGGGAGATGTTGGTTAAAGCTTCAGTTAGCCAAGTTCTAGACATCTACACACAACATGGTACCTAAAGTTAATAATAATGTACTGGACACTGGAAAATTGCTAAGACGTTAGATCTTAAAATTCTCACTACATAAATACAGGTGGTGAGGGATGAGTTAAATAAATAACACATATTACACCACAAAGATACATAAGTTTACCATTTTAAATTTTTATTAATATAATGAGAATAGATTTTATGTATTTCTCTCCTTCTCCCTATCCCTCCCTCAACCCTCCTTCTTCCTTCCTTTTTTTTTTCTTTAGTTTTTGCAGAAACAAGTTTTATCTTAATAAAGTTAAGGGAATAGAAAGAGAGGGGGAGAGAAAGCAAGTCGCAGCAAATTCAAAAAAGCTGAAATTATAATATGTAGCTTTTATGAACATAATGGAATGAAGCTGGAAATCTACAATCTAAGAATCTCAAGAAAATATGCAAACATATGGAGACTGAACAACACACTGAATAAACAGTGGGTCATAGAAGAAATCAAAAGGGAAATAAAAATATTGCTGGAAATGAATTAAAATGTTAATATAACATATAAAAACTTACAGAATAAAAGCAGAGTATTAAGAGGAAAGTTTATAACAATCAATGCATCAACAACTCAGAAAGGCATCAAATAAATGGTCAAGGACCTAGAAAACAAAAACAACCAAACCCAAAATTAGTAGGATGAAAATTAGAGAAGAATAAACAAAATTGAAACTAAAAAAATGCAAAAAAATCATTGAAATGAAGAGCTGGTTTCTTGAAAAAATAAATAAAATTAATACACCACTGACCCGCTTCAACAAAAAAAAAGAAGACCCAACTAAAGTCAGAGATGAAAAGGAGACGTAACAATGGATACCACAGAAGCAAAAGAATCATCAAGAATTACTACAAACAGCTATATGACAACAATTGAAAAAGCTAAAAGAAATGGATAGATTCCTGTTTATTGCAGCTCAATTCACTAAAGCTAAAATATGGAATCAACCTAGTTGCCCATAAGCTGATGACTGAATTAAGAAAATGTGGTATGTATATATGTAAGTATATATATATGTATGTACACACATATAGACATATACACATATGTATTATGTGCACATATACATACATATACGTATGTATATATGTATGTATATATATGTATCTATATACATACATACACACACTATGGAATATTACTCAGCCATACAAAAGAATGAAATCCTTACTTTTGCAACAAAATGGATGCAACTGGAAACCATTAGACTTAGTGAAATAAGCCAGTCCAAAAAAACAAACACTATATATTCTCCCTTATCTGTGGTAACTAATAGAGTACAAAAATGTATATAATTATTTGCACTGCAATCTGCATACACTTATTCCTGTGCATAAACTATTGAGAGGAAATGGCAATAAGTCTAAATGAACTTAATTATTTTCTAGTAAGCACACAGGAAATATTGGTTCTATTTTATTGAAAGAAATTCTGAATGACTATGACATAAAAAAACCTGTATATGGGTGAAATGGTCATTTTCCATTCGATTATTGTTTATAACTTTTGTCTTTACTCCCACTAAATTATGGTCTTTTTGCTTTTTACTTGTTAAACTTGTTATTCAGTAAAATGTTTAGCTTTTTTTACTATAATGTTAATTTAAAATTTGTTATCTCAAAAATTAAAAGAAGAAGGAAATAGGGTGGGAGGGAGAGAAAGGGAGGAAATATCATTATGTTCTTTGACTTGTATCTACAAATCATATTGAACCTGTTAAAAATAATTAAAATAAAAATGAAAAAAAATAAACCAAAGTTGGGAATGGGTTGGCATTGTAGTATAGCAGTTAAGCCTCTGCCTGCAACACAGGCATCCCATATGGGTGCCGGTTTGATTCCTGGCTGCTCTAGCTCCCTGCTAATGTGCCTAAGGAAGCTGCCGTAGATGACTCAAGTCCTCGGACCCCAGTACCCACTTGGGAGACCTGGAAGATGCTCCTGGCTACTGGCTTTGGCCTGACCCAGCCCTAGCCATTGCGGCCATTTGAGGAGTGAAGCAGTGGATGGAAGACCTCTCTCTTGTTCCGTCTCTCCTCCTCTCTATTTAACTCTGCCTTTCAAATAAACTTTTTAAAAAAAATCTCTAATAAATAAATAAATAATGTCAGGGAAAAGTCATTTTTCCAAAGAGATCTTCTGACACAGGAATGCCTTATCCTTATCCAATTATAGTGTGATGTCAGTTTTGTGCACCTGTGCAAAACAGATATTCTTACACATAAAGGATTCCTTGTTTCCCCACAGATTTATATATTTATTAGAAAAGAAGATCAACAAAGAGAGAGGGAAAGAGAAACACACACAAAGAGACATTCCATCTATTGTTTCATTCCCTAAATGGTACAATGGCTGGGACTGAGCAAAGCCAAAGCCAGGAGCCTAGATGGAACTCCGTCTATCTCCTGAGTTGGTAGTAGGGGTCCAAGCACTAGGGCCATCCTCTGCTGCATTCCCAGTCACACCTGTGGGGACCTAGATCTGAAGTGGAGCAACCAGGACTCAAACTGGAGCTCATGTGAGATGCCAGCACCACAGCTGGCTCAGGCCACTGAACCACAACATCGCTCCACATAAATGCTTCTTACAGAAACCTAATGCGATAGCAATGGTTGTAATACAGACCAGTTTAAAGTTCTTTTCAGTCTGCTTCACTGTTCTCCAAACTTTCTCAATTCAGTGTGCTTCTTTCTGACAAAAATGTTTTTAAAAATTTGTTACAAACACAAGCACTTACTATCAGTAAGGAAAGCTTAAATCTGTAAAGTTTTATAGAATTTACAAAGCAACTTCATACACAGTCGCCTCTAATTCACACAAGTCTTCAAGGTAGATATTGGTACCGTTTTACAGAAAAAAAAATATATTCCTCTCAAACTAAGAAGATCACACTTCTTTCTACCTTGCAAACTCAGGGAAAAATAAGGGCTTTACCCAATTGCAGGGAAAGGGGGTCCTCAAAAACAAAATAAACCTTTTACATGACCATGTCCTCCCCAGTAATTACAAATAATGTCAGTGATAAAACACTCCTTCCAGAAAAAAACAAAATCTAAATGAGTGCTGCAGTTATTGTTGAGTTTTGATGTCTGTATATGAGCTGCAAAATCCCATGTTTGGTTACACGCCTTCCCAGAAACTTTGTGTGCCACACAGAAAGTTACTCAGAGTCTCCCAGGTGCCCAGGTAGTGCCTGAAAACCACAGACCTGGTTACAAGACTCCTTTTCCGGAATAAAAGCTCCCATGTAAATGTAAAGCTCCCATGTCCACCTCATGATACTACGCATCTCTGAATAAAGAAGTCCACTTGAAATAAACAATGACAGCCCCATGATTTTATAAAAATGAACAAAAAATGAGTTATTCCAGTTTTTACTCTAATGTGACCACTGGGAGCTTTTATTTGCTTTGAAAATTTGAAGCAGTGAGAAGGCTACAAACCTGTCCAAGTGTCATACTTGGTTGGGTAATGCAAACTCCACACTGTGAACTCTTCCTTACTGAATTTAAATACTTTAAAATTGAAATGTATTCCTTCTTTTAATTGGTATTCACTGTAAATCATAGGAAGGATCAAGAATAATTATTCTGTATTACTAGGTGACTATTTTTTGGGATAGTTTTTGTTCAACAGAGGTGAAATGTGAAACAAGGATACACTCTGGATATCAGACTAATATTCTTATTATAAAGTTATGCTCTATTCTAGGGAGAAAAATCTCAAGTCCTACAAATCTATTCATTATGATTTGGGTAAATAAAGAATACATACTGTTTTCCTTATTCTTCTGCCATGTTCCAAATAAGGCAAGTCTTCCATTTGTATGTATAACTTCATGGAAATCTAACAGTAAGCTTTTTAGAGAGCATCAGACCATTCATTTCAATTAGAAGCGGTAATGAAACCTTTTTAAACTATTAGATGTCACTTAGTCTTTATGTAAGACAGATTGTATGCTTAATGCCTTTTGTCATGATCCACAGTTACTGGCCCCTAATAGTTTTTATATTGACTAAAAACCAGGATTCCCTTCCTACTTCTGCCAGACCTCCCCAAGTCCCAGTCAGTGGCTGGTCTGAAATAGTAGTTTCATACAATTAAGAAAATAACTGATAAAGTAAAACATTTTATTTCAGTACTCATAATGGTAACAACAGGCCTTTGTAACTGCCAAGGCCACGGTGGTGTTTCTGGCTCTACACAAGTGATGACTTCAGGAAACCATGCTCTGTCAAGGTTCCTGGTACACAACCCTTCACCATGGACAAGGTCTCTCCAAACAGCCCCGAGAGCCCTTGTCTATGACAACACCAGCCCCAGTCAAGTCCACGCCCACTGGCTCCCTACACTCAAGACATCTTTCTGGTGAACCAGAATCTGAACACCTCTATCATCTGAAAAGAACTTCATTTTTATGGAAACACGTTTCTTTCTTTTTTCATGGTATGCCTTACTATGCAAGAGGAAACTGATGAGGGCAGCCATACTAACACACTAACAGCCCATTGAATGCTGCACAGTTGGCTGGTGCCTGTGCCTGTGTATGATTTAGTTCCTGCCCCGGAGAGCTCTGGACATCTTTATGCCAATTACCTGATAGGAGAGACCATGACTAATGCCTTATTCTTTGCAAATAACTAAGGAACTGACTTTTGTGCTTTGAAAAGCCTTTCAAGGAACTTTGACATTTTCAAATGTGAACAAATACTAAGAGCAAATTTTAAGGGCTTAAAAGCAGGAAGAAGATTCTGAATATCATAAAATCTGAAACTAGTTTGCGATTCATTATTTTGTTGTCAGATTCCATTTTCCATCTCACATCTCACTCAGTGTCATCATTCTTAGTTGTCAGATTTGATCCCAAATTTATCATGTTTACTCCAAACCAGATGCACCTAGGCAGAATGAAGAGAGTCCAGAATGTTCTGTAGGCTCCAGAGTTCTAGAAAGATTTTGAATAATAGCAACAATGTCATCTTCCAAGTGACTGGAGAATGACAACCTAATTCTAAAAATCTAAATTTTGAGATGTTTATTTTTTAAAGCTCACCTTCATTATAGTATCCTCAGGTACACAGAAGCAACTGGGTATCAATTTTACTAAAAATCCACCACTAATTTATAACCAAAGCAACCCCTATCATCAGGAATGTATCCAGGCCAACAGGCTCTGCCCTGCACAGGTGAAACTCAACTGCTAGGGAGGAGAATGAGGTGTCTAGGAAATTTCAGAATAGAAGTACACAGGAAAACACCTCCCAGGACCCAGGCTACCCACCTAGCAACGGTGAGTTGTCCACACCTGTCAGCAAAGACCACAAGGCACAGTTTGCTGTAGGCTAGCAGGGCCAGCGATGCTTTTTCTCTGACCTACTGCAGGGACCTCTTGGTTCCCCAGCCTTGTGTCACAGTTCAGCCTGCTGGGGTCTTACTGCCTTTTCCTTCCACAAGACATCACACTGGTCCATTCCATGGGTGACATTGTGTGGACTGGACCCAGGGGGCAAGATGAAGCAACTGCTGTAGACGTACTAAAAGACATTTGCAAGTCAAAAGGTAGAAAATAAACCTGACAAACATTCAGGGAGCCTCTACCTCTGCACAAAGCTTCCTAGTGTCCAGTGGTGAGCAGCAGGCAGAGCTATCCCTTCGAAGAAGAAAACTAAATTATTGTGTCTGGTCCCTGCTACAAACAAGAAAAGAGGCACAGTGCCTAATGCTATCTTCAGATTTTGGAGGAATCATAATCCTCACCTGGGTTTGTTACCCCAGCCCCTTCACTGAGTGACCCAAAATGCAGCGGTGGGGGTAGTTGGAGCACAGAACAGGAGAAGGCTCCACACCAAGTCCGGAATGCTCCACTGCTGGGGCCTTGTGACTGAGCACAGCCAATGAAGTTTGAAGGGTCAGTGGCAGAGAGGGCTACTGTTTGGAGCTTTTGGTGGGCCCTATAGGAGAATCAAAGTGCAGGCCCTTCAGATCTTAGAGCAAGGCCCTGCCAACATCATAATCCTGAACCTCTAGCCTCCAGAGCTGTGGCACTAAAATTCAGTTGTCTTAAACTCCTGGTTTCTGGGACTTCATTATAGCAACTTTAAGCAACTGACATAAATTTTGCTCTAGTAAGTCCATGTATGACATCTAAGTCTCCATAATGACCCTATGAGGGAGTCACACCTGTTACCAATATTCACAGAAGAGCCAGAGGTGATCTGGCATGGGGCAGAGATGGGACCTGAACTTCACAGTGGTTCTGTGCTATACCCTTAACCACTACACTACAGAGTCAGCAGGAAGGAGTAAGACAAATGCACAGCACTGTCCTTACCTGGATGGCTACTCCAACAGGCTACGCTAACTCAAAGAAACCAAGTGTTCCCAGCTTAGAAGATCAGCCCTGGCAGCCCGCAGCACACTGCTACTGAGGGCAGGTACTAGGTGTACGAGCAGACGATGCATAGAACACCCACTAGCATCTGAATGTCATCATAACGTAATAAGTATTTTGTTAATGGCAGCTGGCCCCTAGCACAACCCTGCAATGAGCACCCCTGATGCTGCACACGCCTCACCCCAGGCCTGACTCTGCCTGCAGAGGTCTTTCTGAATGTCCTGCAGGAGTAGCGTTTTGGCTAGTTCTTCAACAACACTTAAGGAATGAGCATGTTTTGATTCTAAGTTTCAGCATTAATTATCTTTCCTCATGTTTTCACCAGAGTTGATACTTAACTTTTGAAATAAATGTAAGCACAAAATTCTCCAACTCCTGATGTCTACAGAAACATCATTCGACTTGGAAGTGGCACAGGGCCAGGCCCTCCACACACACGCATAGTCCCACTGCAATCTTAACTGAGGATGTAGCACATGGCACCTGCTCAGCATCTGTTAACTGGATGGACAGAAGCAAGAGGAGATAATGAAGGGATGGATGGACAGATGGATAGACGACAGATGGGTGGATGGGCAGAAGGCTGTGTCACCTTACGTGAACACTCCATCGATAGGAAACTGTAAGGAGCAAGAAGAAGGCAGCAGCCCCACCAGCCTAACCCTCTTCTCTTTCTCCAGTGTTCCAATCAGGGACTGAAAACCAAAAATCCTAGAAGGATGTAAGCTGAGGCCACCTGAGGCTATTGATTGAGCTGCAGGAAACTCAAGTTTGCATTTCCAATCTGTCCGTGCTAATATCATGAAGGCAGAAGGAATTCTTGGGAGGAGGAATATTTACTGTCATTTCAGCCTCTGCCAAGACCCAAGGCAACCCTCCAAAGAACATAAGCATGTCTTTGCCAACCTCTTTCCTTCCATTTTAAACACTTCTTCTGTATCCTCCACCCTAACTCCCCACACAGAAGCCTTCAAGACACTTTGGTCTCCAAATGCCTTCTTCCCAGGTCACCTCTCCCATAAATAGCCTCATTACCCTAAGAGTCTTGTTTCGTAATGAAATTCACACTAAGGTGTGAATGAACATTAACACTCCTGCAGCATTATTAAGTAAGGTTATACTAAAGCAAACATTTTTAACTGGTTGGCAAGGAGAGACTGTTCAGTAGAGAAGTCCACAAGCTGACCCCACTCACCACCTCCCCTAGGGCCCACTGGATGCTTCCCAAGGCTTCCAGAACCCATAATGCTCTTACAGTCCAGTGTCCGCCACACCTACCCCAGCCCCCATTCACAATCATGGACAAACTTCATGAGATTCTACAAAATGTAACCTGTAGCACAAACATGAAGAGTAAGGGTCCTCTGTAGACGTGTGTGGTTATTTGTAGCCCAATACAGTTTATTGGGTATCATCTATATTTACACAGTCATAAACATCAGATCAGCCTATGTAATATCAACACCATATTAACACAATATTCTCCTTAAGTCTCTAATTTTCCCATCTTCGCCCTCCCACTGGGACCATCTTGTCAGAGAGGGGAGAGCCTTCAATGCAGCCCATGCACAGTTCCCATCTTCCTCCTCCTCCTGCTCTCCAATCCCCTTCCCTTGCAATGCCCTGGCACTACTCCCCCACCTCCTCTGGGCCCTGGCTCCTCACACCAACACTAAGCCTTGCTCCCATATCTCTCACCCTTCAACACAAACAAACCTACAGCACTCTTCCCTCGATCCCATCTCCCTCCTACCTTGAGCTTCAGTTCTAGTTTCTCAGATGCCCTTAGAAAGTGGAGCATCTGTCTCCACCGTCATTGGTCTCACCACTGAAACCTGACACTGCAAAGCTTTGACTTCTCATCCTACTGGACCTTCTAACCAGTCCCTCCTTGAAACACCACTGCTTCCTCCTGCTTCCCTGTGTGCCCTCTGAGGCCTCCCTGGGAACCTCCAGTTTCTCTGCCCATCTCAAATCCTGGTGTTCCCCAGGGTTCTGTCCTTACCACCTCTCTTCTTCCAGAGACCAGAGTCTCAGCTTGAATGTGTTGACCTCTCCCAAATCTGTATCTTTTGCCCCAGAATCTTTGTTCCATAGCATATTCCCAATTTCTACTGACTCAACTGTGTTCAGTTACTCCACATGCAGCTGGCCTAAAGACAACATCTCTGTCTTCTGCATCCCTGGGATGGTTTAAACAGGACCTGGCTCTCTAAACTCATGCAGACCTTTAACGCACATGGTTTGTGGGCTGGCACTGTGGTGTGGCAGGTAAAGTCTCTGCCTGCAATGCCGGCATGCCATATGGGCATCAGTTCCATGCCTGGCTGCTCCATTTCTGATCCAGCCCCTTGCTAGTGCCTGGAAAAAGAAGCGGAAGATGGCTCAAGCGCTTGAGTCCCTACCCACATAGGAGACTTGCATGTAGCTCTTGGCTCCTGTCTTCAGGCTGGCTCAACCCTGGCCCTTTCAGCCACTTGGGGAGGGAACTAAGGGGTGGACAATCTCTCTTTAAAAATAAATCAGTCACATAGTCTTATGCTAGCACTTAATGGATTAATGGTTGATAGATTAAGGACAGAACTTAATCCAGTTACAGTGTTTTAATTCAGTGCCTCGGAAAGTGATTGAATTCAGTTGGCTCTCAAGGGTGGAGCCCATGATTGAATCAGGTGATTTCATAAGGACAGACCACACAGAGAGAGCTTGCTCTCTGTTTCTCTTCTTCCTGGTTCACCAATTGCATTCCTCCACCCTACTCTACTGTTACGTGCAATCCAGGCCACCGCAATCCCTCCGCAGCAGTCTCCAAAGTTTTCTCTGCCTCTGGAAAGGATCCCTCAGTGATCCCTTCTGCTCCAGAGACATCTCCGAACTCCCCAACATGAACTCAAGCCCTCCCAGGAGCTGTCACAGCCCATCTCCCACTGCTTCCTCCAGTCAGATCCCTTTAAATTCTCATGGCATGCTAAATCATCTCCATTTGCTGGCCTTGCACACACAATGCACCTGGAACACTCTTCCCCTTAAGACTATGCTCTTCTTCAGGCTGAAGCCACTCAACCTTCAGCTCAGAGAAAATACCAACTCTGCAAAGGCTGCCACCGCCCCAGTCCCCTGAAAACTAGGTTGGAAGTAGGAACCTGCTCTCCACACAGTGTGCTTCCTGCCAAAGCCACTGTCACACTGCATCCTTGTTCAGCCCATTTTATGTCTCCTCCACTAGACCCTAAGTGCCCCTGCCAATGACAGTAACCTGGAGCCCAACAGAAGGCATGGCACCCAGTACCTTGGTTAAAAAACTTAATATCTCCATTTCACAGAGGTAGAAGAAACCACAGCAGTCAAAGAAGCTAAATATAGTCCAGGGAGGAACTTGTTTGATTTCAAGCCTGGGCTTTTTCCAAGCTTCTGCTTTTCCAAAGTTACAGCTTTCTTCAGAAAACAAAGAGAAACTTACCTTTTACTTGCATTGTATTTATTTCTTTTGGAAAAGGAGACGAAATATATTTTTACTTACATTTTTAACTCACTGATCTCTAAGCCTCCCAACTTTAACTTTATTGGCAGAAAAAAAAAAAAAACTGAAGTCCTTTCAGGCGATTCTCAGGAAAATCCCCCACACACTTTCCTCTGAAAAAGGTTTGCTCTTCCTATCCTGACCACCGCTGTATAGCGCACTTGCACGGCAGCTAATACTCTCACCAACGTGCAAAATCACAGGGATCAGTGCCTGGCTATAACGGAAACTGAGGCCTCTCTACCGAGAATCCCAAATGCACAAAACGAATGTTACACATTCTGATCATGAGAGCCCGGGCGCCCAGAAAAATTATAATGTGGATCACATTTGCAAGACAAAGTCACAGCACTGCTCCTGGAGGAACAACTGCATCAGAAAACAAAGCCTTAAATAGTTTAAAATCCAAAACCTAAGAGGCAATACACATATGAAGCAAATTTGCGATGACCAACAGGATCTGGTCCTATACAGCTGTATACTTGGTTTTGTAACTATCAGTGATATTTTCATCTCTGTTGCAGTAGTTTGCAGCTGGAGCAGAAGGAGGGATATAATGAAAACACTTCTGCCTCCCCTTCATTCTGTCATCAGTTCAGGAACACATATAGAAACTGAGTAGGGATGTATCTTTATTATCAAGCTTTAGTATCATGGGTTTTACATAAAGAAGACTTTTGACTCATCTCATGGAACACAAATAGCATAGCAATGCAAGCTGAAACTTCCTTCTGTAAACTACTGACACAAATGCACCACCCCACCACTCATCCCTGATCTAGGTCGGAGTCCACAGCTCAAAGCCTACGCTCGCACATCACATGTCCATACCGTCCTTTTCTGCTTCTCAGCCTGGTACTCAAGTCTGACCCCTGCAAGAATCAGAACCCAGTGGGCTGCCTGCTGCGCACACTCTCGCCTCCAGCCCCGGTCTCCCTGCCCCTTTGGCCCCATTACACAGCACTTTTCCTGAAGGCTTCACAAGCCCTGGTGGCACTCTCTGTTCTTTTCCTGGTCAGGACTTGAACTGGGCCTCACCCCTGCTCCGGGTACTCAGTTCTCTCAGCCTCCACCTGCTTTATTTCCTGGGCTGCGACAGCAGACACCTGATTGGCTCTGCCTGAAACCCAGCCTTTCTTTCAACAACTGCCAGGAGTCCCGAATCCTCACTGCGCCTCCCTCTCATGCTGACTGCCAGAGCAAACGGTGCTCCCCACATCCCTGTAGGCGCACACAGAGCCAGTAGCCAGGATATGTGTGTCAGGCCAGCTGTACTGAGCTGCCTGCTTTACCGCCACTTTATACAGTCAATGTGCACTTTCCGGCAGGTGATCTGATTTGCCTACCTTACCTGCAAGACCACAGGTGGATAACATCAAACCCTATATACCCATCTACTGTTACCTACTAAAAAAAAGAAACAAAAACTTTCGCTAGAACTTCCTTAAATACAAGCAGTGTAAGCTCCAAGTAACAGGACAAAGCAACTGCAGGCCCAGATGCCCACACAACAAGGAGACCTCCCACATTTCCGTGGGGCAGGGCCTGGGGTTGGCTTCCCTGCCAGGTGGGTGTTTGCCAGCATTTTCTCCTGGGTTCCTCTAAGTGTTCATTTGCAAGCTGAGGTGCGGATTCCCCCCCCCCCGGGGGGGGGGGGTAACTCCAAGCAACCCCAGTATAGCTGTGTGTCTACTTCTCTGGCAAGTCAGGACCCTGGGCTCCCACAGCAAAGGTCACCTAAAGGGAACAGTGGGCGCGCTAGAGCAGGGCGCCTGTGTGCAGCAGCACTTGCTGCTGCTAAGAATCCAAAGCCCACTCCACATCTCTGCACAGGGCAGCTGTGAGGAGGTCCCGCTTCCTTCCCGACGCTGCAGGGTCTGCAATGGTCCCTTCCTTCCTTGTCGCTCAACCCCTCTCCCAAACGCAGGTACACTTGGACTTCCTAGAAGTCCCCGTGCCCAGTGCACCTCATCTAGATCACTAAGAAGCCACGCTGGGAACGCACAGCCTTCCAAGACACGCCTGCGGCCATGGCATGGCCAACATTTTTAGAACCTTATGACCTCCAGCAAACTTAAGGAATTTTTGTCAGGTGCCTCGGCACGTGTTTCCTGAACGCTCCCCACCCCCGCCTGCCCTCGTGTTAGAGGTACACCTCAGAGACCTACAGCAATGAGAAGATGTGTGGGTGAGGAGGGGAAACTGATAACAACAGGTTGATTTCCACTCTTTAAAGAGTGTTCCCTAATTCCCTAGGGAGTGTCTCAAGGCTCAAAAAAGTAAAGCGGTCAAAAAGACTGTGAAGTTTAACCACTTTTCTGGCACCGTTCAGACCCAAACACACCTATAGAAGGCACTGGGGATGCCCCCTGGGCCCCCAAGCCCAGCTCCTGACGGGTGAGCACCCCAGAGCCCATGCGGGACTGGGTGCGGAATCTCGTGTTACCAACACACCGCGAAGGAAAGAAGGAGCCAATGCAGAAAGAAAAGAACAGCGTCCCAGACACCAAAGCCTCCTGGCCGTCCCCTGGGAAGAGCTGCAAGCCTCGCAGAAGCGGCTGCGCCGCGCCCCCTCCCGCCGTGCGCCCGGACCGCGGTGCGCCCTGGCGGCGCCTCCTTACCTTGCGGGAGTACGGGGGCTTGCTCAGGTGGATGCCATCGCGGACCAGCTTATCCCTAATCATGATCTTCAGCTTCAGCTTGGGGTAGCTCACCAGCTCCCTGGCGCGGGGGGCGGTCGTCTGGGTGCGGGGGTCCCCTCGGGTGCCCAGGGCTGGGCCGCCACAGCTCTCCCCTCGGCGGCCCGGAGGGACCGCGTCCACCGGGGACGCGGGCTGAGGCTGAGGCTCGAGCGTGAAGTAGAGGCCGGCGGCCGCCGCGTCCTGCTCCCGCAGCCGGCGCACGGCCTCCAGGATGCGGCGGCGGTGCGCGGGCGCCAGGACCCCGATGGCGTCCAGGTCCGGGTCCCCGATTTGCTTGCACACCTCCAGGTCATCGTAGCCGTTGTCCACGAAGGACTCCGCGTACTGCGGGAGCTGCAGCGCTCTAAGCCACTCGTAAACTATGTTGGTGCACATGGTGCTGGGTCCGGCGCCCGAGCGGCGCGGGCGGCACCAGTTCTCGCAACTTTTAATCCTGCCCTCGAAGGGGAAGAGAGAAATCGCAGTCAAGTTTTCCTGTGAATGCAAAGGCTCGGGCCGGAGACCGAGAGCCGTGAGCAGCAGCCCGAGGACGGCAGAAGCGTAAAAGCGTCCGAGTGAATTCCCCAAGCAGCCGCGGAGCTCGCAGGCACAGGCGGCTGGGGCGAGCCGCGCCGCTCGGCTCCGCTCCGCGCCGCCCCTGGATGCGCCGCCGCCGCCGCCGCCGCGGGGAGGGGCGCGGGCGGGGGCGGAGGCGGGCGGGGCCGGGCACACCCCTCGACCCGCGCCTGGTCAGCGGACTTTCCCGCGCCGGGCCGGCCCCGGGGCTGCCCGCAGCATCCTGCTCCCCGGCTGGCGCCGCGGGCGTCGGCACGCGCGCCCCTGGCTGGGGAAGGAAGGCGGGTCCTCGGCGCACAGCCGCAGCCGCCCCGGAGCGCCGCGTCCTCGCGAGCGCCAGCCACGGCTGTTCCCCGCGTGGGGAGTGTGGCTTGTAACCTGCCGGCCTCCTATGGCTGTCCTGGATGGCGCTGTAATCCGACTTCGCGGGCCGTGGAAGGCGCCACGCTCACTTCTCCCCCAGCCCTCCTGACTCCGGCCTGCGTGCCCGAGGGCCACCCAAGGGCACGTCCCTGCCGCCGGCGCCGGGCTGGGCGAGGCTGCGGGGTCCAGGGTCCCTTTCCCCGTCCGGATCCCCGTGGAGTTCCCCCTTCCTCGGAACCCGCGCGGGCGGCGGTCTGGCGTTTTCCGTGGTCGCCGGCCCTGTGCCCGGAGCGGCGGCGCTGTGGCCCGGGCGGGTGGGTGGGTGGGCGCAATTCGGAGACCGCCCGCGTCCAGCCGGCGCGGTGCCCGCCCCTCCTCGATGCAGCCGGGCTCGTGGGGCGCGGCAGAGCCGCTGCTGCGTGGCTCGCCTGTCCGGTCCTGGTCCCCGGGTCTGAAAGTTTGGGATGGATTGTACTTGGTGCTCAGCCGGCGCGACGCTCCCGCTCCCCCACCTGCTTTCTGCAGGGTCTCTCCACCCTTGTCCAGCCTGTGCTTTCTCCCCGCCCTGTATTCTGCCGGGGCGCCCTGGGTGGCTGTGCGCCTAGGGAATCTGCGTGGCGTTTACCCCCTGGAGACCGGGATGGCTCCTGGCCCGGGATCGTGTGGAAATCCACCCATCGCCCTGCAGCTCGCGGGGCAGGGGGCCGCTCGGACATCCCCGCCCAGGGCACTTTCTCTCTGGGGAGTAAGAGAAGCAACCCAGCTTCCCCAGAGAGACAGTGCCTGAGCAACCCGAGTGGCGCGTGGGACAGACCGAGTGCGTCCCCCCCTTTCCCCTGGGTCTGACCCCTTCTCCCGAGGGACGTAGGAGCAGGTACACTGTGTCCGCCTTTTTCACAGAAGGGCGACTAACTTCGCACCTGAGCTATTTCAGGACCAGACCTGCTCCCTGCCTCCGGAGGACTCCACGTGGGGCGCGCCGGCTCCTCTCCCTGACCTTGGGACTGGACACCTCGCTGGCCGACTGTCCTGAGTGCGGCCTGTGGGGGAGGAATCCCTCTTCCCCCAAATCAGAAGAGCTTGAATCCCCTCTTAGGACATGAACACCTTAAACAATCAGACGACAGCTCAGGCCCTTTGACCCCGGAAAGCGTCCCACGCAGGTGCACTCAACACAGTGGTGGGAGGGTTCTGGTTTCCCAAGCCCTGAGACTCAAGAATCTCAAATTAAAAACAGCTGCCAGAAAGGACCATCTATTGGGATGAATACGAGGACCTGCAGGGCTGCGTGAGACTCCAGCCGTGGGGCACTCAGGCCGCCCCGTCCCGGGCCGATGTTAGCCCGCAGCGGCTTCGAGGTGGCCGTGCGCCCAGGCGCGCGGGTGCGGGATGCAAACGCAGCGCTCCCCGTCCGCGAGGTCGCCCGCTCTGGCTCGCCAGCGCAGACTCACAGTGCCCCCTCGCGTCCGCGAGGCGTGATGCAAGTCCCCCAACTCGTTTTATTCAGGAAATGGCTTAAGGCTTTCTGCTAGCTTCCCGCTCCTCCTGTTTTAAAGCAGAGATGTTTATTTCACACTTACCTTTGTATCCTAACGCTGTTCGCATTACCACTTTTGATTTTTAAGAAATAATCAACAAGCATTTACTGGGCGATTGTGGCAGACATCTATGCATGTATCTGTACCTTCTTGGTTAAGTAACCGTAGTAGCCAATATCTTACAGGACAGAAATTGAGACTCTGAAGCACTAATTTGACCAAAATGACAGTGTTCATTGCAGCAAGGATCAGAACTCTGGGGTATAATAAATCCAACTCAGCTTTCCAGCTACCAACCTGACCCACAGTCTCTAGCTTCTGCCGGGGCTGGTTGTGACAGGCGAGACTTTTCTTAAGACTGGAAAACGTAACAGGGTTTTGTCTTGTGTATGTTTTTGGTCTAGAGTTGTGTGAAAAGTCCAACAGTGTCGCTCAGTGCTTCTGAGCCTTCTGGATCAGGCCTTTTCCCTGCAGGGTGCTCCCAGAGGTTAATCGTCCATGTAGGCAGCCTTTGTGTTTCCGTTTGGGGGAAGACGAATGACTTCCCCAAGGTCCTACCAAGTGAGGCTAGAGACAAGAACAAGCCTGTGCTGACTTCCCGATGGACCGCGGTGGTTCCCATTTATTTCTGAGCCAAGCACTTTGCAAGGAGGACGTGCAGCATCCTGGCACTCTCTCTGGTAAGGAGGCCTTTCATAAATCAATCATCTGTTAATCAGTCACCAATAAAACCTTCTGCTTGAGCTCTAGAGGAAAGCTGCCATCTGGAGACTCTCAAGTGTGGGCCCCAGTGACTCCCAGCCACCCCCACCCCTACCCCGCCCATCCTCCTCTGCCTCTTTTACACACTGCTAAGCTGGGGCTGTGTAGATTTGCATTGCCTGCCTTGCCATGTTGAGCCACTTCTCAGATTTTGTTCAAGAGTCTACCAGGTGTAATGTAATGTCAACATAAAAATTCTACAGCCTAAATTCGGTCTTTGCTGCCTGGAGACATATGGCTGAAGTCCAGAGTAAAACTGGCAAAAACAGTGGCTGACCACTTGGAAGTCTAGAACTGTGGCCTTTTAGAGCAACAAGGGCCCCAGAGGGCATCTCCTGCACACATGTTCAGGTGAGAAGGCAGAGTCCCAGTGAGGTCAAGTTCCTTGCCTGAGGCCACACAGCGAGTTCAGGAGGGAACAAGGGCAGGGACCCAGATGGCTTTCAGGCACGTTGCTCTTGGCACTGTATTGTATCACCTCATGTTTTGCTGTAAGCACCTGGCTACTGTCAACATCATTCTTTTACTCATCAAATGTTTATTAAGTAGGCACTCCAGTGCCAGGCACTGAAGCAAAAAGAGAAGAGTTTTTCTTCTTTAATTGGAACTGGAGCCATTTACGCGTCTTAACTATGTAGAGAATGCACTGGTTGGTATTTTTTTTCCCATTGTGAAGATTACAGAGGTGACTTTACTTGCTGAATTTAATATTATCTGAATACCGTGAATCATAACATTAGCCAAAACTTGAAAATTAAAAATTTAACATCTCGACAACAAGTCATGATTCTGCTCCTGGTTATAGCCTGGAACACCAAAAGCTATTTTACTTGTACACATTGTCAAGTATCCGTAATTTTGTAAGTTTATATTTGATTGATATAGCTTGCCTAGAGTTTTTTTCTCTACATAAAATTTTCAAGACATTCAAATGCTGATTATTATTTAATATATTTGATACCAAACTTTTTTTCAGAAATGGACTCCATGCTTTAGGAAAATTGGTTGTGAAGAAAGCAACTTTTTGGGTGCCATTTTAGAACTTTTTTTTTTTTTTTTTGCAATGGCAATAACCATGGCAAAATGCCTGTTGGTACTTTCAGTGTAGTTTATTGATGATAATCTTAGGTTTTAAATTCCAAATACTGAAAAACAGCTGTTCTGCTTCGTTCAACCACTCAATGTAAGGATAGAGTGAAAACTGATTGATTCTGAAGTATTTTTGGTGCAACATAAGATCCACCCCATTTCATCTAGGAGATAAATGTTCACACTCAATGTGGATAAAAATTAAATTCCATTAACATCTATTAAACGTCAGTCCCCAGAGTGTCTAGCTATGTAAAAGTCAAGAATATATAATATTAATCTTTAAGTGCAAAATATTCCTTGCCTCTGCTTAAACTGTGAGCTAAAAAGCATCTCGAAGGAACGTATGCCAAGGGGAGGAATGAGAATAATGGGCTTGAGTGATGTAACAGGCAATCTGTTCTCCAGCGCCTGCGAGTGATGCATGGGGTTGGCAACTTAATTGGGGGCAGGCTGGGTGGGGGTGTCTGTTAGTGTGCCTGAGCTGTATACATTACACCTGTGTGTGACAACACATACAGGAGAGAAGGAGAGACATGGAGCAGTGGGGAGTACCAGCAGGAGGCCATCAGATTATTCCTTGCTAATAGAACGGGCCTTTCTTTTCTTTAAAGAAGGAACAGAGCAGGGGGAATGCATGCTCAAGGAGTCAGGGGCTTGAGGTCATTAACAGCTAGAGCTAAGGAAGAGACCGCATTAGTGGCAGGAAATAAGATGAGATTCATTGGAAGAAGTCTTGTCCTCGCATCTCAGGCATCCCCCAAACTTCTATCATTTTAAAGGCAGTCAAGAAGAAGAGGAGAGTATTAATCCTCTCCTGAGTATTTCCGGAGGTAAAGTGGAAGGTACTATACTTTTTAGACAGCAAAGACTTTGCTTAAGAGTACTTTTTTCTTTTTTGTCACTCTGAGTCAATAAAGTTAACTTAGTTAACCTACAAATCGGGTTACTTAACCTAAGACAAGCGAAATGATATTGGCAGTGCTGTTTCAGATGAGTACAGAACATGTATGTAGAGCAAAAATTAAATCACCCAGTTTGTGAGCAGTTGTCCAGCCTGGAAGAACAGTTGCTCCCGTCCACAGCAGAGTTGATGGCATCTGCTTCCAGAGATCCTCTCAGCACCTGAGGACTGAGAGTTTTTCAGTCTTCTCACGTTGGGCAAAGTCATTCTATGTGTTTGCTTAAAGATCCGTATTTCTTCTGTGGGTGGAAATAAGTGAAATATGTAAAAAGGCTATTTTAAGGTTTATAAGGTTTATTTAGTGCAGAATATGAGTGACCTCAGCCCAGGAGATACAATCCTAGTAACTTTCAGTGAGTCTTGTGGGTTTTTTGTTCATTTTTAAAAGATTTGTTTATTTATTTGAAAGGCAGACTTACAGAGAGAGAGAAAGAGAGGTCTTCCATCTGCTGGTTCACTCCTCAAACAGCCACAATGGCCAGGGCTGTGCCAGGAAGAAGCCAGCATAAGGAGTTCCCTTCAGGTCTCCCATGTGGGTGCATGGGCCATCTTCCACCACTTGGGCCATCTTCCACCACTTTCCCAGGCACGTTAGCAGGGAGCTGGATCAGGTATAGAGCAGCCAGGACTTGAACTAGCACCCATGTGGGATGGCAGCACCACTGGCTACACCACAGTGCCAGCCCCATTTTCAGTGGGTCTTAGCAAATATTCCAGAAGTGGTCAAATTTTCATCAGAATTCATGTATTACGCAGTGAATGTGCTTGGCTTGACTTGAAAAGGCATGGGCACATTTCTCACTGATTGGAGATGACTTTAGAATATGATTGCCTACAAGTACCTTCAGAGACAAAGGGATAATTGTTTCGGGAAAGAAGGTTACTGATTAATGTCAAGAAGGCCATTTCTGGGATATAGAACAAAAGATTGTTCACAGTTGGCCAGGTGGCTAAGACAAAGCAGAATGCTTTAGATAAGCTTCGTAGCTCTTGCTGGCTGCTCCTCAGTCAAGTGTCAGTAGTCTTTCTCTTGAATGCTTTGCAGGCTTTTAGGGGCAGTTTGTTCTCACTCCATGGTTGGTTTAGGTTTGCCATTGGAATACATACTTTACAACTCTTGAAGCCTGAACTTAGAAAACATCTAAGAACTTGCGCAGAGTTAGAGCTCTTGCTCCTTTTCCGGGTCGGAGGGAGGCTCTGCCATTTAGAACCATCTCTGACCTTTGTGGTCACCTTTGTTTCTATGTGTGGAGTGTAAGACCCTGTTCATCAATATGCAAACATAAGACCTGTGTGGAACAGATCTCAGATCAGTAAAGCTCAGTTCTTAGAAGTGTGATTGACGAATGCAGCAACAGAGGTTTTGAATATATCTTAAAAACGTTTGCACTTAACAGTTTGACCAAAGCCAATTTCGTACTCTTCCTTGATGGTGTCCAAGTGTATTCCCTGAGTGATCCCAGACCCCCACAGCTTGAAGTGGGGCTTGCTCTTAGCAGTGTGCTACGACCTCTGAGTATGCTCTGGGGTCATGGACAAGGTCTTCAGGGACCTGCCTATTAAAAAATATAAATGGAATGTATCTGTTGTATTATTCACCTGGATAAATTCCAATGTGTCAGAAATTTTAATTTAACATGAACCAAATAGGTAATTAAAATAAAACATGGGTATATGCCTCAGAGGCCTGAGGGTGGGGATGACTTTCCTATTTCGTATTCCACTTTCAAAAGCAGTGAGAGTAAAAAATTGAACACTTGATTCCATATATATGATTGACATTTGCTTGGAAAAATATCTGTTAGCAAAGTTAAAAAAATGACACCTTGAACTTGCAGGAAAATATTTAGAAATTATAATGCAATCAAAGATTTGTGTGGTTCTTCCAGAGAAAGCATGTAAAAACATAAGAAAAAGTGAACAGCCCTATGGAAAAATGGGCCAGAAAGTTCTAAGGAAAAAATACATCTGTATCATTATTTAAAATGATTTTCTATTTCTCTCACAGAAAAATGTACATTAAAGCTAAGAGATCATTTCTTACTATTAGATTAGCAAACCCAAAAGTTCAGCAATCATATCTGTTGGCAAGACTGAAGAAAATCCAGCATTCTCAGAGATTGAGAGTAAAAATCAGGCAAAATAGTACAACCCCTCAGACTCAGAGAAATGAAGTTCCCATGACTTAGTGCAGGAGAGACAACACAAACACTGTTTCCCAGATGAACTCATTTCCGGAAACAGAAATCACCCTTCAGGGCTGGGGAGGAGAAAGGAAAGAGGCTGGGATTATTGGGAAATGGAAATCTGGAGGAGAGGCCCTGCTGGCTGATGTCGGTACCTCAAAGAAGCTTGTGTGAAGAACCTGGAACTGGGTGACAACCAGTAAAGCAGAAAACGGTGTGCAAAGCACTAGCCTGGGACTGGCATTGTGGCCTAGTGGGTAAAGCTACTGACTGTGACACTGCCAGCATCCCATACAGGAGCCAGTTCGTGTGCCAGCCACTCCACTTCCAACCCAGCTCCCTGCTAATGGCCTGGCAAGAGTAGAAAATGGCTCAAGTGCTTGGGCCCCTGCACCCATATGGGAGACCAGGAGGAAGCACCTGGCTCCTGGCTTCAGATCAGCACAGTGTGCCAGCCATAGCAGCCATTAGAGGGGTGAACCAACAGAAGGAAGGCCTTTCTCTCTGTCTCTCTCTCTCTCACACTGTCTAACTCCGCCTTTTTTAAAAACAAAGTGGGGGAGGCTGAAAGAGTAAATATAGAAATGAGAGGAAGATAACCCAGTAGCCAACAAATGCCTCTGGAGGGAAATGTGGCAACATGCAACATATTTCACCTGCATTTGTCCCTTGTTTTGGCAACAGAGCTTCCAGAACTCTCTCCTAGAAAGATACTCTAGGAAAAATAAAAGTGTGCGCATAGGACTGTTCATCACAGCACTCTGTATAATAACTAAACATGGGAACTGATCCAAACACCCATCAGTAAGGGAATAAGTCTCAATGAGGTATTTGGCAACTGTTAAATAATTGAATGCTATATCTCTACACCAGAATGAAGTGATTTCCAGGATTTATCACTATTCGACATGGAAAAAGCAAGATGGAGAAAAGAGCATATAGCATGCTGCTTAAAGAGTAGGTGGCAGTATCTATCTAATGTATTTACTAATGTAAAATAAAGCAACAGAAGTAGTCATACAACTAAAGAACTAATCCCCTAGCAAGTAAAGAGTGGAATTGTGGGGAAGAGATGAAGATAGGATATAAACTTTTTAAAACATATTTTTGTTTGTAAATTTGATCCTGAAAACATCTTATATAATCCTAAAACAAAATTACATTTTAAAAAACAGCCTCCCAGAATCAGAGGGAAAACAAGACCACTGATCCTGCTTGTCTTTAGCAGCATAACCAACTTTTTAAAGTAACACTCTTATCATACACCCCTGTGGAGAAAAGAACAGCAAAAAATTGCAGTCTTTTCAGTAATGATATTGTTGGTGGTGGTGAGGTCAGAATTACTTACTGAGATTGGGATTATTTACTAAGATGTTTGTGTGTATAATATGGTATAAATAAAATGAGTATTTGTTGGTGTTGTTGAGATCCAAGGTTTTTGGCACAACTGAAAGGAGATAGTTTTAAGCTCAATGAGTTTAAATGAAAACTCTGTAATCCAAAATATTCAAAATACCAGTACGAACTCATGATGTATTTTTATCTTTAAAAGTATGTATTTTGCCTCTATGTATGAGAATATTTAGAAACAACATTGCATTCCGAATTGTGTTCTTTACAGCTATTTCCCACTAAAAATCACTAGACTCTCTAAAGAAGTGGTTGACTCTAGTTTTGGAATCCCGTCCGTGGACACCAGCAGGAAATGAACAAGATAAGCCTGGAAATTGTTTCATAACAGAAAGCAAGGACTCTATCAAAGCCAGTTAGGGTCGTGCCAAAAAGACTCAGCAACCAATGTGAATGAGCTCACAGCAGACAGATATGGGGTTTTTGACCATTCCCACTAAAGATGATCATTGAAGTGGGTTGACACCCATCACATTATGTTTAAACCCATAAGTTCATGTGGTAGTTTAATGAAATAATTGGTTAGGTCAAAGTTGCTGATCCTAAGATAAAATTGTTCTTATCAGACCCAGACAAAATTGGATCTGGGACTTAATGAAGGGAGAGTATTCATGTCTGCCTGTTGGAGGTAAATTCTGTTTCAAGGGGGTCACTGTCTTGGCTTAGCCAATGAGGCTGCTTGTCAGCATCCCATATGGGCACCTGTTTGAGGCCTGGCTGCTCCACTTCTCATCCAGCTCCCTACTGATGCACCTGGGAAAGCAACAGAAGATGACACATGTGGGAGACCTGGAGGAAGCTCCTGGCTCCTGGGCTTTGGATCGGCCCAGCTCTAGCCTTTGCAGCCATTTGGGGAATGGACCAGTGGATGGAAGATTTCTCTCTCTCTCCTTTTAAACTAAGCTTTTCAAATAAATAAATACATCTTTTAAAAAAAAGTTCTGTCCCAAAGACTATCCCAAGGCCTCCAAGAGATCCTTATTCTACACATACCCCTTGTTTCCCACACCTGTCACTTAAAACAGATTACCAGGAAAAGCACCTAGCACCTGGCTCCTGCCATCGGATGAGCGCGGTGCGCCGGCCGCAGCGCGCCGGCCGCGGCAGCCATTGGAGGGTGAACCAACGGCAAAGGAAGACCTTTCTCTCTGTCTCTCTCTCTCACTGTCCACTCTGCCTGTCAAAAAAAAATAAATAAAAAAACAGATTTCTGTAGCAAACTAACATTCTTTAAGACTGCAACAATTCAGACAAGGTGCTGGACAGAACGCTTGTCCATTATTTACAATGCACACTTATTCCCACTACAGAGCTCTGCTATTCTCTCTCTCTCTCTCTCTCTCTCTCACACACACACACACACACACATTATTTAGAGAATCTCACTCAGATTATTATTTTGGTTGACAATAACCTTTATAGAATGTTAAAAACCACTTATTTTGAAAGCTGGTACATAAAGGGAATGAATGAAGCCCTGTTGTTTCCCTATATGATTTGTAGCTCTGGAAACAAAAACCATTGATGATGAGGAGTTTCTTTATGAATGTATTTCAGATAAGTGAGTTATAGTATCACTAATGCAACTCTTTATAAGTCATAGATCTAAGCCAGCAAATCTCTAAAGTGTGGGCTTATGATGGTCCCTATGATTCCTTAAGGAGATCACAGTTCAATGTTATTCTCATGGGAATGCTGAGAAATAACCAGCCTTTTTCTTTTTATTAACATTTACTTTGATGCTAAAAAAAAAAAAACTCAGTGATCACTAAAACAGCTAGGTGCCTCAGAGTGAATCAAGGCAATTGTCATCAACCATGCTACTAGTAATTCTTGACCACTACATGCTTCAGGGAGAAAACATCATTTTCATTTGAGAGTTTCCTTAGTGATTCAGTAAAAGCTATTGATTATATTAAATCTTGACTTTCAAGTACTTTAAAAAGTGTTCTGGGGCCAGTGCTGTCGTGCAGCAGGTAAAGCTGCTGCCTGCGCAGTGCCAGCATCACAAATGGGTGCCGGTTCAAGTCCTGGCTGCTCTTCTTCCTATCCAGCTCTCTGCTATGGGCTGGGAAAGCAGTGAAAGATGGCCCAAGTCCTTGGGCCACCTGCCTCTGCATGGAAGACCCAGAGGAAGCTCCTGGCACCTGGCTGATGCAACCATCTGGGGAGTGAACCAGCAGATAGAAGACTTTCTCTCTCGCGCGCGCTCTCTCTCTCTCTCTCTGCCTCTCCTCTCAGTAACTCTGTTTTTCAAAAAGAAATCTTTTTTTTTTTTAAAGTATTCTGTGTAATAAAATGGGAGCTACCCATAAGGCACATACGCTTCCTGGGATGGCCATCTCCTTACAAACAACTTGTATGACTGTCCGAGTTGCCAGCTGAACTAGCCACTTCTCATGGAACATCATCTCCACTTTAAGAAATGACTATCAGAAAGATTATGGTTATACAGATTTGAATATTTGGCAGAGATAGTCTTGAAAATAAAATTAATCTGACTTGCCAAGTAAACACCTAATAGTATTTGTTGCCAGTGGTAATATTCAAGTTTTGAAATAAAAATTTGAACTTCAGAAAATTGAATTTGCTGCCATGAGCTTAAATTCTTTCCTACAGCATCAATCAATGATTATTAATGAGCATGTCTCATTGTTTTTGACTAATTAACAATTTCTTCATTTATAAGATCACTTATGTCAATGACTCAGTATTTTCAAAATAATATCTCAAAACCATGCATGCGTAAGACATCCATTAAAAGAAAACGGATTTTCATGTAATAGAATGGAAAAGTTAATTGGTATGGTTTCAGACATCATACTGCAACTAACCTTTAAAAGTTACCATTTGTCAGATTCCAAGATGGCAGAATAGGGAAAGCATACTGCTCTAGGCTAGGGGTAAATATCGAAAAAACAAAAAAAGAAGAAGTAAAGAAAAGAAAAACAAAGTGGAAGAAGCATATTCTCAGGGAAGAGTTAGAAAGCTACAGTGTAAATTCTATGGAAGAAAGTGAAATGCTATGGTTCAGTGTGGAAGGTGCATCTATGCAACACAAGCACAAACACAACACATGACCCAACAGTTGAGAGCTGGAGAAAGCACCAGCTTTGGAGAGTGGAGTGAGATCAGATTGCAGCAGCCCATGCCACTGGTGATATAGCCGGAGGGAGAGCTTGCCGTATGTTTGGCCTATAGCCCTTAGGGAGAAAGGGTACCTATTTACCCCTGTGAAAAAAATGGGGCTCGTTTCTGTCTACCCATACCCCACACAATGGCATCCAGCAATCTGTTGAGAGAGGGTGGGCCCGTTTTGGGCACAAACAGCAGCTGCAAAAGTTCTTGTGTGTGCATCCAGCAACTGGCTGGGAGAATCTGCCATCTTGTCAGTGGTGATGGTGGTAGCAGCTCTGGTGCACACCCAACAACCTGTGGGGAAAAGGCAACATTGTGAAATGAGTGGCCAGTGGCTCTTATGCATATGTGTGATACAGAGATTCTACCAGAGGGAAAAATGCACATTCCCTATGGACTTTGAGTCTTGCTGGGAGAATTGACACGGGGCTGGGCACCCACATAGCACTGTGAGGTGTCCCCAGCCTTTCAACATATCATGGGCTCTAGGGTTCAAACTACCAAGGCAGAGCACACACAAGCATGTAGCTCTGGTACATCTCTACCTCTCCATACACAGGACAGCCTAGCACGGTGGAGTGAATCTCTGCACACTAAGACTGTAGCAGTCTGTGGGAACTCTGTGACTGCATGAGAGAGTACAGGGTGTATCTGGGTCTCTGGGCACTCAATGCAAATAGCTCCACATGCTCAGGGCTCTCTGATCACTTAGGGAGGGTCATTACAAGAGGATCTGTGCTCACACTGAGGACTGCACAGATCCTTTGTGTAGTTCATACAGCAGGGCAAATGAGCATTGCACCAACTGTGGGTTATCACCCAGGCACTGATCATCTTGGAATAGAGAAAGTGAGGTTGTGATTATGCCAACAGAGGTGATCATACCCTCCTTTCTGCTATAAAAAAAAAAGATCTACCATGCCCAACTTGGGTGTCACTGAGAATACTCACCACACACAGGAAATACTGACCAGAGCTCTGTGGCTACATCCAGAACATACCTAAGAGAGCAGACACTCCACTAAGCCACAGAGGCAAAGTTCAACGATAAAAGCCATCAGAGGAAAAAAAACAACAAGTGTTTTCCCAAATGCCTAAAAATAAATGTATAAATTCAAGAAACAAGAATAAAGAAGACAGCATGACATTCCCAAAGGAACATAACAACATTTCAATATTAGAATGTGAAGATGAAGAGATTGATGGAATGCCTGAAACAGAACTGAAAAAAAACTAATCTAATCACAGGATTACTAGGAGGCTGTGAAAAGCAAATTCATGAATTTGAAAAGCAAATTCAAGAAATCCATGCATGACATGACAGAAAATTGAGATTTTGAAGAGAAGTCAAAATGAAAAATTGGATATGAAGAATTTAATATGTCAAATAAAAACACAGTGGAAAGCCTTAACAACAGATTTGGTGAGGCAGAACAAAGGCTTTCTGAGCTAGAATACAAATTGTTGAAAATTTTTCAGTCAGACTAAAAAAAATAAGAAATCAGAAAAATTAAAAACAGTGTTGGTGATTTATGGGATACTATCAAATAACCCAACATATGGGTCTTAGGAGTTCCTTAAGGTGTGGAAAGAGAAAATGGATTAGAAGGTCTTTTCAGTGAAATAATTACAGAAAACTTCATTAAATTTGAAAAAAGGGACACCCAAGTACAGGAAGCACATAGAACTCTTTATAAACATGACCAGAAAAGATCTTCACCACTATACATTTTAGTCAAATTTTCAACAGCAAAAAATAAAGAAAAGATTCTAGAATGTGTACAAAAGAAATGCCTGACTACTTTTACAGGATCTCCAATTAGACTCACAGCTGACTTCTCAACAGAAACTACAGACTAGGAGAGAATGGACACAATCCAAGTCTTAAGAGAAAAAAAACTGTCAACCCAGATACTGTAACCTGCAAAGCTCTTGTTTATGAATGAAGGTGAAATAAAGACCTTCCATAACAAACAGAAATTGAAAGAACTTGTCACCACTCATCTAGATTTACAAAAGATGCTTAAGGATGTGCTACACAGAAAATACAGAAAGATAGCCATCATTATGAAAGAATGTGAAGGCAGAAAATCTCCCAATAAAAGTATGAAGGATAACCAAAGCAAAGAACAGGAATATTTATGGAAAAATGGAAAGGCCAAGTCATTACTTAGCAATAGTAAACTTGAAAGAAAGTGGCCTAAATTTTGAAATTAAAAGATAAAGTCTGGCTAAATGGATTAAAGAACAAGACCCATCTATATACTGCCTACAAGAAACAAACCTCATCAATTAAGATACATGCAGCCTGAAAGTGAAAAGATATTCCATGCTAACAGAACGCAGAAATTAATAGGTATAGCCATCCTACTATCAGACAAAATAGGCTTTAATACAAAAACTATTTAAAAAGACTGAGAAAGGCATTATGTAATGATTATGTAAAGATTAAGATAGATGTGATGGTAATAAACGAATATGCACCCAATGCCAGGGCACCTATTTAAAACAAATGTTAATGTATCTAAAGGGAGAATAGAATAGTAATGGGAGATGTTAACACCCTACTTTCATCAATGAGCAGATCAACTAAACAGAAAATCAGCAAAAGAACAACAGAGCTAGTTTACCCTGTGGACCAAATTTACCTAACTGATATCTAGAGAATCTTTCATCCCACAGATATAGACTACACAGTCTTTTAATCAGTGCATGGAACTTTCTCTAGGATAGACCATATGCTAGGACATAAAGCAAGTATCACCAAATTCAAAAAACTTGAAATCATAACATGCCTCTTTTGTGATCACAAAGAAATGAAACTGGAAAGTAACAACTCAAGGATCTCAAGAACATATACAAACACATGGAGACTGAACTACATGCTCCTGAATGAATAGTGGGTCCCAGAAGGAATCCAAAAGAAATTTAAGAATTCTAGAAATGAATGAAGATGAAATGTGAAATAAATTTAAGGACTGAGCAAACACAATGTTATGAGGGAAGTTTATAGTAACTGGTGCCTACATCAAAAAATTGGAAAGGCACCAAATAAATAGGTTTTCAGTAAATCTCAAGGACTTAGAAAAACAACAACAAACCAAATCCAAAAAGAGTATAAAAAAAGCAATAATTAAAATTAGAGATGAAATAAATGAAATTGAAACCAGAAAATTCAAAAGATCAGTGAAATAAAGAACTGCTTAGAAAAAAAAATTGATACACCATTGGCCCAATCAACCAAAGGAAAAAAAGAGAGCTAAGGCTCAATTCAATAGAATCAGCGATGAAAATGTAAATGTAACAGCAGATACCACAGAAATAAGAATTATCAGGAGTTACTACAAAGAGCTATATGCCAAAAAATGGGAAAATCTAGAAGAAAATGGATAGATTGCAGGACACATATAATCTACTGAAATTGAGTCATAGAGACATAGAAAATCTAAACAGAGCAATAACCAAGACAGAGAATGAATCAGTAATAAAGACCTCCCAACAGAAAAAAGCCCAAGACTAGATGGATTCATGCTGAATTCTACTAGACATTTAAAGAAGAACTAATTCCAATTCTTCTCAAGCTGTTCCAAATAATATAAAGAGACACAATTCTCCTAAACTCCTTCTGTGAAGCCAACATCACACTAATTTCTAACCCAGAAAAAAGAAACAACAGAGAAGGATAACTACAGCCAATATCCCTATGAACATAGAGGTGGAAATCCTCAACAAAGTACTAGCTAATCAAAACCAACAACACATCAGAAAGGTCATTCATCCAAACCAAGTTGGACTAATCCCTGGTAAGCAGGGATGGTTCAACATTCATAAATCAATAAACGTAATACATCACATTAAGAACCTAAAGAACAATATGATTATTGCAATAGAGAAAATATATGATATAGTATCATTTCATGATGAAAACATTAAGCAAATTAGATATAGAAGGAAAATTCCTCAACTCAATGAGGGAAATCTTTGGCAAATCCATAGTTTGTCATCTTATCGAATGGGGAGAAATTTGAAGCAGTCCCACCAAGATCTGGAATGAGATAAGGATGCCAAGTCTCACATTGCTGTTCAATATAATCCTGGAAGTTTTAGCCAGAGCCATTAAGCAAAAAATAAATAAATAAATAAATAAAATTAAAGGGATACAAATTGGAAAGAAGGAAGTCAAATTATCCCTATTTGCAGATGACATGATTCTATATATAGGAGACCCAAAAGACTCCACTAAGAGACTATTGGAACTCATAAAAGACTTTGATTAAGTGGCAGGATAGGCCAGTGCCATGGCTCACTAGGCTAATCCTCTGCCTGCGGCGCTGGTACCCTAGGTTCTAGTCCTAGTTGGGGCACCAGGTTCTGTCCCGGTTGCTCCTCTTTCAGACCAGCTCTCTGCTGTGGCCCGGGAGTGCAGTGGAGGATGGCCCAGGTCCTTGGGACCTGAACTGTATGGGAGACCAGGAGAAGCACCTGGCTCCTGGCTTCAGATAGGTGTAGTGCTCTGGCCATAGCAGCCCTTTGGGGGATGAACCAATGGAAGGAAGACCTTCCTCTCCGTCTCTCTCTCTCATTAACTGCTTGTCAAAAAAGTGGCAGGATATAAGATGAACACACAAAAATCAATAGCCTCTATGTACACATATAATACCATGACTGAGAAAGAACTTCTAAGATCAATCCCATTCACAATAGCTACCAAAAAATTAAACACCTCTGAATAAATTTAACCAGTGGAATCAAAGATCTCTATGATGAAAATTATGAAACATAAAAGAAACAAATAGAAGAAGACACAAAAAACTGGGGAAATCTTTTATGATCCTGGATTGAAAGAATTAATAGCATCAAAATGTCCATACTACTGAAAGCAATTACAGATGCAATGTGATCCCAATGAAAATATTAATGACATTATTTTCAGCTCCAGAAAAAACAATGTTAAAACTCATATGGAAACACAAGAGATTCTGAGTAGCTAAAGAATTCTTATATAACAGAAACAAAGATGAGGGAGTGGGTGCTATGGTGTAGCAGGTAAAGCTGCTAACTGTAGTGCTGGCATCCCATATGGTTACCAGTTCAAGTCTCAGCTACTCCACTTTTGATCTAGCTCTCTATTGTGGCCTGAGAAATCAGTAGAAGATGGCCCAAGTCCTTGGACCCCTGCACCCACATGGGAGACTTAGAAGAAAATCCTGGCTCCTGGCTTTATATCAGCCCAGCTCCAACTATTGAGGCCATTTGGGGAGTGAAACAGCAGTGGAAGACTTCTCTCTCTCTCTCTCTCTCTCTCTCTTCCTCTGCCTCTCTGTAACTCTGCCTTTCAAATAAATAAATAAATAAATAAATAAATAAATGTTTTGATAAAAAAAAAAACTATGTTAAAAAATAACAAAGCTGGAGGCATCACAATACCAGATGTCAAGACATACTATGGGGTAGTTATAATCAAAACAGCCTGGTATTGGTGCAAAAATAGACATGCAGTCCAATGGAACAGGATAAAAGATCAATGGAACAGAATAGAAACTCCAGAAATGAATCTATGAAGCTACCAACAACTTATCTTTGACAAAAGGAGCTAAAATCAATCCCTGGAGCAAAGAATTTCTTCAATGAATAGTGCTGGGAAAACTGAGTCACTGCATACAGAGGTATGAAACAAGATCCCTACTTTATACATTACACAAAGATCCACTCAAAATAGCTCAAGGTCCTAAATCTATGACTCAATACCATCAAATTATTAGAGAACTTGTGGAAGCTCTGTAAGACATAGGCACAAGCAAAGACTTCGTGGAAAAGACCCCAGAAGCAAAAGCAATCAAAGCCAAAATTGACAAATGGGATTACATCAAACTGAAAAGCTTCTGTACTGCAAAAGAAACTCTCAACAAAGTGACAAGGCAACCAACAGTATTGGAGAAAATATTTGCGAACTATGCAACTGATAAAGGATTCATATCCAGAATCTATAAAGAGATCAAGAAACTCAACAACAACAAACCATCCAGTTAAGAAATGGGCAAAGGACTTGAACAGGCATTTTCTAAAAGAGGAAATCCATAAGGCCAACAGGCACATGAAAAAATGATCAGGATCACTAGCCATCAGGGAAAGGAAAATCAAAACCAAAATGAGGTTTCATCTTACTCCAGTTAGAATGGCTTTCATATAGAAGTCAAGAAACAACAAATGCTGATGAGGATGTAAGGGGAAAAGGTTACATAATCCACAGTTGGTCAGAATGTACACTTATTGTGAAAGACAAGTATGGAGATTCCTCTGAAATCTAAAAATAAATCTACCATTTGACCCAGCCATTCCATCCCTGTAATTTGCCCAAACAAAATGAGATAAGCAGATGAAAGTGTTTTCTGTAGCCCCATGTTCATTGCAGCTCAATTCTCTATAGTTAAGATGTGGAATCAATCCAAATGTCCTTCAGCTGATGACTGGATAAAGAAATTATGGCATGTATATACACTATGGAATACTATTCAGTGGTTTAAAACATAAAATACTATCTGTTGCAACTGGAAACTGTTATAGTTAGTGAAATAAGCCAGTCCCAAAAAGACAGATTAAAGATTAAGAGTAGCAATAGCAGAGAGAGGAAGAAGAAGGATGGGAGTGTGGGTGGGAGGGAGGGTAATATGAGAAGTATCACTATGCTCCTAAATCTGTATATATGAATTACATGAAATTTGTATACCTTAAATAAAATTTTAAAAGACAAAAATAAAACAAAGCAAAACAAAACTACCATTTGTCAAGTTTTTGGGGAAAATATCTATAATTATAAGAAAAGGGTATTAAAATAAAAACTACTTCCAATTATACATCCTTGTGAGACTGAATTTTTTATTTCAACCTAAAGAAACATTGCAACAACTTGAATAGAGAAGCAGAATAGACAAATGAGTTTTCTTCTGCCAAACTGGATTGTAAAGACATCCGTAAATGTGAAACATTGTCCCTTTTTTTGTAAATGTTTTCTTTTGGAATATATAGTTATCTCCAATGAAAGTGTTTTTATGCTTACTTTCAATGGTTTGCTATTGATTTTTAAAATAAATAAATATTTTAGATTGTTCTCATTTTTTTTTTGACAGGCAGAGTGGACAGTGAGAGAGAGAGACAGAGAGAAAGGTCTTCCTTTAGCCGTTGGTTCACCCTCCAATGGCTGCCGTGGCCAGCACGCTGTGGCTGGCGCACCGCGCTGATCCGATGGCAGGAGCCAGGTGCTTCTCCTGGTCTCCCATGGGGTGCAGGACCCAAGCACTTGGGCCATCCTCCACTGTACTCCCTGGCCACAGCAGAGAGCTGGCCTGGAAGAGGGGCAACAGGGACAGAATCTGGCGCCCTGACCAGGACTAGAACCTGGTGTGCTGGCGCCACAGGTGGAGGATTAGCCTGTTGAGCCGCGGCGCCGGCAATTATTCTCACTTTTAATTTCTAATATAATATATATGGCTATATAAAATCCACTTAAGAAGTACTTTTTGTTTTGGTGAAGGTTTTTATTTAATAAATACAAATTTTCATATGTACAGCTTTTTGAGATAGTGTTTTTTCCCTAATTCCCGCCCTCCCACCTCCACTCCCATCCCATCTCCCACTCACTCTCTCATTCCATTTTCCATTAAGATTCATTTTTAATTGACTTTATATACAGAAGACTAAATCAATACTAAGTAGAGATTTCAACTATTTTTACACACAGAGACACACAAGTATAAAGCACAGTTTGAAGACAAGTTTTACCATAATTCTCATAGTACAACTCATTAGGGACAGAGGTCCAACATGGGGAGGAAATGCACAGTGACTCCTGACACTCTTATTTATGACATCAGTGATCACCCGAGGCTCTTGTCATGAGCTGCCAAGGCTATGAAAGCCTCCTGAGTTCACAAACACTGCGGGTTTTTAGGGCAATATGCAAAGTGAAAGCTCTCTTCTCCCTTCAGAGAAAAGTACATCCTCCTTTGCTGGCCCCTTTTTTCCACTAGGGTCTCACTCACAGAGATCCTTCATGCAGAACCATTTTTGCCACTATGTCTTGGCTTTCCATGCCTGGAAAAGCAGTACTTTTTAAGAATGCAAAAATGCGTTAGACAAAACATTTTATAACTTCTGATTTAAATAATATCATTAATTGCTGACAAAAAGAGCATTTCAGATATTATCCTTATTTCCTATTGAAACTAGGCCACTGTGACATGGTATTGCCAAAAACTATATTGAATCTGAATCTGATCCAAGATCTATACCTAACTACCAATTTATTGGACATACAATGGATGAACAGGAGGGAAATGTACTCAGTAAAATGCAAGCCAAGGAGGACAGTGAAGGAAAAAATGACCTGGCTTCTTCAATAAAAATGGAAGGTCTGAGGGAGGTGGAGGAATTGAGAGACACAGCCTTCCAAAGGAACATAGGAGGTAGATCAACTCGCTTTTATCTCCAGAATTCTTCTGGAACCTGATTCAAAAATTGTTAAATTCTTATATTACAATAAAAAAGTGATTACTGACATGCATTTTGTTTATATTTAAGAAGTTATTAATTGTTAGCTGTGATAAAATTATTGGAGTGTGTGGTTATCCTTTCATTTTTTATGTAGAGATTCCATATATTTTAATGATGTAATTTCCACAAGTGAAATTGTGTAAAGCCTGAGATTGATTTCAAAATAATCTTGGGAGGTTATAGGTAATAATACATGAAACAAGATTTGCCATGAGTTAATTGCTGTCAGTGGATGTATTACATTGGGTTCATTATGCTGTAATTCCCCTTACTGTCTTGTATATTTGAAAATTTTTGTAATGACAAGTTGGACAAACATACAGGCAATGAAAACTCAGCACATTCTTATGGGAGGATTGCAATCCTGCATATAGTCAAAGATTGACTATTTTAGTGAAAACAGAAACCTCATTATCTTTATGGGGGTGATAATGTCAATGACAGAGCTAAGAGATGTCATGTAGTGGTCAGAATTGAGGAGAATTAGAACTAGAACTTGAAAAGGAATTGCTAGGGCTAAATATGTCCCCTCAAAACTCACACATTGAATATATAGCCTCCACTATATGATGTGTCTAGAGAAAGGATCTTTTAGAGGTCAGTAGGTTTAAATAAGGTCATGGAGCCCCTACAACAGGATTTGTACCATTATAAGAAGAGATCAAAGAGAAATCTCTCTCTCTCTCTCTCTCTCTCTCTCTCTCTCCTTCCCCATTCTACCCCCTCCTCCATCCCCCACCACCACCTGTGAAGACACAGCAAGAAGATGGCAGTCTGCAGAGCAGAGGGTGGGAGTGTCACCAGGAACCAAATCCACCAACACTTTCATCTTTGGCTTCCCAGCTCCAGAACTGGGAGAAATAAATGTCTGCTCTCCAAGGGACCCAGTCTATGTTGTTCTGTTACATCAGCCCAAGCAGACTAAAAGGGGAATTCTACACCAAAGAATGTGGCCAGCATCCAGACCCCCAGTGAAATTAGAATTGGAAATTTCAGAAATACCTTACATTATTAATGAATTCTTTAGTCATTTAATATTTATTGTCCATCATTGTTGCAAGCCTTGCTCTAAGCACAGAGATCCAACAGTGCCCAAGAGAGACGAGTTTCTATTTCTGTAGAATTTAAGTAAGCATATCATTTTAGGTGACAATTTAAAACCTGAAGAAGAATAAAATGAAGAAAGCAATAAAATAGGATATGAAATATAATTGAGTGAATGGGTTGCCATGTCGTTAGAGAGAAAAGACAGAACAAGAATGAGCTTTGGAGTGGGAGTGGAGGGGAAGCAATGGTTTTCCTCCAGGTTCACCCTCCTGACAGTTGGCAAAGTGAGTCTGTGGCTGGGGGAGGGGAGTACAGGTGTACAAGCCTGGACCATTTCAGCATAGAGCTGGTATATTTAAAGCCATAGGACAAAGTAAGACCAGATTGACAGAGGCCAGGGTTAGACTTTGGGCACATGTGGAGTTTGAAAGGGACTCTGAGGAGCCACAGAAGAGAAGGAAAAGAATCAGCTGCTGAGGTCGGGATCTGGAATCTGTTCATAAACTGCTTCAAAAGAGCTTTAGTGAGCAACGGTGCCCACTGCTGCCGAGGCATCTAGAGAAATGAGAAGGGACACTGAATTCAGTGTCTGTCTTTATCAGGGGCCCTCTCAGCTGAAGTGGGCTGCAGAGAGTCTGAGGGAGGAGTGGTGATGGAAACATGAGCAGCTGTGAAGGAGTCATACTTCATTGAGTCGATGAATGGCTCAAGGGCCAGGGAGGGATGTGTGGTAGAAGAAGGCTCTCCTCGTGATGCAAGGGTGGATGCACGTGGTCTGCAGGAGGGAGTGATCAGGGGAGGGGGAGGCAGGTGGTACAGGAGGTAAGTCTTCAGGGGGCTGAGATGGAATCGATCCACAGCATGAGTGAAGCCCAGACGGTCCATCCCATTTGTAACAGCTGGGAAGCTAGAGTAAAACTGACTCTAGAGGAGATGGGTTTGTAGACTCGGTGATGGGAGGGGGTGGAAGTTGTATTCTAATCATGATCAGAAACAAGGTCATTTGTTGAATGAGAAAGCTATGGGATGGTGCAGAAATAGTCATCAAAAGTGAGAGGGAATGGGCTAGAGGAACAGAGCAGAAATGTCAAGGGTCCCAAGGTCATACTTGAGGTTGATAGTCATAAACTTGAATGAGACTGTGTGTTCAGCAGGGTTGTATGTTCTCCTGCTGTTGAATCAAGATGCTCAGGGGCAGAGGCTCAGAGCAAGAGAGAGGCTTTACTCTAAGCCAGTGTTGACTCTTAGAAAAAGCACGCAGTAAAATGCAACCACACAATCATACAAACCTACTTAGAAGTATAACAGATTTTCTGGTGTCTAGCATAGAACAAAACACAGAATTTATGTATATACCAAAATAAGCTGATAAAACTTCATTATATAGGATTATAACTTTACAAAAAATTAGTATAAATAAAGGACCAAGAAAAATAATGCTTGCAATCTTTTCATGATTCAGAAGATGATGTGGAAACTTGGAGTTATAAACACCAGTGTACTCTGTTAGTGAAAGAAGTACCAGTCCTGATGTTCAAGACAAGGAAAGGTTGATTATGCTTGATAGAATCCAGAGAATCCAGCTTACATTCTAATCAAAATCACCTGACTACAACCTACCACACTGGAAATGCTGTAGGAAAGAAAATCACAGAACTCAAAACTCTTTTTTTAGGTCCTGAGATCGGTGCTGTAGATGGGGAAAGACAATTTACCAGTCACTGACTGTGGGCACAGAGAAACATAAATTTCACGTACAAAAGAAATAAAAGAAAAGAGCTATATAAAAGAAAAGATTTCTTCTTTAAGGTTTATTGCATTCATTTAATTCCATTTCTGGAAATAATGGAAAATGACTTAAGGTCATTTTTTTTCTTTTTCTAGAAAATTCTGGAAGATTATGCTTCTGATTAGTAAGAGGAAGATAGGAATAACTTATAAAAATCACCATGAAAGACTTATAAAATGTAAAAGCTATAAAGTAGACTCTTTTTTTGAAGAGGTAGGAATTTAAGATCTTTGGGGGGAAAAAAAACATTCTCTAAGAAGATCCATGAGATTAATGGAGAAAGGGTTTAAATTTTTTTGACAAAAAACTTAGGGTGCATATTAAAATGGAAATTCAAGGGGGAAGATATCAGGTGATAAATAAGACTACAACAATAAATTGTGTAACCTTGCAAATACTTATGCTCACAAATCTGCTAGTGCCTCATGAGTTGCTAGATAAGGGCAGGTTTCTTTGAAGCAAATGTTGTCAGTGTTAGTATGTGGTAGAAGATATAGGATTCTGCTGTTCTTTAAAACACATGGAGCTTCTATACTTTCAAATGAACTCTTATGTGATACATGTGATATGAGGAGCCAAGGGCAATACTAAATGGTTAAAAAAAAATCTTTGCACAGTACGAAGTAATATGTAAGCAAAATATTTTGTTAATATGACTTCTGTCTGTAAAGTACATTTTTCCTAAAAATAATAGTCCCGAATATCTTCACAAAGGTATTTCAAGTGCCCTAAAAGCATGTTAAGACAAAAAAGAAAATGCCAAATATTTTCTTTAAAATAAAAAAGATTTATTTTATTTATTTGAAAGAGTTACAACGAGAAGTAGAGACAGAAAGAGAGAGAGGTCTTCCATCAGCCGATTCACTCCCCAAACAGCCTCAATGGCCAGAGCTGAGCTGATCCAAAGTCAGGAGCCAGGAGCTTCCTCCAGGTCTCCCACATGGGTGCAGGGGCCCAAGCACTTGGGTCATCCACCACTGCTTTCCCAGGTGCATTAGCAGAGATTATCCAAGACTTAAACGGTGCCCATATGGGCTACTGGTGCTGCAGGCCGGGGCTTTAACTCACTGAGCCACAGCGCCTCCCCTATACCAAATATTTTCTATAGATAAAAGAAAGACAAAAGTATGTTTCTTAATATCATTGTAAACTGCTAGACTCTGAAAGATGCTAGTGAAACAGAAGTATAAATTCTTGGTCCCTTTCTGACCCATCTAGGTCACTAGGAGCATGCCCTTGGAAGGCAGTTCTTGAAAGAGGTTGTAATTAAAGCCCAGTTGGTGCCAGCGCCGCCCCCTCTTTTTCTCATGCCTTGTCATGTGATTCCTCCTCTGCTCACACTCTGACATTTCCTTTTCCACCCTCAAGAGGCCAAACTCATATAATCACTCAGTCTTGGACTTGAACTTCCAAAACTGTGAGCTAAATAAATGTCTTATCTTTTTGAAGTTAGTCACCTCAGGTATTTCATTGTAGTAATGGAAAGATGACTAATACAGTCAGTAACCATCAATAATCTACTTTTCAATCCAGTTGCTGATAGTGCCATATCAATTACCAACTTTCAATCAATTCTGGCATAAATTAGCAATTGTCTCTGTGAACAAGGGTGACTGGAGCAAGGATCCCCAAACATTTTCTGCAGAGGTCCAGCTAGCAAATGTTTCAGACTTGTGTTCTGCACAAATACCTGAACACACGCACCTGATGATTCCACAAAGAGTCCCAAAATGCATTTCCCTCATTAAAAAGAAATATCAACCTGTGTACATTTATACATTTCCCACAACTGTCCCTGTCGCCAACCAAGTACAAATACAGTTTTCTGCCTCCAGACTCCAAAGTCAGCCCTCTTGTAATGAACTAAAAGGGGGTTTACTGCAGACCACACTGACAACCAATCTCCTTCACAATCATTGCACATTTGAAGTTTTTCTTTGCAAAGCCCAAGATCATAACCACAATTGCCTTATGAGATACTTTACTCCCTTCATTGCATAATTTAACTGATCATATAAGTCAATATTCATCAAATAGAGTACAGGGCATATTCACCAATAGACCAAACAAGACTAGGGAACAGGCAAGACAGGACAGAGAAGTCCTTGTCCTCTCTGCCCCAAGTGACGGCACTAATAACTTCAGCTATATGACCACAAGGGACTTGAAAAGCGACAGTGATAGGGATGAAGGGAGTCTACTCTATCAACCCTCAGAAGCATCATTGACAAACCTTGAAAATTTTTAAACATGAAAGATTGTGATTCTGCCTTTGAACTTGACAAGTTCCTCAAGCACCTGCAACATGAAAGTGCTAAGGGGATGTGGATTTCCAAGTGTAGGTTGTCTGCTTTGTGGAACTGTTGGTCCTTTGGTGATTCTTAGCTTGTCTAGAGGCATTGAGCAGAAAAGGTCAACTTTGAATTCCAGCAGTTTCCTGACAGCAAAATGAAAATAGACATGGCACAAATAACATGTCTCTAACAAAGAAATACAGGTTTCCAGACTTCTTTAAAAGTCTAGTAGTTTCAGTTCTCCTATGTTTCAAACAGAATAAGCTGAAAGCATTGCCAGATATGGCAAAGAAAATTGAACATAGATGTCAACTTTCCCATATAAAAAGTTAAAAAATAGCAAGTATGCAGAAACTTCCCTCATTGGAAAAAAAGGAATATGTACTCTAAAAAAGCTGCAGTTACTAAAATGTACATCAGAAAAAAAATGCATGCCGTTTTTTGATAATTTACATTTCCAACTCTCAAGCTAATGCAAGAAGGAACAAAACTATTAACAATGATTATCTAGGGTGGTGAAGTTGTGAGTGAATTTTAATTTCTGTTTTATGTTTTTCTGTATTTTTGCTCTTTTTGCATTGACAGTATTTTCACAGGCAGGTGCACACAGCAATAATATCCTACTCCTTTCTTTTTTTTAACATTTATTTGGAATATAAATTTCCAAGGTACAACTTAGGGATTACAATGACTTTCCCCCCATACTTTCCCTCTTCCCCCACAATTCTCCCCCCTTACCCGCTCCCTCCACCCTTTTATTTACATCCAGATTCATTTTCAATTCTCTTTGTATACAGGAGATCAGTTTAGCATGTGTTAAGGAAGGATTTCGTCCATTTGCCCTCATATAGCAACACAAAGTGAAATATACTATTTGAGTACTCTTTATAGCATTGAATCACATTGTACAGCACATTTAGGACAGAAATCCTACATGATATATTTTTTTTGAAACTGATTAATTTTTTATGCAATAACCAATGTAACACTGAGTTTTTTTTCATTTTCAATTATCTTTATATACAGAAGATTGACTCAGTATGTATTAAGTAAAGATTTCATCAGTTTGCATCCACACAGAAACACAAAGTGTAAAAATACTGTTCCAGTACTAGTTACAGCATTACTTCACATTGGACAACACATTAAGGACAGATCCCACATGAGACGTAAGTACACAGTGAGTCCTGATGTTGATTTAACAATTTGACACTTGTTTATGGCGTCAGGAATCTCCCTAAGCTCTAGTTATGAGTTGCTGAGGCTATGGAAGCCTTTAGGGTTCGCCGACTTCGATCTTATTCCGACAGGGTCATAGTCAAAGTGGAGGTCCTCTCCTCCCTTCGGAGAAAGGCACCTCCTTCTTTGGTGGCCCCGTTCCTTCCACTGGGATCTCACTCGCAGAGATCTTTCATTTAGGTCTTCTTTTTTTCCTTTTCCAGAGTGTCTTGGCTTTCCATGCCCAAAATAATCTCATGGGCTCTTGAGCCAGATCTGAATGACTTAAGGGCTGATTCTGAGGCCAGAGTGTTATTTAGGACATCTGTCATTCGATGAGTCTGCTGTGACTCTGCTTCCCATGTTGGATCATTCTCTCCCTTTTTGGTTCTATCCGTTTGTATTGGCAGACACTAGTCTTGTTTGTGTGTTCCCTTTGACTCTTAGACCTATCAGTGTGATCAATTGTGAACTATAATTGATCACTTGGACCATTGAGATGGCCTTGGTACATGCTACCTTGATGGGGTTGTATTAGGATCCCCTGGCATGTTTCTAACTCCATCATTTGGTGCAAGTCCAATTGAGCTTGTCTCAAATTGTACATATCCTCCCTTTCTTTTTCCCTTTCTCATAACCGGGATCACTTTTCAGTTAAAATTTAAACACCTAAGGATAATTGTGTGTTAGTTGCAGAGTTCAACCATTAGTACTTGAACAAAAACAAACAACAAAGAGAGATACTAAGATGGGTAAAGATTTACACTGTACATCAACAGTCCAGACAAGAGCTGATCAAGTCTTATTTTCTCATAGTGTTCATTTCATTTCAACAGGTTTCAACTTTGGTGTTCAGTTAGTCGTCGCCAATCAGGGAAAACAAATGATATTTGTCTCTTTGGGACTGGCTTAATTCACTCAGCATGATGTTTTCCAGATTCCTCCATTTTGTTGCAAATGACCGGATTTCATTGTTTTTGACTGCTGTAAAGTATTCTGTAGAGTACATGTCCCATAATTTCCTAATCCAGTCTACTGATGATGGGCATTTGGGTTGGTTCCATGTCTTAGCTATTGTGAATTGGGCTGCAATAAACATTAGTGTGGCCAGCGCCGTGGCTCAACAGGCTAATCCTCCGCCTTGAAGCACTGGCACACAGGGTTCTAGTCCCATTTGGGGTGCCGGATTCTGTCCCTATTGCCCCTCTTCCAGGCCAGCTCTCTGCTGTGGCCCGGGAGTGCAGTGGAGGATGGCCCAGGTGCTTGGGCCCTGCACCACATGGGAGACCAGGAAAAAGCACCTGGCACCTGGCTCCTGCCATCGGATGAGCACAGTGCGCCGGCTGCAGCGCGCTGGCCGCGGTGGCCATTGGAGGGTGAACCAACGGCAAATGAAGACCTTTCTCTCTGTCTCTCTCTCTCTCTCACTGTCCACTCTGCCTGTCAAAAATAAAAAAAAATTACTGTGCAGACGGCTTTTTTGTTTGCCAATTTAATTTCCTTTGGGTAAATTCCAAGGAGTGGGATGGTTGGGTTGTATGGTAGGGTTATATTCAGGTTTCTGAGGAATCTCCAGACTGACTTCCATAGTGGTTTAACCAGTTTGCATTCCCACCAACAGTGGGTTAGTGTCCCTTTTTCCCCACATCCTCTCCAGCATCTATTGTTGGTAGATTTCTGAATGTGAGCCATTCTCACCGGGGTTGAGGTGAAACCTCATTGTAGTTTTGATTTGCATTTCCCAGATTGCTAGTGATCTTGAACATTTTCTCATGTGTCTGTTGGCCATTTGGATTTCCTCTTTGGAAAAGTGTCTATTGAGGTCCTTGGCCCATCTCTTAAGTGAGTTGTTTGTTTTAATGTTGTGTCATTTCTTGACTTCTTTATAGATTCTGGTTATCAGCCCTTTATCTGTTGCATAGTTTGCAAATATTTTTTCCCATTCTGTTGGTTGCCTATTCACTTTCCTGACTGTTTCTTTTGCAGTACAGAAACTTCTCAATTTGATGTGATCCCAATAGTTAATTTTGGCTTTGAGTGCCTGTGCTTCTGGGGTATTTTCTAATAAGTCTTTGCCAGTACTTATATCTTGCAGGGTTTCTTCTATGCTCTCTAATAATTTGAAGGTGTCGGGTCATAGGTTTAATTTTTTAATCCATGTTGAATGAATTTTTGTGTAAGGTGTAAGGTAGGCATACTCCTTTCTTAATACTCATGTAATCTCTGGTAGAACCTTCTCCAGGAATGCTTCCTAACCACCCACTCCTCTGGAACTAGAGTAGGGAAGACAGTGAACAGTGACCCCATGTTTGATGTTTTTCAACAGTTTTTAAACCTCACCTATTCCTCTTGCTCTCACGTGCCCCATCTGGACAAGCTGATGAGAAAGAACAGCCTGGTTCTCCCTGTTTTGGACCCAGCAGATGATTCAAACCTAACCCTAAACCCTCACCCAATAAAAACCCAGAGCCCATCTCCCTTCCTTGACCTCTCCAGAGATCTCAATAATGTCAGTAATAAGATTTTCCATCCCTCTCTTGGGGTATGTGTGCTCACCATGAATCTTGACATCTCAACCCAAATTTGGGTGGAACATTTTCCTGCTTTTTCAGAGAGGTCTTAACAGGAAAATCCCTTAGTATGCACTGCTTTATTATGTCTACCTCTTCACTTACTAAACCACATATGATCTGTTCAAGTGTCCATGGGCTCCACTTCCTGTGAGCTACTTGAGCACAGGAGCTATTTATTGTTCATTTTTTATCCTTCAGCCAGGAGTCCCGGGAATGTAGTAGGTATTTGCATTGCACAACAGCTAGAAATTGCTTCACAAATTTCCAGTACATGAAACATTTATTCCTTCATTTTTATCTAAGTTGATTCAATTGAATCTGACTACCCTCATGAAGCATAGGCGGCAGGAAAATTAAAAAACTTCCAGGACCTAGAAACCTTGGGAAATTGAATCAAAGCTCAAACTTTTCAATTCCTCCAGAGTGCAAGTAGTTGTTTAGGACCTTGTCCCCATCTGCGGTATGGACCCTGCTGGGAACCTCTCTAAAACCAAGCTCAGCCTCAGTGCCTTCAGGCCCCAGCCAAATGCAAAACCTCCTCCTAGTGGCCTCTCCACTTCATCATGGCATTATACTGGGTTGCAAATCTTTACCACTGGTAAGCATGAAGTCTTTATCACCAGGCAAATGTGGTTCTCTATCCCTCCACTTCCCCCCATTTCCTTTGCCACACCTCCAACAGTTGTGGACTGTTTCTTTCTCTACCAGAATTCATATGTTGAAGTCCAACTTCCTAGTGTGGCCATAGTTTATATGAGGCCTTTAAGGAGGGACTTAAAGTTAAATGAAGTTTTAAGAATGGAGCTCTGATCCAATAGAACTAATGTCCTTGTAAGAACAGAAATCAGACAGCCTGCTCACTATATGAAATATGGAGTACATAGAGATGGTGGCTATATATAAGCTGCACCCACATGGGAGACCCGGAAGAAGCTCCTGGCTCCTGGCTTCAGAACTGCTCAGCTCTGGTCATTGCTGCCATTTGGGGAACCATTTGAGTGAACCAGTGGATGGAAGACCTCTATCTCTCTCCCTCCTCCTCTCCCTCTCTCTTTCTCTCTCTCTCTGTAACTCTGCCTTTCAAATAAAATAAATAATAAATATTTAAAAAGTAACTCAAAACCCAAAGTCTTTGCTTGCACTCTTTGTAACTGACTCTCAAAAAATCCAGTTACAAATAATTGATTAACCAAAACATGAAAAGCTGATAACTTAAATGTTTTAACCCAAACTAAGATTCTCTATTTCCATTTTTTACTAAAGATTTATTTAAAGATTGAAAGTCAGAGTTGTAGAGAGGAACTCTTTCATCTGTTGGTTCACTTCCCAGATGGCCACAATGGCTAGGATTGTGCCAGGTCAAAGCCAGGAGCTTTCTTCCAGGTCTCCCTTGTGGCTGGCAGGGACCCAACACTGTGCCATTTCTGCTGCTTTTCCCAAACCATTTGCAAGGAGCTGAATTGGATGCAACCGGAGCCCATATGGAATGCTGGCATCCCAGGTGGCAGTTTTAGTGGCCATGCCACTGTGCCAGCCCCGTAAGATTCTTCATATAGCATGATTATGGTAGGGGAGCGTAGGATGATTGTTGTGATGAATGCATTTTTTTCTGGCCTTTACCACCTTGTTTTTTTATTTTAACTTTTATTTAATAAATATAAATTTCCAAAGTACAGCTTATGGATTACAATGGCTTTTTCCCCCGACCACCTTGTTTTGTGTATTTATAGGAGTTTCTGTCTGCTTAAATTTTAAAAAAGCCTTTTTAGATCCAATGACATAATTTTCATCCAATGGCATTCATCCATTTGCATTGTGTAGTTCCTTGAATTTTGTCATACATTCACTATCCTATAAGCAGCACCACAATTAAGATATAGAACATTTCTATCACACCCTAAAAGTTTCCTCCTTCCTCTTTGAAGTCAATTTTCCCTCCTATCCCAACCTCAGACAGCTGCTACTACAGTGCTTTCTGCCATGATTCTACCTTTTATAGAATTTTATTTAAGTGGAATTATAAAATATGTGTCTGGGGCCGGTGCCGTGGCTCAACAGGCTAATCCTCCACTTTGCGGCGCCGGCACACCGGGTTCTAGTCCCGGTCGGGGCGCCGGAGTCTGTCCCGGTTGCCCCTCTTCCAGGCCAGCCCTCTGCTGTGGCCCGGGAGTGCAGTGGAGGATGGCCCATGTGCTTGGGCCCTGCACCCCATGGGAGACCAGAAAAAAGCACCTAGCACCTGGATCCTGCCATCGGATGAGCACGGTGCACTGGCCGCAGCGCGCCGTCTGCGGCAGCCATTGGAGGGTGAACCAAGGGCAAAGGAAGACCTTTCTCTCTGTCTCTCTCACTGTCCACTCTGCCTGTCAAAAAAAAATGTGTCTGACTACTTTCACTTAGCAAAATGTCCATAATGATGTGTGAGCTAATCAGTACTTTGGATGGAATAGTGCTCTATTGTCAGGGTATACCACATTGTGTCCACTGAACAGTTGACAGGCATAGCAACTCTTTCCAGCTCTTGGTTTTACAAACACTGCTTCTCTGAAAATTTGAGCACAAATCTCTGTGTGGATTGATGCTGTGCTTTCATTCCTCTTGTTGAACACGCAGGGGTGGAACTGCTGGGTCACATGGTAAGGAGTGTTACAGGGAACTGCCAAAATGTTCTCCAAAGTGACTGACTAGCAGCTTTCTAATCAGGGATGATTAATTTTAGCTGATTGTATTTAATTCCAGCTGGATGTGTAGTTGTATTACACTGTGGTTTTAATTTGCAATTCCTTAATGATTAAAGACACTAACTATGCTTGTATTTTCTTATACTTATTAACAACTTTTTCTTCCATTTTATTTTATCATGTTGCTTAAATATAAAACGGCAAGAATTCCATGTAAGATCTGGTCACTTGTTCTTTATCAAACCTATATGTTGCAACTTCTCTCCATATGTGACTTGCTTTTTAAATTTCTTTATATTGCTTTTTAAAGGATAGCATTCCTAAATTTGTCCTGTTTATCAATTTGTTCTCTGGGAGTTCATACTCTTTGTGTCTTGTGATGGTTAATTTTATGGTCAGCCTGACAAGGCTTGGGGATGCCCAGATGGCTGACAAAGCATTATCTCCAGATGAGAGAATTTCTGGAAGAGAATGACATTTGAATCCAAAAACTGAGTAGAGATCACCCTTCCCAATGAGTGCAGTCATGACCTAATCCAGTGATCAGAAATAGAACAAAAAGAGGAGGAAGAACAAATTCTCTTTGTCTTCTGTCCTCAAACGTCAGAGCTCCTGGTTCTGGGGCCTTTACAATCTAGAACTTATACCAAAGCTCATTTTTTCATTATATGGACATCCAGGCCTTTCAATACCATCTGTTGAGAAGATTGTCCTGTCCCCATTGAATTATGATGGCATTTTTGTTCAAAATTCATTGGCAAATTCATGTAGGTCCATTTCTGAACTATCTCTTCCTTTCCATTGATCTAAATGTCTCTATCCAGGTCAATACTCAACTGCTTTGATTACTGTTTCTTTAGGGGAAAACTTGTAATCAGACACTGTAAACCCCTCAATATTATTTATTTTCAAAGTTATTATAGTTTTCCTAGAATTTTGCAATTTTATAAAAATGTTAGAATGAGGCTGCCAGTTCTACAAACAGTAAAACTGGATTGTAATGACTCTGTAGGTCAAAGTGGGAAAAACTGGCATTTTAACACAATGAGTCTTTAAATCCAGGAGCAGAGTATATCTCTGTATATTTTAGATGTGCTTTAATCTGCATGATCAGTATCTTTGTAGTTTTCCATATACATGTCTTTAAAATTTACTTTAAAATGTATCCTTTAGTATTTTATATTTGCTATTGTAATACTGCTATTAAAAATTTCATTTCAGGGGCCGGCGCCATGGCTCACTTGGTTAATCCTCTGCCTGTGGCACCGGCATCCCATATGGGTGCTGGGTTCTAGTCCTGGTTGCTTCTCTTCCAGTCCAGCTCTCTGCTGTGGCCTTGGAGGGCAGTGGAGGATGGCCCAAGTGCTTGGGTGCCTGCACCCACGTGGGAGACCAGGAAGAAGCACCTGGCTTCTGGCTGCGGGTCAGTGCAGCGCTGGCCATAGCAGCCATTTGGGGGGTGAACCAACAGAAGGAAGATCTTTCTCTCTGTCTCTCTCTCTCTCTCACACACCATCTATCTCTATCTGTAAAAATAAATAAATAATTCATTCATTCATTCATTTTAGTCTCTAGTCTTTATTTAAAGTAAATAGTAGAATTGAGGGGCCGGTGCTGAGGCATAGTAGGTAAAGCCACTGCCTGCAGTGGCGGCATCCCAAATGGGCGCTGGTTCGAGTCCCAGCTGCCCCATTTCTGATCCAGCTCTCTGCTATGGCCTTGGAAAGCAGTAGAGGATGGCCCAAGTCCTTGGCCCCTATACCTGCTTGGGAAACCCAGAGAAAGCTCCTGGCTCCTGGCTTTGGATCTGCGCAGCTCCGGCCGTTGCAGCCATCTGGGGAGTGAACCATTGGATGGAAGACCTCTCTCTCTCTCTCTCTCTCTCTCTTTCTGCCTCTCCTTCTCTCTGTGTGTAACTCAGCTTTCAAGTAAATAAATACATCTTTAAAATAAATAAATAAATAGAATTGAAAAATTTTAAAATTGCCTTTGTATCCTGGGGCCTTGCTAAACTCACTTATTCATTCAAGTAGGTCATTTTATGTGGGTTTCCTAGGATTTTTACATACATGATCATACACAGATGAGAAAAAGCAAAACTTCAGGTTTTATTTTCTGAATTACATGTTTCTTCCTCCAGTGTTACTGCTCGGGGAGGCACACCCAGGACAAGGCTGAACCTGAGTGGTGAGAGTGAGTGCACACCCTTGCCTGTCTGTCTCGGAAGGGTAGAACAACTTCCTGATCATTTTGTCTGCTGTGGAGTCCGACAGAGACCTGGATCGCCTACAGCTCTGAACCTAAGCCCCGTTTCCTTGGCAGATCCCTCTTCCCCCTCCCACCTCATACAGACACATGTACCAGAGCTGCAAGCCCACCCCCCCGCTCCTCATGGAACAGCCTTCGCAGAACCATGACGACCAAGCTTTCACGCTTCCAGGTGATCTCAGAATCCCCACCCTGGTCTGACCTTCCACCATCGCTTGCTAGGATGACTCCATAGCTCTTAATCGGCCTCCTTGCTTCCGCCCTCCCTTCCTTTTACCCTCCTAGTCCCGTCAAGCAACAGTGACCATGTTAAGATGGAAGTCAGGCTGTGCCTCTGCTCTGCTCAGTGCCTGCTGTTCCTGCTCCCCCTTTTCACAGAGGAGAAACCCACGGCCTCCCAGAGTTCTGGAAAGCCCTGCAGCATGCACCTCGCCCACATTCCAACAACCTCCCTGCTTCCTTTCTCCACTGAAGGACACAGCATCCCTGCTGATCTTCAAGTGATGCAGCCACACATGGTCCCCACTCAGACCCTTCACGCTTGCTGGTCCCTCTGCCCAGCATGCTGTTCCCAACAGGGATCTGCAGGGCCCTCCCCTCACTTCTTTCTCCAAACCTTTTCTCAAATGGGCTTCCCCTGGCTGTCCTAATTAAATAAGCAAATAAATCAGCAGAAACCTTACCCCCTCATACATACACACTTCATTCCCTTCCCAGCTTTTGTTTTTCTCTATTAACCTATTACCTAACATATTTAATGTAGGTTTAGTAAGCGATTGGAGAGGGTGGAGGAAGAGAGAGGTTGTTTTGTACACTGCTGTGCTACAACACTGGCATGTGGCAGGTGTTTAATGAATATTTTTGGAGTGAACAAAGGTATGATAAATAGTGGCATATATTTTAAAAAATATATGATCACTAAAGACATGGTTGAAAGAGAAATCCACAAGCCACTTCTAGAACTAGCAAACTTGTGTTAAAAATTTTTGCAAAGATTCAATATCAAAGATTCTTGGTTAAAAAAAAAAACACTTTCATTAAATGTATAAAGAGCAATTCCAATTATTTAGAAGCTCCAATAGAGTAGAATTTAAAGATATTTATTAGTATTTTAAAGATTTCTATTTAAGTTATCGGATTCCCTTTGTCTATTCCTCCAGATTACTTCATTTTGAAGCATTCAGTGCCTTGTATGTTTACAAATTTACAGCAGAATGCGCCTAGTAGGTGCTCAAAATTATCCATTAAATACCTACCACGTGCTGTGGTAGGCCATAAGTATGCAATAAAATGAAAATTTGTCTCATTCTTACTGGCTCTTTGTAGCACATTTCTAATTTATCTCTGTCATTTCATTGTTCAAAGTTCAGTGTGCCACACTGCACGCTCCCCTGCCCAGACCAGTGCCTGGTCCCTCTAGATAATCAGGGAGAGAATGGGACGCTAACGTGTGGGCTCCAGAGCATGGTTGCATTTAGGTTTTAGCATACACTTGGAATATTAACAAAGACAAAACAGCAGATTCAATTATAGATGTGGAAAGCCTCAGAGACATTAGGAGGAAGGGAAGACAAAGAAACATTAAGTCTTAAAATAATAATAGCATTAGTATTTCACTGTACAAAGCACTTTTGAGAACTTACTCTATTGGAAGCCTCATTCACCATAAACATTTGTATCCCTTTAAAGATATAGAAATAGGACTCATGGAGGCTGGGAGCCCTTTATAGCCACATAACTATTAGATGACAACAGATTACCAACACTGCAGACTAGAGCTCTAAATTACATACCTTTTTTTCACTGCATTCTGTTAACATATTAACTGACCCTTGATGAAAAATTATTAAAGCATCTGAAATAAACTGAAATATTAAGACATCTGTGTAAAAGAAAAGGCATACAATATCTTGCAAAGAGTATATCTTCTATTATAATTTCAAGAAAAAGGAACAGGTTGAGATGCAGAAAGGAACCCAACATTCAGTGTCAAAATCAAAAGAAAAGCCAAAATAAAGTACAAATGAGAGGCATCACAGAAATATGATAGTCTTAACAGATCAATGTCCTCTCCATGTGCCCTGTCAGCATTTCTGTGTACCCACTGTGCATAAAGAGGTCTGATGGGCTGAAGAACTTCCTAAGCTCTCAGCAAATGATTGCATACTTGTGGCTGGTTGTTAAGCAGTTTTGATGATGTCACAGTCTATTGTCCTACTTCTTTATAGTAGTTTCATGAAATATTTCAAGTTATTTTATATTATGAAGATTTTTGCTGGTTTTTCTGCCATCACACTCAAAGTGAATGCTCAGAAAAATAATTGACACATATTATGAATTTAGACATAACCAGAATTTTAAAAATGAAGCCAGTGCTTTGAGATGTGAAAAATATTTCAATAATGAAACAAGTCTTGTAAATTTTTTAATATACATGAAAATAAATATCTTATAAAAATAGAGTAGCAGATCCTAATGTTGTGGTAACTTATAAGCCCAATATAACATCTTTCTTCTTTAATATTTCAGGAAAAAAACAGTTGAGTGGATGATGATGATTAAAATTAAATTAAACAGAAAATCATTGCATGGTTTTTGAAACCATTTATAAAAGAAATGAGTTTTTGAAATATATATGGAAGAAAACTGGGCTTCATACAAATTTTTCAAAGCAGAGTATCATAAATTAATTATATACAAGGATAAATTACACATTTGTATTCTAGGCATCTGTTTTGTCTTCAAGGTGACTACATTTGAATTATGAGTTTTAAACTAGACAACATGTAACGTGGTAGAATTATTCTTAAGATATTAAAAGAAATATTTCTCAAACATTTAGTTCACACAACCAATTTACCCTGACATTTTATTTATCATAATTCATACATGTAATGCAATTTTTCTAAAAAAATGCTCAAATTATTTGATTGAGTTGTGTGCTCATGTGTAATGCTTGCTGGTTCAATAGGAAGGCAATCAAATCACTTTTTTATTAATTTTAATTTTGATTAATTTATTTTCTCCATGAAGCTTTTATATAATGAATACAAAGTTCATTCATTCCATGAGCACAACTAAAGGAGCGTAGTGATTCTTCCCATGATACCCGCCCTTCCCCCCACATTCCCACCCTTCTTCCTCCTCTCTCTCCTATTCCCATTTTATTTTTTTACAAAGATCTATTTTTAATTAATTTTAAGCACATGTGATTAACTTTACTAAGTAAATAGTTCAACAAGAGTATGAAAAAAAAGTTCCTCACAGCAGACACAAGGACTGTTCAAAGTCATTGCATCTCAAAGTGTTAATTTCACTTCTGTAGATTACCTTTTAGGTGCCCTATTAGTTATCACAGACCGGAGAGAAAATATGGTATTTGTCTTTTTGGGAATGGATTATTTCACTAAGTATGATGTTTTCTAGTTTTGTCCATTTTGTTGCAAATGACAGGCTTTGATTCATTTACACCGCTGTGTAGTATTCCATAGTGTACATATCCCAGAATTTCTTTATCCAGTCTATTTTTTTATTTTAAAATATTTTATTTATTTATTTATTTTTAATAAATATAAATTTCTGAAGTACAACTTTTGTTTTTTTTTAAACTTTTATTTAATGAATATAAATTTCCAAAGTACAGCTTATGGATTACAATGCCCCCCCTATAACTTCCCTCCCACCCACAACCCTCCCCTTTTCTGCTCCCTCTCCCCTTCCATTCACATCAAGATTCATTTTCAATTCTCTTTATATACAGAAGATCAGTTTAGTATATATTAAGTAAAGATTTCAACAGTTTGCCCTCACATAGCAACACAAAGTGAAAAATACTGTTGGAGTACTAGTTATAGCATTAAATCACAATGTACAGCACATTCGGACAGAGATCCTATGTGATTTTTTTAAAAAAATTGATTAATTTTCTATGCAATTTCTAATTTAACACCAAGGTTTTTTTTTCATTTTCAATTATCTATATATACAGAAAATTGATTCAGTATATACTAAGTAAAGATTTCATCAGTTTGCACCCACACAGAAACACAAAGTGTAAAAATACTGTTTCAGTACTAGCTATAGCTTTACTTCACATTGGACAACACATTAAGGACAGATCCCACATGAGACGTAAGTACACAGTGACTCCTGGTGTTGATTTAACAATTTGACACTCTTGTTTATGGCGTCAGTAATCTTCCTAGGCTCTAGTCATGAGTTGCCAAGGCTATGGAAGCCTTTAGGGTTCGTTGACTTCGATCTTATTCCAACAGAGTCATAGTCAAAGTGGAAGTTTTCTCCTCCCTTCAGAGAAAGGTACCTCCTTCTTTGATGGCCCTGTTCTTTCCACTGGGATTTCACTCGCAGAGATCTTTCATTTAGGTCATTTAGGTCTTTTTCTTTTTTTTTCCAGAGTGTCTTGGCTTTCCATGCCTAAAATATTCTCATGGGCTCTTGAGCCAGATCCGAATGCCTTAAGGGCTGATTCTGAGGCCAGAGTGCTGTTTAGGACATCTGCCATTCTATGAGTCTGCTATGTATCCCTCTTCCCATGTTAGATTGTTCTCTCCTTCTAAATTCTATCAGTTAATATTAGCAGAAGCTAGTCGTATTTACGTGATCCCTTTGACTTTTAATCCCATCAATTATGAACTGAAACTGATCACTTTGACTAGTGAGATGGTATTGGTACATGCCACCTTGATGGGATTGAATTGGAATCCCCTAGCACGTTTCTAACTCCACCATTTGGAGCAAGTCTGATTGAGCATGTGCTGAACTGTACACCTCCTCCATCTCTTATTCCCACTCTTATATTTAGCAGGTATCACTTTTCAGTTAAATTTAAACACTAAGAATAATTGTGTGTTAATTAAAGAGTTAAACCAATAGTATTAAGTAGAACAAAAAATACTAAAAGGAATAAAATAGTAAGTTGTTCCTCAACAGTCAGGACAAAGTCTGATCAAGTCATTGTTTCTCATAGTGTCCATTTAACTTCTTCAGCTTTCCTTTTAGATGTTCAGTAGGTTGTCACTGATAATGGAGAAGATACGATATTTGTCCCTTTGGGTCTGGCTTATTTCACTCAGCATGATGTTTTCCAGATTCCTCCATTCTGTTGCAAATGACTGGATTTCATTTTTTGACTGCTGTATAGTATTCTATAGTGTACATATCCCATAATTTCTTTATCCAGTCTTCTGTTGATGGGCATTTAGGTTGATTCCATGTTTTAGCTATTGTGAATTGAGCTGAAATAAACATTGAGGTGCAGGCAGCTCTTTTATTTGCCAATTTAATTTCCTTTGGGTAAATTCCAAGGAGGGGGATGGCCGGGTTGAACGGTAGGGTTATATTCAGGTTTCTGAGCAATCTCCAAACTGACTTCCAGAGTGGCTTTACCAGTTTGCTTTCCCACCAACAGTGGGTTAGTGTCCCTTTTTCCCCACATCCTCTCCATCACTTGTCATTTGATGATTTCTGTATGAAAACTATTCTAATGGGGTGAGGTGAAACCTCATTGTGGTTTTGATTTGCATTTCCCTGATTGCTAGTGATCTTGAACATTTTTTCATGTGCCTGTTGGCCATTTGATTTCCTCTTTTGAAAAATGTCTATTGAGGTCCTTGGCCCATCTCTTAAGTGGGTTGTTTGTTTTGATGTTGTAGAGTTTCTTGATCTTTTGTAGATTCTGGTTATTAATCTTTTATCTGTTGCATAGTTTGCAAATATTTTTTCCCATTCTGTTGGTTGCCTCTTCACTCTCCTGACTATTTTTTTTGCCGTACAGAAAAGTCTCAGTTTGATGTGATCCCAATTGTTAATTTTGGCTTTGTGCCTCCTGGGTCTTTAAGAAGTCTTTGCAGCTCTTCCTGCCACTTTTCTACCAGTGTCTCATCCTACTGCGATTTCTTCTCTGATTTTAATTATTTCTCTTCTCTTGCTAGATTTGGGTCTGGTTTGCTGCAGATTTTTCTAGATCCTTGAGATGAATTGAAAGCTCATTTATTTGGTGCCTTTCCAATTTCTTGATGTAGGCACCTATTGTTATAAACTTTCCTCTTAACACTGCTTTTGCTGTATCCCATAAGTTTTGGTATGTTGTGCTGTTATCCTCATTTACTTCCAGAAAGTTTTTGATTTCTCTTTTGATTTCTTCTATGACCCATTGTTCATTCAGGAGCATGTTTTTCAGTATCCATGTGTTTGCATATGCTCTAGGGATTCCTGAGTTGCTAATTTCCAACTTCATTCCCCTATGGTCTGAGAAGCTGCATCGTATGATTCTAAATCTTTTGAATTTGCTGAGACTTGCTTTATGGCCCAGTATGTGGTCAATCCTAGAGCAGGTTCTATGTACTTCATGCACAGTTTTCTCATAGTAATTGTTTTCTATAAACTTGTTTAAAACCCCTCATATGGTTAAGTATGAATATGAAATTTTTAAAAAAAATTATTTATTTTAAAAGGCAGAAATAAGTGATAGGTTTTATAGAGACATAGGTAGACAGATACATACATACATACATAAACATACAGATAGATAGAAATCTTCCACTCATTGGTTCTTTCCCCCAGATGCCTTAACAGTCAGTGTTGGGCCAGGCTGAATCCAGGAGCCTGGAATTCCATACAGGTCTCCCATATGAGTAGCAGGGGATCAAACATTTGAGTCATCACTTACTACTTCCCAGGTATATTAGCAGGGTGCTGTTTTGGAAGCAGAGTAACTGGTAGTTGAACCAGGTACTCTGACTAGGGTGTGGTCAACCCCAATGGCAGCTTAACCAGCTACATCACAATGCCCACCCTGAAGAATAAGCACTTTAAAAATGAGAAGCCTAGCCATTTTCTTAGCTCATATACTGAATGCTCTTTCTTCTTCCACTAGTTTATAATGCCAATATTTTCTAATTTTGAAGTCTCTTTCTACATGCTTTCCTGTTTTCATAAGTTTATTTTTATAATGAAGTCTTAATTTTCATAACTTAAATATTTAGAATCTGCCTCCCTTTTTAAAATTAAAGAAAAAACTTTAAACAAGACTATATACATTCTCTCAATGCATTTTAAAATAATTTTGTTAAAAATTTTTTCTGAAAAATAGAAATTTTAAGTATGATACTTTAAATAAGTCTTTTAATTCAAAATGGATATATTTTCTTTTAGCCACTTTCATTAATATTTTGTATTTTTCTTCAGATGGCTCCTCAGAATTTCTGGAATGGTTTTACCTTGCCCCCTTGAAGCCATTTCTACTGCTGGAAAACTTGACTTTCCTAAAGTATTTATTATGGTTTGGGTGTTGGCTCAGGTGTGCCCCAGAGGTCCATGTGTTGAAGGCTTTGACCCTTGAGGTGCTATTAGGATGCGGTAAAATCATTAGGAGCTGAGATCTAGTGGGAGGTCCTCAGGTGGGTCTGGGTGTGCCCTCAGAAGATAGGCCCCTTGTGACCTCCCAGGTTCTGGAAAGAGGGCTGTTTAAAAGCCAGGGCTGGGGCTCGCCCACTCTTTGCTTTCTGGCTCACCTTGTGTGTTTCTTCTTCTTCATGTGCTCCACCACCCCAGGCACCTTGCCAGAGCTAGAGCTTTCTTTAGCTTTGCCACTGGGACTTTGAACTTCCACAATTGTGAACTAAATAAACATCTCTTTCCTTCATAAGTGGATTATTTTAGATAGATAGTTTGTTGGAGTAGTGAAAAGTTGACTAGTATGGAAAATTGGTACTGAGGACTCAGCACTATAATTTTACCAAAAGATGTGGCTGAGCCTTTGGAATTGGTTTTGGGGAAAGGCTGGAGGAAGATGGAGGAGTAGGTCAGAGAGAGCCTAGAATGATTTCATCAGGGCCAACAGGTGCTTGTGGTGAAGGCCCAGAGAGCAGAGTGCTGACAGAAACATGGGCAGAGAAGGCTCTGCTGCTGAGTTTCAGATGGAGTGAGCCTTCTACTGGGAAGTGGAGCAGAGTCCTCTCATTATGTCCTGCCAAGGAACCTGACTTTATCGTGTCTGTGCCCTGAGACTTTTGTGGAAGGCCAGACTTAATGAGGGTGGACTAGTTTATTTGACTGAGACTATTTCAAATCATCAGATCATTCAGGCTGCTGCATGGGTATTCTTGGCTGCTTTTAGACAGTGTATAGTGAGAATCAGATATAAAATGCACCAAAACAGAAGGAGTTGGAAAGTTTCCAGCCTACCAGAAAAGGAACAAAGAAATGCCTGTTTGGGACAAGAGAGTGCAGTAAGGAAACTGCATGCTAAAGAGATTAGGGCAGGTAAAAATGGGCTTACATGCTCATCAGCGAGATGATGGGGACAAGGACTTCAGGACATCTCAGGAATCCTCAAGGCACCCCTACAGTCACAAGGGAGGCCTAGAGGAACAGAATGTTTCCTGGAATTCTGGGGCCCTTTCCACAGGCTTGCCAAAGACCACCCTAGGACTGGGTCCCTGCGTTCTGCTGACTAAGCACTCTGAGTTTGTGTCTCAAGCAGGCCCCAGCGCAGCTCCTCCTGGATGCCGCCCATGGCACTGCATGATGCTGAATTACCAGGCACTCAGAATGCACAAATTATGAGGTTGTGATGGCTTCCACCAACATTTCAAAAGAAAGCCTCAGAGGCCATGAAGAGTTTTGTCATAGGGTGGAAGGCTCTGCATGGAGCAATTGTTGTGGCAGTAGCTTGTGGAGCTATGTGAAAGTGAGGCAAAAGCCAATGAGAATACTCCAGCAAAGTCCAGCACCCTCCACGGAAGGCTGAAGGCAGCCTACGAAACCAACCCAAGAAAGCAGACATGTGGGTTAAGACCAGCAAAGTTGTAAGGATGGGACTATCCAAGCCTTTTGGGAACTCATGCCTCGCTAGTGAGATCTGGATGCTGAACACAGAGCTTTTGGATCTAACGCTTGACCTATTGCATTTTGGTCTTACTTTGGGCAAATTATTTCTGCTTTCTATTTCTGCCTCCCCTTTATGAAATCAGAATATTTACCTTGTGCCTGTCCCACCATTGTATCTTGAATTATATGATTTGTTATTTAATGTTACAGGGGTTTACAGGTAGGGAGTTTGCCTTGAATCTCAGATGGGACTTTGGACTTGGGCTTTTCAGCACTGCTAGAATGTAAGATGTTGATATTCTTGTGGAGAGAAAGAGCACATTCTGCACAGTGAGGTTCACCTGAGCCACTGGAGACCAAGGGTGGAATGTTATGGTTTGGATATTGGCTTGAGTACCCCCCAAACATCCACATGTTAGAGGCCTCATACCAAGGGTGGACTGGGGAGTGGGCAAAGAAACCATTTGGAGGTAGGGCCTGATGGAAGGTACTTAGGTTATTAGGGGCCTGCCTTTGGAAGCTCATTCTCATGTGACCTCTTGACTTCTGGGAGTTCCCTGGAGTTCTCCCCCAGAAGAGTTGGTCACAAAATCCTGAATGTGGGACTTTCCACTCTGATTCCTCAATTACTCTGTGATTTATCCTCTGAACCTATGCCACCATCCACCACGGGCCCCTTGCCAGAGTCAAAACCTGCACCACGCCATTTGGATTTTGAACCTGCAAAACCCTGTTAAATAAACCTCTCTTTTCTCCACAAACAGCTTGTGTGAGGTAGTTCACTGTGTATCAAAAACCCAACTAGCACCGTTTATCTTACTATTTTTATTTCATAATCTCCATTCATTTCTTTGTTTCCCCCAGGCATTTACATATGGAAAGAAGTTCCTTTCAACTATGGCATGCATGTTATCTAATAATTTCAATCCCTCCCATTCATATTGTCTCATTTACCCATCTTAAGTAGAAGATGCTTTCTTTTATAAGCCTCAAGTACTCAAGTAGTAGAAACAGGTTAGGCATCCTCCTTGTTTCCTTTAACTCCTTGTGCATAATAGGTACAATGAGCTGAACATCTCCTCATCTTCCCAAATGTACCAATTTGCCCTCCTTCTGTTCCAGTGGAAAAAGTGTTCATGCCATGAACTTTACCAGGCTATCAGAGCAATAGGGTTCTACTGTTCACTTACTCTATGACTTTGCTTTAGAAATTTCCTCTTCTAACTCCTCTATCAGTTGCTCCATTTCAATAGGATTACTCTGTGCACGAAATTTCCTAATATTTTTCCTTCTCAAAAATGCTCCTACAACTCCGTGACCTTCACTAAGCACCTCACTATTTCCTATGACACAATTTCTGAAAATTGTGAAAGTTCTCTTTAATCAGTCTCCACGTCCTCACCCTTCCTTAGCTCTTCCCATCTACCATCTCTTTTTCTCCACCCTCTTGATAGCTTACCAATGGCCTCCACGTTGTCCAACCCAGAAAGCCCTTCTGTGTTCTCTCAGCAGCATTCAGTGCATTTAACCACCCCCTCCTCTTTCCTTTTCTTGGTTTCCGTATCACCGAACCATCTTGGGAGGCACTCCGGTAGGGCATCAGCCATGCTTTCTAAGTTTTAGCAGAGACAAATGGCACTTTGAGAACACCTGTGGGCTTCCTCCAAGTGACCAGAGGTGTGGGAATGGAGAGCACACGGCAGAGAGCATCAACACTGCACATTGACATCACCAAAGCCAGAAGCCTTTTTTACGTTATTCCCACATTTTGAAGGTTATACTAGCTCTTAAGTAGCTTTATGAACTGCAGTGTGGCCTGGTAGTAGCAGGAAGGGGCCCAAAGGGCCTGAAGTGCCAGCTGTACCAGAGGCAGTGTAAGAAGGTAGGTAAGCCACTTTCTTCCATAGCCTCTCATAGTTGTTGACAGTAAGCAAGTTCCTGCTGAAACCACTGTGGAAAAACAAACTATCAATCAAGCTGTTATTTTTATCAAAACTCTCCTTACCACCAAACATGGAAAAATGGACTTTTAAAGGCTTTCTCAACAGATGACAATTTTAAAAGTGTTAGAAAGACCCATAGACTTTGTCCAGAATGTCCTTTAGGCATTGACTATAATTCACTTTCGCTTTTTTGGAACCAACTTAGTCTTGGGCTATCACTTTAAACTGTTCATATTAGATCCTGTTATTGCAGTAATACATCCTAGAAGCAAACTAATTAAGTGCCTTTTGATTTGAGTGAAATGAGAACAGTTATAGAGGCTAGAGTCTAATTTGCTTTGAAAGTTAATGGAGTCATAGACAGGTGGGAAGTAAAGGTGTTGAAGGAGAAACTCCACAGGGACAGAGAGCCAAAGGACCCCCTTCTCCCCCTGAATTAGGCCTCTTTCTTTCTCAGAGAGGAACACTTGTTAATTATGAAATACTCATAAATCTGCCTCAACTTAAGTGCCTGAGAGCCGAGGATAATGGAATGAAAAACAATTTAAATCACATTATGTAGCAAGCAATTGAATAATGTATTTTCGTACTGTCTCAGTGCATTTCATTATTTCAAGGCCACAGATCTGTTCCTGCGACTTCAGATACAAAACAGCAAACACACTTGAGTTGTATTGTTCTTTATGATTCATGGTTCTCGGCAGTGAACAGAGTATTGGCTTCAGGAAGATTTTTCCTTTTCAACGCCTGCTACCGATTTATGGTCTGTTTTTTGAAGGGTATTGAAAGTGTTGAATCTGCTAAAAATATGGTTATCTCAGAATAGTATCAGAAATTTTAGAATTTCTATGACTAACAACTCTTTTAAAAGAAGCTCAAGCTATATCTTAAAGGAAAAAAATGTTAGTAGTAGTTATGAATTATTTTCAAGGACATAACATTATTATTTTGCCTCTTCTGGGTGCCGTTAAAAACCATGTGTAGAAAAAAAAAACTCTGAATTTTTACTTTTTTTGTTTGTTTGTTTCTCTTTGATAATATTTTAAAATAGCAGTACAATAGTCATCAATCAGGTGTATATGCCCCAACAGGAAAAGAATTCCCAGTATCCATGAGGAAACGAATGAGCCACTCAGGTCATTGCAAACCTATACTTGTGAAAAGAACTATCTCATTATTATTGATGTAAAAAAAACTCCTCAAATGTGATTAATAACAATCAAAAATCCTGTGCAATTAGGAATTATTGCATCCAGCGGACCCAGACATCTGTAGCTGGACAGGTCCACAGGGCTCACTTAGAGCAACCTCCTCATTTTTCACAGGTGAAATTACTAAGGCACAGAGAGAATGAATGACGTAGCAAAGGTCATGCTACTAGAACCAGAATTGAATCCTGTCCCTTCTTGCTTCACTTGGAGTGAAATGAAAGACATTCATTAGGGTGCATTGCAAGTGACATTGTGGACTGAAGGGTCAGAACAAAAATAATCACCACAAAAAATTCGAAGCATTTTCTGATACATCATTGAACTGACAGAAAAGAACAATTAATAATAAGGACAAATAGATAAGAAAGCACAGATTTACAGCTGCATGATAGTGCTGCACAGGTGTTCATTCATGATTTTTGCCAATCTCTAGGATCCACAACCCAGGATTTAAAGAGACACACTCAGAATTTGGAGTTAAACAGGGTGAAGGTTTAGCCATCTGATTCTCCCTTGGCGCTGGAACTTACACAGGATGAATAGGAACAAAGAGAAAAGTATCACCATACAAAGAAAGCTAGTCAATAAGCGTGTTAGCAGTAGAAGTGTCCCCAAAACAAATTGGCACTCAGAGTAAAGGGAGCAGGGTTGGAACATGGAACAGGAAGAATACATTCTTCCTGTGTGGTCAAACCCCATCTGAAAACTTAGTCTCAAGGGACATGGATTGGCAGTGCCCTAAAAGATCTGGCTGAAGAATCTCTCTTAACGACTTCAAACTAAGCCTCGCATTCCTGCCATTAAAGTCCCAGGAAATTAATCAGAGGTTGTATCTATGAAAGAGAAAGGAAAAGACGGTGACAATTTTCAAGAGATAGATCACAAGTGTTGGTGAGGATCTGGAGAAATTGGAACACTTAATACAGATTATAAACTGCCACACTGGCTTCAAACGAGTTTGGCAAAATAGACATTTAGCCCAGCGGTTAAGAAGCTTGTTGCAGTGGGCGCCGCCGCTCAACAGGCTAATCCTCCGCCTTACGGCGCCGGCACACCAGGTTCTAGTCCCAGTCAGGGCGCCGGATTCTGTCCCGGTTGCCCCTCTTCCAGTCCCAGCTCTCTGCTGTGGCCCCGAAGTGCAGTCGAAGATGGCCCAAGTCCTTGGGCCCTGCACCCCATGGGAGACCAGGAGAAGCACCTGGCTCCTGGCTTCGGATCAGCGTGGTGTGCAGGCCGCAGCACGCCAACCACGGTGGCCATTGGAGGGTGAACCAACGGCAAAGGAAGACTTTTCTCTCTGTCTCTCTCTCTCTCACTGTCCACTCTGCCTGTCAAAAAATAAATAAATAAAAATAAATAAGAAGCCTTTTGGGGTAGTTGGATCCAGTTCCTGGCTCTGCCTCTCATCTCCAGCTTTTTGCCAAGATAGACTCTGGAAGCAGAAGTGATGGCTCAATCAAGTGGGTTTCTGCTTATCACATAGGAGAGATGGATTGCGTTCCTGGCTTCTGAGTCTTGGCTCTGGCCCCAGCCCAGTCTCAACTGTTTCAGACATTTGAAAAGTGAGCTGGTAGTTGGGACTGTCAATATAGATATAGACATAGACATAGATACAGATTATAGACATAGATGTAGATATAGATATAGATATATAGATGATAGAGATATCTGTGTCTTCCTAGCTGTCTATCTCAAATAAATAAATATTTTAATTTTAAAAAAGAGTTAGGTTGTTTCCCAAAAATGTTAGCATGGAGGTACCATATAACCCAACAATTCCACATATGTTCAGATGAAAATGTGAAGAGGAGTGTTCACAGAAGCACTATTTGTAATAATCATAGAGTGGAAAGAATAAAAATTGCCATCAAGTGATGACTGCCTAAATAATATATGGTATTTCCATATAGTGAAATATTATTCAGCAGTCAAATATTACTATATTAACATGCAGTTGTACATGTTATAAAGTGGATAGCCCTTCAAAATATTATAACTGAAATGAATAAGTTACAAACAACTGCATTTTGTAATTCAATTTATATAAAATTTCAAGAATGGAGAAATCCATGGATACAGAAAGATAAGTAATTGTCTAGGGAAAAGGTTATAGAGATTTGAGGAAATTGGAAATGACTGTTAATGGGTATGGAACATCATTTTGGGGTGATAAAAAATGTCCTAAAATTGATCATGGTGGTAGTTACACAACTTTTTAAATTGTACAGCTTAAATAGGAGAATTTTATGGCATTCAAATCCTAGCTCAGTAGAACTGTTAAAAAGATTCAGTGGCTGTGGAAAGGCAAGGAGGATTTCAGTTCCTAAAAGATGGATTGCACACATACCAGTCTCTCCAACTGGCAATGGGAAGATAAAAAGTCTCAGCAAAAAAAATAGAAATAAAGAAGAATGGAGCTGAAACTTTAAAGTTGAAAGATAAAATAACCAACGTCAGGAACAAGGCAAAGATTCTCCTCCTCATTCCTAAGAATCACAGGACTGAAAGTTTCAACCAGTACAACAAAGCAAGATTAATAGAAAACATAACCATGGGGGCCAGTGTTGTGGTACAGCCGGTTAAGCTGTCACTTGCAGCTCCAGAATCCTATATCAGAGTGCAGATTCAAGTCCTAGCTGCTCTGCTGCTGACCCAGCTTCCTGCTAATGTGCCTGCAAAGGCAGCAGGTGATGGCCCAAGTGCTTGGGCCCTGCCACCTATGAGGGAAACGGATATGTAGTTCAGAATCCTGGCTTCCACCTGGCCCAGACTGGCTGTTGTGGCCATTTAGGAAGTAAACCATAAGATGGAAGATCTCTCTCTCTCTCCCTTCCTCTCTCTCTTTATCCCTCTGTATGTTTTTCGGCCTTTCAAATAAATACATCTTTAAAACAAATGCAACATGTCAGTGGGAAAGGAAGAAATAAAACTAATACATGATTGTCTACATAATAAAGAAAATTTCAAAAACTGTACAAAAATACTTCTAATGCTAATATGGGAGATTAGCACTTCACAGGATGGGACAATGTCAACAGACATAATTTAATCATGTTTCAATGTGATAGGGATGTGCTGAAAAAATCTTAGGCATCATTTACAATAAATTCAAAAAGGAGAATAATTTTGGTGCACCTCTAACAAAGTATACACAGAACTGAATTGTGAACACCATAAAACAGTTGGGAAAACACAGGCAAAAGATTAGACTTCACCGAAGAAGATATATGGCCAGAATATAACCACATGAGACCATCTGCCGCCTGGTAAGCCATTAAGGACAGGTAAATTAAAATAAGATAGCATCACACACCTACTAGAATGGCTTAAAAAAAGGTGCTGAAAAGGGTGTGGATCAAGTAGAATTCTCAAGCACTATCAAAAGTAATACAAAATTTGACAGTCAGTTTGAAGAACAGTTTGGCAAGTGTCTTAGACAGTAATGGTTGCTATAACAAATATATCTTAGACTGTGTGGCTGAAACAATAAACCTTTATTCTCAGAATTCTGGAGGTTGGAAAGCCCAAGATCAAGGTGTCAGCAGATCTGAGGACGGCTAATTTCCTGCTTTCTTTTTGAGTCATCACTAGGTAGAGATGACAGAGGGAAAACAAACTTTTCGTGTCTCTTCTTAGAAGGAAGCCAATCTCATCTACAAGGGCTCCACTCTTCTGAGCTGATCACCTTGTCAAAGCGCCATCAGCAACTGGAGATTAGCCGTCAACACAGGAATTTTGAAGAGGCACAAACTGTATCAGCGTTTTCCAGATAAAAATGATCACAATCAAGTCGACACTTAATATGCACCATCACATATTCAGTACATGGTAATAAGCTTTAATAAATTGAAAAATCCAGCTGTTTAGACAAACAGCACTCCCAAGTGAAATGCTGGGAAGCACTATCCTAGACTACAAATGCAAATATCCAGTGCAATAGCCAGGTACTCCCTAGAGAAGGGCAAACAACTGGAGAGGGCATTCTTCCATCTCTGGGTCTCTGACTCACTGTCCTTAAGTCATTTTCCTCCAAGCAATGATTGCATGCTACACTGGTGGCATAAATATTGGGAATTATTATGGTTTTCATTTCAATTACCACATCTTATTTCCAGTTTACCAATCTACCTCTTACTGGTATGTTCATCTTATGACTTCCAGGTGATTTTATTCAACTATTTTGGAAATAGAAAATTTAAGACCTACAAAAACAACTGTGGGGTCTGTCAGACACAGCCTAAGGGCCAGTTCCACCGCTGATCTCCAAGGTTATGTTGGATACTGGGGCTCTTTAATCCACTGGACACCACATAAGAGAACTCATGCTTTGCTAATCCAAGTTAACAAATGTTAACACATATTTGATCAAGCATCCATTGTTGGACCTCTCAGTAGCAGAGATGTCCACTTGCTCGGGAGGACGCCCAAAGATCCAGACTCCAGACGAGTTGATGCAAAAAACACGAGGTTTTTATTGAACGTTTGCGCAAATGGGCCCCCACCTCAGGCGGTGAGGAGCCCTGAGCAGCAGTTTCACACAGCTTATATAGGCAACCAATTAGCATATTCCTAGGCGGAGAATGCTGAGGTGTTACAGGATTGGTCAGTTCAGAGGGTCCATTAGCATATGGGAGAGTGCTGACGAAGAATGCTGAGGGAGAGTGCTGAGGGAGAGTGCTGAGGTGGCACAGGATTGGCCGGTCGCAGTGACATCATAAGAGCGTGCCCAGAAACTCTCTGAAGGGAGGGGCAGTTCTGCTCTGGGTTCACCTAGAGTTCACCCAGAGAAGGGAGGGGAAGCTCCACTCTGGGCATGCTCAGAGGCTTCCCGAAGGGGCGGGGCGGCTCCGCTCCAGGCGCGGTCCCTCCGCACCAGCGCCTGTGGCCTTGCGGGGCGCCCTGAGGAGACCCAACGATCACCCGCGGCCGGGGCATCCCAAGGATGTCTCGGGTGGGGAGACCCCTTGGCCGCCGGCCGAGGGCGAGGAGTCTGGTCCGGGGGCGACTGGGCCCTCACAGGCTCTATGATCACGCGGGGCCGGAGCGTGATAACCCGCGGCCGCGGAGCCCCAGCGACGACCCGGGGCTGAGGTGGCCCTACCATTCCAGAGCAGCCCCGCCGCGACGCTGCCACTAAATGAGGGGGGAGGGACCCGGGGCAGCTCTCCCCGTAAGGGTCCTTCACCATAACATATAAAATCATGTCAACTGACCTCTATCTAAATTCAACCCTTGTAACAACACAGAATATGAGATGTGGGTGAAGTCTCCTTTGGACACACAGAGATTTAAAAAAAAAAAAAAAGCTCAATAATTCATTCGTCACAATTATTGAGCTTAATTCCTTATCTTCCTTGGGCTTCCGTTTCCAAATCTGCCTATTGAACTCAGACTGGAAACCCTCTGAGGGCTCTCCAGCCACCAGAGTCTCCTTTCTCAGCAGGTGTGACCATCACTGTCATTTCCTTGCTCTAGGATGGCTCTGTGGAGACAATACTGTGTGCCCTCGAGCCCTCGGCTCCTTGGACAGTAGTCTCAGATTTTCACTGAGGATCACCCAGCTCCTCACTTCACTGTCAGGTCTACAGTATCTCTCTGAGGCATTTTTATTTTCTGAATCTTGACTTGAGCCCAATAATTGCACATTAAGCAAACACTCCAGGTAATTCTGATACAAGTAATCTGTTTGAAATACACTAAGATAAAAAGGTTAATAACGCCACAAATTGGCTGCATAAATGTAGATTGCTGAATAGACACAGTATCACTGCACTGCGCCCTTTGCTTTGGAGAAAAACAAACAACAAACCCTTATGCAAAGAAATTTGAATCTGCTGTTTTTTTTCTTTTTTCTAGAAATGGATTTTCTGAGCTCATGTGATTTTCTTTGAGGCTTTCCCCAAACTGGAAAATGTACATGCTGGGCTAGAATTTGCTCAAGTGAGCCTACTACTGCATTTAAACATAGCTAGAGGCAACACCCTTCTGTTATTTCTATTATGTAGAGAGGAGATAAAATACAGGAATAGTCATGAAAATACCAGAGAAAATGATACTGTTCCAATGAAGGAAGAGCCAGAGGAATTAAGAAGAAGTTGATGAGCTATAGTTTGGGCCAATTCTGAGATCAAGGAAGATTCCTATCATCCATGTCCAGTGGATCCTCTCACTCAGAGCTGAGGTGTTATGAATCTTGAGATGAAGCATTAGGAGGCAATGGTGATGTGAGAACTAATAGACCCAAATCCACTTGGTGCAAGTCCAACTTCAAACTATGTAATATGAGAAAAAACTACTCAACCTGTCTTTCATTTTTCTTAGCACTAAAGTGGCATAATAGACCAAATTATGGGTTTGTTGTAAAATTTAAGTGTGATGGCACATGTCAAAATCACTGCACAATGTAGGACTTACCAAATTAGGGAATGATTACTTTGATGAAGTAATTCACTGATTACCCTAGATGACATAATTATATCACATCGCCTTACAGCTCAGGCAAAAAGAGCACTGAAACTTGCTTTCACAAGTCCTGGAAACTGATGAAGTTTTTGTTCCCATAAATCTAAGATTTAGGCAACAAACCATAGAGAAGATAAAATGAGAACTCCCAAGAAATGGGTTTTTGGTTAGAAAAAAAATAGTTGTGAATTTTTCTTGAAAGCAGCATCCAAAACAGCCAACATGGGGCCAAATGTTGTGGAAAATAGGGTAAACCATGGTCTGCAATGCCAGCATCCCATATGAGTGCTGGTTAATGTCCCGGCTGCTCCACTCCTGATGCAGCTCTTCTGGGAAGGAGAGCAGAGGATGGCCCAAGTGTTTGGGCCCCCACAACCCTTATGGGAGACCTGGATGAGGTTTCTGGCTCCTGACTTTGGTGTTGCCCGGTGCTGGCCTTTGAGGCCATCTAGGGAATGTGCTGATGAGAGTGCTCTCTCCACTCTGTCTCTGTCTCTCTGTCTCTCTCCCCGTGCTTGTGTGTGTGTCTTCCTTTCTCTCTCTGTAACTCTGATTTTCAAATAAATAAATATCTTTATAAAAAGTAGTTCAAAAAGAAATCATGCTTCTTACATAACCAAGTAAGTGCAAACGGTTTCTGAAAATCAAACAAAAGGCCGGCGCCGTGGCTCAACAGGCTAATCCTCCGCCTTGCGGCGCCGGCACACCGGGTTCTAGTCCCGGTCGGGGCACCGGATTCTGTCCCGGTTGCCCCTCTTCCAGGCCAGCCCTCTGCTGTGGCCCAGGAGTGCAGTGGAGGATGGCCCAGGTGCTTGGGCCCTGCACCCCATGGGGAGACCAGGAAAAGCACCTGGCTCCTGGCTCCTGGCTCCTGCCATCGGACGAGCGCGGTGCGCCGGCCGCAGCGCGCCGACCGCGGCGGCCATTGGAGGGTGAACCAACGGCAAAGGAAGACCTTTCTCTCTGTCTCTCTCTCACTGTCCACTCTGCCTGTAAAAAAAAAAAAAAAGAAAGAAAGAAAGAAAATCAAACAAAAGCATGCGTGAAAGATCGCTGAGCCAAAGCTTTGCTATAAGTTAATGAGCTTAATGGGTGGTCCAGCCTCCCAGTCACCTTTCTCAGAACACCTGAATCTCAGTGCAGATTTTCAGGTCCTATTCTGAAGAACAAATTCCTGTTTGACCTCAGAGTATCTTCATTATATGAAACTTTTTATAGCTATCATTGAGAGTATTGTTCAGTCAGCATTTTTGTTATTGAGAGAAAGGCTTTGATCTATGGATCATTCTGAAGCCTTGACAATTCAGCACTGTATTAACTACAAGAAGATATAAGCATTCCAGTGGTACAGCGCCCAACTTTAATATGACATAAGCGGATGCAGTTTTTCAGAGCAAGTGAAAAACATCATTGTGAATGGGAGATGTGGATTTGCAGAAGGGCATGCTTGGGGCAGGAAGGACTGATCAACAAGTATCCTCAAGCTACATGCCTTCCTGGTCATTGAACTCCTTTCAGTCTCAGAAGCGCCCTCAATGGTGCATACATCACAGGTCACATTGTTGACAGGTCAACTCAAAGTGTGAATTTAATGTGATTGGCATGAACAACTGCTGAATTTTCTTTGTCCTAGTTGTGGTCTTTACACTCCTGGTTCCCAGCCCTGCATGAATTTTTCTAGCACCTCTGACAACACAGCCCCAAAACAACCTGATAGTAGTGTAGACCTGTCTGGGAATTCCTGGCCAACTTTTATTACCATTCAAGTTGCTGGGACACAACAGTGCCAATATAGCAAAAATATATTCCTGTGTACCCTCTACCATGACACAGGTCCAAACCTTAATGAAATCATCTGTTAATCTGTTATATGGGGTTGAGGTGCTTAGTATCTTTCTGACAACTCCTACTCATGCACATTTGATGGGAATACAGCTAGACGCAAGCAGAGACAGTTTCTAAGAGGGCGTCTCTGAAATACACTAAGGTCATCTCTAGACTACTTCCTTGTTTGGAAGCCTGTCATAATGAGGCTGCTGGTGATTACATCATTTATGTTCATGTCATTGTCCCTTTCTACTCACAATGACTTATAAAATTACTGTATAGTGAGGTGAGTTTACTAGTTATTTAAATATTTCTTCAAGAAATATCAGTTGAATAGTACCCCTTTTGATGATCCCTAGAAGCATGAAGAGTTTCCAAATGTTGTTTCTTCATGGAATGTGATTACATTGGAACTTGATATCCTAGAAATCAATTGGCTGTTACATGCCAAGTCCTTTTCTGAGCACTGTAAGAGTACTCAAAAAGTTCATGGAAAATTTGAATTAGAAAAATAAGTGTATTTGGGTGCCAAATAAATTAAAAATTACATGTATGAAAAATCTTCAAAAAGATTATGGAAATGTGCATTATGAAAAAATATGCATGGATTACAAAATGTTTTCTGCACTGAAATAAACTTATCTTTCTATCCCATTTTTCACAAATTTGTTGAATTTCCCTTGCAGTATTGTTATTTTTACTTTTTAAAATGCAAGTTAAAAACTGAGCTATCAGGGTGTAGGTACGTTTCCAAAGGTCACATAGGTAGCAAGTCATGGATTTAAATCCATCTAGTACAGTCCCTAACAATTGAGTCCTTAGCCATTGTCCCATGCTGCCCTTATTGGAGAAGAGATCCTCATGTGGTGTAAGAGTTTATTTGCCCATCCTGTAACACTCCCCTCTTTCTTCCTCCCTAACAGAGCCTTAGTTGCCTAGGGCTTCCAACTGTATTTCAAACATTCAGCTTTGTAAAGAAAGCTGATTCCACCCTCTGGAATGGACCTCATTTTTTAAGAGTAACTCACCTCCCATTACAGTGTTTAATTGAGGAATAGACTCGACACATTGGGTTGTGCTGGGCTGTTTTCTGGGACTAGGAATGTTCTTTCTCACTCTTCTGGAGGGAGCTTCCTCAAATCCCTGGGCACTGTTGTGAATAGATGGAAACCTGGAGATATTGCAGTCGTCTGGCTTCCAGCTCCAGAATGAACTCAGTACATACAATTTGTACTCTGACCAAGTTCAAAGACAGTATGGAGAAACTGAACTGGGATCACAGGGTTATATTCACTCCTATAGTCTACTTCAATCCAGAATGTTAAATAATGTGAACAAACTAATTTCCTTCTTCATCCAGACAAGATGTAAGTCCTTACTTGTTTTAACATACGACTTGTGCACAATGAGCTTGTCACTCCCTGGGTCTCTAACAGATGCTCTTGTGCTTATCAGTTGGTTATGACAGCATGAGCTACACTGGTACATCAGCAGGGACCCAGCCATGACAGCAGCTCCTGGTGTAGCACCAATCACATCACATGTCAGTGCAGAATATTTCTCTTTTGTAAAGACTTTAAGGGTGCCCATCAACAATCCATTGTTGACTATATGTATTTATGAAAACTTCTAAAACTGCAAGAGATGGTGGAGGATAACTTATAGCTTTTCATACAAAAATTGTATCTGTATTTATGAAGAGCTATTTAAAGTTTATTTTGACAAGGAATTACATCTTACTTCCCAGAAGTCCTCAAAACTCTTGAAGAGCTCTTTACTTTGCAGAATGTACCCTATGTAGTGAACAAGTCCTTTCAACGAAGTAATTCACAATTGAATACTTAAACTGTTGCAAGAAAGAATTTGATCGAAGTTATTTTAGAGAAAGATATTAATGAATATTTATGATATTGATACAACAGATAATATTTTGATGAATAAACATTTTAAACAAATCACATGTTCTACATTTATTAACTCGGTTTATTTCAAGTCACAAATTAAATACTGATAGACAGGAACTTTTCATAGGCATAACTAACCTATGAATCATTAAATTCTGATAGTTTTGAAAGTTAATCCAGTAAGAGCTGAAATTAGTGTCCATAAAATTTAATTGTCTCTTGACTGGTGTATTAATTTGCTAAGGATGCTATAGACTGGGTGGATTAAACAACAAATTAATTTAATCAAAGTCCTGGAGACTCAAAATTCGAGATCAAGGTGTTGGCAGGTGCTGTGGTTTGGATATGGTTTAGGTGTCCTTTAAAGGTTTGTGTGTTGGGAACTTGGTTCTCAACGTGGCAGTGTTAAGAGGTGGTGAAGCTTGAGGAAGTGCAGTGTGGTGGAGGTAATTAGGTCATACAAGGGTGCTGCCCTCAGAAGGTACTAATGTGGGTCTCGGAGGAACCTGGTTAGCTCTTACGAGAGTTATTATAAAAGAGCAAGACTGGCCCTACCCCAAGCCCTGTCTCTCTCCTTCCTGCCATGATGCATTCTGCAGAGGACAAATAAATGGAACTGCCCAATCTGGAACTTTAAATCTCCAAAACTGTGAGTTACATAAAAATTAGCCAGCTTCAGGCATTTAGTTATGGTAAGGAGAAACCAGCTAACACAGCAGGGTTGCTTCTTCTGTGGCCCCGCTCCTTGGTTAATGAAAGGCTATCACTCTCTGGGTCTTCTCATGGCTTTCCTTCTGTGCTTCTCCTTCACAATGACCTCTTTTGTTTTAGTTTGAGAGGCAGACACACACACACACACACACACACACACACACACTCACATCTAAAGAGACAGACAGACAGAAAGAATTCTCTCTACGGGTTCACTCCTCAAATTTCTACAGTGGCCAGGGCTGGCATGCAGACTAAGAACTCAATTCACGTCTCCCATGTGGGCACCAGGCACTCAATTCCTTCGGCCATCATCTGCCTCCCAGAGTGTGCATCAACAGGAAGCTGGAATCAGGATTTGAACCCAGGTATTCCAATGTGGAATGCAGCTTCCCAGGCAGCATCTTAACTTCGAGGCCAACCATCCATCCAGACAATGTCCTCTTTTTATAGTGAAAATTATTATATTGGATTTGGGCCCATTCCAATGACATTACTTAATTTAAATGACCTGTTGAAAGATACCATCACCAAGTACAGTCATAGCTTGAGGATTAGGACCTCAACTTGTGAATTTTATGGGGAAGGAAATAATTCAGGTAATCACAATTGGCTGTGCAAATATTGCAATATTTAAAAAAAATCAGCACATGGTTAAGCATGGTTCTGAGGGAGGTGGTTTATCAGCAATAAATTGTCCTTAGGAAGTGAATGAGGGTTTTTTTTTCTTCTACATTTTAATATTTGAGTTGACAAATTCTGTCATATCGATGATTTTGACTAAAACCACGTAGCAAATAGAAATCACACTAGGGAGAGTCCTGGGCAAGATGGCAGAATAGGAAGGCAGGACACTGATAATCTGGGCAGAGACAGTTTCATAAAAGTGGAGATACTGCAGGTTCAAGGAAGAGTAGGGGAAGAAACAGCAGAGGAAACTCTTCCTGAACTAGTGATTCACAGTGGACCTTCGAGGAGAGCGTGGGAGCCCGCAGTTCGGGACACCAGCGGCCGACTCAACGCACCAGCACTGGAACCTGAGGTGAGCTGAACCTCAATAGCCCGAGACACCAGTAGGGAAGCGGAAAGAGGAGACTAGAGCGAACAAGGCTTGAAACCCTGTGGGGAAAAGTTCACCAGGCTAACTAGAAGAGAGAGAGAAAGAAAAAAGTGACTGATACAGACACGAGTTTGTCTCTCTCCACCCACCTCTCAAAGGTGAGCAAGACAAAGAGCAGGCACCATTTTGGACATATGTCATAAGCAGGGCGACCTCAGGTCTGCACCGGCCCTGAGCCTAGCAGAAAAACCTGACTCTGGGCATGGGGGTGAAATAACAGGAGATTAGAACCTAATGAATGTGTGGTGCTAATGAACTGAGACTGTGAAAAAAGAGACTGTGGGGGGAGAGAACTCACGGAATTCACCACGTGAGTACTCTCCAGAGACGCTACAGTACGGTAGCCTTGGTAGCGCAGTGGTGAGACTGCAGGAGAATTTGAACCCACACTGAAGGCCGCAGAGATTCCCTCTCTGGTCCTTGGGAAAGAGCTTCCGATCTCTGGCTCCTGTGGGTATATCATTTGCCTGCTAACCACCCCCAATGCCATTCAGCTGTGTGGAATTACGTCCCTTTTGAATCAAAAATAGAAAGAAACAGAGAGAGATTTACCACGCCTAACCTGGGAGTGTCTCCTTTGGCACACCCTCAACCCTGAGGAACCAAACAGAGCTCTCAGGCCACACCCATCTCAAGCCTCTAAGGCTCCATTGAAAGCAGACAGTCCACTTATCTAGAGTCATAGTATAACAAGAAAAAACACCACAGTGAAGAAACCAATATGCCAAACAACAAACGCAAAAACCAAGGTAACAAGAACAAGGAAGACACTATGACACCCCCAAATGAAAAAGACACCCCAATTCAAGATTACGAAGATGAAGAGATAGAAGAAATGCAAGAAGCAGATCTCAAAAAATTGATAAGAACACTAAGAAGTACTCAAAAACAAATTCTTGAACTACAGAAATCCTTAATGGACAAGGTAGAATCTCTCTCGTGAAAATGAAATATTAAGGAGGAATCAAACTGAAATGAAACAACTAGTAGAACATGAAACTGTGATAGTGACGAGAAATCATAATGAAGTGAAGAATTCAATAGATCAAATGAAAAACACATTAGAGAGCCTTACAAACAGAATGGGTGAGGCAGAAGAGAGAATATCGGACTTAGAAGACAGAGCACAGGAAAGTATATAGTCAAACCAAAGACAAGAAGAGGAAATTAGAAATCTAAAAAATATTGTTGGGAATCTACAGGATACTATTAAAAAACCCAACATTCGGGTTCTAGGTGTTCCTGAAGGTATGGAGAGGGAGAGAGGATTAGAAGGCCTTTTTAGGGAGATACTAGGAGAAAATTTCCCAGTTTTGGAGAAGGACAGAGACATTCTAATACAGGAAACTCATAGAACCCCTAGTAAACATGACCAAAAGAGATCCTCACCACGACACATTGTAATTAAACTCACCACAGTGAAACAGAAAGAAAAGATCCTAAAATGTGCAAGAGAGAAACATCAGATTACTCTCAAAGGAGCTCCAATTAGACTCATAGCAGACTTCTCATCAGAAACGCTATAAGCTAGAAGGGAATGGTGAGACATATCCCAGGTACTAAGAGAGAAAAACTGCCAGCCCAGAATATTATATCCTGCAAAGCTCTCATTTGTGAATGAAGGTGAAATAAAGATCTTTCATTGCAAACAGAAATTGAAAGAATTTGTTGCCACTCGTCCAGCCCTGCAAAAGATGCTTAAAGATGTGTTACACACAGAAACACAGAAACACAGCCATCCACATGAAAGAAGGTAAACGAAGGGAACCTCACAGCAAAAGATCACAGGAAATTCAAAGCATACATTTGGATAAAGAAATTATGGGACATGTACTCCATAGAATACTATACAGCAGTCAAAAACAATGAAATCCGGTCATTTGCAACAAGATGGAGGAATCTGGAAAACATCATTCTGAGTGCATTAAGCCAGTCCCAAAGGGACAAATATCATATGTTCTCCCTGATCGGCGACAACAAACTGAGCACCAAAGGGGAAACCTGTTGAAGTGAAATGGACACTATGAGAATCAGTAAATTGATCAGCTCTTGTGCTGACTGTTGTTGTACAATGTAACACTTTATCCATTTTAGTATTTTTTTATTCTAGTACTAGTGGTTGAACTCTGTAAATAACAATTATGCTTAGGTGTTCAAATTTTCACTGAAAAGTGATCCCTGTGAAATATAAGAGTGGGAATAAGAGAGGGAGGAGATGTACAATTTGGGACATGCTCAATCAGTCATGCCCCAAATGATGGAGTTAGAAACGTGCCAGGGGATTCCAATACAATCCCATCAAGGTGGCATGTACCAAGGCCATCTCACTAGTCCAAGTGATCAATTTCAGTTCACAATTGATCACACTGATAGGTCTAAGAGTCAAAGGGATCACACAAACAAGACTAGTGCCTGCTCATACTAACTGATAGAATCAAAAAGGAAGACAATGATCCAACTTGGGAAGTGAGATACACAGCAGACTCATAGAAGGGCAGATGTCCTAAGTAGCACTCTGGCCTCAGAATCAGCCCTTAAAGCATTCAGATCTGGCTCAAGAGCCCATGAGAGTATTTTAGGCATGGAAAGCCAAGACACTCTGGAAAAAAAATGACCTAAATGAAGATCTCTGCGAGTGAGATCCCAGTGGAAAGATGGGGCCATCAAAGAAGGAGGTACCTTTCTCTGAAGGGAGGAGAGAACCTCCACTTTGACTATGACCCTGTCAGAATAAGATTGAAGTTGGTGAACTCTAAAGGTTTCCATAGCCTTGGCAACTCATGACTAGAGCCTAGGGAGATTCCTAACGCCATAAACAAGAGTGTCAAATTGTTAAATCAACATCAGGAGTCACTGTGTACTTATGTCCCATGTGGGATCTGTCCTTAATGTGTTGTCCAATGTGAAGTAATGCTATAACTAGTACTGAAACAGTATTTTACACTTTGTGTTTCTGTGTGGGTGCAAACTAATGAAATCTTTACGTAGCATATACTGAATTGATCTTCTGTATATAAAGATAATTAAAAATGGGAAAAAAAAACTTGGTGTTAAATTGGAAATTGCATAGAAAATTAATCAATTACCAGTAATCTGACGTTTCTCTCTTACACATTTTAGGATCTTTTCTTTTTGTTTCACTGTGGTGAGTTTAATTACAACATGTCGTGCTGAGGATCTCTTTTGGTCATGTTGATTAGGGGTTCTATGAGCTTCTTGTACTAGGATTTCTCTGTCTTTCTCCAAACCTGGAAAATTTTCTCCTAGTATCTCACTGAAAAGGCCTTCTAATCCTTTCTCCCTCTCCATGTCTTCAGGAACTCCTAGAACCCGAATGTTGGGTTTTTTAATAGTATCCTGTAAATTCCCCCATGAGAGTATTTTTGTCATGGAAAGCCAAGACACTCTGGAAAAAAAAAAAAAGAAGAAGAAGAAGACATAAACGAAAGATATCTGCGAATGAGATCCCAACGGAAGGAACAGGGCCACCAGAGAAGGAGGTACCTTTTTCCGAAGAAAGGAGAGAACCTCCACTTTGACTATGACCCTGTCAGAAAAAGATCCAAGTCGGCGAACACTAAAGGCTTCCATAGCCTCGGCAACTCATGACTATAGCCTAGGGAGATTACTGACGCCATAAACAAGAGTGACAAATTGTTAAATCGGCAACAGTAGTCACTGTGTACTTATGGCCCATGTATGATCTGTCCTTGATGTGTTGTCCAAGGTGAAGTAATGCAATAACTAGTACTGAAACAGTATTTTTGCACCTTGTGTCTCTGTGCGGGTGCAAACTGACAAAATGTTTGCTTAGTATATACTGAATCGATCTTCCATATAGAAAGATAATTGGAAATGATAAAAAAAATTGGAAGTTACATAAAAATCAATCAATTTTAAAAAAATAATATCATGTAGGATCTCTGTCCTTAATGTGCTGTACAACGTGATTTAATGCTACAACTAGTGCTCAAAGAGTATGTTTCTCTCTGTGATGATATGTGAGGGCAAATGGTTTAAAATCTTTTCTTAACACATACTGAACTGAGCTCCTGTATACAAAGAGAATTGAAAATGAATCTGGATGTGATTGAAAGGGGAGGGGGAGTGGGTAAGGGGGAAGGGTAGCGGGGGGGAGGGGAGGTATGGGTGGGGAAGCCATTGCAATCCACAAATCCACAAGTTGTACCTTGGAAATTTATATTCTAAATAAAAATAGAAAAACGAAAATTAATCAATTAAAAATATATCAGGTAGGATCTCTGTCCTTAATGTGCTGTACATTGTGAATTAATACTATAACTAGTACTCCAACAGTATTTTTCACTTTGTGTTGCTATGTGAGGGCAAACTGTTGAAATCTACGTAATATGTACTAAACTGATCTTCTGTATATAAAGAGAATTGAAAATGAATCTTGATGTGAATGGAAGGGGAGAGGGAGTGGGAAAGGGGAGGGTTGCGGGTGGGAGGGAAGTTATGGGGGGGGAAGCCATTGTAATCCATAGGCTGTATTTTGGAAATTTATATTCTTTAAATAAAAGATTTATTTAAAAAAAAGAAATCACACTAGGGAAAAAGAAGATAGCATTTTAAAATTAACAATTTCCATCTCTACTAATTATAGGGCTATCCTTATCATTCTAATTTAAATCAACAATCTCTCCTCACTAATCATTTCTTAACAGTCCCAAAGCCAAGGTCCTATGCCAGTGCTTTTGACCTGCTTCTGCTTCTCATAGTTTCACCTAGTACATATATAGGGAGTGTGCTAGCAGTCCCCTGGGGAGGACGTGCACCCAGGAACCCTCAAAGGGCAGAATGCAACAGCAGAAATAGGAGAAACGTGGTCAAGGTTTTGAAATTATGAATGCATTCTGTTAATCTGAGTGTTTTTATATTTTCCCTCAGCTTTTAAGAAATAATTGTGGAGCACATGGACTGATGTAAAATTACATTTTTATGTATTAATTTATAAATACCACAAACCAGAAACTGTAAAAAGCCAATGTTTACAGAGAATCCATTATTTTACCCCTGCCCCTCTTTGTTCTCATCTGCCCCCTTTTTGGGGAGCAGGTGTTCCATTTTGAAAACCATTGGCTTAGATACTTATGATTAGTGAGTGTCGTCTATGGGCACACACCTGGAAGAGGCAGAGTCTTTAGGGGGAAGGATAAGTGTACACACAGCTTTTCTCAAGACCTAACTGACTTTTTCCATCCCTACAAACTCTGAAGGTGGATGGGACACTTGTCCTTGGTTGTTGATGATCTTCCTATATTTTTTCACTTCTAAACCTATATCCTTAAAACAAAATGAATTATCTGTCTTGAGTCTCCTTCTAAACCTGTGCAGCCTTACTCCTTGTTGTTGCCTCCTGCAACACCAGTCACGGCTGCCCTTTCTCTTGAGGACACCACTAGGCAGCCTCCCATATGGACAGGCTTGGAAAGAGCTTTCTCCGAAGTCTGAAGGAAGGAGGCCTTCTAACTTGGGAAATCTCCCACTGGAATTCTGTGTGTTCCCTGAGTCCAGCAAAACAGAGGTCAGCAGAGGGGCCTGGCTCTGCTGCTTATCCTGGTCGACAGAGTTGCTATGTCTGTCATCATGGGAAGCTGTAGAGTGACAGACTTATTAGGTAGTGTTACCTTGATACTTTGTGTTGTTTTTTTTAATAGTGGGAAATGTCATAAACTTTAATTTGTAGTTAAAAACTTGAACTGAACGTATTTTTCTGCCATGCAGACTTTGAAAATTTGTAGACAATTCAAGGAGCCTATATACACCAATTTTATATACTTATAAAGATATATAAAAGATAATTTATATATAAAGATATATACAAAGATATATAAGGATATCATAGATGCTTAGACTTCTCATTAATCCCAGAACATCTATAAATATATATGTAGATATACATATAAATTGCTGGCTATATAGATAGATAAAGATTTGTGTGCCATTTATGTCTGACAGGGGTTTGCAGGATCTGTCTGCATACAACCAGTATTTACTCAAATAGATGTTTTCTTTTGCCAAATGGTTAAGTAACTTATGGATCTGAAGTTTTAGGATAATTTGTATGTCTTATTTTTCACAGTGAGTAATTTCGCACTATGTTATCCTGTTTTAGACTCAGTTTTTCTGGCACTCTTCCCACAGCTGCCAAGGGTCAAGAATCAGGAACTACCTCTCAAGAAGTCCCAGCTGGCCAGAGTGATTGGGCTTGTTAATCCAATTATCTCCTCTTCTGTCACCCAATGCTACATTCGTCCTACTGGCCAATGGTATGATGATTGTAGTATTGCCACACTTCCACATATTGGCCATCACTTCTCTCTTCTGGCTTAAGTGTTCTGGGTGATGTCATTATAACATAAAGGAATAGTCTATATTTCCCAAGATTTGGACCTAAAGGAATTAGTTTGTTGGCCTAATACTCTTCAGAAAAGCTTTCCTACTCTTGGTCTTTAGCTCAAGATATCCTAGACCCAGACTTCTCATGAACACCAGAACATCTGTAAAAATCAAAGCTAGGGTTTTTGCATAAACTTTAGCCATCTAAGATACATGTACTTTTTTTTTTTTACAGGCAGAGTGGACAGTGAGAGAGAGAGAGACAGAGAGAAAGGTCTTCCTTTTGCCGTTGGTTCACCCTCCAATGACCGCCGCGGCTGGCGCGCTGCGGCCGGCGCACCGCGCTCGTCCGATGGCAGGAGCCAGGAGCCAGGTGCTTTTCCTGGTCTCCCCATGGGGTGCAGGGCCCAAGCACCTGGGCCATCCTCCACTGCACTCCTGGGCCACAGCAGAGGGCTGGCCTGGAAGAGGGGCAACCGGGACAGAATCCGGTGCCCCGACCGGGACTAGAACCCGGTGTGCCGGCGCCGCAAGGTGGAGGATTAGCCTGTTGAGCCACGGCGCCGGCCGATACATGTACTTTTAAGAGACTTCTCTACTTTTGTAAGGACTAACAATGTTTTTACTACATTAGAAATGATATTGCTTATTGTAAAAAATTAACACTAAAAATTGACAAGAGAAAAACAACAAATAAGCCAAATCCCATTATCAGAAAATACTCAAGGTCAACATTTGATGAACATTATTATAGATATTTCTCCAAATATATGCTAATAAAATAATGGATGGATGAAATAAAAATTTTTGAAACCAAAAATTATTAATGTGTGCTATTCAAAACTACAAAACACTAAATTAAATTTTAATTGAACTTAATGGAAGGAAAGGAAATGAATAGTATTCCTGAACTTCAGTTAATTCATTCTTTTTTTTTTATTTGACAGGCAGAGTTAGACAGTGAAAGAGAGAGACAGAGAGAAAGGTCTTCCTTCCATTGGTTCACCCCCCAAATGGCTGCCATGGCCAGTGCTGTGTTGATCCAAAGCCAGGAGCCAGGTGCTTCCTCCTGGTCTCCCATGCAGGTGCAGGGGCGCAAGCACTTGGGCCATCCTCTACTGCCTTCCAGGACCTAGGCAGAGAGCTGGACTGGAAGAGGAACAATCAGGACTAGAACCTGGTGCCCATATAGGATGCCAGCACCGCTGGCAGAGGATTAACCAAGTGAGCCACAGCGCTGGCCCTAATTGCATCTTCTTTACAATGAGGATTCCTTTCCAAAACAGTAGGAATAAAAAGATTATTAAAACATTAGGAAAATTCTGTTATTTCTTTTCTAAACTATGTATTTCACTTTTAGGTAATATTTATTGTTATCCTGCTAAAAAGAATAACATTAGTACTCATACTTTTATTATTTTTATCTAACTTGCTTCTCCTCTCCTCACTCCCAGTTTTTGTTACTATCTACATTATTTTTTTGATAAACAAATAACATATTTATTGGAAATCCAGCAAGTATAATTGTGCTATGAATTCCAGTAATCTCTTGGTGGAGGTTTTTCTCTGATATGCTGCTGGATTCAATTGGCCCAAAATTTTTTGAGGACTTTTGTGTCTGTAGTTCTCTTTCTCTGTTAGGTTTTTTCTGGGTTTATGCATTAAGGTGATCCTGGCTACATAGAAAGAATTTGGGAGGATTCCCCCTCTTTGAATTGTTTTGAATAACTTAAGAAGAATTGGAGTTAGTTCCTCTTTAAATGTCTGATAGAATTCAGCAGTGAAGCTATTTGGTCCTGGGCTTTTTTTGTTAGGAGAGTCTTTATTACTGTTTCAATTTCTGCCTTGTTAATGGGTCTGTTTAGGTTTTCTATGTTTTTATGGCTCAGTTCAGGTAGATAATATGTGTCCAGGAATCCATTTCTTCTAGGTTTCCCAGTTTGTTGGCATACAGCTCTTTGTAGTAGTTTCTGATGATTACTTGTATTTCTGTGGTGTATCTTGATACATTTACTTTTTCATCTTTAATTTTATTTATTTGGGTTTCTCTCTCCTTTTTTTGGTTAGTTGGGCCAATGGTGTGTCAGTCTTGTTTTTTTTTTTTTTCCTCAAAAAATCAGCTCTTCACTTTGATGATCTTTTGTACTATGTTTTTGGTTTCAATTTTGTTGATTTCTTCTCTAATTTTAATTATTTCTTTTTTCTTACTAGTTTTGGGTTTGGTTTGCTATTGTTTTTCTTTATCCTTGAGATACATTGATAGTACATTTATTTGGTGCCTTCCCAATTTCTTGATATAGGCTCCAACTGCTATAAACTTTACTCTTAACACTGCTTTAGCTGTATCCCATATGTTTTGATATGTTGTACTGTCGACTTCATTTGTTTCCAGAAATTTTTTCATTTCTCTTTTTATTTCTTTTTTTAAAAAACTTTTATTTAGTAAATACAATTTTTTTTCCAAAGTACAGTTTATGGATAACAATGGCATTTCCCCCCCATAACTTCCCTCCCACCCGCACCCCTCCCATCTCCCGCTCCCTCTCCCATTTTATTCACATCAAGATTCATTTTCAATTCTCTTTATATACAGAAGATCGATTTAGTTAATGTCCAATGTGAATTAATTCTGTAACTAGTACTCAAACAGTATTTTACACTTTATGTTCTGTGTGGGTGTAAACTGATGAAATCTTTACTTGATATACACTAAATTGATCTCTTTTTATTTCTTCTATGACCCATTGTTCATTCAGGAGCATGTTGTTCACTCTCCATGTGTTTGCGTATGTTCTGGAGAGTCCTAATTGCTGATTTCCAGTTTCATTCCATTGTTGTCTGAGAAAATGCATGGCATGATTTCATTTCTTTTTTTTTTTAATTTGAGACTTGCTTTATGGCCTAACATCTGGTCAATCCCAGAGAAAGTTCCATGTATTGGTGAGAAAAATGTGTATTCTGTGGCTGTAGAGAGGGAAGGCACTGTAGGTATCTGCTAGGTCTATTTGATCTATAGTGTCAACTCTGTTGTTTCTTTTATGATTTTCTGTCTGGTTGATCTGTCCATTGCTGAAAGTGGGGAATTGAAGTCCTCCATAACTAATGTATTTAAGTCTATATCTTCCATTAAATCCTTTGACATTTCATTTAGGTAGCCAGGTATCCAGTAATTTGGTGCATATACATTTATATTTACACCTTCCTGTTGAATTGATTCTTTAACCATTATATAGTGTCTTTGTTTGTCTTCTTGAATAGTTTTTGTGTTAAAGCCTATTTTGTCTGTTATTAGGATGGCCACACCAGGTCTTTTTTAATTTCTGTTAGCATAGATTATCTTTTTCCAACCTTTCAATTTCAGTCTGTATGCATCTTTGTTGGTAAGATATATTTCTTGTAGGCAGCAAATAGATGGGTTTTCTTTTTTAATCCATTCAGCCAGTCTGTGTCTTTTAACTGGGGAGTTGAGCCCATTTACATTCAGGGTGACTATTGTTAAGTACCAACTTTGCCCTGCTATGTTTCTGTAAATAGTCCTAATTCTGTATTTTGAGCTTCCTGTTTTGTACTTTTGCTGGGTCATTTTCTGCATTCGTCTTTCATAGTGACGTTTCTGTTTCTGTGTGTAGCACAACCTTGAGCATGTTTTGGAAGACTGAGCAAGTAGTTACAAATTCTTTCAATTTCTGTTTATTGTGGAAAGTCTTTATTTCTCCTTCATTCATACATGAGAGCTTTGTAGGGTATAGGATTCAGGGTTGACAGTTTTTTTCTTAGGACTTAGAATATATTGCACCATTTTCTTCTTGCCTATAGAAATTCTGATGAGAATTCTGCAGTGAGTCTAATTGGATTTCCTCTGAATGTGATTTGGCGTTTCTCTTATTTATTTTAAGAGCTTTTCTTTATGTTTTGCTGTGGAAGTTTCAGTACAGTGTGCTTTGGTGAAGATCTTATCTGGTTGTGTCTATTGGGAGTTCTATGTACTTCCTGTACTTGGATGTCTCTTTCTTTCTCCAGATTGGTAAATTTTCTGTTATATTTTCATTAAGTAGGCCTCCTAATCCCTTGCTCTCTTTCCATGTCTTCCAGAATTCTTAGGATCCATATATTGGGTTGTTTGATAGAATCTTGTAGATCTCTAATCATGTTTCTTAGTTTTCTAATTTCTTCTTTTATTTGGTCTGACTGTAATATTTCCAGAAATTGGTCTTCTAGTTCTTATATTGTTTCTTCTGCCTCACCTATTCTGTTGCTAAGGCTTTCCACTGAACTTTTTATTTGATCTATTGAATTCTTCATTTCTAGCATTTCATTCTGACTTCTCTTTAATATCTCACTTTCTTGGGAGTGTTTTTCATTTAGATCATGAATTTGCTTCTGATTGTTTCCAAGTAATCTGATGATTAATTTTCTGAATTCTCTTTCTGGCAGCATATCCTCGATTTCTTCATCTTCACCTTCACTATTATTAAACAGCTGTAGTGTTCCTTTGGGGGCTCACAGTGTATTTCTTATTCTTATTTAGGGGTTTTCCTTTGTTTTTTGGCATTTGTGTATTTTTTTTTCTTTTTTTTGTCTGGTTGCTTTCCTTTTTAAGCTGTGTCTCTGCTTCTAGTGAGTCTCCCTCTGATGTGAGCTGCTGTGTGTGTGTATGTTGCAAGTGGAAGCAGGCAACCCTGCCTGCTGGAGCCCAGCTCACCTCTCAATCTTGGTGGGGGTGGACACAAACTCTGGTGCAAGCAGGGCCTACTGGGGCCCTCTCGCTTTTCAATGATGCATGGAACAAGCTTGAGTTTTCAATATTTAGGACTTCTCCTTGTTGTACAGCTTGCATGGTGGGGAAGCAATGACTCTGAAATGTATGGTCCTCATTCCTGGGTGGGAGTGTGATGAGGTGGCCCCCACAATTGATGGGTGTGTGCACAGGAGGCAAAGGTGGCCATCCTCTGCTTACATTTTAAATGTAAATGAATAAAATGTCTTCTCTCAGCTGGCTGCAGGTCCAGTTTGGGGTGGGGGAAGTAGAAAGGCAGGGAGGTGCCCAACCTCTCTTTTGTTCCTCTAAACTTCTCTTTATTCCAGCGTGGCACGTCAAACGCAGTTCACCAAGCACCCCCTCCTGCTACTGTCTGCAACTCTGTGGACCTACGGTTTTCCATCTAACTGGTTTGCTGGGGCCTGGCGCCAGCCTCCCCATTCCATGCTCCACTGCACCTCTGCCACTTCTCTTTCCTTTTTGCTCCTTCAGCGTGGACCTGCCCAGTCTCTGTTGGTCTCCTGGGCTTCCCGTTGTGAATTTACCATGGCTCTGTCTCCAGCATGTATCCTCTCTCTGTTTTAGCTATCTATTTTGTCCTGCATGACTCAGATCATCCTGTTGTTATACTGCCATGTTGGGACCCCACTGTCTGTATTCCTTTTATTTTGACAAGGATCAAGAATTGTGAATGGTCTGAGGTTTTACACTGCTTGCAAGCCAGCACACACATCTTTTCAAGTTTCTCCTGCCTTCAGTTCCCATGGAGGCAATTCAGAGGGGCCTAGTTATTTGTCTGTACCTGCTATGAGTTCAACGACACGAATTTTTGGATTCCTTTTCTTTTATAATGGGCAGTAACCATGGGTGCCCTTTGTTCCACAAGGAGATGTTATTTCTATCTTCCAAGACTATTTACTGTAGAAATCATTCTTGAAAAGATAGTCCAGAACAGAGGCCATCAATGCCAACACTTGTCTGAAACATGAGAGACCCAGGGAGAATTGTCTTTCATTATGGCTTTAAAAAATGACTTTCTATTGGATGATTGTAATTTCCAGTTTAGTCTTATAGAAACATATAAATAAATTTAAAGTTCACCATTCTTCTTTTACTTTTTATTTCTCTCTCTTCTCAAGGTATTTTATTTTTCATTCATTTCCTGGTTGACTAGAAGTTATTGTTACACAAAGGATTTTTTGGTGTTTTGCTTGTTAAATTTTTGCTTGCTTGCTTGTTTTGTCTTGTTATAACAAAGAGCCCATAGTTGTCGTATTTCCATTTCTATTTCCTGTTTTGGAACGTCTATTGTTTCTTTAGTGAAAACTTAACTATGTATTATATTCTTGGATCACCCCCTTTCTTTCTCATAAAGCATTACATCATTTTCCATTGAATGTGAAGAAGTCTGAGGCTTGCCAAACTCTTCCATCTTTGTGGGTAAATTGCTTTTTCTTTCAATGTAGCTGAATAATGTTTATTCCTGGACATGTATTAATTTAACCAGGATATATATCAAAGCCTATCTCCAATTCCAGTGCTGTAACATAAAATTCATTCTATCCTGCCTACTTTCCATGTTGGTAATTCTCTTCTTACTATTTCCCTACTTAGAGTAAACTTTCTGGGGATGATTTCACACCATCCCACCTTCACTCTTATCTATAGTTTTTCCAGAATTCCCCATCCTCTTGGCTTTCCATGGGGCTTGTGGAAGAGCTTCAGAGAAAGTCTGCTGAGAATTTCATGTTTGTCTTTCTATTTGTGTGTAACTTGAAGTTTGTAGAATTCTCTAATTGTGCTGAGCATTTCCAGTAAGAAGCTCCCAGTCTTTATGTTATTTCTTGGGCACAGCTGAATCACAGGTGGCTAGGTTATCAAGGATATGTCTGGAGACTGCCAGGAGCAAGGCTTGAGGACTTCATGAAATCGTTCTAGAATTAGATGTGGGAGCAGATCCACACTTGGGAATCTAACACACATCACTATGAAGGATGTAACTGGTATTTCATACATGCTGCAGGTTCACTTTAGGGCCTGGATTACCATACAGATATCCACAGAACAGGAAGTTCTCTCAATTTCATTTGGCACCACATTCATCCAGCAAACCGGGACCTCTCCTTAGCAGTAACTATTTTTTTTTTTTTAAATCACTCATTTATTTGAGAAGCAGAGCTACATACAGAGAGAAGGAGAAACAGAGAGAGAGAGAGAGAGAGAGAGAGAGAGAGAGAGAGAGAGAATCTCCCATCTGCTGGTTCACTCTCCAAATGGTTGCAATGGCAGGAGCTGAGCTGATCCAAAGCCAGGAGCCAGGAGCTTATTTCGGGTTTTGCACGTGGGTGCAGGGGCCCAAGCACTTGGGCTATCATCCGCTGCCTTCCCAGGCCATAGGTGGAGAGCTGGATTGGAAGAAGAGCAGCTAAAACATGAACCAGTGCCCATATTGGATGCCGGAGCCTCAGGTGGAGGCTTCAACTACTACACCACAGTGGCAGTCCTAGCAGTAACTCTTCTGTTGAACTACCTAATTTCTCTTCTCTCTACCATTCCACTATTCCAAGGCACTCCCTATAATCATCCTTTGAAATGTTAGACACATTCTAAAACCTACCCAAGTTATAAAATGTTTTCCCCAAGCTCTTTCTGCCAATTCAGTAAGGAAGAAGTTCTCCTTGAGCAAATGTGTGGTTTCATTTCAGTCAAATGGAATACAGGCACTGTCAGGGTAGTTCAAATCACCTGGCATCAAATAATGTCAATTATTCACACCATAGAGATCCAGAGCCAGCTGCCTCTGGATCCTGCAGTATTTATAAAGGCATTCACCAACAGCTCAGAGTGCAAGATGGAAATAGATGCTGGCTGTGGTATATCCATAATTGATCAAAATATCTGCTACAATTGTTTGCAAAAGGTATGCTGACAAGCTGGTAAAGACCAACATGATTCTAGCAGCCATTTGATGTTGAGGGGAAGCTGGTTATGAATATGCATCATAGCACCTCTCTGAGCGCTATGTCAGATTTCCCCTGGACACCATCCTGTCACTGTTCAGAAATCTCCCAGGAAAGGATTTGTCCGTGCTGCTGTGAAGAAACATTGAAAAGCCCAACTTCAGTAACTCGTGCCAAGACTTCCCCAGGTGTTCTTTGAGGACCCAGTGTCATTTTAGAAAGATTCAGTAACTGAATCTTTTAACCAATGGCCAGAATTGGAAGTTTACTTGAAGGACAAATGTAAAACCACCATGAAGGTCTAATCATACAAAAAGTCCTTAATAGTTACTCTGGCTGTTTTATGTTGGTAGTAGCAGAAAGTCTATGGATTCAGTTTGCCTCTGCTATTTGCATTGGCAATACCATAGACAGCCTTGTTCACCTCTTTGAACTTCAGTTCCATCATTATAACTGATAAGAAATCTAGTTAGAGAAAAAGGACAGAAAATTCACTTTTTGACCAGGGATTTTGTCTGAGTTAGTTCAGGCTGCCGTACAAAACATTATAATGTGGATAGGCTAAACAAACACATTCACATTTATATATCACAGTTGTTGGAAATCCAAAATTGAAGGTCCCACAAATCCCATTCCTGGAAAGGTCCCCCTTCATGGTTTACAGATGTCCTTCTTCTCATTGTATTCTCACACATGGTGGAGGGAGACAAAAATCTGATCTTATTTCCTTTCCTATCTGGCCACCGATCCCATAATGGGGTTTCCACCATCATGACCTCATCTAAGTCTAATTCCTTTCAAGGCTCCATCTCCAAATACCATATAGCAGGGATTAGGGCTTCAACATAAGAATTTGGGGGATATAAATATTCAGTGCACAGCAGATTCTTTGGCTCGTAAAGCAATGTGAGGAAGCCAATCAGGTGTCATCGAATAACTAAGGTTATCACTGCTTTGTCCATGGCTGCAACAAAATATCTGAAGCTTGGTAGTTTGTAAAGAAAAGAGTTTTTCTTTCTTTTATTTTTCTCACAGTTCTGGAGGTCCCAGAGTGTGGCACTTGCTTATGACCAGCTTCATGGCTGATGGCATCACATGATGAGAGTGTAGGCTAAAGAAAGTGCGTGGTGAGAGAAACAGCCAGAGATCAAGAAGGAGCAGTTGTGGTTTTTCATAAATAACAACTCATTCTTGCAGGAATGAACTCATTCAATGAGACCATCATCAATTTCTTCTGAGAGCAGTGCCCCTAAGGAATGAATTACCTTTCCCTAAGTCTTACCTCTTAAAGGTTCCACTACCTTTATTTGGTCACACTAGGGACCAAGTTTCAATACATGAATCTTTGAGAGACACACTCAGACCAAATCCAATCCTTGTCTCCAAGTTTCATGCCCTCATAGTGTTAAATACAATTATTCTATCCTCAAAAGTGCCAAGTCCTACTTCACTCAACATAGCTCAAAATTCCAAATACAAAGTTTCTTCTGTGACTCAAGGCAAACTCTTTGAGCTGTGAGCTCAAAAACAAAAGTTACCTCTTTCCAAGATGCGAAGTCTTTGAGCTTGAAAACAAGTTACCTATTTCCAAGATACAATGGCAGGACAGGGACAGGATAACTGTTGCTATTTAAAAATGAGTAAGGCAGGAGGTAGAAAGGAGTAACCAGCCCAAAGCAAGGCTGAAACCAACCAAGGCAGAGATTTTTTGGTAGAACTCCAAATCTGTCATCCTGTGCACACTGAAGTGGGTGAGTCCCCAAGGCTCCAGTTATTGCTGATTGCAGCCCTCATGGCTGCTCTGCAAGTGTTGCTTGGAAAGCCCGTGGCTGTGTGCTGCTGATGCCTCTCGCTTCCTGGGGGCCTGGCAGTGGCTGCACTCCCTCTGTTCTATGCCACATACCCCAGTTGGGAGCTTTCTGTGGTAGCTCTGCCTCTGTGGCTGACTTCTGCCTGATCTCCCAGACTTTTCCTTGCAATTTCGGTGGAAGTTGCCATGACTTCATAGCTCTTGTGTTCTAGACATGGGCAGAATCACCAGGCTCTGTTACTTCCTCTCCTCAGCTACACCTGGGTCTGCTTGAACCAGTGCTGGAGCCATGGACACTTCACTGGGGACTGGGAGCAGAATCCCAAAACTTGGAGAGCACCTAAGTGTTCCGTGAAACACCTCTGCCCTTCGAGGCCCTGGGCCTATGATGGCATGAGCCCCCGAAGGATTTCTGAGGCACCCTCCAGATCTTTTTCCTGATTTATTTATTTATTTGAAAGGCAGGGTTACACACACACACACACACACAGAGGTCTTCCATCCACTGATTCACTCCCCAACTGGCTGCAATGGACTGAACTGTGCCGACCTGAAGCCAGGAGCCAGGAGCTCCCTCCAGGTCTCTCACGTGGGTGCAGGGGCCCAAGGACTTGGGCCATCTTCTGCTGCTTCCCCAGGCCATAGCAGAGAGCTGGATCAGAAGTGGAGCAGCCAGGACTCGAACCAGCGCCCATATGGGATGCTGGCACAGCAGGTGGTGGCTTCCATCTCTATGCCATAGCACCACCGTGCCAAATCTTCTAAATAATAACATTAAAATGCTCAAAATGGGAAACTAAGAGAAAAAATCTAAGTTTTTTTTTTCTGTAGAAGCCGAAGGCCTGGTGATTGTGAACTTGCCAGGCACAGCTAGTGACCCAATCCTCATGAAGAAAGAAATGCAGGTGAAGGGCTCAGAGGGTCTACAGACCAACCTGTGCCATCTGGTATTAGACTTCCTACTACAGCTTCTTGCCTTCATACACTTGTGTGAGTTTCAGTGACTTAGAGAGCAGACATACAAGTGTCCTTCTTACGTGGCCTCCATTTGGAAGCACTGCTTTAGCACAGATAGCCTGTGCCATTGAGAGAAATGTACGGGTGAAAGCTAGAATCATTTGAGGTTTAGCCTGTAGGGCTGAGATCCCCCACATCAAACCAAGGACAGGCCAGTTCATTCAGTCATTGAACAGCTGTTCACAGAAATCATCAGGAAGTACAATGGGAGAGATACTAGAGTGATCTCCTTCAAAGGAGAGATGGTGACAAAATTAAGGCAACAGGTATTGGATGTGAAGTTTAAAGCTGAGGTTCTTAAGAAAAACAAAAAAAGATGGTCTGAAAACAGCAAAAGGAAGCAAGAAGGGGCCAGTGCTGTAGTGCAGTGGGTTAAAGCCCTGGCCTGCAGCACTGGCATCTCATGTGGGTTCCAGTTCTAGTCCTGGCTGCTCCACTTCTGATCCAGTTCCTTGTTAATGCAACTGGGAAAGCAGTGGACGATGGCCCAAGTCCTTGGGCCCCTGTTGCCAAGTGGGAGAGCTGGAAGAAGCACCTGGCTCCTGGCTTCGGATTGGCTCAGCTCCGGTTGTTGCGGCCATCTGGGGATGAACCAGCAGATGAAAGACCTCTCTATCTCTGCCTCTGCCTTTCTAATAAATAAAATAAATCTTAAAAAAAGAAGCAGGAATACTCACATTTGAGTTGAACAAAGGTTGTAGAAGAGAAAACAGCACATTGGAGAGTGTTGGCAGAAGCAAAAGTTCTTCAAGAGAGAAGCAGGTTTCAGGGCTGTTGAGAATAAAAGGGCCATTCAGAAAAGCCATTAATGAGGACAAGTTTTTCCAGTGGTGGGCTACACATTCCCCAGGGTGCACTGAAACAACATGGGAAATTAGAGTAATGAGAGATGAGGTCCTATATATTATTTGAGCAATGATTTTTCAAACCTTGTGTCACTACCTGTTCATGTTTGGAGAAACCAGTTTAGAGCATTGTGAATAGTATATTTTAAAAGAGAATGAAACAAATAATATCAAGGTACATTATAAGTAGCAGAATTAGGTACAGTTTTATGAATCTTCTGTTTCTAGTATGTGTGTTTGATTTGTGTATATGGTGTGTGTGCTGTGCTTATATACATGTGGCGTCTGATGTCTGTACAGTATATGTGATGTGTGTTGGTGGAGTCCTGTGTGTATGCTGTGGTAAGTAGATGTGTGTGTAGTGTGACATGCATGGTGTGGTATGTGATACATATGTGTGGCATGGTATGTATGTATTATGAGGGACACAGGTATGGCATTTGTGATTTTGGGAGTGTGTGGTACACATGTGTGCTTGGTATGTGTGTGGTGTGTATGTTTAGGTGTGAATGTTTATGTCCCCCCACATAGCTTGCCAATTCATAAGTTGAAATCTTTACATCAAGGTAATAGCATTAAGAGGTGGGGCTTTGGGAAAGTGATTAGGTCATAGGAGCACAGCCCTCATAATGGGATTATTACCTCATATAATAGGCCCAAAGCAGACCCCCCTCAGCCCTCCAACCATGTTAGGTTAGAGCAACAAGATGGCTGTTGATAAGGAAGCAGGTCCTTGCCAAACACTGAACCTGCTAGTTCTTTGATCTTGGACTTCCAGACTACAGAACTGTGAGAAATGAATTTCTGTTGCTTTCTCCACTTTCTATGCTATTCTGCTATAGCAGGCTGAACTCACTATGATAATGTGAGTTTGGTCGATATCTCAGTTGGGACATGGTTCCTATCCTTTCTATGGGTCACAGTTTGGATAAGGGATGTACAGAGTCACGGGGTAATGCAAGTTTACCTGGCAGCCTTGGGGTTCTCACGGATCATGGCCATTTCTTCTGATTTGCAAGGCAACCTGTGCAGACTGTGAGAGGTGAGAAGGGTGGAGCCTCTGCTGCTGCCACTTGTACACATGAGGGGGCTTGAGCCAGGGTAAGCTGAGTGCACAAAAGTCAAGAAGCAGAGTCACCAGCTCAGGCTGGTTTTAGGCCAGGGATTGTCAGCTGCGAAAAGTACTGATGTCAGCAAACATCACCAAACAAGATGATCCTTTTGCCCACATGCACTGGAAGGCCAAACAATGAAGCCACCATATTTTAGGGACAGAAAGCTTACTGTGAGATAGCAAAGCAAGAATTCAGGAGCAAAAGCTGACATTTGACTCCCTTCACAGCTTTTGTAAAGTGTATTTATTGAGAAGAGAACAATGGGTAGAGATGGGACATGGAGTCAATTGGGTTAATAAGAAAGGGGAGTTCTTGGTTCTTCTGTGTAGGGGTGACCTAGTTACATGACCCTTCTTACATCAAGTGTTAAAAGATGGCAGCCTTAGATACTCAACAAGGGAAAATTGGGAGTCAAGATATTATAAGTTCACCCAGATATCAACGAAACACACACTATTTGCTGTCCCAGGTTTCTGGTTGTTTTCAACCAGCTTTGCATGAGGGTTTCAACAAAGTATTGCCATTCTGCAAGATAAGACACAGACTTTGATGAATTCCTTGTTCCTGCTCTGCATCCTCTAGGGTGCAGTCACACATTGTTTGATGTCTCAGGGCTAGTGTGTGAGTTCAGAGTTGACTCTAAGTCTCCACATGCTTTTTACTCAGAATATCTGGGCAGCTGTTACCAGAACTAAGTCCATTCTTGTAGCAACCTTAGTTTTAGGTGGAAATAAAACAGCCTAAAAATGATTGATGTAAGGCTTATTCAGGGTAGAATAGGAGTGATGTAGGACCAAGAGATCCAAGCCCAAAGATTTTTAATGAATTTTGAGAAGTGTCCTAAAATGGTCAAATTCTATCATAATTTATGTATTCCTTGACAGTAAATTTTCAGTCATGGTTACACAGTGAACATACATTGGCTTGTCCCAAAAGAGGGGGCTGGGCTTTAGATAAACAGGGGTGAATGTCTCACAGGGTGAGGATGATTTTCTTTGGAATAGGTAGTTACAAGCACCTTCAGAGACAATGTGTAATTTCTGAAAAGAGGTTACCAGAAAAGAGCCATTGATTAATTTAATAATATTTCTGAGAGTAGGTAAGAAATGCATAGATAAAGAATAAAGGATTGCTCAAGGCTGCTCCACATGGCCAAGATTAAACAAAATCCTATGTGCACATCACCCAAGGCAAACCGATCTGATAGGTAAGATGAACAGTTTAGCCCAGACGCCCTTCAGATAAGTTTTCACAGGTGTTTTCCTTGAATGCTTTGCAAGCTTTTCAGGGACAATTTGTTTTCAGCTTTGTAGGTTCCTGGCGGACTTGTCAGACACAGAGACCAACTGATTTCTGTATATGTAGGAGATTTCACACATAGTAGGAGGACTTAATGTCTGCAAAGAAAAAAAAATGTCCAGGTCAAAGTTCCCTCCAAACTGCCCCACCTCCTTCCCTTCTTATATTAACCAGAAAGATCTAAAGGACAAGCTCCAGGTCTAGCATCATCTCTCTGCTACACTCTGTCTCTCCCACGTGTCACAGTACAGACCAGGTTTCCCTTAGTGTCATTAAGAAACCATTGTGCATGTAAAAGAACTGACACCCATTAAGGTTACACATAATTATAATGAATAAACTAGAAGAGGTGCTCTGTTGTAAAGAGGTGGGGACAAACAAAGCAAGAAAGAGAAAGTTACTATGCATCTATGTGGCCACCCAAGGCACTCAGTCCAGCAAGGCTATTGTGAAGTCCCAGAAGATGATTCAGGGTTTTTGCTTTGGTGGGGTCTGTCTTTATTTTTTTCCCATTTGGGCCTATTTCTTTCAATTTTATATGGAAACGTGGCCTCCTTAGGATGGCTGTAATTAAGCCTTTATAGCATCAGACCTTGCACCTCTCTTTTCAGTCTGATTAATCTTTTTAAACATTTTTTTATTTCATTATTTTTTTTTTTACAGGAAGAGTTAGACAGTGAGAGAAAGAGAAAGAGAGAGAGAGAAAGGTCTTCCTTCCATTGGCTCACCCTCCAAATGGCCGCTATGGCTGGCACTGCGTGGATCCGAAGCCAGGAGCCAGGTGCTTCCTCCTGGTCCCACATGCGGGTGCAGAGCCCAAGCACTTGGGCCATCCTCCACTGCCTTCCCAGGCCACAGCAGAGAGCTGGACTGGAAGAGGAGCAACCGGGACAGAATCCAGCTCCCCAACGGGGACTAGAACCCAGGGTGCCGGCGCAGCAAGCAGAGGATTAGCCTAGTGAGTCACGGCGCCGGCATTTAGTCTGATTAAAGATTAGCCTTCCAGTTTCTCATCAGGCTGATCTAGGAATACCCAGCAACCCCTACACTGGCCCCACAACAGCCACATTGTGGAGGAGAGTTAGCCATAGGGCCCTCTCCCTTATGAGACTAGCTGAATATGTGTTTATTCTCATTTAGAATGGACTCATGCCAGGAACTGGCTATACATAAGGAACTAATAAGCAGTCCTTTAAAAATTTTTGCGAAATGCCAACCCATTCTTATATTTCCCATGTAATTGTTAGGGAGGTGAAAGTCAAAGGTGTAACTTTTTGGAATATTCACTTCAGTGTGCTTTCTTTTAGTTTTTCTGTCTCGATCTTTTAAGATTTTAAACAAGGACATTTCAACAGATAGCATCATCTTGACTTAAAATATTAAATTTGGTTCAAGTAAGAGATATGTCATTAGTTTGTGTTGCCATAGACTCCAAATATAATGTTTTTCTATATTTTATGTTTGTCAAAGAACAAAATTATAGCAATTTATTTGAAGATATGAATTGGATTTATTTTCAATTCTAGAATGAACATTTCATTCCATAAAATAGAATAAATATTCCTATGGACTGAGCTGAAGCATTGTGTTTTATAGACAGACAAAGGTTGGGAAAAAAGCAAAAAAAAAAAAGCACAAAAATAGATTGATTATTTCATAGTCACTTTCCTTGCAGGCATAGGCAAATAGAACTTTAGGAAACATTAATAATGGGTTAACATCAGCTTATTTCAAGTGCCTTATTTGTGTATGGAGTAAGGCAGAGAGGCCTTTCACACAATTGAAACTGGCCTGTTTGGGAAATTTGGCAGTCATCTTTCTAATCCTGATTTCCGAGGAAGTCAGATAAACAGCCCAGTTTCAGCTCAGTGACTAGGAATTCTAGCATGAGTGACTCCATTTTGATTTCGAGCTTGGTCTGTTGGGGTCTAGTGCAGGAGATTAGTCCAAAGCAATGACCTTTTGTAATTTTTATTTTATACAATATACAGTTACCAACTTCGCAGTGTTGAAATGATAGGTGCAGGTTTGGAGATGCAAGCAGAAAAGCCCTTTCCTAGCTTTTCTGGTTGTGGGATTATAATCTGATAGCAACGGGTGGTTGTATTATTGTGAAAAAATTTCCCTGAGAGTTTCAGTGCAGATGAGAATATGTGTGATCACGAAGCCACCAGGATCATAGCACAGGCCTATTTAGAGTTCTGTATTCTGTATTCTATGTTTTTGTTTCAATATATAAGGAAAAGCTCACACTTAATAGATGCAAAGAATAGATAAGATTGGGGCCTGCACTGTGGCATAGCAGTTAAAGCCACTGCCTGCAGTGCCAGCACCCTTTATGGGCACCAGTTTGAGTCTCGGCTGCTCCACTCCCAATCCAGCTCTCTGCTATGGCCTAGGAAAGCAGCAGAAGATGGCCCAAGTCCTTGGGCCCCTGTGCACACATGGGATACCTGGAAGAAGTTCCTGGCTCTTGGCTCCTGGCTCCTGGCTCCTGGCTCCTGGCTTTGGATTGGCACAGCTCTGGCTGTTGCTGCCAACTGGGGAGTAAACCAGTGGCTGGAAGGTCGTTCTCTCTGCTTCTGCCTCTCTGTAACTCTGCCTTCCAAATAAATAAATAAATCTTAAAAAAAAAGAATAGATAAGATTGACATCAGCCTTTAATATGTCCCAATGCTGTATCTTTAGGTTGGAGTTTGGATCCAATTGCTCTTCCAGAATAAATTATAACTCTATAGTGCCTGTGGCTAAATGGCTTTCTATTCTTTTCAAAATCATTCAGTCATTTCCACGTGGGATGAGTGAGCTGGAAAACTGAAAAGTCCAAGCTTGTTCCAGCACAGTAGATTGTTTTAGCTCAGACAGAATGAGCCAGGTCTGGCATCCTCTGCTCTTCAATTGTATGCTTAACCTGGACATTAAATAGGAAATCAGGAATAACAAAAGGTACCCACTTTCCAGACTAAACCACCCTCTCAACATGTCTACTCAACTTTGTAGCTTCCACTCCTCAGATCGGTTATTAGTAATGTTAAGCTATTTAAATCAGCTTAAGGACATTGCCTGACATTATCTGATATTACTTTTGGGCTATGTCACCCTGTGTATATTTGTCTCTGCTTTTATTTTAGCTTTTCTTTTCAGTAATTTCTCCCTCAAATCAATAGATCCTTTATTACATTATTAAAATACCACAAATGAGATTTATAATCTGGATTTTTGTTTCTATATCTGGAAAATTGGAGCTCATATTTACCAGCCTGCTGAGCTGTCCCCTTTTCAAGGACCTGGATACCATCCAAAGTGTTGTGGATTTCCTGTTGTTGGCCTGTTGAATCAAAGCAGCTGGATTTGAAACAGTTTCAGTGTCATTTCCTTCAAGGGCTAATTTGTCTTTCTGGGCTTAAGATACTGATCTAGCAATACCTGGCCTCATCTGAACCCTTTGGATAAATACTTTTCACCCTAGAAATTTTGGATTTCAACAAGAGACCCGTTCTCCTGAAAGGGGAAGTAAGTTCACACAGACATCATCTTGTAACCGAGCCCCCAGGAATGCTCATGACCGTGTTCTACAGACAACATAAATAGTTGACTATTATATTTCCCCACCTTTGTCAACCTAGAAACTCTTCTTTTCCTTCCCAAGGGGACTCAGTTCTACACTGATGGGAGTGAAGTCCCTCTGCAGGGCTCCTCTGGGAGCCTTTCACGATAATCATGTGCTCCTTCAGGTTGGTGTCAATATTTTCTGGATTGCTGAGAATTGTCTTCATTATCCCAGTAGGTGCAACAACAAGTAATCTAACTTACTTTTTTAAGGAGTTACTTATTACTTGAGAAGGCAGAGTTACTGACAGAGAGAGGGAGAGACAGAGAGAGAGAGAGAGAGATCTTGCATCTGCTGGCTCACTCCCCAAATGGCCACAAAGGCAGGAGCTGGGCCCATCTGAAGCCAGGAACCATGAGCTTCTTCCAGATCTCCTGCATGAGTGAAGGGGCCTGAGGACTTGGGGCATCTTCTACTGCTTTCCTAGGCCATGGAAGAGAGCTGGATCAGAAGAGGGGCAGCCGGGACATGAACTGGCACCCATATTAGATCTTGGCACTACAAATGGAAACTTAACCTTCTACGCCACAATGCCAGCCTCTAGCTTATTTTTGAATTATTTATTTTAAGGGAAAACAGGTATAAAGGGAACAATTCATAAATCAGTCTATACGCTCTTCCCAATTTCTGTCAGATGACTCAAATGGAACCCATTCAGAATCCAAAATAAATCTTCCAATCCCATCTTGAATTAGTCTACTGACCTTAAAGGTCTCTATGGGACAGATTTCTGTCCTCAAAGCCAAGTCACACTTTCTGCAAAGCCCTATTAGAGAAGCCAGCCTGGCACCCCAGTCTGAATGCTGTTAGAAGTGAGTGACTAAATCGGTCTCACAAGGACCAGAAAGGAGCAGTGTCTGGATGAGCACAGGCCAATAGGCAGGATGCAATCCTACTCTGTTCTGGACCAAAGAGCCCAGGAAGTGTTCCATGGAGCAAATGCTGTTTGAAAACTGCAGCACAGAGGTGCCAATTGTGTATTTACCCTGCCTTCACAAGTGGGTTTACGGAAAGGAGTAGAGCCTAAGGGGCACTAGCTAGAATAAGAGGGATCTTTGTTGTTAGGAACTTTTGAGGCAGGCTGAGTCTTTCAAGCCCTACTTGCCCTGCCTTGGTAGAGAGGGTCATCATTCTGATCATTATCACTGTGGAAACAGGTCACCCTGATTAGCCAGGATACAGAGCTCCCTTAGAAGTGTTGGCCCAGAAATGATGTTGAAAAGCATTGCCTGGGAGGTTGGGAGTTTTTAAGATGATTTTTAAAAGGGTGAGCGAGCCTAGATTTGAACAGAAGATAGTACATCACTCTGGCTGTGAACATCGGGTGGCTTGGAGATAAAAGTGGGAAGTTAGAAAGGAAAAAGTCAGGTGGTATGTCTGAAGCAAATCAACAGTTTTGGGAAAAGAGATGAGGGAGTGAATTTGAAGGATATTTAAGAAACCACCTATAAGACAGAACTCAAGGAACTCAACACTGCGGATAAGGTTTCTATGACTGTAAGAAGCTGTTTGCCAAGAAGCAAAGAGCAGATCCCAGCCTAAGTCTTAACTGGCCAAGTTATTACTGGGACAAAATTTCTGCAAAATACACCCTTGGTTCTGGAAGAGGAATTGGAAGGACTGAGATATTTTATACAACTAAATTTGTCCACTACACATATGCTTTACAACCCATGACTCCATTGCAATAGATGCCATTGAAATGCCCCTTTAAGCCATTAACACAAGTATTATTTAAAAGGGTACAAATGGGAACAACCTCTGAGGAAAAAATTAAAAAGTTATCTTTTTTGAGGGGAAAGCATCTGCTTTGGGGGCAATGCTTTCTGGGGAAGCAGAAAGTTATTTGAGAGGTGGTGGATTTGCTGATAAGCCCCATTTTACCCCAGTACCCAAAGGTGTATGTCTATATTTGAGATCTTTCTTTTAAAGATTCCCCTTTCTTCAGTGGTGCACTAATTTTGCTACATTTCACTGCATCCAAAACCTTGTGTCTTAATATATACATCAGAAGCTTATACAATGGAAAACACTAACTTGCTCTCTTTCCATTTACTTATGATTTTGTTTTAAATGAAGATTACTCACAAATAGTGTCAAGTCTGTTCATTCTGTCTGGTTCTTTGAGAAAGTACATGAGCATGCTTATAGCTCAGATCTGGCCATGAACTGCAAGGGCTTAAAATCTGGCATGTCTGTTATAATTCAAACATAGTCATCCTTTATTAGTTCGTGACAAAGTAGGCAGGATGATGAAAATTTGAACCTATTTCCTCCTAAAGATCAGTAGTAAGTGTCCATAGCAGACCCAGCTCTCAAGCCTTGTCTGCAATCGCAGATTTCTTCAAGCCTGGTTCTGCCTCATAAGACCTACTTAATAACTAGATGCAGCAAGTCAGCGATAAGATTCAGGTATCTGAATTTTTTAAAGGTCCAATAGGTGATTCTCTACATCTTAGACTTTGAAGATTACTGCTCTAATATAAGAATTTGCTAATTATTTTATCCTGTTGAAGAGAAACCCATTTTTAGTTTTCAGTATCTATCATAGATCACACATGACATTTATCATAAATCCTACATGATTTGACAAGTGTGTCATGGACCAGAGAAAAAGCTTAAATAATTTCCCTGGGGTTATAAATATGCGAACGTCAAAGCCAAAGCCAGAATTCACTGTCTCTGAATTTCTAGCCTGTTTCCTGAGTGAGATCTGCTGTCATACCTCATCCCATCTCTGACACAATCAAGTGGAATGAGGGTAAAAGGAAAACAAAGAACCTCTGGGATGTTTGTGCTTTTAAGCCTTCTTTAGGATGCAGGTTTAGAATCCTGAGCAAGATGAGAGTGACTTCTAAATTTGGGGTCATAGTGCATGTAATGAAACTGTGGATTACAATTAATTATGGAACAAATAGAAGTCTAAAATCTATAGAGGCACCAAAGCTTGATAATGAAACACAAAAGACAACTGAAAAGTGGATAACTTAAATCACTTAAATCATCTGAGGACCAGAGACAATTATTAGCCCAGGAACACAATGGCAAAAGTTGTGTCAATAATGATGTGAAGAAAGGAAGTTAGGTTATGCATACCCGCTTTGATTTGAACAAAGGATTCACTTTTGCCTGTTACTCCCACTACGGATAAATCAACACGGTAAACTCTTGGCAGTCTAACATACATATACATTTATACCTACATACGTGCATATGCTGTATGTGTACTTTATCCAGGAAGAATAGGAATTGAACGGGGTTGGCAACATTAGAGAAGAATTTTAAATTTAATTATGAAAGAAAATTAAAATGATGAAAGTGTTTCTTGAAATAGTTTTGAGGGGAAGAGATGACAGAACTGACCCTTGGTTTGGGGGTTTGGATCCTCTGATCTAAAAGGAATTAAAGGCCCAAGCATGAGAAAAGAAGGGCCTGAAGGTGCACATGGAAGGCAAAACAGATTTGATCTGAGGTGAAGGTTCTGCCTCTGGGAGCTGGCCACGTGGCGAGGGGGATCCCTAGAGATTTCCCAGGGCGATAGGGAAGACAGAGTGCAGATTTCCCCGGAGTCCGGTTTTCTGTACACAGAAAATGCCGCTCTGCAGATTCACTCCCTGGAGCACAGACTTATTTTGTGCAGTCTCTCTGGGGTGCCCAGTGGAAACAGCTGAGTAGGTGCAGCTTGCGGTGTATGGGAGACAGATGGGGGCAGCTCTAGACAGTACAAGAGGCACGGAAGCTAATGGTGAAAGAGCAGTGAAATCTATTGGGGGCAGGGTGGGAATGGAGGATTCAGGTTCATAATGGTAAGCATTTGAGCCGGAGAAGGGTCGCAAAAGTGCAAAGGGTGCCCCTATAGGGGAAGAGGGTCTGGGTGACAGGGGATGTTAGGGTTGGGGGATGCTGGGAGCACTGGGGTGGCTGCATGTGTCTGATTGTGGACTAAATACAAGTAAAAAATGTTTACACTCTAAGGAATAATCCTTGACCTCAAGTTTTCATTTTCAAAGACTCACCATGCAGTGTTACTTGTAGTTTGCATCCTGCTGTGAATGTATTCGGTGCCAACCTCAGATTCAGACGCAGTTAGGCATGTTTGGAGGATCCACGGTGCCTTCTTCACAGGTTCTGTTAGTGGGAGGGACCAAGGTGCCCGTAAGAAGCCATCCTAGGGGCCCGTGTGGTGGTGCTGGGAGTTAAGCCTCAGCCTGAGGGCATCCCGTGTGAGTGCAGGTTTGAGGTCCAGCTCCTGCTAACGGGCCTGGGGAAGATGCAGATGACACATGGTAAGGAGGCGCTGCAGGAAGTGGAAGAAAAAGGAGATGAGAGCTGAAGTGGGCATCAGAGCAAGGCACAAAGGAACGAACTGAAAGCAAGGGGAGAAGTCTAACCCAGCCCTTCCGGAAGTGTGGCTCCTGGACCAGCAGTGGAAGGATCAGGTGGGAACTTGTTAGAATGAAGACTGTTGGTCCTGCCCTGAATACTTACTTAGAAATCTTGTGGGTAGGGCCCACCATTCTTTGTTTTAACAGGCCATTGGATGATTCTGATATAGGTTAAAGTCTGAGAACTACTGGTTCTTACACCAAACTTAAGGCCCTTATTCCCGAAGATCAACTTTTGGGTTGACCAACTTCAAATCATCTGGAAACTTTCAAAGGCAGATTCCTGAACAAAACCACAGAACAACTGCAGCTCTGCATGTCAGATCTCAGCATCTTCACTTAAAAAAATTCCCCAGGTGATTCTGTCATGCATCAAAGCTTAGGAATGATTATCTTTCAAAAATATGGAGACCAAAATCAATTATAAATATTTGGTCTGATTAGAAAGGCATCTTTTGGCAACTTGTAGAGATAACATAGAACCAGACTAGCAATATGAATTTAGGAGCCAAAGAAACTTGAGATAAATTCTTTTTTTTTTAATGAAGATTTATTTACTTATTTGAAAGGCAGAGTTACAGAGAGGCATAAGCAGAGAGGGAGATCTTCCATCCACTGCTTCACTCCCCAAATGGCCACAATGGCTGAAGATGCACCTATCCAAAGCTAGGACGCTGGAGCTTCTTCTGGGTCTCCCATGCGGGTGCAGGGGCCCAAGATTTTGTGCTATCTTCTGCTGCTTTCCCAGGCTGTAATAGAGAGCTGGGTTGGAAGTGGAGCAGCCAGGACAAGAACCAGTGACTTAGGCTAAATTCTAAGGTTTACTCAGAATCTAAGTGTTCTTATCTGCAAGGGAAATAAAAACAGGCCTACCTCATGGCATTGTCACAAGGATTAGGTTAATGTTTATAGATCCATTTGCATAGTGTTTGGCATGTGGTAAGGTTCACTGTTATGCAGTAATCTTATTCACTTGAAATTGGAAAGAGTATTATTAAAGTGAAGGGGACCTAAAAGCTAGGTTAGACTGTCTTAGGGTTTTCCAAGAAACAAAACTTACTAGAATTTATTTAAAGGAAATTGCCACTAGAATATGAAGATTGAGAACTCCCAAAATCTGGCTTTGGTGAGCTGGAGACCCAGGGAAGCTGGTCCAAGTCCAGAGGCTTAAGAACCAAAATACCTGGTGGAACAAATCCAGTCAGAAGCTGGCAAAGACTGATAACTCAGCTCAAGCAGTCAGGCCCCGGAGTCCCCACCTGCTCAGCCTTTTTGTGTCATGTAGGTCTTCAACTGACTAACTCAGAGTCCCCAGCATTAGGGAAGGCAACTCACTACTCAGTCTACCAACTAAAATGCGAACCTCATCCAGGACATCCTCGTAGACAAACCCAGAAAAACCTTTGACCAAATATCTGGATGCCCCATGATCAAATTAAATTACCACAATTGATGCATGAAATTAACCATCACAGAGGTAGCTGGTCTGCCTATTGCATTATTTTTGGCAGATGAGTAATATCTAGAAACCTGCATCAAGAAAGATAATCAATTAGAAACAAAGCCAAATGCTGAGTGCAATTATATTTATTTAATAACAGTATTAAGTGTAAAGCAAGCCATGCATTTTGGTGGGCACAGGCAGATCTGAGTTGCCGCATTCGATAAGAATTCTGTTGGACCACAGTCATCATAGGGGCAAAGTACAATTTGTGCATTTTGCTCTTTTGGCAGCTCCATTAGAAAGAAGCCCATCAATCAGTGGCAGGAACGCAGGAAGTCAGCAGAAGCATGTCTCAGCTGAGAGATTTGAGGGTCTGGCAGTTTATAATAGATGTAAGAGTCATGAAGAGGCACAGACACTAAACTGCATCTAATAAAGGAAATATTTTTAAAGAAATACATGTCATCGCTGAAGATAAATGAAGATTGTGTACTCTTATAGAAAGAAGATTATAGAAACATTTGTCTTCATTTGTTATCTGGACCTTGTAAAATACTTTTCATTATCATTTAGTTCCAAAGAAATTGTGTGCATGAAATGCATTCAACTACAATATTCAGCTGTATGGGGATGGTTAAGGATTTCAAGAATTCTTCTCTTTCCAGGAATAAGTGAATATTTGCAAATTTTAAATTTTTTTCTAAATGTTTAGATTTAGAATTAGATTGCTTCTGTAAGTATGAAAAATGAAGTCCTAGGAAGGCTCATCAGAATAGACCCCTCACCTTACAGTGTGAGAAATAAAGTCAACAAAAGGTGACCTGGAGTCATTTTCCTCACATAGCTAGTCAGTGACTGCATTAGCCAGCTTTTGGTCACTATAATTAAATACCTGAAGCAAATAACTTTATAAGATGAAAATGTGTATTGACTGTCAGTTTTGGAGGTCTCTGTCCAAGCTGATTGGCTTCTGGTAAGGACAGCAGCAGGCACTGGGGAGCACCTGTTGGAGCTGGTGAATCCATCTCCAGCCAAGAAGCAAAGACAGAGACTGGGCCCGAATGGAGGCTTCTCTAACAACCCTGTCATGAGAATTCAAGGAGTCACATGGCAACTACCTTCCAAGGGCAATGTCCGAACGACCTGAGGACCTCTTGGCAGGCCCTAGCTCCTAAAGCTCCACCACATCCAGATAGCACCACGTTAGGAACTAAATATTTAACTCATGCAGCTTTGGGGGACATTCAACATCCAAACCATAGCAGTGACCGAGGAAAGAGTCCTTGAACTCTAAGTCTCACTCCTTTTTCCACTGCATCATTAATAAAACCCTTGGATTCTAGGAAGTACTTTCATATGCTAGACATCATCTAGATGTTTTCACTTAGCCTTTTTAATGAACCCTGAAATAGGTGTGGTTAAGATTTCCTTCCTTCAATATGGCTAAATAGGAAAAATGGCATGCTTGACAATGACACTATGTGATTATTTTACTTCTTTCTGTAGTTACTGTATTTTTTATCACTTTTATAGTGAGGTCCTTCTATCCATATAGAAAAATTTAACTGTCAAAACATTGGCTGTGTTCGGCTGTCAGCAGGCTCATACATCTCGCGTTCATCATGTCTCTTGACTGCATCAAGAAGCCATGTGCAGGGATTGACCAACCATGTCTATGTTTATGAAGATTCACTCTGGGAGGTTTGTACAAAGAGAAAGTTGCCTAACGACACATTTCTCAGAGTGTGTCCCCATAATTAGTGATTTGTTATTGTACCTTGAAAGCTGCCAAGAACAGGGTAGACCTCACTGGATTTGACAACATGGCAGTCAAAAGTGACCTTGAATACAGAAGTTTTAGGAGAATGGAAGAGAAATAAGGTATGAGCAGTGTGAGTCCAGATGACTTCAATCCTATTGCTCTGAAATGCTGGTGTCATCACAAAGTTGTGCCTGGGTCAGATGAATCTCTATGTTAAGTACAGGGGATCTTAGAGTCTGTTTGTTGGCTGACAATAAGGATCCAGAAGAGAGAGATGAATTGATATAGGATGAAAAAGGAAAAGTTGGAGACAAAGCTCCTCTGGAAGTGGAAGAGTTGGAGCGGGTTCACTCGGTGGAGGTGGCCCAGACACAGCCTGAGTACTCCTATGGAGAGAGAAGGGATGGCAGAGAACAGAGTGAGATGCAGCTAGCTAGTAGATTCTGTGGTGGAATAATGAAAGTGTTCTCATCTAATTATTACTTTGGTTTTTCAAGGAGATCAGTAGAGGTTAGCAGGATACCTACTCTTTTTCTAAGCCCTTAAGAACTTGGGATGTGAGAAAAAGAATCAGCCTCTACTTAGAGCACTGTAGCCAAAAGTGGCATCAGGGCATGGTAGGAGCCACTTCACTTCATGAAGGGAAGGAAGTGACTCACTTGAGGAAGAGGAAGTAATTGTGCTCGTGATTGTGAATTGTAGGGGTACTGAAGAAAGGATCAGGAAGGTGTGTATGCATGAGACGGGGGTGCCTATGGGAGGAGGGGAGGAATAAGTGTGGGGATAGAATCCTGATGATGTGGAGGAACTGGCTCTGCCATCGTGTGGCTGGAGGGGTGGATTAGTCCTGAGAGTGCCTTCGGAAGATGCACCATTTGCTCAGCTCCACTGCAAGGGCTTTAACTGCAGGTGTGAGGGCACTGAGTGAAATTCTCTCCTGCCAGAGGAGCTCCCCCCCACCCCGGCACTCCCAAAGCTGTGGCACAATTCTCAGGATACCTGGCCTCCTGGAACTTATGGGGCAAGCCATCCAAACTCCCTGGGTTTTGTAATTCCTCAAATATAGTGAAGCCAAAAAGTTGTTTGCTGGGCTGGTGCTGTGACTTGGTGGGTAAAGCGACCGCCTGTGGTGCCAGCATCTCACATGGGTGCCACTTTGAGTCCCAGCTGCTCCACTTTCAATCCAGTTTCCTTCTAATTTGCCTGGGAAAGCCGTGGAGGATGGTCCAAGTAGTTGGGCCCCTGCCAACTCTATGGGAGACCCGGAAGCAGGTCTTGGCTTTACACTGGCCTAACTCTGGAAGTTGCAGCTTTCCTGTGGATGGAAAATCTATTTCTGTCTCTCCCTCTCTCTCTCCTTTCAAGCAAATAAATAAATCTTTCAAAAAAAGTTGTTTTCCAAGGGCTCACCTTTGTGCAGTTTGAAATACGGAATTGAGTATTTTAAAAGACTAGAAATAGAACTCAAACATACCAAGGTCTCAGGTATTTTTAGTTAAATTCAATTTTGTTAATATAAATAATGCTTGGGAGATAGTACTGTGTGATGGAAAGACTCAGAAGTTTGGGAATGAAACAGATCTGTGTTTCAATCTAAATTCTGTCCCTTACCAGCTATGCAACACTGAGCACGTTATTAAAGTTCTTTTCCTAAACCTCATGCCTCCTGATCCGTTCAATAATTTCTGTCTTATAAAATAGGAAGAATATGAAATGAGAACATTGGACAGGACCTAGTACATAATAAAGGTGAGTTTGTCTTCTCTGTTGTGAGCATGGAAGTCTAAAGAGACATTTGCTGAAAACAGGATGGAAATAAAGAGCGAGCCATACAAGAAGAATAACAACAGCAATAAAAACCATTGGGATATTCCAGATATTCTGAAATGAGTTTGAAAGGGGTGGGGGAGTGGGCTATCAGAGCTACTCCCTGGATAGAGGTAGGGGAATGAGTAATAGGCCCAGGGAAGCATGAAGGAAGAGGCATTGAAGAGGTAATTGTGCAGAGGAAGCTAAACATACACATATATTTCAAACCATGGCAATTCATTTGGGAAAGTGAAATTGAAGCAGGGTGCATACAGGATATTAAGGCTGGAGTGACCCATGTGAGAAAGGGAGGTCTGATCAGTGTACATGCTTAAGTTCAAAGTCGTGGTGACCCCTGCCAAGGGGAAGAATTGGAAGCAAGGCTGAGCGCAAAACTCTAAGACATGTGTGAAGATGCAGTCAGAAGAGTGAACAGCAAGGGTTCATATGGGTTCCAATGGAATTGCTAGAATGAAGTGAGTTCCTGAGAGGGCATAAGCCTAAATAGGCTTATTAATAATGGATCTGAATATTAAGATTAGAACAATGGTTTCTAGCTTATCTTTTCAAAAATGACCACTCACCTTGATCACTATTGCTCTTGGATTTTACCCCATGAAAGTTAAGCTCATTGTAGTTCACAAGGAAAATGCAAACCTTATTGAGCCTTTACCGCCATCTTACAGTCATAAGGCATGAAGTGGAAGAGATTTACAAAGCCTCATGGCCCACATGCTCTCCACCTCAAGGAGGTGCTGAGGCAGTAGCCACCTGGAGGGAAGGGGTTTCCATCAGCCACTGCAGAAATGACTCTTGGAACTGGGTCTGTGACCTACTAAGGAACCAGGCCCAGTGCCCTGACCCCAGGGGTCTCCACCAGGGATTCCTTGGTGGGATGGCAGGAGCTGTGGTCACTGCTTTTGACAGAAGAACGTCTGAAGGAGGACGTAACTGCCCAATAGCAGGCACTTCCCTTCCGCACACAGTGGGAGGCAGCCAGGTCACCTCTTTTCCGTTCTCAGTTCCACATCTAATGAAAGCATCCAAATTTTTGCACTCACTTGGAGATAGCTTTTAGCTGAAGCCCAAGGCTTGTGTTAAAGGGTTAATTATGAAGCTCTGGGGGATGTGGATAACAGGAGAGAAACAGTAAGCTTGCATTGAAAGAAGGGAAATGGGTGCTGATCAGAGAAGCTGCGAGAGGCTGAGGAGAAGTCTAATTCAAAGGATGACTTTGTCCAGACCCTAAGAATGGAGCCTGAACCTACACTTCAGGGTTGAAAATACAAAGGAAAGGCTCTCTGGTACCCAAATTTCTGGGAAAACTTGGGGTTGATGCAGCATTTGCCCATAAGTGTTTGTAGAACAACGGAGGTGGCAGGAGAAGCAGTCCCTATGTCTGCCCGGACTCCTGCCTGGCATGAGCATTTGAGTCATCCCAGAGGTCACTGCTTGGCTCTAGCAATTTTGGGGACAATTCCTTAGATCATCAAATTGACTTCAGTTGGAAAGAATGTCACATCATATATATATATATATATATATATATATATATATATAAAATGTGTGTGTGTGTGTGTGTGTACTACTGGGTGTTTGAAAAAATAACTCATTCGAGAAAGAATGTCTGCTACAGGGGTCTGGAAGCTCCATAATAGTAACCAGAGGCAAGTTTCAGTGAACAATTGTTTTTTAAAAGGAATCTTTTCCATGTTCTACCTGTTTAAAACAAAGTTCATTTTAATTTTCTTTTGAAAGGCAGAGTGACACAGAGGCAGAAACAAAAATCTTGCATCTGCTGACCCATTCCCCAAATGCCTGCAACAGCCAGGGTAGACCAGGAGCCCAGAGCTCCATCTGGGTCTCCCACATGGGTGTCGGGGCCCAAGCACTGCAACCAGTATCTACTGCCTCCCAGGATGCATTACAGGAAGCTGGATATAAAGTGGAGGAGCTGGGACTCAAACCAGCAATCTGATATGGGATGTGTGCTTCCCAAGTGGTAGCTTAACTCCCTGCACCACCATACCCACTCACTCTGTTGCTTTTAAGCTCCATTTTCTTTCAGAAGCCCTCCTTCTATGGCCAGCACTAGTTATTTCTTGATAAAAAGTCTTATTAAAAGAAACTTTAGTCTTTAGGCAAAGTGCTTAATTATTTGCTTTTTACCAATAAACAGAAATGGCCATACTTTTGATGAACACACAGCTCAACTTTACTCTGTGGCCAAGACACAACTGTACAGGCAGAGTGACAGATGCATTGTGTCTCAATGCTGACCAAGATTTGTAAGGACAGAGAGAATTCCATCTCATTAAAGAAAATGTAAAGGTTATGGTGTCGGAAGTTCTTCTGAGTGATGAAATGTTGAGTGAAGAATAGCATTAGTGGCTTGGAATGTGAAGCCTCCAGAGGCTCCAGGGTCAGCAGCTTTTTCTACTTGAATAATCTGGACCTCAGTTTCCTTATCTAAGAGGTGGGAATTGGAATATCATTCAGCCTGTAGGGTTTTTGAAGGTGATTAATTGAAATAGTTGCTCTCAGTGTTGTGCACATTGGGTTCTGTCTGTTGATCTAGCTTCAAGCTCAGATACTTTCCTGACATCAAAATTCTACTCATTCCATCCCCAGGGTTTTCTGCTATTATATGTTTGTAATCTGAAATTGTCATGTTCTTGTTCTTTATGTGCTATGTATCTTGATGAGATTTCATTTAAATTTTCTATTGATTTTGAGTGTTCATGGTTATTGATGCATCTGTATAATAGATATTTTCAAGTCTTCATCAGGAAATTCTAAGTCCCTATCATCTTGTTGATTTTTCTTTACAGATATTCCAGTAATATAGTTTTGTTTTGTGTTTTAGGCATTTTGAAAACTGAGACTCAGAGATTCTTTTCAAAAATCCTATGAATATGTTGCTAATTATTTTTTGACAGGCAGAGTTGACAGTGAGAGACAGAGAGAAAGGTCTTCCTTCCGTTGATTCACCCCCCCCCCCCCAAAATGGCTGCTGTGGCCAGTGTGCTGCGCTGATCCAAAGCCAGGAGCCAGGCGCTTCCTACTGGTCTCCCACGTGGGTGCAGGGCCCAAGCACTTGGGCAATCCTCCATTGCACTCCTGGGCCACAGCAGAGAGCTGGACTGGAAGGAGCAACTGGGACAGAATCCAGCTCCCCAACAGGGAATAGAACTGGGATTGCCGGCGCCCCAGGCAGAGGATTAGCCAAGTTAGCTGCGGCGCTGGCTGATAATTTTGTTTTAACAGGCAGTCAATGTGGTTTAAGTTCAGGCTGCAATTTCTAGCTCATGCTCTATGATCCATGGTTCCAATGTCAAGTAGATCTTTTTTTGTTTTCCTATTTTCCATAAGCTTCCTCCACACCTTTTATTTAAGGAAAATAAACGTATTTCATTGTATAACTACAACTTTAGGAACATAGTGATTCTTTCCACCGTACCTGCCCTCCCACCCACATTCTCACCCATCTTCCTCTTTCCTCTCCTATTCCCATTCTTATTTTTTACTAAGATCTGTTTTCAAGTATATTTATACACATATGATTAACTCAATGCTAAGTAAAGAGTTCAACAAATGGTATGAAAAAAAGCATATTTCTTAACAGATGAGACAGGCTGTTCAAAGTCATTGCATCTCAAAGTGTCAATTTTATTTCTATAGATTAGCTTATAGGTGCTATATTAGTTATCACAGATCAGGGAGAACATGTGTCCAGTTTCATCTATTTTGTTGCAAATGACAGGATTTCATTTTTGTTATTGCTGTACAGCATTCCATGGTGTACACATCCCCTAATTTCTTATCCAGTCTTCAGTTTTCAGACATCTTTTGGTTAGATCTTGTAATGCATTTGTATGTATCCTATATCTTCATCAATGCTCTTTCTGGGATCTGGAAGTGGCCTACCTTTTGCATTTTCACAGTTTTTTGTGTGCTGATTATGATCAAATTCAGGCATTTACAACTCCAGAAGTAGGGAGGATCCCAAGAATTAACAGGCGATTTCAAGGATTGCTGTTCTGAGCATATCACAGTTTCTGATTTTGTGTCACTCATTTGGTTGGCCCTACAGTGAGAAACCTGGGGCTTAATTTAAACTACTCTATCATCAACTTTTGTGACTACATGCACAGCTGGGGTCTAGTGGTGGCAGGACAGAGAGGGAGAAAAAAGCCTGGGATTATGGATTAGAGCAGAACTCCTTCCTTAAAGAAGTTATCTTCTGAGTGGCTTCTGCTACTACCTCCACAGTCTTTCCTGGAGGCTGTGGAATAAGAGTAAAGATGGAAGAGAAATATGCTAGTTGATACCTGCACACTCTCTGGGCATTACAAGTTCCTTTTCCTACTTTGTGTGCTAGTACTAGAGAGTTACTCCTGGAATTCCTTCTGTCTCAATCTAAACGTTCACTTGCAGATTTCATGTTGCCTTTATACATTCAGACCCAGGAGAAAATGGTACCACATTGATAGTACTTCAAATTCTATTCTGATTTAACCACTCTTATTAATTTTTTCAGAGCTCTCCTACAGTTGTTCCATGCAATCTGTTCCTCTTTTATGTTTACATTTAATTTGAGGGACAAAGAGGAGTAGAGTAGGTTTCTCCATTTCACCGAATAGAATATGCAATTTTCTTAGAATATGTAAAAACAAAGAAAAAAATAAAGTTTATGTTGATATTCATTTTTACCACTTCCAGTGCTCTTTAATTTTTATGTAGACATAAATTTATGCTAGATAATATATTCCTTTTGCATAAAACTTTTAACATTTTGTTTAGTGTGATTTTACACGCTATGAGAGTGAGTGAGAGAAAGAGAGAAGAAGGAAGGGAGGAAGGGAGGGAGATAGGGATCTATTATGAGATAGATGAGTTCCTATTTATTGATACATTCCCCAAATGCCTGCAGTAGCAATCTCTGGGCCTGGTCCAAAATTAGAAGCTAGGAATGCAATCCAGGTTTCCCACATGGGTGGTGAGAACCCAACTATTTGAATCATCACTGCTGCCTCCTAGGGTCTGCATTAGCAGGAAGCTGGAGTCAGAAGCCAAACTCTGTAACAGGACTCCAATGTGGGACATGAGTGTCTTAAATAGTAGGCTAAATGCCATCTTTCTTTCCATCTTTTTTGAGGTATAATTGAAAGTCAAAATTAAATGTATATTTACAGTATACAACATGATGTTTTGATATACATAGACACTGTGAAATAACTACAATCAAGCTAATTAGCACATCATTATCTTATATAGTTACCATTTTTGTTTGTTATGAGAACATTTAAGATCTACTGTCTTAGCAGATTTTAAGTATCTAAATACATTAGTAACTATAGTCACCATGTTATGCACCCTGAATTTATTCATCCCATATAATTGAAATTTCTTCTTTTGGCTAGTATGTCCCTGTTTCCCCAACTGCTCTGCTACTGGAAATTCTGCTCTTTGCTTCTGTGAGTTTGACTTCTTTCTTTCTTTCTTTTTTAAAGATTTATGTATTTGTTTGAAAGTCAAAGTTATAGAAAGAGAGGGAGAGAGAAAGAGAGGAGAGAGAGAGAGAGAGAGAGAGAGAGAGAGAGAGAGAGAGAGATTTCCCATCCTGTTTCACTCCCCAGATGGCCAGGCCAAAGTCAGGAGCCAGAAGCTTCTTACAAGTGCAGGGGCCCAAGCACTTGGGCCATCTCCCACTGCTTTTCTGAGGCCATTAAACCAGGGAGCTGGATGAGAAGTAGAACAGCTGGGACTTGAACTGGCACCCATTGGGATGACAGTGTCACAGGTGGCAGCTATGCCACATCACCCCAAGTTTGACTTCTTTATATTCCATATAAAAGTGAGATCATGAAACATTTGTCTTTCTGTGCCTGGCTTGCTTCCTTTAGCATAATATATTCTAGATTCATCTATGTTGCTGTAAATTATAGGTTTTCCTTCCTTTTCAAGGTTAACCCTCCATTGCATGTGGGGTGTGTGTGTGTGTGTGTGTGTGTGTATCCTTTTCTTTATCCATTTATCTGTTTATGAACACTGAGATTGATATTCCATATTTTAGCTATTGTGAACTGTGCTTCAATGAATATGAAAGTGTAGATAGCTCTTCAAGATACTTATTTCATTTCTTTTGAATATGTGCCTAGAGATAGGACTGCTAGATATTTTAGTTCTCTTTTTATTTTTCAGAGGAGCTTCCAGAATGTTTTCATAGTGGCTGTACCAATTTCCACCAATGGCATACGTGGTCTTTTCTCCACATCCCTGATATCACTTGTTATCTTCTGTCTGTAACAAGAATGAGTTATTGTTTTTTATTTACATTTCTCTGATAATTAGTGATATGGAGCACTTTCACATGTACCTGTTGGCGATTTGTACATTTTGAGAAATGTTCTCTACTTTTTAGTTGTGTTCTTGTTCTTTTGCTATTTAGTTGTAACAATTCCTTACACATTTGAAATATTCCAAATTTGTTTGCCTCATACATTTTGGGGATCTTCATACACTGGGTTAGGTGTATGCCTATTTAAAATGGTTATGTCTTGCTGATGTGTTTATAATTATAAAATGTCCTTCTTTGTCTCCAGTAACATTTTTTATCTTAAAGCCTATTTTCTAATATCAGTCTATTAGCTATTTGGGGGCAACTGTTTCTATGGTAAATCATTTTCCATCATTTTTGTTTTTAAATCCATGCTGCTGATCTCTGCCTTTTGATTACTCTGTTCAGTTCATCTTTACTTACATAATTACTGGTAGTTAGTTGAAATTTTCTACTTGAACATGCATGCCTTTCATTTTTCCCCAAAGCCTTTAAAATATTAGTAGTAGTTAAAATTCCTTGTCTGATATCTCCAGTATTTATCTATTGTAGTCTAGTTCTATTGGTGTAGACTTCTCTAGAGGTGAACTGTTCTGTCTCTCACTTTGACCTCCTTTCCTTCTTCTTCCCTTTTTTAAAATGATTTATTTATTTGAAAGAGTTAGAGAAGGGAAGAGAGAGGGAAGGAGGAAGAGAGGGAGGGATGGAAAGAGAGAGAGAGAGAGAGAGAGAGAGAGAATATTCCATCTGCTGATTCCCTTCCCAGATGGCCACAATGGCTAGAGCTGAGCCAGGCCAAAGCCAAGAGCCAGGAACTTCATTCTGGTGTCTTACATAGGTACCAGGGGCCTGAGTACTTGGGCCATCCTCCACTGCTTTCCCAGGCCATTAGCAGGGAGCTAGACGAGAAGTGGAGCAGCCGGGATATGAGCAGGTGCCCCCAAAGGATGCTGGCATGGGGGGGGGGACAGGAGAGGCTTTACCTGCTATGCCACAAGTCCAGCCCCTTGTCTTACTTTCAGCCTTTCATGTTATCAAGAAATGGGATCTGTAGAGACTGTGAGTGGGTATGGACTTCCTTTATGCTAATCTGCCCCAGAAAAGCTGATGCTACCTGCCTCTTCTTGGAGGCACTTGTATTTGCTTATTTTTCAGACTCGTTGGTTGCCCTCTCATCCTGGCTTCCAAATAAATATAGCAAGAGTTATGATTTTTAACATTATCTAGTTGGAGCTGATGCTACTGTGCAGCAGGTTAATCCTTTGCCTGCAGTGCCAGCATCCTAGCTGCTCCTCTTCTGATCTAGCTCCCTGCTGTGGCCTGGGAAAGCAGTGGAAGATGGCCCAAGTCCTTCAGCCCCTGCACCTCTGTGGGAGACCGGGAAGTGGCACCTCGCTCTGGCTTCAGAATGGTGCAGCTCCAGCTGTTGCAGCCATTTGGGAAGTGAACCAACGGAGGGAAGACCTTTCTCTCTGTGACTCCCTCTCACTGTCTGTAACTCTACCTCTCAAATAAATAAATAAAATCTTTAATTAAAAAATTACCATTGTCTACCTTTTTCTTATTGTAGAAAAAGGGATAGGAAGTACACTCTTCAATTTTCTGTATCCTAAGCAAAAGCTGCTGCTATAGTTAAAATATGACTTGTCCCCTGAACTCATGCAGGACTTAAGCCACAAAGTTATGAGATAATGATTCTAAAAGCATGGAAAGTTAATCCGAGTATGCTGTTTAGAGGTGGCACCCAGTAGAATGTCTTAGGTCATTTGGGGTGTGCCCTCAGAGGCATTTCCTGCAATGTGCCTGTTATAAAAGCGCAAGATGGCCCCGACTGCTCTCCCTACTTCTCAGCATGCCAGGTTGTTCTTCCTTCCATGTGTTCCTCCATTGCCACTCACTGCCCTCGCCAGATGCCGAACCCACAGGGCTGCCTGATCATGGACTTTGAAAAACTAACATAGCTAAAACTAATATAGCTGCTTTAGGTATTTTGGTGGAGTAATGTGAAAATACAGCCACACAGCACATTTTATATAAGACAGATTGGGCATCATATTGAAATCAGCATGGATTTTATTTCCCCTTTGCATATGAATCTACTAAATAATTGAATCTTTTCCAAAGATTTCCAGCTTTCTGCTAATGTGTCTGGGAAAAGTAGCTGAGGATGGCCCAAGCACTTGGGTCCCTGCTACCCTTGTGAGAGAACTGAAGAAGCTCCCGGCTCTCAGCTTTGGCCTGGCTCAGCCCTTGCCACTGCAGCCATCTGGGGAGTGAACCAGAGGATGAAAGATCTCTCTTTTGCTCTCTTTTAAACAACTAAATCATAAAAAAAAAAAAAAAAACTCAAGAGTTGTTGTTCAGGTACACATATTTTGGAACAGTACTTCCAATTCTATTCATTTAACATATTGTAAAGAATAAACAAACATACCCACTTTTTTTTATCATTCCTAATTAACATCTTATTCCTTATCTATTTTTTTAAAATATTTTTCTCTATTTTTTTAAGATCTGTGTGTATTAGGTTCTACAGTAATTTATTCTTATTTATGTCCCTTTTTGTCCCTGGGGATAAAATTGCTCAGATAGAAAAACTCCGATAGCTCAGATCTCAATAAATTTTAAAAGGGCGATACTTCTTTCGGATTGTTGCAGTCATGGGAGCAAAAAAGCACTCTGATTATAGGGGTAGTTTTCCCCTGAGAGCAAACATGCTCCCATTTGATCATTCTTGAAATTAGCTAATGTAAGGGTCAGAAAATAAGAGTAGAAGTAGGATCAGAGGAGGAGGGGGGGAATATGATGTGGATGTTTAATCTAGTGGTTAAGACACTGCTTGGGCCACCTACATCCCAAATCAGAGTTCTTGGGCTCATGTCTTAGCTATGCTCCTCATCTCAGTTCCCACTAATGTGTACCCTGGTGATGACTCAAATGCTTGGATCCTGCCACCATGTGGGAGACCTAGATGGAATTCCAGGCTTCTGGCTTTATCCTCTCTCAGTCCTAGATGTTGTGTGCATTTGAGGAGTGAACTAGCAGATGGGAGATGTTTCTCTCCCTCTCAAATAAACTAAATGTAAATTTAAACGAGGGGGGGGGGCTCACTCTGTATCTTTGAGCATGAGCAGCTTCCATCAATGTGATTTCCAGCAGTTGGACCAGCTTTACCAGCCACAGAAGGCAGGGGCATGACTAAACTTCACCCCTGCCCTGTCTCCCAAGCCCTCCTGAGATAGAGGCAAGAGAAGTGTGGTAATCAAAGAAAGTGTTGACTTTCTGCAATAGAAGAGGACAACAGGTTCCAGGCAAATGTGTTTGATCCTGGAATTGACCTGGATTCATCCATCTGCACACTTTTATCAGAACTTAGGGAAAATGGCATGTAGGTGTGACCTGGAGGAGTCACTAAGGACAATGGCACTTGGAGCCTAAGGCATTTTAAAAAGTATGGATAAGCTTGACATAGGGAGAAGTGATCCTTGTCATTTCTAGGATAACTACCAAGGCATTAGGTACATGGCAGGAACCCACCCAGAGGCCAGGTTGGCAGAGTAGCAGAACTGTTCACAGTCTCTTGAGTGCTGACAGCAAAGGGCCTTGACTCTGGAGGCAGCCATCTGCAGGTGTAGCCATCCAGCATGGCAGACTACAGCTGCACCTGTCCCTAGGGGTGCATATGAGTGCCAGAATGCCTGGCAAACAGATGGTTGGGCAGCAGCAGAGAAAGAGAGGACTGGTACTTGGACAAAGCAACTTTAAGGGATTTTTGGGTGTTTTGGAAGGACACAGACTCCAGCAAAAAAAAAAAAATGATCTTATTCCTGCTAATTGGGGCACATGGACAGCTTTGGACTAGTGTTACTGTAACACAGAAGGAAATGTGACAATATCTGCATCCTACCTTGACACCCTCTGTCACGCTGCATACTCCGGAGCTTACTTTGGTGCAGCTCATTGTTTTATGACTGTTTTCTGATCTCTTTGGGTCTGTTCTGATAAGATGGTGACTCCACCCTATGTGTTATAAATATTTTGCATATGGTTTCAGATACATCCAAGTCTCTTTTCTGTGTATTGAACTAATTCTCACCTCATTGATGCCTGCATATTTCTAATTCAACATAAGAGTTAATCAGAAGAGTCAATTAGCTAAGAAAATAAGAGAAATCACTTGTACTATTCAATCAAAATCCTAGTTCCACTTAAGATGCATAAATGAGAGTTTTTCAGGATTTTCCACTGAATGACAGAATTAAAAAATTTATAATTTGAGGATCAGTCGGACTTACCAGTTCAACTCTAATTTTATAGACAAGGGAATTGAAACACAGAGACTAATTTTGTTAGGGTCACCTGCTGTATTGGGATATGCTTTAATTTTAAAGCATTTTTTCATATATTATTCATTTTTTCCTCTCAACAACCCCATTCCTATTCTAAAAATGAAGACACTGGGGCTGGTGTTGTGGAACAGTGGGTTAAGTAGCCACCTCTGAAACTGGCATCCCAAATTGGTACTGGCTCAAGTCCCAGTTGGTCTGCTTCCCATTCAGCTCCATGCTAATTTGCCTGGGAGGGCAGCAGATGGTGGCTTCTGTGCTTGGGCTCCTGCCACATATATCTGAGAATCAGATGTAGTTCCAGGCTCCTGGCTTTGGCCTGGCTCAGCCCTGGTCATTGTGTCCATGTGGTGAGTGAACCATCAGATGGAAGCTCTCTCTCTCTTTCTCCCTCTCCCTCTTTCTGTAGCTCTGGCTTTCAAATAGATAAATCTTTTTTAAAAAATAAAGTTATTAAAGATCATACTCTCTGTGACTCTCCTGAAGCTCAAAGCTTCTTCTAAGTTCAGTGCTATTTTACCCATCCCAGTTAAACTAGATCAAGTCTCAGGAGATCAGAGTTCATTCAATAACTAATGATCACTTGTGTGTCTGGCCCCATTTAGGAGAAAAACAGGGAACAAGAGAGTCAAACCCTGCTGTCATGGCTCTTATGTTCCATTAGAAGGTACAGATGAACTAGCAGATGTATAAACAAAACAATTTTGTTCATGATACATGTTATATGAAATTGAATCAGGTGTTGTAACAGAAGGTCACTTGATGTGGGATCCTGGGAGTATGAGGTTAACTGACAATCTCAAGTTCAGATATGTAAGTCAGGATCAGCTTCTTTGAGGAGATGATATTTAAATTGAGCCCTGAAAAGTGCCAAAGAGCCAGCCATATGAAAAGAGAGGACAAGAGTGTTATGTTGAGAAGGTAGGGACAACAGGTTCAAAAGTGTTGAAAGGGAATTGAGTTTGGCATAGTTGAGGAGATAGTGGATGTCTGGACAAGAGACTAGAGGTCGAGAGCCTTGTAGGCCATGGTGACTTTAGATTTTACTCTAAGTTAAAGTTTTTTTTTTTAAAGATTTATTTATTGATTTGAAAGGCAGAGTTACAGATAGAGAAAGAGAGAGTGAGAAAGATCCTCCATCCACTGGTTTACTCCCCAAATGGTCGCAACAGCTGCGGTTGGGCCAGACTAGAACCAGGAGCCTGGAACTCCACCAGGGTCTCCCATGTGGGTGGCAAGGAGTCAAGTACTTGGGCCATCATCTGCTGCTTTCTCAGTCCCATTAACAGAGAGCTGGATTGGAAGCTGAGCAACCAGGACTGAAACTGGTGCTCATATAGGATGTTGGTGTCACAAGAGGTGGCTTAACTTGCTGTGCCACAATACTGGTTCCAACACTAACATATTTTAATTTCAGCAATGTCACTAAATAACTCTGCAAATCTGAACATGCTACTCTCTGACTTGTTTTGCCACCAATTTTTTCCCCCAAATCTGAAGATTGGAATCCTATAATTAGATGATTTCAGAGTGATTCTGCTGCTCTTGCCTCATTTGTTAATGACATCAATCCTATAGTTTTAAAAATATTTAGTTTAGCATCAATTATAATTACCAACTGGTTTAATCTTACACATGGAGAAAATGTGCAACTCTTAGGAGACTGTCACTAACTAGGGTTTTAGTTATGAAAAATTTCTCCAAATCAGCAAATTTATCTTATATTGCCACTCTCTAATTTTCCTTATACTATAGTTTCAAAAGAGGATATTAGATATTTCCATGTGACACCAGTCCAGAGACTAACATGGAAAAAAATCAAAAAGACTAAAATGATTCACCTATGTTTATTATTGTACTTTCTCTCTATAAGTAAATGTTTAAGTGGGCCACTCTGAGAAATTAAAAAGCGATCATGAAACATAACAAGAGGGGCTGACGCTGTGGTGCAGCAGGTTAATGCCCTGGCCTGAAGCACCGGCATCCCATATAGGCGTCAGTTCAAGTCTCGTCTGCTCTACTTCCAATCCAGCTCTCTGCTATGGCCTGGGAAAGCATTAGAAGATGGCCCAGGTCCTTGGGCTCCTGTACCCACATGGGAGACCTGGAGGAAGCTCCTAGCTCCTGGTTTTGGATCGGTGCAGCCCTGGCGGTTGCAGGCAGTTGGGAAGTGAACCATTGGATGGAAGACCTCTCTCTTTCTCTGACTCTCCTCCCTCTGTGTAACTATGATTTTCAAATAATAAATAAATAAATCTTAAAAAAAAACCACAATGAGAATCTGGTTATTACAACCCATCACATCCCTTGACTTGGCCTTGTCTATGTTCCTGCCCTTAACTTATGTTTTATTAACCACATAGACAATCTTAAACAGTATATATGGAATATAAAGTGTTATAGAATTAATAAACTTTCAGAAAGAGTCAAGTTTCAGAACCATCAGAACAATGGAAGCCTTTAAATGGAATATTAGTTCATTTAAAATAAAATATAATTTTATACTATGGAGAAATTTGGAGACAAATGTTAGCAGCTACAAAATATGACAGGAATATATATTAAATACACAATATATAAATATATATTCACATATTTATGTGCATGTATACAGATATGAAGAGGTAAAAGCTCCTGAATTTTGTCAATTTGCCAACAAATATTAATCTATACCGCCTACTTGACAAGTATTATGCCAAATACTGGAGCTACAAAGATGGGTGTGAAAGACTTTTTTTTCTCAAGGAGTTCATAATCTTGAGTTGGGTGCATGAACAATAAGCTAGCCACATTGGGCTAAGATATGAAGAAATGGCGTTGCAGCAGAGAGCAGAGGGCAATTAATCGATCCTGGGGGCACAAAAGGTTTTCAGGAGAAATGACATTGCAGCTTCACTATGAAGGGTTAGTGGGACTTTTCCAAGTTAAGAAAAAAATGAAGGGTATTCCAAGGCATGAACACAAGCATGAGAATTGACAGCACATGTTGTTAGCTAAGGCAGGAGCTAATTACAGGAAATTAACTTGGGATGGTGTCTGGTACCCAAATAACAGGCTATGGAAGGTAGCCTGCTCATGGTCTTATTGCCAAATTAAAGCACCAAGCTTCACTGTAGTTTCATCGGAGACTTGGAAAGATTCAAGCATCTGGAGCTGGAGGGAGGATACAGGACAGGGTGGAGGGTGAGAAGGGAGACTGAATGGGAGAACCACCAGTACTTCGGCTGTGGACACAGCAGCAGAGGCAGGCCTACAGCAGGAAAGGAAGAAGATAAATTTGAGAACCCAGTGGTGACTGATTAACTGTGGATGTCTTGGGAGGGGGAAGAGGTACTGAATCCACGTTTGGGAGCTGGATGTTTTCTGATTTAAATGATGTATTTCCTCACTCACATACAAAATTCCTTGTCTTCCCTTGTTCGGGTGGTTTAATCTTCTCTGTCCTGAAGTGCTGTGACTGAAGAAAAAGAAAGAAAAATGTCTGTCACCAGATTTAACTTCCAGGTCAGGGTCTCGGTCTAGTTCTCCTTTCTATTTCCAATGTTTAAATCTAAGTCTGACATGTCCTGTTGCCCAGTAAATATTTGTCAAATACAAAGAGTATCTTGTCACTTGATTCACAATGGAGTTTTAGAATTTATGGTGCAGACAACAGCTTTGAGGTAAAGTTGGGTTTAAACATCCAGAGCTGAGGTTCTGGCCCACCAAGAAGTATACAGCTACAGGGGACAGGCGCTGATGGCAGGGCTCCACTAGGGGGCCGGTGTCCTCCAACCACAGCCATGCAACAGATGAATCAGCTCATTCCTGTTGATCTGGGAGCTGGTGTGTAAGTGGAGAGAGGGAGGAGCTGCATACCAAGGTTTTGACATTTGAGTCTTCAGGGATCATCTATGGCTAAATATTTAAAAGGAAAAGGGCTATGACAAGTGTTTTAGGGGTTCACAGTTGGATTTCTCTTAGAAAGTTCTGAAAGAGTTCTTTTTGTTTTTTGTATTGTGCTTCTTGTAGTGCCAGGAGCCATGTGAGTCGTAGCCTCAGGGGCATCATGGGAAAAAGGGTTGGGTTAGGACAATGACAGGTATTTTTTGTTCTGGCCTGCTCTCCTGGGAGAGAAGTATGTGGGACTGAAGGTGATGCCAGCTGGCTGTGGGAAGGAAGTTTATTTCCTAATTCTCTTAACAACAGTCAATAGTGCTTACTACTGCTGCCAGTAACCCCTAGATGCCTATTTTCAGAGTTTAATATCTCAAAAGATCCACAGAATCTTTGGTGTTTTTGTTAGAAGTACCAGGAATGGTATCTTACTATCAGTGATATTTTACTCTAAGGAAATGCTCTATGCATCAGACTTTGTATTAGTAATCACATCATCTTACAGACTAGGGAAAAGGAGGCATGAAGTTAGTAACTTGCTCAAGGCCTTGCACACCATGGAATATGGAATTAAACAGACTTGCTTGAGAGGCCACACTCAGGTTCACACCCTGTGCTTAGATGAGAGAGTGCAGTATACCCTCCCATGAGACATGTTTCTATGGACTAATATTACAACATTCTAACATGCAGTTCTTCAAATAATCTTATAAAGTTGGTACTAGATTTTTGAATATTTATTTTATTTGAAAGGCTGAGAGAGAGAGAGAGAGAGAGAGAGAGAATCTTCCATCCACATATTTACTCTCCAAATTCCCACAACAGCCAGGGCTGGGCCTAGCTGAAGCAAGGATTCAATTCATGTATTCCACATGGACGGCAGGGAGCCAAGTATTCAATTCATCCCCTTCTGCCTCTCAGGGTATGCACTAACAGGAGTTGTGAATTAGAAGTGTTGCAGGGACTCAAACCTAGGCATTCTGCTATGGGATGCAAACATCCCAAGCAGCTGCTTAACCACTGAGCCAAATGACTCCATGTTGTGCTTTCTTTCTTTGAGAAGGAGGGAGTAGAATTGGGGGTGGAGTGGGAAGAGTGAATGAGAATGAGAATCTTCCATCCATGCTTTCACTTCCCACATGTCTGCCAACAGCCAGGGCTGGACCAGGTGATCAACCCAATTTTCCCATGTGTGCGTCAGGAACCCAAATACTTGAGCCATCATCTACTGCATCCCATGTTCTGCACTGACAGGAAGCTGGCGATGGGACTCAAACTCAGGCACTTCAATTTGGGATATGGGTGTCTTACTAAATATCTTACCCACTAACATTTTGATTCCTATATTACACTTGAGGGAAATAAATATTAATAAAATGCTAAGTAACTTAAGGTCTCACTGTTGTATAAACAGAAAAGGATTGAGATCTTGGCCTGAGTCCAGTCCCTCATTTACCTGCTAAATAGAAATGAAATCTTTGAGAGATTCTAAAACAACAGGAAAGCAACATTTTAAGTTCATTTTTTTCCATTTATAGATATTTTACAAATTACCTGTGAAAAATGTTAACTATAGCTAAATTCCAAAAGGTATTTATTCTCTATATCAGAGAGAGGAATAATGAACATTTATGAATTTCAACCTATTTATTTAAGAAATAAAACAAATGATCAAGCACTGGAATTTGTTACAGTTCTATTTTGAAAGGCAATCATGTAATAATTAATAAGATCTTATATCCAGATGATAGTTGGCAATAAATGCAGTCTGAATTGACTCCTGGGAGCACACAAAAAAGATGAAATTCAGTTGGGGCTGAAGGTACTTATTATATTCAAACATATTTGATTCATTGATCACTAATTATTTATTAAAGATTATCTGTGGTTTTTATCCTGATTATAGCGATAATAATATTGATTTTTGACCCTGATGGAAGACCCGCTACTTGTTCTTCCCTATGCAACTATATTTGATTCACAGAGCTTAGGGAACTAATATTTTCACAATCATAAAATCTTATATGTATGCAAACTCTGTATTTCTGATGACTTTCAAAATTTATTAGATTTCTCCAACTACCCTGTGAGGTAGGCAGGGCCAGTATTTAGGTTGCAGTTTTACACATAATAAAACCCAGGCAGATAGACACTTTAGGTTGAGTGACATGGAAAGGGACACTGGCATCACTGGTAAACTTAGGGACAAAAAAGTCTTTGTTGTGCTTAGCATTTGAAATGAGCTCTATAGAATACCCACTTTTAATATACTTAAGCAAAACACTAGGCAAACTAACTGGCCTAACATCTAACCAATCATCATAGATTGAATTCTGGTTATCAGGAAAATATGAAAATTTCCTATAGACAACCCCATAGTAAGGTTATCTAATATATTTTTACAGCTTATAAGATCTTTGTAGAGTGGATTCACTGTTTTGTGGGCTATGGGCACAAATTCACAAAGGTAAGTCCTTGCTCTTTCATCCACTCTGTTTCAAAAACATGGATTGAATAAAAATGGGAATATAAACTTACAACATAATTAATACAAAATGCACTAAAAGTCCATAGTGACCTAGACTTTACACTTTCACGTATACATCGTGGCATGTGTTTTGAACACATTTGTGTTAACCCAGTAGATAGGAATAGATGTGCACAAGGATGGGTCCTACCGTGGGTCTCATTCTCTGGCCCATGCATTCAGGGAATGTTGAGGGGGTAGGAGCTAGAGTGGAGGGAGGACAGAGGAGGTGTTACCCTCGTGAGAGTGTTTTTGAAAGCTGTAGGGACTTATTTTTGTCCCAGTGTAATCACAGCATTCACATATTAAAATACATTTTAAAATTATGAATTGCTCTCATTCCAGATCTTTGAGGTGTTAGTTCATACACATTTGATTTTTACACACGAAATGGACCGGTAAGCATATTTCCTATGAAGCCCATTATAGGACCGTGGAGGAAAATATGATATACCCAAAATATACATGAGACAGAAAAAGCCTGCTTCTAGGGCAGCACTCTAGATCAGGGTTCTCAAAGTGTCGTCTGAGGCCCAGCAGTCATCACTGCTTCCGCACTGCTTGGGAATTAAAACAAACAAACAAACAAACAAACCACGCAGATTCCCAGATCTCACTTCAGGATTACTGTATCAGAGGCTCTGAGGCTAGGGTGCAGCAACCCGTGTTTTAACAAGTTGTTTCAAGAAGATTGTTGCTCCAATTTGAGACCTGCTGCTTAGGCTAATGCTATCTGAAGTCAAATGATTGTTGAAGGAATGCAGGTTATACTTTCTGAAATACAGTCTTCCAGCTGCTGCACTCATGCACTACTGTGACGTTCTGGGATCTCTGGTCTTGAAAGGTAACTCATCACCTGGTTGAACATCATAGTGAAGCAGCTAGTACTGGCCGGAGGGTTGCTAGCAAGGTGCTTTCTATTTGGTTACAATCCTCCCACACTCCTATGTGTTCGAATCTCTGCCTATGGATGTGTTAGTCAGTGTGGTAAGCAATTTTCGCTTTATCTACTGAAGATTTTGGAGGTCATGAACAGGGATGCCATTATTGTGTCCAAAACTGTAAATTCAACCAGGATTAACGGGAAGATCCAAGAAACGGTAAGGAATCATGTATTTCCCAACTCAGTAAGGAGATTTGGGGTGTGAAGCTTGGAAGGATAGGGATAGAACTGAAACGTGGGAAGGAGAGAGAGGGTAAGGGAAGATTCATAAACTCGAGAGCTGTAAAAAGCAGTGGCCAGCTTGTAAGGGGACATACAATTAAGAACTTCAGATTGTGTCTAAATGTTTAGTTGTCTTTTTTTTAACTGCTTTCAAAAACAACATAAAGAAAAATATACCTTTAATAAAACCACAGCTTCAGACAAGACAGGGTGTTTTGTCACTTTGTTAGTATGAAGCTGTGTTTTTATTAATTAAAGGTATATTTTACTTTATGTTGGTTTTGAAAGCAGTTTAAAAAAAAAACTAAGGGGTTTTATAAAATAGTATAAAATTACAAAGGGTGACCAAAACTATAGGTTAGAATATTTCCACAAGTTTCAGTGAATAGAGTATACATAAATTTTAAAAATTTAAAAATATAAAATGACTTAGAGAAATCCTTTCTTTAAAAGATGTTTTAGTCTAAACACTAAGCATTTTGAAAGCTTTCATTAAGGTATCTATGGCAAAACATTTTTGCACAAAAACTGTAAAAACATGACAGAGCAAACATATTATCTCTAACATCATGGGAGAAAATCTGAATCTTCCTGTAAACGCCTATGAAGAACTGCAATGATAAATCTATTTCTGTCCAAAGCACTGGATGACACTCTGTCACACAACACATACCTGAAGGAATGTTCTTTTAAAAGGCATGGCCAGATATGGACAATCTGCAATGTTTACAGTTTTATCACTTCATGCCTATATTTTTCTGGAAAAACACTGAACTTTCTTCAGATGATAAATAACTCTACCAAATGATCTGTATCATTGTATAATAAATAACCTAGTAAGATATTTTCTGTTCCATATTTTAAAAAAATTATCTTCTAGGTACAAAAGTTATCTCTTCATAAAGCCCAAGGATTTTCCCTTGTAATACTGTCTCATAAGCACATCTTGTTAAAAGTATCAGACAATAAGATGAGACATGACTGCCACCGTGTGGAATGGGAATGCACCATGTTAATGTAAATACAGGTATAGTAACATCAAATAAATCTGCAATTGAATGAGAATCACCAGATTCTTTATTCTAAAATGCAATGGGAACAATGACAAATAAGTACCCTTTGGTCTTCTCTGGATTACATTATTCTAGATCCATAAATGTGTTTCACTTTTGGAACAAGTAGCTGGACACTGCTATTGACAACATCCACTAGCAAAATGCCAATTATGGATATCATCCATAGGCTTACTACTCACCGGACGGTCCATGGAGCAGCAGTCCCCATGTCGGATAGGCGGCTGTTTTCAGGCCTCACCAGATACACTGAATCAGAGCCTGTGTTTGACCAGAACCCAAGGTGATCTGTGCATACACAATCAGAAGCACGCTCCCATCTCCTTTCCTCTCCAGTAACCCAGCACACGGGTAGGTGACTTTCACCACAAAATTCCAGACAGTTAAGAAAAAATATAATTGGTCTTGCTTGAATTACCTGATTAACTGATTTTTCCTTTGAATGTGTGTAAACAGAAAGTCAATTATTTTCTTGGGCTGCCTTACCACTGGGTTAATTCCACACTTCAGAACAAAATTAAGGAGAATTTTTCAGAAGAAAGGGCTTGTTTAGTTTCAGGAGAGATCAGAGTATTTTATTTTGCCCAATTAGAGCCCTTCAGCATAAAGAGACATTCATATACATATATATGAACATTTTCCAGAAACACTGATTTATAATACATTTTTTAAAATACCAGCTTAAGGTATTTATTTACAAAAATATTTCATTACCTAATTTTAAACCTTCTGCTGTGACGACAGTTTTTTTTTTTTTTTTTTTTTTGGCTGATAAAGTACAGGAATGCAAAGTAACTACAAAGTTTAACACATTTTAGTGTTTCCAATAGTGTTTTTTTTTTTTTACTGAAACAGTACACAGAGATTTTGTTTTAAACCATATTTCAAATGCACATTCCAGCAATTACCTTTGAGATAGTTACTGGGACTGAGCAAGATTAAAAAAAAAAAAGTGCAGCAACTGAAAAAAACCTGCATGTACAGTTTAAGGTATACACAAGCTAGAACTATATACCAAGCATGCCTGCCCTGAAGTGGACAATGTTAGAAAAACTAACTCTTGTTCTTTTTTTTATACTGTATTTTGGTAATGCATTCACAATGAATCAGTAGTATAACTAGAAAGCAAAACGGTTTTCTGGTTCTAACTACCATGTTAAGCAGAATTCACACCTAAATTATCACAGTACTGTTTTTATTTACATACACAAAAAATAAGAAAATTAAAACATGACTTATCTTCTTTGCACCACTTTCCACTGATATGCTGAGTTTATTTTTAATTTCTTACATTGTCTTCAGTTGAAGCAAAGTTTAGACAACGCAAAACAAACAGCCAAAGTATAAAAAAAAAATCCAATTCTCAAATAAATAGGATTCCATTGCCATTAATCTATATCCATTAAATGCCAGAGTCAAATGACCTACAATAAATTAATACTGATTTATTTACATCTCATACACTATAAAATTTTAATTTAAACTATGAGCCTCATTGCAAAATACTGGCAAAACTGACATTCTTGATTTTTCTGATGTAAAGAGAAAAATAAGGGGAGCACTTACATTAAGCTCTGAACCATAGAACTTAATTTGTAAATGAACTGTGCCTCATAATTTAAGACTGAAGAGAGCAACGTTATAATGCTGGTAACTGGGAAGTTATTAAAATTATTTAATTCAGCTGAGAAATTATGCTAACATTTTTTCTTTAATTTTTTTTTGTTGCAACAACTGTTTTCTTTCCACATAATCTTTAAAACATCTGAGGCAGTAGTAAAATCATTAATATTCACAGGAAAAGTAATCCCCAAAGCACTTTACAAGAAATTGATCAGAGTGATGAAAAGTGCAATTAACAAAAGCTGTAAACAGTATCTTCACATTCATACTCAAATTAAAAAAATCAAATCTGTGGGCATAAATTTTAATCCAATATAATAAATACCCTAAAATGGAAAAGAAAAAAAAAGGACATTTAAGATATAGGAGTGTTCTTTCTCAAATAAATGCAGATTAAAAAGTCTAGGAATATTGATCAAGTATCAAACTGATAAGGAACAAATTCTATAAACTACAAAATAAAAACCTTCATTGACAAAAATACATAAACTCTGTTTTCATTTTTGGAAATTTATTTTTAAAAAAGGTAGAAGAAAATACCTGGAAAACTATTTTAAATATATATTATATATATATATATATCTGTATTGTAAAACAATAATTAAGGTAGACATCCAACAGCAAGTTTAGTTATTGAGAAAGATTGTGAAATTACTGTTGTGGGCATTCTCCCCCCAAATAAAATTAGTATTTGAAATTGCTCAATAGAGGGAATTTTTTTGTAAATAATCATGGTAATGGTAGTTTTCATGTTATGTGTGAATACTTTTAAATGATGTGTAATTTTTTAAAATTAACTGTATCTCGATATGAGATACCAATATTTCTTATTATAAGCATAAAACATAACTTTTTGTATGGATAATATACATACTTTTTAAGTACTTTGACTTAAACTTAACAAGTTCACCATTTTTAAAATTAAAGAGTACACTTATAAAAATTTCATTTTAAAACTAAAAGTATATTTCTAGCAGTATGTATAAATATAACATGTTACTGTATGATCTTCAAACAAATCTGAAAGTGTTGCAATAATTTAAGATCAAGGACACTGAAACATATAGCAAACAATTTTACTATTTTTTAACCTTTGAAAACTATATAAAACCCTACTAAAGGTTTTTAAACTGATCAGTTTAGTTTAAGGTGTAGATAGCAGCATATTCATGATTTTGGTATGCTTTATTCACATGTATCACTTGATTTAAACTGAGCGTTATGGAATAAATGATAATAAAAAGGTTTAATTATCTAAAAAAGTGCAGAAAAAATTCAAGTTTAAAGGTCAGTGCTATTTATTTTGCAGAAACAAAATTCTAGAAGTTAAAGTGTAAAACAAATATTTGCCACAAAAAATTTACCTTTGGATACAGCTTATTCTAATGTCCTATGAGAACGTCTGAAGCAAAACATATGGAACACAGAATGCAGAACTTAGGGTAAAACTTGAACTCTGCAGTGTCTGCTGGATTCTCCACTCTCTCTTAGCTGTCTCCCAGTACTCCCCATAATTTAGAAGTAGGAACACTTTCAGACTTGTTTAAAATACTCATATATCTATACAAATTAACTTCAGAAGGACCTCCAATCAAGAAGTTCTAAATAAACGAAATATTTCTTTCTTGAAAGTACTGTCCTTAATTGAATTACAATATACTTACACATAATAACAGACAAGTAGCAGCATTTTTTCATATCCATAAAAAAGCAAATTAAGAAGCAATAGCTCAGTTGAATCTATAACCATTTTTAGGAAACAACATATAACTGAAATGCAAACCAAAGGTATTAAGATGATGCAAAACTTAAAAATGGGTGCAATGCACAGAATTTGTTAGAATATAAGGTTTCAAATAATTTTCCATGCATACATATGGGTTTTTCAGGTTTTGAAAAGTGAAATAAACTGGACACACAAGGAAACCACTTCCTACTTACAAACTGCTAACAATGACTATTTCAGAGATTTTTAGAGTCAAAGACAAATGACACAAAACAATGCTGAGAATAAGAGAAAGAACATGAAAATATTCCATTTTTCTGGTATTTTCTATTTTGACATTTTATGTTTTTTGGCTAGTTTTCCTGAAATCTTGGCTTGCTGGTGACTATTACTTTTTGCATGTAAAAAGGAAAAAAAAATAGGAGATGTTCTCTCTCAAATTACAATGAATTCCCTGGGTTAGTTACTTACTGCAGACTGTCTCCTATCTATAGACTCAGTCAAGTACAATTTTGAGAAGCTCATTTCCTATATTCAAAAATACTTTAAGCTTTCTAATTCTACATGAATGTCTATCCTGTTGTGCATAATTTGCAAATTAATCTGGAGCAAATGAAAGAATGAAAAATACTGATTTAGGACTTTCTTATAAAATCCATCTCAGGTAAATGTATCCACTTCTGTATTTGAAAATAATTACAAGGTTGGTTCTATTTATATACAACAGGAAAGATGACAGTAAAAATGAAGTTAATATACAAATAACATAAAACAACAAGAGAAAATTAAATAATTGGAACTAATATGGCATTCTACCGAACAGGAAATCAACTAGTATATTAATTTACTTAATGCTTCTCAACTTCAAATCCATAACTGTTGATTTTATTGATGACATTCACAAAACTGTACCTTTAAAAAGGGATCTAATACTTCCTGTGACATATCATGTAACAATTTATAAACTGCTAAATAGTCATCAGACAGCTGACATTAACTACACAGAAATATGTTACTCATTAATACTTTCTATAAATTCAACTTTTGAAAATGACTGTATCTTAAAAATATTTATTTGGGATTGATCAATTATCTCTATCAAATATATTGAGCCCCATTCCAACAATGTTTAAAGCAAGCTTTGATGTAAACTTTTGTATCCAATAGTGCACATTACAAAATGTGAACCAAAGCTTTATTAATGAAGAGTAAAGAGGAAGAGATGCATGAGAGACTGTGTAAAAAGCTGAAGATGCTTTGCATATATTTTTGATGATTGTATGGAATAGAAAAACCACCTTATGTTTCCTATCAATTTGTGCTCTGATTCTTGATAATGAAAAAAGAAAGAACATGATTTTACACATTTTTTAAAGGATGAGAGTATTTAAATTTCATTAACAGTAATTTTAATATTTCTATTTTTCTCTTTGTAGCTTTATCAATCGATCATCTCAGATTAGCTTGCATTATGATACTGCTTACTTGGGGATCTACCAAGTGATTTCCTTCCTATCTAGAATCTATTCTAGGAACTAACCATTGTCCACTGCTGGTCTCAGTTTTGCATTATACTGCAGTACAGAAATAATTTAGTTACGAAAGTGTACGTATTTTCCTTTCCTTTGGCTTTTTAAAACCTTGGAAGGATATGTACAGATGACTTATATTTCTATAGAAAATAACTTGTAGGTCATCAGACTAGACTCTTATATAGTTATTGACAATAGATGCTTGTAATTTTCCAAGCAATAGCATGTGCACTAAGATTTAATTAGCTAATCACCTGAGTGTATTGGAAGTGTTAGCAAATAAAGGGCATTTTAAAAAGGGAGCTGAGCATTTCACTAAAATAAAGAAACAATTTTTTTAAGCAATTTTAATTAAATAATGCAAAGGGTACATTTGGTTAAACATTTTATAAAAAGTCAAGCAAAATTAAAAACTTAGCCAAGTTCAACATTTCTACAAATTTAACCAATAACTATTTTGGTCAAATCCACCGTTAGCTGAATTAATGAGAACAAGGATAAGGGACATTGAATTATTCTCCTCACCACAATGGAGGTTTTTCTCACTTTCCACACTGCATAGCCACTATATGGAAACTTCCAGAATGATGAGCAATTCAGTCATGCTCTACACTTTTCTTTTCAATGAAAAGTGATTTATCACCTTGTTTTGCTTTTGACAAAATATGAACTAAACACAAGTATATATTAATGAGAATCCAAGAGTAGCCCATACACAAGTCAACTATGTGTATGTATTTATTATTTAAAGCCCACCATTCAGCTTATCTGTCTAAAGATATGATAACAAACAATTTGCTTCTTTTTCACTAATGATACTGATGGCCAGTTAGTTTAAGGGAGGGAAAGTCCAAGACAGCTGTTTATAACACAGTCCAATGACACAAAGGTAACTATTTCAGCGTCAGGACTTCTGACTTATTGCCTCTCCCTCAAACAGGTCAAACACTGATGCCAATGGCACAACATCTTTTGGCATACGAAAGTTTAATACAGGAATGATCTAGGAATAGTCCCTGCCATGACTCCTCAACATCCCCCTAATTTCTTCTTCTGTCACTTAAGACCTGCTTTGTTTCTGAACTGTCAGCTCCTATCCAGCACACACCATGTACACCAGTTTGAGTGTGTGAACATCCCTCATTACAGCCACATGACCGAGGTAAAACAGTGCATGATGGTGCTAGGAAAGAACGGTTTCCAGTGATGAACGTTCCTTTGATGTGAACTTTCCTAAATAAACTGATGGAGTAAAAAAGGAAAACTTTTTCCTTCTCACTGAAGTTGGACTTATTGGATTCTGGTTGTCAGAACTGGTACCACTTCTTATCTTTGTATTTCAACATCATCTAAAGGAAAAAAAAAAGAAAAAATATGTTTTTAGACTGTCAAAACAATACTTATAACTGGTTTCATATTTTTATAACACATTATTTACTCTGAAACATTATCAGTAGGTTATTATAATGCTTACTTCAATCAATTTATTGAAACCAGTAACAACTGTTCCACTTGGAGAGAAAAAAAATATTATACCCAATAAGAACTAACCTAGAAGTTTCTCAAAGTTCCGAGAGACGTGACATAATTTGTTGAACTAAACCAATAACCTAAAAATAAGTTCATGTTCAGTTATCTTACTGGAACTAAAAATGATCCTTAAGAAACTAGAGAATGAATGATTGAAAATTCTACCACTATTGCCGTCTCAAATTTACTGGGCACCCATTTCTAGCCAGATGCTCTAAATAATCTTCCCATTTGTTTCTTTTTTTTTTTTTTTTTTTTACAGGCAGAGTGGACAGTGAGAGAGAGAGACAGAGAGAAAGGTCTTCCTTTTGCCATTGGTTCACCCTCCAATGGCCGCCGCGGTCGGCGCGCTGCGGCCGGCGCACCGCGCTCGTCCGATGGCAGGAGCCAGGAGCTAGGTGCTTTTCCTGGTCTCCCCATGGGGTGCAGGGCCCAAGCACCTGGGCCATCCTCCACTGCACTCCCGGGCCACAGCAGAGGGCTGGCCTGGAAGAGGGGCAACCGGGATAGAATCCGGTGCCCCGACCGGGACTAGAACCCGGTGTGCCGGCGCCGCAAGGCGGAGGATTAGCCTGTTGAGCCACGGCGCCGGTCCCCCATTTGTTTCCATCTGAGCCTTCCAACTAATTTTCTGTTAGACATCATTTTTCTCCCTATTTTGCAGATGAAGAAACTGAAGCCTCTTGGGCTTATTCAGGGTAACACAATGGTACAACTGAGACTGCAGCCCATGCAGTCTGACTCAAGAAACCATGATTGGTTTTTTTTTTTTTTATTTATTTTTTTTATATAAAGCTTTTATTTAAAGAATATAAATTTCCAAAGAACAGCTTATGGATCACAATGGCTCCCCCCCCACAACTTCTCTCCCTCCCCCTACCCTCCCCTTTCCCGCTCCCTCTCCCCTTCTGTTCACATCAAGATTCATTTTTCAATTCTCTTTATACACAGAAGATCAATTTAGTACATATTACGTAAAGATTTCAACGGTTTGCCCTCGCATAGAGACACAAAATGATAATACTGATGGAGTGCTAGTTATAGTATTAATTCACAATGTACAGCACATTAAGGACAGAGATCCTACATGATTTTTTTTTTAAAAATTGATTAATTTTCTATGCAATTTCCAGTTTAACACCAAGATTTTTTAATCATTTGCTATTATCTTTATATAAAGAAGATCGATTCAATATATACTATGTAAAGATTTCATCAGTTTGCAACCACTCAGAAACACAAAGTGCAAAAATACTGTTTCAGTACTAGTAATAGCATTATTTCACATTGGATAACACATTAAGGACAGATCCCTCATGAGACGTAAGTACACAGTGACTCCTGATGTTGATTTAACAATTTGACACTCTTGTTTATGGTGTCAGTAATCTCCCTAGGCTCTGGTCATGAGTTGCCGAGGCTATGGAAGCCTTTAGGGTTCGTGGACTTCGATCTTATTCCGACAGGGTCATAGTCAAAGTGGAAGTTCTCTCCTCCCTTCAGAGAAAGGTACCTCCTTCTTTGATGGCCCCGTTCTTTCCACTGGGATCTCACTCGCAGAGATCTTTCATTTAGGTCTTCTGTTTTTTCCAGAATGTCTTGGCTTTCCATGCCTAAACTATTCTCATGGGCTCTTCAGCCAGATCCGAATGCCTTAAGGGCTGATTCTGAGGCCAGAGTGCTATTTAGGACATCTGCCATTCTATGAGTCTGCTGTGTATCCTGCTTCCCATGTTGGATCATTTGGGACATGTTCAATCGGAACGGCCCCAAATGATGGAGTTAGAATTGTGCCAGGGGATTCCAATACAATCCCATCAAGGTGGCATGTACCAAGGCCATCTCATTAGTCCAAGTGATCAATTTCAGCTCACAATTGATCACACTGATAGGTCTAAGAGTCAAAGGGATCGCACAAGCAAGACTAGTGTCTGCTAATACTAACTGATAGAATGAAAAAGGAAGAAACCATGATTGTAACCGCCTCAATGTACTGTGTTCCTTTTGGTAGAAAATAAAGCTATCAGATCAAGACTGAGCTCTTTGCTAACTATTTAGAGTATGGATATATTCTGAAATGGACTAAAATACTACATGCCTTAGGTATTCTGTAGTCAGGTGCAAGATTATGACAACAAAAATCCTGACCCAGACTGAAGGCCACTTGCAGCTGAGGTATATGTGGCCTCTCTGAATCTGATGCCCTGGACAAATATCTCCCAGATGAAGTCACCCCTTCCATGTGTTCTGTGTTTCAGCCTTCTTGAGAAAAAGAGATGATTTTTCTTTGAATATTTAAAGGGGAATTATATACATTATATTTTGGGTATTCAAGCAAAAAAACAACCTTGATATGGTTTCTTCAGATAAGAAACCCAAACTATCTGAAGGCTAGGAACTAAATATGTGAAGTAATCTAGAGCAAAGCTTCAAAATTAAAAATCTATGTTTCACCTAAAGGCTTTTAAAATTCAGCTTTAAAACAGCACTTCGCTGTTGAACACAGCATACTGGTATTTTAAGGGGGCCATTTAGGGATCCCGACTTCAAGTGCTTCTGACTCTACCACACTTCCAAAGTTTATCAAGATTAACTCACTGCATAATGCATTTTGTTGCCCCTCCATATGAACTGGTCTACAACATGGATTTAGTATGGTTTACTTGAATAAAAATCTTTGCCAATTTTAGTTATTTAGATCTACTTGGGAGAAATCAGTGAGGCAGATTATTTCCCCCTCTCTGACAAGGTGGCAGTAGACTGAGTCTTCAAGGAAAGTTAGAGTTGCTACTATATTCTCTGAGAAATAATTGCAAAACTGCTGATTCTGCTTACAAAGAGCATAGAGATGAGGTTTCTTCAAAATCTGTAAACATCAGTAAGAGACATATTCTTGTAATGGTTCCCTCTGGTGGCAAAAATCAGGAATTCACAATTGTACAAGGATACATGAAAATTCATACGTGTACAAATATAGCAACTCTAAAAATACTTTTCATGCTTTCTTTTCCTAGGGTGTTTTTGTTGTTTAAACATACCTCATGAGCATGTTTAGAAAACGAATCTGCACTTGACAACATAGCTGCAGTTCTTTCTTCTAAGTCGCCAAGTTTCTGCCCTCTCTCATCTAGGGCCAGCCTGGCTCGTGCTAATTCACCAACAACTCCTGAAGCAGCTCCTTTCACACCTTCAATTCCACCAGGGCCAGGGATATGCTGGGCAAGACTCCTGGAAGCCTTTCCCGAGGACGACTCTCCAACTGAATGGGTTTCAAAAATACCAGTACACGGTATCATTAAAATACAATCTTTAACATTCATCAAAAATACAACTGAATTACTTATACATTTCAATTTATAATATTTATCTTTCTTTTGTTATGATGATTTAGAAAATCTGATACTTTTCTCTAACAGGTACAAACATGATTTACATGAATAAATATTCTACTCTATACTAGTGCAAACAGCTGGACTTGTATAAAACATGGTGTGGCAATTATTTACTGAAATGAATAAGCATACTGACACCGATTTATATAACAGCAAAAACTGCTCTTAATTGTAAAAAATGTAAATAAGCTTAAAAGACATTGAAGTGAAATATATAAAATGAATATAGAAATTATTTATTTACTTCAACAATTTTTACTTAAAAAATACTATGCTTAGGCTGAAAAGAAAAATGAAGACTTCAGTATTCTATTTAGTTTCTAAAATTTGTAGATTATGCTGTATACTTTTCTTTTCCTCCATTTCACATTGTGACTTAACAAAAAGACCAGATTTCCCTTCCAAAAGATCTTAGAAATGCACCATTTATTTACCATTTGTAATCCAGACCCTATGACTCAACACCTACATCACTGCAAGTCTTAAATCTTTTAAGGGGTGGTCTCAGATTCCCTCTTTCTTCAGCTTAAATTTCTTTGAAAACAACATATATATTTCATATCTCCTAAAATTTGGCTCTGTAAGGATAACAATTCAGTGATCGTTAGTTTATTCACAAGACTGTGCAACCACTGGCACTCTCTAATTCCAGGCTATTTTATCACTTCTAAAGAAAACCCCATGCCTTTAGTCCTTGGCAGTGATTAACCTACTTGCTGTCTCTATAATTTTGCCTATTTTCAACATTTCTTACAAAAGAATTCATAAAATATGTAGCCTTTAATGGCTGGCTTCTTTCACAGTATAGTTTTGTCAAGGTTCATGCATATTGCAATATATGTAGTAAGTACTTTATCACTCTTATGGCTGTGTAATTTATCATTTATAGATAAGCCACAACTGCTTGCCCAGTCATCAGTTGATGGGCATTTGAGTTGTTTCTACTTTTTGACTATTCTTCATGCTACCACAAACATTAGTGCTAATTTTCATGTTAGCATCCACTTTCATTTCTCCTGGGCATTTGCCTGGGGATGGACTTTCTGGATCATAGCATAACTTCTTGAGGAACAGTCTGTTTTCCAAAAGGTTGCACAATTTTACATCCCTGTGAGCACTGTATGAGGGTTCGAATTTCTCTGTATTCTCACCAACATTTGTTACTGTGTGTCCTTCTGATTACATCCACCCTAGTAAGTGTGAAGCGGTATCTCATTGTCATTTGGTTTTCCATTTCCCCAGTGAAGAATGCTGTTGAGCACTTTTTCATATGTTCATTATCATTCAAATGATTTCCTTGGAGAAATACCTATTCAAACACTGCCCATTATTAAATTTGGCTATTTGTCTTTTTTATTATTTAAAGATTTATTTTTATATTTATTTATTTGAAAGCAAAGTTAAATAGACGAGGGAGGGAAAGAAGATATGGGGGGAGAGAAAGAGAGAAAGATTAAACTGATCTTCTATTGGCTGGTTCACTTCATAAATGGCCACAACTACTGGGACTGAGCCAGGCCAAAGCCAGGAGACTGGAATTTTACCCTGATCTCCTATAAGGGTGGTAGGGGCCCAAGTATTTTGGCCACCTTTCACTGCTTTTCCTGGTACATTGGCAGGGAGCTGGATTGGAAGTGGAGAAGCTGGGGCTCAGATAGGCACTCATAGGGGATATGGTGTTGCAGCCAGTGATTTAACCCACTGCGCCACAATGTAGGCCCCTATCTGTCTTTATTATTGAGTCATGAGAGTTCTTTATATATTCTAGTAGACTTCATAGGTATCATTTATTCCTTTTTATTAGTCCATTTTTTGATTTCTTTGCTTCTTGATAGTGTTCTTTTAAGCTTAAGATTTAGTTTTGACAAATTTCAATTTATCTATTATTTTTCTTTCGTTACTTCTGATTTAGCTGTCTTACCTGATAAACCATTACCCAATCCCATGTCACAAAGATTTATATCTATGTTTTCTTCTAGGGACTTCACATTTTTCAAATGTCACATTGAGGGCTGTGATCATTTTGTGTGTGTATGCGTGTGTGTGCATGGTATAAAGTTGGGGCTCAACGTCATTCTCCTTGCCTAAAAATATCCATTTGTACAATGTTATTTCTAGAAAACACAATTATTTCACCACTGACTTCTCTTGGCAACCTTGTTATTAGACAAATTGACCATAAATTTTATGGGCTTATTTCTGGACTCTTAATAATTATTCCACTAATTTATATGTCTGCTTTATGCTAGTACCAACACTGTCTTGGTGACTACTTGTTTTGTTATAAGGTTTGAAATTGGAACAGGTGAGTCCTTCAGCTTTGTTCTAGGCAATATTTTGGATTCCTTGCATTTCATATGAATTTTGGGAATAGTCTGTTACTTTCTGCAAAAGAAAAAACTAGTTGAGACTTTGCTTGACATTGTGTTAAATATGTAGATCAATCTAGAGAATATCTATTTACAATATTAAATCTTCTAATCCATAAATGTGAGATGCTGGCCCATTTATTTAGGCATTGATTTATTTAAACAATATTTTGAGTTTTTATTGTACATTCCTTTTAATTTTACTTTCTAAAAAGCTTTATCGTAACGGATACTAAATTTTAACATTGCATGTTTTTGCATGGTCATACAATTTTCTCCTTAATCTGTTAATGCGGTAAACTCTGATGATTTTTTTTAAGTGATAAGGCAACTTTGAGCTTCTGGTCCAAATAAAACTTTTTAAAAATTATCCTATTACATAAAATCTGATCTAATATATCAATATTCCATTTCAGATCTTGTGTCTATATTCGAGGGATACAGCCTTTGCTTTTTGCTCCTACTATTTTGATTTTTAGTATTAAGATTGTATTAATTTTATGAAGTATATTGATGAGTGTAACTTCTGTTTTCTAAAAGATTTTCTGTGGGAGTCGAATTATCATTCTCCCTAAATATTTGGTAGAAAGCATTAAAGTATGATTTGCACTATAAGTTTACTTGTGGAGAATTTTCACACAATAGCTCAGAGCTACAGTACTAGTTAGATTTTAAATATTTTAATTGTACCTATTTATCAGTATATGATGATAATGCAATGCATATATACATTGAGCAATATAAAAAATCTGGGCAATTAGCATTTCCATATCCTTAAGCACAGCATTTCTTTGTGCTGGGGACGTTCATACTCCTCTCTTCTGGTTTTTTATAACATAAGTTAGAAATTGTTAAAACTACTGTCACCTTACTGTGCTACAAAACACTAGCACTTTATTGTTTCTTTTGTCCATTTTGGTAAGTTATGTATTTGTTGGAATTCATTTCATGAAAATTTTCAAAAAATTGACTGAAAAGTATATTCTCTTATTTATAAAAATAATAGTGGTAATTTTTAGCACTATCCTATTTTTTTTGTTCCTGATAGTGTTTATGTGTTTCTTTTTTCTTGATCTGTTTCAACAGAGATTTAACAGTTTTATTAGAATTTTACTATATTTTAGAAATCGGTGTCCTTACTTTTTAATTTTTCTAATGTTTAAAATTTGAGAGAGAGAGAGGACATAGTGAGACAGACAGTGCCTACGTGCTGGTTCACATTCCAAATGTCAGAAATTGCTGGAGGTGGTCCCTGATTGAAGCCAAGAACTTATTTCAGGTCTACCACATTGACGGTAGGAACCCAGCTACTTGAACAATCATTGCTGCCTCCCAGGGTCTGCATTAGCAGGCAGCTGGGGTGAGGAGTTAGAGGCACAGTGATGTGGGACAGAGGCCTCTTACTGTTGGGCGAAGTGTCAGTTACTAGACTTTAGAAAAACATGAACAAAACCTTTTGATTTCAGAAGACATAAAAAATTTAGTAGTACAAACAGTTCCCACATGCCCTACACCCAGCTTATTCTATTATTAACATTATAGATATTTTTGTCAAAATCACTGAGCCACACCATGCTTCCCCTATAATTAATATCTAAGTCAAAATTAATGAACCATATCTAACTTTACTATTTTTAAAACTTCCTCTATCCCTCTCACTCCTCCCAGCCTCTAGTAATCAATATTTTATGTTCAGATTGATTTTTGTTGTTTTGTTTGCTTGTCTTTCTGTGTATGGTTTATTTCACTAAACACGGTGTCCTCCAGTTTCATTCACTTTGCTGCAAATGATGAGATCTCATTCGTTATTGCTAAATAGCATTGCATTGTGTGTGTGTGTGTTTCTGTGTATCTTTCATTTTCCTTACTCATTAATTTGATGAGAGATTTGTTGGTTGATTGGTTATCTTGGCTACTGTGAACGTGCTAAAATAAACATGGTGGAGAAGGTATCTTGTTGATATATATCTTTTGGGTATATACCCAGTAGTAGGGTTGCTGGATCACGTGGATGTTCTATTTCTGGAAATCTCTTGTTGACCATATTGACTGTGCTAACTTTCATTTCCATGAACAGTGTGTGAGAGCTCCTCTTATCCACATTCTCCTCAGCATCTCCTACTCTCTTTCCGATAAGTCATTTTAGAGGTAAGGTGATAGCTCAAGGTGGCTCTGATGATTAGTGATGGTGAACAGAGGTAAGCTGATAGCTCAGTGTGGCTCTGATGACTAGTGATGGTGAGCACAATTTTAAATTTTTATGGACATTTATTTAATCTTTTGAGAACTGTTTCTTTTTAAAAGGATTGTGTTTTGTTGTTGAGTTTTTTGAGTTCAAGACAGAGATGATGAAAGGATAGTAATCCTTTGTCTGACAAGCAGACTTGCAAATATTTTCTCCCATTCTATTTATGTATCTTCACTCTATTGATTGCTACCTTTGCTGAACAGAAGCTTCTGAGTTTGATATACTACCTTTTGTCTAGTTTTGCTTTGGGGATATTTTTTCCTAACTTTTTTAAAGATTAAGTTTTTTGAGATAGGACAGGAAGACAGGGGGGAGGAAAAGAGGAGGAAGAGGGGGAAGAGAAGGAGGAGACAGAGGTTGGGGAGGGAGAAAGATATCAATCTTCCATCTGCTGGTTCACTCCTCCAATGGCTGCAATGGACAGGGTTGGGCCAGGCCAAAGCCAGGGGCTGGGAACTCCATCCAGTGTGTCGCAGGGGCCCAAGTACATGAGCTATCATCAGCTGTTTTCTCTAGCATGTTAGCAGTGATGTGGATGTGAAGAGCAGCAGGGACTCAAACTGGCACTCCACTAGTGACAGCTTACCTTTGGGGTCTTTTTCCAAGAAATCATTGCCCTCACCAGTGTCTTGAAATGTTTCTCCTGTTTTTTCTAGGGATTTAATATTTTAGGTCTTTTCACCCATCCTGAGTTGATTTTTATATGTAGTAAGAGGTAGGAATCTAATTTCATTCTTCTACATATGTATGTCCAGTTTTGCCAGAACCATTTAATGAAAAGACTATCCTTCTCAATATATGTTTTTGGCTCCTTTCTCAAAAATCAGTTGGCTTTATGAATGCGGGTTAATTTCTAGGCTTTCTATTTTGTTTTAATGTTCAATGTGTCAGGTTTCATGCCAGTATCTTGCTGTTTGAGTTGTAGTAAGGTCTGACATCAAGTATTGGAATGCCTCCAGGTTCACTCCTCTCCCGCCTCCATCACTTTGGCTATTCTGGGTCTTTTGTGAGTCCATATGAATTTTAGGATTTTTTTTCTAATTTGTTAAGAACGTCATTGGTATTTTGATAGTTTTCCATGAATCTGTAGAAGGCTTTAGTAGTATGGATAATTTAATGATACTTATCCTTCTAATCCATGAACAAGGGATACCTTTTCATTTTTCATGTCATCACTTGATGACTTCTTTCATCAGTGTTTTATATTTTCATTGTACTAATCTTTTACTTCTTTGTTTAAATTTATTCCCAAATATTAAAGTTTTTTGTAGCTACTGTGAGTGGGATTTCTTTCTTGATGTCTCTTTCAGCAAGATTGTTAATGGTTTATAAAAATGCTGGTTTTTTATGTTGATTTTGTTTCCTGCAACTTCACTGAATTGGCTTATCAGTGTTAAGAGCTTTATGGTGGAATGCCTAGACTTTTACATGTACAAAATCATGTCATTTGCAAACAGGGATATTTTTACTTCCTGTTTTCCAATTCTGATGCCCTTTATTTCTCTTCCCTAATTGCTCTTGCTAATACTTTTTAATTTTTTTTTTTTTGACAATCAGAGTTAGACAGTGAGAGAGACAGGCAGAGAAAAAGGTCTTCCTTCCATTGGTTCACCCCTCAAATGGCCGCTATGGCCGGCGTGCTGTGCAGATCCAAAGCCAGGATGCAGGTGCTACTTTTTGGTCTCCCATGTGGGTGCAGGGCCCTAATACTATAAAGAATATGAATGATGAAAGTAGTGGATATCTTTGTTCCAGACGTGAAAAGTGGAAAACATTTCCCCTTTCAGTATGTTATTGGTTGTGGGTTTGTCATATATTAGCCTTTATCATTTTGAGGTATATTCCCTCTATACCTAATTTCTTTAGAGTTTTTGTTTTTAAATCACAAAAGGATGTTGAATCATATCAAACGCTTTTAATGCATCTACTAAGATGATCATATGTTTTTTGTTCTTCTGTTAATGTGATTTATGGTATTAATGGGTATATAAATGTTGAACCTCATTTGTGTTTTGGGGTAAAACCCACTTGATTGTGATGCATGATCTTTTTGATGCAGTGTGGGATTGGGTTTGCTACTATTTGAGAATTTCTGCATCTATGTCCATCATGGATACTGGTCTGTAATTTTCTTTTTGTGTTGTACCTTTGTTTGGTTTTAGTATCAATAATGATGGCCTCATAAAAATAGTTTGGCAGAGTTCCACACTCTTCAATATACTGGAATGGTTTAAAAAGTACTGAAGTTAGTTATTCTTTAAGTGTTTTGTAGAATTTAGTTGGAGAGTTATCAGGTCCTGGACTATCTTTGATGGGAGACTTTCAATTACTGCTTCAACCTTGTCACTTGTTATGGGTCTATTTAGATTTTCTGTATTTTTTGATTAAATTTGGTAGGCTGTAGGTGTGCAAGAATTTATCCACCTCTTCAAGATTTTCCAATTTGTTAGCAAATTGTTTTTTACAGTCTTTTATGATCCTTTTAATTTCTGTGATATCAGTTGTAATGTTTCTTTTCTTTTCTCATTTCTTTTCTTTTTGACAGGAAGAGTTAGACAGTGAGAGAGAGAGAGGCAGAGAGAAAGGTCTTCCTTCCATTGTTTCACCCCCCAATGACCGCTACGGCCGGCACGCTGCACCGATCCAAAACCAGGAACTAGGTGCTTCCTCCTGGTCTCCCATACAGGTGTAGGGCTTAGGCCACCATCCACTGCCCTCCCGGGCCACAGCAGAGAGCTGAACTGGAAGAGAAGCAACCGGGACAGAATCCGGCACCCCAACTAGGACTAGAACCAGGGTGCCAGTGCCGCAGGTGAAGGATTAGCCAAGTGTGCCGCTGCGCCTGCCATGTTTCTTTTCTTTTAATCTCTAATTGTATTTATTTGAGTAATTTTGTTTTGTTAGTCTTGCTAAAGGCTTATCAATTTTGTCTTTTCAATAAACAGAATTTGTTTTATCTTTTGCATTTTTAAAATTTCATTATTTCAGCTCTAATTATTATTATTTCTTGCCTTCTAGTAGTTTTGGGTTTGATTTGTTCTTATTTTTCTAAGTCCTTGAAATGCATCATTAGAGTGTTGGAGGTTTTTTGTTAAAGAATTTTTGGCTTTTGTAAGAGTGAATGTTTATGCCCCACCAAACCCATATGCCATGATCTAATCCCCATTATGATGTTGGAATTGGGGCCATTGGGAGCTAATTAGATAAGGAGGATGAAGCCTTCATTAATGGGATTAGTGCTTTTATAAGAAGTGGTCAGAGATCTAGATTCCTCTTTCTCTCAAGTGAGGACCCAGCAAGATGATGTCTGTCTGTACTAGAAGAGGGCCCTTACCAAGAATTCATCCTACTGGTGACCTCAGTCTCAGATTTCTAACCCCTAGAACATTGAGAAAAAAAAAATATTGTTTGTAAGCCACCTGGACCATGGTACTTTGTTACAATCATCTGAAACAAATTGTATGTATGGATATTTTTCTGTGTATTTATTTATAATTTCATTAATTTCTTAATCTTGCTATCATCTGTTGTTCACCATGCTTTTTTTTTTTTTAACTTTTTGAGGGTCAGTTCAATCACTTTGGTTTTTTTTGCAATACTGAATATACTGCTTTAAGCAGTGCTATAAATTTCACTCTTAAGTATTACTTTAGATGCAGTTCAATAGTTTTGAATTCTTCCACACAGGATTATTCGAAAGTATATTTGTTTTCAAACATGAGGATTTTAAATTATCTTTTTTACTGATTATAAGTATGACTGCATTGTCATCAGTTGACATATTTTAATTCTTTGAAATCTGGTTTTTTTGTGCAGTGACATATTTACAGTTGAAAATAAATTAAAGAACTGTGTGCACACCAAAGCCAGGTCCTTTGGGTGGTTCACTCGAAGAAGTAAGACCACCTGACTCACAAGTGTCCAATCCTTGGCCTAGGTTTTGAAATATTGTCAGCTTTCAGCTCATGTTCATGTTTACTTGTGAAATGTAATTTTTTTAAAGTGACTTACCATATGGTCAATTTAAGAAAATCAAGTTTTTATACTACTTTCAAATTGACATTATAGAAAAGTAAAATTTAGTGTATAATAAACATGTATACACTCATTTACTAATTTTGGTAATTACACGGTTTTCAGTCACATGGATGGAATATTAATTGTTGAGATAATTATATTTTATTCCAAAATAATTCAGTATGCACCTTTAATTTCTCTACAAATAGAATATATTTTATGAACATTCTTCATGTGTTTGAAAAGAATGCATATCCTATAATATTCCAAATTGGTCCATTAGGCTTATTAACATGCTGTTCACATCTTCTGTATTCTTAAATATTTATTTATTTGCTTACTTTTGGGTCTGCCTGTTATATCAATCTATAGGTGCATTTAGAAGTTCCCATTATGATCTGGAAATTGTCTCTTCTAATAGTTTTCTCACTTTTTCATATATTTTGAATACAAAATATTATATGCATTCAAAAAAATTGAATGTCTACTTTTTCAATATTAATATGTTTATGTTTGCTGAATTTTTATTTGTGTTCATGCTTTTCCATGTTTTAAAATTTCAGTATACCAAAATGTCTTGTATAAAGAGTGTACATTTCATTCTTTTCCCTTTAAATTCAATCTAAAAGCCTTTGTCTTCTAACTGGAACACTTATTTCACCTGTATTTCCTGAGGATTATTTGTATTTATGTTAAATTTATCAACTGTTATGTGTTCTTCTTATTCCATCTGTTTGTGTTCTTTCCTCCTGTCCCTGATTCGGTTTTCCTGCTAGTCATCCGGAAGCTAGGTGTTATTTTTCTAGACTTTTGAGGTTATACTAGAAATTACAGCACAAGGAATTAACTTACTGATGTTAATGGAATTTTTTTACAAGTTTCTAAAAAATTGCAAGGATCTCAGATCATCTTAAATCCACTATTTTTTTCTAACTCCCTTAACTGTCTATTATTTTGGGGAGTCATTCTGTTTATTTATTAAACATACATTAGATCTTCTTATTGCAGCTTCCATTCTTTCTGCCCTCTCCTGTCTTTACTATGCTGTGTTTTGTTGTGCTAGGTTTTGCATTTCTTCGGGCCTCTTTTTAAGTTACATCGTTTTCTTTTACCTGTGTCTAATTTTCAGTTAAGTGTTTTCACTAAGCTGTTAATTTGGTTCCTTAAGCTTTCAGTCCAAGAATGTCGACTGATTTTTCCACATCTACTGTACTGGCTTTTGTAGTTTTAAGTTACCTGAAAAAATGTTCAGGTATGGTACCTCTTAAATGCAACACAAACTGAGCATTACTAACCTGAAAATGTGAAACTCTAAAATGTTCCCAAATCTCTAACTTTTGAGCATGATAATCTGAAAATCTGAAATCTAAAATGCCCTGGATTTTGGATTAGGAATGCTTCTCTGGAAGTCGCAAATATTCCAAACTCTGAAAAACTCCAAAATCTGAAATACACCTGGTTTCAAGAATTTTGTACAAGACAGACCCAAAATTTAAAAAAAAAAAATAGTGTGTAGTCTAACAATCCTAATATTGAAGTGCCTATTGAAGTGCCTATTCTGCTTCTGCTTTTTCTACATTTTTGAGCATGGCAATGATGCCTAATGTTTCTGATTATTTGTGGCTATATGAGTACCTCTGAAAAATTATTTGTAGAAATAATTTGAGGACTTGGAGTATGTTGTTTTCTTTCAGAGGTTTTTTTTTTTTTTTTTTTTTTTCATTTGCTTCTGCCAGGTGCTTGGGATTTTAAAATGTTTAATTAGGCCGGCGCCGTGGCTTAACAGGCTAATCCTCCACCTTGCGGCACCGGCACACCGGGTTCTAGTCCCGGTTGGGGCGCCGGATTCTGTCCCGGTTGCCCCTCTTCCAGGCCAGCCCTCTGCTGTGGCCCAGGAGTGCAGTGGAGGTTGGCCCAAGTGCTTGGGCCCTGCACCCCATGGGAGACCAGGAAAAAGCACCTAGCACCTGGCTCCTGCCATCGGATGTGCGCGGTGCGCTGGCCGCAGCGCGCCGTCCGCGGCAGCCATTGGAGGGTGAACCAACGGGAAAGGAAGACCTTTCTCTCTGTGTGTCTCTCTCTCTCACTGTCCACTCTGCCTGTCAAAAAAAAAAATAAAATAAAATGTTTAATTAATATTGAAGGTTTTCTGGGCCACTCAGATACTCTGAAGCTGTGCTGGACGTGTGTATGTATATGAAGGCTGATTCATTTCCATTCACTCTCTTTTAAAAAATTTTTATTAGTATAAAGTGAACAGAGTTCATTATTTCATAGATACAAAGATAACCATACTTCCCTCCCTCCTACCGGCAATCCCTTCTCCTTCCTTTTAAGTTTATTTAATAACATAATTTCTATTTTTTATAATCATGGGCTCATGTACCACTAACCATAATGTTCAACAAGTGAAATGCAGAAAGTCCACTGTTCTACAGGAATATAGTCCCCTATGTCTTTAACTGCAGACTGCTGGAGAAAAAGGGAGTTATTTCAGGGTCTCAACCCTTGCCAGGCCTGGAAGCCCATCTTTCTAGCTCTAGTACATTACAGTACCTCAGCCTTCTTCTCTGGATTAAAGCACTACAGGGAAGAAGTGGCCCTAGGCTCCCTACATCGCTAATCTGGGCTCCCATCCTTTCTCATGGATATTGACCTTCCTGAAAGTTCAATAACAATTTATTAATTCTTTGATGTTTGTAATAATTTTAAAGACATATATTTTGAGTCTTGAATATATGTGTTTCCTTAAAAAGAATATCATTTCAAGTTTTCAGTTCCTATTGGCTTGAAGAACAATCTTAATTTTTTTAACTGTATTAAAACTATGGGCCAATCAACTGATTAAGGTTTTAATATGAAACTGCATTGAACCTTAGTTCTATTTAATATTACAGTTTTTCTAATTAGTCAATGAAATTTAAAATGAAATTCTAAAATATTTCAGCAAAAAGGAAAAAAAAATCAAGGACACATGACAGCTCTCACTTGAGAAAGGTCATTCACTGATTCATTAGTTCATTCAAGGAGACCAGGTGTCTTTTTGTGTCAATTATATGGAAGGCAATATATGAACCACATTTTTTATTTTACATAACTTTCAAGTGAAATGAGAATAGTTTGGGAGGGTTTGTTGAAAAATTAAATCTTTAGGTAAATAATCTGAAGTTAAGGTCTTCAACTTAATTCAATCATAGGATTAAAATAATAATGGCGATCACATTTAATGAAAACAATGAAAATATTTTCTAAACTATTTATTTAAACTGTGAATATTCTTTTAACCTGTTGGTTTCGGTTCCCTAAGTAGTTCCCTGATTTGGAATAGAAGAACAGAAGCTAATTTTATATATTTTGATAAACACGAATCATTTTTGTGACAGAGGAGAAAATATAAGTTACATGTAATGAAAATATGTATGGCTTGAATATTTCTGTTTTATATATGTATATATATATATTATTCCAAATTAAATAAATCAACTTACATAGTTCTTCTCTATCAAGAGATTGTGCACCACCTCCAAATAAGCCTTTAAAGAATCCCCTGTTTGGTGCTTCAGGAGTTTCTACAGGAGTGAAGAGTTCCCCCAACATTTCCTTTAAAATCAAAACAAATTGTAATTGTTAAAAGTTTCCGGGAAACTAAACTACAGCTTACAAAACCATCATTGTAAACTCTTTACGCTTATAACATGACCTGTTTTCACAATTAAAGAGCACAAAATTATCAGAGCTAGTACATTCTTATTAAAACAGTTTCTAAGAATAAATTCACTAAGACTAATTTTCTCTTACTCTATTTGCTAGGTTATTTTCTTCCTTTTCATGAGAAGATGATATTTCTGTTTAGACTGTAAGGAGATTCTTCTAATCTTTAAGGCAAAATTTTCACATACCTCTACTCAAGAATTGACAACTGGATTAATCATAAGGCCTTTTTACATTAGAAAGAAAATTTTCCAGTAGCAAATCTAAAAGTCCAGTGTAATAATTATAATACCTAGTAATGGGATTATAATCTTTGGCTAATAAGAAAATTAGTAATTTAGATGCACCAATTTCCTTTTTCATAAACATGGAAGAGGAAGATAAGTATGCCAATGCTCACTGGGGATTTCAGAAATTAGGTAGAAAGATGGGCAGGCTTCCGTCTAGACTGTCAGGTGTTTCTGAAATTACTGTCAATATTTTTCAGACTACAAAAATGGTAGAGGAAATCAGGAGAGAAGAAAGATGGTTTTTGTGTTTTTAATTTTGTTGATAATACATAAAGAAGTAAGAAGAGTTTCTATTAGAGAAAGATGCTAGCAACATTATTTGCAAGGCAACCTTGAGAACCTATAGAAATAAATTAAAATTACATTGAGGCTTTGGGGCTACATTTCTGCCATTAAAAAGAAGTAAGTCCATGTGTGCTAATGGCTCCAGGTCTGCTGTACTCTGGTATCATATTATTATAGTTGGAGGGAGAGCATATAATTTTCAGGCTTTTTTCCTTAGGGCTGGGCTTAAGAAAGGATGTACAAAGTTTTTATTTTTAGACATATTTACATTAGTGTTGTCTCTTCAGCTAGATGAGGAGATAATTATTAATAATAGGAGTTTCATTTATCATACTGAAGTGGATGAAAGTTCCTGCATTCCTATTTTCTTTTACTCTGGATTTCTATGGAGTGAACATGGAATGAAAATTTTCTGGGGCTGGCATTGTGGCATAGCAGCTAAAGCTGTCGCCTGCAATGCCGGCATCCCCTATGAGTGCCGGTTAGAGTCCTGGCTGCTCCACTTCCCATCCACCTCCCTGCTAATGTGCCTGGAAAAGCAGCAGAAGATGGTCCAAGTGTTTGGCCCCTGTACCCATGTGGGAGACCAGGAAGAAGCTCCTGGCTCCTGGCTGTGGATTGGTCTAGCTCTGGCCATTGCAGCCATTTGGGGAGATAGAAGATTACTCTCTCTGTCTCTTGCTCTCTCTCTCTCTTTCAAATAAATAAATAAATAAATAAATATTATTTTTAAAAAGAATATTTCCTGACCTCAATAAGTGATGTTAAAACATACCAAGGAACATATCAATACCAATTATTATTTGCAATTTACAATGGACTCGATAGCATAGGTAATTTTAGGTGTATTTCTAGTATTTTAAAAACTGGATATTACAGATCCTGATTTAATTTGTTATCTATTAGATTGATAACAATAACAGTAATAATAGTGGCAACCCAGCTACCATGGGGGAGTCTTTTAAGCTAAATCAAGCTAGTAATAGAATATATAAATGGTGATAGTATAAAAATATTTTTTATTTCTTTAATTTAACATTGTGGTTTACATTTCTTCATTTATCTGACATTTAATTATAACATTTATATATTTATATAATTAATATATTCTATATATTATACATATAATTAAATATATAATTAATATATTATTTATTTAATTGTAACAATGTTATAATGCTAAAGTAAGAAAAAAAAAGCAGACTAGGGTCAGTGTTGCAGATCAGCAGGTTAAGCCACCACTTGCAATGCTGACGGTCCATAATCTGAGTGCTGGTACAGTCCCAGCCTTTCCACTTCAAATCCAGCTTCCGGCAAATGCACCTGGGAAAGCAGGGAAAGATGCTCCAAGTACTTGGGCCCCTGCCACCCATACAGGAGACCTAGATGGAGCTCTGGACTCCTGGTTTTGATCTTGGCCCATCCCTGCCTGTTGCAGCCATTTGGGGAATGAACCAGCTGACAAAAGATGTCTGTCTCTGCCTTTCAAATAAGTAAAAAACTTAAAAAAAATAGAGAATATAAGGAGTGACTACAGAATAGTAGGATGTATATAAACTTTGGGAGTAGATGGACCTGGGTGTTTTCAGCTCTGCTTTTTATTTACAAAGTAACCTTAGGCAAATCAGTGTCGCAGAGATTTTAAAAATAGGAGGTAATGTTATCTGGTTCTGAGGACTATTACTAGTATTAAAAATAATAAATATGTAAGTGCCAAGAGCAGATGTCAATGATACATGCACACAAAAAAGAAAATATCCTTTCACAAATTAGATGAAACAAATTATAAAATACACATCATTTAACAATAAATTAACATTATGAACAGATTTAAAAGAAATTAAAAATAAATTTTCCCTAACTAGTTTAGTTAAATTACAGTTATAGTAACAGGATTCAGAAAAACCATTAAATGATATCTATAGGTATTTTTCACTCGAATTTAAAACAAGGATTTAAACTGTGATGAAATTAACTATGTAGAATGCTTAATGTTAATGACTGGTAAATGTTGATAAAATCTAAAAGAAGTTTTTATTTTATGTGATACTTCTCAGTATCTATTCATAGTAAACTTCATGTCTCAAACTATATCTAGGATTTTGTAAGCAACCTAAAATATGAATGTATAGAAACAAACATATAGATGGTCTCCAAAAAACTCATGAAAAATGTGTTTTATGAAAGATCTATTCATGAGATTCAAAATTTTGGAGGTACCAAAATGAACTCATACTAACTTGTTGTAACATGTTGAAACAGGACCTAGTATGAGGTACTTAGAAGGATTAGAAATCAGTTTTAAAGAGCCCCTGGAAGAGCAATAGGAATTCTGCTAAAATTTAACCAAGTACAAACATCTTATGGTGAAGCTTTAGTGGGAGAATGGTGAAATCATGGAAGCTTATGAAAAGTTTATGGGTGCAATGACTCAAAGAAATATGTATTTCACAAATGGATAACTCATTTTAAGATGGGATGAGATAAAAATCCTCAAGCAGTTCTTTGGAATTCTAGCAGATGATATACAGCATTACCAGTACAGTCATGAAGACAAATCACAAAGCAATGGCTACCAAGAAGCAGAAGTGGTCCAGTTAGAGCAAAAGTCGATGGTCAACAACAACAACCACGGCAGTGCTCAGGACATTTTGCTAACGGACTTTCTGCAGGGCCAAAGAACAGTAACATCCATTTGTTTGGTGTTTTGTGAGAAAGTAAGCCAAAGCTTTAGCAAAAAAAACCACCTGAGAAAATCACCAGCGTGTTCTTCCACCATGACAATGCTCCTGTTCATTCCTATCATCAAACAAGGTTAATTATCTAAGAGTTTGGAGTGAAATCACCAGGCATCTTCTTTACAATCATGATTTGTCTCCTTATGATTTTTTGTTTCTTAATATCGAAAGTATCTTGGAAGAGCAACCATTTTTCTTCAGTTAACAACGTAAAAAAGACTATATTGGCATTGTTAAATTATCAGGACCCTCAGTTCTTTACAGATGTAATAACGAGCTAGTGTTTTGAATTTAATGAAGACTATGTTGGAAAATAAAGTTCATATTTTTCATCTTTGAATTCCATTTTCCATAAAGTTTTTGAGGTCCTCTTGTACTTGTCTGATTTTAGATTTCTACATCTTTTTTATCTTGTGTGTAAGTTAATAAGCTTACATGAAAAAATATAGGATGAGTTTCATGAATGAGTCAATAATTACCATTTTAATTTTTTATATTACATTGAAGTCATTGATTCTAGTAACTTTAAATTAAAAAGCCTATATTATAAGATTTATCACTGAGTCTGAAAAAATATCTCCAATATAAGCACAGCAATAGTTTTCATACTGAATGTATAATATAGCTAAATAACCCAACTACCATTAATTTTATTTTTTACAGTAAGCATTTGGAACTTCACTTACAATCTTGAAGTATTGAGCAAAGATAATTAACTTAATTGTTCAAACTGTATGAATTCGTTATGTTCTACCTCTGTGATTATAGTCAATTTTCAATAAAATAGAATCATTTAAAATAGTCCATTTGAAAAAATAATGTATTATAAATTTTTCCTCATATTTTTACTATAAGTTATGGTCAGAATAATGCTGTCTGAAAAAATTATGTCAACCCATAAGACATACACTTGACTAACTGCCTCTTAACAGTAATAAAAAGTCCTGAATCCATTTTTTTTAAATAGCATTATTGAAATAAAATTGATAAACAAAACCTGCATATACAATTTGGTAAGTTTTTTTTTTTTTTTTAAAGGCAGAGTGGATAGTGAGAGAGAGAGAGACAGAGAGAAAGGTCTTCCTTTGCCATTGGTTCACCCTCCAATGGCCCCCGCGGCCCGCGCACTGCGGCCAGTGCACTGCGCTGATCCGAAGGGAGGATCCAGGTGCTTCTCTTGGTCTCCCATGGGGTGCAGGGCCCAAGCACTTGGGCCATCCTCCACTGCACTCCCGGGCCACAGCAGAGAGCTGGCCTGGAAGAGGGGCAACCGGGACAGAATCGGTACCCCGACCAGGACTAGAACCTGGTGTGCCGGCGCCGCAAGGTGGAGGCAATTTGGTAAGTTTTGACATATGCATGTACTCACGAAACCATTGCCACAATCAAGATTTTGAACATATTCATCACTTGCAAGTTTCCTTGTGCTGCTTGGTGAAAAAAAAAAAAAAGACTTCTCTCACTCCTCTACCCAGTATCTCTAAGTAACTGCTAATCTACTTTCACTATAGATTAATTTGGATTTTGAATTTTATATAAATGAAACTACATAATATGTACACATTTTTTTTGTTTTTACTTTGCATAGTTATCTTGATTTCATCAATATTGTTGACTGTACCAGTTCATCCCCTTGTATTTCCAAGTAATATTTCATTGGACTTTGTTTATCAGTTCATCTGTTGAAGACAACTGTGTAATTTCCAGGTTTGGACTATCATAAGTAAGGCTGCTATAAATTTTACTAGGACCCAGAATGGATGGGTCCTTGGTTCATGAATGATTACCTTTTAAAGAAACTGATATTTTTTCAAAGTAGTTGTACTATTTTATATGCCAAAACTTGACATGCTATTCTTATTGAAAAAAAAAAAAAACTTAAACATTCTGATAGGTATTTAATGGCATTTCACTGTGGCTTTAATTTGCAGTTCCTCAGTGACAAGTGATACTGAGCATTTTTTCATGGTGGAGTGTCTAAAATATTTCAACCATGTTTTTATCAGGTTGTTTCTTTCTTCTGTTGTGTTTTAAGAGTTTTTTTATATATTCTGGACATAAGCCCTTTATTACACATATGCTTTACTGAGATTTTTTTCCAGTCTATGGCTTCTGTTTTAATTTCTCACGTGTCCTTTGAAATGCAGAAATTTTAAATTTATTGAAGTTATCAGTGTGTTCTTTTATGGAAGGTGCTTATGTCACAGTGAAGAAATATGTGTCCAACATAAGATAAACAAAGGCTTTCTCTTATGTTTCTTTCTGTTTATATGCAGTTCCATGATGCACTTTCAGTAAATTTCTGTATATAGTGTGAGGCATGGGACAAAGTGGGGACCCGTGGATAGGCCTGCCATGGGACCCCCCCATGGTAGGCGTGGCTTATAGCAGTAATGTGGATGTAGCAGCTGATTGAACTTTCCATCTAGCTGAGGTTCGTGGTAAACAACAAGATGGCGTTAATGCCCTGCTCACTGCATGACTCCACAGCTGAGCATGATCAAGTGCCAGATTGGAGAACTCTGTGCATGGACTGTGATTGATTGACTGTGATTGGTTGAATTCTGTATATAAGCGGACCACGGGAGAAGGAACACGAACGCCAGCTTTCCCCCTTAAGGAATGTGTGCGCCATCTCTCCCCTTCTCCTGGTCCCCCACTCTCTTTCCCACTCTTTCTAAGTAAAAGTCTTTTGAAGACCGATTAACTGCGAGCAGCGTCGTTCCTTTTGCGGCCGAAGGAGCGACAACAAAGCTCATTTTTTTTAAATTTCAGTATACAACAGTTCCAGCAACATTTGTTGAGAAGACAATTCTTTCTCCATTATATAGCCTTTGTCAAAAATCAACTGTCCAGTGGCCCGTGTTTGGCCTAGTGATTAAGACACAGATTAAGATGTATGCATCCCATATTGGAGTGCTTGGGTTTGACTCCTGGCTCTAGCATTGATTCTAGCTTCCTGCCAATACAGTCCCAGAGAAGCAGTGGTAATGACTCAAGTAACAGGATTTCTGATGACCAGGTGAGAAATTTTCATTGAGTTTCTGATTCCTGGCTTTGGCTCAGCCCAGTCCTGGATGCTGCAGGCATCTGGGGAACGAACCAGTGAACAGGAAGTCTTTCTCTCTTTGACTCTCAAATAAATAAATATTTTAAAAAATCAGTTGTCTATAAACACTTACTTATTTCTGGATGTTTTATTTTGATCCAGTAGCTTAACTATTTATCTTGATGGCAATACCAGGCATTTCTGATTAGCTTCAAATGATTCTTAAAATAAGATAGTGTTAGACCTTCAACTTGCTCTTTTTTTCAGTGTTGTTTTATCTATTTTAGTTTCTTTACATTTACATATGAATTTTAGAATAAACATGTCCATTCTAACAAAGAAAAAAGTACCACTGGAATTCTCCCTGGAATTGTCCTGAATCTGTAGTCCAATTTAAGAAGAACTGACATCGTAAGAAGGTTGAGTTTTCAGACCTGCAGAGAAGGTACATACTCAATTTTTTAGGTATTTAAAATTTTATTTCTCCTATATTTTATGGCTTTTCAATGTATAGACCTTTCACTATTTTGTATGATTTATCCAAAATGTTTCCTATTTTTGTTGATGTTGTAAATGATATTGTTTCTTAAATATCAATTCTTGAATATTCATTACTAGTATATAGAAATTCTTTTCATATTGACCACATATTCTGCATCTCTGCTCGAATCATTATTAACTCTAGATTTTTTGGTAGATTTCAGATTGCCTAAACAGAGGATGATCATGTCTTCGCTTTACATTTGCTTTCCAATAAAGATAGATAGATAGATAGATATATATATATATATATGTATTTTTTTGCCTTTTCCTTGCCAGATGCAATGGTTAGAACCTTAAAAACAATACTGACATCATGTTGACTGAAATATGCCAGACACACAAAGACAAATACTTTATGTTTTCCCTTATATATGAGAGCTATTTTTTTAAAATCAAGAAATGCCTGAGTATTGGTACACTGTTGACAAACCTTGTTTTAAATATTTGTCCAATTCATAGGAATTACATAACACTATAATTTTAATGATTCTGTAACTATATAAAAATTTATATGAGTGAAGTTTTCCCCTTGATTATTGTTTATATCTCATGCCTATTTTCCCAGTGGTCTATGGTCTTTTTCCTTTTCTTGAATTCTTTATTTAGTGAAGCTAACAAGTCTTCGAGTATAATGTAAATGAAAAATGTGCTATCTCAAAAGAATAAATAAAATATTTTTTAAAACAACACTGAATAAAAGAGATGAGAGTGAACAGCCCTTTCAAGTTTCTAAGAAGAAAGAATCCAGTATTTCATTGATTAAGTATTAACTTTAGGTGTGTGTTTTTCATAGTTGTTTTTAAAGTTATGTCTATTCCTTGTTTGTTGAGGTTTGTTTCATTAGGAATGGATACTGAAATTTGTCAATTGCTTTTCATTTTTAATAAAACATTAATATGATGAATTACACTAAGTAATTTTCAAATATTAAATTACTTCTGCTTTCCTGGAATAAATCTCATCTAGTTATAATATGTTATCTTTTTGATATAATGTTGAATTCAATTTGCTAAAGTATTCAGTTGGCTTCAAACTGTATCTATGAAATACATAAAATCTGTTCTATTTATATTAATAAACATTTACAAAACAAAAAAATTAAAACTAAAAAAATTGGAAAACATTCCCAATTCAATTTTTTTAAAGAATGTTTACAAGTAGTATTATTCATTATTATTTTAAATAACGTAGCCCATCTACACTTTGAATTTTGTTGGTCCCCAACTTCAATTTCTTTAATAGATAAAGGTTTATCCAGATTATGTTTTTCCTTAAGTGAGCTTTGGAAATGGAATCTATCAAGGAATTTATCCATTTCATTGAAGCTTTAGAATTGACTGACATAAACTGGTTCATCCTTACACTGATAATCTATAACCTCTCTTTGTAATTAGTCTGGTTTGAGAATAAGATTATCGATCTTTTCCCCAAAAAGCTTTTGGTTTTATTGATATTTTTCTGTTTCCTTGTTTTCTGTTTCAATTATTTCTACTTGGATATTTATTATTTTTATTTTTCTGCTTATTTTTGAGTTTTAATTTATACTTACTTTTCAGTTTCTTAAGATAGATACTGAGCTCACTGCTTTGAGATCTCCTTCTTTGCTACCTAAATGGTGTAGTGTTGTAAGTCAACCCAAAAGTTATTCAGTTATTTTTCTTTTGCTATGCTTTTATGTTCATCAATATTTTTTTCTACAATATCTAATCTGCTGTTAATGTCACTCAACATAATCTCTCATATTAAACACTAAGTTTCTCATTTTCGGAAGTCTGATTTTGATCTATCTTCTACATCTCTATAACTTGTGAATGCATAGAGTACAGTTTTAACACCTGTTCTAATGCCCTCCTGTGCTATATTGGTACCTGTTTCCTTTTTATTGTATTGTTTATGGGTCATGTTTTTCTGTCTTTTTGTATGCCTGGTAATCTGTTTGGATGCCAGCCACTGATTTTTATCTTGGTAGGTGCCGGGTAGTTTTGGTTTGTTCTAAACCTTGAGCCCCACTCTGTATACTAGGGAACATTCTGATCCTTTGGGTCTTGCTCTTAGGATTTGTTAGGCAGGTCTGCAATAGTGGCTGAATAATGGCCACCCAAAGACAGCAGTCTCTAATCCCTGGAAACTTCATATGTCATCTTGTATAGAAAAAGGATTTGTGCAAATGTGGTGTCTTGCTTCGGGGAAATTATCCTGGGTTCTCTGCATGGGCTCTAAATGCAACTCCACATGTCTCTTTAGGAAAGGGAGACAGGGGAAGATGTGACACCCAGGAGGAAGAGGTGATGTGGCCATGCAGACAGAGACAGAGACGTCTGACGGAATGGCAGCACACCTACTGCAGTCTGGAAGAAGTAAGGGACCGATCCTCTCCTGGAGCCTCTGCAGGAAGAAACATCCTGCCGCCACTTTGAAGCTGGCTCCCTGAAATGCATTTTAGACTCTGGCTCTCACAAGTGTGAAGAAATACAGTTTAAGTGTTTTGGACCACCAGCTTGTGGTTATTTGTTGTGGCAATCTCAGAAAGCGAACATAACTATGAATTATGAGTTTTTCCAGTCTGGGTATTGGTATCAGGCATGGTTCTTGCTAATCTTTTATTCCTTTCAAATAGCTCTTTCCCTGGTCAGAGAGTTGAGTCAATGGTTGTGCTGAATACTGAATGTATGTGCTCTACTGAATACTCTGCAGAACTCCAGGGTCTCTCTCTTTGTAGCTCTTTTAATTTGCTTGGGGTCCCCAGACTGTTGATTCTGCCTCATGAACTTGGGAAGTCTGCCTGCATTGCCTCAACACCTTCTCTCTATGCCTCATCCTGAAAACTGAGTAAGGCCTTAAATCTGCGACATTTCTTGTTTCTTATCTCTCAGGAGTTAGTTTCTTTCATTGCTTTGATGTTCAGCATCTGAAAACCTATTGTCTCATGAGTTTTGTCTGCTCCTTTTTGGTTGGTGCAGGCAGGAAGGTTAATCTAACTCCATTATTACAGCTGATTGGAAACTCTATTAATATTTGTAGCATATTCTTTACTTTAGATTTTTGGGTGAGGTCAAATGAATATACAATGTAAAAGAGTACTCAGGAAACTAAGGAATTTGGTTTTTAAAACACATAGTAGTCTTCATTCAACAAAGCAAGGCATTATTTCTACAAGTGCATGAGCCCTTGCCACCCATGTGTGAGACCTGGAAGAAGCTCCTGGCTCCTGACTTTGGCCTGGCTCAGTCCCAGCCATTGCAACCAATTGGGGAGTGAACCAGTGGATGGAAGATCTCTCTCTCTCTCTCTCTCTCTCTCTGTCTCCCCCGCTCTCTCTGTAGGTCTTTCAAATAAATAAATCTTTAGAAAAACATTCAAAGGAAAAGAAACAAGTCTTATCTTTCTTAAGTGTATAAATATACTGGGAGTACAGACTATATCGGAAGGGATTATAGAATCTGACCTAAAATAAGTAAAACTGTTTTCACATTAACTTGCTTCTTTAAAAATAACTTGTATGTGTATTTGTTACATATGTGTATAACAGACATTTATTCTATGTGAAGAATAGGTTGCATAAATGTTACATAAAATGTATATAACATTTCAAATGTCATTGCTATCGCTGGAAAAGCAAGTATGGATCAATGAGATGATGACGACACTTTAACCACAGGAGTCTCCAAGTATGTGCTTTGAAAGTCTAATGACAATGTTCTGAACTTTCCCATTTATGCTCATATGCACACTCTTGTGAGAGTAGGGGATGAACAATATAAGGACCCTTAGAGAGCACTCCACCTCTGAAGAAATTATAATATTTTTGTTATTTACCTGAAGATTTTCACAGGTCTCCTGACTATAAGTCAGTCTCTGAATTTCTGTAGGTGAAACAAGATATAATGCTTGTCCGTTGTTGGTGAAGCAGAACGTTCTGGCTATCCGCATATTGGTAAGGGGCAAGTAATACACATCCAACAATGGCCTTAAACTTGGCAAACTTGAGGAAGAAATTAAAGACTTGTTAGTGATAAACATGGTAGGTTTTAGCCCTGAATACAGTATTATAGAAGCTAAAAATAACAAAGATCTTATAAACTTTATGATTTAGTTTGTATATCTAAATTGGAGATTAAAAAATGATTTGTATTTTTGAAATCCATTATAGTATACTTATTCACTATTAAGTGAATGAAAACAAATTCTTAGTATATAAGAACATAAACAAAAAGAAACCCAACATTTCTTTCAAGCCAAATATAACTGTAATATGGTTTGAAGGAAGAGACTCTGTGTTTTAAAAATATCTCTTACCTAAAAGCCATAATATGTCCATTGGCACAGAAACATGCCAGGCAGATACTGTTACTCAATGCTACAATATCTCCACGAAGCACAAATGAGGTTTCTGTTATGTTTTGCTTGTAAGCACAGTTCTGGGTTGGCAGTGAGATCACTTTTGCTTGTTTTTCAGAGCAGATCACTGCATACTGGTTCTCACTAATTTCCTGAGAGGAAGAGGGTGATACTGAGACCGGCCGCCTTTTTTTCAATTTCTCCTTTTCATCTTTTTCTTCAGGAACATTGTGTTCTTTCCAGGGTTCATATGCAGGTGGTATTAAGCAGCCAGTGGTATCCAGAAATGCCATTCTCAAAATCGCCCCTTTTAGCCTCAGTATAGTACCTAAAATACACAAATTTAATAAATAGTTGAAATATTAAAATTCAAAGTATGTTTATTCCAACTGTGATACATAGTAGATACTTAAAATTGTGTTGAATGTTGAACTGAAATTGTACACTGACTGTGCCACTGATCGGATTCAAAGTTCAAGCATGGCTTTCATGAGTCTGGAAAAAGACAGCAATGTTACACACCACAAATAGATAACCACCACCAATAAATCACAATTTAATTCAATATGATAAATTTTGCAAACAAACATCTGCACTAGGTTAATAAATAACAGGTATGCTGGGGTATCTGGAATGAAGTTTCCTTTCATACTCAGCAATTATACTCCCAACAAGTACGAGAATGAGTAAATAGCATACAGCATGTAGAGCTGAGCTGTCCGACATGGCAGCCACTAGCCAAAGTGGCCCCAGAACGTTGGAAATGTGCTTTGTCTAAATTGTGGACAACTGTGCTGGGAGAGTTAAACACATACCAGACTTGAAGACTTCAGCACAAAAATAAATAAGTGTAAAATATCTCAATAATTTTTATATAGTGACTATATGCTAAAATGATAACATTCTGTGATATGCCTGACTAAATATGCTAGATGTTGAATACTGGTATCCAAAATGCTTAAGACAAGAATTTGTTTCAATTTTTTTTGGATTTTGGAATATTTGTATTTAGATAATGAGAGATCCTGGGTATGGGACCCACATCAAAATAGGACATTCATGTATGCTTCATATATATGCACCTTATACACACAGCCTGAAGGTAAATTATGTAGTATTTTTGTTGTGCCTCAATTATGACTGTAACCCCCATATAAGGTTGGTGGGGTGGGATTTTCCACTTGTGGCATCATGTTAGCACTCAAAATGTTTCAGATTTAAGAGCATTTTGGATTTCAGATGTTTGGAATAGGGATGCTAGATTTGTATAAAAATTAATTCCATTTGATTTATATTTCATTTAATTTTTTTTTCATTTTATTTGAAAGGCAGAGAGAAAGGAGAGAAAGAGAGAGAGAGAGAGACAGACAGACATAGAGAGATCTTCAGTGCACTGGTTTAGTCCTCAAATGCCTGTAATGCCAGGACTGGGCCAGAATGAAGCCAGGTGCCAGAAACTCCATCTGGGCCACCCACACAGGTGGCAGGAACCCAAATACTTGAGTCATCTCCAATGCCTTTAAGGATGTAAATTAGCAGTAAGCTGAATTGAAAACATAGCCAAGACTCAAACCAGGCACCCCAACATAGGATGTGTGCATTCCAAGCAGTATCTTCACCACTGAACTAATCATTGGCTCCTGATCTTTACATTTTTAATGTGGTTGCTAGAAGATTTAAAATTATATATGTGGTTCACACTGAATTTCCAAAAGACAGTACTTTTCTAGAGAGCGAATGAGAAAAATATTCCATGTATTTCTAAGTATTATCTCCAAAATCGTAATTTTGTTTTTAAACTATTTATCAATTCATGCCAAATACACTCAGGGCATTATTCTGGTCATAGTCTTAATTTAGTGGTTACACTTTTTTATTTAAGTAAAGGTAGCCTTTTCCCCACATAGTCTTGGAAATGTATAATTGTGCTTTATGGACATTTCTAAAAAGCTAAATGAATGAATGACATAGAATTGATTCACTTTAGTTTTTTTTTTTTTTTAAGATTTGTTTATTTATTTGAAAGGTAGCTTTACAGAGTGAGGACAGGGAAGAAGAAAGGGGGAAAGGGAGATCTTCCATCTGCTGGTTCATTCCCCAAATGGTCTAGGGCTGGGCCAGGTCAAAGCCAGGAGAGGAGAAGTCTGTCCAGCAGATGGAAGACCTCTTTCTCTTTCTCTGCCTCTGCCTCTCTGTAGCTCTGCTCTTCAAATAAATCAATCTTTAAAAAAAACCAAAAAACCAAAAAAACAAAAAATCAAAAAAAACCACTGTTATCTGAAGTTAGTATTTGAGCATCTTATGGTTTTATTGGCTAAACCTAGCAACTCTAGTGTACAGTCCAAGTTTGGCAAGTGGATAATTTAACTATTTTAAGAAGTTTGGTAGAATAATGAGAAACATAATACTTACAATCTTATAGTTTGATCACTAGTTACATTAAAACACATTCTAAAGTTAACTTTTATCTCAAAACCCCTGATTTTTCTTCTGGTCCACTGAAAGAATTCTTCTTTCAGTTTTGATGAGATCAGCTGAATTATTCATGTTGATTTGGGAAATGGATTGCACATACATGGTCCTACTACTTGGATTTTCTATAAATGAACCAAAATATCACCTAAACATGTGTTGTGTTATACTTTGCAGGATTTTTAGCAAGTTTCTCAGGGTTTCCTTTTGAAGAAAAGAAAAAAAGGGGTCAAAGTGGACCATTTCAGGTTCTTATACAGAGAAACAGATCTACTTGAAAAACACATCTGTGGGGCCGGCACTTTGCTACAGTAGGTTAATCCTCCACCTGTGGCAATGGCTTCCCATATGGGTACCAGTTCTAGTCTCGGCTGCTCCTCTTCTGATCCAGCTCTCTGCTATGGCCTGGGAAAGCAGTAGAAGAAGGCCCAAGTGCTTGGGCCCCTGCACTCACATGGGAGACCCAGAAGAGGCTCCTGGCTCTTGGCTTCAGGTTAGCCCAGCTCCAGCCTTTGTGGCCATTTGGGGAATGAACCAGAAGATGGAAGACCTCTCCCTCTGTCTCTTGCTCTCACTGTATCTCTACCTCTCAAAAAAGTAAATAAAATCTTAAAAAAAATAAGAAGAAAAGAAAAACACCGCTAACACGATAAGAGTACCACTGGTAATTTATCAACAGGCATCTTATTAAAAACAACCTTGGAAATCCAAACTTCAGGAGAACCAAAAGGTTCCTTTGCATATATGAACATTATCTTTTCAAAAAACTTATTCACGTGAAAGGAAGAGATAGAAAGAGGACAGAGAAAGGTTCACGCCCCAAACGGCCAGCAGGCTGAACCCGGAAGCCCAGGCCTTTTCCTTGTTCTCCCATATGGGTCGCAGGGGCCCAAGGACTTGGGCCATCTTCTACTGCCTTCCCAGGAGCATTAGTAGGGAGCTGGATTGAAGTGGCGTAGCCAGGACACCAACTGGCACCCATATGGGAACCCCTGCAGGTGGTGGCTTAACCTTTTATGCCACAACACCAGCCCTATGAACATTATCTTTCTATCAGGGCAAACTTCATAGTTAATTTGATTTTGTTGCAAGTTGGAAGGTAATTTGATTTTATTTCATGTTGAAAAATACCTTAAATTCTTTTTATTTAGTTGACAGCAAATTATCTATATTTAATTGCTTCTTCTCATTTTTAAAATTTTCTCTTATTGCAAATTTTACATGTTTATTATCAAATATTAAAAAACTACAAATCAGTAAAAAGAGGAAAATGATTTCAGGTTCTGCTAACCAGTGACAATTCCTGTTAACATTTTGATTTTCTTTCTAGCTTTTTAAAAATTCTTATACATAATTTGCTGCCTACCAATGAGAAATGTGATTAGTAAGAATACTATCATTACATAACCTGTTTTCTATAATCTAACACACTGGCATGGAATATAAACCCAAGTATTTATTGAACTGATTGAAAAACTACTTATTTAATGTAAAGATAATTTGGAAATGAACACTGAAATCATAATTACATTTTAATTCTATACTCTAAAATTTTTTTAAATCTACTATAGAAAGGAGATACACTAAAGAGCAAAGTCATGGTTGATTCTATGTAGCTGAACATAAATTAGTAGTAATGGAATCTAGAACACTCAGTTATTTTCAGACCTACTAGACCCTGCATACTTTTAATAAAATCCAATCTCATTTTCAATGTGAAGACTAAATATTTTTTAAAATGTGCTAATAAGTCTTCTTTTGTCATTACTTCAAATAACTCAGATTTTACAGTGATTAAAAATAACCATATAAATAGTTTTAAAATAACTTTAAAAATTTTCTCCTAAATATGTACCATCCTTCTGCTTATACAGCATAAATTTTGAGTTACTAGGAATGCATTATGTTAAGAACAATTATTTCTCATCTTCTTATTTCACATTTGAGTGGCTGTATAAATAAATGGTATTTTAAAATCCTGTTTTATATATTCCTTCCTTAAAAACCAGAAAACTGGTCACTATCTTCAGTTACTTCACATTTTAGAATTTTCAGCTCGATTCAATAACGAAAAGCAAAGCTCCTACTAAATCACTGTAAATCACACCTGAAAAGTAACTAAGTGCAGCACCAGAGCATACATACCACTTGGAGACACAATCACTGGCTGAAGAAGTCTCTGTTCTCCTCCTGGGGGAAGGTTCAGTGCAATGACCAGCACTGTTCCCAGTGTTGTTCCAACCCAGAGACACGGGGAAGGGGAGGAGTCCGCCTTTCGAGTAAAAGTTTCACAGAAATGAAGAGCAGAGATAGCTTCTCGGGATTCTTTGTCGATGCTGGTTACACTCGAACTCCGTGATCGGCTGAAGGAATTATCTTTTACATCTGAAATGATTTAAAGTGTTGTGAGATTGCTCAAATTGCAAGATCACACTTTTTCTGGGCATAAATTTGGCCAAAAGTTAAACCTGAAAAAGAGAAAATCTATACTATATTTAATTTTAGTTTATTTTTTACTGAAAAGGAATGTAACTAACTTTTATGCTAATGATTTTCATTCTTGTTTAAATATAACATTAAAATGAACAAATCCACACTTTTCAGAAGGGAGCTGCGTAAATCCCAATGCATTTCTGAATGTCTGACCCTTGGTATTCTGGCTGCTTTTGTAATATTTGCCTCATCTCCTTCTTTCCTCCTGGTATGATTTTTTCTTTCATAATACAATCCACGAGTAGGTAGAAGTAGAGGGAAGTAGAAAAGTGAGACTAATTTCCAAGTTAAAAAATGCAATTAGGAGTCCTCTGATGGACCTTTACTTTCTCATATGAAAGCCTTTAAACCGTAAAAATTTAGACTGCATGTTTCTTGAATGCCATTTTAATTGTCATCAACATTCAACAAAGTATACAATGGGTATATTCTCTTTGGATCATATTCTCTTTACACAGGTGTCTGTAATGATGGATTTTTTTTTTTTTTTTGGACAGGCAGAGTGGACAGTGAGAGAGAGAGACACAGAGAGAAAGGTCTTCCTTTGCTGTTGACTCACCCTCCAATGGCCGCCGTGGCCGGCGCACTGTGGCTGGCGCATTGTGCTGATCTGAAGCCAGGAGCCAGGTGCTTTCCCCTGGTCTCCCATGGGGTGCAGGGCCCAAGCACTTGGGCCATCCTCCACTGCACTCCTGGGCCATAGCAGAGAGCTGGCCTAGAAGAGGGGCAACCGCGACAGAATCCGGTGCCCTGACCAGGACTAGAACCTGGTGTGCCGGCACTGTAGGTGGAGGATTAGCCTATTGAGCCTCGGCGCTGGCCTAATGATGGATATTTTAAAAATATGTTAAAAAAACCTCTCGTCCTCAGCTATGTTCCATGGATAATTCCAAAAGTGTTACAGGTCTCCCTGTCTTTTCTCTCAGAATTGCATCTGCAAATGTTTACTGGATGTTTTTCCTGTTATACTCCACTTTGTAAATCAAAGCACATCGTTGAACAAAGAGCACTACATTCTTCTGATGACACTGTATTAGTAACAACCCTGGTTCTGCTAGTGAACAACACTTAAAATGAGCCATAGTGTTGCTCCCTCCTCTTCACTTCACCTGTAAACTTGATGAGAAGCCAGACCCAGGATGTTGTTTCCTTCTTTCCATTACTGATCTTTTTCCATTGCTCCAAATTCCGTCTCATTACTATTTTCCTAGGCAATACCCAACTGATCTTCTACCCTTAGTCGCTCATAGCTAACACAGCTCAATTAAATTTTATAAAATAGTTAACAATTCTGTCTTCTCAATTAAAAAAAAAAAAAAAACTAAGTGGCACCTCTTTGTCTATTTATTCCTTGAGAGGAGAGACACACACACAGAGTGTTCCCAGCCTGTGTTCACTTTCCAAATGTTCACAAAGGCTACCCTAGGAGCCAGGAACACAATCTAGCCTTCCACGTGGGTGACTTGAGCCATTACTACTGCCTCCCAGGGTCTGCACTGGTACGAAGCTGGAGTCAGGAACTGGAGCTGGGAATCAAGCCTAGGCACTCTGGTGTGGAACACAGGCATTTAACCACTGGGGCTAAAGGCAAACTCTTTTGTTCAAAGTTCTCAGGACTTTGCAAAATACTTTTAACCTATCCTCCTAATCTGTTAACACCCAGTGCTACCCTCCTTCAGTTCACTGTGGGAAATAAATCAAGCCAACTGATTTTTTTCCAAATACAATTTGCATTTACCTACTTACACACTTTTGCTTCTTATTTTCTGGCTAGTGTCCTTGTCTTGGACCTTTCTTAACCAACAATGCTTATCTTCCATCTCAGTTATTGCCATATTTTGTTTGTCTTGATTCAAACAACCATGCATAATTTCTCTCCCTGTTTAACCTCTATTGCTCAGGTCTCCACATTGGCAATTACACTGGTGCTGTAGTTATTTCTCATTTGTTTCATAACCTGCTCTAAAGTGACTACAAGTCTCCTGAGGATAAGTATTGTGTCAATTTTTGATTTCCTGCAGAATTTTGCACATATGAAAGATACTCATATAAACATTTGCTAAAGACAGATCTATAGTTGAGAGTATCTAAAATGCTGTTTCTTCTGCCCTATATGGTATATTAAAATTCTCAGTAGCTTCCACTGCTCACATCTAATAAGTCACTCTTCAAACCACATGCTTTCAATGCTACTTTGAAAGAAAAGATGTTTCATAATCTCATGAAAAATTCAACAAAATTTTAGTCTTCCAGGCTTTATTTTACAACATAAAATGGTATTACTGAATCATAGTTAATCATAGTTATACTATCAAAAGGTTTTTACAATGAAATTTAGATTCATACAATGAAAATATTCCCCTAAATCATAATTGTATGCAATATAATTTTGATTATAGGTAGAATCTGAAAACAATAAAGTTACTAGTATAACAACACCAATTCATTTTTTAAAGCATAAGTCATATCTAACTGAGGCTTCTAAGGATCCGTTTTTCTTTCATTGAGATTATTTTCTGATTACAGATTATGTTATTATAGAAAAGACTAGTTACTGTAAATGAAACAACTTTCTATAATCAATAGCTCAATACTGGATGAGTTTATAATATGATATTGGTTCCAATAATTTACATTTCCAAAGTTTTTTAGTAAAATTGCAGAAAATTTCTATTTATTTTCCAATGACAAATAAATTTAGTTTGTTATTTAAATAAAGCATAAATATGCAAAGTAAATAGACATAGGTTTCCAGCTGTGATAAATGCTAACAACCAAAAGGAATGAAATAAAAAGTTCAACAGTATAAATTTCAATGTAAATTAATCTATGGAAAACTGACATATACATATATATCTTAAAATTACAACAGATGATTTATAACTATATATGTTAATTCACAAGCTGAATGAACAATGATTTAATTTAACTACATAAGATGAATAAACTAAAATTTCATTTTTTAATTTGATTAACCTATAAAAATTAGGTTATCAAAGAAATTCCTAAGGCTAGATCAATACTGGATAATGCATTGAATAACAATCAAGTTTGAATTTGATAGAAAGGTTGCTTATTTTATTATATGGCTAAAAGTGTCTGGAAATAAGATGGAATTTTCTGTAACTGAAACTTTCACTTACTGCTATTGTGGTTCTCTGTGGCTTAATTTTAGGATATTGGGAAGGCTAGACAAAAGGACTGCAATGTTTCATTTTAAAGGTTCTAGTAATATGAGCAAAAATAGAAATATCAATCACTAAGCAAGGCCTACTATGTGACAGGCTGTAATGTAATACTTTATGTTTATAATTTCAATGAATTCACACAAGAATTTTGAAAAATATTATCATCACAAGTTCAAAGAGGTTAAATGACTTTCCCAGTATGATGAACCTAATACATGGTAGAGTCAGGCCCTGTCAAAAGTCTAAAGCTTCCTGTTAGACAGCGCTAGACAGTGTTTACCTCCCATGTCTGACATTGGAAAACTGACATCAGAAGTTTAACTGTATCACCAATTACTCCTGATCTGTACAAGGACGGTGAAGCAGTAGAAAGGCACAGAGCTGTGCAAATTCTCTCTGAACAAAAATGAGTTCAGATGCTTCCAGAGACGCAGGACAGCACAACAGCCTCTGCTGCTCTACGACATCTAGCAGTTTGAACTACAAATCTAGTTGCTTTTATTTTCCCCATTGCCTCCTGGATCCATGTGAAACAACTAGCAGCCAAAGATCTCCACCAAACAATTCTTCAGCAGCACAAGGACTTGAGTAAAACATTTAAACAATATGGAGATATTCAACACATAAAACAAAGTTATAATTGGACAGGCAAGCTAAACCATTAACTGAATAAGCATGACTTGTGAAAGCATGCAGTACATACTTTTATTAAATTATATCATTTATAAATGTGAATTTTAAAAAAATATATAATTCAGTATGACATTTTTACTAATTTTAAATCTCTTATTTTTCCTATGAATGTGGCTTTACACTAATGACAACTGAGTATATCACATACTCACTATCAAATAAATGCTTTCTATCAGTGAACTGAGGTTAAGACTACAATTTGGAAATGCTAAAATTAGTATCTTGAAATAGACCAACACCTAAGTTTGCAACATGCATAAAAAAGATAGTCAAGGAATCTATAAGATAACAATATTGGGAAGGTGAGTTACAGGGACAAATCTAGTTATCTCTAAGATAGCAATGAGTAGAATCATTTGTAAGCAGGAAGTAGTCATTTCCTATTCAATGAAAGGTAGCAGAAATTTCTGACATCACAAAAATGAGTTAAAAAGAAACCCTGCTTTACATATATTACATGAGATATTACTTTTATATTTAGTGAAGTGTCATTTGTCCCCACAGGAAATCAAATATCTGTTTTGATCTGGATATAGTGCAAAACAAATGTGTGGATATATTGATACACAGAAAGTGCCATGGAAGAAGAAATATTTCTCAGCTTATTATCACCAAAAATATAAATATGATGAGCTTACAGGAGAGATTCACTGCCATAAACTAATTTATTTTTAAAATATTAAAATTACTATTAAAATGTCAATATTTTAAAAATATAAATGAGATTATAGTTCAAAATATACTTCCAAGGCTTTTTTTGTAATATCACCATTTTTAATCTTATAATAAAATTCTGTTAAGATACTAAATCTGAGAAAGCCAAAGAAATATATTACTTTGGTTTGTTTGATTACATATTATGATTTTTTTTACAATTTATATAGAATTCTAAAGTTCAATCCTTAAACATTTTAGTCTTCATTTCCAATGCAAATGTAGTTTACAGTAATTTTAAATCTTCTTGATTTGCTTATTTGTCTTCCAATTAGAGAGAATTTAATCACTTTGGACATTTATTAATTAAGTTATATACTTACCTAAATCAGGCTTTAGATCAGTGGGCAAACTTAATTTCCTTGACATCTTTGCTGAAAAATAAAATGCAGTTTTAAAATTCTGAAGACTATTTGATTCACACTTGTTAACACCAACTGACTTCCAAGACAGAAGTGAATACTTTTATGACTAAATCTAGATGCTAGGATGATTAAATCATAATTAATAATATTAGGGGTGGAAAGTAAATCTTACTTTCAACTTGTTAAAAGTTTGTACTTACTTGATGTCATATTTTTGCATGAAGCTCTTACTTCAAGGAGCCTTTTAAATTCTAACTCATAATTATTTTTATGCTTAGAGGAAAGGGTTAGGCTTTGCTAAGGGAAGTAATCAATCTTCTCAGGAAAGGTGTTGCAGTTAAGGGCAACAGAAGCATAAGACTAAGTTTAGGTGACAGGAAATTCTTCCAGTTCATGGTGTTCAAAACTGTTTGGCTCATTATTTCTTAAGTTGATGTCTAGAATATAGGACAAACCTATATCTATAATCAGATCAAGGTATTTTATTATATCACAAAATTATCTGTCTTAATTATTACTTGATATAAGTCAACAATTCTACTTACATTTCATTGAAAAACAAAAAAACTACATCCAAAATTACAGTATTTATATAAAATGTAAACTACAGGTAAAGCTAATAAACAAACTTACTGGAATTCACTTTCCATCCTTAAAGTCAGTTTTTGTCTTACACTAGTAAGTGATTTAAAGTTAGGAGTTGTTCGACTATATATCTATTATGTTAGTGGTAATGCATGCGTAACACAATAGTGCATCCTATGTGAAATCTTAAAAAAAGCATTTCTTTGTTAATACATGAATGCATACACTGGGTTAAACTTTGGACTGTTAGGAGATATTTAAAGCACAGACCCTGCTAGTCCATAAGGGCGCCATGTAAACAAAGAGAAATCCAGTCATAGTATATAACTTCCAATCTAAAAAAATGACAAATCCATTGTTAGGAAAGAGGCATTAGGCAGACTGGGAAAGGACTGGGGAAAGAGGACATCAAGTTTTGTGACCTGTAAACTTCCCTAATTCATACACTTGAACAAATAACAATTGGTCTAATATATGTATCAGTTATCCCATCTTCACCTATTGAAGTGAATAAACTTCATTTAAAGGAATAAAATATAAAACCCCAAATAGTCAAACAGAATCCATTTAGTGGATATCACAAATATAGTTGCTATCATATCTGGCGGTCAATATGATTACAATTAGAAGGCATTTTACCCCTAAAGCAATCCCCAAAAAGCAATATTAAGCAATATTATTCAGAGGTTTTCACCAGTATCATAGGTACAACGTACCTAGACTAAGAAGTATCTAATGTGCACAGTATCTGAAGTAAAAAATTCAATTTGGCACAGTCAAAATATACCCTTTTAGTGGCTGGTTTTGTGGCACAGTGGATTAAGCTGCTGCCTATAATGCTGGCATCTTATGAGTAAGGTTCAAGTCCTAGCTGTTCCACTTCTCATCCAGCTCCTTGCTAACATGACTGGGAAAGCAGTGGAAGACGGCCCAAGCACTTGGGTCCCTGCCACCCACATGGGAGACCTGGATGGAGTTCTAGTCTCCTGGCTTTGGCCTGGCACAGCCCCCACTGTTGCAGTCATTTGAGGAATGAGCCAGCAGATGGAAGATCTATGTAACTATGCCTTTAAAATAAATAAAATCAACCTTAAATGATAAATAAATGTACTTTTAGAATCAGATGACGCAGATGCCACTTCTCTAGACCTCACTACCATGATTTTGATTAAGTCATTCTAAATCTTAGGACCTGTGCTTGAGGATCTCAGTAAGTGAACATTCTGGTTCTGTACCACTGGGGTAGGGCCTGAAAGGGCTTTCCAGTCAGCTCACAGAAGATGCTCATGCTTCTGGTCTGTGGACCACAATTTGAGAAGCAAACCACCAGGCCTATATACAGCTTTAGGGTAAAAACCAAGACAAATGAACCCTAATATATAAATAGACTAAGTCTGAAAAAAAAATCACTCTTTGAACAAGTTCCAATATCCTAAATAAGTACTTTAAACCCTCAAGATTTTTAATATTACTTAACTCCAATAATTCTTAAACTTCATTACTCCTATAGGATAATTTTGTCTAGCATCGTAATTTTTTATGTAAAAGCACTGAATACAACTAACAGCTTTAAAATACTTTCAGTTGGCCTAAATCCAACATTTTAATATGTTAATATTGAGAGGTTGAAATCACAAATAAAATGATTGGAAGATAATTTGAATAGAACAATTTTATACTAAGTGTCACAAGCAACTTTTAATTATAGTCTATTATTTCCACCTGAAAGACTGCAATTGGAGATCCACAATTCATTCACCACATCAACCACAATATCCAAATGAGAGATACTTAAGCATTATCACTGCTATGTTCTGATGAGATTTAAGCTCCTTGAAATGACAAATGTTAAAAGATTAACTTTTGCTGTTTTGTGTTAATCCTGACCATCAATTAATATTTTAAAGATAGAGAACTAAGTTTTGTATACAGAGAAAAAATTTTGCTATATGTAGAGGTATCACATGTACCCTGAGACAAAGGGATCCCTTTTTATTTATTAAATATTATTGGGAACATGCTAGCAATAAACCAATGGGCAAGGATGGACTTCCTGTCCACCAGGAGCTACAGCCAATAGGAAGAAAAAACTCAAATGCTAGGTGGTAACTGCTCATGGTGGCAAGCACAACACCCTGAGTTGAGTATACTGCATTTATACCTCTTTCAGTCAGAAATATTTATCTGGGACTACGGAACCTCAGACAAAGTCAGCAAAAGACTTTTTAAGCATTTTTTATAAACCTAAATGCTCCCCAAACATTTTATTGTTGGTTTTTCTTTGGATATAAAATTTATATACAAGCGGGGAAACGTTAAATTTATATTCATTGCTGATATATCCACCTGTGTAACTCAATGAGCAAGATACGGAGCATTACAACCACACCCTAACTTTTTCATCAGAGATCGGTTGTGCCTGTTCAGCAATCCATACTGATGAAATCACAACACACTCTGTGTAAAATATCTCACTGTGCATGATGCTTTTAGGGTTCTTCCCCCAAATACTTTTAGGCTTCCATTCATTTTTTCAAGGCACAGAATGAGAATGAAAAAAATATACACTCTCGCTGGCACTGCACCTCACTAGGCTAATCCTCTGCCTTGCGGCGCCAGCACACCGGGTTCTAGTCCCAGTCGGGGCACTGGATTCTGTCCCGGTTGCCCCTCTTCCAGGCCAGCCCTCTGCTGTGGCCCAGGAGTGCAGTGGAGGATGGCCCAAGTGCTTGGGCCCTGCACCCCATGGGAGACCAGGATAACCACATGGCTCCTGCCATCCGATGAGCGCGGTGCACCAGCCGCAGCGCGCCGGCGGCGGCGGCCATTGGAGGGTGAACCAACAGCAAAGGAAGACCTTTCTCTGTGTGTCTCTCTCTCACTGTCCAAAAAACAAACAAACAAACAAAAAAAAAAAAACAAAAAAAAACACTCTCTTAACTAACGGACTGAGAAGCATATAAGGTTAACTTTTTTTTTAATGGGTATTTTTACCTTGCCTTTTCTTTTAAATTATGTGCTCTTCAAAGAAAAATTGGAAACCACAGAATCAGAAAAAAAGTCACTATTAATGGCCACAGCCAGAAGTAACATTTTTGTATGTTCTGCTAGTCACATTTTTGAAATCCACTTTCCTTTATACAGTTGAGATCAACTATACAAACCTGCATTCTGCTCTTTTTCACTCTTAAAGCACTTTCTTATGTCACTATTATGGTATTTTAATAACTGAAAATTTAATTATGGATGCTTTAGATATTTTCAAATTTTCCAACATATACAGAAATACAAGTGTACAGAAATATTTGAATATATTTGAATTATTTCCTTAGAACAGAATTCTACAAGGGAGAATGCCTGTTGACTCCTCCAACTCCCCTCCCCCAAGTTGTTCTAAAGTATGTCTTGTATGTCCTTTTTTAAAAATGGCTTGTAAGCACAGTATTTCACAAACTTCTGTTTAGATGAAAAGAAAACAAAAAAGACATGCACAACTCTGTCATGATGAAAAAGTCTTTGCTCACAACTCAGCCCCTCAAAACAAGAAGCTGCCCTATGTTCTTACTGTGTTGAATGTAGCTGGGCAATCTGAATTCAGAGAGATCAGCACCTATCTCTGAAAGTAACTTGCCTGTTTTGTATGGATGTTTCTTGAGAGATGAGAACAACAGGGAGTGAAGGAAGGAGCTGAGGGAAAGAGAAGTAAAGGATATAAATCATGGAAATTAAAACTCTTGCTCAGATGTATAAGTAAATGGTTTTTCCTTGAATGAAGAGACAGCTCTCTGAATGTCTGCAATGACAGGCAGAACCCTTCAGCATTAAGCAAGGATTTGTCTTGAAAGGCACAGCTAATGTGAGGTGTGGTCATTTAACCTATCATGATTTTTACTGAAACTGAATGTTCTTGTTTTTTCACTGATTTCATAGGCACACATATGTATGCCTCAGATAGCAATGTTGGCTAGACATAAAGTCACTGCTGACATTTACAGATTTTAAAAACCTTTTATAGGGGCCAGTGCTGTGGTGCGACAGGTTAAAGCCCTGGCCTGAAGCGCTGGCATCCCATATGGGCACCGGTTCTAGTCCTGGCTGCTCCACTTCTGATCCAGCTCTCTGCTGTGGCCTGGGATAGCAGTAGACAATCTCCCAAGTCCTTGGACCCTGCAGCCACGTGGGAGACCCAGAAGAAGCTGCTGGTTTCATTTAGGTAAAGCTCTGGCTGTTGTGGCCATCTGGGGGAGTGAACCAGCAGATGGACTCTACCTCTCTAACTCTGTCATTCAAATAAATCTTTAAAAAAAAAACCTTTTCTAAAAATAATTCTAATTTTAAAGAATTCAAACAATGCAGAACACTATCCGTTTTTAAATTATCATCCAATATTCCACCCACCAGAAATAATCATTGAGATTAATTGAAAATTTTTATTGTCTAGTTTTACATACAGATAGTCACCATAAAAGTTTGTAGAAAACTGTAATACTATATCAGGGTACTTTAAAAAGTTCATGTGAGGCCGGCGCCGTGGCTCAATAGGCTAATCCTCCACCTTGCAGCACCGGCACACCAGGTTCTAGTCCCGGTCGGGGTACCGATTCTGTCCCGGTTGCCCCTCTTCCAGGCCAGCTCTCTGCTGTGGCCAGGGAGTGCAGTGGAGGATGGCCCAAGTACTTGGGCCCTGCACCCCATGGGAGACCAGGAGAAGCACCTGGCTCCTGCCATTGGATCAGCGCAGTGTGCCGGCCACAGCGCGCCGGCCACAGGGGCCATTGGAGGGTGAACCAATGGCAAAAAGGAAGACCTTTCTCTCTGTTTCTCTCACTGTCCACTCTGCCTGTCAAAAAAAAAAAAAAAAAAGTTCATGTGAAATGATATGAAAAAATCCTAATTTTTTGCACCAAAATAAAATTTTTAAAAAATCCATTTTACATTAACTTTCTGAAATGCTCTGACTAAATACAATAAATTTTTACTTTCCTTAAACTTAAGTGACACTAAATGAACTACTGTATTGAATTTTACTTACTATAAAGACCAAAATACTCTAAGGAAAATAAAATACATTACGAGAAACATTCAAAGGTTAGTCATTTTTATAACTGTATTTCATATTAGATAAATTGCTTCAGCCATAATCAGAAAAGTGGCCTGCTTTTACTTCAAAAAAAACATTCCTTCTTAATTTTCACTAGTTACATTACTTTTAACAGTTCCAAGTTTTACAATACTTACATTGTATAATAATTTGCAAAGGCTTAATATTGGTTATATATTTAAATGATTTTAAGCTCAACACTAGTCTTTTTTTTTTTCCTTAAACAATATTGCATTACTTTGCTTCAGTAATTGAATGATTTCATCATGAAATTTTTTAATCAGTCCTTTATTCCTTGGATTCTTTCATGGTCAGAGACATCAACTGTCTTTGTACTTGAAGGCTACTCATCTGTTTTGTAATTCATTGATCTGTGCTATTTGTAATTTAAAAAAAAATAATTTGACAGGTAGAGTTGTAGACAGTGAGAGAGACAGAGAGAAAGGACTTCCTTCTGTTGGTTCACCCTTTCAAATGGCCACTACAGCTGGCGCGCTGCACCCATCCGAAGCCAGGAGCCAGGTCCTTCTTCCTGGTCTCCCATACGGGTGCAGGGGCCCAAGCAGTTGGGCCATCTTCCACTGCCCTCCCAGGCCACAGCAGAGAGCTGGACTGGAGGAGGAGCAACCGGTACTAGAACCCGGCACCCATATGGGATGCCAGGCCGCAGGCAGAGGATTAACCAAGTGAGCCATGGCACCAGCCCAATCTGTGCTATTTGCTATTTCATTCCTTCCACTAACTTGGAATTTAATTTGCTCCTTATTTTTTTTAATCTTATGATAAACTTTAAAAGTTCATTAGTTTAAAACAGTTCTTCTCTAATATAAGTACTTAAAGTACAGCATGCATTTCCCAGGAAGTGCCTCAGTCCACATGGATTTCCAGGAATTCTTCTGAGCAGTTTCTTTTCTGTAGTGCATGTCTCAAGAATTCCAGGTACATTAGCAACACACAATTCCCATCACTTCCTCCTAGGATGGTAAGGCTGTAACTCTCCTTGGTGCAACAAAGCGTTCTGTGGCAGAAAGCTGGGGAGACTGAGGCTCACTTCAGAGTTCTTCTTTCTCTCAAGGATGACAGTCTGGCAATGCTGTTGTTCAGTTCTTGGGACCAACAGGCTCATATACTTTGACCAGTTTTATTCTTGCTTTTTGTGGAAGGTTAGGTTCCAGACTATCTTTCCATTTTGTGATTTCTGGAGAATAGTTTTTTATAGTCAACCTCCTTCACGGTAGGTTCAGAAGAGGAAGGAAGATTCACTTCTGGAGAACCTCTGGTCAGCCCTCCCGGCATACACCCTACCCTCTGGTATAATTTTGTGAAGAGGGAATTACAGACTTTAGTCAACAATTTTTGGATGCTCCTGTTTACTTTTCAGTGGTCTCAGAGGCACCTGCGAACCCAGATACTCACTAGTTGAAACTTGTGTTTGTGCCTTGAAGTTACTAATTTTTCATTGTGGCCTTCCAACTGCAGCCATATGATTTAAGTGAGTTCTCAGTAACACATTGTCTCAGTTTTCTTTTCTTTAACTGTGGATTCTTTAACTCTTTCGCACTCCGTGTCTTCTTTGTTTTGAAATCTCTTTCACACCAGACAATATACACTAGCTCTTTTTCTACGTTCTGTCTGCAGAAAGCATGAGAATGAGCAAAAAGGTTTTTTCAATCAGAGGAAAACTGGTGTCAGGTATGTCTAGGCAGGTTGTTAATTTGGTCTTTGATCTGTCTTCTTACAAACCTGAAAGATGATATTATGCTGGCTGGATGAGTAAATGATAAAGAGCTGCAACTGCTTTGTAGAAATCACAAAGTTAAGACTATCACGACGTCTGCAGTGCCATGTTTCAATACCAAGGAAGATAAATGATGCTCAAAGCTCTAGGCAAACGGAATTCTTGGACCACTGTAGCATAAATGACAAGTTTTTCACAGTTCCTGCTTGTTAGTCCTTTGGAACTGAAGGCATTTTCAAAAGGTTTCTCCAAGGCAGAGATTTTCAATGCTATTTGAAATTAAACCCGTATTTTTTTTTAAGTTTTCTTTAGTTTTTCTACACACTGTGACATCTTATTTTTCTTTCTTTTTTTTTTTTTTTTTTGACAGGCAGAGTGGACAGTGAGAAAGAGAGACAGAGAGAAAGGTCTCCCTTTGCTGTTGGTTCACCCTCCAATGGCCGCCACGGCCGGCATGCTGCGCTCATCCGATGGCAGGAGCCAGGTGCCAGGTGCTTCTCCTGGTCTCCCATGCGGTGCAGGGCCCAAGCACTTGGGCCATCCTCCACTGCACTCCCGGGCCACAGCAGAGGGCTGGCCTGGAAGAGCGGCAACCAGGACAGAATCTGGCGCCCCAACTGGGACTAGAACCCGGTGTGCCGGCGCCGCAAGGCAGAGGATTAGCCTGTTGAGCCACGGCGCCGTCCGACATCTTATTTTTCAAAAGAAGTTTTAAAAGAAAAAAAAAGCTGTAACTACTATTTTTTTAGAATGTAGTATTTATAATAAAAATAGAGTTTGACACAATAAAAGGTGAAAGGACTTATTATGACAATAATGAACTTATAACATGCAAATTGATTGGCTTATCCCAAGAGGTTCAATAATTAGACTAAAATGACAATAGCACTTTTTTTTCCACATGCAAGGATGCATTTTCAAAGGGGTAGTACTGAAATGAACGTGCATTTAATAAAACAATCAGGATAATAAGGGAACTATCTTGGAGGACATGCCAAGGAGGATATGGCAAGGAATACAAGAAAAAGAAATAGGAAAGAAAAATGAAAATGCTGTTTTTACACATTATTTTAATAGCTATGACAACTCATAATTCCAATGGCTATCTCCCAAGCTACCACAAGTTCAGAAACAAAATTTATCTTGAAGACCACTGCACCCATTTATGTATGGGTCCAGCACTTAATAAGTACTTAATAAACACAGCAAATGAACAAATGGATAAACAAAAACCATCACTAAAACTCCACTTCAACAGAAGTTAAATTTCTTGGAGGTGGCACTGTGATGTGGGTAAAGCAGCCTCCTGCAGTGCCAGCATCCCATTTGGACACTAGTTCGAGTCCCGGCAGCTACCCTTCCGACACAGCTCTCTGCCATGTTCTGGGAAAGCAGCAGCAGACTGCCCAAGTCCTTGGGCCCCTGCACCCACATGGGAGACCTGGAAGAAGCTCCAGGCTCCTTGCTTCAGATCGGCCCAGCTCTGGCTGTTGCAGCCATTTGGGGAGTGAACCAACAGATGGAAGATCTCTCTCTGCCTCAGTCTCTGTAACTCTACCTTTTAAATAAATAAATAAATAAATAAATATTTTAAAAACTTTCTTTCTTCCCAAATGAAATAAAAAGACCAAATTAAAGAATAGCCTGTTAATTTTTAGGATTTTTGGAACTATCCATTACCTGAGATGTAGAGAAATCTTAGCTATCAATAGTTATCTGTTAACGATTTGGCTATAACAAGGTCTTTTCAATCTTGAACTCAAGGTTTTGCCTTTAATTTTTTTCCCATCCTTATTTGCTTTACAAAAATTCATAAAACTATTGTTTAATAGAACACCATAATTAAACTCCTTATATCATCCCAAAAGAATGGTCTATAAAGATAATACATAAGGCTAACATCATAAGTGTTAGGGTGGAATTGTGCACCACTAAAATTCATATTGTAGAAACTCCAACCCCTAGTTCCTCATTTTGTGACTGTATTTGAAGACACAGTCTTCAGAAGAATTAAACAATTAAAACAAAGCAGCTAAGCTGGGTTCTAATGCAAACTCACTGATGTCCTTATTAGAGGTAATTCTAATACAGAAAGCAACATCAGGGACTTGAACACACACGGAAGAAAGACTATGTGAAGATAGAACAGAGTTATATGCACAACAAGGAGGAGTCTCAGAAGAAACCAAACCTCCTTGACAGCTAGCCTCCAGAACTGTGAGAAAATAAATTTCTCTTGTTTATGCCAACTAGTTTGTGTATTCTATAATGGCAGCCCTAAAGATTACAAAAGTACGACACAACAGAAATTGTCAAATTTATAGTTCTGCTCAAATCACAGTTGGTAAAGATATTCAGTGATGCAACTTTAATTTTCTTTACCACATGAAACCAAGAACAAGTTATTCCAAAGGGTAAGAAAAAGATGGCTGGGGCTGGTGTTGTGGTATAGTGGGTTAGGCTGCCACCTACAACGTTGGTTTCCCAAATGGGCACCAGCTTATGTCCCGGCTGCTACCACTCCCATCCAACTCTCTACTAATGCACCTGGGAATGCAGCAGCAGAAGCTCAAGTACTTGGGCCCCTGCACCCATGTGGGAGACGCCAATGAAGCTCCTGGCTATGGCCTGGCACAGCCTTGGCCATTGCAGCCATTTGAGGAGTGAATCAGCAGATGGAAGATCTTTCTGTCTCCCCTCTCTGTAACTCTGCCTTTCAAATAAATAAATAAATCTTAAAAACAAAAAAAAGGAAAAAGATGGCTTTATGGAGAGGTAAGTATATAAACAGTAATTACCAGAATAGGAAACACAAATAGACTTTCAAACATATTTTATTATGAAATTTGACAGAAAATGAATCCAGAAATAAAAGTAAAATCTGAATATAATACATGGCAATATTCTTTAGATTTCAGTAAACCTGAAAAAGAAAAAGAATTCATTAGATGAACTCAGACTTGTATAATGATTTTAAAGTATCTGGTTATAAACTTTATTCTTGATCAATTAAAGCCAATAACATTCTTTTAAAGCAGAAAATATTAGAGTTACCTGTAAAAATGGCATCACTGCACACTTGACACTATCTTCTCTTTCAAGATGAATTTCTGGTTTCTCAACAGCCATATTGGGGAATGAATTTAACGTGAACTTCTATAATTTCAACAGCCATATTTTGGGTTAAATATCAGGGACTATACATTAGAAACATCAGTGATATTTTGAGTTTTATAATGATTTAAATAATATTATAACTTAAAATACACTTTAATTTGACATATACTTTTCATTCATATGGCAGTAATTTCTAAGCTGGCTTGAATGCTTGAGTAGGAAACGTGAGGTACAAGAGCAGAACATTCTATAGTGCAAGAGTCAAGAAAACTGTATTCTAACTTCACAGGTCATTTTCACCTTGGATATGCAACATAAGTTCTCTGAGACTACATTTCTTTTCTTAGAATACAAAAGAGAAGTGCTTTAAAGTTGTATGAGCTCATTAATTAGAATACAATGAAAAATAATTTCAGTCTTATCAGAACATCTTAATTTTAAAAAGGAATGATTTAGATTCATGCATAAGAGAATTAATGAAAATAGCATTTGGACTAATAAACGATATATTCTTCACTCAAATTGACTTCAAAAACCACTTCATCCAAATAACAATGCTAATTCATCATCTGAGATATAAAAGTACCTTGGAAATTAAATTGCCACTACATTAACAATCATGAAAAATATGTAGTACAGGGTATATAACTTTGAACATACCCATTAAACAGATCTATTATTTCTATTTGTTTGGCATGACACTGATTTAATTCATTATAAATTTGACATAATTTCTAGGATGCTTTATGTAATCAAGCAATATGGTATTCACTTTTTCCATATGAAAATTAATAGTAAAATGGTACATGAGTCAGATCACAGACCATGGAATTCAGCTAGAAATCTACTTTCATCATAAAACAGAATCATAATGAAACAGAAACCTTTTGTAAAGGTTAATCATGTAGTTTCAAATTTACTTTCAAAGACTGACAACATCTGGACCATATCTTATTCGTAAAGATTCCATGAAGAGTATGATTTAACACTATGTTAACAAAGATACGCATTTTAGAATTATTTTGCACAAATTTAAAATAACACGCAGGTGTTTAGCCTAAATGTTATGTCATCAGTGTCCTATATGGAGTGCTTGGGTTTGATGCCTGGCTCTGGCTCCTGAAACAAGCTTCCTGTCAGTTGTTACCACAGGAAGCAGCAAAGAATGGCTCAAGTAGTTATATCTCTGCCATTCACACTGATTTCCTGTCTCCCAGCCTTAATGTGGGTATTTGAGGAGTGGTCCAGCAATGAGAGTTCTGTCTGTTTATCTGTCTCTTGAATAAAGTTAAAAAATTATAACAACAAAAAGTGGGAGTAAGTGTTTGGTACAGTGGCCTAAGTTGCAACTTTAGACCACCACATCCCAGACTGAAGTGCCTCATTCAAGGCCTGGTTACTCCACTTCTGATCCAGCTTCCTGCTAATGTGCATCCTGGGAGGAGCAAGGGATGACTCAAGTACTTGGGTCCCTCCCACTTATAAGGGTGACCTGGATGGAGTTCCAGCCTCTGGCTTCAGCCTGGTCCAGCCTTTGGTTTTGCAGGCATTGAGGGAGTGAGCCAGCAGATACAAAAATCTATGTTTGTCTCTCAAATAAAATGAAAAAAAAAAATTTAAATAATAAAATTTTGGAGAATTTTATACTTCTAAATTATTTTAAGATATAAATAAACAATATTTATAATCTTATTTTCAAGTGATTTGTTGATAATGCTAACCATATCAAAAATTTTACAGATTTTGAAAATGGTGGACAATAAGATTTTACTAACAAAATCTGTAATATGGTATAAATAGGCAAAACAAATTAACATATATATATATATATATATATATATATATATATATTACATGTACAAAGCTTTCTTTGTGGATGTGGCAACTGCATTATATTCAGCTATATTTTTGTTGTTAAACTCAGAAGACTGATTTTTTTAAACTGATTTATTTTTACACATGAAAAAGAAAATCTTTTCAAGGATCATTCACCTGATTTGGTGGGTCAATTGGATGTAAACAATGAAGCCAGTCACTGAATAGGTATTTTGAAGTTCTTCACCATTTGGTCTAATTATCTTTCCTCTGAATCTGGCCTGTGAGGAAGGTAGACTTCTAGGTACTCTACATTATACTGTGTGATGAGCACCAACATTAGGTGGTTAGGTTCCACCATAACCAGATCATCTAGTTATGAAACACACAATGGATTTGGTTTTGAATCCTTATGGCTTTCACTGAGTTGTACTGAGAGGTAATCATCACAGTGTTAAGGTGGTTAGGCTGTCTGGGTGTAAATCTTGCTCTGTCATTTTGCTAGCCTTGCAACCAATAGGTACATTACTTATACTCAGTTTCCTTATCTGTGGAATCTGTGGAACTGGGAAGTAATATTAACTTGCTCACTGAAGTTACTGAGTGGATTAAATGCCAGTATAATACTTTAATCACTAAGTATATTTTTTAAAAATTATCATTATTGACTCAGGTATCTCAGAGCTCTATTGTTGAACAGTTCAAAAAACAAAAGCTGATTTTTTCATGGTTAGGTAGTTACTCTTATAGCATAGGAAGAATTAGAAATAAAGATTCAGAGTCTTCCACATATGGTAGTACTTTTACCAGTGCCCCCACCTTGGAGGTTCTGGGCTTCCTTATTATTTCCTGATGAGACGACTGTGCTGCAGGTATACCTAAGGTTGAAACTACAAATGTTTGTGCATAAAGGTAAAGAGAAATAATATTTTTATAAAGTTCAGGATACCTCATAGCCAGTGTGGGATCCGATGGTGGGGAAAACGGAGTCCTAGTACTTTTGATGCCATAGTTTTACACAGAAAACGTCAGTGTTGACACAGAGGTCCTCATGAGATCTACCAATTTTCTTTTAATGTTTCATTGATATTTTATGTATTTTTCAGTAGCATATTTTATGAAACTTCTTATAAAGAAACTAGATATTAATATAGGGAAATAAACTGACATTTTTCATCCACAAAAACTTTGTATCTAAAATGGGGCAGCCTTCCCTCAGAAAGAAATTAGTTTTCTTTTTATATACTTAATCTTGAGATTAAAAAAAAAAAACTACAAGATTTCCACTGAAAATAAACAAAATTAGATGTAAAGCTAGGACTATAACAATGGTTCTTGAAGGTTAAAAATAATTATAAATAACAGTTCTAAAATAATTTTGAGAGTTAAATAAAGTTGACAAGTGTCCCCCAAAAATGTAACTACAGAAACTTGCATAATAAAAAGAAATATAGCTGACTATAACATAAAAAGAAAGCTTTTTATGAAAAAAAGCTTAAAAAGAAAGCTTTTTACGAAAGAAAACGTTACCAAAGAACCATCCCCCCGTTCCAACCCTAATAAATTAGTGAAGTCTTGCAATTACCAATGCTCAAGTATTTCATGTTACATAGTCTATGTCAAACAGAAAACAAACCAACCAACCAGAAAGGTAGTCCTTACATATATTAAAGCAAATGTAACACTAACATCAAAAATCAGGAAAATTATTTTTAAAAATTTAATTATGTAGGAAGTCCCTTTCACCCAAGGTAAAATTCCTAATTAATTTAATTCTAAAAGTTATTTGGTAACTGTAATAAAGTCCTTTCTAACTTTTTACATTATATAACAGTAAACAAACCTCTAATATATCATTAATACAGAATATACTGTAAAGAAAATTGGCTGAAATATACTGTTACAGCTCTATTACATAAACTTATTTGACAATTAACCAAGAGATTCCACTCAAAAAAACCCATTAAAACAAAGAGGTAAAACCAAGAGATTCCACTAAACAAAAACATTAAAACAAAGAGGTAAGTAATTGATTCTCCATAAATGAAGAGTCCTTTGCCCAAGAATAAACCAACTTATTTAAAAAATGACCGGAGTGGCTAATAGTCACCCACTGTTAATATGATTAAACAGGGTTCAATTTACAGCACGTAGGTATCATGGATGCTACTGCTAAAGCTTTCTTTAAAATTTCAGCATATGTTAAATATTATCAGTTGAGAAAACATAAAGCTATCCCAGCTTTCCAGAAATTCATCCAATTTATATCAATTACAGGAATACGTGGTAGGGGTTTGGGAAGGAAATAAATAATACATTAACTGTATAATAAAAATACAGGGTTTCTGTCAAATATCAAATTTATTATTTTTAAAAACCGTGCTTGCTTTCAAACCTTTAAAAATTGTAGAACACTCAAATTTTTCTGGCCCCAAACCCCTAAGTTGATTATATACTTCATTCTCCAATGTTTATACTTTGAGAACCCTCGTCTGAGTAATTAATTTCAAAGTCTAACCACAACATCAATCAGGAGTAATATAAATATTTTTGCTCATGGTGGTAGGGGAGCATCCTAGGAAACTCCAATTTAACCTAGGTTGGTATGCATTTTAGACGAAAAGAGCCAATCCTTTAGAAAATCATTTCCTTGAAATTTGTGGTATTTAAAATGCAAGATAGATGGAGTAAAGAAGAAAAAAATTTGAAGAAAATTATAAAGAAAAATTACTTTAACACTTGAGAGAATAAAATTGTGTTATTCATGACATAAATTGAACCCTGTTTTATTTTCAAATAAAGCAAAAATAAAAATTAACAGAACAATTCACATTGTAAGTCAGAGAGAGAACTGCAACCCCAATTTAATTGATTTTTTAATTATTGCCCCAATGAGTTTAGAAGAGAAACAGCCCAAGAGATTATTGTTTAGCACAGGAATAATAAATTAATGTATACAAAAATGCAATGCATTTTATAATTTTGTTGTTTTGGGTTAGCATTGCATGTAGCAAGGATTAGAAACAAAATAGAAATTTCTATTTCCTACCTATATCACTGGCTACCATCTTGGAAAACTTTCTGCTTTTGGTCTTCACTGAAAATAATATTTTGATATAAAATGTCAAAATCTATTCAGAGTAAACTAAATGAATCAAGAATAAATTTAAGAAAATATTTTAAAACAAAGATACTATACCCTTTTCTATAAAATTATTCATTTTTTGTTCATCATCTGAATTGTGTGGTGATGAAGAACCTACACAAATGAAGACAATGGAAGGAACAGGCACATAGTCAGTCACAAACACAACTGTCACAAGAAAAAAGTACAAATGAAAACAAATCCACATATCACTGACCAGAGGAAAAGATCATATATGAGAGTACTTCAAAAAATTTTTAGAAAAAATGAAAATTAGAAGATAAGTTCATTTTCATGCAAAAACTCTTTTGTAATCTATGCATAATTTTCATAATACACTTTCCATGAACTTTTTGAAGACCCATCATATAGTTAATAACAATTCTTTCAAACCACAGTCTAATAATCAGCTCAGTAGCTTTCTGTAGATTCTAGTATATGTAAATATTAATTTTTGACATTTTTCTGTAAGTAACACAATTTGGTAAAATCTTGGTATATAGTATGTTTTAAGAGAACATACAAAGAGAAAGCAAAAGTAGCAGCTTTTTCATACAGAAAATTTAGAAATTCCCGATTAGATAATAGAACAGGGTTTTTCTAGCAGAACCAAGATCTTATTCTAGCACCATGCTGGTAAAACTTTTGCTATTTTCAGGTTAGCATGATAGTTCAAAACTATATATCCATTCTACTCTGTAGCAGAAGTATCTTTAAAATATTGGGAATAGGGGCTATCATGGTGCAGCGGGTTAGGCTCTGGCCTGTGAAGATGGCGTCCCATATGAACACCAGTTCCTGTCCCAGCTGCTCCACCTCCAATGCTACTCCCTGCTAATGTGCCTAGGAAAACAGTGGAAAATGGCCCAAGTCCTTGGGTCCCTCCACCCATGTGAGACCCACATGAAGCTCCTGGCTTCAACTTGGCCCAGCTCTGGCCATTGCAGCCATTTGGGGAGTGAACCAGGGGAAGGAAGATCTCTGTCTCTCTTCTCTCTCTTTAACTCTGCCTATAAAATAAATAAATAATTTTTTTTTTCTAAAAAGAAATGAAATAGTCTACCTGAAGGAAAAACATAAAATAAAATATTGGGAATAATACTTGCATTTTTATAAAAGCACAGATTTTTACAAAAATTTATTGAGGTAAGAAATATTTAGTTTTATTTTGCTGTGACTACCAATGTTGGTATATACTCTTATTTAATGGTTTTATAAATAAAAATTAATCATTTTTCTTTAAAAAAGATGTAATGTCTCATAGCATTTCTTTAAATTTTTTTTTTTATTTTTTTTTTATTTATTTTTTTTTATATAAAGCTTTTATTTAAAGAATATAAATTTCCAAAGAACAGCTCATGGACCACAATGGCTCCCCCCCCCCACAACTTCCCTCCCTCCCCCCACCCTCCCCTTTCCCGCTCCCTCTCCCCTTCTGTTCACATCAAGATTCATTTTCAATTCTCTTTATACACAGAAGATCAATTTAGTACATATTACGTAAAGATTTCAACGGTTTGCCCTCGCATAGAGACACAAAATGATAATACTGTTGGAGTACTAGTTATAGTATTAATTCACAATGTACAGCACATTAAGGACAGAGATCCTACATGATTTTTTTTTTTAAAAATTGATTAATTGTCTATGCAATTTCCAGTTTAACACCAAGATTTTTTAATCATTTGCAATTATCTTTATATAAAGAAGATCGATTCAATATATACTATGTAAGGATTTCATCAGTTTGCACCCACTCAGAAACACAAAGTGTAAAAATACTGTTTCAGTACTAGTAATAGCATCACTTCACATTGGATAACACATTAAGGACAGATCCCTCATGAGACGTAAGTACACAGTGACTCCTGATGTTGATTTAACAATTTGACACTCTTGTTTATGGCGTCAGTAATCTCCCTAGGCTCTGGTCATGAGTTGCCGAGGCTATGGAAGCCTTTAGGGTTAGCCGACTTCGATCTTATTCCCACAGGGCCATAGTCAAAGTGGAAGTTCTCTCCTCCCTTCAGAGAAAGGTACCTCCTTCTTTGATGGCCCCGTTCTTTCCACTGGGATCTCACTCGCAGAGATCTTTCATTTAGGTCTTCTGTTTTTTTCCAGAATGTCTTGGCTTTCCATGCCTAAACTATTCTCATGGGCTCTTCAGCCAGATCCGAATGCCTTAAGGGCTGATTCTGAGGCCAGAGTGCTATTTAGGACATCTGCCATTCTATGAGTCGGCTGTGTATCCTGCTTCCCATGTTGGATCATTCTCTCCCTTTTTCATTCTATCAGTTAGTATTAGCAGACACTAGTCTTGTTTGTGTGATCCCTTTGACTCTTAGACCTATCAGTGTGATCAATTGTGAGCTGAAATTGATCACTTGGACTAATGAGATGGCCTTGGTACATGCCACCTTGATGGGATTGTATTGGAAACCCCTGGCACAATTCTAACTCCATCATTTGGGGCCGTTCCGATTGAGCATGTCCCAAGTTTTACATCTCCTCCCTCTCTTATTCCCACTCTTATATTTCACAGAGATCACTTTTCAGTTAAAATTTAAACACCTAAGAATAATTGTGTGTTAATTACAGAGTTCAACCACTAGTACTAGGATAAAGAAAAAAAAATACTACCATGGATAAAGTATTACATTGCACAAACAACAGTCAGCACAAGAGCTGATCGAGTCACTGTTTCTCATAGTGTCCATTTCACATCTACAGGTTTCCCCTTTGGTGCTCAGTTAGTCATCGCCAATCAAGGGAAACAAATGATATTTGTCTCTTTGGGACTGACTTAATTCACTCAGCATGATGTTTTCCAGATTCCTCCATTTTGTTGCAAGTGACCGGATTTCATTGTTTTTGACTGCTGTATAGTATTCTGTAGAGTACATGTCCCATAATTTCCTAATCCAGTCTACTGTTGATGGGCATTTGGGTTGGTTCCAAGTCTTAGCTATTGTGAATTGAGCCGCAATAAACATTGCTGTGCAGATGGCTTTTTTGTTTGCCAATTTAATTTCCTTTGGGTAAATTCCAAGGAGTGGGATGGCTGGGTTGAATGGTAGGGTTATATTCATGTTTCTGAGGAATCTCCAGACTGACTTCCATAGTGGCTTCACCAGTTTGCATTCCCACCAACAGTGGATTAGTGTCCCTTTTTCCCCACATCCTCTCCAGCATCTATTGTTGGTGGATTTCTGAATGTGAGCCATTCTCACCGGGGTGAGGTGAAACCTCATTGTGGTTTTGATTTGCATTTCCCTGATTGCTAGGGATCTTGAACATTTTTTCATGTGTCTGTTGGCCATTTGGATTTCCTCTTTTGAAAAATGTCTATTGAGGTCCTTGGCCCATCTCTTAAGTGGGTTGTTTGTTTTGATGTTGTGGAGTTTCTTAATTTCTTTGTAGATTCTGGTTATCAACCCTTTATCTGTTGCATAGTTTGCAAATATATTTTCCCATTCTGTTGGTTTCCTATTCACTTTCCTGACTGTTTCTTTTGCAGTACAGAAACTTTTCAATTTAATGCAATCCCAGTAGTTAATTTTGGTTTTCAGTGCCTGTGCTTCTGGGGTCTTTTCCAAGAAGTCTTTGCCAGTACCTATGTCTTGCAGGGTTTCTCCTATGCTCTCTAGTAATTTGATGGTGTCGGGTCGTAGGTTTAAATTTTTAATCCATGTTGAATGAATTTTTGTGTAAGGTGAAAGGTAGGGGTCTTGCTTCATGGTTCTGCACGTGGAAATCCAGTTTTCCCAGCACCATTTATTAAACAGACTGACCTTACTCCAGGGACTGGTTTTGGAACGTTGATCAAATATAAGTTGGCTGTAGGTGTTTGGATTGATTTCTGGAGTTTCTATTCTGTTCCATTGGTCTATCCATCTGTTTCTGTACCAGTACCATGCTGTTTTGATAACAACTGCCCTGTAGTATGTCCTGAAATCTGGTATTGTGATGCCTCCGGCTTTGTTTTTGTTGTACAAGATTGCTTTAGCTATTCGAGGTCTCCTGTGTCTCCATATGAATTTCAGCATCATTTTTTCCAGATCTGAGAAGAATGTCCTCGGTATCTTGATTGGTATTGCGTTGAATCTGTAAATTGCTTTTGGGAGAATGGACATTTTGATGATATTGATTCTTCCAATCCATGAGCATGGGAGATTTCTCCATTTTTTGGTATCCTCTTCTATTTCTTTCTTTAAGGTTTTGTAATTTTCATTGTAGAGATCTTTAATGTCCTTAGTTAAATTTATTCCAAGGTATTTGATTGTTTTTGTAGCTATTGTGAATGGGATTGATCTTAGCAGTTCTTCCTCAGCCGTGGCATTGTCTGTGTATACAAAGGCTGTTGATTTTTGTGCATTGATTTTATATCCTGCTACTTTGCCAAACTCTTCTATGAGTTCCAATAGTCTCTTAGTAGAGTTCTTTGGGTCCCCTAAATAAAGAATCATGTCGTCTGCAAAGAGGGATAGTTTGAGTTCTTCCTTCCCAACTTGTATCCCTTTAATTTCTTTTTCTTGCCTAATAGCTCTGGCTAAGACTTCCAGCACTATATTGAATAGCAGTGGTGAGAGTGGGCATCCCTGTCTGGTACCAGATCTCAGTGGAAATGCTTCCAACTTTTCCCCATTCAATAGGATATTGGCCGTGGGTTTTTCATAAATTGCTTTGATTGTATTGAGGAATGTGCCTTCTATACCCAGTTTGCTTAGGGTTTTCATCATGAAAGGGTGTTGAATTTTATCGAATGCTTTCTCTGCGTCTAGCGAGATAATCATATGGTTTTTCTTCTGCAGTCTGTTAATGTGGTGTATCACGTTGATTGTTTTGCAATCATTGAACCATCCCTGCATACCAGGGATGAATCCCACTTGGTCTGGGTGGATGATCTTTCTGATGTGTTGTTGCAGTCTATTGGCCAGAATTTTGTTGAGGATGTTTGCATCTATGTTCATGAGGGATATTGGTCTGTAATTCTCTTTCAATGCTGCATCTTTTTCTGGCTTAGGAATTAAGGTGATGCTGGCTTCATAGAAGGAATTTGGGAGAATTCCCTCTTTTTCGATTGTTCTGAATAGTTTGAGAAGAATTGGGGTTAGTTCTTCTTTAAATGTCTGGTAGAATTCAGCAGTGAATCCATCTGGTCCTGGGCTTTTCTTTGTTGGGAGGGCCTTTATTACTGATTCAATTTCTGACTCACTTATGGGTCTGTTTAGGTTTTCTATGTCTTCCTGGTTCAATTTAGGTAGGTTGCATGTGTCCAGGAATCTATCCATTTCTGATAGGTTTCCCTGTTTGCTGGCATACAAGTCCTTGTAGTAATTTCTGATGATTCTTTTGATTTCTGTGGTGTCTGTTGTTATATTTCCTTTTTCATCTCTGATTTTACTGATTTGGGTCTTTTCTCTTCTTTTTTTAGTTAGTTGGGCCAATGGGGTGTCAATCTTGTTTATTTTTTCAAAAAACCAGCTCCTCGTTTGGCTGATTTTTTGTAATGTTTTTTTGGATTCATTCCTGTTGATTTCTTCTCTGATTTTGATTATTTCTCTTTATCTATTAGATTTGGGTCTAGTTTGCTGCAGATTTTCTAGATCCTTGAGATGCATTGAAAGCTCATCTATTTGGTGCCTTTCCAGTTTCTTGATGTAGGCACCTATTGATATAAACTTTCCTCTTAACACTGCTTTTGCTGTATCCCATAAGTTTTGGTATGTTGTGCTGTTATCCTCATTTACTTCCAGAAAATTTTTGATTTCTCTTTTGATTTCTTCAGTGACCCATTGTTCATTCAGGAGCATGTTGTTCAATCTCCATGTGTTTGCATATGCTCTAGAGATTCCTGAGTTGCTAATTTCCAACTTCACTCCCTCATGGTCTGAGAAGTTGCATGGTATGATTCTAATTCTTTTGAATTTGCTGAGACTTGCTTTATGGCCTAATATGTGATCAATCCTAGAGTAGGTTCCATGTGCTGCTGAGAAGAATGTGAATGTTTTACGTGTAGGATGAAAAGTTCTGTAGATATCTGTTAGATCCATTTGGGCTATAGTGTTGTTTAAATCTACTGTCTCCTTGTTGATCTTCTGTCCTGTCAATCTGTCAATATCTGTGAGTGAAGTATTGAAGTCCCCCAGTACTATTGTGTTGGGGTCTAAGTCTCCCTTTAAGTTTCTTAACAAATTTTTTAAATAAACCTGTGGCCTGTAATTAGGTGCATATACATTGAGAATTGTTATATCTTCCTGTAGTATTGATCCCTTAATCATTATATAGTGCCCCTCTTTGTCTCTCTTAACAGTTTTTGTGTTAAAGTTTATGTAGTCCGATATTAAGATGGTTACACCCGCTCTTTTTTCATTTCTGTTGGCGTGGTATATCTTGTTCCATCCTTTTATTTTCAGTCTGTATGGATCTTCGTTGGAAAGATGTGTTTCTTGTAGGCAGCAAATAGATGGTTTTTGTTCCTTAACACAATCAGCCAATCTCTGTCTTTTAACAGGACAGTTTAGACCTTTAACGTTCAATGTGAGTATTGATAAGTGGTAAGTTTGCCCTGCCATTTGCCAGATATTTTCTAATGTATGCTTTGAATTCCCTGTGATCTTTTGCCGTGAGGTTCCCTTCGTTTACCTTCTTTCATGTTGATGGCCGTGTTTCTGTGTTTCTGTGTGTAACACGTCTTTAAGTATCTTTTGCAGGGCTGGACGAGTGGCAACAAATTCTTTCAATTTTTGTTTGTTATGAAAGGTCTTTATTTCACCTTCATTCACAAATGAGAGCTTTGCAGGGTATAATATTCTGGGCTGGCAGTTTTTCTCTCTAAGTACCTGGGCTATGTCTCGCCATTCCCTTCTAGCTTGTAGGGTTTCTGTTGAGAAGTCAGCTGTAAGTCTAATTGGAGATCCTCTGAGAGTAATCTGACGTTTCTCTCTTGCACATTTTAGGATCTTTTCTTTTTGCTTCACTGTGGTGAGTTTAATTACAATATGTCGTGCTGAGGATCTCTTTTGGTCATGTTTATTAGGGGTTCTATGAGCTTCCTGGATTAGGATTTCTCTGTCTTTCTCCAAGCCTGGAAAGTTTTCTGCTAGTATCTCCCTAAAAAGGCCTTCTAATCCTTTCTCCCTCTCCATACCTTCAGGAACACCTAGAACCCGAATGTTGGGTTTTTTAATAGTATCCTGTAAATTCCCGACGATATCTTTTAGTTTTCTAATTTCCTCTTCTTGTCTTTGGTTTGACTGTTTCCTCTCCTGTTCTCTGTCTTCTAGGTCCGATATTCTCTCTTCTGCTTCACCCATTCTGGTTTTAAGGCCCTCAAGATTGCTTGTCACTTGATCTATTGAATTCTTCAATTCATTAAGATTTTTTGTCACTATTGTAGCTTCTTGTTCTACTAGTTGTTTCATTTCATTTTGATTTCTCCGTAGTACTTCATTCTCGCGAGAGAGATTTTCTATCTTATCCATTAAGGATTTCTGTAGTTCAAGAATTTGTTTTTGAGAACTTCTTAATGTTCTTATCAATTCTTTGAGATCTGCTTCTTGCATTTCTTCTATCTCATTATCTTCATAATCCTGACTTGGGGTGTCTTTTCCGTTTGGGGTCATCATAGCATCTTCCTTGATCTTGCTCCCTCGGAATCTGTTTTTATTTGGCATTTTTTTTTTTTCCCCACACTCTTTCTCTGGGTTGTCAAGGTAACGGAGTTTGTGTGCGCGGTGTGTTCCCAGTTTTTGGATCCCCTTCAGGTTTCTACAGCCTCAGGTTTTTGGTTCCGTCTGCCTCAGTGATGGGTGGGCGGGCGGGCGGGCGCACCTTGTCCCACTGCGTTTAATCTAGCTCGAATTAGCAGGGTGGGTGACGAGAGAGGCTAGTGTCCGTGCAGGCTCGCCTCAATTGTGCTGTTTCCCCCGTGGGCGGTCTGCTTCCCCCCGCCAGTGTCTCGGGATCCCTGTATCGGCCCCCGTTCAAGCGCTCAGTTCCAATGGCGACTGTGTTCCGCCCGGCTTCCGGTTCAGCCGGCGGGCACGCGCCGTCCCACTGTGTTCAGTCTAGCTCGAGTGAGCAGGGTGGGCAACGAAAGAGGCTAGTGTCCGTGTAGGCTCGCCTCAATTGTGCTGTTTCCCCCGTGGCGTCTGCTTCCCCCCGCCAGTGTCTCGGGATCCCTGTATCGGCTCCCGTTTAAGCGCTCGATTCCAATGGCGACTGTGTTCCGTCCGGTTCCCGTCCCTCCCGGCAGCTCCCGTGCCACTAAGGCACGATTTGCCGTTCGCAAACTTACTTTCCCCTAGGTCCTCTGCGTCTCATTCACTGGGTCCGGAAGAATTTCCACTGCATTTTTTTCCGTGAGATTTTTCCTGAGGCTACAGTAACTCTGTTTTTATTAAACTATCTTTTTGCGGACTGCTAGTGCGCGTCCTCACTATTCCGCCATCTTGGCTCCCGCATTTCTTTAAATTTTAAACACAAATCTTTTACCATAAATGCAATCTTTTTTTTTAATAAATTTTTTCATTTGACAGGTAGAGTTATAGACAGTGAGAGAGAGAGACAGACAGAAAGGTCTTCCTTTTTCCGTTGGTTCAACCCCCAATGGCCACTAGGGTTGGCGCTGCACTGACCCGAAGCCAGGAGCTAGGTGCTTCTTCCTGGTCTCCCATGCAGGTACAGGTGCCCAAGCACTTTGGTCATCCTCCACTGCCCTCCCCGGCCACAGCAGAGAGCTGGACTGAAATAGGAGCAGCCGGGACTAGAATCCGGCACCCATATGGGATGCCCGGCACCGCAAGGCGGAGGATTAACCAAGTGAGCCACAGCGCCAGCCCCATCAATGCAATCTTAAAGTAGTATCTGAACACTTGTAGATACATGTTTTAAAATTAATTTATTTTTATTTATTTGAGATGTAGAGAGACACTGAGACACAGACAAATGGACAGAAAAATCTTCTAACTACTGATTAATTTCCCAAATACCTCCAACAGTTGGGGCAGTGATGAGCTGGGGTCAGAGTCAGGAACTAAAAGCTAATTCCAGGGGCCGAAGCTGTGGCACAATGGGTAAAGCCTCCACCTGCAGTGCCAGCATCCCATATGGGATGAGAGAGAGAGAGGTCTTCCATGTGCTGGTTCACTCCTCAGGCTGCTGCAAAGGCGCAGCTGGGCCAATCCAAAATCAAGAGCCAGGAGCCTCTTTGGGGTCTCCCACGTGGATACAGGGGCCCAAGGACTTGGGTCATCTTCTACCGCTTTCCCAGGCCATAGCAGAGAGCTGGATCGGAGGTGGTACAGCCAGGACCTGAACCGGCACCCATAAGAGATGCCGGCATTGCAGGTGGCAGCTTTACTTCCTATGCCACAGTGCTGGCCCCATAAATAAATTAAAAAAAAAAAAAAAGAAAACTAATCCTGGTGTCACACATGGGTGGTAGGAATCAAAGCTGCTGAGCCAATACCACTGTCTCCCAAAGTTCTACATTAGCAGGAAGCGAAATCAGAAGTTGGAACTGAACTTGAACCCAGGCACTCAGATGTAGGACGAGGGCATCCCAATCAGCATCTCACTGCTATCTACCTACCTACAGACCTGTTCTCTAAGGGCATATCTAAAAATTCACTCATTGAATTTTTTAAAACTATCCCAGTTATAAATAACTTCCCCTTCTTGGAATTACCATAACATTTTATATTTTTCTCATATGCTGTTAATTGCTTACTCCCTTATATTTTAAATCTACTCTTATATGACTTTCCGCACTAGAATCTCATTCAAATTTTGCTTTCCTTTGTGATCACTGAAGTGCTCTATAGGAAGAACTTTGCAAGTCAATATTTGGTCAGTGACTAAAGATTTTCTAATTAGAAGTAAATACTTAAAACATAGTTGTAAGTAAATAAAAGGTTAAAAATATCCTAGTTGAAATACTAAATTTTGATTAATTGGGATAAATTTTGAAACCTCAAACAACACTCCCCCTCAAATCATATTTTCATCCTTTGGCCAGTGACATCTCTTCCCTTACCAAGTAAAACCTGCCAATATTGACAAGATCCAAACATAGTGGTTTTGCAAGAATACTCTTTAAAAATCCACATTAGTTTTACTACACAGTAGGTATAGATCCTCATAAAACCTTTACAAAAATATCATACCAGTAACACTGAGCTCAGTAACATGACCAGGGAGAGAAAACAGGTGCAGTTGTTTGTCAAAGAAATATAATTCAAATTTAAAGCATACAACAGTTATGATGGGACATATGTATTTTAAAACACCACTGCCATTTCTGATACCAAATAGCCATGTAAAAGCATAAACATGTATTATTAATTAGTTTTAGTGAATAGATTGCATCAGAGCAACAGCAGGAAAACATCTATACATAATGCAATTATTAAAATGCTTGATATTTTAAAATAAAAGTGGGCAACATGAGTTCTAAATGTGAATGAAACAAAAGTAGAATGCCAACCTCTGGTTGTTGTATGTTGTGTGATAGCTCATAAAACTTCTAACATGGTTTTAGCATAATCTACTTGAATATACTTCCCAAATTACCATAATTACACAAACATAGATAATATTTATAACATTTTTTCTAAAGGCACACAGACTCTTCTAAAGGTACCATACTATATATTATGGTGTGTGAGGCCTTGGATTTTCTTCAGTTTTAAATAATCTAATAAAAAGTTTTTTAACCATTTCAACGTAGTGCTAAAAGAAATCCAACACTTTAAAGTGCTAGTGAAGCAACCTGAGTTTTTGATACAAAGATCCAACAGAAGACGTTCTCTTCATTTGTTCAGGATGTGTATGTTCAGTATGCAGAACTATCTTTCTATTTGAGAGAGATCACTGGTTTATTCAAAAAGCAAATGGAAAGGGTAAACAGTATTTGTTATTTGGATTTCCTCAAGATGTTTTCTGAAGACAATTTTGGCACAGATTAGCTAGACATCTGAGGCCATAAATCTTGATTATGGGGTTTAAAAGCGTTGCAAAAACAGTTTGTCTTCATTATGTAAATTAATTCTAAGCAAACATATTGGTTTTGATAAAAGGCATAGAGCTTCTTTATATTTCTGGTTTCCCACTTGGTATTTATGAGGGACTAATTTTAACTCCCAACTCAATTTTATGCAACTCTCCTTTTCCCATAAATACTAACTTTTAAAATATTAAATACACAGGTTATAATAATCTAGAATATGTCATTTAATTACATTACTTTATGTATTTGTATCCGATTTCAGTGTGGAAAGTATTTGAGGCTGCTGATTTAATTATTAATTTTTATATTTTTGGTGACATCATGTCCCTCTGTCTCCTCTGATTCACCTCAAACCCACCCCATCTATCACTCTTCTTTGACTATCCCAAATGTATAGAATGTGCATGTTTTGGTGTAAGAAATGAAAACAAATTATACCTGTATTTCCCTATTAGAATGCTAACAGGGATGAAGGCAAAAGAATTATGAATGTACAAAGAATAAGACAATTAGCCCATGCTACCTAGTAAAGATAACTATTACTTATTTTTAAATGGACAAAAAGAGAAAGGCACACGTAAGATGTAAGAATGTACCACCCAAAGGGCAGTTTTCAAACCTCATTCCACTTTCTACTACAAAGTTCTTAGCAGTCACGTATGACAACCTATTCTCCTGCTATCTGAAACGTGTTAGACACAATGCCTGAGGAGGAAGGTGGGCTATGTTTTTAAAAACAGCCTTTCCTGATGTGGCCGAATAGGTACAATTTCTCAGAGAATTGCTCTATGTTTCAAAGCATAACAAAAGACTATAGAAATTAAGGACTCTACATCTTAAGAGAAGAATTCATTATTTATCAATGATTTTTTTTTTTTGTGATCATACACTTTACTTTGTGCTTCAAACTCAGGGAAACAAAATATCTACAGTCACATAAATTTTGGCGTGTTAGACAGCAGCTCATGACTGTCTTTTTATCTGTGCCAAAAAGTAAAACACAATTTAAAATCTGGAACCATGTTTTAGTTTCTTGGGTTTGAGGAAGAATTTGCAGAGTTTTATTTTTAAATACTATGTACTTTTTATGTTTACATAAATATAAGTACTTTTTATATTTACTTAAGTAAATTTAAACATACCTACACAGTTATCTACAATTACCACTTTTGGGTTATTCCAAATAGCAGGATGTACCTATCTTTTGAAAGTTTAGTTTGGGTCTGGCATTGTGGTATATCAGGTTAAGCCACTGTCTGTGACCCTTGAATCCCATATAGGTGCTGGTGTGAGTCCAGTTGCCACACTTCCAATCCATCCCCCTGCTAATGTACCTGGGAAAGCCGCAGAAGATGGCCCAAATGTTTGGGCCTCTGCACCCACATGGGAGACCAGGAAGAAGCTCTTAGCTCCTGGCTTTGTACTGGCCCAGCCCCAGGGCTTGCAGCCTGGGGGAATGAATCAGCAGATGGAAGAGCTCTTCCCCCAACCCTCACCATAACTGCACCTTTCAAATAGATAAAATAAATCTTTAGAAAACAAAACAAAAAAAGACCCTAAACAGCACTCTGGCCTCAGAATCAGCCCTTAAGGCATTTGGATCTGGCCATAAGAGTTTCTCAGGCATGGAAAGCCAAGACACTGTGGCAAAAAATGACCTAAATGAAAGATCTTTGTGAGTGAGATCCCAGTGGAAAGAACAGGCCATCAAAGAAGGTGGTATCTTTCTCTGAAGGAAGGAGAGAACTTCCACTTTGATTACGGCCTTGTCTAAATAAGGTCAGATTTTGTGAACTCAAGAGGCTTCCATAGCCTTAGCAGCTCATGACAAGAGCCTTGGGTGATAACGGACTCTATAAATAAGAGTGTCAATTGTTAAATCAACAACAGGAGTCACTGTACACTTATTCCCCATGTAGAATCTCTGTCCTTAATGTGCTATACTATGAGAATTAATGGTAAAACTAGTCTTCAAACCGTACTTTGAACTTTGTGTGTCTGTGTGGGTGCAAACTGTTGAAATCTTTAGTTAGTATATATCTTCTGTATATAAAAAGATAATTAAAAATGAAAAAAGAACAAAAAATATAAAGTTAAACATTTACAGAATTAAAAAATAAGAAAAGTTTTGATTAGGATAAAAAGGACTGAATCTTATTAAAACAATTTTGATGGCCACTTAATAAATTTCAATGTTAATATTTGTATTATCCACTTTGGTTTATATATTTAACATTGATAACTGCATTCACATGGCCTTTGGCAAAGTGAAAAGGGCAGAATAGAGTATTGTATGCAGTTGGGGGAAGAAGAGTAAATTATAAAGAGATACTAAAATTCAAAATTCAAAATTGAGAAATTCAGTAAATAAATAACTAAGAATCTTAATTGTAAGGTATATCAAAAATACTCCTTTGTATTATTAATATACACATAGGTCACAGAAAGACCTGTTTATAGAAAAAGAAAGAGGACTGCATAATAAAAACATAAATATATCAGGAATTCTAGTCCATGTGGTAGAAATAAGTTACTCACTTCATATTATTTATTTGAACTTTATTTCACCAATGGTAAGACTTAATATTAGGTACAGATTGTGTGAGTGGTTCCTGTGTCATCATTAGCTTAATGACAGAATTTCAATATGAAATTCAAATAAGAAAATGTGAAGATGAGTGGCTATATTTTAATGTTATGAAAAGAAATGTACAACTGGTACAAAATCAGAAAATGTAATTATAGAAACTATAACAAAGCTTTTACACTCATAGTTCTAATAAAATGTCACCTTGAAATGTGAGAAAGTAAAATTCTCCTCAATGTTTTCCATTCTTACAATTTCTGATGTAGCTAAACCAGAAATGGTAAAGATCAAAACTTGTCTGAGAAAATGTTATTTTGATGAAAATTCCCATCTAGAGTGATTTAATAATCACAATAGTTAAAATTATGAAATTAACTTTATTAAAAATTAGCAAAATATTTAATCCACTAAATAAATAATTCAGAATCTCCTTAATTGTGATGGGTATCAGAAGATACTAAGAATAAGACTCATTTTAATATTAATGTACACAGCAGTTACAGAAAGACCTATTTATAGACAAAGAAAGGAAGATCCCATAATAAAGCCATAAATACATCAAAGCAAATTTTCATAGTTTATAATTATTTAAATGTGAACAGTCACAATCAGATTATAAGCATTAAAAATCTCTCATAATCATTTAAATAGACAACATTCAAATGTTAGAAAAAAGCAGATTACATCATCAACTTTTCTTTGGTTCTGCCCTATTCCACCAGAGGATGCCAGGAATGCCTACAGCAAAAGACTGTAGATAACTAAGACAACCAAGACAATGGTATGGAGTCAAACATATTTCCTTTAAGAAAGAATTAATATAAAGAAGTATAAAAAACAAAAGTTTCGATTTCTATCTAGTGCAAGCTGAATGTCTTTTCACTCAATCAGAAGAATGTTTTTACGATCTTAAAAATAAATGTGTGACACAAAAATTTGTCAGTATGTCTTAAATGCTTTTCTGGGCAAAGGAACACTGAAATGCACCATGCATTTTATAGAATCATAATTATTAATGAAATACAAAACCAGATTACCGGAAGTTGGAGATTTGCAGCGATCTTCTGGGACTGCTGTCCCTTCACTAATATCACACAGACCTGCTAAAAGAGAAAACAAAAACCAAATCACACACAAAATTATATGAGCACACTGCTGTCTTCCACACACAGTACACATTTAACTACTGTCCATTTAAGACTGACGGTGTTGATACTATGCTCATTAGGTTTGATGTGAAACATTCTGATTTAAAAATATCTCCAACTAATACAGCAGTTACTAAATAGAAACACAGATAGGAAAAGAATTGCCAAATGAAATCATTTTTATTCTTGAAGAGCATTAGACATAATACAAGAATTTGTTTAAAAGCTGGGATGTGAGGGGCACACGATATACTTCTTTTTGAATTTCTGGAGGGAAAGTAATTATTTGTAAATTTGGGTTTTTTTTTTTTTGCATAATAAGGACCTCAGCTTAAAGAGGTTTCCTCTGTCTTGAATATTTCTCTTAACTATTTTTGAATATTCTAGAAAATGTGTGTATCTCTAAAATTTGTAATATTTAAAATGTTGCAGATGACTTATCTTGTAAAAGATATGCCTCTCATAACATGATGTCACTGAACGTTTAAAAAGCTCTAAAATACTTTCTTTCCACAGATATATATGAATTATATAAAACTGAGCTATCTCATAGGATGGTCTAATTTCTTGTTTTTGTTATAAACAAGAAGAGGTATGGTAAAATATAAAGTAGGCCAGCGCTGTGGCTCACTTGGCTAATCCTCTGCCTGCGGCGCTGGCACCTTGGGTTCTAGTCCTGATTGGGGTGCCGGATTCTGTGCTGGTTGCTCCTCTTCTAGTCCAGCTCTATGCTGTGGCCTGGGAGGGCAGCGGAGGATGGCCCAAGTGCTTGGGTCCCTGCACCCGCATGGGAGACCCAGGAGGAAGTACCCGACTCCTAGCTTCGGATTGGCGCAGGGCTGGCCTTAGTGGCCATCAGGGGAGTGAACCAACGAAAGGAAGACCTTTCTCTCTGCCTCTCTCACTGTCTATAACTCTCTCTCTGCCTCTCTCTCTCCTCACTGTCTATAACTCTCTTTCTGTCTCTCTCTCTCTCATTGTCTAACTCTGCCTGGCCAAAAAAAAAAATATATATATATATATATATATATAAAGTAAATAATTGGTATGAATATTATAAAAAATTCTGAAAAATGTTTAAAAATTATAAATAAACAGGAACATAGAAGGAGTTTGGACTAGCTGGGCAACAGACAATAGCAGTAGGTCTAAACTTATAAGTCAGGTGTCACATGGTATACACAAGTACAACCAGTAGCTGTATTTCCACTACTCTGGTAAAAGACATATGATGTCAAAATACCTACAGTCACTGTGAGTCATTAAATTGGGGTTGTAAGAAATGTTCCTATTTTGAATTACATATTATTTTACTTCTTTAGAAGTTAGTTCTTCAATAAGACATGGTAGGTGTTTTTTTTAATCTTTGTCAAACTAACAGTTCTAGAAAATAAAAGATGATAAAGGTAATTACAGGTATACATTTAGTCTTCGGCAAAGCATCTATTTATTTAAATGAATTCCTTCTTGATCTAACACTAAGATAGCACATCTCCAAGTATTATGGTAATAGAGTATTATAATGTGCCTGGTGTGTAATAAAAATAGTTTTGAAAATTTAATCCTTTGGCATTTTTTAATTGCTACTAAACATTATAAAAATGTACTATGTGGGCTGGCGCCATGGTTCAATAGGCTAATCCTCCACCTTGCAGCACTGGCACACCGGGTTCTAGTCCCGGTCGGGGCAGAGCATTATGTCCCAGTTGCTCCTCTTCCAGTCCAGCTCTCTGCTGTGGCCCGGGAGTGCAGTGGAGGATGGCCCAAGTGCTTGGGCCCTGCACCTGCATGGGAGACCAGGAGGAAGCACCTTGCTCCTGGCTTTGGATCAGCGAGGTGCACTGGCCGCAACACGCCAGCCACAGTGGCAAACGGAAAAAGGAAGACCTTTCTGTCTCTCTCTCTCATTTTCCACTCTGTCACACACAAAAAAATGTACTATGTGATATAATTCTCATTCTTAAGGTAACTCAGGAAGAAACACTTAGGAAGATGAATTAATGTCTTCTACCTCACCCAGGGTAAAAGTCAAAAAATCCACTCCCACATGGTTCAGTGTTGTTGAAGATCTTCTAGTACATGATATCCTGTTAGCCCCCTGACTTTATTTCCTTTCCTTCTCAAGGACCTACTTCTCCAGTACCCTCACTTTCCCTCTACTGCAGTTACAATGCATCCTCATTATTCCTTGAACTTACAGAGGAATTTGTATTTGCTGTTCTCTTGCTTGAAATGTTATTTCCCCAGATATTCTTAGAGATGGCAACTCTCACTTTCTTTAAGTCTTAACTCCAAAGACACTTGGATACTAAAAACCCTTACTACTCCCTTCCTTTAATTCTATTTCCCTTGGAAAAAGATACTACTTATTACTATATATACTTGTCATCCAAAGTGTTCCTTCCCAGTAGGCTGTAAATTCCATGAGAACAGAGATTTTTTACAGTGTTGTTACTATAATGGTAGATAGCACACAATAGGTACTCAATAGCTGTGAGTATTTGACTGAGTGGATTTACAGGAAAGATTTCATAGCATATAATCTAATTCATCTTCTCTGCTTCTGTCATAATCTTTTCAACATATATTTCTAGCATTACAGTACTGGGCTCTATTCAAATGTATGCCAACCAAAGGAGCTAGCTGGCCAAATTAAACATTTACTGAGTGCTTATGAAACAGAGACCCATAAACGCATTTGATTTAGATGCTACATCCCAACAAGGCCTATTCTCCCTCTGTGTCCCAGTCTCCCTCATTAGCTTAAAGTTACTTTGCCCTGTTTTTCTGATTGAAAATCCACCTCTACTAACATTAACCTTGTAAACCAAAGGGATGGTACAGCTTGTCCCAAAGGGTCCTTTATCTCAAGACTCATGAGGTGGTTCATCTTCTCTACAAGTAACATTTTGATGTTGGAATTGTCTTCAGGGTTTTTCTAGAATCCCAGACCTTGGGCAAGAATAACTACTGCCAGACTGGAGCCCACATGGACATTTAAAATTCTCAAAAGAACAGGGGATTGCTGACCAATCAAAGAAGGGTCATGAACCTTGCACACCCACCAGGGACTTGGATGCAAGCTGAATGTGGACCTTTCAGGCCCAACTTCAATTTATAAGAAATTTTACACCAGCCAGCGCCATGGCTCAATAGGCTAATCCTCCGCCTTGCGGCACCGGCACACCACGTTCTAGTCCCGGTCAGGGCACCAGATTCTGTCCCGGTTGCCCTTCTTCCAGGCCAGCTCTCTGCTGTGGCCAGGGATGTGTGGAGGATGGCCCAAGTGCTTGGGCCCTGCACCCCATGGGAGACCAGGAGGAAGCACCTGGATCCTGCCATCGGATCAGCGCGGTGCACCGGCCGTAGTGCGCCGGCCGCAGCAGCCATTGGAGGGTGAACCAACGGCAAAGGAAGACCTTTCTCTCTGTCTCTCGCTCTCTCACTGTCCACTCTGCCTGTCCAAAAAAAAAAAAAAAAGAAAAAGAAAAAAGAAACTTTACACCTAACCTCTCGGGGAGTTTGGATATTAATTGATAGCTGCCTGGCTTCTTCCTCTGATGTTTGCAACAAGTAGCTACACTCTCTGTCACCACCCTGAGGTCAGTGATGGGCTTGCTGCATGTGGGGCATGCAGACCCACGTTTTAGGATTCTACAACACTGACCATGTGCCAGATTCTGTCCAGCATTCTTAACTCACTTAGCAGCACCAAAAGAAGTACACCATGCAATCCTCATTTATAGGAGAAGAAACGGAGGCACTAGTGTTCCAGGTATCTTTTACACTGAGACAAAAAATTTACTTCTGAAGACAGTCTGCTTCATTACTTCTGCTGAAGGTATTTTACTGGTGGAAAGTTCTGTATACATTAGGCAAATGTTGAGTTAAACATTTAAAAAATAAGTTTTCAGTACTTCTCACATTAATATATTCAGCAGTTTTGTCACATTACTGGCACACGTTAAGTTCCTCTCAACAGTGACAAAACAACCACTTGCACGTCAGTATTTCAGGCACAAGACGTGGTGTATTTTTGTGCCATCTCAGTGATTACATTAACTTTATGAGGGACAAATCATCTCCATTTTAGAAATGAGGACCCTGAGCTTCAGAGAAGTTTCTTTCTAGTACCACACACTTAAAATGAGGGTTTACATTTAAATCCAGATCTGCCGAACAAAATCCCTAAGTATTTTTCACATGGGCTACACTTGAGCCACTTTTCTCTGTTTTGTACATGTACAATAAATCTTTATAAACTACACATGAAATCTAGTATTTATTGCTGGAAAATTTAATTTCTTTGTTTAAGTTTATGGTTTCTATCTATAAACATCTTTTGAGTCTTAAATCTGCTATCAAATGTAGTCATTACTCCTTAAATATAGACAATATCTTCCAAATGTTCAAATAGGAAGCTTAACTTACTATTTAAATACTGAACAAAACATTACTATGCATTATTCCAGGTAATGGATCTACTAGTTGAGGACTAAAATCAGGTCACAAACTGATCCATATTAGCTGCTATGTTTTAATCTGGGGGCGGGAGAACTGGCAAGCTTTTTTTCATAAAGATCCAGAGAGTAAACACTTTAGATTTCTGGAGCCTAATCTCTGTTGTAACTATGCAACCTAAAGTTGGAGCCCAAAAGCAACTACAGACAACACATAACTAATTACGGTGCTTCTCCCATAAAACTGTATCACATCATGTAGTGAGCTAGATTTGGCCGGGAGATAATTGTTTGCTGATTCCTGGTTTAATCAGTCTTGCAACTGTTAAAATGAACTAGGTATTAATGTCACTTCCACCTGTCTGGCTCACAAAAGTATCACGGGATTCTGTATTAAATACCTCAAAAACTTCAGGAAATGTTATAACGTCAACAGACTGGCAAAAGCCATCCCTGTAGTCATCAACAAAGTAAAACTGATTTTACTACAACTTTTAGTTCACTCCTATTGGCATTTATTGATCATCTTTACATTCTATATGCACACAAAACACCAGTTACACTCATTAAAGAATCCTAATTTGTACATCAAATAAACTGACTTGTAAAATATTTGACCTTCAGCAATTTTGGATACCTCTTAAATTCATAAATTCTCTTGACATCTTTTATTAGTCTGCCTTATTTACATAAAGAGGCTTGGACTTCAATTACTCTTTTCCAGTTTTCATCCTTCTCAAAAAAAATTATTCTTTTTAGTTGAGAGAAGAGAAACCATTATTTACTTTTGACTTATCTTTTTCAAACATCTTTCAAAATCATCCCTAGATTGGGATCTTAATCCTTCATTAACCATATTTTCACTGCAAGTAAGTATTGTTTTGTTATATTTCCTATTATTTTGAAATCAGCCTTAATTCACCACAGCACTTTTGATTTATGCAACATTTTTATCCATTTGTGACTGGTCCCTTATTTCTTTTATATATAGTAGTCCCTTATTCTCTGTGGTTTTGCTTTCTATAGTTTCAGTTATCTGTAGTCAATTATTCTCTGAAAATATTAAATAGAAAATTCTGAAAATTTTTAAATTGTGTGCCATTTTGTGCAGTGTGATGAAGTATTGCAACATCCTGTCTAGTATTTGCATCATCATCCCTTTGTTCAGTGTATTCCCGCTGTACAAACTACCTACTTATTAGTCACTTAGGAGCCACGGAGTTATCAGATTGACTGTAGAAGTGTCACGGTGCTTGGGCTCATGTAACCCTTACTTAGAGGCTGTAACGATAGGTCACAATGCCTACATCATTTGCCTCATTCATCTCATCATTTAGATATTTTATCATCTCACATCATCACAAGAAGATGTGTTAATAACTATAGTCCAAATTGATATTTTGTGAGCAAGACCACATTTCTAGAACTTTTACTACAGTATGTTGTTATAACTGTTGTATTTTATCACCGATTTTTCATTGTTAATCTTACAGTGCCTAACTCATAAGTTAACCTTTATCATGAGTATGTATAGGAAAAAACACAGAACATACAGAGTTTAGCAACATCTGTAGTGTCAAACATCTTGGAACATATCCCCCATAGATAAAGACAGATGATTTTATATTTTGTGCTTTTCTTCTAACACACAACACATACACCCCCCTAGACATTTTCAACTAGTATGACTGGAAGCTCTACCTATTTCTCCTTTCTCTCTTACTTAAAATATTGAAGATGTGAAAATAAGTTATAATTGTAGTAAGAAACTTTATTTTAGGGATTCTTGCCCATAAGTTTTTTAAAAAAAGAAATATCTTCCAACGTCTAGATATAGTTTTTGCTGTAATTTCTTTCTTTATAATTATTAAATTCTAACAGTACAGAAACACTTTTTCTCATTTGTCTATCATTTCCACAGCACTAGGAAAATCTTATTTTGGGCTTCAGCATCACATTTAGAATAGGAATTTCCCTTGCTGCGTTCTTCACTTTTCTGAATGATAAAATGGCCAAACAAGACATACATTACCCTATGTTTCATTTTCAGTGGAATCAGATAGTTAGCAGATAAATGGGTGATTGAAATACTTCATCACTTTATCCCTGTGACAGTTTCATTATTTTTATGAAGAAAATAAAGTCCCTATTTTAATCAATAGCACAACTGTATTGTAATAAACTATAGCACATTTAAACATACCCTAAACAGCACTGGTTTATCATATAAAATAAATTCATGAGTAATGCTAAACTCTATGAAAATATTATCATTTATCAGTAGCAAAAAAGTTTCTTGACTCAAACTTATCTACTAAAAAACATTGTGAAGCAATGTGATGGCATTGGGACTATACTTCAATGGGCTGTAATCCATGAACTTTACATGGATTTTTTTTAGATCAATGCAATTAAACAATTTTAGTACCAGTTATTCCACATTTAGTTTTATTTGAACTATAAATAACTATCTTTATGAATGAGACACATTCTTAAGATATTACTTGAAAATAACTCATAAAACAAAATGCTAAATATCAATAAATTGAGGCGTAACAAGTAAATGTCAAAAATATAGAAAAATTTAAATAGTTCTCCTCTGCTTAACATCTAATTCTTAAATATAAAATGAAGCAAATAATAGCACAAAAATGGGGTTTACAACAAAATAAAATAGAAAGTAAAGAAAATTAAGACAGGGGCTGGCATTATAACACGGCAGGTAAAGCCTTGGTCTGTGATTCTGGTATCCCATATTGGGCACCAGTTCAAGTCTCAGTTGCTCCATTTCTGATCCAGCTCCCTGCTAACTGTCTGGGAAAAGCAGCAGCAGCCCAAGTGTTTGGGCCCCTATTTCTTCTACATGAGAGACCAGATGAAGCTTCTGGCTCTTAGCTTCAGCCTGGTCCAGTGCTGGCCATTGTGGCTATTTGGGGAATGAGCCAGCAGATAGATTTAAGATCTCTCTATTGCTACCTCTCACTGTCTCTCCTTCTCTCTCTGTATCTCTTTCAAAATAAATAAATTAAAAAAAAAAAAAGAGAATGAAGACACTATTTTTTTAAACCTCATAGTAAAGCTGACTTCTGTTCTTAAACAAATTTAGACATTTAATTTCTAGCAATTTCATGTATCACCATAAGGTATAAAGAAGAAGAGCAATTAATTTTAGGACTATAAAAGTTGCATACAAATTGTTTAAATTTTGAAAACCTTTGAAAAATCTTTTCTTTCATGATAATGTTCTAACACTAAATACTAGTTTCTTTGCTTTACAAAGAAAATGAGGTTGAGATACAAGCAGTTAAATAGCTTTTTTCATACACATATTATGAGATGAACCTAAGCAATGATCATACATTTTAGATAGAGAATATTTTAATATGCTTTTTTAAAAATAAATGAGGGAAAAAACAATGATTTTATACACAAGAACAAACATGCCACAACATAAATAACTTACTTAAAAAAGAAGAACGCAGCTTTTTCACAGACTCAGAATATAAGCTAGAAACGCCGCACATGCAAGAAGTCACAATCAGCATACCTTAGTGAAGCAATGAAAAGGGGAGGAAATAAAAAGCAGACAAAGATACTAGAATGGTGTGGTTGGGACAACAATCTCTGCTGAAGATATTACATGACAAAATGATCACACACTCACAAAGGAAATGGAAGAAAAAAACTTGGAACAGAAAAATCTAATCTAAGTAAATGGAAGGTCTATATTCTCTTACATATATTTTCCTTAGGAGTTATCAAATTGGCAATATTAGCTAATAATGTACTTGGGTCAATTGAAAACAGAATCTCAGGAAGAATTTTCAGAGGCACTGAGAGATGAAGTAGCAATCAGAGCTTCCCTGTAGGTGTTCTAACAAACACTGATATTCTGCAAATGAGTTAAATATCCCCAAATAGGGATCCCCTTGGTCTCTGGTCCACCTGAGCAGACCCAGGGCAAACTGAAGGCCACAGGCCAGTTCCACTTGGACATCTTATTAATGTGCCCAGGGTACTATACAATTATGCCATTTTCTATGTGTATCATGAAGTTAAAAAAGGCAAAAAGTACCAGTAAATGTCACTAATTATACTTGTTCAAGTGATCCATGAAGCATTAGAGTTTAAACATGTAAGATAACCTAGAACACAGAAAATTAAGAATGCTATAAAAGAGAATTCTAAGTGAATTTGGACCTGCATTGAACAAGGACATCCAAAAATGCTATACTTCTGAAGATTTCAAATTCACTTGTGCATCTATTTTTTTTTAAATACGAGGATGATTTCTGTGGATTAAATGGTCGAAACAAGGAATTTATTGGTCTCACAGAGAACGAACAGTGAGGGGCAAAAACTCTGAAAAGAACTTTTGTTCTATAATAATGAGGCAAACATTTCTAAAGAAATCCTACACTGTGTTTCTTTCTTGATGTTAGATAAAATTTGAGGTTAAAAATAAAAGCAAAGAGCAGTAACTACAAAACAAAGACATAGTTTTGCTAGTTTTTTCAGATTCTACATAGACTAAATCAGGCAAACTATCTGTCTAACAAAAGTATTCATATTCACAGAAGTCAGCGTTTATAGAAATCCTAAAGCTCAGCACTTTTTCCTCTTTCTTTTTACCTCCTGAAGGTTGTCGAGATTTGCGAGGAGACCGAGGTTCTCTCCGATAAGGATCATTAGAGCCATATAACTCAATAGTGCCCAGGTTGAGCAGCACTGTTTTCTGGAGGTAGTCAACCATAGCAATGCCATTACAATTACCAAAAACCACTCTGTCAATAGGAAACAAGAAAATATTTTAGCACAAATGATCACAAGAACATGCATGGTAGTCTATAAATTTGAAGAAAGAAACATGATGAGACTTTCAGAAAATTCTTCTTTGAAACAAAAGGTAACTATGGGCGAGGGAATATAATTACATGTCTTCATGCACAACTATTTATTTTAGATCTTCTGTAGATAATAATTATTTAATATCACTAAATCAATTATTAGGAAAAATATTTAGCATAGGAGTTGAACCTTGATCAGAACTGTAAGTCTCTACACTAAACAACATAACATGAATGGTTTGCCTAAAGGCATTTTGTACCCTTCAGAGCAGACAGTCCCCTCCACCAGGAAAGGATGCATTCATACATCAGGGAAAGTCTTCACAATCCCCACACAGAAACAAAAGTAGAGCATGTAAGTCAGGGAGGTCTCCCTTCAAGGTATTTGTAGTACCTTCTCAATAATGAATCAGGAAACTACATTTCAATCAACTATGAAGAAATAATTTTTACTCTTTTAAATCTCTTAAGACAGGACATGCTCAAGTGAATAAGCTAAAGTAAGTACTGTGGGGGTTTGAAGAATTAATGACACATCCAGGGAGGAAAAATCTACAATTCAATTCAAGCTGAATACTGCTAGACAAGAGCCAGATAATCAGATTTTTTTAAGTTGAAGCCCTAAATATAGTCTTACACATTATACAGTTTTAGCAACTTATCCAGATTTTTACAATACACAGAAAGGCCCAAAGAAAATACAACTGTGACTCAGTGAGATCTGTAATCAACTCATTTGCAACTTCCTATAGGTTCTTCTTATGCCCTATTTGTTTCCTTTATGGTTGTGAAGAGTAAGATATTTAACAGGAGAGGGTTTATACTCTTACTTGGTGGGGCACATTAAATTAAATGTGACAGAAAACTATTTCAGACAACAACTAGTCTAAGCTAGGTGGACAACTACAAGAGTAGGCAGCAGTAGCTACCAGCAGGAAAAAAGGATGAAAGAGTCCCTAGGAGGTAACACACAGAAAGGAGACAATATCTACACATCATAAAATGCTCTGGGGTTGAATATTTAACAAGAAGTTTCTTATACTTCAATGCTGATTTTTGAAACAAATTTAAAAACCAAACAAATGTTTTATAAGTCTATTATATTGTAATAAAAAGTATGAAGGAGCCTTAAAATGCTTGTGGAAAAGACAATTAAATTTTAGTATGGCAGTGGTGGGGGGTGGGGGAAGTGGGAAGAGAATGTTACAGCACAGTGGGGCGGGCTGACTCTTGTACTGGAGTGCCTGTTTCAAGCACTGGCTACTCTACTTCTGAGAGCGCTTCCTGCTAAAGCACCGAGGGGGCAGCAGATGATGTCACAAGTATTTGGGTTCCTGCCACACATGCGGGAGACTGGACAGACTTCCTGACTCCTGGCTTTGGACTGGCCTAACTCTGGCTGTTGCCGACATTTGGTGAGTAAGCCAGTGGACAGGAAGATCTCTCTCTTTCTCTGTCACTCTCCTTTTTAAATATATATATATAAATCTTAATAAAAAAACAATGTAAAAATTCTGAAATCTATGCATGGTTTTCTCGTAAAAAGTTCACAGAAACTGCATATTATGGAAAAACCATGCAATTTTGCACCAAAATGGCCAAAAATCTTTTAATGCCATTTTTTCACATACTTTTTGAAGTATTCATGTATGTACAATTAATTCTATTTACTTGAAGACATGATTTGACAGAAGAAATATTCCTGTATAAACCACTGCTATGGCTTTAAAATTAGACAAGTTAATTTTGGAAGTAGAAAGAACAAATTACACAGCTATGGTTCAACATGTGCAGAATGAGTTCATGATAGTCTTCTGGTGTTCTCTTGTTAGTCTTCCACTACACTAAGTAATAAAAATAAAATTATTTCTGGGAGTCTCTGCAGGATAGGATATATTGACTTTAAAACTTTACCTCGGCCGGCGCCGTGGCTCAACAGGCTAATCCTCCACCTTGCGGCGCCAGCACACCGGGTTCTAGTCCCGGTCGGGGCACCGGATTCTGTCCCGGTTGCCCCTCTTCCAGGCCAGCCCTCTGCTGTGGCCCGGGAGTGCAGTGGAGGATGGTCCAAGTGCTTGGGCCCTGCACCCCATGGGAGACCAGGATAAGCACCTAGCACCTGGCTCCTGCCATCGGATCAGCGCGGTGCGCCGGCCGCAGCGCGCTGTCCGCGGCAGCCATTGGAGGGTGAACCAATGGCAAAGGAAGACCTTTCTCTCTGTCTCTCTCTCTCACTGTCCACTCTGCCTGTCAAAAAAAAAAAAAAAAAAAAAAAAAAACTTTACCTCAAGGGGCAAGGATTTGGCACAGTAGTTAAGATGTGGTTTCGGATACATCCATCAATATCAGAAAGCCAGGGCTACAGTACCCACTCCACTTATGATTGAGCTTTCTGTTAATGTGCACCATGAGAGGCAGCAGATGATGGCTTAAGTACTTGAGTTCCTGCCACCCTGTGAGAGACTTGGATGTAGTTCTGAGCTCCTGGCTTTGGCCTCGCACAATCCAATCTGTTGCAGGCATTTGGGGAGTGAACCAGGATGTGAAAAATAGTCATTCTCTCTCTTTCAAAATATATATATATATATATATTCTTTTTTTGACAGGCAGAGTGGACAGTGAGAGAGAGAGACAGAGAGAAAGGTCTTCCTTTGCCGTTGGTTCACCCTCCAATGGCCGCTGCGGATGGCGCGCTGCGGCCGGCGCACCGTGCTCATCCGATGGCAGGAGCCAGGTGCTAGGTGCTTTTCCCTGGTCTCCCATGGGGTGCAGGGCCCAAGCACTTGGGCCATCCTCCACTGCACTCCCTGGCCACAGCAGAGAGCTGGCCTGGAAGAGGGGCAACCGGGACAGAATCCGGTGCCCCGACCGGGACTAGAACCCGGTGTGCCGGCGCCGCAAGGAGGAGGATTAGCCTGCTGAGCCACGGCGCTGGCCCAAAATATATTTTTTTAAAAAAACCCTTTATTTCTAATAATTCATTGGTTCATGTGATATTATCTTTATGTCAGGAAGCAGTATATGAATACTCAAAGTAAATTATTTACAATAAAATTATGAACCAAACAACCATCAGAATTGTCCTGAAAAAAAGTTATATAATATTTTAGGTGATAACAAAGCTTTTCTATTTTTAAAATCAAAATGATTTATGCCATACTAAGAAAAAATTGACAAAAAAAAACTTATACTTACAGTCCATAGGAAGAATTGACTGCCAAGCTGGTTATTTGTTGTGGTGGTTCTCCAGCCACCCATACCAACTGAATAACTAGTTCCATCTGATAACCTGGAGACTGCTTCAGTGGTGAATTTTTGACTCTGAAATAAAGGAACAAGTATTACCTTTTAATTCATTTTCAATGAACTTATTAGTCTATGTAATTATATAGTTATAAAAATAATGACATATGAAACTCTACTTGAGATTTTAAAATGTAAAAATAAGAATCCTATCCTCTATAATTATTTAATCTAGTTAGAGAGATAAAATATTTACCTAAATAACAAAAACAAGAAATCATTTTGTAAGTTCACAAAGTGGTAGAGAATGGCAGAGGCAAAGGAGGAAAGGGAGAAGTCAAAGGAGGAAGACAGAGGAGAGAAGGGCAGGGAAGCATGAGGAGAAGCAGTTAGCCCAGGAATTAGGAAGAGGAAAAAAAAATCAAGTAAGAAAATAATGTGTTAAAAAAACAGACTTAGACTTTAAAAACATAGCTTGGGAATGCACACTTGCCAAAATGTGAGCAATTTGTTTTTGTGTGAGACTATTTTTATTATATATATTTTAAAAAGCACTTTGATGTGATAGTATTTTTCATTGCCCAGATTCCTTCTCCAGTGATTGCTGAATAATACAAACAAACACACAAACAAATAAATAAATCAACATATTGCAGTGGAGGGCTTGTGGCACAATGGATTAAGTCACTGCTTGCAAGTCTATGTCCCCTATGTGAGATGTGGTTCAAGTCTTAGCTGCACCATTTCTGATCCAGCTCCCTGCTAATGCATCTTGAGAGTTGGTAGATGATGGTACAGTAATTTGGTTCCTGCTACCTACATGAGAAACTCAGATGGACTTTCCAGGTTCCTGGCTTCAGTCTGGCACGGGCCTGGAGACAAAGGCTTGATGTTGGTGAAAGAAATCTGGACTCTCAGAAAGCTGGAATTTGAGACCTGCCACTACGCCAACTGACCTTCTCATCTACAAAGCAAGAATATCACTACCCACTCACAATATGAAGAGACTGAATGGGTGCTTTGCAGAGATTCAAGCAATACACAACTAGCATATTCTCAGTGTTAAGAATTAAACTTTAGTGAAGGTTTAAAGGAAATACCTGGGAAACATTAATTTAGTGGACATATCTCAAGATGAACATAGGGAGACTAATTAAGCGGTTGCAGCGACTCTCCTGACGTGAAACAATAAGGAAAGGCAGACTTCAGCTGCATGTTGAAGGAAGAGTTGCAGAGGCTTTTAGTTTCAGGAAAGCAGAGACTTTGCAGCTACTCTTATACCCTGGCATAAAGGAGGTACTCAAAATTTACTGAAAAAAATGAATGAGCTGGGGACTGATTAGAGAGAGGGAGGGAAGGATAAAGAAGACAAAGTGATTCTACAATCAAAAAGAAAGAAAACACAGATGCCAGGATAAAGAGGTAGTTTTAAAGGGACCTGAGATAATTTGATGTGGCACTGGGGAACTGTCAAAGGAACTAGTTTATTAGGTAGATAAATGTACTGCCAAACTTCACAAACTATAAGTTCATGCTAAATTTAAATTGGTGGACTCTGAGATAAGCAGTTAAGAAAGAGGGGATGAGGTAGGGATTTACTTGATGAGAGTCTCTCAGCAATAAATATTTAGATACAACATCTGTTATAGTTGTATCAGCAAACTTTAAGTGAAACTAAAAGATATGTTTTTAAAAAATGTGCACAATTTTAGTGTGACTACTTTACACACACACACACACACACACACACACACAAAACAGCTGTGACTTAAAGTTGAAGACATTTTTGATGCACAGATTTCTTCCCTCAAATTGCTGCAGTAAAACATAGGCAGACTGTGATTGCTTCAATAACTCTCAAGGCTTCAGCCTTGGAATGGGAGCCTATGAAAGAACTGCGGAAGACTACTCACTGTTGAATCTCCTGACTCCACACTCAGAGGCAGAGAAACTTCCCAATAAATAGATGGTGCTGCTATCGTGAATCAGACCATGATAAGGCTACCCAGACTTCAGGGAAAATGGGACTATATGTATATGAATTTGTTAGGCAGTACCTAATCTGAATTGAGCTACAGTGCAAAGATTATGAGGCACTGCACTTAGAACTGTGCACTAGTTGAGACAGAATTCTTCTCAAAGAAATTCCAGTAATTCGCTGCAGCTGTCCATTTTGAGAGACAGAAATAAAGATTGAGGCATTTCTGCTCTGCTTTTTTTTTCTTTTTACAAAGACTTTATTGTCTGACATGCTTGACAAAAAAACCACAGCCACAACCGAGCTACGCCACAGGCTGCGGAGCTCGCCGCTCTCCACCGCGCACGGCTGCCACAGCTGCCACCATAGCTTCAACACAGGCACAGGCTGGAGAGCCGAGGGGCTATTTTCTCCTGTGTGAATTAGGTAGAGAAGGGAAGGTTTAAGCTAGCATACTCAACATGTACATTAGACTAGACAGATTCTCAAGAGCAGAAGCAGACATTCCAGGGACAATTTTAGAAAGGAACATATGGGCACATTTAAGACTAAAGTGACCAGAACACGTAGTTCTTTTTTTAAGCAACCAATAAAAGCAAAAATAAAAAGCCAGCCAAGTCTGATTAAAAATCCCCAACTTGTATAAACTTAGAAGACTGATGAAGAAATGAGAGAAGCTGGGATTTAAAAAATATAAAATGCGAGGAGAGTGCTATATTTTATGTCTACTATGGTTATACATAAGTTATCATTGACTTTTTTTTAGATTTTTATTTATTTATTTGAGAGGTACAGTTACAGACAGAGAGAGGGAGAGACAGAGAGAAAGGTCCTCCATCTGCTGGTTCACTCCCCAGATGCCCACAACAGCCTGAGTTAAGCCTATCTGAGGACAGGAGCCAGGAGCTTCTTCCAGATCTCCCATGCCGGTACAGGGGCTTAATCACTTGGGCCATCTTCCACTGCTTTACCAGGCTGCAGAGTTCTGGATCAGAAGAGGAGCAGCAAGGAAACGAACTGGCATCCATATGGGACTCCAGTGCCACAGGCAGAGGCTTAGCCCAGTACGCCATAGTGTTGCCCCTTGACATTTTTAATATATTTAATTTGTTTACCTTTTAAAGACAAAGTGTTCAATTTTTATAAAAAGCTCCATAATTTGTACAAATATATTTTAAATGTTAAAGTCATGTCTGAAGACTTCACAATTTCAAAATGACTGTATATATGGATAAGTATGTTGCAAAGGGACAATTAAAAATACTTAAATAAAAACAAAAGGAATAAATCAAACAACTTTTAAAAATATTTCTTCAAAATAATCATGTAAAAAATTTTGTATGGAAAACAAAAGTATCTCAATACTAATTATATTTTAAATTCAATATTTGTTGTATTTCTTAATTTTAGAAGTCAACCTTTTGAATTGTACTCTAATATAAAATGGAAGTTAATAAATACCTGTATTTACCTAAATATCATTAAAAGAGAAAAAATGAGGTACAACTCAAACTGCCCTATAAGTGTCATTAAAGATTAATGCATTTTAGACAAGAATCTCAAACACTTGTACTTTATTTTTATAAATGCTTACACAGAATCCTACTAAGAAATGCTTATACCCAGAGTGGCAAAATGGCGGAATAGGAAGGGAGCACACGGATAGTCTGGGGAGAGACAGTTTAATAAAAGTGGAGATACTGCAGGTTCAAGGAAGAGTAGGGGAAGAAACAGCAGAGGAAACCCTTCTGGAACTGGTGATCCACAGAAGACCTGCGTGGAGAGCGTGGGAGCCTGCAGTTCGGGACACCAGCAGCAGATTCAACACGCCAGTGCTGGAACGCGCGGTGAGCCGAACCTCAATAGCCCGAGAAAGCAGCAGGGAAGCGGAAAGAGGAGACTACAGCGAACAAGGCTTGAAACCCTGCGGGGAAAAGTTCACCAGGCTAACTAGAAGAGACAGAGAGAGAGAGAGAGAGAGAGAGAGAGAGAGAGAGAGGAAAAAAAAAAAAAGTGACCCATACGGACACGAGTTTCTCTCTCTCCGCTCACCTCTCAAAGGTGAGCAAGACAAAGAGCAGGTGCCATTTTGGAATACGTCATAAGCAGGGCGACCTCGGGTCGGCACTGGCCCCGAGCCTAGCAGAAAAACCTGACTCTGGGTGGGAGGGGTGAAATAACAGGAGATTAGAACCTAATGAATGTGTGGTGCTAATGAACTGAGACTGTGAAAAAAAGAGACGGTGGGGGAGAGCACTCACAGAAATCACGAATTCATGTGAGTACTCTCCAGAGACGCTACAGTTCAGTAGCCTTGGCAGCCCAGTGGGAGACTACAGGAGAATCTCAGCCCACACTAAGGGCCGCAAAGATTCCCTCTCTGGTCCTTGGGAAGAGCTTCCAATCTCTGGCTCCTGTGGGTATATCATTCGCCTGCTAACCACCCCCAATTCCATTCAGCTGTGTGGAATTACTTCCCTTTTGAACCAAAAAAAAAAAAAAAAAGTAACAGATTTACCATGCCTAACCTGGGAGTGTCTCCTTTGACACACCCTCAACCCTGAGGAACCAAACAGAGCTCTCAGGCCACACCCATCTCAAGCCTCTAAGGCTCCATCAAAAGCAGACAGTCCACTTAATCTAGAGTCATAGTATAACAAGAAAAAAACACCACAGTGAAGAAACCAATATACCAAACAACAAATGCAAAAACCGAGGTAATAAGAACAAGGAAGACACTATGGTGTCCCCAAATGAAAAAGACACCCCAATTCAACATTGCGAAGATGATGAGATAGAAGAGATGCAAGAAGCAGATCTCAAAAAATTGATAAGAACACTAAGAAGTCTCAAAAACAAATTCTTGAACTACAGAAATCCTTAATGGACAAGGTAGAAAATCTCTCTCGTGAAAATGAAATATTAAGGAGGAATCAAGCTGAAATGAAACAACTAGTAGAACATGAAACTGTGATAGTGACGAGAAATCATAATGAAGTGAAGAATTCAATAGATCAAATGAAAAACACATTAGAGAGCCTTACAAACAGAATGGGTGAGGCAGAAGAGAGAATATCGGACTTAGAAGACAGAGCACAGGAACATATACAGTCAAATCAAAGACAAGAAGAGGAAATTAGAAATCTAAAAAATATTGTTGGGAATCTACAGGATACTATTAATAAACCCAACATTCGAGTTCTAGGAGTACCTGAAGGCATGGAGAGGGAGAAAGGATTAGAAGGCCTTTTTAGTGAGATAATAGCAGAAAATTTCCCAGTTTTGGATAAGGACAGAGACATCCTAGTACAGGAAGCTCATAGAACCCCTAGTAAAAATGACCAAAAGAGATCCTCACCATGACACATTGTAATTAAACTCACCACAGTGAAACAGAAAGAAAAGATCCTAAAATGTGCAAGAGAGAAACATCAGATTACTCTCAGAGGAGCTCCAATTAGACTCACAGCAGACTTCTCATCAGAAACCCTACAAGCTAGAACGGAAAGGTGAGACATAGCCCAGGTACTTAGAGAGAAAAACTGCCAGCCCAGAATATTATAACCTGCAAAGCTCTCATTTGTGAATGAAGGTAAAATAAAGACCTTCATTGCAAACAGAAATTGAAAGAATTTGTTGCCACTCGTCCAGCCCTGCAAAAGATGCTTAAAGATGTGTTACACACAGAAACACAGAAACACGGCCATCAACTTGAAAGTGGCTCAACAGGCTAATCCTCCGCCTTGCGGCGCCAGCATCCCGGGTTCTAGTACCGGTCGGGGCGCCGGATTCTGTCTCGGTTGCCCCTCTTCCAGGCCAGCCCTCTGCTGTGGCCCGGGAGTGCAGTGGAGGATGGTCCAAGTGCTTGGGCCCTGCACCCCATGGGAGACCAGCAAAAAGCACCTAGCACCTGGCTCCTGCCATCGGATGAGCGCGGTGCGCCGGCCGCAGCGCGCTGTCTGCGGCAGCCATTGGAGGGTGAACCAACAGCAACGGAAGACCTTTCTCTCTGTCTCTCTCTCTCATTGTCCACTCTGCCTGTCACAAAAAAAAAAAAAAAAAAAAAAAAAAAGAAGGTAAACGAAGGGAACCTCACAGCAAAAGATCACAGGGAATTCAAAGCATACATTTGGATAAAGAAATTATGGGACATGTACTCTATAGAATACTATACAGCAGTCAAACACAATGAAATCCGGTCATTTGCAACAAGATGGAGGAATCTGGAAAACATCATTCTGAGTGAATTAAGCCAGTCCCAAAGGGACAAATATCATATGATCTCCCTGATCAGTGACAACTAATTGAGCACCAAAGGAGAAACCTATTGAAGTGAAATGGACACTATGAGAAACAGTGACTTGATCAGCTCTTGTGCTGACTGTGTTGTACAATGTAATACTTTATCCATTTTAGTATTTTTTTATTCTAGTACTATAGGTTGAACTCTGTAATTAACACACAATTATTCTTAGGTGTTTAAATTTTAACTGAAAAGTGATCGCTGTGAAATATAAGAGTGGGAATAAGAGAGGGAGGAGATGTACAATTTGGGACATGCTCAATCAGACGTGCCCCAAATGATGGAGTTAGAAATGTGCCAGGGAATTCCAATACAATCCCATCAAGGTGGCATGTACCAAGGCCATCTCATTAGTCCAAGTGATCAATTTCAGTTTACAATTGATCACACTGATAGGTCTAAGAGTCAAAGGGATCACACAAACAAGACTAGTGTCTGCTAATACTAACTGATAGAATGAAAAAGGGAGAGAATGATCCAACATGGGAAGCGTGATACACAGCAGACTCATAGAATGGCAGATATCCTAAATAGCACTCTGGCCTCAGAATCAGCCCTTAAGGCATTCAGATCTGGCTGAAGAGCCCATGAGCGTATTTTAGGCATGGAAAGCCAAGACACTCTGGAAAAAAAAGAAGACCTAAATGAAAGATCTCTGTGAGTGAGATCCCAGTGGAACGAATGGGGCCATCAAAGAAGGAGGTACCTTTCTCTGAAGGGAGGAGAGAACCTCCACTTTGACTATGACCCTGTCGGAATAAGATTGAAGTCGGCGAACCCTAAAGGCTTCCATAGCCTCAGCAACTCATGACTAGAGCCTAGGGAGATTACTGACGCCATAAACAAGAGTGTCAAATTGTTAAGTCAACAACAGGAGTCACTGTGTACTTACGTCTCATGTGGGATCTGTCCTTAATGTGTTGTCCAATGTGAAGTAATGCTATAACTAGCACTGAAATAGTATTTTTACACTTTGTGTTTCTGTGTGGGTGCAAACTGATGAAATCTTTACTTAGTATATACTGAATGAATCTTCTGTATATAGATAATTAAAAATGAAAAAAAAAATCTTGGTGTTAAATTGGAAATTGCATAGAAAATTAATCAATTTAAAAAAAAATGTCATGTAGGATCTCTGTCCTTAATGTGCTATACATTGTGAATTAATACTATAACTAGTACTCCAACAGTATTTTTCACTTTGTGTTGCTATGTGAGGGCAAACTTGAAAACTTTACTTACTATATAGTAAACTGATCTTCTGTGTATAAAGAGAATTGAAAATGAATCTTGATGTGAATGGAAGGGGAGAGGGAGCGGGAAAGGGGAGGGTTGCGGGTGGGAGGGAAGTTATTGGGGGGGAAGCCATTGTAATCTATAAGCTGTATTTTGGAAATTTATATTCTTTAAATAAAAGCGTTATAACAAAATAAAAAATAAAATAAAATAAAATAAAATAAAATAAAAAGAAATGCTTATTCCCAAATATAGATATGACTCTTCCTCCAATACTTGGAATTTTGTAAAGTAATACTAAACAATTAATTTTAAGACATCAACCAAAGAAGAAAAGGAAAGATTTATCATGAAATCCTTATGTTTATAATCTTTCATACCTTCTTGTTCTGGTATTCTATCTAAATCTAAATATCCTTAACTATATTAGCAGAGTAGTTTATGATATGAGTGCATACTTCTATTTTAAAAAGTCATGTTTTAACATTTAGGTAATGCAATTTAAATTTATGGCTTGACCTACCAATATAAAACATCATATACTAAAATTAGTAAGAATTTCTATTAATTTAACCACTACCACCAATACCAACACACAAAAAAGGGGTATGCAAAATTTACACACACAGAGAGGCAAGTTAGCAGGAACATTTTCACATCTGTTTTTACTGCTTGTGTGTTAGTAGACTCCTGGGTCTCTCTTGACTCCCTTTCCAGCTCTATCCAGGCTAAGGTGGAGTGCTGTACAGAGCTGGTAAATAAGCAAAGAATTAAGGAGGCCTGCTTATTAACCCCTCATCATATGTAAACTTGGAGCAATAACATCCAGAGTGCATTTTCTCCTCTCATCCAATGTAAACTTGGGACCAACACTGTCCAGCAGTGTTTTCCTCCTCTTCTCCCATAAAGGCAGTATGCTCAGCACTGCCATGACTGGGAAGCTAAAGCTAGCTCAGTATGGTGCCCAGTCAGCATCAGGAAACCCATCTGGCTCTAGTGCCAGCTGATGTCATTTTACATTTATCATCAGCTGAGGTGCTCATTTTAATGACTATCTGAAATTTCTTTATTTCTTAATGCAATAAGAAAAATGATGGCGAAAGAGCAATTTAATCATTAAGCCATCTTGTAGATGCCAGTAAGAGATTAGGAGTAACTAGATTCTGGCTGAATCTCCCATGTGTGCCTTTAACATCTTTGTTAGTCACAATCACATAGTCTTTGGATAATTTATCAATAATTTTTAACTCTTTACTCATTGTTTCTTTCCTTTCCCTTTCCCTTTTCCCTCCCTCCCTTTCGCCCCCCCTCCCCCCCTTCTTTCTTTCTCAGGCAGAATGGACAGCGAGAGAGAGAGAGAGAGAAAGGTCTTCCTTTACCATTGGTTCACCTTCCAATGGCCACTGTGGGCGGCGCGCTGATCTGAAGCCAGGAGCCAGGTGCTTCTCCTGGTCTCCCATGGGGTGCAGGGCCCAAGCACTTGGGCCATCCTCCACTGCACTTCCAGGCCACAGCAGAGAGCTGGGACTGGAAGAGGGGCAACCAGGACAGAATCCAATGCCCCGACTGGGATTAGAACCTGGTGTGCCGGCGCCGCAGGCGGAGGATTAGCCTATTGAGCCGTGGCGCTGGCCTCATTGTTTCACTTCTCTGTTTTAAGGGATAATACATAATACTTTAAAAAATTTAACCAGTCAATATTATAACAGAAATAAAGGTATACATTATTCAATTTTTTCCTGTACAAAAAGAAAGATGTATTTAAATTTAGAATGCTACTGGCTAGAATAAAGGCATTATGTATAAGAGAAGAGTCAAAAAAGATAAAATTATTATGAAAAGACTGAATATGTAAAGACTGAAAACAAGCAGAATTTTCAGAATGGTAGAAAAAAGTCTGAACATTAATCTGGTCTGTGTATAAATCTAGAATAGAAACACTGATGCATTTAGAAGAGGGACTGACATACAGAGAAAAAATTCATGTTGTTTCATGAGTGTTGGGAATCGAACCATAGTATTTGAAGGATAAAATAATAGAAAGCCAACGTACTCCTTCTGATGCCACAAGAGTCAGCTGGATTAACCATCACAAATTATGCCATTTTATTCCATCATAGGAAAATGTACTGCAGCTTTACTAATTGCCTATAATTCACCTAAATCAGGAGCTGATTAAAAACAAGTCTGTAATTTTTTATTACTTACTTTAAACAAGGTACATTATCACGAAGCCCATCAGATGAACTGCTACTAGTAGAGGGATGAGACTGAGGAGGAATGGGCTGAGAATTGGAACTTCCCACAGGTGTTGACAAAGGAGGTGGCTGCTCAACCTCTGGAGAGTCCACATCATTTATCTCATATAACAATCGAACTTCAAGCATCTGTTGTAAAAAAAAAGGCAGCTTACCTCCTCCTAGAAATTACTGTTCCTTTTATTAAGTTGACATATATACGTACACACACAAACTTCAGTGGAAAGAGGATTTTAAAGGTAAAAATTTAGCAAGATTTCTAAAAGTAGGATGTTATGAGGAGGAAATGTTTCTGACTCAGCTTAAAAAATGTGTGCGCACATTTATGTGGGGAGATACACAAACAGATGCATTATGAGATTAGAATTCATGGTACTCCTAGAAATATCAAATTAGAGACCACTCATATTGTAATAGCTTTTCTTAAAGGAAACATTTGATATTCTTAAGGATTTAAATATTCATTGAAAAAGATAAGCAAAAAAATGCTGTGTTCTTCACAAAAGAGAGATGGGATGTAAATTCTGTGGTGTTTTCAAAATCTGTACACAAAATTAATTGCAAAAAGTTTTCTAAATAATTCATAAATTTCATAATGTCAGACACTTGACAAAGAAAATAATAAAGAGACTGTTACCGGAATGACTTCTGTAATCACTTCCTGTTTGCTAAATCTATAAATGATGACATGAGCTGAAACTCCAGCTATGCACAGCATTCTACTTTCTGGACACCAGGAAATGATCTGAATGGCATATGGATCTTCATCTACAATATCTGTGTTTGGCCTGTCATCTTTATTTCTTGACTTTTCAAATACTTTGGATGTCTTTAGCTTATATAATACTTGTAGAGTTACTAGAAAAAAAAAAGATAGCATGTTAGATATTCTAGTACAACAAAACAAATATAAGGTAGTGTTTAATAAGTTACAGTATGTAAATTAAACAGGCTATATTTAGCTTAGTCATATTTTTACCCCTCAGTCTATATTATAATAGTCTTATATACATTTAGATAATAATATTCAACATACTCATTGTATTCACTAAAAAAATGACAGATTTAGATAACCTGAAAAAAATAAGTAACAAAAAGATTTTGAAAAAAAACATAAATACAATGAAAATAATAAAGGAAATATTTTACTTCCCAAAATGATTTTCTACCTACTTTCTCGAGAAAAACTAGCAATATCATTAAACACTTCTATATGATGAAACAACATATCCCAAGTTACCTACTATGCAAGTTTTGCAAGTTTCAATCATTTAATGCATTGTTTTTCTTTTGCTACTATGTAGCCATCAGACATATTTCACAGACAATACAAACTTTTGTGACAGAAGTTTAGAAACAGACATTAAAATTATTCTAGAAGTTTGTGCAAAGTTGGAGCACAGTCTCACTTCAATGTCTCAATCAGAGAATCTCTGGAAATCTTGGAAGAAAGGATTTGAATATTTCTCTTGAGAATTATTCTTGATTTACTAATAGTCTTTGTTTGTTTTTTTTTTTTTTTTTTTGACAGAGTTAGACAGTGAGAGAGAGAGACAGAGAGAAAGGTCTTCCTTTTTCCATTGGTTCACCCCCACAAGTGACCACTATGGCTGGGCGTTGCGACCGCCATGCTGCGCTGATCTGAAGCCAGAAGCCAGGTGCTTCTTCCTGGTCTCCCATGCGGGTGCAGGGCCCAAGGACCTGGGCCATCCTCCACTGCACTCCCGGGCCACAGAAGAGAGCTGGACTGGAAGAGGAGCAACCGGGACAGAATCTGGTGTCCCAAACAGGACTAGAATCTGGGGTGCCAGCGCCGCAGGCGGAGAATTAGCCTAGTGAACCAGGGTCCCGTCCAATTTACCAATATTCTTACAAATAGTCTTACTCTTAAAAATTCTCAACTCATATACTTGATAAATCAGCATTAAATTTATAACTTTTAAATTTTGAATTAAATACTGATATGCAATTATTCTAAAACAGAATTATAAAAGCAATGATGTCACACACAACAGATAATGAACGTTCAAAATACTTACTTGCAGAAGCATCCCAGAACTTAACTGACCCATCAGCATGTCTATAAAAAGCAAATGAATTAAGAATGTGATGAAGAAAATAAAAAATATATAGTTTTTCCTTATAAGATAGTCATCAAAATAAGGCAAAAGGTAAAAATCAGTTTAAATAAGCAGTTTCTTGAAAGTAACTTATTTGTATTTTATTATAAAGTAAACTTCCCAGTAAGTTAAAAGTCATGCAGTCTTATTAACATATTTAGCTACAATTGATTTACTTCATAAAAGCAGACTGTTACTTACCCTGTAATAATTATTTCTGGATAACTTTGAGCACCCAAGCCCCAATTACCCCCATTGATGGGCCATTCCTATAAAAAAGATCACTATTATATAAAGCAGCTTGCAAGCATATCAAATATATTCATATATGTGTATACTTATGAAATCACTGCACGTTTTGCTTCCAAAAATGATTTTTAAATATATTTTCTATCAAGTATCAATGTTATCAAGAACTCAAGGTAATAAGTATAAGATAATAAATGTAACATTAAATGTTGAAATTCATGTTTAATACCTTTTTGCTATAACCTTGACGTTTCTGTCTAACGCCAACAGAATAAAGTGCAGGAATAAGGTCCACAGGACAATCAGCAAAATATTCACAACAGGTAACAGGAGATTCATGTATATTCAAAGGGTAGGGGTTTTCGAATATAGGATAGCTTTAACAATAGGAGAAAGAAAAATATTAGTTTAGTGAATTATAACCAATGATTAGCACAATGCAAACTTTTAAGAATACATTCTTATTAATTTTTATGTAAATTTATAAAAATTGAGATCTTTTATAATAGGTTATAAGAATAAATATAGAAACATTAGTTGAGTACCATGTGTAATATATGATATTAACTGTGTATTTATAGTCAAAATTACCTCATTTGCATCTCACATCAAATGTATGATGTACACAATCAACTGATGAACACTTACAGAGTAGAATGTGTCGAAGATATGCCAGCTGGCAATGAGTAGAAGCAGAAATTAAGCAGTGTTTTTAACTAGTAAGCTGTAAGGTTCTCGATAACAGATACCCATCATTATATAGGCAGAGCTAACATAAATTTTTGATGCTTTTCCTTTCTATCAATGGTCAATGTTTAATCCTGGGCATTTTCTTGTTTTAGTAATCATTTAAAATAAAAACCTAACAAAATATTTTCTAGATATGAAATTATTTTACTAAATAAAGATATATCTTTTCAAAAATTATAAAATAAAAGTAAAATCTTATTAAAAAACTATAATCCTAGAATGATATAATTTTTAAAAAAATATCTGAACATCTAGAAGCTGGCTTAAAAAACCTAGAAAATGGGACTGGCACTGTGGTTTAGTGTGTAAAGCTACCGCCTGCAATGTAGGCATAACATACAGACACTGGTTTGGCCTGGTTGCTTCACTTCCTATCCAGCTCTCTGCTAATGGCCTGGGAAAAGCAGCAGCAGATGTCCCAAGTATCTGGGGCCCTGCAACCTACGTGGGAGAACTGGAAGAAGCTTTTGGTTCCTGGGCTCTCCCTCACTCTAAATCTGACTTTCAAATAAATAAATAATAAATCTTAAAAAAAATAGAGAACTTAAACAAAAAATTTTTAAGAAAACCTAGGACATGGAAAATAGCTAAACTGCAAAAATGATTAAAAAACAGAAAATTTCAAATTCTTTATAGATTGCAAAATGAGCCCAACTGTTACCACCCCTGTCCCAAACAGGAGATAAAATACAAAGCAAACAAAAACACATGTTAATAAAGGAGCAGGTTATTTCTGCTCCTTATAACACATATGTAATCAATATTTCATTAGCTCAGGGATTCAGCTATAAGATACATTTAGTAAGTGCTCTCACTAAATAAAATGACAGGTTACTCGCATAGCATTTTCTTTGAATTAAATATCTCAGTACAGACCACATGAAAAATTTCCATTACCTGAGGAGGGGGATAAAAGAAAATGATAGTAAGAAGAAATTATTTTAGGGGATCATATAGAAATAATATTTTCAAATGGTCTTGTTACTTTAAAAAAGAAAAAAATTCAAAATTGATTATTACAAGTGGCAGATACTAAGTTGAAATTAATTTAAGACTGCCTAAAAATCAGGCAAAAAATATTTCTCATGTACTATAGGGTTTCCTGATCTCAGTCCTATTCACATCATGGACAAGAGAATTATTTTTACTGTGGAGGACTGTCCTATTACCAGTGGATGCTTTGCAGAGCCCTTGTTTTTTGACTACTAGACTAGATGCCAGTAACAACCCTTCTTCCTTAGCGTTTACAGATACTGCCAAATATCCTCTGGGGAACAAAATCACACACAACTGAGAAACACTGAAATACTGAATAGGTAAACTCAAGTGTGCTTAATGACTATTTCTAAGCAGGTACAAATACATAATGCGTTTCTATTTAAAGAATTTACCAATAAAAATATTATTATTTATAACAGATAAAAGCAGGACACAGCAAATACCTTAAAAAGTTATCATAAGAATATGACAAATAAGATAAAAAGTGATAATGATCTATCTGGTAGAGAGAAGAGGAAAAGCTTGTAAAAAAGGAAGGCTGACTTTGAAAGGTGTGTGGATATTTGATGGAAAAAAGTAGAGTGTTTCAGCTACTAGGAATTACATTAGACAAGACATAAAATATGATGTCTGTTTAATAAACCATACAGTTTTCTCAGGGAATATGCTATCTGTAGAAGACAATAAGAAATCCAGGCTGGAACTTCTACTGAATACCTACTGTTTAAAGCAGTAGACTGAGAAGGTGTTTTAAAGTGAAAAACAATGATGAACCATGAAAAAGTAACAAGATCAGCACTGCACATAAAATAAATCTGATGATGGTTTGTATAACACATTGCAACAGACAATGAATACAGACAGACAAAAAGAACTTAGAGGTAAATCATGGTGGGATTAATTTTGAGTTGGCCAATTCTGTATGGTTCCGAAGTATTCAAGTATCAGGTTAAATCCTACTAAATTTTGGAAATTCAACAAATTTTTATTAAAATGGAAATTTTATAGGGATTCAACATAATAGAGAAATTTGGCAGCTATTTAAAAACAAGGTTCTGGAGCTCTAAGAAGGCTGAGATGATACATAATGTATACACGGTTTTCAAAGAAACAGCAAATTCTATCTAATAGAGAAATTTTTACCACACACTGACAGAATAACTTACCAAATTTTATTTCTTACCCATTTTGTGCAAGGTCTATAAGTACTAAATCCTTTTCTAGAAGAACCACCACAGCATACGGTTCCTGAAAATCTGGAATAGGATAACAATGCATGAACAATCAGTTTTCAATATGCAAGAAAACAGCAAATGAAATAAGGGTGGTATGTTTCATATTAGATAAATCTATTTCATAACCCATCATGTTTGTAAAGACGAGTAAGACAAGAAGCTCGCATTAACTTGTACAACACTGTAAATTCCAATGCTGGAGCGGCACTGTGACTCAGCAGTGAGTTAACTTACCACTTGAGATGCTAGCATCCCATTATCAGAAAACTAGTTCTAATGCTGGCTGTTGCATTTCTGATCCAGCTTACCAAGTACTTAGGTCAATGTCTCTTATGTGGGAGATCAGACTGGCATTCTTGGTTCCTGTCTTTAGCCTGGCAATGAACCTGGCTGTTGTGGCCATTGGGAAGTGACCAGAGGATAAAAGATCTCACTCTAACACTTTACCTTTCCAATAAATAAAATATTTTTTTAAAAAATCCAAAATTCCATAACAATAATCATTATTGTATGGCATAGAAACAGAACAGAGCTCTAAAATAATATTGACTTTTCTGGGATGTTTTAGACATGCCTGGTAACAACAGAAAAAAGTGCATATTTTTATACTTCAATGAGATAGAAATGAAGTTAAGAAGATGTAGATTTAAATTCTTCTTCTTCACAATAGCTAAAAAAAGAAATACCTTGGAATAAATTTAACCAAGGATGTCAAAGATATCTAAGATGAGAATTAAAAACATTAAAGAAAGAAATAAAAGATACAAAAAATGGAAAAATCTTTCATGTTCATGGATTGGAAGAATCAGTATCATGAAAATGTCCATTCTTCCAAAACCAATTTATAAATTCAATGCTACACCAATCAAAATACCGAAGACATTCTTCTCAGATCTGGAAAAAATGATGCTGAAATTCATATGGAGACAAAGGAGACCTCGAATAGCTAAAGCAATCTTGTACAACAAAAACAAAGCTGGAGGCATCACAATATCAGATTTCAAGGCATACTACAGGGCAGTTATAATCAAAACAGCATGGTACAAAAATAGATAGGCCGGTGCCGCAGCTCAATAGGCTAATCCTCCGCCATGCGGCGCCGGCACACCGGGTTCTAGTCCCAGTCGGGGCGCCGATTCTGTCCCGGTTGTCCCTCTTCCAGGCCAGCTCTCTGCTGTGGCCCGGGAGTGCAGTGGAGGATGGCCCAAGTGCTTGGGCCCTGCACCCCAGGAGACCAGGAGAAGCACCTGGCTCCTGACTTCAGATCAGCGCGGTGCGCCGGTCACAACGTGCCAGCCGCGGTGGCCATTGGAGGGTGAACCAACGGCAAAGGAAGACCTTTCTCTCTCTCTCTCACTGTCCACTCTGCCTGTCAAAAAATAAAAATAAAAATAAATAAATAAATAAAAATAGATAGACCGACCAGTGGAACAGATAGAAACAACAGAAATCAATCCAAACATCTACAGCCAACTTATATTTGATCAAGGATCTAAAACCAATTCCTGGAGCAAGGACAGTCTATTCAACAAATGGTATTGGGAAAACTGGATTTCCACATGCAGAAGCATAAAGCAAGACTCCTACCTTATACCTTACACAAAAATCCACTCAACATGGATTAAAGACCTAAATCTACAACCGACACCATCAAATTATTAGAGAACATTGGAGAAACCCTGTAAGACACTGGCACAGACAAAAACTTCTTGGAAAAGACCCCAGAGGCATAGGTGGTCAAAGCCACAATGAACAACTGGGATTACATCAAATTGAGAAGTTCCTGTACTTCAAAAGAAAGTCAGGAAAGGGAAGAGGCAACCTACAGAATGGGAGAAATTATTCACAAACTATACAACTGATAAAGGATCAATAACCAGAATCTACAAAGAGATCAAGAAACTCCACAATAAAACAAACAACTCAGTTAAGAGATAGGCCAAGGAATTAAACAGACATTTTTCGGGGCTGGCATTGTGGTGTACTAGGTTATTCCTCCACCTACGGCACCAGCATCCCGTATGGGTGTCGGCTTCTAGTCCTGGCTGCTCCTCTTCCAGTCCAGCTCTCTGCTGTGGCCTGGGACAGCAGTGGAGGATGGCGCAAGTGCTTGGGCCCCTGCACCCGCATGGGAGACCAGGAAGAAGCTCCTGGCTCCTGGCTTCAGATCGGTGCAGCTCTGGCTGTTGCGGCCATTTGGAGAGTGAACCAATGGAAGGAAGACCATTCTCTCTGTCTCTCCCTCTCACTGTCTGTAAACTCTACCTGTCAAATAAATAAAAATAAATAAATAAATAGACATTTTTCAAAAGAGGAAATCCAAATGGTCAACAGACACATGAAAAAATGTTCAGGATCACTTATCATCAATGAAATGCAAATCAAAACCACAATGAGGTTTCACCTCACCCTAGTTAGAATGGCTTTCATACAGAACTCAACAAACAACAAATGCTGGCGAGGATGTGGGAAAAAGGTACCTTACTTAATCCACTGTTGGTGGGAAATGCAAACTGGTAAAGCCGCTATGGAAGATAGTTTGGAGATACCTCAGAGACCATATGATCCAGCCATCCCACTCCTTGGAATTTACTCAAGGGAAATGAAATCAGCAAATAAAAGAGTTGTCTGCACCTCCTTGTTTATTGCAGCTCAATTCACAATAGCTAAGACATGGAATCAACCCAAATGCCTGTCAAAAGAATACTGGATAAAGAAATTATGGGATTTGTACTCTATGGGATACTACCACAGCAGTAAAAACAAAATAACAAACAAACAAACAATACAAAACAAAAATGAAATCTGGTCATTTGCAACAAAATGGATGAATCTGGAAAACATCATACTTAGTGAAATAAGCCAGTCCCAAAGGGATAAATATCATGTTCTTCCTGATCGGTAAAAACTGAGCACCCAAAAGGAAACCTACAGAAGTGTAGCTGACACTTATGAGAAGCAATGACTTGAATAGCCCTTGTCTCGATTATCGAGGAACAGTTTTATTATTTTATTTTTTTACTATTTTCTTTTTCTACTTAGTACCATTGGTTGAACTCTTAACACAAAAATATGCATTGGTATTTAAACACAACTGAAAAGAGATCCCAATAAAAAATAAGAGTGGGAATAAGAGAGGGAGGAGATATACAGTCCAGCACACATTCCCATGGACATACCCCTAAGGGTAAAGCTAAAACTTTGCCATGGGACTCCAAATCCCATTAAGCTGTGTAGTACTAATGCCATCTTCCATGGTAAAGTGATCATATTGAGTTTGTAACTGATAATATAGATAGGAATAAGTATAAAAGGAATCACATAAATAAGACCAAGTGTATGGTAATAATAATAGGATTAAAAAGGAGAGAATGATCCAACATGGGAAACAGGTCACACAGCAGACTCATAGAAAGACAAATGCCCTAAACTGCACTCTGACCTCAGAATCAGCCCTTAAGGCATTAGGATCTGGATAAAAAGCCCAAGAGAGCTTTTCAGGCATGGAAAACCAAGATACTGTGGCAAAAAATGATCTACATGAAGGATCTCAGAGTGACATCCCAGTGGAAAGAAGGAGCCATCAAAGAAGGATGTACTTTTCTCTGAAGGGAGGAGAGAGCTTCCACTTTGCTTATGGCCCTGTCTAAATACTGATGGAGTTTGTGGACTCAAAAGGCTTTCATAGTCTTGGCAGCTCATGTCAAGAGCCTCAGGTGATCACTGATGTCATACATAAGAGTGTTAATTGTTAAGTTAACAGTAGGAGTCACTGTGCATTTACTTCCCATGCAGGACCTCTGTCCTCAATGAACTATATTATGAGAATTAACTGTAAGACTTCTCAGTTTTGTGTGTGTGGGTGTATGTGTGCAAACTGTTGAAATCTTTGCTTAGTATAGATTTGGTATTCTGTATATAAAGATAATTAAAAATGAATCTTAATGAAGAATGGGATGGGAGAGGGTGTAGGTGATGGGACAGGAGTTGGGGGGAAGGCAGGTATGGAGGGAAGAACTGCTATATTTCTAAAGGTGTACCTATGAAATTTGTATTCATTAAATAAAAGCTTTCTAAAAAAAAGTAAATTCCTCTTCAATTTTTTGTACGGTTGTGATGATTAATCCATTCTGTCAGCTTGTCTATGCAATGGTAATTTCAGACACTTGGTCAAACACCAGTCTAAATTTTGCTATGAGGGTATTTTATACATGATTAACATTTAAATCAGTAGATTTCTGAGTAGATTACTATCTGAATGGGTGAGGCTCTTCTTATCAGATCAAAGTCATAAAGATACAAACTGAGCTTTTCTGAAAAAGTAGCAATTACACTTCCAAATTCTAATATAGAAACCAAGCCTAAGAGTCCAATCTGATTTGGGATTCAAGATGGCAACATCTACTGTTTCTTGAATATCTAGTATGCTGGCCTGGTTTTCTCCACAGATTTCAGCACCCACAACTGCCAATTCCTTAAAATCAATCAATCAATCATTCTCTCTCCATGTGTGTGTGTGTGTGTGTGTGTGTGTGTGTGTGTATTCCTCTCCTATTGGTTCTACTTCTCTGGAGAATCCTAATACATTAGCATTTTACAGAATTTTAAAATGTTTCTTAATATAGGTAGTGTTTATTATTCAAATGACAAAATAAACTACTGAAATAAAATCTGCAAGACGTCAAAGGCAGTATCTCTTCTCCAGAAAAATTAGCAAAACCAGATAAGGAAAATACAAATAGGTCTTTGTTTTGAATATTACATATCTATTGAAAATGAGCTTTAAAGATGCAAAGCTTACCATTCGGGTATGGTGTTTCACACAGTGTTAGAAAATCAACAATTGAATAGTCCATTTCTAGCACAGCAGTACTTTTCCCATGCATCACTGTTAAGCAAGGTCTTCTTCCTACAGTATCATATGACAAACCTCCTGATAAAATAATAAAAGGTTCCCTGGAAATAAAATACATAATTAGGATTACAATTAGCATAGCAATGACTATTTTGCTGTGTATTATAATATTTTAATTAATGAAACAACAGAATCCTAAATTCTAATATTCTTATAAGTCATTTAATTGAATAGTCACATGTGGAATTTTTAATTGGATGAGGTAAGGCCCAGGTGAATTTCTGACAATTAACCTACAACAAAAATGAACTGTAATCACATTTCACTCTTATTCTCTAAAATGTTTTCTTTGATACATAATATAAAATTGTCATAAAATTTTTTTAGGGTTTCTGCTGAAAGGTCTCTTGAATGCATTGCTTTTATTCTGGTCTTAACCAGGACTTCCTAATAAAAGTTCCCAAAGAGAATCTGAACACCTTGAGATATCCATTGTATGTAATGAATTAATAACTTGAGGAGGCATCAAGAACTGTAGCAGCTACAAATCACCCTTGAGAGAACTGAGAATCTGTAAGCCTTGATTTTCTTCTAGAACGTTTGCAGATATATTCTCAAAATGTAACTACCACATACTAACCTACAAGCTACCATCTTGCCATTTCTTGTTAGTCTTACAACTCTGTTAATTTCTTCCCTTTCATTATTAAATCAAAGTGGTTTATCTAAATCAATTTTTAAATACTGTATTACAAATATCTTTTCATGGGACCTGGGCTGTGATGGAGTGGATTCAAGCTTCCACCTTTGATGCTGGCATCCCAGGCACCAGAAGATGTCCCTGGTGTTCGGGCCCCTGGACCCACATGACAGGTCCAGAGGAAGCTCCTGGCTCCTGGCTTTGGTCTGGCCCAGTCCTGGCCATTGTGGCCATCTGGGGAATGAACCAGCAGAAAGATCTTCTCTCTCTGTCTCTCCCTCTCCTTCTGTAACTCACTTTCAAAATAAAAATGGATAAATCTTAAAAAAAAGTATCTTATCTTTTCATATAGTATGGTCTGAAAGTATTTCTTTGACTTCCTTTCTATTTGTTGGAAATAAAGTTACACAGGGTACATCTTACAAATGATTTAAAGTTTTCTGTGTCTGATTTCAAGTCTCTTCATTTATGATTACTTAAGTTTTAGTTGTTTAAAGAAAGTCAGATTGCCACATGCTGTGCCTCATTTGTATATGTCTGGAGTCTTAAGTTACCCTACCCTAACTTGTCCTACAAATGGGCCTTCAGAGATGGGAGTTTCTAGCAGGAGAGCTCAGCTACTTGTACACCTCTGAAGAATGACCCTTCTCTACTGCAAAAGGTTGTTCTGTTCAACACAGCACAAAGCTTCAGGAGACACACACACAGAGTAGTGAGGAAAGCAGGGGACAACTGTCTAGCCAGTTAGTTCAGCCAAACCAACCAATCTTAGTGGTCAGTAGTGTGATAGATGTCACAGCCAGATCACCCTCATATCCATGGAGATTTTAAAGCTTACTACATACCTAAAGCTTACACCATACCTACCCCCCTTCATCACCCACTGTTCATGATGGTACTCCTTTCATTTCCTTTTATCAAAACTTTTTAAGTCTTCCCATCTCCTACAAGAAGTATGTAGTAATAGCTAATGGTTGAAAGTACTAGTTCTAGAACTAATCCATGTGCATCTGAATCTCAGTTCTGCCTTTAGGTTCTGTGGAATCTTAGACAAGTTGTTGTCTCTAGTTTCCACATCTACATCATGGAGATAGAGTGATAAGTCGCTAATTTCAAATGATTCTTGAATTGGACAGTGCCTGGCCTATGGTACACCATTAGGAAAAGTTATCTATTATTATTAGTATGATCATATCATCATTATCACCCATTGTGACAAATGTCCTTCATTGTGATTGGAAAATAAAACTGAAACAAGAACACACAAACTTCACTAAAATTTAATTAGATAGGTTGGTCATCATCCAGGTATGTAATAATTATGTAGACAATAGCTACATAATTATATTTATGTAAGTATATTGCATTATCATATTGTCAGGCAATAACCACTCAATCTATGAACCACTATAGATTATATATGTTCATTGTAATGCCACAAAATTTTAATGATAAATATTAATGAAAAGTAGCTTTTACAAGAAAACACCAGTAACAATTACAATGACACTTAAATATTCTCACAGAACTATGAAAGTTCTAAGTTTCTGTTGGCATTTTAGCATTTTATTAAAAGTCCTAGGTCTCTAGATCATTTTCTAGGTAATATATGAATTATGAGTGAAGATTATTTTATTTCCTTTTCTAACTTAAAAGTAAGCCTTTTGATATTGTAAGAAAGCCTCGAGGTAAAATGATTTTTATTCCATTAGTTTAGGTAGAATTTTAATGGCGTCCTTTTTGGTTTATTGGGTGTTAAGACTCTCATGTTGGACGGTGTCATCCAGGTTTTAGAGACATTTGTTTGGAGGTTTTATAATGTGATTGGACTTTTAACAGACTAGACACTGCATGGGGTAGATATGCTTTCTGCTTCTGAGTAACCTTCCCATGCTGGCCTTGACAACAGGTTTGGCTGAAGCTGGGTTTCCATATCAATACCCTTTTACTTAAAGGAGCCACCTCTACCTAACAAGCCCTATATGACTAATCTGCTTAACATTCTATGATACTACCTATTCATTCATACAAAGATTTTTTGGAACACCTGAGTTCCTGGGAATAAACCAGCTCCCTCTTGTCTAGTATAGGCAGAGAGTTCACACTCAATAAATACTCTAAAGAAGATAAAACAAAGTGAAGTGATGGACCGATTATAAGAGTAAAGTCACTGAGGTAGAGTCGAGTCACTGATGCCCAGGAACACTTCCTAGGATGACAAATGAGGTGGGATCAGAATGAAGACACATGGCAATTCACAGAGCTTAATCCAGGGAGAAGGCATACTCCAGGCAGAAATGAGCCACTGCCATGATCCCAAGTCAGGAATGAACCGGGTATAACTGAGGAACTAAAAGGCCAGTGTATCTGCTGCACAGTGAGTAAAGGTTAAGTGGCAATGGATAACAGGACCACAAGTCTTGCAAACATATCTCAATTACTCCATGCACTGGGATCTCTAGAATTTGTCTCCTCTTTTCCATCTCCATAATAACTCTACTTCTGGCCCTTGTCACTTACAGAATATCACTACAATAGAATCAGCATAGGTTAACTAATTGGGCCATACTTTTCCTTATTCTAGGTTTAGTTAACTCCTGTTCCTCATTTAGAACTCAGCCCGATCTTAACCATGTCAGAAAATGTTTTCAGGATCCATTTACCATGATTTAGTTGGGGCATCATTATGTGTTCCTTAGCACCTTCTGCATAGTTCTACTTTGCCTTCATTCCTGAATTATCATCCTTCAGTTGTTGTCTATTACCTTTAAAACCCTAAGAAGGTACCCCAAAAGTGATGGACTAAGACACATTTTAAATAACACTAAATGCAAAGCTGAGCTCACCAATGCCCACTACACTTCATAAATTGGAAATGCTGAAGCAACAGACCTAGATATTTGAGTAATTACAAAACATGGCCAGATTTTGAAAAACACTAAGTTTAAACACTAAGTTTGAAAAACTCTAAGTTTAACAGTGTGCTAATCTGATACTTTCTCTGCATAATTAGTGCTAACCACTTTTATTATTCACTATCTCTACATATTAAGGTTTAGGCTTTAAATAGGTAATCTCATATACTATTACCTATATTTCTAATTGTTTACATTTCTGGTCTTACCATAATCTTCCATTTTTTTTCAAATGGAAATATCAAATTCTTTTTCCTTTTTTTAAAGATTTATTTATTTATTTGAAAGTCACAGTTCTGGAGACAGAAAAAGAGACAAAGAGAGATCTTCCATCTGCTGGTTCACTCCCAAGATGGCTGTAATGGCTGGGGCTAGGCCAGGTCAAAGCTATGAGCCAGGAGCTTTGTCCAGGTCTCCCATGTGGGTGGCAGGGGCCCAAGTACTTAGGCCATCTTCCACTGCTTTTCCCAGGCAATTAGGAAGGAGCTGGATCAAAAATTGACGACATGAGTTGGTGCCCATCCTATCATTGCAGGTGGTGGCTTTCCCCATACGGTATAACACCAGCCCCCTCTAATTCAATTTCTATTTCAGAAGGAATACTCAGTACTTGATACTTGATAAGTAGAATTAAATAACTTAGCTCCTAAAAGTTACCTTGTAATTAATATCAAAGCTTTACCATCCCAGAACTTAGCACAAAGTCCCAAGGTGACTTATTTACTGAATGAATGAATAATAATTGATTTTTGTGATATTCCATATCCAAGTTAAAATATACATATTTATGTATAATTTGAAAAGTCTAACAGAAATTTATACTGTCATATTTGGTATCAAGTTGTCTATTTTCCACCACAAAAACGTTAAGTGCAAAGTTTAAATTTATTTTGTTGACTATAAGTCAGTGGTAATGGGTTCATGTACATACATGGTTAGAATGAAAGACATACACACTACAAATATCAATGAATGCGTTCTACTAGGTGTTTTGAGCTTTCAAAAGAATGGATAATAAACAGTGATTTTTAATAATCTGATTCCTTAATGTAAAGGTCAAGAAAAAAATAAAATGAAATTTAAAATATCATGATATGAATTAAAAGCACTCTTCTAATTATAGAATCTTTTTTAGATTATTTCTTTATTTGAAAGGCAGAGTTAAAAAGAAAGAGGGAGAAACAGAGAGATCATCCATCTGCTGGTTTACTCCCCAAAATGGCAACAACAGACAAGCTGGGAAGGCTGAAGCAGGAGTCTGGAACTCTCTTTGGGTTTCCCACATGGGCGGCATGGGCCCATTAACTTAGGCCATCTGCTGCTGCTTTCTCAAGTGCATTAGCAAGGAACTGGAATGTGGGACAGCTGGCACTAAAAATATGGGATGCTGGTGCCCACTGTGCCACAATGCCAGCCCTGATCTTACAGTCTTGTACAGTGCTAAGTTGTGTGATCAAGAACTATCTAAAAAAAATTTTTTAACTTATTGCAAATTAGTGCTTCTGAATAAACACCCCCCCCAAAAAAAACTAAAACCATGTATGTAAATGTAGAAATGCCAAATTTTTAAAGATTTATTTATTTGAAAGTAGGAATTACATAGAAAATGAGAGCAGAGAGTGAGAGGTCTTCTATCCGTTGGTTCACTCCACAATTGGCCACAATGGCCAGAGCTGAGCTAATCCGAAGCCAGGAGCCAGGAGCTTCTTCGGGTCTCCCAAGGACTTGGGTCTTCCTCCATTGCTTTCCCAGGCCATAGCAGAGAGCTGGACCGGAAGTGGAGCAGCTAGGACACAAATTGGTGCCCATAGGATGCAGGCAGCTGCTTTACCCACTACACCACAGCGCCAGCCCTGAAGTTTCTATACTCTGACTCCTGATTTCTGTACTGATCTTGTCTCAGACCAGCAAACGATTAGGAACTATTTATAGGCCATAGTAGCATAATCTAGTATACAAGAAGTAGAGCCATCTAATAACATTATTTGACTTATCCTATTGCTATGGGGTATGGGGACAATGTGAGGACGTCACCTTAATTTGCAACCACATTACTCTTTCACAGGGTGCGTCTGGGTAGGGAAATAGACCCCAGGAGCTACTCTTTGACAAAGAGAACTATTGACCACTTTTGGAAAGTTTCTTCCAACATTCTTTTTGAGTGAAAAGGGGAATAATAAGCAACATAAGAATACATTATTATGGGGCCAGTGCTGAGGCATAGCGGGTAAAGCAGCCATCTACAATGCCGGCATCCCATATGGGCATCCCAGCTGCTCCACTTCCGATCAAGCTCTCTGCTCTGACATGAGAAAGCAGTAGAAGATGGCCCAAGTCCTTGGGCCCCTGCACCTGCATGGGAGACCTGGAAGAAGCTCCTAGCTCCTGGTTTCAGATTGGCTCATCTCCAGCTGTTGCCACCATCTAGGCAGTGAACCAGCAGATGGAAGACCTCTCTCTCTGTCTCTGCCTCTCTGTATCTCTGCCTTTCAAATAAATAAATAAATCTTCTTTTTAAAAAAATACATCATTATGACAATGAAGCACAGTATGGTGAATAGAAAGCATAGCAGGTAAGAGTGCAGGCTTCGGAAGCAGACACTTGTGTTTAAGTCTCAGCTCGGTTACACTGTATTTGAGCCTAGGGAGATTACTGACGCCATAAACAAGAGTGTCAAATTGTTAAATCAACTTCAGGAGTCACTGTGTACTTACGTCTCATGAGGGATCTGTCCTTAATGTGTTATCCAATGTGAAATAATGCTATTACTAGTACTGAAACAGGATTTTTACACTTTGTGTTTCTGAGTGGGTGCAAACTGATGAAATCTTTACATAGTATATATTGAATCGATCTTCTTTATATAAAGATAATTGCAAATGATTAAAAAATCTTGGTGATAAACTGGAAATTGCATAGACAATTAATCAATTTTAAAAAAAAAATCATGTAGGATCTCTGTCCTTAATGTGCTGTACATTGTGAATTAATACTATAACTAGCACTCCAACAGTATTATCATTTTGTGTCTCTATGCGAGGGCAAACTGTTGAAATCTTTACGTAATATGTACTAAATTGATCTTCTGTGTATAAAGAGAATTGAAAATGAATCTTGATGTGAACAGAAGGGGAAAGGGAGCGGGAAAGGGGAGGGTAGGGGGAGGGAGAGAAGTTGTGGGGGGGGGAGCCATTGTGATCCATAAGCTGTTCTTTGGAAATTTATATTCTTTAAATAAAAGCTTTATAAAAAAAAAAAAAAAAGAATGAACAATTTACTTCAACTCTCTGAGCCTGGGTTTTCTCTTCAGTAATGCCCAGCTCATAAGACTGCTCTGAGAATTCAATATATAAATTCTTTATTTCATGGCTCAGTACAAAAGACATTCTCAGAAAGTACTGGTTATTTTTTTACAGGTTTGATCATCAGGATATCCCAGTATCTTGTTTGTTCAAACCTGTACCTTTGCCAACTGTAAAAGGACCTTCTGGAACTAGGGTAAAAATCTTCAAAACCAGTTTTCTGTGGCCAGCAGTGTGCTGTAATGGGTAAAGCTGCCACCTGGAATGCCAACATCCCATATGGGTGCCGGTTCAGGTCCTGGATGCTCTACTTTCTTTCCAGCTCTCTGTTAATGTGCCTGGGAAAGCAGCAGAAGATGGGCCAAGTGCTTGAGCCCTTGCACCTTGTGGGAGACCTGGAAGAAACTCCTGGCTTCGGGCTCTCAGCTCTGGTCATTGTAGACATTTGGGGAGTGAACCAGCAGATGGAAGAGCTCTCTCCATCTGCCTCTGTGTGAATCTGCCTTTCAAATAAATAAATATTTAAAAAGAAAAAAAATGAAAATATGCATTACTAACAACTTTTAATTTTTATAAAGGGTGTAATAATCAGTTATTATAATTAGACATTATATAAATGGCATTATAACTAATAAAGAAAATAATAGTGTCCTTAGTTTATTGAAAAGGATTGTTAGTGTCATACAATGAAATAAAATGGCACCCTTTCTCTAATAGAAAACAAAACAAACATTAAGCATCAACAAGATAACTCAACAGAGTTTGATAAACCTGTCTGGACCATACAAAGTCCACAGAAATTATACCTTGAATCTTTATTAGAGTAGTTTTAATATGAAGATTGGTTATTATGGGCTTAACATGTAGGTTGGCAAGAGATTTGTAAGAATACAACAGCAATTCAGATTAGTTTTTCACTTTGGATCTTTTTAGTATCATACAAATAAAGAAAATTCAATAGTGTAACAAACACGCACTATGTAAAAATGAAATCTAAAATCTTTAATATAATATTTGCCATTTGGAATTAATTTGTGATTAAATGGGCCATATTTGAGGCTCAAAGTATTGAAAGCATGACTCAAAGTTCACCTATGAGAGAAACTTTAATAGTTTTCAACATTAGTTATGATGAACAAAGGTCTTAGATGGATTTGTTCCTGCTTTCTAGGTAGACACAATTTAAATAATATAAATTGATATCAACATATACTATAAGCAGCCAAGTAAAAGTAATAGAATAATAATCAAATCATCACTAAGATATTCAGTATACATAGAGATCAACAGTGAAAGCATTTCAGAAATGGAGAAAAATGTAAATTGGACTAAATAATGATTGGAAATCCTTTAATCAGCCTCAACAATCCATAAAATTTTAATAATATGCCAAAGAATCCAGCCGTTGTGGCCATCTGGGGAGTGAACCAGCGGATGGAAGATCCCTCTCTCTGTCTCTTCCTCTCTCTGTAACTCTGTCTTTCAAATAAATAAAACAAATCTTTAAAAAACAAAAAAACTATATTAATCATCTTTCTCCAAAAAAGAAAAGTGATTAAACAAAAGCAGATAGGAAGTCATACTAGTAATATCACTACATGAGCTGGCTTAACTGTTTCCTGCATTTGAACACATGCTGCATGGAGGGTTATTTTCTATTTTACTGTAGTACAGAGAGGACACAACAACTGTGTTAAGAAATGCAAATCAAATGTTATCTTTCTAAAAAACATTTACTTATTTGCTATTTTCATCTACTTGAAAGACAGAGTGGGAGAGTGACAGACACAGAGATGCTGATCTTTCATTTGCTGATTCCTTGTCAAATGCCTACAAATAGCCAGGGCTGGGTCAGGCTGAAGCAAGGAGCCCAGAAATCCATTCAGGTCGCACACATGAATGGCAGGGGCCCAACCACTTGGGCCACTGTCTGTTGCCTTCCAGGGCATACTGGCAGCAATGCTGAACTGGAAGCAGAGTAACCAGGACTCAGACCAGCACAATCCAGGATGCATGCGTCTAAAGCAGCATCACAACACATACCCCAAATGTATTCTTAAATAAATGAAGGTGAATGGCTGCTTATCCTAGTTAGGTAACGAGTGTCATTGGGACAAATATTTTAGTTTTGAGAGAATAAAAACAATGCAGATAAATCTGGAGTGGGTTATTCATTGACTCTACAGAGACAGTGGTAATAATATAACAAAATTAACCTACTTATGATTGAAATACTTTTTTAAAGAATCATTTATTTATTTATTTGAAAGGCGGAGTTACATGGGGGGGGGAGAAATCTTTGATCCACTGGTTCATTCCCCAAATGTCTGCAATGGCTAGAGCATGGCCAATATGAAGCCAGGAGCTTCTTCTGTGTCTCCCACATGGGAGCAGGGGCCCAAGCACTTGGGTCATCTTCCGCTGCTTTCCCAGGCTGGATTGAAGTGGAACAGCCGGGACTTGAATTGGTGCCCATATGGGATGCTGGTGCCACAGGCGGAGGCTTTACCCACTATGCTACAGTGCGGGGCCTGGCTGAAATATTTAAAAAATCATTTTTTAAATTTGTTTGAGAGGGAGAAGAGGGAAAGAGGAACAGAGAGGGAGAAGGAGAGGAAAAGAGAGAGAGAAAGAGAGAGAGAGAACGAGCATCTGTTGGATCACTGCCCAATTCCCAACAGCCAAGGCTGTGCCAAGCCAAACCAGGAGCTGGGAACTCAATCTGGGTCTCCTAGGTGGGGAGTGGGACCACAAGCACTTGAGCCATCATCTTCTGCCTCCTGCAGTGCACATCAGCAGGAGGCTGGAACCAGAGCAGAGCTGGGACTCAAACTCAAGCATTTATGAGGTGCACGTGGGCATCCCATAACTTGTCTTAACTCCTGTGCCAAATGTGCACTCTAGATTGAAATCTTTGATTGACATGTTAAATGCAGTATGCAAAGAGAGGGGAAATTAACTGATGAGGCATTCAAAATTTTAAGTCCATAAACTCAATGAGAGCTTTTCTCACTAGGGTCAACATAAATATGACTGTGGATTTTATCTATGACAGTCTTTTTCCCTTGAGTACAAAGGGAAATCATAAAATTGGAACTTAAAACTCATCAAATAAGAATGAAATCTGTACCCTGAAAATGCTAAGAAGCTCTCTAGCCCTCTGAGTAACTGAGTTACCTGCATTAGGTTAATTAGTGTAAGAGGCACAGAAAAATCTATCATTGCATTATGATTAGCTGTAGAATATGATTTGATGCTTAACGATTATTTAAAAGATAATCAAGTGTAAAAGAGAATCTAACTCTCTTTGCAAACTAAGTTGCTTGTAGATCCTAACCCATGCCATATGTGAGAATACTCTGGTGCCACCTTGGACTCACACCCTAGCTCTCATTGCTTGGAGGAAATTACTCAACTTTTCTAAGAATCATATATTTACACTAAATAGAAATGAAAAAATTTAACAGGGCCCCTATAAAAATTATGAATGATAATACATTCAAATTGCACAACAGATTATCAGGCACATAGTATGCAAGTAACAGTAGTTTATTTTATCTATTTCTTTTTATCTCTGTGCTTAACAGCCAAACCATTGAAGTAAGGGTCTTGGGTTCCAGATGTAAGATGAGATATAAGTAAGGATGGGAGAACTGTAAAAATCATAAAAGAGAACCACTCTGACCCTGAAAGAGGGCATGGCATCCAACTGAGTTTGTCTTCTTGCTGCTAGGGTTTAGCAAGATTTGGGATGGAGGATGGAAAATGAATATAGAACAATGCTGATACTGATACATTGGTGGCAATAGAGGAGGTTCTCGGGATAATCAAAGGAACAAACAGCAAGAGTAGTATTACTATAAAGATTGCTACCAAATCTGTATTCCCAGAACATTGTTTTCAGTGGTCAACACTTTCATAAATGAAGATGTCAGTTTGACCTTCTGCAGTTTTAGCAGCTAATTCAGGAGGGATCTGTGTGGGGGAGTATTATCATGCAGACTTGTGTTTAATGTGAACAGAGTAAGTTTCAATAAAAAGGACGTGTACTGTGTTTAACAGTACAGACTTAAGTAATCAGGATAATCTTAGGCAAATTCAACTTCTCCAGTTTCCTCATCTACTAGACATTGATAACAATTATAACTGCATTTTGGGGTTGTAACTAAGATCGCATAAATTTATCATGCATAAAGCACTTAGGACAGTGTGTGGCACACAGGAAGCAAGACCTAAGTGTTGCCAAAGTTATTAAAGAGCAATCTACTGTTGAAAAGTTCTAGGGCAATCTTTGTGCAAAGGGGAGTTTGCTTTTGGGCCTTGGGCAGTTAGGACTGTCCCACTTGAAAAAAGGTCCTGGCAGCAGAGGGAGAAACCATGGTACGGAAGTTGGAAAGTGATACTGATCCTCCAAATGTGACTACACTGTCTTATTTAATTGTAATAATGTTTACTTTTGTGTACTTTAGAAATTTTCAGACCAGAAATTCACAAATGTACTCTGGGTTTTTATTATAGCCTGTGTTTTTCTATGTTGTAATATAGGTAATTCATCTACAGTTTTAGTTCCATATATAAAATTAAATTTAAAAAATCACCTTACCTTCTAATTCACTTGAAAACAAATACCAGCACCATAAAGAAAAGAAAGAAACAGTCAGGAGAGTTGAAGAGGTAACCGACAGAATGGGAAAAAATATTTGCAAACTACGCAACAGATAAAGGGTTGATAACCAGAATCTACAAAGAAATCAAGAAACTGCACAACATCAAAACAAACAACCCACTAAGAGATGGGCCTAGGACCTCAATAGACACTTTTCAAAAAAGGAAATCCAAATGGCCAACAGACACATGGAAAAATGTTCAAGATCACTAGCAATCAGGGAAATGCAAATCAAAACCACAATGAGGTTTCACCTCACCCCAGTTAGAATGGCTCACGTTCAAATATCTACCAACAAGAGATGCTGGAGAGGATGTGGGGAAAAAGAGACACTAACCCACTGTTGGTGGGAATGCAAACTGGTTAAGCCACTATGGAAGTCAGTTTGGAATTTCCTCAGAAACCTGAATATAACCATACCATACAACCCAGCCATCCCACTCCTTGGAATTTACTCAAAGGAAATTAAATTGGCAAACAAAAAAGCCGTCTGCACAGTAATGTTTATTGCAGCTCAGTTCACAATAGCTAAGACCTGGAACCAACCCAAATGCCCATCAAAAGTAGACTGGACAAAGAAATTATGGGACATGTACTCTATAGAATACTATACAGCAGTCAAAAACAATGAAATCCGGTCATTTGCAACAAAATGGAGGAATCTGGAAAACATTACGCTGAGTGAATTAAGCCAGTCCCAAAGGGACAAATATCATATGTTCTCCCTGACTGGTGACAACTAACTGAGCACCAAAGGGGAAACCTGTTGAAGTGAAATGGACACTATGATAAACAGTGACTTGATCAGCCCTTGTGCTGACTGCAGATGTACAATGTAATACTTTATCCATTTTAGTATTTTTTCTCTTTTTGTTCCAGTACTATTGGTTGAATTCTGTTATTAACACATAATTATTCTTAGGTGTTTAAATTTTAACTGAAAAGTGATCCCTGTTTAATATGACAGTGGGAATAAGAGAGGGAGGAGATGTACAATTTGGGACATGCTCAATCAGACATGCCCCAAATGGTGGAGTTAGAAATGTGCCAGGGGAGTCCAATACAATCCCATCAAGGTGGCATGTACCAAGGCCATCTCACTAGTCCAAGTGATCATCTTCAGTTCACAGTTGATCACACTGATAGGTCTAAGAGTCAAAGGGATCACACAAACAAGACTAGTGTCTGCTAATACTAACTGACAGAATCAAAAAGGGAGAGAATGATCCATCATGGGAAACGGGATACACAGCAGACTTATAGAAGGGCAGATGTCCTAAATAGCAGTCTGGCCTCAGAATCAGCCTTTAAGGCATTCGGATCTGGCTCAAGAGCCCATGAGAGTATTTTAGGCATGGAAAGCCAAGACACTCTGGAAAAAAAAAAAAATAATAAAAAAAGAAGACCTAAATGAAAGATCTCTGTGAGTGAGATCCCAGTGGAAAGAATGGGGCCATCAAAGAAGGAGGTACCTTTCTCTGAAGGGAGGAGAGAACTTCCACTTTGACTATGACCCTGTCAGAATAAGATTGAAGTCGGTGAACCCTAAAGGCTTCCATAGCCTTGGCAACTCATGACTAGAGCCTAGGGAGATTACTGACGCCATAAACAAGAGTGTCAAATTGTTTTTTTTTTTTTTTTTTGACAGGCAGAGTGGACAGTGAGAGAGAGAGACAGAGAGAAAGGTCTTCCTTTAGCCGTTGGTTCACCCTCCAATGGCTGCCGCGGCCGGCGCGCTGCGGCCGGCGCACCGCGCTCATCCGATGGCAGGAGCCAGGTGCTAGGTACTTTTCCTGGTCTCCCATGGGGTGCAGGGCCCAAGCACTTGGGCCATCCTCCACTGCACTCCCAGGCCACAGCAGAGGGCTGGCCTGGAAGAGGGGCAACCGGGACAGGATCCGGCGCCCCAACCGGGACTAGAACCCGGTGTGCCGGCGCCGCAAGGCGGAGGATTAGCCTGTTGAGCCATGGCACCGGCAAGAGTGTCAAATTGTTAAGTCAACAACAGGAGTCACTGTGTACTTACTTCTCATGTGGGATCTGTCCTTAATGTGTTGTCCAATGTGAAGTAATGCTATAACTAGTACTGAAACAGTATTTTACACTTTGTGTTTCTGTGTGGGTGCAAACTGATTAACTTTTTACTTAATATATACTAAATCGATCTTCTGTATATAAAGATAATTAAAAATGAATCTTGATGTGAATGGAATGGGAGAGGGAGCGGGAAATGGGAGGGGTGAGAGTGGGAAGGAAATTATAGGGTGGGGAGCCATTGTAATCCATAAACTGTACTTTGGAAATTTATATTTACTAAATAAAAAATAAATAAATAAAAATTTAAAAAAAAGAAACACAAACAAAATCCAAAAGCTTTTTCTTAAAAATAAAGATATCACGGAAAGTATAAGAACAAAAAGCAAGGAAAAATCCACAAAAGAACAATATTTCAAGACATGAAAATTCTAAGAAATGTAAAGTCCAATAAAATGTTATTAGAACATAGTGATAAGTAGTTGCAACAGAGACTATATAGCTTAAACCCTAAAGTATTTATTTGGCAGTTGTATACAGAGAAAGATTGTAATAGCTGGCATTTGCCATAGTAAATGTTATGATGAAAGAGAGCAAGTTTCCTAGATGTGATTCTCTGAATGTGACTAGACTGTTGTATTTAACTGTAATAATGTTTGCTTTTAGGTTCCAAAACAAAAAGACCTTCTCTCTAAAGGTGGTAATTCTTCAGAGGTCATTTTCAAATCAAGTTCCTATTTCTAATATCTTTGATGTAGATTTTATCATGCCCCAGTTTCCCTTTCTTTATTTTCAGTTCCTTAGTCATCAGTTTGGTGACTGCGAGTCAACTCTGTGCTACAGATTAATTCACTAAATTATTAAGGAATCGCTCAATAGTCAGGCCTTCCCACCCTACAAGACCTGAAGTCACAAAGACTCAGAATTTAGTTATCACTTTTATTATTACTAATGCTAGACTCTACTCTGAGAGTTTCATAGAACTACAAACCCTGGTCAAAATAATACTGACATATCCACAGACTCCAGACAGCCTGCTCTGCCATTATAAAAGAAACATACTGATCTCTTATCACTCACCAATCAAAGGAAGGCCACTAGCACTGTGGACCAACCAAGAACTTGCACACAATCAGATCACTCACTGTTCAATCCCCACTTTTTAAGATTCACTGTTCTAAATCACTCACAGAGTTTGAGAATTGAGCAATAGATGCCCAACTGCTTGAGCTATAAGCATTGCAAAATAAACTCCCACTTTCTCCTACCGCCTCAGTAAAGTGATTACTTGCTTTACTGAGGACAAGTGAACCCAGGTTTTTGAGGTTCTACAGCAATTTCTAAATAGAAATGAACTCTTCTAATGCTGTGTAGTGTAAAGCACTGAAGAGTTTCCCTGGAGGCAGATGTTTGGCTGAGCAGTTAAGATGCTGGTTAAGACATCTGTGTCCTATGTCTCAGTATGCTTTTAATACCTAGCTTGAGCTTATGACTCCAGCTACTTGTTAATGCAGACCCTGGGAGGCAGCAGCAATGGTTCAGGTTATTGAGTCCCTACCACTCACAGACAGAGTTGTCTATCAAGGATCCATGTGGGGCAGCGCTGTGGCTCAATAGGCTAATCCTCCACCTTGCGGCGCCGGCACACCGGGTTCTAGTCCCAGTTGCCCCTCTTCCAGGCCAGCTCTCTGCTGTGGCCAGGGAGTGCAGTGGAGGATGGCCCAAGTCCTTGGGCCCTGCACCCCATGGGAGACCAGGAGGAAGCACCTGGCTCCAGCCTTTGGATCAGTGTGGTGTGCCAGCCGCAGCGCGCCAGCCATGGCGGCCATTGGAGGGTGAACCAATGGCAAAGGAAGACCTTTCTCTCTCTCTCTCTCTCACTGTGCACTTTGTCAAAAAAAAAAAAAAAACACAAGGAATTTTTTGAAACCCATATATACTTAAAATATGCATTTCCATGAACTTCTTGAAAATCCCTTTAAATACCTCTCATGTGCTAGACACATTATACTATTTATCTTAATACATAATGAAGAATTTCCTAAAGTACAAATTACTGTCCTCATATTAATGAGATTAAAAAGAAAGGCACAGAGAGACTAAGCAACTGGCTGAGATAATACAGTGAGTTGCAGACAGGATTCAAAATCAAGTTTGACAGTCCAAAACCTCAGTTATCTCTGTCTCCCTGCATTCTGCCCTGTTTCTCTTTCAATTAAAACTAGTAAGTCTTTAAAGGTAGCAGGGGTGGCAGTGTTCTGGCAAAGTGGATTAAGCTGCAGCCTGTGACATACACATCCCATAATTACAGGTTCGAGTCCTGGTTCCTCCACTTCTGATCCAGCTCCTTGCTTATGTGCCCAGGAAAGCACTGGAAGATGGCCCAAATACCAGAACCCTGCCACACACGTGGGAGACCCAGAAGAAGCTCCTGGCTCCTGGCTTTGGCCTGTCCTAGCCCTGGCTATTGGGACCATTTGAGGAGTGAACCAATGGATGGGAAGTGTGTGCTTGAACTCTCTGTGCCTTCCAAATAAAATAAACAAAGCTTAAAAAACAAAAAACAAAGCCTCAGTTACAGCAACTAAATCAAGGACTTTCAAATATTTTAAGCACGACATAGAGGAAGTTTAGTTTACTTGATAGGCAAGTAAATAAGATATATAAATAAATACAACTGAACAAGAGTTTCATGAGCTTATAAATATTCTTAAAATATACAGTGAATCTTATCATTTTCTGTACTATATGTTAAAAATTGTACGGTCACAAACAACAACAAAATTAGTTTCAGAAACTACTAATGGATCATCATTACCTAATGTCTAAAACTTTTTGGAAAAACCACTATATTAAATTACAGTGTTTCTAAGATTATTCAGTGTAAGAAAGATTATTAGGTTCTTTAGGTTTGTCCATCTTTGCCACATGTACAACTGCTTCATGAAAAGAAAAAGAGAGAAAGAATAACTGAATTTAGAAGTTTGTCAGAGATAATAAAATGCTGTTTTGAGACATCTGATAAATGAGACAACTGGTGTAAAGAACATGCTGCAATTATTTTATATTTATCTGAATGTCATAACACCTTTATGAGGTAGACACTATCTTTATTCCCACACAGGCTCAGAAAACTTAGGTAGTTTGACCCCGATTGTACAGTGAGTGAACATCTGAGGTGGGATCCACGGGTCTGGCTCTGGAGCTTGCATTGCTATTAATCACTACTGACTACCATTCACTTTACATCTGGTCATGCTAGTTTCTCAAAGAAACAACTTCAACAGAATTGACTTACCATTTAACTTTCTGTTAAAAACTAGCCGTGTAAAAAATTAAATGTAAAGCTATGTAAAATTCTATCTTTAATAAAAGTGATTTTTAAAGGATTTATTTATTTATATATTTGAAAGGCAGAGAGATCTTTTATACATGAGTTCACTCCCCAAATGGCTACAATAGCTGGGGCTGGGCCAAGCTGAAGCCAGGAGCCCAGAACTTCTTCCTGGTCTCCCACGCGGGTGAAAGGGGACGAAGCTCTGGACCATCATCTGCTGCTTTCCCAGGCAGCAAGCACATCTGCAGGGAGCTTAACTGGAAGCAGAGCAGGACTTGGATCATCACTCTAAGATGGGATGCTGGCATGGCAAGTGATGGCTTAGCCTGCTGCACCCCAGTGCCAGCCCCTAATACAGCTGTAATTATGGCTGGCACCGCAGCTCACTCCTCTGCCTGCGGCACTGGCACAATGGGTTCTAGTCCCAGCTGGGGCGCTGGATTCTGTCCCGTTTGCTCCTCCTCCAGTCCAGCTCTCTGCTGTGGCCCGGGAGGGCAGTGGAGGATGGCTCAGGTCCTTGGGCCCTGCACCTGCATGGGAGACCGGAGGAAGCACCTGGCTCCTAGCTTCGGATCAGCACAGCACACTGGCCGTAGCGGCCACTTGGGGGGTGAACCAACAGAAAAAGGAAGACCTTCCTCTCTGTCTCTGTCACTGTCTAACTCTGCCTGTAAAAACAAAACAACAACAACAACAAACCTGTAATTAAAAAGCTCTAGTAATTCTACTTTCATTGTTCCCTATAGAAGGGGAGTCTGGTCTCTCCATACCTAATATATGCTTTATTTGCTTTACTTTACTAGAAAACAAAAGCTATATAACATTAGGATTCTATTTTGGGTTTTAGTTTTAGTTTTTATTTTTGCCTCAGAGTTTAAACAACGTGTTTATCAGGAACAGCTAACTTTTCATAGCTTTTCTATACCCCTGTCTATTTTCTTGTTCCTACATTCAGAACACTATGCTAGGAACTTGACAATTAGATGTGAGGCAGGTGTGTCCCATGCTTTCATCAAGCTGAAAATTCAATGTGGCAGGCATACAACTACTTCTAGAAAGGAAAAGTACTGCATGCTCTGAGAATATATTATTACTGCAGGACAGAATCTTGCCAACGAGGCTAGGATATCCTTAGGGTAGTGATATTTATGCTGAGCTACAAAGCATGAGAGGGAATCCTACTTCCTAGAGTGATTTTTATTTAAGGAGAAGAAAATGTAGAAGATGCCAAGGAATGAAGGTTGGCTCCTGTATAAAATTTAGTTAATTTGCCAAGGGGAACTGATAGAACACATTCTATTGGCACCTGTCTATGATACCAGCTAGAATAGAAAGAAGGGAGAGGGGCTGGTGCCGCGGCTCACTACCTAATCCTCCGCCTGCGGCCCCGGCACACCGGGTACTAATCCCGATTGGGGCACCGGTTCTGTCCCAGTCACTCCTCTTCCAGTCCAGCTCTCTGCTGTGGCCCGGGAGGGCAGTGGACGATGGCCCAAGTGCTTGGGCGCTGCACCCGCATGGGAGACCAGGGGAGGCACCAGGCTCCTGTCTTTGGATCAGCATAGCGCGCCAGCCGTAGCGGCTATTTGTGGGGTGAACCAACAGAAGGAAGACCTTTTTCTCAGTCTCTCTCTCTCTTTCTCACTGTCTAACTCTGCCTGTCAAAAAATTAAAAAATAAAAAAAAAAAGAAAGAAGGTAGAGGTACCTAGCTTACTTAGTAGAGTGCTTTAAGTGGGCAGGGATAGTGCAGTAGTTCTCAATTTTAACATAAGGACCCAGGGAGTTATTTCAAGGAAAGAGAAGTGAGAGGGCCAGCGCCGTGGCTCAACAGGCTAATCCTCCGCCTTGCGGCGCCGGCACACCGGGTTCTAGTCCCAGTCAGGGCGCCGGATTTTTGTCCCGGTTGCCCCTCTTCCAGGCCAGCCCTCTGCTGTGGCCCGGGAGTGCAGTGGAGGATGGCCCAAGTGCTTGGGCCCTGCACCCCACGGGAGACCAGGGGAGGCACCTGGCTCCTGCCATCGGATCAATGCAGTGTGCAGGCCGCGGCGGCCATTGGAGGGTGAACCAACGGCAAAGGAAGACCTTTCTCCCTGTCTCTCTCTCACTGTCCACTCTGCCTGTCAAAAAAAAAAAAAAAAAAAAAGGTGAGAGAAAAAAGAACCTGTTTGATTTAGTGAAAAAGAAATTTGCAAACTAAAGGACACCATTATAAAAGGTGATCACATTGATTTCCTTAGTATCTAAAAATGCCTACAAAAGACCAAATATTTAAAATTTTATTTCTAATTCTATGAATGGAGAAGTATTGTAATTCTGATGAAATCTGGAACTCTCAAATATTAAAATCACCTAAGGGTGAAAACCAGAACAATCAGAGTAAAGGGAAAAAAAATATTCCCTAGAATTTTACCTTTGCTGCCATTTAAAGTTCCTAACAATTACTAGATTAAGAAACCAGAAGACAATTAGCACTGTTAGTTTAAATATTCAAACAATTCATTTTATGTTGTATTAAAAATATAGATATTTTTCTGGTTTCCTTTCTTTTCTTTTTTTGCTACCGTGCTTTTCCTATTTTAAGTCCTTTGCCATAGGACAAATTTGAAAAATAAAAATGAGTTGGTGGCAAGAGATTTCCTAACATAAAATGGCTTTTCAATCATTTATAGAGAATTATCAAGCAATGTATGAAGTGTTTTGCATATGATCATCTGATTTAATTCACCAGCATTACCTGTTGACCCCTTCTGTGAGGTTTGTACATCTCTGTCATCAGTGAAGAGGCTTGAGCACAAAGAAATCAGGTAACTCTGTGCCAAAGGTCACACAATGAAGGGTGTCACAGTCAATTAAATAGATGCTAGACCACTTTGAGGTCATTCTATTGCTCTAACAGAGTGTATCTAAGGGTCTCTGTGGCAAGGTAGAGAGGACAAAGGGAAAAACAACAGCAATCTTGAGATTTGTTAGTTTAAGTGGTGTCTTTTCTCAAATGAGAGCAAGGCTGAGCTGTATATGCCTGGGAAAATACATTGAAAAGCTAAGTGTGTCAATTCTAATAACCAGTGGTTCTTAATTGGCATATGAAAATATATATATATATATATATATATATATATACCAGCAATCCTAAACTTCCACTCGCATCAGAATTTCCTGCAGATCTGGTTAAAACACAGATGGCCCACCCGCCCTACTTTCTGATTCAGAAGGTAGAAACTGAGAATTCAAGGGTAGAATCTGACAATTTCCATTTCTAACAAGTGTTCAGCTAATGTTATTGGGCCCAGAAACACACTTTGAGAACCACTGCTCTATACTTCGTAAGTTCACTCTCTTAAAATAGCTATAGTAAATCAAACACAAATTTCCTAGGGAATAGAATCTAAACACTAGAGCTTCTTGGGAGAGATGTGCAATTTTCAAAAAAGCATTTTATTAATTTTTTCCTTTAGTATATTTTATAATACAACATTTGACACACAGAAAAAAATATAATATGTATAAATTGTAAAAACCACATAATTCTCACATATAATTCATATGGTATCTGGCTTCAGAGATAATAGATTTCCTTTAATAGTAAATTATATTTGTTTTGGAAATCATCCAATATTCTTATGAGATTTATTTTCTAAAGAAAACATATTTTCTTAATTAACACAGATAATAAAAACAAGTTACATTTTAAATCCATTTTTTCTTCATTGCTTATTTTCATTTGTTAATAAACTGTATTAATACCAAATATTAATCTAAAAGAGGGTATGAAGTTTGGGAAGAAAAATAATCAAATTTTCCCAAAATACACTGTAAACCTATGAATGAATGAAAGAACACAAAGTATTTTATCTTAAATTTACTGATTTTAGTTCTTGTATTAAGCAAAAAGCAAAAATTTAAGACTGGGTGAAACCATTCTAAAGTAGGCCTTTAAAAATAATGATAAAATAGCCATCCATGCCGTTTGAGTGATTATATACAATGAATATTGGCAACAAAGTAAAAATCTTACCCAGATCTAGTCGTTTTGAATTCCACCTTGAGGATAGGTTTGCATGGTTCTGGCTTCTTCCCATCCTTTAACTGTTTTCCTAAAACATATTTTCCTGCATTAAATTCTAAAATTCTAAGTTTCTCTAAATTCTTACATTGATAGTTTATAAAATGAAAGTGAAATATCATGAAATCTATCATGAAATATTTTAAGTGATTTTGAATTCAAAATGAGAATTTTTAAATAAGCAAAATTATTTGAAATGCAATGCTGAAAAGAAAGGAAAATTAATAACTTAGCAACAACATTTATATAAAGTTCTAGTAAGAGAAACTGACAGTCACCCCAATGTTCTTAATTAAACATAAGCAAAACAGAATTTCAATTTGTTAAATGAAAACAAAGTTTGATTTTAAAGAAATAAATCTGCATCACACCTTCAATTAAACCCTATATTAATATTTATACTCAAATAAATTGTAATATCCAAAAACTTCTAAAATACACCAACCCCTATAAGATGTCTGATTCATTTTTTAAAATGTTAATTTGTTACCTATTTCTAGATGTTCATTGTAGAAACTTTAAAAACTAAAAAGTACATAAAAAAACAACTATTTCCCATGTTTTAAGAGATCAACCACCGTCAAGATTATTAAAATTTTCTGACAAATTATCAAATTTGGGGATAGTCTTGAGGGGATCCCTGACATAAGCCTTACCCTAACGCCTCTTATTCTCTTTCATGGCTTTATTTTTCTCCATACCATTTATTGCATTCTTCATTTTGTTATTTGACAAGAATGTAAATTCCAGGAAAGCAAAGGTTTTAATGTCTGTGTTTTCAGTCGTATCCCTCTTGGCAAAAACTGTTTGGTGTTATAGCAGGTATGCAATTTAACGAATTAAAAAAATAATGATTGTTTCCTTAGGATAAAATTCCTAGACATAGGATATCTGGGTAAAGCTATATTCCAGAAAAGTTTTGCGTATATATCAGAAAGACATAAGTTACAAATATATACAAACTAATACAGAGCAACAGAATGCATGAAACAAAAATGAGAAAATTAAAGGAAAAACCAATAGAGATCTCAATACTTCAATTTCAACAGTAGATAGAACAACTGAATGGAAGATCAACAAGAATGTAGAAGACAATAGTGTAAGCTAATCAGTCCAGATATTTGGAGACTAAAACTCCTCTCAAGAACTGAATATTCATTTTTCTTAAGTGCACACATTTTTAGGATACTTTGCCCTGTAATAAAACTTCACTAAATTTAAGGGGCAAGAATATACAAAGATCTTTAACCACAATAAAACAAAATTAGAAATCAGTAGCAAGAAAAAATGGAGAAACTCAAAACATGTGAAAATTAAATGACATACTACTACATAACCAATAAGTTAAACACAAATTCAAAAGAAAACTCAGGGGCCAGCATCATACTACAGTGGGTTAAACCATCACCTTCAATGCTGGCATCCCATATAATACCGGTTTGAGTCCTGGCTGCTCCACTTCCAATCCAGTCCCCTGCAAATGCATCTGGGAAAGCAGCAAAAGAAGGGACAAGTACTTGGGCATATGTCACTCATGTAGGAGACCTGGATGGCGTTCCAGGCTCTTGGTTTCAGCTTGGCCCAACTGTAGCCATTCTGATAGTGAACATGCAGACAGGAGATCTCTGTCTTCCTCTGAAGCTCCTGGTTACTGGCTTCGGAACGGCACAGCTCTGGCCTTTGGCGGCCAATTGGGGAGTGAGCTATCAGATGGAAGACTTCTCTCTGCCTCTCCTCTCGCTGTGTGTAATTCTGACTTTTAAATAAATTAATTAATTAAAAATAAAAGAAACAATAAAAATTGACTCTAACACTAATCCTACCTCTAAACCCTAATCCTAACCCTAACCCTAACCTTTGTCTAGATTGATCCCCCCAAAAAGACAGAGGAACCAAATCACAGGACTTGGAAATGTTACAGAGAATAGTATAGGGTACTTCAAAAAGTTCACAGAAAAGTGAATTAAGAGTTTATATTGATGGGGCTGGCACTGCGGCATAGTGGGTAAAGCCGCTGCCTGCAGTGCCAGCATCCCACATATGTGCTGGTGCTAGTTCTGGCTGCTCCACTTGAGATCCAACTCTCTGCTACGGCCTGGGAAAGCAGTCGAAGATGACCTAAGTCCTGATACCCAGGGAGATCCTCAAGAAGCTCCTGGCTCTTGGCTTTGGATTGACACAGCTCCAGCTGTTACAGTCATCTGGGGAGTGAACCAGTAGATGGAAGACCTCTCCCTCTGTCTCTGCATCTGCCTCTCTATAACTGTGACTTTCAAATAAATAAAACTTAAAAAAAAATCAGTACATATTGCTGCAAGATAATTTTGAAATCCATGCATTTTCAATGGACTCTTTGAAAACCCCTCATATGCATAGATGTCTAATCTTTCTGGATCCTACAAAATTAAATAAAGAAATACAATAAACAAAAATACAATAAACTGTATGTAAACAATTTAGATACCTCAGATGAAACAATTCTTCAAAAGATATAATCAAACTGACTCAAGAAGAAATAGACATTCTAAATGGACCTATAACAAGTGAGCATAAGGAAGAATTAATTTAAAAGGAAAAAAAAAACTACTCACAAAGAAAAGCTCAGACTCAGATGTGTACACTGCTGAATTAGGAAGGATAGAATTTGGGAAGCAGTTTGTGGACATTTATTGAAAACAGCTGCAAAGACAACTCTTCAGTTTTTAGAAGTAGTGATTCTCCTCCTAAGTATTTATGCCATGGGGGAAAAAGGACAACTTCTAACGAATGTACCTACAGCATAATTTGTAGAGATTAAGAACTGAAGACAAATTGAATGCACATTAATTTGAAACAGCTAAATAAACTCATATAATTAATTAGTGCACAGCCATAAAAATTAAAGAAAAAGAGCTATATCAGACTTATAGCATTTTTTTTTTTAAATTTTTGACAGGCAGAGTGGACAATGAGAGAGAGAGAGAAAGGTCTTCCTTTGCCATTGATTCACCCTCCAATGGCCGCCGCGGCAGGCGCGCTGTGGCAGGCGCGCTGTGGCCAGCACACTGTGCTGATCCGACGGCAGGAGCCAGGTGCTTCCTCCTGGTCTCCCATGGGGTGCAGGGCCCAAGCACTTGGGCCATCCTCCACTGCACTCCCGGGCCACAGCAGAGAGCTGGTCTGGAAGAGGGGCATCTGGGACAGAATCTGGTGCCCCGACCGGGACTAGAACCTGGCGTGCCGTGGGTGCAGGTGGAGGATTAGCCTGTTGAACCGCGGCACCAGCTGCAATTTTCTAAAGTACAGTGGATTAAGAAAAGTAAGATGCCATTAAGACTAACACAATCCTAATTTTTTGGAAAACAATGACCAGGAAAAATCTTTTATATTTAGATGTATGTGTGTATATTAATGTAAATGTTTTTAGAAATATTTTTTACACAACTTACCTGGTGAAGCAGGAAAGGTATTGGGCTGACAATGTAGGGTAAGGATGAGGGGGTAGGGATTGCTATGATATCATCCCATTTATGTTTTATGATACATGCACTATATGAAAAAACTACTGGTGTTTTTTATTGTCATTCTTTTCACTGGTTTTATGCTTTAAGAGCACTTCTCCACACCAAAAAACATAATTTTTTTCACTTTCTTACACTAGCTTATAGTTTCATTTATTACACTTAATTATTTTTTAATACATATTTTGGGATTTGGAAGGTACTTTTCCCCTAATTATCAATTATCTCAGTGCTATTTTATAGTTTATTGAGTTATAATGGCCAAACAATAAAGTATACATAATTTAAGTGTATGATTTAATGTTTTTAATCTTTTTTTTTCTGACAGGTAGAGTTAGACAGTGAGAGAGACAGAGACAAAGGTCTTCATTCTGTTGGTTCACTCCCCAAATGGCCACTATGGCCGACGCTGCGCCGATCCAAAGCCAGGAGCCAAGTGCTTCCTCCTGGTCTCCCATGCAGGTGCAAGGCCCAAGCACTTGGACTATCTTCCACTGTCCTCCCGGGCCACAGCAGAGAGCTGGACTGGAAGAGGAGTATCCGGGACTATAACCTGGTGCCCATATGGGATGCCGGCGCCCCAGGCAGAGGATTGTACATGCTAGCATTATTCACTGAACCATGATTCTTTCCTCATTGATATGAAATATCATCTTTATCATATTAAATGTTTATAAATATATTTATAAATCAGTAGTGGGGCATCTAATCCTTTCTTAATGTAAAATCCTAGTGGATCATGTCTTTCTCCACCTTATAAAGAAATGAATGTGCAGTTCAATCTTGAATCTCAGGCACCCCAATTTAAAAGAACAAGGAAGTGATTAGTGATAGAGGTAGCCAGAACACCAGAACAAATATCTGGAAAAGACTGGGGGTGAGAGAGGGGTGAGGAGAGGACTAAATTGTTGAGGTAGGAGAAAGAATTGAGAAGGAAAAAAGAGAAATAGAGACAAATGTGGAAAAAATGAGGCTTAAATCTGAAAAGTAATCCTTTGCTGTCCAAGGAACATATTAAGAATCTCAACCTCTATTGTGACCTGTTTAGTACATAATTTAAATATTCTCCCTGAAGGAGGCCTTTATCTTTCTTCTACCATGCAAAGTTCTAATGAAAGTGTCAGACTAACAAAACTTGAGATCACAAACTCAAATTTTACATTTATTTTCAAAACTTTTTGTTATATATATTCTGAAATATTCAAATATTTCAATATTCATCATCAATCTTTCAGTTTGCCCAACAGTTCTTAAAGAAGGGCACTGGATGGTATAACAAACCCTTGCAAGTCTGAGCTTGTATAACTTCAGTAAAACCTGACTAGGTACAAAATTCTTAACTTTTTTATTGATTAATAATCTTTTTTTTTCTTTTTTAAAAGATCTATTTATTTGCTTGGAAGGTAGAGTTACAGAGAGCGGGAAAGACATCGTCCATCCACTGGTTCACTCCTCAAATGGCTGCAAGTACCAGGGCTGGGACAGGCTGAAACCAGGAGTCAGGAATTCCATCTGGGTGACCCACGTGGACGCAGGAGCTGAAAGACTCGGGTCTCCTTCCACTGGTTTCCCAGTTGCATTAGCAGAGAGCTGGGTTAGAACCAGAGTAGCTGGACTCAAACTAGTGCCCATGTAGGATGCCGATATCACAGCCTAACTTGCTGTATCACAATGCCAGCCCCATTCGGACTTATAATAGTATCTAAAGCAGTCTTTTATTCCTTGATAAGTTTACTTTCATCTCACCTGATAGGATGCTAATAGAGTAGTTTAATTATCTCTATAAATCAAAAATGTTGTTGTTTTTGCAATGATTGTTCTACATCGATTTTTCTTGGATGTGCATATTCTAGCTTGAGTATTTTAAACCAGGTCATTAATTACTGCTGCTAGTCCAGAAAAATTAATCTATTAATCTTTAATCCTCGACTAACCACTTTCTATATCAAGTAATATGGCACATGTATAATTCCATAAAGAACATAAAAATTCAAAGAAAATTCAGAGGATCTCCAGACTTTACCACTAGGTATCCCTTTAAGTTCTTAAGTGGTATGTACCAGAACAGCAAAAATAATGTCCTTGTTCAACTACCTGTGAACAGTTCTGACAACTAATTGAAAAGATTTGGTTCATTATAAAACTTCATTTAACTAGTCACTTAAAACTCCTATGCCACATCTGATTTCTTGTTGTGTTTTACCAAGCCCTCGCTTTCCCCTTCTCACCAGACTACTCAGACATCAATCAGACTAAGCCCTACGAATATTAATTACAGAATCTAATCCATGCATGTTCGTTTTTTTCTTATTTCCTTTGTCACATTAAAATCTTTTTTTTTGTTGTTTACTGGTGTAATAGCTTTCCAACTGGGTGCCATTTTTTTCGACCAGTTCACCTGATATACAACTCATTAAAGTGATATTTCCAAGTGTATACTGTTTCTCACTTATAAACTGGTAGCCATCAGTTGCATATCACTTTTGGGCACTTGAAATGTGGCCATTCTGAGTTAAGACATACTGTGAGGATGAGATACACATGAGATCTCAAAGTCTTTCTACAAAGCAAAAGAATGTGAAATGTCTCAATGCTTTAGGTTGATTACATGACAAACTGATATTCTGACATTATCAATTAAATAGAATTTACTATTAAAACTGTTTTACCTGTTTATTTTTCTGTTTTAATATGGTTATTAGTAAATTAAAAATTACACATATATCTCATATTACATTTCTATTGGATAATGACATTGTAAAAAATAAAATGGCAGACCTGAGACCCATACCTTTCATAGTAGTAATACCAGCCTGAAATGGAAAAGAACAATGTTCCTTCCCTACTGTGTGTGGAGATAAAATTGATTTAAAACTGGGGACCTGGCATGCCTGAATTTTATTCTTCATCAAGATAGGCACACTGGGATTTCTGATGTGTGGTTCAAGGTCCCAAACTTACCTGGTAAAAGCCCAGTGATCGAAGGTTTACAGATAGTTGGTGACTAGCCTAACTGATTTGGTAAGAGCGGCTTGATCATTTTAAGGAGTCCCATTGAGAGTTTCCTGCTGAATTCTTCAGAAGTCAGATCTTGGCAGGTAGAACTGGAGGATACTTAGCACAATCCTTGAGTGCAACTAAGTGCCTGTGGCCAGCTTGCACAGGGAATGTCTCAGAATGCTTGCTTACATTCTCTTTCTCCTACTGCGTATATTTTTGCCTTTACATAAAAGCTCTATTTGATATGCTCTATGGATCCTGGTGATTCCTTCCAATATATAAATCAGGGAAAATTTAATATAAAGAACTGACTATAGTTTTATTATTTATTGAGTGTTTTATGCTTCAGGTGAATCCCAAAAGCAATTAACAGAATTCTTTGTGTGTCTCATCTTTTAATATACTGACTTTTGCTTCTGTGAACTTTTTTCTTCTGCAATTCTTAATAGAGTAAGTTTCCTAATTTCGGTTTATTCCTTGATAAGTGGCTTGCTTGCAATGATGAATAAGCCCCAAAAACTAAATTTAAAATATCACTTCCTATAGTGAATGCCTACTGAATTTGACTAGCTAGCATCTCCATTTCCTTAGGCAGTCACCTAACAATCAGAGAAAAATCTCAGGCTGTAACATATAATTCCTACTCCATGGCAACAGAGGAGGTCTTATGGGACTCTAGCCCAGAAAAATCACATGACCAAGATGACTGCTTCTAGGTAAGAATGTTGAGTCGTGTCTAAGTCATCAAATTTATTCCTTCCAAAGTAATTAAAGCCTCTCTGCTATGGGAAAGAAATAGGCCAAAAGAGAAAGTTGAGCTGATCCTTAGACTTATTATATAGGAATGCAGAATCTATAGCCAATCAAAATAAAATTCTGCTTCATTTCCATATACAAGAGACCTTCATAAAGTTCATGAAAAAACATACTAAGAAAAATGCATGGATGGCTTTCAAATTTTTCTGTACTAAATAAACTTGTCTTTTAATTCTATGTTGCCACAAACTTTTTGAAGTACTCTCCTATTCACAAAAAAACTACATTTATAAATTATGCAGGTTTAATCCTGATATTTTACAAATAATAAAAATAATTTTCAGAGAATAGAAATTATCTCCACAAGGCAGTTGATATGTAACAATGTTGGAATTAGATTCCAGCTGTTTCACTGCCAGGCAAATGTTCCTTAGTTTTCATAAAAAGTACAGTAAAGAAGACTGCCGTGGTTTTTTTTGCTTAAGTAGTCAAAAATCATCCATTGAGAAAGGGAAGAAAAATGTTCAATTTTAATTCAACATTACCTGCAACTTCTTTGACCATGACATCGCTCTTACAACATAATTTCCAGATACTTTCACTTACAGATTGCCTATTCAAACATTTGCCTAGAACAGTTCCTAATACATAGTACAAGGAATAAATACCCTTTAAATGAATAAACACAATCCTTTTAATACTCACATGAGAAGACTGAATTTTCACTAGTATCTTCAGGTTTAGAAATGTTAATTGACTTTCCAGATGTCACAAACCCAGAAGCTATAGAACTAAGTCCAAATCACAAATGGTCTAGCTTCAAAATACCATGTTATACTGATTAACATTATGTCTTCTGAACAGATTTTTCAATTTAACCCATTTTCAAAACTAAGTACCCTAACACTAAAATGCCACAGTAAAGTACTAGTAGAAGTCTTAAAATAAAATCAGTTCCTGGCAATCAAACTTATACTGTCAATGCTTTTCTAGACTAAGATAACTATACAACTATTTGGTAAATTTAAATAAGAAATAATGTACAAAAATTGGAAGTCTAGTATGAGAGTATGTCAAAATGTTCATAAAAATCAGAATTAAAAATGTTTGTTTTGGTACCAAAAAATTGAAATTCATGCATAAGTTTTTCATAATACACATTAAAATGAACTTTCTAAAAAGACTCCTCATATGCATCGATCTCAAAATAATTTTGCATCAAAATAAACAATTTTCAAATTCATTTGCTATAGTTTCTTTGAGGCACTCTCATATGTGATTTTTTTTTTTTTACAGGCAGAGTGGACAGTGAGAGAGAGAGAGACAGAGAGAAAGGTCTTCCTTTTGCCATTGGTTCACCCTCCAATGTCCACCACGGCAGGCGCGCTGCGGCCGGTGCACCGCGCTGATCTGATGGCAGGAGCCAGGTGCTTCCTCCTGGTCTCCCATGGGGTGCAGGGCCCAAGCACTTGGGCCATCCTCCACTGCACTCCCGGGGCATAGCAGAGAACTGGCCTGGAAGAGGGGCAACCGGGACAGAATCCGGCACCCCAACCGGGACTAGAACCTGGTGTGCCAGCGCCTCCAGGCAGAGGATTAGCCTATTGAGCCGCGGCGCCAGCCCATATGTGGTTTCAAGAATTGTTATTCTTCCTCACATAAAACAAGGGAAAAAAAGCTCAAATTCTATATTGTTAGAAAAAGTTTTAATTTTAGTATTTCTTTAATTTTTATACTGCAATAATTCAGAAGGCATCAATTTTTTAAAAAGTTAGTAATCATATTCTAAGCAAGTAATGGATATTAGCAAAAGCTATAAAAATTCTTTTCAACAAAATATCAATTCATAGAACATATCCTTTAATATGATTTCCTTAGGCTTGTCAGGAAGCAGTCTCTTGGGGTGCAGGTAGAACGCAGATTACTAAAGAAATACAAATTCTTTTTTTTTTTTTTAATTTTTTTTTTTTGACAGGCAGAGTGGACAGTGAGAGAGAGAGACAGAGAGAAAGGTCTTCCTTTGCTGTTGGTTCACCCTCCAATGGCCGCCGCGGCCGGCGCACTGCGCGCTGATCCGATGGCAGGAGCCAGCTGCTAGGTGCTTTTCCTGGTCTCCCATGTAGGTGCAGGGCCCAAGCACTTGGGCCATCCTCCACTGCACTCCCGGGCCACAGCAGAGAGCTGGCCTGGAAGAGGGGTAACCGGGACAGAATCCGGCGCCCCGACAGGGACTAGAACCCGGTGTGCCGGCGCCGCAAGGCGGAGGATTAGCCTATTGAGCCACGGCGCTGGCTAGAAATACAAATTCTAAAGCAAGAAAAAAACCTTCCTAATCTGTTTTTAATAAACACCCTAATAAAAATTTTAGGTTTTATTTATATGACTTGTGCAGAAAAGAGTTAGCATTCCAAGGCTGAAACTGCTATCCCTTGAAAGATCAGTGTGCGTGGTTGTCCCTGACTGGTATTTGGGAACCCAAATGCTTTCCACATGGCTTTTACTATTCCCTGAATGATAAGGGTTGCTCACTACGCCTGAATGGTTTGGCACAACAAAAACAGTTTATGCTGAACCCAACCAGCTTTCCTTCTGAAACCCAGAATTTTGGACCATGCATGAGCAGAGGGATGCTTACAGCTGACTGACCCCAGGAAAAACCCTGCAATCTTGCACTTGAGTGAGTTTCTCTGGTGAGACAATATTTCACACATGTAGTAATAAGTCATTGCGAAAAGGATTAAGCATGCCTTGTGTGACTCCACGGGGAGAGGACTCTTGGAAGCTTGAGCCCAATTTCCACTAGACTTCATTTCACATGCTTTTCCCTTTACTGATTATGCCTTTATGTACTTTTCTTGCAACAAATCACAGCACTCAGTACAACTATATGCTGAGTTCTATGAACTTTCCTAGTGATAACTGAAACTGGAGTACTGTGTTGCAACACTTTAATGTATACAAGTACCTTCAATAGAGTTCCCAGTGTTTGAATCACAGTTATATAACCACTAGCAACTTGTAGGTGAGCGTTTTAAGGTGACAAATGCTTACAGCCCTATATTACTCACAATACTATCTGCTTTCCTGAATGACTGAAGAAAGGATATTCAGAAGATAACATTCATTTTCCCAAAGTTCAAATTTTCAATTTCAAATGTAAATACGCTAAGTTTAAGATTTTATTATCTGTTTGTTAGGTATGTTACTGTAAGATAGATGAAAGTAAACTCATCCTAATCTTCAAAATCAAAGATACAAATCCAAATGTAGTTTGAAACAAAACCATTTACTGTCCACTATAAGTTAGATAATGTTTAAAATTTAAGCTTTCTTACCATGGGGAGTGATTGTCTGTACAGGCTTAGTAGGGGACCTCACATTCCATATAGTCAAGGTACCATCTGAATGACTGCAAATAAACTGTTTTCCTTCATGATGCCAAGCAACAGAGTGTATAGCCTATAAAATAAGGGTGAAGAATTTTTCAAATTTGTTTAAATGTCAAACTATTCATAAATTGTTTTTTTCTTATTTTTTAATTTTTATTTAATGAATATAAATTTCCAAGGTACAGCTTATGGATTACAATGGCTTCCCCCCCAATAACTTTCCTCCCACCCGCAACCCTCCCCTTTCCCGCTCCCTCTCCCCTTCCATTCACATCAAGATTCATTTTCAATTCTCTTTATACACAGAAGATCAGTTTAATATATAGTAAGTAAAGATTTCAACAGTTTGCCCTCACATAGCAACACAAAGTGAAAAATACTGTTGGAGTACTAGTTATAGCATTAAATCACAATGTACAGCACATTAACGACAGAGATCCTACATGATTTTTTTTTTAGAAATTGATTAATTTTCTATGCAATTTCCAATTTAACACCAAGTGTTTTTTTTTTTTCATTTTCAATTATCTATATATACAGATATTGATTCAGTATATACTAAATAAAGATTTCATCAGTTTGCACCCACACAGAAACACAAGGTGTAAAAATACTGTTTCAGTACTAGTTATAGCATTACTTCACAGTGGACAACACATTAAGGACAGATCCCACATGAGACGTTAAGTACACAGTGACTCCTGTTGTTGACTTAACAATTTGACACTCTTGTTTATGGCATCAGTAATCTCCCTAGGCTCTAGTCATGAGTTGCCAAGGCTATGGAAGCCTTTAGGGTTTGCTGACTTCGATCTTATTCCGACAGGGTCATAGTCAAAGTGGAAGTTCTCTCCTCCCTTCAGAGAAAGGTACCTCCTTCTTTGATGGCCCTGTTCTTTCCACTGGGATCTCACTTGCAGAGATCTTTCATTTAGGTCTTCTTTTTTTTTTTTTTTTTTTTTTCCCCAGAGTGTCTTGGCTTTCCATGCCTAAACTATTCTCATGGGCTCTTGAGCCAGATCCGAATGCCTTAAGGGCTGATTCTGAGGCCAGAGTGCTGTTTAGGACATCTGCCATTCTATGAGTCCGCTGTGTATCCCACTTCCCGTGTTGGATCGTTCTCTCCCTTTTTGAATCTATCAGTTAGTATTAGCAGACACTAGTCTTGTTTGTGTGATCCCTTTGACTCTTAGACCTATCTGTGTGATCAACTATGAACTGAAACTGATCACTTGGACATGTGAGATGGCACTGGTACATGCCACCTTGATGGGATTGTATTGGACTCCCCTGGCACGTTTCTAACTCCACCATTTGGGGCACGTCTGATTGAGCATGTCCCAAATTGTACATCTCCTCCCTCTCTTATTCCCACTCTTATATTTCACAGGGATCACTTTTCAGTTAAAATTTAAACACCTAAGAATAACTGTGTGTTAATTACAGAGTTCAACCACTAGTACTAGAACAAAAAGAGTAAAAATACTAACATGGATAAAGTATTACATTGTACATCAACAGTCAGCACAAGAGCTGATCAAGTCACTGTTTCTCATAGTGTCCATTTCACTTCAACAGGTTTCCCCTTTGGTGCTCATTTGTCACCGATCAGGGAGAACATAAATTGTTTTATAATTAATTTTCAACTTAAACTTTTTTATATTTCCAAAGCTGAAGCACATTTATGTTAAGGTCCATAATTTAGCCCTCCTGCAACACAAATGAGATTGTCTCACGGAGACTTTAATTTTTTAATTTATTTTACACTTTACTTAGAAAAGAAAATTATGTGTGTGTCACAGCACTACAGATAAGATCAGGACAAGAAAATGTATTCTTACAGTATATTAAAATAAACCACACCTAAACATAAGTTACCATGTTATTAAAAACAGTATCCCAATGGAAAAACTAGCTACATTGACAAATTAAAATAAATTTTTAAAATTAACTAAAATCTCAAGAAGCAAAATGTAAATTTGGAATTAAGTTCAATAAAAGTACCTCAGGTAAAGTTTGAAAACATGTTCCCCAATTCTCACAGTGATTATTGAAACACTCTCTTAAAATTATTTATTTTTTATTTATTTGAAAGTAAGAGGGCCAGCACCACGGCTCAATAGCCTAATCCTCCGCCTTCCAGCGCCGGCACACCAGGTTCTAGTCCCAGGCAGGGCGCCGGGTTCTGTCCTGGTTGCCCCTCTTCCAGGCCAGCCAGCTCTCTGCTGTGGCCCGGGAAGGCAGTGGAGGATGGCCCAAGTCCTTGGGCCCTGCACCCCATGGGAGACCAGGAGAAGCACCTGGCTCCTGGCCTCGGATCAGCGTGGTGCGCCGGCCGCGGTGGCCCTGGAGGGTGAACCAACGGCAACGGAAGACCTTTCTCTCTGTCTCTCTCTCACTGTCCACTCTGCCTGTCAAAAATTAAAAAACAAAAAAGAAAGAGTTACAGAGAGGGGGAGGGGGAGGGAGACGGAGGGAGAGAGAGAGAGAGAGCCAGATCCAGAGACATAGATATTGAAATCTTCCATCTGCAGGTTCATTCCCCAAATAGCTGCAATGGCAGAGGCCAGGCCAGGCTGAAGCCAGGAGCTTCTTCCAGGTCTCCCATGTGGGTGGCAGAGGCCCAAACACTTGGCCCACTTTTTGCTGTGTTCCTAGGCACATTAGCAGGGGGCTAGACTGGAAGTGGAGTTAAGACAGGGAATGGAGTATTTTCCCACATGGACCTCTACCTCAGGTTGTGGTTCTGCTCTACTTCTCAAAGTCCTGGTACCAGGCACCATAACTCTCACACACTTTACGCCTCGGGTAACAGTGGGCAGGAGTGACAAACCCACCCTCTACTTCCCTCCCACAGCCTTACGTCTCAGGCTCCAATGGGTGTGGGTAATGGCTCCTATTCTCTTCTCCTCTTCTCCTTTTTTTTTTTTTTTTAATAAGGATTTTTTTTTTGACAGGCAGAGTTAGACAGGAGAGAGAGAGATAAGAGAGAAAGGTCTTCCTTCCTTTGGTTCACCCCACAAATAGCAGCTACGGACGGCACACTGCGCTAATCCAAAGCCAAGAGCCAGGTGCTTCCTCCAGGTCTCCCGTGGGGTACAGGGCCCAAGCACTCGGGCCATCCTCCATTGCCTTCCCGGGCCACAGCAGAGAGCTGGACTGGAAGAGGAACAACCAGGACAGAATCCGGCGCCTCATTCGGGACTAGAACCCGGGGTACCGGTGCCGCAGGTTGAGGATTAGCCTAGTAAACCTGGGCGCTGGCCCCCCTCTGCTCCCTTATTCTCTTGGTTGGACCGCTGTAATCTCAGGGATGCCTGCTGTCTGCCAGACCAACCCATTAGGTCACTATGGGAGCTTCCTTATCCCTCGTGGCGTCCGACTCTCTCGGTTGTCTCCTAAATAATATCCTAAATAATCTTGTTCCTTTCAAATTGGTCCCAGATCTCAAATGCCATCACTTCATCTTTCTTTGTATTCAGGCGCAGCCCATGTATGACCTCAATAACCAGTCGAAAAGCCGCTTAACAGCACATTTGATCCCGATATTATTCAGGATCTCTACCACTTTTGTGAGTGTTCGGGAAACTGGAAGGAGATTCTCCACGTTCAAGCTTTCTCCTGTCTCCAGCCTAAACCTCTCTGTATCTACCTCATGTTCCCTGGCTCAGGTCCTCTTGGCCGCTATGGCTCCTACTACAGATCCAGCGCCAGAGCCAATCCCTTTTGTTCCACGTTCAATTCTGCAGGTAAGACTCCACCATACTGCCCCACCACAGGCACCAGCTCAGCCCCTTCCTGCTCAGGCCCCTGCATAGTCACCTCCATCTCAACAACCTCAAAGCCCACCCTCTACTCCGGCAACATCTGCTCCGGCTATCACTGTCTCGTGGATACCTCCCCCTCCCGCCCAAGAATTCCAGGAGGCAGCATCTGTTTCCACTTGCCCCGTCTCCTGGTCACCCTAATCTTAGAACTGGCCCTTGTCCATTTCTACTCTCCTGCCTTATCTCAAACCCAGTCTTAGTGCCAACTTTCACCCTCCTCCATTACACTGAGTGAGCATACTGTTCCCACCCTGACATCACCCCCTCAAGCCCTCGACTCCCTCCTTCTGCTGTCTCCAGTCCCTGAGCCACTACTCTTGTGATGCAGATAGGGAGCCTGCCTCCATGTTGTCCCTTTGAGAGGTGGTGGGAGAGGAGGGCATAGTTAGGGTCCACGTTCCTTTCTCATTTGCTGATCTCTCACCAACTGACCAAAAACTGGGTTCCTTCAGCTCTAAGCCAATGTTGTACATGAAGGAGTTTCAATATCTAACCCAATCCTATGATCTGACTTTTCACGATGTCTTTAGGATCCTCTCCAACACCCTCCTTCCAGCAGAATGAAGGCGAGTTTGGGAACAGGCTCATCTCCATGCTGATGAGCCTCATCACACCAACCCTGCCCATCCCATAGGAGCAAATGCAGTCCTAGAACAGGACCCCAACTGGAATTACAACTCTCCCAGTGGCATAACAGCCAAATATCGTTTCATTCCCTGCTTATTGGCTGGCCTCAAAAAAATCCACCAGAAAGGCTGTAAATTACGATAAACTGAGGAAAATTATTCAAAAGAAAAAGAAAAACCCTTCCGCCTTTCAACAGCGTCTGACGCAGACCCTTCTCCAGTACAGCAACCTAGACCCAGAATCTCCTGATGCTCGGGGTCTCACCATGAGCCATTTCTTTGCTCAGGGTTTCCCTGATATCAGGGTGAAGTTAAAGCAGCTGCAGAAGGGCCCATTAACCCCACAGGCAGAAATTCTAGAAGTGGCCTTTACAGTACACAATGGGAGGGATGAGGGAGCCCAAAAGACAAAATTCCAAGTGCTGGCCAAGGCTTTTCAACAACCCACTGCCTCCAGTGACCTAGCAAACCACTGGAGTCCCATTAGCCACAGGAGTCCTCCAGGTCCATGCTTTAGTGTGGTCAAATGGGCCACTGGGCCAAGTTATGCCCCAATCCTCAAGACCTGTTGTGTCCTTGTCCTAGACGTCACCAAAAGGTCCATCGGGCAGTGGACTGTCCTCTTGTCCATGAGCCAGTAGGCCATCTACCCCACACATGCCCCGGGTTGACCTTCAAGAGCTGGCTACTGAGGACTCAGGGGGCCCGGACTCCTGCCACTCAGCTACAGCCATCATTTCACGGGAGCCCAGGGTAACTGTGACGGTAGCAGGTAGGTCAATGTCTTTTCTTATCGACACAGGAGCAACCTTCTCAGTCCTTACTTAGTATCGGGGGCCCATCTCTGCTGCCTCAACCTCTATAGCTGTGGTAGAGGGAAACTTTACAGACCCCTACAGACTTCTGACATGCTCTGCGTAATTAATATGATGCCCTTGTCCAACTCTTTTCTCGTTATACCTCAATGTCCTATTCCCTTCCAGTTTGGTGCTCAGGTGGTTTTCACCCTCCAGCCACTGGCCCTGTCCCCTAACTCGCCTTTGCCTCCCTTCCTGTGACTGCTCTCTCCCCAAGATGATTCCGGTCCAGCCACCCTACCTATCTCAGGCCCTCTATCCACTGTCAACCCAGCGGGTATGGGATACCATTCACCCTAAGGAAGTAGCCCACCATTTTCCCGTCCAGATCAAATTACAAGACTCCTCCACATTTCCTTCCCACCCCCAATATCTCTTACCTCTTTCCAGCCTTTGAGTCTAAAGCCTGTAATTTCTAAACTCCTCCACCAGGGCTTGCCACGTAAGACTGACTCCCCCTATAACACTCCAATATTGGTGGTTAAAAAGCCTAATAGGTCCTTCCATCTGGTACAAGACCTCTACCTTATTAACACAGTAGTAGTACCCATACACCTGGTGGCACCAACCCATACACCCTCTTCTTTATTACTGTTTGTCAAATATGCTCTTCCTCTGTCACCAGAAGATACCAAATATCTTCATCAGCTCACCTCTTTTTGTTCTATATGTCAAAAAACAAACCCTAGCTCTAATGTCCATCCTTCACCCTTTCCCTCCAATCAAATCAGAGGACACCTGTCAGCCTCTGACTGTCCGACAGGCTTCACCCATATCCCCAGAGTACGGTGCTTTCAATATCTTTTGGTACTGGTAGATACCTTGCTGCTAACAAATGGGCACTGAAAGTTTCCAGCATCCTACCTCAGGGGATTATTCCCCAATTTGGGGTCCCAGCCTCTCTCTGATCAGACAATGGTGCTGAATTTACATCACAAGTAACTCAACTACAGAGTAAGGAGCTCAACATCCCCTGGCATTTCCATATTCCTTATCACCCCAGTCCTCAGGAAAGATGGAAAGGACAAATCTTACACTGAAAAACATTCTAACCAAACTCTCCCTAAGCTTCATCTAGACTGGACTAAAGTATTTCCAATTGCCTTGCTCCATGTGAGGGCTCTTTCAAAAAAACCTTTCAATATTTCACCTTTTGAACTGACATATGGATTTCCCTTGGTTCTTCCAACCATACACTCTCAATCTCCACTCTTGCTTCCCCATCTACCCTCACCTCTGAGATATTTCCAAACAGTTTTGGAAATACAGACCTACTGCCCAGCTCTAGGTCCAACCACCTCAGTTTCCCTCTTAGAACAGTGGAAGCCGAGGTTTTCCTGTCCTCTTCAAACCCCACTTTGCCCCCTACTCCCACTAAACTATAGGCTAAATGGACCAGACCTTACCGTGTTATTCTCACTACTTCTACAGCAGCAAAGTTACAGGGAATACCCCATTGGGTCCACTTCACCCACCTTAAGTGTTTCCCCCTACTTCACCCACCTTAAACATTCTCCCCCTCATTATACAGTTACTCCCACAGGGCCACTCACAGCCAAGTTTACCTGGACTCAAGTTCCACTACCAATGGTGCCCGAAAACTCAGAACCCATCTCTGAGAACTGGTGACCACCCAACCACCGCCATTTCTAACACCAGTTAAGTGCTCAGCTTCTCTTATATCACTATCCCCTCTTTCTACAACTTCTGTGGGAGGAATATCAAACACACTCCTTGCCCTTCCACCCCTCGTGGCTCCTTTCAGACATTAAAGATTTACACTTCCAGGGAACCATCTCAGACTTCACTCCCTTTGAAATCTACACTTTTCCATATCTTCTCTTACTGTCTCACTCCTTCTTCCATACACCATGATGAATTTCCTTATAATCTCATCTCTTCTGCTCTTTTATGTCTGTCCTGCATCTGCACTAGCCCCAGGAACAAATTACACATGGCAATTTCAGATTTATACCACTTCCACTCCTGCTAAATTACTTAACGCTACCTTCCGCCCCTTCACGAGCTGTGCAGGACCTATCATTCTGTACTTTGATTTTGCTCAGGCCTGCTCACATAATTGTTTTGACTACACTACATATATTTCTTCTCAATTTGAAACACATCCATATTATCCCTTCGTAATTAAAGACAACATAAGGGCTGGTGCCGTGGCTCAACAGGCTAATCCTCCGCCTGCAGCCCCGGCACACCGGGTTCTAGTCCCAGTCGGGGCGCCGGATTCTGACCCGGTTGCCCCTCTTCCAGGCAGCTCTCTGCTGTGGCCCAGGAGAGCAGTGGAGGATGGCCTAAGTCCTTGGGCCCTGCACCCCATGGGAGACCAGGATAAGCACCTGGCTCCTGCCATTGGATCAGCACGGTGCACCGGCTGCGCCAGACATTGGAGGGTGAACCAATGGCAAAAGGAAGACCTTTCTCTCTGTCTCTCTCTCTCTCTGTCCACTCTGCCTGTCAAAAAAAAAAAAAAAAAAAAGACAACACAGGATCATGTAACAGTGCTTACTGAAAAGGTTGTTCATCATGGTCCTGGAAGCACTATTATACTGATCATAGATATGGCCTCCCAGGAAAATAATTCTCTAATGTCTTGTCCCAAGAGAAAAACACTCTAGCTTGGATGCCACAGGCAGACAAAGACCAGCAAGTCCAACCCCTTTTAGCCTTCACTATAACTGACCCCTATGTTCAAGTCTTCCAAAATGGAGTCAAGGGATCCTTCACTTTATATACGGATTCTAACATGCAAGATCCCCATGGAATCATAAAAATTATCAGGGCCTATACTCAGGGCTTAAACTAAGAGGATTATTTAAATTTATAAAATGTAAAACCAAGAAAATCAATTTTAAAAATCTGTTTTCTTTTTACAAAGAAAAGAGATCAGCAAGCCAAAACCTCCAGAAAAATGAAACTCTTTATTCAAAATGTTTGTATTCTTTTTCTATTTTCAAAATTTTGGCTAGTGAACAAAAAAAGTAAATAATAAAGATGCCCTTTTGCTCATGCTGACAAAGAAAATATGCAACCATTTTCAAAGTATTTAACATACTGCTGTAATAACTCAGTGTAGTCTGCTATTTGAGTAATTAGATACATCAATATGAAGATATAACACATATTATCTTAAAAGCACACAATCTAAATCATTTATATATTTCCAAGGCATAGCTCTGTTCATTAATAACTGGAAACTAGGAACACTCCTAGTACCCAAATTATGGATGTCAGATTCCATTTCACACTGAAATAAATTATAGTCCCATGGAAATCTACCTCATTATAATTTTGGTTCAGAAATATATGGGGTTCTCAGGTGTATTTTGTTATACCAGAAAGTAATGAAGCTACACAGGACAATTATGGTTATCATCAAGGACATGGGTAAGAAGTAGAGGAGGTTCATCAATTAAAGGCAATTAGAAAATGAATAAGGGTACTAACTTTAATGGATTGAAGCACATCAAGTCTGCCCAAATTATTAAGTACATGGTGAAAATAAAAATTGGTCACCACAGAATCTACTGTAGAAGAATATCTTTATAGTAAATACTAACTAGAGAAAGAATGATGCATTTATCCTGCCTTTGCTCTCTGAAATGTATGACTGTAAACCAAACAGCAGGTAAGAGGAAGTTTCTGTTAAAATAAAGTATCTTAGCTAATAAACCAAGCAGCAATGACAGAATCACAATACCCCTACTGCAACTATTTTGTACTAATACATCTACTGAGCACCACTGGACTACCAACATCAAAAAGAGACACAGCAGTTCCACCTGTGTCCACCTGTGAAACTGCACCAATATCACCTATGAATCAGCCCTGCTAAATATGAAAAATGAACTAAATTTTATCAAGCCTCAGTAAACCATCAAATTTATAAGAAATATCTTTAAATAGATGTTATAGACAAGTGGAGGCCCTGCATCATGGCATGGCAAGTGAGGTCCCAGGCTGCAACTCTGGCATCCTATGTTAGTGCTAGTTTGTGTCCCGGCTGCTCCACTTCTGATCCAGCTCTCTGCTAATGGTCTAGAAACAGCAGCAGCAGATGGCTCCAGCGTTTGAGCCCTGCCACCCAGGTGGGGCTGGATGAAGCTCTTGGCTTCTGGCTTTGGCTTGGCCCAGCCTTGGCAATTGTGGCCATCTCGGGAGTGAATCAGCAGAAAGAAGATCTATCTCTCTTTCTCTCTCTGTAACTCTTTCAAATAAATAAATAGGACAATGGATATGGAGCCAGAAAAATTTACCATCTAGAAGCCTTTCTCTTCAACACATAAATGACAAAAAAAGGAAGAATAGGGTAAGAAACGGAAGTCAGGAATGAGAAGGGAGGCATACAATTTAAAATACTTCATAAAGCAATCACAATCAATCTTTAGTTTGGAATCTTAAAGAAAGCACACTATAAAGTCTACAATGTATAATCAACTAACAAAGAAAAAAAATAGAATGTATTTGCTTGTAAATGCACAGAATCTCTCCAGAACCACTTCTAAGCAACTGGTTACATGATACCTATCAGGGATCTAGATGTCCACATGTAAGGAGTAGGAAGCAGATTTATATATCTTTTTAACTATGTGAGTATGTTTCTTCTCCATTTTACTACTATAAAAGTAAGTCATTGTGTGTGTTTACTACAATTTCAAAGGTTACCTAAACTAAAATCACCAATTATGGTTTTATAGAAGTTGTTGACTCAGCAAAATTTAAAAAGCTTTAATTAGGAAAAATATTATTACCTCATCATATGTGTATCTGTAGTCAGCTTTCTTAGATTTGAGGTCCCATAAGACTACTGTTCCAGATTCAAAGCCAATTAAAAGCTGTAATAGAAGAAAAAAACACATTATCTAAGATTATATCAATTATATAAAATATTTATTTGCTGAAACTAAAGATAAATTTTATCATTTACAAGCTTTAAGTATAAAATTATTAAACACCCATAAGTATTAATTATGAATCACAAAGATGACAAATAAAAACATTACAGTGCATATTTACATGTCTTTGATGATTAAAACTTTTCAAAAAAAGTACCATTTTTTAAATCTAAATATAGATCTTCACTGATACAAAATATTTAGTAAATTACAAAAAATTAAGAGTTTATAATCTCTCCAAATTCTTCATGTTATGAAAAGCAATTTTTTTTTAAAAACTTTTATTTAATGAATATAAATTTCCAAAGTACAGCTTATGGATTACAATGCCCCCCCCCCCCGTAACTTCCCTCCCACCCACAATCCTCCCCTTTCCCGCTCCCTCTCCCCTTCCATTCACATCAAGATTCATTTTCAATTCTCTTTATATACAGAAGATCAGTTTAGTATATATTAAGTAAAGATTTCAACAGTTTGCCCCCACATAGCAACACAAAGTGAAAAATACTGTTGGAGTAAGCAATCTTATCCACTACATTTATACATTGATTAGTTCCAAATAAAATCAGCCTAGATTGCTCTCACATGCTCCAGCACATAATCTCAATGGCCATCTCTACTAATCCATATTAGAACCTCAAAGTAAGTATGTCTGTAAAGTAAATTAATTATATTCTCTATCCTTCTTCTCTGGCATTCCCTATTGCAGTAACTCAGCATTCCTATCACAATAATCAGGTGCTCAAGCCAGAAACCTAGGGATCATCCTTAACTCTTGTTTTTTCCCCCAACAGGTAAAATCATCAAGTAAATTTAAAATTAATTTCCATTATCTCTCTAATTTACTTCCTACCATCCCCAGTGCCACTCTTCTGGTTCAAGATACAAAGTTCTTTCCAGTCTCCCTGACTCCTATGTTAATCCATTCCACACTGCAGGCTAGAGTAATATCTCTAAATGCAAACCTGGTGGTATAATGTATATTTCTGTTTAAAAGATTTTAATGTGTAATTATTATTTTAAGGATAAAATCCAAAAGCAAATATGATCTTTAAGATCTGTGTAATCTGACTTCTGCTTTATTTCTCCATAAAAGTGACAAATAGGTGGATTATGCTCATGTAATCTATAGGCAAGACAATGTTTGGGTATATTCAGTAATTTTAATACAACAGCAACTTAGTGGATTTCACATGACAGAGAAAGTTGGATGGTTAGTTGCTGAAGCTAACAAAATAGGTTTTCAGAGGTAGCAGTCAATTTTCCTAACCCTAATTCTTCTTTCTTAAGCAATCTGAGACATATTCTTTCTAGGAAAAACTGGCATATTCTTCCTTTTCTTTTCTCTAGTCCTTTCAAATATTCTTCTTTCTTTTTAAAGATTTATTGATTTTATTTGAAAGATGGAGTTACAGAGAGAGGGAGACACACCCACAAAGAAAGAGGGGGAGAAAGAGAGAGAGAAGAGAGAGAGAGAGAGAGCAAGCACTTCCATCCACTTGTTTAGTCTCCAAATGGCCACAATGACCAGGGCCAGGTCAGGATGAAGCCAGGAGCCTGGAGCTTCATCCGAGTCTCCCATAGGGGTGGCAGAGACTCCAGTACTTGAACCATCTTACACTGTTTTCCCAGGCACATTAGCAGAAAGCTGGATCTGGAGTAGGGCAGCCAGGACTTGAATGGATGCCCATATGGAACAGTGTTGTCACAAACATTAACTTAACCTGCGATACCACAACACTGGCTCCATTCTTACAAATATTTTATATTTATTGTATGGTATTTTTCTGTGGGGGAATAAGCTATAATGAAAAAGAAGGAACAGAAAATTTAAGAATCAATGTAAAAGAGAAACAGCACTCAATTGCTTAGTACATAGGTAACCTGTCTAGTCCTAAAACTACCACTTAAGAGTCATGTAACTTTTAGAAAATAATCTTACCAATGTATTTGTTAATAAATCAAGATAGTTAGAGTAAACTTAAATCTCTCCAATTGGCTATACCATCCTAAGAAAGTTAAAAATATGTGCCAACAAGTTAGACTTTAATGTCCATAATCTCCTTGGCCTTCCAATTACTACAGAATTATAATGAAATATTAGGAACGAGAAAGCTCAATATATAGCTTTTTAAAATATATAGTGTTTAATTAAGCTGGAAAAATTCCTTTAATGTTTATCCTTACTAAAATCTTTTATAACCCAGAGATGTTAATTAGATTATGTACTATCAACAGATTTTTTTCACAAAAAAGTGTAGTGGGTACACTGAATAGAAGCAGAGACTACATCAACAGCTGATCTCTATCTAGTGAGGACATGTAGCATAAACGTTGAAATCAAAGAAATCAGTGTTCAAATATCAGCTACACAAGCATATAGCTCTGCACTTCTGGAACACAATGTCACTGTTTCATTATCTTTAGAATGGGGATATTTGCAAGTTACAGCTTCTTGGGAGGATCAAATGAAATAGTGGTCAGCACAGGACCTGACAGAAAGTATTCAATAAATGCTACTTTTTTACTATTGTGACTGACAGCACATTAATGCCTACCCTTCCTTATCAAGACCTTCAACTAATGAGGTGGATCCACCCACAGGGTTAGCTTTGAACGAATCTACCCTATCACTGTATATCTTCTTTTAGTCAGAGAGATCTTTTGAAATACAGAAAAGTCATTGATTGATTAAAGTAGGACTTTTTTCCACAAGAAATCACAGATTAGATAATGTAACCTGTTCTACCAACTAATATTTAAAAAATGTTTGAATGTGAGTAACTCTAGGAAGGAAGAATAATATAATGCCAGGTTTAAAAAAAAGATAAGACACTGATACATAATATATTCATTCCATAAAGAAGGATATATTGAGTACCCTGTGACTATTTCCATGATATGTTGGATGCACTGGAGGCTGCAAACCTGCATAAATATTACCTCTGCACTCAACAATTTCCCACACTTGGGACAGCCAACATAATACACACATTTCTAATAAAAGGCAATAGATGATTAACACCATAAAACTCCCATAACTAAAGAACCGGTGAATGTGAAAGTATGAGAAAGATTTTTCCGTCAAGATGATCAGGAAAAATATCATAAAGGATATGTACTTAATCTGGACCTTAGAATGTGGGTAGGAATTCAGCAGAACCTTTAAAAAGTATCCAGCTCTATAATTATGAGCTAATTCCAGATAGTCCAGTTATCCTTTTGTCTTCCCTGTATCAAACTAAGACAAATGTTAAATAATTCATAGCATTGATCTCTGAGTAAATGAAAAACTTGGGTAAACTCCTTCAATAAATCCAGAAGTTACATTTCACTAATTCCTCTCACCCTTCCTTTTTTTAATCTGATGGAAGAGAGAAAAGACAGAAAGTCTTCCCATCTGCTGATTCAGTCCCCAAATATCACAAAGGCCAGTGCTTGGCCAAGGCCAAAGCTGGGATCTGGGAACTCAATCCACATCTCCACATGGGTGACAACAGCTCACTTAAGCCATCATTGCTGCTTCTCAGGGTCTCCAGCAGTGGAAAGCTAGAATTAGGATCTGGAAATGAAACTCAGGTATTCCAGTGTGAGAGGAGAGTATCTTAACTGTTAGACTGAATACTTTCTCTCCATTTAACTGGATGATTGAGTGATTTGAAACATACACACACATACACACACACACACACACACACACACACACACGTCTTTCATCCACTGGTACACTTGCCAAGTGCCCACAACAGCTGGGGCTGGGGCTGGAGCTGGCTAAAGCCCAAGAGACTGGAACTCAATCTACATCTCCTAAGTAGGTAGTAAGGATTCAAGAACTTGGGTCATCATCTGCTGCTAATGAGCACTTCCCATGGTTCTGGAATGAGAAGTCGAGCCAGGATTCAAACCCAGGCATTCTGACATGGAATGCAGGTATCCAAACAGGTATCCAAAGTGGCTTCCTAACCACTGCGCCAAACCATCACCCTATTCACTGATATAAATACACTTTCTTGTACTTATTTAGGCTAACACTGTAAAGTCATCTAGGAAGAAAAATATAATTATTAAATAGACTGACCTGAAATATTAGTCTGAAACAGGAAAGAAAGATTCAAATTAAAGGAATTTTCAGGAGTCAGAATTGTAGCAGAGTGGAGTAAGCCACCACCATGCCATATCGGAGTGCTGGTTCCAGTCCCAGCTGTTCCACTTTCCATCCAGTTTCCTGCTAATGTGCCTGAGAAAGCAGCAGCAGATGGCGGAGGTACTTGAGTCCACTATGGAGACACGGATGGAGTTCCTGGCTCCTGGCTTCAGCCTGGCCCAATCCATTTGGGGAATTGAGCCAGTAGACGAAGATCTGTCTTCCTCCTACCCCAATCCTGCCTTTCACTCTGATTTTCAAACAAATAAATTTGGAGGGCAGAAGTGGGAGAAAACTAAAAGGAACTTTCATTCTTTGTAAATTAACAACCATTATACACTGACCGCATGAAACTGTGTTAAAAAATTAAACAACATTTCAAATTACCCCTACATTATTAATAGAAGCTATTTATGAAGTAAATTCCGGGAAACAACTCTAATATAGGGCAACATGAGATAATTTTTATTGAATTTCACATATGCTTTAGGCACTTTTTGTCATTTAAAATTATGGTTCTTGCAGCCTGTGCTGTGGAGAGAAGGGTTAAGCTGCCACCAATGATGATGGCATCGTATATGAGGCCGGGTTCAAGTCTTAGCTGCTGCCCTTTTGATCCAGCTCTCTGCTGATAAGCCTGAGAAAGCAGTGGAAGATGGCCCAAGGGCTTGAGCCTCTGCCACCCACCTGGGAGACCCAGATGGAGTTCCAGACTCCTGGCTTTGGCATGGTCCAATTCCGACCATGGTGGTCATCTGGGGAGAAAACAATGGTTGGAAGATCTTTCTCTCTCTGTCTCTCCCACTAACTCTGCCTTTCAAATAAGTAAAATTTTTGAAAAAAATTATGATTCCAACTCTCCTACCTGTTCTTCATAATGAATAATACGGCATTAAGCATATATGACACACAGCCTTTATTAAAAAGTTTATATATTTAAAAATACAAAATATCACAAATTAAAATAATATATTTTGGAAAAAAATTCTACCTTTCCTTCATCCATTGGATTATCACTTATATGGACAACAGGTCCTGGGTGAGATTTAGAGGACCTAGAAACAGAAAAGATTATTACATAAATGAATGTCAAATAAAGATATATTTACATAAAAGGAAAAAGTATCTCAGTAAGTAGTCAATAACAGAAGAGTATTAATATGGGCAAAAGTAGGAAACTGGAAAATGGTTACATGACGGTCATGTGGATACAAATGAACATAAAATTAAGTACACTTTATAGAAAATAATTTCAATTTAGTCATTTCAGCACAGAAAATTTGTTTTCAACATAGTATTTTGAAAGTTATTTTTTTAAAAAAATAGTGCGACATCTTAAGCATCATTACCTTATTTTGCTCAATTCTGCAGTCAAATTACCATAATTCTTTGAGTTTCATTGTTCATATCAGACATAGGGAAAATTCCATATTTTAAAAAATACTTTTCTCCCTTGTCTCTAACGTTGTGGGACAGTGTTTTTTTCTTCTTACTATTTGTTGAATTCTTTACTTAGTGAAGAGTTAATCATATGATTATAAAATAAACTGAAAGTATGTCATTGTAAACAAAAATCCGTTCTCAACATGAATGATATAAATTTGAGGTGATGGATATGTTAATTACCCTTATTTGATCATTACACATTGTACCTCACAAATGAGCAAAACTGTCTTTGCCAAATAAACATAGTAATTTAAAAATCAGAAAAATAATGCCACCTATTTCTTCTCAGAGAAAAAGAACTGATACAGATAAGACGATGCCTAAACAGATGCCAAATATATCCTTGTTCAAAAACTCTGAAGCCTGGGCAATCACTCCACCTTATGAAAGTCATCTGTGAAACAGACAACTGTACCAGACCTACCCACTAGATGTCGTGATCCATTCAAAGAACAGATCAGAAACCCACACTACCAAGGGACTGATATATGATAATGACATCCTTGCCACAGGAAGGAAAACCATGCTTACCCACAGTTACAGCTACATTGAAACATTACAAAAGAGATATGTCACCAAATTATCTCCTGTTAAAAAGACATAAATCTTGTGTAATGGAAGACTATACTATTTGGCCAAAACCAGAAACACTGAATTTTTGCCAATATTCTTAAACTTTGATTTTCATTTCTGAATGATAATATAAGAGAAACTTTGTACAAAGAAACAACATATAAAGCATTTTAAGACAGTGAAAAGTTAGCACTAAAGATCTCTCAACCATACCTCAACACAGTTTTTGTTGTTAATACTGGTAAAGTAAAATAATGGTCAGTGCAACAAAATTAAAGAATAACCTTAAAAATTAATTCTGCGATATGTTAACTTCGATAAACATTTCTATTATATTGGTTGATTATTAAAACACACCAAAATAGCTTAAATTAATATTTCCTAAATATTAGTGGCAACCCATTCATGGATCATGACCAGCATTGCAAAGACAAACCACAAAAGAACAAAAGCAAACAAAGAATGCTTTTTCACCTATGCTATATTTCAAACACATGTAAATATATGCATAACGTTTGTGTATATATTTATGTACATACGTATAAATCACTTAAATTTACACACTGTCATGCCAATAGGGTAATATTTACAAAGATATTAAATCTGCATTTAATATCAAGAACATCTGACACATTTAATTCCACAGAATTACAGACTGGCTATTATCTGATGGTATTATCATATTTGATATTGGTATTTTCAGATATGGAGTACTTGCTGGAACTCACAGTTCAATGGCTTTATTCCACATAATGACGTAGCCTGAGAGTGTGAAGGACTCCACATTGACAATGTGTATATTACCTCTTTCAGTGCCCACATAGAGCCACTTACTCTGGAAAGGCAGATGGCAAAATGTAACCCTGCAAGAGAAAATATATCCAAAAAATTAAATCATAAAATGGCTGGTCAATTTTACTGATTGTATTAGAGGGTTAATCATGAAACATGTAACTCAGGAAAAGCAAAAATGATACACAATCTACTCAACGTGATTATTACTTAACACACATAAGATCTTTTCAAAATAAATAGTATGGCATGATTGAAAGAAGATGAGTTTTGAAGTTAAACTGCGTTTCCTATCTGGCTGTGTCATCTACTAACTGTATAACCTTCAGCACATCACAAATTTAATCTGTAATCCAAAACCTATGGCTCTAATACCCAACTCACTCCTGGGTAGTACTATATTTCTAAAGAATCACCAAATGTATTAAATTCATCTAGCTTCTATCCATTCAAATTTTTCTTCCAATTTTCATTTCAAATTTTACTCTCATCCTAAGTGATTCTCCAGTAATTTTTTTTATCTCAATCAGGCTTGCATTATAAGATAATTAGGGCCCCTCTTCCTCACTAATTTGTAAGCCACTGACAGAGCCCCCTGTACTAAGGTTTAGACAATGTTTCTGAAATACAGTTGGACTTTTTCATCTTTTATTCTGAAGGGGAGCTTTCATTGAAAATTATAATTTCCGTGCATTCACCAAAATTTATTACTCCAACAATTTCAGACATTTTTATATCAGCTCATTTATTTCAAAGTAAAAGACAGAAACAGGCCGGTGCCGTGGCTCAACAGGCTAATCCTCCGCCTTGCGGCGCCAGCACACCGGGTTCTAGTCCTGGTTGGGGCGCCGGATTCTGGCCCGGTAGCCCCTCTTCCAGGCCAGCTCTCTGCTGTGGCCCGGGAGTGCAGTGGAGGATGGCCCAAGTGCTTGGGCCCTGCACCCCATGGGAGACCAGGAAAAGCACCTGGCACCTAGCTCCTGCCATCGGATGAGCGCGGTGCGCCGGCCGCAGCGCGCCGACCGCAGCGGCCATTGGAGGGTGAACCAATGGCAAAGGAAGACCTTTCTCTCTGTCTTTCTCTCTCACTGTCCACTCTGCCTGTCAAAAAGAAAAAGTAAAAGACAGAAACAATCTTGTCCTTTTTGTAGCACTGATTTTTAATAATAAGAAGGTAATATGTTGTGAAAATATATAATGCTCAACTTCTTAGAGACCACATATGTGTCTCTCAGAATCAAGTTCAGTGGAATGGTGCTTCAAATAATACAGAATGATACAGTGATCACTCCTGGATTGTTAATACTGACACTAGGCATTGGATAAGATAGAGAACACCAAACACCTGTTATTCCCATTAATACGCAATTTCCTTACAGAGAATATTCAAGATGAGAACACCTATTACATGAATGTGCATGTGCAGGCTGGTGTTGTGGCACAGCAGGTTAAGCTGCCTGCTGTGATGTGGTCATCCCATAATGAAGTGTTAGTTTGAGTCTTGGCTGCTATACATTGGAACCAGCTGCCTGTTTGTCAGCCTGGAGAAAGCAGCAGAAGATGGCTCATGTACTTCAGTCTATCCCACTCATGTGGGAGACCTGGATGGAATTCCAGGCTCCTAGCTTCAGCCTGGCCCGGCCCTAACTATTGCAGCCATTGCTGGAGTGAAAGAGTGGATAAAAGGTCTTTTTTTTCCTTGATCTCTCATTCTCTCTCTGTCACTCTTTCAAATAGAAAAAATAAATCTTTAAAATAAATAAGTAAATGTACATGCAACACATCTTAATCTTTCTTAGAGGTAATATTCTGTTAGACAATTACTTGAGGTGTTTTTTTGTTTGTTTTTTGACAGGTAGAGTGGACAGTGAGAGAGAGAGAGACAGAGTGAAAGGTCTTCCTTTTGCTGTTGCTTCACCCTTCAATGGCCACTGTGGCCGACATGCTGTGGCAGGTGTACTGCGCTGATCCGAAGGCAGGAGCCAGGTGCTTCTCCTGGTCTCCCATGGGGTGCAGGGCCCAAGCACTTGGGCCATCCTCCACTGCACTCCCGGGCCACAACAGAGAGCTGGCCTGGAAGAGGGGCAACCGGGACAGAATCCGGCGCCCCAACCGGGACTAGAACCCGGGGTGCTGGCGCTTCAGGCAAAGGATTTGCCTATTGAACCATGGCACCGGCCCAATTACTTGAGCTTTTACCCATTCCTATTTTGGTTAAATGTTTTATATATATAACTTATTTCTAAAGGACTTACAGCATTGGGACATACCTAGTGAATCAACAAAATCATTATATTACCTTGTTACTTCACCTTTTCTGAAAATCTCAGGACCATATAAGTTTAAGAATTCATAATTTCCCAGGTTTTAGAAAAGTACAAAATGCATATTTTATATAATAAGGGATAGCATCCTGTAAGACATACTGAATATTTTTCAAGTATAATTTCTAAAAAATTTAAACATAACCTAACATGTTATTGATTCATTTAATTCCTAGGTAATTACTCAAGAGAAGAGAAATCATACATCCATATAAGACTTGTCCACAAATGTTCACAGCTTTGTCCATCAACAAGAGAAAAAACTGTGTCCTATAATTAGACTAGAAAACTTTTCAAGCAGTAAGAAAGCATTACGAATATATGAATCAACACTGATGAATATTAAATATCTTTGAAGTGAAAGAAGCCAAATTAAAAAAAAATACACACTGTGATTCCACTTATTTATAATTTATATGCAATAGAAAACACATCAAACCACAATAGCAGAAAGCAGATCAATGGTTTCCTGGAGATTGTAGCAGTAGGGATGGAATAGGCAGGGGAGAGTACAAAACAGAGAAAACGATTATTACAAGGACTTATGCTGAGGTGATGGGCAACTTCCTTATTTTTCTGTACCGATGGCTCATATATGTGTCAAAACTTAACAGGTTATATATGTGAAACGTGTCTTGTTTACTATATGCTAATTTTATCTCAATAAAGCTGTTGAAATTTTCTGCTTTCACAGATTTGTGGAACAGAATCATGAAAATAGACTGTAGTTCTGATTAACATATGGTTATAAGTACTAGAATACCACTGCTGGGTTTCAGTTTCTAGGTCTATCATTCACTAGCATATTACCTTAATTTCCCAGTGTCATAGATTTTTTTTTTTTTTATTTGAAAGGTAGAGTTGCAGACAGTGAGAGAGTGAGAGAGAGAGAGAGAGAGAGAGAGAGAGAGAGAGAGAGAGACAGAGAGAAAAGTCTTCCTTCCGTTGGTTCATTCCCCAAATGGCCACTACGGCCAGCGCTGCACCGATCCAAAGCCAGAAGCCAGGTGCCATGTGCTTCTTCCTGGTATCCCATGCGGTTGCAGGGGCCCAAACACTTGGGCCATCCTCCACTGCCCTCTGGGGCCACAGCAGAGAGCTAGACTGGAAGAGGAGCAACCAGGACTAGAACCGGCGCCCATATGGGATGCTGGTGCCGCAGGTGGAGAATTAACCAAGTGAGCCACAGTGCCGGCCCCAGTGACATAGTTTCTAAGCAGTAAAGTACACTGACCTCATTGTGTTCTGTCTGCCTAAAGATCAATATGATGAAGTACATTAGATGCTTAAAAGGGGGTCAAGCATTGAAGTGTTCAATAAATGTTAGCTAAATATTATTGAAAATAAGTGGTATTCTACCAATTCATAATTATTGGACAATTTTAACTACTTGAAGCAAATGAAAGTAGTAATACCATACCAGATATAAAACGAATGCAATACATATGATAAAGTCAACTACTGCATTTGAAATATTCACTAAACTAAAATATGAATATAGCTATACTTTTTTAAAATTCATGTTTATATAGAAAGATAAAGCCAGAAGAAACAATTTCCTAATCTGTTCTGTTGTTTGTAATTCTCCATTATCCTTCACTCAAAGCAGTAGCCATTGACTTGCTAAACCAAATTACATACCCACCTGTGATTCCAGTACAAAGTTATTTGAATATTATAATATGCTTATAAAATAAAACATAAGGGCAGAGATTTTATATACAGCATACAATTTTTCCTGTTCCCACCACAGCAACAATATAAGGTAGATACTTTTAAATATTTAGAGGAACAAGGATAAAATCTTTACTGTTCAGAAATAAAATGTCGATCTTTTCCCAAGACTCACTTTCTCAATATTAGCTATCATTGAATGATTTTTATTAGTCAGTCAACTACAAAATTAACATACCTTGTTGTAATATTTTAAGCATGGTTATGCTTTCCCAAAGTCAGCAAAATTAATTACTTAGTATTTAATATTTTAAGGAACTTAAAAGTTCATTTAACTAACTTGGCACTAAGACTTTAATATGGCCTCCAAAATGAGTTTTAAATACTTTAAAAAAAAAATAACAACCATGGGTCTACAATTATACAAAGCAACACCAAATTAAAAGAATTTCTCTACTCTTCACTACCTTCATTATTTAAGAAAACTGAGGGGATAGGGTTCCAAGATGGCAGAGTAGGGAGGGATCTTACTGCTCTAGCCCAGGGTAGTTTTTCAAAAAGCAGAAATAGTGCTGTCTCAGGAAAGAGTTGGGGGAAAAAACAGCAAAGGAAGCTCCATCAAAATTAAGAGGCACACGGTGGATCTGCATAGAGGGTGTGGGTACTCATGGCTGTGGACTCCAACAACTGAGAGCCTACGCACCAGCACTAGAAAGTGAGGTGAGATGAGACTGCAGAAGTCCAAGACACACAAAAGAGTGGCAGGAAGAGCCTGGGGAAACGAGGCTTGAAGTCCTGTGGCACACATTTCTCTCTCTCTCTGATCACTTTACAAAGGCGTAGACGCCAACAGAGCAGGCGCCATCCTGGACATATGTAACAGCTGCATCAGCTCATGCCTGTGCCTGGCAATCAGCTGAGCAGAGACTCCTGATTCTGGTAGGGAGAAATAACAGAGGCCTAGGAGCTTGTGTCTGTGTGAAGCTTCTGAACTGGGACTGTGAAAAAAAAAGAAACAACTGAGGGTGTGTAGGAAAACTCACAGTGTGGCTAGGACTTTGAGCAGTCTCAGTGGGAGACACCACAAGTTTGGGGGATCTCAGTGGGAGACACCACAAGTTTGGTGAGAGGCATTGCTGGGGAATCTGAACTTACACTGAGGACTACACAGGTCCTTTGTGTGTTCTTTGGGACAGAGCAGATGAATATAATACCCACTAGGGCTAGTGCTCAGGCACTGGTCTCCATCAAGAAGAGCTCAGATGAGCAAAATTACTTCCCTTCTGATTAAAAAAAAAGAAGATTTACCAAGCCAAACCTGGGTGTGTCACCTTAGGCATGCTCTTAACTCTGGAGAACTGAACAGAGCTCTCTGGCCACATCTACTATAATCCTCCAGAGATTCACTGAAAGCAGGCAGTTCACTTATCTACAGATTCATAGTACAACAATAAAAGCCACCACAGCAGAAAAAACAAAACAAAACAAAACAAAAAAACAAAAAAGAAGAAACCAAAGAGTATCTTCACAAATGCTGAATGACAAACAATCCAAGAAATAAGAATAAGACAGACAACATGATGCTCCCAAAAGAACATGATACTTCAATACTAGATCATGAAGGTGATGAGATAGAAGAAATGCGAGCAATGGAACTCAAAATATCAATCATAAGATTACATAGAAGTAATCAAAAGCAAACACATGAACTACAGAAATCCATGCAGGACATGAAAGAAAATCTCTTCCATGAAATTAAAATCTTAAGGAGGAATCAAAATGAAGTGAAGAATTCAATAGAACATGAAATGGAGATGTTAAAGAGAAATCAAAATGAAATGAAGAATTCAATAGAACAAATAAAAAATGCAGTGGAGAGCCTTAAAAACAGAATCAGTGAGGCAGAAGAGAGAATATCAGACTTAGAAGACAGAGCACAGGAGAGTATACGGTCAAACCAAAGATAAATAGAGGAAATTAGAAATCTAGAAAATGCTGCTGGGAATCTACAAGACACTATTTAAAAACAAAAAAAACAAACAATTCCCTGAAGGCATGGAGAGAGAGAAAAGATTACAAGGTCATTTTAGTGAAATACTAGCAGAAAACTTTCCAGGTTTGAAGAAAGAGACATACAACTACAGGAAGAACACAGAACTCCCAATAGACATGACCAGAAAAGATCCTCGAAAGTACACACTGTAATCAAACTCCAAACTATGACATAAAGAGAAGATTCTAAAATGTGCAAGAGATAAATGCTTGAATATTTTCAGAGGATCTCCAATTTTTTTTCAATTTTATTTAATAAATTTCCAAAGTACAACTTTTGGATTATAGCAGTTCTCCACCCTTACCCACCCATTCATATTGAAACCATCCCACCTTGTACTCACTCTGCCATCCCATTCTTCATTAATATTCATTTTCAATTATCTTTATATACAGAAGATCAACTTAGTATATGCTAAGTAAAGATTTCAACAGACTGCACCCACAAAGACACACAAAGAATAGAGTACTGTTTGAGCTGTAGTTTTACTGCTAATTCACATAGTACAACACATTAAGAACAGAGATCCTACATGGGGAGCAGGTGCACAGTGACTCCCGTTGTTGATTTAACAATTGGCATTCTTATTTATGATGTCAGTCTTCACCTGAGGCTCTTGTCAAGAGCTGCCAAGGCTATGGAAGCCTCTTGAGTTCACCAACTCTGATCTTATATAGAAAAGGCCATAGTTGAAGTGGAAGTTCTCTCCTCCCTTCAGAGAGAGGTGCCTCCTTCTTTGATGGTCCATTCTTTCCACTGGGATCTCACTCACAGAGATCTTTCATGTAGGTCATTTTTTTTTTTGGGGGGGGGGGCACAGTGTCTTGGCTTTCCATGCCTAAAATACTCTCATGGGCTCTTGAGCCAGATCCAAACGACGTAAGGCTCATTCTGAGGCCAGAATGCTGTTTAGTGCATTCTATGAGTCTGCTGTGTATCCTCTTCCCATGTAGGATCCTTCTCTCCTTTTTAATTCTATCAATTATTATTTGCAGACCCTGGTCTTATTTATGTAACCCTTTTGACACTTATTTCTGTCATTACGATGAACTATGAACTGAAACTGATCACATTGACTAGTGAGATAGCATTGATACATTACACTTTGATGGGACTGAATTGGAATCCCCTGGCACCTTTCAAACTCTACCATTAGGGGTAAGTCCGAATAAGCATGTCCCAAACTGTACATCTCCTCCCTCTCTTATTCCCACTCTTATATTTAACAGGGATCTCTTTTCAGCAAAGACTTCTTGGAAAAGACCCCATAGGCACAGGCAATCTAAGCCAAAATTAACAGATGGGATCATATCAATTTGAGAAGTGTATGTACTGCAAAAAAAAAAAAAAAAAAGAAAGAAAGAGGCAAACGACAGAATGGGAAAAATAAAATATTTGCAAATTATGCAACAGATAAGATTAATAACCAGAATCTACAAAGAGATCAAGAAACTCCACAACAACCAGACAACCCACTTAAGAGATGGGCCAAGGACCTCAATAGACATTTTTAAAAAGAAGAAATCCAGATGGCCAGCAGACACATGAAAAAATATCCAGGATCAATAGCAATCAAGGAAATGCAACTCAAAATCACACTGAGGTTTCACCTTACCCTGGTTAGAATGGCTTACATACAGAAATCTGCCAACAACACATGCTGGTGAGGATGTAGAGAAAAAGAGACACTAACCTACTGTTGGTGGGAAAGCAAACTGGTAAAGCCACTATGAAAGTCAGTTTGGAGATTCCTCAGAAACCTGAATATAACCCTACCATACAACGCAGTCATCCCACTCCTTGGAATTTACCCAAAGAAATTTAAACTGGCAAATAAAAGAGCTGTATGCACCTCAATGTTTATTTCAGCTCAAGTCACAATAGCTAAGACCTGGAATCACCTAAATGCCTGTCAACAGAACACTGGATAAAAAAATTATGGGATATATACTCTAGAGAATACTATACAGCAGTAAAAAAAAAAAAAAGAAATATGGTCATTTGCAACAAAATGGAGCAATCTAGAAAACATCATGCTGAGTGAAATAAGCCAGTCCCAAAGGAACAAATATCATATGTTCTCCCTGATCGGTGACAAGTAACTGAGATCCTAAAAGGAAACCTGTTGAAGTGTAATGGACATTATGAGAAACAATGACTTGATCAGCCCTTGTCAAGACTGTCCAAGAACAACTTACTATTATTCCTTTTAGTGTTTTGTTGTTGTTGTTGTTGTTCTATTTAATACATTGGTTGAACTCTTTAATTAACACACAATTATTCTTAGGTGTTTAAATTTAACTGAAAAGTGATCCCTGTTAAATATAACAGTGGGAATAAGAGAAGGAGGAGATGTACAGTTTGGGACAAGCTCATTCGGACTTACCCCTAATGGTAGCGTTAGAAAGGTGCCAGGGGATTCCAATTCAGTCCCATCAAGGTGGCATGTACCAGTGCCGTATCACTAGTTAAAGTGATCAGTTTCAGTTCACAATTGATCATAAGGATAGGATTAAGTGTCAAAGGGATCACATAAACAAGACTAGTGTCTGCTAATATTAACTGATAGAATTCTAAAGCAGAGAACAATCCAATATGGGAAGCGGGATACACAGCAGACTTATAGAATGCGGATGTCCTAAACGGCACTCTGGCCTAAGAATCAGCCCTTAATGCATTCAGATCTGGCTAAAAAGCCCATGAGAATTTTGCAGGCATGGAATGCAAAGACACTGTGTTAAAAAAAAAAAAAACAAAAAACACACACACACACACAAAAATAACCCACCCTAAATGAAAGATCTCTGCGCATGAGATCCCAGTGGAAAGAACAGGCCATCAAAGAAGGAGATACCTTTCTCTGAAGGGAGGAGAGAACTTCCACTTTAACTATGGCCTTATCTAACTAAGATTAGAATTGGCGAACTCAAGAGGCTTCCATAGCCCTGGCAGCTCATGACAAGAGCCTCAGGTGATGACTGACATCATAAATAAGAGTGTCAACTGTTAAATCAACAACAGGAGTCACTGTGCACTTACTCCCCACTTAGGATCTCTGTCCTTAAAGTGTTGTACTATGTGAATTAATGGTATAACTAGTACTCTAACAGTACTTTATACTTTGTGTTTTTGTGTGCATGCCAACTGTTGAAATCTTTACTTAGCATATACTAAGTTGATCTTCTGTATATAAAGATAATTGAAAATGAATCTTGATGTGAATGGATGGGAGAGGGTATGGGAGATGGGATGGTTGTGGGTGGGAGGGTGGTTATGGGGTAAAAAACGCCACTATAATCCAAAAGCTGTACTTTGGATATTTATATTTATTAAATAAAAGTTTAAAAAAAAAAGAAATGGAGATTATATACAGAATTAGCCTGAGGTAAATTCTCTCCCTCTCCCTCTCTCTCTCTCTCTCTCTCTTTCTCTCTCTTTAAAAACTCTCCCTTTTAGAATCTCTCAGGTAACCAACGCAGTCTAGGGAGAGCCATGTCTTCCTTCTAGAAATAAGGCATTTCTTTTTGTGAAGGCAAAGAAGTGTCAGTTAGGAAGGCATTGATTGATTAATTTTCTATGCAATTTCCAATTTAACACCAAGTTTTTTTTTTCATTTTCAATTATCTTTATATAAAGAAGATCGATTCAGTATATACTAAGTAAAGATTCCATCAGTTTGCACCCACACAGAAACACAAGGCGTAAAACTGTTTCAGTACTAGTTATTGCATTACTTCACATTGGACAACACATTAAGGACAGATCCCACATAAGACGTAAGTACACAGTGACTCCTGTTGTTGACTTAACAATTTGACACTCTTGTTTATGGCGTCAGTAATCTCCCTAGGCTCTAGCCATGAGTTGCCGAGGCTATGGAAGCCTTTAGGGTTCGCCGACTTCAATCTTATTCCGACAGGGTCATAGTCAAAGTGGAGGTTCTCTCCTCCCTTCAGAGAAAGGTACCTCCTTCTTTGATGGCCCCATTCTTTCCACTGGGATCTCACTCACAGAGATCTTTCATTTAGGTCTTCTTTTTTTTTTTTTTTTCCAGAGTGTCTTGGCTTTCCATGCCTAAAATACTCTCATGGGCTCTTGAGCCAGATCCGAATGCCTTAAGGGCTGATTCTGAGGCCAGAGTGCTATTTAGGACATCTGTGATTCTATGAGTCTGCTGTGTGTCTCGCTTCCCATGTTGGATCATTCTCTCCCTTTTTCATTCTATCAGTTAGTATTAGCAGACACTAGTCTTGTTTGTGTCATCCCTTTGACTCTTAGACCTATCAGTGTGATCAACTGTGAACTGAAGATGATCACTTGGACTAATGAGATGGCATTGGTGCATGCCACCTTGATGGGATTGTATTGGAATCCCCTGGCACGTTTCTAACTCCATCATTTGGGGCACGTCTGATTGAGCATGTCCCAAATTGTACATCTCCTCCCTCTCTTATTTCCACTCTTATATTTCACAGGGATCACTTTTCAGTTAAAATTTAAACACCTAAGAATAATTGTTTGTTAATAACAGATTTCAACCACTAGTACTAGAATAAAAAAATACATCATGTAGGATCTCTGTCCTTAATGTGCTATACATTGTGAATTAATACTATAACTAGTACTCCGACAGTATTTTTCACTTTGTGTCCCTATGTTAGGGCAAATTGTTGAAATCTTTACGTAATATATACTAAACTGATCTTCTGTATATAAATAGAATTGAAAATGAATCTTGATGTGAATGGAAGGGGAAAGGGAGCGTGAAAGGGGAGGGTTGCGGGTGGGAGGGAAGTTATGGGGGGGGGGAAGCCATTATAATCCATAAGCTGTATTTTGGAAATTTATATTCTTTAAATAAAAGCTTTATAAAAAAAAAAAAGGAAGGCATTGAAGAATTTTTGGGCACTAACTATATGTTGGATATTGGAAACAGAATGATAAAGCAGAATCAAGAAGATAATCAAGTAACCAAGGCAATTATAATAAACATGGTATGTGCTATTTTAGGGAGCCAGCATTAGACCATAATAAAAACAATCACAAAACTGAACCCTGGGAAGAAAACAAACTTTTTTTTAATCAGGCTTTTGAAAATATGATGCTTTTAAAAAATGACACTAATATTTCAAAAACTGATAATGGGATTTTAAGGATGAATAGGAGTTAGTCATGGAAAAAGAAACCAAGTGTTCTCGACAAGGGAATTATCTCATATCTAACAGGGAGGATAACACCTTTTTAGAAAACTGAAAATTCAGGGTAGCGTGATTTTAATGCATAAGAAAAAGGAAACTCATGGTGAAATAAGACTATGGTGGTATCCAGAAGATTCACAGACCTCACCAAATTTGGAATGCTAGAAATTTTAGAGTTTCCACTTCATTCTGAAGGTAGTGAAATGATCAGGAGACACTGGTAGTCTACCTGCCATCCATTTCTCAGTTCACTTCTTCCTATTATCCAGATGTTCAACAGAGTGTCTACATGCCTCAAGTTATCCATGTGTTTAGGGAAAAGCCTAAACAAAGGATAACTTCCATAGATGGGCCAAGTGAACCAGGATAATCCCACTCATAACTTGATACCATTTTGAGTCAGGAAATCCAAGCCTATATTAAGGTCACTAATTTGGGATCTCATTTACATCTACAGAACCCCTTCACAGTACCAGGTTGATTAAGAGAATTTGCCATGTTGACTGGAAGAAGCAGTTTGTACACAAGGGGTAGAAATCTAGGGGACCCTCTGATAATCCTGATTAAAACATTCTACCCTTTAGCCCCTAAATGCAAAAGGCATTCATCCCAGTCCAACATACCTGAAGTCTCAATAAATTATAACACCAATTTAAGTCTAAAAATTTCCTAGAAATTAGCATCTGCTCAGAAATTCCAACTCTCCTTTTCTAAATTTGTTGCAAAGGGGTTCCTGGGTACAATCCACTAAGTATAGCTCCTGGACACAGTTTCATTCCACTTGCGGTCCTATGCAACTAAAGAAACCAACGTTCTTCCCCCCAACATTCGCAGCATGCAATGGTGTGGCAGACATATGATAATAGTTATACAAGTTCCTATTAAATAAGAGAGAAAGTAGAAGGCGAAAAGGATTCACTGGGTGACAATAATTTTAAACCTGGCAAATGTTGGATCTTTAATAAGGTCTCAAGTCCTGTGAATAATCCTCCAAGGCTCTGCTGTCTTGATCATGCTCCCTTTACAGACGAGTACTTTTACTGGCCTGCTTCTGGCTGCAGTCCTTTCATTTTGTGCTCTCCCTGTCCCTTTCAGTTCAACCTAGCACTATTTCTAGTGGTAAACTTTTCTTAAGAAATTTGTGAGTCTAAATAAATCTCACTGAATTTCACTACATTAGGAAAAACCACATCAATATATCTTTTGGGATAATGCCTTCCCTATTCTAAGTTCTGTTGAGTGACATATTTATTAACCTACCTAGAGGCTCTTTGGTGAGGTTAGGAAGATCTGTGGGGCATTGGTACATCCTTAATCTGTTAAAATGAACTCTTCACGTGACTGAATACTCTGTCTTTTTGGTCTTAAAAATATTTTTAGTAAAAAGTTATATAGGAGCCAGCACTGTGGCATAGCAGGTAAAGCCACCACCTGCAGTGCCAGCATTCCATATTGGTGCTAGGTCAAGTCTCAGCTGTTCCACTTCCAATCCAGCTCTCTGTTATGGTCTGGGAATGCAGTAGAGGATGGCCCTGGGCCCCTGCACCTGCATTGAAGACATGGAAGAAGATCCTGGTTCCTGGCTTCGAATCGGCCCAGTTCAGCCAATGCAGCCATTTGGAGAATGAACAGCAGATGGAAGACACCCCCCCCCCCCCCGCCTCTGTAACTCTGCCTTTCAAGTAAATAAATAACTCTTTAAAACGAACAAGTTGTATAGCCACATGCTCACATTTTTCCTCTGAGATTTTCAGAAGCAATCTCTTTTGCCAGCTGCATCAGAGTGAAAATACTACAAATTATCAAGGACTTGTTCCTTAATAATAATTTTTTTCAATTTATCCTTCTTTTGCACTTTTACTAGAAAACAGCAAGAAAAAAAATCAAGTCAAATATTCAAAACTGTCCTTGGAAATCTCAGCTAAACACACAGGTTAATCACTTATAAGCTGTACAAGAGGCAATTCTGTTTTACTTTCTGCCACTGTATAACAAGGAACCACTTTCTCCAGTTCCTACCCAATAAAATGAACCTCACTCCCTTCAGAGCTCTTACTTACAGTAGTGTCCCAGTGTCAAGTCCTGCAAACAGCCTGTTGAGGGTTTGTTTGTTTTTAATCATGCTCCTCAAAAATTCTTCCAGCCTCTATCCACTTGCCCAGTTCCAAAACTACTTCCACATTTCAGCTAGTCATCTATCACACAATATTTCAGAGCCAATGGTGGTCTCATAAGATTATATCACCTAGTGACATCAAAACCATCTTGGTTTGTGTAGTTACCCTCCATCACATATGGGCACTGGTTTGTGTCCTGGCTGCTCCACTTCCGATCCAGCTCCTTGCTAATTACCTGAGAAAAGCATCAGATGGCCTAACTGTGCTTGCTCCTGATTTCAGCCTGGCTCAGCATGAGCTGTGTGGACATCTGGGGAATTAACCAGCAGATGGAAGATTCTCTCTCTCTCTCTCTCTCTCTCTCATTTTTCAAATAAATAAATATGTCTTTAAACAAAAATACTGCCATAAATTCTTCCAGTGATTGTGACTCTTAACACCCCCCCCCCCGCAGGTTTTCTGAAATTCTAGTTGTCACAATCTGGCCAACATTTTAGCTATTATGTTAGATGGCTGAGGTTTTAGTTTGATTTTCCTGATGGTTATCTGTCTTCATAAAACACAACAAAAACTGAGAGAGACTAATTATCTCTTCATATACTTAAATATAAACCTCCAAAATGGTACTCATTCATATAAATATGTGAATTTGGGTCTTTGCTTTAATATAAGCTATGCAAGCATTTTATTTATCTTTGTTGTCCCAACACCTAACATAATCCCTGGTACAGGCAGGCATCCAATATTTGATGAACTGAATCTAATTCATCTTCTAAAATGTACTTTTTTATTTCCAAATTTGAAGCATTTCTCCCAAGTTACAGTCTTCCTAGGAGAACCAATAATGGTATAGGAGTCAGTTCTTTTAATAGCTCAAGATATAATTTGTCTGGGTCAATCAATATTAACATTAATACTGTTAGAGCGATGACATATGTCCTAACTCCATGTACGATTAATCTACTTGCTCTTTTGCCTTAAAGAGGAAGTGCTTTCATTTAATTATTTTTATTTTTATTTTTTACATGACTTAATTTGCTGTTCATTAGTAGAATTACATTAATCATATACTCACCTTTTTCCTTCCACATAATCTTCCTATACCTTTTTTATAATTGTTTATATATAATTATTTTATACCTTTAGTACATTGTAAGGCCCTTGTGCAACGAGAGCAGTCTCTTTTCTTTTCTTGGTCAGAATTTCTTAATTATGATGAATAATTTTATTCTAGGAACTTATCCAACAGTTCCTGACCACCTTTCCTTTTACAGTTGCAAGTTTTAAACCACAACTGTTGGAGCATGTGTTTGGCTTATAGGCTAAAATGCTGGTTGGTATTGCCCTATTCAACATCAGAGTATTGGGTTTAAGTCCAGGATCCATTGTCAATTCCAGCTTCCTGCAGCAAGTCATGGCTCAAGTTATTGGGACGTTGCCACCCACATGGGAGACCTGAATTGATTCCTGGCTCCCAGCAGTAGCCTGGCTTAAGCCCTGGCCATTAATGGCACTTAGGTGGTAAACAGTGGATGGGAGCTACCTGTCTCTGTATCTCTGTGTCTCTTCCCTGACTCTCAAATAATTTAAAATCCTAACTGTCTTTCTTTAAACATTAAGAGACTATTTTTTCTTTTTTAAAATTATCTGTTAATACATGGTTATTTATATGCATAATTCCTAAGATGACTATCATTTCCATTTCAAGTCTCTTTATGGATCAAATTAGGTCTAGAGTAGTAGAATCCCTGTTTTCCTAATAATTCTGGATATCATTCCATTCCTGTATTCTAATCCTTAATTTCAACCCATTGAGTTATTTGCATTTCTAATGCTTGTGTACTTTTCATTAAGCTGCTTTCAAAGAAAATGTATTTTGATAATATGATACAGTTACCACAACTACCACAGAAACTGATAATTCTAGATTTTTAATTTGCTCCAATTAATTTTGTTCTTGTTTAATATGTGCAGTGAATTAATTCAGAATCTTTGTAAGACCTATATAGATTTTTTAAGGCTAGTATTTGGCAAAATACCCTTGTATAGCTATCATAGTGTAGTCTTATTATGTGCACACTGAGCAAATTTAAGCTTAATGAATATGCAAAGCACAGTATTTGTGTAATATTATGATAACATAAGTATATGATATGATAAATGATTTTTAACAGAAATGTATTTAAGTTATTAAAAAACATCTGATGCTAGGGCAGCAGCTCATTCTTTTAATACACTGTAAGTAATCTTCCATTGCTATGTCATTATTGGAAAGGATTACTCCATTTGCCAATTAGGTTTTTTTCTTTCATTTTGCTAAAGACTTTTATTTTGCTAAACACTTATTTATTTAAAATACAGAGTAACAGAGAAAGAGGGAAAGGAAAGGAGAGATCTTCCATCCACTGATTCACTCTCCAAATGGTAGCAAACACAAGGGCTGTGCCAGGCAGAAGCCAGGAGCCAGAAGTTTCATCCAGGTCTCCCAGGTGGATGCAGTGGCCCAAGCACTTTGGTCATTTTCTGCTGCTTTCCCAGGTGCATTAACAGGGCAATGGATCAGGAGTGGAGCAGTTGAACTGGTGCCCAAATGGGATGCCAGAACTGCAGGTGGCTGCTTAACCTGCTGTGCCACAGTGTAGAACCCTGGCTCCTGGCCTGGTCAGCCCTGACTACTGTGGGAATTTGGGAAGTGACCCAGTAGATGGAAGATCTCTTTGTCTGTGTCTCTCCTCTCTTTCTCTGTAACTCTTTCAAATAAATAAGTAAATCTTTTTCTTTCTGAAAAGATTTTATTTCTTTCTTTGAGAAGTAGAGTTAGAGAGAGAGAGAGAGAGAGAGAGGGAGAGACAGAGAGAAAGGTCTTCCATCCGCAAATTCCCTTCCCAAATGGCCACAAAGGCCAGGAGCTTCTTCTGGGTCTCCCACATGGGTGCAGGGGCCCAAGCACTCGGGCCATCTTCGGTTGCTCTCCCAGGCCATAGTTGAGAGCTGGATTGGAAGAGGAGCAGCCAGGACACTCATACGGTATGCTAGTGCCACAGGCATTGGCTTAGCCCACTAAGCCACAGTGCCAACCCCTAAATAAGTAAATCTTAAAAAAAAAGTATGTCAGCATAAACAAAAACAAACAGAAAACATGTCCTCAGAAATGCTGCTTTGCTTCCAATCCAGCTCCCTGCTGATGTGTCCAGGAAAGCAGCAGAGGTTGGCCCCAGTGTTGGGGCCCCTGCCACATGGACGACCTGAGTAGAGCTTTCTGGCTCCTGGCTCCTGGCTCCTGGCTCCTGGCTCCTGGCTCCAGGCTCTAAGTTTTGGCCTGGCCCAGCCCTGGCCACTGTTGCCATTTGGGGAATGAACTAGCAGATGAAAGTGTGTGCTTTCTCTCTGTGTAGGTCTCTCTCTCTCTCTCTTTCTCTACTTTATAAATAAATAAATTAAAACCTTAAAAAAATAGTTACATAATGAAGAACATTAGTCAATATTAGGTCCTAAACAGGAAAGTTCACATGTATTATTTAGAACTCATTCTTACAATGTTTTATACTATTGTTTTAAAATGCACACAACAATTTACCAGTTAAAAATATTGGTCATACTAACTTATGTGATAAAAAATGATTAGCAGATAGCTGTATTTGCTTATGACTTCCTCCTAATGAAACATCATTAAAAGAAATAAACAAAGTACAAGCTAAATGGAAAATATTCTGATTCTGCTACTACCACACAGAATTTTACTTACGAGTTTCTCAGTTTCTCCTAAAGCCAAAACCCTTTCCACATGTGTAAACCCAATGGCCCATACAAAAGAGGTTTACAAACGTTAGGAAAGAGGAACAAACAGTAGTTTTTATTTTTTATTTTAGATATTTTATTTTATAGTTTCCTAATAAAAAAAATGGATGTTTGGCTTAGGGCTTAGAGCTGCCATAACAAATTAACGTAAGGGCCCAGGAGGAAAATGGCGGTGGCGCTGGGTCCAGGATTTCTCAGCTTCTAGGTCGGTCCTGCCTATAGGTGGGGCGGCCTATGTGGAGCTGTGCCCTCTGCTCGAATGTGGAAGGCCCTCACCTACTTTGTCATGCTCCCTCATGTGCGTGTGAACATGCTGAATGTCTACCTGAAGTCATACCTCAAGGAGCAGGAGATACCCAAGTTCATCGCCTATCCCCATTTCTGCACCAGGGCCAAGCTTTTCCCTGGGAAGATGGGAAACTTACTCTATTCCATAATCCTCATGTGAATCCACTTCCAACTGGCTATGAAGATGAATAACGAGAACCTGGACCCTCAAAGGCACTGGGGACCACCACTCTGAATGCAAACCAGAAAAGTATACAGGACCTTAAGCTCACCTTCCTTACTTGTATCAAAAGATGACAATTATACTGATCTTCCATCTCTTTGTTTATGGCAGGAGATGGCTTAAACAAATAACTTATTTTTTTAAAAAAAATTAGCATAAAAAGAGTGGCTTAAAACAACAGAAATTTATGGACTCACAGTCGTGGAGTCTATCAGATGTCAGAAATCAATGTGTCAGGGTGGGTGTCTGATCTAGCAGTTAAGAAGCTGCTTAGGATTTCCACATCCCACAATGGGGCTTCCGGGTTTGATTCACAGCTCCCTACATTTGATCCCATGTTCCTGCTTATTGCATCCTGAAAAGCAGCAGGTAATGACTCAAGTAGTTGGGTCCCAGCCACTCATGTGAGAGACCTGGATAGAGTTCCTAGTCACAGCTTCAGTCTGGCCCACTCCTGAACATTATGGGCATTTAGAGAATGAACTAGTGGATGGGAGAGCATGCTTGCTATCTCTGCGTGTGTGTGTGTGTGTGTGTGTGTGTGCGCGCGTGCGTGTGTGCCTCTTGAAAGGAAAAAAAAGGAAGGAAGGAAGGAAGGAAGGGCGGGAGGGAGGGAAGGAAGGAAGGAGGGAGGAAATAAATGAATCATGGTGTCAGTAGAACTATCTTCTCTGAAGGCTCAGAGAAGGGTCTGATACATGGCTCCTAGGCTTCTGGTATTTCCAGTGTGGTATTCCTTGGTTTATAGATGCATCACTCCAATCTCAACCTGTGTCATCACATGGTATTCTCCCTGTGTGTCAGGGTCTCTCTTCACCTCTTCTAAGGACACCAATTAAGATTAATGCCTACATCAATAACCTCCTACTAACTTGATCTGTAAACACCCTATTTTCACATAAGGTCATATTCACAGGTACCAGAAGTTACAACTTCAACATATCTTTTTGCTGACACAATTCAATCCTTCACAAAGAAAGGGATAATAAAGGTCACACTTTCAAGGTTCTCTATGACATAATACTGTTGCGAATCCCTTTTCAGGCCAAAGGGACTCAGATGATGTAACTACTACTATAATTAATTCTTGTGATAAAATCCATATGGCAGATGAATCCCTAATTGCAGCAGAGTCTGCAATTAGCAGAACAAACTGGGAGGACATTTAAAATTTTGTTTTTCCTCAACTTCCAGAGAATGTTTGCTATTTCTTCAGTTTGCTAATTAACAACTCTTTTTTTCATCTTACATCTTAGCTGGTATTAGCTTATTTCCTTTTTATAGCTGAGCTGTGCTTCTTCCCCTCCACCCCCACTCCACCATCCAAATCCACATGTTGAAGTCCAAACATTTAATACTTGAAAATGTGACTGTATTTGGTAACAGTGCCTTTAAGAGGTAATTAAAGGAAAATAAAGTTATATGGGTAGGTTCTAAACCAATTTGATGGTGTCCTTATAAGAAGAAGCAATTAGACTACATAGGGAAGACCTTGTGAAAAGACAAGAAAAAGACCAACACCTATCTACAAGCCAAGGCAAGAGGTCTCAGAAGAAACCAGTCTCACACTTTCAGTCTCCAGAACTGTGAGGAAATAAATTTCTGTTGTTCAAGTCATCCAGTTAGGGGTACAACTAGACAAAGGGATAACAACCAAAGACATCCATAAGTTTGTGTTATCCTTCAAATCAAAATCATTCTAAGGAAACTGAAACACATACTTATTTAGTATGAACAAATGTCAACTTATTGGCTCCCTGGGAAGCTAAACTTGTCTTTGCTGTCTTAGCTTTTTCCAAGACCTGAACAGTAAAGCCCAAGCCTGTCTTGCTTATGCTGTCAAAAACATGCTTGATGGCCAGCACCAAGCTGCAGAGTACGTGGGGAGAGATGCATAAGCTTATTTCCACATGTACGAAAAACAAAGCAGTAAAGATTATTTGGGTCTTAAAGAAAATTTTCCTGGAAAAACCAAAATTTTCCTGGAAAACCAATACACAAAGGGGTAAATTAACTTGCTCAAGTTCACAGTTAAACCAAGACTTGAGACTCGAATTTCTGGATTTTTTTCTTGAACACTGTCAGACTGAAATCACATCAAAATATATTCACATTATGGGGCTGCACAGAAGTGTGAAAGTTCTTAACAATGCTGAATTATACATAAAAAGGTTTAAGATGATACATTGTGTTATGTGTATTTTATCACACTTTAAAAATTAAATCTAGTATTAAAAAATTTACAATATGAGAAAATAAGATTTAAATCACTGCATATATTTTCTATTACACACACAGAACTCGCTACTAAAATAAAATCTAATCACTTGTGAAAATAAGATAATGAAGGAAAATGCAAGTTTGTTAAGAATTATTCAGAATCTTATGAAAAGGCTTTTTAAAAAGCTTTTCATATTTCTCTTACCTTTCCTAATTATAGAAGTATAATGTCATAAAAATGAAACACGGTAAAATAACTATTAAGTTATCCCAAATGCATCATGAAATGAGGGGAAACTAACTATGCTATTGCTTGCTATACTCAATGTTAACAACAAAAATACGCAACGTGGTAGTTATTCAACTATTCACAATTATTCCAGCCTTTTCTTTCTAGGTGTACAACTCTTATCATATAAGCATGTAACATGTTCTGGCCCTTGAAATAAGCATCGGAGATAGGTATCATTTCCAGGCAGAAGCTTTAAGAACAATGTAAGGATAGGCGCAGGCCAATTAATAAAAGCTTTACACAGTGATCTGCCATCAAGGAGACCCAACAGGGCCAGTCCACCCAAAATGGCATTGGTTTTCGACGTGGAAAGCCAGGGCTTTGGACAAACAGCAGTCATAACAGAAGCCAGCTTCTGAAGAATCCTGTCAGCTCTGCCAAGACCTGGGACCATTGGAAACAGAACTTCCCTCGGAACAAAGGACTCCCAAGTGTTGCAGGCCCTGTTGGCCCTCCCTAAGCTGAAAAAGGCCTTCAGTTTGCCCAGCTTCCATAGTAAACACCACTATTTAGGAGACAGCCTAGAGTCAGTAACACTGTAGGCAGAACCATCTATTTCCTTTCAAAGATGCCACCTATTTGATACTAACGTATTCAGGCCAGCTCTCCTCCCAGGTCAGCTAGGTAATGGAAGTCAACAGGGTGCTTTCCCCAAGAAGGTTCACACTTCCCTTATAATGCCCCTTTCAGTATCCCATATGAAGAGATAGACAGGTCTGGACCTCACACACACCTGAACAGGCCTTAAGGCCCAATGATTATTATCAAGCCCCTCCTGTCAGTTTCTGTCTGCCTCTCAATGGGAAAACTCCCTCCTGGTTTAGATGGCACTTTGAAATGAGGAAGCCCAGGACTAGAAGCTGGCCAAACTAACTACATCCCAAAGCGACTTGTCAGCAGGTACACACTAAACAAAACAGGAGCATTCTTTCTCTGAAGCAACTACGAATACATCTGTCTTCCCACTAACTGAACAGGAACTTGTACTCTTGCTTTTCCGCCATGGGCAATGTCTCTAACACCTCCTTTTATCTCATAATCATAGTGCTCCTATGTCTACCATGTATAACTCATTTATTACAAAAGTTCTTGCAGGAACAAATGAATGCTGTATCTCAAGCCACCTTGCAGGAGCAACACAAGACTGCTCTCCTTCTTCAATCAATCTGATCCAAAGTACAGATACCTGCCCGGAGTCCAGGGCCCTGTATCAGCAGGAAGTAGCCAGAAAGAAACCGGGAGCCCTATCTCCTTTTCTATGCTCAGAGTCAGTACTAATCGAACAAAGACATAAGCCTCAGCCATTCTAGCTAACTGCTGGAAAATAGATAAAATCGGAATTTACCACTTATCCCTGCCTTCCAATTCAGTCTCACACTCTGTATTGTTTCCCATCCCATATCTTGCATTCTTCCCCAGGTTTGGAAGCCAGCAAAGCCAAACTTGAAGAACCTGTCAGAAGGAACTCACCTTTGTCTCACTCTGTGCAACACCCCCTCTTCCCTGGGGACCCCTAACCCACCTAAGATATAAAAAGGCCCAGCCTGTTAGGGTCTGGGCCCTCTGCCAAGTGTTCATGTTCGGTCTTTGTGCACGCTGGCAGTTGGTCAACCATCGCTGTGAATAAATTATTTTTTTTGGCTGTGAAAAAAAAAAAGAGCCAATACAAGCATCTTCACATTCTGTTTATCTCTCTACAATAGTAACTGGCAATATTTTAATGACTGACTGTTTCTCAGCTGGGACTCTGGAGCAAAGACAGCAAGAAAAAAAAGAAAAAGAAAAAATGTTCCCATTAAGCCCTCAAAGGACACAGAGTATAAGCAAAAATAAACTGCTACTGTATTAAGTCATTGAAATTTTGAGAGTATCTATTATCACAGCATGGCCCACACTAGCCTGACCGGTATAAAATACAAGGTAGTTGTATAAGAATGGATTCCTATAAATGAAAGATCTAAGGAAGGCAGAGAAACACAGGATTCTGGCCTCCCATCAAGAAGCTCCACTGGAAGGCTTCCACCAAGATATTACTAGAAGTCTTGAACACCACAGAGCTCAGGCTGAAGGGCAGAGTAAATATTAAAGCTACGTGCAGATTCTAGACCTGGTGGAGACCAATTCCACCTCCCCTTCCTCACCTGCAGCCACATACAAAGGAAAGCTAGGCTCTTTAAAAATGCCACCTCTATCCCTTCAGCCACTTCAGGAACTCTTCAGTCTTCAGAGGACATAACGAGGTCCCTTCCCCACTCCCTGACCCAAGGCACAAAGTCCCATTCCATTGTATTTTAAGTTCAACAGATGTTATACAAATTTGTAGTAAGCCTAGAGGATTTCTCCAGAGGAATTATTCTAGGCTTAGGTACTCCTGCTACAGTTCTGTGTTCACTGTCGTGCTAATAAAGGCCAACAGAAAGCTAAACTTCAAACATCTAGTTTCTGCTGGTTAGCATGGTAAACCATATCGCAGAACTCAAAACTAGAAAATACAGAGTGCATTCATTTGTAACGTCTAGAACCACTGCTCACAATTGTGGAGTCTGTGCCATGCACCACAGCACTTAACCGAAAAGGGTAGTGTTAGACAGTGCTGTCGATCAGGCTCAGAGATACTACATGCACTCCCTAACTGACGATCATCAACTCAGGACTCCGGCACCACCTGATCCTTTCTCCAAGAAGATTTGCCACAATAACCTAGTGTGCTTGTGAAAATGGAACACATGTTGCTGCATTCCTGTGTCCAGTGAGAAATACGGAGATGTCACTGGCAATAAAGGTATTAGAGGTATATTCCTTTGCCAGAATTCTAGTTCCTGGAAATCTCACCAGAACACTGGTAGTTTAAGACAATTTAAGCAGCACTAACTACACTGACCAATAACATCATCCTAATGTGCTAGAGTAGAGAGTTTCTTAGCTTTGGTGCGATTAGTGGCCTGGTCAAGGTAATTCTTTGTTGTAAGGACAATCCTGTGAATAGCAGAATCCCTGACCTTTCCCCACTAGATGCCAATAGCACTGTTTTTCCTCCACCTCCATTTGTGACAGTGAAAAATGTCTCCAGATACTGTCAAATGTACTTGGCAGGAGGGTGGCAGAAACCACTAGTTTAACAACCACTTTGCTAGACTTTCACTTCCATTTCTAGGAGGTGGTATGATGCTGACCACAACAGGATGTATACTAGATTCACAATGTGTATTCTATTTCCACATACTATGTAGCATTTGGGACTGATGTAGAGATCCCCAGAGATCCCATTGGCAAACAGAGGAACTCTGCCCAAGAAATTGGGAGGCTGGCCTGATTCACAGCAGGTGGAAAATAACTGAACCTCGACTTTTGGCTTCCTCTTTCTTCCCAATTATATTCCTCCCTTCTCCACTTCTTCAGTCCTTGTAGAAGTAGAACCATGGTTCAACTAATGCCATTCAGACTATTTATCTCCTCATACAGAATGCATCCCAGCAACAAACCACTACTGATCCCCTGTTACCTCTCCTACACTGCAGATGTGCCCTGAAGAATCTGCACTGCTGTATTCCCAGAAGCTTCTTTAGCCGCCTAGTATGAAGGGCCATGGAGGGCAGAAATTCAGACTCACAGACTAGCCTGTAAATGGGCAGGGTGTTGTCTGCCCACGGAGTTGGCTTGAAAACACAAATTCCACTGCTTTTAGACACTGTCAACATCAGGGTTTCTTTGGTACAAATGGCATCTTTGAACAGATCATTCTTGGTTATGGGAGATCAAAATGGGATCCAAGCAAGAAGAACCTATGACAACTACTTTGAATGCTTATATATAATCATGGCTCACCTTAACAGGTTGGCTGATCTGTGGAAATACATTTTTAAAGAAAAATATTTTGCCAAAAAAAGAAAAAAAAAAACAAAACTAAAGACATTATAGTCACATTTATAAGACAGGGTAACACAGTAGAAAGGGATCTCAGCTACGAACCAGAAGATCAAGATTCCAGACTTCATTCTGATGCCACTGATCTGCTTAGACAAATCATTTAATGTTTTTCTTCAGAATCTCAGCTTCTAAAAGGAATAATGTTTGTTCTTCCTACCTACTGAAGGGATCTACTAAAATGATATATATGAAAAATACAAAATGTTAAATAAACAGTAGGGAAATTACTATAAAATGTCTTTTAATGTAAAGGCCAATTTTAGAGCATTATTCGTACTCTTTAAAACCTATATATACATACATAGTTATTACTATATATATATATATATATATAGTAACATACATTTACTTTAAGACCCATTACAGGATCTACTTCCAGCAATGGACAAGAAAGCTCCTATCAGACCAATCTACTCTCAGATAATAACTATAAACTGGCAAAATACCAGAAACAACTACATGAAGACATTGAAGAGCAATGAAATATTAGCAAATTCTGGAGGGGAGTATCTCTTAGAAAAAGGAATTGGCACTGAGAATATTTTCAGGGATTCTAGTATAAAGATAGGTCCCAATTTGTACACAGTGGCAGCAAAATCTCCACGAGAAAACCCACTGATCCAGAGATCAGAGATTGGAGCAACAGTAACCTTGGAAAATGAGAGGAATAGCAGAAAGGAAAGAACTAAAAAGGGGAGGCTCCAAATCCTATGTACAAACCCCGCTCACATCTATGTCTAAAACATGCACAAGGAGGGCAGAATCTCAGATGGCTCAGTAATGAAAAAATGCTGAGATCTGAACTGTTTCTCAAACATCAAAGCTCACAGTTGGAGTTAAAACCAAGTAACCTAAATTCAGTTTTAAAAACACATATAGGCACAAAAGAAAATAAAAGTTGATACTCTTCAAAAGAATGCAACAGACAATTCATGATGTCCAGGATATAATCCAACATTAGTAGACACAGAATAGGGGAATGTAACCTAATTATAAGAGCATAAACAATCAACTGAGACTGAACTAGAGATGATCCACATGCTATTATAACTATGGCTAATAATTTACAGAAAACTTGTTAGTGACAAAACTTGCTAATGACAAAACAGGAAACGTTGGCAGGAAAACAGAAGCATAAAGAATGAAATAGAAATTCCGCCACTGAAAAATACAAAATTCAAAAAAGTTAAAAATAAAGAAGCAGAAAAAGGGAAAAACAGAATTTTCCAATAGGAAAATACAAAAAGGTTTAACACCAGGGTAAGATATACTCCAGAAAGAGGCATGAATGTAGGACAACATCTGAATAACTATCAGCTGAAAATTTCTGAAACTTTATGGAGAACATAAACCAACAGATTCAAGAAGCTCAACAAATCTCTCTCTCTTTTTTTTTTTTTTTTGGACAGGCAGAGTTAGACAGTGAGAGAGAAAGAGAGAGAGAGAAAGGTCTTCCTTCCATTGGTTCACCCCACAAATGGCCACTATGGCTGGCACACTGTGCCAATCCAAAGCCAGGAGCCAGTGGTTTCCTCCTGGTCTCCCATGCGGGTGCAGGGCCCAAGCACTTGGGCCATCCTCCACTGCCTTCCCAGGCCACAGCAGAGAGCTGGACTGGAAGAGGAACAACCAGGACAGAAAGGGCACCCCAACCAGGACTAGAACCCAGAGTATCGGCGCCGCAGGCAGAGGATTAGCCTAGTGCGCCATGGCGCCATTGAGCGCAGCAAAGCTCAAGCAAGATGAGTATGAAAAAAAATTAATGGCAAGGTGCATCACAGTGAAAATGCTGAAAACCAAAGACAAATAGGATATACTTCAAAGAGAGGATTAAAAATTTAAGTAACTATCAATTTCTCAGGAAACCATAGAAGGCAGAAAAGACTGGAGTAATAACTTCAAAGTGTTGAAGGAAACTGATGTCAAATTTATAGTAAGAAAGTCATTACTGCCAGTGCCGTGGCTCAATAGGCTAATCCTCTGCCTGCGGCACTGGCAAACCGGGTTCTAGTCCCAGTTGGGGTGCCAGATTCTATTCCGGTTGCTCCTCTTCCAGTCCAGATCTCTGGTATGGCCCGGGAGTGCAGTGGAGGATGGCCCAAGTCCTTGGGCCCTGCACCCGCATGGGAGACCAGGAGAAACACCTGGTGCCTGGCTATGGATCAGCGCGGCAATGTGCCGGCCGCAGCAGCCATTGGGGGTAACCAACGGAAAAGGAAGACCTTTCTCTCTGTCTCTCTCTCACACCGTTCACTCTGCCTGTCAAAAACAAAAAAAGTCATTACCAAGTTTTCAAAATAATAACAAACTGACTTTTATATAATTTCAAAATCAACAAATACCCTATTTCCCCAAATCTAATCTGCTTTTGATTTTAGAACATCCCATAATCCTTATTCAGTATTAATAAAATTCAGAAAACACTTCTAATTATGACATCATTCACTAGAAGAAATATCTTAATTTCAGAGATATTAAAATGTTAAGAAACACACAAAAGAAGTATGTGTTAAATCAATGAACTAGACAGTTTCCTTTCAAAAGGCCAATCAAAATCCTAGCATGCTATTTTGTGGATCAACAAACTGATTTCAAAGTTTATTTGAAAAGGCAAGAGACTCTGAATAGCCAACACAAAGCTGAACCATGAAGACCAAACCTGGAGGATCAACACTACCTAAAGTCAAGATTTACAATAAAGTTACAGTAATCAGCACAGTATGTATTAAAACAAAAACAGACAAATACGACCAATGGAGCAAAAGAGAATCCAGAAACATACCACAAATACAATGAACTAATCTTTGACCAAGGAACAAAAGTCATTCAATGGAGAACAGATTTTTTTTCCACAAATTGTGCTGGCCCAACTAGAATTCTTAAACAACAACAAAAACGTGAATCTAGATACAGAAGCTAGATTTTCCATAAAAATTAAATCAGCATAGATCATAGGTCTAAACCTAAAGTGACAAACTATAAAACTTATACAACACAATACAGTAGAAAATCTACGTGGTGACTCTGAGTTTAGTGTCGAATTCTTATTCTTTTTTTTTTTTTTTTTTTTTGACAGGCAGAGTTAGTGAGAGAGACAGAAAGGTGTTCCTTCTGTTGGTTCACCCCCCAGTTGGCTGCTACGGCCGGCGCACTGCATCGATCTGAAGCCAGGAGCCAGGTATTTCCTCCTGGTCTCCCATGGGGTGCAGGGACCAAGCACTTGGGCCATCCTCCACTGCCTTCCCAGGCTACAACAGAGAGCTAGACTGGAAGAGGAGCAACCGGGACAGAACAGGCACCCCAACCAGGACTAGAAACCAGAGTGCCAGCGCCACAGGTGGAGGATTAGCCTAGTGAGCTGTGGCACCAGCAATCTTTTTCAATTTTTAAAAATCTATTTATTAGTTATTAGAAAAGCAGAGAGAGAAAGAGAGAGGAAGAAAGAATGAGCTCTCCCAAGTGTTTGTTCCCTCCCCAAATGACTGCAATAGCCAGGACTGGGCCAGCTGAAGACAGGAGCCTAGAACTCAATCTCAGTCTCCCACAGAGGTGGTAGGGATCTAATTACTTGAACCATCACTGTTGCCTCCAAAGTTGTGCTTCAGCAGGAAGCTAGAACTGGAAACACAGCAGAGATTGGAAGCTAAGCATTTGAATATGGGATGTGGGTATCCCAAGTGGCTTCTTAACCACCATTTCAAACACCCACTCCATGGATATGTTAGATAACATCATAGCATTATCCATGAAAGCAAAGTTCAGATGGGGAACTTAATAAAATTAAATACTCTGCTCTCCAAATGACACTGTTAAGAAAATGAAAAATCACAGATTAGGAAAAATTTGCAAAATACAAAACTGATAAACTGTATCTGAAATATATAAAGAATTCTTAAAGTCTATCAATAAAACAGGCAATTTAAAAATGAGCACAAACAAATTTTTGAAATATAAAAAAGGGTACAAAAGATCTGTAAAACTCATTAAAGGAAATATTTCTAGGACCAATAAGCATAGGAGAAGATAGCCAACATTGCCCTCATTTGCAGTATGGAACTATAAATGTATAAAAAAAGATAACAATAAGCATCTATCAAAATGGCTAACATCCAACAAACTGACAACACCAAATATTAGTAAGGATGTAGAACAACAGGATCTCTCATTATGGGAATGCACACTGGAACAGTGTTAAGGAAGAGTTTGTCAGCTTCTTAGAAAGCAAAACATGGTCTTACTCTAAGATAAAGCACCCGCACTCCCATGTATCCAATTGTGTTAATGTTGCACATGAAATATTTTTGGCAGCTTTATTCAACAGATGAATAGACAAACCAACCACAGTATAGCCATACAATGGGAATTTAGTAATAAAAAGAAACAAACTGGGAAGCCACAATAAGACATGGTACTGGACAGGCACTTTACCTAGTGGTTAAGATGCCATTTAAGATACCTATGTCCACATTCGAGTACCTTCATGTTCCACATCAAAGTAACTGGGTATGCTACCTCACTTCCCTGACTACAGCTTCCTGCTGAAGCACAAAGCTTAGGATTAGGGGCCGGTATTTTGGCACAGTGGGTTCAACAGCCCCATTTGACACTGGCATCCCACATGGATACCAGTTCAAGTCCCAGCAGCTTCACATCCAATCAAGCTCCCTGCTAACATGTCTGGGAAAGCAGCAGAGGATGGCCCAAATCCTTGGGCTCCTGTGCCCACATAGAAGACATGAATGGAGTTCCTGGCTTCAGCCTAGCTTAGTCTTGGCTGTTTGCAGTCATTTAGAGAGTGAACCAGCAGATATAAAAGCTCTCTGTCTCTCCCTCTCTGTAACTCTGCCTTTCAAATAAATAAATCTTTAAAAAAAATTGGGGTAAAAAAGGCATTTCTGATCAAAGATAAAAATTTGTAAGCTATAATAGAAGAGATTTATTTGACCCAACTGATCTCCAAATTCATCTTGCAGATACAAATGTATGAGAGTAGCTCAAAAAGTTCATGGAAACTTGAACATTAATTAAAATATTAATTAAATTAAAATATAAAGCTCATTAAATATTAAAATATAAGCTCAATTTGATGAAAACGTTTTTGAAATTCAGGCATAGATTTTTAAGAATTTGAATTGTTCACGAATGTTTTGAAGACCCCTCAAATATATGGAGAAAGATGTAGGTAAAATGTCACAAGAAAGCAAAATTAACAAGACTGGAAATCACATAAATATCCATTGAAGAAGCTGACTGAATATATTATGGCACTTCCACACAATGAAATGCTATACAGTTATGAAAATGATTAAGGATGATTTAAATGTACTGATATAAGATAACCTATCAAGTGTTATTAAATGAAAACAAGTTATAGGAAAATTAAGTGGGATCCCTTTAATCAAAAAAGGTGGGAATGAGTAACATAGAAATTTTTTGCTTATATAAACTGTATTTTTAGAAGGACACAATGTTTTGGTGGCTAACTCTGGAGAGAAAGATGGGTTTAGAAAGGAACAAATCCTGCTTTTACTATATCTCCTACAAAGTTTTCAAATCACTTTTTAATTATGTATAAAGTCCACCTCTCTCTCTCTCAAACACATATACATACACACACACACGCATACACAAAGAATAAAATTCAAAGAAGATAGAACAGAGTGGCAAATATATTGTATACAATGGATACTGAGAGAATCCTTACCTTTCTCTGCAAAATTTAAGGGAATGTAGTATAGCAGGCCTCTTTTGACGCAAATTCCACAAATGTAAGGTGTCATCAGCCAAGGCACTCACAAGAGCTCCCTTAAAAATAAAGTATACTTTATACATTCATAATTGACAAGCTATGAAGCTATTAAATAGCCGCCAAAAACTTTTCTTCCAAATTTCAAAATTTTTTGTCAATAAAATTCTAAGAAGCACTTGCTTCACTCAAAGTCTAAACAGCAAATGTAAAAGAGTGCATATAAAAATTAATATATGTTTTAACTTAGTCAATAATTTAAAGCATAATTTAGTATCTTGTATATCCAAACTATACTAAGATCTACGGGGATGTTATGTTTAAGATCTAACTATTTAAAATAAAATTAAGTCAGACTCTTAAGTTATTTGGGTACTAGTATACATCCTTGACTAACAGATAATAATATGTAAAGTAACCTTCACACTTCAATTGAAGTAAACCAAATTCTTAAGAAAGTACTATACGAGACTGGCACTGTGGCATAGCAGGTTATGCTACCGCCTGCAATGCCAGCATCCCATATGGGTACCTGTTCAGTATATTTCCGATCCAGCTCTCTGCTATGGCCTGGGAAAGCAGCAGAAGATGGCCCAAACCCTTGAGTCCCTGCACCTGCATGGGAGACCTGGAAGAAACTCCTGGCTCCTGACTTCGGATCGGCACAACTCCGGCTGTTACAGCCAACTGGGGAGTGAACCAATGGATGAAAGAAAGACCTCTCTCTCTCTCTGCCTCTCCTTTCTTCTCTGTAACTCTTCCAAATAAAAAAAAAAATCTTTAAAAAAAGCAGTTTATTCAGATCATTATTCTACTAAAAAATGGTATGAAAAATATATATAGCACTCAGCACATAAACTCCAATATTCATGTGGTTGAAAATGTGACTAGATTAGAAACTGAAAACATCATATGCTATTAAAAAATGTCATTATTGAGGCCAGCGCTGTGGCACAGCAGTTTAAAGCACTGGCCTCAAGTGCCAGCATCCCACAAGGGCACTGGTTCTAGTCCCAGCTGCTCTTTTTCCGATCCAGTCTCTGCTATGGCCTGGGAAAGCAGTAGAAGATGGCCCAGGACCTGCACCCATGTGGGAGACCCGGAAGAAGCTCCTGGCTCCTGGCTTTGGATCAGCACAGCTCCAACCATTGCGGCCATCTGGGGAGTGAACCAGAGAATGGAAGACCTCTCTCTCTGTATCTACATCTCTCTGTAACTCTTTCAAATAAAATAAAATAAATCTTTAAAAAAATTATTATTTATAGGTAAGAAAATGCTTAGCAGTATTTTAGAATCATTCAGGTAGCTCAGTGTCACCCCAAATACAAGAAGCCAAGATTTCGAGAGCAAGGACCCATACAGATATACTTTAAAAACTCTAAGGAGGGCAGGTGCTGTGGCTCACGTGGTTAATTCTCCACCTGTGGTGCCGGCATCCCATATGGGCACTGGGTTCTAGTCCTGGTTGCTCCTCTTCCAGTCCAGCTCTCTGCTGTGGCCCGGGGGAGCAGTGGAGATGGCCCAAGTACTTGGGCCCCTGCAACCATGTAGGAGACCGGGAAGAGGCACCTGGCTCCTCGCTTCGGATGGGCGCAGCGCCAGCCGTAGCGGCAATTTGGGGAGTGAACCAACAGAAGGAAGATCTTTCTCTTTCTCTCTCTCTCTCTCTCTCTCTCTCTCACTGTCTATAACTCTACCTGTCAACAAAAAAATACCTCTCAGGGGCCAGTGCTGTGGCACAGCGGGTTAAAGCCACTGCCTGCAGTGCCGGCATCCCATATGGGCACTGGTTTGAGTCCTGGCTACTCCACTTCTGACGTGGCTCTCTGTTATGGCCTGAGAAAGCAGTAGAAGATGGCCCAAGTCCTTGGGCCCCTGCAACCATGTGAGAGACCCAGATGATGCTCCTGGCATCTGGCTTCGGATGGGAAACCTCCGGCCGTTGTGGCCATCTGGGGAGTGAACCAGCAGATGGAAGACCTCTCTGCCTCTACCTCTCTCTAACTCTGCCTCTCTATAACTCAACATTTTCAAATAAATAAATAAAAATTTAAAAAAAATACCTCTCTACAAGTGATGGTGATGTGTGAATAAGATTAAGAATCTCAGGACCAGTGCTGTGGTTCACTTGGTTAATCCTCCGCCTATAGCACCAGCATCCCATATCTGTGCCGGGTTCTAGTTCCGGCAGCTCTCTGCTGTGAACGGGGAGGCCAATGGAGGATGGCCCAAGGGCTTGGGACTCTGCACCCAATCTTACTGAGACAAGGCCATAATCAAAGTAGAAGTTCTCTTTCCCTTCAGAGAAAGGTATCTCCTTTGATGGCCTGTTCTTTCTGCTGGGATCTCACGCACAGAGATCTTTCATTTAGAGTTTTTTTTTTTTTCTTTTGCCAGAGTGTCTTGGCTTTCCATGCTTGCAAAATTCTCATGGGCTTTTTAGCCAGATCTGAATGCATTAAGGGCTGATTCTGAGGCCAGAGTGCCGTTTAGGACATCTGCTATTCTATGAGTCTCCTGTGCATCCCACTTTCCATGTTGGATTGTTCTCTCCTTTAGAATTCTATCAGTTAGTATTAGCAGACACTAGTCTTGTTTATGTGATCCCTTTGACACTTAATCCTATCCTTATGATCAATTTTGAACTGAAACTGATCACTTTGACTAGTGAAACTAGTGGCACTGGTACATGCCACCTTGATGGGACTGAATTGGAATCCCCTGGCACCTTTCTAACGCTACCATTAGGGGTAAGTCCGAATGAGCTTGTCCCAAACTGTACATCTCCTCCTTCTCTTATTCCCACTGTTATATTTAACAGGGATCACTTTTCAGTTAAATTTAAACACCTAAGAATAATTGTGTGTTAATTAAAGAGTTCAACCAATGGTATTAAATAGAACAACAACAACAACAAACACTAAAAGGAATAATAGTAAGTTGTTCCTCGACAGTCTTGACAATGGCTGATCAAGTCATTGTTTCTCATAGTGTCCATTACACTTCAACAGGTTTCCTTTTAGGATCTCAGTTACTTGTCACCGATCAGGGAGAACATATGATATTTGTCCTTTGGGACTGGCTTAATTCACTCAGCATAATGTTTTCCAGATTCCTCCATCTTGTTGCAAATGACCTTCATTCACAAATGAGAGCTTTGCAGGATATAATATTCTGGGATGGCCGTTTTTTTTCTCTTGGTACTTGGGCTATATCTTGCCATTCCCTCCTAGCCTGTAGAGTTTCTGATGAGAAGTCTGCTCTGAATCTAATTGGAGATCCTCTGAGAGCAATCTGAAGTTTCTCTCTAGCACATTTTAGGATCTTTTCTTTATGTTTCACTGTGGTGAGTTTGATTATAATGTATCCTGGTGAGGATCTCTTTTGGTCATGTTTATTGGGGGTTTTATGTGCTTCCTGTTCTTGGAGGTCTCTTTCCTTCTCCAAACCTCGGAAGTTTCTTTGCTAGTATCTCACTAAAAAGGCCTTCTAATTCTCTCTCCATGCCTTCAGGAACTCCTAGAACCTGAATTTTGGATTTTTTTAATATCATCCTGTATATTCCCAACAATATTTTTTAGATTTCTAATTTCCCCCTCTTTTCTTGGTTTGACTTTATGCTTTCCTGTGCTCTGTCTTCTAAGTCGGATATTCTCTCTTCTACCTCACTGATTCTGTTTTTAAGGCTCTCAAATGTGTTTTGCATTTGTTCTATTGAATTCTTCATTTCATTTTGGTTTCTCTTCAATATCTCAAGTACATGTTCTACTAATCCTCATTTCATTTTGATTCCTCCTTAAGATTTCATTTTCATGAGATTTTCTGTCCTGTCCTGTATGGATTTCTGTCGTTCATGCATTTGTTTTTGATAACTTCTAAATGTTATCATAAATTTTTTATAATCCATATCTTGCATTTCTTCTAGCTCATCATCTTCATAATCTTGTATTGGAGTGTGATGTTCATTTGGGAGTGTCATGATGTCTTCCTTGTTCTTGTTTCCTCGGTTTCTGCGTTTGTTGCTTTGCATTGTGCATATCTTTGGTTTCTTCTCCCCCCCCCCCCCACTGTGGTGTCTTTTCTGGTTGTACTATGACTCTAGTTTAAGTGGACTGTCTGCCTTTGGTGAACCTCTAGAGGCTTGTGGTGGGTGTGGCCAGAGAGCTCTGTTCAGTTCTTTGGGGTTAAAGGTGTGCCAAAGGTGACACACCCAGGTTTAGCATGGTAAATCTCTCTCTCTCTCTTTTTTATTTAGAAGGGAAATAATTTCGCTCAGCTGAGCCCTTCTCCTCAATGGCAATCAGTGCATGAGCGCTAGCTCCAGGGGGTATAATATTGGTCTTCTCCGTCCCAAGGACCACACACAGGATCTGTGCAGTCCTCAGTGTAAACTCAGATTCGCCTTCAATGTCTCTCACGGGGGAACCAAAGCTATACGAATTTGTGGCATCTGCCATTGAAAGTACTCACATCTCACCCACACCACAAGTTCTCGCACACACCCTCAGTTTTTAATTTTTTTTTTCACAGTCCCGGTTCATAAGCTCCAGTCACTAAGTCTTCGTCTCTCCTGTTATTTCTCCCCACCAAAGTCTGGTTTTTCTGCTTGGCTGAGGGAGGGCACAGGCCCAAGCTGGCACAGCTGTTACATATGTCCAAAATGGCACCTGCTCTATTGCCTCGCTTGCCTTTGTAAGGTAAGTGGAGACAGAATCATGTCTGTACCAGTCCCTTTTATTTTATTTTTTTCTCTCCTCTAGTTAGCCTGGTGTACTTTCCCCATGGGGCTCGAAGGTCGTTCCCTCTAGGTTCTTCCTAATGCTTTTCCGCCAGTGTCTCAGGCTACTGCGGTTTTGCCTCACCTCCCTTTCCAGCGCTGGTGCATAGACTCGGTGGCTGTGGTCCCTAGCCATGGGCGCCCGTGCCCTCTACATAGGTCCACCATGTCCCTCTAATTCCAGAAGAGATTCCTCTGCAGTTTTTTCCCTAACTCTTCCCTGAGACTACAGTATCTCCACTTTTATTAAACTACCTTTTCCTGGACTATCAGTGAGCTCCCTCCCTATTCCACCATCTTGGAGCCCGCAGTAGATTTATTTATTTTTTACTTGAGAGTCAGAGTTACACAAAGAGAGGAGAGGCAGAGAGAGAGAGGTCTTCCATCCGACAGTTCTCTCCCCAACTGGCTGCAACGGCTGGAACTGTGCCAATCCAAAGGCAGGAGCATCCAGGTCTCTCACGCCAGTGCTGGGGCCCAAGGACCTGGCCCATCTTCCACTTCTTTCCCAGGCCATAGCAGAGAGCTGGATCAGAAGTGGAGCAGCTGGGACCAGAACCGGCACCCACATGGGATGCTGGTGCCTCAGCCAGGGTGTTAACCTGCTGCACCACAGCTCTGACCCTGAACATACTTTTTTAAATTCTGCAAGTGCAGTGTTTCCTGGGCTGACAAAATTATATTTTCTCTAGTTCTTTCCTTACTGCATACTCTTATCAAAAAGCAAGGTATCATCAACTACTTCCACAAACTTGAGGCAGTAACCACTTTCTAATTATGTTGGTTTCCTGGATATATTTCAATGTAAACTCATTAAAGAACTACATTCTATTATTTATGATAATCTCAATCTTTAAAAAATGTTTAATATGGATTTTTACATTATATAACTTTCAACATCTCTGAAATAAAATTTAAATGCAGCACCTTGTTCCAAAAATAATTACATCATCCTATCTGCAACATTATTTTGAGAAAACATCTTACATTATTTATGTAACTGTCAATGATGGTGCCTTAAAATGCATTTACTCTAGTCTGCAAGAAATTACTTTTTGTTCAAATATTTAAACATAAATGAATGTAAGAATTCAGACATAAGTAGGAGAAAGAAAAACAATTCACTAACCTCATTAATCAGGAACTGGAGTTGGATTACTGCAGCCCCACTGTCATGCTGGCAATAACATTCTACTCCTGGACGACCAAAACTGTCATTAATTCCATTAAGGAGTTTATAATATGTGTGGAGTTATTTTCCTTAAGAAATTGGTTAGTTGGCTATTTAATAGGCTAATAATATTCCAGTGACCTAATATTCAATACAGTTCACAGATATTGAAATTAAGAGTTAGGTTTATTACATATCACTCTAATCAGCTTCTATTGATAATCAGAAGCCTCAGAGATTAAAGTCTAAAAGAAATAAGAAAACTGTTCCTCAGGGAAAAAACTTTTAAAAAATCAAATATATAGAAACAACATAATATATAGCTAATACACTTTAGTCTGACCCAAACTGTACTCTTCCTGTTAGCGTAATAGTAAGAGGAGAAAAGGAATATAGAACATACAATTTTGCCCAGGTCAGCAAATATCTGAAAAGAAGATCAATGACATTTTAGAATATTGTTTTTAGAAACAATAACCTTTTTATGACAATTTTCATTCCTGTAGTGCTGTTTTTAATTGGGATAAAAATATAATGAAGAACTACATAACTGTACTTCTAAGTACAGCATGATACTGCATCTCCAATAAATATACTGGCCTTTTACAATGAGCATGGATATGAATCAACATGAAGATGATAAACATAACAGCAAAAATTTACATATTTCCTATATCAAATATTATAATAAACATGTTATCTATATTAAGATACTGCTCCATAACCCATGAAGAATGTGTTATTATCCCTAGTTTTAAAAAAATCGGGTTACTTTTTCCAGTCTTTAAATCTTTTTTTTTTTCATTTTTATTTGAAAAGCAGACATGTGTGCACACACACACACACAGATAGAAAGATCTTCCATCTACCTATTCACTCCTAAAATACCCCCAACAGCCATGACTGCAGCAGGCTGAAGCCAAGAGCCCAGAACTCCACATAAGTCTCCAATGAGCCATCACTTGCTGCCTCCCAGAGTGTGCACTAACAGGAAGTTGGATCAAAAGTGGAGTCAGGACTAAAACCAAGAATTCCAATATGGGATGCAGGTATCTCAAGCAGTTCTTGGCCTCCATTTAAACGTATATAGCAAGGTAAGTATTGAAAAATTAAATAATTTGCCCCTAGTCAGATAACTAGGAAATAGCAAAGACAGGATCTGAATGAATAGTCTGGCTCACGTCTATACTCTTAGTAAGGTAGAATGAGTGAAGAAGAAAACAGAACCAAATACCCATATACTTAGAATTCACCTATGTTCCAGGCACTATTATATGCATTTTACTTTCATAAACCTGAAATAATGTAGCCATTTTAACATGCTGATATTCTAATTTTCACTAATTAGTAAATATTTATAAAAGTGAAAAAAAGGGAAAATTTGATGGGATTTAAAGAAATTATAGCTATCTGTACACAAACTCATTTTCAGGCATACAAATAATTTATGTATTTTAAGACATGCCATGGGATTCTTTTTTTTTTTTTTTAAGCGCTTATTTATTTATTTATTTTCATTGTGGTTGAAAGACAAAGAGAGAGAGAGAGAGACAAACAGTCCATTTGCTGGTTCACTCCCCAATATCTGCAATAGTGAGGGCTGGGCCAGGCCAAACCAGGGTCCTAGGACTCAATCTGTTTTTCACAAAGGTGGCAAGGACCAAGCACTTGAGCCATCACCTATTTATTGCCTCTCAGGGTGTGCATTAGCAAGAATCTGGAATTGGAAGCACAGCTGACACAGACTGAACACCTGCACTGCAGTATGGGAAGCAGCATCTTAAACTGCTGTGCCCCTTTGGGTTTTCTCAATGAACAATAATTGTGCATCAGTTCTCATTTTCAATGTATTATTTTCTTTGGTTTCTAGAAAAATAGGTGACATTTATTTGCATGGATTTTTTTTCTTCTATTTTATGTTAGCCTAAAATTAAGTGTAATTCTAATCTTTTCAGCTAAATTATTCTTTCTGGCATAAATTACAATTCCTATGTTACGTGAATAAAGTAAATAAAATTTATTTCATCTTGCCATGTGAGTATCAACAACTAAGGTTAATTTTAAAGTGTGAGCTACCATGGAGAATCATAAAAATTACACTTTACTTACATATAATTTTATCACAAAACATAGATAATTTTGCTAATCTTCGGGCATTACACTAAGGCATTTTCTTTGAATGTGAGTTTACTAACTGGCGTTCAGAACTGCTTTTCCTTAATAAAACATAGCCACAGCTATCCATATTAATTTTTAAATAGAATTTTAAAGATATCGGCAATGCATTATGAGTATAATACTCACATGGAGTCTTATATGTTTTCCCATCCTGTACAGTTTTATCTCATTCACACTGAATAATATGGGAAATTATTAACAGACTGACCTTCAGGAAGTCTTTCCAATATTTATCTTAGATTTCCATTAAAAAAATCCTCTCTTTTTGTACTTCTATTACATCAGTATAAAAAATATCAAAAAAAATTATTTGATTAGACTATCAAATATAATAGGAACATATTTGGGAATATATAAATTTGATTCTGGATAAACAAAGAATAAGCAACCTGCTCTACTAATTTAAGTATTTGAGGAAGGTCTTGAAACTTCAGTTTGCTGTGGATGTTAACATTTAATGACAGAGAATAAAAAGTGTCTGTATACCCAGGAAAGCAATTTCATGGAGGATAACAAAATTCTTTTTTTTACTTTTTTTTTTATTTAACAGGTAAAGTTATTCAAAGTGAGAGAGAGAGACAGAGAGAAAGGTCTTCCTTCTGTTGGTTCACCCCCTAAATGGCTGCTAGGGCCAGCACCATGCTGATCCGAAGCCAGGAGCCAGGTGCTTCCTCCTGGACTCCCATGCGGGTGCAGGGGCCCATGCACTTGGGCCATCCTCCACTGCCTTCCCTGGAAGAGGAGCAATTGAGACTAGAACCGGAGCCTATCTGCGATGCTGGTGCCGCAGGCAGAGGATTAACAAAGTGAGTCACTGCGCTGGCCCCAAAAACATTATAAACTAATTAGATGGTAGACAATATGCCAATGAAAAATAGTATCTAGGAAGAATAATTTCTAGTGCTCTAAAACATAGTAGGATGACCACAGCTCACAATAATTTATTACATTTTTTTAAAGATGTATTTTATTTATTTGAAAGGCAGAGTTAGAGAGAGAGAGGGAGAGAGAGCGCGCGAGAGAGATAATGAATCTTCCATCCACTGGTTTACTCCCCAAATGGCCACAATGGCCAGGGTTGCCCAGCCCAAAGCCAGGAGCCAAGAGCTTCTACAGGGTCTCCTACATGGGTAGCAGAGGCCCAAGTGCTTGGGCCATCCTCTGCTGCTTTACCCACTATGCGACAATGCTGGCCCCAATTTATTATATATATTTTTTAACAACTAGAAGAAAGGATTTTCCAGCAAAAGGAAAATAACAAATGGTTAAGGAAACAGAAATGCTAAGTATACTGATTTGAACAGTATAAATTATAGGCAAGTGTAAAACTACTATACTGCACCCAATCGTGTATCAATTAAATTGTCAACTAAATAAAAAATCCGACCCTTATTTTTCATGTTAATTCAGCATACTACACTAAGTATTAGTTTTAATAATGAACATGGCCCAGCAAGATAAACAAAAAATGGAATTTCACATTCTAATTCTAATTCTAGCTGTAACTTTGAAACAGCCTTCTTAAAAATGTCTTTGTCTGTAAAATTATCAGAAAAAAAGCATTTTGGAGCCCACAGCTATATGAGTCTAGAATTCAGAAAAATTAAATAAGAAATAAAAATGGGCCAGCACCGTGGCTCAACAGGCTAATCCACCGCCTTGCAGCGCCGGCATACTAGGTTCTAGTCCCAGTCGGGGCACCGGATTCTGTCCTGGTTGCTCCTATTCGAGACCAGCTCTCTGCTGTGGCCAGGGAGTGCAGTGGAGCATGGCCCAAGTGCTTGGGCCCTGCACCGCATGGGAGACCAGGAGAAGCACCTGGCTCCTGCCTTCAGATCAGCGTGGTGCGCCAGCCACAGCACACCGGCTGCGGCAGCCATTGGAGAGTGAACCAATGGCAAAAAAGGAAGACCTTTCTCTCTGTCTTTCTCTCTCACTGTCCACTCTGCCTGTCAAAAAAAAATTAAATAATAAATTAATTAATTAAAAAATAAGAAATAAAAATGAGGGGCTGCTGTTCTGACATAATGGGTTCAGCCACTGCCTGCAATGCTGAGGATCCCATAAAGGCACTGTAGATTCGTGTCCCAGCTGCTCTTCTTCTGATCCAGATCATTGCTAATGAGCCTGGGAAAGCAGCAAAAGATGGCCAACATCACTTGAGTCCTTGCAACAACATGGGAGATAAAGCTCCTGACTCTTGGCTCCTGGCTTTGGCCTGGCCTATCCCCAGCCCTTGTGGCCATTTGGCGAGTAAACCAGAGGATGGAAGATCTATCTCACACACTCTCTCTCTGCAACTCTGCCTTTTCAAATAAATAAGAAACATATAAAAATAAATATATTACTATAAATATAAAATAAATATATAAAAACGAATAAATCTTATCCTCAAAAATTACAGGATCAATGGGATAATATAGCAATAAAGTAGAAGACAAAAATCCCACACAATCATCTCAACAGGCATACAAAAGGTCTTTGGCAAAAATTCAACGACGTTCCACAATAAAACTAGGAGAGAACTTCCTCAAAAGGCCAAAGGACATCTATGAAAAATTCGCAGTGGCCGGTGCCGTGGCACAGGTTAATCCTCCGCCTGCAGCACTGGCATCCCATATGGGCACCGGTTCTAGTTCTGACTGCTCCACTTCCAATCCAGCTCTCTGCTATAGCCTGGGAAAGCAGTAGAAGATGGCCCAGGTCCTTGGGCCCCTGCACCCGCATGGGAGACTGGGAAGAGGCACCTGGCTCCAGGCTTCAGATTGGTGCAGCTCCAGCCACTGCAGCCATTTGGGGAGTGAACCATTGGATGGAAGACCTTTCTCTCTGTCTCTCTCTCTCTCACTGTCTGTAACTCTACCTCTCAAATAAATAAAATCTAAAAAAAAAAAAAAAAGAAAGAAAGAAAAAGAAAAATTCACAGCTAACATATTTAATGATAGACTGAATGTTTTCCTGCCAAGATCAGGAAAGAGCTAAGATGTCCACTCTTATCACTTCTATTCATCATAGCATAGAATGTTCCAGATACAGCAACTAGGCAAGAAAAAGAAATACAGAATGTCTAGATTGGAAAGGAAGAAGTAAAAACTATTATTTATAGATGCTATAATCTTATATATAAGAAAATTCTAAATCCACTAAGAACTATTAGAACAAATAAACATGTTCAGCAAGATTGCATAACTCAAGATCAATATAAAAAATCAACTGTACTTCTGTATGCTGGCAATGACCAACCTGAAAATAAAATTAAGAATATAACTCCATTTATAGTAACATCACAAAGAGCAAAATATCTAGAAATAAATTCATTCAAATAAATGCAAAATTTACACATAAAGTTATAAATGATTGGTGAAAGGAAATCTAAATACATGGAAAGACATTTCCTATTCTTGGAACAGAAAGTATTATTAAGGGGGCAATAGACACCAAACTGATTTACCAAATTTACACAAGATCTACCTGTCTCCCAGATCTTTTCATTAATTGAAAAGCTAATCCTAAAATTCACATGAAAATACAAGACACCAGATTATCCAAAGTAATCTTGACATAGGAGAAGAAAGCTGGAGGACTGATGCTTTTAATTTTAAAACTTACTACAATTTTACACGAATAAAGACAGAATGGTACTAGCATAGGCTAGATAAACAGATCAATGGAATAAACTGACAATCCAGAAATAAATTGTTACTTTTATGAACGATAGGTTTTTGGCAAGGATGTCAAGATAGTTCAATGCAAAATACCTTCTTCAACAAATGGTGTGGAAAAACTGGACATCCATATGATAAACAAGGAATTTTTATTATTACATCACACAAATACAATTATTAGCTCAAAACAAAATAGACCCAAATGTAAGAGCTACAACTGTAAGACTCTAAGAAGCAAACAAAAGAGTAAATCCTCATGACCTCAGATTAGACATGTCACCAAAATACAGCCACAAGAGAAAACAAATTCATCAAAATTAAGAATGTGCATCAGAAATGACATTGTGGCGTGGTGGATAAAGCTGCTGCCTGCACTGCCGGCATCCCATATGGGTTCTGGTTTGAGTCCCGGCTGCTCCACTTCCTATCCAGATCTCCGCTATTGTCCGGGAAAGCAGTGGAAGATGGCCCAAGTCCTAGGGCCCCTGAACCCATGTGGGAGAATGGGAAGAAGCTTCTGGCTTCAAATCTGCTCAGCTCTGGCTATTGCAGCCATCTAGGGAGTGAAGCAGCCAATGGAAGACCTCTCTCTCTCTCTCTCTCTCTGCCTCTCTGTAACTGTCTTTGAAAAAATAAATAAATCTTTAAAAAAAATGTGCTTCACAGGATACCATCAAAATAGTGTAAGTATAATCCACAGAATTCTAGAAAATGTTTCTGAGTCATGTATCTGACAAACATTTGGTATCTGGAATATACAGAGCTTTCACAACTGAACAAAAAGAAGCTAACTCAGATTTAAAATGAGGAAAGGATATGAACAGATACTTCTAAAAAAGTAGATATGTAAATAGTAAATAAGCAGATAAAAGATGGTCAATATCATCAGTCATTAGGGACCTGCTACTCAAAACCACAATGAAATGCCATTCTATATCCTGTAGGATGACTATAATAAAATAGGCAATAACAAGTTTTGATAAGGATGTGGAGAAATTAGGACCCTCAATTACTACTGGAAGGATTTTGCATTAGTCTCTTTTAGTACTGTAACAAAATACTTATGATTGGTACTTTACAAAGAGGTTTATTTAATTCACAGTTCTGCAGATTCAAGGGCATGGGGCTGGCACTGACTTGGTTCTACTGAAAGCCCATTGTGGTTGGCATCACAATGTTGGGAATGCATGCAAGAGGGGAGATTGTGCTGAAAGACAGGAAGGCAGAGACCAGGGAGGGAGTCTTCTATAACAACTTGGTCTTGTGAGAACTGAGTCCTATAAGAATGACCTTAATCCATTCAGAGGGCAGCATCTCGGTGACCTAAACAGCTCCCAGAAAGCCTCGCCTCTTAAAGATCCTACCACCTCTCACATCAGCACACACTGGGTCCCAGCCTCCAACACATGAATACGTGAAGGATAAACTCTCCAAATCATAGTAGACTCTAAGGTGGTACATTCACTTTGTGAACAGATCAGCAGCTCCCATTGGCTAAACAAAAAGCTGTCATGATTTAAAATTCCATCCCTAAGTTTATGCTCAAGAAAACTGAAAGCATACACCACACAAATTAGATTCTGCATGAATTTTCATGGCAGCACTATTCATGATGGCAAAAAATAATACATCCAAATACCTGATGACTAGACAAATATTTGGAATATCTACACAAAGAATAGTTAGTAATAAAAAGGAATGAAGTATTGATAAATGCTATTACATGCATGGACTATGAAAACACTGTTAAGTGAAAGAAGACACACATTAAAAAACCAATGTGATTCCATTTCTATGAAAAGCCTTAAACAGACAAAATTTATAGAAACAGAAAAAAAGATAAAAGTGGTTGTGAGGGGCTGGCTGGAGGAACAAAAGGAATTAACTCATGGATATGGGGTTATGTTGTGGGGGTGGTAAAAATGTCTTGAAATTATGAAGAGCTGATAGTTGTACAACTCTGAATATAATGAAAAACACAAAACCACATGCTTTAAAAGTGAATTTTAGGGAGAATGTATCTCAAAAAAGCTGTTATTTAAAAAACGAATCAGAGACCAGCGCTGTGGCACAGTGGGTTAAAGCCCTGGCCTGCAGCACTGGCATTCCATATGGGTGCCAGTTTGAGTCCTGGCTACTCCACTTCTGATGTGGATCTCTGCTATGGCCTGGGAAAGCAGTGGAAGATGTCTCAAATCCTTGGCCCCCTACACTCAAGTGGGAGATCCGGAAGAAGCTCCTGGCTCCTAGCTTCAGATCAGCTCAGCTGTCTCTCTCTCTCTGTAACTTTGCCTCTCAAATAAATAAAAATCTTAAAAAAAAAAAAGTGGGAATGTTCAAACTCATTTAAAAAAAAAAAGGAAGTGTACTCACAGGATATTATTTGGCTGTAGAACAGAAGATGGTCGTAACAGAAAAAATAGGTAATATAATAGGTATTCTTCATTCATTTCCAACTTTAAGACACAAATGGAAATTTATATAAAATAAACATGACTATAGTTGGGAAAGGATAGGAGAAAGGAAAGGAAACAACTATGGAAAGAGTGATGGGTTCAGATTTTCATTTTACAAAGCCAAGAGCTAGCATGATTAGTTGATACAGTAACTATAATAGGTTACTGATATTCACAAAGGTAATCAGAGAAAGTAAAAAGAGTAACAGGACTACTTTAGATTAGAAGGGGAGATACTAAGCAAACCCTCATTTATGAAGGCAGCAAAATCAACAGATAATCTCTAAAGTTGACGAATCAAGAAACAGTGGCACAACATTTTAGTTGAGTTAGCAACATGACCAGAAACAGTTAAGCCCCTTCTGAGCAGGCGCAGGCATGGGCAAGTCTGAGTACCCATTTTTCATCACAGCACCCTCTGTCCTTCTTAATCTTTAAACCATGTACCCATCCTTATCAATTTAGTTTCTTTTCAAGGTGGAGAAAAGTAGCAGTATAGAATCAGACATACTAGTACCTTGTTTACTTCATTATATCTATTCTAACAGAAAAACTGATTCAAGAGCTTCTTCCTCATCCACACATAGAACCTGTGTTCTTGTTACCTCACATTTTTAATAAACCACTTAGCTAGTCTATCTATATTCTCCAATACTACTGGTTTCTTTCCAACTTAACTTCTTTCATTCACCATTTTACAGATTTGGGTAGCAGTAATAATGGGTAAATTAAGGGGGGAACAAAGCAGAGTTTACTATACTAAAAGTCTTAATCTGTCTACCTTTCCCATCTTTTAACTCTCAGAAGGAATAGATGGCAATAGAATTGTTATTCCCTAAGCAGGTCTGATTAATCTATTCATTTAATTTTTCTTATTTGATAAATTTAGAGGGTACTAGGAAAACAAATTATAGTCAGGAATACAAATTGTAGTCCTTATGCTCAAGGATCTTAAAGTCTAGCAATGGAAACACAATTGCAATATAGCTCTAGGTCCACAGAGATCTCCACATATATAAGTTTGTAGCTAAGAGTATTGCTTGAAAAGCAAAAAACATTCTTCAACTATAGTTACAAACGTGAGTTCATTTGAGACTTCAGAATGCCATACCTTATTCTTTTTTTTTTCCTTAAAGACGTGGCTCAACAGGCTAATCCTCCGCCTTGCGGCGCCGGCACACCGGGTTCTAGTCCCGGTCGGGGCGCCAGATTCTGTCCCGGTTGCCCCTCTTCCAGGCCAGCCCTCTGCTGTGGCCCGGGAGTGCAGTGGAGGATGGCTCAAGTGCTTGGGCCCTGCACCCCATGGGAGACCAGGAAAAGCACCTGGCACCTGGCTCCTGCCATCGGATGAGCGCGGTGCGCCGGCCGCAGCGTGCCATCCGCAGCAGCCATTGGAGGGTGAACCAACGGCAAAGGAAGAGCTTTCTCTCTGTCTCTCTCTCTCACTGTCCACTCTGCCTGTCACACACAAAAAAAATGTATTTATTTACTTGAAAGGCAGAATTACAGAGAGGCACAGGCAGAGCAAGAGAGAGAAAGATCTTTCATCTGTTGGTTAACTCCTCAAATGGCTGCAACGGCTGGAGCTGGGAATCTGAAGCCAGGAGCCTGGAGCTTCTTCCAGGTCTCCCACATGGGTGCAGAGTCTCAAGGACTTGGGCCACCTTCTACAGCTTTCCCAGGTCATAGCAGAGAACTAGATCAGAAGTGGAACAGCCAGGACTCCAACAGGCACCCATACAGGATCCCAGTACTGCAAGCAGTAGCTTTACCCACTACGCCATCATGCCAGACCCACCATACCCTATTCTTGTATGTCCACACTGTTCTTTAATATTCCTTCTTGCTATTACATAATATGTTGGATTCTGTAGATAGTTCCTGTTTCCTCCATTTGGAACATCTGTGAACAAATTATACAATTATATTTGAAAAATTTTCCTCCTATAGACTACATAGAACTAAAGACAGTCTCAGGTAATAGGAACATGACAACCTGATCTCTTTACCCCCAGAACCCGGATGAGTGTACGGCACATGGTAGACACTCATTAAATATTTATGAAGAAATAAAATGTGCTTTTAAAAATTTAAACATAAATAAACATGTTTATGGCCAGTCCTATCTTCTTAGCTAAGCCCACTTCTCAGAAAACCTACAAAAAATATAGGATGATACAGAGATGTACTACTTTTGCCTTTATCAGGGAATCAGCCTGGACTATCTTTGGGATCCATGACAGCTCTTGAAACTCCATGAACTGGCTGGTACTGTGGCATAGCAGGTACAGCCGCCGCCTGCCACGCCGGCCTGCCATGCTGGCATCCCATATGGATGTCAGCTTGGACTAAGTCCCGGCTGCTCCACTTCCGATCCAGCTCTCTGCTGTGGCCTGGGAAAGCAGATGAAGACAGCCCAAGTCCTTGGGCCCCTGCACCCACTGGGGAGACCAGGAAGAAGCTCCTGGCTTCAGGTTTCAGATCAGCCCAGATCTGGCTGTTGCAGCCATTTCGGGAGTAACACAGCAGATGGAAAAACTCTAACTCTGCCTTTCAAATAAAGAAATCCAAAAAAAGAAAAGAAAAAATCCAATGAATCTGCATTTCTAGTTCATTCAATTTACATTCCAATCATTTGCTAGGCTGTTATTAATATCACAGCAATAATTCTTCCTATTGCTTATTCTTCCTTCTAGAATGTATACTGTACTGGCACCAAGGTAGAATCACAAAGCAATAAAAGAAGCAGGAAATAGGACCCTGGCTAGAGATAACTTCTAAAGTGTAGCTCCTGGGCAAATTTTTATGGCTGTCACTACCATTGTGTGCTATAAAATGGTTGACACGCATATTTTGACAACCTCTACTTTTATGAAGAATGAGATAATATGAAGACTGGTATATACTTAGTAAATTATTAAAATTTTTAAAAATCACATATATTCTCAGATAATCTGCTCATCAATTCCTATCAAAAAGGCAAAGAAAGTAATGGCATTATTCTAATCTCTCCAGAAGTGACACACTCAATTTTCCTAGGAATGGAGGATTAGAGAACATATAAAATAGAAAGCAACAGGAGAACTTGGATGTTCCACGTAGGTTCTGAAAATACACGGGTATCTTGCAAAGTTTGAGGTTTAGTACTATATTTTTCATGAATTCACAAGGGACTAATAAGTTAGCCTATAATTTATATGCATACATTTAATTATATAATATTCTGTACAAGTTAACTTGCTTTGAGCAAATACTATGCTACAAAATGAAGAAAGGTTTTTGAGGACAAATTTTTCCCTCCTGACAAAGAAACACGTATAAACCCAGCATAATTTTAACCTGTCATTAAAGATTAACCTCTGTTGACATTTTTTCAGTACATTCTTACAGTTTCAGCAAACAGTAATTGACACTTCTTTCAGTAGTCTAGTAAGCCTGCAAGGTGCTCCTATTCTGAACTGCCTTACTCCTCTGAACAAAAGCTCAGTGGTTTGATTTTTACTTGTAATGGCGTAAGACTTGAGATTTAACCAGAATGTGATTATTTCAATAACCAAGTTAAAATCTAAATACTACTGTAATATGGTCAAACAATATTGATCAAGGCATTTGTTTAGTGAAAACAAGGATGAATTTTAGAATAAGATCAATGCTTTCATTTATTTCGTGTGCAGATAAATCACAATCTGAGAGCTTTGATTTCTTCAAGTCTAATTCTACAACTAAAAAATAAAAAATCAATGAAGCGGGTGTACATCACAGTACATCTGCTAAAAATAATACAACCCATCAAAAAGAAAATTCTTGGGAGCTGGCATTGTGGCATAGTGGGCTAAGTCTCTGCCTTCGGTGCCAGCATCCCATATGGGCGCATAGTTCTAGTCCCAGCTGCTCCTCCTCCGATCCACCTCTCTGTCATGGCCTGGGAAAGCAACAGAAGATCGCCCAAGTCCTTTGGTTCCTGCCCTCCTGTTGGAGACCTGAAAAAAGTTCCTGGCTCCTGGCTGCAGATGGGCCCAGCTCCAACCAGTGTGGCCATTTAGGGAGTGAACCAGCGCAAGGAAGACCTTTCTCTTTGTCTCTTCCTCTCTGTAACTCTCTCTCTCAAACAAATAAATAAAATCTTAAAAAAAAAAAAAAAAAGAAGAAGAAGAAGAAGAAGGGAAAGAAGGAGAAAGGTCTCTAAGTATAACAACTTAGCAGGAAAAAAAACTAAAATAATTAGATGACCTGTGATAACTAGAACAACCTGTCTGGGTTGCAGTTTTCTCACCTGTGTAAAACGTTGCTTGCCTTCTTTATTTGATTAACATGAGGATTACAAGCAAGCCTAAGACTGACCATTTCAACCACTTAATGGTCATTTTTATTGCTGGTTCTCATAATCTGTGATAAACTGCTAACAGGAGAAACCCCATAATTCAAATCAGGAGCTCCAGTTCCTTACCAAATATTTCATATATCAATTCCACATTCTTGTCTCCAAAGGCAGTGGTAGAGTCAGTGCATGTCCTCATAGTTACACTACAGGTCGCAAGATGTCATAACTGCTTTAAAACAACATCACACACACACACAGTAAAGAACATGTCTCTTATTGACCATCTGCCTAAGAATACTGCTACCCAGCCTGTCAAACATTTAAATCAGTATGTGTCAATCTTGGCTTTATTACACAAGCTTCCATGGAGATTTAAAAATAGAAATTACCCCATGAAAGACTCACTGAGTCAGAATCTGTAGGAAATCAAAGCATATGTTTGGGTATTGCATCTTTTATTTTGTTTTGCTTTTCTAGCTCTATGAATGATTGTAATGGACAGTCATGGATGAGAAATACTGTAACACCTTATCAATAAGTATAACTAAACATTATCAACTTTAAATAACTCATTAACCTATAAATGATGGTTCATTAAATAATTTCTCAGATTTCTTTTCTTCACATAGAATCATGAATTGCTTTAATAGCTTTTCAAGGTCTTATTTTCCAAATGTAATTTTCTACTCCCATCTAAACTAGAAATACTCCTCATTTTGTATATATCTATGCATATATTTTTAATACAAAGCTTTTGCCAAGTAACAATTATTTATACTTTGAGTTTTTGATAGCTTTATCTATTTGAAAAACATCTGTTTTAAAACATCTCTTCAACTACCATGTATTTTTTCACCTATAAAAATTAGTATAAATGTTAGGTTTCTAATCCAGCATGTAAGGAGCTTGGAAGTTATCAAACTGTCCCAAGAAGATGTAAAAAGATACAAAAGAGAAAATTATCAACTTATGTCTAGAAGAGAATTGAGGTCACATGGTTAACCACTGCCCCTAAATGGGAAAGACAAACAAGGGAATATAGAGAATCACAAATTGTTAAAGCAAAAACCCACAAGGAGAAACACCTGTGGAAACCAGTGCAAGGGTAAGGGAACAAGCAATGTAATGGATAAATAACTTTTAGACAGCAGACAGTCTAAAAGTCAAAAAACCTAGGAAACCCTCTCATAGGGGTGTCCCCACACTTTCACCTCCAGAATCCTAACTTCTTACAGTGAACATTGGAGGAAAAACTCCCCTCCCCTGCTTTTAGGAGAGGAGTGGAGAAAAGTGATCATTTTTGAAATATGCCAGAGTATTCTATTTCTCTTTGAGAAAAGGGTGAAGAAAAACATATCAGAACCTAACCTAATTAGAGTTTTATCAAACTCTAATTAACCCTTTGGGAAGGAAAATATGCAACTCCAGGGGTCTCAAGCCCTCCAGATGGAGGAAGATTAATACTGCACTCCAGCCCACTCTATCATCCTAATCCATCCAAGGAGGTGGGTGTGAGAAGGGACTGAGCAGCACATGGTAAGCTTCACAGTAGAGCAGCACAGGCTCACTTAGCCCTTCTTCCTTTGTCCCTGTCCCACACCACCACATTCCTAAAGACCTATTTACTGTAGTTCTTTATCTACAGATACCTGAGAAAAAATTACAAGGCATTCTGGAAGAATGAAGGAAAAGAGCAACCATCCAAATCAGAACAAAGAAATGACAGAAATGTTGTAAATATCAAACAGAATTTAAAACAATCGTAATTAATACTCAAAGAACTCTAATGAATGAAATAAACAGTATCAAAGAATAGATGGGCTATGTAAAGTATGGAGATGGAATCTCTAAGAATCAAAAGAAATGCTACAGCTTAGGAACGTTGTAACTGACATAAAGAATGTCTTCGACCAGCTCAGTAGTGTATTGGAAACAGCTGAGGAAGCAATCTGATCCTAAGCCCATTTCAACAGAAACTTTCAAAATGGAAGAGAGAGAGAGAGAGAGAGAGAGATTGAAAAACAAAACAGGATATCCAAGAACTGAGGGACAACTACAAAGACTCTAACTTAATGTGTAAAGGGAATACCAGAAGGAAAAGAAAAAGAAGGAAGAGGGGGAAATGTTTGCAGCAATGATGACTGAGTAGTTCCCCAAATTAATGACAAACACCAAAGTATAGATCTAAAAAGCTAATAAAATAACAAGGAGAATTAAACATACACACACACACACAAACTACACCTAGAATACTCAAATTGCAGAAAATGAAAAATCGAGAAAAAAGTCTTGAAGGAAGCCAAAAAGGCAAAAAAAATCTGCTTACAGTACAGGCAAGATAAAATACATATCTGACTTCTGCTCAGAAACCACGCAAAGCAAGAAGAGAAAGGTAAAATATGTAAAGTGAAAAGAAAATACACCCTCAAAACTGGAATTCTGTACCCTGCAAAAAATTAGCCTTCAAAAATGAAAGGAATAAAAACTTGCTCAAACAAAAATTGACAGCATTTACTGCTTGTTGACTTGCCATGCAAGAAATAATAAACAAGGTTTTAGAAAGAAAATTATATACGTTAGAAGCTCAGATCAGCAAAGATAAATAAGCATAAAATAATTTGTATTTCTTACTCTTAATTGATCCAATAGATAACAGTTCATTCAAAACAATAATAGCAACAATGGATCCAAGCATCTGTGCTTATGCACTTAGGAACATTTACCTATAAGTGCAATGAATGACAGCAACTGTATAAGACACATGAGAAAAGAATTAAGATTATTTTGCCTATTATAATATAGTACTCATAAGAACTGTGAAGCTGTAGCATGTTCTTGAAAAGTGAATGAATATTAATATATGCTGCAAATTCTGGGACAAACCTAAAAAAAATGTAAAGAAAGAAATATAACTGAAATGCTAAGAAAGGAGAGAAAATGAAACTATGTAAAATTAAAACCACAAAAGGCATAAAAAAAGTTGAAGCCAAAATTGAGACAAGAAACCAAAAAAAAGTAATCAATATGGTAGATGTTAACCCACTCATATCAATAACCACTTTAAATGTCAATGGTCTAAAATGTACCAGTTCAGAGACTGTCAGAGTGCATTAAAACAGTAAGTGTAAACTGCATGTTGTCTATAAAAAGTCCACTTTAAGTATAAAAGCATACACAAATTAAAAGTAAATGGGGGCCCAGCAATTGGCACAAAGGTTAACATGCCAGTTGAGATGCCTCCATTCCACACTAGGGTGGCTGGATTCAAGTTCTGGTTCTGCTCTGTTTTATGATTCCAGTTTGCTGCTGATGGTTCTGGTGGTTGGATCCCTCCCATCCATGTGGGAGACCTGGATTGAGTTCCCAGCTGTCAGGTATTTGGGGAATGAACCAGTGGATGAGAGAGCACTTTCACTTTCTCTCTTTCTCCTTTCTCTCTCTCTCTAAATATTTATGTGGAAGAGAGTTACAGAAAGGCAGAGGCAGAGAGAGAGAGAGAGAAAGAGAGAAAGAGAGAGAGAGAGAGAGGGAGGGAGGGAGGGAGGGAGGGAGGGAGGGAGAGAGTCTTCCAACCACTGATTCATTCCCCAGGTGGCTGCAATGGCTGGAGCTGCGCTAATCTGAAGCCAGAAGCCAAGAGCCCCTTCTGAGTCTCCCATATGGGTTCAGGGGCCCAAGGACTTGGGCCATCTTCCACTGCTTTCTCAGGCCACAGCAGAGAGCTGGATCAGAAGTGGAGTATCCAGAACTCAAACCAGCGCCCATATGGGATGCCAGCTTGGCAGGCGGCAGCTTTACCCCCTACACCACGGAGCTACACACCCCCCCCCCCCAGACTTCAGATGAAGAAACACGATGATATAAAGAGGGGCATCACATTATAATAAGCCACAATTTTCTAAGAAGACATTAAAATCCGTAATGTCTAAGTGCTAAACAACAAAATGTCAAAATACATTGAGACAAAAACTGTTAGAACTGTAAAGAGAAATACATGAATCCACCACTATCAGTTAGATAACATCGATGCCTTTTGATCCTAGCAAAAAGAATACCAGCACTGACATAGCTGAACTCAACGATCAGCTAGCAATACACTGGATATGACTGAAAATCAATCTAGTAATCAACTAGATATAATTGACATAAAGACTACATGACCCAGTAACAGAATACACATTCTACTCAAATACACATCTATCATTTACCAAGACAGACCACACTTTGTGTCATAAAATATACCTAAACAAATTTAAAAGAACAGAAACTATATATCTGCTATGGGACTACACTGGAAATCAATACCAGAAAGACTGCTGGAAAATTCCAAAATACTTGGAGATTAAATAACACAATTCTAATACCAAGAGTCAAAAAGGAAATCTCAAGATAAATGTAAAAATATTTTGAACTAAATAAATATAAAAACACACATATCAAAATCTGTAGAATGCAGACAAAGCAGTGCTTAGAAAGAAACTTATGGGGGCCAGCACAGTAGTCTAGATTAAGCCACTGCATGAATCCCATATTGGAAGCCACTTGTGGAGTCCTGACTTCTCTACTTCCAATCCAGCTTCCTGCATTTGTACCTGGGAAAGCAGAGAAAGATGGCCCAAGTACTTGAAACCCTGCCATCCATGTGAGAGACTTGGATGGAGTTCCGGGCTCCTGGGCTTGGCTTATCCCATCCTTGGCCCACTGTGGCCATTTGGGGAATGAACCAGTGGATGCAGAATTTCTCTTTCTCTCTTTCTCTCACTCTGCTTTTCAATTAAAGAAATAAATCTTTAAAAAAGCAAAAAGAAAACTTATGGCACTGAGTACATATATTAAAAAAAAATTAAGACCTAAAATGAATTGCTTCCAGTTTGAGAAACAAGAAGAGAACATTAAATCCAAAGTACATAAAACAACACAAATAATAAAAATTGAAGCAGAAATTAACAGAACTGCAAATAAGAAACCATGAAAGACAAATCAACATGACTAAAAATGGGTCCTTCCTGAATATCAATAAAATCAATAAGCCTCTAGTGAGGCTAACTAAGGAAGGAAAGAGAAGACACAAATAACTAACATAAGAAATGAAAAAGAAGCATCAATATACTTTTTGTGGACACTGAATGGATAATAAAGGAATAAATAAATATTCCTGTGGCCACAATTCTGATAACACAGATGAAATGGACCAAGTTCTTGAAAGCCATAATCTTCTAAAACTCACACAAGAAAAAATAGACCATCTGAATAGGCTTTTATCTATTAATAAACTGAATTAGCAAACAATCTTCTAAAACATAAAGCAGCAGGCCCAGACGAGTTTGATAGTGAATCATAAGAAGCCTCTATGATTTCGATCAGAAGACAGAAGCTAAAGGAACACTTTCTAACTCATTTTATGAGGTCAACAATACCCTAATACTAAAACCTCACAAAGATATAAGAAAATTACAGACAAATACCTCTCATAAACACAGATATAACAAAATTTTAGCGTACTGAGTCCATTATTATGTAAAAATCGTTATACAACATGGTCAAATGAGATTCATTCCACGTAAATAAGACTTGCTCAACATCTGAAAATTAACTAATGTAATCATCACATCAATAGGTAAGGAAGAAAAATCACATGATTTTATCAAAGATGCAGAAAGGGCATTTGACAAAATCCAACACTCATGATAAAGACTATCAATAAACCATGAATACAGTGGACACTGATGTATTAAACTTGCTAAAGAGCATCTACTAAAAAAAAACATCTGCTAACATGGTGGTGAGAGATTAAAAGTTTTCCCATTATGATAAGGAATCAAAAGGCAAAGACAACCACACTCATCACTTTTGTTCAGCACCATCCTACTGTGAGTCCTAGTTAATATAGTAAAGAAAAGAAAGTGTTTACAGACTGGGAAGAAGGTTGTCTTTGTTTACAAATGACTTGATTATTAATCTGGGGGTGGGGAACATCAGGATCACCGACCATGTAAGATCTGTGAAATCATTCGCTCTGGCCAAGATAACCATAGGTAGGAACTGAAATTCAATAAATTTATAGCAGGCTAATTTTTAAGCTGATAATTCTATATAGCCTGTGAATGATGTTTTATATATATGCAAATGGCCTTTGGCAGACAAAAAGATCCACCACCTCTGATAATCAGAAAGAACTGAGGGCTGGGAAAGAGTGGGGATACTATTGGAACTAAGTGATTATAGCAAGTCGTAGGATACAATGTTAATAATCATCACTGGCTCTCCTACATCAGCAATAAACAAATGGAATTTGAAATTAGAAACACAATATTATTTATATTACCACCATAAAAAAAGACACGAATAAAAATCCAACAAAGCATATATAAAACCTATATGAGGAAATCTACAAACTGAAGAACACTATCAAAGAATTGAACAAATGAAATATTCCATCCTCAGGCCGGCGCCATGGCTCAACAGGCTAATCCTCCGCCTTGCGGCGCCGGCACACCGGGTTCTAGTCCCGGTCGGGGCGCCAGATTCTGTCCCGGTTGCCCCTCTTCCAGGCCAGCCCTCTGCTGTGGCCCGGGAGTACAGTGGAGGATGGCCCAAGTGCTTGGGCCCTGCACCCCATGGGAGACCAGGAAAAAGCACCTAGCACCTGGCTCCTGCCATCGGATGAGCGCGGTACGCCGGCTACAGCGTGCCATCCGTGGCAGCCATTGGAGGGTGAACCAACGGCAAAGGAAGACCTTTCTCTCTGTCTCTCACTGTCCACTCTGCCTGTCAAAAATAAAAAAATTAAAAAATTAAAAAAAATAAAAATAAAAATAAAAGAAATATTCCATCCTCATGGATAAAAAGACTATTGCCAAGATGGCAGTTCTTCCCAACCTGACCTATAGGTTCAATGTAATCACAATAAAAATCCCAGCAAACTATTTTGTCCTAATGATTCTAAGGTTTATATGGAGAGGCAAGAGTCAAAGTCGGCAACAATATTCAAAGAGAAAACCAAAGATAGGGAACTGACACGACTCAACTCCACTAAGACTTAATATAAAGCTACAGTAATTATGACAGTGTGGTACTAGTGAAAGAGTAAACTATTAGATAAACAGAATAGAACAGGGGGTGCACATACACACAAATACAGATCTTTGGCAAAGGAGCAAAAGCAACAGTGGAGAAAAGATAGTCTTTTCAATAAATGAGGGTTGGACAGCATGCCTCCCCCACCTCAAGAAAACCTCAAAAAAAAATATTTTACTCAGAATGAATCACAGACCTAAACGTAAAAGGCCAAACTAAGATAACACAGGGAAAAAAACCTTCAAAAAAAAATATTTAACTCAGAATGAATCACAGACCTATACGTAAAAGGCCAAACTAAGATAACACAGGAAAAAAAATCTAGATGATCTTAGCTTTGGTGGTAACTTTTTATATATGACACTAAAGACAAAATATATTTAAGAATCAACAGAGAATGTCACTAAAATAAAAAAAATTCCCTTTATCAAAGACAGTTCAAGGAAATGATAATAAAGGAAAAAATAGAGAGGAATTGGTGCTGTGGCATAGATTGATCTTCAGCCTGCAGTGCCAGCAACCCATCCGGACACTGGTTTGAGTCCTGGCTGTCCCACTTCAAATCCAGCTCCCAGATAATGTGTCTGAGACAGCAGAAGAAGATGGGGCCCACGTCCTTAGGCCCCTGAACCCACATAGTAGACACGGAAGAAGCTCCTGGCTTTAGCCTGGCCCATTCCTGGCCATTGTGGCCATTTGGGGAGTGAACCAATGGATGGAAGACCTATCTCTCTCAATCTCTCTCTCTCCCCTTCTCTCACTGTATCTCTGCCTTCCCAATAAGTAAATAAATCTTACAAACAAAATAGAGTATAAAATAGAGAGAACTCTTAGAAGGCAACAATCAGAAAACATAACAACCTGATGAAAAAATGGGTCAAAGATCTTAACACACTATCTCAGCTAAGATACACAGGTTGCAAATAAGCACCTGAAAAGATGTTCTGTATCATGTATCTTCAGGAAATACAAACTACAGCAATAATAATATACCACCACACATCTATTACAGCGGCTGTGATAAATGCTGGCAAGATGGGGAACAACAGGAAGTCTCGAGCATTGTGAGTGGGAATGCAAAAGGGTGCAACCACAGTGTAAACATGCTCTTACCAGTAATCATGATTCTTGATATTTACCCAAAGAAACTGAAAACTGGATGGTTAATGGATTACAGGGGTGCACCTGGATGGATTTCCAATGTTCTAAAGCACGGGGGATTTTAAATGCCCCCCCAATTCAAAGTAGGTAAGTGTCAGGGGTGATAGAGATGCCAAATATGCTAATCTCACCATTATACACTACATGTACTTATTGAAATATCATACTTCAAAATGTGGGTAGTCTGCCTATCAGTTTAAAAGTTCTTAAATCTTTTAATTAAAATAAAACCTTTCAATGAATGTTTACAGTAGCTTCATTCAGAACTGCAAACTTTGAAAGAGAGTAAAATGCCCTTCAAATAGTGTATGGTAAACAAGTTGCTGTACATGTAGACAATGAATTATTATCCAGCAATGTAAAAAAACAAACAAAAAAAGGAACTATCAAGCCTTGAACAGACCTGGAGGAAACTTCAATGCACCTTACAAAGTGATAGAATCTAATTTGAAAAGAATACATACTGTATAATTCTAATCATACAACATTCTGGAGAAGAAAAACACTATGAAGACAGTGAAAAAATCCGTGGTTGCTATTATTTGGGCAAGCACAGGATGAATAGCAGAACCCAAAGAATTTTTAGAGCAATTAAATTGTACTTTACAATATTACCACAGGGTATACATGTCATTATATCTTTAACAAAACCTACTGAAGGCACACCACCAAAAGTGAGCCCTAATGTAAACTATGGACTCTGGATGAAACTGATGTGCCAACATAGGATCATCCATTGTTTCCTATAATTCTAGGGGGAAATATGAATAATGGAGGAGACTGAAAGTGTGGGACAATGGTAAAATTGGAATCCCCTGTACCTTCCACTCATGTTGGCTGTGAATTCAAAACTTCTCTGAAAAGTATACTCTATTTAAAGAAATTAATGAATTAAAAATTAAAGACAGCCACATCACCATGATTCTGGGGTGTGCTGACTCACAATACTAACATTCTGCTAATCTGTCATTCGAGTGAAAACTGTAACTTGTACTGTTTCTGCAGAAAAACTTGAACAGAAAGCTAAAAATAACCATGAATAATGTATAGTTCAACATTTAAACTTCCTCAATGCCATTCAATGGTAACAATTTATAAAGATGTCCAAAGTATATGAAAAACTAGGTTAGTCAACTATTTTCTTTTAATGTGATTGAAATGAACACCAAAACAAAGCACTGCTTTCAGCATCTAGACTAATATGTAAGTACAGCATGAACTGGGTTGAAACAGGCTTCTGGTTACTGATTCCACTGTTATTGTAAAAAATAACTTTTTTTTTTGTTTAGAAAAGAAAGTGGTTGAAAAAAGTTATTCTTAATATTCACTTTTTTAGAGTTAGTTTAGAATTAATTCTGAAGAAGGTCAAGATGATTTATATTATTATCACAAGCCACTCTTAAAATGGCTTTTGATATATATTTTTAAATAAATCACTTGTTCAGCCTACCAACAAATACCATAAATAATACTCATCTGGATTAAATGAACAAGAAGGAATGTACATACATTTTCACATATAAGGAAAAATAATCTTTTATCCCAGCATCCACTCTCCAATGTCTAATGCTCAATTCTCTCTTGAATATAGCAAAAGTGAATTTTAAGAGAAAAGTAAGATGTGTTTTGAAAAATACAGTACCAAAGACTGAATGGGTGGAAAAATTGTTTCAACACTTTTTCTCCTTTTCATAAGACAAAAAAAAAAAAAAAAGAAAGAAAGAAAAAAGAAAGCAATTTAGCAGAAAGCACGGCAATAGCTGATGCCATCAGATTCATAGTCGCCTTCGGCACAGCACTGCTGTGAAAAATGCAGAGGTGCAGCTCTTACAAGGAAAGATCATGTACTTTCCAGAAACGGTAGGATTGATCACTCTTCAACAGACACTCTCACCAGGAAATGTTTCATAAGTTCTAGCCTGAATGTATTTAAAAGAGAAATGTGACCAAAAAGCATAACAAAAGTAACATTAAAAAAACTTACTATTAACAATAATTTCCACATTATTTCCAAAATTAGTCATATATTCGCAAAGAGTATCATTTTTTAAGCAAACCTCATTTTTCAAATAAAGATGAGTGTAAAACCAAAATTATCAGCTATTTCTTATTTAAAAATCTTCCGTTGTCCTCAATATTATAGCAATCTAAGCTATTCCACACTAATGTTCATGTTAAAATCATAGTACTAATGAATATAGGGAAATACACTCAGCATGTTACCACTGCATTTATTTGTCTCTGTGTGCGTGTGTGTGTATGTGTGTATTTCCAAAAGTATTAACACCAGTTGGAAAAATGGAAGCAAGTACACATCAGCCTTATTTACTGAACAAAATTATATCTACATTTATTGCCATTGGAAAATGGCATTCACAAAGTGGATATAATTTCAGTTTCCAATTAAAATTCATATTCATTCTTTCCAAGAAGGGGCAAGTAATTTACCTGACTCTAAAGAAGGTAGCTAGGCACCTAAATTTCTTTATTTCTAGCGGTTTTACAAGATTTTTCTTTTTTAATAAATTATTTGCTTTGCATATTTTTCCCACAAATAAAAGTTAATGTTAGTCAAAGTGCACACAACAAAAATCAAATACTTTAGGAAAATGCTTTTATTCACTTTTTATTTAGATATATCTATAAAGATTTAAATAGTATTAATGAAAATATTAAGTCACAAATAGAAATATATTTTATTCAAAATTAGGAAGGCCTCAACCAACCTGAACACTTGCATACTAGAACTGATCACTGAACTATTCCCAAAAGATAGATGCCTATTAACTACCTTTCTTATAATTCAACAGAAAAACAATGCCTCTTTCACAGGATCAAAATAGTCTTATGGAAACAACTGAACATGATATATGAGTAAATTATTATGTGTCATTAAGAAATACTGATTCTTGGCCAGCGCCGCGGCTCACTAGGCTAATCCTCCACCTGCAGCACCAGCACCCCGGGTTCTAGTCCCAGTCGGGGCACTGGATTCTGTCCCGGTTGTTCCTCTTCCAGTCCAGCTCTCTGCTGTGACCCAGGAAGGCAGTGGAGGATGGCCCAAGTGTTTGGGCCCTGCACCTGCATGGGAGACCAGGAGGAAGCACCTGGCTCCCGGCTTCGAATGGGTGCAGCGCGGGCTGTAGCAGCCCTCTGGGGAGTGAACCAATGGATGGCAGACCTTTCTCTCTGTCTCTCTCTCTCTCTCATTGTCTAATTCTGCCTGTCCAAAAAAACAAAAACAAAAACAAAGAAAGAGAGAGAGAAATACTGATTCTTTTTTCACTCATTTTAAAACTTATGACTCAGTGGCCAGCACTGTGGTGCAACAGGCTAAGTCATTGCCTGAAATGCTGGCATCACATATTAGAGCACAGCTTCAATTCCCTGCTGCTCCTCTTCCAATCCAGCTCCGTTAATGGGCCTGGGAACACAACAGAAGATAGCCCAAGTGCTTGGGTACCTGACACCCACATGGGAAACCCAGCTGGGGCTTCTGGCTCCTGTCTTCATCCTGGCACTACCTGGCCATTGTGGCGATTTGGGGAGTAAACCAGCAGATGGAAGGTGTCTCTCTGTCTCTCTATCTGTCACTCTGCCTTTCGAATAATAAAAATAAATCTTAAAAAACATTATGACTGAAATATTAAGTTTCAAACAGTTGTAATTTAATTTTAATTTTTAAAAAATTTATTTAAACTCTATTTTGAAAGACAGAGATCTTCCATCTGCTGGTTCACTCCCCAAATGCTCAGAACAGCCAGGACTGAGCTGGGGCTGGGCCAGACAGAAGCCAGAAACTCAGAATTCAACGTGGAACATGGTATCCAATGGGGTAGCAGGGATCAACTACTTGAGTTATCACCTGCAGTCTCCCAAGGTGCACCTTAGCAGGAAGCCAACTCCAGCTAGAGCACCCTAGACTTGAACCAAACACTTGGATACGGGATGCTGGTGTCCCAAGTACTGATTTAAGCCACTGTATCACCCCAAATTATGAAAATTAAATATAAAAATGTCAGTTATTCTTTGCTGAATATTCTTCTCCACCCACACTTTAAAAGCAAGGCTTTTAAAAACCTGATAAACTAAAGCTGAGACTAGCAAACTTTGGCTAGTTGGCCAAGCCTATCTAATTTTGTAAATGAAGTATTAGTGAAACACACTTACATTTATTTGTCTATAGCCACTTTTGTTCTCTGCAGAGGCAAAGTCGAATGTCTGTCAGAGAGATCATAAGGCCTAAAATAATTTACTATTTAGGCCTTTACAGAAAACATTTGCTGAGTCCTAAAGGCTTAGATCTTCATTACTTTAAGTATGTGTTTATACAGACTCATTTTCCAAATAATAACCTTGAGAGAACATACTAACTTTAAGAATCTATATATTCTGTCTTGATTCTATAATTTTGTAATTTTTACACTGACTACTATAATTTCTGATTTCTTTAAAAGTAAAGGATATGGCTGATTTGCAAATCTGCATTACTTTTAAACTGCACCGAATTTTCTCATATACTAATGTTGATAATTGATCTTAAAAGAAAGTTATCACCAGACATTTTAGTTGTAATTTCCAAAAGGACTAATTTTAGACATATGATGTTTTCATGATATTATTTATAAAGAATGGTACTGAAGGGCAGAGCTTTGGCACAGCAGCTAAATTGCCTCTTGGTATACCCACATCCCCTGTCAGAGTGCCTAGATTCAAGTTCCAGCTCCACTTCTGAATCCAGCTTCTCTAATGTGCAACCAGGGAGGTAGGAAGCAATGTCTCAAATTGCTGGGTCTCTTTCCAGATAGAGTTGCTGGATCCCTAGGCCTGGTTGAGCCCTGGGTGTTAAAGGCATTTGGGAAGAGACCCAGAAGACAGCCAACTGTCTCCCTGTTTGTCAGTGTCTCTCTTTGAAATAAGTGAAAAGAAAGATACAAAAAATTTTAAAGGTTAGTGTTAGAATTTCATTTTAGATGTTGAACCAAGAAAGACTTGGCAAAATGGACTGGAAGTTGGAATGGAATCAAACAAAAAACACATCACAAAAACAAGACCCTGGACTCTAAATTTAAGAATTATTTAAACAGCAGATCAGCTGCTTCACTTCCAATCCAATTCCCTGCTAATGCACAAGGAAAACAGTGTAAAATGGCCCAAATACTTGCGCCTCTGCCACCCAGGAAGGGAACCAGATGGAATTCCCAGGTGGCTCTTGGCTTCAGCCTGGCCCAAATCCAGCCATCTGGGAAAAGAACCAATGGATGGATAATCTGCCCGCTTTCCCCTGCCCCTGCCATAACTCTGCCTTTCAAATATGTAAATAAATAATGCATCTTTTTTTAAGCTTATTTGCATGCATTTCATAATGCAATTTTAGGAACACAGTAATTCTTCCCACCATACCGCCCTCCCACCCACACTCCTACCCCTCTTCCTCTTTCTTCTCCTGTTCCCAGTCTTATATATTACTAAGATCTATTTTCATTTAATGTTATACACAGAACATTAACTCTATTCTAGGTAAAGAGTTCAACACTTCGTATGAGGAAGGAAAAGAAAAATATAGAAAGAAAAGAAAAAAATAACTAAAATGCATACTGAAGGAGTTTGTGGATCCAAAAGGCTTTCATAGCCTAGGCAGCTTTTGTCAAGAGCCTCAGGTGATCACTGACATCATTCATAAGATAGTTGTTAAATAAGCAACAGGAGTCACTGTGTGCTAATTTCCCATGCAGGACCTCTGTTTCCAAAGAGTTGTATTATGAGACTTAATAGTAAAAATTGTTCTCAAAGAATTACTTCATTTTAGTGGAGGATATTCTTATGTCTTATAAATTAAAGTTATGTTGGGGGAAGGCCGGCGCTGTGGCTCAACAGGCTAATCCTCCACTTTGCGGCGCCGGCACACCGGGTTCTAGTCCCGGTCGGGGCGCCGGATTCTGTCCCGGTTGCCCCTCTTCCAGGCCAGCCCTCTGCTGTGGCCCGGGAGTGCGGTGGAGGATGGCCCAAGTGCTTGGGCCCTGCACCCCATGGGAGACCAGGAAAAAGCACCTAGCACCTGGCTCCTGCCATCGGATGAGCGCAGTGCGCCGGCCGCAGCACGCTGTCTGTGGCAGCCATTGAAGGGTGAACCAATGGCAAAAGAAGACCTTTCTCTCTGTCTCTCTCTCTCACTGTCCACTCTGCCTGTCAAAAAAAAAAAAAAAGTTATGTTGGGGCCGGCGATGTGGCGCACCCTGGCCTGAAGCTCCGGCCACCCATATGGGCGGCAGTTCTAGTCCCAGCTGCTCCTCTTCAGATCCAGCTCTCTGCTATGGCCTGGGAAAGCAGTAGAAGCTGGCCCAAGTGCTTGGGCTCCTGCACCCACGTGGGAGACCCGGAAGAAGCTTCTGGCTTCGTATTGGTGCAGCTCTGGCCGTTGCGGCCATCTAGGGAGTGAACCATCGGATGGAAGACCTCTCTCACTTTCTGCCTCTCCTCTCTCTATGTAACTCTGACTTTCAAATAAATAAATAAATATTAATAAATAAATTAATTAAAGTTACGTCTAAGTGCTTGCAAAAGATGTATCATTTTGGGGTTCTTCTTTAAAGGTAATTAAGTTTCTTTAAAAAAAAAAAGCAAAATTACCTTCAATATACAATAATAAATTTTTAAAAAAAATTATATGGGGGCTGGCACTGTGGCATAGTGTATTAAGCCGCGGCCTGCAGCAACTGGCACCCCATATGGGTGTTGATTTGAGTCCTGGCTGCTCCATTTCCAATCCAGCTCCCTGCTAATATGCCTAGGAAAGCACTAGAGGATGGCTGAAGTCCTTGGTTACCTGCATCCACGTGCGAGACCCAGAGAGAGCTCTTGGATCCTGGCTTCAGATCAGCTCAGCTACAGCCATTGTGGCCATTTGGGGAGTGAACCAGCAGATGGAAGACCTCTCTGCTTCTACCTCTCTCTAACTCTGTCTTTAAATAAATAAATAAATATTTTTAAAAGCTGTATGAACAAGGAAAAATGTGTTCTAAACTTAAGGAATCACTAAAAATGTGGCTTATTATGGAAAACTGAGTAATCAGCAGTTATCTGTGTCAACAATTATGTACTCTACTTTCTCCCTTCAGCTAATCTTCCACCCATACAGAAAAAGAAAACAGAAAAGGTTACAGCATAAAAAACATAAAAAACAAAATTTCTTTAAAATAAAAACAGCAGGAGAGATGAGTGTCAAAAATTTCTTCAAAATGAAATGTAAGAATGAGAGAGTAAAGCAACTATATGAAACTACATGGCTGCTATGCATTTAAATTTTTAAAAAACAGTTAAAATGTTAATCAAATATATGGAAGGGGGGCTGGTGCTGTGGCTCACTTGGTTAATCCTCTGCCTTCAGCACCCGCACCCTATATGGGTGCTGGGTTCTAGTCCCAGTTGCTCCTCTTCCAGTCCAGCTCTCTGCTGTGGCTGGGAGGGCAGTGGAGGATGGCCCAAGTGCTTGGGCCCCTGCACCAACATGGGAGACCAGGAGAAGCACCTGGCTCCTGGCTTCGGATCGGCGCAGACTGGCCATGGCAGCCATTTGGGGAGTGAACCAACGGAAGGAAGACCAAGACTTTCTCTCTGGCTCTCTCTCTCTCTCACTGTCTATAACTCTACCTGTCAAATTATATATATACACATACACACATATACACAAACACACACACACACACACACATATATATATGGAAGATCACTGAATTGTCTTTATTGCTGCAAATAAAAATTATAAATGGGTTAAAGTATAAAATGATTATATTATATAGGAACTGGAATCATCTTCACAGAAAGTCAGAAATAAATTGAAAGTACCATTTTTCTCCACAGAATGAATTATCATACATGTAACTACAGGAATAGACATATCAAGTAATTTTATATTCTTATGAACTCAGCTTATTTCATAAAAATCAAGTCAACAATCACATTGTTGCACTTCCCAAGAAGTTTGGTAGGAACAGGTTATATTTAAAAGCTACTTTAATGAAATATATTCAAATCCAAAAGGCAGCATATAAGAAAATGCCCTTCTCTTTATGATTTTTTTTATTTGACAGGTAGAGTTATAGACAGTGAGAGAGAGAGAGAGACAGAGAGAAAGGTGTTTCTTCTGTTGGTTCATTCCCCAAATGGCTACCACGGCCAGTGCCATGCCCATCCGAAGCCAGGAGCCAGGTGCTTCTTCCTGGTCTCCCATGTTGGTGCAGGGGCCCAAGCACTTGGGCCATCCTCCACTGCCCTCCCAGGCCACAGCAGAGAGCTGGACTGGAAGAGGAGCAACTGGGACTAGAACCCAGTGCCCATATGGGATGCCAGCGCTGCAGGCGGAGGGTTAACCAAGTGAGCCACGGCGCCGGCTCTGCCCTTCTCTTTATAGCATCCTGTTATATTCTTAAACAGATAAACATCTGGGTCAAACAACAGCAACAACAAAAACATTTTCTTAATCTGTAATCCCAAAATACTAAGTATACTTTCTGATGATGCTATTATGTCAAATCAGGTCATGAAATTCCCATCTAAGCACTGCAAAGCGAAGCAATATTGACATTCTGATTATTAATTTTCTTCCTGTAAAAAAAAGTGCCTCTACCAATGCATAAAGTTAAGGCCAAATAAATATAACCACCAAAGCTTATTTTTCATATGGTGATACTCAACCTTGCAGTCTAATCCGTATGTACACTCCCAACTACAAATATTCCAAATTACTATACAAATATCAAATTCAATATCCAAATTACATCCCAACAATTCAAGGAAGACTCTTTATACCATCTCTCATAAAAAAATGAATAGAGGCCAGCATTGTGGCATAGTGGGTAAAACTACCACCTGCAACTCTGGCATCCTATTTAGTCGCTGGTTCAAGACCCGCCTGTTCCACTTTAAGATTTTATTTACTTTTTTGAAAGGTAAAGTTATATACAAAGAGAAACAGAGACAGAAAGGTCTTCCATCCACTGGTTCACTCCCCAAATGGCCACAATGGCCAGAGCGGGGCCAATCCGAGCCAGGAGCTCCTTCCCGGTGTACCATGTGGGTGCAAGGGTCCAAAAACTTGGGCCATCCTTCACTGCTTCCCCAGGCCATAGCAGAGAGCTAGATTGGAAGAGGAGCAGCCGGAATTCGAACCAGGGCCCATATGGGATGCTGGCACCTACTGCACCACAGTGCTGGTTCGGATTCAGCTTCCTGCTAACGTGCCTGGGAAAGCAGCAGAAGATGGCCCAAGTCCTTGGGCCTTTACCATCTACATGGGAGACTGGAAGAAGCTACTGGCTCCTGGCTTCAGCCTGGCCCAGCCCCGGCTGTTGTGGCCGATTAGGGAGCAAACCAGTGGATGAAGGGTATCTCTCTCTCTCTTCCTCTCCCTGTGTAAATGAATAAATAAATGTTTTTTTTTTTAAAAAAAATGAAATCATGTGATTAGGAACTGAACATTTTAAAAAAAAAAAAAAGATTTACTTATTTGAAAGGCAGATACAGAAAGAAAGAGAGAGAAATAGACAGGGAACTTCCATCCCCTGGTTCACTCCCCAGCAGAAATGGCTGGGACTGGGCCAGGCTGAGCCCAGAGCTTCTTCTAGGTCTCCCACATGGGTGCAGGGGCCCAAACACTTGAGCCATCCTCCACTGCTTTCCCAAGCACATTAGCAGGGAGCTGGATAGGAAGTGGAGCAGCTGGGTCTCGAACTGGCGCCTATATGGGATGTCAACTTTGCAGGCAATAGCTTTACCCACTATGCCACAGTGCTGCCCTACAATGTTACTTTTAAAGTAAATTAATCTTATTTTTATACCAAGACCATCAACACCAAGGAAAGGAAGATAAGATTTGTCACTATTATTTTAAAATGCCCAATGAGATCTTATCTGTTATGTAAAGGAAATGTTACCACCCATCATCCTATTCAATGTGAGCTACTGCTTTATTCATATTCTCTTTCCTGATACCTCTGATATGCATCTACTGACTTCAATTATAAATGCAGTCAACAGACACATAGCAAAGGGAGCTACAATGGGATGGACTTAATACATCATCTTCTTTACTGAGAATAATCAATCAGAAGCTCACACTACACAGACACATACAGAGAATTCCCAAATCCTCCACAGAAAAAGAAATGATAAGATCTGAGAGCTGGAGGGACTCATAGAAGTCATACATCCTAATTTTGTCATTTTACAGGAAAGGAAAAAAAAGCACAAGAGATTTGGGTTCATTTATACAAAGTTAGTCTGTAGACTAGAATACACACCTATTAATAATGTAAGTTTTCAAAAATTCTTTTGCCTTTTTCCTTTATGATGGCTAAATCAAGCTATGATATTCCATCAAATTATACTACAAAATAGAAATAAAGGAGAATACCAATCAGAAATAAAAACCCATCTAACCCAAGGCAGAAAAGCTCACAAAGCACAGACTTGATTCTCTAGCAGTTAACACATCCTTTTCCATTCCGCACAATTTCTATTACAGTTTGTTTCCTTCTACAAAAAATTCACTGCAAAATAAGCCATTTCCAAGCAGATTCCCTATCTAGTTATTTCTGAAGTAAATGTACCTATTTATCCCGTTATAGTAGCCCATGCTAATAATCCTAACTTATATCTGATACAGTACAAAGTCTTCCTTTTATGCCAAGTCCTCCTTAATGAAGAGCCAAGAATTGAGAAGTTAAAGTACTTCATTCAAGGTCCCTGATTCTCCTTTAGAGCCAGAATTCCATGAACCAAAGTACGGAGCGGAAGAGGAATGTATAAAAACCTAGCTAAATTCTAGAGAAACTATTTTACTTTTAACAATTTCAAACAAAAATCATTTCAAAATATTCTACTAGTATTTTTTGTATCATAAGTAAGCTACAAGTCAAAAAACTTAATACCATCTTACAAGAATCAAAAGTTAATAAACAGGCTGGCACCGCGGCTCAATAGGCTAATCCTCCGCCTTGTGGCGCCAGCACACCGGGTTCTAGTCCCGGCCCGGGAAGCGGATTCTATCCCGGTTGCCCCTCTTCCAGGCCAGCTCTCTGCTGTGGCCAGGGAGTGCAGTGGAGGATGGCCCAAGTGCTTGGGCCCTGCACCCCATGGGAGACCAGGAGAAGCACCTGGCTCCTGCCATCGGATCAGCGTGGTGCACCATCTACAGCGCGCCAGTCACAGCGGCCATTGGAGGGTGAACCAACGGAAAAAGGAAGACCTTTCTCTCTGTCCCTCTCACTGTCCACTCTGCCTGTCAATAAAAAAAAAGTCAATAAACAATCACTTAGTACCTAACATGTGAGAAACTTTCACACACATCTCATTATGTCTAAATACAAATTTTGCAAACTTGTAGTTCAGAAGAGCATACCATTTCAAGGACAAATTCAAAGAAGAAAACAGTACTTTTCAAGATCTTGGCTTCAAAGATTACATCAGTTTCAAAAACAAAGGAAATGAAGGCCTTCTAACACAGTGCATACCTGCCACCAAATTTCTTCTCAGCAATAATTTGTTAAAATAAATGAATTTAAGGACCTGAGAATTCAAACCACAGAATAACTATCACATTAACAGTAACAACCATAGAACATTCACCAAATGTCCCGGCACGGTCTTAAAAGTTATATGCACACACACTGCCACATTTAATCCTGAAGACAGTCTCACGAGTCAGGTAGGGTTACTATTCCTATTGAACTTGTGAAAAACTTGGGTCAAGGGCAGTGGATCTCAACCAAGAGCACCTAGAAGTAAGTGAGAGATAGAGGAGGCAACACTGGCGTGTTAGTAGTAGAGGTGAGGAATACTAAGTATCTGCAATGGGCTGGACAAATACATAGAAGTAGCCTGTCCAAAATGCTACCATTATTAAGAAACACTGACAGAGAAAAATGGACAAAGTCAAACAGCTTGTAATTACTTTAAATATAAATGCAATAATGAAATCACCAAGGACCAGCCCAAAAAGAAATCCAATGTAAAAGTGTATCAAATTCTCATGCTTATTTTAGTCCAAGCTACCTTCCCAAAAAATGCAATGTGGTAAAAAATAACAATTTCAAATTCTACATTTCTCTGCCCACATCTTTGCCAAGTTCTCCATTTGTTTTATAACTGCTTCAATGCTTTATTTGCAAAACATTACCATCCTTATTTTTTCCCCTTCTCTAATTCCCCTTTTATCATGCCTCATCGGGGGTTCACTGTCCTACATTGATTAAGTTATCTAAGTTAACTTTTGGATTGTTTTTTCCATCCATGACACAACTGTCCTGTTAATCATACAAAAAGTCACACAGTCTTCCTGAGAGCATCTCCTTACAAAACTAAGATCCCTAACTAAATTGCATGCAGATATCTCAGGTTAACATTCAAAGTCCCTGATCAACTGGCTCCTTATTTCACCCCTAAAACAACTGGGATCATTATTCCCACTATCATCAAAACTACCATGGTAATTCCCTTTTCTACACTTTTGTCCCTACTGCTTTCCTTGCCTGGAATAATTTTTCTACTCTTTCCTGCCATTCTGAAATCTTATCTACCAGTGTAAAGAAATCTTTATCAAGGGACCAGCATTTCAGCATAGCAGATAAAGCCACCACCCACAACCCTGGCATCCCATAGGTGCCCCATTCAAGTACCAGTTGCTCCACTTCTGATCCAGCTCCCTGTTAATGCCTGGGAAAAGCAACTGAAGACAGCCCAAGTGGTAGGGCCCCTTCTACCCAGGTGGGAGACCTAGAAAAAGTTCCTCGATCCCAGCTTGCACCTGGCGCAGATCTATTTGTTGAAGCCACCTGGGAAGTAAACCAGCTAATGGAAGATTCGCTCTATCTCTCCCTCTCTCTCTGTAACTCTTTCGAATAAATATATAAATCTTCTTTTAAAAAAGTTTGTCAAATGTAATTACCTATACTCTGATTTTGTATATCAGTAGACCCTGAAATAACTTCAATTAATGTTTATCTGGTTCTAGTCTTTTGATTAGAATGGAAAATTTTTGAAGGGTAACATTTTCATTTCTTTTATATTATATACAATACATAGATACTGAAAATCCAAGAATTACTTATTGAAGAAATCATCTAGTACAGCATCTTCATTTTTAAAGTAAGAAAAAACTAACTCAAGAACAAGTGGGGCTGGTACAGGTGGTTAAGCCACTGCCTGTGACCCATATGAGCACCAGTTTGAGTGTCCACTGCCAGTTCTGATCCAGCTCCCAGTTAATGTGCTTGGAAACACAACAAAGACAGCCCAACTGCTTGGGGCCCTCCCACCCACATGGGAGACCCAGATGGAATTCCAGGCTCTTGGCTTTGGCCTGTCCAGTCCCAGGCATTTCGGGAGTGAACCAGCAGATGGAAGATCTCTGTCTCTATAACTCTGCCTTTCAAATAAATTTTTTTTTTAATCTGAAAAAAAGAGGACATGCAATTGTTCACTGAAAAGACAAGAATCAAAATTCAGGCCACAATATACAATCAAACGTTGTATGACACTTAACAGGTGCTTTCTAAATAATCCCCAAGGTATAAAAATTGTTCTGTTCCTGCACCCAGCATCATTACTACAACTTAAAAGACAGTCCACACCTCATCAAAGTAGACTGCTTATTACACAGTATTTTCCACTACTCAACAAGACAATTAAGTCCTTTGATGATAACCTGATAATTATTTTTTCTAAACCATAAATTTTCATATAAACTCATTAAATATAAAAATTCCACTCCTCTGCTTATTCCTTGAAATGTTAATATATAAACTGTTCTCATTGTATTAGACAAAATTTTACCTTAATAATTAGACAAAATTTTATCTTAATAATAAGATCAGGGCAAGCCATGATTATACTACAGCACAAAGTAATTTGAAATTATTCTAATAAAATGGAAGTCTAGATAAAGAGAAGCAGCATTATTAAAAATGTCTATATTCTTCAGTTAGAAACTATCTTGAGTTTTTTTACTTTAATTTATTCATCTGGGAATAAACAATGAATCCCTTTACCCTCAGTTTACTCCTAAGAAACAAACTGTAGTATTTCTACATAGAAAAAATGAGCTCTAATCTTCAGTTTACACCTAAAAATCAAACTGCATGTATTTCCATGTAGAAAAAGAGAAGAATTAACATCATTAAATCATATCACCACTATATACTTGTGCATAAAGTATGCTTTCCTGCTTATTAATAAATATATCCCAATCTCACATTCTCCCCAAAAGCCAAGAAAGATGTGTACTTGGTATCTTTATAATGATACTATTCTTTGATATATATATTAATGTAGTAAACGAATTTATTTTGCTTTATGGTTGGCTAGATGTTATTTAAGTCTTCAGATTTTCACTAATCCTTTTCTACAAAAATTAGATATCACATATAATTTTCTCACTTAGTATTTGGTTTTCAACTCTAGATATATAATCCTATACCATTTTGGAACTGCCCTTATTAATCAAATCAGACATGCATTTGGAATTCTAACAACATGATCCTACTGAAGACATTTACTCTCTGTTCTGCAGTTAAATGAAAGACTTTACCTACAATTATACTTCTGCTCTAAAGAAACTTTTTAGGAGAAAAATATCATAAGCTACAAAAGTAATATGAGAAGACAATAAAGAAAAACATAAAAGAAACCAATTACAGTAGGGAAAAATACAAAAGAGCAAGGTTAATAAATGGAGTTGTAATAATCTGCATGTTAATCCAATATGGAGCTTTGGAATTAGAACCTATAAATTTAGATATCTAGTTTCAAAAATAACAAAGAAAATAACATGTCCCTTATACCACATATACAGAAAGCCAGATAAATATAAAAATGTCTTCGTTATTTTCTACAAATCAGAGTCATAATAAATAATGCTCACCAGCTTATCTACTACTTAAACCTAACAGAAGGAATGACCAGGTGGTATTACTGGTAGTCAAGCCAATTTGCCACTCTAGTATATTCTTACAAATCTCATAAAAAAGAAGTGTAAAAAAGATTTGGTAACCAGTTTTCCAGACTGCATTCTAATTATAGTAAAGAGGTGTTAAAAAATTTATAATTGTAAGCTACAAATACAAGTTCACTTTCGTTCATGTAATACTTAACTGCAAAATATATATATATATACTAAAAGTCACATGTAAGTGGTAATTTTGGACACTTGATCGTGGCTTTTAATGGCAATTAGCATTAAGTCTAACATCATAACTACTTTTTGTGACAATCTTTAATTATTCAAAGGCATTAAGATTAAGTGTTGTCGAAAAAAATATTTCTTTCATAAAATCAGTCTTGCTGATGGTACTCTTTTATAATTACATTAAGTTATAAAAGAGCCACACTGGTTATTAAAAAGAAAACATATATATATATATGAGATCCCGAGACAACACTGGGGAAAGAGCTAAAAGAAAAGCAAAAATAATATACAAATAACTTATTTAATTCAACTTGACTTTCTTTCTTTTAGTCAAGTAATGAAATTCTTTTCTTAAACAAAATGCGCTTTCAGTTTCAAAGAATCCATCTAGAACAATGCACTAGTCTTGTCACTACAGTTTTGCTCAACACACAGTACTCACACTGACAAAATTTAACTTTATTTCCATCTTCATGAGTCTAAAGTAAGAATCCTAAAATAGAAGGTTGTAATCACTGGATTCAAGAGTAAAAATGGGTAAACATTTAAAAAATATTCTAGTCTCAACTATCTAGATATTTGAGTAAGAACAGTTTAGATATATTGTCTCAGAAATTAACATATTCAGATTTAGTTCATCAGGTTTAATTGTTCAAATAAGTGGAACTGCACTACTAATTCTATGTATGTTAGACTTCACTTATAACACAGTTGAATAGACCACATAAAAACTGTTATCATTTTGAAGACAGTACACTAAATCACAAATGAAACATAAACCATGTCCTGATACCATAGAATACTTCTTTGAAATAAGCTTGAAAGATCAGGAGTAAAATGCTTGACACAATTTAACTCAAATGCAGATAAATCTAAAATGTAAAGGGATAAAACTTCTCACCCACTTCCATTTTTTTGACAATGTCTACTGAGATCTCCTACTAATTTTTTTATCTGCTCATTATCAGCACATTTCCTCAATAATAGAAGGAGGTATATAACCTACAGATGGCTGAACAAAGCATTTTTTCTATGTTTAATTTTAAAAATAAGAGTATTTAGATTAAGTATGGTTAGATGTCATAGAGAAAGCAAACATAAATTTTTATTTCCAAGCTGAACAGTAGGAAAGTGAAAAGCAGTCTCTATTGTTCAAAATAATGATCTTGAAAAACATTTAAAAAAATATTGAACAAAATGCTCATAATAAAATGACCATAGTTAGCACGTATCCAGGAAGATTCTTTTCTATACTAACACTTTAATGCAAAACTAACCTAATAGTTTGTACATGTACACAACAAATGTAGACTATAAAAGGGAAACTGTGCAGAGAGCACATTCATACCTACGCATTACACAAAAAAACCTCTAAAACTTGCAGAAATATTAACCCTTCATACTACTCATAGAGCATCACTGCATTTGCTCTCTGCTAATGATTTTTCTAGATGGACATGTTGGAAACAACCACAATCAAATTCAAATTGAACCTGTAATTCATTAGAAAAACACACATCTTAAGTTCAATGTCCACCATATACAATATTTTAAGAAGCAAATAAAATGAACATTGTACTACTATCTTTATGACTCTCCCTTAACATACCCTTTGCAATAGACCACTAGTATATGAGCACATCTATTTGCCCTCAGAAATGTCTAGCCTGTTGCAAAAAAAAGTAACTAGAGCAAAACTTTACATTTCGATTTTGATACACATTTACCTACTATAAACTGAACATAGAGACATCAAGGCCACATACAACACACAAGTAAGTATAATCAAGGGAAAAACAAACACCACACCTTGTCTTTGGAATTAAACCAGAAAAGGAAATTTTCTTTGGAACTTATCAGCAACACAGAAGGGCTGAGGAGCACAGAGTAAAAATTAAAAAATAAAATTAAAGAAAGGATACAGCCTTAAAGCACCAGTCTGAGTTCCCACTGCCAGGATCTTCTGTACAGGATCAAAGGCCAGGGCTGAGGGTTGATAGGGGAATCCATGGCGCACAGTCTAGGGATGGGCAGGTGACATCACAGCAACCAAGGCAGCAAGCAAAATTTAAAAATAGAAATGTCAACAGAGGCATTAGAATTCAGAAACAACTGTATAATCTAATCGAACACATACACATACACTTACTGCTTCACAATTTTTTAAAAAATGGAATCTACCTTAACAAAGTAATTCACATGGAACCTGAAATAAACAAACATCTCAGTGTGACACATTACATTCTGCTTTTCCTTAACACTGGTAGAAGAAAATTCTCATTAATATTCATAGTAAGTCTGATACCAAATTATAAAAGTCTGCAGAGGTATAAAATCCTGTAAATTTGTTTTCAAGAGTAATCACTTTATCATTACTTTATTTGGATGCGAAATCCAAGTACTTCCTAGGAAAAGCCGCCATATAATTACTTCTGAGAAAAAATTGCTAAAGCAATTACTAAGCCTCCACCCCAACATTTTTCAACTGTAAAAGAGTGAAAATGTGTACAACATATACTTGTATTTTTTGCAACTTACTATTAAGCAAATAATAATTTCAGGGATTTGGGGCAAAACATTTACTCTTTAGGAAACTCTTCCAGAGGAAGGCATGACTGTTTAAGAGGAAGGCAGGTATTAATTGCAAAACAACTTTGTAGTGCTCACTGAGCAGTGGGTGAATTAATTCGCTGCATCATTCTCTCTCAATTACGGCATGCTAAGGCACTCAGTGTGCCATTAATTGGCAAAAATAACAGCACTAACTCTTTAAAGAAACAGAGTGATAAAAAATAAAAATCTGCGATTTCATAGTGTAAGCTCCTCCAATCCATTTTAAGGGAAAAGTGATGAACAACGATCTGGTTGAACAGGTTTGGCTTTTGGATAAACAATATTCATTAGACAGTTTCCAAAGGGAAACTTGGGAGTTGGTGAATTACATTAAAATGCTTGGCTGTGGAAGCTTTCAGACGATCGCCAGCACTGTCAGGATACGAATTAAACGTTAGATAATGCGTCTGAAGCAACCTTGAACCGACTGCTACGTGCGAAAACGAGAGAGGGAGGGAAAAAAAATCAACGGAAAGGAGTAAGATCCAATGTCCAAAACAACGCGCCCAGAAGCATTCGCTAGCGGGGAGCCGGCCCTGTATCACGGCTGTCGGGCGCTCTCTTTCCAAGTCAAGCCCTCCGCGCCCCCCAGAACGACCCCGACTCCCAGGACGGCTCGGGGCTGCGCGCCCGGCTCACCTTGCACAGCTGGAAGTGCTCGGACTGCAGCGTCTCCTGGACCTCGGGCTCCCGCGTCCCGGGCGGGTGCTGCTGCTGCTGCTGCTGCTGCGAGGACGAGGACGAGCCGGCGGTCAGGCCGTCCAGCACCTTCCTGATGTTGAATTTCCTCATGGTCTCGGCGGGAGGACAGGCGCCGGGGGTCCCCGGCGGGGCGGCCGGGCCGGAGCCGAGGGCAGCTCGGACCGCGGACCCAGCGGAGCGCGAGTGCGAGGGGAAGGAGAGGCGGCAGCTGGGGGTGGGGGGAAGCAAAAGATAATCCGAACAGGAAACACTGCGACGGCGGCGCGGCGGCCCCTCTTCCCCGCGGGCGGCTGCTGCGGCGGCGCCCGGACGCGCTCTGCCCAGCCTCACCTGGCCGCGGGCGGGCTCTGCGCCGCGCCGCCGCCCCGGCTCGCCCCCGCCGAGTCCATGGCCCGCGGCCCCGCCACTCCTCGCCCGCCCCGACCCCGCAGTCCCCGCGGCGCGTCCTGCCCGCTCCGGCTCCTCTCCGCCGCCTCTTCCCGGGGGCCGACGGGTCTCGGTCCGCGGCCGCCGCTCGGCCTCCCCGCCGCTCAGCGCCGCCGCCCGCCCGGCATCGCACGCCAGGCGCCCGGGGTGGGTCCCCGCGCCGCCGCCGGCCTCGTTGCGCCTCGCTCCTCCGCCGCTGGACGGGCCTGCCCGCGCTGCCTCAGAGCCCTGGCTGCCTCGCCGAGGCGCCGCCGCCGCCTCCGGCTCTCCCCTCCCGGCCGCTCCCTCTCGCCTGACAGGGCGCCTCGGCACACGGCACCAGCCCCCGGCCGGAGCAGCGGCGGCAGCCGCGGTTACAGCGCCGGCGGCGGCGGCGGCAGCTGGGCCTCCGCGGAGCAGGGCTGCTGGGCATGCGCACACGCGCCGCAGCCTCTCCCCAGCACCTCCGCCACCTCCACCCCCTGGGTGCCCCCCCAGCCGGAGCGAAGCCGGGGCTTAAATTATCCTCCTCGCAAATCCCAGACGCTGGCTACATTTCTGCCTCCCCGATGGCGCTGCCAGAGTGTGCAGCTGCTGCTTCTGCAGCCGGCATAGTAAAAGTGGACGACGAACCAGCGGCAAGAAAAGCTTCATTCGGATTCCATCAGGACAGCGGGGGCTGAGCGTTCACCCGCTAATGCAGCACTGGGCCCCCCCACCCCGCGGCCCGGGGCTGCAGGGCCATTCTCGCTGCTTTATTTTTGGTGGGCTTTGTGTGGGACGGATTGGGGTTTAGGTTTCGCCAGAGTCTTGGCGACGATTCTGTCAGTGGCGGGAGGACGGCAGACGTGGGGAGGCACTGGGGGAGAAGCGGAGCCTGCAGGGACAACGCGGACTCTGCCCGAGGCGGCTCCCGGGGGTGCGGCGCGTCTGGCGGCGGCAGACAGGGGCCGGACCCGCGACCCGCGCCTCGCCCCCCGAGCCCCCGGCCCGCCCGGCGGCGGGGACCCCGAGCTGCCACTCATTTGCGGAACCCGGGTGCGCGCTGTGAACGCTGCAGTGCTGCTGTCGGTAACGCCCGGGGTGCTTTCCACTGTGGAGAGGGAGACTGGGTGAAGTTTCCGCTCCCCTGCTGCCGGGAGACAACGTCTGGTCAAGTCGGGAGAGGCTGACAGATCCCCCCGCACAATGCGTTCACGGAGGGAGGGCGTGGGAAGCAGAGGGGCTGCAGGGCGTGGAGAATAAGAGACACGAGGGAGGTAAACAAAGAGGAGCTCCAACTTGGGAGATGCGGGGAGGACGGACGGTCTAAGGGCTAATAACTCCTCTCCCTGCGCTCCTGCGAAGACACAACAGCTTCTCGGGGTTGTTTTCTGTTCCGAACCGAAATCAAGTGCCCGCCCACCTTTTGGGATTGGTCCTCTCCTGCCCGGGCCCTGAAATTCTCCTCAAACGATTGGCTGAAGTGACCTCTCTTCAAAGCATTCAGCAAATCAAAGACGAGTGGCGCTCGTGCATTTCGGGAAATGTAGTTCCACGGACTTCCGCATCCCGTGGAGGATGTCTTATGCATAACTTTGAACTTGCAAAATGTTTCGCGGTTTAACATTGATTAATTCACTGGGTGCAACGAACAATAAAACAGATTTGGAGACATTTTAACACTAATTTAGCTCTCTGGAACACAATCAGGTGTGTGGCATTGTGCTAGGTATTGGAGACATAAAAACGCAACTCTTGGTTTCAACAAGCTTACCACAGTCAAAAAGGAGCGCCTAAACATAAATAAGCCGATCTGATAAATTTAGAGGCCACTTGGCTGGCCAGGAAAGGCCTGGAGATGGGAATAGTTGAAGTCGGATAAGTAGTAGCTGATCAATGCAACAGAACCTGCAAGAAGGTCTGTCTAGGGTAGGGAGGGAAGCACTGGAATTGCCTGGAGAGATTTTGTTTTATTTGTTTGTTTGTTTATTTATTTGAAAGGCAGAGTTACAGAGAGGCTGAGGAGAGAGAGAGAGAGAGAGAGAGAGAGAATGAGAGAGAATGAGAGAGAGAGGTGCCTTCCATCCAATGGTTCACTCCCCAGATGGCTGCAATGGCCAGAAATGCACCGATCCAGAGCCAGAAGCAAGGATTTTCTTCCAGGTCTCCAATACAGGTGAAGAGGGCCCAAGGACTTGTGCTTATCTACTGCTTTCCCAAGCATAGCAGAGAACTAGATTGAAAGAAGAGCAGCTGGGACTCAAACCTGCAGCCAGATGGGATGCAGGCTCCACAGAGAGATGCTTATGCTACTATGCCACAGACCCCTGGCAAGCTTCTTAAAAATAGAAATGACTCGGAGCCTGCACTGTGGCGTAGTGGGTAAAACTGCAGCCCACAGTGCCAGCATCCCATATGTGTGCCAGTTTCTGTCTTGGCTGCTCCACTTCTGATCCAGCTCTCTACTGTGGCCTGGGAAAGCAGTGGAAGATGGCCCAAATCTTTGGGCCCCTGCACCCACATGGGAGATCCAGAAAACACTCCTGGCTCCTGGCTTCAGATCAACTCAGCTCTGGTCATTGTGGCCAGTTGGGGAGTGAACCAGAGGATGGAATGCCTGCCTGCCTCTCTCTCTCTCTCTCTCTCTCTCTCTCTAATCTTGACTTCCAAATAAATAAATAAATCTTAAAATAAAAAAAAAAAAAGAAATGATTCCATGGGGGAAATCACAAGACCAAGAGATTCCTACAAGACAAAGAGATCCTTATCCCCACAGTATTTTATAATTCACTTTTATCTCAATTTTTATTTAAATTACTTTTTTAACATTTATTTTTATTTATTGGAAAGACAGAGTTACAGAGAGAGGGGGAGACAGAAAGAATGATCTTCCATCTACTGGTTCACTCCTCAAAATGGCCACAATGGCTGAGTCTGGGCCAGGTCAGAGCCAGGAGCTTGTAATTCCATCTGGGCCTGCCACATGGGTGGTAGGAGCCCAAATGCTTGAGCCATCTCGCCTGCTTTCTGATGTTAGCAGGGAGCTGGATGGCAAGTGGAGCAGTCAGGATTCCAACCGGTACCCATATGGAGTGCAAGCATCACAGGCAATGGCTCAACCTCCTGCACCACATGGGCCCCTTCATCTAGACTTAAAATAAATGTGCTGGGTAACTTGTCATTTTAGATTATGAAACTCTTTGGACAAAGGACAACTTCTTTCTGAGAGTTCTTATGATGCAGTGGAAAACTATGCATTCCCATCCAGGCATTGGTAATGTGTAAAATAAGATTCAAATTACCTTCTTCTTTGGGTTTTATAAGGATAAACTGGAGGGGGAATATGGAAAAAGTGTACTACATTGCTAAGCACCCTGTAGATACTCAAAAACGTTAGTTTCCCATTCTACTATGAGAGTCCTTGAAGTGAAAGGGACTTCAAAAGGCCACCAATTAAAGTTAGTTCCCTATTTTTTTGTTTAGAATTATTTATTTACTTACCCTATCCCTCTCATCAGATACGGTAATATGCTGGCATTTTACAAACTTCAGTTGTTAGAGGATCCCTGTAATTTAAGGTGAATACAGGTAGTTAGCTTTATGAACTTTGATTCCATCCTCTCGAAGCTCAGGGATACTAGGACATTTCCAGAAATTTATTTGATTTAAAATATCAGTATGCTATGATAGCTACTTTTTGATAGCAAAAATAAAGTTAACATGTCCTTAGACTAATGGAATTTCTTCTAAGTGAATTTCTATGTATCAACTGGATTTTAAAATAAGAATTGAAAATTTAAGAATTTAATTTGAAATTAAAAAATTTAAGTTTAGAACACAGTGAGTAAAGTTTTAATAGTTTCTGTTATTCATCTTGTACTTTAACACAAAGCAGATGATTTTACCCTAACAATCACCCAACAAAGTTTTATTTTCATGAATGAATCAATATGTTGATTCCAAGACATTCAGTAACTTAGCTTTCTGCCTTTGGGCAAGTGACATTCTCCCAGATGGAATTCTTCTTTACCTGATTATTAAAGAATGAATCAGAACATAATTACATAATAGCAAACCACCAACAATAACAGGTAGATTATGTTTAGCTGAGTTGGGGTAACACTAAACTTACAATGAAAAGAAGACAACTGGGGCTGGCTGACATTGTGGCAAGGCAAGTAAAGCTACCAGCTGCCATGCCAACATCCCATATGGGTGCCAGTTTGAGTCCTGGCTGCTCCACTTCAAATCCAGCTCCCTGCTAATGAACTGAGAAAAGCAGCAGAAGAGGGCCCAGGTATTTGGACTCCTGCCACCAATGTGGGAGAACTGGCTGAAGTTCCTGACTCCTGGTTTTGGCCTGGGTCGGCCCTGGCTGTTGGAGCCATCTGAAGGCATGAACTAGAAGTTGGAAGATCTCTCTCTTTCTGTTTCTCCCTGTCTCTCTGTAATACTGACTTTCATATAAATAAATTTTTAAAAAATTAAAAAAGACAAATAAAAAGAGAATGCACACACACGTCTACACACAAAGGCAGTCCACTAAATTACCAGAATCTTCAAGCCTGGGAAGCTGAAGACTGAGAACCCATAACAGTCCTGCATTTGCCATTCCTGATAATCTAGTTTAAAAGTCACCAGACTAATAAAGGCTCTGTCTCAGAGAAGCAGCTAGAAGCTTTCTGTGATGAATAACATAGAAAGTGAACACAAATATTTTAATAAATAATTATTTATTGACAAAAACTTTCTGGAAGGTAGACCAAATTTGCCTCACCTGCTGGCATTCATTTTTATTGGCTTAATTTCAGTTCATCAAATCCCAAAGGCTATGTAGAGGACAGTAATTGATTCACTACACCATTTAACAGAATATTGAATTTAAATTACTCATAAATTGGAGCAGAGATGGTAATTAGTATGCCTTGGTCACGCCCCCTTTTTGAAACAGGTTCCCTTGTTCCTGCTGAAATAATGAGCCTGAACAACCAGGTTTTAATCAGGTGACCCTGTTTTCTGGTTCAGACTGATTGGATCAGAGGTAAATACCTGAAATTAGCTGAGCCAAGAGATCATCTTCTGGGAATTTGGAATTGAATTATACTTGCAAAATTGCTAATCCATCTGATGCAGGAGGAAATCATGGAGAGCTTGAGCTGGGTGGCATGTTTAACTCAAAGTACAATGAAGCTGAGAGCAGAGGAATGTGGGAAAATGGGCAGACACAAAGGTGACAGGACAGTGACCACCAGACACTCCAAGAGAGTGGAAAGTAGACTGCCTGTTCTAGACTTTCCAGTTCCCAGTTCTTACTTTCTGTGAAATACAGCTGTACTTTCTTTTCTTCTTTGTGAACATTAATTGAGTAGGGTTCTGGATTTTACAATAAAATATTTTCACAAATTTAAACAAAATTTGCTCCCAATGTATGAGATTGTAGAGTGGCAGCTATTGTGGCACAGCAAATTAAGCCACTGCTTGGCAGCCTGAATCCCATATCATAGTGTTTAGTTTGAGTCTGGACTACTCAGCTTCTGATCCAGCTCCCTGCTAATGCACCTGGAAAGCAGAGCATGATGGCTCAAGTACTTGGATACCTGCCACCCACGTGGGAGAGCCCAATGGAGTTCCAGCTCCTGGCTTCAGCCTACCGCAGCGTTGACTGTTGCAAGCATTTGGGAAGTGAATCAGTGTTTGAGAGATCTCGATCTCTTTCTGACTCTCCCTCTTTCTCTCTCACTCTGACTTTCAAATGTATAAAATTTTTTAAAGGAATATGGAGATATCATAGCCATCTTTCCTGCCAGTTTTCCTTTACTGTCAATTCTCCCTACAGTTAAAGACTGCTGCAGTAATCGAGCCTGGAGTTAGGGCCTTGGGCCAGAATGGTTAAACATGGCAGTGGATCAGTCAGATTCTGGATTATATTTTAATGATAGAGCCAAGCAGATTTGTTGGTGTTGTGGAGGGGTAGGGGAGGGAGATCATCAGAGAAAGAAAAGAGGCAAGGGTGACACCTTGAGTTTTGGCGTGAGCACCTTAAAGAGCATTTTGCAATTTCATTTCCAGTTGCCATTTGTACCTTAGTAAACCCAATAATTATCATAAGCTTAATAAACAACAATAATCAGGATTCACTGCATTGTGATCTTTTTCAAGCTCTGGCCTTTGTAGAAAAACAGATCAGGCGGACATGAGTGAGTTTTTTCTGTTTCATAGATTACGTCTGTCACTGTTTAGTAGTAGATACTTTCATTAAACTATAAGTGGAAATACCTAGACAATGGTTAGTAAGTTCGAGTGAGTATTCCAGAAATACAAAACAAAACTAATAGAATTAAATGCCTACTTGAATGTAAAATGTGAAGTATAAAATACTTAATATGTGTGAAAAACAATGTCCAACTGTGCGATTCCTTAGCTGATTACTGTGGTAACGAATGAACTGTGAAGCGCGGATTAAGCGGACATTGTGCTCTTCGGTTCACCCCCGCTACTTTCACCTCAGACCGCACCCTGCCCTCCACCAAAATAAATTCCAATAAGAATCAGCGTATGTCACCGTACCAATGCTCTTCGACTGACGCTAGTTTCTGGCCGAATAAATCCATAAACCGAAGATACTTTAAGTAAAAAACGCACGCCAGGCGCCGGATCCTGCCCCGCCCAGGAGCACTTCCGCCCCGGGGAACCCGGATGAGTTCCCCTCGTGACCGCGGGGCAGCCTGGGAGCTGCGCCCACACCTGCAGCCGCCATTTCCGTAGCGGGCTGGCCGGTGCTAACCAGGAGAAGGTCCGAGCTGGCAGTCCCAAGTAATGTTTTCACCGAGTGCAGATGGCTTGTGCCCTATCTGGAAGAGGCAGAGTGGTAAGTGGAGCCTCCTAAAAAGTGTGTCTTTTGAGGCGGTCAAGCTCTACAACTTGGATTCTGAGGGAATTGTCTTTTTTTTTTTTTTTCTTGTTTTTAACTTTTGATTTCAGGATAGTTTTAAATTTACAAAAGAAAAACTGTCTACTACGAAGTGTTCTCGTAGACCCAGTTACGGACTGTCTTAACCATACAGAAGGACAGCAGTCCCCCTCTCTCCACAGGACCTTGAAACGCCATTCCCAGCTACTGTAAAGACCTGCACTTCTGTGTCGTTAAGAACCCTATTCTGCCTTCTAATATATGCACCTCAAACACAAGTGTGTTTTACAGTAGGAAAGGATATTTTAAATGTTGCCTCTGCTATACAAATTGTATGCCATCTGACCAAACGCAAGTTATAACATCAACAAAAGCAGAGAATTTACAAACTAGGAGTCTAAAGATTTAGCTACATTTAAATCTTAACTCCTGAAGGAATTCAGTTGTTTTAGAACTTGTTTACTCCTCACATTTTTGTCCTGGACAGAACCACCTGCCCAGTCACTATTTTCCTTAGTGTAGCATATTGCTAAATATTATTTATGCTAGGATTAGGATTAATTTTTGGTTAACAAAGTTAAAAGCAAAATGAAGAATGAAATTTAAATTTTAAATACAATCTGTAGGTCTGGGAAAGGTGAAGTTGTTGCCTCTACTGGGCAGTTTGGTTACTTGTTAGCACGTAAGGCATTTAGGAGATCCCAATCACCTGTTTTTCATGAACAGAAGGCAGTAAACTGGAATTATAAGGTGTTTCCCCACAGCTGCTCAACTCAGTGAGAATCATGACCCAAAAACTAATATGACACCCCTGAATGTGACAAGGTACCAAGAGTTCATGTTAAGCATATAGACAACTATAAGTGAACATCCATATCCTTTGGCTATGGTGTTTCAAAATACTTTGTTGCCTCAAGTACCACATTTTGAAAAGAGAATGGATGAACAGAAGCAAATGATGAACGTTCATAATTTATTTGATGTTAGTAACCTATTGTAAATTATATAGAAAAATACACACTTAATTGCTGAGCTATAACGTCTTGATTGAACAATTGATTTTCATGGTCACCAGTGAGACCTGTTTTTAACATTTTAAACATACTTTAAGGATATAATGTTCTTGGCTGTCAATTTGTTTCTAACTGGACACTTACCACACAAAGTACGGCCCTTTTTCTGGAAAATAGGTCAGTAATGAAGTGCCAGCATCCTAACAGAAGCCTGCCTAGCTCATCCCCTCAGGGTAGCCGAGGGAGACAGTGTCACCTTGATAAATAACCAATGCTTTCAGTTTGGGCACTGGACTGTCCACAGGGCTGTGTCACCTCTTAGTCACCTGATGAGAACTTTGAGATATCACCTCTCTTTTCTTTCTGGTCAACCATAAGGATTACAAGAAATAAGAAGGATAGACACACAAACCTAACATAAGGGTGAGTGAGACAATTCTTTCTCCAAGGACTATCAGAACCAAGATACAAGAAGATGCAACAAGAGCCAAAACACAACAGATGCTAATTAACTCTCAGAGGCTTTCCACAGAAGATGGAGAAGCAACCCCTTCATCCTTGGGGCTGAGTTCTCCCAGATAGGACCAGATGTCTAATGTGAAATCCAGAATGCATTCCTTGACTGTAACTTTTGCAAACCCTACAGTCTTCTTTCAAATTTTTTCCCTCAATCCCTGGGTCAAACATTCTCTACTTTTTAGTAAGTTTCCAGCTTTTTGGCTGTCTTCTGGCATCCTGTTAGCTGCCCTTGCTATGCCACTTTATTATTCTGTTTTCACATATTTTTAGTCCCAATTCTACCTTTAGTGGCCACCACATTCTTCCTGGTTCTGTGACCAGTGGTACAAACTAGGTTCCTATTGTCATGCAACTTTCAATGATAAATCTCCATTAACTAATGTGCTGACATGGTAATTAAACAAACCATCAACACAATGGATATAAAAGATACTGACTATTCCTTGATAAACCTGGGCCTTTTAGTCTCAACAATCACACCCATACATACACATACCTAGTTCCCACTGCTTTTTTTTTTTTAAGAACAATTTAAGTTTTAATGGTTACTTTTGAAGGAAAATAAAACACTTGGCATAGGAAAATCTCCCCTTGACTCATTTATTAGTCTTTCCACTCTTTCACTTAACTCATTTATTAGTCTTTCCACTCCACTCTATCCAGGCTAATGGGAACTTTTCAAAGTCCTCTCACCCTTTCTTGTCAAAAAGCCCAAGCTTTGCCAAATGGCTTACTTTCTCCATATTCTTCTTCCTCTCAACTCCTTGACTTCTGCTCTGTATATTTTTTATGTATCATCATCTAGTCCCTTCACTCTGTCTTTCAGCTGATACCCTCAGCTAATAAGGAAAAAAAGGAGGGAAGCCAAATAGCCCAGGAACACAAAGCATATTCTTTACAGAAGCAGGGTAAGGAATTTGACTGTTTATCCTTTAGTAGTTTAGTTCCACTTCCTGAAATATCAATACACTGAGAGAGAAAATAGTCATGATATTGGGAACACAAAATGACTAAAGTCTATAGAGCAAGGGAGAAACAGAAGAAAATGTAGTGCTGGTACAATTTCTAAGACAGAATTAAGAATTAAGAATCTGAATCTTAGGGTTTATGTTCATCTACCAGTAGAGTCGTCTTTACTATTCCATTCCACAGACATTTGCTGCTTGCCACTAAGTGACAGTTACTGGGCTGGACATTGTGCAGAATACAAGGATGATACAACTTTGTTGAGGCACTCAATGAGATAGCTACATAGTGGTAAGGAAGCAAAATTCGGCTTCAAAGGTTCCCTTTTTATTTTCCTGAATGCTATTACTATATATGAGCATATCATTTCAGTCACTCCACAGCAACCCTCTCCCACTGAATAAATACTCATCATCATTGAACTTTGTCTCAGACATTGAGTTCCATGGATGTAACACCTGCAGTTGGGAATAATAGAGGATGAAGGAGGAAAGGCTCTGGAATCAACCAGCTCCCTGTTATTCATCCACAACCTCCCGCTGGGTTTCATTTAGATCAGAGTGACCCAAATATTTCCACCAAGACATAATCTTGTTGAACAGGCCCCAGATACAACTTCCCATCTAGTTTCCTCATAACCGTGAGGGTGTAACCACAGGTGTGGCTTCATAATTGGGTAAGAGGAAGCTTTCACATTTGCATACGCCTTAGTCCCCGTTCCTTCACCATGGAGTGATGTGCTTCTTTGGAACTTAGTAGTTATGCAGAAGGCAAGATCCTTTCAGCTCTGGTCTATAGGAAGAATAGGAAGAGGGATATCAGGCTTTTCTTTGCTCTACGTTATTTTTAGCAGTTAGATATGGCCATACTTTTGAGAAGATAATGAAAACAAAGTAGTTTGAGACTATCAACTAAAACCTTTTGCTCAGGGCCAGTATGTTTGTAAGGGTAAAAATGTACTGCTGTGAGGTTTTAGGGACTCTGCAGGTAACATCTATGAATGAGTAATATTATCTTCTTTGTGATATTTCACATGATTCACATTTAGTTTTCAATTGTGATGTTAGTTTCCTCTGAGTTCATGTATTATTTATTTGGCATCCTATAAGAGTATCCAAACAGTGCCTAAAATGCAGTGCACATCAGTGATACATATATTCCTTAGAAGTGGGGGGCCTCTTGTTCTGCTCTTAAACTACAAATGTTCTGCTTATTCATGGTGAGAGAGTTTGTTAACTTCAGGAAATTGATGGGGAAGTCCCATGAGAGCATTATCATATTTCACCAGTATAGTGGTTTCCTTAAAGAGGCATATATCTCATTGTAGTTGAAACTTAGAGGCAAGGTACCTACCTGGGGGACAGTATTAGTCTAAATGTGCACACATTTGGGGAACTCTACCCCTTATTTAACTATTTAAATCTTCCTAGCTAACATTTACCCTTTTGTATTTTTATTTTTTATGTTATGGCATACCACAGAGGGTTTGTACCACTGAAGCAGTCATAGTTGAATCCTGTTGCTGGCTAAGTAGAGTCAGATGAATTACTTAACACTAAAGTTTTAATTTCCTCCTGTCAAAAGTGAGGGAACAACTACCTAAGTAGATGAATGCAAGATTAGAGACAGAGTATAAAGTTTCTAACTCAAAACTTGTAACATATTGAAATTAAGTGGTAGTTATTGAAATCATTCTTGGGGCTGATGCTGTGAGGTAGCAGGTAAAGCCCCTGCCTGCAGTGCAGGCATCCTATATGGGGGCTGGTTCACGTCCTGCCTGCTCCACTTTTGATCCAGCTCTCTGCTGTGGCCTGGGAAAGCACTGGAAGAAGGCCCAGGTCCTTGGGCCCCTGCACCCACGTGGAAGACTGGAAGAAGCTCCTGGCTCCTGGCTCTTGGCTTTGGATCCGCCCAGCTCTGACCCAGTTGTGGCCAACTGGGGAGTGAACTAGTGGATAGAAGAGCTTGCTTGCTATGTCTTTCTCTCTCTCTCTCTCTCTCTCTCTCTCTCTCTCTCTCTGCCTCTCATCTCTTTTTATAATTCTGACTTTGAAATAAATAAATAAATCTTTAAAAATAAAGAAATCATTCTCTTTAATGTGTATAGTCATTTTCTGTGTGTCTTCTTTCTATTTTCATGACTTAAATATCCCCCCCCCCAAAGATTTATTTATTTATTTGAAAGGCAGAGTTTTGCAAAGAGAGGGAAAGACAGAGATCTTCCATCTACTGCTTTATTCCCCAAACCGCCAGGATGGGGACAGTCTGAAACTAGGAGCCAGGAACTTCTTCTGAGTTTCTCATGTGGGTATAGGGGCCCAAACACTTGGGCCATCTTCCACTGCTTTCCCAGACACATTATCAGGGAGCTGGATTAGAAGTGGAACAGCTGAGACTTGAACCGGCGCCCATATGGGATGCCGGCATTGTAGGAGGCAGCTTTACCTGCTATGCCACAACATCAGCCCTGACTTAAATATTTTCTAAACATGAATGATTCCCAAATTTGTATGTTGATATCAGACCTCTCCCCTGAACTTCAGATTTTATTTGTATTGTTTTTGACATCTCCATTTGGATATCCAAAAGGCATCTCAATGCCAAAATTAAATTCTTTGCTTCCAGCCATGAGTTGACATCTCCCACAATCTTCCTTCTGCACCTTAATAGTGATTCCACTCTCCCAAATGTTCAGGCCCACGCCAATAAACTTGGACCACAAGCTCTCCCATCACATCATGTACTCTCCTATTTTAAGATCACTCACAAATCTTATCAGTCCCATTGGTGATGCTTTTAGAATTTGACAAATTTTCACAACCTCTACCTTCATGCCTTAGTCTAAACCAGAATCATTTTTTAACTGAGCTATTGAAATTCATACCAAAATAACTTCCTTTGTCCATTCTAACAGAGTGATCAATTTAAAATGTAATCAGTTCTGTACTCTACATTTTCTAGTACTTTCTTATTTTCCTGTAAGCAAAGGTCAAAGTTCTTTACAATGGCCTAAAAGGCCCTAAAGTATCTGATGCCCACTCTATTCTTTTTTTTAAGATTTATTTTATATATTTGAAAGACAGTTACCGAGAGAGGAAGAGACAGAGAGAGAGGTCTTCTATCCGCTGGTTCACTCCTAAGATGGCCACAACAGCTGGAGCTGCGCTGATCCGAATCTTCTATGTGTCCTTGAGACGTAGGACTGTTGATTGAGATAGAATGAGTCAACAGCCTGGCCCAGAAGGCAGGAGTTCCTTCTGGCTTGCAATGTAAAGCAATATAACCTCTTAGCCTGTCATGTGCTCCTTGAGTTTATAAACACCTCCTTATAAAATGGCAGGGGTTGGGGAGTGAGGGGCAAGGACATGCTGTAAAGGTAACATCAAATAATAAATACCAAAAGACCTACAAACAGCAACAACAACAACAAAAACACCAAAAGACAAATCTAAATTATATTTGTTAATTGTTACAAAATATAAGTATACTTAAAAGAGCTTTGATTTAATCTAAAAATAAAGTAATTTTCTCTTTATGGTCATTTCTTCAAGGCTTATATTTGGTGAAATAAATTTAAATCTTCAAGAATAATTTGAAGATTCAATGTAATTTATTCTCCTTTGCCCCAAGCATCCCTAATGATCTAAGCATCTACTGTAGGTATCAGGTATAAATGACAACTTGGGACTCCAGTTTTGTTTTTTCTTTTTTTTTGAGATTTACTTCAAAGATTGAAAGAGAGAGTTACAGAGAAAGAAAGAAGGAAAGACACAGAGAGATCTTCCCTTTGCTTATTCGCTCCCAAATGGCCGAAACGGTTAAGGGTAGGCCAGGCCGAGGGCAGGAGCCCAGAGCTTTTCCTGGGTCTTCCACGTGAATGCAGAGGCTCATCTTTTGCTTTGCTAGCACATTAGCAGGGGCTGGATCGAAAGTGAAGCAGCCAGGACTGGAACTGGTGCTCATATGGGATGCTGGCACTCCAGGCCATAGCTTAACCTGCTGCACCATAACAGTGGCCCTGGGAATCTACTTTATAATTTAAGAACTAAAAATTATTACATTTTAATTAATTAAATCTAAAGTTATATCATTAAACCACCTGCTTCTCTCAATAATTTGATTTGCAAACTATAATTTATATTTAAAATGGAAGGTCAAATGTCAGAATATTATTATCTGATGTTTATGACTTGTAAATTAACTCTAATATTAGCTCTTTTTAACCAAAGTGATCAAGTTTCAGAGAAGCAGGAAGCTCTGACCAGTTGCAATCCCTATTTTTCTCCCACCCTGCCTGGGTGAAAAATTAGGGTGCTGTTGGCCAGGAAAGGAACTTTAGGGGTCAGAGAACTTGGAATGAGAGAGTAGGGCTAACCAAAAATTGGAAGCCAAATATTCCTGGCAGAGGAAAGCCTATTTTGCCTGCTGCCCCTGAGCATGAATTGTTTTGTCCAATTAGCAAACATAGGATCTGAGGTTTTCTTGGCTGCTGTACAGCTCAGATTGCTGCTTTAGTGGCAGCCAAATGATTATCCAGAAGCACATTAGGGAGAAGGACAGAGATCCCCAAAAGAGCACATTTGAAACATAATTGTATCAGTGGGCACAAAGTTCCCAGTATGCAGGGGAAACTTTGTTTTCAAATGGTAAAATTTCTAATCTTTGAAATTCTCCATTTATTATTATTTTTATCTGATGTATAAAGTTAGTCTTGTTAGGTAGGCTGAGGCATTTTTCAACCATTTCAAGTTTTAAACTCAGTCATTTGAACACACTTGCGTAGTTGGGAAATAGAGCATTTTCCCCTTCTTGGCCTTGATTTGATCTGCCAAGTCCTCCATTCATGTGGCAAAGCTCCCTCTTTCAAAGGCTAAGAGATGGTCTTAGGAAGCTGATTCCAATGCCTGCAGATGACAGTCTCTTAAATATAGCCATGGACTCCATAGATTTCTAATGGAGAATGCTGGCACTATAGCCATCCAATATGGCATCTGTTTTCCAACAGTTTTAAGACACAAATTGGAGGAAACATAACACCAGCTCTATTAGACCTACTATTGTTACTGTGTTTACTTTATTGCCTGTACCCAGCTAGTAGGGTGAGTGATTTGACTTCTGGGAAACTTGTAGTTTGCCTGGACCTCACCTAGAACATAAGACACAGGTTCTCCACTGGTGAATCATGAAAGTGATCTTGGCTTAGGCTTTTATTCCTGCCTCAGTGCGTACATTGTGTGATTCTCCACTGTTACCACTGGCTCAGGTCTTAACATCCCCTTGTGTATAAATTATGGAGCTTTTCTACTAAGTCCAGCAACCAGCACTAAGAGACACAGCAGGAAATATCAGCTTTCCGTACTTGCCAAATTCTAGGTGTCTGTTAAAGCTGCATTTACTGGTCATAGTGGTGAAGAGGGGGATTAGACCTGTGATATACAAACAGTAACCTTCAGTTAACCAGAGAAGCCAGTTAACTGAAACGTCTCTAAGATTTCTGTATTAGGATAGAGAAACAAATCATCTCCTACCCTATATTCATTTATTAAGCTGGCTATTTGTCTTGTCTGTTAGGTCATTTCTGATCCCATATTTAGGTATATACCTTTCCTGGGGCTGTGCCGACAAGGCAAATTCCGTGACAGACAATGGGCTGGGTTGGCTGGAAGATTCTATTGACATGGAACTTGGTGGCCTGGGAGTATAGGGGTCGAGGTGTGGGCTCAGTGATTTAACCTTGCTTTACACTCCCCAACACTTTCTCTCTCTGTTGTGTAACTGCCTATCTATGTAAGAATTTTCAAAACGCAGCACAACTCATTTCTGATATCATGATACTTTGTTGTGCCCATAAGAAAGAGATCAAGTTGCTGTGTATCTCGCTTCCCATGTTGGATCATTCTCTCCCTTTTTGATTCTCTCAGTTAGTATTAGCAGACGCCCATCTTGTTTGTGTGATCCCTTTGACTCTTAGACCTATCAGTGTGATCGATTGTGAACTGAAATTGATCACTTGGACTAATGAGATGGCCTTGGTACATGCCACCTTGACGGGATTGTATTGGAATCCCCTGGCACGTTTCTAACTCCATCATTTGGGGCACGACTGATTGAGCATGTCCCAAATTGTACATCTCCTCCCTCTCTTATTCCCACTCTTATATTTCACAGGGATCACTTTTCAGTTAAAATTTAAACACCTAAGAATAATTGTGTGTTAATTACAGAGTTTAACCACTAGTACTAGAATAAAAAAATACTAAAATGGATAAAGTATTACATTGTACATCAAAAGTCAGCACAAGAGCTGATCAAGTCACTGTTTCTCATAGTGTCCATTTCACTTCAACAGGTTTCCTATTTGGTTCTCAGTTAGTTGTCGCCGATCAGGGAGAACATATATTTGTCCCTTTGGGACTGGCTTAATTCACTCAATGTGACACAGTGGTTAAACCACACCTTGCAGCACCAGAATCTGCTCCACTTCTGATCCAGGTCCCTGCTAATGGCCTGAGAAAGCAGTGGAGGATGGCCCAAGTCTTTGGGCCCCTGCACCCGTGTGTGAGACCTAGAAGAAGCTCCTGGCTCTTGGCTGTTGTGGCCATCTGGGGAGTAAACCAGTGGATGGAAGATCGATCTCTCTGTCTCTCCTTCTTTCTCTCTCTAACTCTGCCTGTCAAATAAATCAATAAATCTTAAAAAAAGAGAGAGAGAGAGAGAAGAAGAAGAAGGAGAAGGAGAAGGAGAAGGAGAAGGAGAAGGAGAAGGAGAAGGAGAAGAAGAAAGTGGGCCAGTGTTATGACTTAGTGGGTTAAGCTACTGCCTGCTGCACCAGCATCCCATATGGGTGTCAGTGCAAGTCACAGCTTCCTCCAGCTCCCTGGGAATATGCCTGAGAAAGCAGCAAAGGATGGCCCAAGTGCTTGGGCCTCTGCCACCCACATGGGAGACCCAAAAGAAACTCCCGGCTCCTGGTTTCATACTGGCCCAGTCCTGGCCGTTGCAGCCATCTGCAGAGTTAACCAACTGATGGACTATCTCTGTAAGACTATCTTTCAAATAAATAAATAGATATTTCATTTTTTTTTTTAAAAAAAGGATCAAGAAGAGGAAGTCTTCAGTGAGTGAACTTGAAAATAAGACAGCTGATGCATTTCATTTGTACATTCTATATTTTAATAGATTACTTGTATCTTATATTTGAATATTCTTAATAACATCTATTTATCATTGCCCCTCTAAATAAAACTCAGAGAAGATTGACTTCTAAAGACACACAGCCAATAAATGGCAGGGCGGAGATGAGAATGTAGCTCCTTGGACCATCTGCCCAATGTCCCTTCTTCTGTATGACACTGTTTTATGAATGGCTTAAATTATATAAAATAACAAAAATAGGATTGTGAGGAACATGTTTTGTTTGGGCTTTATTTAAAAAAAAAATCCCTGCTTTCTACTGGATTTTCCGTACTCCCCTCAATGTCCTTTTTGCTGTGACTCCTTTGTATAAGCCAAATGTGACTCACCTCTAAAAGTTTCTTACTTGCCACCTGCCAGATTACAGTTTTTATCTATATTGTGTCGTGGTCCTTGTTAATATTTAAAATCCTTTAATATGTACTGGAAAACATTTTCCATCATATATGGTACCTCCCAAACAGGGGCTTTATGAAGTTTAGATTAGTCAGCACTTGAAAAACACTTAGAATAATGCCTCACACGTAGTAGGTGCCTAATAACATTTGTATTGCTTATATTATTATTTTGCATACAATAGAGAATGAGAAATGAAGATTTTAAATATATTTGATACCAAATGAAAATTGCTTATTGCCCTTCTGACTTGCATATTAAAAATTTAAATTACTATGTTTATTTGGTTATGTTTTTCAAATGAACAGTATTATTAATGTTTGCAGGAATAAAAGAGTAATTTCAGCTTGACAAATTTTTGTTTACAAGCTACAGTTTGCAAAACCTCTCATACCCTTAGAGTTACCAGTGGTGAAAGTTGTTCCAGATATAAACATGCTCATTGTACCAATATTTGAGGGCAGAGTATTGAACATTTTCTGGATTCTTTCAGTCACTTATTATTTTTCAGTCAATAAGGATAAGTGAAATGAAAATAGTTTCTTTGCTTTTCAGGAGTAACTGTACTCATTCAGCTTATTTCTGTTACCAAAAATAGAAATGAATTTAATGCCTAACATGTGCATGTTTAAGCACATTGTCATTTTACTTGGAAATTAGAAATGATGTACAATAGTGTAACAAACTCACATGAAGCCTGGGAAGAATGGATAATTAAGCCATGATGTAATTCAAAATTCTGTGTAATCAGGCTCAGCATGGGGTGGTTTTATGCATAGTCATAATTGATATAGTCCAATTTAGGAATTAGTAGTACTGAATGCAGACATTTTATCAGTAGTAGCAGTTTTCAAAATGCCTTCCCATTGAAAGTGGCAGGTATGGTTCCCAACCCCTCTACCTCTAGGATCCAACAAATTTCTACTCTGAAGCAAATTATACTTTTCCTTGCATCAAATTATCTTCTTCTTACAGGCTTTTGCCTGATTATTCTCATTTTAATCTGGGAAATTCTATTCCTAGAAATCCAAATTCATCATTCTACAAACAACTAAAATTTTGTGTGGTGAAGCTTTTCTTGATTATGTGAAAGGGAAGTAACTGTTCATGTTTTTATTTTGGTTCCATGTCTAACTTTCTGAGCTCATCATTCCGCAAATACTTATATACTAGGTATTTATTTGATTGGTCATGTTTAATCACATTGGTTTGACAATTGTTCTTTATGTCAGTTTGCCATTTTATATTTGAGTTCTCTAAATGCTGTTACATGATGGTCAGAGTTTAATGATTTTTATGGGATGCCTACCAGAGAGCTTCATCTAAATAGATGTGTAATAAATGTGTCTTTTATGTTAGAATGAGCAGATGGTGATCTATTTGTTTTCTATTAATAGGATTTTTAAGAAATGCTCACTCTGTGCCTGTTCAACATCATTCTTGTCATTTGCATGTGTAAGGACAGGAGCTCTGAACCCTCTGGCTTGAAGAAGACATATGTGGTTTCTTGCCAGCGTTCTCCAGACAACAAGCAACCTGGCAGCAAAGCAATGATGTCTTCAAAGAGAGGAAGTACAATTCTTTCCTTGATTCAGAGCCAGAATCATTTTCCCCCTGCATCCCTACGGGATGGTTGATCCTGGGCTGCCAGGTCTGTTTCCCTTTGCAGGTTGCACGGTCCCTTGAAGTGTGTTCACATAACAAATAGAGAGGAGCTGTAGATGCTGAAGGCACCAATTCTTAGGTGTCAGTGAAAGGAAAATGTTTCCAATAGCCAGCCATCACATGCACATTTCCATGTGGGTGCCACAGAGGTACTCCTAATCAATGTGCTTACAGCTAAGTTGCTCACTTCTTTCCTTGGACATGCTCCTTCTCTTACATTCTTTCCCTCAGAGAAGACTACCGCTATTCATCACGCACCAGCAGGTTCAGTTGGTTGCCAAGGTCAGGACTCAGCCTCATCCGTCACTCTTGGTCTGCTTCCTCTTCCCTTCCTGACTCTATCACTCACCATGGGTTGGGCTTTCATTATTTTCACTTAAATTATTGCAGTAGTGAGCTCACCATTTTTCTGTTTCTAGTATGGAACCTCTTCTTGCTACTCAAGTATTATTTTTTTAAATAAACATGTAATTAGGTCATGTCTTTGAAGACTTTCATGTCTTTTGACTCCCTGCCTCTGGGATAACATATTTACTTTCTCTCTCTGTGTGTGTCTTCGTCGGATCTCTGCTTCCTTCTCAGGTTCATCTGTTATTACCCATGTTGTATCTCACTTGCCAGAAATATGGAAACCTGTCTTCTCCCCATTTCTACTTTTTCTCATGCTTACAACATACTTTTTTTTTTATACTGGTAATCTCAAATTCCGTGTAATCTGCGTTATAAAGCCTCTGTCATTTCCTTAAAGAGACTGAGTGCCTAGTTACCTGTGCTCCCACTGCCAACACTTCTTGTTTTGTAACTTTTTACAGGATGTGGGCAACTCCAGGTTATGTCATTCATTCTCTAGTCTTTAATGTAAATGGTCCCTCTGGAGTTAATCAGTATACAGTATATAAATTTTGTGGAAAGTGGAATTAAAAGATAAATTGATTTTGGTGCAAGTTTTTTTTTTAAAAATCATTCATATAAGGGTTTTCAAAACTTTTCATGGAAAATACATGTAATAAAAAAAATCTATGCATGGACTTCAAAATGTTTTTGCACCAAGATCGACATATCTTTTAATTACATTTTTGATAAACTTTTTGAAGTTCCTGTCTATGTCACTGCAAGGTGGCTCTGATTTGCATGCCTGCCTCACTACTCACTGCAGTCTCTTAAAGGTCAGGAATGTACCTTTGCTTTTATCTCCAGTAGTCAGCATTATATTCAGAGCAGGTGTTTCCTAAGAGGTAGTAGATATGTTATCTGTTTATCTGTCATTTGTAAGATACCCATCTGGACATATGCACATACAAACACACTCCTAAAAATTAACTTTCCTTCTTCCTAAGGATTGTAAGCATAAAACACAGAGACACATATGAAAATTTCCATTTAATTTGTTCCAATCCAAATTGAATTAATCCAATTAAACCTCCTTCAATGATTTCATAGTTTAATGTCAGAATGATTGAAGAAATATGTTGGACTTTATAGTAAAAGTTGATTTTCATTTCTTTAAAAAATTAACAAATTTTAGTTTTTCAGCAGTTTTAGGTTCAAAGCAAAAATTAAAGACAAAGTACAGAATTACCCCCATGCACAACTATCCCCCACTAAAAGAATCTGAGACCAGAGGAGTACATTTGTTGCAACTGATGAGCCTACATTGACACATCATTGTACCCCCTTAATTCCATAGTTACGTGTGGCTTTACTCTTAGTGTTGTACAATCTGTGGATTTAGTCAAGTGTAAAATGGCATGTATTTACCTACCATTGTAGTATCATATAGATTAGTTTCTGAACCCTATTTTCATTTAATTTTAGTTTCTAAAGTCAAAGACTAGTTTCCATCTTTCTTTGAATCATTTTATAAACAGTGGATACATTCTGCTTTCCCAGAAATCAGTTTTTCTGTCTCTTATTTCTGTGACAGTACGGATGGTGCCATGGGAAGCTCGTGTGTATATGGCTGTGAGATGGCAATTCCATCCCCCCAACCCCCGGCCACCAGGTTCTCATCCTTACAGAGCATAGTACTGGTTACGGCTCTCTTCTCTGTCTGGATTCTTTGAAGACCAAAAAAAAAAAAAAAAAAAACACCAACTCTTTTTTAATGTTATTTGGGGTATATAAATTTCATGTAATACAAATTTCAGAACATTGTGATACTTTCTACCCTATACTCCTTCCTACTCACACTTCTACCTTTCCTCCTCCTTCCTCTCTTATTCCCTCTCTTAATTTTTACAATGATCTAGTATCAGTTTACTTTATACTAATAAGCTTAACCCTATACTAAGTAGAGTTCAACAAATAGTAAGATATAGAAAAAAAACACTACCTCGACAGAAGAGACAAGGGCCGTAATAGTCATCAAATATCAAAATGTCATCGTGAAGTGGTGTATCATGTTTATTGATCATGTTTATTGATGTTGAACCATCCCTGCATGCATATAATAAATCCTTTTTGATCTGGTAGATGATCTTTATTCATGTGTTGTTTGATTAGATTTGCTAGTTTTTGTTGAGGATTTTTGCATCTATGTCCATCAGAGGTGCTGATCTGTAGTTCTCCTTTTTTGTTGTATCTTTCTCTGGCTTTTGAATTAAGGTAATGCTAGCCTGATAGAATGAGTTTGCATGGGATCCCTATCTTTCAGTTGTTTTGAATAGTTTAAGAAGAATTGGAATTAGTTCTTTAATAGTTTGGTAGAATTCAGCAGTGAAGCCATCAGTCTTGGGCTTTTCTTTGTTGGGATGCTCTTTATTCTGATTAAATCTCCATCTTGGTTACTGGTCTATTCAGGTTTTCTATGTCTTCATGCCTCAATTTCAGTGATTATGTGTGTTCAGAAATATATATCCATTTTTTAGATTTTCCAGTTTGTTTGCATATAGGTGTTTGTAGTAATTCCTAACGATTCTTCTTTATTTATGTGGTATCCATTGTTACATCTCCTTGTTCATTTCTGATTTATTAATTTGGGCCTTCTTCCCCTATGGTTAGTTGGGCCAATGATTTATCAATTTTGTTTATTTTTTTTTAAACAATTAGCTCTTCTCTTCATTGACCTTTTTTATCTCTATCTTATTTTCTTTTTTAAATTTCTATTTTATTTCTTCTCTAATTTTTATTATTTTTTTCATCTACTCATTTTTGCTTTAGTTTGTTCTTGTTTATCTAGGTCCTTGAGATGCATTGTTAGATCATTTCTTTGATACTTTCTTGACACATAATTTCTTGATGTAAGTGGTAATTTCTATCCATTTTCCTCTTTTTAAAAGAGATTTATTTGAAATATACCATTATAGTGATAGGGAAAGTCAGAGAAAGAGAAATCTTCTTTGCTGCTTCACTACTTAAATGGCTGCAATGATCAGGATGGACCAGGCAGAAGCCAGGAACCCAAGAACTCCATTTGAGTATCCCATATGGATGTCAGTGTATCAAGTACTTGGCCATCTTCCTCTGCTTTCCCAGACACATTATCAGGGAACTGGATCAGAAGTGGAGCAACTAGGACTTAAATCACCACCCATATGGGATACAAGCATTGTGGGCGGCAGCTTAACCCAATAAACCACAATGCCAGCCCCATAAACTTCCCCTTAACACTTCTTTTGTTGTATGCTGTAAGCTTTGATATGTTTTGTTGTCATTTTCATTCACTTCTAGGAATTTGTTTGCCTTTTGATTTCTTCTGTGACCCACTGTTCATTCAGAAGCACTTTGTCCAGTCTCCATGTGTTTGCCTATTTTCTATTTTTTTGGTCATTCCATTGTGATCAGAAAATATACATGATTTAATTTGTTTTAATTTGCTGAAACTTGTCTTATGGTCTAGTATATGGTCTATCCTAGAGATTGATCCTTCTCTGATGAAAAGAATGTATATTCTGCAATTGTGGGATGAAATGTTCCATAGATATCAATTGGGTCCATAGTATAGCATAGCGCTGTTGTTTCTTTGCTGATTTTTTGTTTGGTTCATTAGTCCATTGATGAAAGTGGGATGATAAACACCCCATTATGATTGTATCAGAGTGTATGTCTCCCTTTAGATCCATTAATATTTATTTTATATAAGTGGGTGCCCTAACATTGAATGCCATATACATTTACTGTAGTCACATCTTTTTCTTGAATTGATCCCTTAACATTACTTAATGACCTTCTTTGTCTCTTTTAACAGTTTTGTCTGAAAGTCTGTTTTTTTCTGGGATGAGTGCTGCTGTTCCTCATTTTTAATTTCCATTTGCATGGAATATCTTTTTCCTTACTATTCCTTTCAGGCCATATGTATCTTTATTGGTGAAGCATGTTTCTTGTAGGTAGCATCTAGATGGGTTTTGTTTTTTAATCCATTCAGTCAGTCTTTTTTAACTGGAGAATTCAGTCCATTTATAGTAAAGGTTATTATTGATAAATAATAACTTGGTGCTGCCATTTTTCCATAAATCCTTAAATATGTTTGTTTTGAATGTCTTTGTTCTTTTACTAGGAGGTTTCCTGCCTTCATATTCTTTCATGATGCTGATTATCTTTCTTTGTTTCTCTTTGTAGTACATTCTTAATCATCAGTTGTTAAGCTAACTGGGTGGTAACAAATTCTTTCAATTTTTGCTTGTCTTAAAAGGTCTTTACTTCACTTTCATTGATGAATGATAGCTTTGCTGGGTAAAATATACTGGGTTAACATTTTTTTTTCTTTTAGAACTTGAACTATATCTCTCCATTCTATTCTGGTCTTTAGGGTTTCTGTTGAGAAATCTGTCAATCTGACTGGAGGTCCTATAAGTTTATCTGACATTTCTTTTTTTTTTTTTTTTTACATTTTAGGATATTTTCTTAATGTTTTGCTTTTAAAATTTTAACTGTAATGTGTTTTGGTGAAAATATTTTTGCGATAATGCCTATTCGAGGTTCTATGCACTTCTACTATTTGGATGTCCATATCTTTCTCAAAATTGCAGACATTTTCTGCTGTGATTTCATGGCATAACCTTTTTTAAAGATTTATTTATTTATTTGAAAGGCAGAGTTACAGAGAGGCAGAGAGAGAGAGAGAGAGAGAGAGAGAGAGAGAGAGAGAAAGCGAGAGGTCTTTCTTCCTTTGGTTCACTCCCCAAATGGCCACAAATGGCTGGAGCTGCACTGATCTGAAGCCAAGAGCCTGGAGCTTCCTCCGCATCTCCCATGCAGGTACAGAGACCCAAGAACTTGGGCCATCTTCCACTGCTTTTCCAGGCCGTGTGGAGAGCTGGATCGGAAGTGGAGCTGTCAGGATTGGAACCATTGCCCATATGGGGTGCCAGCACTGCAGGTGGAAGCTTTACTTGCTGTACCACAGTGCTGACCCCCACTGCATAACTTTTCTAAGCCATTTTTTTTTCTCCTATACCTTCAGGAACTCTGATGGCTCATATGTTTAGTCATTTGATGGTATCCTGTACATACTAAACATTGTTTTCAGTCTTTCTAATTTTTCTTCTTCTTTTTATCTAATTAGGACATATCAAAAGACCTTCTTCTAGATTGGATACTCTTTCTTCTCACTCACCAAGTTTGTTGTTAAGGTTTTCCATTTTTGTTTTCATTTGACTTATTGAAGTCTTCATTTCTAATGTTTCTCTTTGTTTTTCATTCAATATGTTTGCAGAATTTCTTGTCTATGTCATGTTCAAATTTTATTATTTCATGTAACTGTTTCTTTGGGTTTTTGAGTGCTCTTACAATCACTGTTTTGAATTCCTGCCCAAACATTTCATCAATTTCTCCTTTAAATCCAAAATTAATATATTATTGTATTCTTTTTGGGGAGTCACATTGTATTCCTTGTTCCTGTTTCTGGTATTTATATGTTGGATTTTACATATCGGGGGAATCACTTGTTACTGTCTCCTTTAAAGGCTTTATTCTTGACAATGCCATTCTCTGGCTTGGGGGAATACCTGAGGCTTACACAGGAGCTTCAGAGGTGTTTTCTGGGTGGGGCCAGGGATGTCTGACCACTCTTTGTCTGTGGGGCAAGAGTCCAGAGTGACACCCATGTTGGGTTTGGTGGAGCTCTTCGGACTATTGTCAGTTTGGGGAGGGGATGTTGACACTCGTTGATGTGTTCACAGCCCCAGCCCTTTTCTTTGCTAAGGTAAATCAGCTTATTCCCTGCCTAGAGTGATCTCATGGTGCCTGCTTACTCCACTTCAGGCACTCAGACTCTACAGAGCACTGCTGCACTGCGTAGTGTGACCCCCTGAGCCCTCTCAGAGTTCTGTCCCCAGCACTGAAGGAACCCTGAGTCTCCAGAATCAGACTGGGCAGGTTACCAAGAACCCAGCCACAGTCTGCGTCCAGCTTCTCTCTGTAGCCTGTACTCCAAACTCCCACAGTCACAGAGTACAGCAGGTTTGCTTTCTGTCCTGTAAGCTGCTCAGTTCATGGAGCAAACTGTCCCTATTCCCCAAGTCAGGATAGAGATTGCTTGCAGTTCCACCTTGGCAAATTGAGTCTGGCACTTTGGTGGGAAGAAAGTAGGGAAGCAATGTGGCCTGCTTTCACAGAGCAAAGTGGCTGCCTTGCCTCTCACCCCTCCCCAGGCTGGATTCAAAGTCAGTGGGCACCAGTGGAATTCTCTCTCAGTCAAAAACACCATGACAGCCTCCTCTGCTTGTCTTGGCAAGATGATGCTTCCCAGTGGGTGCTGGCTGTATGAGTCGCTGGTAGCACACACCCAGCTGCTGTGTGTCTTCTTTGCTCACTGCTCCCTGTAGTTTCTGTTCTGTCTGTTCTCCAATGAGAAATTCTCTCAATCAGTCCCCTGGAAATGTGGTCCCTACTTTATTTTTCTGGTATCTTTCTATGACTGAAGTCAGTGTGTCTTTTCATTCTTTAGCCCTTCTTCATTCTTTTACTTGATTTTTGATGTTTATTGATTGTGAATGGTGAACTATCCTTGCATCACTGGGAAAAATCCCACTTGATTTTAATATGATCTTAATAGGACCCCAAATCCAATTAAGCTGGGTGGTAAAAAAATGCCATCTGAAGTGTTAAAGTGATCATATAGATAGGATTAAGTGTAAAAGGGGTCATATAAATAAGAGCAAGTGTCTGGTATTAATAATAGCATTAAAGAGGAAAGAATATTCCAACATGGGAAGCAGACCCAATTGCTTTCAATAGCACTCCAACCTCAGAATCATTCTGGTCTGGCTGAAAAGCCCTTTATAGCATTTCAGGCATGAAAAGCCAAGACACTGTGGCAAAAAATGTCCTACATGAAGGATCTCTGTGAGAGAACCCCTAGTGGAAAGAAGTGGCCATCAAAGATGGATGTACTTTTCTCTGAAGGTAGGAGAGAGCTTCTACTTTGCTTATGACCTTGTCTAAATACTGATGGAGATTGTGGATTCAGAAGGCTTCCATAGCCATGGCATCTCATGTCAAGAGCCTTGAATGACCACTGATGTCATACATAAGAATGTTAATTGTTAAATTAACAACAGTAGTCATTGTGCACTTACTTCCCATGCAGGACCTCTATCCTCAGTAAGTTGTATTATGGGAATTAACTGTAAAACTTATTCTCAAACAGTTTGCATGTGTGTGTGTGTGTGTGTGTGCGCGCGCGTGAGCAAATTGTTGAAATCTTTACTTAATATAGAGTTGGTTTTCTGTGTATAAAGTTAATTGAAAATGAATCTTAGTGGAGAATGAGACAGTGAATAGGAGAGAGGAGGAGGTGAGGTGGGATTGGGGATGGGAGGGCTGGTATGATGGGAAGAATCACTATATTCCTAAAGTTGTACTGAAGAAATTTGTACTCATTAAATAAAAGATTTCTTTGGGAAAAATATAAATATTTGTATAATTGAGTTGTAAAGCCATCAAGTCCTGGACTTTTCTTTGGTGGGAAAGTTTTAATTACTCTTTCAAGCAAACCAATTTATTGGTTTGTTTAGATTTTCTATATCTCCTTGATTTAACCTTGGTATGTTGTTTCCAAGAATATATCCATTTCTTCAAGGTTTCCCAATTTGTTAATATATAGTTGTTCATTGTAATTTCTTGCTGTCCTTTGCATTTCTCTCTCTCTCTCTCTCTCCCTTTCTCTCTCTCTTTTCCTTTTGCTTTCTTAGATTTATTTAATTATTTGAGAGTCAGGGTTACAGATACGTACACACATACATATTCACACACAGAAACAGAGAAAATATCATATTCCATCTGCTGATTCACCCCCCAGATTGTCATAATGGTCAGGGCTGGGCCAAAGCAAAGCCAGGAGCCTCCTCCAAATCTGTTACAAAGGTAGCAGAGCTGTCCTTCTCTGCTTTCCCAGGCCATTAGCAAGCAGCTGGAGTGCAAGTGGAGCACTGGGGACAGGAACTGTCACCCATATGAGATGCCGGCATTCCAAGTGGCAGCTTTAACCACTACGCCTCAACGGCAGACTCTATCCTTTGCATTTCTGCTGTATCAGTTGTAATATCTCCTGTTTAATTCCCAATTTTATGTCTCAAATTTTTTCTTTGACAGCCTGGCTCAAGTTTTGTCTATTTTGTGTATTTTTTAACGATTTATTTATTTATTTGAAAGTCAGAGTTACAAAGAGAGAGAAGGAGAGGTAGGGAGAAAGAGAGAGGTCTTTCATTCACGGGTTCACTCCTCAAATGGCCGCCACAGCTGGAGCTGCGTTGATCCGAAGCCAGGAGCCAGGAGCTTTTTCCAGGTCTCCCACGTGGGTGCAGGGGTCTGAGGACTTGGATCATCTTCACTGCTTTCCCAGGCCACAGCAGGGAGCTAGATTGGAAGTGGAGCAGCCGGGACTCAAACTGGTGCCCATATGGGCTGCTGGCACTGCAGGTGGCAGTTTTACCCACTATGCCACAGCGCTGGCCCCTGTGTATTTTTTTTAAACAGCTAATAGTGTTTTTGATCTTTTGTATATTTTTAAATTTCAAATTCATTTCTGCTTTGATCCTTATTATTTTCTTGCCTCCTGAAAATTTTTAGTGTTTCTTCTCCTCTAGGTCCTTGAAATGCATCATTTCTTGAAATGCACTTGAAAGTCTTTTTTAATACATGCACTTACTGCCACAAGCTTTTCTTTTAATACTGCTTTTACTGTGGCAGTAGCTTTTGATATGTTATATTTTCATTTTCTTTTGTTTGAAGATGTTTTTTAATTTCCTTCAATGATCCATTTTTATCCAGGAGCATATTTTTTTAATTTCCATGTATTTTCAATTTTTCTGTTCTTCTTGTTAACTTCTAGTTTTTGTTCCTTTGTGGTGTGAGAATAAACCTGGTATGACTTCAGTTTTTTAAAATTTACTGAGGCTTGATTTGTGACCTAATATATGTTTTGTCCTAGAAGATGTTTCACGTGCCAATGAGAAAAGTGTATATTTTGTAGCATCTGTATGTATATATGTATGTAAGGACCATTTGCTCTTCTATGGAGTTCAACTCTGATATATCTGCTGCTTTTTGTATAATCTGATCACTGATGACAATGTGTGTTAAAGTCCGTCATTATTACTGTATTAGAATTTTCCTCTCCCTTTAGGTCTAATAATATTCATTTTATGTATATGGATTTTCTTTTATTGTGTGCATAGATATGTGTCTTCTTACAGAATTGATAATACATAGAGTCCATTTTAAAAAAAGTTGTTGATTAAAGTCTATTTTATCTGAAATGGGTATAGTTGCTTCTGCTTGTATTTTTTTTTCCATTTGCATGTTTTTGTATTTCTAATCCTTTGTGTACAGTCTATGTGCATCTTTATCTATAAAGTGAGCTTTTGATAGGCAGCATATACTTGGGTTTTGTTTATTATCCATTCAGTGAACCTGTATCTTTGTCTAGGAAATTTAATCCATTCATATTCAAGAATAATATTAATAGATAAGAACTAACTTCTGTCATTTTGTTGCTTGCTTACTGATTATATTTTATATTCTGTTTTTTTCTTATTTTTTTCATGTGTTGATACTTTCCTTTCATGAGAACTATGGATTATTTTTCTCTTTTGTTTATCTTCTGGTTTGTGCATTTTGCACAATCATGTGTTTTCTTAATGGTTACTTCTAATGTATGACTGGCTTCAGGATTTCTTGTAGGGCTTGTCTTGCAGTGATACATTCTCTGTTTTTGCTTATGTGGGAAATACTTTGTTTCTCCTTCACTTATAAAGGATAGCTTTTCTGGAATTAGTATTCTTGGTTGGAAGTAGTTTTCTTTCAAGATCTTGAATGTATCACCTTGCTTGTAGGGTTTCTGCTGAGAATTTTGCTGTGAGTCTAGTGGGTTTTCCTTTATATGAAACTTGATATTTTCTTCTCACTGTCTTTAAGATTCTCTTTTTGTCCTTAACTTTTGATGATTTCACTATAATTTGCCTTGAAAAAGATTTTTATTTGATTGCATCTGGTTGGATTCCTTTGAGATTCCTATGTCTGAATCTCTTTATCTCTTTCAAACTTGGGGGATTTTGATTATTATTTCATTTAATAGTTTCTCAGTTCCTTTTTACTTCTCTTTCCTTCATATATCCTGATAATATGAGTATTTGTTCATTTAATGGTACCCATTATGCTTCAAAGCCTTTCTCCATTTTAATTCTTACCTCTTTATTTTTGTCTGACTGGGCTATCACAAGTCTTGTTCTCAAAATCATAAATTCTTTTTTCTGCTTGTTCTGTGGTTGAAGCTACTGTTTTACTTTTTATTTAATTGATTGACATTTTTAGCTCCAAAATTTCTAATTCATTATTTTTAATGATTTCTATCCTCCTCATTGAATTATTCACATGATGCATTGTTTTCCTCATTTCTTTGAATTATTTATCTGTATTTTCTCTAATCTCACGCAGTTTCCTTAGGATCATTATTTTTGAGCTATTTTCAGGCATTTCATAGATTTCTATCACATCATAATATATTTCTAGAAAATTATTGTGTTCTTTTATATATGGCATGCTTTGTTTTCTGTTCCTACATTGAATAGTTCCTTCTTTATGGAGTAGTACCTTTTTAAAAAATTATTTTTTTTATTTATTTGAAAGGCAGAGATACAGAAAGAGAGGGAGAGGAAGAGATCTTCGATCCACTGATTCACTCCCCAAATGGCAACAGCCCAGGCTGGGCCAGGCTGAAGCCAGGATTTCATCTGGGTCTGCCACATGGGTGCAGGGACCCATTACTTGGGCCATCTTCTGATGCCTTTCCATGCCATTAGCAGGGAGCTGGATCAGAAGTGTAGCAGCCAGGTCTCGAATCAGCAGCCATATGGGATGCTGGCCCTGCAGGCTGAGGCTTAACCTTTTACATCACAGTGCTCAGATAAAATGTGGAGTGTCAGGTAGTTGCTTAAGTTTTGGTTCTAGGTGAGCCCAAAGATGCAATCTGTGAGTGATTTCCTCAGCTGTAATCAGTGTCAACAGTGTTGGTTAGGGCCACCAACAGCTGTGGTTCTGAAATTGTGTGATGGGAATCAAACCTTCCCTAGGTCCTGCTTGGCGGGCACAAGTGATGCTGGAGTTTATCATACCAAGAAACCCAGTCCCGGTATTGGGGGATGTCTAGGAGACCTTGTTTAGTTTCCACCAGGTGAATAAATGTTATTTTATGGAATTGTTCACTGGCAGTTGTAGTCCTGGAGCAGTGGAGCAAGTAGGGTCTTCCTCAGGTCTTGCAGGGTGGGTTTAGGTAATGCTAAAAGACACAGTACTGATAATCATGGTCCTGGATGGAGTTTAGGGCAGGATAGTTTCCTTGCCCAGATCCCACAGGAAAAGGGTAAGCTGTGTTGGAAATTAATGTATTGGCAGTCATGGGACAGCAGCCATGGAATAGAGATAGATCTTTCCCCAGATCCCATAGCACTTACATAGGTATTCCCAGAACTTACAGGGTCAACAGTTATTGTCCCAGACTTGTAGGATGCAGTGGAGATCATACCCAGGTCCCCTGCTTCACAGCCAGGTTATGGTGGAGATTGTGCACTGGTAGGCATGGGTCTGGGGTAGTGAAATGCAGATAGGGTCCTCCCCAGGTCCTGTGGGGGTACACTCAATACAGTTCGAATAGTCCTAGTCGCATAGCTGAAGGTCTCAGACTGTGCCTTCCCATGTCACACAGATTCATCACAAGTTATTTTGGGATTTTTTTTTACTAGCAGGTGTATAAGCTTGTACCATGCTCTGCAAGTACAGGTAAACCTGTGTCCTTGGGACTTATAAAACAAGCAGTTCCAGGCCCAGAGCTGTAGGAGGCAGTGAGATTCTTACCTAGGTCACACAGGGTAAGATCAGGTTATGCCAGATAGTGGACAGGAAGCTGCCAGCATGAAGCAGAGGCTTCATGAGACTCTCTAGGTCCTACAGGTGACTATGAGTTACTTCATAGATTGTTGCCTTTAGAGCCACAGTTCCAGACGTGTGGGATACAGAAGGGATTGTCCCCAGTTCCCACAGGGCATGCCTGGATAATGCTAGAGATTGTTCCCTGTTCACACAATCGTCTGTGCTAAGAGTTGCAAAAGGGGACTTCCTGTGGCCTGGTCCTCTGTGCTGCAGGAAATGAGCCCCTAGAAGCAGAGGGGAGTTTCCTCAGGTCATGTGGTGTGAATAAGTGTGGCTACAGGGTTTGTGGCCTGCTGTCCCACAGCTGTAGGTTGCAGAGAAGCCTGGTTTCTGTCCTCTGCAAGGCACCGGTTCCAGCTGGGGGCTCTGGTAGCCAACGGGCTGCCTTCTATTCCCTAATACAAAATGGAGTTTAGTAGTAACTGTAGTAATAACAGTTGGAGTTTGGAGCGTGTTACAGTCATCTTTCTGGACTGGATTTAAACCTAGTAAGGACTGTAGAATTCTCTTGTAATCAGGACAGCCAATCTGTGGTGATGCTGGGGGTTCATGGCAATTTCCACTTACCTTGGCTTGGCAAGATGGAGTTCCCTTGCCAGGAAGTCAGGGTAGGAGCTGCAGTGTGCTTTGTTTCTCTCTCCATTACTTCTTCCCAAATCTGTGTGCTGTGTAGAGCCCCAGCACTTCTTTACTGAAGGTTTCCCTCAGTCTGCTGGGAAAGTGCTCTTTACATTTTTTTCTGGTTTTTCTCTGTGGTAGAACTGAGTATAGGGCCTCTTTATTCAGCCATTTTGGATTTCCTTCTCTTTCCTTCTTCATTTTTAAAAAACATTTTTAATTTTTTTAAAAATTTTTCCCCCAAAGAAACCTTTCATTTAAGGAATACAAACTTCATGCATTTCATAAGTACAACTTCAGGAATATAGTTATTCTTCCCACCATACTCACCCACCCCCACTCTCCCACCCTTCTTCCTTATCCCAGTCCCATTCCCAGACCCATTCTCCACTAAGCTCAATTTTCTATTAACTTTATACTAAATAAAAAGTTCAACAATTTGTACGAGAAAAACAAACAAATAAAGGCAAAATAAAAAAACTTCCTCAACAGTTGAGACAAGGGCTATTCAAAGTCATTGCATTTTGAAGTTAATTTTACTTTTTTTTTTAGAAACTTAATGAACTAAAAGAAGCACCCAGTAATGATATATCTTTTAAGAGCATTTAGACATAATTATAAAACAGCTGTTTGAGGACAGAGGTTCTACATGGGAAGTTAGTGCACAGTGACTATTATTGTTAATTTAACAATTAGCATTCTTTTGTATGACATCAGTGATCACTCAAGGCACTTGACATGAGCTGTCTAGGCTATGGAAGCCTTTTGAATTCCCAGCTCTATCAGTATTTAGACAAGGCCATAAGCAGAGTGGAAGTTCTCTCCTCCTCTCAGAGGAAAAATCCTCCTTGTTTGATGACCACCTCTTTCCAGAGGGATCTCACCCACCGAGGTCCTTCATATAGGACATTTTTTGTCACAGTTTCTTGGCTTCCCATGCCTGAAATGCTGTCTTGGCCTTTTCAGCCAGACCAGAATGGCTCAAGGGCTGATTCTGAGGTCAGAGTGCTATTTAAAGCAATTATCATTCTTCTTTTTTAAAGATTTATTTATTTATTTGAAAGGCAGAATTACAGAGAGGCACAGGCTGACAGAGAGAGAGAGAGAGAGAGAGATCTCTTCCATTTTCTAGTTCACTACCTAGATAGCTGTAACAGCTAGTACTATACTGATCTGAAGCCAGGAACCAGGAGCCTCTTATGGATCTCCCACGTGGGTGCAGGGGCCCAAGGACTTGGATCATCTTCTACCACTTTCCCAGGCCATGGCAGAGAGCTGAATCAGAAAAGGAGCAGCTAGGAATCAGACCAGCACCCATATGGGATGCTGGCACTGCAGGCAATGGCCTTACCTGCCATATCACAGTGCGGGCCCCAAGTGATTGTTGTTCTATGGGTCTGCTGTATGGACTGATTCCCATGTTGGAACATTCATTTCTTTTTTAATTCTATCTATTATTATTACCAGAGACTCAGTCCTGTCCATATGATCACTTTAACACTTAAGATGGTATTTTTACCACCCAGCCTAAGGGGATTTGTGGTCCCATGGCAAGTTTTTAAACTGTTCCTTTAGAAGTAAGTCCATAGAAATATATGCGGAACTTTACATCTTTACAGTTATAAACTTCATGCACTTCATAATTCCACGTTTAGGAACATGGTGATGCTTCCTACCGTGCCCACTCTCCCACCCCTCTTCTTCCCTCTCTTATTCCGATTCTTATTTTTCACTGAGATCGATTTTAAATTGACTTTATATACATATGTTTAACTCTATGTTAAGTAAAAAGTTCAATAAATAGTATTAAAAAAAAAAACCTGTTCCTCAACAGTCAAGACAAGGGCTGTTCATATCATTGCTTCTTGAAGTGTCAATTTCACTTCTACAGATTGCCTTTTAGATGCTCTGTTAGTTATCATAGATCAGGGAGAACATATGGTATTTGTCTCTTTGGGACTGGTTTATTTTACTAAGTATGTTGTATTCCAGATTCATCCATTTTGTTGTAAATGACTGGATTTCATTTTTTTTTTTTACCAATGTGTAGTATTCCAAAGTGTACATATCCCATTATTTTTTTATGTAGTCATCAGTTGATGGGCATTTGGGTTGATTCCATGTCTTAGCTACTGTGAATTGAGCTGCAGTAAACATGAGGGTACAGAGAACTCTCACATGTACTGATTTCATTTCCCTTGAGTAAATTCCCAGGAGTGAGATGACTGGGTCATATGGTAGGTCTGTATTCAGATATCTGAGGTATTTCCAAACTGTCTTCCATAGTGGCTTTACCAGTTTGCATTCCAATCAACAGTGGATTACGGTACCTTTTCCCCAGATCCTCACCAGCAATTGTTGTTTGTTGATTTCTGTATGAAAGCCATTCTAACTGGGGTGAGGTGAAACCTCATTGTGGTTTTGATTTGCATTTGCCTGAGGGCTAGTGATACTGAGCATTTTTGTATGTGTCTGTTGGCCATTTGGATTTTCTCTTTTGAAAAATGTGTGTTCAAGTCCTTTGCCAATTTCTTCGCTGGGTTACTTGTTTTGTTCTTGTAGAATTTCTTGATCTTTTTATATATTCTCATTATTAACCCTTTATCAGTTGAATAGTTTGTAAATAATATTTTCCATTCCACTGGTTGCTTCTTTACTTTGCTGAGTGTTTCTTTTACGGTACAGAAGCTTTTCATTTGATGTAATCCCATTTGTTATTTTTGGCTTTGATTGCTTATGCCTGTGGGGTCTTTTCAAATAATTCTTTGCCTTTGCCAGTGTCTTGCAAGGTATCCCAAATGTTCTCTAATACTTTGATGTTCTCAAGTCATAGATTTAGGTCTTTAATCCATTTTGAAAGAATTTTTATATAAGGTATAAAGTAGGGCTCTTGTTTCATACTTCTGCATATGAAAATCGAGTTCTCCTGTCACCATTTATTGAAGAGACTGTCCTTGATCTAGGGATTGATTTTAGCTTTGTTGGCAAATATAAGTTGTTTGTAGATACTTGAATTTATTTCTGGGGTTTCTTTTCCATTAGTCTATCCATCTGTTTTTGTCCCAGTACCAGGTTGTTTTGATTACAACTGCCCTGTAATATGTCTTAAATATGGTACTGTGATGCCTCTGGCTTTGTTTTTGTTGTATAAGATTGTTTTAGCTATTTGGAATCTTCGGTGTTTCCATGTGAATTTCAGCAACATTTTGTCTATATTTGCGAAGAAGGTCCAGAGTTACACAGAGAGAGGAGAAGCAGAGGGAGAGAGAGAGAGATAGGTCTTTCATCTGATGGTTCACTCCCCAGTTAGCTGCAATGGCTGGAGCTGCACCGATCTGAAGCCAGGAGCCAGAAGCTTCTTCCTGGTTTCGCACATGGCTGTAGGGGCCCAAGGACTTGGGCCATCTTTACTGCTTTCCCAGGCCATAGCAGAGAGCTGGATTGGAAGTGGAACAGCCGGGTCTCAAACTGGTACCCATATGGGATGCTGGTGCTTCAGGCCAGGGCATTAACCCGCTGTGCCCATCCCATAAGGTTTTTATTTATTTATTTATTTATTTGATAGGTAGAGTTATAGACAGAGAGGGAAACAGAGAGAAAGATCTTCCTTCTGTTGGTTCATTACCCAAGTGGCTGCTACAGCCGGCACTATGCTGATCCAAAGTCAGGAGGCTGGTGCTTCTTCCTGGTCTTCTTGGGCCATCCTCACTGCTCCCCATGCCCCCCCCCCCCTCCACGGCCACAGAAGAGAGTTGGACTGCAAGAGGAGCAACCGGGACCAGAACTGTTGCTGGCCCCAATCCCCTAAGTTTTAATGTTATATTGTTACCTTTTGTTTCTAGAAATTTTTTCATTACTTTTGATTTTTTCTGTGACCCACTGTTCATTCAGGAGTGTGTTGTTCATTCTCCATGTTTTTGCATATGTTCTAGAGATTCCAGAGTTGCTGATTTCCAGCTTCATTCCTTTGTGCTCCGAGAAGATGTATGGCATGATTTTTGTTATTTTTGAATTTGCTGTGACTTGCTTTATGGCCTAGCTTGTGGTCAATCCTAAAAGTTCCATGTACTGGTGAGAAGAATGTGTATTCTGTAACTGTAGGACGAAAAGTTCTGTAGGCATCTGTTTGGTCCATTTGGTCTAAAGTGTCGAGTAATTGTTGTTTCCTTGCTCATTCTGTCTGATTGATCTCGCCATTGCTGAAAGGCGTATTGAAGTCTCCCATTACAACTTTATTTGAGTCTATGTCTCCCTTTAGGTCCCTTTACATTTTTAAATAGCCAGGTGTCCTGTAATTAGTTGCACATGTTTATAATAGATACATCTTCCTCTTGAATTCATCTCTTAATGATTGCATAGTGCCCTTCTTGTCTCTTTTAATAATTTTTGTGTTAAAGCTTATTTTGTGTTGTATTAGGATGGCTACACCAATACTTTCTTGCTTTCTGTTAGCATGAAATATCTTTTCCATCCTTTCATTTTCAGTCTGCGTGCATCCTTGTGGGTGAGATGTGTTTCTTGTAGGCAGCATATAGATATTTTTTTAATGTGACTATTTTTCAATGTGACTATTGATAAGTAACTATTTTGCCCTGCCATTTTTCCATAAATATTTCTATTTAAAAATTTTTTTTTTTATTTTTGGACAGGCAGAGTTAGACAGTGAGAGAGAGATACAGAGAGAAAGGTCTTCCTTTGCTGTTGGTTCACCCTTCAATGGCTGCCGCAGCTGATTCGAAGGCAGGAGCCAGGTGCTTCTCCTGGTCTCCCATGGGGTGCAGGGCCCAAGCAAAGCACTTGGGCCATCCTCCACTGCACTCCCTGGCCACAGCAGAGAGCTGGCCTGGAAGAGGGGCAACTGGGACAGAATCCGCTGCCCTGACCGGGACTAGAACCTGGTGTCCCGGCGCTGCAAGGCGGAGGATTAGCCTATTGAGCCACGGCGCCAGCACCCATAAATATTTCTATTTTTTACTTTGGATTTCCTTTGTACTTTTACTGGGTGATTTTCTGCCTTCTTGTTTTCTGTAGTGATGACCATGTTTCTGTATTTCTCTATGAAGCATCTCCTTAAGTATTTTTTGCAAGGCTGGAAGGCTGGTACAAATTCTTTCAATTTCTGGTTGTTATGGAAGGCCTTTGTTTTTTGTTTTCATTTCTTTTTTTTTTTTTTTTTTTTGACAGGCAGAGTTAGACAGTGAGAGAGAGAGACAGAGAAAAGGATCTTCTTTCCGTTGGTTCAACCCCCAAATGGCTGCTACGGCCAGTGTGCTGTGCTGATCCGAAGCCAGGAGCCAGGTGCTTCCTCCTGGTCTCCCATCGGGGTGCAAGGCCCAAGGACTTGGGCCATCCTCCACTGCCTTCCCGGCCACAGCAGAGAGCTGGACTGGAAGAGGAGCAACCGGGACTAGGATCTTGCGCCCCAACCAGGACTAGAACCTGGAGTACCGGTGCCTCAGGCTGAGGGTTAGCCTAGTGAGCTGCAGCGCTGGCTATCCACTGCATTTCTTATTTGTTCTATTGAATTCTTCATTTCCAAGAATTCATTTTGGTTTCTCTTTAAGATCTCAATTTTGTGGGAGAAATTTTCTTTCATGTCATGTATGGATTTGATTAGTTTGTGCATTTGCTTCTGATTGCTTTTAAGTAAGTCTGTGATCAATTGTTTCAATTCCATTACTGGCATTTCTTCAATCTCTTCATCTTCACAATCTAGTACTGATGTGTTGTATTCTTTGGGGAGCATCATGTTGTGTTCCTTATTTTTTCTTGAATTGGTGCATTATTATTAGGCATTGGTGGAGATACTCATTGGTTTCCTCTTTGTTTTTCTTGCTGTGGCAGCTTTTATCTTTGGACTATGTGTGGATTAGTGGAGTGTCTGCTTTTTCAGTGAATACCTAAATGTGTGTGGAGGTGTGGCCAGGGAGTTCTATTCAGTTCTCCAGGGTGAACGGAGGGTTAAGATGACCCTCGGGTAGGGTGTGATAATTTTTTTTTTTTGGTCAGAAGGGATGTTTCTTCTGCTCTGTTGGTATAGACTCAGCTCAAAGGACACCAGTGCCTGGGTAGTAGCCCCAGTGGGTGTAATATTCATCTGCACTTCCACAGGGACCACACGAAGTATCTTCGCAGACCTCAGTGTAAGCAGATGCCCCAGCAGTGTCCCTCACCAGGGATCCAGGAAGCTCTGAGTATGTGGAGTCTCCCATATTGACTGCCCAAAGCCCCAGCCACACCCTGACTCTTTCCACACGGCCTCAGTGTTTTCACAGTCCTGCACACTAACCTCCCACAATCAGGAGCACCTAGCCCCCATCAGTTCTACCTGCCAGACTCAGGAGTCTCCATTTGGCTAGTTGCTGCACATGGACATGAGCTGGCACAGCTGTTTTGTATGTTCAAAATGGTGCCCACTCTCTATCAGCTTGTTACAGAGTTCTGTTGCAGAGTGATTGGGGAGGGAGAATTGTTCCTCTCCTTCTTCTATTTGTCCTCTAGTTTGGCAGGTACACTATCCCCCACAGGGCTCCAGGCCAGATTCCCTCCAGGCTTTTCCTGGAGCATTATCACCAGTAGCTTGGGCTGCTGCAGTCTGGTCTCACCTGACTCTTCAAAGCTGGTGCCAAGGCTCTTGGCTGCTGGGATCGTGACTTGTGCGTGTCCACACCTTTCACATAGTTCAGCTGTGTCTCTCTAATTGACATCGAATTTCCTCTACCCTTTTTCTCCCTAACTTTTCCCTGAGACTGCACTCTCTCCACTTTTTTAAAACTGTCTTCTAGACCAGAGCAGTGGGCTCCCTCTCTGCTCTGCCATCTTAACCCTGAACACTTCTTCATTTTAAAGGTTTATTTTATTTATTTGAAAGGCAGAGGTAGAGAGAGAGAGAGAGAGAGAGAGCGAGCGCAATAGAGAGAGCTCTTCCATCCACTGGTTCACTCCACAACTGGCTGCAACAGCAGGGGCTGATCCAGCCAGAAGCCAGGAGCCAGGAACTTCATCCAGGTCACCCATGTTGGGGAAGGGGCTCAAGAACTTGGGCCATCCTCTGCCACTTTCCCAGGTGAATTAGCAGAGAGCTGTATCAGAAATGGAGCAGCTGAGATTCAAACTGGTGCCCATATGGGATGCCTGTGCTACAAGTGTTACTTAACATTTTGTGCCAGAACCCAAATATGAGGGTACTTCTGTTGTGGGGAACTTGACACCCTCAGGCTGGGTTTATGTTGAGCTATTGCCTCTATGTGAAGAAACAATTCAAGGAGGAGGCATAGACAGAGGTATACAGGAAAGCAAGATTTATTTAAAGGGACAGTACATACTGAGGTGTGAGTGCAGGGAAGCTCAAGAAAAAGAATGAGCTATAATGTACAAGATTTGGATCATCCGTTTTTAGAGTGGGGGTGGTGCTGTGATGATGCCTAGTTGAATATTCCAAGGAGTCAGAGTTTGGGGCAGGGTGCACTGCTTGTGGAAATCTCCAGGAAACTGGCATGGCATCTCGTGCATGATACAAAGTGAGGCTAAGGGGTGAAGTAAATGTGCCAAGCCTACATGCATGTTGGATTGGCATGGAAAGGGTTTGAGTTCAGGCTGTTTGGGTACTGGTGGTCACTTAGCTCCTCTTTGCTCACTGCCTGCCCACATCACGTCCACAAGTTTGTGGAAACTGGAATTAATGGTGTTTATTTTGTTCCAAAAATTTTGAAATCCATGTGTAATTTTTTTGTAATATGAGTTTTCCATAGACTTTTTGAAGACTCATCATGTGCATGGATTTCAAAATTGTTTTGCACCAAAATAATTTTTAAATTTCATTTCTACAAAGTTTTTAAGGATTTATTTATTTATTTGAAAGAGTTGCAGAGAGAGGAAGAGAGACAGACAAGAGAGCGAGATCCTCCATCTGCTAGTTCATTCCCCAAATGGCTGCAACGGCCAGAGCTGGGCTGATCCAAAAACTAGAATCAGGAGCCATGAGCTTCATTTGAATCTTCCACGTGGGTACAGGGGCCCAAGCACTTGGACCATCTTCCACTGCTTTCCCAGGCACAGTAGCAGGGAGCTGGATTGAAAGTGGAGCAGCTAGGACTTGACCTGGCACCCATATGGGATACTGGTGCTACAGATAGAGGCTTTACTCACTATGCCACAGTGCTGGCCCCTCCACAAACTGTTTGAAAGACTCTTATATTTTCTAAGGACTATATGTTGCTTAACTAAAGTACCAGGAAATGTGACACCAATATTACAACATTATCACCTACTGCATAATTTTTATTTGAACCTCAAAAATTATTCTTGTAATTCACTAATAGCTTTCCCTCCTTTGGTTTAGAATACAGTCAGGGTGACAGATTTATTAATTGTTATGTCTTTTTAGTTTCCTTTAATTTGAAGCAATTCCTGAGTCTTGTCTTGTCTTCCTTCCTTTAAAAAAAAAAAAGATTTATTTATTTATTTATTTTGAAAGATTTACAGTGAGAGAAGGGAAAGGGAAGGAGGGGGGAGAGAGTGAGAGAGAGACAGAGAGAGAAAGTAATAGAGAGAGAGAGACAGAGAGAGAGAGCGCGAGAGCGAGAGAGAAAGAGAGAGAGCGCTTCCATCTACTGGTTCAAGATCCAGATGACTGCAACTGCCAGGGCTGGGCTAGACTGAAGCCAAGAGCCAGGAGGTTCATATAAGTCTCTCATGTGTATAGCAGGGGTCCAAATGCTTGCACCATTTTCTGCTGATTTTCCAGGCCATTAGCAGGGAGCTGGATCAGAAGTGGAGCAGCCCATATGGGATGCTGGCATTGCACGCAGTGGCTTAACATGCTGTGCCTCTATACTGGCTCCAGTCTTTCCTTTTCTTTTATGATCTTAACACTTTTGATGAGTAAAGACAGTAACTTTGTATAGTATCCTTCAGCTTGTATTTCTTCTGTGTTGCTTCCTAATTGACTTCATGTTTGTACTTTTTTTTTTTTTTTTTTGACAGGCAGAGTGGACAGTGAGAGAGAGAGACAGAGAGAAAGGTCTTCCTTTGCCGTTGGTTCGCCCTCCAATGGCCGCCGTGGCTGGTGCGCTGCGGCCGGTGCAGGAGCCAGGTGCTTCTCCTGGTCTCCCATGGGGTGCAGGGCCCAAGTACTTGGGCCATCCTCCACTGCACTCCCAGGCCACAGCAGAGAGCTGGCCTGGAAGAGGGGCAACTGGGACAGAATCCGGCGCCCCAACTGGGACTAGAACCCGATGTGCTGGCGCCGCAAGGCGGAGGATTAGCCTGTTGAGCCATGGCGCTGGCCATGTTTATACTTTTTATGGTAATGCCTTAGAATTGGTATTGTGCTTCTTGATGTGAAATATATCTGCGCACATATGTTGATACCTCTCAGATTGTATGTGTGTGTATATATATTTATATGTATATATATAAGTTGTGTATTATATAATAATTATATAGTTAGTCCATGTTTATACCTCCAATTCCAATTCAATCCTACAAGAACCACAAAGTGTCTTTAAATGGCCCGAACTTGGCCAGGGAGCCTGGAACTCAATCCAGGTTTTTCCCTCATGAATGATGGAAACCCAACTGTATGACTCATTACAACTATTTTCCAGGGTCTGCTTTAATAGGAGGCTAGAATTAGGACCTGGAGTCATGTATCAAACCCAGGTATTCTGATGTGGGCATCCCAAGTGATGTCTTATCTGCTAGACCAAACACATGCACCTGCACTGACATTCTTAGCGGCTCTATCATAGGGTTCCTGTATATTGATTTTGTGGTCAAATAAAACTCAAGATCTTTTCATACTGTTGTTGATTAGGGTTTGCTACCTCTCTCTTTCTTAACTTTTCTTCCTTAAATTCTCTTTCTTTTCTTATTTTTTTATTTTTTAAAGATGTATTTATTTATTTGAAAGTCAGAGTGACACAGAGAGAGAGAGGAGAGGCAGAGAGAGACAGAGAGAGAGAGAGGTCTTCCATCCGATGATTCACTCTCCAATTGGCCACAATGGCCAGAGCTGTGCTGATCCGAAGCTAGAAGCCAGGAGCTTCTTCCAGGTCTCCCAAGTGGGTGTAGGGGCCTATGGACTTGGGCCATCTGCTACTGCTTTCCCAGGCCATAGCAGAGAGATGGATTGGAAGTGGAGCAGCCAGGTCTCGAACCGGCGCCCATATGGGATGCCAGTGCTTCAGGCCAGGGTGTTAACGTGCTGCACCACAGCACCAGGCTTCCTTCTTTCCTACCTTCCTATCATCCCTCCTTCCTTCGTTCCTTCTGCTCTCTCACTCTCTCACTCTCCATTCTCTTGCGCTTGTTGAAGATTTATTTATTTATTTATCTTCCGACTCACTCCCCAAATGGCCACAATGGCTGAGGTTGGGCCAGGCTGGAGGTAGGAGCCAGGAGCTACTTCCAAGTGTCCCACGTGAAAGCAGAAGCCCAAGCACTTGGGCCATGATCCACAGCTTTCCCAGGTACATTCCACCTTTCCACATCCAGGGAGTGGATTGGAACTTGAATAGCCACAAATAGAACCAGTACGCATATGCGATGCCAGTGCTGCTGATAGTGGCTTAACCCATTGCAGCACAGCGCTGGCCCCAAGTCCCTCCTTCTGAAATTTTTAAAAATTATATTGAATGCATATTTGTGAAATTTTCTCTTGGTAATATAAGACCACCATTCATTGTCTTCAAACTCATTGAGCTCTTGTTTGGCTACTAGTTGTTCCTACAAATTATCTGTTAAGTAAAGGTTTTATAATATGCCTTCTGGGTACTTTGGTCTCCTCAACAGGTCAGGAAAAACCAAGATGTAGGCTGCTGTTGGGGGGAAGATAAACTTGAGAATGCAACTGACATTGAGATTATTTCTTATTATATTATCTTACATTATGAAATATTGGAGTGGGGAATTTCAGGCCTATGGGCCTTATAAGGCCTGTTAAATCATCTGGGATGGCCTTGCCAAGGCAACCACAGGTGGGACTAGAAATTTAATAAATCTATAGTAGGCTAATTTTTAAATTTATAATTTTGTATGCTCTAGGAATGATGTTGTAAATATCTAATGGCCCGAGGCTGACGCTTAGTAAGCTAAGCCTCTGTTGCTGGCATCCCATATGCGTGCTGGTTCATGTCCTGGCTCCTCCTCTTACAATCTAGCTCACTGTTGATGAACTGGGACAGCAGCAGAAGATGGCCTGAGTAACTGGGCTCCTGTACCCATGTGAGAGACCTGGTTCCTGCTTCTGCCTGACTCTGCACTGGCCATTGAGGATATCTGGAGAGTGAACCAGCTGATGGAACGTCTCTCTTTCTGTATCCTTCTCTCCAGCTTTGTAACTCTGCTTTTCAAAATAAAACAAGAAAAAAAAGAGAGAAAGCTTTCCATGATGTCTTGTGATCTATTTTAAGTACCTATTCTTCAATAGCACTTCTTAGGCATTCTGTTTTCCTGTACTGTGGCAACTAGGATAATATACCATAGATGTTTATTAACAGTACAGATATGCTTTTGGTATTTTCCTGGGTCATATTCCTTTCTTTAGGAAGTTTCTGCAGTTGATAGTCTTTAGTGGTACTGTTTATGTGAATCTTCACCCTGTTTATCATTTCTGATAGAAATATGCCCAGAGACTGCTCTGAGACACTTATATCTTTTAAAAATTAGAATTAAGAGATAAAATTATATTTAATTAATATGAATGCAAGATGTATAAAACATGGAATTTGGCAGCCAGAGTTCATGCCTTAGAAAGGAAAACAGGAATAAAAAAGATAATATATAAGCAGAGAAAGTGGTTCTACAAAGAGAAGATTGGAACTGATACTTGGAGTGAAATGGAACTGAAAACAAGAGAGTAGCTCTCAAGAATTTCAGCTTGGACTAATCACTTAAGTTGAAAAATCTCTGTAAATGACAGAGAAACAATTCATGTTTTCACAGTCATTCAACTTTTTATTTTGAACTTAATAATAAATGATAGAATTCATCCACATGATCACTAGGTGAATAAATGGCATTAAAAATGAAAAAACAGCTGAAGTTGATGTCATTTTTGACTAAGATTCTTCTCATATTTAGTCCAGAATGGCAGTGATCGATAACTAATGTTTATACACAAATCATTTCTTTCTAAGTCCATAGACTAATAAATGCAAGAAGCTGAAAAGATGTTCTGTGTTTCAAATACTATTATTGGATAAATTATAAATTAAGAAGCCAATCTTGCAAAGACTAGTTAGCTTTAAACATTTTTAAGGTATCAAACACAATATTCCAGAGAATATATTAACTTTCATGTGTGTTTATGATGTGGTTTGAGCTTTTTTACATCTTTGCTTTGTTTCTCCACCTCCTTTTTCTTTCTGTTCAGTTTTATATTTCACATAGATTTGTATATTTCAGAAAAATTAAATTCTTAAAAATTTTAAGATATAAAATTAACTGACCAGAAATTTGAGTGTCATTTGAGGGGCATTCTGCTAGAAAAGCATTGAATGAATCATAGAGGGCCAAGGTGGAACTCAGTTCTGCTCTCAGTTCTGCTACCATTTAAATAAACTTAGGTGAGCCAGTTTACTGGAATTCTCCTGCCTTCAGTTATCACATCTCTAAAGTAAGGATCACAATCTGTTTCTTACTCACCTTGGAGTTGTAGCAATCATATGTGCACTTCGAAAATGCTAAGTGTTTATCTATAAGGTCTTGTTACTATTTTACAGCATCATCTTTGCTAGGATTAAGTGGAGTGATCTGTCATTCCAAAGACATTACACTGTGCTAGTCACAAGCAAGGATGCTTCCAATTACATCATTAAAAGCAGGAACTTAGTTTTCTTAACTGCAAAATGGGATTTAGTAATTATACAAAAAATGGAATTAAAAAGAATTTATCACAACTCCTGATAAAAGTTAGGCCTCAAAAACAAGTGTGTGCAGAAGTAAATGTCTGCACTGCTTTTTGACCTGGAGCAGTCAAATGGACTTTGAGGAATGGGATTAGAATTAGGAATGTGAAACTGACCAGGTGTGGAAATGTGTCCCAAGTGCAGAGTTTCACAGGAAGTCATCTTCTCGCTTTCCCCTAACATTCCATTAGAGCATGGAATGATCTGCTTCCCTGTGTTTGTCTCTTTAGAAGAGGATTATTATTGGTCATAAGTTTCTGCTAAATGTCAGACAATCAGATGACATTTTACTGACTGCTGTTTCCCGACATTTTACACATTGGAATTTTTAACCAATGTTTTTATTAAACATTGTAGAGCTAATCCAGTACACATTTAAGAAACATTTAACCAGCCCTAGCTAGTTTATTTAAGGTCTTTATGCAACTATTTACAAAAAGCTATTATTAAAACTTTACCTGTATTCTAATAAAATGGGGAAATAAAATATATTAGTATATTAGATATGTATATAGCTTTATGTGACAATGTACAAGAAATACATGGGAAAAATAATAAAAACAGTACATAATACATACTGTTTTATAGATATTCATGCTCTTTTTTTTTAAAAAAAGAAAGATTATTTGGCCAGCACCGTGACTCAACAGGCTAATCCTCTGCCTTGCGGCGCCAGCACACCGGGTTCTAGTCCCAGTTGGGGCGCCGGATTCTGTCCCGGTTGCCCCTCTTCCAGGCCAGCTCTCTGCTGTGGCCTGGGAGTGCAGTGGAGGATGGCCCAGATGCTTGGGCCCTGCACCCCATGGGAGACCAGGAAAAGCACCTGGCACCTGGCTCCTGCCATCCAATGAGCGCGGTGCGCTGGCCGCAGAGCGCCTTCCACAGCAGCCATTGGAGGGTGAACCAACGGCAAAAGGAAGACCTTTCTCTCTGTCTCTCTCTCTCACTGTCCACTCTGCCTGTCAAAAAAAAAAAAAAAAAGATTATTTATTTGAAAGGCAGAGTTAGAAAGAGAGAAGGAGATATGTACAGGAAGATTTTCTGTCGTCTGGTTCACTCCCCCAAATGGCCATAATAGCCAGGGCTGGGCCAGGCCCTAGCCAGGAACTTGGAACTCCAACTGGGTCACCCACGTGGATGGCAGTGGCTAAGTACTCAGGCCATCCTCCACTGCTTTCCCAGGCACATCAGCCAGGACTCAAACCTGCACCTATATGGATTGCAGGCACTGCAGGCGGTGGCTTAATCTGGTATGACACATCGCTGGCACCTAGTTTTTCTTTTTAGAATAAGGATAAATTAAAACGAAAAATGGTGTAATGCAAAAACATTGTCTTTAGATGATGTTTTGCATACCACTCTTTTGGTATAAAATGGTGAAGCATTTAGACAAGTCTCCTTTAGGAGACACTACAGGATTAGATGGTATCTGAGCTTTTAAGTGCAGCTAAATACACCTCCTTACACCTAATATAAGTGCTTTCATTGATATCTACGATATCCTTTGGCTACTCCTCAGGATCAAAAGCCAGATGAGAAAGTATCCCTGTGAAAAAATGCAGTGCAAATGGTGAAGGTACATTCAGAATTTATAGAGAAACGATTCCTTACTTCAGTTTTTGCAGCTTGGAGACTTTAAAATATATCGTTAACATTTAATCCTTGTTAGTATTCCTAACCCAACCCAACCCAGTTAATCTAATTTGTGGCAGATTTGCCTGTTCTTAGATTTTCTTATTAATGTAATCACAAAATTTATGGTCTTCTATACTTTATTTCTTTTTTAAAATTTATTATCTAAAGTAAGCAAATTTCATGTATTTTATATATACAGATTTAGGAACATAATGATACTTCCCACCGCAGTCCCCCTCCTCCCTGTGCTCACACGCTTCTTCCTCCCTCATCTCTTATTCCCTCTCAGTGTTTATGGTGATCTACTTTCAGTTTACTTTATACTCATAAGATTAACCCTACACCAAGTAAAGAGTTCAGTAAGTCCTAAGAAGAAAAAAACATTGTTCCTCAATAGTAGAGACAAGGGCTGTAAACAATCATCAGCTTTCAAAATGTCAATTTCACGCCTGAAGGTTACATTTTTGGTACTCTATTAGTTACCACAGATCAGGGAAAACATATGGTATTTGTGTTTTGGGGACTGGCTTATTTCACTAAGTATAACGGTTTCCAGGTGCATCCATTTTGATGTAAAAGACACAATTTCATTCTTTTTTATGGCTGAATAATATTCCACTGTGTGTGTGTGTGTATGTTTGAGAGATATTACAATTTCTTTATCCAGTCATCAGTTGATGTACATCTGGGATGATTCCATATCTTAGCTATTGTAAATTGAGCTACAATAAACATGGGAGTAAAAATAACTCTTTGCTCTACTGATTTCATTTTGTTTGGGTAAATACCCAGGAGTGTGATTGGTGGGTCATATGATAGATCTGTTTCGGATTTCTGAGACATCTCCATACTGTCTTCCACAGTGGCTGTACTAGTTTACATTTCCAACAACAGTGGATTAGTGTGCCTTTTAATCACATCCTTGCCAGCATTTATTTTTTTGTTGATTTCTGTTTGAGAACTATTCTGACTTTAGTGAGGTGAAACCTTATTATGGATTTGATTTGCATTTCCCTGATGGCTAGTGATCCTGAGCATTTTTTCAAGTGTCTATAGGCCATTTGAATTTCCTCTTTTGAAAAATGTCTATTCAAATCTTTGCCTGCTTCTGAAATGGATTGTTTGTTTTGTCATTGTTGAGTGTCTTGAATGCTTTATAGATTTTGGATATTAATCCTATATTTGCAATTTTTTATCCCATTCTATCAGTTGTTTATTCACTTTGCTGAGTGTTTACTTTGCAGTGCAGAAGCAGCTAAGCTTGATGTAATCCCATTTATCTATTTTGGCTTTGATTACCTATATTTCTGGGATCTTTTGCAAGAAGTCTTTGCTTATGCCAATGTCTTCCAGAGTTTTCCTAGTGTTTTCCTTTAATAATTTGGTGGTATCATGATTTAGATTTAGATCCTTGATTTCTTTCGAGTTGATTTCTCTATAAGGTGTAAGGTAGCTGTCTTGTTTCATAGTTTTGCAAGCTGAGATCCAGTTTTCCCAGCACCATTTGTTGAAGAAACTGTCCTTTCTCCAGGGATTGATTTTAGCACCTTTGTCAAAGAATAGTTGGTTTTAGATGTGTGGATTGATTTCTGGAGTTTTTTTTTTTTCTGTTCCATTGATCTACATGTCTATTTTTGTCCCAATTCCAGGCTGTTTGGATTATAACTGGCCTATAGTATTTTTTTTAAAATTTTTTGACAGGCAAAGTTAAACAGTGAGAGAGAGAGAGACAGAGAGAAAGGTCTTCCTTTTCCATTTGTTCACCCCTCAAATGGCCGCTGTGGCTGGTGTGCTGTGCCGTGCTGATCCGAAGTCAGGAGCCAGGTACTTCCTCCTGGTCTCCCATGCGGGTGTATGGCCCAAGCACTTGGGCCATCCTCCACTGCCTTTCCGGGCCACAGCAGAGAGCTGGACTGGTAGAGGAGCAACCAGGACAGAATCCTGAGCCCCAACTGGGACTAGAACCTGGGGTGCCGGTGCCGCAGGCTGAGGATTAGCCTAGTGAGCCGTGGTGCTGGCCCTGTAGTACGTTTTAAAATCTGCTGTTGTGATGCCTCCAGCTTTGTTTTTGTTGTTTAAGATTGCTTTAGCTATTTGGAGTTTCTTCTGTTTCCATATGAATTTAGCTTCACTTTTTCTAGATCTGAGGAGAATGTCATTGGTGTTTTGATTGGTATCACATTGAATCTTTAAATTGCTTTCGGTAGTATGAACATTTTGGTGATGTTAATTCTTCCAATCCATGGACATGGAAGATTTTTCCTTTTTTTAATGTCTCCTTCTATTTCTTTCTATAATCTTTTGTAATTTTTATCAGAGATTTTTCACTTTCTTGATTAAATTTATTCAAGGTTTTCGCTTTCATGTAGCTATTATGAATGTGATTGATCCTGAAAGTTCTTTCTCAGCATGACATTGTTTGTGTATACAAAGGCTATTGACTTTTGTGTGTTGATTTTATTTTATTTTTTAAAAAGCTTTTATTTAATAATTACAAATTTCATAGGCACAGCTTTTGGATTATAGTGGTTCTTCCCCCTATACCCACCCTCCCATCCCCACTCCCATTCTACCTCCTATTCTTTCTTCCATCCCATTCTTCACTAAGATTCATATTTAATTATCTTTATATACAGAAGATAAACTCTAAACTAAGTAAAGATTTAAACAGCTTGCACCCTGTGTGTTGATTTTAAATACTGAAACTTTACCAAAGTGTCTTATAAGTTCCAATAAGGCTCTTAGGGGATTCTTTTGGTTCCCCTTCTTATAGAATCCTGTCATTTGCCAATAGGGATAATTTGACTTCCTCCTTTCAAATTTGTTTCCCTTTAATTTCTTTTTCTGGCCTAATGACTCTGGCTAAAATTTCCAGGACTATATTGAATAGCAGTGGTGAAAGTGGGCATCCTTGTCTGGTGCTTCCAACTTTCCCCCATTCAATAATATGCTGACCATGGGTTTTTCATAAATTTCTTTGATTGTGTTGAGGAATGTTCCTTCTGTATCCAATTTGCTTAGAGTTTTCATCATGAAAGGGTGTTGTATTATATCAGATGTTTTCTCTGCATCTATTGAGATAATCATATGGTTTTTATTCTGTTTATTAATGTGATGTTTCACATTTATTGATTTGTATATGTGGAACCATCCCTTCATATGAGGGATAAATCCCACTTGGTTTGGATGAATGATCTGTTGTGTTGTTGGATTTGATTAATTAGTATTTTGTTGACAAGGATTGTTTCATCTATGTGCATCAGAGATATTTGCCTGTAGTTATCTTTCTTTGTGGTGACTTTTTCTGGTTTTGAAATTAAGGTAATGCAGGCCGGCGCCGTGGCTCAACAGGCTAATCCTCCGCCTTGCGGCGCCAGCACACCGGGTTCTAGTCCCGGTCGGGGCGCCGGATTCTGTCCCGGTTGCCCCTCTTCCAGGCCAGCCCTCTGCTGTGGCCCAGGAGTGCAGTGGAGGATGGCCCAAGTGCTTGGGCCCTGCACCCCATGGGAGACCAGGAAAAAGCACCTAGCACCTGGCTCTTGCCATCGGATGAGCGCGGTGCGCCAGCCGCAGCGCGCTGTCCGCGGCAGCCATTGGAGGGTGAACCAACGGCAAAGGAAGACCTTTCTCTCTATCTCTCTCTCTCACTGTCCACTTTGCCTGTCCAAAAAAAAAAAAAAAAAAAAAAAAAAGAAATTAAGGTAATGCTAGCCTCATAGAAGGAGTTTTGGAGGATTTCCTCCTTTCAATTGTTTTAAATAGTTTGAGAAGTATTAGAATTAGTTTATCTTTAAAAGTCTGGTATAATTTAGCAGTGAATTCATCTGATTCATCTGGTCCTTTGCTTTTATTTGTTTTGGGAGGGTCTTTATTACCAATTCAGTCTCCATCTTGGTTACTGGTCTGTTTAGGTTCTTTATGTCTCTGTGACTCAATTTTGTTAGATTATATGTATTCAAGAATCCATCAATTTCTTCTAGATTTTCCAATTTATTTTCATATTGGTGTTTAGTAATTCCTGGTGATTCTTTTAATTTTTGTGGTATCTGTCATTACATTTACTTTTTCATCTCTGATTTTATTGATTTGGGACTTCTCCCCATTTTTTGGTTAGTTGGGCCAATGGTGTATCAATTTTGCTTACATTTTCAAAAAACAGCTCTTCATTTCACTGATCTTTTGTATTTTTGTTTCAATTTTGTTTGTTTCTTCTCTTAGTTATTTCTTCATACTAATTTTTGGTTTAGCTTGTTGTTGTTTTTCTAGGTCCTTGAGATGCATTGATAGTTCATTTATTTGGTGCCTTTCAATTTATTGATGTAGGCACCAATTGCTATAAATGTCCCTCTTACATTGCTTTTGCTATATCCCATGTGTTTTGATTGCTGTATTGTCATCTTCATTTGTTGCCAGAAACTTTCGATTTCCTTTTTCATTTTTTCAATGACCTGCTATTCATTTATGAGTACATCGTTCAGTCATCATGTGTTTGTGTGTTTTCTACAGATTCTTGAGTTGTTGATTTTCAGCTTCATTCCATTGTGGTAAGAAAAGATGCATGATATGATTTCAAATTTTTTGAATTTGCTGAAACCTGCTTTATGGCCTAGTACATGGTCTATCCTAGAAAAGTTTCATGTACTGATTAAAAGAATTATGTATTCTGTAACTTTGGGATGAAAACTTCTGTAGCGATTTTGTTTTTCTGCTTTCTTTGGTGCTCAGCTAACTTTTAAGTGAGTATAAGGCCTTTTCCTATTAGTACTTTCTGAGAAGAATAGAACTAGATGTTCTTCTCATTCTTAATAAAATCAACCAGAATTATTAGAGTTCATAATTATGTTCTCCTGCTTTGAGAAGATGAATTTGGTAAAATGAAAGCATGGTGTGTATGATAGTTTTATTTAAAAGAATACAGAAAATAAAAAAAGAAAACTGTAGAAGCTTTAAAGGGCAGAATATATCCTGAACTTTATCAGTGAGTAAATAATGTTTATGCCACAGAAAATTAATTTTGGGTCATCCTTTATTGTTTGAGTAAAATACATGTCACATGACACTCTTTTCTCTATTTTCAGACTTTCAGAAATGTTTTTTGTACCTCTTAAAAAATTAAAATATTCAGAATCATTTAATATGAAAACATACTTGAATGAAATAGCATGGGAACTTATATTTAGCTCAAACATTTGTCACTGTGTTTCATGCTTCACCAACCCATAAAAGAGGAAAATAAAAGTCCTTTGATTTTTCAACCTTCCAACTCTGGAACACGGTGTCCCTGACTTTAAAATGGATTATGTCCAAAAGAGAAAAATGAAAAGATATCTTGATATACTATTAAATGTTAGTATTTTTAGTATTTCAAAAATTTTCTGTATATATCCTCCCATTAAAATATGTGATTATGACATTTCCAAGAAGTGGTGGCATCTGGTGTTAAGGACAGAGTGGGAATTTGCCACAGAGACCTGATTCTCCCACATATTCTCTCTGAAGAAGAAAGTTATCTGAAGCCACATATGGTGTCATTGCTGCCTAATGTGAGATAAACTTGTAAAAATGTATTAGCTTTCAGCAGTACTACGACTTGTGAATAATGTTAGGAAATAGAGAGCATTAAGAGATGTTAAATTCTATAGATACATACGTATGTGTGTATATTTATGTATTCATATAATTATGATTAATTGTCATCATTTTCCTCTTAAATAGATATATAAATATTCACACACACATGTTTATATTCATATATTATAAAATAGGTCACCAAGAAGTTAAATCCCTTGCCCAGGGTTACTTAGTTGGCAAGTAAAAGAGCTGGGATTCAGACTTGCCCCAAAAAGTAGAGTTAGAAACGTGCCAGGGGATTCTGATTCAATCCCATCAAGGTGGTGTTGGACCTCTCAGTAGCAGAGATGTCCATTTGCTCGGGAGGACGCCCAAAGATCCAGACTCCAGACGAGTTGATGCAAAAAACACGAGGTATTAATTGAACGTTTGCGGAAACGGGCCCCCACCTCAGGCGGTGAGGAGCCCTGAGCAGCAGTTTCACACAGCTTATATAGGCAACAGATTAGCATATTCTTAGGCGGGGAATGCTGAGGTGTTACAGGATTGGTCAGTTCAGAGGGTCCATTAGCATATGGGAGAGTGCTGACGAAGAATGCTGAGGGAGAGTGCTGAGGGAGAGTGCTGAGGTGGCACAGGATTGGCCGGTCGCAGTGACATCATAAGAGCGCGCCCAGAAACTCTCTGAAGGGAGGGGCAGTTCTGCTCCAGGTTCACCTAGAGTTCACCCAGAGAAGGGAGGGGCAGCTCCGCTCTGGGCATGCTCAGAGGCTTCCCGAAGGTGAGGGGTGGCTCCCCTCTGAGCATGCTCAGAAGCTTCCCGAAGGGGCGGGGCGGCTCCGCTCCGGGCGCAGTCCCTCCGCACCGGCGCCTGTGGCCTTGCGGGGCGCCCTGAGGAGACCCAACGATCACCCGCGGCCGGGGCATCCTGAGGATGGCTTAGGGGTGGGGAGACCCCTTGGCTGCCGGCCGAGGGCGAGGAGTCTGGTCCGGGGGCGGCTGGGCCCGCGCAGACGCCACGATCACGCGGGGTCTGAGCGTTCCCATGGCAACCCGCGGCCGCGGAGCCTCGACGAAGACCCGGGGGTGAGGCGGCCCCTCCACTCCAGAGCGGCCCCGCCACACGGGGTCCGTGTGGGCCGGGACGACGCTGCCACTGCCCGCGGGCCGCCAGACAAGGGGGTGTGGGGCCCGAGGCCGCCACAGGGCCCGGCGCCTCTCCCTGTAAGGGTCCTTCAGTGGCATGTGTCAATGCCATCTCACTAGTCCAAGTGATCAATTTCAGTTCACAATTGATCACACTGATAGGTCTAAGAGTCAAAGGGATCACATAAACAAGACTAGTGTCTGCTAATACTAACTGTTAGAATCAAAAAGGGAGAGAACAATCTAACATGGGAAGCAGGATACACAGCAGACTCATAGAATGATAGATGTACTAAACAGCACTCTGGCCTCAGAATCAGCCCTTAAGGCATTTGGATCTGGCTGAAGAGCCCATGAGAGTATTTCAGGCATGGAAAGCCAAGACACTGTGGCCAACAACAACAACAACAACAACACAACCCTAAATGAAAGATCTCAGTGAGTGAGATCCCAGTGGAAAGAATGGGCCATCAGGGAAGTAGGTACTTTCTCTGAAGGGAGGAGAGAACTTCCACTTTGACTATGACCCTGTCGGAATAAGATAGAAGCTGGCGAACCCTAAAGGCTTCCAAAGCCTTCGCAACTCATGACAAGAGCCTAGGGAGATTACTGATGCCATAAACAAGAGTGTCAATTTATTAAGTCAACAACAGGAGTCACTGTACACTTACTCCTCATGTAGAATCTCTGTCCTAAATGTGCTGTACATTGTGATTTAATGGTATAACTAGTACTCAAACAGTATTTTACACTCTGTGTTTCTGTGTGGGTGCAAACTGTTGAAATCTTTACTTAATATATGCTAAATTGAACTTCTGTATATAAAGAGAATTGAAAATGAATCTTGATGTGAATGGAAGGGGAGAGGGAGTGGGAAAGGGGAGGGTTGCGGTGGGAGGGAAGTTAGGGTGGGCCGGAAGCCATTGTAATCCATAAGCTGTACTTTGGAAATTTATATTCATTAAATAAAAGTAAAAAAAAAAGAGCTGGGATTCAAATCCAGGCCATATGATTGCAGAGTCTGTGTTCTAAACTAGTCTGCAGTATTGCCTCCCAGGACTTCCTGGGAGGATGTACCGTTATTCCATCTATGTTGATATTACTGAGAATATCCTTGAATTTTCTTTAATGAGATTGATTGCCGACACCTCATGAGCCAATCCAGAGAGGGAAACATCCATAACATCTTGATCTGGCAATATGAAAAGGAAATTTCAGGTGTCCTGACTAATTGTTGTCCACAGATAATCTTCGTTTGGTCTGTGGTTTTGGCCTTTATGGTGTTTTACATTTTAATTAGTTACCAAAATAAACGCAACGACATTTTAAAGTTTTATATATGGATCTGAATTTTTGCACTCTTCACTGGATTCTTTTTTTGTTTCCCACAGTCTTCCCCATCTTGTCTCCCAGAAACTGGAGCTGAGAGATACCTTTGTCACATCTGTACTTACTCTAGTTCATTTGTATGTTTTAGCTGCTCAGCTGATTTCACATTTTATTTTGGGACACTAGAACAAAATCGTTGTTTTCAAGAGTTAATGGAAAAAAACAATTATTGCAACTTGTTAAAGGGGAATGCATTTGTTCCTGCTGAAAATACAGGAGGAGTTAAAGCAAGTTCCTTAACTTTCAGAAGAATAGGATGTTTTCTGAATTTTAGGTTCTGTTCATACTACAGAATGACAAAAAAATACATTTTAATGCCATGGTCAATGTGTCCTATTCCAGGGAAGACTATAATGTGAACAGAGTGAACAGTGAAAGCATTTGAGAGCAATATTACAGATACCTCTTTCTCCAAAGATGGAAAACCATTAACTCTCTACAAATAGTGCCCAACAAAAAAGAAGTCACAAGAATAAACACTAATTCAGTAATGTCTGCTAGATAAGAAATGTACAAATGTTTTTCTAATGTGCTGCTGATACTTTTCAAAAATGATTTATTTATTTACTTATTTATTTGAAAGGCAGAGCAACAGAAAGAAGAGAGAGATAGGGAGAGAGAGAGATATATTGAAATGATATTATCACTAGTTCATTCCCCAAAAGACTGCAATAGCCAGAAAGTAGGAGCCAGGAACTCCATCTTGGTCTTCCACACAGGTGGCATGGATCCATGTTTGTGGGCCCATTTTCTGCTCCCTTCCCTGGTTCATTAGTAGGAAGCTAGGACTCAAATGTGGACTGGGACTCAAGCTGACACTCTGTTGATATGAGATGCCTGTGTCACAAATAGTGGCTTAACCTGCCACTCCACAATGGCCACCCTTACTGCCGCTAGTTTTATCGTGATTAGAAATTTCTTTATCATCAACTGTCACATGCAGCATTGCATAACTGAATATACTTTGGAATGTGAGTTTACAATGTTTGCCTTTATCTGTGATGTATGTCAATTATCTCATATCTGAAACGCTTGGCACCAGAAGTATTTTAAATTTTGGATATTTTTAGATTTTGAAATATTCACATAATGAGATATCATGGGGTTGTGACCCTAGTCTAAATACAGAATCCAGATATATTTCATATACTCCTTATATGTATAGCCTGAAGGTAGGTTTATACAGTAGTCTTAGCAAACCAGCATTTGGTCTGTGACCCATCACATGAAGTCAGATGTGGAATTTTCCACTGTGGTAGAACATCATTGCTCAAAAAATTTTGGATTTTGGATTTTAGGTATGTGGACTAGGTATGCTCAGTCTCTGCATGCATTCTGCTTTATGCCTTATTTTATTTGCACTAAGGATTTGTGGATTGTACACTCAAGCATCCAGGTGTTTAGTTATTGGTTCATTCATATGTTCGTTTGCAAGGTGGTTACTGAGTGCCTGCCGTGTGCTAGGTTCTCAGATTCATTATTGTACTTTATAACCTGACCTATGCCTGGTTAGATCAATGAAGGAAATTCCATTTGTGTGGAGGATGCTCTGTGTACTCAGTGTTGTATTTGGAGGCTTGAATGGAGATACTGATATTATTAATCAAGACTTAATTTCCTCCCATTTGAGTTCTAAAATTACTGGCACAGTAGAAAACATGAGTCCGCTGGCACTGTAGGGGAAGGGATGATGAGATTTTAATGATCTAATTATTTTTCTTTGTGAAAAAATTGTCAAGTTGCTTCCCCCTCCTATCATTCCTTAAAGTCCTTCTCAGAGCCTTGAAGTTCAGTTACATTCTGTTTGGTAAGTGGTTTGCTTCATGTTGCCTTTTCCTCCTCTTTTTCTTTCAGCTTCACCCTGATTTGTCCACATTAGAGAAGTATTTCAATGAGAAATATATCAAGGCTACTTTCCTATAGTATAATGATGATGTCAGTGAAGTTTTACAGTGTCTTTAGTTCTTTTATCTTACACTAAAAAGGGCAGTCTATAATTCTAATCAGATCTTTTAAGGTTCCAGAATTATGATTCAGACAGAGCCTTTAGGAAAATGTAAGTTTGCTTCTCATTCTTCCTAATGTTAAAACACATTTAACACCATCTTGGCCACTTGCATGCTGTACAACTACAATAGATTCCAATGGACGCTATCTGCCAGAAGCCTGTTAATGCCCTAATGATAGCAATTTATGTCAACTTAGTCGCAATGAAGACACAAGAGGGAAGAAAGAGTATATCCAAATGGGTATATTATAAATGAAAACTAGTTCTCTCTTTCTCCCAGAATCATGGGTGAAAATTATGGATGTAAGCTACACTGAATAGAGGTTCTTTTTTTCCCATTCCATGTACTTGGATGGAATGACTGAGGAGTGTGTGTGTGTGTGTTTGTGTGTGTATGTGTGTGCACGCATGCATGTGTGTGTGGTAGTGGGGGACAGAGGAAAGCGAAGGAGTCACAAAAAGAAGGAAATCAAGAGAGTAAAGATTTCTTTTTTAGTAACTTCAACCAAAGAAACACATGTTTCATTAGGTACTTACCAAACTCCCATTCTTGGCTATCGATCTGATAGACTCAGCTCCATCAAATGGCAAGAGTAGTTGGAATACCTAGAACATGGAAACATGTTTTGTAGATATTTGTTTTCTTTTTCATAAGAAATAAAAGTTAAGATAAATGCATGGCATATTATTATCATCTTCAACATTTACGGCTACATTTGTGTAAATAAAGTGTTCTAGGCTCCGGAAGTACATAAATTCGAGGGAGTGTTAAGCATTGTAGTTTTCTTGTTTTATTTTTTAACCACCAGGGATCTTATAAATTATGGATAAAACAGATCATATACATGTATAGATAATTAAAGATGTTTTTGGTAAGTATATGCACAATAATAATATAAGAAAGGATAAGATATTAATATGAAATAAGCTTCAAGGGAAATTATTGAGGCTTAGTGATCTAGGACCTAATATTAACCAGAAAAAATTACAATTCAAAAGAATTGAAGTCCAATGTGCAGAAAACACATTTATTTCTTTTTATTTTCTCCATGAGGGATATATGTTTTTTGCAAGATAACTTAGGTTTAAGTTGCTCATCTGCTGTTTGTTTGCCTTGTCCCAACTACTTGCTTTAGAACATTGGTCAGAAAATTGTTTCTATAAACAGCCAAATATTAAATATTTTAGACATTGCATGTCATGTGTTTTTTGTCATAATCATTCAGTTATGTAATTGTAGTTTGAAAACAGCTGTAGACAACATGTAATAAATGAGCATAGTTGGATTCCAACAGAACTTTATTTATGAACATTGGAGTAACAATTCCATATAATTTTCACACATCATTTTTCATTTGATTTTCCACATTTATTTAAAAAGATGCTGGCGAGGATGTGGAGAAAAAGGGACACTAATCCACTGTTGGTGGGAATGCAAACTGGTAAAGCCAGTATGGAAGTCAGTTTGGAGATTGCTCAGTAACCTGAATATAACCTACCGTTCAACCTGGCCATCCCACTCCTTGGAATTTACCCAAAGGAAATTGGCAAATAAAAGAGATGCCTGCACCTCAGTGTTTATTTCAGCTCAATTCACAATAGCTAAAACATGGAATCAACCTAAATGCCCATCAACAGAAGACAAGATAAAGAAATTATGGGATATACACTATAGAATACTATGCAGCAGTAAAAAAAAAAAATGAAATCTGGTCATTTGCAACAAAATGGAGGAATCTGGAAAACATCATGCTGAGTGAAATAAGCCATTCCCAAAGGGACAAATATATGTTCTCCCTAATTGGTGACAACTAACTGAGTGCCTAAAAGGAAAACTGTTGAAGTGAAATGGACGCTATGAGAAACAATGACTTGATCAGCCGTTGTCCTGACTGTTGAGGAGCAACTTAATATTTTATTTCTTTTAGTGTTTTTTGTTCTACTTAATACCATTGGTTGAAATCTTTAATTAACACATAATTATTCTTAGATGTTTAAATTTAACTGAAAAGTGATTCCTGTTAAATATGAGTGGGAATAAGAGAGGGAGGAGATGTACAGTTTGGCACATGCTCACTTGGATTTACCCATAATGGTAGAGTTAGAAACGTGCCAGGAGATTCCAATTCAATCCCATCAAGGTGGCATGTAGCAGTGCCATCTCACTAATCAAAGTGATCAGTTTCAGTTCATAATTGATCAGTTCTTAATCATATCATCTTAATGACAGGATTAAGTGTCAAAGGGATCACATAAACAAGACTAGTGTCTGCTAATACTAACTGATAGAATTAAGAAGGAAAGAATGATCCAACTTGGGAAGTGGGATACACAGCAGACTCATAGAATGGCAGATGTCCTAAACAGCACTTTGGCCTCAGACTCGGCCTTTAAGGCATTCGGATCCGGCTGAAAAGCCCATGGGAGTATTTCAGGCATGGAAATACAAGACACTGTGGCAAAAAAAGTGGCCTAAATGAAAGATCTCTGCGAGTGAGATCCCAGTGGAAAGAATGGGCCATCAGGGAAGTAGGTACTTTCTCTGAAGGGAGGATAGAACTTCCACTTTGATTATGGCCTTGTCTAAATTAAGATTGGAGTTGGTGAACTCAAGAGGATTCCATAGCCTTGGCAGCTCATGACAAGAGCCTCGGGTGATGACTGACATCATAAATAAGAGTGTCAATTGTTAAATCAACAACGGGAGTCACTTTGCACCTGCTCCCCATGTAGCACCTCTGTCCTTAATGTGTTGCACTATGTGAATTAGCAGTAAAACTACTACTAATACAGTACTCTATACTTTGTGTTTGTGTGGGTGCAAACTGTTGAAATCTTTACTTAGTAAATACTAAGTAGATCTTCTGTATATAAAGATAATTGAAAATGAATCTTGATGAAGAATGGGATGGGAGAGGGAGTAGGAGATGGGATGGTTGTGTGTGGGAGGAAGGTTATGGGGGGGAAAATGCCGCTATAATCCAAAAGTTGTACTTTGGAAATTTATTAAATAAAAGTTAAAAAAAAAATAGAGTGGTTGAGGCAGATTCTGTGCATGTGATAGGAATGCCTGAATCTACTTTGTCTTGGTAACTAGGCTTATGTCCTTCTGCAGGAGATCTGAGAATTCCTCTATGTCAGTGATACTGATGATTTTACGATGGCATTTCTTTAATGTTCCACATTATTTTGAAATAGCAAATAATAAAACATTAAAAATTATTTTCTGTGTATTTGAAAGGCAGAATGACATATACACACATACATACACACATAGAATTTCCATATGCTGGTTCACCCCCAGTGTTTGCAACAGCCAGGGCTGGGGCAGGGCCAAAGCCAGGAGCTCAGAGCTCAATCCCTCATTGGTGGTAGGGACCAGACTACTTGAACCATCACCTGTTGCCTGCCAGCCTGCACATTAACAGAATGCCAGATCAAAAGCAGAGGCAGGACTCAAACCATTTAATATTGCAGTCTAAATAATAAGTAACCATCAGAACTTTGTTATTTAGAAAAACATATTTTAGCACTTTTAAACATTCTTCAAAGTTAAACTTGAATACCTAGTTGAGAGGTGTCGAGGGAGGGAATCTTCATTCTTCTGCATTTGGATAACCAGTTTTCCCAGCACTCTTTATTGAAGAGACTATCTTTACTCCAGTCTGTGTTTTTGGTGACTTTGTCAAGAATCAATTTGCTGAAGAGAAATAAATTCATTTCTGGCCTCTTTATTCTGTTCCAGTGGTCCATGTGTCTTTTTTATGCCAGGACTATGTTGTTTTGATTTCAGTAGCTCTGTGGTACATGTTGAAGTCTGACATTATGATGCTTCCCTTTTTGTTCAAGATTGCTTTGACTATTTTAGTAAGAATTTTAGTTTTTTTCCCCCAGCTTTGTGAGGAATATTGTTGTTTTTATAGGAATTGCATTAATATGAAAATCACTTGGGTAATATGGACATTTTATTAATATGAATTCTTCCAACTAATGAATATTGGAGATCTTCCCACTTTTATGTGTGTGTGTCTTCAATTACTTTCATTAGTGTTTTGTGATTTTCATTGTGAAAGCCTTCTACATTCTTGATTATATTTATTATATATTATTTTATTGTAGCTTTTGTGAATGGTATTGTTCATATAATTTCTTTCTCTGGGAGTTCTTTGTTGGTGCATAAAAATACTACTGATTTGTGAGCACTCATTTTGTATACTGAAATTCACTGAATTGTGAATCAATTCCAGTAGTCTTTTGGTGGAATCTTTAGGTTTTTCTATACAGAGGGTGATTTCATCTGTAAACAGATTTGATGTTCTCCTTTCCTATTTCTAGGTCTTTTATTTCTCTTGTACAGTTGCTCTGGCTAAAACTTTTAGTACTATTGAATAAGTGGAGTATAAGTGGACATTCTTGTCTGCTTCTAGACCTTTGAGGAAATGATTTCAGTTTTTTCCTATTCATTATGATGTTGCCTGTGGAATTTCATATTTAGCCTTTATTATGTTGAGGTATATCTTTTCTAAACCTAATTTGTTCAGGATTTATTTATCGTGAATGGACATTGAATTTTATTGAATGTGTTTTCTGCTCTTGTTGAGATGATCATATGATTTTTATCCTTGTTTCTGTTGGTGTAATGTATTAAGCTTACTGATTTGCATGTGTTGAACTATTCTGAATCCCAGGATAAATCCTACATGATCATGATGAATGAACTAAAAATGGATTGAACAACTAAACATAAAACCTGACACTAGAAAATCAATTACTAGAAGAAAACAAATGGGGGAACAATTCAAGACATCAGTACAGACAGTATTTTTTTGGAGATGACTATAAAACACAGACAAGAAAAGAAAAAAATAGACGTACAGGATTATATCAAACTAAAGAAGTTTCTGCACATCAACAGAAACAATCTGCAATGAAGAGACAAGTGACAAAATGGGAGAAATTATTTGCATATTATTCATCTGGCAGAGTATTAATATCCAGAATATATAGCAAACTAAAAAAAAAAAAAAAACTACCAACAAAAACCAGAGTCCAGTTAAGAAATGGGCAAAGATCTGAATAGTCATTTCTCAAAAGAAGAAATACATACGGGAATACAAATTAGAATAGCAATTTTGGAAAACATATTGGGAATTACTAAAAAAAAAAAAAGACTAAAAATAGATTTACCCTGTGACCTAGCTATGCCACTTTTGGGTGTATATATGAGGGAAATGTAATCAGCATATGACAGAGATACTTACAATCTCGGTCACTGAAACACTATTCATGAGAACAAAAATTTGGAATCAACGTTGGCGTTCATTGATGGAGGAATAGATTTTTAAAATGTGATGCTGGGTGGGAATTTGGTCTGGTGGCTAAACTGCTGGATAATAGTCTTTCCATGTTGGAGGCTCTGGGTTTGAGTACCAACTGTGTCGCCCAGTTCCACATTCCTGCTAATGGGAGGCAAATTCCTTCTCTGGGAGGCAAAGTGGTGATGGCTCAAGTGATTGGGTACTTGCCCCTGATGTGGGACACCTGGATTTTTTTTATAATGCTTTTATTTAAAGAATAAAAAATTTCCAAAATATAGCTTATAGATTACAATGGCTTCCCCCCCATAACTTCCCTCCCACCCGCAACCCTCCCCTTTCCCACTCCCTCTCCCCTTCCATTAACATCAAGGTTCATTTTCAATTCTCTTTATATACAGAAGATCAGTTTAGTATATATTAAGTAAAGATTTCAATAGTTTGCCCTCACATAGCAACATAAAGTGAAAAATACAGTTGGAGTACTAGTTATAGCATTAATTCACAATGTATAGCATATTAAGGACAGAGATCCTACATGATATTTTTTTTTAAATTGATTAATTTTCTATGCAATTTCCAATTTAACACCAAGATTTTTTTTTCATTTTTAATTATCTTTATATACAGAAGAACGATTCAGTATATACTAAGTAAAGATTTCATCAGTTTGCACCCACACAGAAACACAAAGTGTAAAATACTGTTTCAGTACTAGTTATAGCATTACTTCACATTGGACAACACATTAAGGACAGATCCCACATGAGACGTAAGTACACAGTGATTCTTGTGGTTGATTTAACAATTTGACACTCTTGTTTATGGCGTCAGTAATCTCCCTAGGCTCTAGTCATGAGTTGCCGAGGCTATAAAAGCCTTTAAGGTTCACCGACTTCAATCTGATTCCGACAGGGTCATAGTCAAAGTGGAGGTTCTCTCCTCCCTTCAGAGAAAGGTACCTCCTTCTTTGATGGCCCCATTCGTTCCACTGGGATCTCACTCACAGAGATCTTTCATTTAGGTCTTCTTTTTTTTCCAGAGTGTCTTGGCTTTCCATGCCTAAAATACGCTCATGGGCTCTTGAGCCAGATCCGAATGCCTTAAGGGCTGATTCTGAGGCCAGAGTGCTATTTAGGACATCTCCCATTCTATGAGTCTGCTGTGTATCTCACTTCCCATGTTGGATCATTCTCTCCCTTTTTCATTCTATCAGTTAGTATTAGCAGACGCCCGTCTTGTTTGTGTGATCCCTTTGACTCTTAGACCTATCAGTGTGATCAATTGTGAACTGAAATTGATCACTTGGACTAGTGAGATGGCCTTGGTACATGCCACCTTGATGGGATTGTATTGGAATTCCCTGGCACATTTCTAACTCCATCATTTGGGGCATGACTGATTGAGCATGTCCCAAATTGTACATCTCCTCCCTCTCTTATTCCCACTCTTATATTTCACAGGGATCACTTTTCAGTTAAAATTTAAACACCTAAGAATAATTGTGTGTTAATTACAGAGTTCAGTCACTAGTACTAGGATAACAAAAAAATACTAAAATGGATAAAGTATTACATTGTACAACAACAGTCAGCACAAGAGCTGATCAAGTTACTGTTTCTCATAGTGTCCATTTCACTTCAATAGGTTTCCTCTTTGGTGCTCAATTAGTTGTCACCGATCAGGGAGAACATATGATATTTGTCCCTTTGGGACTGGCTTAATTCACTCAGAATGATGTTTTCCAGATTCCTCCATCTTGTTGCAAATGACCGGATTTCATTGTTTTTGACTGCTGTATAGTATTCTATAGAGTACATATCCCATAATTTCTTTATCCAAATGTATGCTTTGAATTCCCTGTGATCTTTTGCTGTGAGGTTCCCTTCGTTTACCTACTTTCATGTGGATGGCCGTGTTTCTGTGTTTCTGTGTGTAACACATCTTTAAGCATCTTTTGCAGGGCTGGACGAGTGGCAACAAATTCTTTCAATTTCTGTTTGCAATGAAAGGTCTTTATTTCACCTTCATTCACAAATGAGAGCTTTGCAGGATATAATATTCTGGGCTGGCAGTTTTTCTCTTTTAGTACCTGGGCTATGTCTTGCCATTCCCTTCTAGCTTGTAGGGTTTCTGATGAGAAGTCTGCTGTGAGTCTAATAGGAGATCCTCTGAGAGTAATCTGACGTTTCTCTCTTGCACATTTTTGGATCTTTTCTTTCTGTTTCACTGTGGTGAGTTTAATTACAATGTGTTGTGATGAGGATCTCTTTTGGTCATGTTTTCTAGGGGTTCTATGAGCTTCCTGTACTAGGATGTCTCTGTCCTTTTCCAAAACTGGGAAATTTTCTGCTATTATCTCACTAAAAAGGCCTTCTAATCCTTTCTCCCTCTCCATGCCTTCAGGAACTCCTAGAACTCGAATGTTGGGTTTTTTAATAGTATCCTGTAGATTCCCAACAATATTTTTTAGATTTCTAATTTCTTCCTCTTTTCTTTGGTTTGACTGTATAGTTTCCTGTGCTCTGTCTTCTAAGTCCGATATTCTCTCTTCTGCCTCACCCATTCTGTTTGTAAGGCTCTCTAATGTGTTTTTCATTTGACCTATTGAATTCTTCACTTCATTATGATTTCTCGTTACTATCACAGTTTCATGTTCTACTAGTTGTTTCATTTCAGCTTGATTCCTCCTGAATATTTCATTTTCATGAGAGAGATTTTCTACCTTGTCCATTAAGGATTTCTGTAGTTCAAGAATTTGTTTTTGAGTACTTCTTAGTGTTCTTATCAATTTTTTGAGATCCACTTCTTGCATTTCTTCTATCTTATCATCTTCGTAATCTTGAATTGGGGTGTCTTTTTCATTTGGGGATGCCATAGTGTCTTCCTTGTTCTTATTACCTCGGTTTTTGCGTTTGTTGTTTGGCATATTGGTTTTTTCATTGTGGTGTTTTTTTCTCATTATACTATGACTCTAGATTAAGTGGACTGTCTGCTTTTGATGGAGCCTTAGAGGCTTGAGATGGGTGTGGCCTGAGAGCTCTGTTTGGTTCCTCAGGGTTGAGGGTGTGTCAAAGGAGACACTCCCAGGTTAGGCGTGGCAAATCTCTCTCTGTTACTTTCTTTATTTTTGATTCAAAAGGGAAGTAATTCCACACAGCTGAATGGAATTGGGGGTGGTTAGCAGGCAAATGATATACCCACAGGAGCCAGAGATTGGAAGCTCATTCCCAAGGACCAGAGAGGGAATCTCTGCAGCCTTCAGTGTGGGTTCAAATTCTCCTGCAGTCTCACCACTGGGCTACCAAGGCTACCGAACTGTAGCGTCTCTGGAGAGTACTCACGTGGTGAATTCCGTGAGTTCTCTCCCCCACAGTCTCTTTTTTCACAATCTCAGTTCATTAGCACCACACATTCATTAGGTTCTAATCTCCTGTTATTCACCCCCTCGCCCAGAGTCAGGTTTTTCTGCTAGGCTCAGGGTCTTTGCAGACCTGAGGTCTCCCTGCTTATGACGTATTCCAAAATGGCGCCTGCTCTTTGTCTTGCTCACATTTGAGAGGTGGGCGGAGAGAGAGAAACTGGTGTCCATATCGGTCACTTTTTTCTTTCTTTCTCTCTTTTAGTTAGCCTGGTGAACTTTTCCCCACAGGGTTTCAAGCCTTGTTCACTCTAGTCTCCTCTCTCCGCTTCCCTGCTGGTGTCTTGGGCTATTGAGGTTCGGCTCACCTCGCGTTCCAGTGCTGGTGCATTGAGTCTGCCGCTGGTGTCCCGAACTGCGGGCTCCCACGCTCTCCTCGAAGGTCCACTGTGAATCACTAGTTCTGGAAGTTTTTCCTCTGCTGTTTCTTCCCCTACTCTACCTTGAACCTGCAGTATCTCCACTTTTATTAAACTGTCTCTCCCCGGACTATCAGTGTGCTGCCTTCCTATTCCGCCATCTTGCCCTCTGGATTAAGCCCTACATCCACCCCCAGCCCCAGTTTGAGTTCTGGCTGCTCCACTTCCAATCCAGCTCCATGCTAATGCATCTGGGAAGGCAGTAGAAGATGGCCCAAGTGCTTAGGTCCCTGCATCCCTGTGGGAGACCTGAAGAAGCTCCTGGCTCCTGGCTGTGGATTGGCCCAGCTCTGGCCATTGTGGCCATTTGGGGAGTGAACCATCAGATGAAAGACCTCTTTCTATTTTTCTGCCTCTCTCTCTAACTGGACCTTTCAAATGAATAAGTAATTCATAAGAAGAAAAGGAACAAGACCTGGTATAAGTGAAGGTATTCAGTACCATGTGCCTTGCTTTAATAATTATAAAATATAATTAGAAATACCAATTAAAATTAAAGCTTATCTAAAAATCAAAGTTGAGTTTAAAGTTTCATTTTTTTCTATAAAATTTAAAGACTATTTAATAAAAAGCTTACTCAAATAGTTATCTCGCATATTATTTTTTCCTATCCATTGAAAGGCAGAGAGAAAGAAAGAGAGAGAGAGAGAGAGAGAGAGAGAGAGAGAGAGAGAGAGAGATGGATCTTCCATCTGCTAGTTCATTCCCTAATTGCACATAAAAACCAGGGTAAACCAGTTTTAAACGAGCAGTCCAGAACTCCATCTGGGTTTCACAAATGGGTATCAAAGGCCCCAGTACTTGAGCTATCATCAGCTGCCTCCCAAAATGCATTAGCAGGAAGGTGACTTGGAAGCAGAGCAGTCAGGACTAGAACCCGCTCTCTGATTTAGGATGCTGACAAACTAGTGGTGGCTTAACCTGTTGAGCCACAGAGCCCCTCCCATAAAAATGTCCTTTCTTATGTACTATGAATCTTTAAAACATTTTTGTGATATTTCATTAAGATGTACCCATTTACCCTAGAAACTACAAGTGGTAGCTCTGAATCATAGCAAATAGAAGGAAATTTGATTTATTCTACTTTTAAATAGAAAAAAGAAATTATGTTTCATTCTTATTGTTTTCATGGTCATTGTATATATAAGAGTAAGCTCTTTGATAGTATAATGACATATGTAGATACACATAAAATTTCAACTTAAAATATCAAATAAAAATTACAAAGTATAAATTATAAAACCCACAGAACCGATCTGTTGTTAAATTTTATAGGCAAAAGTACTTTCAACAATGTGAAACAAACTATAAAGTCATAAAAGAACAATTGCTTTTCCACCTTGCACCAAAGATAAAAGATAATGACTCACTAATTTTCTGCTGTATTTTATAATTATCATAACCTACACCAAACAACTGTGGCTCATACACAGTCCCTTTTCTGCTGAACTGTGTGTGCTTGTTCATATGACCTTTGAAACTGAGTAGTAGAAGTAAAGCTTTATGTGATCTTACATTATACAAATAAGCACTGAGAAATGATGGGAATCTCTGTTTTTCCCAGAGTAACAAATTGATTACATTTAGTGCAATATACATATTCTAGAATATAATGTGAGTCATATATATTAATAGCTACATTAAATTATGGAAAAACAAATGGGTAAAATTATACAATAATGCATTTTATTTAACCTACTATAAAATAGTATAATTTCAACAGGTAGTTAAAACTTATCAATGGGATATTTTACATTCGTTTTTATATGAAATTGTTGAAATCAAGTGTGTATTTTACACTGACCACACATCTTAGTTGGGGTTAGCCACATTTCTTGTGTTCAATAACCACTTATGACTAGTGGCTATTGTACTGCATGGTACAGGTATAGAGTTTATACAAAAAGGAAAAAAATATTGAGAAGGAAGGGATGGGGGAGGGAGAAAGGAGAGAGAAGTTGGGCATGATTCTGCAAAATACTAAAAATATTTTTTCAAAGGCGGAAAGTAAACATTAATTTTGTAATTAAGGGCTCAAGATAAAGAAGTCTGTAGCTTTGGTTTCCTAGCTGTATGTCCCATAGAATATAAAGTACTTAAGGGCAGGGATTATTCTTATTCATCTAATTACTATTATAGCCTATTACATACCCTGATATGTATTGGGCACACATGTATGTTTTGAGTATGTGAATAAATGAATTGATGGCAATATTATAATCTAAACATGCTTACTTTAAACATTAAGGATATCCAGTTAATCACTTAAATATTAGTAAGGGATTTAGGTAAGACAGAGTGTAGTGGCTTTTCATTTCAGAGATATGGAAAAAGTTGTGGTTGGTATATTGCATTGCCAGTACTTGTAAAATTCATTTGAAGAAACTAGTAAGTATAAATATAAATGTGAAACCATCATAATACAGCATGAATTTGGAAACTTTTATGAAAAAGTGATATTCATGTAGAATTTTATCATTTCACCTCTTTTTCGAGGCTCATAAACAAAAGCCTTGTAACAAAATAAGTTGGTTAAATTCTCAATAAGACGATTTTGCATTAAGAAACATATTTTTAAAATATTATCTCTAGTTCATATATTTTTATAATTTCATTTTATCCAGTGTACGAATTTTCTAAGGGCTGTACTAAAATTTTGAAAAGGATTTACTTCCTCAAAGAGAAATCAGATTCATACTTTGTGTCTCAGAAAATCAAATTGCTTGGGTTTCAAGGACAAGTGAAGTACATATTTCACATTTAAAAGGATACTTGCAATGCTTTCACCTGTTTTCTCACAAACTATGTATCACTTTCTCTCAAACTATTTATTAAAAAATAATTTTACTGATTGTGCCCTAAGATATTTTTAAAAATAAAAGTTAGAGTATTCTCTCTGATGTGAAAAAAAAAAACTCCTCTTTGTGGTAAAGAATTTAGAAAAGACTGTGAAGGAAAATTTAATAATCACCTATAATCTCATTATTCAGTTAGTGTTTAATATTTTAGTATGCTTTTTGGTCATTTTCAATAATATAAATATATGTTAGCTTTATAAAGATTGATGTATTACATTATGTAGGTTTATGTCTCATCATGTCATAAGAATTTCATATTCATAAATATTCTCTGAAATTAAGAAATCAATGACTGCCTAGTATCCCCAAAGAATTTTCTATGTGGAATGAAGCACAAAGATGTTATTTAAGGCTTTCTGTTTTGTATGGAAAAAATTGTTGACAGTTACTGGTAGAATGTATGCTTGAGCTACTTTACCCTCCTGCCCCAACAACCCAGAGCCTTAAGTATTACTGGTAAAATGATTTCAGTGGCTTTGATAAGTTGTTCTGAGGCAGGTGAATGTATTTTTATTGTTTTGCTCCTGAAAGGACTGAGAAGATAGGAAGATAAAGAAGAGGCTAGTAAAAATGGCAGAATGTAGTATAATGTGGATTTCTAGTTGTTCATTCTTCTAGTGTTTGGTTCTGATGATTAAGATCATCAATATGTTTCTACTAAGCAATTTTCAGATTTGAGTATTCTTTGTATGAAACTATTATTAATACTTCAGGGGTTCCTGTTTAGGTTGGTATGGAATGAAATAAACACAGCAAAAATTGAAGGATGACCTGTGAACAAAAGGTTACAAATAGGTAAGCTCTTGGGAATTCAGAATTATGATGGGAGGGCTGTGGCATTCTATTTAGGATTTTTGTCCCAGGAATTTCTCTTTGGAATGGATACAGAGTAGTCCTCCCTTTTCCATGGGAGATATATTGCAAGATCCTTAGCTGACATCTAAAACTACAGATGGTCCAAGACCTTCTATTTACTTTGTAGTTTCATCTAATGCATTCCTATGATAAAGTTTAATTTACAAATAATGCACAGTAAGTTTACAGATTATAGGAACAACAATAATAAAACAATTGTCAATATGCTGTAATAAAAATTGCCAGTGCCCCTCTTCATATACTCTGGGACCATTATTAAGTAAATAATGGTTAGTTGAACACAGGCACTACAATAGCAATATAGTTGATCTGATAACTGAGATGACTACTAAGTGACTAATGGGTAGGTAGCATATAAAGCATAGATACAAGGGACAAGAGTATGATGAGCAAAGGGATAATTCACCTTCATGTTGGGACAGAGTGGCATGATACGTGATTTCATTCCACTACTCAGAAGGGCATGCGATTGGAAACTCATGAATTGGTATTTCTGGAATTTTCCATTTAATGCTTTCAGGCTATGAGTAACTGAAATGCTAGAAATTGAAAGTACAGATAATAGGGGAATAGTGTATTGTCATTTTTCCTATATTTTCTTAAGCCTATTTTTTTGTATTCTCTTTCACACCTTCCTCACATTCCCATTTTTCAGGTCTACCATCATCATTTTTCAATCTGCTTTGGTTTTTGAAATCTTTTCTTTGTGTACCAGTGGTTTCAAAGATTGGGAAGCTCTCCTGTGGGTGGTTTCTGTTCATATCTTTCTGACCAAAACCTGATTTCTCCAGGTTTTGGATTATGAGTACATTACTGTGTTTCCTTCCTGCTCTCACAACATACAACACATCCTCTTGAATTAAAAGCATACAACAATGTTGTATTTTAATCATATTTCAGATTTGTCATTTGTCTCACGTAGGTCCTTTAAACTTATAATGTTCAAGTTGAAAATTTTTCTTGGCTTATAACATTTTGGGGGTGGGATGACATGGTAATGAAACTGAAATTCCAAACTCACTAGATAAATTAGCCTCATACTTAGTATTGATTCTCAGCCTCAGTTTTACATTTTATCCAGAAAAAGCATCCGAAATTTCCTTTTTCAGGCCCTGTGGTGAATGGTTCAAGAGTATTTTGGTGTGTCTGTTACATATACTATGAAAATATAAGAATAACTCACTTTGCAAAATGGTGTAATGTTTTATTTATCCATCTTTCCAGAGTTCTTGCTCACTAGAAGCCATGTTGCAAGAAAGTTTTGTGTTGGGTGGTCTGGGGGTAAAATTGGTCTATTGTTGCAAGATTCAGAGTACCTCCTTTCTGTTTCAAGAAGCTGTGGTCTGTCTCCTCCAAAAACTTTCTAACAACAGCAAGCTGTGAATTTATAATGCAAAATAAAAATATCTTAAAATTAAAAGTATTAAAAATAAATTTGAAGAAAAATTGCATTTTAATTTGCTTATTGTCCCAGTAATGACATTTATAGCAAAAGTTCATGACAGGGCTGGCACTGTGGCTCAATAGGCTAATCCTCTGCCTACGGCGCCGGCTCACTGGGTTCTAGTCCCGGTTGGGGCACCAGATTCTGTCCCGGTTGCCCCTCTTCCAGTCCAGCTCTCTGCTGTGGCTCCGGAGTACAGTGGAGGATGGCCCAAGTGCTTGGGCCCTGCACCTGCATGGGAGACCAGAAGAAGCACCCGGCTCTTGGCTTCAGATCAGCGTGGTGCACAGGCCGCAGCGTGCCAGCCGCAGCAGCCATTGTGTGGTGAACCAACGACAAAGGAAGACCTTTCTCTCTGACTCTCTTTCTCACTGTCCACTCTGCCTGTCCAAAAAAAAAAAAAAGTCCATGACATATGAGGAGATACATGATCTGACATCTGTTAATCTTATTTAATTACCTTTTCTCAATTTATATTCTGTGTGAAAACTAAACACTTATCAGAAAATAAATTTCAGCTTCTACCCAGGTGTTTGTCTTACTACAGAAGGTGTATATATGTTTAAAGAGGTACACCCTTAAAAATCAACCCTGTTTATGTTTGCAATGAGCAAATAGGGTTGAGTCACCATGTGTTAAATTTTTTTTTTTCACAATATAGTTCAAACAGTCTTCAGGATGTTCTTTTCTCAAGATGCTTCAGTTTTGAGGCCATGCATCTACTCATGACAGTATCACAGTGCTGACTGGGGAAAATTCATCAGTCTCAAGAATAGATTACTCTAACTGGCTTTCATGAATCTTCATACTGATTCTCCAGGGCAGCCACTGCCTGGAGAAGGAAGAATGAATGATGGCAGTCAGGCCCTTTTCCTCTGCTACAATTATATGGGGTGGCTGTGACCTTGTCATTAGGAAACACTCAATAGTGTTAGGATGCCTGCCTATGGTTACAATGAGGCACTGAGTATAGGCTGTCCCAGAGTGAAAAATGATTGGTAGGAGCCTGATGGAGCCCATTACTAGTGGGAAAATGAAAATTGGATGGAATATCCATTAAGTATTATAATAGTTTACGTAACTCTCTCTTCCTCAAAAATTTGGAGAAGACCAAAAAGAGGACAACCTATCTTTCCATTTAGTTCTGAAATACTAATAATCATGTCAGATACAGGCAACTTCAATTTCATCCACTGGATGTTTTTCTAAAGAGTATCTCTAAGAAGGAAGAACCAGAGACCAGTGTTATGATGCAGCAGGTAAAGCTGCTGCTTGTGATGCTGGTTTCCCATTTGAGTGCTGGTTGTGTCCCAGTGACTCCACTTCAGATCCAGCTCCCTGCTAATGGTCTGGGAAAAGAAATGGAATATGGCCCAAGTGTTTGGGCTCCTGTCTCCCATGTTGGAGACCTGGATGAAGCTCTTGGCTCCTATCTTTGGCCTCTGCTAGCCCTGGACATTGTATCCATCTGTAGAGTGAACCAGTGAGTGGAAGACACACACGCTCTCTTTCTAACTTTAACTTTCAAATACTTAATAAATCCTCCTCCTCCTTTTTTTTTTTAAGGAAGAATTGTTAACATAAATTGCATGTTTTTTCCTTATCAGATTATTACATATGTAAAACTGGCCTCATTATTTTAGTACCTGTTATATCAGTAAATGAGCTCAATGCTCGATATTTGGGGATGAAAAATAGTCTTTGGCTTCAAGAGCTCAAAGAACTGTCATATGAGAAGAGATAGAAACTCATGTAGCTGTATGATGCAGGAATCAGGGGTAGCCTGGAGATGGGGCTTTTAGTTTACCAATGTAGTATTTCTCAACCTTACATTTCAGGAAAGCTTTGATTTTTGTTTCTTCTATAAATTGTATGAATTCATCAACTGTAATGCATATGTTTACACCTAGTTTTACTTTGACATCCTAGTGTTTTCTAGATTTGGACGGAGGCATTCTGAGTTAGAATAACTCCTTCCATTGTCAGCTGGTTATTACTCATGCACTGGGAAAGCAGAGTCCTGGGACTGTCATTCTCAAAAAGTGGTGAGGCAATACCTGGCCTGGTTGGGGATGGGGCCGACAACAGGCATGGCAACTCCGTGGCAAACTACAGTTAAGCCTGTTTCCCCAGGCCAGTGAATGTTTGGCCATGAGTATATTGGAGCTAGGGAAATTTGAGAAGTAAAATATCAGAAGAAGGAAGATGAAGGATGGGTGGAGACAGGGTGGTTTTTCTCAAGGAAAATCTGGTAATATACTGTTATTGAAAGGAGTGGAGAGTGAGTTCTAGAGTTAGACTTCTTGGGTTGAAATCCTACCTTTTCACTAGCAAAACTCTTGAGCAAATTATCTCTTAACCTCAAATTACTTATCAAATATTTGGGAAGTAGTAGCTAGAATATTAAAATATTCCATGTAAGGCCCTTAACTCAGTAACTGTTTTCTTTCTTTCTCTCCTTCCTTCCTCCTCCATCTTTCCTTCCCCTCCCATCCCCTCCCCTCCCCTCCTCTCCCCTTCCCTTCCCTTCATCATTCCTTCCTTCCTTCCTTCCTTTAGTCCTCCCTTCCTCCCTCTCTCTCTCTCTCTCTTTTATTCCTCTCTCTCTCTCTCTCTCCCTTTATTTATTTATTTGAAAGGTAGAGTTACAGAGAGGCAGAGGCAGAGAGAGAGAAAGGCCTCCCGTCTGCTGGTTCACTCCCTGAATGGCTACAACATCTGCAGCTGGGCCTATCTGAAGCCAGGAGCCAGGACATTCTTCTGGGTCTCCCACGTGGGTGCAGGGGTCCAAGGTCATGGGCCATCTTCTACTGCTTTCTCAGGCCACGTCAGAGAGCTGGATTGGAAGTGGAGCAGTGGAACTTGAACCAGCGCCCTTATGGGATGCCAGCACTGTAGATGGCAGCTTTGCTTGCTACACTACAGCGCTGGCCCCAGTGTTTTCTATATGATGATGAGGAGGTTAAGATTATGATGAAGACTATGATGATGAATAAGATGGTGATGTTGATGATAAAAATGTCATTTTTAAAGGATTCATGTGGTGGATGAGGTAGATATGGTTTTTGTTCTCTCACAGTGTATGGAGAAGTAGAGAGGGAATTGCAGAGCAATAAATCAGGTTAAGAAAAGGGCGAAGGACATGAACAGGCACCTTTCAAAGGACGAAATTTAAATGGCCAACAAACATGTGAAGAAATGCTCAGGATCACTAGCCATTAAAAATTCAAATAAAAACCACAATGTGGTTTTGCTTCACCCTATTAGAAGGGGTATCATTCAAAAGATAAAAAAAAAATAACAAATTCTGGTGAGCATGTAGAGGAACAGTTACTCCATGTCACTGTTGGTGGGAATGTAAACTGATACAACCACTATGGAAAGCAGTATGAAAAACCTCAGAAATCTGAAAATACATCTACCATATCATGCAGCCATCACACTCCTGAAAATGTACCCAAAGGAAATGAAATCAGCGTATGAAAGAGTTATCTGTATTCCCATTTTTAAAAATTTTTATTTATTGTTTTTGTTCACTTAGAGCTTTTTGGCTATCACATTTAAAAATGAAAATTAGAGTTCAGTGAAAAGAAGGAATAGAGAGTGAATTCAGGAGTTAGACTTCATGGGTTGAAATCTTTGGTGAACTGAATTATGTATGGAAAACTGAGTGAAATCTTGCAATTAATAATTTTACTTTGATTTAAAGTATAAAAATATTTTGGAGAATATTTCTGTGTATTCAGTAGGTCTCTCTAGAGCCATCAGAGAAGTAGAATCAGGGCCAGGGAAGGATTCCAGAATAGTTTAGTCATTTGAATTTTCTACTTCCTATACTTCTTAGGAAGAATCTTTTATTATTATCCTAAACCGTTATTTATTTATTTGAGAAACCTAGGATGAGAGCAAGAGAGAGAGAATGAGGAGGCAGAAAGGGGAGGGATGAGAAAAGGAAGACAAGAGTTTATATCCACTGATTCACTCCTGAAATACACATAATTTATGTGCCTGGGCCAGTGCAAAATCTGTGAGCAAGGAATACAATCTGAGTCTTGAGTATAGGTGACAGGCACCCAATAAACAGAACTCTAACCTCTACCTCCCAGTTTGCACATCAGCAGGAAATTAGAGTTAGAAGACAGAGCTGGAAATCAAACCAGATTACTCTGATGTGGGAGGCAAATATGTTATTAGGCTCAATGACTGTCCCAGAAGAAATTTTTAAAGGGCCTGAATTCAGAAACCAGTTTTCTATCACCATGTATGTAAGGATTACTTTTAGGATAGGTCTGAAAAAGTTGGAAAAATTAATGATGTCAGAAATTATACATTTCATAAAGGATTAATATCCAGGTTATATAAGGAGCTCAAGAAACTCAATAACAACAAAAAAACCACAAACAGTGCAATTAGGAAATGGACTAAGGATATGAACAGGCATTTTTCAAAGGATGAAATACAAATGGCCAACAGACAGATGATGAAAAGATGCTCAGGAAAATAAAGAAGAAAGAAAAAAGTTGCTCAGAATCACTAGCCATTAGGGAAATGAAAATAAAAACCACAATGAGATATCACCTCACTCCAGTTATCATGGCTATCATCCTAAAGAATATGCTGGCAAAGATGTAGGGAAAACAGTACCCTAATATATTTGGTGGGAATGTAAACTAGTACGACCATTATGGAAGACAGTATGGAGATTCCTCAGAAATCTGAAAATAGATCTACCATATGACCCAGCCATCTCATTTTGGGAATTTACCCAAAGGAAATACAATGAGCATAAGAAAGAGTTATCTGTACCCCCATGTTTATAGCGGCTCAATTCACAGTAGTTAAGATACAGAATCAACCCAGATGTTCATCAACTGTTGACTGGGTAATGAAATTGTGGTAAGGGGCTGGCATTATGGTATAGTGGGTAAAGCCTCCACCTGCAGTGCTGGCATCCTGTATGGTTGCTGATTTGTTTCCTGACTGCTGCGTTTCTTATCCAGATCCTTTCTAATTGCCTGAGAAGAATGCCGATGAGCCAGTTGCTTGGGCCCCTGCACCCACCTGGGAGACCTGGTTGAAGCTTCTGGCTCCTGGTTTTGTCTTGGCCCAGCCATGGTTGTTGTCATCTGGGAAATGGATCAGTGGATAGAGGATATCTCTCTTTCTCTCTGTCTCTCCATCTGTCCCTCTCTGTAACTGACTTTCCAGTAAATAAATAACTCTTAAAAAATAGTATATATTCATGATGGAATACAACTAAGCTTAAAAACTGCAATCTTGCCTTTTGCAACAAAATGGATGCAATTGGAGGCCATTATGCTTAGTGAAATAAGCCAGTCCCAAAAAGACAAATATCATGTTTTCCCTGAATTGTGGTAGGTAATTTACTGAGTACAAAAGAAATGTAATGTATACAAGTGACATTGACACTTTGAGATTTGATTATTGTGCATAGCCCTTGTCTGTACTCTTGAGGGACAGTGGTTTTTCTACTTATTACTTGTTGAATTCTTTAGTTAGTGGTTGAGTTAAGCTTGTGATTATAAAGAAAATAGAAAGTATGTTATTGTAAAAAATTACAAGAAAAGTAAGAAGAGAAGGTAGGGTGGGAAATATCACTTTGCTCTTAAAATTGTATATATGAAATACATGAAATTTGTTCCATTTATATAAATCAGAAGAAAAAAATTAGTGTTGTAAGTGGATTTTTTTTTGTTTGTTTTGCCCTAGGGAATACACACTTCTGAGGTTTGAATGTGACACTAGAATAATGGGAACCAAATTACATGTATTAATTAGAATTAATCATTCTGCATAATAAAGGTGATATATATATTTATTTACTAGGCTGAATTATATTCCTTCTATACCTAATTTGTTCAATTTTTTTTTAATCCTGTCTGGATATTGAATTTTCTTGGATGCTTTTTCTATACCTAATAAGATGACCATGTGATTTTCATTCCAGTGAATATGATGTATTACATTTATTTATTTGCATAAGATCAACCATGCATGCATCACTGGAATAAATCTCATTTGGTTAAAATGAATGATTTTTCTGATATTTTATTGGAGAAATTTTGATTACTGGTTAAAGCTCATTACTTGTAATGTTCAGATTTTCTATGTTTTTTAGTTTTAATTTTGGCAAGTAGTATATATCTGGAAAATTATCCACGTTTTTAGGTTTCCCAATTTATTGGCAAATATTTATGACTTTGCTTTTCTCCTCTCCCTCAGGGTTTCCCATTGTGCATGTATTAGTTCATTTAATGGTATCTCAAAGAACTTGGATGTAGTTTTCATTTTATTATTCTTCTTATTATTTGTCTGGAATATTTCAAAAGACCTATCTTAAAATTCAGATAATCTTTTTTCTTCTTGATCTAATCTGCTGTTAAGACATTCAACTGTACTTTTCATTTGACCCATTGAGTTCTTAATTTTTAGGATTTTTGATTTTTTTCAATCTCTGTAATTCTGTTGAATTTCTCATTGATTCTAATATGCATAGACTTTCTAATTTCATTTAGCTGTGTATATTCTCTTTTTTATGTAGAACTATACAATTTTACAGTTATAGACTTTAAACATTTCATAATTCTTACTTTAGGAACATAGTGATTCATCCCACCGTGCCCTCCCTTGTATCCACACTCCCTTTTTCCTCCCTCTCTTATTCCCACTCTTATTTTTCACCAACATCTATTTTCAATTAGCTTTATACACATGTAATTAGCTGTATGTTAAGAGTTCAACGAATAGTATGGAAAAAAAAACAAAACTCTTCCTTAATAGTCAAGACAAAGGCTCTTCAGAGTCATTGCTTTTCAAAGTCATTCACTTCTATGAATTGCATTTAAGGTATTCTGTTATCACAGGTCGGGGAGAACATATGGTATTTGTCCCTTTGGGACTGGGTTATTTCACTAAGAATGATGTTTTCTAGATTCATCCATTTTGTTGCAAATGACTGAATTTCTTATTTCTTAATCAAGTCTTCAGTTGATGGGCATTTAGGTTGATTCCATGTCTTAGTCATTGTGAATTGAGCTGCAATAAACATTGGAGTACAGATAACTCTTTCATATGCTGATATCATTTCCCTTGGGTAAATTCCCAGGAGTGGAATGGCTGGGTCATGTGGTAGATACATATTCATAGTTCTGATGTATCTCCATAATATCTTCCATGGTGGCTTCACCAGTTTACTTTCCTACAAACCGTGGATTAGGGTACTTTTTTCCCCACAACTTCACCAGCATTTGTTGTTTGTTGATTTCTGTATGAAAGCCATTCTAACTGGGGTGAGGTGAAACCTCATTGTGGTTTTGATTTGCATTTGCCTGAGGGCTAGTGATTCTGAGCATTTTTCATGTAGCTGCTGGCCATTTGGGTTTCCTCTTTTGAAAAATGTCTGTTTAAGTCCTTTGCCCATTTCTTCACTGGGTTATTTATTTTGTTGTTGAGGAGTTTCTTGATCTCTGTATATTCTGGTTATTAGTCCTTTATCAGTTGAACAGTTTGCAAAAAATTTCTTGCATTCTGTCAGCTGGCTCTTCACTTTGCTGAGTGTTTCTTTTAGAGTACAAAAGATTTTCAACTTGATATAATCCCATTTGTCAATTTTGACTTTGATTGCTTATGCCTGTGTGGTCTTTTTTTAACTTTTATTTAATAAATTTAATTTTCCAAAGTACAACTTTCGGATTATAACAGCTTTTCCCCCCATAACCTTCTACTCACCTGCAACCATCCCATCTCCCACTCCCTCTCCCATCCCATTCACATCAAGATTCATTTTCAATTATCTTTATACCAGAAGACCAATTTAGTATATAAAGTAAGTAAAGTTTTCAACAGTTTGCACCCACACAGAAACACAAAGTATAAAGTACTATTTGAGTACTAGTTATGCCATTAATTTACATAGTACAACACATTAAGGACAAAGATCTTACATGGGGAGTAAGTGCACAGTGACTCCCTTTGTTGATTTAACAATTGACACTCTTATTTATGATGTCAATCATTACCCGAGGCTCTTGTCATGAGCTGCCAAGGCTATGGAATCCTCTAGAGTTCGCCAACTCAGATCGTACTTAGAAAAGGCCATAATCAAAGTGGAAGTTCTGTCCTCCCTTCAGAGAAAGGTACCTCCTTCTTTGATGGCCCATTCTTTCCACTGGGATCTCACTCACAGAGATCTATAATTTAGGTTGTGTGTTTGTGGTTTTTTTTTTTTTTTTGCCACAGTGTCTTGTATTTCCATGCCTGAAATACTCTCATGGGCTTTTTAGCCAGATCCAAATGCCTTAAGGGCTGAGTCTGAGGCCAGAGTACTGTTTAGGACATCTGCCATTCTAAGTCTGCTGTGTATCTGTGGTGTCTTTTCAAAGAATTCTTTGCCTATGCTGATGTCTTGCAAGATCTGCCCAATATTCTCTATAATTTGATCATACAGGGTCATAGATTTAAGTTGCTAATCCATTTTGAGTGGATTTTTTTGTAAGGTATAGGATAAGGGTCTTGCTTCATACTTTTGCATGTGGAAATCCAATTTTCCCAGCACTATATGTTGAAGAGTTTCTCCTTGCTCCAGGAATTGATTTTTGCTCCTTTTTCATAGATAAGTTGGTTTTAGATGAGTGGGTCAATTTCTGGCATTTCTATTTTGTTCCATTGATCTGTCCATCTGTTTTTGTACCAGTAAAGGCAGTTTTGATTATAACTGCCCTGTTTAATGTCTTGAAATCTGGTATTGTGATGTCTCTGGATTTTTTTGTTGTTGTTGTTATATAAGATTGATTTAACTATTTGGGGTATCCTGTGTTTCCATATGAATTTCAGCATATTTTTTCTGTATCTGAGAAGAATATCTTTTGTATTTTGATTGGTATTGCATTAAATCTGTAAATTCCTTTTGGGAGAATGGACATTTTTATGATATTGATTCTCCCAATCCATGAACATGGGAAATTTTTCCATTTTTTTGTTTCTTCTATTTCTTTCTTTAATGCTTTGTAATTCTTATCATAGAGATATTTGACATTCTTGGTTAAATTTATTCTAAGATAATGTGATTTTTTGGTAGCTATTGTGAATGGGATTGATCTTAGAAGTTCTTTCTCAGCCATGGCATTTTCTATATATACGACGGCTTTTGATTTTTGTTTGTTGATTTTATATCCTCCAGCTTTATCAACCTCTTCTATGAGTTCCAATGGTCTCTTAGTGGATTCTTTTGGATGTCCTATATATAGAATCTCGGATTCCGCTCCTCCCACAGCTGTGTTGCCAGTGTTTTGGCCTGCTGCAGACTGATATCACCTCACTCCAGAGCTGGTGCTGAGGTTCTCAGCTTCTGGGGTCCTGAGTTGTGTGTGTCCACACCCTTCGTGTAGGTCCACATTTTCCCTCTGATTTGTGTGGATTTTCCTTTGCCATTTTTTTCCTTAACTCTTTTCTATCACTGCACTCTTTCCACTCTTTAATAACTGTCCTCTCCTAGACTAAAGTAGTAAGCTCCCTTCTATTCTGCCATGTTAATTCCTCAGTATGTTCTCTTGTATCTCTTTAGGTATCCCTATAATCATTCTTTTGATTCTTTATTAGGTTTACTGTGAGTCTCCATTTGTGTGGAGTCTGACATTAAGGTATTTTTGAGTTTCTGTTGTAGCGTCATATTGCCTCATTTGTATTATATCCCTATTTTGATTTTTATGCTTCTGGAACATAAATACGCTATTTCTTTTATAGGACGGCTTTCATGTATTGAAACTTTTTTCCTGAAGATACATTTCCAGTAGTGCATATGGTAGTCTACTTTGATTTTGGCACTGTTGGGTCCTGATGTGTAGTCTCCCTATACCTTGGTTCACTGTTAATGGTAGTGGTGGCAGCAGGGGCTCTGGGGACTCCTCTCAGTCACACATGCCAGGGCATGCAAATGTCAATGGTGTTGGCTGGGCTATTGGCAGTTCCAGGCCCAGGTCTTGCGCATGTGTGCTCTGCCACTTGTGCTCTCTAAAGCCAAGGTGGACATGGATATAGTGGAGGCTGTGCTTGCAGTGCTCAACAAAGCCAATGTGGGCTGTAGAAAGGGGACCCACTGCCCAACTGGTTGTGTACAACCAAACATGCTCACCAGAGCAGCAGTAGATCCAGGTTATGTTGGAGCTGGAGTCTTGGATGCTCACCAAAGCTGAGGAATGTTGGAAAAGAGAGCTGAAAGCCTGGACTGATGTGCATGAGTAACCACACCCATCAAAACTAGTGTCCCAGTGGGGCTGGATCCTGGGGTGCTTAACAAGGCAGGGGTCCACTGTAGAATAAAATCATAAAGCCCAGATGGCTGTGTACCAAGAACTTTACCTACCTAATAAAGCTGGGGTGGTCTCAGGCTACACTGAGCTGGTATCAGGAGCACTTACTGAAGCTGAGGCCTGCCAGAGAAGAAAGCCTTTCAGTCTGGGTAGATGTGTGCCAGCAAACATCCCATGCTCAGACTGAGAGAGTGCTGAGATCTGAGGTGCTCATCAAAGCTGAGAGCAGCTAGAGAGGGGAACCATGCAGACTGTGCACATGTATATTATCATCTGTGCACATGAAAGATGGAGGCAGGGAGGGCGGGGGGTCCTTGAGCACTCACCAGAGCTGGTTAGACTAGAGAGGACAGCCATGTGGACTGGGTGGTTATGTGCCATCAACCATGCCCCCAGAACTGGGGTGAATGGGTTTAACCTGTACCAGGACTGGAATCAAGAATGTTCACCAAAACAGATTGAAGCTGGTATGTGGGTGTCACCAAACATGCCCAAACTGGGGCTGGCTTGGGCTACAGCATGGCTATAGTTTTGGATGCTCACCAAAGCCTGGCCTACTAGAGAAGGCTACTGTGTAGCCTGGGTACCACAACCAGCTATACCTATGAAAGTTGGGTCAGCAAACTGGAATTGTATCACTTATCAAATCTGAAGCCCACTGGAGAAAGAAGCCCTGTAAGTCGAGCAGGTATGATCAAGCAGGTTTTCCAGCCTCCTAATAGATTCATTTTTAAAATTTGGATTATAAATTAATCTTTTGTTGTTCAAAATTTTCAGGTTTCAATACTAGAAACTCTTAGTTGGCTACTATTTCCCTTTTTATACCTCACCACGTGACTTCCTTCTTTCTATATTCTCTCTTCTCCCTCCCCTCCTCTCCCCTCCCCCCTCTCCCCTCTCCTTAGTACCTCCTTACATTATAATAATATTTTTTTCAAAATGTTTTGAAATTTATATAATCTGAATAAATTTCATGTATTTCAAATACACAGCTTTAGGAGCATAGTGATACTTCCTACCCTACCCTCCCTCCCACCCATACTCCCACCCTCTGTACCAGTCCTAGAACCTGTCCTTTCTCCAAGGAGTCATGATCTTTTATTGGAATATGTTATTAGATGACAAGATCTGGCTGTTGACTATGTTTGTTGCTATTAAGGTAATGTTGCTTTTAGGCCTTTTTCCACTGACAGAGGAAGGAAATGTGTGTGTGTGTGTGTATTAACACACAAATGTACACATATCCATCTGTATCTATGCTAAGCTAAACAGGAGTTCATACCTATATCTTCAACTCTAATCTATTACCACATGGATCCTTGATAGACTCCTCTGTCTGTGAGCTGGAAGCTCTCACTGCAGCAGTGAGAAATCGACTCCCATTTTGTACCTATCTACGTTATTGTTTGATTTCAATATATATGAATAATATCAATATAAGAATTACCCATATTCCTATGAGAAACAACTTTTCAACTAGAGTACAGTGCATTTATGAAGCTTATTTTCCTTTAATATTATGAATTCCATTTATTTTTTTATTTGCATGCATTTCATAAATACAACTTTAGGAACATAGTAATTCTTCCCACCATACCCACACCCACCCCTCTTCCTTTTCCTTCTGTTCCCAATCTTGTTTTTCACTAAAATCTATTTTCATTTAACTTTATACACAGAAGATTGACTCTTTTCTAGGTAAAGAGATCAACACTTTGTATGAGAAAGAAAGAAAACAACAACAACAAAAAACACACAAAAAAACAAAACCAAAACAAAAAACCTGTTTCTCAACAGTCCACACAAGGACTGTTCAAAGTCATTGTATCTCGAAGATTATTTCACTTTTTTTTTTAAGGAACTTAATTAACTTTAAAGAAGAACCCAGGAACGATACATCTTTGTAAGCACTTAAACTTAATTATCACTTATGAGACATAAGGATATCCTCCACTTAATACACTAAAATGAATTAATTCTTTGAAATTAAGTTTTACTATTAAGTCTCCTAGTACAGATCTTTGAGGAGAGAGGTCCTGCATGTGAAGTTAGTGAACAGTGATTCTTGTTGTTAGTTTAATAATTAACACTCTTTTGTATGATGTCAGTGATTACATGAGGCTCTTCACAAGAGCTGCCTAGGCTATGGAAGCCTTTTGAATCCACAGATTCCTTCAGTATTTCAACAAGACCATAAGCAAAGTAGAAGTTCTCCTCCCTTTAGAGATTACCATTCACTTCTAAAGTTACTCAGTCATCTTTCTCTTCACTCCCGTCAGTGAGGTTGTTTCAAACATATTTAATATCTCAGATTTATTTTATTTATAATACACTTTAATTTTGTGACATTCTTCATTTCAGCCTCATATCTGTTGATTTGTAAAATAGTTTTTATTTTTTAGCTTTTCATACAGTAAGATCCACTTTTTATGCCTACTCTATGGGTTTTGATAAATGTATAGGATCATGTATCCCTTATTACAGAATAGTTTAACCACCCTAAAAATAATCTGTGCCTCATGAATTAACTGTATTTGACAAACCCAAGCCCCTGGAAACTACAGATTTTTTAGTATTGCTATGGCTTGGACCATCCAAAATGTCACATAATTTTCTATTTTTCCTTTTTAAATTCCTTTTTCATCTGCGAGGCAGAGAGAGAGTGTGTGCGTGAGAGAGCTCCCCCATTTTCATTCCCTAGTGACCAGTCTGAGCCAGGTTGAAGCCAAGATCTGGGAACTCAACTACAGGTCTCCCACGTGATGGCGACTGCTTGAGTCATTACCTGCTGTCTCCCAAGGTGCACATTAGCTGGAATCTGGAATCAAGCGCAGAGCTGGGACTTGAACCCGGGTGCTCCACAGTGGATTGCAGGCATCTCAAACGACAGTTTAAACACTAGGTCACACACCAACCCTGATGTCTTTTTTATAAGCCCAGTTACTAGCCTACACGTGTTCTTTGGGTTTTCTTTCTCTCTATGTACTCAGACTAGCCATATACAATTGTCATCCTTAACTTGAAAGTGTGGAAACATAATATGCTAAGTGCTACTATTCAGTTGTACACAGAAGATGACTTGTCAGTTTAAAACAAAGATTGCTTGGCTCTAAAACTTGTGTCCAACCAATACATTATGCAGAAAAATTCACACTTAGAATTTAGAAAACGAGAAACAGAGTACTTGTTTTAGAATGCCTCTTTACTGTGTTGTATTATACTTTGATCGTTCTCTGTACAAAGTGGTGGTACTCCTTTATATGCATTACTTTGGTAGGAAAATATGTTACTAGGAAGAAGAGGAGAAGGAAAGGGGAGGAGGAAAGAAAGAGGAAGCATGGTAGGTCCAGGAGCAGGTTCAGTGGCTGTTAGGGTCTGTTAAAACTCATGCTGTTCTCACACAGGGTGCATAGTAGTGACGAGTCTGCTGGCTCAGAACATCCCTGGAGTTCTACCAGCCCTGGAACAGAAGGTCACAGACTTTTTTTTCTTAAAGGGACTGTGATGTTCAACATTAATACATTTTATTCACATTGTCAGTTTTTTCAAGAATGTGTTTAAAGCTTTAGTTGTAGCGGCTAGTGCTGTGGCATAGTAGGTTAAGCCTCTCCCTGCAGCACTGGTGTCCCATATGGGCACTGGTTCATGTCCTGGCTGCTCCTCTTCTGAGCCAGCTTTCTGCTGATGGCCTGGGACAGAAGTGGAAGATGGCTCAAGTGCTTGGTCCCCTGCACTAGCATGGGAGACCTGGAAGAAGCTCCTGACTTCTGGCTTTTGATCTGCCCAGCTCTGGCCGTTGAGGTATTTGCAGAGTGAACCAGTAGAAAGAAGACCTTTCTCCCTGTCTCTCACTCTTTTTTCCTATAACTCAACTCTTATCTCTCAAAGAAATGAAATCTAAAAACACAAAAAAAAAGAAGACCTAAATGAAAGATCTCTGTGAGTGAGATCCCAGTGGAATGAATGGGGCCATCAAAGAAGGAGGTACCTTTCTCTGAAGGGAGGAGAGAACTTCCACTTTGACTATGACCCTGTCGGAATAAGATTGAAGTTGGCGAACCCTAAAGGCTTCCATAGCCTCGGCAACTCATGACTAGAGCCTAGGGAGATTACTGACGCCATAAACAAGAGTGTCAAATTGTTAAATCAACTTCAGGAGTCACTGTGTACCTATTTTAAAAAATTGATTATGCAATTTCCAATTTAACACCTAATTTTTTAAAATCATTTTCAATTATCTTTATATTCAGAAGAACGATTCAGTATATACTAAGTAAAGATTTCATCAGTTTGCATCCACACAGAAAAACAAAGTGTAAAAATACTGTTTTAGTGCTAGTTATAGCATTACTTCACGTTGGACAACACATAAGGACAGATCCCTCATGAGACGTAAGTACACAGTGACTCCTGAAGTTGATTTAACAATTTGACACTCTTGATTACAGCGTCAGTAATCTCCCTAGGCTCTAGTCATGAGTTGCCGAGGCTATGGAAACCTTTAGGGTTCGCCGACTTCGATCTTATTCCGACAGGGTCATAGTCAAAGTGGAAGTTCTCTCCTCCCTTCAGAGAAAGGTACCTCCTTCTTTGATGGCCCCGTTCTTTCCACTGGGATCTCACTCGCAGAGATCTTTCATTTAGATCTTCTGTTTTTTCCAGAGTGTCTTGGCTTTCCATGCCTAAAATATTCTCATGGGCTCTTGAGCCAGATCTGAATGCCTTAAGGGCTGATTCTGAGGCCAGAGTGCTATTTAGGACATCTGCCATTCTATGAGTCTGCTGTGTATCTCGCTTCTCATGTTGGATCATTCTCTCCCTTTTTGATTCTATCAGTTAGTATTAGCAGACACTAGTCTTGTTTGTGTGATCCCTTTGACTCTTAGACCTATCAGTGTGATTAGTTGTGAACTGAAATTGATCACTTGGACTAGTGAGATGGCCTTGGTACATGCCACCTTGATGGGATTGTATTGGAATTCCCTGGCACGATTCTAACTCCATCATTTGGGGCAAGTCTGATTGAGCATGTCTCAAATTGTACATCTCCTCCCTCTCTTATTCCCACTCGTATATTTCACAGGGATCACTTTTCAGTTAAAATTTAAACACCTAAGAAGAATTGTTTGTTAATTACAGAGTTCAGCCACTAGTACTAGAATAAAAAAATACTAAAATGGATAAATTATTACAGCAGTATTACAGTTGTACAAGAACAGTCAGCACAAGAGCTGATCAAGTTACTGTTTCTCATAGTGTCCATTTCACTTCAACAGGTTTCCCCTTTGGTGCTCAGTTAGTTGTTGCCGATCAGGGAGAACATATGGTATTTGTCTCTTTGGGACCTACATTCTGAAAAATGAATCTTGATGTGAATGGGATGGGAGAAGGAGTGGGAGATGGGAGGGTTGAGGGTAGGAGGGAAGTTATAGGGGGGGAAAAAGCCACTGTAATCCAAAAGCTGTACTTTGGAAATTTATATTTATTAAATAAAGGTTAAAAAAATAAATAAAAGCTAAACCAAATAAAAAAATACATTCTGAGTATCTCGATGTATCTTAGAAGCCCAGATCAAAACAATTTAAATGATTCATCTGGTATCATATTACTGGCAAAAAAGAAAAGCATTACTTCAAAAAAAAGAAAATTAATTTTTTAGCAAAAGATGACAAGTTGTTAGGAAACAGATGTTGTAATTTCTAATATATGAAATTATTTGCAAGTTTTCCTGTGGGACCATAAAATGACAGCTATAAATCATATCATCTAGCTATTCTCATGGTGAGCCACTCCATGAAAGAAAGTATTGTGAATTGCCATGTTCACTAGCAAAATGCTTAGATTTGTCATAAGGTTTCCTGAAGACCTTTGTATTAGATGACCAGGACTGCCATAACAAGTTGACTTAAATAACAGGAATTTATTATCTCACAATTCTGGAGGCTGTAAATGTGAGATCAGGGTGTTGGCAGGGCTGGTTCCTTTTTAGCACTATGAGAGTGAGTTAGTTCCAGATCACTTTTCCAGCTTCTAGTGGTTTGCTGCAATCTGATGATCCTTGCCTTGTAGATGAATCACCCTCATCTCTACCTTCATGTTCATGTGATCTTCTTCCTATATCTCTTCACAGGGTCATCTCTCAGTCACTGCATCCAAATTTCTCCACTTTACAGAGATACCAATTACACTGGATTAGAACCCATCCTAATAACATTATTTCAACTTGTTTACTCCTATAAATCCATGTTTCAAAATATGGTTGCATACTTAGGTGCTGGAATTTCAAATATCAACTTGTCTATTTGGGGTGATTCATTTTAACATGTAACAGTATCACTAAAGTTTTATTTTTGCTATATAAAACCAAAAGTCTATACCAGGCCCAAATCAGCTTGCTTCGCTTGGTCCTGCCCATTCATTCTTCTCTCACACAGAAGATTTTATGGAGGACTTTGGTCTGCAAGATGAATTGGGAGAGGATAATGCTTGGATTTACATTAGGCGAGAAGCTGAGATAGGGTGAGGCTAACTAAAACTCAAGAACACAGGTTTGTTGGCAGTTTATACTGAATGTATTCCTTGACATACATGAAAAAATATTTGAAAAGTGCTCACTGTAACATTTGCTTAAAGAATTTACACTTTGAGTTTAGATCAACTTGTAAAGAAGCCAAATCCACCATTTTCTTGGGCAGATTATTTAACATGTTGGTCTCAGTGCCCTCATCTTCAAAATGGGAATATTAATACAAATATTAGTATGCATTTCATTTACTCCTCTTTTGAGAAGTAAAAGCAGTGATTCATGAAGGGGATTAGGGCAATTCCTGTCATATAATGAATATTTAATAAATGCTGTTTATTATATTACCCATAGCACCTAATGGAATGCCTGACACAAACACAGTAAGTATTTGGGATGAATGTTTGAACCAATGTCTCAGAATTTAAAGTCAACCCAGATGAACTTTTTGAAAAGTATCTGACCTTTATCTTTCCACAATTCTGTGTGGACTTGGAGGCATAGCCAAGCAAGGTATGGCTGTATTATTCACAGGTTCCCTTCTTTTTGGCATAGTGACTATTCTAAGGTAGATCTAGGTTGTGTTTCTGCATCCAACAGCCTTCCTTCTTTCTTTAAGATTTCCCTATGGTGATGGAAGGAGAGAGGAGAGAGAGGAGAAAGAGGGAGGGAAGGAAGGAGAAGGAGAGGGAGATGTAGGGAGGCAGAGATGGAGAACGAGATTATTAAATTGAGATTGCTGATTTGATGTAATATGAACCTGAAATTGTAGCTAGCTTTGTCTTTCTCTCATACAGAAGGCTGGCCTTCAGCTATAGAGAATCAGGTGAACCCTCAGAAAAAAGGAGTGAAACTTGTTAATCGTATTAAATTCTATGGCTGCAGTTGTGACTTAAGCCAGATCTACCCAAAGACTTCCCATTTACATGAGTCATTGAATTCCATTTTATTTTTTTAAACTAATTATAAGATTTCTGTCTTTGAAACTGGAAGAATCTTTACTAGTATAAACAAGTACATGTTTATTTATTAAAATCTCTTTGCTTGAAAGGTCCTCTTGAAAGTCATGTATATATGAATAAATGTATCAAATACATTTCTCTATGTAGTCAAGTAGTGAAATCTTATATATTTTATTCCTACCAGGGCTTTTAGTGAAACAAATGGAAGGATATGAATCTGTAATGTCCAAAGGAAGCCATAACCACTTGGTTAGTGATGCAAATATTTTGTCTTACAGCTATCTGAATAAGCTGTCTTTGTCTTGGCATCAACAAGTATGACTAAGCACCATATGTTTTATATCATGGCATACACAGAAGACAATCTTTTTTTCCAGGAACTTACAGTTTAGCTGGGGAGATAAAGCAAATCTACACACCATAAAAACAGATAAACAAACAAAATAGGACAGTATAACTGTAATCAATAATTCATACTCACTTTAGGTTTCTAAAATGTTAGTGGAGATGGGAAGAAGGGGTGGGTAATTCCAATGGTGACATGGTGTGAACAGAAGCAGAGATAGAAAACTAAAGTGCACATTTAGACACTAGTGATTCATCCATTTGGCTTGAGAGGTGATTGCTGCAGGGAGTGATGGAGGATAAGACTGAACATTTTGACTGTGGTCAGATTTTTAAAAGCTTCGAACATTAGGCAAAGGAGTTAGATTTCAATTTTCCAGCAAGCAGAGTGGCTACAAGTATTTGGGTGAAGAGGGAGTTGCAATGTCATCAAGATAATATTTTAGGTATTGTAAGACGTGGGTCTGTTGTGATCTGCTCTAGGGTATCTTAGGGTAGAAAAAGGAGGAAGTCATGACTGAGCTGTAGAACACTTGAGTCATGAACTGATAAGGGCTCAGATGTGGTTAGTAGCACAGAGAGGCAGAAAGAAGATACATGAAAGAGGAAGGAAAATTTCGTAGAATGGACATAACCCAGAGCCAGATCGGATGAAGAAAATGAGGCAATAGATTTTGAGGTGGAGTAAAAGGTAGTATTTTGGTGACAGAATTAGGATATACAGAAATTCTTTCTGGACATTGCTGCAAAGTCCTTACCTCATTATAGACAACATGCCAGTTTAATTTGAAGACCTTTTAAGTACCTGCATTCGCAGCAAGCTGGGATCAGGAGCCAGGAATCAAACTCAGATATTACAATGTAGGGCATAGAGGTTCTAACTGGCATCTTAATCACTAGCCAAAATGCTTCTCCCTGCATGAACATTTTGAAATACTCTTGTATGTCACGGAATTCTTGCTCAGTAGGGTTATGTTGCAATTTGTAGTTTCTATCACAATGAGAAACAGGGAATTATTTTTAATTTCTGTTGGATCATCATAAAAATAGGTTCAAATATCAGCTGTGTTCCAGACTGTGTAACTTCAGATAAGTCAGGTATCCCTCTGAGATTCAGTTTTCTTGACTGTTAAATGTACCTATCTTCTTTAATGTATTGTTGTGAGGATTCAATGAGATATAATTTGTTTAAATGTTTAGCATGCTATCTGGCATATTGCAAGTATTCAGTAATTTTTTTTGATATTTGTGCTATTTCTGCTATAATTATTAACTCTTCATGTATGAGCTTTCGTACAAGGGACTATGTCCTATTCAACTTATGCCTAATGCCCAAAACACTGCAACTTGAACATCTAACTCCATCATGTTTGCAAGACTGAGCAAAGATCCTCCTGTTGAGGATGTAGATGATGAAAATAATGGAGCTATGGAAGAAAGGGATTCAGTCTGTAATTATTAAGCCAATATACTTCAAATTCAGGTTAAAAAAATGTGAAGGCCAAAGAATATTTCTAACAATCTCCTGCACAGGGAAGTGCTTTTAACCATTCAGGTGTTGGGAACTGTTTTTCTGCCAAGGGCCCTTTGAATATTTATAACATCATTCAGGGACCATGTAAAATTATTAGCTTAAAAATTAGCCTGGTATAGATGTATTGGATTTCAAGTCTCACCTGTGGTTGCTTTGGTAGAGCCAAACCAAATGACTTCACAGTCTGTGGTCCAGACCTTCCTCACCCCTGAAGGTAGAAGTTATAATAGTCTAGAAACATAAAGATGAACTTGTGCCATCAAAAGTCAATCTTTATCATTGCCATGTTAAAAATAGACTTCCCATCTAACACTTCTTTATGTATGCAATGCAGAGACCGTTTTCTAATTCTTGTAATGGGAAAACCAAACTGTCATTAATTTATGACTATAGATAATACATAGCATTACTTTACTTATGGAATGACAAAATGTACAAAATAATACCTATGTTACAGTGAGAACTCTCCTGTGTGGATCATATGGATATGTGTTTCAGGTCAGTGGCACTGACACTTCTGTTGAGGAGTTTTCATTTTTTGAAAAAATAAATATGTTAGAAAAATGACTCAGAAATGTTTTAAACCAAATATAAAATTATTATAGGAATCATAACATTTTTGCCCAGTATTGTTGAAATTTAGACTGAATAATGTCAGTTATTTTGCTGCTCTGAAGTCCCTTTTTTGAGCCTACACTGAACCTGTAATACTTATGGAAAGAGTAACCATAGCAACCTATATTGATGTCACAAGCCCAGGCTTCTGACTTCATTGCATAATGCAGTAGCAACTGGATTTGCAGCAGAAACACCCTGCTAAAGAGCAAGTATCTTGGTTCACAGCAAAGAGGACAAAGGAAAACAGCAAGTTATAGGGGGTTGAATCCTGGATTGTGAGTCAGATTGCCTGAGTGCTTATTTTAACCCTACCTCTCACTTGTTGCCTTGTTTTGAGTAATTGTGTTTACATGTGTGCACAGGGGTTTGAAGCAAGAAATCTCCTGTTTCTGGGATGGTCATAGCAGAGACAAACTCAGGATATCTAATGTTTTGCATTTTGCAGATAGCTCAGTAAAGCTAAAACACCCTTAAAATAACTTGGAAAGAAAAGGATTACTAATGCCTTGTAGTAGGTATTTAGCTAGCTCACAAAGATTATGAGGACACTTTGAAATAAAAAGCATCTAGCTCGATTTTTATTTTTTGAGACAGTGGGTAAAAGAAAATATTGATTCCTGTTATTAATTTTTGTGAGAATATTGTTTTTACATAAATATGTCACTATCTGTATAGCTTTATCTAAAGATGTTTTTATGTATTCAGATGGAGAAGTAAAAGATTAATCTGTATCTGATATTGGATATGAAGCTTCTCATGCTTAAACTGTGTACATGAAATGGTAAATGTTTCTTAATTTTACCAGGCAAATGCTGATCCTCTTAGAAAACAAATGGCCTTGCTAATTTCAGTTGAAATTTTTAAGAATCATGATGCTATCTTTTTTTAGAAAGGATAGCCTTTCAGTTGGAGCCTGTAACCTGTTCATTATTTCCATTGGTCTAGCTTTTTATTCTACATTAAATTTCAGAACTGAAATATGGATATTTTGGAATTTCAAAAGGTGCTTAAAGTAATCAACTATCTTACCAGAATCTTGGCTAAAAACATGATACAGCTTTTATTTCATCTAGGGTAACAAGGTTGAACATCTTTATCAAGAGAACTATGAACCTTTCTACCCCTTCTAACCATGTGCTTCAGGCAGTCCAAATTGTCAGTACAAATTTAACATGCTATGAATATCATTAGCTTAATTACATGTGGAGTAGCCATCATGAAACATGATTTATCAATTATTAGGAATTATTTAGATAACTGTTAAAAGGAGATGTTGTAGGCATGTTTTTGATAACTTAGGTGTCCATCATAATGCAACACAAGCATTTGTATGACTCTCAAAATCTTGAAAAATGTTTCAGAAACATAGTTTAGTATGCAATATTTTATAGTATATTTGTGTGTATGTGTGAAGACAAGTTAACTATTTGATTTTATGCATCATGACTATCCAATTAGCTAATGTGGTTTTTTTTAAAGTACCAAAAAGCTTCCTTGTGTTTTGTATGACTTCAATTAACTTTACTAGCATGAACAGATCCTAAATAGGTACAGTAAAAGTTTGTGAAAGAGCAGGTTGGTCTCCATGCTTTTTTTAAAAGCCAAGAGTGCATTATTGACTATGTCCTAAATGTTTTCCTTGTGTAAAATTCCACATTTTCCAAAATACAATCCTAAATGGAAGAGACTAAGCATACACTGCCAAATCATGACTGTCAAGGAGTCATACCCATAGAGGAGACTTTAGTTCATCAAAGGTGTGTGTTACATAACTTTCCCAAAGTTAACTGATAGAAGACTCCATCCTCAGCCATACACGTGTTCTGTCTCTTCACACTGTCTTGATCCTTCCTGATGCTTCCAGTCCAGATCCCATCTCTCAAGATCTGTTCCTTGGCAACCTTTTTTGATGACATATTCCACTTGGCTGTTAAGTGATTCAATTACATTTGTCAACATTTTGAAATCCTTCTCTCTCTCTCTCTCTCCCTCTCTCTCTCTCTCTCTCTCTCTCAGCTTTCTAGTATACAAAAGCACTAAAAAGAATATTTTTAAATCTTTGATGGGTTCATATTACTGGGAAGATACCTAGAAAAAAAAGTCAAGCACATGGTAATTTTGTTAAAAGTATGTATCCATAAAAGCTGAGAGAATTCCATGAAAAGGAATAATTAGAGACAATGAGACAACAGATTTAGCCCAAAAGCATTTTATATTGAAGGTGTTACTTTGAAAAATGGTATTCATCCTGACTTCTCTCTGTTTCACTTATCTCTCCCTTCTTGCTGTCACTCTCTTTATTCCTCACACAAGTAATTTATGTTTATTGTGACTCATTAAGTAGAATAGTTAAGCAAAAATAAAAATAAAAGGATAATTTCATCATCAAGATATCCTTTTCTCAAAAATTTTAAGTTTTTTTTGTTTTTGTTGTTGTTGTTGTTTTTTTAATAATGCTTTTATTTAAAGAATATGAATTTCCAAAATACAGTTTATAGATTACAATGGCTTCCCCCCCTCATAACTTCCCTCCCACCCGCAACCCTCCCCTTTCCCACTCCCTCTCCACTTGCATTCACATCAAGATTCATTTTCAATTCTCTTTATATACAGAAGATCAGTTTAGTATATATTAAGTAAAGATTTCAACAGTTTGCCCTCACATAGCAACACAAAGTGAAAAATACTGTTGGAGTACCAGTTATAGTATTAATTCACAATGTATAGCACATTAAGGACAGAGATCCTACATGATATATTTTTTAAATTGATTAATTTTCTATGCAAACTCCAATTTAACACCAATATTTTTTTCATTTTTAATTATCTTTATATACAGAAGATTGATTCAGTATGTACTAAGTAAAGATTTCATCAGTTTGCATCCACACAGAAACAAAAAGTGTAAAATACTGTTTCAGTACTAGTTATAGCATTACTTCACATTGGACAACACATTAAGGACAGATCCCACATGAGAAATAGGTACACAGTGACTCCTGAAGTTGATTTAACAATTTGACACTCTTGTTTATGGCGTCAGTAATCTCCCTAGGCTCTAGTCATGAGTTGCCGAGGCTATGGAAGCCTTTAGAGTTCGCCGACTTCAATCTTATTCCCACAGGTCATAGTCAAAGTGGAGGTTCTCTCCTCCCTTCAGAGAAAGGTACCTCCTTCTTTGATGGCCCCATTCGTTCCACTGGGATCTCACTCACAGAGATCTTTCATTTAGGTCATCTTTTTTTTCCAGAGAGTCTTGGCTTTCCATGCCTAAAATACTCTCATGGGCTCTTGAGCCAGATCCGAATGCCTTAAGGGCTGATTCTGAGGCCAGAGTGCTATTTAGGACATCTGCCATTCTATGAGTCTGCTGTGTATCTCACTTCCCATGTTGGATCATTCTCTCCCTTTTTGATTCTGTCAGTTAGTATTAGCAGACACTCGTCTTGTTTGTGTGATCCCTTTGACTCTTAGACCTATCAGTGTGATCAATTGTGAACTGAAATTGATCACTTGGACTAGTGAGATGGCCTTGGTACATGCCACCTTGATGGGATTGTATTGGAATTCCCTGGCACATTTCTAACTCCATCATTTGGGGCATGACTGATTGAGCATGTCCCAAATTGTACATCTCCTCCCTCTCATTCCCACTCTTGTATTTCACAGGGATCACTTTTCAGTTAAAATTTAAACACCTAAGAATAATTGTTTGTTAATTACAGAGTTCAACCAATAGTACTAGCATAAAAAAATACTAAAATGGATAAATTATTACATTGTACAACAACAGTCAGCACAAGAGCTGATCAAGTTACTGTTTCGCATAGCGTGACTCATTAAGTAGAATAGTTAAGCAAAAATAAAAATAAAAGGATAATTTCATCATCAAGATATCCTTTTCTCAAAAATTTTAAGTTTATATGTAGGCTCAAGCATTCTCTTTTTTAAAAAATATATATTTTTATTTGAAAGGCAGCATTATAGAGAATGAGAGATAGATTTTGCATCTGCTGTTTCATTCCCCTAATGCCTTCAAGGGATGGGGCTGGGCCAGGCAGAAGTCAGGGTTCTGGAACTCTGAGTCTCCCATATGGGTGGTAGATACCCAAGTACACGGGCATCTGCTGCTGCTTTCCCAGATGCATTAGCAGGGAGCTGGATCAGAAGGGAGCAGCCAGGACTAAACTGGCGCTCTTAGTAGATGCTGGCATTGCAGGCTGCAGCTTACCTGGCGCGCCAAGATGTCGGACCTTCAAACTTAATTTTCAAAAACTGGAGGCATGTACTACATGTTGCTTTGTAACTTACTCTTATTATAATTATTGAGTATGTTTCCTTTGACAACTTGACATTTGAAAGGCTCCAAAATCTGAAACATTTTGAGTGTTAATATGATGTCACAAGTGGTAAATTCTATGCCTGACCCTGTGTGTTAGGTCACAATCAAAATGCATGTTCACCAAAAATACTGTATAAAATAAACTGATGGCTATGTATATGATGTGTATTTGAAATATAAGTGAATTTCATTTTTTGACTTGGATTCTATCCCCAATTTCTTTCAATATGTATTTCTTCCACAATTCAAAAAATTCCCAAATTCCAAATTCTTCTAGGCCTAGGCATTTCTGTGTTTTTAATTAGAGATTTATCTGAATTTGTTACATAAATTTCTGTTGTATGAGTATATCATAATGTAATCATTTTTCTATTCTTAGACCTTAGTCAATTCCAAATTCTAGTGGGTATAGCATATGTAAGTTAAGACATATATACTGTATATATACATGTCACATTCTTGTATGGATATAACCTTAACCATTTGATTTTTTGATTATAAACCATATTGTTCAAATTATTGAGGCTTAATTTACATATACTCATTTATTTTCAGATTTAAAATTTTAGAAATGGGATGATTCTGTCAAAGGATATAACATGTTTTAAGGATTTTAGTAAATGTTGCTAAACTTACTCCCAAAAATGTATCAATTGATAATACCATAAAAATGAGACTCATTTTCCCACTTGCATACTACTGCTGGCTATTACTATAATTTTTAATCATGACATACTACTGCTGGGGAAAAATAGTACTTTAAGAATATTTTTTATTTGGGATTTTGTGATTTTGAACAGCTTTCCATATCAGTTCAATTCAAATTCAAATTTATTTTCTAATTGTGCAATCTGATTAATTACTTGCTAGGTGGGTATGTCTGTTTCTTACCAATTTACAAAAGTTACTTTTATATAAAGGACATAGTTGCTAATTACCAGGCTAATTAGTGTTCTCCTTGGCCATTTGTCCTGTATCTGTAGTTTTCATTTGTTTTGTGTTACATTTCATTTTTGTATGCACAGCATATATAATCTCTTTTACAGTTTCTGCTTTTGGTGTTAGGCCTCTAAGACAGCATGTAAATATTTGCTATATTTTTCAAATATAAATTCATTTTTAATTGTTGATGCTTTCTGAAATTTATTATGACTTGAAGATTTGAGATACAAAAAAACTTCATTTGAATTATTCCCCAAGAGTTTTATTTTTTGCCACCTTCTCATACCCTCACAGTTTATATACAGTTTTAAAAATTCTTTTCCATGTCTTGTATCAGTATCACACTGTTTTACTTATTAACTTGTTTAAATATTTTAGATTCCTATCTGTAATAATTTTATAAATTAGACAACTTATCCTTTTCTCAATGGACATAAAAAAGGGAGTATGGTATTGTTTGTTTTCTCGACTTGCTGTTTTTATCCAGGACAACAATTTTTATCTTTGTTTTATCTGTTTGAGATTAATTCATTTTAATTGCTGTGTAGTATTTCTTTCATTGATAAATAACAGTTTTTTACCTTTTCAGGAGGCATTATTAGATTTATCAAATAAATGCTTTTCATGCACCTAGCAAGGTGATTTATTACTTTAAAAATGTTTATTTATTTATTTATTTATTTGACAGGTAAAGTGACAGAGAGACACGGAGAGACAGATTATCCATCTGCTGGTTCACTCCCCCAAATGGCCACAATAGCCAGGATAGGCCAGATAGAAGCCAGGAGTCAAGAGCTCCATGCTGGTCTTCCACATGGGTAGTAGAGGCCCAATGCTTGGGCTGTCCTCTGTGGCCTCCCCAGGTACACCCAGCAACATCAAAGTGGCACTCAAATATGGGATAGTGTATTGCAAGGGCCAATTTAACCTGCTGTGACACAATGCTGGCCCTTAATCTATTAATGAAGCTATTAATTCTTAAGCTATTAATGAAGTGAATTATTGACATAAACTCAGTGTCGTGCTGAAAGCATCATTTTGTTCCTTACTATATTGAGCTTAATGATGCTTTATTCAGGACTTTTACATCTGTCGTCCTCAGGGAGATTGTTCCTTTTTGCACTATTTTTGATATAAGGATCATATTTGCCTTAACGAATGAGTTTAGAGCATTCCTTCCTTTCCTGTTTTCTGTAAGATTAATTTTTATGTTTGTTTCCTCCTAGTTGTGTGGTAGAATTGCTTGTAAAACTGTGTGGGCTATTGTTATTGTTTGTTTTAGAGGGTTATAGACCCTTGAATCATGGTATAAAATCCTTGAATTATGAAATTATGGCATAAATCAGTGTGAACTTTTATTTTTCCTGTTCTTGTTTGCTATGTAGAGGGCTGGAAAATTGTTTAAATTGCTGATTGAATTTAATAGTTTTAGATCTATTTAATTTTTCTATTTAGTTTTGTTTCATAAATTATAGTTCTTCTAGAAATTTATTTTGTTTTCAAAAACTTATTAGTTTTCTATTTTAAATGTCTGACATGTTTTTTCATAATGTTTTGTGGTTTTAACAATACCACTAGAGGTGGGAGAGTAATGTTATCAGTCTTTCTGGAGAACTACTTTTGGATTTGTTTACTATTGTAAATAATTTACTGCCTGATGAAGTACCTTCAACATTTAGTGGGTTAAAATAACCACCATTCATTATGTCTCATGATTTTGTGGGTCAAGAATTTAGTTAGTTTGAGTCTTTTTTTTTTGTTTTTTTGTTCCAAGTGGTGTTGACCAGGTTTACCAGGTCTCATTCAGGCAGTGGCTGCTCTGATCTGGAGAGTAGAAGACAATTTCACTAACCTGCTGGTGCCTGGGTAAGGATAGCTACAGACTGCGCTCAGCTGGGTTGCACCCACTGCACACTTAACACAGGACTTCTCCAGTAGGGTGCTCAGGGCTCCAACAACATTCCAGGAGACAGAAAATAGAAGTTGTAAATCTTATAGGCTAGACCCAGTAGTTGTAAAGCATCACTTTTGCCATATGCATGGTCAAAGTAGACACAGAACAGATTCAAGGGCAGTAGAAGTAGATTCTTCTTCTCAGTGAGATGGATATCAAAGAACTGGGGTCATTCTTTTACATAGATCCTGCATTTTATTTTAGTAATCTATTCTTGGATTTTGTTCCCCTGCTTTTATTTTGTTGATATTTCATACAATAATGCACCCTTCTTTCTAAATTCGATGCTTAAATCATTTTCACCATTTTGTCTTCTAATATAAATTATGAGTAACAAATGTACTTAAATTATTGCTTTCACTGCCTTGTGAAGTTTTAACTGTATTGATAATTTGCTTCTAATTTTAACATTCCTTTTTAATTTCTTCTGTGACTTAATGTGTTATTTGGAAGCATGATTTCAAATCATGTAGATTATTAACAATCTGTTCTGTTGGGAAAGCACCCTAGTTGCTGAGAACTTATGTGTAGGTGGAGGAATTCCTCTCTTTCCTTTTCACTCACTCACTTCCTTCCTTCTGAAACATGAATCCTGTTCAAACCTCACCTTATGTTCCAGGTGACGGCCTTTCAGTTCAACCATGTTCTAGACATTGGACTCCACACTTTAGATAGTTTACACAACTACGAATTTGTAACATTCTCAAGAACTATTATTATCCTCAAGTTACAGATGAGGAAATTTAGCATCTGTTTTCTATGTGATTTATTCAACACGTGAGTGGAACAGCAAGGCTTGGAATTTAGGCAGGTCGAACCAGAACACTCTTCCTTTTTCCAGAACAGGATACCCGGTTCTTTAATTTTTCAGAGACTCTGGTCTTATCCTAGTTTCTTGGGATGCCTTTGGGGTGCCCTTTGAAGAACTAGGGGAAGTCATTTCTTTTCCTTCTTCTGTAAAAAGTCTTTCCTCAGGGTCTATGGATTATAATATGGGCAACACTGTTTCTGATAGCATTGCCAAGGGTGGAATCAGGTGACGGGACAAGAAAGGGGAAAAGAGGTCATGCTCAACAATGGTGGCTCAGCCATGTGTTCCTTGATAACTCTTCAGGCTTCATCAAATTTTTTGTCTTATACTCTTTGTAGCACTTAGGTAAAGCCTAAGTATAAAAGTGAATGGTTTAGTTTTCCTGATGGAAAGTTTATTTTAGCTCCCCGGCATGTTGCATTTAGATTGTTTGTATATATAATTGTTTACTTAATGAGGATGCATCCTTTAAAATGCCTTTAAAATGAATTTCCATAGATTTGCATAAATTCCCTGGGGGTCACTATAATGTGAGCAAAGAAAAAACTGCCCAGCTGTGCACTAGTTTAATGGAATTATGAAGCTTTAGGGTGTGGATTCTGAAAAAGATATCTGGGAGAAATAGTCACTCAAACTGTAGGAGAAATAAATGACTTTGCTCTCACTTTGGTTGTTGATTTTAGAAGCAAGCATCAGATGCTCAAGGTTTTTAAAAACTCATCATTGGAAAAGATTGAGGAAATGTTCTACATTGCAGAAATCATCCATTGTATTTGAAAATGGAGGTTAATATTTTATATTAATGTTGGAGTAGTGGCTTTTATTTTTACATAATTTTGTTTGATATGGAGAGAATTAGCAAATTCCCTATATTTCATATTGTCAAAGATGAAGCTAACAGCATTCTCAGGGAGGTTTACCTTTAAATTTAGTAGAAGGTCCCCAACCTCATCTGGGACAGAGTTGATTAATGGTGACCTCTATTTCCATCACACCTCTGTCCTTGTCATTGCTGGATAAAGATCTAAGGTGATAGCTTCTGGGGCTTAGAGATTTTTATCATCTATTTAACTTACTTTGAGTCTTTGTTTTGATGGTGGTGTTCCAAACAATTATGTGGTTTTGTACTCTATAGCTAGTTCTATAGAGTTGGTTAGAATAATATAGTAACAAGGGGAAGATCTTATGATTCCCTTGGCCTTGGAACATAGAGATATGAATAATGTTCTTTTCAAGCTAATACCTCAGGCTTAGCCAGCTGTCTATAAATGTATATCTTTCCTTCAAAGAGGCTCACTTGAGAATATGAATGGATCAATACTAATTTATATTCTGTGTTGGAAAATCAACCACTGATGGTGAGTCAATAAGTTCCTCTTTGTGTATGAATACATAAATCAGTCAACAAGTATTTAGTAATATATAAAAAATGCTCTATTGGGGATTCAGGAAGGGAAGAGGTTTTTTTCCACGGTTCCAAGGAACATTTAGCCCTTATACCACAGAAAATGATAACAGTGATAATAATAGCTCACAATTTTCATACATTAATGTCAGGAATTTCTTTGTATTATCTCACATACACTTCACAATGACTTTGTTCTTGGGTAGTCTGATTGTTCCATTTTATGAAAATAAGGGCACAAAAAGCCTAAATTATTTGCTTTACAGTGTAAGAGGTAGCTGGGTTATCAATCCTCAGGCTTTAACTCCAGACATTAGGCTCAATTTCTTCAAAAATCATTTATTCATTTATATGAGAGGGATTTAGTGAGAACCAAAGAGAGAGAGGACACTCCTATCCACTTCACAGATACCTACATCGGTAGATACTGAAGTTAGGTGCCCAGAACTCAATTCAGATCTCCTCTGAGAGTGATAAGAGACCAATTACTTGAGCCATCAACTCTGCCTAGCATTCCCAGGAAGCTGTAGTAAGCAGCCAGAGGCAAGTATCTAACCCAGGTCTCTGACAGGGGATATGGGCATCTTAATTAGTTTCTCAGCTAACTAGGACAAATGCTTGATCCATTATGCTTTTTTTAAAATCTAATTCTCAGTTTCTTTATTGTGATAAAATATGCAAATCATAAAGTTAACCATTTTTTTTTAGTATGTTGTTCAATGTCAGTAAGTGCATTCACACTGTTGATCAGTCATCATTAACATCAACCCCTGTAACTTTTTTTCATTTTCCAAATTGAAATTCTATGATCTTTAAACAGTAACTTCCTGTTTCCTCATTCTGTCTCTATGAATCTGATTGCAGAACTGCCTTATAAAAGTGAATCCATGTAATTGTCCTGTGACTGGCTTATTTCAGTTAGCATAATATTTCCAAGATTTATCCATGTTGTAGCATTCATCAGAACATCATTTCTGGGGGTAAACATTTAGTCTGGTGATTAAGATGTCAGAATGCCTGCAACCCATGTCAAAGAGCCTTGGTTCTAGTACTGGCCATACTATTGATTACAGCTTCCTGCTAATACATACCCAGAGAGGTAGAAAGTGATATTTCAGGGGCCGACGCTGTGGTGCAGAGGGTTTAAACCCCAGCCTGCAACGCTGGCATCCCTTATGGGTGCAGGTTCGAGTCTCGGCTGCTCCACCTCCAATCTAGCTCTCTGCTATGACCTGGGAAAGTGGTAGGAGATGGCCCAAGTCCTTGGGCCCCTGCACCTGTGTGGGACACCTGGAAGAAGCTCCTGGCTCCTGGCTTCGGATCAGCTCAGCTCTGGCTGTAGTGGTCATTTGGGGAGCGAACCAGCGGAATGGAAGACCTCTCTCTCTCTCTCTCTGGCTCTACTTCTCTCTGTAACTCTTCAAATACCTAAAATAATTATTAAAAAAAAAAGTGATGTTTCAGCTAGCTGTGTCCCTAGCAGCCATATAAGATAAATTGAGTTTCTGGCTCTTGACTTCAGCCTTGCATAGACGTGGCTGTTATGGGCATTTGGGGGAGTAAACCAGAAGATGGGAGCTCTTTTTTTTTTTCTGCCTCAAAAAGAAGAAAGGGAAGGAGGAGGAGGAGGAGAACAATGAGGGATAGGGGAGGTTGGGGGGAGGAAAGAAGGAAGGAGGGGAAGAAGGAAAGAAAGAAGTAGGCAGGAAGAAGGAAGGAAGAAAAGCGTTTGTTTTTATGACTGAATAATGTCCCATGACTATTTTCTTTATCCATTCGTCTATGGTCTTTTGAGTTGCTTTCACCTTTTGGGCTAATGTGAATAATGCTACTATGAACATGAATGTTCAAATGTCTTTTAAGTTCACTTTGAATTGAATTGGGCATATACTTCTATGGTAATTCTCTGCTTAATTTCTTTGAGGAACTACCTCAAAAATTTTTAAAGTACGGGGACCATTTTACATTCTCATCAGCAATGTAGTAGGTTTCCAACTGATTTCTCCATGTTCTTGTAGGTATTTTTTGTGCATTTCCCTAATGGTTATTGGTTATTGGTATTGAGTTCCCTTTTAATTGCTTATTGGTAATTTGTAAATCTTTGGAAATACATTATTCGAGGTTTTTTTTTTTTTGCTGTTTTTATTGGGTTATTTTGTTGTTAAATTATAACAATTTTTATATATTCTGGATATTGACTCCTTGTCAGATATATGAGTTCTAAATATTTTATCTCATTCCATAGTTTGCCTTTTCATTGTGTTAATAGTGTCCTTATATAAAAGTTTTTAACTTTGATGAAGTCCAATTTTTATATATATATATATATATGTGTGTGTGTGTGTGTGTGTATATATATATATATATATATATATATATATTCTTTTCTTGCCTGTGCTCAAACTCTGTGCTCTTAACTACTACGCTGAAGCTTGTAACTAAGATTTCAGCGTGCTAAATTATGTTGCACCAACTGAAATCGGAATATGGGGTACCATATGATGTCACCGTGTGCTTATTAATAAATTCCCAATATTAATAAGCCTGTGTAGGATTTTGCATAATATTCAGAGAAGAATTTTTTTTTTTTTCGTTCCGCTCAGCGATTTACTCCCATCCCGCTCAGCGATTTACTCCCATCCCGAGCAGGCGGGGCCCTTGTGCCCTCGACCCCCATGACTGCTGAACTTCATTCAGAGAAGAATTCTGAATACCAGCATAAATGAATGAGGCAGCATGATACATTTTAAGCTTTTTTTTCAGTCAGAAAGATTCATAGGAGAGTGAGGGCATTAATCTAAGGAGAAGGGAAATTCTGGAATTAGCTTGGGGTCCGCACCAAGCAGAAAGCAGGCCAGAAGCCACGTGCAGCAAGTGTTTTGAGCAGCTATCACAGCTTATCACGAGCAGTGAAACAGAGGCTTTTTGGGTGCTCCTTGCCTTTTACATATTTTTCAAAGGGGAGTGGTTACATGGCCTGGTGGGCAGGTGCCCCCGCCCAAGCTGTGCGGAATGGAGCCGCATGGAGCCAGGCCCGTGAACTAACCAAAGCCAGGACCCGCGGAGCCAGCCGGCGGGTGCCCTGGGGATGGCAGAGCAGGGAGGGATCTGGCATGCGTGCACGTGGTCCCAGCCACCGCCATGGCGGACCAGGCGGTGCCAAGGAGGGGCAAAGAAGATGGTGCCCAGAGGAAGTAAGATGGGCGGAACTCAAAAGCTAATTGGCTACGCAACATCAGGGGAGGTAACAAGACTAGTATAGACATATGGCTAGTCCTATAGAAATCCCCCGTAAAGTGACCGTTTAAGTGATTGGTTGGTCCTTAGCCCTGCCCCAGTGACTCTGCAGTTTTGTGCTATAAAAGGTTCGGTTACGCATGGAGTAAATGAGTCCTTGCTAGACTTGGCTCCCCGCTGCGTCTGATTGTCTCCAGGATCGGGAGGCTGGGGAACAGGCGAGCGGCGCACTCACCTTTCCTTGGACCCAGTCCATCCTTGTATGGGTGGACTCAGATCCTGCAAGGTCACACATTGGTGTGTCGAAGGCATGGTCTTCCAGCTCCCAAACCTGATCAGTTTTATCCCCCATGCCTGCCTACCTCACAACCATATTTCCTGAGGAGATGAGGTTGAAGGTCTGAGTTGTCAGGGAATGCATGAAGGAAACAGTGAATTATAAAATGTTATCTATCAGTATTTAGTGGATGATTCTTGATAAGAGTTTATTTTTCCTTATTTGTGAAAAATAATGTTGAGCAAATTGTGTGGCAAGTCTAAGGATTTATTGGGGGAGGGGAAGGATAGGATGAGGGGTAAGTAGAGGTAGAGCTGTTGATCTCTTATTTGCTGATGCATTACCAGGGTGTTTTGTGGTAGAAGTTTTATTAAATAAATTTAAAGAGATGAAGTAAAAACTCTACAGTTTCATTCATGGCCTGCCACTGGCAGATGACTTTCTCTTAGAGTGTAACCAATACAGGAAGTAAATGATAGCAAACGGTCCTTTCTCTTGGTTTTTGCTCTCTGCTCAAGGCCCTCCTGAACTGTCCTGGGTATTACTGGGTGGGAGAGCTGAGCCCATATTGTGCTCCTTCATCTGCAGAAGGTGTCGGGAGTATGACTCACGTTTCAGAGTTCTTTGCTTCTAACTGCACACTGCCACTTCTGTTTACTGTTTCGTAACTTAGTCTCTCTAGTTCTTTCTCCTTTAGCTTTTGAATTTGGAATGTATCTAAGATCAAGTCTTTTTTCCCATATTATTTTTGAAGTATTAATTCATGTCTCAGACTCAGAGGGTAGACACAGATATTGTAACAACAGCAATTCGTAAAGTAGATAATATTGAATGTCATCCTTCTCATCCAAATATACAACTAAGTCTCATATTCTCTCCCTATTGGTACAAACTTACTCTGAGGTCTTAACAATTTCTAGGTTTAAAATAATCATAGAAGTGGTTTGTGAGTGTAATGGTGATGGCTTCAGAGGTGTCAGGAAGTCTGCAGTAAGAAGAGCTCTTTCATAAGACTCCCCCAAAGCCTTCACAGCCACAGCCTTAGACGTTAACACTTTCCTCTCCTTGTACTAGCAACTTGGGTAATAGAGAAGACTGTGATGTTTCTTGAGTGTGGGGTAAATGTTGTGGGCAAGAAAGCATCACAAGAAGTTTTTTAGATCCACCCAACTAAAATGCATTTCATGACCTCACCCCCAAGGAGAAATTCTGCAGCCCACATATTATACCTCCCTTTTAAGACCAAGGTCATCTTTGGACTCAGATGACTTCATTTCACCTTCTAAGAGCTATGTCAGCTTGACTCCAATTCTCTTAGACAATGGAGCAATAGGGTCTCTGGTCCATATCAAAGCCAAGAATAAGATTCATTTTGCAAGATAATTTCTATAATTCTATTATTCATTGTGTTTGTACTGTGTGTTAGGTGCATATATATTTCATTAAATTCAGACAACAACCATAGCTAGATTTTATTATTCCTTTTTGGTGTGGAGGATACTGAGGCTTGGAGGGGAGCAAATTTGTTCATGGTAACTCCATTTGTGACAGGCAAAGCTTGTAGGATGAGCAGGCCTCCCTCGTCCCAGAGTTCATCCTACTTCCCTGCTCCAGCTCTTCCTAATCTTCTCTCTCTAGCTCTGACTCTTTTAAACTCTCATTACAGATTCCAAGAGACAAAGGAAAACCAGAATACTTTATACAAAACTTGTTAACTGAAATTAGAAGCAACTACTGCCTTCCAGAGGAGAGAGCTGCTGTTCCTTTAGCATTTCAGAATGACAACATAAGGACATATAATACAAACAGTAGTTTATGGTTCTGTTCCCATGATAGATGAATCTTGTACACATTCCCTTTGGTGTAATTGTTATCTCCTCCACTGGCACAGTTGGCTAAGGAGTTGTTCAAGGCTGCTTTCACACTGCTTGTGAAAACTGTTGGGTGGATGGGTTGCTCCACAGGTGGAGATAACATCATTCAACTGCAATGAGGGTAGTTTGCAAGACAGCCTCTCTGTTGTTGAGGCCAAGACCAGTGGCTTCTTATTTCATGACAGAAACTACTTTCTGACATATTTCTCTTCTTTCTGCTGCTAAATTGTTAGCTATTTTTACTTGTTTTTCTGGAATAGGAATTCTTATTTTGTAGTGTCAGTTATGGCAAGATTATTCTTCTGGCAAATCCAGTAATCAGGGTGAATTAAAAACATTATTTATGATCTTAGAATAGGTTTATTGGGTCTAATTTATTCTCGAATAGGCAAATTTGATAGCCATCAAATTCCGTTAGATCAGACAATGACAATAGTAAGCATAGTTTAGCAGAAATTTAGAAAAAAATGCTATTTTCTTAAACATGGCACCAATATCACAGTTGTAATCATTTGCATATGATGTAAATAGGACAACAAAAAGAAGCACAACTTCGGCTGTTGAAAACGATAGCAGAAGTGTATGGCAGCTTCTTTGGCACCGATTTTGCTTGGAAAAATTACAATCAGGTAGAAAGTATTTAGTAGCAGATATCAAAATCTGTTACTAGATCTTAAAAGGGCAATCATATACATTTCTCAGAGGGTCGGTAGATACATAAGTTGTGGCAAATAGCATGTCCTAGAGCTATAAGGTTAGTGAACTGGGTGGGAAATAAACATTGTTTTCACCATCATCCTAACAATAATAGCAAATAAACAGCATACATGATGAGATGCTTGTTCTGAGCAGTTTGTGTGTAATAATGCATCTAATCCTGGTGGCAACTCTAGGAATTCAAAGCTACTCTTACTCCTCATTTTACAGATGAGGCTACTGAAGCACAGAGAAATTATGTAACTTGCCCAGGATGACACAACCAACAAGTGGAAGAACCAGAATATATATCCAAACAGTCTGGCTCTAGAGTCATGCTCTTAATCACTACCCTGTATGACAACATTTATTGAAGTCATATTGTTTAATGCACAATATATTTGGCACCATGATGGAAGAGGTAAAAATTGCCCAAGGAATTTGCAGTTTAGTGTACACAGAAATTACATTTTTTTGTCATCTTTTGAGATCATTTTGGAAGTTTCTGATGGCAGGGAAGAATTATCCCAAGTGTCAAGTATTTATGTGATCATTAATAGAAAAGCACTGCTTTCCATGAGGGAAGTGGCACAATGATGCCCTTAGAGTTAAAATAAAGTGTTAACAGTTGTACAATTTTCCATTTATGGATTCTTTGATAAAGTAGGCACTGTGTGGGATATTCATACAATTTGGTCTCATGGAATAAAGTAAGTATTGTGCCACTTATACATTATATAGCCTCACTGAATTCTCATAACTGTATGAGCTAGATTTTTTTTAAAGGTTTATTTATTTATTAGAAAGACTTACAGAGAGGCAGACACAGAGAGACAGAGAGAGAGAGAGAGGTCTTCGATCTGCTGATTCACTCCCCAGATGGCCTCACAATGGCTGGAGCTCATTAATCCGAAGCCAGGAGCCAGGAGCTTCCTCCAGGTTTCCCATGCGGGTACAGGGGCCCAAGGACTTGGACCATCTTCTACTGCTTTCCCAGGCCAAAGCAGAGAGCTGGATCTGAAGTGGAGCAGCTGGGACTTGAACCAGCACCCATATAGGATGCTGGCACTGCAGGCGGTGGCTTTACCCACCATGCCACAGCACTGGCCCTGAACTAGATCTTTTGTTTGAATGGATCACTATCCCCAGCCCCATGCCTGCATTTTTTCTTTTGAGTCAGTCTTGTGCATTTGTTTGTTTGTATAATCTGTCTTATTCTCAGGAATATTCTTGCCGTGTGCAAAGGTCACAGAGAAGCAAAGGGCATTCCCTTTTTGGTTACATGGCTTGGCCTATAAGACATCTTTTTTCACACCAAACCCAGAAGTCACATCCCATATTCAAGCTAGTTTGTTTTTACATATTTTGTGGGGGAATAAACACTCCCCCGATCCTGTTATTTTCATTATCATACTTCTCTGCATTTTCTTCTTTCAATTAGGGCTGAAAACAGAGTGCCCAAATGCAGGAACCTCTGTCCTCAGAGAGTTTCCATCTCCACCACGTCAGGCCAGGTAGCTCTTTATCTCAGGCAATATGCCCAAGAGCTGCCAGACTTCTTCCATTCATTCCATGGAGTGGTTCCCTACAAACTGGGCTAATACAGACTTAGCTGAAATGTAAAGGTTTGCCTGTTGATGCCCTTTTTGAGTTCAGCTGTTAGACCTGGGAAATGTTAAATTGGGCAACACTGAGCTATAAATAAGCATGTTTCATGGTTGAAAAAGCTGAAGATTCCATCACAGTACAGTTGGCTTATCCACACCCTATGTGAAATGAGGGTGAAAAGGTCAAAAATCCATCTTTAATTGTCGTATCCTCTGTATCAGCATTTGATAACACTAACAATAATATTCAAAGAACCTTTCTTTTCCTCTGTGTCTATCTCATATACATAGTATGTACACACATATGCAAAGGGAATGCAAGATACAGACTTGAGGGAGAGTAGATGAGGTAGGGATATTCATATTTTCTACTTTTGTGTTTTTGAATTTTTAAAAAGCACATATTTCTTTTGAAGTTTTATCAATGCTTTTAAAATAAAGAAGTACTTGTTCTAGGGAGCTCAAACTTACATCTCCTTTGTTGAGAATAAAGAACAATGTTCTCCGGGAATTAGCCATTCCCTCTCAGATGCTCACCCTTCACTTGAACAAATGTCTACATTTGCATAACCAGCTACGAAAATAATTCTCACATTAAAGCGACCATTATTTACCTGCCACACTACCTGACAAAATAGTTTTGGAGTGATTATATAATTATGCTTTTTTGATGCTGTGCCTTTAGCTGCCAAAAGTCAAACCTGCCAATCCAATGCATGTTTTCATGTATTTTTCAAATATGTAAGTGAAGACTAAAAATAGGTGATTTTTAAGTTTGTCATTGTGTCATCCTTTCTAAAATTATAGCTCCAGAGTGGATATTATAAAAACATTTTGATAGGACAGTTTTCTATAGCAGTATCATGTTCTTTTTATGAAAATATCAAAAATATCTGGATCTTTAACAGAGTTTAAAAGAAAAGAATAGCCTAAAGCCTTAAGGATCTTTTAGTCATATCTATTTCTCATGATTACACAAATAACATATTCATATATATATATAATACATATATGTAATATATATAATTATATACAGACATACATACATTATATATAAATATATACATACCTATATGTATATACATCCACAGCTGTTATCTGTAAAAAGTTCCTGGTCTTCCATGCCAATGTTTAGAGACAGCTTTAGCTAGGAAGAAAGTTAAGTTTATCTTTATAGCATCTGTTCACCTTTCACTTCCCTTTCCATAGTTACTGTTTCTCACTCTATGATATTTATGCATCAGTACTCCCTTTTGGAATGCCTCTGGTAACCTTGTTTCCACTTAGTTGTTAATATCCGATAGCATGGTGTTTTCCTATGGACTATATTTTTAAATCAAAGGATTAAATCTTTAGTGGCTAAATATGTAACAACAGGAAACAGGAGACAGTCTGGGAGAAGGTCATTTCCCAATACCTCAGAAGTAATAACTTGGATATATATTAGAGTGTGCTGTACCTTATCTTATACCTTCCCATAAAATCTACATTGATATTATTCGTAGAGAAAGCCTATGAATTGTATGTATTTTCTATGTATTCCATAATGTATTTTGATATTCTTTTTAGCTTTCATTTTGTTTTTGCTAATACCACTATCATCATTTTGAAGTTCAGGTTTTAGCCCATGATGGTTTAGAATTAACTCAAATTTAATTAAAAGCAAGGAATACCAAACTATTTTATTTCAATGTATTAGGATTTAAAACATACCAAAACTTGGACTTACCAAATCATCCCTCTAAAACATTAAATATGAAGGGTTTTCAAAAAGTTTGTGAGAAGTGCCTATTTTGTAAAAAAATTATATGTAGATTTCAATTTTTTATCAAAATAAACATCTTAATTTTATTTTAACCAACTTCTAAAAATACCCCCATATTATGAATAATCATAACAAAATATTCATTAAGCACTTAGATGTACAAAACACTGCTAATTTGGGGGGTATATATTCTTTATTATTTGCAAGAACCCCACATGAGAGGAACTAATTCTTCCTCTTCAGAGAGCAGGAAGCTGAAGTTGATAGGGCCTAACAATTGGTTCAATGCCAAACTGGTAAAGTGGCAGAATCAGAATCTGGACCTGGTTCTGTTTCACTCTACAGCCCTTTAATACCAATTATTATACCCCATCTAATTATATACCCTGCCTATCCTTATTAAATACAACCTCATACCAGTCACTGACTTTTGATACTTATATACCTTTCCCTTGTCATTTAATCCCACTTATGGGGCTTACCCAATTTTACACAGTCTAGAAATGGCATCTTTTGCAGGGTTGGATGAGAGGTGACAAATTCTTTCAATTTGTGTTTGCTATGAAAGGTCTTTATTTCACCTTCATTCACAAATGAGAGCTTTGCAAGATATAAAATTCTGGGCTGGCAGTTTTTCTCTCTTAGTACCTGAGCTATATCTCGCCTTTCCCTCCTAGCCCGTAGGGTTTTTGATGAGAAGTCTGCTGTGAGTCTAATAGGAGATCCTCTGAGAGTAATCTGACGTTTCTCTCTTGTACATTTTAGAATCTTTTTTTTTTATGTTTCACTGTGGTGAGTTTGATTACAACATGTCGTGGTGAGGATCTCTTTGGTCATATTTATTGGGGATTCTATGAGCTTCCTGTACTTGGGTGTCTCTGTCCTTCTCCGAACCTAGGAAGTTTTCTGCTAGTATCTCACTAAAAAGGCCTTCTAATCCTCCCTCTCTCTCCATGCCTTCAGGAACTCCTAGAACCTGAATGTTGGGTTTTTTAATAGTATCCTGTAGATTCCCAACAATATTTTTTAGATTTGTAGTATTCTCTTCTTTTCTTTGGTTTGACTGTATAGTTTCTTGTTCTCTGTCTTCTAAGTCTGATATTCTCTCTTCTGCTTCACTGATTCTGTTTTTAAAGCACTCTAATGCGTTTGTCATTTGATCTATTGAATTCTTCATTTTATTTTGGTTTCTCTTCATGTCACAATTTCATGTTCTACTAGTTTCTTCATTTCATTTTGATTCCTCCTTAAGATTTCATTTTCACAAGAGAGATTTTCTATCCTGTCCAGTAAGGATTCCTGTAGTTCAAGAATTTGTTTTGGAGAACTTCTAAATGTTCTTATCATAAATTTTTTGAAATCCGTTTATTGCATTTCTTCTATCTCATCATCTTCATAATCTTGAATTGGGGTGTCTTGTTCATTTGGGGGTGTCATAATGTCTTCCTTGTTCTTATTGCCTTGGTTTCTGCATTTGTTGCTTGGCATTGTGGAGATATTCTTTGGTTTCTGCTTCTTTTGTTTTTCCCTCACTGTGGTGGTTTTTCTCATTATACTATGACACTAGATTAAGTGGACTGTCTGATTTTGATGGATCCTCAGAGGCTTGTGATGGGTGTGGCCAGAGAGTTCTGTTCAGTTCTTCAGGGTTAAGGGTGTGCCAAAGGTGACACACCCAGATTAGGCATGGTAAATCTCTCTCTCTCTCTCTCTCTCTCTCTCTCTCTCTTTATTCAGTAGGGAAGTAATTCCACACAGCTGAGTGGAATTGAAGGTGTCAATGTCTGAGCTCTGGCCCCTGTGGGTATAATATTCATCTGCTCTGTCCCAAGGACCACACAAAGGATCTGTGTAGTGCTCAGTATAAGCTCAAATTCCCCTTCAATCTCCCACCAGGTTGCCAAGGTTACCGAGTTTGTGGCCTACTCGTATCTCAGGCACTCTGTGAGTTCTCTCACACACACTCAGTTTTTTTTTTTTTTTTCCACAGTCTCAGTTCATTAGCTCCACACATTCACTAGGTCCTAACCTCCTGTTATTTCTCCCCACCAGAGTCAGGTTTTTCTTGGCTGAGGGTGGGCGCAGCCCTGAGGTGGTGCATCTTTTACGTATGTCCAAAATGGCGCCTGTTCTTTGTCTTTCTCACCTTTGTAAGGTGAGTGGAGAGAGAGAATCATGTCCGTACCTGTCCCTTTTATTTATTTATTTATTTTCTCTCCTCTAGTTAGCCTGGTGAACTTTCCCCCATGGGGCCTCAAGCCTCGTTCCCTCTAGGTCCTTCCTGCTGCTTCTCCACCAGTGTCTCAGTCTACTGAGGTTTTGCCTCACCTCCCTTTCCAGCGCTGGTGTGTAGATTTGGCGGCTGGGGTCCCGAGCCATGACAAATGACAAGATTTCATTCTTTTATAAAGATGAATAATATTCCATTTTACATATTCTTTACCCATGCATCCAATCATGGACACCTTGGTTGATAACATATTTTCACTGTTGTGAACATTGGTGCTATAAATATGGTGGATCAGGTATCTCCTTGATACCATGAGTTCATGTTTTTGGGGTGCATACCCAGTAGTGGGATTTCTGGATCATATGGCAGTTTCAGTTCTAGATTTGCATGAAATCTCTGTATAGTTTTTTACAGTGACTGCACTAATTTTCATTCCCACCAACAGTGTATAGGAGTTCTCCTTTCTTTACATCCTTACTTTTGTTAAGCTCTCTCTTTTTGATAGCAGACATTCTGTCAGGGGTGAGATGATATCTCATTATGGCTTTGATTTGCCTTTTCCTGATGGCTAGTAATATTGAGTATTTTTTCACATATTTTTGACCATTTGTATTTTTTTGTTTCTAATTTTTAATTAGTATAAAAGAACAGATTTTATGCAATCCATAGATATAGTTTCAAGAAAACCACTTTCCTTACTCCCCTATTTTCCAACAATGCTCCCCCATTCCTCCCCTCTCTTCATCTATTTTTGCAATGCCATGATTTTAGTCCACTCAGCATTCACAGGCTTTATTTGCTGCAAATTATAATATTCAACAAGAAAAAAGTAGGAAGACCACCATTCCACAGGAGCATAAGCAGGGGCTAAAAACAATATCCATATCTCAAAATGACCATTTAATTCCTATACATTTTTGGTATATTATATTAACTCCCATATATCAGAGAAAAATATGATATTTGTCATTTTGAGACTTTCTTATTTCATTTCTAGTTGCATACAGCAAAGAAAGGACTTCGTTATTTTTTATGGCTAAGCACATTCCTGTTTTCACATTACTGCAACTGATTAAGCTGAGGATATATCATTTTTTATAGATGAGTGATCCACATCTCCATTAATTAGAACACTGGAAAAGATGTTTTATAAAAAAGATATTTAATTTTGTTTGATTGTGGGATTAACTCATGCAAATAGTAAGACAATCTGTCAGTTCAATAGTACACTGTCTCCTTTAAGAAAGGCAATGTGATGAATGAATGTTGGATGTGTAGACTTAAGGATGACAAAGGGGAAGTGGGCTGAAGAGAGAACCTACAGATGACAATGAATGTAAACTTATTTTGCTTCAAGGGTAAGCAGTGTGCTCATTGATGATATCCAGATCCTAACACTGAATACAAAATAAATATGTAATAACTGAAAAACAAATTGGTTATACATTGATTCATTTTGCATTTCCATTGTTCATCTTTGTAGTTCATTTTTCTTTGTCTTTTTGGAAATCTTTCTATTGCTTTAAAATAGCCTTTTGACTCTGCTTTTACCCACTGTATTTCTTTTTTTAAAGATTTATTTATTTATTTGAAAGAGTTACACAGAGAGAGAAGGAGAGGTAGAGGTAGAGGTAGAGGTAGAGAGAGAGGTCTTTCATCCTCTGGTTTACTCCCCAGTTAGCTTCAATGGCTGGAGCTAGGCTGATGTGAAGCCAGGAGCTTCTTCCAGGTCTCCCAGGTGGTGCAAGGGCGCAAGGAATTAGGCCATTTTCTACTGCTTTTCCAGGCCACAGCAGAGAGCTGCATCAGAAGTGGAGCATCTGGGACTCAACAGGCGCCCATGTGGGATGCTGGCACTGCAGGCAGCAGCTTTACCCACTATGCCACAGTGCTGGACCACACTGTATTCCTATTATTTTAATTCTCAGATGGTTAATTATAAACATCTTCAGTGGAATCATTTGGAAGAATAATCTTTGGCTTTTTCCTTCTCAGTTTCTATACATCTTGCACTTGCTCTTTAGTTTTGTATTTTTCCGTTATGGTTGATCTTATGACACACTAATATATCTGGTGATCAGAAATGAGGATTTTCATTAAAATTAGGGCTCTAAAGTTTCCTGGAAAATAGTTGTGAGATTTAGGACAAAATGAGTTACTACATGTGTCCTATAAGAGGTGTGTCTCCCGAAAGTTGTGAAGCCATGTTGCATTATCCAAAATGGTGAAAGTAAACACATAGTTCCACAAATGGGTGGCTTTTGGGATAATGTCACATTGTACTAAAAGTCAGAAGTAAGAGTTCTTTTAACAAATTTTAATGTTGTAATTCACCAAAAACCAAAAAGGGCCAAAAAGATTTCAGTTTCCAGTCATCTTTAATTAAACTAGAGATTGAACATTTTAAACAAGGGATTTAGCAGATGGTACATAAGGTAAATCTCAAGCCACATAATAGAGAGATTGTTTTTTCTTTGTTTCAAAATAGATGCATTTACTGCAGGTTTTCACTTCTTAGACCTTGTTAAACACAAAATATTTACTGACCATTTTAGTTAATGCTTTACAGTGAGATTTGTTCTGAAATTTATTTCTCTGGAAGCAGAGCTGAGATGTGTTGCTTATTTTTCCCTGTGTCCCTGCAAATGGGACTTGAGGTACAGTCTCTTTTTTCACATCTTCATGCCATGCAGCTCTGCTTTGATGGAAACTTTTTTTTCTATTTCTTTTTGAGTTTTGCCTTAATTCCAAAGTCTCACGCTGTTCCCTCTTGTTAGCCACCTGTTTTGGCTCTTCGTCTCTTTGCTGGTTCTATGACTCTCTTTTTTCCCATCCCATGGTCTGGTTTCTTAAGGTAAGTGGTCCTCCTCTAGCTCTGTGGTACCTTCTTCCAGTCTTGGTGATGCAGCTTCTTCTTGTTTTTTGTTTTTTTTCCCTTTAATTCATTGTGTAGATGCTACTTTTGAGTAAACAATTATTTGCTTATGACATTACCTGTATATAATTTTCAAATTAATTGGTACTTGAAATTTTGATGTTAGTCGAATTAGAGTTGAATATTGCTTTTAAATCACTTGAGTTCCATTTACATTGTTGGTGACTCTAAAATTACACATGTGTTCATCTTCAAGTCTATCAGATATCTTTTGGTAAAATCAATTTCCTTTTGGGTTAAATATGCTGCTAAAGGCACAGGACAGAAAGTGGTGAAAATAGTATTATGTACTCACTATTACAATATATTAAGGGCATGGAAATAATAAAAATAAAACCATAAACTCATTAAGATATACTATTAATAATGCATATTATATATTACTGTTACATAAAATGTTATTATGCCCAAATATATCTAACTTGTGGAAATCAGTAAAGAAAGTAAATATGCTGACAACATCCAAATTTATTTCCAGTTTTAACCTTTCTTTTGAGCTATAAAATGACAAATTGACTTCTGGACATTTCCACCTGGATGATCTTCCCACAAACAACTAAAAATCAATATGCTTAATTGACTTGAATTCAACATTTATTTATTGAACCCGTTCAGGAGAGGTGTTAGACTCTGAGAACACAAAGATTAGTAGGATCCAGCCTTTGATCCAGAAGGGTCACAAACAAAACACAACTATTTTTCCACCAAAACCTTCATCTTCTTTTGAGTTCCATATCTTAGTTGATAGCAGCACATTGTTCCCAAAGCTGGAGACATTTGAATCATCACTAATATACTTTCCCTCACAACTGGAATTCAGTCCACTTCCAGTGCTTTTGGATTCTACTTCTAGACATTCTCTGTTTCTGTACCTATTCTTTCTGTCCTTCTGTTACTGATTACTTTTGTGTTTCGTCATCTTTCTCTTAGGCTATGGTAACAGCTTTCTAATTCATTTCTCTGCTTTACAAATATCCTCTTTTCTTCCTGCCCACTCCTCGCTTTACCACCAGTGTTGCTTCATGAAAGTGAATATTGGGTGATATCGTTTTCCTAGTTTCAAGCCTTTTCTAAATGCATGATGCACCTTTGAATTCTCTTCAGATTTTCTGTAGGAGCCACACATGAAAGCCTACAGAAGCTATGCAGGTGGTACAAGGGAGAGATCATCATCAAGTGGAAGACAATGGAGAATTCACAATCCATGGAAAGAAAGAAAACTAGTCACGTCCAGCCCGTGGGAGTACAGGCCCAGTTTTATTTAAAGTTTTCTCCCTTTTCCCCATGAAAAACTAGAAATCTTGGTTTTAAAATATTGAATGGTATTTTGATGTACTTTGTAGACCATTTTGTGTCCCCTGCTTTTTGCTTTGAATCTCTCATCACTTATTAGTGCAGCAAACTGCAGTTCATCTTTTAGGATATAGATTAAATGTTTCTTTATCCCTGAATCCTCGTGTCCACATCAAACTTGTAGTTCAGTAATCTAAACTTCTGTAAACCTTCACCATACTCAGATTTAATGATAATACAAAGCATAATGCACTTGATTTATGAAAATTATTATTTGGTATAAGGACAGATATTTAACCGGGGGAAAAAAACACCTGGATCAATGTCAAAAGGAAACAGAAACTTGATTTTTTTCAAGTTAAACAAAATTTATACTCTCACAAGGATGCGTAAGGCCCATGGTATCATTTGTCTGGCCCTGCCATGGCAAAAGTTCGATAAATCTACAGCAGCTAATATTTAAGTTGATTATTTTAAATGGTCCTCAAATGATATTATAAACATCCACTGGCCCTTGGCAAAAAAAGTTTCCATTTCTGAAAAACTTCTTATAAATCATGTTTGAAATAAGAGAAATGAATTTTATTTAACTTCACAGGCTGAATTCATGCTTCAAACACCCCCACTTCACCAAGTACACTGCGACAATAGATAAAACATAGGAAGAAAAAGCGGGGATAGGCATCGTGCAGTGGGTTAGGCTGCCACATGGGATGCTTGCTTGCCATATTGGACTGGTTTGACCCCTGGCGCTCCTGCTTGCCATTCAGCCCTCTGCTAATCCACTTGGGAAGCAGCTGACGATTGCTCAAGTACTTAAGTTGGTGCTACCAATGTTGGAGACCCAGATGGAGTTCTTGGTTCCTGGCTTCAGCTTAGCCAACCCTGTCTGGTGTGGACATTCAGGCAATGAACCTGTGGATGGAAGATACCTCTTTTTGTGTTTCTCTGTTTCTCCCTCTCTGTAATTCTGCATTTCAAATAAATAAGTAAATCTTTACAAAAGAAAGTTACAAAGACAGACGTCTCTGAACTCATAAACAAGATAGTTATTGCTGTCAAACAGAACTGGCACAAATGTTAGGTAGAAGATGGACCAAATGCAAAAGCAGCATAGGTTCATGCTCCTTCAGAGTAAGGCAGGTCAATTGTACTCAGTGTAATATGGAAAACCACAACCGTGCTCACTGCCTGGGCAGTGAGAGAGGAACAAATACAAAGTTTTCAGACTGAGAAGGACCACGAGAATGTATTCTGGCAACAACTCATGAAAAAGTAGCAAAACTTCCACTTTAAGGGAAAGGGAACCAGAAGTTAGGCATGGATATGGAAAGCAATGAACACAGAAACGGATAAAAATAAATTGATTGTCTTAATGTGACTATTTTTATAAATGAAAGTAAAGGTGTTAAAGACAAAATTTTCAGAATTGCTTTGGTTTCCTTTTGATAACTAAGGCACAACAGAGGAAAATAGAACAAATATTCTTGATTTTGTTAAAAAAAGATAAGCACAACATAAACAGATATATAATCTATAGCTTTTAAATTAATGTCAGAAAAATGAAGTATCTACAAAATACACATGCAATAGAAGACAGGAAAGCAAATCAAGGAAAGGAAATGAGAAACAGAGAACAAAATAAAATGTTCATGTAAATTCAAATGTATTTTCATTTTGAATTGATACAGAGCTTATTAACACTTTATAAAATTTAGCTATTTGTTTTTATGAAATATTCTTAGAGCAAAACTATACAAAAATGAAAATATGTGAGAGAAAGCAATATATCATGAAACTATCAATCTAAATAAAGCCTATATAGCAATATTAATATAAGACAAACCAAGATTTCAGTCAAGCATATTAATAATGAAATAGAATAATTATGATGATAAAATGAATACATCAAAAAGGCAAAATCAAAGGCTTGTATACACATAATTTTGGACAATGAAGAAAAAATTGATTTAAAAGGAGAAAGTAATTCTTCTACAATCAAATTGGATTATTTATATATACCTTTATTAGAGGCAGATTAAGCATACTAAAAGTTTAATAATTAGAAAAAGCAAAAACTAAAATTGACAAGGTTGTTCTATATAGTTAATGATATAGATATGTAAATAAAATCTTTTACTCACCATTAAAGAATATAGAATCTTTTCCGGGCCGGCACTGTGGTGCAGCACGTTAAAGCCCTGGCCTGAAGTGCCGGGATTCCTTATGGGCGCCGTTCTAGTCCTGGCTGCTCCACTTCCAATCCAGCTCTCTGCCATGGCCTGGGAAAGCAGTAGAAGATGGCCCAGGTCCGTGGGCCCCTGCACCCACGTGGGAGACCTGGAAGAGGCTCCTGGCTCCGCAGGAGCTCCTCAGGAGCTCCGCAGCTCCTGCGATTGCGGCCATCTGGGGAGTGAACCAGCAGATGGAGGACCTCTCTCTCTGTCTCTACCTCTCTCTGTAACTCTTTCAAATAAATAAAATAAATCTTTAAAAAATATAGAATCTTTTTCATGTTTATGTTGTATATTTATAAAACTAACAGTGAATTAAGTCATACTACAAAAGAAATCTATAAAGTTTGATATCTGAGGGACTTAAATCTCTAAACATAATGCAGGTAAATTAAAAACAAGAACGATAGTTTTAAAAATCTATTTAAATTATTTGGCTTACTTGGAAGTGATACTTCTATAGTATAGAGGTTGGCCTTGACCTTTTTACTTTTTTTTGAGATAACATTTTTTTTAAAAGGTTCATTTATTTATTTATTTACTGCCCCCCTGAGATAACATACTTTTAGCTTACATTATAATCAAAGGCTTAATACTCCTCTAATAAAGAGTTCAACAAATAAAAGTCTGTGGTTGAGCAGGACAATAGGCAAAGGCTATTAACAATAATCAAATAAAAAGATGTTTGACTTTACTCATATATTCTAAACTGTATATTTTTATGTGCACTATTCTCACATGCATTTGGGTGTTTTATCAAACTCTGTTCTATTGATAAAGCAATGCCAATTAATTTTGCATTGAAGCTTCATGATTATTTTAATAGTCTAGTTGCGCTGAATTATTCTTTATAAGAATTTTCTGGAAGGCATATTTTTCCTGATTATTTTTAATATTCTTTTGTAAAGTTTCAAAATAATTTTATTGAAATTTATATTTGACATCAAGATATTTTTGGCGAATTAGGAATGAATAATAAGTTTTTTTTTTTTTAATAATACTGAACCTCCTATCCTAGAGCAAGACCACTGTAAGTGTTTTTGTTTCTTAGTGGCATTTTAATGGTTTTTCTCATGTAAGTCTTATGTAAGTCTTTTCTTATTTATTCTTACTATTTTTGGTTGATGTTAGTACTGACATCTGCCCTCTTATATTTTTTCATTTCTTTATTTGCGTTTGGACAAACATTGGGTCTATTGTATGTTGATTTTGTAACTGGGGCACATTTTTTAATTCTCTGTTTTTAGTGTGGTTTTTGATTGGTTCTCTTGGTTTTCTAGGACTATGATAATGTCATTTTTACATATTAAAAAATCCCTTTACCTGTCATATATATTTTGCTCTTATTTTTTGGTCTTCTCTTGTGTTTTGGCTTTGTTATCTCCAGAAAACAATGTTGGATGAAGTCAAGTTATACTGACTGTGGTGGGAGTCGTCTTTTGCTCCTGATTTTAGTGAGAATGCTTCTGTTCTTTCACTTATAAGCCCTTCGTCCTCTCTGGCAATCATTAACCAAAGAAAGAAAAGCAGGATTTAAAGATCAGAAAATAGAATTTTCATGAGACCGAATTTATCTGTTATATCAATACATGTAAATGATATAATTTTGCCTGTCATAAATTAGTTTTCAGTTGTATTGAGAAACCAAACTAAAGTAATCAATACAAAGAGACATTCAAAGGTAACCAAAAATATTTCAGAAAGATTAAACAGGTAGAGGTGAAATAGGAGGTAAATGATAAGCAGAAAAAGATAGGATTGTCATGTTAATTTCAGACTGTCAAGGTAAAAGTGTGGAAAGACAGGATATGTACGTTAAGAATAATAAAGAGAAACATTCCAAAAAGGATGTAACTTTTAAATTTTAAGCAGTTACCAAAATGAGAGACCAAACTGCTATCTAGCCAGTAATGCAAAAGTGTAGACATCCTCTATAATCTCCAGAGAAAACAAGACAAAATTATAAACCTTCTGTCTTAGATATAGAATAAAAACCCTTGAGTTCAGTAAGGAAACAAAGCCTTGGAACCATTTCCTGCAAGTTTCAGCTTTATCTCTGACTTCTGACAGTAGGTAGGAGTTCTTGTAGATCTGACAGTCATGTGAGAGAAAATGTCCCTTTACCACCACTGAGAAAAATGAGCAAACCATGACGTCCTGAGTGTTTTTAATTTCTTAAATATTGTCTATATCCTTGATTTATTATATTATCAATAAAATATTGTTCTTAATGCTCAAATTTTTCTCTTAACTTGGCTTTATATCAGTGTATATCAAGCATAAAAATCAAAAAATGTAGGACTAAGTGGCAGAAACACAATGAAGGTATAACATTAATGTACATTTTATGACCATGGTAAGTTAGAGAAATAAAAATTAATTTGAGTGTGTAACATTAGAAAAATAAGTGTATATAAGATTGGAAAATTGGATTACATCTATGTTTACATATATATTTATTTATTTGCAATCAACTTTGTCATTGTTGATTGCCTAAAAAGATGAAGACGTCAGTGCACTGAAACTCCCTTCTGCCACTACCTCTGTTAGCAGAGATGGGTGGCGTAGGTTCTTGTCTTCATGCAAGAAAGAATTCAGATATGAAACAGAGAACAGTGGCAAGCAAGGTAGTAGGGTTTATTGGGGTAGGGCATCCATCAGAATGGCTAGGACATAATCCAAGAGAGAGTGGCCAGTCACTCAGACTGGGAAAAGCAAGGTTATGTGGTTTGGAGAGAATATACCTGGCATGCCAGGGGATGGCTAAGCAGAGAGTTGAATGCTGATCGCAGTCTGTATTCAGATTGGGACTTACAAGGGAAAGATGTCCAGTTCTTCTTGCCCTTTCTCCTTCCCCTCCTCCTCCTCCTGGACAAAGAGTTGCTGAGTGTGAATTAGGTGAAATCACTCCCAAGGGTTCACTGTTCAGTGCTATCAGACTGGGGAGCCTACCTGGCACCAGGCAGAGGAGCCTCCCCAAAGGTGCCTATCTTAGAGGAAGGATGTAAAGGTTTTATTGCTCTATGTTATCAGGCCCAATACCCCATTTGATACTAAGAAAAAAAGGACTCTGTTGGGGAGCTTTCCTTGGGGGAAGGCAGAGACCACCTATAAAGTTACAAGGGTATGGACAGGACTTTGAAGTGTAAAATTCTGAGCTGCTTCCAATGAGCTTCTGCAGCAGGCTTTGTTTCCCTTAGGCCCCTGTCACACAGCTAGGCTAATTTCTAACTTCCTACCTAACACCTCCACATTGTTAATAGTTTGTATCAACTATTATTAAGTTTTAAAAATGTTATTTAAAATTTGATGCTTTCCTTCATAACCATATTTCATACATATTTATCACTAATTCCTTTGGCTTGAATTCTCCAGTCATCTAGTATTTGGTCACTGAGTAGTGTCCTTCTTTTCAAAAGTCACTTGAAGGTTCTTTCTAAGTTTTGAAATGTTTGAAAGAAAACTGTCTGAAGCTGTATGAGTGTTTAGTCTTTGTAGGCAGAATGCTTATGTTTGAATCTAACTTTACCTCTCACTATGTGACCTTGAGTGAGTAACTGTGCTTCTGTGCTTGATGTTCATCCCCAGAAGAGAGGTGTCTATGCAGCAATCTCTTCTCAGTTTTAGGAGATACATTTCACGATCCCCAAAGGTTCTCTGAAACCACAGATATTACCAAACCCTATATATGCTATGTCTTTCCTATACATACATACCTATGATCATTTATAAATTTTGCACAGTAAAAAGAGTAACAATTACTTAAGAAGATCTTAGAAACCTCAACATATAATTTTTTTTGACAGGCAGAATGGACAGTGAGAGAGAGACAGAGAGAAAGGTCTTCCTTTTGCCATTGGTTCACCCTCCAATGGCCGCCGTGGCGCGTGCCCTGTGGCACGTGCCCTGAGACCGGCTCACCACGCTGATCCGATGGCAGGAGCCAGGTGCTTATCCTGGTCTCCCATGAGGTGCAGGGCCCAAGCACTTGGGCCATCCTCCACTGCCCTCCCGGGCCACAGCAGAGAGCTGGCCTGGAAGAGGGGCAACTGAGACAGAATCTGGTGCCTCGACCGGAACTAGAATCCTGTGTGCTGGCGCCGCAAGGTGGAGGATTAGCCTATTGAGCCACGGTGCCGGCCTAACATATAACTTTAATATTATTAAGTAGTAAACTTTTTTATCATCTCACTAAAAGGAAGCACTTTTTGGCTTCCTTTTGGCATATCTGAGATGCCACCATCATTTCTCTTGAGTTTGGGGACCATTATTCAGTGTACTTTTTATAAATATACTGTGATACTATTAGGAGTCAGATGGGTTAATAGGTAGTCAGGATGGTCCCAATAGAATTTGGGGTGCAAATAGCATCCTCCCCCAAAACCTTATCTTTAGCAAGGACAGACAGGCTGAGCTCTCCTGCCTTTAGAATGTCCAAATTTACTATGAAAATAGCAAGGGAGCTCTTCCTGAGCGCACCCTTCTGGATGGTTTTCTGTTTTAGCATGAGCAGGCCAGATAGGATGGGAGAATTGTCAATCAGGTCTTTTGATAGGTTTTGTCCCTGCCTGGGAACTGAATGCCAATCTGATTGTCAAGTTTTTTTGTTCCTTCAAATTGTACTTAAAAAACCCCAGTGGTATGAGATGCTTTGGGTTTTTCCCTCTCTTGGAAGCCCCCCTCCATGTGGCTGTGGCTGGAGTTCTTTGACTATAATAAATCTTTTTAAAGCTCTCTGCTTGTCCACTTGGAAATTCTTGTTCCATGTGAGACAAGGAACCGAGGTAATAGTAATAATAATTTCGCTGCCACAGTTTTCCCAGAATAATACTGCAAGTGTTGATTTGATAGCTCTAATGTCTTCTTAGTGACTTATGGGCAGGTAGCATAGACAGCATGGATATGCTGAACAAAAGGGTGATTCACATTCTCTTTGTGACTGAGCAGAACTCAAAGGCTTTCATGACACTTCTTAGAGTGCTGCACAACTTAAAACTTAGGAGGTGTTTACTTCTGTAATTTTCCAGTTAATGCTTGTAGACAGCTATTGGCTATGGGTAACAGAAACCGTTGGATAATACACAACCACAGATAAGTGGGGAGTACTATATGTGCTGTTTATTCTGTTTATTAGCCTCACCTTGTGCCAAGCTCAGATTCACTCCTGCTGTGTCTCATTCAGTCGCCTGGAGGTGAGCTCTGCTCTCTCCATCATCTGGGCTTCCTGGCCCACTGGCTTCCACTCACTTTGGCCAATGGGAAGCACTTGCAGGGGTTCAGGTCATGGGAGGAGAGGTTGGCATCTTTTCCCTGCTTTTTCTCCACTGCAGGAGTACATCTTAGTACTGGAAACAGCCTCTTGCCTGCCCTTGGATATCTTCTTGCCACTGAAAATAGCTTCTTCCCTGACTCTGGAAATCTCTCTTCTGTTTCACAGAATCCTTTCAGTGACATTCCCCGAGGCAGTTGCCTTAAGGGAAAGCCTGTTCTCTTATTCCCTTGCCTATAGGGTATGGAGGCCCATAGAAGGGGTAAATCACAGCATTACCCAAGGGAGAACTGAATTCATTTCTAAAGGAAAATAGTAAACAGACCAGAGAGTAAACAGCAACTGCTTTTCAGGACTTTCAGAGAAGCAGGTCTATAGGGAATATTGAAGACCTAGATCAGAGATTGGAAAATTACAGTTTGTGGATCAACAATCTGTTACCTCTTTTTATATGGCCAGAGACCTAAAAATAATGTTTATATTTTAAAATGTTTGAAACAAAGCACATTCAAATTTCAGTGTCCATAAATAGAACATAGCTATGTCCTTTGGTCTATGACTGCTTTCACGTTAAGGTGAATAGTCATGAATACTGATATCTATCCCTTTACAAAAAACTTACTGATAACCATTATTTAAATTGGGGATGATGTTAGGAAATACCACCATTGAATTGTGATATCAATTTTAATGGAAATAATGAAATCCAAGTGAGGCAGGGTTTAGGTGGCGACACATAATCATCAAAGAATCAAAATGATCACAATTTCTTTTTAAAAATAGCATGTATTTTCATTTTATTTGAAAGGCAGATAGAGTTAGAGAGAATCTTCCATCTACTGGTTCACTTCCCAAATGCCTACAAGAACTGGGGCTAGACCAGGCCAAACCAGGAGCTGAGAATTCAATCTGTGTCCCCTACATGGGTGGCAGAGACCCCAATACTTAAGGCATCATCTGCTGTCGCCTAGGGTATACTTTAGCAGGGAGCTGGAATTGGCAGCAGAACAGTGACTTGAACCCAGTTACTTGAGTATGGGATGGGGGCATACCAAGTGGAGTTTTAACCACTGCATCAAATAACCTCCCCTAGGACAGGATTTCTATAATAGACAGAATCAAAATGGTCAGCTATTTTAATTCTGGTGATTGGTGGAAGTAGTTCATTGATCATGGGTCAGAGAATAAATGTATATGCTGCCTATTAAGTACTGCTTGAACTATATCATCTTTTGGGTACGCACATGACATACGGGAATTCACTTGCCATTGCTAGGCTTAAATCAGTTCAGAACTTCAGGGATCATTGAGGGGAGGCTGGCCTTGGTGGATACTCTTGTAACAGTCACAAATATATATTGCAAAATTTACTCTGGGCCTTTCCTTTAAACCATTTATATGGTGACTGTGTATTAGGGAAGGGAACTTTCCAGACTTCCAGATGTGATGAGATGCTGAGCTTCAGGAAGCTTTCCAAGCCGATTATTAAATGATTAACGTTCCACTGCAGTCTCTTATAAAGAATTAACAGAAGAGGAAAAGTTGAATGACTGGTTTACATGTGAATGTGCATTAGATGCTAGTACTGGATAGTAATGGAAATGATTTTTTCTGATTCATATAATATGATTCATATAATAAAATCTGTGGTAGTCAGTGGTGAAGGGAAGCTTCCTTGTGAGCAGTCCTTTGAACAGTATATCTGGTGGTCTGCTCTTCTTAGAAGGGAAGATGATCTTAAATATTAATCTGCAGTGATCTGCATGAGCCTTGCTAACAGATTGGCTTGCTAGGAAAGGTCTTAGATAATGAGAAGGATGGTGACAAGAAGATCTAGGACAGAGTGGATGCCATTTACTTTAAGTAAAGATTGAAAGATGATTTGTTTGTTTATTTTTTGACTGGCAGAGTTAGTGAGAGAGAGAGAGAGAGAAAGGTCTTCCTTCCATTGGTTCACCCCTCAAATGGCCGTTATGGCCAGTGCTGCACCGATCCGAAGCCAGGAGCCAGGTGCTTCCTCCTGGTCTCCCATGCGGGTGCAGGGCCCAAGCACTTGGGCCATCTTCCACTGCTTTCCCGGGCCTCAGCAGAGAGCTGGATAGGAAGAGGAGCAACTGGGACAGAACTGGAGCCCCAACCGGGACTAGAACCTGGGGTGCTGGTGCCACAGGCAGAGGATTAGCTTAGTGAGCTGCAGTGCCAGCCTGAAAGATGATTTGTTTTATGGATATCAACCTCTTTTGTCAGCCACCAGGGTGCTTTATAATCTTGTGGGTACACACATGGCATGTGAGAATTCACAGGTTATCACCAACTCCAGGTTTAAGCCATTTCAGAAGTGGAAAAGTGGAGGGGTGGTTTAGGAGAGGCTGGGTCCCTTTGGAAAGGCTCTTGTAAATCTTCTCAAGAGACTAAGTTATTACTGGGCATGGTGCCAAGGGTGGCAGTTACACATTGGCTCAACAGCGTGGACTCTCTGTTGTGAAGGTTCTTTTGGCTACCTCTGTTGCTGAGTGTCATACCTATCACAACAGAAGCTAACACTTAGCTCTCAGTTTGGCTCCATTTTTCAGTGGAACCAGCCAGACATCAGGTAGTAAATTGAATATGTTAGTTTTCTACCGTCGCTACTATCTTCAGAAGATATGTATTCTGGATGCAGATTTACCTTTCTTTCTCACTTTATTCTGTCAGCACAGCTATCTACCACTGAGAAACTCACAAAATTCCATGGTGTTCCTTATATTATCATCTTCAGCCAAGAAACTAAATTCATAATGAATGAAGCACAGCAATGAGATGTGGCCCATGGAATGCACTGCTCTTCCCACCTACTCATGATCAAAAAGCAGCTGGACTGATAAGGCAGGAGAAAGGTTATTAAAGACTAAGTTAAAAATCAGCTTAGAGACAGCACTTTGTAAGGCTTTAGTGCTGTTCTGCAGGAAATTATATGTACTTCATATCAGCAGTATTTGTAGACATCTCCCTGTAACTGGAACATAGATTCTGGGAACCAGGGAGTGGAATTGTGAGTGACCCATCTCAATGTTACACTTAATTTAGAATTTCTCCTCATTTCTACAACCTTGGTCTTGGTGAATTTGGTATCCTACCACCTATGGAGGAATGTTCCCATTGGCTATACAGTTTTTATGAATTGAATTATAGAAAATCTTCCCTTTTTCAAGTCTCCTGAGGCACTGAAGCCCAACTTGGGCTGCTTGCTTTGGTTTGCTTACAGTGAAGCCTGATTCTTATTACCAAAGGGAAGTTGGGTTACTGTTAAACAAGGGGATAGGAAGGACGAGTCTGAAATGTAGCCATGGGAACATCTTGCACTTGGGAACACCTGGCATACTACTGTTAAAAGGTTTTCTAAGAAATTCTTTGTAACATTAAAGTTTAGAGTGTTTGAGCACATAGAGACTGGAAGTAGTATAGGGCTCTTATGAGGTGATTGAAGTGAAAGCTTTTACAGTGTGACTGAGCAAGAAGAGCAAATCAATTATTTCATTGGTTAAATTTTGAGCAATAACCTGTCCAACTGGGAAATTCAACACTGTATAACTAATGTCCAGTTGGCTGCCCGTGTTTGAGCTTTAAATTTCATTTTCTTTTGAATTAGATGCTTAAAGGAAGTATGCTTGAGTTAGATTTTTTGGTTTGCTTACATAGGAACCCAAGATGATATATCTACCTCGTTCTAATGGCCTCTTGTTTAATTATTTTAACACTATGTATGAGATCTACAGAAAGTTCATGGAAAATATATTTTTTAAAAAACTATGCATGCATTTCAAAATTTGTTTTGCACCCAAATTTTTAAATTCCCTTTTTCATGAACTTTTTGGAGTGTCCTTATATTTGCTTATTGCCCTATTGAATTGTAAGCTACATAAGAGTAATGAGACTTTGTCAGTGTTTTTTTGTTGCCATATCATTAGCCTTTATAATCTCATAGTCACTTAATAAATGTTTGCTGAGTAGGTGAATACACACTGGTGATTCTGTCAACTGAGAGCTAAAATTGTAGTCTCTATTCTGGGATTGTATCTTGGTTTCATTACTTCCTACTTATTCGGTGAAAACTTGAGTGCTGAAACTTATGTCCAAGTTTCATAGCCACAATTCCAGGTAGAAATTCTCTGAAAATGTTTTTTTTTTTAAAGTTTGGCAGACAAAATCATTTAGTGGCAAAACTTGACCTGTTTTGAATGAATTCAAATTATTTATGGGTTTATTTTTCCAACTTAATGTGATTATCCATAGACTTCAGAATCTTTTTTTTTAATACTTATTTTTTTAATACTTACTTATTTATTTGAAAGGTAGAGTTACAGAGGCAGAGGCAGAGAGAGAGAGAGAAGTCTTCCATCTGCTGGTTTACTCCCCAAATGGCTGCAATGTCCAGGGCCAGGCCCATGTGAAGCCAGAAGGCTGGAGCTTCTTCCAGGTCTCCCACGTGGGTGCAGGGGCCCAAGGACTTGGGCCATCTTCCACTGCTTTCCCAGGCCACAGCATAACAGAGAGCTGGATTGAAAGTGGAGCAGCCAGGACTTAAACCTGTGCCCATATGGGATGTAGGCACTATGGCAGCTTTACTAGCTATGCCAGCCTCTCACTATAGAATCTTAACATATTTGAATAAAGAGTTCTTCTCTAGGACTTGTGGATTTTATGTCCTTAATGGCCTATCTCTGTAGTATCTTTCTTAAAATCTGTAAGGAGTTGTGGAAGCAGAATTTTAAGACACATTTGGTTACAAGATGTTTGAATTTGAAATTTGTACCAATATTAGCACCTGCCTTTAAGGGGTTGTTGTGTAGACTCAATGAATTAACATATGTAAAACTACTACATAGCACAAAGTAAATATTTCCTTAGTATTATAAGACCTTTTTTTTTTAAAGTATTATTTTATTTATTTAAAAGTCAGAGTTACACAGAGAGAGAGAAGGATAGGCAGAGAGAGAGGTCTTCCATTCCGCTAGTTCACTCCCCAGATGACCATAACGGCCATAGCTGAGCTGATCTGAAGTCAGGAGCCAGGAGCTTCTTCCAGGTCTCCTACGTGGGTGCAGGCACCCAAGGACTTGGGCCATCTTCTACTGCTTTTCCAGGCCACAGCAGAGAGCTGGATCAGAATAGGAGCAGCAAAGACTCGAACTGGCACCTATATGGGATGCTGGCACTGCAGACTGGGGCTTTAACCCACTGCGCCACAGTGCTGGCCCCAGACCTTTTGTTTTTTCTGCTGTTGTGGGAGTGAGATCTATAATTACATTTGTATTTTATTGGAGACCTGTTTGTCTCTTTTAGCTCTTATCCTGACGACTGGCTAATGTATATTGTACCAGATGTTGGTTGGTTGGTTGGTTGGGTTTTTTGTATGTTTGCTTTGTTTTTTTGTTTATTGTTTTTTTTTTTTTTTTTTGAGACAGTTGAGGAGAGGAGGAGAGTTCATCAGAATTTATGAGAAGCTAGGCTTTGAAAGCCTGATCCCTGCTCTCAATACTCAAACTTGGTAAAAAGCCCTGTTTAGAGTTTACTACAACTATCTGAAGTCTTCTGTGAGGCCCAACAAGGTCCCCAGGTTGGGGTAGAGCCTGGAAGCTGTTCCTTGCATATAAGCAAGGTATGCTGGGATTTGACTCCTTCTTTACCTGCATCTCCTAATTGCTGCTTCTACTTCCAAAAAGTAGGTGACACTTGTGGGTTGAACTCGCAGCTTCATCATTAGTTGAGAGGAAACAGCACTGCAAATGAGGTTCTTGATCTCTTGAACCCTCAAAGGAACTTGTTTTGTTTCTCTTCTGTATATGAGTATTTATATATACATATATATGTGTGTGAGTGTGTGTGTGTACTTTCTGTTTTTTTTTTTTTTTTTTTTTTTTGACAGGCAGAGTGGACAGTGAGAGAGAGAGAGACAGAGAGAAAGGTCTTCCTTTTTGCCGTTGGTTCACCCTCCAATGGCCGCCGCGGCCGGCGCGCTGCGGCCGGCGCACCGCGCTCCTCCGATGGCAGGAGCCAGGTGCTAGGTGCTTTTCCTGGTCTCCCCATGGGGTGCAGGGCCCAAGCACCTGGGCCATCCTCCACTGCACTCCCGGGCCACAGCAGAGGGCTGGCCTGGAAGAGGGGCAACCGGGACAGAATCCGGCGCCCCGACCGGGACTAGAACCCGGTGTGCCGGCGCCGCAAGGCGGAGGATTAGCCTGTGGAGCCACGGCGCCGGCCTGTACTTTCTGTTTTGCTAGATACATATATTTTGTTGGATATAATTAACTCTAGGTGATAGTGAATAGCCTGTCTCCTCTTTGCAGCTTTGTTCTCACAAGGAAAAAACAAGACACAAAACACAGTGAATTATGGAGGCTTTTTTTCTTGAATTGGGAAAGACATTGGTAGATGTTTAAGTTTCTCTTCTTTGAATCATATTTACATTTAGTCTTCTTGTATTGGAAGTATTATACCTTTTTTTTGAAGAAGTTTATGGAAAATGGAACTAAAAACTAAATTTTGAAATCCATGTATCCTAGGGTCTTCAAAAATGTTTACAGAAGGTATGTATTGTTTTAAAAAATACTATGTGTGGATTTCAAAATTATTTAGCAGCAAAATAAAGTTATTTATCTGTCATATGAGAGAATCTGTGATGGTTTCACTCTACCAACTTTTTCATAATATCCTTCCTGCTACCCTATGTGTTATAGTAAGAAGAAATGTTGCCCTATTGGGCAGCTCACAGGAATCCATGCATAAAGGTAACTAGACACAGACAATTTAAATTTTTTATGCAGAAAGAAGCCAGAAGAAGCCCACAGAACTGAGCTCTACCAAGCGTCACAGTGAAAAAGCTTCATCGTTAAAGTGCACCAATCATGGCTTTTCATATAGTCATCTACTCTATCCATATTTTCTGAGCATAGGCTAAAAGGTTAAGACCTACAGATAGAGAAGCATAAATAAAAGAAACTGAAATTCCTGCCTTCGTAGAGCTTACATTCTATTGGTGAAAAGCAGAGAATAAGCTAGTTAGTACATCCTGTAACTTATTAGAAAATCTAAGAGCCGTGGAGAAAGATAAATCACAGAGAGCTGATAGGGCTGGGGGCAAGGGTAGCTTGCAGTTTCCCCAGTTTGGGGAAGGCTTCATGAGAAGATGACATTTGAGAAAAGTTTTGACAAACACAAGGAAGAAAGTCATGTGTATTTCTGGAGAGAAATGTATTCAGGCAGAGGGACATAGCAAGATAATGTTTTTCTCTATTTTTCTTCTCTTTTCTTCTGGATATAGCAGATAAAAGTTATTTAACAACCTGGCAACTCAGAAAATTGTTTCAGTTTACACTTCCATATCCATCACAGCATAACCTTTAAGGACTGCATCCTTTAAAACAAATACTCATGTTTGTAATAAAACATGTTTGTAACTTTAAGTACTCCTTTTGGCTATATAAGAATGAGAATGCAAAAATTAGCCACTGTCAATAAATACACGTTCTAATAAATTTACCTTGACGCCCATACTTTGAGTTAGCATATGTAGATTATTGGTTAGATCCAAGCAGCATGTCTGATTGGGCCTCAGCAAAGACAAGTTCCATGAACTGATAGAAAATCTGGCAGATTATTTTAAGCAAAAATGGCTTCTTTTTTCTTCTATTTGTATCTTGCTGCTTATTTATTGGCTAAATGGTGGCCTAGGTTTAAATTGTGATTTCCTCTATACTCTCCACATTGATCCACTTCATGAAATAGAGGAAAATGATCTAAAAGCAAACATGGACTTTTGCTTCAGTGGGCTGCTTGGTTTTATTAGTTGATATCAATTTAAAAGCACATTGTTCTCTGGAGAGAATATACGTCTATTACTTTTTATTTTTTTTTTAAAGAATTTAACAAATTACTTTCAACAAATGCCTAATTCTACTGGGGAAAGGCATCAATAAAACAGTATTTGGTATTTAGAACAAAGATCTAAAAATAGCTATTTTCCTGTTTTGGAAAAAAATCACTATAAAATGATTTTTCCTTCTCATTCTGAGCATTGCATAAAGCAAAACCAATTCGCAGCGACTCTAAGTATATTCTCAAAAAGAAATCTCCAGTCATTTTCAGCTCAGGACCCTGGAGACCTCATTATACTGCCATTACAAGCAGACCTGCCTTTCTGCTAGTGGATTGACCAAGTGGCACAGGGATTGCTATGCAGATACATTTCCTAGTAGCTGGCATACATACAAATATGCCCAAGCATACTTCCCTCTGCGTAGTCATTGTGTTTCTGGAAAATTGTGCTTTGATTTCATTGTATTTTAAAAAATTTACACCAGCGATTCTCCCAGGGCATGCTCCCTGGGCAGGTTTATCAGTATCACTGATGTTTGGAAGTCTTTGTGAAAATTCCATGTCTGGCTTCACCTTCTTTTGCTACCTCATTTGACAGGAACTGCTTCCATTGTGGGTGGGAATCTCTACTGTGAAGATTATTACTATTATTTGGAAAATGTGATGGTTCTCATAAGAATTGGAGCGAAGGATGAAAACTCCAAGAGGGTTCTTTCTCTGTGATCAGATAGAATGAAGTCTGAACCTCAATCTTGTGGCATTTCACATAACTTGTTCTAATCCTTTGTTCTTATGTATGTCCTCTGCTGTGAGGAAAAAAGGATAAGAGTGGAGATTGTTTGTTTTGTAATATCTTGGACATAGCAACTGCTCAATAAATATTTAAGTGATTGAATAAATAACTTCAAAGATACTGTATTTGCAGAGGTTAAAGTAGTATAAGGTTATCTCAGTCTTTGAGGGATTTAAAATCTAATTAGCAGAATAAGGCGTACATATGTAAGGAGGAAACAAAAATCTTGGCAGTTTTCTAAGGAGAATAAATCCTGTTAAACAAGAGACCATTTAAACTTGCTGAGCACCTTGATGTATTTGCATATGTAGATGTAGGCCTGATGCTGATTTTGATGGTTAGCAGTGGCAGGGATTAGATTTCTCTACACAGTAGAACAGTATAAAAATGGGAGTTTCTACACAGTGCTCCATAATGGGGATTGGGTAAAAGAAGGTGGGTGAGAGGAGATAGAAGGAACTGAAGTGAAGCTGGGGTGCTAAAGAGCTAAAAGGTCAGTAAAATTTCCCAATATGAATTTCCAGATTTTAATATTATGTTGCCTTTTTTTATTATTGTGGTATAGATCTCTGCTCTGTCACCCTTGTTTCTTAATAATGACTGGTGAATCCAGATCTGTGTCTACCAGGCAGGCATATTACTTATAGAATATACACAATTTCTGAACCTGCATAGTACAAAATGCAACCAACTGGACATCTCTATGATGTAAATTTCTTCTATTTTCCAAACTTTTGCTTGAATCTGACATTTACACAAAACATGTATAAATAGATTTTTTTTTCTGCTTTATAGTTGGTTGTTTTTATTTTGCAGATCTCAGGAAAGAGATTGGGTTTTATTTCTGAACTGATCCGGGGTAGAATAGCAATAGCATGTATGGCAGGTGATCTATATACTCAATTAGTTGCAAAAGAAGGGGTGCAGATGCGGAGGTAACTATGAACACAAAAGCCCCTCAAGAATTCACTAGACTCTTTTCGCAAATGGGGACTTGCAGGAATGGAGTTTGAGACTCACTTAGATAGATCCTAATGGGTAGATATGTTTTAGCTAACATCAGAAATATATGAAGATATATTGATATATGAAGAGAAGAAATTGAAATTACATTGTAATTTATTATAAGTGATGATGACAAAATAAACAGCAGAAGTTTAAAGTGGGGGAAATCATTTGAGCTGAGTCACAGGGAAACATTTCTTGAGGGAATATGAACTCAATATGAAACTTGTGAAAGTGAGTAGACTTCCAATAGGGGATTATTACTCATAATATTATTTGTTATAGGAATTCTGCTTTAAGTATTTATTCAGTTCCTATAATATGTATGTCAGGCACTATACTAGAGTGTTCTAATGCAAAGATCATTCAGCCATCTTTGTCCACAAGGGACACAAAGGCTAAAAGCACAATTTCATAAATAAGTAATGATAACATATTACTGTGGCATGTGTCCTAGACTGGTATATAAGTGAAGAACACACATGGGAGTGGTTCTGGCCTCTTGTGTTATTTTAGGGTGGATTTCACTAAGAAGTTGACATCTGAACTGTGCCTGAAGGCCTCATGTAGATTGAATAGGCAGAGAACAAGAAAGGATGTTTCAAATAGAAGGAACAATGTAAGCAAAGCTAAGAGACTTGAAGTGCAGGTTATGTAAAGTACAGAAGAGTCCAAGGCTGAAGGGCAGGGAATGTATTGGGAGAAGCCTGGAATATTACTGGGCAGCAAGGAGGTGAAAGGTTTGAAGGGAATTATTTAGAGACAGCAAAATGCCATCACAAATTTCTAAGTTGGCAAATTTGATTGGATTTGTTTTGGATAGATAATTGATTGGAGAAGAGGACAAAACAGGAGAATTTAAGGGCTAAGACTTTCCTGAATTTCATCTGTGCCAGGTACGTTCTCAGTATTTGACACATATTAATTGCTCATGACAATGCCAAGAGGTACGTCCTATTGTTAATCCCATTTTATAGATAAAAAAGTCATACAGGTTCCATAGCAGCACTGGCAGAACTAAGTTTGAAGCCCTCTGTTCTGACTGCAGACAATGCATTATTAAGTACTACAATATACTGCCTCTTAAAATTAAGAAAATAAAATTAAGGCAAAAGTCCAAGGTAGAGATTATGAGATCTTAAAATAGGAAAATGTGTACAGGAATGACAAAGTGGAGACAGAGCCCGAAGCCATGACAGGGAATTTGGGAGAAATAAATAAAAAAGATGAATCAGTTTTCTTGTTTGGGTTGCCAGAAATATGTTGCAGTTATTAATTAAAAGAAACACAGGCATATACTAAAAAGTAAGAAAAAAATACAGCTTTTCAATTGTCATCATTTTATGTACTCAAAACATATCTAACCAAATGGTGACATTGACCTCAATACATATGGACAACTTCAAATTCATGAAAATAGTAAAATGTAGATGTTACAAAATATTAAATTTAAACCTGTACTACAAAATGCCAAAAATTCAAATACAAAGAGGAGCTTCAGAAGTTAATTAATCAATCACTGCATTGTTTTGTGTCACCTGATGAGAATATCTGGAAGACTGAATGAGTTTCACTTTTAATATACTTTCTTTGCTATTATATAGCTGCCAGATTTAAGAAATGAGGCCAGTCTCCGAGATATGTATGCAAAAAAGCAGACAATAATAGCATCTGTGGCTGTTTCTGGATTGTAAAAACACTTAGCCGCTGGCACGTGCATATAGATTACTGAATTTTGTGGAATATAAAAACAATAACGCTTTATATTGGTATAATGTTTTGCATAGTTTTCAGTGCTTTCCCAGGGGGAAAATACAAAAACCAATGTGCATGTGTATTCCAAAATGATTAGTAATACAGCAATATGTATGGATTTTTAATATTTTTATGTACTTCCTGAATCTCTGTAATGTATTCAGAGCTGAAGTAACAGGGATCACAGGGAGTTCAGCTGAGTCAGATCATACATGTTTTTTTCCTTGTATATTTTATAAACTAGGGAGAATGTTAGGATGTTTTATTTCTTGCTGTATATGTAGGATGACCGATTTAGAAGATGACCTTCCTTTGCTGGGCCCTATGCTTTCACACTGTTGATGTTTTCCACTTAGTTTTTCGATTTGTTTCTTCAATCAGTGTTTTTTCAGCTGTTTCTATGTGCACCATTATGACATTTCATTTGATGCCACTAGGGGATGGGGATTCTGCCTACTCATGCATGTACAGCATGGCAGAGAGACAGACAGAAGTGTGCTGAATGAATGACTCTGGTTGAAAATACTAGAGTAACGATATACTTTTAGGAATGCCTAGATAATTATTTAAAATATAAATCCCATCAATAAATTTTATGTATCGGTACACATCATATAAAGGGACTTCAAAAATTCATGGAGAAATTTATTTATTTTGGTCCACAACTTTTTTGTGTCTTTAAAAATAGCACATATCAGATTTTTCTTTTTTCCAGATTTTTTTTTCTTATTTGAGAGGTAGAGAGACAGAGGGCTCTCAGCTTCTGGTTAACTCCCCAAATATCTGCAACAGCTGGGACAGGAGTGGGCCAGAGCCAACAGCAGGGAAATCAATCCAGATCTGCTTCATGGGTGGCAGAAGCCCGATTCCCTGAACCGTTGCCTCTCATGGTCTCCATTGGCAGGAAGCTGGATTTCGATGTTAGAGGCAGGCATTGAACATAGAGTAATCCATTGTGGGAGTCTTAGCCAACATTTTAACTGCTAGGCTAAATTTTGAAATCCATGCATGATTTTTTCATAGCTTACATAATGCACAGACTTCTTGAAGAAACTTCCTCTATGAAAATTGAGGCAAAGGATACCTTTGTTTCACATATCCCCAGGAAAGTGTAGGTAAGTAAAATCTTTCTTCCTGAGGTATTTAAAGAATAGCAATCAATAGTTGTATTTTGACATAATAATATCAGCAGTAATGATTAACTACTGAATATCTACCCTGCTAAGAACTTAGCAGTCGGAAGTGCTAGGCACTTAAATTCTTTTGGTCTGTTTTTCATATCAACAACCACCTAGTGAGTTAGTACTAGTATTCCTATTTTACAGATAAAGAACACAAACTCAAAGAGATCTAGTAACTTCCTTGAGGTCATGCTCTGAGTTAAACAAGCCTTGAACTCAGTTGTGCTCTGAAGGCTGTGTGCGCTCTTTTTATTCCTGCTACACATGGACAGCATCACAAGACACACAGCAGGGTGAAAGGTATCAAAGGCTGAAAGAATTTCAAGGAATGAATTATAGAAGTCGTTTACCGATTCAGAGTGCAGCAAAGATCCCCAAACACTGCATTTATGTTCAGTATTTAAGCTTAACTGCTCACATACTTGAATTTAACCAGAATTGGCAATTTTTAAATAAAATCTGAGGCTTTCTTCATGAATTGCCATTTCTGTTAGAATGTAGAAAACTAAATTGGCTCAGATCCAGGTGAGCTTGGTCAAAGTAATGGCCAAGTGTCTGTTAATGCACTCAAGTCAATTCATGATTTTTCTTCTTTGCCTTATTAGACTATATGTGATTTCCTGGTGGTTCATAAAAATACCACAATGTTAGCGAAGAGAAAGGGTCTGATGAATGAGCGTTCTCTGTCTACCTTGGCTGTGTCATATCGTCATCATTGGTGGTTATTGGCATCTGCTCCTGGTACCCCTGGCTCACGGTTGCCAGGTCCAAGTGCTTCAAGTTTTCTCCTTCAAACTCCAAGTCCCATCATCAGACTTACCTATTTCCTCTTAGAGGACCTAGAAAACTCCTTTCCTTACAACACTCTAGGACTCCGTGACTTTGCCAGCATGCCTGTAGGCTCGTCTGTCTCTCTTGCTTTGTCAGGAGTAACCACTTTAGTGGTCAGGTACTATGTTGGATGGAGTCCTCCTCTGTGCATTCTGAAGCCTCTCAGGCCTTCTCAGGGGCACGTGTCATCTCTGCTCTGGGATGCAAACTTATCTGCCTTTCTATGTTTCCATGCCCTTGACTCAGCTCTTCTCTAGGGGCAGGGTACAGGACCTATTGCTTAGAGAACCGTATAGGAGATAACTGTTTTAATTTCATTCCTGTTTCTGAATATATATTCTTCACCAGCCCAGAAATTTTTCCCCTCTGGGAAGTTGGAAAATCTGAAGAGGAATCTGTTCTTTCAACTTCTGTTTATGGGTCCTTCAGAGTTTTGGCTCTTTGTGTTTAAAGCCAAGCTTTTAGTGTCCAAAAAGATTTTTTAAAGAGCTTGGTTTTTGCAAATAAAAAGCACCTTGCTTTCAAAGCTATTGTGTTTGCTCTGAGTTTCACAATTTATAGATTCAATTGACTTATCTCTTAGTTATATATACCTTTCCACCGAGGAAACAAATGCCAGCTGATTTAGTGAGGAAAATGTTGTATGGCAATGAGCATAATAGTGGAAAACGAAACGCTTGATTAACAGATAATTTTATGTCTTCACATTAAATTCCATGCTAAATATTTTTCTCCCTTCAAGAAACACCACCCTCTCCCACCTCACACCCCCACATTAATGGGATTGGGGTGTCTGCAGTCTGTTTCTGCAGATGTATACTCCCCCACACAAGACAGTACACGGATATAGGACCATTTCATCTTACGTGTCTGGCATTCAAGTGTGTATGGGAAACCTGGTTACCTCCCTCAGCTGGAAGCATTATATTCCTCAAGTAACTCCTTTGGTTTGATGTTTGCTAGGTGGCAAGACCTGAAGGCAGGGACACCTTTCCTGAAAAAGGAAAAGAAAAGAGGTATGGAAGCCCTTTTAGAAGAGTGACATATGCTTCTCCTGGTCTTTCTGCCAGTGCTATGTCTCTGCAGAGTCCTAGTCCTAGCTCTCAAAGACAAGTTGGAAATTAGACTCTCTAGAGCCTTGGCTCTTAATGGGACAATTTGACTCATATTTATATCTCTCTGGTATTTTGAAACCCTGAAAACCTACTACAATTTATAATTCACAATATTTATAAAGGCAAAACAAAAGAGAGGAGCTTGTTCTTTTAAAACTCTTAATATGCCTGTGCCGCGGCTCACTAGGCTAATACCTCCACCTGCGGCGCCGGCACACCAGGTTCTGGTCCCAGTTGGGGCGCCGGATTCTGTCCCGGTTGCCCCTCTTCCAGGCCAGCTCTCTGCTGTGGCCCATGAGTTCAGTGGAGGATGGCCCAAGTGCTTGGGCCCCGCACCCCATGGGAGACCAGGAGAAGCACCTGGCTCCTGCCTTCGGATCGGCTTGGTGTGCCAGCCGCAGCGCGCCAGCCACAGCATGTCAGCTGCAGTGGCCATTGGAGGGTGAACCAATGGCAAAAGGAAGACCTTTCTCTCTGTTTCTCACTGTCCACTCTGCCTGTCAAAAAAAAAAAAAAAAAAAAAAAGAAAGAAAAAAGAAAAAAAAAACTCTTAGTAGCTCTTTGATAGAATTTCTCTGCCAAGTTAGGTTTTGTTCAATACTTGCCACATAAACTGGAGTTGTTCAGCACCATCCTGGGAGGAGACTTGGTTCTTTTACCATTTCAGCATATTTTTTTTATTTGACAGATATAGTTAGACAGTGAGAGAGAGACAGAGAGAAAGGTCTTCCTTCCGCTGGTTAACCCCGCAAATGGCCACTGTGGTCAGAGCTATGACGATCTGAAGCCAGGAGCCAGGTGCTTGTTGGTCTCCAATGCGGGTGCAGGGGCCCAAGCATTTTGGCCATCCTCCACTGCCTTCTCAGGCCACAGCAGAGAGCTGGACTAGAAGAGGGGCAACCGGGATTAGAACCATGTGACCATATGGGATGCTGGTGCTGCAAGCGGAGGATTAACCAAGTAAGCCACAGTGCCAGCCCTCAGCACATTTTTGTTACAAGCTAAATTAAGGTCTTTTTTGTACCTACTCTTTTATTTTTAATTTTTTTAAGATTCATTTATTTTGAAGGTCAGAATTTTTTTAAGAATTATTTTTTATTTGAAAGGCAGAGTTACAAGGAGAGGTGGGGAGATTGTTGGAAACAGAGGTCTTCCATCTGCTGGTTCACTTGCCAGATGGCCTCAGTGGCTGTGGTTCTCCACTCCAAAGCAAGAGCCAATAGTAGTTTCTTCTGGGTCACTCATGTGGGTGCAGGAGCCCAAGTACTTTGGCCATCTGCTGCTGCTTTCTCAGGGAATTACCAGATTGCTGAATCGTAAGTGGAACAGCCAAGACTCCAACCTGCACCCAAATGGGATGCCTCTGTCACAGATGAGGCTTACCCTACTATACCACAATGCCTCAGAGAGAGAGAGAGAGAGAGAGAGAGAGAGAGAGAGAGAGATTGATTATCTTCCATCCTCTGGTTTACTCCCTAGATGGCCATAATAGCCAGTAGGGCCAGGCGAAAGCCAGGAGCCAGGAGCTTTATTTGCATCGCCCACTTGTGTGGCAGGGGCCCAAACACTTAGGTCATCTTCTGCTGCTTTTCCAAGTCCATTAGCAGCGAGCTGGATCAGAAGTGGAGTGGTCAGGACTTGAACCAGCGTGCATAGGTAATGCCGGTGTCTCAGGCGGTACTTAATGCCACAGTGCCAGCCCCTGTCTTTGTACTTTAACTCACAATAGAGTTACAGTCCCCATAAGCCTTTGGTCATTAATATCCATCCAAGCTGTCATCTGAGAGATAATGGATAAGTTCTCATACTGTGTGATTTCTGTCACAACCACAGGGTTCGTTTGATTTCCTAATGCCACTCTGAACCTCTTAGGAATAAAAGGACTTTGACTTTTTCCAATTTTCCCTTAATTTTCACATATTCCCTCACCTTTTTTAGCATCTTACTGTGATCTTGATTTGCCTTTCCTTAATAACCAAGTGTTACCAGTCATGGCTGGGGTGGTGGCAGAGGCGGAGAGGCAGTTGCAGGAGCAAGTGTTGCGGGTTCTTTTCCTCAGCTCAGTATAGAAATAAAAAGCCAGGAAACAATTTGCAAAGAAGCAGAAACTTTTATTTGGTTGTCAAGCAACAGATAAAGCATCTGGTCCTAGAGGAGACCAGGTGAAGTACCCGAGTGGGACACTGGATTTCAGGAAGTGTCCAGGGTTTTTAGGGCATTACACTGTTCATTGGGTCATTCTATTTGGGGTGCCCATTGGATGGGGGTTCCACATACAGTATGTTGGTTGCCTTGGGGCTCATGAAATAGTGGGGGTCTCCTGGAGACAGCTTGACTTTCCTCAGGGTCTCAACCCCTTCCTCTTCCTGTTCTGGATGAAAGATTGCAATCACTCACAGATGCAGCACAAGAAACTATTAGTGGGGAAGATGCTAGTCGATCTGGAGACAAGCTTTCCAGCCACAGCCGGCACCCTGTGAAGGATGTTCTACCTATGTCTGAGGGCCCACAGAACACTCAGCCCCACTGGACGGCCTAACCAAGGATATCGAAAGTGGTTTTCATGTGTTTGTTAGCCATTTGTGTCTCTTCTCTGGAGAAGTGACTATTCATGCTCTTTGTCTATTTTTAAATAAAGTTGTTCTTTCTTCTTTTTGGTTGATTTTTAGGAGTTTTAAACATTTATTCTAGATATTAACTGCCATCAGGCCTATGATTTAAAAATATTTTTCCCATTGTGGAGAATGTCATTTAGTTTTTTTGGCGATGCCTTTTGGTGCACTAATTTTTTAATGTTGAAGAAGTCCAGTTTACCCATAGCCTCTTTTATATTTGTCTCCTTGGTATCATGTCTAAAAATAATTGGCCAAACCCAAAGCAATGAAGATCTAACCTCATCTTTTTATCCAAGTATTGTAAGATTTTGGATTTTATATTTAGTCATTGATCCATTTGAGTTACTTTTCGTATATCATAATGTTATGTGTGAAAATTCAGTTATCCCACCATCATTTGTTGGGAGTGTTTGTTTTTTTCTTGAATTGAATAGTTTTGGTACCCTGTCAGACATCAGTTGGACGTGGTTGTATTACCGGAGAAGCAAAGGGTCCTTGTTTTCATGCAGAAAGAATTCAGGCGTGAGACAGAGAGTACTGGAAACCAAAATAACAAGGTTTATTAGGGTAGGGATATCCATAAGAATGGGTGGGCACCTCTCCAGACAGGACCTGAGAGAGAGTGCATAGTGCACATTTAGGCTGGAGTTTTTAAGGGAATGGGTTTTGCCTTCCCTCCCCCTCTCCTTCTCCTCCCGAACAAAGGACTTGTTGGGTGTAAATACAAAAAATGCCTTTCTGAGTTTTTCCCCCTGAAGTTATCAGGCAGGGGAAGCCTGGCTGGCATCACTCTGCTTTAGAGGAAGGATGTTTATCAGGCCAGGTAGAAGGGGCAGGACCCCTGGAAGTCATCAGGATTCAGACAGGACTTTTGAAGTGCAGATACTGAGCTGTACCTGGAGGGATAGCGGGATGACTTTGAGATGTGGATGCTGGACTATTGTAGATGTCAATTCCTTAGCCCTTTGTCACACACACATAAACTCATTTCTGACTTCCTACCAAACAGATGTATGGGTTTGTTTCTGGTTGCTCCAATCTGTTCCATTGGTCTCTGTGTCTATCCTTATACCATTATCCTTTCAATCTTACCTCATTTTGAGCAAACTGCCCTTAAGTCTTTCTGCTTTGTGTTCAACTCAAAGGTTGGTTTATTTTTGTGTTCAAATAAAATTCAATACACCTTTCTTTCTTTCTCTCTGTTTCTCCCCTGTTCCCACCCTCCCCCCGAAATATAACTCTTTCAAATAACATCCTATATTTGACTTTGAAGATTATGTTTCCTGGTAGGTTTATAGCCATCAAGAACTTAACTTTTAAAACATGGATTTAAGAATTTTTGAATTGTCTTCTTTCTTTCTTTGAGGCAAAGAAATGCCCTGTGACTCAGTGGAGGTCATTTCATTGGGAAGAAAAATGTGTAAGAAGCTTACTGAGAGTCGGGAGAATCTTGTCGACAGTGAATTGTGATAATAGTGAATTTTGTCCTGCCACACTATCATTTGTATCACTTTTGATGAAAAGCCATATGAAAAAATATATATATATGTATTCATATATATAAAATCATCTTAGTTCAGAATGAAAATTTACAAAAAAAGAGTGGGAATAAAGAGGGCAAATAAAAGCAGTAAAACAGAAGAATAAGATAAGGAAATAGATATTTTCTATGTTACCCTATGAGCAACAGTGTCAAGATTTTCAAGAGTCTGAAGACTTAGTATTGCATACCACGTGAAACTAAATTGGGATAAAATTAATGGAATACTGTGGTCAAGAAATTCGTCATGAGGAAAAGCACCAGTATTTGATTGACATATTTCAGTTGACTTCATACTTTGACCATATAACTACTATATTTTTTTGTCTGTAGTTTTCCAGCTTGCTTGTTGGCTTATACATTATCAGTGTATTAATTGGCACCTCTGTATCAAGGACAAAGTCTGAGTTCATATGAAAGTCTCAAGATGGAAACAGTTAAATTTTTTCAGGGCAGTCATGATACTTCTAAATGATAAATCTGAATCCAGGGTAACACTTGCTTTGCATTTTTAAAGAAGCCATATTAAGTAGCATTTTAAACAACAATAAAGAGAATTTACCTGGTCATTTACAAATACCATTCCAACACCATAGACATGCTGTGTTGTCTACCCACATAGTTTTCTTCATCCCTGAAGAAAGACTCTGTGGGAGATGCCTCACAGCATATCCATGCTGCCTACTTGTGGAGAGTTTGACTCATTCGTTGGCATTTAGAGGAAGAAACTGTTATAAATCTCAGACATTTACAGTAATATATTTTAAAACGTGTGTGCGTGTGTGTGCGTGTGTGTGTATTAGGATATTGAGGGAGCGGGGGGGGGAATTTGAGGAGAAAATGAGAGAAACTGGTACTTACTGTCATGACACAGACTTTCCATAATGATCTGATTTTTATTAGAATTTTCTAGGGCAGACGTTTTTTTCTCATGGTGTGACGAATCTAAAAAAGATTAATGAATGTTTCAGGAGTACCAAAAGCTGCCTGAAATAGTATGACAAATGTATTGCATATGTGAATTTTTCTGGATAGAAGTTTTATAGTTTTCTCAAGTATTTCTGATTCAGAAAACTCTTAAGAATTAATATATAGAAAAGTTGGCAGAGAGTTTATCACTTTAAAATACAGATTTGTTGGGGAGAACTGTGCTGAGTAGAATTCTGAGGTATAGCAGAAAAGACTGATAAGCAATATCCATAAGGTATGTGTGTGGTAGGGGAAGTATTTGCTATCTGTAATTTAAAGTGAACTGTTCCAGAGAGCTTGCCAAATCCTTCTGTCCTTAAGGGATTATTTAAGAAGCATTACCTAGGGTTGAAGGAAAGTGCAACACAAAAGGGATATTTCAGCTTAGGCTATGCATGAATTAGAAAATTGATTTTAAAATACTTGATCATGGCTGTAGATTTTTAAATAGCATTCCATTCCTGATATTTTGTATGCTAGAACCATTTGTATTTTTTCAGCAGTCTTTAAACAAATGTAGAATTAAGTTAAGAAATATTCTTTTGGGGCTGGTGTAGAATTAAGTCACAGTGCTAGCATCCCTTATGGGTGCTGGTTTGAGTTCTGGCTGCCCCAGTTCTGATCCAGCTCCCTGCCAATGTGCCTTGGAAAGCAGCGGAAGATGGCCTAAGTCTTTGGGCTCCTGCCATCCATATGGGAGACCTGGGAGAAGCTCCTGGCTTCTGGCTTCAGCCTGGCTCAGCCCCAGCCATTATGGCCACTTGGGGAGTGAACCAACAGAAAGAAGATCTCTCTCTCTCTCTCTCTCTCTCTCTCTCTCTCTCTCTCTCTCTCCCTCTCCCTCTCTTTCTCTCTCTCTGTATCTCTGTCTTTCAAATAAATAAAAATCTTTAAAAAATATTATTTGGTGGAAAATTCAGCTGTTAAATATATGAACACAGCTCTTGATTAATTTAATTGCAACTGTGAATATGCATTGAAGACCAGAATTTGGCGCTTTGTGTCTATGATTCTGAGAAAACAAAATGGATAAATGAATAATTATGAAATTCTAAAGCTAGTATATAGGAGAATTTACAACAGAAATGAAATGAGCTCTCTATATAATATTGCATAAGTCATTTCCTGCTAATCATTTAGAGACTTGGGATGCATAGAAGCATCCTCCTTTGTCCACTCTGAGCTTCTGGCTTTCTTGATGTCCCAGAGCAAAAAAAATCTATACAAGGAAAGAACTTCTGATCTCCACTCTTACCTCAAAAGGCAAAGGGAAATGTCAAGAGTGGAGAAACGGAGATCCAGCTGACCTTCATCAAAGGGCACTGCATCTTTTATGAGTAAGGATTCTTGAAGTCAGTGTGCCAATATAGGGGCTCTCTTCTTCTCACTCGCTCTGGCAAAAGTGAGAATCCCAAGAAAGATTTTGGAGGAGACGAACCAAGCTCTTTAGATGAAGTTTCAGCCCGTTAAGAAATATTTGCTCATCACAAATTCAGGGCAAGATATTGGACTTGTTGCTGGGGATGCATATGAATCAGATGTTGATACCACCTGCAAAGCTCTTCTAATATAGTAGGAGACCTAAAGTGTGTTTATGGATCACTCCAATAGGAGGTGGAAATCTCAAGTGCCATAACACACTGCAGGTGCATTGTTACAAGAGCTCAGAGGGAGAATGACCTCAGGACACACTGGTGCCTGCCAGTCATCCCAGTTTGCTTGCTGGCTTTACTCCAGGAATCCAGTGAATGTGGTAATGGGGTGACTCTTCTGGCTGGGTGTCTGCTAAAGTGCTCTTAGCTTAGCTGCCTGAGTAGCCAGAGTAGCCAGACTATGAGCGGGAATGTGGTACCGCACCTTGAGAGAAACTGAATGCATGTTTTTAGGTGTTACAACTATCTTTATAATTTGACTATTTAATGCAAGCATTTTTGTGGTTTGTCTTCATGGCAGAACATTTTAATGATTCATTTTCTTAGTAAAGCATTATGCTAATTTTTTTCTCAGTATAGCCAGGAGTTGACTTGCTGCTTCAACAATAAATTAGCCTCTCTTAAGCATAAGTCAAAGAGAAAAAAACATAAAGAATACTATTGTGCAGTTCTGCTATGCCATTGGTAGTTAAATATATTTATTACTTTCAGAAATGTTACTTAACATTTATACTCAAATTCTCCTAATTTGAAAAAGGCAAGGAAAAATCAGAGAATAATCAAATACTTGGTACATATCTCAAGATAACTATGTTTCCTCTAGTTTATAGAAATTATTCCTTAACACCAAATAGTAATCCCTAGCCAGGAGAAAGGGATGAATAATTAAAGTTTTTCATAGAAATTTCTCAACAAAATAGTTCTTAAGGTTAAAACAATTTATTGCTGAACTGAGAAATTGTAAGCCAAAGCCCACTGAAGGAATTCTGCGTTTCTTAGGTGTTTTGAGAGTATCATTCAAAGAAGAAATTGCTGAATCTGTCCATGGAGTAAACCACCAACCATTATCTTTCAGTTCTTAACACTTGGAGAAAACTAGAACTTGGAGAGTTAATATCCACTCCAACTTCATATGTTCCTTCATGTCTTTGTTATTGTCTGTCTTTGGAAGTAAACTCCACTCCTCCATTGACAACTTTCATGTAGCTGTCCTTTTGAGGAATGCAGGTAAGCCAGTTCTTAGAGCTTACCAAATATGAATCTTGTCTATAATGACCTTTATGCTGTACATTTACATTGGAAAACAATTAAAATTAATAGTCAACAGTGTAAAAATAATATGTTGCAATTTGGCTTGGCTATCTTTGACTTTCTTTGTTTGCCAGATTTCATTATTTAGTTTCTGTTGTGCTCAGAGTCTAGTCAACCATTCATGCATGTTCACTGCAAGAAACAGATTTGCAGGATGTTTGACAGGCCAGGGAAAGTGATAAAGCAGTATTGTCAAACAGCTGCACAAAAGGCCTAAGGAGTACTAAGTGAGCCATCAATAAGTGATAACATCACTATAAATTATGAAATCAAAATATATTCAATGTAAAAACACTCAAGTTCTAGAATTCATAGAACTCAATAACTTTGAAGCCTGAGGATTTTTTTAAAAATTAAACTTCCAAAGACAAAATACAAGTGTGCTGATAACTGAGATTTGAGTTCTTGCTATTGTTTTTAGACTGTGAGTTGGCTTACCATTGGCTCTCTTTTTATTTTCCTACGCTGTAAAAAAGTATTGATGACATGTACTCTACTTAGCATTTCAGATTGCTGAGGGTGAAAGAAGGGTACTTATAGGGAAGAGCTTTGCATGACCTAAAGTACTCTGCAAACATTAATTCTATCCAGCCCCTGCACAGGGATCAGGGGCTCAATAAATGCTTATGAAGAGAATGGATAGTGATCCCAATACACCTGAAGCTTGGAAACCATTAAAAATCACATTCATCTCAATAACAATCATGTTATTAGAAAATCAGTTTATTTTACAGGAAAACATGGGAAAGAATGACAAGAGGAATCATAACATATTTCAGTTTTTCCAAGTATCTCCTATTATAGAGCATAGATAAGAATGTCATTCTGACACATGGACTTTGGATAATAAGCATCACTTTGACCTAACAATGTTCAACCTAAGTCTAAAAGCTTCTAGTTACTGTGTGTTTCATTTTCTTATTGGTAAAAAAAAAATCCTGCAATTTGATTCATTCAAAATCTTTTCAAACAGTAAACCACATATAAATTACTATGCTAGGCCCTTTGGAAAATATGACTTGTGCCTTTTAGAGAATGGGAATGTCCTAAGTAGGGCAGGCCATATACATTATTTAAGGAAAAAGTAAAACAGCTAGATTAATGCAGAGATGAGAGTTATAAAAGGTCATTTAGGGAAGGAGCAAAAGTATAGATAGGAATTGAACTAAGTGGAAGGGAGCTGGGCCTACAGAAGGTTGATCAAGGCAGTCCTGATGGGTTAATTCTGTGGTAGCTTTTGTCTGATGAAAGAAAAATTTAAAATTATTAGGAACCTTGTCTTTTGAGACTTGAACTAAAATATATGAAAAGTTTTGTCCTCATAGATTGTTTTTCACAAGATTGTATTTTTGAAACAGTTACTTAGTAATGTCCAGCCCTTGTTGTTTCACGAGTTGAGATTTTTTAAAAACATTTATTTATTTATTTTGAAAGTGTTACAGAGAAGAGAGATTGAGAGAGATTTTTCTATCCACTGGATCATTCCCCAGATGGCTGTAAGAGCTAGCTCTGCTTCATGCTGAAGCCTGGAGACAGGAGCCAGGAGCTTCATCCAGTCTCCCACATGGGTAGTAGGGACCCAAACACTTGGGCCATCTGCTGTGGATTTTCCTAGGCCATTAGCTGGGAGCTGGATCAGAAGTGGGGCAGCTGGGACTCAAACCTTTACCCATATGGGATGTTGGCATCACAGGCTATGGCTTTACCTGCTATGCCACAACATTGGCGCCCTGACATGTTTTTAAAGTTTTTGGAAAAATTTATTTATTTATTTGAGATACAGAGGGAACTTCCATCCACTGGCTCACACCCTAAATGCCAGTGGCTAAGTCTGAGCAATACTGAAGCTAGGAGCAGAGAAATCAATCCAGGTCTCTCCCTGATGTGGTTGACAGAAACCCAACTACTTCAGCCATCACTGCTGCCTCCTAGAGTCTGCGTTAACAGGAAGCTAGAATCAGGAGCTGGAGCCAGAAATTTAACCTGGGTACTCTGATAGGAGATATGAGTAACGGAAAGGCCAAATGTTGATCCCCTAGAGCTGCTGTTATTGATCTTAGCGTTTGCCCCTTAATTGATGAAAATAATGAGACATGTTTTTCTATCTTTTAGAAGATCCCTAGTTTGACCTACCTACTGCTAACTTTTACCAGATTTTCCTGTGAGCACAAATTCATTGTTTAGAACCCAGTAGGACTGGAGCTGGTGCCTGGCACAGTATGTTAATCCTCTATCTTTTTTAAAATTTTTTTTATTTAATTTTTGACAGGCAGAGTGGACAATGAGAGAGAGAGACAGAGAGAAAGGTCTTCCTTTGCCGTTGGTTCACCCTCCAATGGCCAACACACTGATCCGAAGGCAGGAGCCAGGTGCTTCTCCTGGTCTCCCATGGGGTGCAGGGCCTAAGCACTTGGGCCATCCTCCGCTGCACTCCCTGGCCACAGCAGAGAGCTGGCCTGGAAGAGGGGCAACCGGGACAGAATCTGGTGCCCCGACCGGGACTAGAACCCGGTGTGCTGGTGCCGCAAGGCAGAGGATTAGCCTATTGAGCCACGGCGCCGGCCCTGTTAATCCTCTATCTGCAGTGCCGGCATCCCATGTGGGTGCCAGTTCTAGTCCCGGCTGCTCCTCTTCCAATACAGCTTTTTGCTGTGGCCTAGGAAAGCAGTAGAAGATGGCCTAAGTCCTTGTGTCTTTGCACCCACATGGGAGACCAGGAAGAAGCACCTGTCTCCAGGCTTTGGATCGGCACAGCTCTGCCTGTTGCGGCCATCTGGGGAGTGAACCAACAGAAGGAAGACTTTCTGTCTCTCCCTCTCACTGTCTGTAACTCTACCTCTCAAAGAAATAAATAAAATCTTAAAAAAAAAAAACTCAGTAGGACTATAGATAATATTCTGGAAAGAATTCTGATAAGTCCTTTCGCCACCCCAAACCAGATGTTCCTCTGAGATTCACTAGATGTTCTGCTACCATTTAAAAAGTACTGATGAAAGTTTAAGCCATGAGAGTGCAGTTGTGTATTCCTCAGCTCTCTCTAGGTAAGTGAATGCAATAGAGTTTAATTTTATTCCATAGCTTCAACTTTGTATTTGTGTAGGTTTGTTCCAACTTCAAGTTGTCTTTTTAAGATTAAAAAATTCCTTATTTTTCACTGAAAATTCAAAACAGGTATTATATTTTCTGAGATATTTATGACAACTGTCTCCTCTCCAAACTGCTCCATTGGCCTAAGTATCTACAAGTGGCAGCTCTCTAAAGGGAATTCCTACCTGTTCTAGAAATCAGGACTCTCTTCTTCAATTATTCTAGGAATCAACTGTTCCTCAAATATCCAAAGACATGGCACATAAATACCTTTTATTGCCAGTTTTAGGTAAATCACTAAAACCCAGCACCAGGGGCTCATTCAGATGGGTGAGTTGTGAACAGTCAGTACAATGGAAAAACACAAAAAGAATCTTAAAAGATTGAATCTGAAAGGGTCAGAGGCCCCATGCCAAATCAAATTCATGTTGAGGAGGTTTGCTCCAGTTTTTCTTAGCTTCCAATTTGTCTCTTGTTTCTGTTCTGGTTCTTTGCAGGCTTGCCAAGTTTTATCATGAATCTTTTCCTTCTCAGCCCTTCATTACTTAACTTCTCTGAGGCTCCTCTGCAATCCAGCCAAAGTAGTGTAGAGTTAAACTATGTAATCAGTCAATTTTCCTTTGGTTTAAATTTTAAATTATTATAATTTTTAATTGATATGAAGGTTCTACATGAAGGTTATCTTTGGCAGAGGATGATTTGATCCTGATTTGAGTTCTGGTCAAGTTAGATGAGTTTTGCTTCAATTTCCTCATCTATAAGTGGGACTAGAAAAAACTCATGGGGTTGTTGCAAAGATCAAGCATCCTAATGTATATGAATATGCTCTATATTCTGTAATGTTCTAAATAAAACTTATTGAACAGTCCAAAGGAGCGGGCTTTTGCTTGGAAAGAGGAAGCCAGGAAGTTTCCCTAGGTTTTATTATTTACATGAGAAAAAAACTGTAAAGGGATTTGCTGGGAACATCTAAGTAGGACAGAATATGCTAGTTCAATTGGAACATTTCTGGGATGTCTCCTTGGGGCAGGCTGGTTCCGTTGTTAAGAACACATTGCCTACACTGATTTCTCCTGTCACAGATGGTCAAGATACAGAAAGAGACTTTACAGTTTATCTTCCATCCATCTCGTTTCCTGATATACTTGTTCAGTTCCCATGCATAGAGTTCTCTTGCGAAGTTCAGGGGCAATTGGAGTTTGTGCAAAATGGACACCGTGCTTCTCTTTTCTTGTACTTATATCTGCCTGTTAGTGACACTGTGTTCCTTTACTAGGTGTGTGCTGGACACAGTAACGACTCCAACAATGGGGGCACAAGGCCAGCCCCATGATCACTTGACCTACTTTGACTTGGCTGCTGTATCAATGTTTACCTGCTGTGCCAGCAGCAGCTCCAGAAGTAATATTGTTTTCCAATTCTACTGCTGGGCCCTTTACCTTTCGTATTCATAACAGCCTTTTAAATTAAGACATTTTCTTTCATAGTGAAGCAAGGTTCTAATGTCTACAGATTATTATTGAGTTTGAGGTATACAGGATATGTATTAAGTACACCTACCTGCTAATTATTATGTATACTCATCTATATTTCACACAATTGCTGCACATCCATTAGGTTTGGGGACAGATATTTTCAAGGAGTTGACTGATTTATTGGGGCTACACTCATTTTTATTTTTTTGGCACTAGAGGGCTTCTTTACAAGTGATTGGAGTGTATTTCTAGTATTGCTTATAGAATGTGACTCCCTGAATTTAAGTCTCAGTTCCATTTTCTACCAAGAAAACTCAAGATTCACCCACTCAGAAACACAAAGTGTAAAAATACTGTTTCAGTACTAGTAATAGCATTATTTCACATTGGATAACACATTAAGGACAGATGCCTCATGAGACGTAAGTACACAGTGACTCCTGATGTTGATTTAACAATTTGACACTCTTGTTTATGGCGTCAGTAATCTCCCTAGGCTCTAGTCATGAGTTGCCGAGGCTATGGAAGCCTTTAGGGTTCGTGGACTTCGATCTTATTCCGACAGGGTCATAGTCAAAGTGGAAGTTCTCTCCTCCCTTCAGAGAAAGGTACCTCCTTCTTTGATGGCCCCGTTCTTTCCACTGGGATCTCACTCGCAGAGATCTTTCATTTAGGTCTTCTTTTTTTTTTTTTTTTGTTTTTGTTTTTCAGAGTGTCTTAGCTTTCCATGCCTAAACTGTTCTCATGGGCTCTATGCGAGGGCAAACCGTTGAAATCTTTACGTAATATGTACTAAATTGATCTTATGTGTATAAAGAGAATTGAAAATGAATCTTGATGTGAACAGAAGGGGAGAGGGAGCGGGAAAGGGGAGGGTAGGGGGAGGGAGAGAAGTTGTGTGTGGGGGGAGCCATTGTAATCCATAAGCTGTTCTTTGGAAATTTATATTCTTTAAATAAAAGCTTTATATATATATAAAAAAAAAGAAATAAAAAAAAAGGAAACTCAAGATTCAGAATATAGCTGATGTACCCTTGAAGTTGATAGCAACATAATGATAGATAAAATGTGTAAATAACTAAATTTTTAGAAATCTAACCTTTTTCTCTTTTCTTGGCTATAAAATTGGGATACCTGAAAGGTGCTCCAGCTGCCATTAATTAAAACTGTGTCCAGTGCTTTTAAATGTTTAATAGGCAGGAAGAGAAATCATGAGGAAGCTTATGATTTGGATGGAGATTTTCCAAAATCATGGATTGAAGATTGCTTTGGGTTTGGGCTGGTGCATTGGCTCAAACATGAGGAATACTGATTCTTCCTACCTGAAAGACTTCTTGAGTGCCTGTGATGCAACCATTCCCCTGATTTCCTATTTTCTCTCTTCCGCACTGGAACCCTTCTTGGGCTGTATCTGTGTTAACCCACTAGGTGATTTCAGCTCTAAACACTGACTCCTAAAGGTACAATGACAGCTTGTATTTTATATTTACCCTAGTCTTCAAACTGGTATAAACAACTGCCAGTTGATGTGATGTGATGTTATTTATAGTTTTGCTCTGGGATTGTTTCTTTCCTCATCTAGAACATATGGGCCATATTGTCTGTTCACCTTTGTATGTTACCTATGATGTGCTGTGAGCCATATGATGAACTTTCACTACATATTTATTTGAAAGGGTTACAGAGAGGCAGAATCAAATAGAGAGAGAGAGAGACAGAGACAGAGAGACAGAGAGACAGAGAGAGAGAGAGAGAGAGAGAGAGAATATAAATCTTCCATTTGCTGATTCACTCCCCAAATGGCTACAATGGCCAGAGCTGCACCTACACGAAGCCAGGAGCCAGGAGCTTCTTCCAGGTCTCCCATGTGAGGGCAAATAACCAAGGACTTGGCTCATTGTCTAGTGCTTTCCCCAGCCGTAGCTAAGTGGAGCATCTGGATCTCATGAACTGGCACCCATATGAGATGCTGGCACTGTAGGTGGTGGCTTTACTTGCCACAGTACCAGCCTATATATTTTCTGAATGAAATAATCCCTTCATCTAGAACTTTCCAGATTCTGTGCTGTTTCCTTTTCCATATGAGTTCCCCCTTTCCTGTCTGCATTGTCTTTTCAGTCTGGAGCTGTCATCTCCAGTGATTTTCTGGCGTGTTCTGTGAGTGAGGCTGTATTTGTAGTGGGGACACTGAGGGGGCATTCTTTTACAGACCTTCTTTGACCTGTGTCAGAGACTGTGGTTGGTGTAGGTCAGAGACTGTGCTCCCTCAGAAGGTTTCATTGCCTGACTTACAGAATCATTTGCACTCAGCAGTGAAGTCTCCATGCTGTGCCATCTGGTCTCAGATCCGGGTTGTGAGGTGTGTGTTTCCAGATGGATGCTCTGCGCATGGCTGCCGGCCCTGGAGCACAGGCAGGGAAGGCTCCTGGGAAGACAGGTGGGCTTTGATGGATTCCTTTTTTACGCTGACTCCAGGCAGCTCTTCCATTTTGATTTTTATTGTGTCTGCTTTTCCATTTCCTGACAAAAAGTCTTCCATTCGAATTTTATTCCCTCAGTCATAGACAAGACAGCCTGATTTCAGGGGACAGAAAGTGAGAAATGAATATTTTTGGTAAAAGTAACAGTGAATTTCTTTGAATAAAATGTCCATTTTTCCCTGAATTTAACCTTTATTGATATACAATAGTTTTCAGGTATCTTGCTCCTATAATATTAATTGCTAACATTTACATCACTGGTGGAGAACATCTGGCCTATGGGCCATATAAGGCTGGTGAAATCTTTGGTCTGGCCCTTCCAAGGCAACTGCAGGCAGGAATTGAAATTCAGTAAATCTATAGCAGGCTAATTTTTAACTTGGTAATTTTGTGTGGTTCACAAATGATATTAAAAATATCCAATGGCCCTTGGAAGAAATAAAGGTTTCCCAGCCCTGACCCATACATTAATACCTGCCAATCACTGAAAAGTGTTTTACATGTATCATCTCGGTTAATTTTCAAGGCAGCTTTTATTATTTTCCTCATCTTAGAAATGGGGAAACTACAAAGGAAGCAAGAGATGAAGTGACTTCCCAAACTTACCCAGCTAGTAGGAGACTTGCTCATTCTGGATCTCTGTTTCCAAGAAGTAAATATACTGTGATTTCTGCAGAGCTAACTAACAATCTCAGGGGTTTTAGGAGAAATGTTGTCAAATGAGCTTTTCTAGATCTTTTCAATGTAAAAATACATTTTATGAAAAAAAAAAAAACTTCTATTAAGACAAAAGATGCTGATGCTGTGGCATAGCAGATAAAGCTACAGCCTGCGATGCTGGCATCCCATATGGCCACTGGTTCAATTCTCAGCTGCTCCACTTCCAATCTAGCTCTCTGTTAGGCCTGGGAAAGCAGTAGAAGATGGCTCCAAGTCCTTGGACCCCTGCACCCATGTGGGAGACCCGGAAGAAGCTCCTGGCTCCTGGCTCCTGGCACAGATCCAGCCATTATGGCCAATTGGAGAGTGAACCAGCATGGAATACCTCTCTTTCTCTCTCTCTGCCTCTCCTTATCTCTCTGTGTAACTAACTTTCAAATAAATATATCTTAAAAAAATTAAGACAAGATTGTTAATTGTACACATGAAGCTTTGTCTATCAATAGTCATTTTGCCTGCCTTGTTATTTTCAGTTACATTTTTTTTGCCAAATTTTTCTTCTCTTTTTTAAAAAAATGAACTGAAGATTTCTGTTGGTACAGTGCATTGGAACATAGTTTTCACATTTTGTTTCTTAATATACTTGTATTTCAAAGATTGCCATTAGTCAGCAAATCAAAATAGCAAAGTATGATTTGAAGATATATGTTATGCAGAATATTCTTTATATGTGTAACTTTTCAATATGGCTTTTTGAAGAGTAAATCTATGTATTCATATAAACTTAATTCTACTTTAATAAATTTATTGAACATATGTTTATATTGATCATTGTGTTTAGAATTCTAGGGATATTACCTAATTTATGATGAAGTCTCAGCTGGACTTAAGGGTGTATTAGATGGAAATATTTATGGAAGTTTATAAATTACAACTTATAATTAAAAATTACCAAGCAATTAAACTACAAGGGATATGAAGCAAAGACATTTTAATTTTTTATAGTCTAATTTTGTTTTTCTGAAAAGGATTTTAAATAAGCATTCAATAAACTATTTTATACATCTGTTATTTTTACTCATTCACTCATTTGTTCATTCATTCACTACTCATTGAACAAATATGAGTAGAAGATTACCATAAATTCTTTTAAGGAAATCCAAGGTGATGTGGAATAGCATTTGATAGGCTTTTTGGTAGATAGTAAAGATAATTACTTGTTCGTAATACCAGAGAAGATGATGGCCTCTACTTGCATTCAATAATTGTACACTGGCTTTATAGATGAAATTGTTTTGAAAGAGTTACAGAGAGATTGAAATCTCCCATCTGTTGGTTCACTCTCCAAATGACCAGGACTATACCAGGCTGAAGCCAGGAGCCAGAATCTTCTCCCAGGTCTCCCATGTGAGTGAAGAGGTCGGAGGAACTGGACAATCTTTTGCTGCTTTCTCAGGCATATTTGCAGGGAGCTGGATCAGAAGTGGAGCAGCTGGTTCTCCAACCAGTGCCCATATGGGGTGCCACGGTTCCAAATGGTGGCTTTATCTGCTATGCCACAACACCAGTACTGATAACATTGTTTTAAACCTAACAGTAGTTACTTACACAGCACCGCTTATTTTTAGAAGCTGAATTAAGCATTGGAAATTTATAAAATCTAAGATATTTTGTTGAATTAATTGGAGTGGGAAAGTGACAATAAACAGTTGATTATAATGTGATACTGAGGACTAAAATCAGAAATAAACAATGATGCTGTAGGAGACAGGGAACATCAAGAGCACCTAAGACCGCTTGGGGAGATCAGGAGATTTCTTGGAAATGAGACCTTATCAGGGAGAAGGGTGAGATATAGAGAGAGGACCCTCAAGTGACTGGATGGAGAAAAAGAATACCTTATTTAGGTTTTGTGTATGTGTGTGTGTGTGTGTGTGTGTGAGAGAGAGAGAGAGAGAGAGAGAGAGAGAGACAGAGAGACAGAGAGAGAGAGGGAGGAAGTAGGGAGGGGGTAGGGGAAAGAGAGAGTGTATGTTTAGGAGAGACTCTTATAGGAAATGATTTCACTTGTAGATTTAGATTTAGTTCTTCATTTGAACTATAGGAACAGAGAATTATTGAGTCACTATTTTCTCAGTTCTTCTAAGGGTGATACATACACCTACCTGACCCTTATCCATGGTTTCACTTTTTTGCAGTTTCCATTACCTGCAGTCTAAAAATATTAAATGGAAGATTCCAGAAATAATTTATGAATTTTAACTTGCACAGCACTTGGGTAGCATGATGATATCTTATCCCATCCTACTCTGTCCTGCCTGGGCTATGAACTGTCCCTATGTCTAACCACACTGCACTTGTACACACTACCTGCCAGTCAGTCACTGAATAGTTGTCTCAGCAGAGTGCGTTTGCAGTATTGCTGTGCTTGTGTCCAAGTGATTCTTATTCTTCTTAATTATTTTACTTAATAATGGATCAAAGGCACAAGAGGAGTGATGCTGGCATTGGGATTTGTCAAAAAGGAGTCATAAAGTGTTTCCTTTAAGTGGAAAGGTAAAAGGACTATAAGATATTTTGAGAGAGGTGAGAGAGAGAAACCATATCACCATATTACCACATTCACATAACTTTGGTATAAAGCTTTTGAGTTGTTTTAAAAGAAATTATTTATTTACTTTGACAGAGTTTCAGAGACAGAGGAGAGACAGAGAGAGAGACTGATCTTCTATCTACTGATTCACTCCCTAACTGGCCACAATGCTCAGCAAGGAGCCAGGAGCTTCATCTGGGTCTCCCATGTGGGTGGCAGGGGCCCAAACACTTGGCCCATATTCTGCTTTTCTCAAGTGCTTCAGCAGGGATCTGGATTGGAAGTGGAGAAATCTGGACACCAACTGCCACCTGTGTGGGATTTCAGCATCTCAGATGGCAATTTTACCTGCTACGCTACAATGCTGGCCCCTAAAGCTTTTGAATTAAAATTACTGTCATTTTTGGTTTCCTTCTTATTTCTTCCTAGTATTTATTCAATATTTTAAAATATTGATGTTTTGAGATGCCCTCCTGCCTCTTCCTGACTCCTTCCTTTATTCTCTTGGATTACTTTGGAGGAGTCCTCCAAATAATTGGCCGATTAGAACTTTATTCTGCGTATGAGTTCAGAATGTTTGCTTAAGGATTTTAGCCTTAGTATAAAGTCCTATAGTGTTGTATCTATTCACATCTTATACATTAGATTTTAAGCAGTTACAACCAAAGCCATCGTCTCTGTTATGGTAAAGACGAAATTAAAATGACTCCAGACAGATGGTTTTTAGGCTGATTTGAAAAAGTCCTTTTTTTAAGTGACTGATTTTCCAAAGTAATTTCTAAAACAATTTTCTAGATCTTTAGAGTGAAGGAAGCTTTTCCACTCCTTTTTTTTGCTTTTTCTTTTTTTGTAAAGGTTGATGTCTTCAAATGTCCTCCAAACAATGTGCTTTGTCTCTTTTCATCTTCAAAATTCTGGGTCTTTTCTTACGTTGTTGAACAGGGAGTTAATGGGCATCTCTCACAAGTGGTAAGTCATTCCTTTAGAAGATGGGTAAGATGGAGCTTCTGCACCTTTGACTGTGTGACCATGTTTCTGCATCAGAAGAGTTTTCCTTTTAGAAAATATCCAGCTTTTTGTTTCAGGAGTCTCCTGGAATGGGAGAGGAATAAACAAGGCTAGGTCCTCAAAGGTTGTCCTACAAACTGGCATTCTGCTCCTCACAGCTCTGTGTACAGGCCAAGAAACGCAACTCGTGTGACCTCGTTTTAGTTAATGCCATACTGCTCTAAAGAGAAAAGATTCATTCTTTCACAGAGATGTGTGTTTCTTCATCTCAGCCCTGAATATAAATTTTACGCAATGCACAGTGTTATCAGGGAACTGGAGCCCTGTGATTTGTTTGTAAAATCAGGTTAAAGGTACCAAATTTCAGGCCTTGGAGAGATAGCCAATGTGGTCATTCAAGCAGGACAGTGTATTCAGTTAAAGTTAGAACAATCAGGGGTCACTTTCAGGACTGTATTATGTGGATCGGACCACATATTTATCTACTGTCATTCCTCTGGTCATGCTTTGATTTGAAAAGCAAACAGAGCCATTGAATAAAACTACTACAGGGGCTGTGAATATAATTTCTTTTCTCCTTTAATGATGGAGAAGCAAACCATTTTCTCATATAAATATATCTATTGATATGTTATTAAGTGAGGAAGACTGAGTTCAACATAGAGTTCGTCATAGAAATTCTAGTGCTTCTTCCTGTATAAAGACAGTCTGGTTTTCTGGGCCCCATGCAGTGAGATATTGGCCTTGCTTGATATAACATGAAATCCACATCCCTTTGTTTTCTCTTGACAGTTTCTGGGGCCTCCATTGCTTCTTGGTGAATCCCATTATGTGATCTGAGCATCTCAATGAAAGGTCCTTTCCTGCCAGCATACTGAATAAACACTCCTTTTGCTTCTGGAATCCTTATGAGTATCTCTGTGCATCAAACAGCTGCATCAGCTATTTATTGGAATGAGTTTGTTCCTGGGCTGCTGTTCCTCAGTGAAGGCCATGTTTAGCATGGCAAGGTTAACTATGAAATTCCTTTGATAAGCAATGCAAAAAACTTTGTAAAAGCACAGCTTCCCAAAGCATCCTCTCTTTGCAAAGCAAGTAAGTTAGATCCAGATTTTCTAGACATTTCTAGAGGTAAATTATACAGACTTTTTAACCTTTTGAAATTTCATGCTGCATAACTTTCATACCTTTAATAGGACCAAACCTCATTTCCCCATTTCGATAGCACTTTCTTTTAAGTAGCCAGGAATTCCATGTGGAAAGTGAAATGGGAATCAAGGCTGTTGCTCTTAAGTAATTCTACTGAGACCTTGCATGATATTTTAGTATGGAGAAGGTTCTAAATGAAATCCTATATTCAAGCATTTCAGTGAAACTAATAATGCCACTTCTTTAAGTTTTTAACACGTAAAAGTTCCATACGGGGGTTTTCTTCAATGCATTATCTTAAAATATTGAAATGCTGTCATAGGGGTAAATTATTTTGATTTTACTTATAACAACTAGAAGCTGTATATTTTATACCTATGATTATACAGTCTGTGGTTCAACCAGAAGTCTATTACTTTCAAATTTATAACTCACTACACTTGTTTCACTTTAGGTAGCATTTATGAGTAGCAAAGATCTTGAACTTAAAAGCACTGTATCATTTGTATCTATGAAAGAACCCTATTAAGAGATGTAGTAATATTTTCAAAATTAAAAAAAAAACCGTAAAGATATTGGTTGTAACAGATCGTATTAGGTGAAGGAAATTTCAGTCTTTTCAGTTTCTAGGTGATTATTTGTTTTACTAGATTTCAGGGAGGCAGGAGCCAATGGGGTAGCTTAGGATACGGAGAACACAGGGAGCCCTTGCAGTGACAACTCTTTCGCTCCAGTGGACACTGTCATCCCCAAGGCTGCATTCTCCACAGCATGGTGGCATCCAGGGTGGGAAGTATGGTCTTAGCTGCTGTTGAGGCTCCCAGTTGTCAGCAGTTGTGTTGCTCCGCTTCCTCTTGGTATTGAAGTTCAGATTCACCAGATGACTCCCATGCTTTGGTCTGAGTGCAGAAATCAGTACCTAATAAACACAGCAAAACATTGATATCTTGATTTCTCAATGAGATTACCAAATATTTCCAGTAACCATATTTATGGCTGCTAATTAAAAAAAGGAAAAGATCAGAGTTTGGTAGAGATAATAAATAACATTTTGTATTAAATAAATAGCATTTTGTATTATCTCACTGTATGTTTGTCTTTTTATTCTCTGTGCATTTTTACTATGGAAGTGGAGTTAGGGCTTGAGAATAGTCTCACTCACATGCTCATTTGGGAAGTAGTAAGTGGCTGTGGAACACCGTGGAACTGAAATGAGTGCAGGTCATGAGACCACTGAGTGAGCATGAATCATTTCACGTCGAGCTTAGGTCAGTCAAATCATGATTCTCTTGCTTTTTCTGTTAATATTCTCTTAGCTACTGATGTCCCAGTGTGTTTTGCATGGTAACATTATAATGTACCTACAAGTTTTTAAAGGCTATAATCAAATGAAATGTGTCATGTGTCATCTTTCCTTGTATCATTATAGTAATAGGGGCCATAAAACTCACAGTTGGTTGTAAGCACTTTCTTATTCAAAAAGCGATTATGTGATAAGAGATATAATCTGATCCTCCTCCTATCCCTTCTTATAATTATTCCCACACAGTTTAGAGAGGCCATGAGTGTTCTGTACATCTCTCTAGGATTTATGTTAGGAAAGAAAGTCAGAAACATCATGATTGAGGTGAGCTTGTATTTGGCACAAAATTTTTATGCCCATGCTATCTGCCCTCTGCTTTTATAGCAAAGAAAACAGTAAATAAAAATTACTACTTGCTGAATACTTATTATAGATCATGTATTGTCCTTTATGTTTTCTCTGCATTTTCATTTAGCTCTCACAAGATTTCTTTGATGGCAGGTACTATTGCTATTTCCATTTTAGAGATGAGGAGATGGAGCTCAATGCAGGTTAATTAGTCTACTTAGTATCTCAGAGTTAATGGGTAATTGTTGTGGAAAGCAAGTCTACATTTGTGGGAAGTTTTGCTTGGAAATATTTTTGCTTTTTAGAAAAAAGATTTTTATTTATTTAATTTTTGAGAAGCAGAATTGGAAAGAAAGATCTTCTGTAAACTGGTTTACTCCTGAATGCCTTCAACAGCTGGAGTTGTACCAGACTGAAGCCAGGAGGCTGGAACTGAGTCCAGGTCTCTGACTGGGGGGCAGGAAGCCAAGTATGTGGGCCAGTACCTGCTGTCTCCCAGGCACATTAGCAGAAAGCTAGATAGGAAGCAGAGGTGAGGCTATATGCCAGGCATTCCTATAAGGGATACAGTCATCCCAAATAGCGGCTTAATCCTCTACATCACAATGCCTGCTCCATTATATTCTGACTTCATTTATTTTTGTTTATTCTTATGTGAAAGTAAATTAAGCTATCAATGAATACCTTGAAGGATCTGACGCTGGACAAGGGTGGTCAATAAATAACCCAACTGAGCTGTTGGAAGTGGGATGTCACAAAAATATGGACCCCTCCAGGAAAGCTGTAGTAATTTGTTTATAAAGATTGAGACACCAGGAATTTCCTAAGGGAGTATTAACCAGCTGGGTCGGGTTAATGGACTGAACCAGGCTACAGGTCATTAACTGCAACATTAATTATGCCTGGGAGATGCCTTATTTTAAAGTCAGTACTCTGGCTTGAATGTACATATTTAAAACATTCTTGCACTGCATGGACTGAAGGGACTGTGAAAAGGGAGAACCTGTTGGAGGATTGTTTGTAGTTCTATTGAGAAAAATCATGTGTGTATGTGAAAAAAGAAATATAGTTGAATACTTCAGACTCCATATTGCTGTTATAGAAACTGGAATTTATGTATTATCCTGTGTTCACCTGTAGAGCCAAATGAGGCAGTGCTACCAGGAGAATATTGCACTAACATAAAGATCAAGGGCAAGGCAGATTGGGAGAAAGAGAGAGAAAAAGGAAGTGAATGAGAAAGGAACAGTTTCAAAAAGATCCAGTAAAGAGAATTTTCAAAAGAGAAGAAATTAGGGAAAGAAAGTACTGGTGATTTCATAAGGAGTTCTAGTCACTTGATCTTTCCCTTTGTCTCATTTTATTAGTGTCTTAAACAGTTTCTGTCTTCAGTTTGCTTCACATTTCTTATGGAATCTGTCATCACTCCCACCACTCTTTTTTTAAGATTTATTTTATTTATTTGGTAGAGTTACAGAGGGAGGTACAGACAGAAAAAGAGGGGCTGGTGCTGTGATAATAGGTAAAGCTGCTGCCTGCAGTGCTGGCATCCCATATAGGTTCGTTTCGAGTCCCAGCTGCTCCACTTCCTACCCAGCTCTTTGCTGTGGATTGGGAAAGCAGCAGAAGATGGCTCAAGTCCTTGGGTCCCTGCACCCACGTGAACCATTTGGGAAATAAACCAGAGGATGGAAGACCTCTCTCTCTCTTTCTCTCTGCCTCTGCCTCTCTATAATGCTGTCTTCAAAATTAATAAATCTTAAAAAGAAAGAGAGGTCTTCCATCTACTGGTACATTCCCCAAGTGACTAGGGCTACACCAGACCAAAGCCAGGAGCCAGAAGCTTCTTCCAGATCTCCCATGTGGGTTCAGTGGCCCAAGGACGTGGACCTTCCTCTGCTGCTTTCCCAAGTGTATTAGCAGGAAGCTGGATCAGAAGTGGAGTAGCAGTCTGGGACTTTAACCCAATGTACCACAGTGCCAGCCCCCACCACTCTCTTCTAACCTACACCATATCATGACTCCTGGATCTTCACCAAATAATTTCCTTACATAATGGAGGCCAACATGTGAGTACCCCTTGCAGACTGGTAGCTTAGAGTCTTTCAAATCGGTATTGTTTAGGGAATTGTTAAAGGGGAAGAACAGGTTTGTTCCCAGGTCAACTCTTCTTTTGCAGTTCTAGGTATTTCAGTCATGGCCCTTTTTGCCAACTGGCCTTAGCTAGGCAGCAGCTCTGCAGGCCATCACAACCTTCCCACATACAGTAGAGCTTAACAGACTTGTGTTGTTACTGCTAAAGCACGGATCTTCTTGGCAAAGGGAGAGAAATGTCACCTTATCCAACTCAAGAAGCAGTCCAATTTGCCTCCCTTTTCTGTATGATATTGCAGCCTGTCTTTTTTTAAAGATTTATTTATTTTATTTGAAGGATAGTGTTACACATAGGCAGAGAGAGAGAGAGTAGCCCTTCATCTGCTGGTTCACTCCCCAGATGGCTGCAATCACTGGAGTTGGGCTGATCTGAAGCCAGTAGCCAGGAGCTTCCTCCAGGTCGCCCACACGGGTGCAGGGGTCCCAGGATTTGGGCCATCCACCACTGCTTTCCCAGGCCATAGAGGAGAGCTGGATTGGAAGTGGAGCAGCCGGGTCTTGAACTGGTGTCCATATGGAATGCTGGCACTGCAGGTAGCTGACCACAGCACTGACCCCCTACAGTCTGTCTTGAGAGAAGTTCAGATGAAAGTAATTTCTTCAGTAACATTTTAATCTTCATATAGATTAGTCCTTCAACATGCTTTAGGCTGACTTTCTCAGCAATTTTACAACCAGATGGGAACTCCCTTATCTTCCATTATTTATGTATTTTCAGCTCTACTCCCACCTCATCTCTATCCCATATATGTACATTTATAAACTTAATTCTTTAAAAGTTAACTCCATCTTTATTTCATCCATATCTCTATGACTGAGTTTGATCAGTTATAACCTCATCTCTACAAACAGCAATTCTATGAACAAGCTCACTTTTCAAAATGAAAAGTAATATTTTTCTCTTGATCATGTGCCTTTCTGTAGCCATAATCATATTTTTTAAAATATTTATTTATTTGAAAGAGTTACACAGAGAGAGGTGAGGCAGAGAGAGAGAGAGAGAAGTCTTCTAATGGTTCACTCCCCAGTTGGCTGCAACAGCCAGAGCTGTGCTGATCTGAAGCCGGAGCCAGGAGCTTCTTCCGGGTCTCCCACATGGGTGCAGGATACCAAGGGGTTGGGCCATCTTCTACCGCTTTCCAACGCCATAGCAGAGAGCTAGATTGGAAGTGGAGCAGCCAGGTCTCGAACGGGGGCCCACATGGGATGTCTGCGCTTCAGGCCAGGGTGTTAACCTGCTGCGCCACAGCGCTGGCCCTCATAATCATTATTCTTTAAGGCCACAGTTTTGATAATAACAAAAAATAATAATATGTATTTATAATATGATGTTTGCTATGTACTAAACATTTTACATCTGTTATTTTATTTTAGTTTCAAAGTACTCATATTTGATTAGTGTAGTTTCTATTTTTTAGAGGAACTGCCTTTAAGAAAAGTTAAATTAGATGACAGAGAAAAGAAATGGCTTAATGAGGATTTAATGTCAGATAATGGGTATTTGAAATAGCAGTTAAGATGCCCACACCCCATATTATGTAGCCTGCATTTGAATCCCAACTCTTCCTCCAGTTCCAGCTTCCTTCTAATGCACACCCTGGGAGATAGCTAGTACTCAGGTCCTTGCCATCTATGTGGGAGATCTAGGTTGAGTTGCAGATTCCTGGCCTTGACCTGGTCCTGCCTTGGCTATTATGGGCATTTCGGGGAGTGAGTCAATAGAAGTGGATCTTTCTTTTGTCTCACTGACTCTATGTGCCTTTCAAATAGAATGATAATGCACATATAAAATTTTGAAAAGTCATTTTAAAAAAATCCAGAGCTCTTCAAGTAGTAGTTTCTTGACAAGCTCATGCTTGCTCATTGCAGTTCCCCCTTTTCCAGAATGTGGGAGGAAATTGGTGCCTTTTAGTAGCCAAGACAATGGACATTCCTCAGTCTTTATTGGTCTTGATGTTCTGCAGCGCTTTGCAGCTTGAAGTACACTTTTCTTATGGTTTCTATGACATCACTGTGTTCTGGTTATTTCTTACTCTGATCACTGCTTCTCACTCTTCTTTGTTGGTAACTTTGACTTCTTTGCTCTGTGCATGTTAGTAGACTCCAATCTTGATATAAGACTTCATCCATTCTTACAGTACCAACTCATTCATTCAGAATTGTTTTCTCCAACTGAGACCTCTTACTGAATTTCAGAATATGATTTCTAGCTGGCAGCATCTTATTTACTTGAGTAAGTACCAATGAGTACTATGGATATTTCATGCAGAAATTGAAAATGCAATCTTTAGAAAGCAGAACCATTATTTTCTATCAAGAACTTTTTTTTTTGATTTTTTTTTATATAAAGCTTTTATTTAAAGAATATAAATTTCCAAATACAGCTTATGGATTACAATGGCTTGCCCCCCTACCACAACTTCCCTCCCTCCTGCTACCCTCCCCTTTCCTGCTCCCTCTCCCCTTCCATTCACATCAAGATTCATTTTCAATTCTCTTTATACACAGAAGATCAGTTTAGTACATATTACGTAAAGATTTCAACAGTTTGCCCTCACATAGAGACAGAAAGTGAAAATACTGTTGGAGTACTAGTTATAGTATTAATTCACAATGTACAGCACATTAAGGACAGAGATCCTACATGATTATTTTTAAAGAATTGATTAATTATCTATGCAATTTCCAATTTAACACCAAGATTTTTTAATCATTTGCAATTATCTTTATATACAGAAGATCGATTCAGTATATACTATGTAAAGATTTCATCAGTTTGCACCTACACAGAAACACAAAGTGTAAAAATACTGTTTCAGTATTAGTAATAGCATTATTTCACATTGGATAACACATTAAGGACAGATCCCTCATGAGACGTAAGTACACAGTGACTCCTGATGTTGATTTAACAATTTGACACTCTTGTTTATGGCGTCAGTAATCTCCCTAGGCTCTAGTCATGAGTTGCCGAGGCTATGGAAGCCTTTAGGGTTCGTGGACTTCGATCTTATTCCGACAGGGTCATAGTCAAAGTGGAAGTTCTCTCCTCCCTTCAGAGAAAGGTACCTCCTTCTTTGATGGCCCCATTCATTCCACTGGGATCTCACTCACAGAGATCTTTCATTTAGGTCTTCTTTTTTTTTTTTTTTTCAGACTGTCTTAGCTTTCCATGCCTAAAATATTCTCATGGGCTCTTGAGCCAGATCCAAATGCCTTAAGGGATGATTCTGAGGCCAGAGTGCTATTTAGGACATCTGCCATTCTATGAGTCTGCTGTGTATCTCGCTTCCCATGTTGGATCATTCTCTCCCTTTTTGATTCTATCAGTTAGTATTAGCAGACACTAGTCTTGTTTGTGTGATCCCCTTGACTCTTAGACCTATCAGTGTGATCAATTGTGAACTGAAATTGATCACTTGGACTATTGAGATGGCCTTGGTACATGCCACCTTGATGGGATTGTATTGGAATTCCCTGGCACGATTCTAACTCCATCATTTGGGGCACGTCTGATTGAGCATGTCCCAAATTGTACATCTCCTCCCTCTCTTATTCCCACTGTCATATTAAACAGGGATCACTTTTCAGTTAAAATTTAAACACCTAAGAATAATTGTGTGTTAATTACAGAGTTCAACCACTAGTACTAGGATAAAAAAAAAAATACTGCAATTGATAAAGTATTACATTGTACAACAACAGTCAGCACAAGAGCTGATCAAGTCGCTGTTTCTCATAGTGTCCATTTCACTTCAACAGGTTTCCCCTTTGGTGCTCAGTTAGTCGTCGCCAATCAAGGGAAACAAATGATATTTGTCCCTTTGGGACTGGCTTAATTCACTCAGCATGATGTTTTCCAGATACCTCCAATTTGTTGCAAATGACCGGATTTCATTGTTTTTGACTGCTGTACAGTATTCTGTAGAGTACATGTCCCATAATTTCCTAATCCAGTCTACCGTAGATGGGCATTTGGGTTGGTTCCAGATCTTAGCTATTGTGAATTGAGCTGCAACAAACATTACTGTGCAGACGGCTTTTTTGTTTGCCAATTTAATTTCCTTTGGGTAAATTCCAAGGAGTGGGATGGCTGGGTTCAATGGTAGGGTTATATTCAGGTTTCTGAGGAATCTCCAGACTGACTTCCATAGTGGCTTCACCAGTTTGCATTCCCACCAACAGTGGATTAGTGTCCCTTTTTCCCCACATCCTCTCCAGCATCTATTGTTGGTGGATTTCTGAATGTGAGCCATTCTCACCGGGGTGAGGTAAAACCTCATTGTGGTTTTGATTTGCATTTCCCTGATTGCTAGTGATCTTGAACATTTTCTCATGTGTCTGTTGGCCATTTGGATTTCCTCTTTTGAAAAATGTCTATTGAGGTCCTTGGCCCATCTCTTAAGTGGGTTGTTTGTTTTGATGTTGTGGAGTTTCTTAATCTCTTTGTAGATTCTGGTTATCAACCCTTTATCTGTTGCGTAGTTTGCAAATATATTTTCCCATTCTGTCGGTTTCCTATTCACTTTCCTGACTGTTTCTTTCGGAGTATAGAAACTTTTCAATTTGATGCAATCCCTGTAGTTAATTTTGGCTTTGGCTGCCTGTGCTTCTGGGGTCTTTTCCAAGAAGTCTTTGCCAGTACCTATGTCTTGCAGAGTTTCTCCTAAGCTCTCTAATAATTTGATGGTGTCGGGTCGTAGGTTTAAATTTTTAATCCATGTTGAATGAATTTTTGTGTAAGGTGAAAGGTAGGGGTCTTCCTTCATGATTCTGCACGTGGAAATCCAATTTTCCCAGCACCATTTATTAAACAGACTGTCCTTACTCCAGGGATTGGTTTTAGATCCTTGATCAAATACAAGTTGGCTGTAGATGTTTGGATTGATTTCTGGTGTTCTATTCTGTTCCATTGGTCTATCCATCTGTTTCTGTACCAGTACCATGCTGTTTTGATAACAACTGCCCTGTAGTATGTCCTGAAATCTGGTATTGTGATGCCTCCAGCTTTGTTTTGTACAAGATTGCTTTAGCTATTCGAGGTCTCCTGTGTCTCCATATGAATTTCAGCATCATTTTTTCCAGATCTGAGAAGAATGTCCTCGGTATCTTGATTGGTATTGCATTGAATCTGTAAATTGCTTTTGGCAGAATGGACATTTTGATGATATTGATTCTTCCAATCCATGAGCATGGAAGATTTCTCCATTTTTTGGTATCTTCTTCTATTTCTTTCTTTAAGGTTTTGTAATTTTCATTGTAGAGATCTTTAACATCCTTGGTTAAGTTTATTCCAAGGTATTTGATTGTTTTTGTAGCTATTGTGAATGGGATTGATCTTAGCAGTTCTTCCTCAGCTGTGGCATTGCCTGTGTATACAAAGGCTGTTGATTTTTGTGCATTGATTTTATATCCTGCTACTTTGCCAAACTCTTCTATGAGTTCCAATAGTCTCTTAGTAGAGTTCTTTGGGTCCCCTAAATAAAGAATCATGTTGTCTGCAAAGAGGGATAGTTTGAGTTCTTCCTTCCAATTTGTATGCCTTTAATTTCTTTTTCTTGCCTAATAGCTCTGGCTAAGACTTCCAGCACTATATTGAATAGCAGTGGTGAGAGTGGGCATCCCTGTCTGGTACCAGATCTCAGCGGAAATGCTTCCAACTTTTCCCCATTCAATAGGATATTGGCCATGGGTTTTTCATAAATTGCTTTGATTGTATTTAGGAATGTGCCTTTTATACCCAGTTTGCTTAGGGTTTTCATCATGAAAGGGTGTTGAATTTTATCGAATGCTTTCTCTGCATCTAGTGAGATAATCATATGGTTTTTCTTCTGCAGTCTGTTAATGTGGTGTATCACGTTGATTGTTTTGCGAATATTGAACCATCCCTGCATACCAGGGATGAATCCCACTTGGTCTGGGTGGATGATCTTTCTGATGTGTTGTTGCAGTCTATTGGCCAGAATTTTATTGAGGATTTTTGCATCTATGTTAATGAGGGATATTGGTCTGTAATTCTCTTTCAATGCTGCATCTTTTTCTGGCTTAGGAATTAAGGTGATGCTGGCTTCATAGAAAGAATTTGGGAGGATTCCCTCTTTTTCGATTGTTCTGAATAGTTTGAGAAGAATTGGAGTTAGTTCTTCTTTAAATGTCTGGTAGAATTCAGCAGTGAATCCATCTGGTCCTGGGCTTTTCTTTGTTGGGAGGGCCTTTATTACTGATTCAATTTCTGACTCACTTATGGGTCTGCTTAGGTTTTCTATGTCTTCCTGGTTCAATTTAGGTAGGTTGCGTGTGTCCAGGAATCTATCCATTTCTGATAGGTTTCCCTGTTTGCTGGCATGCAAGTCCTTGTAATAATTTCTGATGATTCTTTTGATTTCTGTGGTGTCTGTTGTTACATTTCCTTTTTCATCTCTGATTTTACTGATTTGGGTCTTTTCTCTTCTTTTTTTAGTTAGTTGGGCCAATGGGGTGTCAATTTTGTTTATTTTTTCAAAAAACCAGCTCCTCGTTTGGCTGATTTTTTTAATGTTTTTTTGGATTCAATCCTATTGATTTCTTCTCTGATTTTGATTATTTCTCTTTTTCTACTAGATTTGGGTCTAGTTTGCTGCAAATTTTCTAGATCCTTGAGATGCATTGAAAGCTCATCTATTTGGTGCCTTTCCAGTTTCTTGATGTAGGCACCTATTGATATAAACTTTCCTCTTAACACTGCTTTTGCTATATCCCATAGGTTTTGGTATGTTGTGCTGTTATCCTCATTTACTTCCAGAAAATTTTTGATTTCTCTTTTGATTTCTTCAGTGACCCATTGTTCATTCAGGAGCATGTTGTTCAATCTCCATGTGTTTGCATATGCTCTAGGGATTCCTGAGTTGCTAATTTCCAACTTCATTCCCTTATGGTCTGAGAAGCTGCATCGTATGATTCTAATTCTTTTGAATTTGCTGAGACTTGCTTTATGGCCTAATATGTGATCAATCCTAGAGTAGGTTCCATGTACTGCTGAGAAGAATGTAAATGCTTTATGTGTAGGATGAAAAGTTCTGTAGATATCTGTTAGATCCATTTGGGCTATAGTGTCGTTTAAATCTACTGTCTCCTTGTTGATCTTCTGCCCTGTTGATCTGTCAATATCTGTGAGTGGAGTATTGAAGTTCCCCAGTACTATTGTGTTGGGGTCTAAGTCTCGCTTTAAGTTTCTTAACAAATTTTTTAAATAAACCAGTGGCCTGTAATTAGGTGCATATACATTGAGAATTGTTTTATCTTCCTGTAATATTGATCCCTTAATCATTATATAGTGCCCCTCTTTGTCTCTCTTAATAGTTTTTGTGTTAAAGTTTATGTAGTCCGATATTGAGATGGCTACACCCGCACTTTTTTCATTTCTGTTGGCATGGTATATCTTGTTCCATCCTTTTATTTTCAGTCTGTATGGATTTTCCTTGGAAAGATGTGTTTCTTGTAAGCAGCAAATAGATGGTTTTTGTTCTTTAACCCAATCAGCCAATCTCTGTCTTTTAACAGGACATTTTGGACCTTTAACGTTCAATGTGACTATTGATAAGTGGTAAGTTTGCCCTGCCATTTGCCAGATATTTTCTAATGTATGCTTTGAATTCCCAGTGATCTTTTGCCGTGAGGTTCCCTTCGTTTACCTTCTTTCATGTTGATGGCCCTGTTTCTGTGCTTCTGTGTGTAACAATCTTTAAGTATCTTTTGCAGGGTTGGACGAGTGGCAACAAATTCTTTCAATTTTTGTTTGTTATGAAAGGTCTTTATTTCACCTTCATTCACAAATGAGAGCTTTGCAGGATATAATATTCTGGGCTGGCAGTTTTTCTCTCTAAGTACCTGGGCTATGTCTCGCCATTCCCTTCTAGCTTGTAGGGTTTCTGTTGAGAAGTCTGCCGTGAGTCTAATTGGAGATCCTCTGAGAGTAATCTGATGTTTCTCTCTTGCGCATTTTAGGATCTTTTCTTTCTGTTTCACTGTGATGAGTTTAATTACAGCGTGTCATGGTGAGGATCTCTTTTGGTCATGTTTACTAGGGGTTCTATGAGCTTCCTGTACTAGGATGTCTCTGTCCTTCTCCAAAACTGGGAAATTTTCTGCTATTATCTCACTAAAAAGGCCTTCTAATCCTTTCTCCCTCTCCATGCCTTCAGGAACTCCTAGAACTCGAATGTTGGGTTTTTTAATAGTATCCTGTAGATTCCCAACAATATTTTTTAGATTTCTAATTTCCTCTTCTTGTCTTTGGTTTGACTGTATATTTTCCTGTGCTCTGTCTTCTAAGTCTGATATTCTCTCTTCTGCCTCACCCATTCCGTTTGTAAGGCTCTCTAATGTGTTTTTCATTTGATCTATTGAATTCTTCACTTTATTATGATTTCTCGTCACTATCACAGTTTTGTGTTCTACTAGTTGTTTCATTTCAGCTTGATTCCTCCTTAATATTTCATTTTCACAAGAGAGATTTTCTACCTTGTCCATTAAGGATTTCTGTAGTTCAAGAATTTGTTTTTGAGTACTTCTTAGTGTTCTTATCAATTTTTTGAGATCTGCTTCTTGCATTTCTTCTATCTCATCATCTTCGTAATCTTGAATTGGGGTGTCTTTTTCATTTGGAGATGCCATAGTGTCTTCCTTGTTCTTATTACCTCGGTTTTTGCGTTTGTTGTTTGGCATATTGGTTTTTTCATTGTGGTGTTTTTTTCTCATTATACTATGACTCTAGATTAAGTGGACTGTCTGCTTTTGATGGAGCCTTAGAGGCTTGAGATTGGTGTGGCCTGAGAGCTCTGTTTGGTTCCTCAGGGTTGAGGGTGTGTCAAAGGTGACACTCCCAGGTTAGGCGTGGTAAATCTCTCTCTGTTCCTTTTTTTTTTTTTTTTTGGTTCAAAAGGGAAGTAATTCCACACAGCTGAATGGAATTGGGGGTGGTTAGCAGGCGAATGATATTCCCACAGGAGCCAGAGATGGAAGCTCTTTCCCAAGGGCCATAGAGGGAATCTTTGCGGCCCTTAGTGTGGGCTCAGATTCTCCTGTAGTCTCCCACTGGGCTGCCAAGGCCACTGAACTGTTGAGTCTCTGGAGAGTACTCACATGAATTCATGATTTCCGTGAGTTCTCTCCCCTACCGTCTCTTTTTTCACAGTCTCAGTTCACTAGCACCACACATTCATTAGGTTCTAATCTCCTGTTATTTCACCCCTCCCACCCAGAGTCAGGTTTTTCTGCTAGGCTCGGGTCCGGTGCCGACCTGAGGTCACCCTGCTTATGACGTATTCCAAAATGGCGCCTGCTCTTTGTCTTGCTCACCTTGAGAGGTGAGCGGAGAGAGAGAAACTCGTGTCCGTATGGGTCACTTTTTTTTCCCTCTCTCTCTCTCTGTCTCTTCTAGTTAGCCTAGTGAACTTTTCCCCGCAGGGTTTCAAGCCTTGTTCGCTCTAGTCTCCTCTTTCCGCTTCCCTGCCTGTATCTCGGGCTATTGATGTGCGGCTCACCTCACGTTCCAGCGCTGGTGTGTTGAATCTGCTGCTGGTGTCCCAAACTCCGGGCTCCCATGCTCTCCACACAGGTCCACTGTGAATCACCAGTTCCAGAAGGGTTTCCTCTGCTGTTTTGCTGTTTCTTCCCCTACTCTTCCTTGAACCTGCAGTATCTCCACTTTTATTAAACTGTCTCTCCCCAGACTATCGGTGTGCTCCCTTCCTATTCCGCCATCTTGCCCAATCCTATCAAGAACTTTAAAAAAAATTTATTTGAAAGTGTGTTTTGGGGGGTGAGGGGGAGAGGGAGAGGGAGAGAGGGATAGAGGGAGAGAGGGAGAGAGAGAGAGAGACAGAGAGAGACAGAGAGAGAGAATCTCTTCCATCCAGTGGTTCACTCCCCAAAATGCCTGCAGCAGATGCAGCTAGGTCAAGCTTTCTCCAAGACCACAGGAGTCCATCCTGTTCTCTTATGTTGTGGCAGGGACACAAGTACTTGAGCAATCACCTGTTCTTTCCCAGGATGCACATCAAAAGGAAGATAGAATTAGAAGCAGAACAAGGACTTGAATCCAGGCACTCTGATACGGGATGCAGGAGCCTTAAGTGGTGTCTTAACTGCTTTGCCAGGCACCCACCTTTAGAATTTTTTTTTGTTGAACAGGAATAGCATCATTCTCTTTCCTCATTCCCAAACTTTGTTAGTTTCTTAGATAATTCTTGTTTCCCACAACAAATAAATACATTCCACAGCCTTTATTAATTTGGCTGTCTACAACCCAACCTCTTCTGTACTCTTTTCATAGTTTACTAATCTTTCTCCAGAACCATTGACTTCTTTCTGAACCCCTCATTCCACTCTTATCTCCAGAACCCATCAAAAACCCATACTTTAAAGAGCTGCCAAAATTTATTTTCTAAAATAAGACTGCTTATGTCATTGTAGGTAAGAGAAATATATATATATATATATATATATATATATATATATATATCTCAATACGTGAAACCATCAAATCACTAAAGGAGAACAAGGGGAAAATACTGCAAGATATTGGTTTAAGTAAAGATTTCTTAGATAAGACCCAAGAAGTACAGGCAACAAAACAAAAAGTAGACAGATGGGATTACAAGTTAGAAAACTTCTGCACAGCAAAGGAGACATTCAACAAAGTGAAGCGGCAACTGACAGAATGGGAGAAAGTATCTGCAAACTATACATCTGATAAAGGATTAATATCCAGAATAAATAAGGAGCTCAACACAGTCAACAACAAGAAAATAAACAATCCAATTAAGCAATGGGCAAAGGACATGAACAGGCATTTTTCCAAGGATGAAATGAAGTGTTTCTCCTATATTTTCTTCCTGTAACTTCATAGTGTCAGGTCTTAAATTTAAGTCTTCATCCTTCTTGAGTTATTGTGTATGTGGTGAGAGATAGGGATCTAGATTCATTCCTCTACATATATGCATCCAGTTTTACTGAAGATATTATCCTTTCTTTTATGTATGTTCTGGGCACTTTTGTCAAAAATAATTGGCTGTATGTATGTACATGGATTAATTTCTGTGCTCAGTGTTCTGTTCCTTTGGTCTATGTATTTTTATTTGCCTATACCATCCTATTTTAATTAGTATAGTTTTTTAGTTTGCTTTGAAGTCAGTTATTGTGATACCTATATCTTTATTTGTTTTTTTCAGAATCATTTTTACAATTCTGGGACTTTTGTGATTCCATATGAGTCTTAGGAATTTTTAAAACATTCTGTAAAGAATGTCATTAGTATTTTGATAGGGATTGTATTGAGTCTGTAGATTGCTTTATTTAGCATGGAGTTTTTTGTTTTTAATTTTTAATTTTTTGCATTTTTAAAAATTTTATTTGTTATACATGCAAGTTTCATTTATTTCATATATACAGATTTAGGAACAGAATGACACTTCCCCTACTGTCCATCCTGCCCACAATCCATCCCTTCTTCTTCCTCCCTCTTACATCCCCATGCTTACTTTTTACAAAGATCTATTTTCAGTTTACTTAATAATCATATAGTTAACCCTACACTTAGTAAAAGAATTCAACAAATAGTATGAAGAAAAAAACAAAATAAAACAAAAAATGCATTGTTTTTCAGTGAAAGAGACCATGGCTCTAAACAATCATTGAATCTCTAAATATCTATTTCATGGCAATACATCACATTTCAGGTACTCTATTAGTTAGATCAGAGAAAAATATATTTGTCTTTTTGGATACTGGCTTATTTCACTAAGTATAATAGTTTCTAGTTGCATCCATCTTGTTGCAAAATACAGGATTTCATGTTTTTTACAGATAAATAGTACTCCATATGGTATGTATACCATAATGTCTTTATCTAGTCAACGGTTCATGGACATTTGGGATGATTCCATCTCTTAGATTTGTGTATTGTGCTGCAATGAATGTGGGGGTATTGATACCTGTTTCATATGCTTATATCTTTTCCTTTGGGTAGATTCTCAGGAGTGGGATGGCTGGATAATATGGTAGGTCTATATTCAGATTTCTGAGGCATCTCTATACAGTCTTCCATGGAGGCTGCAGGAGTTTATGTTCCCATAAGCAGTGAACCAGGGCACCTTTTCTCCCATATCCTTGTCAGCATTTGTTGTTTCTTGATCTCTGTATGTGAGCCATTCTGACTGGAATGTGGTGAAACCTCACTGTGATTTTGATTTGTATTTCTCTGATGGCTAGTGATCCTGAGCATTTTCCCAACTGTCTATTGACCATTTGATTTCCTTTTCCCATTTCTGAGCCAGATTGCTTGATTTGTTGTTGTTGAATTTCTTGAACTCTTTATATGTATTCTGAATGTTAACCTTTTATCAGTTGCATAGTTTGAAGATATTTTCTCCCATTTTGTCAGTTGCCACTTGCTTTGCTAAGTGTTTTTTTGAAGTTCAGAGGGTTCTCAGCTTGTCAATTTTGACTTTGATTGCCTGTGCTTCTGGGTCTTTTCCAAGAAGTCTTTACTATCACAATATATTGCAGCATTTCCCCAATGTTCTCCAGTAATTTTATGGTATCGGGTCATAGATTTGTCTTTGATTCATTTTGAGTGGATTTTTGTGTAAGGTGTAAAGTATGGGTCTAGTATAATACTTCTGCACATGGAGATCAAGTTTTCCCAGCACCATTTGTTGAAGAGACTTTCTTTAATCCAGGGATTGATTTTAGCTCATTTGTCAAAGGTTAGTTGGCTGTAGATGTGTGGATTGATTTCTGGAGTTTCTATTCTGTTCCATTCATCTACAAATCTGTTTTAGTACCACTACCAAGCTTTTGTGATTATAACTTCCATGTATTATGCATATTGTGATCTAGAAAAAATGCTGAAATTCATATGGAGACACAGGAGACCTCAAATAGCTAAAGCAATCTTGTACAACAAAAACAAAGCCGGAGGCATCACAATACCAGATTTCAGGACATACTACAGGGCAGTTGTAATCAAAACAGCATGGTACTGGTACAGAAACAGATGGATAGACCAATGGAACAGAATAGAAACACCAGAAATCAATCCAAACATCTACAGCCAACTTGTATTTGATCAAGGATCTAAAACCAATTCCTGGAGCAAGGACAGTCTGTTTAATAAATGGTGCTGGGAAAACTGGATTTCCACATGCAGAAGCATGAAGGAAGACCCCTACCTTACACCTTAAACGAAAATTCACTCAACATGGATTAAAGACCTAAATCTATGACCTGACACCATCAAATTATTAGAGAGCATTTGAGAAACCCTGTAAGATATTGGCACCGGCAAAGACTTCTTGGATAAGGCCCCAGAGGCACAGGCAGTCAAAACCAAAATTAACTATTAGGATTGCAAGAAATTGAGAAGTTTCTGTATGGCAAAAGAAACAGTCTGGAAAGTGAAGCAGCAACCGACAGAATGGAAAAAAAATATTTGCAAACTATGCAACAGATAAAGGGTTGATAACCAGAATCTACAAAGAGATCAAGAAACTCCACAACAACAAAACAAACAACCCAAGGACCTCAATGTACATTTTTCAAAAGAGGAAATTCAAATGGGCAACAGGCACATGAAAAAATGTTCAAGATCACTAGCAATCAGGGAAATGCAAATCAAAACCACAATGAGGTTTCACCTCACCCCGGTGAGAATGGCTCACATTGAGAAATCTACCAACAATAGATGCTGGAGAGGATGTGGGGAAAAAGGGACACTAATCCACTGTTGGAGGATATTGTATTTTATCAAATGCTTTCTCTGCATCTATTGAGATAATCATATGGTTCTTATTCTTCAGTTTGTTAATGTGATGTCTCACACTGATTGATTTGCGAACATTGAACCATCCCTGCATACCAGGGATAAATACCACTTGTGTAGGTGGATATTCTTTCTGATGTGTTGTTGGATTCTATTATCTAATATTTTGTTGATGAATTTTGCAACTATGCTCATCAGTGTTATTGGTCTATAATTCTCTTTCTCTGTTTTATCTTTTTCTGGCTTAGGAATTAAAGTGATGCAGGCTTCATAGGTGTTTGAGAGGATTCCCTCCCTTTCAGTTTTTTTGAATAGCTTGAGAAGAATTGAAATTCATTCTTCTTTAAGTGTCTTGTAGAATTCAGCAATGAAGCTGTCCAGTCCTGGCATTTCCTGGGCTTTTATTTGTTAGGAGGGTCTTTATTAATGATTAAATCTCCATTTTGGTTATAGGTCTGCTTATGTTTTCTATGTCTTTATGACTCAATTTTTGTAGATTATTATGTATCTAGGAATCTATCCATTTCTTTTAGGTTTCCTAGTTGGTGTACAATTCTTTGTAGTAATTCCTCATTGTTCTTTTTATTTCTATAGTATCTGTTGTTACATTTCTTTTTTCATCTGTGATTTTATTGATTTGGGTCTTTTTTTGATTAGCTGGATTCACTGATATTTTTAATTGTTTTTTTTTTGTTTCAGCTTTGTTTATTCTCTAATTTTAATTATTTCCTCCTACTTATTTTGCCATTGGTTTGTTGTTTTATAGGTCCTTGAGATGTACTGATAGCTCATTTATTTGGTACCTTTCCAGTTTCTTGATGTAGGCACCAATTGATAAACCTCCCTCTTAACACTTCTTTTGCTTTGTCTGATATAATGTCTGATATAATGTATTCTCATTTTCATTTGTTTCCAGTGATTTTTTCATTTCTCATTTAATTTCTTCTATGACCCACTATCATTCAGTAATATGTTCAGTCTCCATATGTTTGCATATGATCTAGAGATTCTTTAGCTCTTTATTTCCAGCTTTATTCCATTCGGGTCAGATAAGATGCTTGGTATTATTTCAATGTTTTGAATATGCTGATATTTGCTTTATGGTGTAACATTGATCTATCCTAGAGAAAGTTCCATGCACTGATGAGAAGAATTTGTATTCTGCAACTGTGAGGTGAAATGTTCTGTAGATATGAGTTTGGTAAATTTGGTCCATAGTGTCTGTCAGTTGGCTCCATCGTTTCTTTGTTGATTTTCTGTCTAATTGATCTATCCATTGATAAAAATGGTGTTTAAGTCCTCTGTTATTGTAATGTAATAATATGTTATTATTGTAACATATTCTATATCTTCGTTTACATCCATCAACATTTCTTTAAATAGCCAGCTGCCCTGTAATTGGGATCATTTACATTTATTGTAGTTACATTTCTCTGTTGACTTGATCCCTTAATCTTTATATCATGCCTTTCTTTGTCTGTTTTTAACAGTTTTTATGTTAAAATATATTTTGTCTGATATTAGAATTGGAATACCTTCTCTTTTTGCTTTCTGTTGGCATGAAATATCTTTTTCGGTTCTTTCACTTTTGGTCTGCATGTATTTTTGTTGATGAGATGTGTTTCTTGTAGGCAGCAAATAGATGGGTCTTGTCTTTTAATCCATTCAGCTACTCTGTATCTTTTAACTAGAAAGTTGAGGCCATTTGCATTCATGGTGACTGTTGATAAATAATGACTTGGCCCTGCCATTTTCCCATAAATATTCCTATATTCATTTGTATTTCTTTTGAACTTTTGCTGGAGGATTTTTCTGCCTTCACAGTCCTGCATAATAATGGCTGTCTTTCTGTGTTTCTGTGTGTAGTACATTCTTAAGCATTTTTTATAAGGCTGGATTCGTGATGGCAAATTCAATTTCTGTTTTTATTGAAGGTCTTTATTTCACATTCATTCATAAATTAGAGCTATGCAAGATACAGTATTCTGAGTTGACTTTTTTTTCTCTTAAGACTTGGATTATGTCTTGCCATTCTCTCCTAGCCTGTAGGGTTTCTGATGGGAAGTCAGCTGTGAGTCTGATTGGAGATCCCCTGTAAGTAATCTGAGATTTCTCTTGTGAACATTTTAGGATCTTATCTTTATGTTTTACTGTGGAAAGTTTGACTATAATGTGTCATGGTGAAGATCTTTTCTGGTCATGTCTGTTATGTGTCTGATGTGCTTCCTCTGCTTGGGCATCCCTTTCTTTTTCCACATTGTGGAAATTTTCTGTATTTATTTCACTAAATAGACCTTCTAGTCAATTATCTCTTTCCATATCTTCATGACTTCCTAAGACCCATATGTTGGGTCATTTGATAGTATCACATAATTCCACAACACTGTTTTTAAGTTTTCTTTTTTCTTCTCTCTTTTTTTGTCTGACTGTAGGATTTCCAAAGATTTGTCTTCTACTTCAGATATTCTTTCTTCTGCCTCACTAAGTCTGCTGTTAAGGCTTTCCACTGTAGTTTTATTTGAGCTATTGAATTCTTAATTTCTAATATACCATTTTGATTTCTCCATAAAATCTCTATTTCATGGGGAAAATTTTTCATTCATGTAATATATGGTTTTCTTTAGTTTCTGGATTCACTTCTGATTGCTTTTGAGTAATCCTATGATTAATTTTTTTGAATTCTATTTCCAATATTTCCTCAATCTCTTCATCTTCAAATTCTAACATTGAAACATTGTTGCGTTCCTTTGAGGGAGTCATGTCTTTCTTATACTTGTTTCCTGAATTTTTGTATTTGTTTTTAGGCATATGTGGAGTTGATTTTTTTTTTCCTCTAATGGCATTTATCTTTGAGCTCTGCCTCTGTGGCTTAATGGAATGTCTACACTTTCAATGAATACCAAGAGGTAAGTGGTGGGAATGGCCAGGGTGCTCTTGTCAGTGTTTAGGGGTGGGGCAACTATCCAGAATAACACCCATGTTGGATGTGGTGTAACTCAATGCCAGAGTGTTAGCCCCCGGTGTGTTCCATGCCACCATATGAACCGCACTAATGATCTGTGCAGTCTTCACTGTGAGCACTGTTCCCACTGCAGTGTCCTGCTGTAGGTAACCAAGGAGCTCTGAGCATGTGGAGCTGCACTAGGTAATTGCCCAGAGACCCAGCTATACCTTTTACCTTCTCAGGTAACCACTGAGTTCTCAAGGTTTCAGCACACAAGACTCCCATAGTCACTGGGTGCATAGGTTTCTCTCTGCCATGCCAGCCTGTCCAGTCAAAAGAGAGGCAGATGTCCCCCGAGACAGCTCTTCTTAGGCATCTTGCTCTAGGAAGGCTGTGGGTACCTCACCATTCTATGTGGTTGCCCAGCCATTTTCCAACCAGGCTCAAAGTTAGTGGGGATTATAGATAGTTCCTTCCACTAGAATCTCTGGATCACATGTGTACAGAAGAGCAACTGGCCGATTGTTACTATCCCCTGGTCACTATCATCACTACTGCTAAGAAGATGGCGTCCTGCCTCAGTCAGTTGCTGTGTTAGTGCAGACATTCTTCTGCAGCTCCTGCCCAAACCCAAAATGGCTTCTGCCCTTTCTAGCCAGGCAACAGGCACTGTTGTGGGGATGTTGGGATGAGATAAACATGTCCCCTCTACTTCCACTGGGTCCGCAGGCAATCACTAGCAACTGCTAACCCCCAGGGCTCCGGTCTGGACCCATGCTACGGTCTCCCTCAGACTATGTTACCATAGGTTGATGCAGACCAGTCTCACCTGCATCTCCAAACTGCCTTCCACTCTGCCTCTTGGCTGCTGCAGTTGTGCTTATAATTGTGTTTGTGCTGCACATCTGCACCTTCCACACAGGTCCATGGTGTTCTTCCTCTTGTAGGATTTCCCGTGCGGTTTTCTCTCCAATTCTCCCCTGAGAGTGCATGTCCTATTTTTTTTTTAACTCTTTGTGCCTATCCTTGCTCAGTAAGTTGTTCTGTAATTCACCATCTTGGAATGGGCCTGCATTTTAATAGTAATTCTTCCAATCCATGAGAATGGAATATCTTTCGATTTTTTTGAGTCCTTGATTTCCTTCATCAATGTTTTGTAATTTTTGTTTCAGTGATCTTTTTTTTTTTTTAAGATTTATTCACTTACTTGAAAATCTAAGTTACAGGGAGGGAGAGAAAAAAGGGAGGGGTGAGACATACACACACACACACACACACACACACACACACACAGAGAGAGAGAGAGAGAGAGAGAGAGAGAGAGAGAGAGAGAGAATCTTTTATTCACTGGTCCATTCCCCAAGTGATTTCAATGGCCAGGGCTGGGCATGCCAAAACCTGGAGCAATCTTCATCCAAATCTCCCATGTGTGTGGCAGGGACCAAACACTTGAATCATCCTCTGCTGCTTTTTTTCTGTCTATTACCAGGGAGGTGGATTAGCATTGGAGCAGCTGGGATGCAAACTGGTGCACATATGGGATGCCAGCATCACAGGAGCAGCTTTATCTGCTACACCTAAACACTAGTCCTGTTTTGGTTAAATTTATTCCTAAATATTTTATTTTTTGTGCCTTTTGTGAATAGGATTTCATTCTTGATTTCTCTTTGGTGAGTTCCTCATTAGCACATTAAAAGCTACCTTTTTGTGTTTATTTTGTAACCTGCAAATTTACTGAATTGGTTTATCATTTCCAACAACTTTTCAGTGGAGTGTTTATGTTTTCCATGTACAACATCATATCATCTGCAAATATGGGTATTTTGATTTCTTCCTTTCATATTTTGATGCCCATTATTTCTTTCTTCTTCCTAATAGCTCTTGCTAATACTTCTAGTTTTATATAGAACAAGACTGGTAAAAATGGATATCCTTGTCTTGTTCCCAATCTGAGGGGAAATGCTTTCAGCTTTTCCCTGTTCAGTATGAAATTCATTATTGATTTCTCATACATACAGACTTTATAATTTTGAGATATGTTCCTTCTATACCTAATTTGTGGAGGGTTTTTACCATGAAGAGGCATTGAATCTTATCAAATGCTTTCTCTGCATCTATTGAGAAGATCACATAGTTTTTGCTCTTGATTCTTTGAGTGTGATTTGTGAGATTTACTGGTTTGGAAATGTTGAATGACTCTCTTCTCTTGCAAAAACCCAGTTGATTGTGATGTGTTGTATTTTTGATGTTTTGGATCTGGTTTGCAAGCATCTTGTTGAGAATATTTACAACTATATTCATCAAGGATATAGTTCTATAGTTATTTTTTTGTGTTGTGTCTGTGTTCAGCTTTGGTATCAGAGTGATGCTGGCCACATGAAAATTTTGGCAGAATTCCATCTGGAATATTTTGAAAAGTGTTGTAGTTAGATTCTCTTTAAATGTTTTGTAGAATTTATTAGTAAAACCATTATGTCCTGGACTTTTCTTTGAATGGAGACTTTTAACTATGGCTTCAGTCTTGTTGCATGCTATGGATCTGTTTAGATTTTCTGTATTTTCTTGATTTAATCTTGGTAGATTATTTGTTTATCTATTTCTGTGAGGTTTTCCAGTTTGTTATAATTATTCATAGTAGTTTCTTATGATCCTTTGTGTTTCTGTGATATCAGTTGTAATTTCTTCTTTTCTATATCTAATTTTTTTGAGTTTTTTTCTCTGTTAGTATGGCTAATGCTTTCTCTATTTTATTGTCTCCAAAAACTAGCTTTTTATTTTGTAGATCTTTTGTATTTTTTGTTCCAACTTAATTTATTTTTGCTTTGATACTTATTATTTCTTGCCTTCTGGGTTTGATTTATTCTTGTTTTTCTGAATTTTCAAAACACATGATCAGATCATTTGAGACATTTCTCTTTTTTTAATGAAAGCATTTAATGCTATATTCCCTCTTAATACTGCTTTTGGGCCGGCGCCATGGCTCAACAGGCTAATCCTCTGCCTTGCGGCGCCGGCACACCAGGTTCTAGTCCCGGTTGGGGTGCCGGATTCTGTCCCGGTTGCCCCTCTTCCAGGCCAGCTCTCTGCTGTGGCCCAGGAGTGCAGTGGAGGATGGCCCAAGTGCTTGGGCCCTGCACCCCATGGGAGACCAGGAAAAGCACCTGGCACCCGGCTCCTGCCATCGGATGAGCACGCAGCAGCCATTGGAAGGTGAACTAACGGCAAAGGAAGACCTTTCTCTCTGTCTCTCTCTCTCACTGTCCACTCTGCCTGTCAAAAAAAAAAAAAAATACTGCTTTTGTTGTATCTCCCAAGGGTTGATATGTTTTGTTTTCATCTTCATTTATTTCAAGAAAGTTTTGGCCGGCGCCGTGGCTCAACAGGCTAATCCTCCGCCTTGCGGCGCCAGCACACCGGGTTCTAGTCCCGGTCGGGGCGCCGGATTCTGTCCCGGTTGCCCCTCTTCCAGGCCAGCCCTCTGCTGTGGCCCAGGAGTGCAGTGGAGGATGGCCCAGGTGCTTGGGCCCTGCACCCCATGGGAGACCAGGAAAAAAGCACCTAGCACCTGGCTCCTGCCATCGGATGAGCGCGGTGCGCCGGCCGCAGCGCGCCGACCGCGGCAGCCATTGGAGGGTGAACCAACGGCAAAAGGAAGACCTTTCTCTCTGTCTCTCTCTCTCACTGTCCACTCTGCCTGTCAAAAAAAAAAAAATAAAAAAAATAAAAAAAAAAAAGAAAGTTTTTGATTTCCTTTTTAATTCCTTCAGTGACTCATTTGTCATTCAGTAGCATGTTGTTTAACTTCAATGCATTTGTAAATGTTCTGTTGTTCTTCTGTTGATTTCTAATTTTATTCCTTTGTGATCTGAGAAGATACATGGTATGATTTTAATATTTTTAAATTTATTAAGACTTGATTTATGGCCTGATTTATGGTCTGTCCTGGAGAAAACTCCATGTGCTGATGGAAGAATTTGTATTCTGTGGCTGTTGGGTGAAATGTCCTAGAAATGTCTGTTAAGTACATTTAGTCACTGATATGACTCAACTCTAATGTATCTTTGTTTGATTTCCTGTCTGAATGATGTGTTCATCAATGAGAGTGAAGGGGAGTTAATGTCATCCACTACTATTGTTTTGGAGTCTATCTCTCCCTTTAGGTGGAATAGTATTTTCTGTATATATCTGGGTGGTCTTGTGTTGGGAACATATATATTTATGATTGGTACTCTTCTTGTTGGATCAAGCCATTTGATTAAATATAATGTCCTTCTTTGTCTCTTTCTACAGTTTTTGATTTAAAGTTTGCTTGATCTTATATGAAAATTGCTACTCTTGCTCATTTTTGGTTTCCATTTGCCTTGAATATCTTGTTCCAAACCTTCACTTTCAGTCTATGTTTATCTTTATTTGTGAAATGAGTTTTTCATAGCAGCATAAAGCGAGAGCTTGGATTTTTATCCATTTAGCCAATCTAAATCTTTTGGCTGGAAATTTAATTCATTTATATTCAAGGTTAGTATTGACAAAAAAGAAGTACCTGTAGTTTCAATGATTGGTTACTGATTATAGTTGCTGTGTTAGTGAATTTGGTAGTGTCACGTGTTTTTATGATATTTTTTTCTAATGCCTGATTCCTTTCAGAATTTAATGTTAGGCTGGTCTGGTTGAGTTGAATTCTCTGTTTTTGCTTATCTCAGAAATATCTTATTTCTCCTTCACTTGTGAAGGATAGCTTTGCTCAATTTCATATTCTTGGTTGAATTTTTTTTTTTTTTTTTTTGCTTTTAAGACCCGAGATGTATTATTCTACTCTCTACTGGCATGTAGGGTTGCTGCTGAGAAGTACAATGTCAAATACTTGGTTTTCCTTTATATGTAACTTGACACTTTTCTCCTGTGGTCTTTAGGATTCTTACTTTGTCCTTACTTTTGACAATTTGCCTACAATAAACATTATGTAAGCTCTTTTTTGGTTGAGTCTGCTTGAGTTGTTTGAGTTTCCTGTATCCAGCTGTCCATGTCTCTTTTAAGACCTAGGAAATTTTCAAGTATTGTTTAATTTATCAAGTTCTCAATCTGTCTTCTTCAGGAATCCCTGTAGTAGAAATAATTGGTTATTTTTTATTGTCCTGTTTTTCACATAGACTTTCTTCATTCTTTTACTTTCTTTTATGTTTAGTTTTTCCTTATTAGGCTCTTTCAAAAGTCTTGTCCTCCAGGTGAGAAATTCTTTCCTCCAGTTAGTCTATTCTGCTATTGAAGCTTTCAATCTCTTTTCTTTTTTTCATTTTACTGACTGAAGTTTTTACCCCCAAATTTCTATCTGGTTCTTTTTAATGATATCTCCTTAGTGATTTCTTTCCCTTGATTTCATCCAGTGATTTCTTCATTTCTTTAAGCTGTCTATCTGTATTCTCTTCTATAACATTGGGTTTCTTTACAAATACTATTTTGAATTTGGTTTCTGGCATTTTATAGATTTCCTTCATCTCAGGATCTAGTTCTGGAGAACTATTGTGTTATGTTAGAGGTGTCATGATACCTTACTTTTTCATGTTTTCTGTGTCCCTACATTGACATCTGTGCATCTGGTGAATTATTCCCTTCTTCTTTATGGAGTAGGTTTTCTTGGATAAGAATTTATGATTTAGCCTTAATGTAGGATATCTCTTGGCTGTTGCTTTGCCTTTGGTTCTAGGTAGTTCTGGAAGTATAACTTATGAGTGATTTTTTTTTGCCTGTAAGTGACACGGTGGTCTAATCTGCTGCAGTTCATAGGGATGGAAGTGGAACTGGGCTTCCTATGATGTGTATTTTCAGTCTACAGAGTTTAATGTCAGTTATACTAGGGATTGTGATAGCCAAGACCTTGTTCTTTGTCCATAGGGATACAAAGGTGGTTGTTCCCTTGTCCCAGTAGCAAGCCTAAGTGATGCTGGGTCTTGTGGCACTAATAGCTATGGCTTTAGGACAGTGTGGTGTGAATGGGCCCTACCTCAGGTCCTGCAGGAAGAGTGCAACTGATGCTGGTGCTTATGACACCAGTAGACCTAGTGCCAGGAACTGGGGTTTGTGTACTGAGCCCTGCTTTGGTCCTATAAGGTGACTACAAGATGTACAGGAAGTTTTGTACTGGCAGCTGTGGGTCCAGAGTGTTGAATGCATACAGGCTTTTCCATAGGTCCGCCTGGTAGATTCCAGTGAGTTTGAGGAAATAGTACTGATTGTTACAGTACTGGTGTTGTCAGGTATAGTGAGATGCTTACCAAGATCTACCAGGGCAGGAATTAGTTTTAGGGGAGGTTGTAGCCAACTATCTGAAGCAGAGCCATGCAGATAGAATTTCAGATACTGTGAGTGATTGTGAATTATGCCAAAGATTATAATAGCAGCATCAGTAATCCCAGTTCTAGAAGGCACAGATGACAATGACCCCAGTTCCCACAAGGCATGCAAGGATGTTGCTAAAGTTTGTGCCCGGTGCTCCCAGTACCATGAGCTATAAAGCACTTCTTCAGTTCGGGTCTGGATTTTTTATGGTCTTCTGCTGATGCTAGCTCTAAGCTTATTGGAACCTTGCCCTGCCCAGATCATGTAGAATGAGCACAGCTCTGGGGCTTATGCCCAAAACTCCCACAGTTTTGGGAATGTAGGGGGTTTGCTAACTGCCCCTTAAGTTGCCCTGACTCTGGCTCTGGTCACTTCTGGTACCAGCAGAACGGAGATCAACTGTATGACTCTACCCAGCCAAGTGAGTCTGGTGCTTTGCAGGGATGAGATAAGGGAGGGAGTAATGTGGCTCCCCTTCTCAGAGACAAGTTATCACTCAGACACCCATCAGTTCCTCAGGCTGGAGTTAAAGTCAGTGGGGCCTGTGGAATTCATCTTCAGCTAAAGCTGCCAGTGGGGGCCTGTCTGGCAACTTTTTGTTCTTCTTCTTTTTTAAAGATTTATTCTCTTTTTTTGAAAGGCAGAGTTACACACGGAGAGAAGGAGAGGCAGAGAGAGAGAGGTCTTCTATCGCTGGTTCACTCCCCAGTTGACCACAACAGCCAGAGCTGTGCTGATCTGAAGCTAGTTAGCCAGGAGCCTCTTCCAGGTCTTCCAATGTGAATGCAGGGGCCAAAGACTTGGGCCATCTTCCACTGCTTTCCCAGGCTATAGCAGAGAGCTGGATCAGAAGTGGAGCAGCCAGGACTCGAACCAGCGCCCATATGAGATGCCGGCACTGCAGGCGGTAACTTTACCCGTTAGGCCACAGGGCTCGACCCTCTAGTTTTTCAAACTATGAACATATCACAGTATTTCTAGTTATTGTCATTTATGAGGATTTTAATTGTTTCTCAGTTTGTACTGTTGGAATCGGTCTATAAGTTGTAGATACACCTTTTTATTTATTTTGCATAAAACCTTTGATGAAGATTGCTGCTTTGTAGACATATTTAGTACACTTGCTATAGGAATATAATTGCTGGAACAAGAGCAAATGCAATGTATTTAACGTCAGATAGCTCTTTAAAGTTTGTACCTTTTTATTCTATCACAAATGAATTTTAGTTTTATATCTTCATGTTTGATATTGCCAGACTTTGATTTTATAATTTTAGTGGTTGTAAAATAATCTCATTGTGGCTTTAATTTACACTTCCCTGATGACGAATCACATTGAGCACCTTAACATGTACTGATTGGTCATATGTATATTTATAGATATTGAGTGTGTGTGTGTGTGTGTGTGTGTGTGTAGTGTCAGATGTTTTGCCATTTTTAACTGGGCTATTTATCTTTTTATTATTGATTTGTGGGGATTTTTTACATATTCTAGATTAAATCCTTGGCAAAATAACCACTTTTCTCACTCTGTGGCTTGTTTTCTTGTTTTCTTATTATTTTCTTTTGATAGGGAAAGTTTCAAATTTTGTCTAATGTACAACATATTTTTGTAGGTATGATTAGCAATTTTAATGTTTTTATAAAAAGTTTTTGCCGAAGATCATGAGGACATGTTCCTATATTTTCCTGTAGAAGCTTTATGTTCCTAGTGGTTATTTTCACTCTGTCATCTATCTTGAAGTAATTTTGGTTTGGAATTAAATAGAAAGTTGTGTTTAGAATGAGGTGTTTTTTGTTTTTTGTTTCTTTTTGACAGGCAGAGTTAGACAGTGAGAGAGAGAGAGACAGAGTGAAAGGTCTTCCTTCCCTTGGTTCACTCCCCAGATGGCTGCTATGGCTGGTGCTGCGCCAGTCCGAAGCCAGGAGTCAGCTGCTTCCTCCTGGTTTTCCATACGGTTGCAGGGCCCAAGCACTTGGGCCATCCTCCATTGCCTTCTCGGGCCACAGCAGAGAGCTGGACTGGAAGAGGAGCAACCGGGACAGAATTGGTGCCCCAACGGGGACTAGAACCCAGGGTGAGGGTGCCGCAGGCAGAGGATTAGCCTAGTGAGTGGTGGCGCTGGCCTAGAATGTGTTTTTCAAAATATTTATTTTTCTTGTTGGAACCTATTGTTTAATTTTTAATTTTTAATTTTTTATTTATATTTTATTTTTGAGAGGCAGAGTGGAGAGTGAGAGAGAGAGACAGAGAGAAAGGTCTTCCTTTTGCCGTTGGTTAACCCTCCAATGGCCGTCGCGGCCTGCGCACTGCGGCCTGCGCACTGCGGCCGGCGCACCGCGCTGATCCAAAGGCCGGAGCCAGGTGCTTTTCCTGGTCTCCCATGGGGTGCAGGGCCCAAGCACTTGGGCCATCCTCCACTGCCCTCCCGGGCCACAGCAGAGAGCAGTCCTGGAAGAGGAGCAACCGGGACAGAATCCAGCGCCCCAACTGGGACTAGAACCCGGTGTGCTGGCGCTGCAAGGTGGAGAATTAGCCTATTGAGCCGCGGCGCCAGCCGCAAAATTCTTTTTTTAAAAATAGGTTCCATCCGGCGCCGGGTTCTAGTCCCAGTCGGGGCGCTGGATTCTGTCCCGGTTGCCCCTCTTCCAAGCCAGCTCTCTGCTGTGGCCCGGGAGTGCAGTGGAGGATGGCCCAAGTGCTTGGGCCCTGCACTCCATGGGAGACCAGGATAAGCACCTGGCTCCTGCCATCGGATCAGCGCGGTGCACTGGCTGCGGCAGCCATTGGAGGGTGAACCAACGGCAAAAGGAAGACCTTTCCCTCTGTCTCTCTCTCTCACTGTCCACTCTGCCTGTCAAAAATTAAAAAAAAAAAAACGGATTTTGCTTTCCTATTGAATTGACTTGTGCCTTATGGGTTATAAAATCATTATCTTTGTAAGTTTGGTTCTATTTCTTGGTTCTTATTAATTCTCTTCCATCAGCATTCAGGCCTATATTTCAAATAACTCACTTTCCTCATTAATATAACTTTAGAGTAATGCAAAAATTAAATAATAGAGGTCTTATAAATTTATTTTTGTTTAAAAATGTATTTATTTGATAGGTGGAGAGAGGGTGAGGGAGAGGGAGAGAGAATATTCTCCCATCTGTTTAGTTCACTCCCCAAATGCTTTCTGTATAGGGGGCTGAGTCAGACTGAAGTTAGAAGTCAGGAACTCAGTGCAGGTCTCCTGCATGTATGACCTTGGCACAACTGCTTGAGCCATCACCACTGCATTCCAGGATGTGCACTCACAGGAAATTGGAATCCACAGTAGAGCTAGGACTGGAATTTTGGCTCTCCTATATAGGATGCAGTTATCCTAAGCAGCATCCTTTTTTTTTTTTAGAGATTTATTTTATTTATTTGAAAGGTTGAGAGAATGACAGGTGAAGACAGAGAGATACACACACACACACACACACACACACACACACACAAACACATATATCTTCCATCTGCTTGGCCATTCTCTGAATGGCTTCAATTGCCAGGATTGGTCCAGGCTGAAGCCAGAAGCCAGGAGCTGATTCCTGGTCTTCTACGTGGGTAGAAGGGCCCAAACACAGCTAACCTCTGCTGCTTTCCCTGGTGTATTAGCAGGGAGGTGGATCAGAAGTGGAGCAACGAGGACGTGAACCAGCACCCATAAGGGATGCTGCCATTGCAGGCAGTGACTTTACCTGCTCTGCCACAATACCAGCCTCCCCAAGCAGCATCTTAACTGATGTGCTATTTTTAAAGTTTTATATCTTTTTTATATTATGTTATTCTCAAAGCTTTGTATGTCATTTTTAATTTTAGAATAGCTGTGGGTAGCTCCAAAAAGAAACCCTAAAGCTTTTTTATTAGGATTATGTTGAATTTATAGATAAATCTTGGTGGGATGAGCGTCTTAATAATACTGAGTCTTTAAGTCCATGGACATGATAATTCCATTTAGTTAGGTCTCCTACCATATAACATTTTTGTAGTTTTTAGTATTGTGGTCTTGAAGATCTTTCATTGGACATGACCCCAGGTATTCAGTGTTTTAAATGCTATTAACAGTGTTAATATTTTGTAAATCTTATTTTGTATTTGATGTTGTTATATACAGATATCATTATTGTTATGTATTTATTTTGTGTCCTGTGGCCTTATCAAATTCAGTTCCAGCTTTAGAGGTCTTTCATTTGTGAATGTGTGTTGTGTTGCATTAAGTGTATCAAATAAAGTTTTCTCTGTCCAGATCATGTTTTCTGTGAATAACAGGAGTTTTCCTTTTCCCTTTCAAGTAGTAATGCGTTTTCTTCCTTTGCCTAACTGTGCTGTCTGGGTAGTACTGAATAGAAGTTACAGGAACAGCTGGCCACTGTTTTTCCTAATTTCAGGAGAGAACTCTTTAATGGCTACTCTTGATAACAACATAGCCTTCTTGAGGTACCTTTCTCTGAAGGGAGGAGAGAACTTCCACTTTGACTATGACCTTGTCTAAATAAGATCAGAGTCGGTGAACTCAAAAAGGCTTCCATAGCCTTGGCAACTCATGACAAGAGCCTAGGGTGATTACTGATGCCATAAACAAGAGTGTCAAATTGTTAAGTCAACAACAGGAATCACTGTGCAGGTACTCCTCATGTAGGATCTCTGTCCTTAATGTGCTGTACATTGTGATTTAATGCTATAACTAGTACTCAAACAGTATTTTTCACTTTGTGTTTCTATGTGGATGCAAACTATTGAAATCTTTACTTAATATATACTAAACTGATCTTCAGGATATAATTAGAATTGAAAATTAATCTTGATGTAAATGGAAGGGGAGAGGGAGTGGGAAAGGAGAAGGGTGCAGGTGGGAGGGAAGTTATGAGGGGGGGAAGCCATTGTAATCCATAAGCTGTACTTTGGAAATTTATATTCATTAAATAAAAGTTAAAAAAATAAAAAAACAACAACATAGCCTTCTTTAAAATCAGAAAATTTAATGAGAAAATTCATAGTTTATATTCCCATAATGCTGACAGTTTGTTATCATAGATAAGTTTTCAGTTTTGTCACATGCCTTTTCTGCCTCTATGTAGATATTTTTTCTCCTTTATTCTGTAAATATGGAGATTTTATTTACTTAAGTGTACTGCAGTTATTAACGTAGTTGAGTTTAGTTTACCCTCCTGGTAATAATTTTCTCTTTCTCATATGTATCATTTGTTTTTCTCTTACATTTTCAGTATTTCCTTCCTTTGAGTAAATTAAGTATTTTTAGCAATCTAGCATTTTTCTGTTAATGCCTTTTTAGTTAGATATATTTGTGTTGTTCTTTTAATGATAACCCCAGAGACTTTAATGCAGATTTAAATTATCACAGTTTACTTTCAAATACCGGAATGCTTTATGCAAAGTAAAAGGATATTTAACAAAATGATTCCATTTCCCCTTTTGCTTAGTATTTTGCCCTTGTTTTCATGATTTTGCTTTTGCATACGCTGAATTCCACAATCTAATATTTTACTTCAGACAAACAGTACTAATTCAAAGAAATGCAAAGTCACATTATAAAAATTAAGATGATATAAAAGTTCTTAGTCTACTTATAATTATATCCCTTCTCTCCCAGAAGATTCAGAGTTCTATTTGGTAATACTTCCATCTAGCCAGAAGAAATGATTCTAACATTTATTTCAATGTGTAACTTTTCATGCAAATTCTCCTTGTTTCAAGTGTTTTCATTGGGCCTACAATTTCAGTTTGACATTTTGTCCCTTAGCACTTCCAAAATATTATGTCATTGTTTTTTACTTGTGTTGTTTCTAATAAGGTGGTCTTCTTTCATATCCTTATTTCCTTGAGTACAGTGTTCTTTTTTCCTTTCTGAATGCTTTAAATTTAGTATTTTAATTTAGTCTTTAATTTTGGTATTTTGTGTATAGTGAGCCAAGCTGTGCTTATTTTTGCTTTACCTTTTTGGGTTCCCTGACTTTGTGGTCATTTTTAGGTTGATGTTTTTCATCATTCTTGAACATTCTTTCTTTCCTTCTTTAAATATTTCTTCCTCCTCTCCTGTCCTCTTCTCCTCTCCTATCCTTTTTTTTCTTCTTCCTCCTCCTCTCCCCTTTCTCCTCCTTCTTCTTCTCTCTCTGTCTCTTTGCCTCTCTTTCTGTCTCTCTCTTCTCTCCCTCTCTCTCTCTCATTTCTTTTGGCACTCCAGTTAGAATATGTAAGTAAAATATTGGTTGTTGCCTCATAGATATTGAATATTCTGTTCTACAATTTTTTACTCTTTTTTGTGTCTTATGTCATTTCTGTTCTTTGGTCTTTTAATTCATTGATCCTTTCTTTTGTTGTATTTGCTATTAAGTAACTTTTTTGTGATCTATAATGTCTATCATTTCTGTTTTCTTGTTTCTGTCTCTTGCTGAATAATCTATTTATTGGTTGATGTTGCCTACTTTTCTATTTCATTCTCTGACATATTTGTCATAGTTATTAAAAAATCTCTGAGTAGAGATTTCTTGATATTTTTATAACCTATAATTTTAATTGTTGAGCTTATATATTATAGTAGAAATTGAAATGTTATATTTCTTACCAGAAAAGGGCACATAGTTTATTTTTTCAGGCTTCCATGGTGTGCAGAGTAGAGTCAACATAATCATAGTTGAACTGGAGATTGAACTGCTCACCACTAACTTCAAATGTTTTGAAGGAAAGAGTAAAGCTTACCCTTCAGCAGAGCTTGTATCTTGAGTTCTGGTAATTTACTAGAGGTCTTGTGATTCCTTAGAGTCAACAGTCAGTTCTCCAGCTACATTCTCTCTGTGTCTTTCTGTGTCTGTGTTTGTGTGAGTGTGAGTGTGAGTGTGAGTGTGTGTGCGTGTGCTTTATAGCCCTGCTATGACTTCTGAGTTACTTGGAATCCTCTACTCTGAAGCTCCAATCCTGATCTCCTGTGCCTTGGAAGATGTCTGCTGTGGCCCCCAGATTTTGGGGGACCTCTGCAATATACTGGGTGAAGATCTGGAATGCCTTGGATAGATTGCTCCCAGTGTTTCTGCCAGTCTTCCAGCTCCCAGTGGGCTGTTGGCTGAACTAGGCACAAGCAGGATTAGAGTGCCACAGAGGGATTTCTTTCACTTTTTGTTTCACTCCAGTCTTTGTTATACAACCTCATGTGTTCTAGGGAAAGTTTTGGAAAGTAGTTACAGACTTGCCTTGTGACTAGAGTCCTTCATGATTCTAGTCCATCGTGATAACCCACAGTTGAGTATTAAAACTTGTTAACAGTTTGGTAGGTTTCAGTCTACCCTATCTACAGTAAATTCTTATTCTTACTGTTTGACCAGAATTAAAAGCAACTTTGGTATCTTCTTTCTTGGGAAGAACTTGCCATTTAAAATTTTTTTTTTAAGATTTTATTTATTTATTTGAGAGATGCAGAGTTACAGACAGTGAGAGAGAGAAACAGAGAGAAAGGTCTTCCTTCCGTTGGTTCACCCTCTAAGTGGCCACTCTGGCTGGCACACTGTGCTGATCTGAAGCCAGGAGCCAGGTGCTTCCTCCCGGTCTCCCACACGGGTGCAGGAGCCCAAGCACTTGGACCATCCTCCACTGCTTTCTCAGGCCACACCAGAGAGCTGGACTGGAAGAGGAGCAACCAGGACTAGAACCCAGTGCCCACATGGGATGCTGGCACCTCAGGCGGAGGACCAGCCAAGTAAGCCATGGCGCTAGCCCCACCATTTTTAAAAATTTAACTCACTTATGTTCTTTATGTCTTCAGCTGTTAGGTGGAGTTAAAGAATACTATACTTGAGTAGATTTTCTGGCTTACTCTCATTTAAATTTTTATTATATGTTTTTATTGATTTGAAATGAAGAGAGACAGATACAGACAGGTCTTCCATTCACTGGTTCACTCTCCGGATGCATGCATCAGCCAGGGCCAATCCATATGGAAGTCAGAAGCCAAGTACTCAATTCTGAGTCTCCCATGTGGCTGACAGGAACCTAACTATTTGAACCATCACCATTGCCTCTTAGGGTGTGCATTAGCAGGAAGCTGCAGTGGGAAACAGAGCCAGGATTAGAACCCAGTCACTTTGAAACAGGTGTACCAAGTATTGTCTTGACTGCTACACCAAATGCCCTGCACCATGACTTGTTCTCATTTTAGGAGTGCTAGATTCATGTGATCTCCTCCTATACTGTAAGTCCTCCAAATCTTCCCATTTCATATATTTCTCTCTTATCCTAATATGCCTCCCTACATTGTAGATGCTGAAAACTACTTAAGGATTTCTTTGTAGTTTTTGTTCTCGGTATAATTAAGTTTTTGCTGGTTAGATATACTACATGAAATACAAAGGGAGAAAAGGAGCTGGGGTTATGTCTTAGCTGCTCCTCTTGCTTACTGCTGTTTAGCATGGCCATAGTGGCAGTGTATGCTTCTGTGGCTGTGTTAATACATGTTCCTGTGACCCATCCTTTGTTTTGTCACTGTGGAGAAGCAGGTCATAGTGTATCTATTTCTCTGCTTTGTGGCTAGCTGGTTCCAGAATGATCAGTTCTGCTGGTGATTTCCTGAACCCTGGGTTGTAGTTAAGACAGTGTTATTTTTTGGAGTTGAGAATTGCAGAAGTGACATTCTGATTGTCTCAGATTTCTAACTTTGTAGTGATGGCAAAGGGTGGCCCAAAGCAGTAAGTTGCTCCAAAATCATCTCCAATGATTTGTAATAAACTTGATGAAATCTCTTTGTGTTTAAAATACACAGATTGACTCTCCTTATCTTCAACTAATTCCTGACAGTCTTTTCCATTTGTATTAAGCAATATTTCTATATGATCTCATCTGATTCTGTTACAGGTACTATAATTCATGAATCCAACTTGCTATGGATTATAAAAACACTTTTTGAAATATACCATTATGGAAGCAAAAACTGATTCTATTTAACAATGCCAAAATGCTTTCAATCACTTAGAAACTTTATTTTATGCTTCTTATAAATATGCTTTGCATTTTCCCTTCAGCCTCCAATGTGTTACTTAATTATTCCCTTAGTGACTTACAAAGTGACTGTATTAGAAGCATTATCATAGCAGACAGATAATAGAACTAGGTTATAAATCAAGGAAATCTGTTTTGCTTTGTATCCCACATCAAATCTCTGAGTTCTCAGTCTGGATGTGTCTAAATCTGGATTTAGTAGAGAGAGGGCTTGCAACAAAGGAATTGTATGAATTCAGCTAGAAGAGGATTAGGAAGTTGGTGACAGGAACACTACCAAATACCTTAGCAATTTTTTTCAATATTTATTTATTTATTTGAAAGTTAGTGTTACAGAGTGAGGGGGAGAGACATTTTCCATCCACTGGTTCAGTTTCCAGATTGCCACCAGGGCAGGCGCAGGCCAAAACTGAGTAAGGCCAAAGCTAAGAGACAGGAGCATCTTCTGAGGCTCCCATGTGGGAAACAAGGGCCCAAGCACTTGGGCCATCCTCCAGTGTTTTTCCCAGGCCATTCATGGGGAGCTGGATCAGAAGTGGAACAGCTGGAACCTGAACAGGTGCCAATATGGGATACTGGGATCACAGGCTTTACCCACTGCACCCCAACATTGGCCCCAACAATTTCTTAGCTATTTCCAGAGTACAAGAGTGGCCAAGGCAGTGAATTGGTCCTGAACGTTGACATGGAGTGTTGAAAACACCAAGAATTATAAAATATACCTCTATTTGTATCTAATAATCAATGAATACTATTTCCATTATCATTTTATAATTAGAAAATCTAGGCTCAGGGATTTTAGTGATTAGTAGAAGATAGTAGGAAGCAGAATCAAGAATTAATTTGCTATTTGAAAGCTAAGTTCTATGCTCTTTAGGCCCTACCACAACTACCTGTACATAGAGCAGAAATGCTCAACCAAATTTTCAAAGACCAATAAAATTTCCCTGCATCCTGTGGCAACTCATTGTTCATTTTTCTTAAGTCACTTAGACAAGAATTCTCGACGTTCAGGGCTTAGTGCAGAGCACTCAAATGGAAAGTCATTTTCCTTGAGCCTTTTCACATCTTCCAGTCTACTTCATCCTATACTGTGTGCCTGTGATGAAATCATCCCACAGCTGAAACAGAGTCTGTTTCAGTGATGCCTTAAATTCACAGAAAATGAAACAAAATCCCAGATAATGGTACCCATTTGAGCCTATGTTCTCCAGGAATCAAATAGAAGAGCTCAAGAGCTTATCACTGAGAAGAATGGATTCAAGAATGAGGCAAATTTAGTGGTATGTCCTCAAAGTAATGATGAAGAACTGATTTGTCTAACATGTCCCCCAGCACCAGTGATAGTAGGTCACTTCTAATTACCTTTTCCTTTCTGAGCTATTTATAGATAAATGCTTGGGATATTAAAATGCCTTGTGGGCTGGTTATTTAATTGCTACAGAATTGATTTCATGAAGGAAAGAAAAACAAATTAGATTCTAAAATGTAAATGGGAGACTTGACAGACTGCAGTGTGTTGCTCAAGTCTATCAATAGAACTGTCATCCCACAGTTTCTAGCTGGCTATTATAGATCCATGTAAGATGAGAACAGCACATTTGACAACTAGAAGAGCAAATGGAAGTACTACTATTCACTCCAAAACAAGAAATGGTGTGTCTTCATGTTCTTCTTTTCCATGTCATCCAGCATATTATAAATATGAAGCAATTTTAGATTAGAATGGCTTACTTACTTGCTTATGGAACAATCCTACTTTCTATTTGCTGTTTATTCTTTATTTGTGATTTCAATATCACAGGTGGTAATAATGTGCTCTTTGGACACTAGAAAAGTTGGCTTTAAATTCTTGCTATGTCTCATTATAACAAACCAAGAAACTTTTAAATACATCTTTTTCCTGATTCTAACTTCATAAAACTCTTCTGCTTTCAGATTAACTAGGGAAAAGAGATAGCCGAAACAAGCAAACAAAAACCAAAAACAGAACAACAGACTTAAAATGTATATTACTTTAAAATTTACCTACTTAATATTTGTTTTTCTAACAAGTGGCAATATTCAATGACATAGAAGACCAATTCCTTGCTCTCCTGTTTCCAGTTGTCTCGATAGGAGCAGAAGTATAGTATTGGGTCATGAAAAGCTCCGGGATGGTATATTATATTAATATATTTTAGTTTATATTTTTCTTCATTGCAGTTATGAAGGTAAGGTAGTATATTAGTTTCTTGGGTTGTCACAATCAAATAACACAGACTGAGTGGCTCAAACCACAGAAATTCAATTTTCATAGTTCTAGAAATGTGGAAATGTGAGAACAAGGTAAGGTAAATGTGTTTCATTCTGTGAGCTTTTCTTTTGGCTTGTAAGTGGCTTTTATCCTGCTGTGTGCTCACATGACCTCTTGTTGTGTTCTTCAAGAAGGAGGGAAATGGGGAGATGGGAAGGAGAGGGAGAGGGAAGAGAGAGAGACAGCTTTCTCTGGTGTCACTTTTAAGTACACTAATCCTATCAGAGCAAAGCCCTACCTTTATGACTTCATTTTTTTCCCAGATGCCCAGTCTCCATGTACAATTATATTTGGGATAGAAATATAACATATGAATTTTGGGGGAGCACATGTGCAGATACTTCAAAAAGTTTGTGGAAACATGGAATTAAAAAATTTTTTTGACTTAAAAATTTCCTGAGATCCATGCATATAAGAATCCTCAAAATTTTCTCAAAATGTGCATTATGAAAAACTATGCCTGGATCTCAAAAAAACTTTTTTTGTACCAAAGCTTATTTTTAACTGCATTTCCCATGAAATTTTTGATTTTCCCTTGTCTTTTCAGTTCATATTAGATAGAACAAGAGAATAGTGAAAGCCAGGAGATTCAGATGGGATTTCATTTTCTTACCACTGAGTAGTATTCCATGGTGTATGTATATTATAATTTCTTTACCTAGTCAACAGTTGTTAGACATCTGGGGTGATTTCATATCTTAGCTATTAGAAATTGAGTTGCAATATACATGGGAATATAAATTAATCTTTCATATTAAGATTTTATTTCCTTTGAGTAAATTCTCAGGAGTGGGATGGCTGGGTCTTTATTCAGATTTCTGTGGTATCTTCATCCTGTCTTCCACAAAGGCTGCACCAGTGTATATTCTCATCAACAGTAGATTAATGCACCTTTTCCCCACATCCTCACTACCATGTTGTTTGTTGATTTGTTTATGAGAGCCGGTCTAACTGGGGTGACCTGGAACCTCATTGTGGTTTTGATTTGCATTTCCCTGAGAGCTAGTGCTCCTGAGAATTTTTTCATGTGTCTGTTGGCCATTTGAATTCCCTCTTTTGAAAACTGCCTTCTCAAGTCCCTTGTCCATTTCTTAACTGGATTCTTTGTTTTGTTATTGTTGAGTTTCTTGAGCTCTTTATAGATTCTAGATAGTAATCCTTTATCTGCTTCATTGTTTGCAAATATTTTCTCCCATTCTGTAGATTGCCTCTTCAATTTGCTGAGTGGTTTTTTTTTTTTTTTTGTAGTACAGCAGTTTCTCAGCTTGATGTAATCCCATTTATCAATTTTGGCTTTGATTTCCTGTGCTTCTGAGGTCTTTTCCAAGAAGTCTTGGCCTGTGCCAATGTCTTGCAGAGCCCCAAAGTTCTCCAGTAATTTGATGATATTGGGTCATAGACTTAAGTTCTTGATCCATTTTGAGTAGTTTTTTGTATAAGCTGTAAGGGAGGGAGTCTTTCTTCATACTTCTGCACATAGAGATCCAGTTTTCCCAGCACCATTTGTTGAAGAGACTGTCCTCTCCTCCAGGGATTGATTTTAGCTCCTTGTCAAAGATAAGTTGGTTGTAGATGTGTGGATTGATTTCTGAAGTTTCTATTCTGTTCTGTTGGTCTACATGCCTATTATTTTGCCAGTACCAGGCTGCTTTGATTTTAACTGCCCTGTAGTAAATCTTAAAATCTAATCTGGTATTGTGATGCCTCCAGCTTTGTTTTTGTTATATAAGGTTGCTTTAGCCTTTCAGGGTCTTTTGTATTTCCATATGAATTTTAGCACTGTTTTTTCTACATCTGAGAAAAATGTCATTGATATTTTTATTGGGATTGCATTGAATCTGTAAATTGTCTTCAGTAATATGGACATTTTGATGATATTAATTCTTCCAGTGGCAGATTCTTCCATTTTTTTTTTGTTCTTCTTGTATTTCTTCTTCAATGTTTTGTAATTTTCATTGTAGAGATATTTCACCGCCTTGATTAAATTTATCCCAAGGTATTTAATTTTTTTATAGCTATTGTGAGTGGGATTAATTCTAGAAGTTCTTTCTTGTATACAAAGGCTATCGACTTTTGTGTGTTAATTTGATAATTTTATATCCTACCTCTTTACCAAACTTTTTTATGAGTTCCAGTAGTCTCTGAGTAGAATCTTTTGGTTCCCCTATTTATAGAATTATTTCATTTGTAAATAGGGATAATTTGATATCCTCTTTTTCAATTTATACCCATAAATTTCATATGGAAACACAAGAGACCCTGCATACCTAAAGCAATCTTATATAACAAAAACAACATCCAGCCATTTTTCCATAAATATTCCTATTGTTTACTTTGAATTTCTTTTGCACTTTTACTGGGAGATTTTTCTGTCTTCACATCGTTTCATAATGATGGCTATCTTTCTGTGTTTCTGTGTGTAGCACATCCTTAAGCATATTTTGTAAGGCTGGATGAGTGGTGTCAAATTCTTTAAATTTTGTTTTGTTATGTAAAGCCTTTACTTCATCTTCATTCTTAAATGAGATCTTTGCAGAGTACAGTACTCTGGGTTGGCAGCGTTTTCTTTAAGACATCGGTGATGTGTCTCCATTCTCTCCTAGCCTGTAGACTTTCCAATGAGAAGTCAGTTGTGAGTCTAATTGGAAATCTTCTGAAAGTAATATGATGCTTCTGTCTGCGCATTTTAGAAACTTTTCTTTATGTTTTACTGTAATTTTAACTATAATGTGTCATTTTGAAGATCTTTTCTGGTCATGTCTATAAGGAGTTATATGTGCCTCGTGTACTAGACGTCCCTTTCTTTCTCCAAATTAGGAAAATTTTCTGTATTTATTTCTCTGAATAAGCCTACCAATAAATTCTCTCTTCCTACACCTTTAGGAGCTCCTAATACCCATGTATTGTATCATTTGATAATATCCCATAAATTTCCAACACTTTTTAATTTTTCTAATTTCTTCTTCTTCTTCTTCTTCTTCTTCTTCTTCTTTTTTTTTTTTTTTTGGTCTGTTTGAATAATTTCCAGAGATTTGTCTTCTAGATCAGATATTCTTTCTTCAGCCTTGCCACTTCTGTTCTTAAGCCTTTCCACTGCATTTTTTGTTCTTCAATCTATTGAATTCCTCATTTCTAATATTTTATTTTGGTTTCTTTTCAAAACCTCAATTTCATGGGAAAAGCTTTCATTCATTTCATTTAAACATTTCTTTCATTCATGAATTTGCTTCTCATTGCCTCTGAGTAATCCTATGATTAATGAATTCTGTTTTAGGCATTTCACCAATCTCTTCATCTTCACACTCTAATATTAGTGTTGTTGGGTTCCTTTGAGAGGGAAGTCATGTTGTCTTCCTTATTTTTGTTTGCTGAATTTGTGCATTTATTTTTAGGCATTTGAGGAGATACTTGTTGGTTTTTTCCTCTGATGTCTTTTATCTGTGAACTATGCACTTGGGGCTTGGTGAAGTCTTTGCTCTTTCACTGAATATCCAGAGGTGTTTGCTGGGTGTAGCCAGAGGACTCTGGTCTGGGCTCCAGGGTGGGGCAAATATCCAGGATAATACCCAAGCTGGTCATGATAGATCTCCCCTTGTTGACAGAAAGGAGAGTATGATCACCTTTGTTGTCATAATCACACCCTCACCTCCTCTCTTCCAAGGTGATCAGTGCCCAGGTATTAGCCCATAGTGGGTGCAGTACTCGTCCACACTGCTGCATGAACCACATAAAGGGTCTTCGCAGTCCTTAGTGTGGCCACGGATCGCTCTGCACTGACCCACCACAGGAAATCAGGGATCTCTGAGTGTGTGAAGCTGCATGCAGTGATTTCCCAGGGACACAGCTATGCCATTCACCCTCTCATGTGGTCACAGAATCACCAGTCTCAGCACACAGGGCTCCCCCAGTCACAGTGTGCACAGTATCCACTCTGCTCCACTAGCCTGTACTGTCATAGAGGCTGAAATGGTCCCAGGGCCAGCTGCCTGTGGGTGCTCCATCTAGGTAGTTTGAGCCCAGAGCTGGGAGTACCTCACAGTCCTTTGTGTGGATTCCTATCACTCTGTCCGTCCTCCCAGCTAAACTCAGAGTCATTGGGGAATGTGGATTTTTCTCTCTGGTAATATCCCTGGACCTCATGTATGCACAAGAGCCGCTGACCGCAGCCCTGCTGGTTGCTGGCATGTACAACAGGCTCTGCAGCTGATACTGATGTCTGAATCGCTCCTTCTCCCTGCCCATTGCTGGGTGCATGCGCCAGTTACTGCAGTTGCTACTGCTGCAAAGATAGTGTCTTGTCCTCACCAGTTGCTAGGCGTGCACATAAGAGAGGCTGCAGCTGCAGCTGCAGCTGCAGCTGCAGCTTATGTCCAAATTGGTGCCCGCCCTCTCTCAGCCTGTGGTCAGGTGCCATTGTAGAGGGGATGGGGAAAGCAAAACATGCGCTTTTGTAATCTTCTGTGTTAGCGGGCACCCTGTTTCCCTCAGGGCTTCAGGCCAGACTCAAAGACAGTGTAGTCTGCTAGGCGGTTCCTCTGGCTCTATCACCAGTGGCACAGGCTGCGGTAGTCTGATCTCACCTTCCTCTCAAAAGCTGGTACTTTCTCTGGCTCATGTCTGCCAGAGTCCTGTGTTGTGTCCATGCTTGTTGCTGCATTTGCACCTTCTATACAGATCCATAAAGCCCCCCCTCCTTCTACAGACTCCCCACTGCAGTTTTCTATCCAACTCCCCCCTGAGAATGCACTGTCTCCACTTAGAGTAGCTGTTACCCTATTCTGCTGTCTTGGAATCCCTTTGGGATTGCTTGTTTCCTTTATTTGCAAAATGAAGAGTGGACTAGGATCACCTATAGGCAAACTTAGATATAAACTCTTCAAAATTTCTGGTGAAAGCAGGTCTGAACTAATGGCATTTTCTGAATTAATGCCTTTGCAAACTGTTCAGCTATATGCTCATCAGTCATTTAGTGTGACCTTTATACGTGTGTGTTCCTCGTAATTATGTATACTCCAAATGATTGGAAACACATTGTTTTCCCCTCTTTTTTATCAGTCATAAAGTTGCATACATTCTGCATAAATTGAGGAAAGGATATTATACTTTTTGAAACTCTGAAGAGGAAATATGAAGGGAGGTTTGAGAAAGGTAATAGAAGTTTCATGCAACGTCTAAAAGATGATTAAAGGTTAGAGATAGTGAACTTGTAAGGAAAAGTTAAGTGAGTGCAGAGTTTATTTGATCTGTGGATGGAGCCTCATGGCCTGAAGGTCTTGCAGATAGGTTTGCAATGACATATTGGATAACCTGGATTTAGAATGATTTAAAAATATCCATGAGCTACCTATGAAAAATAGCTAATGTGAACATTTCTGGCATATTTGTTCATTACTTAATGTTCTGGACTTAAGATAATATATTTCATAACACCCATGTGCCTAAGTGTTATTAGGCATGAGGAGGATAAAATGGTTTCTAAAGTGACTCACTTCCTTTGGTTTGTAAATATTTCTTTGGAAATTTATTCTTTTATTTTTCAAAAACTCTATTTCTTATAGTTGGTTTTTAAACTCTCTCACTGTGTACTTAGTTAACATCAGCTGAACATTTAGAGTTGCAAAGAAATTCCATTTCATGATTTGTGGAAATTAAAATCCAAAAAACAAGGTTTCTATCTATCCTTATCTGTTGTTGAATGAAATATAAATATAATCACATTTAATACGGATAGCTAGAATATAGAGTGAATATATTTTAAAAATAAAATATGTTTCAAATGCTGAATTTTTCTGTAGGATTTTATGTTTTGGAGTTGAAGTAATAGCCTTTGACACAAGTGAAATAAATTTATAAGGGAATAGAGATAAAATATTGAGCCCACTTTTCCCCTTCAGAAATTAAATGCTGCTTCTGTTTTAGTTACAAAGCTCACTGTAACCTTTGGTTTGAATGTTTCAATCATTTGGTAAAATACCAGACTTTGTGACCCTGGAATGCTGAGTTGCCAGAACCTAGGCTCCTATGAGACAGTCATTTCTTAAGGATTAATTGGTGAGAGTAGGATTGGGTGATGCTTTAAAATTTATCCTTCCAGACTAATAGGAATTAGTTATTCCTACTCCCCTGGGAGGAAGAAATGAAGAGGAGAAGAGAGCCCATGAATGGCACAGGAACAAAGTGGTGTCCATATGGAAAGAAATATGACAGTGAACAAAAGCATTCCTCTCCTCACCAGGAAGAAACCTTTCTGCCAACAGTTTATGAATTGTTCTTAGGCTCTGATGAGGACTAATGAAATTATGAGGTCTTCTAGCTTTGATTGGATTATGAGAGAGACAAAAGGTAACAAATGAATTCTTATTAATGGAGATGTGGTGACTCCTCCCTGACAGATATTTTTCTATCTAAGGCATCAGATTTTGTTTAACAGAGATTGAATCCTGATGAACTGGGAGGATATTCCATGTACTGAGGATTTTGCCTTGAGGCCATGATTCCAGCTTGAATAGACTTAGACTGGATGAGAGCTGTACCAGATGCATTTTTTTTTTGTCTTGATCATTAGATTTTGTTACTGCAGAGACAAAATAAAAATCACTTCAGAAGCAACAGCTTATGAGACTTTACCATTTTTGTTATGAGTAGCCAAATTCTTACTAATGTGAATTTAAATCACTGCAAATATAAAGAAGGGGTACCTTCTGGTGACTTATGATGTCAGATTAAAAGCCCCACCCACCAAAGGAAAATGGTCCTATTTAGTTTGAGAGGTAAAAGCTCTAATATGTTAAAGCTTTATGTGTAATCTCAGTGTTTTCCACTAATGATAATGTTGACCAGGCTAGTTAGCTCAATTCTGAAGCACATCCCCTCCCCCCCGCCCCCATATGCTATTTCTCTTGGCTATGTTCCATGGACAAAGGTTCTATACTTCTGATTTCTTTTTTTTTTTTTTTTTTGACAGGCAGAGTGGACAATGAGAGAGAGAGACAGAGAGAAAGGTCTTCCTTTACTGTTGGATCACCCTCCAATGGCCGCCGTGGCCGGCGTACTGTGCTGATCTGATGGCAGGAGCCAGGTGCTTCTCCTGGTCTCCCATGGGGTGCAGGGCCCAAGGACTTGGGCCATCCTCCAATGCACTCCCTGGCCACAGCAGAGAGCTGTCCTGGAAGAGGGGCAACTGGGACAGAATCTGGCGCCCCAACCGGGACTAGAACCCAGTGTGCCAGTGCCGCAAGGTGGAGGATTAGCCTATTGAGCCGCGGCGCCAGCCATACTTCTGATTTCATACAGCTATCTTAGAGTGTGCATCAATGGTCATAGAGAGGACAAAAAGGGAATAAGAAAGCGTCATTGTATAATAGAAAAGAATGAGGCCTGGAGTTAGTGGAGTTGAGAAGTGCAGGAGAAGTAGCCCCCACACTGTGTCAAGCATCTTCCTATTACTTATGTTATTTGAATGCAAGATTTGCTATATTGAAGCTTGGAGGTGTTCACTGTTGTACTCTGCACCACAAAATGGCTATCAGGATCCAATTCCAGTTCCATCTGATTTTTCCTTGTTCTTCATGCCACAAGGCTTCTGTTCGGTAAACCTCTTAGCATTCTATAACTACCAACATCAGATTACTATTGTGAAAATTAAAATGACACAATGTTTGTGAAAGTGCTTTGTCAACTCTAAAATGCCAAGCAGTGCAGATAACATATTATGGATATATTATTGAAAATTCAGCATGATTCTAAAACTCATGCCCTTGATGTAGTTGAGTTTACTAGAGCCAACTTCCTAATAAATATAGAAAATAATAAATAAGATATACATTATAAGAAGATTACCACCAAAAATTTATATAGTAGACCAGAATCACTGACAGGACAAATTCTGTAGCAGCCATGATGCTACTAATTTACCAATTAAAAAACATTGTGTAGTTGATGATTTTCATAGTGGGACATGTAGCTGTAGCATAGGAAAAATATTAGTGTGATTAAAATTTAGCAAAGAGAAAGGAATATCTGTGGGTGTTAAATATAAGCTTTTTTTTCTAGATACTATCAGGAATTCTTTGTACTTACTACTTTTCTAAAAAAGGAAGAAGAGAGTAAGTGGGGGAAAGCACTTGCATACTTTTACCCTTCAGAACTGCATCCCTTCATTCATACAGAGTAATCAGACACCACTGACTATTTCTGGCTCACAAATCATTTGCAAATTGCCTGGCTACCACTCACCTTTGTCATCCTTGCCTACACATTTGTCAGCCATCAGAACCACCTACAACAGCTTCCATTTAGAATAGCTCAGTTACTAACAAATTCCTTAAAGGGAAAAATAAATGTGTGCAGTTGGGCGACATCCTTCCTTTCTCCCTCTTCCCCAAAACTGGGGCCCACTTGGCACCATGCATCATGCTGTCCAGATGGTGTGCTCTTCTCTGCTCCTGTTTGTGCACATTCCCTGCCAAGGTACTGAGTGCCAGTTTTCCAGTGAGAATCTGCTTGCAGAAAGATAACTGCCTGGGTTATGTCACCTCTCTTGTATAACCAACTACATCTGGGGCCATAATAAGTCAAGGACTCAAGGGGGAAGAGAAATGAGAGAAGGCAAGGAGAGGTGGGTTTTGTATGGAAAAAGGAAGTTATTGAAAGAATGGAATGCACTTAACTATGTGACCTTAATAAGTTATTTCAACTCTCTGAATGTCCATTGACTTTTTTCTAAAATTAAGAGGTTGAACAGGATGATAACCTAATACTTCTTACCTCTGACATTCTACAAAATCAGGGCTATTTAATATATATTGCATTTTGAGTGAGATTATTGCATTAAAACATTCTATGTTAAAGCAATGACTGAAAACAAATGATTTTTTAAAAAGTTATAGCTGTATTATTGTCAGCCAAAAATTTGGGAAAGGAATAAATCAGTTGCAGGTAACGTAAGAAGTAGCTTCTTTATAGCAAAAAGGTGTCTTGCCTGATGAAACATTTCAGGTATTGTATTCTTTAGTATCATGGAGAGTTTTCTAGGCAGGTACAGATCTCTTGTGATAGACACTTGGTTTGGCATTGTTGATGCAGGAAAGGATGTTTCTTAATTCCTACTGTAACTTAGGTATCATGAATATAGTGGTAAATAATTTTGAGCCTGATAGCTACACAGCAGACTGTATATACTGGCTGACACCAGTAGGTCACAGGCAATTTCTCTATAGGAGTCCCAGATTATTGCTATATACCATCCAAATATTTTTGTTGAAGTGAATATAATTGTAAAAGGCTCCCAGAGGAGTCTGACCTCGTGTTGTCAATTCTGGCCATCAGAGAGCTATAAGAATATTGTTCTGATCAGGTCCTGGAGCTACCCAAGGTTCTAAGATTTGGGGAGGAATCTGCAACATTATCACAGGACCCTGGGCTCTCACTTAGCTCCACATTATGCTGTGTGACTATAAATAGTCATTTTTTAGATTCTGTTATATAGAAGAGTAGAAATATAGAATGCTTAAGTTAAATACTGCTACTTGGATATGTAGTTTATTTATATCCAAATTATGCTTCATCAGTATGTTTTAATAACTATTTTGAATATACAATTTAAAATACAATAACACTAAATATTTTGTCATGATATATTCCCTGTTCTTTCTCATTTAAAATTTCAGTTTGGTAAATGGTATGAGAGAATTCAACATAAAAACCCTATTTTTAAAAATTCTTTCTGTATATGCTGGGATTCAATCTATGATTATGTATTAAAATGTGCAGTGGACATTGTTTTCTATGCTTTTCTTTTGAAAAACATTTGTTTTTATACACTGGTATGTACAAAAATAACTTAGACCACAAAAGTCATATACAGCATATAGCTGGGGAACTTTAGGTATTGTAAGTATTTTAGTCTACTATGGCTGTGTCTTAGTCTCTTTACTGTTGCGGTAACAAAAGACCCACCCAAGAGTGGGTCATTATATTTGGCTCATGGTTCTGGGGGCTGGAAAGTCAAAGAGCATTGTCCCTGCATCTGCTCAGCATCTGTTGAGAGCATTCTTACTGTCTAATAAAATGACAGAAGGCTTCACATGGCAAGATGGCAAGAGAGCATGTAAAAAGATTTGGTATTTGGAAACCATTACTTATTTCCTGTCATTTTATTTTTTTAATCTTTATTTTTATCTATTTGAAAGGTAGATTTATAGAGGGTTACAGAGGGAGGGAGGGAGGGAGGGAGGGAAAGAGGGAGGAAGGAGGAGAGAGAGAGAGAGAGAGAGAGAGAGAGAGATTGATTGATTGATTCTATCTACTGGTCCACTCCTGAAATGCCTGTAACAGCCAGGGCTGGGCTAGGTTGAAGCTGGGAACAAGGAACTCAATCTGTGTCGCCCACATAGATGGCATGGATCAAAGTAATTAAGCCATCACTTGTTGCCCTGCAGCATGCTTAAATAGCAGGCAACTGGGTTGGAAGCAGAGTTGAGACTTGAACCTGGCATTCTGATATGTGATGTAGGCATCCCAAATGGCAGTTTAACCACTGCACCAAACATATATAACAAAGCCAATACCATTTATAACAAAGCCAATACCATGGTAATCAACTCACTACCATGATTGCTAACCCATGCTGGAGAGAATGACTTTAATGTATTCCTGAGAGTTGGAAGTCTTATGATAAAAAAAAAAAAACAACAACACAACTTCCTATTGGGTCGCACGCACAGATGAACATTACCTTATTAGACATTAAGATTCCACACATGAACTTTTGGGGAACATATTCAAACAATTAGCATGCTTCCATAACATAATACCAGAGTGGGTGGTTTAAGCAAAAGAAATTTATTTCTTTTGAGTTTAGGATACTTGAATTCCAAGTACAGGACTTGCTACCTGGCTTACAGATGGCAACATTCCTCACTATGTCCTCAAAGGCTTTTCTTCAGTGTATGCTTGGCGGCAGGGGGTTAGTGTCTTATAGGAATGCTGATCCTGTTGCATCTAAGACCCATCCTTCTCCATTCCTTGTAACTCTACTTCCCTAGAGTTGTCATTCTAAACATTGCCACACTAAGTACTGGAGCTGCAGCATCTTAATTTTGAGGTAGATACATTCAGCTTGTAACAAGAAGTTATACATTTCAGGGGGAAGTATAGGAAGTGAAGGTGGCACAGTTTAGTGATTAAAGAATATGTGAGAAGCATTATGGTAAGCCACTGCCTGTGAAACTGGCATCCCACATGAGTCCAATTTGTGTCCACTTCTAGTGGGGAAAGCAGTGGAAGATGGCCCAAGGGTTTGAGCCCCTGCTACCCATGGGGAAGACCCCGATGAAGTTCCTACACAGTCATGGCAATTGCAGCCACCTAGGTAGTGAACTAGTGGATGGAAGATATCTCTCTCTCTTTCTCTCTCTCTCTCTCCCTCTCTCTGTGTAAAAATAACTTTCAAATAAATAAATTCATCTTTAAAAAGTAGTATGATCTTTGGAGTCAGTTACTTAATTTCTAGTTTTGTCACTTTGTGATCAAAGATTATCTGGAACTCATTTGCATAGTATTTTCTGATTATCTACTGGTTTGTGTGCTAGGAAGTGATCATAGATTTGTGAATATGGTAGAATTAAACAACACTGTCCATGTAAATTCTTAGTAGAGTAGATGAAACATATGAAGTATTTGGTAAATTCTAGTTAGCTTCTAAAATTTCCTTATAGGTTTGGGCATGGTAAATACAGGTTGTGTTTTGTTTATACTCCTTGAATTTTCTAGGAAGTAAACCAGTCTTCCAGTGAGACTCTGTTTTAGCAAATATTGTGTTTATCCCTAAGATTTTTAGTTATATTCATGTACTCCTCTATATGAGGGAGAACATATTTAGATGATAAGAAGGAAGAGTGGACCAAAATGACATTGACAGTGCAGTTGGATGTAAGCAGAGACTAAAAACATCCATTGTGTACTGACTACTGGGGATCACCTGTTAGTCATTGTGCCTTAGAAGAACTCGTTCCCTGACAGTCTCTTGAAGTCTACATTGCCTCTGGATTTCTTCTAGGTCAGAAGTGAGATATAGGGGACTTTTGAGGGAAGGATTCCTATTGTATTTTACCTTGTGTACTACAAATCTGGGGTGATAAAAAGATTTTTCTTCCCTGTTTAACAAGCAAATGTATTTTCTTATGTTCGTACACTTTTGTGACTTTGTTCAAAGATATACAAAAGCACTGATGTGTACTTTAAAAACTCAGTGTGCGGTTTTGGTTGTGTAAGAACTTTGAGGGCATAAATATAAAAATGCAGTTTGCTTTCTTCTGAAGGAAAAATGATTCATCAGTGTCCTTTTGTTAGTTGAGAATCACAGATACTATCTTTTAATTCTTTATTTTAAAATTAATTATCAGAGCAATCTAAAGGCATCTTAAAAGCTGTCTTCCATAATCTCCTATAATGCCCTAAGTACAACCACTGATGTAGCATTTTGTCAATTACAGGAAGGTTTTCCAGCTTCCAATTTAATGCTAGTGGTATAGGAATGCTGCAGAATGGGGCAGTGCCCTAAGAAAGTTAGGAACTTGATTCCTTGTCCATGGTCTGCCCTAAACCAGTAAGGACTACAGGAAAGTCACTGACCAACACCCTTAGAAGCAGACTCTAGTCTCCCGATTAACTAATTTCTCTTGGAGCTAATATTCTTACTTGTAAAATAAGTATGTTCACCTTAAATGCCCTTGATTCTTAAAAGTGGCAAGGCTAAAATACCATATACACTCTGTTGAGTACTTTGTATGTACTGCATAATTTAATCTTAGTGACCCTTGTCACTTACATTATCCTCATTTCACAGATGAGAAAACCAGAGCCTAGAGCAGTTAACAAGTTTGCCTCAAGATTCCACAGGAGGCAAGTTTTGATCATTTCCAGCTTCAATTAACCATTATGATATCCTGTTTAATGAATGAAAATTTCTCTATTTTTCCAGACCTGGGCTTGGTTCTATGAGGGGACATAACCAGACAAAAGATAGAGACTTCTCCTTTCCAATGAGTCAAGTCAGTTTTGGGAAACCTGTAAATAACATAGGAATAAACAAAGTACTTAGACATATATTTCTAACGTTTGTTGCTATCTAGCCATCAATTTGGTAAAGGGGCAGATGTGTTTGGGTTTGAACTCTTAAAATAGGCATAGGATCACTTACGGGTATTCAAACATGGGTAGTTTGTGAATAAACAAGGGTTGTATTGATAAGCATTGTAGAATGTGAACACATCAGGTTCAAAGACAAGATGAAACTTATGCCTGTAAAGTGGTGTTTGGCTACTGTGAGTTGTGCAGATCTGTGTCCAAAAACTCATTTTTGATATATGGGCCTGATATAGGTATAAGATGCCTTGGAAAACACCAGGTGGGAAGTTAGGCATTGTGGGATGTAATCTGAGCACGTAGGCAGTGACACTTTCAATCAGGCAGTGTAGGAAGGGGACAGTGACGAGAATGGGGTAAGTTTTTGGATCTTTGGACTAGAAAGCAAGCAGCAGTAAAGAAAATGAGCACATTTTCAGTGAAACTGAAGGACAAAAATAGATTTGGAGACAGGTTGGTTATAGGAGAAGCAAGAAAAGCCAATATTCAAGATCAATCCTGATTTTTCTGTTGTATTTCTAATTAATGTTCACATTGCCAGGACTGCATGTGCATGATTTTACTTGAAGAATAGAAGTATCATAGACTGGCATAATACAAAAATATCTAGTCTGATCATCATCCCTATTAACTCTTCTTTCATTCTAAGCCTTCAAGAATGAGAAACTTGCTTCTTAGTCCAAGAGAGACCATCATTGGACAGCTTGGACTTGCACTGAACTTGAAATCTGACTGCCTGTACTTCTATTTATTTATAGCAGTAGATAATTTAGAAACACAATACAAATAGGATAATCCCTTTTCATAACAATCCTATAATATCTGAAACTTCTTCCCATGTCAAATCAGTCTCTATTCTTCTCTTCAACTACTGAATGCCTCCTTTTCTCCAGGCTCCTCAGTATACTATTTTCTCTTTCCATTCTTTGTGGTCATGACATAAAGCTCTGTAATTGTCTACAAAGAGAAGCAGAATCCAGTGTGTTTATATCCTTCTTCTTTATCACAATTACAATAGTATTTTAATGGTAATTCACTAATTTCCTCATTCACTCAATACCTGCTAAATCAGGTCACTCTGCTGTTTGCAGAGGATAGAGAAGTGAATCCTATGGAGGAAAACCATTATCTTCATGGAAGTAGGGAAGACAGAATATATGAGAGGTAAATAATATAAAAGTGATTGGGAGAAAAAAATTCAAGCAGGATAGAGACATTCAACATAGGGAGTGAGAGTGGGTTTATAATCATTGGTTAAGGTGATTGGAGAGGTTTCACCAAGAAGATAAGATTAAGTTAATACTTAAGGAAGTAAAGAAATGAATCATGTGGCTATCTGGGAAAAGACAATTCCATAGAGGGGAAGCAAGAAGTTTGACTATTATGGCAAAGATGATATGTCAAAAATAAAACAACATAATACTAATAATAAAAACTGTGATTAGGCCAGTGTGGTGGAGAGAAGTAAGCTAGTAAGGCATTAGAAGATTAAGTCAGATGGAGTCTGATCATTAAGGACTTGGTGCTGTTAACCTAAGAGCAGTAGGGGAACTATTGGAACATTTGGAACAGATGAGTGATTTGATATGATTTTTAGAAAAAAAAACACTGTGGTTGCTTGTGGTGATTAGAGAAAAAGTGGAACAACTAGAGAATATTGTAATAATGTAGGTGATACATGTGAACCAGGAACAGTTGAATTCTAGATATAGTTTGAAGGTAGAGCTGACAAGATTGTCAGATGGATCAGAAGTGGGTATGAAAGTGGTGTTCACGATAACTCATATTTTCAGCCTGAATCATGATTTGATGAGATGAAAATGACAGGGTGAGTAGCAGGTTAGTAAGTGGTAATCAAGAATTCAGCTTTGTATCTGTTACATGTGACATTTGTGTGAGGATCTGGGGTAGAGAAACACACATTGTCCATTAACAGCATGTAGATGGAATTTAAACTGAGGATCTTAGATGATGCCACCAAGGAAGGGGGGAGGTACCAGAAGAGGTCAAACAATAGCCCTGTTGGCTCCTGGAGTGTTGACCCACATGGAATTGGAAGGATAGCCTCCTGTTCTCCTACAGAGCCACTTGTGCTAAACTCTTTAAGATCATATTTATTGAAGTAGACATCTAATCATGCAGAATCTCTGGGATCAATACTTGGCTCCAGCTTCTTTCTAAGGCAGCCCTGGGAAGACAGTGGTGATGGCTCTAGCATTTGGGTTCCTACATCTAAACCTTATTTTCCAGATTGTCTCAAAGAAGGTTGTGAACAATGCTGTGAACCCTTTAGCATAAGTCCACATGATCAATGAAATTGATAATAACATCAAAGGAAGAAATGTAGTTATATTTTCTTTTTGATCAGCTCAGAACACTTTGGAAAATCAACCACAAATTCACCTCCTGGTAGCTTATTAAATTCATGTTTTTTTTTCTTTCTCATCTGTGATATTGCTATTAGTACCCAGACATCTCAACTGCAAGTTATTTTTATATTGCACTCATAATTCATTATTATCAGGAGATATGAGTTAATTTAGAAGAGATAAGGGCTGGCCATTAAATACTTTACCCTCATTGGGCTTCACTATCTTCCTAATATTGTTTAATCTAAGTTTTGGACCTTTAACACTATTATCTTTATATCATCATTATATCATTTGTTCAAAGTCATGGCCTTCTTTTGCTACAAATAAAACCATAAATTTCTTTGAAATTAAAATTTTTACCCCTAAATATCAGCTCAGCTGGTAGTTTAGTCTTTCCTATGTGGATCTCACTGACCCTACCATTCTCATGTTCAGTATTTATTTGTTCACTCATTCATTCAGCAATATTTTTTGATTGTTTGCTATATTCTTGGCACCACATTAGCATGATGATGAACAGGAAAGACATGAATATGTTTCAACTGTATTTTTCTTTTAAAAATATCTGTAGATACATTTTTAAGTTTTCTTTCCCTTTTCTCCACATTTTATCATTTGCAATTATACTTAAAATTGCATTTTTGAGAACATCATAACACTTTTGAGTCATAATCTCTTTAGGAGTCTCATGTCATGAATAATTCATATCTTTTCTCTAAACATTTTTCAGACATTCATATAGTTTAGGGCGTACAATTCATGATGTCCTGCTGTCTTTTTCTTGGAAAAAAATAAAATCTGAGATAACGCACTTTTTTCTAAAATTATTATTTTCACTTCATCAATCAATTCTTGCTCAGAACGAGATGCAAAGTGGTTGTTTCATCTGGCTATTTTCTTACCATTTTACAGACTAAATTGTCATTAATGATAATCAGGAACCTGCTTCATAGTTGGTTTTTATCCAGATAAAAGTTGGCCTACTCATGGTTGGTTGAAGTCTTCTTTCACTGCTGATAATAATAGGAAACTTGCTTTTTTCTTCACCACAAATTCTTACACCGTTTTGGGTACTCCATAATGGTCACTGATATCATTTACTCAGTTTCCTAGCGTATTCTGTCTTCAGGAAATGTAAATTTCCATGCAGATATTAGTTTTCTGGACCTTTAGTATTTCTCTTTTTAAAATATCTTAGTTCTTCCATTATTATGTTCTAATTTTAACATAAAATTATTTTTAATTTATTTGATAGGCTCAGGATTGAGTGAGATAGAGAATAGAGCTCTCATCTGTTGCTTCACTCCCCATATGCCCTCAGTGGCTGGGGCTGGGCTGAGACTAGAGGTAGGAGCTGGGAATGCAATCCAGTGGCAGAAACTCAATTATTTGAACTATCACTGCTGCCTCCCAGGGTCTGTGTTAGTGAGAAGTTGGAGTTGGGTGCCCAAGCTGGGACTTAAAACCAGGCAATCTGATGTGGGACGTCATTGTCTTAACCACTAGGCTTAATGCCCATGCCAATTATGTTCTAATTTAGAGGCTGATCCATCCCAACTCAGAGACTCATTGTTTTGTAGTTTTCAATCAACAAATATTTATTTATCTAGAGAAATAACAGAATTAAGCATTATTAGTAATGGAGCATTAATGGTATGTCAGGCACTTTGTAAAGTGTTTTAGTTTGGTTTAGTTACGTTATAAGTTACATATAAGTGATCTTTAGTTACATGTAAGTGATGTTTATAATCCAACTGAGACACATAAATTAACAGAGGATCCCAAGGTTAAATTTCCAAATGGAGGGGCTGATGATATTCTATTCTCTGGTGTCTAGCAATGGACAATTCTCAGGGAATTTACATTCCAAGGATGAAATCAAATGGTAAATAAGTAAACAAGATGCCTTCAAGTGGTATGTGCTATGAAGAAAAACAATCTTGGGAATGTGGCACAGACGTGGGGAAAAGGACGATAGCTTTTATAAGGTGGTCAGTGAAGGCCTCTTAGAGGAGGTGACAGTTGATAATGCAGGGTGCTGTCAGGAACAAGTAACAGAACAACATAACCCCCCAAAATCATAGAATAATTTGTTTTCTTACCTGAAAAGATATCTTAGGATATAAGGGCTCAAGGAAAAGTTCATTCAGGCACTAAGGATGTAAGGGAACATCCTATCTCAGCACATAGACTAGTTATCTCCTTGTTTTCAAGGTGACTGTAGCACTTCTAACCATCCCATCTTCGTATACTTTAGGCAGAGTCTTTAGGCAAAAGAGATAGCTAGCCCCCATGGGCCTCTTTTTTATTATCCACCCCCTCAAAACATTTCAAGGAATACAAACTTCAGGTCTCTTTTTATCAGCAAGGAAATCTTTGTTCCTAGCAGACTTCATTTTATTATGAAATTACTATGATTGACTTAGAGTTGAAGTCTTGAAATTCAGCTGCTGGAGCTGGGGTTCGGTTCACTTTTCTTAAATAAATAAATGAATGAATAGAGGTCACACAACCAAAATTTAAGGGGGCACCAGTGCCTATGGTGGGCTTAGTCCTGAGCAATGAGGAGTCAATTATGTGACAATTATGTGACAATCCCAGAGAAGCAAACAATAGGTGCAAAGCCCTAAGAATAGGAACTGACTCATTGTGTTCAGGGGACAGAAAGATGGTGGCTGAGCATTAATCATTGAGCATTATAGGAGGCAGAGGAATTGGAAATGGTGAAGCGTATTTGAATCTGAGTTCAGAAGCTATAGTGCCTAGGTTCAAATGACAAACCTGCATTTATTATTTATTTGACTTTTCACACAAATTATCAGACCCCATCTGTGTCTTGGTTTTCTCATCCTTTAAATGCATATGAAAGTGATACATGACTCATGGAATTGCTGAAAGATTAAAATAAGACAAAAACACCACAACAGGGCCTGGAATATGGTAGATGTCCATGAATCTATCATTGCAATCATGAATAAATCATTGGTTCAAGGTTTAGATCATGTAGCATCTTTGAGCTACTATATATATATATATATATATATATATATATATATATATATATAAAAATAATTTATTTGACAGGTAGAGTTAGAGAGAGAGACAGAGAGAAAGGTTTTCCTTCCATTGGTACACCCCCCAAATGGCCGCTACGGCCGGCGCTGTGCCAATCCGAAGCCAGGAGCCAGGTGCTTCCTCCTGGTCACCCATGCAGCTGCAGGCGCCCAAGCACTTGAGCCATCCTCCACTGCCCTCCTGGGCCACAGCAGAGAACTGGAATGGAAGAGGAGCAACCAGGACCAGAACCCAGTGCCCATACAGTATTCTGGCGCCACAGGCAGAGGATTAGCCAAGTGAGCCAGTGTGTCGACCCTGGGCTACAATATTTTAATTTAAAATTTGATGCTGGTATAGTATTCTATGCAGGCAATGATCAAATATGATTTCGATTTTTGAAGAATCATTATTTCTGCCTCATATAGATTGGTGTGTGTGTGTATAGGAGTAAGTGCAGGATGATTAGTAAGATTTTATTCAGTCACGTGAACATGTTGACTAGAATGAATGCACTGGGAAGAGAGGTACAGCCAACAGAACTTGTTAACATTTTACACTTGCCTTTATAGTGAAGGGAAATAAGGGCTTATAAATATTTGACTCAAAAATTGAGAAAATGGTTATGTCCTTTTTTAAGACAGGGAAAGGACCTATAGGATTCACAAACCTGCTCAAGAATTATTTGCAGCAAAATGTTAAAGAATCTTCCTTTTTTTTGTCCTTAAGTCCATTTTCCATATTTCTTAATAGAATATTTTTTAACACTTCCTATTTGGTAACTCACTTGCTACTAATTTACACACTTGATCTGATAATAGATAAAACGATTTGTAAAGATGATCTTTGTCCAACTGGTTTACCACAGAGCAGAAGTGAGAACATAATGAATTTAGCACTAGTTTGTTGAATATGTCCCAAAGCTTTTGAAGCCCAGCTGTTCAAGTTTAGTAAGTGATTCTTATGAAAAATGATTTGTAGTTATTTTCCAATTTTAGTTTCCCTACAGTTTCCTTCCAGTTGTTGGTGCCTGTTTTTTTTTTTTTTTTTTGTAAGGTAGAAATGATTTTAATTTCTTTTGCTTTGAGAGTCAGGTTAAAACAGCAGAGAAAATAACCATTTCACTTTAGCCCTATTGCATTCCTTTGTGCTGGTCCAGAAGACTTTTCAGTGGTGGGTAGCTACATAGCCCCTCCCACTCATCTCTAGCAATGTCTTGCAAGGATGTAATCATGGCATCTAGCTCTGCACATCAGGTTGATTTTTTTTCTAATGTTTTACTGAAAATCAGTAGCATTTAAACAAAGGGAGTTCATAAATTTCTTGCAACTAGTGCAAATCTTACTGCATTTTGACAAGGACAACAAAAATATCACAAGTTACGATTTTCATTTGCAAGAACAACTCTTGTGCTTGTTTGGCTTTGTTATGTACTGCAATTCAGAGGTATGTATGAAGATAGACAGTTGTTTGATGTGCCTAGAGTCAAAACTGTCATTTGCATGCCATGAGTATTTGGGTACCTAAATTATTTTAGCAATAGTGATGTTGAAATAAGATAAACCACCTCTTTCCACTTTTCTCCCTTGTGGAAAAAATTACTACCTCAGTCAGGATATTTATGGTTGTAACATACAGCAAAATGACTTGAAGTAGTTTTTGCAGAAAATCTGGGCTTAAGAATCAAAAGAAGAGTAGAAGAAATTTTTACAAGCCAAAGTCCAGAGAAGTTTTAGGAATCTTAGGAAACAGGACTGACTTTGAATTATTCCAGGGCTGCTTTCCTTTAAATCTCCATTTCTCTTCTTTTTTAAAACAAAACCTAGCAGATCACTTTCCATTGATGCTTTGAAGCTGTATCTTCCCAACTTCACTATCAAGAAGTCCGTGTTCCTACCTCTGAACTCAATTTGGAAAATTCTTGAAACAAGAATACTGACCAGTTAGGTTAAGGCAGAAACCAAACCATCACTAAATTGCTGCCACAATGGAGTCAAGGTCATGTAGTAAGACAGTAGCCCCTGTAGTATTCACTAAAGGAACCATTTGAAAGATGGCCAGTAGGAGATAGAGGTCAGTTCAGCAAAGAGGGATAAAAAATTGCTGATACCGAAGTGGTGCACATCAGTTTCAGTCTCTTAGTGTTAATACTCATTGGGTGACTTTCTTCCATATTTAGAAATCTAATTTAAGGGGCTGGTGCCTTCGCTCACTTGGCTAGTCCTCTGCTTGCGGTGCCGGCATCCCATGTGGGAGTCGGGTTCTGGTCCTGGTTGCTCATCTATCTTCCAGTCCAGCTCTCTGCTGTGGCCCGGGAGGGCAGTGGAGGATGGTCCAAGTGCTTGGACGCCTGTACCTGCAAGGGAGACCAGAAAGAAACACCTGGTTCCTGGCTTCGGATCAGTACAGAGCCGGTCGTAGTGGCCATTTGTGGGGTGAACCAATGGAAGGAAGACCTTTCTGTTTCTCTCTCTCTCTCACAGTCTCTGTCAAAAAAAAAAAAAAAAAAAAAAAGAAGAAGAAGAAGAAAAGAAATCTAATTCAAGATCAGCACTTTCCTAGCAGGTGACTCTTAGTTCAATTGTTTTGCTTTCTTTATGTCTTTGTTTTAGAGAAGTTTTTAAATTGACTATTGTGCTTCAAGAACCTTCCCTCTAAAGTAGTTGTATGGAGCTCCTCATGTCATGGATCTGAATTATAATGGGAATTATTTTATGCATATACAAATAACTGATTGATAGGCCACAGCAGAGTTATTTATTTGGAATGGATAATAACAGATATATAAGGAATTATACTTATTTATTCATTTTTTATTTATTTGAAAAGCAGAGTAATATACAGGGAGGGAGGGGGGAAGGGAGAGAGAGAGAAGAGCAAGTGAGGACATTTTTTGGTTCACTCCCCAAATGCCTGCAATACCAGGATTGGGCCAGGCCAAAGCCAGGAGCAAGGAAGTCTATCTAAGTCTCCTTCATGAGTGGTAAGGGCCCAACCACTTGAGCCATCATCTGCATTAGGAGGGAGCTGGATCAGAAGTGGAACAACTGGAACTCAAGTTTGCACACTGATAGTGAATACAGCTGTTCCAAGTGGTGGCTTTACCTGTTGTGCCACCATGGCAACCCTGGAATTTTATTTATAGCTGTCATAATCCCTACATTCTATAGAATAAGTGAGAGAAAAGATAAGTGATTTTCTGAAGGTCACAGATTTCACCAGGAAAATCAGTGCTAAAAACCTCAAGTTGCCATGTCTTTGACAGTTTCATATTTTTTCCATTGCTCTGGTTAAGAAAAAGTAAGAATAAATTGACCAAAAATTATGAATGTGACTTTATACAGTATGACTAACTCTACATTAAGTAAATAATTCAACAAATAGTAAAAAAAAAAGACAAAAAGCACTGTTCCTCTACAGGCAAGACAAGGGCTGTTTAAATCATTGCTTCTCAACATGTCAATTTCACTTCTACAGATTGCCTTTTAGGTGCTCTGTTAGTTATCACAGGTCAGGGATAACGTATGGTAATTGTCCTTTTGAGACTGGCTTATTTCACTAAGTATCATGTTTTCCAGAATCATCCCTTTTGTTGCAAATGACTGGATTTCAGATCTTAGTTAAAAAATAAGAGTGGCAATAAGAAAGGGAAGAGAAAGAGGAGTGGGAGAATGGGTGGGAGGGTGAGCATGATGGGAACAATCACCATGGTCCTAAAGTTATAATTATGAAGTATATGAAGTTTGTAACTGTAAAGCTGTACAGTTCTATATACATTCCTACAGACTTCTAAGAGTACAGGTTAAAAACTTGCCATGGGACCTCAAATCCCATTAAGCTGAGTGGTAAAAATACCATCTTGTGTGTAACAGTGATCATATTGATAGGATTAAGTGCTAAATCGATCATATAAATAGGGTTGAATGTCTGGTAACAATAATAGACTTAAAAAGGAGTGAATGCTCCAACATGGGAACCAGTGCACACAATAGACTCATAGAATGACAATAGCTTTGAGTAGCACTCCAAACTCAGAGTCAGACCTTAAGGTATTCTGGTGTGGCTGAAAAACCCACGAGAGCATTTCAGGCATGGAAAGCTAAGATATTAAGGCAAAAACTGTCCTACATGAAGGACTGTGGTGAAAGAGACCCAGTGGAAAGAACTGGTCATCAAAGAAAGGAGTACTTTTCTCTGAAGGGAAGAGAGAACTTCCACTTTGCCTATAGCTTTGTCTGAATACTGAAGGAGTTTGTGCATTCAAAAGGCTTGCATAGGCTAGGCAGCTCATGTCAAGATCCTCGAGTGATCACTGATGTTATAGATAAGAGTGTTAACTGTTAAATTAATAACAGGAGACACTTTGCACTCACTTTCCATGCAGGACCTCTGTCCTCAAAGAGTTGTATTATAAGAGTTAACAGTAAAAATTATTCTCAAAGATTTTATTTCATTTTAGTGTATTAAGTGGAGGATATGCTTATATCTCGTAACTTTTAGATATGCCTAAGTGTCCAACTCCATTGCTTATTTTCTTAGATGTTTCCTTAATTAATGATAAAACTCGTTCTCAAGGACTTACTTTCTTTTAATGTATTAAGAGGAGGATATTCTTATGTCTCACAAGAAATAAGTATATCTAATTGCTCACAAAAAATATATCATTCTTGGGTGCTTCTTTAAAGTTAAGTTTCTAAAAAAAGTGAAATTAACTTCAAGATTCAATGACTTTGAACAGCCCTTGTCTTGACTGTTGAGTAACAGTTTTTTTGTGTGTGTGTTTGTGCAAATTGTTGAGCTCTTTACTTAATAGAGAGCTGGTCGTGTATAAAGTTAATTGAAAATGGATCTTAGTAGAAAATGGGAGAGGGAGGAGAATGAGGGGTGGTTTTGTGGGCAGGAGGGTGGGTATGGTGGGAAGAATCACTGTATTCCTAAAGTTGTACTTATGAAATGCATGGAGTTTGTATTCTTTAAATTAAAGTTTTCCTTGGAAAAAATAAAAAAAGAATGAATGTGAAAGTGATGTTGGATCAATCTGGTTCACTCTGATGAACTCTTGCTGGCATTTGACATAGAATATGAAGATGACCAGAGAATATGAGGTAAAAGGGAGGTGTCTTGGGCAGAGAGATGCTTACCTATGTCCTTCAGGCAGTACTTGTGTGTTGGGCAGTTGAGGTATAGCAGAGGAGATAGAATCCTCTCTCTCCTCTCAATTCTTTCCCATCAGACACTATTCAACACTTCTGTCCTCAAACAGCACCTCTTGTGTTTTGCCACTGATTCAGCAGCAGTTTAGTCCTCGTTTTCTCTGCTTCCCAAAAGGCCTCCTTCCAACCCATCATCACCATAGTGATCTGTCTAAAATGCAAATTGGATTGCATCATGCTCCAGCTTAAAATAGTGCAATGCCTACCCTTTCCTCTAACCAGACAGGATAAAATTCATTCCTTTCACACCAGCATGCCTCTCTGTCTCTTTAGAATTAATTCTTAACTAAACCTAGTCCCTGATTTTCTATTTTGAGCTGATCTAATCATTAAAACTGGAGGTTAGGATGACAATCATTCCTTTTTATGATTCTAGCAATGAGCAAATATTTACTGAACTGGATCACTTTTCAATCAGATTCTGTATAAAAACCAAGTCATTTAGTGAATAAATTAATGATTTTTGACAATGCTGTAGATATAAAAAATTGATGTTATATTTCACTTTCTTAATATTTCAAAATTAGATTCAGTGATAGTATAGTAGTATAAGTAACAGATAAAATAAATAGAATTTTAATTTTGTGATCCAATTTGCAGCTTGAGGGAATATCTTGGCAATTGGTGCAAAGCTAAATTCTGACCAAAGCTAGGCAAAGAATTTTTCTTTCCTGTTCAGTTTTTGATGCTCTAGGATTATTTAAATTTTTTGCCTCTTTGAATTTCTTTTCATGCTTTTTGCTACTTCATTTTTGAAAAGAGTGAGTGCAACAAATAAAGAACAGTTGCTACTGGGGCAACAGACTGTAAGCCCTGATATACATAGCAAACAACCCACCCCTGCAGGAGACATGTCATTCTTCTTTGTCTGAAGGACAGTTTACTGATCCCATTTCTGGGGATTATGCTTTGCAACAAAGACATTATGCTTTGCTTTGTTGCCAGCTAGAAAGTCAAAGCTGAAGCTGCCCTTTTAATTCAAGAATGACACTTTATTTTTTAAAAATGATCTTGTTTATTTATTTGAGAGGTAGAATTACAGACAGTAAGAGGGAGAGACAGAGAGATCTTCCATCTGCTGGTTCACTCCATAAATGGCCACAGTGGCCCAAGCTGAGCTGATGTGGAGCCAGGAATCAGGAGCTTTTTCTGGGCCTCCCATGCTGGTGCAGGGGCCCAACAACTTGTGCCATCTTCTGCAGCACTCCCAGGCCACAGCAGAGAGCTGAATCAGAAAAGGAGAAGCCTGGACTAGAACCGGCACCCATAGGGGATGTCACAGGTGGAAGATTAACCTACTGTGCTGCAGCACTGGCCCCAACACTTACTTTTGAGTTAGTGAATTTATTTCTTGATCTGCATATAAACATAGGAATATTTGTATAGCTTTACTACCTTCAGATCATCTTTAAAATAGTACCCATTAAAGATGCCTCTGAGTGGTGTTATGTAGAGAAATTAAGAAATCTAGAGTATGGCCGGCGCCGCGGCTCACTAGGCTAATCCTCTGCCTTGCAGCGCCAGCACACCAGGTTCTAGTCCCAGTCAGGGCACCGGATTCTGTCCCGGTTGCCCCTCTTCCAGGCCAGCTCTCTGCTATGGCCCGGGAGTGCAGTGGAGGATGGCCCAAGTGCTTGGATCCTGCACCCCATGGGAGACCAGGGGAAGCACCTGGATTCTGCCATCAGATCAGCGCGGTGCACTGGCCACAGCGCGCCTGCCGTGGCGGCCATTGGAGGGTGAACCAATGGCAAAGCAATACCTTTCTCTCTGTCTCTCTCTCTCTCACTATCCACTCTGCCTGTCCAAAAAAAAAAAAAAAAAGGAAAAAAAAAGAAAAGAAATCTAGAGTAAGAAGATAATTCAGTAGAGCAGAAGGCTGTAGGAAAGTTGAATTCAGAGAAGTTCAACAGCAATCCAGACTGAAGTATCCTCAGGAGGAACTGTTTTGGTGTGATCCAGGTATAGAGAGAGTGGAGCTAAACTTGGAGGATATGGTGAGGTGGGGTCTGACCCTAGATATCCTAAGTATCAAATTCAAAAAATCAGCTCTCCTGCAGCCATACAGATTCTCAGAACCATTGTGCTGATATTAACTGCATTGACCTAAACTCTCTCTTGAACAGGATGAGGCTGCCCTCTTTTAGTATAGAGACTCTGAAACCCTAGGAGGTAGACTGATGTCCTCGTTTCTGATGAATTAAGCTTCTCTCAGTCTTCATACCCTGGACCATGTCTGCCACCCAGAGACACATTATTGAAATTTATTGCATAAAGTAAGACTTACTATGTTCATCAATATTTGTAGGTCAGGTAATAGGGTTTGTTGTTTGATAGAGCGGTATCTCAGAAAGCTGATTTTTAGACATTGATCCTGCCTCACTCTTGGCTTGTTTGACCTTAATTCTTCTGGTTGTTGGTATCCATCTTCAGGCTCCAGTCCATATGTGTTTTGCCCTCATGGCTCCCACAAACATCAAGCTTGTTGGTGCTTAGTCTATAGCAGCTCCCCAGATGTTCTGCACAGGCACGCCTGTACTTCAATCCCTCTCGTAATTTTTCTCTGACCATTCTTCTTGGCCCATTCCCTATGCTTCTGCATTTCATTTGTATTGGGCCCTATGGGTCTTTTCTAGCATTGAGTCATAAGATCCATTGGGATCATCCATTTTTTACGCACCAGATGTTTACATTTCCCCAAATCCAGTCAGCTAATATGACTTGCTCATACTTCTTTAGGCTCCTTCTCAGGCCTACTTCTTCCTCTTCATCAAAATCTCCAATCCTGTTTGCCCATATGTGGGTGGTTCTAGCATCCTATAGGCATCTCCGGGATGCAGTCTTTGCTATCCACAAACCATCTGGCGTTTTGATGTAGACATTTCTCTTCTATATACTTTTTCCAGTTGCCAGCTTGATGACTTATTCTTTTTTTATTTTTGACAGGCAGAGTGGACAGTGAGAGAGAGAGAGAGAAAGGTCTTCCTTTTGCCATTGGTTTACCCTCCAGTGGCCACCGTGGCCAGCGTGCTATGGCCGGTGCATCGTGCTGATCCGAAGGCAGGGGCCAGGTGCTTCTCCTGGTCTCCCATGGGGTGCAGGGCCCAAGCACTTGGGCCATCCTCTACTGCACTCCCGGGGCATAGCAGAGAACTGGCCTGGAAGAGGGGCAACCGGGACAGAATCCGGCGCCCCAACCGGGACTTGAACCCAGTGTGACGGTGCCACAAGGTGGAGGATTAGCCTGTTGAGCCACAGCGCCGGCCCCAGCTTGATGACTTATATACAATTATAGGTCACACTATTCTGAAAAATATTTTGCCCACCCAGTGATCCCAGTGTTCTTGCCCATGGGTAAAACTGAACTCTCTTTGTTGTGACTTGGTTTTTATGGCACTCTTGTGTGAAAAGTCTTTCCTTTGCTTTCTGCCAGTTGTCAGGGCTCAGTTCTGGCATCTTTTACCACTTGTGCAAAATTTTGTATGACTCTTTCAGAATGGAAGTCATGCTTTGTTGGGTGATTTTTTCTCTTAGTTCACCAACAATGATCTTATGTTGTCAGATGTGTTCTAAGTGTATTGATGTTAGAAATCTTTCCTTGTTTGTCCTTGGTGTCACCTTGGGATGAATTTCAGTATATACAACATCCTCTAGGCTTATAAATATATGCCCTGAGCTTTAAAAATACATTTTATTTCACCATTTCTAATTAAAGGTGCCAAAAATTTTAAGCCACAGTAAGATATTCACTGTTATTTGCAGATGTTTTGAAATCCTTTTATTGTAGGATCCTTGAGCATGCTGCCCAAAATATAAAATGGCTAAAGAAAGAGGGAATTCCTTCTCTTCTATTAAATTATGCCACAAGCATACAAAACCAAGTCAATGCTTTACTGAGAAAAATTGAGTAGGGATGACTCAGTGTCCAAAGATTTTATCATTATCACCTTTATTCCTATATTTCTATAGTTGCAAATAAACTCTATTTATTGCTCTCTCATGTAGAATTGTCAGTGCTCATCATTGGTCAATTAGTAGCAGTCATAAGTAACAGTAAAAGTGGTAGACATCATTGTAACAAAAGTAACTATTATCTTCAATTTATGGTGGTTTTTTAATGTCAAGCATTGTGCTTGGAATGATGCATACATTATTTCATGCACCCATATGAGGTATTATTATATGCAAGAGCACTGAACTTGCTGAAAAATGCTAATAACTTTTCTAAGGACTATAGCTGTATTGTACATCTCAAATCTATCTACTTTCAAAGATAGTCTTTTAAACACCAGGGCTGGTGTTGTGGTGCAGTGAGCTAAGCTGCTGCCTGAAACATATCAGATATGTTATCTCATATCATATATATATATATATATATATATATATATATATATATATATCTCATATCAGAGCACCAGTTCTTGCTGCTCTGCTTCCAATCCAGCCCGCTGATAGTACACCTGGGAAATCAGTGGAGGATGGCCCAACTACTTTGGCCCCTGCCAACCAGGTAGGTAGAGCTCCAGGCTCCTTGCTTCATCTTGGACAAGCCCCAACTATTGTGGCCATTTGTGGGGTCAACCAATGGATGGAAGACAAATTTGGCTTCAAATGAAGAATTTATAAAACCAAAAAGCTAAACATTTCCTTCTCTAAAAAATCATAAAAATGCCTGAGTCCAGAGTAACATTATTTCAGTGAAATAAATGGAAAAATCTGTACAAATTTTACTAGCCTTTTTTTAAAATTTGTTTTGTTGGGACCTTATTTATTCTGTGATTGCATAAGGTTAATTGAAGCCTGAATTTTCTGAAGGTACTGATGTATGGTCTACAGTATCTTGGAGGGTGATTTTGAGTAGTTCAGAGATCCAGTGTCAGATAATCAGCTCTGAAACTCCATTGCCCTTTATCAGGCTTTCACAGTTTTGGGGGTACTGATATTCACAACAACTAGTTGTGTAATATTCTAGAGTTCACCTTAATATGTACTTTCGCAATTTGGGGCAATCAAATAATTGTGTGAAAGTACTGAACATTGAATGTACAGATTATTTACTAGTGCATTATTTTTTATATTGTTGTTGATTGGAATACATTAAAGACTAAGGCTGTGAATCCAGTTGACTCAGTCTACTGACTCAATAGTTTCATTTATTTACAATTTCAGTCAGAATACATCATTTGCAGTGCCGCTGCAGTGTATGCTGAAGATCTAATGTGTGAAGCTTGTCTGTAGTCAAACCAGTTGAAATCTGACAAGTGATTTGTAGTTCACTGATTAGTCCTATGTGGCGTGTGTGTGTGTGTGTGTGTGTGTGTGTGTGTGTGTGTGATTTGTTCATGGCACCAATTCAGGAAATGAAAAACAGAAACATTTAACACATAAAATAAAAGAGTATTTTGCATGGGCCGTTTGAAAGTGTAAAATTGCTTAGTTGTTTTCATAGTGTATGCATTTTTTCTGAGCAGATTGCTCTGGTTAAGAGTTAATAGTGGTACAATTATAGAAACAATGTTCCTCTACTTCTATTACTGCAGAGCCTTCAGTCCTGCTTTGAAGAAGTCTTTAGGATGTGTTACAGGATTCTTCAGAGAATTTTCTTGCTCAAGGTATAGTGCTGTGATTGTGGCGATGGGTCTGAAAAAGCGCAGAGGTGCTTCGGGACATTGCCAAGACTGTAGCTTCCAATATTTTTGGATGCCAAAGCCATGGCATCATCTGATACACTATGTTATGTCTCCAGCCTACTAAGTGGGTAACTGTTTACTTCTCCCCTTAATACATCCTGTGTAGATTCAATTTGTAGACATTTTTGTTCTTGATGGCTTACATTGTGTCACAGTCATGTATCCTAACTTTTGGCCAAGTTCTCATTGACTAAGGATATATTTGAGGATTAGTAAAATGCTGTACTTGAAATTGCCCCTTTTCTTCAGCCTGCGGGTGTTTTCCTTCTCAAGAGGGATTCAAGTCTCTTACTCAAATTAATCTTTGGACAGCAGTTTCAGAATACAGATTTGTACTTTGGATGTAGTTAAAATCTTAATGCATTCACAAGTTTGATCTGCACTAATTCTGTACATTAATGTCAGCTAAGTATTCCTTGACCTCTATGTTATACTCCAAATGCATTCTTTTGTGAAACATAGTAGTCCTTGCATTCCAGTTAATGAAAACAAGAAGTTCAAGAAAATTAAAGTGGCTTTCACGACAGCTCTCTTTCTTCTCCCTGCTTCTAATCATACTCCCTCCTTTTCTGCTTTCTTCCTTTTCCCCTTCCTGCCTCCTTGCTTCTTCCTTCATCTCTCACTCTCCTTTTTTCCTGCCTTTCCTTCCGTCCTTTCTGCCTCCCTTTCTTCACCTCTCATTGTTTGCTCCCTCCCTCCCTTCCTGCAACTTGATTTTCCCTTTAAGGGTGTGAGGATCAGCCATCAGTACAAGTCAGAGTTCACCTGCCTCAGTTGGACACTCAGCTTTTCTGTATTAGAGCTGTTGTGCACACTGACTTTTGGTTAGTATCTAGTGATAATGTATTAGAATTTCAGATCTGTAATAACTGTACTTCTAAAAAAACCCCTACAAGTCCTTGCTAATTGTTGCAGATAAATCCTGCTTTTGAGTTCTGTTGAATCCATGCTCATTTTCAGTCATGGTCAGTCACATAGCACACTATGTATTCAGGCTTTTCTGAAGTTATGCTTTTGGGTGGTGTAATATGCTGCATTGCGCCTAATCTTTGTTTCTGTCAGAAAATAAACATTGGAAGTGGAAGAATTGGAATTACAGCATGTTCTGAATATTTATCTATTGATTCAGATTTTTTGGACAGAAGGATTGACTTAGCTGAATGTTCAATATCAAGTAAAGAGCAAACTTCATGTGTAAAAGAAACTTTATTAAATGTCAACCGTATGAACTCTACTGTTCTCAGTGAAATTGTATAGAGGGAACAGATCAACCCTGGTACTCTTGGAGCTTTTAGTGTAGTGGGAAAGATATTCACTGGACAAGGAACTAATTACAAGTACAGTACAACCTGTGAGCAGATTGGAAGGATATAATGGAAAACTTGCTTCCTACACCATGAAATCTTGAGAGAAATATTAAAACATATTAATCTGTGGCAGATATAAACATTACACTGTATGAAGAATGTTTTAATCAAGAGAACCTTGAAATGTAAATTATTTTTATAATGAAATTAATGATCTGGGAGTATTTAAATTTTTGTGATATTTAAACAGGTCTTTAATAAGTAACATGCATAATGAACAACAGCAAGAGATAAAAAGATGAAAAAGACCAAAAGAAAAACTATAGATTAAACTATGGGAAAATACTAGTTATAAAGCTCATCCCTCTCCCATGTCTGTCTTAACTGCCCACTTCAGGGCCTCTCCTAATTGCTAATTATTACTTAATGAACCCCAAGATGCATTTGAATGCTTTAATATAACCCTTAAGAGACCTGCTATGTACATCTAATTTATAACTAACAAGGGAGCAAGCTTGGGTTTCTATGTGAGAGTCATAAACCTAAGGTTGGCCCAGCCCAGTACTGTAGGCTCATTTTGGCATATTTTGCCACATAATTATGTCAGGTCCGGTGAAAGGTTTAAAAATGGGCCTCACTTTGTTTCCCAAAGATACCTTTTACTTAAGGAATACAAACTTCATGCATTTCATATGTACAGCTTTAGGAGTATAGTGATTCTTCCCATCATAACCTCCCTCCCACCCACACTCCCACCCCTCATCCTCCTCCCTCTCCCATTCCCAGGCTCATTCTCCACTAAGATCCATTTTCTATAAACTTTATACACAGAAGACCAACTCAATACTAAGTAAAGGGTCCAACAATTTGCACAGGATAAAAAAAAGATCTGTTCCTCAACGATCGACACAAGGTATGTTCAGAGTCATGGCATTTTGAAGTTAATTTCACTTTTTTTTAAAAGAACTTAATTAAGTATAAAGAAGCACGCAAGAATGATATATCCTTTGCAAGCATGTAGACATAATTATAATACAACTCTTTGAGGACAGAGGTTCTCAAAGAAGTTAGTGTACAGTGTCTCCTGTTGTTGCTGAACAATTAGCACTCTTAAGTATGACATCAGTGATCACTTGAGGCTCTTTACATGAGCTGCCTAGCCTATGCAATCCTTTTGAAAACACAAATTCTTTCAGAATTGAGACAAGACTATAAACAAAGTGAAAGTTCTCTCCTCTCTTCTTTGATGACCACTTCTTTCCACTGGGGTCTAACCCACAAAGGTCCTTCATGTAGGACATTTTTTGCCACAGTGTCTTGGATTTCCATGCCTAAAATGCTCTCATGGGCTTCTCAGCCAGACCAGAGTGCCTTAAGGGCTGATTCTGAGTTTGGAGTGCTACTCAAAGCAATTGTCATTCTATGAGTCTGCTGTGTGGACTGGTTCCCATGTAGGAGCATGCACTCCTTTATATTTCTATTATTATTACAAGACATTTAATCTTATCCATATGATTAGTTTAAGACACAAGATGGTATTTTTACCACCCAGCTTAAAGCGATTTGGGGTCCCATGGTAAGTTTTTAAACTGTACCATTAGAAGTAAGTCGTCTGTAGGAATGTATGCAAAACTATATAGCTTTACAATTAAACTTCATACACACTTCTTAATTACAACTTTAGGAACATGGTGATTGTTCCTACCAGCCTTCCTTCCAATGTCTTGCATGGTTTCCCCAATGTTCTTGATTAATTTGATGTTGTTGGGTCGTGGATTTAGATCTTTAATCCATGTTAAGTGGATTTTTGTGTAAGGTGTAAGGTAGGGGTCTTGCTTCCTACTTATGCATTTGGAAATTCAGTTTTCCCAGCACCATTTGTTGAAGAGGCTGTCCTTGCTCCAGGGATTGGTTTTAGCTCCTTGGTCAAATATAGTTGGTTGTAGCTGTTTGGATTGATTTCTAGCATTTGTAGTGTGTTCCATTGGTCTATCCATCTGTTTTTATACCAATACTAGGCAGTTTTTATTACAACTGACTTGTAGTATGTCTTGAAATCTGGTATTTTCATGCCTTTGACTCTGGTTTTGTAAGTTTGATTTAGCTATTCAGGGTCTCCTATGTTTCCAAATGAGTTTCAGCACCATTTTTCTATATGTGAGAAGCATGTCTTTGGTATTCTGATTGCTATCACATTTAATCTATAATTGCTTTTCAAAGAATGGACATTTTGAATAATTTGATTCTTCTAGTTCATGAATATGGACTATTTTTTTCCATTATTTGCATCTTCTTCTATTTCTTTGTTTAATGTTTTGTGATTCTCATTGTAGAGATTTTTGACATACTTGAATAAATTTATTCAATGATATTTGATTTTTTTGTAGCTATTTGAATGGGGATGATCATTAAAATTCTTTCTTAGCCATGGCATTTTCTGTGTATACAAAGGCTGTTGATTTCTATGTATTGATTTTATATCTTGCTACTTTACCAAACAATTGTTTGACTTTCAATAATCTCTTAGTGGAGTCTTTTGTATCCCCTATATATAGAATATTGTCATCTGCAAATAGGTGTAATTTGACTTCCTCTTTCCCAATTTGTATTGCTTTGATTTTTTTTTCTTGCCTAATGTTTCTTGCTTAAACTTCCAGGACTATATTGAATAGCAATGTTGAGAGTGGGCATTTTTGTCTGGTTCTAGATCTCAGTGGGAATGCTTCCAACTATTCCCCATTTAATAGGAAACTGGCAATCTTTTGTAATAGATAGCCTTGACTGTGTTGAGGAATGTTACATCTATACCCAGTTTTGCTTGGAGTTTTCATCATGAAACATTGTTGTATTTTATCAAATGCTTTACCTGTGTCTATCGAGATAATCTTGTGGTTCTTGTTCTTCAGTGTGTTAATGTGATGTATCACTTTGATGCTTTGCGAGTGTTTAATTATCCTTGCATTCTGAGATAAATCCCACTTGGTCTGGTTAAATGATCTTTCTGATGTGTTGTTGGATATGATTGACTAGAATTTCGTTGAGGATTTTTGCATCTGTGTTTATCAGGGAAATTGGTCTGTAGTCCTCTTTCTCTGATGCATCTTTTTTAGATTTAGGAATTAAGGTGATGCTGGCTTCATAAAAAGAATTTGGGATGACTCTCTCCATTTCAATTGTTTTGAACTGCTTGAGAAGAATTGCAGTTACTTCTTTAGTAGAATTCAGCAGTCAAGTCATTCTGTCCGGGGCTTTTCTTTGCTCAGAGGGTCTTTATTACTGATTCAATCTATATCTTGGTTATGTTTTTGTTTTTTTAGGTTTTCTCTGTCTTTATGGATCAATTTATGAAGGTATTATGTGTCCAGGAATCTATCCATTTTTTCTAGGTTTGTTAACATCAGCTCTTTGTAGTAATTTCTGATGATTCTTTTTATTTCTGTGGTGTCTGATGTTACATTTCCTTTTTAAGCTCTAATTTTATTAGTTTTGATCTTTTCTCCCCCTTTTTTGTTAGTTGTGCAAATGCTGTGTCAGTTTGGTTTATTTTTTCGAAAAACCAGCCCTTCATTTGCTGATCTTTTTTTGGGTTTCAATTTTGTTGATTTCTTCTCTAATTTTAATTGTTTCTTTTCTTCTACTAGTTTTGGGTTTGGTTTGCTGTTGTTTTTCTAGATCCTTGAGATGCATTGATAGATCGTTTATTTGGTGCCTTTCTGATTTCTTTATGTAGGCACCAATTGCAATAAAGTTTCTTCTTAACACTGCTTTTACTGCACCCCATGTTTCAATATGTTGTATTGTCACCTTCATTTGTTTCCAGAATTTTTTAAATTTCTCTTTTGTTTTCTGTTGTGACTCACTCTTCATTCAGGAGTATGTTGTTCAGTCTTGACATGTTTGCATATGTTCTAGAGATTCCTGAGTTGCTGATTTCCAGCTTCATTTCATTGTTGTCCAAGAAGATGCATGGTATGATTTCTATTTTTTTGAATTTGCTGAGACTTGCTTAATGGCCTGTGTACAATCCTAGTGTGCACTGGTGAGAATAATGCATTTTCTTCAACTGTAGTGTGAAAAGTTCTGTAGTTATCTGTTAGTTTCATTTGGTCTATAGTGTCAATTAACTCTGCTGTTTCCTTGGTGATTTTCTATTTGGTTGATCTGTCCATTGCTAAAAATTGGGTATCGCAATACTCCATTACTATTGTATTTGAGTCTATGTCTCCCTTTAGATCCACTAGTATTTCTTTTACATTGCCAGGTGCCCTATAATTAGGTGCACATATGTTTATAATAGTTATATCTTCCTCTTGAATTGATCTCTTAATCATTACATAGTGTCCTTCTTATTCTTTTAACAGTTTTTTTTGTTGTTGTTAAAGTCTATTTTGTCTGATATTAGATTGGCTGCATCAGATCTCTTTTGTTTTCTCTTAGCATGGAATATCTTTTTCCATCCTCTCACTTTCAGTATGCATGCATCTTTGTTAGTGAGGTGTGTTTCTTGTAGGTAGCAAAGAGATGGGTTTTGTTTTTAATCCATTCAGCCATCTGTGTCTTCTGACAGGAGAGTTGAGGCCATTTACATTCAAGGGGACTACTGATGAGTAATGACTTTGTCGTGCCACTTTTCCATAAATATCCCTATGATTTACTTTAGATTTCCTTTGTACCTTTACTGAAAGATTTTCTGTCACTAATTTATTTCATGATGATGACTGTGTTTCTTGTGTTTCTATGTGCAGAACATCCTTAAGTGTCTTCTGTAGGGCCTGATGATTGGTGACAAATTCTTTCAATTTCTGTTTGTTATGGAAAGTCTTTATTTCACATTCATTCATAAATGAGAGCTGTGTAGGGTACAGTTTCCTGGGTTGACAGTTTTTTTTTTTCTTAAGCCTTGAAATATATTTTGCTATTCTCTCCTAGCATGTAGGGTTTCTGATGAGAAGTCCTCTGTGAGTCTAATTAGATATCCTCTGAAAATAATCTGGCATTTCTCTCAAGTATATTTTAGAATCTGTTCTTTATGTTTTACTGCGGAGAGTTTGATTACAATGTTTTGTGGTGAAAATGTTTCTTGTCATGTCTGTTTGGGTTCTGTATGCTTCCTGTACTTAGATGTCCCCTTTTTTTCTCCAAATTAGCGAAGTTTTCAGTTATTTTTTTAATAAAACAGCCTTCTAATCCTTTCTTTCTTTCCATGTCTTCAGGAACTTCTAGGACTGTATGTTGGATCACTTGATAGTATCCTGTAGGTTCCCAACAATGTTTTATAGTTTTCTAATTTCTTCTTCTTTTTGTTTTGACTGTATAATTTCCTGTGATTTTTCTTCTAAGTTGGATATTCTTTCCTCTGCTTCACCAATTATGTTGTTAAGGCTTTGAACTGAATTTTTTTATTTGTTCTTTTGAATTCATTTCTGAGATTTCATTTTGATTTCTCTTATGATCTCAATTTGTGGAAGAAATTTTCTTTTGTGTCCAGTACAGATCATTAATCATTTATTTATTTCTCATTACTTCTAAGTAATGCTATGATCAATTTTTTGAATTCTATTTCTGGCATTTCTTCAGTTTCTTCATCTTCATAATCTAGTATTGAAGTGTTGTATTCTTTTGGAGGCATCATGTTGTGTTCCTTATTCTTGTTTCTTGAATTGGTGCATTTTTAAATTTGGCATTTATGGAGATAATGATTAATTTCTTCTTTGTTCTTTCTTGTGGTGGCTTTTATCTTCGGACAATGTCTCTGTGGATAGTGGAGTGTCTACTTTTTCAGTGAATACCTAGAGGTGTGTGGTTTGTGTTGCCAGGGATCTCTGTTAAGTGTTCTAGAGTGAAGGGAGTGTCTAAGGTGACACCCATGCTGGGCATAATAAATATCTCTTTTTATTTCCACAAAATAAAGGATGTTTGTTCTACTTTGTTGACATTGACTCAGCTCATCTCCTCTCCTCAAAGGAGACCAATGCCTGAGTGCTAGTCCCAGTGGGTATAATATTCATCTGTGCTGCCACAAGGACCACACAAAGGATCTGTGCTGTTCTCGGTGTAATGGGCCTAACTTTTTAAGAAGAGCTCTATAAAAACCTGGTGGTAGTTATGGTTGAGTATGGGAACATGCAAAATGAAGTACTGAGAGAAGGCATTATTTTTCAGCCTATCTAATATAGTCACTGGGGCTCAGTTTCAGACTGTCCTCCTAATAGTACTTAAATTTTAACAATGCTCATGTAGGGAAAAGAAAATCTTTAGCTTCTTTTGGACAAATGCCTGACTAAACAGATGGATGTTGCTGAATGCCCTAGACTGCTAGTTCATTTTTGTGTTTTGTTCTAGAAGAGGAAATATTTCTGATCTCCAATATCTTTATCCAAGAAATTCTGTTATTTTTTTAAAGATTTTATTTATTTGTATTTGAGAGGTAGAGTTATAGACAGAGAGAGGGAGATACAGACAGAAAGGTCTTCCATCTGCTGGTTTATGCTCCAAGTGGCTGTAACGGCCAAAGCTGTGCAGATCCAAAGTCAGGGGCCAGGAACCTCTTCCAGGTCTCCCACACAGGTGCAAGGGTTTCAAGCATTTGGGCAATCTTCCACTGCTTTCTCAAGCCATAACAGAGAGCTGGATAGGAAGTGGAGCATCCAGGACCTGAACCAATGCCCATATCGGATGCTGGAACTGCACATTGTGGCTTAGACCATTACACCACATAGCCAGGCCCTGAAACGCTATTTTATGACCTGCTAAATCTAATTTTAGAAATTTTATTCAATGTATAGGAACAAAAACATTAGTAATATCACCAGACTACAGACCTAATAAAACAACTCAGATAAACAGCAATGCCTTGAAGTATACTTGGAGGGAAATTGTTTGGCAGCTGTGAAGCCTCTGCACTATTAGAGACATTTTTGAAGATTTTCAAGCAAGCTATAAATACTCTTCATTTTATCAGTTAAGGCCACAAAATTTATGTTAATTTGTAGATACAAATGTTTTGCAGTATTTTTCAGTGCTTCTAATACTAAACAAATTATGTGTTTTGATTATATCCTTATGTAGGTAACTCATATTTTAGTTGTAATTCTATTAAGACCATTGAGTTCTCATAACCAGCAAATGGTTGGCTCTAGACATAAAGTCCAATCTGTGGATTTTCCTGAATGAAAGTAGCTTTTTTTATTAAATGATTAAATGACAGTTTTCCCTGCCCCATTCTAAATCTTTGGATGACATTAGTTGCTAGTGACATGGGAGGACCACATGCTATTAGTCTGGTGACCTTGGAAATCTCATACAATATGTGAGTATGTCAATGATGTACCTGTGTCTAAGAAGCAATCACTGTTAAATCAGTGCTTTCCATTCCTCCTGGTACAGCCAAATAAGAAATGGCTTTATCAGAGACCTTTCCAGTGTCCTATAAGGTATTTAATGTTACTATAATAGACACTGACTTGTAAATCAGACAGAATGGGATTTGATTTTTAGACCTGCCAATTATTGTGTTTTGTTGACAAGTTATTAACCTCCTGAGTAAATTGACTCTTGTGTACAATGGGGACTGATTAGGAGCTGCCAGATACAGGTGATAGATAGAAATGAGATAGGATAAAGCACTGCAGCTCTATGTGAGAAATGTTGAATCCTGAATCCTGAGTTTTGTTAGATATTATAGTCTGGTTTATACAAATTGTATCAAATGCTGCCAGTTGATTGATGAGCCAGAAATCAAATGCTCAATCACTGAGAAATTGAAGAGAGAAACAAGATGGATGCTGCAGTTTAACATCCAAAATAGGTTTTTTATTTTTCCTCTTATGATCACAGAAATAACAGCTTCCTTATATTGTGCTAGGAATCAATCACTAAGCAGAGAAGGAATAATTGATGCTGGAGAGAAAGGACAAAATACAGGGCAGTATCTTTGAATAGGATCTTAGAGGTGAGATAAATGGGTGTAATGTTCAAGAAAACTGCAAGTCCTTGTCTGCGTCTTCCACGATCTGTCCTCAGATAAATTGATTTTTTTAAATGGGTAAAGTACAGTCTTACCTCCAAGCCCATCTTAACCCCATTTCTCATGCCTGGAATGTTTCTAACTCTTACTGTTTAAGGGTTACATGTCTTTCAAAAGATACATTAGGTTTTTTTTCTTGTTAGTGAAGCCCACTCCCAACACAGCTACTATCTAAAAAGAGCACCTGGGAAATGCTATAATAAAATAATAATATAATAAATAATAATAAAAGTTGGAAACAAATTTGACTTTGATTTCAGTTATTTTTCATTTAAGTTTGCATATCCATTTATATAATTTTTATATTCTGTCAAAGGAAAGCTTTTGAACTATATGACTTATGTATAACTGAGTTAAAATAAAATTAAAAATATATTTCCTTAGTCACACCAGTCATATTTCATGTACCTATTAGACATATTTAGATAGTACCTATGGTTTTGGACAGTGCTAATGTATATCTATTTCATTTATTAGGACAAAATGCTGTTGGACAGGGTCAAGATAAAATTTGAAAATATTATAGATATAGGTGGAATGCAAAGATGCTTGAAAAAGCTTTTAGACAACTGAATTAAAAAAGTGTTTGTTTTGATTAAAGATTAAACTTTGTGTATTCTAGAGACCTTCACAATGTGCATGGGAAATGAATATTATGAAAAGACTATATTAAAATTTGTTTGCACCAGAACTTGTCTTTAATTCCATTTTTTCCCCAAAATTTTTGAAATACCATTTTCTTGCCCATGTATAATGCTTATACCCCACAGTGATATATAAGTACAGATCCTATCCTTGCTTTCATGAAACATTTAGATCCATTAGGGGAGTTAGACACATAGTCACAACATAGGGCTAAACAGACAGGTTTGAACACAGAGCTGATTAAAACTGTACATTTTTTAGAGGAGAATAAATTTGATTAGAATTTCTACTCAATAATAATAAACTTTTGATTGGAGAAAGGATAAATCAGTGCTATTTGGAAACAGCAGGAAAGTGTAAGGTAATATCAATATGTACAGAATTCAACGTAGTATTATGTTGCTATTCAGCTATATTGTGCAGATACACAAAGAAACAAAGAATGCTCAAATTCCATCTCAACTGGTTAATCTCCACTTTTGCAATTTCAAAAGTGATATTATGAGAAGTATGATACTGCTTATTAGTAGATTTCTGCCAACACTCCTTATGTTGATTTTTATTTTTTTAAAGATTCATTTATTTGAGGAACAGTGACATGATCAGCCATTTTCCTGCCTGTTGATGTACAATTTAATACTTTATCCCTTTTAGTATTTTTTTTTTGTTCTTCTTAATACTATTGGTTGAGCTCTGTAATTAACACACAATTATTTTTAGGTGTTGAAATTTAACTGAAAAGTGATCCCCATTAAATATAAGAGTGGGAATAAGAGAGGGAGGAAATGTACAATTTGGGACATGCTCAATCAGAATTGCCCCAAATGGTAGAGTTAGAAATGTGCAGGGGATTCCAATGCAATCCCATCAAGTTAGCATGTACTAATGCTATCATACTAGTCCAAGGGATCAATTTCAGTTCACAATTGATCACACTGATAGGTCTAAGAGTCAAAGGGATCACACAAACAAGACTAGTGTATGCTAACTAACTGATAGAATGAAAAAGGGAGAGAACGATCCAACATGGGAATTGGGATACACAGCAGACTCATAGAATGGCAGATGTGCTAAACAGCACTCTGGCCTCAGAATCAGCCCTTAAAGGCATTCAGATCTGGCTGAACAGTCCATGAGAGTATTTTAGGCATGGAAATACAAGACACTCTGGAAAAAAAAAAAACACCTAAATGAAAGATCTCTGAGAGCGAGATCCCAGTGGAAAGAACTCACCATCAAAGAAGGAAGTACCTTTCTCTGAATGGAGGGGGAGGAGAGAACTTCCACTTTGACTATGACCTTGTCTAAATAAGATCGAAGTCAGCAAACTCAAAAGGCTTCCATGAGTTTCCTTGGAAACTCATGACTAGAGCCTACAGAGATTTCTGACGCCATAAACAAGAGTGTCAAATTGTTAAGTCAACAACAAGAGTCACTGTGTACTTACTCCTCATGTGGGATCTCTGTCCTTAATGTGTTGTCCAATGTGAATTAATGCTATAACTAGTACTGAAACAGTATTTTACACTTTATGTTCTATGTGTTCTATGTGCAAACTGTTAACATTTTTACTTAATATAAACTAAATTGATCTTCAGTATATGAAGATAATTGAAAATGAATCTTGATGTGAATGGAATGGGAGAGGGATCAGGAGATGGGATTGTTGTGGATGAGAGGGAAATTATGGGTGGGGGGAGCCATTGTAATCCATAAGGTGTACTTATGAAATTTATATTTACTAAATAAAAGTTTAAAAAAAAGATTCATTTATTTTTTGAAAGACAGAGAGAAAACACACACAAAGAGAGAGAGAGACAGAGAGAGAGAAAGAGACAGAGAGAGAGGTGGATGGAGAGACCTTCTATTCACTGGTTCACTCCCCAATGGCCAAGCCAGGAGCCTGGTATCCCATCTGGATCTCTCACATGGGGGACAGAAGTCCAAGCACTTGTGTCATCATCCACTGCCTTCCTAGGCACGTTAATAGGAAGCAGGATTGGATGGGGATCAACAAAGACTCCAGCTGGTACTTCCATATGGGATACTGGTTTTCCAAGAGGTTGCTTAACCTACTGCATCACAATGCTGCCACCTAAGTTGACTTCTAAAATTCTTGAAATTTTAAAATTAATTTTATTTGTTTGAAAGGCAGAAATACATACATACACACACACACACACACACACACACAGAGAGAGAGATGGGAAACCATATTCTGTCTGCTGATTTATGTCAAATGCACACAGCAGTTAGGGGCTGAGCCAGGCCAAAGCCAAGGGTCCAAGGCTCTCACTCAATCCATATCTCCCAACTGGAGTGAAGATCTAGAGCCCGGTATCAAACCCAAGCAGTCTGGTGTGGAATGCAGGTATCTTAACAAATATCTTAACTGCTAGGCCAAATGCCCCCTCCAATATCAGAGAATTTCATTTTCTTAATAAAATAGAATATGTAGAAAATAAGAAAAATATGTATTCTGGAAGGACTAACACAGTATTGGTTTCCCTGCTCCTCAAAGTTTTGTCCATAAAGTTTTTTCTGAACCATATTTGTTGATGGAAAATTGTGTAGGTTGCAGACTCCTGGAAGAAAGGGGAAATTTTGGTTACTGCTTCAATTTCCTTATTTAGTTCCTGGTACAGTTATAGGCTTTTTATATCTCTTTGAGCCAATTTTGGTAATCTATGTTGGTGTCTCTGCCTTTCTTTGGTTGCTAATTTCCATGTACTTTTTTTTGGCTCCTTAAACATTCTGTGCTATTTTGTTTCAGCCATAGCTTTTTAAAATAACATGCAACCATCTTTGTAAAACAGAATCTAAGAATAGGTATCATTTAATCCATGCCTTTTAATCTTCTTCTTCAAATATCTCACCAAGAAATTTCAGAGCTGCTGGTGTGTGATTTTCCCCCTCTTTGTCTCCTTGTAGTTACTTCTGGTAGCTAGATGAACACACTGACATCATGTTTTTGTGGGCAGTATTTAACTATAGTGAAACTCCTCCGGCACTGAGTGCAGACCATCCCTTAAATTATTTTAGGTATACTGATTTACTCATTTTTGGTAAGTCTGATCTTATTTTAACAATTATTTTACACAGTTTTCTATTTATAATACCATCTTTGTTTTTTCTGACTTGGATAAGAAAAAATTTTTTCCTGATACTTTACATCTTCATGCTAATGAAATATTAGTACAATGAGAACAGATTCAGTGTAGTTCATGGATACAATTTGAAGAATATAATGATATTCCCTTCCTCCTGTCCACCAATTTCCCCCTCCCTCCCCTCCTCCTTAATTTCTTCCTGTCTTCATTCTTTTTTTTTTTTTTTTTGAGATTTATTTTATTTGTTTGAAAGAGTTACAGAGAGACGTAGAGCCAGAGAGAGACAGAGGTCTTCCATCCACTGATTCACTCTCCAAATGACCACAATGGCCAGAGCTGAGCCAATCCAAAGCTAGGAGCCAGGAGGCAGGAACCAGGAGCCAGGAGCCAGGAGCCAGGAGCTTCTTTCGGGTCCCCCCAGGTAGGTGCAGGAGACCTAAGAGTTTGGCCATCTTTAACTGCTTTACAAGACCATAGCAGAGAGCTGGATCAGAAGTGGAGCAGCTGGGACTTGAACCAGTGCCCATATGGGATTCTGGCATTGCAGGTGGCAGCTTTACCCGCTATGCCACAGTGCCAACATCTCTTTTTTAGTTTTAGAAATAATGTATTTTTAGTGAACATTATAGTCAAGAGCTTAGTGCCCAAATAGAGATAAACAATAAAAAGCAAAAAAACCCTAGTTCAGTTGTAATACAGGCAAGGGCCATAAATAATAGCCAAAAGGAAAGACAACCATGTCACTCATATGCAGTAAATTTTAAAATAATCCCATATCATTAAAATTATATTAGTATAATATTCTTAACCATTGATTTGATAAAGATTTAAAACAAAATTTGACAAAAATGTATATGCAGCAATACTGATATATAGTCATTCTTGTTTTTTTATTTTTTTAATTTCAGCACCCACTTATAAGAGAGAACATATATATTTGTCATCAAGAAGTCATTATTTACATCATTGTCTTGAAGTATTTCCTCTACATTTTTTCCAAGCAACTTCATAGTCTCAGGTTTTAAATTTAAGTGTGTGTTTGATTTTGAGTTGATTTTTGTGTATGGTGAGAAGTATGGATTTAACTTCATTCTTCATATATATATTCAGCTTTGCCAGCACAATTTATTGAGATTATCCTTTCTCTAATGTATGCTCTGAGCACTTTTGTCAAAAAAACTTGACTGTATATACATGTCTTAATTTCTGGGTTCTGTATTCTGTTCCATTGATATGTGTCAGCTTTTATACCAGTACCATAAAGTTTTAATTTCTATAGCTTTGCAGTATGCTTTGAATGCAGGTATTGGTTCCTCCATCTTGATTTTTTTTCCCTCAGAATCACTTTGGTTGTTCTGGGTCTTTTGTGATTCTATATGAATTTAATATTTCTTTTTTTCTAATTCTGTTAAGAATGCCATTGGTATTTTGATAGGGTCTGTATGCAGTCATATGATTGCATTAGGTAGTATAGACATTTTAATATTTATTATTCAATACACAAGCAAGAAACACCTTTTCAGATTTTTATGTACCTGCTGATTTCTTTCATCAATATTTGATAATTTTCTTTGTAGAGACCTTTCACTTCTTTGGTTAAATTCCTAAATTTTTGACTATTTTTTGTGGCTATTATGAATGGAATTTCTTAATTTTTCTTTCACTGAGTTCTTCAATAGTGTACAAAAAACTACCTATTTTTTTATGTTGGGTCTGAAAAAAAATTCTTGCAGGTTTTCCCCATTACATATGATATTGGCTGGTAGCATGTAATAGACATAGCCTTTAGAATTTTGAGGTATATTCCTTCTGCACTTATTTTGTGGAGGGTTCTTATGAAGCGTTTGATTTTGAGTTGATTTTTGTGTATGGTGAGAAGTATGGATTTAACTTCATTCTTCATATATATATATATGAATATATATATATTCAGCTTTGCCAGCACAATTTATTGAGTCTCTGCATCTATTGAGATGACCATATGGTTTTTGTTCTTCATTCTGTTGGTATGATTTATGACATTTATTCATTTGTGAATGTTGAATCACCTTGCATTTCTGGGATAAATTTCACTTGATTATGATGTATAATCTTTTTTTCAATCTGGTTTATTGAATTTTATTTGCTAGTACTTTGTTGAGAATCTTTGCATCTATGTTCATCAAGGATAGGGTCTCTAGTTGTCTATTTGTGTTGTGTCTTTGTTCAGTTTTGGTATTAGAGTAATGCTGGAATCATTAAAAAAAATTGTCAGAGTTCCATCCTGTTCAATATTTTGGAATAGTTTGAAAATATTTTTAACTTTTATTTAATAAATATAAATTTCATAAGTACACCTTATGGATTACAATGGCTCCCCCCACCCATAACTTCCCTCCCATCCACAACAATCCCATCTCCTGATCCCTCTCCCATTCCATTCACATCAAGATTCATTTTCAATTATCTTTATATACTGAAGATCAATTTAGTTTATATTAAGTAAAAATGTTAACAGTTTGCACCCACATAGAACATAAAGTGTAAAATACTGTTTCAGTATTAGTTATAGCATTAATTCACATTGGACAACACATTAAGGACAGAGATCCCACATGAGGAGTAAGTACACAGTGACTCTTGTTGTTGACTTAACAATTTGACACTCTTGTTTATGGCGTCAGAAATCTCTGTAGGCTCTAGTCATGAGTTTCCAAGGAAACTCATGGAAGCCTTTTGAGTTTGCTGACTTCGATCTTATTTAGACAAGGTCATAGTCAAAGTGGAAGTTCTCTCCTCCCCCTCCATTCAGAGAAAGGTACTTCCTTCTTTGATGGTGAGTTCTTTCCACTGGGATCTCGCTCTCAGAGATCTTTCATTTAGGTGTTTTTTTTTTTCCAGAGTGTCTTGTATTTCCATGCCTAAAATACTCTCATGGACTGTTCAGCCAGATCTGAATGCCTTTAAGGGCTGATTCTGAGGCCAGAGTGCTGTTTAGCACATCTGCCATTCTATGAGTCTGCTGTGTATCCCACTTCCCATGTTATAGTGGATTTTATTGGAATCCCCTGGCACATTTTAACTCCTACCATTAGGGGCAAGTCTGATTGAGCATGTCCCAAATTGTACATTTCCTCCCTCTCTTATTCCCACTCTTATATTTAATGGGGATCACTTTTCAGTTAAATTTCAACACCTAAAAGTAATTGTGTGTTAATTACAGAGCTCAACCAATAGTATTAAGAAGAACAAAAAAATACTAAAAGGGATAAAGTATTAAGTTGTTCATCAACAGTCAGGACAAGGGCTGATGAAGTCACCGTTTCTGATAGTGTCCATTTCACTTCAACAGGTTTCCTTTTTGGTACTTGGTAGTTGTCACTGACCTGGGAGAATATATGATATTTGTCTCTTTGGGACTGGCTTATTTCACTCAGCATGATGTTTTCCAGATTCCTCCATTTTGTTGTAAATGACCAGATTTCATTTTTGTTTACTGCTGTATAGCATTCTATAGAGTACATATCCCATAATTTCTTTATCCAGTCTTCTGTTGATGGGCTTTTGGGTTGATTCCAGGTCTTAGCTATTGTGAATTGAGCTGAAATAAACATTAATGTGCAGACAGCCTTTTTGTTTGCCAATTTAATTTCTTCTGGGTAAATTCCAAGGAGTGGGATGGCTGGGTTGTATGGTAGGGCTATATTCAGGTTTCCGAGGAATCTCCAGACTGACTTCTATAGTGGCTTAACCAGTTTGCATTCCCACCAACAGTGGGTTAGTGTCCCTTTTACCCCACATCCTCGCAGCATCTGTTGTTGGTAGATTTCTGTATGTGAGCCATTCTAACCAGGATGAGGTGAAACCTCATTGTGGTTTTGATTTGCATTTGCTTGATTGCTAGTTGGCCATTTGGATTTCCCCTTTTGAAAAATGTCTTTTGACGTCCATGTCCCATCTTTAAATGTGTTGTTGGTTTGGTTATTGTAGAGTTTCTTGATCTGATTGTAGATTCTGGTTATTATTCCTTTATCTGTAGCATAGCTTGCAACTATTTTTTTCCCATTCTTTTCGTTGCCTCTTCACTTTCCTGACTGTTTCTTTTGCAGTACAGAAACTTCTCAATTTGATGCAATCCCAAATGTTAATTTTGGCTTTGACTACCTGTGCCTTCTGGATGTTTTCCAAGAAGTCTTTATGTTTTGTGAATTCAGTAGAAAAACCATCAGTTCCTGAATGTTTCCATGATGGAAGACTTTTGATTATAGTTTCACTCTAATTGCTTGTTGGGAGTCTCCTTAGTCTGTCTATATCTTCTTGATTTATTCTTGGTAGGTTTTATGAATCCAGGAAGTTATCCATTTCTTCGAGATTCTCCAGTCTATTGTGTGATTCTTCATAGTCATTTCTTAGGATTCTTTGTATTTCTATGGTGTCAGTATCTTCTTTTCGTCTAATTTTATTTGAATTTTTTCTTTTTTTGCTTAGTTTGACTAAAAGTTTGTCTGTTTTGTTTGTCTTCAAAAAAGCAACTTTTTGTTTTGTTGATCTTTGTATTGTTTTGTAGTTTCAATTTTATTTATTTCTACTGATCCTTATTATTTCTTGCATTCTACTGATTTAGGATTTGGTTTATTCTTGTTTTTCTAAATCATAGAGATACATCATTAGATAATTTATTTGAGACATTTCTCTTTTCTAAACTGTAAACACTTAATGCTATAAACTTCCCTCTTAATACTGCCTTTGCTCTATCACACAAGTTTTGATATGTTGTTTCTTTTCATTTTCATTTATTTCAAGAAAATTCTGTATTTCTTTTTTAATTTTTTCAGTGATCCATTGATCAGTAGTGTGCTTTTTAACTTTGATTATTTATGAATGTTTTATTTTTCTTGTTGTTTTCTGCTTCTCTTTGTTCTCTGACAAGATACATGGGATGATTTAAATATCTTTAAATTTACTGAGACTTGATTTGTTGCCCAATATATGGTCTATTCTAGGAAATGTTCCATGTGCTAATGAGATGATTGTGTGTTCTGTAGCTGTTAGGTGAAATGTTCTTAAATTTCTGTCCATTTTCCCAATATCATATTTTGACTCTAATGTACTTTTATTGATTTTCTGTCTGGATATCTGTTCATTGATGAGAATGTGGTGTTGAAGAATTGGAGTCTGTCTCTTATGTCTAGTATTTGTGTATTTCTGGGAGGTACTGTGTTGGGTGCACATATATTTGTTGTTATGTCTTCTTGCTGAATTAAACATTTTATTAAAATATAATGTCCTTTGTTTCTTTTTACAATTTTTGTTTTAAAGTCTGTTTTATCTGATATGAGGATATCTACTCTTGCTTGTTTTTGTTTTCTAAATGCCTGGTATACTTTTCCTAGTCCATTACTTTTAATCTTTGTTTATCTTTATTTGTGAAGTGAATTTCTAAGAGGCAGTATATAGTGGGGGTCTTTTTTTTTTAATCCAGTCATCCTAAATCTTTTGGTTGTTGAATTTAATCCATATACATTGAAGGTTAGCGCTGATAGATAAGAACTAACATCTGTCATTTTGTTGATTGGATACTTTTTATACCTGTTATATTAGTTAATTTGATGGAGTCATATGTTTTCATGATATTTACTTTTTTTAAGATTTATTTTATTTATTTGAAAGAGTTACATAGAAAGGTAGAGACAGAGAGAGGTCTTCCAACTGCTGGTTCGCTCCTCAGATGGCCATACGGCCAGAATTGCACTGATCCAAAGGCAGGAGCCAGGAGCTTTTTTCAGGTCTCCCACATGGGTGCAAGGTCCAAAGCACGTGGGCCATCTTCTGCTGCTATCCCAGGCCATAGCAGGGCTGGATTGGAAGAGGAGCAGCTGGGACTAGAACCGGCACCCATATGGGATGCTGGCGCTTCAGGCCAGGTCTTTAACCTGCTGAGCCACAGAGCCAGCCACAGTATTTATTCTAATGCAGGACTCGCTTCATAATTTCTTGTAAGGCTGGTCTGATGGTGGTGAGTTGTCAATTTTTGCTTATCTGGAACATACATTATTTTCCTTCACTTCTAAAGGATAAATTCACTGGATATAATTTCTTGGTTGGAAGTTGTTTTTTTCTTTTAAGACATTGAATATATCATCTCACTTTACTTGTCTGTAAGATTTCTGCTGAGAATTCTGATGTTAGTCTAATTAGTTTTCCTTCATATGTAACTTGACATTTTTTTCTTACTCTCTTCAGAATTCTCCTCTTGTTTTTAACTTTTGACAATTTGACTGCAATATATCTTGAATATGTTCTTTTTTTTTGAGTCAGCTTGGGGTCCTTTGAGTTTTATCTATCTGAATGTCCAGCCTTGGAAAAATTTTCAACTATTGTTTAATTTATAAGCTTCTAAACACCTTTTTCTTCTCTTCTCCTTCAGTAATATCTATAATATGAATATTTGGCCATCTATTGGTATCCCAAATTTCATATAGACTCTCTTCATTTTAATTCTTTCCTCTCTATTTTTGTCTGATTGGGGTATTTCAAATGTCTTGTCTTTGAGGTCAAATTCTTTCCTCTACTTAGTCTGTTCTGATGTTAGAACTCTCAATCATAATTTTTATTTCACTGATTCAAATTTCATCTCCAAAATTATTATTGTATTTTTCTTAGTGATTTCTATCTTCTTTTTTTAATAACGCTTTTATTTAAAGTATATAAATTTCCAAAATACAGCTTATAGATTACAATGACTTTCCCCCCCCATAATTTTCCTCCCACCCGCAACCCTCCCCTTTCCCACTCCCTCTCCCCTTGCATTCACATCAAGATTCATCTTCAATTCTCTTTATATACAGAAGATCAGTTTAGTATATATCAAGTAAAGATTTCAACAGTTTGCCCTCACATAGCAACACAAAGTGAAAAATAATGTTGGAGTACTAGTTATAGTATTAATTCACAATGCATTGCACATTAAGGACAGAGATCCTACATGATATATTTTTAATTGATTAATTTTCTATGCAATTTCCAATTTAACACCAAGATTTTTTAATCATTTGCAATTATCTTTATATACACAAGATAAATTCAGTATATACTAAGTAAACATTTCATCAGTTTGCACCCACACAGAAACACAAAGTGTAAAATACTGTTTCAGTACTAGTTATAACATTACTTCACATTGGACAACACATTAAGGACAGATCCCACATGAGAAATAGGTACACAGTGACTCCTGAAGTTGATTTAACAATTTGACACTCTTGTTTATGGCGTCAAGAATCTCCGAGGCTCTAGTCATGAGTTGCCAAGGCTATGAGAGCATTTGGGGTTCACCACATTCAATCTTATTCCGACAGGGTCATAGTCAAAGTGGAGGTTCTCTCCTCCCTTCAGAGAAAGGTACCTCCTTCTCTGATGGCCCCATTCTTTCCACTGGGATCTCACTCACAGAGATCTTTCATTTAGGTCTTCTGTTTTTTCCTGAGTGTCTTGGCTTTCCATGCCTAAAATATTCTCATGGGCTCTTGAGCCAGATCTGAATGCCTTAAGGGCTGATTCTGAGGCCAGAGTGCTATTTAGGACATCTGCCATTCTATGAGTCTGCTGTGTATCCCGCTTCCCATGTTGGATCGTTCTCTGCCTTTTTGATTCTTTCAGTTAGTATAAGCAGACACTAGTCTTGTTTGTGTCATCCCTTTGACTCTTAGACCTATCTGTGTGATCAATTGTGAACTGAAATTGATCACTTGGACTAGTGAGATGGCCTTGGTACATGCCACCTTGATGGGATTGTATTGGAATTCCCTGGCACATTTCTAACTCCATCATTTGGGGCACGACTGATTGAGCATGTCCCAAATTGTACATCTCCTCCCTCTCTTATTCCCCCTCTTATATTTCACAGGGATCACTTTTCAGTTAAATTTTAAACACCTAAGAATAATTGTGTGTTAATTACAGAGTTCAACCACTAGTACTAGAATAAAAAAAATACTAAAATGGATAAAGTATTACACTGTACAACAACAGTCAGCACAAGAGCTGATCAAGTTACTGTTTCTCATAGTGTCCATTTCACTTCAACAGGTTTCCCCTATGGTGCTCAATTAGTTGTCACCGATCAGGGCGAACATATGATATTTGTTCCTTTGGGACTGGGTTAATTCACTCAGCATGATGTTTTCCAGATTCCTCCATCTTGTTGCAAATGACCGGATTTCATTGTTTTTGACTGCTGTATAGTATTCTATAGAGTACATGTCCCATAATTTCTTTATCCAAATGTATGCTTTGAATTCCCTGTGATCTTTTGCTGTGAGGTTCCCTTTGTTTACCTTCTTTCATGTTGATGGCCGTGTTTCTGTGTTTCTGTGTGTAACACATCTTTAAGCATCTTTTGCAGGGCTGGACGAGTGGCAACAAATTCTTTCAATTTCTGTTTGCAATGAAAGGTCTTTATTTCACCTTCATTCACAAATGAGAGCTTTGCAGGATATAATATTCTGGGCTGGCAGTTTTTCTCTCTTAGTACCTGGGCTATGTCTCGCCATTCCCTTCTAGCTTATAGGGTTTTGGATGAGAAGTCTGCCGTGAGTCTAATTGGAGCTCCTCTGAGAGTAATCTGATGTTTCTCTCTTGCACATTTTAGGATCTTTTCTTTCTGTTTCACTGTGGTGAGTTTAATTATAATGTGTCGTGGTGAGGATCTCTTTTGGTCATGTTTCCTAGGGGTTCTATGAGCTTCCTGTACTAGGATGTCTCTGTCCTTCTCCAAAACTGGGAAATTTTCTGCTATTATCTCACTAAAAAGGCCTTCTAATCCTTTCTCCCTCTCCATGCCTTCAGGAACTCCTAGAACTCGAATGTTGGGTTTTTTAATAGTATCCTGTAGATTCCCAACAATATTTTTTAGATTTCTAATTTCCTCTTCTTGTCTTTGGTTTGACTGTATATTTTCCTGTGCTCTGTCTTCTAAGTCTGATATTCTCTCTTCTGCTTCACCCATTCTGTTTGTAAGGCTTTCTAATGTGTTTTTCATTTGATCTATTGAATTCTTCACTTCATTATGATTTCTCGTCACTATCACAGTTTCATGTTCTATTAGTTGTTTCATTTCAGCTTGATTCCTCCTTAATATTTCATTTTCATGAGAGAGATTTTCTACCTTGTCCATTAAGGATTTCTGTAGTTCAAGAATTTGTTTTTGAGTACTTCTTAGTGTTCTTATCAATTTTTTGAGACCTGCTTCTTGCATTTCTTCTATCTCATCATCTTCATAATCTTGAATTGGGGTGTCTTTTTCATTTGGGGGTGTCATAGTGTCTTCCTTGTTCTTGTTACCTCAGTTTTTGCGTTTGTTGTTTGGCATATTGGTTTCTTCACTGTGGTGTTTTTTCTTGTTATACTAGGACTCTAGATAAGTGGACTGTCTGCTTTTGATGGAGCCTTAGAGGCTTGAGATTGGTGTGGCCTGATAGCTCTGTTTGGTTCCTCAGGGTTGAGGGTGTGCCAAAGGAGACACTCCCAGGTTAGGTGTGGTAAATCTCTCTCTGTTTCTTTCTTTATTTTTGATTCAAAAGGGAAGCAATTCCACACAGCTGAATGGAATTGGGGGTGGTTAGCAGGCAAGTGATATACCCACAGGAGCCAGAGATCGGAAGCTCTTTCCCAAGGACCACACGGGGAATCTCTGCAGCCTTCAGTGTGGGTTCAAATTCTCCTGCAGTCTCACCACTGGGCTACCAAGGCTACTGAACTGTAGCGTCTCTGGAGAGTACTCACGTGGTGAATTCCGTGAGTTCTCTCCCCCATAGTCTCTTTTTTCACAGTCTCAGTTCATTAGCACCACACATTCATTGGGTTCTAACCTCCTGTTATTTCACCCCCACACCCAGAGTCAGGTTTTTCTGCTAGGCTCAGGGCCGGTGCAGACCTGAGGTCGCCCTGCTTATGACATATGTCCAAAATGGCGCCTGCTCTTTGTCTTGCTCACCTTTGAGAGGTGGGCGGAGAGAGAGAAACTCGTGTCCGTATGGGTCACTTTTTTCTTTCTCTCTCTCTTCTAGTTAGCCTGGTGAACTTTTACCCACAGGTTTTCAAGCCTTGTCAAGCTCTAGTCTCCTCTTTCAGCTTCCCTTCTGGTGTCTTGGTCTATTGCGGTTTGGCTCACCTCGCATTCCAGCACTGGTGCATTGAGTCCGCCGCTAGTGTCATGAACTGTGGGCTCCCACGCTCTCCTCAAAGGTCCACTGTGAATCACTAGTTCCGGAAGAGTTTCCTCTGCTGTTTCTTCCCCTACTCTTCCTTGAACCTGCAGTATCTCCACTTTTATTAAACTGTCTCTCCCCGGACTATCAGTGTGCTGCCTTCCTATTCCGCCATCTTGCCCTAATCCCTTGTTATCTCAAGGAATTTTCTTATAATAACTTCTCAGCCTTTTGGCTAAGATCAAGTGTAGAATTTTCTTATAGATCATACTATCAAGTCTTAAACACATGTCAAAATTTATTTATTATTTTTGTCACCTTTGCACAGCATGAACTTCCCATAAGGGACAACTGGAAGAAATTGTACCTAGAACGAGAACAAGAGAAGCACAGGAGGCTGACTGATAACTTTTTTCTACTCAGGGGTCATAACTGAAGGCAGATGGAGAGCTGCAAGCAAGAGTCTTTCCGTTGTACCTTAGTACACACACATCCCCGTGACTCACTGGACAAGCAACTTATTTCCTGCTATACCTTTTCATCTTATGCAGTCCTTAATATTATTATGAAAAGGTACATGCTTTATGCAGAGCTTTCTTTTGGAAACTGGAGGCAGGCAGGTGGGTTAGACAAAAAGGAGAAATCACCAAAAAAAAAAAATAAGGTGCCAGTGTTTGGATGGCGGTCACTGGGAAAAAAGGAAATCAGAATCGTATTTGTACTTACTTGGAAAAAATGACTAAGGAAAATAAGTGTGATCATTTGAAACAGTCAGTCATTGTGAACTTTGTAAAAGGAGCAGAATGATTCCACTTTTCTCCCACTCCAAGTCATTTTAAGGCAATCCAAAGGATTCAGTTCTTTCAGAGGGCAGTGATGTACAATAGAGCTATTACCTACAAAAGGGTTTCAGAAGGGTCAGAACATACTCTTTTTTAAGCACTGAGGTGGTAGACTCTAAAGAAAACTCTGGTGGTTATTCTTGTTCAATTCATCATGGATTAGCATAAACAGACGTGCAAGGCAAAAATATCTTCAGGCAACACTTGATAGGAACAACATAATAAGCTGCTTCATCTTTTTAAAATGTCTCAGCACTTTCTTTCCTGCTGCTCTCTGGGAGTGGGGAGTAGGGAGAGCCACAGAAGAATATATGAGCAGTAACCCAAAGTATTTCCTGAGCTGTGAACCATTATGAGTGAAAAAATTATGGGCAATGATTTGACTTTTTCATGTAATTATAAGACTCTCTCGTGAAGCATAGGGAAGAATCCAAAGGGTGAAGGGGTACAAAGCAACAAAAATGGAGTCTGATGCTTAAGATCTTAAACGATTTTCTAGTCTAATGACAAGATTTTGTGATCTTTACCTTATAGAAAGGTTTAAGAGACCCCAAACCTCATTGCAAGGAATGAGGGCTATTGGAACAAAGCACCCCAAACTAGGCAGCTTGCAAGGGAGATCTGTTTATTTCTGAGAGTGGAGTATTGAAGTCCCCCTGTAATATTGTATTGAAATCTAAGTCTCCCTTTAAGTCCCTTAAATCTTTTATATAAACTGGTGCACTGTTATTAGATGCATATACATTTATAGTAGTTACAGCTTCCTGTTGAATTAAACCCTTAATCATTATATAGTGCCCCTCTTTGTCTCTTTTAACAGTTTTTGCATTATTTTGTCTGATATTAATATGGCTACACTTGCCTTTTTGGTTTCTGTTGGCATGTAATCTCTTTTTCCAGCCTTTCACTTTTAGTCTGCATGCAAGCTTTGTTGGAAAGATTTCTTTGAAGGCAGCAAACAGATGGATTTTGTTCCTTACTCCATTCAGCCAGTCTGTGCCTTTTAACTGGGGAGTTGAGTCCATTAACGTTCAATGTGACTATTGATAAGTAGTAACTTTGCCCTCCGTTTTCCCAAAGATATTTGCTAGTATATGATTTGAGCTTCCTATGATCTTTTACTGGTGATTTTTCTTCCTTTACCTTCTTTCATATGGATGACCGTGTTTCTATGTTTCTGTGTGTAGCACATTTTTAAGCATCTTTTGCAGGGCTGGACAAGTGGCGACAAATTCAATCTCTGTTTGCTGTGAAAGGTCATTATTTCACCTTCATTCACAAATGAGAGCTTTGCAGGATATAATATTCTGGGTTGGCAGTTTTTCTCTCTTAGTACCTGGGCTATGTCTCGCCATTCCTTCCTAGCCTGTAAGATTTCAGATAAGAAGTCAGCTGTGAGTCTAATTGGAGATCCTCTGAGAGTAATCTGACATTTCTCTCTTGCACATTTTAGGATCTTTTCTTTCTGTTTCACTGTGGTGAGTTTAATTATAATGTGTCGTGGTGAGGATCTCTTATGATCATGTTTATTAGGGGTTCTATGAGCTTCCTGTACTAGGATGTCTCTGTCCTTCTCCAAATCCGGGAACTTCTCTGCTAGTATCTCACTAAAAAGGCCTTCTAATACTTTCTCCCTCTCCATGCCTTCAGGAACTCCTAGAACCCGAATGTTGCTTTCTTTAATAGTATCCTGTAGATTCCCGACAATATTTTTTAGATTTCTAATATCCTCTTCTTTTCTTTGGTTTGACTGTGTACTTTCCTGTTCTCTGTCTTCTAAGACTGATATTCTCTCTTCGCTTCACTCACTCTGTTTTTAAGGCTCTCTAATGTGTTTGTCATTTGATCTATTTAATTATGATTTCTCTTCACTATCACAGTTTCATGTTCTACTAGTTGCTTCATTTCAGCTTGATTCCTCCTTAATATTTCATTTTCATGAGATAGATTTTCTACCCTGTCCAGTAAGGATTTCTCTAGTTCAAGGATTTGTTTTTGAGAACTTCTTAGTGTTCTTATCAATTTTTTGAGATCCATTTCTTGCATTTCTTCTATCCCATCATCTTCGTAATCTTGAATTGGGGTGTCTTGTTCAATTGGGGGCTTCATAGTGACTTCCTTGTTCTTGTTTCCTCAGTTTCTGCATTTGTTGTTTGGCATTGTGGCAATATTCTTTGGTTTCCTTGCTGTAGTGGTTTTTCTCGTTATACTATGACTCTAGATTAAGTGGACTGTCTGGTTTTGATGGATCCTTAGAGGCTGTGATGGGTGTGGCCAGAGAGCCCACCCTCAGATTTTCACATTCTCAGTTCATTAGCTCCACACCTGACTAGGATCTAACCTCATGTTATTTCTCCCCACCAGAGTCAGGTTTTTCTGCTTGGCTGATGGTGGGTGCCACTTTATGTATGTCCAATATGGCGCCTGCTCTTTGTCTTGCTCAGCTTTGTAAGGAGAGTGGAGAGAGAGGCTCGTGTCTGTGCCAGTTCTCCTTATTTTCATTTTTTTCTCTCCTCCAGTGAGCCTGGTGAATTTCCCCAGCAGGACTTCAAGCCTTGTTCCCTCTAGGCTCTTTTTGCCCTTTCCCTACCAATGTCTCAGGCTACCAAGGTTTTTGTCTCACCTCCCCTTCAAGCACTGGTGCGCAACTCCACGGCTGGGCTTCTGAGCCATGGGCGTCCTTGCTCTCCATGTAGGTCCTCTGTGTCACATCCACTAGATCCAGAAGAGTTTCCTCTGCAATTTTTTTTCTCAAGCCTTTCCCTTAGAGTATAGTAACTCCACTTTTATTAAAGTATCTTTTCCCGGACTATCAGTGTGCACCCTCACTATTCCACCATATTTGGAAGATCTTCCTTACTATATCCCTCTTTCTCTGTAGCTCTGATTTTCAAATAAACAAATCTTTTTTTTTTGAAAGCAGTACCAGAGTTAATATATTTACCTATGTACATGTTTTTAGCCTATATGCAAGCTTTCTGGACACAATATTGAAAAATTAAGAACAAATTAAACAGTGCTCATGAATATTCATTCTACAAAAACAATGAAAGTCTTTTCCTAAAAAGTTAATCTCTTCCCAGAAATCTTGTAATAGTTTCTTTTAGTTATTCTAATTACTTGCACTTTTCTTTTTCTTTTTTTTAAGTTTTATTTAGTAAATATGAATTTCCAAAGTACACCTTATGGATTACAATGGCTCCCCCCACCCATAATTTCCCTCCCGTCCACAACAATCCCATCTCCTGATCCCTCTCCCATTCCATTCACATCAAGATTCATTTTCAATTATCTTTATATACTGAAGATCAATTTAGTATATATTAAGTAAAGATTTCATCAGTTTGCACCCACACAGAAACACAAAGTGTAAAATACTGTTTCAGTACTAGTTATAGCATTAATTCACATTGGACAACACATTAAGGACAGAGATCCCACATGAGGAGTAAGTACACAGTGACTCTTGTTGTTGACTTAACAATTTGACACTCTTGTTTATGGCGTCAGAAATCTCCGTAGGCTCTAGTCATGAGTTTCCAAGGCTATGGAAGCCTTTTGAGTTTGCTGACTTCGATCTTATTTAGACAAGGTCATAGTCAAAGTGGAAGTTCTCTCCTCCCCCTCCCTTCAGAAAAAGGTACCTCCTTCTTTGATGGTGAGTTCTTTCCACTGGGATCTCGCTCTCAGAGATCTTTCATTTAGGTGTTTTCTTTTTTTTTCCCAGAGTGTCTTGTATTCCCATGCCTAAAATACTCTCATGGACTGTTCAGCCAGATCTGAATGCCTTAAGGGCTGATTCTGAGGCCAGAGTGCTGTTTAGCACATCTGCCATTCTATGAGTCTGCTGTGTATCCCAATTCCCATGTTGGATCGTTCCCTCCCTTTTTTATTCTATCAGTTAGTGTTAGCATACACTAGTCTTGTTTGTGTGATCCTTTTGACTCTTAGACCTATCAGTGTGATCAATTGTGAACTGAAATTGATCACTTGGACTAGTGAGATGGCCTTGGTACATGCCACCTTGATGGGAATGTATTGGAATCCCGTGGCACATGAAGAGTCAGTTGAGAAATAGAAATCCCACACAGGTGTTTCAGAAAGGATAATAAAGAAAATGGCAACATGGAAATGAAAAAATAATAGTTGAGAACTTTCTATTACAGAACATTTGACAATTTAAGTATAAATTGAGCATCCTTAAGATGAAAATCTAAAGTTGGAACTGTTCCAAAAGTTGAAAGTTTTTGAGCACTGATGCATGTCCCAACAGAAAATTCCACCTGTGACCTTATTTTGGGGTTGCACTGAAAATACAGTCACTAAAATTACTGCAGAGATTTTCTTAAGTCTACATGTGTAAGGTGTATATGATACAAAAGAATTCTGAGTTTAGACTTTAGTGTTAGTCCCAAGAAACTTCATGTTGTACGGAAAATAATCCAAAACCTGAATTCCAAAATGCTTCTGATCCCACACGTTTCAGATAAGGGATATTTGAACATTAGAGTCAACGCTGAGCAGGAGGGAAATAGGAGATAAATGAGCACCAAGAAACATCAGAACGCAACTTTAGAAGATAAAATCAAGGAAAATCTTAAAAGCCAATGGGAGAAATAGAGGTCAGTTAAAAAATAAAAATTTGAAAGACAGATTTCATTGTTTTCAGAAAAAACAGAAGCCAGAAGACAATGAAAAATATGTCTACAGTTTTATACAAGGTAAATAATTCATCAAAAGTTGATTTTGAAATGAAAACAAACAAAAACCCATAGTAAACAGCAGAGATAAACTATGATGCTTAAAATTAATACAAATTAGTAATCACAAAAAATACAAATAAAATTAACTCAACCATAAGAAAACAGATTCTGATAGGATTTAAAAGGCAAAATAGCTGCTTGTTACATAAATTTTATCTTATATGAATACATATAAATAGGTTATTTTTTTTTTAGGTTATTTAGTAACTATGAAAAGATAAACCTAGATATACTAATGGAGCAAAAGGTACAATAACAATATCAGAGAATAAGAAAATTTTTAAGCAAATGCCTCATTAGAAAATTATACTTTTTATTATTTTTTTTATAAATTTCCAAAGTACAGCTTATGGATTACAAGGCTTGCCCCCCCCCAACTTCCCTCCCTCCCGCTACTCTCCCCTTTACCGCTTCCTCTCCCCTTCCATTCACATCAAGATTCATTTTCAACTCTCTTTATAAACAGAAGATCAGTTTAGTACATATTACGTAAAGATTTCAACAGTTTGCGCTCACATAGAGACACAAAGTGAAAATACTGTTGGAGTACTAGTTATAGTATTAATTCACAATGCATTGCACATTAAGGACAGAGATCCTACACGATTTTTTTAAAGAATTGATTAATTATCTATGCAGTTTCCAATTTAACACCAAGATTTTTTAATCACTTTCAATTATCTTTATATACAGAAGATCGATTCAGTATATACTATGTAAAGATTTCATCAGTTTGCACCCACACAGAAACACAAAGTGTAAAAATACTGTTTCAGTACTAGTAATAGCATTATTTCACATTGGATAACACATTAAGGACAGATCCCTCATGAGACGTAAGTACACAGTGACTCCTGATGTTGATTTAACAATTTGACACTCTTGTTTATGGCGTCAGTAATCTCCCTAGGCTCTAGTCATGAGTTGCCAAGGCTATGGAAGCCTTTAGGGTTTGCCGACTTCGATCTTATTCTGACAGGGTCATAGTCAAAGTGGAAGTTCTCTCCTTCCTTCAGAGAAAGGTACCTCCTTCTTTGATGGCCCCATTCTTTCCACTGGGATCTCACTCACAGAGATCTTTCATTTAGGTCTTCTGTTTTTGTTGTTGTTTTTCAGAGTGTCTTATCTTTCCATGCCTAAAATATTCTCATGGGCTCTTGAGCCAGATCTGAATTCCTTAAGGGCTGATTCTGAGGCCAGAGTGCTATTTAGGACATCTGCCATTCTATGAGTCTGCTGTGTATCCCGCTTCCCATGTTGGATCATTTTCTCCAAGGCCATCTCACTAGTCCAGGTGATCAATTTCAGTTCACAATTGATCACACTGATAGGTCTAAGAGTCAAAGGGATCACACAAACAAGACTAGTGTCTGCTAATACTAACTGATAGTATAGAAAATTATACTTTTAATAATATCAGAAATAGTTCTCTAGTAAGACATTTCCAAATGTACTTCATAACATTGTCCTCAAAACAAATAGAATGAAAATGGACATAAATGTAAAATAAATATCCTGGCCGGCACTGTGGCTCAATAGGCTAATCCTCCACCTTGCAGCGCCAGCACCCCGGGTTCTAGTCCCAGTCGGGGCACCGGATTCTGTCCCAGTTGCCCCTCTTCCAGGACAGTTCTCTGCTGTGGCCAGAGAGTGCAGTGGAGGATGGCCCAAGTGCTTGGGCCCTGCACCCCATGGGAGACCAGGAAAAGCACCTGGCTAATGGCTCAGATCAGTGCGATGCACTGGCCGTAGCCCACCGGCCGCGGCAGCCATCTGAGGATGAACCAATGGCAAAAGGAAGACCTTTCTCTCTGTCTCTCTCTCTCTCTGTCCACTCTGCCTGTCAAAAAAATAAATATCCCTAAAAGTAAATAAAATATTCTCTAAAATATGAATTTATATATAAATTAAACTTTTTTCTTTTTTAATTTTTAAATTAAACTTTTACAGATGTAAAAATGTAGATGTAAAGACATAGTGTTTTAATACAAATTTTTTCCAATGTCATTGACCCCACACATCAATCTATGAAACCACAGTTATAAAAAAATATTTCCCCATCACCAATTTTAAATGTGTACATAATGAAGTTTATATGTGAGTAATTAAGCTTCTTACTTTAAAAATTAATAATAATAATTAACTTTTGCATAGTGGTTTCATATGTGTAAAAAGTTTCACAAACACTATACTCCAAGAAAATAGATATAAAAAAATCACTCAGACAGCCTAATAACTGTGTCACCAGACCGTTCCGCATGCATTTCAGAGGATTTGTTATAAGATGCAATAACTGATTTTTGCATTCCATGGGTATTTGTTTATGGATTTGTGCTACCTTAAAGGCACCTATGATGATGAATCAAGCATACACAGAACATGTATCCCATCCTGAACACTGACATTCTTGTCTTTCCATTTGTGGTGGTTTCTTAGTGCTTCTTCTTGGTCTTGGCTATGGATTACCCTTTCCAGATCCCATCCTTCCCACATATCCAGAATTTTATTTTACCCTGTTGCATTCTCCACGTATGCACTCTGCCTGAGACATCTCATTCATACATTTCCTTAAGTATAAAGTAACGATCAAATTGATGGCTCTCAGATCTATATTTACTGGCCTGATCTGTGTTTTTGATCCCTGCTATGGTTTGGGCATGGTTTGAGTGTTCCCACGGTGTACCAACAGTCCATGTGATAGGCTTGGGACTCAGTATTGCAATATTGAGAGATGGTGAAATCTGTGAGAGACCAGTGGAAGGTGATTAAATCATAGGGCATGCTGCCTTCCTAGAATCCAACGGACTCAAAATTAGTTCCCACAGGAATAAATTGCAATATAAAGAGCAGGCTTGGCTCTTGACTCTCTCTTGCTTCCTGTCTCACTACATCACATGCACTTCTACCATGATGCCATTTGCCATCTCATGATGTAGTCAGATGGTCTTTACACAAGTCAAATCAATGGAGCCATCTAATACTGGACTTTTGGCTACTAAAACTATGGCTTAATAAACCTCTTTTCTTTACACATGACATGTCTCGTATTTCATTATAGTAGGAGAGATTAGATTCATACAGAATCCCAAAAGAGATGTCCATTACACATCAAAATTGGCTACTCTTAACTTCCTCAGCAGTTGAATATTACCAAAGTAGATTTTGTGGATTAGTTTCTTATCTTTGTAAATTTATTCTTATATATAATTATTTCCCATTAATTCCTTAATACTACCCTGCCATCAACACCACTAAAGGCAATGACATTAAAAATGTAATTTTCACTTTCAGAGAAAAGTCAACCAGTACTTCACATAGAACATAGAAGTTACTACATTTAAAATTCCTTGGCTTTCCTCTTGTCTTCTTCCAAATTTCTCACTATTTCATTCATCTCTTTTCCTTCCCTCCTGATTCTTGTTTCAGAAGATATATCTCTTGCTAATAGAGATATTCTAGTAAGGCAGATGGGAGTGTCAGCAAGGTACTCCTCCTAACTTCAAGTTTGCATGCTGAGAATGAAATTGAGAGAAAAGTAATTAATGTGATTAGCCATCTGTACAAGAAATGTCCCTCAGGAAGGAGAGGCTAAAGTGTTTCAGGAACATCTAGTCTCAGTGCCTTCAGCATCCTCTCAGAAAATCATTAGCCTATCTAGGGCTGTAGTTAATCAACTTGCTTATAAAGACATGAGATTTGGAGATAGACATTCACATAAATGCTACCTAAGCTACTTGTGTAATTTTGTTCAATTTATCTAACTTAACTTCTCTATGCCTCAATTTTCTCATCTGTAAAATAAGGCTAGTAGATCATACTTCATATTACTACCCGGATCAAAATCTGTAAATAGACTGTGTACATTGTTAATAAGAAGTAATGGTGGCTGTGAGTGTAGCTATAGAAATAGCACTAATGTGGTTGTAACTGTTGGCCATTGGTTTAATATATAAATAACACTCAGCATGGCGCAAGGATAAGTTATGTCAAAGAGCAGTTATGACTGTTCTTCTACAGCAGCCCCCTTGCCCATGGATCCAGGCACGCCAGTTCTCTCGACAGAGCCCCACATTGTGCTCTGGGCTATTATAGCTGAGTATCTGAATATAATAATTCAAATCAACCAGTTCCCATCATTCTGATTCTTTGCACATCAACCAACCTGCTGCTTGTGATTCCATTTCTTAAGTAACATTGTAGTCTTCTTGACATGAATACTTTCCATTGTAAAACACTGATATTATGGTTTACACACCAATCCTTTGAGAGTTGAGTAGAGTTCATTCCTTCAAAACTGGTTATCTGAAGGTGTATTGACATAAACTTCTGCCTTTAAACAGATCATCCAGCTAGGGTTAAACATAACCTCACTGAAGTGATCCCTTAGTTCATGACATCTGCACACAATGCCAAATCTGTGTTCTCATTTTTGACATACAGCACAAGCCCCCCTTAGTCTCTTCTGTGAGTCTCCCTTTATTTTGGCCAAATTGATTGTCTCTGTTTCCTCCATTATTTCTTTCAGTAAAAAAAAAGTATTTTAAAGTTTTACTCTCAATCTGCTACTCTTTTATAATATTTAATGTTTTTTACTGAAAATCTTCTCTAATTTACACTACACATTGCTAATTAAATACACATTAAAACAATATCTTCTGTTCTCAAAATGTATAAAATCAGAAGAAAAGTTTTGAAAACAAGCACTTAATTGGGCTCTAAAGCCAAAAATAGAAGCCTGCAGTTGCTAGAAAAAAAAATCCACCAAAGTAAGCAAAAGATGTAACAGAAAGTCTTATGAAAGCTGAGATTACACATGGAATGTGAATTTGGTCACTGACAAAAAAGAAGGCAGGAAACAGTCTTTTTTTTTTTAATGAATTTTTACTTTCCAAAGATTTTTCTTTTTCTTTTCTTTTCTTTATTTATTTATTTTTGACAGGCAGAGTGGATAGTGAGAGAGAGAGAGAGAGAGAGAGAGAGAGACAGAGAGAAAGGTCTTCCTTTTTGCCGTTGGTTCACCCTCCAATGGCCAGCACAGCCAGCATGCTGTGGCCAGTGCTTCACACTGAACTGAAGCCATTAGCCAGGTGCTTTTCCTGGTCTCCCATGTGGGTACAGGGCCCAAGCACTTGGGCCATCCTCCACTGTACTCTCGGGCCACAGCAGAGAGCTGTCCTGGAAGAGGGGCAACTGGGACAGAATCCGGCGCCCCAACTGGGACTAGAACCCAGGGTGCTGGCACCACAAGGTGGAGGATTAGCCTATTGAGCCGCAGCGCCGGTCAAGGAAACCAAGTCTTATGCCCCACAAGTGGCAGGAGGCTGAAATCTGCATAAAAATCAAGCACCAGGGGCCAGCACTGTGGCTCAGTGGGTTACCTCCACCTGCTGCGTCAGTACCCCAGATGGGAGTTGGTTCTTGTCCCAGCTGCTCCTCTTCCCATCCAGCTCTCTGCTGTGGCCTGGGAAGGAAGTAGAAGATAGTCCTTGGGCCCCTGCACTCATGTGGGAGACAAGAAGAAGAAGCTCCTGGCTCCTGGCTAATGTAGATATTGGAAGAGAAAATTCAGAGAAAAGTTTTAAACGTGTCTTTGAGAATAGGAAAAAGATATTGATTAACTTGGGAATATCTTGGAAAATCTTGAATTTGGGCATTCTTGCTAAAATATTGGAGTCAAACTGGAGTAAAAATTTTTAACACTCAAAAGCAGAAGCAATTTAAGTAGAATTCAATTTTTTTATTTCTAACTATTGTTCATTTCCCTCACATTCATCTCAAAGTCACATTTCTAACACTAAAAACTATAGCAGGACTGGCGCCGCAGATCACTAGGCTAATCATCCTCCTGCTGTCCCGGTTGCTCCTCTTCCAGGAGAGCTCTCTGCTGTGGCCAGAGAGTGCAGTGGAGGATGGCCCAAGTGCTTGGGCCCTGCACCCCATGGGAGACCAGGAAAAGCACCTGGCTCCTGCCTTCGGATCAGCGCGGTGAGCTGGCAGCAGGTCGCCAGCTGCGGCAGCCATTGGAGGGTGAACCAACGGCAAAGAAAGACCTTTCTCTCTGTCTCTCTCTCTCTCTCACTGTCAACTCTGCCTGTCAAAAAAAAATCAATGCAATGCAAGAGAATACAGATAGTTTTAAAAAATAAGGAAGCCAATGAGTGACACATTTAAAATATTAGTAAGAAGATAGAAATCATCCTCCAGGGCAAGATGGCGGAATAGAAAGGCAGCACACTGATAGTCCGGGGAGAGACAGTTTAATAAAAGTGGAGATACTGCAGGTTCAAGGAAGAGTAGGGGAAGAAACAGCAGAGGAAACTCTTCCGGAACTAGTGATTCACAGTGGACCTTTGAGGAGAGCGTGGGAGCCCACAGTTCATGACACTAGCGGCGGACTCAATGCACCAGTGCTGGAATGCGAGGTGAGCCAAACCGCAATAGACCAAGACACCAGAAGGGAAGCTGAAAGAGGAGACTAGAGCTTGACAAGGCTTGAAAACCTGTGGGTAAAAGTTCACCAGGCTAACTAGAAGAGAGAGAGAAAGAAAAAAGTGACCCATACGGACACGAGTTTCTCTCTCTCCGCCCACCTCTCAAAGGTGAGCAAGACAAAGAGCAGGCGCCATTTTGGACATATGTCATAAGCAGGGCGACCTCAGGTCTGCACCGGCCCTGAGCCTAGCAGAAAAACCTGACTCTGGGTGTGGGGGTGAAATAACAGGAGGTTAGAACCCAATGAATGTGTGGTGCTAATGAACTGAGACTGTGAAAAAAGAGACTATGGGGGAGAGAACTCACGGAATTCACCACGTGAGTACTCTCCAGAGACGCTACAGTTCAGTAGCCTTGGTAGCCCAGTGGTGAGACTTTGAACCCACACTGAAGGCTGCAGAGATTCCCTGTGTGGTCCTTGGGAAAGAGCTTCCGATCTCTGGCTCCTGTGGGTATATCACTTGCCTGCTAACCACCCCCAATTCCATTCAGCTGTGTGGAATTGCTTCCCTTTTGAATCAAAAATAAAGAAAGAAACAGAGAGAGATTTACCACACCTAACCTGGGAGTGTCTCCTTTGGCACACCCTCAACCCTGAGGAACCAAACAGAGCTATCAGGCCACACCAATCTCAAGCCTCTAAGGCTCCATCAAAAGCAGACAGTCCACTTATCTAGAGTCCTAGTATAACAAGAAAAAACACCACAGTGAAGAAACCAATATGCCAAACAACAAACGCAAAAACTGAGGTAACAAGAACAAGGAAGACACTATGACACCCCCAAATGAAAAAGACACCCCAATTCAAGATTATGAAGATGATGAGATAGAAGAAATGCAAGAAGCAGGTCTCAAAAAATTGATAAGAACACTAAGAAGTACTCAAAAACAAATTCTTGAACTACAGAAATCCTTAATGGACAAGGTAGAAAATCTCTCTCATGAAAATGAAATATTAAGGAGGAATCAAGCTGAAATGAAACAACTAATAGAACATGAAACTGTGATAGTGACGAGAAATCATAATGAAGTGAAGAATTCAATAGATCAAATGAAAAACACATTAGAAAGCCTTACAAACAGAATGGGTGAAGCAGAAGAGAGAATATCAGACTTAGAAGACAGAGCACAGGAAAATATACAGTCAAACCAAAGACAAGAAGAGGAAATTAGAAATCTAAAAAATATTGTTGGGAATCTACAGGATACTATTAAAAAACCCAACATTCGAGTTCTAGGAGTTCCTGAAGGCATGGAGAGGGAGAAAGGATTAGAAGGCCTTTTTAGTGAGATAATAGCAGAAAATTTCCCAGTTTTGGAGAAGGACAGAGACATCCTAGTACAGGAAGCTCATAGAACCCCTAGGAAACATGACCAAAAGAGATCCTCACCACGACACATTATAATTAAACTCACCACAGTGAAACAGAAAGAAAAGATCCTAAAATGTGCAAGAGAGAAACATCAGATTACTCTCAGAGGAGCTCCAATTAGACTCACGGCAGACTTCTCATCCAAAACCCTATAAGCTAGAAGGGAATGGCGAGACATAGCCCAGGTACTAAGAGAGAAAAACTGCCAGCCCAGAATATTATATCCTGCAAAGCTCTCATTTGTGAATGAAGGTGAAATAAAGACCTTTCATTGCAAACAGAAATTGAAAGAATTTGTTGCCACTCGTCCAGCCCTGCAAAAGATGCTTAAAGATGTGTTACACACAGAAACACAGAAACACGGCCATCAACATGAAAGAAGGTAAACAAAGGGAACCTCACAGCAAAAGATCACAGGGAATTCAAAGCATACATTTGGATAAAGAAATTATGGGACATGTACTCTATAGAATACTATACAGCAGTCAAAAACAATGAAATCCAGTCATTTGCAACAAGATGGAGGAATCTGGAAAACATCATGCTGAGTGAATTAACCCAGTCCCAAAGGAACAAATATCATATGTTCGCCCTGATCGGTGACAACTAATTGAGCACCATAGGGGAAACCTGTTGAAGTGAAATGGACACTATGAGAAACAGTAACTTGATCAGCTCTTGTGCTGACTGTTGTTGTACAGTGTAATACTTTATCCATTTTAGTATTTTTTTATTCTAGTACTATTGGTTGAACTCTGTAATTAACAAACAATTATTCTTAGGTGTTTAAAATTTAACTGAAAAGTGATCCCTGTGAAATATAAGAGGGGGAATAAGAGAGGGAGGAGATGTACAATTTGGGACATGCTCAATCGGACTTGCCCCAAATGGGGGAGTTAGAAACATGCAGGGGAATTCCAATACAATCCCATCAAGGTGGCAAACTACCAAGGCCATCTCACTAGTCCAAGTGATCAATTTCAGTTCACAATTGATCATACTGGTAGGTCTAAAAGTCAAAGGGATGCAATAAACAAGACTAGTGTCTGCTAATACTAACTGATAGAATCAAAAAGGGAGAGAATGATCCAACATGAGAAGCGAGATACACAGCAGACTCATAGAATTGCAGACGTCCTAATAGCACTCTGGCCTCAGAATCAGCCCTTAAGGCATTCAGATCTGGCTCAAGAGCCCATGAGAGTATTTTAGGCATGGAAAGCCAAGACGCTCTGGAAAAAACAGAAGACCTAAATGAAAGATCTCTGTGAGTGTGATCGCAGTGGAACGAATGGGGCCATCAAAGAAGGAGGTACCTTTCTCTGAAGGGAGGAGAGAACCTCCACTTTGACTATGACCCTGTCGGAATAAGATTGAATGTGGTGAACCCCAAATGCTCTCATAGCCTTGGCAACTCATGACTAGAGCCTAGGGAGATTCTTGACGCCATAAACAAGAGTGTCAAATTGTTAAATCAACTTCAGGAGTCACTGTGTACCTATTTCTCATGTGGGATCTGTCCTTAATGTGTTGTCCAATGTGAAGTAATGTTATAACTAGTACTGAAACAGTATTTTACACTTTGTGTTTCTGTGTGGGTGCAAACTGATGAAATCTTTACTTAGTATATACTGAATCAATCTTCTGGATATAAAGATTATTAAAAATGAAAAAAAAATCTTGGTGTTAAATTGGAAATTGCATAGAAAATTAATCAATTTAAAAAATATGTCATGTAGGATCTCTGTCCTTAATGTGCTATACATTGTGAATTAATACTATAACTAGTACTCCAGCAGTATTTTCACTTTGTGTCCCTATGTGAGGGCAAACTGTTGAAATCTTTACTTGATATATACTAAACTGATCTTCTGTATATAAAGAGAATTGAAGATGAATCTTGATGTGAATGCAAGGGGAGAGGGAGTGGGAAAGGGGAGGGTTGCGGGTGGGAGGGAAGTTATGGGGGGGAGCCATTGTAATCTATAAGCTGTATTTTGGAAATTTATATTCTTTAAATAAAAGCGTTATTAAAAATAAAAAAAATTCTTTAAAAAATTTTTTTATGAGTCTAGTGAGTTTCTAATCTGTAAAACAGGGATAATAATGCCTACCTTGCTGATTCGGTATACAGATTAAATGATGTAATGTTAATTCTTGGCCTCTTCGAAGTAATTACTCTAAAAGGGCAATGAGTATTTTTGTTGATATTGATGACAAAATTTGGATCCATGCTCATTTCCAGGAATTGAAAATATTCTGCCTTAGTTTCTTGTATAAGAGTTTTTAAAATATTTATTTATTTTAAAATCAGATTTACACACAGAGCGGAAGAGATGGAGACAGAGACAGAGAAGGAGGGAGGGAAGGGGGGAAGAGTGAGTGAGAGTGAGAGTGAGAGAGGGAGAGAGAGAGAGAGAATGAATGAATCTCCATCAGCTGCTTCACTACCCAAATGACCTTAACAGCCAGGGATGGGCCAGGCAGAAGCCAGGAGTCAGGAGCATCTTCTGGATCTCCCAGGTGGGTGCAGGGGCCCAAGCACTTTGGCCATCCTCCACTACTTTCCCAGGCACATTAGTAGAGAGCTGGATTGGTAGTGGAGCAGACTGTTCTCAAACCCACACCCAACCCATTGGGGATGCTGGTAGTGCAGGTGGTGGCTTTACTTACTGTGCCACAGTGCTGTCCCCCTGAATAAGTGGTTTTTTTTTTAAGTATTCTACTTTGCATATAGAAATCTTTGTCCTCATATGAACGATTTTGCTATTACTTCTTAGACACCATCTTCCTTTAGGAGGGAGGATTGGAGGTGTGAGAGAAAGATGATTCCTTTCATTTCTTGATTAGCTGGTAGCCCTCACCAAAATAGATTCACCTTGCTGAAATGAAGTGGCAGACAGGACTCAGGATGCAGATCGCCTGAGCTGAAGGGTATTGAGGCTGTAATCATGAAGAAGATTTACTAGAGAGCCTTGGAAACATAGTGGCACCAAAATGCAGATAGCAATGCATTTATGCTTATTAATGTACCTGTCTCCCCACACTTCTGTGAAGTTACTATTGTGCTAATTTTACAGTTGAAGAGTCAAGGTGCTGATCTGGTACTCTCCAAAGGCAGCCATCCAGTTAGAGGGAAAATCTAATACTTAAAGAATCTCTTTCATCTTTCTCCATAACAGCACCCTGCTAATGGTACTTAAATAAATTCCTTTCAATGTAGTTCCAAAATTAACTTAAAACAACATAGAAATGAGTAAGCTTTTTGTTTACACTGAAGGGTAAATTTCTGTCCCTTGAATATTAAGAAAATGAGAAATGAATTATGAGATTTATATTCAGTTGGTGAGGAAAATGCCAATTTAATTAGTGGATCATAGTATATTATTTTCTGATTTTTTCCTTTTCTTACATTACCTTTTTCTCTAAATATTAGAAGGTTTGTATGAAGTTCATGTCTTTTTCTCCACACAGTTAATCAATTAAGAAATAGGAGAAAGCAAGTAAAAATTTCATTTTCAGGTGTTATTTTCTTTCTGCCTATATTCAATCAATGGTTTGCTGGTTTGTTAATTTCATCATGTCATGCAATTAAAGTGAAGTAGGTCGTTATAAAATATATCATTGATTTTACCTATCTCTAAAAGTGAACATGAAAAATTGCATAGTCTTTAAATGTCTTGAACATGGAAAAATGCCAGGGAAATAGTCATAAGGAACCAAAGGATATTTAATCCATTTTCTTAGTGTCTCTCTTTGGGCTCTGTGGCACAAACAGCATATAATTTGGCAATTAGATAATTGACCTGAATTCCAAAGTCAAATCTTGCCACCTATGAGAAAACAAGAGCTGTTTAGCTTTGCAAAATTTGAAATGGTTCAACTCATTATAACTAATTGGCTTACAATGAAGAATAAATTCAAAAACGTGTAGCAGAACTTGGTCGATTGCATGGTTTGATGACTAATTTTATGCAACCTGGCTAGGGCCTGGTAGTCAGATACTTGGTTAAATATTACTCTGGAGTCTTCTGAGAAGATATTTTTAGATGGGATTAACATTTAAATTAGTGGATTTTGAATAAAGTATATTACCCTCCTTAACGTAATTGGGCCTCGTCCAATCAATTGAAGGCCATAATAGAAAAACACTGACAACTTCAGAGGGAGAAGGGATTCTGCTTGTAGACTTGTATCTCTGTTCAGATTGCAGCTTTTCACTGTCTCCAGTCTGCTGGCCTAAGCTGTAGGTTTTGGAGAATCTCATGAGCCAATTCCTTAAAATATCTTAATATCTGTCTCTTTTTCTCTCTGTCTCTTTGTCTCTTTCTATGTGTGTATCTATATTCACAAACTATTGGTTCTCTTTCTATGGAGAACTCTAATACACATATATATGAAATGATTTTGGTTAGAACTTGTTCTTTTCAACAAAACATTCAATTTCCTTCTGTTCCTTTTCTATTTCTGAAAAGGGCATAATTTTTCATAAAGATATCTTCTCACTCCCATTTTTGTTTTTTCAGATGTATTTATTTACAATAACATCCACCATTTTTATGTCCAATTTGATGATTTTTTATATTTTTATACAGTAGCACAAATCATCAACATCATTATGGTGAAGCATTTCTATAATACCAAGCTTTTCATCTATTAATTTGTGGTCAACTCTGTTCCCTAACCTCCTGGCCCTAGGCAATCACTGATCCACTTAGTGTCATTACAATTTTATTTTCTCTAGAACTTAGTAAAAAATGAATTCATAGAGATTATATGCTTTGTGTTTGACTTCTTTCACTTACTTTTCACAATTTTTATACTGTTGCTAGCACTTCTACTTTTTTTCTATTTTATTGAGGAGTAATATTCTACTGTAGGATAATACTCACCATGTACTTATGCATCAGTTGGTTGGATTTCCATTTTTGGCTATTACGAAGAAAGCCACTATGAACATTTTCATGAAAAATTTTTATGTACACATATGTTTTCCCACGTGTAGATGTATTTAGAAGTTTAATTGCTGGGTATAAGAATAAGTATATATTTATCTTTACAAAAGAGTCCCAAACTGTTTTACAGAGTGCTGTATGAGAAAGCATTTGCATTTCAATGTATAAGCTTTTGAGTTGCCTCACATTCATATAAACACTTGGGAATTTCAGTCTTTTAAAGTTTGGCTTATAGTATCTCAAAGTGGTTTTAATTTACATTTTCCTAATGGATAGTCATTTTACTTATGTCATGTACTTTCTTTCCATCTCTATATTTTCTCTGTTGAGTTCTCTATTCTTTCTATATTACTTATTTAAGTGGTGCTTTTTGTTTTCTCATTAACTTGTAGGAAGTTTTTATATGTTCTGGAAAGAAGTTGTTTAACAGATCTATATTTCATAACTATCTTGTCCTATTCTGTGGATTGCCTTTATTTATTTATCTATTATTTATTTATTTTTAATGATTTATTTTATTTTATTTGAAAGGCAGAGTTGCAGAAAGGTAGAGACAGAGAAGGGGAGCTCTTCCGTCTGCTGGTTCACTCCCCAAATGGCTGAAATGGCCAGGCCTGGGCCAGGCCGAAGCTGTTAGCCAGGAGTTTCTTCTGGGTCTTCCGCATGGATATTGGGGCCCAAGCGTTTGGACGATTCTCTGCTTCTTTCCCAGGAGCGTTAGCATGGAGCTGGATTGGAAGTGGAGTATCTGGTACTAGAACCAGCTGCCATATGGGATGCTGGTACAGCAGGTGGTGGCTTAATCCACTATGTCACAGTGTCAGCCCCTACCTTTTATTTTTTAAAAATATTTTTTGAAAAAGAAAAGCTTTCACTTTTACAAAGTCCAACTTACCATATTTTTTTTTTACAGCTTTCATATCCTCTTAAGAATTTGACTTAAACAAGGTCACAAAGATTTTCTTTTTTTTTCTTTTTTTAAATAAAATTGTATTTACTTAGAAGCATTCAGAATGTCAACAAAACAGCTGCAACTTTTTTTTTTTTGCAATTACAGAGTAGTATTCAGTTAACAGAAATCAATTATTTCGTATAAGCTGCATCAGAGACAACTGAAGATGAAAAAACTACCATCCCCATATATAACTAATTTGTGCTGTGCCACCAACAAGAACCTGCTCTAAATTTCCACGCCAATTTACAACCCCCATACTGTACCAGGCAAAGTTAGTGGCTATTGAAAATACCACCAGGACAGGGCTATCTAAAGACACATCCGGTAGTGTGTTAACTATACAAAAAAAGACATGTACAGTTTAAAAACAAATCTTACACAGCCTTACGTTTCAATTTTTTTTTTCTTTAAAAGGAGTGAGTTGTGTACAGGGGGGTTAAATGCTTTATAGACAAGAAAAAAAAAACTGCGCTAGAACCAACTTATTCATCATCATCATCTTGTTCTTCATCTTCATCTTCCTCTTCCTCTTCATCTTCTTCATCTTCCTCCTCTTCCTTCTTTTTCTTGCTCTTTTCAGCCTTGGGGACTCCCTTTTTCGCTGCATCAGTTTTTCCTTTAGCTCGGTATGCGACAATATCCTTCTCGTACTTTTCCTTCAGCTTGGCGGCCTTCTTCTCGTAGGGCTGCTTGTCATCTGCAGCAGTGTTAGTCCACATCTCTCCCAGTTTCTTTGCAACATCACCAATGGACAGGCCAGGATGCTCTCCTTTGATTTTGGGGTGATACTCAGAACAGAACAAGAAAAAGGCCGAAGGAGGCCTCTTAGGCGCATGGGGATCCTTGAACTTCTTTTTTTCTCCCCTTTAGGAGGGATATAGGTTTTCATTTCTCTTTCATAACGAGCCTTGTCCGCCTTTGCCATGTCTTCAAACTTTCCCTTCTCTTTAGCAGACATGGTCTTCCACCTCTCTGAGCACTTCTTAGAAAACTCTGAGAAGTTGACAGAAGCATCTGGGTGCTTCTTCTTATGCTCCTCCTGGCAAGTTTGCACAAAGAATGCTTATGATGACATTTTGCCTCTCGGCTTCTTAGGATCTCCTTTGCCCATGTTTAGTTATTTTTCCTCAGTGAGGCACAGTCACCCAGTGCCCGTCCGGCTCTCACTTGCCCCTGCGCTGTCTCTATGGAGCTCAGTGCACTGCAGTGGCTGTCAAGATTTTCTTTTATGTTTGCTCCTAGAAGTTGTAGATTGCTAGTACTAAATTTGTAGGTCTGTATTGCATTTTTAGTTAGATTTTGTATTTGGTATGAGGTAAAGTCCAAGATAGTTACTTTTATTATTATTTGTACCCTGAATACCCAATTGTCTCTAGCCATATTTGTTGAAAAGATTGCTGTTACAAAACTGAATTGACTTGGCACCATTGTTGGAAATTACATGGCCTTATATGAGTAAATGTGTCTATTTCTACACTCTGTATTTGTTTCTGTTGATCTGTGTGTCTATTTTTACACTATATTATGCTGTTTTGATCACTAAGCAGCAAAATACATATTGAAATCAATTTAATATGTCTTCTACCTTTATTATTCCTTTTCCAAATTGTTTTGGCTATTTTTTAAAATATTTATTTATTTATTCAAAAGTCAGAATTACAGAGAGGAGAGGCAGAGAGAGAGAGAGAGAGAGACAGAGACAGAGACAGAGAGACAGAGAGACAGAGAGAAAGAGGTCTTCCATCTGAAGGTTCACTCCCCAGATGGCCGCAATGGCTTCAGCTGCACCAATCCAAAGCCAGGAGCCAGGAGCTTCTCCTGGGTCTCCCACGTGGATGCAGGGGCCCAAGGGCTTAGGCCATTTTCTACTGCTTTCCTAGGCCATAGCAGTGAGATAGATTGGAAGAGGAGCAGCTGGGACTATAACCAGCACCCACATGGGATGCTGGTGCTTCAGGCCAGGGCATTAACCTGTTGTGCCACAGTGCTGGCCCTGCTTTGGCTATTTTATGTAAATTTCTTGTATTAAATTGTCAATTTCTGAAGAAGTAAAAAGCAGAAATGAGTTTAGTTTGCAATGAATTTTTAATGGTGAAGAAGAAATTAACCTACTGAATTTTGAACATACTGAAAGCTAAATGTTTTTCATGAAAATCTTCATAGCAGCTTTATTAAGTTGATCTTTAATTACTTTTAACAAAGTTTTATAGTCCTTACTGTATAACTTATGCATTTTTCATATTTTGATGCCATTGTAGATGGTGTTTTGAAACAAAATTGATTTTTGAAGCAGCTTTATATGCACTAAATAGTACAAAGATAGTAGAGTTGCTGTATACCCTATATCCAATTTACTCTATTTTTAAGCTCTTCAATTAGTTTGGTATATTTATTATAGCCTTAGGCCAATGCTGACATATTATATTAACTAAATCCCACACAATGTATATACTTTGATTTACACTTCCTGTTACAAAGGGAGAGAAAGACACCATTACTACTTCGTAACTGTGTTAATTGCAATAATAAACCAAAGTCCAGAGTTTGGCTGATAACTAAAAGAGGGTTATCACTTAGGTATTTTACTCATTTATTTATAGAAGTATGAAATCACGGGTATTTATTTTATATAGTCGGCCCTCTGTATCCATGAGTTTTATATCTGTGTTTTCTTTTTCTTTTTTTTTTTTTAAAGATTAATTTATTTGGAAGTCAGAGTTACAAAGAGTGAGGAAGAGAGGCATAGAGAGAGAGGTCTTCCATTCGCTGGTTCCCTCTCAAATTGGCTGCAACAGACAGAGCTGTGACGATCCAAAGCCAAGATCAAGGGCCCAAAGACTTGAGTCATCTTCTGCTGCCTTCTCAGGCCATAGCCGAGAGTTGGATGGGAAGTGGGGCAGCTGGAACTCCAAACAGTGCCCATATGGGATGCCGGCCACAGTGCCTACCCCTATATCTGTGTTTTCAGCCATCTCAGATTGTACATATTCAGGAAAATAATTTCACATAACCTGAATATGTACAGGCCATTTTTCTCGTTAATGTTCCCTAAACAATATAGTATAAACACTATTTACACAACATTTACATTGTATTTGGTATTATAAGTAATCTATAGATGATTTCAAGCATGTAGGATGATTTGCATAACATATATGTAAATATTGAATTTATGTAAGTTACTTGAGTGTCCACTGAATTAGGCATCCATTAATGGATGGATCCTGGAATCAAGCCCCCAAGGTTACTGAAGGATGACTATACTTTAGGTTACAATCCAATACTACATTATTTTGTTGCTTGAAATTCACCCGTTTTGACAATTTTGGAGCTCTTTCATTTGGTTCCCATGTTTTTGCATATCCCTGTCATTGTGTATTCTTGCTTTGAGCATTTCCTTAATTTTTTGCACTGTGAGAGAATTGAGCCTCATCCTTTATATATCTTGTCCTCATTTTAAATGAGCCATTTCTCTAAAGAAGCTTAGTTTCTTTTAAAGAAGAGTAGAGAATTATAATTGGAGAATGGTACTAGAAATAAGATCTGGGCACTAAATATACTTGTAAATAATATACTTAAAACTTATTTCTAATTATTCTTGGTTTATAGGTGCATAATTCAAATAGGTATTTTGATGTGGTATCTAGTGACATGGTATGATATAATAAATATAGTATCATTTTTGTGGATTGCTTGGATTTATATACATAAACAATCATGTCATCTGACATGTGGGCATTTTTGCTTTCTTTTTTCCAATATGCCTATCTTCTGTATCATTTTCTTGTCTTATTGCAATAGAGTGTCTCAGTCTTCTGGTATGATGTTTAATGAGACTATTGTGATGAACATCCTTGCTTTATTCTTTTTTCTTTTTATTTTAAATTTTTTGACAGGTAGAGTTATAGACAGTGAGAGAGACGAAAAGAAAGGTCGTCCTTCCGTTGGTTCATTCCCCAAATGGCTGCTACAGCCAGAGCTCTGCTGATCTGAAGCCAGGATCTAGGTACTTCTTTCTGGTCTCCAAAGTGGGTGCAGAGGCCCAAGCACTTGGGACATCCTCCTCTGCATTCCTGGGCCACAACAGAGAGCTAGACTGGAAGAGAAGCAACCGGGATTAGAACCCGGTGCCCAGATGGATGCCGGCGCCGCAGGTGGAGGACTAACCAAGTGAGCCACAGCGCTGGCCCCTATTCTTCTTCTTCTTCTTTTTTAGAGAATTATTTTATTTATTTGAAAGACAGAATTATAGAGAGAGGTAGAGACAGAGAGAGAGGTCTTCCATTCAATGGTTCACTCCCCAGATGGCCGCAACGGCCGCAGCTGTGCCAATCCTAAGCCAGGAGCCAGGAGCTTCTTCCAGGTCTCCCAAGTGGGTGCAGGGGCCCAAAGGCTTGGGCCATCTTTTACTGTTTTCCCAGGCCATAGCAGAGAGCTGGATTGGAAGAGGAGCAGCCGGGACTATAACCAGAACCCACATGGGATGCCTGCGCTTCACGTTAGGGCATTAACGTGCTGTGCCATGGTTCCGTCCCCTGCCTTATTCTTAATATTAAAGGGAAACATTTAATTTCTCCCTAAGTTTTTGTAGGTACTCTTTATAAAATCGAAGGAACTGACATAGGCAATAAAGCCCATGAAACTAATTGTTCTTCTTTTAAATCATTAGTTATCCTTGAAGAGGTTAGTGGAAATGAGAAAGAAAAAGGTGTTTTAAAACTTAACATTGATATTTCCTGTTAATCATTTCTTTGAATAGATCAAAACTTCCATGTGGTGTCATTTCCTTTTGCTTAAGGAATTTCCCTTAACATTTCTTAAAATGTTGTTCTGTCAAAGATGAATTCTCTCCGTTTTTATTTGTCTAAAAAACTCCTTATTTCAATTCACTTTTGAAATTTTTGCTGAGTAGAATATTCTGTGTTAACAATATTTCTTCCATTTCAGTGAATATGTCACTTTGTTTTCTTCTGGCTTATACAGTTTTTTTCTTGTGCAAGAAGTTTGTTATATTCTTTGTTTATATAGATTGCCTTTTTGTCCTATGACTATTTCACTTATTTTCAATTTGTAAAATTGATTAAAATGAATCTTTATCCATCTCCTTAATGAAAAAATATCCCTGTTTCATTTCAGGTAGTTTCTGTTACAGTAGCTTCCAGTTCACTTATCTTTTCTTCAGTAGCCTTGAATCTGTTGCCAACTTCATTTGTTGCCCTTTTTATTTCACATGTTGTCATCTTCATGTTTACAAAGTTGATTCTTTTGGCCGGCGCCGTGGCTCAACAGGCTAATCCTCCGCCTTGCGGCGCTGGCACGGTTGCCCCTCTTCCAGGCCAGCCCTCTGCTGTGGCCCAGGAGTGCAGTGGAGGATGGCCCAGGTGCTTGGGCCCTGCACCCCATGGGGAGACCAGGAAAAGCACCTGGCTCCTGGCTCCTGCCATCGGAGGAGCGCGGTGCGCCGGCCGCAGCGCGCCGACCACGGCGGCCATTGGAGGGTGAACCAACGGCAAAGGAAGACCTTTCTCTCTGTCTCTCTCTCTCACTGTCCACTCTGCCTGTAAAAAAATAAAATAAAATAAAAAAAAAGAAAGTTGATTCTTTTAAAAAAATAATCTGTTTTGTATATTTTCTCATTTGTGTATTCTTACCTCCTTGAACATGTGGATTATATTTTAATAGTTAATTATATCATTGTTATTTCTGAGTTTCTATTTACTGATTTATTTGTCTCTTTTTAGTGTGCTATTTTTTGCTTTGCATGACTGGCTCTTTTTATTAGATGCTGGGCATTGTAGATTTCACATTATTTGATGATGAATTTTTGAGAGTCCCCCCCACACACAGAGAGAGAGAGAGAGAGAGAGAGGAAAAGAGAGAGAGAGAGACAGCCAGACGCTCGCATCTATTGGTTCACTAACTCAATACCTGCCTGCAATGGCCAGGAGCTGAGATGGGGCCAAGGTTAGGAGTGTGGAACTCAGTTCAGGTCTCTCATGTGGATGACAGAATCTCAACCACTTGAACCAACTCTGCTGTCTCCCAGGGTACAATAAGCTGGAGCCAGAAACTGCAAGCCAGGGATGGATTTGGGACATGGGCATCTTAGCTTCTAAACTAAATGTCTGTCCACTGATGATGAATTTTATGTATCTTTTTCAATAACATTGGGCTTGGTTTGGAGATTCAGTTAGGTTTACTTGGAATCAGCTAATTTCCAGCTTGTCTTTAAGATTTGTTGTTTGTGGATCTACAACAGCATTTATTTTTGAGTTAATTTGCCCCATCACTAAGGCGATAACTGTGATTGTTTTGTGATTGTTTTGCTGGTTGCTTTTTTTTTTACCTAGAAATCTTTTATTTAAGGTATACACACTTCGTGCATTTCATAAATACAAATTTATGCATGTGCTACTCAGAACTTAGCTGATGGTGTGATGTTTCCCTTTTGTACTGATATATCTTGGAGCTTTTTTTGCAGTTTCCTACTTTTCAGTATTCTGCTCCACAAAAGCTTGCCACTCTGGCCTGCCTTAATAACATACTCTATCCCTTCATTTCCACAAAACTGCTGGGTTCTTCTTGGATTCAGTTTTTCTCCTGGCTTGGAAATTGTTCTGAGGTTATGAAATGAGTCCATTGCAGTATTTACTTCATAGTCCTCTGCTGCCTGCTTCCAATGTCTAAAAGATGTTTTATTTTTTTCTAAGTACCTGGGTATTTAATATGGCTAGGTAAATCTGATCCCCTGTTTCCCAGCATAGTCAGATGTTAAAGTTTCTAGTGTTCTTATGACACTCAGTCTCTAAGTGTGTTAACTTATAGCCATACGTTAATACACTTACTCAATGTCATTATTCTTGGATGCAGAACCTGGTTTCTACACTAATAGTGTTTTGCTCTAAAGTTCAATCAAGCCACCTCTCTGTGTTCTTCCCTATGTAGGGAAGTTGCATGTGATACTTTTCATATCACCTCCAGGCAGCACTAGAGTTGCTCCCAAGTAGATCCCCCATTCTTAAGATACAAGGATTTTAGGCTTCCAGAAGACAACCCTGATAGTCAGACGGGACAGGCTGATATAATGGCTGATGCTGAATATCTCTACAAGATATACAGAGCAAGGCACAACATGGTGCCAGAACTCTCAGGAAGAGCAGTTTTCACAATTCAGCTCCAGAAGATTATATTCGCATCAGAACTGATGCGGGTGTCATTTCCTGCAGTTTTACAGCACAGTCCTTACTGTAGTATATGGTAGACTTGAAATGCACCATGCTTGATTAAGCAGACTCTTTATTCAGCTGATTAGAGCTTGGGCAGCAGACCTGGAAGACCACTCCCCTGTCAGTAAGTACATAGCACTCTGGAAATGCTTCCTTCTTGTTTGCTCCAGAGCCATCAGCCTCAATCAAGAGTACCATGGAAGTTAACAGTGTGGAGATCAGAAGGCACTGCTTGTTAGAAGGACTAAAGGAGAATGAAACAATTAACTGCTTCTCCGGAAGATGATACATTATGTAAGTTTCTTATAGATCCTAAGGCTGTGTGCAGATGTGATTCTTGGCTTTGCCTCTTTTTATCTGTATGATCTTAACTCTTCTATGCCTTAGTTTCTTCGTCTTTAACACAGGTATAAAAATTAAGAATGGAAAGAATACATAAAATAAGTTAATATATAAAGACCTTGAAGAATATCTTGTACTCAGGACACATTCAAATATTAACGATTTTAAAATGATCTTTATTTAAAAACTATTAATGTTCAGTGCATCTCATGTAACCTCAAAAAGTAAGTTGTTCCTTGGTTACATCTGTTTCAGTTCCTTTATGGTCCCAGTGCCTCAGTTGCCTGCACTCCATCCTGAAAGACTTTGCTATCAGTTGAGCTTCCATGCTGAAGCCTCCATGGTGCAAAATAATCCACTCTCCACTCTCAAGATGTTCCTCCTCCTAGGAACATTTGTATTTTTATGAGATTCTGGAAGATATAAAAATTTCTTAGTTCAAATAAACTGGTTCGCCATTCGGGCAGGGCTCCTATGTCATGGAACTTTTGGAACCACACGTGGAAGCCAATGAAGGAAATAATCTGGTATAGTGGTTTTAAATTTTACTCAATAGACTCTCGGATTATGGAGTGGATAGAGAGAGAATTCAAAGGACTTTCAGTTCCCCCTGGGCTCTTTTATCCAGATTCTGTGTTGGGCACCTAACTTAAAAAGAAGATTGAAATCCTCAGGATTAGAGTAGGGAACTTTTTCAAGCTCATTTTGCTTTAATTTATTTTAAATGAATGGATTGACATACAGCAAAGGAAAGATCATTTCCAACAGAAAGGTATCCGAATCCCTGTGGCATTGACTAAATGAGCTTGATTTTGGGTAAGCGTAAAGTCATGATCAAGTAATTCATTACTGTTTACCACTCCCGCCTTCACTTCATCTTTGCCAGGTTATTTGAAGCCCGTGAAACTCAGGGAAAACAAACTGTGGGTTGTGTTACTGACACAATGACTCTTGGGACAGATGAATTCTTCCAAAGTCCTCTTGAATTTCTTACCACAAAAATGTTTATTTAGCAAATCTAAAGGAGAAGTGCATAAAATTATTTTTCTGATTATAGAAATAAGAAAACAAAATCACATTTTTCTTTCCATCCTCTGCTTTTGACGTTTTCATTGTTACCTTTTTTTTTGACAGGCGGAATGGACAGTGAGAGAGAGAGACAGAGAGAAAGGTCTTCCTTTGCCGTTGGTTCACCCTCCAATGGCTGCCGTGGCAGGCGCATCGCGCTGATCTGAAGCCAGGAGCAAGGTGCTTCTCCTGGTCTCCCATGTGGGTGCAGGGCCCAAGGACTTGGGCCATCCTCCACTGCACTCCCTGGCCACAGCAGAGAGCTGGCCTGGAAGAAGGGCAACCGGGACAGAATCCGGTGCCCCAACCAGGACTAGAACCCGGTGTGCCGGCGCCACAAGGTGGAGGATTAGCCTATTGAGCCACGGCACCAGCCTGATTTTTACCTTTTAATCTACTAGAACTGGAAGAAACCTTGTACAGACCACCTTGAGCAACATATGTCATAAACTCCTACATTTTAAAATGTTATAAATGGGAATACATTGCATGCTTTCTTTAAAATACAGAGCACATCCTATAGAGACTGGCACCTGAAAATTGCCTGTGTTAAGTTACATAAAATGCCTGAGGTAGTGTAAGGTAAAGGTTAGGTTCTCAAGTAAAAGTGACAGGAAACATCAGCACTGGAAAAGTTGCTGGGGAATAGAATGCCTACACTGCTAGGTATTTACTATCTTGATCAAAAGCCACATTTCCCTTTCTTTGAGCAGATCTAATACTCATCCACTTTTCTCATCTAATCAATTAATGTTTTCGGCTTTCTAATATTTTGCGTGGTTCACTGGCCTCTTCTCATGAATAATATCATTAACACAGAGCACTGTAAGCCTCAACAGTTCATATCTGGGATGGTTGGGTAACAGAACTAAGCAGGACGTTGGTTCTAATTTCAAGCTGGGAAGAGATCAAAAGCTAGACATGATCCCCACCCCTGGTCAACACCTTAAACAAATTCTTATGGGAATTTGTAACAATTGTGAAAAAAAGATTAGTGTCCCCATAAGTTGGTAATGTAGATTCTAGAAAATAGGGTCCTGTGGTCAAACCTTCTCAGCAAAGCTACATTCTACATGCATGTGTCTATGCATATATGTATGTATCTATCATCCATCTATCTGTTATCTCCCTAATGAAAATGACCAAAATTCACCTAAGATAAACTGATGCAGAAAAAGCAAAAGAGGGAATAGTGGGTGATTTCATGGCTCATGTAACTGGGAAAACTTTTGAGGGAGCTGACCTCTGGACTCTTTCAAGAACCCCATCAATGTCATGAGGTTTTCTGTTTGCTAACACTCCAACAAACCCTGACCCCAGTCTCCTGGTTGTACTTTTATCTACTAATTTTGTACTTTTTTGTGTCGATGACTTTCTTCAATGCAACAAAATGATGGTGGTCATGAGTCCAAGTGAAGAACACACATTCACACGCATTTTAAAGCTGATACCATCTCAGAGTAGTGACTTCCAAGATGAACTACAGAACCTTTTGAACTAGGAATATGTAAGTAAAAATCTCCAAACAGGCTCTCAATTGACTGATTTTTATTGCAGTCTAACTCTGATATATGGCATTAGTTAGAACCAGCATGACTGTGGCATTGAGACTTGCCAGAATTTAGGCCCACAACTACTGCTTGTAACCAGATAATTAGCTTATTATGCTTATTATGACTGGAGACCCCACCAGAATTGGGTGGAGAAGGTAAGAGGAATCTCATCAGAGGAAAAAGGTCATTGTTGGGAAAAGACGTCATGTGGGAGAAGGGGTGCTGTGCACATAAAAACAGCAGGCATCTCTAAATACTTTCGCACAATAGAATCACTTGGGGAAACTCAGTGATGCTGACGTAGTTTATCTGAAAGGTGACCTTGCACTGGAATTTTAAATAGTTCACCAGGTGATTCTAATATGCAACCGTGGCTGAACACCATTTGTCTAGTTGTTTTACCAAGTCATCCTTTCATACATGAGCAAAAATTAATACTTCTAAATATCAGTCGTTTGCTCTAAACAAAACCTTGATTCCAAATGAATGCATTCAAGACTTAGTGAAATTTTATCTCAGCTTCTTTTTCCAGTCTTATCAACCACCGTGATTTTAATCATGCCCTATGCTCCAGCAAACATGTGTGAAACAGCTATAGTGATCCATGGGTGATTGTGCATTTCTTCAACATAGAACAGAGCTGTTCAACAGAATGGCGGGAATTTTTTCCATAAGACCCGATGTGGTGGCCATTAATTATATGTGGCTATTGAGCACTTGACATATGGGTAGTGTGACGGAATGTTTTATTTCAGCTTAATTTAAATTTCAGCAACTATGAGTGAATAAGTGGCTACTCTGCTTCAGCAAAGCAGGCAAAAAGTTTTATTCAGTTCATCTGTATCAACACTTTGTCAAATATTCAAGGTCTCTATTATCTAATTTCCTTTCCTGATGTCTCCAGCTAAAAGATTTCTTGTTGTTAATTACTGATCACTGTAACTGAACCCTATATAGGACACTTAACTCTACTGATTCTCCTGTGGCAAACATCCCCAGATACTAGAAATTTCTTGAAAGAAGAAACTGAGTAGAGGGCTGGTGTTTAATTAAAAAAAATTGTTAACATTGTTGAACAAATTGTGCCAAGCATAGAATTCTGTACACACTTATGCACTACAGAAACACAAAAGCACGTATTTTATAGCTAATAGATACACACAAATGGAAGTTCATATGTTCCAAAGTGCTGCCAGTTTGAGGGGAAAGCACATGTCCTTCCTGACTCTGTGAGAGAAATTGGGTCAGTAGAATAGGTAGGCGAGAATGACTAATACATGAAGTGACCACAGGGTGTTAGTCTATTTTTATTTGGCTTGGAGGCAAAGATAATTGCAGTGGTCAGAAGTTCTAATACTTTTATTAAAGTAAATGAGGGGGTGGGGCACTCAGTATACTCTAAATTAACACTTCTTAAATCAATTCTGGGAACTGTCCTGGCAAAATAGTTATAAATTCATCCTGACCCACGCTTTTTTCCAGAATTAGTTTATAAAATGATGAACTCTCACTTCCTAAATTTTATGCAGATGCTACTGTTACTGGGGAAATGTCACTGTTAGAGAATAGAAGGCTATTATTCCACAGAGTGTTTCAGGCTGACTGAAGCAGGTCTGGAGCATTATTGAAATGGTAAGATAAACTCAACTTGTTTCTGGCAAAATAGGAAGTTTTTCTTAAAAACATAGTCCTTTCTTGATCATGGACAAATGTCACGGACTCATTTTCAGTGAAATTTTGTCTATACCAATGAGGAGATGGGCAAGGCTGTGTCTGGGCTCCTGCTGGGAGCCATGCAGCTGAGGTTGCCTTCCCTGGAGATCTGTAATGCAAGCAGCTGAAGCTGGAGGTTATTAACATTTTGAGAACACTGCAAACTGACACTGTGTAATGTTATGACATTTCTTCCCAAGACGTTTAATCTCTTTTAATCACTGTTTATGTTGGTGATACTTCATGGTTATTTGCCTTCACATAAAAATGGAACACTTTGGCACGTCATTAACATAAGACTAATTTACTTATTACCCATTGCAAATGTTTCTAGATCTCTTTCTCCTTTTCTCTCCTCTCCCACTCTCCCCCCTGTTCTTTTTCCTTTCTTTTTCACTTGAATGTTTTTGACTTTAGCTTTTATTCATGATTTTGTTAACACTTTGATTTATCTCCCTTTGCTGATATTCTTCGTCACTGGTTTAGTGGTGAGGATTCCCACTCTATCTTCTCAATAAACTTTAAAGTGTAAAATCTGGAGGAAAAGCAGTCTCACTTCTCTGAAGTGTTCAATCCCTGCTGTTCTTGGTTAGGAAGAGTTTTCTCCTTTGAATGCTGCTCCATGGATGACTTTTTTGCATGTGGTTCTTCTTCCTGTCCATTGCTTAGATATTGTTATAAGCTTCTAGCATTGTGTTCATGCTTCCATTTCTCTTTCCTTTTTGTCTGTGGTGTACTTCCTATGATTTCAAAGCTACTTCAACTTTTCTTCCTCCCAAAACATTTTCATCCAACGCAAAAACTGATGAGCCTGATTATCTTATATGCGGAGAATAATTTTATTTTAGCATACAAGATGGTTGCACATTTTAATTCACAAAGCAGCATAATTTTATTTAAAAAATAAGTGTACATACTTTCTTATGCATCTCTTATTTTGCTAACCAGTTAAAACCTAATCTCAGTTTTAAGGCAAGGTTTCTCAACCTTGATTTGTCTGAATTTTGAGCTGGTAATTCTCTGAGGGAGTTTTCCTGTACATTATAGAATGTTTAGCAGCATTCCTGGCTATCTCCCACTAGGTACCAGTGGCATATTCCAGTTGCAACAACCTAATATGTCACTGACATTGCCAAAAGTGTACTGGGGAGGGAGGAAACAGCTCCCTGATGAGACCCACTGGTTTATTGGAGTGCCCTTTTCCTTTCTGCAGGTTTGCGTTAAGTTCTGTGGCAGGTACTTAAGAACATAGGGTGAAGAGCTGTTCCTGGAATCATTTAACACCTGTACAGACTAATTTTTACACCTGCACAGAGGAGTTCCCACTCTCTTTGTAGCTGGGCTCCTGCTGCATCTACCTAGATCTGAGAAAGCATTCTCAGAGCCATTGTCTCCACTCTGTTCTTTGGCATAAGGGAACCTCTTATTACTGTGTTACTTTGATCTGCAAGATGCTCTGTGAGGTGGCCTCATGCTTATCTGCTGTGCCATTCTAAGATGCCAGGCTGAGTGACAGGAACATGTGGTTCTTACTCCAGGACTTCCTCTGGGACTAGGAGCAATTCTGTCTGATTCCCAGTTCCATCTGGGAACACCTTGCTATGGGACACGGAGATCAGGATCCTACCAGCATTTGAGCTTTGCTTCTGCTATGAATCTCCTCTACAGTACTAACAATCTTTATATAGTCTGAGGGCTTATAGTGTGTAAGTTATATATTTCATAAGGTATGTTCTCTGCTTTTCTGCTATATTACCTCTTCCCTGGGGCAATGAATTTCACTAAGAGTAGGAGAAAATAGACAAATGGGATTACATCAAACGAAGAAACTTCTGCACTTTGTTGAGGAACACTCAACAAAGTGAAGAGGAAACTGAAAAATGAAATATTTGCAAATTATGCAACTGATAAAGGATTAATATCCAGGATCTATAAAGAGCTCAAGAAACTCAACAAAACAGTTAAGAAATGAGTAAAGGACAATTTTCAAAGGATAAAATACAAATGGACAACAGATATATGAAAATGCTCAGGATCTCTAGCCATCAGAAAAATGCAAATAAATACCATAGTGAGGAACCACCTCACCCCAGTTAGAATGACTCTCCTATAGAAATCAACAAACCATAAATGCTGGTGAGAGTGTGTGTACCCTAATCCACTGTTGGTGGGAATATAAACTAGCACATAATGGAAGACAGTATGTGGAGGTTAATAAGAGATCTGAAAATAGACATACTATATGACCCGGCCATTCCACTCCTGGGAATTTACCCAAGAGAAATGAAATCAGCATATGAAAGAGTTATTTGTATTCCCATTGTTATTGTATCTCAATTCACAATAGCTAAGATATGGAATCAACTCATCTGGATAAAGCAAATGTGGTAAGCTGTAAAAAAGAATGAAATCCTGTCTTTTTCAAAAAAATGGATGGAAGTGGAAACCATTATACTTACAGAAATAAGTCCCCAAAAGACAAATATCATATGTTTTCTCTAATATATGGCAGTTAATATAGAATGCCAAAAAGCTATATAGAAATATAATGGTCATTTTGGGATATGATTTGGGATATGTCATCTTTAGCCCTTATTTATACTCCTGTGGAAGTATGGTCTTTCTACTTTGTACTTGTTGCATATTAGGCCTGTGAATATAGGGTGGATTAAAATTATGTTTTTGCAAAAACTAATGAAGTGAGGGAAAGAGGTAAGTGGGATGTGAGGAGCAGGGGAGTGAGGGCTGTTTTCTTGCAACCATGTCTATGGAATGCATAAATCTGTTCTCTTTATATTAATTTAAAAATTTTATAAAGAAAACAGAAAAAAAGATGAAGTTTGGTTAAAATAAAGTGTATTCAAAAACCATCACTTTTTATTCTGTTAACATTTCTGTAGGAATTGTAGTATTTAGAAACCAAATACAGTGCCAGGCCATGTATGTTTATTATCTAGAAGGATGATTTAGACTGTGGAATGCAAAGAGTCACAGTAAGAAAAGACTTGAGACCATGGTGGAACCCCAAGCCAGTGTGCTGTGAGTAGGACTCCTGAGATAGAGTTGAGAATACTCCATGAAGTAGTATAATTTTATCTGTGTATTTTTCCTAAAGTAAAATATATAAATAATTCTATGCAGTTCAGAATCACTGTTTTCTTTTATCCATTAAAGTGCTCTAATTATATTTTTAATTTACACATAGTTCTACATACTTAGGAGTATAATATGATGTTTGCATTCATTTCTACAGTGGGGAATAGTAAAGTCAGCTTAATGTGCATACCAACTACCCTAAACTTGTATCATTTCTTATCATAAGTACATTAAAATTCTCTGTTCTGGATTTTTGAGATATTACAGTTTTGCTTTGTTTAATGAGCCAAGTATTCCTTAACTCTCTACTGCACATTTCATCGTTTGGTCACCATTGGTCTGTGCAAAGCCCCTGGTCTGCTCCTTGCTATAAATTCCCTGAAATATATTTAGTTGATAAGCTTTTTTATAAAGCATTAGTGTAAGTGGCCTATGAGTTCATGTAGTTTAAATTTCCAAAAATTGTCTTGTATTTGTTAGTTTTTCACTCAACTTTCTGTTTAGGATATGATGGGTCTAAAGTGATATCTCTTTTGTTTTTAAATTGTATTCCTTTGATTCCTAATGAATTTGACTATCTATTTGCTTTTTGTTAAGACTTTGAATTTTATTAGCTAGAAATTAATCCAAATTTCTTTTTTCTTTTATTTAAAATTTGGGAGTCTGTGTTTGTTTTCCCTATGACTGAGTTCTTTGTGCATGCTGCATACTAGTTTCCTTTTGGTTTATGAAGTGGAAAACTATATCTCTGTGACATTTTTTTGTTAACTTTATCCACTAGTATTCTTAATTTTGAAGTGATTAAAAGTGATTAAATCTATTAATTGCTGCTTTTGAAATTATATTTCAGGAGTTCTTACCTATCTTCTGCCTTTATAGTTTTTCTTAATTTATTTCCTTAATATGAAAGTTTGTGGCTTCTGACTTGCATGTGCCAATAGGTGTAGATTTTTATCCTAATGAGTTTTTCTGTCATCATGGGCTGAACAGTTTGATTTTCAGTGACATATTTATTATATATTAACTTCTGAGATATAAATGTCAATCATGGGAATTCTGGTCTATAGGTCAGTTGATCACTTTTTGTATTCCTTTCAAACTTTTTAATACAGTAACCTTGTAGTTCTGAGTAGCTATTGACAAAGTGTTCAACTCCTTTACTTGTCATGTTGCTGTATAGAATTATAATTAAAGATTTTTTAAAGAGGATTTATTTATTGGAAAGAGCAATAGAGACAGGGTAAGAGAGAGGGAAAGGGAGAGAGAGATATATTGATATTGAGATCAAGATCTTAAATACACTGGTTCACTATCCAAATGGCTTCAACAGCCAGGGCTGTGCCAGGCCACAGACAGGAGCCCAGAACTCCATTTGGGTGTCTCACATAGGTGGCAATGATGCATGTACTTGATCACTTCTCACTGCCTTCCTACACTTATTAACAGGAGGCTGGTTCAAAACTGAAGCAGCAGGGACTTGAACCTGGTGCTCCAGTATAGTGCCAACTTTGCCAAGTGGAAGCTTAATTGCATTGCAGTGTAAACCCCTTAGGACTCTTTTTAAGCAAATAAATATAGATTATCTGTCAAACCACATACCAATATTTCATAGGTAAGTCAATGAAGATAGAAGTATTAGGAAATGATGTGTCTGTTGCATTATGGAACAGAGCTTAAAAACTGACTATAAATGAGCATTAGAGTAGGAGAAGAACTCTTAACTTTTGGGCTCCAGGGCTTAAAAGCCACATGATTAGAAAATATTAGCTTCTAGAAATGTTATAATTGAAAACCATAATAAATGAATTTAAAAGTTAATGAGTGTGTTGCATAGTTACTAGAAGTAACTAAATTGAGAACTTTAGTTTATAGAAGAGTTCTATTAGTGAACTATATATAAATCTGAATTTTTTTTTGTAGAATTCAGAGGCAGATGTTGATAAACATGGAAATCAAATAAGGCCAATATATATCTATTCAGAATTCTGGAAGGACAAATTTATATTGTCTATATAAATCAGTAATAACAATTATGTTCAATTTCTAGAGTAAAAACAAAGCAATAAATTTCTAAATATTTGCATAACAATAGCTGCAAACTGGAAGGAAGTGAATAGAATTATTTTAGAAGGATCTTGAGTTGGATTAGGGTAAAGACACTGATTACTTTTAGACTTTGATAAGTATTAAAACTTAAAGATAATCACTACAAAAGGAAATTTAGTTGTTTATATTTTGAAGTTGGAAAGGGGAAAAAATGGGATTGCAAAGGTTAAATTAAAGTCCTGAAATTTAGATTAAAAATGCATTTCTTGTTTTTTCAATATTTATTTATTTATTTGAAATGCAGCGTTATGGAGAGAGAGAGAAGTATATATATGTATGTATGTATGTGTGTGTGTATATATATAGAGAGAGAGAGAGAAGTATATATATGTATGTGTGTGTGTGTATATATATATATATATATATAGAGAGAGAGAGAGAGAGAGAGAGAGAGAAAGATCTTCCATGCACTGATTCACACCCAAATGGCACAGTGGCTGAGAATTGGGCCAGGCCGAAGCTAAGAGCTAGGAGTATCATCTGGGTCTCCTTCTTGGGCAGCAGGGGACCAAGCATTTGGGCCATCTTCTGCTGCTTTTCCAGGCACATTAGCAATAAGCTGGATCAGTAGAGTAGCTGGGACACTAATCAGGGCCCATATGGATGCCAGTATTGCAGGTATTGGCTTAATCCAATACAACACAATGTAAGCCTCAAGGTACATATCTTAACCAGACAAATGGAGGTATCAAAAATCCACAATAGGGGCCCACATGTGGCATAGTGGACTAACCCTACTTTTACGGCTATGGAATTCCATATGAGTGCGGATTTGTTTCCCAGCTACTCCTCTTCTGATCCAGCTCTATGTTATGGCCTGGGAAAGCAAAAGAGAACCCAGATGCTTGGGTCCCTGAACCCACATGGGAGACTCAGAGGAAGCTCCTGGCTCCTGGCTTTGGATAGGCCCAGGTCCTGCCATCTGGGAGTGAACCAGCAAATGGAAGAGCTTTCTCTCTCTCTCTCCCTCTCTCTGTCTATAACTCAACCTCTCAAATAAATAATTAAATTAAAAAATAACTACAGTAAACATTCAACTCACTCATTGAAATAATGAGTCAAGAATGGGAAAACTGACTACAATCACTGCTTCTATTTGTTATTTTCTTGACATTTCAACTTAGGCATTTGAGAAAGAAATAATATAAAATCCAAAATGATTAGAAAGGAATTATAAAACTATAATTACTTTTGTACATAATAAACCCAAAATTATATACAGGCAAATAATTAGAAATAATTCAAGTTAATAAAGTTCTTAGAGGTAAGCTTAATATCTAAATATAGTAAGAGCTTAAAAATCAATTAAAGATGCAACATTTGGCATTATGAAATATGTCGAACAAATGAAAGATGGACAAATATTTATAGAAAATTTAAAATATTTATGAAAAAATAGACCTGATTATTTGTATGTGTGCATTTAGGTACACAAAAATTCCCACATAACTATATAGCATCTTCATGAATAATGATATCCAAAACATTAAAGTCCTAATTCTAATCTAGAGATTAATCTGATATGTAGATTAATCTAAATACTTACTATATTTCTCATGAAATTTTCTGAACTACAGCTGGAATGTTATGGAAGGTTAGATTCCAAGAACACAGAAGACGTTCGTGCAGAAGCACGTGGTGTGAGCTGCTCCACCAGATGACAAGGTCCACATAGCACTATATTAAGACAGTGTTGAGTGACATGGGGATAAACAGATAGACAAATGGAAGAAAAGATCTGCACACACATGAAAATGACATAGAGCCATGATAATTCTTCAGATCACTGGGAAAATGAAATATTATAAACGGATGCTGGGGTTATTTACAATCTACTTGGAAGAAAAATATTGTATCCCTATTGGAAAAGAAATTAAACTGGGTGAAAAGCAGATAATATTTTAGAACCAAGTCAGTACATATTTTCCTAAAGGACCATACAGAAAATATTTTTGGAACTATGGGCTCTGTCACAACAATGAACTATGTCATTTAATGTGAAAACAGCATATAGGTTAAAAGAATGGATGTGTGTCTGTTTTGATAGGAGGTGTTTACAAGCCTGTGAGCTTACTGACTCCTAGTATAGAGGGTAAAACAAGAGGATATCTTCAATCTCAAGATAAATATGTAAATCAAGAAAAAAAAGTGAACAGTTGAGATAAAACATTCATAAATTTGCCCACAAAAAAGGAAAACTTTGTTTATTGAAAGACTACATGATTCAGTTTTCATAGGTTATGTATGTCCAGAAATTTATTTATTTCAGATTTTTCAAATTGCTTTTTATCATAGTCTCTAAAAATCTCTTGTACTTCTGTGATATCACATCTCCTTTATCATCTCTACTTTTATTTATTTGGCTCTTCTCTCTTTTTCTTGAATAGTCTAGCTAAAGATTTGTCAATTTTTCAAGAACTACAATTTGTTTCATTGATTTTTATATTGCTTTTTAAGCCTCGATTTTAGTTTTTTCTATTTTGATTGCTATTATTTCTTCTACTAATTTTGAATTTGGTTATCTGATTTTTCCCAATTTTTTTGTATGTAGGTCCTTTTTGCTATACATTTCCCTCTCATTACTTCTATCAATGGGTGAGTGAATAAGGAAAATGGTCTTTATTATTATTCAAACATATTATTTATGGTTGAATATTATTCATGGTTAAATTCATTATTTATGGTTGAATACTGTTCATCCACAAAGAGGTTGATAAGCTATCATTTGCAGCAAAATGGATGGAACGGGGTGGGGGGGCACTATGTTAAGTAAATCAGAAACAGAAAGACAAGTATCACATATTTTCTCTTGTATGAGGAAGTGAAAACATTCATGGATGTGGATGTAGAATAGTGATTAGTGGAGACTGGGAAGGATGGGAAGAGATTTGAAACACAGAAACAGAAGTAAGGATTGATATTCAAAATATAAAAAGAAATCCTATTATTAAAAAGAAAAGTCAAACAAATAACCCTGTAGAAAAATGAACAGAAGATATGGACAGGTATTTTTCAGAAGGGGAAAAACAATGGACATTAATGCTATAAAGCGAAATTAACTTCATTACGGTAATACAATGTAAAATTACAGTTCACTTATTCTATTTTATCAATAGAACACACTTGTTCTATTGATAAATATACAAAATCTGACCGTCAGTACTGATGACAAATATGTGAACCAGGGGAAACTCTTGAATGATGCTGGTGAGAATATATTCAAGCCACAATCAGTTTGATACACAAATTAGTACTCTCTGCAAATTTGAATACATATATGTTGCATTACTCAGCAATTCTGTTCCATTATGTATTATATATCATAAAGAAATTCCTGTTTATTTGTCTAAAATATGTATAGTAATATTCACACCAGCATCATAATAGCAACACTTTGGCAATAACACCATGTCCTTAGGAAAATGCATGAGTAAATTACAGAATATGCTTAGTGGAACTTCTACTCAGTAGTGGAGATGAACTACACCAGTGTGCACTGACATGAGTGGACTTTCAAAAGTAAAATTGAGTGATAAAAGCAAGACATGCAAGAATACATATATAGTCAATTTTTAAAATCTCAAATACAGCAAAAAAAATACAAAAAGTAAAAGCAAGGCTTTGATTAAAAATTAAATCTCAAGTTAGTTGGTTCTGAAGGTGCAGAATGAGCAAAGACAAGGATAGTGAATGTAACTGATCATATTTGGTTTTCTTAATTGGTGGTGATTTGTGATTTATAAATTTATTTTCAAACATGCATATGTCATATACATTCTTTTTTTAAAGATTTATTTGAAAAGCAGGGTTAAAGAGAGGCAGAGGCAGAGAGAGAGAGAAAGATATCTTTCATCCACTGATTCATTCCCCAAATGGCCACAATGGCCAGAGCTGCGCTGTTCCAAAGTCAGGAGCCAGTAGCTTCCTCCAGGTCTCCCATGTGGGTGCAGGGGCCCAAGAACCTGGGTCATCGTCTGCTTTCCCAAGCCATAACAGAGAGCTGGTTTGCAAGTGAAGCAGTGGGACCGGAACTGGCACTCGTATAGGATGCCAGTACTGCAGATGGTGGCCTCACCAGCTACACCACAACGTAGGCCCCTATACATTCTTTTTGCATATCAAATGCTCCATAATAAAACAAAATGTAAGGAAAATATTTTCTGTCTATTCAATTGACAAAATTGTCAGCATCGCTATTTTTTTCCAGTATTCAAAAATAATTGCTTCCCTCTTTAAAATCACTTCCCATCTTCTGTCTTCCATCTTTCCTTTTTCTTCATTGTGCCTTATTGATTCAAGTTGTATAGTTGCATATTGTATTAATTTAATTTTTAATCTAAACTTGATGTTAAGGTCCATGTGACCATTATTTCCCATTCAACTTCCTTCATTCTGTTTTCTGAATTTCTTGCCTTTGCACAATGATTTCAGAAGCAAAAGACTACATACTGTTGCCTCCACTACTTTAAATTAGTTTTGGGAAATGGGAGTACCTGGTGGGCACTAATGTGTGTGGGAGGAAATAAAGACTGGGGTAGCTCTTCTCTCAGTTTCTCTTGTGTCCCTGGTGAGCTCTTGCAGGCAACTCTTCTATGTCTCAAGTCTCACAGGTCTCTGTAACATTGTGTTCCCCCAACCTCCTCTACATTAAGTGTTATAGGAGCTTCTCATTGTTGCTGGTCTTGGGGTACCTCTACCTCCTTTGTTTATTTTCTAAACATTTCCTGATGTACCTAAGTTGCTGTTTTTTTTTTTAAATCGTTTAATAAAATGTACCATCCATGGTACATTTTTATTCATGGCAGAATCTTGCTACACACTTGATTTGTCTTATTCACTGCTGTTTCCTTAACATTTAGAGTAATACTTAACAGCAGGAATAGTACAAAATGAATAGGGAACAACTGGAAAACTCTTGGTCACTATATGCTGGGTAGATTCATGGTATCAGAATTTTCAGGAACTTTGAGGGGGCATGCGATCTGTCTTTTTTCTTGTACTGGTGTGGAAATGGGAGCTTGAGAAGCCAGATATATCACAGAGGAAATCTAGGTCTGTGTGCTCAGCTCTGAGTTGCAATAGGGGGTTTCTGAGTATAACTCACCACAGAAAACTACTGATTTCATCCCTACAACAGCAACTGACTAGGCCAAGTCAAAGTCAGGAAACTGGCTCAAGAATGACTTAATAAAAGCCCAAAAGATGGTCTGGCATAAGAACTTTGCCAAAACAAACGCTGATGACTGAGTAGCACGTCCGATTGTGCTCTTTGGAGAGTTTAAATGCAGAATTCGGGGAAAACCTCCCAGCTAGAAAGGAAGGCTGCTGGTAAACCAGGCTCGGGAGTTGTGACCTGGAACTGTGAGATAGGAGTGGTCATGAGAGGCTAGAAATACGCAGAGGCCATTGAGTACATTTGCGTTCAAAGTAGAGATGTCATGACTACACAGAAATTTTTAGAGACTTTCAGCAGGTGGAGATAGAGAAGGGAGCGGAGTTGTCTAACTGTGGAGCGAAAGGTTAGTGTTGGTAGTAAAAGCCACCTTGGATCCTAAACCATCTTTCCAGTCCCAAGCTTCATTCTTCTGTGACATCCAGACTGTCTCACTATATACAGTGTTAGCAAGGATTCCCTTTGCTCCTTTATTCCATTGTACATTATTCACTACTAAGTCTCTTTACCTGAGGTGCTAGCAAATATAAAAAGTCAGTGTAAAACAAAAGCCTGCTCACTTGCCGTCTGTTAGTCTTTCATCCACATCTCTGACAATGTTAATCCAATTTTAATCTTCTATGTGATTAGAGAATCTTCCTATTCCAACTTAAAGAAAATTTAAAAACATTCTGTGACAGTTTTACCCACCAATGATTGCTGTGCAATTTTTCTTTTTTCCTTCACATTACAGATATAAGTTTTGATGAACATTAACTACAACTGAACAGTGATCATAAGGATATGATAAAGTTTCTTCAAAATGCCCATGGAAAATGTGCATAATGAAAAAACTACATGGGTGTGAAACTTTTTTGCACCCTGTAGACTTGTATTTTAATTTCATTTTCCATGAACTTTTTTGTTTTTACAAATACTAAATTATAAGGTAATAAATAGAAAAATGAAAATATCTGGGGATGACAATGAGGGGGATGACCTAAAAGATAAGTAATTTCATTTTCCCTAAAGTTTCTTCCCTATTGGCTGAAATCCTAAGCAGAACTGCCCTGAGGACAGAATCTCAGGAGGGGAATCAGCCTGACCGGAAAGAGGACAGAGCTCTATGAGAAAGGATAGCAGGAGTATGAGGAGAGCAGCCTGGCCCAGACACATGTGTTCCTCCTACAGATTCATCAAGGGGTGTTTAGTATGAAAGAAAGGTAGGGGGTGCCACTTATCTTGATTGTTCAAAAGCACTTGACAGAGAATTTTTCTGAAGATTCACAAAAAGTGAACTTAAATTGCCTTGAAAATTGGTCGATGAGTTCAAAATAAAAGCAAATTCATCCAGTCCTAGAAAAGTACCTGAAAATGACAAAGCAATTGATGATTTGTTTTAGTTTTGTAACATTTTCAAAAGTTACCTGAAAGTAGATTTTTAAAAAAAAATATGCAGCAGGCCGGCGCCACGGCTCAACAGGCTAATCCTCCGCTTTGTGGCGCTGGCACACCGGGTTCTAGTCCCGACGGGGCACCGGATTCTGTCCCGGTTGCCCCTCTTTCAGGCCAGCTCTCTGCTGTGGTCAGGGAGTGCAGTGGAGGATGGCCCAGGTGCTTGGGCCCTGCACCCATGGGAGACCAGGATAAGCACCTGGTTCCTGCCATTGGATCAGCGTGGTGCACCCGTCGCAGCGTGCTGGCTGCGGTGGCCATTGGAGGGTGAACCAACGGCAAAGGAAGACCTTTCTCTCTGTCTCTCTCTCTCACTGTCCACTCTGCCCGTCAAAAAATAAAAAAAATTTAAAAAAATTTAAAAATATATGCAGTGACTTAAACTTACTGCATGTTCAGTTTTGTGCCATGAGTACAGTGGCCAAATGAGGGAGGAAATTATGTTGCTTGCAGGTGCAGGAAAATGCTGTTTGGAGGATGACTTGCTAGAACCTCTTGTATGTTCTCTATTGAAGATAGGAATTCTATAACAAACTTTTTTAAATAAAGCTTTTATTTAAAGAATATAAATTTCCAAAGTACAGCTTATGGATTACAATGGCTTTACCCCCCATAACTTTTCTCCCACCCACAACCCTCCCCTTTCCCGCTCCCTCTCCCCTTCCATTCACATCAAGATTCCTTTTCAATTCTCTTTATACACAGAAGATCAGGTTAGTACATATTATGTAAAGATTTCAACAGTTTGCCATCACACAGGGACACAAAGTGAAAAATACTGTTGGAGTACTAGTTATAGTATTAATTCACAATGTACAGCACATTAAGGACAGAGATCCTACATGATTTTTTTTAAAAAAATATTAATTTTCTATGCAATTTCCAATTTGACACCAAGTTTTTTTTTAATCATTTGCAAATCTCTTTATATACAAAAGATCGATTCAGTATATACTAAGTACAGATTTCATCAATTTGCATCAACACAGAAAAACAAAGTATAAAAATGACTCCTGATATTGATTTAACAATTTGACAATCTTGTTTATGGCGTCAGTAATCTCCCTAGGTTCTAGTCATGAGTTGCCAAGGCTATGGAAGCCTTTAGGGTTCGCCGACTTCGATCTTATTCTGACAGGGTCATAGTTAAAGTGGAAGTTCTCTCCTCCCTTCAGAGAAAGGTACCTCCTTCTTTGATGGCCCAGTTCTTTCCACAGTGACTTGATCAGCTCTTGTGCTGACTGTTGTTGTACAATGTAATACTTTATCCATTTTAGTATTTTTTGTTGTTGTTCTAGTACTAGTGGTTGAACTCTGTAATTAACACATAATTATTCTTAGGTGTTTAAATTTTAACTGATGGAGTTAGAATTGTGCCAGGGATTCCAATACAATCCCATCAAGGTGGCATGTACGAAGGCCATCTCACTAGTCCAAGTGATCAATTTCAGTTCACAATTGATCACACTGATAGGTCTAAGAATCAAAGGGATCACACAAACAAGACTAGTGTCTGCTAATACTAACTGATAGAATGAAAAAGGGAGAGAATGATCAAAAGTGGGATTCGAGATAGACAGCAGACTCATAGAATGGCAGATGTCCTAAACAGCACTCTGGCCTCAGAATCAGCCCTTCAGGCATTCGGATCTGGCTCAAGACCCCATGAGAATATTTTAGGCATGGAAAGCCAAGACACTCTATAACAAACTTTTACATCCAGATAATTCTAGAAAATGCAAGACACACATTGTCAAGGAATGAGAGATTTACTTCCCGCTAACAAGGAGCTTAGAACCTAGTAAGAGTTTAGACTTGCTTACACACACCATAAACATTATGTAACAAGATCAGAGACCTAGAGATGATATAATGTATTAATATCAGTTCTGGCTTCTTTGATTCCTTTTCTCCTCCACTACAATAATTTCTTCTTCCTAAATCCTGCGAAGTTTTAAAATATTGAGTGGTGTTATGTCGTTTACCTTAGACTTCTAGGGCCTTTCCTTGCACTTTAAAAGTAAGGAATCTTGCTAATCATTGTTCTTTCTACCTGTCCTGCCCTATCACTTAAGGTCTGGCACATTATAGGAACTCAATTTCTGCTGAGGAAAAAAAATTAAAGGAATGAATGAATGATGGATGAATATGAACACAGTATAAAAATACTGTAGAATCTAGTATGTAAGTAGGAAACCTGAAATTTTTTCTTTCTTTAAACTGGAATACTTCTTGCTAACATTATTTGTAGGGAAATAGTGACAGTTCTTATCAATACAATGATTAATTTTGCTGACATACAGCATAGGATTTAAAAAATCATGTTGTGGTGGGCATTTAACCTAGTGGATAGCATGCTGGTTGAGATGCCTTCATTGCACATGAGAGTACCTGGCTTTGATGTCCAGCTCTGGCTCCTGACTTCCTTCTTGCTAATGCATACCATGTGAGACAGCAGCTAAAGGCTCAAGTGATTGGTTATTGCTACTCATATGGGAGACCTAGAATGGGTTTCTGGCTCCCAGCTTCAACTCAGGCCCAGCACTGTGGGCATTTGTGGAATGAACCAGAAGATGAGATTTCTTTCTGTATCTGTCTCTATCTTTCTCTCTGTCTGTCTCTCCTACTCTCTCTCTCTCCCCCACTCAAATAGGTTTTAAAAATTTAAAAATTATATTGTATTTAGGGTATATTTAGTGCTTAGATTTTGTTCATCAAAACAAAGAACAGATTTATTTTCACTGCATTGTAACCTTCAGGGACAATCCGTAAGATTATAAAAGTTGTGATCTGCACTTCAGGCAATGCCTGTATCTAGGGACTCAGAACTTTTCCATATGAAATGTATTAGTTTTAAGAGTGTTAAAAATAGGAACTTAACTATATATATATATATATATATATATATATTTCTATTGTCTACAGTGTCTACTATTATACCTGAGACAGTTGAAAATACTTAATGAAATTCTAAAATAATTATGTTCTTATCATATGCACTTATTTTGAAATAATTCTAGGTCACAAAATAATATTTTAATAATAATTAGCTTATCTAAAATGTAAAATCCAAGAACTATAAAAATGATTCCTATAGTTCTTAAAATTTTTATTTTAACTTAAGATATATCATGTGCATTTATTGTTTAATCTTTTGAACTGGAATTCTAATGTATTCTTTGGTCCAGGTCCACTTATGAGTTCTAATTTCTAATTTTTCCTTATTAAAGTAACCACAGCAAAGCAGTATGGCTTTATATAACCGTATTCTTGAATGAGAGTGAAAAATCAAAGATACTTCTAACAAAATATGATTTCAGAATCCTTTTAGATTTATCTTCCTCCTGTTAACTTATTATATATCTTTTCTGTCCACAACTAAGTTGACAGTGAATTTTTACTTAATCTCTTATTTTTTAATCTTTCAAAACTGTTCAATTCCTCTTAATGGAAACAATAATTCTACTTTGTTTATTAAATAGTAACAAGGTACACAATTATATTTAACACAGTATAATCACCATAAATTTAAAAAATGTAATTATTAATAAGATTGCCTCTTAGTAAGTAAGTAACTCAACAGTTGGAACAAGATGTCAACATCGTGGAAGACAACATTAGCTGTGAACTTTTATCTTGCAACAGAAGTCTGTTACATAGCACTGAGGTGGGAGGACTGTGTGATCTAGAGCTGTAATTATACAACTAACAATAATATCAAATAAAGAACATAGTCTGGAAGAGTAATACAACATATCCTGAAGTTCCTCCAGTATTTAGGCTATGAAGAGCTGGACCCTTTGGGTCACATGCTGATATTTAACCAATTGAGGGTAGGACTATGACTTTAAGGTGAAGGAGAGCAGCCATTATGTTTGTGAATCAATATGATTCATTTAAGATAGGGGTCACTTTAAAAGGTGCTGACTACAGATGATTTTCTGGAACAAGTAGAAGTGTGAAACTCAAATATACTTGTGAAATTCCCAGTCATTTACACATTGATGCTAATGGTGTCAATGAAAATAACTTTTGCATAGCATGTTTCAAAGGGTTTTTAGGAACATTATCTCATTTGAGCTTCACACCTTTGTGATCTCAGTACTGGAGGCATAACCATTACCCTAGTTTCAAATACATAGGATCTGAGATCTCAGGAGATGCAGAATTTTCTACAGTTTTTAAAATATTAATATACAACTCTAATGCAAATCACATCTCTTCAATTTTTTTATTTATACAAGGTGAACAAATTTCATGTATTTCATGTATATGGATTTAGGAATATAGTGATACTTTCAACACTACGCTCCCTCCCATCCATGCTCCCACCATTCCTCCTCTTTCCTTTCTTATTCTTTGTACAATAAAGTAGCCTGAGCAGAAAGGCTCAATGGGAGATAAAGCAATACCATATAATTTTTTACCTTAATCCAATACTACGTATTTCCAGTACTACAATGCATTTATACTGTACAGATTTGTCTTCCCTACCAGAGCGATCAGCCAGATATCAGAGAAAATCTGCTGATTGAGTGGCAGCCCTCTTCATCTAGTGTGTGTCTGGTGATATTAATTTGGGCTGAATTCTAAGACATGATGCTTTACCTATTTTGTTGGAATGGGAATGCATTGTAGAAGCACATTATATTATCGCTAGACAAAATTTGGCCTTTTTTAAGAACCAAAAAATGAAAAAAGAGATTTGAAGGAGTTTTCAAGAAAACCTGAGAATAGGATAATTTCATGTTGTGAAAATTTTCACACTTTTACTTCATATGTTTAGTTGTTTTTTTTAAACTTTTATTTAATTAATATAATTTCCAAAGTACAGCTTATGGATTACAATGGATTCCCCGCCCCCCATAACTTCCCTCCCACCACATGCTCTCTCTCCCTTTCCATTCACATTAAGATTCATTTTCAATTATCTTTATATACAGAAGATCAATTTAATATACATTAAGTAAAGATTTCAACAGTTTGCACCCACATCGAAACACAAAGTGAAAAATACTGTTTGAGTACTAGTTATAGCATTAACTCACAATGTACAGCACATTAAGGACAGAGATCCTACATGAGGAGTAAGTGCACAGTGACTCCTGTTGTTGACTTAACAAATTGACACTCTCGTTTATGGTGTCAGTAATCACCTTAGGTTCTTGTCATGAGTTGCCAAGGCTATGGAAGCCTTCTGAGTTCGGCGACTCTGATCATATTTAGAAAAGGTCATAGTTGCCGGCGCCGTGGCTCAACAGGCTAATCCTCCGCCTTGCGGCGCCGGCACACCAGGTTCTAGTCCCGGTCGGGGCGCCGGATTCTGTCCCGGTTGCCCCTCTTCCAGGCCAGCCCTCTGCTGTGGCCCAGGAGTGCAGTGGAGGATGGCCCAAGTGTTTGGGTCCTGCACCCCATGAGAGACCAGGAAAAGCACCTAGTACCTGGCTCCTGCCATCGGATGAGCACGGTGCGCTGGCCACAGAGCGCCATCCGCGGCAGCCATTGGAGGGTGAACCAACGGCAAAGGAAGACCTTTCTCTCTCTCTCACTGTCCACTCTGCCTGTAAAAAAAAAAAAAAAGAAAAAAAAAAAAGAAAAGGTCATAGTCAAAGTGGAAGTTCTCTCCTCCCCCTCCCTTAAGAGAAAGGTACCTCCTTCTTTGATGACCTGTTCATTCCACTGGGATCTCACTCGCAGAGATATTTCATTTAGGTCCTCTTTTTTTTTTTGGCCAGTGTCTTGGCTTTCCATGCATAAAATACTCTCATGGGCTTTTCAGCCAGATCTGAATGCCTTAAGGGCTGATTCTGAGGCCAGAGTGCTATTTAGCACATCTGCCATTCTATGAGTCTGCTGTGTATCCCGCTTCCCATGTTTGATCATTCTCTCACTTTTTCATTCAATCAGTTAGAATTTGCAGACACTAGTCTTGTTTTCTGATCCCTTTGACTCTTAGTCCTATCAGTGTGATCAATTGTGAACAGAAATTGATCACTTGGACTAGTGAGAAGGCATTGATACATGCCACCTTGATGGGATTGAATTGGAATTCCCTGGTATGTTTCTAACTCTACCATTTGTGGCAAGTCCAATTGAGCATGTCCCAAATTGTACATCTCTTCCTTCTCATATTCCCACACTTATATTTAACAGGGATCACTTTTCATTTAGGTTTCAACACTTAAGAATAATTGTGTATTAGTTACAGAATTAAACCAATAGTATTAAGTAGAACAAACAGAAAAAAATACTAAAAGGGATAAAGTATTAAGTTTTTCATCAACAGGGCAAGGGCTAATGAAGTCACTGTTTCTCATAGTGTCCATTTGACTTCAACAGGTTTTCTTTTTGGTGCTTGGTTAGTTGTCACTGATCAGGGAGAACACATGATATTTATCTCTTTGGGCCTGGCTTATTTCACTCAGCATGATGTGTTCCAGATTCCTCCATTTTGTTGCACATGACTGGATTTCATTGTTTTTTACTGCTGTGTAGTATTCTATAGAGAACATATCCCATAATTTCTTTATCCTGTCTACTGTTGATGGGCATTTAGGTTGATTCCAGGTCTTAGCTATTGTGAATTGAGCTGCAATAAACATTAAGGTGCAGACTGCTTTTTTATTTGCCAATTTAATTTCCTTTGGGTAAATTCCAAGTAGTGGGATGGCTGGGTTGTATGGTAGGGCTATATTCAGGTTTCCGAGGAATCTCCAGACTGACTTCCATAGTGGCTTTACCAGTTTGCATTCCCACAAACAGTGGGTTAGTGTCCCTTTTTCCCCACATCCTCTCCAGCATCTATTGTTGGTGGATTTCTGAATGTGAGCCATTCTCACCGGGGTGAGGTGAAACCTCATTGTGGTTTTGATTTGCATTTCCCTGATTGCAGGTGAGCTTGAACATTTTTTCATGTGTCTGTTGGCCATTTGGATATCCTCTTTGGAAAATGTCTGTTGAGGTCCTTGGCTCATCTCTAAAGTGGGTTGTTTGTTTTGCTGTTGTGGAGTTTCTTGATCTGATTGTATATTCTGATTTTTAAACCTTTATTTGTTGCATAGTTTGCAAATATTTTTTCCCATTCTGTCGGTTTCCTCTTTACTTTCCTGATGCTTCTTTTGCCATACAGAAACATTTCAATTTTCTGCAATCTCAATAGTTAATTTTGGCTTTGCCTGCTTGTGTGTGTGGGGTCTTTTCTAAGAAGTCTTTGCCGGTGAGAATATCTTGCAGGGTTTTTCTAATGTTCTCTAATAATTTGATGGTGTCGGGTCGTAGATTTAGGACTTTAGTCCATGTTGAGTGAATTTTTGTGTAAGGTGTAAGGTAGGGGTCTTGCTTCATGCTTCTGCACGTGGAAATCAAATTTTCCCAGAACCATTTGTTGAATAGACTGTCCTTGCTCCAGGAATTGGTTTTAGATCCTTCATCAAATATAAGTTGGCTGTAGATGTTTGGATTGATTTCTGGAGTTTCTATTCTGTTCCATTTGTCTATCCATCTGTTTCTGTACCAGTACCATGCTGTTTTGATAACAACTGCCCTGTAGTATGTGCTGAAATCTGGTATTGTGATGCCCCCGGCTTTGTTTTTGTTGTACAAGATTGCTTTAGCTATTCGAGGTCTCCTGTGTCTCCATATGAATTTCAGCATCATTTTTTTCTAGATCTGAGAATAATATCTTTGGTATTTTGATTGGTATCACATTGAATATATAAGTTGCTTTTGGGAGAATGGACATTTTGATGATATTGATTCTTCCAATCCATGAGCATGGAAGATTTTTCCATTTTTTGGTATCCTCTTCTATTTCTTTCTTTAAGGTTTTGTAATTCTCATTATAGAGATCTTTAACATCCTTGGATAAGTTTATTCCAAGATATTTGTTTGTTTTTGTAGCTATTGTGAATGGGATTAATCTTAGAAGTTGATTCTCTACCATGGCATTGCCTGTGTATACTAAGGCTGTTGATTTTTGTGCATTGATTTTATATCGTGCTACTTTGCCAAACTCTTCTATGAGTTCCAATAGTCTCTTAGTACAGTTCTTTGGATCCCTTAAATAAAGAATTATATCATCAGCAAAGAGGGATAGTTTGACTTCTCCCTTCCCAATTTTTTTATCCCTTTAATTTCTTTTTCTTACCTGATGGCTCTGGCTAAAACTTTCAGAACTATATTGAATAGCAGTGGTGAGAGTGGGCATCCCTGTCTGGTACCAGATCTCAGTGGAAATGCTTCCAACGTTTCCCCATTCAATAGAATGCTGGCCATGGGTTTTTCATTAATTGCTTTGATTGTATTAAGGAATGTTCCCTCTATACCCAGTTTGCTTAGAGTTTTCATCATGAAAGGGTATTGTATTTTATCAAATGCTTTCTCTGCATCTATAGAGATAATCATATGGTTTTTCTTCTGCAGTTTGTTAATGTGGTGTATCACGTTGATTGTTTTGCAATCATTGAACCATCCCTGCATACCAGGGATAAATCCCACTTGGTCTGGGTGGATGATCTTTCTGATGTGTTGTTGCAGTCTATTGGCCAGAATTTTATTGAGGATTTTTGCATCTATGTTTATGACGGATATTGGTCTGTAATTCTCTTTCAATGCTGCATTTTTCTCTGGTTTAGAAATTAAGGTGATGCTGGCTTCTAGAAAGAATTTAGGAGGATTCCATCTTTTTTGATTGCTCTGAATAGTTTGAGAAGAAATGGAGTCAGTTCTTTAAATGTATGGTAGAATTCAGAAGTAAATCCATCTGGTCCTGGGCTTTTCTTTGTTGGGAGAGCCTTTATTACTGCTTCAATTTCTGTCTCTGTTATGGGTCTATTTAGGTTTTCTATGTCTTCATGGTTCAATTTAGGTGGATTGCTTGTATCCAGGAATCTATCCATTACTGATAGATTTCCCTGTTTGCTGGCATACACGTTGTTGTAGTAATTTCTAATGATTCTTTTTATTTCTGTGGTGTCTGTTGTTACATTTCCTTTTTCATCTCTGATTTTATTGATTTGGGGAGGATTAGCCTAGTGAGCTGTGGCACCGGCCACAATTTCATTTTCATGAGAGAGATTTTCTATTCTGTCCAGTAAGGATTTCTGTAGTTCAAGGATTTGTTTTTGAGAATTTCTTAATATTCTTATCAATTTTTTGAGATCTGTTTCTTCCATTCTTCTATCTCATCATCTTCATAATCTTGAATTAGGGTGTTTTGTTCATTTGGGGGCATTATAGTGAATTCCTTGTTCTTGTTTCCTCGGTTTCTGTGTTTGTTGCTTGGCGTTGTGGCAATATTCTTTGGTTTCTTTGCTGTAGTGGTTTTTCTTGTTATACTAGACTCTAGATTAAGTGGAATGTCTGCTTTTGATGTCTCCTTAGAGGCTGTGATGGGTGTTGCCCGAGAGCTCTGGTTCCTCAGGTTTAAGGGTGTGCCACAGATGACTCACCCAGGTTATTCTCTCTCTCTCTCTCTCTCTCTCTCTCTCTCTCTCTGGACTCAGAAGGGAAGTAATTCCACACAGCTGAGCAGAATAGAGGGTAGTCGATGTATGAAATCTGGCCTCTGTGGTTCTTCGCCTGCTCTACCCAAGGACAACACAAAGGGTTTATTCCACCCTCAGTGTGGTCTCAAATTGCTCTGCAATCTCCCACCAGGTTGCCAAGGTTACCAAGTTTGTGTACTTCATGAGTTCTCTCGCCCACCCTCAGATTTTCACAGTCTCGGTTCATTAGTTCTACACCTTCACTAGCTCCTAACCTCCTGTTATTTCTCCCCACCAGAGTCAGGTTTTTCTGCTTGGCTGATGGTGGGCGCCACTTTATGTAAGTCCAAAATGGCGCCTGCTCTTCGTCTTGCTCGGCTTTGTAAGGTGAGTGGAGAGAGAGGCTCGTGTCCATGCTGGTTCCCCTTATTTATTCATTTTTTTCTCTCCTCCAGTCATCCTGGTGAACTTTCCCCAGCGGGGCTTCAAGCCTTGTTCCCTCTAGGCTCTTTCTGCCTTTCCCCACCAATGTCTCGGGCTACTGAGGTTTTTGTCTCCCCTCCCCTCCCAGTGCTGGTCACAGACTCCCATGTTAAGTTATTACGTCTAATTTTTCTATTTCGATTCACTTTTCTCCTTGTTAACCTTTTAAAAAAATTTACTAATATGAAAAGAACAGATTTCATGTATTTTGTGTGTATAATTCTAATAACAGTACTTATCTCTCTCCCTTGATCCTCCTCCTTCCTTCCTTCCTTGTTTTTTTCTTTTTTTTTAAGATTTATTTTATTTATTTGAAAGACAGACTCTTGTTTTTTCTTTTATTTTTGCCAACATACCATTTCAGTCCACTCTATAATCATAGGCTAGGTGGACCACTAATCATAATATTCAACAAATAGAAAATAGAAAGACCATAATTCCACAGAATAAACAAGGGCTAAAAACAGCAATTAAATCACAAGATATACATTTCATTCCTTACATCATTTTGTATTCTGTATTAACTACCACATATCGGAGAAAATGTATGCTATTTGTCTTTTTAGGACTAGCTTATTTCTCTAAACATAATGGTTTCTAGTTCCATCCATTTTGTTGCAAAGACAAGATTTCATTCTTTTTTATTGCTGAGTAGTGTTCCATAATGTATATATGCTACATTTTCTTTATCCACTCATCTGTTGATGAACTGCTGGGTTGATTCCATATCTTAGCTATTGTAAATTGAGCTGCAAAAAATATGGAGGTACAGACAACTCTTTTTTTTAAAGATTTATTTATTTATTTATTTGAAAGAGTGACACACAGAGAAGGAGAGACAGAGAGACAGAAGGGGGGGGGGTCTTCCATCCACTGGTTCACTCCCCAGTTGGCCACAATGGCCGGAGCTGCACTGATCTGATGCCAAGAGCCAGAAGCCTCTTCTAGATCTCCCAAGTGGTTGCAGGCACCCAAGGACTTGGGCCATCTTCCACTGCTTTCACAGGTAATAGCAGAGAGCTGGATTGAAAATGGAGCAGCTGAGAAATGAACCAGTACCCATAGGGGGTGTAGGTGATGCAGGCCCCAAGACAATTCTTTCATATTCTGATTTCATTTTGTTTGAGTAAATTCCCAGGACTGGGATGGCTGGGTCATTAGGTAGATCTATTTTCAGATTTCTTGGGAATCTCAATACTGTCTTCCATAATGGTTGTACTAGTTAACTTTATTACCTATTTTTATTAATTTCATGCTAATTTATGTGTCAAATTTTTTTGCTTTATGTTAAATATTATTTTAGTTGATGTTTAAAATTTATTTTCAAATTTCGTTTGACCATGTAGTACTAGCACATTTTTAAGGGAATCAGTGCAACTTTTCTTTTTCTTTTTTTTTCTTATAAAGCTTTTATTTAAAGAATATAAATTTCCAAAGTACAGCTTATGGATTACAATGGCTTCCCCCCAAAACTTCCCTCCCAACCACTACCCTCCCCTTTCCCACTCCCTCTCCCCTTGCATTCACATCAAGATTATTTTAGTTGATGTTTAAAATTTATTTTCAAATTTCATATGACCATGTAGTACTAGCACATTTTTAAGGGATACAGTGCAACTTTTCAACACATATACATAGCTCAAAACATCAGTTTCTGGCAACCAGTGTTTCTGTTTCCTCATCCTTTCTTTAATTTGGAGTCTACCAGTCACTCTCTTGCCGTTCTTTATCCAGGATATTATACATGATCAGAACACCAGAATCTGTTAAGTTCACACTCTGTTTTTTCGTATCTATTATCCAACCTCTCCCTATGCTGCTCCCCAACTCTTGCCAGCTTCTAGTAATCACTAAGTTAAATGTGGATATATATGTGTGTGTGTGTGTGTGTGTGTGTACATATATATGCACATACATAAATTTCTTTTTGCTTTACAAGTTGACTTTATTGTAGGATATCTTATGACTTCATTTATACTATGATAAGTCTGATGATTTGTAATGTGCTTCAGTTACAGTCACCATATTCACTTAAGCCTTAAAGTTCTAAAATTTTAGTATTTGATAATTTTATAAATATTTATATTATAAATTGTAAATAGTGATAGATGATTTTGGAAGTGTTATGGGTCTCAAATTCTGTTTTTTTCCATGCCCATCTCTTTCTTTTCATTTTCTCTTCTTGGAATCTAACTCTTTCCTCCTGTGAGAGTTTTTTTTTTGAAATGGATCCATCTTTTCCTTTTTCCCCCAAATTTTTACTTCCATATATGATGGTGAACATGGAGTGTTTATGTTGCTCTGTCTGTGTTATTTCACTTAACATAATGATCTACAGTTCCATCCATTGTCCTGCAACTGTAAGGGCTTAATTCTTTTTTTAATGGCAGAATAAAATTCCATTGTGTATATATACTTTATTTTCTTTGTCCACTTATCTGATGATAGACACTCAGGTTCATTTCAAATTTTGTTAATAGTGCTACAGTGATTATCGGAGTGCAAGTATCAGTTTTCAACACTGATTTGTTTTCGTTAAGACATAAACCCAGAAAGGGGATAGCTGGGTCTTAGAGTAGGATGTATTTTTAGTGTCTTGAGGACTGTTCACACTGTTCTCCATAATATAATGGCTATACCAATTTACATTCCCACCAGCAGTATATAGGATTCCTTTTTCATACATCCTTGCCAGAACTTGTTATTTTTTGTGTTTTCCACAAAAGCCATTCTAGCTGTAATGAGATGATGTTATAGTTTTGACTTGTGTTTCCCTGATAGCTAGTGACATTGACCATTTTTTCATGTTTTTGTTAGTTATTTGTATTTCTTCTGAGAAATGCCTGTTGAGATCCTTAGCCCATTTCTTAACTGGATTGGTTGTTACTTTTTTGTTGTTATTCAGCTATTCTGAGTTCCTTACATTTTCTGTATATTAATTCTTTGTTATATGAATAGTTTACAAATATTTTTTCCCATTCTGTTGATGGTGTTTCTTCATTCTGTTTATTATTTCCTTTGCTGTACAGAAGTATCTTATCTTGATTTAACCTCATTTGCCTATTTTTGGTTTTGTTGTCTGTGCCTTTGAGGTCTTATCCATAAAGTTATGCCTGTGTCAATCTCTTGAGTTGTTTCACCTATGTTTTCTCCTTCAATAAAGTACTGGGTGCCATAGCCAGGGAGTCATGAGGCGAGAGAAAGAAATAAAAGTCATAAGAATGGGAAAGAAGAAATTGCAAATGACATGATTCTATGTAGAGAGAAATGAAAAGAGTCAACAAAAGATTATTGTAACTGCTGAGCAAATTCAGTAAAGTTGCAGGACATAATATTGGTATTCAGAATCATTCGCATTTGTAAATACAAATAATAAACTCACTGAGAAAGAAATTATAATAGCAATCTCATTCATAATAGTTACCAAAAATAAAATACATTGGAATAAATTTAACCTAATATGTGAAAGATCTCTACAATGAAAATTATTAAATTTTTGACAAAAATTGAGTAGAATGCAAAAAAATGGAAAGACCTCTCATGTTCATGGATCGAAATAATTAATATTGTTTAAATGTCTAATATTAACCCAAGTGATTTACAGATTGAATTCAATCTAATGGAAATGTCACTGGAGAGAAGTCATGGGTTCTTATCTTTGTGCAAGAAAGAATTCGGGCGTTGAGACAGAGAGAAAAGTAGCAAGTTTCATTGGAGAGAGGGCATCCATCAGAACAGAAGGGACAGAAAGAGTGCCCACTCAGACTGGAGGAAAGCAAGGCTACATGGTTAAATGGAGAAAATACACGTGACATGCCAGGTTAGCAGCTCAACCAAGAGCAGAGAGAGCTGAGTGTGCAGTCTTTGTTCAGACTCCTAGTTTTTAAGGGAGTCTTCCTGCCATCTCTCTTTACCCTCCCCTTTCTCCTCCAGGGCAAAGGATTTGCTGTGTGTAATAAGAAAAATTCCTTCCCAAGTTTACCACTGATGTTATTAGACAGGGGGAGTCTTGCTATTATTGAACCAGGGTACCTACCTTAGAGGAAGGATGTAAAGTTTTATTGTTCAGTGTTATCAGGACAGGTCACCAGTTTGGTGCTGAAGAAAGAGCTTTTCCATGGGGGAAGGGCCAGGACCATCTGGAAGTTTATCAGAGTCTGGGCAGGAATTTGAAGTGTAGATGCTGGGCTGCTTCCTAAGTGGGTTTCTGTAGATGCCAGTTTCCTCAGGCCCCTCTCACGTACACATAGGCTGATTTCTAACTTCCTATCTAACAAAAATACTAAAGATGGGTGCCATTGTTGTGGTGTAGGCAATAAAAGCTGCTGCCTGCATTGTCAGCATCCCATATGGGCACAGGTTCAAATCCCAGTTGATCCACTTCCAATCCAGTTCCCTGCTAATATGCCTGGGAAAGCAGTGGAAGCTGGCCCAAGAAGTCCTTGGGCCCCTGCATTCACATGGGAGATCTGGAAGAAGTTCCCAGCTTCAGATTGCTGCAGCCCTGGCCATTTTGGCCATTTGGCGAAGGAATCATAGATGGAAGACTCTCTCTCTCTCTCTCTCTCTCTCTCTCTCTCTCTGTCTCCTTCTCGTCTCTGTAAACTCTGCCTTTCAAATGAATAAATAAATAAATAAATAAATAAATCATTTAAAAATACTAATTACGTTTTAAATTATAGAACTGGAAAGAAGAATCTTAAAATTAACAGGGTAACACAGAGACTCTGAATGGACAAAGCAATGTTGACCAATAAGAGCAAAACTGGAAGCATCATAATACCAGATTTTGATTCTTACTATGCAGTATTATAACCAAAACAGTATGCTGCTCACATAAAAATAGATGAATAGGATATAATATAAGCCCCAGAAATAAATCCACATGTATAAACCAAATTATTTATGACAAAGAACAAAAACATATCCTGGAGAAGAAACAGTCTCTTCAGTAATGGTGCTAGGAAAACAAATTATCCATATGCAAAAGGTTGAAACAATACTGCCCTCTCCACCTCCCATTTTATACAAAGCTCAACACAAAATGGATCAAAGATCTAAAGTTAAGACCTTAAACCATTTTATTTTAAAAATATTAACAACGGTAGAGTTAGAAATGTGCCAGGGGATTCCAATTCAATCCCATCAAGGTGGCATGTACCAATGCCATCTCACTAGTCAAAGAGATCAGTTTCACCTCATAATTGATCATAATGATAGGATTAAGTATCAAAGGGATCAAATAAACAAGACTAGTGTCTGCTAATACTAACTGATTGAATTAAAAAGGAGAGAACAATCCAACATGGAAAGCAGGATATATAGCAAACTCATAGAATGGCAGATGTCCTAAACAGCACTCTGGCCTCAGAATCAGCCCTTAAGGCATTCAGATCTGGCTGAAGAGCCCATGAGAGTATTTTAGGCATGGAAAGCCAAGAAACTCTGGCAAAACAAAATAAAACAAAAACAAAACCTAAATGAAATATCTCTGCGAGTGATATCCCAATGGAAAGAATGGGCCATCAAAGAAGGAGGTATCTTTCTCTGAAGGGAGGACAGAACTTCCATTTTGACTATGACCTTGTCTAAATAAGATCAGAGTCAGCGAACTCAAAAGTCTTCCTTAGCCTTGGCAACTCATGGCAAGAGCCTCGGGTGGTTACTGATGCCATAAAGAAGAGTGTCAATTTGTTAAGTCAACAACAGGAGTCACCATTCACTTACTCCTCATGTAGGATCTCTGTCCTTAATGTGTTGTCCAATGTGAATTCATGGTATAACTAGTACTCAAACAGTATTTTACACTTTGTGTCTCTGTGTAGGTGCAAACTATTGAAATCTTTACTTAATATATGCTAAATTGATCCTCTCTATATAAAGAGAATTTAAAATGAATCTTGATGCAAATGGGATGGGAGAGGGAGCAGGAGATGGGAGGGTTGCGGGTGGGAGGGAAGTTATGGGGGGAAAAAGCCGTTGTAATCCATAAACTGTACTTTGGAAATTTATATTTGTTAAGTAAAGGTTAAAAAAATATTGAGGCCGGCGCCGTGGCTCAACAGGCTAATCCTCCACCTTGCGGCGCTGGCACACCGGGTTCTAGTCCCGGTCGGGGTGCCGGATTCTGCCCCGGTTGCCCCTCTTCCAGGCCAGCCCTCCGCTGTGGCCCAGGAGTGCAGTGGAGGATGGCCCAGGTGCTTGGGCCCTGCACCCCATGGGGAGACCAGGAAAAGCACCTGGCTCCTAGCTCCTGCTATCGGACAAGCGCGGTGCGCCAGCCGCAGCGCGCCAGCCGCGGCGGCCATTGGAGGGTGAACCAACGGCAAAAGGAAAACCTTTCTCTCTGTCTCTCTCTCTCACTGTCCACTCTGCCTGTCAAAAAAAAAATATTGAAACCTAATGTTTTCAATTTATCTCAATATATATTAAAATGTCTTATCAAATTTTTAAAATTAAAATAACTATGAATGTTTTCATTATAAAATTCATTCAGTGAAGAAATGCATTAACAAGAAAGTAAAGAGACATTCTTGTCTGTAGCAGTAGAGCAGGGATAGGTAAACTATGACCCACAATCCAAATACAGTCCATCCCATGGGCCAAAGCATTTTCTCAAAAAGGTTTTATTGAAACATAGCCAGCCCGTTTGTTTACACATTGTATCCTGCTGCTTTTGTACTGCAGCAGCAGAGTTGAAGAGTTTGTTGTCACAAGGACTGAACAACCTGCAAAACTCAATATATTACTATCTACTCCTTTACAGAACAAAGGTTGCTGATTCCTGACTTAGGTGAAATAGACCTTCATCTCTCTTTCTATCTCTTATCTCTTTATCAGAATCTTAACCTATCATTCTCTATGTCTGTGGTAATTATTGTCAGTGGTCTTTGGAGCTGTTTCCTTGGCTGTTTGAGGGAATCAGTGTGCCACGTAAAAATACTTAATTTTCTAAACTCTTTTCAATTAAGAATAATGTTGGTTTATAGTTCTGAATAATGAGGTTTCGTCTTTATTGATTTATGTAAAATATTCAATGTTAATGGCTTAAACAACAATTTTCCATGTCTGGGCAATTCTGTTGATGTGAGCACGTCTCAGTGGATAATGCCTGGGCACATTTGTGTATTTGTGTTCAGCCAATGGGTTGACTGATACTTGGCTGAGATTATTAGCTCTTCTCCATATGTCTTACATAACCCTATAGCTGGTTAGCAGGGCATGTTATCATGGCAAGGTCAGTGGTTCAAGAGAGAAAGCAGCAATGTACAAATTTGTTGTCAAGTCTTCACCATGTCAAGTTTTGTACTGTCCAAATGGTCAAATCAAGTTGCATGGCCAAACTCTCAGTCTTAACCTATTAGCATGCATCTAGGAGACATAGAATTTTGGGTCTATAATTTCACTTGATTAGCCAGATAGATATAAACTAAATTTCATGGGAAACAAAGAAACTACTTATTCTGCCTGAAATAGAGGTGTGAAATCTGGTGGCTTGTTGTCATCTTGTGCCTCTGAGGTGACATATTTAAAATCGAAGTCTTAATCTATACATTAATTATGGTGAATCAGGAAGATAGAAAAATTGTGCCTTCCCGATGATATTTTTTAACCTCTTGAGCAGGTATGGAAAGTCTATTGAATGAGACAAATGTACCAGCTTGATTCAGCTACATGTTGATAGCATTTCTTCTTACTGCATGTGTATCAGATTCATATTAAAAATGGCTTCTATCATATGATCCTACTGAAAGCTATTTTAATCTGTCTCCTTTTCAGAATATTTAGGTACTTTCCAGATTCCTGCTTCTATGGGTTGGGTATGAGTCTGTGTGCCCCCAGTGACCCGTGTGTTAAAGGTTTGGTTTCCAAAGCCTGATGTTAATGATTAATGGATCCATGTTTTAGATTAATGGTGGAAACTCAATCCAGTTATAGTGGTTTAAGATGGATCCTTTAGGAAGTTTATATTGGATTAGGTTGTGAGGATGGAGTCTCCAAAACTGAGTCATTATGGTTTCATAAAGAGAGATCACATAGACGTATGTGACAGGTGTGGTTCCCATCCTTCTGCTTCCTGACTTGCCATGTGATTCTTCCTCCAGAAGGTGCTCCTCCATTGCCGTCCTCTGACCTCACTGTATGGTTGAACCAGTAGGGTCTGTTTGATTTGAGACTATACACCTCCAAATCATGAGTAAAATTAAACATTTTTCCATCATAAGTAACTTGTCTTAGTCAGGTACTTTGATGTAGTAATGAGAAGCTAATATATCCACTGTAAGAAATAATGCTTCAGGGATCATTCTTACACAAATTGTTGCTCAGTTCTTCAAGTGTCTCTGTAGGATACACTCCTGTAATAGGAATTTTGGAAAAATGAACATATATACCTTAAAAGTTTGAATGTATGACAAGATAATCCTGCAAAGGGAATTGGTACAATCAGCAGTTTATGAGCATGCTTATTTTCCTAAACTGTCACAATGGATTTTGACAATCTTTAAAGTTTTTTTCAATGTTTTAGAAAAATGTGTATCCCTAATTTGTTTAGATTGACAATTCTTTGATTTTTAGTAAAATTGGGACCCTTTCTACAAACAAAATATTTATATTTCTTTTATGTTTTCTATTTATATAGTTTTCCCATTTTTCTACTTGTTTCTTATAATTTTATATTATTTTGCACTTGCTGTCTATGTAATTTTTTGCCTTATACATTGTATATTTATATTTCAATTGATTTGTCTTTTTCTTTGTTAATGTATCTTTTCCATGAAGAAGTAGATTTTGTTCAGAAAATCTGTTCCAGCTGTTTTGTTTCTAGATTTTGCTCATGCTTATAATCACTTTGTTAAAACCATGAAATGTTTTATAGTATTTTATTCCCATTTCATTTGTGACTTTTAAATATATAATCATGAATTGGATAACAATGGAGGTAAGTTGTGAAAATATATCTTTAAGTGATCTCATTGTCATGTAAACAACATAGAGTGTACTTAAACAAACCTAGCTAGTATAGGTCAATCTCTTGACCTAATCTCTTTCATTCAACAAAATTTATTGATTCTTGCTGGGCAGTGAGCAGTATTCTAGATTCCAGTACTACAATAGTGAATAGACGAGACAAAGGACCTATTCTCATAAGATTTACATTGTACTGGAGACATATAACAAAATTAGTAGTTTTCTTCAAAACAATAGCTAGTCCATATTAAAATTTTTATTACCTGATCCCTAATGTATTTTACAGTTGGGTTATTCCATTTTGGATTTATGATCTATACCTTGCCTTTAGTTATGTTTTTGAATTATTTTAATATAACAGTTTCCTTTGTTCCACCTCATCATTTTTTGTAACACTGAGTTGTGAAAAATACTTAGCAGTTTCCTGTAGAATATTCTAAGTTTTTCCTGTCAGATTACTTCTTCACAGTGTTAATTTAAATATTCAGTTATTTTCTGGGTTTCTTGTAAACTGTAAGTTTGGTAAAGACTTGCTGAGATTGAGCTTAAACATTTTTGACAAAAATACTTCATGAGTGCTGCTGTGTATTTTACATTTTATCCTATTTGGACCATAGTCTCACTCTGAGTGAGCTAAGAGGGCTTGTGCTGGTGACAGTAGCCTTACTGGTTTGCTGCAGACTCTATTTTCTCCCTGTGGCCTGCATTGTGACCTGAAGCTGCTACCTTGGCAATGAATACCCAGGGTCCCACTGGCTTTAACATCTGTTGCTGATCCTTGCTTGCGTCAGTTATTTCATTAGACCTGGCAAAAGAGTAATTACAAAAAATCCCATCATTTCTTAAGCATTTTTGATAGTATTCTTTGGGAAGATATATTTTCCTTCATCCATGCGAGTTATTTGATTATCCTGAGGTACATTTCTTAACATAATGACAAGATAAATTCTTAATTCTTCCTTCTAATTATGCATTTTCAGAGCTAGCAGTTGTAATAGCCACTTATAATGGTGACAAGCTAATTGTTCATTTTGCTTTGTCTCTCTTTTAACTCGTTTTAAAGATATTACATGATGTTTTAATGCAACCAGGAAATGTATGAAGTTGCTACTTGTGTAACACACATACTTTTCTATAGTAATTGTTTTTAAAGAAATAAATGGAAGTATATACTAAATTACCAATAAAAAATACAGTCTAGTAAAAATATAAACCAAGACAGTTTTAGAGATTTATTTGTTTGTTTGAAAGGCAAAGTGACAGAGGGAGGGAGGGTCCTGGTCAGGAGGAAAAGCTGAGAGTAGCTCATAGGGAAGTCCTGTGTACACAAGTCTTTGGTTTGACATTTCCACTCTGCTAGCTGGTTTTGTTTGGCAGGAATACCACATGACTGTGCCTTTCTATCCTTCCACTTTTTGATCTCCAGGCTGTTTTTATTTTCAGGATTAGAAATATTGTGTTGAATTTTTGTTCTGTGCTCTATCTCAGTTTCATTATATATTTTTGTGTTGGAGTTATATTTATTTCCTAGTTTCATTGGATATTGAGTTTTCTTACGTTATTTTTGCTGTTCTGGTGGTTTTAAAGATAGATTATTTGTGTCTGTTTTCCAGAAGTTCTTTGTCCTTTTACTGTAATTCTGCTATTTCTCCTGTTCTTCTCCATCTGTACTCTTACATCATCTTTCACTGATCTATTTCCTTTAGTTTCCTCCAGTGCAAGCATTTTCAGTCTTAAAACATTCTGGAGTCAGTCTTCTTAATGCAGTTTCAGTATTCTACAATTATTTTCTCATTTTAAAATATTCTTCTTGTAGTTTCTTCAATGCCTCCTCTTTTTCTATATTATTTGAATAACATAAGTTTATGTAACTTATTCTTCTCCATCCCCTCATTTTAATTCTTTTACTCATTAGCTATTTCTCAGGGAATAATCCAGTTTCTTTCTTTAAAATATAAGTTGAACAACAATGCATATATTCAGCAATCTGTGAATAATAAAAAGAGAATTGAGTCCCCGTTCAGTCACAACTGGGTAATTTGATAAAACTCTGTGAAACATTTCCTATTTTCCCCTGAATATTTAAAGATTTTTTGTTATTGTTGTTTATTTGAAATGCAGAGAAACGGAAGGAGAGCAAAAGCTCCCATCTGCTGATTCATTCCTCAAATGCCTTCAACAACCAAGGTGGGCAATGCCTGGAGCTAGGTACTCAATCCAGGCCTTCCATGTGCATGGCGGGGACCCAGCTACTTGAATTATCACTTACTGCCTCCCAAGATGCACATTAGCAGGTAGCTGGAATAGGGATCAGAGCCAGGACATAAACCTAGGCACTCTGATAAGGATGCAGGCATCCCAAAGAGCAGCTTTACTGCTGTGCCAAACACCCACCTTTTTGAAACATTTCTTGACGTTTAGATAGTAACAGCATCCATTCTTGAAAAACGGTTTATTCTTTACTTCCAAGTGATGTAGATGTTTATTATGGAGTCACCTTAAGGTTGAATGATTCTAACAAGCAAGAGGATCCTTGAAAGGAATGTCCCATGGTTTATGGACCTTGTTTCAAAATGTGTATGTTTTCTTCAATGTGGATAGGTAACCTGGGTGCTATTGGTAAGGAGCAGTGTAAATGACAGAAGGTCAATTTGTCTGTCTCCCATACTCTGTTCTCTTCTCCAGAATTTGCCCTTTTTGCATCTGTTTTGATAAGAATGTGCTCTATCACAGTCCTTTTCACATAAGGAAACTAAAGGCATGGAGACTTTAAGGTTAGATGTGATTAGATGTGAGAAGTGAACAACTCAGGTATCCAACTTCATAGCCTGTACTCTGCACCGCTGTGCTGTACCTTTTCCTTGCCAACATGTACCGAAAACAGATACTACAAAACCCTGAGATGGCAGGGCATCATAACGTGATTTTAGGGAGACCACAGCCTTTAGAGATCTACAGATAACATAAGCCAAGTGCTAATTATCCCTTCAGTTTTATGAGCACCTCAATTTATGTGCTTGTTAATAGCTCTCCTGGATCATTCTCTTGTGTGTTTATTTGTTCATGGACACCATAGTAGTCAAAAGGCATTCAGCTGAAGAGAGCAGAACAGAGATGTGAACCATCTATAATAGAGTTGTCAACCTCTGGATAATTAAAATTGGATTAAATACTATCATGATTTCTTTCTTCTTTTTTAGAGGAGATATGCCCAAAATTTTCCAAGAATAATCCAAAACAGAGTAGCTGTTTTTTTAAGTTATGTTGTAGGCTTGCTCATTCAGTTGCCTGCACATGATGAATCAAAAACAGTCATTAAGTAATCAAGCATTCTATTCAGTTCTTCCTTTTTTGTCCTTACTGCAGTTGAGATTTTTCTGGGCTACAGGAAGAATCATGGCCAGGAAAACAAAGAAAACTTTCCTGTAATTACTCAGGGAGGTCAGTTGCCAGAAGTTTGCTGTCCATCCTTATGCATCAAGGTGCTTTCTGTTCTCTGTCTTCCGTTTGACACCAACATGGGGCAGTTTAAGTTCTCTTTGTTGCTTTCATTGATTGATTTTTGAAGTGGAGCAAGCATATTTTCACTGCATGAAGATCAGAGATTACCAAGACTTTTGACTGCTGGGACACAAGGTGTTTACCTCAAATTTTCTTGCAGACACTAGGAAACTTAAAAAACATTCCCAGGTACTGATGCAAATGCAGTCCAATATGCACAGACTACTTGGCATGGCAAGTACTGAAACCTAAGCCTTCCCTTACATCTAGGCCTGACAGGGCTCATTGAACAAGTTCTCTGGACTATATTGTGTTATATTCATCCTTTAAAATCTTTTGGAATGGGGTTGTGGGCTAATGGGCTAAGCTGCCACTTACAGTTCGAGTCCTGACTGCTCCACTTCTGATGGAGTTCCCTGTTAATGTGCTTGGGAAAAAGCAGTGGAGGGTGACCCAGACCCTTGGGCCCTTAATCCTTGTGGGAAACCAGGAGGATGCTCCTGGCTCCTGGTTTCGGCCTGGCTTAGCTCTGGTTGTTGTGGTCATTTGGAGAGTAAACCAACACATGGTGGATCTATTTCTCTTTGTCTCTTCATAACTCTGACTTTCATATAAATAATAAAAATTAAAAAAAAAACTTTTTGTGGACTAATATATTTTGTAAAGCTAAGGCCAAATGATAATAGTTTATATATAAAAACAAGTAAATAGACACCTGTTTGACACCCTAAACTTTCCAAGTAGATTTCACAATTAAGTTTTCTTCGTCTAGTCATCACCAGATTTCTCAACCATCCTCTGTTTGTTTGTTTAGCTCTTTCACTTATTATACAATCAACAAAATTTAAATATTAGTGTGATTGCACTTGTTATTAGACTTCTGAAAAGTGGTAGGTGCAGGATATCTTGGTCTGTCTTTAGCCAGGCTTCCTGATTTTGTTTGATCAGAGACTGATTTTCTTCATTCTATTAAGATTTCTTTTAACTTCCTCACCTTATGCACTATACCAAAAGGGCTAACACTATCTAATGAAAATATGCTATGCTGTTAGGCATTTTAAATCACTTTTAAATCACCTTTAATCTTCCTAAGAATCCTAACAAGTGTATATAATAATTCTGTTCCAGAAAAAAGGAAATTGAGGTTGAACTGGTAAGTCATGGAAACTCTGTAGGAGCCTAACTTGACTCAACACTCACACAATCAAGGTGATCTTGGAAGTTTCAGTTTATAAAAAAGACAAATCTTTATGTCCATGATGGCTTTCAGGGTTTGAAAAATATATCCATAAAACTATCAGCAACAGTTTTATTTCATTGTTTCTCACATGGTTCATGATTAGCACTTACTAACTTTCCTTGCTTTGGTTTTGCTTTATGTCTCTTTTTGTAAAACATGACATGAGAGGAAGAGTCAGCGTTTTTTAAATTTTTTTTAAAGATTTATTTATTTATTTGAAAGGTAGAGTTACAGAGAGGCAGAGGCAGGGGGAGAGAAAGAGAAAGAGAGGTCCTCCATCCACTGGTTCACTCCCCAAATGGCTGCAATGGCCGGAGCTGTGCTGATTGAAGCCAGGAGCCAGGACTGTCTTCTGTGTCTCCCATGTGGGTTCAGGGCCCAAGGACTTGGGCCATCTTCTGCTGCCTTCCTAGGCCATAGAAGGAAGCTAGATCAGATGTGGAGCAGCCAGAACTCAAACCAGCACCCATATTGGATGCTGGTGGTAGCTTTACCCGCTATACCACAGTGCTAGCCCTGAGTCAGCACTTAAAATCCAATAAGGACTACATTTTTAATGTTTGTTACCAAATCCAGGTAATTCAGGTCCTTGTAGAGGAAAAAAGGCAAACTTTCTATAAAGAGGATTAAAACTTTCCATAAAATCAAAGCAGAAGGGGATATTCATTAACTACATTAACAATAATAAATTTTTTAAAAATTTAATTTAGTAGATTTTAACTACATAAGAAATTAAACATGTAAAAAAAGAAATTCAAAAATATCCTAGGTAATGGGAATATAGACAATGGCTATAAACAGCAATTGAATGGAAAAATGACAATGTCACCTATGTATAATAAATTTCCATAGTGGCTGTCCTAATATACATTCCCACCTACAGTGTGTAAGTGTTCCCTTTTGTCCAATCCTCACCAGCATTTGTTACTCTGTTTTGTATTTTAACCATTTTGAAGGGGAGGAGATGATATCTTGCTGTGTGTTTGATTTGCATTTCCCTGGTGATGCTTAACATTTTTTCATGCATTTCTTGGCTATTTGTATTTCTTCTTTTGAGAACTTTCTATTGAAGTCCTTTGCTCATTTCTCAATCAAATTGGTTGTTTTGTTGTAGTCGAGTTTTACGTTGCTAATATATTTGGGATATTGAGTCTTCATGAGATAGGCGGTTTGCAAATGTTTTTTCCCATTCTTTCAGACAGCTCTTCACTCTGTTGTTTCCTTTGCTGTGTGAAGGTTCTGAGTTTGATACAGTCAAACTAAGATATTTAGTTTTGCTTTTGTTGCCTATACTTTGGGGTTCTTGTCCAAGAAGTTGTCCCTTACACCAATGCTTAGAGTGTTTTCCCTAGATTTTCTTCCAGCAACTTCATAGTCTCTGGTCTTAGATTTAGGTCTTTGATCCGTCTTGAGTTGATTTTTGTATATGGTATATTTTTGTATATGGATCTAATTCCCTTCTACATATATAATCCAGTTTTGCCAGCACTATTTGTTGAAGAGATTATTCTTACTCTACTGTATGGTCTGAGCACATCTGTGAAGAATCAGGTGACGGAATTTATGTGTGTTCTGTGGGAGTGGGGGAGGAAAGGGAAGAAGCAAGGTTGCTTCCCTGCTCCGAGACTGGCAGTTGCTCAGCCCAGACGGCTCTCCAGGCTGAGGTAAAAGCCACTGGGTGGCTGTGGAATTCCCTCCCAGCTAAACGGCCATTGGCAGGTAACACGGCAGTTTCTTCTTAGCTTGAAATGGTAAGATGGCAGCTCACAGCAGAGTCTGTCTTCTCTCCACTTGCCACAGTGTCTTCATTGTTTGTTTACTTTTTTTAACTTCACCAAAAATTTCCATCAGTCAGATGCCTGGAAATGTAGCGCTTCCTTTGTTCTACCCCAGAGCAGGTTACCTTAGTGTGGCTATGCCCTATTCAGCCATCTTGAATCTCCAATAATAAAAATTTGAATAATTAATAAATTGTAAATCCATTTTTCTCTTTCCCATGAAGTGCATAGATCCTCTTTCCAGTTGGGGGAATACCTGTGTAGAATAGTAAGCATCAGTGCCTCTTCTTACCCCTATTCCCTTTCTATTTTTTGTGAAAATTGCATTTATTTACATGTAAGGGCATTCACTAGAGATAATATCTGAGGTAAGTGATAAATGAACACAAAGGAAAGATGAAATTAACATTTGAAACAGTGAAAAAGGTGCCCAGGAGTTTAAAAACATGAAAATATCGCCTCACCATAGCCTTGTGTCCTCAGAGTCAAAGAAGGAGCATTTTTAGAGTCAAGTGCTATGTAGAGTTGAAGGGTCACCAGAACTGAAAAAAAAGATCATTGGTTTGAATAATTAACAGGGCAATAATTAATTGCTATTTTAGTGTTTTATGCAATGATATTTGGATTCAGAGAGTTAAGAACAGAAAATTAGGCTATTCCCAAGTGAACTGTTGTTATGTGTATTATATTACAATATTGTCCTTATACACTTTTGTGATAAGTCAACCTAAGGTCTAATTCAAAACTGAGATTGAAATGATTTTAAATGAATTATAATAATGCATTTTCTGACTAAGGCAAATTTTACTCTAGAAGGTGAAAAAATGCATTATTAGCATATTTTGAGCAGAGGATTTATTATATAAGGCATAGTCTCACTGAATATCATTGACTAAGTAGCTTTCTTTGGAAGGGGTTATGCTGTTGGTTCAGATTCAAAGAGGTGAGCTGAAAGAAGGCAATAGTAAAGTATAAACCAAATGTAATAACGATTTTGTGTTTTTCTCTTTTTCTTCCTCTCCTGCTACCTCCTTCCTAGAAAACAGAATGAACATAACAGAATTAGATGTTCATAATTCTGCTTCATGCATTACCAAAGAATTCTAGATCTAGGAGCTCTGTAGCTATGGATTGATGCTGCGGTATAAGATAGGCTACATTTCTGTAGCCACCTGTAAAAGTAAATGAAGGTGGTAGTCGGACCTCAATGGCATAAAGTATGTATTTTCTACTTATAATGAGTATACTTATAATGAGTAGAGTATACTTCTACTTATAATGAGGCATCAGCAGCAGACAAAGGAATGATATTGACTAAAATTGGAACTTTTAAAATAAAAAATAAAATAAAATTGGAACTTTTAATGTCTAGGGTGAAATTATTCCCAATGATCAGGATAAATTGAGTCTAAATCAGGAGTTTCAAGTCTCTGTGGAATGGCTTATTGGAGACAGGAGGGGAGGAGAGGGGGAAAAGAAAAGGAGGGGAAGGGATATTAGGAGAGGAGAGGGGAGGAGGGAAAGGGGGAGAGGTTTCCCTGCACAAGGGGATAGTAGTTTTCACTTGTACAGTTTTTTCCGGAGCTTAAATAAGATACTATGTATAAAATGTTTACTTCAGGCCTTGTGCAAATTGGACACTTAGTAAATCGCAGATGTTAAAATCTCATAGATTTGTGGAATTAGAGAGTGCTAGGTTAGAAAGGATTTTTAGAAACCATCTGGTTCGTTGATTCTCCTAAGACTCTTTGGAATCTTAAGTCCTGTCCAAAGTCAGGTAACAAAGATAAAATAGGTGATTCAACATCTCAAACAAAATGCTTCTATTGTCACCTGTCATATTTTAGACTTCGTAGTTTAAAAATGGAACAAATTATTTCTGCAAAAAGAAATAAAAATTTGAAAAAATATCCTAATGCAACTTCCTGATTTTATAAATGAGAACACTGAGACATCATAAAGTAAGCGGTTTGCTTCATTGTGTATCTGTGGGCACTCATGCTCCTCATTGGCATCTGGAAGCTTAAGGGGTGTTATACTGAGGTGTTGCATCACTTTCACAGATGGCTCCTTGAAGCTACAACACTACAATCAAGAGTGGTTTCAGTGTGCTTTGCCCATTTTAGGCACCAGAATGTAAGTAAGGTTACAGATAGAGATCCCAATCAAGTTAATTATCTGTAACTATTTGTAAAGATAGTTCCTATACATTATCATTATCATCAAAATAATAGAATGACTAAACCCAAGCAGAATAAAATCTCTAAACCGTTCTCGCAAGTTAATTTCAGCACAATTAAAAACAAGGAACTCCGAAGAATATAAAGCAGGCTTTGAGATGAGTTTCCGATTCTTGTTGGAAACTTAGTCATGTGTCATTAAGGGAATTGTCTCTGTTATTGTCCAGTCTAGATATCCCTTCATCATTCATGTTCTGCTGATATAGTACATATCCCAAACCAGACTAGAATGACGTTTTCACTTTCTCCAATCAAGCTTTTATTCATAATTATGGTGAAATTTTTAGTCTCTGCATCTGCAATTTCTCAAAGATTATACTGTAAGTCAAATGATTTCTAAGAAAGCTTCAATTCTGAAAAATGTCTGTTGCCAGTTAGGAAATCATAATGATTAAGATGACATTAATAGGCAATGTTTATTGAGCACTGCAGTGCTTCAGCCAGGTTGCAGATTGACAGGAAGAGATTCACTCCCAACACACATACTGCAAGCTTAGATTAAGTTCCTGATTTAATTTGCCAGGGAGGCAAACCTAATCAAAAGGGAGGTGGCCGCATGGGAGAGGAGCAGGTGCAGCATATCTCAGCATAGTTTTTTGGCTGCCTCCAAAACCCAACAGGAGCTTACGGAGTTTGCAGTGTCCAGAAAGGTGGGCAAAAGGTCATTTTTGGCCTTTTAATATTCAGGATTTCTGTCCTTCTCTGGAAGAACTTATATAACAACCTGTTCATCACGATCTCAACTTCAGCCAAGGAGTAAGAGGTGTCTGCAAATGTATGCCCCAGCAAGGAATTTCTGCTTCCAGGCTTCCAGGGTCCTGGGAAAACCTCTTTTCCCTAGAGTGTTAGTGATTGCTGGAGCCCCTACTCTAACGCACAGTCATAAATCATCTCGTTGAATCCCTGCAAAGAGCTATTATTATAGGTTCACAATCAATAGCAGAACCCTAAGAGACATCTAAGTGTTTGAATTCAGAAATTTCAGATTTCAGGTAAGCTATATAAACCTATATTTATTTGGTGTCATCTCCAGTGGGCTCCAAGACACACACCACACACAAAATAGAAAACTCACTTAATAAAGGGGACGACTGAGAAACTTTAAATTGCCTTAGCTCAGTCAGGAATTGACAACAAGTGAGTTGGTTTCAAATACATAGAGTCTTGGTTTTGAGGACACTGTGGACAGTCAGATGCACATTAGAGTTTTTGACCTGTATTATTATCTTCATTTTGCAATGAGGAAACTGAGGCTTAGAGGCTTTAATAAACTTGCCCAGTTAAAAATCATAGGTGGTAAGTAGTAGGATTAGCATTCACACCAAGGTCTGAGTTCTGGATTTATATCGGTAATCACCAGGCTGTGGCTCTCTTTCAGCCTGAGTGAGCTTTTATTGTCCTGACTTAGTCTAGAAGGGCCTAGACTAGGAAGACAGAAGATCACCATGGGTACAAAATAAAAGAAGGTACCAAAAAAAGGAAGCAAGACGAATTATTTTAATGCAGTATATTAGCCATTAAAATTAATTCAAAAATACTTGATACACAAAAACTTAAATACATGTGAGATCAATGTTAACTTTTTCATTTTTGCTTTTGTATCAATATGGCACCTTGTACGCTGCTCTCTAATGGCCATCTGAGTACTGCTATGTCTTTGCTCTGCTCTGCTGGCAATCAGAGGGACTGTGAGATCCCTTTCATTTTGAGAAGAAGGGTGACTGCAGTAGAGTCCAAGGGAATTAGTTCTCTGTGTAGAACCCATGAACATCACAATGCTTTCTGATTATTGTATAGAGCATATCACAAATTGACAAGACCTACTTCATTTTCTTTCATTAAATCAATGTTTTGCTTTTGGAATTTAAGCAAGATTCTTTGAACCATACAAGGACTTTACATAAAAATAGAAAAAAATGATTTTAGAATTTAAGACCCATATCTGTAAATGTAAATCTACAATAACAGGATTTAAATGGATTCGTGTCCATATATCCTGATGATTCTGGAGCAACATCTAATTTGAGAAAAATAAAAGAGGTCAGTCAAAGAGAGATGCAAATGCTTTCATCCCTTATCTTGTGGAACTTTGCAAGGCCCACTAACCTGATGACTGCTGCAGAACCCCATGACATTCTGCAGCTGAGGCCAGACCACATTGCTGCAGATACTTGAATAAGATAAGCACAAAGAACTCTCTATGGCTGAAGCTAACTCCAGACAGCATCTTGAGAACCAGTCATACAGCACTCTGCTCTCTCTGTTTTCATCACTTTGAACTGATTCATTGACTTCTAACTATGATTGTGACTCCTTAATCTACTACCTATAACTTTATATTATTAATTATTATAGATTGTTAATTTAGATTGTTTAACCTATTGATCTTTTTTAAAATTTTATTTCAGGTATAAATATTTCATGTATTTTATGTATATGGATTTAGGAACATAGTGATACTTCCCACTGTACCCTCCCTCCCACCCATATACATACCCTCCCTCCCACCTGTACTCATACCCTTCCTCCTCTTTCCTGCTCATAATCCCGCTCTTCATTTTTACAATGATATACTTTCAGTTTACTTAACCCTTTACTAAGAGCTCAACAAATAGTAAAAAGAAAAAATATATACTATTCCTCAACAGTAGAGTCAAAGGCTATAAACAATCATCGAAGCTGAAAATGTCAAAGTCACTCCTATACATTATACTTCTGGTATTCTATTAGTTACCACTTATCAGGGAAAGCACAGTATTTGTCTTTTGAGGACTGGTGTATTGCACTAAGTATAATGGTTTCCAGTTGCATGCATTTTGTTGCAAAATACATACAGGATTTCATTTTTTTTATGGCTGAGTAGTATTCATAGTGTATATGTACCATAATTTCTTTATCTAGTCATCAGTTGATGGACATCTGGGTTGATTCCATATCTTCGTTATTGGTAATTGTGCTGCAGTAAACATGGGGGTACAGATAAACCTTTCATATGCTAATTTCATTTATTTGGGTAAATTCGCAGGAGTGAAGATCTATTTTCAAATTTCTGGGGAATCTCCATAATGTTTTCCACAATGACTGTATTAGTTTACATTCCCACCAACAGTGGGTTAGGGTGGCTTTTCCCAACATCATCACCAGCAATTATTGCTTGTTGATTTCTGTAAGAGAACCATTCTGACTGGGGTGAGGTGAAAACTTGTTGTGGTTTTGATTTGCATTTCCCTGATGGCTAGTGATCTTGAGCATATTTTCATGTGTTTCTTGGCCATTTGAATTTCCTCTTTTGAAAAATGCCTATTCAAGTTCTTTGCCCATTTCTTAACTGGATTGTTTATTTTGTTATTGAGTTTCTTGAGCTCCTTATATATTCTAGATATTAATCCATTATCAGTTGCATATTTTGCAAATATTTTCTCCTATTTCACTGTTTGCCTCTTCACTTTGCTGATTGTTTCTTTTACAGTACAGAAACTTCTCAATTTGATATAATCCAAGTGTCTACTTTTGCTTTGACTGCCTGTGCTTCTGGGATCTTTTTCAAGAAGTTTTTGCCTATGTCAATGTCTTGCAGAGTTTCCCTAATGTTATCCTCTAGTAATTAGATGGTATCAGGTCATAGATTTAGATCCTTGAAACATTTTTACTTCTTTTTTGTTTGAGGTGAAAGGTAAGTATCTTGTTTCATACTTCTGCACATGGAGGTCCAATTTTCCCTGTACCAGACTCCTTTCTCCAGGGATTGATTTTATCTCCTTTATAAAAAAATAGTTGATTTAGATGTATGGATTTATTGTTAGAGTTTCTATTCTGTTTCACTGGTCTATGTGTCTATTTTATGCCAGTCCTAGGTTCTTTTGATTATTAACTGCCATGTAGTATGTCATGAAATCTGGTATTGTCATTCCTCCAATTTTGATTTGTTGTATAAAATTGCGTTAGCTATCCAGTGTCCATTGTGTTTTCAAATGAATTTTAGCATCATTTTTTTTTCTAGATCTGAGAAGTTTTGTTGGTATTTTGATTGGGATAATATTGAATCTGTAAATTGCTTTTGGTAGTATGGACATTTTGATGATATTAATTCTTTCAATTCGTGAACATGGATGATTTTTCCATTTTTTGTGTCTTCTATTTCTTTCTTTAATGTATTGTAATTTTCATCATAGAGATCTCTCACTTCCTTGATTAAATGTTTTCCAAGTTATTTAATTTTTTCTGTAGCTATTGTATCAATTTCTCAGCCATGGCATTATCTCTGCATATAAAGGCACTTTACCAAACACTTTTAGGAGTTCTTAGTGGAGTCTTTTGGTTCCCCTATATATAGAATTGTGTAATGTTCAACTAGGGGTGTTTTCACTTCCTCCTTTCCAGTTGTATCCTTCTGATTTTTTTTCCTAATTGCTCTGGCTACAACTTCCAGGACTATATCGAATATTGAATAGCAACAGTGAAAAGCGGGCTTCCTTGTCTTGTTCTGGATCTTAGTGAAAATGCTTCCAATTTATCCTCATTCAGTAAAATGCTGGCTGTGGTTTTGTCATAAATTGCCCTGATTTTGTTGAAGAATGTTTCTTTTGAACCTAATTTGCTTAAGGTTTTCATTATGAAAGGATGTATTTTGTCAAGTGCTAGTCTTATAAGACAAGTTGAGAATTAAATATGTTGTTATTTTGCTCAGATTATATGATAAATTTTGTTTGTTGGATTAACATTGGTTTAAGAATTTGGAATTTGCTTTTCATAAGTCTATCCTTGCTTATGATTATCAGGAGAGACTGTCACCTTTGGGTACGTTGGGTGACTCAGGCCTGTGACTCCTGTTATTGATTTGAAACTATGTAAAACATGTCTACTGCTAAAACTAATTTAAAAATAAAAGCATATTTTGCAAATATGGTTAGGAAAGGTAAAATTAACCCTTTAGTATTGCTAACAGCTTCTCTGATATCATATATCAAATGATGTCCTCTAAAAGCAAAACATAAATAAATCACTGACAAAATTATAGCATTCCTAAAATGAAATATATCTCTCAGATGCCTCACTAATTGCTGTAGTCCCATTTTACCAGTATTAAAAACTAATGTTCCTATAGGTTAACAGTTAATTATAGAAAATCTTAATATAAAATATCTTCTAAGTTATCAGGCAAATTCCCAGATGGAACTAAATAGGTGACAAATAAGATTACAAATATTAATGGCAAGTATTGTGTTGCCATAGATAGGTCAGACATGTTTTTTGCTATTCCAGTTCCTAAAATCAGCTTAGACTATATTACTTTGTCTTAGGAAGACAATATTAATTTAATAGGCTACTATTTGGGGTTACATAAATAATCCAGATGTACCTTATTTTATTTTATCATCACAAATTGATCCCTCCAAAATCCTTCTATGGTAATATCTTATGTAGATGATATTATTATGATGATTAATGATAAATTGGAATTGCATAAAGAGAAAGAGCCTCTCAAATGTACTTCAGATAAAAATGATGAACAGTTAGCAATGATAATACTACAGAAGCAGATATGCATTATAAATTCCTAGGAGTATTAGGTCCTCAGAAGGAAGACAAACCTCTTTAATATAGTCATAGATAAAACCCAGTATCTAACTGAATCTCAAAATAAACAGGAAGCATACAGACTCATAGAACTTTTGGGGGTACTGGAGACAACAAAAACGTATGCTGTTATAGTATTAAGACCAGTGCATGAAAATCACAGGATTTTCAATGGGGAAAACAAACTAACAGCCTTCAGAACTTAAAGTGTGCATCTACACTTTCCAAACCTTACATTATGCCAAAAAATTTCACAGCTGATATTAGAATGTGAACAATGAATATGACTGCTGGTACTTATAGATAAAATTGGAAGCCAAAAATTCCTTGCCTATAAACAGCCATTAATGGCATTGTGTATTGCCACATAAATGGATATGTATGATTTAAAAATTAATGGTAAATATCTGGTCTCATGAATATGGGAGAAAATCTCCCATATTAATCTGAAAAGATTAACATTTTTTAACACATTTATTAGCACACCAAAGGGACCCATCACAAGCTGCTAGATTTAGTAATAAATCAGACACACACTAACATAGAGATTACAAATAGCAACGCTAAACTTTTACAAGCTGAACATGGACAATGGCAACACTCAGTCCCACCTATTACATCGTGAAAGCATGCAAATGATTTTTGGGAAAGACCATAGATGCTGCTGATTAGGATAAAAGAAGAAAAATATCTGTAAGAAATCATTAAGATTTTTATGAAATTACACAGGAAAGTATCCTCCAAACATACAGAAAGCACACATAGACATGCATGCACTATATACAGGCTTGTAGACAGAAATCAAAGTCACATGACAAAAAATTTAAAAAGCCATTACTGCTTGTCAACAATGTAAACTGTATCCGGGTAAGTAAAATTTTGCAAAAACCCACTGACACTGATAAACTGAAGTTTTAAATTTTATGTGCCATATGGATTTCATAGAACCCCTAAACCACTCAGTCTCACCTTACTGCATAACCCACCTACAAAATTTGCCACACACTTGTTATATAATTGTATAGTTCACTTTGGTATATGCAAGATACTTAAAAGTCATTAGCGTTCACATTTTGCTTCCAAAACTGCTCAACAGTTAGTAGAGGCATAAGATATTCAATAGAATATTCATTTAACCAGTAATCCAATAGCAACTGGCTAAATAGAAAAATTTAATGAATTAATACAAAGAGAATTAAGACTTACTAATAAGTAGCTTTCTTTCCAACAAGCATTGACGATTGTCTGTTTTAATTTAAACAGAGAGACTAACAGGAGAATGCTCACATTCATTTCTAAATATGCCTATCAACAAAATCAATCAGGAGTTAGCACTGGATGATAAGCATATCATACCTTCAAGTAGGACTGGAACAAATGACAATTTTATCTTCTCACACGAATTTTTGGCAAATGGAGATGGTGTTATATTTTGGACAATGTTAGTAAAGGGATGGTTATAGCTTCATAAGATCGCCAAGCTTCCTCCTAGATTTTAACCCTCTAGGACAGTAATTGTTAAGCAGTTACTTTTTGGATTTATGATATTAATCAATATTATGATCAGGGCAATGCAATTTGGCTTTGGAAATTAAAATATTCCATATAATCAGCATACGTCTATTATTTGACTTTTGCTTTTACAACATAATTACATTTGTCATATACTACTATAAACTTGCATAATTCCAGCATATACATATTCTAAAACATAAACATGTTTCTCTTCCCTGTAAAACCTTTGCTATATGTGTTCATATCATCATTATTTATAGTATTAGATCACTCGTTCTACTTTTTCTGTCAGCAGAGGACTTATACCAGGAATGCCACACTTACTCCTGACTGTAGAGACTTTACTAATTACACACTATTCATGCTAACTATAATCCTAATCAGCAAATAATATAGTGTTCCAGAAATTCCAATTCCAGAAATTCCAATTTCATCAGAAAATTATCTGGGCCTATCATAAGAACGTTGGGAATGTAACATACCTAAGGAAGTTCCTGATCAGCTGGACTTCACCACCAAATTCACTAATGTTACCTAGGAACACGTATGCATAAATTGCATATGTTGAACACTTCACAGCCATCTCACCATTCCCCCATCCCCACAATAGCACAGGCAAGGAAACAAGATGATGATTACAATCGACAGTGGGTAGAACCGCAATGGTACTTACATCTGGATCTGGTCAAAGCAAGATGCCACTACATTTCTTCTACTGCAGTCTTGGAAGAAATAGGCAGTGCTTTAGATATTCTGTAAGGAATACAAGAAGATTATGATGATGTAATAATCCTTTAGCATGTTTATTTTTATACCTTGTTTCATGCATCCATATCAGCAGAATCTCTGGAAGCCAGACATTTAATCTACAAAGTGTTCCCATACCTCTCCAAGACGGTTTTTCCCTATTGGAAGCCATCCTTTCCTTCAAAAGTGAAGACTGAAATGTTGTTCCCTTATGTAACAATAAATCTAATGGTAATATGCCTACTAATACTAGTATTGCTACTAACACCACTTGAAGACTCTACCCAATTAAGTAAACTATAACAGATATAAAACTGACAATTCTTATATAACACATCTAAACCTATCAGGATTAGCAGAACATATTTCAATGTATATATTAACAGATAAGATACTTTGATCAATTGATGGGAACAACTAATAATAACAGCAGATTTGCTAAAGCAGCTTTATGACCCTTTTGCTCTTACTCTCCTGATTCTAAATAATATCCAAAAGCCTTCTAAACTTCTTTTCAAACAGCTTCTTTGGAAAACTTTTACTAATGCTAAATATGCATTTCATGACTGCATGGATAGAATGATATGAAACCAATTTTGTAGTTTTAATCATTCTTTTAATGTTATCACCAATCAAATGACTCACAGATACTCAACAAACTGGTATAAAATTAACTACCTCTAAAATATCTCAAATATTGCAAACTTTGACTTTAATCCTACAGATTAAAATTTATGTAACCGATAAAGATATTATCTGTATGAATATGACCAAAAGTCATACAAACTCTTTACATATACTTGGTATGAGTTCTGCTACCAACTAGTAATAGAAGCCTCATATCAAAAATATGATGGATATGAGGAAGCGGATGTACAGGAAGGAAGTGACAATGCTAGAAATTGTCATTCAAATTTCAGATTGCCAAAAGATAAAATTCACAAATCAAAATAGCTGCCTAATAGATTATAATATAACCTATTGCAATCGGCACTGTGGTATAGAAGATTAAGCCTCTGTTTGCAGTGCCAGCATCCCATTTGGGCACTGTTTTGGGTCCCAGCTGCTCCACTTTTAATCCAGCTTCTTGCTAATGGGCCCGAGAAAGCAGTGTATGGTGGCCCAAGTCCTCATGCCCCTGCACCCAGATTGGACACCCAGAAGAGGCTCCCTGGTTATCTGGGGAGTGAACCAGTGGGTGGAAGATCTATCTTTCTCTCAGTCTCTCTCTCTTTTTCTTTCTCTGTCCCTCACTCTGTAACTCTGATTTTCAAATAAATAAAATTTTTAAAAATATGTATTATATATAAATAAATATATATAATATATATTATAATCCTTAAAAATATACATAACTATAAAACCTATGATAGTAAAAGTATCACATATTAAGATTATCTGACTGGCATTCCAAATTTTCCATTCTTTGGATACTTCTTCAGGGGATCACACTGTGGAAAATAGATCATTCTAAAGCTATACATTATCTTGCATCTTCAGTATTCCATGCTACAGATGAAATAAAAATTCCCCATCAGAATAAAACTGGAAATAAAAATTATATCCTGTTATCAACCTTGATTCCCATTTTATTCAAGCAATTATGAATACAGAAAAAACACCACTTGCCTCCTATGTAGATCAGATATGTTACAGAAATATATATGCTTCATGGGCTTCCAGGGTAATATCATAGAAAAAAAATGACCAAAACATACAACATATAACAAAGTGACACTGAACATATATCATGTTAAACCTCACTTCAGTTTGCCTTGGGTTAAATATTACTAACCATACTCTCTTTTACGGCCCCCTTAGGATAATTTAAACACCCTTATATTTTTACTGATACACTGGCAACTGCTAAATGGATATTCTCCAACCTTACCTTTTTTGATGGGAGAGAAAAAATTAAATACCCTTTGAATCATATTTGCTATTTTATCACAATAATTCCGATACAAATATTTCTTTGGTTGCAAATAAAACATGTATATTCCAATATACAAATATGATGCCTTGGAGAATCCAGCATATCATAAAACAGTCTGGTTACAAGATGTAAAAAAGATAAATTATTATCAAACAAATTACCATAAATGGTGGAAAATATCAAGAACCTTCATTTATGGAGTATACCTTACTTACCACCTGGAAAACTCAACACACCGCTCATTCTCAATGATGCACAAACCTTTGCTTTATAGTACAGTATGACTCAGTGCTGAAATTCAGGAATCCATGTTGGGAATGGACTGCACTAGAGCAGTTTTCTTAGATAAAACCCAAAGTGAAAGATGGAGATAATTAATCTTTTATGAGTAAGAGCCCATATTTAGAATTTTTAAAAAAGATGGATTCCATCAGATATCAGTGGGTTAGTTTTAGAAAAAAAATCACAAAGAAAACCTATATTAATGTACCCATCCTCAAGGACTTACGCACTCATCATTAAAAACATATAAACCTGTATTTTAGACATTTGTCCTTATAAAAACATAGGTTAATTGTTAGTATGACGATATGGATAAAAATAGTATTATTGAATTTAAAAGCTGCAAATTGCTGGGATATTTTACCAATAAATTTTACCAATAATTGGTATTTTACCAATTATGCCCAGGCTTAAATAATTGTTTTTTAACTCTAATATCGTCTACAGATGATAAATAGACTAAAACCACTTGGTCCATACAGCATCATATCTATAAACACATTACTAGGATGAACTCACCCTTATCTATATTTATTGCTAAAGACATATGCTTTGACAGATGTTTCATAAAGAGAAATAATCCAGTTCTGGTATTATTGACAGAATATGCTGGAATAGCACTCTTTGACTGAGGATTTAATCTCAGTGGAATCATGGAATCACAAGACTCCACTACAGTTCTCAAACCTAATATTATTGAAACAATACTAATAAACACATTTAGAGTATTTATAAACCCACTCCTAGAAAAGTTCACATTTTCTGAACAACAATTTAAGTCATCCTACGTTGAACCACGGTGCTCTACACCCACTGGCATGTAACATACTCTTAACATTACCAGATTTACCCCCTCTGAACAGACACACTTTAAGCCAACCCCTATAACTGTATTTAGCTGTAAGCCTAATAAGCATGTGATTATCTCAGGAAGAAACACAAGTAAAGCAGGACCTATTTAGCTTTAAAGGCAAAGTTAACTCTTGTATGCATCTGACTGCTAATGTTTCCAAATAAGTGTTCTCTGCATTACTACAAATGAACTCTCTTGTTAGAAATACTAAAGATTATGAAAGATACCAAAAAGAATTTGTCTAGACCTTAAAGTGTGTGGACTATGATACAGCACCCGGTTAACACAGTGCTTACAGGTAAGTGTGCTAGAATTAAAAATTATTGCAACAAAATTGTTCAGATATTAGAACTGCAGTTATTCAGGGTAAACTCTGTGCCAGCAGATGGAATACCAGTATCACACAGATGGATGCAACCAGACTTTCAAGATGTAATGAAGCAAGAAGATGTGAATTTAGTGTTTTAGAGCTAAAAGGAGGTCAGTCTCTTCTAGGATACAATACCTGTGTCATGGCATGCACAGATAAAAATAAAGGTAGTTATCATAGCCTTAGAAAGACCTATTTATATTGATGGATATATATATATCGAAATGCTATTTCGATGGTCTAACACTATCACTGATATGGAACCCCATATTGACTGTCCTCTTGTCCAGCTTACTAAAGTTTCCTATTTATTCCTTGATTGAGGAAACTTCGCTTGGATTTTATATTCATCTATCCAGGGAATCTGGTTTATATTAACTATACTGCTCAAGAAAATTATATCACTGTAGGCTCTGTATGTGTCAGACTTACCAATTAATTAATTAATTAATGTTACCTTTGCAAATACAACTAAATGAGGCACCTATATAGAAAATACGGTTTTCAGAGATTTTTCTACGACATGGCATACTTCCATACCCATGATTTACTGGGTACAAACAGATATATAAAATGATTAGGAATAATCTAGAAGTTCTCTCTAGCGCTCATGAAGTAATTCACTAAGAATTTAATACATTGTAATAACAAAGTACATGAAGCAACAGCAATACTACATACAAAGGCTATTGAATTCAGGGAAGAAGTTGAAGTTCTACAACAAGAATGCATCTTCTGGCAATTATTGAAAAGTCTGTTATAAAAACTACCCTTTGTGTTGGAAATGGGTCACAGTGGAACATCACCTATCACATGGTTAAAAATGGGGTAGAAATCTGCCACATTTGGTCATATCTTGAAGATTTTGTCAGGTCTGTATTAATGATATTTATTGGCTGCTACTTCCTTAAAATCTGCCTTGTAAGTTTTGTCATGTAAAATTTGTAAACAAATAACCTAAAGATAGGTGTTGGTGATTGCTAAAAACATGGGGTGGATTCTATAGAGCATGTTACAAATTGATAAAACCTACTCCATTTTGCTTTTGGAATTTGTTTTTAAGTAAGATGTTTTGATCTGTTTAAAGATTTCATATAAAAATAGCAAAACATGTTGGTTTTAGAATTTAAGACCCATATTAGTAAATATAGGTGAAACCACAATAAGAGGATTTATATGGGCTCATATCTGCATATTGCAGTATGACTGGAGAAACAACTTATAATTTGAGAAAAACAATTTAAGAAATCATATATAAAGAGGACCAATCTTGAACAATGATGGGAATGCTTCGACCTTTGTCTTGTGAAGCCGCATGTGCCCCAACAACTGGGCAGCTGCTGTGAATTTTCCAGACTTTCTGAATCAGAGGCCAGACCAGAGTGCTGTGGATGCTTGAGCAAAATGAGAAAGAAGAGCTCACTGCAACCAAAGGGAAGCTCCACCTTCGGTTTTAGACATACTCACCAGGACCAGCCCTGCTTTATCTTTCTACTCACTGCTCTGAAATGGTTCGTTATCTTTTCACTATGCTGATTACCTAATCTACTCACATCCTTGATATTATTATTACTATTTGATTGTTAACTTAGACTGTTTTACCTTCTATTCTTATAAGACAAGTTAATGAATTAAATGTGGTGGTCTTTCGCCTCCAGTTATTTGAAAAATTATGTCTATTGGACTGAGAATTTTCCATTTTCCTGGCATAAGTTTCCCCTGTATGAATACCAGAAGGCAGTCATCTCTGGATATCCAGGGTCCCTCAGTGCTGTCACACTTGTTGCTGATTTGGTTGGAAGGATCAATAAAGCATGACAGTGTAGAAGTACACAAATGTGAGTTGAATAATCAATTAAGGTCTCTCTGCTGCTTCCAACCCCGGCAATTACCAGGGTCAAGCATCTTTCTCGCTAGAGAAAATTGACCTTATTGTTGAACTTTTTCATTACAGCCTCAGTTACACTAAAAAAAGATGGAAGGTCATTTTTTTCCACAGACATTTCAACAGAGTTAAGAGATTGAAATAGGAAAGTTTATGCTTGTATCAGAATCCACTCCAGAGAAGAGAGTTTAATGAAGGGATTGCTTACTGGGTGGGGAAACAGAAAGGATGTGAGACACTCAGAGAAGAGCAACAATAGAAAGCCAGTGCTAGGACTCTGGCAACAGTAAGATCTTATGGGATCAGAGAGCTTAAGAAGCACCACTCCAAAGCAAGCATGGAGAGAAGAAACTTTTTCTCAATTTGTCACTCCCCCACTTCATCCAGTATCTTGCCAGTGCATCCTGCTAGTTTCCATGGGGAATGGCTGGAACAGAGCCTGACTTAAGTATTGGAAAGGGATTGGTCTCCTGGGGCTCAGAGAGAGACATCAAAAGATGAGGAAAGGATCTGGGCCAGTGCAAAACTGAAAAAAAAAAGCATACAATGAGTTATGTACGTTGGTTTTCACAAGCTCAGGCACCATCAAATTACTCTGCTTAGCAACGCAACTAAAGTTTGATGGAAGCAGGAATACAAATGTTGTTACTGCAGTTAATGTTTTCATTATCACTTAAATAATTTTGTGCAAAATTGTTATTGATTATGCAGTATTATAATCATTATGCAAAAGAGAATGGCTTCATTTTCCTTTTATATAAGAAGAACATTTAATTATATAGGAAGGAGAAACATTTATATTAATGTGTGTTCCTGGCAATATGAATTATATTTCTTTATTCTCTCATCCAAGACAATGAAAGACTAGGAAAGAAGGCATTGAAGATTTTAAACAATAAATAATCCTTAGATTCAGCATCCAATGACAACAGCAAGATTCAATGTAGATTTAAACAAAATAGCTATTTTTGTACATAATTCTAAATGCATGGTTAAGGAGTGATGGATATTGATTTTGTATGATTCATAGCTGCTGATGTAGACACTTTCTCTAAAAATAAGAGAAACATGTCCTGGGATTTGTTTTCCATGCAAACAAAATAGGACAGAAATCTGTCTTACAGGGTCGTTTTCCATTAAAATAACTGCATTGGATTATTGCTTACTCTAGGTTTGAATGAGAAAGGAGGTTGGGGAGAATGGTAACAAGATAGCCTTGTCTTATTTATGTCTAAGGAGGATCATAAAGATATTCTACTACAGCAGCAAAACTCTTATTCTGGCCCCTTTCACACCTTCATGTTTTCATGCCAAATTTTTTTTTTTTTTTTTTGACAGGCAGAGTGGACAGTGAGAGAGAGAGACAGAGAGAAAGGTCTTCCTTTTGCCGTTGGTTCACCCTCCAATGGCCGCTGCGGCCGGCGCACCGCACTCATACGATGGCAGGAGCCAGGTGCTAGGTGCTTTTTCCTGGTCTCCCATGGGGTGCAGGGCCCAAGCACTTGGGCCATCCTCCACTGCACTCCTGGGCCAGAGCAGAGGGCTGGCCTGGAAGAGGGGCAACCGGGACAGAATCCGGCGCCCCGACCGGGACTAGAACCCGGTGTGCCGGCGCCGAAAGGCGGAGGATTAGCCTGTTGAGCCACGGCGCCGGCCCTTCATGCCAAAATTTAAGATCAGATTTGTTGGAACACTCAGTGACTTAGCTTTTGTCCAGCTCAGTTCTTCATGGGTTATGTGGATCTTAATGAAATCTAAATCTTTCAGGTTTCCCTTTTGGTAGATTTGGGCAAAATACTACAATTTAGGAAACATTGTATTAGTCTCCTTTTCATGTTAATTAAAATATTTGAGAAGAGCTTCTTTGGGAAAGAAAAGATTTGTTTCAGTGAGAAGTGTAGAGATTACAGGATAAGAGGCCCCCTAATCCAGCATTGGATGGAAAGTGGTCATGGTCAGTGAGAAAGCACTTATCACATTATGGGAAGGAATCAGAACCTAGGCCAACCTCACTGAAATAATCAAACCTCTTGAGGGAACCACTGTCGAAGGCACGCTCCAGTGACCCAGAGACCACCCATTGGCCCCACCTCTCAGAGGCCATTTTTAGATCAAATCTCCAATTTCATCAATCAACTACTAAGATTAAGACATCAGAGTTCAAATAGCTACATGAGTTTTGGGGAGAGTAATCCTGCTATATCAATAAAATACTATTACAATTTTACCCTGTAATAATATTAGATAAGGAGTTATTAGATAAGGCTTCCTACCTTATTGGTAGGGTTTTGTTTCATGATAATAGTACTGTTTCCTCCTCTATGTGGCTGGCTAGCCATACTTTAAACACTCGGGTTTTTTTTCTGCCTCAGCTTTTCACTTCCCACTTTAATGGATATTTGCTTTTTTAATTTTTCTTTTGGAAACTCACAATATAAGATACTGAAATAAGTTTTCGGGATAAATTAGATGTAGAAAAATGCATATACATTAAATTGTGTGTGTCCAGTTTATTTTTTATTATTTATTCATTATAAACAATGTAACATTGTTCTACATGCTGGGAATTTAATAAGCAAGGTTTGCCTTCTTATTTTCAGAAATGTCAAACAACTAATGGAAACAAGCATGTAAAGATAATTTCATCTGATGTGCTAAAGATAACAATAGAAGTTTAAATAAATATTTCTGAATGCTGGCATCCTGAACCAACATTTATAAACAATTGAAAAAAATAAATTCAAATATTTACTGTTTCTCATGATACATTTTCTTTCTTTCTTTCTTCTCTTATTAAATAGAAAAAAATCATGTTTCCTCAAAATTATAGACAATGTCTGTGAACAATAACAAATCTCAAAATGTCAATTTCACTCGTGTACATTACTTTTTTGAGCTCTGTATATTAATTACCACAAGTCAGGGAAAACATATTTGTATTTCTTAAAAGATATATTTATTAATTTATTTGAAAGGCAGATTTACACACACATACAGAAAGAGAGAGAGAGAGAGATGGGAAAAAGAGAGAGAGAGGGAGGGAAAGTGGGAGGGAGATACAAGGAGAGTTATCTTCCTTCTTTTGGTTTACTTTCAAATGGTTACAACACTGGACCCAAAAGCTAGGAGCAAGGAGATTCTTCCATATCTCTCACGTGTGTCCAGGGACCCAAATACTTGGGCTATTTTCTGCTGCTTTCCTAGGTGCATTAGTAGGAAGCTGGATTGAAAGTGGAGCAGCTGGGACTCAACAGATGCCCATATGGGATGCCAGCACCACAAGTGGCAGCTCTACCTGCGATGCCACAGCACTGGCCCTGATGTTTGTCCTTTGGGGACTGGGTTATTTCACTAAGCATAATGGTTTTCAGTTGTATCCATTTTGTTGCAAAAGACAGAATTTCATTCATTTTTTAAAAAATTTATTTATTTTTTAATTGAAAGTCATAGAGAAAGGAGAGTCAGAGAGAGGGAGAGAGGGAGAGAGGGAGGGAGGGAGAGAGAGAGAGAGAGAGAGAGAGAGATCTTCCATCTGCTGGTTCATTCCCCAAATAGCTGCAATGGCCGGAGCTGCACCGATCTGAATCCAGGAGTGAGGAGCTTCTTTCTGGTCTCCCACAGGGTTCAGGGGCCCAAGGACTTGGGTCATCTTCCATTGCTCTCTCAGGCCATAGCAGAGGGATGGATTGGAAGTGGGGCACCTGGGTCTTGAAGCAGCACCCATATGGTATGCCAGCACTGCAGGTGTCAGCTTTACCCACTAAGCCACAACACCGGCCCCTCATTCTTTCTTATGCTGTTTATTCCATGGTGTATATATACCACATTTTATTTAGTTGATGGACATCTGTGTTGATTCCATAATTTAGCTATTATTAATTGAGCTACAGTAGATATGTGGGTACAGATAACTTTAAAATGCTGATTTCACTTTCTTTGGGTAAAATCCCAGGAGTGGGGTTGCTGGGTCATAGGTAGATCTATTTTCAGATTTCTTGGGAATCTCCAAACTGTCTTCAACAGTCATTGTACTAGTTTACATTCCTTTCCCTTAAAGGAACTTTTCCACCATATAATTGCAAGCATATATTGCTTTATGATTTTTGGATGGCCAGTCTAACTGGGATGAAGTAAAACCTCTTCATGGTTTTCATTAGCATTTCCAAGATGGCTAGTGATCCTGAGCATTTTTCATGTGTCTATTGGCCATTTGATTTTCATCATTTGAAAAAAACCTGTTCTTATACTTAGCCCACTTCTTGACTGTATTGTTTTTTGTTATTGAGTTTTGTGAGTTCTATATAGATTCTGAATATGAATACTTTGTCTGTTGCATAGTTTACAAATATATTTTGCAATTTTATCAGTTGCTTCTTTGTTGAGTATTCATCTTAGTTATTGTGAATTGAGCTGCAATAAACATTAAGGTGCAGACAGCTTTTTTGTTTGCCAATTTAATTTCCTTTGGGTAGATTCCAAGGAGTGGGATGGCTGGGTTGTATGGTAGGGCTATATTCAGTTTTCTGAGCAATCTCCAGACTGACTTCCATAGTGGCTTAACCAGTTTGCATTCCCACCAACAATGGGTTAATGTGTCCCTTTTCCCCACATCCTTGCCAGCATTTGTTGTTGGTAGAATTCTGTATGTGAGCCATTCTAACCTGGGTGAGGTAAAACCTCATTGTGGTTTTGATTTGCATTTCCCTGATTGCAGGTGAGCTTGAACATTTTGTCATGTGCAGGTTGCCCATTTGGATTTCCTCTTTTGAAAAATGTCTATTGAGGTCCTTGGCCCATCTCTTAAGTGGGTTGCTTGTTTTGTTGTTGTGGAATTACTTGATCTCTTTGTAGATTCTGGTTATTAACCCTTTATCTGTTGCATAGCTTGCAAATATTTTTTCCCATTCTGTTGGTTGCCTCTTCACTTTCCTGACTGTTTCTTTTGACGTACGGAAAGATTTGAATTTGGTGCAATCCTAATAGTTAATTTTGGCTTTGACTGCCTATGTCTCCAGGGTCCTTTCCAAGAAATCTTTGCCAGTACCTATATTTTTGCAGGGATTCTCCAATGTTCTTTAATAATTTGATGGTGTCGGGTCGTAGATTTAGATCTTATATCAATTTTGAGTGGATTTGTCTGTAGGTGTAAGGTAGGGGTCTTGCTTCATGCTTCTGCACATGGAAATCAAATTTTCTCAGAACCATTGGTTGAATAGACTGTCCTTGCTCCAGGAATTGGTTTTAGATTCTTCATCAAATATAAGTTGACTGTAGATGTTTGGATTGATTTCTGGTGTTTCTATTCTGTTCCATTGGTCTATCCATCTGTTTCTGTACCAGTACCATGCTGTTTTGCTTACAACTGCCCTGTAGTATGTGCTGAAATCTGGTATTGTGATGCCTCTGACTGTTTTTGTTGTACAAGATTGCTTTAGCTATTTGAGGTCTCCTGTGTCTCCATATGAACTTCACAATCATTTTTTGCAGATCTGAAAAGACTGTCTTTGGTATTTTGATTGGTATCGCATTGAATATATAAGTTGCTTTTGGGAGAATGGACATTTTGATGATGTTGATTCTTCCAATCCATGAGCATGGAAGATTTTTCCATTTTTTGGTATCCTCTTCTATTTCTTTCTTTAAGATTTTGTAATTTTCATCGTAGAGATCTTTAACGTCCTTGGATAAGTTTATTCCAAGATATTTGATTTTGTGGCTATTATGAATACGATTGATCTTAGCAGTTCTTTCTTATCTGTGGCATTGCCTGTGTATACAAAGGCTGTTGATTTTTGTGCATTGATTTTATATCCTGCTACTTTGCCAAACTCTTCTATGAGTTCCAATAGTCTCTTAGTAGAGTTCTTTGGATCCTCTAAATAAAGAATCATATCACCTGCAAAGACGGGTAGTTTGAGTTCTTCCTTCCCAATTTGTATCACTTTAATTTCTTTTTCTTGCCTAATGGTTCTGACTAAAACTTCCAGAATTATATTGAATTGCAGTGGTGAGAGTGGGCATCCCTGTCTGGTACCAGATCTCAATGGAAATGCTTCCAATTTTTCCCCGTTCAATAGGATGCTGGCCGTGGGTTTTTCATAAATTGCTTTGACTGTATTGAGGAATGTTCCTTCTATACCCAGTTTGCTTAGGGTTTTCATCATGAAAGGGTGTTGTATTTTATCAAATGCTTTCTCTGCATCTATAGAGATAATCATATGGTTTTTCTTCTGCGGTTTGTTAATGTGGTGTATCACATTGATTGATTTGTGAACATTGAACCATCCCTGCATACCAGGGATAAATCCTACTTGGTCTGGGTGGATGATCTTTCTGATGTGTTGTTGCATTCTATTGGTCAGAATTTTATTGAGGATTTTTGTGTCTATGTTCATCAGGGATATTGTTCTGTAATTCTGTTTCAATGCTGGATCTTTTTCCGGCTTAGGAATTAAAGTGATGCTGGCTTCATAGAAAGAATTTGGGAGGATTCCCTCTTTTTCGATTGTTCTGAATAGTTTGAGAAGGATTGGAGTTAGTTCTTCTTTAAATGTCTGGTAGAATTCAGCAGTGAATCCATCTGGTCCTGGGCTTTTCTTTGTTGGGAGGGCCTTTATTACTGTTTCAATTTCTGTCTCTGTTATGGGTCTATTTAGGTTTTCTATTTCTTCCTGGTCCAATTTAGGTAGGTTGTATGTGTCCAGGAATTTGTCCATTTTTGATAGATTTTCATGTTTGCTGGCATACAGGTTCTTGTAGTAATTTCTGATGATTCTTTTTATTTCTGTGGTGTCTGTTGTTAAGTTTCCTTTTTCATCTCTGATTTTATTGATTTGGGTCTTTTCCCTTCTTTTTTTGTTAGGTGGGCCAATGGGGTGTCAATTTTGTTTATTTTTTCAAAAAACCAGCTCTTCACTTGGCTGATTTTTTGGAATTTTTTTTTGATTGAATCCTATTGATTTCTTCCATGATTTTAATTATTTTCTTCTCCTACTAGACGTGGGTCTGGTTTGCTGCAGTTTTTCTAGATCCTTGAGATGCATTTAAAGCTTATTTATTTGATGCCTTTCCAATTTCTTGTTGTAGGCACTTATTGCTATAAACTTTTTCTTAACACTACTCTTGCTGTATCCCATAAGTTTTGATATGTTGTGCTGTTTTCCTCATTTACTTCCAAAAGTTTTTGATTACTCTTTTGATTCTTCTATGACCCAGTGTTCATTCAGGAGCACTTTGTTCAATCTCCATGTGTTTGCATATGCTCTAGGGATTCCTGAGTTGCTAGTTTCCAGCTTCAATACACTGTGGTCTGAGAAGCTGCATGGTATGATTCTAATTCTTTTAAATTTGCTAAGACTTGCTTTATGGCCTAGTATGTGGTCAATCCTAGAGTAGGTTCCATGCACTCCTGAGAAGAATGTAAAATCATTAGATGTGGGATAGAAAGTTCTGTAGGTATCTGTTAGATCCATTTGGGCTATAGTGTCGATTAAATCTGCTATTTCCTTGTTGATCTTCTGTCCGGTTGATATGTCTGTGTCTGAGAGTGGCGTATTGAAGTCCCCCTGTACTATTGTATTGGTGTCTAAGTATCCCTTTAAGTTCCTTAACATATCTTTTAAGTAAACCAGTACCCTGTAATTTGGTGCATATACATTTTTAATTGTTACATCTCCCTGTTGAATTGTTCCCTTAATCATTATATAGTGCCCCTTTTTGTCTCTCTTAACATTTTTTGTGTTAAAGTTTATTTTGTCTGATATTAAGATGGCTACACCATCTCAGTTTTGGTTTCTGTTGGCATGGAATATCTTTTTCCAGCCTTTCACTTTCAGTTGCATGCATCTTTGTTGGAAAGATGTGTTTCTTGTAAGCAGCAAATATATGGGTTTTGTTCCTTATGCCATTCACCAGTCTGTGTCTTTTAACTGGAGAACCTGTAGGGTTTCTGATGTGAATCTGCTGTGAGTCTAATTGGAGATCCTCTGAGAATAATATGACATTTCTCTCTTGCACATTTTAGAATCATTTCTTTATGTTTCACTGTGGTGAGTTTGATTACAATGTGTCATGGTGAGGATCTCTTTTGGTCATGTTTATTGGGAGTTCTATGTGCTTCCTGTACTAGGATGTCTCTGTCCTTCTCCAAACCTGGGAACTTTTTTGCTAGTATCTCACTAAAAAGGCATTCTAATCCTTTCTCTCTCTCCATGCGTTCAGGAACTCGTAGAACTCAAGTGCTGGTTTTTTTATTAGTATCATGTAGATTCCCGACAATATTTTTTAGATTTCTAATATCCTCTTCTTTTCTTTAGTTTGACTGTATACTTATCCATGCTCTGTCTTCTAAGTCTGATATTCTCTCTTCTAGCTCACGGATTCTGTTTTTAAGGCTCTCAAATGTGTTTTGCATTTGTTCTATTGAATTCTTCAGTTCTTTTTTTTCTCTTCAATATATGCGTTTCATGATCTACTAAATTCCTCATTTCATTTTGATTCTTCCTTACAATTTCATTTTCATGATAGAGATTTTCTATCCTGTATGGATTTCTGTAGTTCATGCATTTGTTTTTGATAATTTCTAAATGTTCTTATCATAAATTTTTTGAAATCCATAACTTGTATTTCTTTTATCTCATATGCTTCATTCTCCTGTCTTGGACTCATAGAATTGCAGATGTCCTAAACAGCGCTCTGGCATCAGAAATAACCCTTAAGGCATTCATATCTGGCTGAAGAGCCCATGAGAGAATTTTAGGCATGGGAAGCCAAGATACTCTTTCAAAAAAAAAACATGAATGAAAGATCTCTGTGAGTGAGAGCCCAATGGAAAGAATGGGCCATCAATGAAGGAGGTACCTTTCTCTGAAGGGAGGAGAGAACTTCCACTTTGACTATAACCTTGTCTAAATAAGATCGAGTTGGCAACTCAAAAGGCTTCTATAGCCTTGGTAACTCATGACAAGAGCCTAGGGGGATTACTGATGCTATAAACAAGAGTGTCAGTTTGTTAAGTCAGTCACTGTGCACTTACTCCTCATGTAGGATCTCTGTCCTCAATGTGTTGTCCAATGTGAATTAATGCTATAACTAGTACTCAAGCAATATTTTTCACTTTGTGTTTCGATGTGGGTGCAAACTGTTGAAATCTTTACTTAATTTATACTAAATTGATCTTCTGTATATAAATAGAATTGAAAATGAATCTTGATGCAAAATGGGATGGGAGAGGGAGCGGGAGATGGAAGGGTTGCGGGTGGGAGGAAAGTTATGGGTGGGAAAAGCCATTGTAATCCATAAACTGTACTTTGGAAATTTATATTTATTAAATAAAAGTTTAAAAAAAACCTGTACCCCGCCCCCCACTCCCCAAAATATTGTATTGGAGTGTCATGTTCATTTAGGAGTGTCATGATGTCTTCCTTGTTCTTGTTTCCTCGGTTTCTGTGTCTTTTGTTTGGCATTGTGGAGATATTCTTTGGTTTCTGCTCTCTCTCGCTCACTCGCTCGCTCTCTCTCTCTCTCTCTCTCTTATTCAGAAGGGAAGTAATTCCACTCAGCTGAGCTCTTCTCCTTGGTGGCGATCAGTACTTGAGCGCTAGCCCCAGTGGGTATAGTTTGTCTGCTCTGTCCCAAGGACCACACAAAGGATCTGTGCAGTCCTCCGTGTAAACCCAGATTCCCCTGCAATGTCTCTCACTGGGTAGCCAAAGCTGCCCAAGTTTGTGGCATCTCCCACTGAGACTACTCATGTCTCAGGCACACCGTGAGTTCTCTCACATACCCTCAGTTTTTTTTTTCCACAGTGCCAGCTTATAAGCTCCACACATTCACTAGGTCTTTGTCTTCTGTTATTGCTCCCCACCAGAGTCAGGTTTTGCTGTTTGGCTGAGTGTGGACACAGCCTTGAGCTGGCGCAGCTGTTACGTATGTCCAAAATGGTGCCTACTCTATTGACTTGCTCGCCTTTGTAAGGTGAGTGGAGAGAGAGAATCGTGTCCATACTGGTCCCATTTATTTATTTTTTCTCTCCTCTAGTTAGGCTGGTGTACTTTCCCCCATGGGGCGTCAAGCCTCGTTCCCTCTAGGCTCTTCCTGCAGCTTTTGCGCCAGTGTCTCAGGCTATTGCAGTTTCACTTCACCTCACTTTCCAGCGCTGGTGCATAGACTCGGTAGCTGGGGTCCCGAGCCCTGGGCATCTGTGCCCTCCATGCAGGTCCACCATGTCCCTCTAATTCCGGAAGAGTTTCCTTTGCAGTTTTTTCCCTAACTCTTCCCTGAGACCAAAGTATCTCCACTTTTATTAAACTATCTTTTCCTGGACTATCAGAGAGCTCCCTCCCTATTCCGTCATCTTGGAGCCCTCAAGTATTTGCTTTTCAGTGCAGAAGCTCCATAGTTGATGCAGTCCCATTTATCTACAGTTGCTTTAATTTCATGTGCTTCTGGGGGTCTTTTCTACAAAGTCTTTGCCTATACAATGTCTTACAGAATTTCTCTGTTGCTTTTATGTAATTATTTATAGTTTCAGGTTTTAGATTTGGATCCTTGATCCATTGTGAGTTGATTTTTGTATAAGGTCTTGCTTCATACTTCTGCTGGTGAAGATTCAGATTCAATTTTTCCAGCACCATTTGTTGGAGAGACTGTCCTTTCTCCAGGGATTGCTTTTAGCTCATTTGTCATAGGTTGGTTGGTTGCAGATGCATGGATTAATTTCTGGGGTTCCCATTCTGTTCCATTGGTCTACATGTCTATTTTGGTTCCAGTAGCAGGCTGTTCTAATTATAACTGCCCTGTAGTATATCTTGAAGTTTAGTTTTGTGATGCCTTTGGCTTTGTTTTGTTGGTGAATATTGCTTTAGGTATTCAGGATCACTTGTGATTCCATATGAATTTTAGCATCATTTTTCTATATCCAAGAAGAATGTCATTGGTATTTTGATTGGGTCACATTGAATATTTAAATTGCATGGGGTGGTATAGATATTTTGATGATATTAATTTGTCTAATACATGAACATAAGATTTTTTCATGTCTTCTATTTCTTTCCTTAATATTTTAAAAATTTTATTATAGAGGTTTTTCACGTCCTTGGTTAAATTTTTTTCCAAGATGTTAAAATGTTTTGGTTGCTGTTGTGAATGATACTGATTTACATGTTCTTTCTCAGCCATGGCATTGTTTGGGTATAAAAGGATTTTGAATTTTGTATTCTGCAACATTATCCAATTATTTTTATGAGTTCCAATAGTCTCATTGTCTTTTGGTTTCCCTATTTATAGGATCATGTCATATGCAAACAGGAATAATTTGACTTCCTCCTTTCCAATTTGTATTCCTTTGATTTCTCTTTGTTGTAACAACTATGGCTAAAACTTCTAGAACTATACTGAGTAGCAATGGTGAGAGTGGGCAACCTTGTCTGGTTCCAGACTTACTGGAACAATTCAGTATGACACCGGCTGTGGATTTGTCATTTATTTCCTTGATTGTGCTCGGAATGTTCTCTTCATATCCAGTTTGCTTAAGATTTTTATCATGAAAGGATGTTGTATTTTATCAAATGTTTTCTCTACATCTATTGAGATAATCATATGGATGTTATTCTTCACACTGATAGTGTTATGTGTCACATTGTTTGATTTGTGTGTGTTGAACCATCCCTGCATACCAGGGATAAATCCCACTTTGTCCACTTGAGTTATCTTTCTGATGTGTTGTTGGATTCAGGCTTTTTTTTTGGGGGGGTGGGGCAGGCAGAGTTAGACAGTGAGAGAGAAAGAGAGAGAGAGAGAGAGAGAGAGAGAGAAAGGTCTTCCTTTTCTGTTGTTTCACCCCCCCTCCCAAATGGCCGCCATGACCAGTGTGATGCAGCTGGCACACTGTGCTGATCCAAAGCCAGGAGCCAGGTGCTTCCCCTGGTCTCCCATGCAGATGTAGGGCCAAGCACTTGGGCCATCCTCCACTGCCTTCCTGGGCCACAGCAGAGAGCTGGACTGGAAGAGGGGCAACCAGGACAAAATCCAGTGCCCCAAATGGGACTAGAAACCGGGGTGCCGGCACCACAGGCATAAGATTAGCCAAGTGAGCCTTGGCGCTGGCTGTGTTGCTGGATTAAATTAAGTTGTATTTAGCTGAGGATTTTTACATGTACGTTCATTAGTGGTGGTGGTCTATAGTTCTCTCTCTTTGTTGTATCTTTTTCTTGATTTGGAATTAAGTTGATGCTGACCTCAACTGTTTGGGAGGATTCCTTCCCTTTCCATGGTTTTGAATAGTTTGAGAAAAATTAAAATTAGTTCTTCTTTAAAAGTTTAAAATAGTTATTCTTTAACATAGTCCAGGACTATTTTTTGATGGAAGAGATTTTATTATTAATTCAATCTCCCTTTGGTTATTGGTCTATTTATGTTTTCTGTGTCACCATAACTCAATTTTGGTAGATTGTATGAGTCCCAGAATCTGTCCATTTCTTCTGAATTTTCCTATTTGTTGGTATTCAGTTCTTTGTTTCAATTCCTGATAATCTTTGTATTTTTGTGGTACCCATTGTAACAACTCCATTTTCAAATCTGATTTTATTAATTTGAGTGTTATCCTCCATTTTGGGGGGGGTTAGTTGGACTAACTGGTGTATCAATTATATTTATTTCCTCTCCAGTTTTTAATTATTTCTTCCCTCCTAATAATTGGGGATTTTTTTTCTTGAATTTCTAGGTGCTTGAAATGCATTATTAGATTGATGTAGACACCAGTTGCTATAAACTTCCCTCTTAACATTGCCATATATCCCATAGATTTGATATGTTGTGTTATCTTCTTAATTTGTTTTCAGGAATTTTTTATTTACCTTTTGATTTCTTCTGTCACCAATTGTTCATTCAAGAGTGTTCTGTTTCTATATGCTCGCATTTTTTCTTGAATTTCTTAACTTGTTTATTTCCAGCTTTATTCCATTATGGTCAGAAAAGATACATGGTGTGATTTCAATTTTTTTTTTAATTTTGTGAGACTTGCTTTATGGCCTAGTATATGGTCTATCCTAGAGAAAATTCCATTCATTAATGAAAAGAATATGTATTCTGCAGCTGTGGGATGAAATGCTCTGTAGATGTAGATTAGCTTTGTTGTTTCTTTTTTGATTTATTTTTTATCTAGTTGATCTATCCATTGATGATAGTGAGGTATTGAAGTCTACCAATATTATTTTATTGGAGTCTATAATTCCCTTTAAATCCTTTGACATTTGTTTTAAACAGCCAGGCACCCTGTCATTGGGTCCATACACATTTATTATAGTCACATCTTCCAGTTTAATTGTTCCATTAATCATTACATAGTGCACTTCTTTGTCTCTTTTAACTTTTTATGGGTTTTGTCTGCTTTGTCTGATATTAGAATGGCTATTCCTGCTCTTTTTTCCTTTGTGTTAGCGTGGAATATCTTTTTCCATTTTTTCTCTTTTAGTCTTTGTTTATCTTTGTTGATGAGGTGTGTTTCTAGCAGGCAACAAATAGATGGGTCTTGTTTTTCAACTGATTCACACATTCTGTATATTTTAATAGGAGAAATTTAGGGCATTTCTATTCAAGAGTATTATTGGTAAGTAGTGACTTGGTCCTATCCTTGTTCCAAATATTCTTTTGCTTGCTTTAGATTTCCTTTGTACTTTTTCTAGGAGATTTTCTGTTTACACATTCTTCCATAAAGATAACTATCTTTCTGTGATTCTGTGTGTAGCACATCATTAAGTATCATTTGAAGGCTGGACTGGTGACAACTTTTTCAATTTCTGTTTGTTTTAGAGGATATTTTTTCACTTTCATTTATAAATGAGAGCTTTGCAGGGTACAGTTCTTTAGGTTGACAGGTTTTGTGTGTGTGTGTGTGTGTGTGTGTGTGTGTGTATGTTTAACACTTGAACTGTGTCTCTCTATTCTCTCCTAGACTGTAGAGTTTCTGATGAAAAATCAGCTGTGAGTCTAATTGGAGATCCTCTGAAGGTAATCTGGCATTTCTCTCATGCACATTTTAGAATCTTTTCTTTATGTTTTACTGTTGAAAGCTTGACTATAAAGTGACGTGCTGAAGATCTTTTCTGGTCAACTTCATTAGGAGTTTTGTGTGCTTTCTATACTTGAATGTCCCTTTGTTTCTCCAAATTAAAGAAGTTTTGTGCTATTATTTCATATCAGTTATTCCCAGCCTCTACTAACCACTGTTTTACTCTTGCCTCCTATTAAATCGACTTTTTAAAATTCTACAGAGACCATGTGGTACTTGTATTTTTGTGCTTGGCTTAATTTCATCCTTTTATTTTAAGGTCATAAATATTTTAATGATGAAGCCAACCTCCATCCATTTTCAAGCTAAAAATACAGAGATCTAGATGACTCCAAAGATTTGGCCATTTCCCTGTGCTGTGTAGAAATCACATACCTGCTGATCCTATGCAGTGACTTACGCTTTAGAGAGTACATGTTCTCCCTTTGCACCTCATCTGGGTTTGCCTATAGTTTCCATTTGCCTTATAAATATCCCTCCTCTCATGAGCACTTCTGATTCATGCTCATTTCACAGTGAAGCTGAGCTGTTCTATCATTGATGAGTTGTGAATAAGCTGCTGCCATTACTCCAAACAAAGGCACTCTCTGGGTATTATGTGTTTATCAGATTAAACATCAAAATAAAACTACAAAAACAATTAATGAAAAAATGAATATTGTTAGCTAAATTGATGCTGTCATCTTCTCCAAGTGTGTCTTCAAGATGGAATGGCCCAATGGGAAAAAATAGAGATAGCTGGGAAAATTTGTTCTACAATACAGAAGGTTTGAAGCATTGTCTTAGTTTCCAAAGTATGAGAGGTCACTGCTGGGACATATCAGGTAAAGCTGCTGCCTTCAGTGCTGGCATCTCGTATGGGTGCCAGTTCAAGTCCTAGCTGCTCTACTTCTAATCCAGCTCTCCACCATGGCCTGGGAAAGCAGTAGAAGATGGCCCAAGTCCTTGGGCCCCTGAACCCATTTAGGAAGACACAGAGGAAGCTCCTGGCTCCTGGCTTCAGATTGGCACAGCTCCAGTCATTGCATTCAATTGGGAAGTGAATCAGTGGATGGAAGACCTCTCTCTTTCTCTCTCTCTCTGACTGTCCTTCTCTTTCTGTGTAACTCTGACTTTCAAATAAGTAAATAAATCTTTAAAAAAAAGTCTGAAGTATGAGATTGCTCAGTGTGAGTAGTGAGGAAATATTATCAAGTGAGGAAACTCCCAAAATTCTGAAATTGCCCACCATTTCTCAGAACTAAACGTAAGAAAAACATCAACAGCCACATCAACAAAATGAATGTATGTTTTGGAACAACCTGACCCATTGATACTCTTTCTGCATCCCGCTCACCTATCTGCTGTAGAAGTGTTAAAGCCATTACATCTATTCCCTTCCAGTCCCAAAATATAATTTACAGGACTCTCCAGCTGTGCTTCTGATGGAGCAGGAATACCAAATCCAGAAAGCATTTTGTTGTGCATGTTTATATGTTGGAAGGAATGCACTTCAAAGTTGTGAAGCTAGTATCTGTACCTGTTAAGCTAATTTTTTCTCTTTTTCAAGTAGGTGCCATTCATTTATTGTATTATCAACACCTACAAAGAGAAACACTTCAGAGAATTGTGTGCTGGGGACACATCTGTAGGTCAAAGCTTGCCTGGTAACCTTGAGAATTGCCTTGGTTTGAGGATAGCAGTGATTTGAATGCTTCTGTGGCCAAGGTAGTTTTATAATTAAAAGTGAGTGCATCAGCAACTATTTATGATTCTATTATGTTCTCTGCTATCCAACATGTCTCCATGAGAATGGGATTCTGCTATAGAAATTCTGGGTGAAAACAGATAGTGTGAGTCCAGTTTTAGTAAATGCACTTTTGTTACTGATTTCAATGAGGCAACTTATGAGCCATTATATTTTTCTTTGGAGGGGAACACCTTTTAAGTCTAAGTAATTTATTTGTGATTCTAATGCATTTCTTTCTCTTCTTCCTCTTCACACTTCCTTTGTCTGGAACTTAGCAAGAGTTACAGTAGTAGGATGTAGGTTAGAAGAGAATGTAGACCATGTAGAACCTTGTAAATACTGTTTTGAACAACATGAAAAAAAATGGAGACATTTAGGCAGAGAAGATATGGTATGATATACTTCTGAAAGGGCCATTCTGGCTACTGTTGGAGAATATACAGGTTTAAAGCTGAAAACAAGGGCAGTCTTTGGGACGCCAGTGTAATAATCCAAGCAAGAGATAACAGAGAAATTTATGATGGCAGCAATTGGTGTGATTAAGAGTTTTCAGGTTCTGGAAATATTTTGAACATAGAATGAATGGAATTTGCTGAGGGCTGTGGCCATTGTAGCCAACTGGGGAGTGACCAGCAGATGGAAGACCTCTTTCTCTCTGCCTCTCCTTCTCTCTCTGTGTAACTCTGACTTTCAAATAAGTATTTTTTGATGAATTGAATGAGAATTGTGGGACAAAGAAGATTCAAAGATGAGACCATGGATTTGGGTTTAGGAATTTAGAATGATAAATTTGCTATTAACTGAAATGGAGAAGACTTTCAACAGAGCAGATTTGATGGTGAAGATTAGCCAGTTATCCTGGCCATGTTAAATTTGAGATGAATAATATCTTAGTGGTCTATGTTTCAACTGTCCAAATAAATGTCTTGGTGTCTATATGACATGGGCAGCCATATACAGGCATGTTTTTGAAGGGAGAGGGCTGGGTTAGATGGATGTATAAACTCTGCCAGTTTACAGCACATAGCAAATATTTAAAACCATAGGACTGAAAGAGATCACTGAAAAGATAAATATTGGGACATTCCACTATTGAGATGTTGTGGCGATGAGATCCCTATAGATAAAATTCATATACAGAATTGAGGCCAGAATGCATAATTATGTCACCTGACATCAATTCAAAGACATGCAAGACAATATAAAATACATATGGTGAGATTAACAGTAAAATACAATTTTTTTGTTATATCACTAGATGATCCAACTTAGAGAATCTGTTTAACATCAGCAAAAATTAATGACCTTCTAAAAAGCATTTTGCTTTCTTAATGCTCAAAAACAGGCACAGTGTGCCAATAGAAAATTCTTCAATTGAATCAATGGAGGAGTTTATTACTTCAGTAAGAAAAAATATTGGTCTGGTGTAAGTTGCAAATTGGAGACTATTGCACAAAAAAATGAGGAAAGCATGTCCTTAATCAACTACCTCTCTAATATTGTATTTCCAGTTTTCATGATCACCAATTATGTTGGGGACTGTTGCCTAATGAAACAGCGGAATGTATATAATTTTTTGATGATAGGTTCATTCTGGAGTCTTTCTGTTTCATTCATAATACTGTCACTGAAGAGCCCAGATTCTGTTATATTAACTCCCCTAGAAGTTTTACTTCTAAAGAAGTAAACTTCTTTATTAACTGTATAGAATCCTAAATTGACTATCTCATATTAAGTTCAGAGTAGTTAGCAATGAGAAAACCAATTGAATTTAAATCCTTTTTATGTTATAACATATTTTCTGCCCTTTAAGAGTGCATTTTGACAAGACAGTTATTATTCTAAAAGGCAACTGATACATTGTCTTGGTAATGGAACTGAGGCCCAGGACAGTGCCTTGAATGCAGATTCAAGATACCCTCAGGCCTCAGTGTCCAAGCCAGCTTCCCCTGGTTTAACTCACTCAGCTGAGGGAGTAGTATGGCCAGCAATACAAGATTCTGATCACCATACACTTGAGGGTTCTATTAAGGGGAATCCCAGAGCTGGAAAGGGAAGTCCAGGTTCAGGCCTGTAACTAACACCTTTATGGAGCTCTCAGGCTGACTGAAACCCTTTTGCCCTTTATAATAGCAGAGCGTCTTATTGATGCTTCAAGGCTACGCTGCTGGCTTTTCATAAACCCATGTCCTTAGGCACACCTTGACAATTCCTTTTCTTCTTTTGTGGATAACCAGAGCATGAAACAGAGAAGGAATGTACAAACCATGGTGCCTGATATCAGAGACTTGTGGCAGCTTCATGAACCTGCCATACCTGCACCCGCTTATTCTATGTAGCTTCTCTAAAAATGCTGAAATACCTTCATCGAGCAATAGTTTTTGAGACCTAGCAGTCTTCTGCCTTCTCATCTGTCGAAAAATGAAATATTTTGTTTCCTTCACCTCCAAACCTTGTTCTCATTATTTTGATTGCACTGGGGACAGGGACTGAGCTTTTGGTAACAGTAATATAAAGCAAATTTCAAGGAGTAACTGGCATGAGAGCTTTGGTGTAAATTATGTTTATTGCCACTTTTTAAAGTAGCTTATTGATATCTTTTGATATTATTTCATAAATATCTATTTCTTATCAGTTGCATTTAAAATACTCCGTGTGAAAAGAGTGTGGATTGGTGCCACCTCACATGGGGCACCAAAGCGTTAGGAAAAGAGATGGACACAGATCAGAGAGGAGGCAAGAATACTGATCTACAGCCGGACCGAATTTATTCAGAGAAAATAAACCTGCATAGGTGTGTGACCAACTGCTGGGCATTCAAATTGAGGGGACACATGTCAGGAGGCCTCACTCCAGGGTCTGGGTCTTTTTATATCTTAGGTGGGCAGCATGCAGAGGTGAATTGCTCCATAATGTTGTTTCAAGTGGCCACCAGGCTTCAGAACCTGGAGAAGAATACAGGGGTAGGCTATAAAGACAGTAGAGTATGAGAGCGAATTTAGATTCAGGGACAAGGAATAAATTTTATCTTTTGGGCAATGGGCAAGAATGGCTGAAGCTTCTGTCTGTTCCATCAGTCCTGACTCTGAGTATAGATAAGGAGAGTGAGTGCCAATTTCTTTCTGGCTACTTCCTGCTGATACCAGGTATAGAGGATTCAAGCGAGGATATATACTTGGGATCAGATTGATTGAAGAAGGAGAGCAGTTTTGTGGTGCTCCTGTGAGATGGCTTGAGATATATTCATTCCTGCAAAAATCTTTGGAATAAGGTAACATACGTGGCAGATATAGGAGCACTATGATTCTGAGGACAAAAGGAGATATTAGAGGCATTGCCCACAGCAGAAAAAAAGGCCAGAATGAGGCAGAGTTACCTCATGAATACATCTCATTAGCGTGTCTTTTTACACATTCAATCCCATCGCTTACCACACTAAATTTATTGGTGTAAAAGCAACATTCTTCACCCAAAAAGAGGCAAAGTCCTCCCTTCTCCACTGTGAGGCGCTCTAGTACCTGGCGGTTCTGGAGAAATACTGCTGCCAATGAAACCACCTGATCCTGGAGGTGAGGCAGTGGCTGTGCTATGTCATTTATGTTTTCGTTGAGACTGAGAGATAAACCTTCAATTTTATTTGCCTTGTCTACTGAAATGGCTAGTCCAGTCATTCCTGTTCTGATTCCTATCAAGATACCCAGTGAGATTATCAAAGGGGTGAGTCTGAAATCCCTCTTGACACAGTGGGTTATAAGAAGAGAAAATAGAGATTGGTCTAGGGTATAGGGCAAAGGAGAAAATAGGAAGGTGAGTGTACAAGTCCTTGTATAGTTGGTGGGGAGGCAAATGTATCCCTAGTTCCCACAGAGAAAGAATGACCCTGTTTCTGGTCCTACACATGTGATCGTATGTAAGAGATAACCTTTATGCTCTCATGCTACAGGGGTATATGATGAGTAAATGCCATTGCAGCCGCATTCATCGAGTGTGAGGAGTAGTGGTGGCTAGGAGGGGTGGGCCTGGAGAGTAGCAACTAGGTCACAGGCGTCATGGAGCAATGAACCCACTTTATGGGAAGAAGGAAAGGAAGTGTAAATGACACATTAAAGGGGTTTGGCTGATTAGCAAGGCCATAGCAAAAATGCCTAGGACAGGTATAACAGATGGAGCCTCTGTTTTTATTTTTATGTGTAATACTGGTGTTTCTTTCTGTAGCTGTTCTGGCATTTCTTCCTGAGAATTCTGGAAGAGATATATGTCCTGGGGTTCTGCCAGGAGGATTCTGGTCCTTGTGGGGGTGGGGGTGGAGGTAGGGGTGGGGAGGGCTTGCCAGCTCTTCAGGTAGGAGTATATGAAGATCCAATATGAAGAGACATTGGGATTATCTTCAAAAAACAGGCTAGAGGAAATGTTAATAGGAGGTATGTAAGAATTTTGGGAGCAAATGTCAGTGAGAGGTATGTGGAGGATTGGAGCCACAATAGGGGGCCAGATTAGAACTTGGAGAGAAAAAGGAGTATTAGTTTTTCATCTCAAAGCCACCATGAGTTGCTGGAACTGAGAGATTTCTAAGTCTGAATATGCAGGAGCTAAGTGAAAGAGAAAAGACGAGCTAGCTTCCCCATGAGCTGCTGCTTTAGCTGTCAGATCAGTCTGATTGTTAGCTTTGGATAGATATTGTTTATCTTTCTGGTGGCCTTTGCAGTGAATACAGCAGCTTTTGTTGGAAGCTAGGCAGTGCCAAGAAGAGCTTTAATCAGCTTGCCATTTATTACAGGGGTCTCTTGGGCTGTCAGAAAATCCATTTCTTGCTATAACTGGGCATTGGAATGGATGATATTATAAGCATATCATGAATCTGTTTATATATTGACTGTGTTTCCTTTGGCTTTGATAAGGCTAACGACTTGTCCTGTTGGGAGGTAGTGCCTTGAGGTAGGGGTCTAGCCTCTATGACAGTATGAGGGGAAAAGAGAAGGAATCATCACATTCCCCTCAGTTATTTCATATCCAGTGGGAAAAGGGGGAGTTTTAGAAACACTGCGTCAATGAACCAATCTGGGGTTTTAGGAATAGGAGTGTCTGTGAGGGGGTGAAATGTAGTCAAGGAAAAATTAAGGAAGTCAGAACAGGATTGGGGTTCAAGGGGATCAGAGACAGTGGTGGGGAGGAGAGTGGCTGGGTTGAGAGAAGAGCAGTGGCCATAGGTAACGATGGGCTGGAGAAGGGTAGAGTGAAGAACTTGGACATGAGATGGCAATATAGATTGAAAAATCCCAATGGCTGATGAGGTCTTGCAACCTGTGGAAGGACTAGATTTGTTAGAATTGATAAAGGGCCAGCTTCTGGGCCTCAGGTGTGAGATGTGCTGCTGTGGCCAGGACCCTTAGGCATTGGGGCAAGCCTTGATAAACCCCATGTAATTGGAGAAATAGGGCACAGGTTTAATAGAGTTTTCAGCCTTTTGGGCCAGGAGGCCTAGTGCTTGCTCCTCAGAGTAGTAATATAGAGTAGGAATGGTTTAAGTGGGTTAGGAAGGCTTAGGGCAGGTGCTTGTAAAAGAGCTTTTTTTTAGGGTTTGGAATGAAGTTTCTAGGGAAGAAGTTTCTTGCAAGGGCTAATCTAGATTGCCATTGGTAGCTTCATAGAGAGGTTTAGCAATAAGAGAAAAGTCTGAAATACAGATGCAAAAGTATCCCATGAGTCCCAAGAAAGAGAGGAGGTCACACTTAGTATGTGGGAAAGGAAGAGAGTGTTTTTCCTGTTTTCAGACTGGAGAAATTACACAAGTGTTTGGCACCATGAGAAGTCCCAGGAAGGTGACAGAAGTGGAAATTAGCTGAGCCTTCTTTTGAGATTCCCTATAACATTTCTCAGCTAGAAAGTTCAAACGACTAGTAGTATGTCTGAGACAAGTCTCTTGGAAGGGGCTATAATGTAGAAGATCATCAACATATTGAAGAAGGGTGCTGGATGAAAGGTTAATAGAGGCCAGATCTGCCTGGAGTGCCTGTCCCAGAAAGTGTCCTCTGTGTGGGAGACCTTGAGGTAACACTGCAGGTGAGCTGTTGAGTAAAATGAGTATCGGGGTCAGACCAGGTAAAGACAAAGCGTGGTTGGGAAGATGTGTCGAGAGGAATTGTGAAAAAAACATCCTTTAGGTCAAGAAAGAAGTCACAGAGGGTATTTGGGAGAGGAGAGTATAGAGGTTTGGCACAACTTGGTATGGGCAGCAGTATTAATACGTTGGAGGCCCCGTACTAAATGATAAGAGCCATCTGGTTTTTTTGACCAGAAGTATAGCTGTGTTATGGGGGGAGTGAATGAGAATGAGCATGTTAGCTCAGAGGAGGTGGTGTATAATAGATTTTAGACCTCTGTGGCTTGCTGGGCTTAAAGAATATTGAAGAACAGTAATAATTTTTGTAGGGTCTTTTAGAGATACACGAATGGGGGTATACTGGGTGGTGATTACTGGGTGGGAGGTATCCAACACTAGAGGCTTAACCAAGGGAAGAGAGGGAATCTGGGGTGGAGAGGTAAGGAGAGGAAGGTCTGTAAGGTGAAATTTAAAGGTTTGTGCTTTATCCCTGGTGGGAATGGAGATAGGTGCCCCCAGACTGAGAAAGTCCTTGCCTCAAAAGGAGGTGGCAGTTAGGAAAGGTGAGAAAAGAAGGAGCAATATATGGGAGGCTTCTTATTAGGCATTTCAACAAGGCCTTTCATGTCAACAATAGAGACTGAGGATGGAAAGAATGGTCTGAAATATTCATTTAAAACAGATAAACTAGCCCCAGTGTCTACCAAGAACAAAGCTCACTTGCCAGACACTGCCCCTATTACCCTCGGGTCCCTAGACTCATCTGTGACGGGGGCTGTGGAACCTGGGTCTCCTCATTCTGTTAAGTATACTAACCAATCCCAATTTCCCAGAGGGGAATTTTTAAATTCCAACTTTTTGTCTAGTCAACTCCAGATATCCATTGCAAACTCCAAAATTTACAAGATGGTCCACAAACTCCCCAGAGGAACTCCGTAGATGCAACTTTTGTGTTTTTAACAATAAAGATGAGGAATTAAGGACTCAGAAGGAAATAGAAAACTTAAGTTTCAGATGCTTGCTGTGATATACCAAGACCCCAGTCGCAAGGCAAGTCCCAAATCTAAGGGGCCCTGCTATCATTATAGCAATGATGGACACTAGGCTAAGGCCTGCTCCAACTCGAAGTCCACCTCAGCTCAAGGCTCTTGTCCTCCTGGAGCCTTTATTAAATGTGGCTGTACTGGACATTGGGCCAGAAGTTTCCCTAATCCGAGACCTCCCCCTACCTCCTGTCCCAAGTGCAGCAATGGGGTCCCTGGAAGTTGGCCTACCCCAAGGAGGGTGACCTCCCTTTCTGGAATAGCCCTCTCTTCAAACTCCTCTATCACAGGACATCTCATTTCTGATAAACTTAACTGTAAGGCAGAACATAAATACAGCAGAGTTTTCATTGGGTTCCTGGGTGACCTCTTGGATCTTCTCATAATTTACTTGTTTATGGCTGTTCTTATCCATAGCTGTCATTAGGCATGAGATCTTGTGGTCTTAGGCATGTAGCCCTAGGTCGCTGTGTTGGGATGGTAAGTCCAGTTTGGGTTAGGGTTGGCTCTGGGGACAGCTCAAGCAGCCTCTGGGTGTCTGTCTAGGGTCTGGCAGTGCATCTCATCTGCATGTTCTTTGACAGCATGCCAGATGTTCAAAGTCATCTGGAGTTAGGTTAGAAGATAAAACTAAATAGAGGTCATTCCAGGTTAAATTCTAAGACTGAGTTGTTGCTGTGAATTTATTCTGAGAGGAGGAGCGTGGTGGGGTCAAGAGGCACAGAGTCAACACACAGACCCCAGGAGCTGGGTGAAAGCAGGCCAGAGGCGAGCAGCCCGCAGACTCATTTATTTCAGTTGGTACAGCAGCTTATATAACCAAGGCAGCCAATCTGGTCAAGGGGCGGTCTATGTCCTAACCAATCACAGCTTGTTGCCAGGCAGTTTCCGAAGCCATCCAATCACAGCCTGTTGCCAGGCAGTTTTCATTGCCAGAGGTCATCTTGGCATGACCTTCTCATTCCACCACACTGAGTCAGGAGGAGAAATCTCTTATGATATCAGGAGGGATTCCCTGAGAATGACCCTAGGTGTTTTACAATCTGACTAAGGTCTAATAGAGAGAAGGGCATATGGACCCTAACCAGACCTTCCACCCAGCCACCTCCCTCAACAGAAGGAAGGATTTGGGTTATATAGTTTGGGAACAGATGTGAGGGGGAGATAGGGGAGGGAGGAAGAGAGGTAGGAGGGATAGGGTAGTGGGAGGAAGCAGGGTGGGATCCAGTGAGGAATTAGATGGGTCAGGCTGAACCTCCAGAATTCCCTGGGTCAGGGATGGAGGTGGAGGGGAGGGGAATCATCTGCAGGGTCAGCGTCACAGAGGGGATGAAATGAGGGAGGGAACAGTGGTGAGGTAGAAGGCTTACAATAAGTGTTTTCCATGGAGGGGCTGGGGCTCAGTGTTGAAATATTATCATTTACAACCTATATTGATTTGAGAGGAATGTTAGTTCACATGGTGTGCAGAAGTAATAATGATTAAAACCTACCCCCTTCCCCATCCTCTAAATTAATGCCAACCTAGAATTTCTCAAAGTTTATCCATCCCTTTCCTGTTTTAATGCTATTAAACTTAATACATTCACCTATCTAATAAGAGACTAATTTCAGCCTTATTTGTTTGCCACTTATATAATGCTATTGTTCTGGAGGCATTACTACTTTACCCATTTTGTCAAAATCACAGACATGAAGCTGTAAAGGAAAGCTAGATTTAATCTTTCCCACGGACACATCCAGAGAAATTCCTGCCATCTCAGTAACCTTTCCCTAAAAAAACTCCTGCTATTTGGAGAATCTTCTCCATGGTTGGCATCTTAGAGAAGCTGCAGTTACCCCAACCCTGGCCCTACTTGCTTCTAAGGAGATGGCTGAGATGACACAATGAAGATCAAAGTCAAATGCCAGGTCACATTTCCAAGAGAATGGATTTCTCCTTGCCACATTGTGGGGTTTGCTTGTTTTCACCGACAGGAAATTTTATGCTTCTAAATTGATCTGCTAATCATTTTTATGCATATGAAAAGAAATACATAGTTATTAAAATATGATCCTACTTTGTATCACTTAAAATCATCTTTGCCTAATAGAAAACACATCTAGAACATGTGCATTTAGCCGTGTCCTCGGCACTTTTACCTCCTGTACAGGTTAGCTGTGGATTCTCAAGTTCACTATTAAACTTTGAGGTTTATATCTGAAACATAAGTGTCCTACCTGTAAAGTGAGTATGTTATACTAAATTAAATTCTAAATCTTTTACATCTGGTAAAATCTTCATGTTTCTGTTTAGTTTACTATTAACTGAATCAAATCCGGTGGGCTCAGCAGGCATTTGCCTCTCGCTCAATACCATTACTTGTCTTCTTTTTAGCCTCCCACTCCTCTAGGCTAGATGTTCCAGTTTGTACTTTCTTTTGTGTCTTTCATGTAGAGTAACGCAGCTTTTCCAGTGACACCTTTCTGGCTGTACTTGGAAGGGAAAGTGATGCTGGAGCTGACAGTTGCGACCAGCACCGTGTAAATCATCCAGGCAGAGAACAACAACATCCATGAATAGATGGTGGCGTTAACAAGTGAAAATAGCTGCGAGGATGGAAAAACCCCAGAGGTGTGAAACCTTTGACTTTTTTCCCATTTAAATTTGTTTTGTTTATCTTTTTTTTTTTTTTGCTTTTTCTTCCATTTATCTTCATGTTCAAAATGTAGTAGGGATCCTTAACAGTGATATTTCATAATTTTTTGAACCCACAGTCTTCTGATTTAATAAAAACCTTAAAGATATCCATCCAGAACTACTTCTTATTAGTAAAATGAAACCCTCATCAAGACTGTTGCAGTGGATAAAATAAAATGAGAGGGGGAGTGTATTAGGGAGTTAGCCTGGTTCTCTGGAGTCAAATTCACCTTTGGTTTGCACTTACAGGCTAAGGGTAAACAGGAGAAACTGGAAAATCCAGTTCTTTCTTTGACTTCATGAGTCACTTGGATAGAAAACTGTCTTGTTAGAACATGCCTCATGTTCCCATCTCCCTTTGTACTGCTCACACTCAAGGAAGGTTACAGAACTCAGATATTCAGCATCATTGAGAAAATGGAGGTGTCACCAGACTGATAGATTCTGTGCCTGGGTGACCAAGTGTTAACACTTCAGGGAGGACTAGATTTTCCCATGGACCAGGCATATTGCATGCTTTTCTCCACAGGCTGAGTGCATTGAACCAAATACCTCCAATCAGAGTGATGTCGGTGATCATCAGATGTTTGCTGGTAGGCACGTTGCCTTTGGACACAGATGATTTGAGTTGATCGTCCTTATCCAGATTCTGTTCTGCTCTTTGTGTCAGCTCAGACACAATGATCTCCTTGGTTACTGCGACTTGCTGCATGTAAGGTTTTACAGCAATTGTAAATCACTGTTATTTCAACAGTTAGGTCATTATAGGTTCTCTTGTAAAAGGCAAATATTCACTTTAAAATCCTATCCATCTTGTTACTATGCAGGCTACATTCATATTTGCTCTTGGCCCAAATATATTTTTCTATGTTGCTTTACTAAAAAGGAATTTAAAAAGAGAAAAATAATTTCATGATACTGTATTCAACCATCTTTTAAACAAATATTTTTTGAACCCTCCTATTATCCAGGCACTGTTCTAGTCAATGAGAATGCAATGATGAGTAGGAATGAGCATTCTTTACTTATGAGGCTTATTTCAGTTGGGGAGTCATGCCATTAACCTATTGTTCTTGGTGCTTCAATTATGTTAATCTGCATTGATTTGTAAACATAACTTGTGAGAATGTTAATAGATATCGATTATTCAGAAGCAATTGCTTGCCATGCACAATGCTATTATTTGTAATAATTATTGTTATCTATAAACTCACAGTTCTTTAAAAAAGAACTGAACTGTGTGGCATTTGCTGTCAGCCATATTCACAAGAGTATGGATTTAGGTAAGGATTAAAATCTAAAAGATTTATCTAAGCAGTACAGATGATCAATATGTACATACGTTTATAAATAAAGATAGGCATGAAAAATTACATGAGTAATGGAAGTAGGTAAGAAAAAACAATGGCCTATAATTAATGTGCGAAGTGGAATATAGCCAGCAGGAATGCCAAAATAGAAATTTTATCTGTTTAGCTTTAAATATATTATAGGAAACAGTAACCCAGTTTGCATAAAGTTTTCCTTCCTACCTTCATTAGGATAACTGGTGGAATTACTTGTGTGTTTTGCTGTCTCAAAGGAAAGACATTCATCAGATGGGAGGTTATGATCAGACAACAAGTAGACTTATTCAAATTTTAAAAGGAAATAACTATCAGCCTACATTTTAAAAATGCCTTGATTATCATTTCTTGGGGGAATGTCACCTGGACTGTGAGTCTGTAAACATCCACTGACTGAACTTGGTAATTCAGCAAATGTGCCCTTACAGACTTGTGCTGGAATCATCTTCCTTGAACTAAAGACTGATTAGAATCACAATTATTCATGAATTTTAGCACTAACTACTGATTCTTGCACTTACTTAGCTTGAGTGAGGTAAAAATGTAGAAACACGACATTGGAGGGAAAGGAATTTCTAGATATTATATGCATATAGGACAGTTATTTAAAGGTGAAACATTCAAACATCAGAGAGATCTTTCAGTGAGATGGCTAAGTTTGAGAATGCTTTCTTTTCTTATGCCCTCAATTGAAGATGTAAACCCTGATTTAAGCAGAGGCAGGATCCTGCAATCCCAAGTGGTATAACTGCTTAAATGTGGACCAGAATAGAATATTTGTGTGAAATGGGTTATATAACAGATATGATTACTATCCTTCTGAAATTCTTTGTGCTCTTGTGGAAAGGTATTTATCAAAATGAGTACAACAGCTTTCTACCTGTGATCCCAGATCACAAGGATAGGTTATTCAAATTCAGTGGCATTATAGGAGAATGATCTGGTGGCTGTGATAATCATCCTGGCCGTGCCCTTTGAAGATGAAGATGGGAATGGCAGTAAGAGTCAGATGCAAGGCTGGCAAAATTAAAATTGATGACCACATTACACATTACACTCAAGCTCATGCACTATATTCAATAAAAGGGACCATGCAATACAAATAGGAAAGGCATGATTCCTGCTGATTTCTATTATATCCCTTCTTTCCATCCGTTTCTATTCTAGCACCTTAATTCATTCTAGTAGAGAGAGAAACGGTTTCTCTAAGATCTAGGAGCCAATTTTAAGGTTTTTTTTAAAGTGTAAAATATAATAAAAAATATGAAATAAATTCTATTATTTGCTGAAGTTTCACAAGGCCACTGAAAATATGAGTGTTTATGAGGTTAGTGTGAAATATGGAGATTACTCGAAGATATTGGATGGGATTTTCGACTTTGATATGCTGAACACTGCCTAGGCATTGACAGGGTTGAGATACATAAGAAATTTACTCTTTATTCAAGGATGGAAATATGAGCTTGAATAATATCTGCAGAATAAATTATATTTTCTTAAGTCCAAAGTCATTAAACATGGAAAGACAGGGTTCTCAAAGTTGTAATTAATAGGAGAAAGGAAGGGCAACTAGAGTGGGGTGAAGGAGAAATAAGCCCTGTGAAGGAGTGTTAAGGCAAATGAGATATTTGATATATTATCACTGGTTGATACTGTGACCACATGTCTTGCTCTACAGAATATCCTATGGAATGTCATAGAATCCTGTATACTGTTCACTAAAATTTTCTGTATGGCAGAAATTTATGCTCTTGAGAATTCCCCAACATTTGCCCTACAAACATACATGGTTATTTTGTAAGTTTTGCTAATTCCTTTCTACTTTTTGTCCTCATTTATCTCTTCATCCCGGGATTTTTTTTTCTGTCAGACTTAGCCCCTAGCCTTCTTCAGCTCTCAAGCCCTTATCAATTGTTCATATCAGTGCAGAATCATCTCATTCTTTCTGGCTTTCTGCCTGGAATGCCTTTTCTAGTTCCTTTTTCTGGCAACTTTATATTTCAAGTGTTCCCTGTTTGGTTGTTAGGAAAGGTTGCCTTCCTATTATACAACCATTGATCTTTGTAAACATCTCTGTGGCAGCAGTTACCGTGATTGGTTGGAATCTGTTTACATTCATGTTTCTCTGATGAGACTATAAGGGACCTTCTCACCAACACTTGGCTCAGTATGTAGTATGTAGTAGATTCTTAATCAAAATTAAATATTTACTGACTAAAGTTTAAGTGGTCACTGAATAAAAGAGTGAGTGAATACAAGAAGGATTGATTGTATGGCAATGCTGGAGCTATACTGATTAACCCAATTATCTGAACTCCCTTAGTACCTGGAATAGTCAATAGAAATTATATCACATTTTTCAAGTGTATAATCTGTTTATAAATGTTGAAGAATTAAACAGCAAATCAATACTTGAAAACAGGCAGAAGTCTTCATTTTCTTGATGTTTAAATGTATATAAATCTTACTAAGAAGAAAAAAAAACATAAAAGAATAGAGGTGACCTTAGAAAACATTGAGGCAAACTTCCAGAGAGAATGTTGATAAACTTTCCTAAGGTCTCACACTTGGTTATTGGCAGAGGACCAAATTCCATCTCCAAACCCCCAGTCCTGGGCACTTTTCTGTGTTCTCACTGCTGTGACAACTCGATTTCAAATGCTTATACATCCAGCGTAGAATACAGATAATGTGTTTTTCACTGAATAATTTTCAGCAGTTCTTCCAATTGCTTTCTGTTGGCCTGCTGTGCTCTGCTGAGTTCACCCTTGCAGAGGACGTCTAGTCATATAGCAAAGAGAATTATCCAGTATTTTTTTCCAGTATCCCCTCATTCAGTTCACAAATTATTTATTGAGCACTTGCGATGTGACCAACACAGAGCTAATATGATAGAGCTGACTGCTTTTAAACTCAATGCATCAATTAAATAGTACTCTATGTGAATTTTGACTTGGCAAACCTCAAGTGACAATATTTTTCAAGGTCACTGTGAAGCCCATGATGGGAACTCAGTAATTAACCTTATATGGAATCATGTAGTTTGTCCTGACACCTGGTGTAAGCTTTAAGATGTCAGATGCAAAGTATCCAAATTCTGTCCTCAGATGTTCAAAGACTGTGTCCTTATGGCCTTTACATTTTGTGACTGAGCCTGAACACCCAAGTGGTAATAGAATGAGAAGGACATTCCTTTTATTATAGAGCTTTGAATGATTCATTCAACCTTGGATTAGGACCCAGGGTATGTTTGGAGTGATAATGACCATTGAGGCTTATGACAGTTTTTGCTAACAATACTTTTCCTTCCAAATACCTTACCTTCTATGACTCAGACTTTGGTTGAAATATAAGAAATGGATATTTTCTATAATTTAGCTCATTAATTCATAGTGCTTGGTGTACCTGGCCTGAGGAGCTGCTAGCAAATGGTAGCTGGTTTGCTGCTTAGAGGGGATGAAGAGGCACAAGCACATAGCAAGGCTCAGGTGACTGTGGAGTCAGAATAATTCTTGGGATCACCACAGTGTTGGCTCAGGAAGGGCTTTCACATTTGCATATGAGTGTTTCCTTCCTGTTGAGTGGACAATATTTGAGAATGAAGTAGCTTCAGAATAGAGGTGCCCATTACTTAGATAAATTTGAATTGCAGATAAACAGCAAACAACTTTTTATTCTAAATATGTCTAATCTATTTTTGGGACACAATATTAATAAAATTGTGTGTACTTCAGATTCAAATCTACTTGGGGATTCTGCATTTTTATTAACTGACAGTTTAATTTGGACAGGACTTAATGTCTGTCAGTTACATTAGGAGAAAGAAGGAGGTTGATGTATTACTGCAAGACTTTCTGTGAAATCCATGTTGCCTAGTTATGTGAACTAGTTCTTTTGAAGTTTAGCAAGGTCAGGAGATTGTAATACTGGGATGGCAGACTGGCTGGAATAAGCTGTAGGAGAAGTATTGCATCTTGGTTATAGACATGAACTTGTAGCCAAATGATGAGTTTGAAACCTGACTCTAATGCAGTTAATTATGTTACTTTGGGCAGATTATTTTAACTTCCTGTACCCCAACTTATTCATCTCTGAAATGGGAAGAATAGTATCTAGCTTAAAGTGATAGTAAAGATGAATAAAATTAAAATTGTGTAAATGTTAATTAGCATTAGAGACATTCAAATTTTTTGATATATTTTCACTTAGTTTATAAGTTAACCTTAGGCTTTTTATAATTAAACTCCTCACCTACTTTGAATTAATTCATTGCACAAAGGGCATTAACTTAATCATATGTCCTGAGCATTTATTTGTTTAATCAAATTATATAGATTTTAATTGCATGACCATTGGAGACTCTATGTTAAACAAGTTTTGCCAACTTCTATAATATCACACTAGTGGGAGGAGAATGCTCCATGAAAGCGATCCAGGAGAAAGAAATTTTAAACTTAATTTAAACATAAATACAGCAAAATAATAGCTAAATGCTTCCATGAAATCCAAGTGAAGTCCACATTTAATAAACTTGTTATGAAACAAGCAGTTATTTCTTTAAATTGCCATGAAAATGTGCCACAACTATGATATCAGCATGGTATTAGAAAGAAGAAAATATACAATGAGTTCATAAGCTTTTAATGAGAAATGTGGACTGAAAATTTGCTGAGCAAGAAATCTTTAGGCATTTTAGATAATGTCACAAGTCTGATTCAGTGTAATCATGCCATTACACTTTAAAGTATAAATATAATTTAGATTTCTCTCTTTGGTCTGTGAAAGAAAACTCATTCTATTCTATCTTTTTTTTAATAAGCTAGATATATTGGAGTTTTTCAGCTTTGGTTGAAACATAAATGAAAATATAATTTCATTTACATATAAATTAAATTATATCTAGTTATACAGCAATTGCCACTTGAAATTAGAGAAAAAATATATTTCACAGGCTTTGGGAAAGAGGGTTTTGAAGATCTTGGAATTAAAGTTCCACTGGCCAGTGCTGACTGCATTGAGAGCCAGCCGAAGTGTGATGCCTGCAGGATTGAGAGATTTTCTGGCCTTGAGCCCCTTGTGATTCTGGGTATAATATTTCAAGGAGAACTTTGGTATTTCTTGTTTAAAGAATTACTTATTCATTTGAAAGGCAGAATGACAGAGAAAGAAGGAGGGAGAAAAAGAGAGGGAGAGAGAGAGGGAGGGAGGGAGGGAGGGGGAGAGAGAGAGAGAGAGAGAGAGAGAGATCCTCCATTCATTGATTCACTCCTCAAATGCCTGTAAGAGCTAACACTGATCCAGGCTAAAGTCAGGATCCAGGAACTCCATCTGTGTCTCCTACATGGATGGTAGGAACCCAAGCAGTTGTACTATGCACATGATAGTAAAACTACTACTCAAACAGTACTTTATACATTGTGTATCTGTGTGGGTGTAAACTGTTGAAACCTTTACTTAGTATATAATAAATTGATATTCCGTATATAAAGGTAATTGAAAATGAATCTTGATGAAGAATGGGATGGGAGAGGGAGTGGGAGATGGGATGGTTGTGGGTGGGAGGGAGGTTATGGGGGGAAAACTGCTATATTCCAAAAGTTGTACTTTGGAAATTTATATTTATTAAATAAAAGTTGAAAAAGAAACACTGCCTTCCCAGGTATGTTAACAGGAAGCTGGATCAGAAGCAGAGTAGCTGGGACTTGAACTTGTGCTCTGATTTGGGATGCAGATGTCCCAAGTGGCAGTTTAGCTCACTGTGCCACAATGCCCTCTATGAAATTTTGTTCTTCATACATATTTTCAGGTGCAGTCTTTGCAAAGGAAACCTCGGCATTATATGTGGGGCAAGATCAAATACGGGAAACCGCAGAAGGTTCTTTAGTGATTATTCTTCCAAGATGGCTTAGGCTTCCGGGTACCTCTTCTAGAAAATGTATAGAGACAGGAAGTCGTCCTCTAACATTGCCAGGTGTAGTTTGAATGCCAACCTCATGCTGATCACTAGATGTACAGTAGCTGGGATTGAGAAATTAAGCAATTAGAATGGATAAGGTTGAGAGCAATACATAAGATGACATAGATAACATCCTATAAAAGGGCCCCTTGATTGTTTACAAGATTCTTGACTCTCAGCTTTACAGGCCCTTCATTCTGTGCTTCCTAGCAGGACCTTACAGCCCTTTTGTTTTCATTGTGAGTAGTTTGAATTCTTTGACAAAGAGATATTTTGCTTCAATCCTGTTCTTGAAAACAAACCAACACAAAAGTAACATGTAAATGTAAAATTTATTTGGACCCTTGAGAAGAAAATTTTCCAAGAGAGAAAAAAATGAATAATTAGATTTATGACTTTTTATGAGTTGTATTATTTTGAATGGAGTGAAAAATGTTTTAAACTATTATGATTTATAGGTAGATAAAAATAGTAATATAACATTACATTTTATCAAGATTCATAGAAAAAATTTACAGTTCTCTTATTGCTGAAACTCTGGAAAATTTAGACCAGTTTTGGCTTGATTTGTTTTACAAGGCACTTCTTATCCTATGTTGAAACTTGTTCTTTGGTAAACAAGCATACAAAAGTGTATGAGCCCAAGTGACAAAATTGAAGGATAGATAACTAGGAACAACAATGATGTGAGAAAAGCAGATTATTGAGAAACAACTAAAGTTTACATAATTGGTATCAGTGAAAAGCATCAAAGCATCCCTTATAACTAATTTTCAATTGGAATATTAGAGACCATCTTTTTCTTTTTCTTTTTTTCCTGTTTCATTGGCCAATGCTAGGTTGGCTCAAGCTAGCCAACAAATCTTTTAATAAAAATAAAATATCTGAAATACTTTGCATTTACAATAAAACACTTGTACAATTTTAATTTAAAAAATTCAAATGGTTTTTTATTTCCCTTGATTTATGGTCACACTGCTAATTTGAAACTAAGTCTTTTTTATTTATTTATTTATAATTTTTATTTTTAAGCCTCTGAGCAACTTTTTCTGTTGTCCATTGCTCTTCTGGTTTATAAGGTAGAGTTTCAGACAGATGACCTCTGAACTATAGGTCTGCTTTGTATGGTCTTATAAGGTGGCAATTTCAGAGTCAGATGTGTTAAAGGACTGAGTTAAAGACGATTAGGAAGAATTGCTTAGCAAATTGGAACAGAGGTGAGTGAAACCTCATATAACACAGTTACAGCCAAAAAGGAAATTATGGCAATCCCACTCAGAGTGCTAATGGGAATATTTTGGTTTGTTTGGTCTTAATAGAGTGATCTTGGAACAGGAGAAAGAAAATATTAAAAATAGCCAAGAAATGAAAAAAGCTAGGATTGGCATTGTCATATATCAAAGCATATTATAAAATTTGAATAATGAAGACTGTGAAATTGATCCAAGTACAGAAATAACAATGGAACAGATCAAAAATCTTAGGCACTGATGCTGTAAAATATTAGTTCATAATAAATATGAGATACAGAACAATGAAAGCATGACAAGTCATTGACACCTGGTTCTGGGGTAATTAATTGATTAATATAACCTTCTAAAACCCCATGTTAACATCAAAATAAAATCCAAATGTGAAATTTATTTGAAGGATGAAAACAAAAGAAAATGAATGGCTGGGTATTTTTGGTGAGGAAATTCCCTTTAGGTATAAATCCCCCCTCAGAAAACAGAGCCTATTTCTTTCTTAAATCTCTATAAAACCACAGCTACCACACATAACATTTAAAAAGGAAAATTTGCAAAGCATTAGCAACATGTGACAGCTAATACGTAGAGATATTTTATAGATTAGTAAGAAAATAAATGTAATTTTCCAAGAAGGGAGAAACCAACAAACCATCTCCCCCTCCCATCTCTAATATTCTTTCACTTCAGTCACCCACTGTCTGGCACATTGTGAAAATTCAAGAAAAATTATATAACACTGACCTCACTAGTTATAAAAAGCACAAATTAAAGTCATATCTTATCTGCCTTTCAAATTAGTCAAAGTTGATATAGTTAATAGTGTTTGAAGAGAAAAATCAAACATGTTAAAAATGATAAAACTATACATTGTTTAGCAATATATTTATATATATACAAATATTTTAGCTATATAAATATATATTGTCCAAAAATTTGAAACATATTTATCTTTGATTACAAAATATTTTTGAACTTTTATTTACAAATATGAATTTCCAAAGTACAGCTTATGGATTACAGTGGCTTTCCCCCCCAAAACTTCCCTCCCACCTGCAACCCTCTCCTTTCCCGCTCCCTCTCCCATTCCATTCACATCAAGATTCATTTTCAATTCTCTTTATATACAGAGGATCAATTTAGGATATATTAAGTAAAGATTTCAAAAGTTTGCACCCACACAGAAACACAAAGTGTAAAGCACTGTTTGAGTACTAGTTATAGCATTAATTCACATTGGACAACACATTAAGGACTGAGATCCTACATGAGGAGTGAGTACACAGTGACTCCTGTTGTTGACTTAACAATTTGACACTTTTATTTATGGTGTCAGTAATCTCCCTAGGCTCTTGTCATGAGTTGCCAAGGCTTTGGAAGCTTTTTGAGTTCGCTGACTCCAATCTTATTTAGACAAGGTCATAGTCAAAGTGGAAGTTCTCTCCTCCCTTCAGAGAAAGGTACCTCCTACTTTGATGGCCCTTTATTCCCACTAGGAATTCACTTGCAGAGTTCTTTCATTTAGGTGATTTTTGTTTGTTTGTTTGTTTGTATTTGCCAGAGTGTCTTGGCTTCCCATACCTGAAATACTCTCATGGGCTCTTCAGCCAGATCTGAATGCCTTAAGGGCTGATTCTGAGGCCAGAGTGCTGTTTAAGACATCTGCCATTCTATGAGTCTGCCATGTATCCTGCTTCCCATGTTGGATCATTCTTTCCCTTTTTATTTATTTATTTATTTTTTCGACAGGCAGAGTGGACAGTGATAGAGACAGAGAGAAAGGTCTTCCTTTTCCATTGGTTCACCCTCTAATGGCCGCCGCGGCTGGCGCACCGCGCTGATCCGATGGCAGGAGCCAGGTACTTATCCTGGTCTCCCATGGGGTGCAGGACCAAGCACTTGGGCCATCCTCCACTGTACTCCCAGGCCACAGCAGAGAGCTGGCCTGGAAGAGGGGAAACCGGGACAGAATCCGGCACCCTGACTGGGACTAGAACCCAGTGTGCCAGCACCGCAAGGTGGAGGATTAGCCTATTGAGCCACGGCACCGGCTGTTCTCTCTGTTTTTAATTCTATCAGTTCATATGAGCAGACATTAGTCTTGTTTATGTGATACCTTTGACCCTGAGACCTATCAGTATGATCAATTGTGAACTGAAATTGATCACTTTGACTAGTGAGATGGCATTGGTACATGCCACCTTGATGGGATTGAATTGGAATCCCCTGGTATGTTTCTAACTCTACTGTTTGGGGAAAGTCTGATTGAGCATGTCCCAAATTGTACATCACCTCCCTCTCTTATTCCCACTCTTATATTTAACAGGGATCACTTTTCAGTTAAAATTTAAACAGCTAAGAATAATTTTGTGTTAATTAAAGAGTTCAATCAATAGTATTAAGTAGGACAAAAAATACTAAAAGGGATAAAGTATTAAATTGTACATCAACATTCAGGACAAGGACTGATCAAGTCATTGTTTCTCATAGTGTCCATATAAAATATATTTAATGTAACTTTCTGGAAGATTTGTTAATGAGATTATGCATTGGTTTATTATTATTTTATCCAAAATGTTAATAGGTCCATATATCCAAAATTTAGGGCTACATAAATTAATTACAATGCATGCAAAACCTGAAATAATGAGAAGCCATTAAAACTGTATTGTAGATATTATGTAGTGACATTAGGAAATGATTAGAACTAACATAAAAATAGCAGTTAAAAATAAATTCTAATTATTGACTATTTAAAAGATTTTTATTTATATAAGGTGAACAACTACCATGTATTTCATATATATAGATTTAGGTGCATAGTGATACTTCCCACATAATCCTTCTCCTTCCCATGCTCACACCCTCCCTCCTCCTTCCCTACACATTCTTTTAAGTTTTAGAATGACATATTCTCTCTTCTGTTTCACTGACTCTGTTTTTAAGGCTCTCTAATATGTTTGTCATTTGATACATTGAGTTCTTCATTTTGATTTCTCTTCACTATCACGCTTTCTTGTTCTACTAGTTTCTGCGTTTCATTTTGATTCCTCCTTAAGATTTCATTTTCTCGAAGAATATTTTCTATCCTGTCCAGTAAGGAATTCCATACCTCAAGCATTTGTTTTTGAAAACTTCTAATTGTTCTTATCATAAATTTTTTGAGATCCATATCTTGCATGGCTTGTTCATTTGGGGGTATCATATGTCTTCCTTGTTCTTGTTTCCTCGGTTTCTGTGTTTGTTGCTTGGCATTGTGGAGATATTCTTTGGATTCTTCTTCCCTTGCTGTGGTGTTTTTTCTTGTTATACTATGACTGTATTAAGTGGACTGTCTGCTTTTGATGGCGCCTTAGAGGCTTGAGATGGGTGTTTCCTGAGAGCTCTGTTTGGTTCCTCAGGGTTAAGGGTGTGCCAAAGGTGACACCCCCAGGTTAGGCATGGTAAATCTCTCTCTCTCTGTTTCTTTTTTTGATTCAAAAGGGAAGTAATTCTGCACAGCTGAGTGGAATTGAAGGTAGTTAGCAGGCGAATGATATACCCACAGGAGCCAGAGATTGGAAGCTCTTTCCCAAGGACCACAGAGGGAATCTGTGCAGCCCTCAGTGTGGGCTCAAATTCTCCTGCAGTCTCCCACTGGGTTGCCAAGGTTACCATATTGTAGCCTCTCTGGAGTGTACTCACGTGAATTCCATGAGTTCTCTCCCCCACCGTCTTTTTTTTTTCACAGTATCAGTTCATTAGCACCACACATTCACTAGGTCCTAATCTCCTGTTATTTCACCCCCTGCCTAGAGTCAGGTTTTTCTGCTTGGCTGAGGGCGGGTGCAGCCCTGAGGGCGCTGCCCTGAGGGCGCCCTGCTTATGATGTATGTCCAAAATGGTGCCTGCTCTTTGTCTTGCTCACCACCTTTGAGTGGTAAGCAGAAAAAGAGAAACTCGTATCCGTATCAGTCCTTTTTTTTCCCCCTCTCTCTTCTAGTTAGCCTGGTGAACTTTTCCCCATGGGGTTTCAAGCCTTGTTCCTTCTAGTCTCCTCTTTCTGCTTGCCTGCCGGTGTCTCAGGCTATTGAGATTTGGCTCACCTTGCATTCCAGGGCTGCCTCTGGTGTCCTGAACTGTGGGCTCCCACGCTCTCCACGCAGTTCCACTGTGAATCACTAGTTCCAGAAGAGTTTCATCTGCTGTTTCTTCCCCTACACTTCCTTGAACCTGCAGTTTCTCCACTTTTATTAAACTGTCTCTTCCTGGACTATCAGTGTGCTCCCTTCCTATTCCGCCATCTTGCCACTCTCACAAAACAATTTATTTTATTTTATTTTTTTTTTGACAGGCAGAGTGGACAGTGAGAGAGAGAGACAGAGAGAAAGGTCTTCCTTTGCCGTTGGTTCACCCTCCAATGGCCGCCGCAGACGGTGTGCTGTGGCCGGCGCACCGCACTCGTCCGATGGCAGGAGCCAGGAGCCAGGTGCTTTTCCTGGTCTCCCCATGGGGTGCAGGGCCCAAGCACCTGGGCCATCCTCCACTGCACTCCCGGGCCACAGCAGAGGGCTGGCCTGGAAGAGGGGCAACCGGGACAGAATCCAGCACCCCGACCGGGACTAGAACCCGGTGTGCAGGCGCCGCAAGGCGGAGGATTAGCCTGTTGAGCCACGGAGAAATAGCAGGGGCAGGCTGTAGTACAGAGGGTAAAGTTGCCACCTACATGCTGGCATCCCACATGAGAGCCAGTTCGAGTCCTGGCTCTCCACTTGTAACTCAGCTCCTTGCTAATGGCCTGGGAAAAGCATCTGAGGATGACCAAAGTGCTTGGGTCCCTGCTACCCATGTGGGAGACCTAGGTAGAGCTCCTGGCCTCTGGCTTTAGGGGAGCCATCTGCGGAATGAACCAGTGATGGAAGACCTCTCTCTCCATGTCTGTCCTTTTCTCTCTGTAACTCGTGCTGTAGACTGCTGAGACAGTGCGAGTGAAGATTCGGTCCTCAAGAGGCTGCTGCCACAGGAATTCGGGGAATTTGTTGGGGCGCCTGGGTCTGGAGGGTGCTGATGTTCAGTTGAGGAAGCGTCTGGTGGGAGGAAGGGTAGGAGGTTTGTATATTCAGGTTCAGAGAAAGATAAGGTAAGGATGGAGGCAGAGATTTGTGTGAGGCAGCCTCCACTAAGGAGCAATGGGAGCAACAGAAACTGGAAGAGGCAAGGGAGGACTCTCTCTGAGGGCTCTCAGTAGTCTTGCCGTGCTGATACCTTGATTTTACACTTCTCGCCTCCAGGTCTGTGAGAGAACAACTTGGTGTCTTTTAAAGTCACTCAGGTGGTGATAATTTTTTTTTTAAGATTTATTTATTTATTTGAAAGGCAGAGTGACAGAGAGAGGAGAGAGGGAGAGAGAGATCTTCTGTCTCCTAGTTTAGTCCCTAAATGGATGCAGTAGCCAGGAGCCGGGAACTCCATCCTGGTTTCCTACATAGGAGGCAGGGGCCCAAGTACCTATATATTATATAGGTGGTAAGGCACAAGGCAGGGTCAGAAATGGAATAACTGGGACACAAACAGCACTCCAGGATGGAATATGCACTTTGCAAACAGCAGCTTAACCCACTGTGCTAACTACACAGGCACCCAATAAGACGTTTTGACAGACCTTAAACCCACTGTGTCCCAGTGAGATGACAGCTGCAAAGGTAGTTCTCCCTTGTGTCCTCCAGTCACAGGTCCCCCATTATGTGGTCATCCTCCTACAGGATACTTCTGTAGAGGAACCCTGTTCTTCCCGACTCCCTAGTGTTTGTGGCAGTTGGTTTAAAGTCTTCATAAATCACAAGTCTTAAATTGAGTTGTGTGCTTAGAGTTTTCATGGAGCAGATGAATGTGTCTTTCTGAATGCATCGTGCATGAATTTGAAATATATCTACGAGATTTTTAACCAGGGCTAAGACATAGACAGTGGCCTCACAATGTTTTAGTAAAAGGAGCTTCGGTTTTCTTATACATTTTAGGAAAGTATTCCTATATCACCTGTGGGAAGAAGCAAAGGGGAAATCTGTGAGAGGTTTTATTTTTCCTGAACAGGATTCCAAAAGGTAGGCTTCATACTGACTGGCATCTTCTGAAGCTCTCTGACAGGTCATAACAGCTAGTAGGAGATAAAGCCCACCTTCCCTCCAGATGCAAGATGACTCCAAGATGCAATTCTTAATAATTTAGGGAGAAGAGTGACTGTGCAGGAATCCCTATTTCTCTGTGATTGTTCTTTCCAAAGAAGATTTGATGCATTTGCAGGATGATTAACAATTCAAGCAAAAGGAGATTTCAGAATATCCTGATGTCCATATTTAAGGTCCATCACCTTTAAAAAAAAAAATCTAAATGATGGCCATTGTTTACAGTCCGTCAGGGAACAGCGTGAACCTGTAGCTTTGCGGTTGTCATCACTGATGCAGACTGAATCCTGATGCTGGTGGCTTATTTATGACTGTGCTATCATCTTAAGCAGAACACTGAGAAGCTGCTATTGCTGATTTACTTATTAGACATAAGCACAAAAGGTTAGGAGCTTCTAGGGCATTTTTCATCGACAGTAATCTACAGCCTGTTATGAACAATGCTTCATGCTGTGCAAATATAGCAAGAGTGCCCCTAGAAATAATGCCAGAAACACTAGTGGTGCCAAGGTGACAGAATATATCAATGGCAAGTTAATATGTTAGACCCCTGGGTTTGCTTAATTGTACAGCCTGCTTTACCCTAAGCAGATGAACAGAACTGCCTTTGCTAAATGTGGCTTTTGGAGTCTTTTCTTCTAGTTTTAAGATAAATCCTTCTAATAATGATGCAGTTTGCTAGGCTCCTATTGAATTTATCATCTTCTCACAAGATACAGTGCTGTTGTTCTTCTCATTTTGGTGATGGGAATGGAATGTGTTTTCTCTTCTTGCAATTATCTTCTACCAGCAGCAGAAATGGATTTTTAATCTGTCCAGAGATGTCAGTATCTGCTTATTTTCAGGCTGTTTGTATGCATAGGAAGCAGTAGTCTAAACGCATTGCTCAATTTATGCAAAATAACATCCCTCACACATTCAAGTCACAGCCTTGGGATGGGAAAATGAGAGATAAGATTATATTTATAGGGAATCCCTCTCCAAAATATGATCAAATAACACACATTTGAAACATGAGAGGGGCTGTTTATAGGATTGTCCTGGACAAGGGCGTTTTGTTCCTGGAATCATACCAAATCACCAAATGACAGTGAGGAAGGCAGAATAATAGTCCCCCAAAGATATCCAAGTCCTAACCACCGGAATGGTTGAGTGTGCTATATAGCAAGTGACACTTTGCAAGTGTTATTATTCTGGATTATCTCAGTGATCCCTCTTTAATTACCAGGGTCCATATAAGTAAAAGAGGGAGGCAAGTCCATGAGTGCAAGAGTAATGCAGGGTGAGGCTGGTGCCCGCCGCGGCTCACTAGCTAATCCTCCACCTGCAGCGCCGGCACCCCGGTTCTAGTCCTGTTTGGGATGCCGGATTCTGTCCCGGTTGCTCCTCTTCCAGTCCAGCTCTCTGCTGTGACCCGGGAGTGCAGTAGAGGATGGCCCAAGTGCTTGGGCCCTGCACCTGCATGGGAGACCAGGAGAAGCACCTGGCTCCTGGCTTCGGATCAGTGCAGCGTGCCGGCCACAGTGTGCCGGCTGTAGTGGCCATTTTGGGGGGTGAGCCAATGGAAAGAATACCTTTCTCTCTGTCTCTCTCTCTCACTGTCTAACTGTGCCTGTGACAAAAAGTAATGCAGTGTGAGAAAGATTTGTAGTCTAGGGAATATGGGCAGCTGCTAGGCATGGGAAAGGCAAGGCAACACAGTCCCCCCCCCCCCCCCCCGGCACCTCCAGAAGGATGCTGCTCTGCCCGCAACTTACTTTCAGCCCAGGGTGGCCCATGTTAGACTACTGACTTCTAGAACTGCAAAATAATAAATTTATATTGTTTAAACTACAAAGTTTGCTGTGATTGGAACCTAATATAAACCATAATAATCATAATAATAATTCAACCAACACCTCTGTTAAGAAAGTGATCAAGTCCACTCGTTTCCTCACATTAAGAACCTATTTATCAAATGACTACTCCATACTAATTATTGTGCTAGGCATTGGTGATGTATCAGTGTAAAATAAGTGATCACTCATTTATTCTCCAAAAAATTATTTAATGCCTACTATTTGTGAGGGCCTCTTACAGTGCATACATGGGTGCTTTAACAGGTAAGATTCCTGCCCTTACACAGCTGATACTCTTGTTCAGTAGAAGGCGGATAACAAGAAAGTGAAGGAATAAGATAGTAATAAGTTGTGGTAAGTAATAGAGAGCATTAAAACAGGATGAATAGAAGAAATTAACTGAGGAAAAACTCCCTTGGAAGGGCAGGTGCATTGGAAAAGCCTCTGTGAGGGGAAGAAGGTGGCATCTTAGCAGAGACTGGCAGGACAAGAAGGAGACAGTTCTGGTAACTCAGATATGCAATATCCTAGGCTTAAGCTTGAGATGGGCATGAGCTTAGCAAGTGTGAAGAGTTGAAAGCCAGTGTGAACAGAGCAATGTTAATAGAAAAAAGACCACACTCAGTCTGGTGAAAATAAAATCAGGCAGGATTGTCTAGGCCATATTAAAAACTTGGATTTTAAGCTAAGAGAAATGGGAAGCCCATGGAAACATTGAAACATTGAGTAGCATGATCTAATGGATGTTATAGTTTATTTGTAGCCTTAAAATAATTCAAGGTTTTTTATATTATTTGATTTGGAAACCTAAAGTGAATTTAGAGATCATTAGCTCAGTTGTCTCTTCTTAATGGAAGCTGGTACCCACATTGCTTGATTCACTGTCTGGGACACAAATCTGTCTCTTTTCTCTAACTCCTCAATTTGGATATATTGGCTTTTTTTTTTTTTACTTTTCTTTCCCCCTTTTATATTAATAAGGAACAGATCTATTGTGTAGATACCCAGTGAGTTCTCACAACTATTACAACTGGATTCATAAATTGAAAAGAACCCATGAGAAATAGACCCTCTTTTGTGACCTTGTCTTCATGAATGGGTTATTACACATCATTCATATGGATTTATGAAATGAATTATTTCTAGTAATAACCTGCATAACCTTTTGATTTTTTTAATTTTAATTTACCAAAAAGAAAAAAGAATAGTTTGGAAAATTGGAGGGTTGGCAGTTGCTAGACACCAAGACGACATTAATGAAGTGACAGTGAAGCACAAGGAGATGTAGAAATAAAATTTTCATCTTAACCACAATTCAAGTGATTCAGCTGCAGCTGTGTGATTACTAGTATTCTCCACAGTCTCTTAACAAGAGAAATGGATAATGTTTTTGAACTACCAGTCCTCTGTCAGTTGTGGCTATTTAGCATTATTATTTTTCTTCCTAATATGCTTGTAAGGTAGTTCAAACTTACTTTTATTATATTCAATTTTAGTTTTTGAAGAGGTGGACCATTGTTTATATGGGAATGTCCATTTTAAGACATTTACAGTTCCATACAGTAGGTTTGAGTATTTCCCTACAGAGATCTTTATAGTTTGGATACTATGGAGTAAATAATTGACTCATTCCATGACTACTGGCATTTTTTTTTTCAACTCCATTAAAAAATTCATGCTCAGGATCACAACCTTCTGACCCTCTGAACGTTTTTATTCAGGTCCTAGAAGATGTCACTAATTGCATTCCTTTTCCTCCAAACCATTCTTTTTTGCATTCATGGATACTGTGGATGAACACCATGGCCTCTCTCTCAGCACTTTGGAGCCTGAGTAATCTCTTTTTGATAGATACACCAACTTTGTGTCTGAAGTTTGTATCTATAGCCATTATGTTGAATGAAAAGGAACTGATTCTATCAAGAGGAGGATTAACCTGATAACCTGTTCTATGCAGAGTTAGCAATGCAGACCAATAACATAAGGCAGCATTGTGCAGTGGTTCAAAACATAGTATTCAAAACCAGACTGCTTGAATTGGAATCATGCTTTGTAATTTATAAGCAATGTGACCTTAGGCACATCTATTGTCTTCTCTGCTCATAGTTCCTCATTTTTAAGAGAAGGAAAATAGCAGTAACTACTTCATTGATGTTAGATGATTAAATGAGATGATGTTTGTAAAAGCATTAGAAAAATGGCTGGCACAATAAACCTGTATAAGTGGTTTGGTAAGTGAAATACAGAGATTTACATGAAACTTACAGAAACATTGCATTCTAGTATTTCTAGTTCATTGCATTCTAGTATTTCATTCCAACTTTCTTCTTTTCCCTTTTCTTAAACTACACCTAGAGAAGAATAGAGCTGTTATTTTCAAAAGTCAGTTCTTAGGGTAATAAATCATGCATTGCTTGTATTTGTAGCAAGTCAGTCCACATAGTTCCATATGCTTGGATTTTATTTTTTTAAGATTTATGTATTTATTTTAAAGGGGACACACCACACATGCACACACACACAGAAGGGGGAAGAGAGAGAGAGAGAGAGAGAGAGTGAGAGAGAGAGAGAGATCTTCCATTTATTTTCTGATTCATACCTCAAAAAGCCACAATAACCAAGATTGTGCCAGGCTGAAGCCAGAAGTTGGGTACTCATTCTGAGTGACAGTATGTGAGCTATCGTCTACTGTTCCTCATGCATATTAATAGTGAGCTGGATTGAAGTGGAGTAGGTGGGACTTGAACCAACATTCCTGTATGGGATGTGGGTATCACAAGCGGTGGCTTAACTCATTATGTCATAAAGCCTACCCCATTTGCTGGGATTTTTGTTAATGTGGTTGAGCTAAGATAGTCTTCCAACAACATGATTCAAATTTCAATTACCAGAGTATGTTACCTGAATAATTGTATAAAATGCATAATTTTTGTTAGCTTTTCAGTTCACACTTACTGCGCAAAAATCACATGTGTGTTACAATCATATCAGATCTTTCAAAATGTGTCAGTGACTGGTCATTGCACATGTAGTTCACACACAGACAGCAAAGTGTTTAGCTGTGTTGCATCCTTGTCTCACATTGATTGGCTCACAGAGATTTTCCTCAAATGGATAATCAATAGAGGGAATTAGCCAACAAAAATGAAAATAAAATGAAGAAGCAAAAAGTGATACAAATTGAATAAATATGAATGGAACCATCGAAGAAACAGCTAACATTCTAGATCTGCAGAGGACCTTAGTGAAGGAGAAATGATCCTCATAAATGAGAAAAGAGGTGGTGACAAAGAGGAGAAAGCTGTCCTAGAGGAAGTGATGTTTTCACATTAAAGGGCCTCTCAGAGGCATTTCATGACATTGGAAGCATAAAAAGATGAAATGTTTGAAGCTGATCAAAACTTAGAAGGCGGTATGGCAATTCCCCAAAGCGGGAATGATGTTCTCTCTGTATCTTAACTTATACTTTGACAAGAGGAGAAGAAAAACACTGTTCAAAGTATTTTTGATGAAAGTACAAAGAAATAATTTTTATTCTCAGTGGTCCTAGAATTTTAATATAAAAATTCATTCAAATCAATATATATTGGCAATTGATATATCAGAATAATATCAGGTTTAATATGATATATTAAATATATATTAATTTTTCTCAATTTTACATTTCCTGTATGTTTAAAAACTATGGTAAGAGAGTTTTCTAAAGTTTAGCAAAAAATTTTAGAGGTCATGAGATAATCATAACTTATCATTTTTTTAAGATGTCAGCTTGCTTGGTCATTTTTATACCTTGCAAGGACCAGCTGTACAACTTTGGAGTAGTAGTTTTAATTCAAAAACCAGGATGGGAAAGATAATCTGAGCAAAATATGCTGATTGGAGAACAACTTTGAGTAAAATTTTTATTGTTTTCAAAAAATAGTTGTTTTTTAGTATTAAGGATGTCTTTGATTCAAGTTTTTGAAAAAGATTCATTTATTTATTTGAAAGAGTAACAGAGGAAGAGAGGGGGAGATGGGGGGAAAGAGAGGGAGAGAGAATATCTTCCATTTCTTGGTTCACTCCCCGAAAGCTACAATAGCCAGGGATGATGTAAATTTTCTAAGTAGATCAGAGTATCTGAAATCAGATTTCTCATTTGCTGGTCCTCTATAGTCTTAAAATATTCAAGGAGAGTTCTTACTTTGAAAAAACTACATATGGATTCCAAATTTTTTAAAGATTATTTATTTAAAAGAGTTACACAGAGAGAGGAGAGGTAGAGAGAGAGAGAGAGAGAGAGAGAGAGAGAGAGTTGTTTTCCTTCCGATGGTTTACTCCCCGATTGACTGCAAAGGCCAGAGCTGTGCTGATCCAAAGCCAGGAGCCTGGAGCTTCCTCCAGGTCTCGCACACGGGTGCATGAGTCCAAGGACTTGGGCCATCCTCTACTGCTTTCCCAGGCCACAGCAGAGAGCTGGATCGGAAATGGATCAACAGGGACTCGAACCAATGCTCATATGAGATGTCAGTGCTTCAGGCCAGGGCGTTAACCACTGTGCCAGCCCCTGAAATTTTTTTAAACCAAAACAATAAACTTTTTTTGTGTGTGTTGATTTGAAATAATGTACACACACAGAGAGACACATACACTCATGCATGCACACACACACACACACACAAAGAGATGAGGACAGAGACAGATACATTAAGAGACAGATGCCTCCTATCTGCTGGTTCAATTCCCAGATCCCTGCAGAGGCTGCAGGCTGAGGTCAGAGCTGGGAGCCAGGGCCTCAATTTAGTTTTCCCAAATGGGTGCCAGGGACTTCATCACTTGAGCCATCACTGCTGCCTCCCAAGGTCTGTATTGGAAAGAAGCTGTAGTCAAGAGTGGGGCCAAGTATCAAATCCAGGGGCTCTGATAGGAAGCATGAGCATCTTAAATGACTTCTTAAGTGCCTGCCCCCAATTTATCTTTTAATTTTACTTTCCTGTGAATTCTGATGTACCTTTATATTTTTCATGGGAAGAAGTGGAAGGAGTTTTTGTTTTTCCTTTATCAGTTCAAGAAAACATGTTATTGGATACAGAGTGTGAACTCAATGTAAGACTTGAACTGCATAGAATCCCACAATAAAGACAATGTCTGTCAATGTTCATCTGAACTAACACTCACAATATTGTAGTCATTTTATCCAACTTCAGAAAGAACATACAATTTAGGAATCTGTTATGTAGGCTTCATTTTTGATTAACTTTGTTTTCCATATGTAAACTTTTAATATTTATGATTCAAAGTAGGACTATATAACTAGTCATGTTTCCTAAACATTCCTTACATTTATATTTTAAAATCTAATTGAAATATGTAAGAAACAATTCCCTCATACTAATGATTGCTCATTCAGAATCATAATAATGTTATCTCTGCTTCAGTAAAATTCAGTCAAGATTTAGATATTATCTTTTAGAATTTATCTATAAAGCCCTAGATAAAAGTTGTCTTAATAGAACTTTATTATATGAAAATGAAACTATCCTTGATAAATAAAACTTCTTACAGATGCCTAAGATTCTGGAAAGCCAAGGCCCTGTTATACATTGAACAAAACTTCATGTTGTGTCCATCATAATCTTGTTGATAAGGATATATTAAATAAATATTTGTTAATTTTTGGAGACTGGCTAAGAAACATTAGGAGGAAGAGCGCTAACCACTAAAACCTCCAAACAACGACTGTGTATTCTTGTTAATGGAGCCACTGCTTCTGTCTCCTCCCCTGAGATAGAAAGCACTAGAGTAGTAAGATATTTGTGACTAAAATTCTTCAACCTGTAAATGCATGAATCAGAATATTTAAGTAGTATTTGGGGCTTCTCAGCTCTGTTTATTGCCTCCTGTTGCCTGGTATTCTTTTTCCTTATTCTTTTCTTTGGGGAAATTCTAAAGACAGACACTAGCCACAATTTGGCCTCATGCTTCTTAAATTCTTAAAAGGCAGTTAAAAATTGCCAGAACATTAAAAATGTATAAAAACATTTATGGCCGGCGCCGTGGCTCAACAGGCTAATCCTCCGCCTTGCGGCGCCAGCACACCGGGTTCTAGTCCCGGTCGGGGCGCCGGATTCTGTCCCGGTTGCCCCTCTTCCAGGCCAGCCCTCTGCTGTGGCCCAGGAGTGCAGTGGAGGATGGCCCAGGTGCTTGGGCCCTGCACCCCATGGGGAGACCAGGAAAAGCACCTGGCTCCTGGCTCCTGCCATCGGATGAGCGCGGTGCGCCGGCCGCAGCGCGCCGTCTGCGGCGGCCATTGGAGGGTGAACCAACGGCAACGGAAGACCTTTCTCTCTGTCTCTCTCTCTCACTGTCCACTCTGCCTGTCAAAAAAAAAAAAAAAAACATTTAGGACACACTTATCCTTGCATATATTTAATAGTCATTGAATGTCCATTTTCATTCAAAAGAAGACATGATGTATATTTTTTCTACACTTTAATAGGAAAACATCAATAGATAAGCAAAATGGCACGTTGGTAGTGTAGAAAAACATTCTCTCAACAATTGTTTGCTTCTAGAAGTATAATTTGGTATATATAGCTAGTTAGAGGAGTATAAATCAATATAAACATCAACTTGGCAATATCCATTGAAAATAAACAATTTGAATCTTCAAGTATTAAATAATTCTACTTCTTGGACTTATCTAACTTCTTGAACAAATATTAAACATATGTACAAATACATTTACTGCAGAACCATCATGGTAAACAATTAAAATGCCATATGACATGATGTTAAAATGAAATCTCTACTAAATATACCAATAAGGCAAATTTAAGATCTTCAGTAGTCATCAGACACATCTCATGTTCAGGATTTAAAAAGATAATCCTATGGAAAGAGTTTATGATTCTTGGGTCCATTAACCTGGTTATAAGATTAAAAGGAAGGATCAGAGATTGGAGAAAGGATTTGTAAGTACATTATTTCAAAGAGGGAGAAGGACAAGATGGTACTCTAAGTTGGGTACAGAGGAGACGACCACTCAGAAATGTGTTTCTTAAGGTTGAGTGTTTCAGAGAACTCCATACCATGTCATGACCAAGAAAGCTCACATACCTCATGGCATTCCTTTAATGTGGCTGTGTTGGGATAAACAGTAACAGATTTGTTTGAGCAAGAAGTAAGGCCTGGTATTTCCTATGCACAGATGTGACTTATTGGATAATGGGTATATTGACAGAATATTGACTCCCTAAAAATATGTCTATATCTAAATCACTTGAACACATGAGTATATGAAATCACTAGCAAGGGAATTTAAGTTGTGGATGGAGTTGATTGTTAGCCACCTGGCCTTGGTGTGAGATTATCCTAGGTCCCATATAGTCACAAAGGACTTTGTGAGCAAAAGAAGGAAGTAGAAGATCAAATGTCAGAATGATCAGCATGAGAAAGACTCAACTGCCCATCACTGGTTTTAAAGAGGGAAGGAGACCAGGAGCCAGGAAATGCTGAGGGCTTCTCTGGAACCTGGAGAAGTCCAAGAGGATCACAGCCCTGCTGACACCTGAGTTATGGCCAGTGAGATACATGGCGCACTTCTGAGCACCACAACTGTGAGATAATCTTCCTTCTGTTTGTTTTGTATTTATTCATTTGTTTGAAAGGTGCTGTTGCAGAGAGGCAGAAAGGAAGAGAAAGAGAGAGAAAGAGAGGTCTTCCATCTGCTGGTTCACTCCCCAGATGGCTGCAATGCCCGGCGCTGTGCTGATCTGAAGCCAGGAGCCAAGAGCTTCTTCCTGGTCTCTCACATGGGTGCAGGGTTCAGGGACCCAAAGACATGATCTTCCACTGCTTTCCCAGAACATAGCAGAGAACTGGATTGGAAGTGGAGCACTGTGACATGAACCAGTGTCCATATGGGATGTCGGCACTGCAGGTGGTGGCTTTACCCTCTATGCCACAGTGCCAGCCCCTTCCTCCTTCTTTTTTTTTGAAACAACTTTTTATTTCAGAATAGTTTTAAATTTATAAAACAAAAATTGTGTAGTAGTATGGAATTCCCGTATGCCCTACACCAAGCTTCTTCTCTATTTTTTAAAAGATTTATTTAATTATTTATATGAAAGTCAGAGTTACACAGAGAGAGAAGGAGAAGCAGAGAGAGAGAGAGAGGTCTTCCATCCACTGGTTCACTCTCCAATGGGCCGCAATGGCTGGAGCTGTGCCAATCCGAAGCCAAGAGCTTCTTCTGGGTCTCCCACAAGGGTGCAGGGGCCCAAGGAATTGTGCCATTCTCTACTCCATTCCCAGGCTACAGCTGAGAGCTGGATCGGAAGTGAAGCAACAAGGATTCAAACCGGTGCCCATATGGGATGCTGGCACTGCAGGTGGCAGCTTTACCCATTACTCCACAGCACTGGCCCCAGCTTTTTCTATTTTAACATTTTAACATTTTATGTTAGTGTGATATATTTGTCATAAATAAGAAACCACACTCAGCTTCCCCTAGTTTTTTTTTTTTTTTTAATCCAAACTCCCTCTATTCTTCCTACCCCTTTCATCCTCTACTAATCACCATTCCGTATTCATAATGATCTTTTTGGCTCCTACGTAAGAGGGGGAATTTGTAGTATTTGTCTTTCTGTATGTGGCTATTTCACTTAACAAGATATCTTCCAGTTCCATCCATTTTGCTGCAAATGAAAGTATTTCATTTTGTTATGTATATATACCACATTTTCTTTATCCATTATCTGATGATAGACACCTTGGTTGATTGCATATCTTGGCTATTGTGAACTGTGCTGCCATAAACATTGTGAAGCAGTTATCTCTTTGATACAATGATTTCACTTTTGAATATGCATCCAGATGTGGCATTGTTTGGCTCATATGGCAGTTCTATTTCTATATAGATGGGTTTGATGATTACTGAAGATCTTAAATTTGCCTTATTGGCATATTTAGTAGAGATTTCTAATTTATAAAGAAGTCTCCATACTGTTTTTCACAGGGGCTGTACTAATGTATATTCCTACCAACAACATAAAAGGGTTTGCTTTTTCCACATCCTTGCCAGCATTTGTTATTTCTGTGTTTTTGATAATAGCCATTCTAAAAGGGATCAGGTGATATCTCACTGTGGTTTTGATTTACATTTCCCTGATGGCTAGTGATAGTGAACATTTTTTCATATATTTGTTGACCACTTCTATTTCTTTCTATCTTTTTTTTAGAACTGTCTGTTGAAGACCTTACTCATTTCTTAACTGAACTGGTTGCTTTTTTTCTTATTGAATTTTTGAGATCCTGATATATTTTGGATATTAATCCTTTGTCAGTTGAGTAGCTCACAAATATTTTTTTCCCATTCTATAATATAATCTCTTAATTCTATTGATTGGTTTCTGTGCTTTCCAAAAGCTTCTGAGATTAAAATAATCCCAGTTATATTTTGGCTGCCTAGATTTTAGGTTTTGTCCAAAAAATCAATGCCCACAATTGTCTTGTAGTGTGATCCCTATTTTTCTTTCTAGTAATTTCATTGTTTTAGGCCTTACGTTTATGTCTTTCACCCATTTTGAGTTGATTTTGTGCATGGGGGAGGTAGGGACATAATTTCATTGCCCCGTTTTGCTAGCACCATTTATTATAAAGATTATCTTTCTTCTAATGTGTATTCTTGACACCTTTGTCAAAAATTAGTTGGGTGTGTATGAATTAATTTCTAGGGATCTTTATTTTGTTCCATTTGTCTATGTAATGGATTTTTATGCAAGTACCATGCTGTATTAATTTCTGCAGTTTTGTAGCATGCTTTCAAATCAGATATTTTGATGCCTCTCAGCTTTTTTTTTCTCCAGATTGTTTTGACTATTCTGGATCTTTTGCAATTCCCTGTGAATTTCAGAGTTTTTTCCTAATTCTGTAAAGAAGAATGTCATTGGTATTTTGATAGGGATTGCACTGAAACTATAGTTTGGCTTAGATAGTATGGGCATTTTGAAAATATTAATTCTTCCAATCCATGAACAAGGAATATCTTTGCATTTTTTGTTTCCTAGATTATTTCTTTCAACAGTGTTTTAAAATTGTCATGTTGGAGATATCTTACATTGTGGAGATATCTTACATTGTGAAGATATCTTACACCCACAACAGCCAGGGTGGACCGGATTAAGCCAACAGCTAGGACCTCTGTCCACATATCCAACATGGGTAGCAAGAATACAAGTACTTGGGCCATCATCTGCTGCCTCCCAGACATGTTAACAGGTATCTGGGTGGAATGTGTGGAGTAGCTGCTTCTCAAATGGGCATTCTAATTTCTGATATACACTGAACCAGCAGCTTAACCACTGTGCCACAATGCCTGCCCCACTCTATGTGTATCTTAGTACAGTGATTTGAAGAGTAAAAATAGTTGGGTCTTGTTTTTTTTTTTATACTTTTGGCCAACATATAACCTTTTACTGAGGAATTTAATCCATTCACATTCAAGGTAAATATTGGTAGATAATAACTGATGCCTGTCATTGTGTTAGTTACTTACTGACTGCTTTACATGTTCTCTGCTTCTTTCTAACTCCATCATTTGGGGCACGTCTGATTGAGCATGTCCCAAATTGTACATCTCCTCCCTCTCTTATTCCCACTGTCATATTTAACAGGGATCACTTTTCAGTTAAAATTTAAACACCTAAGAATAATTGTGTGTTAATTACAGAGTTCAACCACTAGTACTAGGATAACAAAAAAATACTAAAATGGATAAAGTATTACATTGTACAACAACAGTCAGCACAAGAGCTGATCAAGTCACTGTTTCTCATAGTGTCCATTTCACTTCAGCAGGTTTCCCCTTTGGTGCTCAGTTAGTTGTCGCCGATCAGGGAGAACATATGATATTTGTCCCTTTGGGACTGGCTTAATTCACTCAGAATGATGTTTTCCAGATTCCTCCATCTTGTTGCAAATGACTGGGTTTCATTGTTTTTGACTGCTGTATAGAATTCTATAGAGTACATGTCCCATAATTTCTTTATCCAGTCTACTGTTGATGGGCATTTGAGTTGGTTCCAGGTCTTAGCTATTGTGAATTGAGCTGCAATAAACATTAATGTGCAGACGAATTTTTGTTTGCCAAATTAATTTCCTTTGGGTAAATTCCAAGGAGTGGGATGGCTGGGTTGAATGGTAGGGTTATATTCAGGTTTCTGTGGAAATCATACCATGGCATGAGCACCTAAGCTTTGATTGAAGCTCCAAGCAACTGAGTAATACTCTGTGCTGGGCATTGTTATTTCTACATTGAGACTTAAGTGATCATAGAGATGTAAAGAAAGTCATATGGTCTGCTCAAGTCTTCCAGAGGGGCAAGCGATTATTATCTTCATAACATTATTAAAGAGTCAAAGGCATATCCTAAAAAATATGTATTTCCATCAATTACCAGCACAATATAACAAGAGGGAAATGGTTACATAAAGTTTGACAGTTCATGTATACATTCGTGAACTATATCCAGGACACATTTATAAATGAAAAAAAGCAAGATGAGTAATACTATACCTAAGAGGCTAGGTATACTATTGCATCTGTATATGCTTAGACTATCTCTGGAGAAATACCCTAGAGGTGAATAGGAATGTTTGCCCCATGGAGGAGGAGAGGAACAGAATGACTGATGACAGTGACAAAGGGAGAAACCAAAGATTCACTGAATAACCTTTTATAAACATTGAAATATTTACTATGTGAATATATAACCTAATGTGTTTTTTAAAAAGGAATAAGATAATATTTTAAAAAACAAGACTGAAAAAAATTTAAACTGGAAATAATAAAATTATTTCAAAACAGAAGAAAGTTTCAAGTTTTGGTAGTAGATGATTTTAACAGAGTTGATGTGGAGCATCTGGAAAAGAGACATTGGGTGGTGTTTGGCTGGGAGAGAGAAGGAAATGGGGATGAAGTGGCCTAGTAGGAAAGTCGTCTCCCCCATTCATGATGTTCACCAAAGCCTTATTAAATAAGGCTGTAAGTGTCATCAGTGCATATGAACATATTCAGTTGATTCTCATTATTTGAGTATTCACAGAATTGCCTATTCACTAAATTTTGTAACCCCCAAATCAGTACACAGGTGTTTTTGTGGATATTTGTGGACAAATGCAGAGCAATGAAAAATTTAAGTCACTCAATAAACTGATTTGGGTCACCCAACCAAGATGATATTGAACAATGTGCCATGCTTTTTTCATTTTTCTTTGTGTAAATAAATGTCTGCCTGGTATATTTAGTGCCAAATTTGGAGAACTTTTATGATTTTGACTGGTGACTTTTCTATTGAAAATGGCCCCAAGCATAGAACTCAAGAACTGCCTAATGTTCTCAAGTGGAAGAAAGTTGCACCTTCTGGAGAAAATATTTGAGTTGAAGTTAGCATCCTGTTGATGGTAAGTTCAATGTTAATGAACTTTGTAGTTACACATAAGAAGCAAGATTATATGATGATCAATTGATGAAAATGTTGTGACTAGAGGCATGCAAGAAACTAACCCTGTTATTTTCAATAGGAGCATGATTCAGTCTTTGCTAACTTAGTGTCTGTGATGACCTTAGAGAACACAGCTACTGTAAATTAAGACTCAACTGTGTATGTATATGTATATTTATTTAAATATATTTTTCTTGTGATAGTGTCATGTATTCAAACATCTGATTTATTCTCAGTATGCTAATTTTTGTGGAAATTCCCTGGCTAGTGATGCCCAGAGAGAATGATATAAGGGAAATGGCTTTTAATGAGAAATTGGCGTTGCCTGTAAAAATGAACTTGTCCTACTGAAAAAAAATTTCACTTTGAGTGGTGTGCTGAAATACAATGAGTATGTTTATAGAGATGGAGGAATTAGGGTATACTGGGTGTGTCCTACTCAGATTACTGAACTCTCCTCCACAGAAATTAGTATTAGATGCTTGGAAAGAAGATGAAGTAACAGCCTGCTCCCACATAGATTGTTGTATGTCAGAGACATCCATTCCCTTAGGCAAAGTGATTGTTATGTGCCAAGGAGATACAGTCCACACAGCAGACTCCTAGAATGACATTCGCAGTAAGCAACACTGACTTCAGAATCAACCGTAAGGTTTTCCTGATCGGGCTGAAAGGCCTGCAAGAGTATTTCAGACATGGAAAGACAAGACTCTGTGACAAAAAATATCCTACATGCAGGATCTCTGTGAGACCTCAAAGGAAAGACAAGGTCATCAAAGAAGGAGACATTCTTCTCTGAAAGTAGAAGAGAACATTCACTTTGCTTATGGTTGTGTCCAAATACCGATGGAGTCTATGGTCACAAAAGGCTTCCATAGCCTTGGCAGCCCATGGCAAGAGCCTCAGATGATCACTGACGTTGTAAAAAAGTGTTAATTGTTAAAAGAACAACAGTAGTCACTGTGAACTTGCTCCCCATGTAGGACCTCTGTCCCTATTGAATTGTAATATGAGAATGGACAACAGATTCCTTCCCCAAACTGTACTCTATATGTTGTGTGTGGGTGTGGGTGAAAATTGTTAAAGTCTATAACATAGAGTTGACCCTCTGTATATAAAATTATACTAAAAATGAACCATAATGAAGAAGGAGATGGGAGAGGGAATGGGAGGTGGGATGGGAGCTGGTGGCGTTGGGGTTATGAGGTAAAGAACCACTATATTCCTAAAGTTGTATCTATGTAAAAATGCATTCATTAAATAAAAATTTTAAAAAATAGGAGATACAGACAGGGAGCAGCAGGTAGCATCAGAGTGGTCAGTGTCAGGAGCAGGGGAAACCATGGACCTGGGTAGTGCACCTGCAGCCCATGAGATGGTAGCAGAAGGCTTTAGGGGTGATAAGCTGGAACTATGACAGCATGGATGGAAGCAACAGAGAATAAAAGAGATTAAAAAACAAAAATGGCTATGACAAGGAGCACCATTGCGTACTGGAAATAGGCATTCATTAAACCATGCATTCAGAAGCACCTGAAAAGCCCATAGGCTTTCTCAATGACTTTGAGGAAATTGGAGTCTTATTGAAGAATTCTGTTAGAAAAAATATTTTTAAGTTATGATTTTTGGGAAATTATGTACTAATTGCATCAAAATAAACCAAGCTTTTAAAAATCTAATTCTTTGCTTCTGATTTCTGTATTAAGAAGAATGATTTCCACATTAGGAAAGATAGAATTACTATGGTTAAGAAAACAATCAAGCATCCATATAGATAAGGAGATAATTAGAGCGTATTTTTCTCATAATGAAGAAGTGATTAATGTAACTGTGAAGCCATTATAAATTGATTTGAAAAATTATAGAACGTAGAGGAGGTTCTATAAGACTTTTCTAAGTTTTTTTAAGACAAAAAGAAAGTTCAATAACTGGATGATAAACATGATTTTAATGCTTAATACATTTCCAAAAATGATTATAAAGTGTTTTTTTATCACAAAGAGTGTATTTTGAAGGTCTATAAATGTCTTCATGAATGAGATGGAGAATTATGACCTTGATGAAAGTAATATGGCAGCTGTCCTCAAATGAAGTAGTTGGCTCTGTCCTTTTCAATTTTGTTATTGATAACTTGAATGAAGACAGCCAGTGTATCCAATTTTTCAGCAGTATCAACATAGGATTTGGAAAGATGAACACTGTCAACAGGGTAGAATGATGAGTCAAAAATTAACAAGGTGTAATTCAATAGAAATGAATATAAATGACCATGTGTATGTTTAAAACATCAAATGTGAAGTACAGGTTTTGGCAACTTTAACTCGATGAAAATTAATGTAAGGTTATAGTTGGCCTGTGCAACATGAGTAGATATAGATGATGTAAAGACTTATAAATTCTAGTTTTGCATAATAGAATTTTAGAGCCAGATCAAGGAGAGCAAAAGCTCACTATTCTCCAGAGTAGACCATATCAACTTACGTCCTCTAGTTCTGTCAGGTTTTACCAGACATGGGCACATAAGATCATAATTAGTGAATACTGACCAGAATCAGAGCAAGTAAGGAATATTTAACCTGGAAAAATAGAAAACTTAGGTAGTACACAATAGCTGTAGTTAAATATTTAAGAAATGATCATGAGGAAGAATTATTGCTTTTGTTCTCTAGATTTTCAATGAAAAAGTTTGCAATATGGTGGTATGTTAGTTGGTAGAACCTGAGGTGATAAAGAGATAAAGCTGGAAGGTAAGAAAGATCCAAGGCAGGAAAAGATAAGCCATGATAAGGAGAGTAGATTATGAGAAAATACAGAAGGGCAGTAAAGTGCAGAGAAGCAGTAGCACACTCGTATTTTGGAAGACTTATTGGGATGAGCTGGGAAATCAGAGTCTACAGTTCAAAGATGTGGTGAGAAGTGCTCCCAATGTGTGGGGATTAGGGGATAGTAACCTACAAGACTGTAGATTTCAATTACATATTCACAATTTTAGAGAAAATCAGAATCAAAATATTGCTTAATTGCTTTTTTCAGGTCCCTTATACTTAATAGGAAAGCCAAGATTTGTATTTCCTCAAGTTAATTTTAAAATTTTAAAATTTTAAATTTTAAAATATAGATTGCTTGCATAGAAATGCTTAAATGAGAAAAAAAGACAACATAAATTATAAAGTAAATTTAATTAGCAGGGAAATCTAAAAATAAGGTAATTCAAAATTTTCTTGTTTTGGACAGACTTTAGATTCTAAAGCTGTAGAGAGTAAGCTTACTCATACATTGGGAACATTTGAAATTGCGATATTATTACAATCATCTTCACCACGAATAGCAATGGCATAAACCCCCCAAACCTCAGTGAATGTTATGAATATTGAATTTATTTTTTTCTATTATGACAATATTGAACATATGGTGAATTTGGAATAGCTGAGGTCATGTCTTGACAAAGCGTGGGTTTGTCTGTTACCTGCTAGTGACGTCTAAATAGTAAATTTAAGTAGGATTAGTATTTCATTTCTTGACTAGAATCACTAGTTGACTTGAACTTCATTTTCTTTATTAACTTTATTAGTAATTCCAGTAAATGCCAATGTGTGTGTGATTTTTCAAAGATTTTCATTCTATAGCAAGAATATTTGGTTAGACAACATATTTATGTTCCCCTAATTGTAAACATGAAAAAAACTATTGAAGTAACTATCTGAAGACAAGGGCTAGATCAATAGAAGGACCAGCTAAATGTAGGTATGGTGAAGCATGAGTACTTTAGCATCAGGCTCTGCTCAAATTTTGCTTCTTCTATTTACAATGCTATGTGATTTGGTGTGACTTATTCAATATTTCTGAATGAATTTCTTTTATGTCATATGAGCCACTTTGCAGAATTCTTAAATGATGAATAAATTGAAAATAGTTCTACATGTGCCAGATACATGGTAGGAAGTCAAATAATGTTAACTCTATCTTTTTAGCCTTGGCTCTGGCTCAAATAGTTACTATTTAGATGGAGACTGTTAACTTCTTTGGAATTCAGTTTCCTTGTCTCTTAAATGAAGACATTTCCCTAGGTTCTGGCAAATGATTCCTTCATACATCCTGAGTTAATATGATAATCATTCTTCCTATTAATATCTTCATCTCTCATTTATTGATGATGTTTTGTTTAAGGGATTCTAACTTGGAATAATGGTTTATATGCAATATATATATATATATATTATTGGCCTCCAAGATTTTATGAAATATAAAGGAGGTACGACATGGAGATATAATTCCCAGTATATGTTCAATGGAACAACTTTTGGGTCATCTACACTAGGTATGAGAGGTTCAGAAGGACCAGAGAGTAGGAAACAGAGGAGAGGGACATTTGGGCAGAGAGCAGAAGCATGAAAGTGAGAAGGGACAGAAAGTATTTAGAAATGGTGCACATGCCATTTAAAAAAAAAGATTTATTAATTAATTTGTTATTTGAAATGCAGAATGATGGAGAGTTTGGGGAGAGAGAGAGAGAGGAAAAGAGAGAGAGAGAGAGAGGTATCTTCCATCTGCTAGTTCATACCCCAAATGCCCACAACAATCAGGTCTGACTTAGGGAGAAAACAGGAGCCAGGAAGTCCATCCTGATATCCTACATGAGTGGCAGGAGTCCAAGTACCTGGTCTGTCTTCTACTGTCTTCTCAGGTCTATTAGCAGAGAGCTGGATCAGAAGCAAAGTAGCTGTGACTTGAACCAGCACTCTGATGTGGGATGCAGGCATTGGGCACAGCAGCTTAAATCACTGTGCCGCAATGGTGGCTCTGATCACACACCATTTTAATGTGGTGTGGAAGATTCCTGTAATAAGAGTAGAAGACCATGTTGTAAAGAGAAGTTAGGCCACATTGTATAACATACTGAACACTTGACTTAAGAAGCATGGATTATTGTGTAAACAAGGGGAAGGTATTTAAGATTTCAGAATAGTATAATGATCCTGGCATTAGGGTGAGAAGAAAGTCCTGGAGAAAGCAGCGTGAGAGGAGACTAGATAAGAGGCAACAACAATCTATTCTTGACATGGAGACTGGCATCGTTCTTGTGCATTGCCTTGACAGGTACCATAACCTTGGGTCTCTACTCAGTGTTGGCTCCTTTCTTTTCCCCTCTGATATTCAGGCTGGGTAGGGCTTTGTTATTTTTGGAGTGTGTCTCTCAAAGGTTTAGGTGTTGGAAACTTCATTACTCAATGTGACAGTTGGGAGGAGTTGCCTAGTTGGAGGTGTTTGGGTCATGAAGATGAAGCTCTCTTTAATAGATTAATGCCTTCCTAGTGGGAGGCTATTGTTAGCAAGAATTTGGCCCCTCTCTTCTTGTGTGTACTTGGTTGCTTCCCTCCTTGTGACTCGTGCTATGTTGTGAAGCTGCATGGAGCCCTCACCAAATGTGGCCACCTGGTTGGGCTACTTGGCCTCCAGAGCTATGAGCCAAAATAAACCTATATTCTTAATAAATTAACTAGTCTTTGACCTTCGTTATAAAATAGAAAGTAGGTGAGATAGTATCATTTCCAAATACCTGAACTTTCTGTAACTGTTGGCTTTTATGGTGCTAGAAGAAACTGGGTAACCAATTGCAGGTGTCTTTGATGTTGCAGCTGTTCCTCCCACTGGTGACACACATTGGAGACTGCTAAGATGTTATTTCTTATCTAGAAATCTGCAGTTTTGCTTAGGTGGTAACGCGAGTGTATTCGGGGTCTTTTTCCTACCTGGAGTTTTTGTTTTAGAACCTCTTCTGTTTCTCTGCTCTTGAAAATTCAGCTAGGTAACATAGAGATATTATTATATACTTTGTTTCTTAAATATGAGTTTTGTATACCCACGTCCTAGGTATTTCTCCTTCCTTCGTTCTCTCTGATCCTCATGGCACTAATCAGATCTCCAGAACTGAAGACATAGGGTGATAAAAGGAACATTTTCCTCCAAAATAAAAGGAGAATGCAGTAAGAGGAGAAGGGGAATTTGGTAATTCTCATCATTTTCCCTAAAAGGTTCCGAAGGTTTCCTGGGCTGTAACTGTGGAGGAGGGGTTCTTGTAGGTTCTTGAACTCTTGAATCTTTATTTCCTGCAGAGGTTTGAGGGAAAGGGGGCAAACGAAAGGAGCAAATTATTCCCTGGAAAGAGCATGAACTTGGAAATCAAAACTTTCTGGATTCAGATTCTGTTTACCACACACTGGTGGCAGAAACTTCTCTAGACTTCCGTTTCTCAGCTGTCTAGAGCATAACATCTTACATTCTTGACAATTCAGCGAAAGGATATAAGCAGAAAACTGTCCCCTGATAGGAGCTAATAAATGACTCCCTGCCCCTCACTTTCTGCACTGAGGCCCTCTCCTTTATTTCTCAGAACACTGTTACCTTTTGGTTGGATTGTCAACTATTGAAACTCATGGCAGAAAAGATCTGTTAACCAGTTATTTTAACAATTGCGCTATATGTACTCCCTCATCTTGAAATACATTGTCTTTAATAGTAAAGTGTTTTGTACCTTACTAAAAATCTAGTCAGGTCTCTTAATGACAGGGATATGTTCTGAGAAATGCATTCTTAGGTGACTTCGTTGTTGTGAGAACATCATGAAGTGTACTTAGACAAGTGTACTTAAGTCAAACACTCTTAGTACAATCAAGAAATGTGCCAGACGTGAGATATATGAGGCTGATGTCAGTGTAGCAATGCATATTGTTTAACAGTAATTTTTTATAAGTAGAAGTACATTCTAAATGGAGATACAATATATAGTATAATAAACTCATAAATCAGTAACAGCCATTTGTTATTATTGTCAAGTATCCTGTGCTGTATATAGTTTTACGTGCCATATGTGCTATACTTTTATGAGAATGGAAGTGCAGTGGATTTGTTTATACAAGCATTACCACAAACACAGGAGTAGTGCATTGTGCTACCACATTAGGAAGGCTACCACATCACTAGGATATAGGAGCTTTTCAGCTTCGTAATATTATGGGGTCACTGTTGTATATGTGATCCATGACTGACTGAAACATTGTTATGAGGCACTTAAGCATACATCAAGAATCCTTTTAAACCACTTTTGAATGTTTCAGAAGTCTCAAAATATTGCAGTAACCCCTTACTGTCATACCTTTTCTTCCAGGTAATCATTTGCTCATTCATCAGGATCCACCTTTTCAGATGTCTTTTCTCTGACCTCTCATCCTGCCCCTGGTGGAGTAAATCAGCACTTCTTTGAGCCTTCTCTGGACTAAGCACACATCTCCATTAGAACATATGCCTACAGATCATATAGTGCCATGTCTCCCTCCATTCCCAGTGAGAACTCCTTGCGGATGTCCATTGGTCATTGACTTCCTCTTGGGTTCATTGTGTTCTCTCTTGCCTCAGTTTCAGCATCTAGTTCCTTCATTCCAACCCTTTTGCTTCCAAAACATCTTAATAGTATTGATTATTCTATATCTATCTCCCTCAAAATGTTTCAATCTGTGATGCAATGCTAATACTCAAACTATGTAACTAGCTAATCCAATAAAAACAACATGTGCTAAGATTTTATCATATAATGTGTTAACATATATATTATTCGTGATTTTCATGTAAATTATTAGTTGCCTTAAAATATAACAACTGGAATCTATATCAGACATTACATCTAGGTAATGAATATATTTTTGAGTAGGGAAACACTCTACTTCTCTTAAATATCATCGTATATTATACGGTGAGTTCTGGAGCCAAATTCCTACACTCTCTGTCACTTCCTAGTTGTATTCTCATAGGTAAATTATTTAACTTCTCTGTGCTTTATATATAACATGTAAAGTTTCCTCATATAAAAAATGGAGATAATAAGAGAAGTTACTTACTAGCATTGTCTTCATGATTAATTGATTTAATACATGTAATGTGGTTAAAATGCTCTTGGCATATAGTTGGTCCTATATAATTATTAAGGCTACTCTACTCCTTGCTTATCTGCTACTTGACTGTGGAGAGATTTCACTTATGAAAATTCAGACCAATATTTTCCAAACCCCACCATTTGTGGCTATGTGTTAAGTGGGGCAGAGAACTTAAAAGGGGAAGCAATTACATTAATTGTATTTCCATTAATACAGAGAGTGTGTTCTATTTGAAAGAACAGTGAATAAGGAGTTAGATGTTTTATGTGACTTTCAGTCTAGAGATTTTTCACATCTTTGGTTAAATTGATCCCAAATTATTTAGTTTCTTCTTCTTCTCTTCTTCTTCTTCTTCTTCTTTTTTTTTTTTTTTAGACATTGTGAATGGGACTGATCTTACAAGTTCTTTCTTAGCATGGCATTGTTTTTGTAAACAAGGGTTACTAAATGTTGATTTTATAACCTGCAACCTGCTTCCAATTTATCCCCATTCAGTAAGATGCTGGCTGTGGGTTTGTCATACATTGCCTTGATTGTATTGAAGTAAGTTTCTTCTACGCCTATTTTGCTTAAGGAATTTTTCTATCATAAAAGCATGTTGTATTTTATCAAATGTTTTCCCTACATCTACTGAGATAATCATGTGGTTATTATTCACCAATTTGTTAATGTGATGAAAGTATTCTTGCATTCAGGAATAAATCCCACTTGGTCCCTGTGCATGATCTTCCTCATCTTTTTGTTGGATTCAATTAGCTAGTTTTTTTCTGAGGATCTTTGTGCCAATGTTCACTGTGAATATTGGCTCCTAGTTATTTTTCTTTGTTGTATCTTTTTCTCATTTTGCAGTTAAGGTGATGCTGGCTTCATAGAAGGAGTTTGGGTGGATTCCAGTCATTAAGAATATTTTGAGAAGTATTAGAATTGGTTCATCTTTAAAAAATTTGATAGAATTCATCAGTGAAGACAACCTGTCCTGGGTTTTCTTTTTGGGAGGATATTTATTACTGATTCAATCTCCATCTTGGTTATTGATCTATATCAGTTTTCTATGTCTTCAGGACTCAATATTGGTAAATTGTATGTGTAGAGAAATCTATCCATTTTCTAGACTTTCCAATTTGTTGTCAAAAAAGCCGTTTGTAATAATTCCTAATGATTATTTTCATTTCAGTGGAATTGGTTTTAACAATTCCTTTTTCATCTTTAATTTTATTAATTTGGGTTCTCTCCTTTTTACTAGTTGCACCAATGGTTTATTACTTTTGTTAATTTTTTTTCAAAAACACAGCTCTTCATTTCTCTAATCTTTTGTACGGAATTTTTACTTTGATTTTGTTATTTTTTTTCGGTAAATTTTATTTCTTTCCTTCTACTAATTTTGGATTTGCTTTGTTCTTATTTTCCTAGGTCCTTGGATGCATTTTTAAATCATTTACTTGATGCCTTTCAAATTTCTTGATGTAGACACTAATTGCTGTAAATTTTCTTTAACATTGCTTTTGCCATATCTCATAAGTTTTGATACGTTGTATTACTATCTTCATTTGTTTCCAGGAATTTTTTGATTCTCTTTTTGATTTCTTCTATTTCTCAATGTTTATCCAAGAGCATACTGTTCAGTCTCTATGTTTTTGTGTAGTTTCCAGAGTTTCTTGTGTTATTAATTTCTAGCTTCATTCCACTGTGGTCAAAAAAGATACATGGTGTGATTTTTTTTTTTAATTTGTTGAGACTTGTTCTATGGCCTAGCATATGGTCTATCCTAGAGAATGTTTCATGCACTGATGAAAAGAATGCGTATTCCCTGGCTACAGGATGAAATATCTATGGATGTCAATTAGATCCATTTGGTCAATGGTGTAGATTAGCTCTATTGTTTCTTTGTTGATTTTGTGCCTAGTTTATCTATCCATTGGTGAAAGTGGAGTGTTAAAGAATCCCATTATGACCATATTGAAGTATATGTCTCCTTTTAGGTCCACTACCTTTTGTTGTAAACAACTGGGTTCTCTATCATTGGTTGCATATACATTTACTGAAGTCACATCTTCCTGTTGAGTTGATCCTTACTCATTATGTAATGACTTTTCTTTTTTAATAGTTCGTGTTTTAAATTCTATTTATGTGGATATCTTGAGTCTAATAGTCACTGGCAGTACCGAAATGAAGTTTTAGTGCTCTAGTCTAAGTACTAGAAAAATAGAACATTACTTTCCTGTGTAACAAATAGGTTTAAAAAAATGTCCTGGGGATAGGCATTTGGTACAGTAGTTAAGGTGCTGCTTGCGAGGCCTACATCTCATGTCAAAGTACCTGGGTTTGAGTCTTGGCTCTGCTTTTGATTCCATCTTTCTGTTAAAGGCAGCAGGTGATGGCTCAACTAGTTGGGTCCTTCATACCTACAAAGGAGACCCAAATTGAGTTTTAGACTCCTGACTTCAGCTTGGCCAGCCATGCTGGGTAAAGATAGGTGATCTCTCTTTTGTCTGTTTCTGTCTGTTATTTTCAAATGAAAATAAAATAGAATAAATAAATAAGTAAACTTTAAAAATCATGTTGGTAAGTAAAGTTCAACACAAATATCTGGAGGTGCCTTATCACTCAACTGTGAGTCTTGTCAGGAAAGGAGCAGCTCCTATCAAAGTTCTTTTTCAGATAGTGAGTGTTGACTCTGCACAGAAATAACTGCTTAAGGAGGGTGTGTTTTCGCCAGGCAAGAAAAATATTTGAAAATTTAATCTAAAGAATGGAGCTACAAAGCTTCCTATGCATAGTAAAATAAAACTTGGGGAATTTCCTGCATTCTTTTCCATAATGCGTGGTTTTCAGAAAGTTATTCTCAGGCATGGGGAATGCTATAAGTTATATGGGAAACTTTTGCTTACATTACTACCCAAATAATTTCCTGGAGTCATCCTAGTGCATAGCTTCCTTTCCCTCGTGGTTCTGGATCTTACTTGCTTGAAATTGTTCCAGTGTCCAGGGTAAAGCAAAGCTCAGAAAGTACATGGTTGTTGAACAGACAAATGAATCAGTGGATGAGTGGATTATATTTTATATTCTGCCAAAAGAAGAAATTGTGCATCATAATTCTTCACCCCTAACTGCAACACTAACTATTCATAAAATAGGGACTTTTAAAAAATTGCTTAAAGTAGACTAGCATGGAAACAGTAAATCTTTCTTTGGATTGTTTTTCATAAAAATTATCATATACAATTGCCGTGTTAACAAATCTACAATGTTAATTTCTGCTTTCACAACTGTGGTTTGTTTACTGTTGCAAAATTACAAGGTGTGAAATTCTTTTCTGCATTAGTTCCCTGACAATGTTCACTAAAGAAATAGAGAGGATTGGATGTTACCTCAGAGATGGGTGTGTATGTGGACCATTGCTAATTGAGAGGAAAAAATATGTATTAGTCAAATTTCATCTTGAGGGAAAAAATAAAATTGTAGATGATATAAAATATATTTGATTTAATCAGCATTGAATACTTGTAGAATCAGAAATTATCTTCCTAAAAGCAACTGAAAATATGGCAAATATACATACATTTGTGTCAGTTGCTTCCTTTCATAAATTTCCTTGAACTTAGCTTCATATTTAAAAAGTGATATAGGAGAAAGCTTCATGTGTCTACATAAAATAATTTTTATGCACAAATAATTGGTATCAAATTTAAGTGTCTTGTTTGTGTGATCCCTTTGACACTTAGACCTATCAGTGTGATCAATTGTGAACAGAAACTGATCACTTTGACTAGTGAGATGACATTGGTACACGCCACCTTGATGGGATTGAATTGGAATCCCCTGGCACATTTCTAACTCCACCATTTGGGGCAGGTCCGATTGAGCATGTCCCAAATTGTACATCACCTCCCTCTCTTATTCCCACTCTTATATTTAACAGGGATCACTTTTAAGATTAATTTAAACACCTAAGAATAATTGTGTGTTAATTAAAGTGTTCAATCAATAGTATTAAGTAGGACAAAAAATACTAAAAGGGATAAAGTATTAAATTGTTCATCAACATTCAGGACAAGGGTTGATCAAGTTACTGTTTCTCATTGTGTCCCTTTCACTTCAACAGGTTTCCTTTTTTGTGCTTGGTTAGTTGTCACCGATCAGGGAGAACATATGATATTTGTCCCTTTGGGACTGGCTTACAAGACTAGTATCTGCTCATACTAACTGATAGAATAAAAAAGGGAGAGAACGATCCAACATGGGAATTGGGATACACAGCAGACTGGCAGAATGGCAGATGTCCTAAACAGCACTCTGGCCTCAGAATCAGCCCTTAAGGCATTCGGATCCGGCTGAAGAGCCCATGAGAGTTTCTCAGGCATGGAAAGCCAAGACACTCTGGCAAAAACAAACAAACAAACAAACAAACAAAAAAAAAACCAACCTAAATGAAAGATCTCTGCGAGTGACATCTCAGTAGAAAGAAAGGGCCATCAAAGTAGGAGGTACCTTTCTCTGAAGGGAGGAAAGAACTTCCACTTTGACTATGACCTTGTCTAAATAAGATTGGAGTCAGCGAACTCAAAAGGCTTCGATAACCTTGGTAACTCATGACTAGAGCCTAGGGAGATTACTGACACCATAAAAAAGAGTTTCAAATTGTTAAATCAACAACAGGAGTCACTGTGTACTTATTCCTCATGTGGGATCTCTGTCCTTCATGTGTTGTCCAATGTGAAGTAATGCTATAACTAGCAATGAAACAGTATTTTACACTTTGTGTTCTGTGTGGGTGCAAACTTTTGAAATCTTTACTTAATATATACTAAATGGATCTTCTGTATATAAACAGAATTGAAAATGAATCTTAATATGAATGGAATGGGAGAGGGAGCAGGAGATGGGAGGGTTGTGGGTGGGAGGGAAGTTATGGGGGGTAAAGCCATTGTAATCCATAAACTGTACTTTGGAAAAATTATATGTACTAAATGAAAGTTTATAAAAAACAAAATTGTCATTTCAGGCCAACTGCATAAAATGAAATATTTAACTTCACACAAGTTAAGTCTTTTATGTTAAGATTTTACCTTGTATAATGAAAGCTTGAGTTTAGAAATTGCAGTCTGTGGGGCTGGCGCTGTAGCTCACTTGGTTAATCCTCCACCTGCGAAGACGGGATCCCATATGGGTGCCAGGTTCTAGTCCCGGTTGCTCCTCTTCCAGTCCAGCTCTCTGCTGTGGCCCAGGAAGGCAGTGGAGGATGGCCCAAGTGCTTGGGCCTTGCACCCACATGGGAGTCCAGGAGGAAGCACATGGCTCCTGGCTTCAGATCTGCACAGCGCCGGCCATAGTGGCCATTTAGGGGAAACCAACAAAAGGAAGACTTTTCTCTCTGTCTCTTTCTCTCACTGTCTAACTCTGTCAAATAAATAAATAAAAAGAAATTGCAGTCTGCACCTGCCTATGTATTTTTCTAATCTTCATACTCTGAGAATGATTAGGTTTTAGATCCTTTGAGTTTTCCCTGAGGCTTTCTCTAAACACTGTGTATTCTTTTTCTTTAAATTCTCAAAGAACTCTATCAAGCCATTACATGATTTTCTTGTCTTTTTTGTCGCTATTCTTCTCTCTTGGAAAAATAGCTTTCATGAGATCAAGATTCCAAAATTTCTGTTTGATTGTGCCACTTCTATGATAAAACTTTCATTGATTTTCTAGATGCTTCTAGAATAAAATCCAAACATCCACACTTGAAAGTCAAGATGCTCTATGGTTTCAACATTGTCTGTGTTTCAAATATAAGTGTATCCCTAAAAGTCTCTGAAATGATCCTGATTATGTAACTGGTTGCATTCACTTTTCCCTGGACATATGCTTCTTTTGTTCCTATCCAAGCAACATAATACCTTCCTATTGAAATCCTTTAAATATAGGAAGGTATTTTTAAAAGTTTGTGGAAAACAAAATTAAGAGGTAAGTTTATTTTGGTGAACGAAGTTTTTTAAAGATTTATTTATTTGAAAAGCAGACAGAGTGATGAGAGAGAGAGAGAGAGAGAGAGAGAAATAAAGATCTTCCAACCACTGGTTCCCTCTCCAAATTCCCAAAAGAGCCAAGACAGTGGCAGGCTGAGAGGCTGAGGTGAAGAGCCAGAGCCAGGAACTCCATCCAGGTATTCCTGTGGGTAGCAGGGACCCAAGTACATTTGCCATCATCCACTGTCCCCTAGATGCATTACCTGGAAAGTGGTTTAGAAGCAGAGTAGGCAGGACTTGATGCAGCCCTCAAACATGGGATGCGAGCTTACCAAGCAGCAACTTAATTGACTGGGCCATTATGCCCTTCCAGCCAAAAAAAAAAAAAAATGTAATATATGCATAGACTATCCAAAAGGTTTATGGAAGATACATACTACAGAAAAACTATACATGAATTTCCAAAAAAAAAAGTGCCAAAATAACCTTCTCTCAATTCCACTTTGAAGAACTCTTGTAATTTCAACTTGCAGAAATTATCTGTAGCTGTATTCTCGACCATGATATCCAAAAGTGATTTCTCCCTCCCAAGAATTCTTTAAATCCTAGTTGGAATGATTTTCAATATCCTGTAAATATTTAGCACTGCACCCGTGTGTCTGTTTTCTTCAAAAATAGTGTACAATGGAGTTCATCTTCTAAAAATTTTGTGGAACTTTCTACCTAGATATGTGTGTGTGTGTGTGTGTGTGTGTGTGTGCGTATGAGAAAGAGAGAGAAATTTATGTATAAAGACTTTAAATTAATGATTAAATGTCTTAATAAACATGGAACTATGTGGCTTTTCTATTTTCAGCTAGTAAATGTCTTTTTCAGGGAATTTGTCCATTTTATCTAATGTATTGAATGTATTGGTTTAAAACTGTGTACTCAGTGCGTTTCTGTTTTATTTTCTGCCCTTTATGATCACTGATCTCTTTATCTGTGGAATCTAATCTGCTTTTAAGTTTATCCAATGACTTTTTAATTTCAGATATTTAATTTTTCAACTGTAGAGATTCCGTTTTTTTTTTAATAAATTCAATTTCTCTTCTCATTTTGGTCATGAATTCCTGTAAGACCTTAAATGTAATGATAACTGAAAAACCTAATCTGCTGACTATCTCTAGGTAATTTCTGGATGCATTTTATTGATTGACTTTTTTGTGGTTATCAATCATATTTTCTTGCTTCTTTACGTTGTGTAGAACCTTTTATTGAACACTGATCATTGGTGATGTTTCATTTTTGACTGTCTAGATTTTATTTTCTTCCTTTAAAGAATATTGATTTTGTTTGATCAGAAAACAATTTAGGTAACAGATTAATATTTTCTTTTTTTAAATTTTATTTAATAAATAAAAATTCCCAAAGTACAGTTTATGGATTACAATGGCTTTTTCCCACCCATAACTTCCCTCCCACTCACACCCCTCCCATCTCCCACTTCCTTTCCCATTCCATTCAAATCAAGATTCATTTTCAATTTCTTTATATACAGAATATCAATTTAGTATATATTAAGTAAAGATTTTAACAGTTTGCAGCCACACCAAAACACAAAGTGTAAAATACTGCTTGAGTACTAGTTACAGCATTAATTCACATTATACAACACATTAAGTACAGAGATCCTACATGAGGAATAAGTGCACAGTGACTCCTGTTGTTGACTTAACAATTTGAAACTTTTGTTTATGGCATCACTAATCTCCCTAGGCTCTTCTCATGAGTTGCCAAGGCTATGGAAGCCTTTTGAGTTCACCGACTCCGATCTTATTTAGATAAGGTCGTACTCAAAGTTGAAGTTCTTTCCTCCCTTCAGAGAAAGGTACCTCCTACTTTGATGGCCCATTCTTTCCACTGGGATTGCGATCTCACTCGCAGAGATCTTTCTTTTAGTTCCTCTTTTTTTTTTTTTTTTTTTTGCCAGAGTGTCTTGGCTTTCCATGCCTGAGAAACTCTCATGGGCTCTTCAGCCGGATTCGAATGCCTTAAGTGCTGATTCTGAGGCCAGAGTGCTATTTAGGACATCTGCCATTCTGCCAGTCTGCTGTGTATCCCAATTCCCATGTTGGATCGTTCTCTCCATTTTTTATTCTATCAGTTAGTATGAGCAGACACTAGTCTTGTTTATGCAATACCTTTGACTCTTAGACCTATCAGTATGATCAATTGTGAAATGAAATTGATCACTTGAACTAGTGAGATGACATTGGTACATGCCACCTTGATGGGATTGAATTGGAATCCCCTGGCACTTTTCTAACTCTACCATATGGGGCAAGTCTAATTGAGCATGTCCCAAATTATACCTCTCCTCCCTCTCTTATTCACCCTCTTATATTTAACAGGGATCACTTTTCAGATAAATTTAAACACCTAATTGTGTGCTAATTACAGAGTTCAATCAATAGTATTAAGTAGGACAAAAAATACTAAAAGGGATAAAGTATTAAGTTGTTCATCAACAGTCAGGACAAGGGTTGATCAAGTTACTGTTTCTCATAGTGTCCATTTCACTTTGACAGGTATTTTTTGTGTGTGTGCTTGGTTAGTTGTCACCAATCAGGAAGAACATATGATATTTGTCCCTTTGGGACTGGCTTATTTCACTCAGCATGATGTTTTCCATTTTGTTGTAAATGACCGGAGTTCATTGTTTTTTTAGTGCCATATAGTATTCTATAGAGTACATGTCCCATAATTTCTTTATCCAGTCTACTATTGATGGGCATTTATGTTGAATCCAGGTCTTAGCTATTGTGAATTGAGCTGCAATAAACATTAAGGTGCAGAAAGCTTTTTGTTTGCCAATTTAATTTCCTTTGGGTAAATTCCAAAAAGTGGGTTGGCTGGGTTTATAGTAGGGTTATATTCAGGTTTCTGAGGAATCTCCAGACTGACTTCCATAGTGGCTTTACCAGTTTGTGTTCCCACCAACAGTGGGTTAGTGTCTCTTTTTGCCCACATCCTCACCAACATCTGTTGCTGGTAGATTTCTGTATGTGAGCCATTCTAACTGAAGTGAGGTCAAACCTCATTGTGGTTTTGATTTAAATTTCCCTGATGGCTAGTGATTGTGAACATTTTTTCACATGTCTGTTGGCCATTTGGGTTTCCTCTTTTGAAAAATGTCTATTGAGGTCCTTGGCCCATCTTTTAAGTGGGTTGTTTGTTTTGATGTTGTAGAGTTTCTTGATCTCTTTGTAGATTCTGGCTTTTAAACCTTTATCTGTTGCATAGTTTGCAAATATTTTTTCCCATTCTGTCGGTTGCCTTTTCACTTTCAAATCTGTTTCTTTTGACGTACAGAAACTTCTCATATATATATATATATATATATAGCTTTTATTTAAAGAATATTAATTTCCAAAGTACAGTTTATGGATTACAATGGCTCCCCCCCAACTTCCCTCCCACCCGCTACCCTCCCCTTTCATGCTCCCTCTCCCCTGCATTCACATCAAGATTCATTTTCAATTCTCTTTATACACAGAAGATCAGTTTAGTACATATTACGTAAAGATTTCAACAGTTTGCCCTCACATAGAGACACAAAGTGAAAATACTGTTGGAGTACTAGTTATAGTATTAATTCACAATGTACAGCACATTAAGGACAGAGATCCTACATGATTTTTTTAAAGAATTGATTAATTATCTATGCAATTTCCGTTTAACACCAAGATTTTTGAATCATTTGCAATTATCTTTATATACAGAAGATCAATTTAGTATATACTATGTAAAGATTTCATCAGTTTGCACCCACTCAGAAACACAAAGTGTAAAAATACTGTTTCAGTACTAGTAATAGCATTATTTCACATTGGAGAACACATAAGGACAGATCCTTCATGAGACGTAAGTACACAGTGACACCTGATGTTGATTTAACAATTTGACACTCTTGTTTATGGCGTCAGTAATCTCCCTAGGCTCTAGTCATGAGTTGCTGAGGCTATGGAAGCCTTTAAGGTTCGCCGACTTCGATCTTATTCCGACAGGGTCATAGTCAAAGTGGAAGTTCTCTCCTCCCTTCAGAGAAAGGTACCTCCTTCTTTGATGGCCCCGTTCTTTCCACTGGGATCTCACTCGCAGAGATCTTTCATTAAGGTCTTCTTTTTTTTTTTTTTCCAGAGTGTCTTAGCTTTCCATGCCTAAAATATTCTCGTGGGCTCTTGAGCCAGATCCGAATGCCTTTAAGGGCTGATTCTGAGGCCAGAGTGCTGTTTAGGACATCTGCCATTCTGCCAGTCTGCTGTCTATCTCGTTTCCCATGCTGGATCATTCTCTCTCTTTTTCATTCTATCAGTTAGTATTAGCAGACACTAGTCTTGTTTGTGTAATCCCTTTGACTCTTAGACCTATCAGTGTGATCAACTGTGAACTGAAATTGATCATTTGGACTAGTGAGATGGCATTGGTACATGCCACCTTGATGGGATTGTATTGGAATTCCCTGGCACATTTCTAACTCCATCATTTGGGGCACGTCTGATTGAGCATGTCCCAAATTGTACATCTCCTCCCTCTCTTATTCCCACTGCCATATTTCACAGGGATCACTTTTCAGTTTAAATTTAAACACCTAAGAATAATTGCTTGTTAATTACAGAGTTCAACCACTAGTACTAGGATAACAAAAAAATACTAAAATGGATAAAGTATTACATTGTACAACAACAGTCAGCACAAGAGCTGATCAAGTTACTGTTTCTCATAGTGTCCATTTCACTTCAACAGGTTTCCCCTTTGGTGCTCAGTTAGTCGTCGCCAATCAAGGAAAACAAATGATATTTGTCTCTTTGGGACTGGCTTAATTCACTCAACATGATGTTTTCCAGATTCCTCCATTTTGTTGCAAATGACCGGATTTCATTGTTTTTGACTGCTGTATAGTATTCTGTAGAGTACATGTCCCATAATTTCCTAATCCAGTCTACTGTTGATGGGCATTTCACAATAGCTAGGACTTGGAACCAACCCAAATGCCTATCAACAGAAACTTCTCAATTTGATGCAAGCCAAATGTTAATTTTGGCTTTGACTGCCTGTGCTTCCGGTGTCTTTTCCAAGAAGTCTTTGCTGGTGCCTATATTTTGCAGGGTTTCTCCAATGTTCTCTAATAATTTGATGGTGTTGGGTTGTAGATTTAGATCTTTAATCCATGTTCAGTGGATTTTTTGTGTAAGGTGTAAGGTATGGGTCTTGCTTCATGCTTATGCACATGGAAATCCAGTATTCCCAGAACCATTTGTTGAACATACTGTCCTTTCTCCAGGAATTGGTTTTAGTTGCTTGATCAAATATAAGTTGGCTATAGATGTTTGGATTGATTTCTGTTGTTTCTATCCGTTCCATTGTTTTATGCATTTGTTTCTGTACCAGTACCATGCTGTTTTGATAACAACTCTCCTGTAGTATGTCCTGAAATCTTGTATTGTGATGCCTGATGCCTCTGGCTTTGTTTTTGTTGTACAAGATTGCTTTAGCTATTTGAGGTCTCCTGTGTCTCCATATGAATTTCAGCATCATTTTTTTCTAGATCTGAGAAGAATGTCTTTGGTATTTTGATTGGTATTGCAATGAATGTATAAATTGCTTTTGGGAGAATGGACATTTTGGTTATGTTGATTCTTCCAATCCATGAGCATGGAAGATTTCTCCATTTTTTGGTATCCTCTTCTATTTATTTCTTTAAGATTTTTGTAATTCTCACTGTAGAGATCTTTAACATCCTTGGTTAAGTTTATTCCAAGGTATTTAATTGTTTTTGTGGCTATTATGAATATGATTGATCTTAGCAGTTCTTTCTTATCTGTGGCATTGCCTGTGTATACAAAGGCTGTTGATTTTTGTGCATTTATTTTATATCCTGCTACTTTGCCAAACACTTCTATGAGTTCCTATAGTCTCTTAGTAGAGTTCTTTGGGTCCCCTAAATAAAGAATCATATCATCTGCAAAGAGGGATAACTTGAGTTCTTCCTTCCCAATTTATATCCCTTTAATTTCTTTTTCTTGCCTAATAGCTCTGGCTAAAACTTCCAGAACTATATTGAATAGCAGTGGTGAAAGTGGGCATCCCTGTCTGGTACCAGATCTCAGTGGAAATGCTTCCAACTTTTCCCCATTCAATAGGATGCTGTTGGTGGGTTTTTCATAAATTGCTTTGACTGTATTGAGGAATGTTCCTTCTATATCTAATTTGCTTAGAGTTTTCATCATGAAAGGATGTTGTATTTTATTGAATGCTTTCTCTGCATCTATTGAGATAATATATGATTTTTCTTCTGTAGTTTGTTAATGTGGTGTATCACATTGATTGATTTGTGAACACTGAACCATCCCTGCATACCAGGGATAAATCCCACTTGGTCTGGGTGGATGATCTTTCTGATGTGTTGTTGCATTCTATTGGTCAGAATTTTATTGAAGATTTTTGTGTCTATGTTCATCAGGGATATTGGTCTGTAATTTTCTTTCAGTGCTGCACTGAAACAGATTAATATTTTCAAAGTGTCTTTTTAAACTCTGACTAGGGCTTTTTAGGGTGGCAGAAGCCTAGCAGAAAAACCTGACTCCGGAAACCCTTCCGGAACTGGTGATTCACATTTTATTGCCCAGATAAATTAGGCCTTCTCCCATGTCATGGCTTTTCTCAGACCTTTAGTGCATATTTAGAATATGCATTGAGTTCTCTTTACTTGGGCTGTTTGAAACTTGAACACAGTCTATCTGTGTAAGCTCTAGCAGTTGTTAAATGTATGGTTGCTTGTTAGTTACTTCAATTTGATTAAGTGTCCATAGGCATGGAACCCTTTATTTCACCAAACACCCAAAGATAGTGCTCTGCAGGTTTCTGATGCTCTCATTCTGTGTACTTCCTTCTCTCCATTGCTCTCCTGCTATTTCAGATACCCCAGCTTCTTCAAGTTATGAATCATGAAACTTATGTGTTTGGCCTAGTTGTTTGTGTGTGTGTGTCTCTGGCAGAAAGCTCGGATGATCACAGGAGTCACTCTGTTGTTTGTTTCCCTTCCCTCAGAGATCCTTGCTTCGTGGTACTGCTGTCCAACAATTACAAACATTATATATTTTGTCCAGCTTCTTGTCTGTATACAGCAGGAGGCCTAGTCCAACACCTATTGCTTCATGATGGCCAAAACCAGAGGCTCATATCACCAAAATATGATTGTTGTAATCAGAATGTTTTCACTACAATGGATTTTCTATTAGAAAAGAATTTCTAAATCAGTTTTCTATTTGAAACAATCAAATACTTTTTACTTTTAAAACAAACATTCTTTTATAGAAATTATTTCTGTATAATCTTTAGAAGTGATGACATTGGAGGCAGTGTTTGGTGTAGCATATTAAGCAGCTGCCTGTGGTACCAGCATCCCAAATAGGCACTGGTTCGAGTCCTAGCTGCTGCACTTCCTGTCCAGCTCCCAGCTAGTGTGAATGGGAAGGCAGTGGAGGGTGGCACAAGTTCTTGAGCTCCTGCACCTGCATGAGAAACCAGAGGAGACTCCTGGCTTCTGGTTTCAGCCTGGCCTAGCCCCAGCTATTGCAGCTTTCTGGGGCGTGAACCATCGATGAAAGAACTCTCCTTTCTGTCTTGCCTCCTCTCGATAACTCTGCCTGTCAAATGAAATAATTATCTTTAAAAAATGATGATATTCATTGATAAGGTTGATTGTGTTATTGGTCACAGTCTCTGCAATCTACCATGGTAATTGGCTCTGGCGAAGTTTATCACTGATATAATCATGGCTGAATCATTTTTAAAAAGGATGTATTTTATTTTTTATTTGAAAGGCAGAGTTACAGGGAGAGAAACAATATAGAGAGAGATAGAAAGATATACAAAGAGAGAGAGAGAGAGAGAGAGAGATTAAAAGAAAGAGGAAAAGAGGAAGAGAATCTCTCATCAGCTGATTCACTCCCTAAATGGTCACAAGAGCCTGGGCTGGTCCAGGCTGAAGGCAGGAGCTTAGAGCTCCATCTGGGTCTCCCACATGGGTGACAGGACCCAAGAATTTTGGCCATCATTTGCTGTCGTCCCAGTTGCATTAGCAAGGAGCTGGATCAGAAGTGGAGCATCTGGGACTTGAACCTGCACTCATAAGGGATGCTCTCATTGCAGGCAGCAGATTAACTCACTGTATAACAATGTGGCTAAAAAAATATTCTATCATCATCTAACTTAATTTTTCAAATTTTACCTCATCCCTTCAAAATCAATACTCTCTAGTGGTCCTCCTTCCTATTTTCAAATTCTCATTTACTATTTTTTCATCTTCTAATGATGACTTGAATGTTTGTGTTATCCAGGACTCTGCTGTTGGGACTTTTCCCTCTTGAAAAGGTTATCTGTTTCTTTTACTTTTTTGAGGTTTTGAGATAACAGATTTTTAATTTACATTATACTCATGGGCTTAATGCTCCATCAAACAAAGAGGTCAACAAGAAAATAGTGGACAGATCCTAGATTGGCAGGAATATAGAAAAAGAATGTAAACAATAATCAAATGGCAAAATGACCATTTTACCATATATAGTAAATGTTAAAATAATCACAGGTCATTAAACCTATAGTTGTATAATATTCTTAACCATTGTTCAACAAAGATACAAAACAAAATCTGGCAAGACTGTATCTGCAGCAATACTGATACAGACATTTTTTTTTTGACAGGCAGAGGTAGACAGTGAGAGAGAGAGAGAGAGAGAGAGAGAGGTCTTCCTTCCATTGGCTCACCCCCCAAATGGCCACAACAGCCGGTGCACTGCGCCAGTCTGAAGCCAGGAGCCAGGCACCTCCTCCTGGTCTCCCATGCAGGTGCAGGGCCCAAGCACTTGGGCCATCCTCCACTGCCTTCCCAGGCCACAGCAGAGAGCTGGAATCATTTCTTTTTTTTTAAGTTGTTTTTTTTTTAAATTTTAGTTCCCACATAAAATTGAGTGCATGTGGTATTTGTCTTTCTGAGTTTGGCTTATTTCACTCACCATTATGTCCTCCAGTTGCATCTTTTTTTCCTACAAATGGTTGAATTTAATTCACTTTTATATTATTTTATAGCTGAATAATATTCCATTGTGTGTGTATACCACATTTCCTCTAGCCATTCATTTAATGATGGACACTTTGGTTGACTCCATATTTTGGCCATTGTGGACAGTGCTGCTATAAACATGGTGGTGCAGGAAATTTCTTTGGAACATTTCATGTGTTTTGGATACATAGCCAGAAGTGGGATTGCTCAATCATATGGCAAGTCCATTTTTAGTTTTTGAAGAAATCTCCATACTGCTTTCCACAATGGTTACACTAATTTACACTCCCACAAGCAATGTATAAATGTTCCCCTTTGTCCACATCATCAGCAGTATTTGTTATTCTCTGTATTTTGTATTTTAGCTATTCTGAGAGAAGTGAGGTGATATCTCACTGTGGTTTTGATTTACAGTTCCCTGATGGCTAGTGATATTGAGCAAGTTTTCATATATTTGTTGGCCATTAGCATTTCTTCTTTTGAGAGCTGACTATTGAGGTAATTTGCCTGTTTATTAACTGATTAGGTTGTTTTGTTGCAATTTTTAAGTTGTTGATATGTTGATATCAATCCTTTGTTGGATATGTACCTTGCAAATATCTTTCCCATTCTATTGAATGTCTTTTCACTCTATTGATCATTCTCTTTGCTGCTTGGAAGCTTCTGAGTTTGACATAATCCCATTTATTTACTTTTTCTTTTGCTGCCTGTGCTTTGAGATCTTATTCAAAAAGTCATCACCTATACCGATATCTTACAATGTTTCCCTAAATTTTCTTCCAGCAATGTCTGAGGTCTTAAATTAAGGTCTTTGATCCGTCTTGAGTTGATTCTTGTTTATGGTGAGAGGTATGGATCTAATTTCTGATTTTATTTTTTAGATGTATACATCCAGCTTTGCCAGTGCCGTCTGTTGAAGAGATTATCCTTACTGCACTATATGATCTGAACACTTCTTGTCAAACATCAGTTGGCTGTATGTATATCGCTTAATTCCTGGGCTCTATTTTCTGTTCCATTGACCCAGGGATTTTTTATGCCAGTACCGTGCTGTTTTAATCACTATAGATTTGCAGTATATTTTGAAGTCAGGTATTATTATGCCTCAAGCTAGATTTTTTTTTTTTTTTTTTTGCTCAGGATTGTTTTGGCTATTCTGGGTCTTTTGTGATTCTAAATGAATGAATAAATGAATGAAATCAGGAGGGAGAAATGAAAGAAGCATCACTATATCCTTTTTAAAAAATGATTTATTTTATCTGAAAGGCAGAGTTACAGAGAGGCAGAGGCAGTGAGAGAGAGAGAGAGAGAGAGAGAGAGAGAGAGATCTTCTGTCTGCTGGTCCACTTCTCAAATGGCCACAATGGCTGGAGCTGAGCCAATCTGAAGCCAAGAGCCAGGAGCTTCCTCCAGGTTTTCCACACAGGTGCAGGGGCCCAAGGACTTGGGCCATCCTCTACTGCTTTCCCAGGCCACAGCAGAGAGCTGGATTGGAAGTGGAGCAGCCAGGGCCCCAACTAGTGCCCATACTGGATGCCGGGATGCCGGCACTGCAGGAGGCAGCTTTACATGCTATGCCACAGCACCAGCCCTGGCCTCTCATTATATTCTTAGAATTCTATCTATGAGCCAGCCTAGTCCTTGGATCCCTGCACCTGTGTGGGAGACCTGGAGGAAGCCCCTGGCTCTTGGTTTCAGATTGGCTCAGCTCCAGCCATTGTGGCCATGTAGGGAGTGGACCAGCAGATGGAAGACTTCTCTCTCCCTCTCTCTCTGCCTTTGCCTTTCTATAACTCTGCCTTTCAAATAAAATGAATTTAAAAAAAGAATTACATCGATGAAGTACATTGAATCTGTTAAAAGCCAAAAGACTAAAAATTAATTAATAAATTAATTTTTTTAAAAAAAGTTTATTTCTGGGCCCATTGTGCTCTGGGTTTCATCTTTGTGATGGCTTTCAAATCGGATGAATGAAGCTTTGTCTCCAGCCCAGGCATCTCTTCTGAGTGTGATGATAATATGTCTCAATTGTATCCCTCTGAGATCTGTCTCAGAAATTAATGGGGGTCCTAAATTGTCCCCACCACTTACCACAAACCTGCCTTTCATTCCACATTCCTCATTTTGGAATGTCACCAAGCTGTTCATGTCAAAAAGCTAAGAGCTACCATAGAAGTGTGTCTATTTCAATCATGATGTCCATCATCACTAAGTCCTGTTGACTATTACTTCTTATCCTCACTTTCTTTAATCTTAGGCTCCTCTCATCTCATTTTGCTATGGTAATGGTTTCCTAGTACATATTTGTCTATAGTTCCATGCTGTCATCTGACACCCATCATGTTGCTGCCTTTGTGAACATTTTTTTTTTGACAGGCAGAGTGGACAGTGAGAGAGAGAGAGACAGAGAGAAAGGTCTTCCTTTGCCGTTGGTTCACCCTCCAATGGCTGCCGCGGTTGGTGCGCTGCGGCCGGCGCACCGCGCTCATCTGATGGCAGGAGCCAGGTACTAGGTGCTTCTCCTGGTCTCCCATGGGGTGCAGGGCCCAAGCACTTGGGCCATCCTCCACTGCACTCCTGGGCCACAGCAGAGGGATGGCCTGGAAGAGGGGCAACTGGGACAGAATCCGGCGCCCCGACCGGGACCAGAACCCTGTGTGCCGGCGCCGCAAGGCGGAGGATTAGCCTGTTGAGCCACGGCACCGGCCCTCCTTTGTGAACATTTAAAGAAATCTGGAAATATGTGATGATCACCTGTTGAGAATGATCAGCTTACCCTTTTACCAATGGATGAATGGCAAAATACACATTCGAGAATATAAGAAACCCATCTACATCATCTCTCCCATCTGTGTTAATGTAGCTTCTCTGCAGTGCAGAGAAACCAAGAAAATCACCATAAATGGCAGGTTGATACAATTTTCTTAACATTCTTTTAATTTTTTCTTTCTTACTCTACTCCCACTACCAAAAGATATGCATGCTGATCTGAAGTAGGTATGTCAGGTAAACAAATAAGTGAATAGATGCTGTACTAGATTTACCATGAACATTCAGAATACACGGTAAAAAGTTAACTTTTATGCTTCATTATATATGAATATTAACATTCTAGCATTTTTAAATTCTATTAGAATTTTAATAATAGTTGTACTTCCATAGTCCCAATTTGATTCTATAAAATATTTTAATAATTTAAACCTAAAGAGTGTTTTCCTTTTAAAACTATTTTAAAATTTTTTATCCATTTGTTTATTTGAGAGGCAGAGAGGAAGAGGGAGAGTGGGGGAGACAGAGAGGACAAGAGAAGGGAGAAGAGATATAGAGACATAACTACACACACACACACACACACACACACACAGAGAGAGAGAGAGAGAGAGAGAGAGAGAGAGAGAGTGCTCCTATTGGCTGGTTCACTTTCTAAATGCCTTCTATGACTCCCAGCTGAAACTGAAGCCAGAAACTTGAACACAATCCAGTTTTCCCACATTTGAGACAGGAACCTAGTCATTTGAGCGCACCACTGCTTTCCAGGGTTCATACTAGCGAGAATCTGTAATCAGGATCTGGTCCAGGACTTGAACCCAGGCACTCTGATTTGGTATGATGTCTTAACTGCCTTGCTGACTGCTAGGCTACATACCACCCCAGAAAGAATATGTTCATTTTATATAAACATGTTGCTCTGGTGTATTGTTTTTGGTTTAGACCAGAAAAGTCTATGGAATGAGAATCCTTTATCATACATCACCTCTTTTGCCCTTTATGCATTTATATAAATATGTGTATATATATGTGTATATATATCACATGTGTACATTATATTTCTAATGAACATTTTGCCATTGCTAGTTTATTTACAGTTCTTTGGATCATTTTGGCACTTTGTTTTCCATTGTTTTGAATTACACAGTTGTATGAGACTTGGTTACAGTAACCAAATTGATGTTATATAACTCTATTCTAAATAGTTGGCAGAGAATTTGATTACAGAAGAACATATTTAACATAATTCCTTTTTCTTCCCCATATTTCTTTTCTCCTCACTTATTTAAAGGCATATTTTTCACTTTGTCAGAAATGGTTTTAGAATAAATACCTGGCATTCATCAACATAAAGTTTAAGATCTTCATTTCAGAAGCAGCAACATATGCTGGAAAGAAAAGCTAGTTTAAATAGCGAAATAATGTTTTTAATTAAAAAGCTTCATTTTTACTGATCCATAGGTTAAACATAAAGGAAAATTTAAAAGGGGAAAAATATATCGAGATGCATAAAGGACAGTTAATATCAAGGAATATTAGTATTCATCAGCAGAGAGCAGGTAAGAGGAAGCTAACTGCAAATAGACAGGTCAACTGCACTGTCAGCTTCTGCTGGGAGCATATTGGCTATTCTAAGATCAAATGTGAAAAGAGATGCGCTCTCATGGGTCGGCTTGAGCCATCTGGAGAATCACTGATGTGCTCTCAGCACATGGGTAAATTATAATTAAAGCTGGTTCTATAAATACAGAGGGAGATAGCGAATAATGGTGAGAGAGCAAGAGAAACCGTGAAGCGCTCACCTCTTCAGTTACATAAGATGCATGTGTGAGCATTTGCTTCTGGTCTGCAGTTGTGTGAAGGAAACGAAAAGAAATTAAGGGATTTTGACATTGAGATCATTCCACCACATTAGCTTAACTGTAAATTTAATATGAAATGATGATTGTTGCTAAGCTATGACACTCATTAATATGGGCTGAGGAAGGAATCGGTAAAATTGCAAGAGGGACTTTTAGGTCAAATTCACTGAACTGGGAAAGAAGACAGGGAAGAACAGAGTATCATCCTCTTCTTTCTGTGCTGATGTTTTCAAAAGTACATGCACAATTACAGTACAGCACTATCTGAAATGGACAGAAAAACAGCTTCTTGTGATAAACTGTCTCATTTGTTGATGAACTCTGAAATTCCGTATTAAAAATGAGTAAAAAATCACGATGTTAATCAAATCATTTCAGTATTTTGTTTCTCAGAGAGGCCTTTTTGCTACCAATTACTGCAAGTGGGATAATATTTTCAAAGCACACACTTCAAACAAAACAATATATAAAATAAAGATATGAGAGGGAGGCTGTTACCTTAGCAAGACACATCCTGATAAGAACACATCTCCCACCATGCATGGCTCTCCCCTGCCTTCGTCATTTGAAGAAGAACCATTGTTCAGGTGTCTCAGTGGGATACAACCTCCACTATAAAGAATAACTGTCACACTACCTTCTTAATCATGCATCCAATAATTTTTCATGATAATTATGGCACTTTAAAATACTTTGCCTTTGGAAGGGAATTAGAAAAGAAAATGGCAAGACTATAATACTGAAAAAATTTGGTACAGTCCTCAAGCCATGTGGATATTTGTAACTGTGGTTGAGGAGGAGAGCAAAGATTATCCTAGGTTTGTAGTGGAAATAATTCTTATTAATTGAGTGTATGACTAAACAGTTGGGTTAAGATTTTCACACATGGGCTGGTGCTTTGATGTAGTAGGCTAACCCTCTGCCTGTGGTGCCAACATCCCAGGACACCAGTTCATGTCCTGGCTGCTCCACTTCCAATCCAGCTCTCTGTTAATGGCCTGGGAAAGCAGTGGAAGATGACCCGAGTGCTGGGGCCCCTGCACCCACATGCGAGACCTGAAAGAAGCTTCTGGCTCCTGGCTTCAGATCAGCCCAGCTCTGGCCATTGCGGCCACTTGGGGACTGAACCAGTGGATGGAAGACCTCTCTCTCCCTTTCTCCCCTTTTCTGGCTGTAACTCTGACTCTCAAAGACATAAATGAATCTAAAAAAATATTTCATGTATTATTTCCTTTCATACAAGTAGATATTATTATATGTGCTTTACAGATGAAATATAAGTTTTATAGAAGCAACCTGACCAAATGATGGGATTCAAATTCAATAGAATCCAGGTTATAAACTGTTCCTGCATTTATAATTTGTTGTTTCTCCCTTGAATCTCACAGAATGTGTATCATCAACAGTTGTAATACATGGATTAAATCTAAATATCATTATAAAATCATACAGAAATTTAAGGTCTGATTATTTGGCAGAAAAAATATATTGACATAGCATTTTATAATTTTTGAAACTTTTTTACAAAGCTAAAACCTATTAAATATCATCCCATAGTTTCTTAAACATTTTTATATGCTTTAAATCATTTAATCTTTAAAATATTCCAGTAAAATGATGGATAGAACCATTATTTTCTCTACCAAGCAGATGCAATAACCAGAGTTTAGAGAGATCAAGTGATTCATCTGTAGTTCCAAAACTTATAAACTATAAAACTTACAAGCATAGAAACTAAGATTTAGACATAGGTCTTAAGATCCTAATCCCTTTTCACTGTTCTGGTGTCTTTTTTTTTTTTTTTTTTGACAGGCAGAGTGGACAGTGAGAGAGAGAGACAGAGAGAAAGGTCTTCCTTTTGCCTTTGGTTCACCCTCCAATGGCCGCCGCGGCAGGCGTGCTGTGGCCGGTGCACCGCGCTCATCCGATGGCAGGAGCCAGGTGCCAGGTGCTTCTCCTGGTCTCCCATGGGGTGCAGGGCCTAAGCACTTGGGCCATCCTCCACTGCACTCCCGGGCCACAGCAGAGAGCTGGCCTGGAAGAGGGGCAACCGGGACAGAATCCAGTGCCCTGACCAGGACTAGAACCTGGTGTGCCGGCGCCGCAAGGCGGACGTTCTGGTGTCTTAAGTAGAACAGTGTCAGCTCCTGCTGTAGATTGACTTATGGATTTGAGGTTTGCTATCAGATCTCTAAAATAGTATCACTTATGTGTCTAGAATCTATAGGGTCCATTTTAGTACGTTTACTTCATGTTTTCCTTAAGGCTTAGCCAGTTTCAGCATTCCTAACAAGTTAATTGCTCGTGACTAAAATTATTAATAATAATAATTACTAATTGCTGACATATAAAAACTGTCACTTGAAAGGCATGAGTGTCACTAACAGAGACATTCAAGGGCAAACTAACAATTACTCTGATTTCTCAATGTTTTTCTGCGCATTTCAGTGCAACCTAATTCTAAAGGATGTTTCTCCAATTTGAGCAAATATCTAGCTCAACAAGAGGGCTATAATCCACTTGGACTGGTAAAAATCCACCTGCTTAGCTTATTGTAGGTATCTAGTAATACATAGATATTTACTAATTAATGAAAAGATGATAAAGTAGCCTGATCCACTGACATAATTTCCTATAGCATCCTTAGGAGTTTTGCTATTTGTTTCCCCTTTTATTTATTTCTTTGTTTGTTTAATTTGAAAGCAGAGTGGGAGAGAGAGAGAGAGAGAAATCGTTCATCTGCTAGTTCACTCCCCAAGTCCCTCAACATTTAGGGATGGGCCAGACTGAATCCAGGAGTCAGGAACTTAGTCCAGGTCTCCTTTGTAGGTATCGAGGATCCAATGGTTTGTGCCAACATCTGCTGCCTCCCAAAGTGTGCATTAGCAGGAAGCTGGGATTGGGAACAAAACCAGGACTCAAAGCCAGACACTTTGAGATGAGACATAGGCATCCCAGCAGGCATCTTAACCATTAGGCCAAATGCCTATTCCAGTTTTGCTATGTTCTCTCATATAGTAATTTTTTCCAGTTTTTAATCTTATCAGAAATAAGTACATTAATGAAGCTGTATATATGTGTATGTACAGAGTATGTCACTGAATTAAGTCAAAGCTATGAATCTCTTTTTATTCTCGCTCATGAAACCGTTGGTTATATTGAAAATTTTGGGAGATATGTTGAAAATGAGCTATCAAAACATGATAATCTACATTTTAGAAAAGATTATCTAGAAATTACTTTTCTTGAAATAGATAGGCCAATGAAAAGCTATTGAAATATTCATTTGTGTGAAAATTTACAAAGTGGTACAACCTTTTTATCCTACCCAGCACATTGGATGGGCGCATTCTACTAATAACATTGAATATGTAACATGAAATGGGCTTGTGAAGAGATAGAAATGAGAGATATGCTTGAACAGGTGGTTCAGGTAGTTCTAATATTCCTCTCAAAGACTCCTTTCATTGAAGATGACTTGTCTATATTTCACTATGCTCAAAATAATAGATGCACAGATGGAAAGTTTTGCTTCATTAACTTCTGGCCTGTGATAATATGTTATAATTTAAAATCAAATAAAGATGTTAATCAGCATGAATTTTGAAATAGTTGGTACAGAGTATGTATAAACTCTACTTGTCTTAATTAATTGGAAATGATGCAAAGTGCATGCAGGATTAAAACCTATCTGGAACTGAATACCAACCTTGAAGAAGAAACTGAACCTATTTGATTCTCACTCTCTACTGAAGTGTGGAGAGGAGCCAGTGTTGTGGTGCAGTGGGTTAAGCTGCTACTTGGAACACTCAACATCTTTCATTAGAGTGCCAGTTTCAGTTCCTCCCCAGTGGTCTGCTACTCTGCTTCCAATCCATCACCCTGCTAATTTGCTTGGGATGCAGTGGATGGTGGCTCAAGTGCTTGAGTTCCTGCTACCCATGTTGGAGACCTGGATGGAGCTCCTGGTTCCTGGTTTCAGCCTGGTACAGCTCTAGCTTTTGTGGTGTTTGGGGAGTAACCACACATATGGAAGATCAATTTTTCTCTCTCTTTCTTTGTATTTCAAATAAATAAATATTTTTTAAAGAGCATTCACTGAGAAAACAGACTGTTCCTGATATATCTGGCAGACAATACTTGTTCAATAAAGTACTTGCTCTTTCCCTGGTCTCTGGTGTCCACAATTACACTTGAGTAACCCTTATTAAGGAGGCAGTTTAGCTGTTATATTTTTGTGGCCAGTTTTCCATTCATAGCCTGGGTTGGGGCTGGGAGATCCTGATCAGAGCTGAGCCATGGCATCAGTGTGGTCCTCTAATAAGAGTAAGAGCTTCCCAGGGAACAATGCATTCACTAGCACGGCACACAAAGGGTCGCAGGTAGCCTTTGTGCAGGCTCAGGGCAGGTCTGCCCTGGAATCTGTTATTGCCATCTCTTTCATACTTTCTAATCCTCACCTTTATCATTTGTTTTCTTCTCAGCCTGACAGCAAACTGATGATCCAAAGTCGTCGTCTTCTTCTTCTTCTTCTTCTTCTTCTTCTTCTTCTTCTTCTTCTTCTTTTTTTTTTTTTTTTTTTGCCAGGCAGAGTTAAACAATGAGAGAGAGAGAGACAGAGAGAGAGAGTTATAGACAGTGAGAGAGAGACAGAGAGAAAGGTCTTCCTTCCGTTGGTTCACCCCCCAAATGGCTGCTACGGCCGGCGCTGCGCTGCCCTGAAGCCAGGAGCCGGGAACTCCCTCCTGGTCTCCCATGCAGGTGCAGGGCCCAAGCACCTGGGCCATCCTCCACTGCCCTCCCGGGTCACAGCAGGGAGCTGGACTGGAAGGAGTGCAACTGGGACTAGTACCTGGGACCCCCAACTGGAACTAGAACCCAGGGTGCTGGCCCCACAGGTGGAGGATTAGCTAAGTGAGCCAGGGCGCTGGCCCCAAGATGTTATTCTTTTTTTTCTTTTTCTTTCTTTCTTTTTTTTTTGACAGGCAGAGTAGACAGTGAGAGAGAGATACAGAGAGAAAGGTCCTCCATTTGCCTTTGGTTCACCCTCCAATGGCCGCCGCAGCCGGCACGCTGTGGCCTGCGCACCACGCTGATCCGATGGCAGGAGCCAGGTGCTTCTCCTGGTCTCCCATGGGGTGCAGGGCCCAAGGACTTGGGCCATCCTCCACTGCACTCTCGGGCCACAGCAGAGAGCTGGCCTGGAAGAGGAGCAACTGGGACAGAATCCGCTGCCCCGACCAGGACTAGAACCCGGTGTGCCGGCACAAGGCGGAGGATTAGCCTATTGAGCCTCAGCGCCAGCCTTAGTCACCCATTTGAGTGACAGGGAGCCAAATATTTGAGTTACTTGCTGACTCCCAGGGTATGCATTAGTGGTAAGCTGGAGTCAGAAACAGAACCAAGACCTGAATCCAGACCCTCAAGTATGGGATGCAGGCGTCCCAGGTGGCAGTGCCCCCAACACTCACTGCCAAATATTTTGTGATGAAATTTGTTTCTTGGTTTCCCCATAACCCATGTCTACTGCTTGATCTTTAAGTATCGTCTTTGAAAATTGTCCTCACTGGATCTCTCTCTGCAAATTCAGAATTCTGTTTTTCTGCTGAATTATCCATTTTTGAATTCATTTTCCTTCCCCAAAAGAAGTGGAATGGTTCAATAGATGTCCAACGTAAGACACATGGATAAGAAAGAACTTGGGATACGATGGAGTTTGTCTTGCTCTGTGGCTCATTTGCTTCATCTTTGTAATGGGGATAATCATCTGCTATGACTCCCTCCATTTGTTCTTTCTTGCCTAGACACCTTCACTTCAGCCTTCAGCCTAAAGGCAAAGACCATTCACACTGGGATTGTATAGCATGAGAAATTTTTGCAGATGATGTTCCGAATACTCCATGTTTATGGTGATGAACCTTTAGATAATGCCTGTAGTGCTGCTTACTGACAGTCCTAGGGACATAAAGGGATTGTGGCTGCTCCTCCTCCTGGCTCCATCATTCGTTGAGACCTCCACAGCTAATCGGATGACCATGATTATAGCAGCAAGGGTCTGTGGCTCTGGATCTCTTCAAAAGATAAACTAGCAATTGAATTGTTTCGGTGCAAATAAGATTTGGCTTTTCAGAGCACTGAAAATAAAATTCTCATTTTTTTTTGTATTTTTATTATAAAATAGTAATAGCTGTCTCATGGTTGTTCTAGTTGCTGAAATGATTAAGGAATCAACTAGTTTAAGCAGTTTATAAAAACCTAAGCCTATTATAGTCAACCTTTGATTTTCTGTATCTCAAAATGACCTCTTTCCCAGGACTTTGATTTGAATCTTACTCTCTTGTGATGAAAAAAAAAAAAAAAACACCTCATTTTCATTTTACTTTGTAAGGATTTTCTTTACCCTTTTCTGTGCTTATCTGCCTCTCTTTCTGAAAATCAGCTTAGCAGATCCACTGTGACCTTTTCAATTAAATCCAAACATCTTACTTTTTATCAACTGAAGGTTGTGGCTTTGACATGAAATTGCCTAAAGTGACTTATCAAATTTTGCTTCTTAACACAGACTCACCCAGACCCACCTCACTGATGAGTTCCCAGGTAATAAAGACCATTCCAGAATAGAAACAACAACTCCAAATCTGAGCTGAATTTGCTTGAAGAATTGTGATTGGTTCATAGCAGATGACTCACTTTCCAGTAAATTCCAAGGTTGTGGTCATGCAATGTATGAGTCCTAGTGAGATAGAAGAGCACCTTAATAAAACAGCAGTCAACAGCCCTGGCATTCCACTCAGCAGTGCTGTGTGAAAACACAGGCAAAAATAAACCGGCTCTGAATCGTCTTTCTGGGAATATCTGTGCGTTGCAAGTGGCTCGTTCTTCCTGCAGAATCTTCTGTGCTTTCCTGGGAGAGGGCTGTGGAAGCAGGACCTGCTGTACTCTTGTGCCTTAATCACTTGTGTGGCAACACAGGGTAATATTACGGTGTCACCCAGCCAGCTGACAAGAAGAGATTAAACATTATTTCAGCAGCAATACATTCAAACTCCAAATTAGTCCGTGGAACTGTCATGACCTCCAAAGAACCCTGTTACGTGATTCGGAAGCAAGATGCAGCCGGTTTGTGGCCGAGATGGATTTTGGAAAAAGCAAATTCTGCCTTTTCTGCCTCAGTGGATGCAGTATAGCTGCTGAGAAGGGAGCTATCTGACACAGAAACTCGCAGAGTTATACAGCATGTTACTAAACAGGCTCACAGGACATTTATTTTCAGTGATAAGAATTATGTCCGTAATGATTTAAAATCATCATAGTCACCAGGGAGCTCCGCTGAATACCATATCTCTTTGGTGAGCACGTACTGCATAACCTTGGCGACAGTGATGGAAACCCCTGTCCAAAGGACAGCCTTGAAGTCTTTTTTGTCCTTTGTTCCTTTCATGTGGCAGATAGTACTTATGTAGTTTGAGTTCAAATCTGCCGATTCGCATTAGCATGTCATCCGCTTGGTTACCAGGAAAATGTGCCTGAAGAAAAGAATCAGAGCGTGTTCACGGTCATTAGGCTTGCATCATGAGCATGAATCAGCAGTTTGGAGATTTCATGGCTGGGGTTGAAGCAGGCGGGGAGCCAGTGCAGACGGAAACACTCCATGCTGCCTGGCTGCGCCTTCCCAAAGCTGGAGGCATAACATCCAGCCCTGGCTGAGGAGACCAGTGACACAAAAAGCTCCTAATTCCTGCGTATCTCAATCCCCTGACTCTTTGAACAAATACTAACCAACTGTACAGGACAATGTATATTTGACAGTGGTTATTTATGAATCATTATATTTAAAAGAAACAGATCAATGTCCCCAAAAGTGAAAATTAATTTACTTTGATTTGCTTTGGACAATTTATATCATTAGTGTTTAAAATCAGTTAAGTAATACGGCTTATTTATACTGTGCAAAATAAATGTATAAGAGAAGCGAAAGTATTTTGAACTCTTATAATGTTGGTAGTAGTATAGATAATTAATAGTTGCTTTTGCTCACTCCTGCAACTCCCATACATAAAACAATGTGAATCAAGCAATAGACACTCAAGAAATTATTAATAAATGAAGTTTGTCTTTCTGTCATTTTTGTATTTTTTCCACAATTTTTTAGGCAAAGTCATGGTTATATTTTCAAAGTACTGGGGCATTTTTGAAGCATTTTCCCACTATCTTACTAAGCCCTCTTAGTAAGAGAAAACAAAACACCCTTTAAAATTTCATTTTTTAGATGGGGAACCTAAGGCACAGACAGGTAAGGTGACTCATCCAGAAATGAAAGGAATCTCACTTTGATTATAGAGCAAGGCCTTTAACTCTAATCTCCTAGTTTTTTAGGGATTTTGTATTCTACCACAGTTAATAAGGCCCTCAGTCAAATCTCTGTACCTGTTATCATTTTGGTCTAAATCTCTGGTTTACAGAGTTGTATCTCATGGAGGTACTGTAACCAATGATGTAGGATCAATTGACCCCATTATCAGTCATGAACTTCGTGGAAATCTATGTTCACCAGTTTGTTTCCTAAGGAATCAGAAAGTTGAGAGCAGTTGCTTTCAGGACTAGTACTTGAGGAGTTGGGGTGGGGGGTGCTACAGCAGAGAAGGGGTGGAGTAGAAGAGGTTAGCACCAAAGACATGGTGGATACAGGATCCCTCAGTGTTCTCAGGAAGGACATCTGGGGAGGAAGACGGGCAATGCTTAAGCCAGACCACACTACCTTCTCCCTTGTGCCCATGACATCTTGTCTCCCTAATCTGTGGATTGTGAGCTTTGGCTTGCTCTCCCAGGTAGGATGCTCCATTTAATGGTATGTTGTTGATTTTCTGAATTCATTGGGTAGAAATATAATTTTTCACTGGGATCCTAATGGGTATTGTGAGTTTTAATTTAATTATTTTTTTAAAAGAATTATTCATTTATTTGAAAGGCAGGGTGACAGAGATGGGGGAGAGGGTGAGAGAGAGGAGAAATATCAATCTTCTATCTGATGACTGACTCCCAAAATGGCTACAATGGCCAAGACTGGACCAGGCAAAAGCCAGGAGCGCAGAATTCCATCTAGGTCTCCAATGTGGGTGGTAAGGGCCCAAGAACTTGGGCCATCTTCCACTGCTTTCCCAGACATATTAAAGGGAGCTGGAATGGAAGCAGAGCAGCTGAGACTCAAACTGACACTCCAATATGGGATGCCAGGGCTGTAAACTGTAGCTTAACTCACAGTGCCACATCAACCCCAAATTTTTCAAATCATTTGGACACACTTTGGGCCTCCTCCCAGGATGAGCACAAGCTACTAACATGCACCACTATAAATCTATATATTAAAAACCACCTTTTACATTAAAGCATTTGGAATGCTTTAATGGAATGATCAAAATATCCTCCTATTGTAGCACAGGCCTCTTTGGAGACCAGATCCCTAATGGGTGAAGAGAAAAATAAAATGTTATGTTATAAAGCCAAATCCCATGTACCTTTATCTAGATTCATGGCAGCAGCAAAGCAACTTTACAAAATCTGATTATAAATCACTGCATATTTTCTTAAATATAGGAAAGTATAAGTAAAAAATCAAGCAGTGAAATAAAAACTTTAATACAATTTGTGTGCATTTCTAAAATGACGCATATTGCAAAAATCAAAATAGAAATATTATTCATAAAGTGCTTCCATCAGAAAGAATTTAATAGAAATTATAATTGAATTTACTCAAATCCAATGTAAACTTTCCAGAACAGAGTACCACAATATGGAATTCATCTTCTTAAATGGTAGAGACTTGGGAATCACTATCATGCCATCCTTACATCAAAACTTACTTGTAAGCACACATAAGTGCTTGACCAGGCTTGCTACCGTAAGTCACTAAACCATTCTAAGGCCTTTTGTTCATATGTATGAAAAACAAGATTAGGCTTGGGGCACATTTAATGTTTTAAAACAACCAGTAGTTCATTTACTATAGCTTGTGGCCTGATAACATTCAGGAAGTAAATAGGTCAATTCAGCTTCAAGGTCTCAGAAATCACAGAAAAGCGGAAGAGTGACATGGCACTCTGTGCGTATCCATGGGAAGGACACACATTTTGTGTGAAGAGTTGTTTTCGTTCCAACAACCCTTTACACCTGTGAGAAACTCTTTCCTTGGTGAAGGTAAGGTTATCTAAATTGTATCCATGACAAACAAGTTAGTACTTGAAAAGGAATAAAATCCTTTATTGAGTCCTATCTTTTAGCTGAAACAGAACAGGTGTGTGGAGTCAGTCTTGGCCATTGTAGCCATCTGGGAAGTGAGTCATCAAGTGGAAGATTGATATCTCTTCTCCCTCTTCCCTTCCTCTACCCTCCCCCCCTTCCTCCCCCCCCCCTCTGTGTTTCTCCCTCTCTTTCTTTCCCACTCCCTCTCTTTCTCCCATCTCTGTCACCCTGCCTTCCAAATAAATGAATACATCTTGTGGTTTAAGTGGTTCACATCCAATAGTAGTGGTGATTTGAGTCCTGGCTTCTCTGCTTCTGGATCCAGCTCCATTGTAATGTTGACAGGGAGGGCAGTAGAATATTGCCCAACTGTTTGGGAAGCTCCCCTGCCTCGATCCATTCAGGAGAGATGGATAGAGTTTGTGGCTCGTGGCTTCTGCCTGTTCTGGCACTGACTGGTATAGTCATTTGGGGAGCAAACCTGCAGATGGATGTTCTCTCTCTCCTTCTCTGTGGATGTGCCTTGCATTTCCCCTTTCATTTTCACTCCCTCTTTCTCTGATGCTCTGCCTTTCAAATAAATAGTGCACAACTAAATAAATCTTTTAAAAGAATGATAGGAAGAAGTCAACACTGAGTAGTATGGAGATGTAGGAAAAATAGTTATTAGCAATCCAATTAGCAGACATACTTGGAGAGGAAGCCTTTGAGACAGAGTTGAAGGGGACTCTGGCAGTAATCTGACAAGGGAGGAGCTGTTTACATTACAATGCCACATTGTCTTTTTCCTCATGCTCTAAATAACTGGAAAATACAAAATTTAGTTTTTGCTGGTTAAGGTATTTTTTGGGGATTTGGTTTTTCAAGAGAGGATGGAATAATAGAGGGCAGGGAAGAAAAAGTAGTCAAATCATTTAGGAAGGAGATAGAGGTGCTAGAAATAGTCTGTGGAAAGAATATCATATTGGAAATAAGCACAAAGGTAAATTTTGTTGTAAGGGAAATGAGAAACAAATCAATACAAGGTAAAGTAGGTGCCAAATCAGAGGAAAGAGTGGAGACAGAAAACACTTTTTGTACTTTCCAAAATAAATCACTTTGTACTGCCATCATCTTCATTAAATAGTACACTTATTTATGTTTGTTCCTCAAACCACTGTAATGATTTGGTTCCACCATCCACCTCTCTTGTTAGATGAGCATTGCCAACCTGATATGGTGGATTCTCTTATGAACCTTCACACTTGGAAGGTTTGTCTTATTTTATTTTACTTGGACCATGGTCATGGCACAGGTTTGCCTCCAGGTTCATACTAAAGATTTTACCATAGTGATTTGACTTGTATTTAGTGGACTTAATCAGTCTGAGAAATAACCGCTTCTATTTGGTAGCATAAGAAACTATTCACTTCTGCCTTGTTTAATGTGGGTGTCACCCAGACATTTCTGGAGAGCTAATCGACAGCCCTATCACTTCTTTCACAAGATTACCACATAATACAAAACATCATCATGACTTGGAAGTTCCATCTTCTAAATTTCTACCTTTGATTATTTAAATAAAGGAAATTTTTTAAAGATTTATTTTATTTATTTGAAAGAGTTACAGAGAGAGGTAGAGAGAGAGAGAGATCCGCTGGTTCACTCCCCAGATGGCCACAACGGCTGGGGCTATGCTGATCCAAAGCCAGGAGCCAGGAGTTTCTTCCTGGTCACCTACATGGGTGCAGGGGCCCAAGGACCTGGGCCATCTTCTGCTGCTTTCCCAGGCCATAGCAGAGAGCTGGATAGGAAGAGGAGCAGCAGGGACTAGAACCGGCATCCATATGGGATGCCAGCGCTTCAGACTAGGGCTTTAACCCACTGTGCCACAGCGCCAGCCCCAATAAAGGAAAATTTTTAACAATGTCCTAGGAACACGAAGCTTTAGAGCTAGAAGGACATTAAATAAGTCATCAAGTCTCACCTTTCATTCTACCATGGAGAGAACTGTAGTCAGAACAATTTCTACTCATTCAGGGTCACACAGTTGCTATGAGGAGACAGAATAAGAACTTGGATCTACTGACTTGCAGGGTTAGGTTAGTGGTCTTTATCCAAACAGGTATTTCTAAAATACTGTTACTTACTGTACAGAGTATATTATAATTGGGTGTTGTTTGCTTGTAAATAACTGGCTTTTTGGTTTGTTCTGCTCAAATTTGGTTAGAACATTTATTTTTCTAGCATTGACTTTGAGATGTTTCCATGTACTTGAAAACACAATGCACAAAGGCACAGTGTGCAGCACACCTAATGTCAAATGTACTTGCTGCCAGAATGATCAAGGTGAAAAGAGAATTGCATACAGTGGCTGGCCTAGGAACAAATTTGCAACTTGCTTTACTTGAGAAGTACACTGAAGATAAGTGGATGATATGCCTCTATACAAGTGTAAATGGGTAAGGTACTTTATCATCTGACTGCCTTGTGATTTAGCAGGTCTGCATCCAAAGATAACTCTAAATGCACATAAATGACTCAGGCTTTGTAAGACAGAGAGAATGATAGGACAGTGAGAGATCAGTCAATAGGGCTGATAGTTGGTGCCAAGAGAGTGAAAGTAAAAATTGAGAAGCCAGTCTATAGCCGGGTTCGAATTTAGATTAGTGAGGAAATAAACGCTGAAATCAAGAGTATGTGTCCAAGATCACTCTTCTGTGAGTCAGTAGACATTTGGTTCTTCTTCTGCTTTTTCATAGCTAACATGTGACCTTGGATGAGTAGCAACTGCTCTGATCACAGTTTTCTCCCCTGTAAAATGGAAGGTGAGTCTTGGTGACTTATTAATGTTTTGGCAAAAATGGTGTCATAAAGGGTAAATGAGAAAAAATCACTTCCCCACATTTGTTATGAATACTACTACTTTTTTACTATGCCTCCTAACATTGAATGGAGATGTTACTGCTCATGTCTTCTTGTGCATAAACTGAAGTTGTTTGTGCATAGTAACACTGATCTGCAGGAAATAACATCTTCTAAATATCATCAGCTTCCTCAAGGAAATTTCTATGAAAAGTAATTGATTTAGTGCTCTGAATTCCAAATTCGATAAGGGAATTTTGTAATTTTTTCATACTCATGAAGTAAATTTCATTTCTCCTCATGTATTAGAAGAGTGTCTAGTCCCTGTGACATAGAACCCTCCAAGAAGACACTCCATTTGAAAGTACATACAAGTTTAGATGTACAGCTGGCTGAAGTCACTTTATTGTTATAAATAATCACTGCTATATTTGTAATATAACTGTGATTGTCTTTCAGCTACATTTCAAAGATGACTATCAAGTAATACTGAACCTTGGGAGCCTCAGCAGCTTAATACCCCAACATTATTAATAGTTTTCAGCAATGTGACCCAGATCTGTTTACCCTCCATGTGATTGGACAGAATGTGCTCTGACTGCCTGATTTCATGCCATCTCGTCAGGGTATACTTTACTGTCTGCCGAAGAAAAGAAGACCAGTGTTTGTAATCCCAAGCAGTCTAGGGGACCAGGGCACACACTTAATGACTTAGTACTGCTCTTAGTACCAGTGAATGGAGGGCTGGGAAGGTGGGACGAGTTACTGTGTTCCTAAAGTTATATATATATATAATGCATGAAGTTAGTACCAGTGAGCTCCACTGACAAATGTGCTCTCCATTCTCCAGCGAGATAAGAATGGCTTCTACTTTCTCCAGGACCTGTGAGTGTCCAGAAACTCTACTATTCCTTCTCAAATGTAAACAGCAGAATCTTCCCGGGAGATGTGAGAAGCTAATATCTTAATACTTCTCTTTTTGGATTTTTTATTTTTCAGGGGGTTCAAAGGTGACTTTAATAGGAACTTATGTTTTTATCCATCCCCACGTCTCTGTGTGGAGAGCCAACTTTCTAGGGGGATAAATCATTCTAACTCTAATTATTGAACTAGAATATCAGTTATTAAGCAAATACATATATAAAGGAGTATTTCTGGTTGCTACAGGGAAACTAGATCTGCAGATTCAGTACAGGTTTGAATACTATCTAGTTTGAGGCACCCGAAATGTTCTGTTTCATCTTTCTTAAATCATAGACACATATTTATTACTCAATTACTTTATTACTGAATGAACAGTAAACTTTTAAAAAAAAAACTTGTTTTTCCATCACCTTTATTTTTATTAAAGAAAATTGTCTCAAATTTGTCTTATTCAGTTCATTCATTTTTATCATAGGATTCCTTCCCCCCCCCCCCCCAAAAAAAAAACCTATGGAAACAATCAAGGTTATCAGTAGAGCTCTGGCTTTAGAAGTATCTGTGGCTCATCTAGGAGAAGGAAAATAACCTCTGCCTCAGTATGTAATTCTGTTTTCATTGTGTGTTTCTTTCAAAGATTTTTAAATAGGGATAGGGAACTTCATAACATCATTAACATATTGTCTACATGTTCATAGCCAGGGGAGATGAAATTTCAGAAAAAAAAAATACTACATATAGCATCCAGCACATAATAGGGAAGTGTCAATGCGAGGGTACTGGGGGATCGCACCCTGGTATGTCTATCTGTACCTGCATTCACCAAACTATCTTAAGTAATCACAAAGTCTAAGAAACATGAGTGGGTGTGGCATGCAAATGCAACTCCAGGGTAATCCCTAACTTATTTTCTAAGCATGCAGCTGTCCTAAAAAAATCATGCTGTGTAGATATTCCGGAAACTAGCCTCTTCTAATCTAATACATATTAATAACAATAGCAAAACTGCTTCTGTCCCAATCTTAAAATAGCTTGTAACTTGTTTATTTCTTTTCTTGTATAGTTACTAAGTAGTGACAAATGTTAAATTCAAGCAACTTATAAGTAGAAAACTTTAAGAATGATCATATTATCAATAATATTGGTGGAGCACTTACAGACTTATTATATTAAGTATTTGGTTAAACACCTGCTATAGGCAAGACTCTTTTTAAAGTACTTTTTGTGCAGTATCTCAATTGTTTTTCACAGTAGCACTGTGTGAAATTAATACAATTATTGTTCCCATCTTAATAGTTGAGAAACGGAATCTCAGAGAATACAAATGATTTGCTGGAAGTGACACAGTAAGTGGCAGAGCCAAGAGGTTGGTCCAAGCTGTCTTGAAAGGAAAGCCCTAGCATGTAACCACTGTGCAATATTGGCAAAAGAGTAAGGAGATATTTGAGTTTTCAGTATGTGCACACATGCAATTTGATGGCTGCTAGGAAACTAAATATGAAAATAGCTTGGCTTGTGCAGGGCAGAAACATATTTATTATATCTCCTGAGATGTAGGCTAGTGACAGAAAGTAGACCCTGGAGAACAGAAGCATTGGGTTTCCAATAAAATATCTACATTAAATATTCAGTTCCCCTGCAACTTTATTAGAGCATACAACTAGAGGAACCAGCAATCTGACAATGACTCAGGCTTGTCATAAACAAATCCCTACATTGGCCCTATTGAAAAGCTGATACATGATTAGTTGACTTGGTCAAGAAGGGAGACCAGGAACACAGAATACTGGGAGGCATTGCTGCCATCTTCCTGCTTAGAGCATGATGTTAATCAGGTCCGGATTCTGGGTTGGTAAGAATTGATATGGGTGCATTTAATACAGCTATATCTCTATAACCCTTGTCAATTGCATGGGAAATGTGTGCTGTCAAGGTTGTCTAAATACCTGGAATGCATAGCTTAGCACCTTTGTTGCTGTTTGACGGATAGGTGTGTTTATTTTTCCTATCATATCTAGGCAAGCACCAAAGTCCAGGTCTCTGGTGAAACGAGTAGAGGAAGTCAAAGGGAAATTATGCAGGGGTTGGGTCTAGCTGAAGATTCTGCCGGTGGATATAATTCCGAATACAAAGAGGAGGGGGAAAAGCCAAATTTGCTTTGCAACTGGATTTCTTTGGATGTTCACTCTCTTTGTAATCTACTGTTAATGTTATTAAAATAGAGGCATTTAGACATAAATGGCTATTTGAATAAATTAGGGACATCAAAATTGGCAGAGCTTAGGCTTTGAAGAACTCCATTCCATCAGCTCTCCCTGAAATTTAATCACTCCAATATTTATTTCTTGATGCAAAATTTGGCAGTGAACAAAATCAATGGGGTCACAGCTTCGAGGAGGAATTTGCTGCATCTTGGCAGAGGAATCATACCTAAGAATACTCCTTTTAAAGGACTTACAAGAAAGTAGCTATTAATCACTTGTCTTTCAGAGGTGACAGAAGAGGTTTGTGTGCGTGTGTGTATGTGTATGTGTCTGCACAGCACAATTACATGTACACAGAATTTGAAAGTCAATTTGGTGAGACAGATTTTTGATGAAATCTGCTATGTTTGAATACTTTTCCACTGCTGTTTAAACTGGGAAATACCCCAAATTTCAATAGCACAATTACATGTACATATGACACATATAGGTATATATACACATACCCACACATACATAGAAAAATAACATGTAAAGAATATGAGTGATGCATATCTATTTATACATACACATGCATGTGTGCACAGTGATATTTTGGTTGCCTGGGTAGCAAGAAGAAAGCTACTTGTTAGAGTGAGCAAGCCACTTCTATAACATCTTTGGATATCTCAGAGCCAAACCTTTGAAGCTGGAAAGTGTAAATGCTTGTTTATGGTAATATTTCTACCTCAGACTTGTCCACACTCCTTTGTTTAATTTTATAAACTCAAATTCCTTACTTCTTAAGAGAAGGGCTACAAAATAGGAATTGGTTTATGGACCTAAGAATTAAAAAGTTTCTGAATCAGTTAATATTGATACAAATCTCTTCTCCCCAATACACGCATGCACACAGACATGCATACCCTGCAATACATATATGTAAATATTCAGACACACATGTGTACATCCATACACATATTCACACAAATACATAGCAGCACTCTGAATTATCAACTAATATATATATATATATATATATATATATATATTTCTACCAAGTTGGAAAGAGCATTAATTTTTAGAATGTTTAAAATTTTTCCCTGCAGGGTATCCAAGCAGTAGGTTTGGTGAAATACATCAGTGGCCATATTCAAATTACCTTTGGAATGATGCCCTTTGCTAGCCATGAAAATAAGTTCTTTTCCATATGCCTGGAGACAGTACTAAAAAAGAATCAGACACTGGCCTTAATAAAAATCCACTTTGGTACCCAGTAGAAATTTAATATACTATGTCTTTTCTCTGAAGTCATGACACTCCTCCAGAAGATTCTAGCTCATAATATTTAGGGGTGGAAAATGCCATGTGTAAAATACCCACTGGGAAAGATCTTGACTAACAATACTCCTGCATATGATAGGAATGAAAATAGAGTCTTTATTTCCTATGATATATCAATCTTGGGCGTTTTTTACCTGATCAGGTAAAAAGCAAAGTGCCTTTTCCGTCTCTGTCTCCCACGTGTCCACTGGGTTTAAGTGCCAAGGAGGACAAATGGAGCTGAATTGCAGTCTGCTCATGTGTATTTCTATTGTTGTTGTTCAGAAATTTCTATTCCCCTGCAGATTATTTGATACCTCTTTCTAAAAGAGTCTGAATTTCTGATCTTTTCCCACTTTTATTGTTAATGAAATAACAACACAATTATTTCATAATGATCTAAAGCCCTAGTTGATTCTCCAGAACCGGCTATAATTGTGAATCTCTGACTTCAAAATCCATGCTGAAGTTTTTCACTGGTGGGGCCTTCTAACTGGAGTTCAGGACTGGAATTGAGAACTTTGAGTAATACAGATTTCATCTTAATGCAAATTAGGCTTTGCTACAGAGAAAAGAGTGACTCTCAGGCCTCAGGTGTTAAAGTGGCTGCATTCCTTCTTGTACAAGTGAACCTCAATGTTTTCCTCTAAAATGTTGCCTGCTTTTCAAATTACTGGACTGCTCAGTCCCCTAATAATTTATATAAGTAATCTTTCTGTACATAGCTCATGAGATTTAATTCCTGTTGAGTCTGCTCCTGTTGTTCTGCTTCATCCTAGTCTACTGTGGGTAGATTTCCAGATAATTTTCATGTTTATTTATTTATTTGAAAGGTAGAGTAACAGAAAGAGAAAGAGAGAGAGAGAGAGAGATTGCTCATCCTCTGCTTCACCCTCCACATGCCTGCAGCAACCTGGGCTGAGCCAGTTCCTTCATCCAGGTCTCCTAATGGATGACACAGACTAAAGTATTTCAGTCACCATCTGCACATTCGCAGGGAGCTGGGTAGCTTGGGGTTGAATCAGGTACTCTGAAATGGGATGTAGATTAATCCACTGCAACAGAGCTTCTACCCCCAGCTTTGTATTTTCATACCTTCACATTAGCAGGTCATAAGGTAGGAGTGAAGAAACTGAGGAAGGTGATTCCCTCCCTACAGACACCAACACAGCATTCTACATACCTTCTGTCCCGATTTCCACAAAGTCTTCAGATAAATGCCATTCTTCTCAAAAGTGTGATTAAGAGAATCTAAAAGATCTATGTAAATCATAAAATTTGAGATAAATACTTGCCTGTATACTATATGCATGTACACACAAGTACATTTTATATGCACGTGTGTATTCATGTATATGTACTTGCATTGAGGTAATAATTACTCAAGTGTAAGTGCATTCAAACTTTGAATAAAAGGTAAGGAAGACTCGAGTGCCATCGCGTGGAAAGACCTACCACTACATTTACCACAGGGTCTCTCTACTCCAAATATGTTTTCTTAATACCGAACCAGTATTCCTTGGAATAAACATTTTCTTCCCATTTTTGCAAATTCTTCATCCAAATTATAAGAAATTTCCTCTAAGTAAATACTGCCATGGTCTGACATGCCAGGATAGATGTTAAGGAATGGACAGTGTTCATGGGAACTGGTGTTATGGTGAATCAATGGAAAATGCTTTCACTACTGACCCCAGCTCGGGCAAAACTCTTGAAAGTTGTGGCGATCAGTAAAAAATATGATGATATACTGAAGGACACCCATTGTTTTAGTGACTGCTTCTCTGTCTTGTGACCAGTTGATGTTGCTGCAGCCACCATTTCCCATGATAGAGACCCATTACGTTTATGTTCTGTCCATGCACAAAAACTCAGTCTTTAGACATAGAATCTTATTTTCTCTCCTTACGCTGGCATCACTCGCTAATAGCCTATCTAGAAGTACGATTTAGAACAATAGTTTTATCCTATTGGATCAGTTTCTTTAGAGGCACACATGGACAAATTCCTGTTTATACTCTGTTTATTATACGTATAGGTGCATAAGAATGTGAACTAATTCTTAGTATGTTTATGATCAAGTTGTAGGTTTAACATCTTCAAGACCTCCCAGGAAAGTAACCTAACATGGACTAAACCCAAATTAAGAACAATTAGGTGGTTTTGCAGACACACCTGAGGGAGATGATAGGATGAAGACATAGTTTAGTGGCTAATACTTATCAAGGAACTGAAGTCCTGATCCAGCTGTGGCTGGTTTAAGAAGCCTATACACAAGAGGCAGTCATACTCCCAACTTCATCTCTTGATATTATTCAATTCCCTTTTGTTATAAAGCTTAAATCTCCACTGCCATCTGAACAATGGACATTTGTAACATGTTTGATTACTTAGTGAGCATTCTTACCAGTCCTTTATGGATGTTCATAACCTTTCCCAGGGGTTCACTAAAACTTATTGAATATATATATATATATATATATATATGTAATTTTTGCATAAGCAAGCCCTATAGAACTTATAACTCCTGGCTAACCAGGGAGCTTTGTTTTTGGTTACTAGGCCACATTTCTCCTGGATTATACAATACTTTCCTTTATATTTACAACTCAAACCATATCTTTGTGTTGCCACTGGCATACATACTAATAAGAACCCCTAGTATTCTATATGATTACAGGTTCACCTCCCAAAGGGTGGTGACAGTCTATGGGAAAAACAGCTTCTACTGTTATATGAATACAGTTAACTAACAGGAGCACATCACCCATGTCAGAGTTTTTGATAATGATTGAAAAAGTCATCATTAGTAAAACTAGCTCACATTTATCCTTGCATCTATTCATTCAATAAAAATTACAGAGTTCTTGCTCTGTGTATAGTAGCTGCTCTAGGAATGATGTAAGAGTTCAAACAGGTAAGAATGGACAAAACTCCTTGCTTTCAGAGGACTTTCATTTTCCTAGGAAAACATAGATAATAAATAGGTAAAAATATTTAATTTGATAGGATGATAAGAACCAGGAAGGAAAATAAAACAAGGAAAGGAAAAAGGCCATGTTGAGAATTTAGGGGGGACAAGGTGATTAAAGAAAGCTGTGCTGAGAAAATGCCACTGGAGTCAAGACTTGAAGGTCAGCCAGCAAGCTCTCCAGATGTGATGGGCAGAAGGAAGCATTAGCAAGGATGCTGAACAAGGTTTTTGCCTGGCACATCAGTGATCAGCTTTCCAAGCACCTGATGCTAGGTTAAGTTTCTTTTTTCATAATTTTCAGCACACTATTCATAACACAATGAGGTTAAATGTGATGTGAGTCTCATTTTACAGAGAAGAAAACCAGCACACCCAAGAGACTACATGATAGGGCAAAGCTGGACAATTGTGATTAACTTGGTACTCAACCTAGTACTTGATCTTATACAGTGAGCCCAGCAGTAGTGTGGTGGTTCTCTTTTGGAGGTTAGAGAGTGAAGAAGGTCAGTAGACTCAGAAAGAACATATGTGGCTGGGGCGGTATCTGAAATATCTAAGAACAAATATATATATATATATATATATATATATGAATTTTTTTGTAAAACAATTGATACTTTCCCACTGGACTACATGGTTTTTGTAAATCCAGGTATAAGTTTAGTACATAATCTATAATTTTACATATTTAAATAGGCCTTATAATTATTTTCTTCCTATTTTCAGAAGATTAGGGACAGTGACAGTTTCTGAAGTTCACTCATTGACTACTTTAAACATTAAATTATCTTAAAGAATCTACTTTGACCTCATAATAAGGTCAACAATCACACTTTATGCTGTTTTAAAAAGTAATTGATGTTAAATGTGTTCAGTTATTTCTTGGCTTCTCTTTCTTTGTAGGGAATTTTACCTCATTGACTCTATTCTGTCATTGGCAGATGACTATCTCATATTTAAAGGATCACTATTGTTTAAAGGACTATGCATAATAAGCCTAGTTATACCAGATGCTTTGTATGGAGAGGTGGTAGTTGAAGAGAAGTTTTGATTGGGTGGAATGAGTGGAGCGAAGGGAGTCATGATGTTACAAGGAAAATCACTGATTAATGAGGAAGGGCAAGTGAGCTGTCTCAGAAGTGAGACCTCCAAAAAGGCTATTGCTGGCCCAAGCATCAAATTGAAGCCAAATTGAAATTTCTTTTCTCTGTGATCCTAAATAGCCCACATTCCTGCTTTATTTCCTGGGATATTCTTTCCTCAGGTTGTTCCTTGCCACCTCTCAAAATTTTTGGTTGAAAAAAGTGTAATGAACAGCTACCATCACAAGGCTTGTATGATAGTTAACCACTTCCTATTTTTGACCTTTATAAAAACATTGTGTTCAACATATAAGAAAGAGATGTACAGAGATCAAGAAATATGTGCAAATTTACACAACTGGAAATTAATCACAAATTAGGCAGACACCAAGACTAGCTTTCTAACTGTATGCTTGGGTAATGAGCTGTCTTAGAACTATTTACATTTTAATCCAAAGATAAATGAATAGGTTCCAAAATCAAACTTCCAGACATTAGAGAGCTTGGGACTAGAGTAATGTTGGGTTTTAGGGATTTCCCCAGCATCGCTGAGACAGCACCCTGCTACAGCACATTGTCAGTCCAACCAGCATTTGTGAAGCATGTACATCTGCCAACCTCTATGTGAAATTCTGTGAATATTATTATTATTATAAGACTTGTTTCTCTTCTTTTTGCTTTGTTAGCATACCAGCCTTCTCCAGAAAGTTCAAATTGTGGAACCATTTCCTCAGAGGTTAGCTCTCTGTTTTTTAAGGGTAATTGTTTTATCATAAATCACTTACTAGAGATGTTTAAATATTTTTTGTGTGTCCAGTTCTACTGTTGAATATAATTTTGAAACTAGATTTGGTCTGTTCATCCTTTATAATATGGTAATCATTTGGATGATGGTTTTTAGTGCTCTTAGTACATAGTTTATATTGAAATAAAGGATATTAGAGAGTATAAGATTTATTGCTACATTAAAGCAGTGAAAACCTGCAAAGGACCATTAAAACGCATTATTTTTTTAATCTTACAAAATAAATCCCTTTCCTATAGTACTGATTCTGTTACTGAAGGCAATTTTCTCATCTCTCACCCCCCCCCTTTTTTTTTCTGAGAAATGCCAAACCTCTTTATTTGCACATTTTATGGGATGATTTTTAGAAATTTCACCTTTCTGTCTCTCTCCCAGAATGTTGCTTGCTTGGATGTCATCTTAATGAACATAGGGTGTTCAGGGATGTTATTTTGGATAGGGGCTTAAGAGACTAGAGGTCATGGTTCTTTTATCTAAATACTTGATGCATACTGACTTGGATGGTATCCACTTGTTTAATAGTTCACTTACAGAACTGGTTCATACTGAATTAACCCATTCCAGATCTTTGCCTCACAAACTTCTTTAAAGCCATTCTGCTTGATACTTAAAATCAATTAATGTGGTGGAATGAGAAGGCCATGCCAAGATGGCAGCTAGCAAGTGAGTGTCAGTTACTCAGGAATGGCTTCAGAAACCACATGGCAAAGGAGCCTGCCTGGCAACAGGCTGTGATTGGATGGCTTCAGAAACCACATGGCAAAGGAGCCTGCCTGGCAACAGGCTGTGATTGGATGGCTTCAGAAACCACATGGCAAAGGAGCCTGCCTGGCAACAGGCTGTGATTGGTTAGAGCATAAACCTCCCCTTGACAGGATTGGCTGTCTCAGCTATATAAGCTGCTGTACCAACTGAAATAAACTAGTCTGCAGGCTGCTCGCCTCTGGCCCGCTTTCACCCGACTCCATGTGTCTGTGTGGTGACTCCGTGCCTTTTGCCCCGACCAGGTTCCTCCTCTCAGAAGGAATCCACAGCACAACTTAAGTTAAATTTAAAGACAATCCATTGAAAAATCCTCACAAGGAGACTTTTCTGTTGTGCTGATTGAATGTTACCTTGGTAGCATCAGCAGATCCCCTTAGCCTTTCAAGGTGTGTTTGCATCCTGGTGTGTGCGGAAGGGATAAGGGTACTGATAAAACCTAGTGAAATCAGGTTGAAGTGAAGTGACATATATAAAGGGCTCATTATACTATCCTGTGTATCATATACACTCAAAAATTTCCAACATAATAGGTTAAAGAAAAAACCCAAGCATTATCTTTTTGCTTAGACTTAGCCTTCTCATCTAACAATACTTTTGCTGAAATCAAAGTACATTATTTCAAAAAACATGCCTCTCAGTTAATCCTCTGGTAGACTTATCATAGTTTCTCAAATTGGAATTAAGCATTAAAAAATTAAATGAGAGGCAGGGGTTTGGCGTAGAGTTCAGATGATACCTGTAACATGTGCATTCCCTATTGGAGTACTTGGTATTAGTCCTGGTTGCACTCCAAATTCCAACTTCTTGGCACCCTGGCAGGCAGTAGGTGATGGCTTAAGTAGTAGGATCCCTGCCACCCATCAGGAACACCCAGATGGAGTTCACTTCTGGCTTCTGCCTACCCAGTCCTGATCGCTGAGGATCTTTGGGAAGTGAACCAGCAGATGGGAGATCTCTGTATGTCTGACTCGACCTCTTTTCCCTTGCCCTTTTACTGCATCTCAAATAAATATAGTAAAATAAAAAATAAATAAAATTAAATGAGAGAATATTTCCATTAGTTTAGTTTCCAACTTGACCATACCTTTGTTAAATATAACAATATTGCTTATAATTTTATCCCTGCCATAGCATCAACATTCGCCATTTAATGAAGATTTTGAGTACTTTATATTGGCAGCCTGGGCATCCATCTATGAGGGGATCTGAGTGTCACTGATTGCAAGTAGTTCATTGGGAATATAACAAGCAGAAAAATTTATCAGAAATCCTCTAGGGAATAGTGATTGAAAGAATCACTTTGATAGACCTCTGGGGATGAGGGTAGAAGCTTCAGAGACTTGTGCTCAGGTTACAATGAGGAATGCCCTACTTGATTCTGAGAAGGGTGGGCTGGGTAAGGGCAGGCATATGTTTACAGACTGAGTGTTAAGCACATCTGATTTCTATACTGAATTTCTCAGAACAGTTCAGCACAGCTACAAATACCTCTCCTTTGCTGCCCCACCCTAAAGAACATATACTCTTGCCTCTTAATACATATTGAATAAATCTATTTGAAACATTAGTTTGAATGAGCAGATTATCACTGTGCTCTGTCATTTAAAATAACCCTGAGTCTTAAGGCTTAATCTGCAAAAACTAAAATTATAACCAGTGTACTTTTAAGTAAAGAAACAGTTCTACTGAAAAGATCTAAAAATGCTTTGACCTCATTTGTAACATCCCATATCCAGACTCATCTTGCCTTAACTAGTGAACATTCAAAGACTTTGGCAGAGGAAATGTACAACTAAAAGAAGTGAAATGCCCAGGACAAATGATTGAACCACAGTGCTGGAATGGGAATAAGATGCTCCCTGACAAAGATTTTGGAGACGATTACCAATGCCATCTGACCAGAGCTATTTCAAGGGCTGTTTCCAACATTTTATGTGAGCACTACAGACACAGTTGCTGCAGACACAGAGAACATCGCATTCAGCCAACTGGCTCCAGATTAAGAGCTGGGCAAATTTTGACATGACAGTGCTTAGAAATGTTTAATGAACTCTTTTTTTTCCCCCTGTATCTTCCAGAAGGCAGAAATGTGAAAGACATGGCCTTGATAGACCTCCACATCTTTCTCATCAGGCTGTGGAAAATTAGAGTCTGCTCCTGTTAAATAGGAAAGGTTAGCATTTAATAGTTAATGAAGCCAAGAGCATCTGAACAGATAAGAGCCGAGTCTGTGCAGGCTGCATTTGGACAAGTGCAGATCCTCTTATCTCGTCTCAGAAAGTCTGCTCTTTGCCCGACATTGTTTTAAGCAGAAGGTGACAGGCACAGTAGCATATACAAAGATATGCTTATACATTGAAGTAATAGCAGAAATGTTCCCTAATTTGTAGAAAGATACAGACATCCAAGTGTGGAAAGTACATTCTTTCTGAAAGAATGCAAAAGCAGACTATGCAGAGACGCTGCTTTACACTTTGATGGGATTCAAAAATAACATATGGTATGTATTTTCCTAGATTCAAAGCACTAATCCCTTGGCAAGTGAACATTGAAGTATTTACTGCATTATGGAAATATCGTGAGATTTCTACCTTCCCTTGCTGGTTGCTCTGCTCTTTGATCTGTGGCTTTCACACCTAAGTGCCTCATACAAGGAATGTTCTGAGTGGAGTGACCTCAGGAGGGAATAGAAAAGGGGTTAAACTCAGCAGACCTCTAGGCCCAGGATTACTTAAGGTCAGACTGTAAATAATGTATTTTACTCTAATTCAGCCTTCTCTTCGCCCCTCCCCCACCCCCCTGTTTTTGGTCTCTGCCTTTAGGATAAATCTGTGCAACTTCTCTAATTCCCTGAAACATGCTCTCAGTACAGATCATGATTGACTCCTTCCACGGAAGGTTCATCCACTGGTCCCATTCACTGGGGACAGATTAACAAACTCCTTGTGCATTAATGCCTGCAAAAAGATGCAAGCTTCCCTCCTCTTCCTCTGCCCTTCCCCATCCTTTCATTTTCGAGCATTTCGTTGCTTGAAATCCTGTAATCCAACGTTTAACCTTTCATCTCCTCAGCTCTTCTGCTAGGCCATTCTTTATTTGATAGCCATAACTTCCCTGTGTCCCCAGCTGCTTCACTGAACTTTCCTTTCTCATTATTGCCTTTGATTAGAGTGGACTCATTATGAGGACACTGTTTCGCACCACCTGGAGATAGCCTGATTCTCCACCCCCTGCACTTGGCTCAACATACTCTTCCCTTTCAAAGGCACTTCCTGGCCTTGCATCATCCTTCCTCAAACAAAACTCCTTGCTCTTTTGAGACTTGTGACAGCCCACCACTAAGTTAAGGTCTCTTTATCCCACTCTTTTGCCTGATTCTTAGATATCCTCTGCTTGCTTTGGAAGCATCTAACACAACCTCACGGGCCTAAGTCCCTTCTCCACCCTGGTTTACTTCCCTGTTCACATGGATCGCCCCTGGAACATCGTGGCCTCTGGAATTGTTGATATTCTCAGCTTTATAGCCTTTATCTTTCCCCACATAAATTCCTAATTCCCATAGCCCCATACTTGCAATGACCCTCCCTTTTTCACAGCAGCCTCCACTCTCCATCTCTTCAGTCCATGAAGTCTACAGCTTCGGCCTTGTCGAGAGCTTCAGAACTTCCTCAGGTCCTCTGTCTTTTTTTTTTTTTCCTTCTATTTTTGACAGGCAGAGTGGACAGTGAGAGAGAGAGAGAGACAGAGAGAAAGGTCTTCCTTTCGCCACTGGTTCACCTTCCAATGGCTGCCGCGGCCAGTGCACCACACTGATCAGAAGGCAGGAGCCAAGTGCTTCTCCTGGTCTCCCATGGGGTGCAGGGCTCAAGCACTTGGGCCATCCTCCACTGCACTCCTGGGCCACAGCAGAGAGCTGGCCTGGAAGAGGGGCAACCGGGACAGAATCCGGTGCCCCGACCGGGACTAGAACCCGGTGTGCTGGCGCCATAAGGTAGAGGATTAGCCTGTGGAGCCACGGCGCCGGCCAGGTCCTCTGTCTTATGATCATCATCCCCTTCCACCTGTATTCCTCAGTCCTGCGATGTAGGCACTGTGATGCATCACTTAATTCACTCTCTTTTAGTGTTCCTGGCTTCCTGTCCTCCCACTTGTGCAGTTAAACCCCAACCGTGGGTCAATCCAGCTGTACGTTTTCCCTGTTCCTGCCTGGCACAACGGATGGCCCTGGTGAATATTGCACAACCAGCTGGATTTCCGCCACTGGAATTCATGGTCTCCAGCCCCACTCTCGTTTTTTCAGCTTTGTTCTAAGTGCTGATTGTCTTTTCTCTGATTCCAAGTCAGGTCACCCCTACTTCTCATGGAGCCTTTTAAAATTGAAAGTCTGATATGAGATAGTTGTCTGGTCTCTAGGGCCTAGGAATCACTTTAGATCTTTAAGGTGACTTTGATGCATCTGTTCCACTCCATTATGTATTGATTTGTGGTTTTACACATTAGGTTGAATTATGCTCCTGTGTTTCTCATATTCAAGTTCACAAAGAGTAGTGCTTATGGTTCTCATCTACTGCCTGTTCCACCATGTTCAAGTACTTATGCTGGTCACTATTTGGAAATTATTAACTGATATAAATCTTCATATTCTTATAAGTTAGTAAATAAGTGAAAAGTAACATCTTGTTGGTTCCAATAGACTTTGATTTCCTGTATAATTCTATGTTCTTTTTCTTTGATTTGAGTTTTTTCTGGTACTCGCTCCATCCTCATGAATCTCTCTGGTCCAGTCAATTCCAGCTCTGCTCTAAGGAAACAGAGACTAAATTTTAAATCTTACACAAGACTGCACTCATTTGCTAAGTGTATTTAAGTAATTTCCTGCCCTTTTATGAGTCTTAACTCAAAGCCAAATATTCTAAGTTTTCAGTATGAAATGGAATAGTTGCCCTACATCCAAAAGTTATAATTAAAGATCTATGATTCTTCAATAAAATTTAAGGTATAGAATTTCAAATTTTATTTTTTGAGCCAAATTGTGCTTCCCATTTATTGTTATAGGAACTAATTTTAAAATATGCCTTTTGTATAATTCTTAAAAAACTCTTTTTATTTGAAATAAAATTACAGTAAGTACATAGTGCTCTTAAGGAGGATTTCTAATACCTGGCTTCTGGGAAATCCAAGATGGAGCTCAACTTATAAAACTTATCCATTGAAATAATAGCAGAAATTTTCCCTAATTTGGAGAAAGATAAGGATATCCAACAAAACATGAAAACTTAGTCAGGATCACTAGCCATCAGAAGAATGCAAATAAAAACAACAATGATGTTTCACCTCACCCAGGTTAGAATGCCTACCATGCAAAAATCAAAAAGTAACAAATGCTGATGAGGATGTGGAGAAAAGAGTACCCTAATTCACTCTGGGTGAGAATGTGAATTAGCACAATCATTATGGAAGACATTATGGAGATTCCTCAGAAATGTTAAAAATAGATCTACCATATGACGACAATTCGTGGGAATTTACCCAAAGGAAATGAAATCAATATATGGAATAACTATCTGTTTCCTTTTGTTTATAGGAGTTCAATTCACAAAAGCTAAGATATGGAATCAACCCAGGTTTCCATTAACTGTTGACTGGGTAGTATGGCTGAGTGGTATTCCATCATTATGTGGCCATAAAAAACATGAAGTCCTATGTTTTGCAACAAAATGGAAGCTATCAGAGACCATTATATTTAGTAAAATAAGCCAGTCTCCAAAAGATAAATATCACATCTTCTCTGATTTGTGGTAACTAATATTTAGGAGTACAAAAAAAATGAATATGAATGAAAGTGATATCCTGATACTGGACTGTTGTTTATAGTCCTCAGTCTATATACTCTTGAAAAACAATGATCTTTCTACTACTGCTTGTTGAATTTTTATTTAGTAGAGGTTTTTCTTATGATTATAAAGTAAATTAAAAGTATGCCATCATACAAATTAAAAGAAAAATAAGAATGGAGAGAGGATGGAGGAGAGGGAGGGAGGATGGGAAGTATCATTATATTCTTAAAACTGTGTATATGAAATACATTAAAGCTGTTCCATTTATATGAATAATAAATAAAAATTTCCACCAGAGCAGAAGTGATGGGGTGTGTGAGGATGGAGTATTCCTGTGCTTCCACACCATGGATAATGTTAAAGTCATCTCCTTTGTATTGACTGAACAAATTACATCTTATTCTTTTAAATACATTGAATAAAATACATATCACTGAATTATAATAGCTAAAGAATATCTTCTCCATTATTAACTAAGTTAATGAGCAAGACTCATAAATTTTCTCAAAACTAATAGGCTTCAATTTGCTTACAATAACTCAGAAATTATAATAATATTTCTTGGGCTAACAATCACAATTCACTATAAAGAGTAGATGTCATTATTACCATTCTGAAGATAAGTATAAACTGAGGAAATAAATGAGAAACCAAAGATCATACAATAAGTAGTTTGAGACCTAAGCAGAGTGATCAGTACCTAAACACTGAACATCCCCACTCATAAGATGTTAGGATAGAAATTCTCAAAAGCCTTTGTCTTCATGTTGACAGGGGAGGGAATACCTGTGTTAACTCCTCTATGCCTACTGTGTCCTACTCATCCTTCAAGTCCCACTAATTAATCCACTTAAGTCACATAGGCATGTCCCATTTGGAAAATGACTTTCTGGGGTTGTGATATGTCAGTATTTAGCACGGTAGAGGTGGAGTTACAGATTATCTGCCAGTAATGGGACATGAGTTGCCTGCAGAGACACATTTGCTACACAGTGAAGGGAAGTTTTGAGCCCGACTCATCTCATGAAGGGTGGGAGGAATCGACCAACAAGCCAGTTGGGATGATAAACAAGAAAGTTAGGTCATCTTATCAGAAAAAAAGGAAATGAGGATGACTCATAGGCATAAGACTACTGATTTGAAAGTATATTTTCCTCTCCAAGAATGTTTGATCATGTTATCAAAATTTTATATGTTTTGCAGCACAAAACTATTCATATAAGCATGTATCAACTTCACCAAATGATTTAGAGGTAAATAACAATACATAACATTTATCAGAATACAAACATACTTGTAGCAGTTCTCATTTGCGTTAAACACACGATCTTTATATTTATGTGGCAAATTTAAAATAATATCAGCAATCTTAAATTAGAACTCATAATCACTCATGGGATATACTGAATTATCATTATCTGCCTGTAAGCTTTTGTATGTCAAAGCCCTCATCTTGCTGCTTGAGCTATTTTTTCTAAAACATGAGTCAGCTTGATGAGCTTTCCTCCTCAAAATCGCGCAATGGCTTCCCAGCCCTTGGAAGTAGGTTTTTAGCCAGTGTTCAGATTTCTCCACACTGAAGCACCTTTCTGGCTCTCCTGAGCTTCCCTGAAGTAGTCATTCCCCTTCTTGCCAATACTTTGCTCAGGGTTTTCCTGTAACTCGTCTCATCGTTCTTCATCTCTCTGCACGTTTGGATCTTTCAGTCCTTGCTGTAATAAATCCCCTGCATGAATTGTCCTTTAATACTACAATCCTGAGTGCCTCCTCCTCCCAGGGAGTACTCAAGCTCTTCAACACTAATGTAGCTGCTACATGCTGACTTGTGTAGCTATTTGACCTATTGTCTGATCTGCGATGTATTAAAATCTGCTGACTCCATACTTTCTTTCTCTTTTTGAAGATTTATTTATTTATCTGGATGTCAGAGTCACAGAGAGGGAGAGACAGATATCATCCATCTGCTGGTTCACTCCCCAAATGGCTGCAATGGCTGGGATTCAGCCAGGCCAAAACCAGGAGTCGGGAGCCTCCTCCAGATCTCCCATGTGGGTGCAGGGATTCAAGCACCTGGACTATGTGCCGATGCCCTCTTAAACTCATCAAGCAAGGAGCTGGATCAGGACTTGAGCAGCCAGGTCTCGAACTGACATCTATATGGGATGCCAGCACCACGGGCAATGGCTGTATCCTCTATGCCACATCATTGACCCGAACACTTTCCTGAATCTCTGTCTATAGTTGTTCTCCAGTGGCAGTAAGCATCAGTGTAACCTGATGGGCTTGCTAAAGCAAAATGTGTAGACCCCCATCTGAATTTCTGTTTCAGTAGCTCTGAGATACAGCCTGGGAATAGACCTTTCTAGCAAGCGACCAGTTTATTGCAGAAGCTGCTGGTCAAGGAATACTTGCACTTTAAGGCCTAGCATAATGTCATAAACGTTGTAGACTCAACAATCAATCAATAATCAGGTAGTCTGTGTAGCTGTATCTTTGGGTTGGATATTTATAATTTTTTAAGATATATCTGTGTGTAAGAGTATAAATACAGCAGCATGGTTTTCATTTCAGTATATGAAGTGTAGTATAGTTTAAATAACCTCTACACGTTGACAAATGTATGTGTACGTATCATCCAAGTGTTTTGTTATGTATTGGAATCCTTCAAAGTGGGTCACAGGGCAAATGGTGAATAAGTGTGAGTATAGAAAGCTGAAGGAAAGGACTCATGTCAGTTGAAGTTGTTCCCTCTTTGCAGACAAGGAAACACAGCTCAGAAAAGTCACAAGGTCACACGACGAGAATGCAGCAGGTCCAGAGCTCATCTAGAGTGTTCAGTCTCCTGGGCTCAGTGTGCCACCTGCTGTGCTTGTGGTTGCTCCTTAGAATCAGTACCATCTTATGTGAAACTAAATAACAAATACTACAAAAATATTAGATTTACGCCTAGGAACATAACAAAAAAAATCCAATTTATTTGAGTGGGTTGCAATGAGCAGATTACAAATATGTGACTCCAAGAGTTAGCTATTTTGTTACTGGGTATACCCTAGGTGCTGTTCATTTGATGACTTCTAAGCTGTGACATGGAATGTTTGCCTTCTGCTTTTGCCTGGTCAAGACCTAAGACTCTGTAGTATTAACTTGTGTTGATGTTGATTTGTTTTAACATGCACATGACCCTTCTCAGCTCTTTGGAGAAATGGAAGAAATCAGAGCTCCTGTCCTAGGGAACAGAATAAGTTAGTAAAAACAATGAGTTAACAGGAAATATGTCAATCTGAATGTAGGGAACAAGGGATTTTTTGTTTGTTCTACTTTGCTATTTTCTTTTCTTTTCTTTTTTAAATCATGAACATCATTGATCTTGTCTCATCGATTAAAAATAAAAAAAGGTCTAAGCCTGTTCTGTGTACAAAACAAATCTAACCCTTTTCTGTGATAGTCCAGTAAGGTCATCCTTGGCCCAGTCAACCCTCTCTTGTAGAGGCAGTAGAGTGCAGAGTGTTGCCCGGGAATATCACATTAACAAGGAACTTACTAGAAAAAAATGTTTACAGCCTCTACACCAATGTACTGACCAGAACTTCTGGGGGTGATGCACAATAACATGTATGTTAACAAATATTCCAGACAATTCTGGTGTGAAAAATTTTAAAAATTCTTTCTGGTCTTTAGTTAGTTTTTAGTTAATGAACAATCCTCAAAACATCAATTCTCTTTTCAATGACTTTCACCACATTTCAACAATTAAAGCTGTGAGACAAATTTTACAGATATTCTAAAGTTTTTTTTTGACATCATAGTGTCTAAATTTTTGGAGAGGTTTTAGAAGAATATGAAATCTTAGTTAATGTTTCCATTCTAGTCCTTTGTTATTATTTTAAAAACCTGTCTAGAATTCAATGCACATTTGAGAGCAAAGTTTAAGTTGTAGTATCAGCAAATGTCTGCCATAAAAGTTTAGAGTTGAAAGATCACTTGAAATACTGTCAAACCTAATCTTTGTTTTAGAATTGAAAAAAGATATTCAGAAGGTTTACAAAACTCCCAGCACACTGCTACTCTTGCTCCCTATACTCTGTTTTCCATGAGGTAGTTGCTTTCACTGGGTTTATGCATAAGGAAGGGAAGGAGGGGTAAATAATAATAAGTAAACATAATAGTCTTTTTTATTTAACTTGGCCACCATTTATCATATTTCTATAAAATATTATCTAGGTATACTATGTCCATATAGTAATTCAGTATGTCTCTCTTTGAGTCTCATTAAATTGATAGTTTTGTTCAATTTTCTAAGTGTATTGATTTTTTTTTATTCGACAGGTAGAATTATAGACAGTGAGAGAGAGAGAGAGGGAGAGAGGGAGAGAGGGAGAGAGACACAGAGAGAGAGAGAGAGAGAAAGGTCTTCCTTCCATTGGTTCACTCCCCAAATGGCCACTATGGCCAGCACTGCACCGATCCGAAGCCAGGAGCCAGGTGCTTCTTCCTGGTCTCCCATGCAGTGCAGGAGCCCAAGCATTTGGGCCATCCTGCACTGCCCTCCGGGGCCATAGCAGAGAGCTGGACTGGAAGAGGAGCAACCGGGACTAGAACCCGGCGCCCTAATTGTATTGATATTATAAGCTGTCCTTTGAGACTGTGATAACATTGAAGATCTTATTTCTTAATTATTCTCCTTCCTCAGTCCAGGCACACACACACACACGCACAAACACACACACACAGTGAATCTGTATGTGCTCTCAGAGTTCCTCTGTTGAACTCCATCAGTGAAACCCCAGGGATCTGTTAAAATCCAGGTTATGAATTTCTTCTTTGAGAAGTTTCATTTAACACAAAAGATGAAGAAACCTCCTTCCCAGATTAAACATTATAGCAAAACATTTTCGTTGGGAAACTGTTTTGCTCCTCTGTGAATGACATAAAAATAATTGCCTTGCTTTCCACAACTTCATTTCCACAGCCCCAAATGCAGACCTGTATTTGCAGATGTGCAGCAGCTCTGTGTATGGAGCAGGTCCTCCAGTTTTCCCTCCATGGACAACCTATATCCATCTCCACAAGGACTCCTGCATTGCCAGCCTGTGCTGGCACTGTGAATGCTATTGGAGGGTGGGGTTAATTTTAATAGGCCTTGTTATTTCAGAGATAAGCAAAACATACAAATCACTGTTGCATGGTGGTTGGTGGTCACATAGATGCAGTAGGTATTGTGTGCACATTTGAAAGACAGCTTGCTCATCTTAGAATTTTGCTCAAGAATGAGACACTGGAGCTTCTGTGTCTCACTTGCTCTCTCCTTTGTGACTCTGCCTCTCAGAATGATGCAGTGCCCAACGAGCAGCCAGAGAGAGTGGATTAGTTTAAGATTTCTTCTAGTAAAGAAGCTCATCCAGTGAAAACGCCAAGGGACATGTCAGAGCAGATTTATAATTTGCACTGTAAATAGATAGCTGAATACAACTGAATGGAGGGTTTTGAGGTGAGCCTAGAGTATGCCCTGAGGATTGACAACTGAAGAGGCCAGTGTGTAGATGCCAAGTTACTTTGCCTAAAATCTGTTTTGTATATGGGCATTTTAATATAGACATCATTCTGTTAGGAGATCCTAGGTTAAAATGTGGTGAGTTTACCTTGATTTGGTAACTCTATAATCCACTGCCATAGATTGATGAATTGATCGCATAAATCAGAAAGCAAAATCTACAGGATTCATCATGGATCCAGGTATTCAAAGAGGGTAGTTACATGGAGGGTCCAGCAGTCTGTGAGGCTCAGCTGGGAGATGCACATTTGGATGGGCCACTCTGGTGGATGGAACAAAGGGCAGTAGCAGGAGGACTTAAATCAGGTTTCCTTCCTCCCTAATTTTCTGAGAACTGTTTCAAAAAGAAAGGACCATTACTAGCTAGGTTGAGGGAAAAAACAGATCTTGTTTGAAACCTGTTTGTAGAATGTTCAGAAAGGCCCATACAGATAATGAGTGTGTAAAACAGAGGCTAAATTAACAGTGTGTAGTTTAAAATAATTAAATTATTTTAAAGTCTTATTTAAAGCTACTAGACTGTTTTTCAAAAGGGTCTCCTTTAAAAATAAACTGTCATTAAGCAAAAAGCTATAAGTTTTAGTCAATAAGCTTTGATATGTGTGTTTGGAGTAGGGATATATAGCTAATGTGTTCATTATTTATACAGTTCTACATGCACCATTTTAATCTTCATTATCCTTTATAGATACCAGCTAATTTCTCTGCAGTAGGCTCCCTGGAGAGCACAGTGTTATTTCTTCTAGTGGGTAGGCAGAGGAGTTAATGTAAGGTGAAGGTCTTTGGTTATTCAAGGTACTTTTTCTGAGCACTGATTCAGATGAATGGTCAAAGACAGATTGTAGTCTGTGAGCAGCAGAGAGATAAAATATTTTCCATTTGATGGAAAAGTGTTGCTAGTGTTTACTTAAGAAGGCTTAAGTGAAGCAGGGATGTGGAAGCAATTAAGAGCACTGTATTTGCACTGTAATGGTGCAGTTATGAGGCCGGATCCTGCTACCTGTGGAGAGCAACAAGGAGGGCCCCAGGTCATTCCTTGCGGGGAGGCAGAGTTAGCTCTGCTTCTCTTAGGGGTATCTGTTTTCTTTCTCAGCCTCAGTCATAATGGGACCTCTTCAAGGTGAGTATTTGTACAGTCAGGCAGGTTTGTAATGTTTTGTCTATCAGAAAACTTGTGGTCATTCTTGCTCTTACCACCCATGAATATCTTTTCCTTAAATGTATTCATTGCTATGGAAGAACAGCTGGCTGGCACCCTAGCTTACTAGAACCGGTATAGCTCCACTCTTCTTGGTGATCTTTATTTTTTAAAAGATTTATTTTTATACAAGTTTATTGTATTTCATATATACAGATTTATGAGTATAGTGATATTTTGCACTGTGCTCTCCCTCCCACCCACACTTCTACCCATTTTCACTCCATCTCCTATTTGTACTCTTAATCTTTACAAAGATCTATTTTCAGTTTATTTAATACTCATAAGGCTAATCCAACAATAAGTAAAGAGTTTAACAAATAGTAGAAAGGAGGATCTCTGTGAGACCTCAGAGGAAAGAAAGGATCATCAAAGAAGGAGACACTCTGAAGGGAGAAGAGAACATCCACTTTGCTTATGGCCGTGTCCCAATACCGACAGAGTCTATAGTCACAAAAGGCTTCCGTAGCCTTGGCAGCCCATGACAAGAGCCTCGGATGATCACTGATGTCATTAAAAAAGAATGTTAATTGTTACAGGAATAACAGTAGTCACTGTACACTTGCTCCAAAAGTAGAACCTCTGTCCCTATTGAATTGTAATATGAGAATCGATGGGCAATTCTCTCCCCAAACTGTACTCTATATGTTGTGTGTGGGTGTGGGGACAAATTGTTGAAGTCTATGAATAGCATAGAGTTGGTCCTCTGTATATAAAGTCACACTAAAATGATCCATAATGAAGAAGGTGATGGGAGATAGGATGGGATCAGGAGTGGGGTATAGGAGAAAGAACCACTATATTCCTAGAGTTGTATCTATGTAAAAATGCATTCATGAAATAAAAATGAAAAATATAGAAAATACTTTTCCTCAACAGAAGAGCCAAAGGCTTTAAATAATCTTTGAATCTCAACATGTCCATTTCAGTCTAATACATTACATTTTGGGTACTCTGTTAGTCACCCCAGATCAGGGATATAAATATGATGTCTATCTTTTGGGGGTTTGCTTATTTCACTAAGGAAAATGGTTTCTAGTTGCATGCATTTTGCTGTAAAAGACAGGATTTTGATTTAAAAAAAATAGGTGTGTAGTACTCCATAGGGTATATAGACCATAATTTCTTTATCCACTCATCAACTGATAGACATCTGGGTTGATTCTATGTCTTAGCTATTTTGAATTGAGCTGCACTAATCATGGGCATACAGATCATTCTTTTGTATGCTGGATTCTATTCATTTGGGTAAATTCCTGGGAGTAGGTTGAATGGATCATATGGTAGGTCTGTATTCAGGTTTCTGAGATATTTCTATGCTGTCTTGCACAATAGTGGTACCAGTTTACATTTCCACTGACTGTGGATTAGGGTACATTTACCCCCACATCCTTGCCAGCATTTGTTGTTTGTTGATTTCTGTATGAGATGCATTCTAACTGTGAAGTGAAACCTCATTGTGGTTTTGATTTGCATTTCCCTGATGTCTAGTGATACTGAGCATTTTTTCAAGTGTTTGTATGCCATTTGAATTTCCTCTCTTGAAAAATGTCAGTTCAAGTCCTTTGCCCATTTCTTAACTATATTGTTTTATTGTTATTGAATTTCTTGAGCTCTTTATATATTCTGGATAGTAATATTTTATGAGCTACATGGTTTGCAAATACTTTTTCTCATTCTGTTAGTTGCCCCTTCACTTTGATGAGTGTTTCTTTTGTAGTGCAGAAGTGTCTCAGTTTTAAGTAATCCTATTTGTCAGTTTTGGCATTGATTGCCTGTGCTTCCTGGGTGTTGTCCAATAAATCTTTGCCTATGCCAATATCTTATAGAAGTTCTCCAAAGTCCTCTAGTTAGTTAGTGTATTGTGCTGTAGACTTAGGCCTGTGATCCATTTCCAGTGGGTTTTTGTATAAGATGTAAGTTAGGGGTCGAGTTTAATACTTCTGCATGTGGAGATACAGTTTTCCAAGTGCTGTTAGTTAAAGAGACTGTCCTTGATCCAGGTACTGATTTTAGCTCATTTGTTAAAGATAATTTGTTTGTAGAACATGGGTTGCTTTCTGGCATTTCTATTGTGTCCCATTGGTCTGCAAATCTATTTTTGTACCAGAACCAGAATGTTTTGATTATAACTGCCCTGAGGTATGTCTTGTAACCTGGTATTGTGATGCCTCCATCGTTGTTTTTGTTTTATAAGATTGCTTTATCTATTCGGTATCTCTTGTGTTTCCATATGAATTTTAGCATCATTTTTTTCTAGCTCTGAGAGGAATGTCAAGACAAAGAAGGGCACTATGTAATGATTAAGTGATCAATTCAACAGGAAGATGTGACTATATTAAATGTATATGCACCTAATTACAGGGTGTCTGGATATTTAAAAGAAATGTTAATGGAACTAAAGTGAGACATAGACTCCAATAAAATAGTAACGGGGGTCTTCAACACCACATTTTATCAATGGACAGATCAACTAGAAAGAAAAATCAGCAAAGAAACAACAGAGCATATAGACACTGTGGATCAAATGGACCTGATATCTATGGAAGTTTTCATCCTACAGTTACAGGATGTGCATTCTTCTCATCAGTTCATGGTACTCTTTCTAGGATAGACATTATGCTATGCCACAAAGCAAGTTTCAGATTTTCAAAAAAAAAAAAATCTAAATCATACCCTGCGTCTTCTCTAACCACAATGGAATGAAGCTGTAGAACATATGAAAACACATGGAGACTGAACAACCATTTCCTGAATGAATAGTGAGAAATCAAAAAGAAATCAAAGGATTTCTGGAAAAGAATGAATACAACAGTGCAACATACCAGATTTATGGGATACTGCAAAAGCAGTATTAAGAAAGAAGTTTATAACAATTGATGCCTCCATGAACAAATTAGGAAGGAACCAAATAAATGAGCGTCAGTGCATCTCAAGGACCTAGAAAAACACACAAAAGTGAACCTCAAATTAGTAGGAGGAAAGAAATAATTAAAATTAGAGAAGAGGTAAACAAAATTGAAACAAAAAATACGAAAGATCAGGGAAATGAATAGCTGTTTTTTGGGAAAAAATAAAATAGATAAACTATTGGCCCAGCTAGCCAAAAAAAAAAAAAAAAAGAGTGAGAAGCCCTAAATCAATAAAATCAGAGATGAAAAAAGAAATGTAATAACAGATACCACAGAAATAATAATCATCAAGAATTACTACAAAGAGCTGTATGCCAACAAATTGGGAAACCTAGAAGAAATGGATAGATTTCTGGACACATACAACCTACCAAAATTGAGTCACGAAGTCATATAAAACCTGAACAGACCAAAAACCAAGACAGATTGAATCAGTAACAAAGGCCATCCTAACAAAGAAAAGCCCAGGACTGGATTGCTTCACTGTTGAATTCTAACAGATATTTAAAGAACTAATTCCAATTCTTCTTAAGTTATTCAAAACAATTGGTGATCTTTTTTGACATTTTTATTTGGTTCTTGTAAAAGTGGTACTGATGGGATTAATCAAAAGCTGACTCTGGAGAATCTGATAGAGCCATAGAAAGGATATTAACACTGTGCCATTTTTTATTGTCATGGGCCCAAATTTTTCTTTGGGATTTCCCTGTACTGGCTAATTTGGCTTTAGAATGTAGGGTCTTGAGGGGCTGTATAGGTTTGCAAGGTTCCACTATTTACTAATCTTGTACTTGGGAAGTTGTTCCATTTCATTGATTTAGTTTCCTCTTTAATTACATGGAGTAATTAAAGCACATCACCTAAGTAATGCGTAGCTCATACCAAACATTACAGACTTATGAACTATAACTTTTTATTCCGTAGAAATCATCATTTGATGACTAAGTGCATTCAGAGAAATTGGATCTTGTTGGGCTAATGGATTCCTCTGATTGTTTTCTTGAAAATGTTCATAGTTTCTTTTTATTTTCTACTCTTGAGGAAATATAAAAATAGAACATTCTTAAGAATAAATAAATGGCTTACCTACAGTTCCCTAGAATCATTTGAATTTTATTTCCAACAGCATGCTATTATCAATATAACTTTCTGCTAATTCTGCCTGTTCTCACTTCCTTTTTAAAAATTTCCATTTTGGAAAACTACAAACACTTCTCTACATCTTCTCCCTAATCATTCAATGTCAACCTTGTAGCTGAATCTGGACCCTCTTTTACCTGTTTGCTATATCTATATAATTTCTAAAAGCTGCAAATTGGTAAAAATGGAGTGTGTTTGTCCACAAGAACTTTTAACAATGAAGAGAAGGGGACCACTTAGGAGAGAAATAGTGATCTTGATCCTTACAGAAGAGAAAGGACCTTCAGAGGATCAATGCCCTACATTTCCTTTTTACCCCTCTTCATTGGAAATGTTTCTCTGGAAATGGTGACAGCAAAGTGGCACAGTGGTGGACAAAGTTTATTAACTATGGCACTTCTGTACTGGTATTGTGGGCATTTTTCATTTCGCAGGTGAGGGAATTCTTTCAAAAGTAGGCGTGGGAACAAGTGGCGGGGGGGAGGTGGGCAGGCTTTAGTGTGGCCACAATGGAGTCATCTCGAGGTGCCATATTTCAGGGCTATGCAGAGGCAGAGGTCTTGTCCATTTTCATGAACTGTGTTTAGTCTCCTGTGACTACCTGAAACAGAAACCTGTTGGAAAATCTTCCATATTGTACTTCCATCCCAAAGCAGAATATAAGCATCAACACTGTTGCTGAGTTTCAAAGCAGTGAAAGTTGTGTGTGAAATGAACTGTGTACTTCAGTCTGATGTCCAAAAGCTGGATGACATAAAATGAAAAATCTAGAATGAGTGGCTGCCTGGTGAAAATGTTGGTTGTTTTAAGAATAGCTCCTATTTGTGGGAACATTTTGGCAATATCACTTGAATAAAATATATTTAAAATTGGCACTCAAATATTTCTTTAGAAGTGCATAGAAGTTTTAAGGCATGCATAGGTGTTGCCTAAAATACTGCTTTTTTTTTCTGATTCAATGTCTTTGTGATAGAGAAAAATATTTGCTTAAAATGACCCCATAAACTCTTTTAAAAATATAAGAACATAGCAACCATTAAATTTCTCCTCTCTTTTTCAATGGCCTTTATGTCATTTATGTTGAATAAGGTTTAGGTCTGCCATGGGGAAATTTGATGTCTCTTTCTTTATAAGAACCTATCTTGCTTCTTTCAATGGCAGACAATAATTCACTCTGTTTGAGTGTACTTCTCAGTTATCTATATTATTTTAATATTTTTATAAAAGTTAGCTTTGTCTTAATCTTTTTATAATGTAAGCCTAATTAGTTTCCATAAAAAGGAATAACTCCATATGTAGTCTCAATTCACTTGAAGTAAATCCGAAAACCAAGATACCTAGATATTATCCTTAATGAGATAATGATTTCAGTTAGTGTTTTACCTTCTGGAAACTCAAAGACACAAAAATCTTAACTCTGAATTGATTATATGAGCTAAAAGGCAAATTGATTGGTTTTCATAAGCCTGATCTGGAATGTTGTATACTAAGATTCCATCTTCTTCAACTGTTTGCAGATGACATGATTCTACTTATAGGGGAACAAAAAGACTCTACTTAGAAACTATTAGAAACAGTAAAGGATTTTGGTAAAGTTGCAGAATATAAAATCAACACGCAAAAATCAATAGTCTTTATATACAGAAACAGTACTATGACTTAGAAAGAACTTGTAAGATCAATCCCGTTCACAAAAGCCAGAAGATTTTTAAATACCTTTGAATAAATTTAACCAAGAATTATACAATGAAATCACAAAACATTTAAAAAAGGGCGAGAAGGCCGGCGCCGCAGCTCACTTGGCTAATCCTCTGCAGCGCAGGCACCCTGGGTTCTTTTTTTTTTATTATTTTTTATTTTTTATTTTTTATTTTTGACAGGCAGAGTGGACAGTGAGAGAGAGAGAGACAGAGAGAAAGGTCTTCCTTTGCCGTTGGTTCACCCTCCAATGGCTGCCGCAAACGGCGCGCTGCGGCCAGCGCACCGCGCTCATCCGATGGCAGGAGCCAGGTGCTAGGTGCTTATCCTGGTCTCCCATGGGGTGCAGGGCCCAAGCACTTGGGCCATCCTCCACTGCACTCCCGGGCCACAACAGAGGGCTGGCCTGGAAGAGGGGCAACCGGGACAGAATCCGGTAGAACCCGGTGTGCCGGCGCCGCAAGGCGGAGGATTAGCCTGTTGAGCCACGGCGCCGGCCAGGCACCCTGGGTTCTAATCCTGGTTGGGGCGCCGGATTCTGTCCTGGTTGCTCCTCTTCCAATCCAGCTCTCTGCTGTGGCCCAGGAGTGCAATGCAGTGGAGGATGGCCCAAGTGCTTGGGTCCTGCACCTGCATGGGAGATTAGGAGGAAGTACCTGGCTCCTGGCTTCAGATTGGCACAGCGTGCCCACCGTGGCAGCCACTTGGGGGGAGGGGGTGAGCCAATGGAAGGAAGACCTTTCTCTCTGTCTCTGTCTCTCACTGTGTAACTCTGCCTTTCAAAAACAAACAAACAAACAAAATCGAGAGAGAAAACACAGGAAAATTAAAAAATCTTCCATGTTTGTGAATTGGAAGAATTAACATCAAAATTCCATAATTCCATGTTACTGAAAACAATTTGAAGATTCAATGTGATCCCAATCAAAACACCAACAATATTCTTCTGAGATCTAGGAAAAATGATGCTTAAATTCATTTGGAAACACAAGAAATTGCTAAAGCAGTCTTAAACAATGAAAACAAAGCTGGAGGCATCAGAATGCTGGACTTCAAAACATACTACAGGACAGTTATGTTCAAGACAACCTTGTACTTGTACAAAAAGAGACATGTAGAGCAATGAAACTAAACAGAGATCTCATAAATTAATCCACACATCTACAACCAACTAATCTTTGACAAACAAGCTGAAATCAATCCCAAGAGAAAGGAGAATCTCTTCAACACATAGTGCTGGGAAATTTGGATCTCTGCATGCAGAAACATGAAACAGGCCTTTACCTTACAGTTTCTACAAAAATCAATTCACATTGGATCAAGGATGGAACTATATAGCCTGATATCATCAGATTACTAGAGGAGGACATTGGGAAACCTCTGCAAGACATTGGTGTAGGCAAAGATTTCTTGGAAAAGACTCCAGAAGCATAGGCAATCAAAAGACAAAAAAAATACAAATGAGATTACATCAAGCTAATGATATTTTGCACCACAAAGTAAACACTCAGCAAAGTGAAGAGGAAACTGGAAGAATGGGATAAAGTATTTTCACACTGTACAACTGATAAAGAATTAATAACCAGCATCTATAAAGAGCTTGAGAATCTAAACCAAAACAAAATAACCATCCCAGTTAAGAAATGGTCAAAAGACAAGAACATTCATTTTTTAGACACAAATTGCCAACAGACACATGAAAAAATTCTCAGTTTCATTAGATATCAGGGAAATGCAAATCAAAACCACAATGGGGTTCTACCTCACCTCAGTTAGAATGACTCTCACCCAAAAATCAAAAAACAATAAATGTTGGCAAGGATGTGGGGAAAAGGAACCCAAATATGCTGTTGGTATGAATGTATGTTAGTAGAGTAATTATGGAAGATGATGTGGAGATTCCTCCGGAATGTGAAAATAGATCTATGCCGGCGCCACGGCTCAATAGGCTAACCTCTGACTGTGGCGCCAGCACACTGGGTTCTAGTCCCGGCCAGGGTGCTGGATTCTGTCCCGGTTGCCCCTCTTCCAGGCCAGCTCTCTGCTATGGCCTGGGAAGGCAGTGGAGGATGGCCCAAGTGCTTGAGCCCTTCACCCTCATGGAAGACCAGGAGAAGCACCTGGCTCATGGCCAGTGAGGTGCGCCGGCCGCAGCACGCCAGCTGCAGCGGCCATTGGAGGGTGAACCAATGGCAAAGGAAGACCTTTCTCCCTGTCTCTCTCTCTCACTGTCCACTCTGCCTGTCAAAAAATAAAAAAAAATTGGAACTGTGGTTTCCTACTTATTACTTGTTGAATATTATGATTAGTGGCAAATTACACCTGTGAATATAGATTGGATTAAAATTTTGTCTTTGCAAAAACTGATGAAGAGAGGAGGGAGAGAGAAGGGAATGGCTGGGGGAGGAGGATGTCAGGAAGGGTGGTTGTCTGCTTAGAACTGCCCTATGGAATGCATGAAATCTGTTCTCTTTATGTTAATGAAAAAAAATTTTTAAAAAGAAATATAGATCTAATTTTATGATGTGCTCCACAAAGTTTTGATGTAAAAATATTTCTTTAAAAAGTAAAGGCTTACTCATATCCTTGTCATTGTTTTAAAACTTTGGCTGAGTCTAGATCTGCAAAGGGAGGCGTGACTGACTACTCTGAGGGTTGTGTGTACTGAATTTTTCTACTAAAATATTCAAGAAATGTAATGTTTTTGTTCTATAGAGGAAGACTATAGAGAAGCTGGGATGAGTGCAGCTGAATACATGGGGGCTAAACAAATGACTTTTCAGAAAAAAAAAAGAATCTGGGGCCCACACTGTGGTACAGTGGGTTAAGCAGCAGTGTGTGATGCCGGCACCCCATATGGGTACAGGTTCAAGCCTCAGCTGCTCCATTTACAATCCAGCTCCCTGCTAATGGCCTGTGAAGATGGCAGAAGATGATGCAAGTGCTTGGACCCCTGACACCCATGTGCGAGACCCAGAAGAAACTCTTGCCTCCTAGCTTCAGCCTGGCCTAGTCCTGACCATTACTGCCATTTGGGAAGCAAAGAAGCAGATGGAAGTTCTCTCTCTCTCTCTCTTTCTCTCTCTCCCTCCCTCCCTCTGTCTTTTCCTCTCTCTCTATAACTCTGCCTTTCAAATAAATAGAGCTTTATTCAATTTTTTAAAGAGATCTACTTACTTATTTATCTGAAAAGCTGTGCAAGAGAGTGAGAATGAGTGAGCAAGGGAGAGATCATTTTACTATTCAAATAGCTGCAACAACCCGGACTGGGCCAGGCCAGGCTGAAGCCAGGAGTCAGGAACTCTGTCCAGATCTCCTTTGTGGGTGACAAGGGCCCAAGTACTTTGGCGATCTTTGCTGCCTTCCCAGGCACATTAACAAGAAGTTGGACAGGAAGCAACACGGCCAAGTCTTGAGCTGAAGCTCAGTAAGGGATGCGGGCATCACAAGCAGTGGCTTAACTGGCTGCACCACAGCACTAGCCCTGACAATGGCCTTTAGCAACAGAAATGTTTAATATCCAGTTATGATTGTGAAGAGGCAAAATTCCTTTTCTTTCCTTTAACACCTCTAAAGGCCTTCAGTAACGCCTTCTACTTACACAGAGATTAATTTATTGAAGGAAATCAAGGAAAGAACCTGAGTTTAGCATTTGTTAGTGCAGAACAGAAAGGACAGATAAATCAGGGAGTATTCATGAGAATATAGTCCTAGCGGGAGAAACAATCTTAAGAAAGGCAATGGATTTTCTCTAGATTGTGATAAAAGAACACATCAGAGGCCCCAACAAGGCTCAAAACCTGGCCTATCCATATACTAGCTGGTTAATTTGGAGAAGGTACAACTCAGAGCCAAAGCTTCCCCATCAGTAAAATGTGCATGGTATTTTCTTAACTGCCGGGTAGTAATCAGTTCAGGATCACCAATGAATGCTGGGAAATAATGTTGAAGAAAGGGATAATCTCAAAGTTGCACATGCTAGTATATTACTTTGTTGCCAAGCAACAAGTCCACCCTACTCACCTGCAACCATAAATTAAACAAACACCAGATGCTGAATCTTCTGAGAAAGGGAAGATTTATTATAAGACTGTAAGGAGATGTGGAGAGAGACAATAACAAACCTTAAACCATCTCCCTGTTCAGAGAGGGGTATGGGAATTTATGGAGTTAAGCATTGAGGGTGTAACTGGGTATAAACCAAGTGACAGAACACAATAGAGGCAGAGGATCAGAGTGGGGAAAGGGAAAGTCATTTGAGTATGAGCATTAAGAAGTCTTGCTTTTACATGTATCATGTGCCCAAAGATGACTGCTGAAACATTGTAGATGTGCCATTTAATATCCAAATGAGCCATAAGGTGACTCTCTCCATCAGCCTGAGTTGCTCTATGGAGTCCAGTCAATTCTAACTGCAAATTGTTCCATCCAGTTTTAACAGGGAACCTAAAAAGATGACCCCATTGATTTTTAGCTAAAACAACAATTAGGGGATGGTAAGTTACTCTGTAGCAGTCAGGCAAATGGCTGTTATGGACTGTTAGTGTGTTAGGCAACTAAGGGAAGCTTGCTGTTAAGCAAAGAGAGAGGGAGCATTCATTGTCCATAGTTTCAGCTTTTGAATTATAAGAGAAAAAAATGTCTTTTCAGTTGAGAAATTAGGCAGATCTTACTTCATCTAAGCAATCAAACTTCACATAACCAAACATATAGAAGTTTATGGAATATCATTATTGTTTGCAGGAGATGCATGCTGAAATATATAGAGGTTAAATATCACAGAGTCTACAACTTTAAAAAGAGAAATACACACACACACACACACTCACACACACACACACAGAATGTTAGCAGTCAGGAAATACAGATGAAGAGTATGTGAATGTTACCTACTCTCAAATTTTTCAGAAGTGTTATAATCTGTAAATAATTATAGGTAAAATATCTTGCATCTACTCAACCTCCATTTGTGTGTTTGTTGTATGTTGATTACCTTTCCTTCTTTCTTCCTTTTTTACCTACTACATTTATCACTTGTCTCCTTCATAACAAGCACCTACTATGGTTATTTAAACATACCATAGCTTTAGCTGCATGCCCTCAAAACTCAGTAGTTTATGAAAAAGTATAAAGCACAAAAAGGACAGAATGCTGTCGAAATTCCAGGCAGGGTAGAAATTGGAATTCTGCACATTGCTTCTTTCTCCAAAATGGTAAAAAAAAAAATGTTTTGCAGAATTAAGAGAAATAAATCAGTAATTTAGAATAAAACAGTAGCAGAAATTTATTATTTCTCAATAAGTATGAAAATGGAAGAAACATTAATCTCAGAGTGCTGATGCAGTAATGCAAAACTCCGTGTTCTTTTCTTAGAGCTTTTCCCACGACAGTAGGTTCTAATGCTTGAGGAAATGATAAGCATTTATTTGGAACTTGCCTTAAGGGTTCTAAATTGTATACAGAGTTAATAATATGCTATTGAGAGCTATTTCTTCCAGAGTTGCTGGTCAGTTTACCTGTTGGCCAGTATGTTGATTTTTAGGAAAAACCTGCAGGACTCTTGGATATTATTTTCCTTTTGCTGCATGTCTTTCCTATCAGTAAAGCTGGAGTGGAAATTGGGAAGGAATTGAAGATTGTGCTCTGTCTATGAGTCCCTGTAGGCCATGATTCTCTGGATTTCCACTTTTCTCTAGGTGACCTTGTAAAAAGAGCCCTTTTATAATTCTATCATTAATCCTCAATGCTCTCCTGGTAGAGGGCCATGAGTGGAAAATTATTCATCATCCCAACTTGTAAAGTAAGAAAACAGAAAAACTCACAGAGAAATTATTTTCTAAAGCCATGTAATAAAAAATCAGCTTATCTATCAAGCTTTCTTTTACTCTGTGTAGAAAACACTATGTTAAATATAGAAGGGTATGGGGAAGAAAAGAGTTTAGGATACAGTTTCTTCTAACGAAATACTAAAAATAATGTGATAGTGCATGTAGGTAATTGCTGTACATATTATGAACATTTGCCTAAATATAAGTTATTATTATTATTATTTTATTCATCCAAGTTATCATTATGATCATCATCCTCTATGTTTGTAAATGTATACTTCTCAGAAATTAAGAAGGAGGAAAAATGACTCACTCTGGTAAAACAAATTACTGTATAGGCAAATGTTGAGTGAAAGCTATCATGCTGAATATTTTATAGACGTGGATGGGCTGGGAGCATTGTAAGTGTGTGCAGTTGGAAAACAGAGCATCTTCACTTTGTTGTTTCCTTTGCTGCACAGAAGTTTCTTAGCTTGTATTTATTTTTTGCTTTTATTGCCTGTGCTTCTGGGATCCCATCCAAGAAATCTTTGCTAATGCCAATGTCTTGCAGAGTTTCCCCAATATTTTCCTCTATTAATTTGATGATATCAGGTATTATATTTGGATCCTTGAACTATGGTGAGATGATTTTTGTTTAAGGTATAATGTAGTGGTCTTGTTTCATACTTCTGTATGTGGAGGTCCAGTTTTCCCATAATCGTTTGTTGTAGAAACTCCTTCCTACAGGGAGTGATTTTAGCTTATTTCTCAAAGATTAGTTGGTTTTAGATGTGTGGGTTAATTTCTGGAGTTTCTGTTCTGTTCCATTGGTGTACTTGTCTATCCAAGAAACTCAACTGTAGCAAAACAAATAATCCAGTTCAGAAATGGGTAAAGGACATGTACAGGCATTTTTCAAATAATGAAATATAAATGGCCAACAGACACACGAAAAAATACTCAGAATCACTAGGTATCAGGGAAATACAAATGAAAACCTCAGTGAAGTTTCACATTACTCCAGTTAGAATGGCTATCATCCAAAAAAGAAATAATAGATGCTGGTGAGAACATAGAGAGAAGTACCCTAATATACTGTTTGTGGGAATCTAAACTGGTACAGCCATTATGGAAGACAGTAAGGAGATTCCTCAGAAATGTGAAAATATATCTACCATATGTCCCAGCCAGCCCACTCCTGGAAATTTACCCAAAGGAAATGAACTCAGCATTTGAAAGAGTTATCTGTACCTCCATGTTTATAACATTGATCCACAATAGGTAAGATGTGGAATCAACCCAGATGGCCATCAGCTGACGACTGGATAAAGAAAATGTGGCATATGCTCACACTGTGGAATTCTACACAACCATAAAAAGGAATGAAATCATGTCTTTTGAAATAAAATGTTTGCAACTGGAGACTGTTATGCTTAGTGAAATAAACCAATCCCCAAAAGACAAATAACATGTTTTTTTCTGGTATGTGGTAGTTAATATAGAATACCAAAAAAGGTTTAAGAATAAAGCAGATATCGTAAGATTTTATTATTAAAAATAAGAAGAAAAAAGAAAAGTGGAGCATGTGAGATGGATGAGGCATGAGAGACCAGAAGTTTAAGTCTGCTATGGCCAGTCACCAGAGGTGAGAGCTGATGCAAGGGGACAAGTTTATTCAAGAAGACAGCAGAACAGGTATGTTCAGTCTCAGAAATGCTTTTCCGAATTTGCAAGTTAGCAGGAGGACTTTTATAGGAGAAAGGGGAGTTGAGGGGAATTAGGGAAGATAATGAATTCTAGTTGACTGATTGCCAGGTAGATTACCAGGTTTCTTCTGGTTAACTAGGTGGAGGTTTCCTTGATAAGAAGCTTGGCTGTTTGGGCTATTGGTCTCAAATGCCTTCCATGTCTGATTGGTTACAAGATTAGCAGTTAGCTTTTGTTAATGAGAATGTAAAAAGGGGAAGGAAGATACCTTTTTTTTTTTTTAATTGTAGTTGTATGGCTAGTCACAAAATTGGAATGTAAAAAGAGAAAGATATATTCATCGTGGTCATAGAGACTCTCTGGTTGCAGCCGAGTGGTAAATTAATAGGAAATAGGGCAGTCATGACTGGAATAACATTAGGAGTTCTGGAAAGAAAGAAGGTCCTATGTGATACTGGGGTGTATTAGGTGAGACTGTGAGCTTGCTGCTTTCATGTTCTCATCTCCCTCAGTTATCCTGCAATCTAGTTCTGTTTGTTCTCAGAATTGCTGGAAAGGACCCTCTTTCCATCCCTGAGCTTCCTGGATTCCAGGGGCCTGAATATTTCCTCTCGTTAATGGACAGAGTGAGTGCTAGTTTGGTGATTGCCAATTTGCGCAGATGTGCGCTTTAGATATCGCTGTTGTTGTCTTTAGATATTGTTACTGTTATTTTATTTTACAGAATTCCAAGTAACAAGTGACTTAAAAATCTAACACTGATGAAATCTTATCCATATGGCTGTCTCTTTCCTCTTTTGCAAAAAAAAAAAAAAAAAAAAAAAAATACAGTCCCTACAATGTTCTTCCTCAACCCAAATGTGACCCACAGCCATTGTATTCGTACATGCTGTATGTACTGGGAACAGTTGTTCCTCTGGTTCCAGTGCTCCACACAAGATCCCATAGGTAATTTTTCCTGCTGCTCAGTGTCTTAGGAAGAAAAAAAATATCAGTTCTCTTTTTCTGACCCCCAAACTATCTGGGTACTCAAACAAGAGTACTTTTGCCATCATACTGTATATTCATCATGCAAATGACTGTTAGTTTCTTCATAAATCTGTAAGTGTCTAGGTGGGCCAGGTTAAAAAAAAAAAAAAAAAAGATCCGTGTAACATTCAATACTCACTGTATTCATTTGGGATCTGTGGGACACTACTACATAAACTTCAATTTACCTGTGTTGTGCAGATTCCTGGGATTGTTAGCCTCGTGTGGATATAAGGGGTATGGATAATGGTTGCATTTTGTGAGATCTCTCTGTCCTATTTTCTTTTCTCCCCTTTGCTATCATGTAGTCAGCTTTCAAATTCCAAACAGAGCTGGTATAAGCAATTTACCTAACTACTCTTACCTTATCTGGTCAGAAGCCATCATACCAGCACACCAGAGTCATAATTGATGGAGTTGCTTTTGGATCACTTGCTCTACAAAAATCAATCAGGCAATCAGTCAGGCTTAGGGCTTCTTTCCATAGTGTAAGGCTATGGCTTGGGCAGTTTCATCGAGAAGAGGTCTCTGGGCATGGCAATCCTTATAAGTTACAAGTTCCAAACACCTCCACCCAAGCCAATATGTATATTCACTGCAACTCAAACCCAATTTATACTTCATGTTTGCTTTTTTTTAATGTAATAAATGTGAATTTACAAAGAGAAACTTTTGTATTGTTGTGGCTCCCCCCACCCCCCCTCCCTCCCACGGCCCTCCCCTCTCCAACTCCCTCTCCCATCCCGCCCTTCATCCAGTTTCATTTTCAATTACCTTCATATACTGAAGATCAACTTAGTATATACTAAGCAAGGATTTCAGCAGGCTGCACTCACACAACCGCACAAGGTTAGGGTATTGTTCGACTAGTAGTGTTGTTTTTAAGTTTCATAGTAAAACACATTAAGGACAGAGATGCTATGTGGGGAGCATGTACCCAATGACTCCCATTGTTGATTTAACAATTGGCACTCTTATTTATGATGTCAGCAATCACCCGGGACTCTTGCTATGAGCTGTCTAGGCTATGGAAGCCCCTTGAGTTCACCAACTCTAAACTTGTTTAGTCAAGGCCATATCACAGTGGAGGTTCCTTCCTCCCTTCAGAGAAAGGCGCCTCTCTCCTTGATGGCCTGTTCCTTCTGCTGGGGTCTTGTTCACCAGGATCTTTCATTTAGATTGTTTTTTGCCACTGTGTCATGGCTTTCCATGCCTGTGAGACTCTCATGGACCTTTTAGCCAGATCCGAATGCCCCAAGGGTTGATTCTGAGGCAGGAGTGCTGATTTGGGCGTTTGCATTCTATGAATCTGCTGTGTGTCCTGCTTCCCCCGCAGGATCATTCTCTCCCTTTTAATTCCTTCATTATTTGCTTACACTGGTCTTATTTGTGAGATCTCTTCAACACATACCCGATGCTGAAATTCATATGGAGAAACAGGAGACCGAAAATAGCTAAAACAATCCTTTACAATAAAAACAAGGCCGGAGGCATCACAATTCCAAACTTCAAGACATACTACAGGGCAGTTATAATCAAAACAGCCTGGTACTGGTACAAAAACAGATGGATAGACCAATGGAACAGAATAGAAACACCGGAGATCAATGCAAACATCTATAACCAACTCATATACGATAAAGGACCCAAAACCAACCCCTGGAACAAGGACAGCCTCTTCAACAAATGGTGCTTGGAAAACTGGATGTCCACATGTCAAAGTATGAAGCAAGACCCCTACCTTATGCCTTATACAAAAATCCACTCAACATGGATTAAAGAACTAGAGATGGGCCACGGAACCATGAAACTAATTTAGAGCATAGGAGAAACCCTTCAAGATATTGAAACAGGTGAAGAATTCCTGGAGAAGACCCCAGAGACATGGGTAATCAAAGATAAAATAAACAAATGGGATTACCTCAAATTGAAGAGTTTTATTTACAGCAAAGGAAACAGTCAGGAAAGTGAAGAGGCAACCAACAGAATAGGAGACGTTATTCGCAAACTACACAACAGATATAAGATTAACAACTAGAATCTATAAATTGATCAAAAAACACCACAGAATCAAAACAAATAACCCAATAAAAATGGGCCAAGGACCTTAACAGACATTTTTCAAAAGAGGAAATCCAAATGGCCAACAGACACATGAAAAAATGCTCAGGATCCCTAGCCATCAGGGAAATGCAGATCAAAACCACAATGAGGTTTCACCTCACTCCGGTTAGATTGGCTTACATACAGAAATCAACCAACAACAGATGCTGGAGAGGATGTGGGGAAAAAGGGACACTAATCCACTGTTGGTGGGAATGCAAACTGGTAAAGCTACTATGGAAGACAGTTTGGAGAGTCCTCAAAAGATTGAATATAGCACTACCACAGGACCCAGCCATCCCACTCCTTGGAATTTACCCAAATGGAATGAAAGGGGAGACAAAAAGAGCCATTTGCACCTCAATATTTATTGCAGCTAAATTCACAATAGCTAAGACATGGAATCAATCTAAATGTCCATCAACAGATGACTGGATAAAGAAACTATGGGATATGTACTCTATGGAACACTATACAGCAGTAAAAATAATGAAATCCAGGCATTTACAACAAAATGGAGGAAGCTGGAAAACATCATGCTGAGTGAAATAAGCCAGTCCAAAAGGGACAAATATCATATGTTCTCCCTGATCGATGGCAACTAAACGAGCATCTAAAATGATACCCATTGAAGTGAAATGGACACTATGAGAGACAATGACATGATCAGCCCTTGTCTAGACTGTTGAGGAACAACATACTATTTTATTCCTTTTAGCATTGTTGTTGTTGTTGTTGTTGCTGTTGCTCTGTTTGTTCTACATAAGACCACTGGTTGAACTCTGTAATCAATGCACAATCATTCTTAGGCGTTTAAAATTAACAGAAAAGTGATCTCTGTTAAACATAGGAGTGGGAATAAGAGAGGGAGGAGATACATAGGTTGGCACATGCTCACTCAGACTTACCTCCAATGGTGGAACTAGAAATGTGCCAGGGGATTTCAACCGATCAAAAAGATAGGGCATGTTTGCTTTTATTCTTTAGCTTATGCCTTTTCCACCATCAGTAGTAGTGTATCTTCTCTCATTTCATTTGACTAAATGCTACCTACCCTTAAGACACAATTTAAATTGTTGAAGAAATCCTCCTTGTTTATCTCAGTGGGAGAATTGCTCCCTTCTATAACCTATTCCAATGTCCATGTCTCATTTCTGCAACTATATTATAAACTGCATAATAGGTTCTTATAAAGGTCTGTTGAGATTCAGTTATTATGAAACTTACTGAGGTTGTGTTTATCTCTTTTAAGTCAATATGTTGAAGAGCTTCTCTGCACTTCTGTGGTACTAGCATTATAGAAGTGTAGTAAGAACCACTCAACAGTAGAGCCTTATTTGTTAACCAAGGTAAAGGAGGCTAGCCTCACATACTCTAAATAAGAGAAATATCTGAGGAGGTACTGACAAAGAGACACACTGACCTTGATGAATTAATTTTACAGCAGCAAATATTTCAGACACCCAGAATATAATCCATGCTAAGTAAAGCCACCAAAGGACAAGGGAGCCAGATAGGTGGATTATCAGAAGGTTATGCTACCTTGCAAACAAATGTTTAAGAGGAGGTTCACAAGCTGAAATATTAATTTAAAATCTAGGAGGAGGAAACCAAAGACTGTTGGTTGACCTTTCAGGCTACATTTTATTATGGAAGCACATTCTTCAATATACTTGTAGTGAGAAACAGGATCTAATTTGAGTTGACAGCAGCTTCTTGCTTCAGCAGAACAACAGTGTGAGTGAGTGAGAATGTGGTTTGGTGGGAACATGAAAGGAAAGTCAGTGGAAGCATAGGAGTGTCCAGGGTAACTCAGTAAGCGCCTTTCAGTCACACATCAGTTACCCAGATTAGATCAGCAGTAGTCAAAATGTTAAATAACTCACTGCATTGACAGCCAAATAAATGCTATTTCTGTAGTCTGTCAACAAAACCTCAAACGGGAACAAAAATATCTAAATATGTTAACTTGTATCATAGAAAATACAAGAGGATGAAATAGCTTAAGAAATTAATTCTTTGAAATGGGACAAACTTTAAAATATACTTTGTTTTTATAAAAAAAATCCTAGTTAAGGAAATGGTTTTTAGAATGATGAATCATATTTGCTTTAAGAAGTCCAGTAACTTTGAGGTTTATCATTCAACCTTACATTTGATTTGAAAAGGGAAGAAGTCTTATGATCATTTTACAAAGAGTAAGAAATAAAAATATTGAAAAGGATGAAATGACAAAGTTTGACAATGAGTCATCATGGGTCCACATTTTGGTATATACTCATATTTCTCTTGGGAACAACTTGGAAAAATGCTTTTAAACTCTAAAACACTATAAAAACAAAAGAATACTTACCAATAAAGACATTGTGCCTTTCACATAGTAAGCGTTTTGCCCATTGTATTGAATTTCTCATATACAAAGAATTGTTTCTTGTTCTTTCATGCTTTTTCTATTTTTCCTTCCCTTTCTTTCTTCTCTCTTGAATTCTCTTATTAATGATCTTTTTGTTTTTTTTGGTTTGGATAAAATCTGTGCATAATATAAATTAAAATACCTTTAAATTTTATTCCTATATGAAGCCACTTTTCTTAGTTTCTTATGTATTTCTGTAGTTAGTCTATAACCTCATAGGCATATATATGAAAACACAATTTTATATATATATGCATATATATTACATATATATATATTTAAAGATTTATTTTATTTATTAAGAGACAGAGTTACAGAGAAATATAGAGCCAGAGAGAGACAGAGAGAGAGAGGGAGGTCTTCCATCCACTGGTTCACTCCCCAAATGGCCACAACAGCCAGAGCTGGGCTGATCCCAAGTCAGGAGTCAGGAGCTTCTTCAGGGTCTCCCATGCGGGTGCAGGGTCCCAAGGACTTGGACCATCTTCTACTGCTTTCCCAAGCCATAGGAGAGAGCTAAATCAGAAGTGGAGCAGCTGGGACTTGAACCAGTGCCCATTTGAGATGCCAGCACAGAACATGGCAGCTTTACCCGCTGTGCCACAGCGCCGGCCCCTGCAATTATATTTTTCATATTATTCTGCATCAAGTTTTGTCACTAAATTTGTCCCATATGAACTTTTACATGTGAGCCTGCCTTATCCTTCTTAGATGCTATAAATATTTATTCTAACTACCAATAGATATATATTTAACAATACATATCTAGGTACACATTTAGCTTGTGTATAATTTTTTCAGTATTACAAGTAATTCTTCAATTAGTACCATTGTTCAAATGCATTTTGCATGAGTGTGAATATACTAAAGTTAATTACTAAAATTGGAACTTGTTGGGTCAAATTGTAGCTAGGGTTCATATGTCATTTTAATGAAAATGGCCAAAGTGGTCTCTATAGATTTTACATGGCAATAACATCAATGAAGGAGAATTTTAGTTTTCCCAAGCTGTAGTCAATGGGTATGTTAATTTTTTATTATTGCATATTTTTGTCATGTAAAATATCACTTCAACATTTTATTTTTATTTTTCTTACTTTAAATGAGTATCTTGCAATATATTTCAAAGTACTTGTTTCTTATCTTTAAAAGTATTTGTAACATATCAGAATTTAATTGCTAATTGAATGAATTAAAATTTACAAATTGAAGAACACTTTAAAATGCATTATGATTTATGTGTTAGTGACAGTCACTACCTTCATACTTAATCTCTTGTAGTTTTCTCTGAACTTCATTTTTCTCATCCCAAAGAAAGATGGTTTATCACCAGTGTAGCCTTTGTGCAGAATTCCTGCAGCAAGCTTAGATATCTGTCTTTAAATGTCAAAATATTCATGAGCATGGCCATCTTGGTACATTAACCAACAAAGGAGGAGTAGCTTTGGCATCAATTTAGGGGAATGTCAGAATAAATGTGAGGGCTAGCCAGTGTTTTTTTTTTTTAGGATTAAAAATGGATTATTAGAAATTTCTGCATGTTATGAGCACACTTTGCAAATTTTAATGAGGACTTCAATTCAGTGTTGAAGCTGACGTCCCTATTCCATTTAAGAGATTCATCTCTACTCAAAGGAATGGAAGGGAGCTAAGCTTCTAAATCTTTTAGGAGGTTCTAAGGTTGGTGAAGGAAGCCCATGCCAAAGGAGACTACTTTAACCACAAAAGGGACTTGCCTCTTTTAATATGCAAATGAACCCTGCAGTATCAATGGAATGCTGTATGTGAGTCTTTCTGGTGAATTATTGATGCCAACCCTCATGTCCACTGAAAACCTCTTTGGGTTTGAACAGGCCACATTTCTGCAATCTTGTTCCCATGAAAACTTCAGGAGGGAGTGACAGCTTATATATCTGGCAATATTCAGTTGTGTCACATGACTCAGCAGGGCAGATCAGAGTTGGGCAAATAAACTGTGCTGATCTTTCTTGTCAATTTTATTTAAAGACAGACAAATGAGTCACTGAAAAGGGGCTTCTCAAATTACAGACCTTGTTTAGTATATTAACTAGGAATTCAGTAAAACCTTAGGGCAGTTTTCATGCACCTGAAGTAGCTGGGGTAAAAATCCTTTTAGTATATGGCACCGGTGCTGTATCATACCCGGTAAAGCCGCCGCCTGCAGTGCCAGCATACCATATGGGCGTGGTTTGAGTACTGGCTGCTCCACTTGCTATCCAGCTCTCTGCTATGGTGTGAGAAAGCAGCTGAAGATGGTCCAAGTCCTCGGGCCCCTGCACCCGCATGGGAGACCCAGAAGAAGCTCATGGTTCCTGGTTTCTGATCAGCGCAGCTCTGGCTGTTGTGGCTATTTGGGGAGCGAACCAGTGGACAGAAGACCTCTTTCTCTCTCTGCCTCTACCTCTCTGTAATTCTGCCTTTCAAATAAATAGATAAATCTTTTTTAAAAAATATGTTTAGTCTAGTCCTGAGAAAATCATGGATCTGTTGATTTCTATGCCCTGCTCCAGAACATATTGTCTTTTTACCTACAGAAAATTCAATCCTCTGCAACATAGTCTTGTTGTTTCACAACCTTCTCAGTTCTCTGCCTCTTATTTAATTACAATTTTGGAAGAACAAGTAACTTGAATCATTTGATTTCTGATTTGTGGATGTGGTTCAATGTTCTGAAATGTTCATTAAAATCTTTGATTTTTTAAGCTTTTCTTTTTCATTTTATTTAAAAGGCATGCACACACAGAAAGAAGAGAGAGAGAGAGAGAGAGAGAGAGAGAGAAAGAGAGAATTTCATCTACTGTTCCACCCCCCAAATGTTTGAATCAGCCACGGCCAGTCCAGCCTGATACCAGGAGCCCAGAACTTCATCTAGGTCTCCCGTGTGGATGACAGAGAACCAACAACTTCAGCCATCTATTGTTGTTTTTCTAGGGTGTACGTTAGTAGGAACTATAATTGGAAATGGATCCAATACTTAAACCAGAACACCACATGAGATGCAGTATCTCCAGTGATGTCTTTACCACTGTATCAAATGCCTTCCCCCAATTCTTTGACTTTTTATAATACTGTACGAAAATGTTTGCTTACAAGGGTAACCCATCTGGCTTTAGCTGTATCTCTCCATTGCTGTCACAAACACTGTTGATAAAATGATTGTTTAGTATGGAAATAATAAGAGGAAATTTAACAAGCAAAGAAATTCACTAAAAATCTAAATTTCTGTAAATTCTAAAGTAACCACACAGAATATTTCAGCCTTTATACCTTTCGTTGTGTAAGAATACATCTTTATAACGTTTTTAGATCTAACAGCTAAAATCAACTTGAGATAAGAAGAAACTATTCTGTGATTCTGACTTTCAACAAAATGCCCTTTATACAAACATATTTTTAAAAAGTAAAAGGTCTAGAAGCTGGATCAGAAGTGAAGTAGGTGGGGCTTGAACTGGCTCTCCAATATGGGATGCCAGCATGCAAGCGGGGGCTGAACTTGCTGCATTATAACGCCAGCCCTCTCACCACCATTTTTTTAAGAATATTATCTTTTTGTAAATGGATGTTCTTAGCAGTTTGTTAAATATCAGTCGACTGTAGATGTGTGAGATTAGTTCTGGGGTCTTTTTTCTGTTCCATTGGTCTAGGGGTCTATTTGGATGCCAATACCATGATGTTTTACCTACTGTAACTTTGTAAAATATTTTAAGCCTTCTGTTTTGATCTTTTTGTTTAAGATCACTTTGGCTTTTCAGGACATATTGTGGTTCCCTACAAATTTTAGCAGCGGTTTTTTCTAGTTTTAGAAAAAAACATCATTGGGATTTTGAGAGGGATTGCATTGAATCTCTAAATTGCTTTGAGTAATATGTACAAGTAGTGATATTTGTTCATCCGAATCCATTAACAAGGGCCATTTTCCATTTCTTGGTGTCCTGATCTTCAATTTCTTTCCTTTTTTTAAATTTGACGTACAGAGTTAGACAGTGAGAGAGAGAGACAGAGAGAAAGGTCTTCCTTCCATTGGTTCACCCCCCCCCCAATGGCCGCTACGACCTGCGTGCTGCGCCGATCAGGAGCCAAGTGCTTCTTCCTGCTCTCCCATGTGGGTGCAGTGCCCAAGCACTTGGGCCATCCTCCACTGCCCTCCTGGGCCACAGCAGAGAGCTGGACTGGAAGAGGAGCAACCGGGACTAGAACCTGGCACCCATATGGGATGCTGGCACAGCAGGCGGAGGATTAACCAAGTGAGCCACGGCACCAGCCCCTCTTCAATTTCTTATATCAGTGATTTATAGTTTTCATTGTAGAAATCACTCACCTCTGATTAAATTTATTCCCAGGTATTTGGTTTTGGGGGGGAGGTAGCTATTGAAAATGGTATTGCTGTTTTGATTTCTTAGAAGATTCACTATCTGCATATGACAATGCTACTGATTTTTGTACATTGACTTTGTATTCTCCAACTTTGTTGAATTTATTAGTTCTGACAGCTTTTTGGTCGAGTCCTGGGGTTTTCTACTCCTATGATCATCTCCTCTGCAACAGGGACAGTTTGACTTCCTGTTTTCGATTTGGATGCCATTTATTTCTTTATCTTGCCTTACTTCCAGTACTATGTTGAATAAGAAAGTGCTTAAGGTGAGCATCCTCACCTCATTTCAGATATTAGAAACCTTCCAGAGTTTCCTTACTCAGTGTGATGTTAGCTGTTGGTTTGTTATGTTTGACCTTTCTTATGTTAAATGTGTTCCTTATATACCTCATTTGTTCAGAGGTTTTATCCAAGCATTTGGAAATTTTAGTTCCTAGACAACTGGCTTCTGGGACTCCATTTTGTTTCTCAGGCAAGGCCATGGTCCCTGGAAGTTCTTGGTGCTTGTTCGTGCACAAGATCATCTGCATCGGAGGCCTAGTTAAAGTAATCTGACTTTGTTTGTGGTTGCTTATTCTAGAAAGTCTAAGTGATCTGTTTCTTTTAAGTCTATATATGCTTCTGCTCTCTCAGCAGCAAACAGTACCCAAAGTCATGGCTTGTGCCAGATCTGCTATCAACATGTTTTTACTGATTCAATCTTACAGTCTTCCCCAAACTCGAATTTGTTCCAGGTCTGCAATTGATATGTTGTCCAATATGCACTGGGGAAGAGCCTCAAAGGGGATAATCCATTCCTACAAGCCTCTTCCTGGGTCCCTGCCCATGACTGCCTCACTGTTAAATCACATCCAGAGCCCTCATGCCAACAACACTAGCGTGGCCTGAGGGTAGGACCAAAACTAAGGTCTGTCTGCAGCTTAGTTGGACTCATTGCCTGAAGTCACACCCAAAATCCACTGGTGATGTTGGCTGGGATATAACACTGCTCAGCTAGAACAATGCAACTTCACTGGACACTGAAGGAAGTCTAGAAAATCTGTATGACATTACTGGGGAGGGGCCCGTTACCATAGCCTCTTACTCAGCTGCAATCTTGGTTCCTTAGACCTGCAACTCCTCAGCACTTTCCAAAGTTAATCTGAAAGGATAAACCTGTAAGAATTAGCATTTTGGAGAGAAAATTATAAGAAGGAACTCACATTGCTAAATATTTGAACTAAGTTTAAAAAGCTATAAAATACAAAGCAGTGTGATACATGTCAGGATAGACACTCAGATCAATGAAACAAAATAGAAACACTAGAAAAAAAGACTTGAGGGCAGAAGTTTTAGTATATGGTTAAAATATTTGTAATAAGTGGGAGAAAAAAATGAAAAGTGGGTACCCTTATTTGCTAGTGAGCAGATTCAGAGTACTTTAAAAATAACATTTTTACATGAACTATGATGTAAATTTTAGAAAGCACTAGCTTTTCTTGTCTGAAAAAATAAATTTAAGGTGAATTTAAACATTCAATGCAAAAGGTACTATCAAAGAACCACCAAAAAATATGAACAAATACATATCTTGGGTCCAGGAATTTCTTTGAAAGAATAGAATGAAAGACAGAATTATAAAGGTAAACAAAGGAGAATTTGATGAACTAAAATGGAAATTTCTGAACCTCACTAGTATGAGATTGACAGAAAAAGGGACAAATCATAAAAAGGGAAATGTGTCGGACACAATGTTGAATGATTGGAAAGATTTCTACAGATCTATATGGAAAAGATAGGCAATACATATTTTAGAAAGTACAAGTCAGGAAAAGACAGTTCATATAGATGAATGACTCACAGACCATCATGTGATGATTGTTACAGATCATTAATAACAAAAATGCAAGTTGAAGCAATGAGGTTCTATTTTCAGGTATCAAATAGTTAGAGATAAAAAGATTTAGGATTCTCAGGGTGACTAGAACGTGGGATATTGAGCACTTTTATACGTTGTTGGGAAGTGACTTGAAATCTACTTTGAACGGTAAATGTGAAAATGCATTTCTTAGGCTCTAAAATGTTTGTGCAGTATGACTTAGCAGTTTAGGATCTGTCCTAAGCAGATAATTAAACATGAGGCTAGAATTTAACATAAAAAGATGCTCCTTTCAGCAAAATCTATAAAAGGGACAACTTAAATTTAAAAGTGAAATGAGAGATTATAAAAAAGTTTGTATATTCCTACTATGGTATTATATTTAGTCATTAGAAGTGTTACAGAAAATTCTTATCTACTGATAAGAAAAAGTATTCACAGTAAAGAGCCAAGTTATGAAGTGCAATTTGTAAGAGTATGAATGCTATTTCTGTAAAAAAAAAAAAAGTAATAGAAGGGCTGGTAGCAAAATATAAACGATTATCTGTTAATACTGGATCATAGGTAACTCTGTCTTCTCTGTGACTTTCAGTTGTTTTATCTGCATGAAACTGAAATTTATTTTATTATTATTATTAAAGGCTAGATGTCATTAGAATACAAAAAGCAAAAGAAATTCTAATTTAAGATTTCAACTGTGATTACACAAACATGATTTATGTGACTGATGCAAACCTTGGCAGCACATCAGAGCCAACATTGACAGAAGCAACCATCTCCTCATGATTGATTTGCTGTAATTATAGACAATTGGTACATTTAGAAGATGCCATGATAAAACAGGATCAAAATATTCAGTGGGAATTTTGCTGTAGCCAAGACTCCACAATGCCAGCTCTGCCATTTTACCAGGATTGTATCACTTGAATAAGAAGTACTTCATACACAGTCAATAAATATTTGATAATTCTGATGAATTTTAATGATTTTGAAAATTCCTACCCCTACTTATATTGCAGAAGCTAGCATTACATATTATGATAAAATTGTGATAAAGAATTTAAAACTATTATTTATGTTCTTGTTATGAAATGCATTTATTTAATGTATTAGTTAAGAAAAAAATTCCTATCTAAGACTATAAATAAAATGGGAATTGATATAACCAGTGTCAGTAATGCTCTGTAAAGTGGAATGTGTCCTTATCTGTTCACAGGTTTGAAACTTAACAAAATGTAATGACTTCTTAAGATTTATTTATAAATTTTTCTCTTACCTTTTTTCATGTTAATTTGTTATTAATACAAAGAGAACAGATTCAGTATAGTTAACTGATAGATTTCTACTAATATAATGATATTACTTTTCTACTTCCTTCCCTACTTTATTTTTTAATTTTTATAAGAAGATCTATCAATTTGTTCAAAAGGCAGAGGTACAGAGAGGCAGAGGCAAAAGCAGAGAGGGAGAGAGAGAGAGAGAGAGAGAGAGAGAGAGAGAGAGAGAAAGAGAGAGGTCTTCCATCCACTGGTTCACTTCCCAGAGGGCCACAAAGGCCAGAACTGCGCTGATCCAAAGCCAGAAGCCAGGAGCTTCTTCTGGGTCTCCCACGTGGGTGCAAAGGCACAAGGACTCAGGCCATCTTCTACTGCTTTCCCAGGCCATAGCAGAGAGCTGGATCGGAAGTGGAGCAGCTGGGACTCGAACCACCTGTACCCACATGGGATGCCCGCACTGCAGACAGTGGTTTTACCTGCTATGCCACAGCGTGGGCCCCTCCTCCTTTATTTTTATCCGATGTTGAATATTGAAATCTGCCGGCGCCACGGCTCAATAGGCTAATCCTCCGCCTAGTGGCGCCAGCACACCGGGTTCTAGTCCCGGTCGGGGCGCTGGATTCTGTCCCGGTTGCCCCTCTTCCAGGCCAGCCCTCTGTTGTGGCCCGGGAGTGCAGTGGAGGATGGCCCAAGTGCTTGGGCCCTGCACCTCATGGGAGACCAGGAGAAGCACCTGGCTCCTAGCTTCGGATCAGCGCGGTGCCATTGGAGGGTGAACCAACGGCAAAGGAAGACCTTTCTCTCTGTCTCTCTCTCTCACTGTCCACTCTGTCTGTAAAAAATATATATATATATATATATATATATATTGAAATCTAACATTTTGATGTACATAATTATATTGACAATGCATTTCATTTTTATTTGAACATCTTTAATCAATTTAATTTTATCTGAGGTTTACAAAATGATGTTATAGGATATACACAGATACTTTTCAGTGTACAAATCATTCATCTCATTGGTTAAATTTACCCTAAAAATGTTTAATTTTTTTAATATTTTAAATATGAGCATTTTCTTGATTTCTTTGTCTTGCATATAGTTTTTCATGTGTAGAAATGCTACTGATCTTTGTATGTTGATTTTGTATTCCTAAATTTCACTGGATTCTTGTATTACTTGTTATTTATTTATTTATTATCATTGTACTTGAAAGTTGTAGAGACAGAGGCATGCAGAAAGAGGTCTTCAGTCCTCTGGCTTACTCCACAAATCCTGCAATGGCCAGGGCTGCGCCAGGCAGCAGTCAGGAAACTGGAATTCAATTTGGGTCTTCCGTGAGGGTGGCAGGGACTCAAGTGCTCTTGATCCAACATCTGGTGCCCCCCAGGGTATGCATTAGCCGGAAGCTGGATCAGAAGTGGAGGAACCAAAACTTTGAACTAGGCCCTCTAGTGTGGGATGTGGATTTCTCAAGCAGCGTTATAACCACTGTGCCAAATCACTGTCCCTAAGTGTTAGTTCTAAAAGTCACTTTGTAGAATACTTGTATTTTTCTATGTATTTGCTCAGTCATCTACAAATAAAGTAACTTTACCTTATCATTTTTTATTTGGATGCTTTTACTTAATTTTCTTACCTGTTATCTTGCCAGTGATCTTAATGCTGTGTTGAGTAGATGTAGTGAGAATGGCTTGTCCTTCACCTGACCGTAGTGGAAAGTTTTCATGTGTTCCCCAATATGATGTCAGTAATGGGTTTTTCAATCAACTGGCTTTATTAGGTTTTGAATCTTTCCTTCAGCACCAAAACTGTTAAAACTTTTGGCTAAGAAAGAATGGTGAACATTATCAAATGCTTTTTCTACATCAGTGGAGTTGATTGTGTGTTTTTTATCTTTTATTTTGTTAATCATGATGAAGTATCACATTCATTCATTGGCAATTGTTAACCCAGCCTTGTATGCCAGAGATAAATCCCACTTGCTCACAATGTATAATCCTTTCTGTGTGTTGAATTTAATTTAATAATATTTTATTGAGGATTTTGCATTAGTTTTCTTCAAAGATACTGTTGTATCTTTGTACTTTCCTTTCCTTGTGATATCCTTGTCTGAATTTGGTATCTAGGAGATGCTAGTCTCATAAAATGTATTTAAAAATATTCTCTCTAGTTTTTTTTTCTTTTTTTGTGTGTGGGGGGGACAATTCAACAAGTACTAATAATATTTCTTATTTTGAATGTTTGCTAGAATTCGGACATGACACAATCCTGTTCTGGACTTTTTTGTTGTTGTTGTTGGAAGTTACTTAACTCTTCCATTTATTTGTTATTTGTTCTGATTCAGTCTTGGTACATTATATTTTTCTAGGAATTTATCCTTTGGCTCTATATTACCCAATTGGTTGGCATAAAATTGTTAGTAATTCTCTTATAATCATTTTTATGTCTGAGAACTCTGCTTTAATAGCTTCAGTTTCATGTCTGATTTTGCTTTCTCCATTTTTTTCTTAGTCTAGCCAGGTCTTTGTCGTTTTGTTTATTGTTCAAAGAAATACCTCTTGATTTTATTGATTTTTTATCCTATATTTTTCTGTTTCTGGTTGATTTATAATGGGATTTTTTTTTTTTGCTTCATTGTTAATTTTTTACTGAAGTTTTTTTTTTTTTTTTTGGACAGGCAGAATTAGACAGTGAGCAGTGAGAGAGAGAGACAGAGAGAGACAGAGAGACAGAGAGAAAGGTCTTCCTTTTCCCATTGGTTCACCCCCCAACTAGCCATTATGACTGGTGCACTGCTCCAATCCAAAGCCAGGAGCCACGTGTTTCCTCCTGGTCTTCCATGCGGGTGCAGGGGCCCAAGCACTTGGGCCATCCTCCACTGCAGAGAGCTGGACTGGAAGAGGAGCAACCGGGACAGAATCCGGAGCCCCGACTGGGACTAGAACCCAGGGTGCTGGCACTTCAGGCAGAGGATTAGCCAAGTGAGCCGCGGCGCCGGCCAATTTTTTACTGAAGTTTTAAATTTACAAAACAAAAATTGTGAAATATTACTGAGTTCCCAAATAGCCCTTATCCAGCTTCCCCTATTAATAATGTCTTTTATTACTCTATTTGTCAAAATTAATGAACCACATGCAAGTTCCCCTATTTTTATATTCAGACTCTCTCTTTTCCTCACATCATTCCCAGACTCTAGTAATCAATATTCTGTGTTCATTTTGAGGGGTGCATTTTTGTTTTTTTGCTCACACGTATTAAGGAAAGCATGGTATTTGTCTTTCTGTCCCTGGCTTATTGTGCTTAACATGATGTTCTCCACTTTGTGGCTGAATGGCATTCCTCTGTGTGTGTGTGTGTGTGTGTGTGTGTGTGTGTATGTATGTGCATCTCACATTTTCTTTACTCATTCATCTGACGATGGACATTATTTGACACTATATCTTGACTATTATGAACAGTGTTGTGATAGACATGGTGGAGCAGGTATCTCTTTGCTATAATGATTTCATGTCTGTTAGATAGATGCCCAGTGTAAGACCACCACAAAACACACCAAACACTGGAGTTAAAGGAAAGGTTTATTGTTGGGTAGGGGGAAACCCAACAGGCTGGAGGGAGTCAGCAAGAGAGGACAGAAAGGGAGACAGGAAAGAGAGAGAGAGAGAGAGAGAGAGAGAGAGAGAGAGAGAGAGAGAAAGTCAAAAGAGAGTGCATGTATGGGAAGCAGATCCTGTTATAATCTTGCAGAGGGTAAGGAAGTGGGAGAAGTGAATCCCATTAGGGTGGGAGTGGAGCTGAGGCTTGTGGTTGGACCATTTGATGACCTGACTCCGTGTAAGCCAGGCTGGATTCTGGAGAGGCCAAATTTAGTATACAGGGTGGTGGCTGGACCAGAGCCTAAGATGGCATCTGGGACTTGAGATGGTGCTTTTAGATAAGATGGCACCATTTCACTAACATCCAGTAGTGGAATTTCTGGGTCATATGACAGTCGTATTTTGAACTTTTTCTTAAATAAACTGTTATTTTTTTTTTAAAAAAGTATTTGATTTATTTGAAAGCAGAGTTATGGAGAGAGTGAGAGACAGAGAGATCTTCCATCTTTTAGTTCACTCCCCAAATGGCTGGAATGACCAGGCCTGGGACAGGCTGAAGGCAGGAGGCAGGAGTTTCTTCTGGGTCTCCCATGTGGGTACAGAGACCCAAGTGCTTGGGCCATCTTCTGCTTTCCCAGGCCGTTAGCAGTAAGCTGGATTGGAAGTGGGGGAGCTGGGACTTGAGTGGCGCTCATATGGAATGCTGCTGCTGCAGGTGGGAGCTTTAACGCACTGTGCCACAGTGCTGGCCCCCTATTTTTAACTTTTATTTTTAAAAATAGATCTCTATACTGTTTTCCATAATGTCTGTTCTAATTTACATTTTCACCAACAGTGTGCAACCGTTCTCTTTACCCCACATCCTTATCTACACTGGTTTCTTATGTCTTATTGGAAACAACCTGTCTCACTGGAGTGAAGTGGTATCTCATTGTGGTTTCTATCTTCATCCAATGATTATTGGTGATATTGAACATTTTTAAATGTAATTGTTGGACTTTTATATTTTTGTTGCCATGATAAATAACTTTATATATTTTGTATTCCTTAACTACTTATGGTAGCCATAGTTATTTTTTACCATCTTGACATTCACATTCACAGTAGATATTTGAAAGATCTATGCTACCAACTGAAGATATGATATATGGAGTATTCGTAATTTGATTATGAATTTCCCTCTACTGGTGAGTTTTGTACTTTCAAATGTTTTCATGTTGGTAATTATCATCCTTTTGCCCCTAGCCAAAACATTCCTTTAAGTATTTCTTGTAAGGTGTCACTATGATGAATATTTTCATCATTTGCTTGTCTGATAAAGATTTTATTTCTCGTCATCTCAGTAGGAGAGATTTGCTGGATATAGACTTCTTGGTTCACAGTTCGGTATTGTTTAAAAACTGATTTTCACTTTATTTGAAAGGGTGTGTGTGTGTGTGTGTGTGAGAGAGAGAGAGAGAGATTGATTTCATCTGCTGATTCATTCCGCAAATACCTGTAAGAGACATGACTAGGCCAAGCTAAAGCCAGAAGCTCAGAATTCAATCCAGGTTTCTCATGTGGGTAGCAGGGATCCAAATAATTGAGCAATAATCTGCTGTGTCCAAAGGCTTACATTAGCAGGAAGCTGATATAGAAAGTAGAACAAAACCTGAATCAGGCACTATATATAAACATATATTATATTATATACTATAATATATAATTATATATAATTTATTTACAATTATATATTTGTATGTAAATGTAAATACTATATGTAAATATATTCATACACAAATATATATTTATATAAATATATTCATATATTAAATATATTTAGATATATTATAGTAAAATATTACATTATATATTATATAACATATATATATATACTATGTATAGTGTATATATAGTATATGTGTCTCTGTGTGTGTGTGTGTGTGTATATATATATATAAAATCCCTGGTGGTATAGAAAGTAGAACCAACATCTGACCCCAGGAAGACACACTGATGTATAATTTCTAGTGATGTTTTAACCACTGGTACCAAATGCCTAGCTCTTTTTTTTTTAATCTTTCTTCTCCTTGAATTTATCATCCCTTTCTCTCCTGGCTTGCAATATTTCTGCTGAGAAATATTATCAAAGACTAATGGGAATTCTTTTATATCTGACTTGTTGCTTTAAAATTTTCTTTGTCAGCCCAGTGTTGTGGCTCACTTGGTTAATCCTTTGCCTGCGATGCCGGCATCCCATATGGGCGCTGGGTCCTAGTCCGGGTTGCTCCTCTTCCAGTCCAGCTCCCTGCTGTGGCCAGGGAGGGAAGTGGAGGATGGCCCGAGTGCTTGGGCCCCTGCACCCGCATGGGAGACCAGGAGGAAGCACCTGGCTCCTGGCTTCGGATCAGCGCAGCGTGGCCATTTGGGGAGTGAACCAGCAGAAGGAAGACCTCTCTCTCTCTCTTTCTCTCTCTCTCTCTCTGTCTCTCTCTTTCACTGTCTATAACTCTGTCAAATAAATTAAAAAAAAAACATTCTCTTTGTCTTTGACTTTTGACAATTAAATATAATATGCCTTGGAGAGGTCTTCTTAGAGAAGAATATATTTTGGAACTTTTTAGATTCATAGATTCGGTTGTCTATATTTCTCCCAAGGTTTGATATGCTGTCTGCAATTGTTTTATTAAATAAATTTTCTGCAATTTTCCCCATCTCTTCTGCATTTAGAATTCCCCTAATACAGATATTTGCTCCCTTATTGGTGTACCATAAGTCCTGTGGTATTTTTTATTTATTTATTTTGTTATCTTTTTATTAAGTTTTCTTGTTTTTTAACCCTCTGGGTTATTTGAAAAGAAATATTTTCAAGTTTAGGATTTCTTTCATTTTCTTGTTCTATTCTGTTGTCAAGCTTCAAATACATTTTTTTATTTCATGTCCTACATTGTTTAGCTCCAAATTTGTTTGATCTTTTTTTCATATCTATCTTTATTAATTTCATATTCAGATCGTGAGTTATTTTTCTGAATTAACTCCATGGTCTTTCTGTATTCTTTCTTGTATCTCACTAATTCTCTTAAGACCCTTATTTTGAATCCTGATCAGACAATTCAGTAGTTTCCATTTCTTTGGAGTCATTTACTAGAGACTATTTGTGTTCCTTTGTAGTATCATATTTCCTTGTTTTTCCTATTGCTTTTGCCCATGTATGATGATATCTGTGCATTTTGTGTAATAGCTGCTTCTTCCAATCTTATAGAATAGTTCTATAAGGTAAGACTTTCATCTACTGGTGAGTCTTAGGGTTGTGGTTTGATAGAGTACATTGGTTCTGATTCTAGGTGGGTGCAGTAATTAGTCTATTGGCAGCTTCTTCAATTGTAATCAGTGTCAGCAGTGATTGGGGGTGCCTTGGCGACTTAGGGTGTAGAAGTCTGTGGTTGCAGTGATAGGGAAGTAATTGCTAGTATTTTCAATGGCAAGGACTTTAGGGATCCTCCTATTCTTGTTTTCCACAAGAAGACAAGAAAGACTTAACTCAGGAGACCCTCTTGGTTTGAAGTCTGACCTGGACCACAGACAATCTTAGCAGCATTGTTTTACTGGGCACTGGTGCTCCAAGTGGCTATGGATCTGGGTTCCTAGTTACATTGTCAAGTTGAATTATTGTAGAAGTTCTGACAGGCACAGATACACTCTTTTTTAAAAAATGATTTATTTTATTTATCTGAAAGGCAGAGTTACAGAAGAGAGAGACAGGGTGATGGATATATATATATATATATATATATATATATATAGAGAGAGAGAGAGAGAGAGATCTTTCATCTGCTAATTCACTTCCCAAATGGCTGCAACAGATGGGGCTGGGCCAGGCTAAAGCTAGGAGACAGGAGCTTCTTCCAGGTCTCCCACATATGTGCAGGGGCCCAAGGACTTGGGCCATCATCCGCCACTTTCTTAGGCACATTAGCAGGGAGCTGGATTGGAAGTGGAGCAGCTGGGACTTGAACTGGTGCCCATATGGGATGCCAGCATTGCAGGAGGTGGCTTAACTCATTCCACCACAACTCTGGTCCCACAGTTTCATGCTTTTAGGCCCAGTTGAATGTAGCTCTCCATGGAAGCCAAGAATTGTGACTCTGGAGAACTTCCTGGTAACTTGGGCTTGGAAGCAGAGATGACAGCTGTAACTCTGATCCTGGTGATCAGCCCTGGAACAGCTCCAGCAAAGAAGGGGTTATTCTAGAAGCTGAGGTTCAGGAAACACTGAACAGCTGAACTTCAGGTTCCATAGTCAAGAAGGTACAGTAGCAACTCAGGCACCTGGTCGGAGAGTACTGCACAATGGTATTCTGAACCCTGGAGTTGTGGGACTCAGTAGTTATCCAGGTTCCATATGAGCAGGAACAATGGCAACAAGGTCCGAGGAATGGTGGGGACAGTTGTGGCTTGGGCTATAGAGAAATAGAGAAATGCAGATGAGAAATGCTGGCTTCCTTCCCCAGGGAGTGGGTCCTTTCAGCGGCTCAGATTCTGGAAGGCAGTTTCAGATTCAGGGAGCTCACTGACTGCTGTTACTCAGCCAAGAGCATGTGATGTTAGTGATGTTTTCCTGAAAGGCTGGGTGCCATGTTGGCTCCAGTATCAGGCTCCCAGCTGCTTCCCTGGGCCAAAATTCCAATTCTCTTGGGATGGGGCACTGGGCTTTTTCAGGTTTCAAAGGGACGCATATGTTCTGGCAACTTGGGTGTGGCTTTTTGTGTGTCATTTCCAGAACAGGAGGGTGCTATGTTGATTTAGGCCCTGGCCAGGGTGTGACTGCTTACCAGCTCAGACTTGGCTTCTCTGCTGTGTCAGAGTATCTGTTCCTGGGGTGAGGCAGGGTGTAATGGCTTAGTACAGACAGAGTGCCTTGTGGGTATCCAGTTCCCAGGAGGCAGAGTTGTAGCAGCTCAGCTGGGAAGTTGTGTCCTACCAATGGTGAGCATGGTACAATGGTAACAGAGGATGGAGAGAAGTAGGAGCCACTCATCCTCAGAGCTGGACATAGTCTAGTAGTGGCTTTGACTTTTATCTCAAGAAGGCACTGCATAGTGGTGTCTTGAGTTACAGTGGGACGTGGGACACAAGGTGGTGTCCTCTGGAATAGTGTGAAACTCAGGTTTTGTTTTTAAGCTGGGCTCGTGGCCTGTGAGGACTTCAGGACTCTGAAGTAGCAAATATTGCAGCTACCTGTACTAATGGACGCTTCTGGGGTCCCTCTGTTCCCATTTTCCCCACAGTGAGAAGTCCGCCTGGTTCCAAGCTTATCCTGGCTACAGAGATGTGGTGGCCAAGTGAAGGTGTTCTGTTCCATCTGTACATGACTATCCCGAGTTTCTGTGCATTACTGGGTCTCTGCTTTTCCTTGGCTGTATTTCACCAACCTGCTTTAGCCATTTTGATTCAAATTGGTTATTGCTGGAGCTGGCATTGTGGTGTAGCAAGTAAAGCCAGCGCTGCAACACTGGCATCCAATATGGGTGCTGATTCCTGTCCCAGCTGTTGCACTTCTGATCCATCTCTCTGCTAATGGCCTTGGAAAAGCAGCAGAATGTGGCCTATGTGTCTGGGCTCCTACCACCCATTTGGGAGACTTGGATGAAGCTCGTGGGTCCTGGTTTCACCCTAGCTCAGCCCCGGCTTTTGCAGACATCTGGAGAGTGAAACAGTAGATGGAAAATCTCTTGTTTTTCCCTTTATGCAACTCTGCCTTTCAAATAAATAAATACTTCTTTAAAAAAGAAATTGCAGGGCCAGCGCCTTGGCTCACTTGGTTAATCCTCTGCCTGTGGCACTGGCATCCCATATGGGTACTGGGTTCTAGTCCCGGTTGTTCCTCTTCCGGTCCAGCTCTCTGCTGTGGCCCCGGGGAAGGCAGTGGAGGATGGCCCTGCACCCGCATAGGAGACCAGGAGGAAGCACCTGGCTCCTGGCTTCAGATCGGTGCAGCGCCGGCCGTTGCAGCCATTTGGGGAGTGAACCAATGGAAAAGGAAGACCTTTGTCTGTCTGTCTGTCTGTCTCTCTCTCTCTCTCTCTCTCTCTCACTGAACTTTGTCAAAAAATAAATTAAAAAAGAAAATTGCTGTTTCAGTTATTTTGGGGGGTTTTAAGCACCTCTAGTCGGCCATCCTGCTGGTGTCTGACAAGAAGACATATTCTATGTGAAGCTTTGAAAAGCAGAGGCAAATAATTGGGTTTAAATAAAAGAGAGAGCATGTGAGCATGCACACATGAACAAGCACACTCTGTTTTAGAAGCTCAGCGTCTTCTTGTGTGCTTTATAACTCAGGGGATTCGTTTGAATAAAATTGATCAAGGATACTGTACAATTTGAGATATCATTTCCTTAATTCTAGGAAAAGCCTAGTGGCTTACATACCCTTTACTTTAGATAGCTCACTCACTCTCCCAAAGAGCTTGTTACATTTGTACCTAGAACGCAGATGTAAAGAGCCCTCCTGACAGAAGTGCAGGATGCATCTTAATGGATCATGCGTAGTGTCCACAGCATGAGTCATCAGTGTTTCAAAGCTACATGCATTTGGCCATAATGTGTTTCCATGGTTTCCACACTTATCTGTGCCTTGGTAATGAGCACCCATAAAATATGACTTGACTGGATTATAGCAAGAGAAGAAGCCGAAGAACACTCTTTTTATAGTTTCTTTTCTTGTAAAACACTTGACTGACTCCTTTGGCTAAGAGCATCCTAAAATTTACTGTACAGTGTGGTAGGAGGTGATTGGATTTCAGTATTTCAGGAGGGTTCTATGCTGCAATCAGATCAATACTGTGGGCTTTGTCTGTACTATCAGAAGGAAAGAAAATTTGCCAAGAAACTGCAAAAAGGAGAAAAAAGAAACTTCCAGAGAGTGACGCAAACAGGAAGATGCCCAATGCTGCCAATATCCATAAAATGCATTAAATGTGCAGAAAATCTACATCTCTTATTGGTGTGTAACAGATGGCACTGTCAGGTAATGGCCAAACAAAAATTAATTGCAATACAAGTGGAGAATAGATATGAATAGAAACACTGCATTCAACATTCAGCTGGTCAGGGATAATATAGGTGATAAAAAATGATGGCCATAGGTTCTCATGCTGTAATGGTTTAAGGGTTACTCAATCATTTTGACACCTTTTCGCAAGGAATTGAACAACTAGTTACATTTTCTGTGTTGTGTGTGTGAACTTCTCATGGGTAGGAATTTCCAGTCTGTGTTCTTCTTGCACCAAAGTGTGCCATGATTGGAAAGCAGAGGCCTGATCCTTGCAACAGCTAACCCCAAGGGCCTCCCTCCTCCAGTGTGACCCCCTCACGCACTGTTTTCCTGCACCTCACTTGACTGGATGCTGTTTTGTGGATTGAAGGAGGAGAATTTATCAATGGGCTTTATGATGCTTGTCCTGGCAGGTGAAGTGACAATTTTGTTGTCATGATGAATACTTTATACCTCCAGCATTGAGCAGACCTATCCAACAAGCAGGGGCTCCCACATCTCCTGGAGGCAGTGCCACCCTACTGCAAATTTTCTTGCTGCTTGGACTTTTATTACTGATGATGCATGAGTCATGCACAGAAAATTCCTGGCAAAAGCCTTAGGGACCTGTTATTTTTGATCATTGGGAAAGCCCTGTGAATTGGAAACACTCTGTTGGTAGTCAAATTATTCTTCCACTTGCTAATCATGTAACTTAATTGCTACCTCTTGATCACGGGTTCCTCATCTGTAAAATAGGGATAATAATGATTCATACAGCACAGTCATTGCAAAGCTTAAATGAAAATAATTTATATGGTGATTAGGTATTATAAAAAAATGTCTTGTTTCTGTATTATGATTTCAGGGAAACTAATATTTTTCTAATCACTTTATGTTTTCTAGTTGTTATATGCTTAGACTGCTTTTATTCAGACAAAAGAGAAACCTTCAAGAAGTACTTTTATTTCCCCAGGGGCTATTAAAATGTCTAGTCTTGTTATAAAGACTTTTGCATTCAACTCCACAGACGTGCTCAGAAATGGAATAGTCTGATCAGATGACACTATGGATCTAATGGGATAATGTGCATAATGCGCCCCCTGTAGGCAAGTCTGAAAATACATTGACTCTAAGCCAATGGCAAATCAAAATCAAGAAATTTACAAAGCCAAGAGTTCTTGGGTCTATTTGCATTAAAGATTTATCAGTTATGCACTGAGTATTTATTCGGTTCTATTTTGTGAGATTATATGCTAGCTGATTGGGATGGTATATAAATATAGTCTGGTAATCCCTGGGAGTGTAATACTAAGAAAATCTTACAAGCAAAAAGAACCATAAGGAAAGGGTACAAAATATTATAAAAGTTATGTAAACATTAGTGCTCAGGACGTTCCATTTTTTCCACCAAAAATGGACTTCGCAAGTGTATGTTGAAGAAAGACTTACTCTCCTGGGAGAAGAGTGGACATGAACTTTGAGCCACTTGAATACCATCCTTTGTGAGCTTTAAGGGATGGTGCATGTATTTACAAAGAGTTCATAGGACTGCAGAACAACCATCAGCAATAAAAACCCAAGTATCAAGAAAATCTGCTGTTGGGTGGCTTATCCTCAGGGACATGCAGGGGCTGCTGCTTGCTGGAGATTGGACTTTGTATTTGAGGTTAGGATAATTTGTATCTGGATGTCTAAAAGGTCTGTTGACAAGAATGGTTATCAAGTCCTTCAAGGCGAAGTTCAGGAGAATAAATGTGATGACTCTATGTGATTAAAAGTCTTCTAGTGTTCATCAGGGAGAACTAGTTGCGATAATTCAGGTGGAGTGTCAGGCAGTTGAGCCTTGTCAGCATTGCTAATGCATTGATCAGACTTCTTAGTTTTCTCTGTTTCTCTCCAACCTACTGCTTGCCATTCTTGAACATAATGAACACTTTGAAAACAGTAAGCCATAGTGTTCTTGCAAACATTGATAAGAAGGAACCTGAGAAAGTTATGCTAGGTATGCTTGTCAGAAAAAATATATTGTGGATACTCAAAAATTATTTGAATAAAGAGGCATAAAGAGAATCTTTTTAAAACCATAAGCTGAAAAAATGTGACTCATTCTGGTTACACATAAATATTATTCATTAAATTAATACATAAATATTTTTCTTTTCTTTTCTTTTTTTTTTTTTTTTTGACAGGCAGAGTGGACAGTGAGAGAGAGAGACAGAGAGAAAGGTCTTCCTTTGCCATTGGTTCACCCTCCAATGGCCGCCGTGGCCGGCGCGCTGCAGCTGGCGCACTGCACTGATTCGATGGCAGGAACCAGGTGCTTCTCCTGGTCTCCCATGGAGTGCAGGGCCCAAGCACTTGGGCCATCCTCCACTGCACTCCCTGGCCACAGCAGAGAGCTGGTGTGGAAGAGGGGCAGCCGGGACAGAATCCGGCGCCCCGACCAGGACTAGAACCCGGTGTGCTGGCGCTGCAAGGTGGAGGATTAGCCTATTGAGCCACGGCACCAGCCCAAAATTAATACTTAAATATTTTTCCTTCTGGACTGACATTTTAAGGTGTTCATGAAATTCAAACATGTTGGGGGATGTTTTGCCTAATGGACAGTGATGGGTAGAATATCTTGGGAGAAATGATGGAACAAATTTTGTGAATGTCCAGGGAGCAGTCTTCAGAAAGGAACTTCTCTGGCTCCTATCCTGTTGCTATTGGCATATTTTAGAGGAGACTGTTTGCAATCAAAAACTGATAACAGAGCAGACCCCTTTGTATCACAAGCGGTTCTTTAGGGGAAATCCATCTCCCTGGAACCCAAGAGATAAGAAGTGCCTTTATTATGGTGCTCCCTGGACTTCACAGTTGAGTGTACACAGAAAACTGTTTGCACAGTACACTTCTGCAAATATTATGTTGGCTAGTGGAAAGAGAAAGACAAATGTATACAAAGTAATTAAGGTCACAGAGGCAATGTAATGAAAGTCCAATTTTTTTGGCAAATATATGTTATCTAAACATACATTTGCTCTTTAAACTCTATGGTTTAGACTCCATAAAGATGATGTAGGGTGTAGGTGATTTCTTCCTAGGCCAGTTTATGAGGTCAGAAAATGCATCTATTCAGACCTGATCTGGTAACTTCCTAGTTGCCTTTTCCAATCCCAGAAATTCATAATTGTGTGCATAATATCCATTGTGACAGAGTTATTTTTCTCATTTTTTTCTCATTCTCATAACAAACCTCTGTTAAACAGATAACTGAAGACATTCCTGATAGATTCACTGTGTTCTTCCTTACATAATTACTTTTTTTGTGATTGTTTTTGCTCATAATTTAGAATTGTTCAGTGGATTAAATGAATGTATGTAAGTAAATGAAAACCCATTCATGGGAATGAACTTCAAATATGGAATTTATAATGCATGTGCTTAGCATGTGTTTAGACAAAAACACTCTGCACAGCAACTAAGATTTTGAGCTTCTCCTGGAATAGATCCATATCACTTTAACTGCCCTTTTCATATTGCTCACTGTTAGCAGCATTGCAGGGTCATGTCTGCAATGGAACTTAGCCCAAAAATCGGAATGACCCTTCCTCGTGAATGTGCTGCAAACCACTTAATGTTGCTGGTGGCCAAATAAGAATACTTAAGAATCTCCATAGCCCTTCTATGCTTTCCATGACCTGACCTCTCCTATGTTACCTAGTTAACACATAAGTTCATAATAAAAGCATTATCAGCATGTGCTATTGACCTACAATCTAACTATAAATCAAACTCTGCTATGGTGTAGGGTACAGTATTTGAACCAAGAGGTAAATTCTGGGTAACCCTATTGTCACTGTGTGACTTCTGACCCAAATATTGACTATGCCTTATGCCAAGTGTGCACAACCGAAGGTCAGTTCCATTCCCTTGTTGGTTACAGATTATATCACTGGACAACATGGCCAGGAAATACACCACCAGTTCTCATACAGTTTACCGTGTGTACTCATTCTAAATCATTCAAATGAAAAACAGAAACCCATAGCTGCTTACCACGATCTTGGTATCTTTAGCTGGTAGAGAGGTTCCCTCACGTGTTTATTGGGAAGGTCTAAGGATATGGGAGTTTCTTCACAAGGGGCATAAGTAGGTTCCTGAGCTCATCCCCATGGTTAAATATGTTCTACATGAGGGAGGTCAAAAGCTTTGCCTGGAGGGGTGCAGAGCCATGCACAGAGTTGATTTGTCAGTCCTTGAGTGTATGCCAATAATAAATGTGAGATAATGTGTCCCGCTCTTCATGGGCAAAACAGATCATGCAAATTATTTTGTGAAAAGTACTTGGAAGTTTTGCAAAGCTCATTTTTAGTTGATTATACCATATTATTAATGCATTATGACATAATGGTCACATGGTCTGACTTCTTTCCCCTACACACACTGTGGAGGTTTTGTGGGGTACAGACAGTATAACGAACATGGTTTAGTCTGAATTTTACAATTTGATTGTCTGAATATTGGAAGAGCCTTTCTTGGGAATACAGGTCTTCTGAGCAACTGTTGACTCATTGTGTTATTAGACTCACATTTCGAAGATAGGAAAAAAGAAAATTCTCACTGCAGACTTAAATCAGGGCAACTGAGAAGAAATGTGAAGTAAAGTGAAGTGAAATACTGAAGAATCTTGGAGGAAAAGTAAGCATATCTTAGATGTCATAATAAACTTGGGTGAAACACAGGGAACACCACACCATAAACATTTTTCAATTATCAGAGGAAAACTGGTTGCATTTCATTACTCAAGGAGCCTTAAAATTAGCACAAAAGCAAAGATTTTCTGAAAACATTATAATTATACAATTTGGTAGACCTTGATTACTAGTATTATGAGAGATGGAATTGTTTCCATTTTTAGAATACTTTTGATCCAACGAAGAGGAAAGATCAATGCATAAAGAACCAATTTTACACACCTGGAGTGATAGAGGGATAGACTTTTCCAAAAACATTGAAATGTATCAACATTTTATTCATCTTTATAAATTTAAAGTCTACTATAATATTAGGATCACCAAATTTCTTTCATTGATTCTACAGTTTGGAGAACTTTTGTTAAAGATTTGTATAAGAAACTAGCTTTATAAAGTTAGCAACACTGCTAATATGTGCAATGTGGAGAATGAAAAATGTGTCAAAAATGCAAAAATATTGTGTCAGAAATATTCCTTCCTATTAGCTATTCTCCTTTTCTTCCTTGGCAATGAACTCTGACTTTATTGGGTGTTGATTGGGCAATGAAACCAACAAAAAGCATACATTTTCCAGTTCCCCTTACAGCTTGATATGGCCATGTAACTATATTCTGGTCAATGCAACAGGATTTCTGGGTTGACTGAGACCACTTAGCTTGAGTAAGTGGTTCACTTGTCTCTTTGCTGTTTGAATGTTGTAATTCAGTCATGATAAATGACCTTAAGCAGCCATAGAACCTCATGTGGTCTAAAAGAGAGGAGTTACATGCTGGAGATTTTAAAGGAGGCTAATGGAAATTGGATTCTGGATGTCACTGTGGTTCTAACTCTGAACTGTCCTCCTCTAGTCTTCTTTTACTTGAGGGAATAAAAAACACTTCTCTTTTGAGTGAATTATATTATTTGGGGTATCTGCTAGATGCAGCTAAGCTTGATCATAACTGATAAAATTTCTGGAATCAGTAGATGAATTTCAAGGACTGGAATAATAAATATGTATAAGTTCCAAGAAAAACAATTAAAAAGAAACCTTTTGCCTTGAATTTACTTAGGGACAGAAATGGTGATTTATATGAAACGTCAAGACATATTCAGTAAGGTCATTATTTTCCAAATACCTTCATTTGTCTATGTTGTTACTACTTTCCAGGTGATATTTTAAGTACTTTACATGTATTGTCTTTTGGAGTTACCACAACAGATACTCTTTAAAATTCCATATTACAAATGATTAAATGGAGGCACAGAGATTTAGCTAGTATATATTACACTGCCTTTATGTGGCTGATATGAGTAATTTCTAGAGTCATTGAATACAATTTTACAATAGCAAGATTGAGAAATATAATATGTATATTTAGTTAAATTAATGAAGTTCAATTACTGTCAACTTGGATAGAAGTCTCTTGGTATTGACCAAAGTTTATTATTCAAATGGCTTCTGTTTAAGAATTTTATTAATGGTCATGGATAAAGAAGATATTTATTGAGTATACAAGAAGCAGAATAACTTTTGCTTGGAAAAGAGAAGACATGGAAATATGGTAACCTCATCAAATTGTAATTCTGTAATTTTAAAGTTTTAACAGCCTCCAACAGAGTCAGTTTCATGCCCCTTAAAGCTGGTAAAAGGCAAAGTGGAGATAATATTTTACAATAGCATAATATTTTACAATAGCACAGTATTTTGAGCTTATACATATACCTTTTGATCCAAGCATCCTGCTCCTAGCACATTATTACAGAGATAGATAAGTGAAAATGAAAAATTTTAAATGCCACAAAACGCAACAAATAGATGAAAATACACAGTGCTATCCACTGTACAGTAATTTACATAAGCAAAGACTGAAAACAACCAAAGTTAATCAACTAGACACTTATTGGATAAACTATGGTATACCCACACCATGAATTTTTTTTTTTGACAGGCAGTTAGACAGTGAGAGAGAGAGAGAGAGAGAGAGAGAGAGAGAGAGAAAGGTTTTCCTTCTGTTGGTTCACCCCCCAAAATGGCCGCTACTTCCAGTATGCTGCACCCATCCTAAACCAGGAGCCAGATGCTTCCTCCTGGTCTCCCATGTGGGTGCAGGGGCCCAAGCACTTGGGCCATCCTCCACTGCCTTCCCAGGCCACAGCAGGGAGCTGGACTGGAAGAGGAGCAACCAGGAGCTCCAACTGGGACTAGAACCCGGAGTGGTGGCACCGCAGGTAGAGGATTAGCCTAATGAGCTGTGGCGCCGACCCCACACCATGAATTGTAAAAACAAATGGGAAATATTTTCATATATCCATTGAGTGATCCCCAGGAAAATGTATACCAAAGATAAAACAATGTGCAGATAAGTTTGTATAGCCTGCTACTTCTTACTGAAGAAAGATTTACGGTGGGGTTGAGGAGAGATATTAATCAAATTGTTTATTAATAATTGGACAGGGGCAAGAGTTTGGGCTACAAATTGAGATGCTGTTTCAGATTCCGCTATCCTACATCACACTGCATGGGTTCAGGTCCTAGCTGTAGTCCCAGTTCCAGCTCCCTGGTAATGTGCATTCTGGGAGGCTACAGGTTATGGTTCAATTGTTTTGGTCCTTGCCATCCATCTGGGAGACTGTATTGAGTCCCCAGCTCTCAGTTGTGCCTGCCCACACCCCAGTGATTTGCAGACATTAGAGAAATAAAGTAGTAGATGGAGACGAGGGACTCACTGTCCCCTTCTCTGTCCTTTGTCTCTGTCTCTTAAATCAATTAATCAATCAATCAACAAATTAAACATTGGGAAGACAAACTATAAATGGTTTTTAAAGGCTTTCTTTAAAGGCAGAGGGGGAATAGATGTTACAGTTTTGGGAATATGCCTTGTTTGCACATTTGTCCTTCTAAGTCATACAAGCATTTTTCTTAACTATCAAATAAAATGGTATTTCAAATCTAGTCCATTATAATTGAAGATTAGAAAAGATATTAACTGTGCAGAGCTGATGGCAGTAGTACATAGATAGGAACAATTCAAGTGATTTTAGAGCACATTCACTTGTGTATTCATTCTAATAAGCAGAGACAATGAAATCTGCAAAACATCTTCAACTTTTTTCAATGTTTACTTTATAGAAGCTAGTGCAGATATTGTTAATCCAAAATTGTCACAAAATAGATAGTGTTGAGACTGGGTTTTTCATTTTGTTGTATGAGTTTATCAGTTATATATCTATATATTAATGTATATAAGTACGTAAATTAATATATATTAAATAATACATATCTCTATCTACTTAAGTGTCAGATAATGCATACATAAAAATGCTTACAAATTTTTACATGCATACATGTTCAATCTGGGATAAAGGGTCCGGGTGATGTTCTTAATATACTATTATTCCTTTCATATTTAAATAACCAATTGCTTATCTATTTGCTTTTTAAAAAAATCTGTTTGACAGACCCTGACGATCCTACTAAGCACAGTTCCGCACCCTGGAAGTGTTGCAACAGATAATCTAAGTAGAACTCAGCAGAATGGGAAGAAGCTAAGCTGCTTTTGACCCCAGTGCTGGAAAAACCACACAGCAGCATGGCAGCTTGCTTCCCCGCACCCAACAGAGGAAACCATCCAAGCACATTTTTTTTTTTTTCTGACTACCGACATAGCAAAAGAAGCCTGACAAGGCAAATTCTTCACTCTGCTGCTCAGAGTGACATTATCAGGAGAGCTGATACCACTGGTAAGTGTGATCACTTCAAAATGAAAGTGTCATGTGAACAAATGCTGTATTTTTATATTTAAAAATCTAATAATAATGACTAACCCAATAGCAGCAAGTACCAGTAGCATCCAAAGTGAGATCTCTAAATCCTATTTTCCCACTAAAATAAAACTAATCTTAGAGAAGTCTGGTTCTAGATAGGGGATTAGGAAGCATATAAGAGAATTCTGGAATTTTGTCATACCAGAAAGGAAGGAACCCATCAAATATTACAAGGCTGATGTCTGAAGACCTGAAGAGTCAACTCATCAGAAATTGATTCCCACTGATATGGGATAGTCAGGGAGCCAGTTAGTGAACCAAAGGGCTGAGGGACTTGCAGCAGTCTCTTTGCCAGAGCCACACACCGCTAAAACCCCACCCCTTTATGTGCTGATCCAACAGGGCTACAGGCTCAACATACCCACTTCCCTTGATGCATCTGAGCCTCACTTCCTGCATGATGCACAAAACACCTTGACAACCACTTGTGTGCTGAGCTCTGTATGAAGAAGCCACGACACCTTCTCAGAGATCACTACGTTCACTAAAGCCCACATTGAACTCTACTCCATTTCTATATTCATTGTGGGTGCCACCACCTTATACAAAGAAAAGGAGTCTTGAATGTCAGAGGGTGGAGCATTCACTTCTGCAGTTGTTATAGATCACTCTCTCTAAGTAAATCCTCTCTCATTTACACATTCCCATTGTCTCAGCTTTGAATTCAGCTCTTGCACTGAATAAATCCAGCTGGGGACACCAGAATTCCCATACCCCACAACACCACTACTGAATGGAAGGCCAAACTGAGCATCATTAAGGATGATGGTTGTAATGGAGTAAAGCACATCAAATATGTTTATATTCATAAGCTCACAATAATATATTCTTTTAAGATTTATTTATGTTATTTGAAAGGCAGAGTAACGCACACACACACACACACACACACACACACACACACAGAACCTTCCATTTGCTGGCTCACTCCCCAAATGTCTGCACTGGCCAGAGCTGGACCAATCTGAAGCTAGGACCCAGGAGCTTCTTCCAGGTCTCCCATGTGGGTGAAGGCGCTCAAGTATTTGGGCCATCCTCTGCTGCTTTCCAAGGTACACTAGCAGGGAGCTGTACAGAAGTGGAGCAGCCAGAACTAGAACTGGCACCCATGTAGGATGCTGGCACTGCAGGTTGTAGCTTTACCTGTTATGCTGCAGCAGTGGCTCCTCACAATAATATTAAGACACAATAATAAGACTCTTGATTAGGTTATTAGGGAACATATTTGGCTATACTGAGAATTTGTAAAGATAAAGAATTAGGCAGTCTCTCACCTTTCCTACATAGATTGCATTTCAGGGTAAACAATTCATGAGGGGGTGTTTCTCTGTAACAAGTATCTTGGCTAAAAACAGAAAAGAATGGTACACTTCAACTATCATTTTTGCTACACCCATTGAATTAATGGATTAGACAGAAATCATCAATAGCTGTTAATACCCCATAAAGAACAGCATCCAGGTATTATGTACCCCTGATCAAAGTGCACAACACCTCCTGGGAAGTAACACTGATTTGATTCTGGATTGTGGTCTGTTGATTCCTCTAGACAGAGCTACTAATTTATCCTCTGTCAGGTGATAAAATAAACAAACAATATAGTACAAATACACAGGAAACTCAAGGCTCTAGAAAACCATCTCGACCCAAGTAACCTAGTTTCTTTACCAAATAAAATTGTAAAGAAAACTTAAAAACTTAAAATCAGATGGTTGTGGGCACTTGTCAATTAATTGAGATAAGTGATATATTAACCAAACATAATGGTAGGATTTATTTGATTCTGAGTAAAAGAAAAAGTAAGAAAAGGGGGCTATGGGGAGAGAGAGAAAAAAATAAGAGAAGAGGTGATGAGGGAGTAGGAGAGAGAGAGAATGATAGAGAGAGGGAAAGGAGGGAGAATATTGGAGAAATGTGACTAAATTTAGGAATTATGTTTAATTTAGAGAAGAAAGGTAATGTATTGTGGCTATTAAAGAGTCAGAGCCCTTTTCTTTTTTTTTAGAGAACAGCGAATCATTATGGATGTCATTGTATTGAGTATCTGAGATTTGCTTCAAAGCACTCCAGGTTAGGAAAGAAACTGAGGATAAGGATGAAATAAGATTGACCACCACTTCATATGTGATGTGAAAGCTGGGTGATGATTACAGGGCTGTTCATCATTATATCTTATCTATTCTTATATAAGTTTATGAAATGTCTCAATAAAAACTAAAAACTACATCTCTCCATTTGAAATATTTGTTGCCTAAAAGAAATTTCACCTGAAATGTACAGACGCAAATCTTTAAAAAAGAAACTTGTAAGAATAGAAAAAGTGACACCTATAGAAAAAGGCTAATTGAATTAATACATGGATAACACATTTGATTTTCAGTGAAGTGATGGAGCAAATCTGGGACTCTGAAGTCTTACTCCAGCGATGAAGGATATGCCACTACCCTTCCACAGATCTGCAAGGGAGTCTGTTCTGTCCCTGGGATGTTATTATCTTTTCTTTCTTTCTCTATCGTTATCAGTACATGAATCCCTGCTCCATTCTACACGGAATATTGCTGATCTAACTCTAATAGCCCTTACATTTCATGAGATGGATATAAACACCAGATGGGTAATACAAGAAAATTGGATTGCTCTGCAGCAAGTGAAATATGGAAAGACTTTTCTCCAACCACCCAGTAGGCAGACTGTAACAGCAAAATATGCTTGGAATAAAATGGTTCATAGATCAGATGTGGTGATGCCTTTTGTAAAGTGTGAAATCGTTGCTTCTGTTGGATAGAATTAGGATCAACCCCCAAAAAGGAACACAGTTTAATATTTATTTATTATGCTATAATTTGCCTTGATTCACCATTGTTTGCATATATGAGGGCGTGTCTACCTTTATGCAAACGCGTGCAACAAGACAATAATATTCTTTAAAAGTATACCTATTTAATATGATTTCATGATTGATCCAGAGAAAATCTGGTTCATCCTTGCAGATAAATCACCCTCAGCCCTAGAGTTGTGTAGGGTTGCTTTTAAATAGGCACCAGGTCACAAATTTTGCTGGATGTCCCGCATGATAGATGAAAATGTCCTGTATCCATTATTCAATACTGTCTCCTTCTCTGTATTTCAGATCACACACTGATGCACCCTTGACACTTTCTTAAGCTCACTTTCCATCCTACTTGATCATTTTAGCACCTGACTTATATTTTTGCTTCCCACACAGCTTTGCTATCATCCTGGGTTTCCTGGTCAATTTTATGACCTCAGCATTTAACACAGAACACTCATAGTTGAGTACTATAAGCATATTAACCCTGATGTTCATACAGAGACCACTGTAGTGAACTGAAGACTACGTGAGCTTAATGAATATTTGTTATGACTTCATGTGTGGCAGAACAATTTTTATCTTGTTTTCACTTTTCTCATCACCTTTCATCTTTTCTAGGGCCAAACATCTTCCAGAAGTATGAGAGTAGAAAAGGGCTTTTGAAATGCAATCAGTCTGAGAAAGAGATGTACTTTTGTTTTAGAAAAATTCAAAAGAATCTGGCAGAAAGATAATTTCTGTACAAAATATCTGCTCATCTCTCTATCTCCAAAGTAGCCCAATCTTTACTAAGAGTCAATATCTAAGTCATGGAACTCTTGTCCAGCAGTGTACCAAAAACCTACCAGCTCACCTCAAGGGTAGAAGTGAGTGGGGGCCGGCGCTGCCGCTCACTAGGCTAATCCTCCACCTTTCGGTGCCGGCACACCAGGTTCTAGTCCCGGTAGGGGCACCGGATTCTGTCCCAGCTGCCCTCTTCCACGCCAGCTCTCTGCTGTGGCCCGGGAGTGTAGTGGAGGATGGCCTAAGTGCTTGGGCCCTGCACTCCATGGGAGACCAGGAGAAGCACCTGGCTCCTGCCATCGGATCAGCACAGTGCGCTGGCTGCAGTGTGCCAGCCACGGCAGCCATTGGAGGGTGAACCAACGGCAAAGGAAGACCTTTCTCTCTGTCTCTCTCTCTCTCACTGTCCACTCTGCCTGTCAAAAAAAAAAAAAAAAAAGAAGAAGTGAGTGCGGGCAGTAGTGACTGTTATTTTGGGCTGGTGAATGGTGTTTGCAGAGTATAGAGGAATTTTGGGAAAGGGAATGAATGCTCCATGAAGAATGGACATGTTCTGTGTCCAACAATAGAGTTTGTTAAGCTCTATGACGATAGTTGGAATCAAAAGGGCAATTTCTAATAGGTAAGAGGACTCATTTTTAAGGCACCACCATCTAGTGGATTTTGGATGCATTACTAAAAATTATTAAAGGTCCTCTGAAATGCCATAAACATATTTAGGCCACCAACAGTCATATCTCTTTCATGGCAGGTGGTGAATGTTGGAGTTATGAATGGGGTAGTCTCTCTGAGTAGATGAGGCATAATGTTGGATGGGGAAGAAATAGAAAAGGAATAATAGCAGAGAAGTGATCCAAGTGGGGTTCTAGGCTGATTTGTTGAAAGGTCATTTTAAAAAATTAACTTGATGAATGACTTCCCTGACTGGTTAAGGACTGTGTGTGTGTGTGTGTGTGTGTGTAAGTTTTAGCTTGATTCCTGCTTCTACCTCAGCCTTGCCTTCCTTCTACCTCAGTACTTGACCTTGAACCTATAACAAAAAGCCAGGGCGAACCGTGGAGACAGGATGAGGGAGAAGCACGAGCAAAGATGAAACTAAAAAATTTAATAATCCTTAGAATTTTGCAAATCAGGCAATTGGCAAATTTTTTTTCAAGAAATTGTTTAGTTTAGTAAATTGACTTGCTGTCCTCAAGTACCGCTATCTCCTAATTGTCTTTCTTTCCTAGCATGGGTTCCCGTGGCTTTCCTACTCAACTAAAATAAGGAGAAATGACATCTGTGATGATGTGCACATACGTACACCACAAGATGACATGACTACCCCAGAGGTACAACTCACTTCCTGGCCTAGAGTCATATAAAGTGAAGAAAGACTTCTCAAATGTTAGCCCCTCTACAATCTTGCCTTACGTTAGGCTGCCTTGAAAGCAAACTTCACCAGCATTCTTTGCTTGGACTTTCTGAGCATGGTAGATCTTTTAGTCATCACATTTGGGAATCAAATTTAAGAATAGGGGCCAAGCAGGTGCCGTGGCTCAACAGGCTAATCCTCCGCCTTGCGGGTTCTAGTCCTGGTCGGGGCACCGGATTCTGTCCCTGTTGCCCCTCTTCCAGGCCAGCTCTCTGCTGTGGCCTGGGAGTGCAGTGGAGGATGGCCCAAGTGCTTGGGCCCTGCACCCCATGGGAGACCAGGAGAAGCACCTGGCTCCTGCCTTCGGATCAGCGCAGTGTGCCGGCCGCAGTGCCGGCCACGGTGGCCATTGGAGGGTGAACCAACGGCAAAGGAAGACCTTTCTCTCTGTCTCTCTCTCTCACTGTCCACTCTGCCTGTCAAAAAAAAGGGGGGGTGGGGCTAGTGCAATGGCTCACTTGGTTAATCCTCCGCCTGTGGCACCGGCATCCCATATGGGCACTGGGTTCTAGTTCCGGTTACTCCTCTTCCAGTCCAGCTCTCTGCTGTGGCTCAGGAGGGCAGTGGAGGATGGCCGAAGTGCTTGGGCCCCTGCACCTGCATGGGAGACCAAGAAGAAGCACCTGGCTCCTGGCTTCAGATTGGCGCAATGCCAGCCGTGGCGGCCATTTTGGGAGTGAACCAACAGAGGGAAGACCTTTCTCTCTGTCTCTCTCTCTCACTATATATAACTGTCAAATAAATAAAAAAATAAGAATAATTCTAAGAAAAAAATTCTATATTCCCTTAAACAACCCCTCTGATTATCCTGGCTATGAATCCATAGACTGAGTGGCTTATAGATAATAGAAATTTATTTTGTACTGATTTAGAAGCTGAGAAATTCAAAATCAAGGCACTGTCAGATTTGGTGTCTGGGGAAATCCTGCCCATGGATCATAGATGATGTCTTTTCTCTGTGCCCTCACATGGTAGAAGACAAGGAAACTCCCTGGGGCCTCCTTCATGAAGGCACTAGTCCCATTCATGGAACTCCACCCTCAGGACCTAATCTCTAGTCCCATTCATGGAACTCCACTCTCAGGACCTAATCACTAGTCCCATTAATGGAACTCCACTCTCAGGACCTAATCACTAGTCCCATTAATGGAACTCCACTCTCAGGACCTAATCACTTCTCAAAAGCCCTGTATCCTGATACTACCATATTAAAGATTAGCTTTCAACATTTGAATGAGGGGGCACACACATTGAGTCCATTGCAGGTCTGCAGTGCCTGTGAAAACCTCAGTCTATGCAGGCAACACTGTCTCATCAAGCCTCAAACATTGCTGTGTTTGAAAGGTCTTTCTGCTTCTGCGGAATACTGCAAGGAGAAAAGCAAGAGAAGGCTGCACACAGGAACCCTTTCTCTCCCTGTTAGCCAAAATCCTTCTCTAGAATACAGTATCCAAAACCATCACTGATACATTTGAGGGAAACTGAAAACCTCAGTCTCTGCAGGCAACACTGTCTCATTAAGCCTCAAACATCTTAGATGGCACCACTGCATTCCCCTTATTTCTTGGGCTGCTACTTACTCTTATCTTCTGTTACTTACATCAGAATCAATGCCCTTTAGAAAGATCTTTAAAGGAAGTCTAAGAAATTCGTAAGAAAAAGACTCAGGAATGCCAATAACAACAATGAAATACTCTTGGTAACCTATAAAACTGGCAAATCACACAGAAGGGAACTTGACTGGTTTTGGCTTCTGTAGGAATACAGATTGGCACAGTGCTTCCTGGAGAGCATTTGCAGACACGCATCCATCTTTATGTTCTCTTCTAAGGATTTTGCCTAAAGAAATGGAAACTCAGAGCAGTGAAAAGAGTAAAATAATGGAAATACCTTTGATGTTATTCCTTACCGGATATCTGAATAAATGTATAATGCTGCACTTTATATGAAACATGATAAGGATTAATATGGACGTGCAAAAAATGATCACTATATTTTAAATGAGGGAAACAATAGATTTCAAATGAGCAGGTATAATATAACACATTCAAGCATAGCATATATAATGTTGGAAGAAAAGAGTATCAATTACTACACTGAATTAAATAGCAATAGTTGTCTCTAGGTTAAGGGATGGAAAGTGTGTTTTATGCTCTTTTTTCTACATCTTAATTTTTGAGATTTTTGATGGCTAATGTATCTTCAATGAAGCAATCCTGGTTTCAGCCTCTTTTATTTCTTCTAAAAAATAATTGTATGATTTTTTTCCTATAATTAAGAAAGCGATTTTAAAAAGTAGCTGTAGTTCCCTGCTGAAAGAATTCCCAAATATCCTTTCTCTCCCTGTTAGCCAAAATCCTTCTCTAGAATACAGTATCCAAAACCATCACTGATACATTTGAGGGAAACTGAAAATAGAAAAAATAAGCAAATTGAAGAAGGCTTGAAACAGTAACGTAGCAAGATGAAACCCCTTTAGCAAAATCAGTCACTATTCAGATTCCTGTTCATTCTCTAGACACAAGCTCCATCCCTCCGCTTGGTGGAATACAGCTGGGAAAGGAGTGATGTTGTCCTGTCTTCAAAACAAGCTGCATTTAACCCAGCAGGGAGGACCTCGTACTGCAGGTGGGAAGGAAAAGCCCCACAGTGCATGTGGAGCCCCACGCCGAAGGCTGAGGCGTTGTTCAGGAGAGGATGCCTACAATAACTTTATTATTTAGTCTTTTTTAAAAATAGATCGGAACAGTCCTTTCTGGCAAACACTTAACTAGTGCCACCCGGTTCACAGGCAGCTGACTGCTGCACGCAGCAGCAAATCAACCAGAAAAACATCTCGGCGGTCTCTGGGGTTTCAAGGGAAGAATGGAAACTCCTAAGAGCCCGGCCTTCTCTCTGGGGGAAGGGGCCACTTGGGCTCCAGCTACGCCCCTCTCTCCCCGACTGGAGCTGCGTCAGCATCCCGGGGCCTTCATCCCTGCGCCTTCATCGTTGTGTAACAGCCTGGCTCGGCCTCTCATTCCGCACGCTTGTCACGGGTGCCCCCTGCTGGAACAGTAGACGAATGGCACCTTCCTTGACTTCCTCCAGGCAGTTTCCACTTTTAGGACATTATTTTCTCACTGTGCCACCATGAGGATGGAGATTTCTGCAAGGAAAGCCACGAAATAAGCTGTAACCAGAAGGACACAGCGATCCATGGAACCACACAGCCATCATGTGATTTCGAGGGCGGAAGTCTCAGCAGTTTCCCCCACGCAGTGGAACCTGTTTTTGCTTAGATCTGCGCATCTGCAGGATGTAGTAGCCTGGGCTCAGGGTCACAGGGCAGCGAGGCGGCCAGACAGGGTTCCTGTGTGCAGCCTTCTCTTGCTTTTCTCCTTGCAGTATTCCGCAGAAGCAGAAAGACCTTTCAAACACAGCAATGTCCTAGAGTCTTCCTTTCCTCTTAGTCCTTAAAAAAGAAAAACCATAAACTGTCATTTCTATAAAATGAGAGTGAGCTCTCCTGAATTGTGAGCTGTCACCATTCCTTCTTAAATATTCTAGAAGTGTTCAAACGTGTGCCCAAATCTTCTCTTTCAAAGTTTTGGGAGTCCTGGGCGCAGGGAGCTGTGACAGCACAGGCACTCATCCCATTGGCTCTCACTGAAGGCAGGTGAAGGGTCAGTATTGTTCTGCTGAGAAAACATCAGTGCTATCGACATCTTCTCTTTGCTCTGTTGGAGTCAGGTGTGACACATCTCTCATGGCTCAATCTGTGGCTGGGTTGAGATGTTGGGGATGGGCAGAGGTGGAGTGGCCAACAGTGCTCTGTACGCCGGGGGTGTAGACCTGTTGGAATCTCTATCGGAGTGCTGTCTCCGAAGTGTTTAGGACATCTGTGACTTAATCTTAGTCCCGGTTATACTTACTCCCCTGTATTCGCGTGTTTCTCAGTCCTAGTAGTGCTTTACAATCACCCAGGGAGGTATGTTTTAAAACCACTCATGCTCAGAATCTGCTCCAGACTAATTCTTTGAGAAACTCTCAGGGTAGGATCAGGTCTCTGTATTTCATTTAAGATTCTCTGATGTCAGTGGTGATCAACCAAGGAAGAGAACCATTGGTACTAGTCTTTATCTCCTCGCGAATGGTCAATGAACAAATGGGCAAATCAATGCATGAATTAATAGGGGCTGGGAAGGGCAAATAGCATACTCTTTTATAACAAATATGCTAACCTATTGTGATTAATGAATAGGCAATACCAAACAGTCAGTCCTCAGCTAGGTGTGGAAAGCTCTGTGGATAAGGCTTATGGGAATGGATCAGGTATCTACATGATGGGCAAAGACCCCAGCTCAACCTGTGTTCATTACTGATCCTGACCCAGTAAAATTCTTCCTTTGGAGGCTGGAAGCACTGAGAAGAGCGTGCAGGAGAGGATGAATTTAGATCATCTCCTGCACTACCAAGAAGGTGACAACTTCAGAGCAGAAAGAGTGACTTTTTGCAGACCCTTTCTGCAAAGAATCTCTCTCCCTAGATGTGTGGGACTGCACTAGCTGCTAAAGTAAGTATAGGCAACAAGGATCTCACAAAAAGTAGGGACAGAATTAAAATTCTCTGGGATCACAGATTGGCGTAAAATTCATGCTGTGAAGGATGGTACCAGATGGAGCCCTTCTGGGCCGTGTGCACCTCTAGAAAGAAGAGGCAAATGATTAAGATGGGCCCAAGCGCAGATGCATCTCAGGCTAGAGCCAGGCTGGCCCTCCAGAACTGTCTCCAGGCTGTGGGCCAAACAAGTTTTGCAAACAACTGAGATGATTTCCTGTCTCATTTTTTAGGTTATGAATATTCAGAATGGAATTAACAACTTACATTTCCCTCTCAATGGTCAGGGAAATGTAGTGTATCTTATTAGTCACTTCAGAATTACCTACTTTATAATTCTAAGGAACCAATCTCCCCTCTGGCGACATTCCAGATAAAACTGAGTGATTTAGTGCACTGGAGTTGTTCCGAAAATATGAAGCTCTGAGGAAAAGTCCCTTTTCACCCTGAGTGGTGTTGGTGACTATTGGGGGGCTCTCCTGTACTAACAAATATGCACTACTGATAAATATGCTGTACATTAAAAAGCCTGGCCCAGTATCATAATTGTGTTGGATCCCATCTACTGTTAGAACAAAAAGCCTGCTAAACCTCTTTCTGACATCTGAACCTTGACCTTGAACCAGACCTTGGCGTTGGGAGGCTGGGTGTCAGCATGGTTGACTTTCTCACTGCTTCCTGGTTCTGAATCTTTCTTCACTCACTGCTGCGTTTCAGTTCCTCTGGAGTTAGGACTAACAAGATAGATGAAAATGGGAAAAAGACTAACGGTTAGAAGCTGGCACAGTTACCATAAGTGCTGGTGCCCCTTGACCACAGTGGACATTTGAGGCTCTCCAGGGTGTGGATTGTTGTGTTTAGAAGTTATAGACCTATGTGAAGTAATGCTATAACTAGCACTGAAACAGTATTTTTATACTTTGTGTTTCTGTGTGGGTGCAAACTGATGAAATCTTTACTTAGTATATACTGAATCAATCTTCTGTATATAGATAATTAAAAATGAAAAAAAATCTTGGTGTTAAATTGGAAATTGCATAGAAAATTAATCAATTTAAAAAATATATCATGTAGGATCTCTGTCCTTAATGTGCTATACATTGTGAATTAATACTATAACTAGTACTCCAACAGTATTTTTCACTTTGTGTTGCTATATGAGGGCAAACTGTTGAAATCTTTACTTAATATATACTAAACTGATCTTCTGTATATAAAGAGAATTGAAAATGAATCTTGATGTGAAGCAAGGGGAGAGGGAGTGGGAAAGGGGAGGGTTGCGGGTGGGCGGGAAGTTATGGGGGGGAAGCCATTGTCATCTATAAGCTGTATTTTGGAAATTTATATTCTTTAAATAAAAGCATTATAAAAAAAAGAAGTTATAGACCTGAAGACCCTAGCAATGAGAAGCTTGTTGCCTGTCATCTGACAGTCAGATTTGACTCCCAGCTCAGCCCCAGGTCCCACAGTGCTCCACCCCTATTTTGGGGTCTGCTGTGGGCTAAATGTTTGTATGCTCCCAGAATTACTGTGCTGAAGCCTAAATCTCCACTGTTTCAGTTGTCATAGGTGTGATTTTTGAAAGATTACTCGATCCTGAGGATGGAGTCCTCAGTGTGAGATTAGTATCCTGATGCGAGAAATGGATGAATGGATACAGAAAACGTAGAATATGTCCAGTCATGCATTCTTTAACTACGGGTATTTGTTCTGAGAAGTGTATCATTAGGTGATTTTTATCATTGCATATCCTAGAGTGTACTTGCATAAACTAGATGGCATAGGTCAATCATTCAGTGTGGCCCTTTGATGCAATCAAGAGATGCTGTAAATTGATGGCATAGCATATCATGGTACTTTCCAATACATTGGTTTTCTTAATAAAAAGGAGGAGTACACTCTAACTATAAAATGTTATTCAGAAAGTATTGTTATAGTAACTATATGTAATGAGAGCATAACCATTTATTGTCATTGTCCAGTACTATATACTGCGCATAATTCTAATCACTGTTCTTTTACATGATTGGCAGCACAGTTTACACCTGCATCAACACAAGCACATTAATGATGTGTTGCATTATGATGTGCAGAAGCTATGAAGTCACTAGGCAATAGAAATTTTCTCAAAACCATTTTAACTTTATGGGAACATGTCCATTGTTGACCAAAATGACTGTATATGAAATAAATGTTACTCAGCTTTTATTTTAAAGATTTATTTCATTTGTTTGAAAGAGAGAGAGAGAGAGAGAGAGAGAGAGAGAGAGAGAGAGAGCTCTCACATCCTCTGGTTTACTCTCCAAATGTTCACAATGGCTGGGGCTAGGCCAGGCTGCAGCCAGGATCCTGGAACTGCAGGCAGGTCTCTCGTGTAGGTGGCAGGGGCCCAAGTATTTCCGCTACGTTCTGCTGCTTTCTCAGGTGCATTAACCCAGAGTTGGATGGAACGTGGAGCAGCCGAAACTTGAATCAGCACTCATATTGGATGTCGGTGGCGCAGGTGGCGATTTAACCTGCTGTGCTACAATATAGGCCCCAGAATATTACTCAGCTTTAAAAGTTAAGGAAATTTTGACATCTGTGATTGCATGGATGACATTATACTAAGTGAAATAAATCAGATCCAGAAAAACAAATGCTGCATAATCTCATATATATATATATATATATATATATATATATATATATATGGACTCAAAATGTCAGGCCCAAAGAAACAGAGTGTAGAAAGGTAACCACCAGAAAACAAAGGGTAAAGGTAGTGTGGAGATGTTTGTTAAAGCGCATACACTGTTAACTGTGAGAAGAATAAATTCTAGAGACCTAATATTTTTCATGGTGAATGCAGTTAACAGTACTGTATGGCATAATAAAATTTGCTTGGATATTAAATATGCTCATCACAATTTTTCCAAAAAGGTTAGCATGTAATGTGATAGATATTTTAATAAGCTTAATTATGGTAATGACTGTGTATTTAGAAGGAAATACCATGTGTACATGTTAAATGTATGCAATTTTTTCTTTGTCAATTACATATCAATACAGTTGGAAAGATGGAAGGAATGAATGAAAAAATAAGTAAACAGGGTGGAGGCAAAGAGACGAGAGAAATGACTTCCTCACTCCCTCTCTCTGTGCTCTCCACCAGAAAAGTTACAGCAAGAATACGGCCATGTGCAAACCAGGAAGTGAGCCTGGGGCAGACAGCAGTTCTCCTGGCACCTTGTTCTTGGCTTTTCCAGCCTCTAAAACGGTGAGAAATAAATGTGGTAGAAGCTGCCTATTCGATGGTAATTTGCTCTTGTGGCCTGAACTGGGCCATGCTGTTGCTCCAGGTGATTCCAATAGGTGAGACTTTTCTAAGTTATGTCAAATCATTTTCTGTCATCTGGTCATGCGTCTGGAAGAGTCAGTCCTTTGCCCTGCTTTGGTGCATGGAAGCTAGCTTGCTGTGGAGTTTGGTGCTTCTCATTGCACTCTCTGTGGCTGTGTACCTGACCTGTCACCTTCCAGCTTTTCAGGCATATCACGGAATCTGGTCCTCATGTTCTCCACATTCCAGGGCACAAGCATCAGATGCTTCAAAGAATCTCCTTAAAACCCCTCACATTTGGGCTTAAGGTATTGGGAGAAGGGGGATGACTTCCATCTCTTTCCAAATTTGGGGAGGCGGGGAAGAACAGAAAAAAATTACAGTGATGTGTAGCACCTCACTTCGGAATATAGAGGTGCTTGGTACCTGTGGCAATTTAAAAATATGTTCATAAATTATTTTATAATCCCCTCTTTATGAAGAGGGATCTGGGGCTGGTGTGGCATAGTGGATAAAGCCACTGCTTATGATGCCAGCATTTCATGTGGGCACCAGTTCAAGTCTCAGCTGCTCTACTTCCAATCCATCTCCTTGCTAATGGCCTGGGAAAGCAGTGGAAGATGGCCCAAGTGTTTGAGACCCTGTCACCCATGTGAGAGCTCCTGGCTCCTGGATTCAGCCAGGCCCAGCTCTGGCTATTGCAATCATCTGGGAAGTGACCAGCAGATGGAAGATCTCTCCCTAACTCTGACTTTCAAATAAATAAACCTTAAAAAGTGGTGGGGTCTAATTCTTTCATGTTTGAGTATAGGCTGGTATTACTACCTTGCTTCTAGCAAGCAGACTATGAAGAAAGTGATGGATGAGACTGAAAGATTTGCTCATTGAAAGAAATTTTGCCTTCTTAACTCACTGACTTTTTTTTTTTATCATGAATCACTTGTTGTAGCTGAAGCCAGTGCCATATTGTGAGGATATTCAACAACCCTCTGCAAGAGTCCATGTAGTAAGGAACTAGGGGATCCTGCCAGTAGCCTTTGAGTGACCACCTTGAAAATCAATCCCCTCTCTCCAGCTCAGCTTGCGGATAGTGAGAGCCCAACCCCATGGACCTCAAGCAAATCCAAGCTAGAGTCACTCAGCTTAGTGGCTCATGTGAGGAACAGGAAGAGTTATAGTTGAGCATTTATTGCACCATCTTGGCCTATAAAATGGGAACTTCCCTTTCTGAGAAATGCCAGGGAGAGTTAGCTCATGTACTCATGTAGATATCCCATCTGTATCCTCACTGTACCTATCATTGCACTCGGTACTACTGCCTTTTCCTACACCCTACTGTAAGGCTTCACCCAGGGGCTTCCTGTGGCTGTAGTGACTTGCTCTCCTGAGCGGAGGAAACCAGACATACTGCTGAGTTATGGCATTAGAGCAGCTGTCTTCCAATGACAGAAAAGGTTGGTGAGTGATTCTGGGATGTTGGGATTTTTTTTTTAGCTTTAACTTCTTAGAATTAAATATTGCTTTGCTTGGTACAAGTTTGCTTTTGGCACAGAGGGAGGTCCTTTTTCACAGGTTTCTGCATATTTCTTAGTCAATATGGTGTTTAGCATTTCCTGTTTGTCTGCATTAAATTGGATTCCTCTGTACTACACATTCTCATTACTGTTCCCCTATAACAAATAATTAGTGATTACAGATATGTAGATAAAATATTTCTTTTTAATGAAAAGAATATGGCCCACTCAAAATTCATATTTCTTGGGAGAAAAAAGTGGAACAGAAACACAATGGGAAGTAAAGCCAAATCTATGGCTATACTGGCTTCTAGAGAATACATTGGACTTCCGTAGTGTGTTGGAGACCAAGCATGCAATACAAAAGGTATAGGACCCAGGCCAGTTATTGATGCAAAATTGGGAGCTTGAGTAGAATTCTTCCTCCCATAATTGGAGGCTAAGAAATGAGCCTACTCACAATCCAGGAGTGTGACTTCTTTAAGCTGGGTGTTGAGGGAAAGAACATGGTAGTCCAGCCAGTACCTGAGATGAGCCATCCACCAGCTACAAAAACAGACCCTCAGTTTCCCTGGCATAACTGCTGAGTAGAAACACTAAGCTGATAGGCAGTTGGAAGGAAACTAAAACTGCCAGATGGGGAAGGGTGAAGGTAGGAAGAAGGAAAGCATTTATATTGAAGTTTAAAGTTTTGCTGCATACAGGGAAAACTAGTGCCAAGAAAGATATCCAACAGAATCTACACACTAACTCAACTATTTATTGTCAATGAAATACATTGTTTTAGGATACCCTGAATAGGACTAGAGTATAATTGTGTTTAATATGCATTGTTCTAAAACTTATTATATCATTTGATCAAAAATAGCACCATAAAGTAGGTACAATTATCCTCATTTTACAAATAAGGAATAATAGATACTAAAAAGTTTAGGAACTAACACTAGCACACACAGTTTGTTACTGTAAGTACAGAATATGTAATTGACTATGTAGTCAACGAAAGCAAGAAACTACAAGCAAGAATAACAAGATATGAAATGAAACAACAAAAAATCATGATATTAAAAGGAAGACAATAGGTATATATAAAATAACCAATAGTAGATCTTGAAAATTAAAAAAAAATAAGGGTCCAGAATATCTTCTCAATAGAGGATAAGCTTCAACTGGATGTAAATGCAGGGTGACTTGGTGAGCTAGTAATACATAATTTACCTAGAACTTGGCGTGGCAAAAAAGAGAAATCAAATGTGTGAAGCAAATGTTGTTTTATTTTTTTTTTGACAGGCAGAGTGGACAGTGAGAGAGAGAGACAGAGAGAAAGGTCTTCCTTTTTGCCATTGGTTCACCCTCCAATGGCTGCTGCGGCTGGCGCCTGTGCTGATCCGAAGGCAGGAGCCAGGTGCTTATCCTGGTCTCCCATGGGGTGCAGGGCCCAAGCACTTGGGCCATCCTCCTCTGCACTCCTGGGCCACAGCAGAGAGCTGACTGGAAGAGGGGCAACCGGGACAGAATCGGGTGCCCCGACTGAGACTAGAACCCGGTGTGCTGGTGCCACAAGGTTGAGGATTAGTCTATTGAGCCGCGGCGCCAGCTGAAGCAAATGTTAATAGGGTGAATAGAAAGAGGACTTCAGGGCAGATATTTGGCCTAGGGGTTAAGATGCCCATGCTCCATGTTGAGTGCCTGGGTTTGATGCATGGGTCTAGCTCTTGGCTCCAGGCTCCTGGATGCACTAGTGATGACTCAAGTAATTGTATCCCTGTCACCCATATGGGTACCCTGGGTTGGATTCCTGGTTCTTGGCTTTAGCTCAGCCCAGTTTGGTTGTTGTGTGCATTTGGGGAGTGAGCCAATAGTTAGGAACACACTCTCTTTCACACTCTCCATCCCCCACCTCTCCAATAAATAAACATTTAATTCAACAAAAATAAAGAGGGATTCCAACATCTGTCTCATAGGAATTCCAAAATAGACACTTGGGGAAATGCCTGAGAAGTTATAAGCATAGTGAATACATGTTCTTTTTATTTTCACATCATGATTAACAAAAGCTATCTACTGATCTTGTAACCAATTCGAGTGTCTATTTAATTCAACAGATAGAAAACACTTGCTTGAGAATTCCAGAAAGCAGCCTTGAGAGAGTGGCTGAAGTCGCAGCATAATGTGGCCCAACCCAGTCCACGTGATCTGAGGGCTGGGTTCATGACTGCAGGATGAAAGTCACCTCTGTGACTCCAGCCAGCGGTACTGCCTGGCCAGAGGCCAACGTGCAGCAGGCCCTACCCTTTGTTGCCCTTTGTTTCTGACTCCGCTTGACCTACCCTTACTTGTTTTACAAGTCCTCCTGTTAATTGCAAATGGAGAAAGGCACCGTGGAGACTAAAGATATCTGCTTTTCCTCAAGCCTACTAGTCTCTTGAATAAATGTGTTCATTCACTGTTGAGTAGTCTAATTTTACAGCCATCAAAATTACTATTCAAAGAGATATCAGCTGAGAAACTCCTATAACCATATATTTAATATATAATATATAATTATATATAATATATAATATATATAATTATATATAATATATAATGTAATATAATATAATATAATATAATATAATATAATATAATATAGCTTCCTCCTGGTCTCTCATGCAGGTGCAGGGGCCCAAGGACTTGGGCCATCTTCTACTGCTTTCTCGGGCCATGGTGGAGAGCTGGATTGGAAGTGGAGCAGCTGGGACTCAAACTGGCCCCCAAATGGGATGGCAGCTCTGCAGGAGGTGGCTTCACCTGCTACACCACAGCGCTGTCCCGTGTGCTACTGTTTTCAAGGGGAAAACAGATTATTTTAGTACTATGATTGCGCCCTGGTTTTCCAGTATTAGTGAAGAAATCTCCATGGAAAGTGTGTTTTACTTGCCTTCTTTGTAATACCAAAGTCAGAAAGCAGTCATGAACTACTGATGTTTTGTTAAAAAAATTTGTGTTCATTAAATTACCCAGTATGTATTCCGTGTGTTTTCCTTTTGTTTAACATTAAGCTTATTATATTTGCTAATATTGTTGGTTTGAGTTCAGCCATGTATTAATTACATGGAAGGAAGAAAAGCTACCCATCATCTAATGTATTCTTTTTGAAGTCATTATATATACCTTGTATTACTCAGAATACACTCGGTTTATGTTAATAACATAACAGTAGTAAAATACCTATAAAAGCTCATTAAGTCAACGCAGTGTTTATTTCTCACTCTTGGAAAGTTCAGGATCGGCCAGGTGAGTCTCTTGGCTGTTGTCCTCTAGATGTGATTCAGAAGCCCACACCCACATTGCTTAGATCTTAGGGTCCCGCCGCTTCAATATGTGGTCTGCATGTTTGCTGCCAACAGGGTAACTAAGGAGATGGAATTATAAAGAAGCTGCTGTCTGCACTGACATGGGAATGACACATGCATCACATTTACATCCATTGGCCACCATGAGCCAGTAAGCCCTTCCACCTGCTTACAGGCTAGAAGTCATCTTCCAGAGGCTTACGCAGTGGGGGTAAATCAGTTATTGGTGCACATTAGTGAAGTCTATCAGATGTACCTTAATAAAATAATTTAGACAGACCTAATATAAATTATAATACTGTAATCATTGTTGAAAAGTGCTTGATACTTTGTGATAAACTAATGGTTGATACAACATATTTAAGCAAGAAAAGGCATTCATCTGCTGTAAAGAAAAAAATGACATTTAATTACAAAACATTGCACAATGTTAGTAACACTGATGTTACTAACAGCAGCAAAATGGATCACAAAACCAATAATCCAAAATAAAAGTGGAGGAAAATATTTGAAGACTATCATAGAAGTTGTCATTAAACTGACAATAATATTATGCTCACCAGTAAACAGTGAAAAGTTTCATTCATCGAAACTATAGAAATTGTTCAAATGGAGAATTTTCAGTTCTAGAGGAATTATAGGGAAATAAGTACGTTTCACATACTACTAGAAGCACTGTAAATTATAATTACACGGTGAAAAGTAATTGTATAGGATATATTAACCTTCTATGTGAATATCCTATAACTGCAGTTCCATTGCTGGAGAATTGACACAAAGAAATACTTGGATGTATGCAAGTAAGAGAAGATTAAGAGTGCTCAATTCACCATCATCTGTAAGCATATAAAATAAGTGATAGATTAAATATTCATTAATAGGAGACTGGTTAAAAATTATATAATATTTATATGCACTGAAACAATAAATTTACCTTACAAAATGATTGTTCAGTTACCAATTTTTTTTATAACGCTTTTATTTAGAGAATATAAATTTCCAAAGTACAGCTTATGTATTACAATGGCTTCCCCCCCATAACTTCCCTCCCACCCGCAACCCTCCCCTTTCCCTCTCCCTCTCCCCAACTTCAGTTACCAGTTTTGAATAACATTGGTTTTTGAAAATTTATAGCAATTTTTTGGATGACTTTTTTTTGAGGAACAATATTTTCATCGAAAAACATAAAAAATAAAAAAATGATGTTTCCATTTTTATGTTTTAGACAAGGATCCACTCAAAAGCTAATTCAGGGTGATGATGTCTGTGTAGAGAAGTGTTAGGGGACAGATAAGTGTTGCTGCTGCACTCGTCTGAACCCAGGGCACTTTATTTTATGCAGGCCCACAGAGAAAGAAGGATGAAATATAGCAGCTTCTAAAATTGTTTATGATGCACATGCACTGCTGTTCGCCAATGCTTTAAACGTAGGCTGTGTTTAGCCTTTCCTGTACCCTCAACTTTCTGTTGTAACTATATTTTGGATTATGCTTTGAGTTAAAGGTAACCAAAATCTTCCAGATGGCTCAGAGATTGGTGAAATAAATGTTGCAGAAAGGGAAAAAACATGGATGTGATAAAAGAGACTGAAGAGGAAGAGGGAAGTAAAAATCGTCCCATCCTTTATGGGTTCACAGATGCTGAACTCCTGACTGACGGGTGTTCGCTGCCCTTCGTTCCACCCACCTAAGGACTCCACCTGCCCCTGCTGTCACTGTCCCTTCCTCAGTGAGTGCACCCACCTGCATGTTAGGTTTTTGAAAATCTGACTTTAGGCCGGCGCCGTGGCTCAACAGGCTAATCCTCCGCCTTGCGGCGCCGGCACACCGGGTTCTAGTCCCGGTTGGGGCACCGGATTCTGTCCCGGTTGCCCCCCTTCCAGGCCAGCCCTCTGCTGTGGCCCGGGAGTGCAGTGGAGGATGGCCCAAGTGCTTGGGCCCTGCACCCCATGGGAGACCAGGAAAAAGCACCTAGGGCCTGGCTCCTGCCATCGGATGAGCGCGGTGCACTGGCCGCAGCGCGCTGACCTCGGCAGCCGTTGGAGGGTGAACCAACGGCAAAGGAAGACCTTTTTCTCTGTCTCTCTCTCTCTCACTGTCCACTCTGCCTGTCAAAAAAAAAAAAAAAGAAAGAAAATCTGACTTTGCCATAAAATTGCTCTTAATTATTTAAATTTGGTTTTATTGTCAATTTATTTCTTGCTGCAAAAATAGTTTTATTATCTCAGATTAACGTGAAATGACTCACAACTTGTCCCATTACAACTGATATAAATATTTTGCTTTCAATCTCATGACTTTAGCCGTGTCACCTGTGCCTGCGCCGCCTACTTCTCCTTGCTTCTCCTCTCCTGGCCGAGGCCTCGGGGGCCCAGAGCGAGAAGTGGGGACCGTGTTCCAACGCAAGCTGACGGCTCTGGACTACCACAACCCTGCTGGCTTCAACTGCAATGGTGAAGCAGAATTTAGAAACTTTATTGTTTGGCTTGAAGATCAGAAAATCAGACACAACAAGATTGACACGAGAGGGAATTTAAAAACCATCCATAGCAGTGACTGGCCCAAGTTCTTTGAAAAGTATCTTAGAGATGTTAACTGACCTTTCAAGATTCAAGATCGACAGAAAGCAATTGACTGGGTTCTTGGTTTAGCTGTTAGACTTGAATATGGAGATAATGCTGAAAAATACAAGGACTTAGTACCTGATAATATAACAAAAGCTGGCAATGCAACTAAAAATATAGAGCCACTGGTCAGTTTGGATGTAAGTGATCCTGATTTCAAGGCTGGTGTAATGGTTTTGGCTAATCTGCTTCAGATGCAGCATCATGAGGATTCCTTGGCAATTCGCATTTAGGTTCAGGAGTGCTTAGCACAGGATACAGTTGCTAAAGCAAATTGAACAAAAGAGGGCTTGCCTGTTGCTTTAAACAAACATATTCTTGTTTTTTTCTTTTTTTTAAGATTAATTTGAAAGAGTTACACAGAGAGGAGTGGCAGAGAGAGAGAGAGAGAGTTCGTTCGTTCGTTCTTCCATCCACTGGTTCACTCTAAAATTGGCTGAAACTGCTGGAACTGTGCCGACCCAAAGCCAGGAGCCAGGAGCTTCTTCTGGGTCTCCCACGTGGGTGCAGGGGCCCAAGGACTCCAGCCATCTTCAGCTGCTTTCCCAGGCCACAGCATAAAGCTGGATCAGAAATGGAGCAGCTGGGACTCAAACCGGTGCCCATATGGGATGCTGGCACTGCAGGCAGCAGCTTTACCCACTACACCACAGCGCCGACCTATATTCTTGTTTTTGACACAGGAGATGCAGTTCTTAATGAAGCTGCTCAGATTCTGCGATTGCTGCATGTAGAAGAGCTGAGAGAGCTACAGACCAAAATTAATGAAGCCATAGTAGCTGTGCAGGCAGACCACAGACTGGGGAAAGCGGGAAGACGAACACTCGGGTTCACCTTCTCCCCTTCTTACTGTTTGGGAACCACATACACTGCTGGCATGTGTTCGGAAATCCGGTGTCACATTGTCATGGGAGGAATCCTGGGAAATTGACTGTGTTCTAGGGATTTACCACCACTGTTTTTTCTTTAATAAAGTTTGGGAAAGTGGAAAAAAAATTTAACGACTTCACACAAAGTGACACCATTTCAGGAACAAGTTAAATGTGAGAATTGTTTGCAAGGTTACTAAGAATGGTGAGTGAAAAAAAAAATATTTCTTAACCTTGCATAAGTAGCTCTCACTTTTGTACAGGAAATATTTGGAGCAATCTGGAATGACCTTATTAATGGTGGCTATGGAATTACGCAGCATACTACTTATTAGTTATAGGACCTTGAGTCACAGGGAAAGGATCAAATCCTAGTTACATAACTTGTTAACTGCAAAGTTTGGGCAATATAACCTTACTTCCTAGCTGTGCTTTAAAAAAAATCTATGTAAGTGATAAAAATTATTGTATAAGTATCATGTATATGCATTTATAATTAACAGGTATACACACAGGTGTGTACATATATATGTGTTGATCAAGTTTTAAAAATTAACATGTAAGGCCAGAGCCATGGTGCAGTAAGTTAATCCTCTGCCTGTGGCGCTGGCATCCCATGTGTGTGTGGGTTCTAGTCCCGGCTGCCCCTCTTCCAGTCCAGCTCTCTGCTATGACCTGGGAGGGCAGTGGAGGATGGCCCAAGTGCTTGGGCCCCTGCACCTGCATGGGAGACTGGGAGGAGGCACCTGGCTCCTGGCTTCGTATTGGCACAACTCCGGCCATTGCAGCCATCTGGGGCGTGAACCAAGGGAAGGAAGACCTTTCTCTCTGTCTCTCCCTCTCACTATCTGTAACTCTACCTGTCAAATAGATAAATAAAATCTTTAAAAAAATAACATGTATTAGAAATCTGGTAGGTGGGCTGAGTTTTTGAAATAGGGTTTCATATGCCACACATGACTGCCCTTCTTTGCAGAGTTTGAACACATGTGTAAATTTGAGAAAAATGTTTGCATGCTTCTCTAATGTTGTACTCCCAAGGTAAAAGGCCTTTTCATATTGATAATTTCAAATGACAAATGGAATATATTCTTTTATTAATGTAAAATATGAACACCAACCATTAATTAATTCTTGTTTTCATCTCATGTTGCTTTTTGTTTTCATTTTTTGAGGGGCAAGGAAATTTGGTAAGGAGAATACCTTGAAGAAAAAACACTGAGTTCCTGATTTTTATTCACCTGTCTTCTGAGGACATGGAGTCTAGGGTTGGATAGGAAGTGAGGAGATCCTAGAAATGCAACAGCAGCAACAGGGAGGCCCTCGTATTTACATTTATGAGGGTTGAGGCAAAGGTAGATTAACTGATCAGTGACAGGATTCATTAGTAGAGTGTGGTCTACTTGAAAGTCCTCAAAGAAAATGAGGAAACTGACCTTTTTTTTTTTCTTGAATTTCAACAAGCATGTGTCTCCTAGCCATTGTGAGAAGGATGACTAGGAGAGTAGAATGGGAAGAATGTGGGAAAATTGAAGGAAAAAAATTGAATCTCATTGCAAGTTTTTAAAGATGTAGCTTTTATGTTGTTTTGTTCATGAAAAAACTTATATAATGAATTGTAATTTTGCCAGGAATTGATGTAAATCAATGTACCACATCAACCTTTTCTCCTCTTATGCTTCCATGGTTTTAGGTCCTCGTAGATTAGGATTATTCTTGGTGCACTTACTCAGCCTTGTATATGAGGCCTAGGAACCATTTCACACTTCAAAAGACAAAAGGCAACAAGTTCTGGTGAGGATGTGGAGAAGAGAGAACCATTGTGGAAAACCATATGGAAGTTCCTCAAAAAACTGAAAACAGAAGTACCATATGTTTCAACAATCCCTCTGGGGAATGTACATTCAAAGGAAATAAAATCCATCTGTTTATTGCAGCTTTATACACAGTAGCCAAGAACCGGAAAGAACCTAAGTGTCCATCCACTGATGAATAGATGAAGAAAATGCACATGCACACAATAGAATATTACTCAGCCATCAAGGAGAGATCCTGTAATTTTCAACAACATTAATGGAACTGGAGGTCATTGTGTTAAGTGAAATAAGTCAACCTCAGAAAGTATCACATGCTCTCACTGATATGTGTAGTCCAACAACATAAGTGATCTCATAGAAGTGAAAAATACAGTGCTGGTTACCAGAGGCTGGGATGAATGGGAAAATGTTGATTATGAGTACTATTTTAGAATCAGACAGGAGCAAGAAGTTCCGGGATGCTATAGCACAGTAGAGTAACTGAAGAGAATGTGAATTCTCAGTAGAAAACTGGAAGATGTGATTTTTTTATGTTTTTACTACAAAGAAATGTTAAATGCTTCATGAGATCAATATATTTACCATTATTAGTCATAGAGCATGCACATGTAATGAAAACTCACATAGTATTACATAAAAATATTTGATTTTTATGTGCCTGTTAATTTTTTAATAAATAAAATATTGTTAAAATATTTTTATTTATGTATTTGAAAGGCAGAGCTACAGAGAGGCAGAGGCAGAGACAGAGAGAGAGAGAAAGATCTTCCATCCACTGGTTTGCTCCCCCAAATGGCTGCAATGGCTGGAGCTAGGCCAATCTGAAGCCAGGAACCAGGAGTTTCTTCTGGTTCTCCCATGTTGGTGAAGGGGCCCAAGCACTTGGGCCATCTTCTACTGTTTCCCAAGCCATAACAGAGAGCTGGACAGGAAGTAGAGCAGCCAAGACTCAAAGCGGTGCCCGAATGGATGCTGGCATTGCAGACAATAGGTTTATGTGTTATGCCATATTGCTGGCACCAAGAAAAACATTTTAAAAATCAGGCAATTTTTTTTGGTTTGTAAATATTTCTTTGGAAATTTCTTCTTTTATTTTTCTTTTTTAACTTTTATATAATAAATATAAATTTCCAAAGTACAGCTTTTAGATTACAGTGGCTTTTTCCCCCCATAACCTCCCTCCCACCCGCAACCATCCCATCTCCTACTCCCTCTCCCCTCCCATTCACATCAAGATTCATTTTCAATTATCTTTATATACAGAAGATCAATTTAGTATATACTAAGTAAAGATTTCAACAGTTTGGACCCACACAGAAACACAAAGTATAAAGTACTGTTTGTGTACTAGTTACAGCATTAATTCACATAGTACAACACATTAAGGACAGAGATCCTACATGGGGAGTAAGTGCATAGTGACTCCCATTGTTAATTTAACAATTGACACTCTTGGAAGCTCAAACTCCTGGATTTAAAAAGAAACGACTATTCCCCCGGGAGGATAAATTCTACCTTAGGACTTGACATCAAAAAAGAACCACCTGAGGGGCCTTCAGAGAAGGAAAGGGATGGAAATTCCCCAGAAGACCATACACGACTATAAAAGGGGAAGCAGAAAGACAATCGTCCTTGCCCTGCCTGCCGTGAACTCTATGGTGCCATCGATAGATTGATCGACACTGAGTACGTAAGAGCCGCAGCAGGACAGCCGTATGTGGTGTGCCTCGCTGGGACCAGCCTTCTGAGCCTACCATCTCCCCTTGCCCAAAGTCCTCTTTGGTCTATGATGAATGGGTTCTCCTAGATATAGACCTTGGTACAGGGGAATTTGCCTGTGTTCTCCATCTTCAGGTTCCACATGAAGATACCTGGATGAGTCAGCAGGGAATATTGTTCTTTTATACCTCATTGCTTTAGTTGGTCGCTAGGAATCCATGGAGCAAATTACTGTGCAATAAAGAACCAGGGGGATGAATTTAATTTATTTTCTCACTATGTGTGCAAACTCTACCTCCTACTGCTATTGATGACCTCACCCATACATTGTACTTATGTTTATATATGTACATTAAAAAGTTATTTGACTTCTATAAACTCTTGTTTATGGTGTCAGTAATCACCTGAGGCTCTTGTCATGAGTTGACAGGCTATGGAAGCCTTTTGAGTTTGCCAACTCCGATCTTATTTAGACAAGGCCATAGTCAAAGTAGAAAGTTCTCTCCTCCCTTCAGAGAAAGGCACCTCCTTCTATGATGGCCGGTTCTTTCTGCTGGGATCTCACTCACAGAGATCTTTCATTTTTTTTTTCCTCCACAGTGTCTTGACTTTCCATGCCTGAAATACTCTCGTGGGCTTTTTAGCCAGACCCAAATGCCTCAAGGGCTGATTCTGAGGCCAGAGTGCTGTTTAGGACATCTGCCATTCTATGAGTCTGCTGTGTATCCTGCTTCCCATGTTGGATCATTCTCTCCTTTTAAATTCTATCAGTTAGTATTAGCAGACACTAGTCTTGTTTATGTGATCCCTTTGACTCTTAATCCTATTATTATGTTCAATTGTGAACTGCAACTGATCACTTTGACTAGTGAGATGGCATTGGTACATGCCACCTTGATGGGATTGAATTGGAATCCCTTGGCACGTTTCTAACTCTATCATTTGGGGCAAGTCTGAGCATGTGAGGAACTGTACATCTCCTCCTTCTCTTATTCCCACTCTTATATTTAACACAGATCACTTTTCAGTTAAATTTATTTATTTATTTATTTATTTGACAGGCAGAGTGGACAATGAGAGAGAGAGAGAGACAGAGAGAAAGGTCTTCCTTTTGCCATTGGTTCACCCTCCAATGGCCGCCGCTGCTGGCGCACTGTGGCTGGCGCACCACGTGATCCGATGGCAGGAGCCAGGTGCTTCTCCTGGTCTCCCATGGAGTGCAGGGCCCAAGCACTTGGGCCATCCTCCACTGCACTCCCAGGGCACAGCAGAGAGCTGGCCTGGAAAAGGGGCAACCGGGACAGGACCGGTGCCCTGACTGGGACTAGAACCCGGTGTGCTGGCTCCTAAGAATAATTGTGAGTTCAACCAATAGCATTAAGTAGAACAAAAAAAAATACTAAAAGGAATAAAAGAGTAAGTTGTTCCTTGGCAGTCAGGACAAGGGCTGATCAAGTCATTGTTTCTCATAGTGTCCATTTCACTTCAACAGGTTTCCTTTTTGGTGCTCGGTTAGTTGGCACGGATCAGGGAGAACATATGATATTTGTCCCTTTGGGACTGGCTTATTTCACTCAGCATGATGTTTCCCAGATTCTTCCTTTTTGCTGCAAATGACCGGATTTCATTTATTTGACTGCTGTGTATTATTCTATAGAGTACATGTCCCATAATTTTTTATCTAGTCTACTGTTGATGGGCATTTAGGTTGAAAAATCAGCTAATTTTTAAAAGTGACAACACGTTGTCTCATAATTAACTTGTCTTCATTTTGTCACACAAAATTTCAGCCAGATAAAAATGTAACAAATGGGAAAATTCACTTGGAAAGGAACATTACTGAAGTATTTTTACTTTCCCTTTTTCTTTTTAAATTAATTTTTAAAATTTATTTTTATTTTTGTAAAAGACACATACACTCAGAGAGGGATGGAATGAAGGAGGGAGGGGAGAGAGAGAGAGAGAGAGAGAATGAGAATGAATCATTGACCATCCCCTGGTTCACTCCCCAAATGGCTTCAACAGCCAGGGCTGGGCCCAGCCAAAGACAGGAACCCTGAACTCAGTCTGGATCTTCCATGTGGGTGGCAGGGACTGAAAGGTTTGAGCCATTACTTAATGCCTTCCAGGATGCTTATTAGCAGACAGCTGGAATTGAAAGCAGAACTGGGACTCGAACCCAGACACTCCAGTGTAGTCTGTAGGCATCCCAAGTGGAGGAAAACACCACCCCCCTTACTTTCTCTTTGAAAGCCACTATCAGTATACTGATTTCAAGTAGGTGAAGATATATTTGAAATCCTTGGTGTTTAGAATATAGGTTTGTGGACTGGGAATCCAGGCAGAAACCTTTGCCTCTTCAGAGAAAACTCGCCACTCAGATGTTTCTTTGTCATCATCATTTATCATCACTGTCACCACAGGTGCTGAGCTCCTGCTTCTGGGTTGCACTACTTACCGTTTGTGAGAACAGCTGACAGTGCTGGCATCAGCATTGTGCAACTCATATTCAGGAATAAACAAGTAAAACATGCATGGTCAGGACTACCCTTTGCATGCCCCAAGCTTCTCAAGGACCCAGTCCTGTAGTGGAAATTAATCACCAGGATATTGGCATTGATACACCCCACCAATCTTATTTTTATTTCTGTATTTTTACTTGTACTCATTTGTGAGTGAATATTTAGTGTTTATTTTATTTTATTTTTTTCGATTTATTTACTTGAAAGTCAGAGTTACACAGAGAGAGAAGGAGGGGCAGAGAGAGAGAGGGGTCTTCCATCTGCTGGTTCACTCCCCAATTGGCCACAATGGCCGGAGCTGAGCCAATCCGAAGCCAGGAGCCAGGAGCCTCCTCCTGGTCTCCCACGTGGGTTCAGGGTCCCAAGCATTTGGGCCATCTTCTACTGCTTTCCTAGGCCATAGCAGACAGGTGAATCGGAAGTGAAGCAGCTGGGTCTTGAACCAGCACCCCATAAGGGATGGAGGCACTACAGGTGGCAGCCTTACTCATTATGCCCCAGTGCTGGCCCCCCGGCTATTTTCAATAAAAATATTCTCAGAAATTTCCAAGTTGTTGTGTGAAGCAGTAGTTAACCCTTTTTATTGCAGAATAGTATCGTGTGTGTGTGTGTGTGTGTGTGTGTGTGTGTGTCTTTACATGTAACATTGTTTAATCATTCACCAACTGAAATATATTTGGGTTGATTCTGATTTGGGGTTATTTTAAATAAGACTACCATGAACAGTCTCTTATATATATTTGTGGAAATACTAGTTTTCATTTATCCCAAGGACCCACGAGTTCAATTATTGGATATTTTGGTAGTTACATTTAAGTTTTTCTTAAGACTTGCCAACCTGTTTTCCAGAATGGCCTTAGCATTTTATTGTACCACTAGCAACATAGGAGTAACCTAGTTTGTGTCTTCACCACCCTTTGGCATTGTCACCAGTTTTTAAGCCATTTTGAAAGGTATGTTCATGATCCTAGCTGGAAGGCATTCACCATTGAGTAAGACATTAGCCATAGTTTATTGGAGATGCCATTTCTCAAACTGGGGTCACTCCTTCTCTATTGCTGTGTTTCTGAGAGTTTTAAAGAGATCATAAATATGACTGTGAAATGTTTCTTTTTTTTCTACAGTGATTGCTACAATCATGTGATTTTTCTTCTTTATCCTCCCTGATTGAAACATCCTTATTTTCCTTGCCACCATTTTTGAATATGTTTATTACCTTTGTGAAAATAAACACCTATGTCCGTGGAGGCTTCATGAGGCTGTCTACCAGTGCAGCATTTGGAAATGAGTACTAGCTCCCGCCAGTGCTTCTGTACTTACCCTCCCACACGACAGAACGTCTGCACCTATACTTCCCATCTGAAAATCTTCCAGTTCAGTCTCTTTGCTCTTATTTCCTTCTTAAAGCCTGCTGTCCCAGAGTTCTGACATTAGAAATTATGCTGCATTTAGATGCCATTCTTTTTTTGTTCAACACATGGAATCTTAAAAATGTAAGCTTGGAATGGTATCAAAATACACAAGATGTCTAACTCACTCTTTTTGAAGAGGAAAGATTTAAACCAAAGAATTTATTTTTTATTTAAAGGAATTTATTAATAGATTCTCAGGGTCACAGCAAATGCGTGATACACTATTCATTTCTGATTTCATAAAGACAAGTATGAAGAATGCAGGAGAAAAATCCAAGGAGTTTAATTTGTGATTAGCAAATATATTAGTATTATTTAAGGACCTTCAGAGAAATAAATTTCATGGTCTTTTTTACAGTTTTTAATATTGATTATATTTAATTGTTTAAGTATCTTTTTCCAATTTGAGTACTATCACAGTCTCTTAAGAGTGTGAATCTTATTTATTCAGTTCTAAAAACTACATTTCCCAAAATTTTCAATTGAAGACCAATCTTATGGATTTTAGAAAAGTGATCATAAGTATAAAGATTCATTTTAATAATATCCTAATACTCCAAATAATGTAAATAACATAGTTTAGTTAACTGTAATATATTAAAAATGTATTTTGTGAGGGAGGTTTTGTTTTTGTTGGGGGGGAAGGTGAGTAAAAGTGCATAAGACATTCCAATTATTATTTTTGGTACACTCAATAAGATTATTATTCATTTTGTAATAGAAAAAATGAAATTGTACAGTAAGCATTCTAAAATGATATTCAGTGTGATAAGCTAGTTAAACAATAATGTCATAACTGAAGAAATATGACTTATAAGCCAATTTTGAAAACTTTAGAGTTCAACAGATTTGAAATCTAAGTTATTTTAATCTGAAAATTATATAGGATGATAATCTCATTAGGAGTTTTAATATCCCTCAATAAATTAAATATCAAATCTGCTAATCACAAGTTAAACTCTTTCGATTTTCTCCTGATTTCTTAATGTTTATCTTTCTGAAATGAGAAATAAATAGTATATCATGCATTTGCTGTGACCCTGAGAATCTAACATATTAATAGATTCCTTTAAAAAAAGAAATAAAATATATACAAAAAAGAAATGGATAGTAAAGGGACCTAAATGTTGACAAATTAAAAAGGAGTGTAAATAGAACTAGTGTGTGTGAAACATAAACTGGAAATTAGTCTTGAGTTCTAGTTGAATTTTCTGAACACTACTTTCTCAAAGTCTGCCTTTGTTAGTTTGATGACTAAGATGATAAACCTTAGAAAAACTTTGATATTATTTTCCACATATTTTCTACACATTATTTCATGAAATATGCAGACCTTTGGCAAGGCTACTCTGGAAGTAAGTAAATTTTTTTAAGAAAATGATGAAACTCATGGAGAATAACTGAAAACTTTGGAAATCCTCGAGAAATAGCACAGAGCAACAGTTTTGTATTAAATGTTTAATCAATGCAATGGTCACTCATCGGATTGTAATAGAATTTTGGCCATTTGCTCAAGTTTAGCCTTCCTTTTGAAAATAGTGTATAAATTGTCTTTTCAAATTTTTAAAAATGTGATAGTGATATTAACAATGTTAGCCTATTTTCACTAATTAGATTTAATCATAATTCATATTATTTAGTCATCTAAATTTTAACCTATTGGTCTTGACCATGCAGATATCTTTTTTTATGAGATTCTTTGTATTTATCTGAATATATAAATCACTTACAGAGGAAATAAAGAGACCTTCATGTGCTACCTGAACTGATGATTCTGAAACCAACAGTTTAACAGTGAAAACCATAGTGTCATCATATATCTGATGGAAGGGCTATACAGATTAGATAAATGAATTTTTAAAATTAAGAAAATGAATTTAGGCCGGCGCCGTGGCTCAACAGGCTAATCCTCCACCTTGCGGCGCCGGCACACTGGGTTCTAGTCCCGGTCGGGGCGCCGGATTCTGTCCCGGTTGCCCCTCTTCCAGGCCAGCTCTCTGCTGTGGCCTGGGAGTGCAGTGGAGGATGGCCCAAGTGCTTGGGCCCTGCACCCCATGGGAGACCAGGAAAAGCACCTGGCACCTGGCTCCTGCCATCGGATGAGCGCATTGTGCCGGCCGCAGCGCGCCTGCTGTGGCGGCCATTGGAGGGTGAACCAACGGCAAAGGAAGAGCTTTCTCTCTGTCTCTCTCTCTCACTGTCCACTCTGCCTGTCAAAAATAAAAAAAAAAAAAAAAAAAGAAAATGAATTTAAAATCTGTGGTTAATTTAAATAGAGTGATTAAAGTTATAGAAATATACATAGTGATTTGTTACATAGATTCACTTCAAAAATAAATCACACATGTTGTAATGCTGCCATCTGTGCACAACCAAAAGTGAAAACAAGAATGTTTAGCTCAAAGTTCTAAGCATATTAAATAGGTATGAAAAACACCTGTGGTTGCAAATGACTTTAAATTGTGATGAATAAAATCTGTTTTTTAATTGATTAAACAAAAACTTAATCCAACAACTTGAAGCACAGGCTTTTTTTCTTCATTAATCTCAGAAGTGTTAAGTAAAAATCATTGAAAACTTTTATTAATCTGCTATTAATAAACTCATCCAAGAGATGTTCCAATCCCAAGGGCATGGATCCTAGATACATGGTTTCTTTTCTAAGAAATATTTCATTACTGGGCTGGCGCCGTGGCTCAACAGGCTAATCCTCTGCCTTGCGGCGCCGGCACACCGGGTTCTAGTCCCGGTCGGGGCGCCGGATTCTGTCCCGGTTGCCCCTCTTCCAGGCCAGCCCTCTGCTGTGGCCCGGGAGTGCAGTGGAGGATGGCCCAGGTGCTTGGGTCCTGCACCCCATGGGGAGACCAGGAAAAGCACCTGGCTCCTGGCTCCTGCCATGGGACGAGCGCGGTGCGCCGGCCGCAGCGCGCCGACTGCGGCAGCCATTGGAGGGTGAACCAACGGCAAAAGGAAGACCTTTCTCTCTCTCTCTCTCTCACTGTCCACTCTGCCTGTCAAAAAAAAAAAAAAAAAGAAATATTTCATTACTAAATAGATTTTCTTTCCATTTCTCATTTTATATTCCTTTTTCCTCAAGAGGTAGTGGTTGCAAGGGTTCACTTTGAGTGAGATAGGGACACAAGGTAAATATTTAAAAAGTTAAAAAAAAGAAAAAGAAAAAGAAAAAAAAAAGTGCCAGCACTAATCCTTGGCTAATCCTCTGCCTGTGGCACCAGCACCCTGTACTAGTCCTGGTTGCTCCTCTTACAGTCCAGCTCTCTGCTGTGGCCTGGGAGGGCAGTGGAGGATGGCCCAAGTGCTTGGGCCCCTGCACCCATGTGGGAGACCAGGAAGAAGCACCTGGCTCCTGGTTTCGGATCGGCGCAGCGCCGGGCATGGTGGCCATTCGGGGAGTGAACCAATGGAAAGAAGACCTTTCTCTCTGACTCTCTCTCACTGTCTATAACTCTCTCTCTTTCTCTCTCACTGTCTAACTCTGCCTGGCAAAAATAAATAAAAACAAACAAGGTAAATATTAACTAACATGTCAGAGTACTGTGCCAGTTTTTGTGTGTGCAAATAATCTATAATGGGAGAGGGTCTGAGACTATAATTCAAAGCTTTGCTTTGTTTTAAAAATTTCATATATAGAAGCCACTTAAAATTTATTAAAGCCATTAGCTACTTTCAGATTCATTTAAATAAATATTCCTACATTTCAAAACACACTTTAGTTCATTTAAATAAATATTGCTACATTTTAAAATACACTTTGGTGGGTACTCTAACTATGCAAAAGGGGAAGCCCTAATCCTATGTTTCCCTGGAGGTGTTAGGGGAAAGGAGGAGTTTAATTGCTTTTAGGATTATAGTGATGCCTCATTATCACTATCATTTGACCTTGGGGATTATCATTATTACCACAGAGGCAGGACTGTGAGGACAGAATGGAAAGAATGAGAACCCTTTTTTGCTTTTGTTTTTTCTGCTCTTAAAGGCACTTCAGAGGAGAGAGAGATTGACCTTGAGGTATCCCAGTGGATAAGGAGTGGGTGGGTAGAGTTGGTAAAGAGGTAAATGGTAAGAGACCAAGGAGAAAGAAACTGAATGGTAGATAAGATACTTTCACCTAGAAATGACAGGAACTGTGACTTATTTTCTAAATAGCTATATTCTCATTTACTCAGTCAGCCCAATGGAGGATATTTATATAGCAATATATTCCAATAATATAATGCTTTATAGACATTGCTACCTTGGCACTCTACTATTCTTACATGCAGAAGATATTCTCAATGAGGACAGTGTCTCTTTGAGGGAATATATAGAAAATATATGGTGATATTTTTGCTTGTCCCAATAATGGGGGAGAACTTCAATTTAGTGGTTGAAGGTCAAGGATGTTGGATATCTTGAGAGTCACATGAAAGAATCATCTTCCCTTCTGGGTGCTTTCAATAGCTTACCATTCATGTAGTTAAAAAGTAGGTTAAGGGGATGGCGCTGTGCCACAGCGGGTTAACTCCATGGCTTGAAGTGCCTGCATCTTATATGGGCGCTGGTTAGAGACCCAGCAGCTCCAGTTCTGATCCAGCTTTCTGCTATGGCCTGGGAAAGCAGTAAAAGATGGCCCAAGTCCTTGGGACCCTGCACCCATGTGGGAGACCCAGAGAGGGCCCCTGGCTCCTGGCTTCTGATTGGCACAGCTCTGGCCATTGTGGCCAATTGAGGAGTGAACCATCCAATGGAAGACTCTCTCTCTCTCTCTCTCTCTCTCTGTCTCTCCTCTCTCTGTGTAACTCTGGGTTTCAAATAAATAAATAAATCTTTTTTTTTTTTTTACAAAATAGTTTAATTCCAGAGACTAACTGCAAAATTTACAAGTATAAAACTGAAGGAATTTTTATGCAATTTAATGTTCACCAAATATTTCAGAAATGAAATAATTGTGTATAATCAGGGACACATTGTAGGTGTTGTCTTTAGAAACTTAATAAATATTCTGGGCTGGCAGTTTTTCTGTCTAAGTACCTGGGCTATGTCTCGCCATTCCCTTCTAGCTTGTGGGGTTTCTGATGAGAAGTCTGCTGTGAATCTAATTGGAGATACTCTGAGAGTAATCTGACCTTTCTCTCTTGCGCATTTTAGGATCTTTTCTTTCTGTTTCACTGTGGTGAGTTTAATTACAATGTGTCGTGGTGAGGATCTCTTTTGGTCATGTTTACTAGGGGTTCTATGAGCTTCCTGTACTAGGATGTCTCTGTCCTTCTCCAAAACTGGGACATTTTCTGCTATTATCTCACTAAAAAGGCCTTCTAATCCTCTCTCCCTCTCCATGCCTTCAGGAACTCCTAGAACTCGAATGTTGGGTTTTTTAATAGTATCCTGTAGATTCCCAACAATATTTTTTAGATTTCTAATTTCCTCTTCTTGTCTTTGGTTTGACTGTATATTTTCCTGTGCTCTGTTTTCTAAGTCTGATATTCTCTCTTCTGCCTCACCCATTCTGTTTGTAAGGCTCTCTAATGTGTTTTTCATTTGATCTATTGAATTCTTCACTTCATTATGATTTCTCGTCACTATCACAGTTTCATGTTCTACTAGTTGTTTCATTTCAGCTTGATTCCTCCTTAATATTTCATTTTCACGAGAGAGATTTTCTACCTTGTCCATTAAGGATTTCTGTAGTTCAAGAATTTGTTTTTGAGTACTTCTTAGTGTTCTTATCAATTTTTTGAGATCTGCTTCTTGCATTTCTTCTATCTCATCATCTTTGTAATCTTGAATTGGGGTGTCTTTTTCATTTGGGGGTGTCATAGTGTCTTCCTTGTTCTTGTTACCTCGGTTTTTGCCTTTGTTGTTTGGCATATTGGTTTCTTCACTGTGGTGTTTTTTCTTGTTATACTATGACTCTAGATAAGTGGACTGTCTGCTTTCAATGGAGCCTTAGAGGCTTGAAATGGGTGTGGCCTGATAGCTCTGTTTGGTTCCTCAGGGTTGAGGGTGTGCCAAAGGTGACACTCCCAGGTTAGGCGTGGTAAATCTCTCTGTTTCTTTCTTTATTTTTGATTCAAAAGGGACGTAATTCCACACAGCTGAATGGAATTGGGGGTGGTTAGCAGGCGAATGATACATCATTTTGTTTTCAATAGCAACAGCATTCCAGATACTTGAGTCATGATTAAAAATTACCTGTAAGGGGCTGGCATTGTGGCTTAGCAGGTAAAGCACTGCCCACAATGCTGGCTTCCTGTATGGGCATCAGTTAGTCGTCTGACTGCTCCTTGCTAACTTCCTGGGAAAAACTTCAGAAGATGGTGTCAGTGTTTGGGCTCCTGCCCATCATGGGGGAGACCATGGCTGGTACAGCGCTGGTCATTGATGGCCATCTGGGGAGTGAACAGATTGAAGGAAGATCTCTCTTTCTCAGTTTCCCTTCTGTTACTGTAACTCTGACTTTCAAAATAGATAAATCTTTTTAAAAAATCACCTGTAATCAGTTTGAATTTGTATTTTTTGCATTGTCAATGATGACTCCAAATATAGGTGCAAGCATCAAATTATTTCTGATGTAGTCACTCCAAGACTTTATAAATCAAAATTCATGACTATTTGTATATAGATGTACTAATATCACTAGTATATATGTATGTATATATGTAAATATTATACATATAGATTCAAAATTTAGAGTAACTCTACAAATTAAAAAAAAAAAAAAATCTCTGTGCCAGAGACTAGCTCCAGCCAGTCCAGGGTCCTCCAAGGTGTGAGAGGAGTTGGCGCTCAAAGAAATGAGAGACACACCCACAGTAAGGCTGATGGCATGGCTCTGGCTCTCAAGCACCATACTTTATTTTTATATCATAAGTCAAATAATGATTCTTTTTTTCTCACAGTAACAAGTCTGTTGTCCAATTTTTTTTCTAATTATAATTTCTTTGATTTTCAAGGGCATATTCAGAGCATGGGTTACAATCACAGACAGGTGCAAGATAACGGGCTGCCCACACAAGCCAAGGTCTCGAGTGCTGCTGAACTATGCAGAAATTGGCTACACAAGCAAAATAGTACTGTGGGGAACCACAGGCTGGCCACCTGTGGGGACCTTCTCATTGCACTACCTCATCCTGCAGAGCAGAGCAAGGTCAGGGTAATAGGATGGGATACGCCTTGATCTAATGAGATGAGACACACCTTGACCTGAATGGACTTGCAGACAATCTGATGAGATGGGATACACCTTGACCTGGGAGGACTTGCAGACAACCTGGCGAGATGAGATGCACCTGGACCTGAGACTGCGCATGCCCTTTGATGGACTGCTCGCCCTAGCCCAGGGGGATGGGGGATGGATAAAAGACCGTGTTAGGGGCGGGAACGGGGCAGCCACTTCAGTCTTTCTCCGTCTTTCTCCCGGCTGCTCCCCCCTCCCTCCTTTCCTTCAATCCCTAAGAGTAAAAGTTCCTCGAGAACCGATCAACAGCGGTCGTGTCGTGATTCTGCGGGTTGGACCTTTGCTGACAAGACTTGGGTTGGCGAGGGATCCGACATAGTACCTTCCTAATCTAATTTTTACTAGAAGCCCCAAGTTCAAAGCAGGCCCTTTTTTAAAATGTACCCTCTCTTTGAAGTCTTTTTCTATAACTCTAATTTCTTTACTGTACTTACTTAAATGTTCACTTAGATCTATTCCACAGTTTTGACATCCTAACCACTCTATTATTTGTAGCATATACTGAATTCAAGCTTTAATAACATTTGGGTTTATTCTAGTGGGAGGTATATACCAGGGAGCCTGTGGCCTTTTCCACAAACAACTCAACCTTGCATAAAGCATTAACCCTTTCTCCTACACTAACATTCTGCTTGATTAAAATTCTACAAAGCAATGGACATTTTGGAATTATGAGACTAAGTGCTCCTCCCTAAAATTAGGAGTACAGCAATCATGAGCAGGACCACCAGGAAGCTCCAGCTTCCTTATGCAGAGTGTGGTTCCCAACAAACCTAAAACCACCAAGAGGACCGCAGCTGTCCTTCTCACGCCTTGCTGAGACAGACCTTTTGCTGTGACCTTGTCAACCAGCCGAAGTTGCCTTGGCCTCACCATCTCTGCCATGTAATTCTGTTTAGACCTCTCTAAACTGTCCAGAAGAGCAAGCTTCCAAGTCAGAAAACACTGTTAGAAGAAGAAAGCAAAGAGAATTTCAGATGAGGGTCATGGGTCCTTCCTTCTTTTTTGTTATGGCATTTCCTTTATCCATCCATTCTCGATGGACACTTCAGCCATTTCCATTTCTTTATGTTGAATATTACTTCTATGAACATGAAGTTGCAGATATCGCTTAGATCCTCATTTCATTTCCTTTGGCTAAATACCCAGGGGTAGGTTGCTGGATCACATGGTGGTTGTTTTGCTAAATTTTTGAGCAACTTCCATACTGTTTTCTATAATGATGGTATCAATTTACATTCTCATCAACAGTATAAAAGTTACCTTTTTCTTATACCCTCACCAATATTTGCTATTCCCTGTCTTTTTGATAATAAGTGTACTAACAAGTGTGATGTGATAGCTCATTGTTGTTTTGATTTGTATTTTCTAATGGTGAGTGATATTTAGCATCATTTCTTATAATTGTCAGCCATTTGCATGTCTTCTTTAGAAAAAAATCTTCACATCCTTTGCCTATTTTTTAATTGGACTATTTTAATTTTTTCACTATTAAGTTGTGTTATTCCTCATATATATATATTTTTGACAGGCAGAGTTAGACAGTGAGAGAGAGAGAGAGAGACAGAGAGAAATGTATTCCTTTTCCATCGGTTCACCCCACAATGGCCGCTGTGGCTGGTGCGCTGCGGCCGGCGCACCACGCTGATCTGAAGCCAGGAGCCAGGTGCTTCCTCTTGGTCTCCCATGCAGGTGCAGAGCCCAAGCACTTGGGCCATCCTCCACTGCCTTCCTGGGCCACAGCAGAGAGCTGGACTGGAAGAGGAGCAACTGGGACAGAATCCAGCACCCCAACCAGGACTAGAACCTGGCATGCCAGTGCTGCATTAGCAAAGTGAGCCGCGGTGCCGGCCTCCTCACATATTCTGGACATTAACCTCTTAACAGATATATCAGAAAGAAAAACAAACAAAAATCACCTGTCAAAGTGAAGCAACTTTGGTTAAAAAGTATTGTGGCAGTTCTCCCTGGAGACAGCGACGAATTGGAAGTGTGCTTTTGAAGAGTCAATTTTCTCCTATTTGCCTCTCTCCACTTATTACATTTTTCTAAAACTGGTATTCAAGAACTTGTTCTCTGTCTCACACACACAAAAAATATGATCCTGGTAGGTGTGAAAAAGATATGTTTGAGATCACATTCTCTATTTCTGGGTTGCCATGGCTAATTGTTAGGCTTCAGATTCCTTGCACTTTCAGTGACTTGAACCAGAGTAGTTCTTGCCCAGTGTGGGAGGTTTATTGAAGGTCAACTATTTTTATTTTTTAAAAAAAGTCACAACTATAAAGTGTATTCATTAATATCTTTAAACCTTTAAAGCTGGAGGCAAAATTTCGTCTAAGTAAGGTATCTATTGCTTTCTCATTGAATTTTTCAAAAACAATACTTTTGAATCACTTAAGAACATTAATTTTATTTATAAATTTGAAAAGGAGAGAGAGGGAGAGAGAGAGAGAGAGAGAAAGAAAGAAAGAGAGAGAGAGGGGGAAACTGATAGAAATCTCCCATCTGCTGGCTGACTCCTCAAACCCCCAAATGCCCATAAATAACAGCCAGGACTCTGTCAGGTCAAAGCCAGGAGCCGTGAGCTCAATCCAGGTTCCCCCTGCATTGTAGGGCCCTGACTACTTGAGTCGACACTTGTGTGTGTATCAGCGCAGAAGCTGGAATCTGAAGTGGAATGGGTACACAAACCCAGCGCATGCGATTTGGCGTGCAGGGATCCCAAGCCATAACTTAACCTCCATGCCGAACACTGCACCATGACTTTCAGGATCTGGTTTGACTAAGAATTAAAAATACAGGCAATCCAGAGTGCAATACACAGATTTTTATATTCTAAATATTGGAAGTAATTTTATTGAAATCAGAACATTTTCAACTCTAATGCTTTCAAATACTTTAGGCAAACTACCGAGTTAACATTAAAAATATAGAAATGATGTCTAAGATAGCCAAACTTCAATTTTCCTTTGTGCTAAGATTTCATCAACAAAGTTATGATCATTAAAATAGTTTTTTCCGCTGCAGAAGAAGGGTAGTCTCGGGCACCTCCGTGTTACTTTTTCTTCCCTTTCTTTTTTTTCTGTGTGTCAGCAGCTAGAACCCTCTTTTCTGTCTCTGCCTTCATTGCTGCCTCCTGAGCAGCCAGAGCCTCCAGTCTTAGGCGTTCAGCTTCCACCAATTTGTTTCTGTATTCTTCCCGGATATTCAAGACCTTCTGTCGAGCTTCATCCAAGGAGTCCTGTTCCAAAAAAAACCCCTAGCAAATAAGTTTCACTGATAAAGGTTTATAGTCCTAGGGGAAAAAGATTAAATCCCTTTATCCTTTCCTTATACCAGTAGATGTATGTGGCAAATTATTAAAATTCAAAATCAGTGTATGGACTCAAATGCTTACAAATACACCAAACATGGGATAGCCACAAACAGTATGGCAATTTTAACACAGAATGGTCATACAAGTATTGGTAGGAGAAAAATAGAGCAAGAGTCATTAAGTAATAGGTGGAGATTTTTGGCAAAGGATTTATCACATGCAATACATAAAATAATTAGCTCAGTGTCTCTCATGCAGTAACTGTGTTTAATACTAAGTTACCAGTTCCGCACAGGTCTTTCAACTCTCATAAAATATACCTGAGCTGAACCTGAAGTACGCCAAATAACATCGTCTAATCCATTGTTTATCTACCACTTTCTTTTTTTTTTTTCTTTTTTTTTTTTTCTTTTTTGACAGGCAGAGTGGACAGTGAGAGAGAGAGACAGAGAGAAAAGTCTTCCTTTTGCCGTTGGTTCACCCTCCAATGGCTGCCGCAGTCGGCGCGCTGCGGCCGGCGCACCGCGCTCGTCCGATGGCAGGAGCCAGGAGCCAGGTGCTTTTCCTGGTCTCCCATGGGGTGCAGGGCCCAAGCACCTGGGCCATCCTCCACTGCACTCCCGGGCCACAGCAGAGGGCTGGCCTGGAAGAGGGGCAACCGGGACAGAATCCGGCGCCCTGACCGGGACTAGAACCCAGTGTGCCGGCGCCGCAAGGCGGAGGATTAGCCTGTTGAGCCATGGCGCCGGCCTTATCTACCACTTTCTTAACCACTCCAAAACACAAATGAAACGCATACATCAGAGAATCTAATGGCCTGACAATTTCTTGGTCCTATTCTTCCTTCACCACACTCCCTTCTCCTGGTTCAGCTGACTTCTCTTGGCTTCCTGGACATCCGAGGGCCTCCACATTTTGCATCTCACCAGCTGCTCCTTTTCAGTAAGTTCTGCTGATTTCTCTTTCATCTATTATACCAATGTGAAGGTGATCACATCATAATATTTTATAATCGAAGAATAAGGATTAATGAATTAATTCTAACATAAAGAAAACCTTCTAGAAATGCTTGCTTTGTCTTCATCCTCATATTTCTCAAGAAATTTAAGAATTTACCATGCCTTTGCAACTGTAGTGGTTTGGGTTCAGATATCAGAAGAGCTGGATGTCAGAATCAGATTTGCCAAAGATTTGATGAAACAAAGTACTGCATCTATCAGTAAGCCCATTGCACAAGTACAAGATGATACCAGTGAGACAGAGAGAGAGAGAGAGAGAGAGAGAGAGAGAGAGAGAGAGATCTTGTCATTGTGCAAAGTAACTTTTCAATATATGTCAGTAATACTTTGAGGAATTGGTATGCTTTCTTCTGTCTGGTAAGAAACCTTACTGATGATGTTCATCTTTAAATGGTTTCAATCCTAATTAGGATGTTTACCACATTGAAATGAACAGGATCTGAATTCATACTATTGCAGCTAATATTCTTTCATCCTCTTCTCTCCTTCTATTGCATTTGTTGTACACACAGACAACATGAATTGCAATCTTGAAATTTCCCTTTGTCTTACAATTTAATTAAAATTATTTCCTATATGATACAATGAATCTATGCAATTTTAGTATTTGTTAATTATTTTACATATTCACTTATTAAACAAACTTGTGAATTAGACATCTGTCCCAGGTTCTGGAGGCACAACAGTGAATTGAAACAAATCCCTGCTCACAGATGGTTTATATTCTAGTAGAGATATTTAAAATGCACATTAGTACACAGACTGTACTTAAATGTTCATGTTAAGCTAACAAAGGTATACAAGATAGGAGTTTCTTAATAAAAGTAAGTCCAGATGTAGTCATACAGGGGATGAGGTCAGACAGGGGTTGATGTCTCTAGTGAAGTGATGATATGTGGAAAATTTCTTCTCAGAGAAGAAAGGTATAAAACATTTGGTCCTCTGGAGAAGGAAATTCTAGGAAGAGGCAGGAGTCAAGGTAAATGGACAGAGACAGGAACATGCCTGGCTGTGAGTGGAACGGTGAAGTCAGTTTGACAAGAGCAAAAGAGACAGAAAAATGGACAAAGATATGAGAGAGGAGAGTGATTACTGGATTATTTGGGGCTCTTGAGGTCATACTCAAGATTTTTTCTTTTTTTTTTTAAACACTTATTGATTTTATTTGAAAGGCAGAGTTACAGGGCTAGGGGAGATCTTTCATCTTCTGGTTCATGCTCCAAATGGCCACAATGGCCTGAGCTGGGCCAGGAGCTTTACCCAGGTCTCCCATGTGAGTGCAGGGACCCAAAGAGTGGCCATCCTCCACTGTTTTCCTAGATGAATTAGCAAGGAGCTGCGTTGTAGTGGAGCAGTTGGAACTGGAGCTGACACCAATCTGGGATGATGGCGCTGCAGCTGGCAGCTTAACCTGCTAACCTGCAACACCGGCCCTGGAATTTTTCTTAGTGAAAAAGCCAACAGAGAAGGAAAATGATCCCCTCCTTCACTTTAAACATATATTATTATACACACTATTGCCATTCATAATATAATTCCTATTCTCTTATGGTTCCATGGTAGCATGTCTCCCTAGATTAGTTTGATATGGCTGCAATATTAAGATACCTCAATCCAGGTGCCTTAAATATCAGAAACTTACTGTCTCCCAGTTCTTGATAATAGAAGTTCAAAATCAAGGTGTCATCAAAGTTGGTTCCTTCTTTGAAGTTGTATGTGACCACAGGGCTTGCTTTAGCCAATAAAATTTGAGTGGGAAGAATTTCCATTCATGGTCTGAAACAGTATTGGTCAATGTGAAATTCTCCATGCTCTTTTCGCCTGCCATGATAATCATGGTGGAAGTTTCTGTATGGAAACCTCTTCCAACCTAAGTAATCTTAATGAGCACGAGAAGAAGGAACCCTATGAAACTATGTTGGACACGTAGCTAGAATGGGAAATAATCTTTCAGTGTTTTAAGTCACTAATTGATAAACTAAGGCTTATGGAACAAATCTGGATTATTCCTTATTGTTTTCTCAATAATTTTTGAAATTTAAATATTATCCCATTCAGTAAAGTATTTGCTTTGATGCTGTGTTAGTAATGAGTTGAATAACTGCAATACATGGCCTTCAAGAACAAATACTGTCTCTGGGCCATCCAGAAAGTGAGTTTATCGAGCCGTGTGGGTGAGGTACTATGGCACTGTGGGTTTTGTTCCCAAGGAAAGCATAGTTTATCCTTATTGATGCAAACTATTTTGGCTGTTGAGCAGAGACCACAGTGTTGTGAGGCAACATGGAAGCAATGAAATCAGTCAGGAGTCTGCGGCAGTTCCCTGGAGAACAAAGACAGGCTGGCCTAGAGTGATGGGGCTATAGACAGTGTGACATCATTGGACTTTGCATGTGTTTCAAGGAAGAGCAGAGAAGTTTTGATAATGGATTACACGTGAGGAATGAGAGAAGCCAAGAGTATCTTCAAAGTTTCTGCTTTGAGCAACTGAAATAGTGCAATTGCCCTCCACTGGGGTGGAGAATATCTGTGGGGTGACATGTTGGTGCTGAAATGGGAAGGAAGGAAAGCTTTCTAGAGGGTGGATTTGGAGAGGTTCAATTTGAGGAGCTTCTTGGACAAACAAGAAGGGTGTCAAATTGGCATGTTCTTCCTATGAACCAGTATTGGAAGTGATGCAAAGAACCAATATCACTGTGCCTAAAAAGTATAGAAAGTTCTGTGGTATTCAGTCTCTAGGAATGTATATTGGGAAAAGGGAGAAAAATAGATCTTCTTCCTCCATGGTAGGAAGTCTTCCTTATATTCTAATGAAATTTCTTCTTTTCTAGTATGATACTCCCACTTTCAATTAAGCCTAGTATTCCATGGTACACAATAATTTTTTCTTTTCCTCTCTCTCTCACTCCATGCCCTCTTTCTTCTACCTTGCCTAAATAAAATATCTGTATTTTTCTGCTGGGGTAGTGGTATGACAGTCATCAGGTGGTAAATACTTGAGGGAGTAAGCTATAATTATTAAATAGCTTTACCAAGCAAAGTTATCTTATCTTCCTCTCATTTCTCTTTGACTTCCCAACATACCTGATGCCAATGACTGTTGAGCTTCTGAGATCTTCTGTAGATTCTTTAGAGAAGTTTGAGTTTATTCCTGAGAATTTTCCCACTGCTAGTCTGGGATTTGACTGTCTCAAATCTGTTAATGTGGTCTTTGTTCAGTTATTTTCCAGCTTCACAACTCATTTTGTTGCTGTTTTCTCTCCAACTCTTTCCATTTTTGAACAGAGTCACCCAATATTGTGCATGAAGAGAGATTTTTGGGAGTACCATGAGATGCATATAATCAATTTGACTTTTCTTTTTCTGAGAAACTGGGAATTGTAGAACCAAATGTTTTCAGGACTTTTTTTCCTATCCAGATGTAATATGGGTCTATGATTCTCTTTTAATATTACAAAAGATTTTGTCAACTGAGACCAATCTATGTACTTTTTAACTCACCCGCATTTCTCCATACATATCCAGAATTTCATCTTTCACCTTGAACCGTTCTTCTTGGCCAATATCTCTAATGCTAAGGATCCTTCTCCTATGCTGTCGAAACTGGTGAATTTCTTCTGCCTTTTGCATGGCCTGCTGCTGATTCAGTTCTTCTGTTTGCAGCACAGGCTCTTCATTTGTCTTCCTGGATATAAAATCATCAAGAGAGATACATAAATAATTTGTGAACTATGCAATGAATTTTAGGGTCTCCCACTTGGGTGCAAGGGGACCAAATATTTGAGCCATCTTCCTCTGTTTTTTCAGGAGATGGATCAGAATTGGAGCAGGTGGGAAATAATGAACCATGTCTCTTTAAAAGGGCTATGCTCTATCCATTGAGTCACTCAAATTTTAGAGAAATACTTTGAAAATATTCATAAATTTAGATAAACCACTTATTGAAGATATTGTGGAATTGATGTTGAAAACTCTGATAATCTTAGTAGGTTTTCCTTTTGAATTTATGCTGCTAAATAATTTTGATAATGTTTTCAAGTTTACAAATAAATACATTTGAATAATTTTCTTGCTTAATCCTAGTGTCTTGGGAAAATGGAATCTAATCTAATAATGACAGCAGGTATGATATGAATTTTAAGAAGTTCACTTTACCTTAATGACTTCAAATTAAATCTTTACAAAAATATTAAATGACTTAAGTGATTGACTTAATAAAATATTTGCAAAATTTGAGATATAAAATTATACATTTCAAAAAGTTTAGACACACTGAAGATATATTAAGAATTTAATCTCAAATTTTCAACTGTTTAGCAACTGTTATTGGCAATGTGTCCCGAGTCTTATAAACATATTTGGCTGCATCAGTCTTATTTAAAATTACAACTTACCGTACATATTGATTTATGTCTACAAATTCTAGTGCTTTTCGAATATGCTGAGGAGACATTTCCAGAACTGCTGGAGATCGTGAACGAGGTCCTGTTTAATAAAAGAGATCCAGACTTTCAAAAAATTATCAAAAATGATAAAATAAATAAATAAGCACATTTAATAAATAATCACAAATTAAACAAATAACTATTGATTTGGCTTGCTTTAATTTTATTAAATATATAATTATCAATTATATTTCATGTTTCTCCTCTACTTGGTGTTACCATACCTGTAGTTAGTTAAGGAGATAACACAGTTACCATACTCTGTTAGAAGTATAGCAAAATATTATTCTAAACATGTGCAGTTATAAAACTTCCTATAAACAAATTTGGTGACCTAACATTTCAAAACCTTGGGCTATACATGTAGCATTTGAAGACTGGGATATAAATATATTTTAGAGAGAATATCCTATCCCAAAGAACCTTGTGGAAAGGGGAATGGGCAATGTATGCAGGCAAACACTGACATCAAATCAGCTGACAGTTTTTATGCTGTATAGCCCAAAAAGAGGCCACAAGAACAGATTTAAGAAAGATACTTTAAAGTTTAGGAAATTAATCTTTCAACCTTTGCCTGACTATTTGAGTTTTTTTTTTTTTTTTTGGCCTGACCATTTGAGTTTTATAACTCATTGAGCATAATTTATATATCATAAAGCCTGCCCATTTAAAGGATGTAACTCAATGCATTTTATTGCATTTAACAAGTTGTGTGAACACAGCTCCAGGAAACCATCACTGTATTTAGGCATCCATAGTTTTGATTTTCCTAGACATTTCATGTAAATAATACTGTACTTCTAACTCATATGGTAAAACCATGTTTAACTTTCTAAGAAATTGCCAAACTGTAGTGTTTTGATTATTATTAACTTCATAATAAAATTTGAAATCAGGAAATAGAAATCCTCCAACTTGGTTCTTTTTTTAAAAGAGTATATTTTAAATTATTTGTTCATTCATTCATTCATAGACACATGCACATACAGAGAAGAGATCCCATCTGCTAGTTCACTCCCAAATACTTGTAATGGCTAGGATTGAGCCAAGTATGGAAAAAAGCCAGGAACTCAATCCAAGATGGCAGGGACTCAACTAATTGAGCCATCATGGCTGCCTCCCAGAGTGTGAATTAGCAGGAGGCTGGAATAGAGTATAGAGCTGGAACAGGAATCCCGGTAGTTTCATATGTAACTTGCATGTCCCAAGTGGCATCTTACCAGTAGGACAAATGCCTGACCCTAACCAACTATAATAGTTTTCAGTTCACAACAAAATTGTAGGGAAGATACAAAGATATTCCACATACCCCATCCTCACACACATACATGGACTTCCCCATTACCAATATTTCCCTGCAAGTGTATACATTTATTATAATTGGTGAATCTACATTGACACTTCTTTGTATCTCAAGGTCTGTAACTCTCAGTGTTGTACATCCTATGTTCAGACAATTAAATAGTGACATACACTCATCATTACGTTCTCATGCAGAGTAATTTCACTGCCCACCCAAAGCCTCTAAGCTCTGCCTATTTTTCCTTTGCTCCCTCCTACTTCTGACAACCACTGATTTTTTTTTAAGATTTATTTATTTATTTGAAAGAGTTACAGAGAAGGAAAGGCAGAGGCAGAGAGAAAGAGAGAGGGGATGGGGGAGAGAGAGAGAGAGATCTAGAGATCTTCCATCTCTGGTTCACTCTCCAAACAGCCACAATGGTCAGGGCTGGGCCAGGCCGAAGCCAGGAGCTTCATCGAGGTCTCCCACTGGACTGGAAATGGAGCAGCTGGTACTCGAATCAGCACCCGTATGTGATGCCGGCACTGCTACCTGCTATGCCACAGCATTGGAACCATTCTATACTTTTGCCTCTTCCCAGACACCACATAATTCCAATTGCACAGTAGGTATCCTTTTTTGCATTGGCTTCTTTCACTTGCTAGAAGTCAGTTTAGTTTTCCCACGTATTTTCAGAGCTTGATAGCTCACTTCTTCATAGTACTGAGTATTACTCCATTGCCTGTGCAACCCAGTTTATCCATCATGAATAAAGCTGCAATAAACGCCTGTGGGTAGGTTTTTGTGTGACTATGTTTCCACTCCTTTGAGTCTATACAAATGATTGTGCCTGCTGGATAGATCATATGGTAAACAACAGAATGTTTAGCTTTGTAAGAAACCACCAACCTGTCTTCCAAAGTGGCTGTACATTTTTTTTAAACCACCTGTATGTCTGAGAGTTCCTGTTGTGCCTCATCCTTGCCAGAACTTGATATAGTCAGCTTTTGGGTTTTGGCCCTTCTAAGAGGCGTGTAATGGTATCTTATTTTAATCTTTATTTCTCTGATGACTTAAGATACAAAGCATTTTTCATGTGCTTTTTTGCAGTCCACATAACTTCATTTGTGAGGTCTGTTAAGGCCTTTGTTAAGATTTTTCAGCTGGGTTATTTGTTTTGTTATCTTTCACTTTTAAATGTTTGTTGTGCACTTTGTAAAGCACTCTTTTATTAGACATGTCTTTTAAAAATATTTTCTCCTACTCTGTGTCTTATCTTTTTATTTTCTTATGCATGTCTCTCATGGAGCAGAAATCTTTAGTTTTAATGTTAAGTACAACCTATTAATTTTTTAAAATACATTTGTCAATTTTCTTTGGTGTTTTATCTAAAAAAATCATTACCCGAATCAAGGTCATCTATATGCTCTCTTATGTTATAGGAGTTTTAAAGTTTCTTCTTTCACACTTAGGTTTGTGATCCACTTTGTTTTGTAAGGGTTCTAAGGTCTGTATGTAGATTCATTATTTTACATGGGATGTTCAGTTGTTCCATCATCATTTGATGACAAGTTTCTGTTTTCTACCTTGTCCTTGCTCCTTTGTAAAAAAAACAAACAAACAACAACAACAACAAAACAAAAACAGTTCATGTTTTTAATTGCCTCTATTTTTGGTCTTTCTATTCCATTCCATTGATTTATCTTTTTTTTTTTTTTGTCCATGTCTTGTTATCTTAATTATTGTACCTTTAGAGAAGGTTTAAGAAGGGTAGCGTAAGTCCCCTAACATTGCTCTTCTCCTTAGGTATCGTGTTGGCTATTGTGAGTCTTTTGTCTTCCCCTACAAACTTTAGATTGCATTGAATCTACAGATCAACTTGGGAAGAACCATCACTTTGACAACAGCCCTCTGTTGTGGTTATTTTTTTTTTTAAGATTTATTTCATTTTTTTTAGAAAGAGTTACAGAGAGAGGCAGAGACAGAGAGAGAGGTCCTCCATCCGCTGGTTCATTCCCTAGATGACCGCAAAGGCGGAAGCTGAGGCAATTTGAAGCCAGAAGCCAGGAGGTTCTTCTGGGTCTCCCATATGGGTGCAGGGGCCCAAGGACTTGAGCCATCTTGTACTGCTTTCCCAGGCCATAGCAGAGAGCTGGATCAGAAGAGGAACAGCTGGGATTAGAACTGGTGTCCATATGGGATGCTGGTACTTCAGTCCAGGGCTTTAACCTGCTGTGCCACAGCGCCAGCCTAACAATAGTCTTCTGAACTATGACCATACAGTATCTCTCCATTTATTTAATTTTTTATTACAGTTTTTCAGTTTATATATATATATATATATCTTTGTTAGATTTATACTTATGTATTTTATTTTTGATGGTACTAAAGCAAATAGTAGTGTTTTTAACTTCAAGTTTCCATTTATACATTATTTGTATATAGGAAATGATTTTGTCTTGTATATTAACGTCATAGCCTGCAACCTTCGTTATAATCACTTACTAGATCTAGCAGGATTTTTTCAGATTTCCTCCATAGAATGTTATTGTTTCTTTATTAATTAGTTTACCCTTAACTCATTTTTACCTTACTGCATTAGATAGGATTTTGAGTATGATACTGAATGAAGAGAGGGAACACACTTGCCTTCTTCCTGTCTTACTGGAAACGTCTCTAGTTCCTCATGGTTAAGTATGTTACTCATACGGTGCTGGTAGCTACTCCTAATCAAGTTGAGCATATTTTTCTCATGCTTGGCTTTTCTTTTTTTAAAATTATTTTGACCATTCTGGGTCCTTTGCACTTCCATATAAATTTTGGTGTCAGCTTTTCAAATTCCATAAATAGCTACTAGAATTTTGATTTGGCATCACATGCAGTGGCTTTACCTGCTTTGTCACAGTGCCAGCCCCTCTAAACATTTCTTACTGATGATATTGTAACAAAAATTGTCCTGTGAATTTCATTTTAATTTGTTCATTGATACCTGTAGATCTTAGTGTATATTTCTTAGGAACCTCCAGACTATACTCCACAATAGTTGTACTAGTTTACATTCCTACCAGCAGCATATTAGGGTACTTTTTCCCCACATCCTTACTGGTACTTGGAATTTTTTATCTTTGTATATATATATATATATACATACTGATATATATATATACATGCTAACTGAGCAGAGGTTATTATTATATATAATATGTATTATGATATATATTATATTATTGTGGTTTTTATTTCCATTTCCCTGATGGCTAGTGATCCAAAGCATTTTTTCACATATCTGTTGGGCCATTTGTATTTCATGCTTTGAAAAATGCATGTTAATGTCTTTTGCCCATTTCTTAACTGGATTGCTTGTTTTACTGTTGTTGAGTTTCTTGAACTGCTTATATATCCTGGATTTAATCCTTTATCAGATGCATAGATTGCAACTATTTTCTCCCATTTCGTCAGTTGCCTCTCCACTTTGTGAATGTTTCCTTTGCTGTTCAGAAGCTTTTCAACTTGGTATAATCCTATTTGTCTATCTTTGCTTCTATTGCCTTTGCTTCTGGGGTCTTATCTAGGAGGTCTTTGATATGCCAATATCTTGCACTGCTTCCCCTAAATTTTCCTCTCGTAATTTGTTTTCCTCTAGTATGTTTTATGAGCTGAGAGTTGCTCTTTGTATAGTGTGTAAGGTAAGGGTTGTGTTTCATATGTTTGCAGGTGGAAATCAAATTTTCCCAGTATGATTTGCTGAAGAGACTTCTTTTTCCAGGGAGTGATAGATCCTTAGTTGGTTGTAGAAGCGTGGGTTGGTATCTGGGATTTCTATTCTGTTCCACTGGGCCATATGTCTATATTTGTGCCAGGACCAGGCTGTTTCAATTATAACTACTTTGTAGTATGTCTTGAAATCTGGTATTGTGATGCCTCTGGCTTTGTTTTGGGTCAGTAACATAGTTTTAGGTATTTCAGGTCTCTTTTGCTTCCATTTGAATTTCTGAACCATTTCTCTAGGTCTGAGAAGAACATCCTTGGTAGTTGAATTGGTACTATAATGCATCTGTAAATAGCTTTGGGTGGTACAGATATTTGGATGATATTAATTCTTCCAATACACAAGCATGGAAGAGTCATTCATTTTCTTGAGTTTTCTTTTATATATATATTAAATGTTTTGTAAATTTCATTGTAAGGATCATCCATATCCTCAGTTAAATTTATCCCGTTTTATTTATTTATTTATTTTGCTATTGTGAATGGTACTGATATTACAAGTTTTTTTCTCAGCCATAACATTGTTGGTGTATTCAAATGCTATTGATTTTTCTGTGCTGATTTTATTATCTGCTACTTTACCAATATCTTATGAATTCAATAGTCTCTAAGTGGAGTCATCTGGATCCCTTATATAAATAATCATGTCATCCACACACAGGGCACTTTGACTTCCTCTGTTCCAATCTGTATCTCTTTGATTTCTTTCTCTTGCCTAATTGTTCTGGCTAATACTTCCAGAAGTATATTGATTTGCATATGTTGAACCATCCTGGGACAAATCCCACTAGCTCTGGGGAGGGATAATCATTTTGATATGTTGTTGGATTTGATTAGCTAGTAATTTGTTAAGGATTTCTGCATCAATGTTCATCAGAGATATTGGTCTATATTTCTCTTTCTTGATTGTACCTTTTTCTGATTTTGGAATTAAGTTAATGCTGGTTTCACAGGAGTTTGGTGAGACTCCCTTTCCACTGTTATGAATTGTTAAAGAAAAATTGACATTAGTCCTTCTTTAAAAGTTTGGTAGAATTCTGGAGCTGGTGCCATGGTTCACTTGCTTAATCCTCTGCCTGTGGCACCAGCATCCCATATGGGCACCAGTTCTAGTCCCAGTTGCTCCTCTTCCACTCCAGCTCTCTTCTGTGGCCCAGGAGAGCAGAGGAGGATGGCCCAAGTGCTTGGACCCCTGCACCAACATGGGAGACCAGGAGAAAGCACCTGGCTCCTGGCTTCAGATCAGCACAGCGCCAGCTGTGGCAACCATTTGGGGGGTGAACCAAGGGAAGGAAGACCTTTCTCTCTGTCTCTCTCTCCCACTATCTATAACTCTACCTGTCAAATAAAAAAAAAATTTGTAGAATTCAGCAGTGAAGCCATCTGATCCTGGACTTTTCTTTCTGTTGTGTCTTTATTACTGCTTCAATCTCCATCTTGGTTATTGGTCTTTTTATGTTTTGTATGTCTCAATTTTGTTAAATTAATGCAAATGTCCAGAAATTTATACATTTCTTCCAGATTTGTTCACATATAGCTATCTGATCTAATTCCTGAATATTATTTTTATTTCTGTGGTAACCATATTTGGGTCTACCCTACCACCTTGTTTTGGTTTTTTGGGCCATTGGTGCATCAATTTTGTTTATTTGTTCAAAAAAACCCAGCTCTTCTTTTCATTGATCTTTTTTATGTTTTTGTTTTAGTCTGGCATTGTGATGTAGCTGGTTAAGTCCCTGGCTGTGATGCTGGCATTCCATACAGGCTACAGTTTCAGTCCCTGTTCTCCACTAATGTGGCTGATAAAGCAGTGGAAGATGGCCCCTCTATCCCCATTATAAACCTGATTGAAACTCCTGGCTGATGGTTTCTACTTGGCCTAACTTTGGGTATGGCAGACATTGGGGAGTGAAGCCATGGATGGATGATGTCTCTCTCTGTCTCTATTTCTATCTCTGTAACTCTTTCTAATAAATAAATAAATCTTTATTGTAGTTTTCAAGTCTATGCTTTTGCTTTAAATACTTTTTAATTTTGAAATTCACAGAATAATTTGGCAATTTGGGGAAGAGAACCATTGTTGATGTTTCTGAGGATGTTTCCTTTTAAAATGTGCGCTCCAGCCTGGGTTCTGAACAAGTAGAGAAATGAAGATATTGCGTACTTGACATTTAAAAAAAAAGATTTATTTATTTAATTGTTCAAGAGACAAAGTGCTAGAGAGAGAGAGAGAGTGATCTTCCATCTACTGCTTAACTTCCACAGTTGGCTCCACCTGCCAGGTCTAGACCAGTCTAAAAACAGGAGCCATCCTGGTCTCTCACACGAATGTAGGGGCTCAAATATTTAGGTCATCATCCACTTCCTTCCCAGGCACATTAGCAGGAAGCTGATTTGGAAGCAGAGCAGATGGGACTTAGAACAGCACTCTGATATGGGATGCCAGAGTCAGCGGTGCTTAAGCCACTTTGACATAGATTTAATCAGAGACTGTAATTAGATCTGAGAAGCAAGTGGACCATGATCAGAGCGAGAGAGGTGGCTGACTCCTCCAGCTCAGTCATGGGTGATGTACTCTGGGAGGAACCAAATGGACTTGGGTCCCCATGGGAGGCTCAGTTTGTTCTTTCCAAATATATCAGTCAAGTAAGAAACTTAGGGGTGGAATTTGGCACATGGGCTTAAATTCCTGCTTGCAACACTTGCAGCCCATAGTAGAGTGCCTTGTTTGCGTCTCGTATTCTACCTTCCATCCAGCTTCCTGCTAATGTGCACCTCAGGAAGCAGCAGAGAGCTCAAGTCCTTGAGTCCCTGTCATATACATGGAGAACTGGCTGGAGTTTTGGGCTTCCGGTGTTCGTCTGGCCTAGCCATGGCTGCTTGGGAGCATTTGAGGAGTGAAATAGTGGATGGATGATCGGTCTGTATCTCTGTGTTTCTCTCTTTCTCTTTGCCTTTCAAAAAAATGAAAATAGATAAATACATTTTTATTGTTTTAGAAATACATTTAGTCCCTTTGGGATAGAAAGAGCCTGGACGATGCCTATGAATGATTCTTCATCATGGATTCTAAACGTGTGGAAAAGCGTTTCCCTTTAACACTTTTGGATTTTGTTTCATTTTAATGAACAAATACAAATCCATTCAGAAATAAATAAGACAGTGTGGCCTGTGCACCACTGAAAATTGCTCTCTTCCAACATTTTAGAAACTGAATACTTCAAATTTGTTGTAAACAGTAAGAAGAAATTTCATCTTGTTGTGTGCTATCAAAAAAACAAAATGGATCTACATACAATGATGACTATAGGTGTCTATGTGAACACTAACATTTTATTTTTAGTAATTGTTGGCACAGAAAATGTATACATGGACAATGAATACCTGCTATTTGTTTGTCTCGTTTATCTTTAGGTTAAGCATTTATCAGATTCTCAAGGAAATTATTCTGATAGGAAAAATGAAGACCTATGCATCAAAAATACATATTTTTTCTATTTTTCTCGCCCCAGCCATCACATGTTTGCGTTGATCTTTTGCAGAACTTTTGTTCCAAAACTGTTGCACCTCCCCAGTGAGAGCAGCACTTACTGACATTCTCCTTCTTCCTTCTCTGTTCGCGCTCTTCCTTCCCAGATGGGGTTGAGGATGTCCCTGCACTCTCGTTGTTTATGAATTTTGTGAGATCCTTCAAGCCCTTGCTCATCTGCCACTTCTTCCACAGTGAACTTCCTTCTCCTGTTGGCGACATTCCTTTGCTGTCTGAAAGAGGACTCTTTGCAACTGACTCTTACACACTACCTAAAGGTGTCTCTCCTACAGCATAACATTTATGTTACTGGAAAAGCCTGTGTTTGGCAAAGGCAGGTGCAAAGAATAACAGGGCTTGCTTATGGGCACACAGGTCTGGGGCAGATGACTTGAAAGTCTGGTGACTTCTAATCAGAGCACTAGTGAGAGCAATCACTGGTACCTTCAAAGATGACAGGGATGGCCCAGGCAGACAATGCTTCTGGAAGCTGCCTCAGGATAGTAAACATTCACAATACACATGGAGGCTTTTTGCGCTGAGATAACCTACATGGAAATGGGATCTTTGAGCTGTGGGAATGGTTGTTAAGATGGGCCTTGGAGGACTTGCCACAGGCCTGTGCTGAGAACTGTGCATAGACGGGGAACTCCTCTCTGGGGAGGGGGATCAGTGTGTAGGCCCTTATTTAAAATTGCCCCAAAATATTGACAAAAAGGGCTCTTGCATATGAAGTCATAAAGAGAGTAGGTTTTTCTTTAACTTTGTAATTCTACTCCCACTTCCAGATCCCTAGGAAAAGTGCATAACCTACCATTATGTCCACCTATGTAGACAGTATTCTGTACTTACCAGTCACGGATGAGCTAACTCATGTTATAGTCTGCTTGGAATGAAAGGCCATAACACAGGAGTAATTAAAAGGCCTGCACACTTTTTGAAGAGCCTTCATATACATGGATTTCAAAGATTTCTGCACCAAAATGAACTTATTTTTGAATCCAATTTCCACAAAATTTTGACGTAACCTCATACACTTCAATAGGTTGATGTCATAAAATAAAGTATGTAAGGCATACTGCCAGGCTCAAAGCAATTGCTCCCTAAACATATTTAACTTTACTATTATCTTCTTGTTATTGTTATTAGAAAAGTGCCAAACACACAGTAGTGATCCTACATCCAGGTTCAATTTGGCGCCATCTAACTAGGTTACGCCCTTATCTCTGGTTTCATCTTTTCTTAAATGGGACAAATGCCTACTTAGGAGAAGAAGACACAGAATTTAACAAGAAACTAAATGAAAGTGATTTGATCATCGAAGCACTGGTCATATGATTATCTGAAATTGTGCAACTTTCTAGAATCTTGAAGCGAAGAGATTCTGCAATGTTTCCTTGTTACCTACCAAGACCCACTGGGTATTTTTTAAAAAGTTCATGCAACAGCTGTGTGCTCTGAGGCGGTGGCGCAGGATTCACTGACCTTCGTCTGCAGGTTTAGTTTGGCTCTCAATCATAGGTCCTCTCTCAGAATAAGGTGTTTTCTTAAAGAATTGGTTGAGGTAGTGCAAACGAGCCTGAGCAGCCTAAAGGACAAAAGTTACCAATTATTTATTTAAAGAAATGGTTATCATTTAAAAAAATAATTGATCAGGAGAGACATAAAGACGAGAGAGAGAATGCCTGGGAATTGAACCCAAGGACTCAGATACCACAGGTAGGCATGTTAGCTACTAGGCAAATGCCCACCCCTTATTTTTTAAGCTCTTTGAAAATCAATAGCCAATGCAGGCAATAACATATTAATGATACTCAAATGGAACAGGAAAATGTGAATTGAATGGGGCAGTTTCAATCTGGGTAGCTCTTCTTAATTTTCAAATAAATTCAAAATGTGAATCATTCATGATTTTGACAGTTATTATTGAGAATGAATGGATGAGGAAGAACTATTAAAACTGCTATCTTACTGTTCTTGGATCTTTTTCATCTGCTTCAATGACACTGAGTTGGGATGTGGAACACTTAACATAAGCCAGAATGCTTCACTGTGGCAGCAAAGTGGCAATTAATGCATTTTATCTAGACAGATCTAAGGATGCTCAAATTATATGCAAGCATCTGTTACACAGGTTTATGCTTTCCTATTTGGCAGTGTTAAGAACAGATGTTGATATAGTCCTGCCTATATGACAAGAGCTAGTGCATAATCAGGCCTATAAGTATCATCATTATGTACTTTGCTTTTGCAATTCCTCCTGGTATCAAGAAGGTAATATTTCACAATGTGTTGAGATGTAGTCTTAACATTTAGTTGCTCAATGTCTGATAGAATTCCAGATACCATCCCTAACTGAAAGATTATGTATTTTTGCCAACATGGCTCTTCTTTCAGACCATGCCTAAGGATGAAAAGTAAAAAGTGACAACTTGTCAGAGTTGGGTGACCTTGATTGCTCTTCCCGGCTCAGTTGATTCCCAGGCTTGCTTCATGGCTCGGATTTCATCTGCTCGTTCTGTATCTTTTTTCACTTCAAAATAATCAAATTCATTGTGTTCAGTGACCAACCTCAAAATCCAGTAGGGTTTATTTGGGTCTTCTTGTTGAGAGTGAACAGTAGATATCTGATAAAATAAAAGCTTTGGGGTGAATGCTTTCTGCTTTCAAAGGGGCCTAATTTCACTTCATAATCTACAGTTTCACTAGTTGTAATTTACCCAAGAGTAATGAAAACATCTATTTGTAGGCTTATAAAAAATCTCCATTGCAGTCTTACCCATAATAATAACAAGAATGGAAACAACATAAGTATCCATTAACAGATGAATAAATAATTTATAATATACACATATAATTGGGTGCCACTTAACCTTAGAGTAATAAACTATTGATATATACTAAATTCAGCTGAATCTTGTACACAGACATTATATCATGATGAAGAGGTTGAACACAAAAGAGTACATGTGGTATGACTTTTTGTATGAAATATCAGAACAGGCAAAGCAAATCTATGCTGACAGAAAGTAGATCAGTATTTGATGAGGTCAGGAGTAGGGGAATTTGCAAACTTGTAGAAATAATCTATAATTTATACCTTGGCAGAGGCAGGGATTACATGGTAAATACACTAATTAAAACCCATTGTATTATTGAGATTTGTATATTTTTCTGTATGTAACTTGTACTTAAAATTGTACAAAGTAAAATTATAAATTATATTTATGCTTACTCATGGCATTTTTCAGGAACTGGAGAGGAGGACTATCAATTATTTCCATATCTGGATATACTTGCTATATATTTATTATGAAAGTCAACATTTTGATGTTTCATAGAATCACTTAAATGGACCATAGGCTGGAAATAGCAGAGCTTGACAATTTCTCCAGGGAAAGGCTCATTGGTGGTAACCAGGTGGGCAGAGCCTTAAAACTGACGTTGTTATGGAGCACTTTACATAGGTTGAGAGTTTGTCAATGGTCCATGTCAAAAAACACAGTTGGGGAAGGAGGGGTGGGTGCAACCCCTGGATAAAGTTTTTGGATGCAGTTTTGTTTCAGTGTTCCTGAGGGGATTTTACTTTCAACAATATTCCCATATGGTCTTAGGACAACCAATTGTGGAATTGGAAGTCCTTCTCTGTCTTCCTTTTCTATAGAACCCAATGCATTATCTTTCATTGTCTTTTAAATTTCTTAATAAATGAGTCTCTCAAACACTTTTCTGGGAGGAAGGGGGTACTTTGAAGATACTTATGGGAGGACCACAGGTGTTACAGGGCTAAGACCTGGGCTAAGCTTGTTCAGTTCTCCATGTCTCTAGTGATAAACTCCAAGTAAAATCTTTCAAATGCAAGTGGATAGGTTTTTCCAATTGTGGAGTCTGGGCAAGTGAATCATCCTATCTTCTTATTGTTTGCTAATTTTCCTTTATTATCTATTTTACTAGTAGTACTGTCATCCCATAGACACACTCCTTCTGGAAACCTTGGTGTTAAACTCTGTTCCCTCTTGTTTTTTTTTTTTTTAAGATTTATTTATTTATTTGAAAGGCAGAGTTACAGAGAGAGAGGAAAGGCAGAGAGAGAGAGAGAGAGAGAGAGAGAGAGAGAGAGAGAGGTCTTTCATCTGCTGGTTCACTCCCCAGCTGGCTATAATGGCTGGAGCTGCGCCAATCCAAAGCCAGGAGCCAGGAGCTTCTTCTGGGTCTCCCACATGAGTGCAGGTGCCCAAGGACTTGGGTCATCTTCTATTGCTTTCCCAAGACATAGCAGAGAGCTGGATCAGAAGTGGTGCAGCCGGCACTAGAACCATTGCCCATATGGGATTCGGGCGCTTGAGGCCAGGGCGTTAACCCACTGCACCGTAGTGCCAGCCCCCCTCTTGTTCTTAACACCCATTTTGTACTAAAAAGGACACTTTTTTGTTTCCTAAATGATTCTTGATCTGTCCTCTCTATTCTTTTCATCTCTACCTGGTACATCTTGCATTCTGATGGTTGGACTACTATAACACTTTCTTGAATGGTTCCTTCATCTCTAACTTTATCCCCTTAAAATGCATACTTATAAAAGCTACCTGGTATCTGAAATGTAAGTCTCATTGTGTCAGTACAGTTTTAAATGCCCCATGACCCAGTCTTGCTTAACCTAAGCACCGATCAAAGCAATTAAAGATTTTGTCATCGTGGATATCTCAATTGTGTGCAGTACTTTTATGTCACTTGAATTTGAATGTCTTTAGGCCTGAATTTGCACTCCTCAGATTTGCTTTTCTTACCCATAACTACTGCAGTTACCTGACTGGCCCTCTGAAAGGGTTGTGGAATCTAGGCTGTCTTAGATGCCCAGTCTTCTAATAGGGCTCAGTTTTTCTTCTAGGTTACTCTCACCCTCCCTTCAACCCCATGCTGCAAAAATATGTACTAATTGAGTTCATGTTTTCCTTAGCCTGTCTGTACTCATTGATTCAATAAGGTTCAGTTCCTCCTGGAAGAGGCTGGGTTAGGTACCTACCCTTTCAATCACTGCACAATGTCTAGCATTAATATTCTCTGTTTAACCTGTTAGACTTTGGGTGTTTGTAGAGCTGTGACTATATCATATTGACATCCCAAGAATATTGCCCTATTCCATTAAGCTTAAAAAAAAAGATTTATTATTTTGTGAGCCAGAAAGACAAATAACAGAGTGAGATAGAGATGATAGACAGATGGACATAAGATAGAAAAAGGTAGAGCGTGTCCCTATCCGCTGGTTCTCCACTCTCCAAATTTCCACACTTTGATCTGGGAGCCAGGGTTGTAACACTAATCTCCTATTTGGGTGGCAGTAACTACTTGAGCCATCACCATTGCCTCCTGGTGTCTGCATTGATAAAAAGCTGGAGTTAAGAGCAGAGCCACATATCAAACCTAGGCATTCCAATATGGGATATGGGTGTTTTAACTGTTAGGCCAAACACCCACCTCAATTCATGTTTTCCAATATTGAACTGGGAAAAAAGCTTAGGAAAGGTTTCTTGAAATATCTCCAAGAAATCTAGAGCTGATTGCTGGAATCAAGATGAGATGAAGTTTTCACTGTTTTGTCCCCAGGAAAGATGGGCAAGTAGAGACCCAAAGAACCAATGCTCATTAAGTGGCTGCGTAAGGAAAACAGTATAACGCCCACCTGAGGGTCAAAGCGAGGTGCTGGTTTCTCCTTGCCTGTCTTGTCTTTCTCAGAAGACTTCTCTTTGCCCTTCCTTGTTGTTTTAGATGTTCCTGAAGATTTCTGACTGTCACTGCTAGCATGGGAATCCGGGCTTCCCATCGTAATTAATTCCTCATGTTTCTCTGCATGAGCTGGAGGAGATGTAAAAATTAAAACCAGGGAATTATGATATAACAATAAATTCATTATATGAAGGATCAAGGAGAGCAAGCAAGGAAAATGTAACACATTTGAATTTCTCTCCTTAAAAATAAATCCAAATAAGGATCTGTTTGGTATTATAAAAGATGTTGACTTGTTTTTATAAAAATGAAGTAAGTCATATACCATGTGCTCACCATTGAGGTCATTAAGTTGTTGACTTTGGTCTTTGGTATATTCATAAAATTATGCAAACATTGCTAGTATCAAATTATATATATATATATATATATATATATATATATACATTTTATTTCATTTCTTGCTGATTGCTCTGATTGTACCTCCAGCACAACACTGAATTCAGGCCTTCTCTAATCCTATACTCTTCCTTATGCTTACTCTCTAATCCTATACTCTTCCTTATGCTTGCTTTGGCCTTAGTTTTCTTTTCTTTTTATTTTAACTTTACAGTTCTTTTTCAGGCAGAAACTTACTGATTTAATATGTTTTTAAAAGTAGTTATTTGTAACTATAAATTCCTCTCGCACTGCTTCCACTGCATTCCTTATCTTAATGTGTTTTGTTTACTTTTCCATCCCTTGCTAAATATCTCTCAATTTCTCTTGTGAGTTCTGTTTTTTGCCTATTGCTCAGGAATCTGTTGTTTAATTTCCACATAGTATTGTGAAAATCCCAAATTTATTTCTTGATGATTTCCAATTTCCTTAATTATGACTAGAGAATACATTTGTATAATATCCATACTTTTTAGATTTATTGAGACTTGTTTAATTGCTTTCTATATGGCCTGTCTTACACAAAGGTCCACACACATACTTGATAAGAATATATATTTTGCTGTTATTGAGTGAAGTATTCCATGGAAATCAGTCAGGTCAAGTGAGTTTACAGTGTTACCCAAGTCTTCTATTACCATACTGATTTTCTGTTTGCTTGCACTATCCATCATTAAAGTTAGAGTACTGAAAGTAATAATTATTATTGCTCAATTATCTTTTTTTTCTTTCATTTCTAACACTTTTTGGTCCTGTAATTTGAATTCTATTGTAAAATCTTTTTTGTTTCTAGTAGCTTTCTTTTGCCCTAAAATTCGTTTTTTTTTTTTTTTCCTGGTATTAGTAACACCAGTCCAGGTAAATTTTGATTGCTGTCTTGTGCCATTGCTTCCTACACAGGCTGTGTCTCTCGCAGTTGACTGGAACATCACTGCAAGGGATTACCAGAGCTCTGCAAAGGAAGCAAGATGCCACTCTACGCAGTCTGACTCTTTCCAGTGATGGGGTAAGACAAGACAGAAATGGATTAGTATAACTTGTGAGTAGAAAAGTGAGAAAAACAAACCTACAGAAAGATAATAAGGTTATTCAAATGAGAACAAGGCAAGGGCAAAGGTTAGAGATAAGGAGTCTTGGAACCAGGTCAAGAGGAGAAAAAAGACAAAGGCATTTCTAGGAGTTACAGGCTAAACTCTTCTTTCATCAGAAACCCAGGCTACAGGCTAGAGGAGGCCGCAGAGGGCACTTTTCCTGCATGTTCTTCGGTATCCCTGACAGCCAAAACTTTACAGCTGAGGAAACACTGCTTGCATAGAAATGGAAGCCTCAGGTTTCGAGACTTTTACCTTTTGGCATTGCTAGGCCTTCTGTACCATGCACAGATGTTGCAGTACGATCCTTTACCTGCAGCTCAAAATGAGGTAACTGGGTGGTTCCCAACCTCCTGGACCACAGCTACTTGCCTTAGGTCCTTGCCATGGTGAAACTGAGGTCTTAGTCATCTCCATTCCAAGACACTGTTGAGTTGACTATATTTTAAAACCCCCTTTCAGGCCAGTGTGGGATAAATAACCACATAACAACTGGGTGAAAGAACAGTCGTTAGCTTTTGGTGCCAGGTAACTCTGACACTGCTACTGCTGTGTTTACTATAACATTGCAATTCACAGTTTTGGTCAATGTAAAAATCACCCAGGGAGTGTGTGTGATCCTGGGAGACTGCCTGCCCTGCCCAGGCAGGAGATTGGGAGGGCATGGCGCACCATGCCTGCTGGGAGGCAACCTGCAGCCTGGCTGCTAGCAGGTGGCAGGAGCCCTGGGCACATTTCCCCCCACCTCTGCCAATCAGGTAAACTGCTCCTGTGTGTGACCAGGCCCATCAGGAAAGCTATGTGGCCTTCAAACTGATTGGAGGAGCAGAGCAGCACCAATGTCGGCTTCATCCTGTAGAATTAGTGCTGCCCTGAATTAGTTACGCCCCTTCTGCCTGCCCTTTAGAAACTGCGCATGGTTGTTAATAAAGCGGACATCATCACCGAAACTTGTCTCCAACCGAAGAGCACCGTTGCCTCAACCACGCGAACAGCATGCCAGCAAGGGAGCCCATACAATTCGGATCTCCAGGCCCACCCCTCAGATATTCCAACTTGGCAATCTGACGTGGGGTCTAGATTTTTAAATCTATAATTCAAAAAATCAAGTGATTTTGATTCAAATGTCTTATGGTTCATGCTCTGAGAAACCCACTTTAAGCAGTCTGTACAGTTTTCTCTTGTTTGAAGCAATGGAGTGGGTTGAAGGGAAGAACAGCAATGGCTTAGCATTCAACGAGGCTGAAATTCTTTCACAAGAATGGATCTTAAACCTCAGCCTGCATCTTGCACCACTTGGAGGATCTGTTATAAAACAGATTTCTGAGCACTGTCCCTCTGGATAGATGTGGTGGGTCTGCAATGCAGCCCGCACATTTGTATCTTTCACCTAAGCAGGTGTGGTGCTGTGGCTGCTGATCCACAAGCCACACTTTGAGAACCACTGGTTACATCTATGAGGTACCCTTACTGTTCCCAACCTGATGGGTCTTTGCTTCAAGTTCTATTCTTTCTAACAATGAGATATCCAAGTGGTAGGGGAAAACAATACTCATGAATCCCTTCCATGTTTGTTTGTCTTTTACTTCTCAAACATCACAGAGGGGATCTGTAACTTACTGACAAGAGTTCTGTGAGCACTAGTGCGAAGGACCCAACCATCCCCTGTGAGTCACTCATTATAAGAGTATTTGTAAAAATCTCCTAGATCTTACTGATTACTTGGTGTCCAGTTAGGAGCTATTTTCACACAGGGCACAGATGACCCTGAAGTCTGAGAAAGGATTATGGGCACCCCCCTTTGGCAAAGGGGGAAACTTGCCATTCTGCCAACAATTCCAGCTGCTGGGGAAAATCCTTTGTTCGACTGACTTAGTGTGTCCTGGCTCAGCCACTGGGCAGGTTAACTTTGGCAGGTTTATTACATTGTTTTAGGCTTAAGGTTCCTCCTCTGTATGATAGAGAAACTAATATCACCAAAGTGCTTAAAATAATCAATGTAGAACATTAAAAATAGGCTCACACCTAATATCATTCATGTTGGGTTTTTAAAATACTTAACAAATGTTGGCTGAAATTAAATCTACAGCTGTCCCATGAAGTATTTCTGAAGCTCTGTTCTCTTATTACCCATAGTTCTTAGTGTCTGAGTCTTACATTTAGGAGTATTTGCTTCCATTAACTGGAACATACTAAAGTATTCAAAGGCACAGACCAATAGTATAAGAGCTAACCTATTAGCCAAAGTTATTCAAAATCATAACACCACAAATTACATATGAAAGCAGATGATATCACTAAGTATGATTTTGCTCCAGATCCTCCAGTCCACTACCTCAGTGAAATTCAGTCATCTCAGTAAGCAATTTTTATAAAACTTCGGTATTGAACTGCAACAAACTAGAGGTGGCACTGTTGTCTCATGTTAACCAGAGAACAAGTTTCACAAACATTTATAACTGAAATATTGTAGACAGTGCTGTAGTTCAGACTTTATTTTTTATCATGGGCCATAAATTTGAATTTTTGAAAATATATGAAATGTTGAGTTTAATTGAATAAACAGGACAAGAATTCTTTTGATGTTGGGATAAGCATGTTAAGTTAGGTCACCAATATACTAATAAAACAAATCAATGATTAATTTCTTCTTGACATAAAGAACTCAGCTTTTAAAAGCAAGCTAATTTGATGATTTTAAGTTGTAGTAACTTAGTTTTTCTAAAGTACATAATACCCTTAAAATTAGAGTGTGTAGGTTTTGAGTTGCAAATATATTGAAGCAGAGCAGCTGACAGATTGATATGTTTTACTTTAATCAAGTTGACTACCAAAATTCACTCTTATAAACATGATATTCAGGACTGATTATTCTGAATTCAAAGCTGCTTGACTTTGAAAAGAATTGCTCAGCACATTCTTTCAAGTAGAAAATTTTCCTATTCATTTTAAATACAGTTCACTTTTGTGTTTCTTTGCTTTCTGCTTTTCAACAAGTGCATTATGCAATACAAGGTGTAATTTAATTTAAATGCTGCTCATTCATACATAAATTTGTCAAATGTGATTTCAAAGAAGAAATTACATATAATTATTTCTGATGACTTATTTTCTAGCTGAAGTACATAATAATAATAATAATAATAATAATAATAATAGTGTTTTTTAGTGATACTAAGTTCCAGGAACTTTATTATCTTGAAGCTTCACAACAACCTTGAGGGAAAGCATTATTATTCTAATTTACAGAGGATAAATGACCCAGGTGAGTGTGGTTGGACTGTGGCCAGATTAACCAGTGTGCTGTATTTCCCCATGTAACAACTTCTTTTTAAAATCTGTTTCAAATCCTTAATGTTGTTCAGTTATCAAACTCTATATTTTTATATTTTTCTATTCCATGAACTCTTCTACTATGTTCACTTCAAGTATCAATATTTTATTTGATGCTTCTTTAATGTTTTAACACATATTCATTAATGTACTTAAATATTTTAATGTGATGGTTATAGTTTCTTACCATTATGCTAGATAATTTGAAGTTGAGACAATTAAAATATCTTGAGAAAAACATAATAAAATCCAATTATAAATGTTTAAGCTCACTAAGGTAACACAGACAGCTCCATGAATAGACAGTTACTTATGGGATATACAAGAAATACCTGAAACCAGCATGACTATATATTATTATTTTCCCCATTCAAAGTCCTTGCTAGATATTCAGTTTCCATTCAACATTCTAATGGTGCCAGTAAGTAACTATGTGACATAGGGCAAGCTACTTAAATGCTGGTGCTTCAGTTTGCTCATCTGCAAAATGACAACAGTCGTACCATCTTCCTCCTAAGTTTTTTGTGAATTAAATGTGTCAGTATAAGCTAAAGGCTTTACAAGTCCTCTGAAAAATGAGGCAGGAGATGTGGCAAAACAGGTTAAACTTCTACTTGGGACAACTGCATTCTGTGTGGGAGTGCTGGGGATCAAGATCTACTACCACTTCCTGTCCAGCTTCCTGCTAAGGTACCTGGGAGGCAGCAATTGGCAACCCAAGCACTTGGATTCCTGCCACCTACATGGGAAACCCAGAAGGAGTTCCCAACTCTTGTCTACAGTCTGGCCCAGCTCCAGCAGATGAGTGAAACAGCAAATGGAAGATCTTTCTCCCTCTACTCTTTCCCTCCCCTCCCCTCCCCTCCCCTCCCCTCCCCTCCCCTCCCCTCTCCTCTCCTCTCCTCTCTTTGTAATTTTCAAATAGATAAATAAAAATAAAACTTTTTAAAAAGCATCTGATAGAGTCCAGCTTGGTGGTAAAGTGGGTTAATCTGCCTCCTGTAATGCCAGCATCCCATATGAATCCTAGCTGCTGTACTTCTGATCCAGCTCCCTGCTAACGTGCCAGGGTAAGCAGTGCAGGATAGCCCAAGTGCTTGGGCCCCTGCCACCCATGTGGCACAGAATAAGCTCTTGGCTCCTGGTTTTGGTATGGCCCAGTCCTGCCCAATACAGCCATTTGGGTAGTGAACCAGTAGGTGGAAGACTATTTCTCTGTCTCTTCTCAATCCCTTTTGTAACTCTGCCTTTCAAATAAAGAAAAATAAGTGTTTTTAAAAAGAAAACATCTGTGTACTTATGTCTCATGAGGGATCTGTCCTTAATGTGTTATCCAATGTGAAATAATGCTATTACTAGTACTGAAACAGTATTTTTACACTTTGTGTTTCTGTGTGGGTGAAAACTGATGAAATCTTTACATAGTATATATTGAATCGATCTTCTGTATATAAAGATAATTGAAAATGATTAAAAAATCTTGGTGTTAAATGGAAATTGCATAGATAATTAATCAATTCTTTAAAAAAAATCATGTAGGATCTCTGTCCTTAATGTGCTGTACATTGTGAATTAATACTATAACTAGTACTCCAACAGTATTTTCATTTTGTGTCTCTATGTGAGGGCAAACTGTTGAAATCTTTGCGTAATATGTACTAAACTGATCTTCTGTGTATAAAGAGAATTGAAAATGAATCTTGATGTGAACAGAAGAGGAGAGGGAGCGGGAAAGGGGAGGGTAGCGGGAGGGAGGGAAGTTGTGTGTGGGGGGGAGCCATTGTAATCCATAAGCTGTACTTTGGAAATTTATATTCTTTAAATAAAAGCTTTATAAAAAAAAAAAAAGAAAGCATCTGATATAGGGGCTATCCTTGTGGCATAGCAGGTAGAGTCACTGCCTGTGGTGCCAGCAAACCATATAGGCATTGGTTTGTGTCCTGGCTGCTCCATTTCTGTTCCAGTTCTCTGCTAGTGGTCTGGGAAAATCAGAAGAAGATGGTTCCTGGCTCCTGACTTTGGCTTGGTCCAGTCCTGGCCACTGCAGCCATCTGGGGCGTGAATCAGTAGATGGAAGACCTTTCTTTCTACTTCTCTTCTCCCTTCTCTTCGTAACTCTAAATTTCTAAATAAATAAATAAAACTTTTTTAAAAAGCATCTGATATAAATGTTAGCAGCTGGAGCTGGTGCTGTGGTGTAGCAGGTAAAGCTACCACCTGTAGTGCCAGCATCCCATATCGGCGCTGGTTCAAGTCCCACTGCTCCACTTCTGACCCAGCTCTCTGCTATGGACTGGGAAAGCAGTAGAAGATGGCTCAAGTGCTTGGGCTTTTGTACCCTCGTCAGAGACGCAGAAGAAGCTCCTGGCTCCTGGCTTCAGATCAGCGCAGCTCCAGCCATTGCGGCCAACTGGGTAGTGAGTCACTGGATGGAAGATTTCTCTCTCTCTCTCTCTCTCTCTCTCTCTCTCTCTCTCTCTTTCTCTCTCTCTCTCTCTCCCTCCACTCCTCTCTGTAACTCTGCCTTTTAAATAAATAAATAAATCTTTAAAAAATGTTAACAGTTATTCTGTACCACCATTGCTACTAGGAGTCAGAAATCTAGAGATTTCTAGAGAGATCCTGGGAAAGGCAACTGTAGGTTGGAATCTTCACTTTGCTCTTGCTTAGCTATGAAAACTTAGGCAAATTATTTACAGTATCTAAGCCTCATTTCTTTATCTGTAACATTGAGATGGTGGTAACACCTTCTTTTTTGAGAAAACTAGGAAAAATTCTGGAAGAGTATATAAGAGACAAGGAGGACTCTAATAACACTCAACTAATCATATTTTATTAAACTTTTAGCTCTCTCTGGAGTTTCTTTTACACCTATAAAATAGGAGTTTCCTGATTAAAATAGTGAATGCTCATTTAATTCTGACATATGTATTTATAATTTAAATTTGTTTTTAGATACTGAAAAATATCAATGACAAAGTCAAATTACTAACAAGTACCAGCACCCAGAAATAACCACTTTAACACGTTGGTATACATGCTTCTTCATTTTTTTTCTGTTTGTACTCCCTTTTCTTTTATAATCACATAAATACTTTTGAAAAGTAATGGGAATTTAGGGTTGCCAGTGGCTAACTCTATGAACTCCATTCTTCTTTGGTTTGGTTCAAAGGTATAGGTTTAAAAAAAAAATCCAGATCCTTCAAGGGCACATAAGTTTTGATTTGGACCATAAAGAATGAACATAGTGTAATGGTTAATTTAAGGAAGACTAAAAGTGACAGCCTGGCAGGAAAAGAACACAGAGAGGAAAACAACAGAGTTGCATGAGAGTAAGGGTAAGTAAATACAATTTAAGATTTTCCTCACTTATTTCCATCAGAAGTTTGGAGGTATTTGTGGTAGATTTTGAACTAATCAAAGTGCTTAAACTCTCAGCTATCAATAATAAAAAGAAACACATCTTACCAACAAAGACATATGAAGACCAAATTGAAAGGATATAAAAAGATAATCAATGCTAACAGAAAACAAAAAATGTCAGGAGTAGCCATCTTAATATCAGACAAAATAGACTTTAACATAAACACTGTTAAAAAAGATGAAGAAGGGCACTATGCAATGATTAAGGGATCAAGTCAGCAGGAAGTTGTTACTATAATAAATGTAGACAGATGATCCATGAAGAAGCAACAGAACCTTGACACTATGGACCAAATGGACCTATTGATATCTACAGAACTTTTATCCCCCAGTTGCAGGATACATATTATTCTCATCAATAGTAGAACTTTCCCTAGGATAGACAATATGCTAGGCCATAGAGCATGTCTCAGCAAATTCAAAAAAATCAAAATCATACCATGCATTTTCTCTGACCACAATGAAACAAAGCTGGAAATTGACACTTCAAGAATCTCTAGAACATACTTAAAATACATGGAGACTGAACAACATCTTCTTAATGAATAGTGGGTCACAGAAATCAAAATAGAAGTAAAAAAAACTTCTGGAAATGAATGAAAGTGATAATGCAGCATATCAAGGCTTATGGGATTCAGTAAAAGCAGTGTTGAGAGGCAAGTTTACAGTAATCAGTGACTACATGAAGAATTTGGAAAGGCACAAAATAAAAGAATTATTAGTGCATCTAAAGGACCTAGAAAAACTTCACCAAACTAAACCTGAAATTAATAGGAGGATAGCAATAATTAAAATTTGAGAATAAACAAAATTGAATCCCCAAAATAATACAAATGATCAGTGAAATAAACAGCTGTTTTTTTTGAAAAAATAAACAAAATAGACACACCACTGGCCCAACTAACCAAGAAAAGAGGGGGAAGGCCCAAACCAATGAAATAAGAGATGAAAAATGAAATGTAATGACACATACTACAGAAATAAAAGAATCAACAAGAATTAACACAAGGCACTGTAGGCCAACAAATTAGGAAACATGGAAGAAATAGATAGATCCAATGCCCACTTCTCACCACTACTATTCAATATAGTTCTGAATGTCTTAGCCAGAGCTATTAGGCAAGAAAAACAAATTAAAGGGATACGAATTGGGAAGGAAGAACTCAAATTATGCCTCTTTGCAGATTATATGATTCTTTATTTAGGGGATCCAAAGAACTCTACTAAGAGACTATTGGAACTCATAGAAGAGTTTGGCAAAGTAGCAGGATATAAAATCACTGCACAAAAATCAACAGCCTTTGTATACACAGGCAATGCCATGGCTAAGAAAGAACTTCTAAGATCAATCCCATTCACAATAGCTACAAAAACTATCAAATACCTTCGAATAAACTTAACCAAGTGTGTTAAAGATCTCTATGATGAAAATTACAAAATCTTAAAGAAAGAAATAGAAGAGGATACTAAAAAATGGAAAAATCTTCCATGCTCATGGATTGGAAGAAGCAATCTCACCAAAATGTCCATTCTTCCAAAAGCAATTTATAGATTCAATGCAATACCAATCAAAATGCCAAAGATATTCTTCTCAGATCTGGAAGAAATGATGCTGAAATTCATATGGAGACACAGGAGACCTCGAATAGCTAAAGCAATTTTGTACAACAAAAACAAAGCCGGAGGCATCACAATATCAGATTTCAGGACATACTACAGGAGAGTTGTTATCAAAACAGCATGGTACTGGTACAGAAACAGATGGATAGATCAATAGAACAGAATAGAAACACCAGAAAACAATCCAAACATCTACAGCCAACTTATATTTGATCAAAGATCCAAAACCAATCCCTGGAGTAAGGACAATTTGTTCAATAAATGGTGCTTGGAAAATTGGATTTCCATGTGCAGAAGCATGAAGCAAGACCCCTACTTTACACCTTACACAAAAATCCACTCAACATGGATTAAAGACCTAAATCTATGACCCGACACCATCAAATTATTAGAGAACATCAGAGAAACCCTGCAAGATATAGGTACGTGCAAAGACTTCTCCGAAAAGACCCATGAGGCACAGGCAGTCAAAACCAAAATTAACATTTGGGATTGCATCAAATTGAGAAGTTTGTTTACTGCAAAAAAAAAAAAAAAGTCAGGAAAGTGAAGAGGCAACCAACAGAATGGGAAAAAAATATTTGCAAACTATGCAACCAGCCAAGGATTAATAACAAGAATCTACAAAGAGATCAAGAAATTCCACAACATCAAAACAAACAACCCACTTAAGAGATGGGCCAAGGATCTCAACAGACATTTCTCAGAAGAGGAAATCCAAATGGCCAACAGACACATGAAAAAATGTTCAAGCTCACTAGCAATCAGGGAAATGCAAATCAAAACCACAATGAGGTTTCACCTCACCTTGGTTAGAATGGCTCATATTCAGAAATCTACCAACAATAGATGCTGGCAAGGATGTGGAGAAAAATGGACACTAATCCACTGTTGGTTGGAATGCAAACTGGTGAAGCCACTATAGAAGTCAGTCTGGAGATTCCTCAGAAACCTGAATATAACCCTACCATACAACCCAGCCATGCCACTCTTTGGAATTTACCCAAAGGAAATTAAATTGGCAAATAAAAGAGTTGTCTGCACCTTAAAGTTTATTGCAGTTCAATTCATAATAGCTAAGACCTGGAATCAACCTAAATGCCCATCAACAGTAGATTGGATAAAGAAATTACGGGACATGTACTCTATAGAATACTATATGGCAGTAAAAAAAAAATGAAATCCGGTTATTTACAACTAAATGGAGGAATCTGGAAAACATCATGCTGAGTGAAATAAGCCAGTCCCAAAGGGACAAATATCATATGTTCTCCCTGATCAGTGACAACTAACTGAGCACCAAAAAGGAAACCTGTTGAAGTGAAATGGGCACTATGAGAAACAGTGACTTGATCAGCCCTTGTCCTGACTATTGATGAACAACTTACTACTTTATCCCTTTTAGTATTTTTCTTTTGTTCTACTTAATACTATTGATTGAACTTTTTAATTAACACACAATTATTCTTCGGTGTTTAAATTTAACTGAAAAATGATGCCTGTTAAATATAAGAGTGGGAATAAGTGAGGGAAGAGATGTGCAATTCAGCACATGCTCAATTGGACTTGCCCCAAAAGGTAGAGTTAGAAACGTGCCAGGGGATTCCAATTGAATCCCATCAAGGTGGCATGTACCAATGCCATCTCACTAGTCAAAATGATCAGTTGCCGTTCATAACTGATAATGATAGGATTAAGAGTCAAATAGATCACATAAACAAGACTAGTGTCTGCTAATACTACCTGATAGAATTAAAAAGGAGAGAATGATCCAACATGGGAAGTGGGATACACAGCAGACTCATAGAATGTCAGATGTCCTAAACAGCACTCTGGCTTCAGAATCAGCCCTTGAGGCATTTGGGTCTGGCTAAAAAGCCCATGAGAGTATTTCAGGCATGGAAAGCCATGACACTGTGGCAAAAAAAAATGATCCAAATGAATGATCTCTGTGAGTGAGATCCCAGCAGAAAGAACCGGCCATCATAGAAGGAGGTACCTTTCTCTGAAGGGAGGAGAGACCTTCCACTTTGACTATGGCCTTGTCTAAATAAGATCGGAGTTGGCAACTCAAAAGGCTTTCATAGCCTTGGCAGCTCATGACAAGAGCCTAGGGTGATTACTGATGCCATAGACAAGAGTGTCAATTGTTAAATCAACAACAGGAGTCACTGTGCACTTACTCCCCATGTAGGATCTCTGTCCTTAATGTGTTGTACTATGTGAATTGTACTAGAACCCTGGGTGCCGGCACTGCAGGCGGAGGATTAGCCTAGTGAGCCGTGGTGCCGGCCCACATAATTATTTTCATGATAGGATGATCTGATTTACTTTTTCAAAGGGCATAAATGGAAAGCATATGTTCCTTCAGATTCAGTTATCACACTGCCTTAGGTGGTATCAAGCTTCAGGGTAGAGGCTGAGATTTTAATTTGAGTCTCTTTTGTGAAAGAATCAGCCTATCATTCCTTGCTTGCAATTTTGAGAATCTTTGATATGTTTTGAAGATTATTTTTAGCATGACACATAAAAATTGAACCTAGTTATGAGGTGCAGTGTGACATTTCAACCCAGCTGTATGACATGTAACAATAAAATTAATAAAAGTAATCTACATATCCTTGTCTCAAAAATTAATCATAATCATTCTAGCTTTTTTTGTTGGAAAGATTAAACATTCTTTTTTCTATCTATTTTTAAATATACAATAAATTATTGTTGATTACAGTCACACTATTAGGCTTTATAACAGTAGAATTTGTTCTGCCTATTTAACTCTGCTTTTGTATCTAATCTCATCTTTTCATTGTTCTCCCCACCTCTGTTTCACAGCCTCTATCAATCACTATTTTATTATTTACTGCTATGAGATACTTTTTTAGCTTTCATGTATGAGTGAGCACGTGCAGTATTTGTATTTCTATGTTTAGCTTATTTCAACTCCAGACTCACTTATATCATTGCAAATAACAGGATTTCATTCCTTTTATGTATAATATTCCATTGTACATAAATATCATATTTTCTTTATTCAGAGAAGAGTTTATATTAAAAAAAGAATCATCTTACATTAGGAGATTGCTTTTCTGAAATTGAAGGATTTATATAGTATCTTAAGAGCTTATTTTGGGAGTTATAGTTTCTCAATAACTATGGGCTAATATAATTTTATAAATAGAAAATTTTTCTGAATATTATATAAAACATGCAAAAATATAATCAATAAGTAATTTGTAGATATACAATATATAATCAGTAAGTACATAAAAATATAGTAAACAAGTAATTATTAACTAGGATAAATCTGTTTTAATTAGTCCTAAGTAGTCATAAAATTTGATTCTAATAAACCCAGCAATAAAAAATATTGAAACATACAGTTAACACAACAAGAAATGCCAGAGAGTATATAATGCAAATTATAAGCAATGATATTTTAATAATTACATGATAAATTTATCATTAAATTACAAACAATTCAAATGTATATACAAACATTCAGAACAACATACCTTTGATATCATTTTTCTCTAAGTCTTTTAGTGCTTGAACAAATGTCAGTTGACTTTCAGTGAGAGGCCAACTGTTATACAACACCAAACACTGGATAATGTACTTGTAACTCTGTGAAATAAAATGCAGTTATTAACAATAAAATAGTATGCATTTGCGCTAGGCATATAAGTGTATCCTTTGCTGGATTATGAATAATTTAGTTAAATAACATCAGATATTCTCAAAAATTCTATAATTCTACAGATTATAAATGTTTTATCTCCTTACATTCCCAGTAACATCTGACATTATCTAACTTTCTACTTTTTGGCAATGTAATATGTTTGAAGGGAAACCTCACTGCTGTCATATTTTGCACTTCTCAGATTGCCCATGAGTTTGAGCATTTTCTTCAAGTTGATGGTGTGTAGGGATTTCTTTTCTTTTCATTCACAAATATTCATCTATATCACCTATTATTACTTTCACAGATTAATATTTTATTTCACAACGATGTCTGCAAGATATTTGGGTCACGCTTTCATTTACCACTAGTTGGGGACAAGTTTTATTTCTCTCCATATGGAAGTAATCTACTCAGGACCAACTACTCCACAGTCTACCTTGTCTCTATTGATTTATGATCATCCCTCTCTTCTACATTTTATTTTCAGTTTCTTTTACTTTGTTTTTTTTTTTTTGTGTGTGTGTGTGTGTGGTTATCTCATTCATTCTTCTGCTGCTTTAAAATAGATTCATTGTCCTTTCCCCTTTGAACATATGGCACATTCATGCCAGTTTTTATTAATATGTGATCTATAATTTGTGCTCTTATTAATTTGTGAACTTTGAAGTTATGTTGCCTCTTGAAACTCATTTAGAAAAAGGACAATTATATGCATATTATAGAATTAGCTTGCAGATGAAATTTGTTATGTAGTTAAGGATTTTAGCACAGAGGAATTGTTCAAGAATGTCTCATTCTTCAATTCTGGTTGTATCTTGGTGGCACTAAATGTAGAAAATATTATGCATGACAACTCTTAGAAAGAGGATTGTTTTATGTTATATTTTTAAGAGCAGTGCAATAGCACAATTCTTTTGAATGCAAACACAAATATACCTGCTGTGGTGTGCTACAGTTTTCTTCTCTTGTGGGCAAATTGATAACTTCCTCTTCCAAAAGAGGCAGACCAGTGTCTACAATTGTACTTCCAAGTTTACCCTTATTGAATTTCTGACTTCCTTGGGTAGATTTCTTCTTAGCTGCTGCATCTGGATCTTTCTTGGGTGATGTATGAAGTAAAAGGACTTGCTTGCTTGCTGAAGAGGAAATATATTAATTATGTGTTAAATGTATGGTATGTAAATTTTTTAGTTACATCTATCTATGAAACACTCAAAAGAATGGGAGAATTATTTTTGGTTTAATGAAAATAAACAATATAATTGGCTTCTTGGAAACATTTTTGCTCTTAAGATACATGACTACAACAGGACATTAGCTCCATAGTGCAGTACATATTTGAGAACAACTGTTGATTGTTAAAAGAATTTACAACAATGTCTCATTCATCTGTGTCACTGAACATCACCATACTTCACAACTGACTTCCTTACTAATCAAGATCATGTGTATGTCAACACAGTCATAAAACACTTCTGCTTTAATTTCTTTAAGATCATTTATTTATTTGAAAGGTAGAGTTATAGAGAGGCAGAGGCAGAGAGAGAGAGAGAGAGAGAGAGAGAGAGAGAGAGAGAGAGAGATAGGTCTTCTATCTGCTGGATCAGTCCCCAAATGGTCACAATAGCCAGAGCTGTGCCAATCCAAAGCCAGGAGCCAGGAGCTTCTTCTGGGTCTCCCATGCGGATGCAGAGGCACAAGGACTTGGGCCATCTTCTACTGCTTTCCCATGGCCATAGCAGAGAGATGGATCAGAAGTGGAAATCAGACTCGAACTGGTGCCCATATGGTATGCCGGAACTGCAGGCCGTGGCTTTACCTGCTACGCCACAGTGCTGGCCCCTCTTCTGCTTTAATTTATAATTTATCTCTGTATTATTTTGTAATTAACAAGTAGTTTTTATAAGATTTGGGGGAGTTAAAAATGGAAATCTGTTGTATGCTACTAATGAATTATCAAACATTTATTGAGAGACCAAAGGTAAACAGCGCAGTGAAATCTGAGATGAGGTTGTTTTCCTAACACACACACACACACACACACACACAGAGAGAGAGAGAGAGAGAGAGAGAGAGAGAGAGCAAATTGAACAAGATGTATAAAACAATTAATTTAAACCAATAGTTAATCTTGCCTACAGTCTTAGGCAGTAGTCATTGTCTCAGGTTCTCTGAACTCCAATTTTGTTTTTCTGAGCCTAGCAACTCAGCTGTTCACCATTTGGACTGAATTCCCTGTGCACAGCCAGGAAGATACTCACAGATAGAAATCTGAAGAATTGGAGATGTCACATTTTGTTTCCCTTCCCTTAAGGATCACAATTTTGGGACAACAAAAATTTATTAGTAGAGTACCAGAAACAAGTATCTGAGAAGCTTAGAAATATGCATAGGGATCTGCTTGGTCTTTAGCTAAATTCTAAACTTCCCTTGTACACTCAACAATAACTGGTAGATAAGAACAAGTGGGAAACTGTGAGCTTAATGGAGATTCTAGCAGCTACATAATGTGGAGAGAAGTGAATTTCTGACCTGACAAAGTGAAGGGAATTTAGTGAACACCCATAAAATTTGTTTAGAACCTAGAAAATTGTCAAGCTTAAAAGTGGAGCTACCTAAAGTGAAATCAACTCTAGACCTGATGTATATCTGATCTAAATCAGAAACAAGTTGTGGCAGTCTCCGTCTAACCTGTTAACAAAAAAAACTGCTTACCTTGACAAAATTATTTCAGTGAAATATAATAAAGACTCTTAGCAATACAGCAGTCATAGTCTGCAACATAGTTTATAAGAAGAAGCAAGGAGTATGATCATAACTTGAGAAAAAAGTTATAGACACATAACTAATACAGGCATTGAACTTAGCAAACAAGGTCTTTAAAACAGTTATTACAAATGTGTTTAAGTACTTAAGGGAAAAGATGGATATACTGAACACCAACAGAAAAAATGAAATACATAAAGAAGCAAAATTAAAATTTTCATTTAACTGTATGTAAAAAAGGAACTCTTGTAAAGACTTTAAAGATTCTGAAAATCAGAATTAAAGATTAATAAACTGGAAGATAAATGATAGAAATTCTCTAAACAGAAGTGCAGAGTGAAAAAGAATTTGCGACAGGCTATATTATCCATGGTATAGTGTGGCTGTGGAACAGTGACCCCATAAAGAGATCTGTCCACTCAGCATCCTAGACTGTGACCTACCTCACATAAGAATATTTACAAACTTCCAGCACTATATTAATTATAAGTGAGATATCTAAAGTGAGATCAAACTAATTTGAAGCTCACCCCAACCTATATGTCATTTGTTCTCAAGATAGAGAAGGAAGACACAGAAATACACAGAAAGAAATCAGTGGGAGTATGACCTAGTCAAAAACAATTTTAGTGACTGGCATTGTCGCATAGTGGGTAAAGCCATTGCTGTAACTCCTGTATCTCATATGAGCACAGGTTTGCTTCCTGCTAATGTCCTGGAAAAAAACAGTGGAGGATGGCTCAAGTGCTTGGGCCCCTGCCATCCAGGTGGGAGACACAGATGAACCTCTTGGCTCCTAGCATTGCCATGGTTCTGTGCTGGCTGTTGTGGAGCTCTGGGGAGTGAGCCAGCCGGTGAATGGTCTCTCTCTCTCTTTCTGAATCTCTCCCTCCCTCAATTCCTCCATCCCTCTCTCCTTCCCTCCCTAGTTTGGACTTTCAAATAAACAAATAAATGTAGACAAAAACCACTATTTCAGAACTGCATCTTCCAAAACTCTGAGATAGTAAACGTTTGTTGTAGCAAGTTACTCAGTTTGAGTTATCTGTGAGGCATGAGTTCAAGACTACCATTTTTTATCAGAAACCATGAATTTTACCAAGTCCTATATATACTATGTTTTCACCTGAAAGTAGACACCTACGATGAAATTTAGTTTATAAATTAGGCACAAGAATTTCTAAATTAGGCACAACAAACAAAAAGAGGTCAACTACAATAACTAATAAAACAGAACAATTATAACGATGTGTTGCGATAGAAGATATATGAATGTGATATTTTAGTCTCTAAAATATATTATTGCACTTTCACCATTTTCCTTAAAGTAAAGCACATTACATCTTTACTTGTGGCATGTCCAAATTGCCAACATCACTGCTTTTGTGTTTTGGGGCCAAAGTTATGTAAAATAAAGGCTCCTTGGAAACACAAGTGCTGCAATACTACAACAGATGATCTGAAAACTGAGATAACTCCTAGGTGACTAATGGATGGGTAGTGTATTGGTGGGTACTGCTGCACAAAGATGTTGATTCACAAGATAGTGAAGAAGGATGCAACAGCACCAGATTTCATGACGCCACTCAGAACAGCATGCAATAACAGTCTTAAGAACTGTTTATTACTAGAAGTTTCCACTTAAGATTTTTTGACTGTAATTTATCATCACTAACTGAAACTGTGATAAGGAAAGACTACTGTAATTTGCTCTGGAAGTCACTGGAAGAAAATACAGACAAAAAACGGTTTAACATATATATGAGACCTAGACAGAGCTCACATAGAATATTATACTTAGAAAATAAATTTAATGAAGTATGTATAAAATATACCATTGAAAATTGTGAAAACTGGTATAGAAATCAAAGACTCAAATATTTGTGAGATATATTTATATATATATATAGATAGATCGATAGATATAGTGAGATATATTTGTGCGATATATTTTCATGGGCAAGAAAGCTCAGTTTTATAAAGATGTTAGTATTTTCCAAGTTCAAAAATCAGTGAAATGAAGAGCTGATACTTTGAAAAAATAAATAAAATTGGTACAGCTTTGGCCCAACTAACCAAGAAAAGAGGTGAGTGGGGACCAACACAAATTAACAAAATCAGAGATGAAAAGGAGACATCATAACAGATACCAAAGAAATAAATAAAATCACCAGGATTCTACAAACAGTTGTATGCAAATAAATTGGAAAATCTAGAAAATTGATAGATTTTGGGAGATATACAATCTACCAGAATTGAGTCATGAAGATACAGAAAACCTAAATAGACCAATAATCAATATGGAGGTTGAATCAGTAATAGGGACTATCTCGGACAAAGAAAATCCAAGGACAAGATGGTTTCAATGATGAATTTTACCAGACATTTAAAGAAGAAATAATTCCAATTTTGCTCAAACTATATACAAAAATCAAAAGGCAAGGAATCCTTCCAAAGTCCTTCTATGAAGCCCTCTTTATCTTAATTCCAAAACCAGAAAAAGATACAACAAAGAAAGATAACTATAGACCAATATCCCTAATGAATGTAGATGCAAAAACTCCTCAACAAAATACTAGCTAATCAAATCCTACAATATACCAATACAATCCCCACCGCCCAGAGCAAGTGAGATTTATGCCTGGATGGTTCAACATATGTAAATCAATAAATGTATATCTTGACAAATTAAAGAATAAAAACATATGATTAACTCAATAGATGCAGAGAAAGAATTTGATAAATATAACATCATTTCATGATAAAAACCTTCAGCACTTTAGGGACAGGAAGAACATTACTCAACACAATCAAAGCAATTTATGACAAACCCACAGCCAGCATTATATTGAATGAGAAAAAGCTGATGGAAGATTCCATCTGTAAAATTTCTATTTCGTTCTCCTTAATGAAGTCTATCTTCTTAGTAATATTTTCCTTAATGTCACTCATTGATTTGCTCAGTTCTTTAATCTATATATCTGTATTCTCTCACATCTCACTGAGTTCTTTACAATCATCAGTTTGTTTTGTATATCTTTCATTTCATAGATTTCCTTCAGTTCAAGATCTAATTCAGGAGGAATATTGTATTCTTACTACCTTCCTTCTTCATGTCTTCGGTGCCCCCTTATTGATGCACATCTAATGTTGTGCATTCCTCCTTTACAGACTAGGTTTCATTAGAAGAGTTTATGGTTTAGCTGGAATGCAGGGTATCACTCGGCTTGTTGCTTTGGCTTTGGCTTTAAGTGATCCCAGAAGTGTAGTCTCTTAGCGGTTTCTTTTGTCTTAGTCAACGTCAGCTGTGTCATTTAGTGAACCAGTGGTGCAGTCTGCTGCAGTTCATAGGGATAGATGTGTGTCTTTGAAATGAATAAGGCTTTCCTGAGTCTGTGTCTTTGGTCTACAGAGACTGCACAGTTAGTCTCTCTGGTGAACGTAATAACCAGGGCCTTGTTCTTGCTTCTGAGGAAGACAACAGTGGCTTCCCCCACGTCCTATGGGCAAGTCTGAGTGATGTAGCTTGTGGCACCAACTGTTTTGGTTCTAGGACTGTGTGATATGGATGGATCCTTCCTCAGGTCCTGCTAGGAGAGTTCAACTGGTGTTGTGGCTGATAATACGAAAAGTGCTAGTCCTAGGATGAATAGACATGAACTAAACCCGATTATAGCCCTACAGTGTGATTACAAGATTAAAGGAAATTTCAGGCTGGAGGGTATGAGTCCAAAGTGGTAGAATTCCAAGCAGGTTCTTCCCTATGCCCACTGGGTAGACTGCAGTGGCACAGAAAAATTTAGAACAAATTGTTAAAGTCATGGTGTTGCAGGGTACAGTAGGATTGTTACCAGATGTCCCAGGGAGGAAGTAGATTTTTTGATGGGTTGCTTCAGGTGTTAACACCTAACGCTAATGTGAACCACCCATGTACACGTAGAGTGAGTGAGAATAGCTCTGGGGCTAATTCTCCAAAACTTCCACAGTTGAAGGATAAATCTACACATTGGATGAAGGACTTGCATTTAGAATATATGGAATATAAATTACAAAAAAACTGTTTAATAACCAAGACAACCAATTAAAATATGGATGCAATTGTGAATGGACACTTCACTGGATAATTATACACATGATTGATGAGCACAGATAGAGCTCAACATCAGTAGTTGCTATAGAAATGCAAACCAGAATAATAAATATATATATACGTTAGAATAAATAAGATAAAGAAACAAATAATTAAGATCAAGAAACAAAACTCATTCTGTCAATCATGGGATTATGGATAAAAGAGAATAAAGATAAACAAACTTAGTTGAGGGCAATTTGACAATGTATAGCAAAATTAAAAATGCATGTGGCCATTGATTCATTAGTTCCAATTTTGGTATTTATCATACACACACACACACACACATACAAGTTCAGGAAGTCATGTACACAAGCTATTTTTTAATTAAGAAAGAAAATATTATAATTATTCAATATTTTGCAGATTGGAAATCTCTTGTAAAAGTATTTGTGTAGAAACAGAAGGTTGGGATTATCACCAATCACTATCAGGAGTAGCATTATACAAGTGTACAAAATAAAAGATTTTACTGTTTCCAGTCCATAGTGCTTTCTCAAATGCTCAAATGCCCTAGTTGTACATTTTGTGGGGAGTAATTAATTTTATACTAACTGTGTGGCATGAGTATCGATACTACATTTTATTCTTGAATATCATAAGATATACAAATATTCTGTAAATTTCCATGAGATAATACAAATCTAAAGAGGTCTGCATTTAAGATTTTGTTACTGGCTTTCTTCAGATTTCTAAATATTTGCAATGGGGTTTAATCCCTCCTTATACATGGGATGAATGTTTGCATACAGAATAAATGCCAAGATCATCTACTATATCCTGTATACACAAATGTATCAGTATGCTCATTAATAGCATTAATGTATCTGAAGCAAAAATATAAGTGGAGTGAGCATAGATTTGAGTGAGAAACCACAACATAGTGATATAAACTGAGTATTGAGGACAACCCAAGGGCGTATTCAGAGATGAAAGACACACGAAGGGAGCAAAGGGATATTCTCCAAAGAGAACAAGGAGTGCTAGAGCTTGATCCAGGCTCAGCCCTACTAATGAATGCAGTGCATTTCCCACTTGTCTGTGTTGTAAAACACTACTTTTGTGCCCTAATTATGTCATCACAGTGTGATGTATTTCTAGCTGTCTACCCCTCTAAGTCCTATTTATACTGAAAAGACTTACCCCTGGGCTATTATGAGAGTTCACATGTTGTTCCTAGGGTTAATAAGACAAGATAAAGACCTGTCCCTGCTTTGGGGGCATCTATTTTTTTTTTTTAATCGTTCTAAGGATTTTTAATCATTTCAATTGTAATTTAAAATGAAAAGTAGTTATTTTAAAATTTAAAAAATCATGTATTTAGATAATTTAAATCACTTAAAATTATTGTAAGGATCTGAAGAGAAGGATTCCTGCTGCCTTGTGTACCTTGATGTCTAAGTAAGCTTTAATCTACTGTTCATGGAGAGCTGGAGTCAAACTCCCTACCAAGACTGTTTGGAATATAATTATAATTACTAGTTAAAAGACTGACAGGAAACAAAGGCCTTTTCTCTCTAATTATGTACCTTATAATACACAATCACATAAATAGAGATAGAATGCATTCAAAGACCTATACAGAATTTAACATTTAAGTAACAGAGATAAATCTAATTTACACGAGTATTCAACAGATATATGATTAATACATTTGTTCACCAACTATAATGCCAAATCAGAATTAACAGCAGGAATGTCACCCCAGCAAAGTATGGGGACTATTGTCCAAAATAAACTATTATCATTTTATGAGCAAATGGAAGACAGGAACTTCGAAGTTCATAAGTAATGTCCAAGAAGAGGCAATGTTTACTGTGATGTTTGGTACATACTGTATTCATGTATTGAAATGTCATTTTACACCTCCAAAATATATATATAATTCTTGTTAATAAACAATTTTTAAAAATAAATAACAAGAACAATAATTATACTTGGGAATATAAATGTAAAAATATTTCAATAATGGGGCCAGTAGTGGGGCACATCTTATTAAACCGCTGCTAGCAATGCCCACATCTGATATCAGAGTGCCGAATCAGGTTCCTGCTGCTCTGCTTCCCATCTTGCTTCCTACTGATATGCCTGCGAAGGGAGAGGGGGATGACCTGAGTATTTGGGTCCCTGCCATACATGTGGGAGACCAGGATGGCATCCAGATCTGGGTGTTGTGAGAATTTGGGGACTGAACCAGCACTAGAATGATGTCTTTGGGTCTCTCCCTCTCTCTGTCACTCTGTCTTTCAAATAAATGAATAAATAAAGACGTAAAAAATCTTGCCAGGGCTGGTGCTGTACAGTAGTGGGTTAAGCCTCTGCTTGCAGCACCCACATTGCATATAGGCACAAGTTCCAGTTCCAGCTGCTCCACTTCCAGTCCAGTTCCTGCTAATGTGCCTGGGAAAGCAGCAGAGAATGATTCAAGGGCTTCGGCTCCTGCACCCATGTGGGAGATCTGGAAGAAGCCTCTGGGTCCTAGCCATTTAGGGAGTGAACCAGTGGATGGAAGACCTCTTTCTCTCTGCCTTTTCCTCTCCCTCTCTGTAACTGCTCATTTCAAATAAATAGCTAAATCTTTAAGAACAACTTGCCAATAAAATGATTGTAAGTCAAATCGAGGACTATAAAAATCAAAATAAGGAAATAACACAGTGTAATCAAGTAGAGTTCTTTCCAAAAAATGCAGATTAACATTATAAAAATATCAAAGTTTAAGATTTTAAAAATCTAAATTAAAGCATAGGCTTTGATTCACATAATGACACTATGTATAGCATCCTAAGCAATATATGAAACCTTATTTTTGAAAACTATATATATAAGTATATTTACTTTTAACAAGACTTAAATACAGTTAAAATTTAAACTGGTGAAATGAAGAAAAAATCATTTGATAAAATTTAAAATGAAGAGGAAGGTTTTGAAAAATTAAATATAAAAATAATGGATGAAATGGAATTTAAAAATAAGCTTATTCTGGTACAGAAAAAGTTTGCAAAATGTGCATAGTTTTTTTTTCATAATACACATTTTCCATTTTAAAGCTTTTATTTATTTAAAAGGAAGTAGAGAGGAAAAGGAGGGGAGAGATAAATGAGAGAGAGAGTCAGGGAGAGCGAGAGATAAAGTGCTTCCATCTGCTGTTTCACTTTCCCAAATGCCCCAAAAGACCAGAGGACTGCAGTTGGGAGCTGGGAACTGAATCCAGGTCTCAGGATCATAATCCACAAGCTTTGGTTTATTAGCAGAAACAAGTGGGTAGACCAGATTAAAAATGTCAGTAAAAGGATGAGGCAACAGTCGTTTATCACTGTTCAGGACAGAAATCAACACTAAAGTCATCCCAGCCCTCAGAAACACAGAGTATACAACGAGCCCGGCCCATTGCAGCCACCTGGGGAGTGAACCAGCAGATAGAAGACCTCTCTCTCTCTCTGATTCTGACTTCCAAATAAAACTAAGTAAATTTTTTAAAGCATTTATTTAAAGAATATAAATTTCCAAGTACAGCTTATGGATTACAATGGCTTCCTCCCCCTCCCCATAACTTCCCTCCCACCTGCAACCCTCCCCTTTCCCACTCCCTCTCCCCTTGCATTCACATCAAGATTCATTTTCAATTCTCTTTATATACAGAAGATCAGTTTAGTGTATATTATGTAAAGATTTCAACAGTTTGCCCCCACATAGCAACACAAAGTGAAAAATACTGTTGGAGTACTAGTTATAGTATTAATTCACAATGTACAGCACATTAAGGACAGAGATCCTACATGATATTTTTTTAAAAAATTGATTAATTTTCTATGCAATTTCCAATTTAACACCAAGATTTTTTTTTTCATTTTCAATTATCTTTATATACAGAAGATCGATTCAGTATATACTAAGTAAAGATTTCATCAGTTTGCACCCACACAGAAACACAAAGTGTAAAAATACTGTTTCAGTACTAGTTATAGCATTACTTCACATTGGACAACATATTAAGGACAGATCCCTCATGAGACATAAGTACACAGTGACTCCTGATGTTGATTTAACAATTTGACACTCTTGTTTATGGCGTCAATAATCTCCCTAGGCTCTAGTCATGAGTTGCTGAGACTATGGAAGCCTTTAGGGTTCGCTGACTTTGATCTTATTCCGACAGGGTCATAGTCAAAGTGGAGGTTCTCTCCTCCCTTCAGAGAAAGGTACCTCCTTCTTTGATGGCCCCGTTCTTTCCACTGGGATCTCACTCACAGAGATCTTTCATTTAGGTCTTCTTCTTTTTTTTTCCAGAGTGTCATGGCTTTCCACACTTAAAATACTCTAATGGGCTCTTGAGCCAGATCCGAATGCCTTAAGGGCTGATTTTTAGGCCAGAGTGCTATTAATGACATCTGCCATTCTATGAGTCTGCTTTGTATCTCGCTTCCTATGTTGGATCCTTCTTTCCCTTTTTGATTCTATCAGTTAGTATTAGCAGACACTAGTCTTGTTTGTGTGATCCCTTTGACTCTTAGACCTATCAGTGTGATCAATTGTGAACTGAAATTGATCACTTGGACTAGTGAGATGGCATTGGTACATGCCACCTTGATCAGATTGTATTGGGATCCCCTCGCACGATTCTAACTCCACCATTTGGGGCAAGTCTGTTGAGCATGTCCCAATTTGAAACTAAGTAAATTTTTAAAAATTTATTAAAAATGTATCATTTTCAACCTAAAAGGAAATTTATATTGTCATGTCCAGGAAACTCTTTTTCATCTTGTGCTATTACTAATATTTTTAAAATATTGAATAAAATTATAAAAGTAAAAAAAAATTAATGAAGTAGCTTTCAAATGTAAGAGAGCCATTAAAATTTGATTAATAAATACAGGAATTACTTCTAAGAAAAGATCAATAATATAGTGAAACCTTGGAAAACTACAATCAAAAATAAAACTTTAAAAACATTATTTAATAATGGTTATACAAACATTGAAAAGAGATTAGTATGCATGCAATTTTATGTGAATAAATTTAAAATGCTAGATGAATTTGTGACTTTGAAATAAAAATGAATATTATAAAAATGGAATATTAGAGCCCTCAAAACTTCTAAAATTTGTTAAAAATAAAGTAAAAAACAAACAAAAGTGCATACCCTGAAAGCATGCGATATAGAGTTTGAGGTCAAATCTAAGGAACTTAAAAAACATAAATGATTACTGTAACATTTAAATGTTTTACAAAATTAGAAAAATTAGAACATTTTCACATTAATCTCAAGAATTTGTCATAATTTCAACTTGAGAAATAATAATGTGAAGGTGCATACTCAGGTAAAAAGATGACCATAGAGATAAAGTCGAAAATTTGATCCACCAATCCAAATAAAATCATGTACTCTCAGGATAAGTATGCATTAAAACATCATAGCCAAATACAAACTATTCCAAGAATGCAAGGAGGGCTCTCCATTAAGAATCAAATTATGAAATAGAAAGGGATAAGAGTTAATGATTTTTAGAAACATCAAAAAAGAAGATGGGGTTCAAACTCATTCCCAATTGAAATTCATAGTAATAGAAAGAACTTTCTAAACCTTAAAAAAAGGCCAATTATTAGACATTAACAACAACTTAAGACAATGAAACAGGCAACAACCCTTCTTATTTAAAAGTAGAAATATAATGGAAATATATCATTATCAATTTTATTTAACATTGGCCTAGAGGTCACAACCAATGCTACAAAGAAGAAAAAACTGAAGAGGTATCAACTGGCAAAATAGGTACAATCCCAATTTTGTTTAAAATGTAAATGAAAAGGTAGAGAAGGAGGCACTATTTTATTTTCTGAGTAGCATGACTATAAGGAGTTTCAGATTCTCTTTTTTTCATTTTTTAATATAAGCAGAACAGAAGATTTAATGCATTTCATAGTACCATTCTGAGAAAACCATACTTCCATAATTTTCCATTTCTGGGGACAGTTTATGGCACTGCAGATTAGGCTGCTGCCTGAAATGCTAGCATATGAGTATGGATTGGGTCCCAGCTATTCTACTTCTGACCCAACTCCCTGCTAATTCATCTGCAAAAGCAGCAGAAGATGGCCCAAGTGCTTGGGCCCCTGGCATTCATGTAGGAGATGTGGAAGAAGCTTTTGGCTTTTGGCTTTGGTCAAGCCACACCCTAGCCGTTATGGCCATTTGGGGAATGAACAGTGAATGGAGAATCTCTCTGTCTCTCCCTCTCTCTCTGTAACTCTGACTTTAAAATGAAAATAAATTTTTCAGAAATATAAAAAGAGGAAGCCACTAAAACAACTGAATAGATAATATGCCTCACACTATTACTATTAAACACTATTCATGGATAACTTTGTTTATTTACTCATCCAGTGAAAGCATTATATCAAGAGTAACGATTTTCATGTCATAATGTCATGAAAATATAAATATCTATTTATGAATCCAAGTATCCAATTCAAAAAGGTACACTTACATTGGGAGCTCAAAGCTTTTTCACTTCCCAAGAAGTTAAATGCTGGGATTATAGCTTGACCTTTGCCAACAACGCTCACCATAGTTTCTTCATTTTCTAGCACCTGAAGCTTGATGAATGCATCTGGCTTAGATATGCGCACGTGTATTGTAACAGGATGAAGTAATGCAACTTTAACAGAATATCTGCAAAGAAAAAAGTTACTTTGTGAGAAAGTACATTGGTCTCTCCCTGAGATCACTAAAGGAAACCACATAATTTTCTGGGTTTGATGATTTAAAAGTAAAACCACTTTGTAAAGTTGGTTAATATCTTAAAAATATTAGAGGTATTATTGCCTTTGGCAAAGAATTCTAATATAGCATGGTAAAACAATAACAACATAGGAATTTTATTATCAATTTCCAATAGTGTATATACCTTTTTTGTTCAGATATAATGAAAAGTCACTTAGGAAATGCAATAGCCCTAAAAGCTACCAATCTTCTTACTAAATGTGCAAACTACTAATGCCATGCCAGTCTGTTCCATCATATCTTCCTTTGTAGTCAGATGAAATGCACAACTGGTAGAAGCAGAACCCTCAAAGTCCCACTGTTCACAGTATTTTCCTTAAATCACAAAAACAGAAACTCAAAGTAATACTGAAGGTTCCCTCTCAGTCTTCACTGAACAAGTTAGAACCTTTTGTGAGACTAGAAAGGTACCATTAACTCACCCTTTCTAACTCCCCGTAATGCAAGTGGGAAATTGGTTTTTGATTTTTTTCTTAGTTCAGGTGATTCCTTAGGACTCTATCACCTTTCAGTTCCTCTAGAAATTTGCTATCCTGAGTATCCTCTCTCTTCTATCTTAAACCCCCTCCCCTCATTATTCCTCCTTCCTGTTATTTCTTGTTCTCATGCAGTTCTCTCCAATCTTTAAAGAAATAAAAACAAAACAATAACAACAACAAAACAAACCACAGAATCTTCAATCCAATCTGCACTCCTTCCAGCTTGCTATCTGAGCACAGTCTTCTTTCATTCTTCTCATCTCATCACCACCCACAGGCTACTCAGCCACCAATATTGGTCAAAAATGGTTCTTGCCATGGCTTCCAGCAGCTCACCACTACAGAAACTTCCGTTCTCATCTTCCTGAACCTCTCAGAAGATTTTGACAAGTGTTAATCAATGCTCACTTCCTACTCCTTTAAAAACTCTTCCTTGAGAGCAGCCTTTATACATTCTCTCCCATTGTGGAGCTTTTTTTTTTTTTCCTAGCCTCCTTTCTCAGTTGTATTGTTACAAATGTCAGAGGATTTCTCTGTTCTTTTCTGTGTCTGACTCTCCTTGTCTGTTCCATGAGCATGAACAAGATTCCCAATCAAAGTCCCCAGTCCAATTACTGAAGGCGTATCATGTGGCTGATTCACTGACCATTCTAACAATCAATTACCACCTTGAAAATGGACTTATTCCCTTGTGCCCTTTGAAACAAGTAAATGACATCATCGGAACCATGTGTCTAAGTTAATTCCCAGCAGTCACAATCAATTAAGCCTGTAACTTTTCTCTCAGGATCTTAAAGTCTTTCCTTCTTTCTTCAAATCCACTGTCACTGCCTGTTAGGGGTTGAATTATACCTCCTTCTCTTGATCACAGATATGTCGGAATTCTAATACCCAGTGCCTCACAATGCCCCATACTTGGAGAGAGGTCTTGCAGTGGTAATCAAGTTAAAACGAGGTCATTATGGTGAACTCTAATCCCATATGACTGGCATTTTTATAAAAATGAGAAATTTGAAAGCAGAAGCACACAAGGTAATTGTCATATGAAGATTAAGCCAGAGACCTGGATGATGCATCCAGAAGCCAATGACACCAAAGTCTACCAGCGAACCACAAGAAGCTAGACGTCATAAACAGATTCTCTGCCATGGACCTCAGTAGGAACCAACCTACCTTATCTTAAACTGCTGGCATCCAGAACTGAGGCATTATTCTGTTGGTTAGGCCACCCAGTGTGTGGAGCTTTGTGATAGCAGCACTAGAAGACCTTGCCCTGTTTGTGTTACTATTATCGCACACTTGGTTATTTCAAATCTTTCTGCCCATCTTCCTACACCTGGCCATGCTACACTTCTTCAGTCAGTGCATTCAACACACAACAGCCTTGAGCCTATGTATACACACACACACACACACACACACACACATATATATATAGCATATCTTTTACATATATATACATATGTATGTATATGTATACATATATTTTGATTTTTTTCTTAGTTCAGGTGATTCCTTAGGACTCTATCACCTTTCAATTCCTCTAGAATACATATATATATACATATATATGTATATACATATCTATATATATACATATATATATGTATATATATGTGTATATATACAAATATATAGTTCATAATATGTGGACATATACTATACAACATGTAGTCGTAGATGTCTTTTAATATAGTACGTAGTATGTTGATATACATATATCTTTTATATACAGCATAACATATGTAGATATATTTGTTATATGGAAAAGATGATACATATGTCTCTTTCAACATATACAGCACTATATTATAAGTACTGTATCTTTTATATATACTATATATGCAATATTCACTAGCTTTTATGACTAAATACAATTTTTCACAATGTTCTAATTTTATTTCTCTCAGGAAGAATTTAAAATTTGTTTTCAGTTCATGCTTTGCAGACTTTTTCTTTTTAACACAGCTCCGATGATGCCATTGTTCTTAACATCCTTTAAACCACACCATGGCCTCGAAGGTTCGATCTGTACTTCTTGCTTCATGAGATGCTTCACCAAGGGCTTTACTGTCTTCTCCTGCCTCACCCCCCTGCATAGCATCTGGAGTTCCACTTTACAAACTCAGTGTCTTTAGTTCTCAGCAGAATAATATACTGTTTCATTGACGAACTTCAGCAAGCTACTCAAGGACTCCCTCCCTCACCTTTCCTACCCTTTGGCTTTACAGCTGCCAGACAAGCTTCTGGGAGTAATTTAGGTGTTGGGTTGTGCATCACTTAGCAATCCATCAGTGGCCTTGCTGTGTAATACTGTGGTTCCTATAATAGTAGCTAAAACATTTTAACACAGTTGTTATTTCTTTCCTTCTTTCTTTTTCCCCTTATTTCAAGTAGGTAATTCATAAGTGTATTACAAGAAGAAGACAAACTAAAAAATAAGTCTTCCGTTTCTTCTATTGGCCTCAGCCAAGTGTGCTTTCTTCAAATTTTTCTCTAAACTTTTACCTGCATAAAATGTATAAACAAATGTAAATTTTAAAAAATATACTTGGGATTAGACTGTATAATGTTGTTCCCTGATTTAATTTTATTGCTAGTTATATTTTGTTATAGAAATTTTTGCATTGTTTAAAGGGGAAGAAGTTCAAAAGCCAAGCCAAAAGGGAATTGTAGCTACAAATCAATCAGAATATTCATATAATAAATTATTTGCAAATGTCATCAAAAATACATTTTAAATTCAATTTACCAATATTTGGAGAATATTTAAGACCCTAGAAAATAATAATAAATTTGTTTGAACATTTATAATAAAATATGTGCATTGCCTCTGTCAATTCTATAAAAAAGTAGAAATGGAGAGGGAGAGAGAAATGACAGAGAATATAAAAAAGAAAGGAAGTATAATGAACTCATGAATTTCAGCATAGATAATGAGCTCTTAAGGTATTGAGACGTTGGCGATAGAGAGAAAGGCAGAGAAAGGAGAAGCAGACTTGGCTTAGAATCAACAGGGCTGATGAGTAAAAGAAGTGGGGTTCATGATGGGCTCTTCCAAGGAGAGTACATAGATGAGCCTTCAGAGTAGCTTGGGTCAACACATGGAGAGAAATCTCCACAAGAGAGCAGGCCATGATGGAGTGCAGCAAGGAGAAAGTAAAAACAGGAAGTAAAGGCATGAAGAGTGTATAATGAAGGTTGGATAAGATGAAGACAAAGAGAGTGTCAGTGTCTTTACGTGTCATCACAAGGCTGATCCTATATATCACCCATATAATGCTCTAATTGTTTCCAGAAGAGTCTAGAAACTGAAATTAAAATTGGTTTAGGGTTTTACTACCATATTTATTTTTATCCTAAAATTCTATTTTTAAAAGGCTTTGCCCCTTCTATCATATACTTATACCTGAATAAAATTTTCTTGTCATTGGGAATGTAGTAATCTCTGATTTCCTTTATGGCAAAGGTGTTACATGGAGTGTCTCGAGAAAGGCATGGGAGTGGAGTATAAGGACCAATGAGGCGCAGTTTAAATCGTGATGCAGATATGTAGTTGTCACCAGTGAACGCTTCAGCCACAAACGTATATCCTTTCTACGAGAAAGAAAAATTACAGAGAAATTTATTCCATGGTTGCCTATCTCTCCAACGTAGAGTATATAACATCACAGTACTAAAAGGCTTCAGTATCTTTACATATGTGTAGATTCCAAACTCTCAATAAATATTGAGTCACTAACATGCTTTGAAATTCCTCTCAGAAAGCATATCCTCTTACATGTTCTCAGGAAAACAATAAATTCTAGAATTTTTCTTTGTGTGGTTCCATAACTATAAAACAAAGTGCTTAACTGTAGTAGATGATTATTACTATGTTTTCTTGTTATTTTTCTAATGCTCCCTGATGCCATTTCCCATGGCACCATCCTGGAGTCACCAATAACGTCCTATTTTATTTATTTTTGTTATCTTTCTAAAATACTAAGATAAGGAAAGCAGAAGAGTTTATAACTGTGTAGTTCTCATAAGAGGATGGGTCCAGCTATCAAATTATCACTTGATCTGATTCCACAAAATCCAGATGTACATCTGGAGATGACCTCTTTAGGTTGGAGGAAAGAGGCAGGTAACAAGCCTGGAAAGTGACTACTTCAGGGTGAAGAACAACGTGGTTCAACATAACTGGGTCTCTGGCCAAGAAGTCAATGAATCAAGAGCACCGTCTCAAGCTAAGATACACAAGTTCACAGTGATTCTGTGTGCATGAAGACAAGATACACAAGTTCACAGTGATTCTGTGTGCATGAAGACAAGATACACAAGTTCATAGTGATTCTGTGTGCACGAAGACAAGATACACAAGTTCACAGTGATTCTGTGTGCACGAAGACAAGATACACAAGTTCACAGTGATTCTGTGTGTATGATTCCAGATGCTCGAAGTGAGGAATGAAAAGGTACGTTTGCCTTTCAGGAGTTCTCTCCTGCATAGGAAGCTTTCTGATGTGCTTAGGTTTCCAGAAACAATACAGCCAGAATGAATACAAAATTTTTAATAGATTTAATAAACATAATATTATGAATTCCAGTATCCATCATGAACGAGAATAGCAACATCAATAAGAGCCTCTTGATTTAATGTTTGATATAAGTCACAAAATAAAGATAAATCACATATGCTAAAATATTTTTTTACCTGCAAAGTGCAGTGCACTGACTCTTTGACGCTTCGTTAGTTGAGCATATAGTACTAACGCATTAAAGAATAAAAACAAAATGACCTAACATTTAGATTGTGTGTGTCCAAAGTAAGTAAATAATTTTAAGGAGAAAAAGTTATAAAGTTGTAGGATAGATGTTGGTAACTGAAGATTTAAAACTCGGCTAGTGATAGAATTATAAGACAGAAACTGGCTATTCTATATTCAGGACTTGCAGAGTAAGAGTTACACTAACATAACATAACATCATACCAAGTACCATGGCTCATATGTGAGTGCAGTGAATCATTATATGTGGTCTTTGAGGAATTATGAAAAAACAATTGAACAAACCATTCTGATTTTTTCAAATCAAAGGAAAGTATGTATTCTGGGTACTGCAGAATAGCAAGTTCAATAATGGGCACCTTATCAAGGCCCTAAAGCATGTTACAAAAGGGATGTCTTGTCAGATTCTGAAATTGCAAAATAGATTTCCAAACACCAGCAGGGTTTACTGGCTTTATTGGGACTAAGACTTCAGTTCTTGCTTGTTAAGTAGACAGGGTGTTTTTGCATTTCAGGAAGACATATGTCAAGACCACTAGTGAATTTCAAATGGGGCAGGATAACTCTTGATGAGCCTGCCACACACACAATTTTTGCTACAGGCTACCAATATGGTAAATATTCAATAGAGTTTGAGACATTACCTATTCAAGGATGTTGAGCTGTTTTTTGAGACCAACAATGGGATACGAGGATAAAACCACATCAAGCGAGTTTATAAAGGCTGCATCAAATTATAGAAAAAGATAAAGAGAAGAGGGGTACCAAGACCACATATGAAAATGTTAAGAGGTTCAACTAAGAGGAATGTTTTCCAAAGTGTGTTCTGTGAAAACATTGAGCCAAAATATTTTATGAAAACAGGTTTCCATTGGGAAATATTGTGTATTTAGAGTTACCGAAAAAAAAAGTCAAGCTTAGTCTGGGGAGATAGTTTCTCACTGTACTCCCAAAAACAGAAACCAATAGAAACCAAACTAAGCACAATCAACACAGTATGCTAAATGTAACAGACTCCTATTTGTCCTCACAAATATTTGTTCTCATTAAATATTGTCTAAAGATCCCTGAAGGAGAGCATATTTCTAAAAGTTGATGGCATCTTTGACATTGATAGAATTCCTCTTTCTAAATAAAACCATCGTTTTGCTATTGATCTATGGGGCTTTAGGTTTCTAATCACAAATTAAATAGATTGTTTCTATTCCAAAAGAAATCTATGTCAAATGACAAACATTCAAAAAATAATCCATGTTCGTGAGGACAGGTTCATCACTGAAGAATTCATTCTTTCTTATAGTGATTGTTTTAACCCAAGATGTTTTTCTGCAGGGAGGTAAGATCATATCATAGGGAAGTAAAGTTCATAAGGTTCTAATCTCACAGTGTAATAAGTATAATAATTATTAATAATATGTAATAATATGCAACATGTAATTAATATATGAATTGCATCAATAATATGTAAGCTATTATTACATATTACATGTTATTATTGATTATTTTCTCATATAAATATGAAACTTGCCAAATTTATTACAAAGTAAAAGTAATTTAAATTCAATCACAGTTTAATAATATCTCCAAATGTAGTAAAATCTGGTGCCAATATCAGGAAAATTCATATCACAGTGACTGGCACTGTGGCTCAGTGGGATAAACCAGCGCCTCTGACATGGCATCTCATCGAAGCACCGCTTTGTGTAGTAGTGCTCTACTTCTAATCCAGCTCCCTGCTAACGGAAAAGAACCAGATGGCCTAAGTGTTTGGTCCCCTGCCACCCTTGTGGGAGATCTGGATGGAGTTCCAGGCTCCTGGCTTCGGCCTGACTCAGCCCAAACTGTTTGGGCCATTTGGGAAGTGAGCCAGTGGACTGAAGATCTCTTTCCCTCTCTCTCTTTCTGTCTTCCCATCTCTGTATATAACTTTGCCTTTCAAATAAATAAATAAATCTTGAAAAAGAAATTTATATCATAAAAATATTTAATAAAATGAGTTTATTAAAATTTAAATTATAATGAAATATTATTAAAACTCAGTAAAAACTCAGAACACATATATAGAACTACACACATATATTAACATCAATTGCATTAAATGAGTACATCCAGAATTTAACTGCCTTAATTCTTAAGATGTTTCTTAAAATCTCTAAGCCAGCTTAAAAGAGCTATTATATTTTTATGGGTTTAGTCTATTTAAAATTTATCTTTCGTTCTTAGAAATTCAGTATTCATTAGACAGATAAAAAATGCATAGAATCATAGGCCAAAGTGAACTTCAGGCATCTATTACAACCAAAACCCAAATGGAAAAAAAATACAAAGTTAAAGAATGGAAGACGAGAGCTAAAGCAGATCTCTCGATTTCCTGTCTAGGTATACCCTGCTCTTTGTCATGATTCCCTCTTAGAGGACATGATTGAAACCATGATGATACAATTTACAGATACAGAACCAACATGGTTTGACAAAGTCAGCCCAGGGTTTATATTCAGCAGAAATAACATGCCAAATGCTTTTGTTTGCTGAAAGAATAGGGATGATGGGTGGTGGGTGGCTGTGTAATCCCAGTCTTCTGAAATACAAGTATTAAGATTAGAATAAAAAGCCAATAGGGAAAAGAGGCAGCTATCTGGTTTGGTCAGAAATAGGACAAAATAGACTCATCAGATTAATGTCTGTTTTAAGCTTTCTATGATTTTATAATTTCAGTAAGTAGAAATTCTAACACTTTCTTTTCATTATACTTTTATGGGGGAGAAGGAAAAAGAAGACTGAAAAGCAGAAAATACTCCAGTATTCACACTATTTCCTGATATCATACAAATGGGACTTAATAGGGAAAGAACAGAACCCCGCTCTCTGTTCAAGTGCATTGAAAGAACCTTTGGCTAATCTTTTCTTGGGCTCTCGATAAGCTTATGGTTCGTCACTGTCATTCTACCACAGGGGAGAACGAAGGTTACACTTACCTTATTCTTGGTATAAAGATAAGGCACAACTTTTTGGAACACTTTGGGCACTTGTTCCAGAGTGTCATTATTCACAACGTGCAGCATACAGACTGGGAGTGTAGAATATATTTTGGGAACCAAAATCATATCTTGAGGAACCAAAAATGTTTCTCTGTAAGTACAAAAGCATGAACTTTCCCTTGACATGATCATAAAGAAAACTTGAAGTTAGATTTAACGCCAAGAAGTTTAGAAAGTTTCAAGTTTCAAATAACCACAAGGCAGGCACATCATATGCCCTTTAAAGTTATTTTTAAAAATTCCAGTATTTACATATAAATGTAAAACTTCAGTAATAAATTCCATTTTGTAAGTAATTTATGACTTGCGCTTAATATGCTATTGCTGGGGCTGGCGTCGTGGCGCACTAAGTGAATCTCTGCCTGCGGAGCCAGCATCCCATATGGGCTCTGGTTCTAGTCCCAGCTGCCTCTTCCAGTCCAGCTCTCTGCTGTGGCCTGGGAAAGCAGTAGAAGATGGCCCAAGTGCTTGGGCCCTTGCACCTGCATGGGAGACCAGGAAGAAGCACCTGGCTCCTTGCTTTGGATCGGCGCAGCGCGGGTGGTAGTGGCCATTTGGGGAGTGAACCAATGGAAGGAAGACTTTTCTCTCTGTCTTTTTCTCTCACTGTCTGTAACTCTACCTGTCAAATAAATAAATAAAATCTTTAAAAAATATGCTATTGCTTAGAAATTAAAATAATTTTATATACAAACATTAATTATTATATAATAAGCTCATAAAAAGGTATAAAACTATGTAATATTCTTTTTTTTAGGAAAAACAGATAAAAATGTTTATAATATCTAACTCACATGTAGCAAGTGTAGAAGAATTTTGACTGTTCTGGAACCAACCTAGAAGTTGGTACTTTTTACTATTATCAATAAAACTACAGATCTATTGAAACTATGCACTTTACCCTATGGAATGTATAAGAATTTCCTGTCAATCCACAATTTACAAATATGGATGCTATCATTTTTCAGTGTATGATAACTTCACCTGAACACCAAAAACCAAGTATTTGGTGGCTGATCTGGATAAGTCACAGTATAGTCAGCAAAAGCAATCTTAGTTTCTTCATCTTGAAAGCACGGATAAGATTCAATTGACTTGCATTTGCTTTTAAACATTAGTCTAGAAATATAAAAATAAATAATCAATGACAAAGGCCAAATTAAAAGTGGATTGCATTTACAATAAAGAAATAGGCACAAATAGCATACAGTGTTACAGGCAATTGTTTGCTGGATTGAATTCTTGATCAAAGGCAAGTTATGTGGATCATGGTGCCTGGTGCCAAGCTAGAGGGTCATATTTCAGGCTCAACATTAAAGAAGTCTCTCAAAGGTACCTAAAGTTACGTAAAGATTTTAGCTAAAGGACAACATTATTCATGATCAAGGGAGTTATAAAAGTTCATTGATAGCAAATTAGAAGCTAAGTTCAAGCTCTAAGTAATCTAGAAACAGGCAAACTAGCAATAAAACCTGGTGGAAGTCACCTAAAAGTCTAGAATTGAGGTAGAGAAATGAGATAGAGTGGAATTTAACATTAAGAATGGGTTTGGAAAAATAAATTCTAAAAAACTAGGACCATGAAAGGGGAGAGTGCTAGGGTTTTGTCCTCTGCTTCTTCTAGCTCATGGGGTTTTAAATGGTTAAAGCATTATAAAGAGGTCTCTTCCTGTTGTGGCATATTCCAGCACACGATGGAACAGATAATATAATGAGTCTTCCAGGTTTTATCCTTCCCATTCTTCCAGAAACTGGATTTAGCTTTAGTAGCACCAGGAATACAGGGTCTTTTATACAACATTTGAGGCATTAGCTGAGATAAATACCATTGTGACCATAGAAAATGATTCTCCATTTGAGGTCTAGATAGAGAGAGCAGTGTTCTTGGCTTCCTCCAGGCAGATGGTTTATTTTTCTGGCAGTGGGAAGCAGTCACCGAGTTTCTCACGGAGGATAGAATTCACATATACCATTTGATTTTTGGTGTATGGTAGTGGGAGAAAATATACAAGGTTATGCGTGGAGGGATTTTAAAAGATATTTAAAGTGGTGACAAGAATGAAGAGTAGGATGAGTATGTGTCCTGGGTTCCCTGAGATACTCATTTTTGTTTATATTGCTTGAATAAGTACCAGTATCTACACATTTTCCTTGTCCAAGCTTCCCAGTTTGGATGAAAACTACATGACCTCCCAACTAGGGACTATAATGCGGTTTTCTGCGAATGTGGAGCACCCCAGCAGGCACATGGAGGTCAGCCTTATCTAAATATTGGTATTGGCTGAGCCAACACAAGCATTAATCAAGTCATTTGGGGAATTGAATTTAATGGTATATGTCAGTATTTGAAAATAAAGGTGAGGTAGAGAATTTCCAAGCACTTGCTGCACTCCCCATATATTCTACCCTTTTTCTATAAACCTCAAGAAATCCTAATAAATTTAGAGGCTCAAACTCCTGTTGTACCATAAGGAGCTTCTTAAATGACCCAGAGACATATCCTTGTAAGATTTAACCTAAGATGTAGTCTGGTCAGATGCTTATTAGAGGAGCTCAGTTTTAACACATCATTTACATGAATATGAGGAGTAGGACCTCACACAGAGATCCTGTTTATGCTCTTTGTGTGCATCCATGCAGTTGGGCTAAATTGCAAGAAATATATTGGACTAAATCTTAATACTAAATCAAATTGGACAGAGAGCGAGAGCAAGAGCGAGAGATGGTTAAATTCAGCTTCGCAAAGTGGATTTAGGGAAGTTCTGCCCATATAGTGTTGGGAATGCAAGTTGAGACTTCAGGACCCCAAAATTCCACATGTATTAGTAATGATGTTATCAGTATTTGTAATAACTAACATTTTGTAGCTGTTCAATCTGTAGCATTGTGCTAAGTACTCCTCTTGTGTTACCTTTCCAGTTTTATCAGGGAACGATATTATGAGGTAGACACAAGAGAAATTAAAAATGTTTATGGAAAATGTACATTATGAGAAAAATTTTGCCTAGCATGAAAAAAAATTGCACCAAAATAAGGATCTTTTAATTGGATTTTTCCATGAACTTTTGGAAATATCTTTGTATTATCCCTACATTACAAATAAAAGAAACTAAGTTCAGAGAGGGTAAGAAACTTACCCTTGGACATACATCTTGTAATCAGTAGAGTTGGGATTAGATTTAGGTCTTACATCTAAAGATGCCTTCCTGATGGGTAACTACTGCCTATTAGGGGGAAGTAGCTTGAAATGTTCCTGCCATTTGAGCTTAAACAATAGTCTGGCTTTTTTTTTTTTTTTTTTGCCTAATAGTTTTGGGTGTAAATTCAAACTGTAGATAGAGCATGGCTTCTGCATATGATATTGGCTGAAATGCTGGGAAATGCTTTTAGCTTTTAGGAAAAGACCGTATATTTGGTAAAAAGCACCAGCCCCCTCATGCTTGTGTTTCAAATGCACTTCATGGGACATAGATCAATCTACCTTGTAGGGGAGCTTGCTTTTCAGTAAATTGTTTCCTTGACAATTAGTTGTAGGATCTGACACAGAGCTCTTCCCATGGTAGGCTCCATATTGCAGGTACAAGTTGGAAAGATTTGTGCTCTCTGCACAAGCCTATATAGTTGGAATTTTAGACAGAAATATTCTGTTTGTGGAAAGTAGTTAAGAATTCTGGAACAAATGCTAATCAGCCTGGAGTGATCGATCAGGCAAAAGCAGTGTCTGTGGGTTTAATTTAGAATGAGGTAAGTGAAGCATTCACACTCAGGTTTAAGTAAATGTGGAGAGAAAATTTTGATATTTGGCTGATTGTGGATTTTTTCACTAGATTTAGGTATAAAATTTGCTGGATAATTTCCTATTAGCCTTTTGCTTATACATAGAAATTCAATTGTGATTTCTGATAACTCTTATATATAGACCCTTTTAAAATTATCTGATTAATTTTAGTAGCTTATATAGGTTTCTTGGTATTTTTCTACTTATGAAATTATATAACGTGTTAACATTTGAAGTTTTCATTAATTCCTTTAATTAATTTGTGTATAATAAATACATGTTATTTTAATATACATTGCATATAAATATATCTATAAGTACATGTATATATAATTTTATATATATCATGTTATTTTATTTTCATTCAGATTATTCTGTCTTGTGAACATATTTTGTGACCAATTTTTCTAAGGCTTGTTTGGGGAATGTTGTCTTCCAGGGCTTGCACTTGATTAGTTTAACTATTTACTCCTTTAGTCTGCCAGGTTCTAAATGTTAATTTTTGTCTTATCAACACTAAAGATTTCAGAAATCCATAGTTTAGTTATCAGAGATTTTATGCTTAGAATCTAAGATGTGTGCAGTCAAGACAGTAAAAAGTACCATAGAAATGTTTTAAATAAAATTCTGTGGAAGTTCAGAAGCGTGAGTGAATGCGGAGTTTGAAAGACTAGGGAAAAATCGAACAACATAGTAAATTTAATGGGCTCTTGAAGGATATAGCATCTACAATAAGAAATGTCATCACGTTGATTTACCTTAAGAGAGAAAGTGCATATTGCTCTAGATTCAGTTCCAGAATAGCCCAAACTCTTTGAAGAGTATCTGCAACAATGGTATTTTCCCTTGTGTCTAAAAATAGTAATGAAAAGAACAGTATTAAATCTCTCAGATGTGTGCAAGATCGTCTTTTCCACAGTCCCTGTTTTAAAGGTGGAGATATTGAAACTCACAAATAAAGTGCTATGTAAAGTTATAGGTTTTATTAGCAGAAAATCATGTTTAAGATACAAAGCTGTATACTCCAAGCCTAGGCTTCTGCTCATCACATCATGCTGTTTCTCTTGATCATTATTTAACATCATAACGTGTACTTGTATCTAATTTATGGTACATAAAGAGATCTTATGTTACACCAATATTTCCTGATCAAAGTTAACCCAATGACTTGTCTTAAAAAAAAAAATGGCTAGGGAGCTGGGATTGTGGCTTAGCAGGTTTAGCCTCTGCCTGCGACACCAGCATCCTGTAGGGGCACCAGTTTGATTTCTAGATCCTCCCCTTCTGATTCAGCTACCTGCTAATGGCCTGGGAAAATTAGCAGAAGATGGCACAAGTGCTTGGATCCTTGCACTCATGCGGGAGACCTGGATGAAGCCCCAGGTTCCTGGCTTCGGCCGTGCCCAGATGAGGCCATTGTGGTCATTTGGGGAGTGAACCAGTTGAAGGAAGATTTCTTTCTCTCTCCTCCTCTCTAACTTTGCCTTTCAAATAAATAAAATAAATGTTACAAACATGACTAATAGAATTCCAGTAAAGCACAATCTACTGCATTATCCACAAGTTCCTTGGACATTGATCATTTTGAGTAAACTTATTTTTTAGAATTCACTTCCAGCATTTCATCAATCTCTTTGTCTTCACATTCTAATATTGAAGTATTGTTGTGTTCCTTTTGGGGTGTCATATTGTTTTCCTTGTTATTTTTTTTCAATTCTCTTTATATACAGAAGATCAGTTTAGTATATATTAAGTAAAGAATTCAACAGTTTGCCCTCACATAGCAACACAAAGTGAAAAATAGTGTTGGAGTACTAGTTATAGTATTAAATCACAATGTACAGCACATTAAGGACAGAGATCCTACATGATATTTTTTTTAAAAAAAATTGATTTTCTATGCAATTTCCAATTTAACACCAAGATTTTTTTTTTCATTTTCAATTATCTTTATATACAGAAGATCGATTCAGTATATACTAAGTAAAGATTTCATCAGTTTGTACCCACACAGAAACACAAAGTGTAAAAATACTGTTTCAGTACTAGTTATAGCATTATTTCACATGGGATAACACATTAAGGACAGATCCCTCATGAGACGTAAGTACACAGTGACTCCTGATGTTGATTTAACAATTTGACACTCTTGTTTATGGCGTCAGTAATCTCCCTAGGCTCTAGTCATGAGTTGCCAAGGCTATGGAAACCTTTAGGGTTCGCCAACTTCAATCTTATTCCAACAGGGTCATAGTCAAAGTGGAAGTTCTCTCCTCCCTTCAGAGAAAGGTGCCTCCTTCTTTGATGGCCCCATTCTTTCCACTGGGATCTCACTCACAGAGATCTTTCATTTAGGTCTTCTTTTTTTTTTTTTTTCAGAGTGTCATGGCTTTCCACACCTAAAATACTCTCATGGGCTCTTGAGCCAGATCTGAATGCCTTAAGGGCTGATTCTGAGGCCAGAGTGCTATTTAGGACATCTGCCCTTCTATGAGTCTGCTGTGTATCTCGCTTCCCATATTGGATCATTCTCTCCCTTTTTGATTCTATCAGCTAGTATTAGCAGACACTAGTCTTGTTTGTGTGATCCCTTTGACTCTTAGATCTATCAGTGTGATCAATTGTGAACTGAAGTTGATCACTTGGACTAGTGAGATGGCATTGGTACATGCCACCTTGATGGGATTGTATTGGGATCCCCTGGCACGATTCTAACTCCATCATTTGAGGTAAGTCCGATTGAGCATGTCCCAGATTGTACATCTCCTCCCTCTCTTATTCCCACTCTTATATTTCTTTTTTTTTTATTTTTGACAGGCAGAGTGGACAGTGAGAGAGAGAGAAGGAGAGAAAGGTCTTCCTTTGCCGTTGGTTCACCCTCCAATGGCTGCCGCGGACAGCGCGCTGCGGCCGGCACACCGCGCTCATCTGATGGCAGGAGCCAGGTGCTAGGTGCTTTTCCTGGTCTCCCATGGGGTGCAGGGCCCAAGCACTTGGGCCATCCTCCACTGCACTCCCGGGCCACAGCAGAGGGCTGGCCTGGAAGAGGGGCAACCGGGACAGAATCTGGCACCCCGACCGGGACTAGAACCCGGTGTGCCGGCGCCGCAAGGCGGAGGATTAGCCTGTTGAGCCACAGCGCCGGCCCCCACTCTTATATTTCACAGGGATCACTTTTCAGTTAAAATTTAAACACCTAAGAATAATTGTGTGTTAACTACAGAGTTCAACCACTAGTACTAGAATTTTAAAAAAAATACTAAAATGGATAAAGTATTACATTGTGCAACAAGAGTCAGGACAAGGGCTGATCAAGTCAGTGTTTCTCATAGTGTCCATTTCACTTTTTCTTGTATTTCTGTGTTTATTGTTAGGCATTTGTGAAAACACTTGTTGGCTTTCTCCTCTTATGGATTTCATCTTTGAACTATATCTCTGTGGCTTAGTGAAGTATGTTCTTCAATGAGTATCCATAGGTGCATGCTGGGTGAAGCCAGAGATCTCTGGATAGTGCTCAAGCTGGGGGAAGAGTCCAGGGTAACACCAGTGTTGGGCACTGTAAATCTCTATTGTCAGCAGGGGCAGGGTATAATCACCTCTGCTGGCATAATCAAAACCTCAACTCCTCTATTTCAAGGTACATGAACAATGCAAATAATCTGTGTGGTCCTCAGTGTGAGCATGGAACCCTGAAACAAATACATAAGATAAATCCATTCATAGATGAAAAGTTTTTTTTTTTTCTGATAGAGATATTGAAGAAAAACCAAACTGAAATATTAGAAATGAAAAATTCAATAAGTCAAATTGAAAATATAGTAGAATGCCTTAACAACAGATTTGTTGAGGCAAAATAAAGAATATCTGACCTAAAGTTCCTTGGAAATATCTCAATCAGACCAGAAGAGAGGAAAAATTAGAAAAACTTAAAACAGTGTTCAAGATTTATAGGGTACTATAAATGACCCAGCATATGGGTCTTAGAAGCTCCGGAAGGTGTGGAAAGACAGAATGAATTAGAAGGCCTATCCACCAAAATAGTAGCAGAAAACTTCCCTAATTTGGAGAAAGAAATGGACACTCAAGTACAGTAAGCACACAGAACTCCTAGCAGACACGATCAGCAAAGATCTTCATGACACTAATTATAGTAAAATGCTCAACAATAAAACATAAAGATTCTAAAGTGTGCACGAGAAATGCCAGATCCCTAAGAAGACCTCAATTAGAGCATCAGCTGATTTCTTGTCAGAAACCCTACAGACAAGGAGAGAATGGTGAGACATAGTCCAAGCCTTAAAAGAAAAGAACAAAAAAACCTGTCAACTTGGAATACTGTACCCTGCAAGCTCCCATTTATGAATGAAAGTGAAATAAAGACCTTCCAAAACAACAGAAATTTAAGGAATCTGTCACTGCTTGTCCAGTCTTTCAAACTATTCTTAAGACAGCTACATGCAGAAATTGAGAATGATAGTCAACATTATGAAAGAATGTGAAGGCAGAAAACAATCTCTTAGTAAAAGCACAAAGGAAATCCAAAGCAAATAGTAGGAATATTTATGGGGAAATGACAGGAAAAAGTTGCTACATATCAATAATAACCCTGAATGAAAAATGGCCTTTATTCTGCATTTAAAAGACACTGACTAGCTGAAAAGGCAAAAAGAAAAAAATAGGACCCATCTATTTTCTGCCTATAAGAAACACACCTCACCAACAAAGATACACACAGATTGAACATGAAGGGATGGAAAAAGTTATTCCATCCCACTGGAAAGCAAAAACTAGTAGGTGTAGCCATCCTGATATCAGACAAAATAGATTTCAACACAAAAACTGTTAAAAGACTCAAAGAAGGGAATTATGTAATGATTAAAGGATTAATTAAACAGGAAGATGTGACTATAATAAATGTATATGCACCCAATGCCAGGGCACCTAACTATTTAAAACAAATGTGAATGGATATAAAGGGAGACATAGACTCCAATACAATAGTAATGGGTAATTTCAACATTCCCACTTTCATCAATGGACAGATCAACTAGTCAGAAAATCAATACCAACAACAACAAAAGAGAGCTAATCGACACTATGGGTCAGATCGACCTAATTGACATCTACAGAACATTTCATCCCACAGTTGAAGAATAAAATTTCTTTTCATCAGTGCATAAATTTTTTTCTAGGATAGAGGACAAAATACAAATAGCCAAGGGAGACATGAAAAAATCCTCAGGATCACTAGCCATCAGGAAAATGAAAATAAAAAACACAACGAGGTTTCTCTTCACCCCAGTTAGAATGGCTATCATCCAAAAATGAAAAAAAAAACAATAAATATTGGTGAGGATAGGGCCAAAAGATACCCTAATCCACTGCTGGTGGGAATTTAAAGTAGTATAATCATAATGGAAGATAGTATGGAGATGCTTTGGAGATACGAAAATAGATATATCATATCACTCAGCCATCACACTCCTGGAATTTACACAAATGAAATGAAGTCAGAATATGAAAGTGTAAAAAAAGGCTTAATGCTTCCTCAAATATGAAGTTTAACAAAGAAAAAGCAAAAGACCCTAGTTTAGTGAGAATGCAGGCAAGGGCTATAAACAATTGAGTAGAAAAATGTCCATTTCAGCCTTATACAGTAAATTTTAAAGTAATCACAGGACATTAAAATTATGGTAGTATAACAATCTGTAACTGTCGGTCTGACAAAGGTATAAAGCAAAGCTTTTGTTTACTAATTTTTTATTTTTTTAATTTTAGCTCCAACATACAGGGGAAATATACGGTATTTTCTTTCTGTGTCCAGCTTATTTCACTCAACATGATGTCTTTCAGTTGCTTCCATTTTGATGCAAATGGTAGAATTTTATTCTTTTTTAGTGCTGAATATTCCAGTGGGGTGTATGTGTGTGTGTGTGTGTGTGTGTATCACATTTCTTTATCCATTAATTTGATAATTGACACTTTAGTTGATTCCATATCTTGGCTATTGTGAACACGGCTGCTATAAACATGGCAGTGCAAGTATCTCTTTGATGCACTGTGTTGAATCGTTTGGGTATACACACATATATACCCAGTAGCGGGACTGCTGGATCATATGATGAATCTACTTCTAGATTTTTAAGAAATCTCCAAACTATTTTTCACAGTGGCTGCACTAATTTACATTCCAACCAATGGTATATAAGTGTTCCCCTTTCTCCACATACTCACCACCATTTGTTACTCTGTCTTTTGGATTTTAGCCATTCTGACAGGGTGAGGTGATATCTCATTGTGGGTTTTGCTTGTATTTTCTTGATAATTAGTGATGTTGAACATTTTTTCATATATTTGTTGGCCATTTCTATTTCTTCTTTTGAGAACTGTTTGATGAGGTCTTTTGCCCATTTCTGAACTGGATTGGATTATTGTTGCTATGTTTACTGGGTCTGGATATTAATCTTTTGTCAGATAAGTAGCTCACAAATAATTTCCCCATTCTGTTGGATGCCTCTTTAGTCTATTGATCATTTCCTTTGCTGTGCAAAAACTTCTGACTATGAGGTAATCCCATTTGTTTAGTTTGTTTAGTTTTGTTTTGTTGCCTGTGCGTTGGGGGTCTTGTCTGAGAAGTTGTTCCCTGTATCAATGCCTTGGAGTACTTTTCTAAATTTTCTTCCAAAAATTTCAAAATTAGGATCTTTGACCTATCCTGAGTTGATTTTTGTATATGGTGAGAGGTTTGACTCTAATTTCATTCTTTAAGACATATACATCCAGTTTTTCCAGCACTGTTTGTAGAAGAGATTATCCTTATTTCAATGTATGGTATGAGCACTTTTATCAAAAACCAGTTGTTTCTAATTTTTCCAGATTAATTTCTAGACTCTCTGTGTTCTGTACCATTGATACCTGTTCTGTATTTTATTAAAACAGCCAGTACCATGCTGTTCTAATTACTAGTCTTATAGTATGCTTTGAAGTCAGGTATTATTATGCCTCTAGATTGAATTTTTGCTCAGGATCACTTTAGTCTTTCTGGGTCTTTTGTGATTCAATAGGAATTTTAGCGTTGTTTTCTAATTCTGTAAGAATAAGAATACCATTGGTATTCTGATAGGGTTGCATAGAAAATATGTTGCTTTAGGAAGTACAGACATATTGATGATATCAATTCTTCCAATTCATGAGCAAGCAGTATTTTTCCATTTTTTGTGTCTCTGATGATTTCATCAACACTTGATAATTTTCATTGCATAGATCTTTCACTTCATTGGCTAAATTTATTCATAAATATTTGGATTTTTTGTGGCTATTGTGAATGGGATTTCTCTTTCAGTGAGCTCATCATTAGTGTATAAAAATGCTAGTAGTTTGTGTATGTTTATTTTGTAACCTGAAACTTTTCTGAACTGGTTTATCAGTTCTGATAGCTTTTGGGTGGAATGTATAGGTTTTCCAATATACAATATTATGTCATCTGCAAATATGTATAGTTTGACTTCCTCTTTTCCAATTTTCATATTCTTTATTTCTTTCTCTTCCTTAATTGCTCTTGCTAAAACTTCTAGTGCTATATTTAAAACGAATGGTGCAAGTAGACATTCTTATTCCAGATATAAGGGGAAATGCTTCCAGCTTTTCACCATTCAGTATAATATTAGATGTTGGTTTATAATCTATATCTTTATAATTTCTAGGTAGTTTCCTTCTATACCTAATTTGTGTAGGTTTTTTTTTTTATCATGAATAGGTATTGAAACTTATCAGATACTTTTTCTACAGCTATTGTGGTGACCATATGGTTTTTGTTCTTCATTCTGTTGATGTGATTTATGATATTTATTGTCTTGTGAATATTAAACCACCTTGATTTTCTGGGATTAATCCCACTTGATTGTGTGCTATATAATATTTTTGTGTGGTTTTTTTGTTTGCTAGTATTTTTTTATCTTTGCATCTATGTTCATTAAATATATAGGTCTGTATTTTTCTTGTGTCATGCCTGATTTTGGTATCATGGTGATACTGACCTCATAAAAAGAGTTTCACAGAGCCCCATCTTGTTAGTTATTTTGGAATAGCTTGAAAAGTATTGAAGTTTTTACCTGTAGTTTTTATTGCCCAGGTGATCAGTTTGACTATTCTCATTAAATGGCTTGAGTAGAAACTTTACAATAAAATATTTCAACATATTTAAATAATTTTTGTTGGAGATAAAGCTTTTCTTATCAAAATGTCAATACAAATCAACGAATGAAAATGATTCAGTGTATTTTCTTCATCTGCCATGTTTCATTTTAAGCCTTTTTAGACCTTTTAACAAAAATATTTTAGTTCATATACACAAATATATATTATTTAATAAACATTAAGAACACAGTTAAAATGCTTTTTATGTTTTATAAAAGTATATCACTACAGTTATACCTGAAAATTTGTATAGATTTCATTCATTCACTTCTTTGAAATGCATTCTAAGAATTTTACAACATCCTTGGCTTAGCTGGATCTCAAAAATTATCCTGCTAGGCACTGGATAAGGAAGATTGGTTCTTTGTCTTTAAAGAGTTCACAAAAGATGGTGGAAAAAGCAGATGATTCACTCATTTCCTTCCTTCCTTCTTTCCTTCCTCCCTCCTTCACTCTCTCCCTTCCATTTATTTATTTGAAATTAGAAAGAAGAGAGGGAGAGGGAGAGTGAGGAGCGGTGGAGGGGGGGGGGAGAGAATGAATGATCTATTCACTGGTTGACTTCCCAAATGGTTGCGACAGCCAGGGTTGAGTCAGGCCAAAGCAGGAAGAAAAGAGCTCCATCCTGGTCTCCTTTTTGGGTGGCAGGGGCCCAAGAACTTTGGCCAACATATTCTGCCTTTGCAGGCACATCAACAGGAAGCTGGATCAGAAGCAGAGCAGCTACGACTCAAATGAGAACAATGATATAGGATGACGGTGTTATAAGTGGCAGTTTAACCCACTGTGCCACAATGTCAATGGCTCATTCTTTCTTTAATCCAGAATTTATTGAGTGTTAACCGTGTGTCAGACACTGTGTTAAAGTTGAGAATATGAAATTTCCTGTGGACAAACTTCTTGACTTCTGAGAATTTCAGTATTTTTAGAACTAAAACTAGGCCGGCGCAGTGGCTCAACAGGCTAATCCTCCGCCTTGCGGCGCCGGCACATCGGGTTCTAGTCCCGGTTGGGGTGCCGGATTCTGTCCCGGTTGCCCCTCTTCCAGGCCAGCCCTCTGCTGTGGCCCGGGAGTACAGTGGAGGATGGCCCAAGTGCTTGGGCCCTGCACCCCATGGGAGACCAGGAAAAGCACCTAGCACCTGGCTCCTGCCATCGGATGAGTGCAGTGCGCCGGCCGCAGTGCGCCATCCGCAGTAGCCATTGGAGGGTGAACCAACGGCAAAGGAAGACCTTTCTCTCTGTCTCTCTGTCTCACTGTCCACTCTGCCAGTCAAAAAAAAAAAAGAACTAAAACTAATTAGCTGTATTAATATTTTCATTAGCATACATACATATTTATTACTATAGACATAGTTTATTTTATAAATGATTGGAAAATTGTACCTGGTGTCCTGGCTTTCAGAAGTGATCTAAGGTAAGACCCTCTCCACATGGCTTGAATTTTAATTGCAGCTGATACTTCCTCAGGAGAATACTCTTTCTCATTGGTTGGCATAGAATATTTCACATCCATCCATTCCGCTGGAAAGATGAAAGCAAACTTAGGATTTAAAGTTATATTTAACCATTCTTCCAAGTTTCAGTGCCTTCACCCTCTGACATATGAAATGCCACAATGATAGATGCAGCACTACAGGCATTCCTCCATATTCACTCATTACACATCCACAGAATCAGCCAATTGCTCATGGAAAAAAAATGTGTCTGTATTGAACAGGTACAGGTTTTTCTCATCATTATTCCCCAAATAATACAGTGTCCAACTCTTTATGCAGGATTTACACTGTACCTGGTATTATAATATTATAATATAATATATATAATATATTATAATATTATTATATTATATATGAATATAATATATATGAATATAATATTATAATTTAGAAATGGTTCAAAGTATAAGAGAGGGTGTGGGCAGGCTGTATGCAAATGCTATGAACTTTAGTATCCACAGATTGTGATATCCAGGGGGGTCCTGTATCCACTTCCTCCATGGATTCAGAAGAAAAACTATTTTCAGCATCACTCAGTGTGCTTTTTAGAGTGGAAACACTCTGTGGAAGGGAAGTATATGAAACATTGACATCTTATTGAAAAACTACTGTTCTATAAAAATCATCCAAGTTTCTCTCAAAAAATGAAGGGAAATGGGCCGGCACTGCAGCTCATTAGGCTAATCCTCCACCTGTGGCGCCGGCACCCTGGGTTCTAGTCCCAGTTGGGGCACTGGATTCTGTCCCGGTTGCCCCTCTTCCAGGCCAGCTCTCTGCTGTGGCCAGGGAGTGCAGTGGAGGATGGCCCAGGTCTTTGGGCCCTGCACCCCATGGGAGACCAGGATAAGCACCTGGCTCCTGGCTTTGGATTGACGCAGTATGCAGGCTGCAATGCACTGTCCATAGCGGCCACTTGGGGGGTGAAAGAATGGAAAAAGGAAGACCTTTCTCGCTGTCTCTCTCTTTGTCACTGTCTAACTCTGCCTGTCAAAAATAAAAAAATTAAAAAAAGAAAGCAAATGTTAAAATGGTAGGAACAGAGACAGATCATGGAGAGGAGGAAAGTGGGGTTAGTGGGTTAGAAAATCTTTCCAAAATTCCTCAATTGCACCATACAGATCAGTGACATTCCTGTTTGTTAAGGTTAGGAATGAATTCTGGGCTACTTGGGAAATATGTGTGGTAGGGATCAGAGTAGGGGATCATTAGCAGATCTCTGAGGCTCCTTGAGCTTCCCTGAGCACAGCTTGAACCCCATGAGTATCCAAACAAACCCGTTCCACCTGCTCACACAAATTTCAAGAACACTATTCTCAAATTGTTTTTCAGTCAAATATCTAAAATTGATCAATACCTAGAGAAACCTCTTCCAAGGAGGAATCAAGTAACTCCACGTCCAAAACCATAGCACGGAATGCAAATTTGAAGTTTGCAGGAGGTTTTGTTAACTGAGCCTTTTTCATTAAACGCCATAAGGAAATATGAAATACCTAAAAAGAGAATACACTTATGCTTTAACTAAGAAAATATCATGACTTGACAAGGGAGGTTCGAAAATTTTTGGTACGTTAAAGAAAATTGCTTTCAGATAGACACACAATCTAACAGAAGACTCTCTGAAGTATGACTCACCCAGAAAGAGACCAAAATCATCATTTGAATATTTCTAATTTGTAAAATTGAGTCCCAACAACAATCCGTACAATACACATCAGCCAAAATATAGTGTTAGGCTGGCTGAAGAGATAGAGGACAAAATGAAAATATGATCCTTATGCTTAAGTGAAATAACATTTTCTATCAATTCCAGCATATTTTTCATATGCTACAAAATTAAAGGAAAAATGTAAGGACTTTGCCTGACTTTCTTACCATTAAGGAGTATTTTCTTTGCACTGAAAAAGCCCTTTTATATGTATTTAGACAAAGATTTTGCTTCAGATGTCACATAGCTGTGTTAATTCAAAATATAAAATGGAGATGTTTTGTTACTAAAATAGCTCTCTTGAGTCTAAGTATTGCAGGTACAAAGGCTCCTTACATATCAAATCAGGGGTTGTCACAAAAGGCCTTGGCACAGCAAAATCTTGTCAGCAGGGATGAGACTATGCATGGGCCCAACAGCAGACTCTCATTCACCCAGGCTCAATGGCCTAACCTGCCCAAGGCAGAACCAGACTCTGATCATTTGATATGGTTCCGTCCTTGGAGGAGGTCAGCCAGTCACTTGGTGACAGGTTGATTTCAGTGGACTTCCAGCAAGGTGCTAATGATTCACCATTACTAGAATTCGCACTCACTGAAAATAGGAATTTGTTTTTTCGTGTCCCTAAGCCTCTTACCAGCATCATTATCCAGGATGTTCCAGAAATATATATGGCAGACATGGGACCCAGCCTAACATATTAAAGGACATAGTATCCAGTGAGGATTTGACCATTGGAAATAGTCTAGGGTCCATTGGCCTAACATTTACCAGAGACAGAATTGACAAAATTCCTGCTAGATTGGAATGGCACATGAAGGGCTGAGCTAAGATATGAAATGACACCTGTGGTGTGCATCTGCTGACTCAAAGGCCCATTTGTGCTGCTGTATCTGCGGAGGTGAAACATTTAGGCATGGAATTCAAAACTTGGAAGGAGGATTGGCCTCTCTTCCTACCATTTGCAATGACCCATTTGTAGAATCTGTGCTGTATTCCTCACCACAAGGGTTTGCTGGATTGGAGGGCCGGATTCTTGGGGGTGGGACTCAAGAGATGTTTTCCCCAGAGAATACAGTATGACTTACAATAATAGGCCAAGACACAGGCCAGGTTGCTTTGAGAATTGATATAATGGGTTAGGAAGAAAATTCATGTTGATTGTCATGAACTATTAGGATACCTGCTACTTAACAGGCAGGGGAATTTTGTCTGGAACTTGCTAAGCTATTTCTTGGTGCTTCTGCAGTGAATGTATAATTGTAGCAACCATGTCATGACAGAAAATGGCAACCAAGGTCTTGTATCCATCAGGACTGAAGGTGTGGATCACCCTCCAGACAAGCAGCTAGAAGTGATAGCTGTAGAAAGATCTAGAATGAATGGTAGAGGGTGGAGATGTAAACCCCCAATCATGGCTTCTGGGTGCCAGTGGAAACAATAGACTTCTTTTCATATGGTGAATTAATCATTTATTTGTTTGATTTTAGAGCTGATCAGCTACCACCTGAATTGATGAATGACAGACTTTACTTTTTCTGGGGGTGGTGGTGGTGGTGTCTTAAGTAGGCTGGCCCTTGAGGTAGGTCATGGCAAATATTGCTTGTATAATACTCATGTCCTGGGAGAGCAGTTCTCAACTGGGGGTGCTTTTTCCTGCTCTCCTTGATCCGTACTAAGGTTGCCAGGTACAATATAGGAAGTTGTAAGGGTAGGTACAAAATAAAAATAAGAAACTAAATTCTCTCTGTGGAAAATGAGAGACTGAAACCCACAACTCCCTTTTTTCTTAAAATATTTACTTTAGCAATCTTAACATTGTTACATTCTTAAAAATGTACATAAAATTCTTTGGAAGCCACATAAGCCTTTTGCCAGTTTTACAACCCAGAAAGGGTTTTCTCATGCATCTGGGGCCATCTATGAACTATTTTTCACAAATGGTGCTATCAAGTTCTTTTTCTTGAGGACTAGTTATTGTTTATCTTGAGAGTGTATGTGTAATGGGTTGCAATTCCTTGGCTACATGAAAGTGTGAGTTTTCTTTCTTTGTAACCTCTTATCTGAGTGCTTTGCATTCTGGCTTAATGCTTCCTCAGCAGTAAAACTGTCTTTTCCTCTTCTACCTCTGTGAATAATCTTCTAGGTAGGGAAATGAATTTTTTCTTAAATATGTATCTCCAATAACACCCATATTCAGTTAAATTTGAATAACATATAAAATGAATTTTAGTATAAGTTTTTGGTAAAAGTATGTCTTAAAAATGACACATGTTGCTTGTTTACATGAAAATTAAAATTTAACTGGATGTGGTATATTTTTATTTACTAAATCTGGCAATGGTAACTCTCTCCCTCTACCACCAAGAGACATCTGGCAATGTCTGAAGTCATTTCCAGTTGGAACAACTGGATGCTATTGGCATCTAGATGGTGGAGACAGAGTGGCTTTTAAACACCTTACCTTGTAGGAGACAGTTCCATGACAAAATTCTCTGGCTTTAAATGGCCCTGGTGTGGAGGTTAAAAAAAATCCAGATCTACACCCATCTGTTTCTACCATGGCTGGGGTGGATAGGATCACACCTGCTGTCAGTCTCTGTGATTCACTTTCTCAAGATTGTCTGTGGAGCCAGAGAGCTACTCACCCCTGGCAGAGGCACCCATAAGTGTGAGGAAAGGAACTGAAGGCCCCTGAGGGCATGCATCTCTCAATGAGGGAAAGACTTGGTGGAGAAGGGCCAAGGTCTCCCCACCGTCCATCAGGGTGACCCTGCTGGGGAGCATCCTATAGTTTATTCAGCTGCCTAAGTGGTGGAGTCCCAGTAGCCCGCTGCAGTAATGATCATATCCTTCAAGGATTTTTTTTCTTCTTCATTTTATTCACCCCACTCCCTAACTTCATTCTGAAACTACTTCCCAACTATACTGTCTTCCTCCAAAACATTTTCTCAGGCTCAGCTTTTGTGGTCACCTGAAATAAGCTATGCTATTTCAAACAGAATGTCTCCTCCTAGCACTCCATACCCAGGAGCACTTACCCTGAAGTGCTGTGCAGTGAGCTCTTTATTGTGGAGGGGAATGGGGTAGTGAGCAGCTTGCAGCTCTTTCAGAGCTACAGGAAGTTTATTCTTGTCTTTGAAACTAGCGATCACATTTCCCACAGCTTTCAGAATTGTTAGAGCCTGTTCCGTAAAGCGGTAGCTCTCCTGGGAAGACAAAGCATAGCAGTAACCTTCATTTATGTTCAGACTGGGATGAAGTTTGTGAAAAAGGAAAATTTCTGCATGAATATTAAACCCCTAGCAAGTGGTTGATTCAATCATTGTTTGTGATTTACTTAAAAAATCAAACAACTATTTTATTTGAGAGGCAGAGATAATGGGGTTGAGGGAGGGAGAGGGAGAGCCATCTCCCATCCACTGGTTCACAGCCCATATGCCTGCAACAGATGGGGCTGGGCTGGGGTCAGCCCAGAGCAGGGAACTCAACCCAGGTCTCCCACATGGGTGGCAGGGACCCAATCACCTGGGCCATGGCTGCAGCCTCCCAGGGTCTGCATTAGCAGAAATCTGGAGGTGGGAGCTGAAGATGGGTATTTAGCTCAAGAACTCCAATAGAAGATTCAGGTTCTTAACTCCTGGGCCAAATGGCTGACCCTTGAGGCTTGCTTAAGAAGGCATTTTACTAGGTGCTATGGTCTCAAAGATAACAGAACAAGGAATTCAGTTATTATTCAGGTGGGAACATACAGGAGGATTATGTACGTTCTACTGTGAGTCAGGGAAATTTTCCCACAGTGTTCCTATTCTTACTTAGTTCTGAGGGTCTCCATGTGGGCTTTGAGGATTGATGTCAGAGAGGATTTCAGGAAAAGAGCAGTAAGGGGCCGGCGCCATGGCTCACTTGGTCAATCCTCCGCCTGTGGTGCTGGCATCCCATATGGGTGCCGAGTTCTAGTCCCGGTTGCTCCTCTTCCAGTCCAGCTTTCTGCTGTGGCCCGGGAAGGCAGTGGAGGATGGCCCAAGTGCTTGGGCCCCTGTACTCGCATGGGAGACCAGGAAGAAGCACCTGGCTCCTGGCTTCAGATCAGCTCAGCGCTGGCCGTGGCGGCCATTTGGGGAGTGAACCAATGGAAGGAGGACCTCTCTCTCTCTCTCTCTCTCTGTCTATAACTCTACCTGTCAAAAAAAAAAAAAAAAAAAGAGCAGTAAGGACCAGAGAAACAAGAGGATGAGCTAGCATGGGCTGCTAGTTCCTTCCAGAGGAGACAGATGAAGCCAGAAAGAGGCAGAGATTTCAGCTAGTAACTCATTTAAAAAATACAAGAAGCTGGGGCGCATAAAAATTATCTTGGTAGGATGTGGTGGGAAATATGGGGAGTTGCCTGGATCAGAAAAAGGAGGCAAAGCTGGAAGAAATCTTTTGTAAGTCTGGCTTTGCCTCTTCCCTAGGGATGCCATGGCACAATCATTGCATTGTTCCCTGCAAAAACACTGAAGAATGACCCAGCAAGTGTGCCCAAATGGCATGCTGCCCTGCTGCGGTGAGGGGCTGATGAGAACAGACGCAGTTGACTTGCAACTTTAATGAATTCCTTCTTTATGAGCCTTCTAAATGCAAGCCTAGTGGTGTTACTTCTTTAGGTGAAATCATAACCACAAAAGTTCTGGTCCAGTGGCAACACTGACAGCAACCATTATGGCTCTAAAGGATCTGGAGTCTCTCTCCTCTTGTCCAGTCTACCCTGCTTCATTTCTTTGTTAGGATCAAAGTACAATGGAGCTTATGTTTGAGCCTCAATAATCTTGCCAAATAGAGAAGTGAAATCTCCAGGGAAATAGGAATTCACAAAGCAAAGAAAGAAAACACCTGGGGTGCTAAATCTCATCAAATTGGATAATGTATACCATCTAAAAAGCAGTTGTTTTTAAAAAGACAAGAATGTGGAGAAAACAGGGTAAACTTATTTAAGGAAATAGAAGACATCTGCATATAAGGTGGATTTGCTGGTGTTTCCCCTGTGCCTGAAAGCAGGAAGGAAAAAGAAATGATGAGAGATGGCACAGAATTGAGAAGAGGGAATCAGCCACAGCCACTGCCCAAACTGGAGCGCTTGCATAGGGCAAGTGTGGAGCATGAGGACACAGCATATGGGAGCTGGTCTTAAGCCATTTCGTTGCTACATGATTTGCCAGGTGGCTTGCAGAATCCATCAATACAGCACTGTGCCACTTGGAGTTGGTTTTGTTCTGTTTTAGTTTGGTTTGCTTTTTCAGTGAGGTGAGGTTAGAGCAAGTCTTCCTCCAATTGCTCATTGGAGACAGACCAGAGGAGACGCTGGCCCCATTTAATTTACTCCTTTCAGACTCCATCAGAGCAGGGGAGTACGAGAAACCAAAAAGAGATTCGGAAGACAGAAAACATGAAGGAGACACAGCAGCAGCTTTTTTGGGCCACCCTTTGCCCTCTGAATCCTGGACATACAGGCTATAAATTCCTTAGACCAACCAAGGGATGAAAAAGAGAAACAGATCCAAACTTTAGACTATATTAAAAAAGACTGTGCTGATCCTTTGTACCTCAAAGAACCAATGATACTGTGGGCTCTCCCTGAGATGGTAACAGATATAAAAGGGCATTCAACAGAGTAGAAGTGAAGCTGGTTTTAGAGGAAAAAATGCTATTAATTATGTCTCCTTAGGGTTTAGACTGTTAATTGTACAGGTTGTACTTGAGCATTACTTTTGGAATATACTATATAGCTTTAAAGGTTAAACATAAGAGGGAAGCAAGTTGAATAGAAAACAGAAGCAGGATTTATTTTAAAAACTTTGAAATAAAAAAACCAAAAATATCACAGTTGCTGACATATTTACCGGCTCAAAGTTGGGCATCACAACATCTTCGTCCCCAACAACAAAGGTCACCATGCTGCAGATGTGTATGGAATGGCCCACTGGGGAATACGCAGTGAATAGTAGCATGTGTCTCCTAAACAGAAGGACATTTGATGAAGACCAAGGGTTGCCTTTATTGTAATTGCCCTCGTAGTTTCTTTATGACAGTTTTGGACTCAATCTAAGCCCAAGGTTAGGGAAGAATTGATCTTTCTCACACAGGTAGGACACAGGTCTTTGAATTTTGACTCTTAAAGAACCCTAAGAAACTAAGGAATCTATATTTTACTAATCTAATTAAACAAAAAATAGATTAGATTACAACCTTCCACATGCTGGAGATTGCTCTTGCACACTGCAGTCACACTGTGACTACATCATGAGGGTACAGGTATTTAAGATAATATAGTCTTTTTCTTAAAATGCATTATTTCTTATGTGTTAATTGTGTCTCTCCTACTAGATTATAATATATTTGAAACAGAGATATCTACTTCCCTTTAGTTATTGAGCATGTAGAGCATGACAAAACATATACGCTGATGTCCATATGTCTATTGAGAAGCTATATTTTATGGGGCACCTTGTGGATTTAATAAGATTCTTCACTAATTTCAAGTCCTTTGCTGTCAAGGAATAAGCATCTCTACAAAGCAACTTGACTACTAGGAGAATCTCTGCCTGCCAGAGTTGAGGACAGTTGTAAATATTGAAGTTTTACAATTTACGACATTCCAGAAATATTGGATGCTTGCCAATTATTATTTTACCACTTGATTTTGCTTTTTGGGCTTTGCTTTTTACATGAAAGTCATGGTGTTTCAATCACCATACTGAATTAGAATGATTGAACTTGGGGAAAAAACCCAGTGGAAATTATTTCATTGAGGTAAGCCATGTTATTTTGATTTTTCTTTAACAAAATCAAGAACACATTTTCATTACATAGTTTCTTTTAAATGGAAACTCAAGTGTTTAGTCAGCTTCAACTTAATTAAAATAATATCTAACAAAAACAAACCACAGGTATAATTCTAGATTGGTATGGGGAGATGCTAGACTTCTATGCTTCTCAATTGAAATTTTAATGAAATTGAAATTCATGAAAAGGACTATATATTTATGGGAAGATAAAATGAATTATTTAATAAGCTATTCTCAGAAGCTTCTGAATTAAATAAGTCTAAACAGTATTCTTTATTCTCAATTCTAAGAATCTTTCATGAAAATAAATTTTGCACTCAGTGTGCAGTATTTATCAATTTATTTGTTCACAGAATTATTTTTCTCAATAATCACAGTTATAGACCTGTGCCTTGTGAAATCACTTTGGGAAACAGTGCCCCAATGTTCATATTTTTCACTTCTTCATTAGTTAGCATTTTACAAGCCTTCAAAAAATTCATAGTATGGAAAAATGAAGTCTCTCCATACCCAATAGGCAGACGGATCATTGCAGCCTTGGTGGCATATGTGTGGATCTTCAGTACAAGTGTGCGTGGCTTCAGAGATTTCCAGGAAAATGTTTCACCTATTAGAAGTCCAGGCTCGATAGGAGGACTGTGTTTTGTTAGGGCTTAAGGAAAAGTGAAGAAAAAATACTGTAATTTGGGTGTGAAATGTACTTAGTTTTCATTTACACTGCCTTTATTCCAATAACAACACAAAGAAAATAATAACAGTAACAAAAACAGCAATAAGCAATGAGTTAAAGATGTACTAAAATATTTATAAAAGTCCAGGAATTATTTCAGGTAAGTAATTATTGGAAATAATATTAGAGTGAATTCCAGAGATGTCGATTGGTTTCATTTGCCTTCTAATAATCATTAACTCCAGTAAAGAAACTCAGAATGAGGAAATCAGGAAAAAAGTATATTTCATTGTAGTATTTCATGTAGTATATCAGCATTCTTATTACCTCTATGGTAATAACTATAGTATCTTTAAAGGTACTTTTAAAAATTAATTACTTAATTAATTTGAGGGAGGAGGGAGAATGTGTGTGTGGGTGGGAGCTCCTCTCTGCTCATTTACTTCCTAAATAGGGCTCCCTTCCATCTGCCAGTTTATTCCTCAACTTCCCACAACAGCTAGTACGAGGGTGACTGAGGCTGACAGCTGGAAACTCAATCCAGGTCTCCCACATGGGAGGCAGGGACCCAAATACTTGAGCTATCACTAATGTCTCCTAGGGTGCACATTATAGGAAGAGGAGTTAGGAGCCAGAGGCAAGTATCAAATCCAGGTACTCTAATGTGGGATGCAGATGTCTTAACTGGCATCTTAGACACCTGGCCAAATAATCACCACTAAAGATAAAATTTTAAAAAGAAAACACATTATACTTTGGGAAGAGACTTCTTTACTATAAATGTCAAAATGGATCAAAATATGCCCTCATGTATATAAAGTTTAATCTTTGGTTCTCTGAGTCTTTGACTTTATGAAGACGTTGAAAATTAACAAGACTTAATTCAAAATATTTTTTTCTTCTAAGGTGAATAAAGAATATATTGTATTCTTTACCAGTCACTGAGGGCCAAATCCCTTCTGCTCTGCTTCCAGAAAACACTTACACTGAGGATACACAGCCACAACATGGCCTGAAATGCCTTCATGCATATAGAAGTTAAGTGCTACAGGATCTGCTGTGACTTTAGAGCTACAGGTTTTGTAGACATATTAAGCCTAGATCACGACATTTTGGAAAGTTGATTATGTACCAAGTACTTATTATACACCTGTTGTATGCCAGGTATATTTCGAAGCATTGAGGAAAGTTTGGTGAAAAATAAAGTTTTGTCCCTCAATGCTGGCAAAGCCTTCATTGTTAAACATTCAGCAAACATTCAGTGAACCCTGCAGTGTCAGGTACTTTAATTCAAGCTAAAACTACATGTTTTCACAGGACAGATCAGGGAATTAAAAAATGCTTGTGTGTGTGTGTGTGTGTGTGTGCAAAAAGGTTGGGGCTGCACAGGAGCAGGTCAGTCCTTCCCTCAGAACAGGAAGGAAGTCAGACTAGCACTTGAAAGAGTTCCTTGAGGGGAGATGATATGAGTTGTTTCTGATTTCTGCTGTCTCTTCAGTGAAATCAGAAGCAAGTTCATCAGGTAACAATGAGTGAAACTAAGGAGTTGAAGATTTGGAGGGGGTGGGGAGAGACTTACATAGTCATCATGAGAATGAGTGACCATGAGAAAATATGGCAGTGCTAACGAATCTTATTGAGAGTCATGTGCCTTAATGAAAACAAAGCTAGCCAGAATATTTGCGTTTTCTTGAATTACATGCAGCTTCTCTGATTCAACCACAGGTTACGTGCAGAGTTGAGTTTAAACAATATTAGGATTTTAGCCAGGAATGTAATTTATGAATGTAAGAAGGGCAAGTATGTTGAGTATACACAAGAATGTAATCATAGTGGTGGGTCACAAAAACTATGTTGGTAGTGAGAGAAAATGGCCATGAGAAAAGTGATGGGCTGAAAGAAAGTGGCAGAATATATGGAGGGAAGTCCTGGTGGTGTCAGACGTAGGCACATAATTTCAGAGAGAGAGTGAACTGGAGAAGCCATGGGTGGTAATCAGAGAATGGGGTACTTGAAATGGAGATGATAGATGACTGACATGAGGCAGTAACTGGTAAAGGTTAGAGTCTATAGGGTAATCAGAAAAGCAGAGGGCTAGATCAGTCAATGTTTCTGTTTCTATAGCAAAATATCTGAGGCTGGGTACTTCATAGAAAGAGCTTTGTTTTGCTCAGAGTTCTAGAGGAATAATAATATTGTTCTGACATCCTGCAAAGGGCTTTCCCCTGGCTGTGTCACATGATGGTAGAGAAGCTCCAGGGAATGGTCCATGTGCAGAGGTGACATCTCTTTATGACAACGTACTCTTGGGAGAACTACGTTCTTCAAATCAGTATTAATCCCTTTCAAGGGCAGCACCTCCATAGCCAGTGCTGTGGTATAGTGGGGTAGGATGCTGCCAGTGTGGGCACTGGTTCTTGTCCTGGATGCTCCATCTCAGTGGCCTGATTACCCCTCTCTAGATTCCTTCTTATAGCACCTCAACACAATAACTTGTGAACCAATCCCATAGCACTTGAACCTTTGGGGGACAAGTCACATCCAAACTATAGCAGAGATCAAGAAGGTGTCAAGAAAAAGGTCGTTGGATTTGCCAAATCAGAGAAGAAGGAGTTCAAGGTATTCAACAGATTTTGAAAGAATCAAGGATGACTGCATGTATAGGTGTAACCTGTCTGCAACCAAGAGGTCCTGAGCAGAAAGCAGGAACAGAATCTTCAGTGCCTGGGGAGTAAGAGTAGCAGAGGACTCGGCACTGGTTTCCCTGTGTGGCTCTGGAGAAGATCTGAGGGGGAAGTATTTCCAGGGTCTAAAAACCTTATTTCATGTTCCTGGCCGGGACATTACCTAGGCATTAAGACTATAAATTCCACAGTGCTCTTACCTCCAGACTCCCCCCATCGCACCAATGCCGAAAAGCAAACAAGTATTTCAATAGGTTTAAGACTGTCCACATACAGATAGTAGGACACACGTTCTTCTGAAAACTGCAAGAAATCAGACCAACCATCATACACCGAATCAGCCAATTAACACGTAAATGTGTATTGTTTTCCACTTCTAATAATAATGTTGTATGATACCTAACATTGGTAAGAAACTTACTCTCTCTGGGTACCAAAATAAGTACTTGTGGGTTCATAATAGGAAGAAAACCACACTGGGTGAATGTTGATGATAGTCTATACAGAAGCTGGATCTGCAGGGCCTCTGTGAGATGACCACTATGTATTAAAGAGGCCAAGATATTTTTCATGAGGAAAGAAAAGGATATATATGCCCCACAAATGAGAAAGTGAGAAGGAGACTGAGTCCAGGACTGAGGAGTGCTCAGAGAATTAGGTCCCTGATAGGCAGTGAGGTCTTAGAGAATAACTTTAAACAATGAAGTATGTGTCTGGTTGGTGCTTTGGCATAGTGAGTAAAGTTGTTGCCTGTGGTGCCGCATCCGTTATGGGTGCCAGTTCGAGTCCTGGCTGCTACTTCCCAACTAGCTCTCTGCTATGTCCTGGGAAAGTAGTAGAAGATGGCCCAAATCCTTGGGCCCCTGCCCCTGCATGGGAGACCTGGAAGAAGCTCCTGGCTCCTGGCTTCAGATTGGCACAGCTCTGGCTATTGTGGCCATTTGGGGATTGAATTAGTGAATGGAAATCCATTAATCCATTTTCTTTCTTTCTCTTTCTCTGCCTCTGTAAAACTCTGCCTTTTAAATAAATAAATATTTCTTAAAAAAATAAAGAATGTGTCTAATGGGGTGTACTGCAAAATAAAATAAGTATTTTAGTGCAAGAAAAATATGAAACTATTGCACACGAAGTATATTCCAAAAGTTCATGAAGAAACTCCGCACAGATTCTACATTTTCATACCAAAACTTATCTTTTTATTCTAAATTTCCACAATATTCTGAAACATCCACATAATAAAGTATTTTACAGGGGTGCATGTGATATAAACTCTCCTATTTCCAGCAATCTTCAGAAATACACTTGTTGCTTATTAATATACCAGATGATGGATTTTTATTTTGAAGATGCAATGAAATTCTGAATGAAAGCATCATTTCCCTTAAGTGACAGCAGATAAATGTACACAGATAGGATTTCAACTCATCCTTCTGATTACTATTAATATAGTCAATTATGAATGAAGAAACTGAAGCAAGGAGAGGTCAAGGGATTTTTCAAAGTCACAGAGCTTGTAAGCAGCAAAGCTGAGATGTGAGGTAGGTATATGTCTAACTCTAAAGCTGCTCTTGACTGCTGTGCTATTAGTGCCTCGCAAATTTGCTGTAACATGATTTTGATTGATGATATACAATAAATGTATTCAATTGTTTAATTGTTGCTATACTTTAATAAGGTTTACATATTATCTTACTACAATACTAAAATAACCAGTTAATATTTGAAATAGAAATCATATATATTAATGCAGTGTTGTGAAAAAGGAAACCTTATTATTTAATCACCTGCAACAAAAATATTTGATGCAATGTAACTTATTTAAAATTATTGCTTTCTACACTGTTTTCCAGCAGTTGTCCTTTGACACTTCAGTTAGTTTGTTGCCTTTCAGCTGAAGCATGTTGGTGATACAGGCAGGTGCTTCAATGTTCACTAGCTGTGAGGATAAAGGATTTTGGGATTTGCTCCTCCAACATGCACCCCTGAGAAGGTTCTGCACTGGGTTCATTTGTTGTCATTTTTAAAGACAGAAATGCAGAAGGCAAAAGGACTCTGCCCTGGTACCAGCACATGACACCATTGAATGGCCTTGCCCTATCCTCACACTGATCTCTGGAATCTGCCAAGGTTGAGTCTCAGGCCCCATACCCCAAACTTAGTTGGTAGCACAAGATAATAAATCAAGACTTCCTGGCCTCTAATTGCCACCACTGCTTCCTTCCAGGCCATCCATAAAGCCATTAAATTTGAGTTCTAATGCCCACTAGGGAAAAGTTATACTTTTCTCAAACCATTAATGTTTAAAGAAGTAAAGGGGAATGAAGGACACATTTTAGAGTGTCTTTTCCAAGAAGAAACTTTAAGAAGAAATTAACTTTCATTTAAATCATTTCATGAAAATAGAATAAAGAATAGTTTTCTGTTTTGCCACACACACAAATATTAGGATAATGATGTATAATGAAAACTCATATACAATCTCTCTTTCTTTTTTTTTATTTATTTGATAGATAGACAGTGATAGAGACAGAGAGAAAGGTCTTCCTTCCATTGGTTCACTCCTCAAACGGCTGGAGCTATGCAGATCCGAAGCTAGGAAACAGGAGCTTCCTCCTGGTCTCCCATGCAAGTGCAGGGCCACCCTCCACTGCCCTCCTGGGCCACTGCAGAGAGCTGGACTGGAAGAGGAGCAACCGGGACTAGAACCCAGCGCCCATATGGGATGCCGGCACCGCAGGCGGAAGATTAACCAAGTGAGCCACGGTGCTGGCCCCACAATCTCTCATAGATCACAGAGGACATTTACTAGCTAACGCTTACTTACTGGCATTCTTCTGTCTTACATACATTATCTCACTTATTTCCCAATTCTAAAACTAGGTGAGAAAACTAAAGCAAAGATAAATTCAACTCTCAGAGTCCAAAAACTGAGTAAATGCTGGAACTAGCCGTATGGCAAAAACCAAGTTGTCTGGCTCCAAAACCACTCGCCCATGTCCAAAAGTGCACATCGTGATAAGAAAAACAAGTCGGCTCCGAGTTGTACTTATCCCACTTCCACATGATATTTGTGCTGCTTGCTAGCCTGGTGACCTGGGGTATTTTATTCAAACTCTCCTTTCCTGTAAAATGATGACAGTGATACCTTTCCTTAGGCCTTGCTCTGAGCAGTGAATGTAATAAATAAGCTAGGTCAAGGCCTGCCATACCTGTAAACAATCATCATTGCCACCACTTTGAATAGAGAAATATGTCTAAATAAACTGTAGTGTACATTAGTCTCATACCATCCTCCTGGTCCCATTATTCCCAATGAACAGTTTTATTATATCCCTAGGGTCAAAGACAGACTCCAGGATGAGGTAGATGATTCATTGCTCCCAGTCACCACTGAAGACCTGATACTCACTCCCAGAGGAGATAACCAGCTACAAAGTGTCTCCTGAGAATGCTCAAAAGGTTTCCTGTGCCTGTGTTTTCATGTGTCACAAGTGCAATGGGAATCATTTCAAAGACTCCCTGCACTCTCACTGTGCATACTGTTCATTGAGGTGTGGGACATCACATCAAGGCCTTGGATGTCCTTGGCCTTAAACAGGAAATTTTCAGTTCAATTCAGTTTCCCAGAATATGTTTCACTGTGGTATCTAAAATTCCACCCAAGGTGAGATTCTAATTAGTTTATTTAACATTTTTTTAAAAAATTGAGATCCCATGTCACATCAACAATGGTCTCACAATAGTAAACAAAAGGACACAGTCCTTCTGAAGCTGCTAATGCCAATCAGGGCACATGGTACAGGAGAACACAAAGAAGCAACCAGGCAGTTGGGAGGGGCAGTCAGTACCTGGGTGAGCACTGAGCAGACAGAGAGGAGCCTGAGGTCGAGTCACTTGACCAACCAGGGAAGAAGGCTTTACAAAACCAAGGACATTTCTACTGTTAGGAAGTACTTCTAGACATCAGCTAGATTAAAGCCATAAGGATAAAAGAGAAGACACTGCAGGGAGAGGGAAGAATTTGAGCAGAGAGAGAGAGAGAGAGAGACAGTGACAGAGCCAGAAAGAGAGAAAGCTGAAACACAGACACGGTGGTGAAAATGTACTTATGTTTTAGGAAATACACACTATTCAGCAAATACTGAACAAAACCAAATATAGTGAACTTCTTTGTGTACCTTCTTTATTCATTCTTAAATAAAAATTTTATTAATATGAATGTGAACAATGCAGCTCCAGATTTAGCCACTACAACACAGTCAGGTGGATCATAGTTTCTGTCAGGAGCTCATGGAATTTTGCTTATGGTCTGGATAAAGAATTAGTAGAAGGATCTAAAAATTAATTTTAAAAATGTGTCATGAATTCAGAAATACTTAAGACATTTAAAGGTGTTTCTCACTATTTCAATTGTATTGAAAACAAAAGTATAAAAAGGGAAAGAGGAGATTATAACATATTTACCTTAAATTCTGACTTTTGAAAGTTAAGGCAGTATGAACTTGGCTTGTGAAAAATATATATATTCCTGAAAAATATTTATAGCAGGTTATTGTTATCATATGCAAAGATTAGCGCACACGTTAAGTTACTTGGAATTACATAATTATAGGCAAAACATTTTTAAAAATAACAACTATGTTGAGTATGTTGCCTGAAGAGACACAAATCACGTCATTAAATAAACTGCCTTCATCTTTGTTAACAAACAATACTTTGGAGAACTTGGAAATAGCCTGAGATAGGTTTTACTACCATTGTGCTATATGGATAATCACTGCATCTATGTTTCACCTTCTAGAATTTTTATTTGCTATTATCTCAATACGAAGGTAACATTGGCTTAGCTTTTTTGAATGATAATTAAGAATTCATAGATTATATAACCATAGTGTTACATACAGGTTAATAAACCCTGATGTGGTTTGCACAGCAATACAGTTGAGGATTAGCCATTACAACATAGATAGATGGATAACTTTTGGATACTTACTGAAAGCATTCACAGAAATCTTCAAAATCTAACCATATTTCTTTGGAAACACAAGTATTTATTGTTATGAGTTCTTCTAGTGATTTTTCCTGTGTTGCTGTTGTCTGGCTGACCAAATCTTTTTCCAAGCTCAATCCATTAGTTTGATGAGTATCATTCAATCCAGGGTCTGTTTGCTCATCTGTGCAAAGTAGAAGACAAACAGAATATCTGGTTAAATAGTAAATTATAAAAATATGAAAAATTATGAGGGGGTTCTAAGTTTATTATTGGAGAAATATTTGCTGAAATAATAATTTACATGCAGGTCTCAAATGTGCAGATGTCCCCACAGAGACACATTTTGTGCACTTAGTAGAAGTCTATCAAGTGTCATGAACACTAGTGTTCAGGAATTTTGAAACCACTTGGATAAAGTTGTGCACATGTTCTTTAGAGTTTGTGAAGTTACAAGAGAAATGACCCAGCTTATGTGCTTAATATGTGCTTAATATGCTTAATATGTCTGCAATAGCCAGACATATTTATATATGAGGAGAAGGCTCAGACACCAGCGGAGAAATGACAAATTGAGAGATATACCCAATAAAGGTAGGCCAGTAAACTATTTAATTTCTGCCTGTAGTCAGTCATTCTGTAGCCTTATTTTATATTAACCAAGTAATATAAAAACTCTTATACAGTACAGAAATAAAAATTTTATACATATATGTGCCACACATTTGAGCTTTGATCAAGTCTATGTTCAAGAACTAGAAAATCTGTAATGTTTCCAGTACTTTGATCATGGTATACATATATTTAAGTATGCAAATATTACTATGGTCTTTAACGAGATTCTTTTTATTTTTACATTTTGTCTTAACTTTGAGTTTAACAAGTGAAGTTACTTTTTTCCCTAGTTCATTGCATATTACAGTCAACAAACCAAAGGGGATTCTGAAGAGATTCTTCCAAAAGCCGGGAAGAGGAGGGACTCCTGTGTTCTTTGATGTTCATTAAAAAAATCACAAGAATATTATTGGTTTACCTTTTCCTATTATAACCAGTGATGGCACAGTACCCTATGAAATAAAAAGAAAGTGTTAAGAAACTGTTTTGAATTCAACAAAACATTTAAAGTGCTATTTAAAATGCCCAAGTCTTTCAACAAGTGAGTACAATGTTTGTTTAAGCATCGAAAACACAGTTCCTGGGAAAACTTACTAACATAGAGTAAACAGATTCAAATTAAAATATGTGAACCTAATTAAATATTGAGTTGACATTTAACTTTGTGATGTTAAAACACAGAATGGGGCTGGTGCCATGGCAAAGTAGGTTAATCTGCTCACAGCGCCAGCATCCATATAGGCACTGGCCACTTCCCATCCAGCTCTCTGCTATGGCCTGGGATAGCAGAAGATGGCCCAAGTCCTTGGGCCCCTGCACCCATGTGGGAGGCCAGGAAGAAACGCTTGGCTCCTGGCTTCTGATTGGTGCAGCTCCGGCCATTGCAGCCATTTGGAGAATGAACCAACGGAAGGAAGACCTCTCTCTCTGTCTCTCCCTCTCACTGTATATAAGTCTACCTCTCAAATAAAATAAATAAAATCTTTAAAAACAAAACAAAAATACAGAATATATGAATGCATTAAATGATTGACTCATAACAAAAGTTAAATTAAAACAATGGGATTTTACTTGGCATGAGGTACCTGTCAGTAACAGAGAAATTAAGGAGACGATGATACTTCGTTATTGTATAGAACCCAGAAAGCCTGCTTTCAATGACAAAAATGGTTCCTGAAACTTCTAACAAGGAAATTATGGTGAATTTGTGAATAAAACTTTAGATTCTCTGGGACTCTATTAATTTAAGTATAAAAGACAAAATGGTAGAAATTCATACAGAATGATGACAAGTGATGTAATAAATTATATTGGACAACAGTTAGTGTATAAGGAGAAAGCAGAGCAGAGGTAACCGACCACTAAATTCTAGTTAGAGCACTCCTACTTAGGCCTTAGCACTCTGGAAACGTTTGGCAGACATCTGAGGAGGACGTAATGAGATACAGCCTCTGGTTCAGAAACCAGGCTTCTGCATAAATAGAACATTGAAAATTGCCTGAACTGCAGAAATTGAATTGGAAATCTCTCCATATCAATTCAGAGTTACACAGTGTTTCAGGTATGTGGAGAAAGGGAAAATTTATGTTGTTAGTGGAAAGAAAGAATGGTGCAGCCACTGGAAAACAGTGTGGAGATTCCTCAAAAATTAAAAATAGAACTTCCATGTGACCCCCTTCTGGTTATATGTCCAAAGGCAATGGAATCAGAATGCTGTAGAGATTTACACTCCCATTCTCTTAACAGCATTATTTACAATAACCAAGATTGTGAATCAAACCAAGTGTCCATCAACAAATGAATGGATAAAGTAAAATATGATGTACATACACAATGGAATATCTTCTAACCTTAAAAAAGGAAGTCCTGAGGGAGCGGGAGATGGGGGGGTTGTGGGTGGGAGGGAAGTTATGGGGGGCATTGTAACCCATAAGCTGTACTTTGGAAATTTATATTTATTAAATGAAAGTTAAAAAAAAAAAGGAAAAAAAAACTTCAAAAAAGAAAGGAAGTCCTATAATTTGTGGCAATATGGATAAATTTGAGAATATTATGTTAAGTGAAATAAACCAGACAGAAAAATAAATGCCATATGATTTCATTTATATGTGAACTCAGTAGAGAGAGTAGAATGGAGAAGGATGGTGGTTACCAGGGGCAAAGAGTGAGAAGTGGTAGGGAAATGGTGGCCAAAGGATGAAATTTAATTTGATTAGGAGAAATAAGCTCAAGAGATCTAATGTACAACAGTTAAAAATAATGTATTGTTGAAAATTGCTAGGAGAGTAGATTTTAAGTGTTCTCACCAAACCAAGTAAGTATATGAGGTAATGCACAGTTGATTAGTTCAATGTAGCCATTCAGACTTATATGCATAGTTAACAAACTCAAATTGTGCATGATATATACTTTTCATTGATTAAAAATGAATTAAAAAGAAAAAGGAGGGAAGAGATAAGATATAAACTTTGACAAAACATTTGCAACATATTTAATAAGAGCTAAGTATTTGGGTTTTACAAAGAGCATCCATGATGCTTAAACAAAAGAAATCACCAAGGGAGATACTAGATAAAGGACACAAGCAGGCATCACACAGAGGCACAAACAAAAACGTCACGATAAAAAGATGCTCAGTCACGATAAAAACCCGTTAAATGGAATTTTAAAATATATTTAGCTACTCTTTCTTATCAATAGTTTTGGCTAAAAAATAAAAAAAAACACATTCTGTGAGGTTCAAAGGTAATATTTACACATTCTGTATGCCAGATGATATTAATCTTATGGGGTGCATTTGGCAATAAACATAAACATGCACAAATAGAATTTTATTGACCAAACAATTCCACCACATGTACAAATTCATTTATGACATAAATATTTATAATAGCAAAAAATTGGAAAAAAACTCAAAAGTCCATCCAGAGATGTTAGTAAAAACAAAACAAAACAAAAAAACCTATGGTTCATCACACAATGAATTAATAGTCATTCTTCAGGTATATATTAAAATCTCTGGAACATATTAAGTATTTTTAAAAATAATTAAATTTTGAGTAGAAAAAGAGGAGATTATGTAATATAATATGTGGTGTGTTTCTCTCCAATTACCTAAAGAAATCTCGGAAGCCTCCTACAGAGGCCAGAACAGCCAAACGGAATGGAGAGGCACATGTAAAGTAGCAATTCTTCTAAATTTGTGCTTTAGATTTTTACTTTTGAATATGGTACTATACTAGCTATTTAAAAAATAAAATATTCTTTTACATCCACCATGTTGTCAAACATAATGGAACACTAAATATTCACCTGGATGTTAAGCAAAGAAAATTTTCAGATAATGCTGACAAGAGTGAGCCTTGACACATCTATATTGGAGAAATATTTAGCATCTTGGTGTAAGGTTAAACAGTCAGATGCCCTATGATCTATCAGTTATAGTACGAGAGTCATATCTGAAGGCAAGGTTTACGGTTTCTGAACCAACTTTGCTCTGGGGCCCACAGTTAGATTTTTTTTTTTTTGGAAAATATCAACATGGATTTTTAAAAAATTACCTCTTCAACTGAAATTCAATATTTTGTCAATTTTGAATTATCAGTTTATGCAAGTAGCTGTAATGTTATTAGCAATAACTGAGGGACCTATCAATAAAATAAATCATAGTATTTTACATTATGTTACAATGGTAAATATCTTAAATGGTCATATATGCTGGTTATTACCTTGAAATTACAGAAGTTACTAGGATCATTGTCATATTTCATGTGATCGTGTCTTCCTGTCTATATATATTCCTGTGACCTATAGTTGGCCAGCTGATGACTATGCTTGTTAGTCATTCAACAATGAAATAGTGAAGCTACCTGTTTTCACAGTGCTAGCCCAGACAGCTGTATTACTTTCCACAGTGCCCTATCAACAGTCCTCAATCAATTAATATGCAAAAATAGATGAATTGTCCTTATTGGTGTTAGAAATTTTACAACATTGTTAAAGGAAGCTGTAGCACACTCATAAAAGATAATCAGTCCCAAAACTATAGGAACTCTGACACACGTGTATAGGGAACATTTAAGAAACAACATATTAACATTGTTTGTGATGGTAAAAAAGGATGAGTATGGATATCACACTGTTATAGATAAAAAAATTGCAGTATTGTTATACAATAAATCAATAAATACCATCAGCCAGTAAAATTAAAGAACTCTAACATGGAACAAAAGACTTGAATCTAACAAATAAGATGTTAAGTCATAGAAGTTACAGATTAATACACTAAGAGTCTACTAAAATTATGTACAAATTAAATCAAGCTATATATTATTTACAAATGCATAATACACATAATTGGAAGAATTAGAAAAAATTATGGAGCTAATTTATATAAACAGCAGAAAGAGAGGAAATACAACTAGAAGAGATACACAGGGGAGTTGTACTGCAGATGAATATTGCATTTGGTAACCTACATTATAGATACTTAATACACTTACTTTAAAAATTGCTATTTATTTATTTAGAGTGGCTGAGAAGCACACTATGAGAGAGAGCCTATATGCTGGTTCACTACCCCAATACCTACAAATAGCCATGGTTGTGACAGGTTGAGCCTGAAGCCAGGAACACTTATCCATGCCTCCTATAAGTGTAACAGGAACCCAAATTCTTGAGCCATCACCTGTTGCTTCTCAGGATACACATTAGCAGGAAACTGGACTTAGGATTTTAATTGGGGCTCAAATTCAGGCAGTCAAATATGGAATATTCATAGGCATTCCAAGGGCTGTGTTAACCACTATGGCAAACGCCCACCTCAAAGGTATTTATTTTAATATAGTGCTCAGATGCATGTTATACATTATTTTATATATTAAATATATTTCAAAGTTTAAGAAAAAAGCTTTCTATAATCAAGGTTTGGGTCACATTTAAGAGTAACAGAGTTACCTGAGACATAGCTCCTGTTATTTGACTCAAGTCCTGCTGGCTTGTGGTTACAGTTTCATCACTTTCGGTAACAGAAGGTAAACTAGATCCCAGAGGCACTCCTTTCTTAATGAGAGATGGTACGCAATATCTAATGGAAAAAACATTCCTGTTATTTTAATATCTTGTTTAATGTTGTTCATAAATAACTGCAATTTTGTCAATAATGCAAAGTAACAGTTTTGTTCATTTTTCATGCACATATTTTTATAACAAGTCATGATTTCTTATTTTATGCTGAAGCATTGAATTACCTTTAATACTACTGAAGAAACGGTCTACATCTGTTAATGTTTTGGTGTAAAAATTTTCCAGAACACTGTTTTAAAGCTTTGGTGGCCATCTTTGGATATTGATGATCAAAACACAAGCATTTGACATGTAGAATTGATTGAAGTGTGAGTTATATGTCAGTGAAACATTGCTCAGAGTTATATATTTAATTACAAATCTAAAAAACTCAAGTTTGTCACTGTGCCGTTCATACTGGCTATCTAAGTGTATAGCACTTCCTTCAAGTAATTGCTGATATGATTACGCAGCTGGAATTTTAAAACCACAATAAAAACACATTTGTTGTAGAATATATATGTATGTATTTAGGAAATTATATTTCAAAGATAAAATTAGTTTCTGTATATATAAGCTTCATAAACTTAGTCATTTTTTCCAGTGCTTCCCATTAATTATAAAATTTAATTTACCTCTAACCAAATTTCTCCAATTTGCACAAAACTGCCACTAGAGGGTAGCACAAACATATTTCTGGAGCACCAATTCTATCAAACAAGGCCATGAGCCAAATGTTCCAATGATAGGAAACTTACATAGCAGTCATTTTCAAGGGCTTGCCAGAAAAAAACAAGGGTTTACTCTCATTTTGACCTAAGGACTCTGACTGCTCAGAGAGATGAGATAAGCAACTTGTCTCTCAAGTAGGATAAAATGCTATTCATGTATCGTTGCATTTGGCTCTGCCACATATAATGAATATGCAAATGATTCATAATAGATTCAAGCAGTGAATACATTAGTTGAATTCAATCATGCTATTAAGTCACCTGTATATGGCTATTAGAATTTCATTCACCTTGATCAGGTAATAAAGTTGAAAGAAGATACAAGAAAAATCAAATAGGGGAGTAACTCAGGAAATTTAGATTACAAAATGAAGCCATTTGTGGTTTCTACAGACACAGAGATTCTTAAAAGGCTGTGTAAATCTACTTAAATTGTGAGAAAAATTGCCCCAATTCTTAACAACTATCAAAATCGCTAATTCATATGTAAACTTAAACAGCTGAAAGATATCAAAAAAGTATTTGGAATGGCAAAATTATTATATTAGTGTGTGTGATGGTGACTTTTGGATGTCAGCTAGAGCAGATTTAGGAATACCTAACTACATTGAAAATCAATATTTTGGGGTGGATCTGTGAGAGTGTTTAGAGGAGACTGGATGTGAATTCAGTCAGGGAACTGAATAGGAAAGATCCACTCTCAGTTTGGGCAGATGCAATACAATGATCTGCGAGCCTAGACAGAACAAAAAGGCAGAGGCAAGGTGAATTTACTCTCTCCTTGCTGGATGTAGTACACTCTTCTTCTTCTGCCCTTAGACATCAGAACTCCAAATTCATCCAAATCCTTTGGATTCTAGGGCAAGCACCAGCAGCTTCCCAAGATTTCAGGCTTTCAGGCTTAAACAGAGTTACACCATTGGCTTCCCTGGTTGTGAGGCCTTTGAACTCAGACAATTATGTTACCAGACTCTCTGGCTCTCTAGCCTGCAAATGTCCTGCCATGGGACTTTTCCAACTCCATATTGTGTGAGCCACTTCCCCTAACAAATGACTCTTTATAATCTCTCTATCTATCTATAGCTCCTGTTGGTTCTGTATTTTTGGAGAATCCTGATTTACACTGGATAACTTAAGCATGAAATAAATCAGAAAAATCATGAAGCATTAACATTTTTATGTTAATAATAGTTCTGTGTGTATATACGTACCATAGACTGTATGGCTGTGTTCCCCAGAAATTCATTCATATGTTGACTTTATATACAATGTGGTGATATTTAGAAGTGGACACTTTGGGAGGTGATTAGAACATGAAGATAGGGACTTAGAACCCTTATAAATAAACTACAGGAAGGTCACTTGTCCCATCTACCATGTGATGTTAGAGAGAAAAAATTGTCATATATAAACCAGGGCCATATTTATCTCAGATTTACCAGCCTCCAGAACTGTGAGAAGTAAAATTCTGCTGTTTATAAACCAAATAGGCTTTGGCAGATTTGCTATAGCAACCCACACGGACTATGAATCTCTATATACTACTTTGTAATACGGTAGTTCTTCTGAATCTGAGATGCCTGTATCCATCTATTAAATCAACAGCAGATGGAAACTGTTTAGAAAAATTTGTGTCTATACTGAACACGTCCAAATGCTGTCATTATTCTTTAAACAATGTAGAACAACCATTTATATAGCACTCACCTTGTACTAGGTGTTATAATCCATCTAGAAATGACTTAGAATGCAAATGTGCATAAACTATAACCAAATGCTACAACATTTTATATGAGAGGCTTGAGCAATTAGAAATTTCGGTTTCCTCAGGGAGAGTGTGAGAGGCGGGAGCTGGGTCCTACAACTATGTTACATAATCTGACCAATTAGGCTTTTAAATATACAGTTTAGGGGTGGGCAAATAGCCTAGTGGTTAAGATGCTGGTATCCCACATTGTAGTTCCGGGTTCAATTCCTGTCTCTGGCTCCTGACTCTGGCTTCCTTTTAATGTAAACCCTGGTGTACAGTGATGATGACTAAAGTAACTGGGTTATGGCCACCCAAGTGGAAGACCCGGATTGCATTCCTAGCTCCTGGGGATTTGTGAAGTGAACTAGTAGGTGCGAGTGTGCTCTGCTCCCTACCCCACTACATAAACAAAAATTTTAAAAATATATAGTGTAATATTTAACTTTACTTACATGATCATTAAGTTAAAAGGTTTAAGAAAATCTTGGTTTGTAAAAAGTAAGTGCTCAGAGAAAAAATTAACTTTCTGTAAGTTCCCATATAATTTTAATTGACTTTTGTCATGATTTAAATAGTTGGTAATATTTTTTAACTAACTTTTTTTGGCTTTTAAAGGACTTAAGGAGAAAGTAATATATAATAAGTCATAAATGTAATGCAAAATGTTTAAATAAATTTAGATAGTTAAAAAGTTTTTAGAATTGATAGATTTATTTTTAAAGTTAGGGGAAACTTGATTTATAAATTGGTGACAATCATACATTAAGAAAACAAGTCCCAAATTGCTTAGGAAGATGTCCTTTGTGGATGCTGCTAACTGCCAATGTTTGCCTATTAGTGCTCCAAAGGAACTGCTCCGTACACACTTCTCAGTGTTCAATTCTTGATGCAATACTGACTGGCCCTTAAAAATATATGAAACTCATCTCTAATATTCTAAAGTGAAATGAAGTCTGTAAAAATGTAATTGGATTGGCTGTGATCTAAAGAGACTCTAAAAGTAGGAAAGCACATGGAACAAAGTATTCTAAACTGTAACTGTGAAACAGACAGGGTTGTGTTTCCGTTATGCAGATCAAGGGATTTTAGCAGCCCATGAGCCCTGCCAGAGGCACCTACCAATCATGGTCACTACTCCTCAACATAGACAACCCCTACCATGGCTCACAATACATTTGCCTTTTGATTTTTTATTTTCTTAATGTACATTAATAGAACAATTAAAAATAAACCAAGTAATTTTAAAAATTAGACATCTTGGGTCTAATATTTTTGTATAAAAGTCATCCACATTGCTTTGTGTAGCAGTATTTCTTTTACTTTTATATCTATATATTATTGCATTATGTTTGTTTTTGGATTTACCATGATGTATCTAGCTGCAGTTTAATTTGTATTTATATTGCTTGGTGGTTTTGAAACTTCCTGAATTTTTACTTCATTACAAATTTTTTAATAATATGAGGAAAACAGATTTCCTATATTCCATAGGTACAATTTTAAGAATATAGCATATAACCCACCTTCCCTTGCTCTCAATCTCCCTGCTTCCCTTCCTTTCTTTTTTTAATTTTTTCAAAAACATAATTTCAACTGACTCCATGATCACAGACTTAAAGCATAGCCAACCATAATAATCAACAAGTAAAACATAGAAAGACCAGAGTTCCTCAGAAGTACAAACAAGAGCTAAAAAAAAAATCAAATCACAAGATGTCAATTTAACTCCTATACAACTTTTGTATTTTATATACATATTTGTATTTTTGTATTTTGTATTTTGTATTTTATATTTGTATATTTGCATTTTCTATACATATGTAATATGTATATATACATCTGCTATATATCAGAATAAACATTTGTTTTATGAGAGTGGCTTTTTTCACTGAACATGATGGTTTTCAGTGGCATTCTTTTTGTCCCAAAGACAGGATTTGACTAATTTTTATGGCTGAGTAGTAGTCCATGGTATATATACATACATATACACTACATTTGCTTCATCCAATCATTAATTGGTATTCATCTGGGTTGATTCCATATCTTAGCTAATTTGAATTGAGCTGCAATAAACAGAGTACAAATAACTCTTACATTAGCTGATTTTATTTCATTTAGGTAAACTCCCAGGAGTGAGAGGCTGGGTCATACGGTAGGTCTATTTCAGATTTCTGAGGACTCTCCACACTGTCATCATGATGGTTGCACTAGTTTACATGCTCTCCAACAGTATATTAAGTTTCCTTTTCCCCACATCCTCACCAGCATTTATTGTTTATAGATTTTTGGATGATAGACATACTAACTTTGGGTGAGGTGAAACCTCATTGTGGTTTTTAACTGCATTTTCCTGATGACTGGTGATCCTGAGCATTTTTTCATGGTCTGTATTTCACCCTTTGAAAAATTCCTGTTCATGTCCATGCTCATTTTTTAAACAGATTGTTTGTTGTGTTGTTGTTCAATTTCTTGAGCATGTACATCCTGGATCCTTGAGGATATATATATATATATAATTCCAGGATTTTCTAGATCCTGGATATTAATCCTTTATGAGGCATGTAGCCTGTAAAGATTTTTCCCATTCTGGTGATTGCCTCTTCCTTTTTTAATAATATTTTTTAAAGATTTATTTGAAGGACAGAGTTACAGAGAGAAGTAGAGACAGAGAGAGAGGTCTTCCATCCACTGGTTCACTCCCCAATGGCCGCAACAGCTGGAGCTGTACCAAACCAAAGCCAGGAGACAGGAGCTTCCCCAATGTGGGTGCAGGGGCCCAAGGACTTGGGCCATCCTCCCCTGCTCTCCCAGGCCATAGCAGAGAGCAATCGGAAGAGGAGTAGCCGGGACTAGAACCAGCACCCATGTAGGATGCCAGCGCTTCAGGCCAAGGCTTTAACCCACTGCACCACTGCGCCACTTCGCTGCCCCCCCACCCCTTCTGATTACTGAGTGTTTCCTTGGCCGTGCAGAAGCTTCTTAGCTTGATACAATCCCATTAGTCCAGTTTTGCTCTGAATGCCTATGTTTCTGGGTTCTTTTCCAGGAAGTCTTTGCCTATGCCAATGCCTTACAGAGTTTCCCTGATGCTTTCTTCTAGCAGTTTGATGGTCTCAGGTCATTAGATTCTTGATCATCTGAGTTGATTTTTAGAAAAGGTGTGAGGTATATACCTTTTCATACTTCTGCATGTATAAATCCTATTTCCCCAATACCATTTGTCTAAGAGACTGCCCTCATCCAGAGATTGATTTTAGCTTGTTAGTCAAAGATTAGTTGGTTGAGGCTGTGTGGGTTAATTTCTAGGCTTTGTGTACGTTTTCATTGTTTTACATGTTTATTTTTGTGCTAGTACCAGACTGTTTTGATTATAACTGCCAAGTGGTATGTATTGAATATTGGTATTGTGATGCCTCTGACTTTGTTTTTGTTGCTTAAGATTGCTTTAGCTATTCCTGGTCTCCTGTGTTTCCATATGAATCTTAGCGTTATTTTTGCTCCATAGAATAAGAATGTCCTTGGTATTTTGTTCAGTTACATTGAATATGTAAGTTGCTTTGGGTACTATGACCATTTTGATTATATTAATTCCTCTAATGCATGAACATGGAAGATTTTTCTATTTTATTGTGTTTTCTATTTCTTTTTGTATGGACTGAATTTTTTGTCAGAGTATTAGTTTTCTTTTTTAGTTTTATTTAAGTTATACAAGTTTAATGTATTTTATATACACAGACTAAGGAACTTAGTGACATTTCACCCCCTTCCCTCCCTCCTGCCCACATTCCAATCCTTCTTCCTCCACCCTCTCACATTCCCACTTTTAATTTTTATAAAGATCTGTCTTCAGTTTACTGAATGATCATATAGTCAACCCTACACGTAGTAAAATATTTCAACAAATAGTATGAAGAAAAATGAAAATTAAAAAAAAAATACTATTCCTCAATGGAAAAAGAAAAGGCTGTAACCAATCATCAAATTTCAAAATGTCTATTTCACTATCATATATTATATTTCAGTTACTCTATTAGTTACCTTGGATCAGGGAAAATATCTGATATCTGTATTTTTTGGATTGGCTTATTTCACTACATATAATGGTTTCCTGTTGTTGCAAAATGGTTTCCATTTTGTTGCAAAAGACTGGATTTTATTTATTTATTATTTCCTGTTGTTGCAAAATGGTTTCCATTTTGTTGCAAAAGACTGGATTTTATTTATTTATTATATTTAAAGCTGAATAGTTTTCCATGGAGTAAATATACATAATTTCTTTATCCAGTAAACAGTTGATGGATATCTGGGTTGATTCCTTATGTTTGCTATTGTGAATTGTGCTGCAATGAACATGGGTTTACAGATAACTCTTTCAGATGCTAATTTATTTTGGTTTGGGTAAATTTCCAGGAGTGGATGACTGGATCATATAGTAGGTCTAGGTTCAGATTTATCTCAATACTGTCTTCCATAGTGGCTGCCCAGTTCACATTCCCACCATCGGTGCACTCGGGTATCTTTCCCCCCACATCGTTGCCAGCACTTGTCATTTGTTGATTTCTGTAGGAAAGCCAATCTACCTGGAGGGAGGTGAAGCTTCATTGTTGTTTACTTGCATTTTCCTGATGGTTAGTGATCCTGAGCATTTTCTCAAGTGTCTGTTGGCCATTTGAATTTCCTCTCTTGAAAAAAGTCTATTCAAGTTCTTTGTCCATTTCTTAACTGGATTTTTGTTTTGTTGTTGAATTTCTTGAGGTTTTTATAAATTCTGGACATTAACCTCTTATCAGCTGTATAGCTCTTTCTCTTTAATGTTTTGCTATTTTCATTGTATAGATCTTTCACGTTCTTGGTTAAATTTATTCCAAGGTATTTGTAGCTATTGTGAATGGGACTGACCTTATGCCCCAGGCTTGTTTTTGTATACAGAAGCTATTGATTTCCGAGTGTTGCTTTTATATCCTGCAACTTTATCAAACTCTTATGAGTTCCAATCATTTTTAGTGGAATTTTTTGGTTCCTCCTGTATCCAGGATCATGTCATCATCTGTAAACAGGTATAATTTTACTTCCTCTTTTCCAATTTAATTCCCTTTGAAATCTTTTTCTTGTCGAATACCTCTGTCTAAAACTTCTAGAACTATATTGACTAGCAATAAAGTGAGCATTCTTGTCTGGTTCCAGATCTTACTGGAAATGCTTCCCACTTTTTCCTATTCAATATGATGCTGGCTGTGGAGTTGTCATATATTGCCTTGATCGTGTTACAGAATTTTTTTCTTTCTATTACAAATTTGCTTAAAGTTTTTATTTTGATAAGGATTTTGTAATTTATTAAATGTTTTATCTGCATCTATTCAGATAATCATATGGCTTAATTCTTTAATTTGTTAATCTGGTATATCACATTTATTGATTTGTATGTATGTATGTATGTATCTATCTATCATCTACCTCTCTATCTATCTCTCTATCTCTATCTATCTATCTATCTATCTATCTATCTATCTATCTATCTAGAGAACCTTCCATGCGCTAATTCACTCTCCAAATGGCTGCAACAGCCGGCAGCTGGGGCTGGGTCAGGCCAAAACCAGGAACCTGGAGTTACTTGCAGGTCCACCACATGAGTGCAGCGGCACAAGCACCTGGGCCATCTTCTGCTGCATTCCCAGGTACTTTAGTAGGGAAGTGCATTGGAAGTAGAGCAAATGGGACTCGAACCAGTGCATATATGGGATGCTGGCACTGTGCGCGACAGCTTTACCCACTATGCCACAACACCAGCCCCGATCTGTATATTTTAATCGGAGAGTTTATTCTATTTACATTCAAGGTTATTATTGATAAGTGATGACTCAGGCTTGCTATTTTTCCATAAATATGCTGTTTGTTTTGGATCTCTTTTGTACTATTTTTAGAAGACTTTCTGCCTTCAAATTGCTTCATCATGCTGTTTTTGTCCTTAAGTATCATTTGTAAGGCAGTTGGGTGGTGACAAATTCTTTCAGTTTTTGTTTGTTTTGGGAGATCTTTATTACACCTTCATTTATGAATGAGAGTCTTGCTGGCTGACAGCTTTTTTCTTTAAGGACTTGGATTATACCTCTCCATTATCTCCTCATTTATCAGGTTTTGGATGAGAAATCTGCTGGCAATCTGATTGGAGGTCCTTCAAATGTAACCTGGCATATCTCTCTCTTGTGTATTTTATAATCTTTACTTTGTATTTTACTTTTAAAAGTTTGAATATAATATGCTGTGTGAAGATCTTCTCTGTATGGGTATCCATATCTCTGTACAAATTTGGGAAATTCTCTTCTACTATTTCATTGAATAAATTTCCTAAGCCATTCTGCTTTTCCACTCCCTTAGAACTGCCTAAAACTCATATATTTTGTCACTGGATGGTATCATATAGACCCTGAACACTGCTTTTATTTCCTCCCTCTCTCCCTGCTCCTCCTCTTTCCTCACCTTCTCTTCTTCTCCTTGCTTTCTCCCTCCATCCTTTTCTCTCCCTCCTTCCCCCCACTTCTCTCCCTCTCCCTATCTCTCCTTCTCCCTCTCTCTTTGTTCCTCTTTCCTGTTCCCTATCTGTCTCCCCTCTCCTTCTTTCTGAATGATATTTCAAATCTGTTGTTCAGGCATCCCACCCTGTTTTTATTGAGCATATTGAATTCTTCACGTCTAATATTTCAATTTGATTATTCTTTAATATTGCTATTTCTCAGCTGAACTTCTCACTTACGTTATCCATGTATCTCCTTAACTCAGGTAATTTCTTCTCTGTGTTTTCAGTAATCCACAATCAATCCTTGAAATTCTTTTTCAGGCATTTTGTTAACATCCTCATCTTCAAAGTCCAATACTGAAGTATTATTATGTTCCTTTTGGGAATTCATATCATCTTCCTTGTTCACATTTGTTGGATTTCTATGATTTTCACATTTCTGGAGAAACATCTGTTATCTCCTCTGAAGACTCTGTTCTCAGGAGTGTGAACCTAGGCACAGTAAGATGCCTGGACCTTCACAGGTTGTCCAGAAATATGTGCCATGTGGGGCCATGGAGCTCTGGTCAGCATTTGTATGGGGGCAAAAGTCCCAGGCAGGGGCTGGCAATGTGGCGTAGTGGGCTAAGCCTCTGCTTGCATCACCAGAACCCCATATGGTTCCAGTTCAGTCCTGGCTGCTCCTCTTCTGATCCAGCTCTCAGGTATGGCTTGGGAAACCAACTGAAGATGGCCCAAGTGATTGGGCCCCTGTACCTTCATGGGAAACCTGAAAGAAGCTCCTGGCTTTGAATTGGCTCAGCATTGGCTGTTGCAGCCATCTGGGGAGTGAACCAGTGGATGCAAGACCTTTCTGTCTCTCCCTTTCTCTGTAACTCTACCTCTCAAATAAATAAATAAAATCTTTTAAAAAATGTTCAGGGTAATACCCAAAATACGTGTGATAGCTCTCCTCTCTAGTCGGTAGATAGAGGGGATTGTGTCTGGTATGATCAATGCTCCTGCCCTTTTCTGTGTCAAAGTGAACCTCCCTGTGCCTACACCTTTCACTCAGGTGCATGAATTGCACAAAGAATATATGTGTTACATAGTATGAGTATGGAGTCTTCCTGGTTCATAACACAGACCCAGAATTCCCACAGTCACAATCTCTAGAGAGTCCATTTTCTCCCTTAGGATCCTTTCCATCCACAGAGAGAGCCAGTCTGTCCCTGACCTGGGCACACTGGTTGAAATAGGGCAGGAAGGCAATGTGCCCTCCATTCACAGAGTTAAATGGGCACCCTGATCCTTCTGACTCCACCACCAGGACTCAAAGACTTTGGGGACTGCTATTTCTCCATCTGACAAAACTCCCAGAGCACACAGGCAGCTGTAGCCTCTACTTGCCTCAATTTGGGAAGACGGCACTTTTCTTGCTAGTCTCTGGGAACCCTGGGAGGGGTGGCATTGTGCCCTCCATTCACAGAGTTGACTTGGCACCCTGCACTCTGCCAACTTGCTCTCTTGGACTAAAAGTCAGTGGGGATTACTGGTTGCTCTTTCTGGTAAAATATCTCAGTGGTTCACAGGCCACCTCAACCCCAAAAGCCTTATTTTGGGAGTCTGGTGCTCCCCCAGAAGGTTGCTGTGTGCCCTGTTTGGGGGAGGGAGTGATGTGCCCTTGGTTCACAGAGTTAAGTGGGCATCCTTCCCCCTGCCAACTTGTCTGCCTGGAATCAAAGTTAATGGGACCATGAATCTCTTCCCCTGACAAGATCACCAGTGCAGCTCAGACTTCTGCGGAATCCTCTCACTTCACCTGGGAAATATGGCCTCAACACAAATGTCCAGCTCCAGGAGTCACTGGTGGTGTCCCAGGAGCTGCTACATGTCTGTACAATTCTTGCTGCTCCATGGAGTCTCTCTTCTTACTGGAAATTTCCACTGAAAATCTCTCCAACTAGCATCAAGGAACACTTCTTCTCATTTTTCTGTTATTTTCCTGTGATCAAAATCAGCACATCTTTCCTCTATTCAGCCATCTTGGAATCCTGCATGGCTTTATTTTTTTGTTTAACTTTTGAGACACTTTTGGTCTTGATTATTTACACATCTCTGTATGTTCTATTTTGGAGAAGCACTGGCAAGGATCTTGGTCATTTTTAGATTGTCTCATATGATTTTTACAGTATTTTTCCCATTTCTATTTTTTGCTTCTTTGTTTCAATGCTTCAGTATGAATGTTATCTTCTGACCTATTTTCCATTTTGCTAATTGTCTTTTTTGGCTGTATCTAATCTGTTTTTAAACACATGTATTGAATTTTTAATTTCAGTTATTATATTCTTTATTTCTGGAATATATATTTATCATTTGTAATTTCTAAAGGGAAGGTTTATTTGACAAAATAACTCAACAAAATTTACCTAAATGAAATTATAATATAATGAAATATTTAAATCAAAACCTCAGAATTTCATGCAAATACCAAAACCAAAATTCTGAAATATTGGTACTGCATTTCAAATCTTCATTACTTATATTACAAAGTTGAAACTTGCTTGCCTCACAGTTTAGGTTAAACTAGAATGAACAAATATTTCACTTTAAATTTTATACACAACTCCTATATGAGTTCTATGAGAAAGAATATTTTTAACATGCATCCAACCAGGGTTCATCTAAGGGCAACATCTAACATAATTAAAATGCTTTAATCTTGATATACTTACTACTTATGTACATTCTACGATATGACTAACTTGAGAAAAGCTAAAAATTATTTAACTGCTATAGTTTACTCAACTGTTACATCATATGTTATTGTTGTATTAAAAAATACAGTACTTTATGTCTTTGAAATGTTTCTGATTTCCACTTACAGAGGAGACATAATCATAAATTTGTATTGCAAAATATGATGAACCAGAATTTTATTTTTCTTTACAAAAGTTGACTGAGTCACAGTGATCACAATCAATTATATTCTCCAGCCAGCCCTCATATTGGATATGCTAAGGCATTCTTCCCAACCCATTCCTGCCTATGAATACATGCTTATGGTACAGTAGTAGCTTCTGTTCACTGCTCTTGGCTATCATATTTACTCATGTTACTCTGACTGCAAAAGCCACTGCCATAACAACCACTCAGCTGCTAGTTGGCTGGGATACCAAAACAGGTCCAGTTTTTCATACTTCTTAGCATTTGGCTCCTATAACCATAACTGCTGACTCTTAGGTAAAATTCAGGAAGAGTTTTACATATCTGTGTTGAGTATTTGCTTTGTCTTTTGACACGTCTTTCATATTGCCTTCATGAGTTGCAGATTTGATATCCACTTTACCAGTTGCTCTGTCATCAATTTTAATATGTACTCTTATAGGACTGAGCAGTGAAAAAAGAATTATAAGTTTCATCTTTAGTAGCTTTGTAAAGTAAGCCTTATATGTATATGCAATGTCTCAGTGTGCATTGGGAAATAGAGCCATTATACCAACCCCCATATCTGTAATTAAATATTCTATAAAAGAGCAAATTAGTTATCTTCTGAATCTATCTGATCCAAATTCATAGTAATCATTATAGCCATTATAATCAATATAGACTCCATTATTACTAAACATCATCTCAAAACCAGTCCTTGGTCAATGTTGTTACAGTTCTGCCAACCCCAGATCTGCCATGGGGCCTGACTGCAGCAATGTGATATACACTCATGTTTGATCTTAGTTCTAAGTTCAGCTCAATTGCTATTAGATTTCCATAAAACAACACTCTTGCCCTATTCTTACATTGTATTTTTTTAGAGTCTCATCAGCTTTTTTCTTTTCTGTGCAGTAAAGTGCAAAAGGCCTCTCCTATCTCCCTCCCCTGAAAGTCCACAAGGCACATTATCTCATTGGGCATAACTCCCAACCCTGAGAAGAATTGAACCTTTTATCCTTTGATAAATCCAAAAGGAGTCCTTTAACCTGTACAGAGGTATTGTTGGCTATGTCAGGACTTCTGGGACCAGCATGTTCAACACTCATTTCAACACTGCTTAACTTGAATGGTAAAACATATCGGTGTTATAAATTTTTTCTTAATTTCAGGGCAAATTTGAATCCATATTCTGATTCAAGATCAACAAGAGCCTTATTACCAGTTTTCGTATTTTGGAACAGAGGAAATGAATCTCTCAATCTTCATTTTGAATTTTGCTTTTATAGAAATACCATTGCAGGAAGGGGATTAAGATGGCAGAGTAGGGAGGGAACTTAGTTCTCTAGTCAAGGAAAAAATAGTTTATTAAAAGTGGAGAGTACAGTTTCAGGGAAGAGTTAGGAGAAATTGGAAGAGGAAATTCCATACAAATTAGAGGGGCACAGTGAATCTACATGGAGGGCATGGATGTCCACAATTCAGGATGACAGCAGCTGAGAGCCTCCACACCAGTTTTGGAGAGTGAGGTGAGACCAGATTGTAACAGCCTAAGCTACTGGCAATAAAGCTGCAGTAAAAATTTAGAGGGAATCCAGCTTGAAGCCCAATGGGGGATAGTGGGGCAAACTAGAGGAGCAAAAGGGGGGGCAAGTTTCTCTCTCCCTGATGGCTCTGCAATAGTGTCCTATAACAAGCTGATAGAGAGCAGATGCCATTTTAGTCATACAAAAGAACTGAGCCAGCTAGTACTGGTGCCCAGCATCCAGCCCTGTGGACTCCTGAGTTTGGTGAGGAGAACTAAAGGGTGGATGGGTGCTTGTGACTGTGGGAGGCTTGTATACCAGGACTGTGAAAAAACTGAGACTTTGTGGGAGGGCTCATGTTGTGGCTGGGACTTTGGTCAGTCACTGTGAGAGGATCCACATGCTCAGGGTTCCCTGGTAAACTGGTGAGGGACATTGCTGAGGAATCTGAGCTTACATTGAAGACTGCACAGATCCTTTGTGTGGTCCTTGGGGCAAAGCATATAAATATTATACCCACTCTGGTTCACGCTCAGGCACTGGTCTCCTTTGAAGAGAGGAGCTCAGCTGAGTAATATAAATCTCACCCTGATTAAAAAACAAGAGATTTACCACATTAAACCTGGGTGTGTCATCTTAGACATGCCCTTCACCTTGGAGAATTCAACAGAGCTCCTTGGCCACACCCACACCATGCTTCTAGGTATTCACTGAAAGCTGATACTCCACTAATCTACAGAGGAATAGTACAAAGATAAAAGCCACTTCACAGAGAAAAAAAACAAAGAAACTAATGAGTATCTCCACAAATGCTGAATAACAAATACACCAATTAAAGAAAAACGAATTAGAAAGACATGTGATGCACCCAATAGAACATAACATTTCAATACTAGATTGTGAAGCTGATGAGACTGAAGAAATGCCAGAATGGAATGCAAACAAATTGATCATAATATTAAATAGAAGTAATCAGAAGCAAATGGACAAACAAATTAATGTCGTACATGACATGAAAGAAAATTTCTCCCATGAAATTACAGCCTTAAAGAGAAAACAAAATGAAATCTTGGAAATGAAGAATTCAATAGAACAAATAAAAAATGCACTGGAAAGAATAACCAATAGAATCAGTGAAGCAGAAGAAAGAATATCTAACTTAGAAGGCAAAGCACAGGAAATTATACAGTCAGACCAAAAACAACAAGAAGAAATTAGAAAATTGAAAAATACAGATGGTCATTTACAGGATACTGTCAAACAACCCGTAGGAGTTCCTGAAGTCATGAAAAGAGAAAATGGATTAGAGGCCTTTTTAGTAAAATAATAACAGAAAACATCCCTAATTTAGAGAAAGAAAGGGACATCCAAGTACAGGAAGTTCATAGAACTCCTAATAGACATGACCAGAAAAGATCTTCACCAAGATGTATTATAATGTAACTCAACCATGGTAAAACATAAAGAAAAGATTCTAAAATGTGCATGAGAGAAATGCCAGATTGCTTTCAGAGGAACTTCAATTAGACTCACAGCAGAATTCTCATCAGAAACCCTACAGGCTAGGAGGGAATGGCAGCTATATTCCAAGTCTTAAGAGAAAAAAACTGTCTACCTAGAATACTACACCCTGCAGAGGTCTCATTTATGAATGAAGGTGAAATGAAGGCTTCCATAACAAACAGAAATTGAAAGAATTTGTCACCACTCATCCAGCCCTGCAGAAAATGCTTAAGGAGGTGCTGCACACAGAAACACAGAAACATGGTCAGGGGCTCCAAGCTTCCACATTTACAGACACATAGCATTTCATAGCGGAGGGAAATCGCACCACAGGCACAAAGTCACAATTTAAAAATAAAATCAACCAGAAATGCCAAAGAACAAATGAAAAATCCTGACTAAGAAAGAAAGACTCTATGAACTTGCCAGATGAAATACCAATCTTCAACAATGGAGGCTAAAGAAAAAAGATTGAGTATATACCAGAAAAGGAATTCAGAAAATTAATAGTCAGATCACTTAGAAGCAATCTGAAACAAATTGATGATCTAAAAGAAAAATACTCCCAAGAAACTGATCTTTTAAAGAGAAGCCAGAATGAAATACTGGAAATGAAGAAATTGAAAGACCAAATAAAAATGCAGTTAAAGACTTAGCAAAAGAATGGGTGAGGCAGAAGAAAGAATATCAGAACTAGAAAACAAACTTCCAGAAATAATACAGTCAGAGAAGTTAGAAAATTAAAAATCTTGGTTGGAGATTTACAATATTCTATCAAACGATCCAACTTACAGATCCTAGGAATTCTGGAAGGTATAGAAAGAGAGAAAGGATTACAAGGCCTTCTTAATGAAATAATAACAGAGAACTTCCACAATCTGGAGAAAGAGATATCCAAGTACAAAACATACATAGAACTCCAAATAAACATAACTGGAAAAGAACTTCATCACAACACATTGTAGCAAAACTCAGCTCAGTGAAACACAAAGAACAGACCTTAAAATGTGAGCAATAGAAATGACAAAACACATTCAGAGCAAACCCAATTAGACTCACCCCGGATCTCTCATTGCAAACCCTAAAGGCAAGGAGACAATGTCGAGACATATTCCAAGTCCTAAGAGAAAAAAATGTCAACCCAGATACCCTGAAAAACTTGCATTTATGAATGAAAGAGAAATAAGGATGTTCTACAACAACAGAAATTGAAAGATTTTGAAACTACTTGCCTAGCCCTACAAAAGTTGCTCAGAATGTACTACACACAGAAACAGGAACATAACTGCAAAAGATGAACACAGAAAATTACCAAGCAAAAGCACAAATGAAATCCAAAATAAATATACAAGAATATTAAAGAAAACATGGCAGGGCAAAGACAGTATTTAACAATAGGCACAATAAATATAAATAGTCTGAACTCCCCAGTTAAAAGACACAGACTGGCTGAATGGATTACAAAAAACCACACCTTACCAACAAAGATGCATGCAGACTGGAAGTGAAAGGATGGAAAAAGATAATAAATGCTAATGGAAACCAAAAAAGTGCTGGTGTGGCCATCTGAATATCACAGAAAATAGACTTTTTCACAAAAACTATTAAGAGAGACAAAGGAGAACACTATATAATGATTAAAATATCAACTCAACAGCATGATGTGACTATTATAAATGTATATACACCTAATTACAAGGCACCTGGCTATTAAAAAGAATTGTTAAAAGATATAAAGGGAAATATAGACTCAAATAAAATAGTAATGGGGTACTTAAATACCCCGCTTTCAGCAATAAACAGATCAACCAGAGAGGAAATCAACAAGGAAACAACAGTGTTAATCAACACCACAGACCAAATAGACCTAGCAGATATCTATAGAGCCTTCTACTCTATAGCCTCAGAGTACACATTCTTTTCTCCAGTGCTTGGAACTTTTTTCTACAGTTGACCATATGCTAGGCCATAAAAAAGTCTCAGCAAATTCAAAAAAATCGAAATCATACCATGTATCTTCTCAGACCACAATGCAATGAAGCTAGAAATCAACAACTTAAGAATCTCTACTTCATATGTAAACACATGGAGAATAAACAGCATGTTTCTGAATGAACAGTGGGTCATAGAAGAAATCAAGAGAAATAAAAAAATTTCTGGAAACAAATGAAGATGACAATACAACATACCAAAATTTATGGGATTCAGCAAAAGCAGTGCTAAAAGGAAAGGTTAGAGCAATTGGTGCCACATCAAGAAACTGGGAAGACACCAAAGAAATGAACTATCTATGCACCTCAAGGATCTAGGAAAACAACAGCAAACCAAACCCAAAACTTGTAGAAGAAAAGACATAACTAAAATTAGAGAAGAAATCAACAAAATTGAAACAAAAAATGCAAAAGATGAGCAAAATAAAGAGCTGAGTTTTTGAAAAAAAAAATAAACAAAATTGACACACTATTGGTCCAACTAATCAAAAAAAGGAGAGAGGAGACCCAAATCAATAAAATTAGAGATGAAAAATAAAATGTAACATCATACACTCCAGAAACAAAAAGAGTCATCACTACAAAACCACTAAAAAGAGCAGTATGCGAACAAACTGGAAAAACTAGAAGAAAGGGATAGATTCATGGACACACATACCCTACCAAAATTGAGCCATGAAGACATAGAAAATCTCAACAGACCCATAACCAAAACATAAATTGAATCAGTAATAAAGACCCTCCCAACAAAGAAAAACCCATGACCAGATGGCTTTACTCCTGAATTCTACCAGACGTTTAATGAAGAATTAACTCCACTTTTCAAATTATTCAAAACAATTGAAAGGGAGGGAATCCTCCTAAATATTTTCTATGAAACCAGCATCACCTTAATTCCTAAATGCATAAAAGATGCAATGGAGAAAAATAATTACAGACCAATTTCCCTGATGAACATAAATGCAAAAATCCTCAACAAAATTCTAGCCTATCAAATCCAACAACATATCAGAAAGATCATCCACCCAAACCAAGTGGGATTTATCCCTGGTAAGCAAGGATGTTTCAATGTTCACAAATCAATCAATGAGATACATCACATTAACAAATTGAAAAACAAAACCATATGAATATATCAATAGATGCAGGGAAAGAATTTGACAAAATATAACATCCTTTCATGATGAAAACTTTAAGCAAATTGGATTTAGAAGAAACATTCTCAACACAGTCAAGGCAATTTATGACAAACCCACATATAGCATGATATTGAATAGGGAAATTTGGAAGCATTCCCATTGAGATCCAGTACCAGACAGGGATGCCCACTCTCACCATTGCTATTCAATATAGTCCTGGAAGTTTTAGCCAGAGCCATTAGGCAAGAAAAAGAAATACAATTACAAAAGAGGAAGTTAAACGATCCCTATTTGCAGATGACATGATTCTGCATATATAGGGGATCCAAAAGACTTCACTAAGAGGCTATTAGAATTCACAGAAGAGTTTGGTAAAGCAGCAGGATATAATATCAATACAAAAATCAACAGCTTTATATACATAGACTTTTGCCATGGCTGAGAAAGAAATTATAAGATCAATACCATTCATAAGATAGCTACAAAAACAATAAAATATTGAGAATAAATGTAAGCAAGGGTGTCAAAGATCTCTACAATGAGAATTGCAAAACATTAAAGCACTAAATAGAAGATGATACAAAAAAATGAAAAATCTTCCACGTTCATGAATTGGAAGAATCAATTTTATAAAAATGTCCATTCTTCCAAAAGCAATTTAAAGATTCAATGTGATACCAATCAAAATACCAAGCACATGCTTCTCTGATCTAGAAGAGATGAAGCTGAAATTCATATAGAGTCACAGGAAATCTCAAGTAGCTAAAACTATCTTATACAACAAAAACAAAGCTGGAGGCATCACAATGCCAAATTTCAAGACATACTACAAGGCAGTTATAATCAAAACAGACTGGAACTGGTACAAGAATAGTTGGATATACCACTGGAACAGAATAGAAACCCCAGAAATCAATTGAAACATCTACAACCAACTTATATTTACATAAGAGCTAAAACCAATCCCTGGAGGAAGGATTGTCTCTTCAACAAATGGTGCTGGGAAAACCAGATGTCCACATGCAGAAACATGAAGCAATACCCCTATGGATTAAAGATCTAAATCTACAACCTGACAATATCAAATTAATCAAGAACATTGGGGAAACCCTGTAAGACATTGGCACAGGCAAAGAATTCCTGGAAAAGATACCAGAGGCACAGGCAGTCAAAGCCAAAATGAACAAATGGCATTACTTCAAATTGAGAACCTTCTGTACAGCAAAAAATACTTAGAAATGTGAAGAGGCAACTGACAGAATGGGAGAATTTATTTGCATACTACAAAACTGATAAAAGATTAATAACTAAAAGCTACAATGAGATCAAGAAAATCCACAAGAATGAAACAAACAACCCAGGTAAGAGATGGGAAAAGGACTTAAAAAGGCATTTTTCAAAAGAGGACATGCAAATGGCCAATAGACACATACACACACACACACACAACTTTCAGGATCACTAGCTGTCAGGGAAATGCAAATCAAAACCACAATGAGGTTTCACCTCACTCTAGTTAGAATGGCTCTCATACAGAAATCAACAAACAACAAATGCTGGAGAGGATATGGGGATAAAAGTTCCCTAATCCACTATTGGTGGAAAAGTAAACTGGCAAAGCCACTATGGAAGACAATATGGAGATATCTCAAAATTCTGAATATAAACCTACCGTATGACCCAGCCATGTCACTCCTAGGGATTTACCAAAGGGAAATGAAATCAGTAAACAAAAGAGATATATGAATCTCCATGTTTATTGCAACTCACTTCACAATAGCTAAGACATGCAATCAACCAAAGTGCCCATCAATTGAAGACTGGATAAACAAATAAAGGGATATGTACACTATGGATTACAACACAGCAGTTAAAAAATGAAATCCAGTCATTTGCAAAAAAAAAAAAAAATAGATCAATCTGGAAAACTTCACACTTAGTGAAATAAGCCAGTCCCAAAGGGACAAATACTATATGTTCTTTCTGATCTGTGAGAATGAATAGTGTACCAAAAACAAAAGCTGCAGAAGTGAAATTGACATTTTGAGAAACAATGACTTGAGCAGCCATCATCCAACATGTTGAGGAATAGTTTATTTATTTTTATTTTTTAATTTTTTCTTTTTTCTTCTTCATACTATAAGCTGAACTCTTTACTTAATATAGAGTTAATCATATGTATATAAAGTCGATTGAAAATAGATCTCAGTAGAAAATAAGAGGGGAAATAAGAGAGGGAAGAGGAAGTTTGGTACTGTAAAGCTGTATAGTTCTGCATATGGTCCTACAGACTTACTTCTAAGGGTAAAGTTTAAAAACTTGTCATGGGACTCCAAATTCAATTAAAATTGGTAGTAAAAATGCCATCTTAATTGTTAATGTGATCATATTAAGTGTTAAAGGGGACATATAAATAGGATTAAGTATTAAATATATTATGTAAATATCATCAAGTGTTTGGTAATAATAATATACAGAATTAAAAAGGATGGAAGCAGTCCATATAGTAGACTCATAAAATGACAATTGCTTTAAGTAACACTCTGATCTCAGAATCAGTGCTTAAGGTATTTGGATGTGGCTGAAAAGCCCATGCAAGCATTTCGGGAATGGAAAGCCAAGACACTGTGGCAAAATATATCCCACATGAAGTATCTCTGTGCATGAGACCCCATTGGAAAGAAGGGGCCATCAAAGAAGGATGTACTTTTCTCTGGAGGGAGGAGAGAACTCCCATTTTGCTTATGGCCTTGTCTAAATACTGACAGAGCCTGTGGTCACAAAAAGTTTCTATAGTTTTGGCAGCTCATGTCAAGAGCCTTGGTGATCACTGACATCATATATAAGAATGTTAATTGTTAAATTAACAACAGAAGTCACTGCACTTATTCTCCATATAGGACCTTTGTCCTTAATGAATTGAGAATTAACTGCAAAACCTGTTCTCAAACAGTATTTTATATATTTATGTGTGTGGGTGTGTGCAAACTGTTGAAATCTTTACTTAGTATAGAATTGGTCTTCTGTCTATAAAGTTAATTGAAAATGAATCTCAGTGGAGAATCGGACTGGGAATTGGAGAGGGAGGAAGAGGTGGGGTGGGAGTGTGAGTGGGAGGGCAGATATGGTTGGAAGAATTACTATTTTCCTAAAGTTGTACTTGTAAAATTTGTATTTCTTAAATAAATGGTTTCTTTGGGAAACCTTTTATGATCATTGTTCTCTAAAGATCAGCATTTAAATTTACCTGCATCATAAATACCATATCAGTTCTCTAGTCAGAGATCTTACAGGATTTAATTAATGAAACTAGAAGTGCTCCTGAATATTATGATTGTTTACAGAAAAATCTCAGCTTTGGATTACCTTAGTTGTTTACCTCTGAACCTTCAAACACCAAAGGAAAGAGGTAAAATGCTAAATTAAATTGTTTTGATTATCTATGGTATATAGCATACCACTCCAAAATAAAATGATTAAAACAGTAAAAAACAAAAAACAAAAAACACTGCATTTCATCAGCAGAGCAAGAGCGGAGCAAGATGTACACATTCACCATGAATTCTTCTCTACCTTTGGTGCCCAACATCATTGTCTTTTTAAGGTTCTTCATGTTGAAATAGAGTAGATGCACAATTTTGGTGTGGCTGAGAGGAAATATACTTTAAAAAATCATATTATTTACTATTTTTATATTTTTAAAACTCTGAGGGCTAGTTGAAGTACAGTTAGTTGCACAACCTCACAAAAAATATTTAATAGTTTTGATATACAAGGATTCTTCAAAAGTTCATGGAAAAATGTGAATTTTCTTTTTTTAAAGATTTGCTTATTTATTTGAAAGGCAGAGTTAGAGAGAGGCAGAGGCAGAGAGAGAGAGAGAGAGAGAAAGTCTTCTAACCATTGGTTCACTTTCCAAATGGCCACAACAGCTGGAGCTGGGCCAATTCAAAGCCAGGAGAGCCAGGAGCTCCTTCTGGGTCTCCAGGTGAGTGCAGGGGCCCAAGGACCTGGGCCATCTTCTACTGCTTTCCCAGGCCATAGAAGAGTTGTATCAGAAGTAGAGTAGCTAGGACTCAAACCATGCCTATATGGGATGCCAGCACTATAGGCAGTGGTTTTACCAGCTATGCCACAGTGCCAGCATTGTGTATTAATTTTAATACCATTTATTCATGAACTTTTTAAAAATGTATATGACAGGTAAAGTTATAGACAGTGTGTGAGAGAGAGAGAGAGAGAGAGAGAGAGAGACAGAGACAGAGAGAGGTCTTCCTGCCTTTGGTTTACTCCAAAATGGCCACCACAGCTGGCGTTGTGCTGATCCAAAGCCAGGAGCCAGGTGCTTCTTCCTGGTCTCCCATGTAGGTCCAGGGGCCCAAGGACTTGGGCCATCCTCCACTGCCCTCGCTGGCCACAGCAGAGAGCTGGACTGGAAGAAGAGCTACCAGGACTACAACCCAGTGTCCATATAGGATGCTGGTGCAGCAGGTGGAGGATTAACATTGTGAGCCACGGTGCCAGCCCTTCATGAACTTTTAAGTATCCAGTACATTAGATATTACTTATCTACATCTGAATAAAAAATTGCCACAACTTAGAGCCCACCATCCTGTCATTCACTTAAGTTACCCACTTTTCCTTTTGTTTATTTCTATTTTTAGGCTTCTGGTCACTTTTGACTTTTAATACGTTTTAGATTCTGGGTCATAGTGTACTTTTTATCCCTGGTGACATCTTCAAATATTTTTATATGTGGGTTGCTCCTATTCTTTCTCCTTTGTCTTCATTATTATATTTTGAGTTTTTTCCTCCTTCTTTTCCCTTCATATTATAGATCTATAACAAATAGTTGCTTGCTTGGTTTTATTAGCAAATGATAACAAAAGCATTTATCAGCTAATGTTTACATGAAACAAGAATCTTCTTTTTTATTGGTTTAAAACAGTTCATGAGAACGTCCATAGTACCTAAAACAATTTTCATGTTCAACATGATCCCAATCAAAATTCCAAGGACATTCTTGACAGAAATAGGAAAAATTTCCTAAAATTCATATGGAAACAAAAAAGACCCCAAAAAGAGGCCATTATTGTGGTATAGTGGGTAACGCTGCCACCTGCAAACGCCAGCATCCTGTACGGGGTGCCAGTTTGATTCTTTGCTGCTCCACTTCTGATCCAGATCCCTGCTAATATGCCTGGGAAAGCAAAAGAGGATGGTCTAGTACTTGGGTCCCTGAAATCACTTGGGAGACCCCGAGAAACCCCTGGCTCCTGGCGTCAGACCAAACCAGCACTGGCCACTGCAACCACTCTGGGAGTGAACCAGCAGCTGAAAGAGCTCTCTCTCTCTCGCTCTCGCTCTCTTTTTCTCTCTTTCTCTGTGTGTGTGTGTGTCTGTTTCAATAACTCTTTCAAATAAATAAATCTTTAAAAAACTGTAAATAGTCAAGCAGACTTAAATAATAAAACAAAGCCAGAGACATCACAATATGAAGCATACTTCAAGGTTGGTATATTCAAAAACGGCTTAGTACTGGCACAAAAATATACATGCCAACCAGTGAAAGAATAGAAACCCCAGAAATTATCGTCTATACCCAACTAACTACTCCATGATCGTGGAATTCATAGGCTCCAGATCCATGAGAAGTAAACGTCTGTTGTTCACAAGGTACCTAGTTTATGGTATTTTGTTATAGCAGCCCAAATTGACTAAGAAAATTCATGCTAGGAAGTAAAATTGCTGTTAGAGCAATTACCTAAAAACCCAGAAGCTGCTTTGAAACTGGGAGGAACAATTAGAAAAAGCCTAGATTATCATTAGCGGGTCATTAAGGACAATTCTGGTAGGGGCTCAGAAGGCAAGAATTATAAAGACAACCATCCTTAGAGAATACCTAAATTGTGTAGAACAGCATACTGGTTCATTGTGAACACACAAGGTCACTCTGATGAGTTTTCAGGAGGAAATGAGGAATATGTTATTTGAAAATGAAGGTAAGGCCATCTTTGGTATAAGTAGCAAATAACTTGACTGAATTATATTTATATTCCAGCACTTTATGGAAGGTTGAACTTAGGAGAGATGAAAAATTAGATATTTCTGAGCAAAGTATTTAGGTGTGATGACTTTTTGTATTGTTCATAATAATACACTAAAAGAGAAAAATGATTTGAAGACAAACTTTTCATCAAAATGGGAGCAGAACATAATGGCTTGGAAAAATCACAACCTATCCATTGGAATTGGAAACCATTTTTTTTTTTTGACAGGTAGAGTGGACAGTGAGAGAGAGAGAGACAGAGAGAAAGGTCTTCCTTTGCCGTTGATTCACCCTCCAATGGCTGCTCTGGCCGGTGTGCTGCGGCCGGCACACCACGCTGATCCAAAGGCAGGAGCCAGGTGCTTCTCCTGGTTTCCCATGGGGTACAAGGCCCAAGCACTTGGGCCATCCTCCACTGCACTCCCGGGCCACAGCAGAGAGCTGGCCTGGAAGAGGGGCAACCGGGACAGAATCCGGTGTGCTGGCGCCGCAAGGCAGAGGATTAGCCTAGTGAGCCACAGTGCCGGCCCTGGAAACCATTTTTTAAAAGTTTATTTTTGAGAGAATATGGATGATTTGGCTTAATTTGATAAGGAAAATAGTATCAATCCAGTTATCTCACTAGAAGCTAGGAGCTATTAATCAAGGCTATTGTGAGATGAGTCAGACATTTAAAGATAATCTATCACCTACTGTCCCAGACAATGCGAGAGTGATCTTGAAGGTTTTTGGGAGCTCTTCGGGTCTGACCCTCTTATCCCATTATAGGCCCACAATGTGAAGACTGGGAGTGCGAGCAGAGCTCTTTCAAAGGATAGGGTGCCACCCAACTGTGCTCCTTCTCATCATGGGCTCTACTCTCTGAACTTACAATTGTGCCAATCAGTAGCCCCAGGTGTTGTGCTAGCCAATTTTGGACGAATACAGCAAAAGTAAAGTAAGAGGTAAGATTTTGTAGGGTGTAATCTATGAAGGGGCAGAGCAAAACAAAAATGTCAAGCTAGCCTGCAGGATGGTGGGAGAGTGAAAGGAAGAAGAGTGTCTAAAATACTGAGAAGCTTGGGGAACTACATGATAACGGCCAGAGACAAATGCCAATAGTAGAGAGGATGACTGACTTGAAGGCAAGTTAGTCTATTATTCTCTTCTAATCATTTGGTTTGCTCAAATAGGTCCAAAATATAATGCCTCTATCAACCTGTCAGTACTTTCCATCAAACCTTTAGAAACACCTTAAATATGAAAATGATTTGGTTGATTATTTTCTTAACTTGGACTTATTTATTTGTTTTGCATCTAACTGGTTAAAGACCAGGAAGAACATAACAGCCATGAGAGGTAAAATGCAAATGAAAAGACAGTTAAAACAGAAAATCACAAGAGACAGACAATTCAGTTCAAGATAACAGACCAAACACAAATGTGTCCCCATGCACCCTCCAAAAATTCCATTAGGAATTGAAAGCAAAAAAGAAGAGCCCTCCCCCAAAAAGTAAAATCATGCATAACTTGCAAAACAGAATTGCCAAGATATAAACTATAAAATATTCCCCAGAGACAGATAAGAACCAAGTGATAGCAAAATAACAACAAAAAAGCAGAAAACCTGATAATCCCTATAGGAGAGCAAAGAGGACATCTAAAATCAATACTACACATTATCTTCAACGAATTCTAAATTGAAGACATCAGATGCTATGGAAAGACATGGGTTGTAGACAGTGTAACAAGAAGAGTTTATAGGTGGCTAACTATCCAATTAGCCTCACAGAAGGTGCCTCCAATGTTGGCCCTCAGTATAAAGCCTCCCTTGTGTTTCTGATATGTAAAAATCTAACTGGACAATTATACATGGGTGATGAAGGAACAAAAAAGAAAGAGCCCAAATACTGGACATACTTATGTCTACTAGAAGATGAAGAGCCATGATACCTAGAGGGGGGCCACCTCTATCACAGGCTATGAGTCAAGTCCTTCCATCTCCTGACTGACCTCTTTCACTCTGTTCCATTTTCACCCCCTTTCTGCTTGAAGAATCCCATAATATCCTAAACTGTGGTAGGCCAGCTACACATTGGTGTTCTCTTCAGAACAAGATTTCTCATATTTTGCAGTATGAACAGAAAGGAAACTTTCCACATCTTTAACTTATGGTTTCTTTTTAATTAACAAGTTTTTGGTTCATCTTTCTCATCATTTATTTTTATTATAAGCAGTCAGAAGTTCTCAGTCTACATCTTCAATGTTTTTGCTTGGAAATCTCCTCAGCTAAATACCCAATATTATTGCCCAGAATTTCTAATTCTACAAAGCACTTGGACATGATTCAGTGAAATTCTTTGCTATTTTATTATAAGGATGGCCTTTAGTTTAGTTTCAAATAACTATCTCACATTTCCATCCAAGATCTTACCAGAATGCCCTTAGATAGCCACATATCTATTAACATTCTGTTCACAGTTACCCATATATTCTCTAAATGAAGCCTTTCTTTGCAGCTCTCTCTTTTCCTGAGCCATCACCCGAATCACCTAACAATAGTCTCTTAACAGCCGGCACCAAGGCTCAATAGGCTAATCCTCCACCTTGTGGCGCCGACACACCAGGTTCTAGTCCCGGTCGGGGCGCCAGATTCTGTCTTGGTTGCCCCTCTTCCAGGCCAGCTCTCTGCTGTGGCCCGGGAGTGCAGTGGAGGATGGCCCAAGTGCTTGGGCCCTGCACCCGCATGGGAGACCAGGAGAAGCACCTGGCTCCTGCCATCGGATCAGCATGGTGCGCCGGCCGCAGCGCGCCAGCTGCGTTGGCCACTGGAGGGTGAACCAATGGCAAAAGGAAGACCTTTTTCTCTGTCTCTCTCTCTCACTGTCCACTCTGCCTGTCCAAAAAACATAAAAAAAATAGTCTCTTAACAGCAACGGAGGCTTTTCCTTGTACATACTTCAAAATTATTACAACCTCTACCTCTTACCCAGTTCTAAAGCCATTTCCATGTTTTTAGTTGTTATAGCAGCATCCCACGTCTCAGGCTGCCATGACAAAATACCAAAGGTTGGGTGGCGTACATAAGAGAAATCTGTATTCTCACTGGAAGTCTAAGGTTAAGGTGGATGTCATCTTGCGAGGCCTCTCTTCCTTGCTTTCAGATATCTACCTGTTTTCTATGTACTTCCATGGCCTTTCCTCATGCGAGAGAGTGGAGGGGACAAGAAGGTGGAAAGGGAGAGAGAGCATGAGTACAAGCTTCCTGGGGTCTCTCCTCATAAGGACATTAATCCCTTTGGGTCAAGGTCCTACCCATATGACACCATTTAAACTCAATTATCTCCTTAAGGATTCATCTCTAAATACAGCCACATGAGGGTTTTCAGTGCATTAATTTTAGCGGAATACAAGCAGTCCATTACACTCACACATATAAGAGAAGGAAAATGTTTGTTAATTTAAAAAATATGTCATTATATGCTGTAAAAAGTCAAGAGAATATCCTCTAACACATCTTTTTGCATTTTGAATTTTCCTAAATTTATATGCTTCAAATTCTCTTATTTTTTTCTTATTTTTAACCACACACTTAACAAAATACTTTATCAACAAGGTGCATTTGTGACAATGAATGTTATATACTTACGTTTCTGTTGGAATGGTAATTGGAGTCATTCTGTAATTCAAAAATGGACTTGAAATCTCCAGAAACTGGTCAGGCTTTTTTATTACAATATCTGAAATGTAACAAGTGGGGACTGTGATGTACATTTTAAAATTCTTCAGAATGGCATGCACAATTTAACATTTAATGAAGTAATGGTTAGGCTATTCACCCAGCAAATTTCAATAAATTTGAAATGAGTGTTCAAAGAAACGTGTTTTTATTGAAAGAATACACAGAGCTTGAGTCTCCCACACAGAGGCAGGGACCCAAGTAGCTGAGTCATCACCTGGCGCCACCCAGGGTACATACGTGCAAGAAGCTTGACTCAGAACTCAGAAATAGGATTGGTACCCAAACCCAGACACCCAGAAATGGGACAGGGGCATCTCAAATGGGATCCTAAAAGCCACACAACACTCATCATTGGGAGGAGCCTTGATGTGAGACCTTCTCAGTTATGGTGGAATCTCACCAATCAAAAGATTTCCATCTCCAGGATAGAAAAATTGTGCTTACTGACACAAAATGACACAACAGTTGGTAGGTAAGTCAGAAGATATTTGTTCACTATTGTTCCTATCACTCAGTTGTGACTTGATGCTCTGGATGAATAACTGTTTTAAGTGTCTCAATGAATTTAAATGAAACATAGCCTATAAAGGTAAAAACTGATTCCTTTCAAGTGTCCTGTGCATGCTAATTTTGGTTCAGCAAAGATGATAAAGAAAAGAAGGAAGGGAGCAAGGGAAAGAAAGCAATGAAGAAAGGAAGGATGGAGTGAAGGAAGGAAGACAAACTAGGAAGTTCGTGTTACCCAAAGCGGCAGATGCATTTGATTGGACCAGCAGCCCATTTTAGAAACTCAAGGAATATACATAAATGACCAAAATATTTAAGCAGGAGGGAGAGAGTTGATCTTAAATAAAAAAATGAAGTGACCATTTCTCGTCTCCATACAAACCTGCTATTTCTTTAATCTTTGTTCTTTTTTGGCAAGATAATGTACATTAGGCTAGAGAAATCTTTGCTATCAGCTGTACTGGCTGTGCCGATGTAGGCAGAAAGCAAATGTAAAGAAAATTACATGTTTAACAGTTGTTATTTGTATTTTAAAGATGTATGAATTATGGTAGGAAATAACAGGCAAGAAACAGGTAAATATTATGATCTGTGTGGCTTTGTAGTTTTAGGATGCTAAATACCTCTGAGACTTATGTTTTGCCCTGTTAATGGGATATGGTTCTCTTCGTCACTTGCAATGAAGAGTTGGCAACATTTGAAGTGGTAACAAGAGTCATAGTAGTTCAAAGTCATCCCTACCACTAGGAGTACAAACCACAGTTCAGGTTTCATAGGACCAATGACTTAAGAAATCTATGAATAATCTTAGTAATGATTCCTTCAGTAAACGGCACTAAGTGTGTTCATTGTGGCTTTATACTTTAATTCATGTGACAGACCTGTGAATGCAGCACATACTTCTAATTCAGGGCAGTTCAATTACTATAAGTTTCTAAATATAAATTCATAATTCACAGATTATGTTCTACTGGATGCCCTACAGTGATTTTGACCTTAGTAATACACTCCAGTGACTAAGTATACATTATTTAAATTTCTATATTATGTACTACAAATTACTGTTGCATTACTCAAAGAATGGCTTTGGACTATCTGATCACTTTAGGCATGAACCAAACTTCTTGACTTCTGGGATGTAGAGAATTAATCCTTAAAAGACTTAAGATTTGGAGTATAAAATTCAATGCAGATTTTAGATGCAATGTTGGATGATTTACTGTGATATAAATCTTTCATCACACAACTGTTAGGCCTTTGCAAAAGGAAATATTAATTACATTTTAAGACATCATAATACAAACCTTGAGCTTCATCTGTTATGACAGTTTCCTTTTTCTGACGAATAAGCTTCCAGGGGGAGATGGGAGGTGCTTTTGGTGGGGGAATGAGTGGACAAGACCTACTTCTTGTTACCAGCACGGGATGGCTATAGATATGAGACAGTCCATATTCTCTAAGTTTCTCAGCAGACTCTGCCTAAAGGATAGAAAGTAGATCCAAAAAGATTCTTACAATTGTCTTCTACATTTAAAATACTTTTGTCCTTTTAAAAATATTACTCTAGAGTGATATCATGGTAATAAAAAAAACCCACCCATATTTCCACCTTCCTTATTTTTAATAAGCACTATCACCGCTTTTTTTCTTTCCTACTTTTACTTGTTCTGGGGCCTTGTTTCCTTATTCACAAAATGAGATATTACAAACAGCAGATATTCCTCAGTTTAAAAGCTTAGGTTACTATGAGATGGTGAAACTCTTAGCCTATCAGTTTTGGTTCAAAAGTAATCAGTCATTATTTTTATAGGTTAAAGTTTTACCACCACTGGTTAATATGTAAAGTTTTTCTTTTTAATCACTGGCAATTGCTACCTGGTGTTCAAATACATTCACTCTTCTACATGGTAAAAGGTTACTTTATGTACAGTTCATGCCCTAGCTGTCCTACAGGGAGTTCCTTCCTAGGAAATCCCCATCATTACTCAAGACAATGGAGATATTCATAGAATTGCTGGGGATAGAGGCTGCCTATGTCCTGTAAAGTCACATTTGAATATTCAGAACTCCCGCAGACAATCTTCTTTGAAATAATTCAGAATAATATTTAAACAGAACTTTGGTTACTGATTGCTGGCTGAAATAGCACATAAAATATGTAATATGTGAAAGGTACTATGACATTCACAGCTTATTTTAACAGTAAAAGTAAAATAAAATGTTAACTATATTAAACTGAATTTTACCAATAACTTTTTCTTCTTAATGATTTTGCAACTTCCATCTCTATACAATATCAACAATTACTACTGTAAATCTGTAAGATGTTTAAATTAGGAATGAAATCCACCTACTTATCAGTCTATTTCAAATTACTGTGTAAGCTAGAACTATGCCTTGCTGTTAGGACTTTGCTTCTAAGTAGTTTCTTTTGTACCTCCCTGAGGCACAAAATAGGTGGGAATATCTGTGAGGCATGTCAGCTCTTCCAGGTGTAAGCAAAATAATTGTAAGTGAGTTAGTGTTTGATAAGCCCAGGAGAGCCATTTAAATGTGTTATATTCAAGATGAGAGGAGCAGGATTCAACAGTTTTAAATAGTGTCCTAATTAAGAAGTAGAGGAAATAGTAGTATTGACTGGACCGTTCAAACATAAGTAAAAACCAATAAAAATTGCACAAGTTGTATGATGGCAAATTGGAGGACTGCCAAAAATGAGGATAAAAGTGGAGCCCTGGCATTGCTCTCCATCCTTTTGAGGATCATGGCCTGGTGCACCTAAACCACCGGGAGCAGAAGAAAGAAGAGCGGAGCTGAGCCGAGCTGTCACTGAGCTTCACTGAGCTGTCACTGAAGAGATCCTGACCCATTCTTGACCTGCTCCAGCTACAGCTCTCGGAGCTGCACCTGTTCTGAACAGCCCTCGCCGCTGTTCCTGAGCGGCTTTAGCCGCGTGAACTGTCCCGTTTCCGTCTTGGCTTTAGCCGCGTGAGCTGTCCCATTCCGGTCTTGTTCCTGTCTAATAAAAGTTGCTGTAACACGTTTGGCCTAGCAGCTGAGTAAAGGGCCTGGTGTGTGTGAACCTCTGGATCTTCACATATCTGGAGCTGAAGAGGCAGCCCGCTACTCTGCATGGAGCAGGTAGCGGCAAAAGCCGACCTGCAGAGCTGTCCCTGAGCTGTAATACCCCACTGTCTGTGTGAGAGTGTGTGTGTGTGTGTGTGTGTGTGTGTGTGTGAGTGTGGCCCAGTGCGAGCAAACCTCTGGATCTCCTCGCTTCTGGAGCAGAAGAATCAGCCCGCTAGAAGAACCAGCCCGCTAGCTTTTGCGATGCAGCACAAGGCGACCACGGGATCAAAACACCAGCGGAGGAGCCGCCTCACCGCCTGGCCTGGAGTCCTTATCAGCCTGCTGCCAGACCTGACCACAAGGCTGGACCAGGCCTCTCAGCAGGGGACCTCTCCAACTTCTCACCTGGCCATCCGCCTGGGAACTTCGAGCCTACTGCCCAGAGTGACAGCCTTCCCACAACTTCCTGCCTGTAAGTGACTCATCTGAGATCTGTCTCTGCTGAGACATGGAGCTCTGGACCTTGAACACTGACACTCCTTTTGAGCCTTGAAAATGTAGCTTTTACAAATAATTAATAATAGTTAATTATTCTTTGTGATTGCAAGCAATGTTTTAAAATAAAAAGGTTTTCTTATTTACCTGTAAAATATTAGAAAATAAAATGATTTAAATTATTCTGAAAAATGTAAAGTATAGGACTAAAAGCCAAGTGTGATATTACCATTATTTATACTGTGAATAGTCTGCCTAAGTACTAACTTGATGTAAGCAAGAAAGATTTATGATTTCTCATATCAGATTTTGTAATTTTTAAAAAATGTGTTGTTTATTTGTTTATTTCATCTACTTGAAGGTGAGCAGAGAGAGAGAGAGAATGTCTTCCATTTTCTGGGTTACTCCTCAGTTGCCCACAATATTCAGAGCTGGGTCGGGGGAATCTTGGAGCCAGAAACTTCTTTTGAGTTTCTTATGAGGGTATCAGGGGCCCAAACACTTGAGACACCACTTAATGCCTCCCACGGTGCATTAGCAGGAAACTGGATTGGAAAGAGGGTAGTTGAGACTTGACTGACCACTCCAGTATGGGACGTGGATGACTTAAGCGGAGGCTTAACAAGCTGTATCACGATGACTACTGCCAGTTCATTTAGCTTGATCAGACTGCAGAGCACTTCTGAGTCATGTAAAGTAGTGCTGGTAATAATAATTCTAGCCTGATATTAAGAAATTTTCTTAAAGAAACTCAAAGTCCCTTAGGTTACAATTAGAAGCAAAGAGGGATTTAGAATAGTGATTTAGACACTGAGTAGGCACTCAATTTATATTTGTTGAGTAATTCCTGAATAAAACTTAAATTACAAATTTTCTTTCTTGGCTGGCGTTGTGGCTCACTTGGCTAATCCTCCGCCTGTGGTGCTGGCGCCCCAGGTTCTAATCCCAGTGGGGGCGCCAGATTCTGTCCCGGTTGTTCCTCTTCCAGTTCAGCTCTCTGCTGTGGCCTGGGAGGGCAGCGGAAGATGGCCCAAGTGCCTGGGTCCATGCACCCACATGGGAGACTGGGAGGAAGCACCTGGCTCCTGGCTTCGGATCTGCGCAGCGCCAGCTGTAGCGGCCATTAGGGGAGTGGACCAACAGAAGGAAGACCTTTCTCTCTGTCTTTCTCTCACTGTCTAACTCTGCCTGGCAAAAAAAAAAAAAAAAATTTTTTTTTTTTTCTTTCTTAAGATTCACTCATAAGAACCAGGGGTAGGGGTTTGCCCAGCAGAATGTCTTTTCTAAAATGCCCAGATCATCCATCTAAATAAAACTAAAGCCATTTAGAATTTCAAAGAGGGGGGCACTGGGCAATTCATGTCACCTTGCTACTTCCCGAGCTTCATTTCTATTTACTTAAATAACTTTAAGTTATTGACTTCATTTTACATGTTGATCTCATTGTCTCTGGGGCTATAACTTTTAGCAGTGTGCTCTATTTCACAAAATTTCACTAGGGCCAATAATTGTTTCCTAGAGGAATTTTGTCAAAAAATGTTGTAGCTCTTCTATATTCTGACAGCTACTAGGGAAACCAGATGACCCTCCTACCCAGCTAACCTAGAAAACTCAGAAAGCAAGATAAGGGCACCATGATACTTCAGTTGCTACAGCCTTGAACTTCACTTAATTACTGTCACAGACTGTGATAATTCCAGAATCTCAGGGCAATGCACATCATTTTTAACCTCCAAAGGGAGAACTTAGGGTGATGATCATAATTATTATCGTGATTTTACCCACACCTCTGGCAGCCTCTAAGATTTTCCCCTTACAATCTGTTCAATATCTGGTACATCACTAAAGCCGGTGGAACCTTGCTTACTTCCAGACTTTTCAACAAGACATTCCCTAAGTTTTGACCAATTTTTTTTTTCTATTTACTCACAGAACTTTTTAAGGTCTCTGCTTAAATAGTTCTTCTTTGCAAAGACTTCCCAAGCCACTCATTAGAAAAGATGATGTGATTCTGTGTGTTCCCCCTTCAGGTTTTCACACATTCATTCCTAGGCCCATTTGGTCATTCCTCCAGCTATGATGTTAAGTACCTACTACATGACAGACACCTTGTATGCCTTCTATTATAACAATTTCCTAATTGTGTTATTGTTGACATAATTTTCAGTTTCCCTCATCAGCTTCTAAGCTTTGAGAGGAAAGAACTTGCTATCATGCATATTATTGTTTCCTCAGATCATAGTATGTTGTTTAGCATATAATATATTTAATAAATATATGTTGAATTAGCAAATAAACAAATACAAACTTTGAGTCTGTATTTTTTTTTTGTTTTTTGAATTCAAACTAATTTTGTTTTTAAGTCTTAATTTCTTAGCAGCAACACAAAAATTTCAAGTGAACTGCTGTTTTTTACAAATCTTTTCATATTATATGTACAATTTGCAGCTTTAAATGGAGTTTGAGTATTTCTCAGACATGAGGCCATGGCACTCCACAAAGCAAGACTAGAGTGTTTTAGTAATCTAAGAGGTGATGGCTTTTATTCTCTAACATATCTGAAAGAGAACTTAAACCAATGGCTTCTAAAGAGGGTAAACACAAGTCAGGTATAACATGGCCAGCTCTGGTCTCGACCAGAAGCTTGACTTGAGAGAATCCTTGAACGTACACTTTGTGTTTTGCATGCTACTCATTTGAAGGACCAACTTAATGGCTAATTGCTACAATTTAAACAAGGATCTCTAATTCTGGATTAAAAACAGAGAAAGTGCCGCTGTCCCTACATTCATGATGTCACATTAAGTTCTATTACCTTTACAATGCTACCACAATTATAGATCAGATTTTTGTAGGAAGGGATGGTTTCAATTTAGAAAAGAGTAGGAAAAAGGAGAAATTGGAGAAGAAGGAAAAGAAGGAAAAGGGACAAATGATAACATTATGACTCCCAGGTGTAAGTTAAAGACAAATGGAATGCATGTAGTAAAGTTTAATCATCCTTCAACTGAAATAATTTCTCTTCAAGTTTATTTCTATTCAAGTGTCAAATTTCAGTTCTTTTAGCTAACCAAAAGGAACAGTTATACGTTGTTATATCATAGCACTATCTAGTCTTGTTCTGTAATGTAATGATTTTAGAACACGCAGAATTCCAGCATAAAGTGCAAGCGGTTCAAGTCCCAATATGATTATAATCCAATGTGCCCCAAATGCCACAGGATGTTTGTCTAAATAGAACGAATACTAACATGACGGATTATCAGTGTTTATGACTGTTTTTGTGTTGCCAAGAGCCATTTGGAAACTTATAACTCATGGATCATCCAAAATTATCAACTTAAACATTAGCCTGCTATGAATTTAGTGAATTTCAACTCCTGCCAGCAGGAGCTTAGCAGGACTAAACCAAATGATTCTAGGGGCCTTATTTGTCCCACAGATCAAACGTTACCCACCCCTGGACTACTATAAGAAAAGAAGAAAAAGTACTTTTATGTATAAATGTGAAAGATAGATCAAGAAATTTGCAAATGCATAATTACTATGTAGCCAACTAAATATTACACAAACAACTCCATGGGAAGTTGCTAATATTATATTGTAAAGTAAAAATCTGGTTTCCATATGGAATGTATGTATAATTCCACTCTAAAAAATGCACACAGATTTACACAGAATATGTGCAGTACAAAAAAATTGAAAGGATCATGCCGAAATATTAACAGTGTTTGTGCCTAGGAGTTTATGAGTACTTTAATTTTATTCCCTTCTACTATGTTTTCTGAGTTATTAATAATTCATTAAATTTACAAAAAAGCAATTGTTATTTATTTTGTATTATTTTATCATATAGGGAAGGTCATGCTGTGGCACTCCAGCCTGAGTGTGAATTCATTTGAATAATTTAGCATAAAATATATGTGGCCTAATTATGGGGAGGTCAACACTATCAATGGATGATTGATATTTTTTCCATTTACATATATATATTCTACACCTTTTCCACTTTTAGGTAATAGAAAGACTATGAAAACAAAATCTAACTATAATTGGATAGAAATATTGCAACCTCTGAGGATAATTTTGGATTTGGCAGGTAGCAAAAGACAAGCACTGAATTTTAAAGACATGGAAACTGAATTCAGGCATGTAGTTTTTAGCTAAATTCTGGTGTGCTTCCTACCACAAAAGTCTTTGCACTTACAGATTAAATGTGGCTGCATTTTGTTCATGAATGCTTACCATATTCTGTAATGAAAAGATCTTGTTTTCAAACAAATAGAGAGGTGTAAAGGTAGCATAGACGACCATATGAGGGGACAGTGTTGATGAAGAACCTGCAAAATAAACACACATCAGGTCATGCAAATTCTAGTGAAGATAGGTTCACATGATTACTTTCTGTGTTCTCACTAGGCCTCACATGGCTACTACTCTGTGTATGTGGAGAAAGAGAGAGAGAGAACATCTCCCTCTTTTTCTAAACATACCATCCCACCCTTATGACAACATTTAATGTTAAAAGAATTATCTTGAAATGCAGTCACACAGAAGGTTAAGGGCTTCAAAATTTACATCCCATTTTGTCATGTTTTACTATGCTTGTAGATAGTAAGAACATGGGCCTTATCTTTCACATTTTGCTTAGAAATCCCCTCAAATAACTCATACCCTTGCTCAGAATCTCTAAATTTTATAAAACATTAAAACTCAATCAAACCAAGTTCTCCAGCACCTCCTAAGAAGGACTGTCTTTCAGTTTCCAAAAACACGTTTCTCATTTCCATCTGAGGCTTCACCAAAAGCATCTTTAACATACATATTTCTACCAACTTCTTTTCAAGGCAATCTAGGTTTTCTAACTTGCATCTGAAAACTCTTCCAATTCTACCCAATTCTAAAGCCACCTGCATATTTTGAGGTAAAAATAAGAGCAGCACCCTATTTATGGCACCAAAATCTGTATTAGTGAGGGCTATCATGAGGAATAGAATGAATGAGGTATACATGAAGATTCACTAAAAGGAATCGGCTCACAAGATTATTGAGACTGACAAGTCCCGAGTCTGCAGGGTGGGTTGGCAGGCTGGAGGCCAGGACAGGCAATGGTGTTGTACCTGTCTGAAAGTCAGCAGGCCTGAGGCTTAGGAAGAGCCAATGCTTCAGTTCAAATCCAAAGGCCACCAGGTAGGATGAATCCCTTCGTATCTGAAGGAAGGTCAGTCTTTGTTCCACTCAGGTACGTAATTGATTGAATGTACTGCTCTTCAATTAGGAAGGGCAATCTGTTCTACTGGGTCTACAGATTTCAATGTTAATGTCATGCAAACATGTCCTCATGGGGAAATTCTGAATTGTGTTTGCTCAAATTTCTGGCACTTACTGGCTCAATCAAGTTGATTAACTATGAAACAAACTCTTTTCTAAATCTTCATTTAAAAATATTAAAAGACAAAAGCATTTTGATCCAAATCATATACCACTTTTGCACATTGCAGGTTGCAAGCGTGGATGTCATTCCTAAAACTTCCTAAAGCTAAATATTTAATATTTAGGCATTAAGTACTTTGTCACAGATCTTCAACATATCATATGGGCTTCCTGGTTCTTTATGATAGCAAAAATAAAGTTTGGTTGTGATATAAGTATTTAGAAAAAAGTTTCCCATTTATTTTATAGTATTTCATAATAAAATATGTTGGGACTTGGGAATTTTACAAGGGGTTATAGAAAAAATGTTTGCAACATTGGCTAAAGAGAATGGTTTTGAATTATGCCTATTACCTAAAGGATGTATATGACAAAAGATCTTGCTTCAGTTTTAAGTATAATCACAGATTACAAGTGGAATTTTAATATCTGATGTTACAATAATGAAGTCAGTGTTTAGTGAGGGCTGAACTTGGAAATATTCAATAAGTATTATATCAGGGACACTGGGCCGTTGGAATAATAGGGAATTTTGAGCTAACCTTTATACGATTCCTAAATGGTACTCAGGAGACCAGGAAGTTCAATTACTATAAAACGTTGCATATATGTATATATACAAAATGTCTTCATCCCTTTTGTGCTTTTATATGAGAATAGCTGAGACTAGGTAATTTATAAAGGAAATAAGTCATTTTCTCATAGTTCTGGAGAACAGGGAGTTCATGGCTAAGGGGCAGCATGTGGAGATGAACTTCATAATGCATCATCTCATGGTGGAAGGTTGACAGGCAGACAGGCAGGGAGGGAGGAAAAAGATACCAAATTCTTTTTATAAAGAATCCATTCTTGGTATGACTAACCCACTAATTCATTACCTTGGCAGCTATGGTTTAATCAACTCTACTTAACATACCCCACCCCACCCCCAGCTCCCATTGCTGTACTGGGGATCAAGCTCCCAACACAGGAACTCCAGGGTGCACATTTAAACAACAGAACTAAGTATTTGGTAAAAAAGAGAGAAGGTTCATACTTTTTAGATTTTCAAAAGATTCTGTCACCCAAAAAATGTATAAGAACTGTTTGTCAAGTGTTTCAATTCATATTTGGCTCATTGCCCCTCTGTAAATATATTGTCTCATGCTGTGATATTAGAACACACACAATGTTTTCTGGTTTTATAAAATATGAATAAAAGCACTTTTTCAAATATCTTAAAGGTGGGTATTTGAATCTGGCAGTTCTGTAATGTCCTTTTTTAAAAATATTTTATTTATTTGAGAGGTAGAGTTACAGTGAGAGGGAGAGATCGGGAGAAAGGTCTTCCTTCCATTGGTTCACTCCCCAAATGGCTGCAACGGCCAGAGCTAAGCTGATCTGAAGCCAGGAGCCAGGTGCTTCTTCTTGGCCTCCCATGTGAGTGCAGGGGCCCAAGCACTTGGGCCTTCTTCTACTGCTTTCCCAGGCCACAGCAGAGAGCTAGATCGGAGGAGGAACATCCAGGACTAGAACTGGTGCCCATATGGGATGCTGTGGCTGCAGGCCAAGGATTAACCTACTGCACCAGGGTGCTGGTCCCTGTAATGTCTTAAAGTGAACTATCCAAGATATCAACCAGAAAATTTCCTTATCTATTTTTGCAGATATTGGAGTAGCTCTTATTGAATTAGCACAATGCATAACATCAAATCTAATAAATGAAAGAGCTTTAAGGAGAATCAAAAGATCTATTCTTGGATCAAGAGACAGCACTTAAAATTTTAATATATAAAATTTCCTTGAAACTTTTTCTATAGTATTTATGACTCTTCTATGGCCTACAACTGCCATACTAATTGTTCATATTTTATGACCTAAAAGAAAATTTTGCTACATTGGTGTGATTTAAATATCTCATTAAACATATGATACAAATTATTTGTGTATTTCTTATAAGCATATTTTAGAGGATTCTGCTATGAAATAAGCAAAAGTACTTAATTCCACTTTTATCATTTATCATTTTAATGAGATCATCAAATTTAAGCACTTACTGCTTTACTGGTGCTAGCAAAAAAATAGACATGTAGACCAATGGAACAGAATTGAAGCCTCAGAAATCAACCCATGCATCTACAACCAACTTATCTTTGACAAATGAGCTAAAATCATCCCTGGAGCAGGCACAATATTTTTAAAAAATGGTGCTGGGAAAATTGGATCTCGGCATGCATGGACCTCTATCTTACACCTTACAGAAAAATCCACTCAAAATGAATCACAGACCTAAATCTATGACCTGACACCATCAAATTACTAGAGAACAGTGGGTAAACTCTGCAAGAAATTGGTATAGGGAAAGACTTCTTGGAAAAGACCCCATTAGCACAGACAATGAAAGTCAAAATTGACAAATGGGGTCACATCAAACTGAGAAGCTTCTGTACTGCAAAAGAAACACAGCAAAGTGAAGGGGCAACTGACAGAATGGGAGACAATATCTGCAGACTATGCAACTGATAAAAGGTTAATATCCAGGATCTATAAAGAGCTCAAGAAATTCAACAACAACAAAACACAATCCTGTAATAAATGGGCAAAGGAATTGAGCAGGCATTTTTTAAGAGACAAAATTCAAATGGCCAACAGACATATGAAAAAATGCTCAAGATCACTGGCCATCAAGGAAATGCAAACCAAAACCACAATGAGGTTTCACTTCACCCCAGTTAGAATGCCTTTCATACAGAAATCAACAAACAATAAATGTTGGTGAGAATGTGGGGGAAAAGGTACCTAAATCCACTGTCGGTGGGGATGTAAACTAGTACAACTTCTATGGAAGACAGTATGGAGATACATCAGTAATCTGAAAATAGGTGTTCACATGACCCAGCAATCCCAATCCTGGGAATTTACTCAAACAAAATAAAATCAGCAGAATAATGGTTTATCTGTACATCCGTGTTTATTGCAGCTCAATTCACAATAGCTAAAATATGGAATCAATCTAGATGTTCACCAACTGATGACTGGAGAAAGAAATTATGGTATATATACACTATGGGATACCACCCTGCAGTTAAAAAAAAAAATGAAATCCTGTATTTTGCAACAAAATGGATCAACTAGAAACCATTGTTCTTAGTGAAATAAGTCATTCTCAAAAAGACAGATATGTTTTTGCTGATCTGAGATAAGTAATAGAGTACCTAAAGGTAGTGTATTGGAGTGAATTGGCATTTTGAGATTTGATGGTTGTTTACAGCCTTTGTCTCTATTATTGAGAAACAGTGTTTTTATTTTTATACTATTTGTTGAACTCTTTACTTACAATAGAGTTAATCTTATGAATATAAAGTAAATTGAAAACATGTAATTGTAAAAATTAGGAATGGAAATAGGAGAGGGAGGAGGATGGAGGGTGGGAGCATGGGTGAGAGGGAGGGTTGGGTGGGCAGTATCACTATGCTCCTAAAACTATATATGATACATGGAATTTGCATACCTTAAATATAATAAAAAATTTACTTCTTTATTTAGTAAATATAAATTTCCAAAGTACAGTTTATGGATTACATTGGCTTTCACCCCACCATAATTTCCCTCCCACTTGCAACCCTCCCATCTCCCGCTCCCTCTCCCATTCCATTCACATCAAGATTCATTTTCAATTATCTTTATATACAGAAGATCACTTTAGTATATATTAAGTAAAGATTTCATCCATTTGCACCCACACAGAAACACAAAGTGTAAAAATATTTCAGTACTAGTTATAGCATTACTTCACATTGGACAACACATTAAGGACAGATCCCTCATGAGAAGTAAGTACACAGTGACTCCTGTTGATGACTTAACAATTTGACACTCTTGTTTATGGCATCAGTAATCTGCCTAGGCTCTAGTCATGAGTTGCCAAGGCTATGGAAGCCTTTTGAGTTCGCTGACTTCGATCTTATTCCAACGGGGTCATAGTCAAAGCGGAAGTTCTCTCCTCCCTTCAAAGAAAGGTACCTCCTTCTTTGATGGCCCCATTCTTTCAACTGGGATCTCATTCACAGAGATCTTTCATTTAGGTCTTTTTTTTCCCCCCACAATGTCATGGCTTTCCATGCCTAAAATACCCTCATGGGTTCTTCAGTCATATCTGAATGCCTTAAGGGCTGATTCTGAGGCCAGAGCGCTATTTAGGACATCTGCCATTCTATGAGTCTACTGTCTATCCCACTTCCCATGATGGATCATTCTCTCGCTTTTTGATTCCATCAGTTAGTATTAGCAGACACTAGTCTTGTTTGTGTAATCCCTTTGACTCTTAGACTTATCTGTGTGATCGATTGTGAACTGAAGTTGATCACTTGGACTAGTGAGATGGCATTGGTACATGCCACCTTGATGGGATTGTATTAATCCCCTGGCACGTTTCTAACTCCATCATTTGGGGTAAGTCCGATTGAGCATGTCCCAAATTGTACATCTCCTCCCTCTCTTATTCCCAATAAAATTTACTTCTTTAATAAATTACAATCTTAGCCTAAAACAGTGATTCATGATGAGATGAATCCAAAATGACTACCAAGGTAGACAAATCCATTTTAACTTTTGTTAAAGTTTATAATTTTTTTTTCTAGCTAAGAAGTTAAGCTGATTTCTTAGAATGAATATCTTTTATCAAATGTTTGGTTAAGCACTGACTGGCATTTTACATGAATTCATTCTTATATAAATCATATGAATTAAGTTTTTTAATGAATACTATATTTTGTGTAAATAAATTAGGTCACAGGTTAAGTAATATATCTAAGGTACATGATTAAGAAGTATATTGTGGATGGGGTAGGTGTTTGGCCTCGGCTAAGATACCAATTGAGATATCTGCATCCTGACTCTGCTTCCTGTTTATTTAGACACTGAGAGGAAGTGGTGATAGTTCAAGTAATTATAATTCCCATCACCCGCATGAGAGACCTGCATTGTGTTCCTGTATCCTGGTTTCAGACTCTGCTCAATTCCAGCCATTGCAGACATTTAAAGAGTGAAGTGGGGCTGATGCTGCATCATAGCAAGTAAAGCTGCCACCTGCAGTGCCAGCATCCCTTATGGGGGCTGGTTCTAGTCCCGGCTGCTCCTCTTCTGATCCAGCTCTCTGCTATGGCCTAGGAAAGCAGTAGAAGATGACCCAAATCCTTGGGCCCCTGCACCTGTGTGGGAGACCCAGAGGAAGCTCCTGGCTCCTGGCTTTGGATTGGCACAGCTCCGGCCATTGCGGCCTATTGGGGAGTGAACTAGCAGATGGAATACCTCTCTCTCTCTCTCTCTCTCTCTCTATCTCTCTCTGCCTCTGCCTCTTTGTAACTCTTTTTTTCAAATAAATAAATAAATCTTAAAAAAAAAGAGTTAAGTAACCAGACAGAATTATAACACACACACTCTCTGTCCCTCATTCCCTCCCTCCTTCTCTTATTTCCATCTCTATCTCTGTCTAGTTATTAAATAACAAAAATTAAGAAAGAAGAATAAAGTATAGAATGATACCTGGACTTCATGGGGATTCTTTGTTGTCTATTCTCTGAGGCAATAGCTAGGGTATTGGTGAGAATGCATGTCTACTTTCCATCAGAAAATGTCTGCATGCCTGAGATGTGATACAAATCTCAAGAGCAAAATACTTTTTATACTAAGCTCACAATTTCTTAGTACAAGTCCTTTAATAAATTAGTATGTTTCTATTCATTTTCAGTAAGTTCCACACCAGACATCATTCCAATACATAATTCCCAAGACTAATTTATTTTTCTTTTATTTTCTTTGAAGATACCTGTAACAAAGAGGCCACGCTCTTTTTCTGGGTTTTTCACATGGGTGGCAGGGGCCCAAGCATTTGAGTCATCTTCCACTGCTTTTCACAGGCCATTAGCAGGAAGCTGCATCAGAAGCAGCCAGACACAAACCAGCACCCATACGCGATGCCAGTATTACAAACCGTGACTTTACCATCTATGCAACAATGCTGACCTTGAGGCCACACTCTTCTAACAAGCTCTGTCACACAACCAGATATAGTACTTAAGAAGTTTTATGGGACCATTGTTGTTAAAGATCTTTTATAGTCTTATCTCAAATTATGTATGTTAGAGAAATTGTCCAAGTTCTATGAACTCTGACATTTCTCTCCCTTGTATTTTTCTCACATATATTGGAAAAACAGACAATTCTTGCCTAAACTCCTATCTTGCTAGCAGTAGTTTTTATAACAAACACTACTTACAGTAGCGGACATTAAATTGCTTGTTTCATTTATGTATTCTTTTAAAGATTTATTTTAAACAAATATTTTTATTTCAGACAGAGTTACAAAGAGAGGTAAGGCCAGAGAGAGAGAGAGAGAGGTCTTCCATCTGCTGGTTCACTCCCCAAATGACTGCAATGGCCAGAGCTGTGCTGATCCGAAGCCAGGAGACAGGAGCTTCTTCCAGGTCTCCCACAAGGGTACAGGGGCCCAAGCATTTGGGCCATCCTCCACTGCTTTCCCATGCCATTAGCAGAGAGCTGGATCAGAAGCAGAGCAGTCGGGACTGGAAGCAGCACCCTTATGGGATGTGGGTGCTGCAGACAGTGGCTTAACTCATTGTGCCACAGCACTGGAACTGTTAATGACTTATTTTAGAGATTAAGGATTGCTGAGCACGAGTGCATGGCTACTTTCCAACTTGTCTGAGGTTCCAGTTTTTCTGTGTTGTAGTGCAGATTTTCTCATGCTCGAGATATCTATTTCTTCACAACCTATCACTCTGCTGCTAAGCAGACACCCCACATTTCCATCTCTCTATTAGCACTCGACTCCTGGCAGTAGTTAATTTACCACCAAGTAATTTTAGCTTCTATAGTAACCATACTCAAAAATATATGACTTAAGCACTGCAGAGGGTCCTCTCCATAGGACATCATAATTGCTCATGCTTAATGATGACAATGTGTCTCTCGTTCTCTCTTTTCATAAGTGGGAGCTTACATCCCTCTTTAACAGGACATTAAAGATGGTAGTTGATACACTTGCACAAAAAGATACTGATGAATGGGAGACCCCAGATTTTGAACTAGATGTTATTACAGGATAGCAACTTGGGTTGAGACTCTTGATAACTGTTGAACATATACATATGGAGGGGAGTAAAGTGGTTATTCAGAGATCAGAAATGTTGAATGTGCTCATGCTTGATTGTTGTTCTACAAATGACTTCCTCTTTCACCTGAACCCTTAGTTGATTTACATTTCCCAGCTGCCCTTACAGTTAGGAGTGTTCATAGGACTGAACTGTAGTCAAGGGAATGTGACAGAGGTGAATTACCACATGTATTAACAAAATAACTAATTTTGACCTAAAAAATCTCACACTGCAATTTTCCAATATGTTTTCCCTTTCAGTGGTATAGGACTACAGAATTTTATAAGCACAGCTCTAAGACAGAAGGAGCATGGATCTCATAAACACCATTAAGGAAAGAACTTTCTGTGAATCATTAACACTAGCCTTAGATATTATGTAACTGAGAAAGAAATATATATATATATATGTATATATATGTATATATATACTATCTGAACCATTTGTTAGTTACAGCAGCTATTATGCCTTAATGAACACACTTTGAAATAACAAAATGAAAGAAACCTTGAATGTCACACAGTTATTAGGGTATGCAATGAATATTAATTATATGATATATAATCATATATAAATCCCTACATGACCTCTGCTATCTTAACACTGTATTTTGTTTATGGTAGTCTTTTAAAAATATTTATTTTACTCTTATTTGAAAGACAGAGTTGCAGTTAAAGAGAGAGAAAGAGAGAGAGAGAGAGAGAGATACAAGAGAGAGGTCTTTCATCCATTAGTTTACTCCCTAAATGGCCAAAATACCCAAGGCTATGCCAGGCTGCAGCTAGGAGCTTCATCCAGGTCTCTGTGATGTGGCAGGGGCTCAAGCACTTGGCCCATCTTTAGCTGCTTTTCTCAGACCGTTAGCAGGGAGCTGGATCGGTGCTCATATGAGATGCTGGAATTGCACACAATGTGCCACAATGCTGGCCCCTATAGTATCTAAAACTGTAAGTGCAATTTTATTTTAATGACAGGTATGACCAATATGCTGTTATTTTCAGAAATGTCATAAAACAGGTATCCTTTTTATTAAATTGTCAGTGACTTCTCAGAGTTAAATTGAAGGTAGTGTATTTTTAACATCAAATCAAGTATAAATAATATAAATGTTGTGTTACCTTTTTCATTGGAACTTGAATGTAACAGTTACCTTTTGAATCTTCAGGATCTGCCCATAATCTCAGTTATAAGTAAAACCTAAGAAACTGATTAAAGGAGATGCAAGACCTACTCATATTAACTCTGTAGAAATAAGTTTACATGGCTGTAAGTTAGATAAAATAATCCTTTTGAGTTTATTCTAGCACACTATTTTATCTTTAGCACATTTAAGAATTAACAAACCCTGGGGACGGCGCCATGGCTCATTTGGTTAATCCTCTGCCTGCGGCTCTGGCATCCCACATGGGCACTGAGTTCTAATCCCGGTTGCTCCTCTTCCAGGCCAGCTCTCTGCTGTGGCCCAGGAGGGCAGTGGAGTATGGCCCAAATGTTTGGGTTCCTGCACCTGCATGGGAGATCAGGAGGAAGCACCTGGTTCCTTGCTTTGGATCGGCGCCGCTCCGGTCATAGCAGTCATCTGGTGAGTGAACCAATGGAAGAAGGACTTCTCTCTCTCTCTCTCTCTCTCTCTCTCTCTCTCTCTCTTTCACTGTCTAACTCTACCTTTCAATTAAAAAAAAAGAATTAACAAACCCTTTAACAATAAGGATGTTAATATGCAGCTCTACCAACAAGTAATAAGCACTTTACTTGTACTTTAGCATTTAATTCTCTAAGAACACCCACAGATACCATAGATATCATGGTGCTCACTGTAAGAGATAGATTCTTGAGTTTAAGGAGGTTCAATCACTTGCCTGATACTCATACACTCCACCTTGGAGCAAAGATCAGAACTCAGGCAGTTTGACATCACAGCTCAAACTCTGAACTAACCATGCTGTGATATTGGCTATTGACCTTGACTATGAATTTATCAGCAAAAAAAAAAAAAAAAAAGACATCATTACCTTTATTTTCACCAAGAATTTCAGTGAAAGTTTTAGTCATTTTCACAAAGAATTATGTGATGTTGCCCACAATCAAAAAATATTACTTATAGCATCAATCCAGGAAAGCAAATTTTAAAGTACCACTGGAAACAGAATAACTAGTGACTGTTTTCTCTACCACAAATCCAGATATTTCAATAAACACAAGAAGCTATTATTATTAAAATTTGCTCAGACAACTTGCATAAAAATACATTAAGGACAAAGGCAAAATGAAGATAAACCAGGGAACCAGCACTGTGGTATAAAAGGTTTAGCTGTCACCTGAGACAACAGCATCCCATATAGGTACCAGTTTGAGTCTCGGCTGCTCCACTTCAGATCCAGCTCCCTCTTGATGGATTGGGAAAGCAGTGAGATAAGGCCCAAGTACTTGAGCTCCTGCTTCCCATTTGGAAGACCTGGAAAAAACTCCTGGATCCTGGCTCCAGCCTGGCCCACCCCTGGCCATACCAGCCATCTGTGGAGTGAACCAGTGCATAGAAGATCTATCTCTTGCTCTGTCTCTCCCTCTCTCCAAATAACTCTGCCTTTCAAATACTTTTTAAAAATCTTTTAAAATAAAAGCAAAAGAAAATAAACCAGAGAGAGCGCAGCTCTAGAGAGGCAAAGGGACACATTTTCAACCCATGTAATGAGGGACAAATTCAAGGTGATAATCTACCTATGGAAGCACTATGAGAGATGACCCAAGGTGGAGACTATGAAGTCTTCAAAGAGGGAACTGGTCAGTCTTCCTTTTGAATATTGTGAGGTAAAATTCTTACATATGTAATATTTTTACATATATATCCTCTAGTACACCTATTGCATTTCAGGTACTACAGAATACAAAGTGCACTGGATCAGGTCTTTAGAGATGAACTGCAAATTCAAATTGGAAATATGTTAGCTAAAATGTGATAGACACAGAAACCTGAGAATTCTCTTGAAAAAGGGTGTTATATCACATGATTATTATAAATAAACTTCCTATGTTTATTCAGTGACAATGTGATACACAAAAGTGTCATTGTCATTGTCAGATAAACAGACCATCACTTTCAGAGTCTACAGATTCACAGTTATTTTTAAAACATAGTCAGAAAGCTAAGAGGTGCACTGTGAGAAGCCAGATACACATACTTTGTCTAATTTGGTGCTTGCAATCTTGTTAGGGATGCAAGAAAGTGTGAATTTACTATGGTTTGCATGATAAATTTAAACTCCAAGTATTCTTCAGAGAAATACCTGAAAATGATTAGCAGAAGTCTCCTCTATATGTAGATATATTTTCTCATGATTCTTAGGAACCTGGACAATCTGACTTCTATCTCATGTGAAGGAGCTGGCACTGGCATGTGTGCCCATCTGAGGGCTCAACTTTAAGCAATCTTAAGCAAGCTTGAAAAGGGGAAATATATGCTTATGTTCTAACATTTTCTAGAATTTTAGCAAACAACTGAAATTGTTAATATTCTCAGACTGGAACTTACATTCTGATAAGGACTGCATAGAGTATTGTACATCTGATGAGGGTCTTGACCCATGAATTGAAAATTTGAATTTTTCCTTCTCCCTTTCTTTTTCTCCATCTTTACTCCTCTTCTTCCCAATTTCTTTTGCATCTGTTTTCACCAAAATATTAAAATCATGATAAATATTTTAAGTAAAGAGATTTATTTTTTTAACTTTTATTTAGAATATAAATTTCCAAGGTACAACTTATGGATTATAATGGCTTACCCCCCCCCCCCACTTTCCCTCTCCTCCCGCAATCCTCCCCCCTTACCCACTCCCTCTCCTCTTTCATTCACATCCAGATTCCTTTTTCAATTCTCTTTGTATACAGGAGATCAGTTTAGTATGTGTTAAGTAAAGATTTTGACCATTTGCCCTCATAGAGCAACACGAAGTGAAATATACTATTTGAGTACATGTTATAGCATTGAATCACATTGTACAGCAAATTAAGGACAGAGATCCTACATGATTTTTTTTTGAATTTGATTAATTTTTATGCAATTTCTAATATAACACTGAGGTTTTTTTTCATTTTCAATTATCTTTATATACAGATCGATTTAGTATGTATTAAGTAACGATTTCATCAGATTTAAATCAAGTTTCTTATTCAGTCATTGTATTGAAAGAAAGGTACCAAAATAGCAGTATCATTTAAATATAAAACTACAGCCACATTTCCCCAAAACATAATCTCTAATTAGAAACATCAAAGTAAAATGAGAGAAAATTCCAAAAATTGAAATGTGTTGTGAGAGATATGCAGCATTACTTATTAATAATAACATGTGAATTTATGATTCATGGAAATACTTGAGTACATTTTCTTTATATAAGATTATATAGTCAGATTAATATTCTCATTTAAAAAAGCAAAAAAAAAAACCACCAAAGCTTGTATTCAAAATGGAATCCTAAATGTGGGGTGCTCTCAGATCTTCTTTATCTGGGTTCTTTATATCTCAGGGAAACAGTGCCCTCTCTCCAAATATCTCCAAGCTTGGAATCCAATCAACAGCCACAGACCTTAGTGCCAACATGGCTTGTATCATAAAGCCCTTGGACCTAGAACTAGCCCTTCTATATGACTTCCCATTCATATACACATTCCCATGAAATATTTACTCTGTAATTAAAAGAAAACTAAAGTTAATTTTACTCCCTAATAAGTCTCCACCAATTCTGAATCCGAAATTTCAAATTTCTGCCAGTAGCATCTACTAAATTTGTAATCATTGTTGTCATGTTCATTTTTTAACTTGCATAAATGAAAAAAAACTGATTTTAACTACTTATCATCTTCCTTAACTTCCAAAGTAAATCCATTTCTACAAAGCAAACCTTAATTAAAAAAAATATATTTATTTATTTATTTTAAAGGCAGAGTTAAAAAGAGGAAGAGGCAGAGAGAGAGAGAGAGAAGGAGAGATTTTCTATATGCTGGATCACTCCCTAAATGGCCACAATTAAATCCAGGAGCCAGGAGCTTCTTCTGGGTCTCCCACACAGGTGCAGGGGCCCAAGGACTTGGCCCATCTTCTACTACATTCCCAGGCCACACCAGACAGCTGGATCAGAAGTGGAGTGGCTGGGACTCTAACTGGCACCCATATGGGATGGCTGTGCTGCAGGCAGGAGCTTTAACCCACTGCACCACAGAACCTGTAACTTTAATAGTAGATTTAGCACTTATGTGACATACAAAAGTGAATATTATCTCTAACTGAAAATATAGGACAAGGTATTTAACTGTAAAATTAATTATTAAAAAAGATTATCAGAATTTTATCTTGTGTGTTTTATATCAATATTAATATAATTCAATAAAACTAATTTTAGGTAGCAACATGTGATTTCATGAATAATTTCAAAATTGGACTTCAATAACTATCAACTTCCAATCTATGATTAGAAATAATATATAATAAAAATTTCAAGTAGAAAATAATCAACTGTTTTACACATTCATTGGAATAATATTCGAGAGTATTGATAAAAATGTGTTTTTACCAATACCCTAATTAAATGTTGCTCCTTTGTCATTTTACTCCACCCACCTGGAAAACCCCTCTTTGAATAAACTTGGCAGCTAAGTCATACTGGGGATAATCTTCCCCTAGCTCTGCAAACCTTACCACTTCTATTTTAAATCTTCACAAAAATTTGCATCTTCCACCTCCAGCTCACTCTGCTCAAAGCTAGGCTGTCTATAAATAGAAAACAGAAGCCTCCTGTCATAAACCCTCAACTTCTTCCTCCCAAATCTGTTCACCCACCAACATCTCTGCCTACTCCCCTATGAACTGTGCTCCCCTGTTAGAATGGAGGAGGCACTGTGCCTCCTGGGTTGGATTGATCCTCCGGATGGGCTGGAAATCCTGCTCTTCTCCCCTTCTCAGGAAATGTACACTGCTATAGCTGTCATCTTCCCAATCATCACTGAAAACACTAAACTCTTCCCCATCAAATTATAGTCTGTGCCCCAAACTATTCCCTTTTAGCTTCCACCGTTGTAGCTCTCCTGTTCTTCAAGTCCAAACTTCTCAGAGTTGGCCATACTTTATTTTACTTTCATCTTAATTTTTAATCCTCTTTATGATGTCTCTTACAGCCATCAATCTTCAGTATCTAGTGACCTCCATAGTACAGTCTGATGGAGATATTTAAATGTTACCACAGGTCAAACGTGACCAGGCAATATCTCTGATTCTTGTAATAATTTTTTCCTTTGACTTTACTGCTAATTTTCTCTACTTTTGTTTCCCTTGCTTTTCTGGTTACTTCTTCACAGCACATCATTTTGTACATAACTCTCAGATGTTTAGCTTCTTCTAAGCTCAGTATTAACCTCCCCAGCCATCTCATTTTATGCTTTCTGCTCAGGAAATATCATGAAGAGTTTTATTTAGTATGTATTTGCCAATGACTCCCAAATACATATCACCAGTCTCTGACTTAATATAAAAAAAATTCATTGAGTTGTCTTATAAGTGACCAAATCTAGTATACTCACAATATTTTTTTCTCTCTCTTAATACCTACCACTGTCTATCTCCTTTGCAACTCAGAATTCTACAATACATCTTTGTGAAGTCTTGCAAGTTTTTATTCCTTAACTATCTCTCAAATCATTCACTTACCTGCATCTCCAATATGGCTATACTATTCCCACATCCCCAAGTCCTGTCATCTTAGATAAACTGAGCTGATATGACCAAAATATTTTTTTATATCCACTCACATCACTGACCCACTCCCTCCCTAAAGTTTTTCCTTTTCAGTGATGCCAGAGTGACCTTTTACAAATCAGTTAATCTGCTCTATGGACTAAATGGACCTACTTGATATCTACAGAACATTTCTTCCCACAGCTGTAGATTACAACTTCATTTCATCAATGCAGGGAACTTTCTCTAGCTTGGACAATATGCTAGATGATAAATCAAGTCTCACCAAATTGAAAAATATTAAATTCCCACCATATTTTTGAATACAATGAATGAAACTGGAAATCAGAAACTTACGAAAATCTAAAAAATTTGCTAATGCATGGAGATTGAACAACATGCTCCTGAATGAATGGTGGTCATAGTGGAAAGTAGAAGGGAAATAAAAACATCTTAAAAATGAATGAAGATGACAACATATCAAAGCTTATGGAATATGTCAAAAGCAGTGTTAAGAGGTAAGTTTATAGTGATTAGTACCTACATCAATTAATTGGGAAGGCATCAAATAATTGTTCTAACAATGCATCTCAAGGACCTAGAAAATCAAGAACAAGTCAAACCCAAAATGAGTAAAAGTAAACAAATAATACAATTAGAAAATAAATAAACAAAATTGAAAAAAAAACAATGATAAAAAAATCAGTGATATGAAGAGCTAGATTTTGGAAGAATATAAAAAATTGAGGCCCAATTGGCCCAGCTAACAAAACACAGGGGGGAGGTGTTGGAAGACTCAAATCAACAAAATCCGATGTAAAAGGAGATGTTACAATGGATACCACGGAAATAAAAAAGAATAATCAGGAATCATTATAAACAGTTATATGCCAACAAACTAGAAAATTGAGAAAAAGTGAATAGATATTTGGCCACATGCCATCTATAAAAATTAAGTCATGAAGATATAGAAAACTTAATTAGACCAATAACCAAGATGGTGATTGAATCAGTAATAAAGATCCTCCCAACAAAACCCAGGGTGGCTTCACTTCTGAATTCTACCAGACCTTTGAAGAAGAACTCATTCCAGGGCCAGTGCTGTGGCCTAGTAGGCTAAGCCTCCACCTGTGATGCCAGCTTCCCATGTGGGTTCATGTCCTGGCTGTTCCTCTTCTGATTCAGCTCTCTTCTATGGCCTAAGATAGCAGTAGAAGATGGCCCAAATGCTTGGGCACCTGCACCTGTGTGGAAGACCTGGAAGAAGCTCCTGGCTCCTGACTTTAGATTGACTCAGCTTGAACTGGTAAGGCCATTGGGGAGTGAACCTATGAATGGAGGACCTTTCTCTCTCTCTTGCCACCCCTGCACTGTAAATCTACCTCTCAAATAAATAAAGAAAATCTTTTAAAAACTAATTCCAATACTTCTCAAACTATTCAAAATATTTGAAAGGGTAGAGAATCCTCCAAACTTCTATGATTTTCTATAGCTCAGCATCACCTTAATTCTTTTTTTTTTTTTTTTGACAGGCAGAGTGGACAGTGAGAGAGAGAGACAGACAGAAAGGTCTTCCTTTGCTGTTGGTTCACCCTCCAATGGCTACCGCGGACAGCGCGCTGCGGCCGGCGCACCGCGCTCATCCGATGGCAGGAGCCAGGTGCTAGGTGCTTATCCTGGTCTCCCATGGGGTGCAGGGCCCAAGCACCTGGGCCATCCTCCACTGCACTCCCGGGCCACAGCAGAGAGCTGGCCTGGAAGAGGGGCAACCGGGACAGAATCCGGCGCCCCGACCGGGACTAGAACCCGGTGTGCCGGCGCCGCAAGGCGGAGGATTAGCCTGTTGAGCCACGGCGCCGGCCAGCATCACCTTAATTCTAAAACCAGAAAAAGATACAACAAATAAAGAAAGCTATGATGAACAATAGATGAAAAAACCCTCAACAAAATGCTAGCTCATTGAATTCAACAACATATCAGGAAGTTAATTTATGTGGCCCAGCTGCAGTTTATCCCTGGTGTGCAGGGATGTTTTAACATATGTGAATAAATAACTATGATATATCACATTGACAAAATAAAGAATAAAAACTACACGATTATCTCAATAGATGCAATGAAAGCATTTGGTAAAATACAACATCCTTTCATGAAAAAAGTCTTCAGCTAATTGGGAGAGAAGCAATATTCCTCAACACAATCAAGCCAATATGAGACAACACCACAACCACCACCATATTGAATGGGAAAAAGTTGGAAGCATCTCCAATGGCATCCAGACTGGGATGATCACTTTCACCATTGCTATTCAATATAGTTCTGGAAGTTGTAGCCAGAGACATTAGCCAAGAAAAATATATCCAAGTCATACAAATTGGAAAGGAGGAAGTCAAATTATCCCAGTTTGCAGATGACATGATCCTATATCTGGATTCCAAAAGACTCAACTAATAGACTATTGGAACTCATAAGAGAGTTTGATGAAGTTGCAAGATATATAGTCAACACACAAAAATCAATAACTCTTGTATTCAGAAACAATGCCATGGCTGAGAAAGAGCTTATAAGATCAATAACACACACAAGCTACAAAAATTTAAATATTTGGAATAATGTTTAAGATTTATTTATTTATTTGAAAGGCAGGATTTATAGAGAGGAGAGACACAGGGAGAGGGATTTCCACCTGCTAGTTCACTCCCCAAGTGGCAAAAATGGCTGGAGCAGGGCCAGTCAGAATCCCAAAGCTTCTTCTGGATCTCCCACAAGGGTGGTAGCAGTTCAAGTACTTGGGCCATCTTCCACAGCTTTCCCAGCCACATTAGCTGTGAGCTGGATTGAAAGTGGCACAGCAGCAATTTGAACCAGCACCCATAGAGGAGGATGGCAATGTAGGCAGCATTTTTACCCATTACACCACAATGCTCCATCATCTTGGAAAAAATTTAATCAAAGATGTGAAATGTCTGTACAAAAAAAAAAAAAATCAAAAAACCTTTAAGAAAATAGCAGAAGAAGACACAAAAAAATGGAAGAATCTTCCATGTTTGTTTATTGGAAGAAATAATATTATCAAAATATCCATAGTACCCAAAGCAATTTACCAATTCAATGTGATCTCAATCAAAACACAAAGGTCATTCTTCTCCATTCTAAAAAAAATGCTAAAGTTCATATGCAATCACAAGGGACTCCAAATAGTAAAACAATCATAAAGAACAAAAATTATACCAGGCTTCAAGGCATAGTACAGGGCAGTTATAATCAAAACAGCCTGGTACTGGCACAAAAATGGACATGTAGACCAAAGGAACAGAAGAGAAATCACAGGAATTAATCCACACATTTACCACTAACTAATTTTTGTCAAACAAGCTAAAAATCAATTCCTAGAGAAAGGAGTCTCTTCAACAAATGGTGTTGGAAAAATTGGGTCTATGCAAGCAGACATATGAAACAAGTCCCCCACCTTACACCTTACACAAAAATAAATTCATAATGGTTCAAGAATATAAATCTATGACCCAATACCATCAAATTATTAGAAGAAACCATCAGAGAAACTTCACAACAAAATGGCATAGGAAAAGACATCTTGAAAAAGACCCCAGGAGCACAGACAATAAAAGGAGAAGAAGCTTCTGCATTGCAAAGGAAACACTCGATAAAGTGAAAAGGCAACCAACAGAATGGGAGAAGATATTTCAAATTATGTAACTAATAAAGGACTAGGATCCAAGTTCTATAGACCTCAAGAAACTCAAAAATAACAAAACAATCCAGTTAAGAAATGGGGCAAAGGATATGAGCAGGCATTTTTCAAAGGATGAAATACAGATGACCAACAGATATAGGAAAAATGCTCATGATCATGTCATCAGGGAAATGCAAATAAAAACCAGAATGAAGTTTCACTCTACCCCAGTTATAATGGCTATCACACAAAAATTAAAAAAAATTAATTAAATTCTGGGGAGGATGTGAGGAAAAAAGTAACTTACTATGAACTAGTACAATCATTATGGAAGAGAGTATGGAGATTTCTCAGGAATGTGAATATAAATCTACCACATGACCCAGCCATCCCACTCCTGGGAATTTACCTAATCAAAATGAAATCAGCATATAAAAGAATTATTTGTACCTTCATGTTTCTTGCCCCTCAATTCACAAAAGATATGAAATCAACCCCGATGTCTATCAATTGATGACTGGATAAATAAAATATGATATGTATCTATGGAATACTTCTCAGCCATAAAAAAGAATGAAATCCTATCTTTGGTAACAAAATGGATGCAATTGGAACCATTATGCTATGTGAAATAAGTGAATCACAAAAAGACAAATATCATGTTTTCTCTGACCTGTAGTAGATAATATAGGATACAAAACAATGAATAAGAACAATAGAAAAAAATTAAAAGGAAAAAAAGATTCTTAAAAACGCCTGTGTGTATTAATACTACTGCAATATTGTTTTAAAAACTCTCTTTTATACTTTTCTCAAACAAATGGTTAAGAAGGTTATACTGCCATAATTTTAACTACTTTTGATTACTTAAAATTTAATGTGCATGTGTGAGATGGTAACCTTTCCATTCAACTATTGTTTATAGCCTTTGCCTATATTACCACAAAAGTAGGGACTTTTTGCTTTTTACTTCTTAAACTTCTTATTTGGTGAAGCATTAAGTCTTTTTATTATAATGTTAATTTAAAATATGTTATCTCAAAAACAAAAGAAGGAAGGATGAAAGAAATGTACAAGGGAAGAAAAGAGAGAGAAAGGAATGTAGCAGGAAGGAGGAAGGGGATATCATTATAGTCTCTTTTTTTTTGACAGGCAGAGTGGACAGTGAGAGATAGAGACAGAGAGAAAGGTCTTCCTTTACCGTTGGTTCACCTTCCAATGGCCGCTGTGGCTGGTGCGCGGCAGCCAGCGCACTGAGCTGATCCAATGGCAGGAACCAGGTGCTTCTCCTGGTCTCTCATGGGGTGCAGGACCCAAGCACTTGGGCCATCCTCCACTGCACTCCCGGGCCACAGCAGAGAGCTGGCCTGGAAGAGGGGCAACTGGGACAGAATCCGGCGCCCCGACCAGGAGTAGAACCCGGTGTGCCGGTGCTGCAAGGTGGAGGATTAGCCTATTGAGCCACGGTGCTGGCCCAATATCATTATAGTCTTAAAATTACATTTATGAACTATGTTGTCTCTTAAAACCAATTAAAAATAAAAATGCAAAAAAAGAAAAAAATGCAAATAAGCTTTTGATTCTACATTAAAATTTTGATTAGCTATCCGTAGCTCTTATGATAAAGATTGATAATCTTAGCATGGCTTGGAAGATTTGATCTGCTCACTTTCCTGCTTACTTTTCCAGACTTTCCTCAAGTCACTTGATCCTTTCATTCCTCTCTTCAGCAAAGGATATCATCTGCTATTGCCAATGCTTCCTCTTCCCTCTGATTGTCTCATAATTTTTATCTCTAGTAATTCTTCTGCTTCCTGTGTTCTTCTGTCCACAGTCCCCATCTTATAGGTAATTCCGTCTCAAAATTTCAACTCAACATTCCCAAGGGATTCTTCCTCCCTAGACTGGAGCATATTCCCCATATGAACTGCCACAGCTTCCTGAATTCCCTTCAAAGCCTCTATTTTATTATAAGGTTACATGGTATTGTTAACATCAATATCTTTATCACCAGCCTATAAGCTCCAGGAGGTGAGTTCCATATTTGATTTTGTTTAGCAAGGTATCACCGGTAGGTGGAGGACTATTTGGATTTTAATCAGTAAGTAGTGTATTTGAATGAAAGAATAGATGGATGGATACATGTTAACTTGTGAGACATGAGAAAGGGCTCCTAGGACGAAATTAATTTATCAAATACTCAGGGAAACAAATTTAGTAAAGCTTCTTTGTTCTTTCTTTCTTAAACTGTTATACATTAGAGTATTGCAGGAGAAGCCTTTGTAGACAAACACATTGCAGTCTTTCATAAAGCTATATTTTGCAGATAATCTAAAGTATTTATTTCTGTGCAGTATAGTAGGTGAATACTGATAGCCAAGTTCTTGATAAGGAATAATTCTAATAAAAACATGTACTGTAAAACATTGTAGATCCTATGAAAATCCAGAAAAACAGTTCTCTCTAGTAGTCTTAATTTCACTTTAATATACAATCACATATATGCATAGTTATGAAAGTTCAGAAAATAAAAAAATTAAACATATTTCTCAGTTTAAAAAGAATAATTTTGTACTTTGTAAAATGACTTAAAATTATCTTTTTTTTCAGATTTTAAATTCTACCTTACAATAAATTATTGGCAATTCATAATCTGTGGTCATGTCACATTTCTTGAAAAAAAAAGACTAATTCTTTTCCTTTGTTGTTTAATCCATTCCATCTACATGTGAATATCAGAAGGATGCATTTATAGAAACTAAGAATTTGTCCCATCCTATATTAATAGTATATTAATTATTTTTAATCATAATAGAAATGAACCTTGATTTTAAATAAAGCAATATATGGAACCATAATTAAATATAGTAAGCATCATCATAAGTTCTAAAATCCTAGGAAGATCTTAATTACATGGCAGCTTTCATAATAATTCAGAATGGTAATGACAAGGAAGCATTAGGTTTAACAGTGATTATAAGTCACTTACAGGCAATGTCCACGTTGAGTAACGTCTTGATGTAAAATGCTTACCTTTTGGAAGTTTGTCACTTTTATCAGGGAGTTTCAGTGTTGTTGTGGAAGCTTCAGATTTGAATTCCTTTGATTCTTTCACTTCCTTCCCATCTTTCGGTTCTTTTCCATCCTTCCCCTCCTTCCCAGGTTCTTTTAGTTTGTTATCTATCACTGCTATCTTGCTTTCCGAGGTGGGCTCATCTGTCATCTTATATTCGGGCAATATTTCTTTCAAGAGCTCCCAAACTTTGTCCGTATATTTTGGGCTTAGAGAAAAGGCATATCAACATTAATTTTGAAATGATGTATTTTTGATTACTTCAAATCAGAAATTATTGACGGAAAAATCAAATTGCTAGTTCTTAAGACAAATTTCAATCATGACTATAATTTTTAGTTAAAAACATAAGTAAATATTCTTTTACTCACCAAATTTTTATTCAATGTCTACTGTGTTCTGGGATTTGCTAAATGACACAAAAGACCAAAATCTTTATCTCAAGGATTATTCAGTGTGGCAGGGGACCCAGTTGTGCTAATAAGCAAGGCAGAGAAAAACCATGTGGCAGGCACTTTCCATGAATTTTCATTTATGCAAAAAGTCTTCTCGTATTTGGCTTCTCTGTGTAATGTGACAGTCTCTCCTCCCTCAACTCCTCCCTGAAACTTCCGTAACATGAACCTTTCCTGGTTTTCTTTCTACTCTATAGTGATTACTCCTTTCAAAACTTTCTTGTGCTCACTGTAAACAATTGAGGGACAATTTCCCAGAGATCCCTGCTTTGTGGTCTTGTCACTGTACATCCTGCTTTGTCAGTGGGTCAACACAATCATGTTTAGAGTTCACCTGTACATGGATGGAATCTCCAACTCATTAGCTCCAGCTCAGGCCTTATTCTTGATATTCAGACCTAGGTATTTAATCACCTAATAGACATTTGTCCAAAATTAAGCCCAACAATGAATAGATAAATAAATAAAAATGTCTGGCTACCACTTTCTGCTTAGCACTCAAGACAGAAAACAGAATGGCTAAGTGTCCAGATCTTTGTCTTGACCCTATATCCATTTATTGCATTAGATCATATTTTCTCCATTCTTTTCAACATGATTCTGCAAAAGTCCTCAGAACATCCTTCTGCAATGCTGTCACTGCCAGACTGAGTTCTGCCATTTGTTGTACCACTGTATGGTCTTCCAAAATCACCAATCTAATAAGTCCATCATTCTGTCTAAGATAAATCAAGGCCCTATGAGGTTTGTATGAAAATTACTTAATGTGGCATGAAAGGCTTTTGACTCACTGGCTCCTGTTTAGCTCTCTACTCCCATATCTATTTCTTCGTTTGGAACTCAATTGCACATAACCCAGTTGTACAGAATCAGTAGCATTTTTAGGACTGCATATCATTCTCTTCTGTTTCATTCCCATACTTTTTCCTCTGAGTTGGCTTCTGCACCTCAATCAGCTGAATCGATGTCAACTAATGCTTTCTTATCAGTTCCAGTCTTACTTTTGGGGGGAGGCATTAATCTTTAACTTTCTTCATTGTTATCCCAAAAAATCTTTTACACACTTTTAGTATAATCTTTAAATTTATATTTTAAAATCCATTCAACACACATTTACAGAGCATACATGCTGTGGCCGTCATTCAGTGTCATTGCTTTAAGCACTTAAGGCATAGCACTGGACAAGACAAAAAGGATCTCTAGTCTCATGGGCCCAAACATCCAGTGGATGGATGCAACCAAGAAAGATACAGTGTGGGGGAAGGAGAGATAGATAGAGAAGAGAGAGATCTAGAGATCTAGAGATCCAGAGATCTAGAGAGACAGACAGAGAGAAAGAGAGAAAGAGAGGGAGAGAGGGAGAGAGGGAGAGAGGGAGAGAGGGAGAGAGGGAGAGAGGGAGAGAGGGAGAGAGAGAGAGAGAGAGAGAGAGAGAGAGAGAGAGAGAGAGAGTTGTAGAGGGAAATAATAGACAGTGATAACTTCCACAATGAAAATGAAATAATGGAGTGTGGAATATGGCATAACTTGGGAAAGGAATGATTTAGCTGGGATTATCAAGAAGGCTTGTATGAGGAACTGAGATTTAGGCTGAGACCTAAATGTTTTGATAAACTCAGCAAAGTGACTATCTGATGGGAGAGTGTCCCAGGCTGAAAAAGGACAGCTTACGTAAATATCCTAAGGGAAAGGGAATTGTGTATATTTAAGCAACAGAAAGAAGAACCTGGTGGCCAGTGGATAGTTTTCAAAATGGAAATGAGGTCAAGGAAGATGTTAGAGAATGAGCATGAGTAGTGCAGACCTCTGAAGACCTGGGTAAAGATTTTCAAAATTTCATTCAAGTGCAATGGTTAGCCACAGAAAAATTGAAAGCAAGGAAAGCAATATGATCTGTTACACTTTATTTTTAACATTTTATGTACTTACTTGAAAGCAGAGAGACAGAGAGAGAGAGAGAGGAAGAGAGAAAACATACATGTGCCAATTCACTCTCCAGATGCCCACCACAGCTAGCCAGGACAGGCCAGGCTGAAGCCAGAGCCACAAACTCAATTCAGGACTATCAAATTGGTGACAGGAACCCAAGTAACTGAGTCGTCACTTGCTGCCTCTCCAGGTGCACAGTAGCAGGAAGCTGCATCAGAAGCAGAGCCAGGCCTTGAAACAAGGCACTCTGATACGGGATATGGAAGTCACCAAATGATATGTAAACAGCTGCACTAGCTGCTCCTCTCTAATGCATATTTTAGAAAGTTATCGTGATCAACAGGTAGAAAATTATCTAAAAGAGAGTAAATATACCCAGATGGACTACTGGTCAGGTGAGCAGTAATAGTGAGTTGATCTAGAATGGTGATAACACTGACATAGATAAACAAATATATTCAGAATAAGTGGAGGGTGTACTGATGACTGAGCTTAGCGAGATAGTACATGACAAAAGTAGGTATACTGAGTGATGAGTGATGACTCCAGTTTTTTCTGTAGCTGTAGTAACGAGGTAGATGGTGGTACAGGTACTGAGATGAGTCATTCTAGGAAAGATATGGGCTTGGAAAGTTGAGAGTGAAGAGTTTCTTTCTGAATATTTTGAGTTGGAGACACATTTTTGACATCAACATGGCTATGTAATTTAGGCAGCTGGGTATAATTCTGAAGTTCAACAATGGTGGCCAGATGTGTAGATAAAATATTGGCAGACACCTTGTCATTTAAAGTCATGAGAGAGTAACCCTGTTACAAACCATCATTTAGTGGTTGAGAAACTATCCATGAAGGCTGAAAAAGAACAGCAAATAAGGTAAGAGCCTAGAGAATGCGTTGTTGTGGAAGTCAAGTGAATCAAGTGTTGAAGAAGGAAGGAGTTATCAAGTAGGGTCAAACACTAGGATGTCAAGCACACAGGGCAAGAGAAAGGAGCACTGGATCTGACAAGGTTAAGGCCTTCAGGAAAGCTATTTCACTGGTGTTTCAGATGAAGAGACAAGGTGGTGTGAACCATTAGTGTAAATGGACCACGCATTCATTCATATGTGCTCTGAAGAAAAGAAACAAGAGGAACTGGTAGCCTGAAAACAATCACTGGTTTCCTTATACATTTGTGATATGCTCAACCGCCTTAACTGTCTCCTACTAATTCTTGGATCTCCAGTATCTAGCAGAGAGTGGGCCTTTGGTATGTTTTATTTTTTTTTATTTAATTCTGTAATATCCCTACAACACAAATTTTTCAATATTAATTGATATTAAGGAACCATAAATCTTATGTATTCACACAACTGCCAAATGATATAGTTAGGATTCAAATAGGCCTTTCTGAATCCATACCCATGTCGCTGCTTTTCCATCTACAATATAAAAAAGTTATGATATGAAGAAGACATATGAAAATAATGAAGAATGAGAATATATACCTAGCTGCAGAATTTGGCTTAAAGGTTGGGTGCAGAGTTACAGGTTGACAGACCACACATCAGAGAAACATGCTGACAGAAAAGGCAACTCCCTGTTTGACATTGTCTGACTTTTAATATCCACTAAGACATGGCATTCACTATGATGCTATTATTAAATTGAGATTTAGAAGAGAGATTCTGTTTTGATTTCAAAGGTAAGACTACTAATTGTGGGAAAATAAGAGGCAAGGTCAACAGTTACAAATTATAATTTGTAAGAATTGTCTCCCTATGACGCTCATGTGGGAGAACACAAGGTAAGAGATGTCTGTTGCAGTTACCTGGAAACTTATCTTCACCTTAACTGACTTTCAGATTTAAAAAAAATCGGTAAATACAAATCTGAAGAATTATTCTCCTTGACCTCCACAAAACCATCGAAATGTCTGGCTGATTTTCCATACACTCTAATCTTAGTAATAGGAATATTGCACTCCTGAGCATACCAAGAGCCTCTATTCATATTGTTCTCCTGCCTCTAATGCCTGTGTACTTCCTTTACAGCAAACCAACCATAGTCAAAATGAAAGATGCAAATCAAGTCAACTTTATCCATTAAGCCTTTCCTTGCCCTGCATCAATACTATTGGTGAATGTGGTTGCTTCAATTTTTCAACTTAAACATTTCTGATCACTTACATACTATTTCATCATTTTTTATTTAAAATTAATTATGGGTAAACATGAGTTAACTTTTAAATTTAACAGTGTAGTAATAAATGATTCTAATGATGTGGCAGGAGAATCATGAAAAATTTTACAAATCATGACATATCAGTTTAAATTGTGGATCTTTTATATTCTAGACAATCTGGATAAGGCTCACTTATTCTTTTTTATGTTTTGCCCTTGTTTTCAAATTTGAGCTATCATAAATATTTCTAAGTATTATTAAATAATTTAGTAAACTAATCATAGATGGTAGAGAAACTTTCAGAAATTACGTCTCTACCATACACTAGCTTAGCTACCTTTTCTGATACTCTCACCCACTTAATCTTCAAAACAATGCAGTGTAGATTAAATTCTCTCTCATTTTGTAGATGAGAAAACTGCATTTAGAGATGTTACAATATTTACAAAATTCATAAAGCTTGAAATTAAAAAGTTAAGAACCAATTCCAGCTCTACACTTCTTGTTTTTAAAGATTTGTTCATTTATTATTCATTTATTTGAAAGGAAAAGTTAAAGAGAGATGGAGAGTGAGAGAAAGAGATCTAGCCCTATACTTCTAACTCCAAAGCACAAGTGTTTTCCCTTTGTCGCTTTTGTAGACATGTCATAAGCACCTATAAATTCATGCACACTGATTGAACTGCTAAGATCCCTCTATTTCTAAATTATAACTTATTAAAATGGTCTTATAATTATGAAAGCATGAGCATGTTCCAACTTTCATGTATAGTTTTACTATATGATTCTAGCAAGAGAAAACTCACAAATTTTAAATTACTAATTTTCTGCTTGTTAATTTTTCTGTTCTCTCTTTTTTTCACTGTTCTCTGACTTTTGATGATTTCACATCTCTGATACTGCTTCTGACTACTGAACAAGGAAAATTAATGTGCAATTATAAACATTCCATCAACTCCAATGATAAAAATGTAGAGAAGTTTATACTTAAAAAAATCCTATTATCTCTCTGACTTTCTCATTAACATGCCTACACGATACAGGCAGTCTCTCAGAATCAGAAAAGGGTTTCATCTTGCCCTTTCCTTAAGATACAAAGGCAAGATCCTTTCTCCTGTAGATAAGTTGTCCTCTAAGAAGGGGAACTACCCTTCAATATTTTCCCTGCAAATATTTCTATTTTAACCAAACAGCAGCTAGTCTATCTTGCTGAAAATATGAGTTTGATGGTGGATTCGAAATTACTAGGGTCTATCTTCAATCTCCTATAATATCTACCTACCGTGGCAAACTGTAACTTCCTGCTATTACTCAAAGATTGGAGATGATCCAAGCTTGTCACTTTAGTTGAGATTTGATCCATCTTGTAAAAAGCAGAATTTGAATGGATGATACATTCAGATCTATTGCCATATTATCTAATATGTACCTTAACCTAACTAGTGTCCAACAATAAATGGTGATAAGATCAAACTCTTGGCTAATCCTCTGCCTGTGGCGCTGGCACCCCTGGTTCTAGTCTCCTTTAGGACGCTGGATTCTGTCCTGGTTGCTTCTCTTCCAGTCCAGCTCTTTGCTGTGGCCTGGGAGGGCAGCGGAGGATGGTCCAGGTCCTTGGGCCCTGCACCCGCATGGGAGACCAGGAGGAAGCACCTGGCTCCTGGCTTCGGATCGGCGCAGTGCACCGGCCGCAATGCGCTGTCTATAGCAGCCACTTGAGGGGTGAACCAACGGAAAAGGAAGACCTATCTCTCTGTCTTTCTCTCTCTCACTGTCTAACTCTGCCTGTCAAAAAAAATAAATAAAATAAAATAAAAAATCAAACTCTGTCTACAACCTTCATGTATTAAAAAAATATATTTGTAAAATTTTATGTATGCTCTCTATTAAATAGTATCTCTCTTTTTTCCTTACCTAGCAAGAACTATTTCTGGACATAGATAAATCATTATATGCCTAAAATCAGACCAGCAAGACTTAAATTTGCACAGCTTTTGAGCCTCTTTGGGCATCAGTTTCCTCATTTAAAGTGATTTAGATCTGAATGATGGAGGTGTATGGATGTTTAAACAAGTTATCCCTTTCAGGACTGTGGTTTTAGTTAGAAATAATATATTAGAATACCCAGTGCATAATAGGTGTCTTATTAGGATTAGTTATTTCCTAACATGGGTGGCTACTTAAAAGCTGCTTTTTGTTTTTCCTCTATTAAAATAAGTGTAATAGCTGTATAATTCTTAAGGGAAACCTGTAAATACTTTATCATAATAAATATTAACACTTTTCATATTTGTGAAATAGATAATTAATTATTAAATTCCTAGTATATGAAGGATTGTTGAATGGAAAGCAATAAGGAAGAAAGAGATACAGGGAAGCCATCTACCTTCTTCTCTTTTTCCCAAAAGCAGGACATACATTTACAAAAAACCAAAGTCCTTCTGCCTACTCCCCTCTTGCCAGTGAGAACAAAGGTGCACTATATCAGAGGACTTTGGACCATTATCTGCCCCAAGGTGGTGCTAGAGGAGTCTAGCACACTTTAAGAGCTAGACTTTATCTGACCTTGATTTCCCTCCCCACAAGTTGCTACCTGTACAGACACAAACTCCTTTTCCAGTTGTCTTGTCATATCTCTAAAAATTCACTGTACTTCCTTGAAATTGCTGTATAGAATTTAGATGCCATTTCTCTCAGAGCTATTCATTCTCTGGATATTTCCCATGTAAAATATACATGATAAGCAACTTCTGTTTGTTTTTCTCTCTTTAATCTACCTTTGTTATAGGGGTCAGTTCCAGCCAAAAACCTATGGGAATTGTTCTTCCCCAGGCATACAGAAACAGAATTTATCCTAAAATCCTCAAGGAATTCACCTCATTCCATAAAAAGTTATTCTCCCAAATTGTTTGTAAAACATGAACTTTCTTGACATTTTCTTAAAGACTAAGAATTGTTTTAAAGAACTCTGGGGAAGAAAGAAAAAATAGATATGAGCAACTTAATGATCAAACCTACTGAACAGAAATGACTTCTGGCAACCACCCTGTGAGCGCATGAAAAACTGTGAATTCTCCCAGTTCTCTCCTCTCAGCTACATGGATACTAAAAAAAGAAAATACACAAGGATACCGTTACCAACATTTAAAAACATAGAGATACATATAAGGAATATGAATTACAAATAAATAATAGTATAATAGTAAATGTCAAGGTCACACTTATTTATCTCATAGAATAAGAAAATAGCATCTCAATGACCATAAAATTTTGTTGTTAAAACAGTTGAATAGCTTTGCTGATGAAATTTCATGTATGTTTAAAAGACAAGCTTATAAGCTTTATTTGAAAAAGCTCTAAAGTTAAAATTAATGTAATATACATAAAATATTTTATTATGTTATAAAGCATATAAATAGTACATAGCCCATTTTTTATATTCAACACATGATGATGTGTTTTTTAAAACAAAAATGTCTTTTGTCTTTCCAATTTTAGTAATAATTTTAAGATGCTTATAGTGCTGTGTAGTTTCATCCATGGCAGGTCAAGATGGGCATCAGAAATTCTTACTGAAATTCTTAGATAATTGCTTAGAAACTAGAAACATTTGTTCTATCCAAATCAATACAGTTGCCTTGCCATCTAAGTATCATGCCAAATGAGGCTGCGATTAATCAAATCACTGTTATTCTCATTTTGTGCTTTTATTGGCTTTTTTTCTGAAGTGGTTAGTATATTAACAGTTATACGCAGAAACGCCATATCTCTTCTTACCTTGGAGATACAGCTTCAGCTCACCATGTATCAATAGTGGTGCTGATGGTGCTGACCAGCACACATGCTTTTCACTTCAGCAAAGGACAGTATTCTCTTAGCCACATACACTATTGTTTATAAATGGCATTGGTTTGTTGCTTATGGATTATGTACTTCTACATACCACAAAAATAAATATCTATTGGGACAGTTTGTGATCTAAGCTAAAGTACTCTTTGTGTAATAACATTTATGAAGTGATCTTGCTAACTCATAGAAACATAGCCCTTACTTTCTGTATCTCATACTGATATCAAAATAACTACTATGCATTATCATTTCAAATACAGAAAACTAAACCTTGTATGAAAATAATCAGTCTATCTTAAAAGATCTGAAAAGAATCTATAGAAAATATGAACTATACCATGGAAGACAGATTTCCACTAGAAATATTTCACTTAGCAATGTCCTTTTTTTCTAAGCTGAAAACTTTTTCAAAATAACAATAAATCTATGACTCATGTTACAATTCTACTGAACTTTAGCTTTCAGAAAGAGAAAATTTCCCCTCTAATTCTCTGGGTCATGAAGCAGTGTTTCACTGGTACTGTGGTTCTAACTCTCAGAACGGAAATTAGGTCCCAGAATTAGAAGCCTTTTCGCCCCCAAATACAGTTACCATCAAGATGAATACTTAGTTGTATTCATCTACCTGGAAAGATCTGGGTTGAATGTTTATAAAAGTTATTGACAGTATGATCTGAAAGCCAGGTGAAACAAATTTTCCATAGAAAAGTCAGCACTAATAAGAGAAAAGAAAGATGAGGAAGATGGCAGTAGGAGTGGCTGTTTTTGTTTTGTAGCCTTGCTAGGAAAAAGGAAGCTGAGCCAAAAGAAAATCCACACAAAGCAGATCTGGCTTCTGCCTTACATTGCTCTGCTTCTAGCAGAGGAGAGAGGGGGCTGAGCTTTCGGCCAAATGGCCGACATCATCTCTTAGAGCATGGGGGTGTGTTTTGTTGAAGGCTGAGTTGCTATGACACATTGCAGGGGAGTATGAGTTCCAAGCCTGTGCAGTCTATGGGAGAATTCTCCCACTGAGCAATGATAGAGAGTTACCTGCATTTTCAACTCAAACCATTCTGCATATTTTTGCGTATTTCCGTGGTAAACTGCACTGCTAGGAGCAGAATGCTTTTACTATTTATCTTTGGAAGCAGAATCTCAGAGAACATAACATAGAAGACATGTCTCACATATGTTGGGTATACAAGTCATGTAGGAATAGAAGACAGAAGTAGGATTTACAAGAATATTGAAGGATTTATATTTACAGTTTCATCATGAACACAGTTACTGAAAGCATGGAAAGTACATGGACATCATTCAGCAGAGTTTAGATTGTTAAGGGTATAGAGTTATTGCCTCATATATAGATCTTAAAACTTTAATTGGATCTTAGTCTAGGTTATTCAGTATTTAGTTGAACCAATATTTTCTTCTTCAAAACAATGTCTTTCTCCTACTAAGCTGAAACATTATTTCTTATAATTCACTTTTCATTCACAATAAGTCAGCCTTAGGAGCAGAAAAATTGGTGAGTATACTTTTCTTGGGGAAATTTTGTCTTCTTGTTGACTAACCTATTATTTCATCAGTGACTTTGTCACAGTTATATTAGAATGTTTATATTGTTTTAAACAACTCTTATTATTTTATTTATTTTTAAATACAGCTATATGATATGGATATATAATGGTTGTTTGCCCTTCTTGCTGTTTTTTTTTTTTTAAGATTTGCGGAGCTGCGCTGATCCGAAGCCAGGAGCCAGGAGCCTCCTCCAGGTCCCCCACATGGTTGCAGGGGCCCAAGCACCTTAGCCATCCTCCACCGCCCTCCCAGGCCACAGCAGAGAGCCAGACCGGAAGTGGAGCAGTGGGCCCCAAACCAGCGCCCACATGGGATGCCGGTGCTCCAGGCCAGGGTGTTAACCTGCTGCGCCACAGCACCGGCCCCATGCCCTTCTTGCTTTTATATAAGTAAGAGATAATTTTTCACTACTTACTCAACATTTGCAAGCTTAATAAGAGCTTTAGACAAAAGCATTGGCCAGAGTTCAAATTCATAGGTTGTAGCTGGAAGCAACAGATTGTTATCTTCATCAAAAGGCAGAAAATCATCAATAGTTATCTTCCTCCAGCAACCCTAAAATTAAGAATGATCGAATGGTATTTTGTCTAATGCAATTATGACATTATATATATATTATATCTACATTGATACCATCCTTATCAGAACTTGTAGCACATTCATAGGTGTCCCATTCTACACAATGCAATAAATTAAATGTTTCAAATGGAAGCATCAAAGCATTATACAATCAGGCATAAGCTAGACCATAATTAGATAACTCTATATATTCATAATACAAATTCTGCAAATATAACGAAGAATTAACATATATTCTAATACGTGTTCACCTACATTATACTTTCACTTTCCTTGTTACTGTTATTCCCAATTAAATATCTAATTTTTTACCATGCATTGAATTAACCTTATTTAATAAAATCATTATATGTTTACTTGTATGCATATTATTTTATAATTCAAAGCATAAAATAAATTACATTTATGATTGTGAATTCAAATAAAAATTTTCTTCTTTTAGTTATACTTTCTAAGCATCATTATAAATTCATTCCTTTGTTAATAAATATTTTCAGCAAAAGTATCAAGCATTGTGAGCCCCAAGATCTGCATAACACACGGCCTATACCACTGCCTTAACTTACAGTGTAGTGGGGAGTAGCACATACTCAAACAATATGAAAAACCATATCCGCAAAGTACTCTCAAAGGAAAGCAGGAGTATTTCCCTAGGGGAGAAGACTCACAAGAAGATAACATTTGACTTTTTCCCAGATAAACAGGAGCAATAAGATGAAAACTGGTTTCTTTACATGAAACTTACAGCTCTTAACTTTATATTATTTTACACAGTGGTCTTAGGTCCTCCTTTTTCTTCCTTAATTATGATGGAAAGCAAGATAGGCTTAAAGGCACAGCTTGCCAGCACCCCTCACCACCACGTCTAACTTCAAATGACATGACCAAGAACTCACAGAGAAATAAGGCCTATCTAGAAGGACAATGCCTGGCTGACTCCACGAATCTGAGATATCTAGAAAAGGCAAATTTCCAGAGAGAGAAAGAGGTTGCCACAGGCTTGGGGGAGAGAAGAATGGGGTAGTTGCGGGCGCCGTGGCTCAATAGGCTAATCCTCCACCTTGCGGCGCCGGCACACCGGGTTCTAGTCCTGGTTCTGGGCGCCAGATTCTGTCCCGGTTGCCCCTCTTCCAGGCCAGCTCTCTGCTGTGGCCCGGGAGTGCAGTGGAGGATGGCCCAAGTGCTTGGGCCCTGCACCCCATGGGAGACCAGGAAAAAGCACCTAGCACCTGGCTCCTGCTATCGGATGAGCGCGGTGCGCCAGCCGCAGCACGCTGTCCTTGGTGGCCTGACGAGGCCAAGGCAACTTCAGCTGGCTGACAAGGTCACAGCAGAAGGTCTGTCTCAGCAAGGCATAAGAAGGACAGCTGCGGTCCTCTTGGTGGTTTTAGGTTTGATGGGAACTACAAGCTGGAGCTTCCTGGTGGTCCTGCTAATGATTGCTGTATTCCTAATTTTACGGAAGAGCACTTAGTCTCATAACCTCCAAAATGTCCATTGTCTTGTAGAATTTTAATCAAGCAGAGTGTTAGTGTAGAAGAAAGGGTTAATGCCTTATGCAAGGTTGAGCTATTTGTAGAAAAGAATTAAAAGGCAACAGGCTCTCTGGTACATACTTCCCACTAGAATAAAGATAGATGTTAATAAAGCTTTAATTCACTAATTGCTACAAATACTACAATGGTTAGGATGTCAAAAACTGTAGAATAGAGCTAGGTGAATCTTTAAATAAGTGCAATAAAGAAATTTAAAAATTTACAGAAAGAACTGCAAAGAGGGGACACATTTTAAAAAGGGTCTGCTTTGAACTTGGGGCTTCTAGCAAAGATTAGATTAGGAAGGTACTATTCTAGCCTATGTAGCCAATTTCTACACAGTTTAGCAGCACTTGAGGCCTTGGCTTGTGTGGGCAGCCTGTTATCTTGCACCTGTCTGTGATTGTAACCCATGCTCTGAGTATGCCCTTGAAAATCAAAGAAATTGTAATTAGAAAAAATGGACAACAGGCCTTTCATTGTAAGAAGAAAAAATCATTAGGTGGCTTATAGTATAAAAAATAAAGTCTGGTGCTCAAAAGCCAGAGCCATGCCATCAGCCTTGCTGTGAATGTCTCTCACTTTCTTCAAGCGCCGATACCTCTCACACCTTGGGGCCCCTGGACTGGCTGGAGCTGGTCTCTGGCAGTGGCCATTGGAGGGTGAACCAACGGAAAGGAAGACCTTTCTCTCTGTCTCTCTCTCTCTCACTGTCTACTCTGCCTGTCAAAAAAAAAAAAAAAAAGAATGGGGTAGCTGTTTAATGAGTGCAGAAGAGCACATGCCTTGCCCTGGTGGTGTCTTTGGCAGGACTCTTACTTCTGCTCTCTTCCCTTGCAGTAATAAAGTTGAAGCTGACAGAGCTTTATCAAGGGAATCACAAACAAGAGCAACAAATAATAGCACAGCAGAGCCATTCAATGTGAATTTGGTATTTGAATCACAGCCCACAAAACAGACCCAGGAATCTGGTCTAAAGAGCATGACCACCTGCGAGAATAGAAAATTAATTAGAGTCATAAAACTTAACATTAGGGACCGATGTTTGGCTCAGAGATAAAGGCATGGTTGTGAAGCCTGCATAAATAAATAAAATAAAACATAACATACACTAAAAGTCCTAGACACTATATAAATTTATTTATTATACTAAAACCCAAGATAACTTCAGTTTCAACGAGAAAATACATGAAAAAAAAACCTAAACACCAAACTAACAGAGGGACTGAAATTAGTAAATAAGAAATTTAAAACAAATGTCATAAAAATGCACCAACAAACAATGATGAACATTTATGAAACAAATCACAAAAAATCTGGATAAAGACAAAGAAAAGATAAAAGAGGATGATTACAAATTTTGCACTTAAAATAAAAAAATCTAACTTAATTAAACAAAACAATAACAGAATGCAAATGACAGAGAAATTAATGAACTGGAAGTCAGATCAACAGAAAGCCTAATCAAGAGAGAACATAGGTTAAAAAATGATACAGGACTCAGAGACCTGTGTGATCTCATGGAGACATCAACCTACACATTCAAGAAACTCAGAATAAACAAAATGGGATAAACACCCCAAAATCCACAGCCAGAGTAAACAAATCCAAACTCCTGAAAATTTAAGACAAAAGAAAAACAGCTTGAAACTTAGCAGCAAAAAACAAAACAAAAACAAAAATAAAGAAAGGAAGGAAGAAAGAAAGAAAAATGAAAACAGACATTTACCAATAGAGGAAGAGCCCAGTTCTTATTTTCCAAAATTCCACAGAAGTCTGGAGGAAGAAGCACACCAGAATTCTGCAAAAGTGAAAATATCCTTTGGGAGAGAGGGTGACACGTAAACCCTCTCAGGAGAGGAAAGATATTTGTTATCAGGAAATTGGCTCAAAAAGAATGCTGAAAGATAACTCCTTAGAAAAATTCAAATGAAAAGAAACAGCAGGAATGGAGAAAGAGAAAAGAAAAAAGTAACTATTTCACTACATATGATGGTGTATTCTTCTATGGAGCTTTTAATAATGTAATTGAATTCAAAAGCAAAATTTATGAAGAGGCTTTCACCATCTACACAGGAAATATTTTTGAAAAACTGTATCATAAAGGCATGTGTGTAAAAAATGACTAAGTGTCAATGAAGTTTTTATATTCCAATTTACGTGATAAAGTCTTCATATTAGTGAACTATGACAAGTTACACATTGTCTTTTAATCCCTAGCATGATCACTAGAAAAAATTCACAAAGACAGCTACTAAAAATCAGCATAGATATATCAACAATGTGCCCAATGGAACGCCCAAGAAATGTGCAAGAGGACAGGAAAAGAGATAAATAACATAGTAAACATCAATTAGAACAAAAAGGAAGAAAGATAACAAAGAATGAGCAAATCATAAAATGACAGACAATTCCCAATTATATCAAATGAAAACAGCCTATTCACACAAAATACAACAACAACAAAAAAAGTGGTAGAAATGTCCTCCTCAAGCCCAGAAAAAAACCCGATTTCCAACAAAAAGAAAACCAAGCAACCATCTATCACATGCCTATCAAAATAATTCATGTGGAATTATTTGTGTCTCAGCACTCCTCAGCTTGACAGTACTGCACATATAAATAAGACACTTCCCAGATGAGGCCAATGGGGACCAGATTCCCCATGCTCTTCCCTATGGGGCTGAGTAGTAACCCAGGGAGACTGGCTCAGTGACTGAATCAGACTGAGATTTCCAAAGTGGACTAACTGGATTTAAAGATTTTTCCTAAATTGAGTAGGTATAGGCTTGGGAAGAATCAGTGAAATTAAGGAAAAATAAATGACATTTTCTTTACAAAATGGAACATAGTGTTAATAAATGCTTTCTCCTATGACGAAGAGAATTTGAAAAGGCATAAGAGAGAAAGAGAGAACAAGACATAAATAGGGTTGGTGTAACATTTTAAAATACTTAACAGTTTTGGACTCCTTCTCATTGCAATTTGAGGCAAATGTGTAAGGATTTGGGACAAGATTCAGGCATTTGACCTCTTCATTTCTTACAATAAACCTTCAATGCTGCCCACCAAGTTTGCTACTTCCTTAATGCCACATCCCCCTGGTCACTCCTCTGCATACATTGAGAACTCTGAAGTCTAGCCTGTAAAGTGTGCTTCCAAACTAATAATTAAGGAATGTAAAAGAAATTTAAGAAACTACTTTCTGGGGCCAGCTTTGTGGCGTAGCAGTCAAGTTGCAACCTATGATGCTGGCATCCCATATGGGTACCATTTTGATCTAGGCTGTTCCACTTTGCCTTCAGCTCTTGCCTGTTGCAGTCATTTGGGGAGTGAGCCAGTAGATGGAAGATCTCTCTTTCTCTCTGTGTCTGTAACGCTACCTTTCAAATAAAAAAAAAAAAAAAAAAAAACCTTGAAAAAACATGAAATTACTTTCTTTCCTAAAAAAATGTCAAGGTCTATTGTCTTTTTTGTGAATATTTATGTATTTGAAAGGCAAAGAAAGAGAAAAGAATCAGAGATTTCTTCCAAATGACCACAACAGCCATGACAGGGCCATGCAAAAACCAGGAACTGAAAATTCAATCCCACATATGAATGACAACTTCTTTTTTTTTTTTTAAGATTTCATTTATTTATTTCCTTGAGAGGCAGAGTTACAGACAGTGAGAGGGAGAGACAGAGAGAAAGGTCTTCCTTCCGGTGGTTCACTCCCCAAATGGCTACAACAGTTAAAACTGTGCCAATCCAAAGCCAGGAGCCTGGTGTTTCTTCCTGGTCTCATAGGCGGGTGCAGGGACCCAAGCACCTGGGCCATCCTCCTCTGCTTTCCCAGTCCACAGCAGAGAGCTGGATTGGAAGAGGAGCAGCCAGGACTAGAACTGGCGCCCATAAGAGATTAACCTACTGCCCTAAGGCACCAGCCCCCTAGTGACAACTTCTTGACCGTCAACTAGAGCTGTCAACTTCTGACTCCCAGAATGCACATTAGCAGGAAGCTATAATTGGGACTTGAACTGAGGCACTCTCATACAGGATGTATTTGTACCAAGAGGTGTCTTAAGTGCTACCAAGCACTTGCTCCCTTGCTGTGAGTGTTTAAAAACCGAAAGTTCTATTTTGGATATCACAGACTACATTATCTTCTTTAAATTTATCTTTCTTCTGAAATCACTCTAATGATTTATAATTACTGGCTCCTTAATAGTACTCATCCCATGAAGACAGAAGGTTCAGATCCATTATGGATAAAATTGTGATGTTAGGAATATTCAGGGGAATCATTAACTTCACATACTTCCTCACTCCTGTAAATGTCTAAGAGCATTCTTTCCCAGTCAGTTCAGGGAAAAATCCAAAGGTGTTTGCCATAATCCAACACTGCTAAATTTTGAGTCTACACTGCCATATTAATAGTGGGTTTGGGATTTCCTATTTGTATTTCATACTCTGCCATTCGCTTCATTTTAAGCCGAGGCAAACTCTGTGCCAGAGTAGGATTTATTAGCAGGACAACAAATCTCAATTTATGGCAAAGATCTGATGGGCTCAGGCCCTCTGCAGGAGCCCAGTCTGGGACCAGAGAGAGCCTTGCTCAAGCTACTCTCTTGCTAATGAGACCCTGATCCACAGCACAGAGGGAGCCCTGTGCATACCTGCTGTGAGGAGAGTGGCCACGACAGGCCAGCACCTACAGAGTGACAGCATTCATCTGCTCTCTGATGCTATGTCAGAATACCTGAGCCTGGGTAAGTTCTAAAGGAGAGAAGTTTGTTTAAATTCTTGGTTATGGAAGCTGGCAAGTACAAGATCAGGTGGCTCCATCTGGTAGGGCCTGGCACTGTATTATAACATGGCAGAAAGTGGAAGGGAAAAATGGGCACATGCCAAATAGCCAAAACAAGGAGCAGCCTAACTTTCAACAGCCTTTTATCAAAATTATTGTTTGTTTATTTTTATCTACTTGAAAGTCAGGAGAGGAGGGAGGTGAGAGAGAGGGAAGGTGGAAGAGAGGGAGGGGGCAACAGAGAGAGAGAGAGAGAGAGAGAGAGAGAGATTCTTCCATATACTGGTTCGCCCCCAAATGCCCTAGAACTTCACCCAGTTCTACCACATGGGAGTCAGGGACCCAAACTCTTGGGCCAGTGTCAGCTGCCTCCCAAGCACATTGCCAGAAATCTGGATCTGAAGTGGAGTAGCCAGAATTCAAACTCGCACTCCAATATGAGTCGCAGGTATTGCGAGTGGCAGCTTACTTACTTACTTATGATATCTGCCCCATGTAACAACCCACTCTTGAGAATACTAATCCAGTCCTTCAAGAGTAGGAACTCACTCACACCACAAAGGCTTTAATTCCTCTTAAGAATAAGCCAAGACACTCTGAAAAAAAGAAAAAAAAAAAAGAAGACCTAAATGAAAGATCTCTGCGAGTGAGATCCCAGTGGAAAGAACGGGGCCATCAAAGAAGGAGGTACCTTTCTCTGAAGGGAGGAGAGAACTTCCACTTTGACTATGACCCTGTCAGAATAAGATCGAAGTCGGCGAACCCTAAAGGCTTCCATAGCCTCGGCAACTCATGACTAGAGCCTAGGGAGATTACTGAGGCCATAAACAAGAGTGTCAAATTGTTAAATCAACAAGAGTCACTGTGTACTTACGTCTCATGTGGGATCTGTCCTTAATGTGTTATCCAATGTGAAGTAATGCTATAACTAGTACTGAAACAGTATTTTACACTTTGTGTTTCTGTGTGGGTGCAAACTGATGAAATCTTTACTTAGTATATACTGAATTGATCTTCTGTATGTAAAGATAATTGCAAATGATTAAAAAAATCTTTGTGTTAAATTGGAAATTGCATAGATAATTAATCAATTCTTTAAAAAAAATCATGTAGGATCTCTGTCCTTAATGTGTTGTACATTGTGAATTAATACTATAACCAGTACTCCAACTGTATTTTCACTTTGTGTCTCTATGTGAGGGCAAACTGTTGAAATCTTTACGTAATATGTACTAAACTGATCTTCTGTGTATAAAGAGAATTGAAAATGAATCTTGATGTGAATGGAAGGGGAGAGGGAGTGGGAAAGGGGAGGGTAGCGGGTGGGAGGGCAGTTATGGGGGGGGGAGCCATTGTAATCCATAAGCTGTACTTTGGAAATTTATATTCTTTAAATAAAAGCTTTATATATAAATAAAAAAAAGAATCTGAAACCTCAAAAAGGACTTACCTCCCAACACTCCCACAATGGCAATTAGATTTCGACATGTGTTATGATGTGGTGATGGGGGGCGGCAAATCTTATTTAAACCATAGCACTCGCCATGCTATGAGAAATCACATTTGAAAAATCACATGGATGGCTGTCACAGTAGGAGTAACTCTGGTTCTTTTTCATCATAAATTACATGCAGGAGAGCTCTCCCCAGTAGCTACACAACTGATATAATGGTTTCCTGTATAAACTGCATTACATTATATTAGTTTAGGGAACCGCATGTGAGACAAATATATTTTCATATGAAAGACACACTGTGTACTTATGTCCCATGTGGGATCTGTCCTTAATGTGTTGTCCAATGTGAAGTAATGCTGTAACTAGTACTGAAACAGTATTTTTACACTTTGTGTTTCTGTGTGGATGCAAACTGATGAAATCTTTACTTAATACATACTGAATCGATCTTCTGTATATAAAGATAACCAGAAATGAAAAAAGAAAAAAACTCTGTTATATTGGAAATTCCATAAAAAATCAGTTTCAAAAAAATATATATATATCATGTAGGATCTCTGTCCTTAATGGGCTGTACAATGTGATTCAATGCTATAACAAGTACTCAAACAGTATATTTCACTTTGTGTTGCTATATGAGGGCAAATGGGCGAAAGCTTTACTTAACACATGCTAAACTAATCTCCTGTATACAAAGAGAATTGAAAAGGAATCTGAATGTGAATGAAAGGGTGGAGGGAGCAGGTAAGGGGGGAGGGTTGCTGGGGGGGGGGGTTATGGGGGGAAAGCCATTGTAATCCATAATTTATACCTTGGAAATTTATATCCTAAATAAAAGTTAAAAAAAAAAAGACACATGAATTGTGCACATGAACTTGAGCGTACTTACCATCCAGTGAAGTTTCACAACATACTTTCCATAGCTATTAAACAAGGGAATATGGCCCTTCACAGCCTTGCACAGAGAGTATATGTGTTCCCAGGGCTTCCAGAGGAGAAGAGGAGGTTCTCCTGTGTTCCCTTTAAAATAATTGTTCAGAATCCCTCCATTGAAAATCTTCCACACTGCATAGATCTCACTGATAATCCATCTCATCAGCTAGAAACAAAAACCAGCAGTGTTAGGTCACTATTTTTCAGTTGTAGATACCATAACACAGGGGGAGATACTGTAAAAAGAAAAATCTAACCCCAAGAGTAATATTCAGTGGAAAGTGTAATGTATTCTAGATTCCAATTTCTGTTCTACAGAATGAAATCATAGGTCTTGCTTCCTTTCTTCAAGAAATACAGTCACAATAAAAACTAAAATGCCTAATATTAATGCCTCAAATATAAATAGGTTTTAATTAGCAGCTATAACTCACACCAGTTAGGAAAAAAATTCCTAAAGCATGACAGTGAGCAAGGGTGAAGTGAAAGTGGCTTTCCTGGAATTGCTTAGGCACACCTGCAAGATATCCTGTAGTGAGACTTAGTTCACAGTTCCTTACGTACCTCACTGCAGAGTAAGTGTTCATTTGCTGAAAACAGATCAAACATGACTTCATTTTTCACAACAACTGGAGTCTGAAATGAAAAGATGGTTGTTACTCCATGAGAAAAATAAAGGAAATGTGGCTTAATGAAATATAGTTCCATGTGTTGGAAATAGACCAAACTTCATTTTTCACAATCAAAAGAATGAGAATAAATTTTTACAAAGCACATTCTTCCTTAAGACAATCCTTAGAGCTGTAAATGAATTTAATATAATTCCATTCAAATAAAGTTTTTAAATACAAAAACAATATTATATATATAAAATGCAGATAAATTTAGCATGCACATGGATAAAACCTGAGCTTAAAAAGTGATTTGAAATGTAAATTAGCCACACAAGTTAAACCTGAAGCTTAGTTAACATCTGGTAGCTGCAAGAAAGATATGTTCACCTCGGATGAAAAATATTAGTTATGACAGCTTTTAAAAATCTTATACAACTTAAAAATCTGTTACTAAAGATACTGTTTTAAAGTTAATTTGTTTGTCATTATTTAAATGATCTAAATGGTAGAATAAATATAGTAGGAAAATATGACATACATTTTTAATGAACTATAATTCATATCGTTTATATATTTGACTTAACAAATGAACATGAAAGTGAGTTTGTTAGACAATCAGATTTTTATAGAAGATAATTCTCATTTATGTATACAAATAGAACCATGAAAGTTCAATAAAATAGTTATTTTATATTTGAGAAAAATTTTCCTAAAACTACCTTGAAGGCCTGAGTTTATTGTTCTCATAAAAAATTATGAAAGTAGGTTATTCTGGTAAAACTAACTATGATAGATTGTTTCCAAAATGCCTGAAACATTTTATAAGTACCAATGGGGAAGTAAAATTGACCATAGTTTAGATATTGGATGCCTAATGTTTGAAGCATTAGCCTGGTCACCTGCTAACAGAAAGAAAGAAATGAGTTTGTAGTAGACTAAAAGTCCTAAGGCAGATGTCTCTAGGATGGCATTTTTTTTTTATTTGACAGATAGAGTTAGACAGTGAGAGAGAGAAAGACAGAGAGAAAGGTCTTCCTTCTGTTGGTTCACCCCCTAAATGGCCGCTAAGGCCAGAACTATGCTGATCTGAAGCCAGGAGCCAGGTGCTTCCTCCTGGTCTCCCATGCAGGTGCAGGGACCAAGCACTTGGGCCATCCTCCACTGCCTTCCCAGGCCACAGCAGAGAGCTGGACCAGAAGAGGAGCAACCGGGACTAGAACCGGAGCCAATATGAGATGCTGGTGCCGCAGGCAGAGGATTAACCAAGTGAGCCACACTACCAGCCCCTAGGATAGCATTTAAGTATCTGTATTTCACATATTTGTGTCTTGGGCAGAATAAATCCACAGACATTGTACAGTTGTTAAATACAATCAATGCTTAAGGGTCTAGCCACTATGTCTAGTTCTCAGGAAAAAAACAAAAAGCAAACAGATCTGACTGATCTCTGTGTGCTCAAAGCTTGTCAATCTACTTGGTTGGAATAGCCCATGTAGACTGTCATATACTAAATCCAGAATTTTAAGTTCTTTATCCTAGCTTCTTTCTGACTTAAACCATGGTATTTGATTTTTGTCTTTTACTTAGAGTTCTGGGATATGTTCTAGCTTGACTGAGTTTCTGGAATTATGGACCACAATTATTTTTGACTCATGAAATTAAGTTCAGTGGGCTAGGAGCATTGATTTCAGAGGCCACTAAAACTCTTATCTATCTACTCATCAATCAATCAACCTATCAACCTAGTAAAAGGAATAGTAAGAGAGATGAGATAGAATAGAGTAAATCCCTCATGGGAAGGTTATGGTTGAATTGTGAAATTTTGTTTCAACTTTATATATGTCTATATTTCATGAGTCTCAATGTAAGAGGTAGTTATTCCTGTGGACCTCAACATTAAAACATGAAAAACACTACTCTAGACTTTCTATTTAGCCAAACTTTCAGTGCTGGCTGTTCTGGTCCATTGCCAACCTGATGAGTCAAGAGGAGTCAGTGATGGGGGCAGTGGAGAGCTGGAGGTAGATGACAGCTTTGTGATACATGTAGGTGTGAGTGTAACCAAGAGCAATGAGTAGATTTACTTTTAGTACAAATGTCTCCCTCAGAACTAAGATTACTAAAAAGGGACAGAGATGGTTCATAAAATTTTCTACTGATTCAAATTTGTAACACTCTTACCTTACAGAAATTGCTTGAAATGTAAATCATGTACTTACATTGAGCAGAAAATATTATTAGTAACACAATATTATGTATATTATGTTAGCATTACAGAATTTATATTCTTCATATTACTGTTATCTCATACTATAAGTAACTTAAAAGCATGGTTCATGAATATTTCATTTAAAATATCTTATAGTGAGCAGGTGTTTAGCCTAGCAGTAAAGACACTACTTAAGAAGCTTACATATTGCATCAAAGTGCTTAAGATTGATTCTTGGCCCTGAGTCATAACTCCAGCTTCCTGGGAATGCAGACCCTGGGTGCCTGTGCTTACAGCTCAAGTAACTGAATTCTTGCCACTTACATGGGAGACCTGGAGTAAGTTCCAGTTTCCTGAATTCAGTCCAGCCACTGTGGGAATTTGGGAGAGTAGAACAGTGGATGGCAGTACACACTCCCTCCTTCTCAAATAAAATTTTAAAAATAATAAATGAGTAAATAAATGCAAAATGTCATATAAGTCAGCATATCTTAAATATTCTGATGATCTGGGGCATATCTTCCTATTTTCTCATCTTAGTAAATCTTTTAGAAGTTAGAGTTATACAATTTTCTCAACTAGTATGGTGGATAATTTTTTTTATTAGTGGCAGTGCTGATGAAGGTTCAGAACTTTAGGAATTAAATCACTTTGTTTAGAAACAGTTTCAATATATTCCACGAATGTATAGAAGAATCAACCCTTTTACAACATTTGACTAGCACTAAACACTTACAATTCAGCTTACTGCTTTTTCCTAAGAATTAACTGAAAATAATAGGAAACTCAAAAAGGGACATGAGTATTAATGATACTAAATCCTTGGAAACATCAAATAGACTCAAAACTGTCCTAATTAGTAAGAAGGTAGATAACTGAATCTAAAATTTCAATATATAAAACACTGTCCAAAATGGAGGCTTTTTTTGGATGATGTCCCATCAGTATGACTCATATGGGTGAAATTTGGGGTCTAGGAATGAAAGTGACCTTTAAAAATTCCTTCAGGAATATCTGGAATAGAGAAATTAAGTGCAAATCTCTTGATCTAGAAAGTTATTCATAATGAACACCAGAGAAAGTAGACCTCCACACCAGGTAAGTTCATGCTAAGAAGCAGAAAGGAGAATGTCTGCTATTCAGATTAAATAGTAACCTCATATAACATGTCAAGCTAGAATTCGACATTTTAAAGTGAAGAAAAAAACTCAGACCTCTAAACAAAAATTCATAATGTCTTAGAAACCAGTGTGTGAAATTATTATGCTATGCTAATAAACATATATTTCAGATTTAAATGTCAACAGCAATCACTTTTTCCTATTGAATACTGCAAGAAAAAAATACCCTAAATCATTTCAAAAATGCAAATTTTTATCACTAGGGTATTAAATACCATAATTAGTAAGCATTTTTTAAAAGTAACAATATTACTTACCCGATTAATAATTAAATCCTGTGGACGTTTCCAGGAATAAATTTTCAATGATGCTGGCAATTCAATTTTTCCCTCAGGGTCTTCAAAAAAATGCTATGGAAAAAATAAATTCAGTTTTTTATATGGTTTTATTCAAGTAAAAACAACTAAATTCTATATAAATTTGTAAGTACATGGATTTGATCAATCTATAAGAATTTAAAGAGTACTTGTGTTTGTCCTCAGAGCTATTTTATAGAGTATTTGGCGAATATTGAATTTAACAGTGCTGTGTATAATTAACAGAACCTTGATTGTTGAGTAGCATTTAGATTGAAGAGGAAACATTCCAAACAAAAATGAGCCTTTTGGAATATAAATTAGGTGTGGTGTGAATTTTTTTTGTTTTTATCTGAGTTGAGAAGATTACAAAACATTTACTTCATTTTCAACAATTAAAATTATAAATAGGTTTATATGTTAATGAAACTTGAAGCTTTGTATTTCATTTATTAATTTTTAAAATTAATCTTAATCTTTAGATATAATTACTACAAAAACTCATGAGCAGTTATCTGAAATAATATATGATTTTTGTGCTCCCATTTTCCAGTTTTTCCAATGGTAACACCTTGAAAACTATAGTGTTTTGAGTAAATTACTGCATCAAATAAATAGGCTATATGTTAAATGTAACCCACACCATAGACACAACAAAGAATTATTTATAAATAAAGTAGAAAATTTTAAATAGGCAAATGAAACTAAATTATATCAATGGAAAAAATGAAAACTTGACATAGTCCCAATCTCAGGGACACTTCACGTTCACTTGAGCAACTAAAATCTTTATCTACATATTTTAGCAGGATATAATGTGAGTTCTAATTCTTATCCACAGTGAAATCTTCCAAAAATCAGGAAACAGCTCCTAAGTTCACTGACAACTCATTTTTTAAACCACCTTCTGTAAATGCCTGATTCCCCCATTCTATCTAAAACCTACAGCCTAATATGCTCTAGCTCTTAATTTCTACTTTTCACAGTGACACCTTTCATCCAGTTTCCTACCGTTTTTTTCAAATGCAATTCACCAATGCTCAGGACTAAGGCTTAGAAAGGTAAGGTGGGGGGAGGGTATGAGAAGTGAGGTAGAGCGTGGGAAGAATGAGTACAAATGACACATCTTACTGCATTATAAAATTAAAAACCAAAATGAGATCTAATCCTATTGATGTTTACTTACAAATATTGGGCTTTTTCCTGTTTTGTCCTTTTCTTTTCCACCTTTGCCTGTGTCCCACTTTTCTGCATTGATGTCAGCTTCATTCCACTCTGGCCAAATGGGAAACTTCCCCTTCTTTTGTTCAGTAGAACCAGACTGTACACTACTACCAAAAGGGTACAGGCTAGACATGAGGGGACAAGAGGGGCAGGAGGGAGGGGAAAGAAGGAGGGGGAGATGGAGAGAGGAGGAGAGTGGCAGGATGAGAGAGAGATGGTTTTAATTAAAATCTCTGAGATAAAATATCAGATTAATTGTATTACATATATTTAATTATCTTGTCAGCAGTCATCTTCAATACAGTTTTCAACACAGTCATACCTGTTCCCAAACAGTTTCCAGATGACAGGGCCTTAGATAATGAAATAATCCCAAAGTAATTATTCCATAAATAATTTCTGCGCAGTAGTTTCTACTTATTTTTGCAGAATAATAAAGCATAGATACATAATACAGATTATTATCTATTATAATGAACAAATAAGACTATTTGAATGCAATTCATAGTTCAGCAAAACTTTTTACATTTGTAATAGTAATTGCTTTTAAAGTATCAATACAGATGTGATTTTAATGTTTTCCAGTGTAAAAGTACTATGTGATCATTGTTTTAAGACAACTATAAACTATAAACCAGGTAAATAAAGAAAACATATTTACTGTACTTCAGTCTACATTATCAACAATTATCTCTCAGACCAATCTATAGGACATACATTTTCATTAAAACAAAAACATTCTGCATATTATTTTACAGGCTCCTTTTATCACCTATCATCACATCAGTAATATTTCCCATGTCCATAAATATTGATCTAAATACTAAACTTAGTGATCACATAATATTTCATTGTCTTCAGAGTGGATCAGTGAGTGATCCAGAGGAATAGGCAGAAAAGTCTGGGGCTCAGACATTGTTAGGTTGCTGTTAAGTCTACTTATTACTAAGAAATACCACGAATTAAGTAAACTAAATAACATATTCAAAAGTGAAAGATGCTGAGGGAAAATATAAAACAGGAGAGGAAAACTGAAATGTCAGAATCAACAATTTTTCAAACAGAGGTTCAGAAAAATGACTACAATAAGGTAACTTTTTTAAAGATACTAAATGGAAAGTGTGGGTTCAGGTATGGGGATACTCACAGGAAGGTGGCCAAGAAGCAGGAGACAGAAAGTATGAATAGAGAGGGAGAGTATTTCAGCCACAGAGAGCATCTGGATTATTTTGAGAATAATATGGAGGTCAGTGTGTTGCAGCTCAGTGAGGGGAAGAGGAGGTACAAGGAGAGGACTTCAGAGAGTTGTCAGTGATGTGAAGATTGCATAGGTGATTGAAGTCCCCAGAAAGGAATGCAGCCCTGCTGGGGCATTGGTATTAGCTCCTGAAGACCAATTTTAGATTTGTGACTTTCAAAATTCCAGGACAATAAATTCATGTAGTTTAGACACTAAACTTGAAGCAATTTTCATTACAGCAGCAATAGGAAACTAATAGAGGAAGGTGGAAAAATAGTAGAAGGTAACATCTTGGAAAACAGGTGAAGCAACTTTTTTCAAAGCTGAAAGAATGTATAGCAGAACCAAATGCTGCTAACAGATCAAGCAAGATAAAACAAGAACAACTAAATTATGAATTCAGAACAAAAAGCTGAACATCTCCTTCAACTGTCAACTCCTGGGATGAATGTGGGTTGAAGGACTTTGCTGAATAGCATATCAACCTTAGCAATGTTCTACCCTCTGTATCTTTTCACATTGCTTTTTTTTTTATATAGCACCAAACAATTGTCTCATTAATCTTTAATTTATGTACTCATTGTGCATCTCCATAGCTAAGATTTATAAGCATTGGATGTTTTATTCATTTCTTCCATCTCCAATATCTGGAATGGTATCTGCACAATTAGGAAATCTATCATCAATTTATATGAAATAAACACATGAATGTCTTTAACATTTCTATAATTTTTAACTAGAACTGCTCAAATTGTGCTATGTAGATAGAGATTAGCCAGCTACTCATAATTCCCATTTCTCTCCACCTTTTTAACATTTGGCTATTGTGTGTGATGATGTTTTGGGCAATAGAATATGGGTAGATACACTGTATTCCCACAGTCAGGATCAGAAAACATTCTCTGAGATACTTCTCACTCTCTTTCTGCTTGATTCATGGCTGAATCCACTGAGGGTGCCTTAGAAAATGGAGATATCACAGGATGGAAGGAGCCAAGAACCCTTACTTAGCACAGGAAAAGCCACAGCTATATATGTGTTCACACCCTGGTATGACTGAGAAATAAACTTTATTGTATTAAGTTATGGACATTTTAGCTGGTATTGACAATTAGCATTGACTGGTAAAATGAGTGTAATTATTTTCTTAGGATTTGGATTCGCTTTCTTAGACCTTCAATCATTATAAGCATGCACATACTATAACGATTTGGGATTATTTTTCTTTTCCTTAAATTACTAACACTTTATCTTTGTTTGTTGTGAACTCTGTCCTTTGCATATCCTATTATTATGAGCTCAAGTTTCTAAAGGTCGTCTACTCTAGTCCCCTTTCCCTGAGACAAGACTATGTGGAAAGAATGTGCTTTCAAAATAATATTGAACTTTCTTTTGTCAGAAACTCCAAATGAACAAACCATCCAGGAGCCCATAGTACAGTAAAATCAGACTTCAAACCTATGAAAATCTTTGTCAAAGAGTTTTCATTTTTAAAGGAAAACCTTTTATCTGCCTTGATATTAATGAGAGAAAAGCTAGCTCTCCTATAATCTCCCTATACTAAAGTGAATTTTCACACTTACTTAAAAATTAATTAAAGTCTTGGAAAGCTATGCCTTTATGTAAGGTTGGAAAATTCCCTTTCTTCATCTGGGTTCAAGATCTTTTCCTACATATGTTGAAACAGAAGATCTATTTTCAAAAGACTGATAAGACTTCCCCAGAGACACAATGCTCTGATATTCAATTCCCTCTTTGTTTCAGGCTCTTGAAGACATTTATTCTTTATGTAGGAATTTCTAAGAGTTATATTTTTTTTCAAATCAAACTACCATGTCTGAGACTACATACATTATTAAGGAGTGTTCTTAAGTAGCATATAGTTTTCAAGAAAAAAAATGGAACTTGTTCACAATACTTATAGAAAAATTAATGGATGAAACATCACCTTATAGTATATTTTTATTGAGTATTGGTATAAGATAAACAAGTATTGGTATAAGATAAGATAAAGAGTATTGGTATAGATAAACAAGAAGTGGGTGATTTGGTAGCCATCAAAATCATAATAAAATGACCTCATCCGGGAAGCTCAAAATCTTAAAACATGTTTTTTAAAGGAATTTCTAATTACTTAAAAATATGGGGCTCTTCTAAATTATGTTTTGCTTCCCTCCTCATTCTGTCAAGTGTAAGTAAATGTTCCAGCTCCTTCCCTTAAGCTGTTAAGCTTTATCACTAATTGGCCTACTTTCCTTGGAATACATCAAATATATTTCCTTCTATACTGAAGATTCTTAAAAAGACTCTCATTAAAAGTGTCTTATACTAGCCCAATAGATCAAGCTTAGTGCTGTAATACAATATAAACAATGCACAAATGCAGCTCAGTGTCAAATATATACTGTAAACTTCAAATGGCCATGTAGATGTTGTTGAAACTGTCTTCAGAGTCTACTGGCAGGTGCAGCTCATGCTCACAGCATAACAGCGATCCTTGAAGTATCAAAATACATGATTTCTGGGCTCATCATTTCTCTGTTGATAATTTTTAAGCAAACAAGTAGAGAGGTTTTACGCTCTAATAATGCTGGAGAAAAATCTTGCTAATTTTTAGAAAATTCAAATATACACTATTGAAAGATCAGTTATTTAGAGAGTTATCACATATCAGAGTTATATGGGTTTGGGGTCTAGCTCTGCTTCTAGTTCTTTCTGCTAATGGAGACCCTGAGATGTAGTGATGATGGCTCAAGTAGTTGGGTTCCTGCCACATAACCTGGATTGACTTTCTGGCTCCTGTCTTTGACCTTAGCCAATATGAGCATTTGAGACCTGAATCAGTGAATGGGATTCTCTCTCTCCTTCTCTCTCTCTCTCTCTCTCTCTCTCTCTCTCTCTCTCTCTCTCCTCCTGTGTGTGTGTGTGTGTGTGTATGTATGTATCTGTCTGCCTTCCAAATAAATAAAACAAATAAATACATAAATAGTAATTTAAAAAATTATAAGATGGACATGAGATTTCAAAGATAAATAAAATATATATTGTCAAAGCTTATTTAAAAAATTATTGAAAGTTTTTTTGGGGGTGTCTTTATAATATAAAATCTATGTAATGCAAACGACCACTATGGGATAATCCCAAGGAATGCAATGTTTGGAGGGAAGAAGCAAATGATAATAACTGAAAACCATTAAAAACATTAGCAAATGAATCACACATAGAATCTGTGGTGGTGAATTACAGGCTGACACAGTGTAATTTACATGTAGGTATAGGGAAAAAGAAAATGATCAAAGGTCAAAATTAAAGGTCTTTAAATCTATCCTGATTAAGAAGCTTTAAGTACCCCGTTAAATTCATATGACCAGGAAGAGGCTTCACCAAGGAGCAAGTGGCTAGAGTTATTCATAAGCTCTAGTGTTGCTATGATTCTACTAGGAAACAGACAAGCTGTGCAAACAAGTAAAAATGGATATGAGGTGGCCGTCTATCACCATGCATGTGGCATCAGGGACAGCACTTCTATGAAGGAGTAATACAATTGTTTTTAAAATGCTTATGGTAAATGTACCCACTAATGAAAAAAAGACTGAGCTTGTAATAGATCAGAGTGCTGGAGGCCCACTTCTGGTCCATTAACCAGTAGCTGAATTATGGAAAGGCCCTGGAGTTCTCACAGAGGGAGCTGAGTTCAATAGAAGAAGAATATACTTTACGGAGCCCCAAATAGCAACTGTTTGCCAACTGATAAGCAAGTATTTCATATTGTAACCCTTTTGAAGATTTCATACCAACTCCATTTCAGCAATGAGTAGGGACCTCATCTTCCTGGAAGGGTATCCAAAATCCAAAGCAGAGAACAGTGTGCATATATTTAAAATATCTGCAAAAGTTGAACTAAAAATTACAATTGCAGGGCGGGCACCATGGCTCACTTGGCTAATCCTCCACCAGCGGCGTCGGCACCCCAGGGTTCTAGTCCTGGTTGCTCCTCTTCCAGTCCAGCTCTCTGCTGTGGCCTGGGAGGGCAGCGGAGAATGGCCCAAGTGCTTGCGTCCCTGCACCCGCACGGGAGACAGGGAGGAAGCACCTGGCTCCTGGCTTCGGATCAGTACAGCACTGGCCGTAGTGGCCATTAGGGGAGTGAACCGACGGAGGGAAGACCTTTCTCTCTGTCTCTCACTGTCTATAACCCATTTGTGGATGCTCAACATCCACGGCCCTTAGGGGTGAGACTCACTCAGTTCCATCTCAGTGGGCTTCCTTTGTCCTTCAAACAGATCAAAAACCTATGGTCCTTTCTTGCTGACCACCGCATTTGGAATCATCCTGGGCTGAATGACTTGATGCCTCTAGGATGCATATCCCCAGACACTGAAAAATAAGCGTCTGCTTTTCCTCTGTCATTTTTGTTCATTTCTGCCTGCTTGGGAAAGGTAAGTCTTAAAGGGTTAAGGTTGTTATCTTGAAAAAGAGCCCAGAGGCTGCTAGCTCCAGTATTTTCCATCTCATGGCTGAGCCTGGAGCCATCTTGAGTGTGTCAGGTAACACACTGGAGCTCTTAGGCCCAGGAGCCACATCCTCTGCCCCTTACTACTTTCTCTGTACCCCTTGCATTGCCCAATCCTCTTTTCCAGCATAGAAGGCCAGCTCATGAGTCTTTGATCTCTTTGCTCTTATCTTTCTTGTCCTATTAAGCCCTTCCCAGGGGCCAAACCGGGACAGAGTTTTATAAAACCTTTGAGATGCTTTCTAAAATACTGTATGCAATGAACATAACTGGCTCTCCTTGTCAATTACTGAGCTGTATAATTTTGACGATGGTTATTTCAAGTCTTTTGCCATCCACGGTCTGATTATTCTCTGAAACCTTAAATACAAGCTTCTGGCTGCTTTAAGATGAATGGACAAGACAAGAATTTCCAGTACTCTGAGGAAAAAGAACTGGAAAATCCACAAAATGGCAAATGGAGATCAAACATTGTGGATGTCACCTGTGTCCTTGGCAATAAGGAAGACCCTAGTAAAAATTCCCTGCTTAAAGAAATCACTACTGATGGGAAAAACTGCTAGTCAGTGGCATTCTGCCCCATGTCTCTATATTCAAAAATAGATATATCCTACCAGACTATAATACATGTTGCAACAGCACTCAGCTTCCAGCTGGCCTGTTTGCCTGCTGCTCTCTTGCAGCAAAATAGAGTTGTCAGCTTCCACCTGACCTGCTCACCCCTTGCTGCCTTGCATCGTATTTTAATAAATCTAACTCCACTCTTGTCTGTGTTCTACTGCTCATGAATTCTTCTAACTGCCCATGACACTGGCATCACCTGGTCATTTCCTATGACAAACAAGAGTTAGCTACATGAGGATGAATGAATTGGTGAGGTTTGTGGATTTCTGTGTCTTAATTATTGAAGTATTGGAGGTTCTATATTGGAATGTTTCATCTTCCAAATTCAGGAAAGCTTTTTGCTGTGATTTCAATTGTTTACAGGACTTTGGTACTGTTTTGTAAAGAGATATGTGTTTACCTTTTCCATCCTTCTTAATTCCTCTAAAATTCAAAAACTTATGAGGATTTGTGGTTTCTGATGGCTATGTGATTGTTTTCAAGAATTCAATAAGAATCAGTTCTCTTCATAACAGGATATAATTAGAAACATTAGCATAGCCAAAAATCATGCACATAACTCCTGACTTCAAGAATCCCCAACTTTGCAGTGAATAAATGGAGCTGCCACTTTTAAGTAAGCCTTAAAAGTTCAAAAGATTAAGAACTAACATTAAAAAATATATAAGCCTGATTTGGATTGGTTTTTTAATCTAAAGAGTTTTTCAAATCTGAGATTATGTAGTAAAGCAAATTTCATTATTATTAATTAATTCAGTCAATCACCAAAATAAAATACATCTGACTTTAAAGTATAACTGTTGACTGTTTTTCAGTTTGCTAGCTTCCATGTTCTTGTGGGTTTTGCTATATATCTTTCTCTTTGAAGTTTGTGCCTACTGACTGTCAGAATTCTACAGAAGGGTAAATTCAAGCAAGATAATGCTAGCCCAGTATTTTGGGATGATAACTTGTGCCACAGAACAGCTAAAGCTGTTTAACAATGGACTTCTGGTAAAAATTGGTCTAAGAACCATTCCTTTTAAAGCCTCTTTGTTACTCCAATGTGGATGAAAGAGTGTTTGACACTAACTCCTGGCCATCGGATATTTCCCTCTAGATGCTGGACTGCATTAAGAACCAGGTCAAATCCAACATGGCAATGAGAAACAAACAGAAGTTAATTACAGGATGATTGATTGGCATTGTGTTCAAGAAATTCTGGCTATGAGAATGGAATAAAATTCAAGATTGAGTCACTGATGTCAACCTGAATAAAAAATAGATAAAGCTGAGATGTTGGAAAGGAAGAGATGAATGAATTGGTTATAGTCATTGTTACAAAAGACTGTGCTAGCAGTACACCCTCTGGAGAGGGCCCACACTTCAAAAGAAAGATGTATTGTATGAAAATCAAATATTTGTCCTAAAGTAGAGTGACTGGAATACTCTGGATTTGAGAGGAAAAGACATGACAAATAACTGAGGAAATATAAGAATGTTGTAGGTTTTTGGAAGTTTAATGTGTGAGGTTAGGTTGGCTGAAGTTAGAAGGAAATTAGAGACCCTAGACTTGGATTCTCAGTTTCCTGGGTGGAGAACTTGACCTCATTATTTTTCTCTTGGCCCTAGTGATTCCTCTAATTGATCTCTGATCACCCTAATTCTTTCGCAAACACTAATTTGGTTTATCTCTTCCAGAATACAACTCTCATTTACAAATTTCTCCAGACAAGGCCAACTACAGTCCTCAGAATAACACGGACAAACATTTGCATAACATTCCCGAGGCTCTACTACTCACTGCATCTCTACAGCTAGGATTGTGGAATACCCCAAACTTCTCGCAGACTGACAGTCATAGGCAGGGTCAATGAGATGTCCCCGTCCAGCATGAGGCATCTACCTCTGTGTTTTCTCTGCATAGTATTCTGTTTCAAAGGGTTGTCCTAGTCTACGGCCATACCATCCTGAATGTGCACAATCTCGTCAAAGGGTTGTCCTGGTGTTTTTTTTTTTTTTTCCCCAAAGAAACCTTTTAATTAAGGAGTACAAATTTCATAAGCACAATTTTAGGAATATAGTGATTCTTCTCACCATACCTGCTCTCCCACCCTATTCTGACCCCACCCAGTCCCATTCTCCATTAAGATTTATTTTCAATTAACTTTATACACAGAAGACCAACTCTATACTAAGTAAAAATTTCAACAATTTGTGTGCACACACACACACATACACACAGAGAAAAACTGCTTGAGAACAAGTTTTACAGTTAATTCTCATAATATAACTCATTGAGGACAGAGGTCCTGCATGAGAAGTAAGTGCATAGTTACTCCTGTTGTTAATTTAACAATTAACACCATTATGTATGATGTCAGTGATCACCCAATGGTCTTGACATGAGCTGCCAAGTCTATGGAAGCCTTTCAAATCTACAATCTCCAGCAGTATTTAGACAAGGCCATAAGCAAAGTTCTTTCCTCCCTTCAGAGAAAAGTACATCCTTCTTCGATGGTCCCTTCTTTCCTCTGGGGTCTCACTCACATGTAGGACATTTTTTTGCCATAGTGTTTTGGCTTTCCATGTCTGAAATGAATTCATGGGCTTTTTAGCAAGACCAGAATGCCTTAAGGGCTGATTCTTATGTCAGTGTGCTACTTAAAGCAATTGTCATCCTATAAGTCTGCTGTGTGGACTGCTCCCATGTTGGAATATTCTCTCCTTTTTAATTCTATCTATTATTATTGCCAGACATTTGATCTGGTGATTATTTTCTAAGTCATTCCAACCCTCAACCTCCTTCACAAGTTTGTTGCCATTCCTTGTGGAAGGGCCCTCTCTTGCAGATCTTCTCTGGACTCCTTCCTACCAAATGGAGTAGATAAAATTCTCTCAAATCCACATCTTCACCTGTCTGGTTCCCTTGGGCAAATATCAGATTACTCTGTCCCACTCTCTTTCCTGATTAAAATTCCCTCTCTGGAGCCACTAACAGTAGAAGAGTTGTCAGCTTCCCTCAGGGCAAACATTTTCCAAACTTCCCTCTGTCTGAGATGGCTTTTAAGACCCATATCTTGCTTCTATCCTCTGCCTCTTCCCTATCTCAGTTTAGCAAACCAGTCATACTTCTGGGAACATCTGATGCCAAGATAGACTCACAGATACTCCCACCACTGGTAAACTCATGGAACCCCAACAGGACATGAGTAGCACATTGAGTAGTAGCTGATGAAAGGAGACATTCTCCGTCAGTACCAAAGCCTTGGAAGACCACCAAGCCTTGGAGTTTATGATGCCAAGCCTCTAACTCACTCCAAGCAAGCAAAAGTTACTAACTGTGATATCTGCTGCCAAATTTGCCAACGGGCAACAAAATATCTTAATAAGGAGCAGTTCCCCAACCCTACATCTCTCTACTTTCAGTGTAAGCAGATGGGCCACTGGGCTGCTCTATACCTCTTGAATCCATGCTCCCTTGGATTGGGTCAGAAGTCAGTACCAACAGCCAAAATGTCAACCCCAGAAGAAGCGCAGGGGAAAAAGGGCTACAATTTAATTTTTTATATTCATTCCAAATATGCCTTTATGGAGCTTCATGCTTATGAAAATTTCTAGAAGGAATGAAGTTTCTTCACCTCCAGATACCCCCAGATAAAATAATATACCCTTTACTTTTCTTTGGCACAACTCCTTAGGAGTCCCTGACTATTAACCTGAAGGCAAGAATGTGACAGATTTTGATTATTACAAGGCATCTGTCAATCTCTGGGGGTGGGGTGGGGGAGGGACAATTGCAATTGACATAATGTTTCAGTATACTTTGACAACATTTTTTTCCTGTCTCTACATGAACCAATTACCCATACCATCATTGCTAGGGAAAATTATTGGCATCTCTGTTAACCTTACAACTTGTTCATCCTAAGAACATTATACCATATTGGACCCTATAATCCCCTTAATTTATTTGCAACTAATTCTTTGTATTTTCAGACCACGTCTCTTCAACCTGGTTGTTTGCTTTGTCTCTTCTCAAGTAGAGTCCATCTGGCTCCAGATGATTCTCCAAAAGGGATAAAACTACATCAATTCCAATGATGAGATTTACTTGACACTCGTGAATGGACATATTCAATAAACTGTTTTTAGTTGACAGGCAGCAATTACAGTAGCCAAAGACACTCAACATTACACTAAAATAGCATGAATCAACCAAAGCAGTCATTGGAGAAAGTCACTAAAGTATTGGGTTCCTCTTATTTGAAGGAACAATGCCAGGCAGAAAGACATGAGCAACTAGGGGAAGACCCTCCTCCAGAGATAAAACCAATGACCCTGTTCTCTGGCCAGGACACTCAAGATTGCCCACTTTGTGGTTTAATTTGTAGTTAAAGAGTCCTGATAAAATAGTACTCAAACCAGAAAAGTCTAGTTTATAACAACATGCACAGAGAGCTAAAAGGTATGCAATTCCCAGTATCGATCAAAATTGCCAGTCATGAGCATGACAACCACAGCACCAGTCAACATCCTTTATATTTTAAGTAGAAAAGTCCCAAGCCAGGAAGAAAGGGGGCCATATTCTCTCATGACTGACCCTTCTTCTTTGTAATTCACTTTAAAAAATTTTGCCTTAGTATCTCTAAATGTTCATCTGATTGAGATGTAATTCCCTATCCTATCAGCAAAAAGAGGCAAACCAGCCACTGACAATCACACATCCCCTGGGGAGTAGAGCAGGAAGGTAAGTACTCAAAGGCTACAGAATAAGGTGGTACCTGATAGCCTTATAGAGAAGCGAATCATCTTTGAGAGACATCACTAAGCAAGCAAGCATTCTCATTATAGATATTCCAGAAGAAAAAGAGAAGGGGAAAGGCATAGAAAACCTATTCTAGGAAATAACTACTAAAAATTTGTCAAGTGTTGAGAAAGATGTTGGTATCTAGGACCAGGAAGCCCAAAGGACTCCTAATATAGTCTAGGAAGAAAAATATTTTCTCCAAGGCATATTATAGTCATATTGTCAAGAAAACAAAGAACAACAGCAATAGTAAAACATTAAGTCACTTATAAGGGAATTCCCAGGACATTAGAGGCAAACTTCTTGGCTGAAACATTATAGCCCAGATAAGACTGGGATGTAAAAATTCAAACACTTAGAAAAAAACTGCCAGGAAATTTTATTAATACATATAATGTTAATAATACCTTTGTGCTTTTAAATGCTATACCTGGAATTCCAGAAAGTAAAAATAAGAGAGATAAGTAAGCTACTTCATAGAGTCATTAATAGGCTAATTTTGTCTTTAGTAATGATACTAAATAACTGTGGTATTTGTAGGAAATTATTTAAAGATGAACATTTATGTAAAAAAATAGAAAATTAACAATAACCCAAAAAGTAAAAAGTTAAAACTTCCAAACAGAGAGAAAAGAAATTATGGATCATATGTAAGGGAAGAACTAACTGTAAACTATGTAATAAGTAGAAGGGAAATTGGGAGTGCAGAATTATTTTCAATTAGTATCAAATTAATTGATATATATGATTGAATGATTTATACCTATGATTAAGAATATGACAGGGACAGATACTTTTACTTCCACTCAACATTTTACTGAAAGTTTTAGCCCATCCTTGCAGGCAAGAAAAAGAAGAAACAATGTCAGACTAGAAGGAAGAGGTAAAACTATTTTTACATGCAGATGACATGATTATATAGAAAATTTGATATTTTTCAAAAAATCCTATTTATAATAAATGAGTTTATCAATATCACAAGATAAAAAATATAGAAAATAAGCTGAACTTTTACAAACTGGCAAGGAGAATTAGAAATCAAAAATGATAATATTTCCAATGGAATGAATGAATGACTTTTACAGTTATGTGTGATACACAATCTTCAAGGCCAGTATTCCGAAACCATACAATTTAGATGAGAGAAATTAAAAAGGACCTAAATACACAAAAAAGATTTCATATGCATGCAGTGTTGGAGAACTCAATATTGTTAAGACATAAATTCATACAAAATTCATGATAATCCCAATCAAAATCTTTGCAGGTTTTTTTTTAATTGACAAGCTTATTCTAAATAAATAGAAACACAAAGAATCTAGACTAGGCAAAACAACTTTGAAAACAAGAAACATTGGAGAACTGGTAATATCTGAGTTCATATCTCATCAGGAAAGCTTTACTAATCAAGACACAGACAGACAATGATCTAGGGAACAGAATACAGTGTTGAAAAGAGGCTGCCCATATATAAGGACACTCAAACCACAACACAACACAGTAGAGAAAGAATAACTTTTTCACTAAATACAGCAGGAACAACTGGATACCCATCTGTAAACTTTGATCTATGCTTTGCATTCTTTACAAAGATAAATTCAAGCACACTTAAACATTAAACCTAAAACCATGCAACTCCTTAAGGGAAATATACAAGAAAGTCTTTTTAACTAAAGAGACACCAAAGGTATTTTAGATATCACATCAAAGGCATAATCCATAAAATAAAAAAATTGGCTTAGATATCATCAAAAATTTAAAACTTTTCTTCTTCAAAGGACGTTGCTAATACAAGAAAAAGTAGCCACAAACTGAGAGAAAATATTTGCAAAGTATATGCCTCTTAAAGGACTTCTGTCTCTTATAATCCAACAAAAAATGGAAAAACTTTGTTCAGATACTTAAAGAAATTTTCTATTCACATGAAATTGTATATTTTATGGGATACAGTGAAATATTTGAACATATATTTATAGTACAAGACAACCAGACCAGGCCACAAGACTTTCCATTTTCTCATTTTTTTCTTCCTGTTTGGAGCCTACAATTCCCTTTCTTCTAGCTTTTCATAGTGTATATAACATTATTGTGAATTATCACTTCACTATGCTTTAGAATGCTAGAATTTGTTACTTCTAATAGACTGTATTTTGGAATCTGTTTATCAGCCTCCAATTACCCTTCCCCCCAACCCTAGTAATTATTATTAAAGTTCAAATCCATTATTTGCCCAACTTTCACATGAGAGAAAATATGCAATATTTGCCTTTGGGTTCCTGGTTTGTTTCACTTAACAATGATCTGCAGTTCTGTCTATTTTCCTGCAAATGTCTAGATTTACTTCTTTATTATGGCTGAATAATATTTTATTGAATATATCTATATCTATCATCTATCTATTAAACTACATTTTATTTAGCCATTCATCCCTCAATGAGCACTTGTGTTGATTACATATCTTGGTTATTTTGAATAGTGCTGCAGTGAACATAAGAGTGCAGATATCTCTTTCATATGCTGATTTTATTCCCTTTGGATATATACCTAGGAGTGGGAGAGCTAGCTCATATAATAGACCTGTTTTAGTTTTTGGAGGAACTTCTATAATGGTCATACTAATTTGCATTACTACCAACAGTGTTTAAGGGATCCTTTTTCTCTGTACCCTTATCAGTATTTGTCATATTTTGTCTTTTTGATAATACTCATTCTAACTTGAGATAGTATCTCATTGCAGTTGTGATTTGTATTACCAGCTGTCCAGTGATTTGCCCAGATAATCTAAAAAAGAATATACACAAATTATGAAATAACCATAATTTCAAAAATTGACCTGCAGAGATGGCCCACGATAATCCCTGGAAGCTATGCACACAGCACACCCATGATTATGAGATGATAGCATAGCTGTCCTTAAGACACAGAGATTACCTCTATGTTTCTACGTGTACTAAAAAGCTGGGAGATTTCTGAAATGGCAGAAGGCAGCCAGAAATGAAATTCAGAGAGATCTGTGGTGTGAGAAGAACTCAATATGCTATTGCTGCCTTGAAGATGGAGTGGGATGTGAGAGAGAAAAAAAAATGCAGCTTACTTCAGCAAACACTGAGGACTCCTGACAGCAAGCAGAGAAAATGGAAGCTTAGACTGACGACTGAAAGCAGCCAGACTGTGCTGCAAATCCAACAAGCTTTGAGTGGATTCCCCCCAAATCTCTGAGCAAAAGTCCAATCCAGCTGACATGTTGCTAGTGGCCTTGTAAAGCCTTACAAAGAGAACCTATCTGAGCCCGATGGGAGTACAGAGCTATAGAAGTGTAAAATAATAAAGGAATGGTGCTTTAGGTCACTATAAATTCTCAATAGTTTGTTATGCAGCAATATATAACTAATACTGAAGACAAGTAAACACATGAATAGATGCTTCATATAGTTAGTCTTTCAGTAAATGCACCTATTACAATGGCTAACTTAAAAAGACAAACCATGTCAGGTGTTGAAAAGAATGTGGAGTGACTGGGACAAACATATAACTAAAAATATTACATTTTGAGAAATAGTCCAGCAGCTTTCTTAAAAAGTTAACCATTTATCTATGTGATGTAGTCACTCAACTCCGAGATATTTTACCCAAAATGAATGAAAGCACATGTGCATATAAAATAAATACATCAATGTGGACAGGAGCTTTGCAATAACTGAAAGCAGGAAATAACCTAATTGCCCATCGTCATGTGAATAGGTAAATATATTGTGGAACATATAAACAATGGGTTGTGAATATCAAAATAACTATGAGTTAAAGAAGCTGTAAAAAAGGTATTTAGGTTTGATTCCTTGTATATACAAATGACAGAAAATAGAACACTGGTTGCCTGGGAACTGGCATCAGCAAAGGACACAGGAAAGGATCACCAAGGGCAGGAGGAATCATTCTGAATAGTGTGGTTTTCATTATTTTGATTGTGGAGATGGTTTCATATATGCTAAAATACACCATTGTGCACCCTTTAAACAGTGCAATTTATTGTATGTCAATTTTATATCAAGGAGAGGCAGGAATAAGCCTGAGAGTTTGAAAAAGCAAATTAAGGAAATTCCAGATGTTATTGCATGATAACAATATTATCTGTTCCTATACTCATAACATATACTTAAATTTATATCTACATTCTATTACATATTTGATGGGCAAATCATACACAGTAAGTCTTTTTTTTATTTTATCTATACATTCTTTCATATATACTATTCTTGGTTAAATATGCTGCATAATATGTGACTGAAATAAAGTCAGAATTATATATATATATATATATATATATATATATATATATATACTACTCATATAATTAAATTATCCCAGAATTAAAAAAAAAAGACTTTATAATGTTGTTATTAATGAAATACTAATAAATAAAATAACTTTCAAACTTAAAAGCATTTATTCACCACATACTTCACAAAGATAAAATGATTTTTGTTAATTCTAAAATAAATGAACAAGATTATATAATACAATTTAAAGATGCACAAATTTTTGAGGAAGGATTTAGCCAGTACAAAGGTGGAAAGCCATTAGGTATTTTAAGCAATGAAAAGGCAGATGAATATGTTTTACACACACACACACACACACATGCACACACACACACACACACACATGAGTCCTTATATCCACTTCAACTAGATTACTTAATGGAAGCAGTTTCACTGTAGGGATGTTACAATTTTAATAAAATGAGGGTCTGGAATTTTGCCACTGTTTTGTTAAGGCATGCTGTTCAGTATAATGACATTATTTTACCCATAGTGGGAGGCAGTTTATTTATGAAATGTGCAATCAGCATGCCTTCTTAAGTAGTGTCAGTCAGTACCCTGAAGGAATCAGAATATGAATAGCTTTACACAAGTGACTTAATTTGGGTTAGGGGCATTCTGAGTCATACTCTTCACAAAATCAAATTTGTAAAGTAACACATTGCAAATCTTAAAAATAAAGTAGTTACAGCCAGATTTTCATGTGTACCTTCCTTTCATTTGATTTACTAAAATTATTTGAGTGGATATTTAATTTTAAAAGTTCAATCTTTATTTGTTTTTCCTGATGCAATTGTTTTTGATATATAAGATGAGTAAGGTCCAGTTTCTATTTTCAAATATTTGAAATAGATAACAATGAATACACATGATAACTAAAATACAGGCAACCTTGAAGAGGGTAATAACAAAGTGCTTTGTAAGCAAAACAAGAGGGGGGGAAATTGCTTCTAACTATGAAAGTCAAGTTCCATTCAAGAAGATCTTTAAATATGGATGCAATTAGGATTAGCTGGGAAGCCACCATAAACAAAACAGAGAGTGGGGCCAGCACTGTGGTGTAGCAGGTAAAGCAGCTGTCTGCAGTGCCCACATCCCATATGGCTCAGGTCCCATCTGCTGCACTTCCCATTCAGCTTCCTGCTAATGCACCTGGGAAAGCCCTAAATGATAGGCCAAGTCCTAGGACTCCTGCACCCACGTGGAAGACCTGGAAGAAGCTCCTGGCTCCTGGTTTCTGGCTTTAGATTGGCCTAGCTTCGGTTGTAGCAGCCATTTGGGAAGTGAATCAATAGATGGAAGATCCCTCTCTCTCTCTCTCTCTCTCTCTCTCTCTCTCTGCCTCTGTCTCTAGCTGTCTGTAACTCTGCATTTCAAATAAATAAACAAATCTTTAAAGAGAGAGAAAGAGTATGGAAAGAGGGGTAAAGGCAGAAAGTGGACAGACAGGAAGCTGTCTGGCAGTATTTGATGTGTGTGGAGGAGGGAGCTGAGGCTGGTTGCCCAGCTCACTGCCGACAGCTTTCTTTCCTTCTCTCTTCCCCTCTTCCTCTTCCCTTCCCTTCCCTTCCTTTTTTTCTTTTAAAATGTTTGAAGCAGGAGCATCCTACAAGTAAAACCGTATATAATGAGTAATAACAGCATCACATTATAGTGAACTGTCTAAGAAAAACTTCAACTCAAGGCAAGGAAATTGCAGGGTTTTCTTAGTGGTCCAACTGGACTAAAAAGGCCCTCAACAACAAGCAGGCGACAGGATAAAAATGCAGAGCCAAAGCGGTTAATTAAAAGATCAAGGAAACCAATGGATGTGATGGACAGAGGAAAGCGAGAGGAAAAAGATTATTGATCTTGAGACTGTAAGGTGACAGAGAAGGTAGAAATAATTTTCCCCTGGGCTGGCACTGTGGCATGGTAGGTTAAGCCTCTGCCTGTGGTGCCAGCTTCCCAAATGGTTGCCAGTTCAAGTCCTGGCTGCTCCACTTCCAATCCAGCTCCCTGCTAATGGCCTGGGAAAGCAGAGGAAGATTGCTTAAGTGCTTGGGCCCCTGCATCTGGTTGGGAAACCTAGATGAAGCTCCTGGTTCCTGGCTCCAGATTGGCTCAACTCCAGCCATTGTAGCCATCTGGGGAGTGAACCAGTGGATGGAAGACCTTTCTCTCTATCTCTCCCTCTCTTTGTCTGTAATGCTGCCTCTCAAATAAATAAATATTTAAAAAAAAAGAAAATCATTTCCCTGTAATATTATTATTTCTCCAAAATGAGCAACATAGAAGTGAACGCATTTGTGAGAGGAAATGATGGCCTCTGTTTTGGACATATTTATTTTTGAGTAGGAAATCAAATTAAAGTGGGCTTGTGGCCTCAGACATGAGTTTAGTTGAATGGTAAGAGTCAGAGATGTTAATTTAGTGTCTCAAATCAGGAATAATTGTTTCAAATGATCAAAGAGAAGGAGACACGTGAGCTAAGTAAGACCATTGGAGAACGGCTTAATTTGGGGTGTGGATGAGGGTAGAAAACAAACAATGCATGAGGCATAAAGGAGAGATCAGAGAACTCCAGAAAAGACAAGAGAGGTCAGGCTGAGCTTCAGGACATGATTTTCCTTGGAGGCACCTGAACCTTCTGAGAGAAGGACAGGAAGAGCAATGAATGGAGGACAATGAATGGAGGCTGCTTCCCCTGATCTGCCTCGGCCAATGCACACAGATGTCTGGGATCCGTAGCTTCTGTCCTTTCCCAGGAATCACACGTCTAGCAGGAAAATGGGCAGTTATAAAGAACAAGCACAATATGTGCATGCGAATGCATGAGATCATATCCATAACCACTTTCCACTAGAAAAACAACAGGTCTGCACAGATAAAAGGCTCGTGCTTGCATAGGCCCAAACAAATTGATTTTTACATAACCCCAACTGCTTGCCTCCTGACCTCATTCTTCAGCTACAGTGCAAAGCCCAGATCCGGCCCAAAGTGGGGCAAACATAGGGCTTTGTCTCGAACTTATAATGCATTCACCTGCATTTTTCATTATAATAGTATGCAGACAGGGCTGTTGCCAGCTTTTGCACTAAAACCCTAACTAACCCTTGAACTAAATCTTAATGGTTTGACTCTCACTGTTTTTTCTGGATCATGCCTGGGGCAAAATCAGAAAAAAACAGGTCATAGTGTCATTGTTCTTCCTGCTTTCTCTCTTTTTGCCTTTCTAACTACAAAGGTTTGGAGATCTGCAGCCTTTTTCATTAATAACTAACATAACCATATCCCCTCCCCTTTGATTCCATAGATAGCTCCCCAGAACATCTCCTACTCTCAAGAGTGGTGCTTTGTGCTCTATAAAATGAAGATCTCAGAGGCAAATCTGCAATGCTCTGACCTCAGGCAGTTATCTCCAGAAGTCTGTGCATGGAAGCCAGGTTCCCTGGACTGGAGACTGACAATTGGGCAAACAGGATACAGTAACCTTTTTGAGAACTTAACTGAAGTAATACCTGAAATTCTGGTATTCTCCAAGTCTAAAGGGTAAAATTAAAAAAAATTACAAAATATTTTGACTATGGCATTAATTTTGGCACCCACAAAAAATACAAAATGTATTTATTTACACTTTTAAAAAGTACCATGTGTTAATTCAACCTCACAAATCAGCATAGGTATAGCCTCAGAACTTGGAATTAATTGGCTTGGACCTACTCTGAGAAGAAATATTAATAATAAAATTTTAAAGACCTGAGTACTTCTTTGCAATGTAATTGCAACATATATATATATATATATATATATATATACACTTTAAATGAGGAACATTCATGATATTTCTGTCCAATCCTTTACATTATACAAATGTATTAAAGGTATATTTTAATATTTCTTGGATATAGTTTTATCTATTTTATCTCAAATAAAGTGACATGAGCATTTTATAATCATTTCAGTTCCTTGCTTTAAGTTGCCTTTAATCCAGAAATGTTAAAAAAATTAAACTCCACTGAGATATTTTTAAATAATCATTTTAATTGAACAATTATTTGTTTTTTCTAGAATTTCATTATGTTTTGAAGTAACAATGAAGTACTAATTCTATGAGTTTGTGATTTTAACTCTTTCAACCTGTTTTCTTCCATTCCTCTAATAATGCTACACGATAAGCTTTGAGAGAAACATTTCTCCTTCCAAATTAAAACTTGGGTAATTAAAACAAAGATTTCACTGACAGATGTTTCTTCAACCATGTCAAATATTAGTGAATTTACCAAATGCTCAGATTAAGATTGTTTCACAGGGAAAATTAAAAGCACTCTATTAAAATTAAAGGGTACTTCTTTCCTTATTAAACTGTACTTTTTGTTTGAGATTTTATAATTAAAAATATGCAGCCATCATTTATATAACATACTAATCTGTGCCAAGTGGTCCCCGTGGTGCTGGGGGTGAACATGGCTGGGCCTCTTCCCTCTAGGCTCTCACAGTCACTCTCTTATTACCAGCCAGAGGATTTTATGACCTCGCTCCCATGCCAGGTTTCCAGTTTAACTCAATTAAACTACACATGCATTTACTAAATACCCACTGGGTCAGATCCTGAAAAGAAAGCAAAACAAATAAGGAAAGGTGCTCATAAATGTGTCACAAAACTCATTTACACATGTCTTTCCTTTCAGACACAACAGCATCACAGCCTGGGCACCATCATGGATTGTACTGTCATTAGAGGTTGGAAATTCGACTTTTGTCATCTCTGACCACAGTCACTTTACAGATCTGTTCCCCTCTCTCCTCAGCAGTGCCAGAGTCAGGCAGTCTCCCGTGATTTCAGATCATCACCCATTCTTGTCACCCTGATTCTTACTGCAGCATAAATCCCATGTGATCATGGAATTATACTTCATAACTTATCATTTTGATATTTAAAGACATTTATATTTCCGCACTCTACATAATTCAAATTCTGAGTCGCTCCCTCTCATTCTATTGCATCCTTGGTTTAGATAGTTTATGTGCAAGTAAATTCATGCACAGATCCTTGAACTCAGCCAGCCTTGATGACTTTCTGTGCCCCAAAACATCATTCCCATCCCTGATGCCGATTCACATACACATGCTTTTCAGAACTGAGGAGTGGCTGTAGAGGGAGGTGGAGACAGATCTGCTCCAGTTGGTCTAACCCATATGGGCCTCATTTCAGGAATGCCACACTCTTGCTCTCCTCTAACCCTATTGTCAATCCATGAGTCCTTCTGTAATTTCCAACAAGTCTCTTGTAATAAATGTGGCATTGCTATGTATTTCCTACTTGCCTCCATATGGATCAATACCTCACCCTATCCCCACCAAAATTACAAACCCTTTGACAGAGAAGCCATGTTTCACAGCTCGTTATCCTCCAAGGCCTACCAGTGACTTGAGCATGATAAATGTTCATTAAATGGTTGAGAAAGAAACATAAATAGATTCTTATCTAGGGATATTTCTCCTCTGAAACATACCTTTTGAATTTGTTAACTGAGCATGGTTGTTGAGGTCCATAGTGATCTGGTGTGGAATTGAGAAAATTCACTGTGACCCCTGGGCTGCTCCCTCCATGGTTGGTTGTCCCTCCTCTGAGCTCTGCCAACTGGTGTGAATGGTGAGACAGGCCTGAGAGCTGAACCCCTCCCTACTATGTCCTGCTCTTACAAGGGATTTCTTTTATGATCTCTGCAGGCAGAGGAACATGTCATTTACCAACTACTGTTGCATGGTTCCATTGAATCAGTTCCTTCTTAGACATCAGATAACCAAAACCCTATTTAACTTAATACTTAGTAAGGTATTTATTCCTATGTTTTCTGTTGTTTCCATGGTACTAATCATAATTCAGTTTTTATAATAGTTTTGTTTCAAATTTCACATAGACATATACATTGATCCTTTCTGGAAGTTCCATGAAGTTTAGATGTTTATTTCAGTTATAAAGATAAATTAACTTAGAGACTCCGAAATGTTTCATTATGTTTTTGAAAGAGACTGAATATTTTACCACAATTATGAATCTAGAAGGTTATTTATCTCAAAATAAAGTTAGAAATCCTGGACCACCACAGGACCAAACCATGTAACATGCTGGTTTGGTCATGTTATTTTAAAAATTACCTGTTACCATTTTTAACATTGCTATTAGAAGTGGAATAATATTTTGTGACTATAAACATCAACATTGTGTCCCCATCTCAAACTATCCACTAAAGATAAAAAAATTTTAGTATATATAGTATATCTATTTATGCTTCGAATGTCTATTCATACTTAAATTGCATGCTTTCTATTGTGTCTGCTGAGTTATCCATGACTGACATAAAGACCTATATTTAGTACTTGCAAAAGGTAAGATTTTTGTACCTCTATTTCCAATGGCATCTAATTGGTGAGAGAACCTTTGCAGTGCCCATTAACTTTCAAATCAATTGTTTATAATTGCTGATTATAATTTGATCCTATTTGGAATGCATGTCTGTGTCCTACCCAAATTTGTATGTCAAAACCTAACCTCCAGTGGAATGACATTAGGATGTGGGGACTTCGGAATATAATTAGGTCATTAAAATAAGGACTTCATGATGGGATTAATGTCCTTATGCATGTGAAAGAAAATAGTTCTCCCTTTCCACCGAGTGAGGGTAAGATAAGTAAATATGTGAACCTCATGAGGGCCCTCCCAGCACCTGAACATGCCAAGCAGTTTGATCTTGAACTTCCAGCCTCCAAAACAGTGAGAAATAAATGTCGGCTGTTTAAGCCATCCAGTCTGTGGTATTCTGCTACAGCAGTTAGAAATGACTACAGCAGATAATGAAAGTCATAGTTTGTGACAGTTATCTTTCCCGAGATGTCTGCCTGACCTGTCAGGTATATTTCTCTTCATTAAACTAGGCTACCTTACTTCCCACACAGTAAATAGATGAATAAACAAATAAATAAACCACACCAAAAAAAAAAAAAACAACTTATTCACAGTGTTAAATGTTTTACTATAACAAAATTCACTCACTTATTATGGACTTACTGGAGTTAAATAAAAGTCTGATGAGGTCTGATTCTGGAAGTTTAGAGTAGAAATGAAAATGAAGAAAATGAAGCAATGAAGGGGGGACAAGTAGTGCTGGGGTGAGGGCAAGCTCAATTAGCTGCCCTTTATTTAGAGGAGATAAGATCAAAAGTGAGAACAGAAAAAACTTGCCCAGTGTCACAAAAGAACTGATGCCAGAGTGAACGCCAGAACAGAGATGTCATCTTAGTGGATACAGAGAATTAGAGAAGAAATAGAATAGAAATAGTTTAATGTAAAAACTGACAGTTAAGTTTCCTGGTGCAATTTTCTTGCTGAGTCAAGGTCATAACTACTTATGAATTTGTTCATAGCTGGATACAGGTGAGTCTGGTCTTATCAGCAGTAACATCTCAGTTTGGGGGATAACAGCAGATACAATAGGAAAGGGAAGGCAAATTGGGCTTCAGTACAACTCAGAAAGAAGAAAAACCAAGGTAGGCTTAAGTAAACCATGCACTCATTCCGTAAGCAAGTGGTAAGTGCTTGCCATGTGCTCTGGTCAATATACTAGGCAAAAGTCAGACACAGTCTCTGTCCCCAGACTGATGTAAAATTTTAAGAAAAAAAGGAGACGTTACTCAGGTATCTGATGAGAATCAAATTCTATAGGAGGGACATTTTCACGGCTCTGAAATGGTCTTCTCTGATTTTTGCCTTCAGGAGCGTGTTAGTTAGTTGCATTTACTGAATGTGTAACCACAAGCTGTGGCGAAATGACATAACTCACTAGGGATTTCCTCAGGGCATTTCAAGTGACAATCACACGATATCCTCACATAACTTTGATCTCTGCACATCATGCTTGGTGACACTTAGCCTGGTATCTATGCTTCTTAGTTCCTCAGTAAAACTTAGAGGAGACTTAATTTATAAAGAGCTTCATATACTATCATTTAATGCTACAACATAATCTAATGATTTGCTGTTTAACCCTTAGTTTCCAGGAAAACCTAGCTTTTTATAGAACCACTCGCCCTTCCTCTCCATTTTCATAAATATACACATATAATTTTATTCACATAGTTAAGTTCAGATATTTTTGGAAAAAGGTAATTGTGTTAGAAGTATTTATCTCAAAATAAAGTTAGAAATCTTGGACCACCACAGGACCAAACCATGTAACGTGCTCTATGGTGTCTGGTTTGGTCATTTTCTTCATGGGAGTAAACAATCTCATATTTTTCAGGATATAAGCTCTTTGAAGCTGAAGATATCTCCCAAGCTCCCAAAGAGTTACAGCTCTTCAAGGTGCATTCATTTTAAACATTGTTAATAAGTTACTATTGTTATTATTTTGATGCATTCAAAACTCTCCTGAAACACTGTGAAAATCTGTGAAACATTGCCATGCATTCATTCATTTAATATACATTTTTGAATGTTTACTTTGTGTGGCACACGAACTACTCTAGGTACTAAGGATTAAGTACTGTATAAAATAGAAAATTAAAACTCCCTGCCTTTATGAAAATTATACTTTATTAGGAAGACAAATGAGAAAAACATGACTTCTAAAAACAAAATATATATAAAACATATGAAAGTATTTTAAATGAGCAAAAACATCAATGGAGAAAAATAAAGCAGTGAAAGAAATTAGGGAGATTTTTTGGTTGTGATTTTGGCTTTGGCATGGAAGTGAGGGTTGCAACTTTAGATTCTATATGCACTCATTTTTATTTATTTATTGAGAGAGAGAGAGGTAGAGAGAAAGAGATTTTGAGAGTTAGTTCCCGCAGGCTGATTCATGCTATGCTCCAGTGACTCATCCAGGAGCCAGGAACTCAATCCAGGTCTCCCACATTGGTGGCAGAAAGTCTATGACTTGAACCATCACTGCTGTCTCCCAGGGTCTGCATTAACAAGAAGCTGGAGTAAGAAGACAGAGGTGGGCATCAAACCCCAGCACTCTGATACGGACACAGGTGACTTAACCAGAATCTTAACCACTAGGTCAATCCCCCACTCAGGGAATTGCAATTTTTAGATCACATGTCCACAGAAGCTGACAGGAAAATGACATTTGGATGTACATATGAAGGAGGTGAAGGAGAAAACTCTATGACCCTCTGGGAGAGATCTTTCCAGAAGAGGAAATACCAAGTGCAAAGTCTCTGGGTGTTCCAGGAGTGAAGAGGAGGCTCCTGGGTCTGACACTAGGGGAAAGAGGGGAAGGTGCAGTCAAAGAATCCAATTAGATACAAGCTGCTCCCCCCCCCCCCCTCCAGTGCAGCCTGAGGAGCAGGAGAGACCCTGCTCCAAGAGAGGTTGGCCGCTGGCATTTCTCATAGCCAGAATGGATTTTAGAAGTTTTATAAGCTAGGGCAGTAGATAAAGCCTGTGCCATGGATAACGCAGCGTCTCTCTGGGGAAAAAAGGATCAAAGACAAAATAATAATAAAACAGTTTCCTTGTTTGTATACAGAAAATTCTATATAGCTATATTGTCTTAGCTTTTTCAAGCCACTTTACCTCTGATTTCATCTGATTAAATGTCTTTTTTTTTTGGGGGGGGGCGCAAACCAGGGAATCACCATTAAGAAGGAATTTCTCTCTCTCTCTCTCTCTCTCTCTCTCTCTCTCCCTCCCTCCCTCCCTCTCTTCTCCCCACCCCTTTTCTCACTCTCCCAACTTTGGACCTATGTAGATGTGACCTTAACTGGATGTCTTTTGAATTATACCTGTCCCCTAGATGAACCGTCGCCTGTGTGACTGCTTGAGTGGGCGAAGAAGGAAAGAAGAGCGGGAAGGGGAGAGGGGGAGTCCTAGAGTGGCAGCCAAAAATTCAGTCCACTGAGCAGGAAAACAAGAGGCTTCAGGAGAGGACCTGGGTGAAGGCAGACAAGGGAGAGAGAACCTACGGGAGGCGGAAGAAAGAAGCTGTGAACTTCTGTCCTGGCAGTTTGCCCAGGACAGTGATAAAGCCAAGGGGGCTACACCAGACGGGGTTGGCAGGCAGAAATCCCTTACTCTTTAGATTTATCGGATCCCGATCCGTGGCCGGAGTTGATCCGATGCACCTCTTTCCTTTTGCCTTGTTTGGTGGTCATGGCGAGTGCGACCCTGGACGGACTGAGCTCAGAGCTAGCAGCCGGCTGGACGCCCCTAGGTTTGCGTCTGCTGTTGCCAGGAGACGGCGCCAGCGTCCCCCTCGTACAGAGACGCCTGCTGGGCGGGCTCTGGGGCTGCAGGCAGCTTTGGGGATGCGAATGCAGAAAGCTCAGCTGCGCATATCCAGGTGGAACCTGGCGTGATGTCGGGGGAGGAATCAGGGCGCCCAGGTGGGGCTGATGAGCAGGTCTGATTCGCTGGAGTTCTTGCAGAAGGGCTCCGCCTGGCCTTGCCCCTCAGAGTCACAGAAGGGGAGTATATGGACTGTGTCTTGGTCCTTCAGCTATTTGAATACGGATATTCTGCGGCTGCCTGCCTTTCATGATTGAACATAAAATATTCCTTAAATAATTACTAAGGAGACATTGTAGGCATCGAATTTATCAACGGCTCAGAAAGAAGGGGTCTAGAAATGAACACAGTGGGTGTAAGGGGCGTCCCAGCAGGGAAGACAAGGTCATGATGCTCTTAGAGGCTCCCAGTTAGGTGATGCTGCTGTCCCTGACAAAACAGGTAGGGAGTCTTGATTGCTCACATCAAAGAATAAACCCAAGTCATGGAAGTGAATGTTCTTCGAAACACTTGCACTGGAGCAAGACAATGCAGACCCCAGTAAACAGATCTATTATGTCATAGGCCTAGTGGGCGGCTGTGGAATTACTCAGTAGTCATCTTGCCTTATGCTTTCCTTTGAGCCTCAGTTTACTTGTTTGTATATAGAAAATTTTAATTGCTAACTCACATTGTATTTAAGGGATAAATAAGATGAATATAAATATAGCTCAGGATGAATACCTAGAGATTGCAACTCAAATGCCTTCAAGAAGCAGGCAGGTACCGTAAATGAATGAAGTAAACCAAATGTAGAGTAGGTGGTCCCATGCTTAACTAAGACTTAAAAATTATTAGACTTAAAAATTTCCCAATTTATTAAAATAAGACAAAGTACTATGCAGGCCCAATGTAACCTCGCTTGCTTCAGGGAGATTTGACACAGAGCCCTGTGGTTTAGGTCCCCTGCCACCAGCTGGTCCCTCTAATGAGCCTAGAAATAACAACATTAAATACAAGAATCTCCTGTTTTGGGAGTGGGCCCCTGCACAGGTGAGCAGCATCTTCCTGCAAAGCAATTCTTTCTGTTTCTCAAATGAATGCCCAATCCTCTCCACCAAGAATAGTCTGTTTTATCATGCTAACCTAGTCATTACCTTTAATGATTACCTGAAGGACAATCAAACATGAACTTCATTGTGTTTTATATGCAGAATAAATAAAATTCAAAGCCAGTAGCCTTAATATCTTGTCTGTATGAGTAACTTGCAAACATTTCCTTCTTCCTAAGAAAACATCTTAGGGCTCTGTTTCATTTATTCCACTATTGAAATTTCCAGAGAACTCTGCTGAACAAAGGTAAAGTACTGAGTGTTTGAGAAAATATTACTTAATACCAAATCTCATCAGCTCAAATACACAACTCTAAGCATGCAAAGAATCTAGGGTAAAAATAGTACAACTCCAAGTAGCCAACCCCATGGAGTTTCATCTTGAGCAAAAGCTTTTCTAAAGCCAATGCTAATGGCTGCAAGATGCCAAGTAAGCCTTAGAAATCAAAACATCTATGTCTTACTCATATTTTATAGATCAAGAAGCCCAGGCCAAGAGAAATGAAGTATCTTGCCAAAAGTTGCAAGACTACTAATTAATGGAGTTTGACTAAAGGCATTAATTTCAGGAGTGCTAGCGTAAGCCAAGCGTATCACTAATCCACACGGAGCCTGCTTTCTTAAAATCTATTAAGTTAACATAAAAATAAAATGGTAATCAGAATGGAATGAGATAATCATAAAAAACTATGACAGGTATAAAATGTCAACTAATTTCTAGCCCAACATTTTTTCTCCCTTTTAAGAATGCTGAATTCATAAATGGAATTTGTCCTCTTTCTGGAGCTAAAGCACTGGTTAGATTATAAGAGGAAATAAACTCCTCTATGAATATTCTAGTTACAAACTGGATATTTATTTTACCATTGCTGAAATGACAATTGGTCCTAAAGCTGTCTTTTCTTTTTAAAACCCATATTCCTATAATAATGGTCAATGTCACTTTAGAATAGTGAGAGCTGTGATTTATTGAGGGTGTATTTCATGCTAGATTTAGAGAGGATTGCTAGTGCCTTTAAAGACAGACTTGAATTTAAATACTGACTATTCAAGAAAAAGGTAAAGGGTAAGAACAGGCATTTTTTCTTTTTTTAAAAAAATTAAGGTCTAAAAATGTCATGTATTTCCTATATACTGATTCAAGAATATAGTGATACTTCCAACCCTCCCTCCCATCCACAGTCCCATCCTTCGTTATCTTTCCTCTCTTATTCCCACCTTAATTTTTACACTTATCTATTTTCAGTTAACATTATACTCATAATATTAAGCTATACTATGTAAAGAGTTCAACAGATAGTATGAAGAAAAAAAAACACTGTTCCTCAACAGTCATTCCTGATCTGTAGTAACCAATAGTCCCTAAAAAGTAATGTAAAGCAGTGAAATTGACATTTTGAGATTCAATGATTATTTACAGGCATTTTTTGAAAGTATGAAATTCATATGGCCAAAAGACACATGGAAATACACTCAGGATCAGGGAAATGTAAGTAGAAATCACAATGAGGTCTCACTTCACCTTAATTAGAATGGAAATCCTGACACACAAAAAAAAAAACAATAATAAATGCTGGTGAGAAAGTATGTGTGGGGGGAATATACCCTAATATACTGTTGGTGGGAATGTGACTAGTACAAGCGTACAGAAGGCAGTACAGAGATGCCTCAGAAATATGAAAATAGATCTACCACATGACCCAGTCATCCCACTCCTTGGAGCACCGTGCTGATCCGAAGGCAGGAGCCAGGTGCTTCTCCTGGTCTCCCATGGAGTGCAGGACCCAAGCACCTGGGCCATCTTCCACTGCACTCCTGGGCCACAGCAGAGAGCTGGCCTGGAAGAGGGGCAACCGGGACAGAATCTGATGCCCTGACCGGGACTAGAACCCGGTGTTCTATTTTTTGTTTTAAAAGACAGGGTCTTAGTGCCGTGGCTCACTAGGTTAATCCTCCGCCTAGCGGCGCCGGCACACCAGGTTCTAGTCCCGGTCCGTACCGGATTCTGTCCTGATTGCCCCTCTTCCAGGCCAGCTCTCTATGGCCCAGGAGTGCTGTGGAGGATGGCCCAAGTGCTTGAGCCCTGCACCCCAAGGGAGACCAGGAGAAGCACCTGGCTCCTGCCTTATGCGCTGACCACAGGGTGCCGGCCGCAGCGGCCACTGGAGGGTGAACCAACAGCAAAAAGGAAGTCCTTTCTCTCTCTCTCATTGTCCACTCTGCCTGTAAAAAAAAAAAAAAAAGAAAGAAAAGAAAAAAAGAATGTGACAGGAAACTATTATGTTTAGTGAAATAAGCCAGTGCCCAAAAGATAAATACCATGTTTTCCCTGATTTGTGGTAATTAGCATACAAAACACAAAAATGTAATATATATGAGTGAAATTGACTTCTGAGATTTGCTTTTGTTTACAGCCATTATCTATATTCTTGAGGAAAAGTAGGTTTTCTACTTATTATTTGTTGAATACTTTATTTGGTGGAGGGTTAAGCTTCTAATTTAAAATAAAATGAAAGTATGTCACTATAAAAAACTTAAAATACACTATTTGTAGTTGGTAGTGATGGGTATGTATGTAATCAGTTTATTTTTTTTACTTATGAAAAGGAAAGTAGAATATCTCAAATGTGTTTGAAATGTCATCAAAACTCAAAGAATGATAGCTTGTGCTACTATTTCACAAAGGAAGAAATGGGCCTGGCCTGGCATGGAGCAGGTGGTGGTAGCAGAGCAAGATGGGCCAGTGCCCAGCCTGGCTCCCAGGACTCTAGATGTTGCACCCACACTGTCCTCTTCCAGATGATCCTGCACCTCAGTTTAGGGTTATTCAAACTCTCTTAACTGTTTAGCAACTTCCAAAGGCTGAGAATCAAGTGCAAATATTTTACTAGAACTGCCCATCGTAGAGCCTCTCTCCAATGTGCACTTACTTTTTGGAGAAGAGGCAGCAATGACCCTTGTTCAGTAGGGAAGTGGTTAGAAATACTTCCCCATGTGCTGCAGCGAAAACAGAACAGGCAGGGGGCTCTCTGCTTAAGCATCTGCCCCAATAGGGAAATGAGCTTTGGGGATCTCTTCTCCCCTCCACCACTGGGCGTCCTTAGATGACTGGAGATGAATCTGAGAGATGGCAGGGAGGGAAGGGAGAGGGACAGAGGGCAGTACTTCTGTTTTGTAAATCTGTAATTCTGTGTAGCTTGACATTTGATTGCACCACCATACACTCATAGATGCCGCTCTCAACCACTTCTTCACAACCAGGTCACTCACAGACTTGCTTGGAATTCAACCAAAGGAGGAAGAATAAATTTTACATGTTGTGTGTAAGGTCATGCTAGTTGTTGTTTAACATTCTGTCCTTTATTTCATTTTCTCAACATTAATATTCTTCTCCATGACTTTCTACAGAACTTTATTTGTTCACCATTTAAAGCTCCCGTAATGTCCTGCCTTATTTTATAATTACTCATTCCCTGGCCCATCTCCTTTGCTGGACTGTGAAGTCCCTCAAAGTAAGATCGTTTACTCTTTCACCATCTGCTCTTCAATCTCTAATATCAAAGCCCACTTTTACTGAGCACTTGCTAGATTCTTGACACTCTTCTAAGATTTTTTTTTCAGTATCATTCAATCCTTATAAACACCCTAAAATTGTTATTATAAACTTTTTACTGTAAATGAAGGGGCAGATGTGATTAAATTGAGTTAATGAGGGGTCGGTCAGTATTCCAACCCATAGTGTTAACACTGGACCCTTATTTTTTATAGCTACTTTATTCTGCCTCTGACACTTTCAGTGATCGTAACCCTATGAGGTGTTATAATCAGGCTATTTTATAGAGAAGTGAGTTTTTTGAAAGGCAAAGAAATTTGCTCTAAGTCCAAAGAAGATAGCAGGATTAGAAGTACAATACAAACATTGGCCTATCAGACAATGGAAGGCAGTAATCAGGAGCAATGGAAAATAAAAAATTGAATTCTACTTACTGCTAGGTCTTGGCACAAGGAAGAGGTACCAGGAGGAGCCTGATGATGCCCCTGGTTTGGGGAGCCAGAGAAGCTGGGCAGTGAGAGTTCTCAGAGCAGTGTCAGAGAGAAGGTGCACAGAGCAGAGTCCGGAGAAGTCAGGGAGGTGTAGAGAAGGGATCTTCAGAGAGTAGGCTTCAGTATCCACCTGAGTACTAACACCTGCAAGTGAGGCTGGGAAAAGAAACACCTGCAAGGATTAGAAGCAACCTTCTCTGAGCTCACACAGGGCTAAGAGTATATTTTGCCTGTTTCCAGCTGGCTGACAAAACAACCTCACAATCCATGGGTATGGGGTAGGATACCCAGGTGAGGTTGCCTTTGGAAGTGATGAAAAGTTCACTGTAGACTAAATCCTACATCAGCCCCACCTAACAGATCTTAATCTATTTACAAATAGCAGCATTACAGAAAAAATATTTTAAACTATAAGAATACAAACATATCCAATGCCCAATGGGTAAAAACCACACTGACAGTCATGCAATAAAAAGTATGAACTCTGAAAAGTTGCTAGAAAATATGTCCCACTAAATGGAGAAAAAAGTCAGTAGAAAATGACCCAGAAAAAAAATGGGTGATAGAATTACCAGTTGTTCAAGAAGCTATAAGAAAGATTGGATATGCTAAGTTCATCTTAGCAACATCTCATTTAATTTTTTTAAAAAATGCAGAGCACAATATCTATATTGAAACCTTAGACGTTGCAGAAAAAAAGATTAGTCAACTTGAAGACATAGGAATAGAAACTGAACAAAAGGAAACACAAACTGGGGAAAATCAATAGTGCCTCTGGGTACTTATTTATTATTTATTTAAAAACTTTTATTTATTTGAGAAGTAGAACTACAGAAAGAGAGAGGAAAAGGTAGAGAAAAATGTCTTCTATCCACTGGTTCACTCCTCAAATGGCCACAATGGCCAGAGCTGGGTCTGTTCAAAGGCAGGAGCCAGGAGCTTCTTCCAGGTCTCCCATGCAGGTGTAGGGACCCAAGCACTTGGGCCATCTTCTGCTGCTTTTCCAGGCCATAGCAGAGAGCTGGATTGGAAGACAAGTAGCCAGGACAAAAACTGGTGCCCATATGAGAGGCTGGTGGCGGAGACAGAGGCTCAGCCCACTATGCAACAGCACAGACCCCTGTGGGTACTTTTAATAACTTCAAATTGTCTAATAAATGTGTAGTTAGTATCTGAAAAATAATGGTTGAAATTTTTTGAAAATTTATAAAAAGTATAAATCCATGCATTTAAGAAAGCTAATAAAAAAGAACAATCCACATGAAAATTATGCCCAGGGACATCATAATAAAATTAATAACAGCTGGAATCACTGCCATGGCGCAGTAGTTTAATCCTCTGCCTGTGGCACCGGCATCTCATGTGGGCGCTGGTTCTAGTCCCGGCTGCTCCTCTTCCAATCCAGCTCTCTGCAATGGCCTGGAAAATCAGAAGAAGATGGCCCAAGTGCTTGGGTTCCTGCACCTGCATGGGAGATTGGTAAGAGGCACCTGGCTCCTGGCTTTGGAACAGCGCAGCTCCAGCCATTGTAGCCACCTGGGGAGTGATCCAATGAAAGGAAGACCTTTCTCTCTGTCTCTCCCTCTCACTGTCTATAACTCTACCTCTCAAATAAATAAATAAAGTCTTAAAAAATTAATAACAGCTAGCCACAGTTAACATGGTTCCACTTTGAGCCGACCAACAGGCAATGAAGAGGCTGTCACTGCTATGGGACACCAGTACAACTCTGAATCTTTGACCTGTGGTAAATGTAGTGAATTAGAACATGACATTAGTTGAATAGAATGCACCAACAAGTATAATATTTCAGGCCTCTGGAAAGATCTGGAAAATTATAAGAACTAAGAAACTGAATGACTTTTGTCATCTTCAGAATATGAAATATGGTTATAATACCTTGTTATATTTTTATCTACTACTCTGCCATCTATGTCATCCTTAGGTCAGCTGCAGTTGATTTACCTATTTTCCCTCCAAAGGGGATATGCTTTCCTCCTTATCTGCTGTATGTTACAAGACATTATAAATTGTATCTCCTTCGGTGCTGGCATCATCTGTTATGAATATTGATGATTTTTTGTTTTTTATTCTAATATAATTATGTTTAAGTAGAAGTTTAATTTGTATTATGTTTTATTTATTAATAAATACAGAAAAGATTTCATGAATTTCATAGATAAAATTTCCAAAACACAGTGACACTTTCCCTCCTCCCTTCCTCCCCCATTCCTTTTTTCTTTTAATTTTTGTGATAATGTATTTAATTTTTTTACTTATATACAGTGAACAAACATCATGTATTCCATATATACAGATGTAGGAGCACCCTTCCTCCCTCTTCCTTTCTTATTTATTCTTTTAAGCTTTGCAATGACATACTTTCAGTTTATTTCATAATCATAAGCTTAATCTTCCACTAAATAAATAATTCAGCAAGGGCCCGGCACTGTGGCGCAGCAGGTTAATGCCCTGGCCTGCAGCACCGGCATCCCATATGGCCGTGGTTTGAGACCTGGCTGCTCCACTTCTGATCCAGCTCTTTGCTATGTTCTGGGAAAGCAGAGAAGATGGCCCAAGTCCTCGGGTCTCTGCACCTGCGTGGGAGACCCGGAAGAAGCTCCTGGCTCCTGGCTTCGGATCAGCACAGCTCCGACCTTTGTGGCCAAAAAGGGAGTGAGCCATTGGATAGAAGACCTCTCTCGCTCTTTCTCTCTCTCTCTCTCTGCCTTGCCTCTCTCTGTGTAACTCTGTCTTTAAAATAAATAAAAATAAAATAAATAATTTAGCAAATAGTAAGAAGAAGAAAAAACACTGTTCCTCAACAGTAGAGACAATTTTTCTGGAGATTTTATCTTATGCATTATCCATTTCTCTTTTTTTTAAATTTTTATTTATTTGAGAGGCAGAGTTAGAGACAATGAAAGGGAGAGACAGAGAGAAAGGTCTCCCATCCACTGGTTCACTCCCCAGATGGCCGCAACAGGCAGAGCTGTGCTAATCCGAAGCCAGGAGCCAGGTGCTTCTTCCTGGTCTCCCATGCGGGTGCAGGGACCCAAGGACTTGGGCCATCTTCTACCACTTTCCCAGGCCACAGCATAGAGCTGGATTGGAAGTGGAGCAGCCGGACTAGAACTGGCACCCATATGAGATACTGGCACTGCAGGTGGAGGATTAACCTATGCGCCACGGCGCTGGCCCTGCATTATTCATTTCTTAAAATAGACAAGCAAGATTTAGTTCCTACCTATGAAGAACACTAACCTTGTGTGGCAGATACAAACTAGTACTGATAGCTACAAAACAAATCAGGAAATTCTATATAGGCTAGCTGTCATTCAAATGCCATGACACTCCGGAGAAAGGGCATCTGAGGGGACATACAGCATGTTTTGAGTGGAAAGAAGTCTCCAGCTGAGATCAAGACACATGGACACAGCACGGTGGATATACAGTAAGAGGTGAGGAGTGACAGTTCATATCTGGACCATGGAGAGACCCCAGGTGCCTTGTGATAGTAAGAAGTTCTGAGTATTGGGAGGTGACGCTTTGAGGAGACTAGCAGGAAGGAAAACAGATGAAAGAACACTAGGATCCACTTTCTCACTTGCGCAAAGAAGTGCCACCTACTCAAATGTTCTATACAGTCAGCATAGCATGAGTTCACTGGTATTTAGACTTGAGCTTCAACCTAGCTACATCACATACTAGATGTATGATGTTAGGCAAGCCGTTTATACTCGCTGAGCCTGGTTTTACTCAGCTAAGAATGGATTACAAACCTCATTGTTCTGATGAATACCAGATTGATTCAGATACACTTATTAGAGAAAACAAAACAGTTCAAAACATAGCCCGGTTTTTCTTCCATGAAACATCATTGCTTAGTCAATATAAGGCCCTAAAATAACTTGGCATGAACTGAAGCTGGGCAGAAAAGAGTAACAAAATTTTGTGTTATGATAATTCAAGAGGGTTTCAATGAATTCTGCAAACCCTTGAGAGGATAAAAACTTAATTTGAAAAATAATTTTATTTTATATTAATTAATAATTACCTTTTTAAAACATACTTGAGAAGCGGAGAGACACAGAGATACAGAGATAGAGAGAGAAATAGAAGGAGATCTCCCATCCTGTGTTTGAATTCCTAAATGCCTGTAACAGCCAGGGGTGGATGAGGCTGAAGCTAACAGCCAGAAACTCAGTGTGGTTCTCCCAAGTGCTTGAGCGGCCTTCTGCTGTCTCCCATGGTGCACATTAAGCAGGAAGCAAGAATCAGGAGTGGAAGCAGGATTCAATCCCAGATACTTTGATACGAAATGCAGGCCTATCAAGTAGCACCTTCATGGCTACCCCAAACATCTGCCACCAAAGTGTAATTTTAAATCATGAGACTTGAAAAAAACTAGTCTTATGATTATAGAAAGGCATATTATTTCCCCCCAAAGAATCTTCACTTCACACTCCACTAGTTTAGTAGGTGCTAGTCTCTCTTTTGACTTTATGTCTAGTAATTCTTTATATTTATGAAGATTTATAGGTTTTCTTTCATTTGTATCATATTTTATGGGGCGACTTTGACAAGAAAATTTAACATAAATATATTATGGTGTTTTTAAATGTGAACAAAGTTAATTAAGAGTGTAGAACTGAAGGAAATTTTAAAATATTTTAGTATAAAATGTTAATTTTGTAAACTTAAAAAGCGTGAAGTAAAAGTTATCTAATTTCAGTTTCTAGAAACAATCACTAAACCACTGATAGCATTTTTAAAAGATTTATTTATTTATTTGAAAGAGTTACACAGAGAAAGAAAGAGAGGAGAGGAAAAGAGAGAGCGTGAGAGAGGGGTCTTCCATCTGCTGGTTCACTCCCCAGATGGTCAAAACAGCCAGAGCTGTGCCTATCCGAAGCCAGGAGCCAGGAGCCTCTTCTGGGTCTCCCACGTGGTGCAGGCACCCAAGGATTTGGACCATCTTCTACTGCTTTCCCAGGCCTTAGCAGAGAGCTTGATTGGAAGTGGAGTAGCCAGGACTTGAACTGGTGTCCATATGGGATTCTGTCACTTCAGATGGTGGCTTTACCTGCTATGCCACAGCACCAGCCTCACTGATAGAATTTTGATTTCTTATCATATATGTAATTATTTTATAGGATTGAGATTCTACCATATGACTTTTTCTCTTAACCATGTCACAAATATTTACTCACGTCATTTAATAGTTTTCTATATCATGAGTCTTTTTTTTTTTTTTTTTGACAGGCAGAGTGGACAGTGAGAGAGAGAGACAGAGAGAAAGGTCTTCCTTTTGCCATTGGTTCACCCTCCAATGGCCGCCGCGGCCAGCGCGCTGCAGCTGGCGCACTGCGCTGATCCAAAGCCAGGAGCCAGGTGCTTCTCCTGGTCTCCCATGGGGTGCAGGGCCCAAGCACCTGGGCCGTCATCCACTGCACTCCTGGGCCACAGCCGAGAGCTGGCCTGGAAGAGGGGCAACCAGGACAGAATCCGGTGCCCCGACCGGGACTAGAACCTGGTGTGCCGGCGCCGCAAGGTGGAGGATTAGCCTATTGAGCCACGGTGCCGCCCTTATATCTTGAGTCTTAATAGCTGTGTAGTAAGCCATCACATGAATGTATTTAATGATTACCTTCCTACTGGACTTTTAGGTTATTTCCTATGTTTAACCATTGAGTATAATAGGCTTATCAAATACAGGGTAGTAGAGATTACCAAAAATGGGGAACTAGAAGCCTGAACTCTTGTCTCAGCTGTGAATAGTTTTGGAAAAGTCATTTCTGCTTTCTAAAGTTCTGGTTTCCTCACTGGTAAAATTGTCAGGTGTACCAGATGAAGTTCCAGATCTCATTAATGCTAACATATAGACAGCTGCACTTCCAGGTTTAGAGAGCGTGGTGGTTGAGAAGGTCTGGAGTAATGCCCTTTCATGGGATATTCTGAACAACTACAAGATAGTCAAGGACCCATACGTGATGAGCTGTTTGCAGAATTAGAACAGCAAGAAGTGAACAGTGAAAAGGCATCAAAGCACCTCTGATTCTGTCTGCTCTTTCCCTCCTGAGAGCTAAGAAGGACTGATATCCAACCTTGTCACTCCTCTGTCCTCCAAGCATGTATTCATCACTTGAAAGACAATGCTTACAAATGTGATCAAGCATTTTGCACTTGTTGACAATTGTGCATATTTTCAAAGTTATAACTAGCTTTAAAAATACACTTTAAAAATGTACATTAATTTTAAGACCATTCATTTAAAGATTGCTCCATCAAGAAGTCAATTTGTAAACAAAAAAGAACTATAAATTCAAGTCTGCAAGTAGGAGAAGAGTGTTGGTTAATAAAAACTCAGATTCCACCATTCTTTTATTTTGCACATAGTTATTGATCATCAGATATATTCAAAATCCAGTTCCAGGGGACAAAGAAATGAAGATGGATTCAAAACAGACAAAGCTCTAGCCGTTGTGTATTTACACTATAGTTGAGGGAAACATAAAAAATAAACACAAATGTTGTGCTATTACTGAGCAAGGAGGATACTAGTGAAAGGTGAATTTATAGAGGCCATAAGGTGGCAGATCCCTGAGTTCCTTATCAGGATTATGGCATTTGTACTCATATGGAAAATGATTTGGGGCAAAGCAATTGTGTGCTCTGAACTTTAAACTTCTCTTTCTGAAAACAGACATGGGTAGATGTTGAGAGATGAGAAGGTCTGAAGCTAGGGAAAGCAAGTTAAAATGTTATAGTGTTGATTCACTGAAATGCACTATTGGATACACTAGAGGGAAAGTTCTGTAGGGTGAGAACTGTTCTGAGTCTTGGTGGATTTTGAAAGTATAACCAATGGGATTTGCTGGTAGGTTGTATGTGGAATATGAGATAAAGAATAAATGTGACAAGAATTTTGGTCTGAAAAACTGAAAAAAAATTGTCATCCACTGAAATTAGAATGACCTTGAAAGCATAAGGTTTTGGTCAAAATGAGGAGTTTAAATTCAAGTTGTTAGACTTGAGATGCCTATTAGAAACCCAAGTAGAGATCTCATGGAGGTAATTGGATATATGTCTGGAGTTTAGGGGATAGGTCTGGACTAGACATAAAAATTTATGATTATTATCATAAAGTGAGTTTGCCAAATAACTTCTATCACAAAATATATTTTTAATTTTATAAAAACCTAGAAAAATACCATATAAAATGATCAGTAAGGATTTATGCTAGAGTTTTTTTGCAAGTAAAATCACTCTGATTGTTATTTTTAAATTAATCCATGCTTAGCTGCATTCCACTTTAAACAACGTCTTTTATTTCTTTAGATAATTATCATATGGAAAACATTGCTCTAGTGTTCTTCCTTTGCATAGAGCAACTGTTGGCTTATATGTAATTTGTGTTAGAAAGGAGGGAGTATTCACAAGAAATTATTGGATGTTAAATATGATTTCATTTAATGTAGTACCTCATTGCAAAGGCGGGGCAGAAGTTCAAAAGGTAAAGTGAATTGCCTATGACTATGCAACTAGTGAACTTATTAATTACTTAACACAAAAAATTATTACTATGTGCTAGGTGATGTTCCAAAAGTTATGGACAAATCAGTCAACAATGAAGACTGTCTCCTGGAATTTATCATCCCTTTGGGGAAACTAGAAAAAAAGCATAAGCTTTTATGACAGCTGATTGATGAACAGCATGAAGAAAAATGGATCAAGGTAAAGATAAAGTGAAAAGCAATTCATTGTACAAATTGGGGCATTTTGAGAATTAAAAGAAATTGAAAACTATTTGGGATGACAGGTCAGCAAGCATACACTGGGACACCCTGGACAAATTTCAGTGTAAGGGCACCCAGGTAAGATGGAGGGTGGGAGGGTGCTGAGGGGAGGGGCTGGGTTTACTTCATATAAAATGGTGGAAGGGGGTGGGTCAAGTTGCTGCTTGTGATGTCTACATCTTGTAGGGGAGTGCCCGTTTTGAGTTCAAGCTACTCTACATTTCTGATACAGTTTCCTTCTAATATACCTTGGATGATAGTCCAATATTTGGATTTCTGCCACCCACTGTCTAATACTAAAAGAATTAGATGCAAAATATACAAAAATTTCCTCAAGATATATTGTACATCTAAACAAGAAAACTCAATAAAACGTTCTTGGTGGAAAATAAAGGAGAATATCTTTAGAACTTAGGGTAGTAAGTGATTTCTTAGACCATAATAGTCACTAATGATATAGCTATATGTATATGTATAATACATAAATAATATAGTAAGACATTTGATAAACTGAATTTCACTAAAATTAAAACTTCTTTTCAATTTAGTCACTATTAGGAAAATGACAAAGTAAGCCTCAGTTGTATAAGAACAATTTACATATACTTATGCTAGACAGGCTTAGTATTTAGAATATAAAAGAAACATTTAAAATTTGATAATAAATACAAAAACATAATGAAAATTGATGCAAAACATGTACATGCACAAAATAAATTATGTGAATGTCCAATAACACAGTTATCAGAGTAGTATACAGTAAAAAAATCAATGGAATTAAACAATAAAACTACAATTAATATTCTAGATTATTGCATGTAAACTAATTAAACTGAGAACTACATTTCCTGGAATTTCCCTTTCTGTTTTAGATTTGGTCAAAAAAGGAACCTGTGTAAGATTTAAAGCACATTTTTGTTTTAAGCCCACATGTGAAGTGGGACTATTACTCTATAAAATTCTTCAGTGTCAGATGTGGTGTCAGGTATATTGTGTCCATCGTGTTACATAAAGCATGATTTTATTTTACCATCTGTCTAAGTCATCTTCTGGGCTGATTGTCCTGGCCAACAGCAGCTGCAGCTCTACCACCAATTGCACAAAGGTGGGAGTTACACAGAGGCAATGACTTCCCCTAGGCTTCTCCATGAACTTCCTCTTCTTGGCCCTGCCACAGTGACTGGATGTGTCTCATTTCTCAGATGTCCTGCAAGTTATGAAATGTCCACATACACCAGGCTAGGTAAACTCATTTGCGACTCCTTTGTTTGTTCTTACAACATGTCCATTCACTGCACCAACTCCCACTTTTGTGTAAGATTTACTTTCTATATAAATCTCTTATTCTAATGATGCTCATGAAAGCTCTGCATCCCTACCTAATTCTTCATTGTCATAATTGTTGGCACTTTGTCTACATTAGAATCTTATTTTGATAACTAGATCCTCAAATTTGAGTCCTGTAACATCATGGCTATGAAACTTTTTGGAGGTCTGGTACCTAGGTGATTAGATTTTTCATGTTTAAATAACAATTTGTTGTCAAAGACAACAAGGTTGTGAAAAGGCCTCAAATTCTTATTATTTGAGCAATCTTTCTTCCCACAGTGACTATTCAGGTACTCGCAATAAAGGTGAAGTCTATTTTACTATCTCTTAACCAAGTCCTTGGCCAAGGGACTTTCTTTGGCTACTGAAACATTAGTGAATTGATCAAAGTGGAGGTCTGAAAAGTGGAAGTACCCTGAGACTTGCCTTTTCTTCCTCATTTTGTAGTCTGGATATTATGTAGATGAGTCCAGTTAACTTCTAAACACCCAAGGTCAGGTCATGAGCATTGTTTCAATAACTAACAAGATTACAATCAAATGTATAAGTGAGGCTTCCCAGGAGCTGATATCTCTTTTACACTATCAGTGTTAATTTTATGGCAGTAAGTTTGCAAAAGTTTTTTTACAAAACAAAAGTTAACCAATAAAAATACCAAATTTTAGAGGAGATGCCAAGCAATTGATTGCTCCTCCTAGTCACTGATGATAGATGACTTTGGAAGACTGATTGGCAGTTATGCATAAAATTAAGCATAAATCTACCTTAGGATTCTGAAATTCCAGGCTTAAGTATTAACCCAAGAGAAATAACACATATTTCATGCAAATATTTGTATGCAGAATTTCATAGCAGCTTTATTCATGATAGCAAAAATTGTAAATATCCTAAGATTCTATCAACAGGAGAACAAATTACAATACATTCACTATCACCATTCAGGAAGAAAAGTAATGAGCTACAGATACATACAGGAATAAATCAAGAACGCATCAGATTGAGAAAATGAAGCAGGCATGAGAGTACTTATTAAATGTCTTAAGGTTCTCCAGGTAACAGAACCAATAGTTATATGGAGATGTATAAGAGGTCCTTTTTTATGGCAATTAAATCATGTAATTATAGAGGCCTGAAAGTCTCAGGGTATGCTGTTTGCAAGTTGGAGAAGCAGGAGACCTGGTGTTGTAATTCAGCACAATTCCAAAGGCCTGAGCACTAGGGGAGCTGGTGGTAAAACTCTTAATCTGAGTCCAAAAGCCTGAGATTGGGTGTAGAGGCAGGGTATGTTGGAGTAACTTCCAGACTCTTAAGTGCTGAGAACAAAGACCTCCTATGTCTGAGGGCAGACAAGATGGAGAGAATTCACCTGTTATTGTATGTCTTTGCTCTATCTATTCAGGCTCTCAATGGATTGGAGGATGACTACTTGCATTGGGAAGGCCAATCTGCTGTATTCAGGTCACCAGCACAAATGTTATCTCTTCCAGAAATATTCTCACAGGTTCAGAAAGAAATAATGTTTTACCAGCTACTGGGGTGTCCTTTAGCCCAATAAAGTTGTGACATAAAATTGAAAAATAGACTATATAATTACAGTTTTTTTTTTCAGTAGATATACAGAAGGAAAGAGAAGCAAGGGAGTAATGTTATATGCAAGGATATGATTAAGATGATAAACTGGGGCTGGCATTGTGGCACAGTGGTAAAGCCACCTGCTGCAATGCTGGCATTCCATATGGGCACCAGTTTGTGCCCCACTTTTCTGATCCAGCTCCCTGCGAATGCTCCTGGGAAAGCAACAGAAGATGGTCCAAGTACTTGGGTCCCTGCCATACTTGTGGGAGACCTGGATGAAATTTCTGACTCTTGGCTTCAGCCTGGCCCTGTTCTAATTGTTTTAATCATTTGGGCAGTGAATCTGCAGATAAGAGATCTTTTTCTTTCTGAGTTTGTATCTCTGCCTTTCTAATTAATTAATTAATATTTTAAAGACTGAAAAACTGTAGGATTTAAGATTGATGTGGAGAAACTGATGATCAGTGAATGGGAAGTAGTAAATTAGAAGTAGTAAATTAGAAGTCCTGAATGAATTGAAGTGAACTAGAAACAAATGAGATTTTGTTATAGGTTTGAATGTTTGTAAGAGGGAGACACACATGCACACAGAGTGCCTGCGAGAGACTCTTTCATTAGTTCACCCCCCAAAGTCAGAAACTAGGAACTCCATCTAAGTCTCCCACATGGGTAGCAGGGACCCAGATACTTGTGTTATCACCTTCTGCCTCCCATGCACACTAGCAGAAAGCTAGATTGAAAATGTGGAGTAGCCAGGACTCAGACATGGCACTCCGACGAGGGATGTGTTGTCTCTCTTTTTTTTTTTCTTTTAAAACTACTGCAATATTTCTGTCAAGGTTTATATCCAATTATCATTTTACTTCAGCAGCAGAGTGGGCAAAGACAGCAGGATCTACCAAATGATCAGCTTTGGACTTCAGAAATATATGAGGAAATAATCTCCAGAATAGACAGAAAAAAATAAAAAATACTAGTAGAAAAAATATAAAATGACTAATAGAGAAATTATTTGTTTTAGCTTTCAAATGCTGTGCACTTCTTAAATATCTACATATGATCCAGATGAAGCCCAGGAGGCAGCTAGGGAAGATGTCCACATCCACACAGGAGTGCCTGGGTTTGAATCCTAGCTCCAACTCCTTACTCCAGCTTCCTGCTAAGGCACACCCTGAGAGGCAGTGGTGATGGCTCAAATAATGGGGTTTCTGCCACCCATGTAGGAGGCCTGGGTTGAGTTCCAAACTCCTGGTTGTCGCCTGACCCAGTCCCAGTCATCATGAGAATTTGGGAAGTGAATCAGCAGATGGGAGATTCTCTCCTCCCTCTCCCCCTCCCCCTCCCCTCCCTCCCCCTTCCCCCTCCCCCTCCCCCTCCCTCTCCCTCTCCCCATCTCAAATAAATTAATACAAATTAGGAAAAAACAAAGATGAAGCCTGGGGCTCATGATATTGCTGGCTGGTTTTGAAGAACAGTCCTTTCAGGTAAGCAGGACAAAGGATAAAGACAGTTATTCTTTTTTTTTTTTTTTTCAGTTCAGATATTGAAGGGAGAGAGTGTGGGCAACTTGATTGGAATCACATACCGTTAGACCTCCAAAACTGTGAACTTAAATAACATCCTTCCTTCCTACAGAGCTCCTCTCGAGGAGCAGTACCCAGAAGATAGGTGTCCAAACTTGCAGGGTACTGTTTCTTAGTGGCCTATATTTTGAATTTACAGAAACTCACATTGATATTTAACTCTATGCTAAGAGCTGAAATGAAAATTGAATAATCTTAATGGAACAAGCCAGTGCAATTTTCTACCACTGATTCACGCGGACCAAGTATTGGTGGAAATTCTCAGATGCTAAATTCAAAACTTGATATACAGAGATCCCTGTTCATAGGTCACTTATTATATTACTCAGCTTTTGATGCTACACAATGAACACTTGAGAGGAGCTCCATAGGAAGGAAGGAGGTTATTTAAGCTCACAGTTTTGGAGGTCTAAAGGCTAAGACCCAGGGGCCCCCGTGTTCTGTGTCTGCAGAGGGTGGTGGATGAAGAAATACAGGCAGCAGAAGGATTACATATTGAGCCAGGAAACAGAGGAAAGGCAGGCCAAGCTCAGCTTCAACAACCACTCTCACAGGAACTACATTCTGAGGATAAGGTTCACGTGCCTTCCACCTCTAAACACTGTAGTTGGCTCAGATCTATCCCTTTAATTTATTAATAATCTAACATTAATTCCTTAACCATTAATATACAACCGTGGAAAACAGGCCCCCAATATGTAGGCTTTGGGGGACACGTGAACTATTATCCAAACCAGGATAGTGGTTCTAAAATCTTTCTTTTAAGGTGGCTAGGTATCTTGTTTTTTTGTGCTTGTCTGCTTGTGTTAATCTATTTTAACAACATATCAGTGACAATAGAAAATCTTCATGTGAAAGCTGTTTAACTTTTCAACAGTACTCTGTTCTCATCTTATTAAATCTAAATGGGAAATCTTCAGTAAAATAAAATTTTGATTAAATGATATGTCTCCATGCTAGAAGTCCAGGGAATTGATAGCATTTGCATTTGTTTAAGTAGGGATAGTTTTAGATATTTCATATAACTTTTATGCAGGACCCAGGGGAGTATACATTTGGTTTCAGAAAGGACATTATATCCTAAGGAAGTTATTCTAGTCGCTAAAATTCTCTTGGGATAATTCTGGAGAGACAATTAATTTGCAGACACAAGTGTTGATATAGGTCAATTTTCTATTCATCCTGCCATCTGCTTAAGACTTAGCTTTTAACACAATATAATCTTAATGCAAGATGAGCATTTTGATTAGCTATTGCTGCATAACAAAGCAGTCACATTTAATAGCTTAAAACAAAAATTCTATTTATCACAGTTCTTGGGGGCAGGGTGTAGGATCACGTGGGAGCTCTAGGTTCTTTATTTTTCTTTATTTTTTTTTTTTTTTGTGCACCTGCCATCCAGGGCCATAGTCACTTGGAAGTTGTAGCTACTGGATTGGAACATCCCAAATGACTCAGTCCCACAGTTGTCAGTGCATATTGGATGAAGACTAGAGCCCTCAGCCGTAGATGTTGTCCACCAGACCTACGCACGATTCCTCTGAGCATGACAGCCATTTGTAGTAAGGCAGAGGTGCAAGAGCGATGGCACGCAGAGTGCGAAAGCAAAATCTGCCTGTCAGTCCTCCTAAGGCTAAGTCCAGAGCTAGCACGGTGTCACTTTACTCATAATATATTCCTTAAGTAATCAAAGGGCAAGTCTAGATTCCGTCTGAGGGAAAATAAAGTCTACTCTCATGGCTTACAACGACTATGGATGAAGTTCTGCACTCTATCCAACCAAATCCATATGAAATCCTAATACTCAGTATGATGATATTTGGAGATGAGGTTTTGAAAGGAAATTAAGGTTAGATGAGGTAATGAGTAGGGGATCTTCATGATGGGATTAGTGTCCTTATAAAAAGAGAGAGATTGTGTAGGTTCTCTGTCTCTGTCTCTGTCTCTCTCTCTCTCCCTCCTCTCTCTCTGTGACATGTGAGGGCACAGCAAAAAGATGACCACCTACAAGCCAGGAAGAGGTTCCTCACCAGAGCCAGACAATACTGCCACCCTGATCTCAGATTCCCCTACCTCCAGAATTTTGAGAAAAAAACATTGTTGTTTAAGCCACCCAATCAATGGTATTTTGTAATTTTGAGCTGACTAATAACTTAAGATTTTTTGTTGATACATAAAGCTATGGATTTCCTAAGATGTTTTGGGAAAAATATTTTCAATATCTTCTATTTCATCAACATGGATGTCAGTATTATGCCAGTTATATGCCAAAATTAAAAAAATACAGACTTAATCCAATCGTAAGATATTTACATTCTCCATTTTTTAAGTGGAGATTGTGGACTTTCTTCTGTAGAGCACATCTTTAAAGACACAACTTTACTAACCACATTTTTTCCTTCAAGACAGGCACTTTTCCCTCCCATTTACTTATGTGAAATTAAAGTCAGAGCTGACAAAATTTCTTTCAGATCATAAAGCAAGATCTCTCTTTCACTGGGTCATGTTTCCCTTTCCAGTCATCAGCTGCATCCTACACGGAGCATTAAATGTGAACCTGAATGACCTTTTCCATTATTTATTCCCAATTTCTAGCCTCTGCATGGTAAAATTATAACTGAGTGGGAAGCAATTTGTGTTCAGTTCAAGAATCTGTTGAAGTCATTCAAGTAACTTGCTCATAGCAACAGAAAGAAGGCACATGTAATACTTGCAGTTTAATATTGAGCTGTGAACATTCTACAGATAAAACTTCCTTTTACTTTTCATAAAAATGTGTGGTTCGAACTTCAGAGCAGGTATATCCCTATGTAAGCAAATGCAATATACAAAGTCATGCATTACAATTCTAGAGATTTAATGTTTTCCCTTTCACTAGCATTTACCTCTTCCTAAGAAACTTGTTTTAAAGATCTCTCCATCTAACACATTTTATGTCTGTTGTAGAGGAACTTGCTTCTTATGTCACACAGCACCTGCTTTGTGACTCTGTAGCAGGATCTATAACTGTCTTAAGTTTTGAAATTAGGAGATATAAGCCCTTCTGCTTTGTATTTTTTTTTTCAAGATTGTTTTAGCTATTTGAGATCTCTTGCATTTTCCTGTGAATATTAGCATCACTGTATACTATTCTGCAAAAACGTAGTTGAGATTTTGATAGAGATCACATTGGATCTGTAAATCATTTTGGGAGTATCTCCATCTTAACAATATCATGTCCTGGGGCCAGCGCTGTGGTGCAGTAGGTTAATCCTCCAGTTGCGGGGCCCGCATCCCATATGGGCACTGGTTCTATCCTGGCTACTCCTCTTCTAATCCTGCTCTTTGCTATGGCCTGAGAAAGCAGTAGAAGTTGGCCCAAGTCCTTGGGCCCTGAACCCGCATGGGATACTGGAAGAAGCTCCTGGCTCCTGGCTTCATATTGGCGCAGTTCCAGTCATTGTGGCTATTTGGGGAGTTAACCAAAGGACATAAAATCTTTCTCTCTGTCTCCCCCTCTCATTGTCTGTAACTCTACCTCTCAAATAAATAAATAAATAAATAAATCTTTTCTTAAAAAACACAATATCATGTCCTTCAGTTGTGAATATGAGATTTCTTTTCCATTTATTTATATCTTCTTGAGCTTTTTTAAAATAATATTTTGTAGTTGTCAATGCATGAGTCTTGCACTTCTTTGGTTAAATTTATTTATAGGTAATTTATCCTTCCTGATGGTATTATAAATGATTTTTGTTTTGTTAATTTAATTTACAGATTAGCTGTTACTCTATATAGAAATACATCTAGTTTTTTATATTGTATATTGGTCTTTTATCCTGAAACTTTGCTAAGTTAGTTTATTAAAAACTAAGAGCTTTTTAAAAGATTTATTGGCTTAATGGAAAGGGAGTCTGGGGCCAGTGCTGTGGCATAGCAGATAAAGCTACCACTTGCAGTTCTGGCATCCCATATGGGCGCTGCTTTAAGATCAGCAATTCCACTTCTGATCCAGCTCTCTGTTATGGCCTGCGAAAGCAGTAGAAGATGGCCCAAGTCCTTGGGCCCCTGCAGCCATATAGGAAGACCCAGAGGAAGCCCCTGGCTCCTTGCTTCAGATAGGTGTACCTCTGGCCGTTGCGACCAATTAGGGAGTGAACCAACAGATGGAAAACCTCTCTCTCTCTCTCTCTCTCTCTCTCTCTCTCTCTCCTTCTCTCTGTGTGTAACTCTGACTTTCAAATAAATAAATAAATCTTAATTTAAAAAATAGGGGCCTGCGCTGTGGCACAGCGGGTTAACGCCCTCGCCTGAAGTGCCGGCATCCCATATGGGCACTAGTTCTAGTCCCAGCTGCTCCTCTTCCAATCCAGCTGTGGCTGTGCAGTGGCCTGAGAAAGCAGTAGAAGATGGCCCAAGTCCTTGGGCCCCTGCACCCATGTGGGAGACCTGGAGGAAGCTCCTGGCTCCTGGCTTCGGATTGGTGCATCTCCGGCCATTGTGGCCAATTGGGAAGTGAACCGGTGGATGGAAGACCTCTCTCTCTGTCTCTACCTCTCTCTGTAACTCTGCCTTCCAAATAAATAAAATAAATCTTCAAAAAAGGGGGGGAGTCAGAGAGAGAGAGAGGGTGAGATTTTCCATCTGCCTGCTCACTCATCAATGGCTACAACAAGCATACTGGGCCAAGCTGAAACCAGGAAACAGTAAGTCCATTTGGGTCTCTGACATGGGTGGCAGGGGCCCAAGGACGTGGCTTGTTTTCCTCTGCCTTTCCAGGTGTAACTGCAGAGATCTTAGTTGTAAGAGGAACAGCTGGGACTGAAACTCTTGTTCCAATATGGGATGCCAGGGTCGCAGGTGGTGGTTTAACTTGTGCCACGTGCTGGCCTCAAAACGAATACTTTTTAGTTGATTCTTTATGAAACCATGATTTCTGAATATAGAGTTAATTTTGCTTCTTCCTCTTCAGTCCTCATGTATTTTCGTTTTGATATTGATTAAATGCCCCGGCTGGAACTTCCAGCACAGCACTGAGCAGAAGCAGCAAGAGCAGATATTCTTGTCTTGTTTCTGGAAGTTGTTAGTCTTTCACCATAAAACATGATATTTGTTGTTGGCTTCAACAGATGGCCTTTTGAGGAAGTTCCCTTTTACTAGACTTCCTGGGAAAAATTCCTCTAGTCATAGTGTATAATCACTTTGACATCGGTGAGATTTCGTTTGCTAGTGTTTTCCTGAGGATGTTGCATCTATATTCATAAGGGATATTGGCCTACAGTTTTCATCCTTTTCAATGCCTTCATCTGCTTTTGACATTTGGGGGATAACAACCTCATAAAGTGCATTATGAAGTGCTCTTTCTTCCTCTGTGTTTTGGAACAGTTAGTGAAGGATTGGCTTTAGTCCTTCCTCAAATGTTTCACCAGTGAAGCCATGGAGTCCTGTCCTTTTCTGTTTTGAAGGCCTTTCAGGTTTTTTTGTTTTGTCTAGAAAATTTAAGAGCTGACATTGTGGGAAAACAGGTTAAGCCACTGCTTCAAAGCTGGCATTCTATATCCAAGGGCCTGAGAACGGAGTGTAAAATGGCCCAAGTACCTGGGCCCCTACCATCCATGTAGGAGACCTGGATTAAGTTCCTGTCTCCTGGCTTTAGCCTGGCCTACACCTGGCTGTTGCAGTCATCCGGAGAGTAAACCAGCAGGTGGAAGATCTCTCTCTCTTTCCTCCCCTCTCTGTCATCCCACCTTTGCAATAAATACATATTTTAAAAATATGAAATTAATGTCTTTACTTTTTATAGGTCTACTCAGGTTTTCTAGATTAATGCCAACTTCGTTCAATAGTATGTTAAAACTTTGCTCCTATATATCTCTTTCCCCTACCTTCATGGTGCTGTAATCAGAAATTACACTGTGTGTTCATTGTATGTTCAATATTTTTTATTTATTTATTTTTTATTTTTTTGACAGGCAGAGTGGACAGTGAGAGAGAGAGACAGAGAGAAAGGTCTTCCATTGCTGTTGGTTCACCCTCCAATGGCCGCTGTGGCCAGCACGCTGTGGCCGGCGCACTGAGCTGATCCGATGGCAGGAGCCAGGTGCTTCTCCTGGTCTCCCATGGGGTGCAGGGCCCAAGCACTTGGGCCATCCTCCACTGCTCTCCTTGGCCACAGCAGAGAGCTGGCCTGGAAGAGGGGCAAGCGGGACAGAATCCGGCGCCCCGACCGGGACTAGAACCCGGTGTGCAGGCACCACAAGGCGGAGGATTAGCCTATTGAACCGCGACACCAGATTATGTTCATTATTTTTTTAAAAGATTTATTTATTTATTTATTTATTTGAAAGGCAGAGCCACAGAGAAAGAGGTGTAGACAGAGAGAGAGGTCTTCCATCTGCTGGTTCACTCCCAAAATGGCCACAATGATGGGCTGAACCAGCTGATGCCAGGAGCTTCATCCAGGTCTGCCACGTGGGTGGAGGAGCCCAAGAACTGGGATCACCTTCTGCTGTTTTCCCAGGTCTGTTAGCAGGGAGCTGGACTGGAAGTAGAGCAGCTGGGACATGAACTGGCATTCCTATGGCAGGCAGGCAGCTGCTTAACCTGCTGTGCCACAACTCTGGCCCCTGAATGTTCATTTTTAAAAGAGATTTTTTTTTATTCATATGAAAGAGCAACAGAGAGCAGGCGTGTGTGCATGAGAGCGAGAAAGCGAGAGCACGAGCAAGAGCGCGAGAGAGAGCCAGCCCTGCTGGTTCACTCCCCAAGTGACTGCAACAGCTGGGACTGGGGCCCACCAGCACCAGAACTTAGGACTTCATCTGGGTCTCCCACATGTGTGGCAGGAGCCCAGATACTTGGGCCATCATTTACTGCTGTCACACATGCCTTTGCAGGGAGCTGGACCAGAAACAGAATAGCTGGGGCTGGAGCCAGTGCTCTGATACAGGATACAAGCTGCCACAGCAGCACCCTAAGTTACTGCACCATAATAATAACCCCACTGTATGTTCATTAACATAGATAAATTGATCTATGTAGTTGTCTTTTATATCAGATATAAAACAAAGGAGTTATAAGTGAGGATATGAAGTAAAAAACTCATTCATCACTGAAGGGAATGCAAAATGGCAAAGATACCAAGATATCCTTTAGTTAGTGAAAAATAGATGAACTGGTACATCCTGACAATAGAATGTTGATCAACCATAAATAAATGTGCTATCAAGCCATGAAAAGACTGAGGGAAAACTTACATGAATATTACTGAGTAAAAAGACAATTCTGAAAATGTTACACACTACATGTATACAACTATCTGACATTCTGGAAAAGCGAAACTATGGAGATAGTAGAAAGTCAGTGGTTGTCATGAGTGATGGGGAAGGGAGGGGAGAAGTCACACCAGAGAGGATTTTTAGGTCAGTGAAACACCTTACATGATGTTGTAATCATGTAATCAATCAATACACAATGTGTCATTGTGTATTGATTGATAATATACATAACACTGGGAGTGAACCCTAATATAAACTATAATCTTTGGGTGACAATGATTGGCCAGTCTCAGATCATCTACAAAATCTCTAAGTGTGGACCCTGTTAAAAGAGGAGACTGTGTTTTTAGGGTCAGGTAAATCTTTTTCTGTGAATATAAAACTGCTCTAAAAACAAAACTCATTGGAAAAATGAATATTTGTATTGATGCCTTTTATATTTACTTATTCATATTTACCTTTACCAGTTTCTTTATTTCCTATTATGTGTACTGTCTTCTCATTTCATCTCAAGGAGATCCTTTAGCATTTTTATGGTGCAGGCCTGCAAATGACAAGCACTCAAGATTTCATGTATCTAGGAATATCTTTAAAAATCTTTCATTTTTTGAAGGATACTTTTGTTAGGTATAGAATTCTTGATTGAATCATTCTTCTCTCTGCAAGTGTTTTGAGTATGTCATCCCATCACTTTTCTTCTTTTTTTCCCCATTGCTTTCAATTTTCATATATTCTAACAAGCAATCACTGTTAACCTTACAGTAGGGCTCCTGTGTCAGGTGTTCCTTCTCATGGGCTACTTTCAAAATTCTGTTTTCCTTTGGACAGTTTAGTTATGATACATTTAGGAACTTGTCTCTTTGAGTGCAATTTACTTGGAAATCACTAGGCTTCATGGGTGTGTAGATCAATAGTTTTCATCAAATTTGGGAAGTTTGAACTATTGTTTTTTCACATATTCTTTTTTACCTCTTTCTCTCTCTTCTCTCCTAAACTCCTAACATATACCTGCCCTGGCACTTTTTTCTTCAGTTTTCTTCTTTCTGATTTTTAAGCCCAGTAATTTCAATTGTATAGTTCACTGATTCTATCTTGTGCCTGCCCAAATCTACTTTTGAGCCCTTCTAAGGAATGGTTTATTTGTTTGAATTCCAGAATTTCAATTTGATTCATTTTTATAATATGTTTCTTTATTATTTCTAGTCTATATTTAGTGAGTCATTTGTCTCATCCTGTCCTTAGGTTCTTTATACATGATTTCCCTTAACTCTACACAGTCTAATCTCTGGGTTTCCTCAGGGATATTTTAAAATTTATTTGCATACATTGAGATTTGGTTGTTACTGTTTAAAACTAAACAGTTCAAATATTATAATGGAGCAACTCTAAATCTATTTCTCATTCCTACAAGGTTGCTGCTTGCTGACTATTGTGGTGGTTGTTTGTTAGTACAATGACTTTTCTAAACCAGATCTGGAAAACATTTATTGTTTGTCATGGATAACCATTTAAATATCTGTTCAGCTAGCTTAGTGGTCAGATAATGATTGGATAGAGATTCCTGCATGCCTAGAGTCACAAAATCTCCCACTTTTGTTCCCAAGAAATATGCCTTCAATTCTGAACCACTGTAGTTTATGACTCTACCTTAGCCTTCACAGAGCCTTATAAGTCAGAGTGGAGACCCTTGGGATTTATAGGCCTCTCTTTACAGACCACTTTTGAGCATGCACATAGTTCTGAGAATATACATCGCCTTACAGTCTCTAGAAATAATATGCCAGATCTTTGGAAAGCCCTTATAAACATCTCACTCTTCAATCTGCTCCACAGCTTTTTAGATAGTCTACATATTTTACTCTGCTATCACTCATAACTTCAGGTTGCATAGAATAAAATATTTGCCTGTTAATATTTTAGATAAATGTCCCCCAATCCCTGCTACCACAATCCAAAATCAGCTTTAGCATTAAAATAGCTTGGAGTCAGGTGACATAAAGTTTAGTCTTTTGAGCTGGTCTTACAGGAAGCCATCAGATCGGCATAAAAGAAAGTCTGATCCACATCCTATAGTACCAGGAAGTACAGCAGTTGTTTTCCATGCTTCATCTCAGCTGGGAACAAGAGGTGTTACTGGGATTAATTAAAATGCCATAAAACTTTCTGTTTCTATTAAAATTTAACCATTGTTCTTGAGTGAGCACTCCCTGGAGTGCTGCAAGACTTCAGATAATTTCTAGATTCCCCCAAAATAGTAAATTCTCATATTTTTCTTTGCTTTTGTGAGGTGAAGAATTTTGGAATTCCTTCTTCCATTTATTGCTGACATTTAGTATTTCACAAATTTCCACTGCCCCAGTCTCATTCTTTTTATTTTTAACTAACATTTTCTGAAAGAGTTCTTGTGACTGGCTTCCCTGGTCCTAATTAGAATTCATTTTGATCCAGCAACAACACTCCCCATTCTTTAGGATAGAGTGTAAATCTCATTAGGGTACACAGGCCGGGCTCCTGACTCAATCCACCATGAGCCACAACAGTTTTAATACTACAACTGGGTCTTCCCAGGTTTTCCATTCTCTCAGCCTCTCTGATTTTGTTTATGAAGTATAAATGCCTGCAATTTGATTTCTTTCTTTTTCCTCCACTATTCACACCTCTGCAATACCTCTACAAAAAGCTTCCCATACTCACTTACAGGTTTACATAGCCTTCCTGGGTGTCCAGTTCTATCTCAGTAATGTACTTGGTTGATGGAATTGTGTAAAGATTAAGTTTATATATACAAAGTATGCATCTACATAACTACATAACTATTATACTCAGCATCACACTGAGTGCTAACTATTGGATTGGCATATCTGCCCATACCACACAGTGAGTGGCATGTGGGAAGAGACTCTATTACACCTTTAGATTCATAGCACCTAGCACCATATTGGACACATATCCCCTACATCTGTTTTAAGAATTTTTAAAATTATTTTTTAATTTTAAATTTTAACTGTACCTATTTATGGAGAATGGTATGATAATTCAATATATGTATTCAATGTACTACAATTTCTTTTAATGTTTATTTATTTGAAGGACAGAGCATCAAAGAGAGAGATAGGGAAAGAGAGGGAGAGAGAGAGTGCGAGAGAGCAAAAGAAAGAGAGAGGGAGAGAGAGCGAGCGAGGGAGCCAGCGCACTTCTATTCACTGGTTCATTCCCCAAATGACTGTAACCACCAGGACGAGGTCAGGCCAAAGCCAGGAGCCTAGAACTCCAACCTGGTTTCCCACATGAGTGACAAGGTCCCAAGCATTGGGTTATCATAGCTACCTTTCCAGGTCCATTAGCAGGAAGTTGGATTGGAAGCAGAGCAGATGGGACTCAAACTGGTGTTTGAATGCGGGATGCAGCAGGTTAATTCACTATGTCATGACACCAGCCCTTCATTTACATTTTAAAATCCATGAAAGCAGGGTGCATATTACAATTGATGAAACCTAACAATTCTGTCAGTCTGACAGGAATCAACATAGTTGTCATTGCCTGGACATAAGAAAACTTAACTATAATCATCCATGATTTACCAACTTATAACTAAGTTTTATGGGTTGCGGCAACTAAGTGTGCCGAGTTTTACTACTGTTTTGCTTTGTTTCAAAAATGGTACAGCATAATTTTTCTAGAATGAAAAGTTACCTTGTGTGTATTGAAAACACCAATGGGGCATAAAATTTGTATTAATGAAGGAAGTATTTATCTTTAAGGAATAATCACAATTTAATTTTATTGTGTTGCTAAATAACCCAACACCAACTGTTTTATCATGCTTCAGAAAATAATAAGCTTAATGGATTGTTTATATGACTGAGTTTCTCACAATAGAACAAATTTTGAGACAATGAGAAGCTGGTATGATCACTCTTTGAAGCATTATCATTGAGGCATCAAACATCATTTTATCAGAAACATTCTATTGTCCTAAACTTTTATTCACATGCAGTTTGATAGAAGAGAATATGTAATGTGTATGCTACAGTGTAACTTGAAAGTTTATATTTTTCAGATGAATATAAAAGTGATATTATTTTAATATCAAGGATTTTTTTTACAGATAGAGTTAGTGAGAGAGAGATAGAGAGAAAGGTCTTCCTTCCGTTGTTTCACCCCCCAAATGGCTACTACGGCCGGAGCTATGCTGATCCGAAGCCAGGAGGCAGGTGCTTCCTCCTGGTCTCCAACGCGGGTGCAGGCGCCCAAGTGCTTGGGCCATCCTCTACTGCCCTCCCTGGCCACAGTAGAAAGCTGGACTGGAAGAGGAGCAGCCGGGTCTAGAACCTAGTGCCCATCTGGGATGCCGGTGCTGCAGGCAGAGGATTAGCCAAGTGAGCCACAACACTGGCCCCAGTATCTCAGATTTTATGGAAGAGGGTAACACTACCACAGTTACCTTGTTGTTATTTATTGGATTAGGAAGTGATCAAGATCACCAGCACTGGATCTGCTGCACAGAATTGCCTTTGACAAAAGTCTTAATCTGTTGGAATCTCTGCCTTTTCACCTGTAAGGATGTTGGTGTTATGTCACTTATCAACCAGTAAGAATTAAATATACACACACTTAATTATTGAGTTTTGGGCCCATGTATTCAATGACAAAGTGAATTCATATTTAGCTGACATCAGGATTTAAAAAATAATATGATTTTATCTGGGACATGCTCAATCGGACTTGCCCCAAATGATGGAGTTAGAAACGTGCCAGGGGATTCCAATACAATCCCATCAAGGTGGCATGTACCAAGGCCATCTCACTAGTCCAAATGATCAATTTCAGTTCACAGTTGATCACACTGATGGGTCTAGGAGTCAAAGGGATCACACAAACAAGACTAGTGTCTGCTAATACTAACAGATAGAATCAAAAATGGAGAGAATGATCCAATATGGGAAGTGAGATACACAGCAGACTCATAGAAGGGCTGATGTCCTAAATAGCACTGTGGCCTCAGAATCAGCCCTTAAAGCATTCGGATCTGGCTCAAGAGCACATGAGAATATTTTAGACATGGAAAGCCAAGACACTCTGGAAAAAAAAGAAGACCTAAATGAAAGATCTCTGCGAGTGAGATCCCAGTGGAAAGTACGGGGCCATCAAAGAAGGAGGAGGTACCTTTCTCTGAAGGGAGGAGAGAACTTTCACTTTGACGATGACCCTGTCAGAATAAGATCAAAGTCGGTGAACCCTAAAGGCTTCCATAGCCTCGGCAACTCATGACTAGAGCCTAGGGAGATTACTGATGCCATAAACAAGAGTGTCAAATTGTTAAATTAACATCAGGAGTCACTGTGTACTTATGTCTCATGAGGGATCTGTCCTTAATGTGTTGTTCAATATGAAGTAATGCTATAATTAGTACTGAAACAGTATTTTTACACTTTGTTTTTCTGTGTGGATGCAAACTGATGAAATCTTTACTTAGTATATACTGAATCGATCTTCTGTATATAAAGATCATTGAAAATGATTAAAAAAAAACCTTGGTGTTAAATTGGAAATTTCATAGATAATTAATCAATTCTTTAAAAAAAATCATGTAGGATCTCTGTCCTTAATGTGCTGTACATTGTGAATTAATACTATAACTAGTACTCCAACAGTATTTTCACTTTGTTTCCCTATGTGAGAGCAAACTGTTGAAATCTTTACGTAATATGTACTAAACTGATCTTTTGTATATAAAGAGAATGGAAAATGAATCTTGATGTGAATGGAAGGGGAGAGGGAGAAGAAAGGGGAGGGTTGCGGGTGGGAGGGAAGTTATGGGGGGGAAGCCATTGTAATACATAAGCTGTACTTTGGAAATTTATATTCTTTAAATAAAAGCTTTATATAAAATTTTACATGATTTTAATGAATTTGAAGATTTTAAAGAAATGTTTGGTATTCATCTTTATATATTTGAAAGGTACAATTACACACATACACATACACATACACATACACAATTCTTCCATCAGTTGGTTCCCTCCCCAATAGCCGTAATAGCAAGGGTTGGACCAGGCTCAAGCAAGAAGCCACAAACTCCATCTCTGACTCCAATGTGGGTGGCAAGGACTGAAATCAGATACTCCAGTATGGAATAGGGTTCCAAAGTGGCAGCTTAACCTGCTTTTCAACAGCATCCATCCTGATAAGAGCTTTTTTGCACAGATAAAAAAGGAGCATGTTCAATTATTTTTCAGTCACTTGGAATTGCCTATACTCTAAGTTTTTTGCTTATTTGTTTCAACTTTCTTGTATGGCTTCGGTAGATTCAGGATTGGGAGACAGCAACCACTTGACTATTATTATGAATTAGTTCCTTCCTCAGAGTTAGAATTGGGGTCAGGGTGCTTGTTCCAACCGCCTGAAAAACTGAAAGCAAAATATGGACAACTGTCATTTTTGGAGCAGACTATGCTTCAATGGCCCTCATGTTTGTGTCCGCTGAAAATTCCTTTACTGAAATTGTACCCACCAAGGGGGAGGAGGAATACATTTCGGAGGTGAGTAGGACATGGGGGCAGGGTCCTCATGGGTAGGGTTGTACCTTATAAAGAGGCTTTTCTGACACCTAAGGAGCAGTAAGAAGGTTTATCTCTACAAGCCAGGAAGCAAGTCCTCATTAGACACTGAATGCTGGTGTCTTTATCTTGGACTTCTCAGTATCCAGAGCTGTAAGAATTAAATTTCTGTGTTTATCAGCCACCAGTTTGTGGTGGGTTTTTATCACAGCCTGAATGCACTAAGGCAGAAGCAATTTCTGTAGTACAGATGAGAAGGTAAATTAGGATTGCAGTAACAGTAATGATAAAATCTAGAAGGCAGTTATTAGCATCCACGTGCCTTAAATGATTTCTTTAAATGAAATCAGGGCTCACTGGCATTAGAAAAGTCATCTGAGAGGCATTTATTATCAAAAAGAGGTGAAATAACTCATTAATCTGTAGAACTGTGCACAGCAAGATAATAATCACAAAGTCCAAGACATTTTTCATAAGAAAGGTTTTATCTCTGTTATTCAAAATAGACTGTAATCACTTTAGTACTTAATTTTCAAAGTACTTTTGAAGAACTTATGAAGTCATGTTCCTATATGAAGGATTTTATCTTTTCTTTAACAATATAGTTATCTGATTATGAATGTAACACTACTGCAGCATTCTGTTTCTAAACCATGATTTTCAAAAGTTCCTGTTATGTGCATGCCTGCAGTGAATATCCCTGCAACACGAATTCAATTTACAGTTGGTTAAGTAGGTCTGGAGGACAATGACTATGTGGGATTTTAATGTAAAATGGCTTTTGTGATTTTAAATTTTAAAAGTTTTCACTCATTTCAGCATTATGAGACCTTGTGTGGTCACACTCTTAGTTGTAGCAAATATATAGGTATATACATTTTTTAAGTCTTTAAAGTAAATATGATATAATTTGAAAATACTTTTAGCCAATATATATCTATATATCTATTATCTATATCTGTCTTTCATCTATAATACATAAAGGCAGAGAGACCCAGAGAGTGAGAGAGAGAAGAGAAAGAGAAAGCGAAAGAGAGAGAGAGAGAGAGAGAGAGAGAGAGAAAGAGCGAGAGCGAGCTAGCACCAATGCAGTGGTTCACACCCCAGATGCTCACAGTGGCCAGTGGGCTGAATTTGGGAGCTGGAATCTCAGTCCCACTTACTTGAGGGGGCAGGGACCCACTTATTTGAGCCATCATTTTGACCTCCCAGAGTCCTCAGTAGCACAAAACTTAAATCAGGAGCCAGACAGAGTCCAAGGACTTCAGTGTAAGATGTGGGTACCTTAACTAGCATTTTATCCACTAGGACCAGTGTGATTCTGACTTATCTGGTATTGTAGAGCACACTCCTAAAATTTTTCTGTTACTGCTTCAAATAGTATTTGACCAAGGAAAAAATCATCAACTGTCACAAATGCTTAAAAAGAAAGACTCCTAAGTTAATTCTTAATACTTTCCTTCCAGTAATCTACTCAATGCTGTTAAACTTTATAAACTTTATGTTAATAATTATTCTGCCTTATATTACATTTTTATAAACCCCCTTTATTTAAAAACGATACAGCACTTTTATCTAAAGGCACTCTTCTAATACTGACATTATAAAAATATTTCTGTATTTAACTAGAGGACATCTTATCATATTTTCATTCAAAAATTATTTTCAAAATAATTGATTTTGAGATGTTTAAGCAAAATAAAATAGAAGCTAGTAAGAATCTTTTAAAATCTAAGCATACACATAACACTTAGCAACCTAAGTGTTGCTAAAAGTCAGTGGTTGGTGGGACCAGTGCTGTGGCATAGAAGGTAAAGCCGCTACCTGCAGTTCCTGCAACGCATATGGGTGCCAGTTCGAATCCCAGCTGCTCCACTTCTGATCCAGCTCTTTGCTATAGCCTGGGAAAGCAGTGGAGGGTGGCCAAGTCCTTGGGTTCCTACATCCACATGGGAAGCCCAGAGGAATATCCTGGATCCTGGCTTCAGATGGGCACAGCTCCAGCAGTTGTGGCCATCTGGGGAATGAACCAGTGGATGGAAGACCTCTCTCTCTTTCTTTCTCTCTCTGCCTCTGCTCTCTGTAGCTCTGACTTTCAAATAAATAATTAAATCTTTTTTAAAAAGTCAAGTAGGAAGTCTTCCCAGAGTAATTTCAGTCATACAATGCAGAAGTCATCAAAAGGTGTCTGATGGTATTTCTTTGGGTTACTCATTTGCAGACTCAATGGCTCACAAGGCTGCCAATATTCAGCCTTCCCTTTTAGGACCTCTAATCCTAACAGCTACAAAGGAAGCCTTAACTCCTCAATATACCCTGGAAGAAGATATCTGGGCCAAATTCAGGGAAATATCACAAGCAGGATGGTATCAGTGAGAGGAGACAGTATACCTCCCACAGGCATTACAATGGAAAATTATAAAGGATTGCACAATCCCAGCTATTTTAGTAGAGACAGACTTAATGTCTGCTGGAAAGGTTCTGACACAAACTATCCAAAGAATCTGCCAAAATTGCACCCTGTGAACCACAAATAATCCTTAGAGATCCTCACTGCTACCTTTAATTAAACCCATGCAGAGGAAGGGAATTTAGGCTGCGGGTGATTGGCAAACAGATTTTATGCAGCTATTACCCTCTCAAAGCTGTAAATACCTACTTATCTTTATAGATGCTTTTACTGGATGGGTAGAGGCTTTTCCAACCAGGGCCTGAAAGAGCTCAGTACAAGGCCAAAATACTCCAAAAAGAAGTTATCCTCAACTTTGGCATCACAATTTTACTACAAGGTTACAACAGGCCCTCTTTCATTTTCCAGATTACACAAGAGATTTCCAAAGACTTAAGGAAAACCTGGTATTTTAACTGTGCTTGGAGACCTCAGTCTGCAGCTAAGGTAAAAAGGGCTAATCAGATCCTAAAGAGAAATATATTCAAACTTTTTCAGGAAAGAAACCAAAACTGGCTTTTAGTTTTGCCCATTACCCTGCTCAAATTTAGGATAAGGCCCACTTTCCAGCTCTCCCTAAAACCCTCAGATGCTTAATGGAAGGCCTTCCTCCATTCAAACATCCTAGTAGAAACAGAAACATAACACGGTCAAGCACTTCCTTTAGCTCAATTTCAACAGGCAATTCAAGATCTTGGGCTTCAAACAGACCAAGATGTCAGCCCATTCCACCTATATGGATCTGGAAACAAGATGCTACTTAAAAACCTAGAAGGATGGCTCCCCCAGTTCCCAAATCACTGATGTGTGGATAGGACTACATTCTGACGTTTGACACCTACAGCAGTAAAGGTGCATGGCATCCCCAGCAGGATCCACTATACAAAGCCACATTGTTCTGAATACCAAGATAATTCTGGACCAAAGGGGACTTGGTCAACAGGACCCCTGGATGGTTTATGCCTACTCTTTAAAATAAATGCAGATAAGTAAAGATGCCCTCCGATAACTGTTCTTTTCTCTCCCGCTAATCTGCTTCTTACCCACACTCCTAGTTAATATTTCACTCTTTATCAGGTCACATGAGACCATAGTTGATTACTAGCCAAGACTTCCTATAGCTGTTCTTGTTGGATTTCTTTAGAGGTACGTGGTTCACCTGGACAGGCACGGCTGACCTCTATAAAGGAGACAGAGGGGCTCAGATATTATTCAGTTCCTACTGGGTATCAGAGGGTATACGTATCAGTCCAAAAGGACAGGATCTTACTCCCAGTGAAGGAGCTATATATAGGTCTCCGTAGAGGCTACAGCACTCCTCTGCCTCAATTTACCTGAGTTTTCTCAAAGATATCTGGTGGGATCCCTAAACGACTCTTGCTGTAACTTCACAATCACTATACATAATAATAATTGGACATTCTCCCTCAAGCCCCTCTTGATCCTCTCTCTTCTTTCATTTCTGACAAACATATCCAAGATATAGTGGCTCAACTGTACTTAGAGCCCTTGTCATATAGGCACCTAGCTCTGATGGCCAACTCCTGTTGAGATAGCAATGGAATTGATAATTACTCCCTCATTCAAGAAGATGACAAAATAGCCTGGACTTACGTTGATACCACCTGGCTTGTAACGCTCTGGGATGATCAAATAATGCTTCCTACAGTAAAACCTTTTGTTTCAGTCCACTAATTTCAGCATCCTCTGCTGTCACAATTTTCCAAATATATTGTAAATCAAAAACTCCAATTTAATATACATCACCTGTCAGAATGTCTCTGCCTCTGGAACTTTTGGCTACCAATGCTACCTCACTAAATGAATAGGGCTATGCATGCTTTCCTATGTTTTATCTGCTAAATCTATTGCCAGTGCCTCAGCCCCATATCGACTCCCTTAAATACTATTTTCAGAGTCTGTAAAAGAGTTGCCCTCATCCCTATCCTGAAGAGAATTCACCCCCCTTCCAGGGCTGGGGTAGCAGGAATTGCTAGAGGGGAAAGTGGGGCAGTTTTATCAAGTATGTTTTTTCTGTAACAGAACACCCAGGTGGTCATGAAGTAAGGCTTTCAGCTGATCTTGTCAGACAATATGACTGGCCCTCTGGACATGCTATATACTCTTTTCCCAGGTCACCCTCAAGCACCATCAAACAGATAGTAAGAGAAGAATACTCACAACCAACTCTGTGACCACATGCCAGTTGAAGAAACTACCGAAGACAAATCTCCACTCCTCCTGTCCCCATAAGACTACGTGTTACTTCTCTTGAGAGGGGAATGTTATTTAAGAAGGTAGAAATAAGTTTGTGCATATGAAAGGGGATAGAGTGAAAAGAAAGGAATCAAAATATCGAAGCCTCAGAAGCAAGCCTTGGAAGCAACCCAGCATTTGACACAACCGTGTCCTGCCATTATCCCCACGTAACTTCATAGGTTGTCCCAGCCTTCTACCATGGAAAAAATCCTCAAATAATCAACTCTGCCTGGCAGCCTTTACAATCTCTTTTCAAATGTTTACAATGTGCATCACATCTGGGATTTACATGTATTCAACAATAAAACTGTTTTGTTTTCCTTCTAGTTTATTGAGAAGATTCCTGGGCTAGGAAGAAATTTTATATTTTAATTACACTTCTTCAATAATAATAGTTCTGAGCAAGTCTTGGACTAGGAGCAAAACTGAATAGCAATTTAGGAAAGAAAAGTGGCAGTATCTGTGAAAATATATTTAACTTAACAAATGATTATGAATATCTACTTTCATATTTGTTCCCCAAAATAAAGGGTATCCTCTATATCTAAATCTAATCCATATCTATATCTATCTATGATATATATATATGTGTGTGTGTTTATCACATATATGTGTATATATATGTGAATAAATACGTGTTTTAAACTTGGCTGGCGCTGTGGCTCACTAGGCTAATCCTCCGCCTGCGGCACCAGCACACGGGGTTCTAGTCCTGGTCAGGGCGCCGGTCACTCCTCTTCCTGTCCAGCTCTCTGCTGTGGCCCGGGAGGGCAGTGGAGGATGGCCCAAGTCCATGGGACCTGCACCCACATAGGAGACCAGGAGGAAGCACCTGGCTCCTGCCATCAGATCAGCGCAGTGCGCCGGCCGCAGCACCCCGGCCGCAGTGGCCATTGAGGGGTGAACCAACTGAAAAAGAAGACCTTTCTCTCTGTCTCTATCTCTCACTGTCCACTCTGCCTGTCATAAATTAAAAAAAAGTGTTTATTCTTTAAAAAGTTTTCTATTTACTAATAATTGCCCAATGAATAGTCTCTTTCATAAAACGATGTTTTTCAGTCTTTTTCCATTTTTACTCAGTATATTAGAAGTTTCTATTGTCCTGCTTATTAATCCTCACCTACTGAAAGGCATGAGTTGAAAATATTTTTAAATCTATTCCTTGTTATAATTTTGCTTAGATCGTCTGGCTGTACTATGCATTTTGATGAACCACACATATCTCTACTTTCCTCTTTGGCTTTCAACATTTGAGAAAGTAAACATACCTTCTTAGTCCAACATTAAATTATTTCTCATTTATGCTGAAATTTTTGTAGTCTTACTTCTTATTTTTACCATGGCCATATCACAACATTTGGGGAAGCAGTGTAATAGAAATATAACCATTGTTTTTCAAAATACTTGTAGATTAGTCCAGCCTGCAAGAATCTTAAACTCTGTTCTTGGTGGAGGATGGAAGTTTTTTTTGTTAGTCTGTTTCTAATGACTTATAAAAGGAAATGACTTGCAAAAAGAAAGGAAAGTGCTATGTTTTCAGAGTTTATATGTTTTGAGTAGAAGCACAGATTTTAAAATGTTGAATACTGCTGCTGAATATAGGAACTTTTCAAATGAACATTACCAAATTTTCTTTAAAAGCAGATCTGAATTTCATCCTTTGAAAACTAACTCAGTAAGTCTGAAATAAGGCCCAAGGATTTCAAATATGTGTTTTATGGAAGCAGATCACATAATCTGGAGTTTCAGCCTGGGTTAACAAATACTGTGAGAAACATTATTTGATCACCGATGTTAGGGATCTTCAAAAAAGTCCAGAAGAAAGGAATTAAAAGACAAAAATATAAACTGTATTTCTAGCTCCCTCAAGTTCAAGATACTTTTTTGTAAACTGTGATAATTATGTGGATCAGATAGTCTCTTTTCAAACTGATGTCTTATCCTTCTATACATCTCAAACCTGATCCTTTTCAGATATGTTATAACAAGTATGAGTTGATTTTGTTGTTAAAAATCAGAATCCTTGTATAGTTTTTTTCATAATACGTAAATATATAATACATGAATGTCCATGAACTTTTGAAGACTTCTTATATGGAAAATGTGTATGAAATACTGTTCATGGATTTGAAAAGAATTTTTTTTTTACTAAACTAATCTTATATTTTAAAGATTTATTTATTTATTTGAAAGTCAGAGTTACACAGAGAGAGGAGAGGCAGAGAAAGAGGGAGAGAAGTCTTTCCATCGGATTGTTCACTCCTCAGTTGGCCTCAAAGGCCAGAGCTGCACCAATCCGAAGCCAAGAGCCAGGAGCTTCTTCCAGGTCTCCCACGTGAGTGCAGGAGCCCAAGGACCTGGGCCATCTTGTACTGCTTTCCCAGGCCACAGTAGAGAACTGGATCGGATGTGGAGCAGCTGGCTTTTGAACTGGTGCCCATATGGGATGCCGGCGCTTCAGGCTAGGGCGTTAACCCAGGGCCCCACAGCACCAGCCCCTATATTTTAATTTTTAATTCCATTTTCCCAAACGTGTTTTAAAGATTCTTCATATAGCTGATTAGAGCATTGAGAATTTCTTGATGCCTGAGACTTATATAAAAAGATGAAACACATACTTTTTTAAATTTTAAAATGTATGCATTAAGAGGCAAATAGAGTGAGACAGAGAAGGAGAGTTCCTATCTACTGGTTTACTGTCCCAATGCCTGCAGGAGGTAGGAGGGCTGATTGGGAGCTAGGAACCCAATCTAGTCTCCCACATAATTGGCAGTACTTCAACCATTTGAACCATCATCACTGTTCCTAGTGTCTGCACTGGCGCAAGCTGGAACTGAGAGCCAAAGGTAAGTATCAAACACAAGCACTTCAATTACATACGAGGGCATCCCAACCAGTAGCCTAGTATTAGAACAAACGCTTGCCAACACATCCTTCTAACTGATGAGGTACCATGTACTTTTGGCCAGGACTTCAGCTAGTACACATGTGTGCATATACATGGAACTGATTCTCACAGTGAATAAAGAAGCCAAAATAGGGACCAGCACTGTGGCAAAGCGGGTAAAGCCGCTGCCTGCAGAGCTGGCATCTCATATGGGTGCGGATTCAGGGTCCGGCTGCTCCACTTCCAATCCAGATCTCGGCTAACATGCCTGGGAAAGCAGAAGATGGCCCAAGTGCTTGGGCCCCTGAACCCACATGGAAGAGCCCGAAGAAACTCCTGGCTCCTGTCTTCGATCCACCCAGCTCCAGCCTCTCTCTCTTTCTCCCTTTTTCTCTCCCTCTCTCTCTCTCCCTTCCTGCCTCTGCCTCTTTGTAACTCTGTCTTTCAAATAAATAAATCATTTTTTTTAAGTCAAAAGATTCTCTTCTTACCTTAGATATATGTTAGTGAGGGTTTTGTTCCTCTATAATAAATGCTTTATCAACAGGCCAGCCCACTGCAGTGGCTAGCAATGTGGTAAGCCTGGGCTTCAGAAGAGCCCTGGCAGCTCTGCCAGCCAAGAGTTGAACCACTGGAAATGGAACTGCCCTGGAGTCTAAGGACGCCTAGGTCAGAGCCACAGATCTTGCTGGCTCCAAGTTGAAGAGCCCTTCACTGGGCCCAGCTTCCAAAGTGACCACTGCTTCTGAGGGTGTGGCCAAGTAGGTCAGTAACATTGTAGGCAGAAGATGCCATCTGCCTTTATATCTGGCCAGCTCTCCTCCCAGGCCAACTAGGTAATGAAGTCAACAGGGTGCCTTCCCCAAGAGGTTCACACCTCTCTTAGGATGTCCCCCATGTGAAGAGATAGATAAGTCTGGGCCTCCTAACTGACAAGGCCTTAAAGCCCACCAGATTATTATTAAGCCCTTCTGTCAGTTTCTACTTGCCTCTCAATTGGAGAACCTAGTCGTAGTTTAGATAGTAGCTCTCTTAGGTTCTCCAATAATGACTCTGTCTTTTGTTCTAGACCCTATCTAGCCCATCTGGGGCCTCATTCCTTTGTAATCATAGCCTCTCTATTCTCACCCTGTCTTTTATACTACCGTGTCTGTGTTTAAGTGTTTACAGGAGGTGATAATGGAATGAACCAAGGCCTTCAGCAACCAGGTGGTCAACCAAATGCTGCTGCTGCTGCTACAGGGATATACTTGGCTCCCTGCCCATGAGACAGTAGCTTGAGATGTCGTTCCATGCCAGTGAAGAGTACCTCATTGCCCCATGTCAGCAGGAAGTAGCTTTAAAGACAGATCATGACCTTCTACCCCTCCTGGACTTTTGGGACTAGTGCAATCCCATACAACTCTTGTTTTATAAAAAACAAAATGGGGGAATGTTAGTAAAATGGCACAGTCTTATCTATGGTGAGATCTACACCCTGACACCATCCTAGGCTCTAGGCCCCACCGCCATTGATGGAAGCTGGGTGACTACATGGCCTAACCACCTTGTCAGCCCCACACCCATCCTAATGGGATTCACTCCTCCTACTTCCCTGCCCACCCCCTGGAAAAGTTTTAAAAGGACCTGCTCTTGAACATGTATCTCTCTCTTCCTCTCCATCTCCTGACCTCTGTCTCTGTCTCTCTCTCTTTACACTCTCCTTCTCCCTCCTTTTCCTTCTTTACCCTTTCCCTCCAGTCTGTCGGGTCTCCCCCAATAAACTCTTTCCCTTAAAAAATGTTTTATTCAAATTTACATATGGATTAAGAAAAAAATTTCTCACTCTGCAATTCACAAAGGAGCATGCTGCAAATTTTCATATTCCTTCTTCTTAAAATTTTCGCACATAATTAATTTAAAATTCCTCAAATGTCATCTGAATACATCCACTTGCTGACCTTTTTAAGACCTCTTTGAGATTTGAAAGTGAACTACATCTCCCAGTATTTCTTCAAGTCTTTTGTAAAAACCTGAAATGCTATACTTGACAACACAGCTCATACTCATCCACTCTACCAGCAGATGTACCTTAGTTAACACAGACTCCAGAACACGCCATTTGCTCTTTGCTCTAAATAATAACTCAGTTTCATTTGAATGTCAAATCTCGACTTCTGTGCACCTCCTCATTAGCCAATGTGCAAAACAATTTTGTTGCAGGCTGAAAGAAGCTATGCTGTATCCAAGCTATACTTTGCTTTTTGTAGGCTTTCAAAAACCACTCACATTCAAGCTCTTCATGGTTGCAGCTCAGATGTACAAGGTAAACACAACAGCAGATTCGCAAGGAAAGCAGAGCTCACCTTTGCAGAGGTTTCAAACCATCCAGTGAAGCCATGCTCTTTGCAGAATTGGTCCATCTGGGGAGGATTCTGGCCACCCTCCCTTTTCTGGTCACATTTGTTAGCCAGGAGCACAGCGGGGATAGGGCTGCCATTGGCAAGGTGAACTTTACTGTCCAGGTCACTTTTCCATTTTAAGACCGCCTCAAATGTGGAACTTCTTGATATATCAAAGACTACAAATGCACCCACAGCTTCCTTGTAGTACACTCGGGTCATGTTGCCAAACCGCTCCTGCCCTAGAAATAAATATCATGAGAGATTAAAAATGTCTAGTTCCGACACAGTCTTATATAGTTACAGCCCCACAGATCCTATGGATAATTCTGTAGAGAATTGTTTCCAATTCCATGGCAACACTAACTGTTGGGGTTAAGGTCATCTACAGAACTATCACCCATAAATCGAGGTGGCTGAGGATTTTGTCTGAGTCCACAATGAACCATCTTCATGTTTTTCTTATGGGCAACCCATCCTCCCTGAACATTATTGGGACAGCATTGAAAGCTGCAAAAATCATCACTTCTCCTCCTCCCTTCTTGGTTTAAGAGAAGAGAGGAAACAAGGGAAAAATAGAAAGCTCAAGGTGGATGAAGAAAAGAATGGAAATGAAGAGAATGCAGCCACAGAAGATAAGCACAGTGTGTAAAATTCTAGTCAAACAGATGAGAGCTGGAAAGGAGATAAAACAGTTGTGTCCTCAAATCCTTCTTCCCTTCACCCCTAGCCTATACCCACCATGATTCTAAACTCAAGATTGCTCTCCTTTGATGCATGGAAATCTACTGTTTCAGAAAACCAAAATAGGACAACTTTTTGTGCTCTCACATGAGGGATGGATTACAGATGAATTACAGAATTTTCAAATATTATTACATTTTAAAATTATTTTAAACACTTTGAGAAAAATCTTCTACCATATATTATATGGGATTTGCAAAGTATTATTTTATTAAGAATACTCATCATAAGACTCATCGTTGACATAAGAAAAACTCTTACCTTCTTTTGACTGCGGAAAAGTAGGCTGGGATGCTTGCCTAGTATGACAGTGGCAATAACTAAAGAAGATAGGTTTGGAATCCAGGTTTTGGAATTCCAAAGGCTGTCATAAATATGATGTCCATAATTTTGAACCACATTTTAGCTGTCTATACTTCCTTCCTTTTTAAAATAATGATGTATTTATTTGAAAGGCAGATCAACAGAGGGAGAGGGAGAAACAGGCAGAAAGACATTTTTCCATCCTCTGGTTCACTCTGTAAATGATTGCAATGGCCAAAATCAGAATCCAGGAACTCCACTTGCGTCTCCTTGGCCATCATCTACTGCCCTTCCAGGCACATTCGCAGAACCTGAAGCATAGCAGCCAGGACTGAAACCAGCAGTCTATATGTCAGTGTCACATGAGGTAGCTTAACAACTGTGCCAAAACCTCAGCCCCGCTGCCTTGACATCTATATCTCATTGCTTTAGGCTGTCAAATTACTGATTAAGAAAAACTAATGGATTAAGATTTCAAGATAATACATAGTCTAAGAAAATATTCTTTTAGACCATCTTTTTAACATAGAAAAGAGAGTAGAATACCAAACTAGAAAACATGTAGAGATCTAACCTTAAAAGACATTCATTTTTAGTGAATCATCTGGAAGTCCCAATTGCTTCTTTTTAACAGTCACACTAAATCATATTCAAGTGCTTACTCATATACAATTTCTGGTAAAGCATACAGAAATCGATATTAGCAATGTTAGGGAATTTTAGAGGAAAAGTTCATGTTTTATAAATATCAATTAAATTTTTCAGAGTCAAGGGCTAGCACTCAAATCTCCCTGAAAATCTTCACTTCATAAAATTGAATTTTGGTGCCAGTGTTGTGGCAGAGCAAGTAAAGCCACCACCTGAGACATCAGCATCCCATACGGGCACTTGTTTGTGTACCAACTGCTCCACTTCCAACCGAGCTACCTGCTAATGGGCTTGGAAAGTGGAAGTTGGCCTAAGTGTTTGATCCTCTACCACCCATGTGGGAGACCCAGATGAAGCTCCTGGCTCCTAGCTGTGACCTGGCCCAGCCCTGGTACATGTGGCCATCAGGAAAGTGAACCAGCAGATGGGGATGATAGAAAAATTACAATATTGTTCACAGTGATATTCATAATTTTCAAATTGCACATTTAATTATATGTCAATTACATGTAAATAAAGATATAAAAATAATGCCTACCTCAATGTTATGAAGAAGTTTAAATTAAAAATGCCTACTTTGGAGACTTCTTTTTTTAAAGATTTATTTATTTATTTTATATGAAAGTCAGAGTTACACAGAGAGAGGAGAGGCAGAGAGAGAGGGAGAGAAGTCTTTTCATCTGCTGGTTCACTCCCTAGATGGCCGCAATGGCTGGATCTGTGCCAATCCGAAGCCAGGAGCCAGGAGCTTCCTCTGGGTCTCCCATGTGGGTGTAGGAGCCCAAGGACCTGGGCCATCTTCTACTGCTTTCCCAGTCCATAGCAGAGAACTTAATGGGAAGTGGAGCAGCCGGTACTTGAACCTGCGCGCATATGGGATGCCAGCACTGCAGGCCAGGATGTTAACCTGCTGTGCCACAGTTAAGGAAGAGTTTTTGCTGACTATAGCCCATGGAAAATTTCAGAATAAACGTTTACTGAAATTCAGTTACCATCATTTGTTTATATATATTGTCTATGTTGGTGTCTGTACTACAATGGCAGAGTTGAGTAGTTACAAGAGAAACTAAATTGCTTACAAAAACCTAAAATATTTGCTATGAGATGCTTTAATGAAAAAGTTGCTGATACCTGTTCTAAACATCTATAAATATCCTATACCTTGAAATGGAAGTTCTATGTAAAAATCCCCGAGGGTATACTTTAGGTCTCTGCATGTATTTTATACATCAAGTTCAAGAAAAGTGTTTTACCATGACAGAGACTTGGATAGAGTTCTTGGGTCTCAAGTTCAGCTCAGACCAGTCTTGGTTGTTTTGGGCATATGGGGAATAAATCAATGGATGAGAGCCCACTTCTCTCTTGTCCCTCAAAAATTTTTTTCTTTTGAAGTGTGAAATGCTGTACAACCACTGCACAGCTGTCAGCTAGTACCATTATTATATGCTAGATAATTCTACTGCATGATGAAAACATAAGTCTGCTTTTTAAAGTGGCATCATTTGAAAAGGACAAACCACAAAATATTAGCTGTACCATATAGTGGTAAAAATGGTTTGCAGAGAAGGGCAAAATTGTTGAAAGTACAACTATGAAACAAAACAGCAAGCAACTAACAATCAAGCAGGTCTAGGTAAGATATTTTCTTTAATTTATCATGCCCACTTGCCTGTGGGTCTTTAGGGGTCACCTAACTCCCTCCTAACTGGTATTTTAGATCCCCATGGCATAACTTTAATGTTTCACTGATTTCTAGCATCACGAAAACACAATCACGCATTTGGAGAAATAGTTTATTTTCTAAAAGTCTAGTAAATTATACTTCCTATTGTAATGGTTTTTATTAATCTCTCATAAAATTCCTAATGAATCCATTAGTACTTGAGAGGCAATCCTAAACTGGTAAAAGCAATTAAAAAACAAAAATTTCTGGGGATGGCACTGTGATACGGCAGGTTAAGCCACCACCTGTAGAACCAGCATGCCATATGGATGAATTTAATTAGGAAGTAGGAACAAGTAAAATGAACTGATACAGTAATTGTTTATGATGAAATTAAGGCTTGTTCTCCAAATTCTATATCTAAGCTATATCTAACAATGACATTTCAATGGTTTACATGCACAGAGATGCTAGGTTCTTACAGTTTTTAAAGAACCATTGTTAGTAAGCGCTCTGGGATCCGGCTGAAAAGCCCATGAGAGTATTTCAGGCGTGGAAAGCCAAGACACTCTGGCAAAAAAAAAAAAAATGACCTAAATGAAAGATCTCTGCAAGTGAGATCCCAGTGGAAAGAACAGGTCATCAAAGAAGCAGGTACCTTTCTCTGAAGAGAGGAGAGAACTTCCACTCTGAATATGACCTTGTCTAAATATGATCAAAGTCGGTGAACTCAAAAGGCTTCCATAGCCTCGGCAACTCATGACAAGAGCCTAGGGTGATTACTGATGCTATAAACAAGAGTGTCAATTTGTTAAGTCAACAACAAGAGTCACTGTGCTCTTACTCCTCATGTAGGATCTCTGTCCTTAATGTGTTGTACATTGTGATTTAATGCTATAACTAGTACTCAAACAGTATTTTTCACTTTGTGTTTCTATGTGGTTGCAAACTGTTGAAATCTTTACTTAATATATACTAAACTGATTTTCTGTATATAAAGAGAATTGAAAATGAATCTTGATGTGAATGGAAGGGGAGAGGGAGTGGGAAAGGGGAGGGTTGCAGGTGAGAGGGAAGTTATGGGGGGGGGGGAGCCATTGTAATCCAAAAGCTGTACTTTGGAAATTTATATTCATTAAATAAAAGTTAAAAAAAAAGAACCATTGTTAGTAAGCATATGTCTCAGATATGAGGATTGTTCAAAATGTACATGAAAAATGCAAATTATGGAAAATCTATGGATTTATAAAACTTTTACACCAAAATAATCATCTGTTAATTCCATTTTTCCCAGAAATTTCTAGAAGTCCGTCCCCTCATATTTGTTTTGGTTCTCCCTCTGCAATTTCAGCTTTCCCTCACTAGTGTCCAAAGCAAGGACTCAAGGGGGAGACAGTGCTGGACATCACTATGACCATCCTGTTCTTGTTCAGCTCTGAATGCATGGAGAGTCACACTTTTCTGCCCCTTCTTCAATAGGAGTCACAGTCTTGGACAATGAAACATGAGCAGAAACATTGCTTTCAAGCAGAACCACTTAGTTACTGGTGCCCTAGCCCTGCTGCAGCAAGGGTGATCCCCGACTTCAGGATGATTGTATCATGGAATGTCTCTGCTAGTCAAGGTCTTCAGACTCCCGTGAGAAGCCACTTTCACATCCACTGTCCCTACCCCAACTCCCACACTCTGCTTTAAATATGTGCCAAAGGGAGAAATAATTATTTCAAACCACAAAGGTTTTCTTTTTTTTTTTTTTTTGCATAAAAATACACAAGCTAGCTGACCCTGACTGATACAACTACCTACAACTAACTATTTCTTTTTAGTTCATGTTTCCTTTCAGTACTCAAGATCTTGTCTCTACAAAAATTGTGCTATATTCCTTCTATGTAGCATACAAGACATTGTGTTAGATCCTGGTGGAAATAATAGTCAATCTGATGTCTCCTCCTAAGGAACCAACATTCTAATTGAGAAAATAAGTAAACTGACGCTATGATGTGTTAGGCGTAATGAGATGTATGCAGTGCATATTATAGCACCAAGCAAGAGGCCACCATACATGTTTTGGTTTTAAACAGTGCTTGTAATATGTGAGTACGTTTTCATACTCTTTTTTCCTCTTCAGATACATTATAAAGAAATACTATTTCCATGCATATTCATTGTGAAACTATATCATCTTCATAAATTGTCTTTATTCCTTTATTCATATGCTGTGACTTCCAGGTGGGATGCAGCAATGCCTATCGGATGGGTGCAGACAGCATGCTCAAAGGCCATGCTCACTAACAATGGATTCAGCGACTTCATGTACAGCTTCTGGATGCCAGTTTCCCAACAGTGCTCTGAGTCATCGCCCTCAGAATTATGCTTTGTTCTACTTCTTTCACAACAGTTTAACAGGTTGAAATTAAAAGTATTGTTAGGAGTACAACAATTTCTTGAACTAAAGAACTACCATAACACTAACCAATAGAGCAGTTTAACCACCATCAGACTGTACTGCTGGCATCATCTTCCCCCACTCATTAGTTCTGTACACTTTTCCAAAAACCAAGTGACTGTATTTAGCACCATCAGAGGAGGGGAATTTGTTGTGCACTGAATTTCATTATGTAGCACCATATAACTAAGACGGCAAAAGGAGTCAAGTCACTTGACACCATTCACATCACTTGTCTGGATTTCCCATTTGTCATATGCAAGATGAGATGGAGATGCAAGAACTCAAGCAGTTATTCCTTTGGTGGTAGAAACATCTGGTTCCACTTTCCGACTCTGAAAGATTTATTCATATAGAGCTTAGGCAAGCCCTCAGCCTTTCTGGATCTGTTTACTCACATGGAAACTGTGACTAACTTTTCTTCTCCAGATTATTGTTAAATATAAATAAGAATCAAAGTTAAGTGAATGATGGTGACTACAGAACATCTTGCAAGAAATGTTAACTATTATTATGAGAGAATCAGTGACTAAAAGTGTCCATCTCTAGGGTTCTATGCTTGTATCTGGAAATGTATTCCAAATTGGAAAAATAAGCATGACAGGAAAAGATGTGCAAAGCTGATGTTTAGAGCATGATTGTAGCTCATATCACCACCTTTTGAGATTGAGACTGAAAGTAAAGAAATCTGTTTGTCACGTGAAAGAGGAACAAAAAAAAACAAAGAGAAAATAGAAAAATACCTAAAATAAGCAAGCTACATTCACATGGCCACAATGGTATCAAAATTATCTATTCATCGATTCATGCCAATTCAAGTTCTAGATCTTTCTCCTTTTGCTTACTTGAGATACCTGGGCTTTTATGGTAATTAAGTCAATATCTAAGCTCTACCTTAAAGGAACAGCTGACCTTAATCAATTTAAAGTAGAAAATAGAATAAAAAATATCTTATTTATGTCCAAAGTCATAATAGCTTTTTTTAAAAAATATTTTATTTACTTATTTGAGAGGTAGAGCTATATAGAGAGAAAGGGAAAGACAGAGACAAAGGTCTTCCATCTGCTCGTTCACTCCCCAAATGGCCACAACCTTTGGAGCTGAGTTGATCCAAAGCCAGGAGCCAGGAGCTTCCTCTGGGTCTCCCACAAGGGCACAGGGGCCCAAGCACTTGGGCCATCTTCCACTGTTTTCCCATGTCATAAGCAGAGACCTGGATCTGAAAAGAGCAGCTGGGCTTCATCTGGCTCCCATAGGAGATGCCAGAGTCATAGCCAGAAGCCTGGCCCACTACACCACAGCACCAGCCCCCAGAATGTTTATTTTTAAAAATATATGTATCTGATAGAGAGAGAGAGAGAGACAGGGAGAGACACAGAAGGAAAGATCTTCCACTCACTGGTTCAGTATCCAAATGGCCACAACAACCAGGACTGGGCCAGGTTGAAGCAGAAAGCTAGGAACTCAATCCAGGTCTCCCACATGAGTGACTGGGATCCCAGTACTTGAGCCATCACTGCTGCCTCCTAGGGAGGCATTAGCAGGAAGTCAGATTCAGAAGCAGAACTAGGAACTCTAACCAGACACTCCAATATGAGATGCAGGCATCTCAAGCAGAGCCTCAAATGCTGTGCCAAATGCCTGCCCCTCCATCATGTTCGAGACCTTGCAGGCCTGGTGAGAAACTGCCTATACCATATTAGATAATTCTGCAGAAACATCTTAAAATGCAAATTACTCAATGCCTTCTGGTATTAGAGTCTCCAAATCACTCAAGGGCCAAACACACTAGACAGCTTGAGACTACTTCTGTAGCATAGAGGCAACCTGAATTATTCAAGTCTCCACTCCAAAACTTTGTCTGCCATAGCTCATGTATTCCTTTCTGCAAAAATCACAATAAAAGTTCTAGCCCATGAATTTCCCTTGTTCTATCCAGAAATTGTCCCTGGTACTTCTCCCTGAAGTGCTGAGTAGCCTGGTATGTGTCCCCTTCTCTAGGAAACTGTGAGAAACAGACTATCTTTTCAATGGATGTTTTCTCCAGATGTGTTGAATTTATAATCTCTAAATAAAAATAAAATCTTAGGTACATTTAAAAAATCCAAAGGTCACCACCAAAAATTCCTTATCAAAAGCCAAGAATAGGGATAAGTCTTGTGGCACAGCACGTTAAAATACTGGGACACCCACATCCCATATCTAAGTGCTTGGGGTGGAGTCAGACCTGAAGTTTCAATGATTCAGCTTCATGCTATGTGTACCTTGAGAGACAATAGATGACAGCCCATGTACTTGGGTTCATGTCATCCTCATGGGAGACCCTGATGGAGTTCCTGGCTCCTGGCTCCTGGCTTGGCCTGGCCCAGCCTTAGCTGTCACTCACATTTGGGTAGTGAACCAGCAGAATCTCCCTCCTCCTCTCTCTCTCATGTTGCTGTTTCAAATAAATAAAAATAAATAAATTCTTAAAAGCCAAGACTATTTGAAGGGAAGGACAGCAGATAAATGATGGCTAAAATTCCTCCTAAAATATATTTGAAAATAGCATGGCATCTCTGGAATAATGAATGGATTACAGGATTGATCAGTGAGGTCTTAAGAGTACACCAGGCTGAGAGCTGTAATTGTGTTTCTAGGGAGTGCTTTGCTCTGCAACCATATACCAATAAAACAGCTTGTTAACTGTAAAAGATCTGCAGCTGAGAAACAGTCTTTCAAAATGCACAAGAAATGGCAGAGGCAATCAAAATAGTCCACCTTGGGATCACTGTTCTTCACAATTATGAGAAGAATAGAAACAGGATGGACAATGGAAAGAGACAGTATAAAATATATAGCTTAGAAATAATTGGATACTTAAATTTAGAAAGAAAGCTCTGTTCTTTTGAGCCAGTGAAGTGAAAATCTGCATTATTATTAAAATCTTACTGTCTTCATACTCCAGGTCATGAACCCTGTCGCCATCATTGCCATGATGATGGGTTCTTGATGAGTGTTTTTTTGATAAAGTTACAACTCCACTCTACATACATATTATAGAGCCTGTAATTGAATTTATAAGGTAGAATGGTGAGACAAATAGCATGGAGCAAAGACAATTTTTAGAACTTAACTCAGTACCTGACTGTCTCTAACACTATACAGAGCAACTTTCAGATCATATGGGTTAATTGAGGCAGATAAGAATGATAACATAGGCCGGTGCCGTGGCTCACTTGGTTAATCCTCTGCCTGCGACACTGGCATCCCATATGGGCACCAGGTTCTAATCCCAGCTGCCCCTCTTCCAGTCCAGCTCTCTGTTGTGGCCTGAGAAAGCAGTGGAGGATGGCCCAAGTGCTTGGGCCCTTGTACCTGCATGGGAGACCAGGAAGAAGCACCTGGTTCCTGGCTTTGGATTGGCATAGCACTGGCCGTAACGGCCATTTGGGGAGTGAACCAACGGAAGAAGACCTTTCTCTCTGTCTCTTTCTCTCACTGTCTATAACTGTATCTGTCAAATAAATTTAAAAAAAATGATAACATAGTCAATATCAGAAGGATTTCTGCATGCAGTTAACAAAAAGATGCTGTTATGACAACCAGTTGTCTGGGAAATTTTGGCTTCATAGCCCAGACTGTTGCACACAAAGTTGTCTCACACTCTGGAACTGAGAAAGATTAAAGATGTAAAATGAGAAAATTGAATTTAATGGAAATTCATCAGAGCAATCTAGCTTAAATAAGGTTGAGGGGTACAAGAATGCACAAACATCAGATCACACATATGTAACATAGACTGTAAAATACTTTTTTAAAATCAGTGTGTTACTGGCTACGAACAAGTACAAGAAAACTTACTTCACTTTTCCTTAATACAGAGACCACACACCTAAAGTATAGCTTCATCATATTTAGAAGATATAATCCCAACTGATAAGGTCAGAAAAGCATCAGAGGTAATATTCCTGACAATTTCCTATGAAAGGTTATAGGAGAGTTAGGTGACATGACAAAAGGAGATACTTGGTATAATATTTGGTAAAATACAAGATGGAATGAACAAGTAAATCTCCCATATTCCACCAAGGGAAGGATTGAAGATGGAGAAAATAAATTTACCTATAGCTTATATAGTTTATAATGCCTTCCAAGTATGCATTTTATATTTACAGGAACTTCAGAGCCAAGTGTACTTTGTACTTTGGCCTGAAGGAGTGCTACTCATCCAAATTTTATAAAAAAATAAAATTTCTACTGTAGAAAGTGAATCACTGCAGTCAATACAAAAGACTAAAGTATGTTATATCTAAATTGACAAATTTGTTTTAACATTTAGCAGTCTTTCAACCTGTCTAGAAAATTCAACAGTTGCTAATAAGCCATAAGCCTACCATAAATGGTAAACACATACTACTTTATTTGTACTAAACATTTTAGGAAGATCAGAGACATCTCTTGCAACATTAATGAGTGTGTTTTAATTAGGCTTTCTTTAAAATCTTACTGAAGACAAATATTTTATTACCTATCAGTTATGTATTGAGTACCAGTGTCAAAGGAATTATGAATGAGACACAGCAACTGCTTTACCTCCAAAATAGAATTAATCTGCAGCTGAACTTTAAAGCCAGATTCATTCAATGACTTCAGAAAAGATTTGTTAAGATTCGGTCTTAATGGGACACTATGATTCTTCATTTGAAGAGTTTAGCTAAATCTGCTTGGCCACATTTACAGTAAACATTCACAAATCCTTGCCTATCACACATGGAAAAGCCTTCAGGAACAGACATTGTTGACAATTTGTTTCCCACTTTTCACAGATCTACAGCTACCATCAGACCAAGCAACTAGTGATAACACCACACATGAGTTAGTCGTGTCTAGGGGGTGCTTCACCTACTGTTCTGTAATCAAGGGATGTTTCTATTCTGTGAGAATTCAATATGATTCAATTTTGTTATCACATAACACAAACATGTGTAGTCTTGGGGGAATTTTTGGAGTGGCCTTCAGCTTGTCTGCATTACATCATTTCTACTTAATTCAACTGGTATGAGATGGCACTCATTGGTAGCTCAGATATTCAAATCAAACATAGTTAATAACACAGTTCCCCAAATCTTAGTTTAAAACTAAGTTATTTTTGTCTCTCAATTTCCTTTTATTTAAGACTTCACCTCTGATCATTCCATATAAAGTGAACCTGATAATTTCTAGTTACTTTATAAATTTAACCTTAAATTCTATTAATTGCTATCATGTACTTGCTGAATGACATGACAGTAACTTTGAAACAACAGCTTCTAACACTCAGGAATCCTTTTTCTGAGATCTCAAACTGCTGCTCTCATCCTTGGCAAATCTCAAGCTGTGGATTTAGGCAAAAGTACAAGGCTATCCCAAGTAGGCAGGTGTCTGCCACAGTCTGCTGAACACTGAATGTGTCTCCTTCCTGGCTGAATATATTTCAGAAGGATTAAAGGGAAGGGCAATGTCAGGAAGAAAACTGTTACTACTGCTTTTGTCACCTCTCCATGTAAAAATATTTTACTTTGAAGCTTCAAAATGCAATGGTGCAACAAAATTTAGTATTCATACTCATTACCTGCAGTGGGCTCTGATCATGATTTTTTTTAAAGATTTTATTTATTTATTTGAGAGGTAGAGTTACAGACAGTGAGAGGAAGAGACAGAGAGAAAGGTCTTCCTTCAGTTGGTTCACTCCCCAAATAGCTGCAACGGCTGGAGCTGTGCCAATCCGAAGCCAGGAGCCAGGAGCTTCCTCCTGGTCCCCCATGAGGGTGCAGGGGCCCAAGCACTTTGTCATCCTCCACTGCTTTCCCATGTCACAGCAGAGAGCTGGACTGGAAGAGGAGCAAGCGGGGCTAGAACTGGTGCCCACATGAAATGCAGGAGCCGCAGGTAGAGGATTAACCTAGTGCACCACAGCGCCGGCCCCCAGATCATGATTTGATAGCTAAGTGCTCTATTATTTTACTTACAGAATGAGGCAAACCCAACCTGCCTTCCAGGCATGATTTTTACATCACCCTTGTGGAAATCCATAGCTATACTGAAGAGTTCTGGAGATGAGTCACATGAGAAAGCAACCTTTGCGATCCATGATTTTGCCTTAAGCCTGAAGCGGTACTCATGTTCATTATTGTTCTGGGTACCTCCAGGAAGTGCTTCAAAATAAGCCTCTAGCTTCCAATATACCACATACACCTTTCAAAATTTACTTTCTGTTTTGGATACCCCCACCACACACACACACACACACACACACACACCTACCTGAAAGCCAAACCCAAGGCTGATTACCCCTTTTCTGAAGGATTGAAGTGCATAGACTTATCTTTGTATCTGAAATTTAAAAAATTCTGCTCTTAAGTAAGTGAGCATAGAGTTTATAATTCCTCAATACATACAAACTCACACATAAGGGGCTACAAATAGGGAATACAGTAGTCATGTTTTTCCCATATCTTGCTGACAGTGAGCAACCATAGCTTCTATGGTTCAGGATGTGAGTTATGTAGGCTGTGGGACTGGCAGGAGTCCTCCAACTCCAAATGAACTCTATTCTAAAGCTCTACCACCCAATGGACTTCTAAACACTTCAATGATTGAATAGGAGGATAACTTTTGGTATCAATTCCAAACTTAAACTTTCCAAAATGTCACCCCTCTTTCAATGCCCACACCTTGCACCTCACTTCCAGGGTGCAAGTGTTCCTACATTATACCCAGGGGAACGCTGCCTGCTGGAAGAGAATGATATTTATGTTTCAACATGACAACTGACAGTGAATACCAAGGACATAATATGGTTGGGGGACACAGGCAAACCACCAAAGGTGTAAGGGTGGGTATTGTTTTGGGGAGGGGGGAAGGAGCATCAGGATTCAGAAAAGCTTTCTCAAATCTTTACTGGGAGACCTAGTCTTCCTAAGAGGACAAGAAAACTGGGATGGAGCCTCCCTTGCAAAGGAGGGGACTTTCCAAGCCTTTCTTACTCGTAGTCTTCCAGGTTTATCACACACTTGCCACTGTTCAGAGTTGGCACTTGTGGAACAGACCCTATGGCTTCCTCATCCACTGTTGCATGAAGGGGAGCACTGGAAGGCGGGGGGCGCCTTTCGTCTCTGAAAACTAAGAGGGCTTCTCCCAGAATCTGAAAGCCACCTAACCAGGGCTATTTCTTTGTGTGTTCACCTCCTCCTACTTTGGAAGTCCTCAACTGGGGCTGGCACTGTGTCACAGTGGAAAGCCCCGGCCTGCACCGCCTGCATCCCATACAGGAGCCAGCTGGAGTCTTGGCTGCTTCACTTCAATCCAGCTCCCTACTAATGCCCATGGGAAAGCATCAGAGGACGCCCAAATTCTTGGTCCCCTGTTCCCATGTAGGAGACCTGGAAGAAGCTCCTGGCTCCTGACATGAGCCTAGCCCAGCTATGGTTGCTGGAGCCATTTGAAGCAGTGGATAGAAGATCTCTGTCTTTTCCTTTCTTTGTGCAACTCTGCTTTTCAAATAAATAAAAAAATCTTTAAAAAAAAGTCCCTCCTCAACTGCTTCTGCTCATTTCAATGCTCCGACCTCACTGGAGTCCAAGCAACCAAGTCCCATTGTACCTCCGCGTCTGGGCCTTTTTCTCATCCTAAACTTTTCCTGGCAAGTTGAAAGGAGGAGAAAAAGGCAGACAGAGGCCGAGAGGAGCCCAGGTTCCCTGGGCTGGGGCCGGGTGGCTCAGGGGCGGCGGTGCTTACCTGCGATGTCTTACAGCTGCAGGCGCACCAGCGTCCTACTGTCCCAGTTGAGGACTTTTCCAGGCGATGTTCCCCACGATGGTGGCCTGGTTAGTGCTGGAAGAAGAGCTGGGAGCGTTTGATGATGCCGGTCTTGCCCACGTTGAGTTTGCCGATGACCAGCACCTTGGAGAGGTGCTCGCGGGTTTCTGGCGCAGGCGCGCGCTGCCCCCACCTCGCCCTGGGGACCGCCTTTCTCAAAGGTCTCTGGTTGCCAAAATTGCGGGCGTTGGCGGGCACTTACCACCCACTCACTCTCAAGTTCATGGGCCCTTACAGTGCTGAAGCTACTGAGCCAGCTCCTGCCAAGCTCGGAAGGGCAGAGGTAGTAGCATTGGTGGACACGCCCATCCTGGAAGGCGCTGGCCTGGGGATAAATGACCTGACTGCCCCCGGGGAGGTTAGCACTTGGAAACCATGTCCTAGACAGAAGTGGTGAAATGGAGCACCCAGCCTCTCTGAACAAAGGACTGATGTGCTCGGCCATTTTATTGTTCCATACGCATTTTTTTTGAGGTTCCTTCATGGTTTTTCATAAATGACTGTATTGATTTACATTCCCACCATTATTACACAAAGATACCCTTTTCTGCACACCCTGTCCCTCCTATCTCGTGTCTTTTTGATCATAGCCGCCCTAATAAGTGTGGTTTTGATTTGCAATTCACTGATCATTAGGAATATTGAAGACCCATTTGGATGTCTTCTTAGGAAAAATGTCCATTTGAATCCTTTGTACCTTTGCTAGTAAGGGATTTGTGGATTTTGTGTTTTGTTTATGGCCCCTAAATTGTGTGTGTGAGCCCTTTGTATATTTTGGATATTAACCCTTTATCAGATGGTTGGCAAATATTTTCTCCAGATCAGTAGGTTGCCCTTTCACTCAGTTTCCTGTGCTATGCAGAAGCCTTTTAGTTGAATGTAGGGCTACTTGTCTATTTTTAGTTTTGTTGCCTGTGTTTTTGTGTCAAATCCAAGAAATCATTGCTAAGACCATGTCAAAAAGATTTTCCTCTGTGATTTCTGAGTTTTAAGCTTCAGATGTAATCCATTCTGACTTTTGTGGATGATGTAAGATAAAGGTCCTCTTTTTTTTTTTTTTTTGGTAAGTGGATATATGATTTTCTCTTCATTTATTGAAGAGATTATTTATTCTCCATTGTGAATTCTTGGCATTCTTCTCAAACATCAGTTGCCCTCATATGCATGGAGTATTTTTTGGATATTTTTCCCCCATTGGCCTGTGCATGTTTCTCATGCCAATATCCTGCTGTTTTAATTTTGAAATCAGGATAAGTGATGTCTTCAGTTTTGATCCTTTTCAATTTCTTTGTCTATCTGGGATCTTTTATTTTCTATTGTAATTTCTATTTCTGTGCAAAATCACATTGTAATTTTGATAGGGATGCCATTGAATCTGTACATTGCGTTGGGTGCTATAGCATTTTAACAGTATCAATTCTTTCAATCCATGAACACAAGATACTTTTGCATTTATTTGCATCTGCTTTAATTTCTCATCATTATAATTTTTCATTGTACTAGTCTTTCACCTCCATGATTATTATTTTTTCATTTCCAAGTATTCTATATTATTTTTGATGCTATTGTGAATGGGATTATTTTCTTTTCAGAATTCATTGTTAGTGCATAAAAATAAAGCTGAATTTTGTGTGTTGATGTTGCATCTGTTCAGTGTGCTGCATTAATTTTTTTTATTTATAACATGTTTTGTTTGTGTTAAAATATATGTGTAGTCTTTAGTTTCCTATACATAAGATCATGTCATCTGTAAACACACACTTCCACTTCTTCCTTTCCAATTGAAATGACTTTTTATTTCCTTTTCTTGCCTTCATTGCTCAGGATGAAATTTCCAGTACTATGTTTAAAATAAATTTGTAGAGTCAGCATTCTTTTCTTTTTTCTGTTTGCAGAGTAACAGTTTTGTTTTTCACCAAGATGTTGGCGATTTTTGTCATATTTCCCTTTACTATGTAGAATATATTACCTTTATACAAATTTGGTAAGCACATTTATTATGAAAGGATGGTCATCCATTTGTTTCATTTTTAATGCACTGCATACCTCTCATTACACCTAAGACATCATAGCGTCAGTTTACTGATTTTCTCAATTAGAATGTTGGTTCCTTAGGAGGAGACATCAGATTGACTATTATTTCCACCAGGATCTAAAACAATGTCTTGTATGCTACATAGAAGGAATATAGCACAATTTTTGTAGAGACAAGATCTGGAGTTCTGAAAGGAAACATGAACTAAAAAGAAATAGGTAGTTGTATCAGTCAGGATCAGCTAGCTTGTGTATGTTATTTTTATGCAAAAAAAGAAAACCTTTGTGGTTTGAAGTAATTGTTTTTTTCTGAATATGTATTGATTTTTGCATCATGGTAAAATTGAAACATCCTAAGTCAAATCATACTAAGTTGGGGATCATACTCTCTTATTATATGAGATATTTTGATGTATTCTTTTCTCATTGGTTTTCATCATTTGAGAGCTTAAAAGGATTTTCTCAGCTAAAATCAATATTTTTCCATTTATGTTGAAATCTTTGTAGTTTTATTTTTTCATTTTTACATTTAGGTTAATGTAATGTCTATATTGCTTCATTTTGGAAAGCTGTGAGTTAGGAATGCTACTTCTAGTTTTTCAAAACAGCTAACCAGTTCTAGCAATATTAGTTGTAGGCTAGTCCACCCTGTTAGAACCTTAAACCTCTGTTTTCTTCAGTGTATAACAGAAGTTTTACTGCTTGTTTACTGTTTAGTGTTCAGACTTTTTCCTATCAACGCTTTATAAAGAAATAAAAGTGCCATATTTAAGTGTTTGTGTTTTGAGTAACACCATAGAGTCCAAACTGATTAACACTTTAATTATTGTAAGTTACTGTAGGAGATTTTCAAAATGAACAATCCTAGTTTTTTTTTTTTTTTTTTTTGTAAACAGAAGACTTTTTAACTTCATCCCTAAAAACAAAATAAGTCTGAAATGAGACTCGGGAATTTCATCAAGCAGCTCAGGTGCTTCACACATAGCTTTTCAGAAATGAACTTGCAAAGTTACAGTCCATGATATAAATCAGTTTCAGAAACATTACTGAGTTACTGATATGGAATTGGCAATTTCATGATGCCTGATACACAAAGATGTCATAATATCCTTTTTTAAAATACATACTCTTTTGATTGATGATGTAGTCTCTATTTTTTTTGAGTATCACAGCTAGTGGGGTGTGTGTGTGTGTGTGTGTGTGTGTACATGTAATTGGTTTCTTCAAAGTGTATAGCATTCTCTTTTTCCCCTAATCACTTATATAGCTTACTATAAGTTCAATCTTTATGTTCAAGTTACAATAACAAACTGTGGCAAGAGTTTAGGAATAATGTAAAATCTCAGTTTTATTTTTAAATTGTAGATAATGATAAATATATGAAAAACCTCACAGCAACAAGAGAATCTTGAATGTTTACAGAAAAACAACTACTTAAATTATTGCCATCCCTAAAATTACACTAAGAAAACATAGCACATAAATATAGCTAAAGAAAAGTACAAGTTTTCTGACTTGGAATACTTGGCTAATTCAATTCAAATATAATGGATTCCTTATTTTTTAAAAAAAGTAATGAATATATAGATAAAAGAAAATTCCAAGAATTCAGTGTCTTCCAGTAACTACTTAGGATAAGCTTTGTACTCTAATATTTGGAGTTTGACATCAACTTTTCCTAATACTTACACTAGCAGACTCTGAAATATAATAAAAGATAAAAAGGTTGTATTTTGTACTTACAGTAAAAAAAAACATTTAGAGTATAACACAATTTGCTTAGAAAGTCATGCCTAATTTTTATAAAAAATTAAGAGGTTATTTAATCTGATGATAATCATTACTTGAGCCAGGGGTTCCTATTCTTTTACTTCAGAAAATGTAGCTCTTGTACAGTACAAAATGACCTTAAAAATTCCATGAGAAATGGAGCTAAAAGATAAGTTTATTTTGGTTCAGAAATTTAAAATTCATAGTTCTTCATAATAGGCATTTTCATGTTTTTTTAAGATCCTATCATCTGCATGAATTTGAAAATTTTATACCAAAATAAACTTGTCTTTTAATTCCATTTTCTACAGACTTTTAGAAATACACAATGGTGTTTTTTTTCTTCTATTTGTTGAACTCTTTACTTAGTGTAGGGTTCATCCTATGAGTATAAAGTAAACTGAAAGTAGATCATTACAAAAGCTAAAAGAGGGAATAAGAGAGGAAGGAGGAAAGCTTAGTGTAGGAAATATCACTATGTTCCTAGATCTGTATTTGTGAAATATATGAGATTTGTTAAAAATAAATAAATAAAAAATTATAAAAGTATCTTTGGTTTTTCTGATGTAAACTGGTCATTAATAAGCTTTAAGACATGCTTATCTACAAAAAAAAATCCCCTCATACATGTCCAAAAAGGTCAAAGAGTTTATTTAGATACAGATAGATCATATCTATGATTTCTAGGCAAGACTCAGGTATCATGAGAAGAGACAAATATATTTCATAGCTCATGACAATTGCTATTTATTACTAGAACACATCTGTCAGAGCAAACGCAATTCTATCCTAGCATTTTTTCTGCTCTCATTACTTCATGGATATTTAAAATCAAGAAGAATTCATGGATAAGTTTTGTAAACAGATTTTATTTCATTAGCTTTGGATTATGTCATAAAAAAAAACCCCTTAAAATTCCACTGAGGGAAATAAATGGGACCCTGCACAGAATACAAGCCTCATAAAAGACAAAAGTGAAAAAACATAGTTTTCTGGGACACAAAGGTATATAACACATTGTCTTTCTTTCTTTCTTTTTTTAAAGATTTATTTATACTTGAAAGTCAGAGTTACAGAGACGCAGAAGCAGAAAGAGAGAGAGAGAAACCATCCGCTGGTTCACTCCGCAAATGGCTGCAGCCGTCAGAGCTGCGCCGATCTGAAGCCAGGAGCCAGGAGCTTCTTCTGGGTCTCCCACGTGGGTGCAGGGGCCCAAGGACTTGGGCCATCTTCTACTGCTTTTCCAGGCCATAGCAGAGAGCTGGATCAGAAGTGGAGCAGCGGCAACTGGAACTGGTGCCCATATGGGATGATGGCACTGCAGGCGGTGGCTTTACCTGCTATGCTATAGTGCTGGCTCCAACACATTGTCTTTCTAGAACTACATATATTCAAAATGAAGGCTTCAGTCACAACAGTTATCCTCTTCCTTCACTGGGGTAAGTGATAACACAGATCTTACACATATGCCTTCACTTGCCCAGGGATTGCACTTTAACGTTCACAGAGACACACATGACCTGGGTTCTTTCACAACACATACAATGTAAACTGGGTTTATGTGTGTGTGCTTTGAAACAATTTATTTCTGGACACATATGATTATATAATTGAAAATACTAGTTCTAGTGAGACATAATTGGAGCAGTCACGTCAATTAGCCCCACAGCCATAAACATGAGCACAGGAAGAAGGGCAGAGAGAAGACCAAACATTCCTGTTCACTGTTTCAAAGTGTTAGCAACTGGATCCAGAGGAGCTCCCATAACTCAGGGGAGAGTAACTGAGTAATTAGGGAGGGTGCTTCAATATGTTTAAGAGGAGTGACCACATGCCACACCAGCCGCGACTGTTGGGATTACAGTAAGGATAACAATTTTATATGAAGTACCAACCCTTTGAATAAAAAAGGAACTACCAGCCATTGTGGCAGACATAGTCTAAAAACCTCATTGCAAAGTAAGCATGGAACAGGGAGACAAAGGATACAGACTCAAAATGACCGTAACACTGCAGGTACAGATTTATTACCCCCTCAACACTCACTCCAAAAACTACTACTTGGAATTCCACCATAGCCTGAGGAACTGCCATCAAAGAAGGCCCTGTGAAAGGACATAAACGTCGTCCTCGATATGATGGCAACGACACCACAAGCCTAAGTGACGTCTCCTAGGTTGCAGGGCCACGAGGGCACTTTCCCATGCCTTCCATTTTCAAGTGGTGAGATGGTGCTGCTCTAACAAAGGGGCCCTCTGGGGAGATTCACCTGCTAGGGTATCTTCCACGCCCCATCCTTTGGAGCTCGCTCAGAATCCAGGCAGGCAGAAAAGCAGCGGGGACCACATCAGCAACACTGAGATTTGCTCTCTGCTCTCAAGGTCTCCTGATCCAGTTTAATTTTGCCCACATCGTTTTCGTCATTAGGAAGGCTTTGGTGGTTTGCAAGGATATTCTCCACTAGGAACCGGGCGGCTTCATCTATGTTTATGTTATCCTGTAATGCAGAGGGAAGAATGGATCAATTCTAGATGAGGTCTTAGAGGAAAGCAATAAAGGTATTACAGGCAAGTGGACTAATTTGTCAGAGGGTCCAATATAATTTACCAATCTCTTCAATAACACTAAAGTGTTTGCCTACTGAGAGTTCAAAGCTACTGGCTAAGGTGGCTATGGACAGAACCCTCTCTGTTTTCCAAAAACACCCTTTCTGGTGTTCCTGTTTTCAGTTTTTGCCTCTGAACTTCAATTAGCTATCTTGATGACTAAAAACGAAATTTTCACTCTGCTCTGGGTTGCCACTAAAGGAAAGCACTCAGATTGAAAAATTCATGCTCATCCAAGTATTTAGGATGCACTGCCATGGAAAATGTGAAAAGGCTAACAACACGTTAAAATATGATCAATGTGCCATATTACTACTCTGTCTTTGAGTACAAAGTCTTACCAACATTTAGTCAGCTCTCATAAATTGGCTAAAAACTATGATGTCCCTCTGATGTGCACTAATGATCCCCTAAGAAATTATAAGGTATCATAGCACATTTGAGACTGATTTTTAAGTCATGATTAAATATGCACAAGTAATACATAGCAAAAACTGTGTTTATTTTTAAAGTCATTTCAATTTTTCACTTTTAACTAGCTTCAGATTAACAAAAACATTGTAAAATTAGTAAATGAATTCTTACATCACAGATAACCAGAGTACAACTATCAAAATCAGAAAAATTAGAAAATATTGTAGTATTGGATAACTGTTAACTTTCGATCTTATTCAAATTTCACCAGTCACCTTAATGCCCCATTTCTCACCCAGGATCATGGTCTGTATTTTGTTATCAGGTCTCCTGATCTCCAGCTGTTACTTAGCCTCCTGGCTTTTATTTTTTTGGAGGGCAGTGGCCAGAGAACATCTTTCAGTATAGATCTGCTGGATATTTTCTTATCATTAAATTCAAGTTATGGATTTGTTACCAAAAAAATATAGGTGTGTCATGTCAAAAAAGACAGCTGTGTCATGTCCTTCTCAGTGTAGGAAGTTAGTTACTGAAAGTCTTACCTGTTGGAATTCTATTGTTAGGAAGAGATTCTCTTTTCTGCATACCTACTCATTTGTTTGTGTATAACATGGGTTATTATGAAGCCAATTATAAACTAATTTGCTGTGTTGCTTAAGCTGTCATAGATTTTGGGAGCTCCTGTGAGTAGGCTCCCAGTATTTGTGACATGCCTCTGTCATTCTGTAGGTGTTTCCTTAGTTTCTGGCCGCACAAAATTCCAAGGCACATCTTTACTATCTGTGCCATCAGTCATGGATCAGGTGTTTCTCCACGGCTTCAGGGTTCTTTTTACTAAAGAATGGTTCTCAAAAATATATTTCTGCAAACTATATAAGTTCATTTGTTTGGTAGTTTTGTTGCTTCTAAGCGGTCTCAGCAGATACCATCTGGCCAATATTTGCATTTATGCATCTACACATTTGTATCTCCTTTAGCTGTCCATGATACACACACATGTGTATATATGCGTGTCTTTGTATACATGTATATGCAAATTATGCATATATATGAAACTTTATATATATGGTTATAGATGTAGATATATGAAACTTTGAGCTCATAGTGATATCTCCAATCTTATACTATGGTCTCACTGAATTCTCCCTTATTTATTAATACACTTTTCAGTAGTGAGAAACTTCAAAGAGCTACACCATTTATTCAGGTATCTCTCATAGCATCAACAAAAACGTTTTTTACCTCCATTTTCAAGATTAGCACCAATATTAATTCAATATTGATCTTTGAATTTTCAAGTTAATTCAGTCCCTACCATCCCCATTGTGTGAAATAACCATAAAATACTTTAACTATATATAGTGTCAAAGGATTAAGAACAAAAATTTTCATACTGTAATGAAATTAACTGCAAAATTTCATATCCAGTCAAAATACCATCAAAAAGTTCAAGGAAAATTGCATATATGATACAATTATACATGGATTTCAAGTGTTCTTTTGCATGAAAATAAATCTATCAGTTAATTTCATCTTCCAACAACCTCTCTGAAGTACCCTCATGCTTGTCTAAAGGTGAAATGATGAAATTCATGAAGTCAAGATTTCTTTTGGCTAAGTTCCTAGAGGAACTCAGAGCTTTGGAATACAACTAAAAGTCTGATTAAGTTAGCACTGGAAGCTCAGAAAATAGAATTATCAGTGACCTCAGGCAGTACTTTAAAATTTAGCTTAAAAATTTTCATGTAAATTTTATTAGTATTAGACTATGTTGGAACATTATTTTTATTAGGGAAACTCTTCAGGAGTCATTTCTAATATATTAGTAGGGAAGCACAAACAGACCTGAAACTTTGACTCTTGTTCAGTGTTTCCCTCTCATTTCTACAGGTGATCTTGGCTATAAAGATAATGAAGCTTACGATTCACACAGGTTAAGGTTATAGCTAAAGTGACATCGGCAGTTATGAATTTTATATATAGGCTCTTGGGGAAAATTGATTTATTAATTACTTGAAAGATCAATTCAAACAGAAAGAGGAACTTTATCTGCAATACAGAAAACTTTTTCATCAAACTGCATGATGACATCAGCATTTACATAAATTTTTCCCCCCAAAGCTGAGAAGTAAAGCAAGACATCCAACAGACACACAAGGTGGACAGAGCATGGCTGTCTTGGAATATAGTCCATACACACAAAGCAGACAAAGCCCTGGTGTCTGCAGTATGGTCTGTCTCTGTAGGAAGCTTCTCCTTTTGGGATTTTCTCCTTCTAGCCTTGCTAAGAGCTCACATCGCATCTCAGAGCTTCCTCTGTCTTCCACCACCATTTTTTGTTTATGGCAGTAAATTTTAAGATGCTATCTGTATAGAAACAAGCGGTCACTAGCTTAGGAGTACATAATTCTTCCTAAAGGAGACAGTCATTGCTTCTAAGGATTCCATCACTGCCCAATATCTTCACACTACTCTTGTGCAGTCTCTGCTTATAGCGTTCTTATCACCATTGTCATTAAAAAACAGCACCTTTCACTTCTGGGGTTTCTAGTAAAAGTAAAAGTAATCTCAAAGTAAGAACAGTAATACATATATGTATGTATACAAAAGAAATCCAGCAAAAGCTGGGACTGCATTATGATTACACCATATTTATAGCTTAGTGTTTATTTGAAATCACAGAATTTCTCAGACATTTCCTCAATCTTACCCACATCTGATTCTTTCTTACCCTTTTATATGAAATACAAAGAACATAAACACTATCATACACTGCCCCCACACCTCGTATTTTGTACTCATTTTAACCTTTTCTTTCATAAATAGCAAAATTAACATTTTGATGCTACCTTCCTAGGTTTCTTCCCTTGGAAAAATAATTTGACCAGCTTCACAAAATTGATAAAAAAACTTCTCAACTATTCATGAAGAAGCATGCCACAAACGTTGGCATTCTCCTCGTTCAAACCTTTCCTATATTGTTAATCTAAGCAACATCTGAATACATCTCTCTGATCATCGCAATGCCTTTGTTAGGCCAGTGTGTGACAAACTTCTTTGCCAGTGGCATCTTCATGTATTTCATCAAGTCTAATGTGCAAATTTAAAATCCTTGTGCTTGACAATACACCTGAAAGCCATATACTCCAGAAACATGAGCAGTACCTCAGCTAAATAAACTCAAAGAATATGGCATTTGCACTTTGCTCTAAAAAATAATTCAGTTTTATTCTAATGTCAAATCTACCCTTCTGTGCACCTCCCCATTAGCAAATGTGCAAGGCAATTCTGCTACAGGTTGAAAGAAGCTATGCCAAATCAATGCTATTCTTTGCTTTTCCTAGACTTCCTAAAGCTACCTATAAATTCTTCATAGCCATAGCTCTGGGTTACAAGGTAAACACAACAGCAGATTCGCAAGGAAAGCAGAGCTCACCTTTGCAGAGGTTTCAAACCATCCAGTGAAGCCATGCTCTTTGCAGAATTGGTCCATCTGGGGAGGATTCTGGCCACCCTCCCTTTTCTGGTCACATTTGTTAGCCAGGAGCACAGCGGGGATAGGGCTGCCATTGGCAAGGTGAACTTTACTGTCCAGGTCACTTTTCCATTTTAAGACCGCCTCAAATGTGGAACTTCTTGATATATCAAAGACTACAAATGCACCCACAGCTTCCTTGTAGTACACTCGGGTCATGTTGCCAAACCGCTCCTGCCCTAGAAATAAACATCATGAGAGATTAAAAATGTCTAGTTCCGACACAGTCTTATTTAGTTACAGCCCCACAGATCCTATGGATGATTCTGTAGAGAATTGTTTCCAATTCCATGGCAACACTAACTGTTGGGGTTAAGGTCATCTCTGCAGACTCATCACCCATAAAGCCAAAGTGACGGATGATTTCATCTGAGTCCACAATGAATCGGTTTTGTTCATGCCCAACCCATTCTCCATCAACATCACTATGACAGATTGATGGCTATAAAAGCTTATCATTTATTCCTCCTCTCTCTTGAACTAAGATAAGAGGGGCAACAAGGGAAAAAGAAGGCTGGTTGTGGAGGAAGAGAGCAGAAAAAAAAAAAAAAGAATATGGAGCTGCAGGAAGGAGATAATAAACCAGTTCCTGTCCTCAGCTGATCTTTCCGTCACATCTCTAGCCTATATCCACTCTGACTCAATATACAACAAGACTGCTTTCCTTTGAGAAGTAGACACACGGAAGCCTACTGTTTGAGAACAAAAATGTGAGGCAACTGGTTGCACTCTCACATGAAGGATCTATTACAGATCTTCAAACGTAATTGTGTTTTTAAAATTATTTAAATTATGACACTTTGGGAACAATATCTATCATATGGGATTGCAAAGCATTCTCTTACTATCTGTTATCATATTAATCTTTAACATAGGAAACGTTTTTATCTTCACATAACTACCATTATGTGTGGCCAGCGTGACAGCGGTACTGACTAAAGAAGACAGGGTGAGGCTGGAGCCATGGCTCACTAGGCTAATCCTCCGCCTTGCAGCACCAGCACACTGGGGTCTAGTCACTGTCGGGGCGCCGGATTCTGTCCCAGTTGCCCCTCTTCCAGGCCAGCTCTCTGCTGTGGCCAGGGAGTGCAGTGGAGGATGGCCCAAGTGCTTGGGCCCTGCACCCGCATGGGAGACCAGGAGAAGCACCTGGCTCCTGGTTTTGGATCAGCCGCGGCGGCCATTGGAGGGTGAACCAATGGCAAAAGGAAGACCTTTCTCTCTGTCTCTCTCTCTCTCACTGTCCACTCTGCCTGTCAAAAAAAAAAAAAAAAAAAAAAGAAGACCAGGTGGAATACAGGTCTTCTGAGTTCCACAGGGCTATGGAAATATGATGTCAGCTATTCTGAACTGTTTTGTAGCAGCTCTGCCATCTAAACCTCTTCAGACAGTCAACTTACAGAGATAAAGAAAAATGACTGATGGTGAATGCAAATCTAGATTTATAGCTCTTTGATCTAAGATAAAAACAATGTGATAAGACACTTTCCTATCAAAACACATAATAAAAACAAGCTTCATCTCTATTTTATTGACATATTGTAATTCACATTTTATTTGCTCCACTGCAAAACTACTCCAAAATACATTTTTCCTCTTGCAAATCCTATACTGTGTGGACTAAAGAAAGAATACAATAGTCAGCTTACAGGGATAAACTTAAAAGTTCTTTTGTTTTATGATAACTCCTAGTATGGATTTATCTAAAACAATATTATGATAGTTTAAAGGTCTAAATTTTATTGCAACAAATATTCACATATGAAATCACACTGTCATATTCATCTTATATTTTTCTTGGTAAAATGAAGCTGATCAGTCAATTATGTACTTCATTTATCATAAACTATCATTTTCCATAAACATACAGATATTTCAACTCTTCAAAGCCAATATTACCATCAGGCCGATCAGATTCTTTAATGTATTTGAATTCTAACTTCAACTACAGAACACATGTTAACAACTGCATCTATTTTTATGAATTTTGGTTCTTCAAGATGATGGTCGCAGAGAAACTACTCTCAATTAACAAAGTCATAGATTAAGAGATATTGAAAGATCAGAATTTCAGTATAATTACATAGTTATAAGAAAGAATTTTTTTGTACCACTGTCTTAACTTAGAGAAGAACTAGTAAAAGAAAAGTACAGGGGCTAGTATTCTGGTGTTTCGGGTAAGGCAGCTGCCTGTGATACTGGCATCTCTTACTGGCGCTGGTTGGAATCCTGGCTGCTTCACTTTCAATTCAGTTCCCTGCTAATGCACCTGGGAAAGCAGTAGAAGATGGTCTAATTACTCGGGTCTCTACCACCCATGTGAGAGAACTGGAAGACGCTCCTTGATCCTGATTTTGCCCTGGCACAGCCCTGGATGTTGTGGTCATTTGAAGAGTGAACAACTGGACGGAAGATCTCTCTTCCTCTCCTCTCTCTCTTTAACTCTATGTTTCAAATAAATACTTTTTGTTTCTTAAAAAAGGGAAGTACAGAAATCAAGAAGTTCCAAATAGGCAGTAAGTTTTAGTGACTATTTTAAAGTAAATCTCAAGTAATTTTTTTCTACTAGCAACATAAAGTCATATTCAAATATTTCTCATATAAACTTTCTGGTAAAACATATGACACTCAAAAATGATAAGAAAATTTAGTGGAGGATCCTGAGGCTTTGAAATATTAATTTTTCTTTAGATACTAACAAATCTGGGATTAAAAACTCTCTGAAAATCCTCACATCAGCCTATACTTTATTTAGAAACCATAGTATGTGGCACATCAGAATCCTGTCAATTTAGATACAAAGACAAGCTTTGTTTTGCTTCATGTGGTATGCGTGTGAAGAGTTAAAGAATTCATCATAACTCAGGGAAATCCTCCTCTCAATGGGCCTGTTGAACTAGTTCAGACTAGCTCAGAGAGAACTCTAGGCAACAGTGGTATTCCTGTAGTTGCTACTTACTACACTGGGAGGTATACCACTCATTTCACTCAAACTCTCTTATTTTATACATGAGAAAATAAAGTCCAAGGAGATGAGTTGACTCATTTTAAGCTCATGCATAGTTTTTTCATAATAGGCAATTTCTTTGAGCTTTCTTAAGAGTCCTTCAGACGTCTAGTGGAATGGAGAACTCCTGAGCACAGTGAGAAGATGGGTGTGGGCCAGGGTGCAGCAAAGCCAAGGGCAGACCAAGACTTCTCATCTTCATCTGGTGAAAACCTGAATCACCCATGGTACTTGACAGATTGCAACTTTACAGCCCCAACCTCTGGGAGTTATTTTAAATTAATTATTTTTATTTGCATTTATTTGGAGTGGCAGAAAGAGTTAGGGGGAGAGAGAGAGAGAGAGAAAGAGAGCGCGGGGGGGGGGGGGGGGCATGTGCTGGTTCACTGCATAATGGGACACAATGGCTGGGCTGGACCAGGCCAAGGCAGGGAACCAGGAACTCAATCCAGGCCTCCTACAAGGGTGGCAGAGGTCCCCTGATTGAGCCCTCATCTGCTGTTTCCCAGGGTGTGCATAAGCATGAAGCTACTATCAGGAGTACAGATGGTACTCTAACCCAGCTGCTCCAATATAGGATGTGGGCATCCCAATTACTATCCTAACTACTCAATCAAATGCCAGCCCCTACTTCTGGGTATTCTGATTTGCTAGGTATGGAAGATTGCTAGTTGCCTATCCCAATATCTTTTCAGGGAATTTTATTTGGGGAGGCAAAGTGCTCAGCTTAAAACCAAAGCTTTAGATTTCCTAGCTGTCCTTGGGGCAAGGCATGTGCATTTGATTTGACCACAATGTCAAAGAACATGGCCTAGGGATAGCTGAAAGGTAGGTGATCAGCCTTAGTCCATTTGGGTTTCTTGATGTCCACTAGTCTTAGTCACCATCCAAGAGAAGGCTTCTAAACCAGTTACACAACTTAATTTCATTGACTTAGCATTCTCTCTATAACTCGTGTTAACAAGGTGTAAAATCCTCACTGTTTTAACACTATGTTATTCCTAGGCTACAAATCTAAGACCTTTAAATTTTCTTCCTATGAAAGAGTACTTTGTCTAGATCTCAATCTATTTCCTTTTTTTATTTAAGATTTATTTGAAAGGCAGAGTTATAGAGAGAGGGAGAGAGACCAATCTTCCATCCACTGGTTCACTCGCCAAATGGCCACAACAGCTGGGGCTGGGCCAGGCCGAAGTCAGGAGTCAGAAGTTTCTTCTGGATCTCTCACATGGGTGCAGCAGCCCAATCACTTGGGCCATCTTCTGCTGTTTTTCCAGGCTGTTAGCAGGGAGCTGGAAAGGAAGTGGAGCAGCCAGGTCTCGAACTGGAGCCCATATATGATGCCATCATCGCAGGTGGCAGCTTTACCTGCTATGCCACAGTGCTGGCTCCAATTTCATTCTATTTCAGTATCTAGCAATATGTATTAATCATGTCTTTTATTTTCTATATTGACAACTAGGGGTCTCATGGGCCTGGGAAGGGGTTGCCCTATAAGGGGTAGCAAATTTGTAGAGATAACATCTGTCCTGGGAGCACTCCTTGATATGCAATCCAGCCAGTTCTGAGTCCCTACTGTCTCTTGCTCTTAGACTCCTCCAAACCTGCATGCTATCTCCCTGCCCTAAATATCTCAGAGTCAGGGACCTGAGCATAGACCATACTTAAAGCTTGATTATCCTCCTCTACTCATTGCTTTCCCCAGACCAATAAAGGCTCTTGCCATGAGTTCACCTTGTTCCTTTTGCCTAATAGTTCTCTCTGGTGCTTTTCCCCATGGCACTGTATGGCCTGGTGTGCTCCCTTCTCTTGTGGCTCCCCTTGGCAACAAATGATCTTTTCAATTATCTCCTGATATGTTTTTTTCATCATTTCTGAATAAAAATAAATCTTAGATATATTTTAAAAGAGAATGAGGACTACTGTCCTCATTTTTCATGTTGAAAACTTATGAACATTGAAAGGAAATGATAATATGTATATATATATATTATGTATATATATGATGTATAAAATTCCTCCTAAAATATATTTGAAAAAAAAACTACCTCCCTGAAATAATGCATGGCGTTTAGGTTTAACCAGTGAGGTCTCACAGTCTATCTGTAATTATTGCTTGCCCATAGCATGCTATGCTCTGCAACCTTATACAGATAAAACAGGTTTGCTTTCATACAAAAAAAAAAAAACACATAGTGGAGAAACATTCTTCTCAAATGCACAAGAAATAATGGAGTCAATCAACAATGTCTGCCTTGGAAAGCCTATGCTTCACAAGTATGCAAACTACAAAATCTGGAATCTCTAGACTGATAATTGTAAAAGACAGTAATTGCTACAGTGAGCATAAAATATGAGTTACATGTTCTAATTTAGGAATAACCAGAACATTTGAAATTTAGAAAAGAATCTAATCTGCGCTGTTACTTTGATGCCAGTGAACTAAAAACCTGAATTTTCATTAAAAACTTAGTTTTCATATCTTAGAATCATGAAACCCGTTTCCATACAGTGCCATTGATCACATGTTTGTTTGGTCAAGGTCCTACAGCTCTCTATTTTTAGACTATAGAATCTCTAAAAGCCTCTAATTGAATTCAGAAGGTAAAATGGTTAGGCAAATGGCTGAGCACAAAGACAAGTTTTAGATCTGCCTATCAGCACTGGACTCTCTCCTGCTGACAAGAGCGTGTTTTAGCTCACATGGGCTAACAAGCAACTAACGATGATAATATATTCAAAAGAGAAAGGCAATAGCCATATCATTATCAGAAGAATTTCTGTGAGCAGTTAATACAAACATGCTGCTATGATGACTGGTTGCCTTGACTGGACAATAGTGAATTGCTAGTTCATACTATTGGCTCCCAAAGGTGTCTCATACTCAAGAACTGAGAAAGACTTAAAAACCTAAAACAGGACAGTAAGAAGCAGGCATTGTGGTGCAATGGGTTAAGCCAGTGCTTGGGACGCCTGCATCAGTGCACCTGGGATCAAGTCCTGCCTCCGCTTCCAATCCAGCTCTCTGCTAATTCACCTGGCAGGCAGCAAATGATGGCTCAAGCAGTTGGGTCCCAGCCACACATGTGGGGTACCTTGATGGAGTTCCCAGTCTCTGGTGTCACCTAGCACAGACCTGGTTGTGTCAGACATTTGGGAATGAATCAGTGGATGTAACATCTCTCTCTCTCTTTCTCTCTGTGTCTCACATTCTTTCTACCAATATGTCTTTGAAATAAATAAAACTTAAAATAATAAAATGGGAAGTAACCTTTACTTGAAATTCAGCTCATCGACTGTGCTTAAAAAGTCTGAAGAGGGCAAGGCTCAATGAGCCACATCACCCCACACAACAGAGATTGTAAAATATCTTTTAAATCAATGCATGTTATATGCTACTAATAAGCATAAGGAATCTTATTGGACTATTCCCTGTTTAAGACAGACTATAATTAACCACAGGGACAACAGACAAGCACTGCTTCTTCATATTCAGAAGATATTTGAATATAAATAACTGCAGACTGATCATGTTAGGAAAGCATCGAAATATTCCAGATTGTTTATCACAAAGGCTTGTAGGAGAGTGAGGTGAGATGACAAGAGGGGAGACTTGCTATCATAATTAGCAAAATACAAGAAGGAGCAAGGAAATCAAGATCAACACGGTGTTTTATAATAGGGCCCAAGATGGTGAAAAATGAATTTCAGTGCAGCTTGTACAATTTGTAATCTCTTCCAAGCAAGCATTTTATACATACATGAACTTTAGAGAAGATTATTTCCACTGTGCCCTTTGGCTCAGAGGAGTGTAACTCATTCAGATATTAATGACCTGATGATCCTAAACAGGAAAATCAATCAATTCATGAGGACTAGTGCATATCGGATCTGATCAAATTTAGTATGAGATTTAGCTTAGACAAGTATATGAGGTCTAAGTAGGCAAATTCACAAGATTTAAGATAGACAAGCAATTCAACCTGCTTGGAAATCTTATTGCTGCTAATGAAAAATAAATTTACAAAAAGTAGTAAACTGAATACTACTTTATCTGCATTAAACGTTACAGGAGGATCAGAGACACCTCCTAATACATTTGTGAATGTACATGAATTAAGCTCTCTTTAAAATCTTATGCAAGTATATTTAATTTATGTGTTGAGTACCAGTCTCAAAGCAGGTATGAGTTAAGACAGCCACTGTTTTACTCCCAAAAAGCACTGACCTGCAACTGTATTTTAAATCTGAATTCCTTCAATGCCCTGAGAAAAGACTTAAGGTCTGTTCCTTATGGTTTCTTAATCTGAAGAGTTTAGCTGAATCTACTTGGCTACATTTATGGTAAACTTCAACAACCCTTAGCTATCACCCTGGGAAAAATCCTTAAGAGTGGCAGAATGCCAACTTCCCTACAACCTTGTCCACTGCTACAGTTACCACCACCACCATCAACAAGAAACTAGTAATAACTCCACCACTGGGCTAGTCATATCAACAAGCTGGCTCCACCTCCTGTTTTGCAATCAGGGATTATTTCTATTCTGTGAGAATTCGACATGATCTAACTTCATTACCATGTAAAGCAAATATGTTTAGTCATTGGGGAAATTTCTGGAGTGGCCTTCAATTTGTCTTCGTTATACCCTTTCTATTTAATTCAAGTGGCATGAGTTGTGAATCACAAGTAGCTCAAATATTCAAATGAAGCGTAATTAATGATGTGGTTCTCCAAACATTACACTAAAGACTAAGTTATTTTTGTTTCATAATTCCCTTATACTTATTAAGATTCCATCTTTAAAAATCACAGAGTGAGCCTGATAATTCCTAGTTACCCCCTACATTTTCCTCTAATTTTGTTGTCTGCTGGCAGGTACTTGCCGAAAATGGTACCTCTCAAGCAACAGTGTCTACTATGCAGAAAATCTTCTTGGAGATTTCAAACTGCTGCTTTTCTTCCCAGCAAAGCTCAAGCTTTGGATTTAGGCAAAAGTTCAAGACTATCCCCAAGTAGGCAGATGTGTGCCAGTCTGCTAAACACTGAATGTGTCCCTTTCCTGGCTGAATCTGTCTGTTTGAGAAGGATTAAAAGGGAAGGGGTGATGTCCAGGAAGAAAACTCTTGCTAGTGCTTTGGTCACCTTAGATCACTGCACAGAAACATTTTACCTTGAAGCTTCAAAACACGGCTGCGTAATGAAATGGTTACTCATACTCATTACCTGCCGTGGGGTCCAATCATGATTTAATAGCTAAGTGTCTTATGATTTCACCTACACACTACAGACGAGGCAAAGTCAACCTGCCTTCCAGGCATGGGTTTAGCATCACCCTGTCTGTAGCAAAGAGGCCTGGCGATGAGTCACATGACCAGGCAACCTTTGCAATCCAGACTTTGTCCTGAAGCCCTGAAGCTGTGCTACCGTTCAACACCGTTCTGTGCAACTGCAGGAAGTGTTACGAAACAAGCCCCTGGCTTCAGAAGATGACTTTTCAAACGTTCCTTTGGTTTTTGGTAACAAAAAAAAAGGGAAAGAAAAAAAGCTGAGCGCAGGCTGATTACTCCCTTCTCTGAAGGACTCGTGTGCATTTATTTATTCTCTTATCTTTCACTGAGCAATCAGCTCCTAAATACGTGAGTGTAAAGGTTTTTCTTGAACACTGTAAGAACACTGGGCAGGCTCCCCACACCTTGCTCCGTGTGTGCTATGCAGCATGTGGGAAAGTGTGGTGTCCTCCAACTCTAGCTGAGCTCCCATTCTAAAGCCCAGTCGCCCACCCAATTTCTTAAACCTGCAGTGACTGAACAGGGCAACTTCCAAACTTAAACTTTCCAAAAGTTCCATCGCCCCGCCCAGCGTCCCAGCCAGAGTGCAAGTTTTCCTAAATTAGCGAAAGAGGAAACACACCCCTTCAGAAAGAACAATACTTAAGCTCCAAGATGACAACTGAAAGCAAATGTCAAGGACGCAACACATTTGGGAGGAGCGGGGGTGGGGGGTGGGGCGCACAGGGAAGGGGTTGGGGGGAGGTCTGGGGTGGCTTTGGAGAGGGGGGACGATGCAGAAGGTCCAGAGAAGCTTCCCCACTTCTTCATGGGGAGACCTGGCCTCCCCAGGACAGCAAAGAATGTGAGGGATCGAGCTTCCCAAACAAAGGCGAGCCTCAGATCCAAAACAAATGATGAAACACAGTTCGGGAAAAGAACCGGGGTTTTAGCTGCACTCACTGGGAGTGCAGCTCTGGGTGAGTTCTGTAATCTTGCTGAACTTGAGTTACTACTGAACGCCAGAAACCGTCCCCTGCAGAGCCGCCATGCCTACTTCCCCTGGGCTAGGACTCCCGGTGTGTTCTGTGCTGGCCACTGCTCTGGAAAAGGCCCCTGGGCTTCCTCAGCTCCGGTCCAAGAGAGGGAGCCCTGGAAGGGGAAGGGGCTCCCTCCATCTCTGAAAAATAAAAGGGCTTCCCCCAGATTCTCAAAGCCACCTAACCAGGGCTACTTCCTCATGGTTCGCCTCCTCCTCTGCTGCGAAGTCCCACCGCATCTCCCTCCCCATCTGACTGGGCCTCTCTCCCTCCTCCCAAACTTTCGCAGGCCAGTGGAAAGTTGGAGCCAAAGGCAGAGACAGGCCGGCCGAGAGCAGGGTCCGGCGGCTCGGCGCCTACCTGCGATGTCCCACAGCTGCAGGCGCACCAGCGTCCTACTGTCCCAGTTGAGGACTTTGAGGGCGAAGTCCACCCCGATGGTGGCGCGGTAGTGCTGGGAGAAGAGCTGGTGGACGTAGCGCTTGATGATGCTGGTCTTGCCCACGCCGAGCTCGCCGATGACCAGCACCTTGAAGAGGTGCTCGCGGGTCTCGGGCGCCCCGGCGGCGGCGGCGGCGGCGGGGGTGGCCGCAGCCCCCCGGCTGGGTTCCCCGGCGCCCCCGCCCGCCATGAGCGCCGCGGCTCTGGGCGCACAGGGGGTTCGCGTCCGGCCCTCGCCCAGACGCGCGCAGTCCCGCCTCGCTCCGGGGGCCCCCCGGAAACTTCCCGGAGGCCGAGCCGCCCTGCGCCGCGCCGGCCGGCGCCGCCTGATGGGTCACAGGACCCGGAACGGCGGCGCTCGCGGCCGGGGCGGGGCGGGCCGAGGGCCGGCCTGGCCGCTCCGCCGGGGCGGGCCTCGGGACACTTCCCCCGGACGGACGGGGGCCGGGGGCGCAGGGGAGGCGGTGGCGGGCCGCCCCCGGCGGGCCCCTGCACACGGGGCTGGGAGTGGTCCCCAGCGGCTCCCTGTAGGCCTGAGACTGTCCAGAGGTCGCTGAGCCAGCTGGGGGGGGGGGGGGGGCGCAAGGGCCTGGCAGTCCTTGGTCAGAGGGGCGGCCCCGGCCTGCAAGGGGGATGGCCAGGGAAGAAAGGGCCTCATCTACTCCGCCCCGAGGGAGTCAACACCCAGAACACTTCCAGTGGTCTCCAGTAGCACTCTCTGGAGGAAGTGAGAGGCGGTTGCAGAAAAACTGAACGCATCCCAGCACCCGTTAGGTTGGGTCACTGCGAGTTCCAGCAGCTTTCTGAGCAAAGTTTTCCTACCTGTACAATCGAGCGTGTGCAAGGTGTACGTGTTTTAGATACCAGCTGCCCTAAGGAGTGTGAGGTGCTACCCCATCCTGGTTTTGGTTTGCATTCCCCTGTGCTTAGAGAAGTTGAGCTCCCTTTCTCATATCTGTGGGTCATTTGTAAGTCCTAGTTGGAAAATTGTCCGTTCATGTTCTTGGCCATTTTCTCATTAGGCGTTTCGATGTTTCTGCTATTCAGTTGTGTGTTTCTGTTATGCTTTAGGTATTAATCTTTTGTCGGATACGTGGTCACAAGTAATTTTTTCCCAAACTTTAGGCTGTTGTTTACTTTGCATAAGCATTTTAGTTTAATTAAATCTCATTTTCGTCTCTTTTTGCTTTGGTTGCCAGAGCTTTGATGTTATTTTACATAAGACTGTTAAAACTAAGGTCAAAATATGATCCAGCAATCACTCTTGTGGATATATGCCCAAAGGAAATGAAATAAATACTTTGTAGAGGTATATATATATTCCCAAATTCATTGAAGTATTATTCATGCTAGCCAAGAAGTGGAAATAATCTCTATATTTGTATTGTGTGGAATCTTTGAAAAGTTAATGGAGAATATGTATTATAAAAATTTTACATAGATTTCAAAATTTTCACACCAAAATTAACACTTGATCCAATTTTGTATAAACTTTAAATACCCTTGTATATACATATAATGGAATATTAGGCAAATTGTAAAAGTTGTTTCTGCCATTGCAAAAACATGGGCGAACCTGGAGGACAATATGCTAATTGAATTAAGCCAGAAACAAACCTACTGATCTCATTTAAGTGGATTCTTTTTTTTTAAAAAAAGGTTAATATACATAAAAACAGAGAATAGAAAAATAGTGGGGCTGGATGTTACAGCTCACACTGTCTTTGCAGGTGTGTGTCCCTGCTGCTGCACTTCTGATTCAGCTCCCTTCTAATGGTCTGGGAAAACCAGCAGAAGATGGCCCAAGTGTTAGCGTCCCTGTCCTAACATGGGAGACCTAATGAAGCCTCTGGCTTTTGGCTTTGGCCTGGTGCAATCCTGGCTATTGTGGCCATCTGGGGAAGTGAAACAGAGGGTGGTAGATCTCTTTCTCCCTGTAACTCTGTGAGGTTCAAGTAAATAAATCTTTTTTAAGAAGAAGGAATTATATTTACAAGGACAGAGAGAAAGTGGAGAGATGTAGGTTAAAAAGTTGCAATTATATAGGGTGAATAAATTTAGCAATCAAATATATAGCATGAGGGCTCTATTTTTGTATTGTATACTAGAAATTTGCTGAAAAAGTAGATTTTGATGTTCTTAATAAGACCAATCCTGTATGCTGGTGACTATATTAACCTCTTGAGTTCAGTAATTATTTCATTAAGTATATCAAAACATCATATTGTATAATACAATGCAAATAAATAATATACTCATCTATTAAAAATGGATAACTTTATGATTTAAATGGAGTGGGTCTGATAAAGAAAACATAGGGCCTGTAAAGTTAATTTATTTTGTTTCTCTAACAAACAAGTGAGCATTTCTAAGCCTTCAGCTGTCAGTGTTTAGAAAAGATTTAAACGCTCAAGGTAAACCCTAGGAAATGGATTAAAAAGTGGAAATATTTTGAGCTTTTATTTTGAAGAAGAAGCAGGAATCTTTGCCTTGCTTTCTGTATCTATAAAACTGAGGAATGCCCACATCATCTTCCTATCTACAAACACCTGGAGTGATGTTCTCTGGCATCTTCCTTAAATAAGCTAAAACAGCTGCTTATCCTGTTACCCTGCTATGCTCCTCTAATTGACAATCATTAGAAGTGTTTTTGAGTGGTGGAGGCGTTTCAAAATTTAGAAGTCAAGGTGGGAGTAAAATCTTTTCTAGCTATTGAAAAATCATGGATATGTCTTTAAGGAAGTTTATGACTGACTAGCACCTGACTTTTATGTTCACACAATTACAGAGCTCTTCCAAAACATCTCCAGCTTAGGAAAAGAGGGATTCCTCCAATGCTTGCAATATGAGCACCATTTTGCTCCATTTGTACATAACATCATGGATTCTTATTGGTCCCTGCTTTAATTTTACTGGATTTCTGCTGATGTTAGGGGAATTTGTGATGTTAAGAATTACATACTGTCAATGATTTAAAATTCTAAGTGGTCACAGCTGAAGGTAGGATGAGGGGTTTGGACAAATGATCCTCAAATTACAGACAAGGTTAAAGTTTACATCAGTAGTTCTCAAATTTGAATGTCAAAACCATGTTACAACAGATTCCTAGATCCATAACTAACAGAGGGATTCTGATTCAGTAGATTTGGGGTAGAGCATGTAATTTGATTTTCTGGTAGCTTTCCAGGTGATACTAAAGCAGAAAGTCTAGGAGCAGAGTAGCATGAACCAGAGCTTTCTTCTCAAACATAAAATGCCCTTATTTGTATACACATTTTTCTTATCTATTTGTCCTACCATAAATATTGGAATGTCCACATCATGATTATTGTGAATAACGGTATGTAACAAACATGAATGCTAGTATATCTGTGAAATCTTTATTTCAATTCTTTTGTAAAAATGCTCAGAAGTGGGCCTTCCGGTAGTTCTGTTGTTATTTGTTAAAGAACTTCTGTACTATTTTCCATAAAGGTTAGACCACTGTGCATATCCACTATTTCCCATTTCTGCATATCCTCACCAAACCTTGTCTTTTGTTTTTAATCTTCATACAATGGAATATTTGCTGCCCTAAGAAAGAATAAAATTTCACAACATGCAATAGCATGGATGAACTTTGAAAACATGCTAAACTAGGCCAGACACAGGACAAGTACTGCATGGCTCAACTAATACGAAGGATATGGAATAGTCAGACAGCTAGAATCAGAAAGGGAAGTGGTGGTTTCCAAGGTCTTGGGACAGTGGGAAATGGGACTTTACTAATGAGTGTGCATGCATTTCAATTGGTCAAGCTGGATAAGTTTCAGAGATCTGCTGTACAATAGTGTGCCTGTAGTTAACAATACTTGATTTCATGTTAAGTGTTCTTACCACAATAGAAGAATGTTTAAGTTAATATGAATTATCCAGAATCATAAAAGTTCAGATTCTGATTCAGTATATTTGGGTAGGGCTTAAAATTCAAAATTTCTAAAAAGCTCCTACATGATGTAAATACTGCTGATGAATCACATGTAAGTTAGCAAGGGTTCAGGTTAGAACTGAGTAGTTCCCATATCAACTGTGCATATGCCTCTCTTGGGGAACCAGTTATTGTAGCCCAAACCTTTAGTCTAATCTGTCAGACAGAAAGCCCAGGAATATGTATTTTAAAACAAACAAATCTCAGAAAGCATGATGTTGAACAAACTTATGTAATAACACGTAATATAAGTCAGTATTGAACAGTGTCTCTTGTGCATCTCTGAATTGGAGAAGTTTGAAAGGTGGAGAGGAAAAATGCATGTATTGAAACCATGGGCTGATATTTTAATGGGGCAAGAAGGTTTGTTTGCTTTTCCCTCTAGGCATTAAAAGGGAAAACATACAAGTAATCTGAACCTGGTGATTGAATAAATAAGATTGCTTTAATTTTAAATAAACATTTGCAATTATTTCATGCTAGTCCTCATAAAGGATGACCCACTTAGACAGTCAAGATATGATGTTCAACTACACATACATTGTGCCTGCTATATCAGCTATCCCCTTTGTGGAATGTATCTCAAACCATTACCCTATCCCCACCTCTCCTGAGTAAACTCTCCTCATCTTTCATATGCTAGACCAAATGCTTCTGTTCCTTTCACTCCTAATTCTCCTGGCAGATAGGCACATTCGTTTATTTATTCCAAAGCTTACAATTCTCCCAGGAAACGTTCTAGACAATCCAGTACAATGATGAGTAAGAATAGACAAAAGTTCTTGCTCTCTAGGACTTTGAATTGTAATGGGAAAAGTATATATAGTTTAAAAGCAATCCAATAAATGAGATCATTTCAGATGATTATAAATTTTATGAAAGATAATATAGGAAAATATCATTTAGTAATGAACTTGAGTGAAGAATAAAAGCTATACTAATTAGCATCAACTCTGAATAGAAAAAATGTCAAAACTAGGTGCCAAGTTTCCTTTGTTGTCCCAAATCGGTCCAGGACTATTCATTGAAATGACTATTTCTTATACCCTTGCAGTGACTCCATCATTTTAATTCAAGTGCTCCCACAAAGAAGGCTCTGTTTCTGCACTTTCTTCCTTTATTCTATGTGTCTTTGTTTGCACTAATTCTTAATTACTGAAGCTTCATTGTAAGTCTTCTGAGAAATCAAATCCTCTCATTCTGAAATTCTGTAAGTTTGCCTTAACCATTCTAGTTCCTTTATATTGCCATATACATTTTAGAATCAGCATCTTGATTTTCACTAACACACCTGCTGAACCTTTTGTTGGGATTGCATTTACTCCATAGATGAATTTGATGAAAACTGAAAAGTATTGAATATTCAAAATATCATACATATTGAATATTCAATGAACATCATTGAATATTCAAAAATATCACCATTGTATAATCTGTGATTTATGTATGTCTTAATATCTGTCAGCAATATGAAAAGATCTTAAAAATGTTGTAAGTAGTGTATAAAATTAAAATTAAATTGATTTATAGGGGCTGTGTCGTAGGACAGGGGGTTAAGCTATTTCCTGTGATTTCAACATTTGATATCAAGTACTGGTTCAGTCTGAGCTACTCTGCATCAGATCCAGCTCCCTGTTAATGCACCTGAAAAGGCAACAGCAAGTGGGCCAACTACTTGAGACCCTGCCACCCGCATGGGAGATCTGGATGGAGTTATTGGCTCCTGCCTTGGCCTGCCCAGCCCTGCCCAGTCTTTGGGGGAGTAAGCTTATGGGTGGAAGATCTCTTCCTTTGTCTTTCCTCTGTCTCTATCACTCGCCCTTTAAAATAAATATTAAAAAGCTTAAAAAATATTGGTTTCTGTCTAATGAATTGGTTTTCAAAGATCATGATCATTCTAAAGATTTATTTACATAATTGTGATTTCTATTGATACATCTATTTTGTTCTTACGTTTCAACTCTTTGCATTTTCTAATCTCCTTTTTCTTACTTAACTGGCTGGGCTCTCAATGTAATTTTGAACAAAAGTAGAGGGTGGGGACCCTAATTCTAGAGGTAAAGTTTTCACCATGATGTTATCAATTTATTTTAATCAACTTTTATTTATTTATTTTTTAAACTTTTATTTAGTAAATATACATTTCCAAAGTACAGTTTATGGATTACAATGGCTTTTTCCCCCCATAACTTCCCTCCCACCTGCACCCCTCCCATCTCCCGCTCTCTCTCCCATTCCCTTCACATCAAGATTCATTTTCAATTATCTTTATACACAGAAAGTCATTTTAATATATATTAAGCAAAGATTTCATCAGTTTGCACCCACACAGAACATAAAGTAAAATACCGTTTGAGTATTAGTTATAGCATTAATTCACATTGTGCAACACATTAAGGACAGAGATCCTACATGGGGAGTAAGTACACAGTGACTCCTGTTGTTGACTTAACAATTTGACACTCTTGTTCATGCCATCAGTAATCTCCCTAGGCTCTTGTCATGAGTTGCCAAGGCTATGGAAGCCTTTTGAGTTTGCTGACTCCTTTTATTTATTTATTGAAAGATTTATTTGTTATTTGAAAGTCAGAGTTACAGAGAAAGAAAAGACACACAGAGAGAGGTATCTTCCATCCACTGGTTCACTTTCCAAATGGCTGCAACGGCTGGGGCTGTGCCACAAGGTTCTTCTGGGTCTGTCATGCGGATACAGGGACCTAAGGACATGGGCCATCTTCCATTGCTTTTCTAGGCCGTTAGCAGGGAGCTGGCTCAGAAGTAGAGCAGCCGGTACTTGAACCAGCTGACATATGGGATGCCAGCACTGTAGACGGAAGCTCAAACTGCTTCACCACAGCACTGGCCCCTATTCTATCTATTTTTTAATATTTATTTATATTTTTGAAACTCAGAATGACAGAGAAAGAAGTTTTCTATTCACTGATTTAACAATGCTGGGCCAGGATGAAGCCAGGAGCCCAGGAATTCTATCCAGGTCTTCTTTGTGGGTAGCAGGGATCCAAGTAATTGAGGCACCATTCACTGCCTTCCCTGGAACATTAGCAGGATGCTCTATCAGAAACAGCACAGCTGGGGCATGAACCAGCACTCTGATTTGGGTTGTGGGTATTCCAAGAAATGGCTTAACCTGCTGTGCCACAATCCCTATCCTCAGCTTTGTATTTTACAATAGTATTAGATTTACAGAAAAGTTTCAGACAGAATTCCTGTATATCCACATGTAGTTTCCCATTAGCGTCTCATTAGCACCTTTGTCACAATTAATGAACTGATACTGATACAATTAACTGATCCATACTTTATTCATATTTCCTTAGCTTTTGCCCAATGCTCTATTTCTACTCAGGATACCACAGAACATTTGTCAACATGTCTTCTTAGGTCGTTTTTGGCTGTGACTATTCCTCAGCCATTGTATGTTTCTGATGACTTTAATTGTTTTAAAGTGTACAGATTTCGCAGTTAATTCTCAAAGTACAACTTGTGTGTATATGTGGATACAAACTGTTGAAATCTGTACTTAACATAGAGTTGGTCCTCTGTATATAAAATTAAACTAAAAATGAACCACAATGAAGAAGGGGCTGGAAGAGGGAGCAGGATGTAGGACAGGAGTAGGGGTGGGAGGGTGGATATGGGGGAAAGAACCACTATATTCTTAAAGTTGTACGTATAAAAAATACATTCATTCAATAAAAGATTTAAAAGAATAAAGTGTACAGGTTAAGTGTTTTGTAAACTGTCTTCAATTGAATTGCCTGATGTTTTCATCACAATTAAAAAAGTAAATGTAGGTTTTGGAGGAAGATCACACAGGTAAAGTACTAGGCTTATAAATCACATCAAAAGTACATATTATCTAAAAGAGTGGGAATAAGAGAGTGAGGAGATGTACAATTTGGGACATGCTCAATCGGACTTGCCCCAAATGGTAGAGTTAAGAACATGCCAGGGGGTTCCAATTTAATCCCATCAAGGTGGCATGAATCAATGCCATCTCACTAGTCAAAGAGATCAGTTTCAGATAACAATTGATCATGATAGGATTAATAGTCAAAGAGATGACATAAACAAGACTAGTGTCTGCAAATACTAACTGATAGAATAAAAAAGGAGAGAATGATCCAACATGGGAAGTGGGATACACAGCAGACTCATAGAATGGCAGATGTCTTAAATAGCACTCTGGCCTCAGAATCAGCCCTTAAGGCATGCGGATCGGCCTGAAAAGCCCATGAGAGTATTTTAGGCATGGAAAGCCAAGACACTTTGGCAAACAAACAAACAAACAAAAACCAAACAAACAAAAAAAACACACTAAATGAAAGATCTCTGCAAGTGAGATCCCAGTAGAAAGAACGGGCCATCAAAGAAGGAGGTAGGTTTTTCTGAAGGGAGGAGAGAACTTCCACTTTGACTATGACCTTGTCTAAATAAGATCGGAGTTGGTGAACTCAAAAGGCTTCCATAGCCTTGGCAACTCATGTCTAGAGCCTAGGAAGATTACTGACGCCATAAACAAGAGTGTCAATTTGTTAAGTCAACAACAGGAGTCACTGTGCACTTACTCCTCATGTAGGATCTCTGTCCTTAATGTGTTGTACAATGTGAATTAATGTTATAACTTGTACTCAAAGAGTACTTTTCACTTTGTGTTTCTGTGTGGGTGCAACTGTTGAAATTTTTACTTAGTATATACTAAATTGATCTTCTGTATATAAAGAGAATTGAAAATGAATCTTGATGCGAATGGAATGGCAGAGGGAGCAGGAGATGGGAGGGGTGCGGGTGGAAGTGAAGTTATGGGGGGGAGCCACTGTAATCCAAAAGCTGTACTTTGGAAATTTATATCTATTAAATAAAAGTTGAAAAGTATATATTATCAATATTACCCATCATCATTATTGATTGCTCACTGGATAGAAGTAATGTTTGTGTCAAATTTCTCCACTGTAAGGCCACATCTTTTACCCTTTTCATATTTTTATCTTTGGAAAAAGTCACTGTGCACAGATAACACTCACATAATTTATCTGTGATGCTTCACCCCTTGAGGAAAAATCTTTATATAAATTATTTTGAATTCTTCTACATGGTAGATTTAACTGTTATTTTCATTTATATATTCAGTTATTTATTTCTTTTGATATGAGCTCATTGATACTTCTTTTATACTTTAGCTAAGAATCCAAATTACTTTATTTTGTTGCTCATGTCATTTAGACATTGGACACATTAGGTTGGCTCTTGATCCCCATTGATATTTCCTTGTCATGTGTGTTTGAGTTCTCTCTTCCTCTGTGGAACTACAAGGTGCTCCAGGATCGTCTTATATACTTCCTGCTACAGTTGTAATTTAGACATCTGTCCAAAGAGTCATTAATTCTTTCACTGGAGAGCAGCATCAGAAACTAAGGTTTCTGTGGGTCTGTTGATACATTGGTATTGTTGCTTTAAGACCTTCTGTAACTGACTGAGCAGGGAAATATGTATGTGTATACTAATCCATGCATATATGCATATCTATTGGTACTTACATGTGCATGTCTATCAGTATCTATGATAATTTAAATGTGAATTCGTATTGTTGATCATGATCACATGTATCATTCTGTCGTTCTCCCTTTTCTTATCTGAAAGTGACACAGAGAGAGATTGTCCTTCATCAATGAGAATCCTGAATTCTATCATCTTCCATCTGTTCACTTAATTGGGTAATTCCAATATATGTGTATAGTGATTTCAAAATTGTGAATCCATACAGCTTTGGGAAATGACTTTGTCTACTAAAGTTCAGTGCATACAGAAAGTTCTTTTGACCTCAGTGTTACAGAGTCCATTCACTGCAAAAGTCTATTAAGTAAGCATCTTCTCCCACCACCGTTGGTGAGAATACTTCATTCATTTGAAATACAATTACATTCTTTTACAATTTTCTACATTCTGTCTAGTAGTAGTCTCAGCTCCTAAGTTATTTAATTTACAAAATTAAGTTTCATTCTTTATGCTGCAAAATTCTGTGAGTTTTGAAAAATGCAGAGTGCCTTGAATCTGCCAGTAAAATATCATGCTCAACAGTTTTACCACCCCTGAAATGCAATGAGCTTGATATATTTAATACTGTTTCCTAGAATCCCTAGCAACCACCAATCTATTTAGCCTCTCCACAGTTGTGCCTTTTTCTAATATGTTGTTTTAATTTTTTCTTTCCTAACAAAAAATGATGACGAAGGGCTGGTATTGAGGAGCAGAGGTTGGGCTGCCACCTGTGATGCTACCTCATATTGGAGAGCTGGTTAGAGTCCTGCTGCCCGACTTCCAATGCAGGTCCCTATGTGTGCCTGGGCCAGCAGTGGAAATCATCTCCTGTGCATGGGTCTCTGCCACCCACGCAGGAGATGTTAATGAAATTCCTGGCTCCTGGATTCCAACTGAGCCAGTCCTGGCCTTCTGGGGAGTGAGCCAGCAGATGGGAGATCTCTTTTTCTCTCTTTCCCTCCCTAACTCTGTTACCCTTTTAAATAAGTAAATCTTTTAAAATGATGATAAACATCTTTATTTATTTGAAAGTCAGAATTAGAGAGAGTGGGAGAGAGAGAGGAGAGAGGGAGAGATCCTGCATCTGCTGGTTCCCTCCCCAAACAGCTGCAGCAACCAGGAGCCAGGAGCTTCTTCTGGGTCTCCCACATGGGTGGCAGGGACCCAAATACATGGGCCATCCTCTGCTGCTTTCCCAGGGCCATCAGCAGGGAGCTGGATCAGAACTTGAGTAGCAGGATCTCAAAACAGAGCTGTAGGTGTTGGCTCAGCCTTCTGTGCCACAGCACTGGCCCCCACAAGCATCTTCTTATATGCTTATTTGTCATCTGCATGTATTCCGTGGTGAAGTATTTATTCAGTTTTGCCCACACTTATTTTTCTTACTTCTGTGTTTGTTCTTTTTATATTTTGGATACAATTGCTTTAGCACATATATGTATTATAAATATTTTCCCAATTTTTTGGTTCATATTTCATTCTTTTCACAGTGTCTTTTGTAGAACATAAAATTTTAATTTTAATAAAGTCCAACATATTTTTTCATCAGTTTTGCTACTGTTATATTTAAACACTCATTGCCATATCAAGATCATGAACATTTTCTTCAGTAAATATTATAGTTTTTGTGTTTTTATTTAGGACAACGATTATCCTGAGTTAATATTTGTGGATATCATACCCTCTATATGTAGGTTTACTTTTTGCTGAATGTCCAATTGTTTCAATACCATACCGTTAAAAAATTGTAATTAACCTTTTCACAGATATCAGTGAGATATATTGTGTCTTTGTGTTTATGGAATCTCTAGTCTTTTTTTCTGATCTACATGCGTATTATTTTGCTAATATCCTGCTGCCTGGATCATTGTAGCTTTGCCAGAAATTTTGAGGTTGCAGTGTCCATCCTTTGCCTTTGTTCTTCAATATTTTTTTAATGTTTTAATTTTTTTGACAGGCAGAGTTAGTGAGAGAGAGAGACAGAGAGAAAGGTCTTCCTTCCATTGGTTCACCTCCCAAATGGCCACCACGGCTGGTGGGCTGTGCTGATCTGAAGCCAGGAGCCAGTTGCTTCCTCCTAGTCTCCCAGGCGGGTGCAGGGCCCAAGGACGTGGGCCATCCTCCACTGCACTCCCGGTCCACAGCAGAGATCTGGATTGGAAGAGGAGCAACCAGGACAGAATCCAGTGCCCCGACGGGGACTAGAACCCGGGGTGCTGGCACCGCAGGCGGAGGAGTAGTCAAGTGATCCGTAGCACCAGCCCGCAATATTGTTTTGACTACCCAGAGTTGTTGCCTTTCTATATAAATTTTAGAATAATTTTCTCAATATCTATAAAACACTTTGCTGGGATTTTTAATGGAATTCCATTGAGTCTGTAGATTATGTTGGGAAGAACTAGTGTTTTAACAATACAGAGTCTTCCAATCCACTAATGCAGATACCTATCCTTTGTTTAGTTGTTTCTCTATTCTTTCATCAGTCTTTTGTAGAAGTCTACATACAGATTCTGTACATAGTTTGTTAGATTTATACCTAAATTTTAATTTTCTGAATGCTGCTATAAATGGTACTGGTTTGTAAAATTGCACATTCCTATTGTTTATTGCTGATATACAATAATCCAGCTTTTTTTTTTAAATATATTGACCTTCTATCTTGAACTTGATACCATATTTTACTATTTCATATTACTGTTTTCTGGTTTCTTTTTATAATGACTTCCTATTAATTTTTGTATCACATTTTCCTTCTCTAACAACTCTTCTTTAGTTGCTATTTCTACTAAAAGTATTCTCTCATATCTAACTGAATAATTGTTTTCTTTTTTTTGACATTTTAATCTCTCAACATTTCTTATTTTCAGAGTATATGTATCTTTGTTATGTCTCTGTACTCTATGTGGGAGACTATCCTTATGCTTAATGAGTAGCATTTGTTGTGGTGGTGGGTTAAACCACTGGAAACTTACTTTAAGGAGCTGTTTAATGCCTAATTCCCTACCATGTTAATTGCTGTGTGTGCATAGTGTGTTCTGTGAGATTTTGTTTTTTTTTAAGATTTTATTTATTTATTTGAGAGGTAGAGTTATAGACAGTGAGAGGGAGCAACAGAGAGAAACATCTTCTGTCCGTTGGTTCACCCCCAACGGCCACAATGGTCGGAGCTGCATCAATCCGAAGCCAGGAGCCAGGTGCTTTTTCCTGTTCTCCCATGTAGGTGCAGGGGCCCAAGGACTGGGGTCATCTTCTACTGCTCTCCCAGGCCCACATCAGAGAGCTGGATTGGAAGAGGAACAACTGGGACTAGAACCTGGCACCCAAATGGGATGCCGGCGCCACAGGCGAAGGATTAACCTATTGAGCTGCAGTGCCAGCCCCCCTGTGTGATTTTCTATCTAAATTATCAATCTCAATCTTTGATTTTTCTTAAGTTTCTGTAGTAATATAACATGATTAATGACAAAAGTGAAAACATATTCCCATTATTAATTTTAATTAATGATACAGGAAATAAATAATTTAAATGCATCAGGCAATGAAATTTTAAAATATTTTCACATAGGTCGTTGTCTTATTTAACCATTTTAATTTTCATTCCATGTTCATTTCATATATATAACAGTTAATGCAGAACAGCTTGGCAAAACAGAAATTCTAGCCAGTACAGACATTTTGGTTTATTGCCTTCTGTTTCTGTGTTGTGCAGGAAAATTTAATATTCATGATATCACAGAACCAAATACAATTATAATTCCTTCTCAGTTTAGGAGATTACAATTTATATTACATGCTCTTTCTGGAGGCCACATGATTATGTCTGGACAGAATGCATTAAGTAATTCCTCCCATAGTTAGTTCACACATTTTCCACAGAATGCACAATAATCAATTTCACCAATTATTCTTACATTGAATATCCACTTTGGATCCATCAAAAACCACTTATGAATCAATTTATCTGCTTTTTATTTGCAATATGATTTTTATATCTAAACTAGTGATTACAATGCTTATTCAATTGTCTGGAAATTTGAAAAGGAAACAGAAGACACGAGAGAGATATTTAAGAAACATTACTTTTCTGTCTGAATCAGTCAAGAGTGCAATCAGAGAGCATGTGGATATTATTCACATCTTAGATTCCCAAATCTTCCTGGGACTATCTTCATGGATTGGTAGGTACTTTCCTAGAACAACATGATTGGAAGGCATGTTTCAATTTAGGGTATAGTTATTTCTGTTCACAATTGATCATAATGATAGGACTAAGAGCCAAAGGGATCACATAAACAAGACTAGTGTCTACAAATACTAACTGATAGAATTAAAAAGGGAGAGAATGATCCAACATGGGAAGCGAGATACACAGCAGACTCATAGAATGGCAGATGTCCTAAACAGCACTCTGGCCTCAGAATCAGCCCTTAAGGCATGTGGATCCACCTGAAAAGCCCATGAGAGTATTTCAGGCATGGAAAGCCAAGACACTTTGGCAAAAAAAAAAAAAAAAAAAAAACCCTAAATGAAAGATCTCTGCAAGTGAGATCCCAGTGGAAAGAATGGGCCATCAAAGAAGGAGGTACCTTTCTCTGAAGAGAGGAGAGAACTTCCACTCTGACTATGACCTTGTCTAAATAAGATCGGAGTTGGTGACCTCAAAAGGCTTCCTTAGCCTTTGCAACTCATGACTAGAGCCTTGGTGGATTATTGATGCCATAAACAAGAGTGTCAATTGTTAAGTCAACAACAGGAGTCACTGTGCACTTACTCCTCATGTAGGATCTCTGTCCTTAATGTGTTGTACATTGTGATTTAATGCTATAACTAGTACTCAAACAGTATTTTTCACTTTGTGTTTCTATGTGGGTGCAAACTGTTGAAATCTTTACTTAATATATACTAAACTGATTTTCTGTATATAAAGAGAATTGAAAATGAATCTTGATGTGAATGGAACGGGAGAGGGAGCGGGAAAGGGGAGGGTTGCGGGTGGGAGGAAAGTTATGGGGGGGAAGCCACAGTAATCCATAAGCTGTACTTTGGAAATTTATATTAATTAAATAAAACTTAAAAAAAAAGAGAGAGAATATTAAAAAAAAGAATATAGTCATGTTGTAAAAAAAAGTGAAAAATTTTATCTGGTTCACATAAAGTTTAAAATATTAGTAGATAAAATATGTAATCTCTTTAAGAATAGCAACTCCTTGTCTCAATAATATGTGTAGTACCATCAGGAAAAGAGTTCAGAGCACTTGGCATAAAGTTAGTTCACCTAATCTAAAAACTTGCTATGTGGCAATACAAGTTTAATCCTTATACATATAGTCACACAATTAACTGAGAAAACCTACAACATGGACACTTTTGTTGCATTTTATGGGTATAGGAAAGGAAACTGAGAATGACACAGCCAGAAGGAGTCTGGATCCAGACACAACGCCAAACAACTGGTTCCAAAGTCTCGGCTCTTCCTTGCTCCTCAGTGCAGCAGATTCCAGCCCTTCTCAGTCAGTAGCTTAAAAGAGGTAAATAGAGCAATCTTTATTGTCCAGGTTCAAGGATTTCTGGACTGGAAATGTGTGGCCTCAAGAGAGCAAGCTTTGTATTTTCAGCCCTGCTTGAACAGTGATAGGAAATGTCCTGGAACTCTGAACTTGCTGACCTGGGAGTATACTTGTAGCAAAAGGCCATCAAGTGTCCACACTGGGTGGTCCAGTGCTTGCGGTAATGGTATTTTGGGCTAGTGAGATCAAAGAGTTTCAAAATTTGTTACACATTTTTGAAATGTGAGTGGTCGAAGGATTACATATCACAAAATGCCTCGGATTTCCAGACTAACCCTTTGCAAATGAGATCATCAAAATTGAGCCAGGTACTCTGAAAATCCATAAATTGGGTCAATAATTTCCTTTTCCTTCCTGTCATAGTTGGGCATGACACTATTTTAGAGTGTCTATTTTATCCCTGGAATTATTCAATTTGATGATAAAGTGCACAATATAACCAATATTGGTCTTTCATGTAGTGTATTAATCAAATCAGTCCATGGTAAATCTAATTAACAAATAGGTGTCAGTTGCAATGGGTTAAGCTGGAAAAGCTTTGCTTTTTGGTCCTGTAAAATCAAGCGTGAATTTGGGCACATCTCTAGGCAGCTGTCTACCATGTGATGCTCTGGGATCCAGACTGCTTTCCTTTTGTGATGTCAACTGCTGCTTCTGGAATCATGGGACCAGAGCAAAGAGAAGTTCCAACCCTCTGTAGATTACTGTTCCTAACAGACTTAAACAGGGAGCAGGCACATGTATTTATATAGTAGAAAATATGGAATTATTCCAATAGCTAGAAAAAAATAATTTTATGAGCCCTATTTATGCATTTTAAAAAGCTAAAACTAAGACAATTGTCTAGTGGAAAATATACTTAGGAGAGTGTTTAACATATTACATGATTTTAAGTTTGAATAAAGTTTTCTCAACCCTGATACTATTTACTGTTTGTTTCAGATAGTTCTTTCTTGTATGGGGCTTTTCTGTACATTGTATGGTGCATAGTAGCATCGCTAGTCTTTACCCACTAGATACTAGTAGTCACCTTCCCCCATCCCAGATGTGGGGCGTGTGGGGCAGGAGTATACAATCATCCTTGGTTGAAAATTACAGTTTGGAACCATCCGCCACGCCATATTCAACAATAAATCATGTTGCTGACTCAGTAACATATACATGTGTATATACTTTACAAAATATGGACTTCATCACACAGTTAGTGAAATAATTCAGAGAAATGCATTCTCATATTAAATGTATAAGGGAACAAGTTGAAAAAGGTGAAATGCTACAGAATGAGTACATGTCAGGGAGACAACTCAGTCCAAGTCCTCTCAAGATTCATAAATTTCCTCTACAGGTGTTTATTGAGTACCTCCTATGAAACAGGAACTGTTATAAGTTACAGAAGAGACAAAGACACAAAATCTGGTCTCTGTTCTCAGTAGACTCACAGTCTAGTGGGTAAAGAGGGACATTAACATAAAATTACATTGGAGATCATTAAAGTAAGTGCTATGATAGAAGGGCATACAATGTTCCACAGGGAGATACCTCACCCACAGAAACTTCAGCAAAGCAATAAAAACACTACAACACAAAGGGAATAATAGGAAGTAATGGAACAAAGAATGCTGAATTTAATTTGAGTCACCTGAAAAAAAAATGAACTGAAATGCAGAGGACCAAGGGCAGATCAAGAGGAAAGGGAGGAGCTGGCACTGTGACACAGGGGGTAAAGCTGCCACCTGCAGTGCCAACATCACATATGGGTGCAGGTTCAAGTCCCTGCTGTTCCACTTCTGATCCAGCTCTCTGCTATGGCCTGGGAAAGTGGTGGAAGATGGCCCATGTCCTTGGGCCCCTGCACCCACATGGGAGACATGGAAGAGGCTCCTGGCTTCGGATCGGCCCAGCTCCGGCTGTTGTGGTCTATTGGGAAGTGAACCAGCAGATGGGAGACCTCTCTCTTTGCCTCTGCTTCTCTAACTCTGCCGTTCAAATAAAAAAATAAATCTTAAAAAAAAAAAAAAAGAGGAAAAGGAGAGATGGTATTCTGAGCTGTGGGAGGGAAGAATTATGCAAAATTCTGCTAAGCCCTAAACATGCAGGCAGGTACTATCTGTAGAGTTTACTTACTTCATAGGGTTTTATAATGTGGATTCCAGTGTATCTCTAAACTGAAAGGAGAAATCATTATACAGAAAGTGATCAAGGATTTTTTAAAAAGTTCAAACTACATAATAAAGCAGAATAAAGTAGATGAATGAGAACCATATGAAGAGTCATGATTCGTATAAATAATACACAATATTATTTTTAAAATGTGTTTTGTGGCTCAGTGCACAGCTCATGTGTCCATGTGTTGAACTATGTTCATCTGAATCTAAATTTTGTCTTTTGCATCAACTCTGTCTTAATATTTAAGTAGCTCAATTATTTTTCAGTTTAAGGAAGTTTTTTTTTAAAAAAAAGAGTACAAGTTCATTAGCATAAATATGATGCTTTGTCAATGTATGATTTAATAAGTTTGCCAATTAAGTGACTACAAGCTACACAATGTGTGCTAGACATACTTAGCTCTGTCAACTCCCACTCGTGATACTCGGTGTTATAGAATAAAGACATGTTTTAAATTCCGTGCTTTGAAACTGGAGAAGTAGAAAAGCTCATTTTCTCAAGCACGAACATCTCAGGCCTTAACGTTCTTCACTCTTCAGTAGGAATCTGTTCTCTTTTGCTCATATCATGCTACTTCCTCTGTCACCAACCTTTGAAACTACAAATAGTGGCTCATCCTTTCTTTTTAAAGATTTATTTATTTATTTGAAAGTCAGAATTACACACAGAGAGAAGGAGAGGCAGAGAGAGAGAGAGAGAGAGAGAGAGAGAAAGGTCTTCCATCTGCTGGTTCACTCTCCAATTGGCCACAACAGCCGGAGGTGAGCCAATCCATAGCCAGGAGCCAGGAGCTTCTTCTGGGCCTTCCCATGTGGGTGCAGGGGCCCAAGGAATTGGGCCATTTTTTACTGCTTTCTCTGGCCATAGCAGAGAGCTAGGTTGGATGTGGAGCAGCCAGGACTCGAACTGGAGCCCATATGGTGTGCCAGCACTACAAGCAATGGCTTTACCTGCTACACCACAGTGCCAGGCCCTCATTATTTTCCTGTCCTTATGGCATTTTCCTCTTGCCCACAGTCAAAAGACCTGCTCCTGTTTGTTCACCTGATAACACCTTTACCCCTTACCCAACTTTTCCTGATCTGAGGCAAAGAAATCAGGGCCTGCTGTCTCCCTCTCTTACCATTCATGGGTCATAGTCTGCACTTGTAGCGTATCTTGTGGTTGAGAGTAATAATTTTCCAGACTGACTCACCGCCCATCTCTTTTCCCTCCTTGTCCCCTGAAAAGAAAAACTTCATGTTAGAGGGGAAGCACTTGAAGACTCTATTTAATGAATATTGTAAGAGTAAAATTGAAAACTCCAAATTAAAGGAATCTATGCACAGGAGGAGTAATGGCAACAGAATTAGGGCGCCTGGGGAAAGAGATGTGGGCAGAGACTTTCAGTTTCTTGTAAGGTGGGGCAGGCATGAGGCAGAAGTGGCTATCTGAGAAAAAACAAGTTTCTCTGAGTTGAATTGCCCGGAGGTCCCCGCTTGGGTACCAGGGAAGTCCCATGAACTAGACATTTGAAGAACTTCTTGAGATATGGAAATGGATGTGAGTACAGTACAGTGATATAAAAGGTGGAGGAAAATTTTTAACATTTAAGAAGCAAAGAGGGAAGAGAGGAGAAGCAGCTTCAAGGGCACTCAGTAGAATCTGGGAAAGCAAAATGGACACAATGGACACTTGGAGCTCTGGCTCAACCAGACTTTAATGACAAGAGGCTCAGTACAGTATCTAGCTAGAGCACAGTGTAGGGCAGAAAGCTCAGTTTTGCCACAACTGTCAATGATACTGGGAGAAATAATTTCCCTCTAAGCCTCTTCAACCCTGTGCTGTGGAAGTCTCCTGAGCATCCAATAAAAGCTTTCTGAGTTGTTATACAAGAGTTGGCACAGAGTGAATGCTCAATAAGTGACATGCTCTTCCAGTCTCTTACAATGACAGGAAGGACATGGCTGTGGGCTGGTGCATAGTGTACGAAAGCACAGGCTGTAAGGCAGTTAAAACTGTAGTCAAATCTGATCCGATTCGGACCTACAATGGAGTCAGATCTGCTCCTTGCAAATGTGGGATCTTGATTATGCTAGGTAACCTTTATAAGTCTGCTTTCTCCTCTCTAAAAGAGGCTTAAAATATATCTCAAAGTGGTGTCATAAGTATTAATGATTAGATACACTGTATTTGTAGCTCAGCATATTTCTTGAGCAGATGAAGTGCATTAAATTCTAGTTAATGTAATGAGGAATTCAGGAGTTTTGTGTATAGACTGTCCTTGCTTGACCTTTCTCAGGCTCATGATTTATGAAATGATGTAGTTCCATAAAAATGTATTGTTCTTATTATGAGTTAGGCACTGAGCTAGACTGAGTGAACTTTTCTCTTTTTAAAGATTATTTATTTATTTCATAGACAGAGTTACAGAGAGGCAGAGGCAGAGGCAGAGCGAGAAGTCTTCCATCTTTTCTCTTCAGTGGCTGCAATGGCTGGCTCTGGGCCAATCTGAAACCAGAAGCCAAGAGCTTCCTCAGGGTCCAAGGACAGGGACCTAAGGACCTGGGCCATCTTCCACTGCTTTCCCAGGCCATAGCAGAGAGCTGGACCAGAAATGGAGCACTTGGGTCTCAAACCAGCACCCATATGGGATGCGGCACTGCAGGTGGTGGCTTTACCCACTAAGCCACAGCCCAGACCCATGAGTGAACTTAAAGAGATATAGATATAATGCTTATCTTCTAAGTATTGCCAGTCTTTTGGGTGAGCAGAGATGTATAAATTTGCAATAAGTTGATCTAGTTGCAAAAGGAGGGAAGCGAGAATTCTCAGCAGAGATCTTCATGTTCCCAGAAAGCTAAATCTCAAAAGATGAGTGGCATTTTGAAGGCATAAAATTGGAGGAAGTTTGCTTTAGGGAGTTAGAGTGGTTGTGCATCAACACTAGCTATGAAACTGCTTGATATATTTGGAGAATAATTTCGGATGCGTGCGGTATATATGTGTGTGTTTGTGGTCCTGAGTGTTGGGGTTGCTGTAAATAATTATATACTTGCTTCTATTTTTGAATAGTCCTACTTTAATGATAGGAACTACATCTCATTCAATTGTACATATCACACAACTTGGCATTGCCTTGCACAGGGTAAGCTAACATGAAATGAATTAAGTTGAAGATGTTTTCTCATTAGATGCTAACTTCCCAAATACCCTAAGGTTTTTGCCTTTTTATATGATGAATTTATTTGATAGAGCCATCTCAACTGGTATGCTTAGATGTCTTCTGCCAGAGTTTCAGAAATAACAATAGTATGAAGTTTTAAATTTTCATATCAATTTACTTGGCTTTAAATAACTCATCTTTCACACTAGTTTCAGTCAAATGTGCAGCATTCTATCTTCCTCCCAAATGTTATGTTCTGGTTGGTGATGAGGTTTCTTTCTGTTAGGAGCAGTAACAAAGGAGCATCCTCTACCTCTTTGAGTGAAGGGCTGTGGCAGCACAGGGTGGAGAAGGGATCACTGCCAGTAAAAGGAGGGAACTGAGCCAAAGACACGAGGAATAAGGGTGAAAGGGGGAAAGACTGGGAACCAATATCTTCATCAAATGGGATCAGGTGGATCATTCCGAACTGATCCACATACTAACGCAAGAGGAAGAGGAAAACAAGGATGAGCAAGAGAAGAGCAAGAGGATGTTGTTTAAGTGTTGGACAGGCAGAAGCATATTTTAGAAATGTGTTGGGTGGTGGTAGAGGAAACCAATCCAGAAATGTATTTGGAATAAATTTTGTTCCAGCAATACTCAAATAAAGAAAAATTATGAAACTCAAAGGATGATGACTTCAATATTTACATTTCCTATTATTTTGCCAGCTTGATTTTTGGATGGTTTTCTTGGATCATTAGGTTTTCCTTGCTATTGCTGCATTCCCTTCAACTCCACCCAGTTCCCACCTCCTTTCTTTTTTCCCATTGACAAAACAAATCCTTTGAAAAAATCACCTCTACTGGATTTTCCCGATTTTCCCACCTGTTCTTCTCCCATCCTCTGCTATAAAGGTAACAATCTTCCTCCCTGGTCCATGCTGAGTTTTTGCCTCAGGGACACTACACCTGCACAGCTGGGAGTCCTCCTGATCGCTGCACCCCCTCTTTTCCTGGTGGGCCAACATTCTGTTCACTTCCTCCCTGTTGGTTCCTCTTTCTCAGGCTTCCTTTGTGGTTTTCCATTATCCTCAACACCAAAATGTGTTGTTAATTTCAAAGAGCCTGTACCTGCCCTGCCCTTCCCTTCCCATGTCTCCCCTTCCTTCCCCTCCCAAGCTCCTCCTCTCCCCTCTCCTCCTCTTCCCTATTACTATTTGTTTTCTTTTATTTTCCCACCAAAAGTCAGCACCTATCTTTATTATTCTATATAGTAATATAGTATCTAGTATCTTGAACTTTATATATTCAATTTCATAGTTCTAATCAGTTTCTTTTATTTTTTATTGGCAGATACAAATTTTTTTTATTTTCTTTTCTTTCTATAAAGCTTTTATTTAAAGAATATAAATTTCCAAAGTACAGCTTATGGATTACAATGGCTCCCCCCCCCCCATAACTTCCCTCTCACCAGCAACCCTCCCCTTTCCCGCTCCCTCTCCCCTTGCATTCACATCAAGATTCATTTTCAATTCTCTTTATACACAGAAGATCAGTTTAGTACATATTACGTAAAGATTTCAATAGTTTGCCCTCACATAGAGAAACAAAGTGAAAATACTGTTGGAGTACTAGTTATAGTATTAATTCACAATGTACAGCACATTAAGGACAGAGATCCTACATGATTTTTTTTTAAATTGATTAATTATCTATGCAATTTCCAATTTAACACCAAGAATTTTTAATCATTTTCAATTCTCTTTATATACAGAAGATCAATTCAGTATATGCTAAGTAAAGATTTCATCAGATTGCACCCACACAGAAACACAAAGTGTAAAAATACTGTTTCAGTACTAGTTATAGCATTACTTCACATTGGATAACACATTAAGGACAGATCCCTCATGAGACGTAAGTACACAGTGACTCCTGATGTTGATTTAACAATTTGACACTCTTGTTTATGGTGTCAGTAATCTCCCTAGGCGCTAGTCATGATACAAATTTTTAATTATTTTTTATTTAAATAAAAATAAAAATGTCATATATTTCATATATATATAGTTTTCCAAGATTTATTTCTTTGAAGGTGAGAGTTACATATATATATGTATATATATACATATATACATATATACACATATATACATATATACATATATATACATATATACATATACATATATATACATACATATATATATATGTAACAATGGCTGGGGTTGGGCCAGACTGAAGCCAGGAGCTCACATGGTATGCCAGGGTTTCAGGTGGCAGCTTTACCCACTCTACCACAATGCTGGCCCCTTGTATATACAGTTTTAAGAATATAATGAGACTTCCACTCTACCATCCATCATTCCCACTCTCCCTCCTCATTCCTTTCTTATTTTTCTTTTTAATTTGACATACTTCCAATTATTTTATGATCACCAACTTAACCTTCCAGTAAATAAAAAATTCAGCAAGTAGTAAACAGAAAAAAATTCAGTTTCTCAGGATGTAGACACGTTTCTGAATAATAATCAAATCTCAAAATGTCAATTTTGCTCATATACATTACATTCTTGTATTCTGTTTATTAGTTACTACCAATCAGGGAAAATATATGATATTTGTTTTTGGGGACTGGCTTATTGCACTAAGTATAATGGTCTCCAGTTCCATCCATTTCGCTCTGAAAGACAAGATTTCATTTCCTTTTTATGGCTGGGTAGTATTCAATCATGTATAGTACTTCTATGTGAATTCATCCAGTCTTATAGTTTTATGCATTATCTATATTTTACAGACTACAAAATGTTCACCTCGAATTGCGATGTTTCCTGAACTCATGACTTTTATATACCCACCTTCTTACTTACAAACCCAAACTCTCCATTTCCACTCCAAAATTTGTTCCTACACAATTTTAACCAAATATTATTTCCACTTTTACATTGTTCAGACCAAAAATCTTAGATTCTTTGAGGAAGCCATGTTTTCTCTCACTTCCTATGTCTTGTCTACCAGCCTTACCTTAACTCTGTATTTTAAAGATATTATTATTTTTTTAATTTATTTTTTTATTTAGTAAACATAAATTGTCAAGGTACAGTTTATGGATTACAATGGCTCCCCCCCCCCCCATAATTTCCCTCCCACTCACACCCCTCCCATCTCCCGCTCCCTCTCCCATTCCATTCACATCAAGATTCATTTTCAATTATCTTTATATACAGAAGATCGATTCAGTATATATTAAGTAAAGATTTCATCAGTTTGCACCTACATTGGACAACACATTAAGGACCGATAAGTACCCTCTATATCCTGGTACTTTCTGGAAGCTGCAGGCATGGACAAGAACAAAGCAGAACGAAGTCCTACTCTTAGATTTTGGTGACTTTAAAATAAATCTACACTCAAGCTAACCAATCTCCTACAACTCACCACTGTTAACACCTTAGACAAACCACTTTCCTCTCCCTGAATTATTGCAATAAATTCCTACTTCTATCTTTATTCCCTATAGTCTCTTTTCTCCGCACCAAATATACTGATCATTTTGAAAGATCAATCAGATCGTGCCTTTACTTGCTTATAACTCTCCTAAGGCTTCTCACCTCACTCACAGAAAATCCAAAGTCCCTACCAAAGCCCACAAGGCTTTATGTGATCCGAACCCCTCTCTGTGATATCGGCTTATTCCCTGTCCCCTTCGTTGACTCCACATTACTTACATTCAATGTTTTGCTCTTTCCCCAATGTTAGAAACAGTCCACAACACATGACCTTAGCTTTTATTCTTTGCCATGATTACATATGTCAGGTCTTCCCTAAATCATCACAATACTGCAGAGACCTCATTTGGTCTTTACAATAATATAGTATCCATACCTCCCTTGCTCTCTATTTTCCGTACCTCATTTTACGCTTGTATGCAGATATGCACATCTTGGCAGTCTTCTTGATCTAGAACCTACATTTTTGAGAGCTAACACTTGGTTTTGCTCACTACTGTATCTGCATCTCCTAGAGCAGAAATTAACAAATATTATGGCCAAATACACATGTATTGGATTATTGTTAAATGTGGAATTCTATGATTTCATATCTTATAAGGATGTTAACATAAAGTCCTTTCAGATGAAGGTTCTACATTTGTGAGCCAACTAATTCTAGATAGGTGTGTCATTTATAGCTCAGAAACAAGGAAATTCTACTTTCTTGTGGCCTCATTATCATTCACCTCTCCAATTAGTGGTAAACTTTCAACACTACAAATTAAATATACCACATTTTTGTTGTGACTGGTTTGTGATATCTGCTAAACTATTAAACAGAAAGTCTGCTCTAAATAAAAAGCTACAAGTCCTTGGAGGCAGTGCAGATAATTAGCATTCAGTACTTTATAGCTGTCAAATTAACCACCTCACAATTAGGCATGTATATAAACTATGAAGCTGGATAAACTATGTAGAAAGGAAATAAATACACACTTTTTGATCCTAAGATATTGGACTATTTGGAACACTACTCTGAAGTTACTGGCTAAGAAAAAAGCATATGCAAATAGTGTCAGAAAAAGTATCTTGGGGGCATAAAATAATTATTTAAATAAAATACAAAGCATCCAGGCAGAAGGTACACGGGTCTCTTATTTAGCTACAACTGTGACCCAACTCCAACCTAAGCCCAAGCCAAGAAATAAGGTTTTGTTTTCATCCTGTCATTTCTTTGATATCTATGAATTTTACATGCACTTTTATTTGCTTGATCTGATCTTGCCTCATAGCTTATATACAGAAAATTAGGTCTATAAGATCTGGTTTAATATGATCTTGGTAAATTCTTTCTTCAGTCCCTGGGTTGGTTCAATTGGTTTTCTTTTGCTGTTGCCACATCCATTTGTACAGATATCTACTAGAGAATTTCACTGCATTGACCTGATTGTGACTTTCTACCTCATTATTATTTTTTTTTATTTGACAGGTAGAGTTACAGTGAGAGGGAAAGACAGAGAGAAAGGTCTTCCATCTGCTGGTTCACTCCCCAAACGGTGGGAGCTGGGCCAATCTGAAGCCAGGAGCCAGGAGCTTCTTCCAGATCTCCCACACAGGTGCAGGGGCACAAGCACTTGGGCCATTTTCTACTGCTTTCCCAGGCCATAGCAGAGAGCTGGATCGGAAGAGGAGCAGCCAGAACTAGAACTGGCACCCATATGGGATGTTGGCTCCGCAGGCAGAGGATTAACCTCCTGCAACACAGCACCGGCCCTCTACCCCATTCCTGAGGGCACACTGAAGACAAGAGTTGTCGTAATTATCATATCTCCAGCATCTACCTCAATATCCTTTAACAGTGAAGTATCATCTTGTAGTTTTATCTATATTGAAAACTTATTGCATGTTAAAACAGATTTGTGGATTATGCTCCATGTATATTTTGAATTCTCAAAGTCCTAGAATTTCCTATAATACAAATTTGTTCATTTAAACAGGGTACTTAAAAGTACCCTATTTTCCTTTTTTCAGATATAGAAACTAGTAATAATTTTTAAAATGTAAGCATTGCTTAAGCACATTGTTTACAAAATGATCAATAATATGATGTTGTTTCGTCTTTTTTTCTGCTGAAGACCTCAAAACACCACATTGGCATCAGTGTAGCCATCTCCATTCTCCTTTGACTGTTAAGTTGGGGAAAAATGGCTGTTTCCATCTTGTATTCCATCTCAGGTTGAATTTACAGATGAAAGAAATCAGGAAAAGACTTTAGACTGGCTTACTTAGTAATTCACATGATGTAGCTAGAAAATAATGCTTTTATTTTCCTTTTAGAACTACATTCCTAGTTTCATACCTCTTGATAACATTCACATATTGATAAAAATTTTAATTACAAAACTCAGTGACTGTTCATTAATTGTTTTTCTCTAATGTCTTAGAAGAAATCCCTAGCTTCTTTTTGCACAATAGACTGTTATCATATTTTTCTTTTTTGAATAACAAGTTAGTCTTTGTGATATTATTTATTTTATTAGATTTTCCCTTTATGTATCTGCCTGGCCTTACTGTTAGGTGTTTATTAACTCAGCGCTGTCATTCAATTTTTGTAAACCCCTAATCTTAGAAGGTTTTTCAACTCTTATAAATGCTGCCTGTGGATAGGACCACCCTTGGATTGGTTGCAAGTATCTAAAAAGAAACCAGAGGCTTATTTATATTTTTATTTTATTCCCCATTAACCACAATACTAAGTACTGTGTAGCCAGGTCTTGTGATGTTTCTAGCCCTCTGCTATAGGTGAGATTCTTCAATATTCATGTGCTTCTGCACCTTAGGGTTGGTGAAATTGCCTAGGGAAAAGCACAGTTGCTTTGTCCTGGTCCTCTAGTCAGATTTTGCAGGCAGGCTTATAGGTAGTTTCAACACTTCTGTCCACATTCCCCTGAAGAGAATCTGAGTGTCATTGGGAACATTCAATTATAATCTCCTCTTGCTTTATTTGGATGCAAAGGGACATGCATTTTCCTAATATTTATAGAATTATGAAATAGCAGTAAGCATGATTTGTGAACAAAATATCCTTAAATAAGCTATGCCAACATTCTCTCACCACCTGTAGGCAACTTAGCCCTGGAGAGGAACACTTGGAAGTGCCTGACATCTTCCTGTTCCTATGAGAAGAGAAATTATTATGTTTTTGCTCCCCTTGGATCCACATTCTCTTGCTACTATAGCTGGGTACATTTTGATAAGCTTTTGAATTTTTAATTTTGTCCTTGTCTCCTACAGCATATATATCTGTGTTTGGAGACTGACTCCAAAACTTAGTGTAAGGAGGAGATCAGATGAAATAGAGCAACTCTCGTTTCATGGGCTGTACTTCTACGGGGAGGTAGATTATTTTTAAATCCTCAAATTAAACATAATTTAATGCCATTGCCTGGAACAAATGCTTTAGACTGGGTAAGAATATGTCTTTTTCAACTTATATAACCCATAAGGAGGTCATCTTAGGCTATGTACAAAACGGTCCCTTCTCCTGAACCTAGCTCTTAACGTAATGGTTGCTTCCTGCATCTGTTTGTACCTGTACACGTTCAAGAGAAAGGAGGCTCTTGAGATGACTTCTTTTGCTTGAGCCTGTCATTCGCTCAATGATTTATTGCTCTCTGACCATCTTTGAAGCTATGAGTTAGTGCTTTAGGAGAAGAACATCCCACTCATGGCTTTCCAACAGATCACTGATTTAAACATCAATCTTTAGTGTTTGGGGAAATAAGGTCTCTCTCTCTTTCCCTATAAAAAAGAAAGTAATAACAATAATGTTAGGTGATTTATGGAGAGTCATTTGGAGTGAAAGAGGGAGAGAACTTTCTATAATATCAGCTTTCAATCTTACCACAATATAAAAATTAATAGTAAGTACCTGGAATTGTTTAGGGACAATTGCCATATTTAGAGACTATTTTTGATTATGAAGTTTCAAACCCTGATGGCAATTACATTACAGAGTTGAGGTGGGGGCTTATTTTACTTATTTTAGAATCCTGAAACAAATGCCCTCAAAAGGGGTGGGTGCTGTGGCATAGTAGACTAAGCCTCTGCTTGGGGTGATGGCATCACATTTGGTGCCCTTCATTCATGTCCAGGCTGCTCTTTTTCCAATCCAGCTCTCTGCTATGGCCTGGGAAAGCAGGGGAAGATGGCCCAAGTGCTTGGTCCCCTGTACCCATGTGGCAGACCCAAAAGAATCTCCTGGCTTGTGGCTTTGGATTGGCTCAGCTCAGCTCAACTCAGCTCAGCTCAGCTCAGCTCAGCCCAGCCATTGTGGCCATCTGGGTAGTGAACCAGTGGATGGAAGACCTTTTTCTCTGTCTCTCCTTCTCTCTGTCTGTAACTCTACCTCTCAAATAAATAAATAATAAATAAAATCTTTTTTAAAAAGTGCCTTCAAAGACGATGTTATTTTACTTCTGAAAGTCAATGTTGTTCACTTGTATAGAAAAGGCTGCACTTTGCTGCACTTTCCTAAACCATGACAGTTACATTAACTTTATTAAGCCTATTTTAACATGAAAAAAATATCTAAATTCCATTAACAACAAAGTGTATGGGAATAGATAGCATCTGAATTATTTCCTTTGTAAGAATTCAGGAATTAAAATCCAGGCACCGTCTAGCTTGACTAACATCTTATGCCAATTACCCAAATAATCGCATCTGCTATTTGAATCAGACTTGGTCAGTGATGCTTAGCATTGTTTATTTAACGCTTAATTTACCCACAAGGAACAAAAGGCAGATACCACAGTTTCTCATCTGTCTCGGAGTGGTAAAAACTGAGGGTTTCATTCCAATGCTCTGTGCTAGGGGTATATTTGACTATCTCTGCTCTCAGAGGTGTTCAGTCAAGTCCAAGGCAAAAGTTTTGGTTCCTCTTGGCACTAACATCATCCAATTATCTAAATCATAACAGCATCTTTCCCAGTTAATAGGCTTTTTCCTATTTATAAGAATAAATCATGTTTTAAACAATTATAACCTGATACAATTTCCCTATATGCCATTTTTTAAATTTCAGGAATTATTTCACATTTCTCTTTCCTAATTTTGAACTATCCAAGGACCACTCTCTGAGAACCTCTTCAATATGTTTGTATCTGACACTGACACTCATTTTTTTTTTACAAAGTGGATGATGATTGCATAAGAAAAGGGAATTTCTTATATCAGCTCTTGGATTTCTTTTTGATCTCCTTTCCTCACTGATAACTTCTGTCTTAAATCTCAGTTGCAAGCATTCTACCCCCCATCCTGTAGCACTGTTCAGAGTCTTACTCATTTGTCTCAGGAGATATGCTATTTTTAGGAGTTCAGTCAGGAATTTAGGGATACAGCTTGAACAGATGTTATAGTTCAAAGAAAGAAAATCTTAAGTATCTTAGGGTCCCTAGCAGTTCAAATCCCACCATCATGTACAGTATATGGCCCAGGAGGGCTGTTGTATCTTCTGTTTTCCTGGATCCTGAATTTCTCTCATTTTGAGTGTTCTCGGATAGGCTGCTTATTTTATTTCCCTACAGGGGCTTGGCCAAGCGTCTCCTGAGTAGAACAATCTTCAGGAGGCTGGCAGTATTACAGATTGGGTAGAGCTACCACCTGCGATGCTGCCTTCCATATGGGTGCCAGTTCCTGTCCTGACTGCTGCACTTCTGATCCAGCTCCCTGCTATTATACCTGGGAAAAACAGCTGAGGATGGCTCAAGTGTTAAGGCCCTTTCCACTCACATGGGAGACCTGGATGAAACTCCTGGCTCCTGGGTTCAGTCTGCCCCAGCTTTGGCCTTTGGTACCATCTGGGGATAAGCCAGAAGATGGACGATCTTACTGTCTTCCTCACACCCCCATCTCTATAACTCAGCTTTTCAAATAAATAAATAAATCTTAAAAGAAAGAAAAGTCTTCAGTGCAGAGGCAGAGTGTTTTCTTGCACACTCCCTCCCAGATGCATGCGGAGGTGGCAGAAGCAGAGATTTGCCTTCCAAACAGCAGCTTGTCACCACAAGTATTCTGCAGCCAGTGGAATCTTCTTCTTTTCTTTTTCTTTTTTTTTTTTTTTGACTATTTTTCCCTTTAAAATAGAAGCATTTTTCTCTGACAGCCAATTATAGCTACTCCAGGGATTCCCCTCAACTCCTGTATTTGAGAAGAAGGGGAGCAAATGGAGCTGAAGGATTGCAAGGGAAGGGATAAGGGAGTGCTGCTTACTTCTTTCGGGGTGCTGAACACAGGATGTGCAGCTAGGGCATGGGGATGACCCGTGGTTTCACAGCCAGCAGCTACTGTGGCATCTGTTGGTAGGAAGACAATTTCATGTACTCTGAAATCCCAGTATTACTCATAGAGCTATTATATGGCTTGGTACTAGCATGGCAGTGAATAAAATCAGTTTCTATCACTCCCTCCTCTTCTCTGTATAAATGCATACACAAACACACATGTGTAAGCACGCACAAACATATGTTTATACATATTCTCTTCAAAACATGGATTTCTATTCATAAAACCTATTTTTAATGGTAACTCCATGATTAAGGGCAAGACATAACCGGCTTTCTCCAGCAATTTTCTTTTCTGTTTTTTTTTTCCAATTAATATTTTAGTACTTATTTGAAAGTCAGGCAGATAAAGAAAAGCAGAGATACAGCAAGATCGCCCATCTCCTGGTTTACTTCTCAAATGCCTCTAACAGCCAGGCTGGGCCAGGCTGGAGCCAGGAACCAGGGATTCAAAGTGGGTCTCACATGTGGAAGGCAGGAACCCAAAATCTAGAGCCATCACCAGCTACCTCCCAGGATGTTCATTAACAGAAAAGTGGAATTGAGAGCACATCAAAGATGATTCCAAGACTGGTACTCTGACGTGGGATGTAGGCATCCATCTGAACCAGCAGTTTAACTGCTGTGCCACACGTCTGCCCCTTCTATTCTGTTTATGTGTTTAAGACACACCTCCTTCAGGTATATTGCTAGAGGAATGTGCTTTAGTTATCACCCCTTTTATTTTGCCTGAAATATTTTCAGTAACTGGTGCACTGCTGGTTCTGTAGTATGGTCACATGCAAATTTCAATCTAGAATAATATTTATTCTCTTACCTCCCCATTTTTCTTTGCTTGAAACAGAAACGGCAGTCTGTCATCCAAGTTCATGCCAGATTTGAGTATAGAACACAGAATCAATATAATATCTTAGTAACTACAGTTGTAAATAAAAGGTAGTATTGAGTTACTCATTCTACATCAAATGTTTCTGGTTATAAAATTTAATTTAATAAAGTATTTTCTAGTTACTATACATGATCACTATATTAAGTTTAGTAAGAGAACTGAAAGGAAGTATGAACTTTTGAAAATATATTGATAATCCCCTCACCATTCAATAACTTAATATGGTGTATCTAACACCTAAATGGGCCCTGCCCCCACTAGTTTTCTTTTTAATCAATAGATTTATTTATTTTTTTTTTTTTTTTATAAAGCTTTTATTTAAAGAATATAAATTTCCAAAGAACAGCTCATGGACCACAATGGCTCCCCCCCCACACAACTTCCCTCCCTCCCCCCACCCTCCCCTTTTCCCGCTCCCTCTCCCCTTCCATTCACATCAAGATTCATTTTCAATTCTCTTTATACACAGGAGATCAATTTAGTACATATTACGTAAAGATTTCAACGGTTTGCCCTCGCATAGAGACACAAAATGATAATACTGTTGGAGTACTAGTTATAGTATTAATTCACAATGTACAGCACATTAAGGACAGAGATCCTACATGATTTTTTTTAAAAAATTGATTAATTGTCTATGCAATTTCCAGTTTAACACCAAGATTTTTTAATCATTTGCAATTATCTTTATATAAAGAAGATCGATTCAATATATACTATGTAAGGATTTCGTCAGTTTGCACCCACACAGAAACACAAAGTGTAAAAATACTGTTTCAGTACTAGTAATAGCATCACTTCACATTGGATAACACATTAAGGACAGATCCCTCATGAGACGTAAGTACACAGTGACTCCTGATGTTGATTTAACAATTTGACACTCTTGTTTATGGCGTCAGTAATCTCCCTAGGCTCTGGTCATGAGTTGCCGAGGCTATGGAAGCCTTTAGGGTTAGCCGACTTCGATCTTATTCCCACAGGGCCATAGTAAAAGTGGAAGTTCTCTCCTCCCTTCAGAGAAAGGTACCTCCTTCTTTGATGGCCCCGTTCTTTCCACTGGGATCTCACTCGCAGAGATCTTTCATTTAGGTCTTCTGTTTTTTCCAGAGTGTCTTAGCTTTCCATGCCTAAAATATTCTCATGGGCTCTTGAGCCAGATCCAAATGCCTTAAGGGCTGATTCTGAGGCCAGAGTGCTATTTAGGACATCTGCCATTCTATGAGTCTGCTGTGTATCCTGCTTCCCATGTTGGATCATTCTCTCCCTTTTTCATTCTATCAGTTAGTATTAGCAGACACTAGTCTTGTTTGTGTGATCCCTTTGGCTCTTAGACCTATCAGTGTGATCAATTGTGAGCTGAAATTGATCACTTGCACTAGTGAGATGGCCTTGGTACATGCCACCTTGATGGGGTTGTATTGGAATCCCCTGGCACAATTCTAACTCCATCATTTGGGGCCGTTCCGATTGAGCCTGTCCCAAGTTTTACATCTCCTCCCTCTCTTATTCCCACTCTTATATTTCACAGAGATCACTTTTCAGTTAAAATTTAAACACCTAAGAATAATTGTGTGTTAATTACAGAGTTCAACCTCTAGTACTAGGATAAAGAAAAAAAAATACTACCATGGATAAAGTATTACATTGTACAACAACAGTCAGCACAAGATCTGATCGAGTCACTGTTTCTCATAGTGTCCATTTCACTTCAACAGGTTTCCCCTTTGGTGCTCAGTTAGTCATCGCCAATCAAGGGAAACAAATGATATTTGTCTCTTTGGGACTGACTTAATTCACTCAGCATGATGTTTTCCAGATTCCTCCATTTTGTTGCAAGTGACCGGATTTCATTGTTTTTGACTGCTGTATAGTATTCTGTAGAGTACATGTCCCATAATTTCCTAATCCAGTCTACTGTTGATGGGCATTTGGGTTGGTTCCAAGTCTTAGCTATTGTGAATTGAGCCGCAATAAACATTGCTGTGCAGACGGCTTTTTTGTTTGCCAATTTAATTTCCTTTGGGTAAATTCCAAGGAGTGGGATGGCTGGGTTGAATGGTAGGGTTATATTCATGTTTCTGAGGAATCTCCAGACTGACTTCCATAGTGGCTTCTCCAGTTTGCATTCCCACCAACAGTGGATTAGTGTCCCTTTTTCCCCACATCCTCTCCAGCATCTATTGTTGGTGGATTTCTGAATGTGAGCCATTCTCACCGGGGTGAGGTGAAACCTCATTGTGGTTTTGATTTGCATTTCCCTGATTGCTAGGGATCTTGAACATTTTTTCATGTGTCTGTTGGCCATTTGGATTTCCTCTTTTGAAAAATGTCTATTGAGGTCCTTGGCCCATCTCTTAAGTGGGTTGTTTGTTTTGATGTTGTGGAGTTTCTTAATTTCTGTGTAGATTCTGGTTATCAACCCTTTATCTGTTGCATAGTTTGCAAATATATTTTCCCATTCTGTCGGTTTCCTATTCACTTTCCTGACTGTTTCTTTTGCAGTACAGAAACTTTTCAATTTGATGCAATCCCAGTAGTTAATTTTGGTTTTCAGTGCCTGTGCTTCTGGGGTCTTTTCCAAGAAGTCTTTGCCAGTACCTATGTCTTGCAGGGTTTCTCCTATGCTCTCTAGTAATTTGATGGTGTCGGGTCGTAGGTTTAAATTTTTAATCCATGTTGAATGGATTTTTGTGTAAGGTGAAAGGTAGGGGTCTTGCTTCATGGTTCTGCACGTGGAAATCCAGTTTTCCCAGCACCATTTATTAAACAGACTGACCTTACTCCAGGGACTGGTTTTGGATCGTTGATCAAATATAAGTTGGCTGTAGGTGTTTGGATTGATTTCTGGAGTTTCTATTCTGTTCCATTGGTCTATCCATCTGTTTCTGTACCAGTACCATGCTGTTTTGATAACAACTGCCCTGTAGTATGTCCTGAAATCTGGTATTGTGATGCCTCCGGCTTTGTTTTTGTTGTACAAGATTCTTTAGCTATTCGAGGTCTCCTGTGTCTCCATATGAATTTCAGCATCATTTTTTCCAGATCTGAGAAGAATGTCCTCGGTATCTTGATTGGTATTGCGTTGAATCTGTAAATTGCTTTTGGCAGAATGGACATTTTGATGATATTGATTCTTCCAATCCATGAGCATGGAAGATTTCTCCATTTTTTGGTATCCTCTTTTATTTCTTTCTTTAAGGTTTTGTAATTTTCATTGTAGAGATCTTTAATGTCCTTAGTTAAATTTATTCCAAGGTATTTGATTGTTTTTGTAGCTATTGTGAATGGGATTGATCTTAGCAGTTCTTCCTCAGCCGTGGCATTGTCTGTGTATACAAAGGCTGTTGATTTTTGTGCATTGATTTTATATCCTGCTACTTTGCCAAACTCTTCTATGAGTTCCAATAATCTCTTAGTAGAGTTCTTTGGGTCCCCTAAATAAAGAATCATGTCGTCTGCAAAGAGGGATAGTTTGAGTTCTTCCTTCCCAACTTGTATCCCTTTAATTTCTTTTTCTTGCCTAATAGCTCTGGCTAAGACTTCCAGCACTATATTGAATAGCAGTGGTGAGAGTGGGCATCCCTGTCTGGTACCAGATCTCAGTGGAAATGCTTCCAACTTTTCCCCATTCAATAGGATATTGGCCGTGGGTTTTTCATAAATTGCTTTGATTGTATTGAGGAATGTGCCTTCTATACCCAGTTTGCTTAGGGTTTTCATCATGAAAGGGTGTTGAATTTTATCGAATGCTTTCTCTGCGTCTAGTGAGATAATCATATGGTTTTTCTTCTGCAGTCTGTTAATGTGGTGTATCACGTTGATTGTTTTGCGAATATTGAACCATCCCTGCATACCAGGGATGAATCCCACTTGGTCTGGGTGGATGATCTTTCTGATGTGTTGTTGCAGTCTATTGGCCAGAATTTTATTGAGGATTTTTGCATCTATGTTCATGAGGGATATTGGTCTGTAATTCTCTTTCAATGCTGCATCTTTTTCTGGTTTAGGAATTAAGGTGATGCTGGCTTCATAGAAGGAATTTGGGAGAATTCCCTCTTTTTCGATTGTTCTGAATAGTTTGAGAAGAATTGGGGTTAGTTCTTCTTTAAATGTCTGGTAGAATTCAGCAGTGAATCCATCTGGTCCTGGGCTTTTCTTTGTTGGGAGGGCCTTTATTACTGATTCAATTTCTGACTCACTTATGGGTCTGTTTAGGTTTTCTATGTCTTCCTGGTTCAATTTAGGTAGGTTGCATGTGTCCAGGAATCTATCCATTTCTGAGAGGTTTCCCTGTTTGCTGGCATACAAGTCCATGTAGTAATTTCTGATGATTCTTTTGATTTCTGTGGTGTCTGTTGTTATATTTCCTTTTTCATCTCTGATTTTACTGATTTGGGTCTTTTCTCTTCTTTTTTTAGTTAGTTGGGCCAATGGGGTGTCAATCTTGTTTATTTTTTCAAAAAACCAGCTCCTCGTTTGGCTGATTTTTTGTAATGTTTTTTTGGATTCAATCCTGTTGATTTCTTCTCTGATTTTGATTATTTCTCTTTTTCTACTAGATTTGGGTCTAGTTTGCTGCAAATTTTCTAGATCCTTGAGATGCATTGAAAGCTCATCTATTTGGTGCCTTTCCAGTTTCTTGATGTAGGCACCTATTGATATAAACTTTCCTCTTAACACTGCTTTTGCTGTATCCCATAAGTTTTGGTATGTTGTGCTGTTATCCTCATTTACTTCCAGAAAATTTTTGATTTCTCTTTTGATTTCTTCAGTGACCCATTGTTCATTCAGGAGCATGTTGTTCAATCTCCATGTGTTTGCATATGCTCTAGGGATTCCTGAGTTGCTAATTTCCAACTTCACTCCCTCATGGTCTGAGAAGTTGCATGGTATGATTTTAATTCTTTTGAATTTGCTGAGACTTGCTTTATGGCCTAATATGTGATCAATCCTAGAGTAGGTTCCATGTGCTGTTGAGAAGAATGTGAATGCTTTCTGTGTAGGATGAAAAGTTCTGTAGATATCTGTTAGATCCATTTGGGCTATAGTGTTGTTTAAATCTACTGTCTCCTTGTTGATCTTCTGTCCTGTCGATCTGTCAATATCTGTGAGTGAAGTATTGAAGTCCCCCAGTACTATTGTGTTGGGATCTAAGTCTCCCTTTAAGTTTCTTAACAAATTTTTTAAATAAACCTGTGGCCTGTAATTAGGTGCATATACATTGATAATTGTTATATCTTCCTGTAGTATTGATCCCTTAATCATTATATAGTGCCCCTCTTTGTCTCTCTTAACAGTTTTTGTGTTAAAGTTTATGTAGTCCGATATTAAGATGGTTACACCCGCTCTTTTTTCATTTCTGTTGGCGTGGTATATCTTGTTCCATCCTTTTATTTTCAGTCTGTATGGATCTTCGTTGGAAAGATGTGTTTCTTGTAGGCAGCAAATAGATGGTTTTTGTTCCTTAACCCAATCAGCCAATCTCTGTCTTTTAACAGGACAGTTTAGACCTTTAACGTTCAATGTGACTATTGATAAGTGGTAAGTTTGCCCTGCCATTTGCCAGATATTTTCTAATGTATGCTTTGAATTCCCTGTGATCTTTTGCCGTGAGGTTCCCTTCGTTTACCTTCTTTCATGTTGATGGTCGTGTTTCTGTGTTTCTGTGTGTAACACATCTTTAAGTATCTTTTGCAGGGCTGGACGTGTGGCAACAAATTCTTTCAATTTTTGTTTGTTATGAAAGGTCTTTATTTCACCTTCATTCACAAATGAGAGCTTTGCAGGGTATAATATTCTGGGCTGGCAGTTTTTCTCTCTAAGCACCTGGGCTATGTCTCGCCATTCCCTTCTAGCTTGCAGGGTTTCAGTTGAGAAGTCAGCTGTAAGTCTAATTGGAGATCCTCTGAGAGTAATCTGCCGTTTCTCTCTTGCACATTTTAGGATCTTTTCTTTTTGCTTCACTGTGGTGAGTTTAATTACAATATGTCGTGCAGAGGATCTCTTTTGGTCATGTTTATTAGGGGTTCTATGAGCTTCCTGGATTAGGATTTCTCTGTCTTTCTCCAAGCCTGGAAAGTTTTCTGCTAGTATCTCCCTAAAAAGGCCTTCTAATCCTTTCTCCCTCTCCATACCTTCAGGAACACCTAGAACCCGAATGTTGGGTTTTTTAATAGTATCCTGTAAATTCCCGACGATATCTTTTAGTTTTCTAATTTCCTCTTCTTGTCTTTGGTTTGACTGTTTCCTCTCCTGTTCTCTGTCTTCTAGGTCCGATATTCTCTCTTCTGCTTCACCCATTCTGGTTTTAAGGCCCTCAAGATTGCTTGTCACTTGATCTATTGAATTCTTCAATTCATTAAGATTTTTTGTCACTCTCGTAGCTTCTTGTTCTACTAGTTGTTTCATTTCATTTTGATTTCTGCGTAGTGCTTCATTCTCGCGAGAGAGATTTTCTATCTTATCCATTAAGGATTTCTGTAGTTCAAGAATTTGTTTTTGAGAACTTCTTAATGTTCTTATCAATTCTTTGAGATCTGCTTCTTGCATTTCTTCTATCTCATTATCTTCATAATCCTGACTTGGGGTGTCTTTTCCGTTTGGGGTCATCATAGCGTCTTCCTTGATCTTGCTCCCTCGGAATCTGTTTTTATTTGGCATTTTTTTTTTTTTCCCCTCACTCTTTCTCTGGGTTGTCAAGGTAATGGAGTTTGTGTGCGCGGTGTGTTCCCAGTTTTTGGATCCCCTTCAGGTTTCTACAGCCTCGGGTTTTTGGTTCCGTCTGCCTCAGTGATGGGCGGGCGGGCGGGCGGGCGGGTGCGCCTTGTCCCACTGCGTTTAATCTAGCTCGAATTAGCAGGGTGGGTGACGAGAGAGGCTAGTGTCCGTGCAGGCTCGCCTCAATTGTGCTGTTTTCCCCCGTGGGGGGTCTGCTTCCCCCCGCCAGTGTCTCGGGATCCCTGTATCGGCCCCCGTTCAAGCGCTCAGTTCCAATGGCGACTGTGTTCCGCCCGGCTTCCGGTTCAGCCGGCGGGCGCACGCCGTCCCACTATGTTCAGTCTAGCTCGAGTGAGCAGGGTGGGCAACGAAAGAGGCTAGTGTCCGTGTGGGCTCGCCTCAACTGTGCTGTTTCCCCCGTGGCGTCTGCTTCCCCCCGCCAGTGTCTCGGGATCCCTGTATCGGCTCCCGTTCAAGCGCTCGATTCTAATGGCGACTGTGTTCCGTCCGGTTCCCGTCCCTCCCGGCAGCTCCCGTGCCACTAAGGCACGATTTGCCGTTCGCAAACTTACTTTCCCATAGGTCCTCTGCGTCTCATTCACTGGGTCCGGAAGAATTTCCACTGCATTTTTTTCCGTGAGATTTTTCCTGAGGCTACAGTAACTCTGTTTTTATTAAACTATCTTTTTGCGGACTGCTAGTGCGCGTCCTCACTATTCCGCCATCTTGGCTCCGCCCCTTAATCAATAGATTTAATCATTAGTTACTCCTTTTATTTCTTTGTCTATAGATTTCTTTGTACAAAAACAACTGGATGATGCAATCATTTCTCATGCTAATTATTCCAAGAGGAAAAGGAAAATTGTATTTCATTAAAAGGAGTATTGATAACTCTTGATACATGTTAAATATAGAGGCCAAAATATCTAGATAATTTGTTTTGGGAATGGGAATTGGCAACTAATAAAGTTTGAGAGTTGTTGTTTTCTTGCAAAATATAGCACAAAAATTAGAGTATTGAATGTCAAAATTAAAGCATCTCAAATTATGGGTTTGTTTAGATAGATAGATAGACAGATAGATAGATAGATTTATATAGTTAAGTCTCTTCACTGAAAGATTAAGAAGTTATGCATTCTTGTGGAATACATTGTCAATAATTTTATTTTTACCAATATCCACTGGTAATGCCTACATCTTTTAAAGCTCTCTGTGTTAATCCATTTTCCATGATTGCAACACTTTCCTGAGGCTGGAGACTTTATAAAGAAAGAGTTTTATTTACCTCACAGTTTGGGAGGCCTGAAAACATGGTGTTGGCATCTGCTGGCTCTAACAACAGTCTCCTAGTTACACCACAACGTTGTAGATGGAATCATGGTGGCAGCATATGCAAAGCAGAGAGATCACACGGTGAGACAAGATGCCAGTGAGTGGCAAGGGACATATCATGCTTTTTCTATATCAACAGGCTCTCATGACAACTCAGTCCATGAGGTCAGCACTGATTTCTTCCCATTGTGATAGTTGCATGATCTAAACATCTTCCACTAATGCCTACATCTTAAATGTCCTACCACCCCTAACCTCATCACGCTGGGGACTGAACTTTTGGCACATGAATCCTGGGAGGGACATATCTGGAATTAAGTTTCTCTATCAATAGTTTTCATTTTAAGCTGAGTACACAGAAATTCTTAGTAGACAAACGTTTATCAGTTGCCTATTCTATGCTAGGTATTCTGATTCTCAAGTTAAAAAAAATTACTTCAGGGACTGGAAACACCATATAAAATACAAGATTTATGCAGAACTCTATAACATATTTGAAAAACTGACTGTGACTGAGACTCATTTTACACAGTATAGTTCCAGAGGCAATTATACTCATTTGTATTCAGCAGATAGTTATGGAAAACCTTCCATGTGCCTGTCACTGCTATAGATCAACATGAATGAGATTTTGCTTTACTCTCAAGAGTCAAATTGTCTATTGAAACTGAAATAGGTTAATGCATTGAGGAAGACAATTTTGGTATAACAAAATGATGGATTTCCTAACAATTAGAAATGCCCCGGAACATTACAGGATGTCTTATGAGGTCTCATCACTAAATTTGGCTGTGATACTCCTGATAGGAAATAGTACAGTACAGGCATAGACCAAGGCAAACACGTGTGTGTGTGTGTGTGTGTGTGTGTGTGTGTATAATTTTCAAAAATTCAAAGTTAACTTAGCAAGTTGTATTTTTCTCTGTCAACCTAACTGAAATGGAGTTGCCCAGGAGATTGTAAAAGAGATTAAGTTAAGGTTATGGATTGAATAGAATTTTCTTCTTTTTTTGAGTTTTATTTATTTATTTGAGAGGTAGAGTTACAGAGAGAGAATGAAGGAAAGACAGAGGTTCACTCTCCAAATGGCCACATGGGCTGGAGCTGGGCAAACTGAAGCCAGGAGCCAGGAGCTTTTTCAAGGTCTCCCACGTGGGAGCAGGGGCTCAATCACTTGGACCATTTTCCACTGCCTTCCCAGGTCACAGACAGAGAGCAGGATCAGAAGAGGAGCAGCTGGGACATGAACAAGCATCCATATGGAATGCTGGCACCACACGTAGAGGTTCAACTTTGCCACAGCACCGGCCCCTAGAATTTTCTAATACATGTAAGCTACCGTGTTCAACCTTGGGAATACAGGAGTGAACCAGTGAATCGTGCCTTTCCTGTTCCATGATGTTACTATGCTATGAAAGCAATCATTTCATGAATTCTGTAATGAGGGAAAGTGAGTGTTGTACAAACAGTAGGATATCTGATGTATTCTAGATGGATTAGGAAATTCTTCCATAAAATGTGATTTTGGCTTTTTAAAAAAAAACATAGCTCTAGAAAGGTATCATTGATATACAAGGAAATAACAATGGAATATGCAAGGAAATGTGTACAATTGGATTAGTTTTGACATATTTAATACATGTGATACCATCACAGCAATCAAGGAAATAGGCATAACCAACACCCCCTGCCCCTGCCATGTTTCCTTATATCCCACTGTTTTTGCTTTTTTTTTTGTAGTAAGAGAAATTGACATGAATCTACCCTCTAAACAAATTTTGAGGTGCACAATATCTCAAGGTTAACTACAGGTACTAGGTTGCATATTCAATTTCTAGAATTTATTCATCTAGCATATCTGATACTGCACAATTCCTAATGTACAAGAACTGAAGCACTTGTAGGAATTACAGGAAGGAGCAGGGTAAGCAATAAGTGAATGAAATTGAACATGACTAATCAAGAAATAAAAATATATTGTTGAGACTGAAATTTGAATTGTGGTTTTTGGAATTACAAAAGATGAGTCTGGAGAAGACAGTATTGTGAAGGATCTTGGAAATAGAACATTTGGGTACTACCCTAGGGGAAAAGAGAATCTCCAGGAAGTCTAGCAGGCCATGAGATCAAACAGACATATTCAGGAAGCCGAATGAACAGCTCAAGTGGTTGCTTGGCTGTGTGTGGTCAGAGATAATAAGATATCAGTGGTAGCCCCCAAGTTTCTTGTCTATGCAATCAGGAAATGGATAATAATAATTCCATATGCCTTGAAGGGGAGAGCTGAAAAAAATGATCTCATTTTTAACTAAGAACAACTATACTTTGAACACAGCAAGGGAAATACAACAGGGAAATCTCAAATACAGTTATAGTCACTGACTTTGAAGTTAGGAGGAAACTGTACACTCAAAAGGCAGATTCTCAATAGCTACCAATATGTAAACAGTAAGTTATATCAAAGGAGAGAAAAGAAATGCCTAAACAAGTTGTGAAAATGAGATAGGCCTTAGGACTGAGCTTTGAAGGACATCAAGAATTCTTAGAATTATTTCTATGAAATACATGAATATATTATTTATATTATATTAATAACAATTTTACAAAAGAGTTACAATGGAAATATAAAGTGGGAGTCAGCTGTATGACATTTGGTACACATTCATACCTATGATGCTTCACTTTTACTAAGTGTAAATTGAGGAATGCAATGTGGGATTGTAATGAGGATTGTATAAGATAACAGGAGGTACTGGTAGGTTTAGTGTAATACTCTATGTGTAGCCATTACTGTGTCTTTTAACCTTATAACCTTATAACCTGCTGTATATAAAAAGTTCAGTTTATTTTACACAGCAGTGTTTCCTAACATTTTTTAAATTGCAATTGATTCCTTTTGAAAGTCTGATCCAAATGAACTCTCTCTTTCTAGAAAAACACATTCGAGCCATAGAAAACAACCACAATCCCTAACACAGTGCTATAAAATGATTATATACATGGTAAACAAGAATGAATAAACTTGTTATTATTAACAAATTACATTATTGATTAATAATATTATATAAATAAAAGGAAGTTATTGATTTAACATGGGCTTCCCAAAGCCCATTCACAAGTCCATCTCTGCAATTTATCTGAAGGAGGAAGACATTCAGATACAGAATGCATTGGTATCTCTTGGGGCCTGGGGCTCCAGGCTTGTATTTATGCCAGCTTTGCAAGCTGCCCCAAGCAGTGGAGTCGGTGTCTTGTTCTTCAGGGGCATACACTGAGTTAGAACAGGAAACACATGAAAACATTCTGCCCTTTATCTTTGCATTGAGCCACTTGGTAACCAACGGAAGGTCACATCACCTTTTGATCATCAGTCAACTATTTGTCCACGAGTGAGAATCTATCAGCTTTTTCTCTCCATTTTTCTCTCCCCCCCAAGATTTTTTCTTACCCCTCCTATTTTTCTAGAATTCTCTGGTTCTTTCTTTTAACCAAACATGATATAGAAGGGAAATGTAATTTTCATGTTTTATGATCTTTTGTGACAACATTTTGTATTTCCTGGAATTTTGAATCTTCACACCCTTAGATCCTTTACTTTGAGTTCTCTCCTCCCCCCAAATATGCTTTTAACTTATAGGGAGGCTTCAACTAGCTTTATTTTCTTCCCAATAGGCTAGGTCTTCTTAATGTTAATAAATAGAATAAAAAGACTTCAGTTTACATCTGAATTTCTCACAGAACACTTCCAAAGTCTTCAACTGAGTTCTCTTAAAAAACAATCAGATCCTAGGGCCGATGCCATGGCTCAATAGGTTAATCCTCCACCTGCAGCGCCGGCCCACTGGGTTCTAGTCCCGGTCGGGGTGCCGGATTCTATGCTGGTTGCTCCTCTTCCAGTCCTGCTCTCTGCTGTGGCCCGGGAGTGCAGTGGAGGATGACCCAGATCCTTGGGCCCTGCACCAGCATGGGAGACCATGAGAGGAACTTGTCTTCTGGCTTTGGATCAGCGCGGTGCACTGGCTGCAGCTGCCATTGGAGGGTGAACCAATGGAAAAAAACAATCAGATCCTGACTATTTAAACTGTGACATGTGCTGTATGTCTTTACTTCCTAATTTTAAACATTTTATTTTTAAAATATATTTTGGTGTTGTCACTGTACATTCAAATGAGTTTTCTAGGGCTAATTTATTCTAGTGATTGCCAAAGCATTTTTCAAGATAAGTGTCCCTCAGTCTCTCCCTCTATGGCTCTATTTTGGAAGTTGGTACCTGCTGTCTTGCAGCTTTCTCCAGGTTGCACTTCTCATCCATCAGTAAAACTTGTGTCTTTATGGCATACAGAAGGAAAGGGTGTTGAGTTTATTTTTTTAAATGATGAAGAATCTCCAGACTGACTTCCATAGTGGCCTAACCAGCTTGCATTCCCACCAACAGTGGGTTAGTGTCCCTTTTTCCCCACATCCTCTCCAGCATCTATTGTTGGTAGTTTTCTGAATGTGAGCCATTCTAACCGGGGTGAGGTGAAACCTCATTGTGGTTTTGATTTGCATTTCCCTGATTGCTAGCGATCTTGAACATTTTTTCATGTGCCTGTTGGCCATTTGGATTTCCTCTTTGGAAAAGTGTCTATTGAGGTCCTTGCCCATCTCTTAAGTGGGTTGTTTGTTTTGATGTTGTGGCTTTTCTTGATTTCTTTGTAGATTCTGGTTATCAACCCTTTATCTGTTGCATAGTTTGCAAATATTTTTTCCCATTCTGTCGGTTGCCTATTCACTTTCTTGACTGTTTCTTTTGACGTACAGACACTTCTCAGTTTGATGCGATCCCAGTAGTTAATTTTGGCTTTGAGTGCCTGTGCTTCTGGGGTCTTTTCCAAGAAGTCTTTGCCAGCACCTATATCTTGCAGGGTTTTTCCAATGCTCTCTAATAACTTGATGGTGTCGGGTCCTAGGTTTAAGTTTTTAATCCATGTTGAATGGATTTTTGTGCAGGGTGAAAGGTGTGGGTCTTGGTTCATGATTCTGCATGTGGAAATCCAGTTTTCCCAGCACCATTTATTAAATAGACTGTCTTTATTCCAAGGATTGGTTTTGGATCTTTGATCGAATATAAGTTGGCTGTAGATTTTTGGATTGATTTCTGGTGTTTCTATTCTGTTCCATTGGTCTATCCATCTGTTTCTGTACCAGTACCATGCTGTTTTGATAACTACTGCCCTGTAATATGTCCTAAAATCTGGTATTGTGATGCCTCCGGCTTTGTTTTTGTTGTATAAGATTGCTTTAGCTATTCGAGGTCTCCTGTGCTTCCATATGAATCTCAGCATCATTTTTTCCAGATCTGAGAATGTCCTCGGTATCTTGATTGGTATTGCGTTGAATCTGTAAATTGCTTTTGGCAGAATGGACATTTTGATGATATTAATTCTTCCAATCCATGAGCATGGAAGATTTTTCCATTTTTTTGGTATCCTCTTCTATTTCTTTCTTTAAGGTTTTGTAATTTTCATCGTAGAGATCTTTAACGTCCTTGGTTAAGTTTATTCCAAGGTATTTGATTGTTTTTGTAGCTATTGTGAATATAACCCTACCATACAACCCAGCCATCCCACTCCTTGGAATTTACCCAAAGGAAGTCAAATTGACAAACCAAAAAGCTGTCTGCACATTAATGTTTATTGCAGCTCAATTCACCATAGCTAAGACCTGGAACCAACCCAAATGTCCATCAACAGTAGACTGGATAAAGAAATTATGGGACGTGTACTCTACAGAATACTATACAGCAGTTAAAAACAATGAAATCCAGTCATTTGCAACAAGATGGGGGAATCTGGAAAACATCATGCTGAGTGAACTAAGCCAGTCCCAAAAAGACAAATATCATTTGTTTTCCCTGATTGGCAACGACTAACTGAACACCAAAGGGGAAACCTGTTGAAGTGAAATGAACTCTATGAGAAACTATGACTGGATCAAATCTTGTCTGGACGGTTGATATACAATGTAAATCTTTTCCCATTTTAGTATTTCTTGACGTTATTTGTTATTGATCTAGTACTATTGGTTGAACTCTGCAATTAACACACAATTATTCCTAGATGTTTAAATTTCAACTGAAAAGTAATCCCTGTTAATTTAGGAGAGAAGGAAAAAGAAAGGGAGGATATGTACAATTTGGGCAAACTCAGTCGGACTTGCCCCAAACGATGGAGTTAGAAATGTGCCAGGGGAACCTAATACAACCCCAGCAATGTGGCATGTACCAAGCCATCTCACTGGCCCAAGTGATCAATTTCAGTTCACAATTGATCACACTGATAGGTCTAGGAGTCAAAGGGATCACACAAGCAAGACTAGTAACTGCTAATACTAACAGATAGAACTAAAAAAGGGAGAGACTGATCCAACATGGGAAGTAGGATACACAGCAGACTCATAGAATAGCAGATATCCTAATAAATCACTCTGGCCTCAGAATCAGCCCTAAGGCATCAGGATCTGGCTCAAGAACCCATGAGAGTATTTTTGGCATGGAAAGCCAAGACACTCTGGGAAAAAAAAAAAGAAGAAGAAGACATAAATGAAAGATCTCTGCGAGTAAGATCCCAACGGAAGTAACAGGGCCACCAGAGAAGGAGGTACCTTTCTCCGAAGGGAGGAGAGATCCTCCACTTTGACTATGACCCTGTCAGAACAAGATCCAAGTCGGCGAACACTAAAGGCTTCCATAGCTTCAGCAACTCATGACTACAGCCTAGGGAGATTGCTGACGCCATAAACAAGAGTGTCAAATTGTTAAATCAACAACAGTAGTCACTGTGTACTTACGGCCCATGTATGATCTGTCCTTAATGTGTTGTCCAAGGTGAAGTAATGCAATAACTAGGACTGAAACAGTATTTCTGCATTTTGTGTCTCTACGCGGATGCAAACTGACAAAATCTTTGCTTAATATATACTGAATCGATCTTCTGTATGGAAAGACAATTGGAAATGATAAAAAAAAATTGGAAGTTACATAAAAATCAATCAATTAAAAAAAATAATATCATGTAGGATCTCTGTCCCTAATGTGCTGTACAACGTGATTTAAAGCTACAACTAGTACTCAAAGAGTATGCTTCACTCTAGGATGCTATGTGAGGGCAAATGGTTTAAAATCTTTTCTTAACACATACTAAACTGAACTCCTGTATACAAAGAGAATTGAAAATGAATCTGAATGGGAATGAAAGGGGAGAGGGAGTGGGTAAGGGGGAAGGGTAGCGGGGGCGGGGGGAGGTATGGGTGGGGAAGTCATTGCAATCCACAAGTTGTACCTTGGAAATTTATATTCTAAATAAGAAAAAAAATAAAAATAAATAAAAATAAAAAAATAAAAAAAAGAAAATCTTAATTTCCTAAAAAAAAAAATGATGAAACGCAATCTCCATTCATAAAATTCTATTAACATGTCTGCATATTTTTAAACCTGTTGACTTTGCTTCTGTCATCAGAAGCCATGTTCAGGGGACAATAACGACTTTTGTTTTAAGCAGTGTATACACAAATCACTGGTAATCTGTGTCAAGCCATCTGCTCTGCAAAGACACTTTTTCTTATTCTTTTTTTCTATGCATAGCCTAGCTATGAAAAGTGTTTAAGATGTCAATGCCATGCTACCCATTTGTTGGGATATTGATTCTCATTACTTTGTCTTATAAAAATATTTCTTCAGGTGAACTTGGTAGAAATTTCCAGGTCTTCCCCTTTCCATACTACCTTGTCATTGAAACCAGTAGATCATCTTCAAATGTCATAAAATTTCTTCTGAATAGAAATGAGTGCCAGCACCAGCGCTGTGGCACAGTGAGTAAAACCAATGCTGCAGTGCTGACAACCCGTATGTATGCTGGTTTGAGTCCCTGCTGCTCCACTGCCAATCCAGCTCTCTGCTATGGCCTATGAAAGTAGTAAAAGATAGTCTAAGTCTTTGGGCCCCTGCAACTGCATGGAAGATGGGAAAGAAGATCCTGGCTCCTGGATTCGGATCAGGACTCTCCAGCTGTTGCAGCCTTCTGAGGAGTGAACCAATAGATGGAAGGCCTCTCTTTCTCTTTGACTCTGCCTCTCTGTAACTTTGCCTTTCAAATAAATGAATAGATCCTAAAAAAAAAGAAATGAGTGGCTAGCATCAATATATGGACTCCCCTGCACCCCACATTCTTCTTCCTCCCTTCTCTTAATGTGGATCATTAATCAGAATTAAACTGTGCAAAATTGCTATCACTAACCTGTATAGAGAAATATTAGATTCATTATTTTTTTAAAGATTTATTTGTTTTTAACCTTTTTTGTGCAATATTTCTATCAAATCATCAGTGAAACTTATATTGACAGTGTGTTAAAGAGTGAATATATAAACTCTTCAAATTCATATAATGCATTCTTCTGCTCAGTGTGATCATGTGGAGGCTGACCCTTTGGGAGGTGATTAAAGTCCTGAGAGTGGAGTTCTCATGAAGGGAATTAATGCCTTTATAAAGTAGGGCCAGAGAAGCTTTCTCCTAGATGAGGATACAGGATAAAGTTGGTCATCTGCAGCCCAGAAGGAAGGCCCTCACAGGAATCCAACCGTTAGCACCTCAATCTCAGACTCCTGGCCTCCAGAAATATGGGAAATAAATGTCTATTGCTTGTAAACCTAGTATCCAATACCCGGTCTTGTAGCATTTGTTATACAGCCTAAACCGATTAAAACATGGTATCTTTGGAAAGGAGAAAAAGGCTGGATGACAGGCCAGGAGTCAACCCATGCAGATAGCAAGACTGGAAGATGAAGGGAAATGAGTTGAAATACTGAAGGGCCTTTCGGAAGTCCAGCAAGGACAGTACTAACAGTGTGACATGTCCAAGAGAACATAAAAGTTTCCTGAAAGTCTTCAGTTTTTTTTTTCTTTTTAATGTAAAATTTATTTATTTATTTGAAAGTCAGAGTTACACAGGGGGAGGGAGACAGGGAAAGATCTTTCGTCGGCCGTTTCACTCCCCAGGTGACCACAACCGCATGGGGCCAGGCTGAAGCCAGAACCCAGGAGCTTTATCTGCTTCTCTGGCCACCTTCCACTGCTTTTCCCAGGCTATTATCAGAGAACCGAATCAGAAGTGGAGTAATCTGGACTTGACCTGGTGCCCATAAGGGAAGCTGGCATCACAGGCGGTGGCCTCACCTGCCGTGCCACGTGCTGACTTCTTTTTCTTTTCTTTCTTCTTTTAAAAATTATTATACAAAAAGAACAAATTTAATGTATTTCATATATGCAACTTTCAGTCCATAGTGATATTTCTCACTCTCCCCCCTCCCTGCTCCTTCCTTCCTTGTTTCCTTCCTTCCTTCCCTTCTTTTGTCCTTTTAATTTTTGCAATGACACACTTTCAATTTACTTTATAGTCACAGGATTAATCCTCCGCTAAGGAAAGAATTCAACAAGTGGAAAGTGGAAGGACCTCAGTTTCCCAGGAGTGTATACAAAGGCTATAATAATAATCAAATCTCAAAATGTCATTGTCATTCATATACGTTACGTTTTTTGTACTCTGCTAGGTACTACAAATAAAACATGATTTTGTCTTTTGGAATCTGGCTTATTTCAATAAGTTTAATGATTTTTCACAAATGTTGAGATAGAGTAATAAATAACTTTATTGGGTAGTAAAAGAAAAGATGGCTCCGGAATTGTAAAAAGATTCTATAAAGTTTTAAAAAGTTCCGCGTTGAAATTAAAAGAATATATATTATGCTTTGCAAACTGCAACTTTTTCTCCAGTTAAGAGATAACAGGTTGTTTCAACGTTTTTGAGGGTGGCATCTAAAACAGAAATACTGTTCTAGAGACTAGAGAGTTTCCTGTCTATATATTTGAGACACCTGAATCTTCAGTATACATATTTCACAATACAGACGGGTTATTAAATCTGGGATTCATGGTTACAAGAAAACATTTATTTAATAATGAATATGTCAACAGTATGACAAAAGCTAAATAAAGATCACCAGATGTTTATCTTAAAATAGATACGAGTACCTGTGTATAACCTTGAATGTATACATAGTCAAATATAACTTGGAAATATATATTCAAATATATACTAAAATATATATGATATATGTGTATAGCATATTTTTTTTTCTTTTTGTTAAAGATTTATTTGAAAGTCAGAGTAACAGAGAGAGAGGGAGAGACAAGGAGAGTGATCTTCCATTCACTGGTTCACTCCTCAAAATGCCCGCAATGGCCAGGGCTGGGCCATGAGAAAGCCGGGAATCAGGAGCTTCTTCCAGGAGCTTCTTCCTACCATGTGGATGGTAGAGGCCCAAGCACTTGGGCCATCTTCCCCTGCTTTCCCAGGCACATTAGCAGGGAGCTGGATTGGAAGTGGAGCCGCTGGATCTCTAACCAGTACTCATCATAGGGCCGGCTTTATCAAAATATGCCACAATGCTAATCATGTTTGTTTTTTCTTTAAAATTAAGGTCCAGAAAAGAAACCCTCCATTATAATGGCAGTATTAATTTGGAACCTGTAAGAGGCTTATCAAGGTATGGCTACTGCGAGTATGATTCCAGAGTTGTTTTCTTTTACCATTTAGAGTTTCTAAGAGTTTCAATTCCTCACTTTCCTGGTGTAGCTGCTGTCATCAAATGCTTTAATTTTATTTGAGTAGGTGTGTAGTGCTATTTCTCTATGGCTTTAATTTACATTTCCATGATGACTAATACAGCTGGGCATTTTTTCCTATATTTATTGGCCAAATGGAAATGTGAAACATGAGATGCCTGTTCAAATCTGTTCCCATTTTTTTTCTGTTTAATTGCACTTACTTATATGTGATGGATGTAGTTCTTTCTTAATAAATACTATCTTAAATTTATTTGGGGAAAATTAACTATTATCGACTTGGTTATTGTTTGCATAAAATGCATTTTGCTGTTATATTCTTTTTAGGTTTACATATTATATTGTATCTTTTATCTAGCCTGAAAATCTATTGTCTTTTTTCAGTGTTGATGATAACTATCTACTAATACTCATATGTCAGTAATGAGAATATAGTTTTGTTTAAAAATTTTAAATGTTACTTCCATAGTTACAATGCATTGACTTATTAAAGTTATTTTTTTTAAAAAAGGTTTACTTATTCATTTAAAGGACAGAGTTACAGGGAGAGAGAGGGAGACAAATTAAAATGATCTTCCATATGCTGATTCTCTTCTCCAAAAGGCCACAGCAGCTAGGGCAGCCCAGGTTGAAGCCAGGAGCCAGGAATTTCATCCTTGTCCCCATGTAGATGGCAGGGACCCAAATACTTGGACCATCTTTCACTGCTTTCTCAAGCCATTACCAGGGACCTGGATTGGAAGAACAGCTGGGTTGTGAATTGGCACTCATATGGCATGCCAGCACGCTGGCATCTCAGGTGGTGGTTTAACCTGATGCACCACAATGCCAGCCCCTAAAAGTTGGAGCTCAAAAAAGGTTGTCCTAAAACATAGTACTGTAAACAAATAAGAAACTACTGGGGCCAGCGCTGTGGCATAGTGGGTAAAACCACTGCCTGCAGTACTGGCATCCCATATAGGCACCGGTTCGAGTCCCAGCTGCTCCATTTCTGATCCAGCTCTCTGCTATGGCCTGGAAAAGCAGTAGAGGATGGCCCAAAGTCCTTGTGCCCCTGCACCCACATGGGAGACCTGGAAGAAACTCCTGGCTCCTGGCTTCGGATTGGCCCAGCTTCAGCCGTTGCGGCCAACTGGGGAGTGAATCACAGATGGAAGACCTCTCTCTCTGCCTCTCCTTCTCTCTCTGTGTAACTCTGACTTTCAAGTAAATAAATACATCTTATTTTAAAAAAGAAACTGCTTATTTTATTAGCAGTGAAAATGTCCATTTGTATTATTTCTCATTAGTATGAATACAATATTTTAATAATTTGATTAACCTAAGTGAAGCTAAATCCCTAATTTAATACCTAAAATATTTAAAAACTGCTGAAAAGTATGTTACATAATCGATAAAGAAAAGGAATTTTCAGTATGTGAGTCCTCAAATAGCTGAATAAGAACTCTTGGAGGTTCACAGAGTTATTGCAAGAAGTCTGGAAATGTGGATAATAAAGTCATACTTTATAATTTATAGGCTGAATAGAAAAAATGAAGCCACTTCTTCTGACTTTATTTTTTCCCTGTGTTGACTTACAAACCATAAATCTATAATGATTATAATCCCTATGTGTTTTTACATTCAATCAATGTAATATGGATGACTATTAAAATGGGGTGATCTGTGGTATTGTTATGTCTTTGAAAAGGTTCTTACAATTGAAAAGTTTATGAAATCATTGATATTTTAAAAATATTATTGTACTTTACTGGCCGTAAGTTTTTCCAAACAAAAGGGGAAATTTCAATATAAACCATGAATAAATGTACAGATGTTGAGTGATTCAGAAAATGTTAAGCATTGCATGGATTTTCTTTGTAAGAAAAATTGTCAAATTAATTTTTTATTTTTGCATGGTTCTGACTTAGCAACTTCATTTTTCATGGTTCTGACTTAACAAATTCATAGAGAGAACTGACAAGAAATAGTCAAACTATTAAACAGAAGTTACTGTCGGAGAGTTGCAAAAGTATGATAGAATCCAGTTTAGTAATATAACTGATGGTTATAAAGCTAGCCTAAACATTATGAGATCATAAAAACAAGTTATTTATTCCACTTTAGAAATCTATCATCCAAAAGAGTGCCTATTTTATATATATATATATATATATATATATATATATATATATATATTGCTTTCTCTAATCCTTGCAACACACTTGTAAGTGTGCACTTGTATTATTCCCAGTGACTGATAAGTGAAGTGATACACAAGGATGTTAAGAAATTTTCCCAGAGTGATTGAGCAAGTATGTGGTAGAGCTGGTTTCAACTCTGCTTCCCTCACTAAGGTTCTCTTGTGCAAATCTAACATAAGAAGAATCTATTAGGCAATCTAGAAACATTCTGGACAATTCTATCACTTGTGTTGTAAGGCTGGGAGAAGATAAAGAATTCTCTGTCTCTCCTCTGGCTCATTCCCCACATTCCCAGGAAAATTGGGGCTGAACTGGGGACAGAGCCAGGATCCAAGAACTCAATCCAGGTCTCCCTCTTAATGGCAAGGAGCAGAATACTGGACTCAACACTTGCTTCCCCCAAAAGTGCACATTAGTAGGAAGCTAGAATTGGAAGCAGAACTGGGATTTGAAACCAAACACACTCTAATATGGGATGTGGATACCTTAACTGTTAGAGCAAACACTCTTCCCACTTAATGGACTATTTTAATAGCACATCATTTTGTGAGAAATTGATTGCTACCTGGAGCCAAATTTTGCTGCTCTTGTGAGTATTACTAAAACACTTCTCACTCAGTAATTGTATACAGCAGTGATAATTGATGATGGGGCATAAATATATGTTTACACAAGCAGAGCATTTGGGCAATAAACTCTGAAACGATGACTACTAATGTAGAGAAGTATTAGAGAAAATTGATCTTCCCGATTTATCTTTGCTGATTGATAAGTGCTCATCTCTCAGTTTCAGTTTGTATTAGTGTTGCTTAATATTAAATAATCCAGGCCAGCACTGCAGCTCAATAGTCTAATCCTCCACCTGTGGCTCCGGCACACCGGGTTCTAGTCCCAGTCGGGGTGCTGGATTCTGTCCCGGTCGCTCCTCTTCCAGGCCAGCTCTCTGCTGTGGCCAGGGAGTGCAGTGCAGGATGGCCCGAGTGCTTGGGCCCTTCACCTGCATGGGAGACCAGGAGAAGCACCTGGCTCCTGGCTTCAGATCAGCTCGGTGCGCTGGCCACAGCGCACTGGCTGCAGCAGCCATTGAGGGATGAACCAATGGAAAAGGAAGACCTTTCTCTCTGTCTCTCTCTCTCACTGTCCACTCTGCCTGTCAATAAAATAAAATAAAATAAAATAAAATAAAATAAAATAAAATAAAATAAAAAAAAATCCATGAGGTGTCCATTTAGTCTAGGCAGTTAAACCACCAGTTAGAACACTTGCATCCCTATCACTGAGTTTGAGTTTTAGCTTTGCTCCCAACATCAGCTGCTTCTCTAATGTGTGCCCTGGGAGGCAGCAGGTGATGTCTCAAGTAGTTGGTTCCCTGTTAATAAAGTGTGAGACTTGTGCTGGTATCCCCATTCCGGGATGCAGCCCAGTCCAGCCCTTGCCATTCCAGGTATTTGAGGGAGTGTATCAGCAGATGGGAACTATTTCTGTTTGCACGTCTCTCTGTTTCTATCAAATTATAGAATACAATTAATTAATCCTTTCAATACTATGAGAGTAATGAATAATTTTTGTTTTTACTTGGGAAATGATCCAGTTGCACCATGGGAAACACCTATGGAGTTAATGTCCCTGTGTACATAGTTTTCAGTTCCACTTTTCTATGTGATAACTTTAGAAAAATGTAACATTTTCACTTCAGCATAGAAGGGATGGAGAGACAACGTGGGGAGAGAGAGAGAGTTGGATTTAGAGAATCCATTTGGGAATGTTTCCTTTCTTTAATTTCTGTAGTTCAGTGTGGAAGAGCAAGTAAAGCTCCAATCGCTCTCAATAGAGATTCATTATACTTTGGGAGTGTTGAGAATTTATTTGGGGCCCTGAGTCTCTAGATATAAAATTCAATGTACAAAAGCTGTGATATTTGGAAAGAGGAAGCTTGAGACTATGGGATATATAATATGACAAAATATAAAAATCAACAACTAGATCAGAAAATTGTTGATACCAGATGTGAAAATGAGATGTGAATGCTTCAGTGAGAGGTCACGAGTCCAGTTACGTGTGAAGGCGACAACAGGGTTCTTAAGTAGTGATGCAGATTCTCGAACTCACCGACTCAATCCAAGTCTTGGCTTATCTGACTTCTGGTGAGACCAGGCTACTCCTTATCCACAATGAATGCTTTCATGGACAGATGGAAGTAAAATGCTCACACCTGTGGAAATCAGGTAATAATAAAGCAATCTACTTTCCTCTTTCCCCCTTTCTTCTTTGTTATTTCCTCCCTCTTTTTACCTAAGAACAGCCATTCTGGATCTCATTAGAGAACACACAATTCGTATGTGACTTTCACAACTTTCTTGATTTATTAAAATTCAACAAATGGTGTAAAAAAGGGTTAAAATACTTTTTCTTATGAGTTCATCTGGCAGAAAGGCCATAAAGTAAAACAGCCCACCAGAAAAGGTAACTAAGGCTGGCATTGTGGTATTGTGGGTAAAGCCCACAATGCTGGCATCCCACATGGGTGCTGGTTCCTGTCCTGGCTCCTCAGCTTCTGATCCAGCTTCCTGCTAACGGCCTGAGAAGGGCAGTGGAAGATGGCTCAATTGTTTGAGCTTCTGCAGCTCATGTGTGAGACCTGGATGAAGCTCCTGATTCTTGGATTTTGGAGTGATCCAGGGTTGGCATGTGGCCATCTGGAGAGTGAACCAGTAGACAGAAGATGACTTAGGAGTATTTCCACTAAGAGTCAGAACCTGGCAAGAATGCCCACTTTTTCCATTGCTATTCAATATAGTTCTGGAAGTTGTAATCAGAGCCATTAGGCAAGAAAAAGTAATCAAATAGATACAAATTGGAAAGAAGGAAGTTAAATTATCCCTGTTTGCAGATAAAATGATCCTATATATAGGGAAACCAAAAGATTCCACTGAGAGACAATTGGAACTCATAAGAGAGTTTGGCAAATGTGCAGGATATAAAATCAACACAGAAAAATCAATAGCTTGGGGGCTGGCACTGTGGTTGGGCAGTTAAAGCCAGTGCCTGCAGTGCTTGCATCCCATATGGGTGCTGGTTTGAGTCTTCTGATCCAGATCTCTGATATGGCCTTGGAAAGCAGTAGAAGATATCCCAAGTGCTTGGGCCCCTGCACCTGTGTGGGAAGCCTGGAAGAAGCTCTTGGCTCTTAGCTTCAGACCAGCTCAGCTCATTCTGGTTGGAGAGTGAACCAGCAAATAGAAGACCTCTCTCTTTTTTTTTCTTTTTTTTTAACTTTTATTTAGAATATAAATTTCCAAGGTATAACTTATGGATTACAATGGCTTTCCCCCCATACTTTCCCTCCCCCCCCCACAATCCTCCCCCCTTACCCGCTCCCTCCACCCTTTCATTCACATTCAGATTCCTTTTCAATTCTCTTTGTATACAGGAGATCAGTTTAGCATGTGTTAAGTAAAGCTTTCGCCCATTTGCCCTCATATAGCAACACAAAGTGAAATATACTATTTGAGTACTCTTTATAGCATTGAATCACATTGTACAGCACATTAAGGACAGAGATCCTATATGATATATATATATATTTTGAAACTGATTTTTTATGGAATTTCCAATATAACAGAGTTTTTTTTTCATTTCTGATTATCTTTATATACAGAAGATCGATTCAGTATGTATTAAGTAAAGATTTCATCAGTTTGCATCCACACAGAAACACAAAGTGTAAAAATACTGTTTCAGTACTAATTACAGCATTACTTCACATTGGACAACCAATTAAGGACAGATCCCACATGGGACATAAGTACACAGTGACTCCTGATGTTGATTTAACAATTTAACACTCTTGTTTATGGCGTCAGGAATCTCCCTAGGCTCTAGTCATGAGTTGCCGAGGCTATGGAAGCCTTTAGGGGTTCGCTGTCTTCGATCTTATTCTGACAGGGTCTTAGTCAAAGTGGAGGTCCTCTCCTCCCTTTGGAGAAAGGCACCTCCTTCTTTGGTGGCCCCATTCCTTCCACTGGGATCTCGCTTGCAGAGGTCTTTCATTTAGGTCTTCTTTTTTTCCCTTTCCAGGGTGTCTTGGCTTTCCATGCCTAAAATACTCTCTTGGGCTCTTGAGCCAGATCTGAATGCCTTAAGGGCTGATTCTGAGGCTAGAGCGCTATTTAGGACATCTGCCATTCTATGAGTCTGCTGTGTATCCTGCTTCCCATGTTGGATCATTCTCTCCCTTTTTGGTTCTGTTTGTATTGGCAGACACTAGTCTTGTTTGTGTGTTCCCATTGACTCTTGATCAGCTCATGTCTGGACTGTTGATGTACAATGTGAATCTTTACCCACTTTAGTATCTCTCTTTGTTGTTTGTTAATGTTCTAGTACTATTGGTTGAACTCTGCAACTAACACACAATTAGCCTTAGGTGTTTAAATTCTAACTGAAAAGTGATCCCGGTCAACTATAAGAGAGGGAAAAAGAAAGAGAGGATATGTACAATTTGAGACAAGCTCAATCGGACTTGCCCCAAACGATGGAGTTAAAAACATGCCAGGGGATCCCAATACAACCCCATCAAGGTAGCATATACCAATGCCATCCCAATGGTCCAAGTGATCAATTTTAGTTCATAATTGATCACACTGATAGGTCTAAGAGTCAATGGGAAGACCTCTCTCTTGCATATGCTCTCTTTCTTTTTCTGCCTCTCTGTGAATCTGTCTTCCAGATAAATAAATAAAATTTTTAAAAAATCAATAGCCTTTATATACAAAGACAATGCCATGGCTGAGAAAGAACTTTGCAAGAATAGTATCATTCACAATAGCTAGAAAAAAAACTGAACTATCTTGGAATGAACTTAAGAAAGGATGTGAAAGAACTCTACAAAGAAAATTACAAAACATTAAAGAAAGAAAAAAAGAAAACATAAAATTGGAAGAGACTTCTATGTTTATGTATTAAGAATTGATATCATCAAAATGTCTATACTACCCAAAGCAATTTACAGGTTCATTGGGTTCATTGCAATCCCAATGAAAATACCAAAGATACCTTCCCAGATCTAGGAAAAAAATGATACTAAAAGTTATGTAGAAACACAAAATACTCCAAATATCTAAAGTAACCTTAAACAACAAAAAGCCAGAGGCATCACAATACCAAATTTCAAGACATACTACGGGGCAGTTATAATCGAAACATCCTGGTACTGGTACAAAAATGGACATACAGACCAATGGAGTGGATTATAAACCCCAGAAATCTAATTTTCAATAAAAGAATATTTAATTTTGAAAATAATAAAACATGTCTCCCTCCAAATTGCAGTCTTGCTCTTATCTCCTTGTGGGCCTAAAGAGGCAGCTGGACGGTATGGTGGCACACTCTTGCTGCAGTAGCACTATGATGTTACTCCAAATAATCATAGAAGTTGGAGACGGTATATGTCATCAGACACTAAGAAGTTAAGCATTTGATTATTTTTATTTTATAGATGAGAAAACTGAGGTCAATATGGGTTGAATACTTTTTTCCATGTTGCAGTTCTAGTAAATTATGCAGCAGTGTTTTGAAGCCAGTCATTCTGGTGTTATAGCCACTCTGGAATTCTGCTTCTGTAGGTACAGAGTTTTGGAAGGCAAGGCTCGTGTGAAGAGCCAAAACCACTGTGAAAGACCTGCTATTGATGTTGACTATCACCAACTTGAAGTTGTTAGGAGATAGAGACAAACTCTATTCTTAGCCCCTTCTCCAGGTCAAGGAGAAGCACTGGTTGGCACAAAGGCACAGGTCAAACATGCTGGACAGAGTCAGAGGACTCTCCTTTTCCTAAGAAATGGCACCAGGCAGGACAGCTTGGCAGAGCACAGAGTGGACCTCAAGGCAAAAGCTTGCAAGCAGAACCTGGGCCAAATGTGAATTGAGGAACACTGGAGCCTCCCTGACAGACCCCAGATGTTCATTCTGGTTTGGAGACAGTCATGCAAACCTAGAAAGATGTGGGCTCAATAACTGTTCACAACATGACAGAATTTAACATTGATGACTTTAACTGAAGGCCATGTCCCACTGGGAAAATAGGGAGTAGGTTCCTGTTGCATGACCCTCCCCTTACAGGACTGACTTGGGGATGGGAGAGGTGTGAGGCTGGGGGGCTTACCTGACACAGGTGGCGGTGGAAGGCAAAGGCTTGTGACTCACAAAATGGCTTATAACCACAGTATTAGAATATTCACTTCCCAAGTGAGGCCAGATGGGACCCACAAATTACCTCTAGTTTACAGCATATTTCCATCTTGATCCTTCTGTAGCCAGCCTACCTTGGGACTGCCTGAGGATACAGTAATGAAGTCTTAGACTATTTTGGTTATTCGGGGTATCAATTCCCAGCAATTCTGTCTTAAGTGTCTCATTTTCATCTTGTCACAGAAAGAATAATTTGCGCAGATAGACAGCTTTTAGACCTCTTCACCCAAGGTTCTCACTAATCTAAGTATGTAAACATTTTTATCTTGTTGAGTATGGTTGGATTCCACGGCAGCTACTTCCCACACATTTTTCACATATCAACACGATTCTCTTGTTTCCAGCTTTCCAAATCAAATTCAAAACAAAATGACAAACTTAAAATCTCCAGAAGAGTGAACTCACTGGGGCTCAGTAACATGTGTTTTTCATTTTCTGGTCATAAAAAGTTCACCCAGCAAAGGGCAAATAAATGCGCAGCAGATGTAAGTTCAGAAGGCAAAAATGTAAATATGTATAAAAAGGCATATTGTGAAGACTGATTTTTCAGATATCTGTTACTAGAATAAAATTTTGGGTAGAAGAGTGTTATTGAGATTTGAAATGAGGTATCTAAAGCCCTATTTAGATTTGAGACCAATATTATAATAGTAACTTAAAGACCTAAAAATAAAAATTAATAATGCTTGAAATATGTGACAAAGGGAAAGAAAATCAAAGGGTGAAAAGAGTAGTATAAAATAAAATAAGTAGGACAAAATCTTTTTCTGAATCAGACTGTGGTTCCAATAGTCTTGATGGGTGTGGCTCAAAATACTTTTGGCATGGCACTAATATTAGCAGGCAGGGAGAGCAGAGGTGCTCGGCAGTGTCTACCTTATCCACTGGTGTTATTCAACTGTTTTTTTGCTCAGGAAAAAACTGACAAACTCTATACCCTATAGCCATCACCTATCCATTATTCACAGAACTGTTGAACTCAATATCCTAAAAAAATAATTTAGCATAACAAAGCTCTTAATTTTGAGGGTTAATCTTCTCCTAGTTTATTTAGATGACTTTTTTTTCAGCGCTAAGAAGCAGATTCAGAGGGGAACATGCATTTCCATTAATTAAAAATAAGCTGTGAACTGAAGGATCTGCTTAACCATGTGGAACTAAGCAGTGACAGTAGAATGCGTATATCTCTGGCAGAGTAACAATTGACAAATGAATGCCAAACATTTCAAGACATGGGTAAACCGAAGTTCATGTCATGAAATAATATGTTAGAGTTACATTTCTTTTTTTTTCCATTTCTTTTTCTTTTTTTAACTTTTATTTAGTAAATATAAATTTCCAAATTACAGTTTATGGATTACAATGCCTTTCCTCTCCAATAACTTCCCTCCCACTTGCACCCCTCCCATCTCCCGCTCCCTCTCCCATTCCATTCACATCAAGATTCATTTTTAATTATCTTTATATACAGAAGATCAATTTAGTATATATTAAGTAAAGATTTCATCAGTTTGCACCCACACAGAAACATAAAGTGTAAAATACTGTCTCAGTACTAGTTATAGCATTACTTCACATTGGACAACATACTAAGGACAGATCCCACATGAGGAGTAAGTACACAGTGACTCCTGTTGATGATTTAACAATTGACACTCTTGTTTATGGTGTCAGTAATCTCCCTAGGCTCTAGTCATGAGTTGCCAAGGCTATGGAAGCCTTTAGGGTTCGCCGACTTCGATCTTATTCCGACAGAGTCATAGTCAAAGTGGAAGTTCTCTCCTCCCTTCAGAGAAAGGTACCTCCTTCTTTGATGGCCCCGTTCTTTCCACTGGGATCTCACTTGCAGAGATCTTTCATTTAGGTCTTCTTTTTTTTTTTTTCAGAGTGTCTTGGCTTTCCATGCCTAAAATTAGAGTTACATTTCACAAATAATATTTAGACTATCAGATGCTCATGCTATCACCATAAATTTTACTTGAATTCTGTGTAATTTGTCTGCCTAAGCAGACAATCCCTGAGTCTTACCTAAGACAGATCTTTTTCTTTAATTTTGAGACCACTTGAAACTCAGTAGAGTTGAGAGGTTTGGTTTGTGAATTCTGAGCTTACCACTAGCTTCATGAGTGTAACTAGCTTACCAATAGCTTCATGAGCATAACCAAATTACAGAAAACTTTCTAAATTCTATTATGTTTATTTATAAATGAGGTGAGCATTGAGGAGAGTAATAAGAGTTAAGATATTTCTGTTCTTGCCAGGGACAGAGATGGATTCTCTCTCTCCCTTTCTCTCTCTGCCTCCTTCTCTCTCTGTCTCTTCCTTTCCCAGGTCATCATCTCCCACTTTGCCTCGCTATCCTAGATAACACTCTACCCCTCTGCTGGACCTGAAAATGTAATGCCTGGAAAAAGGCAGTTTGTCCCATGCAGAGTATCTCCTATTCATTTTAAGGCTCTGTGTGTATGTGTGTGAGAACATGCACTGAAAGGGGGATTTCAAAGGGTGGAGAAAAAACGAGACCATTAAATCTCAAAGTGCTTGTTAGGAATCCCCATGCTAAGTGACTTTCAGACTCTAAGCTTTCATAGATGAGTAAAATCTCAAAGAAAACAGAGGAGGATGGATGCAGGATTGCCAATTTTTACCATTAAAAAACACAAATAAAAAACCATACTCACACCATCATAATTTGTATTTGATGATACAAAGACAAAATTAGTATTGTGGAATGTTTAAAAAGACTCATACATTTAGAATAGAAAAAATTCCTTTTAAGGATATGAAATTTTGTGATAAATTTATTTTGCTGAAATTATTTTTATTTATTTTACTACATACCAATACTTCAAAGCTCTGTGAAACTCATTGGGTCTGTGACTAGGCATTTATAAAACGATTCTAAGGATCTATAACTTCTGGTGAAAATCAGTGCACTGATGGAACTCTACATATGTAGCTTTCACACTTGATTATAAACAAATTTTAAAAGTATTTTTGTATATCCTATATAAAACTCTTCATTGAGGCTGGCATTATGGTACAGCAGATAAAATACTCCATCCGAGATGCTGGTATGACATATGGGCTGCTCCAGTTCCCTGCTGGTGTACCTGGGAAGGTAGTGGAAGATGATCCAAGTACTTGGGCTCTTTGGACCCATGTGGGAGAACCAGAAGAAGTTCCAGACTCCTGACTTCTGCCTGGTTTAGCTCTGGCCATTGTGGTCATTTGGAAGTTCTCTCTCTCTCTCTCTGCCTCTCTATGAGTCTTCCTCTGAAATAAATGAATATTTTTTTTAAATTTTTTCTTCTGTTATTATCTGAGATTTGTGTATGATACTTGTGACCAGTAGTGGTTAGTCTGTGTTCTAAAACATTTGAAGTGTAGTTTAAGCTAGCATTAATATTTATGGTTCTGTCCAGAAATGTAAATAAATGAATCCTGCCTAAAATGAAATAATGTGACCTTCTTAAGGGTAGTCTATTGAATTAGATGTGCTCTGTTCCCAGAAGGCTAGCTAGCTACAGAGCCTCATACAATATCCTAAAGACCCTAGCACACATAGGTGATCTGGAAGCTTTCTCAACAGTCTCAGATGAATAATACCATAATTTGATTTCTTAATGTTCTTGATGTCCTTTGTTTGCTACAGTCTTCTTGTTAAAAGATTGATGTACAAATGAGACATACTGCAAGTTAGGTTCAAAATATTACTACTTTTTCAAGACTATAAATGAAGGACAGAGAAATAATTGAGAAACAATACTTGTACTGAACCATTAAAGACATACATATCATAAAAAGGATTTCAATTGGATGGTAAACTCTCGTAAAAAGATAGGTGAATATTACCTATGTAGTACAGAATATCAGTGGTAGCTGGGAGCTGTGTGTCTGTAGCTAAACTCACACAAAAGTAAAATGCATAATGAGGGACATCCCAGAAGACATTGAATTTTAGAATTATGGTAACTTTATATGCATGACAGCTTGTGAAGTGTCCTTTCTTACTATGAGAACATGGCATACCATTGTAAGAATATATGTAATAAATATAAATAATTAAACTAGTGAGATTTAGTTATTGGGACAATATTTGAATGGTGTCTAATGAAAACAACTTGAAATTCAGTTATTCAATACTCTACTGCTCTCCCTTCTCTTTTCCAGCCATATGTCATTGTGTAAATAGTTAATAGTACACAACTATTTATTACTGAAAGCTGTTTACTTATGTTAATCACTTTTAAAATACAAAACCTACATGACTAATGTAGGGCAAATCTGTTTATTGCCTGCTAATCATATTCAGTTGCACATAAATGACTGTAAATTGATGTCACTGAACAGACTGCAATACTTTTCACTTTGCTTCCAACTTCAGCCTGTACCAGTGGTTTATTTGCATTTCAACCAATCCAGTTGAAATTTTTGTTATTGTACAAAACTACTTAGGGATTATTGAATATAGTTTAAAATATAATCAACCCCTAATTGGAAGGGAAATATGTAATGTTAGATTTAGCATATTTCTATGATAAAATGAACTTTTCCTAATCTGTTAAAAATATAATAAACCCTACTATCGCCTAAAATCAACAGGCATTATCATGAGACATTTTGCCAGATTAGAGAGCTAAGGATCTTATGGGGAAGTCATGTTGACTCATTGCTAAAGTGTCATTTTGAAAAGCAATATGGAATTAAATTTCAATTTTTATGAAGAAAAGAGCTACTAATACAAAATTATTTCTACAAAGCCTTTCACTTTCTTTCCTACTGCCCTCATTAGAGGAAAACAGATTAGTTTAGTAGAGATCTCAAGAACTGAATGCTATAACAATAATATGAGGTACAATGCAAGAACATGGTAGAATCTGTTGTTTTGATGGTGCCTACATGCCAACAGCTATGTTGACTTTTGATTCTTCACTGCCTCAAGTGTATTGTCAATCCTGCTTGTTTTTCTGGCCTTGGTATCTCACTCTAATTTCCTCTTTAGAACTTCTCAAGCTATTATCTTAAAATCAGTATTTCTAATGCTGAATTCTTCATCTTTCATCCAGAACACCTCAATCTCTCAACCTAATTTCTAAAGAATTTATTCCAGGCATTCACTTAACAACAAATATTGCACCATAGAATTTAAGAACTTCAATAATATTGATATCATCCAGCCTTATTAATAGTTTTTTGAATTAATAGTATCTGGGTTCTTGCCGTCTATTCAGATAAGAACTCTGAATATCAGCTCGAATAGACCAGGTGACATGGTAAGTTTTAAGCATTTTATTCAGTGAGAGAAATGAACAGGAAAGTGAGAGCTTTAATTTGGAAAGAGGGAAGTCTAGAAGCTGAGTTGGCTCCATACTAGGCAGAGAGCAGGCTAGCAGCCACATGGAGCAAGCACGCAGGCAGGAAAGCGGAGGCAGAGCAGAGGACAAAAGGCCACACCAGAAAGCATGGGCAACAAGGGAGGAGGAGCCCACTGTGCTCCAGCCCTTTTATTCACTTTCAAAGGGGAGTGGTTATATAGTCTCATTGGCCTGTGAGCATACAGGTAGAGTCAGGTGGGGCATGAGGTCACACAGAGGGCAGGACTAATCATAAAGAGATCTTCACTGAGATACATCGGAATCAAATTCTTAAAAGTCAAGGACAAGAGAAAAATTTGAAAGCAGCAGGAGAAAAGCTACTCATCAGGTATCACGTAGCTTCTGTAAGAGCATAAGCAGATTTTTCAACATAAGCTTTGCAATCCAGGAGAGATTTGGATAACGTCCAAATAAATATGGCTGCTGTCTGAATTGCAGTCCCCCAGATATGTTGAGTCCTTAGCCCTCAGTGTGACTGTACTTGGAGGTAGGAACTTAGGAAAATAATTCAGTTTAAATGAGATCATAGCTATAGCACCTTTATATAATAGAACTATTTCCTCGTAAGATTATGTCTCTCTCCATAAGTGCTTGGAAAAGGCAGTGTGAGCATGCAATGAGAGGACTATCACCTGCAAGCCAGGAAGTGAGGACTTAGAAAACAGTCCAAATAACATTCTGATGTTGGATTTCTGATCTCAAAAACTGAGAAGAGGGGCCGGCGCTGAGGCGCAGTGGGTTAAAGCCCTGGCCTAAAGCACCGGCATCCCGTTTGGGCGCCAGTTCTAGGCCTGGGATCCAGCTCTGTGCTATGGCCTGGGAAAGCAGTAGAAGATGGCACAAGTCCCTGGGCCCCTGCACCCATGTGAGAGACCCAGAAGGAGCTCTTGGCTCCTGGCTTCAGATCTGCACAGCTCTGGCCATTTCAGCCATCTGGGGAGTGAACCAGCGGTGGAAGACCTCTCTCTCTGCCCCTACCTCTCTCTGTAACTCTTTCAAATAAATAAAATAAATCTTTTTAAAAAAACTGTGAAGAAATAAAAGTTGTGTAAGCTACTCAGTTTTAGGGTTCTGTTATAGTGGCCTTAGCTCTTCTTACTATTGTCTTACATAATTTATCTCAAAATTCCAACAAGAAATACCTTGTGATAATTCAAATTTCTCTCTTATCCTCATCTTTAAACTGAACTGGTCTCCAACTCTTATACTTTCTTACTTTCTAGTATCTACCACTTACTGTATTACTCACTATTCTCACTAGCAATTTTTATGTGTGGTTGGAATGTTATCTACCTTTCAAATAAAAATACATAGTCCTATTCTGTCCTAATTTCTGACCCATATTCAAAAGATATCATGGGTTGGTTGAGTAATTTAAAAAGTAAATGTTTTGGCAATTAGGATGATTATTGTTGATATTTAAGGGAATTCACTAAAGCAAAAATTAGTTCACAAGGTCTTGGATGTGAAATCAGTTTTTAAGCAGAAGATAATTTAAGTGGATGCTTCTTTAAAAGAATGAAATTTAGCAGTAACTTGTTTTCATTTAGCTGTTTCTAATAAAGTAGAAGACTTGAGAAGTGAGATACCATAGATACAATATCCCATATCATTTTGGTTTCTTTTTTGGTGAATATGCCTCCAAAGCATTTAATACTATATATTCTGAGCAATGCAAAACTCTTCCAATTACTAAGCTCTTGTTTCTCACTGGAAAACCTACCCCTCTATACTCTGTGCTTCATATTATTTGGCTGGGTCAGGGACTTGCAAACTTTTCTTTTGTTTTTCCTGTTAGATCCTTGTTAAGTTGCAATAATAGCACTAGAAGGAAAATGAAAGCCTTCAGGAAAAAGAATGGACAACAGCCTTCCTGCTTACTTCCTGACTATTTGCTTGTGGTTCTTGTGGGCATCCCTGTCATGGCTTCTTCACTCTGGCAGTAGCAGGGCTTTGCTGTAGCAGACGCTGAAAGCAATTGGCAGTTTTTCCCATTTTCTCTGAGCCAGTCTTACAGTATGTACTTACAGGTGCCGGCATTAATGGACTATCCTTGCCTCCGAGAGGGCTCCCATAGGCCCATGGGACCTTTCATTTGTTCTTAAATTCTCATAATTCCAAGTTCTTTCCTTTGTGCCCCTGAGCATTGGGGTGGGAGCTGTTTCCTCTACTTGCTAACTCTGCTATTTCAGAGCTCTCTTTTACCTTGTTAGTACCTATTTAATAACATCTTATCTAGCTGATTGTTTACATAAGTTTTCATTGTTCAAATAATTGGTATGTGTGTCAGATTTCAACCAATGATGCAGAACCGATATGTTCTATTTATCTATCCTTCTACAGCTATATTTATATGTGCATATGTATATGTATATACATATATGAGTCTTCAAAAAGCTCATGATGTAAGAATATTACAAAAAAGCTAAACATATATTTCAAAATGTTTAATGCCAAAATAAACTCTTTTAACTCTAACATCCATGGGCTTTTTAAAGTACTCTTGTGTATGCATATATATGTGTATCTATAAAAATATATGACATATAAACATATATAGTAATCTTGCAGTATCTTCAAGGAGTTCATTCTAGCCCCTCCCCCAAGGAGGCTCAAGACCTTTATTTAAAATACATAAATGTTTGTATATAATCTATGTATATCCTCTAATATATAATTTTGAAGTTCATAGATAGTTTTTTCATAATATATATCTCCATGAACTTTTTGAACACACTTTATTTGCATGGATTTCAAACTTTTTTGCACCAAAATGAAGTTAACATTTAGTTCCATTTTCCATGAACTTTTCAAATCATTGCTGGTGATACCTAATATAAGGTAAATAGCATATGGATACTTATGCTGTATTTTTAGGGAATTATAACCAAGAAAAACTCAGAATCCCACATTGGAATGCCTGGTTCATGTCCTGGCTATTCTGTGTCTGTGATCCACTTCCTGCTTATGTGCCTGGGAGGCAGCATATGATAGTTCAAGTACTCAGGCTCCTGCCATCCAATTGGGAAGCCAAGGTAGTTGCTGGCTCCTGGCTCCAGCCTGGCCCAATCTTCGTTGTAGTGGGCATTTGAGGAGGGAACCATAGATGGAAGATCTCTATTTCACTCTTTAAAAAAAAGAAAGAAAAGGAAGTTCATATGTGGTCAGTATAACTGTAATGTTTTGGAAATATTTTGATTTGCAGATGATGGCATCTGTGGATGCTGAAGCTGCAGGTGTGGAGGGCTGGCTATAGACATGAATTGACTTGCTCGATTGTGGAGTCACGCCTAGGGAAATCTGAAGTTCATAATACTAGCCATCAGAAAGGACAAGCTGAGAATCCTGGGCCTGGGCTAAAGCTGCTATCCATAGAGAGGATTTCTTCATCAGGAATGCCTGAACTCTGTTCTTAAAGTCTTTTACATCATTGAATTGGGTCCACCCAGTTTATCTAGAAAAATCTCTCATGATTTTGTAAAATTGAAATATGAGTTCTATTTGGGAACAAAAAAGGAAATGCATGCATAGATTTTTCATAATATCCACTTTTCATAACCTTTTTTGTCTGTTTATTTTAAAAATTCAAATGATGCAGAAATGTATAAAGAAGAATTTAATAAGCACACACAATTAGCAATATTAAATGTCTATCTCCTTGGGTATCTATGTGTGTATACATTTTGAAAGCAGAGGTAGACATATTAATATTAGGTAATGTGGGATTCATTACAAAGATCACAAATGAGAAATATGATTACAGACTTCAGTCAAACTAAAAAATACCTTCACAGAAACACCTAGATGAATGATTAGCTGAATTTACTGGAGAATGTAGCATGACCAAGCTGATGTAGACAGAAACATTCACAAATGTTTCTTTGCCTACTATGACTCATATATAACCTTGCCGTATATGATTACTGGATTTTTCTGTCTGAGGGGATGACAAGAAAGAAAAAATGCTGGAAGAATTTCTTTCTAATTAGCCTGCAAATTTACAAAACTAGATTACTTATGAACCTAACTGAAAGTGTTGATGCTTTGTCTTTGAATACTTTAAAAAGAGTTTCTTCTGTTTCTTTCTTTCTTTCTTTCTTTCTTTCTTTCTTTCTTTCTTTCTTTCTTTCTTTCTTTCTTTCTTTTCATTCTTTTTTGGCAGGCAGAGTGGACAGTGAGAAAGAGAGAAAAGTCTTCCTTTGCCATTGGTTCACCCTCCAACGGCCGCTGCGGCCAGCACATTGCGCTGATCCGAAGCCAGGAGTCAGGTGCTTCTCCTGGTCTCCCATGTGGGTGCAGGGTCCAACCACTTGGGTCATCCCCCACTGCCCTCCCGGGCCACAGCAGAGAGTTGGCCTGGAAGAGGGGTAACTGGGACAGAATCTGGCGCCCCGACTGGGACTAGAACCCGGTGTGCCGGCGCCGCAGGCAGAGGATTAGCCTATTGAGCCGCGGCACCGGCGAGTTTCTTCTGTTTCAAAAATCTGCCCCTATTCTTGCCTTTGGCTTCTTGTATTTGATTGTTGTCCATAAATGATACAGAATACTACTTAAAGTTTTATTGAATAACAAAAATATGTTTCTCTAGAACAGTGCATTAAATGAACCCTTCTTGATAGAATGTTCATTAGCTTGAAATTAATTTACCTTTATCTTTCTGAATATTAGTATCAGATGCCTACATATAAGGACTGCTGTAAAACTGGGGATTTATTCTCTGATATTTACATAACGTTTTTATCTCAGGCAAAACACTTGGTGAGTTCTCCAGCCGTAAATTTCTTTCTCACTGTATCTTCTTTGCTATTGTGAAGTTCAAATGGGATAATGTCCAGAAACATAATTTGTGCACATAGTAAGGCATTTTATTTGCTTCATGGACATTATTAGGATTACAAAAACAGGACCACATAACAGTTCTGTTTGCTTTAATGTTTTAACTCATTTTTATGTCTGTTTTGTTAATCTTTACTGCATCCCTGGATTTTTATGTTGAACTTACTCTTTTAATAAATAATCATTTAAAAATTGCTACTTTTGGAAGGCAGTTATAAGGAGATTTATGACTTTGATTTTCTAGATTCATATTTCAGAATCATAGATATTATGTGGAGAGATTGTTAGGTTCTGTTAAGCACCTAATTTTCCTAAGAAATTTTCATTTATCTGATGAGTCAAATTGGACCCAAGAGACAAAGGGAGAGTCAATCTTCCCTTCATCCTATTGATTACCAATGCTCTGAAAAATAAATGTACTCAGATCCTGGTTTTATCCCTCTAGTCCTCATGCTAACATGACTGTTGTCTCTAGGTTGTAGCATTGAACATGATTTCCTGCCTATTGGGAGCACAGTATCAGCGAATGTGGAATGCGTTGATTTAACACTTCTGAGCAAATGTTCCATTTTCTTCCAGGGTTTGTTTCGGAAATACCCAACTCAGTAGGTCCAAAACAGTGCACTGAAAACAAATTTTTACCATGACATATAAATATCTATGCATGCTCAGAAATTGATACTAGAATAACAAGCTAGGGGTGAGATAGTTTTGATAAAATGCCTGTGAATAAATTTTCTAGGGATGCTGTAATAAAATAGCACAGACTTGGTAGCTCTTACAACACAGATTAATTCTTATGATCACAAGTCTGGAACTGAAAGCCCAAGATTTAGGTGTCAATAGGTACAGTTCCTTCTGAAAACTCTTTTTTTCTCCTGCAAATGGCCAACTTCTGGCTGTATCCTCACGTAATCTTTCCTCTGTACATGCTCATCATTGGTATCTCTGAGTGCTCAAATTTCTTGTACTTATTGGGACCTTGGGCAGATTAGATTAGGATCAATCTTAATAAAAAAATTATTTATTGGAAATTCAGAGTTACAGGGGGGAGAGAGAGAGAGAGAGAGAGAGAGAGAGTCTTCTACAAGCTCGGTAGCTTGGTTCACTCCTCAGATGGCTGCAATGGCCAGGGCTGAGCCACATTGAAGCCAGGAGCTTCCACAGAGTCTCCCACATAAGTGGCAGGGTCCACAGGACTTGGGCCATCTTCCGCTGCTGTCCAAGGCACATTAGCAAGGAGCTGGATTAGAAGTCACCACCCTAAAGACCCTGTCTCCAAATATAATCACATTCCTATTTGCTGAGTGTTAGGATATCATCATGAGATTTACAAGTTATACAATTAAGCCCATAACAGCATGCAAATATATCAGTACTAGATAGCATTATAATACATTTTGTGATTTAATTTTTAAAATAATTTATTGATACAGGCTTTATTATTTTACCCATTGTATATGGAGAAAATTCATGCCGCATGATGTTAAGGTGATTGAAGTCTATGGTAAGTTGGTGGAATCAAGCCTTTTTCTGTGGCAAAATGGACCCTGGAAGCAAGAGAAATGTGAGAAAAATCACAGGTTTTAAAAAGTTTCTGTTCATGGATAATGAAAGAAAGGAAACAATTTCACTTAAATGTCCCATCACTGTAGTAAGAATTTTCCTTTAGTCTTGACTCTTCTACTCCAAAGATCCCAATCTGGAAAAACTGAGCATGCTAGAGTGCATTCTAATTAGAGCCCCTTCTAATTCAGACCTACTTTGACAGTAGGAATGGCCAGTGCTTTGCTTTTTGTGGGATTTCTACATATCATTGCCCTCTGGTTACTGCAGCTACATCTCCTCTCCAGGACTTTCAGAGATAACAAAAACCTGGAAATGTATGATCTCTCTACCCAATGCTGCTCATCAGTTAGTGACTGAGCAAAATATAAACAAGAGGCCCAACAAACACCCGGCCTGGGGACAGGACAGACTGCACTGTGAATCAATTTACGTTCCAGAGCTCCTTCCAGAACTGGAGTGAACCTGGAACTTTGCTTCATTCCTTCTGTGTACCTTCCCTGCTTCCCCATCCTTGCTGGTTACAGTTGGCAGCATGTCAATAAAGTATTTGCACATAAATTGTTTAACTCAGGATCTGATGCTAGGGAGTATAACCTAAAGTGTATTCTGGGACTAAATTTTACTTTGTTTGAGTTCTTTAGAGGTAACCAAAGATTAGATTAAACACAGGTACTGTGATAGAGAATATAACAGGAAATCTGTTTAATTCCTATCTCTGCAATGTGTCATTTTAGGGATGGGATTATTTTCTATTCATTCCAGTGCAAAAGGTAGAAACTAAGTCTGATTAGACCTTAAAAATAATAATTTGCTCATTTATATGATCAAGAGTAGGCCTGAATTCAGGAATGACTGAAGTCAATAGGAGTTTTTCTCATTCCTTTTACATTATTGTGGTAGGGTTGCTCTTAGTTCACACTTTATCAGTTCAGTAACCTCCACAGAATGAGGACACCTGGTCTCACAAAGCACCATTATCAGTCCTGGGACTTACTATAACTGATCCAATTCATGACATGCACCTGCTCTTAAATCAATGACTGTTTCTGGCTGAGCAAGCCTGAGACAGATTTCCTTCCCTGGAGCCATGGCAGAGTTAACCTCAACTTAATTCTATTGGCTGAAAATACAGAAGACATGATAGTTTCCTTAAAGGAAAGCTGAGGTTAAAATAAGAAAGGCACACAGATGTTTAGAAGGATAATCAGCTCATAGACTGAGCTTGAATGAGATAAGTAACATTCAGAAACCACTCTATCTTTACTGTTGACTAAAAATTTAATACATATTTCATAGTGTACTTGTGATGTTTAAGGAACACAATATTGAAAAATTTCTGAACATAGTAATTGGCACTGAACAGTTGTTCAAGAAGTGATAGCTCCTTTTGGTACACTGTTGGTAGAGTTGTGTTTGCTCATTTCAAGATCCTTTTTGTCTAAAACAGTTCACAATTCTCCTTCAGTCAGAGGTAAGAGAATAAACTAATACAGAGTCAACATTCTAAGAATGTGCACTTAGAATGGCAAAGACTTCCAGGAGTAAGGTAGAAAGTGTTTAACATTACAACAGAAGGCAATTCTGATGTGAAACTATTAAGAATACAGTTGTGTTTATTATTTCATAATAAATTAAGTCATCTTATTCATAGGAGGAATAGCAGGAAATACAAAATAGTTATAGGGCTATAGATTATTTTGTTTTTTATTTTATACTTCACACAATGCCTATTAAATTGATGGAGAAATAGTATGAGAACACAAACCATATAGAAATGTTTGTTCTGATTTTTATGTGTATGGGTTTGCGATGAAAAGTAACATTGCCCATGACCCCTTTTCTTTTCTTTTCTTTTCTTTTCTTTTCTTTTCTTTTCTTTTCTTTTCTTTTCTTTTCCTTTCCTTTCCTTTCCTTTCCTTTCCTTTCCTTTCCTTTCCTTTCCTTTCCTTTCCTTTCCTTTCTTTTCTTTTCTTTTCTTTTCTTTTCTTTCTTTTTCAGGCAGAGTTAGTGAGAGAGACAGACAGAGAGAAAGGTCTTCCTTTTCCATTGGTTCACCCCACAAGTGGCCGCTATGACCGATGTGTTGTGGCCGGCACGCTGCGCCAATCCGAAGCCAGGAGCCAGGTGCTTCCTCCTGGTCTCCCATGCAGGTGCAGGGCCCAAGCACTTGGGCCATCCTCCACTGCACTCCCGGGCCACAGCAGAGAGCTGGACTAGAAGAGGAGCAACCGGGACAGAATCCGGCGCCCCGACCGGGACTAGAACCTGGGGTGTTGGTGCTGCAGGCGGAGGATTAGCCTAGTGAGCTGCAGTGCCAGTGCCCATGACCCTTAATGGAACAAAAATACATTTTTCTTTGCTTTGCTTTATAGTGAGGGTATTTTTATTATTCCATATAGCCATGTGCTAGGCAATAATAAAACAACATTTTCCATACTGCATCATTTCTGATTGAATCCCTATGTATTATTTAATCATCTACCTGGTTGATTGCAAATATATCCAAGTTAAAAAGTATAAATTACATTTACAGTTAAGTTTTTGGCCTTCTTTCTCGAAAATAATCTTAGCAATGATGATATTTAATAGTCAGTGGAAGGATACAGAAGAAATTAGAAAGTTAGTGAGAATACTAGCTTCACATTTATTATTTTGGCTTCAAATTTCTGAAAAATTATTTTTAAAGTCATTTTATGTCTACAGTTCTCTGGAAAATACAAACTCTTCCCTTTAAATTCATCATTAATTTATGTTTGTGCCTTATTTTTAACCTAGAGAAAAATGCATTTTTCTCTTCTGACAATATTTCCCCTTTTATTACTAGATAGTGATATTTTATTCATTTTGAAAAGAAAAAATTATCAAATATCTAGATACACTGTGTACTCAGTGCTCTTTATGGGTCAGGGAAGGAAGATTGAAAGAAAGTGATGAAAATGCATTTTTCTCAATATTGATGGTAGTACTGCTAAAAGGTCTCTTTCTTTCTGCTTTGGTCAACTATGCATCACTGGTGAATTCAAAAAATGCTCCCAATTATCATTATTTTTATTAATAAAAAGAGAACAGGTTTCATGCATTCTATAAGTACAGTTCCATAAAGACAACCACGTTTCCCTCCCTCTCTGGTCCTTCTAGTTTCCCAGTCTTCCTTATCTCTCCTCTTTTTATCAGTTTTTTAAAGGAAATAATTTTTAAAACTTATTTTTTAAGATTTATTTGAAAGAGTTACAGAGAAAGGTAGAGACAGAGAGAGGTCTTCCATCCGCTGGTTCACTCCCCAGATGGCTGCAATGGCCGGAGCTATGCTGCTCCGAAGCCAGGAGCCAGGAGCTTCTTCTGGGTCTCTCACGTGGGTACAGGGGCCCAACGACTTGGGGCCATCTTCCACTGCTTTCCCAGGCCATAGTAGAGAGCTGGATTGGAAGAGGAGCATCCGGGACTAGAACTGGCACCCATATGGGATGCCGGTGCTTCAGGCCAGAGCTTTAACCCCTGCACCACAGCGCCGGCCCCAAGGGAATAATTTTAATCCACTCTATATTCTTAGGCTTAATTCACCACTAGCAATAATATACAATTAAAAGTTAGAAAGTCCACATTTCCACAGGAGTTTAAATAAGGGCTAAAAATTACAAGATGTCCATTTTATTCCTATACATTTTTGTGTTCTATATTAACTGCTGTACATCAGAGAAAACATGATATTTGTCTTTTTGAGACTAACATTTCACTAAGCATAATGGTTTCCAGTTGCAGCCTTTTTGTTGCAAAAGACAGGCTTTCATCCTTTTTTATGGCTGAGTAGTTTTCACCATGTATAACATTTTCTTTATCCAGTCATCAGTTGGTGGACATCTGGATTGATTCCATTATCTTAGCTATTGTGAATTGAGCTGCAGTAAACATGGGGGTACAGATCATTCTTTCATATGTTGATTTCATTTCCCTTGGGTAAATTCCCAGGAGTGGGATGGCAGGGTCATATGGTAGATCTATTTTCAGATTCAGGAGGAAACTGCAAGGAAGTTTCACTTCCCCACAGTTAGAATGGCTGTCATCCAAAAATCAGAAACAATAAATGCTGGTGAGTTGTGGAGGAAAAGGTACCCCAATGTACTGTTAGTGGGAATGTAAACCACTACAGCCATTATGAAGACTGTATGACAATATCTCCAAAATCTGAAAATAGATCCACCATTTGGCCCAGTCCATGATTATTTACAAACCCAGAAGTCGTTTTCTGTATCTCAAATGTGAGAAGATAAAACAGCATTCCTAACAACTCTTTGTGATGTGGAATCACATCCAAACATTAAAAAGCATGAAGTAGTTCTCTAAGCAGTTATCAGTGTTGAGGCAGAAAGAAAAAAATGTTTCCATGTATTTTTTTTTTACTGCAGTTAAAAGCATTCAGTATTTGCATCTGTGTGTGTGTGTGTGTGTGTGTGTGTGTGTCACTCAGCCTGTCACTTAAATAAACCTTTTTAAAAATTGTGGAAAACGGAGATTCCAAGATGGTAGAATAAGGAGGGAGCTTGCTGCTGTAGAGTAGAGGAAGATAGTTTTTAAAAAAGAGAGAAAAAGAGAGAAGTGAAAAATGGAGAGAGTATAATGTTAGGATACAGTTAGGGAGAAAACTGCAGTGGAAATCCCACGGAAGGAAAAGGGATACTGTGGACCTGCATGGAGGGTGTGGACGTGCAGCAGGAACACAGTCACAACACAGGACCCCAGCAGCCAATAATCTGAGCGCCAGCTTTGGACAGTGAGATAAGACCAGACTGCAGCAGCCCATGACACTGGCAACAGAGCTACAGAGACAGTCTGGCTTAAGTCCTACCTGGAGCCCTATGAGGGAAAGCACATCTTCTAACCAAGAGGGAAAAAGGTCCTGGCACCCATCAACTGCTGAGGGACAGCAGGTACCATTTTGGATATACACAACAGTCACAGCAGCTCATGTTTATGTGCCTGGCAACCAGCCAGAGGAGGTGCCTGAGTATGGCTGAGAGGATTGACAGAGGCTGGGCACCCACATGAGAAAATGAAGAGCCCCCAGGCTCTCGGGCTCAAACTGCCTGGGAGGGGCACCCACAGGCAACTGGTTCTGGGATCATCTCTGCATCTCTGTGGATGGGATAGACTAGTGGGGCAGGGAAGAGTGGCCCCTTGGCAGACACCCCACTAAGCCACAGAGGCATAGGCCAAAGATGAAAGCCATCAGAGAAAAAAAAAGAAACAAGAATAAGGAAGACACCCCCCCCCCCCACAAAGGAACACAACACTTCAATATTAGAATGTAAAGATGAAGAGATGAAGAGATTGACGAAATGTTGGACACTGAATTTAAAAGGTTAATCATAGTGTTATTCAGAAGCAAAGAGAAGCAAATTCAGGAATTAAAAAAAATCCACCCATGACATGAATAAAAATTTTCCCAATGAAATTGAGATTTTTAAAACAGAAATCAGTTCCACTTATAATAACATAGACAACTTCATGTCTCTTCAAAGAATATTTTCCAACCTGAATTTCAATTTTATGAATTTTCATTTTTACCTGAAAGGCAGAGAGAGAGAGAGAGAGAGAGAGAGAGAGAGAGAGAGAGAGAGGTCTTCCCTTTACTGGTTTACTTCCCAAAGGGCTGCAACAGCCAGGTCTGGCCAAGCTGAATCTGAGAGCCACGAGCTTCCCTCAGGTCTCCGGCATGGGTGACAGGGGCCCAAATAGTTGAGCCAATATCTGCTGCCTTTCCCGCCACATTAGCAGGAAGCCAGGCTGGAAGGGAAGCAGCCAGCACTGAACTGCTGCTCCTCCATGGCACGCTGGCATCACAAGTGGCAGCTTAGCCAGCTGAGCCGCAACACCAGCCCTTACAGTTCACCTGTGACTGGCAGAGTGCACAAGTTGGAATAAGTGCATTATGTGAAACTTTGCCAATTTTGAAGATTTAGAAAAATGGAATAATACAGAAATTTTGTTTATCTAGATTATACTTCATTAAAAACAAAAAAAAAAAACAGCTAATTGCTAATTGCCCAAAGAAACTGGGTGGGAGAGAAAGGGAGGGGTGGGGAGGAGCATGTCCTGGTTGAATTGCAATTGCCAATCAATTCAGGAAGAACCTAGGCAGTCTCCCCTTGGAGAAGCTGTTTCCCCTACCTCGTGCTGTAGCCAATAAATTGGAAAATTGACTGTTAAAAAAAGAGAAATAAAAATGAAATATTAGAAATGAATAATTTAAATAAAATAAAATAAAATAAAATAAAATATGGAGTGGAAAGACTTAAGAATAGACTTGATGAGGCATAAGACAGAATTCACACTAGAAAATGGCCTTTGGAAATGTTACAGTCAGACAAGAAGAAGGAAAAGAGGAAGAGGAGGAGGAGGAGGAAAAACTTAGAAAATAGAAATTTTTTAAAAAACAGTGTTGGAGATTTATGGGATACTATAAAATGATTCAACATGTGGGCTTTAGAAGTCCCTGAAGGCACGGAAAGAGAGACTGGATTAGAATACCTATTTGTGAAATAATTACAGAAAACTTCCCCAATTTGCAGAAAGAAAGGAATGTCCAAGTACAGGAAGTACATAAACCTACTAATATAAATGACCAGAAAAGATCTTCACTATGGCAATTTGTAGTCTAACAGTAAAACATAAAGATTCTATAATGTGTACAAGAGAAATGCCAGATTACTTTCAGAGGATCTCCAACTAGACTCACAGTTGACTTCTCATCAGAAACTCTATAGGCTAGAAGAGGATGGCAAAACATAGCCCAAGTTTTAAGAAAAAAAAAAAAACTTGTCAGTCCAGAATATTGTACCTGTAAAAGCTCTCATCTATGAGCGAATGTGAAAGACCTTCCATAACAAACAGAAATTGAAATAATTTGTCACCACTCATCCAGTCTTACAAAAGATGCTTAAGGATATTTTACATACAGAAACACAGAAACATAGTCATTACGATGAAAGAGTGTGAGCAGAAAATCTCCCAGTAAAAGTCAAAGGAAATCCAAAGTAACCAGTAGGAATATTTTATGAAAAAAATTACAAAGCTAAGGTATTACTTAAGAATAGTAACATCGATGTAAATGGCCTAAACACTCCAGACTGGCTGAATGAATTAAAAAAAAAAGCCTTCTATTTGCTCTAGATAGGAAACACATCTCACCAACAAAGATATATGCAGACTGAAAGTGAAATTATGGAAAAAAGACATTCAGTGCTAATGGAAACTGAAAAAGAGAAAGTGTAGCCATCCTAATATTAGAAAAATAGAGTCTAACACAAAACAGTTAAAGCAACAAAGAAGGGCACTATGTGATAATTAAGGGATCAAATCAACAGGAAGATATGATTTTAAGAAATGTGTATGTGCCAAATTACAGGGTGCCTGACTATTTTAAAGAAATGTTAATAAATCTAAAGGGAGACATAGATTCCACTACTATAGTAATTGAGGACTTCAACACCCCACATTCAATAATGGATAGATCAAACAAACAGAAAATCAACAATGAAACAACAGAGGTAATCGACACTATGGACCAAATGAACTTAACTGATATTTACAGAACTTTTCATTCCACAGTTGCAGAATATGCATTCTTTTCACCAGTGCTTGGAATGTTTTCTAGGATAGATCAAGTGCTATGACATAAAGCAAGTCTCAGCAAATTCAAAATAAATCGAAATCATACCATGTATCTTCTCTGACCATAATGGAATGACACTGGCAATAAATAAGTCAAGAATCTCTCAAACATATGCAAACACATGGAGACTCAACAACATGATCCTGAGATGAATGAAATCCAAAAAGAAATCAAAATCTTTCTGGAAATGAAGGAAGATGACAATACAACATATCAAAACTTAAGGAATACCTCAAAAGCAGTGTTAAGAGGGAAGTTTATAGCATTTGGTGCTACATCAAGAAATTGGAAAGGCACCAAATAAATCAGCTATCAATACATCTTAAGGACCTAGAAAATCAACATCAAAACAAACCCAAAATTAGTAGAAAAGAAAAAATTAAAACTAGAGAAGATATAAACAGAATTGAAACAAACAAAAAACCCAAAAGATCAGTGAAATGAAGAGCTGCTTTTTTAAAAAAGTAAACAAATAAACAAAATTGGTATACCCAACTAGCAAAAAAAAAAAAAAAAGAGGGAGAAGACCCAAATCAATAAAGTCAGAGATTTAAAAGGAAATGTAACAACAGATACCACAAAAATAGAAAGAATCATCGGGAATTACTACAAAGAGCTGTATGTGAAAAAATCAGGAGACCTAAAAGAAATGGATAGATTCCTGGACACATACAAGCTACCAAAACTGAGTCATGAAGAAATAGAAAACCGTAACAGACCAACAACCAAGATGAGATTGCAAGATTAATAAAGACCCTCTCAACAAAGAAATGTCCAGGACTGCATGGCTTCATTGCTGAATTCTACCAGACATTTAAAGAAGAATTAATTCCAATTCTTCTTAAGCTATTCACAACTGAAAGGGAGGGAATCATCCCAAACTCCTTCTTTGAAGTCAGCATCATCTTAATTCTTAAAAGAGAAAAAGATAAAACAGAGAAAGAAATCTATAGACCAATAATCCTATGAACACAGATGCAAAAATCCTCAGGATATACTAGTTGATCAATCCAACAACACATGTGAAAGATCTTTCACCCAGGCCAAGTGGGATTTATACGTAGTATGCAGGGATGATTCAACATTTGCAAATCAATCAGTGTGATACATCACATTTACAAACTGAAGAATAAAAAACATAAGATTATCTCAATAGATACAGAGAAAGTATTTGCTAAAATACAATATCCTCACATCATGAAAACCTTAAGCAAATTGGGGCTAGAAAAAAAATTCATCAACACAATCAAAGCAGTTTATGACAAATGCAGAGCTATCGTTGTATTGAATGGGGAAATGTTGGAAGCATTCCCATTAAGATCTGGAAACAGAAAAGGATGTCCACTTTCACCATTATTGTTCAGTATACTCCTGGAAGTTTTAGGCAGAACTATTAGGCCAGAAAAATAAATCTATGGGGTACAAATTGGGAAGGAGGAGGTCAAACTATTCCTATATGCAGATGATATGGTTCTATATATGTAAGGGGACCAAGAGATTCCAGTAAGAGACTATTGGAACTCATAAAAAGGGTTCAGTAAAGTGGCAGAAATAAAACCAACACACAAATATCAATAGCCTTTGTATACACAGACAATGCCAAGGCTGAGAAAGAACTTCTAAGATCAATTCCACTCACAATAGCTACCAAAGAAATTTAAATACCTTGGAATGAATTTGACCAAGAATGTCAAAGATCTCTATGATGAAATTACAAAACATTAAAGAAGAAATAGAGGAAGACAAAAAAGGAAGTATCTTCCATGTTCATTGATTGGAAGAATGAATATCATGAAAATGTCCATACTACTGAAAGCAATTTACAGATTCAGTGTGATCTCAATCAAAATGCTGATGACATTCTTCTCAGATCTAGAAGAAACAATGCTGAAATTCATATGGAAACATAAGAGACCCTGAATAGCTAAAGCATTTTTAAACAACAAAAAGAAAACCAGAGGCATCACAATACCAGATTTCGTGACCTACTCATGGCAGTTATAATAAATACAGCCTGATACTGACAAACAACAACAACAACAAAACAGTTGAAACAGAATAAAAACTCCAGAAATCAATCCATGCAACTACAACCAACTTATTTTTGACAAATAAGCTAAAATCAATCCCTGGAGCAGGGACAGTCTCTTCAACAAATGGTGCTGGAAAAGTTGGAATTCCATGTACAGAAGTATGAAACAAGGCCCTTACCTTACAGCTTACATAAAAATCCACTCAAAATGGATAAAAGATCAAATCTATGACCCAACATAATCAAATTATTACAAAACATTGAGGAAATTCTGCAAAACATTTGCATAAGTAAAGACTTCTTGGAAAAGACACCAGAAGCACAGGAAATGAAAGCCAAAATTGACAATGGGATTACATCAAGTTGAGAAGCTTCTGTATTGAAAAATAAACACTCAGCAAAGTGAAGATGCAAACAGTGGAATGGGAGAAAATATTTGCAAGTTATGCAACCAATAAAGGATTCAAATCCAGCATCTGAAATGAGCTTAAGAAACTTAAAAACGTAATAAACAATCTAGTTAAGAAAAGGGCAAAAGACTTGCACAGGCATTTTTCAAGAGAGCAAATTCAAATGGCCAACAAACACATGAACATATGCTCAGAATCATTAGTCATCAGTGAAATGCAAATCAAAATCACAATGAGGTTTCACCTCACCCCAGCTAGAAAGATTTTCATACAGAAAGCAACAAACAACAAATGCTGGTGAGGATGTGGGTAAAAATGTACCCTAATCCACTGTTGGTGTGAATGTAAACTGGTGCAGCCATTGTGGAAGACAGTATGGCAATGCCTCAACAATCTGAACATAGACCTACCACATGACCCTGTCAACCCACTCTGGGAAATTTATCCAAAGGAAATGAAACCAGCATATGAAAGTTATCTTTATCCTCATGTTTACTGCAGCTCAATTCACAATAACTAAGATATGGAGTCAATCCAGATGTCCATCAACTGAAGACTGAATAAAGAAATAACGGTATGTTTACACCATGGAATATTACACAGTAGAAAAAAGAATGAAATCATGCCATTTGTGGCAAAATCAAGGCAACTGGAAACCATTATACCTATTGAAATAAGCCAGTTTTCAAAAGACAAATAAGGTGTATTCTCTCTGATCTGTGGTAATTAATAGAGTACCTAAAATGTAATCTATAGAAATGATATTAACACTTTGAACAGCTTTGAACAAATAGTATGGGAAAATTTAAAAAAAAACTGTTTCTTAAAAACAAGAAAAATTTTTTTTTTAAATTTTTCATTGTACTTGCTGAACTCTTACTTTAGGGTTAATCTTATGAGCATAACGTAGATTGAAAATGGATCTTAGTATAAAATAAGAATGGGAATAGGAGAGGGAGGAGGAAGAAGTGTAGGAGTGCAGGCTGGAGGGAGGGTAGAGTGGGAAGAATTACTAAGTTCCTAAATTTGTATATGTGAAATATTTGATGTATGTATATCTTAAATAAAAGGTTTCTTTAAAAATGTAGAAAATGAAACTAAAATGTAGATTTATTTTTGTGCCCCCTATATTGGAATATGTGTATAGTTTTTTCCTAATACACATTTTCCATAAATTGTTAGAAAAGTGCCCTCAAGTATCCTGGGCAAGAATCCTTTAAAAAAAAAAGGGCTCAGTACTTAATACATGTTTATGCTGTAAACCAAAAAGGCTTTATGAGGCAAGCATGTGTTTGTCCTATCCCTGGCTTTCCACATGCCTCAATCTGTTGGGACAAACAATTACACCATCTAAAGCAGGCTGTGCCAGACAGGAACAAAAGCCAACATGCTACTGATAGAGAGGGAAGTTTGAAATAGTTGTAACTATAAATGCTGTACCTTTTATATTTCATTAAAATCCTTGTTTCAAGACAATAAAATGTTGGAAGTGACTGGCTTGATAGATATTTTGTGCATATGTCTTAAAAAGTGCTATTGAGTTGTGTTCAAATTGACATTAATTGTAAAACTATGAGATTATGTTGTTCAGGAATTGTGTGTTGCTTTTACAGTGATGCTTTGTCATTAACTAGCTAAGTACACTTAGAGATAAATGATATGGGTCCCTTTTCAATATTAGTTTGCTGGGTTTTTATTTTATATTCAGATCTACTTCTTCCCTCCCACTTCTTATTCCTAAACTGTACTCAGTAAGGAATGGCAGAGTGGTTGGGAAACTGTGTGCTGAAACGGGTAAACGTCAGAGCAAAGACATTGCCCAAAAGCCCCTGTGCAGGCAAGTGTTGCAGCAGTTTTGCACAGAAGCCTGACCTGGCACTAGTCATTACTGAAAAGGAGTGAAACATGTTGAACTCTTCGATCTATACGTCTAATATAGAAATTCTGGGCTTCAGAAACTGGCTTTGCTTCGGCATCCTGACATAATTAGGCAAAGACAGAGACATGCACAATTCAATAATATCCCTTTTATTCTCATTCGCTGGCAGAGCCTGACACTGAGTTCGAGCAATCACATTTCAGAACTTCTGACTTGGAGCATGGTATTATAGAAAGAGCCTTAAATATTCCAGAAGGAAAGTGTTTAAGACATGGCTCAGCCACATGTTAGTGATAGAAATATGAGCAAGCCATTTGATTTCCCTAAGCCTCACTTTATTTGAGTGCAAAATGAGATTGAGAATACTTAAAAGAGCTGTTATGAGAGTCCACAGTATCATGAAAGTAAAGGAATTCTGAAGCTTTAAAGTAAAGAATCCAAGCCCATCTTATTAGCAGTATGTTTTTGACAACCTTCTTTTTTAACAATAAATAATGGTTTTATTGTTTGTTTTATATGTAGAGATGTTTATTTCCTAGGAATCAAAGTAAAATAGAAAAAGACCCTTCCCATTAGCAGCCTTTAGTTTAAATCAAAGAAATTAAGGTGGCATTGAAACTGTATGCTGAATGACAGTTACCACGGGTGAGTTTGCAACTAACAAGTTAGAATTTAGAAACTGGATGTCAGTAAGTCTGGGAGAATAATAAGCATATTAACTTGGTAGAAAGGAAAATAGGATTGGCTATCATAGAAGAGGAGAGTGAAGAACAAAGGGCAAGGGTTTGAAAATGCAAGGAGGAGGAGAGTGAAGAACAAAGGGCAAGAGTTTGAAAATGCAAGGAGGAGGAGGAGGAGAGACAGAAGAGAGGGTAGGAGAGATGGAGTAAAGACGGTAGGAGGCTGCCTAGGAGTTTGGTGATTATTGGTAACTTCAGATCTAAATCACAGTCTCCAAACAGCTGTACTTTGGAATCATCCATGATACTGATGGCTGGGGTCCACTCAATTCTGACTCAGTTGATCAGGGATAATCTGTTATTAAATGTTCACCTAGTGATTTCTAATCTGTAGCTGAGGCTGAGAGCAATGGAACCAGAGCAGTCTCTCCAACTTTAATATATATAATATATAATATATATTATATATAATAATTATAATCATAATATTATATATAATAATTATATATAATATATATAATATATATATACAATTCACCTGGAAACAAGGCAGGTCATGGATAGAGGAAGGAATTCTGAATAAGTAAACAGCTGCCAGCTCCCAATGGGTTCCTCATAAGCTTGTCTCTGATTTCTGGAAAGGGGTATGAGATCATTGACAAAATAGTGATGATAAAATATCAATAACTGCTATCATTTAATGTGTGCCAGATATGTGCCAGCCATCATGAACTGATGAACCGATGATCAATCAAATAAACATTGTGGTTATTAATAACCATGATCTACAAAAAACTTGGGTTGAATAAGTTGGGCATTTTAATTAATTTAGAAAGCTAGTAAATACATTTGAATTCTGACAACCTGGTATCTCTGAGTCTATACTCTATTTTTTTTTAAAAAGATTTATTTATTTATTTGAAAGTGAGAGTTACATAAAGAGAGGAGAGGCAGACAGAAAGAGAGAGGTCTTCCATCCAATGGTTCACTCCCCAAATGGCCACAATGGCCAGAGCTGTGCAGATCTGAAGCCAGGAGACAGGAGCTTCTTCTGGGTCTCCCATGCAGGTGCAGGGGCCCAAGGACTTGGGCCATCTTCTACTGCTTTCCCAGGCCATAGCAGAGAGCTGGATGGGAAGAGGAGCAGCCGGGACTTGAACTGGCACCCATATGGGACGCCGGAACTGCAGGTGGCGACTTTACCTGCTATGCCACAGCACAGGCCCCTGGCCCCTGAGTCTGTACTCTTTTTTTTTTTTTTTTTGACAGGCAGAGTGGACAGTGAAAGAGAGACAGAGAGAAAGGTCTTCCTTCTGTTGGTTCACCCCGCAATGGCCTCTGCAGCCGGTGTGCTTCGGCCAGCGCACCGCGCTGATCCGACAGCAGGAGCCAGGTGCTTATCCTGGTCTCCCATGTGGGTGCAGGGCCCAAGCATTTGGGCCATCCTCCACTGTACTCCTGTGCCACAGCAGAGAGCTGGACTGGAAGAGGAGCAACGGGGACAGAATCCGGTGCCCCAACTGGGACTAGAACCCTGGGTGCCGGTGCTGCAGGTGGAGGATTAGCCTATTGAGCCATGGCGCTGGCCAGGTATACTCCAAGAATGAAAATCTAAAAGAAGAAATAAATCTGGAAGTACCTGGGACTGGCATAGGAAAATTAAGGCTAACTGTACAGGGGCTTTATGACTTTAAGCTATGGCTCTAGTCCTGAGGAGGAAGAATTGTTGCAGGAAATGTGTTTATTTTTTACTCTGATAAACCAAAGTTCACAACTATGGCTTCAACTTTTATTTGGATAAATTTTAAAAACTATGAATCGCAGGTCATTCCTCAAACAAGATTAATCAGATTTTCTATGAATATGGTGCAGGTATTAGCTTTTTTTTTACATCTTGTTTTTCTACTTAACAATACTAATGTTACACTGAATTCCACAAGAATTATAGTCTATATCTGGACTTTAAGGTATCTAGTCTTATGCATTAAGACTCTTTTATTATTATTATAGCATTGATTTAATGTTTATATGTTGCAGTTGATTTTCTCAACAATGTTTCAGTGGATTCGTTTCTGAGAGGAGCAGTGTGGTGGGGGCAAGAGGCGCGGAGTCACCACACAGACCCCGGGAGTCGGGTGAAAGCAGGCTTGAGGCGAGCAGCCCGCAGACTCGTTTATTACAGTTGGAACCACTCCTTATATAGCCAAGACCAGCCAATCTGGTCAAGGGGCGGTCTATGCCCCAACCAATCACAGCCTGTTGCCAGGCAGTTTCCAAAGCCATCCAATCACAGCCTGTTACCAGGCAGTTTCAAATACATCCAATCATAGCCTGTTGCCAGGCAGTTTCCAAAGCCATCCAATCATAGCCTGTTGCCAGGCAGTTTCAAATACATCCAATCATAGCCTGTTGCCAGGCAGTTTCCAATCCATCCAGTCACAGCCTGTTGCCAGGCAGGCTCCATTGCCAGGTGGGTTTCAAAGCCATTCCTGAGTAACTGATGCTCGCTTGCCAGTGGCCACCTTGGCATGGCCTTCTCATTCCACCACATTTCCCCCTTTTCGTTTATTTTTGAGCAACGGGAGGCATGATTCTTGGCCATACCATTGTTGACCCCGTTTCCATGTGGTCTCCGTACGCAGCTGTGCCTGTCTTAGGTTGTCCCCCAGGGGATCTTACCCGTCGTTGACTAACCAGCGCTCAAATCAAGAGACCACAGGAGTGCTTGCTCAGATAGGGGTAGGAATGAGGAATAATTGTTATCAGGAATGGCATGACCGCACACAGGCTGTGGGCCATTTGAGTGGCTGACCAGAACTAGTGGGGTACAAAACAGTAACAGATGTGGCTATGGGCAGTTTCTCAGGGTAGGAAGATAGGGCAGGTGCATCTGCTAACAAGGCGGAGTCTCGGTCTTGTTCAGCTGGTCCTGGTTGGCTGTCCGTTGCAGGCTTGATGTTTCGGGCTGGAACCCAAATGGGCTGTTCTGCATTCTCTGGAAAGACACAAGCATATCCTCGACCTTTGGTTAGTAGAGGGTGTGGTCCTTTCCATTCTCCTGTCAGGGCATCTTTCCACCTAACCATAGGGGCTGGGGTCTGGGATGGAAAGGATCCCCAGTGTTTATAAGCTGGGCTGATCCCTTGGGAATCAAAAGTAAGAAAATTGATAGTGAAAAGGACCTCAGTCAAAGCAAGCTGTGGGTCTGGGGGCATATGATTGCTTTTCTGTCTTTGTAAGAGATCTTTAATCGTCCTATGAGTTCTTTCAATGATGGCCTGTCCCTGTGGGTTGTATGGGATACCTGTGGCAGACTGTATGTTCCAGGATTTCAGGAAGGAATTAAATTCCTGTGATGTATATGCTGGCCCGTTATCAGTTTTTATGGTCCAGGGAACACCAAGGACCAGCATGGCTGATTTAACCGCCTTTATCACGTTACTAGCTTTTTCTCCAGATTGGGCTGTTGCAAATACAGCCTTTGAATAAGTATCTACCACCACATGGACAAACTGAAGTTTACCAAAGGAGTTAATGTGGGTGACGTCCACTTGCCATAGTTTATTAGGAGCAAGGCCTCGCGGGTTCACTCCTGCTTGCTGCAGTGGGCCTAACGGGGCGAGGGGTGCACAATTCTTGCAAGAGTGCACTAGGTGTTTGCATTGGCTCATTGTTAGCTCTGGGAAAAGCAATTTTATGTTGCTTGCTGACATATGGAATTTTTGGTGTAAAATACGGGCTTGTTCTAAGTGTCCAATGGAAGCCGTGTTGCAGGAGATAAGACCATCAACCTTTCTGTTGCCTTGGAAAATAAAGCCAGGTAACCCAGTATGTGATCTTACGTGTGAGATATACCATGGGTATTTTCTGTTCTCAGTTAGTTCTTTAAGTGTTGTGAACATCTGGTCAATTGGCTTATTGGTCGGGTTAAAGACTGCAAAAGGGATCGTCTTTGCTACCTGTACTGAGTATTTGCTGTCCGAGAATATATTTACCGGTCCATCTTGGCTAAGAAGTAGAACCTTGACTATTGCTTTTATTTCTCCCAACTGTACTGATCCCCCATGGGGTTCTACATGGATCTTATCTTTTTCTGTTAAAGATTTGATCACTATTCCAAAGAGTGACTTGTTGGCATCTGTAAACGCACATGGTGCCATGGGTATAGGTTGATTAGCAGGGAAAGCATGTTTTGGATAGTCTATTTCTAAGGTTTGTAGTGTCTGGAGTAGTCTGTCTGCTGGCAGGTGATTGTCAATCTGTCCTGGAAAATTTATCATTAAAGTTTGAAAGAGCGTGCTATTCTGCATCAATGTTGACAGTTATAATTGTGATAGTGGTAGGACCACTATGTCTGGCTCTGTGTTAAATATCTTATTGGTATAATATCTTAATTTAAGTCCCATCATAAGGATGGCATCTACTTTGTTTACTATTTTATGACAATCGTTCCAAGCTATGTGTACCCAAAAAGGTGGTCCGTGTTGTTGCCAAATAACCCCTAAGGGGGCCTTAAGGGTAGATATGGTTATGGCAAACAGAGGCACCTGAGGGTCATATCTAAAGGTTTTTAAATTTGACAACTGGGTGTTAATCTTTTCTATAGTGGATTTGGCTGCTGGTGTCAATGTGATTTTTGAGGAAGGGCTGTTTCCCTTAGTTAGTAAATCGTATAGCGGTCTAAGTTCTGCAGGTGTTAGGGGAAGGAAGGGTTTTAGCCAATTGATTTGGCCACACAGTTGCTGAAGTTCATTAAGTGAGTATTTATGCTTGACTTTTAGGTTGTTGTACCTTTTCTGTGGCAATAGAGAAACCCAGGAATTGTAAATTTCTTACTGTCTCACTTAGACAGGCATTCAGAATTGCTGCATTCTTGTGAGCAAGTAAGATATCATCCATATAATGTATGATCAAGCACTGATCTTTAAGTGTGCTGGTTGCATGAGAAACGTATCTTTGGCAAATGGCAGGGCTATTTTTCATGCCTTGTGGGAGTACTGTCCACTGAAATCTTTTTGCAGGGAGCTGGAAGTTGGGCTCCCATACTGTAAAGGCAAAGTAAGCCTTATCCTGCTCCGCAATGGGAATGGAAAAGAAGCAATCTTTGATATCAATGGTAACTATGTGGTATCCATTAGGAATGGCCCCTGGATGGGGAATGCCAGCCTGGAATGTTCCCATCTTTTTTATATTTTTGTTAATAGCTCTTAAATCCTGTAGAAGCCTATATTTTCCCTGTTTCTTTGGTATCACAAAAATGGGTGTGTTATGAGGGCTAGTGGAGGGCTCTATGTGTCCCTTTTCCAATTGTTCCTGTACCAGTTCTTTAAGGATGCTAAGTTTGGGTTGTACTATTGGCCACTGCTCTACCCAGATGTTTCCTGTTTTTTCCCATTCAATGGGGATTGGGCTTGGCTTTCGTATGGGGTGAGCAGTGGCCCCTAGAATTGGGGGTGAATCTTACTTGTAGGTTCTCCATTAAAGCTGCTGGCTTGGGGAGATTTGTGATCTGTAGTAAGGACCGCTTGAATTTGTGAGAGTACATCTCTCCCCCATAAGGTCATGGAAACTTCAGCAATTAGTGGAAAGATGGTTCCTGTATCTCCATTGTCATCTCGCCAAGTTACAGGTGTGATGACCTGATCAGACAATTTTAATCCTCCAACACCTTGGAGGTCAGGTCCAGGTGCTGTCTTCCAATGTTGTATTTTTCTTGCGTCCCTAGCTTTTAAGACAGTAACATCTGCTCCTGTATCAATTAAACCTACAAAGGCAATGTCATCTAAATATAGGGTCAATCTCGGCCTCAGATTGAAAATGGGCATCAACCAGTTAATGGTAGTGGGACTCCCTCTTACTTGCTGGGCTGAGGGCCGCCCCACTGGGAGTTTAAAGGCTTGGTCTTGCAATCTTTTGCCCAGTGAAAGCCTTTTTTACATCTGGGACACAGTGTTTTGGGCTTGCCCCATCTTTTAGTGTTTGGGCAGTTTCGTCGTAGGTGTCCTATTTCCTGGCATCCCCAACAAACCAGAGGGTCATTAGACTTCTTTGTGCTTAATTTATTAATGGCTGCAGTCAGGGCCTGTATGGGAGTATCAGCAGGGTTTACCTCCTTTGTGGCTACTATCCATTTAGAAATGTCTTCATTACGGACTGGGGCGATTGCTGCTTTTGCCTCTTTGGTAGCACCTTCCCAAGCTAATTGTTTGACCAAATTGTCTTGATCGGGGCCAGGCAGTAATCTTTTCTCTACTGCCTCCAAGACTCTGGCAAGGAAATCGGGGAACCATTCGCTTGGACCTTGAACCAGGTTTCTAAAGAGCTGACTATAATCAGGAGGATTTATATTTTTCAAGGCTTTAAGTGCCAAATCTCTGACCTGATCAAAATAGGCAACTACTCCAATGCGGGCCTGTTCTTGAGGATATATGTAGGTGCCACGGCTTGTAAGCATATCAAAGGTTACTGCTATTCCATAAGCAGCATTATTTCTTGCCACAGTTTCAGCCTCTTCCTGATAGGAGGCTTTCCACTGTAAAAACTGTGGTCTTGACAAACATGCTTTGAGCAGGGCAACCCAGTCAAAATGAGTTTGAAGGTTTGTTGCCCATTGTTTGAGCACTTGTTCAAAGTAGGGAGAGTCAGGACCTGACTCTTGTGAAGCCTTTTTTAACATAGTAAGGTCATTTATGGGCGTTGGAATCCAGGGTCTGAATTCTGCATCCTCTCCTACATTAACAGCAAATGTGCAGGTGGGATGGGGTCTAGTGGCTCCCTTAAGAGCTTGTGGTGCCCGAGTACTGCCACAAATGTGAGGATCCTCACTGGGTGCAGATGGGATGACCTTGCATGGGTTATTATCTGGAGGTCTTCTAAGTTCATCCCACGGGTATGTGGGGGGTGGCTGACTAGGCCTTGCTACCTTGTTTGCTATATCGTTTGCTACCTTGTATGCTACATTGTTATTTTCACTGTCGGAGCTTTCTCTCCCTGAATCATCAACTATTGTCTGTGAGACAGGGACCTGGAGTGTCAGGCTCTTATCACTCACAGATTCACTATCTTTGATAACCTGCACAGGATTCTTAAGAGCAATACGGCATGCCAACTGTAGCCAAAGTAAAGACACGCACAGCACTGTTGCCATAACGAGGCAAATTCCTAGCACCTCAGCTGTTGATGGCATTTTGCAGGAGGTTTCCCTACGTTAGACAAACAGACAGTGGTGTATCAGATCGTAGTATGTCCTGTGCTTAGTGGGGGACTTCCTTGATTCGTTAGGTCAAGGCCGTATGCCCACACGGTGTCTCCGGAGCGTCACCTCTCTCGAGTGAGGGAAGACGACTTGGTTCCGAATTCTGGGATGATCAGTCCCTTATGTGAATTCGCCGGGCGAACCGAAAGTAAAAGGAGGAGCCGAGAAGCGACGTACGCTTCTGGACGGTGTGTGCTAACCTGGGGTCACTTAGACCGAGGACAAGGACAAGGAAAGGGGCGTAGGAGGGGGTTCTGTGCTCACCCTCACAGAACCGAACAGCACACAAAACACCGAGGGGCCTACTTGCCGAAATCCTGAGGGGACCTCGCCGAGTCCGACACGCTGTCTCTTTCTCAGTCACGTTGGCGCGCCAGATGTTGCAGTTGATTTTCTCAACAATGTTTCAGTGGATTCGTTTCTGAGAGGAGCAGTGTGGTGGGGGCAAGAGGCGCGGAGTCACCACACAGACCCCGGGAGTCGGGTGAAAGCAGGCTTGAGGCGAGCAGCCCGCAGACTCGTTTATTACAGTTGGAACCACTCCTTATATAGCCAAGACCAGCCAATCTGGTCAAGGGGCGGTCTATGCCCCAACCAATCACAGCCTGTTGCCAGGCAGTTTCCAAAGCCATCCAATCACAGCCTGTTACCAGGCAGTTTCAAATACATCCAATCATAGCCTGTTGCCAGGCAGTTTCCAAAGCCATCCAATCATAGCCTGTTGCCAGGCAGTTTCAAATACATCCAATCATAGCCTGTTGCCAGGCAGTTTCCAATCCATCCAGTCACAGCCTGTTGCCAGGCAGGCTCCATTGCCAGGTGGGTTTCAAAGCCATTCCTGAGTAACTGATGCTCGCTTGCCAGTGGCCACCTTGGCATGGCCTTCTCATTCCACCACATTTATATATTTAAGAATTTAAGAAAGATAGAAAGAGAGAATGAAAAAGAGAGAATGAGAGAGAGAGGGAGAGTGTGTCTATTCACTGATTTACTCCCCAAATGACTATTGCCACCAGGGTTAGGCCAGGAAGAAACTGGTAGCCAAAAACTCAATCCCATCACCTGCTCTCTCCCAGGTGCACAATAAGAAGAACTTGGAACTGGAAGCAGAGGCATGGAAAAATAGGGATAGGTTGACTTCCTGCTTTCTAATTTATATCTTTTTGATTTATTTTTCTTGCCTAACTACTCTACCTAAAACTTCCAGGCCTATATTGAATAGTAATGGTGAGAGTGGGCATCCTTGTCTGGTTCTAGATCTTAATGGGGGTGCTTCCAACTCTTCCTCATTCAATGAGATGCTTGGTGTGGGTTTGTCATAAATCTTGATTATGTTGGGGAATATTCCTTCTATATCCAATTTGCTTAAGGTTTTCATCATGAAAGAGTGTTTTATTTTATAGAATGCTTTTTCTGCATTTATTAAATGGTTTCTATTCTTCAGTTTGTTAATATGATGAATTACATTTATTGGTTTGCGAATGCTGAACCATCCCTACTTACCAGGGGTATATCCCACTTGGTCTGGGTGATTGATCTTTCTGATGTGTTGTTGGATTCAATTAGCTAGTGTCTTGTTGAGGATTTTTGTGCCTATGTTCATCAGAGATATTGGCCCATAGATTTCTTTCTCTGTTTTATCTTTTTCTGGTTTAAGGATTAAGGTGATGCCGGCTTCATAGATGAGTTTGGGGCAATTCCCTCCCTTTCAGTTTTTGTGAATAGCATGAGAAAAATTGGAATTAGTTTTTTTAAATGTGTGGTAGAATTCAGCAGTGAAGCTATCCAGTCCTGGACTTTTCTTTGCTGGCAGGGTCTTTATTACTGTTGCAATCTCCATCTTTACTATTGGACTGTTTATATTTCCTGTGTCTTCATGACTCAATTTTTGTAAATTGCACTTGTCCAGGAATCTACCCATTTCTGATAGATTTTTTGATTTGTTGGCATATAGCTCTTTGTAGTAATTCCTGATGATTCTTTTTCTTTCTGTGGTACCTGTTGTTACATTTCCTTTTTTTGTCTCTGATTCTATTGATTTGGGTCTTTTCCTTTTTTGGTTAATTGGGCCTATTGTGTATTAATTTTTATTAATTTCTTTTAAAAAAAACCAGCTCTTCATTTCACTGATCTGTTGTATGTTTTTTTTTTTTTGATTCAGTTTTGTTGATGCAGCACTCACCAGAAGGAGCTGTTTTTACCTACTGACTAGAGCGAAGCTTTCTGAACTGCACCAGAACTTTGTGTTCATACCATTTTATCCTGGTTATTTTGTTTATGTGTCTATATTTTGAACTGTCTGTGAACTCATGGCAGACTATGATGCCTGATTCACAGTAGGTACTTCATAAAAGCCTATTTACTGAGTAAAATATGGGCACCATGAGGGTTTTGATGGAACAGAGATTATGAGAAAAGTGTATCTATACCTATATTGAGAACAAAGTATAAATAATATAATTTCAGTGATTTTGTCATAGTTGTTTGTGAGGGCAAGCACAGCTTATTTCACCCTACCCTGCCTTCTTTAGTATTGACAATTAAACCAGATCTTTCTGGAGCATACTAATTCTAGTTGGAAGATGAAGGGCAGGAAGAGGAGATAAGAAAACTCTTCATTTCCTTAGCAATTGTTTAATGCAGCTTTAAATTCTCCCTTTCAGTAACTCTATGGGACCTTTTGCATCATGGGTGAGTGGTCAGTTTGATATACAAAACATGAGCCAGGATTATAGGTGGGAGCATGAATGGAAAAAATGCAGACATTCTACAACCTTTGAGCATTGGTTCTTCTTTATTTTTTTAATTCAACATTTTCATGCTTAATCTTAACATAATGATTCTCACACTTGGCTGCACAGTAGGAACCCCTGGGAAATTTAGTGATGGACATTGATATATAGGCTCTATTCTTAGAGATGACTAAATAATTGGCTGAGAGGTTGGGCTTGGTTGTCAATTTTATTTGTTTTTAAACTCCTTGAGTGCTCCTAAATTGTAACCCAGGCTGAAATTCACTTCCTTAAAGGGACCCCATTGTATATTTTGTGTTTGTTATTAATGGATTTATCAAAAACTGCTTGACAGACATCAAGATAATGGTTGACAGGCTGTTTCAAGCAATGAGGGTTTATTTCTACTTAAAGAAGAATGCTTGCAAATAATTGGGTTGTAAAGATTCCATCCTATCCTAAAATCTCAGCATCAAACTACCAATGTATAAAATATTGTGATACTCATTTGTGCTTTAAATATCTTGGGAAGAGAAGAAAGTCAGTCCAATCTTTGGCCAAATAGCACATAATAGATGAGTCAACAAAGTAACTGTTGAACAGCTTAAAATCTCTGGAGGAAATTTCATCAATTATCAACAGTTGTATGACCAAATTGAGCCATGGTATAGGCACAAATACATTTTGTAACTTTATTTTGAATATATAGAATCATATTCTTTGCTAACAAATTAAATTAATGCATACTTAGGTTTTATTTCCCATATATTAGGTGATCCTATGAGCTAGGCCTTCCAAAATGTAAAAAGAAATTAAATATAACTTGTTTTAATTTTGATAATGGGAGTGAATTTTAAGTTTGATATTCAGCTATGCTTCAGAGTTTTCGTTTAAAATATATGGCTATAAGCTGAAAACAGATATACCGTATGACTCAGCAATTGCAATCTCACTCCTGGGAATTAACCCAAATAGAATGAAATCAACATATGAAAGAGTTATCTGTACCACCAAGTTTATTGCAGCTCAATTCACAATAGCTAAGATATGATGGAATCAACAGAGATGTCCATATATGATATGGAATACTAATCAGCTGTGTAAAAGAATGGAATCCTGTCTTTTGCAACAAAATGGATGCAACTAGAAATGATTATAAGTAGTTTAATATGCCAGTCACAAAAAGAGAAACACCGTATTTTTTCCCTCATCTGTGGTAAGTAGCAGAGTACCACAAATATAATGGAAATGAGTGAAGTTGATGTTTTGAGATTTGATGATTTCAGTTCTTGCCACTACTGTTGAGGAACAGTGTTTAATTCTTCTTCCTATTAGTTGAACTCTTTAATTAGTATATGGTTAATCCTATGAGTATGAAGTAAACTGAAATTAGTTCATTGTAAAAAATATGAGAGGGAGTAAGAAAGGAAGGAGGGGGAAGGTTGGGAGTATGGGCAGGAGGAAAGGAAGGGTGGGAAACATCACTATGTTTCTAAATATGTATATATTAAATAAATCAAGTTTGTTTAGCTTAAATTAAAACATTCCAAAGAGAAAAGATGCAAAAATTATTTGTCTTAAGCTTTTGTTAAACATTTGGAGATAAAATTAAAACCTGCCACATATGGTGGTTTTCAGGAAGAGGGATATAAACTTTTGTTTTTAAGTGAAACTCTTTTTTTTAAAATAAAGCTTTTATTTAAAGAATATAAATTTCCAAAGTACAGCTTATGGATTACAATGGCTGCCCACCCTCCAAAACTTCCCTCCCACCTGCTACCCTCCACTTTCCCACACCCTTACCCCTTGCATTCACATCAAGATTCATTTTCAATTCTCTTTATACACAGAAGGTCAGTTTAGTACATATTACATAAATATATAGTTTGCCCTCACATAGAGACACAAAGTGAAAATACTGTTGGAGTACTAGTTATAGTATTAATTCACAATGTACAGCACATTAAGGACAGAGACCCTACATGATTTTTTTTTAAAAAATTGATTAATTATCTATGCAATTTCCAATTTAACACCAAGACTTTTTAATCATTTTCAATTCTCTTTATATACAGAAGATCGATTCAGTATATACTAAGTAAAGATTTCATCAGTTTGCACCAATACCGAAACACAAAGTGTAAAAATACTGTTTCAGTACTAGTTATAGCATTACTTCACATTGGACAAGACATTAAGGACAGATCCCTCATGAGACGTAAGTACACAGTGACTCCTGTTGTTGATTTAACAATTGACACTCTTGTTTATGGCGTCAGTAATCTCCCTAGGGTCTAGTCATGAGTTGCCAAGGCTATGGAAGCCTTTAGGGTTCGCCGACTTCGATCTTATTCCGACAGGGTCATAGTCAAAGTGGAAGTTCTCTCCTCCCTTCAGAGAAAGGTACCTCCTTCTTTGATGGCCCCGTTCTTTCCACTGGGATCTCACTCACAGAGATCTTTCATTTAGGTCTTCCTTTTTTTTTTTTTTTTTCAGAGTGTCTTGGCTTTCCATGCCTAAAATATTCTCATGGGCTCTTAAGCCAGATTTGAATGCCTTAAGGGCTGATTCTGAGGCCAGAGTGCTGTTTAGGACATCTGCTCTTCCATGAGTCTGCTGTGTATCTTGCTTCCCATGTTGGATCATTCTCTCCCTTTTTGATTCTATCAGTTAGTATTAGCAGACACTAGTCTTGTTTGTGTAATCCCTTTGACTCTTAGACCTATCAGTGTGATCAATTGTGAACTGAAATTGATCACTTGGACTAGTGAGATGGCCCTGGGTCATGCCACCTTGATGGGATTGTATTGGAATGCCCTGGCACAATTCTAACTCCATCATTTGGGGCAGGTCCGATTGAGCATGTCCCAAATTTTACATCTCCTCCCTCTTTTATTCCCACTCTTATATTTCACAGGGATCACTTTTCAGTTAAAATTTAAACACCTAAGAATAATTGTTTGTTAATTACAGAGTTCAACCACTAGTACTAGGATAAAAAAATACTAAAATGGATAAAGTATTACATTGTACATCAACAGTCAGCACAAGAGCTGATCAAGCCACTGTTTCTCATAGTGTCTGTTTTACTTCAACAGGTTTCACCTTTGGTGCTCAGTTAGTTGTCACTGATCAGGGAGAACATATGATATTTGTCCCTTTGGGACTGGCTTAATTCACTCAGAATGATGTTTTCCAGATTCCTCCATCTTGTTGCAAATGACTGGATTTCATTGTTTTTGCTGCTGTATAGAATTCTATAGAGTACATATTCCACAATTTCTGTATCCAGTCTTCTGTTGATGGGCAATTGGGTTGGTTCCAGGTCTTAGCTATTGTGAATTGAGCTGCAATAAACATTAATGTGCAAACGACTTTTTGTTTGCCAAATTAATTTCCTTTGGTTAAATTCCAAGGAGTGGGATGGCTGGATTGAATGGTAGGGTTATATTCAGGTTTCTGAGGAATCTCCAGACTGACTTCCATAGTGGCTTTACCAGTTTGCATTCCCACCAACAGTGGATTAGTGTCCCTTTTTCCCCACATCCTCTCCAGCATCTATTGTTAGTGGATTTCTGAATATGAGCCATTCTAACCAGGGTGAGGAGAAACCTCATTGTGGTTTTGATTTGCATTTCACTTCCACTAGAAGTGATCTTGAACATTTTTTCATGTGTCTGTTCACCATTTGGATTTCCTCTTTGGAAAAATGTCTATTGAATTCCTTGGCGCATCTCTTAAGTGGGTTGTTTGTTTTGATGTTGTGGGGTTTCTTAATTTCTTTGTAGATTCTGGTTATCAACCCTTTATCTGTTGCAAATATTTTTTCCCATTCTGTCAGTTTCCTATTCACTTTCCTGACTGTTTCCTTTGAAGTACAGAAACTTCTAAATTTGATGCAATCCCAGTAGTTAATTTTGGCTTTGAGTGCCTGTGCTTCTGGGGTATTTTCCAAGAAGTCTTTGCCAGTACCTATGTCTTGTAGGGTTTCACCAATGCTCTCTAATAATTTATTGGTCTTGGGTCATAGATTTAAGTCTTTAATCCATGTTGAATGAATTTTTGTGTAAGGTGAAAGGTAGGGATCTTGCTTCATGCTTCTGCACATGGAAATCCAGTTTTCCCAGAACCATTTATTGAATAGACTGTCCTTACTCCAGTAATTGGTTTTGGATCCTTGATCAAATATAAGTTGGCTGTAGATGTTTGGATTGATTTCTGGTGTTTCTATTCTGTTCCATTTGTCTATCCATCTGTTTCTGTACCAGTACCATGCTGTTTTGATAACTACTGCCCTGTAGTATGTCCTGAAATCTAGTATTGTGATGCCTCTGGCTTTGTTTTTTGTTGTACAAGATTGCTTTAGCTATTCAAGGTCTCCTGTGTCTCCATATGAATTTCAGCATTATTTTTTCCAGATCTGAGAAGAATGCCTTTGGTATTTTGATTCGCATTGCATTGAATGTATAAATTGCTTTTGAGAGAATGGACATTTTGATGATATTGATTCTTCCAATCCATGAGCATGGAAGATTTCTCCATTTTTTGGTATCCTCTTCTATTTCTTTCTTTAAGGTTTTGTAATTTTCATCGTAGAGATCTTTAACATCCTTGGTTAAGTTTTTTCCAAGGTATTTGATTGTTTTTGTAGCTATTGTGAATGGGATTGATCTTAGCAGTTCTTCCTCAGCCACGGCATTGCCTGTGTATACAAAGGCTGTTGATTTTTGTGCATTGATTTTATATCCTGCTACTTTGCCAAACTCTTCTATGAGTTCCAGTAGTTTCTTAGTAGAGTTCTTTGGTTCCCCTAAATAAATAATCATATCATCTGCAAAGAGGGACAGTTTGACTTCTTCCTTACCAATTTGTATCCCTTTAATTTCTTTTTCTTGCCTAACAGCTCTGGCTAAGACTTCCAGAACTATATTGAATAGCAGTGGTGAGAGTGGGCATCCCTGTCTGCTACCAGATCTCAGTGGGAATGCTTCCAGCTTTTCCCCATTCAATAGGATATTGGCCGTGGGTTTTTTATAAATTGCTTTGATTGTATTGAGGAATGTGCCTTCTATACCCAGTTTGCTTAGGGTTTTCATCATGAAAGGGTGTTGAATATTATTTAATGCTTTCTCCACCTCTAGTGAGATAATCATATGGTTTTTCTTTTGCAGTCTGTTAATGTGGTGTATCACGTTGATTGTTTTGTGAATATTGAATCATCCCTGCATACCAGGGATAAATCCCACTTGTTCTGGGTGGATGATCTTTCTGATGTGTTGTTGCAGTCTATTGGCCAGAATTTTATTGAGGATTTTTGCATCTATGTTCATCAGGGATATTGGTCTGTAACTCTCTTTCAATGCTGCATCTTTTTCCGGCTTAGGAATTAAGGTGATTCTGGCTTCATAGAAAGAATTTGGGAGGATTCCCTCTTTTTCAATTGTTATGAATAGTTTGAGAAGAATTGGAGTTAGTTCTTCTTTAAATGTCTGGTAGAATTCAGAAGTGAATCCATCCAGTCCTGGGCTTTTCTTTGTTGGGAGGGCCTTTATTACTGTTTCAATTTCTGTCTCAGTTATGGGTCTGTTTAGGTTTTCTATGTCTTCATGGTTCAATTTATTTAGCTTATATGTGTCCAGGAATTTATCCATTTCTATTAGATTTCCCTGCTGGTATACAACCCTTGTAGTTATTTCTGATGACTCTATTTCTGTGGTGTCTGTTGTTACAGTCCCTTTTTCATCCCTGATTTTATTGATTTGGGTCTTTTGTTTTTCTAGTTAATTGAGCCAATTGTATGTCAATTTGGTTTACTTTAAAAAAAAAAAAAACTGGCTCTTTGGCTGATCTTTTGTAATAATTTTTTGGATTCAATTCTATGGATTTCTTCTCTGATTTTAATTATTTCTCTTCTCCTACTAGATTTGGGTCTGGTTTGCTGCAGATTTTCTAGATCCTTGAGATCTATTGAAAGCTCATTTATTTGGAGCCTTTCCAGTTTCTTGATGTAGGCTCCTATTGCTATAAACTTTCCTCTCAACACTGCTTTTGCTGTATCCCAAAGGTTTTGATATGTTTTGCTGTTATCCTCATTTACTTCCAGAAAGTTTTTGATTTCTCTTTTGATTTCATCTATGACCCAGTGTTCATTCAGGAGCATGTTGTTCAAGCTCTATGTTTGCATATGTGCTAGGGATTCCTGAGTTGCTAATTTCCAGCTTCATTCCCTTGTGGTCTGAGAAGCTGTGTGGTATGATTCCAATTCTTTGGAATTTGCTGAAACTTGCTTTATGGCCTATTATGTAGTCAATCCTAGAGTAGGTTCCATGTACTGCTGAGAGGAATGCAAATTCTATAAGTGTTGGATGAAAAGTTGTATAGACATCTGTTAGATCCATTTGGGCAATAGTGTCGATTAAATCTGCCGTTTACTTGTTGATGTTCTGTCTGGTTAATCTGTCTAGTTCTGAAAGTAGGGTATTTAAGTCCCCCAATACTATTGTATTGGAGTCTTAGTCACCCTTTAAGTTGCTTAACATATCTTTTAAATAACCCAGTGCCCTATAATTAGGTGCATATACGTTTATAATAGTTACATCTCCCTGTTGAATTGATCTCTTAATCATTATGTAGTGCCCCTCTTTGTCTCTCTTAACAGTTAAGTTTATTTTGTCTGATATTAAGATGGCTATGCCAGCTCTTTTTTGGTTTCTGTTGGCATGGAATATCTTTTTCCAGCATTTCACTTTCAGTCTGCATGCATCTTTTTTGGAAAGATGTGTTTCTTGTAAGCAGCAAATAGATGGGTTTTATTTTTAATCCATTCAGCCAGTCTGTGCCTTTTAACTGGACAGCTGAGAACATTTACATTCAATGTGACTATTTATAAGTAGTGACTTTGCCCTGCCATTTTTCCAAAGATATTTCTATTATATGCTTTGAACTTCTTTTGGTCTTTTACTGGGAGGTTTTCTTCCTTTACTTTCTTTTGTATTGATGGCTGTGTTTCTGTGTTTCTGTGTGTAATACATCTTTAAGCATCTTTTGCAGGGCTGGATGAGTGGTGACAAATTCTTTCAATTTATGTTTGCTGTGAAAGGTCTTTATTTCACCTTCATTCACAAATGAGAGCTTTGCAGGATGTAATATTCTGGGCTGGCAGTTTTTCTCTCTTAGTACCTGGGCTATATCTCGCCACTCCCTCCTAGCCTGTAGGGTTTCTGATGAGAAGTCTGCTGTAAGTCTAATTGGAGATCCTCTGAGAGTAATCTGATGTTTCTCTCTTGCACATTTTAGAATCTTTTCTTTATATTTCACTATGGTGAGTTTGATTACAATGTATTGTGGTGAGGATATCTTATGGTCATGTTGATTTGGGGTTCTGTGTGTTTACTGTACTTAGATGTCTCTCTCCTTCTCAAAACCTGGGAAGTTTTCTGCTAGAATCTCACTAAAAAGGCCTTCTAATCATTACTCTCTCTCCATGCCTTCAGGAACTCCTAAAACCCAAATGTTGGGTTTTTTAATAGTATCCTGTAGATTCCCAACAATATTTTTTAGATTTCTAATTTCCTCTTCCTTTCTTTGGTTTGACTGTATACTTTCCTGTGCTCTGTCTTCGAAGTCCGATATTTCTCTTGTATCTCACTGATTCTGTTTTTAAGGCTCTCAAATGTGTTTTTCATTTGTTGTATTGAACTCTTCATTTCATTTTGATTTCTCTTCAATATCTCAATTTCATGTTCTACTAAAATCCTCATTTTTTTTTAATTCCCCCTTATGATTTCATTTTCACGAGAGAGATTTTATGTCCTATCCTGCATGGATTTCTGTAGTTCATGCATTTGTTTTTGATAACTTCTAAATGTTCTTATCATAAATTTTTTTAAATCTGTATCTTGCATTTCTTCTATCTCATTATCTCGTAATCTTGTCTTGGGGCTTCATGATGTCTTCCTTGTTCTTGTTTCCTCGGTTTCTGCATTTGTTGTTTGGCATTGTGGAGATATTCTTTGGTTTCTTCTTTTTTTTCTTGCTGTGATGGCTTTTCTCATTATACTATGACTCTAGATTAAGTGGACTGTCTGCTTTTAGTGAATCTCTAGTGGCTTGTGGTGGGTGTGGCAAGAGAGCTCTGTTCAATTCTTCAGGGTTAACGGTGTGCCAAAGATGACACACTCAGGTTTGGCATGATAAGTCAATCTCTCTCTCTCTCTCTCTCTCTCTCTTTCTCTCTCTCTCTTTAAATTCAGAAGGGAAGTAATTCCACTCAGCTGAGCTCTTCTCCTTGATGGCAATCAGTGCTTGAGCACTAGTCCTAGTGGGTATATTTGTCTGCTCTGTCCCAAGGACCACACAAAGGATTTGTGTAGTCCTCAGTGTAAGCTCAGATTCCCCTGCAATGTCTCTTACCACATATCAATGTCACCTGAATTTGTTGGGTCTCCCACCAAGACTACTCATGTCTCAGCCACACTGTGAGTTCTCCCACACACCCTCAGTTGTTTTTCCTTTTTTTCACAATCCCAGTTCATAAGCTCCACACATTCACTAGGTATTAATCTCCTGTTATTTCTCCCCACCAGAGTCAGGTTTTCTGCTTGACTGAGGCCGGCGCATCCCTGAACTGGTGCAGCTGTTTCGTATGTCCAAAATGGTGCCTGCTCTATTGTCTTCCCTGCCTTTGTAAGGTGAGTGGAGAGAGAGAATCATGTCCATACCGGCCCCTTTTATTTTTTTTTCTCTCCTATAGTTAGGCTGGTATACTTTCCCCCATGGAGCTTCAAGCTTTGTTCCCTCTAGGCTCTTCCTGCAGCTTTTCTGCCAGTGTGTTGGGCTACTGCAGTTTCGCTTCACCTCCCTTTCCAGCACTGATGCATAGACTCAGTGGCTGGGGTCCAGAGCCATGGGTGCCCCTGTCCTCCACATAGGTCCACCATTTCCCACTAATTCCAGAAGAGTTTCCTCTACAGTTTTTTTCCCTAACTCTTCTCTGAGACTACAGTAGCTCCACTTTTATTAAACTATTTTCCCCAGACTATCAGTGAGCTCCCTCCCTATTCCGCCATCTTGGAGCCCTCTCTCAGATATTTCTTCAACATACTTATTTATTTTCCTTTGTATTATGACCAGTAGTGGGATTCCTGGACCATAGAGTATTTCTATTTCCAGTTTTTGAGGAATGTGTACTGATTTCCATAATGGCTATACTAATTTCCATTCTCACCAATAATTCCCCTTTTCCTCCTCTTTTTAATAATAGCCATTCTAACTGAGATGAAGTTACATTTCAAAGTGGTTTAGATTTGCATTTCTCTAAGTGGTAGTGAGCCCTCTTCCCCTGCTCCTATCTTTGTTTCTTCTTTTGTTTCTTCTTTATTAGAGAGAAAAACAGAGTGAGCTGAGAGAGAGAGAGAGAGAGAGAGAGAGAGAGAGAGAGAGATATCATCTTCTAATTCATTTCCTAAATGCCTTCAACAAGGCTGGTCCAGGCAGAAACTAAATTCAGATCTCCCAGATCTTTCGGCAAAGATTCAAAAACTTGAGCCACTACCTCTTCTATCCAGGGTATACATGAGAAGCTAGAATCAGTAGTGGACCCAAGACTTGGTCACCAGCATACCAACTTGGGATGAAAAAGCCATTCTAAGTAGTATCTTAACAGCTAGATCAAACACCCACCCTTATGTGTTTTCCTTTTGAAAAAAAATGCCTATGCCTATTCTAATTTCAATTTTTTATCAGTATAAAGAGAATAGATTTCATGTTATTCATAGATAAAATTTTAAAGGATAATCATATCTCCACTCCCGTACTCAATCCCCCTTCCTTCCTTTATTTTTTTCTCTTTAACTTTTGCTCTAGCATACATTCAGTTTACTTTATAATACCATGCTTAATGCACCACGAATCATAATGCTCCACAAGTAAGAAATAGAAAGACCACTGTTCCACAGTAATATAGGCCAGGATTATAAACAGTAATCAAAAATAAGATTTCACTTTCAGTCTTATATTTTTTGGTAGATTGTATTAACATATCAGAGAAAACATGCTATTTTTCTCTTTTGAGATTGGCCTATTTCACTAGGCATAATGATCTCTAGTTGCATCCATTTTGTTGCAAAGAACAGGATTTTGTTCTTTTCATCTGGCTGAGTAATATTCCATCATATATATATATATATATATATATATGTTTTATTTATCCTGTCATCAGTTGGTGGACATTTGCGATGATTTGATATCTCAGGTATTGTGAATTGAGCTGCTATAAAGCTCTACATAACTCTATCATATGCTGATTTCATTTGTTTTGTCCATTTTTTCTGGTGGGTTGTTTAAGTTTGTTATTTATTCTGAATATTAGTCCTTTGTCATATGAAAGTTAGGAATCACTTGCATTCTATAAGTTGTCTCTAAACTCTCTTAATCCTTTTTCCACAGAAAACATTACTGTTTTATGTAATACACTTGTCAATTTATTGTGTTGTTTGCATTTTGGAGGGATATCCAAAGTATCTTTTCCCAGACCAATGTAATGAAGTGCCTTACCTGTGTTTTCCTCGAATAATGAAAGTCTCAAGTTTTACATTTAAGTCTTTGAATTGATTTTCACACAGTAAGAGATAGGAGTCCCATTTCTCTCTTCTGCATATAGATAGCTACTTTTCTCAGCACAGGTTTTGAAGCCCATCCTTTCCCTAGGGTATCCTCTCAGTGCCAAGAACAGTGAAGCCAGGTATTTACTGACCTAATCTTATCAAACATCCTGCACACCCCTGTAGTTCATGAAATTCACCTGCTCCAGTGACTTAGAAACCAGCAGGTTTCACCTAGAATTGCCACCAGAATTTACAGTAGCCCAGTTGAGATTTCCTTTCCTTTCTCATCTTTATTCCTTCCTTTGTCCCTCCCTCATATCCTTCCTCCCTCTGTCCCTCCCTTTCTGTCCTTCCTCATTCCTCTCTGTGTTCCTTTTTCCCTTCCCTCCCCTCTATCCCTCCTTCTTTCTCCCTTCCTTTTTCTTTCTTCACTTCCTAATGTAACAAAGTCTCTTCTAATTAATACAGCACACCAAACTACTTTACCCAACTGATGCATTACAAGCAGCAAGGATATAATGCTATGAACATAAGGCACGTATTGAACCCTTAATGGATATATTATTATTTTATATAAATCAAACTTTAATTTACATGTTAAAAAGCTGAGCCTAACAATTTTTATTAGTTATCCATCACCAAACAATTAATTTTTGGTACAGCTGAAGATTTCCGGTGGAGAATCCTTCTTCTCAGATTTCCCCTAACTTCTTTGTACCACTTTAATGACAGAAACATTTAGATACATGAATCTGTTAAGTGAAATGCATGTAATAAAAATGAGAATAAAATTTATTATAAAATATAGTGATATGTTGAGGGTTTTGTGATAGTCCTATAATGTTTACCTCAGTCTTAGAATTGTTTAGCGGTTTAGTCCATTGTTTAATGGACTATTTTTGTATTTACACATCAGAATGTCCACTTGTTGAGATTAGGTCCTCTCAAATTTTTCTCTATTAGCTTTAAAATCTTATAGAAATAGTCTAAAAGTGTTCTTTAAAAAGTAAGTGACACTTTAAGTCTATAGATACCTGTTACTTTTATAAGGCATCTACATTATGAAATTGCAGACCATAGAGAAAATTATTAATATAAATCCTTTTATCTCAATTATCTTTATGTTATCTTTATAAATGAATAAAATTTACAGTGTAATTTTGCTTTAGAATTGTTTTTTCCCTGCTAGCTTGTCATCATGTATCAACGTGTGTGTGAGTAGTTGTACTTGGGTAGTTAGTCCAATATTCTCAACTCCATAGAATCAAGAAACTCTTGGGAAAAAATTCACATTCTATTTCCAACTTGAGATTTTGGGAAAGCAATATTTTTTTCTTATTTAGACTAAGTGCACTTATTTGTAACAAGAAATTTCAGAGCACTTTTGTTTTTAGCATAGCTTTTTAACAGTCTGGTTAATAACGTAATTAATGATCCCTGTGGGTATACTCCACTACATTTGTGATCTAAAGTAAGCTATTTGATAATTTTAACATTCAGTTTTACATTTCTATAATAAATCCTATCTCAAAAGATGTTAATCAGCTCAGATGTGATATAAAATGTACAATGTTTGACAGGGAGTAAATAATAATTACTAAATGATTGATAAAATGATAGAAAGAATATTAAATAAGTAATTTTGCATATAGAAAATGATTTTGTTGTTAATCTACATACTACTTATAACATGAAGAAAGTTTGAAATTAGCAATGTATCTAACAGTAGAGAAATAGTTTAAAAATTACAATATAATCACATAATTAAGTTTATGCAGTGTTTTTGCTAAAGTCAGTAGGCAATTCCTTTAACACCTTCAAGCTTGTGAATTGTAAGCAGGCCACTTTGATGATTTACCCTATGTCCTTATATGCTACATAGGCAAGACCTTGGAATATCTCAATTCTTTTTTTCTTAGATAATTTATAGAGAGTATCACATTAATATTATAATAGAAAAATAGCAAAGGTTAAAAAGAATTGCAAAGAAATAATTCAAAGACTAAGAACACAGTTATTTAAAGGGAAGTTTTCTTGTCTAATGTCTCTTGCTAAAACTTCCAGACAAATGGGAAAGAACAAAGTCAAATTATCTCTGTTTGCAGATTATGTGATCCTATACATAAAGTAACTAAAAGACTGGACTAAGAGATTCTTAGAACTCATAAGAGTTTGACAAAGTTGCAGTATGTAAAATCAACACACAAAAGTCAATAACATTTGTAAACATAAATGATGACATGGCTGAAAAAGAACTTGCATGATCAGTTTCATTCACAACAGCTACAAAAATTTAAATAACTTGGGATAAATTTAACCAAGAATTGGAAAGATCTCTACAATGAACTTCACAAAGCATTAAGGAAATAACTAGAAGTCACCAAGAAATGGAAAAATCTTCCATGTTCATTGATTTGAAGAATTAACAGCATCAAAATGTCCATACTATCCAAAGTAATTTATGGATTCAATGCAATCTCAATCAAAATACCAAAGACATCTTTTTCAGATCTGGAAAAAAAAACCCTGACATTTGCATGGAATCACAAGAGAACTTGAATAACTATAGCAATATTAAATAATAAAAATAAAGCTTGAGGCATCACAATACCAGATTTCAAAAAATATTACAGGGTAGTTATAATCAAAATAGTCTGGTTCTGGCACAAGAATAAATATGTGGACCAATGTAAGAGATTAGAAACACCAGAAATTAATCCATGTATCTACAGCCAATTAATCTTTGACAAATCTTTTGTCCTTGGAGAAAGGATGGTCTCTTCAACAGATGGTGTTGGAAAAATTGCATCTCTGCATGCAGAAAGATGAAACAAGACTCCTACCTTAAACCCTATACAAAAATCAATTTACAAAGGATCAAGGATCTGAAGCTAAGTCTGAATCCATCAAATTAATAGAAGGAAAAACACATAGGAAACCCTGCAAGACATTGGCATAAACAAGGACTTCTTGGATAAGACCCCAAGTTAGAATGACTGTAACCCAAAAGTCAACAAATAAATGCTAGTGAGGAGTGGAGAAAAAGTGATGTAATACACTGCGGTTGGTAAGGGTAACTAATACAACCATTATAGGTGATAGTATAGAGATTTCTCAGAAATCTGAAAATAGATCTACCATGTGACTCAGCCATTCCAAGAGTTTTCTGTACCACCATGTTTATAGCATCTCAACTGACAATAGCTAACATATGGAATCAACTTGGGTATCTATGAACTGATGACTGGATAAAGAAATTGTTATATATATATATATATATATATATATATATATCTTATGGAATGAAATCCTATCTTTTGCAACAAACTGGATGCAAATTGAGGCCATTGTCTTAGTGAAATTAACCAGTCCCCAAAAGAAAAATATCATATGTTTTCACTGATTTGTGGTAACCAATATGCAGAGTACAGAAGATATAATGTATATAAGCAAAATTGACAGTTTGAGATTTGATTATAATTCATAGTGATTGTCTATACTCTTAAGGAACAGTGGTTTTTCTACCTACTACGTGTTGAATTCTTTATTTAGTGGAGAGATAAGTTTGTGATTATAAAGTAAAATGAAAGTATGCCACTGCAAAAATTAAAAGAAAAATAAGGAAGTATAGAAGAGCGATTGTGGGAGTGAAGGAGAGTGGAAGAGTAGGGTGGAGAATGTCATTATTCTCTTAAAACTGTATATATGAAATATATTTTCCCCCTTTTCATAAATAAAATTAAAGAAGATAGAGAAATAAATGAATGCTTTACTTTGATTTTCTCTTGTTTTGAGGCAACAATAGTCATTTGAGTGATTCTGGAAGGGCTTGCTCTCACTGAAAACACTTCAGTACACTTCATCTGTTCCTTCTACAGCTCTTTGTTTCCACACATCTATACTGGTATGGACATCTGAATGCACAAGTACATCATCTCTGTTTTTATGTATTTATCTATCTATGTTTCTATGAATCTGCCTTTCTAGCTCCTGTCATCTATCTATCATTTATCTATCTATGCAGCTAACTGCCACCTATCTATCATCTACCTATACCTATTCATTTATCTATCACCTATCTAGCTGTCATATATTACACTCCATAATTATATCAGTAGAGATACAGCTAGTCCCCTGTGCACATCTCCTCAGTGCTCACCTTCCCAGTGTCAACATACAGGTGTCTACCTGTCAACATCTGTAACTTTGGTGTCTATGACTCTTTGCCTAAGGCTTCTCTCTGGAGACCCAAGCCTGCACATGTGACACTCTAGGGGTTATTAGAAATTCATACTCACTCTCCTTTCTAGCAGACCTCAACCATGACTGACATGAAAGGGTAGATACGATAGCGCTTTGGCACAGTGAGTTAAAGCCCAGGACTGAATCACCGGTACCCCATATGAGCGCTCGTTCTAGTTCCAGCTACTCCTCTTCTGATCCAGCTCTCTGGTATGGCCTGGGAAAGCAGTATAAGACGGCCCAAGTCCTTGGGCCCCTGTATCCACATGGAAGACCTAGAAGAAGCTCCCGGCTCCTGACTTCAGATCAGCACAGCTCTGGCTGTCGTGGCCATCTGGGGAGTGAAACAGTGGATGGTAGGATGGTAGATCTCTCTCTCTCTCTGTCTCTACCTCTCTCTGTAACTCTGTCTTTCAAATAAGTAAAAATAAATCTAAAAAAAAGAAAGGGGGATAAATGCTCAATTCCCTACCCCATGGGGAGTGGGAACAATTATTAGCTATGTTATCTCTCACTCACAGAGTTCTCAGTAGAACTTGGCTGTTTCCTGGAGTGCTGTCCTCTGTGGGAATGAACTCTTCATTGGCTGCATATTGACCATTGCCTCCCCATCCCCTTTCTTACCGAAATTTTCAGGAATCATTTCTTCAGCACAGCACTTGCACTCACAGCCTCTTCTCAGAGTCTGTTTCTGGAGAAACCCAACTTAAGAAAAATTTACATTCGTATCCATTTCCTACAGTTCTTATAAAAATGGCCTAAAGACTTAGCTGGCCCTGAACCATGGGGGAGCTGATAATGAGGCAAAACTGCTAACAAAGTTGACATAATGTTAAGGAGAAATAGTAGGATGTTTAAAGGGAATGAAAGTGTATTTATGGTATTATATCTAGTTCCAGATGTAAGCTTTTGTAAAAAAGATATTCCAAAATTGGCTTATGATCATGGCCTGACCAGGGATTTAGGAACATAATAACAAAGATAACACTTAAAGGAAGTGAAGCTATTTGGCATGGAAAATGAACCACAAAAGAATGATATAATCACTATATTGAAGTTGCTGAAGGGAAGTCATGCACACTGCAGACTAAATTTGTTCAATCTTTTTGCAGAGAAGAGCCTCAGGGAAAAGTTAGAGAAAGGCAAATTTGTTCAGGAAAATGAAGATTTTTTTTTCTGTTACAGCTTTTGCTTATCTAATGCAAGGATCTAGTCTCTGGAAATACTTAAGCAGATACAAAAATCACCTAAATCTGACTTATCACTTTAAAGGACCCTCGGTCATGTACGTAATCCTCTGTGGTTCTTGCCAGCAGCTCATTTTGGTCACCAGTATTTTGGCTTTGCAACCTTGCCAGACTACCCTCATGTTGCTTACCTTGCTAGTCCTTGCTTTTTCCTATATTGGCTCCTACAATCAGTAACTTTATTCTGGGTCTGTTCCTGACCTGTGTTCCCTAGAGAGCTATGTGGATTAGTAATGCAGATTCAGATTTGCCCCTTCAATATTCTGCGCTCTCTGCTTTCTCCATTAGCACAACAAATACAAGCAATAAGTGCTATATCTAGTCTACCCCAGTCTCCCATGACTTCTTGCCTTCTAGGAAGATAGACAGGAAATAGGAGAATGGAGTCCCATGCAGGGTGAGAGCTTACTTTAAATTACTTCTAAATTCACTTCAGGTCCAATATTCTACCATTATTTTCCCTTTCAGTTTTGTTTTCCTTATGCTTATGCTTCTTTTCTCTTGTTTTGTGAACTTAGGTCTTCCTTCCCCAAACTCCTCCCAAGAAAACCAAGCCAGTTTCCAGTTAATGGTCTTATGATATTCAACTCCCTAACTATGCTCTTTTCCTATGGGTTCCCCCAACCAGAGTGACTGTTTTTTTTTTTTTTTTATTGTTGTTGTTTTTTTCATTTTGTCTTCAGAAAAGTATTTCCATTCGGAAGGACCCTCAGGCCTCTGCTTTTCAGGTGATTTATGTTGTTCTCATTTGGACACCGCAGTTATGCAGTTGATGTCTTTCTTGCAGTTTTCCTACAGGGGATGCTGTTTCTTAGATCTCCACCCTTGCCAGACTCTGGTTGGGTTCAGTGAACATTGAGTATCGCTCCTTCTTCTGCAGGAAAGGAGGCCTGCTGCCCAGTGGGACAACTATTTCTGATGCCAAGGAGAGAGCTTGTTTTTCATGATGAAAGCATGTGTTGTTCCAGCTGGCAGAGTCAGGCTCAGTAGGTGGAAACACTGGGTCTGGACTTACAAGGATCCAAGAATATATCTTCAGTCAGTTGAACTAGGAAAACTGTGGTGTTATAACTCTTGTTTACTGTTACTACTTTCTCACCACACCTATACTGAAGATCTGCTTTCCCAAGAGAGCTCACAAATTAGGAAGAGAAATTGATCCTAATTAAAAAGGAGCCGACTCCTGCATACTGCTTTGGGTGCTAGAGAAGAACATGAATTCACAGGCAGTGCACTGGCTAAGGATTGGGACCTATGCCCTGTTGGATCAGCTCCTCACTGAGAAATCTGGAACAAATCATGTTAGTTTCCTGAAGCACCAATGTAGCAACAGTCCTGGAAAGACTAACTTAGAAAGAATGCTAGGAATCCAGCAGTGTCCAGCATGGAGCAGGTTCATAAAAATGTTGCTTCCCTTCTCTCTGATTCCTTCCCAGAATATTCTCTCTGGAGGTTGTGGGGACAATGCCCATACAGAATCTAAACTATCAGGACCCCAAAGCTACCCTTCCAAATATCTTCCTTAAGGTGAAACTTCTGGGCCCTTCCCAAGTGCAGGTTCTTGTGATGTTCGGGTGTATCTTCAAATTACACATCGTAAACATTTCCCTTTGCATTTTCTACCACTTTTCTTCATTCACCTTTTTCTCATTGTTTCTCATCTGCAATCCTGTGATTTTTTCCCCCTGAGGCATCCAACTCCCATTCTATGATCTCTTATTCTGTTTTCAAGACACACTGAAGAGCCCTGGTTGCTGGTAATTCCTTCAGCATCAACCCTCTTGCACAGGAATTGTTCCTTCTATATCCAAACATTATAATTTCATGGGAGTGGCCCTCATGCCACCATGTCCTCTGTTTGAGTGATCCCTGGAAAATGCCATACTTTGCAGGAAACTCATTGTTGAAATTGTGAACAGAGACACTCTTCAGGGGCTGGTGAAGTCTCATCAAAATGTAGGGGAACAAAACTTGGGGTGAGCATGACTCGACAAGGTAGGAAATCAGGTTCCCCTGTGGTAAGCCAAGTACAGAGAGGCATTGTAGAACAAGAACAAAACACAAGTTGGACTCTGGAATGCCTATGTCTTCAGAGTCCTGTAGGAGAACAAGGAGTTTGTTAAGCTGCACAGACTCTATCAAAAAAGATGAATGACAATGTGTGCCCTGGGAATTAGAAATTTCAATTGTCAATCTCATTAAAAATTAGTGTGGTTCGAGATACCACTTTTCTCATAATCAAGTTTTACTCTGTCACCTACCTGATATACAGACCTTTTGTGATATTCTCCAACTTTTACCAAAAATACATGTTCCAAGCAGAGTCAAATCATTGCAATGAATTCTATCATGGGTCTATTTCTATTATGATAACTTTTACAGAGATGTAACATACACAGTCATTAAATACAAAAAATTTATTATACAGCATTATCAAGATTATTTGACAAAAGGCAGTAATAAGCCAAAGGAAAACACTTTTACAAGAAGCTAACAACTTTTATAAGCACATACATTAAGGTGACGAGTTTATGCCATTCGAAGATAGGGTTTGAATGTAAATAACTCCAGTTTTGAACAATTACAATAGAAGATCTAATATTCTATTTATTCAGGAAAACTTGTAATCATAATAGTAGTAGGTATTCAGAGTAATATGTGATAGGTGTTGAATTTTTCACCAACAGTCTCAGAACAAAAGCTCAGAGCACACTTCCATGTGACGTAATTTGAAAAGTAGTTTTCCTTAGCTACTCTAACTTTAAAAAAAAATCTGAATGCACAAGTCCTTCAATATTAAGGATATATGCTAGTGGTTATTTCATTATAATGAAAAATAGTTCACTAATAATAGACAATATGCTATCCCTTGCTGATTTTTCAATTAGTAAAAATTCATCTATTAGATACTGGAACTGTCAGTTTTCCTTATTCTGCTTCATTATAATGAAAACATGGAACTGAAATCTACATTTCAGTCATAGGTTTTTCATTAAAGGTGTTTTAAAAATAATATTTAAAGGAAAGGCATTTAATCTCGATATGGAACTGACTATAGTTGGCAGTAGAATATGGTAGCACGTAAGAAACACAAGCCTCCAACAGAGGAGTTGATGTTAAATTCTGAACAAATGATAGAGTGGATATTTAAAGATTCGAAGATGATTTTTCGCTGAGAAATCAGCAGCTTCCACATAAAGGATGCATATTAAAATAAGATGGAACATAAAACATAAACAAAGATATTTAAGGGGTAGATTCATTTCACAAATAATATTAGAAATCAAAACAGCAAGAAATTCCTTTTTATTGGGGGTAAAGGTGGAACTATTGGATTACATGAACATGAATATTATACAATAGCAAATAACAAAATATCAAGAAAAATTATGAGAGTATAAATGCAGAAATAAACTACATGAAAATATAAATTAAAGAACAAAAATGTGATTGATAAATACATATTTGAGAAATTATGACCACACTTAGATGTTATTGTTTACTACAAGTACATAAAGCTCAAGTAACTGTGCAAAATCCTTAAAAAAAATCTAAAATAACCTGGAATAATCTGAATACTATCTTTTCAATCTATGCTTTAATAATTATGTCTGCAAGTTTATAAAATGTACCTTTTATTGTCACCCTCAATTGTATGAACTTTCAATATAACAAATTTTCAAACCACTTCATTAATAATATATTTCCACATCAGAAAATAGCAGAAAAATAAGGTCCCTCCCAGGAGAGAAATTGCCACCTGAATTGCATATGAAAAGCACTGTACTGCAATACTCAAGCCTTCAAAGATTTTCTGTAGATACTGGTGACAATGATGTAGAAAACTTTATTGGAACATAAAAAATATCTATACTATATCCAAAAGACAATATTGTAGCTGCAGCTAGGCTGACATTACATTGCACAAATTTTATAATCACATGTATACAGTAAGGACACAAGGTCACATTCACTCTCTAGGTATATGGACTTCTGTGACAATAGGAAAGGATTATTTGTCATTTAACCCAGTAATAGTTATGAGTAGACCATTAGGCTCAAGGATGGATTTGTTTCTGTAGTACATAGGAGAAACAATGGCACCACATTGTACATATGCTGAATCTTAGAAGTTCAACTGGTAAGTATTATTTGCTACAGTAAATGGAAGGTAACACTTTTGCCACATGATTTGTCCTGTTTAATTGAATAGTAATGGAGAGCCTGCTTGGCACAAATGCAAATTAAGCCACCAAAAGTCTTTTGCTACTCTTAAAGCAATTTCTTATTCTGACCTTTTCTCAAAATCACCAAGAAGCCAGTATGGAATATGGGAAGCTGGTTGTATGCATTTTATTCAAAGTCCCACGCTTAGTATTGACTTGCTTCTTTCTTTTATCCCATAGGAATCCCGATGAAGCACTTATGGGTGATGATTAAGCTCTTATTCCTGTTTTCCTAAATAGAGCGACACTGCAGAGCTGCAGAGTGCCCATGCACCTTTCTTCAGTGCCATAGCAAGGCTGGCACTGGCTAGGGAGCAAGGGTGGAGAGAGGCTCCCGGGAGAGCCTGAAGACTTGGGTCCTCTGAAGACGTGCAGTCTGCAGGAGATGGGCTTATGAGTCAGGAGCTGCTGTCCCATTATCCCTGGTTGGTCCCATCATGGGAGCCCTCCTCTCCTTCCTTCACCTGCTCTGTCTGGCTCCACCATGCTCACTGCGAATGTCATGAGCTGATGATTGAACTGGCACTCTTCCACATGCGCTGTCCCTTCACAAGCTTGGCCAAGTATGTGTAGGCTAAGTATCTACACACACTTGTGCTAAAGAGGAAATTTTTTTGTTGATTTTATTTCTATCTTATTTATTTATTTTTTTGCAAGAAAAGTTACATACCATATGGAATTGTGCTTTGTCAGAATCCCTTTCTTTCCAGAGAAGGCTTTTGAATAATTCAAGAATCAGAATCCTGGCCTGGATCACTGTTTGCTTGGTGTCTTTCTCTCTCTCCTTCCTTAAGGCAGCAGCAGCAGCAGCAACAGAACTCTGTTCCCTTGCTGCGACTCAGCCCCTGCCCCCAAGCTTCTCCCAGCTCTTCGCGCATCTCTGGAGGGGTTGGCGCTCTCTCGGGCTTGTCTGGCTTTTGCACGTGGACACCTCCTCCCTACAGGGTGGAAGAGCTTTGCTTGTAGTCCCTCAGGATGACAGAAGCATAGCTCACGTTGGGCGGGGTGCACAGCACCGACTCCGACACGGGGGAGCTGGGCACCGAGCTGCCTGAAGCCACCGAGTCTCGGAAAGGAGACGGGGGCGTCAGGGCTGGCGAATCCTCGGGAGTCACCTTGCTTGCCGCCGCCGCCGCCGCCGGCAGCTCCTCCTCTTCCTCCTCCAGCTCGTCCTCCTCAGTGTTCCCCTCCCTCTCGTACACATACTCCTGGAGGAGCTTAAACCTCTCGCTGTCATCCTCATCCTCCGCTGGGGAGGACACGGGCTCCTCCTCGAAAGCGCTCAGCTGCAGCGGCAGCATCTGCAGGTGCTGAGGCGGCGGCGGGGGAGGGTACAGAGACCGCAGCCCTGGGCCTTGGCCTCCGGGGCCTGGCAGCACCGCATGGAAATCCGGGAGCCCGGGACTGAAGTTGTTGATCACTCCCTGCAGCTGATCCATCAGAGACTTCTGCGGCTGCAACAGCGGCTGCTGTGGCTGCGATGGCGGTGCCGGCTGCTGGAGTGGAGGGGCCAAGGCCTTGGGGATGGCAGGGTCGGCCAGGAAGAGAGGGGTCTCATCGGTGGTCAAGGGGGGCGGCAGAGGTGCGGTGGTCGCGGCAGGGGGCACGCGCCGATGCACCACCATGGAAGGGCTGCTGGGAGGACTGAAGCGAACTGGCTGGGCGTCCTCTTCCTCCGAAACGTTGTAGAGGGTCTTGGTGCTGGTATCTGAAAAAGTCAGGCTCTTACCGGAGCCTTGGTAACTTTTAGTGAGGGGCTTGATGACGGCCGTTTGGTTGCAGGCCGTCTCGTTGCTCTTCACGTGCACGGAGAGGCGGTGCCACATGTGCTGTCCCTTGGGCACCTGTCTTCCACCTGGTTCAGACCATGACACAGACTTGCCATTAGAACTATGAATAAAATAGAGATGCGATTATTTACAGGTGGGTCCCGCACGCAGGATAAAATACATAGACATCATATACAAAGCTAGAACAGTGAAATTGAACTGCCCCTCTCTTGCAGGCCTCGTCTCCCCTACCCAGGCCCCTTATTATACATCAAATGTCCAGCTGCAGTTGCCTCTGACTTTGTAGCCAAGGAGGCAGACATTGACCTTGAGAAAGTCTGTTGCAGAGAAAAACCAATCTGTTGTAGAAACAGCTATTTTCATTCAGATCTGATCATATCTGGGAGCTCTTCTCTCTCTCTCTCTCTCTCTCTCTCTCTCTCTCTCTCTCTCTCTCTCACACACACACACACACACACACACACACACTGTCCAAGGTACTGATACAAATGTTGCCCTTCAATGCAAGTCTTTGAAATATTCCCAAACTGATGGAGGAAAACCAAATGTCTTTAACAGTCTTGGTTACACAAGGACAAGAGAACATAACGAGTCTAGCCCCGGGACTGACGAAGTCCCACATCGAAGACTATTCTCATTGTCTTCTCAGTTGTCCATGGTGATAGGCAAGTATTTCCTGTTCCCACAATGACATGATCACACACATGACACCTATGCAGAAGAGAAAGAAGCAGATAGCAGAAAACCCAGATCCATGATTGATGCCAGGGTTTCAAAACCTTTGATTTTGCTCAATTGAGTTAAAAATTTTATTCCTGACACATACAGTGAAACACAATTCACATAAAAGGTCAGATATACAATAGCTAGTTTGGGATTTTACACTGGAAATGTTTATAACCACCTTTGTACTAAAAGAGATACAACAGGGATGCTCCACATACTATAAGTGCCCACATCCTCATTTAGTTTTTGGGTACAATTTGATGCAATTGAGACAAAGAAAAATTAAATTAAGATTCAGACGAAACACCCATTCTGAGACAAAGACTCTGGCCTAGATATTCCCTCATTGAACCTGGGTGAGGAGAAATTTCAGGTATGAGCTGGCCTTTCACCTTTATCGACTTGTCTTCTCCTTCATGCCCTTATAAAACCAACCATATAGAACTGGTCAAAGAGGAAACGAATGAGTTGTGTGTTGTGTGCACACAGCACAGTCTTGTTCTGTATATCGTAATAACACTGGCACTACATTTGGACTCCACTTGTTTTCCATGTGACTTAATAGGTGGTAGTGTTTCACCAAAGCATTATATTAATAACAACTGTGTTCATACTTACATCAGGAAATAATTTGTTTCTTCTAAGTTTGTGGGAGTTTGTGTTCTCTCTATAACCATTAAAGCAAACTAAAAAGTAGAATATTAAAATGTATTAAAGGAATAGGAAGAATTTTTTTTCCTTAGGCTGAGGTGAGAAATAGACTATTCAGTATCATAGGATTTCATTTGGGAAAATAAAAGAAATGATCAGTAGTTAACCTAATTTATATTTAATAATTTCAAAAATACATGAATGAATCATTTAACAATTATAAGTGACTGTAACTTTTATGATGAGGGTAATGTTTTGACACTGGATATTTTATAATCCTGAAAATTTAAGTGAGCCCAATCAATAGAGCTAAATATAAAAAGTCTGGTATTGACTATAGAACATTCTGAATATAAAGACTCTAAAATAGACATCACAGCTAGAATTTTGACTTCATTATTTGGAAAAGACATCGTTCTACCATAATTGCTGCAATATTTTTAATTGTCTTACAAAGGCCTCATTTTAATGTGTTATATCAATATCAATATTACTCACTTTAGTATATTTTCTGAGAATATATAAGTGGTTGTAAATGCTGAATATTTTACTCATTGACTCCCCTTTGCACTGGAAAAACTAAAGCTCAAGTCAACTGAGTTAACTAGGCAGCCAAAGGCACAGGCAGAATCCACAGCTCCTCTTCAGAGCATCAAATTCTAGGTAAGCCCCTGCCTCTGTCGTCTTTCTCAATTGCTTCCATCTGTGACTCTGCACACATTGTTTCTCTCTTTAGGCATTCAGTATGCCTCTTCTAGAAAACAAGGAACCACCTACTTACCTCTTAGCATCCTTAAATATGCCTTACCATACTATCCAACCCAATGTTTCTCCTCTCTTTCAGTTACAATAGCAAAACTTACTTTCCTTCCCCAAATGGTCACCTCTCAAAGAAAATTATGAAACCAAAATACTATCCCATGTCTTTACTTACGTGTGTGTGTGTGTGTGTGTGTGTGTGAAAGAGAGAGAGAGAGAGAGAAACAACAGACCCTTGAGAGTTAATTTCCACCCAATTCAACCAGCAGGGTTAGATGGCCCAATAAAACAGTGCTCTGTTTTCACTTACAGTAACAAAAAGATATCCCTATGTTCCTGGGAAATCCTATGGTTGTTCCACTTGGTTTACCCACCCACTCAATCACATGGGCTGGTTTCCTTCCTGTGTAGGCCTATTTTTAAATCACATATTTCCATATGTTAACAGTATTATTAATCATGTGGCAGATAGATACAATCACAATTTAGTTCTGTTTTAATCAAATCCAATTTTTATTCCTGTAATGAGAGATTTTCATGATGGCTGTCAAAATTAGCAGGTTTCTCTCCCCTCAGAGTCTTGCTCTAGATTTGCTGTAAAGTATGGTTTAATTAGGAAACAGACCCAAGGCCCCTGGGTGTTTATCAGATTATGAAAATAAGAATAATCTTTTTCTTTCTCAAGGGAAAAATAAAATTGCTTCCTAAAAACCAGAAATACTAGATGAAAGGAGGCATTTCTTTGAAATTGCAGCACAGAGACCCAGTGTAAACCTCACTGCTTCAGCATTAGTCATTTCTCACTTATGGTCCACAGGCAACCTAAACAGTCCATTAATCTCTATTTGGATTAATACTAGTTTATATATATATATATATATATATATATATATATTATTTTTAATTTGAAAGGTAGAGAGAGAAAGAGAGAGGGAGGGAGAGAGAGAGACTCTCACATCCACAGTTTCATTCTTCAGATGCCTGCAAAAGCTGGCCAGAAGCCAGGAACTCAATCCAGGTCTACTCTGTAGATGGCAAGGACCCAACTTCTTGAACCTGGATTTTTATTCCCAGAAAGCCATCATTAGAAGCAGAGCAGGGACTCAAATTAGGTACTCTGACGTGGGATTTGAGTGTTCCATGCAGTTTCTTAACCCTTGTGCCAAATACCTGACCTAAGCATTGTTTTTAGAAAAGTATATACTTTATCTTTGTCAACAATTCAATGCTATTTTTAATGCATGTGGATTCTGTTATTGATATAGTGTGATGTCAGAAACAAGTGTAGATTACAAATCTATTCTCATCATATTAAGAAGAAATAAACAAAATATGGGCCATCCAAAAGAATAAGTGCATGTAAAAATGAAATATAATTATGAAATAAGACTTTATTTAATCCTAGAAAACTTTAATAGCTTCTGCATCAGCTATCAGCTTTTTTTCTTATGTTGTTTAATTTTACTTCCTTTCTTAATCTTAGGAAAAGTAATCTGATTAAACAATATCACATAATAATAAAGCACCCTATCCTCTTTTGCTAACATCAAAAGATAGATTCAGGCCTAAAAGCTCATACTTGAAGATCAAATGCAGCAGAAATATCTTCAGTGATTAGATATACTTATTAGTTTAATATTATTGTAGGAAATTGCTGTGAGGCTTTAAGGAACCAGGGATAACTATGATGTTACATAGTTATGCTGTGCAGAGCCTGGCAGGCCTGGGGCTGTACTTCCAGCTTTAACAGGTTCAGGCGCTTGCTTTGTTTCTTTCATTAGAAAACGATCACAGTACCCGTCCTCCTCACCCCTGCTCCCAAACAAAAAACACAATATTTACAGCACTTCAGAGAATAGTAGGGAGTGGGTGGTGTAAACAGATTAGTGCATCTTTGGCATTTGGAGTGATTCTGTCTGTTGTATTTGTTTCAGTAAGTACTAGTTACATCTGCAGAATACATCGTTCTCTGCTCCAAAGAGGTCTAAAACAGGATAGCAGTAGGTGGGCGTTTGAGATCAGGAGGCAAGCATCCTGCACAAGCTCCCTGGAGGGTAAGCTTACTCAACACCTGTCTCCCTTATGTCCAACTCAAGTCTTTGCCACTATGCTTAATCACTTCACAGCAGACAAGGCCAGTATCCAGAGAGCCCACAGAGAAAGCAAGACATTCCCACTGGAAGGAAGACTCACTCTTTGAACCCAAGGAAGTTAGCATTTGTTTTCTCTGAGAGTGAAAATGGAAATAAGAAATGACACTAAGTCCCAGCATGAGAGAATGGCTTACCAAGAAAACACCAATGCTACAGGCTTGGGGGTGGAGTTGGGGGGCAGACCTGCTGTGTACCTATGGCTGGGACACAAAAACTTTCATGAAGGGGTGACCCTAACCCATATGGACTCCCCAAAATGAATGCTGGAAATGCAGTTGTCTAAATATTATATTCTCCCTTCCATAGGCTTCAGCTACCTTCTGATGCCAGAATGCAGTTTTGAGAAGTGGTTCTTGTAGTATCTCAGGCACAAGAATTATTTGAAATAAGTTGAGCTGAATTCTGTTCCCAGCCAACCCCAACATGGTCTTTAATATAAAGAACTCCCAGTGAATGAATTTGGCTCTTCTTTATGAAAACTTTCTAGAAAAACTTGTTTATTCACCATATATTCTAAAGCCTCGAGCCTACTTGAAGGTTATTCAAATTTCTCCTTTTTTAGCTCACCTCTAGTTGTAAGGTAGAGAATCTCTGAATGATTTTGATGACAAATGCTTTCTAATTACAGACGACCTTGGGAGCTTTTGTTGACATTAAATCTTAAATAGCATTGTGAATTGTATCCTTTTTGCTTTTGATTCTAATTTCATTGTAAGCCAGTAACTGAACTACTGGCTTGCTGAAATTTATAATACAAGGTCTAGATATATAGTCCTTATGTTAGAATCTTTATATCAATTACATCATACATCTTTAGGTTATATAATAGAAGATAACAGACAACATACAGTAAATCAGTTTGTCATTATTAAGTCATGTGCTTTCTTCGGTGACTCAATAAAAAAATATAGCCGTATATAAGAATACCTCATCACAGTCAGTGAAGTATGGAAGTCCCCAAAAACTTTTGGTATTGTCTCTCATGTCCTGAGAAAATTGTCCAGTATATTGCAGACTAAAGAGTCATTTTATGGTGGTTAGTATTCTTTTTCTCAAGCGAATTTTAGATGGTCTTCAGTCTAGCCTGATCATGACTAGATGCTGATGAAACTCTAATACATTGTTTTGGTGCCACAGTATAGCTTTAGCAGAGGAATAGCAGATGTAATTATATTCTTTTACAAAGTGTAGATGAGCCTAAATTACATTTCCTTCGAAGGAGCTGCAGGTCAAACATGGTTGTTTTGTCTATGTTCCATGCTACCAGACCTGCAATTTTAACTGTGAGTCATTATATGCACTTCAGTGGTATGTGGAGTCTTCACAGTTTGCCCTGGAAATATAGGGCAGTTGCTTTGCTCTACTATGATTATTCCCCTGGGGCAGAATAGATCTAGCTAGACCATAATGATCCAGTAGGCAGCTATATGATCCAGTAGGCAGCTATGTTTACAACACAGGTCCTTATGCCTAGCTTGTTTACAAAACCAGTGAGAACTGAAGGTCACAAAAATAGTATACCTTTAAAAAAATTTTGTTTAAGGAACAAACAAGATGAAAAATTCCAGTTTTAGTTTTAGTGTACAGCTTTAAAGTTATAAATCTCTTTCTGATTCTGTGTGATCTTGAGGGGCAAGCTTGAATAGAGCCCAGCTGAAAATTTGTAATAATTTGTTAGCATTGCTTATTGTTACATTATTCTTTTGTCTCATAAGGATGTATCATATTCAGCCTTAACTTGCAATTAGGCACTCACCTTTAAGTCCTGAAATGTCAGTTGACTCTCCTCTCTCTCTGGCCCTGCTGTCATGACAGGACAAGCACATCTACCCATTTCCATCAATCCCTTTTGACAGGCAGCCAACAGCTGTCAGAATTAGGATCTCCTTGCTGTGTCCTTGGTCAGACTCACCGCATAGTACAAGAAACACTCAATACCTTTGGACTTGGGACCATTACAGAGAATGCAACCAATTACATTATAGCGGCTCTGAACTGGATCTGCAGAGGACTTTCAACTACCACCTGGAACACTGGCATGGCCACAGTCTTTGTTCCTGTGACAATAGGTATGATTTGGTGGAGAACACATTCTTTCTAGTTGGGCCTCTTTAGAGGGAACAGAATAAAAGCAGACCTTACACCTCCTTCCTGACCCCCGGGTACTTTAGTGAGTGAAGAAAGAGATGCTATGGCTCCACTCACCAGCCTGGATGGCCAGCATAAGTAGCAAACATGTGAACAAATTAGGCTCTTCTCATTTGAAGAGCCATTCAGATCACAGAGCCCTCATCAGTGGACTCCCTCCTGCTGCAGGAATGTGTACCTTTGACTCTCCCAGGAGTTTGAAGGGCTGTAAAGAAACAGCTGAAAATGACCACAGACTCCGTGCACAATGAATTGAACATGGTCTATGTTCTTTTGTTAACTTAAAGAGACACTGTCAAGATCTAATGGTCAAAACTTGTACCGAACATGCACGGTTTTTATTTTTTATCAGATAGGGAAATCTGATAAAAATCACTCAGATTGTTGGGAAAATGATCACTTTTCCTTTTTTTAGAGCTCTTTTTTTTTTTTTTTTTGTGGGGACTCACAAAACTTTTGTTTTGTGCTGCGTGGGGCATGGGACTCCTAGCACAGGCTCAGGTTGGTGTCCATACTCCCAAACTTACATTATAGAACTCCCCACAAATTTAAGCTACAGTTTTTACTTTAATGCAGAAAAGATCATATCAAACATTTGCGCAACAGCAAAAAGGCAAAAAAGAAAAGAAAAAGAAGCTCTTCTTGCATGGAGAAGCTGACAAATTCCTTAAGTGGGGGGTAAATTCACTTTGCTGGTGAGTGGGAGTCACAAACAAAAGTGAATCTCCAGAATTGGAAAAAGTGTTGCATCAAAACATAAAAAAAGCAAACAGACTAAACTCACAGCTTGACAGTGTCCTTTTAAGAACGGTGGACAATCAAATTAAGGCAGTCGTGCAAACCATGGCACGTCAATGAGTTCTTCATCCTTGATGGCATGCACCACATCTGTTTCCGTGTTAAAAAGTGGAAAAACCCAGGAGAGAGAAAGCAAGGGCAAACCACTATATTTTCCATGCAGCTTCTCTTACACATTCACTGCAGTGTGGGGGTTTTCAAAGCTGCACATGTGCCGACGGACATTGGCTGGTGGGCGAGAATTCTGGCTGCCTCTTCCTGAAGATGGAAAAGAAAAAGACACCAGTGAGCAAGCGGTTACGCAAGTGTACAGTTAATGGCAGCACCTGGTCATGGGGCATGGCCAGGCCTGGCTCCTGAGCCTTCCTCCATGTCGTTTCCACCTCCAGGTCTTGTGTGGTCCCTACACTGCCCGACTGTTTCTTGTTGCCAGGCTCATTGCTAGAAGCCATATGAGTGGAGTGCATTTTTTTCACCCGTGGAACCGTATCTCTCCAAGTGACAGATGCTCTTCCTGCTGTGGGTGTGTGTGTCTTTCCCAGCGTGGCTCCTTTTCTCATCTGTTGATACACATTTTATTCCTAGTGGCAATGGACTGCACTTAACATTGAGATCTGGTGAATCTTCCAATGTATCACTCCTCTTAAAGGAAGTTCAAGGATTTATATCTGGAACCATTGGTTTGCAGTGTCCTGCTCATTTTCCTCCATATGATAGCACCATAAAAACATGGCTGTCACTCCAGATAATGTCACATCTATCTCGTATTCACAAGATCAAATGTAGCTAAGGGTGATGAAAGGGGAGCAAGGGACTGTCTGTGGTTGAGACTTGGAGGTGTCAGCCACAGAGAATGACATCTCATTCTCTGATTGGATGCTTCCTGATACAGCATATAGGTTGATCTACCCATTATCTTTGCAATTTGGTAAGTGGAAAAACACAAGCTAGACATGGCAAAGCTGATGGGAAAGCCATAGGTAGTTGGCCTTTTAATGATTTGTGGGAATAAGGAACATAGTAGCACTCTAGAAGGTGTTGGATAAAACCATATTACCATCATACCACATACTAACATTGAGAAACATTTCTGGAACAAGATGCTAAGGGTGAACCATCAACATGCTGCTGGCATTATGGATGAACTGAGTTGGTGGAAAATCTCCCACATTAGAGAGCTTTGCAGTGATATGGTTCCATGCCAAGCTGCCCCCAAATCCACAAATTACCTGAGTCAGAATTTAGATACCCATCCTAAGGATCCAGTCATGACTACCCAGTGTTTGACAGAAGATGAGAGGAGACTCAGAAGAAAGAGGGGCTATCATAAGAGTGGACTATATTCTGGCTCAGGCCAAATTGCCTAGGCTGATGCCTGAAAAGTATGGGGAGAACAGATGTGAATTTGAAATTTTTAGACAAAAATATACTGAAATAGTCTTTCACTACCTGAAAGCAAGGAATCTGATATGAATTCCTAGGATGGGGAAGGATTTCCCGTAAACCAGCTGGATATAAAAGAAAAAGATGAAAATTGATCAATATGTGTTTTGTCATCAAGTTTGGGACATTCAATAAGCTATTGAAAGCTGCATGATCCACTTAGAATAAATTAAAATCCTCATCTAGAAAAAAGAACATGAGATACCTCATCATAACTTCATTACTAATACAATAATCCATTTATTTAAGAAAATTAGTAAAAGAGACAATGTTTTCTATCAAACTTGTCAAAGTATTAACCTCCTGGCATTCAATGTGCCCACTTGAAATCACAAAGATCATTAAAACAATGAAAACATTTGCAATAAGATAATAAGGAATAAAAGTATGTTTTACTACATAAAAGAAATTAGTAGGAAAGAACATTTAATCCATAAAATAATATTAAAGGAAACTACTTTCTCATAAAAGCCAACAGAAATTGAACTCAAAACCCTTTGGTCTGCCTTGCAACTTTTGTAAAGAATTCTATTTTGGGGTAATCTCTATATGTGACCTGGTGAAATAGTGCTGGGCTACAGGGTCCCTGACAGGGCTGGCTTTGATACTAGCTCCAAGTAATCCCAAAGCCACCTTAATGAGCAATTGGTTTTGATATTTGAAAAAATAGAGCATTTTCTTCATGGTGCAATTTTTTTAAGTCTTTGAATTTCATTTTCTACTGATTCAAAATATAACTGGCTTCTGTATGCAGACCTTGCTTTTATTAAACTAGTGGTTTATTAAAGGTTATAGTCCAAAACTTGGAAAATCTGATGCCTGAGTGGCCATTTTATCCACTGCATAAAAACTGAGAGGAGGAGATTTACTTCAATGTATTTTTAGCAATTGTAAAACCACGGATTCAACCAAGCACAGATTCAGCATGCCAGAGCGAAAGCTTGGAGGGAAAATGTAGCATATGGGGCCTTGTCAAATATAAGTCCCGAATCTGCATTTAAATCTTCTGGCAGAAATTGGATTTAAAGGAACCCCTGGAATGTAGTTTGATTCCTCTTTACTAAAAGTCCAAGGAAATCTCTCTCTCCTTCTCCCTCTCCTTCTCCCTCTCCCTCCTCCCCATTCCCTTCCTTCCTTCCTTCCTTCCTTCCTCCCTCCCTCCCTCCCTCCCTCCCTTCTTTTCTTCTCCCATCCCTCCCTCCCTTCCTTTCTTCTCCCATCCCTCCCTCCCTTCCTTTCTCATTCTTATAAAGTCACTGCTTGTCATGTATTGATGAATGATATATATACATTTACATTGCTCAAATAATCTCTCTTTGTGTAATAATCTATCTTTATTAAGGTGCATTGAGCTCCATGTGACTTTGTTGATGTATTATTTTGTTTATATTATGTCACTCATACATAATTTTCAAGGTCAGGATTTATTCTTCAAATGAACTTGAGGCATTGTTACTGATGAGTTTTAGTCAGTGTGGTATTACCACTGAGATCACTGGACAAGGAGCCAGGGACCTTGGCACTCTCTAATTTTATGATCACTTTTTCAAACTCAGGTTTTCTATCCACAAAGAGATTGCTAAACAGTTTGTGTGAAAATATTTCTAAATAACGAAATTGTTATTTCAGCTTGAGCTATTCGTATTCATACTTTTCTTCTGAAGAAGAGAGAAACCAAGACACAATTAAAGACAAGATATTGCAAATCTTGGCCTGTATTTAGATCAGTCTAATTCATAGTATCTTAAATTTTATTCACTGTACTTGACTCATGGACTCCAGCCACTTTCTTACTTGAGAGTTTTCATAACTTCTTTTTCTTTATTTTTTTATTTTTTAAAAATTTTTTGACAGGCAGAGTTAGACAGTGAGAAAGAGAGACAGAGAGAAAAGTCTTCCTTTTCCATTGGTTCACCCCCCAAATGGCCACTACAGCCAGCGAGCTGCGGCCCGTGCGCTTGTGCCAAACTGAAGCCAGGAGCCACTCAGTCTCCCATGCGGGTGCAGGGCCCTAGCACTTGGGCCATCCTCCACTGCCTTCCCGGGCCACAGCAGAGAGCTGGACTGGAAGAGGAGCAACCAGGACAGAATACGACGCCTCAACTGGGACTAGAACCCAGGGTGCCAGCACAGCAGGCAGAGGATTAGCCAAGTGAGCCACAGCGCCAGCCATAACTTCTAATAGCAAATAAACTAATTTTCATTTTCTCTCTCTTTCAAAAATTATTTTATTGGTTGGGGAGAAACATCAGGGGGCTTGAATGGATGCATCAGAAACAGCTACAGGCTACTTTCACATCAAGTTAGTTGACTGTGCTAAAGTTGCCCATCTGTGGTAGGTGTGAAGTTTGAATCTACTTTAACAGAGATAAAATTGTCTCCACAAATCCAGATGACCAGTATGAAAGATTCATAAAGCTCATCTTGGGACTGATAGTGTGGCAGCTTTCCAAAGTAATCATAAAGAATGACAGCAAAACCACGTTAGCAAAGTATGGTCTGGTTTTTATTGCTATTATAGATAGATAATCTGTATCTTTGATTGCTTTCCAAAGATAAGTGCATGTTTTGCATTTTCTGAATTCTAATATGCATTTGTTAGCATTTGCTCAACAAAGCACAAAGTGGACTCTGTGTATAGATCCTCTGTAAGTGAGAATTCCTTTCAATCTTTTTTTATATTAAGAAACTCATTTAATGTCATTAAAAAGGTAGAAAGACACACACACAGAGACAGAGAGAGAGAGAGACAGAGAGAGAGAGAGAGATCTTCCATTCACTGGTTCACTCCCCTATGCCCACATCAGCCAGGGTGTGCATGTGCTGAAGCCAAGAGCCCAGAAATCAATCCTGGGCTCCAACATGGGGGAGAGGGACCCAGTTATCTGAGCCACCGTCTACTGCCACACTTGCTGCACTCTGAAATTTTTAATTATTAAGATTTGTAAGCTAATTAGAAACAATTGAGGATAATTTAATTAAATTCAGTTTAATTGCTACAAAACATTTCTTAAATATTTACATTTTGCTTTTTTTGAAAACATTAAGGATATTTTGGGAGCCTTTGTATCTTATTCTTTACACTAATCCTCTCTTTTTAAAAAGAAAATTCAGTGTGTATCATCAATGGTCATATTTTAATAATTTTGCAACATGAACATCATATACATGAATAAATATATATGATAATTTTAGCATATTATCAATTCTTGTATTTATGGTGTTCACTACATTTCCATTCATCAATTTCCTGTTTTGCTTTAATGTTTTCATTTTCTCTTTTATGTTGGTTAACTATTATGTAGTTCATTTGCTTAAACAATATTGAGTAAGTGCCACACTCTTGAAAACAAATTTCCCCTCTGATCACTACTTTAGTAGAGTATGTTATTTTAAGCAATGCTGCAATAAACATTCTTAGGCATGTATCCTATAACATTTACCATTTTATTTTTTTTTAATTTTTTTAAGGATTTATTTATTTATTTGAGAGTAGAGTTACAGAAAGAGAAATGGAGAGACAGAGAGAAAGATCTTCCATCTGCTGGTTCACTCCCCAAACAGCTGTAACATTTGGAGCTGGGCCAATCCATAGCCAGGTGCCAGGAGCTTCTTCAAGGACTCTCACATGGGTGCAGTGGCCCAAGGCCTTGGACCATACTCCACTGCCTTCCCAGACCATCACCAGGGGACTGGATCAGAAGAAGAGGAGCCAGGACACAAACCAGCACCCATCTGAGATGCTGGCTCTGCAAGTGGAGGCTCAGTCTACTAGGCCACAGCACATTTATCTTTTCATACAGTGTGTACCTAGGCATACAATTGGTGAGTTGTTGCACATACCTAATTTATCTTCCTTACAGATGAACAAATTGCTCTGCAATATGCTTGCATCATTTATCTATTATTAATGTTTGTTTTGTAAACATGCTTATAATATCATCATTGGTGTGTGAGGATCTATATTATTCTTTTCAACTTTGGGTTTTGTTTGTTTGTTTTGTTTTGTTTGCCAGGCAGAGTTAGACAGTGTGAAAGAGACAGACAGAGAGAAAGGTCTTCCTTCAGCTGGTTCACCCACCAAATGGCCGCTACAGCCAGGAGCCAGGTGCTTCCTCCTGGTCTCCCATGTGGGTGCAGGGCCCAAGCACTTGGGCCATCCTTCACTGCCTTCCCGGGCCACAGCAGAGAGCTGGGACTGGAAGAGGAGCAACCAGGTCAGAATCTGGTGCTCCGACCGGGACCAGAACTCGGGATGCTGGAGCTACAGGTGGAGGATTAGCCTAGTGAGCTGTGGCACCAGCCTCAACTTTGGTTTTTAAACACTTTTAAAATTAACTTTTATTGTAAAAATTTTCAAAGATAAGGGGTGTTGTCATCTCAATGCATGTATTATAAAACTCCCTATAAGTCTTTCATACAATGGTTTAGCAGTCATTAATGACCATAATGTCGGTCAACTATCTTAGTATAACACCATAAAATGATGATATAATTCTTCCATCTATTCTGTATTTGCAACTAGACTTTTTTTTTTTCCTAAAGAACTTTCCCTATGATGTGTGCATGTTTGGCATAGTGATTAAGCATCATTTGGCACACATGTATCCCATATTGTAGTGCCAGGGTTTGAATCCTCATTCCACTTCTGATTCTAGATTCGTGCTAATGCCTACACTGGAAGACAGAAGATGATGTGTCAAACACACAAATCTCTAGCACTAATGTTGTAGAAATGAATTGAGTTTCCAGCCCCCAGCTTCAGCCTATCCCTGGCCCAGACCCAGCTGTTGTGAGCATTTGGGGTGGTAACCAGAAAATGGAAGATATTTCTCTTTTGGTATCGGTATTTCTCTCTCTGCTTTTCAGATAAAATGAAAAGCATAAAAGTTAAAAATTAAAGAATCTTTTCTCATCACTCTTTGGTTTCTCTGAAAGTTCAAGCAAAAAGAAAAAACATATATATATATATATATATATATATATATACACACACACAAACCAAATGTATGATTGTTTTCCCTCTTTTAAAAATTCTATGATAAGAATACTGTGAGTTTGCTCATATTCTCCAAGAGTGATCATTGTTTCATCTTTGGTTCTGTATTTATTGATTGACTCTTTCCTTTGGATCTCTTTTACATAGCCTTATGTCTTGGCATTCTGGACTAGATGAGGTATTGTGCACCATATATATGTACTAAGATTATTTAATTGCTCCAGATGGTTTTATCACCACAAGAAGTGCCTTATCATTTTCTCTGCTAGGAAGAGGGTAGAGTCAGCTCAGTATAATCCAATTTATGGTTAAGTTTGGTGAAAATTATGCAATTTTGATAGGGATCAGTCTAACACAGGGCATATCCCTTCAGGACTTTCAGCAGAGAGCCTGGCTGTGCATTACTGGCTTCATCTGGTGAGTTTTTATCTTCTTTTGCTTTTCAAAGATTTACCAGCTAGACTCTTGGCTCCCCACCCTACACAACTTCAAAATTTGGCAAATGTCTTAATGGAGAACGTTGACCACGTGTTTGTGCATCTTGGAGTCTCCAGTATGGTCACTCCAGTCTCATGTGGAAACTGAAAATGTTTTGCAGTTCTCGCTTAAAGCAGATGTGTTTTCTTAGCTTAGAAAAGCTCCATGAAAATCTAGCCTGCATGTCAGAGAATTGCAGTTTATCATTTAACATTTCTGACCCACTAAAATGCAGATATCAGCAGATATTTTACGGGAGGAGCTGGTTCTGTGCTAAAGCCTCTCTGTTCTCTGGTTTTATCACCCAGGCCTATGTAGACTTCTCTTCTGCTGTCTCTGTTCTTTGTGTCTTTTCTGCCTTAACCAAGTCTGGAGACTCCACCTCCATCCAGGGCCCAGAACCGGCAAATTAGTCCATGGATAAGCAGGTGCCAATCATCTATTCACTTCTCATGTCTGAAATTGTATTCTCATTATCCTTATTCAGGCAGCTGCCTGATACTTTTAAACAGATTGTTTTTGCCTTTCATGTTGCCTTTCCAATTATTTTTGTTGGTAATTATTTCATTCTACCAGAATCTATTTCAGGAAGCAAAAGTCTTCTTGGAATTCTAAATTATTTAATTTTTGCCAATTCATGGTTGTAACTTGATAATTTAGTGTGTTTTCTATTTCTGTTCCTGTGAACATGTTTAGGTTCCCTCAATGTAAAGCACTTTTAGTCTTCATAGAACTTTGTGTATATTTCCTTTACAATAGCAACATGTTCATTAATTTCCCGTACATTGACCATATTGCAATGTACATGCTATCTATTTTTATGTACATGAATTCTTATTTTATGTTATTGATGTTAATTCTATCTCCCACTAGATAGGCAATCATCTCCAGGGAGAAATTTATATTAGATTTACCATTAAGTACCACCTTATCAATCTTTTACATGCCCACATTTGTGCAAATAAGTAAAGAAGCTATGTAATTTCTTATGCAAGTCATTTTTTACGATTGAAGGAAAAAAGGCATTAACTGGGACTACTGCCTTAGATGAGCCAATATATACAATGATGACTCTATCAATCATAAAGTTTATAGGAATGACTGAATAAATCAACACAAAATAGAAAAATATTTGTAATGTAAAATAAGTGATAACTAGTCCTGAGATTCTCTATTAACACTGGTGATTGCAATAGCACTTTTTTTATTATTAATGTCTAAATTAATTTTAATATTCAATATTGAATATTCCAAAATTGCTGATCACATTCAAATTTTAAAAAGCTAATAATTTGCATGTATGTGTGTATATTAAAAATTATATTTTATATATAGAAAAACGTTAATGGTTGGGGCTGGTGCTGTGACTTAGTAGGCTAAGCCTCAGGCTATGTTGCCAGCATACCATAGGGATGCCAGTTTGACTCCTGGTTGCTTCTCTTCCAATCCAGCTTTCTATTATGGCCTGTGAAAGTAGTGGAAGATGGCCCAAGTGCTTGAACCCCTCTACCCACAAGGGGGATCTGAAAGAATTTCCTGGCTCCTGGCTTCAGATTGGCCCAGCTCCAACCACTGTGGTAATTTGGGGAGTGAACCAGCAGGTGGAAGACCTTTCTCTGTCTTTCCCTCTCTCTGTCTGTAACTCTACCTCTTACATAAATAAAAATGGTAGATCTCATTTGTGTACTGATATAATTGTAGATAATTTCCTTTAACATACCAGTGCTTTCCTATATCTTCCAATGACTCATAATGATGTTTATTACTTTTAAAACATAAAACTAAGTGATAACTATTATTAGAAAAAGTCTATAATAACCTATAATTCAAGAGTTACCCTAATAGGAAATATATTATACAGGAGTTGTAATCATATTTTCTTTTACTTAAAAAGGAAGAGATTTGGGGCTGGTATTGTGGTATAGTGGGTAAAGCTGCTGCCTGAGATGCTGGCAACACATATGGGCACTGGCTTGAGTCCTGGCTGCTCAACTTCTGGTCTAACTCCTTGCTAATGCACTTGGAAAAGCAGAAGAGGATGGCCCATGTGCTTGGGCCCCTGCACCCATGTGGGAGAAACAAAAGAAGCTCTTGGCTCCTAGCTTAGGCCTGGCACAGCCCTTGCTGTTGAAGTCATTTGAGCAGTGATCCAAAGGATGGAAGATCTCTAACTCTCTTTCAAATATAAAATAATATAAAATAAAATAAATCATAAAGAAAGGGTAGAAAATCTAATATATATATATATATATATATATATATAACTTATGAGCAACTACTGAGGACATGTCAAATTTAAATTATAGAACTTTGCAATTAATAGAGATATTGTTATCTTAATCAGTACAAAAATCTTTGGAATTTCAGAATTGTGTAGGAGAGTATAGTTGGCCTTTATATTGCAAATACATTGTTTAATAGCTTGAATATTTTAAATGTATGTTCTCATATAGTGCTGTCTTTATAAATAGGAAAGTAAAAGCTCAAATTAGAGCAAAATCTAGGCTCCCATTTCACAAAAGAGAAAAATATCCCATTGGTTTCCAGATAGACTTTAGGCGACAAAACACCAAAGTGAGACCTTCCATTATTTTACTCTGATTTATCACAGAAAGAGACAGAAGATGAAAACAGCTCACCAAAAGCTAAAATTTTCACTTCAGAATGTTTTGAAAACAAAAAAAGAGAAATTATTACTTAAGCAGAAGTCTTAAAAATGAAGATATAATGGAACCAAAAAAAAGGACTTAGATCACATAACTTAGAATTTTGTGAGGAACCTGAAATTCTTGGTTATAGCACTAACTTTATTATTAAATACATATTTTCACTGATTCATTTTATGACATTGTTTCTCTTTAACCAGAAACATTAATATCCTAGAGTCACCATCCATCAAAACTGAAAAATAATTTAATAAGAAATTATCACACAATTTGTCTCACAGTGTTGGTAGTATAGTTACCATAGCCCTAAAAGAAATCATAGTTACATTATAGCCTATTGAGAAAGGTGAAGAAGAGAAATTAAAATGTTATAAAAAGGCTTTTGTTTTCACTTAAGCTATAATGCCATGAGGCAAACCAACTCCTCCATCGATAACAATGAGAAAAACCAGATACAATATTTTAAAAAATAGAACCTTGAAGACATTGAGACATTCAAGGCAACCAGAATCCAAGGAACCAGGAAGTCAGAAGGAAGAGAACTACAAGTAGGTAAACAATCTTCAGGCTACTTTTCCCATTGGACATATGATGATTCTTAATACAGAACAACAGACTGAGAATCCAGCAGATCTTAATCAAGAGGCAAAGAAGCAAGAAAAACTTTAGACATGGAAAATTTGAGTTCAAGTCTTCCAGGTTAGCCAGGATGTGAGAAGCCAAGATTCTGAAGAAAGGGAGGGAAAAACAATGAGACCAACACTTGCTGGTTTCCTTGGGAGAAAAATTTGCAAACTTAGGCTGTACAAAGAAAGGAGACAAAACATAGCAGAAAGCTGCTGAAAATCAGAATGAAGTTTTTGGAGGTTTCACAGTCCCAGTCAATCACATTCGGATTACATTCATTCTTAGGATGAGGGGGCCCAAGCAAGCCATCAACATGGATTGCTATACTGTTAAGACAGGATACAACAGGGGGTGCAGAACAATTCTTATAAAACTAAAATTCACACTTAATGCTACTTCAGTCCATAATTGCCTCATAGCACAAAGGAAAAACATAGGGAAATGTGAATAAGTGTAGGTGTTCCCTGATTCGCAATAGTTCCACTTACCATTGGTGGACTTTAGGGTGATGTAAAAGTGATTTTCGTTCAGTAAAAACTGTACCTTAATTTTGATCTTTTCCAGGCTAGGATGGTATAGTATGATCCTCTCTCATGATGCTGGGCAGCAGTGAGCCACAGCTTCCAATCATCCCTATCATGCAGTCATGAGAATAAACCACTGACATTCTACCATGTACTGTATTGCCATAATATTTTGGGTATATATTTGGGTAAATTAATGCATCCCACTATCTACACATTATCTAACTGTGTGCACACATGAGATATTCAACACTCTATTGTAAAATAAGCTTTGTGTTAGATTATTTTGTTCAAATTTGGGCTAATGTTAAGTGTTCTGAGAATGTTTGAGATAGGCTAGACAAAGCAATTACGCTTGGTAGCTTAGGTTTATAAACTACCTGCATTTTCAACTTATAAAATCTTCAATTTACAGGGGTTTAATAGGCCATAATCCATGAATCAAGAAATAAAGATTAGTGCTGCAAAACAGTAGCATTAATGTAAAATCAAGGTATAAAACGTGTGTGGAATTAAAATGCAGGAGAAAAAAGTAAGAAATTGACACATGACAGATACAATAAATGACAAATACATGACAAATACAAATGCATGACAAATACAAATGTTTTATAAGCCTTGCCTTGTTTGTAAAGGATTAAATCCACTAATTTATTATAGATCATAAAAGATTAGTAAATTCATTTCTGTAATCTCTTGGGTTATTATAAAAAGAATAATAAAAGAATGGAAAATCAACAAATAAATAGCATGGGCATTGAAAATTAAAATATTAGATTTATCAAAAGATGGGAAGAAATAACAACATAAATCCAGTGAGACAAGTATAAAATAGTGAAATTCTAGAGATAGATATGATTTTGTTAGCAGCTCATCCAATGGAAATGAGCTGTATATCCTAATTAACAGGCAAATATTGTCAGACTGCCTGCCGTGCAGCTTATGAGAAATACACCTTAAACACAACACACAAAAAGCTGAAAATCAAGGAATGGAAAATTACATATCCTGCAAATGCTAACCCAAAGTAGAAGAGCCTACGCATACCAATATCTGACAAAGCAGGCTGCATACCTAGTAGACTATAGAAAGGAAGAAAGAGGAGGATTGATATCAGAAATTCAAGGGTCAATGAATATTTGATAATAGCTCAATATATTTTCCCTTGTCAGCATGTTTGAACAGAAACAGAAAAAAAAAGGGGGGAGGCTGGCACCATGGCTCACTTGGCTAATCCTCCGCCTGTGGTGCTGGCACTCTGGGTTCTAGTCCCAGTTGGGGCACCAGTTCTGTCCTGGTTGCTCCCCTTCCAGTCCCAGCTCTCTGCTGTGGCCCAGGAAGGCAGTGGAGGATGGCCCAAGTGCTAGGGCCCTGCAACCGCATGGGAGACCAAGAGGAAGCACCTGGCTCCTGGCTTCAGATCGGCGCAGCGCGCTGGCTGTGGCAGACATTTGGGGGGTGAACCAACAGAAGGAAGACGTTTCTCTTTGTCTCTCTCTCTCACTATTTATAACTCTCTCTCTGTCTCTTTTTCTCACTGTCTAACTCTGCCTGTCAAAAAAAAAAAAGAAACAGAAAAAAAACTTAATGAAATTAAATATCTGCTCATTACAAAATTTCTTAGAAACATGGAGTAAAAGGAAATATCCTCAATGATACATTAATGGAATCTATGTAAAAACTTTTGTCATAAAAATGATACAGTTTTAATTAATGACAGCAATGTTCTCTAGACCTTTTATGGACAAAGCAATCACAAAAAAAGAGCAGACTTGGAATATTTACATGATATGGTTTTAACTTAGTATTAGATTATCTTGAGTAGATTCCACAAACAAGACAGAATGGTATTTGCAGATATATAGACAGATACATGAATGAAACAGAATAAATGATTCATAATTGGGGTTACACATGCATGTTCAGTTGAATTTGAATGAAAAGTACCAATGTCATCGAATGCTTTTTTTTTTTCAAATTGAGCTTGGAAAACTGTCCTTTAATTAAGAAAAGATGCAAAGAACATCTGTCCATTACTTTATGGACTGAACTTTGAATCTCCCCACAACTCAAATGTTGAAATCCTAATCTAAAATGTGATGATATTAGCAGGTGGGGTTCTTGGCGCTCTTGAGAGGTAATTAGGTCATGCAGGTAGAATTTTCATGAATGATATTGCTGCTTTTATAAGCATCCTAAGAACTTTCAAGTTTCTCTTTCTTCCATGTGAGAATACAGATAGCCTGCTTCCCAGAAGACAGCCGTCCCCAGAACCCACCTATGTCAGCAACCCAATCTCAGACTTTTGGGCTCCAGAACTGTGAGAAATAAATTTCTGTCTTTTATAAGCCCCCTGGCTTATGGTACTTTATTATAGTAGATTTTACTAAGACACATAAAAGTTACTTAATGTGCACTAAATGTAAAAGTCAAATTATAAAGACATGTTGAATGTGAAAGTCAAAACCATAAAGTTCCTAGAAGAAAACAGAATATCTTTTTGACCTGGGATAGGAAAAGATTTTTTATACTAAATATAAACAGCACCAACTATAAAAGAAAAATTGAATAAAATGCATTTCATTGAAATTTAAAGCCTCCATTCATTGAAAGATGCCATCTTAAAAATGAAAAGTCAAAGACTGGGAAAAGATATTTACAATACATATGTGTAACAAAGAATATGTAGATTATAAAATCAATAATAAAGAATTAGCTTAAATAAGAGCACCTATTAACCACAAATAAGCAAATTAAAAGACTCTCAAGATTATTCACCATCAGAATACAAGTGAAAAGTTGTTAAATACCTTTACACACCCATTTGAATGGCTAAAATGTAGGACTATCAACACTAAATAGATCTCATCCATTCTTCATAGATGTTAAAAACAGCAAAGCCATTGTTGAAACGTGTTTTGGCAGTTTCTTCTAACATACATCTGTCCTATCATACAGCAATTCTATTCCTATGCATATTTGTATAACTACACCAAACAAAGGTATATATCCAAATTGATTTAGCTGTATTTTTCACAATGAGACTTGAAAACAGCCCATGTAATCAACAACAGGAAAACAAACATTTTATATTCAAATAATGGAACATAACCCAGCAACTAAGAGGAGTAAACTACTGATAGATACAAGAACACGGATGAATCTCATGCTGAATCAAAGAACAGCAAAATAAATAAAATCTGCAGTCTGGTTCTATTTTTATGAAGTTTAAGAATAGGGAAGACTGGGGCCCATGCTGTGGCATAGCAGGTAAAGCTGCCACCTGCAGTGACAGCATCCCATATGGGCACCAGTTCGAGACCTGGCACTCCACTTCAAATCCAGCTCTCTACTATGGCCTGTCAAAGTAGTAGAAGATGCCCCACGTCCTTGGGCCCATGTGGGGGACCAGGAGGAGACTCCTGGCTCCTGGATCCTGGCTCCAGCCATTGCAGCCATTTGGGAGTGAACCATCAGATGGAAGACCTCTGTCTCTCTCCCTCCCTCTCTCTCTCTCTCTCTCCCTCTCTTTCTCTCTCTCTTTCAAATAAATAAATTGATCTTTAAAAAATAATAGGGAAGACTAATCTATGAGAAAGGAGATTAATTGATAGAAATGAGAACAGTGGTTGTCCCTAGTTGGAAAGGGGGATATGCACAGGTGGGAACTTCCTAGGTTGATAACAAAGCTCTACATCTTGATCATATGCTCTAACCATGGCTGCGTTACCCTTTGTAGAAAATATGATTAAACATTTATGCACATTACTGTATGTATTTGTGCTTCAATAAAAAGATTATGAGGGGAAAGAATAAAAGTATCCAAGAGAACATGTAACATACTGAAGCATGTCAAAGAAAATTGGTTATGTTAAAATTAGGAATTCTTGCAGAAGAAAACCAAAGGAACACAATCAATACAAACACTATAATTCAACAAAATTTTCTTAAAATTTGAAAAGATTTGTAACCACACATTGAAAGAGAACATCATGAAGCTGAGAAAATTGAATCGGACCAATCAACACCAATAAATATTCTAACAAAATCACTACGATTTATAGAAAAATAAACATCATAAAAGTCTAAGAAGGAAAATGCTTTATAATGAAAAACAGATTATCATCAAAACTTTGTACAACAAAGCTTTATACAAAATCTAAATCAAACAACAATTTGAAGCCACTTAAGCAAAAAATAATTGTGCACCCTGAAACGACTTTTGAAATCAAGGTTATAGCTAAAATATCTTCAACAAGAAAAACCAAAGTGAATATTATTTCCATGAGCTTTCTTCCCTTGAGAAGACTACTCTAGAACAAGCTTTTAGGCTTCAGGTGACTAAAATAACTACAGAGATATCATCATGCGTGAAGGTAAGCATTAAACATATCCTGAAATGTACAATTAAAGCTAAATGAGAGTTACGCAAAAGAAATTATGGTATGTAATGACTACATACTCAGATAAAATGTAGATATAGCACAACTACCTAAAAAGGGACTTAGACAATGATGACATATTTTAATTCTGTTGTCTCATGCTTTCTTGGTAGCTAGTATTTCTACTGTTGGAGAAACTCAATCACAACTCATGGATTGTCATGTACTATACACATACTTTCTCCAGCAGTAGAAATACTAGCAACCAAGAAAGCATGAGACAACAGAATTAAAATACGTCATCAATGTCTATTATTCCACAATAATCATACAAGCAATCTTGAATAACTACCAATACTTTCATTGCCAACTCATTACCCAGAACACTTAGGATACTATTTGCATCTGGTTTCCCATCTCTCCCTTTTTAGGTAGTTGTGCTATATCTACATTTTATCTGAGTATGTAGTCATTACATACCATAATTTCTTTTGCATAACTCTCATTTAACTTTAATTGTATATTTCAGGATATGTTTAATGCTTACCTTCACTCATGATAATATCTCTGTAGTTATTTTAGTCACCTGAAGCTTAAAAGCTTGTTCTAGAGTAGTCTTCTCAAGGGAAGAAAGCTCATGGAAACAATAAACTATTGAAATCTTTACGTAATATGTACTAAACTGATCTTCTGTGTATAAAGAGAATTCAAAATGAATCTTGATGTGAATGCAAGGGGAGAGGGAGCGGGAAAGGGGAGGGTAGCGGGTGAGAGGGAAGTTATGGGGGGGAGCCATTGTAATCTATAAGCTGTATTTTGGAAATTTATATTCTTTAAATAAAAGCTTTATAAAAAATTTACCAACAAAATAATTCACTATAGTAGAAGAATATGATGCACATGAATACAGTATGTTCATTGGTAGACTGGTAAGTTGAATATAAGTACTGCTATAGCAATAAAGAAGCTGAACTCTGTAAAAAAAAAAAAAGTAAATGTGAAAAACATAGTGTGCTGTCACAGCCACACAGAGCACACATTTCTAAAGAGAAGTCTCTAGGAAACATCAGGATGTGGAAATCAGTTTTGCAGCCATCTTTCCCATCACTCACACCCCCAGTCAATACCAAGGGTATGACTCATTTTGTCTGCTCAATCAGAATGGTATATCATCAGGGTAAGACAAATAGGTTCTGGCCAGTGTTCTGTGGAATAAGCTAAGCAGGGTTCTTGCTGATTTTCCTCTATTCCATTCAACTGCTATTTCTGTGAGGACACGGACCATACTGTTTTCTTCATCAATAAATTGCCCATAGTTTGTAAATATTATCTTCTCCACATGTTTTTAAACAAAGGTCTGGGTTACAGAAACTGTACTGAAATGAATACTGTTTACAATAAGACACTACCAGAATCAAAAGGCTAAAGTCACAGAGAAAGCTAGGAGGCATCCCTTCTCCTTCATTGCCCTCAACCCAGCCCTACCATAATAATTTCTTTTATTGTATTTTCCTCATTTAGGTATAGTTATTTTCTCTTTGTTAACACCTTTTCTGTTTTCCATTCCAAATACAACTAGGCCAAATATACAAGGAGAAAATGATATTATTCCCAGGCAGATTTACTAGAAGCAAACGTAATGGAAAATTAGTTTAAAGATAAGGTTATGTTGGTGCAAAAGTTTCTGAAATCCATGCACATGAGGAAAATTCATGAATAACGTGTATTCTGAAAAAAAAAAACTGCATGAATGTCAAAAAATATTACATCAAAATAAAGATATTTGAACTTCAATTTTTCATTAACTTTTTGAAGTACCTTTGAATTCTAATAACTAGAAAAAGAGAAAGAAAGGTATTTCTCATCTTATTGATTTCTTTTTTACATTGAAAAGTCTTTGGAAATTATTATCAATTCCATTTTCATTACAACTGTTCTGCCAAAATTGTTTTCTACAATCTCAGTTTTCCTTGCTTCATTTTTCTTGTTTTCTTTTTGAGATAACATGTTTTTAATTTGCATTATAGTCAAAGGCTTAATGCATCACTAAATGAAGAGTTCAATAAATAATAAATAAAATGACCACAGTTCAGCAGGAATCCAGGCAAGGGCTATAAATAATAACCAACTGAAAAAAATATCTATTTCACTCACATGCTATAAATTTTAAAATAGTCACAGACCATTAGTTGTTTCACAGAACCTTTATCCATGTCATCTAGGGACTGGGCCTCATTTTATTAACAGCCAGGTCCTCATATATCTTGAAATTCATCTGCATAGAGATATTAAGGTACCTTCAATTATGGAAGATTTCTCTTAACCTTTAAATTAAAGCAAAATTATGGAAATATCTTTCAGTTAACTTGATTAAATGTGCATTGATTTTCTTTTTCTGCTCTATTAACCAGTTTTAACAATGCTCAGAACCAATATTTTACTGTTGGCCACAACTCATATGACATTTTAATTAATTCAGAAGAAAATGTCATAGTGGTCCATTTTCCTTATAAAACAAAACAAAACACCAACTAAATAAACTTTATTTCTCTTTTTCATCCTGAGGCAATGGAGAAACTTTTATAGATAGGAATCTATGTAAAAGTAGCAAAGATATGGCCTTGATTTTTACCATTAATTGACTATACATCTCAAACCTTTATAATAAATGCTGTATTTGAGCTATGGCACGTTCTACCACACACCCCATTTACAACTCATCTTTTTGTGTCAGATAGAACCAAGGGTACAGGGAATTGAGATATCTTCCTTGAGTAGGTGGACCTGTAACAACATATACACTTGTAAATAGTGAAATGGTTATCCTTAGACTTCTGTGAGTGCTTGAGAAATGGAGAAAGAAGGCCTTTAAGTGGGAAATGAACAAGGCATCTAGAAAGACAGGAGGTAAGAGACTTAGAAACCTTTTATTCAGGAGCTCTGTCCTTTATAAGCCTTCAAAGCATTCTGAACCCTGTAACATGAGCTACCTGATAGTATTCCTTATATTAATTATATTAAGTATCCCACCTTTTTTTGCTTGGGCTAGTTTAAGTTGGCACCTATATACTGAAGTCAAAGAGTTCTAATTAATAAGACTCCAGATTCTGTTCCTGTGATCAAAGCTTCCAAACTCACTGGTACTTTTTTTTGTTTCTTTAATTCTATAAACTGTAAAATGCTCTTCAACTGGTTTTATAAGAATGTTGATCACATGGTAAGCTTCTCTTTTGAGTAGATAATACTTTATACAGGGCACAAAGACAACAGATGGAGTGCAAATGACCTCATCCTTCTTCACTTATGGCCAAATTTGGTTAAGTTGCCAAGCCATGTCAAACAGGTGTCCTTACATACATCTCACATGGAGTTACACTTGTCTCTACTTTCAACAGACATTCAACTACTCTACCTAACATGAACACAATGAGCTGATAATAACCATACCTATCTTTACTTTCTGGAACTTGACTCAAAGGTGAAATAAAGAGCTTTGTGTTAGTATACAAGTTCCCATATACCTTCTAATATTTTCATAAATTTAATGTCACTAGCTAACAACAATTACAGAGTTGTTACAAAACAGGTGTTGTACTATATTCTCTACATTTTCTCATTTAATCTTCTGAACAGTGCCTTTGAGGTAGGTACCATTATGATTCTATTTTTGTAACTGAAATACTCATAGCCTGGGGAAAAAAATTATTACTCAATAGATATCTACACTGAATTGAATGCTTGTGCCCTGCCCCCAAATTCATATGTTCAAGTCCTACCCTAATGTGATGTTATTGGGGGGAATGGTCTTTGGGAGGTGATTAAATCATGAAGGTAGAGCTCATGAATGAGATCAGTGCCCTCATACAAATATAAGAAAGAAGTTCGCTCTCTAGGCTGTCTGTCATTTGAGGATACAATGGAAAGATGGTTGCCTCAAAACCAGATGATGGCCCTCACCAGGACCCTGAAATGCTGATACCCTTATCTCAGACTAACCAGCCTCCAGAAGGGTGAGAAATAAATTTCTACTGTTCAATTCACCCTGACTATGATAATATCTGGCTGAAGTTACCCATCCACATGAAGTATCACATTAGACTGGTGTTATCATTTCATGTACTCACTTTTCTTGTAACAATATATGATACCAATAAACTATTAACCCTGTGGGGGCGAGTTCTGTGTCTTATTCCTCTCATTTGATGAAGATACAGGGAGCTCTTAAGTGATATTGTGGAAATAGTGATTTATTCCCATTTCTTTTTCTTATGAAAACAGCCTTCAGCTTTCTGAGCATGTATTTCTTTATTTGCACAATGGTATGATGAATGTAACTGTCTTGAGCCATTATGGATAATCATGTGAGAACATTTCAGAATTCAGTTTAGAAACTACACATTAGTATCATATGAGAATGAAATATTATTTGAGTACTTGAATATGTGTTGGTCACACAAGCTTTTTGAAATTGAAAGAAATGTAGATGTGATCTTTAGTCAAAAAGAATCCCATTCTCTTTGAAGCTATAGCATCATCTGTGCCTATAGTCTCAGTTTAGTATCTAAAATAGATGAATATTGGAAGAAGTTATCGCTGTGTAACTTGCAGAATGAGTGTGTTTTTTACAAAAGAAAAAAAATAAGTAAATGATGGTGATTGGGAATTTGATGCACCAAGTAGGGAGCAAATTGTGCCTTTTCTGCTGTCCTGAAGTCATTCACCCTCTCTGCATGTGAGCCTATGGCCTCTCCAGTTGGTCATGCATGACAACATCCTCCTCCAAACACAATTTGCTGACTAAGCTATGTGCATTCTAAACTATGCCTAACGTGCCTTTAGGTGATGATGAAGCTTCGTGCCTTTCAAGGGGTGAAAGCATTTGGCCTTGTTTTCAGAGGACGCAAAGCTTTACCCCAAATCAGATATCTTCATGTTGGCAGCGTAGGAGCGATCCAAGGATCTCCAGTCCTTTTCAGTAGCTATGGAACAAATGTGCCTCCTTCATCTCAACTGATTCTGTCTCAGAATACACAGCGCCCTTCTCTAAACAGCCCCTAATTTAATAGGCAGAGCATCCTTCAGGCAACCAATAATTCTAGAAAAGCACTATTTATTTGCAAGGTTTTCTCTCATTTGTCTTCAAATGTTATATTTAATACTTTAAGTCCAGAGACCTGCAAAAATCAGTAGTAAGATTTCTAATTTTGGATTTTAATTCTAATTCTTGTAAGTTCAATCCTGATTTTTTCTTGTTTTGAGCATTACATAATAGCTAAGTAAGAACTAGTGTCAATCACACACGTCATGTACTTTAGAGTTGACACTTCATTGTCACAGTTGTCAGTTTGAGGCAAATGGCTCCAGTGCAATGGCACAGGACTTGATCAGACTCCCAGCATAAATCACAGGATCTCTTTTATATCTTCACATTTTCTTTTCCCATTGGATCTTTTCTCAGATATTATAAACCTGCTTAAAATTTTCTTCTACCAAACCATCCTTCCCTCCTTCAACCTCCTTCTACACAGTCTAAGCTTCTCACTTGCTTTAATGCCAAACTTCTCAACTTATTACAATATAGCTTACTATGATATTTCCAGTGAAACTGTTTAAGGCTAACCACAAGTCATTGGTAATTCAGTTTTGGATTCCAAATTCTATCCTGTTGAAACACTCTGTTATGGATTGAATATTTGAGTCTGCCTGCTGCCCCCAAATTCATGTGCTGAAGCCTTAAATCCCAGTGAGCCTGTATTTGGAGATGGAGTCTTTAGGTAATTAGAGAATAAGATTGTGGTGAGGTCATAGACATAGGACCTCTAGTCTAGTATGTGATTGGTGTCCTTAGAGGGAAGGCACACGAGCAACCAAGCACGCTCATTCTCATTGTCTCTCTCTCTCCATACAAATAAGACATCATGTGGCCATATAGCAAGAATGTAGCTATTTGCAACCCAAGAAGAAAATCCTCACCAGAAATTAACTGTGCTTGCAATTGGATCTCAGACTTCCAGCCTCCAGAACTGTGAGAGAATAAATGACTGTTGAGTAAACCACCAAGTCTGTGATACTTTTAATGGAAGCCCGAGCAGATGAAAAGGATACCATGTCTCCCTTAGTTTGGGTGAGGCTTTATCCTCTTACTTCCCCCATTCTTTCTGATTACTTTTGCCTACTAGCCTCAGACTCTCCATCTTTATCTTATCTCTGAAGTGAAAGTGTTCTCTAATGTTTACCCTTCTATTTTTTTCCTTCTTGATTATGAAAAGCACTCTGAAAACTGAGCCTAGTATCAAGAGTTTGCCTGGACCCTTCTTTTGAGCTCAGACTTCATTCTCGAAGAAACTTGTGGCTTGTATGCCATTGTCATTCTTTCTTTATTGGGGGGAGGGGGGCGGGAGAAAGAGAGAGACAGAGAGAGAGAGAGAGAGAGCGCATTAGCATCTGTAGGTTCATTCCCCAAATCTTTGCAATGGCTCCTCCCTTCCCTTCTTCTTCTTTTCCTTTCCTTCTCATTTATTTTCCCCCTCCTCCTCCAATTTCTCCTCTCTTCCTCCTCCTCTTTTTACACTCTGTCTCTTTCTCTCCTGTTTTTCTCATATTTGGTTATCAAATTAGCCTTTTTTCTTCTCAGAAGGCAACATATCTAATAAAATTATCCTGTGTGCTACATACAAAGACAGGCTCTGTCTTAATAATTCTTGGCTATCTTAGGTAGAAATATTTGGGTTAGAAAGAAATGTTATATGTATTTCAAAGGAATAGAAAATTTTAGGTTGCAACTACAGTTTATTAATTAAAAAACTTATTTCTGGTTCAAGTGCCAGAGTACTTGAGTTCAAACACAAATTTCTCCATCTGCTATCTGTGTGACCTTGGTCAAATCTTCAGTTCCCTTTCTGGAAAGTTTGCACAATGGTTGGACCATAATTTTATGGGTTCTAAATCACTAAGTCTGAAATGTAGTTCATCAACAGCTTCCCTAACTCTTGTATCTCCTACTTGGTTTATAGTAGTTGTATTTTTTCAATCACCCAGCCACAAAATATAAAAGCCCTGTTTTCCTTTTTCTTTCTACTCAGTTCTAATGTACCAAGCTTAGAAACCTTTTTCATAAGTATACCCTGGGTTCAGCTTTCATTACATTGCTCTAGCTTATGGATTTTATTTTTTTCATTTTAAAAGTTAAGAATTTACATTGTGGGGGGGTGTTGTGGCATAGTGGGTAAAACTGCCACCTGTGGCATCAGTTTGGTCCTGGCTGCTCCACTTCCAATCTGGCTCCCTGCAGGTACACCTAAGAAAGGAGCAGAAGATGGTCCAAATCCTTGGGCCCCTGCACCCACAAAGGAGACCTAGAGGAAGTTCTTGACTCCTGGATTTGGCCCATCTAAGCTCTGGCCGTTGAGGTTATTTAGGGATTGAACCAGTGGATGAAGATTTCTCTCTGTCTCTGCATCTCTCTTTGTAACTCTGACATTCACATAGATAGATAGCTCTAAAAAGAAAAAGACAAATTTAAATTCTTTTAACTACTCTTGCCAGACTTGAGTATTTCACCATTCAAATACATTAAAACAACAACTATAGAAATTAGAGGTGTCAGAAGCAATTACACCTCAGTTAATTTTCCAGGATAGGATTATGTCTAAAAGGACTTCTAACTATAAATAGCTCAAGTAAGTCAAGCACCCAATTTATTGTTTAAATTCCTCCTCATTAATATGTAAGACAACATAAAGCAAGTGCCAAAACAATTGGTTGTGTCAGATTTTTGGTTATGGATGAAACAAAAACTTGAAGCAAACTTTGCAAAAATAGGCATGCAATATCACTCCTCCGTCGTATCTTGGAAGCAGCCTATCACGAAAATGTTGTCAGACTTGTAACTCCTCAGAACAATATTCCAACGGATATATCAGTTGGAAGCTCTTCATTACAGCATCTGTTCTGTGTTTATAGCTGCACATGCAGCCTGCTGAACACGCTCAGTGCACCATAAACGTAAGAACTGCACATCCAGAATGATAATAAACTCATTGGGCGATGTGTTCTCTGGAGTTTTCAGTTCCTTGCTTTAGTTGGCAAAACTCTGTTATTTCTTATTGCTGTATATAAAATATTAGATTGTTTGTGATTTTCACAAATTTGGAGATAAACCAGGAAAACAAAATGGCAACAAAAAAGGTAAAAACATAGGCATTGAGCTTATTATTATATTCTAAATGTATAGATTTATAGACAGTGACACAGAAGTAACAGCAGAATGAATGAGAAAAATGATTAAACAATTGAATAGGTTATCTAGAAATTTAACCCCAAATATCCTCTGTGGGTCAACTCAATTGCCTAGTGCACATTGAAGAAGCTCCATATTTTAGTAAGAAAGCTGCATGCTATAATTGTTAACTAGAAATATATTATGATAATCTGATAATCTTGATATATTACAGCTAAATAATTCACACAATTTACTAGTGAATCCAACATTTCTAGACAACCAAAGCTGTTAATTTGATCCAAGCTGATTTTCTCTCAAAAACAATATCTCAGATTAAATTAATTTATAAATTCATAACAGTGAAAGGAATTATCAGAGTAAAAGGAAAGCCATCAAGGTATGGGAATGTACAATAATGCCTTGCGTTTGGAGAAGTGCTAAGCATGGCTAGCAAAACACAAGGTAATTCTGAATTGCCCCAGCAGTGAGCACTGAATACATTCTTTAGTCATGGTTCTCTTGGATAGGTGTCCCTATCCAACTATACATAGAATCACAGAGAGAGCTTCTAAAATAGCATATTCCTGGGCACCAACACAAGATATCTTGATCCTATAGTTTGCCTCTTTTCATTAAATGGTTAGAAGAACAGCTTTCACAAATGACTCATGACTGAAAATCACATGGAAGTTTCTGAAGAACTAAAATAAATGCAGAAAAGTTAGAAATACAGAGCTGGATTGGGGGATTGTGGAATGGAACACTCAGAAAACCAAATGTGATGCTGTAAAGGGAGTGTCTTTTGTCCCACAAACATCCCAATTTAAAGAGTGTCTTCTTTCTTTTCATTTTGTTTCCTCTCATTCCATCCCCATAATGAAAATTGTTATGATGCCATTTGACATCTGGACTCTGTGGATAACTGTCTGTTTATTCCCCCTCTCATTTGATGGCACTGTTGTTTTGCTTTAATGCTTGCTGGTAACTCCAAAACAGGAAGTATCACTGAGGGTACAGTGGCTAGCATGAAAAATCAGGGTAAGGGAAAAAATATGACTAAGCAATTTGTATGATTAGCATGATATGAAAATTTTCAGTTATGCAGCAAGAGGTAGGCATCAATTATTGTCTTTCACCCTAACATTGACAAAACTTAGCATATCTTTACTTGAAATAATAGTAACTTTATCAATTTCAAAGATACATTTTCCCAAAGATTTTCTCATTCATCCTCAAATTTAATTCCTGTAAAAGCTGCCTGTATTTCTGCTTGACAAATAAGGATATAAAACTACGAATTTTAAAACATTAAGATTTTTTGACACATGATAGGATATGAAATGTCATACCAGTTAAGACCAAGGCAAATAATGGCTAAGCAGAATTCATTTAAAAGTCACAAAAATTCAAAAGAGCTTAGTTTCCACAACCTACAAAATGAGGAAAAATAACATTCATTCCTCTTTTCTTTGCTGATGGGTTCAGGTGGATGGAATAGCTATAAATTGACATATTTAGTCTAATTATTATTATTAAAAGCATTCACTTTCAAGGGACTATTTCCAAGAGTAAAACTCAAAATTCTAGTGTGAAAAGTTGTTTACTTTTGGTAATTCTATTACCTTCAGAAATTCAAGTATCCATGGCATTTTAAAAATTGTACATGTTACATGAAATTTGTTTTCATGGGTTCCTGAAAGAGATTACATATGCAGACTTTAGCACATGTTTCTTCTCAAAACAGAATCAGGGAAAATATTGGAGTGTTTATTATCCAATCTACTCAGAATAATTCCCAGAATAGAAATCATCTGGACCTTGATGCTCACAATGACTCTCAAGTTTGGGGACTCATCTCCTTTATTTGGTTTCTTATTTCTTTGAATGATTTGTTACTAGGAAACCACTGTGATCATGACCCTGAGTAATAGTAGCTGAATTCTGGGTGGTGTCATGGTATATCAGGTTAAGCCACCACCTGATTGCCAGTGTGTATCCTGGCTGCTCCACTTCCAATCCAGCTCCCTGCTAATGGCCTGGGAAAGCAGTGAAAAATATCCCAAGTTTGGGGGCCTCTACCACCTACATGGGAGACCTGGAAGAAGCTCCTGGCTTCAGCCTAGCCCAGCATCATCCATTGCCCATTGCAGCCATCTGTGGAGTGAACCAGCACATGGCAGAGTCTCTCTCTCTCTCTCTCGCTCCCTCCCTGCCTCCCTCCCTCCCTCCCTCCTTCCCGAGCTCCCTCCATCCCTGTCTCCCTCCCTCCCTCTGTGTGTGTATAACTCTGACTTTCAAATAAATAAATATATCTTTAAAAATATCCTAATTCAGGTGTAGCATGGTGTAACATCTTTTACAATACATATTTAAGTTCCATAAATAAGAGCAGCGGTGCCTTATTTCAAGACATACTTGGTACTTGGCTGCATGAACATTTTGAAATGAGAATTTGCCCAAGTGCTTAGTCTCCTTCTCCTCCACATCAAATTAGTAGTGGTGGACTAACAGAATGATAAAAATAAATGGAAAGCCACCTCCAACCATTGCATAATCTAGAACCAGAATTTGTGCTTGCATCTCTGACTAGAACCCAATAGGGTGTGGAAGCTCATGGAGGGGCACCCTTATGAAAGGAAAAATCCCTGGAAGAACTGAAGATGGAGTTTCTAGCAGGAATGAAGATGTGTTCAGCTGGCTGCAGCTTCATGCTCCTTCCTCTCAAAGGAATGAAAGCAAAGTGTTCTTTAGTTCTACACTTACTGCAAAAGAAGGTTAGAAAAGCTTAAGAAAGTAGGAAAAAAGTCATTGGAGTAATAGAGGAAAACCACTTTGAAATGGGGAAGGAAATGGGAGGGAGGGAGAGAAAGAGAGTGAGGAGGAGCAAGGGAAGGGGTAAAGGAAGGAGAAGGGAAGGAAGAGGGACAAACCCAGCTCAGACAACTCACTTGGCATTCCCTGCCCCTGGCTTCTTTCTCCGGAAAATGTTGAGGAAAGTGTTGGAGCGGCAGGGCAGCTTGCCATCGCCAACGTGCATGCGGACTACATCCGAGGTGGTGAAGGCACTGCGGACGTTCCTCTCAGGCTTAGCAATAATGATGTACATCTTTGGAGTGAACATGCACCCCAGGGCCACTGTTACACTGAGGCTCACTGCAAAGCAGGTGGTGATGATCTTGTAGTTGCTCCCAAAGTAAATGGGCACAAAAGCAAGCCAGATGATGCAGGTGGTGTACATGGTGAAGGCGATATATTTGGCCTCATTGAAGTTGGCAGGTACGTTGCGAGTCTTGAAGGCATAGTAGGTACAGCTCATGATGAGGAGTCCATTGTAGCCCAAAGGGGCCACCACACCCAGGTTGCTGGTATTGCAAATAAGGTAGACTTCCTTGATGCTTGGGTAGGATAGAATGGGCATGGGGGGCTCCATGATGATCAGGGTTACCACAAGGGTTAGCTGCACACTAATCAGAATTGAAGCAATGATCACTTGGGCCCAGGCACTCATAAACCTAGGCTTCCGTGTACAGATCTTCTTCTTGCTGCCAGCCAGAATGCGTGCAATGCGATTGGTTTTGGTCACCAAGGCAGAGTAGCACATGGCAGAGGAGAGGCCAACCAGGAGGCGCTGGAGGTAGCAGGATGTGGTAGTAGGTTTAGCAATGAGAGTGAAAGGGCACACGTAGCCTAGGAAGATGCCAGCCAGGATGATGTAGCAGAGCTCCCGACTGGAAGATTTGACCACAGGAGTGTCTCGGTATAGCACAAAGATGAGAGTAACAAACAGGGTAACCAAGATGCCCAGGCAAGAAAAGGCGATGGCTATGATTGATTCTATGTTGCTCCATTCAAGATAGCGGACAGGAATGGGCTCACAGCCTGTGATAGGAAAGAAAGTCATTGAAACATGAATTCAAGATTTCTGTTGAGTAATAATGACATACTGGGGCTGGCATTGTGGAGCCATAGGTTAAGCTGCCACCTGCCAACACAAGCATCACATTTGAGCACTGGTTCAAGTACTGGCTGCTCCACTTCTGCTCAGCTCCCTGCTGATGCACCTGGGAAAGCATTGGAAGATGGCTCGATTTCTTGGGCCCCTGTCACTCGTGTGAGAGATCCAGATGGAATTCCTGGCTCCTGATTTTGGCTTGACCAAAACCTGACTGTTGCAGCCTTTTGGAGAGTGAATCAATCCCCCCCCCCCCCCGATAACTCTGCCTTTCAGAAACATACATAAATCTTTTAAAAAGATGAGTATGTTTATGTCCTTCATGATTTGTTAGTTTCTGCCTCACTATTATGTAAGTAAAGATATACCATTATCCACCCTGGCCAATCATGTCTTGAGATGTAACATCATTATAAGTCTAATATGACATGAACCTATAAAATTATCTTTTGTTTCAACACCAACATCATATTACTATTACTATTTATATTATATTACTATTCCGTGGAGCTCAGTTCTACATTTTTCAGAAAAAGTGAAAAAAAAAAAACTGTTTCCAATGACAGTTGAGTGGTAATAATCTAGTAGACCAAGTCAGAAATAAGCTATAAGCTATCAAACATTTCTTTTCTTGTTGTTGTTGTTTTGTTTTATGCAGCCATCATCCATTCCATAGGCAAATTCAGGTCATAAAACATGTGTTAAGCAAAAATTTAATTTTCATTATTTAGAAGAATCTACATTCTCTTGTTTACCACATAATTCAATATTAATCATTTAAAATCTCTTTTGTTGTAGATGATCTGGGATGATCTGAGTCTAGCATCAGAATATTTCATACAAACATACAAAGAAAGAATGAAATCTCCGCTTATGTATCTCTTGAAAAGAGAGGCTAGCATATGTTCTTGAATGCCTATCTCTTACCTCTAGATGGAGAATAAAATCTGTTTTGCATTTCAGAATAAGAGAAAAAAATTGTTAGCCTCTGGAGACAACCAATTCACAAAGTTTCGTTTTTGGTCTGGGGGTGTATTTCCTAAGTTGTGAAAGCAAAAACATTTTTGTAAATTTAGGAAAAGATTCATTGTTCTGTAGCCATGGCAGCAAGGAAACATGAGAATCTGTTTTGAGCCTATTCAGTTAATTAGCACTAACCTGTCTCAGTGCACATATTTTGCATGACAACCAATTCAGTCTTTGCTTCTAATAAACCAGAAGGTTCTGACAAACTATTTCATTACATCAGTTCCAGACAATCACCAACAGTTTCATGTGAGTAATCACATTTTTTTAAAGATTTATTTATTTGAAAGGCAGAGTTAGAGAGTGAATGGGAGAAACAGAGAGAGAGGTAAAAAGAGAGAGATTGATCTTCCATCTTCTGGTTCACTCCTAAAATGGTCACAACAGCCAGTGCTGGGTCAGATTGAAGCCAGGATCCAAGAGCTTCATCCAGGTCTCCTATTTGGGTGGCAGGTACCCAAGCCCTTAGGTCATCTTCCAATGCTTTCCCAGGCACATTAACAGAGATCTGGATCAGAAGAGGAAAAGCAGGACTTGAACTGGTGCCCATATGGAATGCTGGTGTCAAAGGCAGTAGCTTAACCTGCTAAACCATGATGCCATTTGGTCAAAGACAGTAGCTTAACCTGCTAAACCATGATGCCAGCCCCCAGTAATCACATTTCTACACATGGTGTCAACCAGCTCATGCTCTGAAAGTTTATCAATCCAGAAACTCCACTGTTTCCAAAACCATTCAAGATGAGTATTCTGGCCTAAGAAAATTTATCTGACTTGCGTACCAATCACTTACTATATTAAGCAATAAATGCAACTATTTGGATTTCTTTTGCATTCAGGTAGTTATCCTTTTGTATCCATGGAAGATTGGTTCGCAAGCACACACTCTTGGACTGACATTAATAGCCTCTTTCTTATGTTTCAGGACTTGTTTGCATCTAAGTCTTAACACCTTAATAAAATAATTTTTGCTTCTTAGGTAAAGTTACTCTTTAATCTTAATTTTTTTGTTTCCCTGATATTGATAGATGATAGATATATATAGACAAATAGAAAGAGATAGAAATTATAGATAGATGATTGATTTATTGACTTGGGAGAACAATGACCATTATGGAGAATCATGATATGATAAAATCAATAAATAAAAATATTTAAGAGTAGGAGAAAGCACAAAATAGTCAGTACTCAACTCCTTTAGGAGGCAGGCTGAGACTGCAAAAAACCATTTCAAACTCAAATGAAGTTTTCTCAAGTCTTTCGTAACCTTCTGAAAGCTGCCATCTTTTCATTTCCTGTGCAATTTTATGTAATATTACCTAGGAGTTGCTATGTTCTCAAAGTTTTGATCAGAAACTAATATCATATTATAAACTTTCTAAACCATAAATCATTTCTATAAAGCTGGAATTAACTCTGGCCTAGAGTGAAATTAAGAGCTCTAATTAATGATTTTCCTGAATTTCAGAGATATAGGGCAAAATATTTGCTATGTAATTCTGGATTTTTTTAGATATTAATGTATATTTTACAAATAATTAATTAACTATTAGCTTCTCATGAAGGCGAATGTTACAAAGCAGCACAGTAGAAAAGAGAAGATTTAAATAACCCAGCAGAATAAATTTAAAACATAAAAATAGAAATGCATTACATAAGACACTTTCAGAACTTCTTCTTTATTAAATATTCAAACTTGTAAACTAAAGATGAAATATAAACTTTAAAAATACTTTGAAATAGTTCTGAAGTTTTCCCCACAACAAACAAGAGGACCATACCCCTTCTGTAAATAACCTTAATCCTCCTGAATTGGTGAAATTAAATAAAAACACTGAAATGTAATATTATCAATTTATAAAATATCTAATATGTGGCTAGACATTTTCAGATGGACTTACAATGTAACTAAGCCAGAAAATAATGCCATTATTGATGTTTAAGTGAACAAACAAAAATAGCCTCATTTCTCTATGATTTGGAATCCTCTAGATAAGATAAATTATAGATACTGTAATCAGAAATTTCATTTGAAGAACATTGGCTAAAACTCAGGACTACTACTCCAAATCTATTGACTTGTTTCACTCCAGGAGACTTGCTATCCATGAATTTGCTGTTCTTCCTCCAACCTTCCAAAGGAAATAATATCTATTATGGAAAGAGTGGCTTTATGTCTACCAATAATCATCCTATTAATAGAATATCATATACCGTGTTTTAGTAAATCCAGTAAAATAGTGGAAGCAATCCTATGTACCAAGCTATACCTGAGGCTTCAACTGCTATTGAAGTTGTTCTTTATTCTCTGTGATAAAATTGAATTGGTAAGATACTTCCAGACATGATACATTATGGTTACCACACATGACCCAATTTGTGTGATCTATAAATGCAAATATCTAAATTATTTATTGTTTTTCAAGAAATTATCCAAGGAACAGCAGTTGTACTATAATCCCTGTTAACAAAAGACTCCATAGAAATAGGAAAATGAGAAAAATAGATTGGAACAGATCAGATAAATATGCAGATCATCCTAGTTATCTAGATTATCATGAATATTGCTTTTTGTATACATATATAAAGATACTCCATTAACAACATGGCATTAACATGAATTAACAACATGGCAACTATTGAAGAACCATTGCTTATTGTGGTAGTAAGCTCCTAAGATGATCCTTAATAATCTCAACTCCTCAGTATTTTATTTATCTTTGTGTAATATCCAAAGTTGTAAACTAAATATAAAAAAAATTTTAAATCATAAAAAATATGGCCAGTCACAAAGAGACAAATATCATTTGTTTTCCCTGATCGGTGTAAACTAACTGAGCACCAAAGGGGAAACCTGTTGAAGTAAAATAGACACTATGAGAAACAGTGACTTGATCAGCTCTTGTCCTGACTGTTGATGTACAATGTAATACTTTATCCATTTTAGTATTTTTTTGTTCTAGTAGTAGTGGTTGAACTCTGTAATTAACACACAATTATTCTTACGTGTTTAAATTTTAACTGAAAAGTGATCCCTGTAAATATAAGAGTGGGAAAAAGAGAGGGAGGAGATGTAAAATTTGGGAAATGCTCAATCAGACTTGCCCCAAATGATGGAGTTAGAAACGTGCCGGGGATTCCAATACAATCCCATCAAGGTGGCATGTACCAAGGCCATCTCACTAGTCCAAGTGATCAATTTCAGCTCACAATTGATCACACTGATAGGTCTAAGAGTCAAAGGGATCACACAAACAAGACTAGTATCTGCTAATACTAACTGATAGAATCAAAAAGGGAGAGAATGATCCAACATGGGAAGCGGGAGACACAGCAGACTCATAGAATGGCAGATATCATAAATAACACTTTGGCCTCAGAATCAGCCCTTAAGGCATTCGAATATGACTGAAGAGCCCATGAGAGTATTTTAGGCATGGAAAGCCAAGACACTCTGGCAAAAAAAAAAAACCAAAAAAAACAAACCTAAATGAAAGATCTCTGCGAGTGAGATCCCAGTGGAAAGAACGGGGCCATCAAAGAAGGAGGTACCTTTCTCTGAAGGGAGGAGAGAACTTCCACTTTGACTATGACCTTGTCTGAATAAGATTAAAGTCGGCAAACTCAAAAGGCTTCCATAGCCTTGACAACTCATGGCTAGACCCTAGGGAGATTATTGACACCATAAACAAAAGTGTCAAATTGTTAAATCAACAACAGGAGTCACTGTGTACTTACATTTCATGTGGGATTTGTTCTTAATGTGTTGTCCAATGTGAAGTAATGCTATAACTAGTACTGAGACAGTATTTTTCACTTTGTGTTTCTGTGTGGGTGCAAACTGATGAAATCTTTACTTAGTATATACTGAATCGATCTTCTGTATATAAAGATAATTGAAAATGAAAAAAATATTGGTGTTAAATTGGAAATTGCATAGATAATTAATCAATTTAAAAAAAAAATCATGTAGGATCTCTGTCCTTAATGTGCTGTACATTGTGAATTAATACTATAACTAGTACTCCAACAGTATTTTCACTTTGTGTTGCTGTGTGGGAGAAAACTGTTGAAATCTTTACTTAATATATACTAAACTGATCTTCTGTATATAAAGAGAATTGAAAATGAATCTTGATGTGAATGGAAGGGGAGAGGGAGAGGGAAAGGAGAGGGTTGCGGGTGGGAGGGAAGTAATGGAGGGGGGGATCCATTGTAATCCATAAGCTGTACTTTGGAAATTTATATTCATTAAATAAAAGTTTAAAAAAATTACATAGTTCTGGGGTTGACTCAGCAATAACAAAAGATCATGTCCTTTCTTTCTATAAATGGGCTTAGACCACCTATGATTGCTTTTAGCACTGAGTATAACAAAGTTACTCACTCAGAGTAAGAGAGGTACTACAGAATTAAAGATACTACAAAAAATTCTTTAAAAATACAAGACAAATAGTTTAGAAAGCCCATGCTAAACAGTTGCTCTAAAAGCTCTTATCCAAGGGTCTCCAAAAACTACAAAAAATAATTTATTAAATATAAGAAATTCCTAGAGAAATTCAAGAATTCACTTATTAATATGCAAAATCAAGGCATAAATATTCTGAAAAAAAATTTCCAGGATTATTGTGTTATAAGATCCACAGAAATAACAATGGCAAAACAGAAATGACTGCCTGGTAGCATTAGATAAAATATCCAATGGACAATGAGAAAAATTCACATAAAAAAATGAAGCAACTCATCTAGGAAGGATTAATTAGCTGCACAACTAAAATGTAAAGAAAAATGAGCCAGGTGGCAATGAGGTGGCTGGTTCATGCCTCATTTATTATTTGATTAACCTGGAAAAATTGTGAACGTGGGCTATTGACTGTTAAATTGCACAAGTACCCTTTGAATAGCTCCAAATAGTTATCCCTTTATGATTTATGAATATGTACTAATTCAAATAGTATGTTTATTTTATGTCTTGATTTCTTTTTGCTATTATTTATTTGAAAGGCAAAAAGAGAAAATGACATAGAACAGAGAAATCTCCCATCTGCTGGCTCACTCCCATATGCCCATATTTGGGGCAGTCTGAAGTCAGGACCTAGGAGCTCAATCCAGGTTTCCCATAGGTGTGGCAGAGACTTAACTGCTTTGTCATCATCTGCTGCTTCCCACGTATACATTAGCAGAAGTTTGAAAGGAGAGTAGATCTGGGATTTGAACTCAGGCACTCTGACCTGGGATAAAGCTGTCCACATGGCAGTTTAAGCCCCGTGCCAAACACCACACCTAGTTCCTCAATGTCTTGAAATATTCTTTTATTGAAAAGACATAACAGCTAAAATAAAATTAAATTTTCTCTAGCTGAATACAACTTATGAATTCAGTGATATGGGGACTTATCCACTGAAATACTTCTTTATGAATTTAACTCTGTAACATTGTCTTCTTCATTCTCAATCCTCTGGGAAAAAATGAAACAAACCCTTAGTACTACTAAAGACTTGTGATTTTAAACTGAACTTCTCCTGAAAGCCTCCAGAAACAGAAGACCCATGTGAATTGACTGCTAACCCAAGGATATCAATAGCAAGCTGGTGACCACGCAGTGGTCTTCTGCGCAAGGTTTACACAAGAACATTTTTGAATATAGCATACCCCCCCCCTTGTATACTCTAGCGTATCAATAACATTTTTCTTTACTGATTTAAAGTTGTACAAATAAGGGGTAAGTGTCTGGCCTAGTGGTTCAGCTACCAATTAGAATGTTTACATCCCATCTTTCTCTCTGTCTCTTTCACTGTCCACTCTGCCTGTCAAAAAAAAAGAATGTTTACATCCAATATCAGAGTATCTGGACTTGAGTCCTGGCTGTACTCCCAGGTTCAGCTTCCTGCTGCAGCATCACCATGGAGGTGATGGCTCATGTAATTAGGATAGTTTACCCACCTGGGAGACCTCATTGATTCCTGTCTCCTCGATGAGACCTGCCAGCCTCTGAGTATGGAGAGGAATTGAAGAATGAAAAAGCAGATGGTAGCTTTCTTTCCGTCTATCTTTCTGTCTTCCTGCCTCTTCAATAAAATTAACTAATTATATTTAAAAATAATAAAGTTACAGAAAATTGAGTTCATCTTGACTGTTTCCCTTAGTAGTAATAGCTTTTTGTTTAAACCTAGATTTTACTATAGATGAAATTCATTTTTATTCAGTAATTTAGTTACATCGAGCTGTTGTTGGTTCAGATAATTTGAAAAATAGCAAAGGGGCCGGCACCATGGCACAGTAAGTTAATCCTCTGCCTGCAGCGCCAGCATCCCATATAGGCGCTGGTCCTGGCAGCTCCTCTTGCCATCCAGCTATGCTATGGCCTGGGAAAACAGTGGAAGACGGCCCAAGTCCTTGGGTCCCTGCACTCTTGTGGGAGACCTGAAAGAGGCTCCTGGCTCCTGGCCTTGGATCAGTCCAGCTCCGACTGTTGTGGCCATTTGGGGAGTGAACCAGAGGAAGGAAGACCTATCTCTGTGTCTCTCTCTCACATTGTCTGTAACTCTCTCTCAAATAAATAAATACAATCTTCAAAAAAAGAAAAATAGCATAAAGCATGTTTTCTAACTGTTACAATATGCTTTGTTTATGAAGAGATTTCATAATTTCTGAGGCTTGAAATGATTCAGAAGATGTGCAGAACATACATACATAATACTGTCATTTAAAGGTAAAGGCGAAATGTACTGAGAAAAAGACACTGCATGTTACCACCAAGTGATCAAGAGATAGCCAGGTGCAGACTCTAGGGTTTTTATTCATACAGAGATATGCTTCATTGGCAGATTGAACTACCAACATCTGTATGATGAATATTCGCTTTGAGACAGCTCGAGGCAGAAATTTCCAGTGTTGTCTCTTTATCACCCTCAAGTCATACAGCCGAGTCAGGCTTTCAAGTAGGTTACATTAAGTGAAATTCATCAGTAAGAAAACTGGAGTTAGTTGTCACCAGTGATGTTCAAATTTTAAACTGTGTATCATAAATTCCAGTTCTCATAACATTGCCAAAATCAAAGACACATACTACTACATCTCCATAGATAATCTTGAATGGTCCAAGCCTAGCTGTAAAATATCTATCCTACACGGTATACTACACACAAATGGCCTTCTGCTAGAAGGACATATAATCATTCTTGTGTTACAACAGTACCAGCTTGTCACAATAGCACCTGAAACACACTTTCAACTCTCCTTGATTGCTTTATCTCTTGGGAAAGTACTAGATTGTTATGTGGAAACTAGGCTCTTCAATACCAACCCCAAACCACCCACAAAAAAAAAAAAAAATCACTTGGAGATTGAGACTGACAATTTACATTTTTATTAACTTCTTGGAAATTTTTTTCTTCTTTTTCTTTCCTGTTTTAACTTTTTACACATCCTAAATTTGAGAGGCAGTAGCTTTGTTATTTGTGATGTTGGCTATAATGTCCTTATTGTCTATATTTGTAATATAGTGAGTTTGGGTCTGGTGTTAGGATTTAGAGAGGAGTTAACCAACCTACAAGACTAGAGGGCATGAGAGTGACCTTCAACTACTGATGAGTGGTGTCCTGAGCCTATCTGATCACTAACATTCAAAAGGAGAAGACTTTATGAGATTTGGTTAATCCTCCACCTGTGGCACCGGCAGCCCATATGGGCACCGGGGTCTAGTCCCAGTTGCTCCTCTTCCAGTCCAGCTCTCTGCTGTGGCCTGGGAGGGCAGCAGAGGATGGCCTAAAGTGCTTGGGCCCTGCACCTGCATAGGAGACCAGGAAGAAGCACCTGGCTCCTGGCTTTGGATCAGCGCAGTGCCGGACGTAAAGGCCATTTGGGAAGTGAACCAATGGAAGGAAGAACTTTCTCTCTCTCTCTCTCTCTCTCTCTCTCTCTCTCTCTCAATGTCTATAACTCTACCTGTCAAATAAAGACAGAGAGAGAAAGAGAGAGAGAGAGAGAGAGAGAGAGAGAGAATTGAACATATTAAATCTGAGCCTTCTCCTCAGAATCAGCCCCTAAGGCATTCAGATGTGGCTGAAGAGCCCATGAGAGTATTTTAGGCATAGAAAGCCAAGACACTCTGGAAAAAAAATGACCTAAATGAAAGATCTCTGCGAGTGAGATCCCAGTAGAAAGAACAGGGCCATCAAAGAAGGAGGTGCCTTTCTCTGCAGGGAGGAGAGAACTTCCACTTTGACTATGACCTTGTCTAAATATGATCAGAGTCGGTGAACTCAAAAGGCTTCCATAACCTTAGCAACTCATGACAAGAACCTAGGGTGATTACTTATACCATAAACAATAGTGTCAAATTGTTAAGTCAACAACAGGAGTCACTGTGCACTTACTCCTCATGTAGGATCTCTGTCCTTAATGTGCTGTACATTGTGATTTAATGCTGTAACTAGTACTCAAACAGTATTTTTCACTTTGTGTTGCTATGTGGATGCAAACTGTTAAAATCTTTACTTAATATATACTAAACTGATCTTCTGTATATAAAGAGAATTGAAAATGAATCTTGATGTAAGTGGAAGGGGAGAGGGAGCAGGAAAGGGGAGGGTTGTGGGTGGGAGGGAAGTTATGGGGGGGGAGCCATTGTAATCCATAAGCTGTACTTTAGAAATTTATATTCATTAAATAAAAGTTAAAAAAAAAAAAACTGAGCCTCCTGGAAACTTGAGGACTTGGCAGGTCTCCATAGTTGGAATTATCCTTGAGAATCAGGGCCATCAGACATGTCAGTTTTCTTCAGGCAGACTAAAAAATACTCAGCAAAACTGAAAAAAGTTGAAATAATTCTGATCTGAGGATCAAGAACCAATGGTAATTTTAGAACTAAATATTGTGAGTGCTTCTGAGATCCAAATATATTTGAGGAGGCTAACATCTAATATCAATTGTTTCCAATTGGATAAAATAAAATTTAACATGAATTAATAAACAGAGAAAGATAGCAATTATTTCCCTCTAAATGTGTTAGGTAAATCATAATATTTAAAGATACTACTTTATGGCTGTGTAAGACATCATGTAAATGTTTTTGTTAATATTTTAACATTAATATCAATTACACACATGGTGAACTTCTGTTTATAATTCAATTCCATCTCAATTGTCTCTTCCTCTGTGAAGGGTTTTCTTTTCTAACGAAAAATAATTTTTTCTCTGTTAATATGACATATTGCACATCACATTGTATCAGTAAAACATACCATGTTGTGTCATTCACGTGTCTAGATTCACAAGAAGCTCCTCCTTCAATATATAGACCTTGTTTCACTCACCTGTATACCCAGTTACTCAAAAATATTTTGGCAAAAAAAGCATGCTAGTTTATTACAGAGTTACATAAATTAGCAACTAGCAGTATAAGAGATAACAGCGGCCGGCGCTGTCCCGGCTCATAGGCTAATCCTCCACCTGTGGCGCCGGCACCCTGGGTTCTAGTCCCGGTCAGGGCACCAGATTCTGTCTCGGTTGCCCTTCTTCCAGGCCAGCTCTCTGCTGTGGCCAGGAAGTGCAGTGGAGGATGGCCCAAGTGCTTGGGCCCTGCATCCCATGGGAGACCAGGAGAAGCACCTGGCTCCTGCCATAGGATCAGCGTGGTGCTGCACACCGGCCGCAGCGGCCATTGGAGGGTGAACCAACGGCAAAGGAAGACCTTTCTCTCTGTCTCTCTCTCTCACTGTCCACTCTGCCTGTGAAAAAAAAAAAAGAGATAACAGCATCTGTTGGAATAATGAAAAATAATTAAGATTCTTAATTTCTATAACCTAATGTTTTATGTTTTTTAATGAGTAAATTTAATGTAGACTGTCTTTTTGAGGAAGTTTTTTCAGATTACATGTAATTGTTCCATGAATTGTGAAATTCTACAAATTACATGGCAGGAGAGTTTCCTATTTATTTATCGTAAGAAGTAAAGTATGAGATTTAAATGCTGAATTAAAATGCTCATTGTTCTGAGAAGAAAATACAAGAAACTTATTAACTTATTGAGAAACTTACTAAACTTATTTATAAACTTATTAACCAAAAGCACTTCCTTTAAGAAGTGTACTAAATTTTCCACATAGACAAAAAGTCACATATCGTAATGAAAATTTTAAAGTCATTTATAAACATGCTTTTATTCATTAACATTAGAATCTCTGGAGACTTTATAAAAATTAGCTATCTTTTAAAGTGATTTTAAGTAAATTTTAACATACTTTACCTTTGGTATTATAAATATTCTCAAAAAAGGAGAACGGTTTCTTATTTTAATTAAAATTTAGTCAAAAATAGTCACCCATGAAATAAAACACCTACTCAAAGGCAATACATTTACTCTGCTGGGTGTTTTTCTGATGTTTTTTGGTATTCTATGCATGCAGGTTTTTATTTTCACAACTACTGCTACCATAGCAACACCAACAGCACATTGCCCTGTCCTGTGCCCTTGTGGGATTGACCTGGCATCAAGTGGCAAATGGAAACTTGTTTTCCATTTACATATGAGACTAAAAGGAATGCAGAAAAAAAATGGTGACTTAAAACAGGTATAAATTAGTATGATACATATGTATATACAGACACACTGAAATATCTTAGATAATATTTGAAATATAGTCTATATGATCCCAAAGCAGCTGCTTGTATATTGTTAACAGATAAGAGCATGGTCTCAGCTATGCCCTGGCTCAATCTATTTGAATGTTAAAATGATTTCTATGTGTGATAGATCAAAATGTATTAAATAAAGCTTGGAAGATTATTATATTAATATTCTCCTATTTGTTGGATTTTTTAAAAATTTATTTTATTTACTTGTAAGACAGAGTTACAGAGAGGGTAGAGTCAAGACAGAAAGGCCTTCCATCCACTGGTTCACTCTCCAGATGGCCGCAATGGCCAGAGCTGTGCTGATCTGAAGCCAGGAGCTAGGAGCTTCTTCTGGGTCTCCCACATGGGTGCAGGGGCCAAAAGACTTGGGCTATCTTCTACTGCTTTCCCAGGCCACAGCAGAGAGCTGGATCAGAAGAGGAGCAGCCGGGACTAGAACCGGCACCTATATGGGATGCTGGCGCTTCAGGCCATGGCTTTAACCTGCTCTGCCACATACTGGCCCCACTGTTGGGTTATTTTTATATTTTTATGCCAATTTAAATGCCCTGATCAGTAGTGGCTGATCATTTGGTGGAGGGTAAACAGTACAGAAGATTTCCAGGGAACAAAATGCATAACTCTGAGTCCCATTAGTACAACATGTTAGCTCTTTGACAAAAATTGTTTTGTATTTTAATGTTTTAAAATTGAGTATAAATTCATTTTCATGTATGAGATAAGCCCTAATTAAAATCTAAACAGAGCACTGGGAAAAGTTTTGGAAAGCTTCAAGGAAGGTAGGCAAGAGAAAACTCTTTTTAGCAAAAAACCAGGACTTTGAACTTGTAAGATCAACATTAGTAAGGGGGACACTTCTGTCTTAACATAAAAAGGCCCAACAGGAAGCACACACTATGAACAAGATAAAGATTTCAAGAGAGACAAGGTATGATTGAGAGATTAAGACAGAATCCAAAAGGAGTTTTGAAAAAAATTTTTGTGTTAGTCCATTGCAGGCGGCTATGGGATAAATTACACAATGAGAGAATATCAAATACAGGATTCTCATATTAGATTTTCTGTAATCCAACTGCATTGCCTGAGATAATCTTGACTGAGTCTCTTCTTTCTGCTTAACTTAAAATATTAAACATTTATGGTGCCAGCGCTGTGGCACAGCAGGTTAATCCTCCGCCTGCAGTGCTGGCATCCCATGTGGGCACTGGTTCTAGTCTCAGCTGCTCCTCTTCAAATCCAGTTCTCTGCTATGGCTTAGGAAAGCTGTAGAAGATGGCACAAGTCCTTGTGCCTCTGTACCCGCATGGGAGACCCAGAAGGGGCTCCTGGTTCCTGGCTTCGGATGGGTTCAACTCCCTCTGCTGTGGCCATTTGGGGACTGAGCCGGCGGAGGGAGGACCTTTCTTTCTGTCTCTCCCTCTCACTTTCTGTAACTCTACCTCTCAAATGAATAAATAAAATCTTTGAAAATATTTATTAGACATTTTTATGTTCAAGGTGTCATACTGAGTGTCAGAGTAGCATGTCTTCATGGGTGGGGCAGAGACTAATCTCATTAGAATTTGTTAAGTTTAACTCCAGAAATAGAAATTGGGAATATCTGGGGGAGGGGGGAAGGGGGGAGATGATTTCTTGGCAATTTTTAGGCACATTTAAGTGAAAGTGTTTTTTTTTTTTTTTTTGAGAATAAAAAAATTAATGAGCTACAGTTGTATCTTCTTTTTTTTTTTTAATTTTTATTTTTGACAGGCAGAGTGGACAGTGAGAGAGAGAGAGACAGAGAGAAAGGTCTTCCTTTGCCGTTGGTTCACCCGCCAATGGCCACTGCAGCCAGTGCGCTGCGGCCAGCACACCGCACTGATCCTAAGCCAGGAGCCAAGTGTTTATCCTGGTCTCCCAGGCGGGTGCAGGGCCTAACACTTGGGCCATCCTCCACTCCACTTCCTTCCACTGCCTAACACTTGGGCCACCTCCACAGCAGAGAGCTGGCCTGGAAGAGGGGCAACTGGGACAGAATCCAGCGCCCTGACCAGGACTAGAACCCGGTGTGCCGGCGCCGCAAGGCAGAGGATTAGCCTATTGAGCCATGGTACTGGCTACAGTGCGTATCTTCAAAAACAGTCTGAACTAAAAATCATTTTCCTTAAGGTTCTTTGTACTAGGCAATTTTGAAAAATCATTTAATAGTCATTTCTTTCTTTAAGTTTTATTATTTATTTGAAAGATGGAGTGACAAAGACGATCCATCTGCTGGTTCATGCCCAAATGCCCACAAAGCTGGAGTTTGGCATTATGAAATCCAGAAGCCAAGATCTATCATCAGTTTATTTAATGATCATAAAGTTAACCTTACACTAAGTAAAAGAGTTCAACAAATAGCATGAAAAACAAACAAACATTGTTCTTCAATGGAAGAGAGAAGGGCTGTGTCATTAATGTTTTATAACTTTCAGCATGTAGATCTTTCACTCCCTTGCTTAAATTTGCTCCTAAGTATTATTTTTTTATATCATTGCAAGTGGATTTATTTTCTTGATTTATTTTGCAGGCTGCTGTTATTATAGGATGCCAGATAGAAATTTGACTAAATAATTGGAAAATATTACTGATGGTGTGCCTTGTGACTTAACTGTGGATTTGTTTGTTAGTTCTAACAGTTTTTATTAGGTCATAAGAACAAGTACTGGTGAGGATGTGGAGACAAGGGAAATCCTTATAGATTATTGGCAGGAATGTAAATTATTCCAACTATTTTGTGACACAGTATGGAATTTTCTCAAAAATCTGACAATAGAATTAACCTTATGACCCAACATTTCATTCTCATACTTGGTATATATACCAAGGGATTGAAATTAGGATGCATGTGATGTAAGCATTCATATGTTCCTTGAAGCATGATTATAATAGCCAAAATTTGGGAACAACCTAGGTGTCCTTAAATAGATGAAAGAATTTAAAAATATGAGAGATACACATATCTACGTATGAGATGGATGGATAGATGGATGGATATTAGATGGCAGACAGATAGCTAGATAGATAGCTAGATCGATTTTGAAATAGTATTCAGCCTTAATTTTTTTTTAAAAAATAGGAAATACTGTCATTTGCAACAATGAATAAACCTAGAAAACATTATGGTAAGTGAAGGGATTCAGCCACAGAGAAGCAAAGAACACCTGATGTTACTTATGTGGAATCCAGAGATGCTGAACTCATAGAAGTGAAGGGTAGAATAGTGATTACCAGGTGTCAGAAGGGGTGTGTGGATGAGGAAAGGAAGATGTTGGTCCAATGAATTATAAAATTATAACTTATTAGGAGGGATTCTGTTACCCAGCAAGGTGCATATAACTATAATAATGCATATTTCAAAATGTTTAAAGGAAGATTTTAAATGTTCTAATCCCCCCCAAAACATAATAAATATTTGAAGTGACAGATATGGTGATTGCTTTTCAATCATCATTCCAAATGTATACCTCAATTGAAACATCACATTTCATTCTTTCAACTAAAATAAAACTAAATTTATGAAACAAAGAAACAAACAAAACCTTGATCCCAAGCACTCTGATATGGGAGGCAGGCATCCAGGAAATGGTGGCTAAGAATGTTGTGTCACAATTTCTACTCTTGTATGATAGTCATTATTTTTTCATAACAAGTCAACACTTTACAAGGCACTAACTGCAACTTAATAAGTATAATTTTAACTATGCTATCTGGTTCTACTTACTGAGCCATTTTTGACGTGCTCTGGATAAATCACATGATCAGTTAGTTTCATATTCTTATTTTGAATCAAGTGAAAAAGTAAACAATCAACAGATGCATCACTTTGTGATTTTGAGGAGCACCCAAGGAACTATGATTAGCAGTTAGTGAACTACTGGGGTCCACTGCTAACTACTTCTCTGATCTTGGGCATATAACTTTACATATGTAGGCCTCTGCTTCATTTTTCTAAGAGGGACCAAATTATTTAGATGACAAAGTCCCTATGTTTCCATGTCATTATGAATAATTTGATTGAGAAATGAGATCAGATAAGTGCTCTGAGGTGATGGTGGCAACATGTTTTTGGATCTTGGCTTTAAGCATGGGAAAACCACAGATGAACAATACCTATTTCCAGAAGTTTTTCTGAATGTACTTGTTCTATGGTTTCCCCAAAGGTATAAACTTGCATGTTTTCTATGTTCTACTTTCTGTCTGGAATTCCACTCATCCCTTTGTCTGTCTAATAAACTTTATAGTACTTTATGTATACTTCTTTTATGTTAATAACTATTATATTATACACTTCCACATGTCTCCACCCTGTCTATCTTAACCAAAGTAAAAACTTGTTCACTGTTTCAATTATCTTTGTTTCTTGATGGCACACAATAATGCCCAGCACATAGTATATGTTCCAGAAATGATTGCAGATATAAATTCAGATATTTAGGCATGCTTGCAAGTACAATTTAAAAAGGAAAAGCAGAAAACAAATCTAAAACAGAGTATCCTACCATAAACATATCAGTTTTCTTTTTTCAGATTTGAATAAACTTTCATTTCAACAAAAATCATGGAACACTTATACAGTTTGTGCATACTCATTGATATGAGCTTTAAAAGGTATTTAATTTAACATTGATGCGAACTAGCATTGACATAATTTTAACAAGACATGAACTAATCTGAAAAACAGGCCATAGGCAGGGACACAGTTCACATGTGAGACAGCGCCTACCTGTTAGATCTGCATTGGGCCACCACCCCAAGTCACAAGCTTTACAGGTGAACTCATCTTGCACAAATTCATTCTCTTTGCAGGCTGTGCAAATCCAGCAGCAGCTCACTTCTCCTTTACGTATGACCTGGAGCATAGGGAAATTTCACATGTTTTAAAGATGGTTTCCTCATAAACTCTTCTTTTCCTGCGGACTTATGTATATATACATATCATATATATATATAGTGTATATATATCATAGTGTGTGTATATATACATATACATATATATATATATATATATATATACACTATAATTTTCTTCATACTATGATTTTTTTTAAAGTACCCTTGGGAAAGGATTTATATGGTGAGAAACCATGAAAATGTAAATTGAATTGCACATGTGAAAGTCAATTTATTCCATGCTGAGTTTGAAGACTTTTTAATTCACCATGAACTTCAATTCAGAGACTGAATTGATTAATCATATTATTTTTAGAACTAAAAAATGAAAGCCTAATTTTATTATTGTTTATATTAATATTTATTAATTTTTCTACTAATTGTAAAGTGATACATTTTTCTACCCTGAAATAGCAGGTTATATTTAACTTCAGAGTTTCTTATGTAAAAAAAAAATCTTACTAATATATACAAATTATAATTATAAAAAATATAAATACTTATAAAAAAATTCACTCAGAAACAACTATAAATACACACAGAGACACAATGATGACCCAGAAAATATAACTCTGTATTGGTTCTGTTTGTTTGGCTCTATTGAATTCAAAAGCTCACATCTACTGTTATAAGAAAAGTTGCTTGGATAAGATCTTTGAAGAGGTGCTTATTATCTGAAAAGCTTAAACTTTCCCTATTTTCAGTTTGATAACTAAAGTTGCTTATAGATAGCACATAATTTAGTCCCACTTTCATCTCTAGTCTAACAATTTATTTTACTCAAGTCTAGTGCATTTATATTTATTACAATAATCAGAACATTGGATACAAAACATCTCTATTTTTTCTGTTTTTCTCATGAATTTTTCTGTTTTTTTTTTCTGCTTTATTTTTATTTTTTTTGTTTTTTTTTATAATGCTTTTATTTAAAGAATATGAATTTCCAAAATACAGTTTATAGATTACAATGGCTTCCCCCCCCCATAACTTCCCTCCCATCCGCAACCCTCCCCTTTCCCACTCCCTCTCCCCTTGCTTCACATCAAGATTCATTTTCAATTCTCTTTATATACAGAAGATCAGTTTAGTATATATTAAGTAAAGATTTCAACAGTTTGCCCTCACATAGCAACACAAAGTGAAAAATACTGTTGGAGTACTAGTTATAGTATTAATTCACAATGTATAGCACATTAAGGACAGAGATCCTACATGATATATTTTTTTAAATTGATTAATTTTCTATGCAATTTCCAATTTAACACCAAGATTTTTTTTCATTTTTAATTATCTATATACAGAAGATCGATTCAGTATGTACTAAGTAAAGATTTCATCAGTTTGCATCCACACAGAAACACAAAGTGTAAAATACTGTTTCAGTACTAGTTATAGCATTACTTCACATTGGACAACACATGAAGGACAGATCCCACATGAGACGTAAGTACACAGTGACTCCTGAAGTTGATTTAACAATTTGACACTCTTGTTTATGGCGTCAGTAATCTCCCTAGGCTCTAGTCATGAGTTGCCGAGGCTATGGAAGCCTTTAGAGTTATGGCGGAATAGGAAGGGAGCACACTGATAGTCTGGGGAGAGACAGTTTAATAAAAGTGGAGATACTGCAGGTTCAAGGAAGAGTAGGGGAAGAAACAGCAGAGGAAACTCTTCTGGAACTAGTGATTCACAGTGGACCTTCGAGGAGAGCGTGGGAGCCTGCAGTTCGGGACACCAGTGGCAGACTCAACGCACCAGTGCTGGAATGCCAGGTGAGCCTAACCTCAATAGCCCGAGACACCAGAAGGGAAGAGGAAAGAGGAGACTAGAGCGAACAAGGCTTGAAACCCTGTGGGGAAAAGTTCACCAGGCTAACTAGAAGAGAGAGAGAAAGAAAAAAGTGACCGATATGGACACGAGTTTCTCTCTCTCCGCCCACCTCTCAAAGGTGAGCAAGACAAAGAGCAGGCGCCATTTTGGACATATATCATAAGCAGGGCGACCTCAGGTCTGCACCGGCCCTGAGCCTAGCAGAAAAACCTGACTCTGGTCGTGGGGGTGAAATAACAGATTAGAACCTAATGAATGTGTGGTGCTAATGAACTGAGACTGTGAAAAAAAGAGACGGTTGGGGAGAGAACTCACGGAATTCACCACGTGAATACTCTCCAGAGACGCTACAGTTCGGTAGCCTTGGTAGCCCAGTGGTGAGACTACAGGAGAATTTGAAGCCACACTGAAGGCCACAGAGATTCCCTCTGTGGTCCTTGGGAAAGAGCTTCTGATCTCTGGCTCCTGTGGGTATATCATTGCCTGCTAATCACCCCCAATTCCATTCAGCTGTGTGGAATTACTTCCCTTTTGAATCAAAAATAAAGAAAGAAACAGAGAGAGACTTACCAGGCCTAACCTGGGAGTGTCACCTTTGGCACACCCTCAACCCGGAGGAACCAAACAGAGCTATCAGGCCACACCCATCTCAAGCCTCTAAGGCTCCATTGAAAGCAGACAGTCCACTTATCTAGAGTCATAGGATAACAAGAAAAAACACCACAGTGAAGAAACCAATATGCCAAACAACAAACGCAAAAACCGAGGTAACAAGAACAAGGAAGATACTATGACGCCCCCAAATGAAAAAGACACCCCAATTCAAGATTACGAAGATGATGAGTTAGAAGAAATGCAAGAAGCAGATCTCAAAAAATTGATAAGAACACTAAGAAGTACTCAAAAACAAATTCTTGAACTACAGAAATCTTTAATGGACAAGATAGAAAATCTCTCTCGTGAAAATGAAATATTAAGTAGGAATCAAGCTGAAATGAAACAACTAGTAGACCATGAAACTGTGATAGTGAAGAGAAATCATAATGAAGTGAAGAATTCAATAGATCAAATGAAAAACACATTAGAGAGCCTTACAAACAGAATGGGTGAGGCAGAAGAGAGAATATCGGACTTAGAAGACAGAACACAGGAAAATATACAGTCAAATCAAAGACAAGAAGAGGAAATTAGAAATCTAAAAAATATTGTTGGGAATCTACAGGATACTATTAAAAAACCCAACATTCGAGTTCTAGGAGTTCCTGAAGGATGGAGAGGGAGAAAGGATTAGAATGCCTTTTTAGTGAAATAATAGCAGAAAATTTTCCAGGTTTGGAGAAGGACAGAGACATCCTAGTACAGGAAGCTCATAGAACCCCTGGTAAACATGACCAAAAGAGATCCTCCTTACGACCCATTGTAATTAAACTCACCATAGTGAAACAGAAAGAAAAGATCCTAAAATGTGCAAGAGAGAAAAGCAGATTACTCTCAGAGGATCTCCAATTAGACTCACAGCAGACTTCTCATCAGAAACCCTACAAGCTAGAAGGGAATGGCGAGACATAGCCCAGGTACTAAGAGAGAAAAACTGCCAGCCCAGAATATTATATCCTGGAAAGCTCTCATTTGTGAATGAAGGTGAAATAAAGACCTTTGATTGCAAACAGAAATTGAAAGAATTTGTTGCCACTTGTCCAGCCCTGCAAAAGATGCTTAAAGATGTGTGAAACACAGAAACACAGAAACTCGGCTTTCAACATGAAAGAAGGTAAACGAAGGGAACCTCATAGCAAAAGATCACAGGGAATTCAAAGCATACATTCTGCTTTATTTTTAGCATTCCATTTTATTCCCAACAGTGGGCACACGAACTAAATTTTTATTTTGCTTTAGTAATTCCTCTAAGATTGACAATGTACATAATTAAGTTATAATCTACATTCAAGTGCATTACAAGACTATACTTCTGTTTCCTCTCCCATTTTATGGATTGTTGTTTTAGTGCATTTTACGTATATGTACTCCATAGCATTCCACACACACAATAAATTATCAATTTTGCTTTAAACAATTATCAATGAAATCAATTTTTAAAATAGAAAAACTATTGGCAGGCGCTGCGGCTCACTAGGCTAATCCTCCGCCTGTGGTGCCGGCACCCTGGGGTTCTAGTCCTGGTTGGGGCGCTGGATTCTGTCCCAGTTGCCCCTCTTCCAGTCCAGCTCTCTGCTGTGGCCCGGGAAGACAGTGGAGGATGGCCCAAGTGCTTGGGCCCTGCACCTGCATAGGAGACCAAGAGGAAACACCCGGCTCCTGGCTTCAGATTGGCGCAGTGCACTGGCTGTATCAGCCACTTGCGGGGTGAACCAAAGGAAAAGGAAGACCTCTCTCTCTCTCTCTCTCTCTCTCTCTCTCTCTCACTGTCTAACTCTGCCTTTAAAAAAAAAAGAATAACTATTATTATAGTTTATATATTTACTATTCTGGTGCTGTTAATACCTTTGTATAGAGACAGATTTCCATCTTATGTGATTTAGTATCTCTCTAAAGAACTTTCTTGGCATTTTTGTCAGTGCTGGCCAAACAATGCTATTAATCTCACTCATTAAAATATTCTCAAGTATTTTTATCTCTACTTTAGTTTTGCTATTTTTTAATTTTCATTTTTCTTCCCATATTTGTTTTTAAAAGTCCTTTAGCATATAGATTTTTTATAGATTTTTTTTAAATGTTTTTGACTGCTAATTCCATCATCAATATAATTTCTAGAACTGTCCTCTAATTTGCCTTCACTCCTGGTAATGTGTCGCATTTTCCTATTTTCTAATACGTCTAAAAATTTTTGGACAGATGTTGGACATTAAAGTGTGAAGTGTTGGATTTGTTTTCTTCTTTCCTTAAGGAGTGTTGGCCTTTGTTCTGGCAGGCAATGTAAGTTATTCGTAGTTTAATTTGTTCCTCTTGGTCTTTGTTTAAAATTTCTAAGAGCGAATCTAGGCTAGCCATCTCCAGGAACACCTAACCTCGTGATTTAAGTGTGACCCTTCTACTGTATCTCCTCTGTGGTTGGTGGAAGCTGAGAGAGTTCCTGGCTCCAGGAAGGCTCTGGGAATCCAGCTCGCTAGCACCAGTTCCTTACCAGTACCCTGAGAATCCCATCCTACTCCATATAGACTGGTCTTCAGTCAAATACTCAAGGAAATGCCCCTACTAATTCATAGGGTTCTTTTTTTTTCTAAGTCATTCCCTCCTTTTTCATACTCTTCACTGTGAATTTCAACTGCCTTCCCAAATTTTGTTTCTGTCTCCTTAAGTGCTCAAGATGACCAAATGCTGTTTGTGTTCTTAGCAACAATCAGGAAAATGCTTCCAGGCAGAAAGCCTGAGTGATTCCAGTGTTTCCCTTCACATTTCTGGGACCAAGCTCATACACTTTATTTTATTGTCCTCAACACAGTTACTTCATGTATTACATCAAGTTTTCTCATTTGAACTGAGGCTGTCTGTTACCCCCTCATGTTAGGAGCAAATGTCTCTCCCAATCATATTAAAAATGATCAAAACTCCCATATGTAGAGTCAGAAATAATACTGTAAATATTGTCACACTTTAAAATAATGGCAACTTTAACCGACATGAAAACAAAAATATTTTCTTATGGGCCGATTAGCTTAAAATTTATACCACTATTTAGAGTTACATTTTAAAAATCAAATCTTTGTTCTTTTACCTTCAAAATAACTTTTGAAAGTATCATCATATTTAATATTTTTTATAAAATGATTTATTTATTTGAAAGCAATAGTGACAGTGAGAGAGGGAAAGACAGAGAGAAAAAAAATGACAGAGATCTTCCATTCACTGCTTCACTAGCCAAATGCCTACAACAGCCCGGGCTGTCAGGCAAAATCCAGGAGCCAGAAATTGCATCCAGGTCTCTCATGTGAGTATCGGGAACCCAAACTCTTGAGCCATCATTGGCTGTCTCCCACACGCATTAGCAGGAAGTTGAATGTGAGCACAGGGAGGCTGGGACTCAAATCAGGCACCATGATATGGAAAGCAGGCATCTAAGCAGTGTCCTAACGCATTATATCACAAGACCTGGCCCAAGTTAAATACTGTTTTGAAAAATAAAAATAAAAAAAAACCACATAACTGTCCTCAGAATATTATGGGAAATTTACCTTATAAATGATATCTTTTTCTAAACAATGTAAGAAAAAAATGAATAAATGAATGCCATTTCTTATTTTAATTATGATAAGCTGTACAATAAGAGCAATCACAATATATTCTAAATCACTTCCATAAGTTCCATCTCTTTTTTCCAATGTAAAATTAGTATTTTCTAAACAAAATCAAAATATTATTATGTGAAACAAATTTACCAACCCATTTTCCTTTTCCTTTTAGTATTTACTATTAAATCCTTCAACTGTAGGCAGTCAGATCAAGGCATAGTATCTCATCAGGTGGTGGATTTTATCAGGAAATGGTGTTATATCCTATATTTAGCTATTCTATATTTTGACAGACATGTTGCAATGCTAGAAACATTGCAAAATAAATTTGATGATAGTATTTTTCCAAGTTCATGTAGTTGGTTCCAAAAAATTTGAGTTTCATTTTCAACCATTATATTGATCTTGTCTTTTTCTCTGAGGACATTAGAGAGTGATACTAGCAGATGTATTATAACCTGGAATAGGAACATTATAATGTGCCCATGTTCTCTTGTTACTGCAAGGCTTGAGCTTAAAGCATATCTGTTTCCTGTGGTTATCTCTGTATGAAACAGTGAGAAAACTTGTTAGCAAATAGTACAAACACACACACACACACACACACACACATCTCAGCTTTTGGTATCTGTGGGTTCTGTATTATGGATTCAAGCAATAGTAGCTCAAAAATATTCAGAACAATTGTATCTGTATTGAACTTGTACACACTTTTTTTTTCCTTGTCATTATTCCCTAATAAATACAGTGCAACAACTATTTACATAACAATTACATTGAATTGGGTATAATAGGTAATCTAGAGATGAGCTAAAGGAAGATGTATGTGGGTGACATTTAAATCTATACTCTTTTATACAAAGGACTTGAATATCTATGGATTTTGGTATCTATGAGGACTCATCAAACTGACAGATATCCTGCAGATACTGAGGGATAACTCTATGCACAAATACAGAGATATATTTTCATATATCCTACTTTACACATTCTGGAGTATCAAAGTTATCCTCATCACATTCACATTCATTTTATTACAATTAGGAAAGGTAGGATGATAATAATTCCCTCATGACTTTGCTGAAGAGTGGGTATCAGTCTTCCAGAAAGAAAGCATCCTTTTCAAATAATGCTAGAATTGAGTGCAAATAAGTAACTGAAAATATGTAGTTATTTGAAGAGCAGGTAAACGTACAGAGGAAGAGGAAAATATGTTAAAGTAAAAGATCTAAAGAGAGAATTATTTAACAACCCACCTTCTAAGAGTGATCTTAAGTTGCATAAGATGTCAAAAGTGTTGGAATCTGAGATCCTAACCCCAGTCTCTAGTCTTGAAGATACATAAACAAAAACAACTTGGCTACTTTTAAATCATTGATTTTTGTTGAAAGGCAATTGAATCAATATAACATTTACATTAGTTATTGTATTTTAAAGAAGGATATTATCAGAAATTCTAATTTTTATCTAGACAAAATCCTCTAGAAGGATTAACTGATAATGTTCCTGGCACAAATCTAGGGACAGTTAAAGCACCAATAGGAATCAAACACGAGTGAGCTCCTAATGGACTCTTATCAATTTCCTTCTTACATTTTGAAGATATCTTTCACCATAGAGAAAAGATTATGTTCCCTCTGCATTTATACCTTTATACAACATGCATGTCTTTGGTCTCATTTCTCACTGTTAGAAAAATCTAACTCAAAAGGCTCAAGTACAGTAAGGGATCTCCAGCAGTTTAAATTAAGTAGGCTTTTGAGGGTCACATCTAATAACTTTTGAAACTAAAATTGCATTTACCTAGTAGAAAACACTAATAAGATGAAATCATTATTATGTCATGCATAGAAGTATTTAACTCGTTTAATGTCAACAGTTTATAAGATATGTATAACTGGGTTTTAGGGTGTCATTTTACTATATGGCAACAGGGCTGTGTAAATGAAGAAATACTTATGATTCATGACACACTCACCTAATTTCTTCTATATTCACCTATACTAGCTCTCTTGATTTGCTGGTTTAGGAGAGGAGGAGGAAGAAACCATATTCACTCTCTAACCCCAAACTTTTTAATGCCAAGCCCTCATCTGGGAGAAAAGAAACCAAAGGTGAACTTAAATGAAGAAAACAGAAAAGAAAGAAAGGAGAGGAGAGAGTGTAAAAGAAAAGAATAGAAGGCCAGTGGGAACAACTTGTAGAATCTTTTCCTCCACTTGCGGGCTGCTTCCCTGGTCTCTGTTAATCTCTCCCAACTTCCTTTTCAAATATCATCTCCTAATTGTGGATTCTGCTCCCTTAGCATTTTAAAAGTGGATAACAGTTTATGTTTTTATTGTGAACTTTTTATAAAATAAGGCTTTGAAATTGAAATTTGCATTTGTAGTAAATATGCCAGTTCATGTAATGAAAGATAGTTGAACAACATGTGGCCATGGGATGATAAAGGATTTGGGTTAGCTCCAATCCCAGCTTTGGCAGGTTCCAGCTGAGAATGCTCAGGGGCAAGTGACTCAACCCCTCTAGGTTTCAGATTCCTCATCTATATACAGGGGAGATAAAACTGCTTAAAAAGCATTGTTTCAAATAATCACTGCTATGATGGATGCACAGTATCTACTGTACTTGCACAAAGACATGCTTAATAAGTGTTCATTTCTAATCCTTATTCCCTTTTCTCCTTTCCACTTTCCTTCCTTTACCTTCAAACCCTATGTCCCACTTTCCCTGTCCTACACCATGACATAGAAAGCAGCAGCAGGCTCTATGTGAGAGACTGACTCATGTGCCCAGCCCTTGCTATTTTCTTGTACAATGGTGTCCACATTTCATGCGCTGCCGCAGATTCTTGTCCTCACCTGTCTCTTGAGACCTTGGCTACAGCTCTTGGAGAATTCTGGCCGCTGCTGCAATGACAACGTCACTTTCTGTCATTGTTTCTTCATCTTTTGGCGTCTCTAGTTATCTTTTACTCCCTGGGTTCCAGAAATGCCTCAATTGGACCCACCATGGCAGGAGCCCAGAACAAACCTAGCCCCTTGCTCCTCCCAGTGGTTCCAAATCTGAAGGGACATATGACAGGATGTGGATTTCAGCTTCCTCTATAGCTACTTAGAGCAATCAGAAGATGTAACCTCTATGGGATTAAACTTTGACCGAGGAAGAAGAAAATCGGAGGGTGCATGTGTGCTCCTTCTTCTCCCTTCATCCTCTAGTCGTCTGAATGGCCTGTCTAGAGATGTCTGTGTGTCTGTGTGGCTGAGAGCTAACCACGCTGGAGAAGCAGTGATGTGCCCAAGAATGCAACACCTTGTTTGGGTTTGTTTTGGTTTTCCTCATCCTTCCATATCTCACATCCCTGTGTCCCTCACACCTGCTTCTCTGAGATTGACTCTTCCAATAACCCATTGGTATTTCAGTCTTAAATACTTTTTAGGGTTGAGAGAAGCCTAAGCTGAGAAACCTGTGTATCAAATGTTCCATCAGGCCAACTCTCTTTCAGATAGATTTGGCACCATAGAATGAACTAATAGAAACTGAAGGCAAAGAAAAAAGATGTACTTTCCTCCCCAATTCAGAGAGTGTTTCAGGTCAGAGCTTTGAGATTTCCCTGTATCCTCCTAGCTCTGGAGTGGGAATGAATTTTTGCTGTTGTCTGTCTTTGAATTGCTTAATAACTACTTTTAACTTTTATAGCCAGTTTCTTATATTAAATTTCCTCTATTGAATCCACTGGAATGGGCTCTTTTTTCCAGACTGGATTATTTAATAAAAAGTAAGGGGCTGGCACAGTGATTAAGATGCCAGTTAAGATGCCTGTGCTTCAAAGTAAAGTACCTGAATTTTATTCCTAGCCTGGCTCCAGACTCCAGCTTCCTGCTAATGGCAGATCATGACAGATGACAGGGAAGGTTCAAGTAATTGAGTTCCTGCCACTCACCTAGAAGACTTGATTGCATTCCCAGCTCCTGGCTATGGCCTTGGCCCAGACCTGGTCATTGCAGGGATTTGTGGAGTGAAGTAATGGGTGGGAGTCTCTCTCTCTCTCTCTCTCTCTCTCTCTCTTTCTCTCATCTTATCCTCAAATAAATAAAGTATTATTTTATTTACATGTGTTTTTGTTAAAATTGAAATCATTCTGTGTTCATAAGATGCCATATTGGTAATATATATGTCAAACATTTTTTGACAGGCAGAGTTAGATAGTGAGAGAGAGACAGAGAGAAAGGTCTTCTTTTTCTGTTGGTTCACCCCTAAATGGTCGCTATGGCCAATGTACTGCGGCCAGCGTGCTGCGCTGATCCGAAGTCAGGAGCCAGGTGTTTCCTCCTGGTCTCCCATGCAGGTGCAGGGCCCAAGCACTTGGGCCATTCTCCACTGCCTTCCAAGCAGGAGCAATCGGGACAGAATCCGGCACCCCAACCGGGACGCCGATTGAGGCGGGCCGGTGCAGCAGGCGGAGGATCAGCAAGCAAGCTGCAACGCTGGCCTATCTAGCATTTTTTAAAAGATTTATTTATTTATTTGAGAGGTAGAGTTACAGACAGCGAGAGGGAGAGACATAGAGATAGGTCTTTCATCTGCTGTTTCACTCCCCAAGTGGCTTCAATGGCCAGAGCTGGGCCAATATGAAGCCAGGAGCCAGGAGCTCCTTCCAGGTCTCCCAGGAGGGTGCAGGGGCCCAGGGACTTGGGCCATCTTCTACTGATTTCCCGGGCAATAGCAGAGAGCTGGATCAGAGGTGCAGTAGCCAGGACTCAAACCAACACCCATACAGGAAGCTGGCACTGCAGGCGGTGGCTTTACCTGCTATATCACAGCGCCAGCCTGTGTGTTAGATTCTTTACAGACATTTTCTCATTTAATCCTCTGAACAATCCTTTTGAAGTAAGTACTGTTATTGTTCTATTTTTTGTACCTGAAATACAAAGAAGTTAAATAATTTGCCTGAGAACTCATAGCCTGGGGGAAAAAATGATGACTCAATAGACATCTACACTGAATTGAATGTTTGTGCTCTGCCCCAAATTCATATGTTGAAGTCCTACCCTAATGTGATGTTACTGAGGGGAGTGGTCTTTGGGAGGTTATTAAACCATCAAGGGAGAGCTCATGAATGAGATCAGTGCCCTCATACAAATATAGGAAAGAGGTTCGCTCTCTAGGCTGTCTGTCATTTGAGGATACAATGGAAAGATGGCTGCCTCAAAACCAGATGATGGCCCTCACCAGGACCCTAAAATGCTGATATCCTTATCTCTGCAATGGCCAGAGTTGAGCAGATTTGAAGCAAGGATCAAGGAGCTTCTTCTGGATCTCCCATGCACATGTAGGGGCTCAAGGACTTCGGCCATCTTCTGCTGCTTTCCCAGGCCATACCAGAGAGCTGGATTGGAAGTTGAGCAGCCAGGACATGAATTGGTGCCCATCTGGGATGCTGGTGCTGTAGGTGGAGGATTAACCTACTGTGCCATAGCACAGGCCCCTATAGATCTACATGTTAATAGCATGAGATGACTGGACTTTTAAGCAATTCAAAACAAATTATTATAAGAAAGTTCTATGGATTATCAGTAAAGATATTACTGATACCTTTACAAATTATTATTTGTAAATACAAATTATTATTTTAGCCTTTTATGTATCATTTGATCTGTTCCTAAAACATATTCCCAGATAAAATAGGTACATCTCCTCCAGTTGCCTTGGAATCAGTCTATATTCCATTTACTCAGTGGCTGCTGAGATCTGCATCTGTGCCTCCTGGGCCTGGTCGGTGGCAAATTAGTGGTGTTCAAAGATAAGTGCCATTATTTGGCAAAAGCAATTCAGATTTCATTTGTTTACATACCTCCCATGGTGCTTATGGGAAGCAAGCAAATAACTCCTCTCTCACCTGCACTCCAGGTGCTACTAACAGGCATGTTTTCCTCCAGCAGACCACACAATATTTCTAAATTTATCCTCTCAAGAGGTTTCAATGTATAGCAAGCACCCCGCAATGGCTCAGCAATGACTTTTGGGATTTCCTTTGATTACACCACATTGTCTTGGGGCCTAACACAAACTTGATGCCAGCAGTGCTTCCGTATCTAGGTGAAGAGATGCATGTGGTTTTACTTCTGGTGGTGGTGGTGGGGGGGGGGATGCATCTCCTCAGAAAGATGCAATGGGAATGCAAATGGTGTAAGCACTCATTCATGGTTTGCCAGCACTCAGAGTGATGGGAGGGCATTCTGAAAGGGAGCTGGAGTACAATGAATGCCTGGAACAATTTGTTTTTTCCTATCTGCTAATTTTCTCCTTCCTTCTCTTAGAAACCAGACTTTGAAGTTCCATAGACTGTTTCATAGTAGTTATCCACAGCAGACCCAATGTGATGCCCACATTGGAAAGGAGACTTGAGTCCATCTTGTGACATTCTTTGCATTGCTACGATGAGCCCAGGTTTTCTGCATTCTCTCCACCATGTAAATTTAGTCTTCAGATGATGCTACCAGAGCCATTTGTATGACATCTCATAATGAGAGTCAAGGAGAAGCTTGGCACCTCTGGATTTCAAAAGGCATACTCTAACCTACCACCCAGCTGCCTTTTCTGAAAGAAATTCACTGGAGAAGAATGAGAAATGGAGAAACAAGACTGTCAGGCTGCTGAGGCACTTTAGTTTGGCTGGAGCCAATCTTACCCCACTGAAATATTTCTGCACTCACTGAAAACATCTCCATGTTTCCTGAATGTTCCACACCAACTGAGCCATGTAGGACCCCTGGGCCAGAACCTCCTGTGATCTAAATCAAGGATTAATCATGGTCATGGCAGGAGGCCTCTGGCACCCCGTGAGGACTAGCATTGTTCCATTTTGATTAACTGGCTTTCACAGTTATTAAATTTTTTTAATATAACTTCTGTAGGGAGGGAACAAGATATACGCAACTTAGATGATTCATCTCAGAAGTTTGTTACTTCCTCAGAGTGCCTGGAGTCACTAAGAGTTTGACTCCACCAGGGCTGCCAATGCTGCAAGTTTCAAATCCTCTACCTTCTTTAATCAGTTGAGATAAGGATTTTCCAGTTCCACACCAAACTTATGCAGTGCACGGCCAGACACTGGCTCTGGGGACCCTATGCTTACGTCTCAGGGCATCTCCTTTGCCTGAGTGGTTCTGCAGCTCCATTGTAGACAACAGCAGAGCAGTGTGGCAACATCGTGAGAGGCCAGAGCCTCACACATGATCCGCTCCAGCTCCAGCTGTGCTGTGTGACATTTATGTGACAGCTTGTCTGCTTGCCAAGATGAATCACAGAAAATTAGAGATGGGAAAGACCTATTAGGTCATCTAATCCATACCCCTGCCAGTTCACAACTCCTCCCCTGTGCTCTATTTCCTAAAGTATCACCGGTTTTTAAATAGTGTGGGACACAGAGAGTTCTTCCGGGCCTTCTTCACCCAGAATACTACAGCGCACTCAGTCAAGTGCTTGGTATTTCATGTTTCTTTTCCCTAATTTTCCATGTAAAATATTGTTCTGGTTACTTGCCCCAAATCCTACCACCACCTCCCCACAAAAGAACCCTGAACATAATCAGAAAGTAGGAACTCTCTTAGCTGGGAAAAAAACAAAACAACAACAACAACAAAAAAAAACACCAGTTGCAGAAAAATAAAAAGACCTAGTACAGAAAAGGGAAATGAAAAGGAAAGCAACTGTTATTTCAACTTCTGTCATTTCAACTTCTGTTATTTTAAATACACGCTTATTTAGCATTGTTGGGCTTTTGCTTTCTTTAACAATAGCTAGAGCTATGACTAAGCAGTATTGTTGGTTTTAATTTCCACATTTACTTTGTTTCAACACTTAAATTTTAACAAATTTAGTTTACAAAAACTATATAGCCTCAGGGTGTACAATATGGTGAGTTCATATATGCATGCATTAAGTATTAAGTATATAATTGATCACTATAATCAAATTTAATATATCCAACACCACCCACAATGTTTGTTAGATCCAAGAACTTTATTTAATAATATCTCAAATGATGATTAAGTAGCATTAGTGGTTTTGGTTTATTTACTTGTGTTTCGATTTTTTATTTGATTATCATCCCCTTGCTGCCTATATTATATTTAAAAATCCTAATCCATCACTGAGATTCAAATTAAAACTGTTCCAAATATTCTAAGAGTTTAACTATTCTATTTCTTATGCTTTCTTTATCTTTACAATTTTAGCTAAACAGAGCAAAAACAGTAAGCCTGGAACACCCTATGTAGACAGTCCTGTATAACAAGAATGTCCTTGTTTTCCTTTACTAGGGCACAGACACAAACACATTTGTAGCTTACCTTAATCTGACCCTTTAAACAAGGCTCACTGCACACAGACCGTACAACTCCACTCTTATTCATCTGGATTTTGTAGTCATCAATGTTCAGGACACCTTCATGCCAGGTTCCAACATGAACATAGTCATAGCGATTGGCTTCTGTATACTGAAGATTCATAATATCATACCTACAAAGAAGACAGAAAACTTTCCACAGGATATGGACATTATATAAAGACAAAGAAACTTGATAATTAGATTGTAAATAGAAATGAAATAGATAGTGGTATCCTCAGATATACAAATTCCAGTCTCAATAAGTATTTTAGTTTATTGCTAATATTTCCTTTGGTTTTCCAGAATGTGCATTCATTTTCCTTTCTCTGCGTGGCATTCATATTTACTAAAGAATATGTTACTCTTGTAACTTTCTCTGGGACCATCCTCCAAAAAATAATTCTATGTGTGTTGAGTTGATCATCTTCAAATCATTGTTCACTATGGCAATCATTCAAAAAGTAACAATTCATGAGAACATTAATTTCTTTGATTATTTTTGTTTCAAATTCCTTTTCTGTGTTTTTTCTACAGTGGATTAAAAAAGGACAATTCTCCAAGTCTGGCAACTTTTTTGATGCTAATAGAGCAAGAACTATGAACAAAGCATCTTTAATTAATAAGGATGTTGGTAATTTAACATCTTATGCATTGACATTTAACATCATGGTGTTTTCCCTGATTTGGACAAACATTTTTAAAAGGAAATAATAATTGCCTATTATTTCAGTGATTTTAAATGTCAGAATGCTGCACAAGGGTTGATTCTATAACTAGAACATTTTACTACAGTCATGCTGTCACTGTACATATACACATATTATTTCATAAACATATATACATATAACTTCATTAGTGTGCAAACATTTTTGAAATCCATGCATATGTGGCGTCTTCAAAAGTTCATGAAAGGGCATATTATGAAAAAAAAACCTATGTAAAATATTTTTGCACCAAAATAAACATACTTCTATTCTCGTGCATTTTTTAAATTTTGAAAGATTAAGTTACAAAGAGAAACTGAGAGAGATATCTTCCATCTACTGGTTCACTCCCCAAATGGGCGCAAAGGTCAAGGCTGGGCAGATCTGAAGTCAGAAGCCAGGAGATTTTTCTATGTCTCCCATGTGGGTGCAGAGGCACTTGGGTAGTCCTCTACTGTTTTCCCAGGAGCATTAGCAGGGATCTGGATCAGAAGTGGAGCAGCTGAGACTCAAACTGGCTGCCTGCACTGCAGACTGCAGCTTTACTTGCTATGCCACAATACAAGCTGCTTCATGAATTTTTTAAAGCATGTGTATATATGTGAATGTGTATATATATATATATATATATATATATATAAACATCATATGGCACCACACACACATGCACACACACACACACACACACACACACACACACACACAGAATGGAAAATCTTTGCTGCATCCAGAGTATACTCCTCATCTTTGCAGGGCAGGCATTCTCCATTCTAATGGACAGGACACATGACTTGACATCAGAATGTTTGATTTGGAGTCTTTGCTAGCATTTAACGATAGATTATGTTACTTGGAATTATCACTAAACTATTTAGGCCTTACGGAGTTCTCATGGGGACTCAGTAATATAAGGCTCGAAGGTGACAGGTTAAGATGGCATGTGGGACACTTGTGGCCCACCTAGGATTGCCTAATCTTGATTTCTGGCTGTTTCCAACTCCAGCACCCTGCTAATATGTACCCTGGGAGGTGGCACATAATGGTTCAAGTACTTGGGTCCCTGCCACTCTTGTGGGAGACCAAGATTGAGTTACTTGCTCTTGGCTTTTGCAGACTCAGTCCTGGCTATTGTCGATACTTTGTATTTATTTGGAGAGTGAACTAGAAGTTGAAAGAGATATATCTCTCCCTCTCCCACGTTCTCAGTCTTTCAAGTAAATAATCAATTAATTAATTTTTAAAAATAAGCCATGTAAGAAACTATTTTGCAATTGATACAAATGCATTTGTTTTCTGGTCTAAATGTTTGTGTATCTACCAAATCCCACTAATGAAAATCCTTACCCCCAAAGTGATGGTAATAGAAGGTGAGGTCTTGGGAGGTGATTAAGTCTTTAGGATTCAGCCCTCACGAATGGGATTAGTGCCCTTGAAAGAATGCCCAACAGAGCTCTCCAGCCAGTTAACCACATAAAGACAGTGCCACACACGAACCAGAAACTGGGCCCTCACTAGCTTCCGAATCTGCTAACTTGCTCTTTGACTCCTCATGCTCCAGAACAATAAATTTTTTGTTGTTTATAAGCCACATAATCTATGGTACTTTGTTATAGTCACCCAAAATGACTAACAAAATATGAGGGACTATCACAATGATATTTAGTACTGATGTGAATGCCCTTAACTATTCTGGTTATTTCTCTTATTATAAGAAGAGTGGGCCAGTGCCGTGGCTCACTAGGCTAATCCTCTGCCTGTGGCACTGGCACCCCAGGTTCTAGTCCCGGTCGGGGCGCTGGATTCTGCCGTGGTTGCTCTTCTTCCAGTCCAGCTCTCTGCTGTGGCCCTGGAGGGAAGTGGAGGATGGCCCAAGTGCTTGGGCCCTGCACCCACATGTGAGACCAGGAGAAACACCTGGCTCCTGGCTTTGGATCAGCGTGGTGCACCGGCCACAGTGGCCATTGTGGGGTGAACCAACGGAAAAAGGAAGACCTTACTCTCTGTCTCTCTCTCTCTCTCACTGTCCGCTCTGCCTGTCAAAAAGAAAAAATGTGGACAACATTTTTATGGTGGCACAGCCATTTGTCTCTCAGTTACTGAAGACTCTCGGATAGTCTTGCATTTTATTTGCATGTTACAATTTACTGTAAGTGAGCTATAACCCATGTGCTGGTTTCCTAAGTCTCTATGCCTGGTGCCCTCTGCCTGGCTCTGCAAAGTGAGCCTCTTTTCTGCAGTACCTGTGCAGAGTTCTCATCCTCATGGCCTAGAGTAGGAGTCATGGCGTCTTGTTCTTTGCACATGAACGAAGAAACTACATGACAATTAATCAGAACACACACATTCCTCTTCCTGAGCCCTCCTTCCCCACTCACGATTCCCCTGTGCAATCCATGCTGGCCTTCTCCTCTCTAAACTGGCTCAGACCCACAGTTCTCACCCTGCACTCCAGGAAACTACTCCCAGGCAGTGCAAGTCGGCTTCTGAAATCTAGTAGCCTATTTGTCTCGACCAGTAATATCAGCTTGTTGGCTTTCCTGCCTGTTTGTTGTGTGAAAATTATCCTGTCGGCCACAGAACAGCTGGTGGTTTCTCCACATCCAGACTCTTGCACTTTCTACAGATATCTGTACCCTCAAGGGAAGATGACTTTGGGAGAGTCAAGGAAGTTTCATTGTTCCTGGTGAACCAAACTTATCAACATGGTGCACCTGGAGCATAGAATTTATGTCTTTGCTTTCCTGACTTTGAGCTACAGGGTCACTATCCTTCTTGTTACTGAGATATTCCAGAATATCCTTCAGAAGAGCTCTCTTAGTAATGTCCAATTGGATAGTAATCGTGGACTTTAATGACTGACAGTCATCCTGAGATCAATGACTCTGATATACTACACCAATATATTTCCATTTTAAAATCATCATGGCTATAGAATTTGTGAATGTTAATGATGAGTAGCTTTCCTATTTGTTTCCAATAATTTTTGTATTTTACTTGATATTACATTATCACCACTCTTCATACTTCCAATGAAAGCTTTGCTGCAACGCTAGATTTAGAATAACTTTTTCTTATAAATCATTTTCCTAAGAGTTTTATTTCAACCTCATTATTTGGTCTTTCTTAGAGGAAATCAGTTCACACTTCATTAGCATTTAGAGACTAAAAAATTCACAATATTTTTGTATGAAAGCACATTTTTAAAAAGCGCCAAAAGCTGGAGAAAAAAATAAATGCTTAAAGATACCAAGGGAAAAATATTGACTTACTGAAAAGAGGCTGCCTTGTACTATGTGCATTAATGAATGTTGGTCTTTTCTCTTGACCCCAGAGTCTCTTCCTGACATGTCAGCTTTATTTCGAATATCCTCATGCTGTAAATTACATCTTCACAGCATCCTCGCAATGCATTCAGTTTATGTTGTGTGATGATTAACTAAAATAATCACAAGAGGGACCAAAGGCTTGTATGATGATGTGACAGGAGATATAAGTAGAGGGATGTGATTGAAACAGGAATTGGACACAGATTATGATGCCTGATTTCAAGCAGGAGGAAATGATCCTTGAAAAGAGACTCAAGGGAAAGCTCATAATTTGCATATGTAATTAAAGATGAAAGAGAAACAAGCTAAATTTGTGCACTTACATTTTTGCATAACTTGACAAGAGAGTGAGGAGGAGGAAAGTTGTATTTATGGAGTGTCAAAAATGCATCTAGCCATGAGCTAAGCATGTTTTGTATGTTTGCTTTGGGAATCATAAAGGAAGGTTTACATTGCAAATCCAACCCCTTTCTAGCCCTAATTTCCAGTAGGACCCAGGATTACAACTATGGGTTCAAAGGGGTGGGTGACTCAGTCACAGACTCACTTGTTCCTTCTGTACCATTTCTTAAGGTGTTCAGTGCCCTGAAGCATTGCACTTGACAGGTGCTGGATTATCCATCCATCCCACTCACATTCCAATCAAAACATGCTCCCACCTAAGTTGTGACTTGGAAGGACTCTGATAAATTCATCATTTTAATTACCAATAATGACTTATGTCACTTATCCAAAATAAAGCCATTAGATGTTACAGGGAGAAGCCACTGAGCCCCCACAAGGGACTCTCTAAAGGTACATTATGTATAAATGAAAAGATGAGATTTACTGAGAATTTTTTAGCATCTGCCTCTTACAGTGCTTCTGAAATGACATTTAAAATGTTCCCAAGGGCCAGTGTTGTGGTATATGGGGTTACTCCGCTGTCTCTGATGATGGCATCTCATATGGCAGCAGTTCAAGTCCTAGATACTCCACTTCCAACCTGACTCCCTGAGAATATGCCTGGGATTGCAGTAGAAGATGGCCCAAGCACTTGGGCTCCTGCACTCACATGTGGAACCCAGATGAAGCTCCTGGTTCCTTGCTTTGGCTTGACCCAGCCCTGGTTCTTGTGGTCATCTGGAGAGTGAACCATTGGATGGACGATATTCTCTCTCTCTTTCTCTCTCTTCCTCTCTCTCTCCATCTGTAGCTCTGCCTTTCAAATAAATAAATCTTCAGTGAAGAAGAAGGTTGTAGGCAATGTTGCTAATTCTAGAAATAGCTAAAAGGCAGTGTAATGTGGTGAAGATCACAAGCCTTAGAGTCAGACTTCACTGTTCATCCACTTGCTCTCTGTTGTGATTTCGAGTTTCTTAGTTTCTCTGATGCTGTTTTATTAGCTATAGCAGAAGGATTAAATGATTCTGTCTTCTACTGTAACATAACGTATACTTTCCTAAAAAGCTATAACCCTGCAAAATCACAGGCTAAAAGATAACAAGGCTGACAAGATTGTGGGCACATTGATCAGCAGCCAAACTGAGGAAATTTCCTTTCTACTACAGGTTTTACTCATTCCTGTCCTGCCACTCTGATTATCTCTTTCCTTGGAAAATGTGTATGCATGAACACAATTATTCTTGATACTGACATCATTCTCTGAGTATCAATTATGTATGAGCTAACTGTCGGTATCGAAACAAGTACTGCAGAATAAACAATCTTTATGTAAAATGACTTAAAGGGAATATTTAGGTTATGTTTTTCTTTGCTTCTTGGTTAATTCTATGAAGCCATACAGATTTAATCTCAGAAATAAAATCTTTCTCTTTTTTCCCAAAAGTTATGTTAACAGAAATATGACTTAGGCAGAGAAAATGGGGCACAAGGGTAGGACTTGGCTTTCTTCACATACTAAGTTCTTTAAGCAGATACAATATTCATAATGGTTCATGACTAAAATAGTACTGTGACCAATCAATCAGATCATTCAATACATCTGCAAGCCAGGTTTTTGTTTTGTTTTGTTTGTTTGTTTGTTTGTTTTGGTTTCCTGGGATTGCAACAAGGTTCCAGGTACTCTGATTAAGAGCTGAGTAATATCTGGGGTAGGGGGTAGTAGCACAGGCAGAAGTGAGGGTTCCGGGTGTCTACCAAGAAGCATTTCAATCTTTTAAAAGCAGAGGTATTTGGTAAATTTCATGTATTGTCAGCCTTTATTTTGAGCTGTCTAGTTTTAACTGATTCTCACAACACCCAGAAACCATAGAACTAAATGGAGCCATAGTTGCCTCCTGCCTGGCTCAGGAAGCTCACAAGGTTATTCATACCCAATACGGACAAGACTGCTTTACCTGCCAGGAGCATCACCTTTCTCGTCAAACCACACCTCCTCTCCAGACACACCAATGAAAGAGGACTTGATGAGGAAGTCCAGGAGTTTGCTGCCGTCGATGGGCTTCATGGCATCACAGAGGCCCACATGGCCAGGGCAGAGGGCATGGTGCATGTTCTGCAGACCATGGGCCATGGCATAGATGGCATTGATGACAAACCCCATCTTACTGTCTTGGACATAGTTTTCTTCTAAGCTTTCATTGCCTGTAAAAATAAAAACAGATCACTACCAAGGTCACAGGAATCAAGATGAGACCTGCATGTTTAATTCTCAAATATTTTTCAGGGCTCTCAGAGGAAATGGAACATCAGAGACGTCGGCAAAGAACAAACCTGCCTGTGCACGCTTTGTACTTGTGACTAGCTGTGGTGAATTCTATTTGAAAACAGTTCATTCAATTTCATATTCTTTATTCAATCATGGTTTTATGAGGTATGAGACAAACTCTATAGAGATGAAAATGAAGAACTTTAAAGTACTGTAATTCTTAAGGAGCCATGGAAATAAACTCTTATTCCCTCTTGATTCTCAGGGACTTGCACTAAAAAAAAGAGACTTTTTATTTCATGGTATTAGAAAAGCATATTTTGTATCTTCCAAAATAATCCACAATTCATGGTAACTCAACTTCTGAACTGTCTAACACCTGATATTTGTGTTTGGTGATTTCTTTTTTTTTTTATCTGTGGGGCCACAGAAACCCACTTAGAAGAAGGACTATGTAGTCTAGATTTATTCATGTCTAATATTGAAAGTGCAGAATTACTTAAATCAGACTTGATAATTATTAGAAATCAGGGTAAAATGTTACTCAATGGAAGAGTCATACCACACATTAATTTGAGCTCTTAGTTTTTTTTGTTTGTTTGTTTTTTGACAGGTAGAGTTACAGACAGTGAGAAAGAGAGACAGAGAGAAAGGTCTTCCATTCGTTGGTTCACCCCCAAAATGGCCACTAAAGCCGGTGCTGTGCCGATCTGAAGCCAGGAGCCAGGTGCTTCCTCCTGGTCTCCCAGGTGCAGGTGCCCAAGCACTTGGGCCATCCAACACTGCCCTCCCAGGCCACAGCAGAGAGCTGTACTGGAAGAGGAGCAACCGGGACTAGAACCCAGCGCCCATACGGGATGCCAGCACCGCAAGGTGGAGGATTAACCAAATGAGCCATGGCGCCAGCCCTAGCTTTCCGTTTTTAACCCATGAATTTCAAAACCCTGCAATCCTTTCTACCTATGCCACAGGTGAACACACATTTCCTAATTGCCAAGCAGTTGCACAAGAACAATATTGAGTTGGATGTAAACTTCATATTGTCAGGATAAACATTAGGGCTGACATATGGATGCAAAACTGGGGGACCAGTTGGGTTGCTGAAACAAAGGTAACAAGCGTGGAAAACAGAACGATTTGGAGCACAGCACTGGCATAACTCAGAGAATTTGTACTTCTTCCAGAACTCTGCTTCTCTCTGCAGTGGGCTTTTACTCCATTCAAAGCCAGCAGTGAGTCTTGGAGAAGTATTCTCAAAGTGCCACACGTTAGAAAAGTTGCACGTGTAACTACTTATAGTGTTGGGAGCAACATGAGGTTCTGTCTACTCTCTGCCAGCTGCCCTCTTACCTTCAGCCTAACTAGATTACTGGCCACTAAGGATTCTGGGCTAAAAAATAACAGAGTATTTAAGAAATTGGACAGCTTAGAATGTTTAGAAGGAATGAGATTTTGACTTTGATAGTGATCTGGGACTGAAAAAGAAGTTTCTAAAAAATTCTGTTTAAAGGCTGATCAGTTTAGATGTAGTTGAAAATATATATATACTGTAAAAGTGAGAAACTATTAAAATAGTCAAGCCAGGCTGAAGGGAAAAAATGTTCAACTTGAACTCATCTTTCAGTTTTGACTCATAGGGCATTGTTAAAAATGTACCCCAAGGTGGCTAAAGTTAACATAAAGCATTGCATATTTCAAAATACTAGAACAGAGGATTTTGGGTGTTCTCACTACAGAAATTTGATAGATATTTAAGGTATTGGATGCATTTTATTTTTGGCTGATTTGATCATTGCACAAGGTATCAATGTTACAGGTATGAAATATCAAATTGTACCCTATAGATATGTGCAACTATTGAATCAATTAAAAGTAAAAGAAACATTTAGAAGAGTATAATTTATTAAAGCAATTTTTTTCAATTTGAAATGAACTTTTTCAAGAGGAGATGTAGAATAAGAGAGACACAAAAGGCACTTCAAAATCAGAACCCAAAGAATAAGAGGAAGTTATATGAAGAAAGTGAAAACACTTCTTGCAAAAATTTTAACGTCCATTAATTAGGATAAGTTATGTCTATCACCCAGACTTGCAATCTTTGTCCAATCTTTCCCTCCCTTTCCAAACTTGCCAGGATAATAAGTGATAAGTTAGTGCCATCTCTCACATAAGTTTTATTTTTAGGCTGCTCCCAAACCCCAAGTACTGGAGCTAGATATGAAGGCTACCAGAATCAGAACAATTAACAGGAGTCAAGGAAGATGGGGGAAGGAGGAGAGAAAGGAATGGGGGAAGGGAGAGAGGGAGAGAGAGACTGGCAATGCAGCAAGCACTTAAAGGGTCCTGTCAGTACCAAAGCCTTCCCCCTTAAGTTGTAGCTACTATAGCCAACGATGCGAGAATAAACACATAATGTTCCTTGCCCACTGGCAAATGATATTTTACGGACAAACCTTAAGGTCACTGAGTTTGTGTTCTTGCTTTTGTAACTATCATTTAAGTTTTATTTTATGTAAACAAAAGATTTTATGGTGTTCCCAGTATAAATGTCTTAAGCAGTGGTTGTATCATCCATTCAAATGAGTGGATAGCTCATTCATTAGCACCAGGATAATAACTACTCTGTGTTCTCATTTTGATTATTATTTCAGGTGATCATATAACTTATTTTCCAAATGAAGTAACTTTTCAGGGTGAAAATAAGTGCTAGAAATAACTATTCTGAAACATGGGTGTAAACAAGGGCAACTGGGGAAAAAGGATACCTATCTTTTAAGCCATGTACTTTTTTTTTTTAAAGATTTATTTATTTATTTATTTATTTGAAAGGCAGACCTACAGAGAGAGAGGGATAGGCAGAAATAGAGAGATCTTCCATTCACTGGTTCACTCTCCAAATGGCTGCAAAAGCCAGATCTTGGCCAAGCCAAAGTCAGGTAGCAGGAGCTTCATCTGGGTCTCTCATGTGGATAGAAGGGCCAGGTATTTGGATCATCACCTGCTGCTTCCCCAGGCACATTAGCAGGGAGCTGGATCAGAAGTGGATCCACAACTGTCATCCACATGGGATGCTGGCACTGTAGGCACTGGCTTAACTTGCTATGCTACAGTGGTGGCCCAGCCATGAATTTTCTATTGACTATTGACTGATTGACTGTGGGTGAAATATTTATATATATGCATGCCGACAATATATGGATATATGTATGTATAAATACAATCTATGTATATATGTATGTTGGTGTATATGTATACCAACAATAAAAACAGCTGCCATTTTTAGAGTTCGCTATATACAGTCCTCAATAAATAGCTCTAATGTTCACCATTATTCTACCAAACAGATGTTAATTTCATTCCTTTACAGATGAGGAAAAGCCGTGACATATCCGGGTCCAAATGCCTCCCAGGTCCTTGTTGTTTCTGTTGCCCTCAGTGGCGAGGCAGGTGGAGACAGAGAAATCCAGGGAGGAGCTATTTTTCTGTTGGTATAGAATAGAGTATCTTGGGGCCTGCACTGTGGTATAGCGAGTGCTGGCATCCCATATGGGAGCCAGTTCGAGTTCCAACTGCTCCACTTCTGATCCAGCTCTCTGCTATGGCCTGGGAAAGCTGTAGAACATGGCCCAGGTCTTTGGGGCCCTGCATCCAGGTGGGAGACCTGGAAGAAGCTCCTGGTTCCTGGCTTCAGATTAGCACAGCTCCAGTCTTTGCAGCCATTTGAGGAGTGGACCAGAGAATGGAAGACCTCTCTCTGTCTCTGTCTCTCTCTGTCTCTCTCTCTCTGTCTCTCTCTCTGCCTCTTTGTAACTCTGCTTTTCAAATAAATGAATCAATCTTAAAAAAAAAAAAAAAGAGTATCCTGCTGTGCCTCAGCATCATGGCCAAGCCTGGTTTTGGTCTCTACCTGGGATGATTCCAGATATGCACAGCTGCCTTTCTGACTACAAGTCCTGGTGCCAATTTATGAACAGAAAACCATGGAACAGGAGCTCTCCCTATCAGCATTTGTCTTAACAGAGAGCCAGGAGGCTAGACACGAGCTTCTAGCAACTATTTGCAACATAGAATTTTGTATCCCTTTCCAAAATAAACAATGGTTGTGTTTGTGTCAATCTGAAATGAGCACACGTATTCTCCTGCCCTGGCAGTCTAGTGGCTCTACAGATAAAAAGGGTCATAATGTCCCTTCAGCTACCACTCCCTCTGACCCTTGTTGGCTCTAATCTAATGAAATTGAACTTCAAAATGCATGACATAGTTAGAAAATCATGTGGGCTTTACAGGATCATTTAATTTTGCATAGCAACTATCCCAGATGATGGTTCAAGTGTCCATCATCTAACAAAACAAAGCGTATCACAGCCTCCCTTGTTCCATACAGATCCTATATTTTTCCTGACCAGTGAATAGATAATTGAAAACTAATAATATTGCCTCTTAATGGGAAAGTAAAAGAATGTGATTCCCTGGGGCTCGGTGCCTTTTCATAACACTCATTCTAGAGTTAATATTGAAAAGTGGATTTTATGATTTATTTTTTGCAGCATATTGACTATTATAGACCACTAGGGTGTCATTAAATCATTACCTTTTCTAATAGGCCAAATGGAAACAAATAATTGAGGTTGACTGTGTTTATTTACTTTCAAAAGAATGTCTGCCTAACTGCTTCATGGTGAATTGTGAAAATAGCTACCTTAATTCTAAATAGTAATCTCATTCTTATTGCAAAAGCACAACAAGAGCTATAAATTGCTACCTGAGTGCAGCAGCACACAGGACCTCCACAGGGATAAGAACAGACAGTCTACATTACTGCAAATTCTGGTTGTGAGAAGGATAGGCACTTCTGCTACCATGCAACAGAAAGAATTCTGAACTAGTTGCACAAAACAGCTGAGATCTAGATGCAGTTCTCATGATACATAAACAACAGATATCCAGCAAGCCATAGACAAAGGTCTTGACATGCCTGTCCTGTTTCCTACTCCCTCAAATAGAGCAGATGGAGCCAATTATCTTCCTAAAGTTCACTTTCCTCTCTACAGTTCTATGCTTTCCTTTTCCAATTCAACATTTATTGGTCCTTGACAAAATCATTCATGTATACTATCTTTTCCATTCTTCCGTGACAATACGAGATAGCCTCTACTGCCATCATTTTACAAATATAAAGAATAAAGTGCAAGAAACCTACACCAGACTTGGGTGGGACACCTTATCTTCCCTTCCCACTCTGCTTCTTTGTGCAGAGACTCCTGCTGAGTAACACCTCACAGACTCATCTCCCAGAGAGAGGACATGTTCACCTTGCTGGAAGATTTAGGAAAGATTTAGGTGTGCTTAACTCAATTGTCCCTCCTTTATTTGGAGCCAGGCAACTGACTCGAAGATTCTGGTTGGTTCTCTTGCTGAAATCTATGTGGTGTTTAGCTATTCAGCTGTAGCAGTGACTGGACAGGTTAATCTTTAGTTCAGGCATCAAAAGTGTGTGGTGGCCACATATCTAATCAACGTTCTGAATCCAGTTTGGTGCTTCCTTTGTCATTTTTTCCAATTTTTAAATCCAGTGAGGTATACCTCACATACAAAGAGGTCTTCCAAAAATTCCTGATAAAATAATTCTATTTTCCATAAACATTTTAGAAAGGTTTTTCTAATATTAAGGTGCAGAGATCTTTACTGTATAAGGTCAGTGCATTCTCATATATCTATACACCTGTGTAAAGATTGCCCAGCTCATGGGAATATTTCCAAAAACTCATCCATTTATCCAGGCTGTCCTTATTTATCCCGGCAATATTTTAGGGCTTGCAATATGCAAATGCTATGCATTTTATTCTTCTGGTACTACTATAATTGGTATATTTTCTTAAAAAACCCTATGTTGCTACTATATAAACACATTAATATTTGTATACCAGACTGCATTTTGAAATATTGCTAAATTTACATATTAAAGCTGACCTTTATAAATTATATTAAATGTTTTAATTTAAATATCTAAAGCTGAAATATATAGACAATAGATCGAAAGAATGCTTATGTCCAGTAAAGTACCTTTGTTGATGACTGTTATAATTGTTTTAGTTTCATTTTTGTTCAAATTTTAATTAACTTTAACAGATTTAATATGATTTATACATATAAGTTTAAGAAAATAATGATACTCTCTTCCTCCTTCCTTCCCTCTCGTCCTCTTTCATTTTGCCTTTCTTTTTTTTTTTTTAGTTTTTGACATAACATATTTTAAATTTACATTACAGTAAAAAAGCTTAATATTTCGTTGAATAAGAAATTTAACAAGTGAAAAGTAAAAAGAACCTAGTTTAGTGGGAATATATACAATGGCTATATGCGATTTGACACTGCAACCCTACAAATATGCTAGTTGTTCTGGTGGCAATGACTTTTCCAATCTAGGCTCCTGGAGTTAACTTTCAATTAAAACACACACACAGACAATGCAACAAACATTCATCTGTCTCATAAAACAAGGAAGCATTTGGGAAACATTCGTGAACATGACTCTTTCTGGAGATACACATTTCTGATTTCTTGGTGTGTGTAGCTTCCCAATGCTTTATTTTATCCAAATCATTATGTATTCAATACATAACTTGATACAATCCCAATTCAGATCAAAATAGGAAGAGCTACAGTTATTTTAATTTGTTAACATATCAAACAAAAATGATTCATATTCTTTTAAATTGTCCAAGTATTAAAGTTATTTTTTTTTATATATAAAGCTTTTATTTAAAGAATATAAATTTCCAAAGAACAGCTCATGGACCACAATGGCTCCCCCCCCACACAACTTCCCTCCCTCCCCCCACCCTCCCCTTTCCCGCTCCCTCTCCCCTTCTGTTCACATCAAGATTCATTTTCAATTCTCTTTATACACAGAAGATCAATTTAGTACATATTACGTAAAGATTTCAACGGTTTGCCCTCGCATAGAGACACAAAATGATAATACTGTTGGAGTACTAGTTATAGTATTAATTCACAATGTACAGCACATTAAGGACAGAGATCCTACATGATTTTTTTTTTTAAAAATTGATTGTCTATGCAATTTCCAGTTTAACACCAAGATTTTTTAATCATTTGCAACAATTGTTGTACAATGTAATACTTTATCCATGGTAGTATTTTTTTTTTCTTTATCCTAGTACTAGTGGTTGAACTCTGTAATTAACACACAATTATTCTTAGATGTTTAAATTTTAACTGAAAAGTGATCTCTGTGAAATATAAGAGTGGGAATAAAGTTATTGAAGCAGGATTAATTGGGTCATTTTAAAAAATGATAACCTCAAAGGACTTCAGTGCCCTCAATTTTGCTTGTAGGCCTGGTCTGGTAAATTTCCCTTAAGCTTTTCTATGGAGAATTTGTGATAAGATTCAGAACAGTTTAGCTTAGACTAAACTGCTCAAGTTTAGGGTTTGTGAGCTTTTTGTTTGTTCTGACATTATGTTTTATTCATCCTCTAAAGGATTCTCTACTCACATCATAGAAAAATATGACCCTTTCATTATTCTCTATTCATTTTATTAAGATGTACATTAAGTCCTATGTAGGATGCAAAGGAAGAGAGAAAGGATCTTTCAATCAAGCACATGTTATTAACTTTAGTATTATTAGTTTAATTTCTATTGCTTAAACTCACTTGGTCTTAGTATATGCAAACAATACATTTTTCTAAGTACATCATCAGAATCTATTGTTAAAAGAGAAATTTCCCAGTTACACAACACATAAACTGCATGCCCCTTGTAAACTGTTGATAATCCGTGGTAAGCCTTCAGTTCCTTGAAAATACTATTGCATTTAGCTAATTCATATTTCAAGTAATTATATGTGAAAAACAAACAAGTACAATTGTTGGTATGTTCCAGTGATGTTGCCGATCTGTCAGTAACATTCAGTTGTACTACAAGGGTCTTTGGTTCACTAAAGAAAGGAAATGAGGACAGCTTGCTGTGTGCCTTTGCTTTTATTATTGATCTGGCACAAAACAGTGCCATGGAGTTAAAACCAGGCTCCTTGCAGTTACTAATCTGCAGTAAGCATTTGGCAGGTAACCCAAGAAATAGACTATGTTACTGGGATTTGGCAGCTTGGCCAATGTGGGAAATTCAATTGTTAAAATTCATCAGTGCCAGCTAGCTCCCTTCTCACCAGCCTGCTGGGTCAGAATCTTTGCCAAGTTCATTTCTCTTGGATTTCTTCATAATCTAAAAGGGTAGATCTATGCTTATAGCTCCACTTCTTTGTGAGTGATAGAAAGGGTGTTTTATTTTTGACATATAAGTGAGCACCATAGTTTAATGTTTTTATGTTCTGCTTTGAATTCATATCAGTGGCTTATCCTTTTTGAGTACCTCTAGTTTCATACAGCATTGATTTTAGCAGAGATAATAATACAACATGAATTTTTCAGAAATACAAGAGCTGTATGTGAAATAGCTAATTTTCTCTGATGTATTTTATTTAGAGTCTAATATAACACCCTTTAGTAACCAGCATAGTGTCTCCCTTATTACAAAAGCAAACTCATACAAGTCATATGACATTAGCATTAAAGAGCCAGTTTTACAAATGATTTCTGATCAATTCAATAGAGTCAGTATAATTTTACAAAATGTGGTACATAAAAATGTCTACAGTGAGATGAAATAGTTTATTTTTTTATATAAAGCTTTTATTTAAAGAATATAAATTTCCAAATACAGCTTATGGATTACAATGGCTTCCCCCCCCCATAACTTCCCTCCCACCCGCAACCCTCTCCTTTCCCATTCCCTCTCCCCTTCCATTCACATCAAGATTCATTTTCAATTCACTTTATATACAGAATACCAGTTTAGTACATATTACGTAAAGATTTCAACAGTTTGCCCTCACATAGGGACATAGAGTGAAAAATACTGTCGGAGTACTAGTTATAGTATTAATTCACAATGTACAGCACATTAAGGACAGAGATCCTACATGATACATATTTTTTAAATTGATTAATTTTCTATGCAATTTCCAATTTAACACCAAGTTTTTTTTATTTTTAATTATCTTTATATACAGAAGATTGATTCAGTATATACTAAGTGAAGATTTGATCAGTTTGCACCCACACAGAAACACAAAGTGTAAAATACTGTTTCAGTACTATTTATAGCATTACTTCACATTGGACAAGACATTAAGGAGAGATCCCTCATGAGACATAAGTACATAGTGACTCCTGATGTTGATTTAACAATTTGGCACTCTTGTTTATGGCGTCAGTAATCTCCCTAGGCTCTAGTCATAAATTGCTGAGGCTATGGAAGCCTTTAGGGTTTGCCAACTTCAATCTTATTCCGACAGGGTCATAGTCAAAGTGGAAGTTCTCTCCTCCCTTCAGAAAAAGATACCTCCTTCTTTGATGGCCCTGTTCTTTCCACTGGGATCTCACTTGCAGAGATCTTTCATTTAGGTCTTCTTTTTTTTTTTTTTTTCCAGAGTGTCTTGGCTTTCCATGTCTAAAATACTCTCATGGGCTCTTGAGCCAGATCTGAATGCTTTAAGGGCTGATTCTGAGGCCACAGTGCTATTTAGGACATCTGCCATTCTTTGAGTCTGCTTTGTATCTTGCTTCCCATGTTGGATCCTTCTCTCCCTTTTTGATTCTATCAGTTAGTATTAGCAGATGCCCATCTTGTTTGTGTGATCCCTTTGACTCTTAGACCTATCAGTGTGATCAATTGTGAACTGAAATTGATCACTTGAACTAGTGAGATGGCCTTGGTACATGCCACCTTGATTGGATTGTATTGGATTCCCCTGGTACGTTTCTAACTCCATCATTTGGGGCAGCTTTGATTGAGCATGTCCCAAACTGTACATCTCCTCCCTCTCTCATTCCCACTCTTATATTAACGGGGATCACTTTTCAGTTAAAATTTAAACACCTAAGAATAATTGTTTGTCAATTACAGAGTTCAACCACTAGTACTAGAAAAAAAAAAATACTATAATGGATAAAGTATTACATTGTACAACAACTGTCAGCACAAGAGCTGATCAAGTTACTGTTTCTCATAGTGTCCATTTCACTTCAACAGGTTTCCCCTTTGGTGCTCAATTAGTTGTCCACGATCAGGGAGAACATATGATATTTGTCCCTTTGGGACTGGCATAATCCACCCAGAATGCTTTCCAGATTCCTCCATCTTGTTGCAAATGACCGGATTTCATTGTTTTTGACTGCTGTATAGTATTCTATAGAGTACATGTCCCATAATTTCTTTATCCAAATATATGCTTTGAATTCCCTGAGATCTTTTGCTGTGAGGTTCCCTTCGTTTACCTTCTTTCATGTGGATGGCCGTTTTTCTGTGTTTCTGTGTTTCACACATCTTTAAGTATCTTTTGCAGGGCTGGATGAGTGGCGACAAATTCTTTCAATTTCTGTTTGCAATGAAAGGTCTTTTTTTCACCTTCATTCACAAATGAGAGCTTTGCAGGATATAATATTCTGGGCTGGCAGTTTTTCTCTCTTAGTACCTGGAATATGCCTCGCCATTCCCTTCTAGCTTGTAGTGTTTCTGATGAGAAGTCTTCTGTGAGTCTAATTGGAGATCCTCTGAGAGTAATCTGACGTTTCTCTTTTGCACATTTTAGGATCTTTTCTTTCTGTTTCACTGTGGTGAGTTTAATTACAACGTGTCGTGATGAGGATCTCTTTTGGTCATGTTTACTAGGGGTTCTATGAGCTTCCTGTATTAGGATGTCTCTGTCCTTCTCCAAAACTGGGAAATTTTCTGCTATTATCTCACTAAAAAGGCCTTCTAATCCTTTCTCCCTCTCCATGCCTTCAGGAACTCCTAGAACTCGAATGTTGTGTTTTTTAATAGTATCCTGTAGATTCCCAACAATATTTTTTAGATTTCTAATTTCCTCTTCATTTCTTTGATTTGACTGTATATGTTCCTGTGCTCTGTCTTCTAAGTCTGATATTCTCTCTTCTGCTTCACCCATTCTGTTTGTAAGGCTCTCAAATGCATTTGTCATTTGATCTATTGAATTCTTCATTTCATTATGATTTCTCATCACTATCACAGTTTCATGTTCTACTAGTTGTTTCATTTCAGCTTGATTCCTCCTTAATATTTCATTTTCACGAGAGAGATTTTCTGTCTTGTCCATTAAGGATTTCTGTAGTTCAAGAATTTGTTTTTGAGTACTTCTTAGTGTTCTTATCAATTTTTTGAGATCTGCTTCTTGCATTTCTTCTATCTCATCATCTTTGTAATCTTGAATTGGGGTGTCTTTTCATTTGGGGGCGTCATAGTGTCATCCTTGTTCTTGTTACCTTGGTTTTTGTGTTTGTTGTTTGGCATATTGGTTTCTTCACTGTGGTGTTTTTTCTTGTTATCCTATGACTCTAGATAAGTGGACTGTCTGCTTTCAATGGAGCCTTAGATGCTTGAGATGGGTATGGCCTGATAGCACTGTTTGGTTCCTCAGAGTTGAGGGTGTGCAAAAGGTGACACTCCCAGGTTAGGCATGGTAAATCTCTGTTTCTTTCTTTATTTTTGATTCAAAAGAGAAGTAATTCTGCACAGCTGAATGGAATTGGGGGTGGTTAGCAGGCGAATGATATATCCACAGGAGCCAGAGATCGGAAGCTCTTTCCCAAGGACCTCAGAGGGAATCTCTGTGGCCTTCAGTGTGGGTTCAAATTCTCCTGCAGTCTGCCACTGGGCTGACAAAGCTACTGAACTGTTTCGTCTCTGGAGATTACTCACATGGTGAATTCCGTGAGTTCTCTCCCCCACAGTCTCTTTTTTCACAGTCTCAGTTCATTAGCACCATACATTCATTAGGTTCTAATCCCCTGTTATTTCACCCCCACGCCCAGAGTCAGGTTTTTCTGCTAGGCTCAGGGCCAGTGCAGACCTGAGGTCTCCCTGCTTATGACGTATGTCCAAAATGGCGCCTGCTCTTTGTCTTGCTCACCTTTGAGAGGTGGGCGGAGAGAGAGAAACTCGTGTCCATATCGGTCACTTTTTTCTTTCTCTCTCTCTTCTAGTTAGCCTGGTGAACTTTTCCCCACAGGGTTTCAAGCCTTGTTTGCTCTAGTCTCCTCTTTCCACTTCCCTGCTGGTGTCTTGGGCTATTGAGGTTCCGCTCACCTTGCGTTCCAGCGCTGGTGCGTTGAGTCTGCCACTGGTGTCCTGAACTGCAGGCTCCCACACTCTCCACGCAGGTCCACTGTGAATCACTAGTTACGGAAGAGTTTCCTCTGCTCTTTCTTCCCCTACTCTTCCTTGAACCTGCAGTATCTCCACTTTTATTAAACTGTCTCTCCCCAGACTATCAGTGTGCTGCCTTCCTATTCCGCCATTTTGCCACTCTCTGAAATATTTTCATATCTCTTCTGGAAATTCATTTGTCTACTGGATATATGTATTTTGGGTTTCCATTTAAAATCCTTTTTGTGGGGCATTGTTGGTTGGTATTTTACATTGATATTTATTTAGATCTATCAGCCCAGGTAGACCATTGCAATATTTGTACCAATGTTGCAATTGTGGGAATTTCTTGAATGGTATGTTGTCTTTTCTATGGTGTCTCCCAAGAGTGTCTTTCAAAATAATCAAATTTAAAATGTCCAAGGGCCCAATAAAATCATGCAACTCTCATGGTTAGTGAAATTTTAGCCAATATCTGGGTACAGAGTTTCAAAGTGTAACTCCCAAGATTAATACTGTCAAGGACATACAGGCAAAGAACTGTTAGCAGATCTTTTAAAAAAGCAAACGTATGGTCCAGACTTCATGCAAATATATTTGAATATCCAAATTATGCTGGCAGTGAAGAGAATATTTACAGAAACAAGAATAACAAATATAATCCGTTAATGAGAAAAATCACATTTAGAGATCAAAGGGGGATTAAAAGGCTAATACAAAAATGGAATATATGCACTATATACTAGCTGTTAAAATTATTTTTCATGGGTTATCTACTAAAAATTCTGAAATAGCTGAACATTTGTGTAACAAGGCTGAACAAATAAATAACTGATTGTCAGATATTAGAAACCAAGGCTCTAGTCATGAGTTTCCAAGGCTATGGAAGTGTTTTGAGTTCGCTGACTTTGATCTTATTCAGACAAGGTCATAGTCAAAGTGGAAGTTCTCTCCTCCCTTCAGAGAAAGGTACTTCCTTCTTTGATGGCCCTGTTCTTTCCACTGGGATCTCACTTGCAGAGATCTTTCATTTAGGTCTTCTTTTATTTTTTTTTCCAGAGTGTCTTGGCTTTCCATGCCTAAAATACTCTCATGGGCACTTGAGCCAGATCCGAATGCCTTAAGGGCTGATTCTGAGGCCAGAGTGCTATTTAGGACATCTGTCATTCTATGAGTCTGCTGTGTCTCCCGCTTCCCATGTTGGTTCCTTCTCTCCATTTTTGATTCTATCAGTTAGTCTTAGCAGATACTAGTCTTGTTTGTGTGATCCCTTTGACTCTTAGACCTATCAGTGTGATCAATTGTGAATTGAAATTGATCACTTGAACTAGTGAGATGGCCTTGGTACATGCCACCTTGATGGGATTGTTTTGGAATCCCCTGGCACATTTCTAACTCCACCATTTGGGGCAAGTCAGCTTGAGTATGTCCCAAATTGTACATCTCCTCCCTCTCTTTTTCCCACTCTTATATTTAACAGTGATCACTTTTCAGTTAAATTTAAACACCTAAGAATAATTGTTTGTTAATTACAGAGTTCAATCAATAGTGTTAAGTAGGACAAAAAAAATACTAAAAGTGATAAAGTATGAAGTTGTTTGTCTACAGTCAGGACAAGGGCTGTTTCTCATAGTGTCCATTTCACTTCAACAGGATTCCTTTTTTATTTTTTTACTTTTGGTTGATGGCAATTCTAACCGGGGTGAGATAGAAAGCTCATTGTGCATTTTATTTGCATTTCCCCGATGGCTAGTGATCTTGAGCATTTTTTCATGTGTCTGTTGGCCATTTGTGTTTCATCCTTTGGAAAATGCCTATTCATGTCATTTGCCCATTTTTTAATTGCATTATTTGTTGTATTGTTGTTAAATTTCTTGAGCTCTCTACAGATCCTGAATATTAAACCTTTATTTGAAGCATAGTTTACAAATATTTTCTCTAATTCTCTTGGTTGCCACTTCATCTTGTAAGTGTTTGCTTTGCTGTATAGAAAGCTTCTTGCAATCCCATTTGTCTATGTTTCTCTTTATTGCCGGTGCTTCTGGGGTCTTATCCAAGAAGTATCTACCTATGCCAATCCCTTGCCGACTTTACCCAATGTTTTCCTCCATTAATTTGAGGGTATCATGTCATTGATTTAGAACCTTGATCCATTGTGAGTTGATTTTTATATAAAGTGTAAGGTAAGAGTCTTGTTTCATAGTTTTGCCCATAAAGATTCAACATTCCTAAGACCAAGATCCAATTTTCCCAACACCATTTGTTGAAGAAACTATCCTTTCTCCAATGAGTGATTTTAACTTTTATGGCAAAGATTATCTGGTTTTAGATGCATGGATTAATTTCTGGAGTTTCTATTCTGTTCCATTGATTTATATGTCTATTTTGGGCCAATACTAGGCTGTTTCAATTTTAATCTTATATTTGGATGGCTCTGGCTTTGTTTTAAGATTGTTTAGCTCTTTGGGGACTCTATTGAGAATGGTACTTCAGCTCTGTGGTATTGCTGCTTAGATTCCCTGTTTAACCAAGAGAAACACATTAGCTAGATCACAATTTAGAGGAATTCTACAAAACACCTGACCAGTACTTCAAAAATTGTCAAGATCATCAAAAGAAAAGAAATCTTGGGGATTTTTTACCCTGAGCAGCCTAAACAGACGTGAAATACAAATGCAATGTCATTTCCTAGATAGGACTCTAGACAGAAAAAGAAAAAAACTCATGAAATCTGGAAAAAATGTTTGGAGTTAAGTTCATATTAATTTATTAATGTTGGTTCATTAATTGTGGCAAATATCACACAGCAACATAAGATGTTAATAGTGAAAACTGGATACAGAATGTAGGAGAACTCTCTGTACTATCATTGCAAGTTTTCCGTAAATGTATTCTAAAATGCAGTTTATTTTTTGAATGAAAAAGAATTAGCATCACATCTGGCCCCCTAAGTGATAACATGATGCAATGCTTGCTATATGACAGAAATTCAATTAGGTTTCCTATCTATATTATTGTATTAATCTCACAAGGACTTGCAATATGCATGGCTTTATTATCTCTCATACAATGATGAAAAATCTGAGGACTAATGTATATGCAATTTGCCCACGACTCTAACGCTGGATAATGGTAGTCCGTAGATTAACACTCAATCTGTCTAACTTCAGAACTCTCACTTTTAAATACCATGTTCCACTGCCTCTTCTTTAGTTTCAACCAGAAGTGACATACTCAGCAGCAGGAAGAGAGATGTGGTATTTGCCACCATATTAATAAATAGTTGTGTGTGTAACATCACAAACAACATATAATCTATAAGAAAACCTACCACATTTTATCACATTGGAAGTTTGCCACATGAGGTTTCTCTTTAATGAATGATATTGATATAGAGACAGATTTTTTTCTTGGATCTTTCATATAATTCTCCAAAACATCACTGCATAGATGGGATCAAAACCAATAAACAGAAATATTTGGAGTGGGCATTTGGCCTATCAATTTGGATGTGGGCAAGACGTTCCCCTGGCATATCAGAGTTCTTGCAATCAACTCCTGCCTCCAACTCCTAACTCCAGCTTACTGTTCATGCAGACTCTGGTAGGCAGTGGTGATGGCTCAAGTAATTGTATTCCTGTCAAATGTGTGTGAGACTAAGGTCGAGTTCTTGGCTCCCAACTTTGCAGTCCTGCCTGTTGATAGTATTTAGGAAGTGAACTGGCAGATGGGGACTCATTCTGCCCCTCAAATAAATAAATGAGGATTTCTTTTTAAAAATTGCAAAGAGACTCACCACTAAGAACCAGTTTTCTAAATTTGATGACCCTCAGTTTCTCCTAGGCACAATAAATAGATAACAAATCCCCACAAGATTGTATCTGAAGTACCATGCTGCTCCACAGTCATTTCCTCTGACAACAGTTGTTGCCTCTTTCTTAAAAGCTTGAAGTTCAACTTCCACTGGAGGAATCTTATGTTCTAATGGGAAATAACCACAGTAGAATAACTCAGCCATCTATTTAAGCACATAGACCTTGAGGTGGGCATATGGTTTTGGCTGTTGGTTTGGAGGCAAATGATAAGAATGAATTTTGAAGAGAATCTACAGGATCATAAGGAGCTCTCTTCAAGCAGCACCTGTGCCCTACACCTACAGACAGGCAGACTATACTGTTGAAGTCAGGTCTTTGCAAACTGACCACGCTTCAGCTTATGAAAACATACTTGTCACACACGTGCTTGAGAAGTATGTGGAATTCAGCATCTCTGGCACAATAGTCCTGTTGATTGTGGTACATTTTTAGTGACTTATGGGACATCTGCTTTCTAGGATGACATGTAGTACACACTTTTTGGATTAGATCTTCATCATGAGATTCAGCCCTACTGAAATACTAATTGGGCAACATGGCCAGATTTTCCCAGATGGTTCCTAGCTATTCTTAGATGAAGATATATGGGACAAAAACAAATGTGGTCAAAGCGCTTCACTATTACACTTACTCCTTGTTCATTTTTATTTCGAAAGTGGACTTTGCCTTTTTTAAATTTAATATTTTATTCATTTTTAGATAACATTTTAAGAATTACATGATAGTTAAGGACTTAATGGCTCTACTAAGCAAAGAGTTAAAGAAATAAAAAGGGAAAAGGAATATAGGCAAGGGTATAAACAATAGCCAGATGAAAAGACGTTAAACTTCACTCATACAGTGTAACTTATAAAATAATCACAAATCATTACAACTTCATTAGTATGTAATTCCTATCAGTTTGCTTGGCAGAGAGCTAAAAGAAAGCTTGAGAAATAGTGTATTTAAATTAAAACAGATACAGGGGCCAGCACTGTGACATAGCAGTAAAGTCACTGCCTGAAGTGCTGGCATACCATATGGGCGCCAGTTCAAGTCCCGGCGGCTCCACTTCTGATCCAGCTTTCTGCTATAGCCTGAGAAATCAGTGGAAAATGGGCCAAGTTCTTGGGCCCCTGCACCCCATGGGAGATATAGAAGAAGCTCTTGGCACCTGGCTTCGGATTGGCACAGCTCCAGCCATTGCAACCAATTGGGGAGTGAACCAGCAGATGGAAGATTCTCTCTCTCTCTCTCTCTCTCTCTCTCTCTCTGCCTCTCCTCTCTCTATGTAACTGTGATTTTCAAATAAATAAATTAATCTTTAAAAAAACCTGATACATATGCAAGTTCTCCCTTCCATCTGGGTGCTAAATTTTTTAAAGTAGACTTTTTTTCCCATATAACAAGACAAATATATTCAAGTGGGACTTGGAATTTAGATGAATTAAGTGTGCCTCACTTTACCCAGTGTGTCTATTTGATTCTCAAAACCACCTAAATAAGGGTCTAGTTCTAGAAAGAAGATGGAAGGGATCTTACCATTCTACTAACCAATAAAATTCCAAACTAGCAAAGCAGGGATGATGGACCAAGGTTTGTCACAACCAAGACTGAAGAAATAAACGATGGGCAGCTGTAACTCATCACCAGGGAAGAAAATGTCTAGGCTGATATATTACATTTACATTAAAGCATGTATTATTTTAGGGCAATTTGGGTTCTGGGTGCAAAATCTAGAGGTAGCAGAATCTTTCTTATCATTTGTGTGTGTGTGCTTCTAGATGACTTGAGTTAAATAGCTTATATATGCAATGCAAAGCACTATATTATTTGAGGGCCTGTTGTTTTTCAGAAATCTCCAAGTGAACTGAACACAGAAAGAAGAAACCTTCTCATTAACACAGGGCATGCTGAGCTGCCACAGCACTGTCGGTGAGGCTAGAGATATGGTTTTGGTCCCTCTGCACTGATTTATTAAATAGCTAGGAATGAAAAGGTAGCAGCAGAGTTGAACTCCACCCTGAATGAGGTATAAGAAAGCCATTTCAGAGATTACTTTGCTGAGAAATAATTACTGTTATCATAGCATTTATATTCATCATGTATATAATCACATATATTTGAGAAAGGGAAAGCAGGGAGAAGATTGGTCAGCATGACACTGATGCATTGATCAAATATGATAGCTGCTTCTAGTGGTGAGATCAAAAGGAAAATGATTAAAATCAGCTTCTGTAAGGACATACCAGGGGTTGGCACGATGGCATAGCAGAAATGCCACCACCTGCAGTGCCAACATCTCATAGGGGCACTGCTTTGAGTCCTGGCTGTTCCACTTCCAATCCAGCTCTCTGCTATGGCCTGGGAAAGCAGTAGAGGATGGCCCAAGTCCTTGGGCCCCAGCCCACATGGGAGACCCAGAGAAAGCTCCTGGATCCTGGTTCCTGGCTTAGGATCGGTGCAGCTCTGGATATTTTGGCCATCTGGGGAGTGAATTAGCAGATGGAAAACCTCTCTCCCTCTCTCCCTCTGTCTCTGTAACTCTGCCTTTCAAATAAATAAATGCATCTTAAAAAAAAACCACAGACCTGGCACTGATTTTTCAGCTGTGTTCCCTGAGCACTTACAGAATTGTAAAGTGAGGGCAGAAATGATTTTCCTTTGCCTTAACAGTTACTGGATCACAATAATCACAATCACCAAGTATGTCTCCAACTGCTAACCCAAACTAGAACAGCACACAGTATTCTTTGGAGGATTTTTTTCAAGTTAGATTAGTCCAGGGAAAGGCTTGTTTTGTGTGCCAAAGAATATTGTGGTTTAGCAATGACATTCTATTGTCCCTGACTTTCTGAAGTTGAATGCTATTGTTATACCAGTTATAGAAGCCAAGAGAAGTTTCTAATCAAAAAGAAAAGTATAACTGAGGACAATTTTGCTGCCAGAAATCCCACCACAGCAGTCCCCCTATTCCTGCCAATGACAGAACTACCATCACATTGTCAGAGTAGACTCAACTTGAAACGTAAGCACAGAATATTCGCATTCATTCAGTAATGTGTCAGACAGTTATATTCTGTATTATCTTAGTCGTTCTCATTGAGAGAATGACTTTCTATTCAAAACGAAACCTGATATGAAGACTGTTGGCTATCAGTGGAGATTACTGAATAAAAATATAATACAAGATGAAGTGTCTATTCAACATATTATTCAAATCAGAAGTTCATAACTCTATAGAAATAAAATAAGAAGCTGTGTAAAAATGGGCAATTATTCCAGTCTAAGGCCCTAAAGGAGAATGTTCTTCAAATATCTTAAAGGCAGATTCAACATTATGTTCCAGTTTATGCTTGTGAACTGAGAGTGGTTAGAAGAGAACTGTTTAAGGCTCTTGTATGCTTAGCTCTCTGATGGAATAAAGACATCAATAACTGAAATGATAGGGATTTTCAATAGCTTTTAGAATAAAATTAAAGTGAGAATACCAGGTCATTCATTGAAGCTATTCAAAAAAATAAAGAATTTAGTACTTCAATGATTGGAGTCTCATTTTGAAAATTGCTCAGCCTTCCATGGAGCATGTTTCATGTGTCTTACTCTGTGCTATTTGCATAAAATGAAGAGTAAAATTATTCATGTCCAAGTGTAAGGGCAGGGGCATAGAAAGGAACCAGTCACTGTTTCCTTCCACTCTATGGAAGATATTCACAGAAAGGGTTGGACATAAGGCAATTGTCTTTATGCCATAAAAGTGTACAACAGAGATGAAATACCAAGAATGGAATGGCCATGGTTAATAAAGGTTATAATAACAGGCATTTTTTTATTGAACTTAATACTCAGAGCCCTTATGGACAGGGAGGTTTAGATTTGAAGCAGTAAGTCAAAGGAAGTCCCTATTATCTTTAGCATAGAAGGCTGAAGCCATTTTAGGGCACTATCACACCTATATAGGTCTCATTTCCTGTATGGCATCTGGTCCACAATGAATATTCTAAACACACTTGAACTCACAAGTTTTACTCTAATCTGTAGACACCCACGTAGTCCTGAAGAATATGGATGAACCAAGAAGGCACAGAAGGCAAAGTTAACACGCTCATATTAATTGAAACTTGGACCCCAGACAAATTCAGAATTCAAACAGAATGCTATCACTATATGGTAACTTTGTTACAGCTGAGCTTGTTAGACTCAAGCAATACCAAGCTCCATGAGAAAGCTAGGTCGTGTGCAAACAGCAATATTAGGGATTAGGAAGCTGGCTTAATATCTTTGTCTTTTACTTTTACACGTTTAGTTTAGTTTTTGTATTTATTCTATCCAATGAACATTTAATTTATTACTAGTTTGTGAAAAATGTCTGAGTCTTTGATGGCCACTTATGATCTTACAATCTTTTTCTATTAAAGGGGGGAATGCAGTAGAAATCTGGGACATAAGGAGGCTAGATGTGGAAATTTTTGCCAGAATTTTTTCCCAGAAATTAAATTCCAGACCCTTGACTATGTTGGATTGGGGTCTGTATTAGACAGGTGCCTGGGCTGCTGCATTTTCATCACTAGAGGACACACCATTATCAGAGAACAAAATGATAATGGACACTTGGATTTGTGTAACGGAAGCCCTTCCTGGAGCTAGGGCCAGGGTCAGGAACATAAGTGCAACAGGAATGGGAGAGCCCAGACAGGGAATTATAAAACAGGGAGTAAAGAAACATCATGCAGATACCTGCAATCTGACAATGCCCAGTGTGAGAACCCTTTTAATGGGCAGGGTTCAGGGCAGGACTTCACTCTCTAGAAATGGATTGTTAAGAACAAGTCCAGGCCGGCTCTGCAGCTCACTAGGCTAATCCTCCGCCTAGTGGCGCCGGCACACCGGGTTCTAGTCCTGGTCTGGGTACTGGATTCTGTCCCGGTTGCCCCTCTTCCAGGCCAGCTCTCTGTTGTGGCCAGGGAGTGCAGTGGAGGATGGCCCAAGTGCTTGGGCCCTGCACCCCATGAGAGACCAGGATAAGCACCTGGCTCCTGCCATCGGATCAGCGCGGTGCACCAGCCACAGCGCACCAGCCACGGCGGCCATTGGAGGGTGAACCAAAGGCAAAAGGAAGACCTTTCTCTCTGTCGCTCTCTCTCACTATCCACTCGGCCTGTCAAAAAATAAAATAATAATAATAAAAAAAGAACAAGTCCAGTACTATAAAATCTACCAAGAAAGGACTCAATCACAGTGAACATACAGAAACAGGTACTGGAACTGGCCATGAAGTGGAACTGTGGCTCAAGATTAAGCAGAAGAGTTCGCATTACTGAGAAGAGGGTAAAACCAGGTCAAGACTTCATGAAGCAAAGAGACTCCTGTTGAGTGGAGAGAAGTAGTAGATAATCTTGGTGCTTTATCTACATCACCCTTACCACGAGCACACCACAACCCAGCTGGTGGGGAGTTGCTAATAGCAAATCATAGGTGCCACCATTTATGCAGAAGCACCCCAAGGAAACCTGGAGATGCTCAGCAGGCAGGCCCTAACTCTCCACACTTGATCCAATAGAAGAATTCAACGACTGACACTACAAAACCTGGCCTCCTTGCTAATTCTGGGGTCAGTCTGTGCTCCACTGTATCCTCATGTGATCAGACAGAATCTTAAGATATCTTAAGATAATTCTTAGGTGATTTCCAGGCCTCTCATGATTCCTTCCCTCTTCTTTTCTGTAGAACATATCTCAATAAGTCATTAGAGAATTTTGACCTCTGACTCTGCTTCTCAGGAGCTTACCCTAAGATAACCTGGAATCTACCACACTGGACTTCATAGACGGAGGATTCTAATCCTGTTCCCAACTTTCCTACTATAACATCCAATTTGATTGTGAGGCACTTTTGTCGATCTCTGTCAGTATTGGCCTTTTTTTTTTTATTTTGACAGGCAGAGTGGACAGTGGGAGAGAGAGACAGAGAGAAAGGTCTTCCTTTTGCCATTAGTTCACCCTCCAATGGCCGCCATGACCGGCGTGCTGTGGCCGTCGCGCAGTGGCTGGTGCACCGCGCTGATCCAATGGCAGGAGCCAGGTGCTTCTCCCATGGGGTGCAGGGCCCATGCACTTGGGCCATCCTCCACTGCACTCCCTGGCCACAGCAGAGAGCTGGCCTGGAAGAGGGGCAACAGGGACAGAATCTGGCGCCCTGACCAGAACTAGAACCCGGTGTTAGCCTAGTGAGCTGCAGCACTGGCAGTATTGGGCCTTAAAATGCTCCTCTAAAATTCAGACTCTTGGACTCCAACATCAGCCTATAAAACAAAAGTTACTGTTCTTGGGACCCAGAGTACTGGAGAAGTGTCATGCATTTTAAACATTAAGAATTAGAGTAGGATGAAGTTATTTGTAACTATCAAGCAGGAGGAAATTGTAGAAGAGAAGCCAAAAGAGCTGGAATTGAGAGGCGAAGCAGAAGCTGATGTTGAATGGTTAGTGAACACAATGTAAGGCAAATAAAAGGCATCTTAGAGATGAAGGCAACCTTCCCAGGAGGGATTCAGAGCACAGAGATACTCACTAGAGGATTATGAAAACTCTTTTAGTTCGTGTAAGTTCATTGACCTTATAAAAATGACATCAAATGGAGATAGTAAGGCCTTTCCCTAAACAAATGATATGCACATTATAGAGATAAACTAAAGCAGTGTGCTAAGCACTTCAAAAAAGTTGGAAAAAAAGGAATTACATAAATAAAATTTATAACACCACTAATACCTTCCTGGCTCACTCCCAAAACCACAGCCTGGTTTTGAAGTCTTACAATATTCATGAAGCTCTAATGAAGTTCAAGAGGCTACACATTTCATTTGCAAGGCATCAGTCAATGAAAGAGATTTCTTAATTGATATCTAAATCATTCCTAACTGGAGAGTTACATCAAGTTTAGTAGTGAGACTGCAAAATGTACAACTTTTTTCTTAGGTTTTAGCTGAACTTAAAAGGAAAAAAGACTGTATAATGAGAAAAAATATTTATATGGGAATTCAAGCAAGGATAAGGTCTGGCCATATATCATCAGCACCATGGAATTGTCTCGGGCTAAGAGAAAATGAGGTTGTCAAGACAAAGGCCTCAAATTGATGGTGATTTATTAGGAGGAAACAAAGCATTGTATCTGGTCCAGGTTCTTCATCCTGTGAAATGAGAAAGAGTATGTGAAGTAGAACCCAGTAGCTCTCATGGGTTATGCATGCTCAGATCTGCACGGTAAAGGTCTTCCACAGAATAGGAACAAGATCACTTAGCTTTCTCTGATTGTCATGGAGTTCTGGGAGCTAATAAAAAGTAGCAGAGCACTCAGCTCTTCTGGTAACTGGTATTCATACTCTCATTCTCCAAACTTTCCATCAGGGCTGACAATGAGGATCAGATGTAATAGTACTCCATTTTTCTCTCACTGTTACATTCTGGTAAGAAATACTTCTTAGCAGTGAGGTGACTGAAGGACAAATAAGCCAAAAGGAGGAAGAAGAGCAGGAAAAAGGATTTTATAAAAGTAATGAGCAATTCGATTGTTACTCAATTTATCTTTTTAGACAGAAAGGAAATAAATATTGAAAAAGAAAAAAAGATTCAGTCCATTTGCTTGTATTGGACCAAAAAAGAAATGTTAACAGTAATAAAAATATAGACATAAGAATCAATACCTCAGGATTTACTATTTAGGCTTTTAACTCCTGATATTTCTGAAGATCACTCATATCCCAGGAGACATTGTTTGTGTACATTGGAGGAAAGTCCTCAGTGACAGGAATGGTCTTTTATTAGTCATCTGAGCCTCTGCACCCTGCAGAATCTTACCACATGAGGAGAGATAATTTGTCATCAACATTTTCCCAGACTCATACCAGAAAATGTAGTGAAATCTTTTCCTAATCATTGCCCCAAATAATATGTCCAAGGTAAACATTTACATCTAATAAACTACAGCTAGCAATAAAAATCACACTTTCTCCAACTTGGTTATCTGGAAAATAGATCCTATAACTAAGAAACCTAACAGGGATAAGAGGGAAGATTGATAACTCATGTTAGAAAATAATCCAGAAAATGAGGACACACATTTCTAAAGCAAACCAATCAATGTGTTTAGATACCAGCAACTACCCCTCAGAGAGGTTAGCTTTCAGGCATTTTAGATAACAGAGGTGGCCAAGTTCAATTACATGAAGTAAGAAAGTATCTTTTAGAAGGAGATTATGTTCTGAAAATAGGTAAATAATAGCTTTAAACATCTTATGGTAAAAAGTATGGTCCCCAACAGATGTCAGTGGCCTCTGGAATGTACGAATGCCATGATCACGGCATATGTTCCTTATAGATGTAATTAAGATTAAGGAATATACAAGGCTCAGTCTGGATTACTCATGTGGGCCTAATCTAAGCCATGCAAACCATGGAAACCAAAGGACTCCCTCTGCTTGGAGTCAGCGAAACGCAGCAGAAGAGAATCAGAGGTTTAAGTTCCAGGAATAAACTGGCAGGGAAAAGATAGTGACCTCATAATTATTGCTGCAAGTTATAGAATTTGGCCAACAACTTAGATGGGCTGAGGATGAACTCAGAGAGGTCTTTAAATAGGGATGTCCAAAGATCCTAGCTGTCCATGACCCCAAAATTCCACAAAACTGACTCAGACTCCTGTCCTCCATTATGGAATTTTTGGCAGCATTTATAGCTTGCCATGTGCCTTGATTCAAAATACCACTTGAATTTGATTAGGTAATAGGAGATCTGAAGCACTGAGAGCTTTGGGCCAGTGAATTTCTGAAGGACATTCAATGCCATCGCTCCTCCATTCATTCAACACAGTCTCATTCATTCAACACCTTGTAATTGTGCTTGTTGATAAGAAGATGCAAAAATATTTTCCACATGTATTACGATTAAGGAAACTTCTGAGAAAGAAGTTGACAATGACTGGAAAAAATAAAGTCCCCAAGGTGAGTTCAAATATGTGCAGGTTAGAGCAGAACTTTAGCCTAGTGGTTAAGATACCTGCATCCCCACATTGGAATACCTGGGTTAAAGTCTTAGTTCCAGCTTCTGACTCCAAGACCCCACTGACATAGTCTTTGGGAAATAGTGGTGAGGACTCATTTTTCTACAATACACATGAGTAATCTGATTTGAATTCTGGGCTCTCAGCTTCAGTCTGAGCCTAGTCTGCCTTACTCTCTCTCTCTTTCTCTCTCTCTCTCTCTCTCTCTCTCTCTCTCTCTCTCTCATTAAAAAAAAGATGTGCACACAACTGATGTAAATAGATCATGTAACTGATGTAAATAGATGGCCCAAAGGTAGGTGGGGTAGGGCTGGGACAATTCACACTGAAACCATTTTCGTGATACTGAGGAAAGATCAGGCTGCCCCATGCCACTCACCTAGCCTGCTTGACAGGGGATAAATTTAACTGAGGCCATCAGATCCTTTCTCTTTATATAAGGAACCAAATGAAGATTGGGGCAGAATTCCCAACTGCAGAGTCAATAAAAGTTACTCTGAGCTGAATATTCAGGGATCCTATAAACATATCTGACAACTAGAAAGATGAAGAATTAGAGAGAGTACAAGGAAATATCAGATGCTTATGACAAAATCATAAAGAAAAGAGCACATCAATCTTACAGTGATATATGAAACAGGTATCATGTCATGTTTAGATAAGTAAAATAGTTTTGAATACATATAAATAGCATATAATGATACAGAATATGACTAAGAGAATGTTATATGTGTTTCACTTTATTTAAATTTTTGCCTTAGTCCTTTTTCTGGTGCAATAGCTTTACAATAGGTACTTCATAAAGAAAGATTTATTTAACTCATACTTTTGAAGATTAAAAGTCCAAGATCAGACTGCTCTACCTGTTCTATCTCTTTCATGTGCCCCCACCCACCCACACAAACACACTGGCTATATAATAATATGGTAGAGAAATGGTAAGGGAACAGCTGTTTGCAGAAAGGAAAGCTTGTGGAGTGACATTCCTTTATAACCAATCCACTCTCACGAGAATGAACTCATGCACATACCACCAGATGCCTATTTATCACTTTCTAGAGCATCACCCCCCAGTGATATATTTGTCTTCCATTTGGCTGGCATCTTCCAAGTTGTACCAGTCTACATTGCCACACTAGGGTCCAAGCTTCCAGGATATGAAACTTTGGGGGAGGTACTCAAACCATATCTAAGCCATAGCAATTGGTATGTTCTCTGAAATGTTACAGTAGAGGCAACTAAGGATTAGAGTTGTTAAAAATGTTTTAAAACCACATCTATCAATGAGTAAAACTAGGGTTAACTAATCCAGAGTATAGATCCAGGTCAATGATAGTGTCTCTCTCTCTCTCTCTCTCTTTCTCTCTCTCTCCCCCTGTGTGTGTGTGTGTGTGTGTGTATGTGTGTGTGTGTATGTGTGTGTATGTGTGAGAGAGAGAGAGACAGAGACAGAGAGAGATAAACAGAGACATGAAAGGAGCTTGAGGACAGCGAATAACATTTTCATTTTAATTGTAGCAATGGTTTAATTAGAAACACTGTTCACAAAGGAACTTTAAATCCAAAGAATGCTTTAAACATTTGCAATTACAGTAAATCTCATCTTTTTTTTTTTTTGGTATATTAGTCTTGCATAGAAATAGTGAATTCAAAAACTTTTTGGCTACCTTGCCTTATAAACAGATGTGACCAAGGGACTGTTGCTGTGGTGTAGCAGGTGAAGCCTCCGCCTGCAGTGCTGACATCCCATATACAAATTTATTCTTACTCACAAACTTAAAAGTCACTAATAATATGGTGTTAAAGACTCAAAGCCTGAAATGACTTAATGTTTTGTAAAAGATTTAAAATGAGAAAGTAAAACTTGTATAAGAAATTAAAAAAAACAATTTTACTTTTAAGAGCATGTATTCAGAAAAAAATATATAAACAAAAAAGTCATAGAAGAACAAAACAAAATTAGAAAAAGATAAAATATTCAGTCTCATGGATAATAAAAAAGGTAAAAATTAAAATGAGACACTAGTTTGCACAGATGATTTTAGAAATTTTACAATGTATAATGCCCAATCACAGTGTTGGTGAAGTCTTGGAGAAACTTGTGAAGGATATCAGAGCACAGAATGGAGACTCAGCCATATGCTTCCTGTGTTTCCTTAACCTCTGAACACATGGGCTTAGGAGACCAGCTCTAAGAGAGCATGACAGCCAGTCCCAGGATATGATGCAGATAAGTCACTTATAAAGGGGGAACCTGAGTGCCTGAGATGCTGAACGACCTTTATGCTTTGTCTCAGGAGTTGTGACAGAGGTGATGCTGATTTCTCGTGCCCCATCTGAGAAACACTACAACGTCAATCAGCTTAGCTTAGACCTGGAAGATGGGGAAGAGAGAGAGAGAGAGAAAGTCTCTATGTCAAAGTATGCATCAACCCTTGCTTTCTGTCTTTTTTATGAGAGAAAGAATTTCTAGTTCTGTTCAAACCTTTTTAATAAAGAAGGTTTTAGTAGAAGAAAAATAAAACTTATCATGGCTGTACCTGATTAGTGCTTAATCTTAGCTTGATTAAAAATAAATTTTGTTGACAAGTCCTTCTGACAAGTCCCTCTCTGTCTTGGAGTTTGGATCTTTCATTCACACCTAATGAAAAGTACTCACAATCTATTTAATGGAGCCCTACTAAAAAAATAAGGAAATTTCCCTTCATCTCTGAATAATAATTCCCCTATGTATTTGGATGAAGGAATTCTGTCAGTTATAAGCTCAAAAATTCTAAAACTTCTAATCAAAAGGCTTGCCCTCTAGTGAATAAAAGACTGAATAAAATAGTAACCCTGGCTTAATTGTTTGATACACTGAATTATTGCTCCCAAGTATTAGGTGCCTTTCCCTTGGGTGTATTCTATTTTCTACCTCCATTGATGTTTATCTTGATCATGAGATTTGCTTTAGGCAATGAAATTTGAATAGAAATGTTTAAAACTTCTTGCAGAAACTTTAAACTCAGGCCCATTGGTCATGCTCAGTTTCCTTTACTGCGATTCTCCATGTTGTAGTAGAAGTGGTTTTATAGATTGGCTCCTGGAGAAAAAAGAGACACAGAGGGGCGTTTAAACTAACATGGACATACAGCATGTGGGAGAAATAATTATCTATTGTTATAAACTATAAAATTGGAGGTCATATTTATCATAGTGTATCCTTGTCTATCCTGAGCAATTTAGAAATTAGTTCCTAAAAGTAGATGGATGCTGTAACAACAGAAAAACTAATAATGTAAACAAAACAGGAGGCATATGGAAATATGCAGCAGATGGCAGAGAAACTGTGAGCATGGTCTACAAGGACATAAATTTGTTACTATGCAATGGCAAAACAGTAATACTATCACCTGCAATAACTTGGAAGTCAGATACTTTTATCAAATAAGCTTGCAAGTTTATGTAGTGGGACAGAAAAATAAATGTGGAATGACAAAAAATGAACTTGATTCTCATTTCTAACTGTTAAGGATCAACCTGAGATACTCTTTGTACAACAAAAGAGCAATGAAAACTCAGATCCATGGGAATTACCAAATCAAGACTTACACTCTTATCTTTAAATATCAGAAAGAACTAATTTCTCACTCTTAAACCTTTCAGATGAAGAAAATAAGAAAGCAAAGAATAAAACTGGTTTTTCATTCGAAGTCTGTCAGGCTCAATACCAAAAATTAGGTCTATGTGGTAAAACTTGTCTAAAAAAGATCATAAGCATGGCTATTGACACATGTGTTGTAAACTTGATAAAAAGGAACCTACATTTTGGGGGAAGATTTTTTGGTAAGGAAATGAGAAAATTAGCAGGGTAAAATAAAAAACAACTGTATTGGAGACATAGGTTGGTCCCTGGGCCCCCAACATATTAGGGTCAGGAAACAGAGTAAGAGACTCATGTGGCTCCCAGAGATAGGTCCCAATGCCGCCATCAGAAGCGAAGAAGGATGGAGGCAAAGAAGGGACTTTCCTGAGATTGAATGCAAGGAGACAGATCTCCTCAACTGACTAGATGTTTTACTTTTCGCAGATACACAATTTAAATGACTTTAAAAGTCTGCTCTCACAGAGTAACATCCTATTCCCTCCCAGATATTCAACAAGCAAGATTGCAATAAGAGAAAGAGCTAAAGAAGCAGGTAGTGGAAAGAACTCAGTGATGCCAATCCCTTGCTCTGGATACTTAGTGTGGAAGAAAAATAATCCCCAAAAGATGCCCACACCCTATTTCCTGAGTTTGTAGATACAGTATGTAACACAGCCCTTAGAAGTGGAGAACTTTCCCTGGTCATGTTCAGAGAAAGGTTCTGCTGAGAAAAGAAGTTCAGGTAGGTGCAATATTCCTGGTTTTGAATATGGAGAAATGGGACCATGAGCTAAACAATGTGGTTAGTCTCTAGGTTGGAAAAAGCAAAGAAAGGGAGTCTCTCCTAGGGCCTTCTTAAAGGAATGAAGACTTGCTTACATTTTTATTTCAGCCAAGTGACACCTTTCTTTGACTTGTAGCCTACAGAATTGTACCATAATAAATTTTCCTTGTATCAAGCTAACTGAAATTGTGTTAATTTGTTATGGGAGCAATAGGAAATTAATATAACTATTAATTATTCAAGCTATACATAGGAAAACATAGTGTTTGGCAATGAGTTACTGTTTTTGGAATGCCAACAATTCAAATGCAAAACAAGCCTACCAACAAATAAATAAAGCAAAGCAAAGAGACTGATTTAGTATCAGGAATTACTAAACTCTAATCAGCTTCTCCACTGTCATAGCCTGGGCCAAAACTTCAGCTAGCTCTCTATTTAGATGGTAATATATGGTTCCAAAGCTGAAAATGTAAAAATAAAGAGCTAACGTGTTCATAAATTTTTTAAAAGATTTATTTTATTTATTGGAAAGACAGAGTTACAGAGAGAGGTAGAGCCAGAGAAAGAGAGAGAGAGAGAGAGAGAGAGAGAGAGAGAGAGAGAGAGGTATTCCATCCACTGGTTCACTCTCCAAATGACCGAAATGGCCAGAGTTGAGCTTGATGCGAAGCCAGGAGTCAGGAGCTTCTTCCGGGTCTCCCATTGAGCGCAGGAGCCCAAAAACTTGGGCCATCTTTTACTGCTTTCCCAGGCCATAGCAGAGAGCTGGATTGGAAGTGGAGCAGCCAGGACTTGAAATGGAGCCCATATGGGGTGCCAGCATGGCAGGCTGTGGCTTTAACACGCTGTGCACATCACTGGCTCCAACTGTTCATAAATTTTAAGGATGAATTTCTCTCTGTACTTAAAATAAATGCATTCCCCACCAAGAATTTCTGATAATATTGGTATGATGTAGGACCCAGATTAGCACGGGAATGTATGTTTTTTTTTTTTTTTTACAGGCAGAGTGGACAGTGAGAGAGAGAGACAGAGAGAAAGGTCTTCCTTTTGCCGTTGGTTCACCCTCCAATGGCCGCCGCGGTTGGCGCGCTGCGGCCGGCGCACCGTGCTCATCCGATGGCAGGAGCCAGGAGCCAGGTGCTTTTCCTGGTCTCCCCATGGGGTGCAGGGCCCAAGCACCTGGGCCATCCTCCACTGCACTCCCGGGCCACAGCAGAGGGCTGGCCTGGAAGAGGGGCAACCGGGACAGAATCCGGTGCCCCGACCGGGACTAGAACCCGGTGTGCCAGCGCCACAAGGCGGAGGATTAGCCTGTTGAGCCATGGCGCCAGCCAAGGGAATGTATGTTTTGAAATGCTTTCTTGGTAATTTTAATGATCCAGTATTGAGAACCACTGCTCACAAGAACAAGATAACTACTTACAGCATTTCAGGGCTTGGGCCAAATAAAATAGATATATTAATCTGATAGAAGAATTGCATCCAGATCTATTTGAGGCAAGTTCCTAATAATACATTTTAATGGCATCTTTAACACATTTTAAACACCTTTTTCTCATATATTTCCTGTGGTTGTTCACTAAACTTAAAACAAGGATTTGTGTTGTGAAAATTTTGCTTACCAGCCAATCATACTGAAACAAATATGCACTAGTAAATAGGATGGTGACATCAGATTCTGATATTGTATTGACATAGATCCAGGCGATTATCACAGCAGATTCAACACCACTCCATACAACTCATTTATGTGAAACTTGATAAGAACGTCGTGGCTATAAAATGTGACTGCCCAGTATTCCCTGTAGCCTAAAAACAAAGGAACTATATACTGCAATTCTGCAGTTGTAACTTGTAGGCTAAATCCACAGGGCCACACCCCATTCATCAAGGAACATTTGTTTATTATAACTTGGGATATGAAGGTTTTTCCAGAAAAAGCAGTCTCTACAGAACTTACCAACAGGGGAAATGCTCAGGAAACTGTTCAGGGATAATGGCAAACTTGGATCCAGATTATCCAAAAGAAACCATGCTTATGGGCTATTCAGCCATATCCAAATGCCTTAAGGGCTGATTCTGAGGCCAGAGTGCTATTTAGGACATCTGCCATTCTATGAGTCTGCTGTGTATCCCGCTTCCCATGATGGATCATTCTCTCCCTTTTTGATTCTATCAGTTGGTATTAGCAGACACTAGTCTTGTTTGTGTGATCCCTTTGACTCTTAGGCCTATCAGTGTAATCAATTGTGAACTGAAGACGATCACTTGGACTAGTGAGATGGCATTGGTACATGCCACCTTGATGGGATTGTATTGGAATTCCCTGGCACGTTTCTAACTTCACCATTGGGGCAAGTCCAATTGAGCATGTCCCAAAGTATTTTATGCATGGAAAGCCAAGACACTCTGGAAAAAAAAGAAGACCTAAATGAAAGATCTCTGCAAGTGAGATCCCAGTGGAAAGAACAACGGGGCCATCAAAGAAGGAGGTACCTTTCTCTGAAGGGAGGAGAGAACTTCCACTTTGACTATGACCCTGTCGGAATAAGATCAAAGTCGACGAACTCAAAAGGCTTCCATAGCCTTGGAAACTCATGACTAGAGCCTAGGGAGATTACTGACGCCATAAACAAGAGTGTCAAATTGTTAAATCAACATCAGGAGTCACTGTGTATTTATGTCTCATGTGGGATCTGTCCTTAATGTGTTGTCCAATGTGAAGTAATGCTATAACTAGTACTGAAACAGTATTTTTACACTGTGTGTTTCTGTGTGGGTGCAAACTGCTGAACTCTTTACTTAATATATACTAAATTGATCTTCTGTATATAAAGAGAATTGAAAATGATTCTTGATGTGAATGGAATGGGAGAGGGAGTGGGAGATGGGAGGGGTGCAAGTGGGAGGAAAGTTATGGGGGGGGCAAGCCACTGTAATCCATAAACTGTACTTTGGAAATTTATATTTACTAAATAAAAAAGTAATAAAAAAGAAAAAGAAAAAAGAAATCATGCTTAATAGTTATTATGATTTAAGACCTGACTCATCATATAGATATAAGATATCTCCTTCACCTTAACTCCCATCTACAAATAGAAGAAATAATGGGATGATGGCATCTACTCCTCAATAAGCAGTTTTCTGGCTCTTGAACTATAACAATCCATTTATCCTCTCAGTGTTTGGCTCATTGATGATGCCCTTTTCTCAATTGTATATCTCCATTAAACAACCATGAAGTGACTAAAAAGAGAATATACCCAATAATACTTCTAACCACTCCATTCTTGGAATTGATTTAATAAAATTGGAAGGATATATCTATACAGAGTTTTGTACATGCTTGTTCTTAGCAGCTTTTTTTTTCTTTTTTATAACGGTTTTATTTAAAGAATATGAATTTCCAAAATACAGCTTGCAGATTACAATGGCTTCCCCCCCAATAACTTCCCCCCCACCCGCAACCCTCCCCTTTCCCACTCCCTCTCCCCTTGCTTCACATCAAGATTCATTTTCAATTCTCTTTATATACAGAAGATCAGTTTACTATATATTAAGTAAAGATTTCAACAGTTTGCCCTCACATAGCAACACAAAGTGAAAAATACTGTTGGAGTACTAGTTATAGTATTAATTCACAAAGTATAGCACATTAAGGACAGAGATCCTACATGATATATTTTTTTAAAAAATTGATTAATTTTCTAGGCAATATCCAATTTAACACCAAGATTTTTTTTCATTTTTAATTAACTATATAGAGAAGATAGATTCAGTATATACTAAGTAAAGATTTCATCAGTTTGCACCCACACAGAAACACAAAGTGTAAAATACTGTTTCAGTGCTAGTTATAGCATTACTTCACATTGGACAACACATTAAGGACAGATCCCTCATGAGACGTAAGTACACAGTGACTCCTGATGTTGATTTAACAATTTGACACTCTTGTTTATGGCGTCAGTAATCTCCCTAGGCTCTAGTCATGAGTTGCCGAGGCTATGGAAGCCTTTAGGGTTCGCTGACTTCAATCTTATTCCGACAGGGTCATAGTCAAAGTGGAGGTTCTCTCCTCCCTTCAGAGAAAGGTACCTCCTTCTTTGATGGCCCCATTCGTTCCACTGGGATCTCACTCACAGAGATCTTTCATTTAGGTCTTCTTTTTTTTTTCCAGAGTGTCTTGGCTTTCCATGCCTAGAATATTCTCATGGGCTCTTGAGCCAGATCTGAATGCCTTAAGGGCTGATTCTGAGGCCAGAGTGCTATTTAGGACATCTGCCATTCTATGAGTCTGCTGTGTATCCTGCTTCCCATGTTGGATCATTCTCTCCCTTTTTGATTCTATCAGTTAGTATTAGCAGACACTAGTCTTGTTTGTGTGATCCCTTTGACTCTTAGACCTATCAGTGTGATCAATTGTGAATTGAAATTGATCTTTTGGACTAGTGAGATGGCCTTGGTACATGCCACCTTGATGGGATTGTATTGGAATTCCCTGGCACAATTCTAACTCCATCATTTGGGGCAGTTCCGATTGAGCATGTCCCAAATTGTACATCTCCTCCCTCTCTTATTCCTACTCTTATATTTCACAGGGATCACTTTTCAGTTAAAATTTAAACACCTAAGAATAATTGTTTGTTAATTACAGAGTTCAACCAATAGTACTAGAATAAAAAAATTACTAAAATGGATAAAGTATTACATTGTACAACAACAGTCAGCACAAGAGCTGATCAAGTTACTGTTTCTCATAGTGTCCATTTCACTTCAATTGATTTCACCTTTGGTGCTCAATTAGTTGTCACCAATCGGGAGAACATATGATATTTGTCCCTTTGGGACTGGCTTAATTCACTCAGAATGATGTTTTCCAGATTCCTCCATCTTATTGCAAATGACCGGATTTCATTGTTTTTGACTGCTGTATAGTATTCTATAGAGTACATGTCCCATAATTTCTTTATCCAAATGTATGCTTTGAATTCCCTGTGATCTTTTGCTGTGAGGTTCCCTTCGTTTACTTTCTTTCATGTTGATGGCCGTGTTTCTGTGTTTCTGTGTGTAACACATCTTTAAGTATCTTTTGCAGGGCTGGACGAGTGGCAACAAATTCTTTCAATTTTTGTTTGTTATGAAAGGTCTTTATTTCACCTTCATTCATAAATGAGAGCTTGGCAGGATATAATATTCTGGGCTGGCAGTTTTTCTCTCTAAGTACCTGGACTATGCCTCGCCATTCCCTTCTAGCTTGTAGGGTTTCTGATGAGAAGTCTGCTGTGAGTCTAATTGGAGATCCTCTGAAAGTAATCTGACGTTTCTCTCTTGCACGTTTTAGGATCTTTTCTTTCTGTTTCACTGTGGTGAGTTTAATTACAATGTGTCGTGGTGAGGACCTCTTTTGGTCATGTTTACTAGGGGTTCTATGAGCTTCCTGTACTAGGATGTCTCTGTCCTTCTCCAAAACTGGGAAATTTTCTGCTATTATCTCACTAAAAAGGCCTTCTAATCCTTTCTCCCTCTCCATGCCTTCAGGAACTCCTAGAACTCGAATGTTGGGTTTTTTAATAGTATCCTCTAGATTCCCAACAATATTTTTTAGATTTCTAATTTCCTCTTCTTGTCTTTGGTTTGACTGTATAGTTTTTTGTGCTCTGTCTTCTAAGTCCGATATTCTCTCTTCTGCCTCACCCATTCTGTTTGTAAGGCTCTCTAATGTGTTTTTCATTTGATCTATTGAATTCTTCACTTCATTATGATTTCTCGTCACTATCACAGTTTCATGTTCTACTAGTTGTTTCATTTCAGCTTGATTTCTCCTTAATATTTCATTTTCATGAGAGAGATTTTCTACCTTGTCCATTAAGGATTTCTGTAGTTCAAGAATTTGTTTTTGAGTACTTCTTCGTGTTCTTCTCAATTTTTTGAGATCTGCTTCTTGCATCTCTTCTATCTCATCATCTTTGTAATCTTGAATTGGGGTGTCTTTTCATTTGGGGGCGTCATAGTGTCTTCCTTGTTCTTATTACCTCGGTTTTTGCGTTTGTTGTTTGGCATATTGGTTTCTTCACTGTGGTGTTTTTTCTTGTTATACTATGACTCTAGATTAAGTGGACTGTCTGCTTTTGATGGAGCCTTAGAGGCTTGAGATGGGTGTGGCCTGAGAGCTCCGTTTGGTTCCTCCGGGTTGAGGGTGTGTCAAAGGAGACACTCCCAGGTTAGGCGTGGTAAATCTCTCTCTGTTACTTTTTTTTTGGTTCAAAAGGGAAGTAATTCCACACAGCTGAATGGAATTGGGGGTGGTTAGCAGGTGAATGATATACCCACAGGAGCCAGAGATTGGAAGCTCTTTCCCAAGGACCAGAGAAGGAATCTTTGCGGCCCTTAGTGTGGGCTGAGATTCTCCTGTAGTCTCCCACTGGGCTGCCAAGGCTACTGAACTGTAGCGTCTCTGGAGAGTACTCACATGATTTCGTGATTTCCGTGAGTTCTCTCCCCCACCATCTCTTTTTTCACAGTCTCAGTTCATTAGCACCACACATTCATTAGGTTCTAATCTCCTGTTATTTCACCCCTCCCACCCAGAGTCAGGTTTTTCTGCTAGGCTTGGGGCCGGTGCCGACCCGAGGTCGCCCTGCTTATGACGTATTCCAAAATGGCGCCTGCTCTTTGTCTTGCTCACCTTTGAGAGGTGAGCGGAGAGAGAGAAGCTTGTGTCTGTATGGGTCACTTTTTTTTTTTTTCCCCCTCTCTCTCTCTCTTCTAGTTAGCCTGGTGAACTTTTCCCCGCAGGGTTTCAAGCCTCGTTCGCTCTAGGCTCCCTTTTCCGCTTCCCTGCTGGTAATTCGGGCTATTGATGTTCTGCTCACCTCGCGTTCCAGCGCTGGTGTGTTGAATCTGTTGCTGGTGTCCCAAACTGCGGGCTCCCACGCTCTCCACGCAGGTCCACTGTGAATCTCCAGTTCCGGAAGGGTTTTCTCTGCTGTATCTTCCCCTACTCTTCCTTGAACCTGCAGTATCTCCACTTTTATTAAACTGTCTCTCCCCAGACTATCGGTGTGCTCCCTTCCTATTCTGCCATCTTGCCGCTCTCCCAGCAGCTTTATTTATAATAACCAAAACCAGGAAAGAACACAATTGCTCATCACCAGGTGAATAGACAAACAATTTATGATATAATGAAACACTACTTAGCAATTAGAAAGAATTAACTGTTGATAACATGCATACAATGATGAACCTGAAAAATAATTGCTCTGAATGAACAAAATCAGGCAGAAAAAGGTAAATGGTGTAAAATTCTTTTATATTAAAATTTTAAATTACAAATCAACTATAATGACAGAAAACCAATAATTGGTTGCCTGGGGATGGGTATGAGGAGGGATAGGAGAAAAGAACTTTCAATAAGGCACAAAGGAATTGTTTATTATCCTAACTATAGTCATTATTTCTTGGGTATAAGCATATGTCAAATTTTATTAAATTATGCATTTCACATGCATGCAGTTTATGGTATGTCAATTATATCTCAAACTATAGAAATAGTAAAAATAGAGTAAATAATCCAGATCCCAGGTATGTTCAATAATATCCACTATTAAAGAAAATTTACTTTTTATAAGATGGCTGAGATTACGACTTACTCCATATAATTTCCCTAGTAGCAAATGTGTAAAGGACATGAAATGATAAATTATTCCCCTGGTAAGAAGCAACACAACTTACAGAATATAGTGTAATCCCATAAGTAGTCATCTGAAACAAATATATACCAGCCATACATGTCAGGGTGAAATCTTTGTGAAGAATCATTGAAAACAACCACTCAAACTTGTTCATGAGACAGGTGGACCACTAAAGTAACATTCAACTTTAGGAACATGTATGTTGTTTAATAAAGATAAACTTGATATAACTGAAGAATTTGTTAATGAACTGAAGCAAATTCCCGTAAGAAATGGGGTACATGACCCTTAAGTTAACCTCTGGGTGAACTGGGTTGCAGACATAGTTAAAAAATTCACTAGCTTATCTAATAATATGCAACTGTAGATTTAATGTTTCCATTAAAAGATAAAATAATTATGATCCACTGTTAAAATAAATATTACATTTCTAAAGAATTTCCATGTTTATATTTCATGTCTGTATCTTCTTATAACTAAAAATCAGGTAAGTCTCATAGGAATAGAATGAAGATATATATATTAAAGCAAAAGATTGGAAAATTTATGCTCCTGTATCAATCTTTATGATGATTATATAACAGAACATGGAAATAATTCTTTAAGTCAATCTAGTATTTAAAAAATGTGAAATAAGGGACTATATTGAACTTAACAAGCTAATGAGGACATGCCTCATCTCTACAGGAGCTGGTTCACCCTTACTTAAGGCAGCAGAGTGTGGGGAACAAACAAGTTACCATAAAAGTAAGCCAAATTTTGGCTGTAGTAGTTGATAAATATATTCAACAATTTGGTCATGGTCAAAGTGATAACTTGTAAATTAGGTCAAAATAACTGCATACATAAGCAAATTTGCATTTATAAGGTTAAAAATGTAGAAACCTGGGGCTGATACTGTGGTGCAGTACGTAAATCCTCTGCCTGTGGCGGCGGCATCCCATGTGAGCACCTGGTTCTGGTCCCGGCTGCTCCTTTTCCAATCCAGCTCTCCTCTGTGGCCTGGGAAATCAGTACAAGATGGCTCAACTGCTTGAGCCCCTGTACCCACATGGGACACCGGAAGAAGCTCCTAGCTTCCGATCCGGGCAGCTCGGCCATTGAGGACATTTGAGGAGTTAATCAATGGATGGAAAACCTTTCTCTCTGTCTCTCCCTCTCACTGTCTGTAACTACCTTTCAAATAAATGAATAAAATCTTTTTTTAAAAAAAAAGTAGAATCCTGTCTAGGGCAGATTTGTTCAATAGAACTTTCTTCAATAGAGGAAATTTTCTGCAGTTGTGATGTCCTAACCACTTTTGGCTAACAACACATGAACTGTGTTACTGAGAATGAGAAACTGAATGGTTAATTTAATTTTAATTTAATGAAGTTACATATAAATAGACACAAAGTTAGTGGCTACTGTATTTGACCATGCAGATCAAAAATGCTAATCAAAAGATTGGCAAACATTGTGTTTATAGCATAATATTTTGAGCTTTATATATGTGTGATAATTAATAAGATGTGTCTGAAAAATTATAACGTCCAGATGTAACAAAGTCATTTTGCCTTTATTCTTCTAGCTAAAATAAATACATATATCTGAGGCTTTTGAAACATATTTCCATAAAGCAGCCTCTACCATCACTGTATGAGAGTGCACTACTGCTACATTTAAGGGTGTTTGTTTATCTTACCTTTAAGTTCTTGTAGTTGTACTGCCTTGGATCAAGGGATTTGAAAACCTTCTTAATTGCAGGACCTATTAAAAAATGCTTAACTTTGTTCCATTAGAGTTGGAATATAATTCTATTATTTCTCTTAGGAGGGGAAGGTATCCATACTAGCACTGGCTGAAGAATTATGTTCTATAATGTAACTAAATCGATTATTGACCTATGTTAAGGTCATGGATACAAGGCTGTGAAGAACCTTTTTCAATTACCTACCTTCAAAATGAAGCTGCATAACAAACCACGGTCATGGCTTAATGGCTTAGAATAACAAGAATTTACTTGGTTAACGAATGTAGGAGTCAATCGTCACATCATCCTGCCAAGAGTTGGACATGACTCTTCTCATGCATCAAGAGTCAAAAGATTATCTGGGGACTGGTTGATTTAGGACATCCTGAATTGTAAGATCATCCTGTGTCTGATCCATTTATTTCTCATCTCTTGGCAGACTAACTCATCTTGTTTCATGGCTGAGAAAGGGTTGCAAAAAAAGAGAATGGAAGTAGGTCAAGCCTCTTGAGGCCCAGACTTGATGCTAATGAGTTCTAAGGTCAATACAGATTCAAGAAGTAGAGATCAAAATTCCATCTCTTTAGAGGAGCTGCAAAGTCATGTTTCAAATAGCATGGATACAAAGGAGTGAAAAAATGTGTTGTCTTCCGCAAATTCTAATTAAGAGTGCCTGATTCCTGGTTGAAGGTAGATTATTTTCTTTTGGAATGAATATTTGCATGTGATATAAACTTCCAAGTCTAAAGACAATTTGTTACCTATGATCCAAAGGGTTGAAGTGAATTAGTATCTATTTCAGATTGTGGATAATCTTAACATGGATCAAATTATATTGGATTAATCTTATCTGGCCTTGCAAAAATAAGTTAATTAAAAATTGAAAATCTGAAAGTCTACAAAATTAGGAAATGATCAAAGCAAGTATATTATGAAAATCAGTACAAGTCTAAAAATTGTGAATGGCAGTCTTCAAGCTACTGGGGGAAGTTTCCTTCCTTAAAGTCTTGATAGCTTCGTCTGATTCCTGATACCATAACAGAATATTACATACTGAACAAATTATAAACAGCAAAAGTTATTTGACAAATGGCCTTAGAAGTTAGAAGTCCAGGACCAAAGACTACATCTGGTGAGGGCCTTTGTGCTGAGTCATTCCATTACAGAAGGCAGAAGGGCAAGGGAGTGCACAAAAGAGATAATGGGGTCCAAAATTATTCTTTTATCAGAAGCCTACTTCTGGAAATAATTCATAAATTAAGGAAGCACCCTCATTACTTAATCGCATCTTTAAGATCCCACCCCCAAAGATTATCATAATGGAAAATGAATTTCAACATAAATTTTGGAGGTGACGTTGAACCATAGTCTCTGGTTAGCTGTCATTATCTTATTAGTCTTGAGCTGTTGGTGAGCATTACAGAAACCAGCCAAATTGTTTCCTTATGTCTTGAATAATAGCCAGATACAAATATATACTAGCTTTAAAAAGCACTGTGTCCATCTGTTTCCAATTGTTTCAAAGAATAAGAGGGAAAGTAAAATTGTAACTGTAAATTCACTGGGATGTTAAAAAGGCTTGGAAACACATAGTTAACCTCAAAACTCTGTTAACAGTTAATAGACATAGCCATAGCAAATAATATGGCCATATGTGGGTCTTTAAAATTTCTTTTCATTTTATGTGAAAGATAGGGAGAGAGAGAAAGGGATAAGCAAAAGAGAGAGGAAGAGGGAGAGGGAGAGGGAGAGGGAGAGGGAGAGAAATGGAGAGATAACTTCTACCTGCTTGTTCACTCCCCAAATGTCTGAAACATCCCAGATTGGGCCACTCCAAAGGTACATGGCCAGAACTTACTCTGGTTCTCCTACATGGTTCACAGAGACATAGTAATTAAGTACTTGAGCCATCAACTGCTGCCTCCTGTGGTAAGTATTAGCAGAAATGCTGGATAGGAAGTAGAGTAGCCATACTCAAACCATGTACCCAGATATTTGATGTTGACAACCCAAGCAGCAACTCAACTGATGCATCAAATGCCCACTTTCTCCTATCATAGATGTTTTAAAGGGACCTTCAACTTTGTATACTCTTAACCAAATACTTATATATTTAGGAGCCTATTTTAAGGGAACAAGTAACAATTCAAAAATTTTACCCACAATAACAATGAAAACTTTCTGATCCATAGTCAGTGTTTCATTTTTGATTTTCTTTTTGTTTTGTTTGTTTTCATAAGTAAAGCTGGAACCAGTCTAAATTTCCAGTAATGTATGAGTGGGTAAATATATAGGTCATGCAGCAACATCATACAAAGCATACTCCCGAATGAAGCTCACAGATAAAATTATATGCAAAGTATGATTATAACTATGGAAAAATGTGCAGTTTCATACTTTGCTGGCAGGAATTGCCTTTTGCAACTTCTGATTTTCAAAAGCCTTAGAAATGTGTTTATTTTTTGATTGAACTATAACAAAATTATCTAAAATGCAAAAGTTGTAACAGTTTAGAAAGAAGAATTTTTATTGTCTGTTGGCAACACTTCTTTTTTAGTTTGTGAAGAATCAGAAACAACCTAAATATGTAGGAAAAATTAAATAGTTAAATAAATTATGGATTACATGTACTTAGAATGCTATGTAGCTATTAAGAATTAAGGAATGTGATGACAAAGAGAAATTTATAAACTTATAAGAAAGGGTATTATTCTTTTTTATAAAGCAATATAATATAATATTAAGTATGTAATTTAAAACTTTGTAGAAAATGATGAGACTATACCAAAAATTTTAACAGGAGTTAATGGTGGCAATAAGAACAAGTTATTAAGGCTCCTGATCTTTCTCTTGAATTTCTGTATTTTTAGGATGTGTGTAATAAGCATGGCTAGCTAATCCCAAAATTTTTAGAAATCTATCTAGAGAAACATAAAAGAAAGCAAGTAAATTGACACCAACTGTGTAAGGTCAACTGATAAAAGCTGTGTGCTTCCTTTCTCTGATTTTGCAATGCAGAATATAGTTATGCTAAATTTGTAACTTTAAAAACTAAATTTTATGAGACGCACTATGTCATACTTTATTTTCTCATAAGACATGACACTAGCAATAGCCTTTTACATTTATGTAAGTATTACACTTATGTGAGTATTTACAGATTAGAAATTAGTCCATTTGTATTATGCATTCAATGCTTACATCATCTGTAAGAAGTAGCTATTATACTAGGGATGCAGAAACTGACATAGTAGTTAAGTGAGGTCATCAAGGTTATATAGCATATACTTATCACTGAATCAGTGTTGGATCCAGTAGTATACTTTTAGCTTCAACATTGTCTTTCTAATGATTCTCACCAAGAATAATAAAACATTATGCCACTGTAAACATGATACAAATCCTCTAAGTAGCAAAGACACTGAAACACGGTAATTTTGATTTGCATTATATTTATTCTTTCTGTTATCCTTATAATGATTGATTTTTTAGAAGTTAGGCTTTGATGTTTCAGTTAGTGCTTTTCCAAAACATCACCAATCCCATGATACACTCAACTAATTAAGCAGTGATGTGGACTTTGCATGAAGTACTATTTAATTATCACAATGATTCTCAAATTACTCAGTCTGGGCTCAGGCAACTTAATGCTTGTAAACTCTTTATTTAAAAAGTGACATCTGAGATTAAGCTCAATAAAAGATTCTATGGAAAGTAGTGGCAATTTATAATTTTTTCAAAACACCACAAATGACCCAATTAAAAGAGGTAAAAATGAGTGACAGAAGTAGTATCTATCAATAGTATGGAAACGTTAATTCCACTTCCTCATTCTAATTTTCATAAATGTGTCTGCATATTCATTATAAGGCTATGGAATTAATTTGATAGACAAGAAGCCCAGTGGAATAATAACATCTGAAGTGAAAGTTTATATTGTTCTTCAATAACATTGACACCAATTTCACTAAAATATGAAGATTAAAACTGAAGTCTAAGATACATTTGAATAAATGTATATACACATTGATAACATAGGTAAACTACTAGGGATAAAATTGTAAGATTTCTGCAGCAGCAAAGATCAAATATTTTGTGAATTAGTTCTAAATAGATAAGTAAGTTCTAAATAGATAAGTAAGCCTTCTGCCTTCCTTGGCACTAAGAACAAAGGAAAATAAGTGCTGAACTTGACTCCAGAATGAAATGCAAAAACAAACATGTTTATGAGAGGTTGAAATCACATAAGGAGCTCTTAAAAATAGCTCTGAGATTCAAGCACAATGCAAGAATAATTCATGAATTTGAATTATTCTTGTGAACATCAGCCAAGTTCAAGCTCTAACCTTGACATTTACACGTACTAAAGCAATTGAAACCCCAAACTATTAATGTACCTGGCAGCAGAGTTCTAACTTTTGTTTTGAGAGCTCAAGTCCCAGAATACTTTCCTATAAACCTTTAAATAAAGATTTCTAAGCATGCTTAATCAGTAGTATTTTGCATTTTACTAATAAAGTATGATGACAAAGTGACATAGATGGTAGGACCGCTAACAGACATAACAAATTTATCTTCTCCAAAGTCAACCTCTGGATTCTTCCGCAACTGGCTTTTCCTGAGCTCCTCCTGTCTCAGTCAATGATGACTCCATCCTCCTACTTGCTCAAACTAGAATCATTCTTGACAATCTACCAACAAATCCCCTAAGTTCTCACCCAAAATATACTCAACAGTGCACATCTCTTTTGATCTTGCCAGGGCCAGGACCCATTCCACCATGTCTACATTATTTCTGTGGTCTCTTCATTGATTTCCTTCCCCACACTCTTTCTTTTGTCAATGCTTAAATGCTGTACCAAGAGTGATTCTGCTCAGAAAAAGTAAGGCCAATGATGTCTCTACTGTGCTGAATCCCCTGTCTTCTCACTTCACTCCAAGCAAAAGCAGAGTTCTTACAATGGCTGACGAGGTCCTGCATGCTCTGCATTGCATATTCACTGGGTCCAGCCACTCTGCCTTCAGGCATGTTTGTGCCTCTTTATGTGTGGTGCTACCTCTGTTTGGAAAGCACTCCCTCAGGGTTGGGATGGCTTCCACTCTCATCCATGTCACATCTTTAATCATCTTTCCAATGCAGCATTGAGAGGCACTCTGATAAACCGAAGATGATCCATCTTTGCAACATAGACAATACTGTGAAAGTACAGGGAGCAGTGATGTCCCTGATCAGTAATGATAATACTCATGAAGGGCCCATTGTTTAGAATACCAAGTTAAGGCTCCTGCATTGTGGTGTACCCAGTAAAGCCACCACCCGCTATGGATTCAATTACTGGGTGCTCCACTTACAAGCCAACTCCCTGCTGATGTGCCCAGGAAGGCAGCAGAAGACGGTCCAAGTGTTTGGGCTCCTGCCATCCATGTGGAAAACCAAGAAGATGTTTCTGGCTCCTGGCTTCAGCTTGACCTAGCCCCAGCTATTGTGGCCATTTGGGGAGTAGAGCAGTGGACTGAAGACTCTCTCTCTCTCTCTCTCTCTCTCTCTCTCTCTCTCTAACTCTGCCTTTCAAGTAAATAAAATGAATCTTTTAAAAAAGCAGGTTAAGATAATTTCTTTGGAGGAAAAAGACATGCTGTGGATTTCTCAAAGCTGCTGAGAGAATTGGATTAATGTATTACCCTTTGCAGGCATGGCAGGAGTGAGCAGTGCATTGAAGGAACTGGGAACCAGCACTCTTAAAGGAGTGCACGCTTAAAGGGAGAGGGCTATTTTTGACAGCTATGTTATAAACACTCATGTCAGTAGTGTGATTTAGGGTGATTACCTCATCTTCCTCTGACTTGTCCTGGTAAACAAGTCACACTGGAAAAAGAAAAGATCAAACCAGTGCTTCTTATCTATTTCTGTGATTGACATCTCCTAAACATTCTTATAATAAAATCTTTTCCTACTGGCTTGAGTGGAAGATACCTGACTTCTCAGCTGGCTTTTACTTTACTTAGGTTATCTCTTCTTATCATTTGATCCACCAGAGACCAAAGCAGTCTTTACAGAATACAAGAACATGGAGCAATACACACTTCTACCTCACTCTAACTCTTCCATACACAAAGATAAAAATTGTGACTTGGAATCTAAAGTCCTGGAACCTGCAATCATTCATAAGCTATAAAAAAGCTAGAAGAGATGACCAAAAGCTTTGTCTTAATATTTTATGAACATGAGTTACCTGTGCAGATTCGTTTAAAGTTGGGATTTTCCAGAATGTGTCCCGGTAGGCGGCACTGGAACCGATGCTGCCAGAACTCAGGGAACCAGGGATTTCTTGTATTGGTGTCCAGCCTCAGTTTCAGGAAATAATCATCAAATGACCTGACCTCTGGAGACTGCAGCTTTATCGTGATTCCCCCGTTGGCTTCCACCTCATAACCTTCAATGACTTCATCTCTGTCTGCCCATCCATCACTAAAAATGCAGGGATTAGGGTGGGGAGAGAGAAAGACAAATGTCTCACAAATAGAGGTCAGAGTTATATATAAATGAAGAAAAAAATCCAGCAAAAACTGAAATGTATTGTAAGTCAGCAATACCACCCATAAACAACTACCTTTGGGATAAAGTAGAAAGTTGGGAAGTGTAAGATCATGTTTATTCTTGGTTTGTTTTATATATGCGTGCAGGTACAACTAAAGTTTACTAAGAATTCACTAAACCTCAGACCCAGTGCTATTCACTTTCACTGAGACAGAAGATGTTCAGCAGCTGGCTGAAGTGCTGGTGAGTCCAGGCAGTCCTGCTCCCAAGTTCAGTGGTCTTCATCACCAAACCACAAAGCCTGTCAATGACTGTCCAGACTAGGAAATTACAGCCTAGAGACTCAGAGCCTTCAAAATAAGAGCTAAATAAGCATTCACCATTGCAGTCAAACCCATTACATGATCTGCCTTCCATGGGGAAGAAAATTGTTTTAGCTCTGAAACACGTCAACAACAGGTTTTGTTCTTGGGGCAATCTTCAAACCTTCCTCCCACAAAAGTGATCAGATGAGTTTTTTTTTTCTACTAATGCTTTTACAAAATAATATCACTTAAAGATAAAGTCTCATTACCAGATATGAAAAGAGTTACTCACATTAAATGTGAATTTTTAATGTTTTATTCCATTAGAGTGTGTTAATTTCATAAAGAGAATAGGATTTCATATATACACTTTTAAGCTGTAATGAGGTTCTCCATCCCCCCTCCCTCTTCCTTTCTTCTTTTTTTAATTTTTTTTTGCAATAACATACTTCCAATTCACTTTACAATCTCAGGCTTAATTTTCCACCAAATAAAGAATTCAACAACTAGAAAGTAGAAAGGCCACTATTCTGCGGGAGTATAGATAAGGGGATGAGGAATACAAATGATAAACAATACTTGGTTATTTTCTGGAACTTTTACATCTATTATTAGTGATATTACTTCCATTTGACTAAGGAGTACATGGAAGTCAGACCTAAGAGGGTGTCAAAGAAAATACGTGTCAGAAAGAGTTAACAGACAATGAAGGCTTCACTCAAGACTATTGCAACAGGTGAGATATTTTGAATTCAAATCTGCTGAAACAAAAGTTTGGAGGGTTACCTAACATTGAGGTGAGCTAGTGAAAAAGCACCAGATGATGATGAAAGGTGTGGTAGGGTGTTGGCCAATATAATTATGTTGTCTGTATTTGCTGATCATCACTTATCTAACTGAGGCTCCTATCCTCCCACAGAACTGTGATTTAAGGGTTTACCATCATTCTTAATGATTGCATTTTGAAGAAATAGCTCCCAAGTCTTTGGAAAAGACATTCCTGACGTGTGAAACAGGCCAGAGGCTGGGAGAAGGTTTACATCTCAAGATAAAGAAGTTACAACTGCAAGTTTTGTAAGGTACATGTGGTATGAAAAGGAAGTCAGGTGCTCCAACTCAGGAAGAAACTTATGTAAAGGTGATTCATGCTGAGGGAGCATCAAGGCTGCTGTGGTCAGGAAGCATATTTTTCTTCCTTGTCACATATTGTGCTCTACAGTTTGTGGGACATAACCAAGCAACTGGTTGCTTCTTACAGAACAGGGAACCAGGTCAACTGAATACATGAGACTGAGCATGGCTCAGCCCCTGAGATTAATTAGGACAAATGTACTCTCCACTTAGCCAGACTAAATGATTTAGTTGCTCTCTAGAATCTTTCCAGTGAATAATTGAGCTCTGTTTCCAAGGGGTTGAGAGTTGTAGGAAATAGAGTTGATTTTTCCAGAGTAATGGGAATTTGAGGCACAATCTGTCTACCTCATCAGACCAGAGAATGCCCATATGCTTCTAAACCTTCTATAGGCTGACACAGATCTTTCCTTCTTTCTTTTCTACTCCTTTCTAATTCTTTATCCTCTTTTCCTTTCTACCATCACTCTTTTTTTTTTTTTTTGACAGGCAGAGTGGACAGTGAGAGAGAGAGACAGACAGAAAGGTCTTCCTTTGCCGTTGGTTCACCCCCCAATGGCCTCCGCGGCCGGCGCGATGCAGCTGGTGCACTGCGCTGATCCGAAGCCAGGAGCCAGGTGCTTCTCCTGGTCTCCCATGGGGTGCAGGGCCCAAGCACTTGGGCCATCCTCCACTGCACTCCCAGGCCACAGCAGAGAGCTGGCCTGGAAGAGGGGCAACTGGGACATAATCCGGCGCCCCGACCGGGACTAGAACCCAGTGAGCCGGCACCACAAGGTGGAGGATTAGCCTAGTGAGCCTGAGCCGTGGTGCCGGCCTACCATCACTCTTTTTTGCATTTACCCATCAACCAATGTGTGACAGACATTCTGCTAGGAATACAACTGAGCATAAGATACACAACAGCCTACCTCCAGGGTGTTACATACTAGTAGGAAGAACAGACATTAAACACAACTATAAACTCGGGTGAGGGCTGAAGAGAGAGAAGACTTGGGAATTCATCTTATTCTGGGGTGTGGCTATGTGTGTGCAGTTGGGGTTGTTAGGGATGGCTCCATTAAGAAAGTGATGTCTGAGCTGAGATCCAAAGGTAGAGTCAGCTTTACTTAGGTGAAGAGAAGAGGAGGGATTGGTACAGAAGATCTCTTCTAGGTTAATATGGAAGATAGAGCATGGCATCTTTAAGAAATGTTGGGAGTGTACAGTTGGCACATGAGTAAGGCCACCATGAAATACACCGAACACTGAAATTAAGGGAAAGGTTTATTGTTGGGTGGGGAAAACCCAACAGGCCTGAGAGAGAGGGTGAGAGAACAAGAGAGAGAGCACGTGTGCAGGAAGCAGGCCCTGTTAGACTCTTGCAGGGGGTAGGGAAGTGGGAGTAATGAATGCTGTTAGGGTGAGGGTAGAGCTGACACTTGTGGTTGGGCCTTTTAGTCACCTGACAACTAGGAAGCCCGGTTGGACTTAGGACTGAAGCTTACTGTGCAAGAGGGCGTCAGAGGTCAGAGCCTGAGATGGCGCCACAGATTAGATGGCACTACTTTACTGACAGCATGAGATGGTAGTATATGAATATATCCTAGGTGCTGTTAGCTTAGGGGCTATAAGAACTTAGTGTGATAAGCCTATTACTCAACAAAGGCAGTCCGTTCCCCTCCCTCATGATAAGCGGCCTGAATGTGGTTTGGAGTTCTTTGCTCACCATTACTGAATGAGTCAGCCAGTCAAATGGATAAGGAAAAAAAAGAAAAAAGAACCATTCATCCATCTTTTTGTATGCTTAATCTACTGAGAATGTCTCCACTTGATTATTTACATTTAAATTTATTTATGTTTTAACTTCTTCTTATAGCAGTTTGGAGATTTGAGCAATGATTTGTATCATGGTAAAAAAGGACAAAATAAAACAGTCTTTCAAGAAATTCTGCTTATGAATAAATACTTAAAATGACTTATCGCGTGAAGAAAGGAATTACTTCTTGATATAAAGGTTAAGCTTGAAGTGTGGTTTTTCCCAAGGTCAACTGTTACGTGAGATTTATTGTATTTACAGTTTATACAAGAAACCATCTCACAGCTTTAAATAAATGTATGAAATAAGCTTTCTATATTTATTTTCATTTCTGCTCAAGCTTAGTATGTGAAGACAACAGCACGTGTCAATGCTAGAAGCAGATTCAAGTGTCATCATCCTGCTCTTGAGCCTACAGAAGTCACATCATGATAAGGATGCTTTGTCTGTGAACACAGACAGATTTGAACTCTGTAGTCTCAAGGGTTAGAGTCCGAAATTCTCTTCACTGTTGATCAAAGCCCTTCACGTCACTGAGTGTGATTCCCCTTCCAGAAGTTATAGCTGGTGTTACATTCAAAGAAAACCAGAATATAAATAGAATTATTCAACTAATCCACTTGGAGAATATTTTCTAAAGAGTTAGTTGCAAGAATTTTGCATGAGATCTGAAATCTATCACAGGTAAGGTGTTAGGGCTGTTAACAAAAAACAATTGTGCCAAGCAACTGTAAAGCTTCTCCTTGTTTTTATACTATTACACCATTTCCTTTATGTATTCCTTATCAAACACATTTGATGAGAATTTAAAAGGAATTATATTGGAATTTGGGTGAGCATATTATTTTGGTGAATTAACCCTGTATTTAAAACAGGGTGCGAGTAGCTCATTTATCTGCTTGGGATGTTTCTTAGAAGATGGTGTGGAGGTAGTATAGACTGTGTTTGACCTGAGATGACCTTCAGACACCTTGTGACTCCCTCAGGGGTCTGGAGTGAGTCTTGCTGTGCTGGGTGATGACCCAGCCTCAGATGGTGCTGGACTCTATGAAGCACATTCACAGCCTCCAGCAGCTTCTGCCACTCCATCTGTTTCCCAATTATAAGTCCCTTTTCCTGACTAGAGTTTGCAAGTAAAACTGCCTAATGTGGAGGAACTGGAAAACGGGTAAACAAAAGCTGTATATTTTAACTGTTTCTCACTAATATGTAAGAATCCTTATTACTGATCTCTCAGTTTTTGTACAGCGATTGCCCACACAACTATTTTCTTCACATCAAATCATTTCCTTCAACATTCCATATTCTAAACTTGAATTGTAAGGTAACTTCTAACAAATTCTGCTTTTAACCACAGGAAGATATGATATCTACTTCCACCAATTATAATTGTTACAAGCTGCATACATGTTACATTTACATGATATTAGTTAAAATAATCAGCAAATTGATAGCAAAAAGCATAAATATAGTAGTATTAATTTTTAAATGTGTAAAATCACTTTTGAGGAATCTATTTGCATTCAATTAAAATAATTACAATACAGTCACTAAAGCAATCTTATTTAGTGATATGACTTCAATTAATTGCATAGATATGAGTTCAAGTAATTGCATATATCTGATAATAAACTGTAATTCTTTTGAAATATTCAGACTATCAAATAATCAGGAAAAGAAGAAAAATATAATAAAACCATTATCTTCAAAAGCCACAAATAAATAAGCATGAAATATTTTAATTTACAATGAATTGACATTCACAAGGAATGAGGAAATGTATTATAATGTAATTTACATCAGCTGATATTGTGGGAAATATCAGGGAAGTAAAGCACCTTTTTCAATAATAATTTTGACTGGCTTTATTCATTTGATAATTATCAGATGAATAAATTTATTTACTGAGCAATAAATGAAGGGAGCCCTACAGGTTTCTGAGCTTTCTGCCTGGCATTTTCCAAACCATCACACAAGAAGGTAGGGACAGGTACAGTCCAGTGGATTTCCAGGGGGATCGAAAGCCTTAAAAGCCAGGGTGACCCGAGTTCACAAGCAAAGTACTGGAAATGAGACAGCCATGGAGAGAGAGAACAGTGTGCAGTATGCCTCCCTCAAATACCTCATGTAGCCCATGCATGTGGTGAAATTTTCAAAAAAAAAAAAAAAGTGGTGAAATAACCAATGAAAAGAATTTGAAGAAATAGTGCCTAGGGTAACATAGTGTTGGGAAGAATAACTATTATGAAAAGCTAGGGTAGGAAATTTCATAAATCATCAGGAATTGATTCAAGGTACTAAAAATGGTCTTGCCTCAGTAGTACAGAAAACTTAGTCCCAGACTAAATGCTGTTTTTAACTGCCTGACAAAACTTAAAAACAGGAAACAAAAAGATGATAGTAACTTAACTACTTCCCATAAGTAGCTCAAGAATGACTTTAGAAATACAAATACTAGGTACCTGACCAGGTAAAATTTGCAATGTATGGCATCCAATTAAGAAAAATTACTAGGCATGGAAATCCACATGTGGAGTGAGGGAAAAAGAAATAAAAAAGTGACAATTATGACCAATTATCACATGGTGTGGTAATTACACAGAGGATTGTGTGGTGTGTGTGTGTGTGTGTGTGTGTGTGTGTTAGGTTTATGTATTTATTTGAAAGCTAGAGTGACAGAGAAGTGAGGGAGAGACAGAAAGAGATCTTCCATTTGCTGGTTCACTCTCCAAACGGCTGTAACAGCCAGGGCTGGGAGAGGCTGAAAGCAGGCGCCTGTTTCTCCATCCAGGTCTCCCACCTGAGTAGCAGGTGGCAGGGGACCAAGTGCAAGGAACCATCTGCTGCTTTACCAGGTGCTTTAGCAAGGAGCTGGATTGGCCGCTGAGAAATGGGGACTGGAATCGTTGCTCCAGCGTGGGATATCAGTGTTGTAAATGGTGGCTTGACCCTCTGCAACACAAAGTTCACCCCGAGGTAGAGGATCTTTGTGAATCAAGTGATATGAAAGAAGAGGGTTTTAGATCGGATGATGCTGGGGTTGGATATAGTTTGTGTCCACCAAGTCTTCATATGTTAAAATTTAATCCCCACTGTAAGGCATTAAGAAATTGAATACTTATTTTGACTATAGTGTTAGATATAGGACTTTGGGGAGTGTTTAAATTAATTGAACTCATTAAGGTGGAGGCCCCATCATTGAATCCTGTGGCTTTTAGGGAAGGAGGAAGGGATGAAGAGGCAGGGGAGAGAGAGAGAGAGAGAGAGAGAGAGAGAGAGAGAGCGAGAGCGAGGACACACACAGACATGGTGCTCCCTGTCTCTTGTCATGTGATGCCGTCTCCCACCTCAGGGCTCTGCCAACATGCCTGTCACTGCCAGATGAGGCCCCTTTTATTTCTAGAATTCTGAGCCAAAATAAAACTCTTTTCTTTATAAAATGACCTGCATCAAGTATTTTGTTATAGTAATGGAAGGTGATGAATAACAGATCTCCAGGAAAAACACTGGGTGGTTAGAGAAACAACTTTTTTTTTTTTTTTTTTTTTTTTGGACAGGCAGAGTTAGACAGTGAGAGAGAGAGAGAGACAGAGAGAAAGGTCTTCCTTTGCCATTGATTCACCCCCCAAAATGCCGCCATGGCCGGCACGCTGCGCCAGGAGCCAGGTGCTTCTCCTGGTCTCCCATGCGGGTGCAGGACCCAGGCACTTGGGCCATCCTCCACTGCCTTCCCTGGCCACAGCAGAGAGCTGGACTGGAAGAGGAGCAACTGGGGCAGAATCCGGCGCCCTGACCGGGACTAGAGCCTGGGGTGCCGGTGCTGCAGGCGGAGGATTAGCCAGGTGAGCCACAGCACTGACGAGAAACAACTTTGAAGGGAGAACTATTAAGCTGAGATCTGAGCTGCAGAAAGGAATGAATCAAGTGAGGATGATAGGAAAGAGCATTTTAGACAAGTCATGAAAATGCCCTAGGATAAAAACAAGCAGCTGAGCTTCCACTGCCACAGAAGCCTTGGTGTATGCGTACATTTGTCAGAAGAGATGGTGTTTGAATATATAATTTACATTCTTCAGCTATCTACTGGGTGTTTGATTTTCTCTGAGATATTGTATATTTTTGAAATATTTCCACAGCCTTTTAAGTCAGTTAGGAAATGGAGATAACATTTTGTATGAGACAATACTCTCGTTTTGATGACCTAGATTAATGCGTTACTTCTGCTATCAAAACTAGAGAAATCAGCAAGGCCACCAGGGAGCAAAGCAGGCCTCAGCTCCCTTCTTTGCACCTTGTTTAGCAAATTTTTCTGTCCTTATGATCTCAGGAAGCCCTCAGTGTTCCAACATCTCATGGACGCATCTCAATTGTATTCCAGAAAAAAAAATTTAAAATCACAGCCTGAGGGAATTTGTCCCCAAACCCTCCTGTGTTAGAGCAAGCTGTTGGCCAGAGGATTCCGCTGGGACTAGTTCAGAAGTGGTTTGCTTTCAAGCTGAAATTCTTCAACATTTTAGCAGAATTTGAAACTTGAGACTGGCTTCTTGGGTCAAAACTGACCTCATCTAATAAGCTCTATCTGCTCCTTAAAATTTCCTAATTTTAGTGACCTCTAACTGTAAAAAAGTCCTGGGACTGAGAAGATAGTTCTTGCAGACAGTAGGCTGGAAGCAAGAGCTATGCACAATAATGTGAGAGACAATAAGGAAATGTTCTTTGGTGAGAACATCTTTGGTGAGTAGATTTTCTGACCCTCAGTTGATTAAATGTCACCAGTTGGAAAAGGCAAGTAAGTATTTGTGGAGAAAGAGAAGTTAGCTGCCCTGAATAGCAATGAGTGAGAGGTTTATAGACTGAAAGTGGAGAATAAATGACTTATGACCAGTTGGCAGGATGTTTTGTAACAGTGTGTGATGGGCAGCTTCTTGTATTGAAGGGTTATTGTGATAGTGACAATGAAACTCTTAGCTGGGAGATCTCAGGCAACAGAAATAAATTTTCAGCCCTACTGACAACATAATTTTATGTCTTCAGTACTTTTTGGAAGAAAGGAAGAACGTAAAGAATGCAGGGAAGAAGTAAAAGAAGGACTAAGCATAGGATATTGAGTTCACAGTGGCTACAAAGGCAGCAGGACACAGCTGGTGAATTTCCTCATGCTGTTTCTTGTGCTTTGAGATGATAACCAGACTGTCAAGTTTTTTCTGTAATCTTTTAAAACTGATTTTTTTTACTTGAACAAAAGGTCAAAGCACATCAATTTGTGGCTTTTTAAGAGTGAATTCAATGGTGTAGTGGCTTCATTAATGAATTCCCTTAACATATCCCATTCAAATTATCTTAATCTCAAATTTCTAGATCTTACCATTTTGAAACCAAACTGCCCTTAAAAGGTAGGGGTCAATAGCTATATGACTTATTAATTTATTCTAAGTCTCAAAACTCCTCCTGGTTTCATTTTCTTTTTTTTTATAAAGCTTTTATTTAAAGAATATAAATTTCCAAAGTACAGCTTATGGATTACAATGGCTTCCCCCCCCCCATAACTTCCCTCCCACCGGCTACCCTCCCCTTTCCCGCTCCCTCTCCCCTTCCATTCACATCAAGATTCATTTTCAATTCTCTTTATACACAGAAGATCAGTTTAGTACGTATTATGTAAAGATTTCAACAGGTTGCCCTCACATAGAGACACAAAGTGAAAATACTCTTGGAGTACTAGTTATAGTATTAATTCACAATGTACAGCACATTAAGGACAGAGATCCTACATGATTTTTTAAAAAAATTGATTAATTATCTATGCAATTTCCAATTTAACACCAAGATTTTTTAATCATTTGCAATTATCTTTATATACAGAAGATCGAGTCAGTATATACTATATAAAGATTTCATCAGTTTGCACCCACACAGAAACATGAAGTGTAAAAATACTGTTTCAGTACTAGTTATAGCATTACTTCACATTGGATAACACATTAAGGACAGATCCCTCATGAGACGTAAGTACACAGTGACTCCTGATGTTGATTTAACAATTTGACACTCTTGTTTATGGCCTCAGTAATCTCCCTAGGCTCATTAAAAGTAGAATATTTTTTTAAAAAAATATCTAAAACTTCTCACAGTGAGTTAAAAAAATTTATACATATATTCCCTTAACAAAATTACCTAAAGGCAAAGAATGAAATATAAATAAGAAATAAAAAGTAATATCCACATGTGAGAAATGGTGGTGAAAATCAAAGCCAAATGGTGAGCATAAGAGACTACAACAGAAGCCAAAGGGGCTTAGACTCTGTAAAGAAGCTTCTAGAAGATTGGAAATGGGCTTCAACATCTGTGTAGTAATGGAAAAAATGGTCTTGTGAAAGACAGAGTTGGAGAGTTGAAACTCAGAAGCTGGGAGCTTAGAAATCTGGCAATACCCAAAAATTAGCCCACCAATTTAAGCAAGCTTGATGTCAATCTAGGGACTCAAGTAGAAAAAAAAAAATAATAAGGGTAAGAAAATAAACATGTGTGATGTATGAAATTACCTAGTCATAAGTATTGTACAAGAGCCATAAGCATGGAAATTACCATAAAAATTCATCTATATACTGAAAATACATACAATCAAATTAAATGCCACTGGAACTCAATATTTAAAGAGGCCTTAAAAATCTAGGGAACTTGGAATCCTTATTTCACTGCAAGGTGGGATAGACAGAGAAAGAGATGATCTAAGTCAAAGGGTAAAACTGAGTCAGTTTGTGGTTTGGCAGTGTAAATTGCCACCCGGGACTCTGGCATCACATATGGGTGTGGGTTCCTATCCCGGCTGTTCCACTTCCAATCCACCTCCTAGTTAATGGCCTTAGAAAGCACCAAAAGATGCCCCAAATGCTTGGACCCTTGCAATCCATGTAAGAGATCTAGAAGAAGCTCTGAGCTCCTGGCTTGGCCTGGCCCAGCACTGGCTGTTGCAACTATTTGGGGAGTGAACCAGTGGGTAGAACATAACATTTTCTCCCTCTCCCTCTCCCTCTCCCTCTCCCTCTCCCTCTCCCTCTCCCTCTCCCTCTCCCTCTCCCTCTCCCTCTCCCTCTCCCTCTCCCTCTCCCTCTCCTTGTCTCTATAGCTCTGTTATTCAAATAAATAAATAAAAACTTAAAAAAAATAAACAAAGTAAAAAAAAAAATAAGATCTAGATGGTGCTACCTATTTCCACTACCTCCCTGTTTTTTAAAGTTTAATTATGAGATTGTTCTAGTGATCTGTTTAAACAGCCTGGGAAAATAGTTACTAGTAATGTATCGTACATTTCAAAATTGTTAAAAGAGCAGATGCTAAGTATATCCCCCTAAAGTAAGGATAAGTATTTTAGGTGAGAGGTATGATAATTGCTCTAATTGCACTGTTCTATAAAAATGTGCATGTGTAATACTGTAACATTGTACCCCATAAGAAAATCAATAATTGTTTATCAATTAAAAATAAAACAGAAGTGGGCATTTGAGACACCACCTTTCATATCATAGGGTTTGAGTCCAAATTCTGACTTTACTCTTGTTTCCAGTTCTCTGCTAATGTGTCCCCTGGGAGGAAGCATGTAATGACTCAAACCTTGGGCCACCACATGAGAGACCCAGATTGAGTTGCCAGCTTTCGCCTGGCTCAGTCCCGGCTGTTGTGGGAATTTGGGGAACAACCCAACAGATCAGAGATCACTCTTTCTCTTTGGCTGCCTTCCAAATATATAAATGATACAATCCTACTGAGTTCTACTTATGACACACACACACACACACACACACACACACACACACACACATCTGAGTACTAAATTATTATCAGATTAAAAGTACATGCTATAAGAAATGCCAAAAATATTGTATGAAATAACTAAAAGGATAGGATCGAATTTCCTATTCTCAGAAAAATAGGTTTAGTGACATTAAAAATCTTTAACTTCTAATGGCATTAGAGAAAAGATATAATAGAGGTGAACAAGTAAGCAAAAAACTGAATTTTATAAAACACCAAATAAAATATACCATCCTTTGAAATTGTCAACATGGATGAAAAAGGCACAAATGAATAATATTTGAAATAAAAATAGAACATTATATGTCCAAAATTAAAATAAATTTAGAAAATACTATAAAACCTTGACATCAATAAATCTTAACTCTAAGCATATAATAGACAATTTCCTAGAAAATATTAATTAGCAAATCCATTTTAGAAGAAATGCAAGTTCAGAACAACCACATAGTTGATTAAAAATTAAGTCAGCAGTTTAAAATGTACCCACTTAAAAACATTAGATTTATCAGATGATTTTCTAACTGCTCAAAGAACATATAATCTCTACCTTTGAAATGAACATTCATTCATTGAGGCTACTAAGTTGTAACATCAAAAATAGACAAAGGCAGAAAATTTTTGAAAATGTTCTCCAATATTATTTATGAGGTAGATGCAAAAATGTATTGTAAAACCAATTCAAGAAGATAAGCAAGATAATATATAAAAACCATATTGCATTAAGTAACGTATGGATTTCTTTTAATGTGTAACTAATTAGCTTCAAAATTTAGCCCTGTCGGAGAGCTATCAACTAAGGCTGATATTGTTAGTTTACCTGCATCAGTGTCACCTCTACCTCCTTTCTCAGAAATTAATCTCTTATTTTAAAATTAAGGTTTAATTTGCATGACACAAAATAATCTTCTTAAAATGAATATTTTACTAGTACTTAAAACATTCAAAATGTTGTGTGAGTTCCCAGCTCCTGCATTTACCTTTTTCCATCATGCCCCACAACCAGCTACTGCATACATTTGGCAAGTGAATCAGGAGAAGCTACTATGTACTCTTTCTTTATCTCTTTCCCTCTCTAACAGACAATTAAATAAAAAATTTAAGATGAAAATAATGAGCATAAATATGAGTTCATTTCTGAATTGTGAACTCTATGGAATTGTTCTATATCTATCCTTATATTGGCACCAAACTGTTTTGATTACGGTATCTTTGTAGTTAAGTATTGAAATTGAAAAAAAGTGTGAGTCCTATTTTTATTCTTCTTTTTTAATATTGTTTTGGCTATTTGGAGTAACCTGAAATTGGATATGAATTTGGGAATTTGAATTTCTACTCTTCTGAAAAAAAGATTGCTATAATTTTATAGGGATTTCATAACTTTACAGGTTGTTTGGGATAATACTGTCATATCAAGAATATTATTTTCCAATCTATGAATATTGAATATTAAGTCTTGTAATTCATGAATACATTTCCATTGATTGTACTTTTTTAATTTTATTCAGCAAATATTTGGTAGTTTTCAGTATAAATCTTTCACCTCCTTGTTTAAGTTTATTGTTTTTTAGAAAGAAATGTTATCAATGAAATTGTTTTCCTTTATTGTTAAAGACTTATTTACTTATTCATTTGAGAGAGAGAGAGGAAAGGAGAGAGAGAGAGAGAGAGAGAGAGAGAGAGAGAGAGAGAGAGATGCATCTTCCATCCATAATGGCAGAAATAGCTGGACAGCTGGGGCTGGGGCTGGGCCAGGCGGAAGCCAGAGCCGAGAATTCCATCCAGATCTCCTATGTGGGTGGCAGGTGCTCAAGTATTTGAGTCATCATCTGCGGCTTGCAAGTCACATTAGCAGGGAGCTGGGTCAGCTGCATATGGATGTGGAGGTACAAGTCGTTGCTTAATCTGCTGTATCACAATGCTCACCCAAGTGGAATTGTCTCCCTAATTTCATGTTAGGATTTTCATCGCAGGTAAAGAGAAATGGAACTGATTGTTGTGTATTGAACTAGTGCCTGCAACTTCGCTAAATTTGCTTAACTGCTCTAGTAGGTTTGTGTGTGTGTGTGTGTGGTGTGTGTGTATTCTTTGAGATTTTCTATGAATAGAATTTTGTCTCTACATAATACCCTTATTTTGTGTTTTCAAATTAGGATGCCTTCTACGTATTTTTCTTTTCTAATTGCTTTGGCCAAAACTTCCAGTACAGTTTTTGAATGTAGTGATGACATTTGTCATCATTGTCTTGCTTTGATCTTAAAGGGAAAGGATTCACGTTTTTTACCACTGAATATGTTATTTCTTTGGAGTTTTCATGGAAACCCATGTTATCATGTACTGGATGTTCCCTTATAAAGCTAGTTTCATGAGTATACTAGTTTTTAGGATGAAAAGGACTTTAATTTTTTTTTCAGAACATTTCTCTTTTTCAATGAGATAATCAAAACACTTTCCCCCTTTGTTCTCTTAAAGTGATTACATTGATTTATTTTCTCTTTTTGAACTACCATGCTTAGTCATTGTGTATGACATTTTTAACATGCTATTAGATTTAATTATATAGGGTTTTATTGAGGATTTTTCAGCTATATTTATAGAATATATTGGTCTGTGTTTTCTTTTCGTCTGATATTTTTATCTGGTTTTGATGCCATGGCCGTTTTGGCCTAATAAAAGGAATGAGAATGATTTGTGTTAACTGTGCTTTAAATGATTGGCAGACTTAACCAGTAAATCCATCAACTCTAGGACATTTCTTTGTTGGGATGTTTTTAATCATTGGTTCAATATCTTCATTTTTGCAGCAGTTTATCCAGATTTTCTGTCTTTTTTGGGGTCAGTTTTTGTAATTTGTCTCTCTAGAATTTTTTCCATTTCATCTAGGTTTTATAATTTATTTATAGTTTTTGAGTACACTATAATATAGTAAAGGGCAAAACTGATATGACTATCTGAATTGATGTAGAAAAGCAGTTCCATGAAGTTTAATGTTTGTTCAAAATTTAAAGCATATAACACAGATGCATAGAAAATGAAATTGAGAAAAATTTCCTTAATTGATAACGGGTATCAGAAATTTATACCTGGCACAATTCTAACTCTATCATTTGGGGCAGTTCCGATTGAGCATGTCCCAAGTTGTACATCTCCTCCCTCTCTTATTCCCACTCTTATATTTAACAGGGATCACTTTTCAGTTAAAATTTAAACACCTAAGAATAATTGTTTGTTAATTACAGAGCCAGGGGATTCCAATACAATCCCATCAAGGTGGCATGTACCAAGGCCATCTCACTAGTCAAAGTGATCAATTTCAGTTCACAATTGATCACACTGATAGGTCTAAGAGTCAAAGGGATCACACAAACAAGACTAGTGTTTGCTAATACTAACTGATAGAATCAAAAACGGAGAGAATGATCCAACATGGGAAGCGAGACACACAGCAGACTCATAGAATGGCAGATGTCCTAAATAGCACTCTGGCCTCAGAATCAGCCCTTAAGGCATTCAGATCTGGCTCAAGAGCCCATGAGAATATTTTATGCATGGAAAGCCAAGACACTGTGGCAAAAAAAAAAAGAAGACCTAAATGAAAGATCTCTGCAAGTGAGATCCCAGTGGAAAGAATGGGGCCATCAAAGAAGGAGGTACCTTTCTCTGAAGGGAGGAGAGAACCTCCACTTTGAATATGACCCTGTTGGAATAAGATTGAAGTCAGCAAACCCTAAAGGCTTCCATAGCCTCGGCAACTCATGACTAGACCCTAGGGAGATTCCTGACGCTATAAACAAGAGTGTCAAATTGTTAAATCAACTTCAGGAGTCACTGTGTACTTACGTCTCATGTGGGATCTGTCCTTAATGTGTTGTCCAATGTGAAGTAATGCTATAACTAGTACTGAAACAGTATTTTTACACTTTGTGTTTCTGTGTGGGTGCAAACTGATGAAATCTTTACTTAGTATATACTGAATGAATCTTCTGTATATAAATATAATTAAAACTGAAAAAATCTTGGTGTTAAATTGGAAATTGCATAGAAAATTAATCAATTTAAAAAATATATCATGTAGAATCTCTGTCCTTAAGGTGCTATACATTGTGAATTAATACTATAACTAGTACTCCAACAGTATTTTTCACTTTGTGTTGCTATGTGAGGGAAAACTGTTGAAATCTTTCCTTAACACATACTAAACTGATCTCCTGTATATAAAGATAATTGAAAATGAAACTTGATGTGAATGCAAGGGGAGAGGGAGTGGGAAAGGGGAGGGTTGCGGGTGGGAGGGAAGTTGGTGGGGGGGAAGCCATTGTAATCCATAAGCTGTACTTTGGAAATTTATATTCTTTAAATAAAAGCATTATAAAAAAAAAAGAAATTTATACCGAAAACCCCATATTTTGATATATGTGTATAGTGCAGCACAATACCTATTCACATACTCACCATAAATAAAAGATAAAAAATAAGTGCTATTATAGCTCCTGTAAGTGCATGCTACATTTTGAGAGTGAGCTGATTGTTCTATGTGCAACAATATGTATGGATCACATAAACCTAATGTTGATCAAAGCAACATAGACACAAAACATTAACTTTTGTTAAATACTGTCCAAAACAGACAAAATAATATCTAATTTTAAAGGTCAGAATCACATCTAAGAAGGAAATGTGGTGGCAGCTGAAAGCAGACCTAAGGGCCATGTCTTTGTGCATGGGGCTATTTAAACTCTATCTGTGTAATGAATATATTGGTATTTTCTCCATGAAAATTCATTGAATTATGCACATTTTGTGTTCATTTCTGTATGTGTTATACTTAAGAAATAAGTATATTGAAAAGTGAAACATAAAATCTACTGCTATAATGTTATGAAAACTTTCCTAAATGTCAGATGAACTTGACTTGCACACCCACAGATGTATGATAACACTAAGTAGGCAAATAATTAAAATACCTAGTGAAAGGCCTTTAAAAATTAAAAAAATGAACAAAATAATAATATAGCACAAATTGAACTAAATATATCTATCATTTTCAGCAAAAAGGAATATTAACTTAATATCCCAGAGAAATATAAACAAAAAGAAACCAGGTAATATTTTAATATTGAGAAAATGATAATTTAAGACAAAAACCTATATTAAATTCAGCTGATTAATATCCATAATTACATATGATCTATTAATTGCCCCTTGTTCGTGTACCAGCATATTCACTTGCTCAGGAAATTAGGTTGTGGACATCTTTAAGTACTTGTATTCTGTCCATTATATTTTGTTCTTTAGTACATAAAGATGCACATCAATCCCACATGCAAAATGCATTTACTGCATTCAATCATCTCCAAAAATCTCCACCCATTACATCCTAAACTCCAATTTCAAAATCTTTAATCATCTTCAGTTCAATATTCCAAAGTCTCACCACTTCAATCAACTACAGCAGAAATGAGTGAAAAATGATGCATCCTGGGGCAAAATTACTTTCCTTTTATGAACCAATGAATCAGAAACAAATTTTCTGTTCCTAAAACACAATAGTGAGGCAGGAATGAGGTACTGATGATATAGACATCCCCACTCATAAGGGGAGAAAATGGAAATAAAAAAAAAGAGTTACTATCCCTAAACAATTGTAAAACCTGAATAGCCAAAAAAAATTGGGTCTCAATAATCCTCTGTGGTTGGCAATTCTGCCATCTGGACTTAGGGTTTTGCCTTCTGCATCACACTTTGTTTCTTTAATGAAGGGTAGCACATGTGTACAACTGATTAGCTTAATCAGTCTACCTGCTACTATATAATCCTGTGAGTATGACCATTTTCTTTCATTTTATAACATCTTTAATTAACCCAGACAGAGCTATCAGTGTTTCATGGTAAAACATTCTCAAAAAATTTATGATTCAATTGCGTATGTCATGGACATTTATCCCATTAAACAAGAGGCTCCTCCACAGATCTTCCCTAGATAAGCCTATATCTATTTTTGCCTTCTCTAGAAATGGCTGAATATATCCATAAATTGCTTTCTGATCTTTTCAAAGAGTCCTCTGTATGACTGAAAAGACTGACATTTTGATCCTCCTACTGCCGTAACAAAAGGTCGTTCATCTACATCCTTGCTTTTCTCTCTAGAACATACTTTCCTAACAATGAGTCTCCTATTTTTAGTATAGTCACAATGTTGATTGGCTGAGAATTTCTCCATTCATTCACTCTAGTCTAACAGTCCTTCACTCAATTGGTTTCCTTTCTGTCACACTTTACTATAAGTAACCACAAGAAACAAAAATGTATTTTTGATACAATGCTTGGAAATTACATCAGCTAAACATCCAAGTTCATAATTCTCAAGATTTGTTATTCATATAACCATCGGATACCATGCAGTTATGTTCTAACACCATTAGACAAGGATCCCCTCTCTTATAGTTTCCAAGAATATTTTTCTCATTTCCATTTCAGCCATCACTGGTAGTGCCCTTAATATTCTTATTTCTATCAATTCTCTTCATAATGACTCAGGTATTATCTAGGACAATATATATTTTTTCTATCCTGCTCTTCATCCTTCTGATGTCCTGAATATCAGTCATTAACAGTCATATTTCTACTGAAAATCTTCAAGACCACCTAGGCTTTCTTCTTTTGCAGTGATTAAAATTCTTCCAGCCTATGACCATTGCCCAATTCCAATGTCATTCCACACACCCACAAACTTGTCACGTGAAGTCACCACCTACAGGTAACAAAGTCTGTGTTAGTTTGCTATTGTTGCTATCAAAACTACCACACACTTGATGGGTTGAAACAAACAAACAAAAAAATTAATTATGTTACAACTCTGCAGGCCAGAAATTCCAAATGGGTTTCAGTGAACTAAAACCAAAGGGTCAACAGAGCTGTATTTCAATTGAAAGATACAGCAAAGGATCTGTTCCCTTCTTGTCCACTGTCTACAGATTATCTCCATTCCTTGGCTTATAAACCCCCTTCCATTTCCAAAGCCAGTAAATTACTTCACGCTAACTTCTTCCATCATTGTACTTCTTATTCCAACTCTTTTTTCTTTACACTGTAATTGAAGGGAGAGACATTAACACATGGCAATATATAAGTAAATGTAAGTGTATAGTCAACTTTAGGCTAATTTTCATTTGTGTGTGGCTAATCATATTTTTTTTTTGAACAGGCAGATTTAGACAGTGAGAGAGAGAGAGAGAGAGAGAGAGATAAAGATCTTCCCTTTCTATTGGTTCACCCCCCAAATATTATTTATTGCAAATTTTTCCAACAACAGATTCCTTTAGTTTTTTTGTCATTTGCAAATTTAATTAATGTATTTATACTACAAAGTCCTATTTTTTAAGATTTATTTATTTATTTGAAAGTCAGAGTTACACAGAAAGGAGAGGCAGAGAGAGAGAAAGAGAGAGGTCTTCCATGCGATGGTTCATCCCCAATTGGCCACAACGGCCAGAGAAGCACTGATCCGAAGCCAGGAGCCCGGAGCTCTTTCCAGGTCTCCCACATGGGTGCAGGGGCCCAAGAACTTGGGCCATCTTCTACTGCTTTCCCAGGCCATAGCAGAAAGCTGGATAGGAAGTGGAGCAGCCGGGTCTCAAACTGGCACACATATGGGATGCCAGTGCTTCAGGTCAGGGCATTAACCCGCTGCCCCACAGCACTGGCCCCACTATGAAGTTCTTGAAACAGTGGGTATAGGTGCTTTATAAACAACAGTAAGCAACTATTACTTAGTAATGAAGTCACAGCAGTGACATAGATGTACAAAAAAAAACAAACAAGCAAGCAATTTCTGAGCATGGCAAACTAACTTTTAAAACCTGTGCTATCTATGCTATAGGAAAAAACTAGTGTTTTATCTCTGATTCACACCAACACTTCCAGGCACAAAGCATATGGCATGTTCCCCACAATTCAATTTAATTTCCCAGCATCTACCAACTGTATGTCCTATAATTTGACTTTATTGCAACACTGTCTATGACCCACTGTTCATTCATAAACATGTCTCCATGTATTTGCATATGTTCTAGAGATTCTTGAGTTGTAGATTTCCAGTTTCATTTCATTGTGGTCATGAAGGATGCATGGTGTAATTTTGATTTTTTGAATTTGTTGAGACTTTATGGCTTAGCATGTAGTCTATCCTAGAGAGCGTTCCATGCACTTGTGAAAAGAATGTGTATTCTGCAACTGTAGGATAAAAAATTCTGCAGATATTCATTCGGTCCTTTTGATCTATAGTGTTGATTATTGTATCGTTGCTGAGTTTCTGTCTGATTGATCTATCCATTGCTGTAAGTGGGGTGTTGAAGTCACCAATTGCTAACATATTAGAGTGTATGTCTCCATTTAGATCTATTAAAATTTATATTAAATAGCCAGGTTCCCTGTAATTAGGTGCAAATACATTTAATATAGTCACATCTTACTGTTTAATTGATCCCTTAATCATTACAGAGTACCCCTCTTTGTCTCTTTTAACAGTTTCTGTGTTAAAGTCTATTTTGTCTAATATTAGAATGGCTACACCAGCTCTTTTTTTGGCTTCTTTTAGCCTGGAACACCCTTTTCTATCCTTTTACTTTCAGTCTGTGTGTGTCTTTGTTGGTGAGATATGTTTCTTGTCAGCAGAAATAGATGGGTCTTTATTTTTTAATCCATTAATCCAGTCTGTATCTTTTAACTGGAGAGTTGAGGCCATTTACATTCAAGGTGACTATCAATAAGTAAAGATTTGGTCTTGCCATTTTTCCATAAATATTCCTATTTTTTACTTTGGATTTCCTGTGTACTTTTACTGGGAGATTTTCTGCCTTCACCACTTTAAATGGTGATGACGATGTTTCTGTGTTTCTGTGTGTAGCACATCCTTAAGCATTTTTTGTAAGGCTGGACAAGTGGTGACAAATTCTTTCAACTTGTGTTTGTTAAGGAAGGTCTTTATTTCACCTTCACTCATACATGAGAGCTTTGCATGGTACAGTGTCCTGAGTTGACAGTACTTTTCTCAGTACTTAGAATATATCTTGCCATTCTCTCCTAGCCTGTAAAGTTTCTGATGAGACGTCAGCTGTGATATTCTAATTGGGGATCCTCTGAAAGTAATTTGGCATTTCTCTTGTGCATATTTTAGAATCTTTATGTTTTACTGTGTATAGTTTGACTACAATGCATTGTAATGAAGATCTTTTCTGGTCATGTCTACTAGGAGTTTTATGTGCTTCCTGTACTTAGACATCCAGTTCTTTCTCCAAATTAGGGAAGTTTTCTGTAATTGTTCCACTGAAAATCCCTTCTAATCCATTCTCTTTCCCACAACTTCAGGAACTCTTATGACCTATATATTGGGTTATTTGATAGTATCCCATAAATTTCCAACACTCTTTTTTTATTTTCTAATTTCTTCTTCTCTTTTTGGACGGACTATAAAATTTCCAGAGATGTGTCCTCTAGCTTAGATATTCTTTCTTCTGCCTTACCTAATCAGTTGTTAAGATTTTCCTTAACATTTTTAATTGATCTATTGAATACTTCATTTCCAATGTTTTATTTTGATTTCTCTTTAAAATCTCAATTTCAGTGGAAAAATTTTCATTCATGTCACATATTTATTTCTTTAATTTGTGGGTTTGCTTCTGATTACTTCTAAGTAATCCTATGATCATTGTTTTGAATTCTGTTTCTGGCATTCCTTCAATCTTCTTGTTTCTTTAATTTCTGCATTAACTTCTAGGCATTTGTGGAGACACCTTTTAGAGATTTGTTTTATTTTGTTTTTTCCCTGTGGTTGCTTTTATCTTTGGACTTTGTGGCTTAGTGGAGTGTCTACTTTTTCAGTGAATACTCAGAGACCTGTGCTGAGTGTGGCCCAGAAGCTCTTCAGTGCTGCAAGGTAAAGGGAGTGTCCAAGGTAACACCCAAGTTGGAAATGGTAAATCTCCTCTTTTTTTTTTATCAGAGGGCAGGGTTTGAGCAACTTTGTTGATGAAGTCTCATGCTCACTTCCTCTCCTCCAAAAAGTCTAATGCCTAGGCATTATCTCCTGTGGGTGTAGTATTCAACCATGCTGCCACAAAGGATCCATGCAGTCCTTGATGTGAGCATGGATCCTGCAGCACTGAGTCTCATCTGCCAATCAGGGAGCCCTGAGCAGCTGGAGCCACCCACAGTGACTGCTTGGAGACACAGCCTCACCCTGCATTCTCCCACATAGCTACAAAGTTTTCATAGTCCATCCCAGTACACAAGGTTTCCACAGTCACAAGTGCCCAGCCCCTCGTCAATTCTCTCAGCCAGATTCAGGCATCTCCTCTCAGTGGATTGCTGGCTACATGGACACAAGCTGGCACAGCTGTTACATGTGTCCAAAATGACACCTACCCTTTCTCAGTTAGTTACAGGATGCCAGTGCTGGGTGGTTGAGGAGAGAGAAATATGTTCCCTGTTTTGTTATTCTTTAGGTTGGCAGGTACACTGTCCCTCACTTGGCCCCAAGCCAGATTCATGTCAGGTTCTTCCCACAGATTTATCACCAGTGGCTTGGGCTACTGTGTCTGGTCTCACTTCACTCTCCAAAGCTTGTGCTAGGCTCTTGGCTGCTGGGGCCCTGAGCTGTGCATGTATACACCCTCCACATAGATTCACCATTTCCCTCTAATTTGTGTGGAATTTTCTCTGCCATTTTCTCCCTAACTCTTCTCTGAGATTGCACTCTCTCCACTGTTTTTTTTTTTTTTAAACTATCTTCCACCTACACTACAGTAGTAAGTTCCCTCCCTATCTACCATCTTTCAGTCTGACCCATGCCTCCTCCATTTTTTTTTAATAAGGGCACCAAATTGGCCCACCCAGAAAATCCAGGATAATCTTCCCAACTCAAGAGTCTTAACCACATCTGCAAAATTTCCTTCCTTCTTTTCCCTTTCTTTCTTTTTCTTTTCCTTCCTTCCTTCCTTCCTTCCTTCCTTCCTTCCTTCCTTCCTTCCTTCCTTCCTTCCTTCCTTCCTTCCTTCCCTTTCTCTCTCCTTTCTCTCTCTCGTCCTCTTTCTTTTCTTAGCCATGTAAAATAACATATTCACATGCTCCAGGTTTGTCTACATGAACACCCTTGGGGCTGTCATTATTCTACCCACCACACAGGGTAAGTAGCAGGTAGTTATTATTGAGGTGGATGTTGCAGCAGGAGTATTAATTGTCCAATAGAGAACTTTTTGGGGCATGCAATTCAGAAGGAGGTGACAGTGTGGATAAGTAGACTATGTAAGGGGAAAGCATTTCTAGAGGGTCAGTAAGGCTCAAGAGGATGGTGTGAAGCTGAGAGACTGTAGTTATATCATAAATATCAGTTGGGTCAATATTATCAAATTAATGGCACATTAGGCCCAGAAGCTTGCAATTTATGCTGCATACAGTGGGTGATTGGGTATTTTGAAGAAAAAGAGGAACATAACAAAATTTCTTTTAGAGATATCTCTAATAGCAACATAGAAGATAAAAGAGTGTGAAGTCTACACCAGCAGCCATTAACAGTTCATAAGAATATAATTTTATACCTTTGCCTTAACTTTAAATGTGGTAAAATAATGGTATACTTAAATATACCATTATGAATGAAGTTTCTAGCCAATGAAGTTAGAAAACCATTTCTAACAAATGAAGTTAAAAAAAAGTAAAAGACCTCAAAGGATAAACTAAAGGGGACTCTGATCTATTTGAGTTCGAGATGAGGTAGATTGTCACCAATAGAATAAGCCAGGGGGCTGCCTTGGAATGGTTTCAACATAGCTCCCAGACAAAATTAGGGGAAGAATTTCTTAAAACTCCTCTTTCTATAAAAATAACACTTTGTTTTCACCAATACTCAAGGCTTCATAATAAAAATTGAAGCAATAATCTAGATGAGTTGAGCAAAACTTCCTCATAAAACCTTTGAAGTGTATTCTTTGTTAAATGGTTGGATTGCCTGTCTATACTAATCAAGCATAAAGCATAATAGCTCATTGCACCACTTCATTCAATGTTTATACACTGCTAAAGCATTGGATTTTTATTATAATTTCCCCGACAGGGTTCACATGACTGCCATTTAACATTACTTTCAATTGGGGTTGTTTACTGTTTCGTAAAAATCTATACAAGAGGCTACTGGTTTTGAGATATTTCTGTGAGGACATCATGTTCTGCTAGGACTTTTTATTACTATAGTTCTCTCCTGAATCTCTGATATCATCAGAGCAAGTTGAGTCAGGTCATAAAAACCAGCTTTCAAGTCCTTTACAGCAAAAGCTTAACAGTTTTTCTATCTTTCCCTGTATGGAAATATGAAGTCTTTTCAGTTACACATTTACAATTCAACTAATAGTGTGTTTCCTTAGGATATATTGGCTATCGTTTAAGAATCCATTATTCAGCCAGGACTTGAACTGTTGCTCCAATATGCAATGCTGGCATTGCAGGTGATAGCTCCTCCCCCAGCTCCTCTCCATGGTCTTAATATTCCCATAGGGACCAGGATACTCAAAAATGCAATATTCTAAATTCTCACTCATCACTTTCCATATCTCTCCTTTGTGTGTGTTGGGAAGAAAATTTACCCTCCTCTGTGGGTTTCTTGGCTGATCCAGCAGATATATAGAAACATCTTTACATTATGATTCTGAAGGCCTAGGAAATTGTCTTATATACAGGAGAATTTTTCCAGCCAAACATCTAGTAATTGTGTTCATTTTAAAGTTGAGGTCTAATAAAACAACCTCTTTTCGTAAAATAAAAAACAGGAATCGGTTCTTACAAACATCCTGTGATTCATTTAAGGATTATATTAATAAAATAACAGTGCTTCCATTGAGTTTAAAGATAAAAGTTTGATGTTTACAAGACTAGTGTCTGCTAATACCAACTGATAGAATGAAAAAGGGAGAGAATGATCCAACATGGGAAGCGGGATACACAGCAGACTCATAGAATGGCAGATGTCCTAAATAGCACTCTGGCCTCAGAATCAGCCCTTAAGGCATTCAGATCTGGCTCAAGAGCCCATGAGAATATTTTAGGCATGGAAAGCTAAGACACCCTGAAAAACAAAAAAAAGAAGACCTAAATGAAAGATCTCTGCAAGTGAGATCCCAGTGGAAAGAACGGGGCCATCAAAGAAGGAGGTACCTTTCTCTGAAGGGTGGAGAGAACTTCCACTTTGAATATGACCCTGTCGGAATAAGATTGAAGTCGGCGAACCTTAAAGGCTTCCATAGCCTCGGCAGCTCATGACTAGAGCCTAGGGAGATTACTGACGCCATAAACAAGAGTGTCAAATTGTTAAATCAACATCAGGAGTCACTGTGTACTTACGTCTCATGAGGGATCTGTCCTTAATGTGTTATTCAATGTGAAATAATGCTATTACTAGTACTGAAACAGTATTTTTACACTTTGTGTTTCTGTGTGGGTGCAAACTGATGAAATCTTTACATAGTATATACTGAATCGATCTTCTGTATATAAAGATAATTGGAAATGATTAAAAAATCTTGGTGTTAAATTGGAAATTGCATAGACAATTAATCAATTCTTTAAAAAAAATCATGTACGATCTCTGTTCTTAATGTGCTGTACATTGTGAATTAATACTATAACTAGTACTCCAACAGTATTTTCACTTTGTGTCTCTATGTGAGGGAAAACTGTTGAAATCTTTACTTAATATATACTAAACTGATCTTCTGTGTATAAAGAGAATTGAAAATGAATCTTGACGTGAATGGAAGGGGAGAGGAAGCGGGAAAGGGGAGGGTATCAAGAGAGAGGGAAGTTCGGGGGGGGGGGGACCATTGTGGTCCATAAGCTGTACTTTGGAAATTTATATTCTTTAAATAAAAGCTATAAAAAATAAAAAAAATAAAAAATAAAAAATAAAAAAAATAGTTTGATATTTAGCCCTTTTCTATTTTGTAGCTTTTTGGGTGTTGTGGTTTCTTAGAATAGAAATCTAAAATAGTAATCATATAATTGTATGGCAATAATAACTTCTTCAAACACCTAAGTCTAACGGAATTTTCAAATTTTAGGATTTAAAATCTAAAACACTTTAAATAAAGTATTTTTATGAGAAGCATTGATGGACCCAGTATTGATTCAGTTGTGATAGCAAAGACAGATGATGATAGATAAAACTAATTATAAATACCTGAGAGTATAACTTAGTTTGTATGTCTTAAAGATAGTATCAGATTAACATTTGGATGGGAATCAAATTTCAACTCAATACAAAAATAATTTCCTAAAGTCTAGAACTCTCTAAGTATAGGTTTTGTTTAACATATGTTTGAAAGTATGAAATATGCATATCATACTTTTCCAAGTGTTATGCTATAAGGCAGTGAACAAAATAGGCACAGTTCTTACTCTCAAATCACAACACAAGTGCAGGCATGAAATCAATAAACAGCAGCAACAACATAATAAAAATGGCTAAGTATAAATCAGTCTGCTAGGTACTATTGTAAGTTACCTGCATGTATTTTACCATTTAACTCTTACAACAACCTGAAGTGTGAATGGGAATGGTAAATAGTGCGATGAAAAAAGATCACCAAAGATAAATCCTGTACATAGATGAAGATAGCACAAGAGGTAGGGACAAAGATTATAGCTTTTTCTAAGAACAGTAGCAACCTGTTAAAGGGTTTTACAAAAGAGAATACAAGATGTGGTTCTTATCAAGAAAAAATAATAGTCTGCCTGTTCTAAGGAAAGCAGAAGAAAAGGACCCAGAGTAGATGAGGGAAACCAGAACATTTTGAATAGATCTAGAACACACAGGTTATAGTTCTGACACTGACAGTAAATAAAGAAAATAGGAAACCCCTGAGAGATAGTTGAAGTGACACTCAGCATGACTTGATGATAGTAGACTAGACACAAGAGACAAGGCAGTAGAGCAAGAAAGAAAGATCCTCATTTCTGACTGAGCACAGGTGAATAGGATGGCAGAGCCATAAACAGAGATGAGAGAGCCAAGAGTTTGCTTGGGGGTATGTTAAATGTGAGACAGCCAAATAAGTGTATCAAGTATGAATTTGGCTATACCCCAGAAGTGGTACCTTCCTCCATCAGAGGAAATTCAAGATTCAAATAGATATTCATTTCGATGACATGAAACTCTCTCTGTCTTTAAAATTCTTTAATACATGAAAGGACAAGAAGAAAATAATCTGAATGGTACATCAAGAGTTATTATATTTGTTCTCATTTTGCGAGGTGCAAGGAACTAGGATTTGCCCCTTTTAGACCATCCTTCCATCTAAGAACTTATCTGTCAAAAAGGAAAAAGCAGATTGTCTGAGGTTAATATTTCCTATATCTATATATCCTGAAAGAAATTAACCTCAAAGAGGCCATCTTTGCATTCCTGGTGCAATGAAGGACAAAGAATACTACATTGTGCACACGTGCTTTCTTTGTTATATATTTATAAATAAAAACAGTTGTGCTCAATCAGTAAAGGAAACTAGTAACGTTGAATTGCTTGCTTTCTTCCTTTCTCCCTCTCTTTCTTTAAAAAAACTTCAAAATTATCATTGCCCATCTTAATAATCTAATATTGAATTATTGTTATGACTTCACTTAGAGCAATGTTTTCTGATAAGCTAAATCAAGCAGGTTATAGATATATGACTATCAGCTTTTCCTTAACATCCTCTATAGCCTATTCGGGCCCTGCACCTCAAGGTTCCGGTCAGCTATATGCTGATCACTGATGTCTGCTGGCTGCCCTACTCTGACAGACAAAAGTCCATGCTGATGGTCCACAGGGATCAATGCAAGGAACAGACCCAGAGCAGTTTGCTCTTAGTAAGCCTTGAATTGCCAAAATTTCAGTGTTTGAAATCAATTTTGAGCTACTTTTTGAAGAAATTTTTGAAGGAAACAGTACAGAGAAGCCAGATGATTCTGTATCTATCATGTGTGAGCAACAGATGAGTCATAAGACAGAAATACTCTAATGCTGCCTTGTGTTGAGGTTAAACATGTGGAGCCTAGAACCATATTGCCTGCAAGAAATGTCAGCTATGCCACTGTCAAGTTCTGTGGCCTTATTTTTCTCATCTTTAAAATGTGTCTAATATCTCTCGTATCTTTGCAGAGTCTTAAATAAAGGACGAGTTCCCAGAGTTGTTTCTATCATAGTATGTGCTCAATAAATATGAAGTGTTATCATTTTCTTCCAGGATTTTCCAAGAATAAATGAGTTAACACAGGTGATAAACAGATGCCTTCCTAAAACCCTTCTATGATATGCTAAGCTGGTTCTAAATTACAAGGTAAATATGACTTGTAAGAACAGAACCTGTTCCTTTTCTTGCATAAATAGTTATAAAAGCCTGTTTTCTTATGCCGTTAGCTCACAGGACCACTGCTGGTTTTCCTAAGTAATTTCTGCATATCCAGCAGCATAAAATCAATGGTTACATATAAATTTGGCTTTCTTAACTCAGGATTTCAGCAGGGGTTTGAGGATTACATATGACTGATTTTTATGCTTTTTAATTATAACAAAGCACCAAAAAAGCAGTTGCATAAAACTACTGCTTATCTTCAGTCACACATCTGCAGATGGGACGGGTTTGGCTGATTTAAGTCAGACTCTGCTGGGATGCATGGCTTCAAGCTGGACTTGGAATGCATGGGCTCAGGTCTGTGCTGCCCTTATTAGACATTGTCTGGGGCCAAGGGAACAGCACTCATTGTGAGAAGCCATGCTTGCACTAATGGCAGAAACTCAAGAGACTAGGCCTGCTACTCAGGCTTATTTCACAACTCTTTTTGCATTGGGTTTGCTATTGTTTCATTGGCCTAAGAAAATAATACAGCTAAGCTCCAGTTCAAGGAAGAGAGACAATCCACCATACCCAGGGGAAAGCCAGTAATACTACTTCCTATCAGTTACCTATTATAACAGGCTAGATTGTACTGCTATACAACAATGTAAATCAATATTGCATATATATTTATATTTTAAATGATTTGAGACATATGTTTATACAATTTTATTATATAGTTAATCCATCTAATTCAAGCTTGCTAACCATCTATATACATAAATAAGCAATGTTTTTCTCAGTGACATTGCTAACTTTGCATATTAGAAACTCAGGCCTAGAATAGTACTTGGCTCAGTAAACACTTTCTGAATTAAGTAAACATGGAAAATTGAGAGTAATTGTATTTATTGCCCAACATTTTAGAGGGGAGTAGGGAAGAGAGTTAAAAGAGAGATATCCACTTTCTAATTTCTTCATCAATCTGCCCTTGCTTTCATTCAGCAAAGCTTTTGTTTATTTGAATAATTGCTACAAATGAGATATATTATAGGTTAAATAGGACAAATAATAGATCAGAACAGGTCCCTACCTTTTGAGAAGACAAGCTATAAACAATGATACAAATAAATAATTTAATTGTGGTTAGAGGTAAGTGGCAAAAATGTAAAATACTAAGGAAATTACATTGTTGAGGTGAGACTTTTGGAAAAATGAACAAAGAAGCCCTTAAAGAAGGTAATAATTCAAATGAAATATGGATGATAGGAGTAAAAATTAAGGAAAGAGCATTGTAGTCTAGAAGGGGTGGTGGATGCAACAGCTTGAAATAAGAAAGAGTTTGGCTTCTGTAAGGCATAGAGAGAGGCCAGTGCTGGCAATGATTTCAGCTTCTATCTAAAATGCAAAACTCACTCATAATTTTTGCCTGTGACTCTCTAGTACTCTGTGAATTGGTCACCTGGTTCTATAGTTTAAATAATTGTTCTCCCAGGGCCAGCACAAAGCAGCCACCTGCAGTGCTGGCATCCCATATGGGTGCCAGTTTGAGTTCTTGCTGCTCCACTTCCCATCCAGCTCTCTGCTTTGGCCTGGGAAAGCAATAGAAAATAGCCCAAGTCCTTGGGCCCCTGAACTGACGTGGGAGACCCAGAGGAAGCTCCTGGCTCCTGGCTTCAGATCGGTGCAGGTTCAGCCATTGTGGCCAATTGGAGAGTGAACAGCGGATAGAAGACCTCTCTCTCTCTCTGCCTCTCTTCATACCTGTACCTCTCCTGTGTAACTCTGACTTTCGAATAAATGAATAAATCTTTTAAAAAAATCATTGTTCTCTCAACTCATGAGTTTGTCCACAGTGTCTTATGTTAATGGCACTAAGGAAAAAAAAAACCAGAAACTTAATTTAGTCATGGTGTTAGGGGTAGAGTGTTTGGGAAGGGATCAATTTTGATGAGGCGTTAGGGTGTAACCCTCATGATTGAATCCTGGTAACTTTACAGCAGACATAGACATAGACATGCTTGTCCACTCTGACTCTTGCTTTGTGCTGTCCTGTGCCACCTAAGGGCTCCAACAGCAAGGACGTCACTACCAGAGGTGGACAAGTGGGGCTCACCCAATCGTAAAGTGTGAAACTCCAGAACTGTGAGCCAAAGGAAACCTCTTTTCTTTATAAAGTTAGGCAGCTTCAGGTATTATATTCTAGTATAATAATATAAAGCTAATACACTTGTATTTCTAATATTGACTGCATTGCCAATCTCTTCAAAGGAATTTGAACTTCTAATATGCAAATATAGCATCTTATTGGTTTCTTCATCCACAATACTTTAATGATGAGTGTCATTCAAAAGCACAAATACACACACATACACACACATGCAAGCTTTCCATACTTTGAGAATTAATGTTGGTACTAGTCCAAGGTAAGATCAAATGACTTTGAATTCAAATGATGGGTAGAAGGGACTGATACAGTCACATTTTGGGAAGAAGAAAGCCATATTTAAATTGCCTCATAAAGTGATTTCAGCTTTTATTCTTATTTTTCAGAAATAAAGATATCATAAAAATATGATAGTATTTAAAAACTGTCACATCCAATATACCATGAGGAACACAATAAATGAGTACCAGAATAATGAAACTATAATACATATAATAAAATTACATTTCCAAAGCACTTTAAATATTTTCAAATTACCTTTATACTTATCACAGTTTGCCTTTTCTCAACCCTAGTAAAAGATCATTCTTAATAACTATATATTATTTAGGAATCTAAGTTAGTTAGATTGGGAAAAGAGATGTTTCAGATGACTCAAAACCCAAGATAGAATCTAGAGTTGAAAGGGATATTAGGGAGCAAATAACTCATTAAGGATGTGGACACTGAGACAAATGCACCAAGTAAATAGTTGGCTAATTATCACGTAACCAGTCGGGGCAAAGCTGTGGCTGAAATCCTGGTCTTTGACTCTGATTAGTTTACTTAGAGAAAACCATGAAACAAACTCAGAATTTGATTTATGACAAAACTGTCAATCACAAAAACTCAATTCAAAAGAAATTACAAGCAAAAGGAATGTGGAAAAAGTGCTAATGAGAAAATAATTCTTACAGAAGTTTACTTTGTTCTATCTTGATAAAGTTTTAATGTTATTTAGAAATATGATTCCATTCTTACCTAGACATTAAGTCACCTACAATCAAAGAAGGAAGTTTGTTTAATATAAAGCTATCTCCCAATGAAAATAAAACGTGGGTAGGGTTGGTATTAAAAAGAAATGAAGATAAAAAATTGTAAAGGAAATAATGAGTAAAATTAAGAGAAAAATATATAATTCATTATATAAACATTCATGTCTCCAGGTAGAAAAATTACATAATCTTGGACCCAAGATCTTCTGCATATATCAAAAGATACAACAATTAATCCACTATTTTCAAAGAAACCAGACAAAACTTTGACTCGAAGCTTCTTAAATGTGACAACAAACAAATGAAAATGATCTTGTGACCCTGTTAGCAAACCAGGAACATTCAAATTCCAAATAGAATAAAGGTTCTGAAAGAATAATGGTCATCATCCCCTAGATTTTTCACTGTAAATAATATTAAAACCGGATAAAAACATGCAGCAACTATTTTCAAGTGTACATCAATAGATAATTCAGGGCTGTGACCACTGAAACAAAATGACTCTGCATTGATCTTAGCTTTCTGCAGGGATCATTATCCAAACGACAGCACTAACTGGATTGTGAAGCCCAGACTGAGAGCCGAAGTCTCAGTAAATGGAAGAAATAAAGTTTAGAATTTAAGGTTGCAGATGCTGGTAGAATTTTCAAAGTAGGGTAACATTAATGAAGGAGCAACAAAGAGAAGTGGTTTCATGCATTTGTAAAGTATCATCCATGAGTTTCTGGCTGAAACCAAACTAAAAATGCATAAGGCAAGACTCTTTCGGCCTAGCAGAACACAGTTACTGAGGAGTTTTCAATGGGCCAGGAAGTGCTGAAAAGCTGTAGTGTTCTAACCAGTCAGAATGAGGACCACTCATTGAGACGTCTCATATGTTCAGCTGAGGTCACAGATTAGAAAGGCTTTCTTAGACACCAAGAAATGACTAGCCCAGACCAGCTGTTCTCACCTACAGGGATTTTGACATGCTCCGAGATGATCTTTTCAACATCTGGAGATCCTATAATTTGCTCCATTGAGGTAAGTGTGCTACTTGTATCTGATGCGTAGAGACCAGGCATATTGCACTGAACAGAACAAATATTATGCACCCCATTATGTTAGTACAGTCAAGAATCACTGATCTATATATAACTTAATGAAGCCCAAAAGCAATGATAGTATAAAACTGATTCATCAGTTTTCAATGTAACATTCAGAAAGCCTGCTTACAATAAAAACCAAAAATACCAGATAGGTGAAGAAGCAGGAAAATGTGACACATAAGCAGAGAGCTGTAATGATATCAACGTTAGACTCTATTGACAAAGATTTCAGAGTATTTAGAAGAGAAAATAACCACAGTGAGAAAGCAGTAGAAATTCAGGATGAAATGGAAACAACAAAGAAAGAAATGAAAATTCTAAAGCTGAAAATACTATATGAGAATTAAAAAAAATTACTGGATGAACATACCAGAAGATTAGATATTGTAAAAGGGAGAAACAAGAATTCAAAGGTAAGCTAAACCATGGACAGAATAAATATCAAAAGAGACAGAAAGCCTGAGAGAAAGGGGCTTGTCACTGGGATATATATCAAACAAATAACTTATGTTCAAGAAGAAGATATGGAAGAGACTGGAATAAGAAAACTATTTAATAAGTAATATTAAAAATCACCTTGTTTGATTTAAAAAATGACCCATATAACCAAGAAGTTCAACAAAATCTTGGCATGAATAAATACAAAGAAAAATCAGATATTTTCTCATCAAATTGCTGCAAACCACAGCTGAAGAAGAAAAAGCAGCCAGAGGAAAACAGACACATTAGATATTGACAAGCAATAATAAAAATATGTATGTCCTTGCCATAGGAAAATATTGCAGACCAGAGAAAAAAGTGGCAAAAGAAAATAAAAATGAATCCCATCAGTCTAAATTTCTATACTCAGCAAAATAACCCTAAAAATGAAGGTGAATTAAAGATATTTTTGTAAGTTGAATGGTGAAAGACTTTGTCACCAACAGATAATTTACTGCTAAAACAAAAATAGTAACAATTTATACAAAGCAATTATAACATATGTGACTTGATCATATGACAAAAGTAGCATGAAGAATCAGATATGGAAAAATAACACATATAGTCCTAAGGTTGTGCGTGCTCACAAGAAGTGATACAAAATTAAGTTAAGATGGACTCTGAAAAATTAAAAGTGACTCTATTGTAGTCTCTCAAACAATCAGTTAAAATAGATACAACAAAAAGTCTACAAAGAGATAAAGTTTTAAAATATTTAAACTAAAAATTGAAGACATTAAGATAATTAAAATTATAAATTTTGTTATGTATATTTTACTGCAATAATAAAGTGGATAGGAAAACATGAAACAGTAGATTTTAACCAAACTATATCAGAAATTACATTAAACCACATAGACATTTGTATTGTAATTAATAAGAAATAATTGTTACTTTGATTTAAAAGAAGTAAGCTGCTATTATAAGCTGTCCTAAACATGCAGTGACTTAGGTTCATGGAAAAAGTTCAGAAAAAATGTATATTATAAAAAATTTTTCAAATCCATGTGTATGAAAACTCTTCAAAGTGTTAATGAAAATTTGTATTATAAAAAATTATGCTTAGCATTTTAGAAAAAGTTTGCAACAAAATAAATATATTTTATTTTCACAAACTGTTAAAGTACCATCATATGTTATCTGCTTATACTGAAAATGAAATACCAAAGAGATTATATTCAAATGCATGACGTAGATTTCTGCATTTATTGGATCTTTCCAAATCAATATGGTTTGAAGACATATAATGATCCTTTTGCCCTATTTTTTGTCAAATGGCTATTGTGATAATGAACTAATTGGAGAAAAAGTAATCACTTCAATTTGACTCCAAATTTTCAGCAGTCACTGAAAGTTAAAAAACTGGAAATAGACATTTTTTAAATAACCAATATTATGACAGTAATATTGTGTCTACTTTTTTTTTTTTTTGGACAGGCAGAGTTAGACAGTGAGAGAGAGAGAAATGTCTTCCTTTCCCGTTGGTTCACCCCCCAAATGGCCGCTATGGACAGTGCACTGCGGCTGGCGCACTGCACCGATCCGAAGACAGGAACCAGGTGCTTCCTCCTAGTCTCCCATGCAGGTGCAGAGCCCAAGCACTTGGGCCATCCTCCACTGCATTCCCGAGCCACAGCAGAGAGCTGGCCTGGAAGAGGAGCAACCATGACAGAATCCAGCACCCCAACTGGGACTAGAACCCAGGGTGCTGGCACTGCAGGCAGAGGATTAGCCTAGTGAGCTGTGGCACTGGCCAAAATAGATATTTTTTAAAAACTCACTCAGATGGTTTAAAGATAGGTAGTATGCTTTTAGTTAGTTCCATTTTAATATAATAAAGTTAATTATTAGCCTCTTAATAAAAAATCTTATTTCACTTTAGAAGCAATTTATTAAAGCTTTCTAGAGTGTTATTATTAATTAAGAGTTAGATCTTGTTGAATCATAACTTGTTGGGGGTTCCAAAATCACCCTCAGGCTCAATGATTTAGTATAAAAAGTGAGAAGACTTGAAAAATTTAGTGGAGGGTTAATCTTATGATTATAAAATAAACTGAATGTATGTTGTTGTAAAAATTAAAAGAAGGAATAAAAGCGGAAGGGGGAGGGAATGTGACAGCATGGGTGGGAGGAAGGGTAGAATGGGAAGAATTTCTATGCTTCTAAATTGCATATATGAAATACGTGAAAATTTTTCACCCTAGATCAATTTTTAAAAATACAGAACATTTTGTATAGTGCTTATCTCTATGTTGAATAAATGTATTATTCCACTGGGGAAAAAACTGATATATTCATGATTACTAGTTACTATAGCGAAGGATATATAATTAAATTATCAAAGGGAAAAAAATAAAAGACCTAAAGTCCACTAGAAACTTGAAGCAAGCTTCCAGGTGTCCTGTCCAATGCAGTGGCATATTCATGTTTCATTCACCCAACAAGGATGTGTGACAACACATACAAAGTCCTGCCAACCAGGGAAGCCCACCCAAGCCTTGGTGACCTGAAGATTTTATCGAGAGCCATTCATAGAGTCATGGTGCTTCTGTATGACTGACTTCGAATCTCAAGGTCAGTCCCTCAAAAGCAAGAAAACTATGCTATCTTGTCTAACTGATAGTTAGTGGCCCAGGGCAACAGGCATATTCATGTATTCAATAGACATCTTGGTGATATTACTGTTGGGTTCCTCTTTATTTGAGTGGCGTACAGAAACACTCATATGCATATCTTTAGCAAATCAAAATTCATTGTAGTTTTATAAAGTAGGAGAGACTTTGAAGGATTACAAAGACTGACTTGGTAATGCACATTTTATTCCCATGTATCTGCATAATCATATATTATTGAAGAACATTTTAACAAAAGATAAAGGATTGAATTCCATTACCAGAAACACACAAGAAATACTGTGAGTGCTCCCACATTCAAATCAAAATGAACACAGATTTGTCCATAGTCTCCTCATAATTGCCGTTTCATTTTACTCTGGTAATAAGCCTCTAATAATTATCCAACTGGAACAAAAAGAGCAAGTTCTAAAACACTGAATGCAACCCTTTGTACTGCCTAGCAGCTTCCTTTAAAGGGCACATTTTGCATTTACCCTATGATTTATACAAGCAATCCTTTCCAAATCACTATGATGGAAAATCAAAGGACAGATCACCATGTGACTTCCATTAAAAATCTGTGAGAATGGTGCATCCTAAGCCCTGCATACCACTTAGAGTTCGGAAGAGGAAGAATCAACTGTATGGTTATTTCTGTTGTTTGACAAATGTGGCCAGGTTTCAAAATATGTAGGTTAGACACAGGAAATAGTGTTAGTTATAACAGATTATTTTAAACTGTTTATGCTTTGTTTTTGAAAAAACACCTATTCGATTGATTATTTTTTCATATGAACAGATTCTGCAGACTTTTTCTCCTCCTCTACTGGAGCCATGTCGTTCCAGCAGGACAAACCTTGAGTCTTTTGCCTGTTCTTTGGCCCATCAGCTGAAGGACCTCACCCTAGCAGTTGTATGCTGAATTAGCACTATACTGTTCACAGGAGGATCAGAGTGCATTTGCCAAATGCCTTTGATGAATGGAATACCAGAGGACCAAGGAGGGCAGGCATTATATTTTTGTCAGGAAGCATATCTATCATAAAAATATAATCTTATGCAGACAGATAGCATTTTAAAAATTATACACACAAACGTGGGTCCTTTGATACTAGGCTAACCTTCTTTAAGGTGCTATAATTAAAAACATACATTTTGCCCTCAAACCATTTTGTATTTTGTCTTCATCTCAAGTGTCTAAAGATCAGATTTGATTATGTTACTACAATAGCAAGGGTATTGTTTAAAAGTCTTCAGTAGCTCCCTGTTGCTTATTTTAAGAATAATATCTATGTTCCTTTACAAGCCATCCATATAACTCCATTGACAGTCACAGTCTTGTTCTCACTTTATGTTGTGCTTCAGTAGCTAATTTGCCAAATAAAATCACTCTCAAAAAAAAAAAAAAACCACTCTGTTTTTAGTGTTTAAGAGAAATTCTTTTTTTTTTTTTGACAGGCAGAGTGGACAGTGAGAGAGAGAGACAGAGAGAAAGGTCTTCCTTTGCCGTTGGTTCACCCTCCAATGGCTGCCGCGGTCGGCATGCTGCGGCCGGCGTACCACGCTCATCCGATGGCAGGAGCCAGGTGCTAGGTGCTTTTTCCTGGTCTCCCATGGGGTGCAGGGCCCAAGCACTTGGGCCATCCTCCACTGCACTCCCGGGCCACAGCAGAGGGCTGGCCTGGAAGAGGGGCAACCGGGACAGAATCCGGCGCCCCGACCGGGACTAGAACCTGGTGTGCTGGCGCCGCAAGGTGGAGGATTAGCCTGTTGAGCCACGGCGCCAGCTGTTTAAGAGAAATTCTCATAACACTTTCCCACAAACAGCTTAAATCCTATACAATAACCTAACTCAATGAAATGTCCCCTGCAAAGCCTCTGCTAAACCTCTCCCACCTATTCTATTTGTCCAAACATTTTCAATATTCTCAGGGTTCTCATAAAATACTATACTGGTCAGAGATAGTCCTGTGTGTATGAGGAGCCCATTGGATTCATTCAGTAGTATATTTATTCAAAAACTGCTCATTAATATTTTCACGAAGGCACTATAAAAGATAGTCTCTTTCAGAAACTATGGTAGCCTAAAAACCATTTGGGCTCCACGATAACCTTTACTAATATCTGTCCCCCCAAATGTAAAAAACTTAGTATTTCCAACATAAATGTTTGCTCAACTGAAATCCATATTGTGAAATAAATCTCAGTTGAATAACTAGTAGATTATAATATTAATTAACTAAGGATAATTTGCATTTTAAAAAATAATGGGTCCAAAAGAATCCCCAAGTGCTCTCAAGTATTATATTTTGGGGAAGACAGGCATTCTTGTCCTCAAATTACACAAAACAGCCAATGCCTACTTTATTTATCCACATCCATAAAAGATTTAACCTAATGATGCTATAAGAGAAGGCAGAGCCTTCTGTACTGTGTATCTGGATCCCACCTTGGAATAGAGGCTGATAGAAGGCAGCAAAGTGGAAGATCACTGGGCAAACTGGGAAGAAACTAGTGTTTTCTTCAGAACTGTGGCCAAAGGCAAGCAGGTACATTCTTGCAAAAGCTGCAAACTACTAGCGAGAGAAAAATCTACCAGATTTTAGAGCTAAGAAATTGTTCTTCCCATTGGAGCTTCATTTTCATAATAAGTGAAATGGCTCATAAGTTGTAAGCCAGCAATATCTGAAGATTCAATTGAAAAAGGCCACCTTGTGGAATATATTCTCACACAGAGAAAATTACAGGAAAACTTCAAAATATTCAGCAATTAGGCTTGAAAGAGATAAGTACTCAAGACACCACCTGCCTGCCAGAAGCATTCTGAATGCTGAGCCCTCCTCTCCCACTCCAGAAAGCCACACTCAGCTACTTTGTTTTCCACTAGTTTCTCCTCCTCCCTGCCCCCCACCCTCCAGCTTCCCAACAAGGCTCCCTGCTGAGCCATAGTAAATCCCTCCTACCTCATTACTCACATTCTGCTCCAGGTTCAAGGCCAGGGAACACTGGCAACCTCCCAGCTGGATCTCACTAATGCTTTTTGTTTTTCTTAATGTTCTTTTGGGGCTAAAGTATATTAAAGAAATAATAATAACAATTGAGAACTCCGTAAGTATATTCTTCCTTGAAAGGTTGTTTGTCAAACTGAGTTTGTAGTTTCAATTTCCATATGTGTTATTGCAGTTAAATATTCCTTGGACCAAGATTATGTACAACTGTCACTGGTGTCACCAAAGGAGAAAATGCCTAAAGGAATGGGAATGATGTAAACCCTTAGGGTCATTAGGAACTCCTGCCATGTGTCCAGAGGGCAGCATATCATTCAATGAGAGATTTTTCTCTCCACATTTGTTCTGGAAGGTTTTTCCACAAAAATTAATTAGGGAGAGAAATCACTAAAAAGCAACATTATTTCCTTCCAATGTTGTTCTGGAAATATTGACATGATGTAGAAGGTTCTTCCATCTAAGGTAAACAAAGATTTAATGAGGGATTTAAAAACATTGAACCACATACAACATCCTTGCAGTGTTCTGCAATGCTTAATTTTATTTTCAAAATATTTTATGTGCCAATCATGTCTTTTTGCAATAGGAAAGATGTTGAATCTTGAATTGCTTCTTAGAGAAATTATTTTAACAAGTCTCTCTCTTTCTCTGTCTCTGTCTCTGTATCTCTCTCTCTCTGAATTCTTGAAAATATGTACTGTTCAGGAAAGAGTTCACCCATCAAAGTCTAACTTTTCTAGCTAACTAGCAAGCCCTTGAGATAGACCAAAATACACAAATTTACTACATACAATGAATATGTAAATTTAGGCTTCTTCAACATCAGTGTGTCTGGATATCATAAAAATTCCTTTTACTCCATTTCTTAGTTTGTGTTTAAATTGGTTGTTTTTAATTTTTTTTAAATTTATTTGAAAGGCAGAATTAGAGAGAGAGAGAGAGAGAGAGAGAGAGAGAGAGAATCATTCATCCACAGATTCACTCCCCAAATGGCCACAATGGCCAGAGCTGAGTTGATTCCAAACCAGGAACTTTTTTCGGGTCTTCCACGTGGTTATAGGGGTCCAATGTGTTGGGCCATCTTCCACTGCTTTCCAGGCCATCAGCATGACGTGAGAATGGGACTGGAAGCAGAGCAGCTGGGACATGAACCGACGTCCATATGGGTTGTTGGCATTGCAGGCTGTGGTTTTACCTGCTACACCACAGGGCCAGACCCGGTTGGTTGATTTTATATGTTACATTGACCCACATAATCCAATTAAGCAAGTACTTATGAAACATGTGTTTCAAGAGTTTCTTAAGGGTTTGAATTTGCTCATCATCCCTGTCATTGTCCTCTGAAATGTGCCCTAGTTGAGATCCAGGTTTGCTTATCTGTGATAAGCAGATTACACTACCTCTGTTGTCTTTTTTTTCAGTTTTTAATTTCTACATTAACACAGGGTTTTGTGAGGCTAAGATGAGAGAGGAAGCATGATCCCTTTTTTTTTTTTTTTTTTTTTTGATAGGCAGAGTTAGACAGTGAGAGAGAGACAGAGAGAAAGGTCTTCCTTCCATTGGTTCACCCCCCAAATAGCCGCTAGGGCTGGCACACTGCGCCAATCCGAAGCTGGGAGCCAGGTGCTTCCTCCTGGTCTCCCATGCGGGTGCAGGACCCAAGCACTTGGGCCATCCTCCACTGCTTTCCCGGGCTACAGCAGAGAGCTGGACTGAAAGAGGAGCAACCGAGACCAGACCGGCGCCCCAACTGGGACTAGAACCCAGGGTGCCGGCACCGAAGGTGGAGGATTAGCCAAGTAAGCCATGGCGCCAGTCAAATGATCCCACTTTGAAACAATGTAGGAGGACACGCAAATAGGAATTAGAGACACACAATATTATATGTATATATATATTTATTTATATTTATATATTTATTAATGTATTTTTATGCAGTGGTAATGGGGAATCTGGCATGATGCTTCCCTTCAGAATCTGAGCTGAGTGATAGGGACATTAATCTTCCAGGCCAGCTGATAGAATCACAATGTGATTTATTTTACATCACAAGCCCTCTTTTTAACTGACCTGCCTCAGAAGGACAGAGGAGAAGGCTCTCTCCTTAAGGAGTGCATATGTGTTTGTTTGTGTGCTTATTGCTGAATATTCTTGGTAAGTATAAGAACAAAATGTGTTAAAAATCTAGTCAAATTTTGGGAAAAGGGTGACATGATGTTTCTTATCCACATTTTATTACCTTACTTGGAGTATTTGGTGTACACTTATTCATATGCATATGCATAATCTATTAAATGTGGCAGTCTACAACATATCTTTTCTCAAAATAAGATAAATGTTATATTGATTTTGGTACTGAAGCCTCACTATATGAAAGAAAATACAAGTTCTGAGGTTACAAGTAAACTATTACTATGAAATGAAGTATAATATTTAAAAATTAACTAACATAAATAAAGATTTTTTTAAAGAAAATGATAACACTGGGCTATTAGCCCATTTTTAGATGATGGGCATTTCACATTTGGCCTTGTGAAAAAAATTGTTATACCTATATCGCATGGTAGCTTCCTGAGTCTGTCTGGACTGAAATCTCAACAGTTATTTTGTAGCTTGTTGAACCTTTCTATGCCTCATTGTAAATGAGGTAATGAATTTAACACATTCCACAAAGAACATACACTGACAAAAAGAAAAATAACTAGTTGTTGTGTTATTATTCCAACTTTTTTCATTTAGAAAGACAATGCAAGAAAGACACATATATGCATGTTCATGTTAGAAAAGACATGGGGGCCGGCACCGTGGCTCAATAGGCTAAACCTCGCTGGCACACTGGGTTCTAGTCCTGTTCAGGCGCCGGATTCTGTCCCTGTTGCTCCTCTTCCAGGCCAGCTCTCTGCTATGTCAGGGGAGTGCAATGGAGGATGGCCCAAGTGCTTGGGCCCTGCACCTGCATGGGAGACCAGGAGAAGCACCAGGCTCCTGGCTTTGGATCAGAGCGGTGCGCCAGCCACAGCGGCCATTGGAGGGTGAACCAACAGAAAAGGAAGACCTTTCTCTCTATCTCTCTCTCTCTCACTGTCATGTGGCTTCTGATGCTAAAACTTCTGAGTAAGTGTTAATTTATATTATCTATCACAGCAATCATCACTTTACTTAGATAAACACAGCAGAGTAGAAAGATAAAATCTGCAATTACAGCTTTAGAAATATTGGATTCTAAAATAATATTCTCATAGATTCTTCCTTCAAATACTCTGCATAGTGTCTCATTCAGAGTAACTATTTTAAATTTTTGCTGAATGTAATAATAGTCTTGGTTACAGTGTTGGAAAGGGCACCCATTAAATGTTCCACAGTGATTATTTCTGGTTGTGCCTAATGGGTATTATGTATTCTTTAAAGTAAAGTTGTTTGAAAATTAATTCAAAGGTTAATTTCTTTCTTGGGAAATAGTATGAGGATCTAACAAAATTCTTATTATTCACACAGTTGTGGTACAAATTACCTCAAGACTGAATAAAATAAAATTTTGATAGGAGGTTCTGAATAAATTGAAAAAAATTAGAACAATGATTTTATTGAAGAACTTTTGATATCTACCCAGTCATTGGTATAGGAATCAGAAATCTATAAATCATATTGGAAAGCATTCTAGAAATTCTATTTTGATTATTTAAATTCATGTAATAATTATTATCCTGTATTATTTCCTGTATAGAACATTTTAACACTGTTCTGAGGCAGAGAGAGAAAAAAGAGAGACAGAAAGAGAGAGAGTGAAAGAAGAGAAGAGAAGAGAAGAGAAGAGAAGAGAAGAGAAGAGAAGAGAAGAGAAGAGAAGAGAAGAGGAGAAGAGATCACTTTATTATAACATTCTGATTTCACATTTTTGTTTCATGGAAAACATGACCCATTGGTTTGTACTGGGAATATACTTTAATAAAATAGTTAAGCAACTAAAGTTTTATTTTAAGTAAATCTAAAATAAGACTAGTATGTGGTACTATCCATTTTACTTTGGCCTAACCATAATATAGCAATCAAATATATTGAAAATCCAAGGAACATAAATTGATTTCCTGCCACAGAGGGTCTACTTGTATGCTAGGGGTACAAAGAGGATGAAAATGTAATATTAGACTCTCCACATACACACCAGGAGCTTGAAATTGGAGTTCAGGAGGTAGAACACACACACATACATATGCAAACTACTCAAGAAAGAACATCATTCTGAGACAGGTAGGAGCTGCGTGTGCTCTCAAGGACCAAAGGAAAGGTCATATCCAAATGACAGAGGGGGAAGAGTCAGAAAAACTCCAGAGGAGGCAGAATGTGTACAGAGTCTTGATAATTGGGAATAGGTTTAGTAGACTTTTTTTAAGATTCATTTATTTATTTGAAAGTCAGAGTTACATAGAGAGAGGAGAGGCAGTGAGAGAGAGGTCCTCCATCCGTTGGTTCACTACTCAGTTGGCCGCAACGGCCAGAGCTGTGCCAATCCAAAGCCAGGAGCCTCCTCCGGGTCTCCTATGTGGCTGCAGGGGCCCAAGGATCTGGGCCATCCTCCACTGCTTTCCCAGGCCATAGCAGAGAGCTGGACAGGAAGTGGAGCAGCCAGGCACCAATATGGGATGCTGGCACCCCAGGCTAGGGCATTAACCTGCTGCACCACAGTGCCAGCCCCTTTAGTAGACAATTTTCCCTCAGAAACATTTTATTTAAGGAATATAAACTTCACGCATTTCATAAGTACAAATTTAGGAACATGGTAATTCTTCCCACTGTACTCGCCCTCCCACCCACACTCCCATCCCTCTTCCTCCTCCCTCTCCTATTCCCATTCTATAGATTACCTGTTACATACTCTATTAGTTATCACAGATGAGGGAGAAAACATGGTATTTGTCCTTTTTGGACTGGATTATTTCACTAAGTATGATGTCTTCCGGTTCTACCCATTTTGTTGCAAACAACAGGATCTCTTTTTTTGTTTTTTTTGCCACTGTGTAGCATTCCATGGCCTATATATCCCATAATTTGTTTACCAATCTTCAGTTGACAGATACTTGAATTAATTCCATATCTTAACTATTGTGAATTGAGCTGCAAGTCGATTCCTTTTATAAATATCTAAAAAACAGAATTTTAATTTATTCCATTACTCAAATATGTATTGAGTACCTACTTTAAGCACATGGTTGGCACTTAGGACAAAGATAAATACTTGTTATCAAGGAATACAGAGAAACAAATAAGTGAACAGATGAGAATACAATGTACTCAATAAAAATGGAGAATATTCCCCTGACTGAGGAAAGAGGTATTGTGGATTAAGAAAGATTTTGGAGAAGAAATGACGAACAAATCAACTTTTTAAAGACAAGTTGACACAACAGGATTCGGTCTGGTGAAGTGCTGAGATCTGGCAATGGAAAGGTTATCTCTATGTGTTCTATCATTCAAAAAATTTAGCAGATCACCTATACCTTAATAAGTAAAAATCTCTGGGGCAAAGGAAAAACAAGACAAACCCTGGAAATTATGTGAATTTAATAGAACTGGAAAGCAAAGTAGTCAAAGAAGGAGGTGGATTGTAATAATGATTAGAATTCAAAGTATGCTATGGAGTGAACTGTAAAATTGGAGAAGAATTCAAAACTGCTTTGGAGTTGGCTAGTGATAAAATTGCTAAATTTACTAAATTTGAAACAACTTGCAAAGAGAGATTTGTCACTGGGAACATGTTTGGAAATGCATGAATGATTGGAAAGCTGCTAAAGACAGAGTTTCAGGACCCTGGCGATCAGTTAGAGAGTGAAGAAAAGAGTCACCCTGGTAGGATAACTGATGCCAGTGGCAAAATATTAAGGAATAGGATAAAGCCACAGCCTGCGGTGCAGGCATCCCATATGGGCACCTGTTGCAGTCCTGGCTGCTCCAATTCTAATCCAGCTAATGCACCTGGGAATGTAGTTGAGACCTTGGGGCTATATACCCATGTGGGAGACTCAGAAGAAACTCTTGGCTTCTGGCTTCAGATTGGCTCAACTCTGGCCATTGCAGCCATTTGAGGAGTGAACTAGTGGATGGAATACCCTTCTCTCTGTCTATAATTCTACTTCTCAAATAAATAAATACAATCTTTTTTTAAAAAATTAATGAATTAATTAAGACAAGGATATTTTTGAGGACTCAAAGGTAAAAAAGAACAAATGGGAAAATAAAACTTGAAGACCTTTGGAAATTAAACTGTATGGACTCCATATACATCTACTTATAGATACATAAAAATGCACACACACAAGTACATACATACAAGGATACTTTTAAAAGTTCATGGAAAATGGACTTAGAGGTTTATTTTGGTGCAGAAAAATTTTGAGATCATGCATACAAGGGATCTTAAGAATGCTATGGAAAATGCATTTTATGGCTGGTGCCGTGGCTCAATAGGCTAATCCTCCTCCTTGCGGTGCCAGCACATGGGGTTCTAATTCCCGTCGGGGTGCCGGATTCTGTCCCGGTTGCCCCTCTTCCAGGCCAGCTCTCTGCTGTGGCCCAAGAGTGTAGTGGAGGATGGCCCAAGTGCTTAGGCCCTGCACCCACATGGGAGACCAGGAGAAGCACCTGGCTCCTACCTTCGGATCAGCGCGATGTGCCGGCCACAGCGCACTGGCTACAGCGGCCATTGGAGAGTGAACCAACAGAAAAGGAAGACCTTTCTCTCTGTCTCTCTCTCTCTCACTGTCTACTCTGCCTGTCAAAAAGAATAAAAAAATTTAAAAAAAGGAAAATGCATTTTATGAGAAGATTATCCATTAGTTTATAATTCTTTCACAGTAAAATAAACTTGTCTTTTCATTCCATATCTCCACAAAAGTATTGAATTATCCTTATATATGATATAATTTTTATATCTTATTTTGAAGATTCTTTACTCAGTTCATGCTGGATTATAATACTTACTAACATATATGGTATTTTTTGAAGTTAAAGCTTTAATATATATCATTTGATTTTTTTTTTGCATTTTTATTGTCTATATTTATTTCAAAGGCATAAAGAGAGAAACAAAGACAGAGAGATCTTCCCTTCCTCTGGTTCATCCTACAAATAGCCACAAGAACTGGGGCTGGGAAAAACTGAAGCCAAGAGCCAGGATCTCAATCCAGTTATCCCAGATGGGTCCCCAAAACTCAAGTACTACAGCCATTAGCTGTTGCTTCACAGGTTATACAAATATCAAGAAGCTGACCTAAGGAGTAAAATCAGTACTCAAACTGAGCCATTCAAATATTATTTTTAAAAAATCATTACTAAGTCTTAATTTCATTGAAAAATTTAAGTTCACATGGATTAAAGAATTATTTAAAAACTACCACCTGACAATTGAATTGTACATTAGGAATCTTACTGTCAAGTCTTCAGGGTTGGGATAAACATTTTAAAGAACTTAAATTGATGATATAAATGTCATTAAACTCCTATCATATAAGTAATATAGTACGTAATTATCACTTACATTCTTTAAGCCACATGATCTAAAATTTATTTATTTATTTTTTATTTATTTAATTTTTATTTATTTATTTGAGAGCCAGAGACAGGCGGACAGGGAGCTCTCATCCACTGATTCACTCCTCAAATACCCATAATGGCCAGGGTTAGGTCACAGTTGAAGACAGGAGCTGGGAACATGAAGCCTCCCATGTGGGTGGCGGGAATGCAATCACTTGAGCCATCAAGTAGGAAGCAATAATCAGGAAATAGAGCTGGGAATTGAACCCAGGCCTCCAACAGGGGACCCAGGTGTCTTAACTGCTATGCTTAATCCCTGCCACTTTTTATTCTGGTTAATGAATATCTTTTCTTTTCTTTTTTTTTTTTTTTTGAAGCCAGTAGATATTTATTAACCTTCTCTCTTGGGTAGATAATGTTGTAGGTGCTAGAGATAATAACACAGAAAAGGCATATTAAAGAGTTTCTAGCACTTACATTTCTTCATACTCATAGTAATACATTTCTTTTTTTTTATAACGCTTTTATTTAAAGAATATAAATTTCCAAAATACAGCTTATAGATTACAATGGCTTCTACCCCCATAACTTCCCCCCCACCCGCAACCTTCCCCTTTCCCACTCCCTCTCCCCTTGCTTCACATCAAGATTCATTTTCAATTCTCTTTATATACAGAAGATCAGTTTACTATATATTAAGTAAAGATTTCAACAGTTTGCCCTCACATAGCAACACAAAGTGAAAAATACTGTTGGAGTACTAGTTATAGTATTAATTCACAATGTATAGCACTTTAAGGACAGAGATCCTACATGATATATTTTTTTTAAAAAAATTGATTAATTTTCTAGGCAATTTCCAATTTAACACCAAGATTTTTTTTTCATTTTTAATTATCTATATACAGAAGATAGATTCAGTATATACTAAGTAAAGATTTCATCAGTTTGCACCCACTCAGAAACACAAAGTGTAAAATACTGTTTCAGTGCTAGTTATAGCATTACTTCACATTGGACAACACATTAAGGACAGATCCCACATGAGACGTAAGTACACAGTGACTCCTGAAGTTGATTTAACAATTTTACACTCTTGTTTATGGCATCAGTAATCTCCCTAGGCTCTAGTCATGAGTTGCCAAGGCTATGGAAACCTTTAGGGTTCTCCGACTTCAATCTTATTCCGACAGGGTCATAGTCAAAGTGGAGGTTCTCTCCTCCCTTCAGAGAAAGGTACCTCCTTCTTTGATGGCCCCATTCGTTCCACTGGGATCTCACTCACAGAGATCTTTCATTTAGGTCATTTTTTTTTTTCCCAGAGTGTCTTGGCTTTCCATGCCTAAAATACTCTCATGGGCTCATGAGCCAGATCTGAATGCCTTAAGGGCTGATTCTGAGGCCAGAGTGCTATTTAGGACATCTGCCATTCTATGAGTCTGCTGTGTATCTCACTTCCCATGTTGGATCATTCTCTCCCTTTTTCATTCTATCAGTTAGTATTAGCAGACACTAGTCTTGTTTGTGTGATCCCTTTGACTCTTAGACCTATCAGTGTGATCAATTGTGAACTGAAATTGATCACTTGGACTTGTGAGATGGCCTTGGTACATGCCACCTTGATGGGGTTGTATTGGAATTCCCTGGCACAATTCTAACTCCATCATTTGGGGCAGTTCCGATTGAGCATGTCCCAAATTGTACATCTCCTCCCTCTCTTATTCCTACTCTTATATTTCACAGGGATCACTTTTCACTTAAAATTTAAACACCTAAGAATAATTGTTTGTTAATTACAGAGTTCAACCAATAGTACTAGAATAAAAAAATTACTAAAAGGGATAAAGTATTACATTGTACAACAACAGTCAGCACAAGAGCTGATCAAGTTACTGTTTCTCATAGTGTCCATTTCACTTCAATAGGTTTCACCTTTGGTGCTCAATTAGTTGTCACTGATCGGGAGAACATATGATATTTGTCCCTTTGGGACTGGCTTAATTCACTCAGAATGATGTTTTCCAGATTCCTCCATCTTATTGCAAATGACCGGATTTCATTGTTTTTGACTGCTGTATAGTATTCTATAGAGTACATGTCCCATAATTTCTTTATCCAAATGTATGCTTTGAATTCCCTGTGATCTTTTGCTGTGAGGTTCCCTTCGTTTACCTTCTTTCATGTAGATGGCCGTGTTTCTGTGTTTCTGTGTGTAACACATCTTTAAGTATCTTTTGCAGGGCTGGACGAGTGGCAACAAATTCTTTCAATTTTTGTTTGTTATGAAAGGTCTTTATTTCACCTTCATTCACAAATGAGAGCTTGGCAGGATATAATATTCTGGGCTGGCAGTTTTTCTCTCTTAGTACCTGGGCTATGTCTCGCCATTCCCTTCTAGCTTGTAGGGTTTCTGATGAGAAGTCTGCTGTGAGTCTAATTGGAGATCCTCTGAAAGAAATCTGACGTTTCTCTCTTGCGCATTTTAGGATCTTTTCTTTCTGCTTCACTGTGGTGAGTTTAATTACAACGTGTCGTGGTGAGGACCTCTTTTGGTCATGTTTACTAGGGGTTCTATGTGCTTCCTGTATTAGGATGTCTCTGTCCTTCTCCAAAACTGGGAAATTTTCTGCTATTATCTCACTAAAAAGGCATTCTAATCCTTTCTCCCTCTCCATGCCTTCAGGAACTCCTAGAACTCGAATGTTGGGTTTTTTAATAGTATCCTGTAGATTCCCAACAATATTTTTTAGATTTCTAATTTCCTCTTCTTTTCTTTGGTTTGACTGTATAGTTTCCTGTGCTCTGTATTCTAAGTCCGATATTCTCTCTTCTGCCTCATCCATTCTGGTTGTAAGGCTCTCTAATGTGTTTTTCATTTGATCTATTGAATTCTTCACTTCATTATGATTTCTCGTCACTATCACCGTTTCATGTTCTATTAGTTGTTTCATTTCAGCTTGATTTCTCCTTAATATTTCATTTTCATGAGAGAGATTTTCTACCTTGTCCATTAAGGATTTCTGTAGTTCAAGAATTTGTTTTTGAGTATTTCTTAGTGTTCTTATCAATTTTTGGAGATCTGCTTCTTGCATCTCTTCTATCTCATCATCTTTGTAATCTTGAATTGGGGTGTCTTTTTCATTTGGGGATGCCATAGTGTCTTCCTTGTTCTTATTACCTCGGTTTTTGCGTTTGTTGTTTGGCATATTGGTTTCTTCACTGTGGTGTTTTTTTCTTGTTATACTATGACTCTAGATTAAGTGGACTGTCTGCTTTTGATGGAGCCTTAGAGGCTTGAGATGGGTGTGGCCTGAGAGCTCTGTTTGGTTCCTCAGGGTTGAGGGTGTGTCAAAGGAGACACTCCCAGGTTAGGCGTGGTAAATCTCTCTCTGTTACTTTTTTTTTTTTTTTTGGTTCAAAAGGGAAGTAATTCCACACAGCTGAATGGAATTGGGGGTGGTTAGCAGGCGAATGATATACCCACAGGAGCCAGAGATTGGAAGCTCTTTCCCAAGGACCAGAGAGGGAATCTTTGCGTCCCTTTGTGTGGGCTGAGATTCTCCTGTAGTCTCCCACTGGGCTGCCAAGGCTACTGAACTGTAGCGTCTCTGGAGAGTACTCACATGAATTCGTGATTTCCGTGAGTTCTCTCCCCCACCATCTCTTTTTTCACAGTCTCAGTTCATTAGCACCACACATTCATTAGGTTCTAATCTCCTGTTATTTCACCCCTCCCACCCAGAGTCAGGTTTTTCTGCTAGGCTCGGGGCCGGTGCCGACCAGAGGTCGCCCTGCTTATGACGTATTCCAAAATGGCGCCTGCTCTTTGTCTTGCTCACCTTTGAGAGGTGAACGGAGAGAGAGAAGCTCGTGTCCGTACGGGTCACTTTTTTTTTTTTTCCCTCTCTCTCTCTCTCTCTTCTAGTTAGCCTGGTGAACTTTTCCGTGCAGGGTTTCAAGCCTTGTTCGCTCTAGGCTCCCTTTTCCGCTTCCCTCCTGGTATCTCGGGCTATTGAGATTCTGTTCACCTCGCATTCCAGCGCTGGTGTGTTGAATCTGATGCTGGTGTCCCAAACTGCGGGCTCCCACGCTCTCCACGCAGTTCCACTGTGAATCTCCAGTTCTGGAAGGGTTTTCTCTGCTGTATTTTCCCCTACTCTTCCTTGAACCTGCAGTATCTCCACTTTTATTAAACTGTCTCTCCCCAGACTATTGGTATGCTCCCTTCCTATTCCGCCATCTTGCCACCTGATCTAAAATTTATTTAATTAAACATTTAGATTGTTGAGGCTGGCGCTGTGGCATGGCAGGTAAAGCCACCGCCTACAGTGCCGGCATCCCATATGGGCACCAGTTGTAGTCCCTGCTGCTCTAATTCTGATCTGGCTCTTTGCTATGGCCTGGGAAAGCAGTAGATGATAGCCCAAATCCGTGGGCCACTGCACCCATGTGGGAGACCTGGAAGAAGCTCCAGGCTCCTGGCTTCGTATTGGCTCAGCTCCAGTCATTGTGGCCACCTGTGGAGTGAACTAGTGGATGGAAGACCTTGCTCTCTCTCGCTCTCTGCCTCTTCCTCTCTATAACTCTGCCTTCAAATAAATAAATAAATCTTTAAAAAGAAAACCATTTAGATTGTTTATTTGATTCATTCCGAAAGGCAACTAGCAAAATTTCCAAACCATAAAGTCCTCAAAATGAATATATTTTCTCTTTAACAAAATCTCTAAATAACAGGAGTACAACAAAACAGCAATGCTCAGTTGCAGCATCATACATTTGAACTCACAATTTTAATTTAGCAAAAATTGAATTCCTTGATTTATTGGAATTAAATGATGACATAAACAGAAACAATATTAAAATATGATTTTCATTAAGATGCTAATTTATTTAACATTACTTATCTCTCCATTGAGTACATATTCTCTAACAAATAGCATTCTGAAGAAATGTAATTGCTACATATTCCCAACAGCATAAGAATCGCACACATTCTCTCCAGTTGATTTATAATGGCAATATAGCAAAAGGCTAAGAAGTTATGCACTGGATTATCTTTTTACATGATAAAACCGAGATCCACATATGAATGAAAGATTTGATTTTTCTATATATGCATACCCAGTTTTTGTAGAGTAGATTAAACTAATCATTCTTTTTTTTTTTTTCACTTTAACAATGTCTCTAAATCACAGGTGTACAGCAAAACAGCAAATGCTTATTTGCAGCATCATACATTTATAGTCACAATTTTAATTTAGCAAAATTGAATTTCTTGACTTACTGGAATTAAATGATGACATAGGAACAGGATTAATATTAATAATATTATGTATTATAATGATTTTAGTCATCAAAATGTGAAATAATAAGGCTACCAAAGTAGTGCTAGCATTCAAATAGGCATGGAGACTATTATGCCAAAGAGATAAATTCATTCTTGTGTTCAAGGTAAGGAGAAAGATCTATTTTAAACTGCTTCTAAATTATATTTATCAATACATCTTACTGAATAATCATTCCCTACTATTTTGTAATTTTCAATACATATTTTGTATTTTATATTTAATAGCATAAAAAGATCATACAAATCACCTAACATCCACCATAGAGAATAACAGTATTATGTTTGGGTAATTCTTTCCAAGTTTTTACAACTATTTTCTTTACAAAACTGAAATCATACTAATAATTTGATATTTGGCATTTTAGTTATAATTATATAATAAAAAGTATTCCGCAAATCAGGAAAAGTCATTTTAAAATGTTTATGTATACTACGGGAGTATATTGTATCTAAATATATCTAACAGCTAGACATTTTAGCTACTTCTAGTACTTTTCTTTATTGCAAATCACACTAATGTAAACATACTTTCTTACACATTTTGATTAGTGTCTCAATAATTTTTAGGGATAAAATCAAGAACAGAATGTACTGAGTCAAGAGAAATAAACTTTTTTAAAAAACATTCATTTATTTTTTTGAAAGTCAGAGTTACACAGAGAGAGGAGAGGAAGAGAGAGAGAGAGAGAGGGAGAGGTCTTCCATCCACTGGTTCACTTTCCCAGTTGGCCACAACGGCTGGAGCTGTGCCACTCTGAAGCCAGGAGCCAGGAACTTCTTCCAGGTCTCACACATGGGTGCAGGGGCCCAAGGACTTGGGCCATATTGTACTGCTTTCCCAGGCCATAGCAGAGAGCTGGATCAGAAGAGGAGCAGCCGGGTCTCGAACTGGTGCCCATGTGGGATGCCAGCACTTCAGGCCAGGGCTTTAACCCACTGCACCAAAACTCCAGCTCTGAGAAATAAACTTTTTAAAGGTTCATGATACATAGTGTCAGGATGTGTTCCAGATGTTTAGACTAATTCAAATGCAGCAGTTTCTGAAATAGCCCAAAGAATCACATTCGCAGCATGTAAAAATGTCATGTTTTGTTTGCTTACACCTTTCTTTTACTTTTATTTAATAAATATAAATTTCAAAAGTACAGCTTATGGATTACTATGGCTCCCCCCCCATAACTTCCCTCCCACCTGCAACCCTCCCATCTTCCACTCTATCTCCCATTCCATTCACATCAAGATTCATTTTCAATTCTCTTTATATACAGAAGATCAGTTTAGCATATATTAAGTAAAGATTTCAACAGTTTATATCCACACAGAAACACAAAGTGTAAAATACTGTTTGAGTACAAGTTATAGCATTAATTCACATTGAACAACACATTAAGGACAGAGATCTCATATAAGGAATAAGTGCACATGACTCCAATGTTGACTTAACAAATTGACACTCTTGTTTATGGCATCAGTAACCTCCCTAGGTTCGTCTCATGAGTTGCCAAGGCTATGGAAGCCTTTTGAGTTTGCCACACCCATCTTATTTAGACAAGGTCATAGTCAAAGTGGAAGTTCTCTCCTCCCTTCAGAGAAAGGTAACTCCTTCTTTAATGGCCCCATTCTTTCCACTGGGTTCTCACTTGCAGAGATCTTTCATTTAGGTTTTTTTTTTTCCAGAGTGTCATGGCTTTCCATGCCTGAAATACTCTCATGTGCTCTTCAGCTAGGTTCGAATGCCTTAAGGGCTGATTCTGAGGCCAGAGTGCTGTTTAGGACATCTGCCATTCTATGAGTCTGCTGTGTATCCTGCTTTCCATGTTAGATCATTTTCTCCCCTTTTGATCCCATCAGTTAGTATCAGCAGACACAGTCTTATTTGTGTGATCCCTTTAACTCTTAGACCTATCATTATAATCAATTGTGAACTGAAAATGATCACTTGGACTAGTGAGATGACATTGGTACATGCCACCTTGATGGGATTGAATTGGAATCCCCAGGCACGTTTCTAACTCTACCATTTGGGGCAAGTCAGCTTGAGCTTGTCCCAAATTGCACATCTTCTCCCTCTCTTATTCCCCCTCTTATATTTCACAGGGATCACTTTTCAGTTAAAATTTAAACACCTAAGAATAATTGTGTGTTAATTACAGAGTTCAACCAATAGTATTAAGTAGAACAAAAAAAAAAATACTAAAAGGGATCACCTTTTATAAAGTGAAAAATTGCATCAAGCATTTATTTATTTTGTCTTTATTTATTAGAAGTTAAACTGTGTGACAGATATACATGTATATGTATTTTAAAATGTTTTTATGATTAAAGTAAATTTTAATAATTATTTTCTATGTGATCATAAATGTCCATGTTTAGGTTTCAAATCTGTTTCATATTTCTTATATCTTTACAGTTTGTATATATGTGTTTATATAAATATAAATTTATACCTACATAAATATGTATTATATATATATAAATCCATATATAAAACACATAAAGGATTCATATATATTCATACTGGATATATATTCCTAGCCTGTTTTTCTTTAAATTTGATTTATGATAAATTCTGTTGTAAGAAAATGCTGAAAAATTCAGTCATAAATACTTTTGCTTATATTCATGCCATTACCTTAAAATATTTATCTATATTTTCATTTAGCTATCAATTCATATATAAAGAGCATTATAAACAAATATCTATCATAAATTTGTTTTTATGTTATGAAATAAAAACTTGATGACTTGAAAGCTAGTCAGAAGGAAAATATATTTGTGTAATTTCTCAGAAGTTGTAAGATATTTCTTTCCTACACAAGATTTTAAATAAAAATGTTGTCCTATTGCCTTCATGTGAAGACATCTTTGCACAGATAATAACAAACTGTCTCCTCCAAAATTTCTGGACTATTTTTCATTTTGGAATACTTTTTCATTTTTCATTCTGGACTATTTTTCATCATAAAGCTTGAAGCCAGCACTAGTTTATATTTCTGTTTCCAGTTTTCTTTATTCTGTTGTAAACTCTAATATTTTCCATTTTTTTTGAAATCCACATATATTTGCAAGTTTGCATCTAGGCATCCATCATCAAAATTAATTTCTCCTGAAATGTGGCATGTCCTGTCAAGGGAAGCTTTCTTTATAAGGTTAATAATTTTTCTTTTTAAGTATTACTTCTGTTCTAACTGCTGTGTCCTCTGTTATGAGACCATCTGTAATTCTTAGCTTACATTCCTTTTATATTCTTTCTGTATCAATACTCAGCTTTATTTATTTTATTTACTTGCTTTTCCCTCTGCATTTTGGGAGGCCAAATGAGATTATGTGCCAGTCATCTTGACCCTGACTTTTTGGTCAAATACTATGTGAAACTAAACATTAATAACAAAACGAAAGCTAGGCTTGGAACTATTTGCTTTTAGAATTTAATATATGGGGGTTGGGTGGTGGTAGGAGCAGCAAAGAGTGCGGCAGGGATCCTGCAGGCTGCCGACTGGGAAGGCCTGGGTGACGCCTGTGTGGCACACCTGGAGCCATGCATTTCAGTCCCAGGGAGCCAGGCAGCCAGGGAAGACTAACTGATGAAAATTAAAGGTCGGACACACGAGCGCTGGAAGCCGAGGTGAGACAGGGCGCTCGCCCAGCAGCACGGCACCAGCCGCTGCCGCCCCTCCCCCAACCCAGCCTGGGACAGACACTGAGACATGCAGGACTGAGTAGGGGAGGAAATAGAAATAGGAACAGAGTGAGTAGCACCCACAGGAAAAGTCGCAACTTAGGGAGACGAATTGAGGGACTAAGCAAACCAGGAGCATTTGGTACCTCCACCCTCCCCCATATCAGAGCTCCAGTGGGTGGGAAGCAGCCATCTTGTTTGCTTACATTCGGGCTTAAAGAACTACTGTCACCACAGCACTAATCGGGAGCGGTGCAGCACTACACTCTTATGCAGGGGAAGGCAGCAAGGGAGAGAAGAACAAAGCCCTCCCGCCAAACGACTCAAGTTACCAGGGGGCAAAAAAAATTTTTGGAAAAGCACCCGTGGGAAGAGAGCAGGACCCAGTGCACTAACAGAGGTTTCAAAAAACCCCAATCATGAATGCTATACACATAGAGATTGGAAGCTAACTACCATCAACTCTGCTCAGCTGTGCAGTATTACTTCCCTCCTGAGGGAAAAATAATAAGAAAGAAAGAAAGAAAGAAAGAAAGAAAGAAAGAAAGAAAGAAAGAAAGAAAGAAAGAAAGAAAGAAAGAAAGAAAGAAAGAAAGAAAGAAAGAAAGAAAGAAAGAAAGAGAAAAAGAAAGAGAAAAAGAAAGAGAAAAAGGAAGAAAGAGAAAAAGGAAGAAAGAGAAAAAGGAAGAAAGAGAAAAAGGAAGAAAGAGAGATCTACCACAACTAACACTGAAGAACTAAGCAGAGCTCTCTGGCTACACCTATCTCAAGCCTCCAAGGCTCCTCCAACAGCAGACAGCCCACTTAACACAGTCAAGAAAAAAAAATCACAGTAAGGGAAGAAGAATTAAAAGAATTCCTCCAAAATGCGAAACAACAAACACAGAAACCAAGGGAACAAGAACAATGAACACATTATGATGCCTCCAAATGAACAAAACACCCCAAGCCAAGAATATGAAGATGATGGGATAGAAGAAATGCAAGATATGGATTTCAAAAAATTTATGATAAGATCATTTAGAAGTTTTCAAAAGCAAATTCTGGAACTACAGAAATCCTTACTGGACAGGATAGAAAATCGCTCTCATGAAAATGAAACCTTAAGGAAGAACCAGAATGCAATGCAGAAATTAGTAGAACAGGTAAGTGTGATAGTGAAGAGAAATCAATCAGAAAAGAAGAACTTGATAGATCAAATGACAAACACATTAGAGAGCCTCAAGAATAGAGTCAGCGAAACAGAAGAGAGAGTATCAGACTTAGAAGACAGAGCACAGGAAACTATACAATCAAACCAGAGAAAAGAAGAGGAAATTAGAAATCTAAAAAATATTGTCGGGAATCTACAGGATACTATTAAAAAAACCAACATTCGAGTTCTAAGAATTCCTGAAGGCATGGAGAGAGAGAGAAAGTATTAGAAGGCCTTTTCAGTGAGATACTAGCAGAGAACTTTCCGGGTTTGGAGAAGGACAGAGAAATCCTAGTACAGGAAGCTCATAGAACCCCTAATAAACATGACCAAAGGATATCCTCACCACGACACATTGTAATTAAACGCACCACAGTAAAACAAAAAGAAAGGATCCTAAAAGGTGCAAGAGAGAAACGTGAGATTACTCTCAGAGAATCTCCAATTAGACTCACAGCTGACTTTTCATCAGAAACTCTGCAAGCTAGGAGGGAATGGTGAGACATAGCCCAAGTACTAAGAGAGAAAAACTGCCAGCCCAGAATATTATATCCTGCAAAGCTCTCATTTGTGAATGAAGGTGAAATAAAGACCTTTCACAGCAAACAGAAACTGAAAGAATTGGTCGCCACTCATCCAGCCCTACAAAAGATGCTTAAAGATGTGCTACACACAGAAACACAGAAACACGGTCATCAATTTGAAAGAAGCTAATGCAAGGAAATCTTACAGCAAAAGATCATAGGAAACTCAAAGCATATATAAGAATATCTTTGGCAAATGGCAGGGCAAAGTTACTACTTATCAATAGTCACATTGAACGTGAATGGTTTCAACGGTCCAGTCAAAAGACACCGATTGGCAGACTGGGTTAGGGAACAAAACCCATCTATTTGCTGCTTACAAGAAACACATCTTTCTAACAAAGATCCATACAGACTTAAAGTGAAAGGCTGGAAAAAGATATACCATGCCAACAGAAATGAGAAAAGAGCGGGCATAGCCATCTTAATATCAGATAACATAAATTTTCCACAAAACTATTAGGAGAGACAAAGAGGGACACTATATAGCGATTAAGGGATCAATTCAACAGGAAGATATAACGATTATCAATGTATATGCACCTAATTACAGGCCACCGGTTTATTTAAAAAATTTGTTAAGGGACTTAAAGGGAGACTTAGACCCTAATACAATAGTACTGGGGGACTTCAATACTCCACTCTCAGAGATAGACAGATCAACAGGACAGAGGATCAACAATGTGACAAAAAATTTAAATGACACTATAGCCCAAATGGACCTAAAAGATATCTACAGAACTTTCCATCCTACAGATAAAGCATTTACATTCTTCTCAGCAGTACATGGAACCTTCTCTAGGATTGAACACATGCTAGGCCATAAAGCAAGTCTCAGCAAATTCAAAAGAATTAGAATCATACGATGCAACTTCTCAGCCCATAAAGGAATGAAGGTGGAAATTAGCAACTCAGGAATCCCTAGAGCATATGCAAACACATGGAGACTGAACAACATGCTCCTGAATGAACAATGGGTCATAGAAGAAATCAAAAGAGAAATCAAAAATTTCCTGGAAGTAAATGAGGATAACAGAACATCATACCAGAATCTATGGGACACAGCAAAAGCAGTGTTAAGAGGAAAGTTTATAGCAATAGGTGCAAACATCAAGAAATTGGAAAAGCACCAAACAAATGAGCTCACAGTTCATCTCAAGGATCTAGAAAATCGGCAGCAAACCAGACCCAAAGCTAGAAGTTGAAGAGAAATAATTAAAATCAAAGAAGAAATCAACAAGATTGAATCAAAAAAACATTACAAAAAACCAGCCAAACGAGGAGCTGTTTTTTTGAAAAAAAAAAAAAATGACACCCCATTGGCCCAGCTACCAAAAACAAGAAAAGAAAAGACCCAAATCAATAAAATCAGAGATGAAAAAGGAAACGTAACAAAAGACACCACAGAAATCAAAAGAATCATCAGAAATTACTACAAGGACTTGTATGCCAGCAAACAGGGAAACCTATCAGAAATGGATAGATTCCTGGACACATACAACCTACCTAAACTGAACCAGGAAGACACAGAAAACCTAAACAGACCCATAACTGAGACAGAAATTGAAACAGTAATAAAGGCCCTCCCAACAAAGAAAAGCCCAGGACCAGATGGATTCACTGCTGAATTCTACCAGACATTTAAAGAAGAACTAACTCCAATCCTTCTCAAACTATTCAGAACAATCGAAAAAGAGGGAATCCTCCCAAATTCTTTCTACGAAGCCAGCATCACCTTAATTCCTAAACCGGAAAAAGATGCAGCATTGAAAGAGAATTACAGACCAATATCCCTGATGAACATAGATGCAAAAATTTCTGGCCAATAGACTGCAACAACACATCAGAAAGATCATCCACCCAGACCAAGTGGGATTTATCTTTGGTATGCAGGGATGGTTCAATGTTCGCAAAACAATCAACGTGATACACCACATTAACAGACTGCAGAAGAAAAACCATGATTATCTCAATAGACACGGAGAAACCATTTGATAAAATACAACACGCTTTCATGATGAAAACCGTAAGCAAACTGGGTATAGAAGGCACATTCATCAATATAATCAAAGCAATTTAGTAAAACCCATGACCAGTATCCTATTGAATGGGGAAAAGCTGGAAGCATTCCCACTGAGACCTGGTACCAGACAGGGATGCCCACTCTCACCACTGCTATTCAAAATAGTGATGGAAGTCTTAGCCAGAGCTATTAGGCAAAAAAAAAGAAATCAAAGGAATACAAATTGGGAAGGAAGAACTCAAACTACCCCTCTTTGCAGATTATATGATTCTTTATTTAGGGATCCAAAGAACTCCACTAAGACTATCGGAACTCATAGAAGAGTTTGGCAAAGTAGCAGGATATAAAATCAATGCACAAAAATCAACAGCGTTTGTATACACAAGCAATGCCACAGCTGAGGTAGAACTTCTAAGATCAATCCCATTCACAATAGCTACAAAAACAATCAAATACTTTGGAATAAACTTAACCAAGGACATTAAAGATCTCTATGAGGAAAATTACAAAACCTTAAACAAAGAAAAAGAAGAGGATACCAAAAAATGGAGAAATCTTCCATGCTCATTGATTGGAAGAATCAATATCATCAAAATGTCCATTCTGCCAAAAGCAATTTACAGATTCAATGCAATACCAATCAAGATACCAAGGACATTCTTCTCAGATCTGGAAAAAATGATGCTGAAATTCATATGGAGACACAGGAGACCTCGAATAGCTAAAGCTATCTTGTACAACAAGAACAAAGTCAGAAGCATCACAATACCAGATTACAGGACAGACTACAGGGCAGTTGTAATCAAAACAGCATGGTACTGGTACAGAAACAGATGGCTAGACCAATGGAACAGAATAGAAACACCAGAAATCAATCTAAACATCCACAGCCAACTTACATTTGATCAAGCATCCAAAACTAACCCCTGGAGAAAAGACAGTCTATTTAATAAATGGTGATGGGAAAACGGGATTTCCACATGCAGAATCATGAAGCAAGATCCCTGCCTTTCACCTTACACAAAAATTCATTGAACATGGATTAAAAACTTAAACCTATGACCCGACACCATCAAATTATTAGAGAACAGTGGAGAAACGCTGCAAGATATAGGTATTGGCAAGACTTCCTAGAAAATACCGCAGAAGCACAGGCACTCAAGCCAAAATTAACTTTTGGGATCGCATCAAATTGAGAACTTTCTGTACTGCAAAAAAAAAAAAAAACAGTCAGGAAAGTGAATAGGCAACCGACAGAATGGGAAAAAATATTTGCAAACTATACAACAGATAAAGGCTTGATAACCAGAATCTACAAAGAGATCAAGAAACTCCACAACATCAAAACAAACAACCCACTGAAGAGATGGGCCAAGGACCTCAATAGACATTTCTCCAAAGAGGAAATCCAAATGGCCAACAGACACATGAAAAATGTTCAAGATCACTAGCAATCAGGGAAATGCAAATCAAAACCACAATGAGGTTTCACCTCACCCCGGTGAGAATGGCTCACATTCAGAAATCTACCAAAAATAGATGCTGGAGAGGATGTGGGGGAAAAGGGACACTAACCCACTGTTGCTGGGAATGCAAACTGGTTAAACCACTATGGAAGTCAGTCTGGAGATTCCTCAGAAACCTGAATATAACCCTACCATACAACCCAGCCATCCCACTCCTTGGAATTTACCCAAAGGAAATTAAATTGGCAAACAAAAATGCTGTCTGCACACTAATGTTTATTGCAGCTCAATTCACAATAGCTAAGACATGGAACCAACCCAAATGCCCATCAACAGTAGACTGGATTAGGAAATTATGGGACATGCACTCTACAGCAGTCAAAAACAATGAAATCCGGTCATTTTTAACAAAATGGAGGAATCTGGAAAACATCATGCTGAGTGAATTAAGCCAGTCCCAAAGAGAAAAATATCATTTGTTTTCCCTGATTGGCGACGACTAACTGAGCACCAAAGGAGAAACCTGTTGAAGTAAAATGGACACTATGAGAAACAGTGACTTAATCAGCTCTTGTCTGGACTGTTGATGTAAAATGTAAATCTACTTGCGGTGCCGGCATACCGGGTTCTAGTCCCGGTCGGGGCGCCGGATTCTGTCCCGGTTGCCCCTCTTCCAGGCCAGCCCTCTGCTGTGGCCCAGGAGTGCAGTAGAGGATGGCCCAAGTGCTTGGGCCCTGCACCCCATGGGAGACCAGGAAAAAGCACCTAGCACCTGGCTCCTGCCATCGGATAAGCGCGGTGCGCCGGCCGCAGCGCGCCGGCCGCGGCAGCCATTGGAGGGTGAACCAACGGCAAAGGAAGTCCTTTCTCTCTGTCTCTCTCTCTCACTGTCCGCTCTGCCTGTCAAAAAAAAATGTAAATCTTTATCCATTTTAGTATTTCTTTTTGTTGTTTATTTTTGTTCTAGTACTATTGGTTGACCTCTGCAACTAACACACAATTATTCTTAGGTGTTTAAATTTTAACTGAAAAGTGATCCCGGTTAACTATGAGAGAGGGAAAAAGAAAGGGAGGATATGTACAATTTGGGACATGCTCAATCGGAACTGCCCCAAATGATGGAGTTAGAAAAATGCCAGGGGATCCCAATACAATCCCATCAAGGTGGCATGTACCAATGCCATCTCACTAGTTCAAGTGATCAATTTCAGTTCACAATTGATCACACTGATAGGTCTAAGAGTCAAAGTGATCACACAAATAAGACCAGTGTCTGCTAATACTAACTGATAGAATCAAAAAGGGAGAGAATGATCCAACATGGGAAGCGGGATACACAGCAGACTCATAGAATGGCAGATGTCCTAAATAGCACTCTGGCCTCAGAATCAGCCCTTAAGGCATTCAGATCTGGCTCAAGAGCCCATTAAAGTATTTTAGGCATGGAAAGCCAAGACACTCTGGAAAAGAAAAAAAAAAGAAGACCTAAATGAAAGATCTCTGCGAGTGAGATCCCAGTGGAAGGAACAGGGCCATCAAAGAAGTAGGTACCTTTCTCCGAAGGGAGGAGAGGACCTCCACTTTGACTATGACCCTGTCGGAATAAGATCAAAGATGGCGAATCCTAAAGTCTTCCATAGCCTCAGAAACTCATCACTAGAGCCTAGGGAGATTACTGACGCCATAAATAAGAGTGTCAAATTGTTAAATCAACAACAGAAGTCACTGTGTACTTATGTCCCATGTGGGATCTGCCCTTAATATGTTGTCCAATGTGAAGTAATGCTATAGCTAGTACTGAAACAGTACTTTTATACCTTGTGTTTCTGTGTGGGTGCAAACTGATGAAATCTTTACTTAATATATACTGAATCGATCTTCTGTATATAAAGATTATTGAAAATGAAAGAAAAACCTCAGTGTTATATTGGAAATTGCATAAAAATTAATCAATTTAAAAAAATATATCATGTAGGATCTCTGTCCTTAATGGGCTGTACATTGTGATTCAATGCTATAACGAGTACTCAAATAGTATATTTTACTTTGTGTTGCTATATGAGGGTAAATGGTTGAAATCTTTACTTAACACATACTAAACTGATCTCCTGTATACAAAGAGAATTGAAAATGAATCTGGATGCGAAATAAAGGGGAGAGGGAGCAGGTAAGAGGGGAGGGTTGCGGGGTGGGGGAAGGGAAAGTATGGGGGGGAAGCCATTGTAATCAATAGTTGTTCCTTTGGAAATTTATTTTCTAAATATAAGTTAAAAAAAAGAATTTAATATATGGCAAGTGAAAAAAATATATGTTAGTTGCCAAATATTTCTTAATTTATCCTTAACTGTGAAAGTAATGGAAATTCATCCAACATTGACATTAGGTTTATGGTTAGATTTAGTTTGGTAACCTATGTTTTTTTAATCTATGTTAAAGGATATTTGGTGGAAAACTGAGGACACAAATTTCTTTGCAAATTGGCAGGCACACTTAAACAACTGTTAGTTCTAGGTCAAAAGTTTCATAAACTTCTCTGTGAAGAAACAAGCATTATAGTGTAGCAGGATAAGCTGCCACCTAGTATGCTGACATCCCATGTTGGAGTGCTGTTTCCAGTCCCAGCTGCTTAGCTACAGTCCAGCTCCCTGGTAATGGGTCTGGGAAGCCAGGGGAAGATGATATAAAGATTTGGGCCCTGGACACCCATGTGGGATACCAGGATGGAGTTCCTCTGTCTTGACTTTGGGCTAGCCAAGCCCTAGGTATTGTGGGCATTTGAAGAGTGAACCAGTAGTGAAAACATCTCTATCACTCTGCCTCTCAAACAAATAAATAATGAAAGGTCATCATTAAAAAAAAAAAACTCAGGCAGGTATATGAAGAATGAAGCAAGATACATAGGAATGAAATTAGGATATAAAAAAAGACTCAAGCTAGATTAGAGCTCTTTTCCCTCCTTCCCTACTCATTCTCAATTTCACTGAGTCTCAAGTTCAAGCTGCCATTGCAGAGTATCTTCTTCTTCTCATATTTTCTGAGAAAGATACTAACACACAATCTATTAATACAACTAGTCAGAACATATCTGAGAGAATTTAAACCAGGATCTTTAATACACATTAGCACCCTAATGTTTATCACAGCATTGTTCAAGAGTCAAGAAATGGAAACCACTCAAATGTTCATCAATGGATCAGTGTATTAAGAAAATGTAGACGATGCATACAGTGGATTTTTATTCAGCTTTGAAAATGAAGGAAATTCATCTATTTGTGACAAAATAGATGAACTTGGAAGACATTATGCTAAATGGAATAATCCAAACACAAAAGGACAATGGCACATTATTCTACTTATGTGAAGTATCTAAAACAGTTAAACTCACAGAAAAAGAAAGTAAAACGAAGGTTGTCATTGGCCGGGAGGAGGCAGAAATAGGGAATATCTATTAACAGGCATGAACTTTCAGTTAGAAACAGTAGAAACTTTCAGTTAGAAACAGTAGAATAAGATCTACAGATTTACTGTTTAGTGCTGTTCCTGTACCTTAAAGTACTATGTTGTTCATTGAGAAATGTGTTAAAAGTAGTGGGTATTGGTAGCAGGATTTAAGTAATCACTTGGGATACCACCCTATATTCCATATCAGAGTTCTTAGGATCTGGGCTTCACTTCTTATGGGGCTTCCTGCTAATATGTATTCTGGGAGGCAGCAGATGATGGCTCATCTGCTTGAATCAGTGCTATCCACATGGGAGAGCAAATTAAATCCTAGGACTTTGGCTTTATCCTGAACTCATTGTGACAATCGTGAGCATTTGGCAAGTGAACCAGAAACATCTCCCCCTATCCCGCCCACCGTGTGTATGTGTGTGTGTGTGCATGTGTGTGTGTGTATCTAACTTTCAAATAAATAAGAGTGTAGAACTCATGTTTATGGACTTTACTACAATTAAAAAACAAGAACATTGATAGGCACTGGGAAACAAAAACACAATGGCATCAGCATTCATCCATAACAAGTAGGGTGGGCATGGCCCCGGCTCTCATGGATCTAACTACTGTCTGCATGTAATCAGGCCAACCTCTGGACAGTTTTGGTCCAGTGATCTCTGTGATCCTCTCCCAGGCTTTAGAAGTCCTTTTAACTGAAAAAAAATATGAAACACTTAACACATGGATCCCCTGAATAAACTCTCAGGTAGGTATGTGAAGAATAAAATAAAATACTTATGAAGGGGAGAGGGATATAAAATGACTGAGATACAAACAGACAAAAAAGAAGTGAAATAAAGGATAAAGAGAAAAAGAAATCACACAATTATGGTGGGAAAAGGCAAAGTAGCATGAACAGCTCCCTTAGGTATGACAGGCTGCCTATCTTTAAAACTTTTAAATTATGTTTGTACACTCTAGTATGCTTAGCTCAATGCCTTGTGCCTAGAGGCATATGACAAATATTTTATGGGACAAATTAAAGAAAATAAGTAACCAGAGCTTTTTAGACTGTTTAGTAGCTCATTTGCAAAGAAAACTTTGCATCAGTCACACAGATATAATAAAAACCAGGTAAATATCCAAAGCAACATGCCAATTCTCCTTTTTGCCTTTAATTCTATTATAAATTTTAAGCTCTCAAATCAATTTCTTCAATCTAAAAACCTGAAGAAAATTATTCACTCAATGCTAACCAATGTGCATTTTAGTTCAGAAACAGCTTATTATAACATCAAAATGACAGTTATAGTCTTGATCAAATATTTTAACCAAAGAATATATAGGTGGAAATTTGTTTCATGATATCCTAGATGTGTTGGTTAAAGTCATTAGTTAATTTGATAAGCCATTTAGTGCCTAGATTAAATATTAATTCTGGATGTGTCTTATAGATGTTTCTGGATGAGACTAGCATTTAATCAGTGGATTCAGCGAGCACACAGCCCTCTCTAAAGAAATAGAGTTCATCCAGTCCACTGAGGCTTGAATGGAGCAAAAAGCAGAGGAAGGGAGAGTTGGGTGCTTGGGCCGTGACGTGAGTCTTCTGGCATCAAATATTTCTCAGAAGCACACTATCAGCTTTTGTAGGTCTCCAGTTTCCAGAAAACAGATGATCTAATTCCTTAGCTTAATCATATGTGTATGTACATAAATATTTGTGTGTATATGTGTGTATATATATATTCTATTAGTTCTGTTTTTCTAAATAACCAGATGTACTTTATTACTTATTATTTTAATTTAAATATTTAATACTTAGCACTTACTAACTACAGAGCCCCATACCCCAAAGACTACCGAGTTTAGACAGAAGGTGAGGCTACTCCTATTTCTCGCCTTCAGTAGATTACAGTTTTAATGTGTGTAGGGAAAATATTATAAATATATTATAAAAATATTATAAAATATTATAAATTTTCAGATAAGTGTATCTGTGAGGGGTCTGCAAAAAATTAACGGAAAATGTGTATTTTGAAAAATTAAACAGATTTGAAAACTGCTTTTGTATCACAATAAGCTTATCTTTTAATTCCTTCTCCTGTGACCTTCTTGAAGGACTCTCAAATGTGTGTGCGTATGTGTGTCTGTGTGTGTGTGCTCTATTAGAGAACTGAAAAATATATACAAAAGAAAATAATATGATTGGTGGGGAGAGATCAAGGAAGACTTTACGGAAATAATGGCAGCAGATATTCCCTTAAAATATTACTAAAATAAAAAAAAGAGAGAGAGAGAGATGAGAGACCATTATGAAGTGGAAGAAACAGCAAAAGCGAAACACAGAAGCAGAAAAGCCCCGTGCTGTTCAGAGGAAAGCGGAGCTCCTCTTGGGCCCAGCACAACACAATGGCAACGGTGCGAGAACTGGATCCTGCTGGAGGGCCGTGAATGCCTGTCTGAAATCCACGCACAATTCTGAACACAATGGAAAGCAATTTCATTTGTGATAAAAAGCAATAACATCATGAGAGCTTTTCTTTAGGATGATTATAGGCAGCGATGTGTAGGATGGATTATGGTAGGAAAACCCTATAATTTAGAATCTAATACAATAGGAAAAAAGAAACAGTAAGTATTGGGATTTGAGGGAGTCCAAAGGGTCACCACCCTCTTCCTTCTGCTCCAGTTCAGCATCAACTAAAACTGCCAAGCGACATGGAAGATGAATACTAATGCTTTGAAGACCATGATTTAGGGAACAATAAATATCCTAATACAGAATCCTGGACTTAGATAAACTTACTGCATGCATACTGCTCTACAAAATTCCAGGCAGAAAGAACAGAGAGGAAAGATGGAGGGAGAGAAACTTAATGCAGAGACCCTTTTACCCATATACCTGGGAAGGAGCGTTAAGGACCAGAGACCTTAGCGGGTACAATGGAGAAACTCCTTCTTCAAGAAGTTGGACAAATATGCTCCCTAATGATAAGAAAAAGGCTGCTATTTCCTTGGGAGAAAAGGTAATTGACAATTGCTACTATCCCAGGACTCTCTGAGCTCTTTACTAACAATTTATCATTTCATATTCAAAAACCCCTAAGATACAGATGCTATTATTTTTTCATTTTATATTGTTGAAAGAGGTAAGTAAGCTGGGTAAGATGGCCCTGCTCACAGTCACAAGCCCCAAAATGACTCTAAGGTGGTTCCAAAGTCCATGTACTTAACAGCTAGAGCTATAAGAGGTGTCAGAAGAAGACTTTGGGAAACACCCTGATGATTAGGGTACAGACTGAACGCAAGGATCCAGGGAAGGAGTCAAAACCAGAATAGTGCCGCAAAGCAAAACTAACTAAAATGGAAGCATTCTGGATTTTGTTTTGAAGACTCAGAGAAAAGTTTCAGTAGACTGGTGGAAGCCATGGCTTGATTAAAGGCACAGGAAAAAATGCATAAAAAGAAGTGGAAACAATGAATACATATTTTCAAGAAATTTAACATTTGAAGGAAGATGGAGTTACAGGGTGGCAGCTAATTGGAGCAAGAAACAAGCAAAATGGTTTTTGATAGTCTGTTAAGGGACCTGAGAACATTTATACAAGAACATGAAATTGCCAATGGAGGATAATTCAATGAAGAAAATAAGAGTTATAAAAGTTAAGAAACTTGTGCCCTAGGAGCAGCAGAAGGGAATGACATCTAAAGACAAGAGAATAGTGAAATGGTATACCATGAAATCAGAGAACTTCAGGTGTGTAGGCACAGAGGGGTTCCAGAAACAGAGAAATAGATGAGCCTAAGCTGGAAAAGCCTCAACGCAAGTTACAGAGATCAACCAAGATTTCAGTGAGGCTAGATGGATTGCAGGCTTAGATAAGGGAGACTCCACAGTTCTCCTCGGAAAAGGGATGGGGAACCAGTAAAAACAAAAATAAACTCGTGAGAATTGGGAAGTGGGAAACCGATCAACATGAATGCGGCCTCTTCATTTGGGGAAAGGAGAATATTTGAGTGAATTTAAGCAAAAATATAGTGACCACACCATAATTAACAATATTTTAATCCCCCCAAACCCTAACTATCTTTTGCTTTAAGTTACAGATTAAAATCTTTTCATTCAAACTTAGACTGGTACTTTAAAAAGCTGGTGAAAATGGAATTAAAAGATAAGTTTATTTTGGTGTAATCATTAATGTTGAGATCCATGCATAGTTCCTTTAAAAATATGCATTCTCCATGAACTCTTTGATGAACGCTTGTATTATGAAATGAGTATTCTGTTGATAGATTGACGACAAAAATGAAATAAATAATTTAGTCGATTAACTTTATATTAAGTGACATCCCTAAGCCTCTAAAACAATTAACTCATTATTTTAGGCCAAAATATATTTTTACTTAAAAAGGCCTAATAGTTCTTTAAATGAAGGCAAAATTAAGAAAAGATGTGTTTAACCTTCCAAATCTTATTTCAGAAGACAGCAGCAGATGTTGTGTTTAGAACAGAAAATTTTTCTATGATATTTCAAGAAAAGAATCATAACTTTACTAAGTCTTAAGCCATGTCACATTCTTCATTTTGTGATTTCTTCTTCCATACTTTCTTTCTACTCTATGTCTCTTAAAAATCCTGAAATTATATAATTCAATTATTTAGGAAAATGTTATTAACACTATGCCACTGAACCAACAAAATGAGAGACTTCATGTGTCTTGGTCATTCAGTCACTGTCTGTAATTTTATTTTATGGGGGAGTTGGAAGCACAATACATAAAGAAAATAATATGAGACAACTTGACATTTACAATTTCTCGGCAGGTGCCAAAGCTCACTAGGCTGATTCTCCACCTGCAGCGCCAGCACTCCAGGGTTCTAGTCCCGTTTGGGGCACCTGATTCTGTCCTGGTAGCTCCACTTCCAGTCCAGCTCTCTGTTGTGGCCCGGGAGTGCAGTGGAGGATGAACCAAGTGCTTGGGCCCTGTACCCCATGGGAAACCAGGAGGAAGCATCTGGCTCCTGGCTTCTGATCAGTGCAGCGCGCTCCGGCTGTGGCAGCCATTTTGGGGGTGAACCAATGGAAGGAAGACCTTTCTCTCTGTCTCTCTCACTGTCTAACTCTGCCTGTCAAAAAAAAATAAGTTGACATTACAATTGTTCAATATTTGCTAAAATCTCTAATATTATTTAGCTCATAAGAAAAGGTTTTCCACCTATAGAATGCAACCCGTTCACAAGTCATGGAATCAATTTCATGGGTTATGATGTCTTTTTAGAATGAAATAGACGGGCATGTGTTTGTTCCATGGTTTATATGTTACCAGGGGTTCGAATCTCAGCTCCAGTTTTGACACCACCTTCCTGCAAATGCCTCAGCTGCTGTAGCTGTTTGGACTTTAAACAGTGTGTGGAAGATTGATCTCCCCTCCTTTATCTCTTTGCCTTTCCAATAAAAGAATACAAAAACATTTCGAAGTGAAATAAAAATAGTACAAAAAATAGAGACACATGGTAGCACTAAGTTTAATTTAAAGAAACTTTGCCTTGGTATACATATATATATATATATATATTCCTTCATATACATATGTCAATCTTGGACTATACTGTAAAAAGTCTTCCTTACGGTAGATTATAGTCAAAGTAGGTCAAAAGTCATTGAAAGCATCACTTTTTTTTGACAGGCAGATTTAGACAGTGAGAGAGAGAGAGAGAGAAAGGTCTTCCTTTTTCCGTTGGTTCACCCCCCAAGTGGCTGCTACAGCTGGTGTGTTGTGGCCGGTGTGCTGCGCCAATCTGAAGCCAGGAGCCAGGTGCTTCCTCCTGGTCTCCCATGCAGGTGCAGGGCCCAAGGACCTATGCCATCCTCCATTGCGCTCCCGGGCCACAGCGGAGTGCTAGACTGGCTGAGGAGCAACCAGGACAGAATCCGGCACCCCATTTGGGACTAGAACCCAGGATGCTGGCATTGCAGGCGGAGGATTAGCTTAGTGAGTCTTGGCGCTGGCTGAAAGGATCACTTTTAAATCATAATTTTCAAATTTGTGCCTGAAAATAATTCACTACTCTTTTCTTAGCATCTCAATTTCCTTTGGAGCAATTACTTTCTCTTAATGAATACAGTTGTAGGGGTAGAGATCTTAAGGCCTACTGCTCTGTATGGAAGCTAAATGGGCCAAATCTGCTAACTGGACATCCTATCTTGAGACACTGAGACTTGAGCTTTTGATACATGATGAAATCTAGAAATAGCTGGCATAGATCCTTTGTAGGTCTGCAACCAGACCAATTGGCTCAGGCCACGAGAAAACTTCTGTGATTCCTGTTACCATAATTACTTCTTCTTCTCCAGCTTCAGGTCAATATTTTAAGTTCTGATTTCAATCAATTCTTTCTATCATTAATCAGAGTTGATTATATTTAGAGTCAAAGGACTGAATACATATATTCTCATCTAAACCTCCTAAGTATAATATGATGTATTCTTTCTATTTTGATAATGGGAAATGCAAGATTTCATCATAGCCAAGCCATTTTACTAATCTCACAAGTATCAGATTCAGGCCAGGTTCCTGTGACTCAAAGTTAATGTTCTTTCTACAGAACAATGCACATAGAGGTAGAAAAGAAAACAGCCATATATTTCACATGCAGAATAATTCTGTGCAGTGGATTTGTCAGGGAATATTTTGTTTTTATTTATTTGAGTGAATCAGAGTCAACAGTTTTCTAATAAGTTCAAGAGAAAGTTTAGCAGGCATGAGATTTTACAGAAGGTTTTAAGGTTATGCATGTTGATAGAAAATACAGTATAGGGTATTATGCCGATGTTTTCATTGATTTTAGGAAAGAAAGTCTATCTTCCTATTAATTGAATCCATATACGATATATATCTGGAGCTCTCAAGATATATAAAATGAAGACTAACAGCTTAGGAATTATTCCGAGGAAAATATCAATGTATTTTTTCTTGAGGTTTATTTATTTATTTGAAAGGCAGAGAGTTAGAGGCAGAGGCAGAGAGGGAGAGGGAAAGAGAAAGAGAGAAAGGGGGAGAGAGGGGGAGGGGGGGGAGAGAGAGAGAGAGAAATATATCAATGTTAACAAGACATGGACTGAACAATTTAGATGAACAACCCTAGTTCTCATTAACAAAAGTTCAGCTCCTCCATTACTCTAAATTCCCCAAATTCATCTCTAACTCTCACCATTGCTCGGTCTCACTCTGGGTCTTGCTTTTGCTTTGTCATTTGTCCCTATTCATTGTTTTTGTTATCATCCTTGCCCCCATCCTATAGTATATTTCTTCATATTCTTTAGACTCCACTGTTGTAGCATTTGTAATTTACATCACTAAATTAATCCTCAATTTCCTCAAATCTATGCTTCACACAGCTGCATACAGATGTTTATGAAACCAGAGTGGAACATGATACTCTGCCATTCAGCATTAAAACTCCTAATGAGTTCTCCATTATTTAAATGATAAATTACAATACAATATTCTTTTCTGAATACAGAAACATTTATCAATATTTTAGAATTCACAGTTTTCTAACTGCATTATATGGCTTTGTATCTGTGTCTTTATACTTGTTTTGGCTATGTGGGATTTCATCTACAACATTGTCCTCCTGAATAGATCCTATTATCTTAAAAATTATGTAGTTTTGATGACCCCCTCATACAAGAAGTCTTCCCAAATGGTCTGCAAATACCAATAAAGAGTTTTCATGCTTTCCTTTATTATCTCTACTTTTTGCACATATAGTCAGTTGGCCATTCCTTTATTCAAAAACATTTTACAGCTTAGTGCTTTCAAGACACTGTTCTAAACCTCTGGGGATATTCCATCGAATAAAACAGACAAAAGTATCTACCTTCATGAAGGAAAAATAATAATAAAAGAAAGTTACATAAAATTTAAGAGACATAAGTATTCTCAGAAAAAAAAAACAGAGGGAGGTGGGAAAGAAGGATCTGGAGAGGAAGTTACAATTCTTTAAGACTAGTCAGGGAACGTTTCATTGAAATGCATTCAAAAGAGGACATGAAGGGGGTGAATTTATGAACTCTGGGAATATCTGATGAATAGCATTTAAGGAAGTTAGAACTACAAATTTGAAAATGCAAGGTAGGAATGTGCCGAGTAAAATAAAGTCACTGAGGCTAAAAGGTTTCTGTCAAAGAGCATCAGCTCATGAAGGATTTGGCATGAACTTTGCTTTGAATGAGTTGGGACATTATTGGAGGAATTGAAGTAGGTAGAGGATGCAACAGAGCTGATTTATAAGACTCCACTACAGAAGTGCTTCTCTGTCTACATAACCAAGTCAGATGCTGAGCTTACATTGAACAGATAAGATACCTTTACTTTCAGGTGATGCCTCTGAATGACTATGAAACAGATCACATGCTGATTTTGTCTAAGGTATTTTCCAACTATGACCTGACAGTTTCTTACAGTAAATCTGGCCCTCACTTATAAAATCTAAATCTTAGTTCACAAATAATTACATTACATTACAATGACATGTGACAATTATAATATTAATACAGGACCATAAAAAAGCATCTCAGAATCAGAAAAGCCTATGAAAGAGTTGATAAAATAATATGGAAGTCATTTTACTATAGGGCTGCAGGGATTTATGTGGGAGAAGAGACAATAGACTGGTGTTGGTAGTGAAGATCCTGACTGTGAGTGGATTAAAGAAGGCAGTTTTACAACATATTTTATGGTTTTAATGTGGCCAATTCTGTCTATGGTCCTATTTGGAAAGAGATGAATGGTCACTGGAATTTCCCCTTAGGCTTATCATATATTTTTTCAAGAAACGCCTGTGTAAGTCTGAAAATTAGAGAAACTCAAAGCAGTACTTCATTAATCAAAGGATTGCATCTGGACTGAAAAGTAAAATGTTAGAGACTCTGAAGTTCTTGAAGACATTTGTCTTGCTAAAATAATCCCATCTGTCTCCTTAGAACAGAGAGAAGTACAGAGAGTTATGGGATGCTTTTCCTCACCTTTATGTAATTTTGTAGTCCTCATTTATTCAGATCTTTCTGGTAATATGTGTTCCTTGACTCTAGCAACCCCTGCATGCACAGAGAAGTTAGGAGTACTAGGAGTGTCACATAGCAGTGGGAGTTTTGGAACCAGGCAAACTGGGTCTAGGTCTCGCTCTACCACATGGTAAAATGTTTGTTAAATCATTTAACTTCTCCATGAAGCAACTTCTGCCTGTGTTGAATAAAGACAAGAGCTAACCTCATTAGTTATTTTATATGGTAAAATAAGTGAAATGCTTAGGACGGTGCCTGGAACAATAAAAAAGCTTAACCTCCCCAATGTTATTTTTATAAAAAACACATAGAAAACTTTCCACGTGAAATCAAAATACCCGTGCAATACAGTGTTTGTGTATATAAATCCATCAATGTCTAAAAATCAATGAAAATAAATGCATTGAATCCTTTTCACATCTGCCTGTATCTATCATATGTACTGTTAAGTTGATTCACCTATCTCGGCAGCAATTTATGGAGTTTTAGTTACGTCTTTGCAACTCCTCTCCTAGGATTTAAGCTCTTATTTCCAACAAGGCTTTTTAGATTGGAAGCAGCTACACTGGTATATGACATCTACCTAAGAAGGAAAGAAGAAAAAGGCAGGGACAAAGGGGGGAAACAAAGAAGGAGGCCTATATTAAGCAACGAGCTCTTTTCTGAAGATCTAGCTATTCCTTAGAACAAAGTGCCTGCTTCCTTTTCAACTCCCAAGACCCAACATCCAACAATAGATTGTTAGGGAAACATATAATATAGATTCTTTCACTCTTTACAACTTAACTATGACTAGAATGAGTCCCTAAAAAGTAGGTTGATTTCTGTGTGTGTATGTGTTATACACACACATGTTGCCATATATTATGTACAGTATATGTACATAGTATAATGGTATGCATGAGAGGACTCAAAATGTTCATGTAAAATAAAAGAAAATAAGAGAAAATCCATGCATACAATAGGTATTCAAAAATTCATGGAAATGAGTATTATGAATTTTTGTACCAAAATAAATTTACCATTTTCCTTGATCTTTTTAAAATGCCATCACATTGTAATATTAGCATAATATGTGTTATTTGTTTTTACTATATATATGGGTGTGTGTTATCTTACAAATACATACATGTATAAATTTTTAAAAATATTATTATAGGGGCTGGAGTTATGACATAGTGGACCAAGCCTCTACCTGCCAGTTCTAGTCCCAGCTGCTCTTCTTCCAATCCAACTCTCTGCTAAGGCCTGGGAAAGCAGTAGGAGATGATCCACTCAAGTTCTTGGGACCCAGCACCCCTTGGGAGACCCAGAAGAAGCTCCTGGCTCCTGGCTTTGGATCGGCCCAGCTCTGGCCTTTGCATTTCTTTGGGGTATGAAACAATGAATGGAAGACCTTTCTCTCTGTCCTTCCCTCTCTTTGTCTGTAACTCTACCTCTCAAATAAATAAATGAAATCTTTAAAAATAAAAATATTGGCCGGCACCGTGGCTCAACAGGTTAATCCTCTGCCTTGCGGTGCTGGCACACCGGGTTCTAGTCCCGGTTGGGGCGCCAGATTCTGTCCCAGTTGCCCCTCTTCCAGGCCAGCTCTCTGCTGTGGCCCGGGAGTGCGGTGGAGGAAGGCCCAAGTGCTTGGGCCCTGCACCCCATGGGAGACCAGGAAAAGCACCTGGCACCTGGCTCCTGCCATCGGATGAGCGCGGTGCGCCAGCTGCAGCGCGCAGGCCACAGCGGCCATTGGAGGGTGAACCAACAGCAAAGGAAGACCTTTCTGTCTCTCTCTCTCACTGTCCACTCTGCCTGTCAAAAATTAAAAATAAAATAAAATAAAATAAAAATAAAAATATTAATATAAAAGAACATATTTCATTGGTATAGTTCCAAGAAGTCAACCATAACTTTCCTCCCTGCCTTCCCTCCCTAATTTCCTCTTTTTCTTTAATTCTGGCAAAGACATAATTCCAATCCACTCTACAATCACAAGTGCTAAAAGCAGCAATCATATCACAAGATGTCCTATGTATTCTATATTAACTGTCAAATTCCAGAGAAAACATATATTTGTCTTTTTGTGACTGGCTTATTTCAATAACCATAATGGTTTCCAGTAGCATCCATTTTGCTGAAAAAGACAGAATTTCATTCTTTTGGATGGCTGAGTAGCACTGCATAGTACAAGCCACATTTTCCTTATGCAGTCGTTGTTGATGGACATCTGGGTTGATTTGATATCTTTACTATTGTGAATAGAGCTTCGCTGAACATAGGGCTGCAAATATGATCATTTCTATGATATGGGTAAATTCCTAGGAGTGCGATGGCTGGGTCATATAGTAGATCTATTTTCAGATTTTTGAGGAATTTCCACGCTGTCTTCCACTGCGGTTGTACTAGTTTACATTCCCAAGAAGAGAGTATTAGTATACCTTTCTCCCTACATCCTTGCCAGAATTTAGTGTTTTTTGATTTTTGGATAACAGATATTCTAAGTAGGGTGAGGTGAAACCTCATTGATTTTTATTTGCATTTCCCCGATGGCTAGTTTTCCTTATGGCTAGCTTTCCTCAGTGTTTTTCATGCATCTGTTGGCACTTGAATTACAGCATTTGAAAAATGCCTGTTCATGTTCTTTTTCCATTTATTAACTGGATTGTTTAATTTTTTTGTTGTTAAGTTTCTTGAGCTCTTTATATATTCTGGATAGTAACCTTTTATCAATTGCACAGTTTGTAAATATTTCCTCCCATTCTGTTGGTTGCCTCTTCAATTTGTTGAGTGTTTCTTTCATAATGAAGAAGTTTCTAAATTTCATGTAATCCCATTTGTCAATTTTGGCTTTGATTTGGGACTTTTCCAAGACATTTTTACCTGTGCCAATGACTTACAGAGTTTTCCATATGTTCCCTCTAGTAATTTGAGAATTCAGGTTGTATATTTAGATACTTCATACATTTTGAGTTGATTTTTGTATAAATTGTTAGGTAGGAGTCTTGTTTCATACTTCTCATGCAGAGATCCAATTTTCCCAGCACCATTTGTGGAAAACACTGTCCTTTCTTCAGGGATTGATTTTAGCTCATTTGTCAAAGATTAATTGATTATAGAGTGATATGGATTAATTTCTGGGGTTTATAATTTGTTCCATTGGTATACATGTTTATTTTTGTGTCAAAATAAAGCTATTTTGATTATAACTGCCCTATATTATGTCTTTAAATCAGGTATTATGATGCCCCTGGCTTCATTTTTGTTCTATAAATTGCTTAAGCTATTCACAGTCGTTTGTATTTTCATGTGAATTTCCGCATAGGTGTTTAGAGATCTGAGAAGAAAGTCCTTGATATTTTCATTGGGATTGCATTTATCTATAAATTGCTTTGGATATTGTGAACATTTTGATGATATTAATTCTTCCAATCCAGAAACATGGAAAATTTTTCCATTTTTTGTGCATTATTCTATTTCTTTCTTCAATATTTTATAATTTTCATCATAGAGATCTTTCATCTTCTTGGTTAAATATATTCTACGATATTTAATTTTTTCTAGCTATTATGAATTGGAATGCTCTAGCAAGTTCTTTCTTAGCCATGGCATTGTCTATGATTTTGTGTGTGGATTTTATGTTCTGCAGTTTTACTAAATTCTCTTGTGAGTTCCAATAATGTCTTAGAGGAGAATTTCAGTTCCTCTATATATAAGATCATGTCATCTGCAAATAGAGATACATTGACTTCCTCCTTTCCAATTTGTATCACTTGGTCTATTTTTCTTACCTAACAGATATAGCTAAAACTTTCAGAATTATATTGAATAACAATGATGCCAGTGTGAATTCTTGTCTTATATTCCTCATATTAGTGGAAATGCTTCCAGCTTTTCTTCATTCAGTATGATGCTGGCTGTGGATTTGTCACATATTGCCTTGATTATATTGAGGAATGATCCTTCTATACCCAATTTCCTTAAGGTTTTAATCATGAAATAATACTGTATTTTCTCAAAAGCTTCCCTACATATATAGAGATTATCATATGGTTTTTATTCTTCTATTTGTTAATGTTATGGATCACATTTATTGATTTGTGTGTGTTGAAACATCTCTGTACACCATGTTCAAGGTCCCACCTTTACAGGTTGGTGATCTTTCTGAAGTGTTGCTGGATTCAATTAATTAGTATTTTGTTGAGGATTTTTGCATCTATGTTCATCATAGATGTTGTTCTACAATTTTCTCTCTTTGTTGTATTTTTTTTTCTGATTCTGGAATTAAGGTGATTCTGGCCTCATAGAAGTTTTGGGGGGGGGGGTTTCCCTCCCCTTCAGTAATTTTGAATGGTTAGAGAAGAAATGAAATTGGTTCTTCTTTAACTATTTTTAGAATTTAGCAGTGAAGCCATCCAGTCCTTGACTTTCATTTTTTGGGAGGATGTTCAATACTGATTCACTCTCTGTCTTGGTTATTGGTCTATGTAGGCTTTCTATGTTTTCATAACTAAACTTTGATAGATTGTATCTAGAAATTTAAGTATTCTGGATTTTCCAATTTGTTGGCATATAGCTGTGGTAATTCCTGATGATTCTTCTTATTTCTTTGATATCTGTTGTAACATCTCCATTTCATTTCTGATTTTAGTAATTTGTGTCTTCTCCCTTTTTATTTTATATTTTAGCTAATTGGGACAGTGGTATTTCAATTTTATCACTAAACCAGCTCTTCATTTCACTGATCTTTTGTATTTTTTGGTTTCAATTTCACTTCTTCTCTGTTTATAGCCTGTAATTGTCTGATAATATTCCATAAAACTCAAACACTATTTCAGTTTTTCTAATGTTTTATTTTGTTTTTTCGTCTACTGAGATATTCCCAAGGATTTGTCTTTTAGCTCATATTTTCTGTCTTCTGTCTTACCACATCAGTTGTTAAGGCTTTCCACTTCACTTTCTATGTGACATATATTCTTCATTTCTAGTAGTTCAGTTTAATGTCTCTTCAATATCTCTATCTCCTGGCAGAATTTTTCATCCATATTGTGTATGGACTTCTTTATCTCCTGTATTTGCTTTTCTGTGTTGTTGAATGATCATATGGTCATTCGTCTGAGTTCTGTTTCAGCAATTTCAATAATCTCTTCATATTTGCATTTAAGTGGTGAGGTGTTCTTTTTGGGGGGGACATATTGTCTTTCTTGTTCGTGTTTCTTATATTTCTACATTTGTTTTTAGGCATTTGTGAAAACAGCTGTTAGTTCCCTCCTCTGATGGCTTTTATTTTTGAAATATGCCTCTGTGGCTTAGTGGAATGAAGGCATTGACCTTCAGTGGATATCTAGAGTCATGTGCTGGGTAGGCTTGGGAGTTCCAGTTAGTGCTCAACGTTGGGGCAAGAGTCCAGGGTGACACCAAAGTTGGATGCTGTCAGCATTGGAAGGATATGGTCCTATCAGCTGGCATGCTCACAGCTTCACCTCTTCTCTCCCAAGATGACCAATGCCCTGGGTGAGCCCAGAGTAGCTGCACACCATGCAAACAAAGACATATGCATCACACAACGGATCCATATGGTCCTCAGTGTAAGGAGAAAAACCCTCTGTAATGACCTACCACAGGCACTCAGGGAACTCTGAGACTCTGGAGCCAGACACAGTGACTGCCCACAGAGCCAGCCACACTCCCCATCCTGTTGTGCAGTCACAGAACTCCCAGTCACAGAGTGCAGGGCTCCCACAGTCACAGGCAGCAGGGGATCCACTCTCAGCCCCATGAGCCTACCATGTCCACAGAGAGCAGGGAGTTCCTAAAGCCATTTGCCTGTTGGTGCTCCACCTTGGCAGCTCGACTCTGTAAGTCTATGATAGAGCGAAGAGAGGGGAGCACTGCACAGGAGGAAGGGGGAACCCCATCCCCTGCCAATCCTCCAGGCCAGAATCAAAGTCAGTAGGGACTGCGGATTTATTTCTCTGATAAAATCTCCTGGTCTCACACCCGAGTGAGCTTCAATAGCCTCTACTAACATTATTAAGATGTAGCTTCCTCCCTGCTAGTCATCAGGCAAACTTGTTGGGGATAAGAAAATAGCAATGTGCTCTTCATTCATGGGGATAGGTGGGCACCCTGTCCTCCACAGTGCTCCAGGAAAATCTGAAAGTCAATGTCGTCAACAAGGTTCTCCCGCAGCAACATCACCAGTGACATGGGCTGCCATATACTCCTCTCAGCTTGCTCCAAGAAGATGGTGTCTCCTCCAGCCTCCAGGTGCAGGAGTTTTTGGTGGCGTCCATGGCATCTCTCTTCTTTCTGTAACATTTCCATTGCAATCTTGTCTCCAAATCTCCCCTGGGAATGCAGTTACTCTGCTTTTCTTCTGTTATCTTCCCAAGATTAAATTCAGCACATCTTTGCCCTATGCAGCCATCTTCACCTATATAAATTTTAAACTGATTTAATACTGTTTCCTTTGAAATAGCAAGCAACCTATTGTTTGAATTTTCATTTGCCATCTCTGAAAAATTGCCTCTGTATCTGTGCTCCATGCATATATATCACAGCCAGCTGACACCAGTACCTTTTCAGATATGAGTGGACTAACAGAGGGCACTTGATTGTTCCCAACAAAGACTTAGCACTGGGAATGAGATGTGTTTTCACTGGGAGATTGATGCTGCTCATGTCCATTTGGGTGCCTACTGATGTCCAGACTCTTCTGTGGAATCTAGTCTACATAGAACAGCTAATAAATCATACTATCCCATGATCCCTCAGCACAATTCTTCTGGTACCTTCCTTGATGTACATGTGCCTCTTCAGCCTGACTCCCATGGATCATTAGTTCTCTGTGACAAAGAGTCATCTTCTTCACCTGGTGGGCAAGCTCCCCATTAAGGTTTGCTCTTCCATATCAGCTCAATATAAGAATGCTACTAGATCTCTCACCAAAAGAATGTTTCAGCAAAGTTCCTAACTAGAACAAACTCCTATTCATACTGGTGGTGTCAACTGAGCAGCACAGAGCGCACACACATTGTGTGTGACAATTTTCTCCTGCAATGCTTTGGGATAAGACTGGCACTGTGGTGTAGCAGGTAAAGCCACCACCTGCATTGCCAGCCTCCCATATGGGCACTGGTTCGAGTCCCAGGTGCTCCACTTCCGATTCAGCTCTCTGCTATAGCCTGGGAAAGCAGAAGAAGTCAGCCCAAGTCTTTGAGCGCCTGCACCCGTGTGGGAGACTCAGAAGAAGCTTCTGGATCCTGGCTTCGGATCGGCACAGCTCCACACGTGAACCAGCGGATGGAAGACCTTTCTCTCTCTCTCTCTCTCTCTCTCTCTCTCTCTCTGTAACTCTGACTTTCAAATAAATAAATAAATCTTTTTTTTAAAAAAAAGACTCCAAGCACAAAGATATTATCCAGTGCACTTGTTATTTTTGTTGACTCTAATATTTGCAGAATTGGCAAAATGTAAATGTTTGAATTTAAAAGTAAACATCAAGAGGGTGTACATTTTGCAGAGGCTAAAACACCATTCAGAGTGCCAGAGTTCGAGTTCCAGCTTTGCTTCCGATTACAGCTTCCTGCTAATGCATACCCTGGGAGGCAGCAGGTGAAGGCTCAAAGAATTGAGTACCTCTTACTCACATGGGAAATCATGTTGAATTCCAGGTTCCTGGCTTTAGCCTGGCACAGCCTCTCATTTGGGGAGTGACCAGCAGATAGCAAATCTCTCTCTCTCTCACTCGCTGTCTCTCTGCCTTTAAATAAAATGCAAATAAAAAATTTAAAACTTAAGTGTACAGCAGATGCTACATATTTTTCATAGGAGACAATTTAGGAGATTGAGACAGGTTGAGCTATTGAAATAGGGCTTGCAGAACATAGTTCAGTGAGCTGGCCACTGTATATTCTTATATCATTAAGATATATATTGACAAGTCACATCCTTTGAAGACACTGAGACCATAAATACTAGACAGTTGAAGATGAAAGTTCTGTCTTTTAAGATTTATACATTTCACTTGTAGCTATCGAGAAGCATTTTGTTCCTTAGTGGTTTCTCAATTACATCGCGCTTTTAGTGAGAACAACTAATTATTATATGAGCATTAATGTTGACATTATGAAATGTAGGCATTCTGAGAAAGTGAATGTACTTACTATATGCTGGAGATGGGGAAAAGGAGGTTTTGAGTATTTAGTCACTCTGTATGATCTTGTTAATTATCTCATCCTGTGTAAAATCTGCTACTATGCCCGTGACTTTAAAAACCACCTATTTCAATCCTCATGACACTTTTAGTAATAGTGTCAATATTGTAAAGACTACGACAAGTGTTTTAAGCATATAAGGTATTAATTTCTTTTTAAATACATTTATTTGTAAAAGCCTTGAATTTTAGAAAACATCAATTCCATATCCAATGTTTTTATCGGTGTAATCTGCTGAGCCCTGAGATCAGTTTTACTAGGATGGCTCAGAAAGCAAAGAAGTGCTGATGTTTTCTGTCACCTCTTGCACGTTCATATCACCATTGTTGTTCCCAAACACAAATGCAGTTGTGGTCTTTATTTTAGACTAATTTTCTTCTACACAATTCAAGTTATGTTATCAATAATATGTTTGATTTCACCCACTAGGAAATGCCAAAGAATATATGGGGCATAAGGGAGTGCAATTAACCTTAAGAACAAAAGAGTAATTTATCTCTTTAATAAACTATAAAATCCACTCATTGTTACTAATTCATAACACAGGCCAGCGCCGCAGCTCACTAGGCTAATCCTCCGCCTTGCAGCGCCGGCACACCGGGTTCTAGTCCTGGTCGGGGTGCCGGATTCTGTCCTGGTTGCCCCTCTTCCAGGCCAGCTCTCTGCTGCCAGGGAGTGCAGTGGAGGATGGCCCAAGTGCTTGGGCCCTGCACCCCATGGGAGACCAGGATAAGCACCTGGCTCCTGCCTTCAGATCAGCGCGGTGCACTGGCTGCATTGGAGGGTGAACCAACGGCAAAAGGAAGACCTTTCTCTCTGTCTCTCTCGCTGTCCACTCAGCCTGTCAAGAAAAAAAAAATTCATGATACAGCAGCATCTATCAATTTGGGCATAAGATCACGTTGAGAATAGAAATGGAGAAATGGATACAGTAATCAAACTTGCAATAGGTAACTGCTTACCTCTGAAGTTTAAGCAACAGTTAAGAAACATCCAACGGTTTGCTGATAGCTACAGCAGAGAAGAATTATTGTAAATTCAAGGTTGCATTTCTGATTTTACTTTCATTTCCCAAACTAAAAATGAGAGGTCACTAATCAGTATCATTAAGAGTTGTTAGGAAAGTTAAAATTAAAAAGAAAGAAATGCCTGAGAGTATTTTCTTTGCTATAAATACAGTGTTTTGTCAAACTTTGATAGGAATTATAAACTACTATGGTTTTAATGGTTTTATGATTATTTTAAAACTTGCTTTTTTGGGGGACCAGCACTGTGGCACAGTGGGTTAACGCCCTGGCCTGCAGTGCCGGCATCCCATATGGGCACCAGTTCAAGTCCCGGCTGCTCCACTTCCGATCCAGCTCTTTGCTGTGGCCTGGGAAACAGTGGAAGATGGCCCAAGTCCTTGGGCCCCTGAACCCGCATGAGTTACCTGGAAGAAGCTCCTGGCTCCTAGCTATGGATCAGCTCAGCTCTGGCCATTGAGGTCATTTGGGGAGTGAACCAGTGGAATGGAGGACCTCTCTCTCTCTCCCTCTGGCTCTACTTCTTTCTGTAACTCTGTCTTTCAAAATAAAATAATAAGTCTTTAAAAAATTTGCTTTTTTGAGTGAATCTTAACATTTTCCTTTTGATTATTGAGTATAACCCTTACCTATTTCCTAGTGGACTATATATTTTAACTTTGTTGAACATTTTATGTAGAGGCACCCAATAAGCTTTTGATTACAATGTAAATTAAAAACATTATCTCTAATAAATATAAATAAGTTTTTTTCAAACATGGGCTATTTCCAACCTAGCAGTTTGATTCAAAAGTCTTATTATTGCCTTGGTAAATTAGAACTTAGAATAAATATATCTATAAGAAATTATCAATAATAGTCCGCTTCCCCAGCTATCCAAAAAATACCTGTATTATCAAGAAAGTAGTTGTAATAGAAAGAAAGTTAACTGTTACCAACTGATCTAAGAAATCTTGAGTTATTTTTACTTCTAATAATGTCCCTAAAATATCTGAGCTGCTTGAGGGTTAGCTACTTCTGTGAAACTCATAGACATTTAATGAACAATGTTTTATTAGGAAGGAGGCACGGTCTATAAGTTTAAAGATGCCCTAGTTTTCTGTCATTTTTTCAGTGCTCCAACTACACCTGGCATGAACTGATTACTAAAGACAGGTACAGAAACATTTTAGGTATAGGAATCTTTTATCCCAATGGTTGTCATTAGTAAAACCGAAACCCTCATAAATCAGCGGCTGAGTCAGATACCACTCAGCGTAGAACTTTCCAGAGACTATAGACAGTAGCTATTAACAGGTTCATAACCCTAGAATACCTATAAAATATTCTGGTGGATCCAGATACTGTGAATACATTTTACTTCATTGATGAAACCCAATTTCTAAGTCCCATCATGCTAATTATGACAGTTTCACTAATGTAAATCCATTTATGGCCCTCAATATACTTTTTTTTTTTTGACAGATACAGTTAGATAGTGAGAGAGACAGAGAGAAAGGTCTTCTATCCATTGATTCACCCCCCCCAAATGGCAGCTACAGCTAGCGCTGCGCCAATCGGAAGCCAGGAGCCAGATGCTGCTTCCTGGTCTCCCATGCGGGTGCAGACGCCCAAGCACTCGGGCCATCCTCCACTGCTTTCCCACAGCAGAGAGCTGGACTGGAAGAGGAGCAACCGGGACTAGAACCAGGCACACATATGGGATGCCGGTGCCGCAGGCAGAGGATTAACCAAGTGAGCCACAGCGCCAGACCCCTCAATATATTTTTTGGCAAAGTCTCCTGTGATAATTGGGATCTGGATTGCTGAAAGGTTGTTGTTGCTGGCTTGCATTACTTGACTAAAGATCGAGAGACTTCCATTGGATGAAATATAAGTGATTAGAATGCTTAAAGTACATGGTTCAAGCATAACCTAAATAACAGAGAAATAATACCCAAAATATTCTCCATGAATAAAGAATGCTCACTTGGTTTCAGGAAGTTTCCTCCTCTCCATATTAAGCAATTTCTGTACCTCTGATGAGTAATTGCAAGGTCTCGCCTGCCCAAAGTTCTTTTTGAAAATGCAAATGATGAAGATCACCAAAATTTTCACCTACTTAAATATTAACTCCTTTTAAGAAATGCTTAATTTCTGATCCACAATAACATAAACTCCTCAAAGGCAGGAGTTTCACATTTAAGCTTGCAAGTAATTTTCAAGTAAGGTTTAGGAAAAGAAACAAAATCTTCGGTATCTTATACCTGCCCTGGCTGATGAAGAAAATTAATTCCAGTGTTATGCCACCAACCTCAACTCTACATGTAAGTGCATACCATTTCTTCTTCCATAAAAATGATCTCTAGTTCTTACAAAACGTCTCAATCTTGTGATGGGAAGCAGGTGTTCTTCTCATTTCTTAGATGGATAGATTAGAAAATAAGGAGGTGAACAGTCAGGACAGGAATGCAGACAGCTGCTGAGGCGGGAGTGGGTTTTGGCTATTTTGTGTCTCTGGCTGCTAGATCCAGCAGGCTGATTTCCATCCTGAATCTGGCCAAGGGTCTGTGTGCTGAAATGAAAGCTGTGCCTCTTCTGTAGTGGACTCACATTCAGTCGTCAGGTTTAGATTTCCCTGCTTGGGAACATTTATTTACTGGCATATATGTGAGCCCTGGCTATGCAGATTGTATCACAATATCATTCATTTTAGGATAATTTAGGCTCAATTGGATTATCTTCAAAGCAACATAATCATTAAAGACAACATGTATAGAAAGTGTCCACCATAAAGTAGTGGTCCAGCAGTTACTGGGATATTTTCTGTGTGGCCCTCATAGCTTTCCCTTTCTTTGATCATCCTGCTCTGTTCCCAGGGACTGATCTTCAGAATTACTCCAACTAGGTTTCCTCCTCCTCTGATTTACCAATATGATCACCAGTCAAAAAGCAGAGTGAGAGAAGAGAGAGATTTCTTTACAAGCTCCCTTTCTGCCAGGCTGTAATTTGGCCAGTAGCTCTGTTCCTTTAACTTGGAATCAGCTTCTGCCAAGTGAACCTGTCTTTTCCCAGCCACAGAGCAGTAGATTCTATGAACTACTCTGAGCCTTTGTCTGACAGGCCCTGCCTGCATCACAGTACCCTGATGATTCCCTTAACTTTGCCACACACCTCTGGAAAAAGTTCCTTCCTTTACTTTCTTAATTTCACTCAGAGAAAAGTGTTAAGGGAAGAGATGGTCTTTGCCGTGCCCACTTAGCATGGTTCTAGGTATACTGCAATTTCATCCAATTTCATCTCAGAAGGCATCCCACAAGTAAATATTATTGTCTCCATTTTACAGACAATGAGGAAAAGATAGCTGAAGTTGGATGTCACAAGGTTGGCAGGTTCTTCCTACAACCTCATAGCTTAATTCCTCTGGAGTCATATTCTTCACCATCAGATTGGACTGTTAGACAACATCAGTAGTATCTTGGCTCTGTAATTTAATCACTTAGGAAACTTGAGAAGATCCTCTGGTTCAAAACTGTAGACCAGCCACCTTTAAAAAACAATGTGTGTGAATCAAATGAGAACTTGAGTTGAGAAGCTTTGGACACATGCCTATGATGTTTCTTCTAATTCTAAAATTTTATAATTCTAGTATTTTTAAAATTAGCACTTCAATTTGGGCTTATAATAATTTAGTAATTTAATATTGCTGGCATTTTATCTAACAGTTCCCTCCTTTCCTCTAAAACTCTAAGTTCAAGTAGGAAATTTTTCCACAAAGCATATAGCACAGACACTTACATAAAATCACTTTTCATACATCAATCAAACACTAATAGAGTGCTGCCTATGTATAAGACATTTTCCTGTATATTAAGGAGAACACAGTACTTGCCCTCAACAAATTCACAGTCTAACGGAGAAATAGACCTCAAAGTAGATACACATAATGGAACATGGCCCATGCAGTGTTAGCGATATATACAGCAGCTGTATCTGTTTAAGAATCCCCTGAAGAATAGTAATACCATGGCCCACACCCTGAAAGTTTGGTAAAATATCTCAAAGACTTCATTTTTAGAGAACGAGGGTCAATTTCATCCACATATGAATATAAACAATTCAGCCCATCTGAGCTGTGAATGCAGGTTGCTTGGCAACAGATTTTACAGTTGTGTTATTGCTCTGAAAGGAGAGAAGCTTTTTTTTTCTTTTTAAAACAAAGAATATTAATAATAGGAGTAATGGTGAATATTTATAAATCTTTTGTGCATGGACTACATAATATTTTAGTTTATACATTTTCTGGAGTCAAAGTTAGGAGGCTTTCAGAATATCTAGGTATTACTTTGGAATGATGTTTGAGGGGAATATCAAAAGCTAGCTATTATAATTAAGGGAGACTCTAACAGTCAAAATCAAAATACACTTATTGAGCATTTTTAACACTTAACCTATTATTTGCAAGGAATTTTGAGAAAACTGGGGAGCGACAAGGGTAGATATGACATGGAAAAAACAGAAAATGTGTTGAATGCATAACTTCTTACACTTATGATATCTTCTCAAATTCCAAAATAAGTCCAATTGACTACAATTTAAAAAAATTAGAGGGTCTCACCAATATGGCTGCACTACTGTAGAAAAGGCAAGGAATACTCATAGCACAGAAAACCTCCCAGAACCAATAGGAATAATTAAAGACACAAAATGAACATAAATCTGTTTGTATTGTTTAGAGAAATTTGTCTATCACAGCATCTGATAAACAACCGTAAAAATGCCTAGTGAAGAGTTAATATCTTTATTCTTTATTAAAAAATTTAGATTTGGAAATAAAATACTAGCTCTACCAAATGTCTATATATCTCTTTAAAATCCAGCTCCAAAGAAGAAGACAGCTCCTTTACGCCCTACTGATACAAAATATGACAGCTAATTCATTACAGCATTGGAACTTTCTGGAGAGAGGTAACTGCATTAAATAGACTGTGCACAATAAAAGTGAAGGTGAACAGTTGTCCATTTAAGAATATTGCTGTCCCCTTGCAGTTTAAAATCATCCCAACTTCAAGATTCCACTCATATTTCCTTCATTTATCAGCTCTAAATGTTTCCTGTGTTGTGTTTGCCATTTTCCTTGTTACTGAGCAGACAGATAGGACCTAGCTTGTCACAGCAAGCTCCAGAAAACACATAAAACACACACAAAGAATGATGATGTCATGAAGTCCTAGATTTAGTGTACCCATTATCTAGTAGCTATGATTTGTAACTAGGGGTCATTGCAACACCCCATACATGGAGGTAGAAAGTGCCAGATTAGAGACAATTCACAAGATTACTTAATAACAGAGCAACCAAACAATCTGAAATTAAGAAAAAACAATTCTTTACATCAGAGATGGCACATTGGTCCTGATTACCTAAGGCAGATGCTAGAAACCCAATGCCCTAGGGGCCAGAGAGTAATTTTACTAAAATTTACCAGTTCCATAAATGTAAAGTATAAACTGTTATGACAGCATATAGTTCCTGGGAACCAGAAACATCAGGAGAGCAGAACTCACAGATTGTTCTCGACAGATTTCACGGAATGGTACCACCCTGGACCTGGGAAAAGAGTCTTGACCTGTCTTCATTGAGCCTAAGCAATGTAAAAAACAAGCCAATAGGAAAAGAATGAAGCCCTCCCTGGATTATTCTCTCTCCATGGAACAAAAGCCTGGAGTCTCTGAAGGAAAGTAAACATCATCAACCTTAAGGCACAAGTCATGACACAATGCAGATCCAGGAAAGGAATAAAAATAATCTTTGACCTAGAAGAAGGGGCAGAAATATATACTGGACTAAATGATTAGAGAGAGGAAAAGAATCATGGAGAACAGTCCACTCCTGCAGTGCAGCGACAAGGTGCCTGCCTAAGAATGAAACTAAGTTAGAATAAGCAAGGGTATTTCTCTAGTGTCTACCACTAGTCAGAGTAACAAGTAACAAACGTACACTAGTAGTGGAAGGTCAAAAGCATAGAGAAGAAACTCCCCCACTGCACAGGCAATAGGGAAAAATCTAAACATGAGGATGAAAAAAAAAAACATTAAGGAAAAACTCTGGCAAACTAACCTTCAATATAGACCAAAGACTTCAAGTTTTATTATCTAGTATTGTAGTTAAAAAACATATGTGGATACTGAACACTAGAAATGTGTTAGAGCTATATTGAAAGCACAATATTTTAAATATGTTGGGTTAAATTAAATATTTTACCAAGGCAGAATTCACTTTTATACTATCGAAATAATATTCTGAAAATTAAAATTATATATCATATTTCTGTTATATTTTTATTAAGAATGTTATATTTCTGTTAAGGAATGCTATATTAGAACTGGAAGCCAGCACCCCATTGAACACCTAATAAGAGTGACATAACACATCATAAGGAAAGCTAGCAAATGATAAGACAGTTTAGATAACAATATTATTTATCACTGTCCTACTTCTTACAAAAAATTTTCACTATATATATATATATATATATATATATATATAGAACTAACAGCATCAAGAATAAACAATCAAGGGAACAAGGCAGAGATGTGACTCAGAATTATAACCATCAAACATGAAAATTAATCAAAGTATAATTAACATCTAAAGAGTTCTAGTGGAAAAGATGTAAAACAAATATGATTAGGTGGATAATTTCAACAAAGAAAGCAACATGTAAGAAAAAAATCAATAGAAAGAGTAGAAATGTTAAAAAAATTTACATGATATAGGGCTGGCAGTACCGCCTGTACTGTTGGCATCCCATATAGGCACTGGTTTGGGTCCTAGCTGCTCCATTTCAATCCAGCTACCTCCTAATGTGCCTGGGAAAGCAGTGGAAGATGGCCCAAGTGCTTTAGGCCCTTGCACCCATGTGGCTCCTGGCTTCAGATTGGCCCAGCTCTGGCCACCATGGCCATTTAGGGAGTGAACCAGCAGATGGAAGACCTCTCTCTCTCTCCCTCTCTGTCTGTAACTCTGACTCTCAAATATATTAATAAAGCTTTTTAAAAAATTACATGATACAGATGACAAAAGTCTTTGATGATTTATTAATTGAGAAGAAACTAAAGTAAAATTATAACAATGATGATAAAGGATAAAAATGCTAAACTGCATACAAGGATAAAATAAATTTTTAAAGGAACAGAATATCTACAAGTTGTGAAACAATATCAAATAACCTAAAGTGTGTGTAATTGAAATATCAGAAAGAGGAGAGAATGAAGCAAAGGACATTTGAAGGTATTACAGCAAAGAATTTTCTAAAGTCTATAATATATATAAAGCCACAAATCCAAAAATTTCAGAGAATAACAACTAAAATAAACACATAACACATACACAAATCCCTGAACGTATTATATTTAAATTTCTGAGAACAACAGAGAAAGAGAAAAAGACATAGCACATTCAGAGGAATGAAGAATAATGGATGGTTTTTCATCATAAACTTTGCAAGCCAGAATACAAAGCAGGAGGATGCAAGAGGGCTGAACAGAGAGGCCCTGCCCGGGCCTGTGCCACAGAGAAGCACCAGAATAGCAAAGAAGGGCCGTGCTTCCAGGAGACTGAGAGCAAACTTCAGATATGCAGTAACAGCAACTGGAAGCAGCATGGAGTCTTGGGACACCCACATAGATAGAGGAGCAAAACAGGCTGCAGCTTACTGGCAAGGGGGACTCCATCTTGCCAGGCAGAGGTGATCGGAAAGCTCCGTGTCTCTCACCACTGCCACAAATTGGCAGTGCTCACTACAGGAGAACTCCACAACTCTTACTGGCCTTATATCAGTCTAGAAAGCTGAGTGAGCTCTGAGCAAATGCTGATCTCACTAGTCCAAGTGATCAATTTCAGTTCACAGTTGATCACACTGATAGGTCTAAGAGTCAAAGGGATCACACAAACAAGACTAGTGTCTGCTAATACTAACTGATAGAATGAAAAAGGTAGAGAATGATCCAACATGGGAAGCGGGATACACAGCAGACTCATAGAATGGCAGATGTCCTAAATAGCACTCTGGCCTCAGAATCAGCCCTTAAGCCATTCAGATCTGGCTCAAGAGCCCATGAGAATATTTTAGGCATGGAAAGCTAAGACACTCTGAAAAACAAAAAAAAGAAGACCTAAATGAAAGATCTCTGTGAGTGAGATCCCAGTGGAAGGAATGGGGCCATCAAAGAAGGAGGTATCTTTCTCTGAAGGGAGGAGAGAACTTCCACTTTGTCTATGACCCTGTCGGAGTAAGATTGAAGTCGGCGAACCCTAAAGACTTCCATAGCCTCGGCAACTCATGACTAGAGCCTAGGGAGATTCCTGACGCCATAAACAAGAGTGTCAAATTGTTAAATCAACATCAGGAGTCACTGTGTACTTACGTCTCATGAGGGATCTGTCCTTAATGTGTTATCCAATGTGAAATAATGCTATTACTAGTACTGAAACAGTATTTTTACACTTTGTGTTTCTGTGTGGGTGCAAACTGATGAAATCTTTACATAGTATATACTGAATTGATCTTCTGTATATAAAGATAATTGGAAATGATTAAAAAATCTTGGTGTTAAATTGGAAATTGCATAGAAAATTAATGAATTTAAATATATATATATCATGTAGAATCTCTGTCCTTAACGTGCTATACATTGTGAATTAATACTATACTGGTACTCCAACAGTATTTTTCACTTTGTGTTGCTATGTGAGGGCAAACTGTTGAAATCTTTACTTAATATATACTAAACTGACCTTTTGTATATAAAGAGAATTGAAAATGAATCTAGATATGAACGGAAGGGGAGAGGGAGTGGGAAAGGGGAGGGTTGTGGGTGGGAGGGAAGTTATGGGGGGGAAGCCATTGTAATCTATAAGCTGTATTTTGGAAATTTATATTCTTTAAATAAAAGCGTTATTAAAAAAAAAAAAGTCTAGCCAGAGGAGTTTGACTTGGCATTGTTATAGAAAGACACTGAAAGTGATTTTTAAATCAACTATTTTCAAAAGACATTAATTTTCTGAGCAATTTAAGATTCACAACAACATTGAGTGGAAGGTATGGAGACTTCCTTTATACCCTTGCCTCCACACATGCATAGTCTCCCTCATAGCAACACCCACATTTAATGTGGAGGATTCTGTTGTTTTATATATGCTTATTGGCCGTCTGTATATCTCTTGAATGATAAGATAATGATAATGATATATCTGCTAAGGTTTGGTTCATCCTTTAGACACATCAATTGTGTTTTTCTCTTTTTGAGTTTTAAAAGCTTTTTGGGCCAGCGTCGCACCTCACTAGGCTAATCTTCAGCCTTGCAGCGCCGGCACACCAGGTTCTAGTCCCTGTCGGGGCACCGGATTCTGTCCTGGTTGCCCCTCTTCCAGGCCAGCTCTCTGCTGTGGCCAGGGAGTGCAGTGGAGGATGGTCCAAGTGCTTGGGCCCTGCACCCCATGGGAGACCAGGATAAGCACCTGGCTCCTGCCATCGGATCAGCACGGTGTGCCGGCCACGGCGGCCAGTGGAGGGTGAACCAACAGCAAAGGAAGACCTTTCTCTCTGTCTCTCTCTCTCTCACTGTCCACTCTGCCTGTCAAAAAAAAAAAAAAAAAAAAAAAGCTTGTTGTACATTTTGGATAACAGGTCATTTGTCACGTGTTTCTTTTGTGTTTTCCCCAATTATGTTGCTTACCTACTCATTTTCTTTAAACTTTATTTTTGCTTGCAAGTAGCCTGACAGAAAACAATATACAAATTGTTGAAAGCAATGTGTCAACCACTTTTCATTTTTTTGATCAAAATCACACTAGATCTGATAAATGCATACCATAGACCTTTCAATTTTTTGACAAAAAAATATTTATTCATTTTAAAGGCGGAATTACAGAAAGGAAGAGAGAGACAGACAGAAACACTTCTATCCACTAGTAGAGTCCCCAGATGGCTGCAACAGTTGGGGCTAGACTGGGCAGAAACCAGAAGCCAGGAACTGCACCCTGGTCTCCCACATTGGTACAGGGGCCCACATACTTGGACCATATTCTGCTGCCTTCCCAGGTGTGTTAGCAGGGAGACAGATGGGAAGTAGAGCAGCTGGGATTCGAATCAGTGGCCATATGAGATGACTCATCTTGCATGTATACTGGGGCTTAACCTGCCATGCCACAATGCTGCCCCCTTCTCGTAGCTATCTTAAAGAATAAAATTCATTCATTTATTCCAGAGAAACAGTGACATTTTCCTTAAGCATTTAATGTCTTATCTTTTAACATATAAGACACAGAATTTTAATTTAAGAATTTTTCTCCAGAGCAAGTCTGTTTGGGTTGAAATCTTAGCTCCTATATTTATCTGATCTTGGGAATAATCCCAACCTTATAGGGTTGTTGTGAGAATTTGTTCACTAGGCACTTAAATAAATTTTTGCAACCACTCAATAGATGATAGCTATTTCTATTTGAAATATGTGCTATTGTGTGTAGGTGTTATCCCTATAACATTTTGCTTCAGCCCATTATTTTTGGAAAATACGATGCAGAAAAAAAAAATTCTGAGATGAAACATAGATGTATTGAATAATGGAGCTACAAGAAATGTGAGACAGGTTTTATTACATTTTAAAATTTTGCTTAACTCTTTTTGTGAGGGCAGGAGGACCGGGAGGAGAGTGAGAGGAGAGAAGGAGAAGAGGAAGAGGGGGAGGGATAGGGACAGGGAGTGGGAGAGGGAAGAGAGGGAGAAGGAAACAGAGAGAGAGGCTTGCATCCATTTATTCATTCCCTAAATGCCCATAATGGCCCCAAGCTGGGCCAGGCTGAAGTCAGGAATTAGGAACTCAATCCAGGGCCAGATATGGGAAGCAGGAATCCAATTACTTGAGCTGCCACCTGCTGTTTCCCATGGTGTGTGTTTGCAGGCAGCTGGAATTGGGTATGGAACTAGATCTTGCATCCAGGCAATGTGATATGGATCCGGGCATCCCAACCAGCATCTTTACTTCTGCAGCAAAAAGCCTTCATAATTTTCTTTTTAACATTGAGGAATTAATTGTTCAAAGTAACCTAGAGTATAGAACTGAATATTATCTTGATTACTGTTTTTGTAAGAGTAAAGAGGAAATTAAGCTCTATAGTAGCCTCTAGTCATGCCCCCTTGACTGTCTCTTAGTAGCTGACAGAGAACTCAACTGAATACCTACAGCTCCAAAAGGCACAAAAGTTACTGATCTGATATGAAAATCTCCACTATCCACACTTCTGATTTCATAGGTGCTGACACTGGTATGCAGGGAAGTTAACCCATCTACAACATACACTATTCAGAATGTCATTCAGGGTTAAAATTTCTCCCCAGGGACTTTTTAATGAGTATGTGCATTTCATATTTCCTCCATATGCAGCTTTAATAATGTGAAGGTTAAATTCTGAATCAACCAGAGTTCTTGGTGACAAACAAAAGAATCTGACTTGATTTTATATATATATATATATATATATATATATACACACACACACATATATAAATTTATATAATAGTATAGTGATATATTATTTGTAGCCCACGTATGAACAAAAGACTATAAAGAAGCTCAGGAGGTTTACTGGAGTCAGTCAACACCAGAGGAGAAGCAGTCATTCACCAGATCAGTCCATTTCAGACTCTCTTCCACTTTGCCTTGACTTTGACTTGACCTTGAGTCTTTGTGTCATTTCCTTTTGTTTTAAAGCCCTATGCTAGGCCATCAAATGTTTGATAGTTGATCCTGAGCCCAGGTCTAATTGTTGCGGCAGAGAATTACTGGGATCTGCATCTCTGAGACTCCCGCAATGGAAAGAAGAGGCCTGCTTCTTCTTAGCATTGGCATGAGTCCAAATGTCTCATAATTACCTTCTATGAATGGAATTACACTGTTTAATTATGATTTTAAGAATCCTTTAGAATAGGATATCTAACAAGGAGCTTGTCTATGTGAATTAGTATAATGAGAATTTTTACAGATCTGAAGTCAGATTTATAATTCTTTTTTCCTATCTTTTTTTTTTGACAGGCACAGTTAGACAGAGACAGAGAGAGAGAGAGAGAGAGAGAGAGAGAGAGAGAGAGAGAGAGAGAAAGGTCTTCCTTCCATTGGTTTACCCCCAAATGGCTGCTACAGCCAGCATGCGGCGCTGATCCAAAGCAAGGAGCCAGGTGCTTCCTCCTGGTCTCCCATGCTGGTGCAGGGCCCAAGCACTTGGGCCATCCTCCACTGCCCTCCTGGGCCACAGCAGAGAGCTGGACTGGAAGAGGAGCAACCAGGACAGAATCCGGAACCTCAACTGGTACTAGAACCTGGTGTGCCAGCGCCGCAGGCGGAAGATTAGCCTAGTGAGCTGTGGCGCCAACCCAGATTTATAATTCTCGAAACTAAAACTTCATTGCTTCATTTGCTTCATAGAAGCAAAACTTTCCAACCTTTTTAAAAATAAATAAAATTTTAAATCTTTCTCTGCTAATAAAATTCATCTTCCCTTTCAAATGCAAGCTTGCAATGATAAGATGTTTATGAATTCTCTATACCCTCACCACATACTTAAATCTCTTTTTGCAAATCCAAATTACAAATAAGCTTTCTAGCTTGGCAGACAGAAATTAAAAGCAAAGGTATTCATTGGAGTTGAAGAGGAGAATAAGTGGTTCAATGGAACATGGGTAGTGGTATGGGATTGGAACAAAGATAATCAAGTTTAGATGTTGTGTTTATAGATAATGTAAAATAAGTAGATGACAAATTGCAGAAGCTACAGAAATAAATAGTTCACATGCCTTGTGGAATGTCTATCAACTATCAGACATCTCAAGAGAAACTTGGATAGTGTAAAGACTGTAATAAATTTATGACTGAATCCTCATACATGCACTATACTACAGTTTATTTATGTTGTCAACTGAAGGTGTCCTTCAGAGTTACAACTATATTGCATTGTTCAAGATTAAGAATCAACCCTAGATTCCTGAAAAATACTAACACTTCAGGAAAGGTGTGGGTATAGGGTGAAACTAAAATGACCAATATTAGCATTGAGTTTCAGTCAAGTTGATTTGGCAAGTACTTTGCAAGTATATACGAGGATTCAAACTATGGCATAGTTCAATATGAGCTATGAGGTATACTAAGAGATATACATCACAGAAAACTTTTAGGATAAGTGTTTCAATTCTTGGTCTGACTTGACAATAAAAGAAAAAATAAATCTCTAAGAAACACAGCTATCTACAGGTGGATAGACCCATAAAGAATTGGTCCATAGGCCCTGAAACTGAATAAATTGTTTTGCTGGAATAACTATTCAGTTCTTTCAAAATAAATAATAGTGCTAGTGCAGAGCTTTCTTACATAATGATTCCAGTTTGGATGCAATGGATCTTCCTTGTGTTCCTTCTAGATAAGCTGTCTTCCTCTCAAAAGAATACATCAGCCTGTGAAGGAGGCTGTCTGAGTTGTTTCCTGTCTCAAGAAGCCATGGCTGCAATGAATTTAATTGTCATTCCCTGACCTTTGGTACAATTTATTATGGAGACTGGTCCCAGTGAAGCATTGCAGATTGGTAGCACAATAATCCTTCATGGATCAGGCTATAGTCAGTGCTAAGATCTGTAAGGTCTTTTCTGGGTGGGCGCCATGGCTAACTTGGTTAATCCTCCACCTATGGCGCCAGCATTCCATGTGGGTGGCGGGTTCTAGTCCAGGCTCCTCTTCCAGTCCAGCTCTCTGCTGTGGCCTGGGAAGGCAGTGGAGGATGGTCTAAGTGTTTGGGCTCCTGCACCCACATGGGAGACCAGAGGAAGCACCTGGCTCCTGGCTTCGGATCGGCACAGTGCAGCAGCCTTAGCAGCCATTTTGGGGGTGAACCAATGAAAAGGAAGACCTTTCTCTCTGTCTATAACTCTCTGTCTCTCTCACTGTCTAGTTCTTCCTGTTAAAAATAAATAAATAAACTCCACTGTTGGTGGAGTTTAATTCTTCTAAAAAAAATGAAAAAAAAAAAAGATCTGTAAGGTCTTTTCTAACATTGCTTAATGTCTATTTGTTGAGTCAGAAATAAAGATGAATTAACCGATGCAATTGATACCATTTTAAAATATTGCTAAGAAATTACTCTGTATGATACCATAATTATGAATGCATGTGTTTGTGGTGGAATGAGGTGAAAAGGTCATGCCAAGATGGCCAGTGACAACAGAAACTGCCTGGCAACAGGTTGTGATTGGATGGCTTATGAAACCTCATGATAACAGAGCCTGACTGATGGCAGGCAATGATTGGATGGTTTCAGAAACTGCCTGGCAATAAGAGCCTAACTGACAACAGGCTGTGATTGGATGGCTTTGGAAACTGCCTGGCAACAGGCTGTGATTGGCTGGGGCATAGACCGCCCCTGGACCAGATTGGCTGGTCTTGGCTATATAAGCTGCTGTACTAACTCAAATAAACAAGTCTGCAGGCTGCTCGGCTCAGGCCTGCTTTCACCTGACTCCCAGGGTCTCTGTGGTGATTCCGCGCCTCTTGCCCCCACCATACTCCTCCTCTCAGAAAGAAATCCACTGCAACATTGTTGAGAATTGAATTGCAACATGTATTAATATATTTGTCAAAACCTGAAGAATGTACACCTACAATAAACCCTAAAACGTGGATTGCAGGTCTTGATAATATGTTTGTGTAGATTCATCCCCCAAACTCACTGTAACCATGAAGCCAGAAAGAAGTCATTTTGTTATGTACATATAGTTATATTTGATAGTCTTACAAAATACCTATCTTCTGTCTATATATCTATCATCTTTCTACCTGTCTAGTCTCTAAAATCGCATTAACCATTATTGCATTTGCTATTGCTAATTGATTCCTTTTAGGAAATGGAATTATTTTGGTTTTGGTAAATTTGCAAGTGTTTTTAATTCTTCCTATGGTATACTTCCAAGAATCAAGAGCAGAGATGATCCACTCATATCAACAACTCCGTACATCTCCCTCCCAAGATTTCTTTGCTCTCCTTGTGTAAGAGTGCTTCTCAGCTCTAACTGATGGAGCCTTTGAGGCTTACTGGTATCAATAATACAATAAACCAGGAAATCTTCCTGAGCTAAACATGAGAATCACTTAGGGATTCTCATTTTTGATAGGTAGAAAAAGTTTTTTCTTACCAAAACAACAAAAAATTTTACTATAAAACACTTTGATGCAGGAATTCAAATTATTTCCTGCTAAGTTAAAGAGCTACCTCTTTTCAAAAGGTTAATGATCAAAAACATGTATATACAACCAACCTCAATGGCCAAAATGACAAAAAAAAATAAAAATAAAAACAGATTTGCAGAAAGTAGTTTTTAAAATTTGATTCATGGAGCTATTTTTTTCACCTGGAATTTAATTGGATACCAATTAACTATTTTTTGGAGAGTTATTTTAACTATAAATTCAACATATATATGAACATATTATTGATTATGCTAAATATTATTAATACTGGCATTTTTAATATAAAGAACATCATCAAATTACTGGACATATCTCCAGGGGTCATTTTGGGAGTGACCTCTAATGACTATATTCCTGGAGGAGAATCATTAAAAAATTATAAAAATGGATGTGAACATTTCGGGAACAGTTACCTGAAACACAATAACACCATTTTTCATGTTTCTCCAAATTATGTTGAGGCTCTGTAGCCAACAATAATAATCAGATCAACAGATTTTTTGACCTTCCTTCATCCTGATCTCATTATCCTTACTCCCTCTTTCTAGCATCTTGAATCATTTCCTATATAAGCTACCAGCACTACCAAATCCTTATTTTAGACTCTCCTTTTCAATTAATCTTTAGTAAAATATCTTCCTGAGAATGAAACAATTATCACAGAGCTTTCTAATCTTATGAAATCTAATCATTTTTATGTGTATATTTTCTATAAATTTATAAAAGGGATTTCATGTATGTGACTGATGAGATGAGGTTTCTCATGTAATAGTTTATCAACATAGAAATAAAATAAATACTATATTAAGATGAATGTCAGTCTTTTTTCTTTTAAATCTTATGAAGCACCAGTTATATATAAGTTTGGGGTATGGTTCTATAGATATATATGTTTTCTATTTACTCTTATTACTCCACCTGTTGCTGGGGCAATCTTGGGGACAGAGCAATAACAGCATTAGATGCTATTGCAGAGCCTGGGAATGAGTGAAGTTCTTTTCCCAGAATTTCTTTTCCTCAGTGAAGTTCTTTTCCCTTTTACTCCATTGGTACAACTAGGACTTAATCCAGAGTTACAGCAAAGTTAGCTCAGAATCACAGGCAAACATGTAACAAGTATGTCCACTATAGCATCTTTAAACATGACTATGGAAGAAGAAACAGCATGAACAGTAATTGGCCAAACCAACCTCCTGAAGATCAATGGTAGAGAAAATAAATGATCAGATCACAAATACAGTAGCCAATTCAATAAGACAGCCTAAGTGCTATGGTGGTAACAATGAACACCCAATTGTATTCCCATCAGCTGGGTTGCATGTGATACACAGATAATGTTCTCAAAAGGCCCACATTCAACAACACAGATGCTTTCATTTACAAGTAACCAAAAATCTACTACATCTTTCTTGAAGAACAAGGGTAACTTATTGCTCAGATAACCAAGAAATCCAAAGGCCAGACAGACTTTGGGTTCCTTTTATTACAGTGATTCAAAGATGGGATGAAAATTTGTTTCTTTCCATTTCTTTCTTGTTTCTTTTCTTTTCTTTTTTTTTTTTTTTTTTTTTGACAGAGTTAGACAGTGAGAGAGAAAGAGATAGAGAAAAAAGTCTTCCTTTCGTTGGTTCATCCCCCAAATGGCTGCCACGGCCAGTGCGCTGCGCCAATCCAAAGCCAGAAGCCAGGTGCTTCCTCCTGCTCTCTCAAGAGGGTGCAGGGCCCAAGCACTCGGTTCATCTACCACTGCCTTCCCAGGCCACAGCAGAGAGCTGGACTGGAAGAGGAGCAACCGGGGCAGAATCTGGCACCCCAACTGGGACTAGAATCCAGGGTGCTGACGCTGCAAGCAGAGCATTAGCCTAGTGAGCCATGGCGCCGGCCTCTTTCTAGTTTCTTACAATATCATTTTCATGTTATGCTGGCTCTTCATATTTCAATAAATCTGTAAAAAACTTGTGAAACTGAACTGAATCTATAGAATTTATCATCAGAAACAATGAAGAAGTTTGTTTCCGAAAAGTCATCAATGGACCAAGTTTGTTTGTTTGTTTTTTTTAATTTGTAAACCTTTATTAACTAAAAATGAAGCCAAGCCCTAGAGTTTCTTTTTAAAACACTCAACTTTGTTTATGGCAAACAATGATTTCTTAATGACTTTTAATTTTATGTTGATACCACAGAGCAAGAATTGATTACTTTCTAATCACTTATTCTTCTGGGATTAAAATGTAAGTGTAAAACAGTTTAAAATAAGATTCACCCTAATGATTTAAAAAATAATTCCAATTGAAAGAAATTTCAAACACTATATTAGAACTCAGGACCCAAAGAAGAACTTAAAACATTTTACCATGAGGTAGCACAATAATGCTGAATTTGATTTCTTTTATTACAATTATAATAAGCTTTAAAGAAAACAAAGAGAAATTTACCCTTTACTCAAATCAGGCTGAATGATTTTCTGCAAATCCCCATGAGGTTAGTGACAATTTTTGTATTTTATTTTTAAGTATAAAGATAGCTCTGCAGTATGTAAAAAGAAACCCATGGGAAGGCTGCTTCCCAAAAAATAGACATTAGAATCATTGAGGGAACGTCAACAGTCAGGACAGGAGGAATAAAAGCTAAGCGTAGTGAAAAACCAAAACAACTTTTACATTGGCAAGATTGGTTTACAAGTGTGTGCCAAGAACAAAAATTACATCAGTCAACTAAAAACAAAAGATAAAAGATAACACCAATGGGTCTTTTTCTTTCTCCTCTGTGCAAAATGCTCTTTCATTTTTTCTAAATGAGTGGACTGTCGCTGTGACACAACATGAAATGCTGTTGTGCACCACTGGGACCTCTCACTGACTATACCATAGTGAGCAGAGAGTCTGGGCAAGCAGAGGAGGAACATAGTTTGTCCTTGCTGGAGAACCATCTCTTAGAACTTTGCCATTGAATTTGCTCATTAAATTGCTCAAAGAAAAGTTCTCCCCTGGTTTGTGAGAACCTATAGCAATTCTATATGAAGATATTGACTAAGAGGACAAGAATACATGAACCATTCCTTCTGAGAAGAGTGGATGGGATAAGCTAGAGGCCCAAAGGAAAGCGATCACTTCAGATTGTATCTCAGGGTTTCTAGGAATTTTCTCCACCATCCAAAAATAACAGCAAAGCCAGAAAAGATGGCATGCAGCCCTAACTAATAGAAGAGAGCAACATAAAATAGTTAATAAAGAGATCTCTTCCCAACACACGCTCCTTCCTATGGTGACCAATCACCAATGCAAGGCTTGCCTGCTCCAATGTGGACCCCACAGCCCTGAGTTGAACTTGACATGCTTCAAGGAGAACCGCAACACTGTCAGGTCCTGGCACTGTGGTGATGGCTATGTCCTGTTTGACTCACACTGGTCCCTTTACAGTCTCTTGTCTTCAAAGAACTCTAGAACTCAGCCTCCTCAAGGTCTAGACTGATGAACTATATGTCAATGAGTAGCTCGAGCTGGAGAACTTAAACCTGACAAATTCTACTCTAAAAACAAGGAGGGGTCTGTGAAGGAAAAGACTAGATTGGTTTGTATGAGGAGGTGGGATGAGAAGGCCCATGCCTTGCAAGCCTACAGGAGTGACTCTGGCATGGAATTCATGCAACCCTAATTAACGCTGGTATGGTAGATGGGTAGGGGACATCTGCTCAGTGTTCAAACAATGTCTTCACAGGGCCTAGGGCCAGATTTGGTGTCATTCCTGAAGCCCAATGAAGCTGCTACTTTTAAAAGAAATGTGTGGTTCTTGTCTGTTAAAGTATAAGATACACTTTCTGAATGTACTCCATAATAAAGACATGCCATAGAAAAGCAGAACCTTAGGAAAATGTGTGATCACCACATGAGCTTTCCCAGTGCTACCTGACTGTTTTGGAGCACTAGTTATAATCTTTCATGATTCTGAAAGTTGAAATGTAGGCTACCTAGGGTAGTCTGAAAATAGTCTTTCTGCTTCATGGAAAACAAGAAAAACTAAGGAAATGTCAAGGTGTGGTGGGTCACTCACTCTGGAAATCTCTTGGCCACACAGTCCATGGTAAAATCAGAGAGCCTAGATTATGTGGACGTGGAAGATAACTGACTGGGCTCCATCACTATCCACAACAGAAATGACCCAAGCTCCAGCATATGATCTCTTTGGATTTATTGAGTTATACAAGTTAAACAGAAACAGAAAATCATATTGGAAAGGGCCTCCTGATTTAATATAAAACTGACTACAATATTTGATATCTCTATGTAAACTTATACTGTTCCTAGGATTTCCTTATAGCATCTGATTTTAAATCATTCTGAATAAAGAAAATTCACATGCCAACTAATTAGGATAACTGACCAGAATTCTACCTGATATAATTAAAAGGTTAAAAAAGTTTTAGATACAAGCTAAATTAACTTCTTCTGGGATTAGCAATTAGAAGCCCAACTATCTCAACATCTTAATAAGAAAAACTGGCTGAGCATGTCTACCGTTAAACAAAATGTTTCTGCAGACCTTCCAAAAGCAATAGTAGCAGCAAGAGAGGAAAGAAGAATGTTTATACTTTGGACTTTGTATCAGGCGCTTAAATTGTTGGAGAGAAATGGCATTCTGAAACAAAGGTATGAAAACTGGGCTGGAATAATCATTAGAAGTGGTCTAATAATAGGCTGTCAGAAGCAAAGTGGAGGTGTGGGTTGAACCTCTGTCCATCCTTTAGTACTGACTTTTCAAGTTTTCTAAATGGCCATAACCACAGAAGTGGTAATGGCTGTGGCAACAGCAGAAACAGTTCTGTTGTATCTGTTTTCCGTGTGTTTTGTGGCTGACTGGAAGATTTTGGTGTTACACTGAAGGCTCTAGCATGTGGCACTCCTATTGCCCAGGGTCAATAAGATCCATGTTGGAGCCAAATATCTTACCAGCTGTTTCTTCTAGTGTGAGATGTTTCTCTTCACGATGCCCTTGCAGGGCCCTAGAAGCCTCTCAAATGCTGGCACATCCATAACTAAGCATTTGACATCTCCAACTGCATAAGCCAAAGTAGCTCTGAGTTTGTTGGTGACTAGTGCAAGCTCTCCAAAGTACAGCCCTTATGGCAGTGGGCAATCTCAGCTTCCTGGTTCCCACCATCCTTGTTTGATTTAATCTTGCTTTTCATCAAGATGCTCACTTCCCCAGACTCTGTGATATAAATGCTATCAGCATTTTCACCTGAGCAATCATGCATTCTCCATCCTTACAGACCTTCTCTCCAATGACATCTACAGTCTTCATTCATTCTGACACCTGTAGCAACTTAAGGAGGGGACAGACTCAATAAATGATTCAAAAATCTTCCTCTTTTTTGCATTGTTTTTCACTATGTTTCTTCTAAAAGTCACCTGGTCCAGTCCCCAAAGGAAGCCTTCAGAAGTAGCAACAGTGGTAGCAGCTCTTGGGGTATTGTACATCAGAGCTAGCTCTCCAAAACTGCCATGATTATCATACTGACCAACAGAGCATGTTTGCTTATCTCTTGTTACCAACCTGTCATAGGTTCCCCTTTCTATGACATAAAATCGTCTCCATCATCTCCTTGATCAATGACATGTTCATCGATTAGACTATCCTTTCAAACAAACTTGAGGAAGTTATTCCTGATCATGATTTTTGAAAAGGAGACTATCTGTGCAAGGTTATTGAAGTCTGCATCACTATTCATCAGTTTTAGGATGAATCACCCTTGGGTCTCTATCTTCTTCCTCTTCATCAGGGGTATACACCTCAGCACAGACTGATGCTCGTCTATAAGATATGCTGGGAATCGGAACTTCCTAGTCTGTGTCTTCCTTGGAGTCGCCGTTGGCATTCTTGTCGGCTACTGGGACTGGGCTGGGCTGAAGGAGGGGGCAGATGGGGCAAAGGCGTGGACACAGGCCTCAGGCAGGTGGGTGAAGTAGTCCACCGCGAAGTCGGCAAGGTCGGGTGGCTGCTGCCACAGCACCTCCACCGCATAGCCCCATAGCACCTCCCTGAGCCCCTGCAGGATCTCCAAATTTTATCTCTTAACCGTATCCTTCATCCAGTTATGAAGTTAGGAAATGTATTTCTTGATGGGCTTAAATGAGTGAGAACATATCCTTGTGTCTCAGGATGGAGTCACTATTACCTAGTTTGTTCTCCATAGGACATTCAGAATATAGTTACTATGAAGTCATTTGGAAGCAAAGGTACACTACATGTCATAACAAGGTAAAGCTAGATAATTGGTGGTAACGGAAGTGAATTTATCTGGTTCAGATTTGCCATTACTAATATATTGTATGACCTAAAATGATCTTTTATTGATTTATTTTTGTTATTGCAATTTGGTCTAATTATATATAATTCCTAATATTTGGGGGAACAATAAAATGATCCAACAATACCATCATTTGAGAATGCACTGAGTGCGCACATGTTAAAGTTTTATAATTACATAGAACTTTAATTCCCTTTTAATATTAAATTCAGTGTTAACTTATCAGGATGTAATTACTGTCAAATAGAGAAAATATCAAGGTGTATTATACTCAGATGATAAAATGGTGAAGTATTTCTTATTGAAGTCCCATGAAAATAGATGCTAATTATTGCAAGATACCAAATGAGGTCATCCTTACATAAGACTCTAAAAAGAGTTGTTCAGAGCCAGTTTTGTTACCCTCACCTCTCCCTCATCTCAGGTGTTTGATATGGTTTAAGCTGAACTGGCCAGAGAAGGCTGAACGTCAGTGGGGAAACTTTCTTGGAGATTACCATACTGAGCATCTCCCTCATCAATCTGGTCTTTCTCCTAAACTAGTGACACAGCTTCAAGAAAACTACAGGAGGCCTTGCTCTTTATAAGGACTTTGCTAGACATTGTCTGAGACTTCTTATAGGTAAGCAGCTGAGCTGTCTGTGAAGAAGTTGCAAAAAGAAAAGATGAGGAGTCAAATTCACTATGATGCCTTTCAACCACATGCAAAAAGAGAAAAAAAAAAAGGCTAGGATTGTCTTAGATCTTCCCAGAGACCTTCTCTTTACCTAGCAAGCCATATAGATGGAGCAGAGAGAAATTGGAAGTGTTCTCAAATGCCCAGGAATGGTGAAGGAAACAAGCGACATGTTGGAGGAGCTACATCTCTTCAACATGCCCCAGCAGGACAAGTCAGCTTTGTTCCCTTCTAGCCTTCCAGAGGACAGAGACAAATGGACCAATTTCAGGCCAACGAAACCTTTTGTTCTCTTGATTTTCACCCTTATTTTCTCCCATACTAAGTAGTAGCTCTTGGTTGAGCAGCTGTTGTCTGAGAAAAACCAGTCTAAGCCCTCTCCCAGCCTCCTCTCTAAGGCAGGGCAGAAGTTTTAAAGTTAATCAGAATCCAAGGATTGTTTATTACTACACTGGACTGAACATACTAATTAACGAACAGAGACCTTCTTGTGATTAGATCTGTATACAGGGCATTTAATTACCTAAATTATGAAAGCTACTCTGAATGTCATTTAAAGCGAGAAGAAAATGGGCACCCTCCAGTGCAAATTTAAAGGGAAAGTTATAGAGAAAAATAAAGTTGCTGGATGATGGCACCCTCTGAGCTTTGCTCTTTGAACACAATCGCTACCAGTCCCTTCTGTCATCAGGATAAGAAGCCTAGGACTTATTTAGCAGGCAGTGAATTTAGCTTTTGAAAAATCATTAATATGGTTTGAAACAAAGATATATTTTCAGAGGTTGCTTGCTACATTTAAAAATAGAACAATAAATTTCATCATTTAAGCCAACCCTCCACTCCCACTCTGATATTTTATTATTGACCAATCGTATTTAATGATTTTTTTAAAAAAATCTCCTATAGTATAATATTTTGGAAAAGTGTTATCTGTAACTAATAATTAGATGATTCAATATTTACTTTAATTACCAATAATTTTTGATAGAGTAGTTGAATTTTAGCTTTTTTGTTGGGTGATGGCACTCCATCTAGGCCATGAGGTTTCTATAGCAACACAGCTGGATTTCTGGAAGGCCCAAACTATTCACATGTGGTGAAGATACTGAAGTTGTTTTCCACCCTTCAAACTAGATCTGTCATACCATTAGGAATCTACACCTTATGCTGGGGCCCTGATGAACAATTCTAAAACTGTATTACAACCATAAACTATGATTTTTGTCATATTTAAAATGCTAGGACATACATCCTTGTTCTTGAGTATGGGTTATAATGCACATTATAACGTGTATGTTGTATGCAAAGATTGGAAATGCAAACCTGGAGTCACAGTAGGTTGTATCATGATGGTTTCAAGTGTGACACATATAGCATGTGGTAGAAAGCAAATGTTTCACAAGTAAAGAGCATGCTGCCAAAATAACAGGAATGCTTGCCTTTTCCAATGCATGAATGATGTTTGTTCAAGTAATAATTGTAATGATGTTCCCAAGAAAAATGTCATTTTTAAAGTGCTGTATAAATGATTTTTGATGCTTCCTTGGTTGAAAAATATTTCCTTTCTATTGGCATCAAATCTTTTATTCATGGCCACTCAAACACACAACCTGCAGCTACTTAAACCAAATTAGAGTTTGCAGATGAAAATTCTTTCAGCTACTTACGTGTGGTTGGACACAGGTCTATCCTGCCTCTTTCTAAGGCCAAGGATTAAGTGCAGGGGGCATCATGACTCATTTCTAGAGTGCCTCTCCCAAGGAGGAAGGGCTCTGTGGAGGCCAAGGACAAAATCAAAGACATAAAATATGATCTTTGTTCTGAAGATTAAAAGTTTTTTTTCGTAGATCATTCTCTTTGTTCTTACAAGGTCGTTTCTAGAAGGCCAGAGCAAGGGGGTACATAGAGGTTTTAGCAGTTCCTTACTTACGGATCATGCCTATTTGTAGAGAAGTGAACAGCACCAGTGATCTGCAGCTGCTTCGAGCTAGCTCCTCTTTGCTCAGAGGAGGGAGGTGTATGGAGGATTCCTGGAGTACGTAGGTTGCTCAACTCTGTTCCTTAGGGAAGGCCAACAAGACTCTAGGTAGAAAAAAAATTCTTCTGGTCTTTTCTGTGACCTTTTCTAGTTCTAGGTCCAAATCCATGTAGCTCACCCATAGAAAATTCTCTCTTCTCTGCTCTTACCACCTATAACTACTCTGCTGGCTCACAAACTGATTTTCAGTTCTCAATTTTAAGTTATTGCTCCATGGAGTTTACCCAGACCTTGAAGTTGTCTCATTCTGATGTAAGCACATTTGTTTTATGCGTTGGTTAACTTCATGTATCAACGTGACTGAGTCACAAGATATCCAGATATTTGGTTCAACATTATTTTGAAATATGTCCATGAGGGTGTTTTTGGATGAAACTAACACAAATATACATTTGCATACATACACGCACCTGTTCTATTGATTCAGTTTCCCTAAACAACCCAAACTATTTTTTTTCCATGTTAGTATTTCTTATACTTTTTTCAAATAAACTTGTGGATACAATTGTTTAATGCCTGTTTCCACTACTAGTCTGTAAGGATTCCTTTTTTGTTGTCAATGTGGACTCCTTAATTCTATCAGAATATTCATATATATATATATATATGTGCATGTGTGTACATATAAAAACATATGTATGCAAATAAGATACACGTGCACACTTAAAATATATGTATACATATAAAGTATATGTATATATTACCCTCAGAAACATAACTGAGTCTTTAAAATCAGACATAATGCTTAAAGTCCCTTTATATTCTGTTATTGCAGTTAGATTTAGAAGCACAGCTTGGCCACATGTACTTTACCCTGTAGATATTTACCCAAATGCTACTACCTGGTTTACACAACTGTCTTTTCTAGAGCAAGGGGCAGCACGCTATAGCCTGTAGTCAAATCAGGCCCAGAGCTTTTTTTTGTACAGTCTATGACCTAAAAACCATTTTAAATGGTTAAAAATAATATAAAGAAGAATATTTTACAAGACATGCAAATTTTAGGAAATAAACATTTCAATGCCTATAAATAAAATTGCACTGAAACACAGACTCATTCGTTTATTTATGGTCTATGGCCTTGGTCAGATCACAACAAGATTTTAGTAGTTGTGACAGAAACCATATGGTCTTCAAAAACTAAAACATTTACTATCTACTCCTTTACAGGAAAAGTTTGTTGAATCCTGATCTGACACATTGAGTGGCTTTGGGCTATTTTCACAAATATGTTCCTTCTCCAAGGCAACTGGCTTAAATACAATAAGCAATTTCTCATTGCTTTCATGGCACTACCCAGACGATTACCTGGTTGGATCAATATTCATGACAGCCCTTTCCTATCTCCCTAGAGTTAGCTCTGAACTGCCCCTCTCAGGTTCATCTGTCACCCACATGGCATCAGGCTATTCCCTCAATCTGTATTAATCTGAACCTCATCCTAGCTCTATTCTATCTGGTCATTTTTCATGTTTCATATGAAATCTTATATATAACTTGATTTGCATCTTTTGCAACATCCCAAATCTAGTCCAGATGCATCTGTTGCATGTACTCTAAGCTTTACCCTTCCTCTTAGCTGTAGCTTTATGAAGGCTGAGGTACACTGTTTTTTACCACTATTCCAGAAAACAGTACATAGGAGCAATTTGATACACACATGGAAAGATGAAAGGAAGAACTGAAGAGATAAATGGTATGTGGAAGGAAAGGGGGAAACTTTTTAATGCAGACACTCAAGGGGAACCTCAGTAGTTTCTGAATTATTTCTAAAATATTTAAATTGATAGGTTGGGAATTTCAGAAGACAGACTGAAGAATTATGTTAAACTTTAACACAAAATATTGGGACATATGTTCACTAACATAGGTAAAGACTTTTTAGACTAAGTTTTGTGGAAAAATTATTAAAAATAGAATACTCTGACAAACTTTCTCATGGTACATTAAAATTCAACAATGTGAAAAATTCATTAAAACTAAAGTGACTTTTAGCATTGAAATTGATATTACATATTCAGTTAATTATAGATTTCATTTTGGTTGAGGGAATTTGTAATCAAACTGAATAATTTAATGAAGTAACCATATGCATCTGTTTGCTTTGCATTCCTAATGTAACAATCCTAATTTTATTAGTTTCTAACCTATCAATGATATTATTTAAATATATCTAACAATTTAAATGTAGTATGCATTTTATGTAAATTCATTTAAAAGTATCTACATATAATGAATACATAAACACATACACACACAGATTATATATCCATGATCACGTGTGCTTTCCTGCATTCTTGGAAACCTTCCCTGTTCATAATGCTCTACTTACATACTCCTGCCTGTGTACCCAGTTGTACACACAAACGGCAAACACAAAACAACAATCAACTTCATTTTAATGAAAGTGTTTGTAAACAAAGTGGAATTTACTGAGGTTTTAGCAAGGGAGATAGAGTGGATTTACACACTATCAGTTTTATTCTTCCCCAAAGACAACTCCTATGCCATCACTCATTAGGATTCCCCTTCTCTTTAGCTCTTTTTCATTATTTATTTTTACCAAGATTTTATAATTAAACATTTTACAAAAGAATAATCTTTACTACACTAACATCCTAATATTTTGTGAGAATACTTAATCTTCACTACGTATTGTGTGCTGATATTTCCTATTCTATATCCTTCTACTTCATTATTTTACTGACATATTGCTGTCCAATAATTGGTTTCATGACTCACTAATAAGATGTATTTGCAGTATGAATGTCATCACACCAGACTCTCCCACAGATTGACCATTGTAATTCCTGTTTCATTCCCTCTTGTTTATCAGAACTGCACTCTTTTCATCAAACTGTGACATGAATTGTACCTGAGACACCAAAGTCTTGTTCTCACCCCCTGGTGGCTTTATCAAAGCCTCTGTTCAATACACTTACAAAGCTTTCTCACACCAGCTGCTAGGAAGATAACATTCCCTTTATCCTCACACAGTTAAAATATTCCCATGGGCAGCAACTTAGCTAATAAAACGCTTTCTACTAAAAAAGTATTTCAAATCCATCCACCCAGATCCTGATTTGAAAGCTATTTTGTAAGGCAGATGTATTCGATCATATCACTTCAAACTCTAAATGAGAAACGAGTGCAAGAAAAATCTAAAGCTTTTAAAAATAGCCAGAGTTTGAGCAATCAAGGGATACAGAGAAAAATGGAGTAAAAAAAAAATCTTTTCTAAAACATAATGCAATTCAGCTCTTCCAACATGGAGAAATCAAGCAAATCATGGGTAGGTGGCTCCAAATCTTTCCACTCATGAAATAAGAAAATAGATTTAAATGTGGTACAGCCATGAAATTATCTTTATAATTATTTTGTAGAAAGATATGCCAAAAACCTTATGAGGAGTGAGAAGCATGTCTCCTTCCCTCAATTTCCTTATATTAAAATAGTAAATATTCCTACTGATCCTCCAGAAACTGATACACAACATCACAGCCAAAGCAGAATGTTACATCTGGAATTGTGAATGTATTCAGAGATGCTGACATGTACAGACAAATATAGTCTACCACCTATGTAATTAAAGCAGCAAATATCTGTTTAATTACAACAGGATCTGGATCCTTTCACGTTCATTCTTTTGATTTATTCATATGTTTTATTCAGTGAGGAACTAATTTATTTATGCTTGTTCTTTTGATACTAACTGACTTTGTCAGAATCTTGCAAGCACACCATTGATTTTTACATCATTTATGATTTTGCAAAATCTCCTCCGTAAAAACTCAGTATTCAAGAATCAATGGCATGACCCTTGTTTGAAAGAATATATTTATTCCCAATATTCTGAATTGTAGTTTATGTTTGTAAATGACATTATGCTTCAAAAATAATTTTTACTCACACACAAAGCAGTCCATCTCTATAATTACCTATGAAGTTCATCTAGGGCATTGCAAGGACTATGAAAGAAGTACATGAACTGAGTCTAATTCTCAGGACCTCAGAATTTCCCTAAAGATAAACTCTAATTATCAGAACCATAAAATGGTGTTAAGCTTCCCATGACCTTAGTATCTCTTCATCTCTCCACTGCAATGAGAAATGATTTTGCTTTGGTGCAAAAGAGATCAAGTTGTGAAGCGATTCCCCACCACACACTGTCTGGAGTGCCTTGACAAATCACAGACTTCTCCACCCCAAAATTGTAGATGATAATGTGATCTGACTCACAGTATTATTACTATGAATAATAAGAAGTATTGCAATGAAATAACATGCATAGCAAAATATGTAGCAAAATGTTTAGGATAAAATAATTTGCTATTATAATACAGTCTAACCGCCTTTAAAAAGCTATTCTTCCTTCAAAGTTAAGCTTTAAAGTCATGTTCTCTGGGAGGTCTCCATTTTGCAGATATTAAACTATCTTTGTACCTGTTATGGAATGGAGACAGTTTGCTCTGAAGAAGCTAATGTGGTGGAGGCTAGGTCCTAGCATGGCAAAGTTAGTGGTGGGACCTTTAGAGGTGGGGCCTAGTAGAACTGGGTAAGTGTCTTACTTCCTTTCTTGCCATGGGATCTGTTGCACCTGCTTCTGTCATCACCACGACATTCACCATGAGGCCTTGACCAGAACCAGATACCAGCCCCATGCTCTTGACTTTCCAGAATTGTGAACTAAATAAACTTCTTTCCTGAATTACCCAGCCTGAAGTATCATTATAGCAACACAAAATGGAAAAAGACACGCTGCAAATATATTTAACCTGTGTCTATTATAATTTCATTCGTATTAATGATTAAGAATATATGTATTGCTTCATATAGACTATTGGTCCTTGAATGAATAAACTGTATCTTGGAAAATGTTTCAGTTTCATCCCCTACCACAGTGGTTGGGCCATAGTGGGCATCCATATTCCCCTCCAGATTGAATAAATTAATGAACTCTATTGTTGAGATGATCTACTTCCATAAGTTATATGAGAATACAATAACATTAATGACCTTTCCTGACAGATCATGTCATTATCTAGTTCCATTACATTATCTAGTTACATTGCGTTACATTACATTACTGATTTTCAGTCCCTAGAGTTGGTAATGTTTACCTAAAAAAGAGATAAAGAAAAGTTTAAAGCAGAAAGGTATTAGTGCATTGTTCATATGGACAAACTGAGTATGCTAAAATAAGACTTACATTCCATTATATTACATTATCCTCAGATAAATGCCTACCACCATTAAAAATTAAGAGCTTTATTATATATCTGTTAATGATGAGGAATCATGATTCTATCTGTAAAAAAAGTGATGTGATCAGTTGAGAAAGATGCACTAAGAATGCTTATGAAGTATTGTACCACACTACCAACTTGAATCTGAAATCTAAAAATGAGATTACCTGAAGCTTACTGGTATTGTGACACAAAGGAAATGTTCATATAACTTAGTCATCAGTTTATAGTTTACAACTATAAGTTCTTGTAATTATGACACAAAGTTAACTTTTTCATGACTGCAAAGGCTCATCTTGTTATTTTAGCTGTTAAATCAGGAGACATTTGGGGCTGGTGGTGTGGCATACCTAATAAAGCTACTGCCTGCAGTGCTGGCATCCCATATCGATGCTGGTTCAAGTACCAGCTGCTCCACTTATAATACAGCCCTCTGATGTGGCCTGGGAAAGCAGTGGAAGATGACCCAACCCCTTGGGCTCCTGCACCAACATGGAAGCCCTGGAAGAGGCTCCTTGCTCCTGTCTTCAGATCAAAACAACTGTGGCCACTGCAGCCATCTAGGGAGTGAACCAGCCAATGGAAGACTTTCTTTTTCTCTCTCTGCCCATGCCTCTCTGAAACTCTGCCTTTCAAATAAATATCAAATAAATTTTAAAAAATTGGAAGTCATCAATTCATTTTGAATTTAAATAGTTGTCAAATGAGAGTCATACTAAATCATCAAAGTCTTCAACAACAAAATATTCCAAAGAAACCTTGTCTCATGAAGTCAACATGCCAACCAAAATCACTGCTCTCTGGGTGATAATTGGTAAACAAATAAACTACATGTAGGTAGTAGCTACACTACAGATTTTCTACAAGAACATACACAAAGATTAGCTTGTTGTAGACTTCTATGTGTCACAATGAATGAGAGATTTCTGATACTTTCTTTTTGCTCCTTACTTCACTGGATCATGGTTTATTCATACTCTTTAAATATAAGAACCCCATCATTAGGTAGCGACATATTTTTATCTTCTTAACTGAAAAATAAACCATATGGCTCCCCTAGTTGTGTTCATTTTTGGTAACCAGTGTCCAACATAGGACCTGCATATGATAACAAATCCTTGATACTTGATTATGGTTCATAATATTTAGGCTTTGCCAGCACCAAGTCTTCTCTATCTTCACATGCTTATAGGATCTAGGAAGGTACTTTAAAAACAAATAGTGACTGGCCATTTGTCTTTGTACCATCTTGCTCAGAAAACAGGTGGCCTCCAGCAGGGGGTACTTAGTTGGGAAAAGTTCCTTAAAAGATTTTGCTGCCAATGAAATGCCCTCAATTATTTATTGAGTGATAACTTGACCTAAGTATGTGAAGCAGCTCAAGAGAGTACACAGTGACTTTGCTGTGAATATTCTGCAGTTTAAAGAAACACATATTTCTATATTAAATGTTGTGCTTTCCAGCCACAGTTTCAGTTAGTTCCAGCTTCTGCTACACTGCTAAAGTGTGTACTCTGCTTCAATCAACTTCTCTAAGAGAAGTAGTCAGCTGAGGAATATCTTTTTGCAGGAGGCCAGGGAAGACTGAACTTTAGATCAAGCTGTTGACATGGCAACAAAAGCACTCGCCATTCAAGGGATGACAACGCAGACCAGATGATTTTAAGTGGCATTTTTGAGATGGCAATGTTTGATACCATTGCCATAGAAGCATTCCACTCTGTTTCTCTGTCACTAAATTAACCACATTATGGTTATAAACAACTGGATACAGGTTTATTGAAAATCCAATTTAAAATTAAAGGAAAAAGTATTGACATTCTTAGTGGTGGAATGACTGATTTTCAGTTCCTAGAATTGGTAATGTTTACCTAAAAAGAGATAAAGAAAACTTTAAAGCAGAAGGATATTAGTGCATTGCTCATATGGACAAACTAAATATGCTAAAATAAGACTTACAGAACAGTATAAGAATACATTTGTTTCATAATATACAGTAACATTGATAATGGTAGAATTTGGATTTTGTAATTTTTTAAATGGTAAAACACATGTTTTAAAAATATCAGTAATAGTAACTGATATTTGTTTTAAAGTCACTGCTGATTCTACAACATCATTCACATAGATTTCTTGCTTGATAAAAAGACACATTTTGAGGGATCAGTAATACATCTGTACATTAGAGGAATGCTGCAGAAAAAAATACAAAAATGGGGACAGAAAATAATTGAGAAAAAAGAGATGAGTCAGATAGAGAAGATATACAGAGAAAATGGCATAGATGAAAAACTAAATATTTGCTTGAACATACTAGGACGAGCTGCCATTAAGAGACCAAATCAGAAGACTTTGAGATCTCTTCACATTCTTAAAATGAAACTAAACTTCTTAAGAGTCATGTTTATGAACATCTTATGCTTGCCTTCTGGAAAGCCAGGCAGCTAGATACAGGCAGTAATGATTTGAATGAACATCAAGGGAAAGAGTAACGATTATTGAATAAAAACTCTGATAAAGCCAGACCATGGAAAAATCAAATAGCGGCACCATTAAATGGAACGATTTTAGTCTAAATTCTTTATAGGAGGGAGTTCTGGTTTACCAGAATCAGAATACCTTGTCAGGGCAGGGTAGATCACAGACAGCCCCTTTAGTATGTTCCCTGTGTCAGTTCCTTGAATCACCTCCTACAACCTCTTTAATAAAGTCTATCTCGTCTTGTCACTATTTCTGTTGAACATCATGTTCACCATTGCCTTTCTCGCTCTCTTGCATGTGCTCTGCCTCTTGATAAGACTGTACCCTAACCAACTCTCTCTCTAGTAAAGTCCTACCCATTTTTCTTGTTTTTTTTTAATTTATCTGAAAGACAGAGTTTTAGAAAGAAGTACACACACACACAGAAAGAGAGAGAGAGAGAGAGAGAGAGAGAGGCAGGCTGGGGCTTTAACTCACTGAGCCACAGCACCGGCCCCAGTCTTACCAATTTTTAAAAAACAAGATCTCATTTCACCCTCTCTAAGAAGGCTTCTTTTCTATATATTCAAAAAACTTAATTCTTCCTTTATTGTTTTCCCATAGTATTTCGGATATGATTCTATTACCTTAGTTGTTAAATTGCAGCATAATTATTTTCCCTAGCATACTCCTACCCCCTACCTCATTGTGAGTTCTCTGAGGACAATATCCACATCTCTTTCTCTAAGTTCTGTACATGGTTGTGAAATGAAAGAAAGGACAGAATAAGGTGTGAATATTAAATTCCAGAAGTATCCAAATATGCTATCCTTGGAATTAACACCAACCATGCACTGTGAGTGCATATTCTGTTTACCTGGTGTGACTCAAGGTCCAGCTCAATCCCCAGACTTCCTGGATATTTCTTCCCTGACCTGAACTTCCTGGATGTTTTCATGAAGGCTTCAATTGCTTCCTCAGTCTCATTTCTGAACACTCTACACCTCTTCTTAAATTTTATGTCTCGATTTGTAATCAGGAATTGGGAGAAACGGTAAGGAATCCAGTCCAGATATCCCAATAGGCACAAGAGCGTCTTAAGCTGCATTTTAATTACAAGGCCAACCATTTACCCCTATAAACCAAATCTTTGCAATCAATCTCTTAGTATGTATGATTCTGTTTGTCTGGTTGAGTCGTGACTGATATCCTTGTTATTCTCTGGGTATTCTTGTTCCCAGGAGATAGGATAAGTGGAATGTAAAAATGAAACTAGATTTAAAAAAGACTGTATAATCAATATTTGGGAAAAATTAAAATTAAAATGCTGTTAGTCTTTAGCTTAATATAATTTATTATCTGAGATATTAGCTTGTAAAGAGGTAAGTTTAGTAATGGATTTTTGAAACATATAATTTAAGTTGTTTGACAGAAGTTTGTAAATTATTTCTCAAATAAAATCTTAGATTCTCTTCTAGCCACATGACACATTACACATCCATTAAACAGAACTGCAAATGAATATCATATAATAAAAATCTTCTGATAATCAAATTAATTTTAGTTTATAATATTTTAGCCTGGCTAAATATCAGAATGCTTCCATCTAAGAGACCCAAGAAAAATATCACTCACTAAAAATTTATGTGTTTTATCTTATAATACAAATTGTCTATTTGCTATAGCAGGTGGTAAAAAATTACATTGTCTTGACTTCCCTTTGCTTTCCTGCTATCATCAAAGGTTGGGTTGTCTTTTGAAGTTTCATTGGAAATAGGTCACAAAATACTAATGATCAAATGTCAGAATTGTCAACTTCTGGGGATTAGGGCAAGATGGCGGAATAGGAAGGGAGCACACTGATAGTCCGGGGAGAGACAGTTTAATAAAAGTGGAGATACTGCAGGTTCAAGGAAGAGTAGGGGAAGAAACAGCAGAGGAGACTCTTCCAGAACTAGTGATTCACAGTGGACCTTTGAGGAGAGCGTGGGAGCCCGCAGTTCGGGACACCAGCGGCAGACTCAACGCACCAGCGCTGGAACGCCAGGTGAGCAGAACATCAATAGCCCGAGACACCAGCAGGGAAGCGGAAAGAGGAGACTAGAGCGAACAAGGCTTGAAACCCTGTGGGGAAAAGTTCACCAGGCTAACTAGAAGAGAGAGAGAAAGAAAAAAGTAACCGATACGGACACGGGTTTATCTCTCTCCGCCCACCTCTCAAAGGTGAGCAAGACAAAGAGCAGGTGCCATTTTGGACATACGTCATAAGAAGGGCAACCTCAGGTCTGCACCGGCCCTGAGCCTAGCAGAAAAACCTGACTCTGGGCGTGGGGGTGAAATAACAGGAGATTAGAACCTAATGAATGTGTGGTGCTAATGAAATGAGACTGTGAAAAAAGAGACGGTTGGGGAGAGAACTCACGGAATTCACCACGTGAGTACACTCCAGAGACGCTATAGTTCAGTAGCCTTGGCAGCCCAGTGGGAGACTACAGGAGAATCTCAGCCCACACTAAGGGCCGCAAAGATTCCTTCTCTGGTCCTTGGGAAACAGCTTCTGATCTCTGGCTCCTGTGGGTATATCATTCGCCTGCTAACCACCCCCAATTCCATTCAGCTGTGTGGAATTACGTCCCTTTTGAACCAAAAAAAAAAAATAAATAAATCACAGAGAGAGATTTACCACGCCTAACCTGGGAGTGTCTCCTTTGACCCACCCTCAACCCTGAGGAACCAGAGCTCTCAGGCCACACCCATCTCAAGCCTCTAAGGCTCCATCAAAAGCAGACAGTCCACTTAATCTAGAGTCATAGTATAACAAGAAAAAAACACCACAGTAAAGAAACCAATATGCCAAACAACAAACGCAAAAACAAGGAAGACACTATGGCATCCCCAAATGAAAAAGACACCCCAATTCAAGATTATGAAGATGATGAGATAGAAGAGATGCAAGAAGCAGATCTCAAAAGATTGATAAGAACACTAAGAAGTACTCAAAAACAAATTCTTGAACTACAGAAATCCTTAATGGACAAGGTAGAAAATCTCTCTCGTGAAAATGAAATATTAAGGAGAAATCAAGCTGAAATGAAACAACTAGTAGAATATGAAACTGTGATAGTGACGAGAAATCATAATTAAGTGAAGAATTCAATAGATCAAATGAAAAACACATTAGAGAGCCTTACAAACAGAATGGGTGAGGCAGAAGAGAGAATATCGGACTTAGAAGACAGAGCACAGGAAACTATACAGTCAAACCAAAGACAAGAAGAGGAAATTAGAAATCTAAAAAATATTGTTGGGAATCTACAGGATACTATTAAAAAACCCAACATTCGAGTTCTAGGAGTTCCTGAAGGCATGGAGAGGGAGAAAGGATTAGAAGGCCTTTTTAGTGAGATAATAGCAGAAAATTTCCCAGTTTTGGAGAAGGACAGAGACATCCTAGTACAGGAAGCTCATAGAACCCCCAATAAACATGACCAAAAGAGATCCTCATCACGACACATTGTAATTAAACTCACCACAGTGAAACAGAAAGAAAAGATCCTAAAATGTGCAAGAGAGAAACGTCAGATTACTCTCAGAGGATCTCCAATTAGATTCACAGCAGACTTCTCATCAGAAACCCTACAAGCTAGAAGGGAATGGCGAGACATAGTCCAGGTACTAAGAGAGAAAAACTGCCAGCCCAGAATATTATATCCTGCAAAGCTCTCATTTATGAATGAAGGTGAAATAAAGACCTTTCACTGCAAAAAGAAATTGAAAGAATTTGTTGCCACTCGTCCAGCCCTGCAAAAGATACTTAAAGATGTGTTACACACAGAAACACAGAAACACGGCCATCAACATGAAAGTAGGTAAACGAAGGGAACCTCACAGCAAAAGATCACAGGGAATTCAAAGCATACATTTGGATAAAGAAATTATGGGACATGTACTCTATAGAATACTATACAGCAGTCAAAAACAATGAAATCTGGTCATTTGCAACAAGATGGAGGAATCTGGAAAACATCATTCTGAGTGAATGAAGCCAGTCCCAAAGGGACAAATATCATATGTTCTCCCTGATCAGTGACAACTAATTGAGCACCAAAGGGGAAACCTGTTGAAGTGAAATGGACACTATGAGAAACAGTAACTTGATCAGCTCTTGTGCTGACTGTTGCTGTACAATGTATTACTTTATCCATTTTAGTTTTTTTTTTATTCTAGTAATATTGGTTGAACTCTGTAATTAACAAACAATTATTCTTAGGTGTTCAAATTTTAACTGAAAAGTGATCCCTGTTAAATATAAGAGTAGGAATAAGAGAGGGAGGAGATGTACAATTTGGGACATGCTCAATCGGAACTGCCCCAAATGATGGAGTTAGAATTGTGCCAGGGGATTCCAATACAATCCCATCAAGGTGGCATGTACCAAGGCCATCTCACTAGTCCAAGTGATCAATTTCAGTTCACAATTGATCACACTGATAGGTCTAAGAGTCAAAGGGATCACACAAACAAGACTAGTGTTTGCTAATACTAACTGATAGAATCAAAAACGGAGAGAATGATCCAACATGGGAAGCGAGACACACAGCAGACTCATAGAATGGCAGATGTCCTAAATAGCACTCTGGCCTCAGAATCAGCCCTTAAGGCATTCAGATCTGGCTCAAGAGCCCATGAGAATATTTTATGCATGGAAAGCCAAGACACTGTGGCAAAAAAAAAGAAGACCTAAATGAAAGATTTCTGTGAGTGAGATCCCAGTGGAACGAATGGGGCCATCAAAGAAGGAGGTACCTTTCTCTGAAGGGAGGAGAGAACCTCCACTTTGACTATGACCCTGTTGGAATAAGATTGAAGTCAGCAAACCCTAAAGGCTTCCATAGCCTTGGCAACTCATGACTAGACCCTAGGGAGATTCCTGACGCCATAAACAAGAGTGTCAAATTGTTAAATCAACTTCAGGAGTCACTGTGTACTTACGTCTCATGTGGGATCTGTCCTTAATGTGTTGTCCAATGTGAAGTAATGCTATAACTAGTACTGAAACAGTATTTTTACACTTTGCGTTTCTGTGAGGGTGCAAACTGATGAAATCTTTACTTAGTATATACTGAATCAATCTTCTGTATATAAATATAATTAAAACTGAAAAAAAATCTTGGTGTTAAATTGGAAATTGCATAGAAAATTAATCAATTTAAAAAAATATATCATGTAGAATCTCTGTCCTTAATGTGCTATACATTGTGATTTAATGCTATAACTAGTACTCCAACAGTATTTTTCACTTTGTATTGCTATGTGAGGGCAAACTGTTGAAATCTTTACTTAATATATACTAAACTGATCTTCTGTATATAAAGAGAATTGAAAATGAACCTTGATGTGAATGCAAGGGGAGAGGGAGTGGGAAAGGGGAGGGTTGCGGGTGGGAGGGAAGTTGAGGGGGGGGGAAGCCATTGTAATCTATAAGCTGTATTTTGGAAATTTATATTCTTTAAATAAAAGCATTATAAAAAAAAGAATTGTCAACTTCTGCTAAGAGATTGGATAAAAACTCTCTGGACCAAAAACAAATTCAATACTCATTAGTTTCACAGAACTCTAGGAATCCCGGATTTTAGAAAAAAAAATGCTCTAACAACGTTGAACAATAGCTTTCCCCCTGACTTCCTCTACATAACTCAAACAGAAAGCAATACTGGTAGAAACCATAAGAGTCAAGGGAGTTGCAAGCAGGAAGATGGTTGAGTAGGTTATAATTACTTTATATTGAGAAGTTTTCTCTGAAAGGGTCACATCAAAAGGGTGTTGTATATCAGGCACTTTCTTTCAACCCAAGTGCTTAACTATTGTGAGATTCAAAAGGTTCTTTCCCATTCCTGCTAGGAATCTCTATTGTTCTGCACACACATGCCTGCATATGTGCTGCAGGAGAGAGACATGGTTCTCAATGTCATGTAAGCAACCCCTGTATTACAGAGACCGCTGTGAAATGGGTCTCCTTTATTCTAGGGAATGATCTATTCAGAATAAGGAATTGGTAAGTGAATGGGCCCTTCTCAATTACTTTTCTAACACTAGGGTAGGAGGTGGACTCAAGACATTTACGAAAAGAATGTCAACTTTCACGACAGCACGAAAGCAGGCTCCTGGGGCTTGTACTGACTTTTTCTTCCTTCCTCTGCCCACCATTAATCGCATCCTTGACTCTGCCACACCTACTCATATCCTGGCCACTTCTTAGTGTCGTCTGAACAAAGGAGCTACAGCTTTTTTGCCAAATCTGGTCCCAGCACTGAATCATCTATGTTACTACCATGTGGTACAATAAAGAAATCACAGGATGTGGAATTATTGCTATTATTTACATTATAATCTTATAGCATCTTTTAGTGTGTCTGCTTCATACTGTGTTAAGCACTTAACATTTATTTTCTGCTTTAATACTATAGCAACATTGTAGATTTTGGTTATTATTTTTTTTACTTCATGGATTTCATAGAACTCTGCAGATACAGATTTTAGAACACATATTTAGCAGCTGTGAAATTGTTGGGCAAATTGCAAAGCTTCCATGACTTGGTTTTCTGCCTTCTGCCCCTTAAGGCTATACTTCTCAGCTCATTCCTTTAGATTTCTCTCTTCTTCTCCAAACATGTCAGCTTAATCTGCTCTAGATAATTGTAAATTCTGAAAGTATAAGATCCAAGAATATCCCTATGATTTACAGCTGAAAATGTAATAGTTTGTAGTTCTACCACAAACCTTCATCTTAAAACAACAGTTCCTCCAAAAAATATAGCATGGTTGTTCCTTGCATGTATTCACATTGTGAAAAATGGCAGTTTGCTTTCTAAGATTCTCTTCCATTTAAAATGCAATTGTAGAGGCCAGTGCTGTGGCATAGCAGGTAAAGCTGCCCTGCAGTGCTGGCATCCCATATGGGCACTGGTTCAAGTTCCGGATGCTCCACTTCCGATCCAGCTCTCTGCTGTGGCCTAGGAAAGCAGTGGAAGATGGCCCAAGTCCTTGGGCCCCTGCACCCACGTGGGAGACCCAGAAGAAGCTCCTGCCTCCTGGCTTCAGATTGGCATAACTCCAGCTATTGTAGCCAATTGGGGAGTGAACCAGTAGATAGAAGACCTCTCTCTCTCTCTCTTTCTCTCTCTCTTTCTCTCTCTGCCTCTCCTGCTCTCTGTTTGTAATTCTGACTTTCAAATAAATAAATAAATCTTAGATAATGCAATTGTAATATCACCAAATTTCTTAAGGGCATTAATATCCACCAAGTTAAAAGACTGACTTCAACCCACACAATCATCCCTACATACTTTCCCTGTATCTTAATATTTTAAAAAATGTTTTGAAAGTAAAATCTCACCTATTTATCAACAATACCAAGGTAAAGTGAACAAGTGAATTCAAAATAATAATATAAATTGGATTTATAATGTAAATGAACAAAATCCTAATTAACCAATATTCACATATCAATGATAATGCCTTATTCACTTCAAAGTTTCTCTTCCTTGAATGAAATAGACCCTTCCATCCCAAGGCATCATTTTATTGAGCGTAATTTACCTCAATCCATTTTTTATGAATCTTCTAAATCTGTATTTTCCCTTTAAAATCCATTTAGTAGAATAAAGAATATTTCAAATGCATGGTGCCATGCTCTATGAGCGCTTTTTGTAGTGTTCCATTTCTTCTTGTTTCTACAAAATCACGTTTAAAGTACAAAAGAACTGAATGAAATCAGAATGGAAAAAGTTGACAAATTTTACCAACCTTCACCTACTTAATCAAAATGTCCCAGATCTTTAAATCACTTTGGAATCAAGTTAATTGCACTCTCTAGGACAAATGATCCCAAGTGAATGATTTTCTATTCCTGCCTCACTGACTCTTAACCTAAGATTTAGAACATTTGCTCAACCTTTCTAAAAATAAAATTATCTGTTAATACAATACGGTCACAGAAATGAACATTGGAGTGGAATGTAAAGTATTAAGATTTGAATTCTTGGTTAAATTGTAGTTTGTTAATCTTGGATAAATGAAGTGACTTTTTAAAAAAAAAGATTACATTTTATTTATTTGAAAGGTAACGTTACAGAAAGAGCAGGAGAGACAAAAGGAAGAAAGATCCTCTATCTACTGGTTCACTCCCTAAAAGGCCTCAACAGCCCAGACTGGGACAGACTGAAGCCAGGAGTCCGTAGCTTCTTCTGGGTCTGCCACATGGGTGCAGGTGCCCGAGCACTTGGGCCATCTTAGTGGCTTTTCTCAGGCAATTAGCAGAGAGCTGGATCAGAAGTAGAACAGCCAGAACTCGAAGTGGCACACATATAGGATGCCAGCATTGCAGGCAGAAGCTTAAATATTTTGCCACACTTTGGACCCCCCATAACTTGAATGTTTATTCTTTCTATATAATATCAATAATGCCACACTTTGGACCCCCCATAACTTGAATGTTTATTCTTTGTATATAATATCAATAATTGAATATGGGGTTTCTGTCAGAAATAGAATACTGAGTATGAAAATATTTTATGAATATAAATAAATTATAAATATATAAAGGGTAGCAATGCTATTAAGATTTTTGCTCACAGATGATACTTTTATATTATTTTATGGCCTTTCAAAATTGCATGCTTTTTAAGATGTATTTTATTATTTTAATTGACAGAGTGACAGAAAAAGGGAGAGGTACAGAGAGAATGAGGTCTTTCATCTGCTGGTTCACTCCCCAAATAGCCATAAACAGCTGGAGCCAGGATCCTGGAATTCCATCTGGATCTCCCATCTGAGTAACAGGGACACATTAGCAGAGAGCAGAATCAGAAGTGGAGTATCCTGAACTCAAACTGGCACCCCACTATTAGATGCTGGCATTGTAGGTGGGAGCTTAACCTGCTAGCCCCAATGCCTCCCCCCTAAAACTTCATTGATTTAGCCAAGTCATCTTTGGATTAAAAAAATAAACTACACTGTTCATAATTACTGGCATTCATAAAAATATAAAATTTAAGATGAAAATTCATTTGAACTGAAGATCTGGAGACTATTTAAAATTATAACACAAAATAAATTACTGTGATTGAAAAAATAATGCCAGTTATTCATCTTTTTCTAGGGAGAAATACATATGGATGCCGATATAAATTTAGATACATATCTGAAGTAAAAAGATAAAAGTCCTATCAACTCCCAAATACATAACAATAACAATGAAACCCCCAATCAATTTTTACCCCAAAATGATTAGAAAGAAGAAAGACTGGCAAGGACCAGAAACGAAATCACGAATTCTTTAGATAATGTGTTTATTAGCCAGGTAGAGGGGAAGGGGAGAATATTTAGAGAATGCTAGTCTTGTTAATACTGTTCATCCATGTGATTAATCAATGCCATCTGTTTACTCATGACTTAAAAATTGTGACATGAAATATAACTCTAAAAAGTTAATTCTTTATGATTTCAAAATAGAGAGCAAGCCTTTTATTTATAGCCCCCACACAGAAGCATACAATATTTTTCAAATAGCAACTCTATGTGCTCATGCTAAATAAAAGTTGAAAAATATTTAAGAATCATATTTTGAAGGAATGTCTTGGTCTTAACCTTCTGGAATCACCAAAGAGAACCATAAAGTCACTTGACAAAGTAGTTTACTGTTACTGCACTTGCATTATCTGAAACTGTGGCCCCACAGGACTGATGTTCTTCTACTTTATTCAAACCTCAACTGCCTTTAAGCTTGTACAGATGAAGCCTGAAGACAGTGAATTAGGAAAACCTTTAAGAAAAATACAAAAGTCACAGAAATATGGAAGGCAACGTGAGGGCTGACTCCAAAGGTGAGAAAGACATCTTCAGAGACAGGGAAAAGGAAGGAAAAGTCATCATAAGAAGCTGATTTAAATAAAAGTGCTTTACTGTTGTATTGATATCTAGTATATGCCAAAGACTGTGCATTATAGGTAACACATGAAATAACTACTCGGGGAAAATATTATATACTCCACTATGTAAATAAGTACCCAAGCTTAAACAATACGCAATAAACAACTTGTCATCGTCCCACAGTCACTAAGCATTTGGACTAAGGTTCAACTGAATGTCTACCTGACCTCAAATGCTCTGTTTCTTCCCCTCTCACGAAAACAAGTTGCCTCTCAGTATTTGTAGTTGCCTTTCTATTTTGACTAGATGGGGATTTGGTGGTGCTATGATCAAATATCTAAGAGCATTTATATATTATCCTGTCCTTCATTCCTTCTCTGTGCATGAACAGGAATTGAGATAATACTTAACTAATAACTATACAGGAACCTAGCATAGAGCTCTGACAAAGGATTATTTAAAAGACCAAACCACTTCCAAGTCAGTGTCTCGTAGGGCCAACAGGATCAAGTATGCTTAAATGAGAAGGGAAGGAGGAAGTGAGATGGAGAGGCACAGATGAAAGAACAGAAGGAGGGAGGGAGGAAGGGAGGGAATAAAGTTCCAAAGTTGTCTGAGATGGTATGCCCATCCAGCCACATGCAATCAGGGAAGGACTAAATATGCATGACCTCATACCTTTTATGGAGAAGTAACCCTGCTCCTTGATAGTGTCAAGATCCCAGGTCTGGAATAGCAACTCCTCTTCCCCTTCAGTGTGAACAAAGTAACAGACTAGAAGTTGGACTGGTCTGGGACACAGGCATAAAAATGCCATTCTCTATCAGGTGTTTATTGTAGGCTTTGTCTTCCCAAGAGTGGTATTGGCGCTCCCTTCTGCTTCTCTGCCACTAACTCCTGATCATATCCCTGTTCCTTATACTTCACAGCAGAAAAAGGTCCCTAGTAAGAGTCCTAGAATGATAGGTACTAGAACGATTTTCATTCAGAGGATGTAGAAAACCATGTTAGCTGTCCTTTACGGGAGTCCCCTGTTCTTTTCCTCTTCTATGGCAAATGTAGGCTTGCTCCTTTCTTTCAATTCCTTCCATCTGGGATTCAAAGGACCCACATCCAACAGAGACTGGGGGAGGGAGGGCCTGATTGTTGCCCATATATCTACTTCTATGCCCGCCTCCCGGGGAGAGCACACCCACAGTTCTGCAGATGCCTGTATGGAACATGTGGGAAAAGGAGAATCAGATAAAGGGTCAAATATCAACAGGGGCAAAGTGAAGCTTCGCTCAGTTTGGCGACAATGCAAAGACTGTCCAAGGCTCTCAGTTTGCCTTTAGAGAACCTATGAAGTAAACTAAAAGTAGATCATTGTAAAAATTAGAGGAGGGAATAAGACAGGAAGGAAGAAAATGGATGGGAGTGTGGGTGGGAGGGAGGGTAAGGTGGGAAGTGTCACTATGTTCCTAAATCTATATATATGAAATACATAAAATTTGTATACCTTAAATAAAATTAAATGTAAAAATAATTTTCAAAAGAAGAGAAAAAAAGAAAAACACACTAGATGTATTAAGAAATAAAACTCTGAAAACTTCCAGATGATTCAAGATGGTTGTGGACATGGAAAGAGGTGATTAAGAGCCAAGGAGAGGGTAATAATGGTCTCATCTGATTTGACTGTATAAAAAGGGGGAATGTATTATACATACCATTTAATCATGTATGCTAATTGGAAAATGTATGTTTAAATATATTATTAAAGATATTAAAATTTTTAAAGGCAAAAGAAAAAAAGAAAAAGAAATCCTGAGTGCCCTTGAACAGGACTGAAAGAAAGGGCTGGGTTCAGTATAAAAGGATAAAAATGAAGAAATTAATGTGCAATTTATAAGTGTAGTTCTCTGAATTGTGTGTGTTGGCACTCAATTCCTCAGGGAGAAGGATATACAGCATTATTATAACAACTCAGGTCAGACTGACTTAACAGAAAACCAAAGCTTCAAAAATTTTCCATACAAGAATTCATTAACTTTCTGCAATTCTCAGCCCAATATTTCTATTCTTTCATCCTTTTGAATATTTCACTGTCCCATTGCTAGCCATTAAAAAATTTATCCTAAATATACACCCATCTGAAATATAAATACTAAGTTAAATGAATTCTCAGAAAAGAATGTAAAAAATAAGAAAAGTATAAAAAATTAAATCTGAAATATCACAAAAATGAATGAACTGCATGTTACAGATGAAGTTCTCCACATTAAGAATATTGTACACTATTGAAGCAGACCCACCGGGGATGATCTGGAGCACACCATCCAAACCACCTCATGGGATCCTATGAAATCACAAAAATATATAGAGTAGACAGAGCTCCCTGTCTGTAAATAATCTTGAGCACAGCTACAGGAGGTCTTTTCCAAATAAGAATGTGTGTTTAGAAAGTTAAGGGGAAGCATGCCTTGATTTAGCTGTGTTCACATGTACTTTGTTGCTAACTTTTAAAAGCTAAGGACATTAAGGCAAATGATCAATGCTTTGATCAATAAAAACCTCTGTACTAGAGCATTGCTCCCCATTGTCTTATTACAGACTCTGAAAGAGGAGCAGTATCTCGGCATTTTTTTTTTTGGTTTGTTCACACACACCATTAAGCAGTCCCAAAATAAAGGGCTGGAGAAGTCCCTGATAACCCACCTTATAAATTAGCACATGCATAATGCCAAAGAGAGGACTATCAGCTCATCAGCTCCACAGTATCTAGTTATCACTTCTTTGAAAGCTGTAGGTGCATGCAATTAACACTCAATAAGAACATTATTCAAAAATAACACATCATCTACATGTGTTAAAGAACAAGGGAATTCATTCTAATAAAAAGTTTGGTATAAATGATGACTTGGAGAAAAGATTGTTTTACTATCTAAATGCAAGATAAAGTAACAAAAGGTAACAGTGAAAACTGTCCAACATCCAAAACTTTGAGAATTTGGATAAGATATTCATTTTTTTCAACATTATTTTCTGGTTTTCTGTTCTCTGTGGAATTAAAATTTAGGATACAGACTAAAGCTTCAGTGCCCCCCCCCCACACACACAGGCAGAGTGGACAGTGAGAGATGGAGAAAAAGGTCTTCTTTTTTTTTTCTGTTGGTTCACCCCCCAATGGCAATTGCAGCCAGCACCACCATGCTGATCCAAAGCCAGGAGCCAGGTACTTGTCCTAGTCTCCTATGCAGGTGCAGGGCCCAAGGACTTGGACCATCCTCCATTGCACTCCCCGGGCCAAAACAGAGAGCTGGACAGGAAGAGGAGTGACCAGAACAGAATCCAGCGCCCCAGCTGGGACTAGAACCCAGTGTGCCAGCGCCATAGGCAGAGGATTAGCCTATTGAGCCATAGCACTGGCCAAGCTTCAGAGTTTTAAAAAGTCTTAAAGAACAAATAAAAATGCCTCTCAACACTTACTCCTCATGTAGAATCTCTGTCCTTAATGTGTTGTTCAATGTGAATTAATGCTATAACTAGTACTCAAACAGTATTTTACCCTTTATGTTTCTGTGTGCATGCAAACTGTTGAAATCTTTACTTAATATATACTAAATTGATCTTCTGTCTATAAAGATAATTGAAAATGAATCTTGATGTGAATGGAATGAGAGAGGGAGTGGGAAATAGGAGGGTCGTGGGTGGGAGGGAAGTTATGGGGGGGAGCCATTGTAATCCATAAGCTGTATTTTGGAAATTTATATTTACTAAATAAAAGTTAAAAAAAAGATGCCTCTTCATGTACTGTTCCTTATCAAAACAATCACCTAATCTTACCTGGAAACAAGTTTACGTGCCAGTAACCCCATGGACTCACAAGCTTGCTGTGGTAGATAAGGCTAACTATCTGTAAAAGAAATGAGCTCTCCCTCTTCCAGCATAAAGCATTCCCTGGCATGTGGCTCTCTATGCACAGTCTACACTTCCACAGCTCCTTGAACCATATACCTAAGTAGTTCTACTCACTGGGGTCTAAGAAGGAGAAATGGACATCACTGTGCACGTACTCCTCTACTTTCTTTGTCTGCTACCTGGAGGCATAAGATTCCAATATTCTGGTGGATGAGAAAGCAAAAAGATTTTTTAAAAAAATCAAATTCCCATAGGGAGTAGAACCCCATAAATACCAGAAATTTTCCTGCTTTAGACAAGGAAATAATCTCTTTGTATTAAACCACTATGATTCAGGGATTTACTTTTTTATAATAGCTAAAGTTACCCTACTGAACGAAATACAATAAACCAGAATAACTCAGGTTTTTGCATTTTGTTTTTTATTATTTGAGAGACAGTCAGTTTCCCTTCCACCAGTTCACTCCACAAAGGGCAGGGATCAGTCAGGCCAAAGCTAGGAATTGGGAACTCAGTCAAGGTTTCCCACACAGCTGGCAAGGACCCAATTATTTGAGTCATCATCACCTCCTCCCAGTATTTGCGTTAGTGGGAAGCTGGAGTCTGGAGCTGGAGCCAGAAATTAAACATAGGAACTCTAATATTGGATGTGGGCATCTTAACTACTAAGTTAAATGTCCCCTTCTTTTTTTTATTTTTTATTTTTGACAGGCAGAGTGGACAGTGAGAGAGAGAGACAGAGAGAAAGATCTTCCTTTTGCCATTGGTTCACCATCCAATGGCCATCACGGCCGGTGCCCTGCGGCCAGCGCAGCGTGCTGATCCAATGGCAAGAGCCAGATGCTTCTCCTGGTCTCCCATGGGGTGCAGGGCCCAAGGACCTAGGCCATCCTCCACTGCACTCCCTGGCCACAGCAGAGAGCTGGCCTGGAAGAGGGGTAACTGGGACAGAATCCGGCGCCCCGACCAGGACTAGAACCACGTGTGCCAGTGCCACAAGGCGGAGGATTAGCCTAGTGAGCCGCAGCACTGGCTCCATTTCTTATAATTGTTAAAAAATTATTAGTATAAGGAGAACAGATTTCATGCATTGCGTAGGTACAGTTCCAAGAAGATAAGCACACTTCCCTCACTCCTTTGTTCTTCCCATGCCGCTGCCTCCCTCCCTTCTCTTCATCGATTTATGCAAAGATATAATTTTAGTACATTGTATATTCACAGGCTTAATTTGCCACTAATCATAATATTCAACAAGTAAAATGTTTTTTCTTGAGTCTTCTATAGCTAACCAGGTACCTATCCATGGTCCTGAATCTAGGACTCTCCATCTAGAAACAAGAGCAGAAATTGATGCCTACAGAAAAAAATCATTGTCTGCAATTTAATAACTAGTGGGAGAGCAAGAAAAGTGATTTATCTCTCTTGATGATGTCAGCCTCACGAAGAACAAGAAATCTGGATTTCTTGTACATTTTGAAACCAGCTCAGGTTAATATAATGCATGCTCATGTCAATAACAATCATTAGAAACTCACATTGAGTTAAGAATTTTAGATAATATTTTATTCAGTTCAATTAAAAAAAAAACTTTCACTGAACTCTGAGTACTGGGTCTGTGTACGAATTTTCACTTTCTTAACTTACGTGATCTTCAAAGCAGTCCTGTTAGATATCAGAATAGCTGCTTTTTGCTGGTAAGACAGGAAGTAAAGTAACATGCTCAAGACACCAATGCTAATAAGAGTGAACTTCATAGGGACCAAATACTAATGCATTTGTGAGCATAGTAAAAAAATTTCTCACTGTGTGTATTTATAATGAACATATAATACATGGCATAATTGTGTAATTCATTTGATGTGGAAGGAACATGCATGTGCAGGTTTATTTTGGCATTGACACACAGTACAAATAATGGGTGCTCAGAAAACACATATGTGTGCACATTTCCATTGAGGAATGCCCTCTCTGGTTATCAGAGTGCTTTTTACATAGGCCACCTGAGTTACATCACACCAGTCAAAGTCTTTCACTAACAATGAACTGCTGATTGCAGTTTGAGTGTTAGCATACAAAGGCTGTTTTGCAGGGCCTCAGACAAACCAGAGATAACAACATCACTGCACAGCAAGAATTGAAAGCCCAAAATTGGAGGTAGACCTCTGGTACAGACACCTACCAGTTTTATGTGATTTGGAGCAAATCATGTAACCTTGACATTTGTAGAGTGGACACAGTAAGAGTGTCTATCTCAAGTTTATCGATATAAATTAATACTCACTTAAGTTTATGTGGACTGAATGTGTATCTCTAAAATTCAAATGATAATAAATTCAAATGATAATTTACAATGTCATGGTATTTGGAGGTATAGCACTTGGGAGTAATTAGATTATGAGAGTACAGTCTTCAGAAATGGGATTGGTGTCTTTGTAAACAGTGACATGGGGAAGAAAATCTCTCTCTCCACTATGTGAGGATATAGAAGACAATCACTCATCTGCAACCAGGAAGAGGGCTCTGACCAGGCACCAAGTCACCTGCCACTTGATCTTGGGCTTCTCAGGCTGCAGAAGTGTGAGGAATAAATGAATGACACTTTAACTGCCAAGTTGATGCTATCTATTACTGCAATTTGGGCTAAGACAAGAAGACTTGAAAAGTTTCTGGCACATGGTAATCTGCTATATATACATTTTAATATGTACTTAATATATTTATTAAATAATATGCATATATAATATAAATTTACTATATGTTAGTATATGATAAAATGTAGTGAAAACACACATTATCTTGACCAAAGGAAAGCAGTGAAAACAAGCAACATGTATTCATGAAGTAATTCACATCAGTAACTCAAATTTTAACACAAATAAAATACCAGGGTTTTTAGCAGTATATTCCACAGAACCTTACCTGAAGATGTTTTACAAGAAAAATTCATGATCAAGTAAGTTTGAAAATTCAGGATCCTCAGTGGTAATGAAATGTACCACTCAGATGTGCTGTGGGGACATAGATCCACCAATTGTACTGACACATTTCCCATGAGCTCCTCACATCAATGGATGGGCTCAGTAAAATATTAATGCAAGTCTCAGGACCTTCATGATGAAAGGCTTTAATTCAAAACTCCACACCAACCTGACTAAAACTTTTTTGGACCTGTATTGCAATCTGAGATTCATTCTCTCTAGTCCTCCATCATTTTCCCTCTTGTTTAATACATATCAGATTTACATTTAGGTCTGATAGCTCTCTATTTGCTCATGCTCTCTCCCCTTAATCATCTACAGGCTTTTGCCACCACACCCCAAAAATATTTCTGCTCATCTAATCCAATCTTAGCATTTACTATTTGGAGGATCTGAATTGTCAGTGTGGAGTAGGAGTAATCTGAAAAAACAGATGGAAGGATTGAGTGTGGCTACCAGCTAATTCGTTACCAAAAAACAAAGCATATACCCTGCTGCATGATGTATGACCCATACAAGTCCCTGGGAAAAGGGTGATATCCCAATAGCTAGAGGTTTTATTAAGATAAGCTAGAGGCCGGCGCGGCAGCTCAATAGGCTAATTCTCCACCTGCAGCGCTGGCACACCAAGTTCTAGTCCTGGTCGGGGCGCTGGATTCTGTCCAGGTTGCCCCTCTCCCAGTCCAGCTCTCTGCTGTGGTCCGGGAGTGCAGTGGAGGATGGCCCAAGTGCATGGGCCCTGCACCCACATGGCAGACCAGGAGAAGCACCTGTCTTCTGGCTTCGAATCAGTGCGGTGCGCTGGCCACAGCGCGCCTGCCGTGGTGGCCATTGGAGGGTGAACCACCGGCAAAGGAAGACCTTTCTCTCTGTCTCTGTCGCTCTCTCTCTCTCTGTCTCTCTCACTGTCCACTTTGCCTGTCAAAAAATAAAAAAAAAAGATGACCTAGAAAAATGCATGAGGAAACTCCCAATTTAGGGGCAGAGGCATTTGAATGAGGTGATAGGAACTATCTCTAGGAGGACAAGTAGTTGTTAGGCTCTTACCTAAGTGAATTTGTGCTCACAAGACAGATAATGAGATACCTTGGTGGTAGCTTGCACAGAGAACCTTACCTCCCACAGAATAGGGTACATACAGATGAATAGAAGGCTGAATACATAATTGTTAGAGTTGCAGCATCCCAGAATGTTTCAATTCTGGGCCAAGATGTATATGATAAGAATAGATGCCTCTGAAGATATAGACTCTGCAGATCCTCTGAACTTCCAAAGATTGATAAGTAGCCCATTCATGCTGAGAAAGAACAAGTGTATCTCTCGTGCTTAAAATGCTTCAGAGACCTCCTCTAACAAAATGCAATAACACCTCCTTCAGGAGTTGCCCCACATCTTCTCTCATATCAAATAAGTAACAGGATAAATTATAGAACATGTCTGCTTGGTAAATACTAGGTCTAATAAAGGGAGAAAGAGATCACAGACTAAAAAGTTACAAGCATTAGCTAGCATGTACGGGCAGGAGACTGAGAACTGCTCTTGGATTTAATTTTAGGTGACTTAATTAAGGGGATCATAATTGAAGACGGGTAAAGAAAAATTCACTGACTTGGGAGATGTGGGATTTCATACATCATAAAGCATGCCAGTGGATGGGGGGACTCACTTTAGGGTAGCTCTCAGAAGCCTGGATAAAGCAATGGTCAATGATGAGTGAAATAGATATGCCAAGGTTGCCTTGATAAATTAGAAGAAGGTATAAAGTAGTGAGGAAAGCATGTGTGCTGTATTAGACATATTGTGTATAATCAGAGAATCCTTCAGAGAACTACTTTTCATAGCTGGACATGCCAACTCCTGTCAGAAATACACAAACTAAAGGGACAATAGCATCACAAAACTGAAAAGTGGCACCTCTCTTGTGCTGAGTGGGTCCAGGAGAGATGTCACAGAGATAGGTTTACTAATGTCTATGGGGATGTCAGGAGTCCAAATCACAGAGGCCATGGAAGAGGGCTGTACCTCTTAGTCTCCAGGAAGCCAACATTATGGTAACAACCAAAGTGGATGAAGGATCTGAGAGTTATTCAAGTATGGTGTTCCTGGGTCAAAATTGGCAGGAAATTAACAAGGATCTTCTTTATAGCCAAAAAAAAGTAAGAATGGAAGATCGGAAGGTCAAAGGGAACAGCCCAGCTAAAAGTCACTATCCCTTGTACAGGTCACAGACCAGCCTTAACTTTCAGATTTAAAATATTTTACTGAAAATCTTGATAATAACTTGCATTTCCCTACCTCAAAGGAACCCTCTATTGTATATTCAGGAAACTGTGCCCTGGGAAAAGAAATGTCCACACATTTTATGTTTCTTTTTTAAAGATTTATTTATTTTACTTGAAAGTCAGAGTTATACACAGAGAGAGAAGAAAAGGCAGTGAGAGAGAGAGAGAGAGAGAGAGAGAGAGAGAGAGATCTTCTATCCACTGATTCACTCCCCAATTGGCTGCAACGGCCAGAGCTGCGCCGATCTGGAGCCAGGAGTCAGGAGCTTCTTCAGGGTCTCCCATGCAGGTGCAAGGTCCCAAGGGCTTAGGCCATTATCCACTGATTTCCTAGGCCATAGCAGAGAGCTGGATAGGAAATGGAACAGCTGGGACTTGAACCAGCATCCATATGGGATGGTCCATGCCTCAGGACTATGCTATCTCTTCCATCCTCTATTATAATGAAGTCCAAAATGATCTGTTTTGTCTGAACAGCCCAGGGTACTTCACTTTGATCTATTTCCTCCGTGCTACAATTTGGATTCAGTAGGATAAGTGAGATGTGGCTATCATGTGGGACACATGAGCTTACCATGATTTAGGGGCTTTCTACTTCAGGGAAATTTTCAGGTATCTAATCTCATTTTGGCACCTGCTTCCCTGAGAACTACAAATAATGAATACCATAATCCCTACCAGCATCATTAAGTTGCTCTTTAGTATTTCAAAGACATGGAGAACTATATCCAGGAAAATAATTTTTTTTTTACTTTATTTAATCCAAATTTCCAAAAATATTGTTGGAGACATATTGAATCTTTTTCAGTAACACCAACCCATTTCCCTATTGTCATTGACACTATTCTCTTCAGTTGCTTCTTGCTGTGGTGAGAACTTGTCGTCCCCATTAGATTCTCCTGGTCCTGCCATTGCCCATTTCTTTCCCTCTCTGGGCTCAATGTCCCTATTTTCTGACAGTTATCTTCCACTGGGAATTTTCTACTGAGGGCCAATGGATATTTTAGCCTGTCTCACAATTTACCATCTTCTATTACTAGACAACTTCTCGTGAGTGTAGCTGCATCTTCCTGAATATATTATATCCTTCTCGAGAGTAGAAACTGCTTCTTTTACATTTTTGTGATGTTTTACATTCTTTGGGATGAAATACACAAGACAGGGCTTTGTATAAATTCTTAAACAAATAACTGACTAATAGATTAGAGCACAATAATATCCCTGCCCTCACAATTTTTACATATAAACTAGAGTACTGGTTCACAAATATTTATGTGCATTAGATTCACATGGACAGCTTGTTGAAACACAGACAGCTGGACCCCAACCTTAAAGATTGTGATACAGTAAGTTTGGAGAGGTCCTCAGAATTTTCATTTTTTTTTTTATGCTTGATCTTACCCAAAAGGCCGAGAAGAGATCATTTCTTTTTTTTAAAGATTTATGTATTTATTTGAAATAGTTACACAGAGAGAAAAGGAGAGAGACAGAGACAGACAGAGACAGAGAGTTAGTTCTTCCATCCGCTGGCTCACTCCCCAATCGGCCTCAATGGCCACAGCTGTGCCAAACTGAAGCCAAGAGCCAGGATCTTCTTCTGGGTCTCCCAAGTGGGTACAGGGGTCCAAGGACTTGGGCCATCTTCTACTGCTTTCCCAGGCCATAACAGAAGGCTGAATCAGAAGTAGAGCAGCCAAGTCTCAAATGGGATGCCAGTACTGCAAATGGGATGCCCATATGGGATGCTAGCACTGCAGGCAGTGGCTTTACCCATTATGCCACAGCACCAGCCCCAGAATTTTCATTTCTAATAAGTTCCCAAGTGACATTAACACTGATGTTTAAGAAAACACATTTTGAGAATTACTAACAGTCTTTCAGGAATACTTGTGTTAATTGCCAGATTTCCTCATAGAAGCTGTATGACATATAATTTTCAGGTGACATATGGATGTAGAAACATGTTGTTATCCATCACTTAAAAAAACAACATTGCTCACAAAAGTGCTAATCTGTTTTTCTAATAACATGCACCAAAAATAGCCTGCTTCATTCCATCTTACCTGTAGTGATCACGCAATTAATTATCCAAACTGGTATACCTTGTCCAGAAAAATGCTCAACTGGACAAAATAACAGGACTGAATTCATAAAGATGACTGTCTCAGAAACTGGGGACACATGGTCCCTATTCATAGCTGTCCCTCTCTCAATACCTCTGTCCTTGATTCTATTCACTTCATCAGTCACCAGCACTGCCACCCTCTGGACTTTCCTATTCTAAAAACAAGTAAGTTTCTATCATTTACAAGTGTCTATTTCCTTGTCTATCTTTCTCTCAATAATTATTCTCCTTGTCAATCACATCTCTTTTTTTTTTTCTTTTTGACAGGCAGAGTGGACCATGAGAGAGAGAGAGAGACAGAGAGAAAGGTCTTCCTTTTTCCATTGGTTCACCCCGCAATGGCTGCCATGGCCGGCGCGCAGCGGCCGGCACACCATGCTGATCCAAAGCCAGGAGCTAGGTGCTTCTTCTCATCTCCCATGAGGGCCATCCTTCACTGCACTCGTTGGCCACAGCAGAGAGAAAGAGGAGCAACCTGGACAGACTAGGACTGGAACCCCGGGGTGCCAGCCCCGCAGGTGGAGGATTAGCCTATTGAGCCACGGCACCGGCCAATCACATCTCTTAACTGCAATGCATTGTGTATTATCCCTTTTACTAGGACTTCTCTGGGGAGAGGGTAAGTGAAAAAATACAAGAATCAAAAGATCAGCTTTATTGCTTTAAATTTGTTTTAGAGAACTTAGTTTGCACAGGGCAAGTACAGACTCTCCTACTTCATTTGAAATGAACACCTCCCTTCATGGGACAAGGCATGCCCTTGTACACTTATCATTGGAAAGAGTGAAAAGGATTTCATCTGCCAGAAAGGTGAGTAGAATGAAAGAACAAAAACAAGGCTCAAGTGAGGATTCTTGGTACTTCTTTCAATTGTTGGACAATCTGAAGATTTAGAGGGAGAGATGAAAATTTTTCTCCTAGTTTTTTTTTATTTTTTTATTTTATATTTTTTCCTGGCAGAGTTAGACAGTGAGAGAGAGAGACAGAGAGAAAGGTCTTCCTTCCATTAGTTCACTCCCCAAATGGCTGTTACGGCTAGTGCGCTGCGCCGATCCAAAGCCAGGAGTCAGGTGCTTCCTTCTGGTTTGCTATGCAGGTGCAGGGCCCAAGCACTTGGGCCATCCTCCACTGCTTTCCCAGGCCACAGCAGAGAGCTGAACTTGAAGAAGAGCAAACGGAACAGTATCTGGCGCCCCAACCAAGACTAGAACCTGAGGTGCCGGTGCCACAAGCGGAGGATTAGCCTAGTGAGCCGTGGTACTGGCCTCTCCTAGTATTTTTGAAGTTTCTATTTTTATGAGTAAAAGCTGAAGTACAGAAAAGGAGTGACATAAAATGGCTACGCATACATCTTCCCATTTCTACTCCCAATCCTCATTTCCTACTAGCTGCAATATATTGCATTCATATTGAAGTCATTGAAAAAGCATGCATAATTAATATTTGCAGCAAGCAACTGGAAGTAGAGGAGACATCAATGTTTATAATAATGATTAACATATATGGAACAGTGACAATCTTCCATTCTTCTAAGTATTAACCCATTTAATTTTCACTACAATTGTGTAAAACCCTGAGGCACCAATGGGTTAGATAATATGCCTAAAAGTACAGCTGTCAAGTAGCAGAGTCAGAAGTTGACCCAATCCCACCAGATCGGGGCCGGCACTGTGGCACAGCAGGTAAGGCTGCCACCTACAATACCAGCATCCCATATGGGCACCAATTCAAGACCCGGCTGCTCTACTTCCATTCCAGCTCTCTGTTACAGCCTGGGAAAGCAGTAGAAGATGGCCCAAGTCCTTGGACCCCTGCACCAACTTGGGAGACCCAGAAGAAGCTCCTGGCTCCTGCCTTGGGATCGGCACAGTTCCAGCCATTGCGTCCAATTGGGAAGTGAACCAGCAGATGGAAGACCTCTCTCTCTCTCTCACTCTTTTCTCTGCCTTTCTTTCTCCTTCTGAGTAACACTTTCAAATGAATAAATAAATCTTAAAAAAAAAAAGCACCAGATCCAAATCCTAGTTCATAATTCTCAGATTATATTAATTTATGATAGCATGTTTGTCCTCAATTTACAATCTAGTAGATTAAGCTAGAAACAAAGAGTGGCATGTAGGGCAGTATCTCCTTAATACCAGATGAATGCCAGAGAAAATTCGTATGCTTTGCTGGAGAGGGAAATTTTTATCTTAGAGGTCCTTAAATTCTCCCTGGGCAGAACTGCATCTGCAGCTTTTCCAAGTGGGAACTGACAGATGTTGGCCTATGTATTATGAAGTTTTACCGGGGGTTCAAAGTTGGGCCAGCAGGAAGGTAAAATAGTTGTATTCAGAGAGAGAATCTCTCAATTTGAAAGATTAAATGCAGAAAGCTGTAAAAGACACACATGCTATTGATTAAATTACAGATCTGGGCAACAAATCTAACAAAGTTAAGGAAATATAAGAACAAAGTATTAGCTGTATTTTAAACCATTGATTTGAAGTCTCAAAATAATAACCTATTTTCCCCTATTTCAACTTACTTTCATATAATTGTTGTGATTTATATTTATTTCAACATCTAACTATAGACATTCTCATTAAAATGACTATGGCAGAACATTATTATTTTAAAGGTTTTGCCTCTTAAATAAAGTGAATGCTCACACTGGGTAATTGGCTTGGAGTACAAAAAATCTTGGTTATGCTAGAAGAAATTATAAATGTGAAGAGACTAGTAAGTATTCTGAATGATTAGTTACTCGGTGTGATTTTAGCACAGTGAAAAGATTGCAATAGATCAATATGTTTATTCCAATTTTTTTCAACTTCTTTTGTGATAAATATTCCTTTCTCCAACTTGTTTGTATGCTGTGTTCCCTTTTAAGCACAGAGAGAAACCATTTTATATTCAACAGAAAAGCTTGTCAACATTAATCTGTCATGGGCCTGAGACTGACTGACAGGAAAGAACAAAAGCTGACAGGCTGCTTTTAGTATGAGTGTGAAAGAAAGGAAAGAGAAAATGGAAACAACCAAAGAAGTATAGAGAAGTGAAGAGAATACCTGAAAACAAACAAAAATGCAAAAAAATCAAGAGAGAATGATGAATCAAAGTATAGAGAAACAAAGCAAATTTAAAAAAAGGATTCAATATTTTCTCCCTCCCAATTTAGATGAAACTACCAAAGTTTCCCCCATGTAGATGGATCTAAAGGGACAATGATGTGACCCTGAAATTGGAGGACGATTGGAAGCAAATCAAATATTCTAAGTAACTTAAGAAAGATAGGTGAGATAAACTCTAGTTTAAGTTGGAAACAAAAGCTTTAACAGAGAGGAATAAACTATGACAAAATTATTCTGTAAATCTCCTCATTTACTAATTCCTGAGGCCTCATCATCTGTTCCAGACACTGTGCTAAATGGGAAACAAAAACCGATAAGATCTTGGCCTTGTCCCTCAAAAATCCAACAATCCTCTTGAAATCATATTAGTCTGTAGACTACTACATCACACTGTGGTGTTGCTGTAACAGAGAATGCACAGGGTGCTACAGAAAAAGATAGTTAAGAGGATAGGGACATGATGGTTGGAGAGCCTAATCCGTGTGAGGGGTGAATGTGGGGAATGAATCAGCAGTGTTTCCTTAATTAGGGGGTTGACCTAAGAAAAGAGGACTTGAAAGCCTTTCTAAACATCAGAGATTGAGTATGCAAAGGCATAGTGACTGAAAAGAACTGCCAAAGGAAGGGGGTATAGAATAGAGGGGAATCGAGAGGAAAAAATAGAATCAAATGAGACAAAGAAAAAGAGTGTTCAATGGTGATACACTGAGCAAAAAATAAAATAAAGAATAAGGGAAATTATCAGCTGCATATACAAACTGATAGGTCAATATCCAAACAAGGATCAGGTACAGAGGTCAAAAGTCTGATTGCAGTAGACTGAAAAGGTCACTGGGGATAATGGTTTAAAAACACTAAAATGTGCTAACACCTTCACAAAAACTGTGGCTTGGAAAAAACAGGAATGATTGACTGGTAGGTCAATATCCAGACAGGTTCAGATAATGGATGGTCAAAGGTCTAATTGCAGTAGACTGAAGAGTGAACTAGGAATAATAGTTTTAAAAACACTAAAATGTGATGCCTCCTTCACAAAAACTGTGACTTAGTGGAAATGGGAACGACTGTATTTTTATTGATGCTGTTATTGATGTTTTGCTTTGCTTTATTTTGCAGATTTACACAAGGGAAGGCTTACAAGCTATGAACAAACAACCAGGAGGAAATTCAGGAAGAGGAATGAAATTGCAGAAACCTGAAGGAAATGGGATCTAGAATACAAGTGGGTAGTTTTTCATGTGATAAGTTTCTCTAGAAAGGAAGGAAGGATAGAAGTATATCAGTTTATTGTCAATGTGTATAAGGAGGAAGTAGAAGTGAAATTCAGAATTAGAATTTTTTGGAGAATATCTAGTGATATATACCTAATTATCACAAAGCTAATGACTGTTGCAAATGTCTAATGTCGAAGGTAGTTGGATAGTTTCAGTTAGCCACCAAGAAACAACAGTTTATGCAAATACCATGCATCTCTAAATCTTCAGGAAGATGTGTCTTCTTCAGCCTGTTGCTTTTGTTTAGTTTTAGCTATATCTCCAAAACTGAACATTTTATGCCCCATTATGCTCAAACAATGTTGAATTACTGAGCCAAAGTTTGGTAGAAGCCAAAAGCTACCTGCCCTGTCCCTTTAAGTCCTGCCACCCTTCTATCAGAAAGATTTGGCCTTTTATGTCAATATATTTGTTACTAACTCTGCTGTGTGAAAAGGATTTTTAGCTGGAAGTGAGAGCATTTTCTACATATAATGGAACATTGTTATTTAGGGGAAAAGAATGCTTCAAAAGCCCTTGTCAGGAGATAGATGACATCTTTGGCTACTCTGCTGGCCAGTCATGTCTGGCTGGCAGAAAAAAGTGACTTAATCATTAGGTACACAAAACAGTAGTTTTAAAACATCAAATCCCAAAATGGCATGATTAGCCAGTCAAATAGGTTTGAAATAGATGCATGTGCACACACACATACATACACATGATCATATGACTTAGATGGAAAATAAAAACAATATTAGGGCATTACAGCAATAAAAGTTTACAATTATAAAATAAAAGGAGTCAGTTCTGGCACCTTCCTTTCAACCCATCTGTTCCCCATTCCCTTCCCTAAAAAGCAGATGCACTTAAGCGCTCATTTCAACTATGCAGCCATTTCTTCTGTACTGCATCAAACATTCCATCACAATCTTGGAATCTGAGACAAAGGGGTCAATCCAGGCATTTGAACATTAATTCTCACACTCTCGCTCTTGACATTCATCACCACATTCTCATTCTACCCTGCACATTGCTTAACCTTTGTTTCAAATCCACGTCTCTATTTTCTGTGCTGCGCTCTAGGTGCTCCCCACAGATTTATCCCACTTTAAATCTCTAAGAATCCACAATATTCTATACGAGCCTATTTCATGAATTTTGGCTTTAGTGCCTTGTAGATTCATTGGTAGGCATTTTATTTGTTCCTTTTCAAATCTGCAAACAATTGTTTAATTCCCTTTTATTATTATTTCAAACTCTAGTCTTTGTTTTGCTTTTTAATCATTTTAACATTGCAGGGACTATTACATAGCCTCACTGTAATTACCCCACTATCTCAAGTTCCAAGAGAACTAGTCCCCTAAATTGTGATATTTATTTGTGTGCTTTCTAGTTTTTCTTGTGAATTCAGTTTCAGTGGCAATTTTAGGCACCCTGGTTTGGTTTTTACCTAGTTTCATATACTCTCATGGTGTTTACTAAATCAGAGTGCGTTCAAATTAATAGCTTAGCTTAAGGTGTCCAGTAAAATATTTGTAAAACAACTTCAGAGTCCAAGTCCACTTGGACCTCTGTTCAAGGACTTTAATATGGTAGAGTCAATTTCTTTGTTGCTTCCTTGACAGATGAGCAAACTTTCCCACGTCCTCTTTCACTCTATTCCTCATTAAGGCGCAACATTGGCATGGTTATTAATTCCCTTCCTTGAACAAAATCCAAGGTCACAGATCCTATTCCCATAGCCATTAGCTCCAAGGCCTTATACCCATTTTAATCTGACACTTGTGCCGCCTAATCCTAGAGTTCTACAGCAAATACTGTACTACTCTGGCTTTAAATTTCCCCTCCATTTTGACACCCACAAAGTTGCATCCTTTACTTAAGTTTTGGAATTTTTATTAATTAAACTGCATCCAGCATTTCTGTAGGCTGCCAGCAGCAGGAAGGCTATGCTTCCTCAGTGGAATAGAAATATCTGGATAACTTTTCATAACAGATAGAATCCAAGTAAAAAGTTCCAAAAATTGCTTATGCAAAGAACACTGTACAATTATGGAGCTGAAATCAAAGCACTTGGGTTTAAAGTTTGACTCTCATACTAATTACAACACAGAATTAAACCTCATGTCCTCACAGTCCTTCAGTTTTTCATTAATAAAATGAGGGGAACAAATGATTCTGAGATGTATATCTTCTAACATAAAGTATAATAATCATGATATGAAAGGGAAGAAATTGTATTTCAGGCTGACAGACCAGGATCTGTGTAGGAAGCATTCAGAGAGAAGTAGAGTCAGAATAGAGAGCTCATACTTATCCCAGAATTTGAAGAGGAATTTCCACGAGAATGTGGACAAACGAGAAAAGCAAGGGGATAGCATAGTGGTTCAACCTGGAGAATTTTTAAAAATTAGTAGGAATCCCACAAAGGGTGGGAACACAGGATGAGGGTCCACTCACATGAGAACCAGATGAGGGATCTTACCATTTAAGAGATGAAAAAGTAAGTGGAAAAGTTTATTCAATTAAGTTGAACAGGGAAAGCAATGAGAAAATGATACTTGAAGAGAAAGTTAACAATTAAAAAGCAAAGCATTTACTGAGCTTCCAATATTTCCCATGGTACCCATTTGTGTTTTAATCGTATCACATCATAATGTGTGCCTGCTCAGTTTCTGTCTCCACTGCTGCATTATGGACTCTTGAAGGTCATAAATGGTTTCTTGACTCTCAGCTCTTGGCACAGTGGCCTAGCATAGACCACATTTTTTTAAATTGATTGATTTTTATGTAACTTCCAATTTTTTTAATCATTTTCAATTATCTTTATATACAGAAGATCGATTCAGTATATACTAAGTAAAGATTTTGTCAGTTTGCACCCGCACAGAGACACAAGGTGCAAAAATACTGTTTCAGTACTAGTTATTACATTACTTCATATTGGACAACACATTAAGGACAGATCCCACATGGGCCGTAAGTACACAGTGACTACTGTTGTTGCTTTAACAATTTGCCACTCTTGTTTATGGCGTCAGTAATCTCCCTAGGCTATAGTCATGAGTTGCTGAGGCTATGGAAGCCTTTAGGGTTCGCCAACTTGGATCTTATTCTGACAGGGTCATAGTCAAAGTGGAGGTTCTCTCCTCCCTTCGGAGAAAGGTACCTCCTTCTCTGGTGGCCCTGTTACTTCCGTTGGGATCTTACTTGCAGAGATCTTTCATTTATGTCTTCTTCTTCTTCTTTTTTTTTTTCCAGAGTATCTTGGCTTTCCATGCCTAAAATACTCTCATGGGTTCTTAAGCCAGATCCTAATGCCTTAAAGGCTGATTCTGAGGCCAGAGTGATTTATTAGGATATCTGCCATTCTATGAGTCTGCTGTGTATCCTACTTCACATGTTGGATCAGTCTCTCCCTTTTTTAGTTCTATCTGTTAGTATAAGCAGTCACTAGTCTTGCTTGTGTGATCCCTTTGACTCCTAGACCTATCAGTGTGATCAACTGTGAACTGAAATTGATCACTTGGGCCAGTGAGATGGCTTGGTACATGCCACCTTACTGGGGTTGTATTAGGGTCCCCTGGCGCATTTCTAACTCCATCATTTGGGGCAAGTCCGATTGAGCTTGCCCAAATTGTACATATCCTCCCTTTCTTTTTCCCTCTCTCATAATTAACAGGGATTACTTTTCAGTTGAAATTTAAACACCTAGGAATAATTGTGTGTTAATTGCAGAGTTCAACCAATAGTACTAGAACAAAAACAAACAATGTTAAGAAATACTAAAATGGGAAAAGATTTACATTGTATATCAACCGTCCAGACAAGATTTGATCCAGTCATAGTTTCTCATAGAGTTCATTTCACTTCAACAGGTTTCCCCTTTGGTGCTCAGTTAGTCGTCGCCAATCAGGGAAAACAAATAATATTTGTCTCTTTGGGACTGGCTTGATTCACTCAGCATGATGTTTTCCAGATTCCTCCATTTTGTTGCAAATGACCGGATTTCATTGTTTTTGACTGCTGTATAGTATTCTGTAGAGTACATGTCCCATCATTTCTTTATCCAGTCTACTGTTGATGGGCATTTGGGTTGGTTCCAGGTCTTAGCGCATAGACCACATTTTAAACAACTGAGCGTTGGATGGAGAAATGAAAAAAAACTGACACAATGTGAGGGTAAAAACAGCGAAAAGAGGAATGTGCTATGTTAAAGAAGATCAAGTTTTATGCAAATTAACAGGGCATCTTTCCTAAGAATTCTTGGCACCTTGGAATTGGCAGGTGACATTACAGAGACTTAAGTCCGCTCTCTGGGTGCACAGAAGGAACAGAGGAGGAAAGTGGAAGAAAGCTCTGTAATGAGTGTTGTTTTTCAAGGGCAGTGGGATAGAAAAATTCGAGCAACACATCCTGGTCCACTAGATTCCTGAGAAAAAAACAAAGCAAAAATGAGATCTTCAAAAAAGACTTAAATAGAGCAGCAATGATGGCTTTGGGAAGAGGGAAAAAAAGCCAGATTAAATTATTTTGTAATAGAAGGACTTCTTTTTAAAAAGAAGTGAACAGTGTAATTTAACTAAACATTATTAAGCTTTTAAAATATTTTTGGTTCCTTACCACAGATAGCTACCAGTTGAGTACTTTTTCAATATTCTAAACTGCAGGAAATACATATAAATATTTTTATTAATAAAATAACAAAAGTAAATATTTAAATATGCTTATATATTAAAAGAGTTCTTCAAAAAGTTCATGGCCAATGCATATTATTAAAAAATTACATACGGATTTCAAACTGCTTAAATCAAAATAAACATCTTTTAATTCCATCTTTCCATAAAATGTCCAAGGGACAGATACAACTGTATAGCCTGAGTTTCTGGATGACCTGCAGGGCAGAGTTACCCTGCCAGCTTTGGTCCACTCAACTCTAAGTGAGGGGGAATCAAGTCTTCACCTTATTCCAGCTGTGGGAATTTTACATTATCCGCTTGCTTAGCCTGCACCTTAAATAAGTAAAAGACAACATTAAGCCAATGTTTTATAATGATTCACTATTTCAAGGTTTTTCTTTGGAATGTCTTCATACCTTTCTATGATTTAGTATTATCATCATGAATGTGTCTGACTACATCATAAAATGCTTAATAATTGTTTGGAGTGGTTTTTGAATGTCAGTATATATTATAATAAGTAAGTCTATGGTGCTGCTTAAGAATTTGCATATTTACAAAATCACTGTGTTATTCTGTGTTAGGTGGTCTTTAAGATGTGTTTTGAAGAATTGTACCACAATGGCAATAAGACTGAATTGTGCCTGATGGGAGTCTCTCCTGGAACTAACAATACTTTACATCTAAAACCAGTGTGTTGAATATTATAGTTAGTGGCAAATTAAGCTTGTGATTATAGAGTGGATTCAACTATGTCTTTGTAAAAATTAAAGAAAAGAAAAGACAAGGAAGGAAGGAAGGGGATTGAGAGGGAAGGGAGGGAAGATACTTATCTAGAACTGTACCTATGAAATACATGAAATCTGTTCTTATATTAATAAATTTTTTTAAAATTCAGTGTATTATGAATCATTGCATGAAAGGTAAAACAAAAAGAAGCAGCTAAAGGTTAAAATGAACTCTTAAATACATCAAAACTAGCTTGTTCTCTTTCATATTTAGAAAAATACAGTCATAGCTCAGAACTTCCAGTTATTACAGCCGTGGTTCTCAGCAGGTGTAATTTCCCATCAAAACTAACCATGGAGCTTTTAAAAGAATTTTTTGTTGCTATTTGTAAATAAGACAGCAAGTGATTCCATCATTAAAAAGTTTCTAAGCTCTAAAATTGGTAGTCTAATTACCTGACTAATTCATGGGTTTGGTGAGAGATAGAAATGTAACCAATATCTCAAGGTCAATGAAGTAGAAAGCATTCATTAAGTACCTACTATAAACTTGATCTTGTGAGAAGAATTTTTTAAAAAATACTACAAGTATATTCTTTGTCTCATTAAATCATCTCATTAGTTGGTAATTACACCTCACTGTATAAACAGAATATTTAAGTATGCAAGTTAAGTGTAAGGGACAAAAAGTTCTAACACTAAATTTTAAGAGTTACATAATATTCCTGGGAATCTCTAAGGAGTCATATGCATTTTGGAGTACAAATTACCAAGGCAAGGAGATTGTTTCAGGCCTGGCACACAGAGGAAATGATGAGGAGAACTGATACTCTCTCAGATGCGAAAAGAAGTGCTCCTGAAGACTGGGAGGATCTTGAGTGCTACCAGAAGAAATCTGGACTTCACCCTACAAACAACAGGGAATCAAAGTCATTTGTGTCTCAAACTGATGTGGACACAAAGAGTTTTTAGAATGATCGATTCAACAGTGTGGTGCAGGTTGTATTTGAAAGAGAAGATGTCTGGAAGAAAGGAAATCAGAGAAAAGAATATTCCAGTCATCTCAGTGGTACAGTGACTACCGGGGTTTTAACTTAGAGTAAAACAAATCTCTTTTTGAAACACCCTGACTGGCTGGCTAATTCTGTGCAGAGATAAACATCCTGGATTTCAGAAGGCACTCTGCATAAGACAGGCTTGCCATTTTACCAATAGAATGTTACGATTTTAGAGGGTTTTTTTAATGGTAAAAAAACATAAATAATAAGTAAAAAACTCCTCTATTTGACTGCAAATTAGGCCACATGCGTTTGTCACATTGTCCTTAACTCATTGTAGAACATAATTTCCTCAAATCATTCTATTCATTTTTGTACGTTTTATTTAGTTTTTTTTTTTAAGCAAATAGCTAACTATATAAGCCTTTTGTGCCTTGTTGTTGTAAATATGTGTGTGTGTGTGTGTGTGTGTGTGTGTGTGTGAGTATTTCATCTCCCTTCTTAGGGAATATACATAATATTTCAGTGAAATTGAGCCCATTGATAAAACATCAGCTTTTGCTGTTGTTGTTCATGAAGTTGTGTCTCTGCCTCCTATGGACCCAGTGCATCATTGTTTGATGTGAAGTTCTAAAAGAATATGATCTTTTCCCTTTTCCCCAAAGCCCTTCAATGACCTCTTCACAAATGCACAGCTCACATACAAGTAAGGAGAGGAACAGAAAATTAGCAGTAAATTCTATTTGATCAAAGACTTCACAGTGCAGTAGGACTTAAGAATGTTCTCATGAGGAAAATAAAACACCTTCTGTTCCTATCAGTGAAAAAAAATTCTTAATACAGCATCTTCATTTATTTTATCATGGATTAATTTTCATTTACTCTGAAATGTAGCCAATACACCAATATTTTATTATAGTAAGTTGATTAATATATTCTAGCCCTACAAACATTTAATCATTAAATAACATTTTGATATTACATATGCAAAATTTGGCATATTCACAGCTTCAGACCTTCCAGACTTCAAATACAATCATTCTTCTATAGAAACCAAAAGGAGCAAGATAGTCATTAATGTTGCTAACCGTATTTCTGGTTCTCTTCCATCTAGACACACATCAATATTGCATTTCTTCTCCCATGTAAGTTAGATGTGACTTGCTTTGAACATTAAAATTGGAATATTACTGGCAGTTGTTATCTCTGAAAACGAGGAGTTAAAGTTTCCTTGCATCTTCCTTTGTATCTTCTCTTGTATTTCTCCACACAGCAAGTCCCTCACGTACAGGCTCCAGAGAGAACAATGTAGTACATGTAATGTGGATAATGAATGAATTTTTATCAGTTTAAACCACTAAAATTTGGTGGTTATTTGTTACCAGAAAATAACTTACCATATTTTGATTGAAATAGATACTTTTATAAGAAGAGAAGGCAATTGTAAGAGCAACAACAAAATCACCATATAGTATGTCGCATTTGCTTAGCAACTGGGCAGTAGGGAGTGAAAAAACTGTTATCATTTAAGCAGTGGGGAAAATTTCATCTAGTAAAGCCATCATCTGTAATAAGAAGGTATGCAGATCATGTACAGATAAATTTCAACCTCTCAATATAGAGATAAAAAATATTTGCGATTTGTGTAGATAGCCATTCGCTGCATTTAGAAAGGCACTATAAGAAGGAGACTTGGTCAGAAAAAAAAATTAATTGGCTTGAAATCGAGAATGAAAAAAGAATCAAGAGTTCCTAAATTCAGGAATATAGAGAAGAGTAAGCTGCTTCCCACCCAAACATAAAAAGATAAATCCATAGTCTTTGAGCAACAAAAGTAAAATAAAATTGAGTCTTGCCAGCAATAGTCAAATTAAGAATATTGCTGCAGCACTCATTGTATAAACTTGTGAATGGGTGACAGTGTCTCAGAGTGAGATCTAATAAGGTGTACCTCCCAGAAAATCAGCTTAAGGGGGTTTCTCTCCTTCAAGCCTAACTGACTCGAAAGCAAGATTTAGACATATGTGGATGAGAAAGTTAAAGAACACAGATTTCCCAAGAACTCTGGTTAGGACTGCTACCACGCTCTACTGACAGGCATTAAATAGGTAAGATTCCCACAAAGTTTTCAGAGAGTTTTACTGCTATTACAAATCACCAGTCTGGACTAATAGACAGTGTCATTGATCTAGGTTTAAATGAACCCCTGTGCACTATCAACACCCTGTAAGCAAAAAACAAACAAAAAATGCACTTAGAAAGCTCACAGGCCCAGAGACATAATATTCTCAACACTCATTCCTCAGGTGTACCATAAAGGGCAATAACAGACAGATTCTCCCAAAGACCAGAGAGCAATGGCCAAGTGAGCTACTTTCAGATAATGGAACAAAGTATTGTGCAAAAAATAGTTCTTAACCTTAGAGTAGGCAGATTTCACAATTAAGGCCATTTGGGATGGCAGACAGGAAGCTGCCATATGACTTTTCTTATTCCTTTCTCAATTTGCAATGTTCATTTATATTATCCTATTCTACTTTGACCAACACGTATTGTACTGTAAGAGGAAGTTAACTCTTAGTTTTAGTTTATGTCTCCAGTTCAAAAGGAGGCATAGTCAACCATAATATAAAGACCACTATTATCATCCAAATATCATGGTACATGCGATTTCTGCTGTCACTGTTGTGAAGAGATAAAAGTGTTGTGCACAAGGGGAAAAAAAATAAACCAATCATTTGTGAAACAATTAGTACATGTTCCATGAATATTATTTTTTTTGCAATTGAGTATTTTAGGTTCTCCTTTCAGACCCATGTTAAGTTGAACTTTCCTTCTTTAAGAATTTCATCCAGTGACATGTGAGTGGAAGTTCTGTGGTCTCTTCAAGGAGAAAGTTGTTAAGGGAAGCACTCTAGTAAATGCATTCCTTTTCTGCTTCCATGTTAGCCAACAATCTTCCAGATTATAAAGTCTTCATCAGGCTACACCCCTGAATGAGGACGATGTGAAACACAGCCCTATATACTGGAGATGATAAATAGCATGAGAAATAAGCAATTTTTTTGTTTTTTTTACACCACTAGGTGTTAGGATTGTTTGGTTTTGCCACAAAACATATTCTATCTGACTATACAATGTGCATGTACATTGAAATCAGTGCTTTGCTTTCTATCAGACTAAATAAATATTTGGTCAATGGAGCCAATGTGAAGTAACTAAACTTGGAGTCAAGAAGATTGCAACTAGTGACTCCTCACAGCATTCAATAAACCTCAATTTAAGTGATCTACATAGGGGTAATTGAAAATAGAAGATATATCAGCGCAGATTAGGGGATTTCTCAATATTATAAAAAAGAGAACAAAAGACTTTCTCAAAAAGCAGTGTTCCCATCAAGAGATAGTAGAATGAACATACTTAATTTAAAAAGTGTTCTAATTTGTAAAGGAAGTAGAGTGAAATGGCCTTTTTATTTTCTTTTGATTCAAAGATTTTGTGATCATAACTATCTTCCCTTCTAACTATTTCAAACTAATTTAAAACAAGATAGGTAAAAGCTAAATGCTCAGACTGAAACCAGGATTTATGGTACTCCTGTCAAACTTTTCTCTTTTATCATCTTACAAGTGCTATTATATGTCCAAGGTGACCCATTTTAATACTGAATTCCTGGCTAAATCCAGCAGTGTTCCAGGTCCTACATTTCACAGTGCTTCAGGGTTCTCAGTGGGGAGGAGACCTATTTAATTGCCCACTCCAACTGTGATTTACAGACTAAGTGGCCTGATTATTGCCATACTTCCTGAAGTATATCTCCCTATTTTCAACTGTGTCCCTATCCTTACAGAAAGCACATAAAGAACTTATCAGAATGTGAATATTTAGGCCATAAGCACAAGACAGAAGTCAGGCAAGAAATTGAAACTATCAACAATAGAAGTCACACTAAGGGGGAAAACACATTGAAGACAGACAAGCATTGGGTTTGAACAAGGTAACACCAAGCAATAGGCCGAGGACAGAGGATGTAGATGGCAATCAGAATTACTTATGGAAGACACGCAAAAAAATTAAAATTGTAAAAGGCATGAAAAAGACTACAGAGATTATCTAATTCAGGAACTTTTTATAGATAAAAACTAAAATTCAGAGGTTTATTTTAGGCCATTGAACTGTTTCTCTATTCAGGTCCTAGGAACAGGTTTCAATACTATAACTATCAATTTTACTGTGACACCAGCTAATATTCACACCTCCTCTCTATCCATCACTTTATTTGGCTCTTAATACTCTTCCTAAGAGATAGGAAGCAGGATAGAAAATGACCATTGTCACCACAAATTCATTCTCCCCTCCTTACATAAAGGTTCCTAGTTGGGGACATAGCCAATCAGAGGAAACAACACACTTCTCAATTTCCCATGAACTAAATGTGGCATTTTAACAAGTTCTTGCCAATGGAATTAGAGAGGAAGTGATAGACATACAGAAATTCTGTGTCCTTGTCTTATAAAAAGGAGTATCTACTTGTCTCTTTCCAATGACTGGAAATAAGTGAAGTAGTAGGCTATCTTGATCTCTTCTAGGAAGCATAACATCAGAAGGAAGGGGCTATGAAACAAAAAAGCAGAGGAACTTGAATTTTTAGAAAGCAGCAGAAGAGAGCTGATCGTCCAGCTCTGAATTACATATCTCCAAATTCTTAAGTGTTAATTTCATTTCTATTATAGTAACCAAACTCATATACTCTAATTGATTTGGCAAAAAAGCATTTTTATTACAAATTTTTATGAGGAAAATTGTTACTCAGTTACAATACTTGGCCATTCATTACTATCTGTCTTTATTTTATTTATTTTTATTCTTTTATTTTTATTTTTTTTTTGACAGGCAGAGTGGACAGTGAGAGAGAGAAAGACAGAGAGAAAGGTCTTCCTTTTGCCGTTGGTTCACCCTCCAATGGCTGCCACAGCCGGCATGCTGCAGCTAGCGCACCACACTGATCCGATGGCAGGAGCCAGGTGCTTCTCCTGGTCTCCCATAGGGTGCAGGGCCCAAGGACCTGGGCCATCCTCCATTGCACTTCCTGGCCACAGCAAAGGAAGCTTTAGAGAGAATGATTTATTGAGCTAACCCACAGCAGGTATGACTTGTTTCATATTGTTATCTATCAAGTCTCAATCTTCCCTAGAAAAAAATAAATTGATGACTAAATCTTTCAAATCTGCAATGCTATATATAGTATTCCATTAGCTAATCCAAGAATTTTTTCTGACAATGGATCCTACATGGATAATCCAAAGGCTAAGGCAGATTTCTGTAAAGTTTGCCAAGTATTTAATCTAAAGGGCACCAGAAAAGGGCAAGTAATTATTATCATTAGATTTTTGCCTGTTATCCTAATTGGACATGCAAATGAATGATTTTTGAAGTATATTTCCAATACAATAATGCAGCTCTTAAGGTTGTAAGTGACTTAGGCAGAATTAAGGGATGAAGTTAGCTGATTTATTACAATTAAGATAAATTCAAAATAGAAAACGTTTTATCCACTAAGAAGAACCCTAAATAACGTATTTCAGGGACAAACAATTTGCTACAGAAAAAATAAGTCTAGTAATCAAGCTTCTTATCTTCCTGGCTTATATTAATAAACTTTGTTATAAAACTTTATGGTTTGCCATAAATGAATTTTAATGTATATCTCATGAGTTGTATATCCCAATGTGATGTCAGTAAAGATTTTAAAGTTTACAATAACAAAGTAGACCAACAGCTTTAATGTTTTGTCCAGTCTCCTGTATTTTCTACAAAGTACTTATTTATATATTATTTTGAAGGCAGAGATACAGAGAGAGAGCTTCCTTCTGTTTGTTAACTCCCCAGATAGATGCCTCCAGCAGTAGGCAGTGGGTCAGGGTAAAGCCAGAAGCTAGAAATTGAACCTGGGTCTCCCATGTGGGTGACAGGAACTTAACTATTTGGGCCATCATTCGCAGCCTTCCAAACTGTGAATTAGCTGGAAGCTGATATCAGAAGAGGTGATATTCAAAATCAGGCACTCTGATTTGAGATGTGGGCAACTTAATCAGTGTCTTAACCATTAGGTCAAAACATCTGTCTTTCCTTTGCTTTCAATAAAAACAGAATTTCCTGGATAAATTACAAAATTTTCACAGAACATTCCACAACCTTTTTATGACTAAAACAATTACCCCGTTTGATGGTTTTTTCTTAATAATGAACTCCTGACTTCTTTAATATTCCTAACATTTTAGTACTGTGTGTTACAACAATGATCTTTTATGAAAAAAAAAAAAAACATTATTTGAAAGGCAGAGAAGCATAGAGGGAAGAACAGAGATAGAGAGAGATCTTCCATCTTCTAGTTCACTCTCCAAATACCTACAACAGCTGGAGCTGGTCCAGGCTGAAGCCAGGAGCTGAGGACTCAATCTGGATCTGCCATGTGTGTAGCAGAGACCCAATTACTTGAGCCATTGCCCGCTGCCTCCCAGGATACTGGATGCACATTAGCAGAAAACTGGAATGGAGAATGCAGTCAGAACTGAAACCCACACAGCTCTGTTTTTTTATCCACACACCCTTACATGGGAGTCAAGCTTCACAAATAGTCTTAACCGATGTGCCAAATGCCCACCTCATCCAAATACAACTTTTGTGTTCTCTCATTGGCTATATTATTTTTCCCTGCTTTATTTACTTAATACTACCTGTTGAAAAATGATTACAGATCAGTTTGCATTTTCAATCATCCAACCCAATATTTGTCCACCTCCTTCTTCTCAGTGTTACTAGACTCATGAATTTAGGCTTCAGCAATGGACAATTAAGACAAAACTACCCTAGTTAGCAGTGATTTGAGATATTAAGAGATTTACAGCTTGAACTACAATATTTTGAATCACCTATGAATTTTTAACATTCTGCCATAATTCAGTTCTCTACCAATATTTTTCCTTCTAAAGTCACTCAACAAAAATACTTTAAGCTGCTATATATCGAGTGCTGTTGATATACTCAGAGTACAAAGTGATTGTGGAACAGTGAGCTTTTATTCAATACAGTGTTGAAGGTATACATCTATTTTCCTAATTCTGCATTTTCATTTGAAATATGAAAGGTATTTTGAGTTCTTTCTCTTACACATGTTTTATCTTAAGAAAATGACATAAGACATTCTATTTAGTGAAGTTATAACAAAGATTGCATTTTTCAGTGCCTCAAAACACTTCATTTCTCATCATTGCTCTTTGAAGAGTTTCTAGATCTTTGTTTTGTTTTAAGAAGTGGCAAGTTATGTGTGAACATTTCAAGTTTCCTGGCCTCCTAAGCTCATTCTGTATTCACTGCAATCTCTTGCTGAAATGCATTTGCTATCCATGTGCACTACACTTCTATTTGTGTACCTAAGGTGTGTTACTGCAAATTATTCTTGGTTGAAGGGAAGTGAAAATAGTGTTATCCCCTCCTTGGCCTAAATGCACCTCAACAGATGTCCTATTATAAGTGTAATTACATAGCCTTTTGGGTTTTATGTGTGTCATCACATCGAGATGTTTCATGTTTGAAATCTGGTTCCTCCCCATCAAAAACTTATTTAAAATTTGCTGCTCACCACTTTAATAGGTATTGGTAGTCATGAGAGAGCTGCCTTCATGAATGGATTAATGTGATTATCAATGACTAGGTTAATTCTCTTGAGACTTGGGTTCATTCTCATGAGAATGGGTTAGTTGGTATGGGAGCCAGCTGTTATGGTGTACAGCTGGCACCTGTCCTCAGTCTCTCTCACAAACACACTCCTTCTGCATATGCCCTTTCCACTTTCTTCTTGTCTGCCATGTTTTGATACTCATGAGGCCCTTACCCAAAGCCAACCAGATGCCAGCACTATGCTCTAGGACATCCAAAACCGTGAGTCAAAAAAAATGCTTTTTATTTACAAATTACCCAGACTTGGGTACCTTGTTATTGCAACCATAAAATGGATTCATATAAAAAAACAGTAGAGAGAGATGTGATCTTGTTACAAAAATACCTGAAAATCTGGAAGCACTATCAGAACTGGGCAGAAATGGGAAGAATTCTTGAAGAATATGCTAGAAAATTAGGATAATATAGAGTAAGCATTAAGGGTGATTTTTTTATGAAAGCTAAGAAAAAAATTAAAAGGATTACCAAGTCTAGAACTTCTTGGAGATTGGTTAATTGGTTATGACCAGAATGTTGATAGACATATGGAAAGTAAAGGCCATTCTGATGATATCAGAGATAGAAATGATGATCTTATTGGGAACTGAAGTAGAGAACATCCTTACTTGAAGTAGCAAGGAAACTGGCTGCACTGACTATGAACCATGCTTTTATGGACAGTCTAACATAACAGTGTTGTTATGTTAGTTTCTTCTGGCAGAGGAAATTTCTGGTTCGAGTCCCAGCTGTTCTACTTCTGATCCAGCTCCCTGCTAATGTGCCTTGAAAAGCATTGGAAGATGATCCATGTCCTTGGGCCCCTGCACTCATGTAGGAAACCCGGAGGAAGCTCCTGGCTCCTGACTTTGGCCTGGCCCAGCCTTAGGTATTGCGGCCATTTGGGGAATTAACCAGTGGATGGAAGCTCACTCTCAAACTCTCTCACTCTCTCTGCCTCTGCCTCTCTGTAACTCTGTGTTTCAAATAAAAAAATAATTTATAATTAAATGGAAGAGGTAGTGTAGAAATATTTAGAACATTCATAACTTTGCATATAAATAAAAAAGCATTCAGGAGTGTGGCACAGCAATTGGTTATTAAGAAGATTAGCATGAATAGGAGTTCATGTGTAATCAATGGGAAAAAGTCCCCAAAATATTTCAGAAATCCTTAGGTGGTGCCTCACATCAAAGGCCCAGAACTATAGCAGGATAGAATGGTTTCAGGGGACAGGCCTGGAATGCCACTACCCTATGCCAATCTGGGACTTTATGTCCTGCACCCTGCTACAGCACTTTGCTGCTCCAGTCTTGGCTCAAGTGAACTCAGGTGTGGTTCAGTCGGCTACTCCAGAGGGCACAGGCAGTTTGCCATAATGGCATCTGTATGCATATAGTGGTAATTTTTCAGGTACACATAATTCAAGCACTATGGAAGTACGAGGGCCTCCATTTAGATTTCAAAGGATGTTTTTAAAAACCCTGGAGGCCCAGTCCTGAGAAACCTCAAGCACCAACTGCAGTTCTGATCAGAGTTAGCAGTCATATGAACTAAGTGAAGCCATGCTGTGGGGTCAGTGTTTGCCTAAGCTTAGGGTCCCAAGTCCTGACCCTGTGATCTAGAAGGTGATCATGGAATAGAAGATTATTCTCTAGCTTTAACATTCAATATCTGTTTTGCTTGCTTTTGTCCAGTTACTGCTCTGTTTTAGCCAAGTTTTCTCTTCTGAAAAGAATGGCTAAGCTACTTTATCTCTCCATTGCATATGGAAATCCTTCACTTGTTTACCGGCTCACAGCTGGAAGGAATTTTCCTTGAGTCCTAGGTGGGACTTACAAATCTGGAATTTTGAGTTGATGTTAAAGCAAGAATTTCAGGATGGAATGACTGAATTTTGTAATTGATAACGACATGGATTTTAGAGTACCAGGTGTGGAACACAATGGTTTGAATGTTAATTTTCCCTCACCAAAATGCACATTGAGGCTTGGCCCTCAGAGTAACAATGTTGAGAAGGGGTGGGGCCCTTATAGGCATTTTGCATCATGAGGACTGTGTTCTCATATATGCATTAAAGTCTTTCTCACGACTGGGTTAGTTCTCAAGAGAATGGATTAACTCGGAGGAGAGCAGCTTGCTACCAATTGATTCTAACACCTCACTCAGGCTCTCTCCCACCTGTGCTTCCTCTGCACGCACCTGCTTCCTCTTTGTTTCTGCATGAGACTCTCACAAAAGTCAAGCACATGCCAGCACTATGCTCTTGGGCTTCTAGAATTATGAGCCAAAATGAATTCCTTTTGTTTATTTATTATCCAGGCTCCAGTATTTTATTGTGCTAGTAGTAAACAAGATGAGAGTATTTCTAGCTAAACTGAAGTTTTATTTTCTACAGTTATCCCAAGAACTAATCTGAAAAGTCACCTTTTAAAATGTTCTTTGAAAGTGGGCTTTTATTCAAGAGTCAATTTTGCCTCAAGTCATATATTAGAGCAGTGCTATTTTATTAGATTATTTTAAACCTAAATTACAGTGTGTTAAAAGAACAACCAGGCTGTGGGCTGGAAAGAGTAAAATCGTGAAGAGCTAATAAAAATTCTGCAAAGAAAACCAATTTTAAAAAGTTTAAGTTCATGACATTTGGAAGCTATAGTCCATTTTGATAAGAAATGAACTTGATCAAAGTTTCAAAACCTATAAGACATAAAAAGAAGAAAAGATTTTAGTTCTTTCTTAAATAGAGTTAAAAAGGAATTTCATTTTATTATTATCCCACATTTTATGTATTTCACATTTATCTCCCCAAAAGTTCTAAGATCCTATTTGCTTTGTGAGAAAGGCAAAGAGAGGTTCTTTGTAATAGAGATATAATATTTCTTCTTTTTCTAAAAGAGATAATATTCTAAGCATAAACTCATAGTATAAGAATCAGGGAAATTATTTTCCATCTCACATAATCAGCAGAAATGAACCAAAGCTTAGTTTGACTTTTCATCATCAGCAAAAATAAACTGATGCTTAAATGTAAATCTTTTACCTAACATAAGCAACAATAAAATCTAGCAAATTCCTTATATTATTTGATTTCATAAAGTTAAAAATTAGTTAATAGCTACATAAAAGAAATAATATAACAAAGTTAAGAAATGATAGAAAATATAAACAACATGGAGTTTAAAAAAAAATCTCACAGGAGAAGGAAAAGAACACAAAATTTGGGGTTCTAAGGCCTAATTCTAGATGTGTTAAAATTTGTACAATTTAAAAAACTTAAACCCTGTGATTCAATTCTCTCTAATGCAAATGAACAAGCTGAATTTTTTGAGACTTATTTGTTTATTTGAAAGTCAGTTACAGAGACAGGGAGAGACAGAGAAAGTCTTCCATCTACTGGTTCACTCTCTAAATGACCACAATGGTTGGAGTTGGCCCAGGCTGAATCCAGTAGCCAGAAGCTTCTTCCAGGTCTCCCGTGTGGGTGCAAGGACCCAAGCACCTAGGCCATCCTCCACTGCTTTCCCATGCACATTATCAGGGAGCTGGATTGGAAGTGGAGCAGCCTGGACTTGACCCAGTGCTCATATGGGATGCAAGCACTGCAGATGGTGGTTTAACCTGCTGCGCCACAGCACTAGCCCCAAAAGGCAGAATTTTTAATCCATTAACATTCTACTCATGCCAACCAGTCCTTCTCCAAAGGCTTAGCTGGAGTCAACCATAAGCTCATCTTTCCGCAATCCTGGCCAAGTGTTATCCTCTCCAGGGCATGCAATGCATTTCTGGCCATGGAGTCTGACATTAGTCTTGCACTCTTTGATCTGGATCCCATTATCAGTAGTTAACACTGAAAACACACACACACACACACACACATATGAGTGTTCATTTTATTTTAAATAATTTTTTCAATTTTACACAGTTTTTACAACAGAGTTTCTCTACTGATTTGTAGTCAGTTAATCTATTTCCTATGTGAAAATAAGTTACTTAGAGGATGAGGAGTCCATATCTGAATTCTGTCCTCCATCTATTTCTCACAGGACTCTCTTCCAAGGCAATATATTCAACCCCCATTCTCACGGCATACCACCAGCTGAGGATGCTTCCCTAGATGGATTAATGGTGATGAACTGAGCCATGGGGATCACCCTCATCCAGCTTCACCTTGGCAGAAGCAGCATTTCTTAGACATAATGAAATGGTAGGAAATTTGTTCTACAGAAGATACTTCAAAATATGAATGTGTCTTCATAAGCATTTGGTATAATATCCAAGTGAGAAGGGCTTTTAAATGAGCAAATTATTTCTTTAAAATACACAAAAAAGTAGATGTTCAAAATGAACACCAATAGTGATCAATAATGATGATATTGTATGATGAGAACTGCACTTCACCTCTGTGATCTTCCCCAAATCCAAAACCTCAATGTAATTGTGAGCAGAACATCAGACAAATCCCAGTTAAGTATTACAAAATATCCCAATAGTTCTCTTCACAACTGTTGTTCATTAAAAACAAAATCATTAAAAACAAGAAAGTTCTGAGAAACTGTCACATCCCAGTGTGATCTAGGGAGACATGACAACTAGATGCAAAGTGGTATCCTGGAACAGACAATAGATGTTGAGGTTAAAAACCAAGAAAAAATGAATAAAAATGCACATCTACTAACAATAAGGTTCATCAGTGGTGATTTTTTAATTGTAACAGATGCCTACCCTTCTAACTTCAGATTTTAATAATATAGGATATTGGGCCCGAGGTATAAAGGAACTGTCTATACAGTGCTATTTTAGTACTTTTTCTGTAAATCTGTTGTAAAAACAGAACTGTTCTAAAGTCAAGCTTATCAAAATAATAAACAAAAAAGGAAATGTTTCAAAGGCCTATTATTAAAAGTATTATTTGTAGATCTATGAGGAGCAGTACTTATATAACTAAAAGGCTGTAGTCTTTCATAGTCATTTTTCTTGGCTCCCATTCAGCTTTTAAAATACATTTTTCAGGGAAGGAACAAGGAATTGCCGAGCAAAGATTACAAAGATGTATTTAATGGAAGCTGGAGCAAAATAACCAGTGAAAGCATAGATGCCATATAAATAATGATAGCAGAAAAGAATAGAATTAATTTTTTCAAAATATCACTTATAAATCGTTCAGCTTTGAATAACTGCGTATTTGTCAATAATGTATTTTAGTGTGATGAAAAAATTCTGGAGCTGAATATTGCAAACTTAAGAATGTTAAACATATGAAAAATATATACATTGAGCTACATAGATAAGCTTTTAAAGACACCTTTAATAGTGGCCTAGAGAAAAGAAATGGCATATAACTTGTGCAAACTATTTTCAGAACAAATGAAGCATAAAGAGAATGAAGAGAATCTAAAATGTTTAAGTAAAAGAATGACTCAGTCTATTCTACTCTAACCTGCTCTGAGTTGTCAGAGGAACTTCCTCTGGGAATACATGTCTGTTCTTGTTATTCCACTGGGTAGAGATTAGGAAATCATATATTGGAACAATGGTCTAAAGATCAGATAAAGGTCTTGACTGCTTCCTCTCCTGGTGCCCCAGTACAATACCATGCAGATTTGAAGGCAAATATTTAATGCTTAAAGAAGAAAAGAAAGTTCAGACTGAGCCCACTGAGCAATGTGACTAACATGTTGCAGCTAATATGTATTGAGGATAAAAGAACACCTCTCGGATGACATACAGAGAAATTGTGGTAAGCACCTAAATTGCAACTTCACTATGGGTGCAATAGCCGTAGTGTTGTAGGTGCTAGTATTGATAATCACTTTGTAGAAAGGTTAAGTAACTAACTCAAGATTTCACCAATTAGTACAGAAATTGTATTTAGAAACCAGGTATTTGGGACAGCATTGTGACTCAGTGAGTAAAGCTGCCACCTGGAATGTTGGCATCATTTATCAGAGCACCAGTTGCAGTCTCAGATGCTCTACTTCCCATCCAACTCCCTGCTAATGTGCCTGAGAATTCAGCTCAAGTGTTTAGGCGACTGCCACCCATGTGGGAGCCAAGATAGCGTTCCTAGTTCCTGGCTTTCAGATGGACTAGTCTTAGCCATTGTGACCACTGGAAAGCAAGGGGAGGGATGAACCAGTGGATGGATGATCTCTCAATCTCTTTCTCTTTCTTTTCTCTCTCTCTCTGTCCCTCTTGATATCTCCCTTTCTCTTCCTCTCACACTATGACTTTGTTTTTGTTTTGTTTTTTTAATAAATATTTATTTATTTGGCCGGTGCGGCAGCTCAATAGGCTAATCCTCCACCTGTGGCGCCGGTACACCAGGTTCTAGTCCTGGTCGGGGTGCCAGATTCTGTCCCAGTTGCCCCTCTTCCAGGCCAGCTCTCTGCTATGGCCCGGGAGTGCAGTGGAGGATGGCCCAAGTCCTTGGGCCCTGCACCCGCATGGGAGACCAGGATAAGCACCTGGCTCCTGGCTTCGGATCAGCACAGTGCGCCGGCCGCAGTGCACCAGCCGCGGCGGCCATTGGAGGGTGAACCAATGGCAAAAGGAAGACCTTTCTCTCTGTCTCTCTGTCTCTCTCTCTCTGTCCACTCTGCCTGTCAAAAAATAAATAAATAAATAAATAAATAAATAAATATTTACTTGAAAGAAAGTCAGAGTTACATAGAGAGAGGAGAGGCAGAAAGAGAGAGAGAGAGAGAGAGAGAGAGAGAGAGAGAGATGTTCCACCATTGATTTACTCCCCAATTGGCTGCAAAGGGCCACAGCAGAGAGCTGGATCAGAATAGGAGCAGCCAGATCTTGCACTGGTGCCCATAGGGGATGATGGCACTTCAGGCCAGGGCATTAACCCACTGCGCCACAGCACTGGCCCCTCACACCACGACTTTCAAATAAATGTTTCTGAGAGAGAGAAAGAGAGACAGAGAGACAGAGACAGAGAAAGACACAAAGACAGAGTCAGAGAAAGACAGAGAGGCATGTGTTCCTAACTATTGGGGCTAATAGTCAAAAACTCTATTAAAGCAAAATAACTATGTGCTTTATTAGTAATTTACAGAACTTAAAAGATTTTACCATTTATTCCAAAAATTCACTGAATTAACTATTTTACTATATAATAGATACAACTTCATTACTGCTTCAAAAACCTGAAAGTTTCTTAAAGAGGAACTTGGATTTTTTTTTTCTTTCAAAAATTCTTTAAGTACTGACTGTAGAGGTAATAGAGCCAAGTAAACTAAGCCAAAATCTTAGCAAATCAAGGCCTGTGAGACTTTTTTTAAAACTAATTGCTTTACCCCATTGACAAGAAAACTCATGAAGAGACATTCTAATTACAGCTATGTTCTTTTGTCCTCGAATAGATGTTGGTAGATTGATCCATCAATTCTAAAAGAGCAATTGCAGTATATTATGGCTTAAAGTTATGCACACCAATAGTGTTAGATACCAGAATCTGAGACACTTGGGAGTGCAACAAGGAATTTGAATTGAAAAAATGGAAGCTGAGTGTGGTTCATTTATTTTGACACATATACTAACATAATAAATATAAATAATAGCATAAAATATAAATAAGCATAAATAATAGGGGAAGTTATGTTCAGGGTACAAGAGAACTCTGTACTAACATTTTTGTTTTGTAAATGTAAACATTTCTGATAAAAAGTCAAAAAAAGAAAACTATTATAAACAAAAAATCACCTAATATTAAAGGGTCTTCAAAAATTTCATGAAAAATACATTTTATGAAAAAAACATGAATCTTTAAATTTTTTCCCACCAAAATAAATTTATCTTTTATTTCCATTTCCATTTCCATTTTCTGATAGATGCTTCTGTAACTTGCTTGACTCTCATTAAATGTCTCTTGACAACTTGAGAAATCTATTTTATTATAGGATAATAAAAATTGCAAATATTTATTGAGAATTTTATGTACCAAGTGCTGAATTGTGCATATTATTCAATATTAAAGATCTGTAATGTATATGAGTGAAATTGACACTTTGAGAAGGCGGCACCATGACAGAATGGATTAAGTTGCTGCCTACAATGCCAGCATCCCATGTGGATTCAGGTTCCAGTCGCAACTGCTCCTCTCCCAATCCAGCTCCTTGTTGATGCACTTGGGAAAGCAGTAGACAACTGCCCAAGTTCTTGGGCCTCTGCATTCACGTGGGGGACCTGGAAGAAGCTTCAGGCTTCTGGCTTTGGCCTGGCCCAGTTCTGGTGGTTGTGGCCATTGGGGAGTAAACTAGTAAATGGAAGATTATCTCTTTCTCTCTCTAATATTGACTTATAATTAAATAAGTAAATCTTTCAAAAACTTGAGATTTTGAGATTTGATTATTTTGGGAGGCGGGGGAGCTTTGTTTTTAATGGGATTAACATGTAGGAAGCAACATGCCAGGTCTGGCTGGCAACTTACAGGGGTGAGGGGCTTTGGCTTCACTGGGCTGGGCTGTGGCCCTCTAGTTTGCCCTGCAGCCTCTGAGAACTCAGCCCAGGGTGGGCCACCTATGGCCCACTGAAGAGACACAAAATTGCATGGATTGCCATAGAGATCCAAGCTCTCCGCCTCCCCGCATATACTCTTGAGGAACAGTAGTTTTTATTTCTTTTAAATTTATTTTCATAGCGCTAGGTAATTTATTTTATTTATTTATTTTTATCTGCAAACCTTTTATTTAAGGTATACAGACTTCAGGTATTTCATATATACAAATTTAGAAACATAGTGATTCTCCTCCCCTACCCTCCCTCCCACCATTCTTCCCCTTCTCTCTCCTATTCCCATTCTTATTTTTTACGAAGGTCTATTTTCAATTAACTTTACACTCATAAGATTAACCCTGCACTAAGTAAAGAGTTCAACAAATAGTATGGAAGAAAAAAACCCTGCTCCTTAGCAGTCGAGACAAGGGCTGAGGAACAGTGGTTTTCTACTTACTACTTGTTTAATTCTTTCTTTGTGGAGGATTCAAACATACAGGTGTGGATAAATAAATTATTGCAATATGTTCTGTAAAATGTACCCAGAATATTTTCAAAAAGCAATTCACACCACATCTATAGGAAAGTCATTCAGCCTTTTTTTTTCTACTAGAAAAATATACTATTCGCATTTTATTTTCTTTCCCTGGAATACTGTTCATGAAGGTTTAATAATCCCAGGTTATGATTTTAAAAACACTCTCCAATGACACAGAAGAGGATATTTTGGGTTTATTAGATGGATTCTGTGCTTGTATTTATGTATATAGTAATGTTTTACATTTAACATTTATCATTTTGGAGAAAAGCTTAGAAAGTTGACATAACTTTTATAAAGTTAAATGTTTCTATTTTTAGTATAATGCTACTCAAGGACCTACAGATAATATAATACATCCAGCAAAGAAACATGATCTATATAGATAGATGTAGACAAATGGTAACTGGCCTTCCCAAAGCTTTTTAAATGGATAGAATTTAGAGAAAGTAGGGATTGTGGTCTACACCTACTCTAAAGCTGAGAAAACTCACGTGATAGTGCTAGCAGAGGGAACGTAGGGTCTTTAAATGACGTCCTTGCAGATCTTGCACTCTAGTTCTTGCTTTAATCTCATTGACATACTAACTTTAAAAAGAAGACCATGAAATGACTGAAAGCCAAACTCATGTATCCATAAAAGGTGAGTTACAAATGCAAGTACCGTGGCCTATTCTACCATTGCAGGCAACCTCTACAACAGTCCTGCCGCTGGATGCTCATCCGCTTACACAATCCTCCATCTCCTTTGGAATAATTGGACCTATATTTGACTTCCAATCAATAGAATATGACAAAACTAAAACGAAATCGTTTCCAGGGCTAGGTTACGAAAAGACTGTGACTTCTGTGACTTTTTGTGTCTCCCAAATGTCATGTGTTTAATGAACTCTGGGTTATCCTGTTATCTTCATCAAATGACTTTACATCAATGAAAATTTGTCTAATATAATGTAATTAACAAAATCAGTCCATGGATTTAATAATCTTCAAAATTCTACTTTGACAAAACATGCAAGAAAGCTACTTCTCTGTATCTCTTTACTAGACAATTTTTGTAATTTCATCCTTCTTGCAATTATAGCTAGGTTTTCAGTCCCTATTGGCATGGGTTGCAGTAAATTTTAATAACTAGTCAATATGCTATATTTGACAAGCAAGGTAGGAAAATACAACTATATATTTGCTTATTAATAAAGAATATTGAATAAATAAAGCTTTAAACAATTAGAATAAAGAATGTCAAATCCAGAAATTCTTGAAGTTATACTCCCTAGTAATTGTGTAGTGTTTCCATAACCCCCTGAACCTACGTTCTGAAAACAAATTGCTTATGGCAGTTTCTAGAGAATATACCAGTGCAGGGTGGAAACCACTACTAAGTTAAAAAAGAAAAGTTTTCAAAAATTACTGAAATGGAATGCTCAGGGCATGTTTTTTTTTTTTTTTCATTTTCATTGTTGTCCTGAAAATGTGTGAGGCTGGTGCTGTGGGATAGTGGGTAAAGCTGCCTCCTGAGTGTTGGCATTCCATATGGGCTCTGGTTTGAGTCCCAACTGTTCCACTTCCAATCCAGCTCTCTGCTATGGCCTGGGAAAGCAGTGGAAAATAGGAGACCTGGAAGAAGCTCCTGGTTTCTGGCTTCGGATCAGTGTAACTCCAGCCATTTGGGGAGTGAACCAGTGGATGAAGACCTCTCTCTCTCTCCCTCCCTCCCTCCCTTTCTCTCTCTCTCCCTCCCTCTCAGTAACTCTACCTTTCAAGTAAATAAACAAATCTTTAAAAAAAAAATGAAAAAAAGATGTGCAGAAACTAAGTTCATTTCTAAAAGAGAAATGTAAGAAAGAAAGAAAATGAAAATGTAAGAGAGAAAGTAAGAATACATTCTTCAAAATATGTGAACACACATGACACTGACTATAACTACAACTATGGGTGAATATCCTAAGAAAAAAATGTAGATTTCTTTTGTGTGATTGTTAACCATTATTTAAACGTTATATAAAACCTTGAATAATGTACCAAATGAGAAGAGATTCCTAGAATGGTTCAAGCACTGCTCTTTGTTTATTTTACTATCCATCACATTCATTTATCCTCAGTGAGAGATGTGACATGGCTAGGGTTGTTAAGGATCAAGGGCTTTCCACTAGGAAGACTCTTCATACTACAACACCTTCTTCTGAATCTTGCCACAACCAACACCCAGTTAGATTTTTCACCCACCATTTCTTCACATTACTAGGTCAAAGGAGGTGTTGCCTCTCTTTACAAAACCCAGTCCTCAAAAACTTGTTTATTATCCCATAACTCACATCAATTTGTCAGACAGTTTCTCCATGCTTCCAAAGTCTCTCTTTCAACATATCATTCTCTCTGAAAAGCATTGTTAGAACTTTCAAATATGTTTTATTTCAGATAACATTAAATATAACAACAAAAAAGCAAATTCTAGGACTATAACAAATATGGTTTTAATTTCAGACCATGAACCTACTTTCCAAAATGCATATTTTATCTTTGCAGTAGTATCGCACCCTAACCCCCATCTCACACTGAATACCATGGTATTAAGATCTTACATGTCGATCTCTTGCTTTTCTCATATAACTATAAAATTATCTCTACCAAATCCTCTGTCAACCTACTTCTCAAGTCTGCCCCATCCCTCTATCAAATATATCCTAGAACTGCTTTTCTCATATGCAACTAACTACCTCTCCTCACTTTGGCCTTCTACTCAGAATAGTGTTCAGCCAATGATACCTAAGCCCTAATTCTTGGAGCAAGAGAATATATTAGGTTGCATGGCAAATAAGAATGAAGGTAGTAGACAGAATTAAGTCTTCTAAATCAGTTATCCATAAATTAGGGAGATTATCCATGGATGCCCTATGTAAACACAAGTTATTAACCGGGCTAGAGGAATTCAAAAGAGAGAATTAGAGATGGCAAAGTATGACACTCAGCCTAGTTGGCTTTTAACACTGGAGACAGGACTACAAGCTAAGGAATGTAGGCACACTTTACAAGCTGAAAAAGGCCTGAAACACTTTTATTTCAGTCCAATGAGATCCATCTCATACTTCCAGCATGTAGAACCTCACATCAAACTTTTATATTCATTAAGTTTGTGATAATTTATTACAGCAGAAAATAAAAAATGAATACAAACTGCCAAAAATCTGAACACCGGGTCTTCCAACATTTAATTGAATATCTTTGCTTCTAGTTACTAATTGAGCTGCTTTGGAAAAGACTCTAAACCTCTCTGAGACATCATTTCTTCATTATAGGGAAATGCCCTCAGAACACTGCACAGGTTCAGAAAAGATTAGCTCACTATGGGAAACATATTTTACTAAGACAACCTAGCCAAGTCACAAAGCAAATAAAAATAATTACAAAAACAAGCCCCCCTCCAAAGAGACAAGGGAACTAATATCTTGAGTTGCTATAATATATCTTGAGTTGCTACAATATATCCAGTTTTAAACAACAACAAAAAATCGTGAGATAGAAAAAAAAAATGGAAAAGTGTGACTCATAGGCCTGAAACAACAAAGAAGGGCACAAAACCTGTCTATGAGATGGACCAGCTAACCATAACAAATGTATGTCATAAATATGTTCAAAGAAACACATCCTTAAAGAAGACGTGGTGACAATATCTAAGCAAACAGAGAATATCAATTAAAGAAAAAATTTATATAAAAGACCCAAAAGGAAATTCTGGAGTTGAAGAGTACAAAAAGCAGAGTGAAAAATTTACTAAAAATGCTCAACAGTAGATGTGAACTAGCAGGGGAAAGACTAAGTTAATGTAAAGTTACAAGAACAAAAATTATGATATCCAAAGAACAGAAAGAAAATAGAGTAACAACAAAAAATGAACATAACCTAAGAGAAATATGATACATTTAAGTGTGTCAAAATATATGTAATAATACCAGGCAAAATAGAGAAAGGTAAAGAAGCAGAAAAATTATTCAAGAAAATAACATCTGAAAACTTTCCAAATTTGCTGAAAACCTTGTATCTACATATGTGAAAACAGCTAAGATAACCACAAAAAGATCCACAGTCTGCCCCAGTAGAGTGAAAATGATAAAAGGAGAACATCTTAAAACTAGGAAGACTAAAACAAATCATACATACGAGAGAATCCTAATAGGATTAAGAGATGATCTCATGATAAATAATGGAAGGACGCAGTGTGTTGGGAGGGGGAAGTGATTAAACAAGAATCTATTCCCAGAAAACTGTTTTTCAAAAATGAAGGAAACGAGGTAGACATTCTTTACAGTGGTAATTTGCCACTTGAGATTCCTGCATCCCATACTGGAGTGCCTGGATCAAGGCCCAGTTCCTCTGCTTTGGACCAGCTTCCAGCTTACAAGCATCCTGGGAAGCAACAGATGATGACTCAACTATATGGCTCCCAAACAGCTACATGGGACACCCGGATGGAGTTCCTGTTTCCCGGCTTCAGCTGTTGCAGGCATCTGAAGAGTGAACCAATGCATGGGCGCTCTCTCCCTCGGTCTGCCTCTTTCTCTTTTTTCTCTACCATTCAAATAAGATTAATTTTTTAAAAAATTGAAGGTAGAATAAAAATATTTCCAGAGAGGCAAACATTAGAGAAGCATAAATCAAAACCACAATAAGATATCACTTCTAAAGCACTAAGATCAATTTAAAAATTAAGAAAGACAATAAGAAGTGATAAAAAGTTTTGGTGAGGATGTGGAGAAATTGAAATTGAGACTTCCAACATTGAGAGTAGAAATGCAAAATGGTGCCTTCCTGCCTTCAACAACTAGAATATAAAATAAAATACATTCACAATAGTCACAAGCTGGAAAAATCCAAATACTCATCATTAAATCTTTATTTAAGCAAAATCAGATATATGCATGGCACAGATTACTACTCCGTGATAAAGAGGAAATCAGTTCTACAAACAACAGCAGGGGTGAATTGACAAACCATGTTTGCTAGCTGAAATAAGTCAGGCACAAGTGATTTCATTCTGTATATAATTTTGAGAAAAGGCAGAGTGTAATGATAGAAAGTAGATCAACAGTTGCCTGTTTCCAGGGTCCGGGAAGAAAAGACTGCAAAGTGGCACAAAGTGGCAGTGATGGATCTTCTGCTGTCATGATTGCTACAGTACTTACAACATGATAAGGAGTTACCAAAACTCATGAAATTATATACTTAAAATTAGTCAATCTGGAGGCCACTGTGGGGTTGTAGGGGATAAAGTTGCTGCCTGCAATTCTGGCATCCCATATGGCATTGGTTCATGCTCCGGCTGCTCCATTCTGATCCAGTTCCCTACTAATGGACTGAGAAAAGCAGCAGCAGATGATCCAAGTGCTTGAGACCCTGCCACCTACATGGGAGATCAGATGAAGCTCCTTGCCCCTGGCTTCAGCCTGGCCCAGCCCTGGCCATTGCAGTTATCTGGGGAGTGAATCAGCAAGTGGAATATTTCTCTCTTTTTATGTCTCTCCCTCTCGAAAACTCTTTCAAATAAATAAGTAATTTTTTTTAAATTAGTGAATTTCTCTGATCCATTGTGGGTTGGTTTTTGTATAAGGTGTAAGATAGGGGTCTTATTTCATATTTTCACATGCAGAGAGCCAATTTTCCCAACACCATTTGTTGAAGAGACTTTTATCTGCAGACTGATTTCACTTAATTTGTGAAGTATAAATGGTTTTTAGATGTGTGGATTAGCTTCTGGGGTCTCTAATCTGTTCCATTGTTGCAAATGTCTATTGTTGTGCTATTTTGTTTATAACTTGCTGTTATTACAGTAGTAAAACCTGGTATTGTGATACTTCCAGCTAAACTTTTATTTTTTAAGATTGATTTAGCTATGTGGGGGTCTCATAATCCCATGTTAATTTTAGGGTCTTTTTTCCTCAATCTGAGAAGAATGTCTTTGTTATTTTGAGTGTGGTTGAATTGAGTCTGTAAATTGTGTTAGTAGTATGGACATTTTGATATTAATTATTCCAATATATGAACATGGGAGATTTTTCCATTGTTTGTGTCTGCTTCTATTTCTTTCTGTGTTTTGTAATTTTCATTGTAGAGATCTTTCACATCCTTGGTTAAATTTATTCCAAAGTATTTAAAAATTATTGTAGCTATCATGAATAGGAATGATCTTAAACATTCTTTCTCAGCCATGGCATTGTCTGTGTATACAAATGCCATGTTTTATGTTGGTTTTATATCCTATACCTTTGCCAAACCCTCCTATGAGTTCCAATAGTCTCTTAGTGAAGTTTTCGGTTCCCCTACATGAAGGATCACATCATCTGCAAACAGGGATAATTTGACTTCCTCCTTTCCCATTTATATCCACTTTACTTCTTTTTCTTGTGTAATGATTCTGGTTAAAACTTCTAGAACATATTGAACAGTAGTGGTAAGAATAGGCATCCTTGTATGGTTCAAGATCTTAGTGGAGATGTGTCTAGCTTTTCCCCATTCAATAGGATGTTGCCTGTGTATTTGTCACATACTGCCTTGATTGTGTTCAAGTCTGTTCCTTCTATACCCAATTTGCTTAAGGCTTTTATCATGAAAGGATGTTTTATTTTGTCAAATGCTTTCTCTGCATCTATTGAAATAATCATATGATTATTATTCTTCAACTTGGTAATATGATGTATCACACTTATTAATTTGCATATGTTGAACCATCCCTACATATCACAGGTAAATTCTACTTGGTCAGAGTGAACAATCTTTTTCACGTATTGTTACATTTGATAAGCTATTATTTTCTTCTTCTTTTCTTTTAAAGAATTATTTATTTGTTTGAAAAAGTTACACAGAGAGAGGAGAGAGAGAGAGAGAGAGAGAGAGAGAGAGAAAGAGAGAGAGAGGTCTTCCATTCGATGGTTCACTTCCCAGTTGGCCTCAATAGCCGGAGCTGTGCCGATCTGAAGCCAGGAGCCAGGAGCTTCTTCCTGGTCTCCCACATGGGTGCAGGGGCCCAAGGACTTGGGCCATCTTCTACTGCTTTCCCAGGCTGGTTCCCATATGGGATGCCAGCGCTTCAGGCCAGAGCATTAACCCACTCTGCCACAGCGCCGGCCCCAATAAGTTAGTATTTTCTTGAGAATTTTTAGATCTATTTTCATCAGGAATGCTGGTCTATAATTCTCTTTCTTTAACCATCAAATTATTCAAGGGAAATATAAGGGAAACACTGCAAGATATTTGCATAAGCAGGGATTTCTTGGATAATACCTGAGAAGCACAGGGAATCAGTGCAAAAATAGACAAGTGGGATTATATCAAACTAAGAAGTTTCTACACAGCAAAGGAAACACACAACAAAGAGGTGACTGAGAAAATAGGAGAAAAATATTTGCAAACTACATAGTTGAGAAAAGATTAGTATCCTGAATATATGAAAAGCTCGATATTCAACAAAACAAACAATCCAGTTAATAAATGGCCAAAGGATATGAATAGGTACTTTCAAAGGATGAACTACAAATGACCAATAGACACATGAAAAGATGCTCAGGATCACTAGCCAAATAAAAATCAAATTGAGGCTTCACATTACCCCATTTAAAATGGTTATCATCCAAAAATAACAAATGCTGGCAAGGATGTGGAGAAAAGGTACCCTAATACACAGTTGTTAGGGATGTAAATTTGTATAGCCATTATTGAAGACAGAAAGGAGATTCACCAGAAATCTGAAAATAGATATACCATATGACTCAGCCTTGCCAGTATTGGGAATTTACCCAAAGGGAATGAAATCCGCAATATTAAAGAGCTATCTGTACCCCCATGTTCATAGCAGCTCAACCCATAATAGCCAAGATATGGAATCAATCCAGATGCCCATCAGCTGATGACTGGATGAAGAAATTATGGCATTTATACATGATGGAATATTACTCTGCCATAAAAAAGAATGAAATTCCTTTTTTTGCAACAAAATTGGAAATCATTATGCTTAGTGAAATTAAGCCATTCCCAAAATGGCAGATATCTAATGTTTCTCCTTATTTGTGGTAACAAATATACAGTGTACAAAAAATGTAATATATATGAATATAATCAACATTTTGAAATTTGATTATTATTTTATAGCCCTTTTCTATACTCCTGAGCAACAATATTTTTTCTGCTTAGTACTTGTTGAAATCTTTATTTAATGGAGGGTTAAGTTTGCTTGTGATTACTAAGCAAATTGAATGTCCCTCATTGCAAACATTAAAAGAAAAATAAGAAAGAAAAAATGAAGGAGGGTAGAAGCAAGGGAAGGAGGCAGAGTTGGGAGAAGTATCATTATTATCATGAAATTTGGTCCCTTTATTAAAAATACTTTCAGATAAAAATTAGAAAAATTTTAAAGCTAATTTGAAAAGTATATGTAAAGTCTCAGTCCTTTCCTGGACATATTGAATTAGTTCTGTAGGAAGTGGAGTCCAAGAAGCTAAATTAACAAAAAAAAAAGAACTCCCAAGGTTTATGATGTAGCTAAATTGGAAAGAAGCCAATTTCAGGAGCTACTCTCTCATCACTATAACTTTGGTTGTTAGTAGGAGACAGTAGTTCATCTGTCAGCCCTAGTCAATCCTAGACTCTAAAACATCTGGGGTTGAACCTTCTGCACAGTTAAATTCTTTCTATTGTCAGTCTGAAAACTGGAACATAGCAGATTATATTTTCAGGGAAGAGGTCAATAGGCCAGTTTGAGCAAAAGGAACACAGAAACACAGGAATTAGCAGATATGCAAACACTGTTTAGTAATAGTATAACTATTAATGTTATTAACAATACTGTCTGATATAGCTGTACTTTAAAACATATATATGGGAAGGCAGGTAAATTTCAAAAAAAAATAAAAACATAGCTAAAATGGAAGAATGACATGCTATGGATTAAATTTCATTTTGTCTTCCTCTTGAATATGTCCTCTAAGCAATTAGCTTGTAGCAAATTCCACCTGAGTGTACCACACCAGGTAGGCATCATAGAGAACAGGTTCTGAAAGATAATTCATCTGAAGTTAAAGATAAAGAGGATGATGATCCAAATTCCTCACCAAGAAATTGTGTTAAGGGTCTGAGATAAGATCTAGGATATGTACTTTAAGTGCCCCTGCAGCCAAGTGGGGAATACACTGTCATAGGGACTACAAAAATGGTATACAGCTAATGGCCTGTTTTCTCCAATTAGCCTCAGAGACAAGAGGGATTGAATCATGATGATGTCCTTTTTCATCCATTTAACTTGAGCAGTACTTTACAGATAGAGAAGGCACTGGAAATCTCTTCCCTTGGTTTTTCTAACACCCTAAAGGCAAGTAGGGGCAATGAAAGTACAATTTTTCCATTTTCAGAGGTTTGTTATCTAACAAACTGAAGAACAAAAATCATATAGTTATCTCAATACATGCAGAGAAACTATTTGATAAAATCCAACATCCATTCATGATGAAAACATTAAGCAAATTGGGTATAGAAGGAACATTTCTCAACACAATCAAAGCAATTTATGACAAACCCACGGTCAGCATCTTACTGAATGGGGAAAAGCTGGATGCATTTTCTCTAAGATCTGGAACCAGGCAAGGATGCCCAGATTCACCATTGCTATTAAATATAGTCCTGGAGGGGTTGGCACTGTGACGCAGTAGGTTAATCCTCCACCTGTGGCACTGGCATCCAATATGGGCGCTGGTTCTAGTTCCGGCTGTTCCTCTTCCAATCCAGCTTTCTGCTGTGGCCTGGGAAAACAGTGGAAGATGGCCCAAGTCCTTGGGCCCCTCCACCCACATGGGAGACCGGGAAGAAGCACCTGACTCCTGGATTCAGATAGGCCCAGCTCTGGCCATTTCTCACACCTGGGGAGTGAACCAATAGACAGAAGACCTCTCTCTCTGTCTCTCCCTCTCACTATCTATAACTCTATCTTTCAAATAAATAAATAAAATTTTAAAATATATATTTCTTTAATATATATCTTAATAGTATATAATATATCTGTATATATTATATTAATATATATTTAATATATATCTCTAAATATATATATATATATATATATATAGTCCAGGAAATTTTACTCAGAGCCATTAGGCAAAAAAAAGAAATCAAAGGGATACAAATTAGAAAGGAGGAAATCAAAATATCCTTATTTTCATATGACATGATCCTATATTTAGGGGATCCAAAAGACTCCACTAAGAGACTACTAGAATTCATAAAAGAGTTTGGTAAAATGGCAGGATATAAAATCACCACAGAAAAATTAATAGCTTTTGTATACACAGGCAATGCCATGACTGAGAAAGAACTTTTAAGATAAGTCCCATTCATAATAGCTCCAAAAAGTATTAAATAACTTTGAATAACTTCAACAAAAAATATCAAAGATCTCTACTATGAAAATTACAAACACCAGAGAAAGAAATAGAAGACACTCAAAAATGGAAAAATCTTCCATGTTTACAGATTGGAAGAATCAACATTATCATAATGTCAATATTATCAAAAGTAATTTATAGATTCAATGTTATACCAGTCAAAATGCCAAGGATGTTCTTTGCAGGCCTAGAAAAAAAGGATGCTAAAATTAATATGGAAACACAAGAAACCCTAAATAGCTAAAGCAATCTTATACAACAAAAACAAAGCTGGAGGCATCACAATACCTCATTTCAAGACATATTTCAAGGCAATTGTAATCAAAACAACCTGGTACTGCCACAAAAACAGATGGACGGACCACTGAAACAGAATAAAAACTCCAGAAATCAACCCACGCTTCCATAACCAACTTATCTTTGACAAAAGAGCTAAAATCAATCCCTAGAACAAGGACAGTCTCTTCAACAAATGGTGCTAGGAAAACTGGTTCTCTGCATGTAGAAGTGTAAAGCAAGACCCTTACCTTACACCTTATACAGAAATCCACTCAAAATGGGTTAAGATCTAAATCTATGATGCAATACTATCAAATTATTAGAGAGCACTTGGGGAAATGCCGTCAGACATTGGCATAGACAAAGAGTTCTTGGAAAACACCCCAGGGGCACAGGCAATCAAAGCCAAAATTGACGAATGGGATTACATCAAATTGTGAAGCTTCTGCACTGCAAAAGAAACACTCAGCAAAGTGAAGAGGCAAATGACAGAATGGGAGAAATTATTTGCAAATTATGCAACTCATAAAGAATTAATATCCAGAATATATAGGGATTTCAAGAAACTCAACCATTAGAAAACAAACAACCCAGTTAAGAAGTGGGAAAAGGACTTAAACAGGCATTTTTCAAAAGGGGAAACACAAATGGCTGACAAACACATGAAAAAGAAGTGTTCAGGATCACTAGCCATCAGAGAAATGCAAAGCAAATCAAAATGAGGTTTCACCTCACCCCAGCTAGAATGGCTTTCATACAGAAATCAACAAACAACAAATGTTGGCAAGGATGTGTGGAAAAGGGTACCTTACACAAGCTTATACAAATAAAATCTTTCTGGAAGAAAAAATAAAAAAAGGAAGCCAGATCACTGGAAAAAAAGGAAAAAAAAAAAAACATGAGAACAGGTATTAGTATAAAATATAAGAAAGGATTAATAATTACTCACCTTAATGCAAATCTACCACCCAATTATTCTAAAATCCCAAGCATTTCTGTATCCGAGACATATGCTCAAAATATCTTTTGATAGCTTACAAAGAAGTTGACTCTCCAGTGTGCTTGAACTATATTTGCTCTCGTTGTCTAACTCACATTTCTCAATCTTTTTCTAGAAGTGTAATCTTCCACAAAGCTCTCATTAATCTGCCTCTAAAACAGGAGTCTTTTAAAAGAAAAGGCAGTTTGTCAGCAGGTTTGTAATCTTTTTTTGTCCTTGAGATGCAAGAGGAGGTGAGGTTATGTATCTGCAAGTTATGACCATTACCCATCATAAAATACTTATCAGTCTTGCTGACCTCCTGATAATAATCCATTTTGGAGGATGTCATGCTTCATTGCAAGTCCACATTTGCTTTAAAGCATATAACTTTTGAAATTTTGCCCGAAGCTTAAAAAGTTTAGATTTTTCCTCTTTGTTACGTAATACAAATATTAAGCCTAAAATAACTCATTTTTGTTTAAAAATTGTATGGGGATATAAACCATGATATATCTGATTATATTTCAAAGGTATATAGGTCACCTTTCCAAATACTCTGTCTAGTTTTTTTTTTTTTTAAGAAAATAAACCAAAAAATTACATACTAAAACTCAAGCATTTCATTCATTTTTAAATGATCCTGGAGCCTTCTTTTTAAACAAAGGAATATGAATGTGTACTTAATGTGTTTTTTATATTTTTGATTCAAAAAGCATGGTGCTGGCACCTTGGCATAGTGAGTAAAGCTGCTGCCTGCAGTGCCCGCATCCCATATGGGCACCAGTTTGATTCCCAGCTGTTCCACTTCCCATCCAGCTCTCTGCTATGGCCTGGGAAGCAGTAGAAGATGGCCCAAGTTCTTGGGCCCCTGCACCTATGTGGGAGATCTGGAAGAAGCTCCTGGCTCCTGGCTCCTGACTCCTGGCTCCTGGCTTCTGATTGGCACAGCTCCAGCCACTGTGGCCAATTGGGGAGTGAACCAGGGGATGGAAGACCTCTCTCTATCTGCCTCTTCTCTCTCTGTGTAACTCTGACTTTCAAATTGATTAATTAATTAATTAATTATAAAAAAGCATGGTGCCAGCATGTCCATGGATCAAGTTTTAGATACAGGGCAGGGGTAGTGGCAGATGATGGAAAGTTGGTGAAATGGGTGAAAATATTTACAAAGCAGCAGCAGCCCATACTAAAACATAAGGGACTAGCATTTTAAATGTAATAACCATAGACTTATAATTTTATTGGCCAGTACGAAGTAGAAAGAAGGGATAAAATGAAAAGTCATTGACCAAATTGTTTTGATGGATATTTGAGACTGTTGAGAAATTACAAAACATAGTTATGATCCAATAAACTAGATTAGCAAGCAAAATAATATAAATAAATATGATGTACCTTGGACCAGATATCTAATCAGACACTTGTAACAGTGTAGAATAAGAATTGCTATCAGGGCCTCCCAAGATGAGGAAATTTGGTGAAGGTCAGGATAACACTAGGCACAGGACTGAAGGCAGGAGGCTCTCTCACTCATCCCCTGAGAAGAGGGTGCCATTAGACTTAAGATGCATGAGAGGAATCTGCTACTGCGACTCAGCCATGATTTACCAGGCAAACCTTAGGTGATCAAACACGACAAGTGAGTGGTCTATAAACAAAAGTTCAGGTTTTATATTTGCACTCTAGACATAGAAGCTAATTGAAGAGTACCAAACCAGGTAAAATTTATTAATTCTAGAAATTAAAGGGAAATCTTGGGCCTCAAATTGAGACCACCTGTCCTATTCTCCAGATTGTATGACACAGATATTGACAGTTACTAAGGCAAAACAACATGCCAAGAATGATGGGGAAATAAAAAACCATAGATGTGCTTCAACTTACAATGGGGCTACATCATTCTAAATGTACAGTAAGTTGAAAATACTATAAATCAAAAATTCATTTTATACACATAACCTACCAAACACCCCAGCTTGCTATATAGCACACTGATAGGTCTAAGAGTCAAAAGGATCACACAAACATGACTAGTGTCTGCAAATACTAACTGATAGAATCAAAAAGGAGAGAATGATCCAACATGGGAAGCGAGATACACAGCAGACTCATAGAATGGCAGATGTCCTAAACAGCACTCTGGCCTCAGAATCAGCCCTTAAGGCATTCAGATCTGGCTCAAGAGCCCATGAGAATATTCTAGGCATGGAAAGCCAAGACACTCTGGAAAAAAAAAAAAAAAAAGACCTAAATGAAAGATCTCTGTGAGTGAGATCCCAGTGGAACGAATGGGGCCATCAAAGAAGGAGGTACCTTTCTTGAAGGGAGGGGAGAACCTCCACTTTGACTATGACCCTGTTGGAATAAGATTGAAGTCGGCGAACCCTAAAGGCTTCCATAGCCTGGGCAACTCATGACTAGACCCTAAGGAGATTACTGACACCATAAACAAGAGTGTCAAATTGTTAAATCAACTTCAGGAGTCACTGTGTACTTACGTCTCATGTGGGATCTGTCCTTAATGTGTTGTCCAATGTGAAATAATGCTTTAACTAGCACTGAAACAGTATTTTACACTTTGTGTTTCTGTGTGGGTGCAAACTGATGAAATCTTTACTTAGTATATACTGAATCAATCTTCTGTATATAGATAATTAAAAATGAAAAAAAAAATCTTGTTGTTAAATTGGAAATTGCATAGAAAATTAATCAATTAAAAATATATCATGTAGGATCTCTGTCCTTAATGTGCTATACATTGTGAATTAATACTATAACTAGTACTCCAACAGTATTTTTCACTTTGTGTTGCTATGTGAGGGCAAACTGTTGAAATCTTTACTTAATATATACTAAACTGATCTTCTGTATATAAAGAGAATTGAAAATGAATCTTGATGTGAAGCAAGGGGAGAGGGAGTGGGAAAGGGGAGGGTTGCGGGTGGGAGGGAAGTTATGGGGGGGAAGCCATTGTAATCCATAAGCTGTATTTTGGAAATTTATATTCTTTAAATAAAAGCGTTATAAAAAAAAAAGAACACTGTAGATTCTTAGTCATTTCCCTTTGTTAATGGGTGGACCAGGACCTGCACCTGCGGCTGCTATCCAGTATCTCCAAGATCATACTGCATATCAATAGCCTGTAGAAAGATTCGAGTTCAAAATATGAAATAAGGTTTCTACTTAATGCATATCACTTTCACGTATTGTAAAGTAGAAAACTCCAGATCAGGTACCATCTTTATATAAAATCTGATTAGATTTTAAGGAGATAATAGCTTCATACTTACAAGTCAATATGATGATACAGTATAGTACCAAGTAGAATTTTATTTCCTTCACTTATTAAATTTGAAAATTTGGGTTACTTGTTTAAATTCTCCACCTTTCAAACCAACATTTCAGAGTCTTTGTTAGGGATGGAGATATCACATACTAATGGCCTAAAGAATATCAAGCTTTCAATAAATAAAAGCTGTTATTTTGTGTTTATGGACAGAAATTCTTTAACATAATTTCTTTAAATAAAATAACAATGGAGTATTGAGAACAGATCACTACCAGAATTTTAATAATTGTGACATGACTTAAGAGAAATATCCCCCACTTATTCCAAATTGGCTTCTATATAAGTTCAGTTCTACAGATAAAGGCTAATATACAAAAAAGAAATAGCGGAATTGTGTTCAGATTTTTAAAAATAACTTTAAAACAGGTGGAATGTCCCTCACATTTAATAATCATATAAAATATTTGATACCTCCAACAGTATTTTTCACTTTGTGTTGCTATGTGGGGGCAAACTGTTGAAATCTTTACTTAATATACACTAAACTGATCTTCTGTGTATAAAGAGAATTGAAAATGAATCTTGATGTGAAGCAAGGGGAGAGGGAGTGGGAAAGGGGAGGGTTGCGGGTGGGAGGGAAGTTATGGGGGGTGCCATTGTAATCTATAAGCTGTACTTTGGAAATTTATATTCTTTAAATAAAAGCTTTAAAAAATTTGATACCACTAGAGAAAAAAAGATTTAAAGAAATGAGAAACAGCTAGAAGTATAAAATAATTTTATCTAGAAGATACTTGAGTTCATTTTCCCAAAGTAGGTTAATGTGAACCATGAAATGAATCTCTGGAAGTAAGAGAAAACAGATACTGGTTAAGACCCCTAAGATCTTCTCTAGACCTGGATTCTACACCCAGCTTTGACTCCAGACTCCAGTCCCTACTAAACCAGACCCTGAAAGGCTGCAGATGATGGCTCAAATGATTTCTAACACCCAAGTAGGAAACCTAGAATGTATCCCCAACTCCTGTGTCTAGCCCTGGCCAGCATCTGGGGACTGAATGAGTGAAAGAGAGTGCTCTCTCTAAATCTCCTTCTCTCAAATGAATTATTTTCTTCAAATTAAAAAAGAAATGATGGGGCCAACGCTGTGGTACAGCGGGTTAACACTCTGGCCTGAAGTGTCGGCAACCCATATGGGCACCGGTTCTAGTCCCGGCTGCTCCTCTTCTGATCCAGCTCTCTGCTGTGGCCTGGGATAGCAGTGGAGGACGGATTAAGTCCCTGGGCCCCTACACCCATGTGGGAGACCTGGAGGAAGCTTCTGGCTCCTGGCTACAGATCCGCGCAGCTCTGGCCACTGAGGCCATCTGGGGAGTGAACAAGCAGATGGAAGATCTCTTTCTCTGTTTCTACCTCACTCTGTAACACTGTATTTCAAATAAATATAATAAATATTTAAAAAACAGAAAGAAATGAGAAGCCCCTAGAAGACTAAGTAGAGTAGCCCTGCCCTCACCACTGCCACAGAAAACCAGAACAACAAAGGAAGGTTGGCCATCTGGGGAGTGAATCAGTGATTGAAAATCTTTGTCTCTCCCTCTCTATCTGTAATTCTGACTTTCAAATATAAATAAATAAATCTTTTAAAAATGAACTACCATTGCACACTTATCCAAAGCCCCAGACCCTAGTTGCTATAGCACAGCCAATACGAGACTCCATTGTGTTTTGGGGGCCAGTAGGCAGCCCTAGTTGCTGACAAAGACCTCCAGAACTATTGCATTAGCAGGACAGAAAGCAAGCTCACCTGCATTCTATAGCGTTAAGATTGCTGGAGTCACTCTTGCTCACTTTGTACTTTACACAGAAGTTCCTTTCTGCTCCTTGGAGTCCAGTGTTGGCAATAGCCAATTCACAGGCTTTTATAAACTGCTACAGACTAGAAAATTGTGGGATTCAAAGGCACTGCTGATAAAGTACAGCTAAACAAATCACATGAAGGTTAGAATTCTTAGCTCAATGAAATCCAAAGCCAAAGCCACTACCCATCTGACATTCCACATCTCACCTAAATGAAATGAAAAATTATTTCAGCAAACCTCTTCCACAAAATAAAAGAAGTAACTGCTAGGAAAAAAAAAAAAACAGGATCTGATAGTTTTACAGCTGAAATTTACAAAACATTTAATGAACTACTTCCAATACTTCTCATGGTATTCCAAAGGTTTGAAAAGGATGGAATTCTTCCAAACCCTTTTTACACAGCCAGAATTACTTTGAAAGTAAAGCAAACAAAGACACACAAAAGCTTCAGATTAATATCCTTAATGAGAACAGATGCAAAAATTCTCAATAAAGTAATAGCAACCCAAGGCTGATGTTATGGTGTAGCAAGCAAAGCAACTGCCTGCAACACAGGCATCACACATGGTGCTGGCTCATGTCCCAGTTGCTCGACTTTTGATCCAGTTCCCTGCTAAGGGCCTGAGAAAAGCAGCAGAAGATGGCTCATGTGTGAGACCTGAATGTAGTTTCCTGCTTTTGCCTAGCTCAGCACTGACTATTGCAGTCATCTAAGGAGTGAATCAGTGCATTGAAGATATCTCTCTCCCTCTTTTTCTGTAACTCTTTTGAAATAAATAATCTTTTTAAAAAAGTCTTAGGAAACCAAATGAAACAATACCTCAAAAAGATTATACACCATCATCAAGTGGGATTTATCACAGTAATACATAGGTGGTTTCACATTTGCAAATCAATAAACACAAATAAAGTTCCAAAAGAATGAAGTATAAAAATCATATGATTATCTCAATATATACAGAAAAGGCTATGAAAACATCCCAGGGCCAGCTCAGTGGCACAGTGGGCCAAGCCTCTGCCTCTGGCGCTGGCATCCCACATGGGCAATGGTTTGTGTCTCAGCTGTTCCTCTTCCAATCCAGCTCTCTGCCTATAGCCAGGGAAAGTGGTAGAGGATGACCCATGTGCTTGAGCCCCTGCACCCGAGTTGGAGACCTGGAAGAAGCTTCTGGCTCCTGGCTTCACATTGGCCCAGCTCTGGCCTTTGCAAACATTTGGGGAGTGAACCAGTGGATGGCAGACCTTTCTCTCTGTCACTTCTTGTTTCTGTCTGTAACTCTATCTCGCAAATAAATAAATAAAATCTTTTTAAAAATTCAATATTTCTTCATTATTTAAAAAAATAAAAATTATATATAAGGAACATATCTAAAATAATAAAGGCAATATGTGACAAACTCACAACCAATATCATATTGAATGGGGAAAACCTGAAAGTGTTTCCCCAAAGATCCATGAATTCCACTTTTACTGCTCTTATTTAACATAATATTGCAAGTCTTAGCACAATTAGGTGAGAAAAGTTATAAAGGTCATCAGAATTGAAAAGGAGAAAAGTCAAGATATCCACGTTTGTAATTACAAGATTTTATTCACAAAAAGCCTGAACAATTCACCAAAAAAATCTGTTAGAATTGACACATAAGGGCCGGCGCCGTGGCTCAATAGGCTAATCCTCCGCCTTGCGGCGCCGGCACACCGGGTTCTAGTCCCGGTCGGGGCGCCGGATTCTGTCCCGGTTGCCCCTCTTCCAGGCCAGCCCTCTGCTGTGGCCCAGGAGTGCAGTGGAGGATGGCCCAAGTGCTTGGGCCCTGCACCCCATGGGAGACCAGGAAAAAGCACCTAGCACCTGGCTCCTGCCATCGGATGAGTGCGGTGCGCCAGCCGCAGCACGCCATCCGCGGCAGCCATTGAAGAGTGAACCAACGGCAAAGGAAGACCTTTCTCTCTGTCTCTCTCTCTCACTGTCCACTCTGCCTGTCAAAAAAAAAAAAAAAAAAGAATTGACACACAAAATCAGCAGTTTCAGGTTATAAAATCAACATAAAAAATGGTAGTACTTTTATACAACAATAAAGGTATTGCTGAAAGGGAAATCAAGATAACAATCCCAATTACAACATCCACAAAATATATTGGAGAATAATTTTAACCAAAGAAGCGAGAGGCCATCATTGTGGCTTTGTGGGTTAAACCACTGCCTGTAATGCCCGTATCCCATATGAGTTCTTGTTTGAGTCTTGGCTGCTCCACTTCTATGCAGATGCCTGCTACATATGCCTGGGATAGCAGCAGATGATGACCCAAGTGCTTGGAGAACTGGAGGAAACTCCTGGCTTCCAGCATTGGTCAAGCCCAACCCCAAGCTATTGAGACCATTTGGGGAGTGAAGCACCAGATGAAGGGATGAAAAAGCTCACTCTCTCTCTCTCTCTCTATCTCTATCTCTCTCTAATTCTACCTTTCAAATAAATAAAATAATTGTTTTAAAAAGTGAAAGATTTCTACAATGAAAATTATAAAACACTGTTGAAAGAAATTATAGTACATTAAAAAATGAAAGATATTTCAGGTTTATAAGTTGGAAGAATCAATAATGTTAAAATGTCCATACTACAGAAATTAATCTATAAAGTCAATACAATTCCCTAGAAATAAAATGACATTATTTCAAAAAATAGAAAATTCAATCTTGTATAACAAAAACAAAGCCAAAAGCATCACAATACCAGATTTCAGGACATACTACAGGGCAGTTGTAATTAAAACAGCATGGTACTGGTACAGAAACAGATGGGTAGACCAATGGAACAGAATAGAAACACCAGAAATTAATCCAAACATCCATAGCCAACTTATATTTGAACAAGGATCTAAAACCAATTCCTGGAGCATGGAGTCTATTCAAGAAATGGAAAATTGGATTTCCATATGCAGAAGCATGAAGTAAGATCCCTTACACCTTACACAAAAATCCACTCAACATAGATTAAAGATCTATGACCCAACACCATCAAATTATGAGAGAACAATGGAGAAACCCTGCAAGATATAGGCACCGGCAAAGACTTCTTGGAAAAGACCCCAGAGGCACAGGCAGTCAAAGACAAAATTAACAACTGGAATTGCATCAAATTGAAAAGTTTCTGTACTGCAGAAGAAACAATCAGGAAAGTGAAGAGGCAACCGACAGAATGGGAAAAAATATTTCCAAACTATGCAACCAGCAAAGGATTAATAACCAGAATCTACAAAGAGATCAAGAAACTCCACAACAACAAAACAAACAACCCACTTAAGAGATGGGCCAATGACCTCAATAGACATTTTTCCAAAGCGGAAATCCAAATGGCCAACAGACACATGAAAAAAATGTTCAGGATCACTAGCAATCAGGGAAATGCAAATCAAAACCACAATGAGGTTTCACCTCTCCCCGGTTAGAATGGCTCACATACAGAAAACTACCAACATAGATGCTGGCGAGGATGTGGGGAAAAAGGGACACTAACCCACTGTTGGTGGGACTGCAAGCTGGTAAAGCCACTATGGAAGTCAGTCTGGAGATTCCTCAGAAACCTGAATATAACCCTACCATGCAACCCAGCCATCCCACTCCTCAGGAGTTACCCAAGGGCAATTAAATTGACAAACAAAAAAGCTGTCTGCACCTTAATGTTTATTGCAGCTCAATTCACAATAGCTAAGACCTGGAATCAACCTAAATGCCCATCAACAGTAGACTGGATAAAGAAATTATGGGACATGTACTCTATAGAATCCTAAAATTCTTAAGTCACCACAAAGACACAGAATAACATAAGTGATCCTGAGCAATAAATAAATAAATAAATCTGGAGGCATCGCAATATCAGATATCAAAGCCTATTACAAATATCTTGTAATTAAATCAACATAATACTGGTGTAAAAAACCAACATGGAGATAAATGGAACAGAATATAGAAGCCATAAATTAATCCATATACATATAGCCAGCTGTTTTTGACAAAGCTTCCAAGAACATAGACTAGAGAAAAGAGAGTTGCTTCAATAAACTTTGTTGGCAAACCTAGAGATATATACATGTAAGAAAATGAAATTAGGGGCTGGTTCTGTGGTGCAGTATGTAAATACCTTGACCTGAAGCGCCAGCATCCCATATGGGTGCCAGTTCCAAGCCTTGCTGCTCCACTTCCTATCCAGCTCTCTGCTGTGGCCTGAGAAAGCAGTGGAAGATGGCCCAAGCCCTTGGGCTCCTGCACCCATGTGGGACACTGGGAAGAATCATCCAGCTCCTGGCTTCGGATCAGCGCAGCTCTGGCCATTGTGGCCAGTTGGGGAGTGAACCAGCGAATGGAATACCTCTCTCTCTCTCTGCCTCTCCTCTCTTTGTGAAACTCTGACTTTCAAATAAATAAATAAATCTTAAAAAAAAAAGAAAATGAAATTAAATCCCTACTTTTCACCATATATAAAACCAACTCAAGATGAAAAATTACCTAAATGCAAGTCTTAAAACTATGAAATTGTTGGGAAAAAAATATAGATGAAACACTTTAAGACACTGTTGTAGGCAAAGATGATTTTTTTTGAATAAGACTCAAAAACAGAGGTAACTAGAGAAAAACTAGATAAATGGAATTATATCAAACTAAGAAACTTCTACAATGCAAAGCAAACAATCAACAAAGTAAAGAGATATTTGCAAGCTACTTATCCAACAAAAGATAAGTCACTCCAAAACCCAACCACAAAAAAAAAAAATCAGGTAAGATATGGGAAACAGCCTGGGATAGATAGTTCTCAAAAAAAAAGGAAATAGAAGTGGCCAATAAACATATGAAAAAAATGCTCTATATCACCACCCATAAGAGAAATGCAAATCAAAGCTGTAAGGAGATATCAACTCACCCTTACTAGAATGGCTATTATCAAAAGGACAGAAGGTAACAAATACTAGCAAGTTGGGGGGGGGGGAGGCAACTTTTACATGCTGCTAATGGGAATGCAAATCAGTACAGTCACTATAGAAAACAGTGTGGATATTTTCTAAAAATCCTGGACATTGAACCACCATATAACCCAGCAATCCTACTACTGGACATATATCCAAAACTCTTGAAATCATATCAAAACATGCCCGCATGCCATGTTTATTGTACTAGTCACAATAGTTAAGACATGGGTCAAAACAGTTGTCCATCAACAGATGAATGGATAAAAATATGTGGCATAGATACATAATGAAATGTTATTACCCTTAAAAACAATTAAGTCCTTTATTTATAGCAAATTGGATGAGCCAGATGACATCATATTAATTGAAATAAGCCAGATATAGAAAGATAAATAACACACCTTCTCCCTTACGAATAGAAGTTTACAAAATCCAATCTGAACATAGAATAATAATCTTTGCAGCTGGGAAGGGTAGAGCAGATACAGGGAGTTTGGATAACAGGTTCCAAATCAGACTTAGGTAGAAGGAATAAGTTCCTAGTGTTACACAGCATAGTGGGTTAACTAAGATCACAATGACTTATTAAATATTTTCTGAGTAAATAGAAGAGAGTTTCTCCAAGCACATGTGAGATCCCCCGAAATATCTGTATGAGCTCAGTTGCATTATTAGCAGGTAGGAAGAAACAAAGAGGCTTAAGCTGTCATTACTAGCCTTGCCCAGCTTTTAAGTAATGATGATGGATTGAATTATTTATACTCCAATTACTCATTACAGCAAATTGCATAATTATATTTCATAATTAGGCAGTCTATATACTCCAAAGTTCACATATTTTCCACATCTGTTCAAGATCTCCACAACCCAGGTAGAGAGCCTCTTCGACAATATTAAAGATAATAAACTCCATGAAACAGACTATTGTTTTGAAAAGGATAAATTTGAGAGGTTTTTTAAACACAAGCAATTTTCATAAAAACAGTCATTTTACAAAAGCAATTGAAAGGAAAGAATATCTGTATACCATCTGTCCTGGTGCTTATATTAAGAACATTACTCCAAGAAATACTTCAACAATTCTGCTTACATCATTTTCCCTCATAAAAGAAATAATGTTCTTTCTTTAAATATTTCTTCTTAAAAGGCCTTCCTTCTTAGGAAAATTTCCAGTGGTTCACACAGCTGCACTGAAGAAGCTCAAATGACTCAATGCTTTTGGCCAATCTTAGCTAAATCCCGAAATTGTCATCATCTTGAATTATACTTTGACATTGACTCCATAACTCTCCAGGCATGGAGGATATCTCTGTTTCTTTATTCATATATTTTTATTTCTTTCCTACCATCGCAAAAATCTTTGAGTGTCTTATAACTCCAATTCCAGATGATAGTAAGATTAGTCTTACACAGCATAGTGAGAATGCCCACTATCACCCAGCTTTCAGAATAGAGTCAGTGGTTATAATTCTTCAGTAGACACAATTTTATTATAACCTAAATGGTAGACCAGATGGGAGGGGGCAAAGGAATCTAGAGGTGATTGTGAAACTCTGAAGTCCAATGGAGTTTTTCATTCAGAAAAACTCAGTAGGTTCCTTACAAAAACTGAGCATTTTCTTGATGTAATATGAGAAGATAGCACATTAAAAAACATATCCGAGAGGTCAAAAATCTGTTAAAATACAGTGACACTAAAAATCTATCATCACACAAGTGCACGGGACCTAGGAAGAGAGCAGACATTTTTGTATCCCACCATCTGCACTTCGAAAATCACTTGCTGAAGGTAGCATTATTAACCATCTCCTAAGTGTGGCAAGGAAATTAGATCACTAAGCTCTAAAGGTCAGTTGCATGTCCTCCTGTATATTTGGCCAAATATTTACCTCTGTTTTCCAGTTCCATTGCTGCCCTTTGTCTATCAGTATCCCATTAAGATGTCTATGCTTAGGAGGGAGGTATGGCAACATAAGCTGTGTAGTAGGGGAAGCACACGAATTGAATAATTCCTCAGAACATGACACAGTCTGGCAAACAACTTACCATCTTACTAGTCTTCCTGGTTTATTATCGACTGTTCCGCTCTTGTCTATCAGGACGATGCCAATAGTCCTACTATCAATGAGACCCAGAACTAATACCTAGTTCAGCAATGCACGTTCCATTCACTTTGGAGTTAGGAAATTCAATTATATGACAGCAGTGATAGGTGCAAACATGGGATGTCTATGCGGGGAGGGGAAGAGAAAGGGAGAGAGAGAGAGGGAGAGTTTTGATTGATTTACCTTCCAACCAGTGAGAACTCGCCCACAACACCGAGGCGCCGCATGGCGCTGAGCAGTCCGCGGACCGTCATGCCTTCGCAGAAACAGACCACTACTCTGGCCTTGGGAAGCCGCTCTCTGAGCTTGCGCAGGAGTCGGTCGAAGCTCTTCTCCCCAGCATTGCTGTAGATTTTGTCTGAATGGGCGATGCAGAGGCCTTCTTGGGCAGCCAGCTCTTTGAAAGCATCCATTCCGCTCTCCCCATAATTCCCTGTCCAGAAACAATCAGCAGATATTCAAGAAAACTGTGGCAGCGTGCACATTTACAAACTGGAATAAGAACTTGTCAGAGGGAATGAAGAAGACTGACTTGCTGCATAAATTGAAAATATAACTGGGACTGAGCAAAGATCTGGATGAATTAAGGGGAGTAATCAAATGTGATCAATCAGCTCTATGAAAATAATAGAAATATTTCTGAGCTAGGGTGTCCACAATGAAACAAGTTTTGTGAAATGAAAGATTGTGGCCCTGTTTTATAACCATAACTAACAGAGGATGTCCCAGATCTTAACTACGTGAGATCAGCACACTGGGTGAAGGAGGTCAACCCACACAAAGAGAAGGCCTGTTTGTCTGAGGGCCTGCTTCAGCTTGTTGCCAGGTCAAGAGGCAGACACACATTGTGATAAAAAGCCCTGCAACATTTCCATGAAGGGTGAATAAGCAAAGCAAATGAACACCTGGTTGAGCCAGAGACAATCAGACCAGAAATAGCTACAGGGCTTAGTCAAAATCTATCATCCTCTATGAAGTGACAAAAGTCTTAGTGATCTGTTCCTTGTATTTTAATTTTCATTTTATGACTATGTCATTCTTAATAACATATACTTCTAAAAACTAAGAACTGACATAAAGTAATGACCTAAAACAAATACCCATTATCAAATTCCCAATCTCATTATTACACTGATGAATTTAGCTCCCACCTTAGAAGCCTCTAGATCTTGAAATTGGAGATTTTAACATGCATGTGGATGATGCCTCTAATATCATAAATGTTCTCACAGTTCTTTGACTTCCTCTTCCCATTGACATTTCCTGTACCATACCTATTTCCATGGCCACACATTTAACTTTGTCACCATGCTATCAAAGATGTTTCTAATATCTCTGAATGTAAACATCAAATATTCATTCTCTATCTCATCTTATTATTCTACCTCATACATAAGAGGTCTTCAATAAGTTCATAAAAAAGAATATTATTTTTAAAATTTATGGAAGGATTTCAAAAAAATTTTACCTAAATAAACTTATCTTTTAACTCCATTTTTCTACAAATATTTGAAGTATCCTCATATTCTGCTGCTTCTGCTACAGTATTTCTTCAACTTCATAGAAACTTCAAATCATTTAACCTCCATGTTTTTGCTTCAATCCTACATTTTATCTCTTTCTCAGCCCTGCTTAGATCTCATGTTCTATCTTCATAATCCTTTCTAGAAAAGCCTTTACATCTTTCATAATTCACTGAAAAAAAATCATAATGCTATTTAAATTCAAGCCTCCACCATTCCATGTCTATGCCTGAGTACACAAACTTGAATGAAGAAACTTACAACTTTCCTGACCAATTTTAAGATGCACCAGCACACACACCAAAAGAGACACTCAGTAGTACAGGGAAATTATACTGCATAATTCCTGTATGTAAATTTTCTTAGTTTCTAACATTATTATTTCACCCTTACTCTTTTGTCTTCAGATATCCAAACCACTTACCCTACCCCAACATTCCATCTCAACTAGGAAGCTAAGTTCAGGTAAGTACATAGAAATAGTCAGACAAAAACTAATTCCGTCACCTGCTCTCAGCCACCCACTACAACATCCATGAACCTTCCTTCATTGACACTAACATTCTCTGGAATTCTTCCTCTTGCACATTTGAAGTGTCCAATTCAAAACGGAATCATTCTCTTCTCACAGATGCTAGATACCATCACAGTCTATTCAGGGACTTTCTTCCACAATTGCTTTGTCTTTCTTGGATTTTCAGTTTCTCCCTTGGAATCATGTCAAACAACAACAAATTCCTTGGATGCGTTACCATCTCATTTACCACTCTTCTCTGCAGCAACAATAGTTGCCTAGGACAATGTGTTTACTTCTTCATTTCTCATTGTTTCTTTTTTATTAAGGTTTTTAAAAGTTTTAATTACTTTTTAACAGATTCAATATAGTTTCTAGATATAATTCTAAGAATATAATAAATATATCCTTTCTCCTTCCCTTCCTACATTTCTCTTTCCACATTTTTTGTAGTTTTTTAAGATAACATTTTAAATATACATTATAGTGGGGATGGAGCCGTGGTGCAGTGGGTTAACACCCTGGTCTGAAGCACCAGCATCCCAGCTGGTTTGAGAACCAGCTGTTCCACTTCCTGTCCAGCTCTCTGCTGTGGCCTGGGAAAGCAGTAGAAGATGGCTCAAATCCTTGGGCCTCTGTCACATTTATCATTCTGCATTTGTAAAGTATATGTTTATTTTGTAACCTACAACTTTAGTGAGTTGGTTGATCAATTCTAACAGCTTTTCGATGGAATGTTTAGGTTTTTCCATGTACAACATCATGTCATGGGTAATTTACTTCTTCTTTCCTAGTTTTGAAGCCCTTTATTTCTTTATCCTCTGTAATTTCCATTGTTAACACTTCCAACATTACATTGAATAAGAGTGGACATCCTTTTCTTGGTCCAGATATGAGGGGAGATGCTTTCAGCTTTTCCTTATTCAATATGATATTGGCTCTTGGTTTGTCATTCTTTGTTTTTTGTCATTTTTTTAGAATGGAGATATAATTGATGTACAAAAATTGTACAAATTATATATATATATATATATATATATATATATAAGTATATATATATATAGATGTCTTGATGGATTTAGATATATGCATGCCCATCATATCATAATCTTCTCTTCCCAAAATCTTCTTTTGTCAAGGTCAACAATGATCTCCCTTTGGCCATATCCCATGATCTATTCTTTGTCTTCTACTTCATTAAGCACTTATCTGCAATCAACTTTTGGTCATACCACTTATGAATTACTTCATTCTCTTGGTTTTTGTGACAAAGTCCTATCCAGGTTTCCACACTGCTCATTGATCATTTCTTGTTGTATTTTCTAGATTTTACATCTCTACTAAACCTCTAAATATCATCACATTAGTACCTGGTCCTGGGAAACTCTTTTTGTCATCTATACGCTTAGCTTAACTATTTTCATTCAGTTAATTGCCTTTTTTTTGCCAGGCAGAGTTAGACAGTGAGAGAGAGAGAGACAGAGAGAGAGTTATAGACAGTGAGAGAGAGACAGAGAGAAAGGTCTTCCTTCCATTGGTTCACTCCCCTAATAGCTGCCATGGCTGGTGCTGTGCTGATCCAAAGCCAGGAGCCAGGTACTTCCTCCCAGTCTCCTATGCAGGTGCAGGGACCCAAGTACTTGGGCCATCCTTCACTGCCCTCCCGGGCCACAGCAGAGAGCCAGACTGGAAGAGGAGAAACCGGGACTAGAACCCAGGGTGCTGGTGCTGCAGGCAGAGGATTAGCAAAATGAGCCAGGGTGCCGGCAGCCAGTTACATGCCTTTAAATACCACTTGCATATGACAGTTGAGTTCCAAATATAGATCCTCAGAGTAAACTATCCTTTGGAACAAAAGACTTGTATATTCAATTGCCTACCTAGTATATCCATTTATAGACATCCTAAACTTCACATATATGGAATTTAAATTTTTCTTCATCTGTCTTACAAATGCATTCCTCTGGGACATCTATTACTAAATCATGCCTTTATCCACCAAGTTGCTCAAGTATAAAATGTAGGAACTGTTTTTATTTGTCTTTTTCTCACATTCAAATCCATTCCAGTACTTCCTACCTCTAGAAAATTCTTAATTCATTCTCTTCTATTTTTTAATCTCTGTCACTCTAAACCATATCTTACATTATATCCCCTAAAAATGGAGTCTGAGATGTAGATCTAAGCTTATCCAAGTAATGTATTGAGGAGAAGATGAACAAGAGAAGCAAGAAGGATAGAGACAAAGGCTGAGCAGGACTGTCATCCTGCTAAAGATTAACCTGACACTGACCCCACCAACAATATGCTAGAGCACATTATATCACAGAGTTAGCCTCAACTTTGAACAAAAGGAGCTCCTTTTGTCAGTCATGGGCTAAGGTTCACAAGAAAGGAGAACTTCCAAGAAGGGAGCAGCCAAGATTCATAAAAGACTATTCTATCATGGCTAGGAGGTTGATGCACCAAGCAGATAAATGAATTCTAAGGGGGGCATCCACAACATTGTCTATACCAATAACTATAAGCTCTTACCTAGACAAATGCCTTAGCCTCCTAGTTGGTCTTTTTACTTGCATGTTTGTTCTCAATGATTCTTTTTTTTTTTTTTTATTTTTGACAGGCAGAGTGGACAGTGAGAGAGAGAGAGACAGAGAGAAAGGTCTTCCTTTGCCGTTGGTTCACCCTCCAATGGCCGCCGTGGCCGGCGCGCTGCGGCTGGCGCACCGCGCTCATCCGATGGCAGGAGCCAGGAGCCAGGTGCTTTTCCTGGTCTCCCCATGGGGTGCAGGGCCCAAGCACCTGGGCCATCCTCCACTGCACTCCCGGGCCACAGCAGAGGGCTGGCCTGGAAGAGGGGCAACCGGGACAGAATCCGGCGCCCCGACCGGGACTAGAACCCGGTGTGCCGGCGCCGCAAGGCGGAGGATTAGCCTGTTGAGCCACGGCGCCGGCCACGATTCTTGACATGCCTAGCAACCAAGGTGATCTATTAAGATAATCAGATTTTGTCACTCCTTGCAAAAATCACCAATTGCTTCCCAACATGCTTGAAATGAAACTCCGTCCTCTGTGCTACCAAGTTGTACGTGGACTGAGCCTTCTAATTTCTCCTACTCAATCCTTCCTACTTTTCCTCCCTAATCTTCTCTAACCCTGTGGCAATCTCAAACATCCCACTCACCCATGCCTCTATTAACTGTTTCTATCACCAAAAAAGAATATCTCAGATATTCTTGTGTGTCATATTTCAAGATAAATATCTTCTCTGAAAAGACTTTTCTGATAAGGTAGTTTTCCTAATTATTCAAAGAAGCCTTCCAGTAAATCCTGGTCACATCCCCTGGTTCTCTCTCTCTCTCTCTCTCTCTCTCTTTCTCTCTCTCTCTCTCTCTCTCTCTCTCTCTCTATATATATATATATATCTGAAATTTGCCTTTTATTTTTCTCTCCCCATGGTGTATACTCTCTAAGACAATACCTTTTTATGACTTTTTATAACATCCATTGATATATCTTTACTACTTAGAGTAATTCTAGACACCTAAGTAAACAGTATATTTGTTGGAATAGCCTAAGAGAAAAATGAGTGAACAAAAGAAATTTAACAAAAATATTAAAAGTCAGCAACAAGCATATAAAAATAATTGAAATCTCTTGATAATCAAGTGAAATTGAAATGAGATTTTTAAACTATCAGAGTGCAAAAATTAGGTATATTAATAATATTCATTGTAGGCAAGTCATAAATACATTCACTATTGCAAATGAAATTCAAACTTCAGTGGGAAATTTGACACTAGTTTTCAAATTTTCTTAAGGTAAATAGGTTATTTAGCCATAACAGTTGTAAAATGGTATTATTCAAAGAGGACTTGGGACATACATTTCAGTCTCTAGAAATTTTCAACCTCTTGAAAAGCACCATAATGAAATCAAGTAGGAGTTTCCTATATTTTTGAAAAGTTAACATCTTGTTTCCTTCTTCATAAGATTAAATTATTAAATTAGTGTATTTGTGTCTTAATTAAAGCACCTTTTGTGACCTAAATTCAGTCCAGTGAAACACAAATGGAAGCTTTAACACATCATAGAATCTTAGCCATCTGGACTGTGGAAACATGTCACCACTCAGACAGGAGGCATTGACTGATTAAAAGGGAGAAAACTGCAGCTGGCAAGTGAATCCCCTGTTCTGCAGAATAAGGCATGGGGAAGGTCCTCAGATGATGCTTTGTCCCAAGAACCCAAGTTCAGGAATCTGCAAGGCAACACTGTGTATACCTACCCCCAGTAGACTCTCTCAGAAAAAGTCACTGTCAGTCTGTCACAGAATGATGTTACCAGAGAAAAACTTTACTGCTCAAGTATCCACCCATGGACTTCAATCCCAAAAATGATTTTACTGCTTTGTCAAACTACATGTAGAATAAATGAGTGAGAATGCTCTTTACATTACAATGAGAACATTTGAGGGTTATAAATCCAGTAACGTCTTACTCGTTCCAAACCTTCAGCTTACAAACAAGGAAACAGATACAGAGAGGTGAATGGCATGGATGAAACATGGATGTTAGAACAAGACCAGTTTTTCATGTTCTGACTATGAAATCACTTCTTATTTTTCTTGGTAGCAAAAGACAGGAAAAGTATATGTTTTCATAATCTAAAATAATATTTAGGTAAGTCAGTTAATTCCATGAAATTATATTGATTTCTGTACTCATTTGTTCTTGTTTGGACAGCAACCCTCAATAAAAATTGATAGCTGAAAAATATGCATTGGATATGTTTAAATTTGTCAATTTTTGTGATGCCTAACATGCTCCAAATGCGAATATGGATTCCCCTGAGAGTGGGGCCGGTGTGGTGTTTGGCCTACAGGTTAGGCCATTGCTTAAGCCAGCCATGTCACATAGCAGAATGCCTGTGTTTGTACGTTGGCTCCACTTTCGATTCTAGTTAACAACTAATGCATACATTAGGAGATGGCAGATGATGGATTAAGTAATGTGGTTCCTGCCACCCACATGGGAGACTGGATTGAGTTCCTTGCTCCCACCCTGCACCTCAGCCTTCTCCTGGCATTTGGAGGTATTTAGGGAGTGAACCAGAAGATAGGTGGACACTCTTTCTCCTTCATTACCTCTCTTTTTGACTCTCAAATAAAATAATTTCTATGAGGGAACTGTAGTGTAGGAAGAAAAACTACAGTAATGTGTTCTTTTACAAATTTTAGACTCTAAAAGTTGTATTCATATATATTATCAAAAATAATTCTATAGTAGCCATATATTGATAATAGTGCTTTATTCCAAAAGCAAACAAAGTGGGAATGAAACCACCTCCAACAAGCTTGAAACAAATTGGTTTCATGCACTAGCAACAGAGCTAATGACATTAACAAGGACAATGACAAGGACAAGTATCTGATGTAGGTGTTGTGGATAAAGAAGTAGGAAAGGCTCTCAAAGGAGGTGATACTTATTCTGACTCTCAAAACACAAGACACTTTTAAAAGTTTCTGGAAAATAGAGTTAAAAGACGAGCTTATTTTTCAGCCAAAATATTTTAAAACCATGTACTTTTTCATAATCTATATTTCTCATAAACATTTTGAAGACCCCTCAGATACATGGATGTCAAAATTTTGCACCAAAATAAACTTCTCTTTTAATTACACTTTCCACAGACCTTTGAACATGTGAGGAGATTTTTCCATACTCTGGAAGAAAACTTGGGAACGTGCATTCTAGCTATTTCCCAGGTCATGAGTAAACAGAGTTGCACCTTAAGAGTTGCTAAGAAATATTGGAAACTATTTCTACCTTCAATTTGAAGAATAGCAATTGTGTATCTGGCACTCTGTTAAACAGCTAACATTCAAAATCATAACAATTTATGAATGTTAAACATTCATCATAACAGGTCCATAGAAATTAAAACCATTACTTTACAAATGAGGACATAGAATCTTACAGGGTAAGTAACTTGTCCAAAGTGACCCCGTTGTGGATCTAGGATTTAACACCTGACAGCCACTACTGATTACCACTATTTGCACACAAAATACAGCAACCATGCAGAGCTGTGTATGGTGCATGGGAAACAAAGAACATTGTAATATTAACTTTAGGATAAGAGTGCAGGGATATTCAGAGAACACTTCTTGAGAAAACTAAGAATGCACTTGGGCTGGAAGAATGTAACCAAAGGGCTAGCCTCCACGGTGAATGGGAGTGAGTAAGACTCCACAATAGGTATTTTTAGAGGCAGTGAGTAGAGAAGTCTGGAGCAGAAGGTTCATGGTTTATAGAATGACACTCTGTGTGATGATCTCTAGTAAGGCATCTGGCATAGCACTACAAGATAGCAACATGAAAATGTGCTATATGTTGCTGTGTCGTAACAGATTTTATAACAGACTTTATCCCTCTCATGATGTTGCCTGAAACCTAGAGAGCAAGACAGAAAGGGAATAATGGCATCTGACAGCTTCCATGACATATAAAACTTAATATACTGAAAAATCTCAATTTCATTTTTTAAGGATGAAGGACAATGCTTTTTGAAACTATATGCTCATTTGAACATGTTGTAAAGATTTCATTATTTACTTGAAAGTCAGTTACATAGAGAAAGGAAGAGACAGAGAGATCTTCCATCCACTGGTTCATCCCTCAAATGTCTGCAATGGCCAGGTCTAGACTAGGCTGAAGCCAGGAGCCAGGAGATTCTTTTGGGTCTCCTATGCGGGTGCGAGGGCCCAAGGACTCGGGTCATTTCTGTTGCTTTTTCCCAGGTGCATTAGTAGGGAGCTGGATTGGAAGTGGAACAGCCAGGATTCAAACCAGTGCCCATATGGGATGCCAGCATCGTATACAGCAGCTTAAGCCACTACACCACAGTGCCAGCCCTGAAAAATCTTAATTTTGATCCTAGTTGGTTGCGGGGAGGGGGTAGAATAGAGGATAAGCTCAGGGTTGAGTGGATTGTACAAAAAGAAAATCAAGATATGCAATAAAATTGAATTTCTGTGCAGATCTGATGGGGCTATTTACTGGGGAGAATATGGAGTTTACAAAGAATCTCTATTGTGTGAATAATAATGAAAGTATTTAAAGTCATAGAAATGGACATTATTACCTATACAAGGGCAAAATTGAGAAAGGCATCAAAATGCCATAAAAATGGAAATATTTCAGGACAGAAAAAAATTAGAGCTTTGTTTTTTCTAAGCTACATACTGCTTCAAAGAAGTCTAATATGATAATTATGCAGCCAGAACAACAAATTCATTCACAAAAGCATGATTTAATGCCTAAGCATCATCGAGCAAGCAAGCCATGGGATGAAACAGTACAGAATTTTGCAATTAACTGTATGAACGGCCAACATGGCAAAAAGGAGACACTGCAAATTAGGCCTAGCTTTCTCCTACTCCTAAAATAGTGTGGATGTGTTGAAGAAACCACCTGAATTCCATTTGGTGGCCAAAGTAACAATTCAGCTATCATGAGTAACATAGTTTAAACCCTATTTTTGCAGCTTCATATACTTTCTTGCTCAAACAACTATGTTCAAGATCATTCATTCCTACATATGTCAGTTTTTAAAAGGAAAACATCCATTACATCCATACATGGAAGAAATGCAGGTCTTTCTTCACTTAAGAAGTGCTTTCACTTTGGAGACTCACTAGTCTTACATTTTAGAAATCCTTAATTCCTGTCTTATTTTTCATGCAATCCCAAACTCCACAGATGATGAATCCCTTCATTCCCTGATCTCTAGACCCTGTCAATAGACTACTCTGCCTCCTTGAGCCATCTTGGGCAAAAAGGAAAACAGCCCATTTTAGTAAAAATTTTGATAAGGAAATAGATTTCACACCACCATCTGGGAGCCTTTTGCACTATCAAATAGCTATCACCATAAGGACATTCTTCATGCTGGCCTAAACTCCTTTTGATAAAATCTAAATCCATTTCCTCTTTGTTCTCCATGGAGACAGAAGTCAGCTTGTTTGAATCCTTATTTTTTCATTGGGCAGGAAGAGTCTTCTGGAAGTCAGAATTCAGCATTTCTTCTCCCAGCAGAGAAACAATCACTATTACTTTACCCTTTTCTGGCATTGTTTTGATTTGCCTGGCTCACTCACTTAATACCTAGAAAATGTTACAGCTCCCCTGCCTCCATGCAAACACCTGCTGAGCTCTCTAACACACAGCATCAGCAGGATCTGGTCAGTAAGAGGTGAGTGAGTCATCACCTGCCTCCAGGTCCCCAGGTGGGAGCCTGTAAGGAAATTTATTTGCAAGGTCAGTGAAGGAGCTGTCTCACAAGAGCAGTCAGAGAGAACAAAGAGGATTACCATTCCAGCCATTTTCCAACCCCTCCCCAAACTATCCCAGTTTGGGCAGGTACAAGTATAGAACCCTGGCAGAAGGAGATGGACCACAAAGTGGTCTTCTCCATGCGATAAGATTTAGGCTCAACAGCAGCTCTGCCTTTCAGCTAAGAACATGTGTGTAGGATTGAGGCCAACTGATCTTTGTCCTTGACTCTCACTGTGTTCACAGCTATGCCTCATGGCTGACTGAAGAAGATGATGAGCATTGGAGGAAGATCAACACAGCCTGAGTCCTGGATCCTAGAGAAGAAACTGGTTAAACTGAAAGCTTCTTTGGAGCTTTGGTTGCCTCTCGTGTAAAATAGAGGTCACATTATGCATCTCAAAGACTTGTCATGATTATTCATTTATATCTGATAATGAAAATAAATTTCCCAGAATGTAGAAAAATGCAAGGAATATTCATGTCTCTCTATAGTTGGGTAAACTAAAATTAGACATAGGCTTTTGGATTGACCAGAGGGCTTTAGATTCCTTTCTTTCCATGCTCCTATTTATAAACCTAAGCTCACAACGTTTCTTTAGCAGCAGTGCGTCACTCTCCACTCATGGTCACCTTGTGCCCAGGTTGTCCTTAGATTTTTTTTTCTACCCAATTTGCACAAAGCAAGTCCTCCTTTTTTATTTTTGGAGTTTTGGGTTTTGTATTTTTAAATGTGTTTAAAGTCTATATTTGTCTATATGGAGTCTCAGTCACTGAGTCGTCTTTCAGTTACAGTCTTACATGCCTCATTGTATCAATTTTAGAGCTTTATGCAATGATTCAGTTTGTTGATTCCCTATCTTGAATTCTTTATGAAATTGATAAAAAAGTTAAGAGAAGACAACCTGTGAGTGGTATAAAAATACAAAAGGAAATCATCAATCTTGTAAAAACAAATGTTTTCCAATGCAGTTTGCACATGCAGGAAACAGGTCCAGAGAGGCAGCCCTTATCATACCTGTCCACTATCCCTATCTATGTGGTGTTGATAGACAACTGAAACCTTGTCAGCCATATCTAGTAACAATATGTTCAGAAAAATCATCCCAAAATATACACACATCCACATAAACTATGTATTCTTTTTAAGAATATACAGTGTTGGCAAGTGTTCACATATGAACTGTTCATATCCTTTGATTGGCTCAGAAAATAATGCAATTGTCCAAATTTCAGTTTAAAAGATCTTCATCATAGAGTACAATTTTATTCATTTATTTTTTTTGACAGGCAGAGTGGACAGTGAGAGAGACAGAGAGAAAGGTCTTCCTTTTGCCGTTGGTTCACCCTCCAATGGCCGCCACGGCCAGCGCAGTGCAGCCGGCGCACCGCGCTCATCCGATGGCAGGAGCCAGGTGCTTCTCCTGGTCTCCCATGGGGTGCAGGGCCCAAGCACTTGGGCCATCCTCCACTGCACTCCCGGGCCACAGCAGAGAGCTGGACTGGAAGAGGAGCAACCGGGACAGAAGCCGGCACCCCGACGGGGACTAGAACCCGGTGTGCTGGCGCTGCAAGGTGGAGGATTAGCCTATTGGGCCGTGGCGCCGGCCACAGAGTACAATTTCAAATAACAAACAAAATTAAAAAAAAAAAAAACCTTGTGGTTAACAATAGGAAAGTGGTTAAATGATCATAAATGATCACTATATATTATAAGAGAAATACATGCAAACATTTTTAAGCATGATGCAAAATCATAACTAGTTTCACCAGTCTCATAAGTGAAAAAATTAGTTTAAAAATAATATGCAGAATTTAAAACCATTTTTAAAATGTATCTTTTTTTGTTTCTCAGCCCAAGCATTTTAGTTTATTTTTATAAAGCTTTTATTTAATGAATATAAATTTCCAAAGTATAAAATGTATCTTTATACCTTTATATATAAAGAGAACATTTGAAGAATATGCATAAAATCTTGATAGTTGTTTTCTTTATATGATACAATTACATGTAACTATGCTCTTATATTTTATATCTTTATTTTCTAATTTATCTACAATAATCATATGTTAGTTTGCTAACAAAAAATCAATTTGAAATAAAAATGAATAAGGATGAAAACTGGAGGCCATGGCAGGCATAGCTACTTTGGGATATTTTGAGAAATTTCCCAGAATAGAAATGAACCTCTCATAGCATCCAGGTAACAAACTTTCTTCCTAAAGGAAATTAGACACTAATGTTATAGTGACTGCCCTTTAGCAAAGTTAGCTAAATCCTGTGATATCAACCTTCTTGGATTGAGAGATCATTTTAATCTGATCTGAGTCTCCTTAATCTATTTAAAAAAAAAAAAGTAGCTTGTCTTCTCTTGTTTTCTCTCTTTTTAAATTTAGGACTCAATCCAATCAAGCCTAAGAAATGTAAATTGTATTATCCACTGGTCCTCTCCCCTAAGAAAGGATAGAAAAAGACTAGGAACACCATCTCTGTTCAGTAGGAATCTCCTGCAAGTGTGACCACCTCTTCTCCATCACCAGGAAGCACTTCAGGTAGAGACCAGGGTTGTGGTTCATTGCAGACACTCTCTTTGAGCAAAGAGCTAGATGCAGTTTGAACAATGTCTAAATATTATCTGGGAAAGATAGGGAATAATGGTGAATAAAACAAAATTTGTTTAACCAGTTTCTGTGTCTGGTATCCTGAACGTTTTGTGTCATTGGAGTTTTAAAGAAATCAAATTATGATCTACTCCAGAGAGAAAACATCACACTAATACTGCCTGAACAGCTGGAGCTGTGCCATGGCTGGTAAAGCCACGACTGCAGTGCCAGCATCCCATATGGGTGCCAGTTCCAGTCCCAGCTGTTCCAGTTCCAATCCAGCTCTCTGTCATGTCCTGGGAAAGCAGTGGAAGATGGAGTGAGTCCTTGGGCCCCTGCGCACACGTGGGAGACCCAGAAGTAGCTCCTGGCTCCTGGATTCAGATTGGCCCAGCTCTGCTTGTTGTAGTCATTTGGGAGTGACCCAGCAGATGAGAGATTTCTCAGAGCTGAGATTTGAATTCAGATGAGCCTGACCCTGAAGCCTATCACTCTTAGTTACTTACTTCCAGCATATTATTTGGTTTCAGATGTGGATACTTTCTTATACATTACCAATTTCCCTATTCTTCTTTACTAAAAATACTCAATCTTATTTGGTGTGGTTGTGCATGGCCAAAAATGCTTATCTTGCCAGACTTCATTGCAGCTATAGAAGCAAAGTAGCCTAGTTCCAAGAAATGAGATTTTAGCACCAGTTGCCAGGTGGAGCTGCTGGGCAAGTTTTGAAAAAGTTTGAAAATAGATATGTATCTTAGGTCTCAGTCCCTTGTTCTTTTGTTACACCAGTATACGGACCTGAGCTTCAAGTTGCAGTTGCCATGTTGTGAAAATGAATGGTGAAGTACGAGAATTAAATCTCTACACATGAACAAGAGAGGCAGAGACAGAACAACCCCAGAAACCTGTAGCTGTGTGCCACTTCTGTACTTCCTGTCTGTAAGTATCTTCTTTAAGTGAGGAAAATGAAACATTATCTAATAAGCCATTAGGCTGGTCTTCTGCTACTTGCAGATTAGCATATTCTTGATACTTATTCTAGGTTGAAAGTTTGTATCTCCTCAAAATTCATATACTGAAGTCCCAACTCCCCACATGGTTGTTTCGTGATGGGCTCAACAAGGAGGTAATTAAGGTTCAGTGAGACCACAAGGATGTGACCCTGATCTGATGGGATTGATGTCCTTGTAAGATGAGACCCGTGAGAGTTCAGGCTCCCTCTTTGTCTCTGCAAATATGGACCAAGAGAAAACTGTATGAGGTATATCCAGAGGAAACCATCTATATAAGCCAGGAAGACAGCTCTGAAAAGATATCAAAGCAGCTAAATATCTCATTCTTGGACTTCTCAGATGCTCCAACTGTGAAAAAATAATTCTCTGTTGTTTAAGCCACCTATTTTGTGATATTTTGTTATGTAAGTCCAAGCCAATATTATAATATTTCATATAACATTTCATGATAAAATATCCAGGATGAGAGGCATACGTCTTGACTGCTGTTAATTGGCTGTGACCTTGAGCAATTGACAAATCTTATTTGTTCATGTTTAAAATGTGGGGTTCATACTAGGAGATCTTGAAGATTCCCTACAGCACAAGCATTTGGTGATTCTAGAACAGAATGAGTCAGCACTCTTTCATAATCTAGAACTTCATGTCAAAACATTTTTCATATTCTCAGTATTCAAAGTAGACATCTGTTTAACAGATTTTTTTCAACAGCTTTTTCTTTCCCAATCTGATTTCTTTTACTGTAGGGGAAGAGAAACATTTGTTGTGCAACCATTTAAATTTTATCTTGCCTGCAGATTCATTTTTGCCAATACTCCTCAGTACGTAGTCACTGAAAAGCAAGAACACTGCCCTGCAGAAACAGCCAACATAAGAGAAAATAAAGCGACTTACAGCAAAGGCTCATTAGTGAACCTGAACTAATAGAAAGACATACTGCCCAGCAACATTGGCTTGACATTCAGCAGGAGTCAGCTGTTCCCTTCACCCCTCCAAGTAGCTACTTTTAGCCACATTTAGTTCAGTAGAATTAACCAAACCCCATTACTAGGTTCTGGGTCTCCTTCTATTTAACCCCATTTTTTATATCTTTTTGGATTACTGGTGAAAAAAACATCATTTAACCAAATCAAGATAGATTTTGCCTTGAATCAAAAAGTATTAAAATTATTTGAATACAAAGGACATGAGAATCTCTTGAAGTAAATGTAGTGAATTTCAAAAGCCCTTGGGTTAGTCCATGAAAATTGCCTCTTCCTAACTATGACAGTTTGCATGTTCCTGAGCTGCCCTCGCTTAGAGTGTCCATTTCTGTAAGGTGAAATAATTGTGCTGGACCATTTCTGAGGCCCCTTTTTATGGGTCTGTAAATTTGGCCTAGGTTTCCTGCAACTTGCTAGGAAAAGTTTGACACCAGTTTGAATTCTAGAACCTCACTTTGACTTGCATTTCACCCAGAATCAGATAATGTGGAGTTTTCTGATGGCTTTGTGCTAATGCTCTTGGAGTAATGTTGTTAGTTTATGGAAGAGGTAGCATTGCAGAATGGTTTAAAAAAGCGGGGAAAAAAGCCACGAAGGAACCAGAGAGTGAGTCCTGGGCTCAAATTCTGACTCAGCTAGGTATGAGACTTTGGATAAGTTAGTTAATTCCTCTGTGCTTTGGTTTGCTCATCTGTAAAATGAAGACAATACTAAACACCTATTAGAGCTAGTATAAGACTTAAAGAATCTAGGTACTATATGAGTTTTTTTCATATTAAGTAATATCTTGAATTCTATGTGCTAGGCAACAAGTGAAGCCTTTTTATGTCCATTGTTTCCATTTCACATATGATAAGACTGAGGCTTGCAAATGTTGCTTCTGTTCCCCTACACAGTGAGCGGAGGGTTGGGAACATAGCCTTGACAGTCAAATTCCAGACCACATAGTCTCACTCACTGTGCTATAGAGGGATAAGACTCAAGGCTGTGAGCCTGCAGAGGTGAATCGGATGGGTCAGGGAGACTGCAAGGAGGAGTGGCCAGCTGTCTATGTGTGATGCTGAGCAAGACAGAGTCAATGAAGTGCCAAGAACACAACCAAGTAAATGTCAGTGGGCATTTTTTCTGCTCCTCGGGCCAGGATGTTCACAATAAGCCTTACACATGATGCTATTAAAAGTGCTGGCATCAGCCCATCTAACTCAAGATGAATCCTTCACAACACCTGAAATTCTGCCATTAGAAGACATTCCATTTCTTTCTCTTGAAAAAAGATCCTGAGAGAGGTAACACTTTAAAGCCCTAACACCTAACATGACTTAGTTTTGCAGCTCTTTCTGAAAGCAGAGGGGCAGTTAGACATTATGATGCCTTGGAGATCAGAGCAGCAAAGCAAAGCAGTGCATCAAAGGTAAATTTTCTTGTTTCTGCAGCATAGCTGAGTCCCAGGCACTTTCCTAGGACTTTCCTTATATCATTTATAAACCTCGTCTGATGGCGAATAATTCCTTATGTGCATGATTTAAAATCTTCATAGCACATTTTGGCATTAGGAGTCCTCACAGAAAATAGGACAGGCATTGCAGATGGGCATAATCAGTGAGAACACCAGGGTTAAAGAGATAAACAAGGTTGGCGCCTTGGCTCACTAGGCTAATCCTCCACCTGTGGCACCGGCACCCCGGGTTCTAGTCCCAGTCAGAGAGCCGGATTCTGTCCTGGTTGCTCCTCTTCCAGGCGAGTTCTCTGCTGGGGCCCGGGAAGACAGTGGAGGATGGCCCAGGTCCTTGGGCCCTGCACCTGCATAGGAAGGAGGAAGCACCTGGCTCCTGGCTTCGGATCAGCGCAGCACCAGCAGTAGCTGCCATCTGGGGGGTGAACCAGTGGTAAAAGGAAGACCTTTCTCTCTGTCTCTCTCTCTCTCTCTCACTAACTCTGCCTGTCAAAAAAAGAAAGATATAAACAAAATAAAAAGGAAAAGTTCACAAAGAACCTGAGTGGAAACCGACCTGTGTTATCGCTCATTCTCTATACACAATATTCTACCCCAGCTATCCATATGATTTATACCTTAAATAATAGCTCATAATGAAAATATGCCAGCCTCCATTTTTGTTAAATCATAATTTCTCCAGTAAAAACTGATAAATAAGACATTATTTATGAGAAACACAGTATCAGGAATAAAGCATTTTACACAAGTTTGGGCTGTGATGTTGCAATGCAGAGTGGATCTTTTGTTGGACTAGATCTCCTCTAAGATTCCTTCCAATTCCAAGAAATCTAAATCAATGAGCCTTATGTGTATTGGTGTTTTAGGTCTTCCAATGACTTGCTTGCCAAGCCCTATCACTGCCAAGTCATAGCCCCCATGTCTGTAGAGAAAGTCAAATAAGGCACTCCTAATTTCCTATCTTCATCAGAGAACACGTCCTCTCCCTTGTTCACTGTATTCCAGCATGTACGCGCCAGGCAGGGTTAGACCTTTAGCGGCAAACAAATTAACAGAAAAGAGCTCATGAACCAGAGAAACTCAGAAGTTCCTAAAAGATATGCAAAGGAATTATTAGAGATGTGCGCCAGGTACGAGAAGTGCAGACCCAAGGAGGAAGATGAGGATAAGAAAGGCGCGCTGAAGGAAGAAATACCTATACTAGTTTATAAGGAAAGTGAGTTTTTTTTTTATTCTAAAGGATCAGAAAATAGGGCTTGCTTTGGCAGCAAATATACTAAAACTACATCAGTAAGTAAGAGCATCAAAGAATGACTTTAATAAATGGCTGTTTCTTGTACCTATTCTAAAACAGGAGTAATTATAGACCTTTTCAGTTAACAAACACGTTAGAAAGAGATAAACATTCTAACCAGGTGAAACCTCATTGTGGTTTTGATCTGCATTTCCCTGATTGCTAGTGATCCTGAACATTTTTCATGTGTCTGTAGCCATTTGGATTTCCTCTTTTGAAAAATGTCTATTGAGGTCCTTGGCCCATCTCTTAGTGGGTTTTTTGTTTTGATGTTGTGGAGTTTCTTGATTTCTTTGTAGATTCTGGTTATCAACCCTTTATCTGTTGCGTAGTTTGCAAATATTTTTTCCCATTCTGTCGGTTGCCTCTTCACTCTCCTGACTGTTTCTTTTGCAGTACAAAAACTTCTCAATTTAATGCAATCCCAATAGTTAATTTTGGCTTTGACTGCCTGCGCCTCCAGGGTCTTTTCTAGGAAGTCCTAGCCAGTACCTATATCTTGCAGGGTTTCTCCAATGCTCTCTAATAATTTGATAGTGTCACGTCATAGATTTAAGTCTTTAATCCATGTTGAGTGAATTTTTGCTGCTTACAAGAAAGACATCTTTCCAACAAAGATGCATACAGACTGAAAGTGAAAGGCTGGAAAAAGATATACCATGCCAACAGATATGAAAAAAGAGCAGGTGTAGCCATCTTAATATTGGACTACATAAATAACACAAAAACTGTTAGGAGAGACAAAGAGGGGCACTATATAATGATTAAGGGATCAATTCAACAGGAAGATATAATAATTATCAATGTATATGCACCTAATTACAGGGCACTGGTTTATTTAAAAGACTTGTTAAGGGACTTAAAGGGAGACTTAGACTCCAATACAATAGTACTGGGGGACTTCAATACTCCGCTCTCAGAAATAGACAGATCAACAGGACAGAAGATTAACAAGGAGACAATAGATTTAAATGACACTATAGCCCAAATGGATCTAACAGATATCTACAGAATTTTTCATCTTACACATAAAGCATTTACATTCTTCTCAGCAGTACATGGAACCTTCTCTAGGATTGACCACATACCAGGCCATAAAGCAAGTCTCAGCAAATTCAAAAGAATTAGAATCATACCATGCAGCTTCTCAGACCATAAAGGAATGAAGTTGGAAATTAGCAACTCAGGAATCCCTAGAGCATATGCAAACACATGGAGACTGAACAACATGTTCCTGAATGAACAATGGGTCGTAGAAGAAATTAAAAGAGAAATCAAAATTTTCTGAAAGTAAATGAGGATAACAGCACAACATACCAAAACTTATGGGACACAGCAAAAGCAGTGTTAAGAGGAAAGTTTATATCAATAGGTGCCTACATCAAGAAATTGGAAAGGCACCAAATAGAGGAGCTTTCAATTCATCTCAAGAATCTAGAAAATCTGCAGCAAACCAGACCCAAATCTAGTAGGAGAAGAGAAATAATTAAAATCAAAGAAGAAATCAACAAGATTGAATCCAAAAAAAATTACAAAAAAATCAGCCAAACGAGGAGCTGTTTTTTTGAAAAAATAAACAAAATTGACACCCCATTGGCCCAACTAACTAAAAAAGAAAAGACCCAAATCAATAAAATCAGAGATGAAAAAGGAAATGTAACAATAGACACCCCAGAAATAAAAAGAATCATCAGAAATTACTACAAGGACTTGTATGCCAGCAAACAGTGAAACCTATCAGAAATGGATAGATTCCTGGACACAGGCAACCTACCTAAATTGAACCAGGAAGACATAGATTCACTCAGGAGTAATTGTTGACCAGTTCAGTTAGGAAATTTATAAATAGTCCGCCTGACAAACGCTTTGTCCCATTGGCATATGATTGTATTGGATTTCTGGAGGAATTTTTCATTGACACTCTATAGCCTGTGCAAGTGGCGTGTGTACTTTGTATATATGTAAAATGTTAACAAGTAGGGAACTTTAGAGATTGTTTTGTCCACAATCCTCATTTTATACCTAAGAGGTCAAGAAAATTAAAAGAACTCATCCAAGGTCACAAAGGAAGTGCCAGTTTGAAACCCAGGACTCTTAATTTTAAGAAAACCAATTTTCCACCTGCCTGAGGTCACAAAGGCAGCACCATGCTGAATCCTATGGCTCCTAATTTTGGGGACACCAACTTTTACACTACATGGCTGCATTCAACACTTCAGGTTACCATTGAGAATTCTGCTTTATAACAGGAGGAAAATAGCCAGTCCTGAAACCTACTTAGAGGGCATAAGATTCTGAGAGAGTATAGACAAATACATCCTGCCCACTGCTCAGTGGGTAAGTGATGAATTTGTGCTGTCCTGTTATTGCTCAGGTCTTTCCTGATCCAAGAGGTACTTAGAGAAGCAGATAGGCGTTAACTCTGTAATGCCTGAAGCATGAGTTAATGTAACTGCTACACACAGCAACTTTCTTCCAGGGAGAAAAATTAGACTGTAGAGGAAACTGAGCACACGTGGATCTTCTGATTACTTCTTGTTAGATACACAAGAAAAGTGTCAAGAACTTCACTGTGAGCTTCAGGGGCTAACAGCACTGGTTCTCCTCTAAGAAGTATTTCAGAACAAGAGATTTAAAGATCTATGATGGTAAAAACATTTTTGCACAAATATTTATCACGCTCTTGGAATTATAAGCAACTTCAGAGAGAAGCTAGCCAGCAATGTCACCTCTTTACACCATAATGTCACATCCTATGCTTTCATAAAACCTCTTACTTCCTAGTATTCAACCTCTCAGACATTACTTCCCCTTTGTTTCCGATGTTTCTTACTGAGAAAAATGATTACTTAATATAGAAAATACGAGTCTCTGGATTTCACCATCTGGGACACCACATAACTTCATTACTAATAAAATAGAGTGAAAGGTGAGTTCACTGAAGGGAAGAACTAGCATATTGTAAGTTATTGTTAAATATTAACACAGTTTTGGCTTTATCTACCATGATTGTTTAAATAATATTAAAACTGAAATATATAAAATCAAACAGTTAACTAATTACCAGATATTCAACATTCACTTTCTGTTGACTATCTCCCATCCTCTGGCTTTTCTTGAAAAATTTTATGTCATTATTTATTTTCAGGAAATAAACATGCACAAATTCTATAACTCCTAAGTTCATTAACTGATAGGATTCCTGATCAACTTATTTATCTTTTTCTCAAAGGACAAAAAGGAAGAAAGAGAATGAACAGACAGAGGCAAAATGAAACTTTCATCTCTCAGAAGACAACCATAGGAACAAATTAAACTTTTTAAAAGCCGCAACACTGTGCTTTGAAACTGTCCTGCGGTAGAGTTCTCTGTGACATCAGCACCAGGGCCATCTTTTTTTTTTTTTTTTTTTTTTTGACAGGCAGAGTGAACAGTGAGAGAGAGAGAGACAGAGAGAAAGGTCTTCCTTTTACAGCTGGTTCACCCTCCAAAGGCTACCATGGCCGGTGCACTGCGCTGATACAAAGCCAGGAGCCAGGTGCTTATCCTGGTCTCCCATGCGGGTGCAGGGTCCAAGCACTTGGGCCATCCTCCACTGCACTCCCGGGCCACAGCAGAGAGCTGGCCTGGAAGAGGAGCAACCAGGACAGAATCTGGTGCCCCGACCAGAACTAGAACCCTGGGTGCTGGTGCCGCAGGCGGAGGATTAGCCTATTGAGCCACAGCGCTGGCCACCAGGGCCATCTTACCTACATCTCTAAGCCACTGACTGTGTCCTGATGGCTGATGTCCTTTTCTTTAAGTTTCTCTTCCAAAAGCTATTACATCTGATTCTGATATCTTAGAAGCTGACCACCACAAATATCTAGCTTGCAAAATGGATACCCATCCTCTGAGAGATCTGCTGATTCTGAATGGAAGAAAAAAAAAGAAAAAGAAAAACTTGACTTCTATGATTCTACCTTGAAGAGTCCAACCTGAGGCCAAATCATGATTCTGACATGATAACCTAAGTTCCTGAGAAGTCAGAAAGAACCTCCTCCCAATAAAACACACACACACACACACACACACACACACACTCAGAGGTAAAACAGAGTCCTCGTGTTGCAGAAGAAGCCTCTGAGTATAGGGATCCTAACACTGGCCATGTAGGACAGGCCTGGGCTAGATCTGAGACCTTTTGCAGTATGTGGCTGTCATGAAAACATGACCTATCTCAAACAGGCAGGAGTGGGTTAGCTTAACTAAGAGCTGAGACCAAGATGAATCCTTGCCATCATCTCAAGCCGCTGTGTAGCCTGTCTCAGTGATCTACACTAATGTTGTCGAGAGAGGTCCACCTAGGTCTTGCACAAAGGCTTCTATAAAGAGGCTTTGTGCAGGACCATGCTGAATCATGTTTTACAGAATAATTGAAATTGATTTCCCTGCCACAAACACGCTCACATACACACATGGGAATCCTTTGTCTTGTTTAATGAAACACTACCCTTCAAGATAACAGCCATTTATCCTAGATAATAAGTCTTGACCACTTGGAAACCAGTCATTGTTTCTGCAGGCTTATTCCTAAGCAATGCAAGCTACAGGAAATACGTGCTTTAAGCAGATATTGCTATTAAGTTGAATAGTAATAGACTAATAAACACAAAATTTCTGTGGAAATGCTGAAATACCTAACAATGAAAGTAAAAAATAAATCTTTCACTTTGTCTTAGACTCTTTCCTGTTTCTTTAATGAAATATCTGAAACCAGGTAAGTAACAAAGCATAGAGGTTTATTTAGCTCATTATCTGGAGGCTCTGAAGTCCAAGAGCATGGCTCTGCCATCTGGGGAGGGCTCTCTTGGAACATCATAGCATGGTGAAGGGCTCTACATGGTAAAATGCCCCACGTAGTGAGACCACTTGGGTCTTCCTTTCCTTATTAATGCCAGATGGCAGGGAGCCCACCCTTATTAGACTTCATCTGATATCATTTACCTTCTAGAGGTTCTACCTCCAAACACCATGAACATGTAAACTTAGGATTCCATTTCTAATACATGAAATTTTGGGGAACATATTTGGATCATAGCTCACTAGGTCTCTCATTCTTTAGTACTTTATACACAAATTGCTATAGATATTACTTATACTTGAAAATGCCACAGGAAAAATTCTATATGAATGTTTGTTCTTAAAAGCCATTAAATTTTTTTGGAGACCACACCTAATGACCCCAAGAATACAAAAGGAAGTTGGCTATAATCACGAAGGCAGGGCTGGCCAAGAATGCTGGGATGAGGGAATGCAGCGATCACAGAGAATATTTCAAAAAGAAATTCTCGGAAGCTTCCCCTTCTGGGAACTCCATTATAGTATTATTAATATTATTAATTTTACAGCCAACCAGACACATCCACTATGTCTATAAAACTAAGACTTACATATGTGTAGAAAATGTATAATTCACAAATTATTCTTATGAATATGCTTTTGCTTAATCCATAGACATGGATTCAAATTTCAGCCACATGTCTATCAGTTATATTCTCTGTGATATGAGACTCCAAAGTCACATTTCTCTCATCTGGAATAAGAATAGTACCTACCTCAGAGCGTTAGGTGAGAAATTGAGTGAAGTGATGTATTTAAGTTTCTAACCACTTGGTACATATTAAGTGCTCTTGATAAACACTCACTATTATTATCCCTGCAGCAGATTGTGTTTTCTGCAGATGGCCACAGCCATATATCCAATCCCACACATTCTTCCTACAATGTGACATTATCACTCCTCCATTCAGAAATGAAGTCTGTGTTCTCTCCCTGCGAATCCCAATGGGCCTGTGGTTATGGCCAAAATAACCCTGGATGACTTTCTGGAGCTAAGATTGCTCCCTGGGGATGCTTGCTCTTTAAAACCAGCCACCGTGCTGCAAGGAAGCCCAGAAGCCACACGAGAGGCAAGAGAAGGCATCCAGATTCTGCGTGCATTTACACCAGATATAAAAGCCAGTTAAGTATGGGAAAATGATTCTAACCCACAACTTTTAACTATCCTGGCTGTCTCTGGTGAGCTCTGGTCAAATTGCGGACTCATGGAAAAAATAAATGTGGTAATTTTCAAGCCACTCATTTGGGGTGTGGTTTGTTACACAGCAATATCAATAAACAGAAAAATCCTTAATATAATTACCTTATGAATGAGGAAACTGAATCTCAGAGAGATTTAAACTTTGACAAATATCGCATAGCTATTAAGGGAGGGGCAAAAAAAATCTCAGACTCAGATGTTCGGATTCCAAATCACATGCTCCTTCTACAATTTAAAATTTGGAAAGTGGTCACACTAAAGAGTGATGCTAAAATGAGGAGACGCCTGGCTCAGGGTCACGTTGTTGTCTACCAAGTCCCATCTCTGATCATTTGGGCCCAGCTGCCGCCCATGCCCCAGACTTCTGGAACAAGGAGCAGCCATGGGAGACTGCTCCTGCATCCAGCCTTCCTCTAGGAATATGTTTCTGATAACTTGGCGGTGGAAATGGGGATTTTTTTACTTTCTTCATTTCACCACCAGCTTAGACCTCCTTTTTGAGTTCTGAACCTGAATTAATCATACACTAAATATATGCCACTGATTCAGCCTTCACTTGGAATGCCAGTAAACAATAGTCCCAGCCTTCACTTGGCCTATAGAAACTTCAGTAGAGGGGCCAGTGCCATGGCGCAGTACGTTAATTTTCTGCCTGCTGCACTCCAGTTCTAGTCCTGGCTGTTCCTCTTCCCATCCAGCTCTCTGCTATGGCCTGGGAAAGCAATAGAAGATGGCCCAAGGCCTTGGGCCCCTGCACCCATGTGGGAGACTCGGAAGAAGCTCCTGGATCCTGGCTTCAGATTGGTCCAGCTCTGGCCGTTGCGGCCATTTGGGGAATGAACCAGTGGACAGAAGACCTTTCTTTTTTTTTGACAGGCAGAGTTAGACAGTAAGAGAGAGACAGAAAGAAAGGTATTCCTTCCATTGGTTCACCCCCCAAATGGCCATTACGGCTGGGACACTGCGCAGATCCAATGCCAGGAGCCAGGTGCTTCTTCCTGGTCTTGCAGGCAGGCGCAGGGGCCCAAGGACCTGGGCCATCCTCCACTGCCTTTCTGGGCCACAGCAGAGAGCTGGACTGGAAGAGGAGCAACCAGGACAGAACCGGCGCCCCACCTGGGACTAGAACACTAAGTACCGGTGCTCCAGGCGGAGGATTAGCTTAGCGAGCCATGGCGCCAGCCTGAAAGACCTTTCTCTATGTCTCTTCCTCTCACTGTCTATAATTCTCTCTCTCAAATAAATAAATAAAATCTTTAAAAAAAAAAAGGAACTTCAGTAGAGCCCTCACCCCACTCCTGCCTCACCATTTCTTTCTATGAAAATAAGTACAGTCACATATCTACACACATCAATATGTTCCTCATCTACAGATTGAATAGGCCATTGAAAATATTAGAAAAAATTGCATCTGTACTGAATATGTAGCCTTCTCTCATCTCATTATTCCTTAATTGATATAGCATAAGAACTATTTACATACCATCTACATTGTATTAGGTACTGTAAGTAACCCAGAGATGATCTAAAGTGTGGGGGGGGATTTGCACAGCTCATATGCAAATACTAAGCCACTTTATATAACAGACTTGAGCATCTGGGGGATTTGGTGTCTGAGAAGGATCCTGAAACCAATCCCTAGTGGATACCCAGGGACACTGTAACTGTGAATCCATATTAATAAACACGTTGGAGCCTGTGCAGTGGTATAGTGGAGTAAGCCACTGACTCTGGCACCATTATTCCAAAGGGGCACTGGTTGGAGTCCTGGCTGTTCCTCTTCTGATAGTGTCCTGCTAATGTGCATGGCAAAGCAGCAGAAGACAGCCCAAGTATTCAGGCCCCTACAACACACATGGGAGTCCCAGGTTCCTGGCTTTGGCTTGGCCCAGACCTGCGTCTTGCAGCCATTTGGGGAGTGAACCAGCAGATGGCAGATGTCTCTCTTTCTCTCTCTCTCTCTCTACCGCTCTCTCTCTTTGTCTCTCTCACTCTCTGTCTCTTCCTCCCTTTAACTCTTTCAAATAAATAAATTTTTAAAGAAGAAACATGTTATTGTGCAATGTAACTAGCTTCTGAAATGAAAACTGATGTTAACTGCTGCACCAAGACAAATTAATTTCATATGAAGTTACTGAAGTTTAAGCTTCAGGACTACTCATTTATACTGTCTCTTTCCGAGACCCTGTTAGAGCCCTAGCAGTATACTAATGGAAATATCTTTTTATTAAATTTTATAAGCATAATATAATTTTATATTTTATAGTTCTTTTTCTTAAACAAGGCCCTCCAACTCAGATCCAACTGCCATAGATCTGCCCCTGCGGTTGGGAGTGTCTATTCTGAAAGGGATCACGCATTACATCTATTAAACTATTTCTATTGGAGTGTTATTGCTTAGCTGGAGATCTGAAAATAGTTGGCAGCAGTGAATTTAAAGCAATTCTTTAGAATATATTTAAAACTTTTTTCCATAGTGTACTTCGTCTAGCCTCCCAAATTAATGAATGAAATTAGGATTCAATAACCAAACTCATAGAGGAGTTGTTCACCTCTTCCCTGATGATCACAAAGTAAAATGATATGAACAATTAGTGGGCCATTTAGAGCAGTGAAGAATTTCAAAGCCCATCCACAGCAGATCAGTTCAAATTAGATAATTATTTAGTTCATGGAACATTTTGATGCTCTAGTTCAGTCATTTTGGTTAATGAGCATGGTTCCAGTTTGAACCAACAAAACTGATAACATTTTAATCCATGAGCATAATATGTTTTTAAAAGTGTACATTTGTGTATAAACATGTTTGAACCAGAAAATTGAGGAAGGTGACATGCCAAAATGTTATATTAAGTATCATTCTGGTGATAAGTTTTTGTCTATCCTTTATTTTAGAAATGTTAAGTAGCGAAAGTAGATTATATTTAATCACAAATAAAAGACAAATATTCATTGCCAAGAACGTGATTAAAATATTTGTATTTGGTTCAGGCTTCATTAGAATTAATTCCATTTGTTTGATAAATTTTGTCAACTTTTGATCCCTCAAAAGATCTCAAAAGATCTCTCCCTGAGGGTATACACAAATATATAAAGCAAAAAAATTTTGGAACTGAAAACTGCTTTTTGCTCATCTGACTATAATTTAAAACGATAAAATTATTTTATTCAGAATGAAAATAGAAGAAAGCAAGCTTAAAAGCAATCCGAACTTTAAGAAGCTAAGACAAATACTCTGAGTAGTCAAATTAAATCATTAATTTACCTTCATGTTATGTTTTGATTTCTATTACTTTTAAACATTTTCAAAACAGGCTGCCTCCTTCAACAACCAGTTGATAAAATGAAAGAGTAATTCACCACTAATTAGGAGTCTGAATAAGTGAGTTAGAAAAAAAAACAGGCCGGCGCCATGGCTCAACAGGCTAATCCTCCGCCTTGCGGCGCCGGCACACCGGGTTCTAGTCCCGGTCGGGGCGCCGGATTCTGTCCCGGTTGCCCCTCTTCCAGGCCAGCCCTCTGCTGTGGCCCGGGAGTGCAGTGGAGGATGGCCCAGGTGCTTGGGCCCTGCACCCCATGGGGAGACCAGGAAAAGCACCTGGCTCCTGGCTCCTGCCATCGGACAAGCGCGGTGCGCCGGCCGCAGCGCGCTGGCCGCGGCGGCCATTGGAGGGTGAACCAACGGCAAAAAGGAAGACCTTTCTCTCTGTCTCTCTCTCTCACTGTCCACTCTGCCTGTCAAAAAAAAAAAAAAAAAAACAGATGCAAATATGAGAAACAGCAATTCAGAGTGAGTAAAATAATAAGAGCCTAATTGCTTAACGAGTTATGGAAGATAATAAAGACCAAATTATTGCCTCAGACATATTTAGAATACAGACTTAGATGCTCAATATATGAATTATACCTTCAGTCGAAGAATAAAGTACAACAGTCAGAAAAGTAGAAAAAGGAAAGAGGAGTGAAAGGAGAAGAATTCAAAAAGAGGGGAGGAGATGAATGGAGCAAGAAGGGGAAAAGAGGAATTTAGAAAATTATTCCCCCAGGCCCATGTGGCATAGCAGGTAAAGCCAGGACATGCCATCCCGTATGGCTTCGGCTCAGGTCCCGGCTGCTCTGCTTCCAATCCAGCTCTTTGCTAACGGCTTTGGAAAATCAGAAGACGCTCCAAGTGTTTGGGCCCCTGCCACCCACATGGGAGACTGGGATGAAGCTCTTGGTTGGTGACTTTGGGCTAGCCCAGTGCTGGCCATTGCACCCATCTGTAGAGTAAACCAGCAGATGGAAGATATCTTTCTAATCTCTATCTGTCTCTCTTGCTCCCTGCTCCAAATCTCCCTCTTTCTCTGTAAGTCTGACTTTGAAGAAAATAAACCTAAAAAAAATTATCTCTATGATCTAAAGTCTAGATATACCACCAGTAAAGTTTATGAAATGGACAAAATGCCCAGAAAGTAGAAATTTAAAATAATATGTAACAATTGAAATAAAATACAATGCTATTTGTGTATGTTTAATTGCCTCAATTGAAATAAATATAAATTGAGGGGCCAGTGCTGTGGCATAGCAGGTAAAGCTGCCACCTGCAGTGCTGGCATCTCATGTGGGCACTGGTTTGAGTCGCCACTGCTCCACTTCCAGCCCTCTACTATGGCCTGGATGGCCCAAGTCCTTGGTTCCCTGCACCCTCTTGGGAGACCTGAAAGAAACTCCTGGCTCCTGGCTTCAGATCAGTGTAACTCCAGCCATTGCGGCCATCTGGAGAATAAACCCACAGATGGAAGACCTCTTTCTCTCTCTCTGCCTCTGCCTCTCTGTAACTCTGCCTTTCAAATAAATAAATGAATTTTTTAAAAAAGAATTATAGGCCGGCGCCGTGGCTCAACAGGCTAATCCTCCGCCTTGCGGCGCCGGCACATAGGGTTCTAGTCCCGGTCGGGGCGCCGGATTCTGTCCCGGTTGCCCCTCTTCCAGGCCAGCCCTCTGCTGTGGCTCAGGAGTGCAGTGGAGGATGGCCCAGGTGCTTGGGCCCTGCACCCCATGGGAGACCAGGAAAAAGCACCTGGCACCTGGCTCCTGCCATCGGATGAGCGCGGTGCGCCGGCCGCGGCAGCCATTGGAGGGTGAACCAACGGCAAAAGGAAGACCTTTCTCTCTATCTCTCTCTCTCTCACTGTCCACTCTGCCTGTCAAAAATAAAAAAATAAATAAAAAATAAATAAAAAAAAATAAAAAAGAGTTATAAATTGAAAAAAAGTGAAGTTGACTATTTACGAAGTGGCAGTGGTAAAGATGTATTTTTTATTAATGTGTTCTTTCTTGAACAACTTTTTTTCAATTTTGAAAGGCAAAGAGAGAAAGAGAGAGGGGGGGATACAAGAAGAAGGACAAATCTTCTATCCCCTAGTTCTCTCCTCAATGTCTGCAACAATGGCCAAGTTTGGCCCAGGTCAAAGCCAGGAGCCAGGAACTAAGTCCAGGTCTCCAAATGGATGGCAGGGACTCAACTCCTTGAGCCATCACTGCTGCCTCCTAGGGTGCACACTGGCAGGAAGCTGGACTTGGAAGCAGAGCTCAGACTTGAACACAAGCATTCAAATTTAGGATGTGAATATCCCCAATACAATCTTAAGTGCTGCATCAAACACCTATCTCAGTTTCTCAATCTAAATCTAGGCTCCCCTAATCTGGCAAGTACCAGTTACCAATGACATGCAAAAACAAGCCTGGATCAGTCTTAAAGTTCAGACCCAGGTGCAATAAAGCAAGTTACACCAATGGCAAATCATCTAAAGAATGCTTTAAAGGCACGTAACTGATGTCATTGGCACTAGACAATTAACACAGTTTTACAACACTAACAATTGTCTCTTACGGCTTAGTCGAACTAGATTTTCTTTTCAATTTCCTTAATTCAAAACCCCTAACTTTTCTCTCCCAGAGCATGGTGGTACAAAATATCAGCCTGAATACATTGCACTGAATTCTGAAAAGTATAGATGGCCACAAATGAGTTGTTAAAAAGATAGCAGGTATTGAAGTTATAAAACTTTCATCTTGATTCACAAACATTATCACTTAACCATTTTTGTTTTTAGAAGTGTTTTTACAGTACAGCCATCCTTATGCAAAAGAAACAGGTTTAACAGTTACTTAGGTCATAAAGGGAATTTTCACCAATAATTAATTCAGATATAAATGCTGCAAACATCTACACATTGCTAAAGTATTTTAATGATTGTTTGTGTCAAAGGAATAAGAAAACTGATCATCGAATGATATATAGATATATTTCATATAAATTAAATATATAGAAGATTTACAGGAAATCTCTTCCAAATCAGTATAAATATGCCAAGTCTTCTTACAAATAAACAATGAAGAAAGTATTACATGTGACATAAGTCTTGAACCAAATTACAAAACCATAAAATTTGTTATTTTAAGTTACATTATAAAGTCTCTAGTGTTTTATATGTAAATCAAACTGTTTTTTTAAGTATGACTTTGGAAAGCATCATTTATAAAAATGCACTTACTAATTAAAAATTCCCTAGACATTTATACTTTAGAGGGTAGAATGGAAAAATAATATTGATTTTATGTGGTTATAAAGATACAGAAAAGTGTGTGTGAGGCACGTAGCAAAAATATCCAGCACTTAGTATTTCTGAAATGATTACTCAATATACAATCCAAAAGAAAAATGATGTGTTTTGCAGAAGAAACTATGCTGATTCTCCAGACAAAAGAAACTTTTACTGTTGACACTAAAAACTAAGTTCTGCTGCTTCGTGATGGATATCTGAGCATATGCATCAATCTTTCCTACCTCCCATGATGCCACTCAAATAACAGAAGAGATTTAAAAATAAGAATGAATCCATGGTAGCACTAGAAACCTGGGAAGGATGCCAGCTACAGACCAGAACAGTGGGGGATTTCTAGAAGACACAAGGCAGATGGGATCAGATTGATTGTAAAAATCCGATAGAGCTGAGCCTAGAGCACTGCAATGGCTATAACAGGAGACTACTAAAGAAGCGAGTGTTGCTCTCAGGACCCGGAAGAATACTAAGATGAAAGGTTGCAGTGCAGGTGGCACAACTGGGTAGCAAATGGTGAGCTATGGAATCCTGTAATGGTTGTACCATGAGCCTCCAGCCTAGAGCTCTCTAAATAAAATGGAGATCCGTCATAGGAAATTTACAGACTTTATTGGGACAGAAGAGAGAGAGGACTTCAGGCCCTCCTTCCATCAAGCAAACTCTCTGGGTAATCTTTAAGAAAATCCGCCTGGTAGCAAAAATGCACCATCACTACCTACACGGAGCTCCTCTACAAATGCAATTTAAGTTCAGTGCTGGAGGGAATTGTTGTTTTCACTCTTCTTCCTAGGGAGACTAGTTCCGTGTATCATTATTCACCAAACTCAGCCCTCAGTCAAAAATGAGGCTGGTGCTGTGGCACAGCCAGCGAAGCCATTGCCTGCAGCCCTAGCATCCCATATGGGCACCTGTGGAGTCCTGGCTGCTCCACTCCCAATCTGGTGCTCTACCAATGTTCCTGGAAAAGCAGTGGAAGTTGGCCCAAGTCCTTGGACACCTGCATCCACATGATGTTCACCTAGATGAGCGTCCTGGCTCTTGGCTTGGGCCTGGCCCAGCCCTGGCCTTGGAGGCCATTTGGGAATGAACCAGAGAATGGAAGATTTTCTGTGTGTGTGTGTGTGTGTGTGTGTGTGCGCGTATCTGCCTCTGCCTCTGCCTCTCTCTCTCTCTGTAGCTTTCAAATAAATAAATAAATCTTAAAAAAAAGACTACAGCTATGAGACTTTATGTCAAGCAGTACTCTACATGTGTGAGATTTTATATATACACATAGGTAATACGTCCTCTATATATGAGTCTATATGTACACACATGTATGATTAACATACACTTTTTAAAGTTTGAGGGAAAATGGGGTTTAAAAAAAAACAGTTAATTTTGGTACAAAAAATTTGAAATCCTTGCAGTTATTTCATAACATGCACTTGCCATGAATTTGTGAAAATCCTTCTTCTCTGTGTGTGTGTGTGTGTGTGTTTCTGTGTGACTGCACATTTTTAATCCTCACAACAACTTTATGATTATTATCACCCTCTTAATATGGGAAATTGGGAGTAGGCATTTGATGCAGTTGTTGGGAGGTCAACTGAAGGATCTCTCTCTCTCCCTCTCCCTCTCCCTCTCCCTCTCTCTCTCCATCTCTTTTAAATAAAAACAACAAATGAATAAATAAGTAAACAAATAAATGTAAAAAAGAAATATAGGGAAGTAGAGCCACAGAGAGGTTAAGTCACACATCTACAGTGGCACAGCTGGAACTGTAAAGGTTTTCAGAGCTGAAGGAGTTCATTCAGTTTTCTCTTTCAGTAGCAATTGCCTCATCAGGTTTTTAATCAGAACTATGTTCTTAGTAACTGAAGTGCAGATTTTCTGGGTTGTCTAAAACAATTTTATTGTGCTTAAGATCATAATTACATAATTGATAAAACTATTACTCTTTTATGGAAAAATAACGAACCTGGCATGGCTTCAGTGTCCATGTATTAAAATGATGTTTGAACAACAAATGATAAGTTTTGAGCCTAAACTTAGCAGGTTAAACTACTTATTATTCACAGTTTTGCTAAGCTTTATAATGGGGAAGGAATTGAAAAAAATACAGTTATTATAATGTGAAAGAAAGTATACATGATTTTATAGCCTATTTCTTAGATGAATAATCTCATCACCCAAACATTATACTAATATTATAATTTTAAAATATTCTTTTCTAACAAGTTTGATGGTTGTAATACTAGCATAATAAAATTTTGGAGCCAGCTTGCTCCACTACCATAAAACAAACATTTTTACCAATTAATGATGCCAATTATTGATTTTGAAGTCCCTTGAGTGAACACATCTTAATTTACATAACCATTCACTTATTTGGGTTTGGTTTGGTTTAGTTTGGTTTTCATAATTATGCATAAGCCTCAATCAATGAGTTTGTTCATGCATATAATTGTCTCCATACTTCCAATTATTTTCTCAAAAAATGGAATTCCTAGAAAAAAGATTTTATACATTTTTATTTATAAAATATATTCCAGATTACTTTTCCAATAATTTGAAAGCCATCATACATACCAGCAATGTAAAAAAAAAATCAGTTTCAACCTCTGCAGCTTTAAGTATTTATTAAAGTTACCATTGCCAGTTTAATGGACACTAAACAATTATTATTATACTAAAATCTCAAGACAATGTTTCTTATAGTATATCCACTATAAAAACATGAGTCTTTTCCCAGTACTTGGGGTAAAAAAATTAAGCAGCTAAGTCCACAGGTCAAAGTGTTAAATGTACATCTTCTAACTCTCTTCCTAATTTCAACATGCTGTCAATAAATATAATTATTATATAGAAGAGTTCATACACACAGATTCTAAAAGTTATTAAAGAGGGCGATTTTGGGAGAGTACATGACTTAATCTGATACTGAAATAAGAAATTATAACTGACACAGAGTGTTTCTCAGTCCAGAGAAAGGACCAAAGACGGATGGCTCAAAGCACCTGCCTCCAACAGTTCTCACATGTTCTTATGAGAAATGTTTACAGCCTAATGGCTTGTCAAAATATATCACAATCTACCTGAGAGAAATGAATCACATATTTTATTTTCATAAAACCTTACTCTGAAAAGTATAATTTGTTTCACTGTCATTTGTAACCTTTGTTGTTAAAACTTGGAAAGAAAAACTGTCAGCGTCCTAGACATCAAAGTATTGCTAGCATTGCACTTGTGACCTTCACGGAAAAGCTTCAAAGAATGCTTGCTGCACTATACAGATGTAAGAGGAAAAGAAATTAAGCTATCCTACTTGCATTGTTCCTTTGAAATCCTCCACCTTTAAAAGAAGACATATATTCTTTTTTCTGGAGAGCCAGAATTGCACAACAGAAAAACACCTGTGTAATCTGTTTAAGACAAGGCCCTGTTAGTACTCCATCTTTTAATGGTCTTGGTAGTCATGATTTAATAAATGTGACATGTGGGAGAATTTCATGAGGTGATTAGTTGCAGGAGAGAGTCATCAAACAATGCCAATATAACCATCTCAAAGTATCCCCTTGATTGACTGTGTTTGTTGGATGTCTAATCAAGGTTTTGAAACTATGGCGATGAAAGGACCACATGGCATGATCTGTTTCCCCAAAAAAGTTTCCATCTCCATTGATAGGCAAAATTTAAGTCACACTTAAAATGATTAAAGATTTAGAATATCAAAAGAAAATGTGTACTTTTCATTTAATATCTTTGTTCCTCTCTTGCAACTAGACTTAATTTGATGTTTTTGTCAAAAAGAAACATGGGGCTAGAAGACTCAAAAAAATGGAAAGAGAATTTCATGAAATAATGGATTGTCTTTTGCTTATTGATGTTTTACCCTCTCTATTGATTGTTCCAAAGTGAGCTGGGTGGCTGAAAATCAAGCAAATGTTTTTCAATGTGCGCTGAAGCTGTAGCTAGTGCACCCATTAATCATCTGAAGGTGACCTTCTATGAAGAAAACGAGAAGAAACAACAAAAAGGGCCACCAATTCAGTGGAGAGCTAAATTGGCTCAGGTTTGGAATTGCATAAAACCCAAGAGGTAGCTCTAATTCCAAACAGCAGACAATTTAAAAATCAGTGCATGTCCCTGAGTGAGTGATCTGAATGCAAACATACAAAGAAAAAAAAACACAAAAATCTTCCTACATTATATGCATAGCAATAGTGACAAATGGCTCTCAGGAAACTGCCATTTGAGAAAAAGCCTTTACCTCAAAAGTCCAGATAAAAGGGTCTCTATCTAGATCTCTCTTCTGTCAGAAGAAAAACAATACAGGCTCTAAAGTGTGAAAAAAATCCTAATGCTTAGCATTTGCAAGAACAAATAAACTTTCAAGGTCTAACTAACAGCACATACCTCAGTAAATAGCTTGCTGGTTCTGCTTATCTGAAAAGCAGATGGTATGGTAAATAAAAAGGAAAGGGACTTTTCTGAAGACACTTCCTTTCCAAAATGCTAAGTGACTTCTTCAACCCTTATATTCATGTTGTTCTTTTTAAATTTTTTTTATTTTTGGATCATCACACAAAAGTTAATGTTTTTTCTGGAATGGCAATTAAATATAGATCAAGCTGAGAATTATGCACACTTACACACTCCACTGTGTGCAATCTGCTGTCATAGAAGTCATCAGATGACTGCATGTGGATGAGGCGATGTGAAAGGGGCAGAAACAAGCCACGCAGTCAAATCGCTGACAACAAGGCAAGTCATCTACACAGAAAAGGCTCTTGCTGAGTGGCACATGAGGTTAATGCTCACAACTAACAAACCTACTCAAGTGATCTGTGTCACAGTGTGCCGCACCGGATAGAGAGATAGTAGTGTGACATACATGTAGCCTCTGTGTTGGAGGAACTTACAGTTTAGTTACCTCAACAAAATTTATATGTGAAAGAGGAATAACAATATTTTAAGCACCTAATATGTGGTTTTGTGTATTGACCCATTCAGCACACAACAGTAAGAGAGACTGCAGTCCTCTCCACTGTCTTCTGATGGCAATTCAAATAAACCCAAACTCCTTACCCCTGCCTAAAATCTCCACATGATGTGATCACTCACTCTTGCAGCAATCTCACCCTACCGGTACGACCACAGCATTGGCTCACCAGGCCTCAACCACATGGGCCATATTCCTGGTCATCTAATAAGCCAACCTTTCAAGAACATGGAGCCTGTCTGCCTGCACAGCTCCTCATCTGGTCTTAGCAAGGCTGGGTCTCAGGGAAATACTGCCATTTTATTGTCTAGGTGATTTAAGCAATCAAACTTTCTCTGTTTCCACATTTGTAAAATTTTCTCTACCTATTTCACAGTGTCTAATGAAACTATTCTCATAAAATATGTATTTGAAAAGATTTTAAAAATGTAAATCTCTCTGAAAGCCAAAGACATCGGCAGCATAAAATGAGGCAAGTAAAATGTAGCTAGACTCCAGAAAAATTAACTACAACTTTAAAATATAATCAAACAATTTCATAAACAAGAAACTTCTCTGATTAAGACCCAACAATTAGAAAACTCAGGAGGAAGACTTTCAAGGGGAGAAAAGCATCTCCATGTTTTAGTAAGTAGTCACTCAGATAACCCTAAATCTTGATTTGAGAATGAGGCCCTCATCAAAGAGATGGAAAAATGTCTCTTTGTTCTATACTTTCAAATATTCTAAGGAACCATTTTTCCAAAATCTATGGGGCAAACGTGCAAATTTGTGTTTGGTGATATAAGTACCAGGTGGGTGTCTAAAGGGAGAAAAGATCAGAAAACACAGAGAGGGACTTCCTGAGTTGCCAGGACAGCGCAGAATTTCTGGGATAATATCAATTTCAAGTTTAAAAGGTGATGGTTCTAGTAAGAACAGCCACCTTGGACCAGTAAGAAGCTAAGCTGCAATTGGGTGCAAGAGAACTGTAAGGGATGGGAGTGGGAGGCAGGAGGGGTGGGGAGACGGGAGGCTCAGCCTAAAGAAGACCTAGGGCTGTATTTCAGTACCTGGAAACATTGAAGGTGGGTAAGTAAATATTAAAACCAGAAAGAAAACTATGTAGAAACAGACAACAGGAAAATATGTGGGTAAGCTAGTATACAACTACGCTTGTTCTGAATGTTCCCATTTATTGCATGTGTTACATCTTTTTTATAGTTCTATATTGTGTCTCATATAGAATAGTAACACTACTTAACACAAACATTCAGAGAAACAAAGAAGGAGTCACAAAAGGTCATTCCCCTGCCACAAAACATTGCAGGATGGTGCCAGGGGCAGCCTTGCTAATACAGACCACTGGAGTAGAGGCCACTGAGGCTGGGGTGAGAAAGCTTTATTTAGTCACATCATCAAACATTGCTCAGAGGTCAAAAAGCAAGTTAGCTACCCTTCATGATAGAATCAATAAAGTGATACAATGCATTTTTGGCTAATAGTTGTAGAAAACATACTCTGTGCAGATTACCATGCTAAGTACACTGGGAAACATAAAAATTATGCAGTCTTAGAATCTACCTTCAGATCTGGTAAAAGGGTTAGGTCTTACACATAAAGAACAATTCAACTGATAAAGATCCTTGGATATGAGGAATGACACAACAAGGTCACCCAGAGTGAAGTGAGTAGAGAGCTTTAAGTGTTGAAAGTGGCTCAGTGCAGTGATAAACTAAAAGACTCCATTGACAGTCTCTGTCAAGGTCAAGGCTATAAAGATCTGCAGGCTGTCTGAACACAAAGTTATCCTCATTTAGGGAGATTTAACCCTCATGACAGAAACAATGGTTTAAATTTTTAAAAATTCTCCTGAGAAAGAAATTGGTAAGTTTTGTCCTGCATCATAAAGTGTGTCACAGAGGATACCATTTTGCCAAGAGGGTATTTTCCTTTCAGAAAAAGTTCTCTATAAGCAGACCATCAATAGGCTCCCTGAAAGCTGAGGTTTGCATGAAAATTATAACCTGGGTCCAGCACCCAAGGAACCAGGGATTCATCCCCGTATTCCTCCAACCCCACTCCATAATCAGAACAGAAGCACTTACCATCCACAAGATACCTAAGAGTCTCTAATAAGGCAACACAGCTGTGTTCATATTTTAATGGGAGCTGCCAAGATTATGCAGCTGACCTTCTGTCTCAGAATAGATGAGTTGCATTTAAAGAGAATTTCCATTAATCAAACCACTTCCTAATCAAATTCAACAAAAGAGCTGTGTTCACCCTACATAAATGTTAGCAACCCAAGAGAATATAAATATCCCTTAAGCATGTATTAAACGTTTTAAAACTGTAACATGAAAGAAAAGAGTTTCCAAGTAATGAACACCCTGTACTGATACAAATCGAATTATACACACACACACACACACACACACACACACACATATATATATATATATGACAGGCAGAGTTAGTTAGACAGTGAGAGAGAGAGACAGAGAGAAAGGTCTTCCTTCCATTGGTTCACCCCCCAAATGGCCACTATGGCCGGTGAGCTGCGCTGATCCAAAGCCAAGAGCCAGGTGCCTCCTCCTGGTCTCCCATGCAGGTGCAGGGCCCAAGCACTTGGGCCATCCTCCACTGCCTTCCTGGGCCACAGCAGAGAGCTGGACTGGAAGAGGAGCAACCGGAACAGAATCCGGTACCCTGACCAGGACTAGAACCCAGGGTGCCGGCGCCGCAGGCAGAGGTGAATCATATTTTAATGAAGCCCTGGGTCCTGTTCAGAATGTTTTGCAGTGAGAAAATCTGCCCTGTGAGATATTTCTCCAGGAGTTTGTAGTGCAATTCTCACTGGACTGAAAGTGAGAAACCTTGCATTTAGTTTGGCTTCCCAGTAACTTTCTGACCTCTGTAACTCATGAATTTTAAGCAAAGGAATGTGCCTTAGGTGAATCTAGATTAGAGGCTACTTACTGTAAAGTACTATTTGCTCTCTTTATGTTCTCTATCAATACACAAGACAGATCATCCAGAAGTCCACATGGTGTTCTTTCAGTCTCTCAGCCCAGGATGATTGGGCTAGTCATTGACCACTGTACTGAAATTACTTAGCAAACGACAGTAACTCTGAAATTCCAATTGCTGAACTTTCAACCCTACTTCTTGTGAGATACAAATGACATCATAGAAAACCTCACAAAATGGAAAAGTACAACCCGAATACTTATCCCAAGAGACACATCTATTAAAACATCTCTCAGTTCAGTAAAAAGAACATTCCCAGAACCTAGCAGATCCCCTAATGCCCACTTCAAAGCATTGTCCCCATCTCTTTACTAGGGTTAACAGCCAAGTCTCTTAGATTTCTTTTACATCTTTTCCACCTAAAAAAGTGTCCCTAAGCACTCAAGCTTTAATCAACTTGTTTTTTTGTAGTTTAACTTTGTTCACACAGCACCAGGTGGTGACCTTTTTTCCTTTTTTCTTGCATGAACTGTAACTTATCATTTTTGGTACTGTACGGTATTCCATCTGCTTGTATATCACCATTTAGTAACAAATTCTGCTAGGACTCAATGGCTTATTTTGAATGTCTCTGAAACATAGTAATAGAATTGACTCTTGCCTCTTTGAATTCTCTTCTCTCCAGCAATGTTCTTTCTCAGAGTTTTCCTTCTACCACTTTGATTGCCCTTCAGTGGTTTTCACTAATTACTTCAGTTCTCCCCTTATGAAATTCTGGTCTTCCTTAGGTATCCTTAGTCTCCTGATTTTATACGTGATCTCTAGCATCAGCCCCTTCATTGGCTCCAGCCCCTGGCTTACTTTCCAGAAACATTTGTCACTGTGTCCTGTGTTTCTTCACCCCCAGCTGAGGCTGACCCTTCCCTGCTCCTCCTTTTACACAGCTACCAAAAAAAAATGCCATACGCTCGTCATGCCATTCCTTTTCATCTTTGTGTCTTGTCATGCCCTCCGCTCCCAGCCTGGAATTCTCTTTTCTGTCTTTGCTTCCTGCCTGTGAAAACTCCAGGGACACCTGGGCATGTTACTTGCCCCCCTAAGCACGTTGTACAATCCTCTGCTCCAGCCCTTACTATGTTGCAAATATTCATCTCCCTCACCAGAGCACAGCAATCTTCTCTTAATCTTTTCTGGATCCCCTGAGAGTGTTCTATGTGTAAATGTTGCCAGAATGAATGATTCTGTTTACCTGCTAACCTTTGTGAATTTCCTATATTAGGGAGAAGCCTCACGGAATTCGTGCTATACTTCTCTGGCAAAACTACAACCAAATGTTACATGGTGGGTGTCGCAGGTTGGACTCTCAGGGGCCGACTCTAAGGTGAAGGTATGGGGATGTTTATTGCCAAATGCTCTTGGAATCAACATTTGTGAAAGGAAACAGAAAGAGCAAGAAGACTGGGCAGAGAAAGATGGGGAGCTGAGATGCATTCTCAGTGGCAGCCTTAGCTGATTCTATAGAGGATTCTGGGGATGGCTGAGCTGGGGGTGTGCCTAAGTGAGGTCTTTGTATCTTTCATCGTCTCAAAAGGGGTCTGTCATCTGGGCCCTTGCTGAAGGATGCTGACAGGTAAACGTGATAGTACCAGCAATAGATACAACACTAGACTGTCCACCATAATGTAAAGTACTGTGAAAAAATATTTTCACGAAACATTCTCCTAAGTTATGTATAATACCTGTTACTTAGGATTTCCAATTAATTAAATGTAGATCTGTTATTATGGAAAAATGGTGATTGCATACTGAACCATATTTGGTATAAAACTCTCTAACTTCACCAGTTTTGTTTTGTTCACTCTGGCCTTCTGCAGGCACCCCAAAAGGACAATGAACCCACTTAAAGGTCTCCCTAAGGACATCCAAGAAGCTGCACAGAGATATACCTGCAGTGAGAATTTCATGTGATGTCATTTTTAAATACTGTGGTGACAGAAAATTCAATGTCTGATTATACCCATAATTCTGAGTGAAATTTCTGTGAAAATTAGAAATTTTTCAAAATTTCTACAGAGTTCCAAAGCATTCAATCAGAATGTCAGTTTCTTCATAAGTTTTCTCTTCCATTATTTTACATACCTAAAAGTGTAATATGAGTGTGTGTGTGTATATATATGGATATAGATATACATCAGGAATGTGAGTACTTTTGGGACTCTCTTACAGCCATGGCGCACTGGGTTAATCTTCCGCCTGTGGTGCCGGCATCCCATATGGGCACTGATTCTAGTTCCGGTTGCTCCTCTTCCAGTCCAGCTCTCTGCCATGGCCTGGGTTAGCAGTAGAAGATGGCCCAAGTGCTTGGGCCCCTGCACCCGCATGGGAGACCAGGAAGAAACTGCAGCCATTTGGGGAGTGAACCAATGGAAGGAAGACTTTTCTCTGTCTCTCTCACTGTCTATAACTCTGTCAAATAAATAACTAAAATCTTTTAAAAAAATAAAACTACTAATCTAGAAAGATTATTTATCTTTATATGGAAAAGTAGTTGCACTACTCCAAAAAGTTAACCATCTTCAGTCATTCTACTCCTTCTATAACACTTCATCAAATAAAGAATATATCAAGCATATACGCTTTTTTGTGCCAAAAGAGACAAGAAGGTGGGTTGCCAAAGACATGAATGCAAGCAGTCTGTATTGGTAGAAAAGATTTTTGAAGTTAGCATGGTAAAAAGAATTCTGTGGTTCTAGGTTTCTAGAATGAATAATTGGATGGAAGGTGGTACTCTAATATGTTATCTCAAAAACTTAAAATAAAAATGAGAACGAAGAGGGTGGGGGGGGAGAGGGAATGAGGGAGGAAGGAAATATCATTATGTTCCTAGAATTGTATCTACAAAGCACATTCAATCTGTTAAAAACTAATTTAAAAAAAGATGTATAAGAGGAGGAGCAAGTTTGAGAGGATACGAACATGAGCCCAATTTTGCAAATACTGAACTGAGATGTACAGATTCCTTTCAATGAAAATACAAGACAGCTTTGGGCTAGGTACCTGAATTTTGGAGGCATCAATTTTAGACTCTTTCATCTTTTCCTTTCACTTACTTGGCCAAACACCATGCTGTGTCCTGGAAATAAAGGAGTTGTTGTGACATGTGACAGTTTATGCCGTGGGAGCAGATGAAATCATCTTGGAAAGTAAAACAAAAGTATGAAGAAAACCAATGGCACGGAGGGCCCTTAGGAGAGTCAGATTGAGGGTATGAGCAGTGGGATAAAAATTCAATAATAAAACTCAAAGGCTTACTAGACAAAAGCAGACACAGGAGAGAAGAGCCCAGAACTAGGAGCAGACAAGGATTGTGGGAGCTTGGACTATTGCACTAGGTAGACTTCCCTGTAGAATTTATTCATCATGACCTTGGACAATGGAATCTGCCACAGCATTTGTGGTAATAATATCCAGTTTGTAAAAATAATAAAAAGTGCTGTCCCACAAAATGTGCTCAATGAGCCAAATCAATTTTAATTGATGCTATTACTTTATTACAGCCATGGCTATTATTAATACTGTATTATTATCAGCTATGTTCTGCCATCCAGGAAAGTCAGTATAAGGACTTTTGAGAATGGCCTCTGGCTTTGCTGCACAGGAGATCCTCTGGTGGAGCAGATGCAGAAGAAGCCAGACCACAGGCAGCAGCGCAGACTATAGTGTCTAAATCTTCAGTCATGAGAGGAAGGACAAGGGGTAAGAAAGAGTTGCTGGAGGACTTTGTAACAGGGTGGGCACATGGCCTGCCATAGGATGCTGGTTAAGATGCCCACATGTCATATGGTGCTTGGACTTAGTTCCTGGCTTCAGCTTCTGACTCCAGCTTCCTGCTAGGACAGACCGGGAGGCAGTGGTGATGACACAAGTAGTTTATTTTCTGTGACTCACCAGAAAGACCTCAGGTTGAATTCCTGGCACCTGGTGTTGGACCAACCCAGTTTGGGCTATTGCAGCCATTTAGAGGGTGAACTAGCTTGTGTACCACACTTGGGTTCTCTCTCAATCACTCCTGCACACATACACACTCTCTGTCACGTTCACTTTCCCATTCCCTCTACCTCTCAAAAAATTTTGAAAAATATTTTTAAGATGGGTAAAAATTGTGATTATAAAAAATGGACCAAGTGATTTAAAAAACAATGAGGAAACAAGTTGGAAGAAATAATAAAATCGTGGCGGATTCAGATGGAATATAATCCAGAGCAAAGGTTGATTTATGTTAGTAACAAAAAGTTGGAAGAAGTCCAATAAATGTTACTGGATTGCATTAAAGGAAAAAAAAGACTCCAAAAACTAAAATATGTACCAAACTCACAGATTGGAAAACTATATATATAAATACTTCTCCTGAAATTAATGTATACATTCAATGAATTTCATATTATTGACAGGTTATTTCTCTCTGTATATATGAGTGTGCAGGTTAAAAAATAGATTGTTAAAAATGTCAAATGTATAAGGCAAAAAGTACAAAGACACACTTGAGGGAAAATAAGACAGGAAAGACTTGCCTGATATCAAGTCCTATAAAAAGCCATATTGATCAAGAGGGTGAGTTTTCCTAGAATAATTAAAACAGCTTGGTACTGGAATAAAAACTGATACATAGATCAATAGAATACAATAGACAGCCCAGAAATTAATCCACATACATACAGCCAACTGATTTTTGACAAAAGTGCTCAGACGAAATAGTGGTCTCTTCAACAAATGTTTTTGATAATCTCTTCAACAAATGCTACTGGCAAAACTGGATGCATATATGCAGAAGAATAAAATTAGATCAATATCTCTCACCATATTTAAAAATTAATTCAAAATGGATTAAAGATCTAGATTCAAGACCTGACACTGGGGCCGGCACTGTGGCATAGCAGGTAAAGCCACTGCCTGCAATGCCGGCATCCCATACGGGCACTGGTTCAATTCCTGCCTGCTCCACTTCTGATCCAACTCTCTGCTATGGCCTGAGAAAGCAGTAGAAGATGGTCCAAGTTCTTGGGCCCCTGCACCCCTGAAGGAGACCCAGAAGAAGTTCCTGGTTTCTGGCTTTGGATCAGCACAACTCCAGCCATTTTGGTCAAATGGGAAATGAACCAACAGATGGAAGACACCTCTCTCTCTCTCTCTCTCTCCCTCTCTCTCTCTCTCTCTCTCTCTCTGCTTCATCTTCGTCTTCCTCTTCTCTCTCTATGTAACTCTGAATTCCAAATAAATAAATAAATCTTTAACAACAACAGCAAAAAAGACCTGACACTATGCAAGGGAAATATTCCAAGACATTAATGTACCGGACAATTTTTTAGACAAGAGCCCCAAAGCACAGGCAACAAAGGCAAAACTAAACAAATGGGACTATATCAAACTAAGTAGTTTTTGCACATCAAAGGAAACAATCCATAGAGAGAAGAGACATCCAACAGAATGGGAAAAAAATGTTTGCAAACCATCTATACAACAAAGGTTTAATATCCTGAATATATCAGCAACTTAAAAAACAACAGTGAGAAATGGGCAAAAGACAGTAATAGACAGTTCTTAAAAGAAGAAATACAAATGACAAAACAAATATATGAAAAAAAATGTTCAACATTACTAGCCATCAGGGAAATTCAAATGAAAATCACCTCACCCCTGTCAAAATGGCTAAAATCCAAAACATAGAGAGTAACAAATGCTAGGGAGGATGTGGACAAAGTGGAACATTTATACAGTGTTGGTGAGAATGTAAAATAGTGCAGCCACTGTGTAAAACAGTGTGGAGATTTCTTCAAAAACTAGAAATAAATTTGCCACATGATCGAGCAATCTCACTACTGGGTATATACCCAAAAGCCTCAAACACAATGTATCAAAAAGATATCTGCACCACGATGTTTATAACAGCACTATTCACAAAAGCCAAAATTTCTAACCATCCAAGGTGCCCATCATCAGATGAATGGATAAAGAAAATGTGGTATAAATACATGGTAGAATATTATTCACCTATAAAACGAATGAAATTCTAACATTTGCTGCAAAATGGCTGCAACTAGAGAACGTAATGTTGTGTGGAATAAGCCAGACCCACAAAGACATATATTGCATGTTTTCCCTTATCTGTGGAAGCTAAAATTTTAAAAATAAATAAACAGAGAGAAAAAGGAAAGAAATATGTGGACTATTACTCAGCTGAAAAAAAGAATGAAGTTCTGTCTTTTGGACTAAAGTAGATGCAGTTGGAAACCATTATACTTAGTGAAATAAGCCAGTCCGTAAAAGACAAGTATCATGTGTTTTCCCTGATCTGTGGTAACAATAGAGTAAAAAACAATGTAACGTGTATGAGCAAAATTGACATTTTGAGGTTTGATTATTGTTTACAGCCCTTGTGTCTGCTGTTGAGGAAGTGTTTTTTCTCTTCTTACTATTTGTTGAATTCTTTACTTAGTGGAAGACTACACTTATTATCATAAGATATACTGAAAGTATGTCATTGTAAAAATTAAAAGAAAGAATAAGAAGTCAATGAGGAGGAAGGGGAGTGGGAGCATAGGCAGAAAGAAATACAGGGTGGGAAGATCACTATGCTTCTAAGTCTGGATGTGTGAAATATATGAAATTTTTCACCTTATATTTGCTTTACAAAGAATTGTAAAGCTGTCCATATGGATATTACACACTTTTCTGTATGCAACTGACATTTAACAATGAAAACAGAAGGTTGTAACATTAACTTAAGATAATTAATAGCGAGAAAATAACGCTTACTTAGTAAGTTGTGAAAATTTAGCATAATCTATCAAACATGATTAGCTATACATCTGACATTAAGAAAAGGCATGGCAATTATAATATCAGTGTCTATAAATAAGAGCTAATAAGAAAGAAAGATAATATTAAATGCTAATTACTTTTCTTTCAGAAATAATGATATTTTCATTGCCTAGGACTATTTGTAGTCACCAGTAATCATAGTATTTTTGTAGATTTTCTACAGTAGAAAAATAACTTCACTATCCTTTCTAGATAGATGTGCAGTGTACCAAGGTGTTTGGTTACCTACACTCTGTTAAAATAAGTGCTGTGGTCCATATAATCTAAAGGTTTCCCTGCCAAATATATTGAAATTTATCATGTCCTAGATACTTCATTTTCTTCCAGTGTGTTTTAATATCCAATTTTAGAAACTGGATTTTACTCTGGTGCTCAAAGCAACTGAACTAATCACTCTAATTCATCAAAAAAGTTTATAAGAGTAAAAGTTGTTAAACAAGAGAATAAGCAGTGGCAAATAAGGACATCACAAAAATTAGGTTGATTACATCAATAGATAGATCACTATGAAACTATCAGCAAAACTGATATTGTTTATTCTTCCATTTGTGTCTATAAGTTGTAGGAATATTTAGTTCAGAATATATAAATCAGTACCAATCATCATTTGAAGGAGACTGAAAGATGCGTTAGGCTTTGGCTCAATGCAGGAATTTGGACAAGTCCCTTGGGTACCCCAGAATGAGGAAATGGCAATAGCAAGGGTTACAAATCCTATGTGTGTTTGAAGGTAGTAAAGGAGATTGATGAGTCTGGAGCCCTAATTCTGTGCAGGATGATAGGCAGAGAAGATACTAGATAACAATTTAGAATTCCTCTTCAACTGTTTTCTGCTGCTGCAACAAATTACCTGAGACTTAGCAACCTATAAAGAACTGAGATTTGTTGGCTACAGTTCTAGAAGCTGAGAAATCCGTGAGTCTTGTGCTGATGCATGGTGAGGGCCTTCATGCTCATCATCCCATAGTGGAAACTGGAAGCTCAGCGAGAGGGAAAGCAAAGAAGCCAAAGAAGGCTGAACTGGCTTTTATAGCAACTCAAGGTCGTGACAACTAACCCATTCCCATGACAACAATAACCCATCAAACCACCTCTTACTAGGCATCACTGCCAAACGCTTATTCAGACTACAAAAGAATCCACCTTTGAGAGTATAGAAATTGCCTTAACTTTTACAGAGTAACCGAGGTAAACTGGTTTCAACATGAGATTGAAACATATAACCCATCTTACAGTTCTTCAAATACATTCCAAAACTAAGCTCTTTGAAATCCTATTTAACAAATTTAACACCCATACTTACTTGTACTTGTGAGTACTTCCTACCCTCCACCAGCAAATACCGATCTTAAATTTCATGTATTTGTTCTAGTCATAAGATTAAAACTGTTTTGAAATAACATTTTAGGGGGCTGGAGCTGCAGTGTAGCAGGTAAAGCCACTGCCTGCAATGCTGGCATCCCATATGGGCACCAGTTTGAGTCCTGGCTACTCCACTTACTATCCAGCTATCTGCTATGACCTGGGAAAGCAGTAGAAGATGGCTCAAGTCCTTGGGCCCCTGTATCCACATGGGAGACCTGAAAGAGGCTCCTGGCACCTGGCTTCGGATGGGCTCAGCTCTGGCCATTGCAGCCAATTAAGGAGTACACCAGCGGAAGGAAGAGCGCTCTCTCTCTCTCTCTCTCTCTCTCTCTCTCTCTCTCTCTCTCTCTCTCTCTCTCTTCTGCCTCTCCTCTCTCTGTGTAACTCTGACTTTCAAATAAATAAGAAAGTCTTTTTAAAAAATTTTGGAATCATCACAAATTAACTAATGAAACTATGATTTTAGGGGCCAGCACTGTGGTGCAGTGGGTTAACGCTCTGGCCTGAAGTGGCGGCAAACATACGGGAACCCGTTCAAGACCAGGCTGCTCTCCTTCTGATCCAGCCCTCTGCTAGGGCCTGGGAAAGCAGTAGAAGATGGCCCAAGGCCTTGGGCCCCTGCACCCATGTGGGAGACCCGGAAGAAGCTCCTGGCTCCTGGCTTCAGATCGGCAGAGCTCCGGCTGTTGCAGCCAATTGGAGAGTGAATCAACAGAAGGAAGACCTTTCTCTTCCTCTCTCTTTCTTTCTACCTCTACCTTTACCTCTCACTCTCCTCTCTCTGTGTAACTCTTTCTTTCTTTCTTTTTTTTTTTTTTTTTGATAGGCAGAGTGGACAGTGAGAGAGAGAGAGACAGAGAGAAAGGTCTTTCTTTTCCATTGGTTCACCCTCCGATGGCCGCTGTGGCCAGCGCACCACGCTGATCCGAAGCCAGGAGCCAGGTGCTTCTCCTGGTCTCCCATGTGGGTCAGGGCCCAAGCACTTGGGCCATCCTCCACTGCCTTCCTGGGCCACAGCCGAGAACTGGTCTGGAAGAGGAGCAACAGGGACAGAATCCGGCGCCCTGACCGGGACTAGAACCCAGTGTGCTGTGCCAGCGCCACAAGTGGAGGATTAGCCTATTGAACCGCGGCACTGGCCATAACTCTGACTTTCAAGTAAATAAATTTAAAAAAAATAAAGCATGGTTTTAAAATAAAATAACTTATATGCATATATAGTTAATTTTCCAAAGTGAAAATCTGAGAGATAAGGAAAAATACAAAATCAAAATTTACTTTGGAAATTCTCCAACAAGTAAAAGTTTCCCTAAAATTTAATATATTATTCTGCAAAATATCTTTATGTTACTTTCTGAAAAAATTGTAGTGTATAAAAGATATACAACATTAATATTCCTAAAAATATTATTCAAAATCATAACCACTTTTCAACCCAAACCATTTGATTTCCCCACTTTACTATTGTCAGTTACAGAATCTAATGTAACTGTCACTCCCTGGCATAGAACAGGAAATTTTTTAAAAGTAAGCAACAATCTGTGAAAAAAAAAAGTAAATTCAGAGTGTTTTCAGACCAAATATCATCTGTTTCCTGTACTAAAATCAAATGCATTCCATGTGTAACATTCAATGCTACTAAATGTTATAAGAATCATCCTTTTTTTGAGAATCAAAACCGTTTCATAGCTAAACAATTATATCATAAATCGTATAACTCAAGTTTAATCCTATGAGAAATTTTCTACTCTCTCCTCTTCATGAAAATTCACACCCACCCAATATCACTCTTCACTCAGTTGATGGAAGACAAACAATTCTGTGTATGGTCATGCATGTTATGCCATCAAGTGAATGAGGAAGAGCGTGGGAGGAGAGATACATTTTTTACGCTTGTGAATAAGTTCATGCCATTGATAATGTATGTCAAAGATGACAAGCTTCTCTCATGGCAGATCTGTGATACTGCTGCATACAAGATGTGTAGTATAAGGAGACACTGGATTCTTCAAGCAGGTCAACCACTGGGCATGCACCCTTGCTTTTTGGTGTAGCGGAGGACTGCAATTAAGGCATGTAACTCCAGCAGGCCCTTTCCTCTCTCAAAGGCAAATTTGATCTTTGGAAAATGAGCAAATCGAACTAGCTTGGCTTCAGGTCTCTTCCATCCTTCTGAATCTGTGAGGGAAACAATAGCTTAAGAAGAATGGGCAAAGTAAATTTAAGGTGACAGTGGAATATTACTCAATGGAAAAGAGGATGAAATCTTATCACTGGCAACGACATGGATGATGTCATTACGCCATGTGAAATAAGCCAAGCACAGAAAGACAAGCATCACATAACCTCAATCACATGTGGAGTCTGGAAAAATAAAAGGTAAAGGTAATGACATCGACATTTTAAAAACAATGGTTGGAGCCCTACATTGTTGCCCAGCCAATTAAGCCATCACTTAGTGCGCCAGCATTCCATATCTGAGCACCAGGTCAAGTCCTAGCTGCTTTGCTTCTGACCCAGTTCCCTGCTGATGCACCTGGGATGGCAGTGGAGGATGGCCGATGTGCTTGGGCTCCAGCTACCAGACCATATGGAACTCTAGGCTCCTGGCTTCAGCTTGGCCCAGCCCTGATTGTTGTGGCTTTTAGGGTGTGAACCAGCAGGTGCCAAATGAACCTCAATCCCTCTTTCTCTGTCACTCTCTATCTCTGTCCTACTCTCTAACTGACTTTCAAATAAATAAATAAATCTCTAAGAAAAAAATAATAAACAAATCTTCAAGTTATACCAAAGTATTAAGACTTTTTACTGTATTGTAATTTTAAAATGTTATCTCAAAACTAATTTTAAAAAAAGAAAAGAGATAAGGAAAGAATGAGAGGGAGGAAGGCTGGAAGGGAATATCATTATGTTCTTAGAATTTTATCTAGGAGCCGGCGCTGTGGTGTAGTGGGTAAAGCTGCTGCCTGCAGTGCTGGCATCCCATATGGGTTCCAGTTCGAGTCCCAGCTGCTCCATTTCTACTCAAGCTCTGCTATGGCCTGGGAAAGCAGTGAAAGTCCTTGGACCCCTGCACCCTCGTGGGAGACCTGGAAGAAGCTCCTGGCTCCTGGCTTCAGATTGGCACAGCTCCAGCCATTATTGCCATCTGGGAAACCAGTGAATGGAAGACTCTCTCTCTCTCTCCCTCCCATCACTCCTCACCCCCACTATCCCTATCCCTCTCTCTCTCTCTGCCTCTGCTTCTCTGCAACTCTACCTTTCAAATAAAATATAAATCTTAAAAAAAGAAAGAAAGAAAGAACTGTATCTACAGGGCCTGAGCTGTGACATAGTAGTTTGAGCATCTGCCAGAGATTTTGGCGTCCCGTGTAGGTGCCAGTTTGTGTCCCGGCTGCTCCTCTTCCAATCCAGCTCTCTGTTTATGGCTGGGAAAGCAATAGAAGATGGCCCAATTGTTTGGGCCCCTGCACTCACGTTGGAGACCCTCCTGGCTTTTGATAGGTGCAACTCTGGCCACTGTGGCCATCTGGGACATGAACCAGGGATGAAGATCTCTCTCTCTGACTCTGCCTTTGCTTCTGCCTCTCTGTAACTCTTCCTTTCAAAAGAATAAATACATCTTTAAAAAAAGAGAATTGTACCTAAATATCACATCAAATATGTTAAAAACTACTTAAATACTAAAATAATTGAAATAAAATAAAAAATAAATTATACCAGCAGTTTAAAAGCTAAATATTTTTAGGGGCCAGCATTGTGGTAGAGCAATAAAGTGCCCCCTCAACAGTGGCATCCCATATGGGCACTTGTTTGAGTCCTGGCTACTCCATTTGCATCCAAATCCCAACTAATGCACCTGGAAAGCAGCACAAGTATTTGGGCCCCTGCAACCCACATGGGAGACCTGGATGAAGCTCCTGGCTCTCGGCTTCAGCCTAGCCCTGGCAGCCATTGTGACCATCTCAGAAGTGAACCCACAGATGGAAGATAACTCTCTCTCTCTCTCTCTCTCTCTCTCTCACTGTCTCTCCATCTCTCTCCATAACTCTATGACTTTCAAAATAAATAAATCTTAAAAATGAAAATAAAAATATTTTTAAACATAGCATTTGGTGGTGGTTACCAGATGCTAAAGAGAGAATAGAGATGGTAGGGATTGGGAAAGTTTGCTTGATGGGTCCTAGATTTTAGCTAGATAGTAGTAAAATGGTCTGTTGCACAGTAGGATGACTGTAGATAATGTTAATGTACTGTATATTTTTCTATTAAAAATCTAGAATATAGGAGTAGGGCTGTTTTCACTAAAAACCAACGCTAAATTTTGAATGCTATATGTGTACCCAGTGGGACATTACACAATGTATACATCTACTGAAACATCACAGAGTACCCCAGAAATATGCACATTGTATATGTATGTGAACATTTTTATTTTAAAATTTTAAAAGAAGAATGTTGATAGCATCACACATGTATGCAAGTGTCCCAAATCACCAAATTGCCTACTTTAAACATGTGCAGTTATTTTTAATCTGTTTAAGAAAAAAAAGAAATATCTGAAGATTTCATCAAAGGCAGGTAGAATCTGGACAATGCTAGATTTCAAACTGATAAAAATGAGAGACTATTTTATGCGAATCAAGCTAAAGAGGCCTTATCTGGGTGGTAAGAAACCTGGGTCTGGGAGTCACAGTGTGGTCAGTAGAGACGACACTCACATGTGAGGATGTCTGAAATGGAATGCACTGCCTCTGGGGAGGATGAATTCACCCTCTTGTCAGGTGTTCAAAGAAAGGCTGGGAGCTCACTTGGCAGAGACAGAAAATTCAAGCTCCCTCCAACGTTAGCGCATAAAAGTAAGCCATTGTGCCAGAGTCCATTGTCTTCTGCTTTCATGAGGCTTATGTAAGAGTTGCATCTCATCATTCATTCAACACATTTATTGAGCCCAACTCCAGGCCAGGCACTGCGCAAATCCCACCAGGCATACAAAGATGATTCCAATAACACACTCTACTGCTGAGGGATAAAACAGGAACACCAAAGCACTTAATGATCCAGAAGAAACACAGACAAAACACAGAGGAACTTCTGAGGGAGGCTTATCAAAGCAAGGTTGAAACACGAATGACAAGTTGAAGGGGAAGGGGAGCAGCACCTAAAGGCAGACAAGGAGTCACAAAAAAAATAAAAATTGAGAAGACCCTTTCATTCCTGAGATTCCATGTGCTTCACTGGTCAAGGATGCATGAAAATGAGCACAATGTGTGTTGTTCCTTCTGCTTCTGACTACAATTGCTAAATATGCCCACAGACTTGACTCATTAGGTCAGCCAGACAAGAATAAATGGGGTACACACTGCCATCATGAGAAGTTGGAGCAACACAAGGTGTGGATTATCTTTGCATGAGGAAAGAAAACTTAAGGCCTCATATGCTATTGTAATGGAAAGACAAAGTTCTATAAAGACATTATAGGGTTAGATAAGACTTTTGCCCAAGTACATTGGCTTGAATCTCTGGTCATATGTTCAAGGTAACGGGCATTCCATCTCCTTGATAACATACTACTATTTGAACATCTGGATTCAAATAATTTTAATTTGGATTATCTATGAAACCTTACCTTTAGCTCTTTGGAGTAACTGTCTTATTACAGCACATCAGTGATCTCAACATTTATAAAAACTATAATCACTGTATTGGGTTCCCTCTTAAACTACTGCATGATTCTTAGTGCATGTGAGATTGGAGGGTTTAAGTCATAATTCAATAGTAGAATCTCAATGACATAACAATGAATACTGACTATTCTCCCATTCCATTGCAAGTAATTATAATCTGAAATGAGTTTCCAAATCTTTGCTATGGTTGATTACATACCATATGGAATAAATTTTTCAGTAGTTGACATTATATTATTAACAATGAAATGATGAATTATGCATATGTAGGGCAAGTTAAGTATCTTATTCAAAATTGCAAAGTCCTAGTATTACCAAAGTTATGAAATCATTAATAGAGTATAGAAAATGTAGTAATATGTCCCATAGCAGTCATGCAAAGATATTATTATAATTAATTCCAGGAACTTACGACATACAAATGCTAATAGTGTGTAAGTATGACAGAAAAGAATTGCAAGGCCTCAGGTCTCTTTTAATGTAGTAATGACAACAAAAGTCTATGTCCCTAACCTCAATGCATAGAAGGAACAGGTTCTTCAGTTCAGGAAAAAGGCATATTCACCACAAATTTACTATTCTCAGCCATTACTATTTCTTCCCCCATAAACTCTCATACTTGGCATTCTCTCATGTTTGCAGAAACTTAGTATTCACTATGTTTAATCTTTATTTAATTAGGTTAACAAATTGTTCTGTTAAAGACTTTATTTATATGTATCCAAACTGTATCTAAATTCAGGAAAGGAATATGGCCAATTAATATCAGAAGAACTTACAATCTATTGCTAGTTTTTATAAGCACTACCAACAGAAGAAAACATTTAAATTCTTCTGAGTCCTTTAGCACAGTTTTATCTATTTTTATACTGTATTTTAGGAAGCTCACTATGATATGAGCACTGAGATTTCTTAACACAATTTTTATGTTTTCTCCCCTATTATTCAAGTAAGAGCAAATCAGCATAGAAATAAGAGAATATTATCCTAACTTTAACAGAAAAAAATAAAATGACCCTGCTGTTTCTACTTATAAATAATTCCTAACAAGATTCACTCTTGGTACCTGGTAGTCTTTATTGAGTGTCTTGTTGGATTTGTATATACATATTTGTGCAAAGGAGCCAAAGAAAGCTGAAATTTTTAGCAAAAGGGATACTAAAATATTGACAATTTCTAGGAAAATATAGGAAGAGAAAGTGGGAAATGAAAAAGGGGATAAAAAACAATGCTCACAGAAGGATATAAAACAGTCTTTCATGGGCCTGGGACTAATAACAGGAAACTTCAATGAGAGCTGACATCAAAGTATTTTGGAGAATAGGAAAGTAAAATATGGATTGTTTGTGACTGAACTATGCATCAAGGGGCCTCTTCCAAGGACTATGAACTCAACAGGAACTCAACATTTGTGTATTTGCAAATGCCTTGAGATATGCATAAACCAAGAAATATTCTCAGAGTTATCTCTAAGTTAATTGCATGCACAACCAAGTTTCTGAATGTATATAAGCAGGAGGATAACATTCAGAAAAGGCCATGAGAACTTAAAGCCATGGAAACTGACAGGAATCATCAAAGATAGGGAATGATTGGGTTCAATTCGATCTTACCTAGATATTGAGTGGCAGCAATGCTTTCCCACCTGACAGCTCATTTTGCAGATTTCCCCACTATATCTGATTCTATTCCTAGTATTCATTGAGAATAAACTAAAGCAATATATATAGGCACTAACCTCCAGGAAATTACACATTAAAATAAAAGCCATGCCCTAAAATTCTATAAAAGAATTCATAAGATTAATAAGGAGGGTAGAAGATCTTATTTCAATTTACTCCTTACTTCTCTACAACTAGAACTTGACATTTTTATTCTGATTTCTGGGAAGAGGAAGGATGGTATTACTAGAAGTGTTGCAGATTTGACCCTGCAAATTGTTTCTCTCCTTGAAGAGGACAAATAAGTCAATTTAGGGAAATTGATAAGAACCCAAATTCCATTGAGCAGTGTCATCAATGGGATCATGTTGCCTTGAAAGTTGGAAGGAAGACCAATGCTCTTCTCTTGTTTCCTCTTGGTTCTACTTCTGATGCAGCAGGCATTGGGCCTCCAGTTCCCATGTGGTAAGCTCTCTCAGATGTGCATCACAGTGTCTCACCTGTCACAAGATGGCTACATTCAACACAGCAATAGTCGTATTGTGTGCCTAAGTCCTCAATCCAAGTACACACCTGATTCAAGCCAAGACTCCATGCCTATGAGACTCCAAAACCAGATCTATGGAGGGGGGGGAGAGACTATGCCATGAATATGATCCCCAAAAACCGAACACCAAAACCATGTAAGAAGGTTAAGACTGTCAAATGATTGACATAGGTGAAAAAGCACCAAGACATGAGGTAATGAGTGCCCTGAAAAGGTGGACATAGTTGGTGCTATGAATTCCATGTCTGTGTCGCCCTAAATATATTTATGTTAAAAATATACCCCCAGAAGAACAGTACAGGAGGTGGAGCCTTTGTGAGATGCTTAGGTTTAGACAAGGTCAAAAGTGTGGAGATCCCCCACGGGATAGTGTTCTTATAGATAGGAGGTAGTAGCTCACTTTCTGGCCATGTGAGGATCCAGGGAGAAGCCAGTTGTCTACAAACCAGGAATTGGGGCTTCACCAGACACGGGACCTATGGGAACCTTGATCTTGGATGTCTCAGCCTCATAATATTGAGTAGCCTTTGTCCAATCCCTAATTCTTACATTCCAGTGGTGGATAGGGACCTCCACAGCCAGTAGGAACCTTTCTGTGCCTTCATCTACAGCTGTCCAAGGAGAGATCCTGACAATAGACAGGAGAAACACAGATAGCTTAAACCTTTCTCTTTCTCAGAATGCAAAGTGCTTAGCATACATGTGCTTTCTTTTCAACCATTAACAAGATGAGTGTATTTACATTGCCAGATGTTGGGAGCTGGAGAGCATAGCAGAGAGCCAGACAGCAAGTGGCTATAGATCAAGCAACATTCTTTAATTCATTGTTATCAATAAAATATCTTCCCATCACCTGTTTTTTGATTCCTGTATGTACTTTACAGCTTTGTCCAAATCAGGAAGTGAGAGAAATGCTATTGATTGGCCCTTTATAGTCCTAACTTATTGGTTACTGAACCAGAAATGTAGGCAATGCATGGAAAAACAAGGAAGGAGACTTAAAGCCTTGGGTCATCTAGGCCAGCTGGGTTTAGAGAGCACCAGATTTCTTTGGCTTTTATTGTCACTGTGTGGCTGGTTTTCAATTGTTGAGGTTACTGGCGGCTTAGTAATCATTGTCCATATAGTTCTCTGCAACTGAAACTGACCTGATTTATGCAGGTGCAGCTATAGTTTAAAGCAAGGTAATGAGACAGATTACATTATAGGTGAGCAAGTCTTTTTGCTACAATAAAAGCTGACCTTCAAGTAGGCAAAGCTTTAATAGAAAGGCTTTTTAGGCACTTGCGGGTAGATCAAGCATGTCTTATTTTATTGAATTTCTCTTTCAGGTCCATAGGCTAGGTCTTTATATTATAGAGGCAGCTGAGTCAGGATACAGAATTCAACTACCGTATGTGTTATGCCTAGTATAAGGAAATAGTAGCAAGTGTGTTCCCTAAACTTGCATGTCTCTCAATGATGCTTTGAAATAAAAGAATTTAAAAGAAAATTATGGAGAAACTAACCTATTGGCTTCATGGAATTTAATCACAAGCTTTAAAGAATAACCTCCTGCTCAAACACAATTCCCCAAATTACCAGGAAATAGCACTTCAGATTTTAGAGATTTACTGTGGTGTCATACTCAGAAGCGATATGAATGCTATTAACAAACATGAAAAAAGAGCAGTACCTCATAAATGAAGAAAAATAAACCACAGATGAAATGACCACATGCTCTTAGATTGAGAAGCAATTTAAAATATCTGATCCTGGAACACACTGTTGCTAAGAATCACTGATGGAGGAAGCCAGAGAGGGGCTGCATTAGTTTACTGCTCTTCAGCACTAGTACTGGGACAGAGGCAATGTATAATGAAAAGCAAGATGCCGAAACAGCTTGTAGGAGCAAAATTTCCTTAGATGCAATGTTGATCTTAGAGTACAAGCTAGCCAGATACCACAAGAAAAAAAATGAGATCTTAAAGGCAAGCCTAGTGAGACATGGAATAAAAAGGATGAACTTGAGTCAAAATTATCATAAAGAGAGGATTTACAGAGGAAGAAGTGTCTTGGCATTTTCTAGATCAGATAGTGTAACAAGCCTGTTGAAATCTGACAGAGCAAGAGTCAAGTTCTCAGAGAGCTGTTTGGAAGCCTACCGCAGAAAATACTATGACCCAGAAAACTACTGAGAAGACAATTAAAGATGTAGGTAAAAAGGACCCTCTAAAAGCAGGAAGGCACTCATCCTCCAAGACCTAAACAATTTCAAGTGGTTATAGAAAATTAGATATGTGAGGTTTAAAGAAAATAGTATAACAATATTAAGAAATATATTAACCATTATGTAAGTGTATCTATTATATAACTATTATATGAAGATATAACTATTGTAGCTACATTAAGTATCATATTAACTGTGATAGCTATTTTAAGTACATTTTTTGCTCACCTATTAAGCAATATGATATAATACTAGGGCAGCTATTATACTTGAAAGCAATGGTTGCTTATGCCCTGAAGGCACAAGCCCAAGAAATGGATAGAATTTGGACCCTTGGCAATGACAAAGGAAAGATTAGTGGTAGTAAAGGGAAGGTCAGTGGGACAATAACTTGCATCCAGACATGGTTCTAATGAGACAATATACCCTGATATTAGATGTAGAAATTCACCCAGAGACACAGGGAAGCACAATTTCTTAGAAAACACAGAAGCTGGGCCTGAATATAGAAAAAGGAAAGGAAATAAAACATTCACATCTATAAGAAGACATTAAAAATAGAAAAATCTTCCATGTTCATAGATTGAAAGAATCAACATAATATCCATATCAAGAGCAATTTATAGATTCAATGCAATCCCAATCAAAATACCAATTCTTTGCAGATCTAGAAAAAAATGATGCTAAAATTCGTATGGTAACACAAGAGACCTGAAATAGCCAAAGCAATCTTATACAATAACAACAAAGCAGAAAGCATCACAATACCTGATTTCAAGACATACTACAGGACACTTAAAATCAAAACAGACTGGTACTGGCACAAAAACAGACATGCAGATCAATGGGACAGAATAGAAATTCCAGAAATCAATCCACACATCTACAAACAACTTATCTTTGACAAGGAGCTAGAATAAATCCTTTGAGCAAGGACAGTCTCTTCAACAAATGGTTCTGGAGAAACTGAATCTCCGTGTGCAGAAGTTTGTATCTAGATTGATACCTTACACCTTACACAAAAGTCCACTCAAAATGTATCAAAGACCTAAATCTATGACCTGATATCATCAATTTATTAGAAAACATTGGGGAAACTCTGCAAGACATTGGCATAGGAAAAGACTTCTTGGGAAAGACCCCAAAACACAGGCAGTCAAAGTCAAAATTGACAAATGAGGTTACATCAAGCTGTGAAACTTCTGCACTGCAAAAGAAACACTCAGGAAAGTGAAGAGACAACTGACAGAATGGGAAGAAATATTTGCAAACTACGCAACTGATAAAAGCTTAACATCCAGAATCTACAAAAAGCTCAAGAAATTCAACAACAACAAAACAAACAATCCAGTTACGAAATAGGCAAAGGAGTCCAACAGGCATATTTCAGGAGAGGAAATTCAAATGGCCAACAGACAGTTGAGAAAATGCTCAGGATCACTAGCCATCAGGAAAATACAAATCGTTTTCACAATGAGTTTTCACCTTACTCTAGTTAGAGTGACTGCCATATATAAATCAATAAATGACAAATGCCGGCAAGGATGTTGAGAAAATGGTACACTAATCCACTGTTGGTAGGAATGTAAACAGTCACAGCCACTGTGGAAGACATTATGGAGATACCTCAGAAGTCTGAATGTAGAAATACCATATGATCCTACCATCCAATTCCTGGGAATTTACCCAAACCAAAAGAATTGGCATCTAAAAGAGTTATCTGTACCTCCATGTTCATTGCAGAACAATTCACAATAACTAAGATACGGAATTTACCCAGATGTCCATCAACCCAGGTGGCTATCTGAAAGACTGGATAAAGAAATTATACTATTCAGCTGTAAAAAGAAAATGAAATCCTGTCTTTTTCAACAAAATGGATGCAACTGGAAACCATCATACTTAATGAAATAAGCAGTCCCCAAAAGACAGATATCATATGTTTTCTCTTATCTAAGGTAACTAATAGAGTTCCTGAAATGTAATGTGTTGTAGTGAAATGAACACTTGAGATTCAATGATGGTTTACAGCCCTTGACTATTCTGGTGATGAACAGTGTTTTTTTGTCATACTATTTGTTGAACTCTTACTTAGTGTAGAGTAAACTATATGATCACTAAGTAAACTGAAAATAGATCTTTGTTGTTGTAGTGCAAAGGTCAAGATCCATGAAACAACCTGAATCAAATCCATGCCACACCGAGCTGTCGCCTGAGCACAGAAGTAACTGATCTGGAGGGACAGCACACGAGTCTTGGCCAGGGGGTCCCCTGCGAGCAAATGTTCCCAGAGCAACAGGCATAGATTGTCCATGTGCCTTTGGAGAGAGAATAAGTCCTCTTTCTCAACACCCAAATATTCACAAAGAAAGACCCCAAATGATCACTTGCCTGGGTCAAAGAATGGTTCTCCAACATTTTGTTTTCAAATCCCCTTGGCATTCTAAAAAATAATTGAGTTTTCTGCCTCTCAAATATTTTTTACAAAAAATTGAGGCCAAACTGAAAGTAGAAGATGGCGGAATAGGAAAGCAGCACACCGAGAGTCCGGGGAGAGACAGTTTAATAAAAGTGGAGATACTGCGGGTTCAAGGAAGAGTAGGGGAAGAAACAGCAGAGGAAACTCTTCCAGAACTAGTGATTCACAGTGGACCTTTGAGGAGAGCGTGGGAGCCCACAGTTCGGGACACCAGCAGCAGCCTCAACGCACCAGCGCTGGAACGCCAGGTGAGCCTATCCTCAATAGCCCGAAACACCAGCAGGGAAGCAGAAAGAGGAGACTAGAGTGAACAAGGCTTGAAACCCTGTGGGGAAAAGTTCACCAGGCTAACTAGAAGAGAGAGAGAAAGAAAAAAGTGACCGATACGGACACGAGTTTCTCTCTCCGCCCACCTCTCAAAGGTGAGCAAGACAAAGAGCAGGCGCCATTTTGGACATACGTCATAAGCAGGGTGACCTCAGGTCTGCACCGGCCCCGAGCCTAGCAGAAAAACCTGACTCTGGGCGTGGGGGTGAAATAACAGGAGATTAGAACCTAATAATGTGTGGTGCTAATGAACTGAGACTGTGAAAAAAGAGACTGTGGGGGAGAGAACTCACGGAATTCACCACGTGAATACTCTCCAGAGACGCTACAGTTCGGTAGCCTTGGTAGCCCAGTGGTGAGACTGCAGGAGAATTTGAACCCACACTGAAGGCTGCAGAGATTCCCTCTGTGGTCCTTGGGAAAGAGCTTCCGATCTCTGGCTCCTGTGGGTATATCATTTGCCTGCTAACCACCCCCAATTCCATTCAGCTGTGTGGAATTACTTCCCTTTTGAACCGAAAAAAAAAAAAAAAGTAACAGAGAGAGATTTACCACGCCTAACCTGGGAGTGTCTCCTTTGACACACCCTCAACCCTGAGGAACCAAATAGAGCTCTCAGGTCACACCCATCTCAAGCCTCTAAGGCTCCAGCAAAAGCAGACAGTCCACTTAATCTAGAGTCATAGTATAACAAGAAAAAAACACCACAGTGAAGAAACCAATATGCCAAACAACAAACGCAAAAACCGAGGTAATAAGAACAAGGAAGACACTATGGCATCCCCAAATGAAAAAGACACCCCAATTCAAGATTACGAAGATGATGAGATAGAAGAAATGCAAGAAGCAGATCTCAAAAAATTGATAAGAACACTAAGAAGTACTCAAAAACAAATTCTTGAACTACAGAAATCCTTAATGGACAAGGTAGAAAATCTCTCTCGTGAAAATGAAATATTAAGGAGAAATCAAGCTGAAATGAAACAACTAGTAGAACATGAAACTGTGTTAGTGACGAGAAATCATAATGAAGTGAAGAATTCAATAGATCAAATGAAAAACACATTAGAGAGCCTTACAAACAGAATGGGTGAGGCAGAAGAGAGAATATCGGACTTAGAAGACAGAGCACAGGAAAATATACAGTCAAACCAAAGAAAAGAAGAAGAAATTAGAAATCTAAAAAATATTGTTGGGAATCTACAGGATACTATTAAAAAACCCAACATTCGAGTTCTAGGAGTTCCTGAAGGCATGGAGAGGGAGAAAGGATTAGAATGCCTTTTTAGTGAGACAATAGCAGAAAATTTCCCAGTTTTGGAGAAGGAGAGAGACATCCTAGTACAGGAAGCTCATAGAACCCCTAGTAAACATGACCAAAAGAGGTCCTCACCACGACAGGTTGTAATTAAACTCACCACAGTGAAACAGAAAGAAAAGATCCTAAAATGCGCAAGAGAGAAACGTCAAATTACACTCAGAGGATCTCCAATTAGACTCACAGCAGACTTCTCATCAGAAACCCTACAAGCTAGAAGGGAATGGAGAGACATAGCCCAGGTACTTAGAGAGAAAAACTGCCAGCCCAGAATATTATATCCTGCCAAGCTCTCATTTGTGAATGAAGGTGAAAAAAGGACCTTTCATAACAAACAAAAATTGAAAGAATTTGTTGCCACTCGTCCAGCCCTGCAAAAGTACTTAAAGATGTGTTACACACAGAAACACAGAAACACAGCCATCAACATGAAAGAAGGTAAACGAAGGGAACCTCACAGCAAAAGATCACAGGGAATTCAAAGCATACATTTGGATAAAGAAATTATGGGACATGTACTCTATAGAATACAATACAGCAGTCAAAAACAATGAAATCCGGTCATTTGCAATAAGATGGAGGAATCTGGAAAACATTATTCTGAGTGAATTAAGCCAGTCCCAAAGGGACAAATATCATATGTTCTCCCGATCGGTGACAACTAATTGAGCACCACAGGTGAAACCTATTGAAGTGAAATGGACACTATGAGAAACAGTAACATGATCAGCTCTTGTGCTGACTGTTGTTGTACAATGTAATACTTTATCCATTTTAGTTTTTTTTTTATTCTAGTAATATTGGTTGAACTCTGTAATTAACAAACAATTATTCTTAGGTGTTTAAATTTTAACTGAAAAGTGATCCCTGTGAAATATAAGAGTGGGAATAAGAGAGGGAGGAGATGTACAATTTGGGACATGCTCAATCGGAACTGCCCCAAATGATGGAGTTAGAATTGTGCCAGGGAATTCCAATACAATCCCATCAACGTGGCATGTACCAAGGCCATCTCACTAGTCCAAGTGATCAATTTCAGTTCACAATTGATCACACTGATAGGTCTAAGAGTCAAAGGGATCACACAAACAAGACTAGTGTCTGCTAATACTAACTGATAGAATCAAAAAGGGAGAGAATGATCCAACATGGGAAGCGAGATACACAGCAGACTCATAGAATGACAGATGTCCTAAATAGCACTCTGGCCTCAGAATCAGCCCTTAAGGCATTCAGATCTGGCTCAAGAGCCCATGAGAATATTCTAGGCATTGAAAGCCAAGACACTCTGGAAAAAAAAAGAAGACCTAAATGAAAGATCTCTGCAAGTGAGATCCCAGTGGAACGAATGGGGCCATTAAAGAAGGAGGTACCTTTCTCTGAAGGGAGGAGAGAACCTCCACTTTGACTATGACCCTGTCGGAATAAGATTGAAGTCAGCGAACCCTAAAGGCTTCCATAGCCTTGGCAACTCATGACTAGAGCCTAGGGAGATTACTGATGCCATAAACAAGAGTGTCAAATTGTTAAATCAACTTCAGGAGTCACTGTGTACTTATGTCTCATGTGGGATCTGTCCTTAATGTGTTGTCCAATGTGAAGTAATGCTATAACTAGCACTGAAACAGTATTTTACACTTTGTGTTTCTGTGTGGGTGCAAACTGATGAAATCTTTACTTAGTATATACTGAATCTATCTTCTGTATATAGATAATTAAAAATGAAAAAAAATCTTGGTGTTAAATTGGAAATTGCCTAGAAAATTAATCAATTTTTTAAAAAAAATATCATGTAGAATCTCTGTCCTTAATGTGCTATACATTGTGAATTAATACTATAACTAGTACTCCAACAGTATTTTTCACTTTGTGTTGCTATGTGAGGGCAAACTGTTGAAATCTTTACTTAATATATCCTAAACTGATCTTCTGTATATAAAGAGAATTGAAAATGAATCTTGATGTGAAGCAAGGGGAGAGGGAGTGGGAAAGGGGAGGGTTGCGGGTGGGGGGGAAGTTATGGGGGGGAAGCCATTGTAATCTATAAGCTGTATTTTGGAAATTTATATTCTTTAAATAAAAGCTTTATAAAAAAATAAAAAGAAAATAGATCTTTGTAAAAATTAAAAGTGGGAATGTGAGAGGTAGGATGAAGACTGCTTGAAGCATGGATGAGGAGTGTAGGGGGTTAAATATCACTAAGTTCCTAAATCTATAAATATGAAATACTTGAAATTTGTATTACTTAAATAAAATTTTAAAAAATTGAAAACACTTTTATTAACATAATAGATGAGGGTTTGTCAATAAGATTACCATCTGATTGAAAAAACAAACTTTAACAGAAAACAAAGGCAGAGATCACGGGACAAAAGAAAAAATAGTTATCAGTAAAGCTTGAATTATATATATATTTTGTAGTAAATTTTAAATAGTAATAAATAGAAGGCATCTTTATAGCTAAGACAAACATAAAACTACAAAGTAAACACAGAAAAGAATTAAATAATCACTAATTCAACAAATATAAAGAAATCTCAATTTTTGTATGTCCAAGCAATATTGACAAAATTCAACATGTAACTGGACACATACAAGATCTCAAAATTTGAGGGCAAGATGGTAGAATAGGAAGGGAGCACACCGATAGTCTGGGAAGAGACAGTTTAATAAAAGTGGAGATACTGCAGGTTCAAGGAAGAGTAGGGGAAGAAACAGCAGAGGAAACTCTTCCAGAACTAGTGATTCACAGTGGACCTTTGAGGAGAGCGTGGGAGCCCACAGTTCAGGACACCAGCGGCAGACTCAATGCACCAGCGCTGGAACAACAGGTGAGCCGATCCTCAATAGCCCGAGACACAGCAGGGAAGCAGAAAGAGGAGACTAGAGTGAACAAGGCTTGAAACCCTGTGGGGAAAAGTTCACCAGGCTAACTAGAAGAGAGAGAGAAAGAAAAAAGTGACCGATACGGACACGGGTTTCTCTCTCTCCGCCCACCTCTCAAAGGTGAGCAAGACAAAGAGCAGGCGCCATTTTGGACATACGTCATAAGCAGGGTGACCTCAGGTCTGCACCGGCCCCGAGCCTAGCAGAAAAACCTGACTCTAGGCGTGGGGGTGAAATAACAGGAGATTAGAACCTAATAATGTGTGGTGCTAATGAACTGAGACTGTGAAAAAAGAGACTGTGGGGGAGAGAACTCACGGAATTCACCACGTGAATACTCTCCAGAGACGCTACAGTTCGGTAGCCTTGGTAGCCCAGTGGTGAGACTGCAGGAGAATTTGAACCCACACTGAAGGCTGCAGAGATTCCCTCTGTGGTCCTTGGGAAAGAGCTTCCGATCTCTGGCTCCTGTGGGTATATCATTTGCCTGCTAACCACCCCCAATTCCATTCAGCTGTGTGGAATTACTTCCCTTTTGAATCAAAAATAAAGAAAGAAACAGAGAGAGATTTACCACACCTAACCTGGGAGTGTCACCTTTGGCATACCCTCAACCCTGAGGAACCAAACAGAGCTCTCAGGCCACACCCATCTCAAGCCTCTAAGGCTCCATTGAAAGCAGACAGTCCACTTATCTAGAGTCATAGTATAACAAGAAAAAAACACCACAGTGAAGAAACCAATATGCCAAACAACAAACGCAAAAACCAAGGTAACAAGAACAAGGAAGACATTATGACACCCCCAAATGAAAAAGACACCCCAATTCAAGATTACGAAGATGATGAGATAGAAGAAATGCAAGAAGCAGATCTCAAAAAATTGATAAGAACACTAAGAAGTACTCAAAAACAAATTCTTGAACTACAGAAATCCTTAATGGACAAGGTAGAAAACCTCTCTTGTGAAAATGAAATATTAAGGAGGAATCAAGCTGAAATGAAACAACTAGTAGAACATGAAACTGTGATAGTGACGAGAAATCATAATGAAGTGAAGAATTCAATAGATCAAATGAAAAACACATTAGAGAGCCTTACAAACAGAATGGGTGAGGCAGAAGAGAGAATATCGGACTTAGAAGACAGAGCACAGGAAAATATACAGTCAAACCAAAGAAAAGAAGAAGAAATTAGAAATCTAAAAAATATTGTTGGGAATCTACAGGATACTATTAAAAAACCCAACATTCGAGTTCTAGGAGTTCCTGAAGGCATGGAGAGGGAGAAAGGATTAGAATGCCTTTTTAGTGAGATAATTGCAGAAAATTTCCCAGTTTTGGAGAAGGAGAGAGACATCCTAGTACAGGAAGCTCATAGAACCCCCAATAAACATGACCAAAAGAGATCCTCATCACGACACATTGTAATTAAACTCACCACAGTGAAACAGAAAGAAAAAATCCTAAAATGCGCAAGAGAGAAACGTCAAATTACACTCAGAGGATCTCCAATTAGACTCACAGCAGACTTCTCATCAGAAACCCTACTAGCAGAAAGGGAATGGCGAGACATAGCCCAGGAACTAAAAGAGAAAAACTGCCAGCGGGAAAGGGGAGGGTTGCGGGTGGGAGGGAAGTTATGGGGGGGGGAAGCCATTGTAATCTATAAGCTGTATTTTGGAAATTTATATTCTTTAAATAAAAGCTTTATAAAATATTTAAAAAAAAAATCTCAAAATTTGCGAAGTAAAGGGACATAGTCTAATTTTAATACAAGGATATTCAATAAAATATCTCTTCCACTTGGGATTTATAATCCATAATTCTTGATTACACTAAAATAAAAGAAAAAATCAAACGAAAATGAAAAATGGCTAAATCTTAAGAAGCACAAAAACACTTTTGTGCTCAAAGTAATGTGTAAGGAGCAACCATTGTGACTCAGCAGTTTAAGCCACAGGCAACAATGCCAGCATGTGATATCAGAGCACCAGTTCAAGTCCATGCTGCTGTATTTCCCAACCAATTCCCTGCTATTGTACCTGAGAAAGTGGCAGACGACAGACCAAGGATTTGGACCCCTGCCATCCATGTGTGATCCTCCTATGGAGTTCCTGGCCCCTGGCTTCAACCTAGCTCAGTCCCAGCAGTTGCAGCCATTTGGGGAGTGAACCACAGGATAAAAGATCTCTCTCCCTCTCTCTCTCACTCTTACTCTCACTCTGCCTTTTGATTAAATAAAATAAACATATTCTAAAAATCATAAATTATATAATCATAAGTTTTTGTTGTAAAATAAAAAAACTTGATAATATTTTAGATAAGAAACTAAAAATGTTAAAAATGAATGAGGGAATAGAGTGGCAGAAAAGCTGGGTCTTTCAAAAAGACCAGAAAAACAAATAAACCTATTATAAGCATAGTTAAGGAAAGATGCATAATTAAGAAAAATAATAATAAGCAAAAATAATCAAAATATGGAAATAGAAATGAAACATACCAATAATGCAGGAGCAATGAAAACCAACAAACATGGCATGGAAAGCCAGAGCTCTATTTTCCTAATGTTTTACCACCTGCAGTAGTTTCAAACTGTTCTCAGACAGGACTATACAGATCACCTGGATGTTGTTAAAAATGCAGGTTCTGATTCATTAGGTCAGCGTGGTAGCAGAGGGTTTGCAATAATTACCAATAAACTCCCAGATGTGTCAGTACTTCTAGTCCTAGAATCACATGTTGAGCAATAAAGGTTTACTAGATGAAATGCAGCTATAAATTCATCTGGGACTGGTATCCTTTTCAACAGTACATTTTAAATATCAGTTTTCAATGTTTTATTAGGATTAAGTTACTCAGTTTTTCTACATTTTCTTGGTTTACTTTGGCAGCTTATATTTTGTAAGTAAAACTGGCTATACACTTTGAAAAAAATTAATCTCAGCCTTAATAATACACAATACAAAATCAAATCCCAAACAGAACAAAAACCTAAAATTGTAAATATTTTCAAAAAACGCACCTTCTTAAGTGATATTGAAACTCAGAAGTTATTAATGAAAACAATATCTGTTTTCCCAAAAATTTTAATTCTTACCATCAAAAGTTAATAAACACAATCAGCAGCAATCAGAGATTAAGATAAAAAAAAACCTACAACATACAAATCTGAAAGTTAATATCTATAATACACAAAGATTTATTATAGTACAAAATAAAAAGAAGACCCCAAAGAAATTCTTCAGAGGAAAAATTCAAAAAGGATATGAAAAAGAAATTCACAGAAGAGTTAACTCCTGTCATAAATAAACATAAATATATGCTCAAATCTTGGAGACTACAAGAATTAGAAACCTCTATTAGGGCCCATGGCTAATGTGAACACCAAAAGAGCCACACACTCACATATTGCTGTTGCAATGTGAATTGTAAGAATTTCCTCAGAAAACGATTTAGCATTACCTACTAAAATTAAAAGAACATATAGTAATCAAACCCTTAAAAATCTGTCCTATAAAATAAAAGCACTAGTAAATAAGAGTATATGAACAAACAAATGTTCAGTGTTGTTTCTAGTAGCAAAAGTAAATAAAATCTAGGAGGAGAAAGTTGTATTAGTTTTCTATTATTTGATAACAAATCACCATAAATTTAGTGAAATGAAACAACATTCCTTATAGCTTCTGTTAGGACTGAAGACATAGTTTAGCTGGGTCCTCTGTTTAGGGTCCTATAAACTTAAAATTACAGTGTGCTCCATGCTGCATTCTCAGGAAGGAGCTTGTCTGAGGAAGAATTTACTTCCAGCCTCACCCAGTTTGTTGATGAAATTGTCCATGGAATGGTAGGACTCAGGTCTCTGGCTTCTTGCTGGTTCTTGGCCAGAGGCTACCTTCATCTCTCAAAGATCACCTAAAGCAAGTCCACAGTAGTAGGCCCTGTTGTAGTCTGCCAGATGGGCTTCCTCAATACGCGAGTTATTATTACTCCTGCAAGGACCATCCCTACAGTGACTCTGCTAGCAAAATACAGTCTAACATCATGTGACAATCATAGAAATGACATCCCATCACCATGGCCCTACTCTGCTGATTAGAAGCCAGTCACAGATCCTGCCAATGTTCAAGGAGAGATTACACAAAGGTCTGAATATCCAGTGTAATTATCATGGGTCTGTATCTCCACTAAAGTTAAGTTTCTTTGATGCAGGAAGGCTAAATAAATCGTTGTATGTTTATACCATTCACTATTGTGACTATTACACAGTCACTATAAAAGATGAATTAAGGTTATCACATTTGATTTGACCAGATCTCCCAAGGTATTAGTGCAACAGAAAAGCAAATACAACAAAGTAGAATAATATTTTCCCAAATTCATATCCCCCCCACCCATGGACTGCTAAGCCCTCAGCTCTTAGAAGAAAAAACAGAAGCTTTCCCTAAGACATTAGCTAAGGGAGAAATGCTTTGGGGATGGTAAACCTGCCCTACAAATTAGATTTCTTAGGCCTCTTTCATAGCCAGTGACACAGGGGCAGGAGAACTGCTCATACATGGCACATTTTCCCTCGCCTATGGTAAATGAACACTGCCAAACTAAATCTGGATGAAAATGTTATCACAGTTGAGGGACCTGGTGTTTGGCTCACTGACATGCACTGGCATCCTGATAAGAGCTAAAAGAAGATTGCCTTCATCCACCTTCTGTTCACCAAACATTGCAGAATTTCTGTCAATATTTGGTAACAAAAATAAAGATCTACTTTGGGCTATACTCTGGGTTCTGGAATCATATTGCTTTGGCTCCCAAATTTTGCTTGGTTTTTAAAATTTCATAACTATTGGCCGGTGCCATGGCTCACTAGGCTAATCCTCTGCCTGCGGCACTGGTACCCCAGGTTCTAGTCCTGGTTGGGGTACCAGGTTCTGTCCCGGTTGCTCCTCTTCCAGTCCAGCTCTCTGCTGTGGCCTGGGAGTGCAGTGGAGGATGGCCCTAGTGCTTGGGCCCTACTCCCCCATGGGAAACCAGGAGGAGACACCTGGCTCCTGGCTTCGGATCAGTGCAGTGCACCAGAAGTGGTGGCCATTTGGGGGATGAACCAACAGAAGGAAGACCTTTTCTCTGTCTGTCTCTCTCACTGTCTAACTCCGCCTGTCAAAAAAAAAAAATTCCATGGCTATGGAGTTGCTCTTATAATGGTGCTTTACAATTTGGGACATGATCAATTGGACTTGCCCCAAATTGTAGAGTTAGAATCGTGCCAGGGGATTCCAATTCAATCCCATCAAGGTTGCATGTACAAATGCCATCAGTCAAAAGTAATCAATTTCAGTTCACAATTGATCATAATGATAGGATTAAGAGTCAAAGGGATCAAATAAACAAGACTAATATCTGCTAATACTAACTGACAGAATCAAAAAGGGAGAGAACGATCCAACATGGGAAGCAGAATACACAGCAGACTCATAGAAGGGCAGATGTCCTAAACAGCACTCTGGCCTCAGAATCAACCCTTAAGGCATTTGGATCTGGCTGAAGAGCCCATGAGAATATTTCAGGCATGGAAAGCCAAGACACTCTGGGAAAAAATACCTAAATGAAAGATCTCTGAGTGAGATCCCAGTGGAAAGAATGGGCCATCAAAGAAGGAGGTACCTTTCTCTGAAGGGAGGAGAGAACTTCCACTTTGACTATGACATTTTCAAAATAAGATCAGAGTTGGTGAACTCAAAAGGCTTCCATAGCCTTGGGAACTCATGACAAGAGACTAGGGTGACTACTGATGCCATAAACAAGAGTGTCAATTTGTTAAGTCAACAACAGGAGTCACTGTGCACTTACTCCTCATGTAGGATCTCTGTCCTTAATGTGTTGTACATTGTGAATAATGGTATAACTAGTACTCAAACAGTACTTTACACTTTGTGTTTCTGTGTGGGTGCAAACTGTTGAAATCTTTACTTAGTATATACTAAATTGATCTTCTGTATATAAAGATAATTGAAAATGAATCTTGATGTGAATGGAAGGGGAGAGGAAACAGGAGATGGGAGAGTTGCGGGAGGGAGAGAAGTTATGGGGGTGGGAGGAGCCATTGTAACCCATAAGCTGTACTTTGGAAATTTATTTTTTTTTTAATTTTTTTGACAGGCAGAGTTAGACAGTGAGAGAGAGAGAGACAGAGAGAAAAGTCTTCCTTCCTTTGGTTCACCCACTAAGTGGCTGCTATGGCCAGCGCGTTGCGGCCAGCACCCTGTGCTTATCTGAAGCCAAGAGCCAGGTGTCCTGGTCTCCCATGCAGGTGCAGGGCCCAAGCACTTGGGCCATCCTCCACTGCACTCCCGGGCTACAGCAGAGAGCTGGACTGGAAGGGGAGCAACTGGGACAGAATCCGGTACCCTGACCAGGACTAGAACCCAGGGTGCTGGTGCCACAGGCGGAGAATTAGCCTCGTGAGCCGCAGCACCAGCCTAGTAGATAGACTTCTAGTAACATAGGCAAAAGTAATAATCAAAAGTGGATAAGGGCCTGCATTGTAACACAGTGGGTTAAGCCACTGCCTGTGACACCAGAAAACCATGTGAGAACCGGGTGTGCCAGCGCCACAGGCGTAGGATTAGCCTATTGAGCCACAGCACCGGCCAGGAAACTTATATGTATTAAATAAACATTAAAAAAATGGTGCTTTATTAATACTTTTGGGCTTTAAAAAGAGGTATATAACTCCTTATCTGACAATGTCTTCCTAGAATATATAACAAATTTTCAAAAACTTAACAATAAATATATACATATATATTTGCTATCAATGAGCATATATGAAATATATAAGGATATATAATGAAACATGTTTATGAAATATATAATATAGTATATATGTAATATACAGTATATATGCAATATATAGTATACAAATATGTGTACTACATATGTATACAATCCAATTAGAAATGGGAAATACGTGAAAACTCATTACTCTGAAGAGGACATGCATCACAAACAGCAGCATAGCAGCACAACTTCAATGAGTTATTAACAACCATATCAAATAGCTAAAATAAAAACCGCAACAATACCAAGTACTTCTGAGTATCTACAGAAAAGGCATCACTTCTACATTTCTGGTAGGAATGTAAAATGATATGGTTACCTGGAAAATCGTTTGCAGTTTCTAAAAAGACATAAACATACTTACCATGTGAATGAGCAAGAATATTTTTAGGTGTCTAGTCTAGAGAAGTGAAAACTTTGTCTACACAGAAAAAGAGACACAAATTCCATGGCAGCTGTATATATACTATCCAAAAATGAATCAACTCAAAAGCCCTTCTGTGGGGAATAAGTAAACAAACTGTGCACATCCATACATTGGAATACCAACTAAATGACCACAAAAAAAGAGAAATTATTGATATAAACAACAAATTGAATGGATTTCATTCAAGAACAGTAAAATGCTCCAATTTCAGAAGGTTGCATTCTGTATGACTTCACTTATGTAATATTATTTAGCAAAGTTTAAGATTGAGAAAATGATTGGCAGAAGCTAAGGATGAAGTATCATGGTTTGTGTAAAGAGACAGCACAAGGGGGCGGCGCGGGAGACAGCTATGGCGGCCGGTGGCGTTGATCCGCCGGCTGGCGACGTGGAGGAGGACGCTTCACAGCTCATCTTTCCCCAAGAGTTTGAAACAGCTGAGACACTTCTAAATTCCGAGGTGCATATGCTTCTGCAGCATCGCGCGCAGCAGAACGAGAGTGCAGAGGACGAACAGGAACTCTCCGAGGTCTTCGTGAAGACTTCGACCTACACAGCCCGTTTCTGTCGTTTCAAAAACAGAGAGACCATTGCCAGTGTCTGTAGCTTGCTGCTCCACAAGAAGCGTCACAAGTTTGAGTTGGCCTGCTTAGCCAGGCTTTGTGCAGAGACTGCCGAGGAGTCAAAGGCCCTGATCCCAAGCCTGGAGGGGCGATTTGAAGACAAGGAGCTGCAACAAATCCTTGATGATATTCAGACAAAGTGCAGCTTTCAGTATTAATCTCCAGACTTCTCTGCTGCTGGAGGGAACCACGTGCCCAGCACAGAACCACCTTCCCTGGGTCTGGGGTGTCTTGCACAGAAATGCTACTACATTTCCTCTGGAGAGCCCTGCCCAGGATTGGTTCAGGTTGCTGTTGAAATGTGACTGTTAGATCAGGATGAGCACATGTCTTGGCATGGCTTTCTAGGGCACCCGGCTTTCTGTGCCAGGAAGAGGGTAGGGGTGAGGTATAAGCTGTTGACTGCCTCATGCTATGATTTTGGACTCCCATGTAATTATTTTTACTGTTAATGTTTTCATATTTTAATTTGAATGTGTTGATAGTTTTTAGTAGACTGGAACAAGGACATAGGAAACTTATGTAGGGAGAAAATGGTCTTACCTTGATGTGAAAGGAAGAATGAAACCTGACAGGTGTTCATGGCTGTGAGAGTATTGGTGTCCTTGTGCCTAACCCAGGAGGTGGGAAGCAGTGAGACCTGGGGCACCTGTGCTCAGCATTGTGGGGCCCTGAACCTTGAGGGACACAGCTCCTTAGCCTGTCTTCTAGCTGTCTTGCAGAGGGGATTTGGAGTAAGTGGTTCATTTTGTCACTGTCACACGAATTAAGATGTTTCTATCATAGGCCCAACTTGGAGTTCTGAAGACTAGGAAGTCAAGTTCAGGCATCCAGTCCATGCCTCTGGCTTGATCCTTAGCAACAGGTGTTCCATCATGGCGGGTGGCATGGGAAGGAGGGTTCCTCTCCTGAGCCTCAGTGGAGTCACTCAACCTTAGGCTGGCTTGTAGCAAAACATTCTAGAGTTGATTTTTCTGAGGGAAAAGAAGCCAGCTTATTTGTATAATTTGAGGGCTTTTCTTTCAGACACTCGCTAGCCATACATGGATTTGTGATATAAGGATTAAATCAAGGACAGAACAAATTTGGCTTTAAAAGTTGAGGTTGGGCGGGTGAGTGTCATGGCACAGTGGGTTATCCAGCTGATGGGAGGTGTCTCTGTCTCTTAAATAAGTAGAATAAAGAAATGATTTAAGGTCAGGATACTTTTATGTGAACTACTGGTTAAGGCAAAAATAAAATATTTTATAAATTCAAAAAAAAGAGATAGCACAAGGGATCTTTAGTATGATATAAAATTCTGTATCTTAATTTTGGTGGTGGTTACATGAATCTACACAAGTGACAAAATTCACATAGTTACACACACACACACACAAATGTGCAAGTAAAACTGGTGAAATCTGAATAATATCCATGGATTTTACCAAAGTCGATATCGGTTTCCTGGTTCTGAAATGCGCTCTAGTCATGCAAGAGATTATCACTGGGGGAAACCAGATGAAGCATGCAAGGACTTCTCCATATTTTTTCTTACAAGTGCGTGTGAACTTACAAGAATTTCAAAATAAAATGACAAAATTATTGAGACACAGGAGAGGCTGACAGTTGAACCTCATTCACTGCAATGTGTAAGACAGCTCAAACAGCAAATGATGAAAGAATTCAACTCTGTCCATGCTGTGAAGTAGATAGCTGCTTCTATCTGAGAACAAACAGAAAGAGAAACTGGGTGACATCATTTTTGAAAACCATTTTAAGTTTCAGTGTACAAATGTGGAACATTGTTGTTTCAGATAATCAGTGGTGGTTGTGTTTCCTCTTAACATAGGAATTTCTTAAAGGAGAAAAACCCCCAGCAGGAGGCTCTTTTATATTATCCTAATATGACTGCAGTTTCTCTATGTTGTCATTTGATCTCCCTGTTGTGTTGATCACAAGGCTAGATTTAATTTGGAGTGAAAATAAGAATAGGACATGACTACTGCCCTTAGATAGCAGCAAGACCTCTGAACCATCTCATTGATGAGCAATTCTGATCCATGGTATAGTTATACTGCCCACTGGTGGTCCCAGGAAAACAAAGGATCAATGCTTGGTTTTGGGAGGTAAGATCTCTCCTTGCAAAAGGCAGTCACCTCACTGGAGGATCAAAAGTTTGGGTATTAAACTCAATATGCATACTCTCATATTTTTTACACTTCTATATGAAAGACAAAACTCCATTTCAAGGTAAGAATAATGACTTACTTGATTACTGGTTTTGAGGAGCTGCTGAACATGCTCATTCAACCAATTTCTCTCCGGAATAGTGTGGCCTTGGAATACAAACTTTGCTGGTAATTTGTTTAAGGCCTTGTTGTATACTATAAATTAACAGGTTTAGGGTTTGTCCTTCAAGGAGAAGGTGCAGCTTTAGAAGGGCATATTCAATTCAGTAAAATAAGATAGGCATGAATGACAAATCAGAATTTGCATAATAAATTCTCACCCTGTGTCAAACCAAACACTCTAATACAGCACCAAAGAAAGAAAAGGGAGAGCTTGACTACTATCTTTTTTATTTCTCCATTGTCGTTCCTGAACTAGAAGGATGAAGAGGTGTGTTATGTGTTGGCTCCTTTCAAACTTGATGTATGTCACACATGTCATAACAATGCTCAATATACCACTCACATAACCCAGTATGCTTGGTAACTGCCCACCCATTTCAACAACACTGGCATATAGACCAAGCCAGCCCAAAGTAAAATACTTGTTGATTTTTGTTAATCTCACTAATTTCATGATGTGTTTTCAGCAGTTACCACTGAAGTATCGATCTCAATTTAAAAAGTACATAAAAATAGAAATTGTCCAAGAAAACCCAGGTTCCAATTCTTCAGTGGCTAAATGAATAACATTTACTAATATTCATAGACTCGTAGCATATTTACTTCAACACACAATGGAAAAGAACAATGATTTGTACATGTTCACAGCGGATTACCTACCTTCTCTTCTATTTATGAAATACAGAAGATGTCACTCTTTTATGTATTTTACTTGAAGTTCTAAATAAATAAGCATTAATAACACACTAAAATACAACTGTTATGGCTTATAATCTATATTTAACCAAAGGCCTAACCACTTTAAAAATCTAGCAAGACTCATTCGCCTGAATGAGTAGCCTTACAAGTGACCTACAAACAACTCACGCAAACAGTGAATGCCAGATTCAGAATTCCTTTAAAAAGTAATCTATGCTTTTTAAATTTTGTTTTCTGAAAATGTATCAAGTTCTTTGCTCATTTTTCTTACAGATATTAGTATCTTTCATTATTCTGTGTCATTTATTTATGTGGCAAAGATAGAAGCTATTCAGCATTTTGATTCAATCACTCTCCAAATTTCTCCCTTTCATTTATAATGTGTCTAAACATATTATTATTTTATCACTGCCTAGTTATATCAATCAGCCATGCCCATTGTTATCTTCTCCATTACTTTATGTTTAGGAAATCATGTTCTGTCTAAGATTAGGCACGAACTTAAATTTTCTTCCAGGTTCTTAAAAATATTCCTCAAGTCTTAAAGAAAGGCAGGATCCAATGGAGAAGTCTACCATGCTTCTAGATAGGAAAAGCAGCTATTCTTTACAAAGTCAATTTCACATAATCTTAGTCAAAAATCCTAAGAGTTTACAGGATAATCTAGAATATGAGACTAGATAGAGTAATATCAGAAAAATAAATGCATTAGATGATACACAGATAGATGACCGCTGGAAAACAGATGTTAGAAAAATCAACATCTTAACATATGACAAAAGACAAGATCACAAACAATAGAGGAATGGGCAGTTCTGATCAGTCAGTTAATTTATCCCTATCACCTACTATGTACCAGAAGCCAATCTGGATGCTGGAAAGAGAAGACGGGAAAGGTCTTGCCATTGTGGAGACCACAGACTAATGGGGATGGCAACCCCATAAAACAAATGATGATGCACATGCTGAAGATTTTTATGATACTCATGGGGTATTTTAAAGGATGAACTGACCTGCATTTATGAATCTGGGAAAGCTTTTGTAAAAGTGACTTAGAAGCTGAACTCTGAGGGAGTAGCTAAGGAAGACTCTTCCTGGCTGAGAGAAAGTCATGCTGATCAGAATTACATTCCCTGTAGCTGGAATACAGAGAATGACCAGAATGTATCAAGAAATGAATCTGCAGAGTAGGCAGGAGCAACGGCATGTTGGGTTCTGTGGTTATAGAATTGGGAATTTTTAACTTTATCTGAGGACAAGCGAAAGCTATTGATGAATTTTAAGCAGGTGACTGACTTGATGAAACATGCTTTTTAGAACAAGATCAGAGAGGGGGAGAAATGTGGGTGCCAGAACTACTGTTGGAGTATTTCAGGTAGAAAAGGATTACAGCTTGATGGATTGATGATTAGGATAGAGATAATGTGACTGTGTGATAAATATTCAGAGATATATTTGATTAAATTTGGTGACTAGATGTGTGAGAGAAACAAAATAGTGACAGATACTGATTTACTATGTTGGTGATGTTGTCGGTGGTGGTGGGATATAACATTGAAATTAATTCAGAACAGATATCAAAATAAACTCTAAGTGGGAAAAGAAAACAAATAAATGTCTGAAAAGATGAAACTGCAGTATTCCTTTAAGGAATCATGAATCTTTAGAAGGTGCTCCAATTTTTTTTTTTTTTTTTGACAGGCAGAGTGGACAGTGAGAGAGAGAGACAGAGAGAAAGGTCTTCCTTTGCCGTTGGTTCACCCTCCAATGGCTGCCGCGGTCGGCGCGCTGCGGCCGGCGCACCGCGCTCATCCGATGGCAGGAGCCAGGTGCTAGGTGCTTTTTCCTGGTCTCCCATGGGGTGCAGGGCCCAAGCACTTGGGCCATCCTCCACTGCACTCCTGGGCCACAGCAGAGGGCTGGCCTGGAAGAGGGGCAACTGGGACAGAATCCGGCGCCCCGACCGGGACTAGAACCCGGTGTGCCGGCGCCGCAAGGCGGAGGATTAGCCTGTTGAGCCACAGCGCCGGCCAGAAGGTGCTCCAATTTAAAACTTACCCCAATATAGCTTTTTTTAGCTCCAAAATAGCATTGTGAAGTGTATCTCATCCACTTGAGGCTCTAAACTCCCACACATGCTTGAGCTCAACTTTTCATAAGGACCATCATTAACTTCTCATTCAATGACTAGAGTCCTACAGACCTTCAAATTGTAGTTAAAATACCACCTCCTCACAAAAACTCTTATCCGCCAACGAAAATAAATTTTGTTTCTATGGCATTTTATTTACAGTATATACTCATAGTTTGTATAGTTATTATTACATTATATTGATCCATGGTTTTATTGCTATGTTTTATATCCATAAAGTGTCATAGGCAGATACTTTGAAAATATATCTTCATAGTTTCAACCTAGCCCCACAACTCCTAGCACACGATGTTTAAAATACATCACATTGCATCAATGAATAAATAATTAATAGACATCATATTTAATTTCAAATAAATACCTCTAGGTAAAGACATCTTGCGGCCATTGGAGGATGAACCAACGGCAAAGGAAGACCTTTCTCTCTGTTTCTCTCTCTCACTGTCCACTCTGCCTATCAAAAATTAAAAAAAGACATCTTGCCCTTTACTAACTCACCAAAAACTCAAGTTGCTCAAATTAGTTTTTCTGTAAACTATGGACTGCTTAAGGCTCTTCAGCTCACTTTAATTTCATCCGAAAAGAAGTTGACACTCATCATCACCTCTTGTCATTGTATTCTCTCCATCTTTTCTTCTTCTCCTCTCAGATGTGCAGAGTATGGCTGCCAGCAATCAATAATTCAACATTGCTGGACTGCTCTTCTTGAATAAGTGATATTCAGTCGATCTTTGATATGGCCTAGACCTCTCTATATATGTTATTTTCTGTTTTATCTCTCTTTGTCTTACTGTTTCTCTCTCCCTCTCATCAGTTTTCCAAATTTTTATTTGAAAATGATTTCAGACTTAAAGCAAATACAAAGAAGTTCTGTACACCATCCCCCAGAACCCTAAATATTACCCCCACTCCCATACCGAGATGCTAGGGAAATACTCAGCTGTTCCCTCTCCTCTGAGGACTGTGGAGAACTGGGTGGGGATGTGTAAGGCAGCTCCATGCTGTGTCTGAGCACAAAGACATCAGTGTGCTGCCCTCATTCACACTGGAGTACAGAGAACTGAGCGGGCTCTGCCTGGTCACCCTTAGCTATTTCCTCTCTGCTGCCACCACACACAACTTGAAATGCAAAAAATAGTCTTGCTGCCTACATTTCCTCCTTATTTCTCCACCTCCACCTTTGCCCCTCCATGCTCACTATGGTTTCGATCATCTCTGCTCTCACATCCCCCCAACCTACCTGAGGGCCATAGGTTTGGCCCAGGACAGCAGGGTAGGGGCCCTTGTCTCAGCAACCCTCAATATGTGCCTCTTCTGCCTACCTTGTGACTATCAAATATATCACTACTTAGGCCCCTTTCTATTCTCAGCAGTGAAGAGCTGGCTCTCTCTGGATCTTGTGTCCCCCCAGGACCTCGGTTTTGGAAACACAAGAGATGAGATTTTATGTCTTTGTTTTCATGTTTTATTGTATTTTCCCTGCCTTAAGGCAGTGAAAACAGAAGCTTAGATACCCATAAGAGGAAAAGAGAGGAAAGTAATCCATTAGTATTTCAAAGTATTGCATTGTCACACCACCCACACAATAGTACACCTGTAATTCTTATATGAGTAATATCTAAAATGGTGGGTAAATGTAATTGCTACAGCAACCTCAACATAAGCCTCTCTGCACACAAACAAAGTAAATCACCATCCCCAGTAAAAACTAAAATGCTGCCTTTAATAATTTCTTGAACATTCTTTGATTCCTTGGTCACCAAAATAGAACACTTACATGCTTTATTGGTGACATTCAGCCAGTGCTATGCTCATTTTACACTGTGGCAAATGTCTAGTGAAGAATTTGAAAGCCTCCCAAACCCTGATTGCACTGGAGAGAATGACAACAGGTGCAAAATGAATTCTAGGCATCTCTCTGCTGTGGCCTGGGAGCGCAATGGAGAATGGCCCAGGTCCTTGGGCCCTGCACCCGCATAGGAGACCAGGAGGAAGCACCTGGCTCCCGTCTTTGGATCAGCACAGCGTGCCAGCCACAACACGCTGGCCATAGCAGCCACTTGGGGGGTGAAGCAATGAAAGAAAACTTTTCTCTCTGTCTCTCTCTCTCTCTCACTGTCTAACCCTGACTGTCAATAAAAAAAGTAAATAAAAATAAACCTTTAACCCCTACTTAATCCACTAATGCCTTTAAAATTGTGATGGGTATGCCCCGCCAGGAAAATAAAAATTCCTGCTCATAGCTCATTTAAGTCTGGTTTTCCTTTTGGATGACCCATTGGTTATCAATTGTATGTACGCTTACAATTGAGAAAGAATAAAAGGTTCCAACTTTTATTGCTTGGGACAAAACATTTACTATAATGCCTTTTGCATTTCACTCCTTGCCCTCCATTTCCAGGTACCATAGGTATGGGACAAGGGCATGATGGACAAATTCCTATCTGTACCTTGGTTTTTATTCACAGAATATATTTTTTAAATGATCATCTTCTAGACAGCTGTGATGAGATAAAATTTTAATAACAAAGTGTTCCTTTAAAATTTTTAATGATTCAAAAATAAATATAAAAGCTATTTTTCTTAAGTCTACTCCAGTAAGAAAGAGAAATTTTGGTTCTTTCTTCAAGAGAAAATGCCCCTTTTTCTTTCCCCCTTTCCTTACCTTGCATTTAACTCACAGATAGTCCTCTTATCCTGCATGTCACCTCAAACTTTGACAAATCAAATATCCAAGGCATGGCACGGAATAGGATGTCGCTTTTCAAAGCAAAAATCACCTCTGAAGTTGCACGATACTCAAGCTGAATTCTAACCCATATATTTTGCCACCATGACTTCTGTGGAATAGCAATGAAAATGGCCATGGTATCATGTTTTTAAAATCACAAGACAGTTGCTTTGAAATACAAGATGAGACTGGAAGGATTAAAGTGCTCAAACCACACTATTTTTCTAAGTTCTTGCTGAAATTTCTGGTTTTCAATACAGCACAACATAAAGAAAAATAAATAATTGTGCCTTTTAGTGCATGCAAATATATTAAATCTAGTGATACCCTAAATCTTGCTTTGCCTCCATGTCTACATATTATGCCCGTGGAATGTTGATAAACCCATTTCCTTAATTTTCTTCAACATCTCTGCCCTAGCATTCAAGGGCTATCAACCACTCCCAGTAGACATTGGATAAATGATTACATATCCAAATGCCAGTCTTAGCATTTGTGCTGAACAGTCAGAATCACTCTTTTTCTTTCTTTCTTTCTTTTTTTTTTTAACAACGTATTTCCACAGCTGCAATCTCAAGAGTTATTCATCTTGAGGTCTTTCAGGCAGCCATTAAAAACAAGACATAAAGAAAGCAGTTCAGACACAGCACAGGAAAAGAATTTAGCAACAAAAATCCTGTCTTTCATCTTCCATCACACTAGCAGATCCCAACTTGAATAGTAATGAAGATGCTTTAGATGTGACGTTGCACTGAACACCAGGAAACATGCCCAGGCTGGATGTGATTTTTGCTGACTCCTCTCAGAACACAGAACAAAGAAGGAATTTTTTTTTCCTAATGTTCATTTGCTTATATTTTGTTGAGTGTGTCAAATGATCTGGCATCTGTCTTGTCAAAGGAACTGAAATAAATACAACTTGGTGCCTCATCTTAACACTGATTACCTTTGCCATGCAGTCTCCATGTTCTCCTCTGCTCTAAACCTGCTCCTGTTCTGCCATCTTCATTAGCTGCCCTTTTGACTCACTTGAGGCAGCACAGCCCATTGAAGGGGTTCTGCCTTACCTTGACCTCTTGCACCAACTCCTTTTGCAAAAGTAAAGTAGAGAATTAGCTCTGGTGACTAGCACATGAGGACATTATTGAATACTAGTGGGAATTTTTTAATGAGCTTAATAATAATTGAGAATTTTTGAAATTAATAAAAGTTCTTCTGTGAGATTCCAAGGCAGTGAATTAGGGAATGACATACTGCACTACCCTTGGGATAGTTTTAAAAAAATGTAGGAGGTGCACTCCCAGGGGAGAATTAGAGAGAAACTGTACTAGAAATTCTACAAGAGGAAGAGGTATGCCATGGACCTGTATGGAGGATGCAGAGGAGTAACATGAACACAAACACAGTGCATCAACTGAGAGCCAGAGCAGGTGGTTGCTTGGAGATGGGGGTGAGAGCAGACTGCAGCAAACCATGGTGATATAGCTGGAGGGAGAGTGTGGTGTGAGAGTCTGGACTTGAGACCTTGGGACTAGCGGTTGCCAGTGGTTATCTGTAGACTCAGTGTAAATAGAAAACGCACATTTATCTTGTCCCAGCATGCCCACAACAACACCTGCTGCCCAGCTGAGAAAGCATAGATGCCATTTTGGGTTTGGGTGGGAGCTGTGGAAGACTTTGTGCACTCACAAAGCAACTGGCTGAGACAGGACACCATATTCTCAGCAGTACTGGTAGCAGTGGCAGGGAAAGAGCAACATTGGGCTCTTGTGTAAGTATGCGATCCAGAGATTCTGGTGGAGGGGATATACAATGCCCAGCTTAGGTGTTACCCTGGATACTCACCCCATGCTGGAGCCTGGCATGAGCTCCATGGCAACACCCACCACTCAGTTCTGCATAACTCACTGAAAGCACAGACATTCCACTAAGCCACACAGGCATAGCTAAAGGATAAGAGTCATCAAAAGGAAAAAACAATTAATTCCTTAAATGCCTAAAAATAAATGCTACAAAGCCAACATTACCTTACATAAACCAGAAAAACACATAACTGAAAAAGAGAACTATAGACCAATATCCCTGATGAACATAGATGTAAAAATCCTCAACAGGCCGGCGCCGTGGCTCAACAGGCTAATCCTCCGCCTTGCGGCGCCAGCACACCGGGTTCTAGTCCCGGTAGGGGGGCGCCGGATTCTGTCCCGGTTGCCCCTCTTCCAGGCCAGCTCTCTGCTGTGGCCCGGGAGTGCAGTGGAGGATGGCCCAGGTGCTTGGGCCCTGCACCCCATGGGGAGACCAGGAAAAGCACCTGGCTCCTGGCTCCTGCCATCAGACGAGCCTGGTGCGCCGGCCGCAGCGCGCCGTCTGCGGCGGCCATTGGAGGGTGAACCAATGGCAAAGGAAGACCTTTCTCTCTCTCTCTCTCTCTCACTGTCCACTCTGCCTGTCAAAAAAAAAAAAATCCTCAACAAAATATTAGCTAATTGAATCCAACAGTACATTCACCCAGACCAAGTGGGATTTATCCCTGATGCCAGGATGTATCAACATTCAGAAATCAATAACCATGATACATCACATTAACAAACATAACAAAAACCATATGATCATCTAAATAGATGCAGAGAAAGCATTAGATACAATACAACATCCTTTCATAATGAAAACATTAAGCAAATTGGGTATAGAAGGAATATTCCTCAACACAACCAAAGCAATTTATGACAAACCCATACCCCATATCCTATTGAATGGGGAAAATCTGGAACCATTCCGTTAAGATATGGGACAAGCCAAGGATGCATTTTTACAACACTGAAATGTAATATAATAGCCAAAGACACTAGTCATGAAAAAGAAAGCAAAAGGATACAAATTGAAAAGGAGAAAATCAAACCATCCCTATTTGCAGAGCATATGATCCTATATTTAGTGGATCCAAGAGACTCTACTAAAAGACTATTGGAATACATAAGAGAGTTTGGTAAAATGGCAGGATATAAAATGAACACATAAATTAATAGCTTTTATATGCACAGCCAATGCCATTGCTGAGAAAGAACTTTTAAGATGAGTCCAATTTACAATAGCTCTAAAAAATTAAATACCTTGGAATAAACTTAACCAAGGAGGTCAAAGATCTGTATGATGAAAATTACAAAACACTAAAGAAAGAAATAGAAGATGGCATTAAAAATGGAAAAATCTTCCATGCTCATGGATTGGAAGAATCAACATCATCAAAATGTCCATTCTTCCAAAAGCAATTTATACATTCAATGCAATACCAATCAAAACACAGAAGAAATTCTTCTCAGATCTAGAAAAAATGATGCTGAAATTCATATGGAGACACAGGAGACCTTGAATAGCTAAAGCAATCTTGTACAACAAAAACAAATTCGGAAGCATCAAAATACCAGATTTCAGGACTTACTACAGGGCAATTGTAATCAAAACAGCATGGTGCTGGTACAGAAACAGATGGGTAAACCAATGGAACAGAAAAGAAACACTGGAAATCGATCCAAACATCTACAGCCAACTTATATTTGATCAAGGATCTAAAACCAATTCCTGGAACAAGGACAGTCTATTCAACAAATGGTGCTGGGAAAACTGAATTTCCACGTGCAGAAGCATGAAGCAAGACCCCTACCTTTCACCTTACACAAAAATCCACTCAACATGGATTAAAGACCTAAATCCACAACCCGACACCATCAAATTATTAGAGAACAACGGAGAAACCCTGCAAGATACAGCCACTGGCAAAGACTTCTTGGAAAAGACCCCGGAGGAACAGGCAGTCAAAGCCAAAATTAACTATTGGGATTGCATCAAATTGAGAAATTTCTGTACTGCAAAAGAAACAAGAAAGTGAAGAGGCAACCGACAGAATGGGAAAAAATATTTCCAAATTATGCAACCAGCAAAGGTTTAATAACCAGAATCTACAAAGAGATCAAGAAACTCCACAACAACAAAACAAACAACCCACTTAAGAGATGGGCCAAGGAACTCAATAGAAATTTTTCAAAAGAGGAAATCCAAATGGCCAACAGACACATGATAAAATGTTCAGGATCACTAGCAATCAGGGAAATGCAATTCAAAACCACAATGAGGTTTCACCTCTTCCAGGTCAGAATGGCTCACATTCTGAAATCTACCAACAACAGATGCTGGCAACGTAGTGGAGAAAAAGTGACACTAACCCACTGTTGGTGGGACTGCAAGCTGGTAAAGCCACTATGGAAGTCAGTCTGGAGATTCCTCAGAAACCAGAATGTAACCCTACCATGCAACTCAGCCATCCCACTCCTTGGAATTTACCCAAAGGAAATTAAATTGGCAAATAAAAGAGTTGTCTGCACCTCAATGTTTATTGCAGCTCAATTCACAATAGCTAAGACATGGAATCAACCTAAATGCCCAACAACAGAAGACTGGATAAAGAAATTATGGGATATGTACTCTATAGAATATAATACAGCAGTAAAAAACAATGAAATCCAGTCATTTGCAACAAAATGGAGGAATGTGGAAAACATCATGCTGAGTGAAATAAGTCCGTACCAATGGGACAAATATCACACGTTCTTCCTGATTGGTGACAACTACCTGAGCATCTAAAAGGAAACCTGTTGAAGTGAAATGGACACTATGAGAAACAATGACTTGATCAGCCCTTTTCCTGAATGTTGATGAACAACTTAATACTTTATCCCTTATAGTATTTTTTGTCCTACTTAATACAATTGATTGAACTCTTTAATTAACAGACAATTATTCTTCGGCATTGAAAATTAACTGAAAAGTGATCCCTGTTAAATATAAGAGTGGGAATAAGAGAGGGAGCAGATGTATAATTTGGCACATGCTCACTCAGACTTACCCCTAAGGGTAGAGTTAGAAATGTGCCAGGGGATTCCAATTCAATCCCATCAATGTTGCATGTACCAATTCCATCTCACTAGTCCAAGTGATCAATTTCAGGTCATAATTGATCATAATGATAGGACTAAGAGTCAAAAGGATCAAATAAACAAGACTAGTGCTTGCTAATACTAACTGATAGAATTAAAAAGGAGAGAACAACTCAATATGCGAAGCAGGATACACAGCAGACTCATAGAAGGGCAGATGCCCTAAATAGCACTCTGGCCTCAGAATCAGCCATTAAGGCATTCAAATCTGGCTAAAAGCCCATGACAGTTTCGTAGGCATGGAAAGCCAAGACACTCTGGAAAAAAAAAATGACCTAAATGAAAAATCTCTGAGTGAGATCCCAGTGGAAAGAATGGGCCATCAAAGAAGGAGGTACCTTTCTCTGAAGGGAGGAGAGAACTTCCACTTTGACTATGGCCTTGTTTAAATAAAATTGGAGTTGGTGAACTCAAGAGGCTTCCATAGCCTTGGCAGCTCATGACAAGAGCCTAGGATGATTACTGACGCCATAAACAAGAGTGTTAATTGTTAAATCAACAACAGGAGTCACTGTGCACTTACTCCCCAAGTAGGATCTCTGTCCTTAATGTGTTGTACAATGTGAATTAATGCTATTACTAGTACTCAAACAGTACTTTACACTTTGTGTTTCTGTGTGGGTGCAAACTGTTGAAATCTTTACTTAGTATATACTAAATTGATCTTCTGTATATAAGGATAATTGAAAATGAATCTTAATGAAGAATGGGATGGGAGAGAGAGTGGGAGATGGGAGAGTTGTGGGTGGGAGGGAAGTTATGGTGGGAAAAGCCACTGTAATCCAAAATTTGTACTTTGGAAATTTTTATTTAGTAAATAAAGGTAAAAAAAATGGCACTGGGAAACTGCATCCACATTCAGAAGTATGAAACTAGACCCATACGTTGCACATTACAGAAAAACCCACTCAAAATGAATCAAAGAACTAAATCTATGACCTGATTCTATCAAATTACTAGAGTAACTTGGAGAAACTCTGCAAGATATTGGCATAGGCAAAGAGTTTTTGGAAAAGACACCAGAAGCACACGTAATCAAAGCCAAAATTAACAAATGGGAATACATCAAGCTGAGAAGCTTCTGCACTGCAAAAGAAACACTCAGCAACGTGAAGAAGCAACCTACAGAATGGGAGAAAATATTTGCAAATTATGCAACTGATAAAGGCTTAGCATCCAGAATCTATGAAGAGCTCAAGAAATTCAACAATAACAAAACAAACAATCCACTTAAGAAATGGGCAAAGTAATTGAACAGGCATTCTTCTAGAGAGGAAATTCAAATAACCAACAAAACTTGAGAAAATACTTAGGATCACTAGCCATCAGGAAAATGCAAACAAAAACATAATGAAGTTTCACTTCATTGCTGTTAGAATGGCTCTCATACAGAAATTGACAAAGAACAAATGCTGGCAAAAATGTCAACAAATAGGTACCCTGGTCCACTGTTGGTGAGAATGTAAACTGGTGCATCCATTGTGTAAGACAGCCTGGGTATACCTCTGAATATAGACCTACCATATAATCTAGGCATACCATTCCTGGGTATTTACCCAAACCAAAAGAAATCAGCATCTTAAAGAGTTATCTGTTCCCCCATGTTTATTGAAGCACAGTTCACAATGGTTAAGATATGGAATCAGGCCGGCACCGTGACTCAACAGGCTAATCCTCTGCGTTGCGGCACCGGCACACCAGGTTATAGTCCTGGTTGGGGCTCCGGATTCTGTCCCGGTTGTCCCTCTTCCAGGCCAGCCCTCTGCTGTGGCCCAGGAGTGCAGTGGAGGATGGCCCAAGTGCTTGGGCCCTGCACCCCATGGGAGACCAGGAAAAGCACCTAGCACCTGGCTCCTGCCATCAGATGAGAGCGGTGCGCCGGCCGCAGCACGCCATCCGCGGCAGCCATTGGAGGGTGAACCAACGGCAAAGGAAGACCTTTCTCTCTGTCTCTCTCTCTCACTGTCCACTCTGCCTGTCAAAAAAGAAAAAGATATGGAATCAACCCAGATGTTCATCAGTTATTGACTGGATAAAGAAATTATGGTTATATATGCACTACAAAGTACTACTCAGCTGTCAAAAAAATTAAATCCTATCTTTTGCAACAAGATAGATGCAACTGGACACCATTATACTTAGTGAAATAAGCAGTCCCAAAAAGACAAATATCATGTTTTCCCTGATCCTAGGTAACTAATAGAGCACCTAAAATGTAATGTGTTATAGTGAAATAGACATTGTGAGATTCGATGATTGTTTCTGGCCCTTGTCTCTTCTGTTGAGGAAAGGTATCTTCTTTTTCTTCATACTGTTTGTTAAACATTTTTACCTAATGTAGTGTTAACTAAATGATCATTAAGTAAAGTAAAAATAGATCTTTGTAAAAATTAAGAGGGGGAACATGATAGGGAGGATGAAGTGTTGTAGCATGAGCAGGAGGGAAGGTGGAGGATAAGTATCACTATGTTCCTAAATATGCATGTATGAAGTACATGAAACTTGTATAACTTAAATACAATTTTAAAAATTTTTTTATAGGGGCTGGTGCTGTGGCACAGTGGGTTAACGCCCTGGCCTGAAGCGCCGGCATCCCATGTGGGTGCCTGTTCGAGACCCGGTTGCTCCACTTCCTGTCCAGCTCTCTGCTATGGCCTGGGAAAGCAGTAGAAGATGGTCCAAGTCCTTGGGCCCCTGCACCCACATGGGAGATCTGGAAGAAACTCCTGGCTCCTAGCTTCAGATCAGCACAGCTCCAGCCGTTGTGGCCATTTGGGGAGTGAAACATCGGATGGAAGACCTCTCTCTCTCTCTGGCTCTGTCTCTGTCTCTCTCTCTCTTTCTCTACGTCTCCTCTCTCTGTGTAATTCTGACTTTTAAGTAAATAAATAAAATCCTAAAAAAATTTTATAAGCAGTTGGTAGTCATTTTTAGTCCTTTATAATAAACAGAAATCTATGAACATCTCCAACATTAAGTCCACTTAGTTCTTTTTCTGTAATACTACCCTGCTTCTTTCCTCAGTCTTGGTACTATCTCTTTAGTGCTGGAACATGACAACAACTAACTGAAATATACCCGGATGAGGGTGAAATATCTTGTTCTCTTCTCCCTCCTGTGATCCCATGAAGATCCACTGTCCGAATAAAACATGGAAGGAATTGGTATATTGTGTAGATCTGTTTCTGCATGCCTTAGCAATGGTGCTATGGATAACTCATATTTGTATTTAAGCCAGAATGTTCAGTAGTCTTCAAGACTACTTGTTAGAAAATTGATCCCTAAATATTTCTATTTTAAATATGTATCTTCCAGACTGTACTGAAGCTTCAATCACAAAATCCATAATACATTTAATTGAAAGTGAGAAAGGCAAATTAATGGTTATTATTCATGCAAATGCCAAAAGAACAGCTACTGACAAGCATAACAAACTCAGAACATGAATAATACAATCATAACAAAGTTTCTTTTTTTCAATTTGCCGTAAACCCCACAATCCATGCTGAAAGACAGAGTCGGGAAACCACAGGTTCAGTGGCCGCCACCATTCTTAGCAGAATACAGAGTGTTAGTTCCCAGTGAGCTCTGAAACACAGACGTTCCAGTGTTATCTTCAAAAATACTTTTAACAGTTGGTAAATAACTAGCCAGATAGTTTACAATGAATATATGGAACTCTGTGTGTCATTGGCATGTACAAAGATTTGCATGTTTGACCTGGATCCTGAGTCCTCTGGAGGGTATTTGTTTTCTGTTGGGAGTCTCTCCTCACCTGGCAGGATCAAATCAGAGGACAGCCTTTACATTCCTCTTCACCTGCCTTTACACTCCCACCCTCCCGCCACGAGTCCAGGGTCATTCTGACAGAGAGAGAGGAACACTTGGAGCCTGGCTTCTTACAGAGAAGGGAAGAATCATCGGCAGGTTGGAAACATTGCTGCAAATAGTGTAAACAGGGCTAGCACTGACAGTACTGCCAGGCAAAGAAGTAGGGGCTCACATGCCTGATAGAGAGTTTGCTGGTAGAGAAATGGTGCCTTCTCTAATTTGCATTGGTACTATTTGGAAGAGGTGGCTCTTCTGTCAGCTCTCTTTCTTGAACTTCTGTCTTTCCTACACAACTTGATCATCCAACATCGCCATCTCAAGCTCACACTACCAAGGCAGACACTAAACTTGCTCACTAAAAACCTATGTCCTCCAAGGCAACTCCAGCCTTCCAGTCATTCATGCCAAAATCCTTGGAGTAATGTTTGAGCATCTTCCTCACACTCGTATCCAAACTATCTAGAATTTCTTGACCTATGTATTTAAAATACATCTGTAACACATTCAGCAACTTTTCACTAATGTGACAGCCCTGATCCAAGTCATTGTCCTTTCACTTGGATTGTTGAACAGGTTTCTAATCACATTCTCTGTATCCTACTTTTCTACTGTAATTCATTCTCAACACACCAGCCAAAATCAACTTTTTAAGACATGTATCCTGGCCGGAGCCGTGGCTCAACAGGCTAATCCTCCGCCTTGCCGGCACACTGGGTTCTAGTCCCAGTCGGGGCGCCGGATTCTGTCCCGGTTGCCCCTCTTCCAGGCCAGCCCTCTGCTGTGGCCCGGGAGTGCAGTGGAGGATGGCCCAGGTGCTTGGGCCCTGCACCCCAAGGGGAGACCAGGAAAAGCACCTGGCTCCTGGCTCCTGCCATCGGACGAGCGCGGTGCGCCGGCCGCAGCGCGCCGTCAGCAGCGGCCATTGGAGGGTGAACCAACGGCAACGGAAGACCTTTCTCTCTCTCTCTCTCTCTCACTGTCCACTCTGCCTGTCAAAAAAAAAAAAAAAGACATGTATCCTATCCCAAAAGACTTCAAATCTACCTGATGTTAAAAAGCAAAGTCACAGGATAGGCATTTGACTGCTATTGGAACACCATTTGGAATACCTGCATCCCATATCAGAGTGCCTTGTTCAACTTCCAGCTAATTGTTTCCTATGCAGCTTCCTACTAATGTGCATTCTGGGAAGCAGCAGATGAGGGCTAAAGTAAGTGGGTCCTTGCCACCCATGTGAGAAATTCAGATTCAGTTTTGAGCTTTGTTCTGTTTTCCCAGCCTTGGCTATTGCAGGCATTTAGGGAGTAGGCCAGCTAATAGGATATTCTCTCTCTCTCTTTCTCTCTGTCTCTGTCTCTCTCTCTCTCTCGTCTCCCACTTCTCTCCACCTTCCAAACAAAATGAAAATAAATCTTTCAAAGCAGAGTCTCAGTAATGGCCTAAAAGACTTTGGATACATCATCTCTGGTTCTTCTCTGACTTCATCTTGTACTGCTCTTCCCCTCACTCGTGACCAGAAAAACGGTCTCCTTGATATTTCACAAACACACACACCAGTAATCCTTCTGCTCAGAGTCCTTGAACTTTTGCCCCTGGGCTCCAAACACTAATATTCCAATGCCTGATCATCTCCTTGTGATCAGGTGTGTTGTGTCCCCACAAGGATATTTGAAGTCCTAATTGCTTTTCCAAAGGACCTGTAAATGTGACCGTTTTGGGAAATAGGATCATTGTAGATGTAGTCAAGTTAACACGAGGTCAAGGGAGTGGCCATAACCAAACACGATAATGTGATTACAAAAAGAGGAGGGGCACAGAGATACAGAGGACACGGCGGACCATCTAACGAGATGAAGGCAGTAGTTGTGGCGAGACAGCTACAAGTCAAGGAGGGAGTAGCAATGATTTCCAGGAGGCCCCAGAAGCTGTGAAGAAGCAAGGAGAGTTTATTTCCTAAGGGTTTCAGAGGGAGAATGGCCTTGTCAAAAACCTTGATCTCAGACTTCCAGACTCCAGAACAGTAAGAATATAAATTTCTGTTGTTTTAAGACTCTCAGTTCTTGATATTATATGGCAACTTTGGAAAAATAATGCACACAATTTCAATTATTTGTCCAGATTTTTAAAATTTATTTGTTTGAAACTTAGAGAAATAGAGAAACAGAGAGATCTTCCATCTACTGGTTCACTCCTCAAATGGCCACAATGATCAGATCTGGGCCAAGCCAAAGCCAAGAGTTTCTTCCAGGTCTTCCATTTGGGTAACAGGGTCCAAAGCACTTGGGTCATCTTCAGCTGCTTTTCCCAGGTCATTAGCAGGGAGCCAGAACAGAAGTGGAGCAGCCAGGACACAAGCAGGACACATACGGGATACTGGCATTACAGGCAGCAGCTTTACCTACTATGTCACAATGCTGGCCCACTTTGCACAGAGATAACCTTTTCAATGCAGTCTACCTGTATCACTTTGGTTCTTCCCGTAACCACAATCCTGCTCTGTAATTTTATAGCATTTGCCTTCTAAAATATCATGTAATTTACTTATTTATTATTATCATTGTCTTTTTCCAGTGGAATATCAGCTCCCTGAGAATAATTTTGCTCACTGATGAATTACCACAGCACAGCACACTGTCTGACACATAGTAGGTGATCAATTAATGTTTGTGACAAATGAGAAATAGTTGTACCTCCTTTTACTAGTGTTTGGCATTGGACTTTTGAATGACAAGTTCTATGGGATTGCTCTGTTAATCAAGGTGGTATTACATCATTTATGATTTGGTTGGAGTGCATCAAGTATTTCTATCATTTACAAAAGGCTAACAGTTCTTCCATACAGAACACTATCAGGAAGCCATCAGAGCACAGAGATAAATGGAACTCCACCTGAGTATGTATTATTAAATCATTTCATAGTAAAGTATATAAATTCTGGAAAATAGAGCCTTATTTAAATGATAAGAGGCAAAATGATGTAAGCAGACATGAAAGAAAAGCAAGTTACAGTTTCTGTGAATGAAAACCACTTATTGCAGGACACTCTGTCTTCCTATGCTTCTGCAGCTTTCAATTATGTGTGATTGTGGCAGGCATTCCCGATCTCTACTGTCACAGAGCCATAGTCTGAGGTCATTAAACTACTATGTGAAAGTAAATCGTCTCTGCCTTTGAGATATTTTTTTGTCAAATTTACTACTCTTAACTATTCAATAAAAAAATTGTTGTTGACTAAAAGAAAGAGAAAGCCAAGTATGACAGTCAAAAGAAAAGCGGCCAAAATGTTTTAATAACAAGTAATAATAATGGGTTTTTGGAAAATAGTCCTTTGTTGCTGAGACACAAAAGCAAACAGTAACTACTAATCAAGAAACTTGCCATAGTGGCTAACTATTCTCAAGCTACTCAGGCCAAAGGCAAGCACACCCCATGGCAGGAGAAAATATCCCATGACTGGGTGTTTCATTCATTAAACCATTTCCTGGTCTCTGGGTACAGTTTAATCCAGAACAAAATAGTGCCCTTAATTCAAAGGAACGCCTACAATGCTGCCAGATCTCAGGCATGTGAGTAGCCCACACAATGTTGGCCGGATTGTTCTCTTCTTCAACTTCCAAGGGAAAAAGCAGGTAACTAGCAAGGCTACCAAGCAAAAACACAGGAATGGTTCACGTCTAGCCTTTGTAAGATGGAGGCTTCATGGCCTGGCCCCAGCCACTCAAACTCCACTCTGGAAAGGAGAGTGTGCAGGGATCTGCCCTCAACATCTCTCACCACATCAGTATGTAGTCCAAATGCTCTCAGGATTACAACCTCCTGAGCAAAGTAAGGTTTTCATCTTTTTATCCTGGCACCTCTTTCAATCTTCTATGCATACTATGATTTATAGAATTTAATACTTGGGTTATACTAACTGTTAACGTTCAGCTACTTGTATCAACATTTCAAAATAATATCACCATTTCTCTTCTCTACATACATGGCCATCTCCATATATACTTGAGTCTCTCCATGGTGAGTTACTTTTAAAATCCATATATTTATTTTTTCTCAAAATTTAATGTTATAATTTCATTTTTGCTATGATGCATGAGATTTTGTTCAGTTGTAGTTATTTTACCCAAAGCTTTTCCAGATGTTTAGCATTCCTCTGGCCACTTAAATTATTAATTATAATACTTGTAAAGTTTTTATTTGTTGCTCTCCCATGATCACCAGTTTCAAAGGCAACAATTTACAATAACTCCTGGATTGCCAAATTTTATTTAACTTGATAGTTACATGAAATAATTTATTAAGTTCTCATACGCTTTACAGTTTGCAAAGTATATTCATATGCCCTGTGAGTTTATTGGTCTCAAAATACAAATAAATACAAAATAAAGTTTAATAACTTGCCCATTCACATAGTTAAAAAGCAGTGGAATATTTTGACTCTTGCCTCAGTTCTACATTTTGGTATGCCATGCCTTACTCAAAAGTTCAAGTCTTTCCTTGTATGAAGATACTTCACAAAGTTCACAGAAAATGAAGTTAAATGGTAAATTCATCTTGGTACCAAAAAATTTTAAAGCCATGAGTGCAAGTGATCTTCCCAAAGTTCATGGAAATTATGTATTACAAAAGAACTATAAACATACTTAAAATTTCTCTTGCCAAAATAAAAATTCCACTTTCATGAACTTTTAGAAGTATCCCTGTGTAAGAAAGTATTCTTTAAAATATTTCCTTCTAAATTTTCATGTTATAATGCATGTAGACCAATGCAAGATAATAGAATCCACAGAAATTAATTCACATGTCTACAATCAACTAATATGTGACAAATCAGCTAAAATCAGTTCCTAGAGAAAAGATAGTCTCACCATCAAACAGTATGGGGAAAACTGGATCTCCTCATGCACAGTATAAAGCAAGATCCTTACCTTACATCAAAAATCAACATACAATGGATCAAATTTCTTTTTTTTTTTTTTTGACAGGCAGAGTCAGACAGTGAGAGAGAGAGACAGAGAGAAAAGTCTTCCTTCCATTGGCTCACCCCCCAAATGGCTGCTACGGCCGGCGCACTGCACTGATCTGAAGCCAGGAGCCAGGTGCCTCCTCCTGGTCTCCCATGAAGGTGCAGGGCTCAAGCACCTGGGCCATCCTCCACTGCCTTCCCAGGCCACAGCAGAGAGCTGGACTGGAAGAGGAGCAACCGGGACAGGACCGGCGCCCCAACCAGGACTAGAACCCGGGGTATCGGCGCCACAGGTAATAAATTGGTTCTTACAATCAAAAAGGAAGAAAATGTTTTGAGTTCTTACGATTTGGCACCAAACACTTCTTTCTAGCCAACAAGGTCAACAAGCATAGGTTTTGCAGCTGTTAAGTTTATCCTCTTCCTTACTGAACCATCAATTTCATTCCAGTCCCTCCAATCAGTGCAACAAATATCTACAATCACAATAATAACACTCTGAGATATGTGATTAAGCTTATTTTACATCATATAACTGCATTTAATCAATAGCTATTTAACTAACCTATAATGATTACTTCAAATTTGGAGAGAATAGGAGCTGGGAGACTCACAGAGTTATCCAAGACATCAAGCATCCAGATATACTGAAGCCACTAAAACCCTTAGGCACATTTCTCTGTGCATTACTACCAAACAAAATTTGGTTGAAAGTAGACATGATTCTGTAATCATTTGTATATCCTAGGCACTTAGCATACAACCTAGCACATCATAAACACTTAAGGAATTTTCACTGGTATATACGTGTATACACATATACATATATATGTAAATATATATATATAAATATATAGATATCAAGTGCCTTCCAAAATATATAGAGTTCCTACTTTTATCAACAGTTCTTTCTTTGATGCTTCAATTGTTCTTCATCTTTGGAATCAGAATTAATTACTTCATCTCTTTTTTCTTGTATCTAGCACAAATTTATAATCCCCAATTTTAGTTTATGTTCCTTCATGATATATATCAGATATATATATATATGCTATTTAATTTCAGAATTATGACCATAATCATGTATACCTTAAAAAAAGAATCAGTGTCCTATTCCGGGAAAAATCATGGTTTGTTTAGAAACTTACCTAAATTTTATTGTGAATATGCTTAAAAATTGTAGGAGTAGAACAAATACAGTTCTTCAGTGATTTTCCATATCGATCACTTGATCTTTTGTAAGCACTCAATGCAAGATGCTACAGAATCTGCACAAAAGGATGTAGGGTTATCACAACAGTGATGTGCAGAAAATGTTAATGCTCAGATTTCTGATGGGGGAGGCTGGAAAGAGCAATCAGATACTAAGGAAAGCAAAGGAATAGAATTATATCCTAGTGAATACCATGGCTCAGGACACATTCTGGTCTAGCGGGTACATATAAGATGCACAGAGAATCAGCTAGAATCAGGTCACTTACATTTCAGGTAGATATATCTAAACGGAGTTTTATGTTTATCAAAAGGAGGAATGATTTGAAAGGAGTGAGAAATATTGGTTTAATCATGTCATTATTTACTCTTTATGAAATACGAATGTCTTGGATGCTGTGTTGTGCTGCCAGGATCCCATCTCTAGCACTGATTGGTTTGTTCCTCAGCTACCAGGACAGCTGTAAGGTGTCAATATTTTCCCAGAACTGCTTCCACTGAAAGAGTTGTATCAGCCAAGGTCATGCGGAATTCCAGAGTAGCCTGCATCCCACAACAGGTCAATGCAGAGGTATAATGGCCCAAGCCCCTGCCCTAATTATATTCTTCCCCATTGGGTTGATCAAGGCTTTCTTGTGATTATAGTTCAGTTTTTATCCAATTTTGTTTTTATTCCCACTCTATGTGAGTGTGGGTCCCAAGAGTAATCCTGAAACATTTCCTACAGGGGGCCAACGCTGTGGTGTAGTGGGTAAAGAAATGCCGGCATCCCATATGGGCCCTGGTTCAAGACTTAGCTGCTCTAACTCAGATCCAGCTCCCTGCTATGGACTGGGAAAGCAGTAGTAGATGGCCCAAGTGCTTGGGACCCTGCACCCACATGGGAGACCCAGGAGAAGCTCCTGGATCCTGGCTTTGAATTGGCACAGCTCTGGCCATTGTGGCCATTTAGTGAGTGAACCAGCCAATGAAGTTCTATCCTTCTCTGCCTCTGCTTCCACTTCTGCCTCTCTGTAACTCGGCCTTTTTAAATAAATAAATAAATAAATCTTTAAAAATAAAAAACTTCCTACAGGCTAGTATCAATCTCAGAGTCTGATTCCTGAGGACCCATCATGAGACAACTAAAAAGTAATAGGTTTAGTGATGCCTCTTTTTTAAGGAAACCATGCTATCACTTCCAAGAAGTCTTGCTAATTCAGCCCACATAACTTTAGAATAAATATGATTAAAGTCTGTAACGCCAGAACCACTTATGTGAATGAAAATATATAATATTAAACATGAATGATATACTACCCATAGTTCAGCACAACATGAGTTCTGTTTCTAGCTTAGAGTTCTTTTCCAAATTTCCTCTTCAATAGGAAATAAGCTAAATAAAACTCCTTGCTTTAGCCAACAACATAGAGGCTGTGGGACACAGTCTAGAGCAGGGCTAGGGCACAGCACTAACAAGAGGATCTAAAAGGAAAGTTACCTCAAATAACATGTATTAGAAGAGTTCTCCACAAAAGAATAGAGAGGGATCTGTAGTGAAGTGACCTTTGAATAATAATCACATGGACAGAGCCCAAGAACTTCCTGTCAATGTAATAATAATCGTGATGTCAAGAAGCAGCCCAGAGTGAGACAAGCATGGCATAAACAAAGAGAATGACTGGCACATTTGCAAAAGAAATTCAGATTTCAAAAGCAGTTGATTCCCCCACTCCATAGGCTAAATATTTCAATATATCTTCAGTGAAGAGGAATCCAAATTTTATGTCAAATACAGCCTTACAGTACATCTATCAGTGTACTTCTAGTTTTGATACAACACGTGCATTATGGAGAACCTGTGCATGGATTCCAAAAACGTTTGCACCACTACAAGCATAACTTTTAATTTCATTTGTCCTCACACATTTTGAAGTACCATTGTATAACTGATACACATCATTATGCTTAACTGTTTGTGGTTCCCCTTGTTTGTTTGGATTTAGCCATTTTTAAATAATATTTGTGTTATAGGGTCCCCGGCTAATAAATTCTTCCTGGTAATCACTTAGAGGAACAAGTGAACAGAGTCCTGCCTGAATGTTGAGGAAGTTTGGGATTTTGCGTCAAGAATCAACAGAACAGTTAAGCAGACACCTTACCAGGTAAGTATCAAATAAAGTTTACTTAAGTCTGATTACCTCTTACTTTCATCTCTTTTTCAAAGTGAATTAATTTTAATTTAAATTCTACTAACTTGTCTGGTATATAATGGAAAAAAATTGCTGTTCTATAAACCTTAATTTTCCTGAAAACACTCTTTTTTCAAAGTTAACAGACTAGAAATCAAGCACCAAACTCTTGCGAGAGACAGGGTGATTTAATTTTTTTCTTATTTTTTAAAATTTTTTTATGTATTTATTTGACCTATAGAGTTATAGACAGTGAAAGAGAGAGACAGAGAGAAAGTTCTTCCTTCCATTGGTTCACCCCCCAAATGATCACTACGGCCGGTGCTGTGTCAATCTGAAGCCAGGAGCCAGGTGCTTCTTCCTGGTCTCCCATGCCAGTGCAGGTGCCCAAGCACTTGGGCCATCCTCCACTGCCTTCCCAGGCCACAGCAGAGAGCTGGACTGTAAGAGGAGCAACCGGGACTAGAACCAGCACCCAGATGGGATGACAGTGCCGCAGGCAGAGGATTAACCTAGTGCGCCATGGCGCCGGTCCTGAGACAGTGTGATTTAAAGGAAATGTGAAGTTCCTAAATGCTCCAAATAAAGATGAATTTGTTGAATATTTACTTACAATTTAGATAACTTGCCCAAATCTCTCCACAGTCAGGATTATTACAAATGAAATAATGTAGATTAAGCACTTAAAATATGCTCATTCCTTTCTTAATGTATTGTCTAAGTTATATTCTTTATGCTTTCAGCTTTATGACAGCTGTCTTGGATATTTTTAATAGCATCAAAAATTGAAACTGGTGACCACCACTAAGGAATAAAACTATAGGAGAAATTGGTAACTGGAAGAGCAGTGGTGAGAAGGTGAAGAGTGTTTGAGGAGCTTTTCTGAAGTTACAATCACCTAAGGGCAGTGAACAGGTCCTATTTATCTCAGTTTATTCAAGGCCAAACACAAACCAGCATATAGCAGATAAACACTTGTGTTGGGTGGGCTTTTCTCATGTTTCTGTCATGATAGAAGAACACACAAGATGAAGACAAACATGGAGATGACATTTTAAGTTCCAACTCCTCTACAGCTTCAAGGCCTTGGGCAAGCTACTGAAACTCCATAGGGCTCCCATTCCTCCTCTCCACAGAGTTGTTACAAAGCTCAACTGGGATCATGTGCTTAAGACACCTTGCATTCTATTAATCATATAGTCTGCACTGGTCGTAGTGAAGACAGTAGAGATAATGGTAAAGGTGGCACAACAGAAACCACACTAGACCAGTGCAGACGGCTTCATATGCTTTCCACAATCAATATACATTTCATAAGACAGTATTGAAAAGAAAGAACGTCACATGTTTATTATAAAGCTTGTACACATTTATGGGATATTGTGTAGTGTTTACATTTAATTTGTAGTCATTGCTGCTACTTAAAGAAAGCCAAGGCTGAAACATTAAAATTTTATCCATATGTATTTTTACACTTCATATTCCTAACACTCAATACACAATCTATAGTCAGTCATAGAAATATTTTAAATGTTTAACATGTGGAAAGTTACTTTTAGAAGATGAAGTATATAAACCTCAGCAAGTTGTGATGTAATATAAGCATCGTCCATCAGAAGTTTGCAGTCTGATAAAGGAGATTAATAAAATGTTCAAAACTAACCACTAAGGTATGATATGATAACTATCCTAAGATTTGTAAAGGTGCTAGGGTTCCCAAACATAATTCTACCTGAAGCATAAATGTCTCATTAAAAATTCAAAGCAAGTGTGGCCTATATTTTCAAAGTACAAGTCTTTAAAATTATATTCTTGTGAGGTGACATTTAAGAGTTGATGAAGTACCTGGGCTATGTCTCGCCATTCCCTTCTAGCTTGTAGGGTTTCTGATGAGAAGTCTGCTGTGAGTCTAATTGGAGATCCTCTGAGAGTAATCTGACGTTTCTCTCTTGCACATTTTAGGATCTTTTCTTTCTGTTTCACTGTGGTGAGTTTAATTACAATGTGTCGTGATGAGGATCTCTTTTGGTCATGTTTATTGGGGGTTCTATGAGCTTCCTGTACTAGGATGTCTCTGTCCTTCTCCAAAACTGGGAAATTTTCTGCTATTATCTCACTAAAAAGGCCTTCTAATCCTTTCTCCCTCTCCATGCCTTAAGGAACTCCTAGGACTCGAATGTTGGGTTTTTTAATAGTATCCTGTAGATTCCCAACAATATTTTTTAGATTTCTAATTTCCTCTTCTTTTCTTTGGTTTGACTGTATAGTTTCCTGTGCTCTGTCTTCTAAGTCTGATATTCTCTCTTCTGCCTCACCCATTCTGGTTGTAAGGCTCTCTAATGTGTTTTTCATTTGATCTATTGAATTCTTCACTTCATTATGATTTCTCGTCACTATCACAGTTTCATGTTCTACTAGTTGTTTCATTTCAGCTTGATTCCTCCTTAATATTTCATTTTCATGAGAGAGATTTTCTACCTTGTCCATTAAGGATTTCTGTAGTTCAAGAATTTGTTTTTGAGTACTTCTTAGTGTTCTTATCAATTTTTTGAGATCCGCTTCTTGCATTTCTTCTATCTCATCATCTTCGTAATCTTGAATTGGGGTGTCTTTTTCATTTGGGGTGTCATAGTGTCTTCCTTGTTCTTGTTACCTCGTAAACAAGTATGTTTTATTTCTTAGTGAAGAAGTATTATTGGATAAAAGCTGCATTTTGTTCAGGTAAGTATTACAATCACAAGTATTAGATTCTCAAGATAGTCGAGTGAATGACTAACCTCACTTCATCTTACATACTCTCTGACATACTACATGGGTGATTCTCTGCTTATAATACTTTCAAATAAGCATAGAATACTATGGATTTTAATAAATTTTTTGTATAACCTATAATTTATCTAATCATCTATCCTGTATATTATCTGTGGCCTATATTTTCTTGACAAAAATACTTTCCTCATAACCTAGAGTAAATTTTTTGATCTTTTCTTCCTATCTTGGAAACAGATTTTAGCTTTAACTAAGGAGAAAGCTTGGAAAATGGTATGCAAAAGACATCATTTCACAAATCATAAACCCTAATACAAGTTGTTTGGAGATTCATTGGTTTTTAAGCTACACATTCCATGAATCAAGTATTACTGAGTTGGTTTGAGGATAAGCTATAAGTCATCTTTAAAATATAGAGTTTTACTGCTTCTTCTCTTCAAGCCTTAATATAAAGTTCAACAAAATCAAGTCATTGAAAAGAGGGACAAAGTCAGTTTTCTCTGTTAGAATTTGAACAGTTATGCTCAGGTTTCTTTGTTCCTCTCATAATATAAACATATAAGGTTTACAGTACTGGCTTTGGGACCAGCACTGTGGCATAGTGGGTAAACTGCTGCCTGCAGTGCCAACATCCCATACGGGCACCAGTTTGATTCCTGGCTACTCCACTTCCAATCCAGATCCCTGCTATGGCCTGGGAAAAGCAGTGGAAGATGGTCCAAGTCCTTGGGCCCCTGCACTGGCATGGGAGACCTGGAAGAAGGTCCTGGCTCCTGACTTCAGATAGGCACAGCTCTGGCTGTTGTGGCTAACTGGGGAGTGAATCAACGGATGGAAGACTCTTTCTCTAGCTGCCCCTCCTTTTCTCCCTGTGTAACTCTTACTTTCAAATAAATAAATCGTAAAAAAAACTGACTTTTCTAAATGCCCTTGGAAAATTGTTTGCAGAGTAGTTTGTGAGATTCTCTTTCCAAGCCCTTAATTTTTGGAATATTGTTTTGTTTCCTTTTGTTTATGAATAATTTAGTGGGTTTTTTTTTTTAATGAGGAAAACTTAAACCCAGTCTTTTTACAATACTTCCTTTTTATAAAAATGAACTTGTGGTAAATATGTTAATTATAACCCATTTTAAAAAAAATTAGGACTGTGCACTGTGCATAACGGGTGAAGTTGCTGCTTGGGACCAGGTCTCTGTTCCACTTCCAATTTCAATATAGTTTCCTGCTAATATTTATGGTGGGAGGAAGCAGATGATAGCTCAAGTACTTGGTTCCCTGCCAACCATGTCAGAGACCCAGATGGAGTTCCTGGCTTTCAACTTGACACCTGGGGAGTGGACCAGCAAATGGAAATCTCTGTCTCTCTCTCCCTCCCTCCCTCCCTCCCTCCCTCCCTCTCTCTCTCTCTTAGTCTGTCTCTGTCACATTGCCATTCAAATAAATTAAAAAATTTAAGAACTATTTAAAGAGTTTAAAAAGATTTTTAAAATAACTTCACTTATGGGTATGTTTAATTATTTAACTCTTTCTGCTGGAAAATCATAGTAGTTATTTTATTAGTTCATGCTATGCAACTCAAGTAATTTTAAACCTTCCAAAAGGAAATTTACATTTTTCGTAACTGACTCACCATGTTGTCAAATATTTACTAGATGAAAACAATATGCTTTGTTAAATCTACTACTTCCACAGAAGATATAAGGAATAAATCATATTGAACACATTCTTGTATAAAGAAATAAAGCAATTAACATGATTCTAATTCATATGCTATTCTTTATAAGGAATTAATCCAGCCATTTAAACTACTGATGAGCAAATTTATTTCATCAATTTGAAATCAATTAAAGTTATTTATTTATTTCTTAAATTCTCTTTATATTATTCTCTTTGTTAAATTCATTAATGACGAAGTCAGGGGTATAACATTAGAAAAATCATTAATATAGTTGAAATTATTAGTCAAAATGGGCTTTGAGAATTAGCTATGTTTCTGGACTCTGAATGTCTAGTACATATGGATTAACAAGAGTTAGGCTGAATGAAAATAAGTGTGAAAAACAGAAATAAATTTACATGCAAATCATAGTTTAAAAAAGTCAAATGCTGAATAAATATGTCAACATTTTCATTAGAAATTTGGAAGATTGACTATCATATAACCATTATTAACAGAGCAAACTCTCAGTGACCCAAGATCATTCCTTAGAAGTTCCATATTTTAAGGGATTCAAAGAATTAGATTCATTTACTATTTTCTCTCTCTATTTATGTATATGTTAAGTGTTTTCTGCTGAGGTATTTTGGAACTCTGTTTAAAAGACTTCATGAGAACTCTGTATTTAATAACTTTACAATAAAATTCTTTCTGTCTCAGAGTCATGATTTGTTTTTCCTCTGAATTATGGGAATCTGACTTCCTACAACTCTTGTCCAAATGTCCTATAACTGCATGGAACAAGACTAGTGAGACTTTCTCAGAACAGTCTGCTCGTGGAGACAATCAGTCTTTCCTCTCTTCTGTGGGTCCTTTAACACTACACCTTATGGAGAGGACATTTGTTGCCCAATATTCCTTCTGCCTTCTCCTTTCTGTATAACTCCCTTCTTTGCAAATCTCATGTCATGTGGAGTAGGAGCAGTAGACTCTGCCTCTCCTTTCACTTACAGAACTAAACAGATCAGGCCCAGCAGCATGAATCAATACTTATCCTTTTTCTGAAATATAATTTACATAGTATATCTTACTTGCACTGAATAGATAGTAATAATTACAGGAAACTCTACAGCAATACATTATGAATCAGTTGCTACATCATTTAAGTCACTTAATTAATCTGAAAGTTAAATATGATGATTTCTCCCATTTTACACATGAGAAAATGGAAACACACAGTGGTTAAAGAATTGACCAGTAAGCAGCAGAGTCAGGATTTGGATCAATGGCTGCCTGGTTCCTGAAGCAGGTCTCTTCCACTTTAAAAAGTGCCCTTAGATCTGAATGTGGTGCACACAGCCTGAGGCTTTGTCAGCATAGGAGCATCGAGTTTTCCTCCAAAATCATCTCTGAAAATTAATAAAGATCCTGATAATAAAGAAATGTTGAATATATTTGTTGCAGGGATACTATTAAGAAGGCTTTCTCTTTCATTTAAAATGGCAGTTTGAAGACCAATGAAAAGTTCGGCACTAGAAGATGCCTTCTTCAGTGACGCAGGCTTAAAGAGTGATTCCATATAGGATTTTCAACATTAAAGCAGTTTTGTAAGAAAATTTAAGGAAAAGTATAAATCAACATTAAAAAATTCAAGGCTTTAAATACATCTAACATCTTTGGTAATCATCTTTAATAAAGTAAAACAGTATCCAAATGCTTCCCAGTATTCAGATATCGATGGTTTGTTAAACATAAGACTTACTGAAAAGAATTAAAAAAAGTACAAATATCAGACTATTGAATACTCATTATGAAAAAGAAAAAATTAAAAGGGACAAATTTGACCATCCACCTTCTCTTTTTGGTGAGAATTTAAAACTTAGGAGTAAAGGATTAGAATAGATATTGTACACTAAAAATCAAAATAAAAGCATCACATTTTAATAAAATATATTCCAAGTAGATTCATATGCAAATGTTGCCACATGTTTGAATATATTTTGAAACTGGAGAAAGTGTGAATAGAACATTATTAGTACACAATTTCAGAGTTTGGTATAGAATCTTAAATTATCTAAAGCATTTATTAGCCAAGTAATATTAAATGAGACTAAAGTGACCCATAAAAATAGAAAAAGTATTAAGGTAAAAATTATAATAATCCTAGCCTTCAAATTACAGTATGTAAAAAATACAGCTTCAATTCTCACTTTAATTATATCTTCAATTCACACAAATACATTTGTGTGCAAATATAATGTACATGAGTATATCACCCCCAGGAACTTTCACAGATTCATGGGAGGAAGAATTACTAATTCTGAACTATTTGTGGATTATCTATTTAATGAACTATTTTCAAATTTTGTATTCTGGATTGTCTTTTGTGTGGAGAGAGGACGGTTGTGAAACTAGCATGCTAATCTAGGCAAATTAGTATGTTTTCAGAGAATCCAAGCTAATTTGCTTACAAGTTTAAGTGAAATTGTAATTATACAAATCTGCAGCAAGGGAAAGTTGTAATGAATATAAATCCAAAATAATCCATAAATAGTTCTGGATTGTTTTGTATGTCTGTGACATTGAACCTCTTAATTGGCATGGATAATAGGTTAACTGTACTTGAGTATGCAATGTATTTAAATATCATTAGTTTCTATCCTACTAAAGCAGGAATTTCAGTGATTCCAATGTGGCACATCTGATTGTTCTTGATCTCAGTGTGCAACATGAGAGATACAATAAGTATCTATAATATTGACATACATATAATGTAGCATGTATTCCATAAACAGCTAAATTACAGTTCAAAAATGAGCTTTATTCATTGTGTATGTAAACCGAATAAATAAAAATTTATCAGTTGGAAAACCAAATAAATTTCAGTGATTTTTAAACTATAAAACTATACCAAGTTATGTAGATAGGAATATGAAAACACAAAACTCCCTGCCCAAATCTCTATTTAAATGTCTGAGAAAAATGTCTGACTTGAGAAAAAAAATATAATAACTTTAAATCCAATTAACACAAAGAAAATGATCTTCTAGAATACATTCAATGCATCCACAAATTCTCAAACTGTTGGAACTAGATTAAGAAACAGTCTTCAGAGGACTATTCACTCATGTCCAAGAATTTTACTCTCACCTAGAATTCTAAACAATCTGTTCACAGCTAGGAGAATAAACTAAAATGCATTGAGTGGCTGTTGGCTCTTGGCACAGAGTCTATGTCAGGTGCCCTGAAATCAACTGGCCCTCCAGTACCAGATCTTCAAAATTGAATGGACAGTGACAGTTCTGAGAGAGGTCGGTATCTTGGATTATTAGATTTGGTCAGAGCTAGTCTCAAGCAAAGATGAACAAAGACGAAATAGTCAGCATGGTACCATGACAGAAAATTTATAGCACAGAAAAAAGGATCAAGTCTCTTTAGAGATGGCAATGGTGTGGTTGAAGGGAAACTCAAGTGTAGCAATTTTAGAAAGTATTTAAAGGGCTATCACTTCAATGAAACAGGAATAGACTGAGTAAGAGGGCTGGCGAGGATAAGAACAGACAACAGTCAGGTAAAGTCACACATACACACACACACATACCACATCACATTGGAGAAAGAAAAACAGGCATTGCAAAACTTAAACCAGTGATAGAATAGGCAAAACCAAATGTCGAAAAAATAATAAATTAGGAAGTTTGAAAAATGAGCCACAAAGGTTATAAAATAAATGTAGAAGAATAGCGCTTGGAATGGCAATGTCTGCCAACAGATGGCATGGGCAGTGGTGGCGGGGAGGTACAGGGACACAGAGATGGCCACAAACAGAGGAGCGAAAGCCAACACCATAGGGTGACTTGGAAACAGGATCCTCAAGCTACGCACAAAGAAAAAATAAAACACAACCTTCACAACCTATACACTAGTATATATGTACTATATATACACTAGTAAATTTTATTTTTGTCACAAAGATAAAGAATACTACAAAATCCAGGCAGAAAGGACATAAACTTATCTTCAAGAGAAATAAAATCAGGATTTTGACAGTTTTTCTCCCATAAAAATATCAACAAAAGGACAATAGGACTGTATTCAGTGGTTTGAGGGATTCTGATGTATAACATCTTAGTAACTATGGTACCAAAATACCTTTTCTACACAAACATTACTCACTGACATATACCACAAGATAGAGTAAGAGCTGTAATATGAGGAACGAAGCAACAAAACATGACTGAAGTAAGTTTCAGAATACTTTTAAAACAGTAAATTAATAAAGGTATTATCATAAATGAGTAAAAGGTTGAAACTGACAAGCAAAAATAAATTAACTAAAGAATATGCTATTTTATAAATACATTGGGTATGTGAGAAAGTTCATGGAAAAAGGCAGAACTAAAAAAAGGGTGTTTTTTTTTTTTTGGTGCAAAACTTTTTGAAATCCATGCATAGTTTTTTCCTAATACACTTTTTCCAGGAACTTTTTGGAGACTTTTATATGCACAGATATAAAAAATTTTCCATCAAAATATATTTATCTTTTAATTCCATTTCTCAAGAATTTTTGAAATACTCTTTTGTCCTATATACATGTATAATGAAATATATAGTGCATGAAATATTGTGCAAGAATTTTCATTTATAAAAAATAAAAGGATAGTTTTGAGGCAATCTGATACTTAAAGATTTTTTCTTGTCCATATTTACAAAGATGATCACCACTGTGCTATGCAGCGATGCACTGGAATTGCTTCTTACTGTCATATAAAATCCCAGGCATATCTCACCCTAACTTTCCATTTGGTGCCATAAACTTATAGCACAAAATCAGCCAGGGTGAGAGAAATTTACACAATGGAGGTTTGCAAATGCTACAAATCAGAGCTTTTTAAATTTTATTTGATTTTATTTTTGTGTTTTTTGCTTGGCATTTTTTTTTATTTGTTGTTTTTGTTTTGCTTAAGGGTTAGTTTTTGGAGACTAGCACACTACTGGATAGATCTGAGGAAAAACAAAACCAGAAACATTGTAAAAGGGGTAACATGATAGGAATTTTAGCAATTGCAGATATAGACCACCATATCAACATAATCATAAATGCCAAGACTAGACAGAAACTAGGACAATTGCTTATTATTTAGTGCAATAATAAAGGTTCATAAAATGTTCTCTATGCAATTGCTTATGTGACGTCACAGTCACTTAAATTCCTCATTTCCAACAGTGATGGGGAAAAATTTGAAGACATTCAGAAAGAAAAAAATAGAGACTAAACATGTGACTCTTTTTAAAGAATGAATTCAAAGGCATATTTTTAAGGTCCTTCAGTGAACAGACAAAAACATTCTCTGGGATTCTGAGTTTGATTCCAGTGACACAAATAAATCTAACTGCTGTGGTATAATACATGGTTTGAAACAGGGCAAGAAGAATGGTAGGCGAGAACAGGGAGGCAAGTTCCAAATCCCAGCAAATTACAGCCCCAGCGTGCCATATCCAACAAGCTGCTTTATTCAATATGTCCTTTCGCTCCTCATTTGGAACGAAGTAGATGATTGATAAGCATGTTATCTCCCCACACACAGTGCTTTATGTTTCGCAAAGCAGTTTCAATCTCTAATTGCTTCCTTGTGATCCTCACAACAACTTTATGAGATGTTTTATTTAACAGCATTTTTATAGCTGAGGAAATAGAAATTCAGAAAAGTATGCAGTTTTCAAGGTTACCCAGCTAGTTATCAACAAAGATGTCGAGTGTGTGGCTGAGGTGGTTCTGCTACACTGGAGATTGTTCCCTGTTCATCATGTAAAGATGTTGTGTGGATACATTTATTGTAAATAAAGTATCTAAAGTTCAAGTAAAAAAAAAAGACAACAAAAGCAATACCCTACTCATTTCTCATTGCCAAAGTATTGTATAATTGAATAAAATAAATTATGTGATGACTTTAAAAAAAAAAACCTCTTGTTATAGTGTATTCTCTGTTATGGTTTGTACTCTGTGAATAAAAAATACCAGTCACAGTGACTTTTCAACTGCATTTATGAACTATGATCTGGTGATGGCCAAAAAGAGAACGTTTACTAGGATACCACAAGCAAATCTTGTCTCTGTAGCAGAAACAGACAAGTAAATGTGACAAGGACACTGTGTTTTCAAGAACTGCATCTGTTCACAGTTCTTTTGGTGAGAGCTTATTAATCTGTTTACTACAGCAGGAGATAGCCAAGTACTGAAACTTGGCTAACAATTTGCATAGACTCAGAGACAAGTTGACAGTATTTTCTCTGGTCAGTTTCAACAAATGTTCATAAACAGCTCTCAGAGAGGCCAATAATAGGCAGATTTCAAGTATTTAGGAAAACCTCATAGTCCACAGTGAAAATAAGAATATTAATGAATGTGAATAATAGTTACTGTTCCTTATAAAATCATAGATGATGCGAGAATTGAAAAACTCGATCACATGTCATGTCATTGGACCCAAATTCCTGATTTTTAAAGTGAGAATACCATGATCAAAAGAGGGACTTGTCTGATGCCCCACCTTTAGTTCTCAGACCCAAGTTTTTGGCCCAAGGTAATCCAACTCTAAGGGATGTTTCCTTCTCAATACATCCGATTATCTAAAGTAGTGACCTGAGACTGGAAGCCAGGCTACAGCTAGGCTTTGTTTGGTCTACAGGTGACTGAAAAAACTAATAGTAGCTGAAATTGAAATTTAAAGGCAGAAACATTTAACACAGAGCTTTTTTAGATTCTACCTTTTCTTGGAATAAGAAATCAGGAAGAGCTGGGTCACATCACCCCATAGTTGCACTTGACAAGAGAGGTTCTTCAACAGTCAGAATCACCCTGTTAGCTTCACCTGCTTACCCCCGGTAAGCATAGGGTGTGTGGTCTCTGGTGCCCATACTGTCCCTGTACAAGATGATTTTAGAAGAACAAATTTAAAAAGTTACCAATTAAATAGAAATACGCTATATTCCAAATGTAATGACAAGAAATACCTGTATGAGTTGTAAACTATTGCTTGAAATCATTATTTGTATGGTTTTGAGAGACTACACTCATATAAATAGTAAGAATGTTGACAAAAAACTAATGATTCAGTTGGAGGATTCTTCTCACTGATTAGTCTCTTACTGCATCCATTCAAATCAGCTTAGTGATTGACTAAATTCAATTGTTTTGCCTTTTTATTTAATGAGCGCATGTGTTTAAATGCAAACTAAAATTCACTAGATATTTATATTTTTCTTTTACCAGCATCAATCCAACTTCCATTTCCCAAGTTATCTTACTATAGTTGAGTTCCTATTTTTCTTGGCGATCATTTTTATTTCATTCTATTATTTACAAATACAAAACCAAAGATCGCCCATCTTTACAGTCACTGAGGGAAATTATTTATTGCTCTACATCCTGCCTATGTGCTGTCAGAAAATAAGCACATCTCCCTAGCCCTTACAGTCTGTTCCCGCAGACACAAACACACACAACTAAAGGATAGATTCATTAGATTTGTACTTACAAATTCCAACCCAAGAGTTGGTATTTAAAAAAAAAAAATCAAGTTAATGCGGTAGGAACTGGGAATAATGACTTTAGAGTAGCTTCAATTTTGGATGAAATGACTTCAACTTCTCAGGAAAAGTTATTTTTCTTAAAAAATGGGAAATGAAGGTGGCACAGCTGAGACATTAAGCTACTGCATCCTACATCAGAATATCTGGGTTCAACACCCAGCTCCAGATCCTGACTTCAGCTTCCTGCTAATGCAGACCCTAGGAGGCAGCAATGATGGTTCAAGTAATTATTCTCCTGTCACCCACATTGGAGATTTGGATTGCATTCCTGCTTCTCAGTTTTGGTGCCAGCCCAGCCCTAGTCATTATACATATTAGAGGGATGAACCAGTTACTGAGAGCTCTCTTTCTCTTTCTCCAGCTGTCTCTCAAAAAATATTTGAAAAGAAAATTAAAACAAAAGTATGTCTTCCAAACTTAGGAGATCTAACCAATATAGAGTTTAATTACAGTCATTGAGCTTTAGTTTATTGTAGGAAGATCTATAACAAATTAAATTGTAAATTAAATAGCTTTTACTATTCATCTCTGTACTTTCCATAATGCCACCAGATCATGTTTGACTGGAGTTTCTTCACCTATTTTGATTCTGAGGGCTGCTAGATTTGTGAATAATTTTTGCATTATTTTGTTTTTAATTGCTTAAATAAATTCTATACTTTGAAAAAAAATTTTTAAAAAGTTATTGCTTTCATTGCTTTCAGTCTTTTTGAAGTTTTGAAAAAATTAAAAACTACAAGATTTATCTCAACATCAAAACATCTTTATATGCCAATTATATGCAAGGTATTATGCTGGAACCAACAAGTTCATCTAAACATTATACATCCTCAAAAGACTTGACATAATTCTGTAAGCAATTGTTCATATATCCAATACTTTCTTTTGTTAATACTTTCTTTTTTAAAAAAGTAGTTGCGGCCGGCGCCATGGCTCAACAGGCTAATCCTCTGCCTTGCGGCGCCAGCACACCAGGTTCTAGTCCCGGTCGGGGCACCGGATTCTGTCCCGGTTGCCCCTCTTCCAGGCCAGCCCTCTGCTGTGGCCCAGGAGTGCAGTGGAGGATGGCCCAGGTGCTTGGGCCCTGCACCCCATGGGGAGACCAGGAAAAGCACCTGGCTCCTGGCTCCTGCCATCGGAGGAGCGCGGTGCGCCGGCCGCAGCGCGCCGACCGCGGCGGCCATTGGAGGGTGAACCAACAGCAAAGGAAGACCTTTCTCTCTGTCTCTCTCTCTCACTGTCCACTCTGCCTGTAAAAAAAAAAAAAAAAAAAAAAAAAAAAAAAAAAAGTAGTTGCATACATCTGCCAGACACTATATTAGTTCCCAACACAGCATGAACGAGACATGCAGGTTTCTACATTTATTGGAAACTTAACCTGATGGAAGACAAATTGGTTTTCATCTCTTCACTTAAGAAATGCTCAGCTCTTTCCACACCCTTGCCCACCCACCACAATCACCCCTGACTGTCACTTATCTTCCAGACCTACCTACTCATCTCCCCTGCCATAGAAGATGAGATAAAAAGCCATTAGCAATATAAGTAATGAACAAGACTTTTCCTTTAATTCTATAACCCATTTACCTATCAGGAGAAAAATACACACACATCCATTGTTCTGGTAGTTGAATCTTTGTCATACACTTTCTATGCTACATTTTTGATAAGTTGTTAGAAAACAAACAAAAAATCTATCAGACAGCCTTCAATTTATGAGAATTTGACTTAAAATTTTTCAACATTATAGCGCCAAAAAAGAATTACATATTCATATAAAATACATGTTCAATTTTGTATTTGGATCTTCTCCTGGGCTAGTGATCTGTGGTCCCATCTTCTCTCTATTCTGGAGTGTGGCAGGAAGAGCAGCTCCCAGCTAGCTCCATGAACCAACTAACACTCTGCACTGTGTTGAGTTGCTAAGCTCTGATGTTCAGTGGGTTGGGTATGTTAATTGCATATTTTAGGATATTTTCAACTTACCATGCATTTATACAGATATAGCTCAATGACAAGTTGAAGAGCATCTGGGTACTGTATCCAAGGGTACCTTGAATCTCGCGATGCTTTTGTGAGTCTAACTGTCTCTAAAGTCTTTTCCTTTCTCTTCTCCAGAAATGTAGGAAATGGATCTACGTCTCCTGACATAAAACACATGAGAGCCAACATTTTATCGGGGGCATATGGAGGATAATTGTTAGATAGTGCTTCTTACTAGCAACAGATAACTTAGGATAAAATACAAGAGATAAAAAGTGAAAACTGGTTAGAAAAAACAAAATTTTGCTGTGGAAAGAGTTTGCTCTGCTTTCTCCATGGAATAATTAGAGCTGTTACATAATTATTGTATCTATTACATAATTAACTCTACTCATTACTATTCAAACTGAAAATATGAAAGTAATAAGATGTGGTACTTGGATCTCCTTTCATCCCCTTAAGTCACCCAGAGAATGTAAACATTGAAAGAGCCTTTTAGGTACTTATCACCAACTAGATAATTCCACAATAGTGTGAGTAATCAAAAAGCTGATGTTTTCATTTAACAATAAATCAGAACAAATTAAATGTCCCCATGGACCTTACAAAGAACAAGACATATTGTCAGCAACCTGAAAAACTATGGTTATATAAAATTTAGGGGAATATCAGAACTCTGTAAATTATTTCTCTATTTTTGAACAGGATTTAAACAGTCTATATTAAGAAGCATGTCCTACTCACTTTTTATCCCTCACACTCAATAACTGTTGAATTTAATTAAATGTCAGAAGCAAGTCTTCAGTTTACTGAGATTTACCTCAAAGACTGGTACTGCGCAGCAAGACAAAATGTAAAGAGTTTTTTTTTTTAATCCTACAAATGGTAATTTCCATACATTATGTGGAATCTCCCTATCTCTGCAGTTATACGTGAGACAAATTCATGTATTAATAATTTGATGTATGTAGTGGTCTCCAAATCTGACTGTGCAATAGAATTAACTGAGGAAGAGGTTGTAAAAATTTCAGTTCAGAACTCCATCACTGCATGCTTCTCAATATCCCCAGGTGGCTCTAGTCACACATGTTTGCAAATCACAGAGGGAGGTTGGGAATGAAAGAATCCTGGACTAGGAATTATGTTCTCATATTCACTGTGCCACAGAGTAACCATTAGTAGAAAAAAAAGGAAACAATTATCTTTTCTGAATTTAAACTTCCTCATTTGTAAAATGTTTGTAGAATGAAAATCCACTGAATTTCTAATTCTACCCTAAACTCTACACTGTGATCATCCTGCTCACATTTGTTATATATTATCTTACATAAAGTAACTTGTGTATCTATCTTAAACTCCCTAGTAAGTAAAAACGAACATATATGTGTATACACACACACACACACACACACACACACATACATATATATTATAAATAAACATATGAACCAGCATATCACAGAATTCTAATTTTGGCACACCTTGGTCAAAACACAAATCTTGCTTCTTGTTATCTTAATTTCCAATAAATATTTATTTTTAATAAATCAATAAATAAGAATTAGTGGAAAACAAAAAAAGCTATATACAGGGGTAGTTGTTCAATGCAGCAATTAAGATGCTGTTTGGGTAACCCACATTCCTTATTGGAGTGCCATATTGGAGCTCAAGTACTCACATCCCTGCCACTCATATGAAAAACCAAAACTGGGTTCCAAGCTCCAGGCTCAGCCTAGCCCGGTCCTTGCTCTTGCAGAGATTTGAGAAGTGAACTAGCAAATTGGAGTTCACTCTCCCTCTCTTTCTCTCTCTCTCTCGCTCTTCCCAAATTAAATAAATAAATAAAATTTTAAATAATATACATACTGCAAGCTTTTCAGATGCAAGGTTGTGTTCTAGGCTCTGGAAATACAATAGTTTCCTGTTAGTAGGTTAAATTAACAATTTCATAAATAATTTCATAATCAGATATTTTTCTGGTGGCACAACATGGCATAAAATAAATAAAACAAAGCAATCTGATAGAAAGTAAGAGGAGAAGGATGATGCTTTAGGGGTAAGAACTTTTTTCCCCCCAAAGGTCATTTGGATTTTTATAACATAATTCTTGGAACATACAAAATCATCAACTTAAAAATCAGCCTGCTATAGATTAATTGAATTTCGAGTCCTATCTGTAGTTGCCTTGGTAGGACCAGGCCAAGTGAATTCATGGACCTAATACAGACCCATAGGCTGAACAATCCCCACCCCTGATAGAGAAGGACTTCCTGAGGACTGCATTTGATTTAAGATGTGAACGAAAAGTAGGCAACCATGATAAGATCCACAGGAAATGGATTTCAGCCAGAAGAAATAACTCACACCAGGGCATTAATGAAGGGGCATCTAAGGGGCTCAAGACTGGCAAGCAAATCTACAACCAGAGTGTAACAAAGGACTTTACTTCTTTTCGTATTTTTCTGTTCTACTTAATACCATTGGCTAAACTCTTTAATTAACACACAACTATTCTTAGTCGTTTAAATTTAACTGAGAAGTGATCCCTGTTAAATATAAGAGCAGGGGCGCCGGCGCTGTGGCTCACTTGGTTAATCCTCCACCTCTGGCACCAGCATCCCATATGGGCGCTGGGTTCTACTCCCACTTGCTCCTCTTCCAGTTCAGCTCTCTGCTGTGACCCAGAAGGGCAAAGGCGGATGGCCCAAGTGCTTGGGAGCCTACACTTGCATGGGAGACCAGGGGGAAGCCATCAAAAGAGGTACCTTTCTCTGAAGAAAGGAGAGAACTTCCACTTTGACTATAGCCTTGTCTAAATAAGATCAGAGTTGGCGAACTCAAAAGGCTTCCACAGCCTTGGCAGCTCATAACAAGAGCCTAGGAAGATTACTGATGCCATAAACAAGAGTGTCAATTGTTAAATCAACAACAGGAGTCACTGTGCACTTACTCCCCATGTAGGATCTCTGTCCTTAATGTGTTATCCAATGTAAATTAATGGTATAACTAGTACTCTAACACTACTTTACACTTTGTGTTTCTGTGTGGGTGCAGACTGTTGAAATCTTTACTTAGTATATACTAAGTTGATCTTCTGTATATAAAGATAATTGAAAATGAATCTTGATGAAGAATGGGATGGGCGAGGGAGTGGGAGATGGGGGATGGTTGCAGGTGGGAGGGTGGTTATGGGGGAAAAAAGCCACTATAATCCAAAAATTGTACTTTGAAAATTTATATTTGTTAAATAAAAGTTTGACAAAAATAAAAATAAATAAAAAGTAAATAAAAAGGAAAAGAAATGAAAAAGAAAAAGAAAGGATGCCTCTGGTTACAAAGGATGGTTCCAGTGAAAGCCCAGCCTCTGCTTCTGCAGCACCAGCCCCACTTTCCACCCCCTTGTCTTTACACTTGCAAATCCATCTCTCTATGGGGAAGGCTGTGGATACTTTAAATCCCAATTTTCATTGAAACTGCCACAGTTGGAGCCAAACATGTACAGATAGGTTTTTAAGTTACCTGAGTGATTCTAATATGCAGCAGGAAGTGAGAACAATTATCCTAAACAAAAATGAGAATTTAAGATGTCAACAAAGAGATACTGAATTTATGGCTCAGGAAAGACTAAGGAATGGGAATATAATAAGGTAAATACAATGTTGAGGAAAGTTTGGGTACAGAGTTCACTTTCAAATCTCCAAATCCTTCCCCAGCACTAATGAAGAACTCAAGAAATCATTCCTACTCTACAACTTAACATTTGTAGTCTATGTGCAGTTGTGATAGATGCTATAGGAATCATACGGAAATTGTAAGCTAAGATACATCCTGCTTTCAAGAAAGTCACAACCAGAAGGATAAGTATCTACTTTCAGACTCATGATCCTATCGACATGGGTAAGCCCACCCCTGCCACAGGCAGGAAGCGTTTGCATCCTAGTGCTATCAATTTCAGATGGCAACCTTGTACAACAGAAGACCTAAATTACATAAACCAAGATGATTACATAAGGGTGCTTAGGAAGTGAGAGTGATGATTATTAAAGATGATCATCAAGACCTTCAGGAAATGCTATACAAGTGTTCATTGCTCAAGTCAAATATAAATTATGAAACAGGAATAACAGTTGATGTCCTCCAACTGGCCTGCCCTTCATGAACCACTCTGCCATGCCTATTCCCAAATTCTTATCTGATAACCTTGACATCATGACTGATAATAGCTTTAAGTGTTACACTTTCCAAAGGCACTACCTTTTATTTTAAGATTTATTTATTTATTTGAAAAGTAGAGTTACAGATAGATGGGAAGAGACAGAGTGGGAGACCTTACATCTGCTGGTTCACTCCCTAAATGCCTACAACCATGAAGGCTGAGTCAAGCTGAAGCCAGAAACCAAGATCTCCAGCCAGGTCTCCCAAATGTGTGGCAGGGGTATAAGATCATGGGCCATCTACTACTGCTATCCCAGGTGCATTGGCAGGGAGCTGGATGGAAGAGGAGCAGCCTGGGCTTAGAGGTGGGGGCTTAGCCTGCTGTGTTATAATGCTGGCCACAGATACCACCTTTTAACAGAATTGTACTGAACACCCAACAATTTCCCAAATGAAAAGCAATTAAGCGAGATCAGCAGTTCAATGACTAAGAGGCTCTGTAGTTTTCCTTCAAATTATTCTTTATGTGGACATTTCTCTTTATCTCTCTGCCAGTAAATTCTGTGCTCACTTCAGAGGTCTCTGCAAGGGGCCTAGGTTGAGAGTGGCATCACACTGTAAAGAGAGGAAGTCACCCCCAACAGAAGCTAGCCAGGGCAGGACAGCCCCTGTCAGACTACCACCTCATTAGTCTATGTGTGTATACTCTACTGAGGCCTTATTACACACCATTTTCCTTTATAATCAAATGAGAAGTAAGTACAAATATAATCTTCAGTGTATGGGTTCTTTTTTTTAAGATTTATTTAATTATTTGAAAGGCAGAGTTACAAAGAAGCACAGGCAGAGAGAGAGAAAGGTGCTCCATCCTCTGGTTCACTCCCCAGATGGCCCCAACAGCTGAACCTGAACCGTTCTGAAGCCAGGAGCCAGGAGCTTTTGCCAGGTCTCCCGAGTGGGTACAGAAGCCTGAGGACTTGGGCCATCTTCTATTGCTTCCCCAGGCCATAGCAGAGCTCTGGATCAGAAGAGGAGCAGGGATGGGATTCCGGCACTGCAGGTGGTGGCTTTACCCACTACCTCACAGTGCCAGGCCCCAGTTGACAGTTTTGACCAGCAGGTTTAAAAAGATTAAGTGACTTTCTCAAAATCACAGTTCAAAAGGAGAGAAATGGGATAAAAATCCAGGTCGATGTGACTCCAGAAACCTCCTTCTTAACCCCTAATTTCCTCCTCTTACCCATGTTTTATTGTTTATCTGTTCGTGCTGTAGCTTCAGGTGAAGGAGCCAAAATTCAAAAGGCAAATACCTCTCATTAATAAGTCAGTGTCATTGAAGGATACTTCCCAGGATCCAAATGAGCTTAACACCCAAGTTTTTTTCCTACAATAAGCAAAAGCTCTCATAACCATATGCCTATAATCACAGTCAACTAACATCTGCCTGGAAATTCAATGGCACTGTGCGCACAGTCTGCTGTTGAAAATGAATCTGTTTATGTGGCCAGTATTGTGATCCAGCAGGTTAAGCCACCACCTACAATGCCAGCATTCCATATGAGCATCTGTTCAAGTTCTGGCTCTGCACTTCTGATCTAGCTTCCTGATAATGTGCCTGCGAAAAGCAGCAAATGAAGGCCCAAGTGGTTGAGCCCCTGCCTCCTTCATGGGAGACCGAGATGGAGTTCCAGGCTTCTTACTTCAGCCTGGTACAGCTCTGGCTGTTGTGGTCATTTGGGGAGTGAACCAGTGAATGGAAGATTCTCTCTCTCTCTCTCTCTCTCTCCATCTCTGTATCTATCTCTCTGTCTCTCTCTCTCCTCTCTCAACTCTGCCTTTCAAACAAATAAATAAATCTTTTTTAAAAAAAGAAAAATTAATTTACTTAAAAGCATTGTCAAGGCTGCCGCCACACCTCACTAGGCTAATCCTCTGCCTGCAGCGCTGGCACCCAGGGTTCTAGTCCCCGTTGGGGCTCTGGATTCTGTCCTGGATGCTCCTCTTCCAGTCCAGCTCTCTGCTGTGGCCTGACAAGGCAGTGGAGGATGGCCCAAGTGCTTGGGCCCTGCACCCTCATGGGAGACCGGGAGAAGGACCTGGCTCCTGGCTTCAGATTGGTGTGGCCATTTTGGGGGGGGTGAACCAATAGAAGGAAGACCTTTCTCCCTGTCTCTCTCTCTCTTTGTATAACTCTACCTGTCAAAAAAAAAAAAGTATTGTTTAAAATGTAGCAAACTTCCCAGTACTAAAGTCCAAGAAATGTCCAGAGAGAAACTAACGCTTTTTTTCCCACTCTCTCCACTGAAAGATACCCCTTGCTCTTACAAATATGAGGCATATTTCTTTCTCTTTTTATAATCACAAGTTTTTCTGGATACATAAAAGAGAAGGCATGTACTTTAGCCATCATTTCCAGGATTTATTGTATTGAAGGTTTCTCAAGAAGAATCAGGTGTGCTTTAAAATAAATCAGTGTGTAGCATTTCTCACCCTCTGACAATGTCTCCTGCCTATTACTGTGTATCCAAATAAAAGCAAGCATTAGAGTAAAACTGCTTTTTCTAGAAAACATACATTTCAGAACACAAAGTAATGGGAAAAAAGCCATTATGACTCTATCTAATCCTGTTCTAAAGTGGTTAATGGATTGAGCCAGGTAGTTCTCCTGGACGACTAAAACAGGTATGGTAGATGCCATTTGGGAACAGGATCTGACTTTTTAGATATTGTCTGGATGATGATAACACAGTCTTTGCATTGGATTTTCAAATTTCTTTACTACTTAAGTAGGCATTAAAATGCTAACAATTTCTAGCCCAAAAGTCACAAGGTTGTTAAGTATCTAAGCACCTGTTTCTAAAGGAAATTATATAGGAATCAGACACTTTGCCTTTAAAAATGAGACTGGCTGGGTTTAAACCCTGTGTCTGTCATTTTTACCTCTATGACTTATAAAATCATTTTGAATCTTTCCATAATAATAGGAATAATAATAAGAACTACTTTATAGAGTTATTGGGAGGATTAAATGTAGTAAAGCACATAACATAATCAGAATAGTGATTGGCCCATAATAAATGTTCATCCAATGGTGCTGGCATTGTAATTATTTTCCAATAACAATTACTGCCATCAGGGTACTTCAGTGACACAGAACCAATGGGGAGACATAGATACGTGATAGATGATAGATAGAGAGAGAGATAGATAGATAGATGTATGAAAAGTGATCTATTAGTGGAACTGGTCCATGCTATTAAGGTGGATAAGGAGTCCAATGATAAGCCATCTGCAAACTGAGAACAAGAGAAACTGGTAGAATGGTTCAGTCCATCCTAATGATCTCATTGTAAGTTGATGACGTATGTGAGTGCCCTATCTCCACTCTCCTATGTCCAGGGTCACATTCTGTAGTACCATGAATTAGAACTCCAACATATATTTTTTTGTGGGAGACGTAGTTCAAACCCACAATAAGAACAGATGGCAAAAACAAGAGTCATATTTAAGATATTTCTGTAAAGTATACATTTTAATATTTTTTCTGAACAAGTCAAAACTGCAAAAGAAATGCTTTTTAAACTCTCAAATGCCCACTTGTACCAAAGTGGTGTTATTATGGCAGTAGAAAAATGCAGCTCTTCATAGAGGTAAGACAAACTCAGTTTTTGAAGAGGTCCTTCTTAGAGGAAAACGAAGGCCAAGGTATCCTGATATCATGGCCAGCCCAATGCCTATTAGATCACCTTTAAACAGAACCACCATTTGTCTATTCACTCCACAAGTATAACCAAGCAATTTGTGTTTAACATGTCAGACCTTACACAGATAAAGGAAAGTCTAAAATAAGGTATATGCTCTAAGGAGTATTTTGCCTGCTTGAATTTGTATTTCTTATTTTGTCTGACTTAAGTGTTGGTGGAGCACATTCTTTATTGATTCCAGAATGTGTGCTCTCTCTGGCTGACTTCCAGTAATCTATGCATGCTATAAAGAAGTACCAAAGGTGTGATCTTGCCATGTCACCAGGGTGGCATCCTGTCTAGGCGTCACGTGGAAACATGCCTGTCATATGCCATCTTTCAAGTGAAAGACGATTCATATTTTCATCAAAATGCCATCCCCAATGTTACAACCATTCTCCTGGATTAAGATTTGGCCCTGATAAATATGGGCAATAATCCCCAATTCAATGAATAACAGACTGAATTTTACTCTAGACAAATAACATGGAGAAACACACTGTAAAAGGTAGAGAACACAACCTCCCCACATGCAGAAATGAAGCAAAGTTCCTCGTGCATAATGCCAGAGGGGACAGCAGCTTTGGGTGACAGGTGGCACGCCTCTCCGCCAAGGAGAAGGCGTTGCTCCTGGCAGCTTTTCTGCTGTGGCATGTGACCTAAGTGGCATTTCACAGCTGAGGAACCAGCTTGTGATATGCCTTTTGCTTCACGGAGAGGCGGGCCACATGCCCACAGAGGCTGCAACTTAGCTGCAAAATGTTGCAATACACTCACCAGTGTCCTTATGATAAAATATTTATGTCGCTCTGGAAATGTAACTGGAATGTATGATCGATGACATTCTGCCAGACAAACAAAGTGGCTTCATTTCAAGGGTGTCACTTTCTAGCATAATTGTTACATTGAGGCAAAAAGGACCAGGAAAGTGAGTGGTCAGGAATAACTTAAAAATAAGGTCCCATTTATCTGTCTTTGTTAGAAATTTGCAAATGAGGATCTGCTCTATTTTAACTACTACAGCATATGGAAACTCAAACTCTGACATTCTCAGCTCTCTCACATCTGGATCCACTTGTCAATCAATTCTTTTACAATTCTCCTCCAGGTACCTGTACTCTTGACAAACTGAACAGCTCTCCAGTCCCTGTGTAGCTGTTAGTACTTTACCTCAGAGGCTTTATTCATATGAGTTCATAAATGTGAGATTCTGTTTCTATCCAGCTCTGCATTTACAAGACTTGCCATTACTTAAGACACAATGCTAAAATATTATTAACATTTTTATTTGTCTATATTAAAGAAAAATAAACAGAGACTGGCAGGGTGATTTTCCACCCATTGGTTCACTTCCCAGATGCCTAGGAGTGTGCTCTGAGCCAGGCCAAAGCCAGAATGGAATTCAATCCAATTCCCACACATGGGTAGAGAACCTAAGCACTTGAGCCTCCACCTACTTCCTCCCAGGATGCAGATGAGAAGCAGAGGTAGGACTTGAATCCAGGCACTTCAGTGTTGGCATTCCAAGTGGCATTTTAACCTCTGTGCCAAACACACACAGTGCAAATCCTGCTTACTGCAAGATGCCTCCCAGATAGCAGAGACATTCCCTGATATCTGTAGAGAGGGGCTAAATGTAATCTTACCTTTCTTAACCCTCAAATGCCCTCAAACATGGATAAGGCAATAATCATTTCTCTCACTCTCTTTTAGGGCTGTAAGCAATGACAAGAGCTGGAGGGTATCCATGAAGTCTATATAGATAACATAAGCTTACTGTATTATAGCAACATATAATACCTGTGTAATCTCTTACAGATATACGTCTATGTTTCTAAACATGACTTGCATCTGCACACCTGGATTCATTTCTAATCAATTAATTTATTTACTTTTATTTATCTGAAAGGCAGAGAGAGATAAACAGAGATTCGCTTGTACAGTCCCCAAACTTTAACAGCCAGGGCTGGGCCAAGCAAAAATCAGGAGCTCAGAACTCAATCTGGGTTCCCCACATGGATCTGTTTCCTATAGTCACCTGGGGTACACATTAGAAAAAGCTGGAATTGGAAGCTGAACCTGGACTTAAAACCAGGCACTCTGATGTGGGATGTGGATACCCCAAGCAGTGTCCTGACCACTGTGCCGAACACCCACCCCTAGATTCATTGCCTGGCACACTGCTTAGTAATGAGTGGGAGCTTCCATTGTTGGATAGGTTGATGATGCAGTGGTTGGCTGATTGATATTGTACTGAGGCTTACCCTCTAAGCCAACCTACAAACACTAAGAATGCACGAAAACCATAGAGTAGACAGAGAATGGGAAGAGATAAATGTCAGTGGTTGGGAGAAGCTCTAGGATTTGTAGAGTAAAAACTGGACTACAGTAGAATGCCTTTATCTAGTAGAAGCCAGCTGTGTGCAACCTCAGTTAAGTCACCTAACCTCAAATTATCCTCTTCAAATCAGAGACCTAGATGCATATCTGCTTCAGCACAAAACCTATCATTTTAAATAAATGCTGATTAATAGTAGTAACTTTTATGTTTCTGGGAAATACAGAGATTAGCAGGCAAAAATAAATAATGAGAACAAGAAAATAATAATAAAAGCTGTGGTAAATGGAATGCAATCAATTATATTTATATAAAAATATACAATTGGGTGGGCATTGCAGCTAAAATGCCACTTGTGATGTCACACCCCAAATTGGAACACCTGGGCTCACATCTAAGCCCAATCCTACTTGTGTGCATCCTAGAAGGAAGCAGGTGATTGTTCAAGTACCTGTGTCTCTGCCACCCACTTTGGAGATCCAACTTGAGTTCTCAGCTTCTGGGCATTTTGGATGTGAACCAGTGGATGGGATCTCTCTCTCTCTCTCTCTCTCTCTCTCTCTCTCCCTCTCCCTCTCCCTCTCCCTCTCCCTCTCCCTCTCCCTCTCCCTCTCTGTATCTATCTATCTCTATCTCTATCTCCCCCCCTTCTTCTCATCATCTGTTTATCTCTTTATCATTCAGATTCTCAAATTAAGTAAATAAATAAAACCTTTTAAAAATAAAATTATACAGTTTCAAACACACATCAAATTGATTCCTCTGCTCCTCAATAGAAAAAATGCATAATGCACTCTTTACAAATGAAAAGATATGATAGTTAACTGGCTTTTCTAGAGTCATAAGCATAGTTGATAGAAGAGAACCAGTAACTTCACACAGATACCTCCCATTAAATATGGGCACTAAAGTCTAAAGGTAACCTGAGGACTAGAGACCAATATTCATATGATGGGAGAAAAGGAGGAAAAAATCAGAATCTGATAGTTTCTTTTTAGTATTTTATTTATCTATTTATTTATTTGAGAAGCAAAGTTACAGACAGAAAGAGAGGGAGAGACAGAGAGAAAGGTCTTCCATCTGCCGGTTCACTCCCCAAATGGCCGCAACGACCAGAGCTGGGCTGATCCAAAGTTAGGAGCCATGAGCTTCATCTGGATCCCCAACATGGGTGCAGGGTCCCAAGAACTTGGGCCATCTTCCACTGTTCCCCCAGGCCATACCTGAGACCTGGATCAGAAGAGGAGTGGCTGGGACCAGAACCTGCGCCCAAATGGGATGCCAGTGCTGCAGGAGGAGGAATAACCTACTGAGCCACAGCATTGCCCCTGAATCTGATAGCTTAATTGATAGTAAATGTAGTGCTTTTCTTCCATTATTAGAAAGATAAAAGGTGAATAATAGTATCAATTAAGTGGAGTCTACTAACAAAACACACAACTAATTGGATTTGTATGGTATTCCATTTTTATGAGAAAGGAGAAAACAATTTATAAACAGTTTAGTAAAAGTTAAATATTTTCGAGGTTGCTGGTTCTTTGAAATTGAATAATTAGCCCACTTTCTTGTTTCATTTGCATTTATAGTACTAAGCAATGAAAATTAATTTAAAACCCTGCAACCAACTCCTTACTAAAGCAGAAAAGGAGTTTGAAACAAGACCTACCTATTTATACAATGTAACAAAGATCTACTGAGTGCAGGCACTGTGTAAGGCGCTGTTCTAATTGCTGGGATTATATCAGTGAACAAACAAAGCCATGACCCACACTCCAGCAGTTTACAATCCACCTAGGGAGACAGTCCATTGAGGCAGGTGTTCTAGTGTAAAAAGGTATTTATATAACCGGAAATTTGATTAGCTGTAATACCATATCCAGCAATTATTCAGGTTAGGTAATGCATATTTTTAAATATCATTGAATATCAAAAACTAATACGTAAATATATTAAGTATAATTTCATAAATATAGAATTTTAAAAGCCATTTCTCAGCATATGTCAAAAAATATAGAACATAGTCTTTAGACATAATTAAATGACTGAAAAAAATTATTCATAAGTGGTTTTATACACTATAAACAAAGAGTATATACAAAGCTCTATTATAAGAAATATGCTGGGGCCAGCACTGTGGTGTAGCAGGTTAAAGCCCTGGCCTGAAGCGCCAGCATCCCACATGGGCGCTGGTTCAAGTCCCAGCTGCACCTCTTCTGATCCAGCTCTCTGCTATGGCCTGGGATAAGTCCTTGGGTCCCTGCACCCATGTGGGAGACCCAGAAAAAGCTCCTGGCTCCTGTCTTCAGATTAGCATACCACCAGCCGTTGCAGCCATCTGGGGAGTTAACCAGCGGCTGGAATGCCTCTTTCTCTGTCTCTACCTCTCTCTATAACTCTGTCTTTCAAATAAATAAAAATAAATATTTTTAAAAAAGAAGAAGACGTATACTAAGAGATGGGACTACCAGGAATTCTGTACACATTGTTGTCCATGGGCCAGCAGCCTGGACACTACTCCTGTAGAAATGCAGCCCCAGGGCAAACTCTGTGGCATAGTAGTTAGAGCCACTGCCTACAGTAGAGCTGGCATCCCATATGGGTGCTGGCTTGACTTTTTTTATTTAGAATTATTTATTTAAATTGGCAAACAAAAAAGCTGTCTGCACTTTAATGTTTATTGCAGCTCAATTCACAATAGCTAAGACCTGGAATCAACCTAAATGCCCGTCAACAGTAGACTGGATAAAGAAATTATGGGATATATACTCTATAGAATACTATACAGCAGTAAAAAAAAAAATGAAATCCGGTCATTTGCAACAAAATGGAGGAATCTAGAAAACATCATGCTGAGTGAAATAACCCAGTCCCAAAATATCATATGTTCTTCCTGATCAGTGACAACTAACCGAGCACCAAAAAGGAAAACTGTTGAAGTGAAATGGACACTATCAGAAACAGTGACTTTATCAGCCCTTGTCCTGAAGTTTGATGAACAATTGAATACTTTATCCCTTTTAGTATTTTTTGTCCTACTTAATACTATTGGTTGAATTCTTTAATTAACATACAATTATTCTTAGGTGTTTAGATTTAACTGGAAAGTGATCTCTGTTAAATATAAGAGTGGAAATAAGAGAAGGAGGAGATGTACAATATGGGACATGCTCATCGGACTTGCCCCAAATGGTAGAGTTAGAAACATGCCAGGTGACTCCAATTCAATCCCATCAAGGTTGCATGTACCAATTCCATCTCACTAGTCCAAGTGATCAATTTCAGTTCACAATTGATCATAATGATAGGTCTAAGAGTCAAAGGGATCACACAAACAAGACTAGTGTCTGCTAATACTAACTGATAGAATTAAAAAGGAGAGAACAATCCAACATGGGAAGCAGGATACACAGCAGACTCATAGAATGGCAGATGTCCAAAACAGCACTCTGGCCTCAGAATCAGCCATTAAGGCATTCAGATCTGGCTCAAAAGCCCATGAGAGTATTTCAGGCATGGGAAGCCAAGACACTCTGGCAAAAAAAAAAAAAAAAAAAAAAAACACCTAAATGAAAGATCTCTGCAAGTGAGATCCCAGTGGAAAGAACTGGCCATCAAAGGAGGTACCTTTCTCTGAAGGGAGGAGAGAACTTCCACTTTGACTATGACATTGTCTAAATAAGATCAGAGTTGGTGAACTCAAAAGGCTTCCACAGCCTTGGCAGCTCATGACAAGAGCCTAGGGTGATTACTGATGTCATAAACAAGAGTGTCAATTTGTTAAGTCAACAACAGGAGTCACTGTGCACTTACTCCTCATGTAGGATCTCTGTCCTTAATGTGTTGTACATTGCGAATTAATGGTATAACTAGTACTCTAACACTACTTTACACTTTGTGTTTCTGTGTGGGTACAAACTGATGAAATCTTTACTTAGTATATACTAAATTGATCTTCTGTATATAAAGATAATTGAAAATTGGCCAGCTCGTGGCACACTAAGCTAATCCTCTGCCTGTGGCACCAGCAGCCCAGGGTTCTAGTCCCGGTTGGGGCACCTGATTCTGTCTTGTCTCCAGTTACTCTTTTCCAGTCAAGCTCTTTGCTGTGGCCCGGGAACTCCGTGAAGGATGGCCCAGGTCCTTGGGCCCTGCACCTGCTTGGGAGACCAGGAGGAAGCACCTGGCTCCTGGCTTTGGATAGGCACAGCGCGCTGGCCGCAACACGCTGGCTTTAGCAGCCATTTGGGTGGTGAACCAACGGAAAAAGGAAGACCTTTCTCTCTCTCTCTCTCTCTCTCTCTCTCTCTGTCTAATTATGCCTGTCAAAAAATAAATAAATAAATGAAGATAATTGAAAATTAATCTTGATGTGAATGGAATAGGAGAGGGAGTGGTCGATGGGATGGTTGTGGGTGGGAGGGATGTTATGGGGGGGATAAAAACCACTGTAATCCATAAGCTGTAATTTGGAAATTTACATTTGTTAAATAAAATTTTTTTAAAAGCACAACTAAAAAAAGAATTATTTTATTTATTTTGAAAGGCAGAGGAGTTACAGAGAGCGGTAGAGCCAGAGAGAAAGAGGTGTTCCATTCCTCTGGTTCACTCCCCAAATGACCGCAACAGCCAGAGCTGAGTTGATCCGAAACCAGGAGATTCTTCCGGCTCTCCCACATGGGTGCAGGGACCCAAGGAGTTGGGCCATCCTACTGCTTTCCCAGGTCATAGCAGAGAGCTGGATCAGAAGAGGAGCAGCCGGGACTAGAACCAGCATTCATATGGGATAGCAGCGCTGCAGGCTGCATTAACACACTACACCACAGCACTGGCCCCCCAGCCGCTCCACTTCTGATCCAGCTCTCTGCTATGGTCTGGAAAAGCAGTGGAAGATGACCCAAGTCCTTGGGCCCTGCATCTGCATGGGAGACCCAGAAAAAACTCATGGCTCTTGCTTGGCTTTGGATCGGCACAGCTCCAGCCATGTGGCCAATTGGGGCGTGAAGCAGCAGATGGAAAACCTCTCTCTCTCTCTGTCTCTCTCTCTTTCTGTCTCTCTGACTCTGCCTCTCTGTAACTCTGCCTTTCAAATAAATAAATAAAATCTTTACAAAAAAATAGAAAGAAAGAAAGAAAGAAAGAAAGAAAGAAAGAAAGAAAGAAAGAAAGAAAGAAAGAAAGAAAGAAAGAAAGAAAGAAAGAAAGAAAGAAATGCAACCCCATAGGTCCGCTCCACAGGACCAAGAATCTGCAATGTAACAATTCTCCAGCTGATTGGCATGCACACTGTTGAAGCTGACTCCTCTAGCGCATTCCTCTGCACCTTGGAGAACCTAAAAACAGCCTACTGCAAAGGAGACTCCAAGCACTTCAAAATCAATCACTGGGTATTTTTTTTTCATTGTTTAAAAAAAGAGATTTCTTTTCAGTAAGATTTTACTATTAAAATGTCAGATCAAGGATAGTCCACATTAACTTCCCTTTCAGTGTGTACCCACATAGGAAAAAATGAAATTCACTTTTTCATGGTTTCAAATCTGACATTTCTAGCTAAAGGGGGGGAGGAGTAGTTAACTCTCTTAAAATATAAATGCATATTGCCTCCTTTTATTCTCTGTGATTTAACGAGTGCCTATTAACAGGATGAAAAGATGTGAGGCTTCTTTTTCACAACTCATCCTACATCAAGCTCAGTTTATCAGGTTAAAGCATGTTGCCCTTAGCTCAGACAGAAAAATGATGATTAAGACAGCAGCATAGGTATGTCCTGAGCCCACAGAGAACCCGCAGCGAGACTGACTGCCAGACTAGAAGCAATCATGGTCTGAGAAGCACATAAGGAGAGCACCAGGACAAGTTAGAAGTGGGCAGAAAGCAAGCTCTCTCTCCATTTCTCACAGTCACTTTACAAAAGGCTTTATTTTCCCCTTGGGATGAGAACGGGCAAAACAGGAAGAAGGCTGTTAAGAATTCCCAGGGGCACAGCAGCCCTGCTCAGCAATGAAGGTGGAAAAGAGAGAGAATATTTCAGCTACATTCAACGCGCCAAAATGGAGAAAAATACCCAAGCATGGCAGCAGAGCTGGCTGCAGAACGCCTGCAAGTCGCAGAGTTATGGGCACAGCACTGAGACAGGGAGAGGAATTTTTCATCAATCTGAATGAACATGAATTCTCAATTGTGTGACTAGCACTCAGGGATTTTTCTGCACACCGCAAAATTGTTTGCCATTTTTCAGCCTATTAGACAATAAGTGCAAGATAACCCTTCCCTTCCACATTTAAAAAACAAAAGTGTTTCAAACTGTCATTACCATCTGCTTCAATAACATATAGAATTTCAGTTGGGATCTCTACCTACAAGGGGCTCATTTCCATTTACACATGCAAAAGCACTGAAAAAGTTGATGCGGGGCAGCGTTGTGGTGAACTGAGATGCTGGTATCCCACGTGGGTGCCGGTTCCAGTCCCAGCTACTCCACTTCTGATCCAGTTCCCTGCTAATGTGTCTGAGAAAAGCAGCAGAGGACATCCCGAGTCCTTGGGCCTGTTCACCCGTATGGAGACCTGGCTCCTGGCTTCAGTCTGGCCCAGCCCTGGCCATTGCAGCCATCTGGAGAGTGAACCAACAAATGGAAGACCCCTCTCCCTTTCTCTCCTTCTCTCTCTGTAATTTGGACTTTCAAATAAACAAATAAGTTTTTAAGTTGATGGAAAATGGGATTAATTGTTTATTGAAGATTTCCTTGCGTATTATTATCTTGTCTGTTCCCAAAATAGAGGCGAGGCATTTTATAATAGTAAAACATAAAAAGAATAAAATAATGGCACTGAAGTAAGGGGGGGGGGGCTGGTATCTCTGCATGTAAGCTAGAACTTTTTTTGTTATTGTGCATTACATATAGTTTTGAGCTTCCTGGTAGGCAAGAGAAAAATAGAAAACCCAATATTCTAATGATCAATTAAGATAACCACATATGTTCTTCAAGAATTAAAATTGAAAAAGAATCTATTTATAAAAGACTTTATGCAAGGGGCATTCAACAACATAATAAGCAATAGCTTCAGCTAAAAATAGTGAAAATTATAAAGTATTATTTACATTTACAATCCTTGTTCTGATCTTCAAGAAATGAGAAAGGGAATGACTAACATGCAATTTATAAAAGACACTTCTTGAGAAGCAGTCAGCAAAGTAAGGTATGTAAAATTTGAAAATCTAATGTTATGCAGTGGTTGATAATGATCCTTTAGAAAATCTTTTTAAATATTAATTCCCCCATCTGGCTTTTTGGCAGGTGTGGATAAAGGAAAATTTTAGGATGTGGTTTCTGGTGAGCACCTGTTAGCCTGTGTAATTAATGAAAAAATATTCTGATATTTTGGACATGGGGCAAGCAGGTAGCCAACTAAATGCACTGCTGGAAAAGCTGATACTCCTTGGTTGTATCTGGGAGAGCACACTACTGGATAGAATATGTAGTTTCCAGTCTCAGATGAGCCCTATAATGTATTCTGTTTGTATTTTAAAATATTTATTTATTTATTTATTTATAATAAGGAATTTATTTGAATGAGAGAGAGAGAGATCATTCTTCCATCCACTGTTTCACTCCCAATGCCCACAACAACTAGGGCTGGGCAGCTCAAAGCCAGGAGCCAGAAACTCTGTCTGGGTCTCCCACAAGGGTGGCAGGGGCCCAAGGACTTGGGTCATAATCCAGTGCCTTCTACAGTATATACAGATCATGGAGCTGGATCAAAGCAGAGCAGTCAGGCTCTTTCCCAGATGTAATGATATCACCACCCTGAGAACATCATCTCTGCCATGGTGTCTTCTGGCATCTTCAACAATCTCACTTCATCAGTTATCTTCAAATTTCCTCTTTCTGCTCATCCTTTTGCCCCAGTCTTTATACCTGCCTAAGACTTTCTCATCCTAGAGAATTTTATTCATTCAGAAGTACATCTTTCTCTAGCTACATATCATATCTCCCTCCCTCCTTTCTCAGTCTTTAGGAACAATGCTGCATACTAATATTCACAACTCCCTCCTGGCCTCTGCCCTTCTTGTGCATTTAGAAATTGGAGCAGTAGAAGCTCAGAGAAAGTAGAAACTATTTGCTATGATCTGAATATTCTCCAAAATTAATGTTACAAATTAATTCCCACTGTGTTTCTAAAAAGAGGTGATACCTTTTGGAAAGTGCTGCTCTCATAAATGGAGTTAAGCTTGTAGAAAGGCTAGAGGGAACTGGGGTAGGCCCTTTTTGCCCACCCATTATTTGTGCCATGTAGACACTGTAACAAGGCACCATCTTCAAAGCAGAGAGAGCTTACTAGACCCCAAACCTGACAATCTAGAGCTTTGATCTTGAACTACAAGTTTCTAAAACAGTGGAAATAAATTTCTGGTGTTAATAAATTACCTGGTCTTGGGTGTTCTGTTACAGCACCACCTACAGACTAGACGTTACCAATACAGAACACCGTCTCTGTAGTCTCTTCTCCCTTTCATTGCTCTCTTCTCCTCTTGGAACTCTCTTCCTTGACACCTGGTTCTTTCCTTGTCTTTCCTCTTTGCATTTCTACTGTTATGATTGTCGTTTCTTCTTTCCATCTCTGGGTCCTTTCTCATTTTTCCTTTTTTGTAAATTTTTTCATTTGACCTTCTTTTCTTATCATGCTATATCCTGCTTGTTGGCAATCTCACCAACACTTCCAGTTTTAACCACAGCTATTTGCTGAGAAATCTCAAAATACCTCCTTTCCCAGATATTTGTCCTATAAAATCTCTCAATTTCATTGTCCCATTGATACTTCAATCAATCTAAGAGTCTTTGTCCCCTAATTTATGCTTCCTTTTTTATTCTCTGTTTATTGCTATAGAGTACAAACCTGGAAGCCATTCTAGACTTTTTTCTCTTTAGTCCTCACAGCAAACTAATCATTAAATCCTAGTCTCTCTTCTACTTGATTGTCAAATCAGTTCTTTCCTTTACCTTTCAACTGACACTTCCTATAGTCAAGTTATCCTCTCACCAAACTTATAATTATTTAATTAATAATCAAGTTGATTGTTTGATTAAATTGATATTTCTCCATTATTTTCCCCAAAGATTAGTGGCCTCCGGGCTTTCGTGTGCCCCTTCCAACATAGAAATTGGAATATGTTTCCTCCACACTTAAATTATTCTCTAGCTCTGCGTGTTTATGATATAGAACCCACATTTCTTGACTTGGAGCAGGCATGCTGTGCAAAAATTAAGACACCATTTAGGACGCCCACATCTCATGTGTGAGTGTCTGAGTTAGAGTCCTGGATTTGTTTCTGCGTACAGTTTCCTGCCAATGTGACCCAAAAATGAAGCTGTTGGGTCAAACATCATTCTTCTATAGAACATTGTCACTATTCACTAAATACCAATTAATATCTTAGAAAATTAGTTTTATGAGTTTAACCAATTTAAGATAAGAAATCAAATATTTGACAATCTAGGACCATTTTGGATAAGAATAATTGCCTTTATTCAGGCAGCAGGATCACCACTATCTCCTGACAAATATAATAATATATATTCATGAATATTTTGTATATTCAAAAGTCTCTATTAAATTTAACACTCTTTAAAAGAAGTTAAGAAACTATATAATACAGTTTGTAAAGATCACTGTATAAAATTATTTTCATTATGAAAGATTAGAGTGTATTTATTTATTTATTTGAGAGGCAGAAAAACAGAAAGGGAGAGAAAGGAAAAGAAAATAAGTGTTCTCATCTGCTGGGTCACTCCCCACCTGCCCACAACAGGCAGGAGTGGGCCAGACGGAAGCTGGGATCTTGGACTGCATTCCAGATCTCTCAGGTAGGTGGCTGAGACACCATTATTTGAGCCATTACTTGCTGCTTCCCAGCAAGTGTGCTGTGGGGTAGGCATTAGCAGGAAACTGGAATCAGAAATTGAAAGAGAACTCAAACCCAGGAACTTCAATATGGGGTGTGGATGTCCCAAGCAATGACTTAACCACTGTGCCATATGCATACCCCAAAACATTGGTGTTTAAATAGGTCATTTCTCAAGTATGAAGTAAATAAATAGATCATTTAGAAAATCAAGAATATAGGATTATGGGTAAGTAAGATTTTACTTGAGGTGAACACTTTTTAATCACAAAGTAAATACCTCATGACTATCCTTGGCATTTCTTTTCGGTTAAAGTTCAATCAAATTGAATTTATTAAATCCATGATTGAACTATTTAAACCAAAAAAAAAAATCATGTGTTTGAAACTTACTTGTCACACACCTGTTAATTATAGCCAAAATTCTCCTGGTGATCCTGGATTACATAAATGAAAATATCTTCAACTCCTCTATTATTGTCTCTAAGTCAAATAGTCTCATGAAGTACTCCTTTGGAGCATTTTTCATGCTTCCAAATTATTTTAACACCTAAAGTTTTACAGTAAGCAACATTTTTAAAGTAGATTTTTCCAGTTCCCACCCAATAGATCTAGTCTGCACAATTCAGTAAGAATTCACTTTATTTTAATTATCTTTGAATCATGTCAAGATCTTCTTGGAGATGAGTAGGAGCAGGCATTTGGTACAGCTTTTAAATAGCTACCTGGGATGTCCTCATCTTATATCAGAGTTCCTGGTTCAAGTTCCTGGATCCTTTGCTCCTGATCTTGATAATGCATACTCTGGGAGACAGCAGATGACAACTAAAGTACTTGGGTACCTGCCACACACATGGGAGATCTTGAATGATCCAGCCCAGGGTATTGCAGGCATCCAGGGAGTGAACTAGCAGATAGAAGACCTGTCTCTTTCTCTTCTGTCTTTATTTAGAAAAAAATAGGAATGAAAAGAAAAGAAAAAGCTGACAAACATGGAAGTATACCCCCATGTTTATAACAGCTCAACTCACTAAGATATGGAATCAAAGTAGATGTCCATAAACTGATAACTGGATAAAGAAAAAATTGTGGGGCCGGTGCCATGCTCAATAGGCTAATCCTCTGCCTGTGGCGCTAGCACACCAGGTTCTAGCCCTGGTCGGGGCGCCAGATTCTGTCCCCATTGCCCCTCTTCCAGTCCAGTTCTCTGCTGTGGCCTGGGAGTGCAGTGGAGCATTGCCCAAGTGCTTGGGCCCTGCACCTGCATGGGAGACCAGGAGAAGCACCTGGCTCCTGGCTTCAGATCAGCGGGATGCACCAGATGCAGCGCTCCAGCCACAGCGGCCATTGGAGGGTGAACCAACAGCAAAGGAAGACCTTTCTCTCTGTCTCTCTCTCCCACTGTCCACTCTGCCTGTCAAAAAAAAAATTGTGGGATATATGCCATATATATGTGTATATGTATATATATATATATATATATATATATATGTATCTGTATATATGTATCTATATATCTGTATGCATATATATATGTATATATATATACATGCAGAGTTCCATCATATATATATGATGGAACTCTATTCAGCTGTAAAAAAAGTGTGAAATCTTGTCTTTCACAACAAAATGGAGCAACTGGTAATCATTATGCTTAGTAAAATCAGACAGTCTCAAAACAACAAACATCATATGTTTTCCCTGATTTGTAGTAATATATATAGTACCAAAAAATGTTATGTATATGAGCGAAATAGACATTTTGAGATTTGATTATTTATAGCCTTTGTCTATAGTCTTGATGAACTGCAGTTTTTCTGCTTACCATTTACTGAACTCTATTTAGTCAAGCATTAAGCTTGTGATTATAAAGTAAATTGAAAGTGTGTCATTGTAAAAATTGAAAGAAAAATAAGAAAAGAAGGAGAAGGGAAGAAGGAAGTGAGAAAGGGAGTGAGGGAAGATAGGTTGGGAAGTATCATTATGCTGCTAAAACTGTATATATGAAATTTGTTCCCTTTATATAAATTTAAAAAGTAAAAATAAATAAATAAAATCATCTTAGACATCTCTTTCTTAAACACAAAACCCATTTGAACATGCTTCTACATTTGCCAGCACTTGTCACTTATGTCCACAATGCTCATGGAATCACAGACTATATATCAGAACTCACTCTGTCTTTGATATTGGTTCCTAGCTCACAGTCTCCATTTCAGCTAAGCATTCCTGATTATTTTTCCTGCCATGGGGACACTTTCAATGTACCATCTAATTTTCACAACTGCCTTGTTCCCAAACAAAACACTAAGCAAAATTCCCTTTTCTCTAGGTAATTACACCATCACTATTATCATTCCATGTTTCCGAAGCATCGATTAAAAATTCATGTTTCTAAATGTCTATACATCACTAGATAGCAATGGATTAGTTTTTACTTATGTTTACATGTGTTCAAATTGCACATGTGTAAGCTAGTAACTGATACTAAATCTTCAGATTTCTAATATACATATTTTATGCATTAAATCTTCAAGCAAAGTTGAACATCTGCTTGGATAGCTTTTGATTTAATCATCTGATAGTTATTTCTAAACGTACAAGGTGATATAAAAGGCAAAGGGAAGCATGTTGTCAAGTAAATTCATACCATGCTGAGTGATCACCAGAATTATTCAGGAGGTGGTCTGCTGATGAGGGAGTATGGGACTTTGCACTTGACCCTATTTTTCAGTTCTTAATGCATATTATTCAGTCCTAATGATATAAAACTGGTATATTAAGTCAAATTAATAAAAATTCCAGGGCCAGGAAGTGTACCATAGTGGGTTGAGCTGTTGCCTGTGATGCTGGCATCCTTAATGACCACAGGTTTGTGTCTTGGCTGCTCCACTTCTGATCCAGCTCTCTGTTGATGAAGCTGGGAAAGCAGCAGAGGATGGCCCAGGTCAAAGGCCCCTGCTACCCATGTGAGAGACCAAGATGGATTTTCTGACTTCTGGCTTTCTGGCCCAGCCCCAGTATTGCAGCCATCTGAGGAGTGAAGCAGCAGATGTAAGATCTCTCATTCTGTGAGTGTGTGTATGTGTATGTATGTGACCCTCTCTCTTTTTCAAATAAATACATCTTTAAAACAAAATAAGATAAAAAACCCTAGAACTTACTTATATGTCATAAAGGCAAATTTAAGTTAATCATTTTACTATTAAAAGAAACAAGTTAAAATCTTATTGTTGGCTTTAATAACACCAGCAATAATAACAATATTAATACTTGCCAAGAAATAAATGGAAAGAAGCTTGCTATAACACTAAAACATAACTTTTAAAAGACTTTGGCACATTATTTGATCCAAGAGGTATTTGAGTCAGCTATGATGGTGAAGGACTAAAAATTGAAATATACAAGTGAAGGAATTGGTGAGATACAGCAGAAAGAGGACAAGAGTCATTGATGACAAATATCACAAAGAAGGGGAGTTTGGATTGTTTTAGTTGAAGCCCAGTAGTTGAAGAATTGGTTGAAAATTGAGGGAGTCAGAAAAACTAAGAGTCAGGTGAAATCCCGTTTTGAATGTAACTGCTATGGTCTCCCTGCTCCCTAGAAACTCTCATCAGAATTGTAAAACACAGGGCATGAGCAAGGATGTGATAGTAGTGTTTTAAGCATCCTTAATTGGATGACCTAAATAGTCTTACAACATACTCCCATTTTTTAATATGTAATAAAATAGAGCAATTCATTAAAGTAGCTTCCTGTGAAATGGGTTACAATCAAGTGAATCAGATACAAAGAAAGTATTGGTGCAAAGATAGGAAATATTTAGTAGAGATATTTAGTAGAGAATATGTAACTGCCAAAGTCCTAGTAAGCTTATGTGTTTATGTCTTATGAAGATTTTGCTCTGATGCTATTAGACTTTTAAATTAAGTTTCATGTTAAACAAAATAAGGTTTATAAAAAGAAAGGGACCAGATTCTGAAAAGAACTCAAAACGTCCAATGCAGATAATATGAAAGCAAATGTCAAGGGAGAACTGCACCACAATGAAAAGCTAACTGTAAACAAAAAGACCACCTTTGTATGAATATGTTTGAAACAAAATGAGAATCATTAAACCCTTTATCTTATTGATATTCACTTGACTAAGAGAGGCTTAAATGAAAATAACAACCAAAAAAATCTTTTTGAAGATACAGACCCAAAGAATATTCTTTACTGTACCTGTTCAATGCTTCGAATTTTAATCAATCAGAATTATTTTAAAGTATTGTGTTCTATATCCTCTTTAAATGATGAACTCATGATGAGGAATCTGAATTGTATCAGAAGACTAGAATTTACTGTCCTTGGCCCAGAAACTCTTCTCAGAAGTAGGCTATTTTTGTGCTCTATGCTTAGCATATTTAAAGATACACATTCCAGGTGAGTCGCTTGTTCCAAAGTGCACTTGAATTTTGTTTGCAGATGAGACTCTATTTCTTCAGTGCCTCCCTTCCCCCTTTGACAAGTCTATCTCAATACTCCCGTCAGGAACCAATCATGAACAATTTCTGAAAAGTCGACAGTTGATAATTTCATAAGCACTGATTCTCTTTTATGTCAGGTAAACTGCCAGTTGTGACTAGAGAACAAATATAGCACAAATATTGTAACACAAAATTGAAAAGAATGTAAAAGAATACAACAAAATTCTAAGTTGTTTAAAAAAAACCAGAAAATATCTCTCTTCCACATAAAATAAAATCATATAGGAATATTTAAATAATTGGGGCAAAGAATAGATACCTCATATAAGATCTTAAAGTCATGAAAATTATCTACAACAATGTCTAGTGACTTAGTCTTATTGATAGTAATCATACCACGCTAAGTTCTAATAAAAAATATGATGATAAATTGACTATGGAATGATGGATTTGGAAGGGACAGGTGAAGGTCATTGGAGGTCCTAGAATTTCCTATCTCCAAATTGCCGCTATGCAGACAAACTGGTTTCCTTCATGAGTAGTGCCCAGATGGCAAAGACAACATTGATATGTGGCCTTAGCTGCTAGTTGACAGGGACCTGTCACCAGTAGGTGACCCCATCAGTCTGAAGGCAGAAAAATTACTAAATGAGCCAAGAAAGTGCCTATAGGCCAGTATACCATAGGTCCCCAAGAAGCAAGAAGGCAAAGCCTCAGGAAAAATGAATTTTTAGTTGGAGTTTACACAATGCAGTTTGCACAAAAATTCTTTGCAGATAGAAGAAAATAAAAACAATCTAGTTCTCACAGATGTTATGTCTAATAAGACAAGTTTCTAATTCCCTTTGGGAAGAGACATTTATATCACATATGAAAGGCACAGTGAGTGGTGGAATCTCTTAGCAATGAAATAAACACTGAAATTAATGATAACACTATTCTATGTATGCAATCCAGTCTAGAATCAATGTCTACAATTGTATGAAGATATTTTCTCTGCCATACAACATTAGTCAGAGGGTAATAACGAAATAAAGTAATGTAAACTAACACATGAGTGAAATAATCATTCCTTCCTCAACAAAATTAACAAACACAAGTCTAATTAATTTTACAAAAATATAATTCTAGTTGTTAGACAGAAACCCCTAGTAGAAGTTATTTTTTGCAAAGTGGTACAATTAAAAAAAATTTGAGGTTGAGGGATCATTTTTACACTTCTATCCTCCCCAAAAATAAAATAAACATGTAATAAAATATAGAAAATAAAACTACTGTATAAAAATGATGAAGTATTATTTCTTCCTAAATAAAAACTTTACCATTTAGATATCAATAATCAATTGCCTAGCTCAATAGATAGAGAATTATTAAATATTTACATAAATTGCAGTCAATCTATACTTTATTATTCCTTTTGCAGACCTCTCCATTGTTGTTATTTGAAACATTTTGAACTTGTATTTTCAGGATGTTCCATCTAAGACTAGACACCAGAATATAGGGTGAACACTAAGCATTAAATGTAAGGAGTTAACTTCTGAACTTAAATCTGTGCCTTATAAAAGAAATGAAGTTTTGTTCACAGAGGCAGGAATGGAGTTTTGGTAAGAGAGGTAGGCAGATCGTCATTAAAACTCAAGATTTAGAAACATGACTCAGGTTTTAGAAGTCTTAATAGTGCAGCAAAAAGAGTTTTTTTTTCCCCAAAAGCAAAATCTGAAATTATAATGTATGATTCTACATTGTTTTTGGTTATTCTGAAAATTCTGACCTCTTTATCAATTAAAGTATCTGTTTTCACTAACAATAACCATAGAACCACTTCGGTAAAAATATTTGTTAATTTTCACAAACAGACCTCACACCAGTAACTGAAAATTGTGCAAATATTAAAAGAATATGGAACCATGCCTATGGCCTTTTCTTTAATACTTTGATTTTATGAAATTTTAATGCAGAAATACCCTCAAGATTCTCTTCCATATGCACAAATACATGTGAATTGCCCCAGACCTTAATTTATAACCAGGACCCAGTGTCTTCATAAACCTACTGCGAGACTTGAGAGCAGATGAGCTCAAAAATCTCATTCTACCTAAAAATCTAAACTGGCCAAGGAGAAGAGAATAAGGGAACTCTTTAAGATATTATTTGAGGATTCACTTTTATATATCTCAAGAAAAAAAAAAACTCAAAGCTATTAACCTCAGGTAAATCTATCTCATTTTTAAAAGTCGTTTTAAACCTAACCTCTGCTACCCTTTTATTTATAATTGGTCTTACTTTAACTCCTAATGAGCAACATCATTGTATTAGAAGGAAAAGACTAGAAACCAAAACTCAGATCCAAGAGATCATCATTGCTATTCCTCATAAGACAGATAGATAATTATCTGTGGTTGGTAGGGGGATTCTGGATAATTTTAACAATTCAAGTAAGGAAAAAAATAGTTTAAGTCATTTACCTGTCTTTTGTATCTAAGGTGCCTCAGAATTAAGAGCCTGTGTCTGATACACTGAAGGAGATGAGTACCTTACTCATACATCCACAGGGAAGTTGAGGATGTGTAAGAAGGGGTAGAAAAGGACAAAGAAACACCTTTAGCTGTTCAAGACCAATTCAAACGTTCAAGTCCAGTTGATGTGGCCCTGCCTTCTTTTTGCTGATTACTCACACTGGATTGACCTATTAACCTTGGAAAATCATACTCAGTCACTGAAGGGTATTATAACCCCTCCGCCAAATGAACCGTTCAAACTGAAACTCAAAATATGGGGTTAACAATAGCATATGTCTCAAATCCACAGCTGGACACTTTGCATGGAGAATTGGATATCGTTTCTGCTCTGTCCCCAGAAACTCCATGGGATACAGTTTCCCTGCACTGTCACTGTAAGGGAATCAAGGCCAAAAGGCAATGCCTGGATGTGCGTGTTCTGAGGTGAAGTGTGTTTCTCAGAGTGCTAGAGATAGACAGGGACTGTGCTACAATCCCAAGAGCACATCATGCAACGCCCTGGCTTTCTTGATACATTTCCTTCCCAGATGCAATGCCTACCTTCCGTGTGGACTGCAGAGACATAGGTCCAATTGTAACGCTTGACTATATCAAGCATCGCCCTCGCCTGCAAAGTGTCGGAAGGGACAACTCTCAGGAAGTATTTGTACAAAGTTTTGTCACTCAGGTCGATGCTGGTGGCGGAATAGGCGATCTGGGGGATGTCAAAGAGCTGGAGCAAGTTCTGCACTTGAATGGCCACGGAGCTGGAGCCCGGGCCTATCACACCCGCAATGGGCTTCTTAGTTCTGCCTGGGGGGAGGGACTGGCCTTCAGGCAGGCACCGGTTGAGGCCATCCTTCTCGTCCCGAATGGAAATCAGAGAGTCTCGGATGAACTCGATGCTCTGTTCCAGAGCCACAGAGGAGTGCCAGCAGGAGTCCCGGATCTCACTGCCCAGGGTGATGTTGGGCAGGAGCACCGGGTCCGCATTGATCTTATCCAGCGTGTGGAACATGGCCTCCACCCTCTGGATGCCATACTGCTCCCTGATCTCCCCACACTTTCTCTCTGGCACCTTCTCCGCCGGAGGTTGGTGGTGCACGGAGAAGAGCGCCCCAATGATGACATCCCCGTCCATTCTGGCCACCGAGCGCTGAGACGAGGCTCCCGCCAGCAGCACTCTCCCGCCGGGGTGTCTGGGGAGAAGGGACATCTCCAAAAAGATCGCTGGGAAGAAAACCAAGAGAAGCCTGACCATGGTGCTGGAGACGCGGTCCGCCGCCCGCCAGCCGCGTTCCCACGCTGGTCCCGTGCGCACACCTAGCAGCGCGATGCTGCCGCTCCCGGCTCGGTCGCTCAGGCTAGCGCGATTTGTCCAAAGCCTTGGCCACCTCCACCACCGCCTCCTTCCTTCCGTCTGCCGCCACCTCCTCCCGATCCTCCACCGCAGCCTCCACGCCCCGGGGGCGTTTTGAGGAGAGTCAGAGTTCCCGTTCTTCACAGGTGCATAAAGGTAAATTGATCAAGGGTACAAAGACAACGTTCTGTTGGCAGCTGAGAGCTGGATGCTGCCGGAAAAAAGGGGAGGGGAAGAAAATCAGAGCCCCAGCATCAGAGGACCTGGGTAAGAACAGTGGGGTCAATGATGTTAATAGTTGCCCCATCCATTCTATTACAGCCCATTCTGGTTTGGGCCCCAGGGCCAGCCTGAGATGCAGCTCTGGTCAATGAGGAAGGCGTGCGCTCCTGGGTCCCTGGCGGCCAGAGCCCTGCCGACCTGTCCCCTCCTCCAGCCTCCATTCTTTTCTCCATCCCCAAATACTCACCATACTTTCTGACTGTGGGGGTAGGGGAAGGAAAAAGGGGGCGGAGGAAGGGAGAAAAGAGGAGGGGAGGAGCTAGGTCCTCAAACCTAAGAGAACTTTCCGGATTTGAAGAAATCAACTTTTTCCCAGAAGAAAATTTAGAAACTCATCTTAAAGATGCAAGCGCCACTTTAAAACGTACATAAACAAGCGGGCACATCTTCTGTTTTAATTTTGAGGTCTTGGAGAGACCCTGATCCACAATACCAGCAGTAAATATAAATTTACCAGCTTGAAGAAATCCCATATTAGTTACTAAGGCAACGCCTGGCCAAGTCTCCTCTCGTTGGAGTTTCTTATGTTCCCCACCATAAGAAATCGGGCTTACTGTGCATATTCGGGTGGACAGGTGCAGACAGCGGTACCTGTTTCCCCAGATGGGAGAGGGGGTGGAGGGCTCCTGCCCCTGCCTATCCTGGGACCTTTTGACTTTGAATGGTTGCTAAAAAGGGAACGGAGCGGGGCTTCGGGTCGCTCCTGCAGAAGCCCGCGTTCAGTACCCTGGACAGTGCTCGGTCCAGTGTGAGACCTACCCGCTGGGCCTGCCTGGGACGCTTTGTCCAGTAAATTGCAATTCCTTGACACCCCCCCTCCCCGTCCTTGGCTCTTTCAGCCTCCCTCCTTCGCGTTTTTCACACCCGCGGGCGCGCGCGCGCACAGACACACAGACACACACACACACACCCCTCCTTCCCGCCCCTCCCCTCGCCTCCCCACCACCCCTGCACCCTCAGTCTCCGCGCCTCGCAGCTCTTCTGCAGGTACACATTCACACCCCACCTCTTCTGGGGCAGAGGCGCTAAATCTCAGCAGCCTGCAGGCTGAAGTTGGCTCCCTCTCCTGTTCCTCCTCGGATCCCTTTCTCAGGCTGAGCGTTGGACTAGGAAGCGGCTAAGGTAGCACACCGGGAGTGTGAGAGTGCAGATCAGGTTAAGAAAGAGGGCAGACAGCCCAGATACCCCCACGGGTCGTAGTGCTTCCCCGGGGGCGGAAGACTAAAGGAAATAGGCGAGGATGCGCCTGGGAGCTGCGGGGGGAAATGCCATAGATTGAGACTTTGCCGCTGTGGGTGGGATTCAGGGCAGGGAGGTCCACTCACCTGACTCTGGAAGATGTGGACTTGAGACTTACCTGGTTGGGGTTGACAGTGCTGTTGGTCCCCGGGGCCAGAGGACGGCGGCGGCGCTTGGTTCACGGACGCCTCAGCTCTAATCCAGGCGGTGAAAGGATGCGATCTGGGCTGTACACTAGTGCCCTCTTTCTTCAGCACTGTTTTACCGCAAGGGAAAAAGGAAGAGGGGGGAAGGGAGGAAAAAAAAAAAAACAGGTCACCCAAGGCTTGTCTATCATCTCATGCATAAAAACCAGTCGTTTGATAGAGGAGGAAGCTGAGAAAACTGGGGAGAAGTGGGGATTACTAATTCCATTACTCCTGGAGGGGTCTTAAAGAAACTGTCAGATATATGAACAGTCAGATGTAAGCTAAAGGAGTAGGGAGCTTCTTACGCTGATTTTGGGTGGATGTATTTGTATGCATCTTGGACACTTAAATATATTTTCTCTCTCTGGAAGTAAGGTCCCTACCAAGAAAGGCAGAGTGCCAATGCATGTGCATTACATCTAGAGGTAGGTTGCTTGCACAGGTCTCAAAGGGAAGGGGAAGAGGCGGTGTGGGGTGAGAACAGTGGAAGGAAGGACATGCCTGTCATGAATCCAGACAAACCAAAGGAAGAGAAGGTGAACAGTAGTTTCATTTTCCAGGTCAAGATGTAACTAAACTGAGAATGAGAGTCAGGCCACATGAAAACACTGGAGTGAAAAACACCTATCTACATTCCTCCCAGGCTGCCACCACCCTCCCCACAGGTCGATGGGTGTTGCTTCTTAGCGTGTCAAAAGTGGAAGTTAAATCACATTCCTTTGGGAACATGTTGGCTGAGCAGAATGTGTCCTGGCTTTTCCAAACGGGAAAGACAAGTGACAGTTGCCTTTCCACTCTTGTTCAAAGGTTTCTATTTGTGTCATCCACAGAGCAGAGGGATTGGCTCATGTGGGCCTCTTTGTAATTGCCTTCTCATGTCATTGTTACACTATGGGATTATGCCATGTAAGGCTGGAGGGGACAAATCACATGAAGTAGTTCAAATTCTCTTCTATGTGTTCCATGAAAAGAAACAACGCCCCCAGTCAGGAACAGAAGAACTTTCTCATTCTGGCCCTGGTCTTCTTTCTCAAGCATCAAATTTTTCTTATTGGGCAATCTATAGACAATAGATTTTTTTTCCTTTTTCCACCAATAATACACTGAACCAGGTGCACACTTTTTAAATTGAAAGATATCAGTTCTGGAAGTAGTTACATGCTTACTCACCAAAAATGGGAAGAGTTAAGTTTCTGCCCATACGGGCTAATATGATTCTGTGCCTGTGTCTGTTGGGTGAAGGGCTGAGGGTATTCACAGTTTCCCATAGTATCTCACTCCTCTAGTAACTACTTAAGTTCAGTTGTAGATAAAGTAGATAAAGCCATCATAGTATTAAGATCCCTGAAGATGATTTTCCTGGAATATTTTCTAGATATAGTAAATGTGCCATTATTTCTGTGCATAAATAAACCATTAATTATGATATTAGAGAAAGTAATGTCTGTGAAGTCCATATTTATCTGTAATATATACTCCTCAAAACTGAATGTTTTTATTAAATTTCTTATTTATTTATTTATCTGCATTTTTACTTGAAAGCAGAGAGAGAGAGATGGAGATACATAGAGACACAGATAGATCTTCCATCCACTGGTTCACTCCTCAAATTCCTGTGAAAGCTGGGACTGGGCCACACCAAAACCAGAAGCCTAGAACTCCGTCTAGGTCCCCTTTGTGCATGGTAGCAACCCAAGTACTTGAAAAATCACATGCTGCCACCAAGGGTGTACATTAACAGGAAACTGGAACCAGGAGCAGAGCCAGGACTCAAACTCAGGCACTCTGTATGGAATGATAGTGTTCCAGTTGACATCTCAAACACTGGGGCAAATGTCCAAGTGAAAGCTATTTGAATACTTTAATATTTCACATTGCCATGGTTTAAAAAAGACTCAGATAATGAAGAAATAATTAAATGTTCAGATGTATTATTTTTCAAGTTCATTTTACAGTCCAAGAACAAAATACACATTTAGGCCATCTGAAATAATTTTAATGAAGATAAACTTGAGTATCATAACAATACATAGTTTATGCTAGAGGGGTTAAAGAAAAATTTTAATTTCAAATGTAACAATATAAAATTATAAACTAAATTTACAAATAATTACTTTACACTGAATTTTAGATGACATGGGATCAAAAAAAGGAAAAATAGAACGCATTAACACAAAAGGAGATAAGCTCTCACAAACATACTTTTTTTTAAAAAAAATAAAGGTTTTATCAAAGGAGACAGAGCATGATACATGTATAGTTATATAAGGTATGATTCTATCAGTAAGATTGAAGAGAATTACTGAAAGGATGGATTACATACAAAGACATTTCAATGTACTATGAGTTGAAAAAATATTAAAGGTGCATGAATCCAGAAGTACTGTAAATATTTATTTATTTGTTCAGTACTGATAGGATAGTAAACTATAATAAGAATGTGATTTGTAATATTGTAATAAGCGTCAACAATATTTTAGATTAAGAAATATATTTAGTGCAAAATACAATGGCAATTCAGCAGAGGAAATTCTGACATGCGAGGATTATCTCAACACAATGATTTAATGTGTATAACAATCAGGACAATAGAACGCTCATCATCTATAGAAGGTAATACAGCAAATGCATCCACAAACTACACTGTAATCACGTGATTCCTTGAGAATGTGTGCACAGTTCTCATTGTTTTCCATCATAAAAGGTATCAGATAGAGAAAAGTATAGGTTATAAATGAGCAAAAGGACATTCAGTTTTCCATGTGAAACCAGCTCAAAATTCAAACAGTTCAATATGCAAGACTAAAAGTAAGAAAGAATAAGGTAAGAGAAAGAAATGAGTGAGTTAAACATGTATTCCAAATTACAGTATAACCTAGTAAGTCTTTTTAAAAGCAAAATTTACACAGTCACTGGAATATGGAAGCAAAGTATACACAAGAGAGAATAAACTCATTACTAAAGAGGTAGTACTGACTGAAAACAGAAATGGAATCAAAGAAGAACTTTGTAGGAAATTGATTTTCAGAAAATTGACATGTAGTGTATTACTAAGGGAATATAATGGATGTTCAAGGTAGATCACGGTCGTGTAGAGTGAATATCATGCTTGTCCATAAACTACTATGCTCCATGAACAATTGATTGAATCCATTATTACTTGTCTTACATTCTTACACTTAATTCATGGATTCAGCAGGATACTTCAAACTCCAGTGAGAATTTTCAGTTCATTTATCAAATTTGATAATCTACATAGTCTAAATCAAGAGGGAAATTGTCATATTTTCATTGGACTTGGTGCTCTGAACCAATATCAATAAAAGTTATAAAATGAAACCTCTTCCTTTTAGAAACTTAAAATATTTTTATAAAACTTGGCTGATTCCAAAGCAAACCAACCATATTTCAAAGATAATACCTAAAAGCAAATATACTATGTATTTAATCGTGTGATTGGCCTTAGTAGTTAGACTATAACCATATATAGGACTAGATATAGAGAAAGAAACAAAGACATCAATTTCTAATCAGTTGGAAATCACCAGGGACCTACTGTGGACTCCTGCAAATGGACTGGGAACATACATTTGACCACATACTGTTCTGCCACAATTGTCCAAACACTTATTTTTAAAGTATTAAAGTAGAAGTGAGGAGATAAAGCAAGCCCAATTGCTCCTAAAGTACAAAAAGAGCTATAATCATTGGTGTATTATTTCCGCTGTATCCCAATGCCTATAATAATGTCTTGTGCATAGTATGTGCACAAACATTTGTTGAATGAATGAATGAATCTGTTCTTCCTGAACACTAATATTATCATCCTTTGTTAATCTCTTCTTCTTAGAAGATAAAAGTCTGGCCGTTTACAGTCTTTTCTCAATTATCCTTCATATACTGTTGAGAGAGTAATTATTTTGCAACTATTTCTCAAGAGTAAACACTAATCTAATTAATTTTAAACCATTTAGATCGTATTTATACCACAAACTTTATTACATTTCCAAATAGTCTCCATATGTGATAAAAATTATTTTTATTACTGTCCTGTATATGTTAAACCATAAAAAATGAAACATAGGCTTTATAAAAGTAAAAAGAAAATAATAGATAAATGACAACTAATTTTTACCTAATGTAGCTCTATGATTTGAAAGTAATCTTTGGAAAACAACCATCCTTTGAGATGGGTAAAATAGTCGTAATATTGAGTTCTAAAGAAGGCAAAACTGAAACACCAAGAATCTGTGCCTTACCTGATCTTAAAGGACAAACTGGGGACAGTGTAACATCAAACTACCTTTATTCCAAATTCATAAATTGAGTGTAATAAAAAAACAAATATATGAGTTGAACTATTATTTATTTTCATTTTTCCTTAAGCTTTGAACTGATGCTCTCTTCTCTGAAAACACTTGGGTAATAAAGAAAATGAATTTGAATCCCTTTCCTTCAAGACTTTTATCTGTTGAGGGCATAAACATTACAGGTGATTGTTCTATTTGCTTAAAATAGCCATCTTTTATAACAGTTCTAATAAAGGCAGTAACCTACTTGCACAGTCTCATAGGCAACTTTTGAAAAATTAAGCAAGAAAAGTATCTAGATTTGCAGTTCTGATAAATACTTTCATTAGAAGAGGCTTGATTTTAGTACAATTTCACCTTAACAACAAATTTAATTGGTCCTGGTCAAACAGCAATACACTGTGTTCCTTCTTCATTGGGACAGAAAACATACGACATGATTGTCATTCACCCAGCACCTCACCAAAACATCGAACTACCTAAAACAAAGCTTTTTATCCTTTCAACTACAAGCCAAAAAACCTACAATGCAGCCGGCGCCGCAGCTCACTAGGCTAATCCTCCACCTGTGGCACCCGCACACCGGATTCTGTCCCGGTTGCCCCTCTTCTAGTCCAGCTCTCTGCTGTGGCCCAGGAGTGCAGTGGAGATGGCCCAAATCCTTGGGCACCCCATGGGAGACCAGGATGAGCACCTGGCTCCTGGCTTCGGATCAGCGCAGTGCCCTGGCCGCAGAGCACGAGCCGCAGCGGCCATTGGAGGGTGAACCAATGGCAAAGGAAGACCTTTCTTTCTGTCTCTCTCTCACTGTCCACTCTGCCTGTCAAAAAAAAAAAAAAAAACTACAATGCATATTAGTCATCAATAAAATAATGTCTAAGTTCAAAAATTTGGCACCCAAGTCTGTTAATTGGAGAAACAGTTCAAAGCTTTCTGAAAGTTTCCTAGGTAATTCTATATATGACCTCTATTGAAAGCCATTGATAAGGCTGGTGCCACAGCTCACTTGGCTAATCCTCTGCCTGCAGCGCTAGCATCCCGGGGTTCTAGTCCTGGCTGGGGCGCCAGATTCTGTCCTGGTTGCCCCTCTTCCAGTCCAGCTCTCTACGGTGGCTCAGGAAGGCAATGGAGGATGGCCCAAGTGCTTGGGCCCCTGCCCCAGCTAGGGAGACCAGGAGGAAGCGCCTGGTTCCCGGCTTCGGATTAGCACAGTGCACCTGCTGTGGTGGCCATTTAGGGGATGAACCAACGGAAAAGGAAGACCTTTCTCTCTGTCTCTCTCTTTCTCTCTCTCTCTCTCACTGTCTGACTCTGCCTGTCAAAAAAAAAAAAAAGAAAGAAAGCCACTGATGAAATTTCATCCCATTTCCTACTCATTCTTTCTGTAAACAAACGTATTTTCCCATGCCTCATCTCATATTTCTTTACAAAATTATACACTCATTTTTCATTTCTTATATATATATATATATATATTTGCCCTTCTTCAAAGATCACTGCAAATACAGTTCATCAATTAAAGCTTCAAGTCATGAAGAAAATCATTCAGAAAAGTTTATTGCACACTTTAAAATGAGGTGATGCAGTAAAACAACATTACTGATTTTTTAAAATTTTATATTTTACCTAATTTAATTCACAATCAATGGTCACAATATGATCACTTTCAAAAGAGTGACTTGTTCCAACTTATTCAGTTGCCTTTACTGAAAATATTTTAGAATAATTACAAAAATGTTTTCATAACTTGCATGTCTTAATTTTGGTATCACTAATCATAGCAAATAATCACACTTTTGGTGTGAATTTTATCTTCTAATAATGGGCAATCATCCTCAAAATTCTTAAATAACAAAAAAGTCATCAAGATCTTTGAAAACAAAGTACAGAATCTTTCTCACAATTGAATCTCCAGATCCTAAAATAGTCTTTAGAATTCAATAAGTACTTATTGATTAAATGGATAAATTTTGGATAAAAAATGACTTATGATTCTGAATAAATTATATTTCTTTGGCCTTGGAGCCAATTCTGGAAATTGGTTAAAAAATATTTGAGCAATTGCAACATCATTGGCTTTCTAAGGGAACAACAATATCTTGAATATAGAAATATGATTATTTGTTAATTCATCATTGCTTCTCATTACATTCATGTTTGATTTTATTTTGATGGTCATTTAAGAAAGATGTATTAAAATTTTCAAAGCACACACTATTTGGTTTATTTTATTTTTAAATAGCACGCAGAGCACATAGAGAGTTAAAAAGGCTCTTAGAAAGTTAATTCAAAATACTTTAAGTTATAAGTATAAGTATAAGGAATAATTTCATTTTCTTCTATATTCTCTCCTAAAATTTCTGTAATATGTATTAAAATATTACAATAAAGTATGAAATAAATGTCTTCTATTACTGACGATGGATCCAAAGCATCAAGATTTGCTAGGCTACATATGCTATCTTCTCCTACCATATTCATTCACTTAGATATTCAGTTATCCCTTTTATGCAGTAAGGACCCCACTGAGTCCTGCAGACACCATAGTAAACAAGATAGAGCCATTGCCTTCCTGAAATTTGCAGTCTAGAGAGAGAGACACACTGGCACACAGCCAGTATAGAATAATCAGTAAACTTCCATAATCAGGGAGATCCCCAAAGAGCTATGAGATTGTGTGGGAAGGACACCTATCTTCAGAGAAAAGACTTCCTACGAAAGAGAGACATTGAAATCAAGAGTGAGAACAAACAGAAGTTGCCTAAATGAGAAGAGAAATGGATTGGCTAACAAACTACAACAGTTCAGAAGGAAAAGAAACTTTGGTGCCTTAATATAAATATAAATATAAATATAAATATAAATATAAATATAAATATAAAGGCAATCCTGAGACTAGCAGAGGATGGAGATGGTAAGTAGGAGTTCCTTTAACAGAAAATGATGTTTTAAAGGATTTTGGAACAAGGTTAAGGAGTTTGGAGAGATGGTAGCAAACAGCCACAAAGGAGGTTGAAATTGGTGGCATAAAGATAACATCTTAATATTTGGAAAAATCAACTGACTAAATTGAAGAAAAGTTATGGGCCTGCATTATATAAAACTCAAGGAGATCAGTTGAAAAGACATCAATAAGATTTTAGTGGAAAATACAGGAGTGTCTTTGTAACCCTGAGATATGAAAACTTATCTTGAACAGGACACAAAATGCACAAAACATAAAACAGAAATCTGACAATTGGATTTCATCAAAATTCAAAACTTCTGTTCTTCAATAGATACCGACGACAAGATAAAAATGTAAGCAACAAATGGGGGAAATCTGCTATAGATATAGAGAAGAACAGGTACTTCTTCTTGAAGAATGTGATTAAAAAGTTTTTCGGGGTGCAAAAAATTTGAAAACCATACTTACTTAGAGTTTTCATAATAGACATTTTTCATGAACCTTTGGTATTTCCACAAATCTATGGTAACATGGCTAATAGCTCATTTCTAATTTTTAAAATTTTTGATTGATGTGATATTTGTACATTTTTTATATGGCAGAATGCAGGTTTTCAGCACATTTATACAGCATGAACTGACTAAAAAAAATTATCATTTTTACTTCCTTATATCTTCTTCATGTTTGGAGCCTACCAACATCACTGTTCCTGTTTACTATACAGTATATGATTTATTTATTTATTCATCCATTTTGATTTTAGTATATTTTATATTATGGTCACCACATCTTCACTATAGAACACCAGAATTTAATATACTATCTGACTATGGTTTGGTAACTATTAGGCAACCTTCTTTTTCCCTCTCCTTATACTCTTCTCAGTCTCTAGTAATCACTATTCTAATTTCAGACTGATTTTTTGGAACTTCCATGTATAAAAGATAACACAGTACTTTTCTTTCTATGTCTGAAGATAGTCCAATATTTTTACAATGGTCTAAAACCTTGAATAGTAACTTTATTTTTAAAAAAAAGATATAGAAATTGGCAAATTGCTAGTAGATACATTTTATTAAATAGTGCTCCACATGACTAATGAGTCTTCAGGAAATACAAATTAAAATCACAATAAGTTGCTACTTCACACACATGGAAATTGTAAAAATTATAAAGATTTTAAAGACAGAAAGCAAATTGTGAAAAGATTATGAACCAGAGATGTCATAAATTTCTGAAGAAAGTATTAAATGATCGAAGCAATTTGAAAAAAAACTGCTTAAAATTTTTTTTATTGTTGCACTTTTATTTTATTAATATATAGAGAACAGATTTCATGAATTTCATAGATAAAATTTGAAGAATACAAAGATTCTTTCTTCCCTCCCATCCTCCTCCTTCCTTTATTTCCTTTTACTTTCTTGCAATAACAAATTTTCAGTTTACTTTACAATCACAGGCTCAATGCTACTCTAAGCAAAATGCAGTACAAGTGAAACGTACATAGAGCACAGTTCAAAGGGGTATAGACAACAGTTATAGACAACAATCAAATCACAAAGTGTCAGCTTAGCTCACTATACATTAAAGTTTTTTTTGGTATGCTATATATCAGCTACAACCAATCAGGGAAAATATATATTTGTATTTTTTTATTTTTTTTTGTTTGTGTTTTAAAAAGGATTTATTTTACTTAGTTGAAAAGCAGGGTTAGAGAGAGAGAGGTCTTCCGCTTAAAATTTTTTTTAAGATTTATTTTTATTTATTTGAGAGTTATGGGAGAGAGGTAGAGACAGAGGGTAAAATGTCTATCATCTGCTGCTTCATTCCCTAAGTGGCCACAATGGCCAGAGCTGGGATGATCCAAAGCCAGGAGCCAGGAGCTTCTTCAGGATCTTCCAGATGGGTGCAGGGGCCCAAGGACCTGGGCTACCCTCAGCTGCTTTTCCAGATGCACCAGCAAGGAGCTGGATAGGAAGTGGAGTAGCCAGAACTGGAACAGGTGCCCATATGAGATGCTGGTGCCAGAAGCCAGGGCTTTAACCCACTGCACTACAGCACCAGCCCCAATAATTTCTTATAAATTTAAAAAATATCTGTCACATAATCCAGCAGTTTCACTCTTAAGTACCCAAAAGAAATAAAAATTATGTCACAGAAAGGCTTTTATAAGAATGTGCATAGCATCCTTATTCACAGTTGACAAGTGGAAACCGAAATATCTACAAACAAGAGAATAGATAAACCAATTATATTATATTCATCCAAGAAAACACTATTCTATAATGAAGAAGAAAAAGAACAAACTTCAGATACATGTAACAGCATGAATGAATCTTAAAAACATTTTGAATACAAGACATGAGGATACAAACCATTTGATTCCACTTATATAAATTCATGGACAGTCACACTCATCTACATAAATAGACATCAAAAGAGCTATTGCCTTTGGGTGAGGTTGGGAAGATTCACTGGAAAGAAAAATAGGAAAATTTTCTGGTATGATAGAAATGTTCCGTATTTTGATAGAAATGTTACTTAGATTGTGTGTATACATTGTTCAACATTCTAGAGATCATATACTTAAGATCTGTGTATTTTACTGAATGTAAATTATATCTCTATAAAATTAGTTCATTAAAATGTGGTTTGCAGTCGTAGAAGTGGTGGAGAATGATGAACGAAACTAAGGCATTAGCAGTGAGAATTAGTAAACGCAAAAACTGGAAGAAGAGCAGTAGAAACGGGATGCTGCGGAGGTTGAGCATGGAGGAATAATCAAATATGGTTCCATAGTTTGGAATCAAGCACAGCTTAACAGATAGCAATATGATCTACTAAAATAGAAAACACAGAAGAAGTAACAGTTGTGGAGAGAAGTGATGAATTTTATTCGAGATCCATTAAAGAGCTTTTGAGAAATTCCAAAGCAAATGCAATTTGCATACAAGAGTAGGAGTCACAAGTAAGATATGTATCAAAGAAAATCTGTGGGGGCCTTTACAAAAACTGAATCACAGAAGTTGATATGATGGCCTACAGAGTGTCCAGGGTAAGAAAAAACAAATGCCATTTACAGTAAAATCAGAGAGATTGTGGCCCAAAAAGTCAAATGAGAAGGAGGAACTGAAATATATGAAAATTAACAATTGTAATGGTAAAGAAAGAGTGAGGGGGGCCAGCACCATGACTCATTTGATTAATTCTCCGACTGCGGCGCCAGCATTCCATAACATGCTGGGTTCTAGTCCTGGCTGTTCCTCTTCCAGTCCAGCTCTCTGCTGTGGCCCAGGAAGGCAATGGAGGATGGCCCAAGTGCTTGGGCCCTGCACCCACATGGGAGACCAGGAGGAAGCACCTGGTTCCTGGCTTTGGATTGGCGCAGCGCCAGTCATAGCGGCCATTTGGTGAGTGAGCCAACAGAAGGAAGACCTTTCTCTCTGTCTTTCTTTCTCTCACAGTCTATAATTCTACTTGTCAAATAATAATAATAATAAAAAGAAATATTGAGAAAGAGTCCTTCAATAAAACAGGAGAGACTAAGGGTAATAAAGGGCTGAGGGGAGAGGTAAGATCACAGAGACTAAAACTATAGTATTGCACTTAAGTAACTCAGTGTGCCAGTACCAAAGCAGTTTCATGAGTAGGAAGGAAATGAGATTGGGAATGTGAAAAAGTGCTCTCATGCCTGTCCTCAAAATCTGAATCCTTTCATATATACCCATGTATTAGTGAAATATGTTAAGAACTACTGCACACACACACATATACACACATGTGTGCATGCATGTGTGCATAGGATCCTTAACATAAATGGTAATTATTGTTTGAGATTTAGGATTATACTTCTACAAATACCCTTAAAGAAAACGTTCATTCCAAGGAAAATACTGTGGTAGTATAATTTATACATATGCCAATAGGATTACTGAGAAATTTAGATCATTTTCAAAACACAAAATTAATATCAAATTACAGATTTGAATCAGAAGTATAAAAAAGATAAACAGCCTCTAATATAAATTGATCATCTGGGAATACATACACATATATTTGTGTGTGTGTCTGTGTGTGTGTATGAAATACAAAGCACAGGATTTTTAGTCAGATCAGAACTATGTTTGAATCCCAGCTGCTCAACATATTATTTCTGAGGTTATAAGAAAGTGAGAATATCTCCAAATCTCAGATTGCTCACCAAGAATTTGGGAAAATCATTTTTACACTTCTGGCGTTATTTTGAGCATTAAATGAGAGTGTTTGGTAGACTAATCATCTTCAACAGTAATGATAGATACTGTTATGTAAAGACAAGTAAGACAAATTCTTTAGTAATAAATGCTATACTTTGGCACTAGAAAAGGCAGCATCTGGTGGCAACAAATCAGTTCCTTTCGTATGGGTAGTTCATTGAAGTTAAAATTTTTCCTGATAAAAAAAAAAAGCTCTGCAGGATTACTAATAACATCTCTTTTCCCTACTTGAAGATTCTATCAGACACTCAGATATGTTGAATTTCTATTAGGTGACCTTAACATGGTCAAATCAGTCAGTCCAGTTCTACATAGAAGTACTTAATAATCAATACATGATGTTGTATAATTAATATAGCTGGAACAGTTCATATTGATTCTGCTGTCTGACCTCGGAAAATCATACTGTCTAGTTGGTTAGCCAAAAAACAAGGAGTGGAGCTTTGAAATAAAATTCTTATTTGAAGAATAATTCTGGAACATTAAAATATGAGAATTTCTTAGAAGTCTTTTGCATTTGTTTTACTTAATAGCTTTTTGTGTATATCACCTCATTTCTGTCATTTTATGCTTACAGATTTGTCATTTTATGCTTACAGATTTGTCAATTGTTTGGCCAAATAAAAATTTTGCAGGATTGATTTTTCAAGCTCAAAGCCACAGAAACATGGTATTCTGAAAGGGCTGCAGATTGTGGGAGTTGTGAATAGTAATTATTTGTTAGTATGATGTTAATGGCTGTTGCTGTTGTTATAGTGAGGCTGACAATGTTGGCAGGAAAGAACTGAGGAATAAAATTTAAGAAAATCCAAGTGCCTTAAAACAGAGAATCCATGAAAGGAGTCTAAGTTTCCAAAGAAGTATAAGAGAAATTGAAGGGGTCAGTACTTTGGTATAGTGGGTTAAGCCACCATCTGCCATACCAGCGTCCCATAGGGGTGCCAGTTTGAGTCCCCACTTCCAAATTTCCAATCCAGCTCCTTGTTAATGTGTCTGGGAAAGTTTCAGATGGCCTGAGTCCCTGATCCCCTGCACCCACATTGTGGAGGAAGTTCCTGGCTCCTGGCTTCAGCCTGGCCCAACCCTGGCCGTTGGGGCCATTTGGGGAGTGAACCAGTGGATGGAAGATCTCTCTTTCTGACTATCTCTCTCTCTCTCTCTCTCTCTCTCTAACTATGTCTTTCAAATAAATAAAATAAATCTTTAAAAAGAGAAGGAGAGAAATTGAAAGGTAATGATGCTACAAAAAAAAAAAAACAGAAAGCAAGCAAGCCAAGAAAAAAAGAGTGTCTCAAGGAGGAATAGAAAATTGTACAAAGTGCTGTAGCAAAACACCAACTGAAAGGAAATAGTCCCCCAGATTTAGCAACATGGAGAAAATCAGGATCCCCAACAAGAGCAATTTTCATCAATATTGGGAGCAACAGACTGACTGAAGTAGTCTGAATTGTGAATTAGTCATAGAATAAACCAAAGCAATTCACAGACCAATTTTCAGAATTAATAAAAAGAGTTCAGTAAAGGTGTTACATATAAACCCAACACACCAAGTCCTACTGCCTTCCAAAGTACTAACAAGTAACAGAAAAAAATCCAGTTTAAAAATTGTTTAAATTTGGTAAAGGAAGAAAATCAAATACATTTGCTGTTCCCTCAATAGAATTTTGTTCCCTCGATAGAATTCATTAAAGTAACAATAAGGAGCTTTTAAGTCACAAATCTATAAAGCAAGAACAGGAAATGAGAAAGCAGGAAAGAAAAGAAGCCAAAGAGCTTAAGAAGGAAAGGCAGGTGATTGAGAAGATTCAAGCAAGTCAAATATTAGGCTGCAGAGAGAAAAATCTATAAGCAATTTTCAGGCTATGACAAAGTGTAGCATATATTACAGATCTCAGATTGAGAGTTTAAAGCAGCTACTTCTCTAAAAGTAGAAGTGAAGGTAACGTCAAAAACAGAACCTTGTAAACCTTGTATATATACCACATTTTCTGTATTTACACATCTGTTGATGAACTCTTGGGTTGATTCCATATCTTCACTATTGTGAACAGCACTGCAATAAACATGGTAATGCAGGTATCTCTTTGATACAATGATTTCACGCACTTGTGAATATATTCCCAATAGTGGAATTGCTGGATCATATGGAAGTTCTTTTTTTTTTTAAGATTTATTTATTTACTTGAAAGAGTTACACAGAGAGAGAGGGAGAGGCGCCCATATGGAATGCCAGCACTGCAGGCAGGGGCTTTACCCACTACACCACAGCACCGGCCTCCCATATGGGAGTTCTATTTCTAGTTTTTAAGGAGTGTCCATACTGTTTTCTGTAGTGGTTGTATTAATCTACATTCCCATCAACTATTACCTTGAGTTCCCTTTCCTCATCATCCTGGCCAACATCTGTTATTTTTTGTCTTTCTGATAATAGCCATTCTAACTAGGAGAAGGTGGTTTGCATTGTGGTTTTGATTTGCATTTCCCTGATGGTTAGTGATGTTGTGCATTTTTCCATGTATTTGTTGGTCATTTGCATTTCTTTTTGGGGGGAATGCCTATTCAGAGCCTTTCTTTTTTTTTTTTTTTCAGAGCCTTTCACAATTTCTTAATTAGATTAATGTTTTTTTTTTGTTTTTGAGGGTTTTTTTTTAACTTTTCTTTAGTAAATATAAATTTCCAAAGTACAGTTTATGGATTACAATGGCTTCTCCCCCATAAATTCCCTCCCACCCACAAGCCTCCCATCTCCCGCTCTCTCTCCCATTCCATTCACATCAAGATTCAATTTCAATTATCTTTATATAAATAAGATCCATTTAGTATATATTAAGTATAGATTTCATCAGTTTGCACCCACACAGAACATAAAGTGTAAAATACTGTTTCAGTACTAGTTATAGCATTAATTCACATTGAACAACACATTAAGGACAGAGATCCTACATGAGGAGTAAGTGCAGTGACTCCTATTGTTGACTTAACAAATTGACACTCTTGTTTATGCGTCAGTAATCTCCCCAGACTCTTGTCCTGAAGCATTTTGAGTTTGCCAACTTCGATCTTATTTAGACAATGTCATAGTCAAAGTGGAAGTTCTCTCCTCCCTTCAGAGAAAGGTACCTCCTTCTTTATGCCCCGTTCTTTCTACTGGGATCTCACTCACAGAGATCTTTCATTTAGGCAATTTTTTTTTTTTTTGCCAGAGTGTCTTGGCTTTCCATGCCTAAAATACTCTCATGGGCCTTTTAGCTGGATTGAATGCCTTAAGAGTTGATTCTGAGGCCAGAGTGCTGTTTCGGACATCTGCCATTCTATGAGTCTGCTGTGTATCCTGCTTCCCATGTTGGATTGTTCTCTCCCTTTTTAATTCTATCAGTTAGTATTAGCAGACACTAGTCTTGTTTATGTGATCCCTTTGACTCTTAGACCTATCAGTATGATCAATTGTGAACTGAAATTGATCACTTGGGCTAGTGAGATGAATATCAATCATTTTCAAGATCAATAGCTTGCAAAAATTTTCTCCCATTCCATAATATAGCTCTTCACTCTGTGGTTTTCTTTGCTATACAGAAAATCCTTAATTTGACATAATACCTTTTGTCTAATTGTCCTTTTGTTTCCTTTTGTTGCTTGTGCTTTGGGGTCCTTATAAAAAATGTTTACCTACATCAATGCCTTGAAGTGTTTCCCATATGTTTTCTTCTAGCAATCTCATAATTAAAGAGTTTTACATTTTGGTCTTGATCCATTTTGAGATGATTTTTTAATATAGTGAGAGATAGGAATCCAATTAATTTTGTTCTACATATCCAATTTTGCCAGCATCATTTATTGGAAGACATTATGTTAAGTGAAATAGGCCAGACACAAAATAATATGTGTTCTATATTCTCCCTCATACATGGAAGCTTTAAAAAGGTCAAAATGAATATAAAATTGTAATTATTAATGACTATGGTGAAGTGGAGAGAGACTGGATGACCAGTGCCAAACCACAGTTAGATAGAAGGAATACGTTCCCAGTGTTACACAGCACAGTGAGGCTACTATGGGTCACATAACCTATTACATATTTCCTGAGTAATAGAGGGGAGAACCTCCAAGGCTCCAATCACAAAGTAATAACAAAAGAAAGGAATATTAATTAATCTGATTTGATCAATATATAGTACACACATATTTTGAAAGTCATACTGTGTCCCATTAATATGTATAATTATTGTTAATCAAAATTTTATTTTTAAAAGTGTGCTAAATCAAAAATATTTAAAAAACAGAGAATGAGCTGAAAGGTTCAAAAACAGTCTCAAATGTCCCCACTGACCGCACAGAGTCAAATAAGTATAACTCCCCTCTTGTGTCAACATAGGGGGGAAAGATCTGGAGATTCTTCTCTGGAGGGGGTAAAACAAAGGATGTTTGGACAGGAAATATCAGACATAGCTGAGTGGGTTGTTCCCAGATTGAAAACAAAAAAGTTAAGGGAAAACTCCCTGAATGATGACACCTGATGCTGTACCCTCTTTCCCCACTCATCTCTGAAACTTAGCATCTAGGTTTATATCTTCTCGCAGCCAAGTACTAACCAAGCCCAAACCTGCTTTACTTCCCAGACAAGAAGAAATCAGGCACATTCAGGGCAATATGGCCATAGACCAGGTTTATAACTTCTGTGAATAGGATTGTAAAATGTTTCTCAGATAATCTTATGGGTCAAAAAGAAAAGCCAAAAAAGTGCATATATTGAGGATCCCCAACAGAAAAAAAATGCTCTGTAATAAATAGCATCCAATGAACGTTGAAGCTTCTCATCAGCTTTTTGGTGGAAGAGAGCGCTAAGACAGAGCAGAAGAAGCTTGTTAAACTTAGATTCAGAACTCTAAAGCATGCTCTAAAGAGTTTTGGAGGATCATAGTTGTAAGGAAACTGGTGCAGTTTTATCTATGGCGCATTACATCCCAAGCTCTAGCCCCTGCCACCATTGCTGAAAGCCAGGTGGCCACATGGCCCAACCTCTGTGGTCAAGCTCCACTCCCATCCTAATGGGATTCGCTGCTCCTGCTTCCCTGCCCACCCTCAGGCAGTTTTAAAAGGGCCTGTTCCTGAACACGTGCTCTCTCGGCTTCTCTCCTGCTCTCTTGGCTCCTCTCTCTTGGCTTCTCTCTTCTCTCTTGGCTCTCCTCTCTTGCTCTCTGCTCTCCTCTCCTCCTCTCGCCTCTCTGCTTTATCTTCTCTCCTCACTATCTCCTCTCCTCTGGCTCTCTCTTTAATATTCTCCTCTCCCTTTTTCCCTCTTCACCCCTTCACTCTGGTCTGTTGGTTGTTCCCCAGCAAACCCTTTCTCTTATTCCAGTGTTCGGTGTGTTTTGTGATGGCTAACATTAATATATAACATTAGTGAAGTTTGGGCCAGTGAAAATCATAGTAGAGAGAAGACAAGAATTTGGGAGAAAATTGATGATGGAAGAGGCTTTGTCTTTGAACAGAGGATACCTGTATATCAGGTTTCCAAAAACACACCTAACCGAAGCCTCATTCTTTTTTTTAAAAGATTTATTTATTTATTTGAAAATCAGAGAGAGAGAGAGAGAGAGAGAGATGGATCTTTCATGCAATGGTTCACTTTCCAGATAGTCACAGCAGGAAGGGTTAGGCCAGGCCAATATCAGGAATCAGGAGAATCATCATGATTTAACGTGTGAGTGGCAGGGGCCCAAACTCTCAGACCATCCTCCACTGCGTTTCCCAGGTCATCAGCAGGTAGCTGGATTGCAAGTGGAGCATCTGGGACATGAACTGGCTCCCATTGGGATGTCAGCGTCACAGGTGGTGGCTTTACCCTCTATCCCATGATACTGGCCTCAGAAGATGTCTCCTACAGATTTTTAATTACTGCTAATTTGCTTAGCACCATCTTTGAAGATAAAAGGTGCCTGGTTTGAATGGCCACGTTGTCAGGTATAGAAAGCCAGGAGAATTTAGTGCACCGTGTACCTTGGAGAAAGATTAACAAATTGCCCTGACAATGTTTTTCTGTAGCCCTTGGAAAACACAAGGGCAAGTCAGATGTCTTTTACCTTCTGGTTAAAAGATTCTGTTACATTCAGTCCATATATTTGCAACTGAAAATATGTCCACGAATAATTCATCGTTACAGGGAGCAATCATCTTGAGAAAATTGGGCCCATATTTTCTGACTGATTTTATTTTTTTTTTTTGTTTGATTGTAGCAGCTCTGAGGCATCATAGGATCTCTGCACTTTAAAAATTTTGATAGAGAGTAGATCAAATGTAAAAGGTATTTCTTTTTTTAATCTGTAGCTCTTTCTCATCATCTCATCATTCTCAGAAAATCACTGCCAATAAGATTAAGTTCTCACACTCCTCATGTAATTCAAGAATTAAATGAAAATTGCTCTTTTGTCCCAGGTAGTAATAAAAATAAATGTTAACAGGGATATTAATGAGTTATGGAAATTTTGCAGGCCACAATTCCCAAATCACGTCCTACAACTCCTAACAATGTCTTCTACTATCTGGAGACTCTTATAGAAAGGGGCACAGAAATCAATCACCAGTAGATTAATCTATCATCTGATATTCCCACAAAGAGATAAGAAAACATAAATAATGATAGAGATACAGAATAAATTTGAAAAGCAAGTGCCACAATTAATTAAGTAAATAGCAATTTAAAAGTTGTAGGAGAGTGAGATCACATGAACTAGAGTGCATTTCAATGTCAAAAATGAAGTTACCAGTCCCAATGAATATGAAGTATATTGGTATCTGTAAAAGGCTTGTGATATATGTAGCATACATGGAAATCTAATTAGACATAATAATAATTTGTTCCCAAGATTTTATAAATCTGAAGATTGCATTTTATAAAGGAATTTTGTATATCTATGAACAAAGAACTAATCTTCCATAAGATTTAAAGAGTACAACATTGCACTTCTACGATGATTTAAACACAGAGCTCTCTGTCCTGACTTGTACTCCACAGTTAATCTTCACTTATCATTGCATCTCTTCAGTGTGTCCATGAATGTTACTCAGATTTGTCTTCTTGCCAAACTGATCTCATCCATCCTAGAAAGCCCAGCTCCAGTCTCATCTTCTGCTTGGAGATATGCAATGATTGCTACATTTTTCTGAGGTCTTCTAAATTTTGCCACTTGAATTTACAGCAAGAACTCATATCTATATTGTACATATCTTACATCAAAAAGAAAGACTACATTAGTCTTAATTTTAGGAATTAGATCAGATTTGGGAAATTGTCCTACTGATTAAGACACTGCTGAAGACTCTCATGACCAACGTCTGGGAACAACACTGGAGAAAAGCCCTAAATCTGAAATACAAAGAATGTCTAGATTTCCTTCCATTTTAAGAAAGTGGTGTTGTTTTTAAGTTCTCCCAAAGTTAAGAAGCCTTTATAAAGATTCCTAACATTTTAAAGCAGCATTTAGCTATACTGAGAAGTTCAAATCTTCTGAGTCCAATTCAGTTAGGGCTTTCACTTTTAACCTTGATTCTGAAACAATACTGGCATGTTTATTTTCTGATCTCTGTGGAGCTAATTACCTTGCAAGTGATTTGATGAGTCAGTTTTAACAGCACCTTGAAGAAGAACCTATATAAAGGTACATCTTCACTAATGCAAATAATGTACAAATAACATGTTTTGTTGGCTTTTAACTTGTTTTCTTGATACGTGGATATGGATACCCAAGTGACTGTATCATCATTTGATATATTAGTATTTTATGACAAGAGGAATATTGAAAACAAGCCATGAAAAAGGTGCATTGGGCCAGCACTGTGACACAGCAAGTAAGGCCACTATCTGTAGTGCCAGCATCCCATGTGGGCACCTATTAGAGTCTTAGGTGCTCCAATTCTGATCCAGCTCTCTACTACGGCCTGGGAAAGCAGTGGAAGATGGCCCAGGTCCTTGGGCCACTGCACCCACAAGGGAGACCTGGAGGAAGTTTCTGACTTCTGGCTCCTGGCTCCTGGTTTTGGATAGACCCAGCTCTGGCCATTTAGGCCACTTGAGGAGTGAACCAGTGGATGGAAGACCTCTCTTTCTCTCTCTCTCTCTCTCTCTCTCTCTGCTTCTGCCTCTCAGGTAACTCTTTAAAATAAAGAAAACATTAAAATAAATAAATAATAAATATATAAATAAATGTTTTTAAAAATCTTTATAAATAAATCTTTAAAAATCTTTTAAAAAGAAAGAAAAAGGTATGGATTTGATCTAAATACAAAAAGGCAACCAATTTTAGAGATGAATGCAAACAATGGATTAGTTATCCACATTATAGCTAAATTTGTCTTTCATGTAATAAATTACATTATTCTATGAGTTTATACATCATTTTCTAAAATATCAACTTATGGTCCTCAAAGGAATAATAACTACTATTTTAAAACTATTTTCTGGAAAAAATTAGTTATTAAACAAGATTCATTATAAAACTTCAATTATTAAAGCAAAATACATTAATATGGACCAAGAAACCATTACTAAATTAAATCGAAGAAGATTTAAATACGGCTGGCGCCGCGGCTCACTAGGCTAATCCTCCACCTGCAGTGCCAGCACCCCTGGTTCTAATCCCAGTTGGGGCACCAGTCCTGCTGTTCCTCTTCCAGTCCAGATCTCTGCTGTGACCTGGGAGGGCAGTGGAGGATGGCCCAAGTGCTTGGGCTTTTTACCCACATGAGAGACCAGAAGGAAGTGCCTGGCTCCTGGCTTCAGATCAGTGCAGTGTGCCGGCTGTGGTGGCCATTTGGGGGGTGAACCAACGGAAGGAAGACATTTCTCTCTGTCTCTCACTGTCTAACTCTGTCAAAAAAAAAAAAAAAGACTTAAATAAATGAAGACACTCCTTGTTTATGCAAAGTAGTTTTGCTTCTCAATTTGATGTACTCCCATTTGTCAATTTTGGCTTTGATTTCCTGTGCTTCTGGGATTTTTTCCAAGAAGTCTTTGCCTATGTCAATGTCTTGCAGGGTTTCCCCAATGCTTTCTAATAATGTGATGGTGTTGGGTCATAGATTTAAGCCTTTGAGCCATTTTGAGTGGATTTTTGTGTAAGGTGTAAGGTAAGGGTCTTGCTTCATATGTCTGCATGCAGAGATCTAGTTTCCCCAGCACTATTTGTTGAAGAGACTATCCTTGCTCCAGGGATTGTTTTCGCTCCTTTGTCAAAGATAAGTTGGTTGTATATGCGTGGGTTGATTTCTTGTAGTTTCTGTTCTGTTCCATTGGTCTATCCATCTGTTTTTGGACCAGCACCTGGCGGTTTTGATTATAACTCCCCTTTAGTATGTCTTGAAATCTGGTATTGTGATGCTTCTGGCTTTGTTTTTGTTGTATGAGATTGCTTTAGCTATTCAGGGTCTCCTGTGGTTTCATATGAATTTTAGCATATTTTTTCTAGATCTGAGAAGAATGTCATTGGTATTCTGATTGGTATCGCATTGAATCTATAAATTGCTTTTGTTATTATGGACATTTTGATGATGTTGATTCTTCCAATCCATGAACATGGAAGATTGTCAAGTGTCTTCTTAAATTTCTTTCTTTCTTTTTATTTAAAGAATTATTTTATTTATTTGAAAGATAGAGTTACAGAGAGAGGTAGAGACAGAGAGAGAGAGAGGTCTTCCATTCCACTGGTTCACTCCCCAAATAACCTCAACGGCCAGAGCTGAGCTCATCTGAAGCCAGGAGCCAGGAGCTTCTTCCAGGACTCCCACACAGGTACAGGGGCCCAAGGACTTGGGCCATCTTCCACTGCTTTCCCAGGCCATAGCATAGAGCTGGATAGGAAAAGGAGCAGCCAGGACTCCAACTGGTGCCCATATGGATGCCGGCACTGCAGGCTGGGGCTTTAACTCACTGTGCCATTGCGCTAGCCCTATTTTTTTTTTTTAAGAAATTTCTTTCTTTAGAGTTTTGTAATTTCCAATGTAGAGATCTTTTGACCTCCTTGGTTAAATTTATACCAAGGTATTTATTTTTTTAGAGCTATTGTGAATGGTACTGATCTTAGAAGTTCTTACTCAGCAATGGCAGTGTCTGTGTATACAAAGGCTGTTGATTTTTCTGTGTTGATTTTATATCCTGCTACTTTACCAGACTCTCTCAGTGGAGTCTTTTGGATCTCCTGTATATAGAAGCATGTCTTCTACGAATAGAGATAGTTTGACTTCCTCCTTTCCAATTTGTAACTCTTTGATTTCTTCTTCTTGACTAATGGCTCTGGCTAAAACTTCCAAGACTATATTAAATAGTGAGAGTGGCATCCTTGCCTGGTTCCAGATCTTAGTGGGAAGGCTTCCAGCTTTTCCCCATTCAATAGGATGCAGGCTATAGGTTTGTCACAAACTGTCCTGATTGTGTTGAAGAATGTTCCTTCTATACCCGATTTACTTAAGATTTTCATCATAAAAGGATGCTGCATTTTATCAAATGCTTTCTCTGCATCTATTGAGATAACCATATCATTTTTGTTCTTCAGGAGGTCAGAAGATGTCTATGATGAAAATTACAGAACTCTATAGAAAGAGATTATGATATGTGATAATAACAGAAGATATGATAAGGATTTAACTAATCATAGTATTCATGAAATTTGTGGCACCAATTTATAAGGTTTTTTTTTCCACAAAGCAGCATCCAAATTAAGGTGCTGAAAAGAAAAATGGCAAGACAAAAAAAGTGACAAAACAGATAAGATGAGGTAAAGTTGTGTATTTGGAACCAAGAATGATTAAGCCCTGACCTAAGAGCCTAGAATCTAGTTTCAGATTTTTGGAAAGGATAAAACCAGTAAGAACATGCAAATTATTATTTAATATGATGATTATTTTTACATTTTAAAGCTTCAAAAGGAGGGGAAAAGGCCTTGAAAGAAATCAACTCTATTTAAAGTGAGTTGTGTGTGGAAGGAGCCTCAATTTTTAGGCACGTAGGACCTAAGATAAGGTAGTCCAGAAGTGGAAAAAAAAGTTACAAGAAACATCAGCCTACTATGGAAGGAATAATCCTCAATGAGTAATATGAAGACTGTGATGCCCTAAAAATAACTAGAACAACAACAAAATCCAAATCTTGTTCAACTCCTGACTATATAAATTCAAATTTTTGTTGAAAGGAAAATATGTATTCCTATTTCTGTTAAAATATTGTTTACTTTATCTCTGTCATTTTATAGATAGTGCCAGAAACATAAGCAAAAATTACTTGACACACACACTCTGCCTGTCAAAAAAAAGACTAAGAAGAAAAATCACTAAATATTAATAGATATGATAATAAACAGAAAACAATCCAGATGTCCCATGCAATGGAATAACAGTAAAAAGAGTGGAAAGTATGTATGGAAATTTGGATAATTTCAGCAGAGGGATAGAAAATAAAATGAAGTGGAAAATACAGAAATGGACATGTTCAGAAATGAAGAATTCCTTTATGTTTGTTAGCAGACTGGACAAAGCAAAGTAAAAAGAAATCAGGGAAGTTGAAGACAGGTCAGTTGAAAATAGCCAAAGCTCTAATTGAAATACAAAGAGAAAAACAAGTGGAAAAGCTATAACTTAACATTCAATTTCTCTGGGACAATATCAGAAGAAGTTAAACATGTGTAACTAAAGAAAAAGGAGAAATACTGGGAAAGAAGATATATTTTCAGAATACTGTTTCAAAGCCAAAAGTTAATAAAAATCAACAAACAACAGTTCCAAGAATCGCGGGGAACTCAAAGAAGGAAAATCACAATGAAAACCCTATCTGTACACAGTAAAATCCAAAATAAATAGAAAACTGTGAAGACATCCAGAGAAAAATATAGCATTATATAAAAGGCAAACAAATAAAGGAATGACAACATATTTCTCATAAGAAAGTCTGAAAGCCTAAACTTCAGAAAAATACCTTAGAAGCACAAAACAAATCAATAAATCATAGTCAATTTTAATTCTACATCAAGGGAAAATATCTTTCAAAATAAAGACTTTATTCATACAAATAAAACCTGAATGAATTCACCTCTGTAGACTCACACTACAAGGCATGTTTAAGAAAATTTTTCAAGCAGAAGATATGATACAGGAGGAAAATTTGGACTTACACAAAAGAATAAAATATTTTGGAAATGCTAAAAAATTTAAATATGGAAGATATTTCATTCCTATTTTAATATTTTAAAAGATAATTTTCTGATATAAAAATAATGTATTCTATGGCTTAAAACAAATATAATAGTAAAATATATGAACAGGACAATGGATGGAATAAAAGAAATGTAAATATACTATTATATATCTCTCCAAGTTTTTACACTCTGTGAAGTCAATAGTATTATTTAAGGTGGATTGATGTAAATTAAAGTTGTATACTGTCAACCTTTAAGGAACTATCAACTTAAAAATTGAAAGAACATGGCAAAATGAACATGAAATGGAATCATAAAAAATATTCACCGTTGGTGCCCACGTTGTGGTGCCACCAGTTTAGCTGCCACTCGCAGCACTAGTGTTTCATATAGGAGTGCTGGTTGCAGTTCCTCTTCTGATCTAGCTTGCTGTGAACACACCTGGGAAGGAAATGGAAGACGACACAATGCGGGAGACGGGTTAACCAGCCTGATCCCGTCCTGGCTGGCTGCTGAGGGCGTTTGTGGAGATCAGCAGAAGGAGGATCTCTCTTCTCTCTCCCTCTCCCTCTATCATTCTTCTTCTCAAATAAATGTTTTAAAAAATTCACTTAATTCACAAGAAGAAAAAAGACCGTAAAACACCAAAACCATTGAGCTCAAAATGGGCTGAAAACTTTAATTTTTAGACAGAGCTTCATTTCTCAGACATAATGAGTTGGTGAGAGAAAGAGAAGTGCTGTTAGTATAATGAATGATTATTGTACTTTAGGGTGGTAAATACATACTTCCATGGGTGTGTTAGTCATCCAACAATCAAAAATTTTTGGAGAACATAATCACACTGATGAGAGTTACTCCAATAAAGACTGAAACCAAACACATTTTTCCTTTATTTTTTTAGTTTTCATATAAAAGAGAACAAAACAGAACAAAATGTCATACACAGGGTCTAGATATAATCAATCACTAATAGAAAGAGTTTTGGGATAAAATAATCACTCATGCACTTAGAGCTCTAAATCCTGGAAAAGGCAGAGTTAAAGAAAACTGCTTTTAAAGGACAAAGAGATCGGGGTGGATGTTTGGCACAATGGTTAAGAAGCCACTTAGGACATTTTGCTTCCCATAGCTGAGTGCCTTGTTTGAGTCCCAGCTCTGCTCCCAATTCAGCATAGTGATAATGCACACCCTGAGAAGGCAGCAGATGATGGCTCAAGTCCTTTCCCCCAGCCTGAGAGACCAAGTTTGAGTTCTCTCTCTCTCTCTCTCTCTCTCTCTCTCTCTCTCTCGCTTTGTGTCTCTCTGCCTTGAAATAAGATCAAAATTTTTTTTAAAAAATGTTCATTCAGAGTGCACAAGCAGAATCTAAATTAAATTTCTTGATTGAAAAGCAATATTAAATTCAAATATAAAAAATAAGTTTAAAGCTAATCAAATTGTCCTCTTATTTGCATGTTATATTTTTTCTAAATATTATCATAATTTGTATCTCTTCACTTTTCATAGAAGATAGTGTGGAATACTTAAATGAGTAAGTACTCTTGATTCAGTTCTGCTTTCAAATCCTAGAGCTTCTCACTTACTAGGTAAACTAGGACAAATTACATGTGTCATCTCAGCTTGCGTCAGTATAATACTGAAACACAAATAATAACTTCATGAAATCACTGTAAAGATTAATGAGACTGTTAGTGAAGTGTTGTCTAAGAATCCCTATCACACAGAAGAAACTAAACGTGTGATCATTATTAGAGAAGACACTTTAAAGTCATGTTTCTATTCTGTTATGTTTATAGAAAGCAATTTTTGAGTTGAAGCATCTTGTTAAATACAAATTGTTACATATCAAATATCTAAACTGCAGAATATATGAAACCTATAACAAAGTCATGAAGAGGGTCTTTTCAAATGATAGCCAGTCCTTTTACCATGAAATCCCTTTTACCATGAAATCTCCCACATGGGAGACCCGGAGGAAGCTCCTGGCTCCTGACTTCAGATTAGCTCAGCTCCAGCCATTTTGGCCATCTGGAGAGTGAAGCAGCAGATGGAAGACCTCTCTCTCTCTCTCTCTCTCTCTCTCTCTCTCTCTGCCTCTCCTTCTCTCTCCAAGTAACTCTGGACTTACAAGAAAATAAATAAATCTTAGGGAAAAAAAGAGAGAGAGAGAGAGAGAGAGAGAGAGAGAGAGAAAGGAAGGAAGGAAGGAAGAAACCTCTAGTGCTCCCAGCATGCCTGGTCAGGAACCACTGCTCTAATACATTCTAAGAATATTCTGCTAATCAGAATAACCAAGTGATAATCCTAGAAAGCCAAATTCACTAAACTACACATCATTTTTTCTGTCTTCTCAATGCTATTTTGCAATTCCATATTCAAAAGGGAATTCGAGATATGAGAATGGTAAAAAGATAAAAAAAATATTGCAAAGCAACAGCACTACGAACCCATAAAAACTGAAATGACACCTACCAACAGACATGGGTCAAAGATAGTCAGTCAGAGACTACTTGACAAAAGTAATTTTGGGGCTTGGTTCTAAAGGTGGAAAGGTACCTGTAGGAGTAAAAAGATATAAAGAGAAGGAGATGTATTATCTTTGAGGGTAAAAGACCATCTCAGTGGTGGTAAGCAAGATTAGATTAGAGGAAAAGCTCATTTATACTTCAGATTAAGCCAAACTAAGTATTGGTGTCACTGGAGAGATTCACATGCAACATCTACTTTCACAAGAAAGTGGATTTCTAAATTAGCATGATTTATTTTTGTTTATTTATTGTTTTCTTATTTGTTTTTAGGATTTCCAAGTCAGAAATTTTACCAGCTCATGATTTTCTGCTCTAGGATATGTAAAACAAAGGGAATGTAAAACAAAGTCTGTAAGCTACAAAGGACTTGCAGTTGGCTGACTATGCATGTAATTTTGTTCTGCTTTGTTTTCGCCAATTACAGATTTCAACATAGACACAGCCTGCTAAAGAAAAGAGCTTCTGGTTATACGGAGTTCTTAATGATTGGTTACTACGTATTTTCAGCTCTTAATTTTGGGTCAGGTCCTTATTGTAATTATTGATTTAACTCTAAGGGTTAAAAATAAAATGCTTTCCACACATTCATATATTTGTCCTGCATCAATGTTTATATAAATTATTTTATAAACAATTTTAAACCATGCTAATAATTTCGCTAGTGTCTGTTCAAATAGCAAGTGCTCAAGTTTTGCCTTAGAAATTATATAACACATAATACCAGAAAGTCCACAAATCATTAAATGCCTAAAAGAAAAATATCACCATTTATTCATTCAAAAGAATATATTAAAGGTATACTTTTATTTACATGTAAAAGTATGTCAAAAGATCATGAAAAACAATTGAAACATGATATTAGTCTCAGCTGATATATTTATTTTTGTAGTCTAAATGGTTATCATTACACTATTTCACCCAAATTTTCATTTCTTCATAAAGCCTTAGAAAGTGTATCACTGGACCCCCAATAAGGATGATATTGAAGTATTGTTATTGTTGCTGTATTCTTTAGTCAGAGGACAACTTTTTTCTGATCATAGAATTAGCATATTTTTTAGCAATTACTTAGCTTCTATCTTACAACATCTCAGTCACATATCAAAACATGCTTCTACTTTGCATTGACTGCTAGAAAGCTCAAAATAAAATTGTGATTGAATTTCTAACATCAATCCCAATCACAATAGCCACAAAAACAATCAAATACCTTGGAATAAACTTAACCAAGGACGTTAAAGATCTCTACAATGAAAATTACAAAATCTTAAAGAAAGAAATAAAAGAGGCCACCAAGAAATGGAAAAATCTTCAATGCTCTTGGATTGAAAGAATCAACATCATCAAAATGTCCATTCTCCCAAAAGCAATTTATAGATTCAACGTGATACCCATCAAAATACCAAAGACATTCTTCTCAGATCTGGAAAAAATGATGCTGAAATTCATATGGAGACACAGGAGATGAATAAATAAAGCAATCTTGTATAACAAAAACAAAGCTGGAGGCATCACAATACCAGATATCAGGGCATACTACAGGGCAGTGGTTATCAAAACAGCATGGTACTGGTACAGAAACAGATGGATAGACCAATAGCACAAAATAGAAACACCAGAAATCAATCCAAACATCTACAGTCAACTTATATTTGATCAAGGATCTAAAACCAATCCCTGGAGCAAGGACAGTCTATTCAATAACTGGTGCTGGGAAAACTGGATTTCCACATGCAGAAGCATGAAGCAAGGCCTCGACCTTTTACCTTATACAAAAATCCACTCAACATGGATTAAAAATCTAAATTTACAACCCAACACCATCAAATTATTAGGGAACATTGGAGAAACCCTGCAAGATATAGGCACCAGCAAAGACTTCTTGGAAAAGACTCTAGAAGCACAGGTGGTCAAAGCCAAAATTAACTATTGGGATTGCATCAAATTGAGAAGTTTCTGTACTGCAAAAGAAATAGTCAGGAGAGTGAAGAGGCAATTGAAAGAATGGGAAAAAATATTTGCAAACTATGCAACTGAAAAAATTTAATAACCAGAATCTACAAAGAGATCAAGAAACTCCACAACATCAAAACAAACAACCCACTTAAGAGATGGGCCAAGGAACTCAACGGACATTTTTCAAAAGAGGAAATCCAAATGGCCAACAGATACATGACAAAATGTTCAAGATCACTAGCAATCAGGGAAATGCAAATCAAAACCACAAGAGGTTGTACCTCACCCCAGTTAAAATGACTCACATTCAGAAATCCACCAACAATAGATGCTGGTGAGAATGTGGGGAAAAAGAGACACTAACCCACTGTTAGTGGGACTGCAAGCTGGTAAAGCCACTATGGAAGTCAGTCTGGAGATTCCTCAGAAACCTGAATATAACCCTATCATACAACCCAACCATTCCTCTCCTTGGAAATTACCCAAAAGAAATTAAATTGGCAAATAAAAGAGTTGTCTGCACCTCAGTGTTTATTGCAGCTCAATTCACAATAGCTAAGACCTGGAATCAACCTAAATGCCCATCAACACAGATGGATAAAGAAGTTATGGGACATGTACTCTACAGAATACTATACAACAGTAAAAAAACAATGAAATCCAGTCATTTGCAACAAAATGGAGGAATGTGGAAAACATCATGCTGAGTGAAATAAGTCCATACCAATGGGACAAATATCACACATTCTTCCTGATTGGTGACAACTACCTGAGCATCTAAAAGGAAACCTGTTGAAGTGAAATGGACACTATGAGAAACAATGACTTGATCAGCCCTTGTCCTGACTTTTGATGAACAACTTAATACTTTATCCCTTTTAGTATTTTTGTCCTACTTAATACTATTGGTTGAACTCTTTAATTAACAGTCTTAGCTGTTTAGATTTAACTGAAAAGTGATCTCTGTTAAATATAACAGTGGGAATAAGAGAGGGAGAAGATGTACAATTTGGAACAAACTCAAGATGACTTGCCCCAAATGGTAAATTTAGAAACATGACTGGGAATTCCAATTCAATCCCATCAAGGTGGCATGTACCAATTCCATCTCACTAGTCCAAGTGATCTATTCCAGTTCACAATTGATCATAATTATAGGTCTAAGAGTCAAAGGGATCACATAAACAAGTCTTATGTCTGCTAATATTAACTGATAGAATTAAAAAGGAGAGAACAATCTAACATGGGAAGCATGATACACAGCAGACTTATAGAAGGGCAGATATCCTAAAGAGCACTCTGGCCTCAGAATCAGCCCTTAAGGCATTCAATCCAGCTAAAAGGCCCATGAGAGTATTTTAGGCATGGAAAGCCAAGACAAGACACACTGGGAACAAAAAAACCTAAATGAAAGATCTCTGTGAGTGAGATTGGAAAGAACGGGGCATAAAGAAGGAGGTACCTTTCTCTGAAGGGAGGAGAGAACCTCCACTTTGACTATGACCTTGTCTAAATATGATCAGAGTTGGTAAACTCAAAAGGCTTCCATAGCCTTGGCAACTCATGAAAAGAGCCTAGGGAGATTACTGAACCCATAAACAAGTGTGTCAATTTGTTAAGTCAACAACAGGAGTCACTGCACTTACTCCTCACATAGGATCTCTGTCCTTAATGTGTTGTTCAATATGAATTAATGCTATAACTAGTACTGAAATAGTATTTTACACTTTATGTTTCTGTGTTGGTGCAAACTGTTGAAATCTTTACTTAATATATGTTAAATTGATCTCCTGTATATAAAGATAATTGAAAATGAATCTTGATGTGAATGGAATGGGAGAGAGAGCGGGAGATGGGAGGGTTGCAAGTGGGAGGGAAGTTATGGGAGCAAATAGCCATTGTAATCCATAAGCTGTACTTTGGATATTTATATTTATTAAACAAAAGTGAGTAAAAAAGAAAAAATTGTGATTAAATCATAGTAATTATATAAAAATAATGCATGTCCCACAACAATAGTATTTACTTCATGAGTAATCTTTCTGGAGTGTTTAGATAAACATTGATATTCTGCTGCTGTGGTTTGGCTATTAGTTTGGGTATCTCCCAAAAGTCCATGTGTTAAAGGCTTTGTCTGCTACAGTAGACCTAGTGGGAGTTGATGATATCTCTAGAAGTTAAGTCCTAAATGGAGTTCCTTGGGTCATTAAGGACATGCCTCAGAAGGTGGTTTTTATAAAAGTGTTGTCAGTAAACCTCAAGTGACAGACTATCCTTGCTCTCTCTATTTCCTGGCTCACCAAGTGATTCCTCTTCTGCATAATCATTGCCATTGCTCCCCTCACAAGACACAAAATGTCATACCAATGAGGCTGCACAATCTTGAATTTTGCAACAATAATATGAGCTAAACAACTCTTTTCTACTTATAAAGTTAGTTGCCTCAGGTATTTCATTATAGTAACAAAAAACCCAATATAGAAAATTGGTACCAGCAGTAGGGTCAGTAATATAACTATACCTGAGGGTAGTGTATTATCTTTGGAATTGGTTAATGGGAAGAAGCTGGAGAATTTGGAGGACTAGGTTGGAGAAAGTCTAGAATACTATTAGCTAATTGTTACAGGTGATTCTGGTGAGTACGTAGAAGACCAGAATACAGACAGGAACATGGATAATAAAGACCACACAGATAAGGTTTCAGAGGGCAGTGAAGACAACTGAGGGTAAAGAACCTGGCTCTACTGTGTCCATGCCATGAGACTGGTGGAAAATCAAACTTCAAGACAGTAGACTAGTTCATTTAACAGAATAAATTACAAGGCAGAAAAGATTTCGACCTATAGCATGAATGTTATTGGCCACTTGTAGAACTCTACAGTGAGAAAAAGGAGCAAAAGAGAATAGAATGGAAAGATTTGAAAAATTGTAGCCTGGAGAGAGGAGTAAAGAAAACCATGTTTGGGACAGGAGAAAGCCGTGGAAAAGCTGCTTGTTAAAAAGATTAGTGCATACAAGGGAGCCATATGCTAGTCAGCAAAAACAATGGGGAGAAAACCTTGGGGGCATCTCAGAAATCTTTGAGGCCGCCTCTCCCACTAAAGGCTTAGTGACTTAGATAGGCAGAATGGTTTTATGGAATCCCGGGATACTTTTCCAGGGCTCAGGTAAAACCTCCCTTGGATTTGCTTCTCCAGGGAAGTCCTCTGTGGCTGTAGTAATGGTTCAACTAGACCCAGGTGCAGCTTTTGCTGCCATCTGGCCTTGACTTCATCCACATGATGGTGGTTTTCCAGGTGCTGAGAATGTTTTGGGGTCATTGTGCTTCCAGTAAAATTGCAGAAAGCCAGTCTGGAAAGGCAGGTGCTATACCACACAGGTGAAGCCTCTGCCTGGGGTACCTGTTTGAGTAATGTGAAGTGAAATTATGGGAATGAACCCAATTTGGAGATATCCGGAAGGTAGCACAAGTAACCAAGCCATACTTGCTCAGATATTTGCAGACATCGTGTACTGCCTCAGAGGGCAGCCATGTGAACAGAGACAAAAAGAATCACAGAAGCCTGGACGCTTCCAATTAGATTTAAAAGGGTACCACAGAAAACTTGAGGGCCCATGCATAGTCCTGTCACAGGGTCAGAGCCATTACAGAAAGTCTCCACTAGGGCAACACTTAGAGGAGCTGCTCAGAAAAGACTCCATCTTGTGAGAAATGAAACATGAGTTGTGACCAGCAAAGCTCTAGAGGTAAAAATGCCCTAGCCCTTAGGAGCCCAAACCCTGGCTCAGTGTTCCAAGGAATCCATCATGAAACTTTAGGATTTATTATTCTCATGAAACTTTAGGATTTATTATTTGTTCGTCTAGGTTTCAGTCTTATTTTTGCCTGATTGCTCATTTTTATTTGCCTATTACCCCTTTTTGGAATAGAAATGTGTCCCCTCTGCCAGTCTCAACATTGTGTCTTGGAAGTATGTATGTATGTTTTTATTTTATAGGGGCTGAGAGCTAAAAATGAATGCTTGGACTAGGACTTTTGAATTAATACTGGTCTGAGTTAAGCTTTTGGAACTCTTGGGGATGAAATGAATGTATCTTGCATTGTGAGATATGTACTTTGGAGGCCAGGCATGGAATGCTATACTTTGAATATTAGCTTGGGTGTGTATGTTAAGACCCCGACCCGCAGTGTGGGAGATGACAGAACTTTTAGTAGGCGGGTCCTGATAAGATGTCCGTAGGTCAATAAGGACATGACTTAAGAAAGGTGCTTTTAATAAGACAGTTGTTATAAAAGTCTGATTTTAAGCCCAGCCTCCCTGTCTGCTTCCTGGCTCACCATATGATCCTCCCACTGCAAATGATTCATTATTGCCATTTACCACCTTCATAAAAGGTCAAATCAATGGGTCTGACCAATCGTGGACTTGAACCTCTAACACTGTGAAGCAATCTATCAACATTTACCTTTTTTAAACAATGTGCTGTCCTTTAGTATAAATTTCCTGTTTTAGATTTTGAGTACATAACTAATAATACATTCATTCACATATGCCTATATGTTTATATAAGTACATTCACTAGGGGGCCGACTCTGTGACTTAAGAGAGTAAAGCCACTGCCTGCAGGGCTGGCATTCCATATGGGCACCGGTTTGAGTCCCAGCTGCTCCCCTTCCAATCCCGCTCTCTGCTATGGCCTGGGAAAAGCAGTGGAAGATGACTCAAGTCCTTGGACCCCTACACTGGCATGGGAGACCCTAAAGAAGCTCCAGACTCCTGGCTTTGGATTGGCTCAGCTCAAGCTGTTGTGGCTACCTGGGGAGTGAACCAGCAGATGGAAGATCTCTCTCAATCTCTGTTTCTGCCTCTCTGTAACTCTGCTTTCAAATAAATGAATATTTTTTTTAAAAAAAAGAAATAAGTATATACACTATGGCATAGACATGACAACCATGTATCTGACATGCAAACAACATAATAAATATACCTGTGGAACCCATTCATTGTATAATTCACTGAGTTAGAAATACAAAATAGTTTTCTTATTTTTTATAAAACTATACCAAATATCTTTCACTGAGCTTCTTTTTCCTTCTGAGGAACTATTCTCTCACTGCCATATCCAGATATAATTTCTTAGCCATTTAGTTATTAGATTTATCTGATTCCAGTTTTCTGCAACTAGTCTTGTTCATTTTAAATTCTTAAACCCATATCTGGATCAAAGTATTTCTTATAACCTCATGCTAGCCTAAGCTAGAACTACAACAGTAGAGTCAAGGATACCTGTTTTTCACACACTTATGTCTCTCTTCGGTATCTTCACTATGAGTGCTCTTCCATTACTGAACATGCCTGAAAAATCTAAGGAATAAAGGAAAATAGAAGGGAATCACCACTTAGTTCTTGAGTCTCAGATGCATATGCTAGCTCTACACAATCAAAGGGTTATTGAACTCTTGCATGGTAATTGATAAAGTAGATTTTGGATGCACATGCTGCTTCTGTGTCTTAGATGTTCGGTTTGTATAGAAACATAGACCCCTAGAGAAGAAGAAAGAGGAGATGATCTGGATATCTCTGTGTCCCTAGACAAAACACTATCAAAATAGCTCCAAACTATTCCACCATTAACTTTTAGCAACTGTGCCTCATCTAGCTGTTCAGAAATGTTGGGCAGAGGATTCAATGAAGCCATCCCACATAATGAGCATCTGTTCTAAGACAGAGAAAAAATAGATGATGTGACAAACCATTTTTATGCGATTACTTGGTCATTGTGTCTATGCTAGCAAAGAGTCAGATGTAAGTGCACATGATTCAGGAAACTAAATGCCAACCTATTTCTTCCTGCCATCATAGTCTTCAAGACATTCTCTTCAGAGCTCTCTTGCCTTGGACTTTGGGCAAGGAAAGGAACAAACAGCCTCTCTTCACAAATATTGCATTCCTCCAAATCCCTGCTCCTCCTCATATTGACTGCAAGTGGGAAGAGGGTGGCATCAGAATCTCAAGGTGACATAAGAATATTTCAAGGAGCCCTAAACAAGGATGACTAACCACAAATTTTGGTGAATTTCGCAGTGTAATAAACAGAATACATTTAGTTTTAATTGTCAGCTTTGGGTCTTAGCCATAACTCTAGAACAGCAAGGAGTATGATATTTTAATTGTTAAGACTTCTGTAATAGCGTCAGTTGTATTCAGGTAACTGGCTAGATTCCTTGATTTGAGAGAAGGTAAGTCTTTTTGCTATCACTAAAAAATGATTCATTATTAAAATAAATCAGCCATGGAAATCTCATTATCCTATTCTTTTTTTTTTTTACTTTTTTTTTTTTTTTGACAGGCAGAGTGGACAGTGAGAGAGAGAGACAGAGAGAAAGGTCTTCCTTTGCCGTTGGTTCACCCTCCAATGGCTGCCACGGTCGGCGCGCTGCGGCTGGTGCACCGCGCTCATCCGATGGCAGGAGCCAGGTGCTAGGTGCTTCTCCTGGTCTCCCATGGGGTGCAGGGCCCAAGCACTTGGGCCATCCTCCACTGCACTCCCGGGCCACAGCAGAGAGCTGGCCTGGAAGAGGGGCAACCGGGACAGAATCCGGCGCCCCGACCGGGACTAGAACCCGGTGTGCTGGCGCCGCAAGGCGGAGGATTAGCCTGTTGAGCCACGGCACCGGCTATCCTATTCTTTAGTAGATATTATTCCAATATTCCGCAGAGCTCAAAGTAACCATAAAACAACAGTTATGTTCAGTGGATCATATGAGAAAAACTTCTGGAAAACATTTGGGAAAATTCTTGCTCCCAGATAAAAAGATAGACTTTGCAGGACAAAAAGGTGTGTGCCCGCGCCCTTGCCCTCCTACTTAGGATATTGGTGTATGGTCTTGCTGCCTTGATCTGCACGAACCATTCTGAGACCATGAAGGGAAGATCAATGAAAACATGCACATGCAAGCAGAAAGAAATAGCAAACCTGTATTTACCTTCCTCCAGACTTCTAGCTTTTATTATCTAAGTCAAAAGTCATCAGTCATTCTATTAATTACATTTATAAATCTTCACAATACAATTAATGCTTCAAAAATTTAGTTAGATGCAGATGTTTGACCATGCAGTTAAACACCAATTGGGATGCCCATATCTGATATCAGAGTGCTTGGATTCACATCCTGGTTCTGTTCCTGATTCTAACATCCTGCTAATGCTCACTCTTGAGAGGCAGCGAGTGAGTGATGGCTCAAGTTGTTGGATCCCTGCCACCCACATGGGACCTGGGTTGAGCTCCTGGCTCCCAGCCTTGGCCTGGCCCACCTTCATCCATTGTGGGCATTTGGGGATTGAACTAGTGTATGGGAGCTTTCTCTGTCTCTCTAATTAATTAAATAATTAACAGTTAAATTGTTAGTTGCCATGCATTTTCATTTGAAAAAAAACTATTGATCTCTAGGTAATTTCTTTGTATCAAGACACACAAACATACTCTATCTAAAGGACAATCTCTCTAGCATTGTGAGAGGCTAAATATTGTTTCCTGGAATAATTATTCATTGGCCTCATTGTTCTTAATACCTGTGTTTATAAGGGACTGGAGATAAACAACTATTTTTCTTTCAAAACAATATTATTAGCCTATTGAACATCTTTTTCCTCTAGTTGGGCTACAGATCCAGTGACAAAATTTTAAAAAGCTATAAATGGTATCAGAAGAGTTAGGGGCCAGCATTGTGGCATAGCAGGTAAAGCCGCTGCCTGCCAGCACTCCATATGGGTGCCAGTTTAAGATCCAGCTGGTTCACTTCTGATCCAGCTCCCTGGTAATGCACCTGGAAAGGCAGCCAAAGATGACCCAAGTGCCTGGGCCCCTGATCCACATGGGAAACGTGGAAGAAGCTCCTGGCTTCAGCTTGGCTTATCCCAGGCCATTGCAGCATTTGGAGAGTGAACCAGCAGATGGAAGATTGCTGTCTCTCCCTCTTTCTCTCTGTAGCTTTGACTTTCAAATAATAAATAACTCTTAAAAAAAAAAGAAGAAATGGGAAAGTTAGAATTAAACTAACCTTCATCATTAAAGTCAAAGAAATACATAAAAATCCTATAATTTCAGTATCTGTTTTTGCAGAGTTATAAATGGCTAAACTTCATAGAAACCACTAAATGGCACTAATTACTACTTTTTAAAATTTCTACATAGATAAATGCAATAAAAACAAACATTTTCTTGTAAGAATAGTTTTATATAATGTATAATTTTATAAGGAAATGGAAATTAAATTAAAAGTAAATTTAGGGGCTAGTGTTGTGGGATAGCAGGTTAAGACACTGCTGTGACCCTGGCTTCCCATATGGGTACCAGTTCAAGTCCTGGGTGTTCCACTTGTGATCCAGCTCCTTGATAATGTGCCTGGGAAAGCAACCAAAGATGGACCAAGTCCATGGGATCCTGCACTCATGTGAGAGACCTGGATGAAATTCCTGGCTCCTGGCTTAGGCCTAGCCCAGCCCCAGCCATTGCAACCATTTGGGGGTATGAACCAGCAGTTGGAAGAGCTTTCTCTCTCTCTTTCTCTGTAACTCTGCCTTTCAAATAAAATAAATAAAATCTTTAAAAACATTAAATTTATTCTATAACGTAAGAAAATGCAATCAAGTTATTAATTCCTTATGTTATTGGTACATTTTCAGTTTATGTTATCTTCCATTTCCTAATTTTGTTATTTAAATATATAGCTTATGTCTTTTTAACAGCTACACAACTTCTAGACACACAATTACTTTGTAGAAAAGCAAAATAGCATGTTCTTATATCCTGAATTATGATTCTTCTATATTTAGTCTTCTATTCAGAACATGTTTATTCCATTTACAAAACTGTTTCATTTCATTCTAATTAATGATTAAATATGATGCATAACCACAGGTATAATTTATAAAACACAGCAAACCCTGTCTTCCCCAAATGAGCTATTCCAGTTGTCTTTTTCCTTCATAGTCCAGTCAAGTTACTGTAGCTAAAAGTAAACGTTTATTGGAGATTTTGTCATTTGGGGTGAAATAAAGGATTTGTTTATAGGTATAGAATAAAGAATCTTTGCTCTCATAAAGTCTATAAAACAGCCATTTTCAGTGCTATAATTCACAGGCTAAATTTGCTAATATTTCAAAAATAAAATTGGCTTAGATTTTTTTGTTATCACTAAGCATTGTTAGGTTATCTATCAATACTAAATGTGTCCATTCAAAATTAAAGGCCCCCGTCATTCAGTATATCTATTCCCATTCATTGTTATTCTCAAATGGTTGCAGAACGGTAGTATTTTCCCCATTGGAAGCTTAATATATAAAATTCATGCACACATATCTGGGCAGAACTTAGAGTAAATAAAATTTCTATTTCTTAATCAGTGCTTTAACTACCAAATGCAATATTCCCCAGTTTCAGTGTCCAAATCTACACAAATACAGTTGCAACTGTGACTTAGGCAATGCTACTTCTTTTATGCCTTCTTTTTCTCAATTCTGGAATCATTCTTTCTATTTTCTACAGCCTCCACTAATTAATTATTAATCCAACAGCTTATTCATGGCTCTCATAAGCACCTGGGTGTAGTGCAATTTACAGAACCATTGTTTATCAAATGTATATATCCTGCTTCTGGTCCCTTTGGCTCTGCTTTCCCTGGGGAATAGTATACTAATGAACATTGGTTTTATTGGGTTACTCTCCTCCAAACCATTTCCATATTAACTAGAATCTCCTAAAAATAAAGTAAATGCATTTTCAAAACTAAAAATTCCTATGTGAATATAAGCAACATTGTTATTATTAATAACATCATTAATTAACAACAACAATCATTAATTCAACAACAATCAGTACTGATTGAGTGCCTGTTATGTACAAACACACTTCTAAGTGATGGGGATACATCAGTGAATAAAATGCATGAAAATCTCTGATTTCTTTCTACCTAGAAGAAATAGAAAATAAACACTAACATAGTAAAAAGGTGAATTGTATAATTTATTTCAAGTATTTTTGGAAAAATAAGAAACGAAGGTTAGGAAAGAGAAGTGTGAGGTGGAAACTAGAAAGTGGAATGTGATTTTGAATAATAGCTAGTACTCATCAAGAGGGAAACATCTGATAAAGATTTGAAGGAAATGAAGGAATGAGGCTTGAAACACAGGTGAAGAATCCTCCAAGCAGATAAAATGTCCTGTGAAAAGAACTACATTCAAGGGTGTCTGGTGTGATCAAAGACACTCCAGGTCATTCTTTTGTCTAGAATAAAGTAGATGAGGGAGAGCAGTATAAAATGAAGTCAGAAAACAAATGCAGAACCAGTTTGGGAAGAGCCTTCCTTGTAGCCATTAGAAGTGCTTTCATTATTTTGTATGCAAAGAAGTAGCAATGAAAGATTTTTTTAAAGATTTTACTAATTTGAAAGGAAGAGTTACAGAGAGAGAGAGAGAGAGAGAGAGAGAGAGAGAGATCTTCCATCTGCTAGTTCACTCCCCAAATGGTAGCGATGGCCAGGGCTGAGCCAGGAGCCAGACATTTTTTCTGGGTTTCCCACATGGGCGCAGGGGCCAAAGCACTTGAGCCATCTTCTGCTGCTTTCCCAGATCTGTTAGCAAGGAGCTGGAGCAGAAGCCGAGCAGCCAGGATTCAAACTGGAACTCATTTAGGATGCCAGCATAACAGGTGGTGGCTTTACCTGCTATGCCAGAACACCACCCCTCCTCCCCACTGCCAGTGAAAGAAAGATGTTTGAGCAGCAAAGAGATGTCATCTGGTTTATAATTTAATAAGATGACTCTGGCTGCTGTGAGAACATATTGTGAGGAGGCAAGATCAGAAACTGTGAGACTGTTTAGGAGATTATTGCAATAATCCAGAAAAAAGATAATGACTTTCTACCAGCTTAATTAGACCAAGCTAGTAGCAGTGGACAGTGAACAATGATCAACATTTCAATATATATTATGAGTAGAGCCTGTAGGATTCTCTGAAATTCTCAGTTTCTCTGAAGGCATCAATGTGGGGCAAAATTAAAAGAACAACAGAATGATGATTCTAAGAGTTTTGGCTTGGAAATCAATTTTTCAGAGTGTAGTTTTCTTAAACTGTTACAACCAGAAGGCTTGAAAAGCTGCATTACCAGGAAATCAACCTTAACTATTTTACTTAGCTTTCTTCTTACTCTAAATAACATAAGTAATCAAGCCAACTCTATATACACAAGGCAAAAATGTATATTTGGCATGAATTCCAGAAAAAAAATGTAGTCACAATGCTCTCCAAAGCCCTCACCTCTTGTTTGCATCTGGAATAAAAACTGTCAAAATTTTTCTCAAATATTTTGAATACTATTACAATACAAATAACTCTGAAGACAGACACCATTTAAGCTGTTATCAATTAATAAATATGTTCACATCTTAGTAGATAAGGTTGGTCAAGTAACCCTAAAAAGATAGAACCAGAAAGATCCTACTCAACAGTTAATGGCTTAAAAATTAGGTAACATGAGTGTCCCGAGAGTTAAGTTATTGGTCCAGGATCAGAAAGCTCGTTACAGGGTCAGCATTCTGGCATAATGGGCTAAGTTGCTGTCTGATCCAGCTCTCTGCTATGGCCTGGGAAAGCAGCGGAAGAAAGGCCAAGTCCTTGGTTCCTGCACCTGTGGAAGACCAGATGAAGCTCCTAGTTTCTGGCTTTGAACTGGCCCAGCCTGGGCTGTTGCAGACCTTTGGAGAGTAAACCATCAGATGAAAGATCTCTTTTTATCTCTCCTTCTCTCTGTAATGCTGTCTTTCAAATAAAAAAAATAATTTTTTCTGAAGAAGCTCACTGGGGCAAGAATGTAGAATCCAGGTTTCCTGATTCCTAGTTTAATGTATGTTTTAGATGGATTTTGCCACGAAATCTAATAAATAGTGGAGGATGGACAGTGGTGCTGATTGCAGGAATGGACTTTGAATGGGGAAGAATGATCAGATAGGAGAAATCCTATTTGAGGCCAATATTTTCTGTGTGTACTTTTTCTCTTACCAGCTCTAGGACTTCTAGGTTTTTGGCTTCTTTCTGCAGTGTATCTTTTCTTGCAACTCTTCCTTTAATTACCCTCAAGATTCTTCCCTCTTAAAATAAACAAATAATAAAAATAAATGAAAATTCCCCTATTGTGCCTAGATTCTGCTTCACTTCCCACTCTATCTCCCACTGTCACTCACAAGCAGTTCCAAGAAAGAAGACCCTGCACCAGATGACCCCTTCTCTGCATCTCTTACACATTCTTCAACCAACTGCAAGCAAATCTTCCCTTTCCTATCACTTAAGCTCCTCAAACAAATGTAATTAATGATTTCCTAAAAGAGCCACAGGATATTTATGGCTTTCTGAATGTTTGACACCTCCTTGTGTTTAACTGCTGTTTCCTCATCATTAAAACTCTCTTCGCACTTGGGTTTCTGTGACTGTACCTTCTGGATCTCCCATCCTACCGCTCAGTCCATTTCTTCTCAATCTCCTTTTCATCTCTTCCTCTTATATTTTTTTCTTCAAATGGTGGTGTTTCCTAAGGTTCTATTCTTGGTCCTCATTACCTTCTGCTTTTCAAGCTGACCATGAGTAATCTGCTTCCTTGCCCTTGACTTCTGCTACAAACTATGTGCTCATGACATCACTATTTCCAGCCTAAACACATTCAACTCATCTAAATCAAGTCATCTTGAGCTGCAACATAGCCCCCAGTGCAAATGTCTTCCTCTTCAAACTGTATGTACTGTAGTAAGTCCTACCTCTATGAATAGCACTACCCAGCTCACAGATTGCTCCCTTCTCTTCCACTGCTCCTGATGCTTCTTTAATCCAAATCATTCCCATATCTGAGCTCACTACCAACAATGTCTCCAGAGTCTCTGCCTATATTCCACTTTTTATAACATTACTAGACTCATCTAAGATATAAATCTAATTATATCATTTTCCTGATTAAAGTCCTTCTATGTCCTCATATTGTCAATAGGATAAATTCCAAATGCCTTATAGTTTCAGAGTATCTCACACCCAAATCCTTAGCTACTTTCCCATTTTATTTCACTTCATGCCAATCTTCACCACCTCTTCACTTTCACTCTTTGTCCCACCATGTCTAACAGCCTGCAATTTCCTGAAATAATACACTCTACTTTAAAATATCTCCAGGTCCTTCACAGTTATGAGACTATTTTTATGTAGAATACCTTAGCACCCTATCCACCTGGAACATACATATTAACCCTTCAACAGACAATTATTTTCTCTACAAAGAAATTTCTAAGAACACCAACAGAGTTCATCATTTCCACATTTGTACCCTCACAGTATCTTCACTTCTATCATAACACATAGAGAAGTTCATTATACTATTTTAACCTTACTAGAAATTTTAATTTTCCCTTAATTTTCCCTTACTAGAAAGTGAGAAAACTGATAAAGATGCTACCAAAAACAGTTTTATACTCTCCGCAACTTGTAGTGCTTGATAAAAAATCTGAAAAAATTAACTGAACAGAATTCATCATATCACATGAAAAACAGGATTTTTGAAATGCAAAGAAATTAATATCTAATGATATCCTTTCAGACACCAAGGCAACTATAAAAAAATACTTTTGGAAAGGCAGAGAGGGTGAGGCTTCCCTGTATCCCTTCAACTATTCATTCCATCACTGATAGTGCTCCTACTCGACTACCTATGGTGTTTCTGCCTTGCAGATTTAATAAAGAGACCTCAACTAGTGCAGAAATTGGTCATATATACTTTGACCTCTCCTGTACATTATTTAAAATTGCATACCAATTAGCAATTAACTAACTTTCAGGTAAGATCTCTACCAAGCCACATAATTTTTCTTCAAAACATGGATGATGACCATTTTCCTGAGATTTGATCCCATAATAACCAGATATCGATGTTTTCCTAAGAAACTGAAGGATATTACTTTGTAAGGACAGGCTCAGACTAAGGAAGGGAACTTGTCAAGATGGATATTTTCATACCTGTTATAAATAATTTTAATGCATCAAGTTTTTAAAAAATCACTATGAAATAACAAAAAGACCTATAAGACAAACATAATAATAATGAAACCATCTTTGTTGATTTCATGTACTTATCTCTAATTAGAAAATTGAATGTATGTTACAAGCAATATAAAAGCAAGATTTGGGGCCAACCCTGTGGCACAGTGGGGTAAGCCTCCACCTGTGGCAGCGGCATCCCACATGGACACCAGTTCCAGTCTCAGCTGCTCCTCTTCTGATCTAGCTCTTTGCTATGGCTTGGGAAAGCAGTAGAATATGACTCAAGTGCCTGGCCCATTCCCATGCGGGAAAAACTCCTGGTTCCTGGCTTCAGATCAGTCCAGGTCCAGGCATTGTGGCCATTTGGGGAGAGAACCAGCAGATGGATGACCTTTCTGTCTCTCCCTCTCTCTGTAACTCTACTTCTCAAATAAATATTTTTTTAAAAAAAGCAAGATTTGTTTTACCATGCAAACATGAGGGTTTTTCCATCTTTCACTTCAAAATTTTAAATTTTCTAATAACCTTGCATACCTAGAAGTTAATACAAAAATACACCTCCTTTAATCTTGCACCATAAAAGGAATGAAGATGATGAGAAACTTCATAACTAAAATTGATCCTTCAGTACAGAGAAACTTGAATTAATGAGAAGTGTTTCTAAATGTGTATCTGTATTCAAAATAACTCAAAACATACATTTATAAATATTCTAATCTACACAGAAAAATGCTTCTTTTACAATCAATGTAATATTCACTAATAATTTGGATATATTTTAAATAATTGACTAAATATTTCATTTTTGTCAACATATCCATTATGAGTTACCCTCCTCAATGAAACAAATTTATGTTTTTCAGGTTGATTTTAATAGATCACATTCAACTGGAAAGAAATTGAGTAATAATGCCACATAAGAGAAAGTTGGCATTAAAAAACAGGACTTACTCCTTCATTGTTTTTTTTAAAGATTTATTTATTTATTTATTTGAAAGAGTTACACAGGCAAGGCATATATATATATATATATATAGAGAGAGAGAGAGAGAGAGAGAGAGAGAGAGAGAAAGAGGTCTTCCATCCACTGGTTCACTCCCCAAATTGGCCTCAACGGCCGGAGTTGTGCCTATCCGAAGCCAGGAGCCAAGAGTTTCTTCCCATTCTCGCACATGGGTGCAGGGGCCCAAGGACTTGGGTGATCTTCTACTGCTTTTCCAGGCCACAGCAGAGAGCTAGATGGAAAGTGGAGCAGCCTGAACTCAAACCAGCACCCATATGGAATGCTGGCACTTCAAGTGGTGGCTTTACCCGCTATGGCACAATGCTGGCTCCTCATTGGTGCCTAACAAGACAGGGGAAATATTAACCTTACCTCTCACCCCTTTGTAAGACAAAATATAGAACACCCGTTCTATATTGTTCAGAATGTTTGAGGCAGGCAAGGCATACTGGCTTATTTTCAATTTGTTTGGCTAAGAAATTCTCCTATAGAGACAATTTCTTTCCTAAGTACCAAAATACAATGAAATGGGATGGGCATTTGGTCAATTGATTAAGACACCAGTTGGGTTCACATCCACATTGGAGTACAAAGATTACAGTCCTGGCTCCACTTTTGAGTCCAGCTTCCTGCTAATGCACACCTAGTAGGCAGCAAGGTATAGGTCAGGTAGTTGGGTCCCTGCCACCCACATAGGAGATCTGGTTTAAGTTCCCAGCTCCTGGCTTCAGTCCAGCCCAAGCCAGGCCTCTCTACTGTGGGCACTGAGAGAGTAAATCAGTGGATGGGACTTCTTTCTCTTTCTTCCTCTTCCCTCGCATCTAAATAAATAAATTGTTACACTACAATGAAATATACACTATGATACCCATTTTACCATAAATGAAGAGTTTCTGATGAGAGCTATTCAAACTGTTATAATTCTTCAATTACCACTTTAAACTTCTGGGCTTTTTAGCTGCTGGGAACCATGAGGAGTAAGATTCTCTGTCCTGGTCTCTAAAGTCTCCAGAGTCTCAGGCTTGATCCTTATCCTGTTTGTTTCCTCATCCACGCTCTGTTGTTTGTGATTGCACCCATTGCCCTATTAGTGCAATGATGCAGGAAAACAATCACAGTATCACCTGAAAACCTGGCAGAAATTCACATTTTCTAGAGCTCCCACCACAGATCTTCTAAATTAGAAAGGTTTAAAGGCAAGGGGCTAGTCGTGGAGAACCAGTGGTACACATTCTAACAAAAACACAAAGTATGAACTTTATACTCTAAATCTTTAGTTCAGCAAATGGAATCACCATTTGCTCAACTTATTCAAGGTCAAAACTTGCATAATCCTTTACTTCCCCTTTTTCCTCATCTCCCACCATCTATTCCATTATAAAATCATGTCAATCTTACCTTCAAACAAGTGCTACATCCACACAATTCTCTCTACCTTTCCTGCAAAGATTCCTTCTAACTGGCCATTCTCTACCCTTTAAAATCCCTATTGATTCATCATTCACGTGATAGCCAGAATGATTGTCAAATTCAAATCATATCATTCTCCATACTTAAAAAGTGTTATTGTTTTTAAACTGTGCACAGAATCAATTTTAAATGAGGAGTAGGTGTTTGGTACAGCCATTAAGATATCACATGGGCTTCCCACATCCCATTTGGAAGTGCCTCGGTTTGAGTCCAAGCTTGACTTAAAATTCCAGCTTCCTGCTAATGAGTAACATGGGAGGCAGCAGGTGCTGGTTTAAGTTACCCAGGTAGGAGATCCAGATTGAGTTTCCCACTCCTGGGTTCAGGCTTGCCCAACCTTGGCTGCCATGAGTGCTATGAGTGAACCAAAGAATGGATTAGTTCTCTCTGTCTCTCTGTTCTCCTTTTCATTCTGTCTTCCAAATTAAAAAAAAAAAAATAATAACGATCTTGATGTCCTAAATGAAATACAGAATATCAAAAAAAATTTGATATGCCTCACTGTGATCTGTAAAGTCTTACATGATCTAGCTTCCTTCTGTTCCTTTCTAATTTCTTTTATTTTTTAAAGATTTATGTATTTATTTGAAAGTCAGTTACTGAGAGAGAGGGAAAGACATAGAGAGAGAGAAAGAGAGTGATCCTTTCTTATTTCACAGGACAACACCAAATGCCCACTATGAGATAAACATGTCTTCTTTCTGTACCTAGAACATATTCCACATGGAGCCCTTGATCTTTAATTTTTTTATTTTTATTTTTTTAACCTAAAATGCTCAAAGTCCAGGGGTGGCTTCCTCATTCTCATCCTACCACATGCAGCTAAAATAATTCCTCACAAAAGCCTGTCTTAATCATCCTGCTTAAGATAGGACCAATCCAATCTATTACATACATTTTTTATAAGATTCCTAGGAGTAAATTTCATACTCTGTAATCATCTTCCTTCTACATTTATTTGCTTATCGTCTATGCCACTAAACTATAAGTTTTTTTTATTATTTTATTTATTTATTTATTTATTTGACAGTCAGAGTTAGACAGCGAGAGACAGAGAGAAAGGTCTTCCTTCCGTTGGTTCATCCCCTAAGTGGCCACTACGGCCGGCGCACTGCGCTCATCCGAAGCCAGGAGCCAGGTGCTTCCTCCTGGTCTCCCATGCAGGTGCAGGGCCCAAGCACTTGGGCCGTCCTCCACTGCCTTCCCGGGCCACAGCAGAGAGCTGGACTGGAAGAGGAGCAACCAGGACAGAATCCGGCGCCCCGACCGGGACTAGAACTTGGGGTGCCAGCGCCGCAGGCAGAGGATTAGCCTAGTGAGCCACAGCACTGGCCTTCAACTATAAGTTTTACAAGGAAAAAAAAATTGTCTGTTTTACCACTTTAAACTTGGTTCCTAGCACAGTTCCTCGCAATTTACACATGCTCAAAAGTAATTTTTAAATGAATGAGACAGCACTGTTTCTTGCTGAGCTCCTCGTGTAGCACAAATAACAAGTTTCTTGAAACTATAGGATTAAGAAGTCATGCTTCTTTTTTTTTTTTTAAAGTATTTATTTATTTTGAAAGTCAGTGTTATAGGGAAAAAGAGGTGGGGAGAGAGAGAGAGAGAGAGAGAGAGAGATCTTCCATCTGTTGTTTCACTCCCAAGATGGCCTCAATGTCCAGGGGTGGGCCAGACCAAATCCAGGAGCCAGGACCTTCATCTGGGTCTCCCACATGGGTGGCAGGGGCCCAAACTCTTAGGCAATGTTCTGCTGCTTTTCCAAGGCCATTAGCAGGGACCTGGATCAGAAATGGAGCAGCTAGGACAAGAACCGGCACCCACATGGGATGTTGGCATTGCAGGCCCCTTGGCGTGTCTCCTTTATTTTTTAAAATTTATTTGAGAGGTAGAGTTACAGACAGAGAGAGGGAGAGACAGAGAGAAAGGTCTTTATCTGCTGGTTCACTCCCCAAAAGGCTACAGCAGCTGGAACTAAGCCAATCCGAAGTCAGGAACTGAGCCAGGAGCTTCCTTCAGGTTTCTCACACGGATGCAGCGGCCCAGGCATGTGGTCCATCTTCCACTGCTCCTAGGCCATAAGCAGAGAGATGGATCAGAAGAGGAGTAGCTGAGACTCGAACTCGTGCCCATATGGGATGTCAGCGAGGGATGGAAGCTTAGCCTACTATGCCATAGAACAGGCCTGGCATGACTTCTTAATCACAAATTTTGCCCAAAGACTGGGAGCTAAAATAATAACTTTTATTCTACAATCAAAAACATTTGATATTCAATTAAATATTTAAAAAATGACTGATTTTAACATAATATCTATGTTTTTTAAGGGAAAAGTACATTTCATAAGTCGTGTTGGAGAGCTTCAAAGACTATACCTTCTGTACCTCAAGGCATTCCCAATATTTCTGTGCCCGTAGGGGAAATTTTGTAGAAAAGCTTAAGAGTCACAAAAGAAACATCTTAAAAATCCAGGAGCTCCACCGGTGCCCAATCCTCTCCCTGCGGCGCCGGCACCCCAGGTTCTAGTCCCAGTTGGGGCACTGGATTCTGTCCCGGTTGTTCCTCTTCCAGTCCAGCTCTCTGCTGCGGCCCAGGAGTGCAGTGGAGGATGGCCCAGGTCCTTGGGCCCTGCACGCGCATGGGAGACCAGTAGAAGCACCTAGCTCCTGGCTTCGGATCAAGCGCAGTGCGCTGGCCGCAGCAGCCATTGTGGGGTGAACCAATGGCAAAGGAAGACCTTTCTCTCTGTCTCTCTCTCTCACTGTCCACTCTTCCTGTCAAAAAAAAAAAAAATGTGATTAAAGGATTCTGCCTTTAAAAAAAAGTTAAAAAAAAAACAAAAACCAGGAGCTCTAACTCTTCCTGTAATTCTGCTTGGGCCCTGCACCACATGGGAGACCAGGATGAGCACCTGGCTCCTGGCTTTGGATCAGTGCCGTGCGCTGGCCGCAGCACACCAGCAGCAGCGGCCATTGGAGGGTGAACCAATGGCAAAGGAAGACCTTTCTCTCTGTCTTTCTCTCTCACTGTCCACTCTGCCTGTAAAAAAAGAAAAAAAAAAAGACAATGATGAGAGCTACCTATTAAAAGTCATAGTGTACAGTCTTTGAGAACTGCAATTTCAATTCTTTGTGTCTACCCTAATTCATGTTTATAAGAGAGGCATACAGTAATGTCCATTGTAGCAGTGTTTATGAAAATGGAACTTTGAAGCAATTTAAATACCCATTAGAAGTAAAATTAATACATACCATATGGTAAAGTCCATCATAGAAGTACTTATAATATAAACTAGAAGTAACTGCTGGTGCAGTGGTACAGGGGGTCAAAGCCCCAGCCAGCAGAGCTGGCATCCCATATGGGGCCGGTTCAAGTCCCAGCTGCACTACTTCAAATCCAGTTCCTTGCTAATGTGCCTGGGAAAGCAGCAGATGATGGCCCAAGGCCTTGGACCCCTGCACCCACACGGGAGACCTGGAAAAAAATCCTGGCTCCTGGCTTCAGATTGACTCAGCTCCAGCTGTTGCAGCCATTTGGGGAGTGAACCAGTGAATGGAAGGCTTCTCTTTTTCTACCTCACTCTGTAACTCTTTCAAATAAATAAAATAAATCTTAAAAATAAATAAGTAACCTAAATAGCCATTAAGAGTAAAATTACTCTTGGATAAACTATGGCATATGTATACACAAAAGATTATATAGTAATAAAACAAATGAAGTAAGAATTCTCATTGCCATTCATTTCTTCTCCACCCCAGAGATATTCTATGCCTTTCTTTGCCCTTCATTGTTCCCTGAAGATTGAACCTTGTAAACTACCTCACGTGCCCCCCCTCCCCCCCCGGCAAACTGGCTTTCCATGTTATTTAGCCAAGTGTAAGTACAAGTAGAAGATAGGGAGAGAGACTCTGTCTCAGGCAACACTATATCTTTCCCTCTTTCCTTCAAGCTAAGACTTTTAGCAGTTTCTCCTGTTGCCAGTTTCTTAAATGTTCACTCATCCATTTTAGCTCCCTCAGACCTGCCCATCCCACTATGGAAGATCCTTCACTAAAGTCTTTTAATCATTTGAATTACATTGCATTTCCTGCCTAAACCAAGTATGCATGTATGTGTATGTGTGTGTAATTAATATAAAATCCAAGATATATTGCTAAGTATAAAAAAATTAGCAGCACAATTAGATATGAGCCAACAAAAAAATTCTAATTGTATAAGTATTCCTAAGTGCATAAATGCATTTATAAGTGTATATTTGGAAAGATCTTTTCCAATACAGTAATAGGGTTTGGAATGATTCACATCTCTCAGCAAATGGGGTAGGGTTGGCATTTGGGAGAGATTTTATCCTAAATTTTTTTAAAGATTTATTTACTTATTTTAAAGGCAGAGTTAGAGAGGCAGAGGCAGAGAGAAAGGGAGAGAGGGGTCTTATTATAGTCTTATATATATTATATATATATATATATGTATAGTCTTATATATGTTATAGTCTTATATAGATGTCATATTTCCATCTACTGGTTCACTCCCCAAATAGAGGCAATGGCCAGAGCTGGGCTAATCCAAAGCCAGGAGCCAGGAGCCAGGAGCCAGGAGCTTCTTCCAGTTCTCCCAATTTAGTGTAGGGGCCTGAGCACTTAGGCCGTCTTTCACTGCTTTCCAAGGCCACAGAAGAGAGCTGGATGGGAAGTGGAGCAGCTGGGACTCAAACCGGCAGCACCCTTTAGGGATGCTGGCACTGCAGGAGGCAGCTTTACCTGCTACACCACAGCACTGGTCCCACAATACCATAATTTTTAAAAAATGAGCACATTCATGACCTCAAGGAGGAAGAGGAAAATACGTTCAATCCTCCTGTGTTCCCACTGCACTTGGCTGAGGTTCCTCTGCCAGCCCCATCACTGTCCCCTCCCTGGAGTGAGTCTGTTCTCCCAGGAACCCGCTGCACTTGCTTTATGTGTACTTCATTTAAACAAGAGATGAGAAGAAGGCAGGAACTGAAAGCAGGGGGGATTAGGGTTAGTTTGAACCGAGCTTCTCCTAGCTCTACCTGGAGGCTAGGTGGGCTCTGTCATGTCAAGGTTAAGTGGGGTGCACAGAGGAGGGAGCGGTAAGCCACTGAAAGGGTGAGAGCTTGATGCGTCCCACCTCAGAGGAAGAAAATGAGGGGTGGAGGGTGTGTGGCAGTGGTGTCTGGAGAACACTAAGGATCTCTGGTGTCCCCTTGCCATCTGCATACTGTTGCCTCCGCAGTTAATACACTAGTTGTTTAAAAAACAAAAACCAAACCAAACCAAACCAAAACAGCATTCATGGCCTATTTGTATAACTTTCACAATGTATTTCTTTTTTCTAAGTATTATACATCATGCAGAAAGAAAAATCTGCTCCACTTGTTCAATTCATTATTTGTCAGACATATTTAACTACTTAATCATTCTCCCTGGAATCTCTGTTATCATCTCACACAGTCTAGAAAGCACTATGCCTGGCCATCTGGCCCTCAGATTTTCTGTCTGGATTTTGCTTCCTGAGATCTTCTATATCTGTCAGACCATTCATGCATATATCTTCATTCTTATTATTGTTCTATATTGAGTCCTTCTGGTCATTAGTGGGCCCTTTTATGGAAAGAGACATTCTACTAGGGCATCACCAAGAATCCTAAAGGAAAATCCAATAAATATTGGCATTCCTGTTTTTAAAATAAGTATTGCCTACTCAAGCTCCTAAACCTACACTGTATGTATGGTAGCTACTAACCCTCTGTGTCTCTTTTGTTCTTGAAGTGTGACAAACTAAGGTGTACTCTAAGTACAAATAGATGTCATATTTCAAAGATCAAGTTATAAAAAACAAGAGTATAAAATATTTCATTAAGTATTTTTATATTAGTTATATGTCACACTGACAATTTTTTTTTAAATATTTATTTATTTGAAAGGCAGAGTTATAGAGAGAGGGAGAGACAGAGAGACAGGGAGATCTTCCATCTGCTGGTTACTCCTCGAGAGGCCCCAGTGGCCTGGGCTGAGCTAGGGCAAAGCCAGGGACCAGGAGTTTCATCCAGGTCTCCCACATCAGTGGTTGGGGCCCAGGGACTTGAGCCGTCCTCTGCTGCTTTTCTCAGGCCATTAGCAGGGAGCTGGATTGGAAGCCAAGCAGCCAGTACATGAATCGGCATCTATAGGGGATGCTGGTGCTGCAGGCCGCAGCTTTACCTGCCATGCCATAAGGCCAGCCCCACAATGAAAATATTCTGACTATAATGAGTTAGATAAAGTGCATTAGAAAAATCAATTTCACCTGCATTTTTTTTACTCTTTAATGTGGTTATGAGAAATTCTAAATGACAAATGTAGGTCAGGTTATATTTCTATTGGAAAGTGCTGTCTTTGAGAATGCTCATGTTTCTACTTTGAGATGAATAATGTCTTTGCAGAGGGCAGTCAGCTAGACCTGTAGCATAATTTTGGCAGATCCACACAGCTAGCACCTCTAACAGGCAATTCTTATACACAAAGGTGAAATCACCCAATACAATAAGAATCATTTTTACCATCCTTGACATTAACCTCCAGAATCCAGAAAATCAAGTGGAACATCTTGAGCTAAGGATAAATATTTACTCTGATGCTAACCAAGAACAAAGAAAAAATAATTTGCTGACTGAGTTGCCTCTCTAGTAATCAGTGCTCAGTGAGAAATAAGAAATACTTTCTGCTCTCAAGGAGCTCATAATCTAGTAAGGAAGAGATGTATGAGAAAATAGCCAATTTTAGGATAGTGCCAAAAATGTCATTATAAGCACACAGATAGGAGACTGTGAGAAAGCAAAACAGGACCGGAAAAGTCAAAGCGAGGCAGACCAAAATAATAGCTAGCTGAGTTTGGAAGGACTGAACAGAAGTGAGCTGGCCAGAATCAGGGTGGAATTCTACAAAGATGGAGAAGTATGTGCATGTACCTGGAGGGGAGAGAAAATGGTGCTGGAATGATCTGTATGACTTCTGCTTGCAATCCAACAATGTGGAGTGAGATAAGGAAGCTAGAGGCCTGACAAGGCAATGCATGACTAATTATGCTAGAATTTAGATTTTCTTTTGAAGGAAAATAAGGAACTGCTGAATACTATTAAGCCAAAGAAATAATTTAAACAACTATGCTTTCAAACGATAACACTGATGTGGGAAGCAACTTTAGGCAGGGGGATCATTGAAGAACACTTAGTACTCTAGGGGGATATGAACTAAGATGATGTGAACTAGGGTTACGGCAGTAAGGATGGATGTCCAAAGGTCAAAATTTGGTGCCCAGTAGGACACTGGGAATGAGGGATCAATAACAGAGAGTAGAAGAATACAAGAAACAAATATACTGTGCGCCTCCTACTTGCCAGGAACTCTATCTCTTCCTTCGAGAAACCCCCAAAGCAAACTATTCTAGAATCAAGTCAGAGACTGAAGCAAAATTTAAATTTCAGGAAAGATCATTTCTATAGCTTTAGACAATTCTACCAAATTTACTGTCACAGAAATAAAGTTCTGTTAGTAGTTATTGGTCAGTTATATCTTTCATATTATTTGTTTGAATAAATTGTAACAATTTTTCAATGTATTTTTTTCAAATTAAGGACAACATGATACTTTATCATTTCCAATATATGCAAATCCTCCATATGGTTTCCCTAATTTTTAAATACTGAATCAATCATGTACTCCCCAACCAACATAAATTAATTTAATCAAAAGCATATAATGATTTAGGGCCATTTTTAAAACCTACCAGCTTCACAGAAACTTTACATTCAATAATTAAAAAAGCATATGAAAAGGAAATCTATAAATAATGTTATGACATAGAAATCCAACATACTGTACGAACTGGCATTGGTACTGGCTGATACAAAGAAAATTAATCATCCCAATATCTGTAATGCAATAAAGTCAGTAATATGAAACTTTAGGATACACACAATAAAAATGCATAAAAAGAGTAAATAAACTCATTTCATTTTTCAAGTTAGTCACTTGGCTGGGGTCCATCTGCTTAGAAAAGGTAAGTGCAATTTAGATGAAGTCTATGGCTTTCAATGGTATTGACTTGCCAACAAAACCCATTTACAAATACTTACATTAACACAAACATTTATTAAACATCTCCTGTCTTCAAGGTAAATGAATAGACTCTGAGGGTACAGAGAGACAGCACTAGTATCCATTTCACTGGTTCTGAACCAGAGGTGATTTTGTCCCTCCAAGAATACTCAGGGGCATTTGGGTGCTGTGACTATGGCAGGGGGTTGGTAGCAGAATTAATGAGGAGACATTAAGGATGTTCCTAAACATCCTACAGTGCACAGGCTGACTCCTAGTAACAAATTATCTGACCCTAAATATCATTAGTCGTAAGGATGAAAATGCAGAACATGAAATATGTCTTCTTTTTAAAATGCTTTGCCTTAAATTTTGTTCACTGTAAATTGCAGGAAATAATTCCCACCTTATAAGAGAATGTATGTACAGTCCATAATGCCCTTAAATAAGGTGTTTGTATTCCTGTTATACTTTTCTAAGTTGTCACTCAAAAAATAAATGAGTTGCCCAAGAATACACAACTGGAAGTGTTGGATCAAAGATTTTAACCTATCTTAAAAGTCTTGTTACTTCCACCAGAAAATTGAGAAACACACCCTTGGCTAGGAGTATTGTCATATATCTATCGATCTATAGATAGATCTATAGATAGACCTATATAGATATATATCTATCGATCTATCTATAGATAGACATATATCGTATATATTGTAATATATTTTTATCTATATCTATACACACTGTGATGGAATTTCTTGTCTCCGGCAAGATTCTCACTCTGCATTTTTCTTCAATTCTAAGAAAATGAAGAGCCCTAAGCAATGTTACTCCTAAAGAAGTTGCTTTAACCTTCACTTCTTCAACTCACCCTTACTTCAAATCACATCTGGTTGTTATAGTTGTAGTAGCCACAAGAAGAAGAACAATTCAGGTACCAAAGCCTCTATATTATTATTGGGGAAAAATAGAAAGTGGCATCTCAACCAAATGCTTGCCCCATAACTGCATTTAGATTAAGGAATCATTTGAATTTTATGACACAAAGAAACAGCCCCAAGATTTATCACTTGTTGCCTACAGAAATTTTAACAGTGACATTTCTTAGACAGATATCACTAAACGACTATAGAAAAATGAAGAATGTCTAAAAATACTCAGTTTTGAAGGACGTATCAAAGATTTTCAGTGAAAACTTTTTTAAACTCTTGAGATATTTGAGACATTTTAGTCAATGATGAAAATGTTATCAAAATATCATTCACAATTTAACTTTCTAATTAAGAGTTTTACTTTATATACTAAAGATATTTTTGTTAAAGTATGCATTTGTGTTTTATTTTCTATTTTCATGGTAATGTTTATATGTTAAAGTTATGAAATTAGGCTGGCGCCACAGCTTACTAGGCTAATCCTCCGCCTGCGGCACCAGCACCCCAGGGTTCTAGTCCCAGTTGGGGTGCTGGATTCTGTCCCAGTTGCTCCTCTTCCAGTCCAGCTCTCTGCTGTGGCCCAAGAGTGCAGTGGAGGATGGCCCAGGTCATTGGGCCCTGCACCCGCATGGGAGAACAGGAGGAAGCACCTGGCTCCTGGCTTCGGATAGCGCAGTACGCCAGCCACAACACGGACTTGGGGGGTGAACCAATGGAAAAAGGAAGACCTTTCTCTCTGTCTGTCTCTCTCACTGTCTAATTCTGCCTGTCAAAAAAAAAAAGTTATGAAATGGACTTGGATTAGTGAAGGTTCCAGTTATTACCTTGCATTTACTGGAAATAAGAATTTGATTTATGAGATAGCTTTTGAACTTTCTAAGAATCAATTAGGGCGTAAGTCAGAGGTCATCTTCTCTAGTGTCACCAAACATCTGTCTTTGAATTAGTCTCAATAGATTTTTTTGAGATATGAGATGGTTTGTTTTTACTTTTCTAAAACAAACTCCCAGGAGCTCATTGACAAGATAAGGGGCATTATGGAATATGGATATAACTGTTAATCATATACTACTCTTGTGTAATATTTAAGTTATTTATGAATTTAAGTTTATTTTGGGCTTCAGTGGAGAGTTCAGATATTTAAGAAGGTTTTAAAGGAGCTCAGATCTAATTTTGTCATTGTCTCAAGAACAAAGCTAAGCAACACACTAATGCTTAAATGTGAGCATGGTGTTGCCCTGCCAGCGGATAGAAGGTTGGCAAAGTGCTTCCTTCTCCGGTAAGCATCATTTTATGCTAACAATGCCATTGTAAAACTTCTTTGAGGCTTTAGATTAATTCTGAAAGTGTCATGTAACTATTCTACATGAAAATGACACTGGATAGTTATTCCTTCAATATTCAAAGGCCATTTTACTTATAGTTCTCCAAATTGCATAATCAATATTATTGAGTCATGAGCATCAATGGATTCATCTACAATATTCTTATTCCTTAATGCCTGAGGCTACCCTAATAAAATTGGGAAAAAATATGCCTGGGGGGGAGGAAGTGATGGTAAGGGGTAAGAGGGCAAGATATAGACATTTATCTCCACTGATAAGCACTTAATATAATTTCACCTCTTTTCTTATCGAGAAGACTCACCTTCAACCTTTCCCTTTTTATTTAACTTAAAGATTAAGTATTAAACTTAAATTATTACTTTATCCATGGTCAAAATTAACAATAAGAAATAATGAATTGCTTTCTGCTTGTGTCATAAATCCAAGCCCAGTGTAACATTTTCTGTTCTGATTACAAATTTTGCAATAGAAAGTAGGAGAGGCAGAAGGGGCACAGCTTGAGATTTCAGTTTGCAGGTTGAGCTTCCAGCAGGGGAGATAGAACAAACTTTGGACTTTGAAATAATTCCAACCTGTAAATCACCGTGGAAAAATAAAATTGAAAATTAACAATTAAAATGATTTAGGGCAAGCCTGAGGAAAAGCTGTGAGGTTACAAACGTGAAGATTTGTATTCAGTTCACATACCTCCTGCTTCCTGATATATCATGATCATGCTCCTGCGAAAGATGTATATTTCCTGTCACCACTGGTTGTTTGTAGACCTTATACCACTTCCTTCAGCAAGGCTGATCACTCCTGCTAGCACCAATTTTCCTGGGCCATGTTTCCTGTCTATTTTCTGTTATTACAACACACATTTTAACAAAGGCTTTGAATACTGAAATTCAATCTGCAACAGTGACCTTGGTCCTATTATTTTCAATTTGTCAGAAAGAGGGATAGAATCCCAAAAGTATAGGAGGTAGCAACGGAGAGTTGTCTTTGGCAATACTCTCCCAGACTAGGTGGCCACCTACTTAATTTCTTGAAAGCAGGAAAAAGTAGGTAGCATATGGAATAAATTCTCATACAATTTTTGTAATGATTTTTGTTAGAGGGAAAACAGTATTAACCCTGAATGATCTCTATTGCCAATATAAACTGTATCCTATAGGGTTAAGAAACAGAACTATCTTAAACTTGGAGCTTATCCTACAGAGCAGCAAATTGCCTTGTTGGGACTCCCAGACAAAACTGCCAAAACCAGCCAGAACCATGGTGTGGTAAATGGCACACAGGCCACTGAACACTGGATGAACTGCTGAAACTTTGTGCTAAAATCTCTCCCCATCACCTGCTGGGTATGATAAAGCCATCATTTTTAACATGCAATGTATGAAAAGGCATGTAGCTAAACCACACTTGGCATAGAAGAACCAAGAACACATCTGTTTTAGTCAGTGAACTCCCATGTTCCATCTCCATCTCTTGCTTCCTTCCCAATAAATACCTTGCTCAAGCCACCCTGGGAGTCAGATTTGAGCATTACTCCTGACTCCTTGCTTAGCCACCTTGAGACAAACTTTTTCTTCTCAAAGGACACTGATGCCAGTGTTTGGCTTTCTCATGTGTGGGCAAAAGGACTCATCATGGTTCTGTAACAGATACACAACAAAATCCTGTGTAATCAAACAAGTATAGCTGTCTGCATTTCATTTTGCCAATGCTAGCCTAGTGAGTTTCATGACTAACCTGTTCATTTTATTTGCTAGATTACATGATTTAGAAAAACAGGGCAACAGCTTTGACAGAGGGATTTTAGGTACTCCTGTTCTCTTGGAGCTCAACTGTTGCAAATCACTGAATATTTGAGAATCTCAGCTTTTTTTTCATAAAAAGGAAATTAAAAAAAAAATCTCACTCTATTATTGTTCTAGAAATCAACTAGAAAAGCAAAAACGTAAGAGTTTTGCAAAACATAAAATTCTACATTGGTAAATCATGTTCTCCTGTTTAGGTCCCCAAAGCAGGTTAAATTTGCATTAATTCACCTACTTACTCTTAAGAACAACTTCATTTGTAAAATAAATGACCAGACCCAAGATAAGGGCATGGCTAGAATAAGGATACTGTCTTCAAAAGGAAATAGACCTGGAGATCTTGTGAGACCTTGTAAGGGATTGAGTGGTGTGACTGCCTTCACCTTTATAGCTTCAAGAAGCAGCAGTTGACCTGGATGGACAGTGAGTGGTTCACTGGTAAGATCTGCTTAGGTCCAGTCAGTTGATCTCATTTGCAGAATGTCATCAGATTTCTAGTATCTAACAGGTGGATGAATTCAATGTTGCTGAGGTGAACAGGTGTTTCACAGTTGGGAGCTGCCAGAGAGCCAAAGTGCAAAAGTGAACCATGATTTCTGAAATGAGCTCTGGTAATTCTAAACCTGAAAAACATTCTTCCATAGGGAAATTTCTCAATGGATGTACAGGGTAGTTGGCAAATACGGGATTGAACATAAGGGAGAATTTTGTTTCATTGTAACCACTGGAAGGTAGAGCCTAGAATTCTATGTCTATAATGCAATCACATCACACAATTTGCAATTTGATCTGCAGTTTAATATCCTGCACAGTGTTAAGGAAATTATGTCTGTAAGTTACCCCAAGCCAGGTGAATAAAGATGCTGTGCTATTTTTTAACTATTTCTGCCTGTCATCAGAAGCCAAATATTTCAGATAATCTATGAACCCACTTCACTCCTCCAACGGTGAGAAGTGATAAAGCTATCAAGAATAACATTTTTTAGCATAATATTTGTTTAAATGCCCAGTTCCACATCACACTGTCAGAACAAAGGTTTCACTGCATCATGTATTTGGGAAAATGGTCAATTCCTTAATGCAGAAGAATCCGCTTGTCCACTGTCACAGCGTTAGCAGTTTTCCAAACCTGTCTCGTGAAACTTTTGATAGTGCAATTGATTTGTCTAGAGTGACAGGTTTTAGATGATGTAAATGGATTCTTTCAGGCTGTTAGGGGTCTGTGACAAGCAGCAGAGGGGCTCCTCTGGATTGTCTCCACGGCACAGGAGGTCGGGTTAGGCAAGCAGTTGCTTTAGCTCTTCTGGAATCACACACATCTGAGACGCCCCCGCCAACGTATAAATGCTGAGTCCTTACTGGTACACACTCACTGACTGCCTACTACTTCCCGGAAGTTAATGTGCACTTTTGTAAAACCTTCCAGAGCCATACCAAAGTCAAGTAAGCGGAAATTTCCTTCTATAAGAGGTGGGAGGAGAAAACAAAAACTTAAAAACTAAGATGATGGAAGGCCAGCTTCAGCACAATTCTCATTTAAAAATATTTCCTCCCCTTTCCTTCGTAAATCTTAACAAATGTTTTTTAAGAGAGGCATGCTTCATTCGCACCTAATAAGTCGCTTCTTTCTTGAAGTAATTAAATACATAAGTTTTGGAGAATTCTTTTCTGCCTTCTAATTAAAGATACAAATGACTTAACTACCTCTTGCTTCCGGCGGCAAGGAAAGCCCCGCCCCTGCGATGGGGGGGCCTGCCTATATTTGCTTACTGTCCCGCCCCTTTCTTCTGGACGTCAGCCAATCCTGTCTTCATTAATGTGCGGCATAGCTATCGCGAGACTCCAACTGTACTTGCGCAAAAGAGGCTCTAGAAGCCGCGATGGGAGGAAAGGGGCGGGGCGCCCGACGTGCGCGTTCACCTTGACCTCACGCTCCTGCGCGCGCCCGGCAGCTAAGCGCTGTGGCTTCTGGGCCCCCGGGGCCGCAACACAACACACAACGCGCGTGCCCACTCAGCGCGGATGGTCCGTGCGTAGCGAATGAATGCCTGGACTCTGAGGGAGCATTAGCGGGTTCCGGAGCCGGTGCACACCCGCTCAGGTATTTGGAGAAGCAGCTTGGGTGAGCGCTTGGGTGATGCGGGGTCAGAGGTCAGAGGTCGGGGGAGGAAGACGTCTCCGGCCTCTCCGGGCCCCGCAGGGAGGACGGGGTTGTCCGGGAGCCGGGGAAGCTTACTGATGGAGAGGAAGCCGCTGCGCGAGTCTCCTCCCGGCGTCCCGGTCCCCGCTCGCGGGCCTCGGGCCGCCGCGGCTTTGCTAAAAGCGGGGGCGGCGGGGAGGGAGGTCGTGCTGCTCCCGGTGGACTGGGGCCTGCGGGGGGCCGTGCGGGAGTCCCGCTGCAGAGCCCGTCGTCGCGCCCCTCGGCCTCGCCGCGGTCTGCCCGGCCTGCGGGGAGCGGTCCTCGGCCTCGCCACGGTCTGCCCGGCCTGCGGGGAGCGGTCGGCCGCCTCTCGCAGCCGCTCCTGGACCTTAGGGGAGATGGCCGAGCGGGTATCCCTGGAGTCGAGCAGATGGGCCCCCGGGGCAGACCTGGGCAGCCGCCTCGCTTGTGGCTGCGCCGATTGCACGCCCGTAGTGAAAGGCGAGGCTCGTAAGTTCTCCCGCTGAAAGTTCTCAGTTACCGCGGAACTCCGACGGATGACTGTGGCTTCCAGAACCGCCCTGGGCATTGCACGTTTGGACAGCGTGAAGGATGTTAGGTTTATGAGCGAAGACGATTGTCACTGTCTCTCTTAGATGATGATCGTTCAGCTTCCGTCTTTTCCCAGGAAGCTTAGGACAAGGTAGAAATCTTCGTTTGGCGTTTTCCTAGTTGTACTTAAATCGATTTGGGGCTGTAACGGAACCAAATGAAATAGTTTGAAGGTCGTTACTGCTATTTTAAAGGATTCCAGTGGGCAGTAAGCAGGGACGGTGGATAGAAACAATGCACAGTGTCTGTGCCTTCACCGAAAGGGGTGCTTGGCTTGTTGCAGGGACCCTGCGGGAAGCTGAGCAGTATTGGGATAACCTGCACTTGCTAGAGGTTTCAAGGACCGGTTAACAAAATAAGCCCAACATGTGAGTCCAGTGGTTTGCTCTTCAAAGATACTCTTATCTTTTGCCCAGCTCAAAATGAGTGGATTTATACTACTATTAAGCCAAATATTTTATTAAGAGTTTCACTTAGCAGAATTTGGGGGAAGCAATCTGCTGGTGACAAAGCTTGTTAGTAAGACATTTTTCAAATTTATATCTAAGATTAATTTAGAGTTCAATAGATGAGAATACTCTCGTAGTTGAGAGTACTCAGCTAATGCCTGAGTAATCAACACAGAAAAGAAAAAGATTGTGATAAAGCTAGGGCATGAAGAGCTTTTTCAGGTTTCAGAAATAATTGGACTTCTCTTGCATAAAGCAATGCTGTGCACCTCAGCGTGGCAAATGTAGACTTCTTGGTGCCTTGTTAGCCCAGACCCAGGTCTGCCGTGGGTTTGTTAAAATTCAGGATTTGTATGTGTATAAATGAAGAGGTAATTTGGAGGGAAAGGAATCAAAATTTGAGTTTGAGATTCACTTGTTGTCTTAGTAATGTAAACATTTGCGTTTATTTTTCTGGCACTCTGTTTTGCTGGAGATACTTCACTCAATATTCTCTGCCTCATTTTGGGCCATAAACAATAAAGCAATGTCTCATAATGCTTGTGGTCTTCTAGAACGTGAATAAGAGATTTCACCTGAAAACAATATAAGCAAGTCCTCTAGGTCCTTAAAATGGGGAAGATATTCAGGAAGTTAGAGATCTTTGTCTCACCTTATATTTTGTATCATTTACATCCTGACTCTGACCTGGCATTGAAAGTACAACACTGAACAGGATACTGTTTCTGCCCAGTTTTCAGGTAGTTCAAAAGGAACACTATAGCCTTTGGGATCAAGTAGTAGAGACCTTTAACACAACTGCTGTGGTCATAAAAGGCTCTCAGGGAAGATTGGGTCCATATCAATAACTTTGCATTATTACATTTTACACAAATGTTGATATTTGCAGAAGAGGAAGAAGTAGAACCTTAAGATATGTGATCCTTGAGCTCTGAAGAAAACCTGAAGGATATGGGATATGGTTAAAATATACAGTCTCACCAGTACTTATTTTGCCAATTTTCATTATGGGTATAAGTATCTTTGACTAAATAGTATTTCCTTTGATTCAAGAAATTATCCCTGGATATTGATCAAAAACCAGATGGGGAGTGGGGGCAAATATCACAAATATTTGTTGAGAACTGAACAAAGGGAGGGCTTTGCTGGAAACGCTGGTATTTACTTTTCCCAACTTACAATATGTCAATGATAATTACCCTAAGGCTCTAATGATAGAAGAATCAGGTTGAAAGCAAACATTAGTGCAAATAATAGCATGTACATAATTTCAAAGATACTGGATGAGTCTTACCAGAGGACAATCATACCTGTTAAAAGATTCTGGTTCAATCATACTGTTAAAAGATTGTTTTAAGAAATATTGCACACATTATTTCTATTCACATTCCTTTGTCTAGAACTGGTAATGGGACCATAACTAAGCCAGGCAGCCATTTTTTCTAATATTGTCTCTTTTGGGAGGAAAAACAATGATTTAGTAGGCATCTGGTTATCCATAACAAGGCTTCTCAAACTTGGCTTAGTGCTGGAAGTGATGGGATTAGTTTCTGTGCCCTACTCCCAGATATTCTGACTTTGAGCACGACATGGACATTGAGATTTTAAAAATTCTTTAGGTGATTCTAACATTCAGCCAAATTTGAGAAGCAGTGATCCTGCCAAATAAGTTTGGTTCTCATGAAATGCAGTTTAGTGCATTTTCAGGATAGTAACTGAGAGCAGCAACCACTTAGTGAATACATGCTAAATTTCTAGTACTGTGCTGTTCTACCCAAGTTGTTTTTATGCTATTTTAAAAAAAATTATTAAAGGTATACAAATTTCATGTATTTCTACCAAAGTTATTTTGAACATCCCCATTTTTAAGATGTAGAAACTGGCACAGAAAGGTTAGATAGTATTCCAGTGCTACACAGTTCATAAAGGCTAAAGCTAGGATTGAGTCTTAGATTTCAGAGCTTTTTTCTTTAAGACTCACTGCTTTGTAGATATGAGACTATAGCTGGTTGCTTTTTGGGCTTTCAGTTAATGAGTCCATAGCTACCATGTTATTAATATTATTAGAGTTGGTGTGATGCATTTTCTTTTCTAAGTGGCCAGTTTACTTCCTACTCCCTCCAACACTCTATCTACGCTTTTTGCTATGTGCAGTTCCACCCGGTAAAGAAGTACTGTTGTTTCCCACCTCTTGACATTGGGTTCATTGATATGAGTTGCTGTGGCTTATGAAACCTGACTGGTTTGGATTACCAAGCATTTTGAAATGTACTTGTGTAATTGGATTTGCACTCTCACACCTAAAGCTGCATTTCCTTATGAACTCTCCTCCGTTACTTTGTTAGTCTCAGAAAGAGAACACATCAAGCAAAGGCAAACTGCTCCTCTAGAAACCTGACCTAGAGGAACTGACATGTAGATCTGTGAGCCTCAAAGCAATGAGCTTTGAGGTGCTGTGTTATACTGCAGGTCTGTGGCAGTTAACTGGTAAGCTTGCATAGACTAACTCAGAGTTTAAGCAAAGTGGCCCAACACAAGTATTCCAACTTTTTTGTGTTCTGAGAACTGCATAACAATAAACACTTAGGAAGTTAAAGGCTTTCTACATTATTCTTCCAAAATAAGAAAGAGGAAATTTTTAAAAAGTAGTTAACTGTAGCCAGAGATTGGTTATAAGCTGTCACCTGTACAATCATAAATCAAGTGCTGACATTGGAATTCCCATAGTTGACCTAGACTAGCACTGTTTGGTAAACTTTTGCTATTACGTGAATGTTCAGTATTTGTGCTGTCCAATATGGTAGCCCCTATTTGCAAATGATTATTGAGTACTTGAAGTAAGACCACTGAGACTGAGGAACTAAGTCTATAAGACTTAGTTTTGGTTAAAGCTAAATAGTCGCAAGTAGCTAGTCGATACCCAATTATACTTCAGCTAATAGTAGATAGAAGCTACTTCTTTGGGACTGCCAAGGAAACCATCCTTCTTTGAGTCACAGGTCTACCATATTCCTAAATAAAAGAAAGGTCCTGTCAGCAAGGAAGGGGATAGATCTTGGATAAGTAATATTATGGCAGTTTCTTTTGTGGTTGCAGGCCTGTTCAGTGTTTCTGTTTCTTGGGTTAGATTTGATCATTTATATGTTGTTAGGAAATTACTCATTTTATCTAGGTTTTTCAGATGTATTAATAGAAAGCTATTCTTAATATTCTTTGTTAAGGTATAATTTACATATAATAAAATTTGACAATAGTAAGTGTGCAATGGTGAGTTTTGGAAAAGTATACAATCATATAGAACATTTCTTACACTTCAAAGCTTTCCCTCTGGCTCCTTTGTGTCAGTCTCCTCTTCCCACTTCCTGACTTTGGTAACTGTTAATTAACTTTCTAGGTTTTTTCCTTTTCCAGAATTTCATGTAAATGGGAACACACAGTAGTCTCTCATATCTGCTTTCCTTTACGTACAATAATGCATTGAAAATTTACCCATGTAGTTTTATGTATCAGTACTTGTTTTTAAATGATAGGATAGTATTCAATAGTGTGAATATGCCACAATTTGTTTATCCATGCATCAGCTGGTGAGCATTTGTGATGTGTCCACTTTGGAGCTTTTATTAATAAAGCTGTTAATACTCAAGTTTAAATCTGTGGCTTTTTTGTGTTTTTATTTCTCTTGGATAAATATCTAGGAGTGGGATTACTAGGCAGTATAGTAAGTGCATATTTAATTTTTTTACAATCTGACAGACTTCCAAAATTAGTGTGTTATATTGGCATGTTTGAGAGTTAAATCTGGCTGCACTATTCCCTCGGTCTTTACCATTCTCATTATGATTTGTGAGTCAGATTTGCCTTGTTGTTACTGACTGATGATGGTAAAGATATTTTTCGTGTGCTTATTTGCCATGTACAGCTCATCCTTGGTGAAGTGTCTTATCAAAATTTTTGTCCATTTTTCAAAATGAGTTTGGTTGTCTTTCTGTTGACATGTAAGAGTTCTTTGTATATGCTGCAAAAAAAAAAAAATCCTTCATGAAATACTTACTTTGCCATTATTTTCTCCTGTCTCTCACCTTCTGATTTCCCTTAGTATATTTTGAAAAGGTGAACTATTTAAATTTGATAAAGCTAATTTATTATTTTCTACATAGTCTCTCTTTTTTGTGTACTATTTAAAAGTATCTTCTTATTCTGAGTAATTTAATCCCATTTAGATAGTTTTCTCTATTTACTTCTGGAGGTTTTGATGTTTTAGGTTTTTTTTTTTTTTTTAAAGATTTATTTATTTTACTTGAAAGTCAGAGTTAGAGAAGGAGAGACAGAAAGAGAGAGAGAGAGGTCTTCCAGCCTTTGGTTCACTCTCCAATTGGCCGCAACATGCGGAACTGTGCTGATCTGAAGCCAGGAGCCAGGAAATTGTTCTGGGTCTCCCACGCGGGTGCAGGGGCTCAAGGACTTGGGCCATCTTCTTCTGCTTTCTCAGGCCATAGCAGAGAGCTGGATCAGAAGTGGCACAGCCAGGTCTCAAACCTGCGCCCATATGGGATGCTGGCACTGCAGGTGTAGGCTTTACCCACTATGCCACAGTACAGGCCCCTGTTTTAGCTTTTATATTTTAGTTTATGATCTGTCTTGAGTTAATTCTTTCAAATATTGTGAGGTATAGGTCTAGGTTCATTTTTTTTTGCATATGGGTATACATTTATTGAAAGGGATACATTCATGTTTCTCCTTTGGTTGCCTTTTTTCAAAAATAAATTGACCATGTATATGGGAATCTATTATAGAGCACTTTTGTTGTTCTGTTGATGTCTATGTCTATAGCATTGTCACACTTTTGATTACTGTTGACCTAAGTCTTGGAGTCAGTGCTAGCCATTTGACTTTATACTTTTTTTTTTTCCAAAATTATTTTCAGTCTTCTAGGAAACATGTTAGGATTTTGAATGGGGTTACTTTGACTCTACGGGTTGGTATTGAGGAGTTGACATCTTGAGATTTTGAGTCTTCAGCTCATGAGCATAGTATATAGCATAGCTCTATGATTGTACATTATACTGTTTTCTCTGTTTTTGAAAGTTTTCAAAGCAAAATGTGTTAAAATTTCAGAAAAGGTAGTCAGTTATCTTTTAAAGAAATTAAAAGCAAATATTATATTTACATGTGTATTTTTCATTTATGTTTTTTAGTCCTATGTTTAGAACCAGATTTCCATCTAATACAGTCCTTCTACCTGAGAACTTTTTCTTGATTTTCAGGTAACAATTCTTGGCTTTTGTCTTCCTTTTTGAAAGATTAATAAATCTGTGGCCAGTGCTGTGGTGTAGCAGGTAAAGATGCTGCCTGCAGTTCAGGTATCCCATATGGGTGCCAGTTCAAGTCGTGGCTACTCCACTTTCAATCCAGCTCCCTGATAATGCTCCTGGGAAAGCAGCAGAAGATGGTCCAAGTCCTTAGGCCCCTGCACCTGCATGGGAGACCTGGAAGAAGCTCCGGCTTTGGATCAGCCCAGCTCTAACCGCTAAGGCCATTTGGGGAGTGGGCCAACTGATGGAAGATTCTCTCTCTCTCTCTGCCTCTGCCTCTCTATAACTCTGCCTTTCAAATAAATAAATAAATCTTATTTTAAAATAGGGTTAATAAATCTTTAACAGAAAAATAATTCTGGGTTGGTTGGGAGAAATATCTAAAACAGAGATTAGGGCTAATCTGGAGAGATGTTCTCACTTTTCATCAATTTAATTATGACCTGCCTTACTGATTGTCCTTGTAGTTGCCCTGATTAGGTTTCATTGCCTTCTTGAGTTATAGATTGATAATTTTCATCAAGTTTGGAAAAGTATTCCTGCATGATTTCTTTTCCAGATATTTTTTGTGTTCTTCTCTCCCTTTTCCTGTTGAGATTCTAATTCTATGCATGTTAGATTGCTTAACATTGTCTAGTAGATCTCTAATGCTCCATTTATTGTTTTTGCTATCTGTTTATCCCTCTACCTCATTTTTGGTAGTTTCTGCTGTTATGGCTAAACTTACTCTTTTTTTCTCTGCCATGTATGTATCTGCTGTTGATCTCATGCTTTCTTGTACCTTCTTGAACATATTGAGAATATTTACAATTTGAATATTTGCATCTTCTAATGATATTTGTATTATTTCTGGATCTTTGACATTTTTTCTTATGGGCCTTTTCTGTTTCTCAACATGTTTAGTAATTTTTCATTTGATGCTAGACATTTAGGTTAATTTTGGGAATGTTAGGCTTTGTTCAAAGGGGAAGTTATATTATTTGAGATTAATTTGACCCCTTGTTTTTAAGGTTTACTAAGATGGGTCCAGAACAAATTAGTTTTTTTTTTGTCTAAACTTTTAGTCTGTTAGCCTAAGACTAATTTGGGTCAAATAGTAAGAAAGATCTCACTTCTGAGAACTCTACATGTTTCCTCCTGTATTAGGAGGTCTTTCTACAAACTATTTGCAGTCATATATGAACTCCAGCAATTGTTCTACCCTTTCCTATTTTTTTCCTCCAACTTTGAATATTTGCCACACACAAATACAAAGCCTTCTCTTCTTAGAGACCTGAGGAACTTCTCTGCACATGTCCAGAGTCCTCTCTTTATGTGCAGATCACTTCTCTGGTATTTGCCTCACAAATTCTGAATTCTGTCTCTTTAACTCAAAAGAGGTGAATGAACTCTTGAGTTCCTCCCTCCCTCTGCTGTGTGTGGAACATTTTTTCCTAAGGATAAGCTGAGGCAAGGATTTTAGTATTTAAACCATCTTTGCTTGGAACTGAGGAGTTTTGCAGGATTGGAACTTTTAGTAATAGAACAGGGAAAGCCCCTGGCAAATTGGCAAGGATTGATTAATCCAGCTGGTGCTATATGAGACTTCATTTATTTGACTTCTTTCAGGGATCGCTGTAACAGTTATAATGTAGTAATACCCATTCTGCTCTTAAGTCACTGGCCAACTTTTTGTCGTTCAAATTTCAGTAATATAGTTTGTTTTTCTAAAATTGGTCAGCATTTTTTATAGCTGTCTTTTATGTATTGTCACTTCCTGCTTCTGTTTCATAAAGAGAGTGTGCTATCTCCCTAAGGAAATGATAATGTTGAATATATATATATATATATATTGTAAAGTATTATTAACATGCACCATTTGTTTCTTGAATGAAAGTTTGTTGACTTTTTTCTCATTTTGGAGATACCTAAATGATTAGTTCTTGTGAGATCATCTTTGCAGTTCAGATTCCCTGCTTCACCTTTCCCTGTCTGCTTGTACAGCTAGCCTACTCAAAAGGAAGATCAAGAACAGGTGCTAGAATTTGTTTTCTGCGGTGTTCAGAGGAGTGGGGATTGGTGAGTCTCCTGCATAGGCAGAGTCTTCCCTTTTCTTTTGTGGTTAGTGACAAAGGACATCTCTCCAGCTGGGGCACTGTTCCTATTGGAAAATAGATAACTATCACAACTGCCTTGCCTTAGGAGAGAGAGGGTGGGTAAGGGCCTGGAGAGTCGCACTGCGCTGCTGGACTCTCACCTCTGTTTGTGACCCCAGGCCCATTGTGTCTCACCTCAGCTCCACCACCACTGAGAATGAAAGCCCTTCTTAGGATGCTCCTATCTTTTACACTAATACATTCCTGCTATTACTCAGCTTTTAAGTCTGATTCTGTCTAAATTGTTCTTTAGAAATTCTTCAGTTTCTGGTCAGTTGAGATCTTCCTAGTTTAAATGAACTGTGCATTCCTTAATTGTTTCTTTAAATAAAGGAACCATTTGGATATTTGTAACAACATTCAGGAGCCATACAAAATTAGCAACTTAAAAATTAGCCTACTTTGATGAACTTGGAATCCCACCTGCAGTTGCCTTGGCAGGACCAGACCAGATGATTTCATGAATCTTGTATGGCCCACAGTCCAGACGTTCCTCCCACCTTGCTTTAAAACACTATTTCTTGGGGCCGGCGCTGTGGCACAGTGGCCTGGCCTGACACGCCTGAAGCGCCGGCATCCCATATGGGCACCAGTTCTAGTCCCGGCTGCTCCTCTTCCGATCCAGCTCTCTGCTATGTCCTGGGAAAGCAGAAGAAGATGGCCCAAGTCCTTGGGCCCCTGCACCCGCATGGGAGACCCAGAGGAAGCTCCTGGCTCCTGGCTTCGGATCAGCGCAGCTCCGACCATTGTGGCCATCTGGGGAGTGAACCAGCAGATGGAAGATCTGTCTCTCTGTCTCTACCTCTCTCTGGAACTCTGTCTTTCAAATAAATAAAATAAATCTTAAAAAAAAAAAAAACACACACTATTTCTCATTCTCTTCTGGAGCAGAATAGTTAGAGTTGGGGAGTTAGTTGGGGTAAAGGGATGTAGACTGGATGTTCAATCTGTCAATGAAACAAAACACAATTTCTTGTCTGTACTGAATTAGAGTCAATGATTTCACTTACACTTCTTTTATATTTAGCACAGTATTTAGTTCTTAGTGGGGACTCAACACATACTTGGTAGGATTTGTTTTCAGAAATGGAATTACTGAAAAAATTCTTAAATTACATTTGATCCAAGTTTGTTTGTTTATACAGTTTTATTCAGGCCAGAATACACATCAACCATCATTCTGACAATTATTTAATCTCTGAGTTATTGTATGCTTCATATAGAAATTAGCTGTTATTTGTGGAAAAGTACATTTTGGGTCTGCCTCATATAGGCCGCAGTCAGCTTGATTTCCTCTCTGGAGATCATCAAGATTTTTATTTATTATTGTTTAATCAACTGAATACCTTGACTTTTCTTCTGTCTCCACCCCAGCTTCCCTGGTGATGTTTACCACCGTATTCTTTGCCCAGGTATCCCTCTCATTTTTATGTTTTCAATTTTCCTCTTTGGAAAAGAAGGTATACTTTTAGAAATTCTCGAGTAAGGGTCCACTGAAGTTTTGTTAAACATTTGAGATTATGAAACAAAATTGAAATTCTATGTTGACATGAATTGAAATGTTACTAAAATAATTCAGATAATAAGAATTTTCAGGTTATTTGAAATATTTGCCTTCCTATTACGTTGTTAAGATGTAATTTTAGAAAGTTTTTTATGTAACAAATTGTCTTTACTCAACTTACCCATTAACAATCAGTAAAACCATTAGAATTTATCTGCTACAGGAAATGATGATGTGTTCCTTAGCTGTATTTCATGTAATTAAAAAAAAATCACCCATTGCCTTTTTTATAACTGAACATTTCATGTTACATGTTTGGACTATGTGGTTTTGCTGAATTTCTCATCTGGAATTACTAATTAAAACCCTTTCTCAGTGTCCCTTCCGTTGCATTTGTCTAATTGTAGAGTTTCCACTTACCAAACGAGAAAATGAGCAGCCGACGGAAACGTGCTCTCCCCGTAAAGGTAGACGAAGAAAAGCAGCGGCAGCTCCACTGGAACATGCATGAGGACAGAAGGAATGAAGCACTCACCTCAACTGATGATGAGAATCCATGCCCAGGTCCAGACTCCTCTCCTGCTCAGTTCACCATCCTGGGTGATAGTTTAAAGAAAGAAGTGGCACAGAGTGATAAAGAGATGTGTTCAACATCAGAGAGCTTCTCAGAGTCAACTCTAAAAGAAGGGGCTGTTGGCTTACATTCCTCTTTGTCTGTAAAGTTGAATATTGTGATTTCTCCCTATAGTGCCGATAATTCTTGGAAAGCATTTCTGGGAGAATTAACTCTTCAGCTTCTTCCTGAACAGAGTTTAATTGAAAATTTTTCTGAAAGGAGTTTTACATTAACGAGTTCAGAGTCAAGCAATCAATTCTGGATTTATGTTCATTCAGAATGTGAAAATGTAGAGAAACAAGAAAAAAAACTCAAAGAACCAGTCAGTATTTGTGGCCAGGGTATTCTAGTGGAATCCCCCCTCAGTTGTGAAATATTAGAAGATTTGGGATGGCTGCAAAAGAAGAGAAGAATACAACTTTGCCAAAGACCAGAAGGAAATCACATTATCAAGGTACTCAGTTCTCTGATGTTTTTTAATGTTCTTCTGCATTTGTGGTCCATTTTGAAGTTAACTTAGAAGGAAGGCCTGAAAGCCAGTGATAAGCTTCTTGTTATTAAGTTTTAAAGTATACTTTATTTGGGATTTTGAATAACTTTTTTTTTTTAATTTTTTTTTTTTTTTGACAGGCAGAGTGGACAGTGAGAGAGAGAGAGAGACAGAGAGAAAGGTCTTCTTTTGCCATTGGTTCACCCTCCAATGGCTGCCGCGGTCGGCGCGCTGCGGCCGTCGCACCGCGCTCATCCAATGGCAGGAGCCAGGTACTAGGTGCTTCTCCTGGTCTCCCATGGGGTGCAGGGCCCAAGCACTTGGGCCATCCTCCACTGCACTCCTGGCCACAGCAGAGGGCTGGCCTGGAAGAGGGGCAACCGGGACAGAATCCGGCGCCCCGACCTGGACTAGAACCCGGTATGCCAGCGCCGCAAGGCGGAGGATTAGCCTGTTGAGCCACGGCGCCGGCCGAATAACTTTTAAAAAATATATTATAACCAGTAATTTCCAGAATGTACTTTTTTTGAGGAAATCTTCCTGATCGCTCCTTTCACTTCCTCTCAAAATGACTTGTTTTGGTCCTTATCATCTCATCCCATTTTATAACAATCATTTAATCATTTTTCTCTTTCCTTTCTTACCTTTACAAATCTTTATGTTGTTGAATAGTATAGTATTAATGTGAGTGAAATTCTATTCTTTCCTACCTACAGAATTAAGTATAATCTTTCTAATCTAGCATATAGGTCCTGCATTTGATAGGCCATTGAGCTTCATTTACTTCTGCTTCTTATTTTGTCCTCCACACTCCCAATTGATTTGTTTCCTGCACACACCCTACTGTCTCTCTATATATTTGCATTTGCTCTCAATGTTCCCTCTGTCTGGACTGTTCCTTCCCCTTGGCTAGTAACTTCTGGTCATTCTTTTAATATTCAGTTCAGATCTTTTCCTAAGCTGCCTGGGCAGTGTTATGTGTTCTTTCCCCACAGTATCTAATGCATATTATATTTTTGTCTTGGCCACTTAGAGTATACATGTATTTTAGATTTTTCCTCCTTATTAAACTATGCACTGTCTTATCATAGCCTAGTAAAGGGTTTGATATCTAAGAAATTGTAAATTAATGAGGTTTTTTTTAAAGATTGATTTATTTATTTGAGAGAGAGACAATGAATGAGTTTGTAATTTATTTCAGGCTCTACCATTGACTTGCCATGTATTTTTATATGAATCATTTAAATGTTCTAATTTCAGCTTCTTTCTATATGAAATTAAATAATACCTGTAAGGACAGGATTCAGAACACAGACTCGCAGCCAGACCAGTTTTATGCAGAGAATAAACCTGGGAGGGACCCATTTCCTGGGAATGAATGGCAGAGCAGCACAGCAGATACCTAGCAGGGAGAGCATCTTCCCTTACAAACTGTTGGCTTATATAGGACAAAGCAGTTGGGAAGGGCTTGGTGGTATGGGCTAAGGCTGAACTGCAGTGAGAGTTGCAGTGGGAGAGCTTGGAGTAGAGTGGCTTGGGAGGGTATGGAGAGCTTAGACTGATGGCTGGACTCTCAAGATAGTAGTGTGTCCAGTGGTTGAGGCAGGGCAGTGCTGGTCAAGATAGGGTGGGACTGAACTAACAGGACAAGGCTGGGCCAGCTGAACAATGCATGGAAATGGAGACCTGCTTGCTGTCCTGCAGGTGAGAGGCCAAATGGATCTAGGGCATTTGTCCTTGCTTCATCCTCCTGTAGGTAGGGAGCAGGGGCACTGATTTCTTTCTGGCTACTTCCTGCTGATGGCGGGCATTGTTGTGGGATAAGATGTCTGTACTCTGGATTGGATTGATTGGAGAAGAGCAGTCCTGTGTTCCTTTGTGATGGCTCAGGATGCAGCAGTTACCTGTTTCTGTAGAAACTTTCAAAATGGTAATTAAGCATGGTAGGAATAGAAGCACTGTGACTGTGAGGAGGAATGGGGAGAGTTGAGACATCAACCATGGTTGGAAAGATGGCCAGGGCCAGTGCTGTGGTACAGCGGGTTAATGCCCTGACGTGAAGCACCAGCATCCCATATGGGCACCGGGTTCTAGTCCCAGTTGCTCCTCTTCTGATCCAGCTCTCTCTCTCTCTCTTTTTTTTTTTTTTTTTATTTTTGACAGGCAGAGTGGACAGTGAGAGAGAGAGAGACAGAGAGAAAGGTCTTCCTTTGCCGTTGGTTCACCCTCCAATGGCCACTGCGGCCGGCGCGCTGCGGCCGGCACACCATGCTCATCCGATGGCAGGAGCCAGGTGCCAGGTGCTTTTCCTGGTCTCCCATGGGGTGCAGGGCCCAAGCACTTGGGCCATCCTCCACTGCATTCCCTGGCCACAGCAGAGAGCTGGCCTGGAAGAGAGGCAACCGGGACAGAATCCGGCGCCCCAACCGGGACTAGAACCCGGTGTGCCGGCGCCGCAAGGTGGAGGATTAGCCTGTTGAGCCACGGCGCCGGTTTCTGATCCAGCTCTCTGCTACGACCTAGGAAAGCAGTGGAAGATGGCCCAAGTCCTTGGGCCCCTGCACCTGTGTGGGAGACCTAGAAGAAGCTCCTGGCTCCTGGCTGTGGATTGGCACAGCTCCGGCCATAACAGCCAGTTGGGGATGAGCCATCCATCAGATTCAGATGGAAGGACTCGCTCTCTCTCTGCCTCTCCTCTCTCTGTGTAACTCTGACTTTCAAATAAATAAATAAACCTTTAAAAAAAAGAAAAAAAAAAAAAAAAGATGTCCACAGCCAAAATGATGAGCAGGAACTGTTTTGAGAACGGATTTCAGTAGCCCACTTTTTTGTGCCTTTGATCCCCTCTCTTACCACCCTTACTTGTTGCTGTAAAAAGCAGCATTCTTCACCTAGAAAGAGACAAAGTCCTTTTTCAGAGTTAGGAGGTCTAAACCTCGGTGGTTTAAAGACTACTGCTGCCAAGGAGTCTGCCTGGTCTTGGACGGGAGATAATTGTTGTGTTGGGTCATCTAGGTTTTCCTCGAGTGAGTGAGATATATCTTTAATTATGTTTGCCTTGTCTGCTGAGATTGCTCATCCAGCTGCTCCTGTCCCAACTCCTGCCAGTATACCCAATGTAATTAACAAGGGGGTAAGTCCAAAATTCTTGTCACACTGCTGGTTAGAGGGACAGAGAATATGGTCTAGAGTATAGGACAAAAGGGTAAATAAGAATATGAGAGTACAGGTCCCTGCCTAGTTAGCGGGAAGACAGATATATTCCTGATTGCTTCAGAGAAAGAACACTTCTGCTTTGTTTAGTGTGTACGTGCTGGCCAAGAGCTGTGGGATGGAGTGAATCTGGCCTGCTTCTAGTCCTGGTTCCCACATTCCTTCCCTCTGCTTATGGAAACTCTGGCTGCTGACAGGGGTTGGAGCTACTACTGCTCTGGCTTCTTTAAGCTGAGTAGGGGTTAAGTAGGGACCCATGGTCAAAACAGGGTTCCAGCAGAAGGTGGCCTCTTGGGGGGCTGCAGTGCCAACTCCCAGAAATCGTCTCTGAGGTTTCACATGCTTGGTCCTTAAGTCTGGGCGAGACAACTCTAACAAGCAGATTAAATACAGAGTCCAAAACAAAGGATAGAATCATTACTAGAGGACCTAGAGAAGACCACTATCTAAATCAGGAGAAAGTTTTCCCTTTGAGGCAAATAGAAACTGACAGGAGGGGCTTGATATTAATCAGATGGTGTTAAGACCTGGCCAGTTTTATGTGAGTCCTAGACCTATCTCTTCTCATGGAGTACTGGAAGAGGCATTGCAAGGAAGGTATGAATCTCTTTAGGGAAGACGTCCCATTGACTCCCATTATCTGGCTGACCTGAGAAGAGAGCTGGCCCGAAATGGGGGTATGGAATATGTAGCATCTCTAAAAGGAAGTTGATAATTCTGCCTGCAGTGTTACTCGCCCTAGGCCATCCTCTCCATTGCAGTGGTTATTTTGGAAGCTGGGAAGGGTGAAGGGCTTTTTCAGCTTAGGGAGGGCCAACAGTCTGCAGCTGTGACCTGGGAGTCCTTTGATCCCAGGGCAGTTTCGTTTCCAGGGGTCCACTTCGTAGCAGAGCTGACAGGGCTCTTCTGTCATGACTGCTGTTTTGCCCAAAGCCTTCCGCATCAAAAACTGGTACCCTTTGCGGGTGGACTGGCCTTGTTGGGTCTCTTGATGGCAGATCACTGTGTCAAGCTGTTATTAATTGGCCTGCCACCTATCTTTACACTGTTCCTGTTGCCTAGCTTGCTCATTTTCTTCCTGGTCTCTGGAAAAGCAGACCAAAGAGGCAGCCTTTAGGATGTCAGTCAAGGGGGTGCTCAGTCCCATCCCTAATTTTGAAGGTTTCTTTTTATACCACAGTGAACTAAAAAGCCATGTTCATGGGCAAATTCTGACACTTTGTATTTCCCTGTGAGTTAAGGTAGTGCCCATGAGGAGAACTTTGTCTTTTCAGATAAGATCAAATGTAATGGTCTATCTCTATATTATGAGGTCATCAGTAAAACTTTTTATCTCTTCCTTAGTTTCCTTTGGAAAAAGTTGGGGGGGGGCAGTATACTGTGCTCATGGCAAAATAAACTAGCTGTGAAATTGTAATTGTAATTTAAGCTTTTATTTTTTGCCTATGGGATGTGGTGTTTTGTATGTGTCCAGGCATCATTACAGAAAAAGGTTAACCACACCTTTTATAAGATCTGGGAATCAAACTATATATCCTGATAGAGAGTCCTTCAGAATAGAGTTGTTTTCCCACCTTGAAGAGAATAGAGGAAAAATGAAGCAGTAAGTCAGGCCTCCCAGATTGCTTATTCTCAGTAACTTAATATCAAGTGAAAACTTAGCAAGTAATTTTTGAACTGTCATATCAACAAGTTATAAAAACATTTGCCAGAAGGCCCAACACCTTCTATAAACTTTAAGGCAAGAGTATATGTATTTGGAAACATTTATCTTTTACTAACTTATTTTTTAAAACAATTATACTTAAATTATCTAAGACCTAGATTCAGTGATTGAGTTCTTGGGTTTAGGCTTTGGCCTTACCTAGCCTTGGTCCTCATAGACATCTGGGGAATTACCAGCAGATAAGAGCTCTAGCTATGTTCAGTCTCTCTCTCTCTCTCTCTCTCTCTCTCTCAAAAAAAAAAAGTAAAAATAAAATTCAAGTGAGATATGTAAGTGAATGTACTTTGTATGCTATAAAGCAGGTTACTATACCCTCATGATAACTCCTTTAAAAAAGAAGTTGTAAAATGTTGATTTCATCTTTGTTTAACTGAATATTATATCATATTTCTCATCAAAGGAAGGAAGGAAGGAAAGGAAAGGAGGGAGGAAGGGAAAGAGGGAAGGAAGCAGAGAATATCATTACATTCTTCGAATTTTATCTATAAACTAAATCTGTTCTCATGTTAGTATCACATTGACATGAAAAAATAAAGTAAAAATATTCACAAAAACAATTGCAACTACATTGAATCTTTTCTCATGTTAATATCATATTAACATGAAAAAAAATAAAGCAAAAAAAAAAAGCTGTTGTGAGGCAGGTGTTTGGCCTAATGGTTAAGACCCCCTCATTGCACATCAGAGTACCTGAGTTCCATACCCAGTTCTGACTCTTTGCTCCAGCTTCCTATTAATGCAGACCTGGAAGGCAGCAGCCGTGATGACTCAAGTAGTTGGATCCCCCCGACATGGGAGACCCTCTGAGTTCTCAGGGCTGGGCTTCAGTCTGACTCAGCCCTGTCTGTTGTGACCTTTCGGAGAGTGAGTCAGTGGATTGGAGCTCTTTCTTTCTGTAATATAAAAAAGAAAGCATATTCATCAATATCATCATAGGAAAAGAATATTTTGAGACATTACATTACAGTGAATTCTTCCCTGGGACATGAAATTATATATTATTGAAAGTAAAAATAAGTAGAGATGTGATACGTACAGATTTGGTGTTTGTGGGGCAGATAATTTGAATACCTTTAGAACTGTGATTCTAAAAGATGTTTTTTCTTATGTCTTTCTAAACAGTAGTCTAATTTAATGAAATTGTTTTATGTTGATGATTATTTATAGGTTGGAATTTATCTTTTGGAAGCAGGCCTAGCAAAACTGGACTTTTTCAGTGATGCAAATTCAAGAATGAAAAAATTCAATCAGCTCATGAAAAGAGTGATAGAAAAGTTAAACAATGATACCCTTCCAGGTAACTTTTAACGTCAATTCTAAAATTGCTATTATATAAGAGTTATGGATTCCCCTTCCTCCAGTTCCTAGATACAGCAACCAGAAAAATGGGTAATAAAACTGTGATAAAATTAAACAACCTCTGTAAAATCACTGTTTGGCAAAATTATACTTATCTGAAATTGCCTCCATAATGTAATTTAATTCTTTACTATTTTTGCTTAACACTATGCTTAGCTTATAGTAAGTATTTAAGAAATGTTTGCAGGAAAAGTATGCAAGTCAAAAAAAGCTTAGCTGGTTGGAATTTTTGGATTATTCCTACACAAAATTCTACACAGACTGAGCTTCTTGGCTGGCCTTTTTCCACCTCTCCTTTGCAGTCTGACAGATAATCAAGAGTGTGGTTCTCATAAAGTCTGAGTGACTTTGCTGTGTTTCTTGGCAAGACATTGAATCCTTTGGTCATGACTGCAGTTTCAGAGTTGTCTGCCAAGTCACCAAGGCGTAGTGTGGATGGCTTGGTACAATCCAACAATACTTGAAAAGCAGCTAAATTATCTCCGAGTCTTCCTGTTAGTGGGCCAATATTATTTCAAGTGTGAATTACAAAACGTTTGGAATACTAAGAAAATCAGTTTCTGAGCTTGTTTTTGATATGTTTCTTGAGTACATTCTTAAGCTTCTAGCACTAATAATATTAAATCATTTTGTAAACTAGAGACATGAGGAAGAAAATCTCTGGTTTCAGGTTAGAAGAAATGCTTTTTAATTACATCTAGAGTTTTTAAAGTTATAATAAGAATTCCAGAATTCTGCCTTTCAAAAATAATATAATTTAAAATTTTAAAACATGATTTCTAAGGAAAACTACAAATTTAATTATAGTAACAGTTTGAAGTAGCCAAGCATACACTCATGCCCTAATTGTGAAGTTTCGAAAGTTCTACATGGTATGACTTTTTGTTGATTAAAAGTCATTTTTTGGTACAATTTTAGTTATAGACTATATGAGTTATTTCCTATAAAAGTATATAGGCCCCTTTGAAAAAAAATTCCGGAATAAATGGTTCATATCTTTACCTTGAAAGAATTAATGTTTTTAGTAGGAATCAGCTGAAAGGGATTTGTTAATTTATTCAAAGATTTTTTTTCATGTTATAATAAGCCCAAATGTTCTTTTATAGAGCAATTGTGCTCACCAAATGAATCTGATATTCTTACAATTTTGTGTTATAGCTTAAGCACTTATTTCCTAATTGGCTGCTACTGCTGCCAAATGGTATCCTTTTTTAGCATAAGAAATAGAATAGGAATTTTACCCCCTTTTTTAATTATTAAAATTTATTGACTTATTTGAAAGGCACAGAGTAGAGATCTTCCATTTACTGGTTCAGTCAGCAAATGATCACAATAGTCAGACTTTGGCCGGACTGAAGCCAGGAGCCAGGTACTCCATCCTAGTCTCTCACATGAATGGCAGGGACCTAAGCACTTCAGCTATCTTCTTTGTCCAAGGCACAGTAGCAGGAAGTTGGATCAGAAGCTGAGTAGCCAGGAGTCACTCATATATGGAATGTTGACATCTGAAGTTGTGTCTTAACCTGCTGTACCACATCAACCCCAGTCTTTGTCTTTTTAATCATAGAAAGTTAATGTGTAAATGTGAATGTTTTAACATTAACATGTAAAAGTTAAATAAGTGCGTCAGCTTCTCTGAGGGTCTATAGAAACAAGACAACCTTGCTCTCAATGGGGGAGGGACAGATATACCTGAATAGTGGTAGTACCAGATAGATTGCAATATACTGTTGTATGCAAAGTATTACAGATTTTGCATACACAGAGGGATATATTATTTCCAGCCAAAGAAAATACTGTGGAAAAGTTGTAGTGAATAATAATAGGGCCTTCCAGTCACAAAACACACTGAGCAAGGCCTTCAAGTTGAGTGAATGGTATTTTCTTAGAATAAGAATTACTTGTAGTTACAAAAGGTGGATTAGGTTTTGAAGATGTGTATTGTTGGATGTACAGATGTGTTAGAAGAGGATGAGGACAGTTCAGAGAGTGAGCCAGAGGGACAAGACATTGATGAACTCTATCACTTTGTGAAGCAAGCACATCAACAAGAAACACAGTCTGTTCAAGTGGATGTCCAGCATCCTGCATTGATCCCTGTGTTGAGACCCTACCAAAGAGAGGCCGTCAACTGGATGCTACAACAAGAACATTTCAGAAAAACTCCTGCTGGGGGCAAGTATAAAATGCTTAATGAAAGGCAGATTGATGAGGAGATTACATAAAAGAGATTGAGGATGGGGAAATTGACCATTAAAGTATATTGAAAATATGAGATAGAGTGGGTGTTACTGTGAATAAATTATTTGCTAAGAAATCCTCCAAAAGTAAAATCAAGAAAAATTCTTGAATATCCTGATTGATTCATAAATGTTTGACCATTTTTTTCCTGATAAAGTCTAAGCTCATTGGACTTTTTATTTATTTATTTATTTATTTTTAAGATTTATTTATTTATTTGAAAGAGTTATACAGAGAGAGGCGAGGCAGAGAGAGAGGTCTTCCATCCACTGGTTCACTCCCCAGTTGGCCGCCATGGCTGGAGTTGCGCCAATCCAAAGCCAGGAGCTAGGAGCTTCCCTCCAGGTCTCCCAAGACTTGGGCCATCTTCCACTGCCTTCCCAGGCCATAGCAGAGAGCTGGATCGGAAGTGGAGCAGTTGGGCCTAGAACTGGCGCCCATATGGGATTCAGGCGCTTCAGGCCAGGCCATTTTAATCCACTGTGCCACAGGGCTGGCCCCATGGACTTTTGAAAAACCAAGAAATTTATTTACATGTTTTTCTAACTAAGAATTCCCTTTAGGATCTGGTCAGACAGCATTCTTACTAGGAAATTTGTAAGAAACTTTTCACAATTTGATGAAGAATGTTAGCAACACATAGCAGTTTATAGAAGTGGGAGACATACACCACTTACCCAATTTTCCTAGATTTTCATTTTTTCCTTTGGACTTCAAAATAAATAAGAATAAAATGTCTTCTGTTGGGTGTTTTCATGAAAGTATATTTTGGGCAGGTATTTACTTCTTTATCACTATCTTTTAAGGAATAGGCACAAAATGAGATGTTTTTACATAATTCTTGGGAGTGATTATTGATTTCAAATATTTCCCATCCTACCTACATAGATTTATTTTAGCTAATTATGAATGACTGTTATTTCTCTATGTGTTCTACTTTATACTTTCTTATCCATTGACCTCTTTTTTTAACTTTCTGTTTTGGATAATAAATATTAATATATAGACAATATTATTTCATCCCATTCTTCCTGCCACCACATTTTAACTTACTTTGAAGTAAGTCCCATATACCTTATCATTAGTTATGTTTCTGTTTATTTAAATGAAAGATAAGGATTCTTTGAATGTTTAAAAAAATCTATAGTAATAGATTTTAAAACCAGTAAATCCTTAGTATCATCCAATCACTGTCTCACTGCTTTCCCTACCCAGAAAGTTCCCTCATAACCTAGTCAATATTACTTCAATCCCTTTAGGAGGTAACTACCAAAACATAAATTAGTTTTTCCTATTCTTGAAATAACAAAGGAATTATATTAGATGTGTACTTCGGGTGGGTGGGTGAGAGTTATACCTCTTTCTCTATAATGTTTCAAAAACATAGCCATGCTGCATGTATAAGTGATTCATTCTTTTTAATCCACAGACCAGATTTTTTTCATTAAATCCTCATCTGTCATTTAGCATTTCCTCTGTCTCTACAGTTCCCATAGATTGGAACTTTTTCTATTTTAATATTTTCATTTTATAAGTGGTATGTATCTGAATTTCTATATCATCTAGTAATCTTATAAAGGAAAACAAAAATAACCTTGCTTCAATGACTATTTTTCTTTAGAAAGTACCCTGCACTTCTTATGGCGAGAGATTGTTACATCAGAGGGTTTGAAACTCTACTATAATCCATATACAGGCTGGTAAGACAAAATTTTATTTATGTACTTGATTTAAAAAAATGAAGAACTATATGAGTCATTTATGGTAATATGTGTTTTCCCTTAGCAGTACCTCAAAAAAAGATGTTAAAATCTTTATTAAACATTTTTATAGTTAGGATAGACTTAGAATTAGTATCACGTCAGTTTTCAGTAAATAAATGAAGAATAGCAGTTGTAAGATGCTTCGTTGTCAGGATTTAAAGAGACTATTCTCAGTAAAGATGTTACCTTGTTTACGACAAGCCAGTTTTGACATTTTTCATTAAATTTGTCCTTTTATATTATAAATAGTTTTGGGAATAATTAAACATAATTACTGAATCAGTGGTTATTGCCTTTCACTTTTTTATTTTTAGTTTCATAAAATTCATAGAAATGGGGGGCCAGACATGTTTCCTTATAATTATAGAAGAGAAAAACTGATGGAGGTTTACAAATACTGCTTTTGTTTCAGCAGACTTAGGCTATATTTTGATTATCACATTTCTTATATTCATGATCAAAGGATTTGAAGTATTTCATTCTAAAATATAGTTTCAATAAACTTAGGCTTTTATGCGTTTCTTACAGTGTTCTTGCAAAGTAGCAGGATGATTTTTATTTATATTCCTGTGATGCGTTTTCTTTGCTTTTTCTTTTAGTATGATCCGTGAATACCCAAATTCCGGGCCACAGTTGCTTGGTGGAATCCTAGCAGACGAGATGGGTCTCGGAAAGACAGTAGAGGTTTTGGCTCTGATTCTGACACATACTCGACAAGATATTAAACAAGATACTCTCACTCTTCCTGAGGTAGGAGGAATACTGTAGGGCGTGGGAAAGCAGGGGACATATGTTCTCAGAAAGCATCTTATGTTGAACATTTGCTTGGCACTTTAGTCAACACTTTCTGTTCACTCTGCAGTTAATGATTTATATCATCTTCAAGTGGTCACAGAATGGGCTGTTTGTGACCCAGCAGGGATTGTTAGTGATATTGGCCAACTATGAAGGAGCTATGTAGTCAACTGCCTAGGCTTCCTAGTTGTTTTTTGTTTTTGTTTTTTTTTTACTTTATTCTTTTTTTTTTTTTTTTTTTGACAGGTAGAGTAGGCAGTGAGAGAGAGAGAGAGACAGAGAGAAAGGTCTTCTTTTGCCGTTGGTTCACCCGCCAATGGCTGCCACGGCCGGCGTGCTGCGGCCGGCGCACCGTGCTGATCCGATGACAGGAGCCAGGTGCTTCTCCTGGTCTCCCATGGGGTACAGGGCCCAAGCACTTGGGCCATCCTCCATTGCACTCCTGGGCCACAGCAGAGAGCTGGCCTGGAAGAGGGGCAACCGGGACAGATTCCGGCGCCCCCACTGGGACTAGAACCCGGTGTGCCGGCGCCGCAAGGCGGAGGATTAGCCTGTTGAGCCACGGCGCTGGCCTTCCTAATTGTTAATAGAGAAATTCCTCTACAAAAATACTATTGACTCCTTCAGTGCTCGGTCATTACAAAAAATTCCCATTTTTTAAATAACCTTTTAAAAATATTAAATCTGTGATATGTAAATCTTAGAACCTAATAATTAAGACATTGTTAAAGCATAGGTAGCTTAGTATAAATAGTTTGTTTTTTAAACAAATTCTTAAGTCCCTTTCCCAAAATGTGTAATTGTGTTTAAAAATATAAAATATAAGGTTTACAAAAAATAAAAAATTTACTGAGGCTTATTCATAGCATATATTTTCCAATGGTGAACTCTGAAGTCAGCACATTAGATCATGCTAAAATAAAGCTGTTGTGTTAAGAATATAACTGTAATTAGGTTCCCCTAGTGCCCACTATGCTCCCAGCATTTAGGATTTTGTGAATTTGTGATAGAATCAAGTTTGTATAGTTAGCTTTTCTGGTTTGAGTAGAAAAGTAACTGGGAGAGCGTAGTTTTAACTTTTAATAATTTCTTTCTAGGATTTCCTCCTCTGCATATTTTAACATCAAGTTGTTTGCAGTATTAGTATAAATTCAATGGGTTCAGCTTATTTTTTAGTATCCTTTAGAAAATTACTTATAGCAAATCTTAACATTTAGCACTTGACATTTAGGTAATTTAAGATAATATTGCACAATTTTAAGTGATATCACAAGCTTTGAAGTAAAAAATAAGATTTGTATATATGTATAAAATATTTAGCTTTTTCTTTTTAAATTTTTTACAACTGTTTTATATTTCCTTAATTGAAAGAGGGTTGATTTTAATACTTCAGAATACTAAAAGTAAAACACTGTATGACTACTGATTGTTGTTTATATCAGGGAAAAGTAGTGAATTATTTTGTTCCATCCCATTGTTTTGGAGGAAAAGTAAAAGACACAGAAACCCAAAACGTGGAATTTGAACCAAAAGAAAAAATTCATTGTCCTCGTAAGTATGATATCTCTTAAAGAAATCACCTTCTTACATTTGTCTTTGTTATAATTCTTGCAATCATTAGTGATATAATTTTGGTGAATGATTGCTTTTATAATTATTTGTGTACATGGGTCCAATTAATATTAACAAAAGTAAAGGTTTATTTATTTTTTTAAAAGATTTATTTGCTTATTTGAAAGGCAGAGTTACAGAGAGGCAGAGGCAGGGAGAGAGAGAGAGAAATCTTCTGTCCGCTGGTTCACTCTACAGATGGCCACCACGGCCGGAACTGCGCCAATTCGAAGCTAAGAGCTAGGAGATTCTTCCTGGTCTCCCACTTAGGTACAGGTGCCCAAGGCTTGGGCCATCCTCCACTGCTTCCTAGCCCACAGCAGAGGGCCGGATTGGAGGTGGAGCAGCCTGGACTCAAACTGACGCCCACATGGGATGCCAACACTGCAGGTGGTGGCTCCACCCACTACATCACGATTAAACCCAGATTTATTCTTTCATTTGACTTGATTTAGGCAGTTCTTACTCAGTCTGTAATATTTAAATTTCTTTAGCTTAAAATTTTAACTGAGTTTGTTCTCAAGAATAGCTACTTCAGATTCTGCTACCAAATGAGTACTTTCCTTATTAATGGTAGCATATACAAAATGATTTTGAGTTTTCTCTATCATTTTAAATGATTGTTGTTTTATGACTAACAAATTCAAGTGAATAATTCTTCCCTACTTCCATTAATTTATTTCTTAATGTGATGAGATAAATTTCTATTACATAGTCTTCAGAATGGTATTATACTACATTTAATTCCTGATTTATTTTTTAACTTGATCCTCAGTACAGTTTAACATGAGTTTTGCTTTCTTTATGTTTTAATTATTTTGACTGAGTTAATGTATCCTTTTGTACTTAGCTACACGTGTGATGATTCTGAAAGCTGTGAAAGAAATGAATGGGAAAAAAGGAGTTTCCATCCTTTCTATCTATAAGTATGTCAGTTCTATATACAGATATGACGTTCAGCGGAATAGGAGTCTCCTGAAACGAATGCTGAAATGTTTAATTTTCGAAGGTCTTGTGAAACAGATCAAAGGTCATGGTTTTTCTGGAACTTTTACATTGGGGAAGAATTACAAGGAAGAGGATATATGTGATAAAACCAAAAAGCAGGTAACAGATCTTTTTTTTTTTTTTTTTTTTTATAGGCAGAGTGGACAGTGAGAGAGAGAGACAGAAAGGTCTTCCTTTGCCGTTGGTTCACCCTCCAATGGCCGCCGCGGTCGGCGCACTGCGGCCGGCGCACCGCGCTCGTCCGATGGCAGGAGCCAGGAGCCAGGTGCTTTTCCTGGTCTCCCCATGGGGTGCAGGGCCCAAGCACCTGGGCCATCCTCCACTGCACTCCTGGGCCACAGCAGAGAGCTGGCCTGGAAGAGGGGCAACCGGGACAGAATCCGGCGCCCCCACCGGGACTAGAACCCGGTGTGCTGGCGCCGCAAGGCGGAGGATTAGCCTGTTGAGCCACGGCGCCGGCCAACAGATCTTTTAAGTAACTACATGTGATGCATTATACAGGATAAATTGACAGATCCCATCTTGACACAGAAGCTCTTAAATATCTAAAGCAAAACAAAAAACTAGTTAGGAAAGGCACTTTATGGCTATTACTTGGGTTTCCTGCTTTTTGCATTATCAATTTTAAGGGAGCAGAAACTTTATTTTGGTTACCATTAAACTCAAAAAAGAGTGCTAGCCATATAACAAGTATGCAGTAAATGTTTATTGGGGGAATTCTACAATGAGTTGGTTAAGCATATTATAGAGTTTAAGATAACTCTTCTGTTCTCATTATAATACTTTTAGCACTTTGAAAGTTTGTTCCATACTTTAAAAATGTTAATAATACTTTGAATTTTTATATGTAATTTAAGTCATTTGTATAAATTCTCATTTTCCATGTCATCATCTTATATAATTGTTATATTTTATTATAAAATTGCTTCTATCAACCAGTAGTTTTTAGGAAGAAAGGTATAATATTTGTAGAAATAAAGAAAAAAGAAATTAAATCAACCCAAGGTGAAGAGTACTAGTTTGGCTACTGTGAAACAATTAGCAGACCAATAAAAGTTCATTTTCTGGAGTTGAGAGTGTCCTCAGCAATGTGCTTCTGTGGTTTTTTTTAATCCTGCTGCCACCAAAAGAAGACAGTGTCTAATTAATGCCATTGATTCTGCATTAAGTGTTCTGACTTCTTTGACCTCAGTTCTAACATCACTCGAAGGAATCTATTTCTAATCTACTTGCCCATCAAACCCCTACTATGTTATGTACCCCTGTTAGGAATTCCTAGAGCATCATTTGGCTTTGTTACTGTTAACTAGGACCTAAATAATGCTCATATTTGTATTTCCATCATCTAAAATATCACCTAATGTAGAATTGGCATTCAATAAACAAGTGCAAGGGACACAAGCAGAAAGAGAAAGAAAGAAGGAATTGATTACTAGTTACAGTAACTAGTAGATTATCCTTTCTCTGTTTTCAGTGCTGTATCTTAGTATTTGGTATTAATAGTTGCCAGAGTTTGTACATTTCTGTACTTTTATTGTTTTTTGATTCAGGCAGAAGCTACCAAAATCTGTTACTCCATTTTTGTTTCTAGACTTTTATTGTTTTTGTTTTCAAAGATTTATTTATATTTTATGTATTTATTAGAAAGTAAGAGCTACAGAGAGAGAGGGAGACACAGAGAGATTAGTTTTCTAACTGCTGGTTCACTCCCAACTGGCTGCAACAGCCAGGGTTGGGTCAGTCTGGAGCCAGGAGCCAGGAGCTTCATCTGGGACTCCCATGTGAGTGCAGGAGCGCAAGCACTTGGGCATCTTCTGATGCTTTTCCAGGCACTTTAGCAGGAAGCTGGATCTGAAGTGGAGCAGCTGGAACTTGAACTAGTGCCTACATGGGATGCCTGTGCTACAGATGGCAGCTTAACCTGCTTACCACAATGCCAGCCCCATTTCTGTCTTTATTCTCTCCAAATCATGCTTGTTCAGTAGTAAAACTTTGCTTTTGTTTTAGGCCTATAGACTATGGGGAGAGTTACTACAAAGGGCAGATTGGAATCCACACAATCAGGAAGCAGTCTCCTTAGGGAAAAAGGTAGCAAAAACTGGGTACTGGATTTTTTTTTTTTTATAAAGCATCTGTATTATCAGTTTAATTTCACAAGTGTAATTATATTGAAATAAATTAATTAAATGGTGCTCTCTCATAGGTAATAGGAAGTCCAAGAAAAATTCAGAAAGAAACCAGAAAATCAGGGAACAAGGACACAGATTCTGAATATTTGCCATCAGACACGTCTGATGATGATGATGATGATGATGATCCTTACTACTATTATTATAAGACCAAGAAAAATCGCAGTAAATTGAGGAAAAAGCTTGTTCTCTGCACACAAAAAAGAAAAAGTCAGCCTAACATCAATCGCAATTCACAAGATAACTGTCCAGCAACAAGTGAATCTGGGATAACTGATGTTACCATGTCTGAAAGTACTCGTGAAGTCCAACAAGAATGTGAAGCAAAGGAACAAACTGAATCTCTAACCCCTGCTGGTGGTGATGGGCCACATTCTAATACTGCTCAGGTTCCCCATAATACCTCTGACTATCGTTTTGAGTGCATATGTGGTGAACTGAACCAAACAGACCAAAAGGCTCGTGTTCAGTGCCTGAGATGCCACCTGTGGCAACATGCAAAATGTGTGAATTATGAAGAGAAGAATCTGAAGATTAAGCCTTTTTACTGCCCCCATTGCCTTGTTGCAATGGAACCAGTATCAACAAGAGCAACTCTGATTATCTCGCCAAGCTCTATTTGTCACCAGTGGGTGGAGGAAATCAATAGGCACGTGAGATCATCATCTCTTCGAGTCTTGGTAGGCAATTAGGGCTAATGAAGGATGGGGAAGTGTAAATTTTTACTTCTTCATGATAGACTTTATAATCTTTGTTGCTATGTTATTTACTCCAGAAATTAACTTAATGATATAATAACAACATTAAATCAGAGCTTGAGGAGGAAATGAGAGTAAGAAAGAAAACAGCAGACTGTTTATTCTGTTATTTTTCTGACATCAAAATTTCAGGAGTTCAAGTACTTTGAGTATGGATATATGAAAGCATTGGAAAAAAATTCTTGATGACATAAGTGAAATTTTTAGTATGAGTTTTATATTCTGAGATAAATGCAACCCTGAGGCAGTATTGTGTATTTTAGCTACTTGCCTGGTTTGACAGTCATCCTGTCAAACCTCAGTTGCTTTATCTATTAAATAGGAACTTATTCAACAAATATTTATTGAGTATCTACTTTGTGTCAGGAACTGTGCTGAGTTCTAAAAATAGAATTTTATTACATACTTGTATAGATTAAATGAGTTCATAAAGTACTGGCACATTATTTCATTATTTATTAATATTTGTACTCTTCACTATCTTTGCTCTTCCTTTCTACACAAGTATTATCAAAAATTTTCTTTGTTTTAACCACTCTCATTGGCATGGAGAATACAGTAAAAAGTAAAATATAATTTTTACAATTGAGGAGCTCTGTTTTGTGTGGTAGGCAAACCTTGGTTTGAGTCTTAGCTCTATCAATTTGACTAAACTGCTTGACATTTCCTAATAACATGTAAATAGTATTGTTGAAATTTGGAAATAATAATTAATCTAGTATCTAAAACATAAGAGCTTTTCATATATAATGGCTCTTGTTTTTTTCTTTCATATTATGTTTTTGCACATGCTGTTGACTCTGTCTACCTACTTATCATTCCTTTCCTTTTCTTCCACCTGTGAAAATGCCTAACTGCTATTCATAACATACCTCAAATAATCTTTTATTGAAATTCACCTTCCCAGACATAAAGTTGGTCTTTCTACTGTGATTCTGTCACATTTATTTGTTACAAATTTTTTTACAGTGCTTAACTTGTCTTCCACACTAGACCATATCTTTTGCTAGAAAGATTTAGGATCTATCACACAGTATGTGTGATCCTAAGGTAGTATAAAGGGCTTATTAAGGATATAAATAAGTATTTCATTTGTCTTTGATGAGTCTTTTTGCAATAACTATATCTGGCTGTTTATTTCCTAGGTATATCAAGGAGTGAAGAAAGATGGCTTTTTACAGCCTCATTTTTTGGCAGAACAGGATATAGTTATCATTACCTATGACGTCCTTCGTTCAGAATTAAACTACGTCGATATCCCACATAGCAACAGTGAGGATGGACGTCGCCTCCGCAACCAGAAGCGCTATATGGCTATTCCCAGCCCCCTTGTAGCTGTGGAGTGGTGGAGGATCTGCCTTGATGAAGCTCAGATGGTTGAATGTCCTACAGTGAAAGTGAGAGTTTTTGTAAAATCTTTTTGAAGGCTGTGGAAAAAAATAGAATGGGATTAGGGGGACAGGAGTACTTTAATAGTTTAAGTATAATTGACCTACGGTATTGATATTGTTCAAAAGTTTGCTGTTATACACTACATTTGCTTTTCTCTTGTATGATGAACTATATAACACTTTGGAATTTTTTTGATACTCTTTGTGAATCATGGCTGTATGATCAGTGCTATGTATGTTTGGATGACATGTCAGTTTTTGGGTGATACAGATCAAAGTAAACTGGATTTAGGGACTTCTATAAGCATTTCTACAAACTGGAAAGCTAATCATGTAGGGTTTCATAGGTTTGAACCAAAGTCAACTTTGGCTTTTTTTGTTTGTTTTAATGAGAGAGACCAATTGGTAACAGAAAATGCTATTTTGAAGGCTAAAATTCTCATTCAGCTTTATCATATTCTGTATCTTCTTTGACCCCTCTATTACTTGAACCGAATTTATAAATCATGTCTCAACACAGTGGTTTACATCTGGAGAATGGATTGGTTTGGGGGATATACCAAGTCATTTAGGGTGCCTCATCATTCTGTGTATGCTTATACTACCCCTGAATCTCAGGATGGCCACATGGCAGCTCCCACTAATGAGAACCGCTATATTGGGAAACATTCCATTGAATGTTACATTCCACACTAAGTGTAATAACTGAAGATTAGAAATAGATGTGTCTCACCTGAAGTGTAGCTCTTTGTAGACTTTTTTGTGAATAATTATGGGTCTGACTTCTGCATTCTCCCTGTTTTCTGATTCTATTTTGTACTTCTCTCTCACAGGCTGCTGAAATGGCTCGGCGTTTAACTGGGATCAACCGGTGGTGTATCAGTGGCACTCCAGTACAGAGAGGATTGGAGGGTAACGTGTGATTTCCTTGCATTTTTCCTATGTTTCAAAAGGTGGATTATTTTGAGGAAAAATGCTGTTGTGCTTTACCTTTGAATTTATAGTTGACTCCTAATAGTTTCAAGCATTTGTCTTTTAAATGAAACTTATTATTTTTCTGTTTGCATATATGAGGATAGATGTATAGTGTTTTTTAAGTTGAACAATTTTCATACTTGCTTAAATTTTTTGCATACAGATTCAGAGGTTGGCACTGTGGTGTGGCAGGTAAAAATGCTGCCTGCATTTCCGGCATCCCATATGGGCGCAGGTTCGAGTCCTGGCTGCACCACTTCTGATCCAGCTCTCTGCTATGGCTTGGAAAAGCTGTAGAAGATGGTCCAAGTGCTTGGGCCTCTGCATCCATGAGGGAGACCTAGAGGAATCTCCTGGCTACTGGCTTCTGATTGAGTGGCCCAGTTCTGGCCATTGTAAACATTTGGGTAGTGAACCAGAGGATGGAAGACCTCTCTTTATCTGCCTCTGCTTCTTTGTAACTCTGCCATTCAAATAAATAAATCTATAAAAAAAATATACATTCAAATTGAATTCAGTTTCAAAATAGTAGGTACAAAACAGAATCCAAAACAAATCTACCTGAAACAAAAGAAAGAAAAGAGATTGTTAATTTCATTTGACTCTATAAAATAGGGATCATAATTTTTTTTTCTTTTTTTTTGACAGGCAGAGTGGACAGTGAGAGAGAGAGACAGAGAGAAAGGTCTTCCTTTGCCGTTGGTTCACCCTCCAATGGCTGCCGCGGTCGGAGCGCTGCGGCCGGCGCACCGCGCTCATCCGATGGCAGGAGCCAGGTGCTAGCTGCTTTTCCTGGTCTCCCATGGGGTGCAGGGCCCAAGCACTTGGGCCATCCTCCACTGCACTCCTGGGCCACAGCAGAGGGCTGGCCTGGAAGAGGGGCAACCGGGACAGAATCCGGCGCCCCGACCGGGACTAGAACTCGGTGTGCCGGCGCCGCAAGGCGGAGGATTAGCCTAGTGAGCCACGGTGCCGGCGGGATCATAATTTTCATTTTCTAGATCCATAAGTTTTGGAACCATAATTTTATTAATTATAAAATTAATTAAAATAATTTAAAAATTAATTTAAAAATGTTAATTATATCATATTTCCTTCAACTAGTCTCCTTGGACATTTAGTTTGTGTGTACTCTTCTACATACAGGTTTTAAAGAGATTATATCACTTTCTCTATTAGAAAAGTTTATTTTAAACACCTTTATTCAAGTGTAAGATGTGCAGGTGTTCTGAGTTCTTGTCACCATTTAGCAGATTCTTAAGCAATTTTTTTAAAAATATTTATTTATTTACTTGAGAGGTAACTTACAGACAAAGAGAGAGGACTTCCATCTGCTGATTGATCCGCAAATGGCTGCAATCGTCAGAGCTGGGCCAATCTGAAGCCAGGGGCCCAGAAGCTTCTTCCACGTGTCCCAGATGGGTGCAGGAGCCCAAGGACTTGGGCCATTTTCTGCTGCTTTCCCAGGCACATTAGTAGGAAGTGGAGAAGCTGGAACTCAAACTGGCACCCATATGGAGTGCCAGCACTGCAGGCAACAGCTTTACCCACAGTGCCACAGTGCCAGCCCCTGAAGCCAGGAGCCAGGAGCTTCTTCCTGGTTTCTCATGTGGGTGGAGGGGCCCAAGCAGTGGGGCCATCTTCTACTCTTTTCTCAGGCCATTAACAGGGAGCTGGACTGTCAGCTCAAACCGGCACCCTTATGGGATGCCAGCACCACAGGCAGATGCTTAGCCTACTGTGCCATAGCGCCAGCCCCCAAGTAAGTTTTTTAGGAAATAGCTTTATTAAGCAACTTGTGATTGATATATCAGTGACACATAATAAAACCAAGTATATAAGTGTGAAATTTGAAAAGTTTATATATGTATTTATAGCTATGATTCTATTTCCGCAGTAAGATTATCAGACCCAGAAGTTTCCTCATGCTCAAAGAGACTTTTCCAAACTTTTTGAAATTTTACTTGTTTTTCTTCTTTACTTTAGTAACTGTCTTATATCTTTACAATTTTTGTTCTTTTAGAGTGCATTTTTTTTCTAGTTCTTGTACTGGGGATGTTAACCTGTGATTTACTACTCTGTTGTATTTGGGAGTGGAATTATTAATGGTTGTTTACTTTTCATTATGGTTGAGGGATTCTTTTTTTTTTTTTTTTTAATTTATTTGACAGATAGAGTTAGACAGTGAGAGAGACAGGTCTTCCTTCTGTTGGTTCATCTCCCAAATGGCCACTACGGCCAGAGCTACACTGATCTGAAGCCAGGAGCCAGGTGCTTCCTCCTGGTCTCCCATGCAGGTGCAGGGCCCAAGCACTTGGGCCATCCTCCACTGCCTTCCCCGGGCCACAAAAAAGAGAGCTGGACTGGAAGAGGAGCAACCGGGACTAGAACCCAACGCACATATTGGATGCCGGTGCTGCAGGCAGAGGATTAACCAAGTGAGCCACAGCTCCGGTCCCTGGATGAGGGATTCTAAACCTTGACGGTATCAACATTTTATTCCAGATAATTTTTTGTTGAGGACTGTCTGCACCTTTTAAGATGTTTAGCTTTTACCTGCTAGATGCTGTTAGCACTTCTGCAATTCTGACATCCACAAATGTCTCTGGACATGGTTATAGGGAGCAAAATTGCAGCCTTCCACTTCAGTTAAACATGATGATTTATTAGTTAATAGTAACTCAGAGATCTTGTCAGTCCCCAACTACCCACATACAGAATGAAGAAATGAGGGTAGGGTAGTTTCATTTTGTTTCATCTTTTTTTTTTTTTAATTTATTTGACAGATAGAGTTAGACAGTGAGTGAGTGAGAGAGACAGAGAGAAAGGTCTTCCTTCCGTTGGTTCACCCTCCAAATGACCACCACTGCCGGAGCTACGCCGATCCTAAGCCAGGAGCCAGGTACTTCCTCCTGGTCTCCCATGTGGGTGCAGGAGTCCAGGCACTTGGGCCATTTTCCACTGCCTTCCCGGGCCACAGCAGAGAGCTGGACTGGAAGAAGAGCAACCAAGACTAGAACCTGGCGCCCATATGGGATGCTGGTTCCGCAGGTGGAGGATTAACCAAATGAGCCACGGTGCCAGCCCCTTGTTACATCTTTTGTATGTTCCTGCAAACAGGCTAAAATCTTACTAGTTTACCTGAAAAGTCAAATAAGAATATTGCCCACTCCACCCACCACTGCACTCCATGTCGGTAGAATGTACTCTCTTATATTATGTATAAAGTTTTGACTTTGGTGGATACATGAGTATAAACCTGGGTTCACATCCTGCCTTATTGTTGTATGTTAATAAATTTACTTAAACATTCAAATCTTTATTTTCTTAATTTTTGAAATAAAGTATTCTAAAGATTAATTATACTAAAATACATAAATCATTTAGCTTAGTACTTGGCAGATATTAAATAATCAATGAAAAAAAGCTACTTCTACTTTTGTTTTTTCTTTTATGTAATCATTTACTTATTTTAGTTTCTTTGAAAGTGTTGATTTTAAATAGCAAGTGATTTGCAGTACATTTGTTATTCTAATTATTCTTTGTGGATTGTGATCAGCAAAAATAGACAAAGTCCCTAACCTTATTTTTCTTACAGCTTAAAAAAATGTATTAGTTAGGCATATTTTACATTGTTATCAAGATAACTCACAAATTCCAAAAATGTAAAATTCTAACTATATCAAGTTTGATAAGAAGATATTTTATAACCTCGTGTACTAGGGATACAGAAGAAAGTGAGGTGAATTGAGAGATTGAAGCATTAACATGAGCTAAGAGGCAAAGAAAGAATTCTGTGTTGTAGTGGGAACCGAAAATATAACGAACATATGGCAACAAGATACTGAAAGAGAGTTAGTATGAATAGAGTACAAAGAGCTAAGAAAAACATTATGTGTTGAGAAACTGAATAGTGGATATTAAAGGGACGATAGAGAACCTGTAAGTCAGACATAATTTTATTCATTTTCTTTAAAATAACAGGAGCTAATGAAAGGGTTTAATCACAGTTTTTGTGGATTATTTTATGATTGGATTTGTATTTGAAGAGATCACTGTAGTTGCAGTGTGGAGAATGGTTTAGAAGATCACCAGATTGAACATAGGGATATCAGTAGATTGGCTGTAAGTCATCTAGGCATGTGGTGCCAGCACTTTGGATTTGACCTAGCTTTGTCCTCAGTAAATAGAAAAGTGGGTGAGGGAAAATTAACAAAGCTTGGTGATGAATTAGGAGATGCTAAGGTTTCTGACTTGCATAAGTCTGTTGATGCAGACAATATTCACCAATGGAGAAGACCTAGAAGAGAAGTATGTTTGGGCAAAATGATTCTCAGTTTGATTTTGGCATGTTGAGATTGAGGCATCTCTGGAGCTTCAAAGAAAAGGTAACCAGTAGGCAACTGGATTGATGTGAGCTGAAAACGTAAGCTTGTGGATCTCCACCTGTAAGGCTGATGTTTTGGTTCTTTTAGATATTACTAACTCCCAGGAACCATCAGAGCAACTTAAGGGAACCTAAGTATTTGTTGGTCATTTTCAGAATAGATCTTGAAGGAAAGGTTATAGTTTTTTTTAAATTAATTTCTTATGACTTCTAAGGAGAATATACGTACATTAAGAAAAATTTTAACAATGCAAAAAAAAAGAAAATTAGATCTACCCTTAACCTTCATTTGACAAAAAAAAACACACATTCAGTCTTCTCTATGTAAATTGTTATTATATATTTGAGTTCACACTGCATACATAATTTTGTTCCTTTTTTTTTTTTAACATTACATCCCAAGCAATTTTCCACATGTTAAAAAATCATCCTAAATAGATAGATAGAAAGTTGTTTAATATACATTAAGTGGGGAAAAAATAGCATATGTGCCCAGTCAAGTGATCTATAAGAAATGCCATGCTCTAAAGCTAATAGAAGGCCTGCTGGATCAGGAAAGAAAAATAGTTCTGTTTAAGTGGACATGATAATTTATTTGTTTGAATTAATGTTTATTTTATTGCTATGAACATGACTCTGTGAGTAAATCTTTTCTATACTTTTTATGATTATCTTAGACTCATTTCCTGGAAGTGGAATTATTGGATCAGAGTGAGGAATATTGGGTCAGAGAATATTCTCCATGTTAGATTAGAATTTTTTTTTCTGATCCAGAAAATCTTGCATCTGTTGGTTTCAGTCCATGATATATATTAATGTATCTCTTACAAAGCATGCTTAATAAAGCAGTTTTCTGTCTTTGTGGTAGTTTTGAACGGAGTACAAGCTTTGTGTAATGATTCTATAAACTTTACATTTTAGCATCTGGAACAAAACCTAGAGCAGAGTAGATTCTCTGGACATGTAAACTGGATTAATGTTGAATTTCAACTTTGAGAGCTATAAATCTGTATTTTAATTCATGGAAAGTACTTTGTAATGTTTGTGAAAGTGCTTATTCAAAATAGTAATGAAGGGATAGACATTTGCTTGGCCTAGCAGTTAAGACATTCACATTCCATATTGGAGTGACTGGGTTTAATTCCTGGAACTGGCTCACAATTCCATCTTCCCATCATTGTAGACCTTGTGAAACAGCAGATGGCTCATGTAATTGAATCTCTGCCACCTACATGGGAGGTTTGATTTGAGCTCCTAACACCTGGCTCCTAACTGACCCTGGCCCAGCCCCACGCTGGCTATTGCAGGCATCTGGGGAATGAACAAGCAGATGGAGTGAGCTCTGTCTGCTCTCTGTCCGTCCATCTGTCCTTCTCTCTGTATTTCTTTCTCTCTGGAATAAATAAAATAAAATAAAAATAATAATGAAGAAATGCCAAAACAGTATTCTCAATGTGCTTTTGTTTTGCAGATCTCTTTGGGTTAGTGGTCTTCCTTGGCATTGAACCTTACTGTATCAAACACTGGTGGGTTCGACTTCTGTATCGGCCTTACTGCAAGAACAATCCTCAGCCCCTCTACAACTTTATTGCCAAGATACTCTGGAGGTCTGCAAAGAAAGATGTGATTGACCAAGTCAGTGCATTAAGTTTGTATTGATTACGAATATCTAAAAGAAAGAAAAAAGGAAATAGAATGGAAAGTTAAATTTTCATATTGAGATCTTATTTTGCCTTCCTCTCGCAGATCCAAATACCACCTCAAACTGAAGAAATACACTGGCTCCACTTTTCTCCAGTGGAAAGACATTTCTATCATCGTCAGCATGAAGTGTGCTGCCAGGATGCAGTGGTAAAACTTAGGAAGATTTCTGACTGGACTCTGAAACTCAGCAGCCTGGACAGAAGGACCGTCACCTCCATCCTGTACCCATTACTTAGGCTCAGGCAGGCCTGCTGCCACCCACAGGCTGTTCGTGGGGAGTTCTTGCCACTCCAAAAAAGGTTTGATTACCCATTTTCTTACACTATGATTGATAATATTATAATAATAAACTGTTTATGTAATCAGCTTTCCAGTCGAGAATTCCAATGACAAACTTTTAAATGAGTTTTCAATTTTTTGTTGCTGTTTTATTGGTGTGGTAATTTTTCTTTGGTACAGAACCTCATTTGTGAAAGAGAATTAAAATTATTTGCATGGTTTTGAATATTTCTTTTAAAAGTAGATTGTTTTGGAGTAGTTTTATTTGTTTTTTTGATTGTTTTTGTAATTTTTTGACTGCCCACCAAGTATGAAAGGCTTTTATTAGATTTCTTGATTTCCACATCAGGGAATCAACTTACATTAAATATTTTCCTTATAAATGTGTTATTATCTCTAATTATTCTTGTGAAAACTTTAAGGAGTTTATGTCGATGATACTCCATTGTCCCAGAAATTCTTTTGTGCATCAGAATGCACATTAGGAACTGACCTCATTTTAACACTGAGTATTAGAAAGAAACCCTGTCACGTCCTACAAGAAATATAAAAATTTTACTTTGTCCTTGCCCTTTATCAGACTATAGATAAATAAAGGAAATGACAAGATGATAGATTTCTATAACATAAGGCAACGTGGTAAGTCTCATAAGATGTATGTACAAATTGCTATGGACATTAATGGAAACAATTTCTATTTATTTGACTTAGGTTAGATACCCTTCTGATGGAGTTGATATTTGACCTGATCCTTGGAGAATCTTCCTTTTTGCACAATGAAAGGAAAATTTCAGGTTTAAAGAAGTTAATTAATTAAGTTGCAGTGCAGGGTTTGAGACTCATTCTCACATTCTGTCACCCATTCTAATATGTCATGTTGTATCTAACTTTATTCTCCCTTGAGTGTTATGGGAGAAACTCTGATGGTATCAGAGAGAGGGAAGAGTGCTTGTTGGAATAAAGATAATTAAATTTAAAGCAGTAATGATCAAAATGAATGTATGTGAAATTTATATTATTGATCTTGTGTGAAAAAAGATTCAATTGAAGTAACACCTGGGGTTTTCTTTCTAGTTTTGAACAATCTGCCCCTCCCCCTTCATTTTTCCTTTTTTTGTTTTTTTTTAAGCACCATGACAATGGAAGAGCTGCTGACATCTCTGCAGAAGAAATGTGGGACTGAATGTGAAGAAGCACATCGGCAGCTAGTTTGTGCTCTCAATGGCTTAGCAGGCATCCATATCATTAAAGGTAGAAGGTGATTGCTTTGTTATCTCTGGTTCTTCCAATTAATTTCTTCATATATCAAGAGAGAAAAATCTTCCATCCACTGGTTCATTCCCCAAGTGGCTGCAACAGCCAGAGCTGGGCCAGACCAAAGCCAGAGCGAAGAAGTCCAGCCAGGTCTCCCACATGGGTGGCAGGTGCCAAAACACTTGAGCGATCTTTGGCTGCCTTCCCAGGGGCGTTATCAAGAAGCCAGATCAAAAGGGGAGCAGCCAAGGCTCAAACCAGCACTCCAATATGAGGTGCAGACATTACGAACAGTAGCTAAACCCACCCAGGCATTATTTTCCTATTACTTTCTGAACAGGATTCATTACAGGAGAAATTAAAATCCTCCCTCCTCTCTGCCTCTCAGGAGATTACTGATTGTAATTAAAATAGGTGGAGCTGAATATTGAGAGCAGTTAATGCAGAACAGTTGAAAAACCTTAAAAATCCACATATGCTGTGGCCAGATGCTTCTACTTATAGAAGTTCTTGGTTTCTGTTTTTGTGAGTTGTTTTGAGAAATTAGGATGTGAAACAATAATTGGCTATAAATTGATAAACTTAGTCTTTAACAGTGAACTGAAAACTATCAAAATGTCTAGAAATAGAAATTATAAAACATTTAAGGAAATATTATTTACTAATTTAAAAATAACATTGCTTGTAAATTTATTTTCTCAACAAACATCTGTGTGCCAGGTATGTTCTAGACAAAGATGATGCAAAATAAAGTCTCGGGTTTTGTGGATCTTAAATTCTTTTGGGAGGCAGACAAGCAAATATACACAATATATACATAATGTATATTTGTAAAGTTATAATGTTACAGGACCAGCATTGTGGTGCAGCAGGTTAAAATCCTGGCCTGAAGTGCTGGCATTCCATATGGGCACTGGTTCAAGTCCCGGTTGTTCCACTTCTGATCTAGCTCCCTGCTAATGTACCTGGGAAAGCAGCAGAAGATGGACCTAGTGCTTGAGCTGTTGTACCCACATGGGAGACCTGGAAGAAGCTCCTGACTCCTGGTTTCCACCTAGCCGATCCATAGCTGTTGGAGCCATTTGGAGAATGAACCAGAGGATGGACAATCTCTCGCTCTGTCTCTCACTCTGAAACTCTATTAAATAAAGAAATAATTCTTAAAAAAATTATTTTTTAAATTATTGGCCGGTACCACGGCTCACTAGGCTAATCTTCCGCCTTGCAGCACCGGCACACCAGGTTCTAGTCCCGGTTGGGGCGCCAGATTCTGTCCCGGTTGCCCCTCTTCCAGGCCAGCTCTCTGCTGTGGCCCGGGAGGGCAGTGGAGGATGGCCCAAGTGCTTGGGCCCTGCACCCCATGGGAGACCAGGAGAAGCACCTGGCTCCTGCCATCAGATCAGCACGGTGCACTGGTTGCAGCGCACCAGCCGCGGCGCCCATTGGAGGGTGAACCAACGGCAAAGGAAGACCTTTCTCTCTATGTCTCCCTCTCTCACTGTCCACTCTGCTTGTCAAAAAAATATATATATTTTTTTAAATTATGCACACACACAAACACAAGATTGGAAAGAGCATCTTAAATTTCTATAAATGGTATTATTTTCCATCTAAGGAATCACTGTTTTGTTGCCTATATCTTACATCTTATAAATTATCATTTTATGTATCTTATGTGTTATTTTAGTTGTTATAGGAATGAAGATAAATTCATTCTGTCTTGCTCAATCTAAGCCATAAACAGACATCATATAGTGGACACTTTTAATAAGTGACATTTGATAAACACATTTCCAATATAAATATAAGAACTATAGGAAATGTATTCTGTAGGTTGTGGAGGAATGATTAAATATGTTGACTGACTGATAACGTAAAATCAGACTTCTAGACAAGAAAAATTTCAATGTCTGATGCGGGAAATACACTTAATAAATAGAAGACTATGGGGCTGGCGTTGTGGCATAGTGGGTGACTCTGGCACCTCATTTGGGTGGCAGTTCATGTCCCGGCTGCTCCACTGAAGCCCATATGAGTGCCAGTTTGTGTCCCGGATGCTCCACTTTTAATTCAACTCCCGGCTAATGGCCTAAGAAAAGCAGCAGAGGATAGCCCAAGTGTTTGGGCCCCTGCTACCCCTGCTACATCTGGGGAGTCAACAAGCAAGTGGAAGGTCTTTCTTTGTCTCTCCATCTCTCTGAAACCCTTTCAAATAAATAAATAAATTTTCAAATAAATGACTAAAAAAAATGAAGAGAGGTTAGACACTGGGGAAGAAATGGTCAGTGAAGTTTAAGTATAAATTAGCAATACATACAATGTAACATGAAGAACAAAGAGAATAAAGACTGAAAATTTGAAGAGAACATCACTGAGATTTTTGACAATTTCAAATGGCTTAATATTCATGTATTGGAATCCCTGAAGAAGAAAATATATATTGTGGATTTTTTTTTCTTAATTTTATTTAGGGTATGCAAATTTCATGCATTTCATATATACAGATTTAAGAACATAATGATTATTTCATATTATGGGTTTTAGAACATAGTGTAAAATGTATAGTAATAGCAGTGTCTGGGAGTGAAGGAATGGGTGTATAATTAATGGTTTTTATACTGTTTTTGAAGCATTATGGTAAGAGATAAAGGAGACTTTGACAAGTCAAAGATATGTATTATATACCCTACAGCAATTGTGAAAAAACACACTAGTGTGGGAATTTGTAATCCAAAAAGAAGAAATTTTAAATGAATAATTAAAAATCATCAGACTAAAGGAGATAAAAGGAAGCAAAAAAGAAAAAGGCAAACAAAGAACTGATGAGACAATTTGGAAACAATAATAATATGTCAGATTTACACCCAGGCATATCAATGGTTATATTAAATGTGATGTCCTAGGTGCCTCAATTGAAAGTCAGAGGTTATCAGACTAGATTAAAAAAACAAAAGCAATATCCCACAATATATTATCTATGAAAATCCCATTTATATTTAAAGGTGCAAATAAAAAAAAGATTAAAATGATATACCTTGTAAATACTTACAAAATAAAGCCAGAGTGATTTATTACTATCAGACAAAATAGATTTCAGACTAAAGAATATTACAGGATAAAGAGTGTTATTTCATTTCTGACAGGGAAAATACCTAGATGTTTTTGGCACCAAAACCAGTACTCAAATAAAATAAAAATTGATAAAACTGTCATGAGAATCAAGAAATTCATAATTGTAGTAAAAATGTTAACACCCTTCTCAATTACTTACAGAACAATTAGACAAGAAATTAATAAGGACATAGTAACATAAGACCATCAACACAAGACCTAACAGCATTATTGGATATTTTATCCAACTATAGAAGAAAAATTCTTTTTAAGTACACATGGAACATTTACCAAGATAGGGGATAATCTGGGCTATAAAACAAATCAATAAATTAAAAAGGATTCCAGTCTAATGACATGTTTGGTATGACAGCAGTAGAATTAAATGAGATCTCAATAGAAGAAAGATAAATGGAAAGGTCCTAAATATTTGGAAATTTAATAATATACTTTTATATAACCCCAGAGTTAAAAAATAAGTTGAAAGGGAAACTAGGAAGTATACTAAGTGAATAAAATAAAATACCAAATTTGTAGAAGGTAGCAAATCAGTAAAGATAAGGGAAATTTATAGCACTAAACACGTTCTTGGAAAAGGAAAAGTTTCAAACAACTGACACCTTAAGAAACTTCTTTTAAAGGAAAGCAAATGAAGCAAAAAGTGCACAAGAGACAGGAAATAATGAAGGTCAGTGCAGGAATCTACTAAAAGGAAAACTAAAAACCAATAGAGAAAAACCGTGAAATCAAAACCTGGTTCTTTGAGATAATTAAAGATTCCATAAATATTTAAAAGTATTATGAAGGAATATTATGACCAACTTTATGCCAAAAACTTTTAATAACTTCGATTAAATAGATAAAGCCCACAAGAGGAAATAGATGATTTTTTACAGCTGTGTATCTATTCAATAAATTCATTTTATAGTTAAAATAAATTTCCAGCAAAGAACATTCTAGGCTCAAATCAATTGATTAGTGAATTTTACTGAACATTTAAGGAAGAAATAATACAATGTCTGTTTAAACTAGCCAGAAAAATTGAGAAGGGGGATACTACTTTCCATCTTATTTTATGAGGAGTCATTACCTTGATTATAGAACCAAAGACATTAACGGATATTATTGCCAGCTGATACCACTTGTGGACATTGATTCATATTAATTTTTTAAAAATGTTGTAATGAATGCATTATATAGAAAGATTAATGTGTGTATTATGACTAGATGGAGTTTATCTAGGAAATGCAAGGTTGGTTTAGTTTTTGAAAAGTAGCTTCTACAGTTCACCATGTAACAACTAAATAAGGAAAATAATTTCAATTATTATAAGAAAAATATGTGGCAAAATTCAATATCCATTCATGATAAAAACTGATAGCAATATAGGTATCAAAAGTTTTCTCAACTTGATAAAAGTCATCTATAGAAAACTTATAGCTAATGTCATAGCTAATGATTAGAAATGGAATCTTGCCTGTAAGATCGTGAAGACATCATGATGTCGTCTTTCACCACTTCTGTGAACAATGAGCCTGAGGTTCTTCTCAGTGCAGTACAATAAGGTAAAGAAAAAAAATTATCAGCTTGGGTAATAAATGAATAAATAAAACTGTCTTTATTTACACTAACACTATTTATATAGAAAAAATAGAACTGGGGCCGGCGTTGTGGCGCAGGGGGTTAATGCCCTGGCCTGAAGTGCCGGCATCCCGTATGGGTGCCAGTTCTAGTGCCAGCTGCTCCTCTTCCGATCCAGCTCTCTGCTCTGGCCTGGGAAAGCAGTGAAGGATGGCCCAAGTCCTTGGGCCCCTGCACCCACATGGGAGACCGGGAAGAAGCTCCTGGCTCCTGGCTTCGGATCGGTGCAGCTCTGGCTATTTTGGCATCTGGGGAGTGAACCAGCGGATGGAAGACCTCTCTCTCTGTCTCTGCCTCTCTATGTAATTCTGTCTTTCAAATAAATGCAATAAGATTTTTTAAAAAAATAGAGCTAATAAGTGAAATTTACAAAGTGAATATACCAAACTGAGTTTTATTCTTACACATCAGGAATGAACAATTAGAAATTGTAATAACAGTACAATTCACAGAAATAAAAAAATAGGAAATCAGTTTCAAAAGACCCATATAAAAAGAGTACAGAAACATTGGAATTGCTGATAAAGATTAAATAATACCTTATGAAACTATGTTCATGGTTCAAAATTTTCATTATTATTAAAAAGCTGAGGCCGGCGCTGCGGCTCAGTAGGCTAATCCTCTGCCTTGCGGCACCAGCACACTGGGTTCTAGTCCCGGTCAGGGCGCCGGATTCTGTCCTGGTTGCCCCTCTTCCAGGCCAGCTCTCTGCTGTGGCCAGGGAGTGCAGTGGAGGATGGCCCAAGTGCTTGGGCCCTGCACCCCATGGGAGACCAGGAGAAGCACCTGGCTCCTGGCTTCAGATCAGCGCGGTATGCTGGCCGCAGTGTGCCGGCTGCGGCGGCCATTGGAGGGTGAACCAACGGCAAAGGAAGACCTTTCTCTCTGTCCCTCTCACTGTCCACTCTGCCTGTCAAAAAAAAAAAAAAAAAAGCTGATTCATCTCAAGTTGATCTATGGAGCCAAGGCAGTTAAAATTTCTCCAAACAATCTTTAGCAGGCTGTTTCATAGAGATTGAGAGTGTATTCTAAAATTTGTATGGAAGTACAATAGTCAAGACAACCTTGAAAAAGAACGAAACAGAAGATTGATACTACCTTATTTTGGAGACTAAGTCTGGCAATCAAGATGCATTTTCTTATAGTTAGTGAAGTTGTCCAATGAAATAGCATGGTGTCCAGAAATAGTCCTTCTTATTTCCGATTCAATAAGAAAACAGCCAAATGAAAATAGGCAAAATGTATGAGCAAACATTTCAGAGAATGAGTAGAGGTGGCAAGAAGCACATAAAAATATATTCAAGATCATTAATTATTAAATCTGGAAATTGAAACTATAAGAATACTATATTCTGGCTGGCGCTGCGGCTTAATAGGCTAATCCTCTGCCTTGCGGCGCTGGCACACCAGGTTCTAGTCCTGGTCTGGGCACCGGATTCTGTCCTGGTTGCCCCTCTTCCAGTCCAGCTCTCTGCTGTGGCCTGGGAGTGCAGTGGAGGATGGCCCAAGTGCTTGGGCCCTGCACCCACATGGGAGACCAGGAAAAGCACCTGGCTCCCGGCTTCGGATCAGCCTGGTGCGCCGGCCGCACCGTTGGTGAATCAATGGTAAAAGGAAGACCTGTCTCTCTGTCTCTGTCTCTCTCTCTCTCTCTCACTGTCCACTCTGCCTGTCAAAAAATAAATAAATAAATAAATAAATACTATACCCTTAGAATGGCTCAAGTTAAACAGAAGAGATATTAGCAAGGATGTGGAACAATTCTGTGAATTCCCATTCTCATTCATATGCTGCTGGTGAGAGTATAACTGTACAATGAGTTTTCTGTTATTTCTTTTACTCTAATTGTGTTCATTTCCTTGACCTCCACTTAAATGGTGAACTTGGATTTCAACCCTGTACCTCGGCCTTATGTTAGACTCGTTTATTTCTGGAGAAATTTTCCATTTTTTTCATGATAACTTTTCTATCTGAACTAAAATGTTTTTTGCAACTGTAATGAATCATTGAGTGCTCTAACAACTTAACTGTTACTTAACTGTTACTTAAATCTGTTACTGCATTTATGATATGATATTATGTAGATTTTTGGCTTTTGTATCATGATGACTCGCTATAGTAATGGGGAGATTGATTACTGATGTAATTTCTGTATGGTAGTGCAGCACGTTAAGCCTCTGCAGAGGGACACCAGCCTTCCTTTTGAAGTCCAGCAGGAGTTCTGGATGCTCCATTTTCCATCCAGCTCCCTATTAAGGTGCTTAGGAAAGCAGCAGCTGGGCCAAGCACCCTACCACTCATATGGAAGACCTGGATGAAGCTCCTGGCTTCAGCTTTGCCCAGCCCTAGCCCTTGCAGCCATTTAAGAAGTGAATCAGTGGATGGAAGATCTTTCTGTCTCCCTTTCCCTCTCTCTGTAGCTTTCAAATAAATAAATAAATCTTTAAAAAAAGAAGAAATTTCCAAATCCTGTTATATTAGATTTGGTTCATATCATTTGATTTTAGTCTCTCTCAAGCTAAATAGAATATGGTCCTTGAAATCATGTGAATAAATATTTCATAATGGTGAAGTAATGTACAGGCTCAGGCACTGATAACTTAGTATGTGTAACTTGCTTAATATTTCTTCATTCTGTGTCAAAATCTGCAGAATTATCATTGTGTTAGAGCTACAAAGGCATTTCAAGATAAATGGTAGTTCCCTCAAACCTTCTACAAGGGTTACTAATAAATTAGTCAACTTGGTTACAGTCACAGAGAGAAGATGCTGCTATTTTCAATTACCCAGTAAGACTTTAAAAAAAAAATCACTTGCCCAGAAATTTTTTTTTTCCGTTTTTATTTATTTAAGAGAGAGAGCTCATGGGACTGGCATTATGGTGTATTAAAATCTTTCAAAATAAAAAAAAAAACAAAACAAAACAGAGGTCTGTCTTCTGCTAGTTCACTCCCCAAGTACTTGCAACCACTGAGAGTCCAAACTCAATCCAGGTTTCCCGTATGGAAGGCAGGGACCCAAGTGATCCACAATATATACGAGCATGAAGCTATGCTTTCTGTTGAGTATAAGGAAATGGTCAAAGCTTCTTTCTTTGAGTATCTTGTCTTTAGTTATTTGCTCTTCTGTATAACAGAATCATAACTAGAAAATTAATTGTTACTGTCCTGGATATTTGGATTGTGTGATATTGGGTTGTGTTAGGGCTGTCAGCAGCTGAGCTATATCTGTAGCTCTAGGTTAGAATTGAAAATTCTGTTCTGCTATGGTTGTAATTCTGAACTTGAGTGTATTATTCTTCAGTTGCCCTATCAATAAATAGAGATAATACTGTATGCTTTACCTCCCTCAGTATCTGAATATGAAGTGTGGAAATTCATTGAGACTTTTTTATAAAAACATAAACATGATGTTACTGATTATAGTAATATGAGGTGACCTAAGATCCTTACCATTTTGAACTTGCTCACAATGCAAATTATTATCACTAATAGGAGAAAAGGACATATTATACATAATGATAAATGGTTCAAATATAGCACAAGCAACTTTGTAAACAAATTTTCCATCTAGGATGTTAACTGAAAAGTCTTCAATTTAGCTGCCAATGTTTGCAGCTTCGTTTTTGTTCTCATAATTCTTGGTTACAGTCAATCATCACCATTATCATTTTTATCTCAATATTAAGCATGTTCCCAACATCAGTATAAAAGTATGTGTGCTTTACAGTCAGTAGAGAAAAAGACTAAACAAGGCAAATATTTAATAGAAAATTTTTTTTAAAAATTAAACTTTTGGGAAAATATCAAATATAAAATGTCTAAAACCAGCTTTCCTCAGTGCCAGGTTAATTGAATGGAATAATTATGATTAAAACCTGTGGACTACTTGATTATCACAGATTAGAAATATATATGCTCAGCCAGTACCGCTGCTCACTAGGCTAATCCTCCACCTACGGTGCCAGCACTCCGGGTTCTAGTCCTAGTTGGGGCGTTAGTTCTGTCCTGGTTGCTCCTTTTCCAGTCCAGCTCTCTGCTGTGGCCCGGGAAGGCCTCTTTAGGGATTCGCTTATTTGAGGGATCTTGGAAAATGGAATGAAAAAAAATAATGGAATGTCCATGCAGAATGAAAAAAAGTCATTGAAAAATACATATTATGAAATATCTTCATGGGTTTCAAAAGATATTTGTACCAAAATAAGCTTATGTTTTCATTCTGTTTTCTCATGGACTTCATGATGTGACCTCATAGTATATATAAACGTATATATTTGATATATAATGCATATGCTAACATCCTCAGTGACTATGGTATTAAACTTATAGTATTATTACAGATTTGAACTGTTTTTTTCTTTTTAGTTTTTTTTAGTTATGCTCTGGAAAAAAGTGAGGTTGGCAATATCAAATCTTAATAAATTGTGCTTATTTGGAAATGTTAGTGCCATCAAGTGGCCAAGAAAGGGAATTTCCAAATTTGGCTTAAACTTATTAAATCTATTGAATATGTGTACTTTTGTGTCTTCCTAAGAAAGCCTGTCATTTTAATAAATGTAAAAAAAAGCAAATACTAAGTTGAAGCAAGTACAGCTGCTTCTGTTACAGGCTAGACACTATACCTCCATTAAAAGGTGTGGTAATTTTGAAGGGAGAATCATTAAAAGAATTATTTTATGAAAGTGATAGTCATTACTAATGGAATCTATGTGTCTTTTGAAAAGGTTTAAGAATCCTATAACTAAAATAAAAAAAAAACCTCAGTATATAGCTATAATTAAGTACTATTCCTGTGTTAGCATGAGATTGTATTATTGTGAAAATAATCTCCCTCATCAGAGTGAGTGAAGTGAGTGATTTCTGAAGTATTATGAAGGTATATATTGTAGAAAGCTTTGCATTAGATAACTGGTAGAACTGAGTATTTTTAAAAATAAAAACAGCATTTTGAATAACAGTGAATTACAAAATGCCACTGAACTAGACATTTAAAAATGTTTGAAGTGATGAATTTTCTTAAGTATATTTTGACGCAGCTTTTTATATGTATATATTTAACAAAAAAGAGGGCTTCTACAAAATTTACAAAGAGATATATATCTGTGTGTATATGTCATGAAATATATATCAATGAAATTAGTTTGAAGTTTTTAAAAAGGCAAATGAATGTGATGATTGTGAAAAAAACATTCTCGGCAGTAGAAACTTGAACGTATCTATTTTATTATTTGCCAATGAGATTTTTATTTCAATTGTATTTGTGAATTTTTAATTTGCTACAAGCAGTTAATAAGATAGATTCCATAATTCTAACCAATAAAAATATTTCATCTCCTTTCATTTAGATATCATCACTCTGTTTCCTCTCAAGAACCAGAGAAAATATATTAGGTATTGTGAGTCATAGGGTCTCAGCAAGGCTACTTCTGCTATTGTAGTGTAAAAGCAGCACAGACACTACCTATACAAATGAACTTGAGTTCCAATAAAACATTATTCATGGATCCTGAAATTTAATTTCACTTGTCACAAAACAGATATGACTCATAGGCCATATTTTACCAACTTATGCTTTAATTGATAATGAACGTCTAGTTATGAACTGTAAATAACAGAATACATCTCCGGTGGACTGTGATTTGTGTAGCCTGAAATGGAAAGAAGATCCCCAAGTGTTTGAAATAGAGTGTTTAATTATACATTATTTTTATCTAATTGCAAGAACAATAGAATATATTATTTTTCTAAGAATTGTGTACAGGCTAATCACAGAGTTTTGAATATTTATAAATGCTTACAATTACCCTAAAGTTACCGTTAACAGCAAACATCATGACTACTAATTAGCACCCTTTAAATTCAATAAGCAGAAAATTATTTGTCTAAATTACAAGTTAATGCAGAATTTTTCAGTGTCATTTTAAAACATTATAAATATATTTGATTGTAAATATATTCCAAAATATATTTCAGTATAATTTTAAGACCTCCAGAGGAGTTTTTGTTTAATCACAAACTTACTTTTAACATTTTAAAACATTCAGGATAGTTCTAAGTTTACAAAATAAAAATTGTGAGGGAGTAATCCAAAGATTTACCATATATCCCTTACCATATTTCCTCTATTTATATCTTATATTAGTATATGTGTCATAATTAATATTAGGTATAATTTTAAGATGTAAATATATTATAAAGACATCATATGCTGTAGAATTTAAAAAGCAACTATAATACTAAGGGGGCTAGGACTGTGGCAAAGCTGGTTAAGCTGCTGCTCTGGCATCCATATCAGATTGCGAGTTAGAGTCTTGACTGTTCTGCTTCTGCTTCTAATCTAGCTTCCTGCTAAAGTTCGTGGAAAGGCAGTGGATGATGGATCAAGTACTTGGGCCCCTGCCACCCATGTAGGAGACTGGGATGAAGCTCCTGGCTCCTGGCTTCTATATTACCCAGTCCTAGCTGTTGTGGCCTTTTGGATAGAGCACCAGTAGATGGAAAATATCCCTCTCTTCGTCATTCCCTCTCTCTATGGCTCTGCCTTTCAAATAAAAATAAGTCTTTTTAAAAATATTAGTACTGAAGTCAAATCTCTTTAAAAAATAATAGTTGTGGGGCTGGAGTTGTAGTGTAGCAGGTAAAGCTGCTGCCTGTGACACTGGCATCCCACATGGTTCCTGGTTTGTGTCCCGGCTGCTCCACTTTTGATTAAGCTTCCTGCTAATGCTGTGGGAAAGCAGCAGCAGATGTCCCCCTTTACCCACATTAGAGACCCTGATGAAGCTCCTGGTTGTTGGGGCTCTAGGGAATGAAGCAGCAGATGGAAGATCTCTCTCTCACTCTCTCTGTCTCTTTCAAAATAAAGGAATAAATCTTTAAAAATATTAGTTGTATTAGATATGTAAAGGCAGTAAATAACTATATGGCACTGGGGGCAAAATTCATGACTTTTTATGCTTAAATTACCTTTGAATTTCCTAGGTGAATATGCCTTGGCAGCAGAACTGTACAGAGAAGTGTTGCGCTCATCTGAGGAGCACAAAGGAAGACTCAAAACTGATTCCCTTCAAGTGAGTAAAAGCTAAACACTTTCAAGTATATACAAATATTCTATTTTTTTTTACAAAATAATTTTGCTAAATATTTTAGGTGACAAAAGGTAACAGACTGGGGTTCTAATCACTGGGAATGAAGCTTAGGATTCAGTCTTTTAATAACCACTCAAGGTGAGCTGTACACATACACCCTAAAGCTTGAGAATCACTCTCTAGTATTGCGTCTACTCAGGCCAGTTTTGGCCACAAGTCTGACAAGAATAATCTATAATCTGTGTTTGAAAAATAGTTCAAATTATTTGTATTTCAAAGAGTAGATAAGTTTTTAACACTTTTGCATGTGAACATTAGGCTATTTGTTCACAAGGTTTTCACCAAAAAGAAAGAAAAAATAGTTAAATTCAGCCATGGAACTAAATGATAATAAAGCCTATATAATGGTCTTCTAATTTAATTTTTAGGGTTCTGTTCAGGGAAACTTGGATATTTGAATTATAACACTTGCTTCTCCTTTCCTTTATGGTTCTTTCCAGATGTTACCGTAGACAAGACTCTCCAGCTAAATAGGAAGTAAAGATCATTTTGAATACCCTTGGCATAGGCTTGAGTCTCAGGTGATATCACTTGTTTACTGCTCAGAATATAGACCTTGAGAATTACACACTCACACGTGCCAGAGTGGGGTATTAGGAGGAATGTATGAGGGAGTAGCAGGAGCAGAAAATTAAGTTCAAGACTACTTACATTCTTAGGAATAAGAGTTAGTGAAGACAGTCCCTGAACCATCCTTCAAAAAAAGATTTGTTTATTTGAAAAAGTTACTGAGAGAGCAGAAGAGAGGGAGAGGGAGGGGGTCCGTGCTTTTTAGTCATAGTAATGCCACTCACTGAAAGAGCTTGGCTTCTTGAAAGTCTTACTCTGTCCAGTTTGATTAGCCATTCTGTTTCTTTGGGATAAAATGTGTGAAGTGGTAGAAACAGACTGTTAAGTGTTCCTGCTTCACCTCCAATAGCAAAAGTCCTCTTGCACAAACACGGACAGAAAAGACAGGACAACTTCCTACCATTTCAGGTTTCTCTGATATTGTGTACTTTCCTTTTTGCCATTAAATCCGATAATGTCCCTGATTTTATTATCTATGAATCCATGTTGAAAACTCCTACCGCATTTGAAGTAAATTTTTTTAAAGATTTATTTATTATTTGTTTGAAAGTCAGAATTACACAGAGAGAGGAAAGGCAAGAGAGAGAGATAGGTCTTCCATCTTCTGGTTCACTCCCTAGTTGGTCACAATGGCCAGAGCAGCGCCAATCTGAAGTCAAGAGCCGGGAGCCTCCTCTGGGTCTCCCACGCAGGTGCTGAGGCCCAAGGACTTGAGTCATCTTCTATTGCTTTTCTGGGCATATTAGAGAGCTGGATCAGGTGGAGCAGCTGGGACTCGAACCTGTGCCCATATGGGATGCTGGCACTTCTGGCCAGGGCGTTAACCTGCTGTGCCACAGTGCTGGCCCCTGAAGTAACTCTTCCAAGATTGACTGTACAGTGATATTTAGTATGTTCTGTAGTCTGTCGTCAAGCAGAATGAACCTTTAAAGTCTTAAATCACTGGTACCAAGCTAGATCCTACCAGAAGGATGCTTCCAATCATCTTTTAGCTGTTATCTATCTTCCCAAGTAAAATGTTAACAGATAGAAACTACTTTGACTTTATTCTCATAGTTCTTGACTCCAGAGGGATCCTGTAATGAGCTGCAGATTCACTAACAGAGTGAGAATTGTATTATAGCTAATAGAGAGATATAAAGTATAATTTTCTTCCTTCTACCCATTTCTCCTATAGTTCCTCTCCTACTTAACAGTTAAGTTCAACATATCTATGTCACAACCCTGTTTTCTTTCCTTTCAAATAAAAGATTCATTTTATTTATTAGAAAGAGTTATAGAGAGAGGTAGAGACAGAGAGAGAGGTCTTCTATCCGCTGGTTCACTCCCCAGATGGCCGCAATGACCGGAGTTGTGCAGACCCAAAGCCAGGAGCCAGCGCAGGGGCTCAAGGACTTCAGCCATCTTCTGCTGCTATCCCAGGCCGTAGCAGAGAGCTGGATTGGAAGAGGAGCAGCCAGAACTAGAACCGATGCCTATATGGGATGCCAGCACTTCAGGCCAGGGCTTTAACCCACTGCGCCACAGCGCTTGCCCTGTTCCTTCTTACTTCATTGTTCTTACTTTTATCATAATATAATTGTAAGGCTCATTCTCAGTAGAGAAGGAATCAAATTCAGTGCAGTCAGCCTTTATTTTATTTATTTGGCTTTCTCAAACATAGACAAAAGTACATATAGTAGAAGAAATATATCTATTTTACATATTCTGCTAGATGTATAACCATACTTCATAAGGCTTCATTTTTGGGGGGCCAGCGTCATGGCTCATTGGTTAATCCTCTGCCTGTGGCGCTGGCATCCCATATGGGCACCGGGTTCTAGTCCCAGTTGCTCCTCTTCCAGTCCAGCTCTCTGCTGTGACCCTGCACCCACATGGGAGACCAGGAGGAAGCACCTGGCTCCTGGCTTCATATCGGCCCAGCGCACCAGCCGTAGTGGCCGTTTGGGGGGTGAACCAACGGAAGGAAGACCTTTCTATCTGTCTCTCTCTCTCACTGTCTAACTCTGCCTGTCAAATTAAAAAAAAAAAAAAAGGACTTAATTTGTTCATATGTATTTATTTGTTCTTTGAAAGGCAAAGTTACAGGCACAGACAAAGAGCTTCCATTCTCTGATTCACTCCCCGGATAGCCCAACAGGGCAGATATGAGCCAGGAGCTTCTTCCAGGTCTCCCATATGGGTGCAGGAGCCCAAGCAGTTGGGCCATCTTCTGATGCTTTCCCAGGGCATTAGCAGGGAGCTGAATTGGAAGGGAGCAGCCAGGATTCGATCTGGCACCCACATGGGCTGCAGGCACTGCAGACTGCAGCTTAGCACCTTTTGCCACAGTGCCAGACCCAGACTTCATATTTTTAATTGTAGAAAATTCATATCATTTTGCTTTAAGTTCTTTGTTATAATTGACATCATTTTTTCTGAAAGTTTTTTTTAATGCTTTTATTTAAAGAATATAAATTTCCAAAATACAGCTTATAGATTACAATGGCTTCCCCCCCATAACTTCCCTCCCACCTGCAACCCTCCCGTTTCCCACTCCCTCTCCCCTTGCATTCACATCAAGATTTGTTTTCAATTCTCTTTATATACAGAAGGTCAGTGTAGTATATATTAAGTAAAGATTTCAACAGTTTGCCCTCACATAGCAACACAAAGTGAAAAATACTGTTGGAATACTAGTTATAGTATTAATTCACAATATATAGCACATTAAGGACAGAGATCCTACATGATATATTTTTTAAAGTGATTAATTTTCTATGCAATTTCCAATTTAACACCAAGATTTTTTTTTCATTTTTAATTATCTTTATATACAGAAGATTGATTCAGTATATACTAAGTAAAGAGTTCATCAGTTTGCACCCACACAGAAACACAATGTGTAAAATACTGTTTCAGTACTAATTATAGCATTACTTCACATTGGACAACACATTAAGGACAGATCCCTCATGAGACGTAACTACACAGTGACTCCTGAAGTTGATTTAATAATTTGACACTCTTGTTTATGGCGTCAGTAATCTCCCTAGGCTTTAGTCATGAGTTGCCGAGGCTATGGAAGCCTTTAGGGTTCGCCGACTTCGATCTTATTCCGACAGGGTCATAGTCAAAGTGGAGGTTCTCTCCTCCCTTCAGAGAAAGGTACCTCCTTCTTTGATGGCCCCATTCATTCCACTGGGATCTCACTCACAGAGATCTTTCATTTAGGTCTTCTTTTTTTCCCAGAATGTCTTGGCTTTCCATGCCTAAAATACTCTCATGGACTCTTGAGCCAGATCTGAATGCTTTAAGGGCTGATTCTGAGGCCAGAGTGCTATTTAGGACATCTGCCATTCTATGAGTCTGCTGTGTATCTCGCTTCCCATGTTGGATCATTCTCTCCCTTTTTGATTCTATCAGTTAATATTAGCAGACACTAGTCTTGTTTGTGTGATCCCTTTGACTCTTAGACCTATCAGTGTGATCAATTGTGAACTGAAATTGATCACTTGGACTAGTGAGATGGCCTTGGTACATGCCACCTTGATGGGATTGTATTGGAATCCCCTGGCACAATTCTAACTCCATCATTTGGGGCACGACTGATTGAGCATGTCCCAAATTGTACATCTCCTCCCTCTCTTATTCCCACTCTTACATTTCACAGGGATCACTTTTCAGTTAAAATTTAAACACCTAAGAATAATTGTTTGTTAATTACAGAGTTCAACCAATAGTACTAGAATAAAAAAATACTAAAATGGATAAAGTATTACATTGTACAACAACAGTCAGCACAAGAGCTGATCAAGTTACTGTTTCTCATAGTGTCCATTTCACTTCAATAGGTTTCCCCTTTGGTGCTCAATCAGTTTTCACCGATCAGGGAGAACATATGATATTTGTCCCTTTGGGACTGGCTTAATTCACTCAGAATGATGTTTTCCAGATTCCTCCATCTTGTTGCAAATGACCGGATTTCATTGTTTTTGACTGCTGTATAGTATTCTATAGAGTACATGTCCCATAGTTTCTTTATCCAAATGTATGCTTTGAATTCCCTGTGATCTTTTGCTGTAAGGTTCCCTTCGTTTACCTTCTTTCATGTTGATGGCCGTGTTTCTGTGTTTCTGTGTGTAACACATCTTCAAGCATCTTTTGCAGGGCTGGACAAGTGGCAACAAATTCTTTCAATTTCTGCTTGCAATGAAAGGTCTTTATTTCACCTTCATTCACAAATGAGAGCTTGGCAGGATATAATATTCTGGGCTGGCAGTTTTTCTCTCTTAGTACCTGGGCTATGTCTCGCCATTCCCTTCTAGCTTGTAGGGTTTCTGATGAGAAGTCTGCTGTGAGTCTAATTGGAGATCCTCTGAGAGTAATCTGACGTTTCTCTCTTGCACATTTTAGGATCTTCTCTTTCTGTTCACTGTGGTGAGTTTAATTACAATGTGTTGTGATGAGGATCTCTTTTGGTCATGTTTATTGGGGGTTCTGTGAGCTTCCTGTACTAGGATGTCTCTGTCCTTCTCCAAAACTGGGACATTTTCTGCTATTATCTCACTAAAAAGGCCTTCTAATCCTTTCTCCCTCTCCATGCCTTCAGGAACTCCTAGAACTCGAATGTTGGGTTTTTTAATAGTATCCTGTAGATTCCCAACAATATTTTTTAGATTTCTAATTTCCTCTTCTTGTCTTTGGTTTGACTGTATATTTTCCTGTGCTCTGTATTCTAAGTCCGATATTCTCTCTTCTGCCTCACCCATTCTGTTTGTAAGGCTCTCTAATGTGTTTTTCATTTGATCTATTGAATTCTTCACTTCATTATGATTTCTCGTCACTATCACAGTTTCATGTTCTACTAGTTGTTTCATTTCAGCTTGATTCCTCCTTAATATTTCATTTTCACGGGAGAGATTTTCTACCTTGTCCATTAAGGATTTCTGTAGTTCAAGAATTTGTTTTTGAGTACTTCTTAGTGTTCTTATCAATTTTTTGAGATCTGCTTCTTGCATTTCTTCTATCTCATCATCTTCGTAATCTTGAATTGGGGTGTCTTTTTCATTTGGGGGTGTCATAGTGTCTTCCTTGTTCTTGTTACCTTGGTTTTTGTGTTTGTTGTTTGGCATATTGGTTTCTTCACTGTGGTGTTTTTTCTTGTTATACTATGACTCTAGATAAGTGGACTGTCTGCTTTCAATGGAGCCTTAGAGGCTTGAGATGGGTGTGGCCTGATAGCTCTGTTTGGTTCCTCAGGGTTGAGGGTGTGCCAAAGGTGACACTCCCAGATTAGGTGTGGTAAATCTCTCTCTGTTTCTTTCTTTATTTTTGATTCAAAAGGGAAGCAATTCCACACAGCTGAATGGAATTGGGGGTCGTTAGCAGGCAAATGATATACCCACAGGAGCCAGAGATCAGAAGCTCTTTGCCAAGGACCACAGAGGGAATCTCTGCGGTCTTCAGTGTGGGTTGAAATTCTTCTGCAGTCTCACCACTGGGCTACCAAGGCTACTGTAGCGTCTCTGGAGAGTACTCACGTGCTGAATTCCATGAGTTCTCTCCCCCACCGTCTCTTTCTTCACAGTCTCAGTTCATTAGCACCACACATTCATTAGGTTCTAATCTCCTGTTATTTCACCCCCATGCCCAGAGTCAGGTTTTTCTGCTAGGCTCAGGGCCGGTGCAGACCTGAGGTCGCCCTGCTTATGACGTATGTCCAAAATGGCGCCTGCTCTTTGTCTTGCTCACCTTTGAGAGGTGGGCGGAGAGAGAGAAACTCGTGTCTGTATGGGTCACTTTTTTCTTTCTCTCTCTCTTCTAGTTAGCCTGGTGAACTTTTCCCCACAGGGTTTCAAGCCTTGTTCGCTCTAGTCTCCTCTTTCTGCTTCCCTGCTGGTGTCTCGGGCTATTGAGGTTTGGCTCACCTGGCGTTCCAGCGTTGGTGCGTTGAGTCTGCCGCTGGTGTCCCCAACTGTGGGCTCCCACGCTCTCCTCGAAGGTCCACTGTGAATCACTAGTTCCGGAAGAGTTTCCTCTGCTGTTTCTTCCCCTACTCTTTCTTGAACCTGCAGTATCTCCACTTTTATTATACTGTCTCTCTCCAGACTATCAGTGTGCTGCCTTCCTATTCCGCCATCTTGCCCCAATCTGAAAGTTTTGATAAATTATTTTAAAGCAAAAGTATTTGGTGATGATCTTTATGTAGTATTAGTCCTGATTGCCATGTTATAAAAGTAGATTTTATTTAAAGCTCACTTCATTGACTGTCAAATTATTGCCTTTTGTGTGTTTGTAGAGACTTCATGCTACCCATAACTTGATGGAATTGTTGATAGCCAAGCACCCAGGGATACCTCCTACCTTGCGAGATGGCAGACTTGAGGAAGAGGTAACAGGTTTTCACTCGCACGTGAAAGAAAACGTGTTTCTTCAAATTTTATGATCCATTTAGTTGATTTTTCTTAGCCATTCAGCATTTAAATAAATGTGAACATCTTTTCCTGTTGCTTTGACATACCAAACTTTGCTTGAGATGCTTTTGGATATAGAGAATGGCAGTACTGCATATTTGCTTTTCTGGTGACCTGCTTGCGATTATATGATAATGTTGGCAAATAAGCCAACAGATTTTTTTCTCTGCCTTGCTATGTCTTATGTAAAGCAGAACGTAAACTCAAAGAAGTTCTGTGTTCAATAAATCTTGCCTCTCATTGAGAAGACTGATACTAAAAGTTATTTCACTGTAAATTGTTAATACCTTATTATGCTAATTCTTCAGAAAATTTTACCTTTGAAAGATCAAAGAAAAAGAGCAAAGCTAAAAAGTGTGTGGAAAATATATTGAATTTATAATTGGAGTCTTTATTTATATCAACTGGGTAAAGTACATTTATAAAGTTGTTTAAGTACATATGGTTCTTTGATTATAGTGGTTATTACTTTTTTTGTAAACCATTTAGTCTGCAAATAAAAATTGCATATATTTACAGTATACATGATGTTTTGATATACATTGACATTGTGGAATTTTTAATCAAGCTAATTAGCATGTTTTACATCACCAACTTAAAATGCTTTGTGGTCAGATCATTGCAAGTATACTCTTACCAGTTTTCAGCTGTACAGTATGTTGTTCTTAGCAGTAACCATCATGTTGTATATTAGATCTCTGGCACTATTCCTCCTAATTGAAATGATTGTATCTTTGACTGACATCTCCCCAGTCTTGTTCCTGAAACATAGTACTAAATTATTTTCTGGATTTGCAGTCAAATGACATTGGTTTTCTGTTTGAACACAGGCCAAGCAGCTGCGAGAGCACTACATGAGTAAATGCAACACAGAAGTCGCCGAAGCCCAGCACGCTTTACAGCCTGTGCAGCAGACCATCCGTGAGCTCCAAAGAAAGGTGCGCACCCGAAACGCAGCGTGTCTGTCTTATGTTTGTATCCAGATAACACCTTTTGTTTGTTTGTTTGTTTGTGGAGAAGTTTTAAATTTCTCATTCATCTTGGAATACTCAGTACCTAATACAGTGTCTGGTTCACAGTACAAGTTTATTTATTACCAGCAATATTTATTAGTGGAACGGACAAATGCAAAGATACACGAACTATTTTGAGGTTCTCTTTTATTTCATTTAATCTATGAGGAGTTTCTTACTTTGGCTGTGTAACAAGTTGCCTCTTGAAGAACATAAAGACTTCTGTGACCTGCTTAGATTTTCCAAAATACTTTGTTTTACCACATTAGAATATTAGAACCATAAATATTTTTCTTATGGAGTACATGCCATTTTTCATTTAACAGTTTCTTTTTTATGAAATCAGTAGCAAAGATTATAGAGGCAACTATACAATACAGTCTTTAACTTCTCAATTTTTAACTTAGTTCTACATTTTTTGTTCTTCCTAATTCATTTGTTGTTTAGTATTCAAGTATATCATTAAATAGAATCTAGTTCAGTTAGGGTTAGGGTGAAGGCTTTCTTTCTCTTTTTTAAATTAATATAAGGAAAACATGTTTCATGTATTTTATAGATATAATTCTAAGATAACTACACTTCCCTCCCTCTCTCCTTCACTCCCTCCTCATTACACCCTCCTTCCTTCCTTTATTTTCTTTTAATTTTTACAATAACATACTTTCAATTTACTTTATAATCACAAGCATAATGCACCACTAATCATAATTATCAACCCATAAAAAGTGGAAAGACCACTGTTCCACAGAAATACAGACAGGGGCTCTAAATAATAATCAAATTAGAAGATATCAGTTTTATTCTTATACATTGGATTTCTTTTGTATTCTATATTAACTTCTTATTCTGAGAAAGAGACCTATTTTTTCATTTCTATAGAATGAATACTGATTTTCAATTTGATAAAATATTTTAATATAGTTTTGTTATACAAGTTTATATGGTAAATTTTCATTCATCCTGAGTATTTTAGAAATAAATGTTCCTCTTAATTATTATACAATAATAATTAATATGTATTTAGATTGTGTGTATTTGTCTCCTCCTGTTATAATCCCTTTGAGAATAGCATTTATTGCTTCCTTTGAACTTTTCATATCACCCTTCCTAAAATGATGGAAACATAATGAATACTAAAACAAATATTAATTGATCAACTGTTGCCTTTTTACAGATTCGTTCTAATTCTCCTTGGTGGCTGAATGTGATACATAGAGCACTAGAATTTGCTATTGGTGAGGAACTTGTGCAGAGAGTAAGAAATGAAATAACCAGCAACTACAAGCAACAAACTGACAAGCTTTCCATGTCAGAGAAGTAAGACGATAGTACGAAGTACAATAGCTATGAGTAATCACCCCAAGTATTCAGATCGTTGCTTATTTAGAAGAGCAATTACAAATCAGAATATATTGTGGTTATCAACATCTGGGTTTTATATTTTGCCAGAAGTACATTTCAAAGAAAAATAACAAGTATAAAACAGACCCTTTCCCATACAGTAGCAACTGTTAACATATTCTCTTTTTATTGCTTATTTTAAAATGTGCTTAAAATTTTATCTCTTCCTTTTTCTTTTTGTTGTTGAATATACCCAATGGCAGTTTTAAACACAATTTTAAAATAGGCTTTGTTTAGTAGAATTTCATTCCTGACATAAGGCATTCTTGCTGTGTGAATCATTCCCAAAGAATTAAATGTCATTAAATATCAGTGGTCCAGTTTTTGTACTGTAGAGTTACTTCTGTCTCTTCCCTGCCTTTCTTCTCATCAGTGGTCACCATTCTTTAACATTTTTAGAAATAAATTGACCTGTTTTTCTTATATATAAATAGTAAATAATTCGTTCCAAGTACAATTTTATTTATCAAAAGTGTCCTGAGTGATTAAGAATGTCTATATGATTTGGGAATTAGTGTCATGTCAGAACTGTTGATTCTAGGTTAGGGAGACAGAGAAAGTATCTTTGATTATCTCTGAAATCGCATTCCTATGTGAGAGGTCAGTCTTAGCATTAGTGGTACTTTTTAGTGAGAAATTCAGCCTAAGAATATTTGTGTAAGGTTTTAAAATGTTTTCACTTACTATTCCACATTGCTGTTCTAAAGGTCTGTTAAAGGAATTCTGCCCCATTTCTCATGTGTTTTATTGTAGTCACCAAGTCACCAACTTTTTTTCTTTTTTGGGGGGGAGGGGGGAGAGAGATTTAAGCAGGCAAGTGAGAGCCCCTAACCACTGATCCATACTTCTAATGCTAGCAGTGGCCAGGACTGGGTTGGGTACAACCTGGGAGCTGGGAGCTTATCCAGGTTTCCCACCTGGGTGGAAGGGACTCAGTCACTTTGAGCTATCACCACTACTATCCAAGGTCTGCATTGACAGGAAGCTAGAATCAAGAGCTGGAGCTGGGAGTCAAGCCACAGATTCTGATAGAGGATGCAGGTGTCTTAATCAGTCTTAACTCCTAGTCTTAATGTCCATTGCCAGTGATCATCATTTTGATCACTCAGAGCCTGGGGAGCTGCTTGTTTCTGTGGTACATGGAGAATATATGTGCTTCTAAACAGACCCCCTTTTTCTCTATTAAGCCCTCTCTTCTGAGAAAAGTTGCCGTTTAAGCTGCAGTTCATTTTATTCAGTTTAAAAGCTATATCCATATGTATTCTACTAGCCTTGTGAAATTAGGTAAGAAAATATTAAAAATGTTTTGAAGTTTTTTTTTATATCACACAGAAACTACTTAACAGTTGTAAATTCTTATTTAGAACACATTTTTAATGAATGTTTTGAGACCTGAAAAAGGAAATATGAAATATAGGAAATATGAATTATACCATTAATTACACATTGTTTTTAAAAACATTAGATATAAATAGAAAATATTTCTAAATGCATAACTGGACATATAAAATACCTATAGGCTTATTAGTTAATTTTTTTAATTTAAAATAAACATCATATAATTCATATATACAGATTCAGGAACATAGTGATACCACTAACCTAACCTCCCTTCCACCCATGCACCCACCCTTCTTCCTCCTTCCTCTCTTATTCCCTGTCTTAATTTTTATAATGATCAACTTTCAGTTTACTTTATACTCATGGGATTAGCCTTACACTAGGTAAAGAGTTCAACAAATAGAAGTCAAAAGAAAACAAGCACCTTTTCTCAACAGTAGACACAAGGGCTGTAAACATCATCAAATCTCAAAGTGTCATCTTCATTCCTAAACATGATATTTTTTGTACTCTGCTAGTTACCACAGATCAAGGAAAATATATGGTATTTGTCTTTTGGGGACTGGATTATTTCACTAAGTATTATGGTTTCCAACTGTAACTATTTTTGTACTAAAGACAGGATTTCATTCTTTTGTACTGCTGAGTAGTATTCCATGCTATATAGTAAATCTCACAATTTCTTTAGCCACTTATCAGTTGATGGACATCTGTGTTGATTCCATATCTTAGCTATTGTGAATTGAGCTGCACTTAACATGGGGGTGCAGATCATTCTTTCATGTGCTTATTTCATTTTCCTTGGGTGAATTCCCAGGAGTGGGATTGCTGGGTCATGTGATGTATCTATTTTAGGCGTTCTGAGGTATCACCAATGCTGTCTCCCACAACGTCTGTACGAGTTTACATTCCCACCAACAGTGGACTAGGGTGCTTTCCCCACATGCTTGCCAACATTCAGTGCTTGTTGGTTTGTCTGTGAGAGCCATTCTAACTGGGTTGAAGTAAAGTCTCATTGTAGTTTTGATTTTCATTTCTCTAATGGCTATTGATCCTGAGCTTTTTTTCATGTATCTGATTGATGGCCATTTGAATTTCTTCTTGTGAAAATTGCCTTTTTAAGTCCTTTATGTATTTCTTAACTGGATTGTTTGCTTTTTTGTTGAGTTTCGTGAGCTCTTTATAGATTCTGGATATTAATCATTTATTGGTTGCATAGTTTGCAGATATTTTCTCCCATTCTGTTGGTTGCCTCTTCACTTTGCTGAATGTTTCTATTGCAGTGCAGAAGCTTCTCAGCTTAGTGTAATCCCATTTGTCAGTTTTTGCTTTGATTGCCTTTACTTCTGGGTTCCCTTCAAGAAGAATTTGCCTATGGCAGTGCCTTGCAGAGTTTTTCCATTGTTCTTCTCTAGTAATTTGATGGTATCAGGTCATAGATTCAGATCCTTGATCCATTTTGAGTTGAATTTTTTATTATACGGTATAAGGTAGGAGTCTTTTTGCTATTTCTGCACAAGGAAATCCAATTTTCCTAACACCATTTGTCTTTACTTCAGGAATTGATTTTAGTTCTTTTGTCAAAGATTAGTTAGTTGTAGATGCATGGATCAATTTCTGGAGCTTCTATTCTGTTCCATTGGTCTGCATGTCTATTTTTGTGTTAGTACCAGGCTGTTTGGATTGAAACTGTACTATAATATATCTTGAAGTTAAGTATTTTGAATTTGTAAATTGCTTTCAGTAGAAGGTATATTTTGATGATATTAATTCTTCCAATCCATGAACTTGGAAGATTTTTCCTTTTTTTTTTTTTCTTTGTATCTTCTATTTCTTTCTTTAGTATTTTATAATTTTCATTGTAGAGATCTTTCCCCTCTTTGGTTAAATTTATTCCAAGGCATTTAAATTTTTTTTTTAGCTGTTCTAAATGGGATTGATCTTAGAAGTTCTTTCTCAATCGTAGTATTGACTGTGTACACAAAAGCGAATTGATTTTTGTGTGTTAATTTTATATCCTGCAACTTTAGCTACTCTTTTGTGAGTTCCAAAAGTCTCTTAGTGGAATCTTTTGGTTCCCATAAATATAGAATCATAATATCTGCAGATGGATAATTTGACTTCCTCCTTTCTAATTTCTATCCCTTTGATTTCTTTTTCTTGCCTAATGACTCTGGCTAAAACTTCTAGGACTGTCTTGGATAACAGCGGTAATAGTGGGCATCCTTGTCTGGTTCTGGATCTTACTGGGAATACTTCCAGCTTTTCCCCATTCAATAAGATGTTGGCTGTGGGTTTGTCATAAGTTGCCTTGATTGTGTTGACGATGTTCCTTCTATACCTATTTGCTTAAGGCTTAAGGATGTTGAATTTTATCAAATGCTTTTTGTGCATCTATTGAAATAATCATATAGTTTTGTGATGATGTATCACACTTATTGTTCTGCATATTTTGAAGCATCCCTGCATACCAGAGATAAATCCTACTTGGTCTGGTGCTTGATCTTTCTGATGTGTTGTTGAATTCGATTAGCTAGTATTTTGTTGAAAATTTTTGCATCTTTGTTCTTCAGGGAAATTGGTCTATAGTTCTCTTTCTCTATTGTAGCTTTTCTTGGTTTTAGAATTAGCGTGATGCTGGCCTCATTGAAGGAGTTTGGGAGGATCCCTTTCATTTCAATTGTGTTAAAATAGCTTGAGAAGAATTGGAATTATTTCTTGTTTAAAAGTCTCATAGATTCAGTAGTGCAGACATCCGATCTTGGGCTTTTCTTTGTTTGGAGGGTCCTCATTACTGATGCAATCTCTGTCTTGATTATTGGTCTGTTTAGGTTTTCTTTGTCTTCATGACTCAATTTTAGTAGATTGTATGTGTCCAGGAATCTATCCATTTCTTCTAGTTTTTCTGATTTGTTGGCCTTTAACTGTAGTAATTGCTGATGATTCTTTTTATTTCTGTGATTTCTGTTGTTACATTTTTCATCTCTGATTCTATTAATTTTGGTCTTCTCCCTATTTTTTTTGGTTAGTTGAGAGTCTGGGAACATGACACAGTCCTACATGGGTGCGTAGCCCCCTGTCAGCCCTCTCAGACAAAGTCAGTGGGGAAAGCAGATTTTCCCCTATGATAAAATCCACTGATCACATGCCTGCACAAGAGCCACTGCAGCCTCTAATCATGTCAGAATGTTGCCTTCTCCCCGCTGGTTGCTAAACACCCTTGCTGGGATAAAGGGAGAAACATGATGTTTTCCATTGGGTTAGGTGGATACCCTGCCCCCTGCTAGGGCTCCATGCCAGTTTAATCCTCAAGGCTTTCCCTCTAGCAGTTTCACCTGTGGCATGGGCTACTGCGGGCTTCTGTCACCCTGCTCTCCAAAGCTGGCATATCCTTCAGCCCTCAGCTGCAGGGATCATGTGTTGTGTCTGCGCCTGTGGCTGTACAACCACACCTTCCACGCTTGTCCATGGCACCCCTCTTCCTCTGTAGAATTTAGATTTCTCTTCAACTTTCCCCTTAATTCCTCTATTTTTTCCCACCATTTTCCCCTCATGTAAAGCATTATGTCTTTTCCCTATTCATCCATCTTGGAATATCCTTAATTAATTTTAAAAAGATTAAGAAATCATTTTAAAACTTTCTTATGTGTTTTACGCCAGATTGACATTTCAAAAGCCAAATTATGTCTAACTGTTAATGATTATTGGAAAAGGCTGTGTAGGTTAGTGATTAAGAGCAGAGGTGAGTTCTCTAGTGAGATTGCTGGGTTTATATCCTATTCCACCATGTTACAGATCTGTATCCTTGGAACAGTTGTGTGAGTTCTCTAAACCTTAGCTTCTTCATAAATACAACCACACGCATTATCATAATCACTAAATAAGCTACATTTTAAAGCACTTACATAGATAACGCCCAACATGTAATGTGGTGGATCAGAGGTACCAGCCGTTGCTGTTGTCTCTTTCTCATTTGAGGAGGCCTGGAAGACAGAACATTGCTAAGACTGCTTAAATGGTGATCTGTGGTATTTTTCAGTCTTTTCACTTGGCCCAGATAAGATTTAGTGGAGAGAAATTTTCAAACCTACTTTTCTTTGCTTTAAAAATTAATTTTTGAGGGACAACTTGCATTTCTAATAAATTAGAAAATGAAACTTTGTTTACTGTTTGTGAATAATATTGATACGTAACCCAATTTTATTCAAGTATCTATGTAAACGTTTTGAAAATTTGAGCAGCTATTCTGTGCCTGTTAATTTTTTTTTAAAGATTTATTTATTTGAGAGAGAGAGTTTCAGGCAAAGTGAGGGAGAGACAAGAGAAAGGTCTTCCATCCACTGGTTTACTCCCCATCTTCTACTGTTTTCTCATAGCAGAGAGCTGGATTAGAAGAGGACCAGCTGGGATATGAACTGGCACCATATGGGATGCCAGTGCCGCAGGTGGAAGACATAGCGCTGGCTCCTGTTAATTGTTTTTAAAACAAGAAGGATATGATAACAGTCCTTATTGTCTAAAAGTTATTTCAAGAGACTTGCAGAGTGGTGCAGTGGGTTAAACTTACAGTGACAACTTGCCTTGTAGTTGCCTGTGTGCATGCTGTCCAGCTGCTTTACTCCCAGTCCAGCTCCCTGCTAATGAACCTTGGAAAGCAGAAGAAGAAATACTTGGGCCCCTGCCACCCAGTGGGAGACCCGGATGGAGTTCCAGGCTCCTGGCTTTGGTCTGGCGCAGCCCCAGCTATTGTAGCCATCTGAGAAGTGAAATAATGAATGGAAGCCTTCTCCATGTGTGTATGTGTGTTTGTGTGTGCACATACAGGCATGTGTCTCCTTTTCTGTAACTCTCCTTTTCAAATAAATACATAAATAAATCTTTAAAAACAAAAGTTCAATGAGAAGAAGATACCTATGAACATACAGTTTGAGAAACAATTTATATAAAAACTGAGCCAAACATAACCAAGTACCAAAATTAGTATTTTCACTAAACTCCATGGTCAGAAAGAATTAGCAATTAGTATTGGAAAGTATTGGGGAGTTTTCAGGATGGAAATGAGGCTCTTTTGAACAATTTGGAGAGGAAAGCATATGGTGTTTCATGAAGGAGAAATGTATTCCTATAATAAATTCTCCTTTTAATCTCTAAATTCTTATTATTATAGGCTTTTTCCTTTGATAAAGCCATACAAACATATCCAGATGTCTTTATCTCAGCCTCTTTTTGTTTTTCTTACAGTATATCAAAATGATTTACTTCTCTTTGGCCATATACTAATTTTGTGATTTAGATGCCTTAATCTGTTACACTTTATCCATGTTGTGAATATAGTAGTATTTATTAAAATTATGCTGGAGAAGTACTTAGCAAAATATCTGACATATAATAAATGCTTAATGAAAATATAATTGGGCTGGTGCCGCAGCACAATAGGCTAATCCTCTGCCTTGCGGCGCCGGCACACCAGGGTCTAGTCCCAGTCGGGGCACCGGATTCTGTCCCAGTTGCCCCTCTTCCAGGCCAGCTCTCTGCTGTGACCAGGGAGGGCAGTGGAGGATGGCCCAAGTGCTTGGGCCCTGTACCCGCATGTGAGACCAGGAGAAGCACCTGGCTCCTGGCTTAGGATCAGCGTGGTACGCTGGCCACAGCAGCCATTGGAGGGTGAACCAATGGCAAAGGAAGACCTTTCTCTCTGTCTCTCTCTCTCACTGTCCACTCTGCCTGTCAAAAAAAAAAAGAAAATATAATTGATTCTGGTTTTTCTTTGTAAAAAGAAATATAACTCTTGGCCATTGTTCTTTCTTCACAGTTTTCTATCTTTTCTCCATATGAGCAATCATATCAGGAGGGTCATCTGTAGTCAGACCACCTTAAAATGGAAGAATGTGGTGATCTGACCTTTCAAAGATAGCTGAGACAGAAATAGATTGTACATATTCCTTCTCCTTTCTCACATATAGGATCCTGAAACCTTTATCATGTCTTTTGTAGTAAAACCTAGTAGATAGTGGTTGACTACTAGTAGACACTGGTTGAATAGACTCCTAAGGAAAACTCACTCCGGTGTGGTGGGGTAAATTTAGCACACAGTTTTGTTTTGTTTTGATTTAAATACTTTGCATAGAAACTGTTTTCTGAATTTGTTGAAATTAATCATTTCCTTGTGTTGTGTGCGGTAATGGTGATGGGAATCAGGTTCCGTGACTGTAGAGGACTTCAGTTCTTACTTACCACACAAATGGAAGAGCTAAATAAATTCCAGAAGCTTGTAAGAGAAGCTGTAAAACACCTAGAAGGACCTCCGTCTCGCGATGTTATTGAGTCTGCAACAATTTGCCACCTCCGACCGGCCAGACTTCCCCTCAACTGGTAGGTCATCTATGAAATCAGTCATTAATGAAATGGCAGCATTCCATTAAGGTAGATTTCTTCTGAGAGAAGAAAGAATGGATCTTTTTAAAGATTTCTTTATTTATTTGAAAGTCAGAGTTACACAGAGGAGAGGCAGAGAGAGAGAGAAGTCTTCCATCTTCTGGTTCACTCCCCAGTTGGCCACGAGACCAGAGCTGCGCCGATCTGAAGTCAAGAGCCGGGAGCCTCCTCTAGGTCTCCCATGCAGGTGCAGGGGCCCAAGGACTTGGGCCATCTTCTACTGCTTTTCCAGGCATAGCAGAGAGCTGGATCGGGTGGAGCAGCTGGGACTTGAACCTGTGCCCATATGGGATGCCAGCACTGCAGGTGGCGGCTTTACCCACCACGCCACAGCGCCAGCCCCAAAAATCGTTCTTACAATAAAGCTTACTTAATTTTAACTCAAGACATAGAAATATAGATATTATTAATATATCTTTAAAAAAGAAACTCTCTCAAAGACCAGGTACTAAAAACCATGTAGTATTTTTTAAAGTAACGTAACTCTTGTAAAGAAAAAGCCCAAAATACTTTTTCAGAAGAAGCCTCTTGTAGAAGCTGCGTGACTGTTTTGTTTGTATTTCTCTGATACTGTTTTCTTTTTCAGCTGTGTCTTTTGCAAAGCTGATGAATTGTTCACAGAGTATGAATCAAAGCTGTTTTCTAATACGTAAGTTCTCTGATTATTATCCATCAGGAAAATGAACGTTTTACGAGATTTGCTTTTTAGTCTGTAAGGCTTTATTTTCCTTACTTATATGGCCTTTCTTATATCTTTTCATTTATTAAAATAGTTCAGTAAAGTTTTGGCATCTGGTATTTGATATGCTCAATTTTTTTTAAAGGTTTATTTATTTTAAAGTCATAGCTACACAGAGAGAGAAGGAGAGAGGGAGAGAGGGCTTCCATCCGTTGGTTCACTCCCCAGTTGGCGGCAACGGTTGGAGCTCTGCCAATCTGAAGCCAGGAGCCAGGAGCTTCTTCCAGGTCTCCCACATCTGTGCAGGGGCCCAAGGACTTGGGCCATCTTCTACTGTTTTCCCAGGCCACAGCAGAGAGATGGATTGGAGTGAAGCAGCTGGGACTCGAACTGGCACCCACATGGGATGCTGGTACTGCAGGCAGCAGCTTTACCCGCTACGCCACACCGCTGGCCCCAATATGCTCAATTTTACCTATGCGGAAATTACCTCCTTAATGTTCTTGTCATGTAGTAGTGTATAGTTAATGGAGGGGCAACTTAAAGGATGGTAACATCCCAGACTATGAAGTCTGATTTGTACTAAAATCCCTCCTCACTATTGTAAAAATATTATTTTATAATTCTTTGTGTCTTGTTTGAATAAATGAAGGTAATAACAACTCCTAATTCACTGAGTTTTTATGACTATTAAATAAGAACATAACATGAATTGTTTAACATAATGCTTGAAATACAGTAAGTATGTTGTAAAATGTTAGCTCTCATTAATGCCCTCTTCCAGCACAAACTGTCCATTGTTGCTTTGAATATTAAGCTGTATAAAGCAATGCATATATCCGTGGTGTTGGCAAAATTATCCCTATTTTACAAACATGGAAATGGAAAGTGCTACATTCTGAATGCCTCAAAAAGAAAGGATTGAGTGTACTTTCAGATTACCATAGTGGGTTTTTTTTGTTTGTTTGTTTTGTATGGCTGTTGGTGGTGATGATTTATGTTTTGATTTTCAGAGTGAGAATTATAGCCTGATTTTTTTTAAAAAGATTTATGTATTTATTTGAAAGAGTTACACAGAGAGAGAAGGAGAAACAGAGAGAGAGACAGGTCTTCCATCCACTGGTTCGCTCCACAATTGGCCACAATGGCCCGAGCTGCACCAATCTGAAGCCAAGAGCCAGGAGCGTCTTACGGGTCTCCCACACAGGTGCATGGGCCCAAGGACTTGAGCCATTTTCTACTGCTTTCCCAGGCCATAGTAAAGAGCTGGATCAGAAGTGGAGCAGCTGGGACTTGAACCAGTGCCCACATGGGATGCCGCCACTGCAGGCAGTGGCTTTACCCACTATACCACAGTGTTGGCCCCAGCCTGCTATTTATATATGTTTTTCATTATGCCAGATTGCTCTCAAGAATCACTGGATAAACTTAGGATGCTGATATGATCTTTAGAGTTGCTATGGTTTTTCCAAAGATTTGCAAACATGGTCTTGTAGACATCCACTGAAAGTTGTTCGAAAGTTATTGAACTTACTTTCCTATTTCTTCTGTCAGTGTCACTTACTAAAGTGCCTCTTACCTAGTGCCAGTAGTTAACTGTTGTTATTTTGATATTTGTTGATTTTTTCAGAGTCAAAGGCCAGACTGCAATATTTGAGGAGATGATAGAAGATGAAGAAGGACTGGTAGATGATCGAGTCCCTACCACCACTCGGGGTCTGTGGGCAATCAGTGAAACAGAGCGATCTATGAAAGCAATACTATCATTTGCAAAATCCCATAGATTTGATATTGAATTCATTGATGAAGGTAGTGCTTCAATGGATCTGTTTGAAGCATGGAAGAAGGAGTATAAGGTATCATGTTTTATTTCTAATACTAAAATTCTCCTTTTTCTTTTGTTTTTCTGTTACAAAAGTATTTATTCATTCTAATTATATGGAAGGAAGAGTGAGATACAAGCAGAAATAGATCTTCTGCCCACTGGCTCACTTCCAACATGACTGCAGCACCAGTGCTGCCAGGCTAAAGCCAGGAGCCGGGAACTGCCTTGTGGGTGACAGTAACCAACTCTTCGAGTCATCACCGGATACCGTCTAAGGTGCACATTATCAGGAATCTGAAATGCAAACAGAGCCAAGACTTGAACCCAGATACTGGGATATGTTTTGTGGGCATCCCAATCAACAACTTAACTGCTGCATCAAGTGCTAACTGCTCTGTTCTTTTACATTTATTTTATTTTATTTTATTTTTATTTTCTATTTATTTTTTATTTAATGAATGCATTTTTAAAAATTTTTTAAAATTTATTTGACAGGTAGAGTTACAGACAGTGAGAGAGAGAGACAGAGAGAAAGGTCTTCCTTCTGTTGGTTCACTCCCCAAATGGCCGCCACGGCCGGCACTCTACTGATCCGAAGCCAGGAGCCAGGCGCTTCTTCCTGGTCTCCCATGCGGGTGCAGGGGCCCAAGCACTTGTGCCATCCTCCACTGCCCTTCCGGGCCACAGCAGAGAGCTGGACTGGAAGAGGAGCAACTGGGACTAGAACCTGGTGCCCATATGGGATGCTGGCGCCGCAGGTGGAGGATTAGCCATGTGAGCCACGGTACCAGCCTAGCCCCATTTTTACATAGATACAACTTTAGGAATATGGGTTGATTCTGAGGTCAGAGTGTTATTTAATAAAGTATATATTCTATCAGCCCAATATTTATGTATAAAGACCTTTGGTTCTACCAGGAAATCTTTTGAGTATTCTGTTTCTAAGACTCTTTGTTGTTGTTGTTGTTATATATATATAAAGCTTTTATTAAAAGAGTATAAATTTCCTAAGTACAACTATGGATTACAATGGCTCCCCCCCACACAACTTCCCTCCCTCCCACTACGCTCCCCTTTCCTGCTCCCTCTCCCCTTCCATTCACATCAAGATTCATTTTCAATTCTCTTTATACACAGAAGATCAGTTTAGTACTGAATCGATCTTCTGTATATAAAGATAATTGCAAATGATTAAAAAATCTTGGTGTTAAATTGGAAATTGCATAGATAATTAATAAATTCTTTCAAAAAATCATGTAGGATCTCTGTCCTTAATGTGCTGTACATTGTGAATTAATACTATAACTAGTACTCCAACAGTATTTTCACTTTGTGTCTCTATGTGAGGGCAAACTGTTGAAATCTTTACGTAATATGTTTCTAAGACTCTTAAGAGGTAGGCAGTGCTCTATGGAGAATGATTCTGTCTCATGCTTCCTCATAAAACTGTTGTAAGTGGGCCGGCGCCACGGCTCACTAGGCTAATCATCCGTCTTGTGGCGCCGGCACACCGGGTTCTAGTCCAGGTCGGAGCGCTGGATTCTGTCCCGGTTGCCCCTCTTCCAGGCCAGCTCTCTGCTGTGGCCTGGGAGTGCAGTGGAGGATGGCCCAAGTGCTTGGGCCCTGCACCCCATGGGAGACCAGGGTAAGCACCTGGCTCCTGCCTTCGGATCAGCGTGGCGCAGCGCGTCGGCCACGGCGGCCATTGGAGGGTGAACCAATGGCAAAGGAAGACCTTTCTCTCTGTCTCTCTCTCTCACTGTCCACTCTGCCTGTAAAAAAAGAAAAGAAAAGAAAACTGTTATAAGTAATTGTTTGCATCTTACTCACTCAATGAAAAATGTTTATGTCTTAAGACCTCGCTGAAGAATTTTGCTCAAAGCACGTCTTGCTTGTTTTTAACCAGTTTTAATTATGTGCTTTATTACACTCTGTGTCTTTTTCCTCCCTTCAGTTGCTTCATGAATATTGGATGGCTCTTAGAAATCGTGTATCTGCTGTTGATGAACTTGCCATGGCAACAGAAAGACTCCGAGTGCGTCATCCTAAGGAGCCAAAGCCCAATCATCCTGTTCATCATATCATTGAACCACAAGAGGTAATGTGCAAGTAAATCATAGAAAAGGGTATTGCGAAATTGATATCACAAAAATGCAAGACCATTGGAGAGATGGAGTTTGGGTAGTGCTGACTTCTTTAAGGATATATTTAAACCTCTAAACAAAGTTTGAGCCATAAAAAAAGTGTTATTTTAAGTCAGAATTTATCAAAGATGAGCAGTTTCATATCTACTACATGTTTAGAATCTACTATTTTGGTGTATTTTTATGCATTTATCTAAATTTCATGTTTATCCTTATTTGAACACTTTCTATATGCAAACACCTATGGGTATCCTTGATTACTTTTTAGACATATTTTCTATTATCTCAGCTTTATCAGATCTAGAAAAATCTTCCTTAGGAACAACTGAAAACTTCATTGGCAATGTTTCTTTTGCAAATGATAGAAATCAACAGTGTATCTTCTAATAAATATCTGAATACCAGGGTTAAAACATTGTTAATCTTTTCTATTCAATATGAAATTACTGTTTTCTTTGTAATTTATCTTTATCGTCTGTGTTTTTAATGTGTTAAATTTATTTCTTGCTATGACACTTGGAAATAGTAACTTAGAAATACTTAGAAATATTCATTGTTTACTCTCTAACTTAAATATTTATTCTCAGTAAACTTTTCTGTGAAACCAATCTTATTTCGATTCTCCTCCTGTGTTTGCTATATTGCATGGTGGGGGCAAGAAGAGCAGAAAGGTTCCTCCCTGAATTTCATAAAATCACTCTTGCCCAACCAGAAAATCATATAATTTTTTGTCATGCTATGGATCTCTTCCTGAAAACTGATAACTAAATAGAATTTGGTTTGCTTCTTATCTGACCTCAGGTACACTTCCTAATTAAGAGAACTATATCTTGAATTTGGTGTTCTAAAAAGCAAAAACAAAAAGTCCTCAAAATCTAGTAACCACTTTGAAATTTGTATTTTAATAATAGAATGGGTTTTCTTAAAACAGGACACATTTATATATTTTATGTAGTTTAGCCATCTTTTTTCTGAGAAATAATGAAAAGTTTTTGTTGTTGTTTTTAGGTAGAACAAAATCGTATTAAACTACTAAATGATAAAGCCGTTGCTACATCACAGCTTCAGAAAAAACTTGGGCAGCTTCTTTATCTAACCAACTTAGAGAAGGTACTGCTTATAAAAATGCTGTATTCTCCCATGCTGTATTATTGTAATCACTTTAGTGACTCCATCCACTTAATCTAATAGTGTCATAATTCACGTTTTTTAATTGACCCTTTTTTTATAATTTTTATTTATTTGAAAGACCGAAAGAGACAGGCAGAGATCTTCCATCTGCTGGTTTACTCCTCAAATACCCAAAGCGACTAGTTCCAGGGCCAAGCTGAAGCTAGGAGCCCAGAACTCAATCTGGGATCACCCCCATAGGTAGCCAGTACCCAGATATTTTAACCATTCCCTGCTGCCTCCCGGGACACATTAACAGGAAGCTGAAATCAGAAGCAGAGCCCGGACTCAAATTCCAGCATTCCAGTACAGGATGTGGCGTATCAAGCACTGTCTTCACTACCATGCCAACTACCTGCCCCTAAACTAATCTTTCATTTGCTTTTCTTATGGGTCAGAACACTAGCTATGTCTACAATTGCTACAAAGGCACAAAAGATTATATCTATATAACTTAATAAATTATACAGCTAGCATAAAAGGTATTTACTACACAGCAAAGAACAATTATAGCAGACTAGTTCAAAGTCTTGAATAAAAGCATTACAGACAACATAACTCTGGATGACCTGGAATAAGCTCCTGGCTCTTGGCTTTGGGTCAGTCAAGCTCCAGCTGTTGCAGCCATCTGAGGGGTGAACCAGTGGATGGAAGACCTTTCTCTCTGTCTCTCCCTCTCTCTGTCTCTAATTATACCTCAAATATATTTTTTAAAATGTAAAATGTTAAAAGGTAACTAATATATTTTTGGATTCTTCTTTTTTGCCTAGTCTCAAGACAAAACATCGGGAGGCATTAATCCAGAACCCTGTCCAATATGTGCACGACAGCTAGGGAAACAGGTGAGATTATGATAAATATGTATAAAACACCTTACAGTTTTCAGACTTCCATACTCAGTCTTTTTCTTTGACTCTGTTTCTCTGTTTTTCTCATGACAACTTTGTGTGATAGGCAAGTATTACCTCCATTTTAAAGATAAGGCCAGAGGTTAGGTGACATGTTTAGGGCTTTACGTGTATTTCTTTTTGATTATTAGTATAGAGGTGTCTAAAAACATGATGGTACCATATTGGTTCTTCTCTTCAAGAGATTCGTATTTTTATCCTACCAGCTGGGACATATTCTTGCTTTGTATGATAAATCAATATATACAATGTCAGAATATTCATTGCATTTCAAAATTTAAAGCTAAGCCTATCACTGTTAAATGAGTGCAGTATTCTTGGCCATATTTTTCTAGGCAGCAATAACCAGAAATAAAGTATCTTAATTTTTTTAGAAAGCTTTTGTTTAATAAATATAAATTTCATAGTACAGCTTTAGGAATCTTAATTTTTAACATACACAGGAAGAGGAAATGTCAAAGGGTACTGTGTGTGGCTATAACTCTTAGTTATGAGTTATTACATATGGATGTTACATTGGGAACCGAGCAGAAGAAAGTGTGTTACAGATACTTGTGACTTGTGACCTCAGTTAGTGATAAAAATATTGTGATAAAAGCTGTAATAAAAATAGAAATATGACTTAGGGTGGTATCTTGTTGTGCTTTTTTTGGACAAAATTTATGCATCTGAATTGTCCTCGAAATTATGTCATTTGTGTCTTAAACCTGTATAGTTTTTAAAGTTCTTTCACATATATTATCTTACTTAATTTTAGTATCACCTGGTCTTCTTAGAATATATTGGTTTACCAGCCAGTACCGCGGCTCACTAGGCTAATCCTCCACCTGCGGCACCGGCACCCCAGGTTCTAGTCCCGGTTGGGGTGCCAGATTCTGTCCCGGTTGCTCCTCTTCCAGTCCAGCTCTCTTCTGTGGCCAGGAGGGCAGTGGAGGATGGCCCAAGTGCTTGGGCCCCTGCACCCTCATGGGAGACCAGGAGGAAGCTTTGGATCGGCGCAGCGCGCCGGCTGTAGCAGCCATTTGGGGGGTGAACCAGTGGAAGGAAGACCTTTCTCTCAGTCTCTCTCTCTCTCTCTCACTGTCTAACTCTGCCTGTCAAAAAAAAAAAAAAAAAAAAAAAGGCTGGCACCGTGGCTCACTAGGCTAATCCTCCGCCTGCGGCACCGGCACCCCGGGTTCTAGTCCCGGTTGGGGTGCCAGATTCTGTCCCGGTTGCTCCTCTTCCAGTCCAGCTCTCGTCTGTGGCCAGGAGGGCAGTGGAGGATGGTCCAAGTGCTTGGGCCCCTGCACCCCATGGGAGACCAGGAGGAAGCTTTGGATCTGCACAGCGCAGCGGCTGTAGCAGCCATTTGGGGGGGGTAAAAGTGGAAGGAAGACCGTTCTCTCAGTCTCTCTCTCTCTCTCTCACTGTCTAACTCTGCCTGTCAAAAAAAAAAAAAAGAAAGAAAGAAAGAGGCCGGTGCCGTGGCTCAACAGGCTAATCCTCCACCTTGCGGCACCGGCACACCGGGTTCTAGTCCTGGTTGGGGCGCCGGATTCTGTCCCGGTTTCCCCTCTTCCAGGCCAGCTCTCTGCTGTGGCCCGGGAGTGTAGTGGAGGATGGCCCAAGTGCTTGGGCCCTGCACCCCATGGGAGACCAGGGAAAGCACCTGGCACCTGGCTCCTGCCATCGGATGAGCGCGGTGCGCCGGCCGCAGCGTGCCGGCCGCGGTGGCCATTGGAGGGTGAACCAACGGCAAAAGGAAGACCTTTCTCTCTGTCTCTCTCTCTCTCTCACTGTCCACTCTGCCTGTCAAAAAAAAAAAAAAGAAAGAACATATAGGTTTACTATAATCGTAATAAAACTGCTCTTTTTTAACTTATTTATTTATTTGAAAGACAGTTACAGAGACAGACAAGACAGAAAAATTGATCTTTCATATGCTAGTTCTTTTCCTAAATGGCCACAACCACTGGGGCTGAGCCAGGGCAAAGCTAGGAGCCAGACATTCCATCCAGGTCTCCCACGTGGGTAGCAAGGGCCCAAGTACTTGTGCCATGTTCTGATGCCTTCCCAGGCACATTAGCAGGAAGCTGGATTGGAATTGAAGCAGCTGGAACTGGAATCAGTTCTCCCAGCGGGGAGAACTGCATTGCAGGAAACTTCCTAACTCACTTTGCATTAATCCTGGCCCCAAAACTATACTACTCAGACTCTGTTCATACCCACAACCACATCTGTGAGAATTCTGTTTTGTTTCCTTTTGGTTTCTGATTCCTCTCTCCTCCTATTTAGGGCTGTTAAAGTAGAATCAATCAGAAATAACTCATGCATGCCAACAGATGCCCTGGAGGCATTGCGGTCTGTCTGCTCTTTGGCCTTGTCAGTGAATATCTGTTTGAGTTACTTTTTTTAATGCATTCAGATATCCAGAACCACTTGTAAAATACATCTGAGATACTACTCTACCTCATTTTCTATATATCAAATATTTTGATATGTAAAAATATAAATATTTAACAAAGTAGGTAGAATAGTTTGAGTAAGTATTATCTCCTTATCAGTGTTACTCTCAGTTCTATTGTATCTGCTGTAGTGGTAAAGGAGTAATTTGCATTTTTCCTGAATCTGAAAGGAGAACCCCAATTTCTTACAAAATATTACCTATAACTCACGAGGGTGAGCCTAATAAAGTCTGAAAGCTTACTTCTGGACTAAAAATAATTAGTTTGAAGCGCCAGTTGGCTTTAATGATATAAAAAATATTAATGTCAAAAAATAGTAGATAAAATTGTGAGTCCATTCTACTGCTTTTAATAAATTTACAGATTGGAAGACATTTTGATAGCATCTCCCTGAGACTTGTTCTGTGTGTCTTTTCCAGTGGGCAGTACTGACCTGTGGACACTGTTTCTGTAATGAATGCATTTCTATTATTATCGAACAATACAGCGTGGGGTCCCACAGAAGCGCCATTAGATGTGCCATCTGCCGCCAGACCACATCGCACAAGGAAATCTCCTACGTCTTCACCTCAGAGAAAGCAAGTCAGGAAGAGGACATCCCTGTGAAGGTAAAGTAAGTGAAGAACTTGTGGAAACAGAGTCAGTTAAGACAGTATAACAGGAACCAATATCTGGAAAGGAGAAAACTAAAACCAGAACAGGGTGCCTACAGGGACTCTTAGAAATCACTGTTACCATAGACATAGACAACATAAATGCCTGAAAGGCACAGCTGTACTGCCTACTTTTTCAGTGTGGAAGGACACGGGAACACTTATTAAACCAGGCTAGCAATATTCATGTCCACTGTGGCAAGAAAATAACGTAGAATTCCAGTTCCCTATCATCTTCTAGATTATTTTTGTTCACTACATATAGATAGAAATCTGCTTGTATTCGAAATTCAGTTAAAGACATTTTTTCCATATCCTTTTACTCAACCTTTTCATCAGAGGAAAAGGAAATGTCCAACCACACTGAAAGGACTAATATGTTGGTTACTGAAGCTGATGTAGACGTCGAGACAAAAGAAGTAGCATACTTTTAAACACCAGGGATTGCTGTTTAAGGCATAGTCAAAATTTGCATTTATTTTTCTAGGTGTTTTTCTTGCTTCTTTCCACATTTTAAGAAAGTGACTATAATTTGAAATCTGAACAGGATCCATGATTGGACTTTCTCCTTCAAGGGGTATTTATTTAATGAAAAGCCTTTACTAGATATTTTTGTTCCTTATCACCTTAATATACATTTTAAATGTTTTAAAATAAAGCACGGGCAAAGCTGAAATCAATTTATAAATGTAGTAGGAAATAAAGGCCTCACCAGGTAGTTTAGAGAGTGATGGGAGACTGACTTTCAAGAAGTAGAATCTTCATTATTTCTTTCTCCTGTGTACTGTGTACTGTCTTCTCACTCATTCCTAAGAAATATGTTTTGTGAGTAAATCAATGACAAAGTGAAATTTAAGGCCAGGATTAGGTACTTGTTATGGTGCCCCTCCTCCCCCATAAAACTACAGTTGAATTAAAGAACTTTTGATTGCTGGATTTTTTTTCCCCAAGTGATTTTAGTAAAATCTGAAAATATCAGTCATATTATATTGTTCTCTAATCTGTTGGTATAAATGAAATCTCAAAGTTATAATGAACTTTCATGTATTCATTCATTCATTCAGTCCGTCAGTCATTCCGCATGTACTTCTGGGACAAATCCTGTGTTGCAGGCAGTGTGCTGGGCCTCAGATGCAGCGCACACTCCTGAACAAAGCAGAATGGTCACTACCCTTACTTCCAATTTGGTGGTGAGGGGAAGTAGTTTGAGTTAGGACATACAGCACAGACCTTAAACAAATACGTGTCACAGTTGTAGTAAACATTCCAAAGAAAATCAAACCTGGCTTCCCTACGGGAATGACTGTTAAACAGTCATTTAAGGGTGAGTGGAGTAGCAGCCTAAGGAGAGGCGGAAGGTTCCGGAGTGTAGGTTCCTAGACAGAAAAGAAAAGGAAGAGAAACACAGTACCTGGAAAGGCCCAGACAAGGACTCAAGTGGAAGTATGTTGCTGCAGTGTAGAAAGCCAGAATGAAAATGGCATAGAATGAATCTGGAGACCCAAGAGGGGCCTGATATAAAAGCTCCATCTGAAAATTTGAAGATTTTATTTTCACATAAGCTAGGAGCCATTAAATTTTTAAGCAAGGCAGCATCTTAATTAGATGTGGCTATTTAAAAGATCTCTATTCCTACAGTATGAGGAAGAAAAATATAGAGTAGAAAAAATGTAGAGACCAGTTGAGCAAGCAACCCCAGCTGTATTGGTGGCTTTGATTACCTTGATGGTAGTGGAGATGGAGTGGACATATTCAGTATATACAGTATAGTCGATTCATAAGGTAGAACATTGGCAGCCTTAGTGAAGGAGATTTCGTAGATGACTGGTATGGGAAAATCAAGCAGATCTGATATACGGTGTTTGGAAGAGGATCCACTTAAGGCATTATATTTGAAGTGCTGAAAGACATTCAGAAAAGTATTAATAAGTGAAACTAGAGATATAAAATTGAAAGTTACTGGCATAAGTGAAAAAACCATGGGAGTGAATGAGAATACCTGAGGGAAGACATGGAGAGATTATTGCTTCAGTTGGAGTCCAGTAATTCATAACTTTATAAAAAGTAAAGAGGAAGAGTGGCTGGAAATGGAGCTTGTACAGAGAAATGAGAGACAAGAGGCATCCAGGAGAGTGTTACCAACAGAGGCCACAGAAAAGCTGCTTCAGTAGGGAGGTGATTATCAGTTGTACTCATTGATGTTGAAAATAGATCCACTGGGGCTGGCACTGTGGCATAGCAGGTAAATCTGCTGCCTGTAACTCCAGCATCCATGTAGGCTCCAGTTCAAGTCCTGGCTGCTCACTTACGATCCAGCTCTCTGGCATGGCCTGGGAAAAGAGCAGAAGATGACCCAAGTGCTTGGCCCCCTGCACCCACATGGGAGACCCAGAAGAAGCTCCTGGCTCCTGGCTTAAGATTGGCCCCGCTCCAGCCATTGCAGCCATTTGGGGAGTGAACCAGTGGATGGATGACCTCTCCCTGTTTGCCTCTGCCTCTCTGTAACTCTACATTTCAAATAAATAAATGAATCTTAGAAAGAAAGAAAGAAAGAAAGAAAGAAAGAAAGAAAGAAAGAAAGAAAGAAAGAAAGAAAGAAAGGAAGAAAGGAAGGAAGGAAGGAAGGAAGGAAGGAAGGAAGGAAGGAAGGAAGGAAGGAAGGAAGGAAGGGAAAGGGGAAGGGAAGGGAAAGAGAAAGGGAAGGGAAGGGAAGGAAGGGAAAGGAAATGGATCAACTACACTATGAACTAATAGAACAAATAGAAGTCATTGATGACTAAGGAACTCTTTCAGTGAAATGTAGAGGGAAAAAAACAGATTGGGAGCGATTGAGGAGTGAATAGGAAATAAGTTAAATGGAAAGAGAAAATGCCCAGCTGCTTCATAAATTTAGCTGTGAAGTTAAAAAGAGAGTTGCAACTTGAAGATTAAAGTATAGAAAGATTGAAAAAGAAAGACTAAAGCTTTGTTGAAAAGACAGAGATATGTTGGAAAATCGAGGTCTCAGTGTAGTCAAATAATAGCCATAGACTGGGCTACTGAGAGAAGAAACTATAAGGATAGGTGTCCTTAATTGAGAAAGGGAGATCTTAGTACTTACAGAGCAGAAAAACTTTTTAAGATTTATTGTATTTATTTTAAAGAGTTGCAGAAAGAGGTAGAGACAGAGAGGTCTTCCATCTGCTGTTTCACTCCCCAGATGGCCGCAATGGCCGGAGCTGCGCCGATCCAAAGCCAGGAGCCAAGAGCTTCTTCTGGGTCTCCCAGGCAGGTGCAGGGGCCCAAGGACTTGGGCCATCTTCTACTGCTTTCCCAGGCCAGAGCAGAGAGCTGGATTGGAAGAGGAGCAGCTGGGCCTAGAACTGGCACCCATATGGGATGCTGGTGCTGCAGGCAGGGCGTTTACCTGCTGTGCCACAGCGCCAGCCCCGAGAGCAGAACAATGTTAAGTATTATGTATGTTACTATAAAAGTGACCCAAGTGAGAAAAAGGAGAAAAGGTTCTAGAAGATAAAACAGTGAGAAGTGAACCTTGGATGGGTTGTCCACATAAACAATAGTCCAGGTGTACAGTTAAAGTTTCTAAAGAATGTTATGCACCAGAATTCTTCAGTGAAACCAGTGAAACAAGGATAGTATTCTGTAAGTGATAGCAAAGGGTAGAATTAGGGGATAACTGGGCTTTATGAGGCTCAAAACAAGGGAAATTTTTCAAGAATGATTTTTGCCCACTCAAAAGGGCTGCTGAGAAAGCAGTAAGCTCAAAGGACAGCCAGGGTCTAACTAAAGCAAGAAATTGAAGAGCAGTATTTCTACAGGAGGTAAAAAATGTGCAAGAGATTGTTGATCATAGAGGACAAGCTTCATGTAGCACCAGTGAAAGGCTCAGAGGTAGAATGAGAACACTGGGAGGGTGAATAAGCAGGAGGGAAGTGCAGAGCAAAATGGGAATACCAGAATGGGAAAGAGTAAGTGAGGAAAAGATCATGTCCTGAGCATTATTAGTCTGGTCCCTATCTGTACTGCATGAATGGATGAGTATTTTTAAAGCAGATGCTAAAGAGTTGCTGAGTGCAGAGGTGTGTGACCTGTGGTGCAATCTGCTGATCAGCCCTGAAGGTCTTTGATGGTCTTTCTTCTGCTCAAAACACAAAGAACTGCTGTCCTCCCCAGTTGCCCTTTCTCCCACTTTATTCCTACTCCAGTAGTTTCTCTTCTTTCCTTCCCTTAAAGATGGTCTGTCTAGGCCCCTCTTTCTCTTTTTCTCTTCCTCTGGCCGCAGGCATCCCAAGGGCCACAGATGGCATTCGTGGCTTAGAAGAGGCAGTCCATCTTTAGATGAAAACATTCATCACAGTAGAAGGAACCAGCACAAGAAGGAGCTGCTGTGTCAGGCTTCAGGCAGTGAGGTTGAGGAAGTGATTGCTGTAGCTACCAGTAAACAGCGCGGCCTCTAAGAAACTGAGCCATTGAGCCGTCAGGCCCTGACACCTGTTCATCCATGGCAGCTTTCCTAGACTCAGGAGAGGTCAGGACAGTTACATCTACTGTCCTCTAAGGACAAGGCTGTCAGTGTAGACACACTGTTCATTGTGCTTTCACTTCTTCCTGTCCTTCACGAGTATCAATGAACATGTGAATTCACTAAAGCATCCTATAAAAAATTATAAGGTTATAGAATACAATGTTAATTTATATACTTATTGTATAAGCTATAATTATTTATATTCTAAAAGTAGTATGATCTATGTTTATATAGATTGCATATATGATTGTACAAGTATTTCCCTCTTATTAAACACCTGACTGAATGCTGCACCTACTCTGCACACAACTTTTATACCTCCTCTACATTCTCACATTGCTTCTTGTCATGTTTATGTTTTCTTTTCTCTGCCTTTTCTGTCACCAGTTGTATCTACCACTTCTGCCTTCTACCTGTCACCTTTTCTGACTTCTTTGACATTTCTCCCCTACTGTCTGTCACTTTCTCCTTGAAACTATCTGCTTATTATATTCTCAACTTTGCGTTACTCTTCTGACTCTGAAAGTTCCCCATTATATGGTCATATTGCCTGTCTTGGAGTTAAGGAAGTGATAATGCATAAAATAAAAGTGGACCCATGTCAATAATTAGGACATTATTTTCAAATCTTTTGAGCAAATTCTTTTGATTATTCCTAAACCTATGGTATTTTTCTTACATATTACTGTTGATTAATAAATAATATCAGGACATAATTTTTTAATCTTGATTAAGTTTTTATATCATTTAAAATGTTTATTATACTGTAAGTATTCTTGTCAAGATCTGGGACATATAAAACCAACATAATATCATACATTAGTTCTTAGTCATAACTGAACTACAGATAAAAGAGATTTGAAGATCATAAAGTAGTCATATGAGACTTTTTTACCTAGTGCCATTTTATGAAAATAAGGTTTTTTCACAATGTAAAGGATCCTGTTGATTAACCATAGAAATAAAAATGAATATTGGAATCACTGCTTTCTCATTTGGTGGATACATGTCAGTTAGATACTGTGTCACAACAGTGTGACAGTATTCCTAAATGACCTTTGGAACCTACTGGGCATTTCATAAAGTAAACAAAATTCCCCTTGCAAGTTCTGACAACTGCCAGGCATTTTGGATGGTGAAGTAGGCCTCCTGGCAGAACATATACCCCACGTGGCATGTTCCCTGTGTCCTATGTTTGGCTAGATTTCATAGAAAACATTTTTGCTAGTGGAAGCCCTGACTCTATAATAGACAACATTATTATTGTCATAAGAAGTTTCTGTCCAGGAGAAAATACATTACCTAGAAACAGCCAGAGCAAAACATCCTCCCCACTACCACCACCACCACACATGCACAGTTGCATCATATTCTCAAACTTTTGAGTGACTAACAATTAACTGGCACGCTTATGAGGTAAAACTTTTTTGAGGCTCTGCCTCCATGAATTCTGACTCAATAGATACAGGAATCTGCATTTTTAACAAACAAATCTGATCATAGAGATATATAACCTTTTTGTAGAGAAGAAAATATTTATTTTTATGTTCAGACTAAGAAAGCTAGCGATACCTTATGTAGAATTTTTTTAAAGAGTTTTTTTTTTTTAATAAAAGATTCATTCATTTATTTATTTGAAAGGCGGAGGGGCAGAGGCTGACAGAGAGGTCTTCCATCCTCTGATTCACTCCCCAAATGGCTGCAATGGCCAGAGCTGGCCCAATTCAAAGCCAAGAGCCAGGAGCTTCTTCCAGGTCTCTCACATGGGTGGGGGCTCAAGCACTTTGGCCATCTTCTGCTGCTTTCCTAGGCCATAGCAGAGGGCTGGATGGAAAGTGGAGCATCCAGGCCTTGAACCGGTGCCCATATGGGATGCCAACACCTCAGGCAGCGGCTTTATCACCATGCCGCAACGCAAGCCCCTTATGTAGGATACTGTGTGTAGAATCTTGTTCTTTTCTCTGTCCTGATTTCTGATGTCTTTTACTTTCAAAGTATAATTAAATATCCGGCTGGGCAAAAGCTAGTTATAAAATTCTAAGTTTGAAGTTAGTATAAAATAAGTTGGTAAGTACAGTTCACGAGTGGTTGTATTTAAATATATTTATCTAAATATTCTCTGGTAATGGGCAGGTATTTTCACAAAGCATAGTAAGCCATTGCTTGGGTCACCTGCTTTCCATATCAGAGGGTTGGTTCGGTCCCAGCTACTCTACTTCCAATCCACCTCCCTGCTAATGCATATTGGGAGGCAGCAGATGATTCAAGTACTTGGGACCCTGTCACCCATTTGTGAGACCCAGGTGGAATTCTGTGCTCCTGGCTTTGGGCTGGCCTAGGCCTGGCTGTTGCAGGTATTTGGGAAGTGAACTAATGAATGGAAGACTCTCTCACTCTCTCTATCTCTTTCTCTCTCTCTCTCTCTCTCTCCCCCTCCCTCCCTCTCCCTCCCTTCCTCTCTCTTCCCCCCCTCTCTTTCTCTCTCACTGTGCCTTTCAGTTGTATGAACATAAACATCTTGGGGCCATCATTGTGGGCTAATAGGTAAGGCCACCACCTGCAATGCCAGCATCCCATATGGGTGCCAATTTGAGTATTAGGAGCTCCATGTCCAATCCAGCTCGTTGCTAATGGCACCTGAGAAAGCAGAGGAAGATGGCCCAAATTCCTGGGCTCCTGCATACACATGGGAGACCTAGAAGAAGCTCTTGGCTCCAGGCTTCAGTGTGGCCCAGTACTGGCTGTTGTGGCAATTTGGAGAGTGAATCAGCAGATGGAAGATCTCTCTCTCTCCCTGTAACTGTAATCTGCCTTTCAAATAAATAAAATAAATCTTTAAAAAATAAAAAGAAAACATCTTTAAAAATAAATATTCTCATAGAAGATAAAATATGGTTTATGAAATGATGTACATGAAAATTAACTGGTAAAATTTAGTATGCTATTGTGTGCTTGTTACACTCTGTCATGACTAAATATAATTGTGAAAAAACAACTACCTTTCACTGGCCAATTTCTATCTACTTGCAGTTCTGTACTGTTGATGAGCCTCATGTTGAAGCTAGCCATAGCTTACAATAAATTGAACAATAGAAACTTTTAAGACCAATATATATTTTCTTTATGAAATTATGAGAAACTTCCTTTGAGGGGCATTAGCTCCATTAAAATGTGGAGAGGAGGTCTTTGTTTCATTTACTGCGATATCCCAGCTTCTAGAACAGTGCCTGGTAATATTGCAAGCATTTAATATGCGCTCACAGTGGGTGGATGACTGGATGAATGCATAGATTGGCAATTGAACAGTATTTACACATGCATATAATTAATGTCTGTAAGAGACTTAGTATCCAAATGAAACGAACTTTTTTACAATTGCAGTCTTATCTATGAACAATTCTGCAGTGGATTTAAAAGAACAGGATATTATTTCTGTGGCCTGGTGCACTTGTAAGATGTCCTCTAATCTAGGTGGAGTTTACATTGAACTTTATTCAACTATATGTGAATGCTGTAAGAACCCATCTTGCCCAAGGCATATGCTTGAAAAGTATCCCTGCTTAATGAGACGAGTCTTAGAAGCTACATAACTGCATTTACCAGCATGGGTTTTTAGCATGGTGAACAGGTGCAGCCAGAAATAAAACAATGTTAACTGATCTTCCTCAGCTTGAAACTATTATGAACAACACATGCTAATAAAAGGAGTTAGCTTAATTTCAAAAAGAAAAGTCCATAATAAAAAGAAAGGCAGAAAATACCAAAAATAGGAAATGACTTTCTCTTCACTAAGCAATAGTAAGAATATTCAAGTTACTTGCGAATTAAAATCACTAAGAAAGCCTAAAGAAGAATTTGTTACTTACCACTAAACACAATCCTAATTCTTCATATTACTGTTTAGAGAACATAGATCTCTTTAATGCAAATTGGGGGAAAGCTAAGTTATATAAATTTGTTATCTTTAATATTTCTCAATGAAGATTAAATAATAAAAGAAGTTCTAGTCTTAAGAACTTTGTTTCTTGTAGTTACGTTAAAAAGGTTGCAAAAATAACCCAGGTTATAATTAGAAGATTAAAATACTGCATGTGCTCTATTTCAAATGTGATTATCCCACCTCTGACAAAGCTGAAACTCATTGTCTGTGCAAATGGCACAGATCAGGCTTCCATTTGACCCTAGGGCAGTATGAGGCACTGCAGGTGTAATTGTGTGTGGTGTAGCAGTAATGACAATTCAGAGAACACTTGTAATAAACAAAATCCCCAGTGCATCACAGAAGTCCCCAAATTACAGACTGCCAACTCATTCCTTTAAAATCCTTGTTTTCCTGAAAGAAATAAGGGTAAAACAAAGGTTTTTTTTAAATAAAAATAATTACACACACAAAAATAAATTACTCAAGAGTAAAATCAAATGTCACAAAATGGAAGGTAGCACTCTCTGCCATTCCCTTTCTTTGTCTTGCCACTGAGAGCAATTTCTGTTTTTAGCTACCAGGGTTATTTATATAACTTGCAATAATATAAATGTTGTCTTTTGAAATATTAGCTTTAGGCACAGTCTGCTGTCTTCTCACTATGATGAAATTAATATATCTCCTCTTTCTTCGGTCTCTACTACCTCCTAATATTATATATAATATTTTATATATTATATTTATATAATATATATTATAATGTACATAATATTCAGGTTTGTTATCTAGTTGTGGAACTGTCTTCCATATCTAGAAAAGAATCGATAACTAGTGTATATAAGATTATAATTTGCTGTTCACTACAGAACCAAGTATAATGATTGAAGGCATGCAAAAAGGATTGTAATCTAATCCTGTGTCACTTAAACTGCTTTTCTTGGGTCAGGCATTTGAGATGGCAGTTAAGATACTTTGTTATTGACCCAGATCCCATGTTAGAGTCCCTAGGTTTGAGTCCTGGCTTTGCTTCTAGCCAGCTTCCTGTTGATACATACCCTGGCAGACAGTACTTGCCTCCCTGCCACCAACATAGGTGGATTGAGCTACTGGCTTCAGCCTTGTCCAGCTTAGACTGTTGTTAGGCATTTGGGGAGTCACCAGCAGAGGGATGATTTCTCTTGGTCTCTATCTGCCTTTCAAATAAAAAGTAAATAAATAAGATTTGCTTTCCTTTTTTAAAATTTTTTCCAGAAACCTTTTATTTAAGGTCTATAAACTTCATGTATTTCATTTTTAGAACATTAGGACCATAGTGAGTCTTCCCATCCTACCTGTACTACCAACCCTTCTTGCACCTCCCTCTCCTATTCCCATTCTTATTTTTTACTAAGATCTATTTTCAATTAATTTTACACATCTAAGATTATACTAAGAATTCAACAAATAGTATGAAAATATAAAAACTATTCCTTAACAGTGGAGATAAGGGCTGTTCAAAGTCAGCCCATCTCAAAGTGTCAATTTCACTTCTATAGATTACCTTTTAGAATCTTCCAGTCACTCCAGTCTAATGGAACTTAACTCTGTTGAAAATAAGTTACCTATACCTGTTAGATAAGGTACATGACATCTCCTGATGTAGTTATACTACTAAAGGACTTCCAGGCCAAACTTCATAAAAGATACTCTTTGTTACCCTCCTGCTAATGAGTTTCTGCTATTTTCAATGCCTTGCTTCCCCAACATGTGGAAAAATTAAATTTGTGCTTTGTTTTCCAGAACGTGAAAGACTATACTTCTTCAGTGTTAAATATTTTAATGCTCTTGGGTGCTGACTTCATTTCTTGAAAAAAAAAAAAAAAGAAAGAAAGAAAACAGGAGACCAGAACTTTATACATCTCCCATCCCAGTTCTCTTAGTTGACATTAGAGAGCTCTGGTGTTTCAGAGAGAGAAAAGATGAAGATACAGTCAAGTGATGCCAAGGGATGGATGCTGTTTTTCACATTAAAGCTAGGCCTTGGTCACTGATGTTTCCTTATTTCTTGATAGCAGGCATGAGGTGATATCTCATTGTGGTTTAAATTTGCATTCCCTGCTGACTAATGTCCTTGAGCACTTTTGTGTCTACCTGAAAGAGCTAGGACCTCAGACCCCCTCAGGATCTGCTGTGGGACTGAGGAAGAAAAGCCTGTCTTGGAGATTCAGACAGGGGTGTCTGTCTATAGGTCTTTGCAGCTAGAGGCTGATTTCAGACCCGGATGATGAAGACTAGATAAAAATACTACAGAGTAGTTTCAAGGTACACAGCCATGAAAAGATTGGCAGAACTCTACCAAAGCACTAGTGCGTGTAACTCCTCCCTGGCTCCTTGGTGGATGGTCTCTATAGAAAACCCACAGGACATGACCATTTGTAGGTCTGGAGCAGGAATAGCTACTCTGCCACCTGGGTCAGATTTTCCCTCACAAAATGTCCCTCGTAGGTTGTGGATTCAGTCAAGCTTTCACAGACTCCTACCTGAATCCCAAAGCTTCCACAAAGGCACTTTTGTCCAAGGATAGCTGCAAATTGGTTCTTGCTGTGGGGGAATATACCAGTGAGAGGACCTCTTACTCCTCCATATTGCTGATGGCACAAATTCTAATGCAGTTCTGGTCACTTGGGTACATAGTAAGGTTTGTTGAATGAATAAGTTGAGGATTTCAATAATAAAATGTGAACTTTCCTGAAATGTTGGATGGCAGACTTGAATGATGTAGGTGAGGTATGCAGGAAAAAGTCTGTCCTATCTGTTCACTTTTATTGACTCTTTTAGGACCCCCCCCCCCATTGTCTTTTCAGTAGTATTTTGGGACTCTTACTTTTCATTTAGAAATGAAGGAGAAGCAAAGCAGAAGAATGAAAAGCTCATAAATAAAGGCCTAATATGGTAGGAATGTGTTATTTTAAAGATTGGAAGTAAAAGCCCATAGAATTTGCTGATACCATTAACCTCTCCTGTAGCTGCTGATAGGAAAATGAAAAAAGTCAGCATTGATAAACCTGAATGAGATGTTTTTCACTTCCAGTTGCTGACTTCTTTGAATGCCAACTCCATTGATTTCATTATACAATACAAAACATACACAACCTACAATTCACTATAAATTCTGCCTTGGTAGGTCAAATCCCCTTTTCTTTCATAAGCACCATTGTCAGAGTCTCTCCAGCATTTGTAAGTGCAGAAGCTTGATCCTTGTTTTCAATCAGTATATTGACTGAGAAGATGAAGAAATATGCTATGCTCTGAAATATGATATATCATGTGAAATTATATATTAGAATGAAGGCAAGACAGTCTATTGAGGAAAAGAGTATTCTCCAAAATCCCTCATCTTTTTCTTTTGAAAGCTTATTTAGCAAGCACCAAGAATTTACTAAAACAGTAAAATCAAAAACACTTAGTGTTAAATCCAATTGTCATTTATCAGGTATTTGTAAATTACTATAGCTAATATAATGCACTCATACAGCAATTTTATTTGCATTATTGTATTTAACACAAATATAAACTATGGACAGAGAAACAGGCAAATATTTATAGCCAAAGTTTAGGATCTACATATATGAAGAAATCTAACAAATCAATAAGAAATGATAACTCAGTTTTTAAACATTGGCAGAGGATATGAATAGTGAGTTCACAGCGAAGAAATTCTAAGTGACCAGCAAACGGTAATGCAACTCACTCTTAGAGAAATGTAGAATAAATGAAAATTTGATTCCTCCTTTGACCTATCAGATTGGCAAAAATTTTAAACTTAAGCAAATATGAAAAAAACAAGCAAATTTAACCATTGATAGTTTAAAAATTGTAGAATTTTTAGAGGTTAGTTTGGGAAATCTGTCAAAATTCAAATTATCAGAAAAGTTCCTTCAACTTTTTACCAACAATTCTACTTTGTTCCTGTCCAACAAAAATAATAACTCATTTACCCAAAAATGTAATTAAAAGCCTCATCACTGAAGTATTATCTGTAATAGCAAAACAGGATAAAATCCTGTATTTTAAAGAGCCCATGAGAATAGTTTAGGCATGGAAAGCTAAGACACTCTGAAAAACAAAAAAAAAAAAAAAAAAAAAAGAAGACCTAAATGAAAGATCTCTGAGAGTGAGATCCCAGTGGAAAGAACGGGGCCATCAAAGAAGGAGGTACCTTTCTCTGAAGGGAGGAGAGAACTTCCACTTTGACTATGACCCTGTCGGAATAAGATCGAAGTCCACGAACCCTAAAGGCTTCCATAGCCTCGGCAACTCATGACCAGAGCCTAGGGAGATTACTGACGCCATAAACAAGAGTGTCAAATTGTTAAATCAACATCAGGAGTCACTGTGTACTTACGTCTCATGAGGGATCTGTCCTTAATGTGTTATCCAATGTGAAGTAATGTTATAACTAGCACTGAAACAGTATTTTTACACTTTGTGTTTCTGAGTGGGTGCAAACTGATGAAATCTTTACATAGTATATATTGAATCGATCTTCTTTATATAAAGATAATTGCAAATGATTAAAAAATCTTGGTGTTAAACTGGAAATTGCATAGACAATTAATCAATTTTTTTAAAAAAAATCATGTAGGATCTCTGTCCTTAATGTGCTGTACATTGTGAATTAATACTGTAACTAGTACTCCAACAGTATTATCATTTTGTGTCTCTATGTGAGGGCAAACCGTTGAAATCTTTACGTAATATGTACTAAATTGATCTTCTGTGTATAAAGAGAATTGAAAATGAATCTTGATGTGAACAGAAGGGGAGAGGGAGCGGGAAAGGGGAGGGTAGGGGGAGGGAGAGAAGTTGTCGGGGGGGAGCCATTGTAATCCATAAGCTGTTCTTTGGAAATTTATATTCTTTAAGTAAAAGCTTTATATAAAAAAAAAAGTAAAAATTGATGTTCACAGTTTGGAATATTATGCAACGAATTAAAGAGAAATATATAGATCTTACATGAAAAATATCTAAGTTACAGTGTTAAATAAAGGGCTAAGTTATAAAATATTTAAAAGTATTTGAGGAATGTGTGTGCATTTTTATGTGGGCTATGTAAGAAAGCCTAGATGAATAACTGCCAGATCGCCTGGACAGAGAGGGTGGTGCTTTAAAAAAGGTTTTTTGGTGTGTGTGTGTGTGTGTGTGTGTGTGTGTGTGTTTGCTGTATATTTTTGTAAACTTAGTTGCCCAATAAACGTTATGTATTTTGTAATTTTTTGAAAGTTTTCAAAAGAGTGAATGAGGTATATATAGGAAATTGGACAAAAATATATATTTATGAAATTTCTATTCAGTTTTCCTACTATAGTATACTGCCTGCGTTATCTTATTAGAGCAGTAACTCTTTGTTTATTGTCTATAGCAGTTTCTTTTCATTTAACAACAAACTACAATAGATTTGAAGCAGTAGTGAATTTTTAGCAGAGCATCATATAATGTGAAGCAGTATATCTATAATAAGGTAAATGTCTTCAAGTAGTCTACAGTATGAACTCTATCATCCTAAGAAGAGCTACCTTAACACATTGGTATAGCATACGCTGCATTTACTAGTTTAGTGTCGAAAGTTGTATAAAGTATGCATACTCACGTTAAGAACCACAAGTGTTTGTGAGCCACCATTTTTTTCTGCATTTCTCATTATAATAGTCACTTTTGGTCAATCTAGAACAGGGATAGAAACATCTGGTCTACAAGCCATGCAAGACTAGCAAACTCATTTGATTTGTTCCTGCCAGTGAAACCACAGTTTGGACTCAAAATTCAAATAATTCTATTAGCAAGCTAATTTTTTTTAACTTTTATTTAATAAATATAAATTTCCAAAGTACAGCTTATGGATTATAGCAGCTTTTCCCTCCATAACCTCCCTCCCACCCACAACCATCCCATCTCCCATCCCTCTCCCATCCCGTTCTTCATCAATATTCATTTTCAATTATCTTTATATACAGAAGATCAATTTAGTATATACTAAGTAAAGATTTCAACAGACTGCACCCACAAAGACACACAAAGTATAGAGTACTGTTTGAGTAGTAGTTTTACCGTTAATTCATATACTACAACACCTTAATGACAGAGATCCTACATGGGGAGTAGGTGCACAGTGACTCCTGTTGTTGATTTAACAATTGACACTCTTATTTATGATGTCAGTAATCATCCAAGGCTCTTGTCATGAGCTGCCAAGGCTATGGAAGCCTCTTGAGTTCACCAACTCCGAACTTATTTAGACAAGGCCGTAGTCAAAGTAGAAATTCTTTCTTCACTTCAGAGAAAGATACTGCCCTTTTTGATGGCCCGTTCTTTCCGCTGGGATCTCACAGAGATCTTTCATTTAGGTTTGTTTTTGTTTGTTTGGTTTTTTTGTTTGTTTGTTTGTTTGTTTTTGCCAGAGAGTCTTGGCTTTCCATGCCTAAAATACTCTCATGGGCTCTTCAGCCAGATCAGAATGCCTTAAGGGCTGATTCTGAGGCCAGAGTGCTGTTTAGGACATTTGCCATTCTATGAGTCTGCTGTGTATCTTGTTTCCCATGTTGGATCATTCTCTCCTTCTTACTTCTATCAATTAGTATTAGGAGACACTAGTCTTATTTATGTGATCCCTTTGACACTTAATCCTATCATTATGATCAATGATGAAATTAAACTGATCACTTTGACAAGTAAGATGGCATTGGTACATGCCACCTTGATGGGATTGAATGGAATCCCCTGGCACATTTCTAGCTCTACCATTAGGGGTAAGTCTGAGTGAGCATGTGCTGAATTGTACATCTCTTCCCTCTCTTATTCCCACTCATATTTAACAGGGATCACTTTTCAGTTAAATTTAAATGCCTGAGAATAATTGTGTTTTGTTAATTAAAGAGTTCAACCAATGGTGTTAAGTAGAACAAAAATATACTAAAGGGAATAAAATAGTAAGTTGTTCCTCGACAATCAGGACGAGGGCTAATCAAGTCATTGTTTCTCATAGTGTCCATTTCACTTCAACAGGTTTCCTTTTAGGTGCCCAGTTAGTTGTCACTGATCAGGGAGAATATATGGTATTTGTACCTTTGGGACTGGCTTATTTCACTCAGCATGATGTTTTCCAGATTCCTCCTTTTTGTTGCAAATGACTGGATTTCACTTTTTTTTTTACTGCTTTCTAGTATTCTATAGAGTACATATCCAAAATGTCCATTGTCCCAAAAGCAATTTACAGATTCAGTGCGATACTTAATGAAAATACCTAAGATATTCTTCTCAGATCTGGAAAAAATGATGCTGAAATTCATATGGAGGCAAAGGAGACCTCAAATAGCTAAAGCAATATTGTATAACAAAAACAAAACCAGAGCATCATAATACCAGATTTCAAGTCATACTACAGGGCACTTATAATCAAAACAGCATGGTACTGGTACAGAAACATATGGATACACCAGTGGAACAGAATAGAAACACCAGAAATCAATCCATACATCTACATCTATATTTGATCAAGGATCTAAAACCAATTCCTGGAGCAAGGACAGTCTATTCAACGAATGATGCTGGGAAAACTGGATTTCCACATGCAGAAGCTTACACCTTATACAAAAATCCACTCAAAATGGATTAAAGATCTAAATCTATGACCCAACACTGTCAAATTATTAGAGAACATTGGAGAAACCCTGCAAGATACAGGCACAGGCAAAGACTTTTCTTGGAAAAGACCCCAGAGGCAAGGCAGTCAAAGCCAAAATTAACAATTGGGATTGCATCAAATTGAGAAGTTTCTGTACTGCACAAGAAACAGGAAAGTGAAGAGGCAACCGACAGAATGGGAAAAAATTATTTGCAAACTCTGCAACCAATAAAGCTTTAATAACCAGAATCTACAAAGAGATCAAGAAACTCCACAACAAAACAAACAACCCACTTAAGAGATAGGCCAAGGACCTCAATAAACATTTTTCAAAAGAGGAAATCCAAATGGCCAACAAACACATGAAAAAATGTTCAGGATCACTAGCAATCAGGGAAATGCAAATCAAAACCACAATGAGGTTTCGCCTCACCCTGGTTAGAATGGCTTACATACAGAAATCAACTAACAACAGATGCTGGCTAGGATGTGGGGAAAAGAGCTCACTAATCCACTGCTGGTGGGAAAGCAACCCGGTAAAGCCACTATGGAAGACAGTTTGGAGATTCCTCAGAAACCTGAATATAGCCCTCCTACATGACCCAGCCAACCCCCTCCTTGGAATTTACCCAAAGGAAATTAAATTGGCAAATAAAAGAGCTGTCTGCACCTCAATGTTTATTGTAGACCTGGAATCAACCTAAATGCCCATCAACAGAAGACTGGATAAAGAAAGCTAATTTGTAAGCTGATGATTGTGTATGTTCTACAGATGACACTATGCAGAAAAAAGGTTCCCCTAGCACTGAGCTAGGAGAAAAGGGTATTTACCTTAATCTGATTCCCCGTGGGTCTTCAAGAAATTTATGGTAAATGTGCATTTTAATTTCATTTTTCCTCAAACTTTCTAAAGTTCCCTCATAGTGCTGTACCAAACAAAGCCTTTAATTTCTGGATTTCCTTCTTGCTCTTTCATTGGGAGGAATTAACCAGATTCTGATCAAATGGTTCAGAACTGTAGCATTTGGAAGGGATCATTGAGGTATGTCATTGCACTGGCCAAATTTTGATAAAATACTGTGGTCTTTTAATACAGACTGAGCAGTTTAGTTTGCAATGTTGCTTACAAAAAATTGTGTCATAAACTCGAGATAATTTTTAAAGAGACACCTTGCAAGAAACATGGATGTGACTCTCTGTAAACTCCTAAATGATCTGCTTTATGCTAATATCCTGTTTTCTCTTGGCTCTCATTTGAGATGATTATTAGACTGAAATAGATCCCTTTAATACTTTTCTTTTACATTGGAGGAATAATTGCAAGTCTGTATACCCAGAGAAATAAATGGAGTTTCAGGATTTTACCTTGAGAATTTTAAATCTTTTTCTATGGCTCTATCTTGCCAACTTTTTGAAATTATATAGCATTCTTTATTTTCACCATTGAGTGCGTCTTTGTGTAAAAATGTATGGGAAATATTGAGGAGTGGGCTTGGGTTGCTTTGGAAGCACTGTGGCTTCCTTTTGATCAGATTTGCTCCCATTTGTGGTATGATCTAGGTCATTTAATAGTGTTCATATTTGCCTCAGAAAGATAATGTTATTGTCTTCTCCTTGCCAAATTTTGGGCTAAACACTTTGTGAGCATTTTCTCATGGAGTTCTCACAACCCCCTTTGGCAGTAGATACATTTATCCTGTGTGATAGATGAGGAAACAAAGGCTTCCGAAGGTTAGAGCTCACATATCGAGTAAGTTATAGAGCTGAGAGTTGACTAAATTTCTCTCATTCAGAATCCCATGCTTTCCATCTACATGCCACACTGTCTCCCAGAGTACTCCAGAAGAATAAGGGCTACAAAAATGCATGCTATATTTTCCTCATTACTTATCTGGTTTTTATAATTTTCTCATTTTTTATACTCTTCTGATAAAGATGGTTATGGAAGATGCAAAGAAACACTCCTTTAAGTATTAGCTTTGTATGAATGTGCTTCATTCTAAATGTACAACATTTGTAGCTCTGTCAATGTCCTTGGTAATGCCATTGCAACAAAGTATTCTTTATTCATTGGATCCTTCCATATTTACTTACATTGCAGGTTTGATTCATTGTAATCTTTTTTTTAAGATTTATTTATTTGTTTGAAAGTCAGAGTTACACAGAGAGAGGAGAGGCAGAGAGAGAGAGGTCATCCATCCGATAGTTCATTCCCCAGTTGGCTACAATGGCTGGTGCTGTGCCGATCTGAAGCCAGGAGCCGGGAACTTCTTCTGGGTCTCACATGTTGGTGCAGGAGCCCAAGGACTTGGGCCATCTTCTACTGCTTTCCCAGGCCATAGCAGAGAGCTGGATCAGTAGTGGAGCAGCCAGGTCTTGAACCGGCGCCCATATCGGATGCCAGCATTTCAGGCCAGGGCACTGCGCCACAGTGCTGGCCCCTATTCATTGTGATTTTAACATTGCTAATCCCATAGTGTCTGAAATATGTGAGATTAGGTGAAGAGGAATTTTGAATATAAATTCTTTTTCACTAATATAAACTAATTGTAGTTAAGTATCTTTAAAACCTAGCTACATAATTGAAAAAAATCTTACCTCTGTATGATTTTCTGGTGTGTACCTGTTTTCGCTGAGTGTAAATTCCATAACTTCTACAATTTGAAAGTAAAGAAAATTTGCAGTGAACACCAAATAGGGGATGGGGTTGTGGCACAACAGGTTAAAGTGCTGCTTCTGATGCTGGCATCCCGTCTCAGAGTATTGGTTTAAATCCCAGCTGCTACACTTCTGATCCAACTTCCCATAATGCACCTATTAAAGCAATGAAAGATGCCCAAGTTCTTGGGTCCTTGCCACACATGTGGGAGATCCAGATGGAGTTCCCAGCTCCTGGCTGTTGCAGCCATTTGGGAAATGAAACAGGCAATGGAACATTCTTGTATCTCTCCCTCTCTTTGTCACTCTGCCTTTCAAATAAATATATCTTTTTTTAAAAAAGCACACACACACGTACACACAGTGAAAAAGAGTAAGCACATATGCATCTGATGATCAATTTGTACATAATTTTGATAATAAAAAGTTTTATATTACTGCTTTTTCTTTCCAATTTTAGCTAAATTTTATTTGCTAGTGATGTGTTCTCTTCTTTGTATTCAAAGGGTAGCCATTCTACAAAAGTGGAAGCCGTGGTAAGAACTCTGATGAAAATACAGCTTAGAGATCCAGGGGCTAAAGCACTGGTGTTCTCAACGGTACAGTCAGCATTTTAATCTTCAATATTTACTCAGACCAGTTATCTCTCTCTCATCAATTTATATCTGAGAAGTAATATTTAATGTTTACCATAGTAGAATTACTGTTAAATTTTTCTATATTAATTTTTCCATAACCATAAAATAGAATTAATAGAAAACTTTTATTTAATAAATACAAATTTCAAAAGTACAACTTTTGCGTTATAGCAGTTCTTCCCCCATAACCACCCTCCCACTCACAAACTATCCCATTTCCTACTCCCTCTCCCATCCCATTCTTCTTTGATGACCTGTTCTTTCCGCTGGGATCTCACCCACAGAGATCTTTCATTTAGGTCATTTTTTGCCACAGTGTCTTGGCTTTCCATGCCTAAAATACTCTCATGGGCTCTTCAGCCAGATCAGGATGCCTTAAGGGCTTATTCTGAGGCCAGAGTGCTGTTTAGGCATTTGTCATTCTGTGAGTCTGCTGTGTATCCTGCTTCCCATATTGGATCATTCTCTCCTTTTTTATTCTATCAATTATTATTAGCAGACACTGGTCTCATTTATGTGATTCTTTTGACACTTAATCTTATCTTTATGATCAGTTATGAACTTAAACTGATCACTTTAACTAGTAAGACGGCATCAGTACCTTCCAACTTAATGGGATTTAGAGTCCCATGGTAAGTTTTTAGCTTTACCCTTAGGGGTAAAAGAAATTTAATGAGACATTCTAATTCCTATATTTTATGCTTTTACATTCATTTGTTTTCTGATTTAATACATTAAGATTTGAATCCATAACCTTCAAGAATCATTTCTCAAATTAATTTGATAACTTAAGAAGAAAAATATGGGGGCCGGTGCCGTGGTGCAGTAGGTTAATCTTCCGCCTGTGGCGCCAGCATCCCATATGGGCACTGGTTCTAGTACCTGCTGCTCCACTTCCAGTCCAGCTCTCTGCTATGGCCTGGGAAAGCAGTAGAAGATGGCCCAAGTCCTTGGGCCTGTGCACCCACATAGGAAACTTGGAAGAAGCTCCTGGCTCCTGGCTTCGGATCTGCACAGCCTCAGCCATTGTGGCCATTTGGGGAGTGAACCAACGGAAGGAAGACCTTTCTCTCTGTCTCTCCCTCTCACTGTCTATAACTCGAACTCTCAAATAAAATAAATAAAATCTTAAAAAAAAAAAAAGAAAAATCTGCATCAAGTACTACTTGAGTAAAAAACCTTAGTTTTCATTTTTACAGATAAGTAAACACATCTATTAAGTGCACAATCATTTTTTCTGTTATTTGTTTATCATAACTCAGTGTTCAGAGATGCTTATTTTTTAACCCTTTCAGCAAGCATTTAGTACCAAAAAAAATGTAAACCTAATATTGTTTCAAGATGAAACTAAATAATGTTGAAATAATGTTGATGGTGTTATATGTAAGGGTTTTGTTTTGCTTTTATTTACTTAACATTGAGGTATAAAAGTTACTTTCAAATCTTATGTAGACAAAATTGTGTAAATATCTTTTTTTTGTTTTATGTGTTTTAGTGGCAAGATGTATTAGATATTATTTCAAAAGCTCTCACTGACAATAACATGGAATTTGCACAGATTAGTCGTGTTAAGACATTTCAGGTATGTCAAGATTTTACTCCTGTTTTTCATTGTTTTCTGTCATATAATCTACATAAGCAGAGTTTGTCTTAATTATGAAATTATCATTTAAAAACCCACTAAGGAGACAGATATTTTTCATCTTTTCAGTTATGCCCTTAGCAAGATCATTCTTTTTTTCTTTTAGACTTAACTTAAAGTCCTTTAATAGGAAAAGATTGCCTATGATTTGTCTTTTGATTGGGGAGCAGCCTCATGTCCCTCAGGTTAGGTTCTAAAGACACTGTGTCAGTCAAAACTGCACATGATCAGAATTGTCCTTATATCACACATAGTACAGTAACAGATGCACACCTTAAGAAATACACACACAGAAAGATCAACTGAAAATTTAGCAGAGTCACGTCTCTTACCTCACATTCACTTTAGTATATTTATTCTTTCTGACTCTTTGCTCTGAGCTCATATGATTCAACTTGAATATATCACATACATATTATCATTCCTGTATGTGTTATAAAGAACAAGAGCATTTAGGTGATACTTTTATTCATTAAAAGTTAAGGTCAAACAACTAATTTGCATTTCCTAAAATTGGTAATTTTAGATTTAATTTTCCTATTTATGTTTCGTACTTAATGGATACCATTAGACATCTTTAACATGAGCTATAACAATACTGCTCTTACTCGAACTGATCCAGCTAAAATTAAAATGTACCTTTCTTTTTTAGGAGAACCTTTCAGCATTTAAACGTGATCCGCAAATCAATATTTTGCTGCTGCCCCTGCACACAGGTTCTAATGGATTGACTATCATTGAAGCAACTCATGTTCTCTTGGTGGAGCCCATATTGAACCCTGCCCATGAGCTTCAGGCCATAGGGAGAGTACACCGAATTGGACAAACAAAGTAAGAACTAAAATGAACATTAGTCACTTTGCCTCAGGTTTTAGATACCAAGTCAGCATTTAAACTCTTAATTTATGTTCATCATAGCCTATTTGTTTTTAATTACAGGTTGAGTATTCCTTATCTGAAATGCTTGAAACTAGAAGCATTTTGGATTTCAGGTTTTTTGGACTTTGGAATATTTGCATATACATAATGGGATATCTTAGGGTTGGTACCCAAGTCTAGACACAGAATCACAAAATTCACTGGTGTTTCATGAACACCTTATACATGTAGCCTCAGGATAATTTTATACAACATCTTCAGTGTGTCTGTGTTTTGACCACAGACTATCACATGAAGTCAGGAGTGGAATTTTCCACTTGCAGTGTCCTATCCACACTCAAAAAGTTTCAGATTTTGAGTATTTTTAAATTTGTATTTTCAGATTTGGGATGTTCAACCTGTACTTGCTTATTTACTAAATTTTTAAGCATTAACTATTACTATATGACCAAATGCATGAGAGTTCCAGCTTGCCCAGCAGAAAATCTAATCTCTCCAAACCCAGTCCATCCTCCAAGCAGTAAATTACTAAATTCTTATTTTTGTCTTCTCTCCTACAAAAATCTGATTGCCTTATGTTAAAAGCTTTATGTTAAAAGCCTTTATGTTAAAAGTTAGAAACACTTAAGGTAATTTCAGACTAGAAGACAACCATCATACTTTGTGAAGAATTGATTTTTGATTGTCTAAAGTAGCCTGTATTAAAAACTTATACCTCAGGCACAACTGGAAACAAATGGTTTATTTTAAGTCATTCACCCCCTGGGTTAGGTCAAATAGGGGCCAGTGCCGCAGCTCACTAGGCTAATCCTCCACCTGCAGCGCCGGCACACTGGGATCTAGTCCCGGTCGGGGCGCCAGATTCTGTCCCTGTTGCCCCTCTTCAAGGCCAACTCTCTCTGTGGCCCAAGAGTGCAGTGGAGGATGGCCCAGGTGCTTGGGCCCTGCACCCCATGGGAGACCAGGAGAAGCACCTGGCTCCTGCTTTCGGATCAGCGCGATGCGCCGGCCGCGGTGGCCATTGAAGGGTGAACCAACGGCAAAGGAAGACCTTTCTCTCTGTCTCTCTCTCTCTCACTGTCCACTCTGCCTGTCCAAAAAAAAAAAAAAAGTCAAATAGGTAGTTAGATTAGTTTAGTAAGCAACCAAGCCTAATAGTGAATTTCATGTGGTATATGCTATCTTTATTCAAATCTTAAAATGTACAGTTATCTTTGCTAAGGCCTCCCAGATGTATTACATCCAAATGTTAGATGCCCTGAATATTTAAAAAAGGAAGAAAGAAAAAGAAATCTATACTAAGTACTCATTTCTATTTATTGAGCACCTGGCATATGTCAAGCATTATACGAAGTACTGAAGATTGAAAATGACTCAGATATAATCTATTTCTCCAAGGTCATGATGTAATAGGAAACAGATAATTTAAAAATACAGTAGTAGAATGTGACAAAATATAATCATAGCGGTACTTTGTTAACAAAAGTAATCATTTGTGCCCTAGAGAACTAGAATGACTTCATTAGATTGAATCTTGAAGTAAGGAGAGTTGCACATGCAAAATCACAGAAGTCATAAGCAACATGACGTTTAGGAAAATGACTGTAGGATAAAATATGAGAAAAAGAGTGACAAGATGAGTCTGCTCTGTCATACTCAGAAATGGAACTTCTCTGTAAGCAATAGTAGGGATAGCAAATTAATAATTTTAATTTTAAACAAAAAGGAAGCATGATCCTCAAAGAAACCTTTAAAAAAGTATGGCAAAGTAACAAAACTAATATCTACAAGCTTGTTCTAAAGTACCTCCAAGTGTCATTTAAAATACAGTTATGTCCATTTGTTTTTCTGTTGATTATGTTCTGTTTTAAACATTGATTTCTTGTCTCCAGCTTTTTTTTTCCTGAAAGTATAGACTGCACTCATCTCAAATTTAAAACCATAAGTCCAAAGAGGCCCATTTAACAAACCCAACAATCTTACAGTGCTTCCTAGTAAGTTGATTTTTTTTTTTTTTTTTTTTTTTTTACAGGCAGAGTGGACAGTGAGAGAGAGAGACAGAGAGAAAGGTCTTCCTTTGCCGTTGGTTCACCCTCCAATGGCCGCCACGGTCGGCGCGCTGCGGCCGGCGCACCGCGCTCGTCCGATGGCAGGAGCCAGGAACCAGGTGCTTTTCCTGGTCTCCCCATGGGGTGCAGGGCCCAAGCACTTGGGCCATCCTCCACTGCACTCCTGGGCCACAGCAGAGGGCTGGCCTGGAAGAGGGGCAACCGGGACAGAATCCGGTGCCCCGACCGGGACTAGAACCCGGTGTGCCGGCGCCGCAAGGCGGAGGATTAGCCTGTTGAGCCACGGCGCCGGCCAGTAAGTTGATTTTTTCCCACTTTCTGAGAAGACCATATTAAAGCTTCTGAATTGTTCTCCTCTTTGATGATGATCTTCCTTATACAAGGAAAAGATAAGACGCTTAGATTGAGTAGCCTTTTTGTCATCAAATTGAATAGTCTGCCTACATCAGTACCCACATAACCTCCTTCTGAGTACTCGACATTATTTTAGGCATGTGGAATACCCACATGGAACTTATATTCTGGTTTATAAGGGGATTGGTGGACAAATGATAACCATTAAATATAATAAGCAAAATATATACTATATATTAGGAACTAGGAAACTAGAACAGGATACGGAAAATTAAAAGAGTGCAGGTGACTTGAAGGGAAGGCACAGAAGGCCTTATTGAGAAGGTAACATCTGAGGAAAGACTAAAGAAATGAGAAAGTTAGTCATGAGATTCCCAAGTTACTGCAGTAAAAGTAGCCAAGGCAGAGAAGAGATGAAGTCCATAGGCTTTGGGAGGGAGAGAGATTATATTGGGTCCAATACTCTGAGATTATTCCCTCATTGGAAGGCTTTGAACAGAGGAGTGATAGGATCTAAGTTTTGAGAGAATTATTCTTTTTTTTTTAATAACGCTTTTATTTAAAGAATAAAAATTTCCAAAATACAGCTTATAGATTACAATGGCTTCCCCCCCCCATAACTTCCCTCCCACCCGCAACCCTCCCCTTTCCCACTCCCTCTCCCCTTCCATTCACATCAAGATTCATTTTCAATTCTCTTTATATACAGAAGGTCAGTTTAGTATATATTAAGTAAAGGTTTCAACAGTTTGCCCTCACATAGCAACACAAAGTGAAAACTACTGTTGGAGTACCAGTTATAGTATTAATTCACAATGTATAGCACGTTAAGGACAGAGATCCTATATGATATATATATTTTTAAATTGATTAATTTTCTATGCAATTTCCAATTTAACACCAAGATTTTTTAATCATTTGCAATTATCTTTATATACAGAAGATCAATTCAGTATATACTATGTAAAGATTTCATCAGTTTGCACCCACACAGAAACACCAAGTGTAAAAATACTGTTTCAGTACTAGTAATAGCATTATTTCACATTGGATAACACATTAAGGACAGATCCCTCATGAGACGTAAGTACACAGTGACTCCTGATGTTGATTTAACAATTTGACACTCTTGTTTATGGCGTCAGTAATCTCCCTAGGCTCTAGTCATGAGTTGCCAAGGCTATGGAAGTCTTTAGGGTTCGCCGACTTCGATCTTATTCCGACAGGGTCATAGACAAAGTGGAGGTTCTCTCCTCCCTTCAGAGAAAGGTACCTCCTTCTTTGATGGCCCAGTTCTTTCCACTGGGATCTCACTCGCAGAGAGCTTTCATTTAGGTCTTCTTTTTTTTGTTTTTCAGAGTGTCTTAGCTTTCCATGCCTAAAATATTCTCATGGGCTCTTGAGCCAGATCCGAATGCCTTAAGGGTTGATTCTGAGGCCAGAGTGCTATTTAGGACATCTGCCATTCTATGAGTCTGCTGTGTATCCCACTTCCCATGTTGGATCATTCTCTCCCTTTTTGATTCTATCAGTTAGTATTAGCAGACACTAGTCTTGTTTGTGTGATCCCTTTGACTCTTAGACCTATCAGTGTGATCAATTGTGAGCTGAAATTGATCACTTGGACTAGTGAGATGGCCTTGGTACATGCCATCTTGATGGGATTGTATTGGAATCCCCTGGCACAATTCTAACTCCATCATTTGGGGCAGTTCTGATTGAGCATGTCCCAAATTGTACATCTCCTCCCTCTCTTATTCCCACTCTTATATTTCAAGTGAAATGGACACTATGAGAAACAGTGACTTGATCAGCTCTTGTGCTGACTGTTGTTGTACAATGTAATACTTTATCCATTGTAGTATTTTTTTTTATCCTAGTACTAGTGGTTGAACTCTGTAATTAACACACAATTATTCTTAGGTGTTTAAATTTTAACTGAAAAGTGATCCCTGTGAGAGAATTATTCTAAGTGCTGTGTTCAGGCCAAAGAAGAAGGGGAATGAGGGAGAGCAAAAGCTTGAAGTAGTGGGACCCATTACAGTCATCCTGGTGATAGCTGCAAGGGGTAGCATTGCACATGGTGAGAGATGCTCAAGTTCTGCATAGGTTTTGAAGAGAGAACTGGAAACATCTGAGACAGACTAGAAGTGTGGGGTGTGAGAGGTCCGTGGATAACACCATGGTCTTTGGCCTACAATCTGAAAAATAAAGCAGCCGTCAGACGAGCTGGGGAAGACTGCAGGTTAGAGCAGGTTCGGTGAGAAAAGAATTAAGTTTACTTTAGATATAAGTTTGAGATGTTTAATTAGAAATCGAAATAAGTCTTATTCTGTAATTGAATGTACAGGTCCAGAGTTGGGGAGAGAAGTCTAGCCTAGAGATACATATTGGGAAGTCAACAACATATAATATTTTATTTTGTTTTGTTTTGTTAATCATGAGACTGAATGAGATTTACCTAGGGAGTGAATGAGTATAGATGGAGAGGAGGACCAAGCACTAAACTCCAAGACAACAAAGTTTGCTTCTGGCAGAAGCAAAGGAACCAGCCAAGGCAAGAAAGATCAAACAGTGATTTAGGAAGAAAACCAGAAGTCAAGAGTGTCCTGGGAGCCAAGTAAAGAAACTCAAGTACGAGGTGTGATCAACAGTATCATGTACTGTCGAAATGTCAAGTAAGATAAGAAATGAGAACATTAGGTTTAAAAGCATGCATTTCAAAACTAGCTTTACTGGCGTGGTGAAGATTACAGCCCAATTGGAGCAAAATAGAGGACCGGATTTTATCTGTTTCTTAATAAACACATAACAAAGAGAGGTTAGGTAACTTGTCCATGGTCACACAGCTAGGAAAGTAGTAGCAGGTTTCAGGCACAGCCTGACTCGTCCAGTCTGTGCTTAACTTCAACTCACTGCCACTCGTGTAGCTGATAGACCAATATTTGAGGAGCTTTGATGTAGAGAAAAGGAAGAGAATGAGATCAGAAGTTCAGTGTTTTCTTTCTTTTCAAATCAGAAATAATAAGAGAATGATAATTGGTTGGATACGAAAAGTTTAATGAAGCAAGAGACTACAGAGAATATCGGAACAGTATTCTAGAGTAGGCAACATGATATGAGACCTAGCGTTGAAGTGTAAGAATTAGTTTTAGTTAGGAATGTGCATGTGTTGTCTGTAAGAATAGGTTTTCTTTCCAAAGCCAGCCATTTCTTTGTCCCAGATCCCACTGCTTCTCATATTCTTAAGGACTCTTCTCTTATAATAACACCCCAAAATAAATATATCAATATTATCCATATTTAAAAATAAAAAGGGTACTCTCTATGTTCTATCACCACCCCCATATCAGCTATTCTCTCTCAACTTTTTTGATTGGGATCTTGTCCTCACCATACCACTGAAATGAGGCTCATAAGGTTGTTACTGACCTACTTCTTATCAGTAGTCTGAGGATTCTTTTTCTCTGTGTCTGCTCCCTAAATGGGTTCATCTAATCTCAGGCTTGAAGGAACATTTGTACTTGAGTAACTCTCCAGCCCAACCATGCTCCAGTAGCTATTAACCCAGCTTCATATATCCCCTTTTATCCTTGTATGTGACTCCATGGGCTCTATACCTCCTCTTAGATTCCCTATCTACTGGGTCATATTTCAAATTAGCATTCATAAAGCTGTTTTCATACTGTATCTGCACCTGCCCTAAACTTTCCCCATCTTACTGAGTAGCAGTGTCCTCTGTAGCATATTAGATCACAAATGCAAAGTTCTTCCATATTTGTGTTTTTACATTTGACATTCCTTCATCTGAAGACTTGTCACTTGTACCTCCAAAAGATATTCCATGACTTTCCTTGGATCCAACCGTAGTACAATGCACCCTCTCTTACTGGGTGATAAAACATTTTCTTAACTCTTACTGCAGGATAGCCCATCCTCTACACACCCAGCAAAGGCATTTCTAAAGTAGAGTCAAATATAAATCAAATTATGCAGAAAACCTCCTGAGGAATTCCCATTATAACCACAATAATGTCCAAACTCCTGGTTCTGTCCTGTAAGACCCTATAGGATCTGCTCCTTGTAACCTCTCCAACCTCACTTTTATCCCTCTCCCTCCTTTACGATATGCCGTGAACATTTCAGTGTCTTCTCCTCCTAGGGACTGTGTATGTGTGGGCTGTCTCCTCTGGGTGCTCTTTCTGTTCCTCCATGGCTTACTGGCTGCATTCCCATCACTCAATCGGAAATTACATGTCAGCCTCCTCATGCATTATCTGTACTTTAAGCCTTCTTACTTCCTTGTATTTTGTTGTCTGTCTTCCTTTGTTAGAATGTCAGGTCATAAAAACTAAGTAGTTAATTTTATTTACTGCCTACCAACCCCTGCCTCCCAGCACCTTGACACTGGCCACAAGTGAGCACCAACTGATTGGTCAGTGTAGATGTAGCAAGTGAAGTCGTTATGTACTAATCTGTTTTAGGATGTTTTTAAACTTACAATTGTTATATACCTTCTAGACCTACCATTGTACACAGATTCTTAATTAAATCAACGATAGAAGAAAGAATGCAGGCGATGCTGAAAACTGCTGAGAGGAGGTAGGTAATAGTTTACTATGAGTAAAGGGGGGAGGTTTTCCTGTTTAAATTTCTGTGTGCACTGGAACTTCTTCACGTTGATGACGACAAAATATTTCAACACAAATGCTTTTGAAAGCAAGTTGTGACATTTTACCTATTCAATGTTTCCCAATTAATGCTCTGGATATTTTTGTTAACTTACTAATAGATTGTAATATAAAAAATTTCATCTACCTTAAATTCCTTTTCTGCATTGCATTACTTTTTAAATGAAATCTATTTTGATAGCCAACCTAAAATCCTCAGTCTGGTGTGCGTAAAACTGAACTTGTACCATAGCTTTATGCATCACAAGTGTTAGTCACTTGCAAATAGGAAAACCTGAACTTAAAAACTTGGCTGGTAATGTGTGGTGTCGGTTCAAAGGCAGAACAAAAGCAAAGGGACTAGAACAGTTTTAATTTTTAAAACTCACCTTTGGAACCATAAAATTTCCTAATATTAATGCAAAATTTTTTTATCACTTTGAAAATACAGTGTCTTTTGTACATCCTTATGAGATAGGTAAAATTGCAGGATACCCAAGGAAGAGATGATTGTTTTAGAAGGGATTATTTCAAATTACTTTGAATAGCTTCTCTGCTATTGAAACCAGAATTTTTTTTCCATGGGTGGTTTGTGAAAAGGAAGGAGGCTCCACAAGAGCTTTTCACCCAGACTGTGAAGACTTTTCATTCTTATTTCTATGTGTAAGAGACTTAAGTGATCTTTATTTAAACTGCTTGAATAGCATGGCATTTAGGAGAGCTGTAGAAATTCTTATGAAATAAATTAAATCTAGATGTTAAAAATATAATAATGTGAGAAACTTAGTAGCAGTTATTGATTTTAGTTCTTTGCCTTTTTTGTTTTGTTTTGACTAATTGTGTGGGGGAAAAACATGTTATGTCAAAAGCTTGTAAATTCTATATGCAAGTCTTCACTAATTTTGACAAGGTATGAAAATGACCTGATTGCCTGTTTTCTTGGAGAAGTTTCTTATGACTTAGTCACAAACACCTAGGAACAAATGTATGTCTGGTCTTTATTACTATAAATCTAATCATTGGTTCCTTGGGGTTTCTCTCTGATGCTGCTGCTCCTCGGAAAACTGCAGTCACACAAACTCATCCGGGAAACATTCTGAGGCCTCCGTCTTGACCGTTGCTGATCTAGCAGACCTGTTTACCAAAGAAACGGAGGAGCTTGAATGAACTACATTTGACTGAATCAGCAGATTTTAGTGTGATGATGAATTTTCATGGCTGTAGAGCAAATCATTAAGTGGGGAAAAAAATCCAGTAGATGTCCGTAAATGCTGTTCACAGTTGAATGAATTTGTTTCTTTTTGCTTGGCTGAACACTGGCCTGGTACTTTTGAGTCCTTTTCAATATACTGGTTCAAGGATCTGTAAAGACTTAGATTTATTTTACATTCCTAATAAAATTTTTATTTTTGTCCCAAAGAGCATCTATATCTGATAAAGCTAGGAAATTTAAAGAGGTAATGTGTATGTTCCTTTTGATAATATTAGTGGTAAAAAGAGTTGGCATATGAGGAAAAGGAAACTAAGTCTAGTTTTATATGACATGTTATATTCCACCAACATTTTTGCAAGAGCCTTCAGTATTTCTACCACATGATTGACCAATATCTTGTTAGTGACATTTTAAGGAAATGATGAATTATAACAACTCCTAGTTATTTGAGTATGTTTAGACTATTACTCCATGCCTAGCTACTTTACAGTACTATAACTCCTATCAATAAGTTAAGAGTAGACAATTATTCATTTTCCTTGCATCTTACTACCAAAAACCAAATGCTGAAAGTCTTTCATATTTCTATTATATGTTGATATGAGTATAGACAGTTAACTCTAACATTTTTAAATGTATTAATATTTACCTTGAAATTACCTAACAGCTTTCTGTACTCTTAATTTTTCTTACATTTTTATATGTCTTAAGATTGAAATATATATAAATATGGTCATTTTGTGGTTTTCATTTGTATTATAACATGAAAATGTTACAAGATTTTTTCTATCATTATTCTACTAAGGTGTTGGATTTTTTTTCCTTTACCATGTTCTTCTGTAACTAGATGATTTAGCCACTGATATCTGCACTTATGGTAAAGTTTGTTATTTTGTTTGTCATTCTTCCTTTCCAGACTAGTATTTGGTTGAATGCTTTTGAATAAGAGAATGCCTTGTTCATGTCAGCAAATAATTCCAAGTGGTAAAAATCAGGTGTTTCTTCTGTGAAGAATTAATGGACTTTGAAATCACTAAATAACAGTTAGCTTGTTGTGTCCTAGCCATGTGATGTACTGTAAATGTTCCTATTTTATTTTGTTTTCATTGAGCCCTCAGAATTTTAAGTGACCCTCAGGACTCATTAGCTAGCTCCTACTTGCTACCCAGAAACTGTAATAGAATTATCCCCTGGATCTCATTCTTCCAAGAGGCTTTTTTGGTGCTTAGATAAGGTGCATTTTCTTACCCAAGGTTTATAGGATGTCGTAATTCTACTGAAGAAAACACACACGCTTTTTTGGTGCTTATTCTTCAGTTGAAGGGAGATACGCATTGATTCTTTTATATGAAATTAAACAAAGTTATTACGTTTGTAGCTCTTTACATATTCTAAAGAGCTTTACTATACATTTGTGTGTTTAATTTGCCTGGCAGTCCAATGAAGGCGATATATCATTCCTGTGTTAAACATAGACAGCTGAGGTTCAGAAGTATTAACTTGCTATGACTAGCAAATAAGCACTGGAGCCCAGGCTTCCTGACTCCAGATCTCATGTTCTTCCATAAATCACATGCTGAGATTCAGAAGACCCATGATTTTAATTTAATAATTAGACTAAGTATTTCTTTGTTTGTGTCCTGGTATTCCTTTTTGTGTATGTTTTAGGGAAAACAATTTGGTTTGCTTCAGTTTTGTAAAGTATATATATTCATATATATATTATATAATAAATGTTATATAATATATGTATACATATATATGTAAGTATATATGTATATATGCATATATATACTTATCTGTAAAAAAGGAAAACTGCTCTTATTTATTTCTATAAGTTATCTTTATAAATATTTTAGTGGAAATTGAAATCATGGGATTATTTAATTTCTGAGCCATAAAACATACAAACTTTTCTTTTGTTTTTCAACAAAAGATGTCAAAGTTGCTAATACTACAGAATCTTATATTTTATGTATATCTATTATTCAACAAATTATGACAGTTCTTCCAGTTGTTCAAAACAAATAGAGACTGAATCCCCACATCTTCCTGTCTGCAAATAAAAGAACTTTTATATTTCTTTGCTCTATCGTTTTATATTCTCTGAAATTTCACTCTGCTTATAAATAGTTGTTCTTAATGAATATACTAATGAATCAGTGAGAAAAAAATGAGAGCGTCAATCCTTAGAATAGCCCTAATCTTTGGAACTTCAATATGTTTAGACTTGGGAAATCATTGCCTGTTAAATTACTCCAGATGAGTTTTCCAAAACTGAATGACTTATTTTTATAAGTACACTACAATGTAAACTATATAAACCCAATTATATAGCCTTTTACTGCAAATGCAGAAAATTTACTATGTTTATTATAGATTGGACTTACCATGTATGATCGCAGCAGAATGAACCATGTACTTAGTTTTAGAAACTAATCCTTATCAAAACACTTGCATATCTATAAATTACAAATCTTAAAACAATTACTAATACTTTACAAATCATAGTAGTTGGTTACAGGCCTAGCAGTTAAGATGCTGCTGTCCGATATTGGAGTGCTTTGTTCCATGCTCTGGCTGAATCCAGTTTCCTGCTAATAGCGGCCCTGGGAGGCAGCAGTGATGGCTCATGTAATTTTTTGTCCCTGCCACCCATATAGGAGACCTGGATTGAGATCTCTGCTCCAGCTTTGGGCCCAGCCACAGCTATTGGAGGTATTTGAGTAGCGAACTAGCAGGTTCTTTCTGTCTCTATCTCCCTTTCTCTCTCTCTCTCTCATACTTTGTCTCTTAAATAGATAAAAATTTAAAAAGAAACTGTAGTTGGTTCCAAAAACAAATGCTTATTGACATTGAGTTTAGCAGTACAAGATTAACAAGCTAACCTTTCAAGAGGAGCAGGAAGAATAACTCTGATTAAGTATCCCTTCCAAGATTTAATGTGCTCAAATTCTATAAGTTTATTTAACTTCAGGATATGAGCCACTTGCAAGCCTGATATTAGCAGGGGTGGGGAACGTCCAGCCCATAGGTTGTACAGGGCCCTCGAAATCATTTGGTCTGGCTCTGCCAAGGCAACTGTGGGCAGGTCTTGAAATTCATTAAATCTATAGCAGGCTGATTTTTAAGTTGATAATTGTGTGGCTCACAAATGATAAACTGGCCCACAAATAACCAAATGGTCATTGCCCCTCACCCCCACATTAGAGGAACACTATGTGAATGTGATAACCTTAGAGGGAACTGAAGTCTCACAATAGGTATGTGGTGTTGCCTCTGAGATATAGAAGGGATAGTGTCACATACAGAAAATAGCACAAGAACTTGGCAATAACCAAACTTGCCAACTCCAGTCTCTACTGCCTTCAGATAGCCTGTCAGGAGCACGTCTTAACTCATCTGTGGATAACAAGGGCCCCATATCATCATTCAGACCTTATTCTATTGTGTACTATAGTGACCCTCAAGATTAATTCTGTTTGATGAAACTGACATTGTCATATGAAAACTAAATTCTTTGTGTTGCAGCTTATGCTTTTCCTGATGAATAAAATCAAATAGCCTGTCTTACCTTTTACTGGTCCTTGGTGCACATGACTACTCTTAGTTATGCTCAGTAACTGTCTCTGCCTCAGCAGCCTTTTCTTAATGGTCTTCCTCTCCATCCCCTTTGTTCCTACCTGCTTTTCTTTTCAACTTTTATTTAATAAATATAAATTTCCAAAGTACAGCTTATGGATTATAGCAGCTTTTCCCCCCATAACCTCCCTCCCACCCACAACCATCCCATCTCCCATCGCTCTCCCATCCCATTCTTCATCAATATTCATTTTCAATTATCTTTATATACAGAAGATCAACGTGGTATATACTAAGTAAAGATTTCAACAGACTGCACCCACAAAGACACACAAAGTATAGAGTACTGTTTGAGTAGTAGTTTTACCGTTAATTCACATAGTACAACACGTTAATGACAGAGATCCTACTTGGGGAGTAGGTGCACAGTGACTCCTGTTGTTGATTTAACAATTGATGCTCTTATTTATGATGTCAGTAATCACCCGAGGCTCTTGTCATGAGCTGCCAAGGCTATGGAAGCCTCTTGAGTTCACCAACTCCGATCTTATTTAGACAACGCCATAGTCAAAGTAGAAATTCTTTCTTCCCTTCAGAGAAGATACTGCCTTCTTTGATGGCCTATTCTTTCCGCTGGGATCTCACTCACAGAGATCTTTCATTTAGGTTTTTGTTTTGTTTTGTTTTTTGTTTTTTTTTGCCAGAGTGTCTTGGCTTTCCATGCCTAAAATACTCTCATGGGCTCTTCAGCCAGATCCAAATGTGTTGGCTGATTCTGAGACCAGAGTGCTGTTTGGGACATCTGCCATTCTATGAGTCTGCTGTGTATCCTGCTTCCCATGTTGATTGTTCTCTCCTTTTTAATTCTATCAGTTAGTATTAGCAGACACTAGTCTTGTTTATGTGCCCCTTTGACACTTAGTCCTGTCATTATGATCAATTGTGAACTGAAATTGATCACTTTGACTAGTGAGATGGCATTGGTAGATGCCACCTTGATGGGATTGAATTGGAATCTCCTGGCACATCTCTAAATCTACCATTAGGGGTAAGTCCAAGTGATCATGTGAAGTGCTCAGTTGTCACCAATCTGGGAGAACATATGATATTTGTCCCTTTGGGACTGGCTTAATTCACTCAGCATGATGTTTTCCGGATTCCTCGATTTTGTTGCAAATGACCGGATTTCTTTTTTTTTTTTTTTTTTTTACTGCTTTCATTTTTTTTAAAGATATATTTATTTATTTGAAAGAGTTAGAAACAGTGCTATCTTCCATCTGCTGGTTCACTCTACAAATGGTCACAAAGGTCAAGACCAGACCAAGGGCCGGCACCACAGCTCAATAGGCTAACCCTCAGCCTGTGCCTCTGGCACACCAGGTTCCAGTCCTGGTCTGGGCACCGGATTCTGTTCCGGTTGCTCCTCTTCCAGTACAGCTCTCTGCTGTGGCCCGGGAGTGCAGTGGTGGTTGGCCCAAGTCCTTGGGTCCTGTACCCGCCTGGGAGACCAGGAAAAGCACCTGGCTCCTGGCTTTGGATCAGCGTGGTGCGCCGGCTGTAGCAGCCACTGCGGGGTGAACCAATGGAAGGAAGACCTTTCTCTCTGTCTCTCTCACTGTCCACTCTGCCTGTCAAAAACAAAAACAAAAAAACAAAAAAACAGACCAAGTTGAAGCCAGGAGCAAGGAGTTCTGTCTGGGTCCCCCACATGGGTATAGAACCTCCCCAAGCACCTGGACCATATTCTGGTGCTCTCCCAGGCTTCCAGCAGGGAGCTGGATGGGAAGTGGAGCAGCCAGGACCCAAACCAGTGGTAGTGGCCTAACCTGCTAAACCACAATGCCAGCCCTTCTATCCTATTTTTTTATAAAGCTTTTATTTAAAGAATATAAATTTCCAAAGTACAGCTTATGGATTACAATGGCTTCCACCCCCCATAACTTCCCTTCCACTCACAACCCTCCCCTTTCCCGCTCCCTCTCCCCTTGCATTCACATCAAGATTCCTTTTCAATTCTCTTTATATACAGAAGATCAGTTTAGTACATATTACGTAAAGATTTCAACAGTTTGCCCTCACATAGGGACACAAAGTGAAAAATACTGTTGGAGTACTAGTTATAGTATTAATTCACAATGTACAGCACATTAAGGACAGAGATCCTACATGATTTTTTTAAAAAAAATTGATTAATTTTCAATGCAATTTCCAATTTAACACCAAGTTTTTTTAATCATTTTCAATTATCTTTATATACAGAAGATTGATTCTGTATATACTAAGTAAAGATTTCATCAGTTTGCACCCACACAGAAACACAAAATGTAAAAATACTGTTTCAGTACTAGTTATACCATTACTTCACATTGGACAACACATTAAGGATAGATCCCTCATGAGATGTAAGTACACAGTGACTCCTGTTGTTGACTTAACAATTTGGCACTCTTGTTAATGGCGTCAGTAATCTCCCTAGGTTCTAGTCATGAAATGTGGGATCTTTACAGATTTGTATGCCAGCACAATCCTAATCATTGAACCTTCTCGTTCCACAAGGAACAAATAATTGCACCCAAATCTCTTAGAAACCTAGTTTGTCTTCAGTGTATTATGTATTTGAAATTACCTATGTTCATTTTCTTTCAAAACCATTTACTTTACATTTAGCACATCATATCTTTTATTATGTTCTCAGAACTGTAAACCTCTTCTGTTCTAATAGCTATATACAGTTATTTTTCCAGACTGCACTGAAGTTTCCATTGAGTAAGAAAGAACATCATTGCTTGTTGATAATGTTGAATGTATTTTCCTTTCGACCAGCAGAGTCTAGTTTTTATTAATATTTGAGAAGCTGAGAAGGTGTTCCCATATGATTCTCAGAACGATTCAAGGCCTGAAAAGGATCCCATTCCCATAGACCAGCAGTTTCTAAGTGTGGGATTCAGGATCCCTGAGAGTTCTCAAGACCCCAGGGATTCTGAAAGACCCTAAGTTAGTTTTCATATGTCAATGAAAACAGTATGTGCAACACATTTATCATAGAAGCAGGCATATGAGAGTCTGGTTGCCTCTGTTAAGGAACATCACAAAGATTTGCAAAATCAGAAAACAATGCAGTTGTTTTTACTGTTTTTGGTTTATTTTGGAAAAGTTATTTTAAGGGCAGTGCTGTGGCATAGCGAGTAAAACCACCGCCTGCAGTGCTGGCGTCCCAAATGAGTGCCAGTTTGAGACCCGGCTGCTCCACTTCTGATCCAGCTCTCTGCTATGGCCTGGGAAAGCAGTAGAAGATGGCCCTAGTCCCTAGGCCCACCATGTGGGAGACCCAGAAGAAGCTCCTGGCTCCTTGCTTCAGATTGGCGCAGCTCTGGCCGTTGCGGCCAATTTGGTAGTGAACCAGCAGATGGAAGACCTCTCTCTCTCTCTCTCTTTCTCTCTCTCTGCCTCTCCTTCTCTGAGTAACTTTGACTTTCAAATAAATAAATCTTTTTTTGTTTTAAAAGTTATTTTTAACTAAAATGTATATGTTAATAAGTACTAGGGCCGGCGCTTCAGCTCACTAGGCTAATCCTCCACCTGCGGTGCCGGCACCCTGGGTTCTAGTCCCGGTCAGGGCGCCGGATTCTATGCCAGTTGCTCCTCTTCCAGTCCAGCTCTCTGCTGTGGCCCGGGAAGGCAGTGGAGGATGGCCCAAGTGCTTGGGCCCTGCACCCGCATGGGAGACCAGGAGGAAGCACCTGGCTCCTGGCTTTGGACAGCGCCGCACCAGCCACGGCAGCCATTTGAGGGGTGAACCAACGGAAAAAGGAAGACCTTTTTCTCTGTCTCTCTCACTGTCTAACTCTGCCTGTCCAAATATATATATATATATATATATATATATATATTAGGTTTATTATTTTAATGTTTTTATTTTTGTATTGGTCAGTTTTAATTTCTAATATGGTAAATAGTTGTGGGTATAAACCATAAACCATTCAAATAAAAGCTCTTCTTGAGAGTCATCAGTGATTTTAAGACATTTAAAGAATTCCTGAGCCTCAAAAGTTTGAGAACCACGGTGAGTATGTGCTCTAAATTACCTTCAGTGTTTCCTCACCAATGGCAAGGCAAGGAATCCTCATAAATTTTCCTAGCTGAGCTTGTATCAAGTTGCTGTATTCACATTTGTATTGATTATAGTCAAAGCTCTGTTGTAAGAAAGCACACACAAGAGCAACAGTCCTAGCAAGTTTGGTGAACTTTTTAAAGATGTATTTATTTATTTGCAAGGCAGAGCAACAGTGAGAGAAGGTGAAACAGAACTTCCATCCACTGCTTCATCCCCCCCGGTGGATTGAACAGCCAGCACTGGGCCTGGCCTGAACCAGAAGCCAGGAACTCCATCCTGGTATCCCACAGGGGTGGGAAGGGTCCAAGCACTTGGGTCATCTGCTGCCTTCCCAGGTGCATTAGCTGGAGTGGGAAGTGGAGAAGCAAGCAGCAGCTTAACTCTGTGCCACAATGCCAGGCCCTGGTGAACTTTGTATAACAAGGAATTTTATTTAACTTTTGCACATTACACTTTGTTTGAAAAATACAAGGTTGCCTATAACAACTTTTTAAACTAAACTCTGTCTCCATGTGAATATCAAATAAACACAATGATGTTCTGTGTATGCTCTGTGACCACAGATAATTACCATTTGTAATGGTCAATTTTATGCATCAACTGGACTATGTTGTAGTCTCTAGGCACTAATCACTGTGTTGCTAAGAAATGTTTCGTAGATGTGATTACCTTGGTGTGCTTGATTCAGTCATTTAAGGGCCTCAAGAGTGGAAGTAGAACTTCCCAGAAGTAATTCTACCCCTAGACAGTAGCCTCCACTCGTGTCTCTGAGTTCTAGCCAGCCCTGCCTGACTGCATCACCTCCACATATCAGACCTGCCTAGCCAGCCCCCACCATGGCATAGCTGTATCTTTGCAATAAATCCTTTAATGTTTATCATCTACTGGTTTTTTTTGTCTGGTTGAGCCTTGACAAGTATACCACTCTGGGGGCAAATGCCTAAAAGCACAAGACCAGTTGCCCGAACTGCAGGAGTTTTAATTAACAAATGAGTGATACTGTCCATGCTGTCACTTGTAAATACTATTATAATGTTTCCTAGGAAACATACCCCAACATGTTTAGACATGACCTCAACATGTAAAGAATAAAGGCTGTGCAGAATATAAGATAGCTCTCATAGGAGTATCACTGGTGGCTAGTTTCCTCCAGGGTGTGTGGGTGTTTGGCCAAGCAGTTAAACCACTGGTTAAGGAAGCCTGTGTGTCCCGCATCAGAGGGGCAATGCTTGATGTCCAGCTCCAGTGCCCAGTTCAGTCTTCCTGCCGATGCAGACCCTGAGGCCGTGGTGATGGCTCAATTAGTTGGATTCTTGTCACCCATGAGGGAAACCTAGATTCAGATCCCAGTTTTTGGCCCAGCCCAGTTTGGACTATTGCAGGCGTTTGATGAGTAAAACAGAAAATGAGATTTATTCATTCTCTCTCTCTCTCTCTCTCTTTCTCTCACACACACACATTTTTTTTAAAAAAAAAAAAAAAGGCAAAACAAGGACTATGGGAGGAGATCCACTGAAGCATAAAAAGAAAAATAGAAAATGTTTGAACTTACATTACATGGAGAATTATTTAACAGAGAAATTAAGCTACCCCTTAATGCACAGGACAACACAAACACCCTGATTCTGATCTACTTTTCAGATAGTCCCACATTCCCTGAGTTGATGGAGGTGGGCACTACTTGCCAGAATAGTGTGGGTCATGGTGGTTTTATTTATTGAATACACATTGCAGATTATGCAGTCTAGCTTCAAGTCAACTCACCCCCTCAGTGTGAACAAGAGGCACAGAACAGTTCCTATAGCGAATCCTTGAGTTAAAGGGAACAGGAATAATGTAAGTACCAGGAAACAAGAAGGAAAAAAAGCACAGCTGATACTGCTGTGAGCTCCTTCAGCCACATTCCTTGAGGAAACCAGTGAAGATCAGATCTCTCACGGTCAGCCAACAGAAATTCTGGATTATGAGGATCTGGAATACAGACTTACATTCATTATCACTGAAAAACTACACCCACATCATGTTTCCATCAGGTATATCTTTCCACTATGATGTACTGAAAAGGGAATTGTGAAATGAACTGAACTTATACTCAAGTCTTCCTACTGTCATTTGATGAAGTACTGATCTTTAAAAAAAATCATGGAATATAGTCAATAACCTAATGGTTTAAAGACTGAAAATTCTGAGTATTTTAATAACAGTAAAAAGATTTTTTGTCGCTTTAGTAAGTAAAACCATCCATGTTGTTTTATTCTCACTTTATCTATGCTTTAAGATATATGTTTTAAGTTATTTAAATTTATGCATTTGATGTACATTAGTACAAACATTTTTACTGATGAACTATGTAATGAGTAAGTGTAGTGATCACTGGAGGTAAGTCATTGCTGCGCCTGCAGATGTGAAATGCTATCATTCCAGCTATGCTTTCATCACTCGAAACATCAGTTAGACTCCTGAAATTGCTGTCAAACCAGTTTAGAAATCATGCAGCTTCATAGCCTCTCATTTTTTCTTTAGTCAAAAAGTATATTTTCTATTTTAGTTACAACACTGCTTATCAGGCTTTACTCTGTATTGTGTATTTCCCGAAATATTTTATATTTTAATTAACCTTATAGTTTGCAATTATGTGCCAAGAAATTTGCAGGGGAAATAGTCATAAGTTATATTAAATGTTTTTTCTCTGTCTCAAATTTCTTTAAAGTCAAAGTAGGAGAACCTAATTTATGCTTAATAATAGATGGGTTTATTCTCTCATCTAGTTTCTAATACACTTTTGGAGGTAAACCCATTAACCCAAGGAAAAAAGCCAACAATAAATATCCAATTTTCAGAAATTTTATTCCCTGATAAAATTAATATTGTCAACAAATGTCTGGACTCAGTCTTGTACCTTTGAATATTGTCATTTTTTTCACTCCATACTGTAAGGGTACTTCAAAGAGTTAGTAAAAACTTGGTATTAAAGGACAAATTTACTTTCATTCAATATATTTTTGAAATTAATGTAATTTTTTATAATATGCATATCCACAAACCTTATTTTTATTTAATTTTAATTTTATTTTAAAGGCAGTGAGACCTTCCATCCTTTGGTTCACTCTTCAAATGCTTACAGCAACTGGAGCTGGGTCAGGCCAAAGGAACTTAATCCATGTCTCCCACGTGGGTGGCAGGGACCCAAGTACTTCAGCCATCATCTGCTGCCACCTAGCGTGTACATTAGCCTGAACTGGTTCCGGAGCAGAAGAACTGAGATTCCAGCTGGGTGCTCAGACATGAGACGTGGGAGCCTCAAGCAGCAAATTTGTTGTGCTACATACCCACCCCATACACTTTGAGGTACACTCAAGTCTGTCTAAAAGAATGTGGTAAAGACTTGCATCATTATATGGAGATGTAAGTGGTAATGAGTTCCTCACTTTTTCTGATGAACACAGGAGAAGGAGGTACTTTGACTTCAGACACAATTTTGGTTATCCACAAAAAAAATATTTTTGAATACAGAATGAATTAACAAAAGAAATAGTGACTGGCAATCCCATATCAGAGGACTATTCCAAGTCTCAGCTACTACACCTCCAATTCAGTTTCCTGCTAATATGCCTGGAAGGCAATGCAGTATGGCCCAGGGGCTTCAGCCTCTGTCACTCATGTGGGAGACCCAAATGGGTTCTTGGCTCCTGGTTTCAGCCTAGCTCTGACTTGGCTCTAGTTGCCATTTGGAAAGTGAACCAGCTGCTGTCTGTTGCTCTGCCTTTAAAATAAATACAATAAATTTTTTTTAAAAAAGGAATAGTGAAATTTTTGAAAGACTAAGAAAGGCTGAGTGTGGCTGGTGTTTTGGCATAGAGGGATAAGCTGCCACCTGCAGCACCAGCATCCGTGGACATGGGCACCAGTGTCTATCCCAGCTGCTCCATCTCCAATCCAGCTCCCTGCTAACGGCATGGGGAAAGCAGCAGAAGATGACTGAAGTATTTGGGCCCTCACCACCAACATGGGATACCTGGCTGAAGCACCTGAATCCTGACGTTGGCCTGGATAACCCTAGCAGTTGTGGCCATTGGGGAGTGTGTGTGTGTGTGTGTGTGTGTGTCCCTCTCTGTAGCTCATTCAAATAAATAATTTTTTGTAAAAAAGTATTTTTAAGTATACTTAAACTTCAAGATGCTCTTATATAGAGACACAGAGAATACCTGGGAACTACGGACTCCTGGAAAGGCCTCAAAATTTTTGTCAAGCATTATTTGTTAGAGTTTATGTTCAGAATTGATGTTTAAAGACTCCAACATCAGGAAAAGTCCAAAATACAGACTTGGTATTGTCGGTAAAATATGAAAGGTTTGGAAAGTGGTTTATGCAATACAAAAAGAGTAGTAGTAAGGGAAGGTAAACTGCCAAGATTGATCTGGGAGGAGGATTAAGAAGGCAGAGTAGGGAGGGAGCTTGCTGCTCTAGTCTAGGAGAAGATAGTCTTTAAAATGTGGAAAGAGTGCAGTCTCAGGGAAGAATTAGGGAGAGAAAAGCACAGGAAACTCTACCCAAATTGGAGGGACACAGTGGACCCAAGTGGAGGGTGAGGACATACAATACTCAGAGCCCCAGCAGCTGAGAACCTCCACACCAGCGTTGCAGAGTGAGGAGAGAACAGACTGCAGCAGCCTAGGCCACTGGCAAAAAAGCTGCAGGAAGAGACTAGAGTGAATCTGGCATGGAGCACCGTGGGGGATAGTGTACTTGCCAAACCAGAAGAGAAAAAGCAAAGGGGGGGGGGCACATTTTCTCTCCCCAATCACCCTGCAACTGTGTCCTGTCACAGGCTGATAGAGAGCAGGAGCCATTTTGGACATACATAACAGCTGTGCCAGCTCATGTCCATGCCCAGCAACCAGCCAAGTGGAAATTCTTGTGTCAGGGGAGAGCAGACAGGGGACTGGGTGCTTGTGACTGTGGGAGGGTTGTGTGCCAGGACTGTGAACACACTGAGGCTTCGTGGGAGGACTCGGTGTGGCTGGGACTTTGAGGAGTCACTGTGGGAGGCTCCACACATTCAGGGTTCCCTGATTCCCTGGCAAGGGGCATTCTAGCCAATCGAATCCAACAACGTATCAGATCATTCACCCTGACCAAGTGGGATTTATCCCTGGTATGTTGGGATGGTTCAACATTCACAAATCAGTGTGCTACATCACATTAACAAACTGAAGAACAAAAAATATATGATTATCTCAATAGATACAGAGAAAACATTTGATAAAATACAACACGTTTTCATGATGAAAAATCTAAGGAAATTGGGTATAGAAGGAACATTGCTCAACAAAATGAAGGTAATTTATGACAAACCCACAGTCAGCATCCTACTGAATGGAGAAAAGTTGGAAGCATTCCCACTGAGATCCAGAACCAGACAAGAATGCTCACTCTTACCACTGCTACTCAATATAGTCCCAGAATTTTTAGCCAGACCCACTAGGCAAGAAAAAAAATCAAAGGGATACAGATTGGAAAGCAGGAAATCAAACTACCCCTATTTGCAGATGCCATGATTCTATATATACATAGGAACCAAAAGACTCCACTGAGACTACTGGAACTCATAGAAGAGTTTAATAAAGTGGCAGGATATAAATTAATTCACAAAAATCAATAGCCTTTGTATACACAGACAATGACAGAGATTGTGGGTTAAAAAGGTTTTCATAGCCTCGGCAGCTCATGTCAAGAACCTCAGGTGATCACTGACATCACACATAAGAGTGTTAATGGCTAAATTAACAACAGGAGTCACTGTGCACTTACTTCCCATGCATGACTTCTGCCTTTAATGAGTTGCATTATGAGAATTAACTATAAAACTTGTTCTCAAACAGTTGTGTATATGTGTGTGTACATTTTTGAAATCTTTACTTAGTATAGACGTGGTCTTCCGATTATAAAAGTAATTGAAAATGAATCTTAATGGAGCATGGGACTAGGAATGGGAGAGGGAGAAGGTGGGGTGGAAGTGGAAGTAGGAGGGCGGGTATGGTGGAAAGAATCACTATATTCCTAAAGTTGTACTTAATGAAAATTGTACTCATTAAATAAAAGGTTTCTTTGGGGGAAAAAAAAAAAAGATTGATCTGGGGAGAACAGTATGGCTCTTTCCAAAAGGGGAAAAAAGAGGCTCTTAGGCCTTCGCCGTGGCTCTCTTGGCTAATCCTCCACCTGCGGCGCTGGCACCCCAGGTTCTAGTCCCAGTTGGGGCACTGGATTCTGTCCCGGGTGCTGCTCTTCCAGTCCAGCTCTCTGCTGTGGCCCGGGAGTGCAGTGTAGGATGGCCCAAGTGCTTGGGCCCTGCACCCGCATGGGAGACCAGGAGGAAGTACCTTGCTCCTAGCTTCGGATCAGCACAGCACACCAGCTGCAGCGTGCCAGCCATAGCAGCCATTTGGGGGGTGAACCAACAGAAGGAAGACCTTTCTCTCTGTCTCTCTCTCACTGTCTAACTCTGTCCAAAAAAAAAAAAAAAAAAGGCTCTTATAAGCCTATAGTATAATAACGATGATATTTCTCATTTTAGATCTGTTTCCTTTGTCTCAAAATGCATGCTAAATTTAACTGAAAAGTAACAGAGGGAGAAGATGTACAATTTGGAACAAACTCAAGCTGACTTGCCCCAAATGGTAGAGTTAGAAACGTGCCTTGGATTCCAATTCAATCCCATCAAGGTGGCATGTATCAATGCCATCTCACTTGTCCAAGTGATCAATTTCAGTTCATAACAGATCTAATGATAAGACTAAGTCAAAGGGGTCACATAAACAAGACTAGTGTCTGCAAATACTAACTGATAGAATTAAAAAGGAGAGAACAATCAACACGGGACGCAGGATACACAGCAGACTCATAGAATGGCAGATGTCCCAAATAGCACTCTGGTCTCAGAATCAGCCCTTAAGTCTTTCTGATCTGGCTGAAGAGCCCATGAGAGTATTTTAGGCATGGAAAGCCAAGACACTCTGGCAAAAAAAAAAAAAAAGAAAGATCTCTGTGAGTGAGATCTCAGTGAAAAGAACAGGCCATCAGAAAGAATGGACCATCAAAGGAGGTACCTTTCTCTGAAGGGAGGAGAGAATTTCCACTTTTGACTATGACCTTGTCTAAAAAAGAGTAGAATTGGCAAACTCAAAAGGCTTCCATAACCTTGGCAACTCATGACAAGAGCCTAGGGTGATTACTGATGCCATAAACAAGAGGGTCAATTTGTTAAGTCAAAAACAGAGTCACTGTGCACTTACTCCTCATGTAGGATCTCTGTCCTTAATGTGTTGTTCAATGTGAATTAATGCTATAACTAGTACTCAAATAGTATTTTACACTTTATGTTCTGTGTGGGTGTAAACTGTTGAAATCTTTACTTAGTATATACTAAATTGATCTTCTGTATATAAAGATAATTAAAAATGAATCTTGATGTGAATGGAATGGGAGAGGGAGCGGGAGATGGGAGGGTTGCGGGCAGGAGGGAAGTTATGGGGGGGGAATGCCACTGTAATCCATAAATTGTACTTTGGAAATTTATATTTATTTAATAAAAGTTTAAAACATGCATGCTAATAATAATAAATACAGAAATGAGGAGCTGCTCTTTCCTAATTGTTAGTAAAAAGAAAATGCAGTTATTTATTTTAATAAAAGTAAAGAAGCCAATGAATTCAGAATAAAAGACAATGCCTTTCTTATGTTGGGTGTTCAGTAAATAGTTGTTAAGCTGGACTTGTTTCAATAACTAATAAATATGGTTGACAACAAACAGAAGCCATTTGAGTTACTAAAATATTTACAGAAATCTTGTCCATCAAAGGGACCCAGCATAAACACTAAGAAATCGTTAAACATTTCACCTGTAACTATTATTCCCATGTGTTTTGTATTTAACCCTACAGGAAGTTTTAATAATATCAAATTGATATTCATCTTTTGAAGTCTATTAACTGTAAGAAGTATTGTTTGTTCTTATTCCTTGACTTTTATATCAGTTACTCATTATTATATATTGATCAACTTTATCTCCGATTTTTATTTAACATTGCCTACAACTGTTTTTTTTTTTTTTTTTGATGTCTCTGACTCTGGTTATCAGGAAAAATGATAGCTGTTCTCTGAACCCACAAAGCAGATCCATTAGCAGTGAATTCCAAATAGAAATGGACAGTGAATTGGTTCAGGAAGCCAACCTGCAGTATAAAAATAAGTAAATGAAATAAAATACAATGTCTCTCATACTAAACAAAATCAGGGGTTATTTACTCTTCAGTAAGAGGCAAATTCAACCTTGAAAATTGTTGATACTCGACAATAAAAAGATAGGCAACCCAGCTACAAATGAACAAGTGATTTGAATAATCATTTCTTCAAAGAAGATATACATGCGGACAATAAGCCCTTGAAAATAGGATCAAAAGCATTAGTCCCTGGAGATATAGCAGTGCAACTGCAATGTGAAAGGTTAGTGAGGAGACAAGATGAAAAGATAGAGCACAAAGGATTTTTAGGGCAGTGAAACTACTGTGTGTGAGAATAGCAGCAGTGGATACAAACCACACATTCGTCAAACCTAGAGCAGGCATGACACCAAGGGATGGGATATGTGGACACTCTACTTTCCACTCAAATTTGCAGTAAATCTTAAAATGCTCTATAAGATGAGGCTTATTTATTTTGTTTACATAAGATACCACTTGTATTTGGGTAAGGATATGGAAAACTGGAACCCTCATCTATTGCTGGAGAATATAAATGGTATGGCCACTTTGGAAGAGCCTTTATCCATTTCTTAAAAAGATAAGCATACACCTACCAGGTAGGCCATACCTATGTACACTTATTATTCTGTTAGGGCTGCACAACAAAATTGCCCAGACTGGATGACTTAAATAACAGAAATTTATCTTTTGCAGTTTTGGATGCTAGCAGTTGAAGATAAAGATACTAGCAGGTCTTATTTCTTCTGAGTCTTCTTTCCCTCCTTGTAGAAGGCTGTTTTCCCACTCTATCCTCACACGTTCTCTCTGTGACATGCACCCCTAGTGTCTCTAAATTCATCAGTCTTATTAGATAATGACCCCACCCTAACAGCCTCATTTTAATGTGAGCACCTTTTGAAAACCTTGTCTCTGAATATATTTACATTCTGAGATACCAGGGACTAGCATTCCATCCCGTGAATTTTGGAGAACTACAATTCAGCCCTCAACAATAGCCAAGACAAATGAAAACATATGTCCAAATATAAATATATGCACAAATGTTCATAGCATCATTTATAGCAGACAAAAGTGGAAACAACCCAAATGTTCATCAAATGACAAATGGATAAACAAAATGTGGTATACTGATAAAAAGAAATGAAGTACAATACAGGATATAGTATGGATAAATTTTTGAAACAGCATATGCTAAGTGAAAGAAACCATTAGAAATATTAGAAGCTTTATTCATATGAAATGTCCACAGAAGGCAAATCTTTAGATACAGAAAGTACATTAGTGGTTGCTTACATCTAGGGCAGATGCTAAGAGGATGGGCTTTCTTTATGGGGTGGTTAAAATTGTAGAGATATTTGCACAACTCTGTAACTTAAAAAAGATACCTTGAGCACTTTAAATGGCTAGACTTTATTGTGTGTAAATTATATCTCAACATATTTTAAAATATTTTTAATATAGCACAAAAGTTCTTTTTAAAATCACTTGGCATGCATAAGCTTTAGAAAAACATATTATAGATTAAATGAGACAGATGGTCTTCAAAATGTGAGGCACACATTGTAGAGAATATTGTACTCAGGGCCTGTGAATCTCATTGATACTGGCAGCTTCAGTTAAAATAGTGTAGCATCTAGAATTGCTGCCTGTAACACTCAAGTGAATAGCTTACCACTGAACTAGAATGACCAATATTTTTTAGACATGAAACAAAGCTGTTATCTTTAAAATCTCTCATTAGATAGAGCCTGAATATCTGAATATGGCACACTTGTTCTAATAAAGAATCAAATGATCTCACAACTGAAGCAGATTAAACATGAAACATGAAAGCTCAAAGCAGTGTGTTCTCCCTGTCAGGGGAAATACAACCCTCTAGTGCCAGTCTTTCTGTAGCAGTCTCACATTGAGTTGAACAGTTGAAATGTAAGTCTCAGTGAAAGGAATGGAACTTCATGTGACTGTGAAATGAATTGAGAACAATGGCATACATCAAGGATCTCAACCACTTTGGTTAGATAGTTATTTCTTCTAAGGAGTGTCCTGTGCATTATACGATATTGAGTAGCACACCTAGCCTCTACCTACTAGACACGAGTAGCACATCCCACCCCCAAGGTAGACAATCAAAAACATTTCCAGACATTCCCAGATATTTCATGGAGGACAAAATTGATAATCATTAGCATAAATTGAGGAAGAATGAAACATTTCCCTAATGATAATAGACTGTATACCAAGAGGAAAAATATATTTTTAATTTATACTTATTTAAGCTCTGTTGATTTGAAACATTCAGAATATTATGTAAAAAGCAGCTTCATTGATCATCACAAATTTAATTATTTGCAACATTTCCATATTTTGCTCTACAGTTGGAGCACAATGTTGACATACAAGCTTAGACCCACAGAAAGATGGAGTTGTCTGTATTACATTAAAAAACTGTTCTCAGAATCAGCCCTTAAGGCATTCGGGTCTGGCTCAAGAGCCCATGAGAATATTTTAGGCATGGGAAGCCAAGACACTCTGAAAAACAAAAAAAAAGAAGACCTAAGTGAAAGATCTCTGCGAGTGAGATCCCAGTGGAAAGAACGGGGCCATCAAAGAAGGAGGTACCTTTCTCTGAAGGGAGGAGAGAACTTCCACTTTGAATATGACCCTGTCGGAATAAGATCGAAGTCGGCGAACCCTAAAGGCTTCCATAGCCTCAGCAACTCATGACTAGAGCATAGGGAGATTACTGACGCCATAAACAAGAGTGTCAAATTGTTAAATCAACATCAGGAGTCACTGTGTACCTACGTCTCATGAGGGATCTGTCCTTAATGTGTTATCCAATGTGAAATAATGCTATTACTAGTACTGAAACAGTATTTTTACACTTTGTGTTTCTGTGTGGGTGCAAATTGATGAAATCTTTACATAGTATATATTGAATCGATCTTCTGTATATAAAAATAATTGCAAATGATTAAAAAATCTTGGTGTTAAACTGGAAATTGCATAGATAATTAATCAATTCTTTAAAAAAAATCATGTAGAATCTCTGTCCTTAATGTGCTGTACATTGTGAATTAATACTATAACTAGTACTCCAACAGTATTTTCATTTTGTGTCTCTATGTGAGGGCAAACTGTTGAAATCTTTACATAATATGTACTAAACTGATCTTCTGTGTATAAGGAGATTTGAAAATGAATCTTGATGTGAACAGAAGGGGAGAGTGAGCGGGAAAGGGGAGGGTAGCGGAAGGGAGGGAAGTTGTGTGTGGGGGGGAGCCATTGTAGTCCATAAGCTGTACTTTGGAAACTTATATTCTTTAAATAAAAGCTTTATAAAAAATTTAAAAAAAATTGTTCTTGAACAGTTACAAATGAAAAAAAATCAAAGGGATAAATGTGATATTATAATGAATTTTGCCCCATAGTTAAAGATTTGCTAAAATGGTAACTATGAAGTGATGGATGTGCTAATTAGTTTAATTGTGGTAATCATTTCAGAAAGTATACATACATCAAAGCATCACACTGTACATCTTATATACACAATTTTATATGTCAATTATGCCTCAGTACAGATTGGAGGAAAAAAGATTTTATTAACAGAGAGTTTGTGTATACCTTTGATGTCTTTATTTAAAGATACCTCAGTGTGACAAACTCACCTTATTCTTCCAGCCTACCAAGTAAAGGATGAAGAAACATGTGATCCAGTATGCTTCAAGGATTTTAAATGTGAATTTATTACATCCTTAACCATGATGTTGATGACATTTGCCCACAAATGTTGCTATCTCTTAATATAATATCACCTTGTGACATTAATTCTCCCACTGAAAAGTCCTCAACCTGCCCTAAGGAGATCATAAGTAAACCATGTGGTCTCATAGCTGTAGGAACAAGAAGCTTTCCCAAAAATGATCCACAGTGTTTGCACCCATGATATTGGTTAAAGATTCCATGAGAGGAATATAAGATCATGAGCAATAAAAGCTCCTAGCAATTTCATAATATAAAATGAATTTGTTAACTGGAATTTTTGTTCATTAATGGTGTGAGAATGAACCTACTGTTTTCTCTTAGAAAATGGCATACCATCTTTCTCTTGTTTGAGTCATAAACTCTGGAATAATCCTAATGCTTTTTTCTTCTCTCATCCTTCACATCACATCCTTCAGCCAGTCAAGCCAAACTTCTAAAGAAATCTGGACTTGAACCACTTTTCATCTTCTTCATAACCACCACCTAGTCCCTGATATAATCACTCTTAGCTGAATTGGTGTGATAGCCTTTTATATTTTTTCCCAAAGCCATCAGAATTATCCTTTTAAGATCTATGGCAGAAAACGTCACGCCTCTGGGCAAAATTCTCCCATGATTATTCAGCTCACTCAGGAGAAACCTAAGTCTTCAGAAGGCCAAAGGCCCTGCTTGACCCAGACCTCCACGTCTTCTCTGTACTCATCTTCTCCCACACTCCTGCTATGTCTTTCCATCCATCCCATGTTCTGTCTTCACAGTGCTTCTTGCTGCACCCAAATCTATCAAACATTGTGTCTCAGGGTCTTTGAAATGGACCCTTCGCCTGTAGCTTTCTTACTCTGGAAACAGTTACCTTGTTGCCTTCCTTCCTTTTGATCTGTGCTCCAGTGTCAGCTTATCAGAAGGAAATCTTCTCAAACATCCTACACAAAATTGTAACTTCCCTTTCCCTACAATATCCCCTTAGTGGTTTTCTTTTCTCTAAGTCCCTATCACATCTAACATGTGTTGATGTTACAAATTTTTTGTTTTTCCTCAGTATAAAATAGACTCCATGACAATTGTAAGTTTGTTAACTGCTGTAGGCCAGAGTAGGAACTCAGTAAATATTTTTGAAAGGACAATATTTACATGTAGTAAGGATTAGTGCTATTCTAAAGATTTTTGCAGAAATTATTAGTGCTGAAAAAACAATGTTAAATTTTTACAGTTTCTATGATCTTTCAAAAAGTGGAATGTCAGGGACATTTCAGATTTCTACAAATTCCAGTTATTGGGCTAGTTGCTGCTAATCTAAGCTTTGCTGTATAACCATGGTTTTAGCTTTTACTACTTACAAATGACCCTCTAATTTTAATATCTACCTCTTAATCTCTTTCCAACCACAAATCTTTGTTTCGAACTGTCTCTTCATTGTATGCAGTAGCAACTATGTTTGGGTAAGTCTATCCAAGATCTTGACTTGGTCAGACCTTATCATTAACAAGCAGGGCCTCCCTGAACAAACCATTTATTCTCTCAGCTTCCTCATGTGTAAAATAGAGAGTTGGGTCACATCAGCAGCTCTCTACAACCTATTGATATATTTTGATCACTTGAGAGAAAGGTTTCAAATGGAATGGGAATTAGGTCTAAACAAAGCCTGTATTTTCTATATTCTAGCCAGACCGTCCAAAGCTACATGTAAGTGAAAACATTTGTCACAAGTGGAAAAAACATCAATGGAGTATTAGGTCATCGGTAACCATTCTAGCTCTAAAATTCGATGACTCCTCTGTTCTGAACAGTCTTCATGTTCATTCTGCTTGCCTTCAGCTTTTCTTTTCTTTTCTCACTCTCCATCCAAGCCTCCAAGATCTTTATAAATCTCTTTATTCCTCATTCACTTCATAAATGCTCTTAATGTTTTATGTAAACTGTTACTTGAGCAGTCATAATTATTCAAATTCACAGCTTAACTCCCTCTCATCTCAATTTCTTCCTAAAACAGATTCCTTATAAAGTATAGCTCCAAGCATGCTCAGTGGTTTCTCTTTGCCTGTCAAGTATCAAGTTCAAGCTTTTCAGGCTAGAGTTGAAATTCCTTGATGATACAGTCCCAAACTATTGTTTCAACAAATTACCTTATATATTCACTATTTTTCATCTGCCTCTCCAACTACATTTTCACATTTGCATTCTCTGATCCTCTGGCATCCTTGGACTTGGCCCACTGAGGACTCTGAGCAGAAGGCCTGAAAGTTACAAGAAAGGGGTGAGGACATTTCTTCATCCATCTCCCTCCACAGAAGATTCACAAAGACCAGATGGTCTTCTGCCAAAGATCACACATAGCCCTGTGTCTGCAGCCCTTTCACGTTTCCTGTAGCTGCTCCTTCTTCTCTCCCCTTCAAGCCTTGGTAAATTTGTCCTAGCTCTTACTAGACTCAGAGTTCTCACTATCCCTTGAGGTTTCTGACCACTATGCCAAATCCTCTTTTAATAGCATATTTATTAAGGGTCAGTGCTATGACGCAGCAGGTTAAAGCCCCAGCCTGAGGTGCCAGCATCCTATTGTCCCAGGTGCTCTACTTCTGATCCAGCTCCCCACTAATGTGCCTGGGAAAGCAGCAGAGGATGGTTGAAGCCCTTCAGCCCCTGCACCCATGTGGGAGACTCCGAGGAAGCTCCTGGCTCCTGACTTTGGATCAGCGCAGCTCTGGCCATTGCAGCCATTTGGGGAGTGAACCAGAATATGGAGGACCTTTCTCTATGTCTCTACCTCTTTCTGTGACTCTTTCAAATAAATAAAATAGTGTATTTATTAAGCCTCTCTCATATTACCCAGTCCAAATTTCCTACAAATACCTTCAGATATGTCAACTTACCAGCTTATTCTCTTCCAGCTTATTATGTTTTTAACTATATTTGTAATTTAGCAGCTTTATTGGTCATTCTTAAAGGGCAAACTCTCAGTGGCATACTCTGCCTTTTGCTTTTATCTTTGTTAATTTCTTAAAATGGAATTAAAATATCATTACACCCATGACAAAATGAGATTTTCCCCAGTTATGCAAGTCCAATTCAACATTAAAAAAATTAATATAATTGATTACATCAACAGGCTAACGAAATGAAGTCACACAATAATAACAAAATGAAGTCATGCCAATAATTGCATACAAGCATTTGACAAAATCCATCTTCCTCAATTTGAAAAAGGATGTCTACAAAAAATACAATTATTATAATAAATATGAGAAAGTCAAATACTCCCACTAAAATCAGGAAGCAAGGACATCCTCTCTCACTACTCCTTTTCAACATCATTCTTGAAGTTGTAGCTAATGCAATAAGAAATGGAAATAAAATATACAGATTATAAAGGAAGATCATATATGTAGAAAATCTGAGACAATCAACAACAACAAGAACAAATTCGAGAATTAATAAGTGATTATTGCAGGGGTACAGGATACAAGGCTAATATATAAAATTCAATTACTTTCCTCTATACTATCAATGAACAAATGGAATACAAAACTGAAAATGCAATACAAATTACATGTCACCCAAAAGGAATATTTGTACCTACAAATGTAACAAGATATGTACAAGATCTATATGAGGAAGGCTACAAAACTCTGATGAAAGAACTACATAAAATCAAAGAACTACATATTCCATGTTTATACCTAGGAAGATTCAATTTTGTGAAGATGTCAGTTCATTCCAACATGATGTACAATCTCAGTACAATCCTAATTAAAATCCCTGAAAATTAATTTGTGGATATCAACAAACTGATTTAAAACTTTATATAGAGAGGCAGAAGACTCAAAATAGCCAACACAATACTAAATAGCTACTATCTATCTTTAAGGTTTACTTTAAAATTGCAGGAATCAAGACAGTTTGGTTTCAGTAAAAGAAAGGACAAGATCAATGGGATGGGATAGAGAGCCAAAAAATAGACAACATAAATATAATGAATGGGTCTTTGGCAAAGGAGCAAAGATGGTCTTTTCAAAGAATGGGGTTGGAACAACTGGACATCCACAGGTAAAAAAAAAAAATTATGCCCTTCACAGAAATTAGTTCAGAAAGTTTCACAGTCTTAAATGTAAAATGCAGAATTATAAATCTTCTAGGAGACAGCATGGGAAAAATTTTTGTGGCCCTAGTTTTGGCAATAGTTTTTAGATAAAATACCAAAGGCACAATTCATGAAAGAAAAAACTTATAAAATGCACTAAATTAAACTTTAAGTTTTTGCTCTGCAAAAGACATTCTTAGAAGAATGAAAAGACAAGACATGGAATGGGAGAAAATAGTTGCCAAGGACATGTCTGAAAAAGGATTATTATCCAAAATACATAAAGACCAGTTAAAACTCACTAATAAAAAAACAACTCGATGTTTAAATTGGCTCAAGACCTTAACAAATATCTGACCAAATGAAATATGAGTATACAGATGGCAAATAAGCACATCAAATAAGCATGTTCCTTATCATAGTCACTAGGAAAATGAAAATAACAAAATACTACTGTACATCTTTTAAAATGGCCCAAATTCAAAACATTGACAACACCAAATGGCGGTAAGGATGTGCAGCAACGTGACCTTCCAGTCACTGCTGGTGGGAATACAAAATGGTAAAGCTAGTTTTGAAGACAGTTTGATAGTTTCTTATGGAAGTAAACATACTCATTTCATATTATTCAGCAATCATGTTCCTTGACATTGACAAGGAGCTGAAAATTTATATCCACATATAAACCTTCATATGGATGTTGACAGCAGCTTTCTTCACACTTGCCAAAACTTGTAAGGTAACTAAGATGTCCTTTAGTAAGTGAATGTATGGGTAATCTGTGGTACATCCAGACAATAGAATATAATATTGTACTAAAAAGAAAAAAAACTATGAAGCCATGAATAAACATGGAATTTATATATTACATGATTTCAACTATATGATATTCTGAAAAAGGCAAAATTATGGTGATGATAAAATTACTCAATGTTTTACCAGGTATTTCAGGGGAAGTAGCTATACATAGATGGAGCAAAGAAGATCTGAGGGCAGGGGAACCACTCTTTATGATACTATAATGATGGACACATGCCATTATACATTTGTCAAAACCCATAGAATGTGCAACACCAAGGATGAGTTGTAACATATACTATGGGCTTTACGTGATAATAATGTGTTAATATAGGTTCACTGGTTATAACAAATGTTCAATCCAGTGTGGAAAGTTGATAATCGGGAGAAATTTCAGGAGAAACAGGGAGTGTACTTGAACTCTCTATACTTTCAATTCACTTTTGCAGTGTACCTAGAACTGCTCAAAATATAACTTCTATTAAAATTATGTATAATATATATTTACATACTTCAGAACCAAGCTCAAATACCTTTTCACTGTCTATAGCACTCTTAAATTCACTCCTGCCCCACCCTAGGCAAAATTTTTAAAAAAGCACCCCTTGTGCTTTTCCATGAAATTTGACTTTTGCCTTTGAGTTTCTGTACAGTGCTATGTGTTAATATTGTTGAGCTACATAGCTTCTTCCAGGAGATCATTTTTTTTTAAGATTTATTTATCTATTTGAAAGAGTACACAGAGAGAGAAGGAGAGTCAGAGATACAGGTCTTCCAACCGCTGGCTCACTCCCCAATTGGCCACAGTGGCTGGAGGTGGCCCCATTCAAAGCCAGGGGCCAGGAGGCAGCAGATGAAGGCTCAAGTGCTTGGTTTCCTGCCACTCACATGGGAGGACTTGATTGAGTTCCAGGCTCCTGGCTATGGCCTGGCCTAGCCAGAACAAGCAGATGGAATATCTCTGTGGGCTTCTCTGTCTCTCTGTTTACCTTTCAAATAAAAATAAATAGAAAATTTAAAAGAATGACATGATATACAAATAACAGCACTCAAAGTACTGCCTTGAGAAAAATCTCTATTGTCTAGTTATATCACAACATTAAACATAAAATAATCATGCAACCAATTGAAACACAAAAGTACTATTGGTAAGTACTAAGTATTAAGAATATATCTAATTTTTATAAAACATATATTATAAACAACATACTATCACCTAACACTGAACTAATCACCACATAACTCACTGATTCAAAAAATAATAATGTAACATATCTCTGATGACTTTTGTGGTTCAACAGTTTGGCAATGACTCTCATAAAGGGTTGTCTTATGCTAACTTAAGCCTCAATAGGTCCACTCTGTATTTAATGTTTGAAAAGGAATTGTTATTCTTCATGAATGCAAACATGGATTTTTTTTCTTTGTAACTTGGAGCTTTTCTGTTCTATTTTAGTCCCAACATTTAGAACAATTCTTGGCAAAGAGTAGGTTTCAACCCATTTGTGCTGAATGACTGACAGTATGTTTGTATAACATTTTATAACTTTGTTAAATTTTTATTAATAAAATGGAACATGTCTCATGAAATAAATATAGGAAGGATTATCATTTCAGAAGAATAAAGCGAACTATTACAGTTTGAGACTTCTAGCCTTATCCTAAAACTGACTAATAATTCATTGTGGATATTTCTGCTTATCTCCAAAATGATATTTCAAGAATTGAGCTCTGAGAATGCGTGTCTTAGAGTATATTTCTTTTTCATGTTGGAATGACTGATTGCAGAGGATGTATTTCCTTCTCCAGTTTCAGATCAATCTGGTAAGAAATGAGAGGAGTGAGATTCCTCTGATCTATAAATGTTAGGAATTCGTATTATGTTAGTCACCTTTAATTTCATAATGCATACCAAGTTTTCTTACTTCCACTGACCATCTTCCTGTGTTCTACCTTAACTCTAATAACCTTATCTTGGCCTAAATGAAAACTGATGAACTTGTCAAAACTCCCTAGTAAGAAATCGAATTCAGTAAAATTCAATTCAACTCTAAAACACATTGTTTGCATTTTTTTTTTTTTTTGTATTTAGAACCTAGGGATGGAGCTAGAGCAATTTGTATTGCACATTGGGTTCAAATCTAATCTGCCTGTTTTCAGTTGTGTAACCTTAAGCAAAATTATGGGCTTGATCTTCACTGTTGTAAAAATGGAAATGACAATGCTGCTAAGTTTTATGGGATGAACTCTGTACCCACAGAATTCATGCTGAAGTTCTAACTTCCAGTGCCTTAATCTGTATTTGCAGATAAGGCCTTTGAAGATGTAATTAAGGTATCATCAAGGCATATGAGTGGTCTTAATCCAATAGGAGACTTGAACACAGACAAGTGTAGAGGGAAGCAGCAGGTAGAAGGCAGGATCTGTATGCCAGGGAGACAAGCCTCAGAAGAAACCAACCGTTCTGACACCTTGAGTTCACATTGTAGCCTACAGGATTATGTTTCTGTTATTTAAGCCACCCAGTTTGTGATACTTTGACTTGAATGGCAGCTCCAGCAACTTAGTTACATGCCAATGTTTTTTGTCTTATTCTGTTTATTGAGTTGATGAGAGTATGTCCCGGCAAGCATCCGTATTTGATGAGTATAGCAAATAACCATGACTTGGTGGCTTCAAAACAACAGTAGCAGGGATCCAAGACGACTGAAGAGTGAGATGCTTCAATGTTCTCAGCCACAGAAAGATAAGAGAAAAATAAAAGGCCATGTTCCTAGGGAACTGACCGACAGAAATTTTCAGTGGAGAAGTGACATAATAGGACAGTGAGGAAAGAGCACAGACATGCTGATGTAGCCAGCCATGTGAGGCAACCAGCTACCAGTTAGGAAACACCATCTTTCCAAGTCAAGGTAGGAAGACTTTCAAATAAATAAATAAATCTTTTTAAAAAAAGACCATATATATATTTATGTATTTATAGCAAAAACTAATACACCTAAAGGACGAGATAGACTCCAAACAATAGTAGTGGGTGACTTCAACATCACACTCTCATCTGAACAGATAATTAGACAGAAAATAATGAAGATATTCACCACTTTAGTTCAATATAGTACTGGGAGTATTAGCAAGAGCAATTATGGAGGTGAAAGAAATTAAATAAACATAGAAAAACCAACAGCCTTTGTATAACACAGACAATGCCATGGCTGAGAAAGAATTTTTAAGATGAGTCCCATTCATATTAGCTACAAAAAAATTAAATACCTTGGAATAAATTCAACTAAATATGTCAAAGATCTCCACAATGAAAATTATAAAATACTAAAAAGAGAAATAGAAGAAGGCATTAAAAAATGGAAAATGGATAGCCATGTTGGAGTTGGCTCCACGACGGCAGAATAGGGAGGGAGCTCACTGATAGTCCAGGAAAAAAAGTGGAGATAGTGTAGTCTCAGGGAAGAATTAGGGAAAAAACTGCAGAAGAAACTTCTGAAATTAGAGGGACACAGTGGATCTATGTGGAGGGCACGGGTGCCCGCGGGTCGGGAGCCCAGCTACCGAGAGCCTCCAAACCAGCGCTGGAAAGAGAGGTGAGGCGAAGCTGCAGTAGCCCGAGACACTGGCGGAAAACTGGCAGGAAGAGCCTAGAGGGAACAAGGCTTGAAGCCCTGTGTGGGAAAGTACATCAGGCTAAGTACAGGAGAGAAAAAAATAAAAGCGATGGAACGGACACGATTCTCTCTCCACACACCTTACAAAGGCGAGTGAGACAACAGAGGTGTCATTTTGGACATAGGTAACAGCTGCACCAGCTCAGGGCTGTGCCTGCCTTCAGGCAAACAGAAAAAAATGACTCTGGTGGGGAGAAACAATAGGAGACTAAGACCTAGTGAATGTGTGGAGCTTATGAACTGGAACTGCGAAAAAGAAAAAAAACCGAGGGTGTGTGGGAGAACTCACAGTGTGGCTGAGATGAGAGTAGTCTAGGTGGGAGACATCACAAACTCAGGCAGCCTTGGCTACCTGGTGAGAGACATTGCAGGGGAATCTGAGCTTATACTGAGGGCTGCACAGATCCTTTGTGTGGTCCTTGGGACAGAGAAGATGAACATTATACCCACTGGGGCTAGCACTCAGGCACTGATTGCCATAAAGGAGAAGAGCTCAGATGAGGGGAATTACTTCCCTTCTGAATAAGAGAGAGAGAGAGAGAGAGAGAGAAAGATTTGCCATGACAAACCTGAGTGTCACCTTTGGCACACCCTTAACCCTGAAGAACTGAACAGAGCTCTCTGGCCACACCCATCACAAACCTCTAGAGATTCACCGAAACCAGACAGACCACTTAATCTAGAGTCATAGTATAATGAGAAAAGCCACCACAGAGGGAAAAAAAAAAAAAAAGAAGAAGAAGAAGAAAAAAAGCAAAGAATATCTCCACAATGCCAAACAACAAATGAAGAAACTGAGGAAACAAGAACAAGGAAGACATCATGACGCTCCCAAATGAACATGACACTCCAATACAAGATTATGAAGACGATGAGATAGAAGAAATGCAAGATATGGATCTCAAAAAATTTATGATAACAACATTTAGAAGTTACCAAAAACAAATGCATGAACTACAGAAATCCATGCAAGACATGACAGAAAATCTCATGAAAATGAAATCTTAAGGAGGAATAAAAATGAAATGAGAAATTTAGTAGAACATGAAATTGAGATATTGAAGAGAAATCAAAATGCAATGAAGAATTCAATACAACAAATGAAAAACACATTTGAGAGCCTTAAAAACATAATCAGTGAGGCAGAAGAGAGAATATCAGTCTTAGAAGAAAGAGCACAGAAAAGTATACAGTCAAACCAAAGAAAAGAAGAGGAAATTAGAAATCTAAAAAATATTATTGGGAATCTACAGGATACTATTTAAAAAAAAATTCAGGTTCTAGGAGTTCCTGAAGTAATGGAGAGAGAGAGAGAGAAATGATTAGAAGGTTTTTTTAGTGAGATTCTAGCAGAAAACTTCCCGGGTTTGGAGAAGGACAGAGACATCCTAGTACAGGAAGCACACAGAACCCCCAATAAACATGAAAAAGAGATCCTCACCACGACACATTGTAATCAGGCTCACCACAGTGAAACATTCTAAAATGTGCAAGAGAGAAACGTCAGATTACTCTCAGAGGATCTCCAATTAGACTCACAGCACACTTCTCATCAGAAATCCTACAGGCTAGAAGGGAATGGCGAGACATAGCCCAGGTACTAAGAGAGAAAAACTGCCAGCCCAGAATATTATATCCTGCAAAGCTCTCCTTTGTGCTTGAAGGTGAAATAAAGACTTTTCACAACAAACAGAAATGGAAAGAATTTGTCACCACTCGTCCACCCCTGCAAAAGATGCTTAAAGATGTGGTATGTAGGGATGGTTCAGTGTTCACAAATCAATCAATGTGATACACCATATTAACAAACTGCAGAAGAAAAACCAAATGATTATCTCAGAGAAAGCATTCGATAAAATACAACACCCTTTCATGATGAAAACTCTAAGCAAACTGGGTATGGAAGGAACATTCCTCAACACAATCAAAGCAATTTATGAAAAACACACGGCCAACATCCTATTGAATGGGGAAAAGTTGGAAGCATTTCCACTGAGAGCTGGTACCAGACAGGGATGCCTACTCTCACCACTGCTATTCAATATATTTCTGGAAGTTTTAGCCAGAGCCATTAGGCAAGAAAAAGAAATTAAAGGGATAAAAATTGGGAAGGAAGAACTCAAACTCTCCCTCTTTGCAGATGATATGATTCTTTATTTAGGGGATCCTAAGAACTCCACTAAAAGACTATGGAATTTGTAGGATAGTTTGGCAAAGTAGCAGGACATAAAATCACTGCACAAAAATCAACAGCCATTGTATACACAGGCAATGCCACGGCTGAGGAAGAACTGCTAAGATCAATCCCATTCACAATAGCTACAAAAACAATCAAACACCTTGGAATAAACTTAACCAAGGACGTTAAAGATCTCTACGTTGAGAATTACAAAATCATAAAGAAAGAAATATCTTCCATGCTCATGGATTGGAAGAATCAATATCATCAAAATGTCCACACTCCCAAAAGCAATTTACAGATTCAATGCAATACCAATCAAAATACTGAAGACATTCTTCTCAGTTCTAGAAAAAATGATGCTGAAATTCATATGGGGGCAAAGGAGACCTCAAATAGTTAAAGCAATATTGTACAACAAAAACAAAGCCAGAGGCATCACAGTACCAGACTTCAGGACATACTACAGGGCAGTTGTAATCAAAACAGCATGGTATTGGTACAGAAACAGATGGGCAGACCAATGGAACTGAAGAGAAACACTAGAAATCAATCCAAACATCTACAGCCAACTTATATTGGATCAAGGATCTAAAACCAATCCCTGGATTAAGGACAGTCTATTCAATAACTGGTGCTGGGAAAACTGGATTTCCACATGCAGAAGCACGAAGCAAGACCCCTACCTTACACCTTACACAAAAATTCACTCAACATGGATTAAAGATCTAAATCTATGACTCAACACCATCAAATTATTAGAGAGCATTGGAGAAACCCTGCAAGATATAGGCACTGGCAAAGACTTCTCCATGTCACTCTTGCTGGAGGTCTTTTATTCTAATAAATCTTGCTTTTAAACCTTTAAATCTTGCTTTTCTCTTTGCCTTGTCCAATTGGAAATTCTTCTTCCATGTGAGACAAATAACTGAGATAATAATAATTTCTCCACCACCATTTTCCCATAACATTTTGGTGCCATTACTTGGACTACAACTATAATACGACACGGATCCCACATTGGATCATCCCACTGATCTGGTGAGGCCATGGGCTCTGAGCTCCTTGCCTCAAGTATGTTTCCTTTACCCCAGATCCTGGCAAAATATCTGTCTCTCTGCTCCTCTTAAGTGCTTTCTGTGCCTCTCCAGGTCTCCTCAATTCCTACAAACTTTTTAGATTTCCTGGTTCCTGGCTTTATGGATTTCCTGGTTCCATTAGTGAGTATTACTAGATATATCATTGAATAGTTCTGTTAAAACCTCTTCATCCTGTTTGCAGACAGGTAGCTTTTCCATCTATATGCCCGTTAAGTCACCACGTAGCCCGAACTCATGTAGATAAGTCTCAGCTTGTCTCTGGTACCTCTCTTCTTCCTTCTCAAGTCCCCTCTTTTGGTTCACTTCTGTCTGGTCCTTCCTATGTAACATATACCTCAGAGGAGGTTTACTGGAGAGAATTTTATTACCCCACTCTGCTTCTTTGTGAGTTCACCTGCCTAGTCACCAACCTAGGTAGTAAGCAAGACTGGCACACTTTCACCAAATTCTAGCTAAAAACATCTCTGCTAAGGCTCTCACCATGAAGGCTCATTGTTGAAATCAGGCCTATTAGAAAAAGACTCAAGGTTAAGAGGCATAGAACAACTATTTTTCCTAGAGTATAAGAACAAAGCAACAGTATATATTTGACCAGGCAGAGGCCAAGTGTAGCACACAACCAGAAAGGGAACTGATCATTTCCTGCATGTGCTATTCTGACAAATATATGCCCTAAGCTACTGGTGTGGAAGGCTGAGCCAGAGTAGGTCACACATGCTAATCCCACCCTCATCTTCCTTTTTTTTTTATTAAGAGTTATGGTTTGTTTAAATGAACTGATTGTAAAGCATTTGAGTAATGACTTTGTAACAATGATAAAACCTGGTCTATATTTTTTCATGATATTAAGGGATCTTATTTTAACTGGATATATTAAGCCTTCTTGGCATCCTTGACAGGCATCCAAAAAATCAAAGTTCCAAATTCTTTGGACTTCAATATTTCCAGTTGGTCCCCTGGAAATATCAAAGGATATGTCTCTCATCTCGTAGAGACACCAACTAATAAGGCTATTTGGATTATATTAAAGGTACTGTCAAGATGTAAAGTGGTGCTAAATTTTAAGTTATGATAATATAAAATGTTACTGATACAAATGTCCAAAAGTTAAAAAGTCTAATGACCTTGTGTCATTATCAGAAGTAATGGCTAGCTCAATGAGAAAGGCCTAGAGGCCTAAAAGTGTTAAATGTGTTATAAAATCCTATAGGTGCTTTCAAAAGTACTGTTTAGAATAGGCAAGTGTCTATTCTTGTTGGTTAATAAGTTCATAATTTTAAACATGGCTATTTGAAGCCTTTGTTATCCACAGTTTTGTATTCTCCAAACACTAAAAAACAAATATACTGCTCATGAACTTAAAACACTGTTGGTTCTGTATTTAAAGGACTTCTTTTCCCTGACCTATATTGTATTCAACATTTTGAAACAGTCCTATAAGCAGATAAAGCCAATAATGTACTATAGCTTCCAACTTAGAGTAACTCAAGTTACTAAGAGCGGGAAGTAATTATAAGTAATTGATGGAAAAAAAAGTAAAAAAGCTAAATATTATAAGAATATTATTTATATTACATTATATATATCTATAAGAATATTATTTGTAATATATTACTGAAACTGCCATATTGTTCTATCTTGTATGCTATGTTACACATGTGCACATATTGTATGTCTACATGAGAAAATTTATTAAGAGCTCTGTTTTAAATGGCTTATAGATAAAATATTGCTCATAAATTTAAACTGCTAAATTAATCCAAGATACCTTATTGGTTTTGTGACTTCTATCTCTGTACCAGATGTTTTAAATTTGTTGACATGTTTGTTCTTGGGTTTCTGGTCAAACAAGTTTACACTTGTGTTAGATATGAAAGTGATGATTTCAAATACATGTACTCTTGAAACCTGTAGAAGGCATTGCACGTTTTCTTAAATGTTTTCATAGTTGTTATTTAACAGTTAAAATTGTTAAGTTTTCATTTTCATTTAATATTGTCATTGTCAATAAGTGGTCTGGGAATCCTTTTTCCTTCATTTCTCTATTCTCTTCAAGGAAACTAATTCTATCCAGAAGGACTCTCCAGAATGTACAATTTGATCTTTAGACCTTATAAAATGATGGTTAACACTTTTTTGTAATAATAGCATAGCCAAAATGAGAAGTTAAATTATGATTTCATGGCTAGATTTGCTTTGCCATGGGCACAGTAAATAGGCAAAATCTTTCAGACCAAAGGAAAGGAGAGAGAGTTTTACTAATGACATCAACTTTTATGGATAGGGTAGTCATCATGTCTGTTAAAGTGAGGACACAGCTTTCCTCATGGCCATTGTCTACCTCATAGGAAAACCACTATCAGAACATGTCTGTGACAATAGATTTCTAGTTTAGGCCACCAAAGATTAGGGATGGAGCACCCCCTTGACTTGCATCCTCTTAAGGGCTGCCTCCTTGGAGTCCTTTACCAGAAAGCAGGAGGAAAGAGGAGCAACTAGGCAGTAGTAGCAATATAAGGATAGGTGGCAGGCCAATTAATGGCTGCTTTGCACAGTGATCTGCCATGAAGGAGACCCAAGAGGCCAGTCTACTGCATTGGTGTTCGAAAAAGAAAGCCAGAGCTTCAGCAGAAGTCAGCTTATGAAGAGCCCTGGCAGCTTTGCCAGCCAAGAGTTGAATCGCTGGAAACGGAACTGCCCTGGAGTTGAAGGACTCCCAGGTCAGAGCCAAAGGCCTTGTTGGCTCTAAGCTGAAAAGCCTTTCACTCTGCCCAGCTTCCAAGTAATTGCTGCTGTGGAGAGAATGGCCAAGTAGGGTAAACAACACTGGGGGCAGAACTGTAAATTTCCTTTCAGAGATGCCACCTGCCTTTACCTGCCTGCATGCTTGTTCCACATGGCTTGCTCCTGGCCTGCTTTCTGCTTTGTATTGACATAACTTAGCATCTAGACTTCTCCTTCTCCCCTAAATAAAGCCCTCACTCTCCTGGGCATTTCTCTTACTGAATAAAATCCTTAAAAACTTACCATGTTATCTGATCTATTTGAGCCAGTATTCAGAATTCTCTGAATACATGGCAAGAGGCCACAATCTTATTAATATTGAAAATTATTAATAAGCAGGACAGTATCAGATGAAAGACCTAAATCTATGACACAATACCATCAAATTACTAGGAAACATTGAGGAAACCCTGCAAGACATTAGCATAGGCAAAGTGTTCTTGGAAAAGACCCCAGCAGCACAGGCAATCTAAGCCAAAATTGACAAATGGGATTATATCAAAATGAGAAGCTCCTGCACTGTAAATTGTTTTGTGCCAAATTGCTATAACAATATTAAAACCACCATTGCATAAGCAAGGAGTGTCTTTTCATTTATTTAAGTCTTTAATTTACTTTAGCAATAGTTTGTAGGTCCATACTAACATACTTTGCTTTAGAAATCAACAAATGGGATTACATTAAGCTGAGCAGCGTTTTTTTTGTTGTTGTTGTTTTTTTTTTTTTTTTTTTTTGGACAGGCAAAGTTAGTGAGAGAGAGACAGAGAGACAGAGAGAAAGGTCTTCCTTCCATTGGTTCACCCCCCAAATGGCCGCTACGGCCAATGCCTGTGCCGATCCACTGCCTTTCCAGGCCACAGCAGAGAGCTGGACTGGAAGAGGAGCAGCAGGGACAGAATCGGTGCCCCAACCGGGACTAAAACCCGGAGTGCTGGCGCTGCAGGTAGAGGATTAGCCTATTGAGCCGCAGCACTGGCCATGCTAAGCAGCTTTGGTACAGAAAAACAAACAAACAAACAAACAAAAAAAAACACTGAGCAAAGTGAAGAGGCAACCAGGAGAATGAAAGAAAATATTTGCGAACTATTCTACTGATAAAGGGTTAATTCTGAATCTATAGAGCTCAAGAAATTCAAAAACAACAAAACAAACAATCCAGTTAAGAAATGGGCAAAGGACATGAGCAGGCATTTTTCAAGAGAGGAAATTCAACAGAATTTGAAATTCCAACAGACACTTGAAAAAATCCTCAGGATCAGTAGACATCTGGGAAATGTAAATCATTTTTACAATGAGGTTTCACCTCACTCCAGTTAGAATAGCTCACAAAGAAATCAGCAAACAGCAAATGCTGGTGAGGATGTGGGGGAAAAGGTTCCCTAATCCACTGCTGGTGAAAATGTAAAATGATGCAGCCACTATGGAAGACAGTATCTCAGAAATCTGAATATAGTCCTACCATATGATCCAGCAATCCCAATCCTGGGAATTTGCCCAAACCAAAAGAAATCAGCATCTGAAAGAGTTATCTGTACCCCCATGTTCATTGCAGCACAATTCACAATAGCTAAGATATGGAATCAACCCAGATGTCCTTCTACTATTGACTGGATGAAGAAATTATGGTATATATACACTATGGAGTACTATTCAGCTGTAAACAAAAATGAAATCTTGTCTTTTGCAAAAAGATGGGCACAACTGAAAACCATTATACTTAGTGAAATAAGCAGTCCCAAAAAGACAGATATCATATGTTTTCCCCATCTGAGGTAACTAATAGAGTACCTGAAATGTAACTTAATGGAGTGAAAAGGAGATTAAATGATTGTTAGAGCCCTTGTCTGTTCTATTGAGAAACAGTGCTTTTTTTATACTATTTGTTGAACTCTTCTACCAAATGTAGATTTAAATATATGATCACTAAGTAAACTGAAAAGAGATCCTTGTAAAAATTAAGAGTGGGAATGTGAGAGGGAGGAGGCAGCAGGGGTGGAGCATGGGTGGGAGGAAGGGGAAGAGAGGAGGAAGTATTACTATGTTCATGAATCTGTATATATAAAATACATGAAACATATAACTCAAATAAAATTTAAAAAGGAAATAAAAACCATCAAAATTGGAAAGGAGGAAGTAAATGTTCGCAAAACAATCAACGTGATATACCACATTAACAGACTGCAGAAGAAAAACCATATGATTATCTCAATAGACGCAGAGAAAGCATTTGATAAAATACAACACTCTTTCATGATGAAAACTCTAAGCAAACTGGGTATGGAAGGAACATTCCTCAATGGTGCTGGGAAAATTGGATTTCTATGTGCAGAAACATGAAGCAAGACCTCTACCTTTCACCTTACACAAAAATCCACTCAACATGGATTAAAGACTTAAATCTACAACCTGACACCATCAAATTATTAGAGAGCATTGGAGAAACTCTGAAAGATATAGGTACCGGCAAAGACTTCTTAGAAAAGACCCTGGAGGCAAAGGCAGTCAAAGCCAAAATTAACTACTGGGATGCACCAAATTGAGTAGTTTCTGTATTGCAAAAGAAACAGTCAGGAGAGTGCAGAGGCAACAGACAGAAAGGGAAAAATATTTGCCAACTATGCAACAGATAAAGAGTTGATAACCAGAATCTACAAAGAAATTAAGAAACTCCACAACATCAAAACAAACAACCCACTTAAGAGATGGGCCAAGGACCTCAATAAACATTTTTCAAAAGAGGAAATCCAAATGGCCAACAGACACATAAAAAAATGTTCAAGATCACTAGCAATCAGGGAAATGAAGATCAAAACCACAATGAGGTTTCACCTCACCCTGGTTAGAATGGCTCACATTCAGAAAACTACCAACATAGATGCTGGCGAGGATGTGGGGAAAAAGGGACACTAACCCACTGTTGGTGGGAATGCAAACTTGGTAAAGCCACTATGGAAGTCACTCTAGAGATTCCTCAGAAACTTGAATATAAACCTACCATACAACCCAGCCATCCCACTCCTTGGAATTTACCCAAAGGAAATTAAATTGGCAAACAAAAACACTGTCTGCACATGAATGTTTATTGCAGCTCAGTTCACAATAGCTAAGACCTGGAACTAACCCAAATGCCCATCAACAGTAGACTGGATAAAGAAATTATGGGACATGTACTCTATAGAATACTATACAGCAGTCAAAAACAATGAAATCCGGTCATTTGCAACAAGATGGAGGAATCTGGAAAACAACATGCTGAGTGAATTAAGCCAGTCCCAAAGGGACAAATATCATATGTTCTCCCTGATCGGTGACAACTAACTGAGCACCAAAGGGGAAACCTGTTGAAGTGAAATGGACACTATGAGAAACAGTGACTTGATCAGCTCTTGTCCTGACTGTTGATGTACAATGTAATACTTTATCCATTTTAGTATTTTTTCTTTGTTTTGTTCTAATACTAGTGGTTGAACTCTGTAATTAACACACAATTATTCTTAGGTACTTAAATTTTAACTGAAAAATGACCCCTGTTAAATATAACAGTGGGAATAAGAGAGGGAGGAGATGTACAATTTGGGACATGCTCAATCAGACTTGCCCCAAATGGTGGAGTTAGAATCATGCCAGGGGATTCCAATACAATCCCATCAAGGTGGCATGTACCAAAGCCATCTCACTAGTCCAAGTGATCAATTTCAGTTCACAATTGATCACACTGATAGGTCTAAGAGTCAAAAGGATCACACAAACAAGACTAGTGTCTGCAAATACTAACTGATAGAATCAAAAAGGGAGAGAACGATCCATCATGGGAAGTGGGATACACAGCAAACAGATGTGGCAGATGTCCTAAACAGAACTCTGGCCTCAGAATCAGCCCTTAAGGCATTCGGATCTGGCTCAAGAGCCCATGAGAATATTTTAGGCATGGGAAGCCAAGACACTCTGGAAAAAAAAAAAAATGAAAGCTCTCTGCGAGTGAGATCCCAGTGGAAAGAACAGGTCATCAAAGAAGGAGGTACCTTTCTCTGAAGGGAGGAGAGAACTTCCACTTTGACTATGACCCTGTAGGAATAAGATCACAGTCGGCGAACTCAAAAGGCTTCCATAGCCTTGGCAACTCATGACTAGAGCCTAGGGAGATTACTGACGCCATAAACAAGAGTGTCAAATTGTTAAGTCAACAACAGGAGTCACTGTATACTTACTTCTCATGTGGGATCTGTCCTTAATGTGTTTTCCAATGTGAAGTGATGCTATAACTAGTACTGAAACAGTATTTCACACTTTGTGTTTCTGTGTGGGGGAAAACTGATGAACTCTTTACTTAACATATACTAAATCAATCTTCTGTATTTAAAGATAATTGAAAATGAATGTTGATGTGAATGGAATGGAAGAGGGAGCGGGAGATGGGAGGGGTGCAAGTGGGAGGGAAATTATGGGGGGGGGAGGCCATTGTAATCCATAAACTGTACTTTGGAAATTTATATTTACTAAATAAAAAAATACCATCTACAGGCAACAGCATTAAAAAATTCATCAAAAAAATTAAAATCCTATTATCAGCATCATTTTAAATAAATAAATATTGAAGAATTAAGACAAAAATTTTTAAAACCTAAATTAAAAAAAACAAGTATCTAATTCTCTCAATGTTCTCCAGGCCAGAAATCTGAAATCAGATTCACTGGGGTGAGTCAAGGTCTTGGCAGGAGCACAGTCCTTCCAGAAACTCCAGGGAAATAATCTCTTTATCCCTTCCAGCTTGTGGTGCTGCTGTCACTTTTTGGTTTTTGGGCATGCTACTTCAGTATCCTTGGTCAATGCACTTTCCTCTTCTTTTTCCCTCTCCAAAAGAAACCTTTCATTTAAGGAATACAAACTTCATGCATTTCATATGTACAGCCTTAGGAATATAGTGGATCTTTCTACCCTACCTGTACTCCCACCCACACTCCCATCCCTCCTCCTCTTTCTTCCATGCCCGGTCCCATTCTCCACTATGATCCATTTTCAATTAACTTTATACACATAAGACCAACTTTATACTAAGTACAGAGTTCAACAATTTGTAAGTACACACACACACACACACACACACACACACACACAAAACTATTCCTCAACAGTTGAGACAAGGGCTGTTCAAAGTCATTGCATCTCAACATTAATTTCACTTCTTTTTTTTTTTTTTGAGAAAATTAACTTTAAAGAAGCATCCACGAATGATACATCTTTTGCAAGCAATTAGACATAACTAACTTATGAGACAAAGAATATCCTCCATTTAATACTTTAAAAGAAAATAAGACCTTGAGAACAAGTTTTAGCATTAATTAAGGAAGCATCTAAGAAAACAAGCAATGGTGCTCCCTTCTCCCTGGTGCACTGAACAGAGCTCTCTGGCCACACTCACCACACGTCTCTAGGAATTCACTGAAAAAGTAGACTCCCCACAGTGTCAACTAACCCACAGAGGCAAAGTCCAAAGACAAAAGCCACCACAGGGAAAAAAACAAAGAAGAAACCAATGAATATCTCCACAAATGCTGAATAACAAACTCACCAATTCAAGAAACAAGAATAAGGAAAACAACACGACACCTCCCCCCCACAAAGAACACAACACTTCAACTCTAGATTGTAAAGATAAGGAGATTGAAGAAATGCAAAAAATGGAATTCAAAAAATTGATCGTAGGATTCAAGGTAATCAGAAGCAAATGCATGAGCTAATTAAATCTATACATGACATGAAAGAAGTTTCTGCCACGAAATTGAGATCTTAAAGAGAAATCAAAATGAAATCTTGGAAACAGAGTTCAATAGAACAAATTAAAAATGCACTGGAAAGCCTTAATGAAATAATCAGTGAAGCAGAAGAAAGAATATATGACTTAGAAGACAAATCACAGGAAATTATGTAATCAAACCAAAAACAACAAGAAGAAATTAGAAAACTAAAAAACACTTTTGGGAATTGACAAGAAAATATCAAATGACCCAATGTATGGGTCCTAAGAGGTACTGAAGACATGGAAAGGGAGAAAGGATTAGAAGGCCTTTTTGTGAAATAGTGGAAAGAGAGAAAGGATTAGAACACTATTTTTTTTGGTGAAATAATAGCAGAAAACTTCACTAATTTGGAGAAAGTAAGGGACATCAAAATTCAGGAAGCACATAGAACTCCTAATAGACATGACTAGAAAAGATCTTCACCACACACATAGTAGTCAAACTCTCTACAGTAAAACATAAAGAAAAAATTCTAAAATGTGCACAAGAGAAATGCCAGATTACTTTTAGAGGATCTCCAGTTAGACTCACAGCTGACTTCTTATCAGAAACCCTACAGGCTAGGAGAGAATAGCCAGATGTATTCCAGGCCTCAAGAGAAAAAAACTAACAACCCAGAATACTGAACCCTGCATGGCACCTTCTTTCTTCTGTTGATGTCAAATCAATGCTTTCTCTTAAAATGATAACTGCAATTGCATTGAGGGACTGATAGATTAATCCAGGATAATTTCCCCAGTTCAAGATCTTCCCCTTAATACATTAAAAAAATTTAAATTTTTCATATATAAAGCTTTTATTTAAAGAATATAAATTTCCAAAGTACAGCTTATGGATTACAATGGCTTCCCCCCCCCATAACTTCCCTCCCTCCCGCTACCCTCCCCTTTCCCGCTCCCTCTCCCCTTCCATTCACATCAAGATTCATTTTCAATTCTCTTTATACACAGAAGATCAGTTTAGTACATATTACGTAAAGATTTCAACAGTTTGCCCTCACATAGAGACACAAAGTGAAAATACTGTTGGAGTACTAGTTATAGTATTAATTCACAATGTACAGCACATTAAGGACAGAGATCCTACATGATTTTTTTTAAAGAATTGATTAATTATCTATGCAATTTCTAATTTAACACCAAGATTTTTTAATCATTTGCAATTATCTTTATATACAGAAGATCGATTCAGTATATACTATGTAAAGATTTCATCACTTTGCACCCACACAGAAACACAGTGTAAAAATACTGTTTCAGTACTAGTTATAGCATTATTTCACATTGGATAACACATTAAGGACAGATCCCTCATGAGACGTAAGTACACAGTGACTCCTGATGTTGATTTAACAATTTGACACTCTTGTTTATGGCATCAGTAATCTCTCTAGGCTCTAGTCATGAGTTGCTGAGGCTATGGAAGCCTTTTGAGTTCGCCGACTGTGATCTTATTCCTACAGGGTCATAGTCAAAGTGGAAGTTCTCTCCTCCCTTCAGAGAAAGGTACCTCCTTCTTTGATGGCCCCGTTCTTTCCACTAGGATCTCACTCACAGAGATCTTTCATTTAGGTCTTCTTTTTTTTGTTTTTCAGAGTGTCTTAGCTTTCCATGCCTAAAATATTCTCATGGGCTCTTGAGCCAGATCCGAATGCCTAAAGGGCTGATTCTGAGGCCAGAGTTCTGTTTAGGACATCTGCCATTCTATGAGTCTGCTGTGTATCCTACTTCCCATGTTGGATCATTCTCTCCCTTTTTCATTCTATCAGTTAGTATTAGCAAACACTAGTCTTGTTTGTGTGATCCCTTTGACTCTTAGACCTATCAGTGTGATCAATTGTGAACTGAAATTGATCACTTGGACTAGTGAGATGGCCTTGGTACATGCCACCTTGATGGGATTGTATTGGAATCCCCTGGCACAATTCTAACTCCATAATTTGGGGCAGTTCCGATTGAGTATGTCCCAAATTGCACATCTCCTCCCTCTCTTATTCCCACTGTTATATTTAACAGGGGTCATTTTTCAGTTAAAATTTAAGTACCTAAGAATAATTGTGTGTTAATTACAGAGTTCAACCACTAGTACTAGGATAAAAAAAAATACTAAAATGGATAAAGTATTACATTGTACATCAACAGTCAGGACAAGAGCTGATCAAGTCACTGTTTCTCATAGTGTCCATTTCACTTCAACAGGTTTCTTTTTTGGTGCTCAGTTAGTTGTTGCCGATCAGGGAGAACATATGATATTTGTCTCTTTGGGACTGGCTTAATTCACTAAGCAGGATGTTTTCCAGATTCCTCCATTTTGTTGCAAATGACCGGATTTCATTGTTTTTGACTGCTGTATAGTATTCTGTAGACTACATGTCCCATAATTTCCTAATCCAGTCTACTGTTGATGGGCATTTGGGTCGGTTCCAAGTCTTAGCTAAATTTAAAATTTTTAAAAAGTATTTGAAAGGCAGAAAGAGAGAGGAGAGAGAAAGAGAGAAAGAGAGAGAGAGAGAATCTTTCATCTGCTATTCACTCCTCAAATGCCCACAGCAGCCAGGACTAGTTCAGATTGTAGCTAGGAACCTAGATTTCAATCCAGGTCTCCCACATGGGTGACAGAGACCCAAGTACTATATCCTGGGGTACACATTGAGGACTGGATCAGAAGTGGAGATGGGATTCAAATCAGGTACTCCGATGAGATATTGGAATTTCGAGTAGTGTCTTAACCACTGCACCAAAACCCAATTCATCAATCCCTTATATAAAGACCTCTTTTCCACGTAAAGTAACATTTACTGGCTCCAGGGACTAGGACCTGATACCTTTGGGAGTGTTACTCCAACAGCACGATAGAGGCATGAGTTAGTGCCTTTCAGTTAACCTTGAGGTAGTAATAGTTCATAAACAAGATGCTTAGTGTTCTGTTTGGTCTGAAATCAGGAAGAAACAAAGAGGGCAAAAGTTAAAACTACAATGCTGAGACAGATAAAATCTCTCACAGATTCTTTCCATAATGATATCAGTTTTGAGCTTTAGTTTACCATTTTTAAAGTTTTAGATTTTACATTTTTGAAACTAAAATAAATATTTTGAATATAAAAGAAGGAATAGAGATTCAGCCAATCAGGTTTGGTGTTCTTGAAGTGCTTTGTCATATTCTTGCAACTGCTGTGATATTCTATGCTCTCTCCTCCCTGACTACTCTCCCACTTCAGTCAGCACGGGGAAAGGCCAAGTCAAGTGACAAGTAACTCTGTGTCAGACAAGCTAATGACTGTATGAATGAAGAATTTTTGACTTCTGTATGTCTGGTGAGTAAGGGCCCAGAAAGGAAAAGGCGATTCTTAGCATCTCCTTGCCTTCCTTTCCACAAGTGGCCTCCTAACTGGAATTAGAAACCACTACCACCTCTCCATGGCCCCATTTGCCCTGCATGTGACTTAGGCACCTGTGGCTCTTTGAGAGCTACCCGAGATGAACCCTGTGGTCCCTTTAACAATGAGATTGAAGGGTGTTGGTTTCTACACTGCCAATAATGTCTGATAATTGAACAATGCCTTCTCTTAGTCCACTGTTTCACAGTAAAAGGCACTTTGATGTGCAGATTATCCTTCCATGGTTCTTGGAATACAGAAGTAAACAAAACATATTTTCCATGGTTAAGGATGTTTTAATCCAGTTCATTATAACTCATTTAATCACAAATAGAGAGGAAGGCGAGAGACTTATTATATCTGCTTTCAAAGTGAGAAAGCCAAGTGTTAAAAGATAATTTTCAGAAAGATAGAAGTGTGACTCTCATACAGATATAGAAATGAGCACAAGTTCATGATTTTGTTTAACTGTTTCAATGAGAGAACAAGACAAATGTTCTAACTCCCTTCAAGAAAGAAGTCAAGGTGCACAAATTCATATGACATGAACAAATGTTGAAATTAATGGTAAATATAGGCAAAACTGTTTTTTCTTCATGGGGGAAAGGGTGGGGAAATAAAGTTAGTAGAGGACAGGAAAGAATGTATGTAGACTCTCGGGTAGATACAACATGGATAGGATCAGATAACCCGAGGAACTGTGAGCACACAATGCGTAGGTCTCCAAATAGGGAATGGATGTGAATTTATATCTTCTGGTACCATGTTTAGAGTTTATTCCTCTCTATGATGTCCCAGCTCTGAGAAAGGTACTTTTTTGTCATCTTGATTGAGTCAAGTAAAATTACCAAGAAAGCAAGTGAGCAAGCAAATGAAAGTACAAAACATAAATGGGCTGGAGGCTTCCTGCACTTCACAATAAATTAAGGTGTTCACTGAAGCATCCAATGAGCCAACATGCAGTTGAACGCAACTCTAAAGAGAGGCCCAGGCTTTGCTCATGCTGGGGCACAGCTCCTGAAAGGAAGTCAGTGGCAGAACTTGCTCAATTCCATGTTGCTTCTCCCCGTAGCTGGGATAGCAATTTGAACTGGGGTGAAAAATGACCACCATTGGAGCTGGCACTGTAGCATAGCAGGTGAGGCTGTCGCTTGTGGCACTAGGATCCCCTATGATTACCGATTCACCTCCTAACTGCTCCACTTTTGATCTAACTCCCTACTAATGCACCTGTGAAGGCATTGGAGAATGACTCAAGTGCTTGGGCCCCTGCATCCATGTGGGAGACCCAGAAGAAACTTCTGGCTCTTGGCTGTGGATTGGCCCAGCTTTGGCCATTGCAGCCATTTGGGGAGTGAACCAGAAGATGGAAGATCTATCTCTCTTTCTCTCTCTCTCTCTCTCTCTCTCTCTCTCTCTCTCTCTCTCTCTCTCTCTCCTTCTGTCTGTAACTCTGCCTTTCAAATAAATAAATAAATCTTTAAAAGCCAGCATCTTCTTTTCAATTCCACCAGGAACACTCAGAAGGGTCAAAGGCCTCTCATAGCTCAGACTAGAGGCTTAAATAACAGAAATGTATTATGTAACTGTTCTAGAGGCTGCAAGTCCAAGAATACCAGGGTGCCAGAATGGTCAAGTTCTGGTGAGATCACTTTCCCTGGCCACGTTTTCACCTAATCACTGTGTACTCACATTGGGGGAAACAGAAGGGTCCCTGGTGTCTTTTTAAAAAAAATATATTCATTTGAAAGGCAGAGTTATAGAGGGAAAGACACAGAGAGATCATATGTCCACTAATTGACTCCCCAAATGTCCACAACTGCCAGAGTTGAGCCAACCTGAAGCCAAGAGCCTAAAATTCCATCTAGGTTTCCCATGTAGGTGGCTGAGATCTAAGTACTTGCCTTTCACCTGCTTCTTTCCGAGGCACATTGCCAGGGAGCTGGATCAGAAGTGGAGCAGCTGGGATTCAACTCAGAGTTCATATGGAATGCCAGTGTCACGAGCAGTAGCTTCATCCACTGCACCACAACACCAGCCCCTAGTGTCTCTTCTTAACACAATACTAATCTTGTCATGAAAGTTCAAACCTCATAACCTCATCTAAACCTCTTTATCTTCCAAAGGTTCCCATCCTCAAACACCAACGTTGAGGTGAAGGCTTCAGCATATGGAATTTGGGAAGACACATTCTTTCTATAGCAGAACCGATAGGTGAACTCCAACGGGAACTTCCGATAGGGACCTGAGATGGTCCCAGAGAATAAACTATTTAACCCAAGACAATAAGATTATAGCAGTTTATGAAAATGTGACAATCTGTGGTTCTGAATATTCCATGCTGAAAAATAAATAGAAAAACTCAATTTGTGTGTGTGTGTGTGTGTGTGTGTGCATGCACTTTATATTTTATTTGATTATTTGGAATTACAGGCTATGTTAGAAGGATATTGATAAAAGAAAATAGTGTCATTAACAAGTTTACCTCCCACTAATGGCCTAAAAATGTAGCAACCCAAAAAAGAAGCACCCAAAAAACAAATAATCATTTCAGTGTAAGCTGCTCTAGAAATCTAGGGCATTGTCAAGGTTTGGTCCTTTTGGGCCTTTCACTTGGAAAGAAGGCAGTGGTTTTTTCTTTTTTTCACTTGCTTTAGTCTCCAAACCTTTTCAAATCTTGTTCATGAGCTTTATCTTGTTTATAAATTGACTTTTTTTTTTTTAAAAAAAAGCACTCCAATTTATGACTCAGATTGCTAAACACAGCCTTTTTGTAAAAGGGTGTCTTGTTTATTTTATTTTGTTGTTTCACTGTTCCTGCTGTTTTTATTTTTTTTAAACTGTAATTATTTAATTGTTTGTTTGAAAGGCCAAGAGACAGAGAGATCTTTCATTGTTGGTTCACTTCCCAAATGGTTGTAATGGCCAGTGTTGGGCCAAGCACAAAACAGGAGCCAGGAGCCATCTGGGTCTCCTACAAGAGTGGCAGGGGCTCAAGAATATGGACCATTATCTGCTGCTTTTCCAGGCACATTACCTCGAAGTTAGATGGAAAGCACTGAAGCCAATACTTGAACCAGCACTAAAACACAGAACGATAGTGTTACAAGCAGTGACAACCCACTGCAAAGCAATGTCAGCCATTTTTATTTTATTTTTTAATCTCCTTTTCTCCTCCCAGAATAATTTTCAATTCAAAAATGTCTGTCACAAGTAAAAAACATAGAGATTATTCAATTATAAATGCCCATATGAGACCCCCCCAAACCAACTCTAAATCAAGAAATGGTGAAAAATGAAGAAAATAGAGAAGTGAGATGAGGTAATAGATGATAACCTTAAGGAATATGTCTACGCTATAGTCCCACAATAAAGAGAGGAAAAGAAGTAATTTATCAATAAAATCTTGACACAAAGAAATGCAGGATAGTGTGAGATAACTTGTTTTATAGGTTTCCTGGAACCACTGCATAAGCTAGACATGCCTAGGATACAAAGTACACATGCAGAGAAATATTAGAGACATGTATATTCTAAAAGACTGTAGCAAAATCTACTCAGCAACAATTTCCTCATGAATAACTAATTTTTCAGCAATCTGCATCATACTGCATCTAGGTCCTGCTTCTTGACAATCTGCCCCTTCATGAAAAGCTAACAGCAAAAGGAAGCCTCTAGCGTCCATAAGATGGCACTTGCCAAAGTTACCTTCCTAAGAACACTTTGGTCTGGCACTTTAAACCTTCACTGACCCCTTGATGACATGGGAAATGTCTGGAACTCCTGCAGAAGACAAGATCTGTGCTTGACTTGTTCAGTCCCATTTTAGACACTCTCACCTCACAAAACTCTGGTCACATCCGGCCCTCTACACCCTCAACACTTGTGTGCCTTTGCATGTGTTGTCTCTTTCCTCAGAATGCTCTCTTCCCCTTCTCTGTCTTTCTGATGACAGGGACTAAGGCAAAATTGCCACCACCACTGTCAATTTCCCCTAAGAGGATTCAAATATTTGTTACTTGTTGAAGGATCTATACGACTTAAATTCACAGGATATACTACAATATATCTGAATTTACTCACGCATTCCTTTGGAAATCCGATCTTTATGCATACTTTTTGATGGCTAGTCTTGGTTAACTTATATTGAATGTGGGATTCTCTTTTTTAAGATCATAAGTGATATTTATTCATGATGCTACAGTTATTGCATTCCCTTAGAAAAATGAAGAACTATTTATGTACCCAATTTGCACATATAAAACTATACAAATTATGTATAGCACAGTAAAGGCTCTGGTACAGCTAAAATCTTGACACTATAATTTGAGTATTCTTATATCAGGGTCTCCAGTTTATCAAATCTGTTCACAGAAAATAAAAACTGGCATTATAGTAAGGCTTGCTGCAAACACTTAGAAATTATTTTAAAATATAATATAACTTTTTTTACTCTAAAACTCAAAAATACTATAAATTGGGAGGGAATACATTTTGTTACCAATCTCAATTTAACAGTATGACATAGTCACACCTTATTTTTTTTGGGTCTTTCAGGACAAAAAAAAAATTTAAAAAAAGAAAAACTTTAGTTCTGACATTATCTTTCTAAATTGTGGGAGCTTCAGAAGGTCATTTGTCAAGATATTTACCAAATAATTAAAAAATAATAATACTCCTCTTACAAAATGGTACAATAGCACTTTAAGGGACAGGAAAAATGCTAAATGTCTTTGACTATACAACTAAAAAGCCATTGTTCCAATAGACAGTGTATATTCACTTCAGAACAAAAGACAGAAACAGAAAGCATAACAGAAATATTCAAAAACATTCATTATAAATGTGGAATTCTTAAAATTTTTCCCTTGGTTAATTTTAATCCCACCTTTGGCATTTATTTCTCTGTCAAGTCTCAGCACTAGTATCACCTCATCTCCTTCACCTGTGCTTCCATGGTTAGAGTTGATGTTTGCACATCTACCTCATTCAGGCTGGATGGAGATTCCTGTATTAAGCCTAAAACAGGGTTTCATACACAAATGTTGCTCAATACCTGATGTCCTTGGGTTCAAACATCCACTCAATGAAATTGAACACTATACAGAGTGTGCTTTATTCCCTCACTTATTCACTCAACTAAAATTAACTGAGTACCTACACAGACTAACAATATATGGGGCCTATCTCTTGCCCAAATCTAGGAAAAAGGAATAATCTCTTACTTTGTACACAAGAGAGTGTTTCCTAACACACTCAAAGAAATGACTTGATGGAAAATATACTAGCTCTAACAGGCTTTGTTTCTATTTTGTTGTTTTTTTTGTTTGTTTGTTTCTTTGTTTTTGCTTGTGTGGAATCTTTAGGATTTTCCACATGTAAGATCATGTATGCTTCAAACAGATAATTTTACTTTTTCCTTCTTACATGTATGTCTTTAATTTCCTTTTTCTGCCCAATTGTTCTGAGCAGGATTTCCAGTACTGCACTGAATTAAAGTGGTCAGAGTGGGAATCCTTTCTTTGTTCCAGAGGTTCCTAGCTAGGAAGCCAGGAGCTTCTTCCAGGTCTCCCACATGAGTGCAAGGGCCCAAGCACTTGGGCCATGTTCTGCTGTTTTCCCAGGCCATAAACGAAGATTTGGATCACAAGTCGAACACCTGGGACACAAAGCAGTGCCCATTTGGGATGCAGGCACCACAGGTGGGAGGCATAACCCACTGTGCCACAGTGGTAGCTCCTCCAGCTTACTCTTAAACTATACCTTTAAAAACATTGTTTACTCCTAAAGTAGTAGTGTTTTTAAAGTATTTATTTTCATTTTATTTGAAAGGTAGGGAGAAAGAGCAACAGAGGTTTTCCATCTACCAGTTCATTCCCACAAATGCCTGCAAAGGCCAGGGCTAGGCCATGCCAAAGCCAGGAATCTGGAAGTCAATATGGGTCTCCCATAAAATGTTAAGCCATCATCTGGTGCCTCCTAGAGTGTGCATTAACAGATGGTTGGATTATAAATCAGGATCCTAGGTATTCTGAGACAGGAGTACCAGGTGGCATTCCCAAGTAGCATCTTAATCACTGTGCCAAATCTGCACCCTAAAGTATTTGTATTTTTTAAAACTTATTAATTTTTGATAGGCATAAGGAGGGAGACAGAGAGAGGAAATATAGAGAGAGTGAGACAGAGAGAATTCTCATCTGCTGGTTCACTCCCCCAGTATCTGCAGTGGTCCTGGGCTGGATGAGAATCAAAGCCAGCAGCTGTGAATGTAATCCAAGTCCCACTCGGGGATGGCAGGGACCCAATTCTTGAACCATCACCACTGCTTCCAAAAGTCTATATTATAGAGAAGCTAGAATCAGGAGCCAGAAGCAATAATGGTAGTGGGGTACTCAAATATGGGGATTCGGGCACCATTTTTTAAAAAGATTTATTTATTAGAAAGGCAGAGTTACCAATGGCCACCACGGCCGAAGCAGGGCTGATCCGAAGCCAGGAGCCAGGAACTTCTTCAGGGTTTCCCACATGGGTGCAGGGGCCCAAGGACTTAGGCCATCTTCTACTGCTTTCCAGCAGAGAGCTGGATCAGAAGTGGAGCAGCCGGGACACCAACCAGTACCCATATGGGATGCAGGCACTGCAGGTGGCAGCTTTACCTGCTATACCACAGTGCTGACCCCAATATTCAGGCACCTTAACCAGTGTCTTAACTGCTAGGCAAAATGCCTGCCCATTTGTATATTTATGTTTAGGGAATACAACTTGCAAGCATAATATAAAGAGGTCATTAAAAAGTTTATGGAAAACATGTATTTAAAAAACTGTGCATAGATTTCAAATACTTTTACATCAAAATAAACTTAATTAATTTTTCATGAAATTTTTAAGTACTCTATATGAGAGTACTTAAAAAGGTTTTTAAAAACATCTATTTTGGTAATTTTGTCTTTGGTTGGTATATTTAGACTATTTACATTTAATGTGATAATTAATTGATATTTTCAGACTTCAGTTTATTATCTTGCTCTTTTCTTTTGTTTTATTCCTTTCCTACTTTATGACCTTTTCCCAGTTTTCCTCTTCTTCTGCCTTGTTTTGTATCGATAATCCTTTTTATTTTATTTTATTTTTTGTTTATTGTATATAGCAAATTTGTAGGTGTAGCTCTTTTTATTATTGTTCATATAATCACTTCTTGGCATTTTGGCTAAGATAAAGTGTATTATTGGTCTCATTTTAGCAGTTGCTTTAAGGTTTATAGCAACTATTGTTAATTTACCACGTTTTCTTTTTTTTTTTTTTTTTTTTTTTTTTTTTTTTTTTTTTTTTACAGGCAGAGTGGACAGTGAGAGAGAGAGACAGAGAGAAAGGTCTTCCGTTGCCGTTGGTTCACCCTCCAATGGCCGCCGCGGCCGGCGCGCTGCGGCCGGCGCACCGCGCTTGTCCGATGGCAGGAGCCAGGAGCCAGGTGCTTTTCCTGGTCTCCCCATGGGGTGCAGGGCCCAAGCACCTGGGCCATCCTCCACTGCACTCCTGGGCCACAGCAGAGGGCTGGCCTGGAAGAGGGGCAACCGGGACAGAATCCGGCGCCCCGACCGGGACTAGAACCCGGTGTGCCGGCGCCGCAAGGCGGAGGATTAGCCTGTTGAGCCACGGCGCCGGCCAATTTACCACGTTTTCTTCAAGTAACATTACACTATGCCTTACAATAACATATTTGAAGTCTTCTACCCTCTCCCAGTCTTTATGATATTTGTTGGTATACATTTTACTTATTCATATAGTAGAAGCCACAGAATGCATTGTTACCACCTTTTGAAGATATGTAAATATTCACTCCACTACCTTTTGAAGATATGTAAATATAGGGAAAATACTTAATATCTTTACACATTAAGTTACCATTTTTGTTATTCATTATTTCTTTGATTTATTTGTATAGATTCATATTATCATATTACCACCTGATGTAATTTTACTTCTGCTTGAAGAACTTACTGTAACAATTGTTGTAGTGGTCATCTGCTAAGTACAAATTATTTCAATTTTTATCTGAAGATAAGATTTTATGTGAAGTAAGATTACTTTCTTTGAAAGCTATTTTCTTAGGTATAGAATATATTAAAATATATTGCTCTATTGTCTGTTCACTTACATCTTTCTGATAAGAATTATGAGCAGCCAGGAATCAAATGGCCCCACTCAGGGGATGTCAATGTCACAGGTGTTGTCCAACCTGCTATGCTATAAATCTGGCCCAATTCTTTAAAAATATAATTTTTATTTCTATTTTGGATAGTTTCTATTGCTGTGTTTTCAAATTCACTAATCTTTTCATCTGTGGTATCTAGTCACCTATTAATCTTATCTAATGTATTTTTATTTAATTCATTGCAGTTTTCATCTCTAAAATTTTAATTTGAATCTTTTGATATCTAGCAAGGTTTACTTAAGTTTTGTGCTGATATGAAACATATTTAATTAATTTTTACATATCCTTGCCTGCTACATTTTTTTTAAGTTTATTCACTTATATGAAAGGTGGAGAGCTAGAAAGAGATGGAGACAGAAACAATGCTTCACTTTCCAAATGCTCTCAATAGCCACGGCTGAGTCAGGCTAAAACCAGGAGCCAGGAAGTCAATCCAGTTCTTCTACATGAGTGGCAAGGACCCAAGTACTTGCATCATCATTTGATGCCTCCCTGCGTGTACATTAGCAGGCAGTTTGAAGCAGAGGAAGGACTTGACCCTAGGCACCAATATGGGATGAGGGTATCCCACGCAGTTGTTTAATCTGCTGTGCCACAAAACCCACCTTTTCTTGTCTGCTATTTCTAATATATATCAGTTCTGTATTACTTTTAATTTAATGACTATTCTACTTATTAAGGGTCATTTTTTCCTACCTCTTTGCATGTCTAATAAATTTAGTTTGGATGAAAGACATTGAGGGGCTGGCACTGTGGCGCAGTGGGTTAATCCTCTGCCTTAGCTCCAGCATCCCATATGGGTGCCGATTCTAGTCCCGGCTGTTCCTCTTCTGATTCAGCTCTCTGCTATGGCTTGGAAAAGCAGTGGAAGATGGCCTAAGTGGTTGGGCCCCTGAACCCACATGGGAGACATGGAAGAAGTTCCTGGCTCCTGGCTTCCAATTGGCACAGCACCGGCCATTGGGAGTGAACCAGCAGATGGAAGACCTTTCTCTCTGTCTCTCCATCTTGCTCTCTGTAACTCTACCTCTCAAATAAATAAATAAAATCTTGAAAAAAAATTTTCTTTAAAAACAACCGTTGGGTCAACTTTAAAAAAAAAAAAGACATTGTGAATTTTACCATGTTGGGTGCTGGATATTTTTATAGCCCTACAACTATTGGTACTTGTTCTGAAATGAAAGTAAATTACTTGTAAACATTTTAATTTTTGGATCTTATCTTTATAATTTGTTAAGCATATCTGCAACAGTGCCAGGAAGAAGGCTAAGTATTTCCCATTACTGAGGTAAGACCCTCCTGAGTACCGTACTCAATGTCCATGAATTATAATTTCCGTTTTGGCTGGTAGGAACAAGAAACAGTCTCAGCCATTGTGATTTCCAGGTGCTGTTCTCTCAAATCCCTTCAGGTGATTTATTCATGGCCTCAGATAGTTTACTCATATATGAGCACTGACTGGCACTTTGCTTAAATACTCATGGGATTACTCTTCTCTTGAATACTTTCTTCTGCACTTTGCCAACCTTGCTTTCTCCAACCCATAGTTTGTCCTCTACCCAGGGAGTCCACTGGGATCCACCAATGATGCCCACCCTTGTTCCATCACCCAGAAGTGCTTTTTAAAAAATTATTTTTATTTGAAAGTCAGAGTTACAGAGAGAGAGAGAAAGAAAAGTCTTCTATGCACTGTTTCACTCCCCAGATGGTTACAATGGCCAGAGCTCAGCCAGTCCTAAACCAGGAGCCGGGAATTTCATCCAAGTCTCTCAGGTGGGTGCAGGGGCCCAAGGACTTGGGCAGTTTTCCAATGCTTTCCCAGGCGCATGAGCAAGGAGCTGGACTGGAAGTGAAACAGCTGGGACTCTGGCCAGTGCCCATATGGGATGCAGCACTGACGACAGTGGCTTAACCCACTACACCACGATGCCAACCCCCTGGAAGTGCTCTTAAGGATATATTCAGGTATGGATTGTTACACATGTTTTTCTTGTATATAAAGTGTGTTTAGCTATGCCCAAAAAGGTGGATAATATCATATAGTTTCAATATAATATCATAAGGCACCAAAAAGAAATTATTCCTGGTCTCTGCCTACTCAAACTTATTCTTAAGATGCCTAATGATACACAGTTAATCTTCCTTTTGTAACCTGTGTGATGTTTGAAAAAAGAAAAAAATGATGAATCAAAAGCAATAATACAGTTTAGTGCTATGTACATTGAGAAAGAAGGCTAATTGTGTTTTTACAAATGCCATCATTAGCAGTCTCTGTATAAGAAATTATATTGCACAAACTGAATCACTAGCCTTGTGGGAGTGCTGCTAATTGCCTCTGGCAACAAATGTCATTTGAAAGCCAAAACAACAACATAATAAGTGGATATTGAGTGCTTCTATTGTAATGGGATATGTTTAGACATAGAAAATCAGTCTAGAAAATCTGTCCTTTCAAATCAGTGCTTTTCAGTGCCTGTTTGATAGAAGGAGCAGTTAATAAGTAATAATATTAACTAATACTAAATGCTTATATTTTTCTTCCAGGCATTATTATAATTTTTACATATTTTTGTTAATATGATGTTCATAACAGCCTTATGGGGAAGTATTTTTATTATAATCATTTTACAAGTAGAGTAACTAAGGCAACAGTAGGTTAAGTTATTTCTCCAAGGTCTCCCACTTAGTAAGCAGAAAGATCAAATCTGAGTCAAGAAGTGATTCCAAAGTCCTCTTACAGTCATGTCTCTCAATTAACCTTTGAATTTGTCTACAAAATGAAAGCCATAGACTGTCCCAGCTCTCTGCATGCAGGAGCTTGATTTGACTCAGATATGCAAAGCAAATCTCCCTACTATTTTTACATAGGGCTCCTACACATATATTCAGGGAATAGCCCAATACCTGCTCATTAGTTCATTTTATTTATTTTCAGGACAGAAAGTGATACTGCAGACAGCTGAGTTGTGAATTGTCCATTCACCGCTGTCCAATAGAATGTTCTGTGATGATCTAGATATTTTATATTTGTGCCAATACAGATAGCCAGTAGCCACTTTTGCATATTAAACTCTTGAAATGTGGCTCATGTGTCTGAGGAACAAAATCTTGAAATTAATTTCATTTAAATTTAAATCAAATAGTCACAAATGGCTAGAGAACAGCACATTGAGCAGAGCAGATCAATCATGGAGAAGCTTACACTTGTAATCATGAAATACAGCCAAACAAAGCTTTTGTAACAAATAAATGAAACCTACGAGAAACAACTCTTCTACCCACTCCCTGTGATGTCATCTTACCCAGTCTCCTCCTCTTCCTTACCCTCTAGAAAACACACACAAAAACACAAATTTTGGGTGTGTTTTTTTTTTTTTAGAACCCTGAGTAATGCAAGTACGGATGATCTGTGTGATTTAAAATGGAGTATTTATCAAATAGTGCATGGTGAATAAATCAATGAAATAGCAAATAAAGAAAAAAAAAAAGAAATTAGGAGCCAGATAGCAAGAATCCAAAGTGAATTCACAGACCTACAGAAGGACAAGAAATGTCCCAAGTTGTACATCACTTGTTTTCTGGTAGCAATCTCAACTTTGCCCCAGTTACCTATCTATAATTTAACACATACTGCTTTTACAGCATTGCTGTATTTCCTTCCGTGGGGATTAAGAATTTGTGTCACAAATATAGCTCATCTTCTTGTATAAAGCACAGAGCTCCGAAATTGGGGTTTTTTAATAGAAAATTATGACTACAGACTACTTAGACATGATGTCCATGTTAAGTTGTGGTGGCCCAAAGCCTCTACTTTGGTGCTGTTCATCATTCCCACAGTTTGTAAGGATAATATGATCCATAAGAAATCTTAAAGGTCACTTTTGAAGGAATTTAAACATAAAATTGAGATATGTTTCATTATTAGTAAGAAATAAGCACTATGTATTTCTCAGAGACAAAGAACTTATATTCAGCTGAAGTAGTGCAGGAAAGAGGCAGCCTCCAACTTACAGTGTTTTGGAGCATAGGTCTCTACCAGCTAATGTCTGGGTATAGTAAAGTAGGGACTACCAATCTCTGCCTATTTCAGGACCCCTCTTCAGTCAATCTTTTGGTCAAGATTTTCCCAAAGCTACACCTGGAGTCCCCTGAGGCTATCCCTACCAAACCTTCCTTTCCACACTGTTATCATAGGATTCAGATCTGTATCACACTCTGGGACTTTACTTATATATTACTGCTACCCTTCATCGTTCACTGACTACACTCCAGATAAATTTCTGGTACTTCTAACTATATTTTTGTGCTTTCTTCTCAGGGAACCTGAACTTATAAAAATAGACCCAAATTTAGAAACGGGAGTCAAGCCCACATAAGCATGGAACTTAATATCTGTGGCTCCTCCATCATCTAACACCAGATTGAAATAGCAAGAGAAACACTGGTACATTTTGTCTTCTATTTTTCATTTATTTTTGCTAGAAAAGCTGACATTCTGTGATACTGTTTTCCTGAAACGGAGATAGGTTCAGTTACTTTACTATCCGAAAATTTCTTTCCCCATCTGGAACCATGAAGTAAAGAAGGGTCATGATATTCCATGGCAACTTACCTCATTTTACTATTCCAATGAGAATATATTGGGACATTTATGTTTTCCTAATAAAAAGAAAAAACAGAAAACCATATAAATGTTTATGATTTTTGTACTGTTTTTAAAATATCTATAATACTGTACCTAAGACTATATTCTTTTCTTTTGACCAAACATAAATTTGGAGGCAGAAAAAGTATTCTATAATTGGTCCTTTGATTAAGCATAAACTATTTATGCTTACTTAGTTCAGAAGAAAAATCCTAAATTTATCTTCTAATGGAGAATTCTTCAAATTCTTTTTGCCTATTGTGGATACAACTAAAACATGCTAAAATTCAAAGTTTGACTTTATAGGATGACTGTGCCTCCATAAATCTAACCATGCTGTGGAAATTTATATTATATTTGGTGGTAAACCATGATGCTTTGGAAATACACAAAACCCATAAGGCTATCATAAATTCTTGTCTATATAAAATAAGTAAGAAATTAATTTGAATTTAGTGGAATTCCTCTTTGGAGAGGACCTTTAGAGATTGGTTTTAAGCCACTATTAACACTGACTTAATTGCTTTAAAGCTATTTCTTAACGTTTAATGAAAGGTTTTTGTATTGCTCAAAAATTAATTCCATCTTACTCTTAGTTTATATTTTAAAATTAAATTATCTTCAAGAAACAAGAATCAGTCATAATAATCTTTATCAACCCTGGGCAGCTGTACATAAATATTGCCAAGGTAAAAGCCTTGTTTATGACCAGCTAGACACCGCTCAAAGATAAACTTTGATATAATATTCCATAACAGACCAGATCAAAAACCAAAGTGAGGAGCCAAGGAAAGATCTCAGGACACCTGGATGCTAACCTGTCTCTGCCATCTTGGTAGAGTTCTTGATCCCCATAGGCCTCTGTTTCCTCACCTGTACTAAGAAAGGGCAAGCCTCAAAGATGTCAAAGACCCATTCCAGAATCAGCAAGGCTACTTCCTTTGTATAAGAAGAGCTAAGAGTGATACATTTTTCAAAGGCATCAAGTAGGAGCATAAAGAAAAACTTAATGAGTTTTTTGCCCATCTCTTCACAGAAAATTGATTTGATTTAGATATAATTAATAGTCAACTGTAACCAAAAAAGTGTTTAATCAGACATAACACCCCAAAGTGTATTTGAATGTTGGAGACCATGAAGTAATAGGTAAAAGAAGGGATTAATTGGGCCCTAAACATTTTTTTTCGTTTGAAGCCATCAGTGGCAGCCACTGCTAGGCCCACTCTTTATTTTATTTTTATTTTTATTTATTTGTTTCAAAGAGTTACACAGAGAGGTGGAGCCAGAGAGAGTGAGAGAGGTCTTCCATCCACTGGTTCAATCCCCAGATGGCTGCAATGGCCAGAGCTGAGCTGATTCGAAGCCAGGAACCAGGAGCTTCTTCTGGGTCTCCCACGCAGATGCAGGGGCCCAAGTACTTGGGCCATCTTCTACTGCTTTCCCAGGCCATAGCAGAGAGCTGGATTAGAAGTGAAGCAGCCAGGACTTGAACCAGCAACTATATCAGATGCCGGTGTTGCAGGCTGGGGCTTTACCCTCCTGAGACACAGCACCAGCGCCCCCTAAACAATCTTTAATCTCCATTTTAAGCCAGCAGGTTCAGGACCTCCACAGTGGCATCATTAAATATCTGGAGATTACAAGCAAATACTTTTACTACAATTGGTCTTAATTTTTCCCTACAGTACATTTTTATTTACAAGTTGATCAAATTTATCCCATTTGACCAAACAGAACTTTTATCTTCTGAATCATTATTTTAAACATATGAATTGAAATTTTTCAATTTCTCAAACCATATAAAATAGTTTTCTCTTTTTAACCTGGAAGACACATTACTGTCATAATTACTATGACATCTACTCAGTTACACTCCTTAGTTTCAAGTTAAGTCTGTACAGGTTCAGATTATTACCCAAGGAATAGTTGAAGATATGGAATATCTCAGGATGTGGAATGCTCTTTATGCAGAAATCAAGATTAAAATTCTCATAAAATATTCATTTCAGTCGAATTTTAGGCTTTTAGTAATCCAATTTGAAAACTGCTTGGTCTTTCTTGTTGTAATGTCTGGTTTGATGACATATGTGAGGCCATATGAGGGAAGAGGAAGAATTGGAAAATAGCCAAAACATAATATAGGAAGTATCATAATAGAACAAACACAAAGGGTCTTCAAAAAGTTCTTAGAAAATGTGCATTATGAAAAACTGTTGATGCATTTCATGTATCTTTTCTGCCCACAAAGGAATGAAGGTGGAAATTAAAAACAAAACAAACTCTAGAGAATATACAAACACATGGCAACTGAACAACATACTACTGAGTGCACAGTGGGTCATGGAGGAAATCAAAAGGAAAATAAAAATGTCTTGAGGGGCCGGCACTGAGGCCTAGTAGGTGAAGATGCCACCTGAAGTGCTGGCATCTCATATGGGCACCAGTTCGAGTCCAGGCTGCTGCACTTCCCATTCAGCTCTCTGCTTTGGCCTGGGAAAGCAGTGGAAGACGGCCCAAGTACTTGGACCTCTGCACCCACATGGGAGACTCGGAAGAAGCTCCTGGCTCCTGGCTCCTGGCTTCAGATCAGATCAGCTCCAGCTGTTGTGGCCATTTGGGGAGTGAACCAGCAGATAGAAGGCTTTCTCTCTCTCTCTCTTTCTGTCTCTCTCTCTCCTTTCTCCTCTCTTCCCCATCCCACCCTCTCTCTCTTTTTTCAGTGGCTCTGCCTTTCAAATAAACAAATAAATCTTTAAAATTTCCTTGAAACCAATGAAAATAAAACACAACATATAAAAACTTATGGGATATAACAAAAGCAGGGTTAAGAGGAAAGTTGATAGCAATAAGTCCTCACATAAAAAAACTGAAGGTATCAAATAAATGATCTAACAATGCATCTCAAGAACCTAGAGAAATAATAACAAATCAAATCCAAATTTAGTAGGAGGAAAGAAATAACAAAAATTAGAGAATAAAGAAACAAAAATTTAAAAAACTATAAAGATCAGTGAGATTCACAAATTTGTTTTTGTAAAAATCAACAAAATGATAAACCATGGCTGCACCTAACCAAGAAAAAAGAGAGAAAAACCAGATTATAAAATCAAAGATTCAAAAGGAGATGTTACTACAACTGATACCACAGAATCAAAGAATAACCAGAAATTGTTACAAACAGTAAAATTTGTCAACAAAATTTGGAAAATCTAGGAGAAATGAAGATTTTTGGACACACATAATTTATCAAAATTGAGAGATGAAGACACAGAAAACCAGAATAGATCCATAACCAAGTCTGAGATAGAATCAGTAACAAAAAGCTTTCCCACAAAGAAAATCCCAGGACTGGATGAATTTACTGGTGAATTCTAGCAAATCATTCAGGAAGAACTGACATCAATTTTTCTTAACCTACTCAAGACAATTGAAAGGTAAAGAACCCTTACACATTTATTGTATGAAATCAGCATTTCCTTAATTCCCAAACCAGATAAAAATACAACAAAATGATAACTATTGACAAATATCTCTGATGAACATAAATGCAAAACTCAACAAAATACTAGCAAATTGAATGCAACAACACATTTAAAAGTATCATCCACCTTGCGAAAATGGGATTTATCTTAGGGATGTAGGGATGGTTCAACATATACAAATTAATAAATATGATGTCATATCAACAAAATGAATAATAAAAATCACATGATTGCCTCAATAGATGCAGAGAAAGCATTTAATAAAATACAACATGCTTTCCTGATTTAAAAAAAAAAACCTTTAAAAATTTGGCTATAGAAGAAACATACCTCAACATGATATATATATTCAAGACAGAGGGAGGGAGATCTTTCATCCACTGGTTCACTCCCAAATTCATGTCTCTTACATGACTGGCAAAGGCCCATACACTTGCACCTTCTCCTACTGTTTTCCCAAGTGCCTTAGAAGGAAGGTAGATCAGAAGTGGAGCAGCCAGGACTTGAACTACAGCTCAAATGGGATGCCACTATAGCAGGTGGCTGCTTAACTGATTGTGCAATATGATGCTCTCACCAGCATCATATTGAATGGAGAAAAGTTGTAAACATTTCCAATAAGATCCAGGACCACACAAGGATGCCAACTCTCACCAGTATAATTCAACATAGTTCTTGAAGTTTAAGCCAGAGCCATTAGGCAAGAAAAACAAATCAAAGGGATGAAAATTGGAAAGGAGGAAGTCAAACTATCCCTGTTTGCAGATGACATGATCCTTTACGCAAGAGGACCAAAAGATTCCACTAAGAGAATATTAAAATTCTTAAGAGAATTTGCCAAAGTGACAGGATATCAAATCAATACACAACAATAAATAACACCCTTATACACCAACAATGTTCTGTCTCACAAAGAACTTACAGGATCAGTCCCATTTCCAATACTTACAAAAAATTAAGTACCTTTGGACAAATTTAACCAAGGACATAAAAGATATCTAATTATAACAATGAAAGAAATAGAAAAAGACCAAAAAAGTAGAAAAGGATTCCATTGTGAAAGTTAATACAGACAGCAAGAGTGTAAAAATTGTGTGGCTATCATATCATTTAGTATTTAGTTATAAATATTAGTTCACTGAATCATGCCATGTAAATTAAAATATACCTTTCTTTTCACATTATGATCATTGTCATGAAACCCCCACTCTGTGATATTAATATCTCTGATTTCAAGAATAGTATATGTGTGTGTTCATATAATATCTACATTTGAGGTGAATGTTGTAAAATATTTTTAAAATGTAAAATAAATAGAAAATAAGAAAGTTATGAACTAGAAACTGAACAATAAATGAGAATTTTTTTTTCAGAGGTTGATGCAAAGGTTTAGGAAGAAAGAGAGGTCAGATGGATTTAGGATTAAGCATAGAGTTTGGTAGAATGGGAGTAACTAATGGCAAAAGGTATGGTTGGAGAGCAAGTGGAACAGATCTGGAGGGAAGGACATAGTAACTGAGTTGTAACTTCTATATACTGATCACATATATATTGAATCTTCATTTTATCTCCACCACAAACACACTTAGAAAGCATATTGTAAGTTTAATAAAATGAAAAATGAAGACTCAAAGTTAGGTAATTTGCTAAAAAAATTTTACTTAAATGTGCTCCCTCTTCTTTATAGAAGACTGTCCCCTTGGTACTAAAATGTCATTAGGTTGTCAGAGAAAGAATGCTGGTAGCAGGTGCTCTCGTGCTTTACCTTCTGCAACTCACAAGCTGCTCTACAGATTTATACCTCCTTCTGCATCACCCATTAGAAGATTCATCCTGGCTTTTACAGGAGTTCAGCCTTACACAGATCCCTAGGGGGTCGCAAGCAGAAATAAAACTGACTCACTGGACAGAATTAGGAGCCTAGGATTCCTGCTTCTATTTTTAATGGTATTAAATCCAGAGAATTTGAGTTACCAGTGACAAACTTCATGGGTAAGTTAACTGAGCAAGAATGACAAACAAAATTTTCCCTGGAGTGTAAACAGCACAGTCACCAACACCATGGCAAGGTTAAGGTTGAATAAGGTGGTGACCTGTTCTCTCCATATGAGTGACTAGTCACTGGGTGTGACATATTCTAAGCTAAATCCAGATAGAAGGAGCACTTAGGTAATATAAAATTAACACTTGAACTCTGACTGGGTGTTAGAATTTATTGCTCATTTGTGTGAGGATCCTTGTTTTAGTCACTAAAACAATGCTTAAGACATTGGACATTGGCTGGTGCCGCAGCTCAATAGGCTAATTCTCTGCCTTGCGGCACTGGCACACCGGTTCTAGTCCTGGTCAGAGCACTGGATTCTGTCCCGGTTGCCCCTCTTCCAGGCCAGCTCTCTGCTGTGGCCCAGGAGTGCAGTGGAGGATGGCCCAAGTGCTTGGGCCCTGCACCCACATGGGAGACCAGGAGAAGCACCTGGCTCCTGCCTTCGGATCAGCGTGATGTGCCGGCTGCAGTGCGCCAGCCGCAGTGCCCATTGGAGGGTGAACCAACAGCAAAAGGAAGACCTTTCTCTCTGTCTTTCTCTCTCTCTCACTGTCTACTCTGCCTGTCAAAAAAAAAAAAAAAAAGACATTGGACATCAATGGCTGGTCATAGCAGGATGCCTTTCTGATTTTGAAAAATTTTATTTATTTTATCCATTTGAAGGGGTAAGAGATCTCATTGCTTGTTCACTCCCCAAATACCTGAAGCCACATGTCAGGAGCCAGGAACTCACTCTGGGTTTCTCACATGGATGGCAGGGTTCCAATTATTTGAGCCAGCCTCTGCTGCCTCACTAGGTGGAAGCTGGAATCAGAGACAGAGGCAGGACTTGAACTCAGGTACTCCAGTACTAGATGTGTGATTTCCAATAGGCATCTTTACCACTGTGCCAAACACTTGCGCTGCCCTTGACTTTTAATCACATAAAATTCATGGCTTTATGACTTCTCAGGCCTCTATCTTTAAACATTTGTTGTTTAAGATTTTGAAAAGGGAAAAAGAACTTCCATCTGCTGGCTCACTCACAACAGTCCCTAGCTGAGGCTGAAGCTGGGAACCAGGAATTCAATTCAGGAATTCCATGAGGGTGGTAGGAATCTAAGTACCTGAAACCATCACCACTACCTCCCATGGTCTGGATTAGCAGGAAGCTGGAATTAGGAGCAGGTATCAAACACAGGCACTATGGCTTAGGACATGGATGTCTTAACTGAAGTTGCTACTCCCAAATTCTTTCTAGGAACCTTGAGTTAGGAAATATAACATCACTGAAAATAATCAAGAAAACTGGGGTTGGCATTGTGGCAGAGCAAGTTAAGCCACCACTTGTGATGCCAGTATCCCATATGAGTTTGTGTTCAAGCCCCAGTTGCTCTGCTTCCCATTCAGTTTCCTGCTAAAGTGCCTGAGAAACCAGTGGATCATGGTCCAAATACTTGAGCCCCTGCCACCCAAGTGGGATACCTGGATTGAGTTGCTGGTTCCTGGATTCAACCTGCCCAATCCTGGCTGCTGTGACATTTGTGAAGTGAACCAATGGATGGGGTATCTTTCTTTCTATCCCTCTCTGTCACTCTGCCCTTTGAATAAACAAACAAACAAACAAAAAATAGTTGTAAAAAACTATCTAGATCACAAATCCAGATAGCCAGCTTTGTTGATATTTTTTACAATGTCCTATAATCCATAATATAGTTCAAATATATCACAGTTCTGCTCTTAGTAACCTGATAATCTTCCCATCTGGAAAAGGTTTGGGGTTGAGGATGCAAAAAATAAATAGAAATCATATTCTATTTTAGAAAAAATGTAACTCTCTAATATTGCATTTCAATGAAAGATTACTAGACATATGAGAACTTCACCAAGGTTAGGTCAGACATCTATTTTAAATCACCTTAAGCAAGTAAGCAAAAAGAAAGGAATTTATAATTGAATATATCTGGACAGCTTCCTCCTAATGTACTTGGAATAGTAGTGGAGGATGGCCAAGTGCTTGGGTCCTTGTCATCCACGTGGGAGACCCAGATGAAACTCCTGGCTCCTGGTTTCAGCCTGGCCCAGACCTGGAGATTGTGGTCATTTGCAGAGTGAACCAGCAAATATTTTCTCTCTTTCTTTCTCTCTCTCTCTCTCTTTTTTTCCCTCCCTCCCTCCCTCGTTGTGTGTGGGTGGGTGGGTGGGTGTGTGTCCCTCTCTCTCTGTAACTCTGCCTTTCAAAGAAATCAATCTACAATTGATTGAGGACACTATGCATTGTCATCAGGCTCTTGTGTCCATTTCTGGATCTACTGGCCTTTGTGTGCTCTTCATTCTTGGTTCTGCTTTCCAAGACCTGGCAAAAAATGGTACCTGGACATTCTAAGTTCCATTATGCTTATGACTGCAGATTCTAGTTAAAGCCAGCACCACTGTCCCTGACCATTAGGAATACAATCTACAGCTGGTTTAAACTACACACCCATCTTGTTTGCTGTGTGCAGGGTAGCGTAGGACTCTTGATTGGCTGGGCCTGGGTACATATCCATCCTGAACTTAGTGGTCCTAGGAGTAGGAGATGGGTTGGTTCTCCACAAAGAAAAAGTAAACAGTGAGTAAAAAATAACTAAAATAGCATATGTTTTCTACACAAATCAAATACAGAAAACCTTTCTTCATTGATAGCCAAAATATATAAGTATCTTTAGAAGATATACATGTAATACTTTCCATACATTTGAGAACACATTATAATGCTATTAGACGGAAAAAAAATTACCTGTCTCTCTTTTTTACTAACAAAGATTGTTTAAAATTACAAAACGTGGGTCCGATGCTGTGACACAATAGGTTAACGCCCTGGCCTGAAGCACCCGCATCCCATATGGGCGCTGGTTCAAGAACTAACTGCTCCACTTCCCATCCAGCTCTCTGCTACCGCCTGGGAAAGCAGTAGAAGATGGCCCAAGTCTTTTGGCCCCTGCACCCACGTAAGAGACCTGGAAGAAGCTCCTGGCTCCTGGCTTCAGATTGGCACAGCTCCGGCTGCTGCGGCCAATTGGGGACTGAACCATCCGATGGAAGACCTCTCTCTCTCTCTCTCTCTCTCTTTCTCTCTCTCTGTCTCTCCTCTCTCTGTGTAACTCTGACTTTTGAATAAATAAATCCTTTAAAAAAATCACAAAACGTTTCCCCAGTAACCACATTAAAACACATTTTTAACTAGAGTAAGTTATTTTAAGCTCAAATAACTCAGTTAACATATTATCTTCAGTGAAAAAAACAGCTTTGCTCAGAACGTATCTTGATAGTAGCTAATGGGCTGACACAAGTTGGCAAAGACAACAAATCAGATAAGAAAAAGGACATTTAGAGAACTAACAAAATTAAATGAATCTCACTTCTAAAGTTTACTGTGCTTTATGACCAAAAACTCTTATGTTTATTGCTGAAAATCCCTGGTATCATTCAAAACTTTCTTCACATCACTTTTAATAAAATATTGAGAACATTTGTTTTATATAAAACTTGTAGAAGAAAAGCTCTATGCCATTAGAATTAAATAAGTAGGTGTATACTGGTAATCTGTTGTTTTTGTAGCCTGCTTTGAGAGTGGAGGCAGGGAAGAGCAGGGGTGGTAGGAGGAGGGAGAAGAGGCTGTAAAGACAGGGAACAGCCAGTGTTTCATGTCAGACCTTTTAAAAAACACAAAAGACAAGAATTCGTGAAAGCTGGCACAGGATCAGGCCATAAACAAAATGCCTTCCCCAGCAGATTGTATAAAAGGCATTTCATAAGTTAAACAATCCCCTAGTCGTCATAGTTGTGAAAGAGAGCAAAGACTGAAAAAGGAAAACTGTCTCCCTTCTTTCTCTACTGGCGAGGGCGGAAATTCCCAGTATCTTTAAGGCTAAATTTCTCTTTCATCCTGCAAGTCCAACTCCCTACTTCATATTGAAATGTCAAATTGAATCACACTCTAATTATGAACTTTAATCAATGAAAATAAAGGGAAATTTATTTTTAACACAACTTGGTGCCACCTTTTGACTTACTAGGCTATTCTTACGGTTCTCCCATACAGAAAATGAAGTTCACGGGAGTTGGAAGTTGAGAAGCTGCCTAGAGAGGAACTGACTCTTAAGACGTAACTTTTTCCACCCCTGCCTCCTCCACTGGACAGACCTAATTATGTTAAAGTGCTAATTCCCTTTTTCTCATTAAAGGCAAATTTCTGGATCAGAAACAAGGTTTGTGCACATCACTGTTTCCTCTGGAGTGCATTTTTCATAAAGGCTTTGATAATGACATTTTGTCTTTGATTTCGAACAACAGGTAGTAGGTAGGGTGCTTAGATATAAAACCACCACAATATACTTACTCCTACTCACACAGCCCCTTACAGTAAAGAGTTATTTGAGGCTGGCACAGCGCCTCACTAGGCTAATCCTCTGCCTGCAGCGCTGGTACACTGGGTTCTAGTCCCAGTTGGGATGCCAGATTCTGTCCAGGTTGCCCCTCTTCCAGGCCAGCTCTCTGCTGTGGCCAGGGAGTGAAGTGGAGGATGGCCCAAGTGCTTGGGCCCTGCACCCCATGGGAGACCAGGAAAAAGCACCTGTCTCCTGCCATCGGATCAGTGTGGTGCGCTGGCCGTGGCGGCCATTGGAGGGTGAACCAATGGCAAAGGAAGACCTTTCTCTCTGTCTCTCTCTCACTGTCCACTCTGCCTGTCAAAAAAAAAAAAAAAATGCAAAAAAAAAAAAAAAGTTATTTGACCAACAGAGAAGAAAGCAAGAGAAGTCAGTTCCCATAACTAGACAGACTGTACCTGATTCTTGGCTTAGAGTAATTATTGACAGTGCTTCTGTTTGATCCACAGAGAGTTCCAGTGTGGATGATAAAATACATATGTTCTCTCTGATCGATGACAACTAACTGAGTGCCTAAAAGGAAACTTGTTGAAGTAAAATGGACACTATGAGAAACAATGACTTTATCAGTCCTTGTCCTGGCTGTAGAGGAACAACTTACTACTTTATTGCTTTTAGTATTTTTTGTTCTATTTAATACCATTAGTTGAACTCTTTAATTAACACACAATTATTCTTGGGTGTTTAAATTTAACTGAAAAGTGATCCCCGTTAAATATAAGAGTGGGAATAAGAGAGGGAGGAGATGTACAGTTCAGTACATGCTCACTCAGACTTATCCCTAAGGGTAGAGCTAGAAATGTGCTAGGGGATTCCAATTCAATCCCATCAAGGTGGCATGTACCAATGCCATCTCACTAGTCCAAGTGATCAGTTTCAGTTCATAATTGATCATACTGATAGGTCTAAGAGACAAAGGATCACACAAACAAGACTATTGTCTGCTAATACTAACTGATAGAATTAAAAAGGAGAGAACGATCCAACATGAGAACCAGGATACACAGCAGATTCATAGAATGGCAGATGTCCTAAACAGCACTCTGGCCTCAGAATCAGCCCTTAAGGCATTCGGATATGGCTAAAAAGCCCATGAGAGTATTTCAGGCATGGAAAGCCAAGACACTCTGGAAAAAAAAAAATGACCTAAATGAAAGATCTCTGTGAGTGAGATCCCAGTGGAAAGAACGGGGCCATCAAAGGAGATACCTTTCTCTGAAGGGAGGAGAGAACTTCCACTTTGACTATGACCTTGTCTAAATAAGATCAGAATTGGTGAACTCAAGAGGCTTCCATAGCCTTGGCAGCTCATGACAAGAGCCTCGGGTGATTACTGACATCATAAACAAGAGTATCAATTGTTAAATCAACAACGGGAGTCACTGTGCTCTTACTCCCCATGTAGGATCTCTGTCCTTAATGTGTTGTACTATGTCAATTAATGGTATAACTAATACTCAAATAGTGCTTTATACTTTGTGTTACTGTGTGGGTGCAAACTATTGAAATCTTTATGTAGTATATACTAAATTGGTCTTCTGTATATAAAGATAATTGAAAATGAATCTTGATGTGAATGGGATGGGAGAGGGATTGGGAGATGGGATGGTTGCAGGTGGGAGGGTGGTTATGGGGGGAAAAACCGCTATAATACAAAAGTTGTACTTTGGAAATTTATATTTATTAAATAAAAGTTAAAAAATACATAGTAATCTATGTGTAGCTAGAATTTCTACGGGTATTGTTGCAATATGTATACATGGTTCTATACAATGACATACGCAAAAGTTGCTTAATGAGAATGATTGGTGGAACTGTAATTGTTCTAATGCCTGAAAAACTTATGGTAAATTATTACCGATCAATTATCTTGTTCTATTGTCTAGATTTTCCACTTGACCTGCTAGCCTATTCCCTATAGTTGACAATGGACACACAGGTACATGAGGAACAAGCCTGGCTGGGAAAGACTTTCACAAACAAGAAATGAGGGAATATCATCTTTTGAGAAGGAACTCATATGCTTTATAACACTGAGTTCATTTTAGAAGTGATGAGCAGGGAGTGGTTGGGAGAGGAGAAAATCAAGAGTTCCCTTTGCCTGGCTCTGCACCTAGCAGTTTTGCCACATCCTATGTGTGGGGTAGGGAAGATGAAAGTACTTCTGTTATCAAAAATTTAGAGAAGATGCCACTCAATGTCATACCAAGCAACCAAGAACAGCTCCTTCCATTTCCGCAGTTCTAGGAGTAGCTGGGCAACTGAAATGCAAGTGCCTAAGTGAAAGCCCTAGGAAACAAGTTCCTGAGAGCAAAATGTCTCCATCATTAGATCTCTTCTGTGGTTTAAATTACAGTGGGGGTGCTACTAGTCAAATCCAAGCCATAAAACTTTTTTGAATCAAAATCATAGCTTGAATTATAGTGAGGAGAAAAGCATGCAATTAATAAACACTTTCTAAGCTTAAGTGCATTGGTGAGTATACCTACAATTGCTTCCTTCAGAGCCAAGAAGTATATTTTTAGAATAAGCTAAAAATTACCCCTGGCTTATGTTATTTAACTGCATGTGTCCCTCCAAAATTCATGTGCTAGAATGTAAACTCCAGGGTGAATGTAGTAACAATCAGGGCCTTTGGGAAGTAGTTAGGCCATCGGGCTCTACTTTAATGAATGGATTATTGCTTTATAAACGAGGTTGAAGGGTGTCTTCTAGTGTCTTTTTGTCCTTTATCTTTGCTATCATATGAGTATGCAGATTTTTTTCCCCTTTTTGCCCCTTCTGCCACAAGAGCATGCACCAAGAGGTGCTTTCTTGAAGAAGAGTGAAGCCCTCACCAGACACTGAATTCACTCGCACTTTGATCCTAGGTCTCTGTCTCCAGAACTGTGAGAATTTCTATTGTTTATAGATCACCTACTCTGTGAGTTTTGTTAGTAGCAAATGGAATAAGACATTAAAGCTAATTACCTTAATATTTAATATATAAATATGACATGTTATTAAAGCAGATCAATAAAATGAAGAGGTCTACCTGGCCTCAGTCTTTGAGGCTATTCAGATTCCACTGACCAAATACAATAGAAGGTTGCTATATTGGTATTCGCTAGAGAGAGAGAGGGAGAGGGAGAAGGAGAAGAAGGGGGAGAGAGAGAGAGAGAGAGAGAAAGTGAGAGAGAGAGAGAGAGAGAGAGATTATAGGAATCCAGATGATACTTGGCAATCCAAAATCTTCAGGTTATGCTGGCAGCTGGAGACCCAGGGAAGAACCTAGGTTGCAGTTTGAGTCTGAAAGCCATCTGCTGGCAGAATTTGCTCTTCTTCTATAGACTTCATTCTTTTTCCATTAAAGCTTTCCCTTGAACAGATGAAGATATGTGCATTATGGGAGGTAATCTGCTTCGCTCAGAGTCTACTAGTGGCCAGAGCAGTGGCATTGTAAGAAAAGCCACTGCCTGCAGTGCCAGCATCCCATATGAGTGTCAGCTTGAATCCCAACTGCTCCACTTCTGATCCAGCTCTCTGCCATGCCCTGGGAAAGCAGTAGAGTATGGCCCAAGTCTTTGGGTCCCTGTACCCATGTGGGAGACCTAGAAGAAGCTCCTGGCTCCTGGCTTTGGATTTGCCAAGCTTCAGATGTTGCAGCCATCGGGGGACTGAACCAGCGGATGGAAGATGAAGACCTCTCTCTCTCTCTCTCTACCTCTACCTCCGCCTTTCTGTAACTCTGTCTTTCAAATAAATAAAATAAATAAATATATTTTTAAAAAGTCTATTGATTTAAATGTTAATCTCATCTGAAAGATGTCTTCCCAAAACATCAATAGTAATATTTGATCAAATACCTGGGTATCTTTGCCTTACTAAGGTAACACAATATTAACCAGCAAAGTCACTATCCTCAGCGTAACGTGATTCTGGTCTTGTTTTAGCTTACAAAACCCAACTAATGAGGCAAATGTTTGATCTGGTGGTCAAGACACAAGTTGGGACAACCACAACCCATATTAGAGTACTGGGATTGAGGCCCAGCTCGGCTCCTAATTCCAGCTTCCTGCTAATGTGCACCTGGGAGGCAGCGAGCAACGGCTCCAGGACTTGGATCTTTGCCACCACACAGGAGATCTGGACTGAGTTCTGGCATCACAATTTTGGCCTGGCCCAGATCCAGTCATCATGGGCATTTAGAGGGTGAACCAGTGGATGGGAGCCCAGTGGATGGGAGCTCTCTCTTGCTTGCTCGCTCTCTTTTCTATGTGTGTTTCTCTCTGCCTGTAAAATAACTAAATAGAAATTAATTTTAAAAGGAAAACATGTATTCTGTTTTTTTTTTTCTTTAAATGAATTTACAGTAGTGAGAAGCCAGGAAGTATTTGAGATTAAGAGAATATATTCTGTAATAGAAATAAAAACAAAACATCTATGGGGTTATTTGAAATTAATAACAGAGAGCAGAGTTCTTCCTAAAATAGTAAAAAAAATGAATTCCTTTGAGCTTTCACTAGGGTTTCCTACCTTATGTTTTGAAGGATACCACCTACAAGGAAACAATCAAAACAATTCATTCCTTGCATCTGATATATAGATAGATAGATAGATAGATAGATAGAGATATAGAGATAGATATAGATAAGATGTAAATAAATAATGTAGGTGAAAATCCTGTTGACTAGTTCAAACTTGCCACTTTTTTTTTTTATTTATTTGACAGGTAGAGTAACAGTCAGGGAGAGAGAGACAGGGAGAAAGGTCTTCCTTCCCTTCCGTTGGTTCACCCACCCACCCCCAAATGACCGCTATAGCCAGAACTGCGCTGATCCGAAGCCAGGAGCCAGGTGCTTCTTCCTGGTCTCCCCCGTGGGTGCAGGGGCCCAAGCACTAGGGCCATCCTCCACTGCCTTCCCGGGCCACAGCAGAGAGCTAGACTGGAAGAGGAGCAACTGGTACTAGAACCAACACCCATATGGGGTGCTGGCGCCACAGGCAGAGGATCAACAAAGTGAGCCAAGGTGCCGGCCCCCAAACTTGCCACTTCCGACCTAAACATGAGAATGTATAGATCTCAAAGAATTGTCAGGAATTAGTTTCTGGAATTTAGAAATACAAAGTACATTTGTTAAATCTTACTTGAAAAGATATGAAAATATGTTTCACCTTAAGAATATACTTTCTATTTTTATACAAGGATAGTTCACTAACACTCAGTAAGTTACTATATGCAATCCAAAAGGCAGTCTGCAAAAAGAATGGTGACCAGATAGGAACCATCCCAAGAAGTTTTCTAGGGGCTAGAATATCTGAACCCCAAATAGAAACTACTAGGCTGGTATATAGTCTGACAGTGATGCAGAATATTTTAAGGAGCAATTTAAAACCTACTGTCCCAGAAAACCTTACTAGCCTTTACATTTCTATCAGAGATATTTCAGGTATATAGGAATATATCACAAAATCTAACTCATATATATCATCTCCCTTTAAAAGCAAGATTTTTCCATGAGACTAAATGTTCTTTATAAAGGAAATAAATCTTATTTCTGGAATGACAACAAAATATTATTAGTATGAATAATTTATATTTTATTCCTGTGGGAAAATAATTATTTACAAATTTTTGCCCCCTATGTTTCTGATCAATGAAATATCTAAAATAGTCATTTAATGTTCATTTGATCCTACTATACTGAGGATATTATCAGTAAAGATTATTATCATTCTTTTATTTCTTCAACATATTTTGAAAACTCTGTGATAATCCTATGGGATATTCTGAATATTCTGAGATTCTTCTAACTGCAAAGAGTTTCTGTTTTAGTAGGGGAGCAGGTAGTGCTATGGTTTGAATGCTTTTTTCCCCTCAAGAATTCATATTGAAAGTCAATTCTTAATCAACAAAAGTAAGAGGTGTGACATATAAGAAGTAATTGAATCATGAAGGCTCTCTCTTCATGAACGGGGTTAGGCGGCCTTAAAATGGACTTTGTGCTATATGAGGGCACCTTTTAAGACCCATCACAGTGATCACCCATTTCAGCAGACAACAGGACAGCTTTCAGAAACACAGCCTCAAGAACTGAAGCCTCCTGTGCAGGAGACCTGGTGCTGGTGAAGTCTCCCCACTCTCCCCATCTCAAAGTGAGTGTGGGAGGGGTCCTATGCGTTCTACTCCTGCTGTAGTAAATGTGTCTGGACTAGAATCCTGGATCCACCACTTTCAAGTAAAAGCCTGGTTTTTCAAACTAACTTCAGACTCGACTCAGGAGGATAGCTGCAACACCTCCGAAGAGAATTGTGACTACTCCTGTGGGGTGACTGAGGGACTCCAGCTATTCAAAAGGAAAAAGGGCCCACCTACAGGGATGGGAAGCCATAGTGGGTGCCATTGAGTCCAAGAAACCTCGGAGCTCACGAGGTTCGTTGGTCTTGTGGAACCACTGGGCATCAGATTTCTTCACAGTTGAGCAGGTTTGTAAGATTTGAGTCCTCATCCACAGGCTATCAGACTCCACATGGTTCTTCAGAAGGAACCACATATGCAGGCCTTCCATCAGGGACCTCTGGACAGACCTCTAGCGGATGAACCCTGACTGCTGTCCCCAATGTTCCCCTGCCTCCAGCTTTTAGCAGCCAGAACAATCTTCACTCCTGTTCCCTGATGGCAGTTAGGGTCACCTCTTCAGAGAGGGGATTGATAGATACCATCTAGGGAGGCAGGCACAGGGGTGCCCCTCCCCACTATGTGGTGATGAGTCTTAGAGGACTTTAGAGAAGCCAGGAAGTCAGCTTCTGTGTTTGGAGACTTAGCTTTCATCCAAATACCATAGCCAAGAACCAATCAAAATAGTCACTGCTGAATGTCTCATATGTATCTATCCCAGACCAGTCATGAGAACTTCCCCTTTATAGTCCATAAAAACCCTTAGAGCACTTCTCCTAACAGAAATCCTGTTTTAGGAGCATCTCTTCAATAAACTTTGTACCTTCAATTGCTAAACAAATTTAAAAAAAAAGAATTTTATTTATTTGAAAGATAGACTTACAGAAATATAGGTAAAGACAGAGATAGAAATAGAGAGATAGAGAGAGAGAAAAAGAGATAGAGATGTTCTAACTCCTGGTTCACTCCCCAAATAGCTGCAATGACTGAGACTGGGCCTGACAGAAGCCAGGAACCAGGAACTCCAGTCGGTCTCCGAAATGCATGGCAGGTACCCAAGCACTTGAACCATCTTCCATTGCTTTCACATTAACAGAGTTAGATTGGAACTGGGGTGGTCAGGACTGGAAACAGTATACATATGGGATGCTGTCATTACAAGCTTTGTCTTAACCTGCTGCAGCACAATGCTTGCCTATAAAATGATCTTTCTACCAGGAGCCAAAAGAGATAATAGCTTCCACTTAAAATATTTGGACATTATCTGCAGGTTTTAGACAATTTCCTACAAAACCATTGTGAGGTTGGTGCTACTGTTCTTCTGCTACTTACCTAGGTAGGAACTGTGAAAGGCTGAGAATCTTGGACAAATCATAAAATTAAGGTGTGAATCTGGGACTCCAACCTAAAGTCATGTTTTTCCTACTGTTCCCACCCAGCCATGTAGATGTATGTTTACTTCTTTTTTTTTTTTTTAAGGAACAAACTGATTTTGAAGGAGAGAGACAGACACAAAAGGAGAGACAAAGAGACAGAGAGATCTTCCTTCTGCTGACTCCCTCCACAAAAATCTGCAACAGCTGGGGCTGGACCAGAGCAAAGCCAAGAGCAGGAGCTCACTCCAGGTCTCCTACATGGGTGGCAGGGACTCAACTACTTAAGCCATCAACCACTACTTACCATAGTGCACAGTAGTAGGCAGCTGGAATAAGGAGCTGATCTAGGATTCGAATGAATCCAGGCATTCTGTCATGGCATGCATGTATCCCAAACAACATCTTAGTAGCTGTGTCAAATACCTACCATTTTCTGTTTGCTATAGAGATAGAGATAGAATCATGTGGAGGATGCTGAATATAATGTCTTTACATCTCCAATTACCATCAAGTACAACTTTTGACATAACTAAGAGAGCAATCTTAATATGAGATCCCTGACAAATGCCTGTAATACTAACATTTTGCAAAAGAAAATTCAAATGTTTTATCCATCAGCCCTATAAAAGGCAAAACCTCTTCTTTTCAAATGAAAATTTAGAGTCAGATATAAACTACTGGAGATGAAGATTTAATCATGTTTTTGCACAATAGTTGCCTGCAGAGTAGATGAGGATTAGGGTTAAAGTTTTCCAAAGAAAGGCCGGCGCAGTGGCTCAACAGGCTAATCCTCCGCCTTGCGGCGCCGGCACACCGGGTTCTAGTCCCGGTCGGGGCACCGGATTCTGTCCCGGTTGCCCCTCTTCCAGGCCAGCCCTCTGCTGTGGCCCAAGAGTGCAGTGGAGGATGGCCCAGGTGCTTGGGCCCTGCACCCCATGGGGAGACCAGGAAAAAGCACCTGGCTCCTGGCTCCTGCCATCGGACGAGCGCGGTGCGCCGGCCACAGCGCGCCGACCGCGGCGGCCATTGGAGGGTGAACCAACGGCAACGGAAGACCTTTCTCTCTGTCTCTCTCTCTCACTGTCCACTCTGCCTGTAAAAAAAAAAAAAAAAAAAAAAAAGTTTTCCAAAGAAAGACAGTTGATGCTTCAGATTCTACCTAATAAAACTGCAATGCAGCATACCTGGGTAAAGAACTCTAGTTTGAAAGTGACAGAAACTCAATTTCAACCTAAATAGAGAAAGAAACCTAGTTTATTGTCTTGAAAAATCTAAAGAGCAGGCAAACAGCCAATTCATGTCAAAGGCAAACATTCATTTGGGTCTTAGTAACTGAAAGTACCTGGAACTTGAATGATGCTCAACCTCAATTTCTCTCTCTTTTTTTCCTCTCATTTACTCTCTTTCTGTCTCTTGCTGCCTCTTTGCTCTGTGCCAAATTTTTCTCACATTGAGCCAGGTTTTCTGTATGTGGCAGGAAATGTGATCACTGACAGTTCCTGTTTTATATCTCAGTTCTATCATAGGACAAGAAAGCCTAACACACACTGTATCCATTCCCCCAACAAACAAGCCACCAAGGAATGCCTCTTATAATACAGCTTGGTTTGAATACTCACTCCTAGAAAGCACAACACTTCTAGAAGGAGCAGTCTCCAGTAGCCTGAGTTGTTTTTAGAGAAGGTAGGAGATGGTTGCAAGAACAAGTAATAAATGTGTTCCACAAGGTTGTCTTCTGTCAGTGTATTTTAAAGGCAGAGATTTCACAATTTGAACTTCTTCTATATAATAGATTTAATATTTCATTTAATTGATGGGTTAAATTTTTAAAGTATTAATGCCTTACTCCTTTGCAAAAGGATATTTAAGATTAAAGGAACATATAAAATATGCCAATATACAATTGTTAAAGTAACCATTAGCCTGTGTGTGTTAAGAGGGGTCAAAGAAAATGGGATTTTTCTGTAGATGGATGAGGGAAGAAACACAGAAGCAAGCCTTGGGAGCAGATCGGCATTACACATCTAAAGTATTGCTCTTGTTCAATAACTTTGTTGAGTAGGCCTTTTATGGGATTAAATGAGGGAAGAAATGTAATAGCAAACCAGCATTTACATACAATTTGGTTAAGTGGGTCCCAGACCCACTCCCTGGGGACAACATAGGGGAATCTCATCTGCGCTGTACCAAGAGAGCTTTTAGTCTCATTATGAATTTCTGGGAGGAATTTTAGGAACTGCACACCCAGAAGCCCTCCACCCAGATATCCCAAACAGAGAGGAGACAGAGGCCCACAGCCATAAAAACCCCAGTCTGAATGCAGACTGGGCTCTCAGTTCTTTAATGAAATGGCCACCTGGTCTATCAGTTATAGTCCTTTTAATTGCTTCAATTGTCACATGTCCTTCTGGATCTGCACCTTCATATTAAATCACCCAAAGACAACAAAATCCTGCAGCTCGGAACTACTACTACCCACTCCTGTTTCACAGTCAATAAAAGATGGCAATGGGGACAGGCATTTGGATTAGCAGTTAAAATTTCTGTATCCCAGAGGCTGGGTTGGATACCTTGTTCCAACTCCCAATTCCAGCCTCCTGGCATTACAGACCCTGGAAATCGGCAATGATGGCTTAAGTAGTTGCATTCCTGTCATTCCTGTGGGAGACCAGGATTGAATTCCTGTCTCATGGTTTTGGCCTAGCCCAACTCAAGACACTGAGAATTTAGGAAGTAAATAAGCAAATAGAAGCTTTGACTTTTTGTCTGTCTGTCTATCTCTTTTTCTATCTTTCTGCCTCTCAAATTAATTATTTATAAAAATGCCAGTGAGGGGAATGGCACTGTGGTATAATGGGTAAAATTGTCATCTATGGTGCCAGCATCCCACACGTGCCTGGGAAAGCAGCAGAGAATGGCCCAAGTGCTTGGGCCCCTGCACCCATGTGGAGACTTAGAAGAAGTTCCTGGCTCCTGACTGAAGATTGGTCCAGCTCTGGCCATTGCTTACATTTGGGGAGTGAACCAGCAGATGGAAGATCTCTGTCTCTCCCTTTCCCTCTCTGTTTAACTCTGCCTTTCGAATAAATAAGCACTTTTTTTTAAAAAAATGACAATGAGTTATGAAGTACAAATTACACAAAGGCAAAAAAAGGGAAAAAAAGTGGTAATAAAAACCTGAAGTAAGGCCGGCGCCGTGGCTCAACAGGCTAATCCTCCGCCTTGCGGCGCCGGCACACCGGGTTCTAGTCCCGGTCGGGGCGCCGGATTCTGTCCCGGTTGCCCCTCTTCCAGGCCAGCCCTCTGCTGTGGCCCGGGAGTGCAGTGGAGGATGGCCCAGGTGCTTGGGCCCTGCACCCCATGGGGAGACCAGGAAAAGCACCTGGCTCCTGGCTCCTGCCATCGGACGAGCGCGGTGCGCCGGCCGCAGCGCACCGTCAGCGGCGGCCATCGGAGGGTGAACCAACGGCAACGAAGACCTTTCTCTCTGTATCTCTCTCTCTCACTGTCCACTCTGCCTGTCAAAAAAAAAAAAAACCTGAAGTAGAAATGAGTTGGGTTAAATTCAAATGCAATCATACTGTCATTTTGAGCAAAAATGTCACTCTATGATAGCCAAAGAGAAAAGGGAAATCTGATTGGTAAAACAGTTCATGATACCCATAAAATAAAAATGAATCAGTTTATTAAGATGTACAAGGCTATTCTTTATAAACTAGCACCAGGAAAGAAATGTTGAGGTACTTTATAGAGAATGTGAAATATAATATCATCAGTTGGATTACTGCTATAGTCTCAAGTATCTGACCAGAAAACAAAAATGTTAGGGACATGTTCAGAATGTTTGCAACATTTCTGATACACTGCCATCTTTTGGTTTGGTAAAGATGTATGTGCCAAGCATTATGATTTCAATATAAATAACAGACTTTTAGTGTGTGTCCAGAGACTTTATCATAAAACTGTGAACATTAAACTGGATAGAAACTGATACATTAATTTCCATTCATAAGTCAGCAAATTGGCATGGTGGCTATATTAATTTGATGTATGCTCTCTTCCATAGTGAATAGTATACATATAACCTTATGGGAATGACAAGGTGTTTACCTTGACAACTTAACCTATTGGCTAGTTACAATAAAACAACAATGATAATAATATTGCATGATAAATATTGATAATACCCAAACAGTCATTTTGGTGCCCTGTCAATGCTGTCTAACTCCGCTTTGATGAATGAATTATTTAACATTAGCAACACAGTGAGTTTTCTGGAATATTTCTTTCATGGCAAGATAATTCAAAGAAAGTCTATCTGGACTCAAAAAGTGCTGTTCCCTCAGTACATTTGATTTCTGGCAAGTCCTTTAATAGATACATAATGCAATCATAGGACTTTTGTAATCATAGTGTAGGACCTTAGCAGAAAATTTATTAGTTGCTGCCTCTCTCTCCAGAAAAGAGATAAATACTGAAAATTATTTTTGGTTGCTAATTTCAACCTTTAAACCATCATATTTACAGTACTCTGAGGACTGATAAAAATGTATAGTCACAAGGTAGATTCAGGGTTTTTTTTTTAGTTTTTATGTTTCAGTTTTCCTAGCTTCTCCTCTAGACTCTCCCAAGAGTGCACCAGACACTCAGGCAATTATTTCTTCTTGATTAGTTCATGGGCTTGTTTCAATCCTATTACCATATTTTAATTTGTGGTCCCCACTCTGATTGGTTAAGATATTAGAAAGTCAGACTAAAAAATACTGCATCTAAAGAAAGATAATTTGATTTTAAATGTTTTAAATGTTATTTGTCATGAAGAACTGTGTATTTTAAAAATGTTTATGCATATTTTAACTGTTCTTTCAAATATATCTTTCAATCTTTTCTTTATTTCCTGGTATATTGACTGTTTCTCTGATTAGGTGAGTTTTAAATACAGTGAAGTTTTGCAGAGATGAAGTATGGATTATGCACAAGATTAATTCAATAATTAGTGAACCAGTAATCAGACATTTCATGAGATTCTGTTATTTTCTCTGTGTTGAATAGAAGTTTTGTGATATTGGGGAAGATATTTCTCTATAATTTCAAAATAAAATATATTTGTTTTAGTGATAGTCTAGGTGAAATGGTTGAGAGGTAGAGGACTAGGCTAAATAAAAATTTTTTTTTGATAAAAATCACTGTCATATGGGACTGGTGTTTGATGTGGCAACTAATGCCGCCACCTGGGATGCTGGCATCCCATATAGGTGCAGGTTCATGTTACAGCTGTTCCACTTCCAGTGCAGCTCCCCGTTAATGGTCTGGGAAAAGCAGTGAAAGATGGCCCAAGTGTTGGGGCCCTTGCATCTCCTATGGGAGACTTGGATAAAGCTGCTGGCTCTTCAATTTGGCCTGGCCCAGAGATGGCTGTTATAGCCATCTGGGAAGTGAACCGTTGCATGGAGAATTTCTTTTCTCTCTCCATCTCTCCTTTTCTCTCTGTAATTATTGACTTCCAAATTAAATAAATAAATAAATCTTTAATCAAAAACAGACACATAAAGAAATGGTACAATGCCTGAAATTGACTTCTAAATAATCTAGGTGGGCAGTCAAGGTATTGAGGAAACAAGACTATACTCAAAGTTAGAAATATTGAATCTAGGTGGCAAGTATATAAAGGTTTAACAAGCTCATCTCTCTACTCTTAAATATATTTGAAATTTTCTCTAAAGAAATAGTTTTTAAATATAATGATTTATAAAAATGGAATTCTTTCATTCTATGAAGACTAATAGAGAAAAACTGTTATCTTTGTCAGAAGAACCAAGGAAACTCATTGCCAAAATGGAGAGTTTTGAGTGTACCTGTTAACATCTTAATTGGAAACTCATTATATCTGGCATTTGTTCATGCTTTCAGACACTTGCTGGACCACTAAGCTGACTTCAATCTGATATTAAGGTATCAAGTCCCTAGCTCCAAAGCCATTAACACAACTTTACCATAAAATCTCACACTAATCTAAAATAGTTAAGTTTGGTACAAACAATACATCTTTGCAAATTTCTGGCTTTTGTTGCTGTCTGTTGGTAGAAATGTTCATTGCCTTCTGATTTTAGATGGTCTGCTTTATTAAGTATGACTATATGTAATATATGGATTTTATTTCCTATGATCTTGCTTTAAACTCTAGAAGATACAAATGTATTCAGAGGGTAATATAGACACATATAGAAGAGCTCATTACAGAGCACTTAATAATTGCATGCTACAATGTCCTATTATAATAGAGCCACTTTCATTAATTATAAAAAATCATCCTTCAAGAGGGTAAGATCTTCAGTCTTTTAGCCTGCTTCTATTATTCATCCCCAAGAGAATCAGGGAAGATAAGAGGCTGAGCAAGACAGCCAAGCCCATGTGGCAGAGGGTGATGACTAAGCCAGTGGATCAGGGCCAGTCTGGCTTGGACCAGAGTAGAGGCAGCTAACAACAGCCAAGCCAGAAAGAATTGAGATGAGAGCACGGGTCAGATAGCCAGAGGCAAACAGACTGGGGGAGGTTACATCAGAATGTGGCCTCTTGAGTCCATGGAACAAAAGTCTTGGCCCTGCCATTCTCTGTGACAGTGCATTCTTAAAGTTGTATTTCAGGCACTGACTCCAACTGTATTGCATTTTATTCCCCCAGTACTTCTGAACGATTGAAAATTCTCTGTTTTTGCCTCTGCAGCAGCTTATTAGTCTAACATTGATACTAATATTAATCAAGCATTTGATGAATATTCATCTGGAAAAATTATAGAAACAGTATCAGTAAACAACACGGACTATGACTTCTCTAGGAGCTATGGAATGGTTTTTTTAAAGCTTAAATTCTTTATTTCCAAACAGAACCTCAAGGACTTTTTTCCTTGTGTTAAAAAATAGTAAATAATGTTTTATACTAGAATCCTTTTATAGGATGCTTTATTATTCAAATAGATTTGTTCTTTAAATAGGACAAATAAAACCATTGCTCCCTGAAAAACAAATACAGCAAATTACTATCACAATAGAGGTGACTTTTGAAGATGCCTTTAAATATAATATTAGAAACTATCTTTCACATCCACCTCAACCTGAACTCTACTGTAAACATGTGAAGAAACTTTTTTTTTTCTTTAGTTTCCCTTGTCCCTTCTGTCGCCATAGGTACCTCTCCTATTCCACCAAACACCGTGTCCTTGGCCCATGAATTCCAGAAGCCTACACAGGGTGGGTTCAGCTCCTCATTTCTAACCTTTTCATTACCAAAATCTCCTTTAATTATCTATCCCTTTTGCTCTTCTCTCCATGCAGAGACTCTTAGTTTTAAATGATTTTAAAATTATTTCCCTTGGAGAAAGTATAATTTTATCAACAAGTAATGAAACAATCTTTTATCAACTGTGGCTGTCCAGAGCCACTTCATTTGAATTTACATACTGTGAGCTGCAAAAATCCAGAAGAAAAATCGATCAAATACTGAAAAAGGCAGTATCAGGACAACATGATATTTTTCTCTTTTTAATTCCCTATGCTACCTCAAAGTAGTTTGGGTGTACCAGTCAGTCTGCTCGTTCCAGTACTGCCAATGATTTGCACTGTGGCCTTGGACAGGCATTTAGTATCTGTATTTGCAAAATGGTAGGGTTAATAATTTCCTTAGTCTTACCTTTCTGTCTCTATAACTAAAACACCTGAGAAGTTACTTACGAAGATTTCTGTGGCTCAGTTTTTGAAGCTTCACAGTCTAAGATCAGACAGCTCCAATGGTGTGAAGCCTGAGGAGGGTGGTAGATGGGAGGAGTCATGTGGAGGGAGGACCACTTAGTGAGTCAAGAAGCAGGAAGACAGAGAACTTGTAGGAACATGTTTAAGTGGTTTCTCCTTAGAGAGCAATCATGATTTGATTATAAAACTCCACACTCACAACCTTGTCCAATCCCATCATTTCCCAAAAGCCTCAACTTTAGATACCATGGTTGTATAAAGGCTGCACCCTCTAAGTACCATTAATCCATGAGTTTGGGACTTAAACTAAACATCTGCATAATTTAAGAAGCCAAATCAAACTATAGCAATCTCTTAAATACCAACTTATTTGCTCATCTTTCTTCTTATTTCTTTCTTTCTCAAGTCAGATATTCCTGAGACCACAAAACTACAAGATCAAAAGATCTACTTCCAGCTCTGTGTTGTGAGACCCTGGATACCTCACATGTTCCTTATTTCCCTAAATTCTAAATATGGATAACTTGAAAAGCTCATGAGATAGATACTGAAGTTACAATAATTGGTTTTAAAAAGTTTGAAATGATTTTAAGCATATTGCATTAATATAAGCTCTTCACCTAAAATTAACTTAGTTTCTTGTATTTACCAAGATGGATTCACGTTATTTTGGAGGTGAGAAATAACTAGTGAAAATTGCAAAGCAAAAGAATGATAACCAAGGACTTCAAGGGCAGAGGTAAGCACAGGAGGTAGAAAATAGGGATATCATTCCTGACCTGGATTCTAGCCTAGTCATAGCCCTTTTGTCTCATTGAATCTGATCCTACAGAAAAATCAAAGTATGTCTGAGATTGAAATTTAGTGTAGATATTCCCAGCCTTGTTCATGCTTCAAGTTCCCATAACACAGTTTCTTATCCAGATCCATCCTCCTCTGAATCTATTCCTCTCAGTGCTGATTTGAAGATCCATCTTTTCAAATATTTTAGGTCAAATGAAGAAAGCTATGATGATATTGTTAGTGTTATGTCAAGTCAGTGTCCTCTAACTATGAGCTTCCACATTAGATCAGGTGCATTCACCCTGGTACACTTTGCATTACATCCAGCCCCACAAAATGCTATTTGCCTTCTGTTTCTTTCTAAAGCCTTCTTTTCCCTATTTCACAAATGCTTCTGGTCTTTTACAAATATTAGAAGCATTTAATTCAATGTGGGATGCAACAGAAGTAATCATAGTATTTAGGCAACAGTCTGATAGATTTCTCCAGGGAACATTATTGTGTGACTTCACCAAGGAAAGGAAGAAATAGAAGCATATGTTGCTTATAATATTTCGATATTTCTCTGCAGGAGATACATGGAGAAGGGGAGGGGCAGAATCTGGATGTGGCCAGTTCATTCAATTCTGAAACATCTTAGAAGAGAATTGAGATGGATTAAGCATCCAAAGATAATGTGGCATTTGGGTTGTGGAGACATGGTCTTTAACAAATGATCCAAATGGTCTTACGTTAGGCATTGCCATTTCAGGTTGGAAATAAAATTAAACAGAAGGGCAGTGAACTAAAAGTAAATTCAGGATTAATCTAGTTTTTATTTGAGTGTGTTTCCTTTCAATATTATTAAGTCACATTATATGGGAGTAAAATGTTCTAGACTCTGGTCCTGCCTCAGAAATTGATTTTACTGTCCTTTCTATTGGCAAAACATGAGTGACATGAAGTCATAATGTCTCAGGGAGCATAAAATGTCAATGAAACTTGTTCTAGGATTTCTGTGAAAAAGATAAATAAGGGCAAGTACTTTGATTCTTCTTTTGTGTGCAGAAAAAAATCAAAGTTTTACATGCAGCAAAATTTTCCCCAGTGTGTCAGGGCAAATCATGAATGATGATTTTAGAGTTGCATCCTATGTAGTTTTATCTTAGTTCAATGTTCAATTCATGTAAAAACAGATACAGAGTTAGGGTTGTGGAGTGGCAGCCTTGGTTAGCTTCACAGAGTCCATACTTAGAAGTATTTATGTAAATATTCAGAGACAGACTTTGGAGGCCATCACCTTCCCTTGCAATCTTTTCACAACCCTGAGGCCCTTGTAATCCCCATCCTCATGCCTCACATGCTCCTCTGCTATCGACTGTCCAAAATCCTGGTAGATAAAATGCTGCCTATTCCAAAATTGGTTGTTGTTTAATAGTTGATTCCGGAATAGTTGTTAATAGTTGATTTCCATCACAGGAACAAATTGAGAACTTTGTGTTTCACCCAGAGTACTCAATTTCACTCTCCACTTTGTGACTTCCCAATCTTGAGGAAGAAGGTAAGAAGATACATATCTGTCCTCCATGGTTTTTGTTTGTTTGCTTGTTTTTTGTTCTCATGGGAAAGTCATTCCAGAGTGAAATGAGAGGACCATTTTCCAAGAACTAGCCTTAGCTTTGTAAACTGATAGGAATGGAAAATGTACTCCACGTTTCCCCTTTTGAATACTGAAGAAGCAAATTGGAAAAGTCTCTAAGTCTTACCATTCCCTCATCTGTGATCTGGAAGCCATCTAATTCTTCTAAGGGGAAAACTATTCCAGACTTATGTTTTTGCTTTCAGGACTTAAGAGTGCTTACTAATGCAAGGAGTGATCAATAATATAAACTCCTAATTACAGATTTGTTTACACACATTTCTTATCTCCTGCCCTATCTTCCACACTCAGAATACATCCTGAATCATTTCTATAACTAATGAGAAATGGAAATAATGCTTGGTAATTTATCTATTCAGGAAATATTTGTTTTAGAGAAACAAATTGGCTTGTCATTTTCAATAGTTTATTGGAATGGAAAATAATGAACTGATCTAGAGGACCAGCTTTTCCCTGCTTCCAAAAGTGAGCCAAGACAGCTGTGGCCAGGTGAGCTTCTAGTCCAGTGTTATTATGCATCCTCCTTCTTTTATCACCAAAGTATAATGTCAGGCAAGAGAGAAAGGTCTCTGAAAAGTGTCCTACCATCTTAAAATACGAAACAATAACAACTTACAATTATCAGTGTATCATAAATATCATTTAGCCAACGTTGATTAGCATCAAATATTCATACTGCCCTAGCTTCTGGGGATACAGGAATAAGCTAGACAGACTATAGATATTGTCCCTCCTGTCGAGGTTGGCACTATGTGGCTTAACAGAGGTTTCAGCTGCAGATCTTAATGCGAACACTTACTACCTGGTATGGCTTAAACATCTGACCCTAAACTCAGGAGTTTGGTCTCCATAGTCATATGTTAATGGCACCAACAGGGTGGAAATTTAATCCAGTTATGATGTTTATAGTTGGAGTCTGTGGGAAATAATTAGGTTGGATTAGTCTTTGAGGGTGGAATCCCTATGACTGAATCTTGGTGGTCTAATAAGAGACCAGGACAGATAAGCACACACTCTTGCCATGTGATGTTCTGTGCCTCCTCAGGACTCTGCCAGGAAGAACATCATCACCAGAGGCCAAATTCTGCACTATGGACTGTGTTCATCTAAAACTGTATAAGACAAAATAAACTTTGTTTCTTACGAAGTAGTTTGCTTCAGGTATTTCATTATAATAATAAAAGCTAATAAGTGACACCTTAGAGAATCATCAAAGAGGCTAACTCAAGGTTTTCTGAATTGTCTCACGGAGTTTGTCAAAAGTACTGAAGAATAAATCTACCCATGATCCTGTGCTCAGGCTTCTTCCTCATTGCCTAGTCCCTCAAGGGTGTGATCTCTGCCCTCACCTAAAAAGGACAGGACTCCCCTGCTTCAGTAGAGTCCCTAGCAGCTGTCAGCCTCTGCTACAACATTGCTCCTAGGTAGTACATGACTGATGAAAATGATGTCACAATTTGTCTCCTTGGGTTGAAGCAGTACTGAAATACTCCTCTCACCTTGTGCCTACCACCCTCTCTGCTAAGACACCTGACTTCAGCTCTGGGATCTGACTGAGAAGACACACCCAACGCTATGGAGTGCTCACACATGCCGGGCATTGTTGTAAGCACTGCACAGGTATGAAGTCATTTAACCCTCAAAATAGCACATTTTGGGGTGGGGATGGAAATGTGGGGAGAACTACTCTTCCCTATTTGTCGAAATGAGAGAAATAAGCCATGGTGTATTAGTTAACTATTACTATGCAACAAATGACTATAAACTTAATGCTTAAAATAACAATCAATTTTTCATCACATTTTGTTTGGGTCAGGGCATGACTTAGTGGGATCCTCTGATTTAAGATCTCTCATGAAGCTCCAATTCAAGGTGTTGGTCAGGGTGAAAGTCTCTTCTGAAGGCCAGACCTGGAAGGGATTGGTTTCTAAATCCATGTATAGTCACTGGCAAAATTTTGTTCCTTTGAAATTTTGTCAAGAATCTCAATTCCTAGCTGGCTGTTATCCAATAGATACTTTAAAGTCTATGCCACATGTGCCTACCAACAAGAAAACTTGTTTCATAAAAACCAGAAGTGGAGAGGACATTCTGCCAACATGACTAAAGCTATAATATTTATAATCACGGGACTGATAGCTAAAAATCTGTGACGTATTCCATTGCTTAGAAGTAAGTTACAGCACCTGACCATACTCAGTGGCATATTACACAAATGTGTGAATATTAGGACATGTAGGTCATTAGGAGCCATAATATTGTCTATATTCCACAAACAGAGAGAGGTTAAACATTTCACGCAGGGATTATAGGCTATGAAATTAAACCAGGATTTTAGTATAGGAACTCTATCTCCAGGGGGAAATGGGACTCAAATGGTTTGGAAAAAAAGACTACTCATTGAAATAAGTATGTATATCTATTTATCCTTTTGGATGAATCCCTAAAATAAGGGTTGCTGAAGATGTAGGGATGTGTGTGTGTGTGTGTGTGTATATTTTTCGCTATGCAAGGTTTTGTAATTTTGAAAATAACACTGGGCTGCTTTCACATAATTATCTGGGTTTCCAGGAAATTATCTATCTATCTATCTATCTATCTATATATATATATATATAAAGGAGATAGGGTGCCACCCTTTCCTTATTCTCATGTAACAATAGCTGTTGACTAAAGCTAAGCATCATGCTTGTCTGATACCAAGAACTCCCTATGATCCCACTTCTTACTAGCATGACAGTTAGCTGGCGAGATTTCACTTTGCTGCCACAGCAATTTAATAATTCCAGAGGCCTGAGAACTGATTATTAAGAATAGTTATGGGACAAAATAAAATAAAATTCTCCCAGATATTTGAACTGTATCGAATTTCTTTGAACAATGAGAGATTTATACATAGAAATTAAATATTACCTTCTGCTCCATAAGTGTCATTAGCTTAACAACTTTACAACTATCTAATTGTAGACAACTGATTAATTACAGGGGTGGGAAATATCAAGCTCATGGGCTACATTAAGCCTGAGAAATCATTTGGTGTGGCCCTGCCAAAGCAACAGCAAGAGGGTCTCAAGACTCACTAAATCTATAGTAGGCTAATTTTTAAGTTGATAATATGTATGACCCATCAATGATTTTATAAATATGCGAAAAGATCTTGGCAGAAAAAAGGTTCCCCACCCCTGTAATACTTTATCTTCATTAATCTCACCCTACAGAAGGCTACCTGCTTATCTGCTCACACACAAACTAGTACCACCTAGTGCTAGCTGCCTGAAATGCAAATAGAACACCTTGAAGGCACAGCCTTTCAGGGAATAGAATTATTCACTTCTTCCTTTATTTCATGAAAATATATTATATACGCTATAAACTGTTAATACATCTAATTGTAATAAATTGTATTAATCTAATTGTAACTTAAATTGTGAAACACTGAAATACATATTTTAATTTTAACAATGTCCTATAGGAAGTCTGTGGTGTACAGGAACAAAACCTGAGTCTTCTTTTACTACGTTCCAGGTTGCCTTGGTTCGAATTCCTTCATTATTTAGACAAAACTGAAAGGGTGATTTGGGGTTAGGAACATATCCTTGACAGGTTGCTTCTAAATTACCATATAATTGTATCCTAATTGTCACATTCTTCATACTTCAAATGAATTTATACAGAAAATATAACTACAGCTATGAGACTTTAGATTCTGTCATTTTGGTGATTCAAACTATCTTTCTCTCATAATTCTTAGGAGCATATTATAAGAGGAATGGTATTTCCCACCACAGTCCCAGCTGGTAATTCCAATTGTCCCATGATTTCACAGCTGCAAATCAGCCCCCACCCACTTACACTTGTCTTGGGCCAATGATGCTTTCTTTAATTAGCACATGACTTAAGCTTTAGTCTTGACTTATCTGTTGCATTTGCCCCTGGGCTACCCAAGTACAGATGGGTCCAATTGGGAAAGAAAATCTACCAGAACATACATGCTATCTGCCCTGACATTGAACAAAGGGAAGAATAATTTGGTTGCTGCATTTCCTTCATTAACTGAGTATCTCTGACAACCTTTCTCTGACAATTTAGTCTTCTGCCTGGAGTTTCTAATTGTGATTTTTTTTTTTAAGTTCTTGTACCTTCATCAACTTCAGAAAAGCCTTTAGCAAAAAGCACCAGGAGCTACTGCAAGGTGTGATTCAAGCAGGCAAGGCCCTCCTAATTTTTAAGGCACTAAATATGTCAAACCTACTTGGTTTTATTTTTCCCTTTTTGCCTTAAATTATCAGGGTCCCTTTCACTTCTTTGGGTAATTAAGCCACACAGCTAATAGCTTTGCTTTAGAAGTCTATGTCAAAATGGATGAGTATTAGAGGAAGGAGTATTTGAAGAAATGTGTGACTACTGGCATTCTCTCTGGTCATAACTTAAAAATTTTAGATAAACTATCTTGAAAAAGCAGCAAGAGAAGATTCTCTGAGGAGCTGGAACATAGGATAGAAAATTAAAATGAGGATAGGATGAAATGAAAGGAAAAGTAAACATTTCATTTTTCAAATTATAAATACTAATTAAGCATCCACAGTGTGAATGGTAGTGTACTAGATACTTGGGTGGAGATTTAAAACTAGCACAAAAATTTGCTCCATGGGTTTGGGAGATAATCTGTAAACTGACAACCAGATTTATGAAACAGGTAATAGTGCCATTTGGTGCATGTGGAAATGCTTAAAATAGGTCTATGTACTACAGACACCTCTCATGAGACATGGGATTTGAACCGTATAGTTAAGAAGCAAGGACTTCAAATCAATCATCATATAAGCAGAGGTAGCTTGGAAATAGATTGTGTATAGCATTTGCTGGAGAAAAGAAGATTAATCAGGCCAAAATGCCTTCTTTACCCCATGCATATATATAGCCATTGTAGATGTTTAACTGGAAAAACAAGATCAAGACAAAATGAGTGTCATAGGAGAACTGTGTTTGTGGTGGGTTTGAGGTGGGAAATACTAGAGAAAACACTGCTTAGGTAACAGAAATCCCAATTTGCTTGGGAAGTTAACTAGGGGTGAAGGTGACAGGCAAGTAGAAAGGATTTTTTTTTTTTTAATTGGGCACGGAAAATCATTGAGATGGAGGGTCAAAGAAGACCCTGGGGTTTCCAGCATGAATGATACATTTGAGGTGGGAGACAGTGACTGAGCTAGCTGAGTTAGTCAAGGGGAGAGTCCCAGCTTTCAGTTAGTACACTCATGAAATCATGGGATTTAGAGAACCTCTGTCTTTGCTCCTTTATTTTACAGGAGGGTAAGGGAAGCAAAGGAAGATGTCTGTCTCAGTCCAGGTCAGTGAGCTTAGAGTAGGACACCATGCAGGAGAACCCATGGTCTTCTTCCCCAAGCCTCACCCGCCTGCTGCTCCACGCTTCCGGTCTAGTTCTCTGAACAGCGGCTGAGGAACAGGCCCTCGTCTGCAGCCACATTAGACAAAATAACACACTGACTTAATTCAAAAAAAAAAAAAGCTAATTTTTTTAAGTAAAGAATGAGATAGATTTAAGTCTATGATGAATCTGTGAGTTCCTGACTTGGCTTTATTTATCCATGGCCAATTATGTGATGGCTGTCTTTTCCAAGGCACTACAGCTGGGACTAAAATTGCAGCGACAAACAGGATGAGAAAAACCATGTTTTCGCATCTGTGCCCCCCTCCACACTGGCAGGACGACAGGCGCCTTCTCTCTATTGTCAAGTGTCTTGCGGAACGGACCCCGGGGTGGACCCTGGGAGAGGGACTCCGACCACCCTGCAGGCACCCTGAATCACCGCTCCTGTCTCCCGGCCCTTGGACCGACGTTGGACGGTAGCGGGGCGGGGACAAGCACTTTCTAACAAAGCCAGGCGAAGGTACCCCGCGACCGCTTCAAGACCCCCTTCCCAGCTCACTGCCTCGGCGGGAGGAACCGCACAGGTTTCACGGGCCACTGCACGGTCCTAGCTTTAGGTGGCAGGGGTGGGCACCCGGGCTGGCCGGCGGGAAGGCCCGTGGCGGGCATCACCCCAGATCCGGCGGGAGCGCACCCACTGCCTTCAACTACAGCTCCTGGGACCACACTGCCCGAGAGCCCGGGGATCTGGGCGGCGCCCGCCCCATCGCGCACGGCCGACGAGTCACCCCACTGCGGCCGAGTTCCTCAGTTCCAAAGCCAGGGGTCTAGGGTCCCCTCCGCGAAGGCAAATTTGAATCCAACCGGATTCTGGAGTCGAACCCGAGAGCCAACCTCGTAGAGCCAAGTCCACCGCTCCGTCAGCCCTACCTTGCGCCACGTCGCCGCGGGGGTCAGAGGGCGGCGTGCGCGCTCCCGCCGGGCCTGCGCGCGCGCGCCCGCCGGGCTCGTGGCCGCGGCCTGCCGGGTGGGCGGGGCGGGGCGGGGCGCGCGAGGGGGGCGGCCGCCTGTGGAGGAGGCTGAGAGAAAAGGCGGCGGCCGGCCGGGGCGAGAGACTCCCGGGAGGCGGACCGGACGGCGTGTGGGGTGCCGGGCGGCGCAGAGACAGCGCGGAGCAGCCGGGCACGGCGGCCACGGCAGCCGGGGCCTGGGCGGCGGTTCGGCCGCGCGGGCCGGTGAGTGTCTGGAGGCCGCCGGGGCCGGGGCCGGGGCCGGGGCGCGGACGGCGGCCGAGCGGGGGAGGCCGGGGCCGCGGCTCCAGCGCGGCGGCCGCGGGGTGCGAGGGCTCGGCCTGCTGCGGGGTGCGCTCGACGCCCCGGGCCGCCCGGGGCCCGGGTGGGCCGTCCCGGCGCGCGTGGCCGGCGTCCGCGGCGCGGGTGCTCGCGCTCGGCCTCCTGCCCAGCGGGCTGGTCGCGGTGGTCAGCAAATGGCGACCCAGACCCGAGGGCCGCGACCCCGGGTGGCACCCCGTTCTGCGTTGGAGTTTGGGGAAGGGACGCAGGAGTTGGACTGGGGAGCCCCAGAGCCCCGAAAACCCAGCTTTGACAACTTGGGGTTCTTCGGGGACAGACGAGTCAAAGTGTCCCGGGTGCATCGTCCGCGCGCTCCGCGAGACGAGCGAAGTGGGTGACTTTTCCATTCATGGAAGTGAGACACACCGTCCTCGCCGCGGCTCCTATTAAAGGGAAACCTGTGGGTTCTTTTCAGATCGGAGACGTTGTTTGTGCGGCTCCTTGGAAGGCAAGCCCGGGGCGCGTGCTGGCCTCCGAGTGACCCGGGGACGTGCTTTTCCGCGCTTGGGGAAGAGACGGGCAGGCGGGCGGGACGGGCTGCTCACGGCGCTCCTAGCTGGGTCGTGCACTTGCCCGGCTCTTGCTTTTTTTTTTTTTTTTTTCTTCTTTCTGTGCCTCGTAAATCCCAGAGAAAAGATGCCTGGGAAGGAGTTGACCTTTTATTCGGTGATTACTTTGTTGAATCGGATCCAGGATGAAGTTATTTATGATGACTGTGAAGCCAGTGGGGACTAAACACTCTTTTAAATGCAAAAACCTGAACTTCCTAAGCTGTGACTTCTTGGTTGCTAACTTTCAGTACCGCGGCATTGCCCTTTAGAGATGTACTAAGTTATAGTCACAGGGTCTGCATTTGTTGATGTCAGGCTTTCCCGAAGCATTGCCCCGTTGTTGACATGGCAGAAAGAAAACAGCAGGAGAACGCCTTTAGGATTTTTTTTTTTTTCCCTAAGGTCTGGGTTGTATTTTGCAGGTTTCGCTGAATCACTCTTGTTTATGCTTAGTCACTGTTTCTCACTACAGTTTAATTGAGGACAACATGATGTTTTGCTAGTTTTTAAAATTATCTATTTGTGTTTACCTGGTACATTAATGCAGTCACATAAGCTTTTTTGTGTGATTCAGGAAATAGTGGGTGGAGTTTTGTGAATGTTATAAGAGAAATGAAGTTTGCTGTATAGGCAAAACTTTTATGCATTGCAAAGATACTAGGTGTTTAATTTCAATACAGTATCTGGCCATGTCCACCTGGGAGACTTTTTCAAATACAAAGTATCTAAATAAAATATACCGTTAGACAGCAATATTTTGTAAATAATTGTTAATATTTTCAAGTAATGTATATAGTTAGAGAGATACTTTAAGGTCACCAAATAGACATAGGTTAATATCTTTACTGTTTCATAGCATGTTTCTAAAATGTGACTAATGGGATAAACTCCTTTGCTCTTCTGAATGATTTTGGATAAATCTTTTAACTGGGTTCCTTAGACTCCTTATTTTAATAAAAGGAACTACTACATGCTATGGAATGGCATTGTACTTGCTAACTATTTTGATGTTGATGTCTAATTAAAAAGCTGTATAAAATACTTAATTTGAGTTCCATTTGGTAAAATTGGCCTTGTATCAGTTGGAAGATATTTCAACAAATTCATGGAGAAGATAAAGCTATTTTTGTGCAAAATTTTTTGAAATCATGCAGTTTTTAATAGTATATAATTTTCCATGAGCTTTTTGTAGACCTATAGTGATAGCTAGGTGCTTTTTAGGTACAGACAAGCACACCCCAGTTAAAACCCTAGCTGTGAAAATATTTTACAAAAAATCTGTATTTTTGTTAAGAGTACATAAAACTAGCAGTAAGTCCTCAGATTGTATTTATTTATAAATACAATTATAAAGTTATAAAGCAATTATAACTTTAAATGATCTCATATAAAATAATTGTACATAAAGCTTTGTGTATGTAAATGTAGCTTTTGTATAACGAAGTGCATCTATTTTCTGAGAACTACATATTTATATCCTGTTGGACACACATACTTGTAACCAACATTTGCAGAGTTCTAGATTATTTTCAGAGTACAGTAATTCCCTCAAAGTCACGAAGCTGAGATTCCTTGGAAGCCCACACCCCATGCCTTGCTATTTTCTTAAACATCTACCACATAGGTGGATTGTTTTTAATCTAAGTTTCAAATAGGTCTTGCTCTGAGTATTACTTGGGAAAATTACTTCGACTTCTGATTTCATTTTTTTCCAGTGAAGAACATTGCAAATAGAACTTTCACTTTGAAACAAGCTACTCATAACCTTATTTATAAATGGAAGATGTATGTTTTGATTTATATCATATATGGAAGTGTAAAAACTTGAAAAAATAATTTTCATGTGATTAGGCTATTCATTCTACAAATAAGAAGTCAGAACCAAAGTTGAATGTATATATTGTGACTCAGCCATTTTGGTACTGGCAATGTTTGCTTTGATTTGGGATTTTAATGATAATGAACATTTTAATCTTCTCAAGTAGTCCCCATTCTTGTCCAGCTATCCTCAATCCTCCTTTTTTAAAATCACAAGAGCTATGTTGTCCAACAGATATAGGTTTATTATGGTCTTTAAAACTGATTTCACTGTCTTAGTTAGTAAGTAAGTGTATTTACTATACATTAGTACCTCTCACTTTGTGGAGGATGAGATCTGCCCTGCTAAAGCTTATAACTTGTTGCTAAACTTGAAATTTCAATCATAGATGTACTTTTAACAAAAGTGAATTAATGAATCTTATCTGTGATTTCATATCTGCCTTACATTGAAGTAACACGTTACTAGATAAATTCTATATTTAATCTAATACCATATTAATTGCAGTATTAAACAGCAGGCTGGTGCCACCAGCTTATCTTATGCTTTTCCTCACGGTGTACCCTACTCAGGTCACTTAACGCATGTGCAGATACCACTGTCTGCCTTCCTTTTTGAACCTTTTTTCTCCATATTGAATTTTTTTCTTCAGACACCACCCTGCAGAGTTCATGAAGGAGTTAAAATAGTGAGACAACATAAAGATACAATTTCCTCCAATACCCTTTATTGTTATTTAAAATATCAAAATAATGGACAGTTGTAATAACTTGATTTGCTTTTTATTTTTTTGAGACATGATTTATCTTACTACATTTTTAATGGTTGGAGCATAGTACCTAAGTGCTCAATAAATATTTGAGCACTGTTCACTTGTGATGAAAACTGTGATGTAATTTTGAATCAATTTGGTTTTTTAATGCTGCATTTAGAAAGCTGTAGTTTTCTATGAAATCAAGAATGTCAGTTTGTTTTGGGATCCATTTTTTATTGTATTATAATTCTTTCATTCATGTATTTCACACCAATGAGCGTCTCTAATTGTAGCACAGTTTTGAATGAAATAACTCAAGAGTGAACAAGGCAGATATAGGCCTGACTCTCATGGAGCTTTTAGTTTTTTTTTTTTTTTTTTATGGAAGGAGGAAATTATTAAAAATATTAAACAGGATAAAGATTTACTTGGAGTCATCAGTGAATTACCAAGGAAAAATGCACCATGTAATGAGCGTGCGTAATGTGGAATTCGTACCTTGTTTTTGAGCTACATGGAAAACTAACTTTTAAGCTGAGACCTGTGAGGCAGGATGCCATGAGGGAATGGGAAGGTGTGTGTGTTTGTGTATCTGTAACTGTGTCTTGAAGGCAGAAGCTCGCATAAGGTACAGCCATGAGGCAGCACTCTGTTTTGAATTGTTAGGTGAGTTTTCTTATTATATTTAGAAATCATACTAATTTAAAATTATTTTTCTTTATTTTAGTGAATTTGGAAAATAAATGCTATTTTAAGGGCACTATCTTTATGCCTTAAATAGTAAGATCTCATTTCATTGTATGAGAAAATGCCATGTCTTAAAACTATTTTTAAGGATTGATTGTCAGCCAGAGGATGAGTTGGCAAGAAACTTCTGTTAGAAAAAAATGAAATGATTAATATTTTCATAATTTACAAATATTTTCTAGTCTCATGAAACTTTTTCCAATGGTACAAATTTAATTGTAAATTAATAGATATGTCTTTTGGCATGTCAGGATTCCAATTCAAGGGAGTTTTTAAGAAAAAAATTTGTAGAGTTTTAAATTAAGTTCCTCTTGTATTTGAAGCCTCAGTTTTAGTGACATGTTTTCTTCTGGTCCTTCTCTGTCACTGTTTAGTTGGTAAAGTAGGGGTTGGCATTTTTAAACCTGTTTCAGAGAACTAATCAACATTTGTAAAATACTTTTTGAAGGTATATTTGATAGTACTGATCTTGACTAGACAGGATAGATCTAGGAGAGAAATTTTGAAGCGAATGCTCTCTCTCCAGAGTACCCTGGGTATTGGCTACTTTATTTTCTTAACTTCTCAACATATTTATCTGTAAAATGGCATTGAACATGATTTCTCCTTTGTATAGCTATTTTGAGAATTGTTAAATTTGTAATATTGATCCATATGTTTATACTGAATATTACCAATGCAAATTACTTTTAGAACACTTTTAAATACATATATTCAAAACAAAATAATGTGCTATTATAAATAGAAAGGACCAAAAAGACTTTCTTGACCACTAGGGTGATTAAGTGTTGGAATAAACTAGAAGCAAAGTTGTGTAATCTCCATTCCTCAAATAACATCTTAAAATTGAGTCACCAGTTACAGAAGAGGTGCCTTATTTTCTTAAACTTTTATAGGTTAACAAGTCTCTTATTACCCACGTATATTGATAAAATATAGATTCAATTCCTAGTTCTGTCACTTACTAGGTCTAGATTATCTTGGGTAAGTCGTTTACCTTTTTTGAACATTAGTTTTCCTCTAGGTTGTTATGAGGATTAAATGACTTGCTATATGTGAAGAAGGATAAAATAGGTACATAGTGTTTCCTTTTCCTTCTAAGTTGACTTCAATAATTAGTAAGCATTTTGTGAACCTGTTGCTTTGAGGGCTTAGTCTTAGAGGGAAATATTGTGAAAGACATTATTTATTTTGGACTTTGAGAACCCTCTACTTTTCCTTCCACCGTTGAAGGTCATTGCTGCTGTTTTTGTGTTTAATTTGGTTTTTTCAGCAGCTGCTATTGTAAACACTTTCAAATTAAGAGATGTTTTTAAGATGTGTTCTGGGAGGGAGGGAAGTTGTGTGGGGGGGGAGCCATTGTGGTCCATGAGCTGTTCTTTGGAAATTTATATTCTTTAAATAAAAGCTTTATAAAAAAAAAAAAAGAATAAAAATATCCAAAACTATAATGATTATTAAAAAAAAAAAAAAAAGATGTGTTCTGCCTGGTGTTGTCATGTGATGGTGTATATAGTAACGCAAAATATCTCTACAGGGTCTGAAAGCTGTGGTCATTTCTGTTGAAACTGCTTGCATTTTTAGGTTTCTGTCAGTAATGGGTTTATAATCTTCAGCATGTGAGGTGAACTCAATCTAGTTGTAAAATAAGGAAGCTATAACTATTTTCACAAGCTAATCATTCAGTGCTTTTGTCTTAATTCTGACTAAATTTTCTCTGCTTAAGTTTCAGATGTTTCGCATCAGTTATTTCTTTTTTTATGACTTTTTGCATGTCTAATTTATAGATTCTATACTTATGACAAACATTCAAAAATGTTTAATGCACAATTTTAACACAATTTAAAAATTATTTTTGGTGTTGAGTGTGTGGATTTTATTTCCCTGACATTGAAAACTGCCACATCGATTCAGAACTTTTCTACTTCATCAAGAAAAGTTTATCAGTAATGATTTAGGGAAATATTATTCCAGTTTGAGGAAAATCATGCCTAAACTGGAAAGAAAGCTGTAGCACTTTGGGAATAATTACTTTAGTCATCTGGAAACAATATAGAATTCAGGGGAAAATAGTTAGCAACATCTTATGCAAAGAGGTGGAAAAAAAAAAATGGGCTAGCTAGGAATCAGCTTCTTTTGCAGAAAAGTAGTGTTTGCTACAATGTAATTTAATTTGGGAAATGTTGAACTGAGTTGCATATGCCAGATACAGGTAGAAATAAATGAGTGAGAGTACTTCATAAAGTTTATGGAAAATGGAATTAGAAATAAGGTTATGAACATGTTGGCAAAAAATATTGAGATCCATGCACATGTGAGATCTTAAATTCAAAGAAAATGTGTATCATGAAAAAGCTGTGTGTGGACTTCAAGTTTTTTTTGCACCAAAATAAATTTGTTGTTAACTTCTGTTTTCCCCAAAACTTTGAATTACTAGCTATAGAGGGCTGGCGTAAGGAAGAAAGATCTGAGCAGGATATTAAGATGCATTTTCTGTCTGTAGGTAGTAATTGAAACTTTTGGGGACACCCCAGGGAAGGAATAGAATGAGCAAGGAATGACATGGCACCTGGAAGAATAATATTTTAGAAGAGAAGGCTAAGAAACAACCAGAGAAGTAGGAGGACAACTGAATAAATATACCATCATGAAAAGTAAGGGAGCATAATGACCCAGAAAGGGGAAATTAGTGATGGCATGGCCAAGGCAGATGGGGTTTGGACTAAGCAATGCCATTTGGATTTAGTTATGGAGGACCTTAGTCAAGCAGTTTTAATGAGGGATAGTAAAAATAAAGCAAAATTAGAGAACTGATGAATGTATACAAGAAGTTAAGTTTTTTTTTAATTGATATTTTTCTTCTAAAATCTTGACTAAATAGAAAAAAAGAATGGTAGCAACAGGGAGATGTTATTTAATTATTTTGTTTTGTAAAGATGAAATATTTTTCAAATTTTTGAAGGTACAAACCAATAAAGACAGTGAATTTTTTTTTAAAAGATTTATTTATTTATCTGAAAGGGAGAGTTAGTAACAGAGAGGCAGAGGCAGAAAGAGGGAGGGAGGGAGAAAGAGAGAGAAAGCAATCTTCCATTAGCGTTCACTCCTCAAATGGCTGCAACAATCAGAGGTGTTCTAATCCAAAGCCAGGAGCCAGGACCTTTTTCTGGGTCTTCCATGTGGGTGCAGGGGCCCAAGGACTTGGGCCATATTCTACTGCTGTCTCAGGCCATAGTAGAGAGCTAGATCAGAAGTGGAGTAGCCAGGACTTGAACTGGCGCCCATATGAAATGCCAGCACTGCAGACAGCAGCTTTACCTGCTACTCCATAGCACTGGCCCCCTAAAAGTTACAGAAAAATATATTCTATAGGCTCAGTAATTACAGTTAAGTTAATATACTATGCTATGTATGCATTATCTTGCTTTTTTGTTTAAAACTGTTCTTAATAAAAACTACAACATACGGGGCCAACATTGTGGGTGAAGCTGCCACCTATGATGCTGGCATCCCATCTGAATATTGGTATGAGCCCTGTCTGCTGTACTTCTAATCCAAATCACTGCTAATGTGCCCGGTAAATAAGCAGAAGATGGCCCAAGTACCTGGAACCCTGATAACATAGAAGACCCAGATGGAGTTCTAGGTTCCTTACTTCAGCCTGTCCCAGACCTGGCGATTATGGTCATTTGGGGACTGAATCAGTCAGTTTGCCTTGTGATCCAGCAATACTGGAAAACTTGAGGTTCCCTGTGCATGTTTTGCTAGTTCATGCCTTTTTACATTTGCATATGCTGTTTTAACAATGAGTTGTCTTCTTTATGTACTCATTTTCCCATATTTAAGACTTCTCATCTTTCAAGTGTACTGTGAGTTCTTGTCAGACCCGTACCCATAACGTGTCTTTGCTGCCATTTGACTCTGTTTTATTGACCACATAATAATGTGATAGGATTTCTACTGTCTTTTATCTCCTGCAACTGTTAGCTCCTTGAGTGAAGCACTATGATTTACTGATATTTATATTGCCACATCAAACACTATGCCTAGTCCATAGTAATTAAACAATAAAAAATATTCTAATGAATGGATGGAAAGAGTAGTCTTCAGAACTATGTGATTTGCCAACAAAAGAGACATTTTCAGCTACACTTTTTCTTTTCTGAATAACCCCCCTGTTTGTTTCAGTTAAGGCTTACTCTGTTGATTTGTTATAGGATTTATTAAGGCATATGTAGAAGGAAAGGTCAATAGATGAAATCTTAAAAGGAATTCATAAATTTGTAAGGGAATAAAGATACAAAGTGTTAATTACATACATTGATTCCTGAAATTTGAGTTATTCTGTTTTAAGAATTTGATATGGTCTGTGCAGTACAGGTATGTCAAAATCAGTTTACTTCAATTAAAAGTAATTAACAAAGGAAAACTATAGCATTCTCTGAAATCTAAATGTTATACATATTAACTTATTGTTGATGTTAATTTATTTTTTAAAAAAATATTTATTTATTTGAGAGGTAGAGTTATTGACAGAGAGAGGGAGAGACAGAAAGGTCTTCCATCCACTGGTTCACTCCCCAGATGGCTGCAGCGACCTGGAGCTGAGCTGATCTGGGGCCAAAAAGTGAGCCAGGAGCTTCCTCTGGATCTCTCACGCAGGCGCAGGGGCCCAACCACTTGGACCATCTTCCATAAGCAGAGAGCTAAATCTGCAGAGGAACAGCCAGGACTCAAACTGCCGCCCATAAAGGATGCCAGCACCGCAGACAGAGGCCTAGCCTACTACACTATAGTGCCAGCCCCAATTTCTATACCATTGCATAGTACTTGAACAGTATTGTTTTAAACCCATTTGGGCATATTGTTGTATAATATATAAAAATGAATATGACGTTTTAATTTTTGGCATTTTGTTAGTGGAGTTAGTATATGAGGTTACTTCAAAAAATGTGTAGAGAACATAATTAGAAGTTTTTTATTTTGATGCAAAAATATTGAAGTCCATACATACATTTTTCACAATGTAAGTTTTCTATAAACTTTTTGAAGAGCCTTTGTATGCATGAATTTCAGATTTTTTGCACAAACTCTTTTAATTCTATTTTTCCACAAACTTTGTGAAGTACTGCCATAATGATTCAGTACTTTAAAATATCATAAAGTTCATTTTTACATATACTATTATAACAGTACTCCTAAAAGGACGAAAGTTTCTGGGGCCGGCATTGTGCCATGGTTGGTTAAGCCTCATCCTGGGATGTTGGCATCACACATGGGTGCTGATTTGAGACCTAGCTGTTCCGCTTGCAATCTAGCTCCCAGCTAATGTGCCTGGGAAAGCAGTGAAGAATGGTCCAAGTCCTTGTGCCACTGCACCCAAGTGGGAGACTTGGAAGAAGCTCTGGGCTTCTGGTTTCACCCTGGCCCATCCCTAGCTGTTGTAGCCATTTGGGGAGTGAACTAGTGGGGGGAAGATCCCTATCTCTCTCTGTCTCTTCGTAACTCTGCCTTTCAAATAAATAAAAAGTATTTTTTTAAAAAGGCAAAAGTTTCAAAATATAACATTTAAGTTCTGGTACTGTGTAGTATGTAAATTAATGCCAGTTGTAAAAAATTTGCACAATATTTTAATTGCATTTTTTTTATTTTTAAAAGATTTTATTTATTTGAAAAGCAGAGTTACAGACAGACAGAAAGGGCTTTCATCCGCTGGTTCACTCCCCAAATGGCCTCAATGGCCAAGGCTAAGTCGATCCAGAGTCAGGGACTAGGATCTTCCTCCAGGTCCCCTTCATGGGTGCAGGGGCCCAAGCACTTGGGTCATCCTCCGCTGCTTTCCCAGGCCATATAGCAGAGAGCTGGATTGGAAGAGGAGCAGCCAGGACTTGAACTGGTACCCATATGGGATGCTGTTAAGTTTTTGATGTGCCCTTGTAGTTTAGATGAAGCACTTAAGTTCTGAGGTATTGATTATATGTAAAATTAACTAGCTAATACATTTGTTTTATGTAGTTCATTCTAAAATAAGCCAAGATATAGTATGATTTCATTTTTACTATTAAACAATTTGGAAAAATCTACTATTTTTTGTCTAACATCTTATCTTTTCCCGTTTCAACAACTAGAGCTGGACTGGCCATTATGGAGGAAGAACTGCAGCATTCACACTGTGTGAACTGTGTCAGTAGACGGTGTATGACCAGACCGGAGCCTGGGATTTCCTGTGACTTGATTGGTTGTCCATTGGTTTGTGGAGCAGTTTTCCATTCTTGCAAAGCTGATGAGCATCGACTTTTATGTCCATTTGAACGAGTACCTTGCTTAAATAGTGACTTTGGATGTCCATTTACCATGGCCCGAAATAAAGTTGCCGAGCATCTAGAGGTGTGTCCTGCAAGTGTGGTGTGCTGTACAATGGAATGGAATCGATGGCCAGTTAGTTATGCAGACCGGAAATCATATGAAAATCTAAGCAGAGATGTTGATGAAGTGGCACAATTAGATATGGCGTTGGCCCTTCAAGACCAAAGGATGCTGTTGGAATCACTCAAAGTAGCCACCATGATGTCAAAAGTGACTGATAAAGTATCTGAACCTAGAGAACAAATCTCAGTTAAGTCAAGTGTCCCAGAAATACCACATCCTAATGGTCTGGTGTCTGTTGATGAAGAATCTTACGGTGCACTTTATCAAGCTACTGTAGAAACAACCAGAAGTTTGGCTGCTGCTTTAGATATCCTGAATACTGCTACAAGAGACATTGGTATGTTAAGTTCAAGTCTTTGTACTTCCCCAAATGAAATGGATGAAGAGCAAGATACCAGGGAAACTTTACAGGATGACAACTTAAAAGCCCCGGACCATCTTTATGAGGATGAGATAGGAGCAGTAGGTGGAATTGACTGTAATGACACAAGTCAGAACTCCCAGCCTGAACAAAATGGTTCAAGTGATTTGATACATGACTTGAATACAAATTCTTATGACACTTTTGCTCTTTGTAATGGCTTTCCTTTGGAAAATATACATGGACAGATCAAAGACCAGAATCAGAATTTTCATGGTGATTCAAAACAAAGTGACTTGACAAATGGAGAATGTGTGCCATCAGATGGTACTTTAGAACCTTCCAGTTCACTCTCAGTAGCAGCACAACTTAGGGAAGTAATACCACCAGGTGCTTTGCCAAATGGAACAGTTCAGCATATCCTCATGCCAGGTGATGAAGATGAAAGAGAATTGTGTTGGAGAAAAGTAGACTTAGGGGAATTAAGAAATATGGATGTTTTATCTTTCAGTCATGCTCCTTCACTCAAATTTCTTTCTAATTCATGTTGGTCCAAGCCAAAGGAAGATAAAGCAGTAGACACATCAGATTTGGAAGTTGCAGAAGATCCTATGGGGCTACAAGGAATAGATTTGATCACAGCAGCATTATTGTTTTGTCTTGGAGATTCTCCAGGTGGGAGGGGTATATCTGATAGTCGCATGGTTGATGTTTATCGCATTGACTTTGGGACACAGACTTTTTCGCTTCCATCTGCAATATTAGCTACAAATACAATGGTTGGGGAAATAGCTTCAGCTTCAGCTTGTGATCATGCCAATCCACAACTTTCAAATCCAAGTCCTTTTCAGACACTTGGGCTGGATTTAGTATTAGAATGTGTCGCCAGGTACCAGCCTAAGCAGCGTTCAATGTTTACCTTTGTGTGTGGACAATTATTTAGAAGAAAAGAATTCTCTTCACATTTTAAGAATGTACATGGTGACATTCATGCTGGACTCAATGGCTGGATGGAACAGAGATGTCCTTTAGCTTATTATGGATGTACCTATTCTCAGCGTAGATTTTGTCCATCAACACAAGGTGGAAAGATTATCCATGACCGCCATTTGAGGTCATTTGGAGTTCAGCCATGTGTATCTACAGTATTAGTGGAGCCTGCTAGAAACTGTGTATTGGGATTACATAGTGACCATCTAAGTAGTCTTCCCTTTGAAGTCTTACAGCACATTGCAGGCTTCCTTGATGGCTTCAGTTTATGCCAGCTCTCATGTGTATCCAGGTTAATGAGAGATGTGTGTGGCAGTCTGCTTCAGTCTCGAGGAATGGTCATACTGCAGTGGGGGAAGAAGAAGTATCCAGGAGGAAATTCATCGTGGCAGATAAAAGAAAAGGTTAGTTTAATCATGACTCTGTTGACTTCTTATTTGATGTAAGGTAGGCACTTAATGCTGCTGATTTAATACAGTTAATATTTTATATTATTTTTTATTTTTTTGACAGGCAGAGTTAGAGAGACAGAGAGAAAGGTCTTCCTTTTTCTGTTGGTTCATCCCCCAAATGGCCTCTATGGTTGGTGCATTGTGGCCAGCATGCTGCACCAATCCAAAGCCAGGAGCCAGGTGCTTCTTCCTGGTCTCCCATGCGGGTGCAGGGCCCAAGCACTTGGGCCATCCTCCATTGCCTTCCCAGGCCACAGCAGAGAGCTGGACTGGAAGAGGAGCAACCAGGACAGAATCTGGCGCCCCGAACAGGACTAGAACCTGGGGTGCCGGCACCCCAGGCAGAGGATTAACCTGGTGAGCCGGGGCGCTAGCCTACAGTTAATATCTTCTTGAGAAATTGACCATGCTTTAAAGCTTAGAAAGTCAGTATGTTGACACTCATTTTTAGTGATATTAATGAAGGGCTAGAATAGTTAGAATTGTCATGTTAACATAGTACTGATTTCCTACAGCTACATTCTAATCTTAATAGTTCTGTACTACTTTAATTCTGTAACAACTTTGGGTCCACATTACATCTTCTAATTTGGACTAAACCTTAAACATTTTCATCATAAAGTAATGGGAGAAGCTAAGTGGGTTTTTTTCCCGTTTTTGTCTCTTGCTTAAAATTGTCAGTTTGTCTTCATTCTTTATTAGAACATGGTTGTTTCACATAGAATTGAAATACAAATAAGAAAAGGTTAAAACTACTGCTGCAGTCATATTGTTAAGTGACTAAGTATATGAGAGATACAGAACATACATGGATGGATTAGGAAATGTTTTAGGCCAATGTGGGATAATTGTAGAGCATTAGGATTTATATTGTGGGAACTCTGGGTTTAGTAAAGTACAAAGAGTGATGCGTATTAGAAATTTGAACTAGAGATTTAGACAAACCTGGACAAATGCTGGCTCTACCATTTTCCTCCTTTGATGCTCTGCTTCTGTCTAGCTTCTGTTTGAGGCATTATCCAATAGAAACTAGAAGGCATTACAGCTATCTGTGATTGAAGGTGATTTTCATTTTACAACACTTCAGATATGAACCTTTACATTTTGTGAAGTGTGAACAATTTTGATAAACTTCACGTTTGTTTGAGCAGCATTCAAATTTCTGTCTACTTTATTCTTAGTACCCTTAGATTTTTCTTTTACTTACTATTCCATTTTTTCAGTACTCTCTTTCTACTCCTCTGTTCTCTTCAAAATTTGACCAATGCCTGAAATATGAATTATTTTGTGATGTTTTTCCAAAAATGGAATTCTAATGGTAGATTTGTTTATATTTTCATTTTCTAGATAATTGTTTATCTTTCTCCTTTTTGGGATGTGGTATACTGAGTATGACCTGTGTTTGTCCTTGATGACATATAGAATGAAAAATTTTGTTGATTCTATAATAATTTCCTACAGAAAATATCTGATCTTCAAGTTTAAATTGCCTTCGTTTGTAAAGATTACTTACATATCTGAATTTAATATATCCAAGCTACTCTACTGTGCCCTAATTTGAGAAGGTAGCATCATCATCTACCAAATTACCCAAACCAGAAATTTGAGTTAGAACTGACTGTTCCCCCCTTTATTTCCATATCCAGATAATCAATAATGATTCTCCCTCCTTCATGTCTCAGATTTGCTTTACTGTTTCCATTGCCGATTCCCTGGTTCAGATCTAAGTTTATTTATTTATTTTTTTAAAATTTTCTTCTTGATTACTGCAGCATCCTCCTACCTGTCTTTTTGCTTAAGTTCGGCTCTTCTCCAGCAAAATTCTCTACACAAGATCTATAGTGATACCATTTTATAAAAATACTGTTCTTATGTTGTAACTGCAGTGCTTAAAATTTCTTTGTTCTTTGCCCCAGGGATAAAGTCTGATTCCTTAATAAAACATTTAGATACCTGAAATAGGTTAGACAATGTTTATTAGTATTTTCATTATTTAATCTACTTCCCCATGTTACAGATAAATAAACAGAGTTTAAATAATGTGTCTAACTGATGGATTCAGACCAAGAGAACCTGTCTCAAGCTTGTAATCTTTATCTTATTATGTCGTGCTTACTGTTCAGGTCTTAATTCCTCAATCTACCCTGAAGTCTGTAGGGAGACTCACTGTTTTGTGTTCTGATGGTGTTCCATTATATACCTGTGCTAAGGCATCATGCTGCTCTGAAGCTCATTGATGAATTGATAGTTTCCATCCTTAGACAGTCTTGAGTTCCTTGAAAATATCTATTGCCTGTGTGATAGGTACTAATTAAATGACTTAATGGATGATTGAATGAAAGATTGGCCTATTATTTAGCAATTTTGTCATCAGCAGATGGGAGCCATCCTTCTCACCTGACCCCATCCCTACTTTTTCTGAGTTTGACCAGATTCTTAGTTTTGTGGAAGTAGGGAGGTTGCCCAACATCATTTTATCTAATTTGTTCTCAAATTTAAAGAAAACTTAATTCCTACTGTAGTTCTAAAGGTTTGGGAAATTATAAGGGGGGAGGCTGGAGACATCTACAGTGTTCTAGGCCTTTACTCACTTTGGGGAAATTCTCCGTACAAGGCAATCTAACATACCCTTGAAGAGTAGGGGAAGTACCCTTCATACTGAACAATGGTTACTTCTGTTGCCTACCTAGAAATAAATGTGTTCCCACAGAATTTGAAGGCATCAAGCCACTCCAGGAAGTCCTTGCCATTTTTTCCTGATAAAATGAGTGCTAAAGGCTTCCCCCAAGTCTGTTTGCTAGAACATCTCATCTGCTGTGTACAGTTGGCTGTCTTGTCTGTGGGTTCCACATTCATGGGTTTAACCAACTGCATAAAAAACATGTGGGGAAAAAATTACATTGGTACTAAATGTGTGTATAGTTTTTCATTTTTCCCTAGATAATAGGGTGTAACAACTATTTACTTAACGTTTCTACTTAGTAGGTATTATAAGTAATCAAGACATTTTTAAAAATATAGGCTATGCATTCTTTAAATGCAAATTCTATACCATTTTATATAAGGAAGTTGAGCATCCATGGCTTTTGGTATCCATAGGGGGTTGGAGTATGTCCTGGAACCAATCCTCCATAGATAGAGTGGGATGACTGTGTTCATAACTATTAATCTGTTGATGAACTTAGCTGAAATGCCTACGCCTATCCTCCTATTCATGCTTGTTACCTAGATGTGTCATGCTCTGCGTTCATAGATGTTACTTATGTTCAGATAGCTTTATATTTTCAATTGTAAAGATGAAAGAGGGGCCACAGTCATCATGTCTGGACCAATAAGATGGACAGTGCTTCAGTGCCTGAAGCTACTGACTGGGTAAAAGGGGAAGGGGCCTCTGTTTTCATCAGCAGACACATGAACAGAGATGACAGGTGATTATTTTGTCTAGAAACATTTTATAGTGATGTGGACTTAATAGAATCCATTTTATGTTTTTTATATAAATTATTATTTCCAAATAAGCAAAGCACCTGTTTTACTACTAAGTATCTTTAGCACATGTGAAGAGCAGAAAGAGAAGCTTCCTTGGTTTACAATATTTAAGGGTATTTTTAATACACTTCATATGGTATAATAGGAATGGGAGAAAAATAATAACACTTGTATTGTCATTATCTCCAGACTATGTGGATAGTTCTTTATAGCAAATTGCATAGATTGAAATAATAGTGTATGATGAATATTACTTTAGGAAGTGGTGCTGAATTCATGAGGTTGTGATTTTTAAAAAACTATTTAATAAGCGTGGTCGGATGTGATTTTTAATGCTGGAATTTGTCTTTGCATATTCAGTTTAGTGAAGTCATAATGTCGAGGTGATTTGTTTTACAGTGTCTGATAGGTTTGTATTCAAATGGGTCTACTACTTTAGCTAACTATTTGAAAGTTTATATTGAATATTTCTCTAACAGTAGAAATAGATGCAATTTGAACAGAAAATGTGTTTTGATTCTCTGTAAATTGACATTTTAAAATCTGAAACAGAATTTTCTTCTAGGTATGGCGATTCAGTACTGCATTTTGTTCCGTTAATGAATGGAAATTTGCTGACATCCTAAGCATGGCTGACCACTTGAAGAAATGTAGTTACAATATTATAGAGAAACGAGAGGAAGCAATCCCATTGCCATGTATGTGTGTAACAAGAGAACTCACTAAAGAAGGACGTTCACTACGCTCAGTTTTAAAACCTGTACTTTAAAAACTGTAACTTCACTTGCACATACATGCAAGAACCTAGTGTAATTTCTTTGTCATATGTGACATTTTATTAATGTATTAAAGATTACAACTAGCTAAATTTATTGTCACTATGTATATAATGTTTTGAAGTGACATATATTTTTATAAAGTACTGTTTAGTTGGGGGAAAAAGCTGCCTTAATGTTTGAAATGTGTGAAAATTTTGGAACTTGCTGGACAGGGTGATTTAATTTTTAGCTTCATAATTTTCATAATTAGTATATTTAATGGTGTGCATATTTGGGTTCTTAATTTTTTTGCTTCTTAAACTAACAAGATCCTGACCAAATGATTTATTCCTCATGTTTTCTATGGGTTGCAGTCCATGCAATCAAAAAGCAAAACTTGGATTTAAATTTTGCAGCTTGGATTTTTCAGATAAAAACATTTAGTTGTTTAAGCACTACCATGAGATTATTATAAAGTTTTTATTTTCTAATGCTCCCCTTTTCCAATTCTTGATACATATATGATCTCTAATATACCCTTACATGAAACTTGAAATCATGACTAATGTTTGATAATGAGATTTGCCATGTTTTAAAAATAATTCACAATGATGTTTTTGTCTTAAGTACTTTCAACTCTTACACAGAGTGTCACCATTTGCAGCTTTCTTTTTTGTTAGATGCCACATCCCAAAGACCTATGGTGATGTGTTACATGACAAGCTGTGGAAAAAAACAAGCAAACAAAAATAAAACCTACAAATTTAATTTGAAATTGATCATGGCATTGCAATTTGTTAGGTATTTAATGTATGAAAAGAAAATATACCTCATTTTAGTTTTGAATTTGGAATATTGTGTGAATAAATTTCAAATATTCAGAATGCACAGGGCTTAACTATTTTTTGTAAGCATTTGATTTTTATAAAATTCCAGCTATGTTGCTTTAAAACATTTGAGCATGTGAAATTTGTTATCTTCTTTACAAGATGACAATCATGCAAAAACCTGTCTTGGTTGACAATCTCTTTGAAACATTTCCAAATTATTTTTCGTAGACTTCTGTGGGACTTCTACCAAGAAAGTAAGAATTTCATCTTTGTATAAAGATCAAGGTGTATCAAAAAAAACATCCAAAGAGCTATTGTTGAAGTATTTTATTAGTTTTCAAATTGATTTATACTATTATTAACCTGATATGGTCACTTTAAAAACTGAATATGCAGGCTGTATCAGTATTTAGAAGGAAATTTCAAAGATGAAAACATACGTAAAGAATCTGTTTTAACTAAATTCTGTCATTTGGTAGTCTGAAATAGTGACAAGTTATTTTGTTACATAAGTCAGAAATCAGCTGTCTTCTTTTCTTCCATTTGTCCCTGAGAGTGCCCTATGATTACTGGTTCTTGATTCCCATATATGGCAGTCAGGCTGAGCAGAGGCGTTCCTTGGGCATTAGAGAAGAATTCTGAACTGCTTAAGATTTGTTTTGATTAGATCAAACCCTTATTACAGTTGAAAAATACATTGTTAAAGACTAATTGTTCCATCTCACATAGCATTTTTATTACTAGAATACCTATTTCTCAGTGCTTAAACTTTTTCATATGTGAGATTGAAATGCATAAACAGCCTCTTCATGTGAGAAAACTAGAAATAAGATATCAAATACTGTAAAATACAATTCTGCCTTTCACAGTTTTGCTGAAGAATGTGTCTATGGTTAGGATAGCACAAGCATTAACTTTTTGTTTTGTGGTTGTGCTTCTTACAATCCATGGTTTTTAAAGTTTAAATTTCTTGTTTCCACACTGGGTCATGAAATATTTAACATTTTTTCCACCTTATATTTCTTTTACACATTTTGCTGTTCTCTCTTGTTTGTTATGCCACCATACTATTTTGTTGAAATGTTTTCTTTGTGCAAGATTTGTTCAAGTTCTAATAAAATGTTTTCCCTTTATATTGGCTTAGTAACTTAAAAAGAAAACTTTTGTTCAAATAAAATTTTAATACTTGTTTGACAAATTCTAAACACAATCTTTTTTTCTGTGATGTGGTTTTCTGCATGTTGTAAGTTTCTGGTTGATTATCATTGCTCACACATGTTTTACTGGTAAACATTAAATTCTTTTTTAATGTGAGAAATTAATTAGTTATCTTTACCCCTTCAGTATCTTGAAAGTCATCCCACGTAGGAATATTGAAACACTAAAGAGTTTCTGGCGTGATTGTTTCTCTGAAATAAGCAATGGAAACATCTTCCTTCTTTAGAGTGAAAAGGTTTTCATGTTGGATTCTCATTTGAAGAGTCTTGGTTGATTCTTTAGAAGGTAAGCACTAGGATGGAGGGAAATCCATGAATTCACTTCTGTCTTCTGCCTCCTTCTGGAGTACTGCTTGTTAGTTTATTAACTTAAATTCAGTGCCCCCCCCAAGGAATTTATTTGAAATGCAAATTCTTGGGTCTCTCCCCAAACTTAATTGAATCAAAAACTTAAAGGAAAGTCTGTGTTTTGGAGTGGATATATGTGTATATGCATTTTTATGTGTACAAAATTTAATGGCAGTGTATCAGTATTAGTGTTTAAATTGAATGGTAGATTTTTGTCTCATTTTTATAGCCATATGATAAGATACATCAGGTACTATGGTTGTTGAACTTTTAAAAAAAACTTGTTTAGTGCTGTGTTAAAATTCACTAAGATTTATTCATTTCAAGGTAAATTGCAGTAAGCAATTCTAGTTCATTAGCACAAACCTTTAGCTTAGTTATTTCACTTTTGTTTAGTGGTAGCAGTCATGTGAAAATAGATTTTTAGGATAGCAAAGAGAGTAGGAGTAGAGAAGTACTGGATTAAATTCTACAAAAAAAGTTTGTAAGAATCCTTTCAGACCAATCAAGAGATATTGTTAAAGAATGAATTTCTGGTTTATCAGTATTATAGAATCTTTTCTGTTATTTCACACTGTGATGATGCTTTTATGAGTCCCTAAAAAGTGAAAATTGGGATCTTAATAGTATTGACATAGAGGATTTCAACAAAACTTCCAGAGCCATTGAAGATATATGTGGTAGTTTATAATATATCAATAATAGATTTTCACTGAGATTTGACTGGTTGTTTGTGTTTGGAAGCAGAACAGATTTTATCATGTTTTGTCTCCCAACCTGAAAATATGTGTTTATTAATTTTTAATTTCCCATGGAAATTATTCAAACATTAAAAATGTGTTTATTTCAAGCATAATACCTTATTTGAATGTGTTGTGATTTTAACCTGCAGAACGGGTAGTTTAGAGGGTAGTAGAAAGAAAGTAATTGGCTCTTATTTTCTGGACAAAAACCTTTTTTTATTTTATTTAAGGTATACAAATTTAGAAACATAGTGATACTTCCCACTCTACCCTCTCTATTATCCCCCCAACATGATCCTACCCTTACCCTTCCTACCCTATTCCCGCTCTTATTTTACTTTATTTTTTTGACAGGCAGAGTGGAGAGAGAGAGAGACAGAGAGAAAGGTCTTCCTTTGCCTTTGGTTCACCCTCCAATGGCCGCTGCGGCCGTTGCGCTGTGGCCAGTGCACCGCACTGATCCAATGGCAGGAGACAGGTGCTTATCCTGGTCTCCCATGGGGTGCAGGGCCCAAGCACTTGGGCCATCCTCCACTGCACTCCCGGTCCACAGCGGAGAGCTGGCCTGGAAGAGGGGCAACCGGGACAGAATCCGGTGCCCCAACCGGGACTAGAACCTGGTGTACCAGCGCTGCAAGGCGGAGGATTAGCCTAGTAAGCCGCGGTGCCAGCCCCGCTTAATTTTTATAATACTCTACTTTCTGTTTACTTTATACTCATAAAATTAACCCTGTACTAAGTAATAAGTTCAACAAATAGAAAAAAACACTGCTCCTCAACAGTAGAGAAAAAGCCTGTGTGTGGCTGGTGACCTGAAAGTTACTCTAACTCATCTTAATGTATTGCTGAGGTCTAGGAAGCCAGAGAGTACTAGCTATGCATTTAAAGAAAGTCAGTGACTTGTGTTTAAAGTGATATATTGATGGGTTTGTTTTTGCTTTTTTTTTTAAATTTTTTTTAGGATTTTTCTAAATCTAATCTTTCAAGTGAGTAAAAGTCAACTCTAGTGAAATCCTTTCTAAATACAGGAATAGGAAGGATGATTTCTTTGTGAAGTCACCTTTTATGTAATAAAAAAAAGCTTTCCAAATTTATTTTATGGGTTAGAAAACATTCTCAAAGATTAGGTACTAGTGAGTTTATTGGTATATTTTAGAGAGAAATGTGTCCTGCACAGGTCAGTTTTCGACTTTACAAATGCAGGCCATGAAGGGACATTTAGATGTAAGGGAAGTACTTTGGAAAATATTGTTTCCTGAAATATTTGATTTCTACTAAATATTTTGGGAGAATTTGAGGCGATACTAAAAAGAAAGTGGAGACTATCTACATATAGTATGTTACTTTAAAAATCTTTTGCAAAACTGAGACCTTTTGCTGAAATTTTTTAAGTATTTTGTTGCATCTGTGATTGAAATGTTCTATAAATTCATTGTTTGTATGATATTATAATCTTTGTAATTGGCCAGAACATCTTGAGGTATGTTTATGGAGGTACAAGTTAGGACATTTCAGAACTGATGTTTTATAGTCAAGTTTTTTGATATTCCAATTTCGAGAGTGTCAATAAAGTAACTACAAAGAAATAAGGAAAATTCAGGAACATGCTGTATAGAAATACAGTAAAAATTCTTTGACATGAATCTGCTTTTATAATTTTTCAATCTTTGTGACAATGGACAGAAGTATCTTTACTAACAAGAAAAGCATTTTGGAAGCAAAATGTATAAATAAGGGAAATGCAGTATTTCTTTTTCACTAACGCAGGTAAAATTTTATTCATCCCCCCAATCACTTTAATAAGCCATTTGCATGCAAATGTTACAACAGTAATTGAATTTTCAGTATGTAGCTAGTTCTAGTGGTATAATAGTTTATGTATTTGCAAGTAAAAGAAGTAAGTTTCTTCTAAAATGTTAAGACCAATTCATCAGGTATAATTGTCCTTTCGCAATAAAGGTAAACAGGGTTATTTTAGATTTTTTTTTCTAATTATAGTTTATTTTTTCTCAGGATCCTTAAACAGGTACATAGGTTGATAAATATATATATTTTTTTGGCAAGAGGAAATGACTACAGTTAGATAGCTTTCCATACCCCTTATCATGGGCGACATTAATTGTAACATTATTATTCAATGATGGTTATGAAGTGTAATGATTTAAGTAAAAACAGTAGCAATAATTTGGTTTGCCTAAAAGATTAAAGATGAAAGAAGGGAGTCCTACCCTCTGCTGTCCTGAGAACTTATTTTTGTCACTGGAGTCTTTTTCAAGTTGACATTATTGCTTTTTTTATTCTACTGCTTTCAGTTTAATGTGTTCATAAAACCTAGATTAATTACATAGTTGGTTAAAAACTTGTTTTCTAATTAGCTTAAAATTAATAGTTTTGATTAGTAAGTTTCTGATTTAAGTAACATTACAGTTTTTTTTTAAAGTCCCTTTCAGTTCAGCAGTGAAAAAATAAGTTTGTAGTATTAAGAAATTGTAGTGTTAGCATTCAGGTTTAGCCATATCAGTTAATTACAAGCAATCAAATCATAGAAATGAAAATAATGAGTAATACATTTGTTTAAGAGTAAAATTACCCAATGAACAATTATGACAACTGGATGTATTTTATATCAATTGATGACAAATTTGTCACCTGTATTTTTAATAAGAGATTTGAAATAAAGATTAACTAGTATTGATTCCCTGCAACATTCCAGTATTTTTCTGATAATAGCCCTGATAGGAAATGAATTGCTTTTGTGGGTGGATGTCTGGCATAGCAGTCCATATGGGAGTGCCTGGGTTTGAGTTCTGGCTCTGGTCCCATGCCTCCCCTTCCCTACCGCTGCTCCCCCATCCCAGCCCTACTCTGCTGCTTGCTGCCCATTGTTCAGGGAGTTAATGAGGATAAGGGCTCTCCTTGTGTCTCCATCTGATTCTCATGTAAACAGAATTTCTTTAATTAATTTGGTGGACATCAATTCTAAAAATTTTATTCTGCACTTATGTTAAATTTGTATTACTCATTTTATCAGTGGTTAGGCACCAGTCAGTAGTGAGAACTTGAACTATATTCTGAAAGACAGTTGTACTGATGCATTCACTTGAGATGCCATTTCATTTCTAATGTGTCTGTTCTCATGATTTGCATTAATTGCTGTCTTTATCTTAAATGTAAAATGATTTAGTATTCCTTGAAAAAACAAGTCATAGTAAATGGATGAAGCTAGACACAAAAGGCCACCTATTTTATGATTTCATCTATATGAAATCCACAGTAGTCAAATCCTTGGAGACAGATGTCAGATTAAGTGGTAGCTGGAGGAAGGGGGTATGACTAATTAATGGGTAATAAAATGAAGACATTCTACAACAAGGTAGTGGTAATGGTTGCACGATACTGTGAATGTACTACGTGCCACTCACTGAACTGTACACTCTAGAATGTTAATAAATGCATTTGTAGTTATCAAAGCCAAAAGGTATAGTGTTCTCAAAGTTTGTGAATTACTAAATCAGGGTTCAGTAATATGTAGTGTTATAGCATTCAATAATATGACAAATTTGTTCTGTAATGTAAGTCCTAATAAAATTCATGAATTCCATCACAGAATTACTGTTTGTAGCAACAGAAATAAAACTTAATTCATCAGTTTCCTTAAACTTACCACTGCTCTAGCTGGCTTCTGTGTTGATGTTCATTTTTCACCTTTTCATTTTGTTATGATTTGTTATACAACATCGCAATCACACTGCAAAGGTCTGTTTTTAAAATCATGCTTTGAAAAAATGTATAATTTTCAGGTTTTTTTTTACAAAGTAGTTTTATACTTTGTTTTAAAAAGTAAATGCATTTATGTATTAAATAAGACTAAATAAATTGAACTGATACATACATGTTGTATTTCCTTTGTATTATAAAGAAAAAATTTGTAGCAGGTAGTGACTTCGGTTACCATTTGGTTTCTCATATTTGGTGAAGTTGTAGCCAAATTTGTCAGTGTGTTCTTTGATTCAACAAGCACTTACTGAGCACTGGTGCCAGTTTTTATGTTGACTGGAAGGTTATTTCATGCCTAAAATTTTACCGATAGTTTTTTTTTTTTTCCTATCTATGTAGTAACTATACTAGATACATGGACAAATGACACGTTCCAGAGAAGAGGAAGGCTGTAGGCAGAGACTTGGCTTTAAGTGGTTCTTCACATAAATCTCCACTTTAAGAGGTGTTCTTCCATACAGTAAAGTACACATCAGCAAAATAAGCCTGCTACTCTAGGCATGTGATTATTATTTTCATGACTTTGGGAAGTATTTTCAACTCACTTTAAACCAATTTCTTTTTCTACTGTGTTCTTGGGAGCCAACTTTACAAAATTGTTGATTCAAACCAATGTTTAACATAAAGTTAAATTGCCCTGAAAGGCTATCTAACAATTAAATTGTGTGTATTCTCCAAGTAGAACAATAATGACCTTCGCAGAAGGAGGCTGAGTGTGTGAAGTTGGCTATCAGGGTAAATATGGATTAAACAAGAGACTTGCACTACAATAGCATGGCAACAAGGATCAAAATCAGAGAATGAGAGGAACGTGAATAATTATAGTTTATCTCAAGTTTATTGTTTTACTTTAGCAATTTTTAAAATTTTTGGATTTTTAGTGATTATTTAATTTTATAATATTTTATAATATTTCCATAATAGTTAAGACTTCTTGCCATAAAGGTTTTTTGACCTGCTTAACTTCACCATCCACCTTCTCTTAGACTATCCTTGCATGCTTGCTTGCTTCTGCATTGTATGTCTCACCATTCTCCAATACTTTTTATCTTTTAATGACACTGAGCCTTTACAAATGCTACTTCCTTTACCTAGAGTGTTCTGCCCCTCAAATATTTTTGCTTGGTTCAGGTGGTGTAGATCCAATTCTGATTTCACTTTTTTTTTTCCCCTCTCCTAAAACCATTCCAAGCCAATGAGTTGTTCCTTATCTGTGATCCCATGTTTAGCCTAATTTTTAAATCATACCTTTTTTTCAGCATTGATCACATTGCACTTCCATTATTTATTTGCTGATGTCTACTGTAAGTTGTGAGCCTCATTGTTTAGAAACCATATTTTACTTTGGCTTTGAGTCCCTGTGCCTAGCAGAGGGTCTTACATACAAAAGGCATTCAATAGATGCTTGTTGATAGTAAATCTGAACAACTTTTAATGCTGTTTCAATTACCTTTTATTGTATAACATGTCCCCTCAAAATTTTATTGCTTAAGCAACAGTATATTTAGCTCATGATTTCTGGTTTGGCCTGACTTGGCCACTGCCTGGTTAGCTCACACATCCAAGGTCAGGTGATCATTTGGCTGGAGGTTGCATGATCCAAGATTGTTTTATTTACATGTCTGGCAGTTGGCAGGCTGTTGGCTAGGGTGAGGGGAATGATTAGGCCACATGTCTCTCATCACCCATCAGGCTAGCCCAGGCTTATTTATATGGCAGCAGCAAGAACACTCGAGAGAAAACCCAAATATACAAGCCCTTTCCTTGCCACTGCTTGTCACATTTACTAGTGTTCCATTTTCCAGAGTAGTTAACATGGTCAAACCCAGATTTATCAGGTGGAGAAATAGACTACCTTGATGGGAGGAACAGCAAAGTCACATTACAAGTGAGTGTTCATATAGAAGTGAAGAAAACCATGTCTACCACAGATGCTGAGGACATTTCAAATCTTGATGGATCCTTGGCCCCATTTTTCTAACAAAAAGTCTGCATATTAAAAATATAGCAGGGGCCGTTATTGTGGCACAGTGCGCTAAGCTGCCAGCTACAACTCCAGCATTCCATGTAAGAGTGCCAGTCCAAGCCCCAGCTGCTGTTCTGATCCAGCTGCATGTTACTGTCCCTATTAAGGCAGCAGAGGATGGCCTAAGTACTTGGCCGCTGCCACCCATGTGGGAGACCCAGATGCAGCTCTAGGCTCCTGCTTCAGCCTGAACCAACGCTGGCCATTATGGCCACTGAGGGATTGAATGACGTTGGAAGACAACCTCTCTGTTTCTCTCTATTTCTATCACTCTGGCCATTTTTTTCTAAAGATTTATTTGTTTGAAATAGTTGCAGAGAGAGTTACAAACAGAAAGAAAGATCTTCCATCCACTGGTTCCCTCCCCAAATGGCCACAACAGGCAGAGCTGAGCTGATTGGAAGCCAGTAGTTTCTTCCTGGGTCTCCTAGGTGGGTGCAGGGGCCAAGGACCTAGGCCATCCTCTGCCACTTCCCCAGGCACATTAGCTGGGAGCTGGATAAGAACTGGAGCAGCCGGAACTCAATCATATGGAATTCTGGTGCTGCAGGCCTGGGTTTTAACCTGCTACATCACAGCTCTGGCCCCCACTCTGGCTTTCAAATAAATAAATCTTAAAAACATAGAGCCAATTTGAAATCAAAATTATCTAATGCATTTTTTTTCCTAAACTGAAAACAATGCTTTAGTCAGCATTCTCCATAGAGACAACAATAGGATATGTAAGTAAGTATAGAGAGATATAAAGGAAGGTCTTACTAGGAGAATTGACTCGCTCAAGCTATGGAGACTGAGAAAGCACACAATAAGCCTTCTGCAAGCTAGAGAACCTGAAACTCAGAAGCATGGCTCAGGGAAGGTCCAAAGGCCACAGAACCAGGAAAGCTGACTGTATTACTCTGATGCTGTAGGCCCAAGATTCCAGGAGGTCACTGGTGCATGTTCTAGAGTACAAAGCCAGAGAACCTGGAGGTCTGTCATACAATAGTCTATTCTTGCTCCAGAATAGAAACCATGAAAATCTACCCCCTTTCCACCTTTTTATTGCATCTAAACTCCCAGATGATTGAATGGTGCATGCCCACATTGAAAGCAGATATTCCCAACTCAGTCCACCAACTCAAATATCATTTTCTTCTGGAAACAACCTGCTAGACACTCATGGGGTAGCCCAATCATCAAATCTAGGTAAAACTAGATTTCCCCCTCAGCAGAAGAGGAATGAGCTCAGTGCCTAATGAAACATAATAATTTTCTAGCTATCAGCTACCATTAGTAAAGTTGACATGCAAAATCAATTATCACAAGTCCACCTCCCATAATTTTGGCACCCATAATCATCTTTTGAAACCATACTTAGTGTCCAAATGAAGACAAGGACAAGGTCATAATTCTATCTTGCATGATACAGCTATTCTATGTACAATTGGAAAGCGTACTAATTCTTTTCCCAGGAAAGAAGGTAAATTCCTTGAGTGATTTTTACTCCTACCCTAGTAGCTTATAACCAGCTCAGCACAGGTCATGTGGTAATGAATAAGAGAGGAAGGAAAACAAGTATTTTCTCAATATATGATTATACATACAAATGTATTCTTAACAAAATAGGGAAGAAATACTCATGGCAATTATATCCCTTATTTATGTAATACATCAAATGGTTGTAGCTGGTATTTATATCTACCTTATTTACCTATTCTTCATTCCCTTTGTTTGAAGCAAGAAAGCTACTGATTTTCATTAGCCAATCCAAACTCGCGTTCCTGAAAGGTCTCAGTCCTTCCTGGATTCAGTTTATATAATTTTCCGTTGACATTAATCACAGAGCATGATCATACTAAGAGACATCCTAAGGGATCTCCTGTATTCCAGATGCATTTTCCTTACCTCCTTTGTGAAGTAGAAGTCCAATTTACCCTTGGTAGTCTGGATCAGTCATCCCAATGAACACTGTTAACCACCCCCCACAATGTAGCCACTTTAGCCTGCTGACTCAGATGCATGAGGACCCAAGAGTGGCCAAGTGCCAGTTTAGTGGAATCAGCATTGTGTATCCTAATGGGAACATTACTCTCTGGAACTAAGATCTCCAGGCCAGCAGAGCCTAAAGTTGTAGGAACAACGAACAAATTTTGCTAGCAGATCATTAGGGGTAACAGTGAGTGGTGCAACACCCATTTCTCCCCCTTAAATCACATACCCATGAATTTCAGCTACATTAGAAAGGGTATCCTATACTGGATGTAGATTCAGAGTTTATGCAACTTTCTGGAGAACTTTTTTGAGCTTTGCAAAAGGGTTATCTCCTAGCTGACACTGTGAATCTTCAGTGGTCCAATTCATGGACTATTAAGCCAAGTCTGGAAATTGGAACCTAATTAAAAATTTGATAACAAGAAAATGTGGGAAAGTGGAGATGGGTAGAACTTATGAGAGGCAAAGAATGTGAAGATATTTGTGTCCTATGTGAATACATACAACAGGTGACCTCAACACAAGACTTTATTAATAGATAGTGCAAAATGTCATCACTTAGCTTGAAACAGTGAGTCCTCAAAAGACCATTTGACCTTTCTGTCAAATCATTTCAACTTTCTGCCTCGGGATGATGGAAAATATGGTAAGACAGTTAGTTCCATGGGAATGAGCCCATCATCCCACTTTTTGGCTATGAGTATTTCTTTGGTCAGAACCAACTCCTTATGTAATAAATTTATTGTAGATATGGCATTCTATAAGTCCACAGATGATAATTTTAGCAAAAACATTGCATGCAGGGATGGCAAATCTCTGTCCAGAGTAAATGTTAATTGCACAAAGGACAAAATGCTACTCCTTACAAGAAAAAAGTTTTCTAATGTAATCAACTTGCCACACAGTAACTAGCTGAGCACTCCAAGGAATGGTCCCATATTGGGGAGTTGGTTTTGATCTATGCTGCTGGCCATAGCCATCAGTCTTGGTGATTAGGAGTCATGTTGCTGAGCCCATGGATACTCCCCTCATCACTACACTCATGATCACTTGGTTCATGACCTCACTGGGTAATGGAAGAGTGACTGGAAAGCCACAGAAGGTGTCATCCAAGTTCAGAGAGTCCTATGCTGGTGTCACACTTCCATATACATTCAAATAGGACACATATCTTCACGCTATTTTCTCTCTCAGAAAGATTTACCCACCTATCTCTTTCTCATATTTTCTCATTAACAATTTTCCAATTGTTCCAAGTTTCTGATTAGCCTGTCAGACCTTTGAGTAGTCCATGAATTTGTATACAGTAGCATACCTGGCCATTCTTTTTCCACATAAAGTGCACCACTAGGTGCACGTGTCTGAAGTTTTATTCACCAAGATTTCCCTTTGCCGCTATGTCTCAGGTATATGCCGGAAAGGGAGTTTAGTGTGCTAGTGTCCACTTGGGGTTGTTCCTACATATTGTGTAGCACCATCTGTAAACTAGGCCTGAGTCCTCTCTTCCTCTGTCAACTGATAATGGCCAATTCCCCATGAAATCTGGAAGAGGGAAAGCAGCATCGCAGAAGGAACCATGAGATTTGTACCAAATGCCACAAGACACAGTCCTAAATGTTGAAATCCCAAAAGATCAAAATCTTAAGTGGAAAAAATAATTTTAAAAACTAGTTAAAAGACATTTGTTTACATTTTTAAGAGGGGATGTATTTGAAAAACATAAAGACACAACAGAATACTCCATAGGCCAGTACATTATAAAATAGGCAATGCTAACGTACATATTTTTGCAAGCATGAATACTCTAAACTACTGGTGTTTAGTTCTCGGACTTCCAAACCTCCAGAACTGTGAGAAAACTTTCTGTTTTTCATATATTATTCAGTCTAGTATTTTGTTATAGCAGTGCAAAACAGACTGAAACACTTGGTACCAATAAATGGGAGTATTGTTATAGCAAATTCATAACAAATGTAGGAACCACATTGGGAACTTCCTAGTGCAAAGATTCTAGAAGAGTTTGGAAGAGAGGACTTCATTAAGTTTGTGGGAAAATAGAATAAAGATAAAAATACAAACTTCATTTTTGACATAAGCTCTATCAAGTCCAGGGCACTTTAAAAAAAGAAAAAAAAAAAAAAACTTGGGGCTGGTGCCATGGCTCACTTGGTTAATCTTCTGCCTGTGGTACCAGCATCCCATATGGGCACCAGGTTCTAGTCCCGGTTGCTTCTCTTCCAGTCCAGCTTTCTCCTGTGGTCCAGGAAGGCAGTGGAGGATGGCCCAAGTGCTTGGGCCCTGCACCCTCATGGGAGACCAGGAGGAAGTACCTGGCCCCTGGCTTCAGATCGGTGCAGTGCTGGCCATAGTGGCCATTTAGGGAATGAACCAATGGAGGGAAGACCTTTCTCTCTGTCTCTTTCTCTCACTGTCTGTACCTCTACCTGTCAAATAAATATCTACTTATTTGACTACTTATTTATCCACTTATTTGAAAGTCATATTGAGAGAGAGAGAGAGAGAGAGAGAGAGAGAGAGAGAGAGAGAAACAGTCCTCCATGTGCTGCTTCACTCCCCAAATGGCCACAATGGCCAGGGCTGGGCCAGGATGAAGCCAGGAGACAGGAGCTTCATCCCAGCCTTCCATATGTTACAGGTGCTCAAGCACTTGGGCCATCCTCAGGTGCTTCCCTAGACACATTAGCAGGGAGCTGATTGGAAGCAGAGCAGCCAGGACTCAAACTGGTACCCCTATGGGATGCCAGCTCCACAGACAGTAACTTAATGCACTGCACCATAGCACTGGCCCAAAGGACAATTTTAAAGCAACAACACCAACCATTAGTCCATCTCTCAATAAATGAGAGTGCTTGGAATTTACCCATGTTGAGGAAGTCCTTTTTGTATTATTAAGTAAAGAAAAATAGGTGTTCATTAAAGATATGGAAGGTTTAAGATCTTAGTAGTCTGCTAAAGGTATGCATATTTATATTGTTATAATTACTATCTTTTAGGCTAGGGGTACAATGTTTAATGATAGGTTAGTCCTAGTCTAGAATTTTGAGCAATTAATCATTAGTTGAACAGACTTGGTCTTATCCTTGAGCCAGTGAATCCTTGAATCCTTCAGAAAAGAATTTGTCATTATGCAATGTCCACAAATTTTTATATGGTTTCTTAACATCTATAATAAAAGAGAAAATATCAGATAAGTAGATATTTTCGTTACTTGGCCATCTAGAAAGTCAACATACAAAATGCCTTGAGAATCCATTTAAACTGTTGCCATCTCTTGGTAGTCACTGTTTTGTTTGTGTTTTGTTTTCAGTGCCATATTGGTAAAGCCATGCTTTATCTCCTGTTGATTTCTTGGAATAAATGCCTCAGGATCTTGATCTCACTTGTTTCAAATTGCCATTGAGTGTTCTGCCCTTAGGTGCAGCTATTCTGGGCACATCAGTTTGGTGCCCATCATGCAGAAAAATTTCTCACCTTTAATTTTTCAGTCAGGATTGTAAATGTTGAGCCAAATGAAATGTTTATGATGTTGGCTATTGTTTCTACTGTTCATTGTTGGTCCTCTTCATTTAGGGCATAAAGAAAATTAGTTTTTTTCCTCCCAAATTGATGTGTTTGGTTTACTGCTATGAGCTTCATCTTCAACATCATCTTGGCCTCCTTTTTTTTTTTTTGATCCTAGTACTAGTGGTTGAACTCTGTAATTAATACATAATTATTCTTAGGTGTTTAAATTTTAACTGAAAAGTGATCCCTGTGAAATATAAGAGTGGGAATAAGAGAGGGAAGAGATGTACAATTTGGGACATGCTCAATCGGACCTGCCCCAAATGATGGAGTTAGAATCGTGCCAGGGGATTCCAATACAATCCCATCAAGGTGGCATGTACCAATGCCATCTCACTAGTCCAAGTGATCAATTTCAGTTCACAATTGATCACACTGATAGGTCTAAGAGTCAAAGGGATCACACAAACAAGACTAGTGTCTGCTAATACTAACTGATAGAATCAAAAAGGGAGAGAATGATCCAACATGGGAAGCGAGATACACAGCAGACTCATAGAATGGCAGATGTCCTAAATAACACTCTGGCCTCAGAATCAGCCCTTAAGGCATTTGGATATGGCTGAAGAGCCCATGAGAATATTTCAGGCATGGAAAGCCAAGACACTCTGAAAAAAAAAATAAAGAAAGAAAGAAAAAAAGAAGACCTAAATGAAAGATCTCTGCGAGTGAGATCCCAGTGGAAAGAATGGGGCCATCAAAGAAGGAGGTACCTTTCTCTGAAGGGAGGAGAGAACTTCCACTTTGAGTACAACCCTGTCAGAATAAGATCAGAATTGGTGAACTCAAGAGGCTTCCATAGCCTTGGCAACTCATGACTAGAGCCTAGGGAGATTACTGACGCCATAAACAAGAGTGTCAAATTGTCAACATCAGGAGTCACTGTGTACTTACGTCTCATGAGGGATCTGTTCTTAATGTGTTATCTAATGTGAAGTAATGCTATAACTAGTACTGAAACAGTATTTTTACACGCAAATGGCTAATTTTCTTGGGGCATTACTCCCATAATTTTTTCATAAATCATAAGATTTTATCATTCTTCTACCCAAGCTTCACCATAAATTGGATGTCAGTTTTTGCTTCAATTTTAGCAGAATTTATGTTGCTCTGTTAGGGGCTCATTTCAAAACTAATGTCTTTCCTTTTTTAATGCCTCAAACTAGATCTTGTTCAGACATAATTGAGTTTAGTTTGCTACAAAAAAAAAAAACTGAAATCCTTTCATAGCTTTTTACTTTCAACAAATTTTTGAGTATCTTTCATACAATGTCAAGAATGGAGAATTAAGGGCAGTTTTGGTGAGGGCTCAGAAGAAGAGAGTTGTGGAAAAGCCTCATTCTTATAGATTAAGATTTTGTGAACAGATCATATGTAGAAAATGAACTGTTGTAAAAGGAATCTGAAAGCTGTTGGAATCAAAATGGAATTTCTTGTGTTAACCCTAACAAAAATATTAAGCCAGAAAGTTAGATTGAAAGGGTTATTATGCATAATTGCCTGACAATAACTATCACAAAAGGATGTCAGAACTATAGTGTTACACAGGACCACTGAAACCTCATGCAAGTAAAGGACTTCTACAAGCACAGCTGCCCAGTGGTTGTTCAAATTCAGACTGACATCACCTTCATTATTAATCATTGAGGCCAATGATTATTGTTTCAGCAGCCTTAATGTAATCTTCCTCATTTTTGCCTTTAAAAATGTTCCTTTGCCTCAACTTCTTTTAGTATGCCCATAGTCTGCTTACATGCATATTCTCATTATAATGCTCTGCTTGTCCCATTGCAATGCTCTGGTATTTCCAAATAAACATCATTCTCTCTATTGAGTCTCTCTCTCTCTCTCTCTCTCTCTCTCTCTCTCTCTGATTGTTGTTTTCTTATTTAGGTTGGTGTTACGATGATACTGGCAAAGAACTTAGCTGAAGTTTCTGTGTCCTAGGACTTTGTGGAAGTTAGAATTGAATTTAAGAATGCTAAGTAGGATATTTGGTGGAACAAATCTTTAAGGCATAAAGTGTTCAGGGTACTCTGGCATCTCTTAACTGCTTATAATAAAATGTGAGAAAAGAGAAATCATTTAGGAATGGAATTCATAATAAAACAAAAAAGGAAGCAAAATATAATGCTTAGGAAGATTCAGCCTGACCATGTAAAGAATAAAAAGAGTGCTTAAGAAAGAAAGCCAAGTGTATGGCCAAGGAGATTTGTATGAATAGAAGAAATCCAGATTCTATTCATTGAGGTAATGGAAGTGTGACCTTGAAGGTGTTTCATGGATCTTTGAGGATGCCATGCCCATCAAAGGCACAGATTGCCAGAAGCTTAAGGATGAGATGTTTCAAGGGAGGGTCCCAGGGACACTCTTAGGACCTTAGGGCTTATTACTTCTAGCTAATGCACATCTATACTCCCTGCATTTCACTGGCTGCGATAGCAATGGTTCCGCTAGGCCTAAGTGTAACTCAGGCTGCCACACTGGAGGGTTCAAACGTTGATTCTCGGAAGTGTCCACATGCTGCTGTTTCTCCAACCATTTAGAGCGTATGAGCTGTAGATTAAAAACAATGTTTCAAAGAGCTTCCGAGACTAAGCCTAAAACTGTTCCAGGGATGAGGATGCTGAAGAGAGCCCTGAATAGAGCAATGTCAAATGAAATCATGGGTGCTGGGCTACTCTCTAATCCCAGAACTGGAGAGCTACTGGATACAATGCCAGTCTGAGAACTGCAAGCATCTGACGCCAGCCCATGAGAGCTGTGGCAATGCTGTGGATACTGGGTACCTTGGAACCTTGAGAATCCAACCCTGTACTATTGTTTTGCTTTGGGATCCTCCCTTTATGTGATCTGGTAGAATAGAGAGTGTTGTTTTGGGTGGAAGTTTTGAGTAAAGGGTGAGATTTCCAGGAATTTGGTGTTTATCCACTTTCTGACCATTTTAGTAAGTCTTGGAATTATCATAGCATCAGGTCCATGATAGGAGTAAGAGTGTCATTTACGATCATTTTAATATAATGGTATTATAATTGGCTATAGGTCATCATGGGGATGCAATCAGCAGCCATGTTGGATATTTTTAGCCAGAACTGATTCTAGGTGGAGGCTTTGCTACAATAATGATTTCAGGTTTCTGTCCATGAGAAGAGTTTTAAAGACAACCCTGGCAGGGGTAGGATATGGTAACATATTTCCTTTGATTCTTTTATGATCCCTGACCTGTCTCTTCAAATATAACATCTCCCCCCTCCCAGAGATTTTTGTCACTTAATCTTTATGAGAGGTCAAAGGAGGAAGATCTATCTTCTGTACCTTCTTCACACTATAGCATGATGTCATCCTTGCCTAGCCAAGGAATGAAAATCCTTTGCTGACTGATCTATAAGTTCTATTAGAAGAACTAGAGGTGTCACGAGTCATTGGTAATAGCTGGAATCCCTGCATGTCCTACATGAAACTGTTGGATTGTAAAAGAGGCAAATTTGACATAGGCTATATGTGGGCTAAAAAGGAGCAAGAGTAAGCATTATGTCAGAGAGGAAAGAATAATGTTTACTGCTGCCCCGATCATGGGGACTGAGGGTTTTCCCTTACCAATATAATGGAGCCACTTGGCTTGATCTTAAACTCCTTTGATATCTACTTCTATGAAACTAATTTTTAATAAAAGCACAGCAGGTTTTATAATCATTGTACATGCTCCTCCCTGTTCTTCCAATAGATAATCACTACTAGAAGTCACTGTTCATGACCACTTTATCTAAGAGATCTAAAGAATTTTGTAGTTGCTCTAGGGGTTGGCCAGTCATTTGGCCTAAGTCACCCTAAGCAACAAATAGATTTATTAAAGCAACTTTATGGTATGTAGTAAGGTTTTCTCCTTTTGCTATGAACCAGATGTTGGAAAAGTTTATCTGGGAGATTTCCTGCCAATGGCAGTTTCCCAAATAAGACAGGAGAAGTAGAAAAAACATGTTATATGGGAAGAGCTGCAGCCTTATTAATATGACTGTGTAGGGAGAAGTTTATGGCAAAAGGAAAACTTTACTTACGTCTTTTGGACATAAATTTAAGGCCCTTAATTTTCTCACAAGCATTATCCCCTGGATGTGCCTATTAAGACTCATGGGTTAAAAGTTTAATTCTTTAAGGTGCACCCTGTTAGAAATTCCCTATAATTGAACTGTAGTAGGAGTGCTAAATAGCATCTGATAGGCAGAGTGAACTGTAAGAAGTGGGGCTCACTAATTACTCCCAAGATGACACAAATCTTTGAAGGTAGGGATCCCACATGGGAATTCAGAACAGAGTAAGTGGCCCCTGTATTAATGGGAAATTCAATACTATTAATCTGTGACATCCTGGTTCACTCAGGTCTCCAGCAGTGTGATGGTCATATGGGTTATGAGAGCTGAGTTTCTGAGTCCTGTCAGTCCTCAAATAAGGCCATTAAGAAACTCAGAGTCCTTCCTTCCCTTAGGAGCTAAGGGCAACCCCATTTCCAGTTTCCCTCTTGTTTATATTGCTAAACGGGTTCTGGCAGGCTTGTCAGGCATGGACATTCCTTATGCAAATATCCTGGCTTCAACACCTGAACCATGCTCTCTTCCTCCATGATTGGATGACTCCCAGGTTGGCCTTGAGGTTGCAAAGCACTGATTATAGTGACTGTTATCGCATGAACTTGTGTTTTCTGGACTCTTGTGTCCCATGTTAAAATCTCCTTCTCTCTTCAGTTTTGTTTATATTATTGAACACCCCAAATGCTGCGTCTAGCACCTGGTTCATAGGAATCTTGGGTTCCATTTCCAGTTTCTGGAGTTTCCTTCTGAATGGCTGGGGTTAACTGACCAAATGAGTACCACCTAGGACCTGTTCTTCATGGGTGCTAAGATACATGTTAGCATATCTCTTTAAGGCCTCTACTACCTACCTCTGGAATAAGGCAGGGAGTCTCTTTATGTTGTGTTACATCCCTGATTTTTTCACAATTTATAGGCTTGACAATACATTTTTTTTCATCCCATCTACCATAGAGCGGTGATTTCTTTGATAACTACAATATATTGGTGGATGCCCTTGTGTGACCTCATGCCCCTCCCCTCTCCCTGACCACACCTGTGTGTCCACCAGCCTATCAGGTTAATTAACCACCTTCCTTTTGGAAGTGGATGAAAGGCCTGGGACACAGTGGGTCCAGCTTTTCTTTTTTTTTTTTTTTTTGCCTTTGCTAGTGTGGGCCTGTGCTGCCCTGTGCCTCCAGAGCGCATAGCCTTCGGGCCACCTGCTCCATGCTTCCTGGCCTGCATGCTCCTCCATGAGGCTGGCTCCTGGTAATCAGTATGAATCCATATTCCCTCTCTTTTAGATAGGGCCCTCCCTCTCCTATGCATTTCTCTCACTGAATAAAAGGCTTAAAAACTTAAAACACGCACACACACACACACACACACACAAAACCATATGTTGGTGGAACTTCTGTGACTCCCACACCATACTGGTTGGCTTGTTGGCCACCAGGGAGTCAGGGTGGGCTTGGACTTCGGCCTGGATCTGTTCTTTTGCCTTTGGGGTACAACAGATATGATGATATGTAGGTTACCCCAGGTCAAGTTAAACATAAATGTTAAGACCTAAAATTTTGTGAATGCAGGGGAGTCCTCTGGAAACCTTCTTATGTATTTACATTGATATGTCTAATTCATTAGCCACCTCCTCCCATCTATTTACATATAGATAATGGGAGACTCCACTGAAAGTGATCCCAGCTGGGCTATCCTGTGGTAGAGGGAGAGAGGGCAGGTGGGCTAATGGGGGTGAAAAAGTTGATTCTGAAGGAGAAAGGGAGGACTCATTGCTTCCCAGGGATGGTCCTCATAGTGGGACAAGCTGAACCTGAGGTTGTTGAGTTTTGGCTGGTGGAGGACAACTCAACAATGGGTCATCTACCATATCTATCTGTTGGTCCCCTGTGTCTGCCGTTGCTAAGAAATTATAGGCATACCAGAGCCTATAGCTCTCTCTGAAGGATGGGATTTCAAAAGAGTGCCATAAAGACCTGAAGGAATTTCTGAACATTTCTGTTGTCTCTTACAGAAGAAATGAAGTTGGAGGATAACAGTAAAGTTCATGTTCCCATTTGGCAGCCAGATTTTTCCATTCTCTAGTTTATATTGTAACCAGAGTTGCAAAGGAAATAAGCTTTTCTTTCTAAAGCATACAGTTTGAAAGTAACTGGTTTTTATTTGCTTAATTTTTATTTGTTTATTTGTTCTTTTATTGCCCATGACCTGACAGGGAGAAAAAGGAAGGAAATGAAAGATATAGGTCAAGGCTCTATGAGAGACCTGTTAGTGGATCTGTTCAGATCTGGCATCCCAAGATCTTGAATGTGATACATGTTGCCTGCTCGTACTTTGGCCTACATTGTACTCAGATGTCTACAGCTCCTCAAGCTTTCCCTGAAGTCCCTGAGGTTTTCTTTGTGTGTGTGTGTTTATGTGTGTGGGGGGGGGGGTGGGTGGGTGGTGGTGGTGGGAATGAGGTATGGTGTTGTTCAGAGGTCTTAGGCCTTATTTTGGAATTTTAGCAAGCTGATAGCCTACTTGATGCTTCAAATCCATCCTTGGGTGACTTAGGGCCACCAAAGTCAACTTAAAACTACCGATTGGATAGAAAGGAGGGGATCCTTCTTTGGGAGCAGATGGGGATCCTTGCAAACTAAATATTACTGTCTGGGGACTTGAAGACTTCACTAGTAAAGGTAACAAAATAATCCACAGAATACTTACCCTTGAGGAGTAAGGAGGGTCGAAGTACAGAAGGTTCAGCGATAGGGACTGCATGTGATACAGGATGCTCACAGCAATAGGAAGAGAAATCGCCAAACATCCCCAACTGGGAACAAATCCCAACCCCTCTGACAAATTCCAACCACTCTGCCTTCCACAAGAAGAATCCAACAGTGTCTAGCCTTTATGACGTCAGCTCTCAGCCTTCCCTCCTCCAATGACCACTGGTCAGAGTAGGTCCCCTGGAGGAAGCAGACACGCTTGTCCTATGAGGAGATTGAATGTGGTGGATTGTGAGAAAGGAAAATATCTGACCTGATTCTCAACCACAAGGGAGATGAGAACTGAAATCTCAGCTGTCAGTCTCTGGATGGGTTTTTACCTCCTCTGGGCTTTCACTTACTGTTTCCACCAGGCTAACTTGCCATAGATGTTGTGGGAGGCAGGAAGTCCAGGATCTTGTCTCTGACGCATAAAAAAATTCAAGGATGAGACATAGATAAAGGTTAGCAAAGGAATAAAATTTATAAGCAAAGCAAAAATCCACACTTAAGAGTAAATACATGTTAGAGCGAGCTGTAGCCCACAAAGTTCAGGGTTATATCTTTTTGTGGTCTGGAAGCACGGGGGTACTGCCTCGGGTGAAGTTTTCCAGGAAAGGGCAGATATTTCCAGGAATTTGTGAATGCTCATTTTCTGGTGCAATTAGGAAGTCTTGGAAGTGTCATGGTATCAGTGCACTATGGAAGTAGTAGTATCAGCCAAGGGTCGTTGTTTTTACAGTGATATTATAATAGGCTATTGATCATCACAGAGAGGCAGTAAGGAACCACATTGATATTTTGGGCTGGCACTGGTTTTGGATGGTGGTTTCTCTACAATATTGATTTTGGTTGCTGGCCATGGGAGAAGATGTACAGGCAAATCTGGGTGCAGTGACTTATTTTCTCTGGCTCTTTCTTTGATTCCTGACTTTCTCCTTACCTATAACATGTCCAGATAATTCTTCCAGCTCTTTTTCTTATCACTGTCTCCTTACTTATTTCATGAGGATGCCTTATTCTTCCCTTTCAGAGGAGGGAACCTTCACCAGAAAACAACCTGCTGGCAGGTGGATCTTAGGCCTCCTAGTTTCTACAACTGGGAGCAATAAATTTTCTTTCTTTGTTAATTACTCAGTATGCGGTATTTTTGCATAGCAGTACAAAATGGGACTAAGAGAAGAAAAGAGTCATACATTTTATTCTTCAGAAACTTTTAAGAATTTCTTTTTTTAAAAAGATTTATTTACCTATTTGGGAGGTAAAGTATCAGAGAGAGAGAGAGAGGTCTTACATCTGCTGGTTCACTCCCCAAATGTCTGGAGCTGGGCTGATCTGAAGCCAGTAGCCAGGAGCTTCTTCTGGGTCTCCCAGGTGGATGCAGGGGCCAAACACTTGGGCCATCTTCTACTACTTTTCCCAGGCCATAGCAGTGAGCTAGATCAGAAGAGTAGCAACCGGGACTTGAACCAGCACCCATATGGGATGCTGGTGCAGCAGGTGCAGACTTTCACCTGCTATACCACAGGGCCGGCCCCTTAGGATTTTTTAAGGGAAATGGAGCCGAAGTGAAAGAATTAAGACTCTGTGTTGAATTCAAGGGTACGGTAGGAAACCATCAGATCCTGAACTTCCTACAGATGTTTGCTGTGATCCAGGAATCACAGCAGAATTTTTTTCTCAAGGGTGCTTTATTGATTTGTATGGGGCAAAAATTTGATGCTTGGGGGCTGTCATGGTGTAGTGGGTTAAATCACTTTCTGTGATGCTGGCATCTCCTAAGGGTGCTGGTTAGTATTCTGACTGCTCCACTTCCCACCCAGTTCCCTGCTAATGTGCCTGGGAAAGCAATGCAAGATGACCTAAGTACTTGGGCCCCTGTACCCACATGGGAGAACCAGGTGAAGCTCCTTCCTCCTAGTTTTAGCCTGGCCAGCTCTAGCCATAACAGCCTTTTGGGGAGTGAATCAGCGGATGGAAGATCTCTGGCTCTCTCTGTCTCTCTCCCTCTCTGTGACTCTGCCTTTCAAACAAGAAAATAAATCTTTAAAAATATTCAAGGCATGGAGAGTGGAGGGAATATTTGCCTAATATTGGGAAATATTAGGTTTGGAGTATTCAAATGAAAGATAAAGGGAGATTCTGCATAGGGAGAGACAGGGAAAGAGAGTAAAGGTTTTGAGTTCTGGTTTAGATCCCTTTGATGGCTCTTTGGGAGATATAAATTCAGTTTAGCCTTTTTGTTGTGAAATTTTGACTCATAAATTGTGTTCCCTTGAATGCAAATTGGTGTAGGAACTGATCCAAATAGATTATAATTATGTTCGTTTTATAAAATTAGGATAATAGCTCTTATGATCAAACACTAGTAAATTAGGAGGCTTCAGGGATATTTAATGTGGACTTAAGAAAGATGGTGACTCCAGAGACCTAAATCAGTCCATGCTATGACGATACCCTATAGCCAGTTTCCAGGTAAAGTTAAACTTTCAGAAGATTCCAAACATATACAAGGAAAAATGTCTCTTAAGAAATAATGATCAGGGCTGGCGCTGTGGCACAATGTGTAAAGCCACTGCCTGCCATGCCAGCATCCCATTTGGACGCTGGTTTGGGTCTTGGGTGCTCCACTTCTGATCCAGCTCTCAACTATGGCCTGGGAAAGCAGTAGAAAATGACCTAAGTCCTTGGGCCCCTGTACCCATGTGGGAGACCCAGAAGAAGTTCCTGGCCCCTGGCTTTGGATCAGCGCAGCTGTGGCCATTGCAGCCCATCTGGGGAGTGAACCAGAACATGGAAGACTTCTCTCTCTCTCTCTGCTTCTGCCTCTCCGTAACCCTGCCTTTCAACTAAATAAATACGTCTATTTTTAAAAAAAGAAATAATGAGCTTTACTTCTTAGGGTAAATGTATGAAGAGTGATTAAAAACACCTTTTTTACCTTCCCGTAGATAAATAGCATTGACTGTGTGAATGAGTGTGGATATGTAGCACACCTCCTTAATCAATAAGTGAAGCTGTTAACTATTACCAGGTATTATTCAATTTTCAATGTGATTGATAACCACATTTAAGTTATATTGCTTAAACCTGATTCAACGTATCTATGTACACTTTAAGAAAACTATAAAACCTCTAACTGTTAGCAGAGATGGCTAGGGTAGGTTTTTTCTTTTTTTTATTTAGTAAATATAAATTTCCAAAGTACAGTTGATGGATTACAATGGCTTCCCCCCCCCATAATTTCTCTCCCACTCGCACCCCTCCCATCTCCCGCTCCCTCTCCCATTCCATTCACATCGAGATTCATTTTCAATTATCTTTATATACAGAAGATCGATTTAGTATATATTAAGTAAAGAGTTCATCAGTTTCCACACACACAGAAACACAAAGTGTAAAATACTGTTTCAGTAGTAGTTAAAGCATCACTTCACATTGGACAACACATTAAGGACATCTCCCACATGAGCATTAAGTACACAGTGAATCCTGTTGTTGACTTAACAATTTGACACTCTTATTTATGGTGTCAGTAATCTCCCTAGGCTCTTGTCATGAGTTGCCAAGGCTATGGAAGCCTTCAGGGTACGTCGACTTCGATCTTATTCTGACAGGGTCATAGTCAAAGTGGAGGTTCTCTCCTCCCTTCAGAGAAAGGTACCTCCTTCTTTGATGGCCCCATTCTTTCCACTGGGATCTCACTCGCAGAGAGCTTTCATTTAGGTCTTTTTTTTTTTTTCAGAGTGTCTTGGCTTTCCATGCCTGAAATACTCTCATGGGCTCTTCAGCCATATCCAAATGCCTTAAGGGCTGATTCTGAGGCCAGAGTGCTATTTAGGACATCTGCCATTCTATGAGTCTGCTGTGTATCCCGCTTCCCATGTTGGATCGTTCTCTCCCTTTTTTATTTTATCAGTTAGTATTAGCAGACACTAGTCTTGTTTGTGTGATCCCTTTGACTCTTAGACCTATCAGTGTGATCAATTGTGAACTGAAATTGATCACTTGGACTAGTGAGATGGCCTTGGTACATGCCACCTTGATTGGATTGTATTGGAATCCCCTGGCACGTTTCTAACTCCACCATCTGGGGCAAGTCCAATTGAGCATGTCCCAAATTGTACATCTCCTCCCTCTCTTATTCCCACTCTTATATTTCACAGGGATCAGTTTTCAGTTAAAATTTAAACACCTAAGAATAATTATGTATTAATTACAGAGTTCATCCAATAGTACTAGGACCAAAAAAAAATACTGAAAAGGATAAAGGATTACATTGTACATCAACAGTCAGGACAAGAGCTGATCAAGTCACTGTTTCTCATAGTGTCCATTTCACTTCAACAGGTTTCCCCTTTGGTGCTCAGTTAGTTGTCGCCGATCAGGGGGAACATATATTTGTCCCTTTGGGACTGGCTTAATTCACTCAGCATAATGTTTTCCAGATTCCTCCATCTTGTTGCAAATGACCGGATTTCATTGTTTTTGACTGCTGTATAGTATTCTATAGAGTACATGTCCCATAATTTTTTTATCCAGTCTACTGTTGATGGGCATTTGGGTTGGTTCCAGGTCTTAGCTATTGTAAATTGAGCTGCAATAAACATTAATGTGCAGACAGCTTTTTTTTGCTTGCCAATTTAATTTCCTTTGGGTAAATTCCAAGGAGTGGTATGGCTGGGTTGAATGGTAGGGTTATATTCAGGTTTCTGAGGAATATCTAGAGTGACTTCCATAGTGGCTTTACCAGTTTGCATTCCCACCAACAGTGGGTTAGTGTTAGGGTAGGTTCTTATGTTAATGGAAGAAAAAATTCAGATGTGAGACAAGGAGCGGTGGTAAGCATGGTAGCAAGGTTTAATGGGGTAGGACAGCCATTAGAATGGATGGGATAAAATCTGAGAAAGAGAGAGAGAGTGCCCAGTCAGGGAGACTGGAGAAAGCAGGTTATATGGTTTAATGGAAGGCCAGGCTGACAGCTCAGGAAAGAGCTGAAAGCTGAACGCATAGTCTGTATTCAGACTGGGGTCTATAACGTAAAGAGGTCCAGGTTCTTCCCACTGTTTCTCCTTCCCCTCCTCCTTTTTCAGGACAGAGCATTGCTGAGAATGAGTTAGGTGAAATTCCTCCCAAAGTTTCACTACTCAGTATTATCAGACTGGGTAGCCCACCTGGCACCTGGGCAGAGAAGCTTCCCCTAGGGTGACTTCCTTGGAGGAAGGACATAAAGTTTTTATTGCTCAATGTAATCAGGCCAGATAACCCATTTGGTTCTGGGGAGAGGGGATTCTCCTATGGAGCTTTCCTTGGGGGCTGGTAAGGCTGAGACCACCTGTCAAGTTATTGGGGTATGGATAGGACTTTGTAGTGTAAAATATTGGGATGTTTCCAAGGTGAACTTCTGCAGTTACTTTGTTTTTCTTAGGTCCCTCTTACACACATAGGCTAACTTCTAACTTCCTACCTAACATAACCAGACTTGGGCTTGCTGAGCAACCTGCTTGGGCAACCGACTGATTGTTGCTGGATTTAAGTCATCAGTTTGACAAGCTTTGATTTTCCAATCAATCTCTAATTATTTGTTAATGCTAATGAGGCAGACAATTTATGACCAGAATTTATGTATGGGGCTAATTTACAGTAGCAATGCAATGTGGGAGAGAGAATTTTCTATCTAGGGCTGGTTGTAGATCTGCCAATGGTAGGGAGACTTGTGTGTTACCTATACAGCGGGAGAAATGGCCTATGGCAGAGAAGCTGGGGCAGGGGAGGAGATTGTGGGAGAAATGCAAGGGCATGAAGAAAGGTGATAGAGGAACATATCTGATTATATGTTGGAGAACTGATGAGAGTAGAAATAGCATGATAAGTATTTAGAAGTCAGTGCACATTATGGGAGATGGATTGACAGAGGAAATGTGTAAAGTATACTTTAAAGAAATTGTAGGGGCTGGCAGTGTGGTGCAGTGGGTTAAACCACTGCCTGCAATACCAGCATCCCACGTGAGCACCATTTTGAATTTCTGTTGCTCCACTTCCAAATCAGCTATCTGCCAGTAGGCCTGTGAAAGTACTAGAGAATGGTTCAAATGCTGGGGTCTCTGCCACCCACATGGAAGACCCAAATGGTATTCCAAGCTCTTGGCTTTTGCTGGGTCCAGCTCTGGCCACTGTGGCCATTTGGGAAGTGAACCAGCAGATGGAAAATCTCTGTCGGTCTCTCCCTCTCTCTCTATAACTCCTCCTTTTAAATAAGCAAACAATCTTTTTTTTTTTTTTTGACAGGCAGAGTTAAACAGTGAGAGAGAGAGAAAGGTCTTCTTTTTCCATTGGTTCACCCCCCAAATGGCCGCTATGGCCGGCGCACCACGCCGATCCGAAGCCAGGAGCCAGGTGCTTCCTCCTGGTCTCCCATGCGGGTGCAGAGCCCAAGCACTTGGACCATCCTCCACTGCCTTCCCGGTCCACAGCAGAGAGCTGGACTGGAAGAGGAGCAACCAGGACAGAATCCAGTACCCCAACCAGGACTAGAACCCAGGGTATTGGTTCTACATGTGGAGGATTAACCAAGTGAGCTGGCCAAATGAAACAATCTTAAAAAAAAAAAAAAAGAAATGTACATTTAAAATGTCCTCCTAAGTTTGGTATTTTCTTGAGACTAAATTAAATTTTGGCTTAATTTCTGTTTTTTTTTTCCTTTGAAACTCCTGTTTATTTGAATATGACACTGTAGATCATAGTGATGTTGGTAGTGAAGTAGCTAGCAAGGAAGATCTGAGGTTGCTGACACCTCCCTGCAACCTTGAGTGTGCTTCTGCCCTGCATACACTGTCCAGCTACCCCTTCTTTTTTGCATTGCTTCAATCCCCCCATTTCCATGCATTGGGGACCCTGCTGTTTCACTTTAGAACTGGTGCCAGCTAAAAATATAAAACATGGCTGTCAGCTGTGTCCCTGTGATGACCTTCAGTGAATGATAATATCATTACAATAAAATCACCATGGCTGACATTGCTACTCCCATTATGCACCTGATGCCATGACACTTCCAAAATTCTAGAAAATGCCAAGAAAATGGGTAGTACTTAAGGCCTGCCACACAGTCCACCCACAGAACGTTTCATAAAGCACACTCCGGACACTTTCTTCTATGATTCTGCATCATAAACTGACGGCTCCAAAGCCTGCTGAGTGCAGCTATGTCTTGAGCCTCTCTGCACTCCTTCCCGAATATGAACTTTCACTGTGCATGTTAATAAGTTGTGCTTCCCTTCTGACATTTCCCTGTGTCTTTTCCTCGAATTCCTTCTTGTGTCAGAGACAAGAACCTTATCAAGCTAGCCCACAACAATAAGGCTTTCTATCTTATATACACATATTAAAGATGTATGAAGAAAATACTATATAATTTTCCTAAAAGTTATCTTATATCTCATCTAAATGTGATTTTTGAGACTAACCTATTACATATAACACTATTCTAGTTATAGGGTCTTCATTAGAAATGCACTATTATAGAAAGCAAGGGTATCCACTATTTGATCCAAAGAAGCCAAAGAACAAACACTAAGAGAGGCAAACACATGAAGAAATTTTTATTCTTGCCTTGAACAGCACAGAACAGGGTCACTTTACTGTGATATCTGAGATATTTCAAGGAACCACTTCAAGGGACAAGAAGGCAGGAGGAGCACTGCTTAGGAAGCACTCTAGCAGATGTCTCCCCAATCTCACCTTACAACACATCCACATCTGTCAATTGAACTTCAGCATAAAATTGTGTTTGATTAGAGGCATACCACAACTAAAGAAAAATTTCAATGTATTAATACAGGGAATAAAGATATATCATTACACTTTTGTTTTTCTTTCTGTTGTCTTTTTAAAGTGTAAGTTATAGGAAATTTAAGTGATCAGAGAACTGATCTAGATTAGGGGAAAATCCTTCTGGAAGTTACCATAAAAAGAAGGCAAACAAAGGGAGACAAGTAGAGTGACAACAAAGCCTATAAAAGTTATAGGGTCCATTGTCTCCCATGTAGAGGAAAGTTTCAGGAGAAAAGGGATTTATTTAAGATTTGTCAAAAGTAAAAAGCTGGCATCCCATATGGGCACCTCTTGAAATCCAAGCTATTCCACTTCCAATCCAGTGTCCTGCTAATGTGCCCAGAATGGCAGAAGATGGCCCAATTCCCTGGGCTCCCACATTCATGTAGAAGACCCAAAAAAGCTGCTGACTTCTGCGGGGCCCAGGTTGAGCCATTGAGGCATTTGGGGAGTGAACCAGTAGATAAAGTTTTGACACTAAGGGTAAAAGCACTGTGTGGGGAAATTTTTGGAAAAATATGGTATAAGTAGTTACTAATAGAGATGATCTCTCAAAATCAAGATTTTGGAAAAAATTTGCAATTTTTAAAAATTTTATGATGCTGAAGAACAACTTTTCAGAACAGAACAATTACTCAATACAATTTTTATAAAGATAAATATATAAAGACATGGGGGAAGAAAAACTACACTTAAAAAAACCATTTTTTTTTTGCCATTTTCTGGACTAAGTACATTCACAGTGTTCTGTTATCCTAACAACTTTCACAGGTAAAAAATACTGATGGCATTTTATATGTAAGGAATAAAACACTGAAAACAGCCTGAGACTATTGAATTTTAAGTTCACTCTGCTTTACACAGACAATCCTTCCTTGTGCTTGATAAAGAACTGAAATTTATTTTGAAGAAAGTTCTTAGAAATCAGTTAACTTATTTCTTTCCACCTTTGAAAAAATGTTATTTTTTTGTGTATAAAAGAGCTAGGATGCGGACAACATTGTGGTATAACAGGTTAAGCCATTGCCTTCAATACTGGCATCTTATGTGGGTGCTGGTTTGAATCCTGACTATTCTAATTACCATCCAGCTCCCTACTGATGCATCTGGGAAAGCAGTAGAAAATGGCCCAAGTACTTGTGTCTATTGTCCCCCAATGTAGGAGACCCAGATGGAGTTCTAGGCCTATGGCTTCAACCTGATACAGCTGTTGTGGACATTTAGGGAACCAACAGCAGATGGAAGATTTCTCTTTCTCTCTTTCTATATCTTTTGTTCTCTCTTTTGCTCTCTCTCTCCCTCCCTTGCTTTTTGTAGCTGTGCCTTTCTAATATATGAATCAATCTTTTTTAATAAGAGCACTAAGGTTAAAAGAGCCAAAATTCATTTTCTTACTCCTACAGGTCATGAGGGTGGTTCTTATTAATGTAATATGACTAATTGTGGACTGCATGTTTCCAGAAAAATGTGCAGATAGTGGTCAACTAAAGGTAAAAAATCCCCAAAGTTTAGAAAAAGTTCATGAGAGAACTAAAATAATGTAAGTTGAAAAGATCATTATGACTATCAGAGTCCATTTTTATTATCAGTAGAAGAAAAAGGAGAGTCCAAAATTATACTAAGTAATTGTTTTGAACCTTAACTTCCATTTGTTATTTAGATGTTTAAATTCAGTTGCTAAAGCAATGGTTGAGTTGCTTGGTTGGACTAACTCTAACGGGTAACAGTTATAAAATCAATACCAAATATTAGAAACACTGAAGACACTGAGTCTGAAAGCAGGCAGCAAGTTGGGGGAGATTTACCTAAAAAGATAAAATTCTACAGGTGAAATTTACTGGAGTGGAAGAATCTCTTGACCTTACTGGTTTAAGATGTCAAAAGAAAGAATTAGAATGGTAAAAGGGCCAGAATTTTAAGGAGACAGTCTTGTAAAAGACTAGGAAGGAGGTGAGACCAAAACCTGTGTATAAAACTAATCTAAATGATTGATTACCTGCACTATGCAAGTGTGAGTGCAAACATATTGAGCCAGTGGCGGGGAGGGGGATCAACATTTGGAAGCAGATTGTGTGGATTATGTCAATATTTTCTGTGTAAGAGCTGGATATTGAAATCTGAGTTGAGTGAAAGTCAACAGCCTACTAGAACACAGCTCTGAAGGAAAAAAAAAAAAACTGGAACCCAGAGTTATCACTAAAATTAATAATGTGCAGTGTCTCTCAGATTCATCAAAATTGTGAATAAACATGAAAAGGTGACCCGTATTCAAGAAAAATATTTGGGCCAGTGCCGCGGCTCAGTAGGCTAATCCTCTGCCTGTGGCGCCAGCACACCAGGTTCTAGTCCTGGTTGGGGTGCTGGATTCTGTCCCAGTCGCTCCTCTTCCAGTCCAGCTCTCTGCTGTGGCCCAGGAATGCAGTGGAGGATGGCCTAAGTGCTTGGGCCCTGCACCCGCATGGGAGACCAGGAGAAGCACCTGCCAGCTGCAGCAGCCATTGGGAGGTGAATCAATGGAAAAAGAAGACCTTTCTCTCTGTCTCTCTCTCACTGTCCACTCTGCCTGTCAAAAAAAAATTTGTACACAGGCTATGACTTCAAGGTGATCCAGATGTTATAAATAACTGACATAGATTCTACAACTATTATTAGTACTTAAAGGTAATAAATGCCTAATAATGAACTGAATGTGTGTGTATGTGTGTATAAAGGTATATATATTCAGATATATGTAGTTCCCATTTACCATTAGTTTACATTTGAGTATGTCTATGCTTGTGTAAATATGAAATTACCATAACTTAAAAGAAAAATTCAGTGATTGAAATTATGTTACAATGTGATTTGAAGATATCTCAGATAGCCTTAATGATCCTGCTTCCTCGAACTCAAGCCCTTCTGGAATCTCCTCTGTTGTGGTGGATTCCTTCTGAGAGGAGGAGCACGGTGGGGGCAAGAGGCACAGAGTCACCACACAGGCACAGGAAGTCGGGTGAAAGTGGGCCAGAGGCATGCAGCCTGCAGACTCATTTATTTCAGTTGTACAGCAGCTTATATAGCTGAAGCAGACAATCCAGTCAAGGGGTAGTTTATGCCCTAACCAATCACAACCTGTTGCCAGGCAGGCTCCATTGCCAGGTGGGTTTCAAAGCCATTCCTAAGTAACTGACACTCACTTGCCAGCAGCCATCTTGGCATGGCCTTCTCATTCCACCACACTCCTCTCCTTGAGAATGGATGGAATCAAGTATACTCCTTCTCACCAATAGACTATAACAAGTGATGAAATGTCATTTCCATGATTAGATTCTGAAATCTTGACAGGGGTGAGGTGATATCTCACTGTGGTTTTGATTTGCATTTCTGTGATGGCTGGGTGAGGTTAAACATTTTTTTCATATATTTGTTGTACATATTTCTTCTTTTGAGAATTGTCTGTTGAAATCCTTTATCCTTTTGTCAACTGGATTGGCTGTGTTTTTGTTTTGAGTTTTTAAAGTTCCTGGTATATTCAGGGTATTAATCCTTTGTCCGATAGGTGGTTTTGCAAATATTTTTTCCCATTCTGTTGGATGTCTCTTCACTCTATTGATAATTTCCTTTGCTTTGCAGAAGTATATGAGTTTTATATAGTCTCATTTTGCTTTTGTTGCCTGTGCTTTAGGGATCTTATCCAATATTTTCTTCCAGGTTCTTCAGTCTTGGGTCTTCAATTTAAGTCTTTAATCCAGTTTTTAAATTTCTATTTTTAAAGATTTATTTTGTTTATTTGAAAGACATGATTACAGAGAGGGAGAGAGAGACAGAGAAATCTTCACTCCCCAAATGGCCACGGTGGTCAGGCTGGGTCAGACCAAAGCCAGGAGCCAGGAACCTAGAGTTTCTTATGTTGTTAGTTTACAACTTTATTCCCTTTTATTCAGAAAAGTAATGTTGTGTGATTTTAGTTTCTTTGACTTTGTTGAGTCTTGTTTTATGGGAAGCATATGGTCTTCCTAGAGAATGTTCCATGCACTGATGAAAAAAATGTGAATTTTGTAGCTATGAGATGAAATATTCTATAAAAATTAATTAGATTTATTTGGTTGATAGTATAATTTAGCTCTATTGTTTCTTTGTTGATAATTTTTTTAGGTTGAGCTGTCTATTGATTTAAGTGAGGTGTTGAACTCTTCCATTATTGCATTGGAGAATATACCTAAGTTTAGATTCATTAACATTTGTTTTCAATACCTAGGTGCTCTAGTATTGGTTTCACGTACATTTACTATCGTCACATCTTCCCATTGAATCGATCCCTTGATCATTACATAATGACCTTCTTTGTCTGCTTCAAATACTTTTTTTTAAAGTCTCTTTTGTCTGATACTAAGCTACTCTTGCTGCTTTTGTATTTCCATCTGCATAACTATCTTTTTCTAGCCTTTTACGTTCAGTCTGTGGGTATCTTTGTTGGTGAGATCTGTTTCTTACAGGCAGTATGTAGGTAGGTCTTGTTTTATTATCCATTCAGCTGGTCTGTATCTTTTTTATATATGACACATAGAGTTATAGACAGTGAGAGAGAGACAGAGAGAAAAGTCTTCCTTCCATTGGTTCACTCCCCTAATGTCTGCTACGGCCGGTGCTGTGCCAATCCGAAGCCAGGAGCTGGGTACTTCCTCCTGGTCTCTTATGCAGGTGCAGGGCCCAAGCATTTGGGCCATCCTCTGCTGCCCTACCAGGCCACAGCAGAGAGCTGGACTGGAAGAGGAGGAACCGGGACAGAATCCGGTGCCCCAACAAGGACTAGAACCTGGTGTGCCAGCGCCACAGGTGGAGGATTAGCCAAGTGAGCCACTGCACCGGCCTGGTCTGTATCTTTTAATTGGACAGTTTCATCCATTTATATTCAATGACTTGATCTTCCCATTTTCTTTAAATAATTCTATTGTTTGTTTTGAATCTTTGTACTATTGCTAGGAGGCTTTTTGCCTTCACATTCTTTCCTGCTGCTGGTTATTTTTTTTTTTAAGATGGTTGGTTATCTTTCTCACCCATAAATATTATTTGTAAGGTTGGCCAGGTACTTATAAATTCTTTCAATTTTTTCGTATTTTTGAAGGTCTTTTTTCACCTTCATTTATAAGAGCCTCACTGGTTACAGTATTCTGGGCTGACAATTTTATTTCTTTAAAGGCCTGGATTATATCTTTCCATTGTATGATATCCTGTAGGTCTTCTGGTAAGAAATCTTCATCAGTCTAAAGGCAGCCTTACCCGCTACGCCACAGTGCTGGCACCTCTGTACTTATTGTTATGCATATGGAAAAAAAACTTTTTGATATTCTTAATAATGTGTCTTGAGGCGTAGTGGAATGCATGTACCTTTATCTGATATCCAGAGGTGTGTGCTGGGTGGGGCCAGGGTGTTCTGGCCAGTGTTTATGGGTGGGGCAAAATGGCAAGTTATGATTGGCAGCTCTCCCTTATAGTCAGTGGGGTAGAGAGGATGATCACCCCGGCTGGCATGATTACTGATTCTACCCTTCTCTGTGTGATGGTTAGCCAACTGTCTAGGATGAACTCACTTGCCTGCATACCCTCACTCACTCAGGTGCATGAGCAGCACAAAGAATTTATACGGTCCATAGTGTGAGCATGGAGCCCTCTGCAATGTCTGTTTCCTTCACTCAGAGAATCCTGAGCTTATGGAATAAGACTCAGTAATTGCCAAAAGAACCAGCCACACCCACACCCTTATCAGTTTTCCAGCCTATGGCATAATCCCAGGATTCCCACAGTCACAGAGTGCAAGGTTCTCACAATTTGAGGAAGTAGGGGATCCACTCTCTACCCTGTTAACCTCCCCATCCAAAGAGAGAACTAGACCATCCCTGGAGCCATCCACCTGCCTGGCAGAGGTCAGCCAGTGATCCTGCCTGAAAGCCTGAGTCTGGTGCTTTGATGTGAGGAGGGGAGATAGGGAGCAACATGACAAGTGGGTGCTCTGCCCCCAACAATGTTCCAGGCCAGATTCATAGTGGGGACCACTGATTTCTCCCTCTGACAAAAATCACCAGAGGCACTTAGGCCTCAGCCACCTCCACTTGCCTTATTCTGAGATGATGGCACTTCTGCTAATTGTTAGTCTCCTTGGTGGGGGAAGGCTGGGAAGCAATCTGTCCTCCATTCACAGAGTTCAATATACCCTTCCCCTGCCAACTCGTCCAGGTAGATTGGAAGTCAGTGTGGACCACAAGGTTCTCCTCCAGACAAGATCACCAGTGGAGCATGGGCTTCTGCAGACTTCTCTCACATCACCCTGGAAAGAGGCTTCCCTGCTAGCTGCCGGCCTTGGGAGTCAGCACTGGTATTTTGATAGGGATTACATTGAAATCTGTATGTGGTTTTAGCTAGTATAGACATTTTAATGGTAATTCCTTCATGAGCAAGGAGTATGTTTCCATTTTTGTGTCATTTATTATTTATTTAATGTTTGATGATTTTCATTTTACAGATCTTTCAATTCTATGTTTAAGTCTATTCCTAATATTTAAATTTTGTTGGCTAGAGTGCATGGGACTTCTCTATTGACTTCTGTTTTGGTGAGTTCATTATTGGTATATAAAATGTTACTTTTTTGTATGTTTCTTTTATAACCTGTAACTTTACTGAAATGGTTTATCAATACTAACTGGTTTTTGCTGGAGTATTTAGGTTTTTCCATGTACAGCATCATGTTTTCTGCAAACGTGCATATTTTCATTTCTTCTTCTCCAACTTTGATACCCCTTTTTCTGTTTCTTTCCCCTAATTACTGTTGCTAATACTTTCAATACTACATTGAATAAGAGTGGTGAACATCCTTTCCTTACTCCAGATCTGAGGGGAAAACTGTTCAGTGTATTTGTTGTTGGTTTGTCATACACCACCTCTATACTTACGAGGTATGTTCCTTCTATACCTAATTTGTGGAGGGTTTTTATTATGAAGGAATGTTGCATCCTATCAAATGTTTTCTCTGCATCTATTACAATGACCATTGATTTTTGTTCTTGATTCTGTTACTGTAATTTATGATGTTTACTGATTTGCAAATGTTGAACCACCCTTGCATATATGGGATAAATCCTAGTTGATTATAATGTATGATGTTTTTGACACAGGGTTGGATTTGGTTTTCTGGTGCTTTGTTGAAAATTTTCACATTTATATTCTTCAGGGAAATAGGAATGTCATTTTCTTCTTGTGTTGTGTGATGGTTCTGTTTTGGTATCAGAAAGATGCTGGCCTCAGAAAGAGTTTGGCAAAGGTCCATCCTGTTCAATATTTTGAAACAGTATGAAAAGTATTGGAGCTAATTCCCCTTTAAATGTGTTGTAAAATTCAGTAGTCAAGCCATGAGTTCCTGGACTTTTCCTTGATGGGTCTGTTTAGCTTTTCTATACCTTCATGATTTAATCTTGGTGGATTACACGCATCCAGGAACTTACTCATTTCTTTGAATTTTTCTAATTAGTTAGCATATAGTTGTTCTTAGTAGTTTCTTATGATCTTTTTATTGCCCCTGATTGGTTGTAATATCTCCTTTTCCTTCTCTAATTTTATGTTTGAGTTTTTTCTTTTTGGCTGTGTTATTCTGATTGTGTATTGTGTATATTCACAAAAATCTTTTGTTGATCTTTTGAATTTTTTTGTTGGATTATTTCTGCTCTGATCCTTATTACTTCTTGCCTCTTGCATGTTTTGGATTTGGTTTGTTTTTGGATTTGGCTTTTCTATGTCCTCACAATGCATCATTAGATTGTTTATTTAAGAGCTTTCTCTTTTTTTAATGTAAGCACTTAATGCTATAACATTCCCACTTAATACTGCTTTCTGCATTTCCCACAGGTGTTGATATGATGCTTTTTCATTTTGTTTATTTCAAGAAAGTTTTTTATTTCCTGTTTAATTTCTTCAATTACCAATTGATCATTTAATAACATGTTGCTTAATTTCCATATATTTGTAAATGCTGTATTGTTTTTGTTGTTGATATTTAGCTTTATTCCTTTGTTGTCTGAGAAGATACATGGTATGATTTAAATATTTTTAAATTCACTGAAACTTGAATTGTGGTCCAATATATGGTCTATCATAGAAAATGCTACAGCTGTTTATGAGAATATTGTATATTCTGTAGCTGTTTGGTAAAATGTTCTGTCCTTTATATTAGGTTCATTTGCTCAATAGTATGGTTCAACTTCAATGCATCTTTGCTGATTTTCTATTTGGATACTCCATCCATTGATGATAGTGGGGTGTTAAAGCCCCTCCCCACAACAATGTTATTAACTTAGGTTCTATCTCTCTCTTTAGGTCTAATAGTATTTTTGTACATATTTGGGTGGTGGTGTGCTGGGTGCGTATATATTTATGATTGTTATATCTTCTGAATCAATCTTTTAATCAATATACAATGTCCTTTTTGTCTCTTTACAGTTTTTGTAAATTTAAGTCTGTTTTATCTAATATGAATATAGTTGGTTTTGGTTTCCATTTGCCTGATATATCTTTTCCCATTGCTTCACTTTCAGTCTATATGTACCTTTATTTGGGAAGTGAATTTCTCACAGGCAGCATATAGAGGTTTTTGTTTTTGTCCATTCAGCCAACCTAAATCTTTTGGCTGAAGAATTTAGTTTACTTACATTCAAGGTCAATACTGATAGATAAGAGCTAACACTTGTCAGTTTGTTGATTGGTTACTGATTGCACTGGCTCTGCTACTGAATTTGGTAGTTTCATGTTTTTTCCTAATGTGTACTTCTAATGTAGGACTTTCTTGTAATGCTCGTCTGGTGGTGATGAATTCTCTCAGTATTTATTTATCTGGGAAACATGTTATTTCTCTTTCACTTGTAAAGGAAAGCTTCACTGGTTATAATATTCTTTATTGGAAGTTTTTTCTTTTAAGACATTGAATACATCATACCACTCTATTCTGGCTTATAGGCTTTCTTCTGAGAAATCTATTGTTAGTCTAATTGGTTTTTCTTTATATGTATTTTGATGATTTTCATTTACTGTCTTTAGGATTTTTTCCTTGTGCCTAACTTTTGACAATTTGATAACAATATGCCTTGGAGAAAATATTTTTTGATTAAGTCTTTTTGGGGTCTTCTGAGCTTCTTGTATCTCATATCTCGGATATGAGAGACATCCATATCTCTTTCAAGGAATGCAAAGTTTTCACCTACGTTGTCCATGCCTCTTTCCTTCTGTTCTTCTTCAAGAATCAGTGTAATGTTAATATTTGTTTGCTTAATGGTATACTATTTTTTTGTGTAGACTTTCTTTATTCTTTTCAATTCTTTTCTCTTTATTTTTATCTTATTGAATTTTTTTAGAAGTCTCGTCATGCAGATCAGAAATTCATTTCTCTACTTGACACATTCTGCTGTTGAAACACTTGCTTTTTTTTTATTTCATCAGTTGAAGTTTATATCTCCAAAATTTCTGTTTGGTTCTTTTTAATGATTTCTATCTCCTTAGTAAATTTCTTATATATGTAACTATTTTTTTCCTCACCCCTTTAAACTGACTCATATTCTCTTGCAACACATTGAGTTTCCTTACAATCATTATTTTGAATTCCATTTGTGGCATTTCATAGATTTCCTTGAGATAAGGGTCTATTTCTGGAGAACTATTTTGTTGTTTGGAGTTGTCATGGTAGCTTGCTTCTTCATGTTTCATGTGTCTCTTCGATGTTGTTTGTGCATCTGGTGCAACAGTACCTTCTTCTTTATGGAGTTTATTTTATTGAAAAATAATTTATTGTTTAAATGGAATATATGGTATCACTAGGTGAGCCAAAAAGCATAATCTCTGTTATTTCTCTTGTTTTAGTCAATGTTAGCAGTGTCTATAAGTGACATATTATTCTAGTCTTCAGCAGTTCCTGTTGTTGGAAATGTGACTTTGAGGTGGGTGTGGATTTCCTAGAGTGTGTATCCCCAGTACACCATGAGTTGGATATCAGGCACACTAGGGATTGTGATAGCCAGAACCTTTTTCTTGGTGCTTAGGGGATACCAAAATGGTTATCTCCTATTCCCTCTGGTAAGCCTGAGTGATACTGCGGCTTTTGGCAAGAGTGACAGAAGGGAGGGATAGAGGGAGGGAGGGAGGGAGAGAGAGAGAAAGTCTTCCATCCACTGGTTCACTCTCCAGATGGCTGCAATGGCCAGAGCTGTGCTGATCCAAAGCCAGGAGCCAGGAGCTTTTTCTGAGTCTCCCATGCAGGTGCAGGAGCCCAAGGACTTGGGCCATCTTCAAGTGCTTTCCCAGGCCATAGCAGAGAGCTGGATCAGAAGTGGAGCAGCCGGGACTCAAACTGGTGCCCACATGGGATGCTGGCAGTGCAGGTGGCAGCTTTACCTACTACACCACGCTCCACTCCCCCTGTCCCCGTTCATGTTAAGATGGAGATGTTATTCAGGTGTGCTTGACCTAATTATGGAGCCCTTTAAAAATAGAGAGTTCTCTTGCTGGTTCCAGAAGGGAAACAGACATTTATGGTATGAATTTCCTGGGGTTATGTGGAAGAACTGCTGATGGCCTCTAAAAGCTGAGTGTATTCCTTGCTAGACAACTAGAAAAAAAAATGGAACTATGACCTAAATTGTAAGGAGGTTAATCCTGCCAACAGCCATTAAGCTTAGGAGAGGATCCAGAGCCACATATTTGTACTGCAGCTCTAAGTGACACTTTAATTTCAGCCTTGTGGAATCCTGGGCAAGGGACAACTCTGTGGTTCAGCAGTGTAAGTGGCCTTTGCAACACCAACATCCCCTATCAAAGTGCTGATTTGAGTGCTGATGCTCTACCTCTGATCCAGCTTCCTAATGATGATCCCAGGAAGGCAGTAAAAGATGGCCCAAGTACCTGGGACCCTGCCTCTAATGTGGGAGATCCAGATGGAGTTCTTGTCTCCTGGTTTCAGCTTGACCCAGACGTGGCTGTTGTAGTGATTTGGGGGGTTAACATGTAGATGAAAAATCTCTGTCTCTCTCTTCCTTCCTTTCACCCAAATTATGATGATCCTCAGCAAAAAGTCCACTCACACTGATGCCTTGACTTTTAAACTACTTAAACTACTAAACTGAGATAATACTTCTGTTTTGTTTTAAGCCACTAAATTTGTGGTCATTTTTGCATGCAACAACAGAATACTGATGCATTTCAAACTACAGCAACTGAGAGGGGAATCAAGGAATCAGGTAAAATAGAATCATAAACTATAATGAATTCATAAGGAATTGCAAGAAAAAAGATGGAAAAAGGAATAGATCTGGCAAGTAACAGCACAATTGTAGGTTTAGATATAAACTCAACCATTCTAATAATTACATTAAAATTCAATGACCCAGAGTCGAGTGCTGTGGTATAGTGGGTAAAGTAACCTCCTGCAGTGCCAGCATCCCATATGGATGCAGGTTCAAGTCCTAGCTGTTCCACTTCTGATCCAGCTCTCTGATATGGTGTGTGAAAGCAGAAGATGGACCAAGTGCTTGGACCCCTGCACCTGCGTGGGAGATCAAGAAGTTCCTGGATGCTGGCTTCAGATCAGCCAGCTCTGGCCACTGCTGTGTGGTATCCATGGTGAGTACACATTCTTTTTGCATGTAAACAGAACACTAGCTGAGATAGATTATATTCTGTGCCTTAGAAACAAGTCTTACTGAATTTAAAACTATTCAGTTGATACCAAGTATATTCTATGATATAATTAAAAATTTTTTACAGAAATAACTTTAGAAAAAATAGAAACTAAATAATATATCTATATGCATGTGTAACTCTTGATCAAAGAAAAAATAAAAAGAATATTAAGAAGGTATTTTGAAATAAATAAAATTGAAAACACAACATCTCCAAATATAATTATAAAGTTGTGTTTAGAGGGAAATTTCTAGCACTAAAAGTCCTATATTTGAAAAAAATTGCTATGAAATTAATGATAAGCTTTGACTTAAAAATGTGTAAAAAAATAAAAACCTAATAAGAAGAATGAAATAGCAATGAAATGGTGAAAGAACAAATGAAAATAAAAATAGAAAAAAAATCAATGAAATAAAAACACGGATGTTGAATTTTATCAAATAATCCTTTTGTATCTGGTAAGATGATTATATATATGATCTTCCTACTTTTCTTACTGCACTGAATTATATTGATCTATTTTCTAATGTAGTTCTGCATTTCTGAAATAGATCCTGTTTCATTATTCTATATTACCATTGTCATGTATTGGGATATCTGACTAGCTAAAAATTTGTGGAGGACTTGGAGTCCAGTTGAGCCCAGATTGTCTTTACTGCAAAGAATTTGTTTTTGTTTTTCTTTTCCTTAAATGTATTTTTATTTTTTAAAGATTTGTTTATTTATTTGAAACTCAGAGTTACACACAGAGAGGAGGAGAGGCAGAGAGAGAAAGATAGAGGTCTCCCATCTGCTGGTTTACTCCCTAGATGGCCGCAATGGTCGGAGCTGCACCGATCCAAAGCCAGGATCCAGGAGCTTCTTCCAGGTCTCCCATACGCGTGCTGTGGCCCAAGGATTTGGCCCATCTTCTGTGGATTTCCCAGGACATAGCAGAGAGCTAGATTGGAAGTGGAGCAGCTGGGACTGGAACAGGTGTCCATGTGGGATCCCAGCACTGCACATAGCTTTACCTGCTATGTCCAGCACTGGCCCTAAATATATTTTTATTTGAAAGGCAGAGTAACAGAGAGAAGGAGAAAGGGAGAGAGAGAGAGAGAGAGCGAGAGAGAGAGAGAGAGAGAGAGAGAGATTGATTTTCCATCTGCTATTTAATTCCCAAATGTCCTCAACAGTCAGGCTGGGCCAGGCTGAAGTCAAGAGCCGTGAACTCCATCCAGGTCTTCTACTTGAATGGCAAGGACTCAAGCACTTAAGTCATCATTGCTGCCTTTCCAGGAACATGAGCAAGAATCTAGATTGGAATTGGAAGCCAGGACTTGAACCAGTGTGCTGCAGGGGGCTGACAACATCATAAGTGGCAGCTAAACCTGGTATTTCACAATGCTTGCCCTGGCTTTTTTTAAAATTAGGAATTAAATTTCTTTGGTAGATAGAGTGAGATGTTTATATTTTTCATTTTTGAGTAAGTTTATATATGTGGTATGTTTCATAATGCAAATCATTCCATTTCAACCAAAATGTCAAATTTATAATTATAGTGATTGTATGTACTCACACCATTCCTTACTACACTTTTAATGTTTACAAAATCTGTATTCATTGCTGATACTAGCAATTTGTGTTTTCTTTTTCATTACTTTTGACACAAGTTTATAAATGTATTAATTTTTTATATAACTAACTCTTTGCTGACTTCTGATTGTGGAAACTTAGCTCATCTAAAAACATTTCTTCTTTTATAATATTTAAATATAAAAATATCCTTTAATCACTATTTCAGCTGCCTCCCATAAATATCTGTTTGTTATATTACATTCTCATTCAAATAATTATCTTATGATTTCTTCTTTTATTCATTTAGAAGTACATTATTAAATTCTCAAACTTCAGGGATTTTGTAGATAGTAGTTTTTATTATCAATTTCATTGTGTTGACTAATCTTAAATAAAAATCCATATGCACTTAGACAAAATGTGTATTCTTCAATTTGGACTATAGCAATCAGTAAATGCAATGCAGGGAATATATATGTTCCTCGTTTTGTCGATGATTGATTAAAGGACATTTAAATATCCAACCATAATTGTGGAATAATCCATATTTTTGTACATATCAGTTGTTTAAATTATTGTGTTCGCCTTTATGATTTCCACATCTTCTTGATCATTGACACTTTATCATCATAAAATCTTCTTCTCTTTCTCTGTTAAAAATATGGTGTGGAAAATAAAGAAAAAATGGGGGAAAATTAGCAAAGGAGAAAGTCAGCAAAAAGGGAATGGGCTGCAGCTTGCAAATGTTAAAAGGGGTCAGCATAAGCCACCTTGAAAAGGTAACATTGCAACAAAATTCTGAAACTATTAGCTAGGTGGCTATGTGGGAAAATAGTGTTTCAGAGGGTAATAGCAAGTGCGTGTGCCCTGAGACAAGACTGTGCTATTTTCAAGGAATAGCATGTAGCATGCAAGCCAGTGTGATTGAAGAAGAGGAGACATTGGGAAAAAGCAAGAACAATGAAGCAAATACTGGAAAACCAGATCAAACTGGGCCTTGAAGAGTTTTGTTAAGACTTTGGCTTTTAAAAATTTTTTTAATTTTTTTTTTTTTTTTAGTGAACTTGGAGGCATTACATGGTTTTGAGTACAATTGCTCCATGCTCTGACTTCTATGTTAAAGGGATTGTTCTAACTATGTATTGGTATAAAGTACAATGGGACAAGGTCTAAATTAAGGAGCCTATTGCAGTAATCCAAGCAGAACAGGGTGATTGGAGTTAGGGTGTTATCAGTAGAGGTAGTGAAATACACACCGAACAGGAGTCAAGGGTGATTCAAGTGTTTTGGAGTGAATAAGTGTTATCAGACACTCAACTTGATCCTCATGAGATTGTTTAATATAGCAGTTCAGGAAGAATGAAGGGTCAACTTGAGTTTTGCATTTTTGCCTTTCTTTTTTCCTCTTTCTAGTAGAAGAACATGTGAGCATTGAAGTATTGTCATTGAAGAGAGAGAGAAGAAAATCCAGAGACCATGTCATTACAAATTAAATATAATTCTAGCTAAATTATACTGTTAGTGATAAGCACAAATAAATTCACTGTTTAAATTTTTAAAACATGAGGTAAAATTATTGAGAATATCAGAATAAAGATCTAAAATATTCTCTCCTCCAAGAAAAGCAGTGATAATAATACCTAGAGTTAGGTTGTTGGGTGTGAAACACACATGTCTTAACCTCCTAGAAATTTTTTACTTATTATTTCTATATTTTCTATAAAAATTTCTTCAAGTTAGCTTCTTTGTGTGTTTCTATGTAGGTTGATATGAAACAGAAATGTGCATTAGAAATTTACACTGTGTTTAGAAAACATGATGCTTGGTTGCGGGTGGGGGGGAAGTTATGGGGGGGGAAGCCATTGTAATCTATAAGCTGTATTTTGGAAATTCATATTCTTTAAATAAAAGCGTTATAAAAAAAAAAGAAAAGAAAACATGATGCTTTTCTAGAGCAGTGATTCTTAACTGTCGACAATATCACCTTTCAGGGGACATTTATTTATTTATTTTTTTTCCATGAATTTTGTTTTTTTATTTTATTTTATTTTTTTAACCTTTATTTAATGACTATTAATTTCCAAAGTACAGCTTATAGATTACAATGGCTTCCCCCCCCATAACTTCCCTCCCACCCGCAACCCTCCCCTTTCCTGCTCCCTCTCCCCTTCCATTCACATCAAGATACATTTTCATTTCTCTTACATACAGAATATCAGTTTAGTATATATTAAGTAAAGATTTCAACAGTTTGCACCCACATAGAAACACAAAGTGAAAAATACTGTTGGAGTACTAGTCATAGCATTAATTCACAATATATAACACATTAAGGACAGAGATCCTACATGAGGAGTAAGTGCACAGTGACTCCTGTTGTTGACTTAACAATTTGACACTCTTGTTTATGGCCTCAGTAATCTCCCTAGGCTCCAGTCATGAGTTGCCAAGGCTATGGAAGCCTTTTGAGTTCACCGACTCTTATCATATTTAGACAAGGTCATAGTCAAAGTGGAAGTTCTCTCCTCCCTTCAGAGAAAGGTACCTACTTCTTTGATGACCTGTTCTTTCCACTGGGATCTCACTCGCAGAGATCTTTCATTTAGGTCATTTTTGTTTTCCAGAGTGTCTTGGCTTTCCATGCCTAAAATACTCTCATGGGCTCTTGAGCCATATCCAAATGCATTGACGGCTGATTCTGAGGCCAGAGTGCTGTTTAGGACATCTGCCATTCTATGAGTCTGCTGTGTATCTTCAGGGGACATTTAATAAAGTCTAAACAGCAGTGTACTGCTGACAACTAGTAGGTAGGGCCACAGATGTTGCTGAACATCCTATGAAGCTGTGGAAGCCCCCACAAAACAAAGAATCCCATGGCCCAAAATGTTAATAGTGTCTAGAAGAGCAATGGGCAAAGTTTTAGTTAAAGGACAAGATAGTAAACATTGTTGGTTTGGAGGCCATTTGTTCCTGCTGGAGCCACTCAACTCTGCTGCAGCAGTGGGAAAGCAGACATAGACCAGTCAAAGACCTTACGTGAATGAGCAGTCCTTGTGCTCCAATGAATTCATCCAACAAAACAAGCATGTGGCCCATGGGTCAGAGTCTAACGACCTTTTCGCTAGAAGAATTGTTTGCTTTTTCTGCAACCATCTAAGACACAGAAGAGAATTTGAACTAACTGTAGGTGGTAATCATGATTAAAATCTCCGCATTCCTGAATTCCTTGGTCATCACTGGTGTTGTAATATGTTGGTTGTACACTTAGTTGGTACTCAGTGAATACTGTTAATCCCAGACCTAAGTAATTGTAACTTATAGGTCACCTAACTTTATTATTTCTAACATTAAATTTCCTCCTGCCTGTCATGTTTTCAGCTGATAGGCCTTTCTGGTAATCTTTACTCCTGTCCATTTCCTTGTAGTTTAGGACTGCTTATCTTTTCTCTTCCCTCTAAATGGAATCATCTCTCTTCTCCATCTCTGAGCCCATTAGTGCTATTACACACACACACACACACACACACACAAACACACAAATTAAACCGTGCAAGTTTTTGTGATTTTGTTGAAAATGACTCACTAATTCTTTGTAGGATTTATCACCCCAAACCTTATGCTTTCAAAGTTTGACCAAATATTTCTGTCTCTCAGTATTAAATTCTCTCTGCTTGGAAACTTAAATAACATTCTGTCTGTAGAACTACGCAGTTACATTTACTTTATTACTTCACAATTTTCTTAAACCAAGAAAAATGCTATCTAATATATCATTTTAAAGTCATATAAGTTTTGCTGGCACCGTGGCTCACTAGGCTAATCCTCTGCCTTGTGGCACTGGCACCCCAGGTTCTAGTCCTGGTTGGGGCGCTGGATTCTGTACCGGTTGCTCCTCTGCCAGTCCAGCTCTCTACTGTGGCCCAGGAGTGTACTAGAGGATGGCCCAAGTGCTTGGGCCCTGCACCTGCATGGGAGACCAGGAGGAAACACCTGGCCCCTGACTTCGGATCAGCACAGCGCGCCAGCCGTGGTGCGCCAGCCGTAGTGGCCATTTCGGGGGCGAACCAACGGAAAAGGAAGACCTTTCTCTCTGTCTGTCTCTCTCTCTCTGTCTAACTCTGCATGTCAAAAAAAAAAAAGTCATATAAGTTTCTCAGAAATCCATCAGTCTTGATTTTAAGACAATAACTTACTAATATCCAAAGTTTCCTTCAATTGTTGTCTTTTGCGTAGCTAGCAATATAAGAGTCTTATCTACATAGTGACTAAGAATGTTATCTTGACTTTTGGTGTTTTTCTTTGGAGATGTTATTACAGTTAGGAATTTTGCTGGTGAAAGATCAATTTTATATACTCTGAAGGATGAAAGATATCAAACTTGGTTCAGGAATTTTAAAAAAATTGTTAAAAGTTTAAAACTAAATAGGAATGGGAATTTTGCATAGCAGTTACGACACCCACATCTCCTATTATTGTGCCAGGGTTTGATTCCTGGCTCCAGTTTCTCACTCCAGCTTCCTGCTAATGCAGATCCTGGGAGACAGTGGTGATGATTCAAATAATGGGTTCCTGCTACTCACATGGGAAACCCATATTGCGGCTCCTGATTTGGTTCAGGCCCAGCCCCAGAGCTGGCCTTGTAATTTGTGGAGTGTGCTGGCAAATAGAGGATCTCTGTCTGTCTCTGTGCTTCTCAAATAAAAAAACATCATCAACAACAACAATAACACAACTAAAATAAATAGAAGGGAGATAGAAGGATAAGAAGATTAGAGAAAAGGGGGTTAATTTATGGAAATATTACAGGGTAAAATGGAAAAATATCTCTATGCACAATATGCACTAAGAAGAACTAAATAGAATAATTTTAAAATCATATGCTTTCAAAATATCCTGATCCTTATTCCAATGATTTCAAATTTTCTGCTTCAGAATAATGTAAAACTCAGCCAATATGAGCTAAAAACTCATCTACTAAAGTGACTTTTTGTCGTAGAAAATATTGGATGGATTGAAATGCAATCAGAAAAACCAACTATTCCTGTGGATTTGGGGGTTACATAATCCTACTTGATTATCTGCTTTATTATGCTAGTTTTTCCTGAATTCATATTGTTTAAATTGACTTTCCAATAATCTAGAATTTAATATTTATTTCAAAATACTAGTTTTTTACTTCTTAAGTCAGCCTCTACAGTGTTTAAATATTGAGAATTCTAAATTGATTAGTAGTTTGATCTCATATTTTCAAGAGATGATTTATGTTTTTCAAAGTGAGCCCCCAATCTCTACTTACCTAATTTCCAATAGTTGTTTTGGTAATCTAATGTCCTCAAATATCAGCACTATATTTGATGGTCTCAATTAATTTAATATCGCTTGAATATGACATCTTTAATGGAGTAGAAAGTAGAATTGAAGCTCAGAATGCTTTATAAAAAAGTGTAAGGGAATCAAATAATTTGGGTTCAAGTATTGGCTCCACTATTCTTGAAAGCAAGAAATAATTTACCAAAACACTTGAGCTTCATTGTCTTAACCAGGAAAAAAAGGTCATTATTTCTAGTTCACATCATTGTTCACAAGAGTTTAATAGATGATGCAAACAAAGCTTGAACCCTAAGACTGCCTCAAGGTAGCTCTTATTAAGTGGTCTCTTTATTATTATTATTACCAATCTACTTGAAAAAAATCCAAGAATTTCTGAGGCAATTAAATTTGTCCCTAAAATATTTTTCTCTTTTATTCACTTATCTAAACAGAGATGCATGATAGATTGTTTCATAAAAACAAACACTAACCCTATGAAATTTCTTTGTGCTTTAAATAGTTTTGTTTTTGCATATTCCTGCTTACAGAAAAATGTCACACTTCCAATTTTTCAAGTACAAATTGTCAAATAAGTGCCATCTGAAACAGAGCTGTTTTCTGAAGTTAGTAAATACAAGAGAAGAGTCTCAGTAGTGTTTTCCTACTTCACTTTCTTTTTCATTGTTACTTAACCATCAGATAAGATGGTTGAGATTTGTGCTAAGCTGAAGGTCAAATATGCTCTTATCACTTATCACATCTCTAAAGAACACAATTAAAACCTAGGTAGCATTACTTCATTACCACTAAAAGACTAATGTTTTGCCTCTCTTGTTTAATAATTTAATTATGTAATTACTGTTACATATTAGAAACTCATAATAAAGTCCCCGAGGCTTGGATTGCAAAAATGATTGTACCATGTAACCAGTAAGAACTAGTCCTCTATCATTGCTTATTTGCTTTGTGAACACACATACATAAGGCATGATAGGAAAAAGGTCATGGTTAGTACATTCTGGCATACATGGGCTAGATCTAGTTTACATCTGTTCTTACTCAATTAAAACTGTTCACTGTTTTAATACTTCTTTCCAGTCTCAGTTATCACTTGTTTTATTTTTTTAAAATAATTAAATTTATTTTTTAGGTTTTTTTTTTTACCTTTTATTTAGTAAATATAAATTTCCAAAGTATAGCTTATGGATTACAATGGCTTCCCTCCCCATGACTTTCCTCCCACCCGCAACCCTCCCAACTCCTGCTCACTCTCCCATTCCATTCACATCAAGATTAATTTTCAATTATCTTTATATACAGAAGATTGATTTAGGAATTAAGTAAAGATTTCAACAGTTTGCACCCACACAGAAACACAAAGTGTAAAATACTGTTTGAGTACTAGTTATAGCATTACTTCACATTGAACAACACATTAAGGACAGAGATCCTACATGAGGAAGAAGTACACAGTGACTCCTGTTGTTGACTTAACAAATTGACACTCTTGTTTATAGCATCAGTAATCACCCTAGGCTCTTGTCATGAGTTGCAAGGCTATGGAAGCCTTTTGAGTTCACTGACTTCGATCTTATTTAGACAAGGTCATAGTCAAAGTGGAAGTTCTCTCCTCCCTTCAGAGAAAGGTACCTCCTTCTTTGATGGCCCCATTCTTTCCATTGGGATCTCACTCGCAGAGATCTTTCATTTAGGTCTTCTTTTTCCAGAGTGTCTTGGCTTTCCATGCCTAAAATATTCTCATGGGCTCTTGAGCCATATCCAAATGCATTAAGGGCTGATTCTGAGGCCAGAGTGCTATTTAGGACATCTGCCATTCTCTGAGTCTGCTCTGTATCCCGCTTCCCATGTTGGATCGTTCTCCCTTTTTTATTTTATCAGTTAGTATTAGCAGAAACTAGTGTTGTTTATGTGATTCCTTTGACTCTTAGACCTATCGGTATGATCAATTGTGAACTGAAATTGATCACTTGGACCAGTGAGATGGCATTGGTACATGCCACCTTGATAGGATTGAATTGGAATCCCCTGGCATGTTTCTAACTCCACCATTTGGGACAAGTCAGCTTGAGCATGTCCAAATTGTACATCTCCTCCCTCTCTTATTCCCACTCTTATATTTAACAGAGATCACTTTTCAGTTAAATTTAAACACCTAAGAATAATTGTGTATTAATTACAGTGTTCAACCAATAGTATTAAGTAGAACAAAAGAAAAAAAATACTAAAAGGTATAAAGTATTAAGTTATTCATCAACAGCCAGGACAAGGGCTGATCAAGTCACTGTTTCTCATAGTGTCCATTTCACTTCAACAGGTTTCTTTTTTGGTGCTCGGTTAGTTGTCACCAATCAGGGAGAACATATGATATTTCTCCCTTTGGGACTGACTTATTTCACTCAGCATGATGTGTTCCAGATTCCTCTATTTTGTTGCAAATGACCGGATTTCATTGTTTTTGACTGCTGTATTCTATAGAGTACATGTCCCATAATTTCTTTATCTATTGTACTGTTGATGGGCATTTAGGTTGATTCCAGGTCTTAGCTATTGTGAACTGAGCTGCAATAAACATTAATGTGCAGACAGCTTTTTTTTGTCTGCCAATTTAATTTCCTTTGGGTGAATTCCAAGGAGTGGGATGGCTGGGTTGTATGGTAGGGTTATATTCAGGATTCTGAGGAATCTCCAGACTACTTCCATAGTGGCTTTACCAGTTTGCATTCCCCAAACAGTGGGTTAGTGTCCCTTTTTCCCCACATCCTCTCCAGCATCTCTTGTTGGTAGTTTTCTGTATGTGAGCCATTCTAACCAGGGTGAGGAGAAACCTCATTGTTGTTTTGATTTGCATTTCCCTGATTGCTACTGATCCTGAGCATTTTTTCATGTGTCTGTTAGCCATTTGGATTTCCTCTTTTGAAAAATGTCTTTTGAGGTCCTTGGCCCATCTCTTGAGTGGGTTGTTTGTTTTGTTGTTTTGTAGTTTCTTGATATCTTTGTAGATTCTAGTTATTAATCCCTTATCTGTTGCATTGTTTGCAAATATTTTTCCCTATTCTGTTGGTTGCCTCTTCACTTTCCTGACTGTTTCTTTTGCAGTACAGAAACTTCTCAATTTGATGCAATCCCAAATGTTAACTTTGGCTTTGACTGCCTGTGCTTTTGGGGTCTTTCCAAGAAGTGCTTGCTGGTACCTATATCTTGCAGGATTTCTCCAATGTTCTCTAATAATATGATGGTGTTGGGTCATAGATTTAAGTCTTTAATCCTATTGAGTGGATTTTTGTGTAAGGTGAAAGGTAGGGGTCTTGCTTCATGCTTCTGCACGTGGAAATCCAGTTTTTCCAGCACCATTTATTGAATAGACTGTTCTTAGTCCAGGGATTGGTTTTGGATCCTTGATCAAACTTAAGTTGGCTGTAGATGTTTGGATTGATTTCTGGTGTTTCTATTCTGTTCCATTGTTCTATCCATCTGTTTCTGTACCAGTACCATGCTGTTTTGATTACAACTGCCCGTTTAAACAACAGCTTACGTACATAGTTACCCAAGATTTGAAAAATGTGGAGGTGCTCTAAAAGGGGGCAATGGAAATAATTAAAGGCATAGGAAATGACCCCTATGAAGAAGAGTAAAGGAATTGTGATTACTCGTTAAAGAGCAGAGAAAATTTAGGATAATTACAATTTCAAGGAGAAAATATGGATGGAAATACCCTAAAAGGAATCAAAACCTCTGGCTTCTTTCTCACCTGGGACCGTATAATATTTACATTCACACACTGGAGGTACATTTGGTAGAGAATAGGAAGCCATTGTACACCCCAGTGCACTCCCAGTAGTGGTTATTGTTTCCTGTATTGAATCATCTTTAAGGAATTGATAGAATATAACCATAGACTGTGGTTTAGCATTTCTACTCCTAGTAGAAACTAGACAAATGTATATCAAGATGTACCATTCTGGTCCTGGTTGCTCCTCTTCCAGTCCAGCTCTCTGCTGTGACCCGAGAAAGTGGTGGAGGATGGCCTAAATGCTTGGGCCCCTGCACCTATATGGGAGACCAGGAGAAAGCACCTGGCTCTTGGCTTCAGATCGGCATAGCTCTGGCCATGGCGGCCATTTGAGGGTGAACCAATGGAAGGAAGACCTTTCTCTTTGTTTCTCTCACTGCTAACTCTGTCAAATAAAAAAAAAATATGTCCCTACCATGATGCAATTAGCTTTACTGGTTGTAATATACCTAAACTAAAAATAACTCATCTATATAAAATAATAATTAATAAATAATAGTTATTAGTAATAAAGATCATAAAGTATCAGATATTCAAATAATGAGATAGATATAGCCACATGAACAATATGTATGTATACTGAACGACAATGTTGAGCGAAAGATAAATTACAAAAGGATACATGCAACATTATTTTTTAAAAAAAATTTATTTCAGGGCCAGCACCGTGGTACACTAGGTTAATCCTCTGCCTGCGGTGCTGGCATCCCATACGGGCACCGGTTCTAGTCCTGGTTGCTCCTCTTCCAGTCCAGCTCTCTGCTGTGGCCTGGAATAGCAATGGAGAGTGGCCCAAGTACTTGGGCTCCTGCACCCATCTGGGAGACCAGGAAGAAGCTCCTGGCTCCTGGCATCAGATCAGCACAGCTCCGGCTGTTGTGGCCATTTGGAGAGTGAACCAATGGAAGGAAGACCTTTCTCTCTGTCTCTCTCTTTCACTGCCTGTGACTCTACCTGTCAAACAAATAAATAAAAATAATCCAAAAAAATAAGATAATTTACTTTAATTGTTTTTTAATAGATTCAATATAATTTGTAGATACAACTCCAGGAATTCTCTCCATCCCTCACCCTCTTTTCTTCCCATTGTCTTTTCTTCTCCCTTTCTTTTTTTCAGTTTCTGAGGTAACATATTTTAAAATTACATTACAGTAAAAAGGCATAACACTTCATCAAATAAGAAGTTTAACAAGGAAAGAGCAAAAATATCCTAGTTTAATAAAATCTAGACAATGGCTATAAACAATAATTGGACAGAAAAATGACCATTTCACCTACATACAGTAAATTTTTAACTGTTCGCAGTTTAATTCTAATTGTCTTCCTGGGGCTGGCTTATTTAATGCAACCGGATGTCCTTCAGTTGTATCTATTTTGCTGCAAATGGTAGAATTTTATTCTTTTTTAAAGCTGAATAACATTCCGTTATGTATATATACCACATTTTCTTTATCCATTCATCTCATGATGAACACCTTGGTTGTTGCAATATGATTTCATTCATACAAATCCCCAAAAATATGCAAAACTAATTTTTTATTATGAGTGTTCCCAGAAGCAAACTCTGCATAATCATTTCAAGTTCAAAGCATTATACTGAAACATATGAAATTACAGGACTTCAACAATTTTTGACCCACAAAAATTAGCAAATATTATTTAATCAAGCAGTTTATTCAGAAGAAGACAATAGCAGAAGAGTGAGGAGGAAGTAGACAAAGAAGGAGACCAGATGATGGAGTGCGTTTCCAGGCTAGTTAACATTATGACTCTTCTAGATCTTAGTCCCTTTAGGAAATGCTAGGGAACAGTGAAACATGCATAATAATTAGCTTATTTTGGGGGCAAAGAGTTGCAACATTTATACGCCATTCCCATTCCATTTCTTAAAAAGGATTTATTTATTTGAGTGTCAAAATTAGAAACAGAGTGGAGAGACAGATCTTTCATCAACTGACTGGTTCACTCCCCAAATGGCTGCACCTGGGCCAGGATGAAGACAGGAGCCAGGAGCTTCATCTGGGTCTCCCACATAGGTGGCTGGGACCCAAGTACTTGGGCCGTCTCCCACTGCCTTCCCGGATGCATTAGCATGGAGCTGGATTGGAAGCAGAGCAGTCGGGACTCAAGCTCTTTCACATATGGGAGGCTGGGGCTGCAGACTGCAGCTTAATCCACTATGCTACAGCTCTGGCCTCTCACCCCCAAGTCCATTTTTGTTAGAGGTCTGCTCCAGGGTTTGCAGAGATGTCATTTAGCATCCCTTTCTGCCTCTGAGATCTCTAACAGTGGGTCCCATCATATGTTCCCAAAGGGATTATTATTTATGCAATGGATTAAAACTTACAATAAGCCCTTTCTTGATCTGGTTGCAGTCCCAACTGGCAATCCTCCAAGTTACCCAATGGATGATTGGATGAATGAGTGATTGGATATTCTTGACTGTGGTATATATTCTCCAAAATCCAAAGGTGACTACTATTGTCTGTGCTATTTTTTTCTGTTAGTTGTAGCAGTTGCAAAGTACAATAACTTGTCTATTGCTTCTAAGGGGACCTGCTTGCATACCCCAGAACACTGAATCTCTGAACACTCAGTTGATGTTACAGCACCCTGAATCTTTGAAGGGATTATAGCAAACACTCTGGTGCCCATTTTCCTCACGAGGCTATCCACAGAATTGTAACTTTTGAGCCATGGTTCCAGTTACTCTGTTGAATATAACAGTTGGGTATAGTGTCATGAGAAATGTCCAGATGATAGAGGTTCATTTGGATTTTTTTGGCTTGAGATCAGGAATTCTAGTCCTGGGAAAATAGTGATGTAGACCATCATCTACCATGATCTATATGGTTTGTTTCAAGAGTGAGATTGGTGAATTAAATGGAGATATGATGGATAAAATGCTCCTACAAACTTTAAACTTTTGAATGACACACCAATGTCTGTCATTCTATCCAGGATAAAGTAGTGTTTTGAATGTGCTGTCTAGCCTAACATAAAGGCAGTTCCAAAGACTTCTACCATTTTCTATTGCTTTTTAAAAAAATAATTATAATTTTACTTCACAAATGATGGAACCAATCTTAACTTGCTAAACACATTCATTTTGATTATGCAGCCAAGACTAGGGAAACAATAATGATGATTCCATGGATCTGTTGGATCTACTGTGAAATGGATTTGAGCCAAGACTCTATCAACCAACTATGGAATGCCAATTCTCTAATGGGCTACCCATGATATTTTGGGTTTCTGATGGTTTCAAGCCAAGTCTTGTATTTATGATTCCTCAAAAGACGATTTCTGGCAATGTACAGTTACTACTGCATGTGCCTCTGGTGGAATGATTGGGAAATTAATGATGTAAGTACCTGCTGAGGCACTGTACTTTCTTTCCTTGAAGGACCATATGTTCCCTTCAATTCACAATATCATGTCCACTTTCCTTCTGATAGCAATGGATTATTCTTCTAGAGTATTCTTTTTCCCATTGACTATAATAAATGCAGCTCCATCACATGCTCTTGTGTCATCGGCTTTGGCCTCAAAGAAAAAATGCCACAAAGATTCTCCAAAATGCTGGTGCCTTGCCTTTAGTGGATTCCTTATTATTTTAGTAAAAGGAATTCTCTGGGCTCTCCTAAGCAACAAGGTCATTTGGTGAATTTTCTGGCCCTATATTCTGAAAAAATTTTAGCATCCTCACATTTTAAATCTCTGTGTCCCGTCCTAAACACTCTGCTGTGGCAGCTTCAATATTTTACTTCATTCACCACAGGCCATCATTTCCCCCAAAATTTCAAGAAGCCATCCTAATAATGTATTAGAATTGGCTTTAGGAATCCTGACTTGTGAGACAGTGACCTGAAATTGATAACCTCATCCTAATCCAGCATACATTCCAAGCCCTCATTTTCAGTCAGGTCCTCTCAGTTCTGACTTGAACACATCAGCCAGGTACTGCAGCCCATTTGGTAAACCATTTGCTTCCTCTCATGGAAGAATTGCTCATCTTATGTCAGGCTGTGTTGAGGCATAACTCTAGTAATTGTTGTACAAGCAAGCCATCAGAGGAAGTAGGTCCAGATTTTGAAAGATGTAGAGATGCTCCTATCCCCTGTACAGAATTACTGAAGCATATGAGCGTGTATTCTTTTGGTGAAAGGATTGGCAGAATCACTATTTAATATTTGCTGTAAAATTGTAAAGTCCTTCCTTAAAGGTACCAGGCATCCCCTTCCATTGATGGATACAAGTTCTAAGAATTGGTTCAGATTCGGAGACTAGGTAAGGATATAAGATTTTCTGTTGGGGTGACTGATAGTGCATTCCACTTTGTTCCTGATTTTACATATATATATATTTATATAGGTTATTATGTATATACACATATTTATATATAGGTTATATATGCCAAGCAATATCCTTGTTGGCTGATTTTCTATATTGCCAGTTGTAACACCCTAACTGTTAGTTCTCAGTACAGATGCCTATGAGAACTGGCCCAATGCTACCCATTCCAGCTTTGCTATTTATATTTTGATCTTCCTCAGATGAACCCTCTGCAAGGTCCCCCAAGCAAGGAGAGACTACTATACTGCAGCACAAAAGAGTGGAGCATTTATATAGCATAGGGAGTTCAGGATGATCTGAAGGGTCAAGTCCTTCAAACACAAAAATCCAGATGTTCCCATCCCAAATGTCTGGCAACCACACCTTCTATGTGTTTAGAAATAATTTCTGGGTCTTTGAATCTGCCTTTTAATGAAATTTAGATATGTTCACAATTAGATCTTGGGCCCACTTTTCAGTAGTTTGCTCTCTGTTTATAGGTAATGAGGGTCTCTTTCATGCCATTTAGAAAGAATTTCTGATTTTTATACCCTGAGTGTGTTGAATTATATCCCCAAAGAGATATGATTATATCCTAACCTCCTGTAGCTGTGAATGTGACCTTATCTGGAGTTTGAATTTTTATCGATATAGTCAAGTTAGAATTAAATCATACTGGATTAGAATGGACCCTACATGCAATGATTACTATCTTTATAAGAGATAGGAGTGGGGGATTCAAGCACACACACACACAGGGAAGAAGGCCTTGAGAAAATGGAGGTAGAAATGGAAATGAATCAAACTGCAAGCTAAGGTTCATTAAGCGTTACTGGTGATCACTAGAAGCTAGGAAGAAGCATGGGAGGATTATTACCTAGAGCCTTCAGTAAGAGCATGACACTACCAACATCTTGCCTTAGGAATTCTAGTTTCCTCAACACTGAGAGAAAAAATCTGTTAGTTTAAACAACCCAGCTTGTGAAACTCTATCATGAAAGTCCTAGGAAACTCTACCTGTATAATTTTATAATTATAATCATGTCATATATTTTTAATGTTATTTCATTTTTATGTATTTGAGAGAGAAAGGGAGTGATCACCATCTGTTTGTTTACTCCACAATATCCAAAATAGCTGCAGTTTTGGAGCAGGCCAAAATTAGCAGCTCAGAACTTTACCTGGATATCCCATATGGATGTTAGGGACAAAGTACTTGAACAATTACCTTCTACCTTCCAGTTTCATCAGCAGGAATGCTGGATTAGAAGCAGAGACAGAACTCAATCCCAGGCGCTCTGATATGTATTGGGAGAAGCTTAACCTACTATACTACAATACCTGCTCTGCTGCCCCATATCTTTTAAACAATAGACCTATTATGCTAGTATGGGAACCAAATCTGACACAAGTGATAATCAGTATATGTGATGTTATCCTACCAGACACAGGATTATTACTGCTCTCTGCCTAGAATTTCTCAACGTCATAATTCCATCCTGAGGATGCTCTTCTTAATGCAATTTATTAAATCAATTGTTTGACTTTGGATTCTACCAGAAGCAAATTTTGAATAAGGAGTTGAGTGAATGTGGTATATTTGGGGGGTGAATGACTTATTCATAAGGGAGTGAGGAAGGTTGAGACATCGGCTACCACTCTGAGCTACTAAAACTTAAATAAGACTTTATAGACTCAGAGCCAACGTAAAACATACCCCACATTGAAGGGAAAATAGGGCTAATGTAATATTTATATAAATTCCCATATGTCTTTGTTTGAAAGTACTCCTGGGATATTTCCTCCAGCATTTCTAGCCTGGTATGCACAGCAAAGTGTATTCCAACATTGAATGATATCTCTCAAGCAAAGAAGTTAGGCATTGGCTGTTGATATGCATGAGGTAGCAAGAGCAATGGGAGATATATTGGACACTGATAGCTTTCACCACAGAAAATTATATTATGGATATTATATGAGAAATAAAACAGTAAATAGAAGTAAGAAAACAATATCATAAAATATACACTTTCAATGTTCTTTAAAGGATAAAATGAATTATTTACCTTGCTCTAATTGTACTCTTGATTTGTACAAGTAGTTTTATCTGACATCTCAAACTATTAAGGCATTAGTTGTATTTTAAGGATTTAGAGGAATATATTGTCAAATATCCAACCTACTGTTGAGTCTAGGCCAGCTGGATGCTTTGTGCAATTTAGCTTAAAACAATCTAACTTTCAAACTCTTGGGCTTTAAATGTAGACTTCATTGCTTCTTCTTATGACCAACCTCTATTGATATGAGTACATTTATTCCTGAATTCTGAAAGTTTCAGTATTATAATATATATTATTGACAGGTATTTGCCAAGAAGTTTTGCTTATGTGAACTTCTCTCTCTTGATGAAATATAACATTCTAGATAAATGGCATATTCTTAAAATCAATCAAATTCTCTATGCTGTTAATGAAGATCAATGCTTGCATATAATTTCCTACTTGCCAGGCACTGTTCTTTGCATTTTATCATATGAGTATGATATTTCATTTTATATCCAAATCAACTCTGTGAATAGGTTCATTTTTTTGTTACCATTTTATAGTGAAGAAATTGAGACAGACAGAGGTTTAGTAACTTGATGAAGATTTCACAGCCAGGAGTAACAAGCGTTAGAAACAAAAGTTGAGACAGCTTGTGTCAAAAAGGGGTTTCTGCAAAGAAGGGCACTAAGTTATGATTCAGGACTATGCAGTTAATGACTACATTAAATATATATGACCCAATGCCAGAGATTGAATCAGTAATAGAGATCCTTCTAACAAAGAAAAACCCAGGACTGGATGGCTTTACTGCTGAATTCTAGCAGGCATTTAAAGAACTAATTCCAATTCTTCTCAAGCTATTCAGAACAATTAGAAGGGAGGAAATCCTCCAAAACTCCTTCTATGAAGACAGCATCACCCTAATTCCTAAACCAGAGATAGATACAACAAAGAAAGAGAACTACAGAACAATTTCTCTGATGAATATAGATGCAAAAATCCTCAACAAAATCCTGGCTAATGGAATCCGACCACACATCAGAAAGATCATTCTCCTGGACCAAATGGGATTTATCCCTGGTCTGCAGGGATGGTTAAACATCCATAAATCAATAAATGTGATACATCATTTTTTTTTGACAGGAAGAGTTAGACACACACACACACACACACACACACAGAGAGAGAGAGAGAGAGAGAGAGAGAGAAAGGTCTTCCTTCTGTTGGATCACTCTCCAAATGGCTGCTATGGCCGGTGTGCTTTTCCAATCCAAACCCAGGAGCCAGGTGCTTCCTCTTGGTCTCCTGTGTGGGTGCAGGGCCCAAGCACTTGGGCCATCCTCCACTGCCTTCACGGACCACATCAGATAGCTGGACTGGAAGGGGAGCAACCGGGACAGAATCCAGCTCCCCAACTGTGACTATAACCTGGGGAACCGGTGCCACAGGCTGAGGATTAGCCAAGTGATCCGTGGTGCTGTCTGATACATCAAATTAACAAACTGAAGAAGAAAAATCAAATGATTTTCTCAATAGATGCAGAGAAAGTATTTGATAAAATACAACACTGTTCCATGATGAAACCTTAAGCAAAAATTGGGTAGAGAAAGAACATTCCTCAACACAAGGCAACTTATGACAAACTCATAGCCAACATCATATTGAATGGGGAAATATTGGAAATATTCCCAATAAGCTCTGGAATCAGGCAAGGATGCGCTTTCTCTCTATTGCTGCTCAATATATCCTGGAAGTTTTAACCAAAGTCATTAGAAAAGAAAAAGAGAAAGGTCTTTCTTTACTGTTGGTTCACCCTCCAATGGCCTCTGCGGCCTGTGCACTGTGGCCGGCACACCATGCTGATCCGAAGCCGGGAGCCATGTGCTTCTCCTGGTCTCCCATGGGGTGCAGGGCCCAAGTCCTTGAGCCATCCTCCACTGCACTCCCCAGCCACAGCAGAGAGCTGGCCTGGAAGAGGGGCAACTGGGACAGAATCCAGCGCCTCAATCAGGACTAGAACCCGGAGTGCTGGTGCCACAGGCGGAGGATTAGCCTATTGAACTGTGGCGGCTAATATCCAGAATCTATAGAGCTCAAGAAACTCAACAATAAAACAAACAATCCTGCTAAGAAATGGGCAATGGAATTGAACAAGCATTTTTCAAAGAGGAAATTCAAATGGCCAACAAACACATGAAAAAATGATCAGGATTACTAGCCATCAGGGAAATGCAAATCAAAACCACAAAGAGGTTTTACCTCAGCTCCATTAGAATGGCTCTCACACAGAAATCAAAAAACAATAAATGCTTGCAAGAATGTGAGGAAAAAATATCCTAATCCACCGTTGGTGAGAATGTAAACTGGAGCAGCTGTTGTGGAAGACAGTATGGAGATACCTCAGAAATCTGATTTTAGACCTACCATATGTCCCAGCCATCCCACTCTTGGGAATTTACCCAAGGGAAATGAAATCAGCATATGAAAGTTATCTGTGCCCCCATTTTTATTGCAAGTCAATTCACAATAGCTAAGATATGGAATCAATCCAGATATCCATCAACTGGTGACTGAAATGACTGAATAAAGAAACTGAAAAAGTTCTATGGAATACTACTCATTGTTTTAAAAAAATCAAATCTTGTCTTTTGCAACAAAATGGATGCAACTGGAAACATAATACCCAAAGCAAGTGCCATCTGTTTTCTCTTACCTGTGGAAACAGAGTATCTTAAACTTAAAGAATAGGAGTGAAATTGACATTTTGGGATTTGATGATTGTTTATAGCCCCTGACTCTACTGGTGAGGAATGGTTATTCTTTCCTTCATGCTACTTGTTGAACTCTTTACATAGTTAGAATTAATCTTATGAGTATAAAGTGAACAGAAAACAGATCTTTGTAAAAATTAAGAGTGGGAATAGGAGAGAGAGAAAGAAGTGTGGGAGAGAGTGGAAGAGTAGGGTGGGCAAATTCACTGTTTCTAAATCTGTGTGTATGAAATTTGTATACCCTAAATAAATTTTTAAAAAGGGGATCTCTGTAGATTCATGTAACCAAAACATGGAAAGGTCAAAGAAAAACATGGATTAAAAATGGATTCATCATTTCAAGATTTCATGGTTCTCTTGTGTTGCTTCTCTGAAGAGTTTTAGATCACTCACACCAGTTGTCTCTTTAAGACTGGAACCTTGGCTGGCAGTAGTCCATTTTGATCTTAGTTTAAAAAAAGAAGTCTTCCTTTTTTGGATGGGGGGTGTAACTTGGAAAAAAAGTAGCATAACAAATTTCTTTGCCCTGAGAAGATTTAAGATCGCTCTTGAACAGTATCCCAGGGTGTTATTTCCAGGAATATACCAAAGAGATGAATGTGGTTTAAGAAGTATATTAAGGCTTTGGCACACACGAATGCTTCCTCATCTTCCTTCGGGGCAGGTCTGGGTGTCATGAGCCCACAGCCGCTACCTCTTATGGAGGTGGAGAACCAAAAGCAGCACTTCCAGCAGCTCGTGGACCAGTTGACTGAACTTCAGCAGAAGTGCACGGGCAAGCTGGGGTCACAGTTGAGCAGTTGTGCTGGGGCCTATTTTGTGCACTTCATTGATGCAAACCAATTCACCTTGAATTGACTGGATCCAAGCCAGTCTTTCCAGAAAGCTTTCTAACTGACCTCGGCAGGTAGGTAGTTAAAAAATGAAGGATCATCGATGGAATGGTTGAAGACACAACATGGTGGGATTGGTTCCCACCTTTTGTCACTTCTGGGACATCCAATCACTTGAAAATGTACAAAATCCAATTGTTTTGTGTGTGAGGGTTGAGGGTCATGTGCGTATTTGGTTTCATTAATTTTATCTAATTGTGTGAAAACAATTGACAGATAAATGGAAAACTCTATTAGGTGTGTGTTACTGTACACGGAGCTATGGTTTTCTCAAGATCCCCTTAATTGCTTCCTATAGTTTTATAGTGGACCCACATAGGTAAGATATACATAGTGTGGATTCATTTCAGATTTCTGAGGATACCTTTGTGTCTGTCAGAAAGGGCACCAAAGTGGGAAGAGTCAAGGGCTCTTAATTCTAGTCTTCCTTATCTAATATCTGACCATTAGTGCCGGGACAGATCTATAGAGTGCTCATATAGACCACAGAAGCCAGTGGGGAGGCCCCAGTGGTTGAGTTCCTTCCACCTATGTGGAATCACGATTGAATTTCCAGATCCTAAGTTTGGCCCATGTGAGCCTCAGCCAATTCAGGCATTTGGGGAGTGAACCAGTAAGTGGGAGCTTACCTGTCCCCCACCACCTCTTTTAAAAATATACAAAACATTTAAAAATGTATATTATATGGACCATTACTTTCAAAGAGTGATAGAGATTATTCTGAAAAAGTTCTATGGTTATACTATTTGCAAAACCAAAATGTCACTGCATTCATTTTCTCGAAGCAAATAAATTGTCTCATCATGTATTTGTTTTAAGTTCTGCTGGATGGATCATTGACACTTGAGGTCACCTCATTAGCAGTCCTTGAAGCACAGGAGTCATGGAGGAACAGCATATAAACAAGGGAAAGCTTGTCTTTCTTGTCCTCCTTCATTTTCTAGGCATATTGATTTATAGATGCAAACAAATAAATAATAAAATTTAACAAGTTGTTTTTATAAGAACCTCAGTTTCTTTGTGTAACAAAGAGAGGAGAACATGGAAATTCTTCTTGCTCTTTCAAATCTGCAGCTCTAAATAATTCTTTCTTTGAATTTTCTAGCCCAGTGTAATATGGTACAGCTAACTTTTAAATTGACTAAATAATAAAGGCATTAATCTAGTGAATTAAGTTATGTTGCTATTAATCCTGTGGTAGAATTTCTAAATAGAATTATAGAATCCATTGGTACTCTACCTGGGAAACACAAGCTTAATTAAACCAAGGAGTGTTTTCAGGTGAATTTAGTGGCCCTAAAGTGACTATGTCAGAGATGAACATTTACAGAAAATTAAAGATTCTAGGAATTCAATCTTTTCTTCAGAGTAGTAACAAATAATGCTTTCTAAAATGAATGCCACTGCTTTGCCAATATATTTACTTATAAAGACAATCTAATGTAATAATTTGAAATTTTTGCTAACTGAATAAGATTTTCAAATGTATATTAGCCTTGCCATTGTGGACAATGTTTGCACTGTAAGCTTGTGAGGGCATGTACTCACCTAGCTAGTCCTGAAGGTCATAAGCAATAGAGTAAAGCAATTTACAATGTGCTAATTTCTTCTCTTGTGAAATAGGGTAATTGCTCTCATGACTTTGGTGTGAAGCAGTTCCCTTCTTGATTTTATTGTTTGATCTTCTCTTTTTCAACATTACATATCCAAGATGTTATTTTTCTCCAATTCTTCTTTGTAGAACCACTGTAACCTTTTAGACTTTCTATCCATTGTCTTAATTACAAATCATGATATATGAAACATATCAGCTAAAGTACATAATTAGCCTAAACTGTAATTGAGTAAGGCAAAACACATATTGGCCATACAAACACTTTAGTATAACCATTTTGGTATTCTTATTCTTTGTTCCTCTAAAATTACTTTCTCTGGGATTGTCTGACTCTGCTTCTGTTGATGTAGTTTTTCCACTTGGAAACCAGCTTCCTCACACATACTATCTTCCTTGTTTTCTGCCTCTCCTGTATTCTGATTGCAAGCAGACATAACATCAGTTCTGATCTCTCAGCTGTTGATGCTCCAACACTCTTCTCACCTTTATGGTGCTTGTCACTAGTCAGTTATCATTCTGTAGCAAGTAATTTAGTATTACAAAATTTAAAAATATTAAATTTTGTGCTGTACTGTAACTTTCTGCGTGTTTTTCTTTCCAACTACTACATTATAAACACCTTGGGAGCAAGGATCACCTTTTATAATTTACATGCAGAGTGGCATGTTTCAAGTCACATAATCCAATATCTTACACTTCAAAAGTATTTGTAAATATTTTATGCTACATACTTGTCTTTTGTGGAAGAATCTGAAAACATGAAAATGTTGTTCTTTTCATTTATCACTGCATAGTGCAGATCAATACCTACTGTATGCTAATCAGATTAATGAGCATTTTCTGCTGAAAAGTAGGAGTTCAAAAGTCAAATAACTTAAAGGGGCCACAAGGTTTCCATATAAGTTCACTTTCCTTGTTACTGTAACTTTTTAAAAACATATAATGCATTTACCATACACATTCATCTGTTTGAAGTGTACAACTCAATGACTTTTAGTGTATTCAGAGTTGTAAACCATCACCACAATCAAAGTTAGAACATTTTCATACAAAAACAATCTCATATTCTTTAGTTTTCTTTTAGTTACTTCCCATTCCCCTCTAAACCTTAACCCACTGCTACACTCTGTCTTTCACTATTTGACTTTCTGTCTCTATAGATTAGCCTATACTGGACATTTCATTGAAATGGGATAATATAGGCTGGCGCCGTGGCTCAACAGGCTAATCCTCCGCCTTGTGGCGCCAGCACACCGGGTTCTAGTCCCGGTCGGGGCGCCGGATTCTGTCCCGGTTGCCCCTCTTCCAGGCCAGCTCTCTGCTGTGGCCCGGGAGTACAGTGGAGGATGGCCCAAGTGCTTGGGCCCTGCACCCCATGGGAGACCAGGAAAAGCACCTGGCTCCTGCCATTGGATCAGCGCAGTGTGCCTGCCACAGTGGCCATTGGAGGGTGAACCAACGGCAAAAAAAGGAAGACCTTTCTCTCTGTCTCTCTCTCTCACTGTCCACTCTGCCTGTCAAAAACAAACAAACAAAAAGAAATGGGATAATATAATATGTGGTCTTTTGTATCTGGTTTATTTCACTGAGCATAATTCTTCCAAAATTAAGCCTTGTTGTAGCTTGTATAAATATTTCATTCCTTTTATTGCCAAATGGACATATATAATTTGTTGATTCAACCATTTCATTACCATTTGGGTTGTGTCCAATTTGGAGCTTTTAATAATAATGTCACTATGGATATTCATGCACAGCTTTTGTGTCGACTTATGTTTTCATTTCTTGTGGAGGACTGGAATTGATGGGTCCTATGGAAAATTTCTTCTTAACTTTTGAGAAACTGTCAAATTATTTTCCAAAATAACTGCACTATTTTACATTCTTACTCACCATAAATGAGGGACCCAATATTTTCACATCCATGCTATTTATTTAGTTTTATTATTTTTTATATAACATGCTTTTATTTTATTTTTATTTATTCAATAATATAAATAACATAAAATAATATAATTTTTATTATATAAAATTTTATATGTACAATTTATTATATAAAATTGTATGTATACAATTTTATTACATAAAATTTTATTATATGAAATTATATTATTTTATATATTATACTTTATTAATAACATACTATAAAAATCACTTATTATTTAGTTTTTAAATGTTATCATATAAGAAAACAAGAAAACAACTCATGAAGTAGAAAGATAAGTAGCAATTTGACCTCTATATCATGTTCAGTGGTAGAGACTAGAGTGTCAGGAACGCAAGCCTACACAAAAGGGAGGAAGCCTCAGCTGTGGCCCACTGTGCGTGTGTGCGTGTGTGCGTGTGTGTGTGTGTGTGTGTGTGTGTGCGTTAGAAGCTGTATACTCTTTTTGCCAAATTTTCTAGTTTTGTTCAGTGAACATTTGTGTAAAATTTTTCAAATTTTCATTTTGGCAACTGGTCAACTACAAGTTTGTATATGCTTGTCTGTTGTAGTTTCTGTTATATAGAGAATAACAGTGGCTTCTAACATCATAGGCAACGATATCAAAGCTACTGGGATCAATTCCCTCAGAAGGAGCAAAATTGGCTGTTATTACAAAGCCGCCACTCAGTGACTTTCCTCCTTCTTATCTGTCACTCCTTCATGGGTCACTTTGTAAGCTCTGCAGTCATCCCCTCCTTTTGCAGTGGTAAAGAATCCTCCTATGAATAGCAGCTGACTGCCAATTACCTGCATTTGAAGTAAAATATTCTAAGTCAGGTGAAGAAAACTTTTCTACCTGAAAAAGGCTTCTCTGGTCTCCTTTCAGGGCAGGAATAACTAGAATCTTTGTTTTCTGTTATACTCACCTCTCATAGGTTCCTGAACTATGGAAGGGAGGTCTATGGAGTTTTTGGTGAAGTTCCTGAAAATTAAATTTTAGTGGAGGGTAGAGTGATCCGTAAGAAAGACTCCCTAAAAAAGACAGTCATCATCACAAAACATGTGTACAAAGTCCAGGCTGCTGTGTTAATCAGCTTTTTATTACTAAAATAAAATGCTTGAAGCAGACTAGCTTTACAAAGGAAAGTGAATGTCCCAAAGACTTGGATTTTCCCCTTGTATCATGGGGGTCATCGTTACATCATAGAAAGGCTGAGACTATTAAATAAGATTTAAAGTCAGGCACCCAACACAGTGCTTAGCCCATTGTCAACAGGAGCTAAATAAATAAGAAAATGTATCTTAATTGAGAATTAAGGTGCCAGACTGGCTTCATGTCCTATACTATTCTACAAACTCACCTAAGAATTATTCCATTCTTAATAAGATTATCTATGTCTCGGTTTCTTTTACTATTTCGGGAAATGTCTCTTGATCTCATGCAAATGCTCATAGTTTAAATCCTAGAGGTTTTTATACATGGTACTGAGAGGGCAAAAACTTAATCTAATTATGGTGTCAATGTTGTGGGCCTACTGGGAGGTTCTTAGGTCTATGAGGGCATGTCCTTGGAGGGTAGTTGTGAGTGTTGGTTAAACAACCAAATTGGTCCCAGCAACTGAATCTGCTTCCTGGTTCATTATGTGTTTGTTTCTTTTTACTTGCTTTGCCATTTCTATCTTCTGGTGTCACAGGACAGCTGAGTGAATGGGGTGTGCCTGAACATGGACTGTGAATCTCCAAAGTGTAAGCTGAAATAAACCTTCTTCATTCATAAGTAGCTTGTCTTAGGTAATTCACTGTTGTAATAAAAAGCTGACTAATACACTGTTGATTAAGGCCAACTCTCAAAGTTATATATGAAACCTTATAGATGCTTATCTATTAAAGATATGAGGGATTTCTGCGTAGTTGCATGGGTAAATTCAAAGGTTAGTATAATTGCCCAGTAGGAAGTTAATCAGTTTTCTATGTAATGCAGCAATCTTTATCTAGCATTTTTTAGACACTTATACATTGTATCTTAAAGTTTCTTTGACCTAACTTTACTATCTAGATTGTTCTACTATTAATTTACATGAGAACAATTTTAGAAAACTGTAATTTGAGAATAGTAATACATTCTTAGAGAAATATGTATCCTTGAATAAGTAGTCTGTTCCACTAATTAAATGTGGTATAATACCTCCTCCACACTACTTCTGCATTTCTAATATTTTAATTCCTACTAAGAACCAGAAATTATTAGGAAGCCCAGGATAATCACTCAGCTCCTGGTTTAATCTTTCTTTTGTATGGAGAGTCAACAGGATTTCACCAGATTTCTCATTTCCAGTTACCACAAATCCCTTTCTCCTTCTTTGAGTGCTCTTCCTCCAGCTGACAGTGAGGTAAAGAATGTTTTCAAACTCATCTTCTGCCTGCACCCCAATCAGCTTCATGCTTCATGTTTAAAATACTTTTACTCCTAATTTTTTTTTTGAAAGAGAGAGAGAGAGAGAGAGAAAGAGAGAGAGAGAGAGACCTCCTATCCACAGGTTAACTCCCCAAATACCCACAACAGCTGGACCAAATCTGGGAGCATGCAAATTCAGTCTAGTTCTACATGGGTGCCAGGGTCTACTCACTCCCTTTACCCTGCTACTTCAGTACGTGAGCCATCATTGCTGCCTCACAGGGTCTATGTTGGCAGGAAGCTGGAATTAGGAGATGGAGCCAGATAGTGCACCCAGGTACTCAACATGTGGGATGCAGGCCTCTCATTGGGCGTCTTAACTGCTAGGTCAAAGCCCACCCTTCCTTTTCCTCTTAATGTAACATACTACAATACCTACAATGGTTAGGAAAAAATAAGTAAAGGAAATTCAAGTTCTTAGAAAGTGTTGGTCAAGATTGCCCCTACCTGCATTCGCTATTCTCTGCTAAGTGTGGACGACCTAGCTCTATTTAAGCTCTTTTTTTTTTTTTCTCCAAACTCTTGGCAATGCCCTTGGGAGTTTCAAATCACTTCTTGCAGCCAGCACTCCTTTATTACTAAGGGTTGAGGTATCAGGACTTCTACCATTTTGGAAAAAAGGTATTAACTATCCAACCATTCAAGTTAGTCCCAGACCCAGGAGGATCTTTTCACTTCTGAAAGAAGCTCTAAACTGGTGTCTCTGACCTGGAGGTTCTTTCATTTGGCTCGGCCCTCTAGTTTCTGTAGGTAAAGTCAATTTATTTATTTATTGACAGGCAGAGTGGACAGTGAGAGAGAGACAGAGAGAAAGGTCTTCCTTTTGCCATTGGTTCACCTTCCAATGGCCGCCGCGGCTGGCGCACTGCGGCCAGCGCGCTGCGCTGATCCGAAGCCGGGAGCCAGGTGCTTCTTCTGGTCTCCCATGGGGTGCAGGGACCAAGCACTTGGGCCATCCTCCACTGCACTCTCTGGCCACAGCAGAGAGCTGGACTGGAAGAGGAGCATCCAGGACAGAATCCGGCGCCCAGACCAGGACTAGAACCTGGTGTGCCGGCGCCGCAAGGCGGAGGATTAGCCTATTGAGCCACGGCGCCGGCCGGTAAAGTCAATTTATGTTATTGCTTAAGAAAACAGAGGCTTTAATGATCTGTTGAGAATTTCTCAACTGAGAGGTAAGGAGAAAAGGTGTGGATCTTACAATGATGGGCATTGGAAGTATGATGGAAAGACAAGTCAATGTCTTTTGAAAGGGCATATGCTTATCTATAATTTCGTATCTGAGACATTTAAACATTATTTTAATAGCATAAATTCAATGAGAGAAGTGTGGCTAAACAGGCTATTGGGGATATACCGAAGAGGCACTACTTCTCTATGGTGGGATGGGTGGGATGTGGAATCATTAGAATCTACTGGAGATAGATTTGTATATGTAACAAGAAGGGACATGAATTTTTTAAATAGTTGAGAAATGCTGTGGGATTTTGGACAAAGACTTAGGACAGCTTGTGTCCTATTTCTTTAGATTCCCAGCAGGGTTTCAATTTTCCAGGCCAGAAAAATGTTATCTATAACATGCAAAAGTCTCTCAGTTGTACTGAAACTTTTTCTGGAAGGTTTTTGTTTGTTTTAAGCTGCAAAATGAAAAATAATAAATATGACAATTGAATTCTTAAATCTGTTTTGTGAAGTGGTAAACTAATACTTACAATGGTCTCTGAACCATTTGGATAAAGTGTGGATTACATCAGTGAGCGAGTATCTACATACATAGTATTATAAGGGAAGATTTATGACAACTCAGGAGCTAGTGAAAGATTGCTTCAGAAAACACAGATCAGCAAAGATTCAAGCCATAGCTTTTCCTAAGGGGGCTTTGAAAGAATTTACATTTGAATTGGATCCTAGAACTCTAAGTTTAAATTTATCACACATTCTTCAAGAAATACTGTAGTTATATAGAAGACAGCACTATAGAAATGAAATGAAATGAAACAAGTTTTCTTTGGTCTTTTAAAAATTACTGTCAGAATTGTTATTCTAGTAAGATGATTTTTACTCTACATTCAGCTCATCCCCATAGCATCAAGTATCAGAACTCAGATAAATTATACAAGTAATTCTTTTTACTAATTACCATAATATTTTTGTAATATAAAAAGAAATGTCAAATGAAGAACCGAACAAGGAAAAAGATATGGGAATGACATACTTTTTTAACTGGTAAATTTCTTCATCTTGGCTTTTTTTTTTTTTTTTTTTGACAGGCAGGCGGAGTGGGGGGGGGAGAGAGAGAGAGAGAGGGAGAGAGAGAGAGAGAGAGAGAGAGAGAGAGAGAAAGGTCTTCCTTTGTCATTGGTTCACCCTCCAATGGCCGCTGTGGCTGGCATGCCGTGCTGATCTGAAACCAGGAGCCAGATGATTCTCCTGGTCTCCCATGCAGGTGCAGGGCCCAAGCACTTGGGCCATTCTCCACTGCCTTCCCGGGCCACATCAGATAGCTGGCCTGGAAGAGGGGCAACTGACAGAATCCGGCACTGAAACAAGGAGTAGAACCCAGTGTGCTGGTACCGAAGGTGGAGGATTAGCCTAGTGAGCCGTGGCGCCGGCCCAACTTGGCCTTTCAATCTGTTTCTGTTGCTCATAGGATTTGTGTGTAACAGCATAAAAATTACAATTTCCTACGGCACAAAATCAAATAATCTCTAAATATCAATATATTTATCTTTATAGATTCCTCATGATTCACCTGACCATCATTCCTAAGGATAAAATCAGTTACAGGAAATAATTACACATAGTTCACTTTTTATTAAGAGCTGATAGAGTATAACATTTAAATATGCTGGGACTTAAATGCATTATGTATATTATATGTACACAATGAATCACATATATTTTATTATGGATAGGATAAACAGGATATTATTATAGGATAAACAGATACCTTTTAGAACCTGGCTCTGTTCCTTCCTTGCTGTGAGATGTTTACTGAACCTACTGTGCCTCATTCTCCCACATGTAAAAAAGGAATAATAATTATAGTTACCTCATAGGATTGGTAAGATAATTAAATAAGATAACATGAATATGAAAACCATGTGTCTGGCACACAGGGAGTGCTCAATTGCAATCATTAAGGCTTATGTTTCCAAATGATTGATGGTCAAAGTGCAATTGAGGTTTTAAAATGTCTTTTACCCCATATTTTGATACTATTCTTTCTATTTCCATCTTACTTGGTGTACAACATAGCTATCAAACTTGTACCCTGTTAAGCTTTTGCCATAAAATAAGTTTTAGCTTATCTTGTTTAGGGGTTCAAAGGGTGCTTATTGTAATGGTTAAAATTATTCACTCTCTTTAGGAAGACAGAAAAGTCAATACTATCTGAGGTGGATGTTTGGTCTGGTTATTAAGATGCCACGGATGCAGGCAGCAGAGTAGAATGTGAAAGTTCTAAACTGTTAGCTCCCAGGTCCTTAAGAAAAAAGATCAATTAAAGTCTGAATTCCATTGTGGACAAGAAGTATTCTTGGCCAGATGAGTATTATTTTCCTAAAATTACTCTAAAAATATTTTATTACAGTTGTTTGAATAAACTGACTCACATGCCATTGTGAGTTAATGTCTGTTTTGCTACTGAATCAGCCGTATTTGGCCAGCCTTGCTGTCTTCACATTTTTCTTGATGTTTATCCTTAAGCTTAGCAACCAACCAAACTTTGAGTGAAGTACCAATGTTTAAAGAGTGAAGCGTATTATTAATTTACTAACGGTCCCACAGAGACTGAGTTTGTGCAGTTTACAATTTTTGTACTTCTATTCTATTCTGAATGCCTGAGATTTTGGCTTTTTCGTTACTATTCACAAGCTTCCAAACACTGGCAAAAATGTGTCTGTGTGTGCTTTTAATTCACTGAAGAGATCTGTGTTAGGTTAAATGTTGGTGACTACACAAATTTTAAGAACATGAGAAAAATTTCATTAAAAAATGTAACAAAATGTAAACAGGATATTTAGCTTATGTCAGTGACAGACTGAAGTATCCTCTTCCCCCAAAGATGTCAGTACAGTATTTTTCTTCTGGTCAATTAGTTATAAACTTGTTTCTTGACTCAATAATTTTTTAAGTTTAAGAAAATAGTAACTTCTACCAAATTTAAACAAAGGGTCTTATTTTTATGCTGTTTCAAAAAAATCATGGAAGTTATACATTACAATCTCTGAATTATAGTATTTTTTAGACTTGAAGGGGACTTGGAAGTATTTACTTCAAACACATTGAGAACGTGTTGAATTCACACTGAAAACAAAACACAAATACAGCGTTTTTCAAGGGAGACAGTGACTGTCTTATCAGGCGTCGGGCTGCAGAGCAAGGGCAGAGCATAAAATGATCTTTTCTCAGCTCATGGTCTTGCGCTCATCCGTCGCAGAACCCTCAGCGGTGGCAGGTCTTCAGACAGCACGATTCGCTTACATCTCCAGATCACAAAGCACCCGGGGTCCAGAGGGAATAAGTGACTTGGCTAAGACCTGAGGCCGCTACCCAGAGGCCACGCCATTCTTCCTGACTCTCTTAGAGGTCATGTCCAGGCTCCTGGACGGGTGACTGGGCATTCGCGTGGCGTAGGCCTCGTCTCCCTGTTTCCAAGCCCCGTGTTCTCGTCCCTGCCGCCGTCCGAGCAGGCGTTCCAGGTAGGTGCCCACGAGCAGAGCCCGAGCAGAGCCCGAGCAGAGCCCGGCTGCTGGCAGGCTGTGGCGCTGCAAGGGCAGGCACGGGCCGCGTGATAAAGCCCAAAATAGGCGCAGACCCACACGTGTCCCCGCCAGCGCCCGGGCCTCCGCTCCAACGCCCAATCGCTGCGGCCGCCTGGCGCTCGGGCCGCGTGGGCCGGCGCGCGGAGACCGGCCCCGGGAGGCACCGCGCGTCGCCATGCGGTTCAGGTTCGGGGTGGTGGTGCCGCCCGCCGTGGCCGGTGCCCGCCCGGAGCTGCTGGTCGTGGGGTCGCGGCCGGAGCTGGGGCGCTGGGAGCCGCGGGGCGCCGTGCGCCTGAGGCCGGCGGGCACGGCGGCGGGCGCGGAGGCGCGGGCGCTGCAGGAGCCGGGCCTGTGGCTCGGGGAGGTGGAGCTGGCGGCCGAGGAGGCGGCGCGGGACGGGGCGGAGCCGGGCCGCGTGGACACGTTCTGGTACAAGTTCCTGAAGCGGGAGCCGGGAGGAGAGCTCGCCTGGGAAGGTACTGCCGCCAGCCCGCGCGCCGGGCCGGGCCGGGCCTGGCGGGGCGCGGCCCGCATCTCCCGGCCCGCGCGTCCCTGGGCTCCTGCCCCGCGGCCCCGCGCCCTCGCCGGGCCGTCCCTCCCGGTCGCCGGCGTCGCGGGCCGCGCCCGGCCGGGGCTGCCCCAGCTCCGCCCTGTGCTTTGCGAGCCCTCGACACCCTCCTTAGTGTAGGGATTAAATATAGGGATTAAATATAGGGATTTTTTTTTTAAAGAATTTGAAACTCATGGGAAGTCCTGAGTGTTTCCCCTGTTGGTTTTTTAAAAATTTTAAATTTTTTCTTCATTGCAGTTTTATGACAGCTGAGGCAGCCTGGTGGTTCTTAAAGAATACTATGTACCGGATACTAATACACCAGAGAAGGGTACAAAGAAACACTTCAGGGTCTCCACACAACCCTTGAAGCGCATAGCCAGTGCAAGTTATAAAGAAAGTGTTTCTTAAAATTCATGGGAAGAAATGGAGCTAAAAGTAGGAGTTTATTTTGGTGCAAAGTTTTTTTTTTTTTTTTAAATCTATGCATAGTTTTCTTGCAATATGCATTTTCCATGCATTATGAGAGGGTTTTTTTTTTCCCCTCCCAAATATACTACACCTTATGCCCATTTCCCACGAACTTTCTGTAGGACACTCATACGTGATTTGTATGTGTTAGCATATATTTTCACTTTCACAAAAACTGTATAATGTGTCATTTTGAATCTCGTGGGATTTTTTTTTTAACTTAAAATGTTGTGGGCACCATACATTTCCTGACACTACATATAGATGTATTTTATTTAAAAAAATTTATTTGGGAAGGAGAAGGGAGCAGAGATGGATACAGACACAAATATTTAGAGAAAAACGGAGCATACTCCCTTCTGCTGATTGACTCCCCAGATGTCTGCAAAGGCCAGCGCTGTGCTAGACTGAAGCTGTGAGCCCAGAACTCAGTCCAGGTCTCCCATGTGAGTGGCAGGAAGCCAATTACTTGAGCCATCCCTACCTCCCAGGTCTCAATTGGTATGGGACCTAGGTACTCCAATATAGGACACAGACATTTTAACCAGAGACTTAACTGCTAGACCAAATGTCTACCCCTATTTCATTTTAAAATGGTAGCAAAAATATTCTGCATTTACCAATGTGCATTAAGGTTGTTTTTAATTTTGATTTTTTCTGGTATGAACAATAATGGCTTAATTGAAAGTCCATGTACTTTAGAGTTATCTTTAAACATTTGGAAATTTTTCTGTAGGAGAACTTCAGAGAAGTGAAATTATTAGGTCAAAATTAAGGACTGTTATGTTATATCCCAAAAAAGGAAATAGAAGTATAGACTCTTGCCAATGACGTGTGAATTGAGATAACTTTTTTTTTTTTAACTGAGATGTGCAAGATGTTATATTGGAGTATGTGTGAACAACAGTTGTTTAATGCCAATGCAATGAATGATATTTTAGAAGTTTATATGAAAAAATTGACTATTTACTTGATACTTTTGTGTAAACAAAGATTCAGCAAAGAAGATAAGTATGCTGACCTGTGTTAATTATTATCCTTGTTCCTCTCCTTGTACTCCATTGGGTATTATGATCTGGTAGCATTTATTGTCCTTTCCTTTTGCCATACCAGAAATGAAAGGTGCCTGCTTCAGTTTAATCTTCCTTTACAGGCAATAGTATTATTAATAGAGTAGAATTATTTTATAATAAAATAATAAGGTAATATCTGACCATTTTAATAAAAGTTTAAGTAGTGGAAAATGAAGGTCTACCTTTCTCCAAACTCTCCCCCTTTCCTGTTTTTGGCCTTTCTAATATTCCTCCCAAAACTCTATAATTAGTGTTGCTACTTCTTATTCTATTTTAATTTTCTGTTTTTAATTTTTCTGTTACCATAAAAATATACATAATATTTTTCATTAAAATTTTATGGTATGTGTTGATACTTAGTGGATATGCATACAATTTACCATCATCACTTACCATGAACAATAGGGAATTTAATGCAAATTTATTATCTTTTTCCTACTGATTTGTGTTTACTATAAAATTGTTGACTTTCTATTCTAAAAGTTCATTATTATAATTCTGCTAAGTTACTTCACAAGCAAATAAGAAAAATATCTTACCTGCATATTGCTATCTCCTTATTTTGGCTTCATTCTAATTGATAGGATTTTATAGTTTATATTTTGTTTTTTAATTGTCACCTTGCCATCTAATTTTATGTAAATAGACTGATTCTTAGGTTTGTAAGTTAAAAATCATTATGAGAAGTGGTGTAACAAAGTGTTTTAAGATCCAGGATTCTGGAGCCATATTTTCTCTGCTCACCAGCCAGTGTGTGGACCTAGGATGAGTCACTTCATCTCACTGTGCTGTCACTATATTGCCTAAATAATGAACTTTATTTATTAGAATACAACATACACTAAGTAAAAAGAGGGCATATGCTAAATGTTGTATAATAGTTATATTCTTCTTACTGTTATTATTAGGAAATCAAGTTGTGCCAGTAGACTGATAAAAAGGGAAATAAATTTTGTGACATAGAGAATGTATTTCTGAAAAGAAAAATTCCCCTTTCTTCACTGTTAATCATCCTCAAATTTTATTTAAAAGTAATACCAGACTTTGTTTTACATCATATTTGGAGAGAAATGCTTTTCTACAAATTAATGTAATGTTTCTTGTTAATTTTTTAAAAGAATAATTATGCTAATCCTCAAAATTTTTTACCTTAATTGTACTAGTTGATTAGTATAAATTACTTACCTCCTGAAAACACTTTTTCATTGAAGAATTGGAGGATTTTATCTGCTGTGAATCTGATTCACTGAAATATTCTCTCAGATACTGTTTTTCATCTCTAGAAATTCCATTACATACACTTTTTTGTTCCTCTCTTGTTTTCATTGCTTCTTGACCATTTCCCTTGTATCTGTTAGATTTGTATATTCTCTAATGAATGATTTTTCTAACAGTTAAGGTTAATATTTCCCTGCCATTTATTTAATGCCTTTTCTTGGTACTGTGGCTGAGCTTTATCTGTGGATTTCTTTTACACATTTTAGATTACATTGCATGTGCTTTTAAAAAATAAAAAGTTTATTTAGAATAGGTTTATATTTACAGAAAAGTTGGTGAAGATAGTGCAGAGTGTTCATTTACTCCTTACTCATTTCCTGTATTGTTAATGTTTTATGCCATATATTAGTAGAGGATACACATAGAAATTAAGGAGCCAGTATTGATTTTTTTATTAATTAAGGTGCATATTTCAATCAGGTTCCCTTTTTTTGGTCTGATATTCATTTTCCTTTTTCAGAATCTCACCCTTAATACCACATTACATTTAGTGTTCACGCTTGTGATTGTTTCTCATACTTTCCTTGTTTCTGAGATGACCTTGGCAGTTATGCAACATATTCATTAAATACTTTGTGGAATGCTCCTCAGTTGGGATTTTCCCAGTGGTTTTCTCATGATTAGACTGAGATTATGGTTTTTTTTTTTTAAATACAATGACATACTTTCAGTTTATTTCATAATCAAAAGATTAACCCTCCATTAAGTAAAGAATTCAACAAACTAAAAAGAAAAAACACTGTTCTTCAACACTAAAGACAAGGAGTGTAAACAAGAATCAATTCTCAAAATGTTAATTTTGCTTATATACATTACTTTTTGGTAGTCTATTAGTTACCATAGAGTAGCTAAAACATATGGTATTTTTGGGGGAGACTGGCTTATTTGACTAAACTTAATGGTTTCCAGTTGCATCCATTTTGTTGTGAAAGACAGAATTTCATTCTCTTTTATAGCTGAGTGTGTGTGTATACCACATTTTCTTTATCCAGTCATTGGATGGTGGGCATCTGGGTTGATTTCATATCTTAGCTATTATGAATTGAACTGCAATAAACATGGTGTACAGATGCTCTTTCATATGCTGACTTCATTTTATTTGGGTAAAGTCCCAGGAGTGGGATGGCTGGGTCATATGGTAGATCTGTTTTCAAATTTTAGAGTAATTTCCATATTGTCCTTCACAATGGCTATACTAGTTTACATTCCCACCGACAGTATATTTGGGTACCTTTTCTCCACATCCTTGCCAGCATTTATTGTTTGTTGATTTCTGTATGAGAGCCATTCAGACTGGGGTGAGGTAAAACCTCATTGTGGTTTTGAGTTGCATTTCCCTGATGGCTTGTGATCCTGAGCACTTTTTTTATGTGTCTGATGGCCATTTGAATTTCCTCTCTTGAAAAATGCCTGTTCAAATCCTTTGCCTATTTCTTAACAGGATGGTTTATTTGTTGTTGTTAAATTTATTGAGCTCTTTATAGATTCTGGATATTATTTTTCACTTCAATAGTTTGCAAATATTTTTTCCATTCTGTCAATTGCCTTTTCACTTTGCTGAGTGTTTCCTTTGCAGTGCAGATATCTCTCATCTATGTATTCCCATTTGTCAATTTTGGCTTTGGTTGCCTGTGCTTCTGGGTCTTTTCCCAAGAAGTCTTTGCCTATGTCACATCTTGCAGAGTCTCCCCAATTATCTCCTCTAGTAATTTGATGGTATCAGGTTGTAGATTTGGGTCTTTGGTGCATTTTGAGTTTTTTTTTTTTTTGTATAACTTGTAAAGCAGGGGTCTTGTTTCATACTTCTGCATATGAAGGGAATTATGGGTTTTGCTGAGATGATTACAGAGGTAAAATGTCTTTTTTTTTTTTGACATGCAGAGTTAGATAGTGAGAGAGACAGAGAGAAAGGTCTTCCTTCCTTTGGTTCACCCCACAAATGGCCGCTATGGCCAGTGCACTGCTGCCGTTGCACTGCGCCGATCCAAAGCCAGGAGCCAGGTGCCTCCTCCTGGTCTCCATGCGGGTGCAGGGCCCAAGCACTTGGGCCATCCTCCACTGCCTTCCCAGGCCACAGCAGAGAGCTGAACTGGAAGAGGGGCAACCGGGACAGAATCCGGTGCCCCAACTGGGACTAGAACCCAGGGTGCTGGCGCCACAGGTGGAGGATTAGCGAAGTGAGCCATAGCGCCAGCCGGTAAAATGTCTTTTTTTTAAAAAAAAATTCTTTATTTAAAAATGAGAGTTACAGAAAGAGAATGAGAAAGAGATATCTCTCATCTGCTGATTTGCTCCTCAATGGCAGCATTGGCTGAAGCTTGGACCAGACCAAAGCCAGGATCCCGGAGCTTCATCTGGGTCTCCCATATAGGTAGCAGGAACCCAAGTACTTGAGCCATCTTGCACTGCTTTCCCAGATATATTATCAGGGAGCTAGATTCAAAGTGGAGCAGGTGGGACTTGAAGTGGCACTCATATGGGATGCCATCATTGCAGGCAGTGCCTTAACCCATGCCTTCATTGTAAAATGTTTTGCTTGTCTCATCATATCAAGTGTGTATGCCTTCAACATGACTCATTTCTGGGGGCAGGCATTTGGCCCAGAGGTTAAGACATTGCTTAGGGTACCCGCAATCCATGTTGATATGTCTAAGTTCAAGTCCCAGCTCCACTCCTGATTCTCTCTTCTTGTTAATGTGCACAATGGGAAGCAGCAATGTTGTCTCAAGTGGGTGGGTCTGTGCCGCTCATGTAGGAGACTCAGATTGAGTTCTGGGATCAAGGCTTCAACCTGGTGTTTCGGGCTGTTATAGGCATTTGAGGGGAGTGAACCAGCAGATGGGAGCTTTGTCTGTGCCTTCCAAATAAATAAAATATGTAAATTTAAAAATCCAAGTACTGTTGATACAGATGGTGATCAAGTAGCTGAGGTAGTATTAGTTTTCTGTTGTGTAAAGTTACTGTCTTTCCTCCGTTTCTATGTCATCATGCACAGCCCACATTTAAGGAGTGGGAAGTTATTTGCTACTTGCTTGTTGACAGGATATTTATAGAAACTACTTGGAATTTGTTTGCCTGGGGGATTTGTTTTTACTCACCCTCATTTATTTATTCAATAACTTTTAAATTAGTGTGCATCCATGGTTATTGTTTTTTGCTTTGGGTCTCTTACTACTTTCTTAATTTTGTTGTTCAATTTGTTGTAGATTTAGCCATTGAGAGCCCTTTCAGTAGTCACTGTGTCTCTGTGATGTTCCCCCATTGTTGTGTGTATAATTTTTTGTGTATTTGTTTTTGAGAACTTTTTTACTTTCTGGTACTATGAAGTGCTCTGGGAACATCTTTTGTAGACTTTCTCACAATAAGATTAACCATTTCTCCCAGGAGCTCTGTTTTGTGTCAAATCCTATTAGAAACCAAGATTTGAATACTTGGAGTGCTTGTTGCTTCAGGCATATTGTTGTTTGTTGGTCCTCTGAACCCATAGAACATTGAAATATTTATGGATATATTAATTAACTTCATGTGTGCCTGGGGAACAGATACATACACACATATGTATATTAGTATGGTCTAAACTGTATTTTTCTTGTAAAATCAGATTGATTTGGGATTTTCTTCTTTCATGCTAAAGATTCTTTTTAATTATAGCCTTCCATTAAATTGTGTCCCCACCCAATAGTGCTCTAGATAAGGTTTTCTATTTTTAGATTTCAATGACTGTACTTTTGACATTCAGAATTTTTTACTCAAATATAGTTTGTCTACATTTCATATTATCTTTTGCACCACAGTAATGTCTGTGTTGCAGTGGAATTGATATATGAAGATTTGGAGTCCTTTAATACTCTATTAAGATTTAAGGAGACTTTATGTCCATAAGATAACAAATTACTTTGCTAAGTTTCTATAACAAAGTACCACAGTTTGAGTGGCATAAACAAGAGAAATCTGTTTGTTGTCCCACAATTTTAGGGCCTAGCATTTTGTGATCAAGTTGTCGGTAGGGTGGATTCCTTCTGTGGGCTGTCTGAAGTTTCTGTTCCAGGCTTTTCTCTTTGGATTATGCATAGCCACTTCCTCCCTGTCTGTGGCTCCAAATCTCTTCTTGTAAGAGCACTGCTCATATGGGATTAGAGCACACCCTTCTGACCTCCTTTTAACTAGATCTCCTCTATAAAAACCCTATCTGCAATGAGTGAGGACTTCTGCATATGAATTTTCAAGGACATAGTCCAACACAGAATGGATAATAAGTTTTTTTTCAGTATTTCACTCATCAAATTGTTCTTAACATTCTAGGTGTCATGATTTGGCCCTTTCCCTTCCATACTGTATCACCTGTATCAGGGAGAACAAAGAAATTTGATGAGTGAATTTTAATAGCTCATACACAAACTCTGAACTTTGAGACATCATTGATGAGAAGCTATGTTATTTATTATTAGTGGAAGGGGAATTGAGAGAAAAGAAATATGAGAGAAATACAGAGGTGTGTTGATCTCCTGATCCTTTCTTATGACATCTCTCTTAATCCTCCCTTCTTTCTTTTTCAACAGAACATTCATTTAATGTGTTGCTTCGGCCAGAATGATCCAAAGTTTTGAGAACATTGTCTAGAATTTTTTTAAAATTAAAAATAAAAGGTGTTTTATTTCTCCCCATTCTTGGTTCAGACCATAGTCTCCTTCACACCCAAAGCAAACTGTACTAAAACAGTACAGGAGTAGAAATTACTGTAGTTTCTCATTATGTCTCCCTGCATACACAGTTCTTCAGCATTTGCCAGAGTTCATGGGAGCAGAAATGACAAGGCTTAAGACTTTTAGGTGACTTGCTCATTTTCTCCTGAAGCAGATGGAGTTGTAATCTTAGACCAAATTAAAAGACATACTGTAAATGCTTACACAATGGAAGGGAAAAAAAGGTTTGAACCCTCTCCTGCCTGCATTGTTCCCCAAAAGATGCTAGAGCAACTACAATCTTTTGAGATGATCATTGGTGACATTATCAGAAACAAAAAAAGTAATACTTTGGATAAAGCATTTGTTTGAACTAGTATAACAAAATTTATAATGTTTAGAAAATAAAATGTTTCTGATGTGGCTTTTTCCTTTGTGCAAAATAATGCTAGTGTGTTTCTGTGTGTGCATGTGTATGTGGTGTTATGTGCATGTGTTTTAGTGTGTGTGTATGTGTGTACATGTGTAATAAGAGTAGATGGGAAGGGGCCGGTGCTGTGGTGCAGCAGGTTAAAGCCCTGGCCTGAAGCACTGGCATCCCATATGAGGAGGGGAAGGGGGAGGGTGAAGATAGAGAAGAGAAGGGGGAAGGGGAGAGGGGAGGGGATCTTCCATCCTCCGGTTTATTCCCCAGATGGCCAGAATGGCCAATGCTGGGCTTGTTGGCAGCCAGAAGCCAGGAGCTTCATACTGGTGTCTTACATAGGTAGCCAGGGCCCAGACACTTGGGCTGTCCTCTGCTGCTTTTCCCAGGCCATTTGCAGTGTGCTGGATTGGCAGCAGAGCAGCTGGGACACAACCAGCACCCATATGGGATGCTGTCATCACAGGTTGTAGCCTCAACTTCTATGCCACAATGCTAGTCTTCAAGTTCTCAGTTTTCTGCTCTGATGCTGGGGTCCTGGCCTGTGTCTGGCTAGCCCAGGTTTGTAAATATAGCCATTATATATAAGAGTGAGAAGCTTAGCGTTTTCAATTCTGTGACCTTCATGCTTTTATATCGTAAATTAGAATGTCACATTAACATAGAGCTCTATCCTGAATTTTAGATAATTAAAACCTTAGAAAATTAGGGGAATGTTTACTATGAAATTATTTCCTTGTTCAGTTTGATCATAAAAGGTTCTATACTGTTTCTATGAACAATAAGAATTTTTAACATAGTGTGATCTGTAATGTGAAACATTCTGGATATTATATCTGTAGATTTTTATGAATTCTTAGTATCTTTGAGAAAAACTAAATTAGTTATCCAGAATCTAGTTAGTGTATACAAATATTCTTTGTAAATGGAAGTAAAGCATTTTACATAAAGTATGGACTAAATAAGTGGTTTACTTAGGTTAGTTTTTGGTGATCTTTCTCACATTTTTTCAGAATGAAGGGGTATCCCATAAAAGAAATACTTATTTTTGAAACTTTTTATTTATTTGTAAGACATAGAGACAGAGATCTCTCTTCTGGTAATTTACTCCCCAAATGCCCACAATAGCTAGGACTGAGCCAAGCTGAATCCTGGAGACTGGAACTGAGTCCAGGTCTCCCACAGGGGTGACAGGGATCCAACTATTTAACAACTTCCAGAGCGCAGGTCAGCAGAAAGCTGGAATCAGGAGTGGAGCCAGGGCTTGAACACATGAACATTTATGTGGGATTCAATTGTTCTACATGGTGTCTTAACTGCTATGCCAAATGCCTGCCCAAAAAAGTATTTATTGAAAAAGTTCTGTACCCTAGAGCTGTGTGTATTTTTTGCACAGACTTCTGTCTTTTCTTACATGGCCTGATTAAAAATGTGATTCTGAAGTTTTCACTTGAAAACATTTTCTTTTGATTATGATTGAAGAGGTTTTATTATTTCTCAGAGGGAAGTACTTAGAATTCATTACTGAATCAGTCAGTCTAATTAGAAGTGAGGAATGTAGAGATGCATAATCCAAACCAGACTTAAAATATGCAAAATCTCTTTTGGATATTATGATATTGCAAAGGAAAAATGCCATAAAAACAAAAATGCCTTAATTTCATTAAATCACATATTTAGAATTTGATAAAACTTTATTTTAGTCAAATATAAAAAAAAACACACTAATGATTCAGACTCAGTATTTGATGTCTGTGTTCTTCTCAGTTAATGAATGTCTTTGAATCCCTATACACTGGAGTTGGAGTGGGAGCTGAAAGTTTCAAAGATGAAAAACATTAGGACTGGTGTTGTGGTACAGTGGTTCTCTGCATCCCATATGAGTACTGGTCAATTCCTAGCTGCACCATTTTCAGTCCAGCTTCCTGCCAATGATCCTGGGAAAGCAGCCAAAGATGAACTAAGTGTTGGGTCTCCGCCACCCATGTGGGAGACCCAGATGGATTTCCATACCCTTAGCTTTATCCTGGCCCAGGCCTGGCCATTGTAATTATTTTGAGGAATGAACCAGCAGATGGAATATTTCGCTATCTCTCTGTCTCCCTCTCACCTTAATGCTGCATTTTTTAAAAAAAATTATTTAATGTATACAAACTTCATGCATTTCATTCCATATATACAAATTTAGGAACATAGTTATTCTTCCTACCTCACCCTCCCTCCTGCCCACAATCACAGCCTTCTTCAACTTCTCTCTCCTATTACCACTCTTAATTTTTACAAGATCTGTTTTCAGTTTCCTTTATACTCATAAGATTAACCCCACAGTAAGTAAAGAGTTCAACAAATAGTATGAGGAAAAAAAATCAACACTGTTCCTCAACAGTAGGGACAAAGGCTGTAAGAATCATTGGCTCTCAAATGTCAATTTCATTGTTATACATAACATTTTAGATACTCTATTACCACAGATAAAGGAAAACATATGCTATTTGTCTTTTGGGAACTAGCTTATTTCAATAAGTATAATGGCTTCCCATCCAAGTCCTGCCCCAAATGATGGAGTTAGAATCGTGCCAGGGGATTCCAATACAATACATCAAGGTGGCATGTACCAATGCCATCTCACTAGTCCAAGTGATCAATTTCAGTTCACAATTGATCACACTGATAGGTCTAAGAGTCAAAGGGATCACACAAACAAGACAAGTGTTTGCTAATACTAACTGATAGAATCAAAAAGGGAGAAAATGATCTAACATGGGAAGTGAGATACACAGCAGACTCATAGAAGGTCAGATGTCCTAAATAGCACTCTGGCCTCAGAATCAGCCCTTAATGCATTTGGATCTGGCTCAAGAGCCCATGAGAATATTTTAGGCATGGAAAGCCAAGACACTCTGGAAAAAAAAAAAAAGAAGACCTATATGAAAGATCTTTTTGAGTGAGATCCCAGTGGAAAGAATGGGGCCATCAAAAAAGGAGGTACCTTTCTCTGAAGGGAGGAGAGAACTTCCACTTTGACTATGACCCTGTCTGAATAAGATTGAAGTCGGCGAACCCTAAAGGCTTCCATAGCCTCGGGAACTCATGACTAGAGCCTAGGGAGATTACTGACGCCATAAACAAGAGTGTCAAATTGTTAAATCAACATCAGGAGTCACTGTGTACTTACGTCTCATGAGGGATCTGTCCTTAATGTGTTGTGTTATCCAATGTGAAGTAATGCTATAACTAGTACTGAAACAGTATTTTTACACTTTGTGTTTCTGTGTGGGTGCAAACTGATGAAATCTTTACTTAGTATATACTGAATCGATCTTCTGTATATAAAGATAATTGAAAATGATTAAAAAATCTTGGTGTTAAATTGGAAAAAAAGTATAATGGCTTCCAGTGGAATCCATGTTGTTGCAAAACACAGGATTTCATTTATTTTAAATCATTGAGTAGTATTCCATAGTGTATATATGCCATAATTTCTTTATCCAGTCATCAGTTGGTGGACATCTGGGTTAATTTCACATCTTAGCTGTTGTGAATTGAGCTGCAATGAAAATGAAGGTACAGATAACTCTTTCATATGCTGATTTCATTTCCCTTGAGTAAATTCCAAGGAGTGAAATGGCTAGGTCAAATGGTAGGTCTATATTCAGCTTTCTGAGGTATTTCCATACTGTCTTCCATAGTGGCTATACCAGTTTACATTCTCACCAGCAGTGGATTAGGGTACTTTTCCCCCACATCCTTGCCAGCATTTTTGCTTTGTGATTTTTGTATGAGAGCCATTCCAACTGGGGTGAGCTGAAACCTCATTTTAATTTTGGTTTGCATTTTCCTCATGGCTAGTGATCCTGAGCATTTTCATGTGTCTTATTGGCCGTTTGAATTTCTTCATTTTGAAAAATGCCTGTTCAAGTCCTTTGCCCATTTCTTAACTGAATTGTTTGTTTCTTTGTTGTTGAGTTTCTTGAACTCTTTATATATTTTGGATATCAATCTTTTACCAGATGCATAGTTTGCAGATATTTCTCGCATTCTGTTGGTTGCCTCTTCATTTTTCTAAGTATTTATTTTGGAGTGTAGAAGTTTCTGATTTTGATGTATTCCCATTTGTAAATTTTGGCTTTGATTACCTGTGCTTCTGGGGTCTTTTCCAAAAAGTCGTTGCCTATGTCAGTATCTTATAGATTTCTCCAATGTTCTCTAGTAATTTGATGGTATCACATTTGTTCTTCAGTTTTTAAATTTGATTTATTACATTTATTAATTTGTGAATTTTGATTCATCCCTGCATGCTAGGGATTAAATCCCACTTGGTCTGGGTGAATGATCTTTCTGATGTGTTGATGAATTTCATTAGCTAGTATTTTTTTAGGATTTTCATGTTTATTTGTCTATAATTCTCCTTCTCTCTTGTATATTTTTCAGGTTTAGGAATTAAGATGATGCTGGCCTCACAGAAGGAGTTTGGTAGATTACCTCCTTTTTCATTCTTGTGAATAGCTTGAGATAAGAATTGGAGTTAGTTCTTTAAATGTTTGGTAGACATCAGCAGTGAAGCCACCTGGTCTTGGGCTTTTCTTTGTTGGAAGAGTCTTTATTACTGAATCAGTATCAATCTTTGTTATTTGTTCAGGTTTTTTTTTTTATATATCTTCGTGACTCAATTTTGGTAGATTATATGTGACAGGAATCTATCCATTTTTTTAGATTTTCTGATTTGTTGGAATATAGCTGTTTCTAGTAATTGCTGATGATTCTTTTTATTTCTGTATTATCTATGGTTACATTTCCTTTTCATCTCTGGTTCTATTGATTTGGTTCTTCTCCCTCTTTTTTTTTTTTGTTATTTGGGTCAATGATATTTCAATTTTTTTTCAAAATGCCAGTCTTCATATCACTGATCTTTTGTTTTCTTTTTTGGTTTTAATTTTGTTTATTTTTTCTCTAATTCAGTTATTTCTCTTCATCATGCTATTTAGAGTTTTGGTTTGTTGTTTTCCTAGGTCCTTGAAATGCAATATCTCATTTATTTGGTGCCTTTTTAATTTCTTGATATAGGCACCAGTTGCTATAAACTTCCTTCATAACACTGCTTTTGCTGTATCCCATAATTTTTTTTGACAGGCAGAGTGGACAGTGAGAGAGAGAGACAGAGAGAAAGGTCTTGTCTTCCTTTTTCCGTTGGTTCACCCTCCAATGGCTGCTGCATCTGGTGCACCACGCTGATCCGAAGCCAGGAGCCAGGTGCTTCTCCTGTCTCCCATGTGGGTGCAGGGCCCAAGGACTTAGACCATCCTCCTCTGTACTCCCGGGCCACAGCAGAGAGCTGGACTGCAAGAAGAGCAACTGGGACACACTGGGACTAGAACCTGGGGTGCTGGCGCCACAGGTGGAGGATTAGCCTATTGAGCCGTGGCGCTGGCCCCATACATTTTTTTTGATAGGTAGAGTTAGACAGACAGAGAGAGAGAGAGAGAGAGAAAGAACGGTCTTCCTTTTTCCGTTGGTTCACCCCCCAAGTGGCCGCTACGGCCAGCACGTTGAGGCCGGCTCACTGCACTGATCCGAAGCCAGGAGCCAGGTACTTCCTCCTGGTCTCCCATGTGGGTGCAGGGGTCAAGGACTTGGGCCATCCTCCTCTGCACTCCCAGGCCACAGCAGAGAGCTGGACTGGAAGAGGAGCGACCAGGACTAGAACCTGGTGCCCCAACTGGGACTAGAACCTGGGGTGCTGGTGCTGCAGGCGGAGGATTAGTCAAGTGAGCCATGGCACTGGCCTTTTGATTTCAATCATGATCCACTGTTTATTTAGGAGCATGTTTTTTAGTCTTCATGTGTTGCCTTTGATTTCTCAACAATGTTGCAGTGGATTCGTTTCTGAGAGGAGCAGCGTGGTGGGGGCAAGAGGAGCGGAGTCAACACACAGACCCTGGGAGTTGGTTGAAAGCAGGCTCGAGGCGAGCAGCCCGCAGACTCATTTATTTCAGTTGGTACAACATCTTATATAGCCAAGACCAGCCAATCTGGTCAAGGGGCGGTCTATGCCCCAACCAATCACAGCCTGTTGCCAGGCAGTTTCCAAAGCCATCCAATCACAGCCTGTTGCCAGGCAGTTTCCAAAGCCAGGTGGGTTTCAAAGCCATTCCTGAGTAACTGACGCTCGCTTGCCAGTGGCCACCTTGGCATGGCCTTCTCATTCCACCACATTCATGTGCTTATATATGTTCTAAAAATTCTTGAGTTGTTAATTTCCAGCTTAATTGTGATCTACAAAGATGTATGGTATGATTTTAATTTTTTGAAAATACTGAGATTGCATTATGGCCTAGCATGTGGTCTATCCTAGAGAAAGTTCCATGTATTGATGATAAGAATTTGTATTCTGCAACTGTGGGATGACTGTTTCTCTAGATATCAGACAAGCCCGTTTGGTTCATGTAGATTAGCTCTGTTTTTTGTTGAATTTCTGTCTGGTTGATCTGTCCGTTGATGAAAGTGGGTTGCTGAAGTCTCCTGTTAGTATTGTATTGGAGTCTGTATCTCCCTTTAGGTCCATTAGTATTTTTTTAAAATATCCTGGTGCCCTGATACTGGGTGCATATACATTTATTATAGTCACATCTTCTTGTTGTTACCTTAATCATTATGTAGTGTCCTTCTTTTCTCTTTTAACAGTTTTTGTGTTAAAGTCGATTTTGTCTGATATTTTAGGATGGCTAAATCTGCTCTGTTTTGCTTCCTGTTAGCATGGAATATTATTTTCCATTCTTTCACTTTCAGTCTGCATGTATCTTTGTTGATGAGGTGTTTTTCTTGTAGGCAGCAAAGAGGTAGGTCTTGCTTTTTTAATACATTCAGCCAGCTTATATCTTTTAATTGGAGGGTTTAGACCATCTACATTCAAGGATACCATTGATAAATAATGACTTGACTCTGCCATTTTTCATAAATATTCCTATCATTTACTTTAGATTTCCTTTGTACTTTTACTGGGAGATTTTCTGCCATCACATTGTTTCATAATTATGATTATCTTTTTCTGTTTCTGTGTGTAGGACATCCTTAAGCATCTTTTGTAAGACTGCATGATGGTAACAAACTCTTTCAATTTCTGTTTGTTATGGAAAGTCTTTGTTTCACCCTCATTCCTAAATGAGAGCTTTGCAGGGTACAGTATTCTGGGTTGATGGTTTTTTTTTTTTTCTCATAAGACTTGGACTGTGTCTCTCTATTCTCTCCTAGCCTGTAGGGTTTCTGATGAAAAGTCAGCTATGAGTATAATTGGAGACCAGCTGAAAGTAATCTGGCATTTATCTCATGAACATTTTAGAATCTTTTCTTTATCTTTTACTGTGGACTGTTTGACTACACTGTGTTGGTGGTGAAGATCTGTTCTGGTCAAATATATAAGTAATTCTGTGAATCTCGTGTATTTGGAAATACCTTTCTCCAAATTAGGGGAGTTTTCTGTAATTATTTTATTGAATAGGCCTTTTAATCAATTCTCCTCATACCTTCAGGAATTCCTCTAAGACTCATATATTTGGTCATTTGATAGTATTCCATGTATCTCCAACTCTGTTTTTAATTTTTCTAATTTCTTCTTTTTTTTTATTTGGCTTAAAAATTTCCAAAGATTTGTCTTCTAGCTCAGATATTCTTTCTTCTGCCTCACCAAATCTGTTGTTAAGGCTTACCTTATTTTTCATTTGGCATATCAAATTCTTCATTTCTAATATTTCATTTTGTTTTCTCTTCAAGAAGTCAATTTCATGTGAATTTTTCATTCATGTCATGTAAGGAATTCTTTAATTTGTGAATTTACTTCTCATCGCTTCTGAGTAATCATAAGAATTCTGCCTCAGGCATTTAATCAATCTTTTCATCTTCATGTTCTAATGTTGAAAGGTTGTTGTATTCTTTTGGGGAGTCTTGTTGTCTTCCTTATTCTTGTTTCTTTAATATCTGCATTTACTTTTAGGCATTTGTGGAGATACTTTTTGGTTTTATTCCTCTTATAGCTTTTATATTTGACTATGCTTCTGTGGCTTAGTTGAGTGTCTGCTCTTTCAGTGAATACTCAGAGGAGTGTGCTGGGCGTGACCAGGAAGCTCTGGTCAGTGCTCAGGGTGGAGTGAGTACCCAGAGTGATACCCAGGTTGATGGTGGTAGATCTGCTGTTTTTTTATCAGCAGGGAGGGTTTGATCTCTTCTGTTGGCATAATCTCACGCTCACCTCTTCTCTTCCAAGGTGAGCAATGCTGAGGTGTTAGCTCACCGTGGACACGGTACTTATCCACTCTGATTTAGGAACTGCAAAAAGGATCTGTGCAGTCCTCAGTGTGAACACAGATCTTGTTGCAGTCACCCAGCCCATGTAGTCAGGGAGCTCAGAGCATGTGGAGCTGCCCACAGTGATTGCCCAGAGACTCATCTATACCCTGCCCCCTTTTGTGTAGTCAGAGTTCCCCCAGTCTCAGCACAGAAGACCCCACAGTCACGTATAGAGGATCTTCTCTGCCCCACTAGACTCCCCCGTCCACAGAAAGGCAGAGAGATTCCCTGAGCCAGCTGCCCTTGGGCGTTCCACTTTGGTGGTTTCAGTCCCTTAGCCTGTATATGTTGAGAGGCTGGGGGCAGCTCACAGTGCTATGTGGGTGTCCAGCCCCTGTCATTCCTCCCAGCCAGACTCGAAATCAATGGGGAGTGCAGATTTTTCTGTATGGTAAACCCCTGTATCAATGTGTACACAAGAGCCACAGGTTGCAGGCCCCTCTCATTTCACAGTAGTGTTTTCTCACCATCAATTGCCAGGTTCGTGATCCTGAGCCCCTGCTACAGCTACTGAGAAGATGGCATCTTGTCTAGACCAGTTGCTGGGTGCATGCACAAGAGCTGGCTCAGCTGTTACATATGTTCAAAATGGTGCCTGCCCTCTCTCAACCAGTTGCTGGATGCCATTGTGGCGGTGACAGAGAGAGAGAAATGTGCCCCTTTTTCTGCTATGTTAGCAGGTACATAGTCCCCCACAGGGCTCCAGGCTGGATTCATGCCAGGGTCTCCCCACAGCTTTATTGCCAGTGGCATGGCCTGCTGCAGTCTGATCTTACCTCACTCTCCAAAGCTGGCATTATCTCAGGCTCTTGGCTGCTGGGATCTTGTGTTGTGTCAGTGCCCGTGATGTGTGCCTGTACTCGTAGGTACATGAGTCCCTCTTACTTCTGTAGAATTTCCACTGCAGTTTAACCCTATCTCTCCTATGAACTGTCTTACAAATAAATACATAAATCTTTCAAAAAAAGATGAAAACTTCACAACTCTCGAGTTTATGAGACATTTTTCAGCCAAACAACAACAGAAACCAAAACCAAAAAAAAAAAAAAACAAACCAAAAAAAGAAAGGTAAAAGAAGTTTGAAAATGTGCATATGTGTACTGTAATGGGAAGAGTTCATCTCTGTGGGCATTCAGGAAGGAGAAGGTGCCAGGAAAGGCATTTAAAAAATTATTATCCCTGATTGTGGTTTAAAATTTAGTTTCCTTTTTGCAAAAGTTTTTAAGAGATTTGAGAGAGAGAGAGAGAATGAGAGAATATGAATGTCAGTTGCCAGTCTGCTAATGCACTAAGGAGCCACGAATACCACCTAGAGACACAGCTGCAGGATCCAACATCTGCTGCCTGCCTGCATTAGTACGAAACTGGAGCTGGCAGTAGAGCCAGTATTTGAACCCAGGCTCTGACGTGGCTTTCCCAAGGGGGTCTCAACTGCTAGGCCAAATGCTCTCCTTGAAAAAGACTTTGTACAAGGATAGTATGTTGAACTTGATGGTTAGTGAAGAATTAGGATCTCCTCTCATTTATTTTGTTTCTGAAATTATGGGAATAAACATAGAAAATTATTTTTAAAATCTGTCTTAGTTTGGATCTCAGAAGAAAATGGGTGCTCTAATTTTATCCTCCATGAGAGCTGGTGAGGAGAAAGGATAGTTTCATTAAACTGAGAAGGGAAAAACCAAAGTCAGAGAGATACTGAGGCATTTAATTCAGTGCTGGTGGGTCTTCCTGGGAGTGTTGTGGTGAGCTGGGCCCAATTGCATGAACATCAGCTCTTGTGTGGAGGAATCCTGAGGGAGAAGACTGCTGTAGGGTAGCTGATGGGGAGGGTGCAATGGGGACTGCAGCAGGATGGAGGAACCCACTGTGGGATGTCATAGAGCCTTCTTACTGGAAGCCTAGAGGAGGTGGATAAGAACAGACTTGCCTGCCTGCCTTCCTGCCTTTGTTTCTCTTTCTTTCTCTTACTCTCTCTCTCTCTCTTTATTTTAAACATTCCCCTGAAAGGCAGTATATAAACAAAGAAATGCATGTAAGTATACAGATGAGTTTTTGTCATTTGATCACATTACATTCATAACCAATACCCAAATTAAGAACAGAATACCAGTAGTACCCCAAGAGTCCTCACTATTATCCCGCCTATTTTTTTACATTTTAACATGGAAAAATATTGTCATTTACATGTGTGATTCAGTGAAGCAATATTTATAACTCTATGCCAAATGATATAAAACCCACCCAATATTTATACTCTATATATTAACAACCATGGATAAGAGAAAACATAGGATATTTGTCTTTTTGGATCTAGCTTATTTCACTTAGCATAATGATCTCCAGTTACATCCATTTTGTTGCAGATGTTGTTTTTTTTTTTTAACTAAGTAATATTCCATCATGTATATATACCGCATTTTCTCTATGTAGTTATCAGTTAATGGACATCTAGTTGGGTTACATATTTTAGCTGCTATGGATTTAGAAGTTATAAACATGATAGTGCAGATATCCCTTTCATTTGCTGATTTCATTTCCTTTGTATACATTCCCACCACTGGGATAGCTGGGTCATAGTTTAGATCTATTTTTAGTTTTCTGACGAATTTCCACATTGTTTTCTATAATGGATGTACCAGTGTGCATTTCTAACAACAGTGTATTATGGTAATTTTTCTCTACAACCTTACCAGAATTTGTTATTTGTGAAGTTTTTAGATAATCACCAATCTAACTGGAGCAAAATGATATTTCATTCTGGTTTTGATTTGCATTTCCCTGATGGCTCAATGATCCTGAGGATAATTTAATGTGTCTGTTGTCCATGTGCATTTCATCCTTTGAAAAATGCCTGTTCATGTCCTTTGTTTATCTCTTAACTGGATTCTTTTTTTTTAAGCTTTGTACATTCCTTAAATATTTTTTTTGACAGGCAGAGTTAGACAGTGAGAGAGAGAAAGACAGACAGAAAGGTCTTCCTTTCCATTGGTTCACCCCCAAAATGGCCGCTACGGACAGTGCGTGGGGCCGGCGTGCTGCGCCTATCCGAAGCCAGGAGCCAGGTGCTCCCTCCAGGTCTCCCGTGTGGGTGCAGGCCCAAGGACTTGGGCCATCCTCCACTGCCTTCCCGGGCCACAGCAGAGAGCTGGACTGGAAGAGGAGCAACCAGGACAGGATCCAGTGCCCTAACCGGGACTAGAACCCAGGGTGCCGGCACCGCAGGTGGAGGATTAGCCAAGTGAGCCGTGGCACCGGCCACATTCCTTAAATATTCTGATATTAATTTTTTATTTAATGCAAAGTTTGCAAATGTTTTCTCCCTTTATGTTGGCTGCCTCTTCACCTTGTCAGTGGTTTCCCTTGCTCTCCAGTAGTTTCCTAACTTGATGTAATCCAGTTTGTCTATTTTTGCTTTTATTTTGTGTAATTATGGAGTCTTAAGCAAGAAATCTTTGCCTAGTCCAAAGTCTTGCAGTGTTTCCTCTATGTTTTCCTCTGATAATTTGGTAGTTTCAGGTCTTAAGTTTAGAGTCTTGATCCATTGTGAGTTTTTTTTATTTTATTTATTTGAGAGGCGGAGTTACAGACCATGAGAGGGAGAGACAGAGAGAAAGGTCTTTCCTTTGTTGGTTCACTCTCCAAATGGCCAAGAAGAGTTTTGTGTAGGATAAAAGGTATTGTTTCAAACTTCTTTATGTGGAAATCAAATTTCACCAAAACCATTTGTTGGAGGAACTGTTCTTGCTCTACGTATTGCTTTAAGCTGATTGGTGAAAGATTAGTTGGTTGAAGATGCCTAGATTAATTTTTGGGCTTTCAATTCTGTGTCATTTGTCCATATGTCTGTTTTTTTTTTTTTTTTGCCAGGACCCAGGCTGTTTCGATTATAATAGTCCTGTAATATGTCCTGAAATCTGAGACTATGGTGTTTCTGGCTTTGTTTTAATTATTTTAGATTGCTTTGGCTATTAGGGGTCTTTTGTATTTCCATATGAATCTTAGGATTGTTTTTTTCTAGATCTGTAAAGAATGTCTTAAGAATTATGATTAGGGTCACATTAAATCACATTAAATTATGATTAGGATCACTTTAAATTGCTTTGGGTAGTATGGACATTTGATTATATTAATTCTTCCAATCCATGAACATAGAAGGTTTTTCAGTTTTTATGTCTGCTTCTATATCTTTCATTAATGTCTTATAATTTTCAATGTAGAAATCTTTCATATCCTTGGTTAAATTTATGCCAAGGTATTTAAATTCTTTGTAGATATTGTGATTGGGACTGATCTTACAAGTTCTATCATTCCAGACACTGTTGATATAAGAAATCTATTGATTTTGCAAATTTTCTGCAAATTCTTTTAGGAATTATAGTAGTATCTTAGTGGAATCTTTTGGTTCCACTATATAATAGATCATGTCAATGCAAATAAGGGCAATTTGACCTCCTCCTTTCCAATTTGTATTCCTTTTATTTCTTTTTCGTTCTTTTTAAAAATATTTTATTTATTTGAAAGACAGAGTTACAGAGAGAGGTAGAGCCAGAGAGAGAGAGTGATCTTCCATCTGCTCGTTCACTCCCCAAATGACTGCAATGGCCAGAGCTGAGCTGATCCAAAGCCAGGAGACAGGAATTTACTCTGGGTCTCCCACGTGGGTGCAGGAGCCCAGGGACTTACACTGCTTTCCCAGGCCAAAGCAGGGAGCTGGATTGCAAACGGAGCAGCTGGGACTTGAGCTGGCACCATATGGATGCTGGTGCTGCAGGCTTTTACATGCTGCAACACAGCTCCTGCCCCTGATTTCTTTTTCTTGCCTAATAACTCTGACTAAAATGACCAGAGCTATATTGAATAGTGATGAGATTGGGCATTCTTGTCTGGTTTCTGTTTCTTAGTGGAAATGCTTCTAGATTTTCCCCAGTTAATATGATGCTGGATGTGGGTTTCTCATTTCTTGCCTTGATTGTGTTAAAGTATGTTCCATTTGTCTTCAATTTGCTTAAAGTTTTTATCATGAAAAGATATTATTTTATCAAATGTTGCTTTGCATCTGTTGATGTAATCAAATTGTTTTATTCTCAATTTGTTAATGTGATGTATCACATTTATTGATTTGTATATGTTGAACCATCCCTGTATCCCCAGTATAAATCCCTCTTGGTACAGATGAATGATTTTTTGATGTGTTGTTGGATTTGATTAGCTAGTGTTTTGTTGAGGACTTTTGCATCTTTATTCATCAGGGATATTGATTTGTAGTTTTCTTTTGTTGTATATTTCTCTAGGTTTGAAATTAGGTTAATGCTACCCTCATTTATGAGGAAGGGTTCCCTCCCTTTAAATTTTTTGAATAGTTTAAGAATAACTGGCCATAGGCTTACCTTAAAAGTTTGGCAGAATTCATCAGTGAAGCCATGGGGTCCTGGGCTTTTTTTTTTAAGATTTATTTTTATTTATTTGAAAGAGTTACAGAGAGAGGTCTGTCAGTCTTCCATCACTCCCCAGATTGCCAACACATCCACAGCTGAGCCGAAGTCAGGAGCGAGGGGCTTTTTCTGAGTCTCCCATGTGGGTGTAGGGGCCAAGGACTTGGGCCATCCTCTGCTACCTTCCTAGGCTATAGTAGAGAGCTGGATTGGAAGAGGAGCAGCCGGGACTAGAACTGGAGGCCATATGGGATGCTGGCCCTTCAGGCTAGGGCTTTAATCCACTGCGCCACAGTGCTGGCCCCGGTCTTAGGCTTTTTTAGACTTGTGTGTTTGGTAATTTTATGGTATCCCATAGGTCCTGAATACTGTTTTAGGTCTTCTAATTTTTTCTTCTTTTTTTTCTGACTGAGATGTTTCAAAAAACCTGTCTTCTAGATTGGATGCTCTTTTTCTACCTCCCCAAGTCTATTGAGACTTTCCATTGAATTCTTATTATTTGGCTTATTGAATAATTCATTTCTAATGTTTCTCCTTAGTTTTTTTTCAATATCTCTATCTCTTTGCAGTTTCCCAACTACGTCATGTACTTATTTCCTTGTTACACTTACTTGTTTCTCTGTTTCTGACTAACCTTACAGTTATGCTTTTGAATTCTTTTCTAGTAATTTCATCAATATCACAGTCCAATATTAATGTATTATTATATTCCTTTTGGAGATTCTTATTGTTTTCCTTGTTCATGTTTCTCGGATTTCTACATTGATATTTGTGTACCTGTGAATTTTCTTGTACTATCTTCTGTGGAGCATTTTTTGTTTGTTTGACAGCATTAATCCTGTAAATATGCCTCTGGTGCTTGATTGTAAGCCTAAGGCTTACATTTGTGTTCCAGGGATGTGTGCTAGGTGGGGCCAGGGAGTTCTGGTCAACCTTTTGTGGTTGGAGCAAGAGTCTAGAGTGACACCCATCGCGGTTGTGTGAAGCACCTCTGGCTACAGTCAGTTGGGGGAGGAGATATTGAAGCCAGCTAATGTGTTTACAGTCCTTGCCCTTCTCTGTGTCAGGGTGAACCAGCTGATTTACAGCCTAGAGTGAGATCATGGTGCCACTGCACTCCACCCATCAGGCACTTGCAGCATACAGAGCACCAAGCCTCTCTGCATTGCGTCCCCCGATCTCTCTGGGATATCCGTCTCTAGCTTGCAGGGAGCTCTTAGTCTCCACAGCCTAACTGGGCAGGTGCTCAGGAACCCCACTGCAAACTGCTACTCTCTCAGCTCTGTGGCCTATGCCTAGAACTCTCACAGTCACAGGGTGTAGTGGATCTGCTCTCTGCCCTGCAAGCTACTGTGTTTCAGGCCCCAGCATCTCTGGCCTGAGTGGGACTACCTGCTGTTTCTAAATCAGAACAGAGTTCTTGTGCTACTCCACCACAGCAAATCGAGTTGGTGCTTTGTTGATTTGAGAGGAAGGAGGCAGCTTGTCCTCCTTTCACTAAGCAAAGTAGTTGCTCAGACCCTGACGACTCCCCAGGTTGGATTCGTAGCTAGTAGGGACCATGGTATTCTCTTTCAGTCAAAGCTGCCAGTGGCAGGGACTGTGGCAGCCTGAGAAGCCTCTTCCCAGCTTACCTTGGCTGGATGGTGCTTCCCAGCTGGGCGCTGGCTTGTGGAAACAGGAGTGGTGGACCTTGAGGAGCATGTGTGTCCTCCCTCTGATGTTCCACCAAGTCTCTGTTCTGTTCTGTCTGATCTGCACTGAACATTTCTCTCAGTCAGTTCTCTGGGAACATGGCCTCCTTTTATTTTTCTGGTATCTGTGGCTGAGATCAGTGTGGCTTCTCACTATTCAGGCAGCTTGGATTTTTCTGGGACAACTTTTCTTGATGTCTTTCTTACCTTGTGCTACTTCTGTTGCCATGCTTTCTGGCCCTTCACATCTAAAACATCAGGTTACTTGTCAGTGAATTCTCTAGGCATGCCAGTGAATCCCTAACCCAACTATGTAGAAAGATCACCTTGATCACCTTGAAGATTTTTTTTAACTTTTATTTAATAAATATAAATTTCCAAAGTACAGCTTATGGATTACAATGGCTTCCCCCCCGCCCCCCATAACTTCCTTCCCACCTGCAACCCTCCCCTCTCCTGCTCCCTCCCATTCCATTCATATCAAGATTCATTTTCAATTATCTTTATATGCAGAAGATCGATTTAGTATATATTAAGTAAAGATTTCATCAGTTTGCACCACCACAGAAACACAAAGTGTAAAATACTGTTTGAGTACTAGTTATAGCATTAAATCACAATGTACAGCACATTAAGGACAGAGATCCTACATGAGGAGTAAGTGCACAGTGACTCCTGTTGTTGACTTAACAAATTGACACTCTTGTTTATGGCATCAGCAATCACCCTAGGCTCTTGTCATGAGTTGCCAAGGCTATGGAAGCCTTTTGAGTTCGCCGACTCTGATCTTATTTAGACAAGGTCATAGTCAAAGTGGAAGTTCACTCCTCCCTTCAGGGAAAGGCACCTCCTTCTTTGATGGCCTGTTCTTTCTATTGGGATCTCACTCGTGGAGATCTTTCATTTAGGTGGTTTTTTTTTTTTTCCAGAGTGTCTTGGCTTTCCATGCCTAAAATACTCTCATGGGCTCTTCAGCCAGAACCTTGGAGCTTTTTAAATACACAGATTCTTAGACCAGTCGCAGACCCACAGAATTTCTATGAGTGGAGCCTAGAAATACATATTTTTGATAACAGTTTTATTGAGTTATAACTCACACGCCATAAAATTCCCCTTTCAGAGCAGTCAGCAGCTTTCAGTGTATTCATGAAGTTCTATGACCAGCACCATTAGCTCTACACTCGTAAAGGAAATCTCATCCTGTGGTCAGTCAATCCCTGTGCCTTCTCCCCCATTGTCTGCAAACATTGATGGGCTTTTACGTCTCTGAATTTGCCTAGTTAAAGGAAATTGTATAGTAACTGGCTATGTAACTTTCACGAATCATAATGTTCATGGTTCCTGGGTATTGTGGCTTGACTCGCTTCTTCATTCACTTTTATTGTAAGTAATATTCCATTGTATGAATACATCACATTTTGTTTATTCTTTCAACAGTTGATGCATATGTGGGTTATTTTCATTTTTTGAGTAATGGTGCCATGAACATTTGTGTATAGGTTTTCATGTGGATATATCTTTTTACTTCTTTTTGAGAATATAGCCAGAAGTAGGATTATTGCGTCATATGGTAACTGTATATTTAAGTTTTTAAGGAACTGTTTTCCAATGTTACTGTGCTATTCTGCATTCTCACCAGAAGTGAGTGTGGAAGTTTCAGTTTCTCCATAACCTTGTCAACATTTGTTACTGTATTTTTTATTATTGTCACTCTAGGAGGTGTGAAATGATAACTTATTATTGTTCTGATTTGCATTTCTTTAAGGATGATGTTGAGCATCTTTTCATGTGTTCATAGGCTGCATGTAAATGTAGAGGTTATTTATGTATATGTATACATCTTGTTAGGAGAATAATCCATTGAAATCCTTTGTCAGCTGAGAGCTCAGTCTGACTCTTCCACATGGGTGCCAGGGACCCAAATACTTGAGCCATCATCTGCTTCCCGTGGTGCACAACTGGCAGGACCTGAGACTTAAACGAGGCATTCTGATATGGGATGCTGGCATCTTTTTAATTTTTTTGGTGTGTAAATGGTTGTTTTAAATCATGTATTGCAGATACAATTCTAATAAAATAATGATACTTTCCTCTTTCCTTTAACTTTCTCTTCCTCCCTCCTCTGTCTTCCTTTCTTTTTTTCTTTTCTTTTTGCAATAACATGCGTACAATTTATTTTATAATCACATACTTAATGCTTAACAAAATATTGTGTTCAGCAAGTAAATGACCAGCGTTTCACAGGAATATAGAAAAGGGCTGTAAAATATAATCAATTCATAGGAGGTCAATTTTACTCTTATGCATTCAGGATATTTTTATACTCTGTATATGAGCTAAGAGAAATTAGAGAAAACATAATGATATCTGTCATTTGGAATCTGGCTTATTTCACTATGCATAATGGTCTCCAGTTGCATTCATTTTGTTGCAAAATACAGGATTTCATTCTTTTTTATGGCTGAGTAGTATTCTGTCATGTGTATAAACCACATTTTCTTTATGAAGTCATAGTTGATGGGCATCTGCATTGATTCATATGTTACCCATTGTGAATTGAACTGCTGTTAACATGGAGGTAGAGATAACTCTTTCATATGCTGATTTCATTTCTTTAGGGTAAATTCTCAGGAGTGGGATGGCTGGGTCATATTGTAGATCTGTTTTCAGATTTCTAAGGAATTGCCATGCTGTTTTCCATAGTGGTTGTACTAGTTTATATTCCTATCAGCAGTGGGTTAGGGTACCTTTTTCTTCACCTTCTCACCAGCATTTGTTATTTTCTGATTTTATTTTTTTGACAGGCAGAGTTAGACAGTGAGAGAGAGAGAGACAGAGAGAAAGGTTTTCCTTTCTATTGCTTAACCCCTAAGATGGCTGCTATGGCTGGCACACCATGCCAGTCTGATCCAAAGCCAGGAGCCAGGTGCTTCCTCCTGGTCTCCCATGCAGGTGCAGGCCCAAGGGCTTGGGCCATCCTCCACTGCACTCCCAGGCCACAGCAGAGAGCTGGACTGGAAGAGGGGCAACAGGACAGAATCTGGTGCCCCAACTGGGACTAGAACCCAGGATGCTGGCGCTGCAGGTGGAGGATTAGCCAAGTGAGCTGTGGCGCCGCCCTATTTTCTGATTTTTTAATGATAGCCATTCTAATTGGGGTGAGACAAAATCTCATTGTGGTTTTGTTTGCATTTTCTTGATGGCTAGTGATCCTGAGCACTTTTTTCATGTGCCTATTGGTCATTTGTATTTCATCATTTAAAAAGTGCCTGTTCATGACTTTTGACTATTTCTTAACTGGATTATTTGTTTTGTTATTGTTGAGTTTCTTGAATTTCTTGTACATTATGGATATTAATAGTTTGCAAATATTTTCTCCCACTCTGTCATTTGCCTCTCCTCTTTTTTGAATGTTTCCTTTGCTGTGCAGGATCTACTTTGCTTGATATAATTCCATTTGTCTATTTTTTGCTTTTATTGCCTATGCTTCTGGCGTCTTACCCAAGAAATCTTTGTCTATACCAGTGCTTCCAAGTGTTGCCACTATGTTTTACTCTTGGTGGTTTCAGGTCTTAGTTTTAGATCCTTTATCCATTGTGAATTGATTTTTGTATATTAAGTCAGGCAAGGGTCTTATTTCTTTATTTTTTGGCAGGCAGAGTTAGACAGTGAGAGAGAGAAAGAGAGAAAGGTCTTCCTTTCCGTTGGTTCACCCCCCAAATGGCTGCTACGGCTGGTGCACCGTACTGATCTGAAGCCAGGAGCCAGGTGCCCCCTCCTGGTCTCCCATGCGGGTGCAGGGCCCAAGCACTTGGGCCATCCTCCACTGCCTTCCCGGGCCACAGCAGAGAGCTGGACTGGAAGAGGGGCAACCAGGACAGAATCCGGTGCCCCAGCCGGGACTAGAACCCGGAGTACTGGTACTGCAGGCAGAGGATTAGCCTAGTGAGCCACAGCTCTGGCCAGCAAGGGTCTTATTTCATACTTCTGCATGCAGAGATTCAATTTTCCCAACATCATTTGTTAAAGAGACTGTCCTTTCTTCAGGGATTAATTTTAGCTCCTTTGTCAAAGATTAGTTTATTGTGAATGTGTGGATTAATTCCTGGGGTTTCAATTATGTTCCATTGGTCCGCACATCTATTTTTGTGCCCATACCAACTGTTTTGATTACAAGCTCCCTGTAGGTTAGTCTTGAAGACTGGTACTCTGATACATATGGCGTTGTGTTTGTTTAAGGTTGCTTTAGCTAAAAGGGTTCTCTTATATTTCCTTATAAATTTTAGGGATGATTTTTCTAAATCTGAAATGAATGTCCTTTGTATTTTGTTTGGGAATCTGTAAATTTCTTTGTGCAGTATGGACATTTTGATGATGTTATTTTTTCTAATCCAGGAACATGGAAGATTTTTGCATTGTTTTGCAGCTTTTTCTATTTCTTACTTTAATATTTTATAATTTTCATTGTAGAAATCTTTCTCGTAATTAATTTTTTTAGCTATTGTTAGTTTGATTAATTTTACAAGTTTTTCCTCAGCCATGGCATTGTTTGTGTATACAAATGCTGTTGATTTTTGTGTTTTGTATTTATATTCTGCAGCTTTTCCAAACTCTCTTATGAGTTGCAATGGTCACTTAGAGGAGTCTTTTGGTTCCTTTACATGCAGAATCATGTCATCTGTAAATAAGGATAATTTGATTTCCTCTTTCCCAATTTGTATCCCTTTTATTTCTTTTTTCTTGTCTCTCACTCTGACTGAAACTTCCAGAACTATACTGAAAAGAAATGACAAGAGTGTGTACCCTTCTCTGGCTCTGGATCTAGCCAGAAATGCTCACAGCTTTTCCTAATTTAATATGAAGCTGATTGTGGGTTTGTCATACATATATTCCCTGATCATGTTGAAGTATGTTCTTTTTATACTTAATTTTCTTAAGTTTTTTTTTAAATGAAAGGATGTTGTATTTATCAAATGCTTTCTCTGCATCTATTGAGATAGTCATATGTTTTTTATTCTTCAATGTGTCTGTGTGATATATCATGTTTTTTGATATGTGTGTGTTGAACCATCCATGTGGAATACCAACATCTTAACTGCTGTATCAAATACCGTCTCAGACTATTTATTTTTAATTATTGTGTTGCAAGAGTCCAGGTTTTTGAAAACAAGAGCACTTTTATGATTAGCATACTTCCTGGCTCAGTTTCCCCCACTTAATTGCGCATAGACTTTAAATGTGTATAGGCAACCCCAATGTGTTTATTATAGATACACTGCTGTATGCCAGGCCCTGACACCCAGTTTTGTGTGGGTACATGCACAATAAGCAGCTCTACAGTGCCATTTCTTATATGACGTGGCACCTTTACTGGACAGTTGTCGTGGGTTTGCACTGATAACGAGCTGTTTCCAGAACCAGTACCTGAAGTCATGTTTCATACTCACAGATATTCTAAATATTTTTACCCATGTACTATTCTAAAGTGCACTCATTTGTATCTTACATATTACAAGTCTACATATTCTGATATTCCACTCTCCTTTGATAGCCCTTTAATCTCATGTTCCGATAAAATGACTTGAGTTTCCATCCCATATGCTGAGGAATCTGATTTTCTCTCCTCTGTGTTACCTAGAACCACTTTTACTCAGTATAAAGGCACTTCATAGAATGATAAAATTAAGCAATAAATTTGTTTCATTGCAAAACACTTTGAAATCCACGCATAGGTTTTTAAAAATAATATTCACATCCTGTGATATTTTAGATAATATTCATTTTCTGTGAACTTTTTGAATACCTTTGTATGTGTGCATTTTAAAATTATTTTGCAGTGAAGTTAATATTTTAATTCCACTTTTCTATGAACATTTTAAAATAATTCTAGTGTATTTTAGAAAAGCTGTGGCATTTCTGACCTTCACATATTATCAATATCTGTGTCCTCCCTCTGTGGGAAGATTATTTTTTGCTCTGTTGAGGAAATATGTATATCTTTTTCGCATGGCTGGTTTTGGCTGATAAAATGTGAGAGGAATGGTATGTGCTACTTCCTGTTGCTTTGCATCATTCTCTCTTCTCTCTGCCAAGAGATGACGATTGCTGTTCCAAACGCTGATTCGTGATGGCTCTGTCTGATGGTTCCAAGCTTAAAGATCATAACAATGTGAAGAATATCTGTATGCCAATCTAAAATGCACTCTAACATGAGAGAGAAGTACAGATTTGCTTTTCTACACTACTGGTAATTTGAAGTTATTTATTGTCACAGTGTGTCTTAGAACCTAAAACAATGCCTGATGTTCATTACATACTTGGTGAATGAGTAAGTGTGCTGTCCAGGAATCTCAAATCAGAACACTCTTGTTCTGCATCTCTTCAGTGTGTGTGTCATGTGCCAGTGAGTTTGTCACAAGATGAAGATGCAACGTTGTTTTTAAGTGTCAATTTTTCTGCAAGTGAAAAAGACTTTTTTTTTCTAAATTAAAGTATGCATGTACCATATGGAACAGAACAGAAAACTCACAGGAATTTTGAAAATCAGTTTCACCTAGACATCTGCTTCAGGCTTTTTCCGAGACTTCTTGGATAGTTTGAGAAGCCGGAGATTCTCTGACCGTGATCCTGTCCTCTCTGAAACAGTGTTTAGAGAAAGCAGAAATGTCAAGGGTTAGGTGGTGGTAACAGCATTGGACCAGGAGCCAGCAGTCCTGGGCTCCAGCCCTTGTTTTGCTACTCAACTAACAGGAGTCTATCAATAACAGCCCTAGGACAAGATGTACTAACTCCTGCTGTCTGCCGCAGTGGATCTTTTGGAGTAATAATACATTTGAAAGTACTTTGAAAAGTATTAAGCTTTGTTATTCTAATTGAAAAGTGGTATGGAATTCTTGTCATCTTTTCAAATTTGGAGATTTTTGTTTATATTCAACTTCCACTGGGTGGCAGTATTTCACTTGTACTCTACTGTAATTTTTACTGTTTGTATATATAATCTCTCAGAAAAGAGTTTACTCACCATTTTAAATGATTATCTTATTCGCTCCCAAAATTGTCTTTCTCCTGTCTCATTCCATACGGTCCCTTCCTCCTCAACAATTAAGAAAAACAATTCTCATTCATTTTAAAAAGATTTATTAAAGCAACTGTGAGGGCAGTTTCCCTAAAACGTTCCAATTTATCCAATTCCTTCTTTTTTTTTTTCTTTTGACAGGCAGAGTGGACGGTGAGAGAGAGAGAGAGAGAGAGAGAGAGAGAGAAAGGTCTTCCTTTGCCGTTGGTTCACCCTCCAATGGCCACTGTGGCAGGCGCACCGCGCTGATCCAATGGCAGGAGCCAGGTGCTTCTCCTGGTCTCCCGTGTGGGTGCAGGCCCAAGCACTTGGGCCATCCTCCACTGCCCTCCCGGGCCACAGCAGAGAGCTGGACAGGAAGAGGGGCAACCGGGACAGAATCCAGCTCCCCAACGGGGACTAGAACCTGGTGTGCCTGCGCCGCAAGGCGGAGGATTAGCCTAGTGAGCTGCGGCGCCGGCCCACAATTCCTTCTTAATTGGGAAGAAGTAGTTAGCTTAATTTTGCTGAGACGTGAGCAAATTGCTCTGATGTGGATGATTAAAATTAAAATCACCTACAAAAGATGTTGCCATTGGCTCTTCATGCAGGCTTTAATAATAACATTTTCAGGGGCCGGTGCTGTGGCTCACTTGGTTAATCCTCCGCCTGCGGTGCTGGGATTCCCATATGGGCACCGGGTTCTAGTCCTGGCTGCTCCTTTTCCAGTCCAGCTCTCTGCTGTGGCCCGGGAAGGCAGTGGAGGATGGCCCAAGTGCTGGGGCACCTGCACCCACGTTGGAGACCAGGAAGAAGTACCTGGCTCCTGGCTTCGGATCGGCGTAGCTCCGGCTGTGGCGGCCATTTGTGGGGTGAACCAATGGAAGGAAGACTTTTCTCTCTCTCTCCCTCACTGTCTAACTCTGTCAAATAAAAAAAATAACCTTTTCAGTACATTCATGTAGATGTTTTTGACTGATAATGCCCACTATACCTGTTTTATTCTGTACATCAAAAGATCATGGCATGATTATTACACTGCATCTCTTGATGTTTATGACATGTTTATGACATGTTTGCAAAACACTTTCTCATGTTTCCATATCAGTGTACTTCATGTCCTAGAATTAATTCCTAGAGAATTAAATCTGCAGAATGAGTTAAATAAGAACAATATACTTGTAAAGCTGTGTTCATGTTAAGGATTCAGTGCAAGTGAGGGCAAAGGTGTATTGCAGTCATCTTGCTGTGTACACTTATTCTGCAAGTGTTCACGTGTAAAGAGCCCATTAATACAGATTTTCTTTAAAAAGATTTATTTATTTAAAAGGTAGAGTGACAGAAAAATATTCCATCTGCTGGTTCTCCCCTACCTCCTGCCGCAAAATGGTTGTAATAGCCAGGGCAGTTCTAGCCCAAAGTAGGAGACAGCAAATCTATCTGGGTCTCCCACAGGGGTTCCCAGGGACCAGGCATTTGGACTATCTTCCACTGCCTGATGCATTAGCAGGATGCTGGATTGGAAGCAGAACAGCCAGGACAAACAGGCGTTCTGATATGGGATGCAGGCATGGCAAGCAGTGGCACCACAATGCCTGCTCCTATCGATGCAAATTTTAAATAATTGTATTTTGTATAAGAAAAATACATATAGCAGCTTTGGAAAATTATGCTTGTTAAAGTTATTTGTAAAGCTTGATATAGATAGAGGAAATACTCTCATTTTGAAAAACGTGAAATTTTGTGGAGAATTTTAATTGTTTTGTGCCAAATAAGTCTGCTACTTTCGTGGAGAAAAAGAATGTCTGAAGTTAATTTGATATGCTATTGACAGTTTCATATATTTCTCTTATGGTCATAGTTATGAACCACATTTTCTTTCATAATATACAGATAATGATAAGCTGTGTACACTATTTATATAAGCGTTAAAGAGACTTTATGAGGAAGATAATAGTTCTTCACTCACTGGTTCACAAATAATCCTAGGAAGCACATAAAATAAAATCCCTTATACTTCCCCATTACATATTTTTTTAACCATTACATACTTTTGAAGTAAATTTAGGAATTTCTTTCGAAGTTTTACACAATTAAATATCAGTTCCTATTTGAACAATGACAAAAAGGAGGAACAGTGGGTGTATATTAGTTTTAGCAAAAGACTTTGGAAAAATCTTACAGTTTTCATGCACAAATTAGAAAGCAAAATTGACTGGCTAGCAGATTAGATAGACACTTTGCAAGTTAAAAACTTGACACAGAATGCTGTTATTAATAAGTCAGTGGGAACATAATGTGAGAATAAGTAGCAAGTCTAGTAAACCTTGAACTAGGTCTTCCCCTGCTCAGTCTATCATGCCTATCACATTTGCTCTTAAGATAAAACTGAGAGAGGTAGCTGATATTTTGTTTGAGAGAAACAGTATTCAAGATATTGTATACTTTAAAAGCTTGAAAACTGCCGTGAGGAAGAGGGAGAGGGGGAGAGGGGGAGAGGGGGAGAGGGAGAGAGGGAGACAGGGAGAGAGAGGGAGAGAGACAGGTTATTTGGTTCTTGGTTGAACTGGCCTGCATAACCTCTCTGTTATAACACAGAATCTCTTCATTCTATTCTAAGACATACCTTCCTCAAATGCCTTCTCTTCCAATTTGCTAGTGTCTCTGCCGCAAAAGCATCTCTCATGACACTGTCATCTTACTTCCTCCAGTTGGCTTGCCCTCACCCAACACCCTCACTTCCCTGTTCACTCTTCAGTGATCCACAGTATGGGGTCTGCCTTCAATATCCCCATGAAAAACCTTTCAGTGATGTTATTTTGTAACTGGAATGTTCATTTTTCTTTGTTGTTTTCCTGCTTGCAGTATTTACTGATATCAATTATTCTGTCTCTTTTGTGGGTTCTAGAATTCTCTTCTCCTGGAATGCATTATATTATAGCATAAGTTCATGGGCTCAAGATTCAGATCCAGTCTCCATTGCGAGTTAGACAGTCACCCCACAGTATCCATGGGAAAATGATTCCAGAATTCCTTTGGATTCCACAATCTTTTGATGCTCAAGCCCGTTATGTAAAGTGATCTACTATTTCCGTGCAACCTATACTCATTTCACCATATACTTTAGATCATGTCTGATTATCTCTAATACCTGATACAGTGTAAATGCTATGTGAATAACTGTTACACTGTATTATTTAAGGAATAGACAAGATGAAAAGTCTGTACATGTTTATTACAGATGCAATGATACAATTTTTCTGAAATATTTTCCATCTAAGTTTGGTTGAATCTGCATATTATGGAACCTATGGAATTGGAGGGATGGTCATGCTACTTACTGGTTGTAAACAGAAATGAGAAAATCATTAAGCATCCTGTGCCTGTTTTCTCATTTTCAAGAAAGGGCTAATACTACTGTCTGCTTCACAGAATTGTTTTAAGGAAATTCAATTAAATAACTGATTAAAAGCATTTAACAGAAAACCTACTTCAGCTGGTGTTCAATAACTCAATAATAGCTCTTAACTGTTACTCTTTATTCTCTGCCAGTCCTTCTAGTGTATTTGTAAAACTGTACCCTGATGAGGCGAGCATTTTGTAACAGCAGGTTAAGATGCTGCTTGGGATGCATGCATCACATACTGGAATGCCACTTTTAGTCCTGGCTGCTCCACTTCTGATCTAGCTCCCTACTAATACACCTGGGAAGGTAGTGTGTTATGGTCTAAGTGCTTGGGTTCCTGCCCACCATGTTCGAGACCCAAATAATGTTCTGGGCTGCTGACTTACACTTGGCCTAGCCCCAAATGCTGAAGCCACTTAGGGAGTGAGCCAGCTGATGAAAGATACCTCTTTTTCCCCACAGCCCCACACATCTCTCTTTCTGTTTCTCTATCCCCACCTCTCTATATCTATATCTATCCCTTTTAAATAAATAAATATTTTATTAAAAATCCTATACACTCACTTGCAACACAGGTATACTACGAGGCACTCAAATTATTTTAACAAAAGCTTTGTTCAGTCCGATATTTTTCAAGACATGAATATAACAACAGTAACTCCACATGGGCCCATGTGTTCCCAAATAAGACCATTGATTTTCTCCATAACTCACTTTAGTACAAATTCTGGCTCGTCTGTGACCAAACCAGGCTACTTCACCCTAAAACTGAAACTAAAATTCTCAAATATTTTCTCTTTGAACTGTTTTCCTTAAAAATTTCTCTTATTTTCTCTACTTTCATAAAATACTTATTTATTCAAATACAAGTATTGATTTTTATTAATTTCTTCTTGGTTTATTCTTACACTTGGGATACTGTTAATATATTTGAATAAATATGCAGTTGAATATTTTTCCATTGGTTACTTTGAATTGAAAGAGATAGAGACATGCAATTTCTAAGGAGATATCATTTATCCTCCTCTATTATTTTCAGGAGAGAGATGATGCGTTCCATCCTCTCTGTCATCATTTATGGCTTGACTAGAGCTTGTTTCTCCCCAGCCTCATTAGCTAATAAAATCCTGAGTTGTTTAGGTGGTGGTGGGATCAATCACTGGTCTAGTAGTTGTGGTAATCTCATTCCTCATAGCTAGCAGGTGGTCTAAAGATGGCCATGTCATCTCCTTGTGGCTGATGAGATACAGGAAGTCTTCATGGTAAGGCTTCTAGGAAATATTTTGCTTTTCTCACGAAAAGGCTCAGCTGGCATGGCCCTTCACCCTTCTTCATGGGTAGGATCCAGGCCTGATGCCCAGAGTTCACACTCTGCATGTGAGATGACAAACATGATGACGCCGTCAGAGTGCCCAGAATGCCAAAGCAACATTTAGAAAGAGCTTGGTATTGACTAGTTCTGCCTGGCGTTGTACCTCTTGTGTGAGACAGAGCCTTGTAGTTCTTTAAGTAACTGTTTCTCTGCTGCATGCCACCAGGTATAGTCCTAGGAAAAACAAAATCCTTCTTCAACTGTTTCTTACGCATGTGACATTTATGGTTATGGCAACTTTTAAGATAGCTTGCTGATTGCTAGTATTTAATAAACTCTTTTACTTTCAGACTATAATGTCTCATTGAAAAGATTAAAAACAATCTGGCTTCACAATTTCATAAACAAGTTCACCTTTAAAAATTCTATTTGACCACTCTATCCTCTATTTCAATTAGCTATCCCTGTCCAATTTCTTTCCAGTAACTAGAGCAGTAACTATATGATATTCCTGTCACCTATATACCCATAATATTTCTCAAATAATTTATTTTCATGGAAGAAAATAAAGCATGAAACCATCAGAGATGGTTTTCACAGTAGAATTTTATCCACTCAGGGAATATTTTATTAAATTATTCAGTCTGCAGAGAAAAATCTCAATTGAAGAGCTATTTCATGCCAAAACATTAAATAACTATGTAATCGCCCAAATGCATGTTTTCCTGGACTAACAAGATGAAGATGGAGTTAAATGTAAAATAATTCTCAGTGTTCCGAAGAATTCCCAAGGTGAGTATGGTCATTTTAGACTTTCTAAATCTGAATGGTAAGACATTTTGAGATGTCACTACCTGGGAAGCTTTTCTCCTTCTATCATAGCATTACTTGTGTACGTAAGACACACAGATAGATGATGTGGGAACTTTTATGTAGGCTTCAAGCTCTGTCAATGAAGTAGAGAAATCTGGTTAGAAATTTTTACTTTACATAATGAGTCTAATACTAATACATTTTATCTATTTTTGCAGTAGGATTTATGTTCAGGCAATGAAACACAAATTTCTAGTCAATTCTGAGAGTGCTGAGAGAGAAAAAATGACCTGCCAATTTGGAAACACCAGCAAAAGTCTAGACACTGCTGTAAAAATTGTTTTAATGACAGTGCAGAAACTGCCATTAAAAATTACTAGGATAATTAAATCAAAATGTATTAAACATGTGAATAAACATCTCTGCATGTGACATAGAAAGTAAATGCAGCATCCAGCAAATATTTCCAATTATGCATAGATGGAGCCTTTACTATGCTGATCTTTTTGTAGAATCCCTGGAGTCTTGGCATAATTAGCTACAGAAAGATTTGGTCACTTAAATCAGGGGGTCAAATATCTTGGTTTCTCTTCAGATTATCATCACATTGAATGAATCACTAACATCTGGGCGCTTTAAGCCAAGTCCTTTGGAGAACAATTCAAGTTTCAGATTTTTCTTCAAAAATTATTTTAAGGGAGCTCTGTTATTTTGTTTCATTTTAAATAGAAGCATAGTATCATGGAGATAACATTGTTTGGGTTATGTTTTTCAGAGAGTCTTCTGTCTTTGAGATACCATTGTGAGGTGTGTTCATGAAAATCATTAATTAATGCAATTTTTCACATTTAAAAATACACTTTCTTAAATGATTGAGTTGTGAGTAATTAGTAATTCTGTTCTCTATTTTTAAAGTCTATTTTTCCATGAATCTAATGGTTCTTGATTTAGATGTTGTAATTTGGATTCCCATTGTTCCTCTACCCACTGAAGTGAAAAAAAGAGTCTCTCTTAATAATTCTACCTCACTATGATACAACATTCTTCAATTTCCTCCAGTTTCAATCTTCTGTGTTCAGGTAGACATGACAAATCTATCATAGTTTTCATTCTCAGGGAGTCACTTGCTCCTTTGATTCATAGTACCTGGAAAATGACATTTGAGATGAAATCTATTTGCAAAACTTAGATATTCTGTCTGGATATCAGTTATATAGTTTTAAAACTATTTTCACAATGTAGTTTTGATTCATTCCCTAATTTCTTAATAAGCAAAGGTCCACACACTGTGAGAGTCAGGTTTTCTGCTTTATGTGCCCTCAGCATAGCACAGGGCTGCATATGTAACAGATTGTCAATAACACTCGATTATTAACGGAATTAAATTCTGGAATATTACACCTATATGAGTATATTGTTTCACCAGGGCTGCTATAACAAAATACCCCATAGGCTGAGAGTATTGAAAAACAAGAATTTATTTCTCACCATTCTGATAACTACAAGTCCTAGGTGAGCGTGCTGGCTGATCTGGTTTCTGGTGAGGTCTGTTGGACACCAACTTTTTGCTGTGTCCTCACATGGCCTTTCCTCTGTTCCAGTGGGGAGGCAGAGGTTCTGATGTCGTCTTCGTTTTGTAAAGACATCAGTTCGATTGGATTAGGGCCCCACCTGAGAGTTTCATTTAACCTTAATAACATCCCTAATAGTCCCTTCTCTAGATACAGGCACACTGAGTATAAGGCATCCACATAGAAATTTGGGGGAGCAGAAGTATGGCATAGCAGGACAAGCTGCTGTTTGATGCCCATATCCCATATCAAAGTGTCTCATTTGAGTCCTTGTTGCTCTGTGCTTCCAATACACCTTCTTGCTAATGTACCTGGGAGGCGGCAGATGATGACACAGTGCATGGTCCCTGGCACTCACGTGGGAGATCCTGGATGGAATTCTTGGTTCCTGGCTTCCATTCCTGGCTTCCTAGGACTGGCTGTTTGCATTTGTGGAGCATTTGTGGAGTAAACCAATGTATGGAAGATTCATTCTCTCTCTCTCTCTCTCTCTCTCTCAAATAAAAATTAAATAAATCTTTAAAAAATGAGGGGTACACAATTCAGTCTGTAAATAAAATAGTAATCAGTAGTAAATAACTATTGAATTTGCTTTTTCTACTCCTTTTTCCTATTCAACTAGTTTGATATAAGCCTATGTTTCACTGCTTTCTTTCTCTAATCATGGGAATTTTCTCTTATAATATTTTCTGCTCCGCGAGGTTTGGCAGGCACTAATTAAATCTCCCCTTAAAACTTTTTAGCTGGAACTTATCAAGGCTCTTCTGGGAGTTTTCCTTAATGATCCTCTCTGGAGGCTTGGTAGATCCAAGGCTAAACTTTATTAATCACTCCTGCTGTTCCCCTTTCTGCACACCTGATGCTTACTTTTGAGAGGACCAACACAGCACCCAGACTGCTCAACAGCTGTCTCAAGGACCTCCACTGAATTTTTTCATTGAATTTCAAAATATGTAAATGGATTTGAGTCTGGTTATTAATGAGAACAAATAATGATAGATATACTATGTATGGAGGTCTAAGTCCCACTAACTTAGATTTCTACTATAATGCAACCAAATAATTGGGCTTAGACTGAATGGCTCATTTTTTTTTACTAAAAGGATTAGAGAAGTTTACATATACAGAAGGATGGGTGCTTATATATCACAGATTCCCATCTACTACTGGCCATAAAATAGGAATCCTCTGTGATAATGTTTTCTGTCTTGTAAGACACACGAACACACACACACATACATATGCCAAATGTTTTATTTATGCTCAACCTACCCTGTTTGATATTTTGTTGTCTAGTTCCTCAAATTCTTGCATTCTTAATATAATAAAGAATATTTTAATATATATTGTATGTCCAAATATAATACTTGTTTGCATCATTGCTACTTGTTTGTAGTTCATCTTTTCTGCCACTTATTTTGATTATTATTATTATTTTTATTGACAAATACTAACTGAATGCCTTTTGGAGTACAATGTCATATATTGATATATGTATACAACGTGGAATGAATGCATCAAGTTGCTTAACATAGCCTTCACCTTACTTATTTGGTTTTTGTTTTGAGAACTTTGAAATTTATACTCTTAGCTATTTTGAAATATAGATTGCATTATTATTGACTGTTGTCACCCAGCTTTACAATTGATCTCAGTAACTTATTCTTGCTAACTCAAACTTTATGCCCTTTAACAAACGACTCTCTGTTACCTTTGCTCTGCTCTTAGCCTGTGGTAAACACTTTTTTACTTGCTACTTCCAATTTTTTAATTTCTGCAAACATGTGATATCATGTTACTTGTCTTTCTGTGCCTGGTTTATTTCAACTGATGTCCTACAGGTGATTCTTGTCATTGCAAATGACTGGCTCTTTTTTAATGGAGGAATCCTGTTCTCTTGTGTGTATGTGCGGTATTTTCCTCACTGGTTGATGGGCACTTATGCTGATTCTATACCTTGGATGTTAGAATATGGAAGTGCAGATATCTCTTTAGCATTTTGCTTTTAATTCCCTCGGATATTCGCCCAGAAGTGGGATTGCTAGATTATTTGGCACTTTTATTTTCAGCACTTTATTTTCAGAAGCTACATAGCATTTTTCATAAAGCTTGTGCTGATTTACATTCTGACCAAGAGTGTATAAGGATTCACTTTTTTTTACATTCTTCCCAACACTTCTTTTATCTTGTTTTTCGGAAAGATTAATTTATTTATTTTGAAAGTCAGATTCACAAGGAGAAAAGGAGAGACACACAGAGATCTTCTATCCGTTGGCTCACTGCTCAGATGGCCACAGTGGCCTGCACTGGGCCAGGCAGAAGCCAGGAGATTCTTTTTTTTAAGTATTTATTTAATTTATTTGAAAGACAGAGTTACAGATACAGGTAGAGACAGACAGAGAGGTCTTCCATCCATTGGCTCATTCCCCAGATGGCCACAATGGCCGGAGCTGTGCTGCTCTGAAGCCAGGAGCCAGGAGCCAGGAGCCAGGAGCTTCCTCTGGGTCTCCCACATGGGTGCAGGGGCCCAAGGACTTGGGCCATCTTCTACTCCTTTTCCAGGCCACAGCAGAGAGCTGGATCAGAAGTGGAGCTACCAGGACTAAAACCAGTGCCCATATGGGATGCTGGCATTTCAGGCCAGGGCTTTAACCCACTGTGCCACAGCGCCAGCCCCAGCCAGGAGATTCTTAAGGGTCTCCCATGTGGGTGGCAGAATTCCAAGCACTTGGTCCTTCTTCTGCTGTTTTTCCAGGCCATTAACAGGGAGCTGGATCAGAAATGAAGCAGCCAGGACGGGAACTGGTGCCTCTATCGGATGTTGGCAGTGCAGGTGGCAGTTTACGTGCTAAGCTCCAATGCTGACCACTGCTTACCAACACTTCTTTGAATGAGAATAGCCTTTCTAACAAGTGTAAGGGTCATCCCATGCAAGTTTCAGTTTGGATTTCTCTAATGATTAGTGTTGTTGAGTTCCTTTTCATATACAAGTTGACTATTTTTTAAAAAAACATATTATTTATTTATTTGAAAGGCAGAGTTGTGGAGAGGCAGAGGCAGAGGCCAGAAAGAGGTTTTCCATCTGCTGGTTCACTCCCCAAATGGCCAAAATGGCTGGAGCAGGGCTGATCTGAAGCCAGGAGCCTGGAGCTTCTTCTCGGTCTCCCATACGGGTGCAGGGCCCAAGAACTTGGGCCATCTTCTACTGCTTTCCCAGGTGCATTAGCAGGAAGCTGGATTGGAGGTGGAACATCTGGTGCCCATATGGGATGCCAGTGCTGCAGGAGGCGGCTTTACCTCTGACACAGTGCCGGCCCACATGTTAGCCATTGTGTGTCTTCTTTTGAGAAATGCCTGTTCAGGACCTTTGCTAACTTTAACTAATAATTTGTTTCCTTGTTATTGTTATTGAATTATTTTATTTCCTTAAATATTTTAGACATTAATCCTTTGTCAGCTCTGTTGTTTACAAATACTTTCTCCTATCCTGTGGGTTGTCTTTTAATATTGTTTATTATTTTTTTCCCTCTACAAGATACTTTGAATTTGATGTGATCTATTCATTTATTTTTGTTTTTTGTTGCCTTTGCTTTCAGGGTTATATCCAAAAAAATCATTGCTCAGACCAATGTTATGTAGTTTTTACCCTATTTTTTTTCTAATAACTTTACAGTTTATGATTCTTCTACTTAAGTCCTAATCCATTTTGAATTGATTTTTTTTTGAGATAAGGGTCCAATTCTATTGTTCTGCATGTAGATAACAATTTTACCAGCACCAGCACCATTTGTTGAAATCTGCTCATTTTCCATTGTGGTTCTTGGCACTTGTGTTGAAAATCAATTGACTGCAAATATGTGGATTTATTTCTGGGCTTTATTTATTCCACTAGTTGATGTGCCTTGTTTCCTAATGCTACCATCATGCCATCTTGAATACAATAGCTTTATAAAATATTTTATGGGAGTATTCTAACTTTGTTATTTTTGCTTAGATTTTTTTGTGGCTGTTTAAGGTCATTTGTGGTTTCATACAAAGTTAAAGGTTACTTATTCTTTTTTCTTATGAAAAATACCATTGGCATTTTGATGGGAATTGCATTGACTCTATAGTTAACTTTCGATAGAATAGATATCTTAACAATATTAATTCTTTCAATCCATGAACATGGTATGGATTTGCATTTATTTGTATTTTCTTGGGTTTCTTTCATGAGTGTCTTATACTTTTTAGTGTGCACTTTCAGTCCTTGACTAAATTCATACCTATATATTTTACTATTGTTGTTATTAGCTGCTTCTGTAAATGGGATTTTTTTAAAAAAATCTCATTTTTGGACAGTTCATTGTTAGTATATACAAATGCTGCTGATTGCTGCATGTTAGTTTTGTTTCTTGAAACATGACTAAATTCATTTATCAGTTCTAATACTTTTATGTTGATGAATCTCTAAGGCTTTCTATATGTAAGATATGTAGTCCACAAAGGCAACCTCATACTGTTCATAATAGGATATATTTTATTTGTTTATGTTACCTAACTGCTGTGCTTAGGGGTTCCAATGCTGTGTTGCTAGGAAATGCTAGGAGTGGGCATCCTTCTCATGTCTCTGATCTTAGAGGAAAACTTTTCAGCTTTTCACTGTTATGTGTTATAGTGATGAAAATTTGACTAATAAAATAGGATTGAAATGTTTTCACTCAGTATAATTATCTGGAGATTCATAGGTTGTATATCAATAGTTTATTGTATATTGTGTCAATGAACCCATAGTTTATTCTTTTTTTTGTTAAAGATTTGTTAATTTATTTAAAAGGCAGAGAGAGAGAGAGAGAGAGAGAGAAAGAGAGAGAGACATCTTCCATCAGCTGGTTCACTCCCCAGCTGGCTGCCATGGCCAGAGCTGCACTGATCACGTGGGTGCAGGGACCAAAAACTTGGGCCATCCTCCACCGCTTTCCCAGGCCACAGCAGAGGGCTAAATCGGAAATGGATCAGCTGGGACCCGAACCAGTGCCCATATGGGATGCTGACACTGCAGGCAGCACCAGCCCGGACCTGGGCCTTCTTCCACTGCTTCAGTGTACATATTGCTGTTGTGTCTTTTTTGATTTTTTTTATCTGATTGATCTTCTCTTTGGTGAAAGTGGAGTGTTGAAGTCCCTCATTATTGTATTGGAGCTATGTCTTCCTTTAGATCCATTAACTTTTAAAAAAAATAAAACTGGATTCCCTAATTGTATGCATATACATTTACTATAATTACATTTTGAATTAATCCCTTAATTGTTATATAATGATATTCTAGTCTCTTTTAACAGTTTTTGTCTTTTTTTTAATGTGTCAGGTAGAGCTTTAGACAGTAAGAGAGACAGTCAGAGAGAAAGGTCTTCCTTCTGTTGGTTCATTCCCCAAATGGCTGCCACAGCTAGCGCTGCACTGATCTGAAGCCAGGAGCCAGGTGTCTCTTCCTGGTCTCCCATGTGGTTGCAGGGCCCAGGGCCCAAGCACTTGGGCCATCATCCACTGCTATTCCAGGCCACAGCAGAGAGCTGGACTGGAAGAGGAGCAACCGGGACTAGAACCCAGCTCCCATATGGGTTGCTGGCACCACAGGTGGAGGATTAACCAAGTGAGCCATGGCACTGGCCCCCAGTTTTTGTCTTAAAATCTATTTTGTGTGTTATGAGTGTAACTTCTCCTGATAATAATTGATTTCCATTTGCATGAATATATTTTTCCATCCTTTCACTCTGTGTGTATCTGTATTGGTAAAGTGTGTTTAGGCAGCATATAGATTTTAAAAACATTTTAAAATCTATTTGGAATTCAGAGTTATATAGAGAGGGAGAGACAAAGAGAGAGATAGAGATAGAGATATTTTTGATCTACTGGTTCACACCCTTAATGGCTACAATAGTCAGGGCTGGACCAGACCAAATCCAGAAGCCAGGAGCATAATTAGGGTCTCCTACATAGGTGGCAGGGGCCCAAACACCTGGGCCATCTTCTGCTGCTTTTCCAGGCCATTAGTAGGGAGCTGGATCATAAGTGGAGCAGGTGGGACTCGAATCATACCAATATGGAGTATCAGTATTACAGTTGTTGGTTTTACCTGCTACATTACAATGCCAATCCCAGTGGATCATTTTTTAATCCATTCAGCCAGTGTGTATCTTTTAACTGAAATATTTAGTTCATTTACATTAAAGGTTGTTATTGACTTGTCCTGGCATTTTTCTATAAATGTTTCTATTGTTTATAATTTCCTTTATTATTTTACTGGGCGGTTCTCTACCTTCATATTCTTTTATGATCCTGATTGTCTTTCTGTTGTTCTCTGTGTAATGAGGTTGTCTGGCTTGTAACACATTGTTTGAATTTTAGTTTGTCTTGGAAGATTTTAATTTTCATTTATGAATTAATGCTTGATTGGGTAAGGAATTGTGGATTGTCTGTTTTTTTTTTTTTAAATTTCTTTTAGAACCTAGACTACATCACTCCCTTTTGTCCTGTATGTAGGGTTTCTGTTAAGAAATCTGTTGGTAATTCCATCAAAGAAAATCTGGCATTTCTCTTTTTGAAGTTTTGGGACATTATCTTCATGTTTTACTTTTGTAAGTTTGACTACAGTGTGTCATGGTGAGGGTCTTTTCTGATTATATCTATTTGACATTCAATGTGTTTCCTGTATTTGGATGTCCACGTCTTTCTCCAAATTGGGGAAATTTTTTGCTGTAATTATTTCACTAAATTTTGATTTTTTTCTTTTTTTTATATAAAGCTTTTATTTAAAGATTATAAATTTCCAAAGTACAGCTTATGGATTACAATGGTTCCCCCCCACACAAATTCCCTCCCTCCCGCTACCCTCCCCTTTCCCGCTCCCTCTCCCCTTCCATTCACATCAAGATTCATTTTCAATTCTCTTTATACACAGAAGATCAGTTTAGTACATATTACATAAAGATTTCAACAGTTTGCCCTCACATAGAGACACAAAGTGAAAATACTGTTGGAGTACTAGTTATAGTATTAATTCACAATGTACAGCACATTAAGGACAGAGGTCCTACATGATTTTTTTTAAAGAATTGATTAATTATCTATGCAATTTCCAATTTAACACCAAGATTTTTTAATCATTTGCAATTATCTTTATATACATAAATTTTTATTTTCTAGGTCATTCTTTTTTCCACTATTTGCAGGAGCTCCTGTGACTCATATATTTGGTCATTTTATGGCATCCTGTAGATCCCACACACTGTGGTCTTTCTAATTTTTTTTGTCTGACTGAGATACCTCCAAAGACCTGTCTTTTAGATCTGATATTCTTTCTTTTTTTCTGCCTTGAAACATCTGTTGTTAAGGCTATCCCCTGTATTTTTATTTGATGTGTTGAACACTTCATTTCTAGTATTTCTTCTTATTTGGTCTTCAATATCTCTATCTATTTGCTTTTGTCTATGTCATGTGCTGGCTTCTTAATTTCATTATACCTTTTTCTGTGTTTTTTGAGTAGCCTTAAAATTATTCTTTTGAATTCTTTTTCATGCATTGAATCAATATCCTCTTCATCACAGTCCAATATTAATGGATTATTGTGTTCCTTTTGGGCAGATACATTGCCTTCATGTTCATCTTATTTTATGTTTCTCAGTTGTTGTTTGTATGTCTGTGGAGTTTCTTGTTAGTCTCTCCTCTGTGGGATTTTTTTTTTAATTGAAATTTTTATTCCCTTGAAATGTGCCTCTGGGGCTTGGTGGAGTACGTGTGGCTCACACTTCAGTTCCATGGGTGTGTGCTCTGTGTGGCCAGGAAGTTCTGGTCTTTGTGGATAGGGCAAGAGTCCAGAGTGGCACCCAAGTTGGGCCATATTGGAGCACCTCTGGGTACAGTAAGTGAGGATGAGGGGATGTTGGATCTGGGTCAGGTGTTTTTGCAGGGTGATCCAGCTGATTCACAAACTAGATTGAGTACTTGGTACCTGTATACCACACCTACCCAAACATGTGCACTGTACAGAGCAACAGTCTACTCGACAGATCTTTCCCCCACATGCAGGGGCCTCTGAGTTTCCACATCTGGGCAGGTGCACCAGAACCCAGCTGCAGCTGGCAACCCTCTGAGCTCCATTGGCTATGCCAAGAATTCCTACATTCACATAGTATACGGAGTCCACTCTCCACCCTGCAAGCTGCCCTGTCTCAGCCCTGGCATCCTCCAGCAGTGGTGAAACTGTCTGCTGTTCCCTGACTGAGGACACAGTTCAGCTGATGCTCCATCACAGTAGATTAAGTCTGGGGCTTTGGTGAGGGTGGGAGAGGGAGGCTATGGGGCTTCACTTCACAGAGCAAAGTAGTCACCCGGACACCCACCAGCTTCCCAGGCTGGTTTCAAAGCCAGTGGGGACTGTGGAATTCTCATTCAGTCAAAGATTCCAACATCAGGGGCGGCAGCAGCCTCCTCTCTCCTTGTCCTGGGAAGATGGCACTTCCCTGCTTGAAGCCTTCCCGTGTAGATGCAGGAGTGTCTGTCCTTTCCCCTTGCTCCCTATGGAGTCTCCTGTTCTGTGCTGAATATTTGTCTCAATAAGTCCCCTGGGAACATTGTTCTTCCTTTGTTGTTTGGGTAGCTTTCTGTGGTTGAGGTTATGGCAGCATCTCACGAATTGAGCCATCTTGGGTATCTCTCATTCAGTTTGAAATCTCTGTAGTCCTTTGTATGAACCACTCTCTATTGAAACCTAGACATTTTTGATATTATATAATGAGACTCTGAATCTTCTGCAACCTCCAGTTTTAACTGAATTCCTCTGATACTGTTCCAGCAGCAGAATGGGAGTAATACCTCATTACCCAGGTTCCCTACTCAGTCTCCATTGATAACTGAAGGAATTGGGCTTCTGGTACTGAGTGGGGTGGGAGTTCCAGCTCTTCAGTAGGCCTCCTCTGATACTTCCCCTAGCGGAGTGTGGTAGGAATGCCTTGTTACTACTGTCCATGTGACCTCTGCTCATAATGGGAGTGGGAGGCAAGTGAAGGTGCTGACTGTTCACTAGGTTGTCTCTGACACCACCTCAGCCAGAAGTGAAAGGAGTGCCTTGTTCCTGCCAAGTGCAGGTTGGAATGCCATCTTTGATATTGCCCTCATGGTTTCTGAGAGTCTGAGCTCACTACTCTTTCTTCTCTGATGCTGCCATGGTAAGGGTTGAGACTCTTCATTGCAGCCTGGTGAGGTGGAAGTCAAGGCTTTCCACTTGGCCTTTGTAGTGTGAGAGGATGTGGTGCTACTAGAGTAGAGCAATTCTTTTCTGGAAAATTCCTGCCTTGCTAGACTACCCTTTTCTTTTCTCCTTGGCTATGTTGTCTTTTGTTTATTATTACCAGCATGCTGGCTTCTTTAGATCTAAGTCTAGAACATATAAAGCAGAATGAAAATCAAAGGAACACTTTACTGTGTTATTATTTATGTCCCAATGTATGTAGATGTTCTGTCTTTCAATGTAACCTTATGTCTGTTTTATATCAATGTACAGTCCAGTGAGTTTAATTGAAGTTAGTGGGAGGAATAGGGGAATATGTATGTACTTCTTTGTCCTGGTTGCAGAAATTCCCCTGTACAAGACTTATTTTATTGTTCATTTTGCTTTTATTTAGGCTAATTCAAACGGCAGTGACTGGGATGGGTGCTGTGGCACACTGAGTTAGAATGCCACTTGGGTCACCTGCATCCCATATAAGAGTGCTGGTATGATTTGATTTCCAGTTGCTGCACTTTGGATTCAGGTTCCTGCTTATGAATACTGGGAAGCAGCAATTGATGACTCAATTGGTTGGATTCCTCCCACTCAGGAAGGTGTAAAATCTGGATGTAGTTTTGGTCTTCTGGGATCCTGGCTGTAGCCTGGACTGGCTCCAGCTGTTATGGGCGTTGGGGGAGGGGAGTATGTGAACCAGTGGGTAGAATATCCTCTCTCTCTCCTTTTCAAATAGATTAAAATAAATTAATAAACATAAAAATGATGACTTACCACCTAACAGATATTTAACTGACCAGAAAATAGCTTACATAATGCAGATTAACCATGCATTTGTAAAAATTAGTAATTGCCAAAATAAATCTTGGAATGAAGAATTTTGAGGAAGATGGTATATGTAAATAATTTTTATTGAAAGTTATAATTTATTTTTACTTGAGTTTTTAAATAATTATAATTATAAATTAGATGTAATCTATTATTTAAATATAAATTTTAAAATATAGCATTGTAAGTTTATAAAACTGACCAGTAGGAGCCATAGACATTGTTTTATGGAACTACGAAGTCACAGCTGTTCTTTGTAACAAATAGTGCCAAATATGCACCCCTCATCCAATTCCATTTCCCAGATGCAACCTCTGTTAGTGTCAGATTTACCTCCGTCTGGATTTTAGTCCGTGTTTACATTATCAGTCATGCTCTGCCACCTCACGTCTCACTCCTGCTTTTCTCCTTAGCTTTTGTTTCTTGTGCATCCTTGTAAGTTCATCCTCCTCCGTCCTGCTGCTAAGTTTGAGATGCTTTCAGACTCAGTTCTGGAACTCTGTTCTTCTCCGTCAATGCTGGTGTTCTCTGTGACTCATCTATCCTTATCTCAATTACTGTTTGTACTCAGATGACTCATAGATTTGTGTTTTTGTTTTTTCTAGTTCAGATTTCTGCTCTGAGTTTCAAACCAAAGTGCCAACTCTCTGTTTGGCATTTCTTTATGGATAACTGCAAACTTAATGTGCCAAACCCAGTCTGGTGATCTTCCATTCCCCTTCCAGATTTTACATATCAGTGAACAGTGTCCCATAAAAAGGAATCATATTTGAAGCTTTGGAATCATTATTGACCCCTTTTCTTCTTCACCTCCTGTATCCAATTAATCCTAACATCCCGTGGCTTTTCCTTCAGGGATCTGCCTGCTCCTTTTCATTCCTACTTCTGAGATTTTATTATCTCCTATCTGGGCTAACATGTACTTTCTAATTCTATCTCACTATTTTTTTTTTTAGCTTAATTTATTTTTAGTTGAAAGTTAGAGTTACAAAGAGGAAGCTCTTCCATCCATTGGTTCATTCCACAAATGGTAGCAGTAATGGCCAGAGCTAAACCAGGCCAAAGTTAGGAGTCAGGAGCTTCAGCTGCAGCTCTCACGTGGGTGGTAGGGGCCCAAGAACTTGATCCATCTTCTGGTCCTTTCCCCAGGCCATTAGCAGGGAGCTGGATCATCCAATATGTGGATGCTGGCATTGCAGGAAGAGGCTATACTTGCTATTCCATGACATTGGGCTCTATCTTATTATTCTTGAATTACATTTTAACTCTATTACCACAAGTTTTTTTTTTTTTTCAAAATAAAATTCTCATCCAGTCATTTGCATGCTTAAATTAAAAACAAAAATTGAATGCTCCTATAGTAAACATCTCAATCCTTAACATGATCTAGCACAGCACCTGTCTTAGTGAATGTTTGTGGAAGAATGAATAACCGTATCTGGTGTGAAGAATTTGTTATTAGAATAGTATTGATACACTTAAGTATCTGTGTGCATATCTTTCTTTACTCTTGTTAATATTTCTGTTGGATCTATTTACAGAAGTGGGTTGCTAGTATAGGTTGATTTTCTTCTATTAAATATCAAGGTTGATAGAGAGGTGGTGTAGTGCTTTGTAGCCATCAAGAGAAGAGAAGGCATAAAAAAAGAGGAGCCTGACCTAAGAAAAGCACTAATGATTATTCAGAGTGGTGTCCTGTATATTCTGGCTGATGGAAGGAAATTATATCCCAACGAATCACCCAATAACTTAATTTTTTTTCATTTTGAGATTTTATGCTAAGAAACTTTAGGTTAAATATTTTATAAGACAGAGCAAGGAGCAAATCAATCAAAGTTTTATATTCTCAACAAATGTGATTTACTACTATAAACCACTTAGACATTGATTTTCCTTATAGGTTTTTCTTAATATTTTACAAATAGTATAATGAGGCAGGACAAAGTTACTACTTATCAATAGACACATTGAACGTTAATGGCCTGAACTGTCCAGTTAAAAGACACCGATTGGCTGATTGGGTTAAGGAACAAAACCCATCTATTTGCTGCTTACAAGAAACACATCTTTCTAACAAAGATGCATACAGACTGAAAGTGAAAGGCTGGAAAAAGATATACCATGCCAACAGAAATGAAAAAAAAGAGAGGGCGTAGCCATCTTAATATCAGACAACATAAACTTTACCAGAAAAACTGTTAGGAGAGACAAAGAAGGGCACTATATAATGATTAAGGGATCCATTCAACAGGAAGATATAATGATTATCAATGTATATGCACCTAATTACAGGGCACTGGTTGATTTAAAAGACTTGTTAAGGGACTTAAAGGGAGACTTAGACCCCAATACAATAGTACTGGGGGACTTCAATACTCCACTCTCAGAGATACACAGATCAACAGGACAGAAGATCAACAAGGAGACAGTAGATTTAAATGACACTATAGCCCAATGGACCTACCAGATATCTACAGAGCTTTTCATCCTACAGATAAAGCATTTACATTCTTCTCAGCAGTACATGGAACCTTCTCTAGGATTGACCACATACTAGGCCATAAAGCAAATCTCATCAAATTCAAAAGAATTAGAATCATACCATGCAGCTTCTCAGACCATAAAGGAATGAAGATGGAAATTAGCAACTCAGGAATCCCTAGAGCACACGCAAACACATGGAGATTGAACAACATTCTCCTGAATGAACAACGCGTCATAGAAGAAAATAAAGACAAATCAAAAATTTCTGGAAGTAAATGAGGATAACAGCATAACATACCAAAACATATGGGATACAGCAAAAGCAGTGTTAAGAGGGAAGTTTATATCAATAGGTGCCTACATCAAGAAATTGGAAAGGCACCAAATAGATGAGCTCACAGTTCATCTCAAGGATCTAGAAAATCGGCAGCAAACCAGATCCAAATCTAGTAGGAGAGGAGAAATTATTAAAATCAGAGAAGAAATCAACAGGATTGAATCCAAAGAAAACATTACAAAAAATCAGCCAAATGAGGAGCTGGTTCTATTAAAAAATAAACAAAATTGAAACCCCATTGGCCCAACTAACTAAAAAAAGAAAAGACCCAAAACAATAAAATCAGAAATGAAAAAGGAAATGTAACAACAGACACCACAGAAATAAAAAGAATCATCAGAAAATACTGCAAGGACTTGTATGCTATCCAAGAGGGAAACCTCTCAGAAAAGGATAGATTCCTGGACACATGCAACCTACCTAAATTGAACCAGGAAGATATGGAAAACCTAAACAGACCCATAACTGAGACAGAAATTGAAACATTAATAAAGGCCCTCCCAACAAAAAAAGACCAGGACCAGATGGATTCGCTGCTGGATTCTACCAGACATTTAAAGAAGAACTAACTCCAATTCTTCTCAAACTATTCAGAACAATCGAAAAAGAGGGAATCCTCCCAAATTCTTTCTATGAAGCCAGCTTCAGCTTACTTCCTAAGCTGGAAAAAGATGGAGCATTGAAAGAGAACTACAGACCAATATCCCTGATGAACATAGATGCAAAAATCCTCAATAAAATTCTGGCCAACAGATTGCAACAACACATCAGAAAGATCATCCACCCAGACCAAGTGGGATTTATCCCTGGTATGCAGGGATGGTTCAATATTCGCAAAACAATCAACGTGATACACCACATTAACAGACAGCAGAAGAAAAACCATATGATTATCTCAATATACGCAGAGAAAGCATTTGATAAAATACAACACCCTTTTATGATGAAAACTCTAAGCAAACTGGGTATGGAAGGAACATTCCACAATACAATCAGAGCAATTTATGAAAAACCCATGGCCAACATTGTATTGAATGGGGAAAAATTGGAAGATTTTCCACTGAGATCTGGTACCAGACAGAGATGCCCACTCTCACCACTGCTATTCAATATAGTTCTGGAAGTCTTAGCCAGAGCTATTAGGCAAGAAAATGAAATTAAAGGGATACAAATTGGGAAGGAAGAACTCAAACTCTCCCTCTTTGCAGATGATATGATTCTTTATTTAGGGGACCCAAAGAACACTACTAAGAGACTATTGCAACTCATAGAAGAGTTTGGCAAAGTAGCAGGATATAAAATCACTGCACAAAAATCAACAGCCTTTGTATACACAGGCAATGCCGCAGTTGAGGAAGAACTTCTAAGATCAATCCCATTCACAATAGCTACAAAAACAATCAAATACCTTGGAATAAACTTAGCTAAGGACGTTAAAGATCTCTACGATGGAAATTACAAAACCTTAAAGAAAGAAATAGAAGAGGATACCAAAAAATGGAAAAATCTTCCATGCTCATGGATTGGAAGAATCAATATCATCAAAATGTCCATTCTGCCAAAAGCAATTTATACATTCAATGCAATACCAATCAAGATGCTGAAGACCTTCTTCTCAGATCTTGTAATATTGATGCTGATTTTCATATGGAGACACTGGAGACCTCAAATAGCTAAAGCCAGAGGCATCACAATACCAGATGTCAGGACATACTACAGGGCAGTAGTTATCAAAACAGCATGGTACTAGTACAGAGACAGATGGATAGACCAATGGAACAGAACAGAAACACCAGAAATCAATCCAAACATCTACAGCCAACTTATATTTGATCAAGGATCCAAAACCAATCTCTGGAGTAACGACAGTAATTTCAATAAATGGTACTGGGAAAATTGGATTTCCACAGCAAAATCATGAAGCAAGACTCCTATCTTTCACCTTACACAAAATTCAGTCAACATGGATTAAAGACTTAAACCTACAACCCGACACCATCAAATTATTAAAGAGCATTGGAGAAACCCTGCAAGATATAGGTACTGGCAAACACTTCTTGGAAAAGACCCCAGAAGCACAGGCAGTCAAAGCCAAAGTTAACATTTGGCATTGCATCAAATTGAGAAGTTTCTGTACTTCAAAAGAAACAGTCAGGAGAGTGAAGAGGCAACAGACAGAATGGGAAAAATATTTGCAATCTACGCAACAGATAAAGGGTTGATAACCAGAATCTACAAAGAAATCAAGAAACTCCACATCATCAAAACAAACAACCCACTTACGAGTTGGGCTAAGGGCCTAAATAGACATTTTTCCAAAGAGGAAATCCAAATGGCCAACAGACACTTGACAAAATGTTCAAGATCACTAGCAGTCAGGGAAATGCAAATCAAAACCACAATGAGGTTTCACCTCACCCTGGTTAGAATGGCTCACATTCAGAAATCTACCAACAATAGATGCTGGAGAGGATGTGGGGAGAAAGGGACACTCACCCACCTTTGGTGGTAATGCAAACTGGTTAAGCCACTATGGAAGTCAGTCTGGAGATTCCTCAGAAACCTTAATATAACCCTTTCATTCAAACCAGCCATCCCACTCCTTGGAATTCACCCAAAGGAAATTAAATTGGCAAACAAAAAAGCCGTCTGCACATTAATGTTTATTGCAGCTCAATTCACAATAGCTAAGACCTGGAACCAACCAAAATGGCCATCAACAGTAGATAAAGTAATTATGGGACATGTAATCTGTAGAATACTATACAGCAGTCAAAAACACTGAAATCCGGTCATTTGCAACAAGATGGTGGAATCTGGAAAACAACATGCTGAGTGAATTAAGCCAGTCCCAAAGAGACAAATATCATTTGTTTTCCCTGATCAGCGACAACTAACTGAGCACCAAAGGGGAAACCTGTTGAAGTGAAATGGACACTATGAGAATCCGTGACTTGATCAGCTCTTGTCCTGACTGTTGATGTACAACTTGATACTTTACCCATTTTAGTATTTTTTGTTCAAGTACTATTTGTTGAACTCTTTAATTAACACACAATTATTCTTAGGTGCTTAAATTTATATTGAAAAGTGATCTCCGGTAAATATAAGAGGGGAAAAAGGAGGAAGGAGATATACAATTTGAGACATGCTCAATTGGACTTGCCCCAAATGGTGGAGTTAGAAATGTGCCAGGGGATTCCAATACAATCCCATCAAGGTGGTATGTACCAATGACATCTCTCTAGTCCAAGTGATCAATTTAAGTTTGCAATTGATCACACTGATAGGTTTAAAAGTCAAAAGGGTCACACAAACAAGACTCGTTTCTGCTTATACTAATTGATAGAATCAAAAAGGGAGAGAACAATCTATCATGGGAAGTGGGAAACACAGCAGACTCATAGAATGGCAGATGTCCTAAATTGCACTCTGGCCTCAGCATCAGCCCTTAATGCATTTGGATATGGCTCAAGAGCCCATGAGAGTATTTCAGGCATGGAAAGCCAAGACACTCTGGAAAAAAAAAAAAGAAGACCTAAATGAAAGATCTCTGCGAGTGAGATCCCAGTGGAAAGAATGGGGCCATTCAAGAAGGGAGGTACCTTTCAGTGAAGGGAGGAGAGAACTCCACTTTGACTATGACATTGTCTAAATAAGATCGAAGTCGGCGAACCCTAAAGGCTTCCATAGCCTCGGCAACTCATGACTAGAGCCTAGGGAGATAACTGATGCCATAAAAAAGTGTCAAATTGTTAAATCAACATCAGGAGTCACTGTGTACTTACGTCTCATGTGGGATCTGTTCTTAATGTGTTGTCCAATGTGAAGTAATGCTATAACTAGTACTGAAACAGTATTTTTACACTTGGTGTTTCTGTGTGGGTGCAAACTGATGAAATCTTTACTTAATATATACTGAATTAATCTTCTGTTTATAAAGATAATTGAAAATGAGAAAAAAAACTTAGTGTTAAATTCAAAATTGCATAGAAAATTAATCAATTCTTTAAAAAATATCATGTAGGATCTCTGTCCTTAATGTGCTGTACATTGTGATTTAATGCTATAACTAATACTCCAACAGTATTTTTCACTTTGTGTTGCTATGTGAGGGCAAACTGTTGAAATCTTTACTTAATACATACCAAACTGATCTTCTGTATATAAAAACAATTGAAAATGAATCTTGATGTGAATTCAAGGGGAGAGGGAGAGGGAAAAGGGAGGGTAGTGGGTGGGAGGGAAGTTATGTGGGTGGGAAGCCATTGTAATGCCTAAGCTGTACTTTGGAAATTTATATTCATTAAATGAAAGTTTAAAAAAACAGTCCAAACATCAAACAGTCTCTATGTTGTAGATAAAAAGATAAAAGAATAGTGTAAAAATAAGTATGTAACATAATTTCAAGCCATAGCATCAATGTATTTTATTTGTTTTGTTTTGATTGCTCTGTTTTACTTAATATATTAGTTTTAAGGACATTTGTAGTAAAGGAAAAATAAAAGGGACAGTGGGAAAAACTATAAAAAAACTAAAAACAAACAGATAGTATAATGAAATACACGATGTTAAATGGAGTGTTCACATAAGAATTATTAATGAAAACATTGTATATTTATATTTTCATAGCAATCAAGGTGTACTTAATAATGTCATACCATTCAGGGTGTTATAACAAAATACTATATACTGAGTGACTTTTATTTTGTATTTATATAATTTATTTATTTTCATAATAAATGAGAGGGAAGAGAAAGAACATAGAGAGGAAAGAGAGAGGGAGAGTGGGAGAGAGACAGGGAGAGAGAGAGATATCAATCTGCTATTTGCTGGTTCATTCCCCAAATACCCACATTAGCCAGGACAGGGCTGGGAATCTGGAACTCAATCTGAGTTTCCTGCATGGGTGGAATGGACCCAAGCACTTCAGCCATCATGTGCTGCATCCCTGGCTGCACGTTAGCAGGAAGTTGGATAGTAAGTGGAGTAACCAAGACTCAAACCATGCACTTTAATATGGGACGTGGGTGTCCAAGTGGGACTTAACCATTGTGCCACATGGGTAGTTTTTTTTTTTTTTAAGATTTTATTTATTATTTCACAGGTTGAGTTAGAGAGAGAGAGAGAGAGAGAGAGAGAGAGAGAGAGAGAGAGAGAGAAAGGTCCTCCCTCTGTTGGTTCACTCCCCAAGTGGCTGCAGTGGCCATAGCTGTGCCGATCCGAAGCCAGGAGCTAGGTGCTTCTTCCCAGTCTCCCATGCGGTTGCAGGGACCCAAGCACTTGGGCCATTCTCCACTACCTTCCTAGGCCACAGCAGAGAGCTGGACTGGAAGACCAGCAACTGGGACTAGAACCAGTGCCCATATGGGATGACGGCACCACAGGCCAAGGATTTACCTAGTGCACCATGGCTCCAGCACCATTGGTAGTTTTTAAACTATAGAAATTTATTGCTTACAGTTTTGAAGACTGTAAAGTACAAGACCATGGCACCAGTAGATTCATTTTCTGGTGAGAGCTGTCTTTCTGGCACATAGACAACGTCTGTTGCTGTGTCCTCACATACTGGGAGGGAGCAAGGAGTCTCTTGGGCCTTTTACAAGGTAGTTAATACCATGTATGCAAATTCTGCAACCATGACCAAGTCATCTCGCACAGACTGTACCTCAGAATATAATCACCTTCAGAGTTAGGATTTCAACATATGAAATTTGGAGTGACACAGCAATTCAGACCATAGCCACTAGCATAGTTGATATTGGGCAAAATTGTGGACAAATGCTATTTTCAGGAATGTATTTTGTCTCTTAGCCCTTTGCTCCATTGTCCTGGGATGAACATAGCATGTCCTGATACATGTGATATGGGCAGAAAAGTAGCTTAAAGATACTAGGTGTCATGGGACTAGGGGAATCTGGTTGCTACCAGCTTCACCTCAATGAGTTCTGTGACCATCAGCAAGATGTTTCATCTCTGTGAGACTGAGTTTCCTCATGTGAGAATAATGGTAACCACTCTTACTTGCAGACCTCCTTGGATCTGATCATTTGTTTGATCACTTATCAATACATTTCTCTATATTTAAGCTGTTATTGTTTGAGCAGATACTAATACACTGTAGTCATAGTATTAGTCATAAATTTGTGTCAGTCTCTTTAGGAGATGAAAGTATTACGTACAGGGGCATTAATGGTTTAAAAAAACCTTTTCAACAGCTCATCAGGCTGTAAAGTGATTCTCAGTACTGAGAGAACCATGAAGTTCTGAAAGAGTTAATGTGCTTACAGGACCCTGAGATTTTTCTAAGTAACCCTTTATCAGTCCCTCCTGTTCCCTCTTTCACATTGGTCTATTTTTGTCCCTGCTGAAATGTGACAATTAAGCAAGTTTATATTTGTTTTATTTTACTATTTATTTTACATCAGCCACTTAGAGGCTATTTAAGCAAAACACCAATTTAATTGCTTTGTTTTTCATTTCTTCTTGTTCTAGGCAATGGGCCTCACCATGATCGTTGCTGTACTTATAATGAAAACAACTTGGTGGATGGTGTTTATTGTCTCCCAATAGGACATTGGATTGAGGCCACTGGGCACACCAATGAGATGAAGCACACCACAGACTTCTATTTTAACATTGCCGGCCACCAAGCCATGCATTATTCAAGGTAAAAACTATGCCATGTTTATAAGCATAGAAGTAGGACAAGAGGTAGTATTAGGGCAATAGAAGTAGTTAATTGTTGAAACCTGCTGTGTCTCTTTTTTGAGGGGCTTTGAGGAGTTAAATTACAATGACTCAATGTGTTAGCTTTCCTGGTGCTAGTAGGGAAAGACTCTTTTTTATAGAATTATTTTGTTAAGCATAACTCTGGTATCAATCTATTTTGTTTTTTCTTTGATTTATATTTATTTACTTGCATGCATTTCATAAATACAACCTTAGGACCGTAGTAGTTCTTCCCACCGTACCTGCTCTTCCACTCAGCTCGAACCCTTCTTGCTCCTTCCTCTTCTATTCCTAGTCCTATTTGTTGCTAAGACCTGTTTTCAATTATCTTTACACACAGAAGATTAACTCTATTCTAGGTAGAGTTCAAAACTTTGTATGAGAAAGTAAAAGAAAAGAAAAAAATAACAAAATTTTTCCTCAACAGTCCAGACAAGGGCTGCTCAAAGACATTGCATCTTTTTGTTTTTGTTTTTTGACAGGCAGACTGGACAGTGTGAGAGAGAGAGAGAGACAGAGAGAAAGGTCTTCCTTTCCATTGGTTCACCCCCCAATGCCCACTGCAGCCAGCATGCTGCTGCTGGTGTGACGCGCTGATCCGAAGCCAGGAGCCAGGTGCTTTTCCTGGTCTCCCATGTGGGTGCAGGGCCCAAGCACTTGGGCCATCCTCCACTGCACTCCCAGGCCACAGCAGAGAGCTGGACTGGAAGAGGAGCAACCGGGACAGAATCCAGTGCTCTGACCAGGACTAGAACCTAGGGTGCCGGTGCTGCAGGCGGAGGATTAGCCTAGTGAGCCGCAGTGCCGGCCTGTCATTGCATCTTAAAGCTAATTTTGCTTTTTATTTGAAGCATTCTTCTGGTCTATTAGTTATCGCAGGTCAGGAAGAACATATGTTATTTGTCCCTTAAGTATGGTGTTTTCCAGTTTCATCCATTTTGTTGCAAATGACAGGTTTTGTTCATTTTTACTGCTGTGTAATATTCCATGGTGTACATTTCCCATAATTTCATTATCCAGTCTGAAGTTGACGGTCATTTGGGTTGATTCCATGTTTTGCTATTGTGAATTGAGCTGCAATAAACATATGCTGATTTCATTTCCCTTGGATAAATTCCCAGGAGTGAGATGGCAGTGTTATATGCCATATAAATATATATATGCTGTGTATATATATATATATATATATATAGTATATATATATATATGTTGCATTATATATGTGGTATTATCATCTTCATTTGTTTCCAGAAATATTTTGATTTTTTTCACTGACCCCACTGTTCATTCAGAAGCATATTTTTCAGTCTTTATGTGTTTCCGTATATTCTCGTGATTCCTGAGTTTTTGATTACCAACTTCATTCAGTTATGGTCAGAGAAAATGCATGGTTTGATTTCAATTTTTTTGAATTTGCTGAGACTTGCTTTATGGCCTAGCGTGTGGTCAATCCTAGAGAAAGTTCCATGCACTGCTGATAAGAATGTGTATTCCACACAAGCAGGATGGAAAGTTCTGTAGATATCTATTAAGTCCATTTGGTCTATAGTGTTGATTAAATCTGCTGTTTCCTTGCTGATTTTCTATCTAGTTGATCTGTCCATTGCTGAACGTGGGATATTAAAGTCCCTCATTACTGTTGTATTCAATATGTCTCCCATTAAATACAATGACTTTTCTTTTAAACAGCCAGGTACCCTGTAATTATAGTAGTCAAATCTTCCTTTTGAATTGATCCCTTAATCATTACATAGTGCCCTTCTTTGCCTCTTGTAACAGTTTTTGTGTTAAAGTCTATTTCATCTGATATTAAGATGGCTATACCAGCTCTTTTTTGGTTTCTGTTAGTATGGATTATCTTTTACCATCCTTTCACTTTCAGTATGCATGTGTCTTTGTTGGTGAGATGTGTATTTGTAGGCAGTGAATAGATGGGTTTTCTTTTTTAATCCATTCATCCAGTCTATATCTTTTAACTGGAGAGTTGAGGCCATTTACATTTAAGGTGACTATTGATAAGTAATGACTTTGCCCTGCCATTTTTCCATTGATATTCCTATTTTTTTTTTACTTTGTACTTTCACTAGGAGATTTTCTGCCTTCACCTTCTTTTGTAGTGATGACCCTGTTTCTGCATTTCTGTATGTAGTACATCCTTAAGCATCTTTTGTAAGGCTAGATAGTTGGTGACAAATTCTTTCAATTTCTGTTTGCTATAGAAGGTCTTTATTTCACCTTCATTCATAAATGAGAGCTTTGCTGGGTACAATATTCTGGGTTGACAGTTTTTTTCCCCTTAAGACTTGAAATAAATCTTGCCATTGTTTCCTAGCCCATAGGGTTACTTATGAGAAGTCCACTGTGAGTCTAATTGAAGTTGCTCTGAAAGTAATCTGGCATTTCTCTCAAGCACAGTTTAGAATCTTTTCTTTGTATTGTACTGTGGAAAGTGTGATTACAATGTGACACAGTGAAGTTCTTTTTTGTCATGTCTATTGGCAGTTCTTTTTTTTTTTTTTAAAGATTTATTCATTTATTTGAAAGAATTACACAGAGAGACAAGGAGAGGCTGTGAGAGGTCTTCCATGCGCTTGTTCACTTCCCAGTTGGCTGCAGTGGTCGGATCTGTGCTGATCCAAAGCCAGGATCCAGGAGCTTCTTCCAGGTCTCCCACATGTGTGCAGGGGCCCAAGGTTTTGGGCCATCTTCTGCTGTTTTCTTAGGCCATAGCAGAGAGCTGGATCAGCAGTGGAGCAGCTGGGACTTGAACCGGCACCCATATCAGGTGCCAGCACTGCAGACAGTGGCTTTACCCATTATGCCACAGTGCTGGCCCCTTTTGGGAGTTCTGTGTGCTTCCTGTACTTTTGGATGACACCTTCTTTCTCCAAATTAGGGAAGTTTTCTGTTATTATTTCACTGAAAAGGCCTCCTAATCCTTTCTCTCTTTCTACACCTTCATGGACTCCTAAGACCTGTATGTTGGGTCATTTAATAGTATCCTGTAGCTCACCAACAGTGTTATTCAGTTTTCTTTTTTATTTTTTTGACAGGCAGAGTGGACAGTGAGAGAGAGACAGAGAGAAAGGTCTTCCTTTTTGCCATTGGTTCACCCTCCAATGGCCGCTGTGGCTGGCGCGCTGCGGCCAGTGCATCATGCTTATCCGAAGCCAGGAGCCAGGTGCTTCTCCTGGTCTCCCATGCAGGTGCAGGGCTCAAGGACGTGGGCCATCCTCCACTGCACTCCCAGGCCACAGCAGAGGGCTGGCCTGGAAGACGGGCAACCGGGACAGAATCCAGCGCCCCGACCGGGACTAGAACCCGGTGTGCTGGCACCGCAAGGTGGAGGATTAGCCTATTGAGCCGCAGCGCCGGCCTGTTATTCAGTTTTCTAATTTCCTCTTCTTGTTTTTTGTCTGACTGTAAAATTTCCAGAGATTTGTCTGCTCGGATATTCTTTTGTCTGCCTCACCAAGTCTGTTGTTCAGATTTTCCACTGCATTTTTTCCTTGATCTATTGAATTCTTCATTTGTAGTAATTCATTTGATTTCTCTTTAAGATCTCAATTTCATAGGAAAAGTTTTCACTTATATATACAGTTTTCTTTTGTTCATAAATTGTTTCTGATTGCTTCTGAGTCATCCAATGATTAGTTTTTTAATTCTGTTTCTGGCATTTCCCCAATCTCTTCATCTTCATCTTCTAATATTGTACTAATATTGAAATGTTTTATTGTTCCTTTGAGGGGCTCATAGTGTCTTCCTTCTTTTATTTCTTGAAATTTAGCCTTTATTTTTTGGCATTTGTAGAATTTTTTCTGTGTCTGCTGGCTTTTATCTTTGGTCTGTGTCTTTGTGTTTTAGTGAGACATCTATACTTTCAGTGAATTCGAAGAGGTGTGTCCTGGGTGTGGCTAGTGTGCTCTGTTTATTATTCCAGGATAGAGCGAGTATCCAGCATAAGACCCCAGTTGGGCATGTTAGTTCTTCTCTGGTTAACTGGATGGGGAGGAATGGTCACCTCTGTTGGTGCGACCAGCCCTTCTCACAGCTGTGGGATGCCTTGGTGTAGTCCCCAGTGTACTCAACTCTCATCTACATTGCTTTATGAACTGCACATTTGATCCATGGAGTCTTTCTGGTGAGCACAGTTCTCTCTGCTACGAGCTGCTGTAGGCAACTGAGGAACTTGGAGAGTATGGAGAAGTGCTCTGTGGTTACCCAGGACCTAGCCACACTCTGTCTCCTCTTATGAAGTCACTGTTTTCTCAGAATCAGCTTCCAGGGTCATGGATTGTCAGTGGGACCATTCCATCCTGCTAGTCAGTCCTGTCTATAAGAAAACTAAGGTGTTCCCAGAGCCGCTGTCTGAGTGTGGTCCTCCCAGCCAAATTCAGTGTCAGTTAGGAAGATGGATTTTTCTCCCTGGTTAGGTGTGGTGTCTGGTTCACCAGTGCACAGAGTACCCACCTGCTGCAGCCTTGCTCACTTCTTGATAGTGCTGGGCAGGTAGGTTCCATTTCCTCTCCTTAGGGACGGTTCTCTCTCCCTTCCCATTGCTGGGCAACTGGCCTAGTGTAGCTGGTGTGGAGGAGGAAGGAATTCCTCTGAACAGTTGTGGCCTTCCCTGACTGGGTAGGGGGTGAACCCTGTTATTGCTGGGCACCCGCAGGGAAGGTGGGGTGGCAGCTTCCTGCTTGTGTCCAAAAATTGCAGAAGCCCTTTCCCACTGGCTGTAGGTCTCCACTGTAGCAGGGGTGGGAGTGAGGGGTGGGAACTGGGGGAGAAATGCACTATTTTTTTTTCCTCTCCTCTGGGTTTCTGGTCCGTGTCGAGCTCTAAAAGCAGTTCACTAAGCTCTCCCTCCCACTGGATTGGCAGTGCTGTGGGCCGGTGGATTCCCCTGTCCCCTGGTCTGCTGGCGAGGGCATCTTCCTCCCTGGATCCAAGCTTTTGTTGTGTATTTGCATGGGTCGGGCTGTTTCTATTACTTTCACAGGGTCTCCTGCTGTGGTTCTCCCAGAGCTTTATTCTAGGAGTGTACTTTCTCCCCTTTTTAAAATAAATTAATTTTACCCCATGTAAATCATACTTTCCTGTCTTTTCTGCCATCTTGGAACCCTGTTAATATATTTGATTGGATTATGGTTAACTAACATTCTTTACTTATAGAATGGACTAAAAAGGAAAACTTAGCTAACATAAACTAGATCAGCATTATCTTATGATTGGGATAAGTGACATCAAGATTGAATTATGAAGACACTGGATTATCAGTGTCTTTCATAGAGTTAAAAGCTTCAAGAATACAAATATCTAAGAATTAAATTTTGCATAATAGGATGCAGGGTGTATTCATTCATTCAGTCCAAGTTGTGTGGTTTGCTCTGGGTAATGAAAGATGAAGGGACAGCGATGCCTGCTGTCCAGGATCGTGTGCCCTGCTAGAAGATAAGCATCCCAAGAGTAGCAATACAGTGAGATGATTGATGTGATGAAGTTGTAGATTCAGTGTCATGAGGGACAGGAGAAATCTTCAGTTGTGGGAAAATCTTTATGAGGAAATGGAACGTGAACATAAATGTGAGGGGACTTTTTTTTTTTTTTTGACAGGCAGAGTGGACAGAGAGAGAGAGAGAAAGACAGAGAGAAAGGTCTTCCTTTGCCGTTGGTTCACCTCCAATGGCCGCCACGGACAGCATGCTGCGGCTGGCGAACCGCGCTCATCCGATGGCAGGAGCCAGGTGCTAGGTGCTTTTCCTGGTCTCCCATGGGGCAGGGCCCAAGCACCTTGGGCCATCCTCCACTGCACTCCCAGGCTACAGCAGAGGGCTGGCCTGGAAGAGGGGCAACCGGGACAGAATCCAGTGCCCCGACCGGGACTAGAACCCCGTGTGCCGGCACTGCAAGGTGGAGGATTAGCCTGTTGAGCCACGGCGCCAGCCCGTGAGTGGATTTTTTTGGAGGAGGATATCTGGGAAAGGGAGGTTGAGGTAAAGACAAGAGCAAGTGCAAACTTACAGCAATCAAGTGAGCAGTATTAGGGTGACCAAATAAATTCTTACCAGCCAAGATACTTTGAGAGTAAACAGATGTACTTTTTTCTTTTTCTTTTTCTTTCTTTCTTTTTTTTTTTTTTTGACAGGCAGAGTAGACAGTGAAAGAGAGACAGAGAGAAAGGTCTTCCTTCTGTCGATTCACCCCTCCCCCCCAAATGGCCGCTATGGCTGGTGTGCTGTGCCGATCCAAACCCGGAAGCCAGGTACTTCCTCCTGGTCTCCCATGTGGGTGCAGGGCCCAAACACTTGGGCAATCCTCCACTGCCTTCCCGGGCCACAGCAGAGAGCTGGACTGGAAGAGGAGCAACTGGGACAGAATCAGGGGCTCCAACCGGGAGTAGAACCTTGGGGTGCCAGCGCCACAGTCGGAGGATTAGCCTAGTGAGCCGTGGCACCAGCCACAGATGTACTGTTAATATTTAGCCTAGACAACAGGTATACAGCAAGACATATGACATCCTAGAGATTGTGCAATCGACAAGAGATTCTGGTACTTTTCTATATTCAGATTCAGAGATTTAAAAATTAATATATACGTCTATGTTCAGGCTACACTTGATATAATACTGCATCTCCATCTTCAAGAGAATATTTTTATATGGAAGAATGAATTTGCATTAAAAACACGGATAACCAATTTAATGAGACATTAGTGGTAAAGGACTGTACTTTCTGTCTCTTAAAAAGGTTTATTGCCAATTGAACATACTTCAAGAGATATAAATTAGACTTTTATGAATATCATACTTTACTCTGTTTTAAAAATGTTACAGTTTAGAAAATATATTGTAAAAGCAATCTTATAATTTAGTCTCTTTAGATGAAATTATTTTAAACACAGCAGAACAACACATTTGCACTTTAGGTGATATTATGTGCTTTGGATACAGAGTAAGTAAGGAAGTTGTGTTTGAACCCCAAATCTCTCATTTAGTCCTGGGTAACCTTGGGACAATTATGTAATGGTTTTTACAGTTTGAGTTTCCTGAATTGCAAAGTGAACTGGTAGAACTAGATGCCTTCTAAAGGCAGCTCTGAAAATGATCAAGGCTTAATGCTAATTCTTAAAACTAAAGCTTATGGACATTAACCCAACATGTTATATCTACCTAAAAATGACCATGCTCCCTGTCAGCTTCTCTGGTTTCAGACCCAGGAACCACACAACAGCAATCTCATGCTGTCCCTAGGTGGTACTTTCCCTCATTTTTGTGGCCCAGGCCATGTATTCTGTCAACAAAGCGATTATCTTGAAGCACACAAATTTTATACCTAGTATTCAACAATCTTTAATAAGTATCTTTATACCTCTTATGTAATAATAAGATAGTTTTATAGTACTCACAGTTAAAATCAAACTGACGAAAATTTCCTTTTGTAGTAAATAGAGGATAGCCAAAAATTTTTACATGCAATAGTACCTGATTATATTGTTCGCAATCCTGTAATTCATAATCAAGACATTATTGGTCAAAGGAGGAAACTAATTTCAGTTGTCACTTACATCTGATTAACTGATCTGAGAGTCCTTTTATACCTTAAAACCAAGATTATAATTGTTCATACTGGTAGCAAAGGAAGACAACATATTCCTTCTTCTTGTTGAGGTATTCTGATAGAGCAGTGGTTTCCTGCTGAGTATTAACTTGGTATATGAGTTTCCTCTAAGAGTTCCTCTTCCCAGTATAAATAACATTCTTCATATTTTATAAGGCCAAATTATTTGATGGGTTTTTTGTTTTAATGATTTAAAATGTATTTTATGAAGCCTTTAGATATATTAAGTAAAATCTTTACGTTATATGTCTAATTATATTAGGGCAATTTATTTTTTAATATCCTACCAAAGGAAAATATTAGTGGGGCATATGATGTGGTGTAGTAGACTAAGCTGCTGTCCGCAATGCTATAATCCCAAATATGAGTGTTAGTTCAAATCCTGGCTACTCCACTTCCAATCCAGCTCCAAGCTAATGTGCCTAGGAAGCCAGGGTAAAACTGCTCAAATATTTGGGCCCCTGCCACCCATGTGGAAGACATGATTGGAGTTCTTGGATTCTGGTTTTGGCCTGGCCCAGTCTTGGCTGTTGTTGCCATTTGGGTAGTCAACCAGCAGATGGAAGGTATCTTTGTCTGTCCCTCCCTCTTTCTCTTTGTCATTCTGTTTTTCAATTAATAAAATAAATCTTTAAAAAATGGAAAATGTTGGAATTCCAAGATGGTGGATTTGGAAACGACATAATGCGCTAAGCTGAGGATGAACCACAACGTGAAAAAGTATAATATCTTGGACATGTGGATATGCGTGGATATGCAGCACGAACACAATCACAAGCATAACTGCAGCAGCTGAGAGCCAGAGCAGGAGGCAGCTTGGAGATGGAGGTGAGACCAGACTGCAGCAACTCATGGTGATATAGCCGGAGGGAAAGCATGGCGTGAGTTTGGACTGGAACCCTGGGGGCTAGTGGTTGCTGGTGGTTGCCCATGGACCCAGAGAAGTAGAAGGAGTTCATTTGTATTATCATAGCTGCCCCACACGGTGTCTGTTGCCCAGCTGAGAAAGGCAGGTGCTATTTTGGGTTTGGACAAGAGTTGCAGAAGACTTTGTGCACAAGCACAGCAACTGGCTGAGACAGGATGCCATCCTGTGCAGTACAAGCAGTAATGGCAGGGAGACAGCAATATTTGGGCAGTGGCTGTTGTATTCACAGGTGATCCAGAGATTCTGGCAGAGGGAACAGTCTGCAGTCCTCACTGACTTTGAGCCTGGGTAGGAGATGGCTGGACAACTATATAAGATGGTGAGCTATCTCAAGGAACATCTGCCTCTGTATTGCTGGACAGGATAGCAGGGCAGAGCCTTGTGTGCTGAGACCATGGAGACTCGGTGGCTAAATGAGAAGGTACAGGGGTATATCAGGTATATCTGAGAACTCACTGGATACAGTTCCACATGCTCAGAGCTCCTTGGTTACCTAAGCGGGTTATTGCAGCAGGAACTGTGCTAAAAGTGAAGAACGCACAGATCATTTGTGCAGTTCATACAGTGGTGTAAAATACATTGGGCACTAACACTCAGGGATTGAGATCTATGACACCGAACTTGGGTGTTACCCCTGCCTGGACACTTGTCCCACCCCTGAGCACTGACCTGAGCTCCCTGGTCACACCCACCATGTACCTCTTGGTATTCACTGAAAGTGCAAACATTCCATTAAGCCACAGAGGCAGAGCTCAAAGATCAATGCTATCAAAGGAAAAAAAAAATAAACTCCACAAATGCCTAAAAGAAAACACAGAAATTAAAGAAACAAGAATAAGGAAGACACCATGATCCCCACAAAGGAACAAAATAGCATGTCAGTACTATAATATGAAGATGAAGAGATTGAGGAAATTTGGGTAATGGAATTCAAAAAATTATTCATAGGATTACTCAAAAGCAATCAGAAGCAAATCTGTGAACTAAAGAAAACCATGCATGACATGAATGAAATTTTTACCCATGAAATTGAGATTTTAAAGAGAAATCAAAATGAAATACTAGAAATGAAGGATTCAATAGATTAAATAAAAATTGTGGTAAAAAACCTTAACAACAGACTTGATGAGGCAGAAGAAAGGATGCCTGAGTTAGAAAACAAATCTTTCAGTCAGATGAAAAAAAAAAAAAACCCAAAATAAGAAGAAATTAGAAAACCTAAAAGCAGTGGTGGAGATGTATTGGATACAATCAAATGACCCAACATATGGGTCTTAGGAGTTCCTAAAGGTATGGAGAGAATAGACTAGAAGGCCTATTTAATGAAATGATTACAGAAAACTTCCACAGTTTGGAGAAAGAAAGAAAGAAAGAAAGAAAGGGATGCCTAAGTAGAGGAAACACATAGAATTCCTAATAGACAGTGATCAGAAAAGATCTTCACCACGACACATTGTAGTCAAACTTTCCACAGTAAAACATAAAGAAAAGATTCTAAAATTCTGCATGAGAGAAATGCCAGATTACTTTCAGAGGATCTCCAATTAGACTCACAGTGGACTTCTCATCAGAAAGCCTATAGGCTAGGAAAGAATGGAGAGATATATTCCAAGTCTTAAGAGAAAAAACTATCAACCCAGATAACTACCCTGAAATGCTCTCATTGTCAGCCTAGATTACTATACCCTGAAATTCTCTCAGTAATGAATGAGGGTGAAATAAAGACCTTCCATGATAAACAAAAATTGAAAAAATTTTTCACTACTCCAGGCTCCATGATATGGTACACAAGAAATACAGTAAGATAGCCATAATTATGCAAGAATGTGAAGGCAGAAAATTGTCCAATAAAAGTACAAAAGAAATCCAAATAAAAATAGGGATATTTCTGGAAAAACGACAGGGTCAAGTTGTTGCTTATCAATAGTCACATTGAATGTAAAGGACCTCAACCCTCCAGTTAAAAGATAACAGACTGGCTGAATGGATTAAAAAACAAGACCCATGTATTTGCTGCATGTAAGAAACACATCTCACCTGTGAAGATACATGCAGGCTGAAAGTAAAAGGCTGCCAAAAGATATTCTATGTGAATGGAAAGCAGAATGGTCAGGTGTCATACGAATATCAGACAAAAAAGGCTTTAACATAAAAACTCTCAAAAGAGACAAAGAAGGTCACTACATAATGATTGAGACATCAATTCAACAGGAAAATATGACTATAATAAATGTATATACATACAATTACAGGGTGCATGGCTATTTAAAAGAAAGATTAATGGATCTAAAGAGACGTAGACTACAGTACAAGAGTAACAGATGATGTCAACATCCTATGTTTATCAATGGACTGATCACTTGATAGAAAATCAACAAACAATGGAGGTAATCACACTATAGACCAAATGGACCTAACTGATACATACAGAACATTTCACTGCACAGTTGCAGAATACACATTTTTCTCATGAGGCCATGGAACTTTCTCTAGGATAGACCATATACTAGGCCAGAAAGCAAGTATCAGCAAATTCAAAAAAATTGAAATCATACCATCATCTTCTCTGATCTTAAAGTAATGAAGCTGGAAATCAACACCTCAAGAATCTCTAGATCATGTGCAAACACATGGAGACTGAGCAACATGTTCCTAAAAGAACAGTGAGTCATAGAAGAAATCAAAAAGAAATAAAAATATTCTGGAAATGAATGAAGATACCAATACATCATATCAAAACTTATGAGATATAGTAAAAGCAGTGTTAAGAGGAAAGTTTATAGCATTTGGTGCCTATGTGAATAAATTGGAAAAGTACCAGATAAATGAGTTATCAGTGCAACTCAAGGACCTAGAAAAAAAAAAACACAACAAACCAAACCCAAAATTAGTAGGAGGAAAGAAATAATTAAAATTAGAGAATAAGCAAAATTAAAATGGAAAAACAGTACAAAAGATAGGTGAAACGAATACTGATGTTTTGAAAAATAAACAAAATGGATAAACCATTGGCCCAACTAACAAAAAAAGACCAGAATTAATCAAATCAGACATGTAAAAGGAAATATAACAACAGATATTACAAAAATAAAAAGAATCATCAGGAATTACTACAAAGAACTGTATGCCAACAAACTGGGAAACCTAGAAGAACTGGTTAGATTCTGGGGCACAGATAGTCTATCAAAATTGAGTCAAGAAAACATAGAAAACCTAAACAGATCAATAACCAAGACAGAGATAGAATCAGTAATAAACACTCTTTCAACAAATAAAAACCCAGGACCAGAGAGCTTTACTGCTGAATTTGACCAGACATTTAAAGAACTAATTCCAATTCTTCTCAAGGCATTCACAACAATTGAAAGGTAGGGAATCCTCCCAAACTCCTTCTGTGAAACCTGCATCACCTTAATTCCTAAGCCAGAAAAAAATACAACAGAGAAAGAGTACTATAGACCAATATTCCTGATGAACATAGATGCAAAAACCCTAAAAAATATTAGCTAATCAAATCTAACAACACATCAGAAATATCATTCACCCAGACCAAGTGGGATTTATCCTTGTATTGAGGGATTGTTCAATATTTGCAAATAAATCAGTGTGATACATCACATTAACAAACTGAAGAACAAAAAAGATATGATTATCTCAATAGTTGCAGAGGAAGCCTTTGATAAAATACAGCATCTTTTCATGATGAAAACATTAAGCAAATTGAGCACAGAAACATTGTTGGTGGGAATGTAAAGTGGTGCAGCCACTGTGGAAGACAGTATGGAGATACTTTAGAAATCTGAATATAGACCTACCATAAGATCCAGTCATCTTACACTTGGGAATTTACCCAAACCAAAAGAAATCAGCAACTGAAAGTGGTATATGTAACCCATGTACATTTTAGCACAATTCACGATAGCTTTGATACGGAATCAACCCAGGTGTCTATCAGTTGTTGACTGGATAAAAAATTATGGTATATATCCACTATGGAGTACCACTCAACTGTAAAAAAAAAATAAAATCCTGTCTTTTACAACACGATGGATACAACTGGAAATCATTATACTTAGTGAAATAAGCCAGTTCCAGAAATAGATAAATGTTTTCCCTGATACGAGGTAACTAATAGAGTCCCTGAAATGTAATGGAGTGAAATAGACATTTTATATTCAATGATTGTTTATAGTCCTTGTCTCTTCCATTGAGTAACAGTGTTTTTGTTTTGTTTTGCTGTTGTTTTCTTCATATTATTTGTTGAACTCTTTTACTAAGTATAAGGTTAGCTATATGACCACTAAATAAACTGAAAATAGATCATTGCAAAAAATGAGAGTGGCATGTGAGAGGGAGGAGGGAAGGAATGGAGCATGGATGGGAGGGAGGGTACTGAGGGAAGTGTCACTATGTTCCCAAATCTATCTACAAGAAACGCATGAAATTATATAACTTAAATAAAGTTTAAAAATGTGGAAATCAAAGAAAGTTAATGTGAAAATACTTTCATCTTTTTTGCTTCTTAGCAAAGTTTCTTTACCAAGTTTTGATTAAATTCCAATTTAAAGTTAAAAATGTAAAATATTGATGGTAGATATTAGCACTATCTTGGTAACTGATCTGATGCAAGCAAATCTTATTTCTTTTTAGGAATCATTTAAAATTTATAGCTAATGTGTGTGAAGAAATCAGGTTTTGCTGATAGTGCTGTTGTGGATTCAGTACAATTTTATAGCAAACAGCTGGATCCTGTGCTGCCTTGTGTATTACAGTAGCATTGTTATTTAAATTATGACTGGAATGTCTGGGTCACTGGTAAAGCAAGGCATATTGGAAAAGAGAGATCTGGGTTGTCAGACCTCAGGTTCTGTTTGTAGGCATGATAGTAAGAAAGAAGGATTATTTTGTAAGTTAAGGAAATTGAATTCATAAGTCCTTATTTAGATAAAATATGACAATTTTACTATTGTAGAATTTTAATATAAGAGCAGAAAAATGAAAATCTCTAGGGTAAAGGAAGGTAATTTATAAGATGCAAACTGTTGCAGAATATTTTTATGTTAATGAAAATGACCCTATAGAGCAGGGAACAATTAAGTTGGAGAAAGAGCAAAGTCTTTGTGTGAGGAAGAATGAACTGACTCTGGGAGAATGCTGTTCATCTCTGTCCATGTGAGGAAGGCAGAGAATTTGGGATTTGATGTGTAGGTCAGTGTAGTAATGAGAGCATGTGGAAAGTTCAGTTTTTGATTGTTCCTGTTTTCTTAGTGAAATATGAATCAAGGTCATCAGATGAGAGTGAGAAGAGAGAGGAGTTTTAGACTTGAATGAGATATATAGACTGGAAGACTAATGGAATGTAAATGTAGTACCTCATGAATTTTAATTTTTACTAAACTCTCCCAATTCTAATATTACAGTGGCCATGACAACTGAAGAAGTATTATTCTAGCACAATGTGAATATGAAAGACAGAGTATTTTTTTGACAAGTTCAGAAATTCTTTTTCTAGTGTTTTCTAGAAAACTCTAACCAGATCAGAAAGAAGTCTAAGTAATGCACTAAAATAGTGTCTTTGGATGTTTGGAATTTTATATCATGTTTTTCAGAGCTAGAATCAAATGCATGATACCAGCCTATAGAAGGTCCACATCAGGAAGCCAGTTAGCCTATTTATATTAGAGTGAGTGAACACACTGATTAATGTTTCTATCTTGTTTTCAGAAAGTCGGTATCTATAGGTCATTTTGCCAACCACTGGTGACACATTAATTGAATTAAAGTGAGTCTTACGTAGATAATGGGCTTGTCTTTGGCTAAATGGAATGGGAGAGTTATCAGACTTAAGGAGGACTGCTCCATGAAAAAACTGTAGTCAAAATGCATATGCCAATTACTATATATTAGTGTTCTAATTGACTTTGTCATTGGCTGTTTCTGTATCATAAAGCCCTATTATGACTTTTCTGTTGACAGACTTATTTACTAAAATTCAAGATATTTATTGTTATGGTTTTTCAAATTATATAATGCTTTCCTCATCTTTCTTCTCCTAAGCCCGTTAATTGTTCTCTTTGAATATTCTGTGTACTTACTGCTTCTGACAAATGAATTGATAGTGCTGAAGTATTAGCTTAATCGATTAGCAGGTGTAACTGTTACTCTGAAAATATGTTGAGTGTGTCAACACAGACACACACATACACTCACACACATGCACACTCATGCTGACACTATCTACTTGTACAAATTCTTCACTATATAATGAAGCAGTCATTTACTACTTACCTGTGATGTGTGTGCCAGGGTGTTGGCACAGTTCTTTAGGATCTTGAGTAATGAAATCAGAGAGTAGATTTTAGATATCATAACCAGGATTAAATTGGTTAAGTAAAACAATCTTAATACTTTATAATTCTCAGTTGCCTCTGACTGAGAGAAAAGGAATCTTATGCAGCATCCTCTCACGTGGTAGATAAACATACTCAGAACCAAAGTCATTGAGGTACTGCTCTGCAATGCTAATGACTGCTAAATGTCAGAGATGCTGTTCCCAGAGTCTTTTCCACCTGCCATTTAACTGTTTTATTGTCGTGAGACAAGGCTCCCTTTTTCTTAAACTAGAGCATTCCACCATCAACTTCTAATTAAAATACAACTAGCTACAAGCAAACACAAAAAACTTGCTTCCTTTTACTACTCCAGTTTTAAAGTTTGTGTGTTCCATATAATTCCAGATAACTCTAAATAGTTATAAGAAAGGTGTGAAACCCATTTCTTTTTCTCAGCACATTCCTGCTATTTTTTGAAAAGATACATGAATTTATGTAGTCATTTGCCTTGTAGTTTAACTTGCTCCATTTCCTTTCTCCATCTTAATATATTAAGCTGTCATATTCATTACTTGTCTTATTTCCTTTGTTCCTAGATTGTAGATCCTTTCTCAACACCCCCTTCTTCCCTAAGATTTTTTTTTTTGGGGAGGGCCTGTTTTTTGCTGAGACAGTTTTTATTAAACTTCCTGGTTTAGTTGCTATCATTGCATTGCCACACCTTTGCTTCAAACATGTTTGCTGCCCTTAACATTGGAGTAGGCACATGGGTGTTAGAGGAAGGCATTTTTATGAGGGGCTCTTACAGTGTATACACCATCAATTGTTTCCTACTGCTCCTCCAACTTTATTATATTACATGTGACTCCTTAATAAAGTTTTATGAACACTTGCTGTATACAGTCTCAAGCCACAGACATATTTTCATTAAATAGGAAGTCACCAGAGTTTATTTAAATGGTGACCATTTCCCTTCCCCAGTGATTTCATAATTTACTTTGGCAAAGATTTTTCACATGGCCAGACTTCCTGAATCTACAGGTAAGTCCATTTGTGAACTTAAAATTCAGTTTTAGCAAAGAACCCTGCCAAGTCAATTTTCAAAACTCTACTATAGATTTTTGATCACCCTCCTTTTCAACTGATTCCCAGGTGATGTCAGATAACTTACACCTGACTTCAGTAGGAATCCTGTTAGATGGGTTTAGCTATCTTCACTCTGTTCTTTGGTTTTAAATTCTCATTTGCCTCTGCTATACTCAGAGTTTAACCAAATCTCGGTCTCTCACTGAAAAATATGTGTCCATGGTCCCCCTTTACCTATCACCATGGTCCTGAATGAAAAGTCGGCTTAACTATGGTGTAACAAGAACCTCTGACTGATATTTTTCTTTAACAGTTTGAGAGTATATTTTAGGCGTAATTTTGGGGGAGGGGAGAGAACCCTGAAACTAAAATGAATGATCAACAGAGGAAGAAAATACAGCATCTCAAAAAATGGTAAATTGAAAACAGTCAATTTATTAGAAAAATAGCAGGTCTATATAAATAACCAATAACCACTTTGGTGCAAAGTGAAGTGTATTTGTATCTGTAAAGCTACGTGCATATTTACAGTTGTTAATCATTTCTTAGAAAAATTAGAATGGAAGAAACATGAGTAAGGAGAGAGGAGAAAGCAGGAAGAAAGATGGAACACAGATTTCTTTTTAGGAGTTGGTCACTTTTCATTTAGCTGTCTTGTGGTAGTAGGTGGCAAAATGCTTTTTTTTTCTTAATCCATTTCATTCTTACATATGCTCTGTCCCTTCAAAGTTCACTATTAATAATCTCTAATGTTACTAGGGGTTTGGAGATAGGGCCCTTTGTGTGCCTCAAAGCTTGTAGCCATAGCAATGAGTTTTTATAAAGCTTCAGACTTTTCCAAAGAAAACAAAGCCCAGATCTGTGTCTATTTCTATGCAATACTACATTATCTTAATTTTTAAAAAATATTTTATTTGAAAAGCTGAGAGGCAGAGAAAAACAAATAAACAGAGACAGAAATAGGGACAGACAGTGAGAGATTCCATATATTGGTTCACCCCAAATGCCTGGGAGACCAGAATTCAGTACAGGTCTCCCATGTGGGTGAGAGGGACCCAAGTATCTGAGTCAAAATCTACTGCCTTTCAGGGTGTGCATTAGTGGAAGCTGAAATTGGAGAAGAGATGGGAGTTGAATCCAGGCACTCTCGTATGGGATGTGGGTGTCACAAGTGTCTTAACTGTTGTGCCCCGAATCCCGGCTCCACCATGTTTTAGATACTATAACTTTGTAGTACATTTTAATATCAGATATTGTAATGCTTCTTGCTTTGTTTTTCTTGTTCAAAATTGCTTTGATTAATAGAGAGGTTTCTTAGTGTATGTGTGTGTGTATGGTTGCATATGAATTTTAGGATTTTTTTCTTGTTCTATGAAAATGTCCTTGTTATTCTGATAAGGATTGTACAGAAACTATATATTTCTTTGGACAGCATAGACATTTTAGCACTGTTAATTCTTCCATGCCTGTGTGATGTCTGTATTTCCTTGTGTTTTTCAGTTTTTTAAATCAGTATCTTATAGTTTTGATTGTAATAATCTTTGTCTTGTAAAATTTATACCTGGTATTTATTCTAGAGTTAGAGACAGAGACAGAGATAGAGAAAGCTCACATCTGCTGGTCTATGCCTCAAACAGCTGCTGGGGCTGATCTGGCACCTTATTTTGCTTGTTGAGTGAGGTCGTTGCACCCTGAAAGTTCTTGATGCTTGTTGGCATATAGTGTCATCTGCACATTGAAGGATTAGGATTTTTTCAGTCTTTATAGTCTGACTGATTGTGCATGTCCTTCTAGAAACTGAAAGCAGTCTTATTTTCCCTTGGCCTATGGACACTTCTGCTATTTCATCACTAGATGGTGCCCTAAGTCAGTGTTTGCCCTGAGTTAACTGCTGATATGTTGCCACTCTTCAGCAGTAGAGGATGCCCATATCTCAGGTTTCTCCTAGATTTGCAGTTGGTACGTTGTTTAGAATGCTTTGGAGAAGTGTCTGAAGAGAGGTAGTCTGTCCCTACAAGCTGCTTCTTTGGACCATTATAGGTGCAGATGCCTTATATACAATCATTGATATGAATTTCTGGTTCCATGAAATTCTGCCTGGGTTTTACTGTGAAGGTACCAGGCCCAGGTTCCTATAGAATGCATTTATGCCCACCTCTCTTACTCTACCAAGTGGACCATCACTCTCTTTATATTGTACTACACAGGGCTGGGTACTTAGTGACCACCAGTACTGTAGTGCTGGAACATACCAGGAGTCCACAGTTTGCAGAGACGAGTGCAGCACAGGGGTAGGACCAAGGTTCACTCTTCTATGGACTCCCTGCTACTGAGATGGACTCAGGCTCCGAGACTACTGCAGTCAGCCACAGGTGTTATTCACAGGGATGGAAGTCTGATCAATAGGGCCATGGATTTCCACTTCACACTGTGGCAGATCCTGAGGCTCTGTCTTTAGGCATTGCTCTGGGCTCAGTGAGGCTCTGCACAGTGTTGGTTTTTACCAGCCCAGCACTGAGTTCTAAGACGCAATCCTTTGCTCACTTTTGTGCCCTGTTTCTAGAGGCTGGTGCTTTGCTCCTTGCTGTCTGCTGTAAGTTGGGGAAATGATGGTAAAGCAATTCCTTGGCCATGCAGGCTGACATTAAGTTGAGTTTCGCCTGGATCTCACAGCCGCAGGAGCCTATGCAGTCTCTGGTGCTTGTACCAGGCCCACACAAAGCTAGTGGTGATGCAGGCTCAAGCATGAGTCCATTCCACTGGGGCACAGGTTTCTGTCTGATAGCAGGACAGGCCTACAGGCTCTGCCTACAAGTTTTGGCCTGGGGATAGGGCCCGTTTGGGCTCTGTCTGGTGCTGGGTGTCACTGAGATGGAACCACCAGACAGCTCCAGTGTAAAATTCTGTACTCTCTCATCCTAGCCACTAGAGCCCAGAGTCTTGCTCTGCTGTCTGCCCAAGGTTGAGGAAAATGTGGTGGAGGAAATCCTTAGCCTCAATAAGGAGGATGAAAGGACTCAGACTGTGGTTACTGGGTTTCTGGCCTAGAAATAGGTTCTATAGGGCCCCATCTGGTCTGAGTTTTACTGTGATGGGCCTGGTAGTGGGATTTAAGTCTAAAGTTGGATCTTAATTCCTCACGCCGGCCCAGGTAGCAGATACAGAATCTTTCTCAAAGCTTGCAGCTGGGGAGGAGTGACACACAGGAAGCTCCTTGTCTTCTTCAGTTAGTCTTTCTTATCTGATGCTGGAAGTAGGCTCTTCAGTCTCTCATCTGGTTTCCTTAGCTGTTGTGAAGGCAGCTTTGTGTGTGCATAGCTGTTCAAACTGGTGTCCGTGGGGAGATGATCACTGCAGGATCTACTCAGTTACCATCGTGTTCCATCGTGCTCCACCTGTTCGTACTTGGAGTTTTGACTCCTTCCTGGGCTAATGATATATAACGTGAAACCATCCTGCAGCACTGGGCAGAGACAGTCACAAGGGATTGTTGCTGAGCTGAGGTAAATGGATGTTCTGTAGCTTAGGTGTACTAAATACATTTTGATTTATATTGTTTTCAGCTTATGCTGATATTAAGACTTAATCCACTTGTTAGCAAAATAGCATCTGGATTCCATATGCTCAGTATTGTGTTAGATTTTGCTAAAATTCTTCTACTTAAATAAAAATGAAATTATATGACATTTATTTATATCACAAAGGTGTTCCTCACTTTGTGAAAAGATTCCTTTGCATTTAGACAAAATAGACATTTTTCAGGATGCAGCTACAAAATGGGATCTTTCTCTCTCTGGCCTTAATTAATAATATTTGAGGGAGCAGATGTTTTGCCCAGCAGTTAATATGCTGGTTGATTCCCTTGCTTCCTCCATTGGAGTACCTGGGTTAGAATCCAATCTTTGGCTCCTGAGTCCAACTTCTTACTAAAGCAGACCCTGGGAGAGAGTGGTGGTGACTCAAGTAATTGAGGTCCTGCCACCCACGTGAGAGATCCGGATAGAGTTCTGGGCTCCTGGCTTTAGCATGACCCAGTTTTGGTGTTAAAGTTATTTGGGGAGGAGGCACACTCTTTCTTCATTTTCTCTCCTTCTCTCTTTTTATCCATGCTCCTAAGAGTAATAAATAAAAGTTAAAACATCACCCGAGGAGGGGCCTGCATCATGGCATAGCCAAATTAAGCTGCTGCATGACTTCTGGACCCAGCTTCCTGCTAATATGTTTGGAAGTCAGCAGATAATGACTTGAGCAGTTAAGCCTCTACCATGCATGTGAGCAACTAGTATGGAGTTCTCATCTCCTGGCTTTGGTCTGGCCTAGCCCTGGCCTTTGTGGCCATCTGGGGAGTAGACTAACAGATGGAATCTCTCTCTCTCTCTTAGTCTCTCTCTCTGTGACTCTGCTTTTCATATAAGTAAGTAAGTAAATAAATATTTTTAAAAAATCTCAAGCTTTTTTTTCCTGGCTGCTGACACAATGATAGGAAAAATAAAAAAGAAAAGCATTCCTTAAAACTATGAAGAATAATTAACCAGTCGGCTCACATTTCAAAGATGGATAATGAATGAGAAGTCTGCATGTGGAAATTCATGGCCCGGTGAACTGCGGATTGTGGATTGACATTTATAAAACGACATGGGAAGACATCCCACATTTTGTGCCACCCTTTTCTGTTACTCTACGATTTTCCGTATTTCTAGTCTGCCTGTCTCTCTGGCCCACTGCACTTTGTTTTCCATTGTCCTGGCAGCTGTGCTGTCTCCCACCTTTCCTTCTCTTCCTCATCCACTGTCTTTTCCTTTCACATTTTTTCTAGCCTAATGTCCTCCCCCCTTTCTTCATTGTCTTAATGCTTTATTCATTAGGTACAATATGTGATTTAAGTCCGTATCTAAACACATATTTAAAACATTTTGTATTTTCTGATCTTAATATCTTAGGTGACTTTGAGCTGTTTTAATTCTAGTCATTCATTCATCAAATATTTTTCAATGCTTCCTTTTTGACAGTAGCCAGGAACTAGGGTTACAAAGTTAGCACAGCCTAGTCTTGCCTTCAGAAGCTAATAACGGCAAATAAAATATGTATTACTGTGAAAATCTTAATGCAGCAAAGTTAATTTTTATGTCTGTGATTTTTCAAGTTGTTTTCTGTAAGTGGCCTCCATGAATGAAGATCTCAAATTCATTTTTAAATATTGCTAAAATATGACTGTTATTTTTAAAACTTAGTTAACATTTAATGCAAAAAATTTTTTAAAGAGGGAGAGATCATGGCACTTAAAATTTTTTAAAGGAAATTAATGAAAGTTTTATCTACCTCATATTCCGTTTTCTCATCCTAGTAAAGTCTTTTCAGATTATACTATCAAGAATTTGTTAATGAAATCCAGTAAAAGCCTTCTGGGTAAAATACAACACAGTCTCCAAATTGTACTTTGGATTATTATCATTATTTACAATAGAATTTTGCAGAGTGTTGGGTACAGGAATGTTTCCTTAGAGATGTATGATACATGGCATAGCTTATGTACATCTACCTGTGCAAAGTGTATGTCCATATCCCATGTGTAGCAAAGCATGCCTTACTCTGTGTGGGAAGAGTGGCTGGGTAATAGTATTAGATACTCTACAGAAGTCTTCTTGGTAGACATTATGATCTTTGGATTAGTATAGTCTATAAAATTTTATAGTAGACTTTTGACCCAAGACATAGTAGTAACTTCTAAAAAATTACCTTTATTAATCTTCTTTAGTTGGTATATCAGGTGGCTGATAATCCATCACATCCCATTTTGAACTCTGCCCCCTCTCCCCCCCGAACTCTTTGATATGCATTAAGACTGCTTATGTTTAGTTTTCAAGTTTAGTTTCTGGATTTTTATAGAGAAAATAAGTAAACTTAGAAGCAAATATTTCTAAACATAATAGGCAAATGGAGATCTAAAAATTATGTGAAGGCATCTAATCCTCTGGTAATATTAACAATTGTCATTAAAATCGTTAAAAATTGAAACCACTTATAAATTTGGAATTTAGCAATCTGTTGATTTAATTTTCACCTCTGTAACTTATAAAAGGCAAACTAGATTTTTCTACATATTTAGTTTTGTGAAATATCCTTTATCTTAAGATTTATTTATTTATTTGAAAGGCAGAGTTTAAAGAGAAGGAGAGAGGGAGAGAGGAAGAGAGGGAGAGGGGAAGAGAGAGAGGGAGAGGGGGAGAGAGAGAGAGAGAGAGAGAGAGAGAAAGTCTTCCATCTGCTGGTTCATTTCCCAGATGGCCGCAATGGCTGGAGCCGCACCAATCTAAAGGTAGGAGCCAGGAGCTTCTTCCAGGATCCCAAGTGGGTTCAGGGGCCCAAGGACTTGGGCCATCTTCCACTGCTTTCCCCGGCCACAGGAGAGAGGTGGATCAGAAGTGGAACAGCAGGGACTCAAACTGGCACCCATAGGGGATGCCGACACTGCAGGTGGTGGCTCCATCAGCTACACCACAGCACTGGCCTTGTGACACATCCTTATATGACATGTGTCATCCTAGAGCAGGTTTTTCATTGTTTAATTATGAATCAGATTTTAATTAAAGAAATGTTATATTTATCTAGAACTCAGTGAAGTATGGTATCACGAAATTAGACTGAAATAAGGTTTTTAAATGAAAAGGATAATACAGGCATCTGGTGTGATTTTTGCTTTTAGAAAACTAACTCTCTGAATGAAAATGTTTCAGGGTTCTAGTAATAGTAATGAGGAGAAATAATGAGGACTGAAAGTCATCTATCGTGTTATAAATGGTGAATCCAAACCAGAGATTCTCATTAAAAATAAGAAGCCATAAATTTTAAAAAATGCTATAGAGTGCAGAGAAGGTCAGTCATTTAATGGAACATATGTATAATTAAAAAGCAAAATAAAGGGAGGGTAAAATATGACTTCATGCTTAGACAGATGCAGACAGTAGTTACTAAATTATATTGCCACATTGACTAATTCCTTCACCTTGTTTAAATATATCTGTCTTGATCTGCTTTCTTGCTAATGCAAATAGTTTTTTGAGGGGGCTTCAGAACTTTAAACCTAGAGTGCATGCAAAGGTGGCTAGTGTACAGAGGAAAATTAAGGAAATGACTCTTATTTCAGACCCTCAAGAAAGCAAACATAGTTTCATGAACTACTCAGCTGATAGGGATGTAGTTTCATCAGTTTAGGGCACAGGTGAAGGGCTGTTCACATGAGTGACCCAAAACAGTACCACAGGCTGTGGAGACAGAGATTGTAAATGCCGGAGTGCTTTCAGAACGAAGTAACAGTCTTGATTGAAACATGAAATTCGTCCGCAAAATGAACTTGAAAAATCTTAACAGAAGGCTGTTGTCTGTTCTGAAAGTTCTGATAGGAATTTCCCCTGTGGCAGCCTCAGATCCCAACCAGGCAAGCAGGTTGTTAGAAAAATGTTATTTGTGTTGAAAGTCAGGTCCATTCTTATAGATCCAGTGGAGAAGAGAGGCCAGCATACAAGAAGAAGGATCAGATTAAAGAAGAAAAATAATGGAGTCCATCAATGACAACAAAAGAGATGACATCTGAGCTATAGAGATGCAGCTTGGCTGCAGTTAGGCAGAACAGCCTCCTCTCCTTCGGTTCATTAGCCAACCAGAGGCTGACTGTGCATTGTTGGCAATTCAGAGATGTTTGTCAGAAGTAACAGAGAGTGACTGGTGGGAAATTTCAGTTGATAGAATGGAGAGATGGGAATAGAGAAGGGTGAAGAAATCAGAATTGTAAGGAAATTACAAGCAGAATTATAGAGGAGAGTAGAGTTACTTGATCCCAAATAATGGAGACTCAGATGAAGGTGATTGAGTGCTTTATCTTCACTTTGCAAGAAAAAGTCAGTATTGCAGGGCAGAGACTGCTTAGCTTAGAAAAGCCTGTTTACAGGGGTAGCCCTCTGTTGGTACTTGGCAGGTAAACAGTTCCTTACACTGATACAAAAAAAAAAAATCCAAAGCTGCCCCTGACTGATAAGGGCGGCTCACTGTTTCTAAACTGTGCAAAGAATGTGTTTATGTTTAACACCTACCTTCCTTCTGGGAGTCTAGAAGTTGGGCACAAGCTAGGCAGTGGGTGTCTACACACCAGCTACAACAGAAGCCATGCAGGGTGTCTGCCATGCACTTCCCAGAGATATAAGCCTTCCCATGTGTTACAGCTTGTTCTGGAGGAGGTAAGCACACCCTGTGCAGTGCCACTGGGAGAGACCCCTTGGATGTTAGTACTTGTTTTCTTCCAAACTTTTCCTCATGGCCTTTTCTCCTTTGCTGATTTTGCTTTGGGGGCTTCTGTTGTAGCAAATCTCAAATGTGTGTCCAACTATATGCTGAGTCCAGGAAGGTCTTCTAACAAGTTATAGAACCCACATGTCTTAGTTTGTTCTCAGTTCCAGAGGCTGAGTGGTCCAAGATCAAAGAGTTGGCAGATTTTGGCATCCCTGGAGGGCCTGCTTTTTGGGATGTCCTCATCAGGTGAAATGGAAAGGGCGAGGGAGCTTTTTCAGGCTGCCAAGGGCATTAGTTCCGTTCTTGAGGGTTCTGCTTTTGTGATCTAACTGACCCTTTATAGGCCAACCTCCTGATGCTGTCCCTGTGGGAGTTAATTTCAATGTATGAATCCTGAGTACATCAATAATCAGGCCATAAAATTGAGGATGACTTGAGAACCCTGGAATACTCACTTTACAGAACCTAGTTCCTCTAATGTCCTGAGCTAGTCCTGGCCGGCCAGACAGGCCATCAGAGAGCCCAGGTTTACGGCCTGAGCCTGGAATCTGAACAGCCTCTGAATCCAGAGGACATGTGTGCCCACGCCCAGAGAGTTGGAGTTGTCCCACTATGCTTTCTAATTACGTTCTACTTACATAATGTAGGTACTAAAATCACGTGCTCTGAACTGCCAGGGTTTGGACTCCAGCTTTACCACTATGTAGCAGTAGGACTTTGAGTAACTGAGCTAACTGCTGTGTGTCACCTGTAAAATAACGATAATAATAAAATTTACCTCATAAGATTTTTCCCAAGACTAAATGAGATAAAACATTAACAAATTGAGCAAGCACATGTTTAATTATCGTAATTGTTGTTGTAAACAGGAAACCAAATCATTTTGTCTCCCAGAACTCAGTCAGTATGAAGATCTCCCAGGACCCTACATAAAAACTTGAACAGGTCAATAATATCTTCAGCCACTTATAAGTAATGAAATTTCTATACTTACTTAAGTCCTAAAGTGTAATCTTTGTTTTCTACTCAGAATGTTCACTCCTGTGAAACAGTAAAAGTTTTAAATTTCATTTACAAGAAAGTATTTTATTATACTTGCTTTGAATTCAATCTAACTTGCTATTCAAATTTTAAACTTAGGTTTATTTTTATAAACAATGATTTAATGGTAAAAAATTAATGATTAGAATGATAATTGCCTATCTTCAAATATTTTATACATTTCTAACCCTATACCATCAATCTGGTATTGGGGCATGATCAATGAGTATTTATAGGACTTAATACACTCACTGTTGGCACCACAGAAGAAATGTGTTTAGGGTCAGAAGTTACATATTGATGCTTTTTAGTTGTGATTATTTTATATTTTGCCCCCCCCCCTTTTTTTTAAAGATTTATTGATTTATTTCAAAGTCAAGAGTTACACTGAGAGAGGAGAGGCAGAGAGAGAGAGAGAGAGAGTGAGAGAGAGAGAGAGAGAGAGGTCTTTCATCTGCTGGTTAACTCCCCAGTTGGCCACAATGGCCAGACCTGTGCCAATCTGAAGCCAAAAGTCCAAATTTATTCCAGTGTTGACATAGTACGATGTATACGTGCATAGCCATGGAAATTCAAACAAACCAAATCAAACAAGTAAAACAATCCATGCAGTCTTGGGGAGTGAAAAAGTAGTTCTCAATGGTAAATAAGAATGTTACCTTTAGGGAGTTGACACTCCAGAACGGGAAATAGACTTATGAAAATGTGCTACCATGGGTGGCAAAAGTCAAGTATATAAAGCTCCTACTTTATGAAAGCATCAAAATATTAACCTAAACTTCAAGAACCTTAAGAAACAATTCTATTTAAATACAGGGCTCCACTAAGCAGAAATTGGCTCTAATTTAATCTTAGCAGCTCAGTAGCCAGTTACCAAGCTCTAAACCAAATCCTCTGCTTTATTTTATTCTTAAACATTGTTTTACATAAGCAGGAAGTCATAACAGTGAACAGATTACTCACACCTACAGTTGCTACGGAAATAAAGCAGTGAGTGAGAATCTAGGTCAGGTGTAATGAACTTGACAGACTCTGTAAAGCTTTGTAGGCAACTGTGAATTTCTGTTGAATTCTGAGTATGACAGATCAAAATTGTTTCTGTATTTCTTAGAGTCGAGAACATTTTCCATAGCATAGAGTTAAATTATTATAATTTTTCTTTTTTATTTCTGCTGCCTACTCCTGAAAGAACTTTTTCTTGTCTGTGCTTTTACACAGTAGGATTGTACAGTCTGTACTGAAAATACTAAAGTGGACACTATACCACATGATGAGTGATTATCCAGTGAATTCTGATCAGGACAGTGGAGGAGCATGGAGGTTCATGAACAGCTCCCTGCCCTCCTGGAGCTTGCTACCCATTTGGAATGACAAGGCATTAATGACTGGACACTTTATTAGTAATGCAAAAATTAAAGCAGTCAAGATGAGATCAGAACACCCAAGAAGCAGCAAGAAATCGGTATCTGTGGTTTGTTTGATGTATCCACTTGGCTAAGGCATGGCATTCAGATACCTGATCAGACATCATTCTTGATGTTTCTGTGGAAGTGCTGTTTTGATGAGATTGAAATTGAACTCAGTAGAGCTAGAGTAGGCAGATTGCCCTACATGCGAGTGGGCCTCAACCTGTCAGTTGAAGGCCTTCGGAGAAAAAGACCGACTTGCCTGGGAGAAGAGGAAATTCTGCCTGCAGACTGCCTTTGAAGTTGAACGGCCATCCCACCCTACACATTTTGAATTTGCCAGCCTCTGTAATCATATGCGCCAACTCCGTGAAGTGAATCTCTTTGCCTGATAGGTATAGCATATTAGTTCTGTTTCTCAGGAGAACACCAATTAACACAAAACCACTGGCAATTGAGGGCTGTGGTTTAAGCAAAGAAAATCTGCAGGAGGCCTGATGATGACATATCTTTTTCTTCTTTTTCCCGTGTTTAATCTTCTCCCTACATGTTGAGCTGCTAGAGGTCAAGGGGAGCAATATCAAAGGTCTGGTATGAAAAAAGACTTGGAAGGGGAGTGTCTTTTAATCCTCATGTTTAAAGGAGTTAGAAATCACTTTAATGTGCAAAAAAGATAGGATTTGTCATATGGATTTCTTTCTCCACAGGTTATTAGGAAGGCTTTTAGAGGCCACGGGCCATCTTATGTTGGCAAACTAGATGAAAAGTCTACATGTCACTCTTTAAGTGCTGCATATTCCATGTCTCCATGACCCTATTTCTACTTATAGACTAAGCAAGATAACCAAAGTTTAAGTGCTATGAAAACAGGCAAAACTAATCTATCCTGTCGTAAGTCAGATAGTGATTATTCTTATAATAATTAGAAAGGAGAATGAAGGGAGTTACCTAGGCAGGCTGGTGCAAATTGTGGTCCTGGGTCTGGGTGGGGTCATATAGATATATTTAGTATATAAAATAATTTTTGAGTGGTATGCATATGTGTGTTTTAAATGTATATCACATTTCAATAAAATGTTTTTAGAAGATCCTAAACTCAGTCTTTTTAAAATTTTAAAAATTGATAGGGTCTGAAAGTCCTGATGAGTCCCCAGGATAAATAACCAAAATAACTTGTTGCAGCATTTCCTTTGAATGGTTTCTGTCAGAAAAATAGGTTTCCATTAAAGGTAAACAGAAAGAGACGGTAAAGTATAGGCAAAGAAAGACAGATTTATTTTGAAGTCCATTAACAAATTTTTAGTAGCTCTGCCTGAATTATGTTTTAGATCTTTGGCACTACATTTATTTTACTTGTTAATGTTTATCTCAAGAATTCAGTGAGGCCAAATGATTGTATTTGTGCAAGTGCTTTTCAATGTTTGTTAAAACATGATGGAGAAGCCAAGTAATAGCTGTAACATTAGATCCTAAAAGGTATGAATAAAGCCTCTTAACAGTGCATTTGAAACTTCATGGATCCTGTCAGCAACTGGAATTGTTTGTTGTTTCCATAAAGCAATAGGACCATTCTCCTTTCTGCTCAGACACAGCCTCCCCGACCCCCATCTTCCTTGATGACTCACAAATACCATGCCAGATACCTACTTTGAATACTAAGGAGAGCAGAATGGATAGAATTTTCACTCACACAAGTGAGTGTTAGAAACAGTAAAACATGTGAATTTTTTAAGAACTCCTTTGGCTTTTTAAATAAAATAACAGAATTTCAAATTATGAGTTTTTACAAAGTCAGTATTTATTTGAAAGGCAGAGAGACAGTCCAAGGGAGAGAGCTCTCATCTGCTGGTTCAGTCCCTAGATGCCCACAAGGGCTTGGGCTGAGCCAAGATCAAAGCTAGGAGCTAGGAACTCAATCCAGGTCTCCCACATGGGTGACAGGAACCTGATTACTTGATCCATCACCTACAGCCTCACAGAGTCTGCATTAACAGGAAGCTTGAGTCAGAAGTCAGAGGCAGGTATCAAATCCAGGCACTCTGATATAGGGTGTGGGCATCTTAAATTATAGACCAAATGCCAGCTCTCAAATTATGAGTTATTAATTCGAAGCAGATAAATAGCACCCTTTTGTAAGGTGTGCAGGTCACTAGCAATGCTCCGTATTCCTCATGACTGCTACATTCCCTCTTCTCCTTTGATTATTTTATGTTGAGAACCATTCTTCTTACCTTACATAAATATAAAGAATTACTTTGAAACAAAAATACTGGACAGAGAAGACAGCTCATTAATATACCCTCAGTGTATCTAGTGGCAGAAATGCTATGCATTGCTAAGCAAAGGAAACTGCTGTCAGTACAAGCTTTTTTATATTGATGGAAACAGGTGTTCTCTTTTAGCTGTCAAGTAAGCTCCCTTCTGAGAATCTTAGATAAGTGTTCCAAATTACATCCAAGAGGAAACTTCCCCAAAGCATAATTACTTTTCATCAGGGTGCCACAAATAATGAAAGGAAAAGGACACTGGAAGTATATTGTATTCCACTTAATCACCATCATTTTAGAAAGCTGATGTAGAGTTCCTTACTTTAAGACAAATCTTCTGGCTTTGGTGGTAAATTAGGCATATTTTCTAAACACTGGATTATATTTTTCTAATTCATGTTTGGCTGAGAAAAGCTGACTAGCTGTGGAATATAAGAGATAAGATTTGCAGCTGCTATTTTCAAGCAGTGCATTTTTGTCTATTCTTCAATAGCTTCCTGTGTTTCTATTCGTATTGCATGAATATCCTTCTCTATCTTTCTTGGTAAGATAGATTTCATCAGGGTAGCTGTCTATGTAGGAGGCTGGCACATTCCTTACTTCACCTTGCCTCTGCATTCTCCATCTCCCTGTACCCTCATCCAGGAGCTAAACTTACAGATAGCAATGACACATTAGTGTAAGTGCGAATGGTAAAGCTTTATCCAATGGTAAACAGGTGGATAGAACAGTGCCTAAGAAAGTCTGGTCATCAGAATCTTATGGAACATTGCCCCTCATTTGAGAGATGTTGTAGGACAGAGAGATTTAATTTGAGGCACAATAGAAGATCTAGGAATGATGAGCTAGGTTTGGCTACAAGCTTAAACGTTAATTATATATGGAGAAGATGCTCAGACTCTGCATCCTTTGTTTAATTCTGTAAATATCCATTCTATAATAACATCACAAAGTCAACTCCTCTAGGATTGCATTTGATTAATAACAGTAACTATAAAGGACGGGCAGTATTTCTGAGAGGTATGTAGACTAATGGGAGGTGATGGGAGGAAGGGCCAAGCAAACAGATGCATCTTTACCCAGGGTCGAGTCCTGCGTTCAGGTTACCTTCTGTTTTCATAGTTGCTTTCTTATTCTTCTCCATCGGCAGCTCCTCCTCCCTTGCTGTTTATGCTTTCCAGCTCATATCATTGAGAGCCTCACACCTACATAGCCTCTCACTCTTTGCACCCTGTCTGATGACTGTTTCCCTTTTCTCTGTAGCTGCAAGAGTAGATAGAAGTGTTAATCCACAAAATAAAATTTGCTTTGATGATTAAGTTATTGCGGAGGGTAGCTGTAGGTTTCCAAATAAATTATTCATAGGGATCAGGGATTTGCAAACTTTTTCTGTAAAGTGGTAGACAGGATATTTCTTAGGCTTTGTGGGCCATATGGTTTGGTTTCAACTATTCAACTCTCCTGTTGTTTTATGAAGGTAGATTGTGGACAGTATGCAAACAGATGAGTATGGCATCACTCCAATAAAATTTTATATATAAAAAACAGAAGATGAGCCAAATCCTACATATGTGCCATCATTTCTAGTCCCTTGAAGATAGAAATGAATCAAATTATAATAAAATTTAGAAGAACATCAGTTGTTATATGGTCTAGTTGTCCCCTGGAAAACAAAGGCTAGCTAGTGAAATATATTTTTAAATGCTACATAATGTGTCCCCTATTAGAGGTTCACCAACACATTAGTATGCTAACAACCCTGACATTTTGGGTATGTCCTGTTAATAATAGGATGATCTATAATAATATAATAGTATTTGTTGTATGCCCAGAACTATTCTAAATACCTTTATATATATTATTTCATTTAGTCTCATAACCACATGAGGTATTCGGTATCATTAATTCCATTTTATAATCGATGGAACTGAGGCACTCAAAGTTCAGTAACCTGCATGAACTGAGAATTAGTGAAGCTGGGAACCAAGGTTATGCAGCATGCTGCCCTCCCATGTGTGCGAAATACTGTGAGAGCTGGGAAAGTGTTTTTTAAATACCATTCTCTTCATTGTGTGTGTTGGAAGCGTGAGGCCAAGAGACATAAAGGTGGCTTTGCCAAGGTTAAAAGTGTCTTTAATAAATGACATGCATCTACAAGTCAGTCAAAACTCTACCTGTTACTTGAAGAAATGTTAACATAATCCTTTATAAAGACGTATGATTCTTTTCAAAATGAACAATCACTTCTGATTTCCTTTTATAATTCAGATTTTAATAACGAATTTCATTTCAATGGGTAGACATGTAATTTGATTTTTAAAAGAAACAATTATTTTCACTCTCAAAATTCTGATAGATAATCTCTTGTCAAGGGTAAGATGATGAAAAATTTTTACCTATCACACTTATCTCTCTCCTGGGCTCTAAATCAATGATTTCTAAACCTCAGTGTACAAAGAATCACTTGGGAGTGCTTATTACAAAAATGTTGTAGACACTACCCCACCATCTTAGAACCTTGGCAAGAATGTTTCAAAAGAGATCTCCGGCTGGCGCCGTGGCTCAACAGGCTAATCCTCCGCCTTGCGGTGCCGGCACACCGGGTTCTAGTCCCGGTCGGGGCGCCGGATTCTGTCCCGGTTGCCCCTCTTCCAGGCCAGCCCTCTGCTGTGGCCCAGGAGTGCAGTGGAGGATGGCCCAAGTGCTTGGGCCCTGCACCCCATGGGAGACCAGGATAAAGCACGTAGCACCTGGCTCCTGCCATCGGATGAGCGCGGTGCGCCGGCTGCAGCGCGCCGACCGCAGCAGCCATTGGAGGGTGAACCAACGGCAAAGGAAGACCTTTCTCTCTGTCTCTCTCTCTCACTGTCCACTCTGCCTGTCCAAAAAAAAAAGAGATCTCCAAGAGATCCTAGTGTGTGGTAAGGGATGTGAACCACTGCTCTAAGGTCACACTTGTTATTGCCCACTAAATGTGTGCGTCTGCATTAACAGCAAACATTCAAAATGCTGCAAGGGATGAAACAATGCATATGCTTATGGTCTGTTGATCATAATTAATAAAAATGGTACCACATTCTAAGCCATAAATAGGACTTCATTACTGTACATGCTGTAACATCCCTTCGGTTTTGTGTAAATGAGACCTTTAGATTGACATGCATGGTTGCAGAACCAAACCAAAAGACACAGGGATTCTGATAGGTTGCTACAAATCTGTATTCATGGCTCAGATATAGACTGATCTCTACCTTTTATGTGGCTGTCTTAATGGGAGGAACTGAAGTGGAAGAAACAAGTATTTTGGAGGATTAGGTTTTGCCAACATCATCTACATACTTACAAATATATAATCATTTATAATAGAAGACTTTAGAAAAGAAATCATATATGAGTGTAGTAGAATTTAGGGTAGAAATAGACAATCTAGGAGAACAAACAGAAATTGCCAAGGGACTTGAGACAGCCTGATTACTACTATTGAATACTAAATTTGTCTTTAAGTTTTTTGGCAGTTAAGGCAAAAAAGGAAACGTGTTGAGTTATGCAGTTTTATATTCTGACTAAAAACAGCTTTCACATTTATCTGCAGAGAAAATTGTTATTTTTGAGCTAAATTCAACCAATAATTTAACACATATGTCCTTGAGATAACACAGTTGAAAATGTGTTCACCACAGTTTTGTAAAAGTCAGAGAAATACTGTTCACTCCATGTTTATTGAATGAACTGTTTGAAATATCCTGAGTCAGTAGGACCACTTCTGCATTCATTCATTCATTCATTCATTCAGTTATTGCTCCAATCTCCTATTTGCTTTTAACTCTATGCTGATATGCTGTTAAGTTCTGGGAATGTGGTGATATGTGAGATGCCATTCTTGTTCTCAAGGAACTTGCCACTCAAAGGGGCAAGATCTCAGAAAAATCAACAATTCAGGGTGAGAGAGGCCTTCTTTGTGTTCCTTTGACTTTATTGGACAATCACAGTGAGCCTGTGGAGGAATCAAGGAAGCCTAAGAGAGCCTGATCAGACAGAACAGCAGGGAAAGCTCATTCCAAGAAGAGTAGCAGGAAAAGAGCAGGCAAAGGCAGGTGCAAGGAACTTCAGGAAAATGATAAATATTTCCTCTACAGGATGAAGTTAATATGGGACTGTGGGGTTAAAGACATATGTAGGGAGGCCGGCACTGTGGCATAGTGGGTAAAGCCACCGCCTGCAGTGCCATTATCCCATATGGGCGCCAGTTCGAGATCCACTTCAATCCAGCTCTCTGCTATGGCCTGGGAAAGCACTAGAAGATGGCCCAAGTGCTTGGGCCCCTGCACCCAAATGGGAGATCTGAAAGATGCTCTTGGCTCCTGGCTTCAGATCAGCGCAGCTCCTGCTGTTGCAGCCAATTGGGAAGTGAACCAGCGGATGGAAGCTCGCTGGCTCTCTCTCTCTCTCTCTCTCTCTCTCTCTCTCTCTCTCTTTCTGCTTCTCCTCTCTCTGGGTAACTCTGACTTTCAAATAAATAAATAAATCTTTTAAAACAAAAGACAAGCAGGGTCAGTTTCCAAAGGTCAGAAATTGAGATTTCATATGAAAGCAAGGGGTAGTCATTTTAGTATTTTAGGCAGCGATGTCAGATGATTTGAGTTTTAGAAAGATCACTCTAGAGCCAGGAAAGGTCATTATGAAAACTCAGCCATTTGGTTTCCTGTAGCATAGAAGGGAGGCAGATCCTCAGGTTATTTAGGGAGATGGTGGAATTCACTTCTTAAGTGTTGAGGATCTGAAGGAAAGCAATGGTAAAGATCAGGAGACAAATTCTACAACTAATTGAGATTGACTGGGATGGTTTCGTTAGTGACCATGGGGAAAGGGAGAAGGAGGAACCAAGTAAAGCTTCTTGGGTAAGATGACTGAGTGGCTGTGGCATAACTTAATGTGTTCAGAAACGATGGAAGAGAATCAAATTTGTGAGTAGGAAGCAAAGGGGGGAATATGGTGATGATGATCTCATTCAATTGATAGTAATGAGACATTTAGTGAAGAATTCTGGGAGAGAGTAGAGGTCTGACTTGGAGGCAATGGTTTTAGAATTTACCAGCATACAGATGGTAGTTAAAGCAATGGATGTTGCTGTGATTCCTAGGAATATATAAAGAGAATAGAGGCTAGAGTTTGGATCTCTGAGAAACACTAAAAGATAGAAGACATGCAGAGGACACAGAGTTCATAAAGGAGACAGAAGCCTGATAAAAATGAACTAGGTGATTGGAAGTGATCAATATTATACATGCAGTCACCTAGTGATGTAATTTGGGACAGAGATGGAAGGAATGTGTATATTAAACTGTTTCTGTGAAATAGCAACTGTGCCAGGTGGGACTTAATTGTAATAACTAATGTGGAATAAATTTCCTCAGAAATCTTGAAAATAAGCTTGTGCATAGCACAAGGTGGAAATGACAATGTTTCGGGCAATGGAACACGAAGACAATTATAGTTTACAAAATATTGAGACCAATTTTTACCAATTAAGAACTTCACTGAGTAGAAGTAAAGTATACTCAGTGGAAGAGATGATGAATTAGCTGCAAGTAGGAGCCCTAAGTACTTGAATGCACTCTTATTGTGATTAGATCGCGTATTTGAGATTTACTGTCTTAAATATGATAGTTTTAGTCTGAGTATGATAGGTGCTTCATTCTCCGAGTCATTAGACTTCATGTTTGCTTTCTTCAAAACCTTTCTTAATTAGGAATAGCACAGATAGGTCAAGTTTAACTAACTCTGGCTCTCTTTCCCTGTGTCTGTGGATTCTTGGATCCTTGGCTAACTTAAAGAAGACTGAGGCTCTTTGATTTGCAAATCCTTAGGAAGGTTAAGTGACTATGGTAACTTCTCTTTGAACATCACTTGATGTGTAACCAACTCCAGGCTAGGTGAAAGAAGAATTTTCCACAGATTTTGTAGGACCCTCCTGTTACAGTATATTTTTAGTTATGCATCTCTCCTCAGACCCTATCATTCCAATTACTCTCATTTCATAGGAGATAGGAGGTGTTTCTCTTAAGTCCTCCTGAAACCTTGTCTAATTTATGACATCGCTAATTGCAACATTGCTAATTGCATCAGTGTTTCCAGTTGCTTAAATTCTTTGGTGCTTATAGATTTCAAATCTTATGTGTATTTTACTTAATATTCAGTAGCCATGTATTAAAAACTCTTTTTTTTCAAAAGGATTTTATTTTTATTTATTTGAGAGGTGGAGTTATAGACAGTGAGAAGGAGGGACAGAGAGAAAGGTCTTCCATCCGTTGATTCACTCCCCAAATGGCCGCAACACCTAAAGCTGTGCAGATCCGAAGCCAGGAGCCAGGTGCTTCTTCCCAATCTCCCATGCAGGTGCAGGGGCCCAGAGACTTGGGCCATCCTCCACTGCCTTCCTGGGCCACAGCAGAGAGCGGGATCGGAAGAGGAGCAGCCGGAACTAGAACCGGCACCCATATGGGTTGCCAGCACCGCAGGTGGAGGATTAACCTGCAACATGGCGCCAGCCCCTGCATTAAAAACTCTTGAGCTGCACATTTTCAAAATAGAACAGAAATGGGAAAATAGGTGCCTATCATGAGGTCTCTGAGCACTGCAAATAAGGAGCAAAGAGCAATGTTTTAGAACCAAGGAACTTCATTATGAAAACACAGCCATTTGGCTTCCTGCAGATTCCTCACTGGGAAATCACTGGAGGGTTGAGGGATTTTTAAACGTTTAGTAATTTCAGAATTTTAAAAAATAGCGAGATTCTTCTCACTATGATTAATAATAGACCACTAATATCAGCATAACAATAGAGATAAGATGCTTTTCTTTTTATTTGTTATAGCAGGAGGATCTTACTTCCCAGTGAACTTGAGTATTATCTGTTGTACTGAACTATTGTGATGTATGCCGATTTATAATAAACTGGAGATTAAATTATTAGAGTACTCTCTGCTACTCAAAATGAGATTTAAGGGCCAGCACAGTATTTTTATGGGTCCCTGTGACAATGCAAATTCTCAGGCTCCATTCAGACTTAATGAGTGATGATCTACTTTACATGATCCTCAGACAGTTTGTGCATTAGTATTTGAGAAGCAGTGGTCTAAGTGGGTAATAATGATACAATGATCTCAAACTATTTTTCACCCAGAAAATGGTAATGAAAACATCTGCTATTGCTCAAAATACTTATTGGAATCCCTTTATATACTAGGAATTCCTTGTATTTCATTGTCAAACAATTATTTGGGGATGAGAAGAAGACATTAACATAAAAAAAGAAGAAAAATTATGACTTTTTATGTTTTCCAAATGCCTTGTTTGCTAAATTCATTTTTGTGCTGGAGCCAAAATAAAGACCCACAGGTCCAAAGAATGAATTTTAAGCCTATCTCTTGAGTGACTTAGTTAAATAAATAAATCTGTCTCATTTTACACTACGTTGCAGTGGGAATTTCCTCAATATATTATAAGTCATTCAGTTGATAGACTGCGTGTCCTGTGTACAAAGTTTTTACAATAGTAAAACCTTACTTCTTAACATTTACATAATAGAAGATTGAGTATAAGGGAGAGTAAGTTTGGATAACTTGATCTTATCAAGCTTTTGGGTGTGTGGTTGCTATTAACACCATGCTTAGTAAATGGAACGTTAGCTAAGTTAAAATCTTGTAAAAAATGTAGTAAAGAAATATAGTAAAGAGCATTTGTAAACTTGGAGTAATTTTTTAAAAACATGTAATGAAGTTTAATTTGGGGATGTTGTGCTTCTTTTCTTTAACATTTTATTGAAATACAGCGTATCCACGTAAGCATACAGATAATTGAGTTTTTGTCCTCTGAGCACAGTCATATCCAGCCCCCACATTAAGAATAAAACATAACTAGTATTTTTGAATTTGCTTTCCCCCAACCATTGCCTGTAGTTAATGTGCAAGTTCTGTTGTTCTTATTGCTAAAATACATCCTGGATGTATCCATTTTTTTTCCATTAGCACGGTTACTAGCTGAAAGTCTTCTTCTTCCTTTAGAGTTTCTGCTGCCCAATCCATTTCCCACACAACAGCCAATGTCATCTTTTAAAACTAAATAAGTCAGTGTCACTCTTCTACTTAAAAATTCATCATTTTTCATTGCTTTTCTATTATCATGTAAATGCCCTTGTACATCAATAAGGTGCTGTGTGGTCAGTGTAGGCCAGCATTAGTCCTGCTCTCCTTCTTGTCCATCTCACTCTGTATCTCTAAGTTTCTCTCATTTTCCAAAATTTACCTGACTTCCCATAAGGACTGTGTGTCTCTCTCTCCTTTTACTATGTCAGGTCTTGATTTTTGTGTTACCTTTTTAAAGAGGAATTTCAAATATTACTTGAAGTCTAGCTCTGTAGGGATTTTCTATTTTAATTCCATGTTTATGTCTGCAATAACATAGTACAAATGGATTCTATACATTCCATACATTTTGCATCATATATTCATTTGTTTGTTGCCTGTCTTCCTCAAAGTATGTGGGCTGACATGAAGTCATGCTTTGACTGCCTTGCTTCTTGTTGTTTGGTGAATGCCTGCCAAAAAGCAGACATCATTACATATTTGTTAAATTGAGAGAATGAATTTAAAACAAATACAGAGTTTAATTTTTTGATTTTTTTATTCTCTGATCTTCTGTGGTTCCTAATTCATCATGCAAGTGATTAATTTTAAATAAATCCTTTCAAGTTCATTATGTGAGACAATCTTAAACATGACATTTTACTCTTTCAAAGAATGCTCAGCATTACAGACAATGTTAATATGCCAAGAGGATATTTTAATGGAACATTTTGTTGAAATTTGAATCAAGGTAACCAGCCAAGGCTGCTAACCTAGTTATTTGTTCCAGTCTTTGTGCTACCTTGTGATTGATGTCAAGAAAGTGAAGTATGCTAGTAGCCTATTTATTACCATAACCTGTCAGTGTGGTGTAGAAATCAAATTCCAGACCACAAACATTGAAAAATATGATCAAACTATCTTGGACTCAGTGTCTGAAGAAGTGACGACTCTTATAAGTCTGAGAGTTTATATATATATACACACACACACACACAAACATATATATAATTTATAAGTCTGAGAGTTATATATAAATTTATGTACACACATATATGTATATATTTTAGTATGTATATATATATATACACATATATGTATATATTTCAGCATGTTCTTCATTGCGGTCTATTCTCTGAAAGCCGTGTGAGGAGCTCTCAGACTGCACTGGATATGTTGAAACTGAACACCTCAGAACTCTAGAGCTGAGTCATGAGATCAAGAAGCAAACCAAGTGGTATAGACAAAAGCATAGTGATCTTAAATCATGTGGGAGGTGCCAGGTGACATGAGGGAAGGGTAGATGATGAGTAATGTTGTGTATAAGAGAACAATTTGGACACCACAATTAAATGCTAATTGTATTTGTAAAATTCCAGACATCAAGATGAATGACGGAAAATATCTGTTAAAATTCGGCCAGCGCTGCGGCTCAATAGGCTAATCCTCCACCTGCGGCGATGGCACACCAGGTTCTAGTCCTGGTCGGGGCGCTGGATTCTGTCCCAGTTGCTCCTCTTCCAGGCCAGCTCTCTGCTGTGGCCTGGGAGTGCAGTGAAGGATGGCCAAGTGCTTGGGCCCTGCACCCGAATGGGAGACCAGGAGAAGCACCTGGTTCCTGGCTTCGGATCAGCGTGGTGCGCGGGCCACAGCACGCCAGCCGCAGTGGCCATTAGGGGGTGAACCAATGGAAAAGGAAGACCTTTCTCTCTGTCTCTCTCTCTTTCTCACTGTCCACTCTGCCTGTCAAAAAAAATTTCTGTTAAAATTCTTGAGGTTTGCTTGATGCATTGATATTTGAAAAGTGTCTGGATGACTGAATGGCAGTATATTAAGCCTGAGTCTACAGGTATTTATTAGTTTGCAAGGCTGTCATAATAAAGTGCCATAAACCAGGTGGCTTAAATAACACAGAAATGTACTTTTTTACATTTATGAATCCTAAAAACCTGAGACCAAGATGTCTACAGTGTTGATTCCTTCTGAGTGCTGTGAGGGAAGTAACGGTCTGGCCTTCTCCTGAGCTCGTAGGTGGCACTTACTCTGTCTTCACATTGCCCTCCCTGTAAGTCTGTGTCTCGATTTACCCTTCTCATACAGATGCAAGCCATATTGGATTAGGAATCACTATGATGACCTCAGTTTAACCTCATTGTTTTGTGGAGATCCTTTCTTCAATAAGGTTACATAAAGAGCTGGGTATCAGAACTTCAACATATGAATTTTGGGGAGGAGAACTGAATCCATAACAGGTTTTCCTAATTAATCAAAAAACACTTTCTAATCAAGAAAATAAAGCATTATCTCCAATATATTTACTTAATAAGACTATAAATTTTATAGTACTTCTGAGAAAATATAAGAAACAAACTACACTTACAGAAATTAGCCTGTGCTTTATATACAGTATAACCTATAAACCTTAGCAAACTGCAGTAAAATTATGTTTTGAAAAATAAGCTAATTAATATAATTATCTAGATTGGAATTTGGCTTTTGGCAATTTTCAGCCTTTACTGGAGCGTCTTCCCTTTTGGGGAAGAAGTTTGTAATTAATAATACTTGATGCTAGAGGATGTATTTCAGAAGTAGCTGTATGTGCTTATGAAGGTGGGAGCTTACCAAAGGTTGGTTTTAATGTTCTCTTGCTTTCCCACTAATGACATCTAAATTACAGGACTGACACTTTTTTTCTTTACTCATTCTTTAAAAGCCAGATCACATTTTAATTTCACATTGAATTGCCCATAAAATATTAAATAAGGTAAATGTAGCACAATTATCCAACTTAGGAAATGTGCTAAATTTTAGGCTTTTAAATTCTTAACTGGTCTTTATAAAGTACTTTAGAAAAATCTATTTTCTGTGTGTTAGAAATTGTGTTGCTGTGTTTGTAGGGTAGGAAGTGGGCATAATTCAGTAGTTGTGGTCTCTTGGTGTGATAAATAAATTAAAAAAGGCCTATGTTCATACATTGATTTCATCATTCCTGTGGCTTTCCAACCCCTTTTTTTTCTATGGACAGAAAATGATGCTAATTTTCACCTTCAGGAAAAGGTTATTCTGCCATTTCTCACAGCCATTAGTGTTGGGACCTCCGATGTGCAGTCCATGTAATGGACTTGTCTCCTGGCATCTCTTGTCTTTTCCACACCACTCCTCCTGTCAATACCCTGTGGTGATTTTGCGAAGTGTTTGAGTGCTCATTCAGCCTGATTTACTCATTATTGCCAGTGAGGCCTCCGATGACTGACAGTTGAGGTGGCACAGTGGCTCTGATTCATATGCTTCAGTAGTTGTTGGACCACAGGCCTTGGCCTGACAGGTGAAACCAGTGGTGTAGGATTTTGATGTGATTACCTGGGACCACAAATACAGATTCACTCAAATGAACTAAATTGATTTTGATTTGCAGTCCAAATAAGTAAGTTTCCAGAATGTCAGCCATCCATTTATCTTCCTGATCTTTAGCTAGATTGTAGTATTTCTGGGACAGATTTTATTTAAATCAAACCTGGTTGAATCAGAGTGGAAAGAGTAAACATCTAAGTTTTAATGCATTTTTCTATAAATTCCTACTACATACAACTATATTAAATATTGGCTATGGCTCAGAATTAGGTTTTCGAAGATACTCTGAATTGAACAAGTGAACACATGGTCTTTCTTATAACTTATAACTTCTCGTTGCTTACTCTTATCTTTTGCAGTCATGAAGCTATATTTTCAAATGCTTGTAGGGGAGAGGTACTGTTTTAACTGTATATGCACACATATAGAGCTAAGCAAGTCAGGTCTGTTGTCTGTTTGCTGCTGTTCAAAGTGTCTGGGGTCTGTATCCTAAGCTTCTGTGATGTGCTCATTGAGATCTATCAGGCTCTTGGTTCTGGAATCTGGCTGGGTATGTAATCAAATTAATTTCTGAACAAAGACTAAAAGACAATCTGCAGGATCACAGGTCTCATTTTAGACTCTCTTGAGGTGTATCTCTGTGAAAAATTCTGGAATAGGTGTTTAGATAAAAGTATCTCATGTGGCTTGAATTAAAAGCCAGGTTTGAGAACTTCTGCACTGACTTTCAGAACTCTTTGGTACAGTGGTTTCTCTGGCTTTTCCAAATAGTCTCCTGTGAAGTTGCCAGAAATCTCTGCTATAAATTATAATTCTTGGTGAATTATTACTAAAATAATTCTCTAGAAATTTTATAATTTTGTAATAATTTGTAATATAGTTATAAGTCATAACCTTAATTTCATTATTATGTCTTTGAATTTTGGTATTTTCCATTAAACTTAATAAATAGAAACTATTTACTATCCAAATCCCATATTTCAACATGTATTATCTCTTAAAAATTCCTGATATTAAGATTGTTTAAGGGCCAGTGCCCTGGCTCACTTGGTTAATCCTCCTCCTTTTGCGTCCGCATCTCATATGGGCACTGGTTCTAGTCCTGGCTGCTCCTCTTCCAATCCAGTTCTCTGCTATGGCCTGGGAAAGCAGTAGAGGATGGCCCAAGTGCTTCGGCCCCTGTACCCGTGTGGAAGACCCAGAAGAAGCTCCTGGCTCCTGGCTTTGGATTGGAGCAGCCCCGGTCATTGCAGCCATCTGGGGAGTGAACCAATGAACAGAAGACCTTTCTCTCAGTCTCTCCCTCTCACTGTTTGTAACTCTACTTCTCAAATAAATAAAATCTTTAAAAAATTTTTAAGAAAGATTGTTTAAAATATTATTGATGTCCAATGAGGATTATGAGTAAAATAAATCAAAGTAGATTTTTTTAAAGTTAAAAAGTTATTTATTTAAAAATACTTCCTCCCGAGTCTGATGCCATATCAAATTAAGCCAGGGAGTGATGGTACAAGGCGGTAACTGCTCAGAGCCACCTGTACACATGACAATTGCCTCTTTAGCTCATTAGCATAATCCACTAAGTAGTGATACAGAAATCTGACTCATTCACTTTTTCCCAAATAAATGTAAATTTTATACAATACTCCATACCCCCCAAAAATTACTTTATAAATTTTCTTTGTAATCAAAGTAGATTTTAATAGTGTCAAATCATTCTCTATTGAACAGATAAGTAAAAGTTGGATTACTATTTAGAAAGTACATCATGCATCTTGTTATCTCTGGTGCATCATGTAACCAGAAATATTTCACCTGCTATTAGAGAACAAATTCAAATAGCATGCACATAAGGACATTCTAGCTGTCTGGTTAAGCAGAACCCATTGATTTGTGTGTTTGTCTCTGCCTCCGTGTAATGGTTCAGTACAATTCACTTCATAACTTTAACTGTCTCTCCTATACTAGAATGCTTGCTTCCAGAGTTTAGCTTTTGTTATTTATCTCCTAGGTTCAGATATCTTATTTTAAAAAGGGGATTCACTTAATACTTATTTGTTAAATATGGATTCTGACTTCTAGCTGAAAGAATCAATTATGTTATGAAAAGGTTGGAAATATCTTATGTAGAAACTAGTGTTTATATGTGAGTATGTCTTTTAAAGGCTCATTTTCATCAGAAATGTGGTGTGGGAAATACACATATTAAAGTACCAACTTTGGGCTTGTTTATCTTTGACTTGCTCTGAATTTCTCCATCATTTAAAAAGCATTCTAAGACCAGGGTATAAAAGATGATAAAATCCTGTTTAGCAGCAACTAGGGATTCTATATACTGGCTCATGTTTGAGATTCTGATTTCTTATTTTGTGGGCTCCATTGTCCCAATTTACCGTTTGTATTTCTCTATGAACTATTCTTTAGCTTTTAGGCAAATCTGTGAAAAATCTGCCAATTTTGGCATTTACTGACTAGCTAAGTGCTACCAACTCAAACAGTGTAATATTCATTTATGCTTTGAGTAACATTTGGAATTTAGCTTGGCTGCCATGAATATTTATTTAAATATCTTACCTGTCCTCTTCAAGAGCTTCCCAGTGAAACGTGCATCGCTCCTCAGTAGGTTGTGTGGCTTGGTTCTATACATGGTGCACACGGCCCTGGTCCCCAGCACAGGATGCTTTCGTGTACAAAATCCTCCCCGAGGTATGCGTATTGGAGCCAATGGTCCCTCCCACTAAGCATCTAGCAAACTCCTGGAGGAAGTTTTAGGGGATGGTGTACAGAGGAATGGAGCACCTGGAGAGAGGCGTGGCCTGCTCCAACTCAGCAGATACTAGGAAGGAGCAATCACCCAGGGGTTAGGAAGTGTCCACGTATGTGAAGACTGAATATTCAACTAATGTCTTGGACTGTCACAGCTCTTCAGGGCTCTTTGAGTCTCTTGATAATAACCTTTCTCCTTGTTCACTGGGTGCAGTGGAGAATCTGAGAATTTTGGGGCACTGCCTCATTTTTTCAACATTTGTTAACTGTTTCCTGTATTTCTAGATTTTCTTCTTTATCATTTTTCTCCATGATAATCGAAAATAAATATTTTTACAAAGAAGTTCCAAATAATCCTTTAGACAAGAGTGCAGGCCGGCACCATGGCTCACTTGGCTAATCCTATGCCTGTGGCACCAGCACCCCGGGTTCTAGTTCCAGTTGGGGTGCCGGATTCTGTCCCGGTTGTTCCTCTTCCAGTCCAGCTCTCTGCTGTGGCCCGGGAAGGCAGTGGAGGATGGCCCAAGTGCTTGGGCCCTGCACCCCATGGGAGACCAGGAGGAAGCACCTGGCTCCTGGCTTTAGATCGGTGCAACGTGCCAGCGGTAGCGGCCATTTGGGGGGAGGGGGGTTGAACCAACAGAAGAAAAATCTTTCTGTCTTTCTCTCTCACTGTCTAACTCTGTCAAAAAAAAAAAAAAGAATGCAAGCAGGAGAGACTTAAAAGCTTATTCTCGTGGCTGGCGCCGTGGCTCAGTAGGTTAATCCTCTGGCTGCCGAGCCAGCATCCCATGCGGGCGCCGATTGTAGTTCTGACTGCTCCTCTTCTGATCCATCTCTCTGCTGTGGCCTGGGAAAGCAGTAGAAGATGGCTAAGTTCTTGGGCCCCTGCACCCACATGGGAGGCTGGGAAGAAACACCTAGCTCCTGGCTCCAGATCAGTGCAGCTCCGGCCGTTGCAGCCATTTGGGGAGTGAACCAATGGACGGAAGTTCTTTCTCTCTTTCCCTCTCACTGTCTGTATTTCTACCTCTCAAATAAATACATAAAATCTTAAAAAAAGCTTTCCCTCCTTTTCTATAGGGTAAATAGCACTCAAATTCTAGAAATATAGTGCTATATCTTTTGAGATAGTCTCACTGAAGATGAGTAACACATGTGAGAACTGTTTATGTCATTGTCAACAGGAAAAAGAAAAATAAGTTAGATTTTACATAACAATTAGGATGTTCTATATCCTGTGTCACTCAAATGAAGGATATACAGAACAGTGGAAACTAACTGAACAGTCATTGCAACATAGAACAGACTCAATTACTGCCAGAAGTCAGTTATAACTAGATATGTTTTCCACCTGTGTTTATTGTTCATTCATTCCTGCCAATGCTATTCTATCTGTTATCTATTTGTATTGACTCCTTTCAAAATGCCTGTGAATTAGTTATGTTTAGACACATTCCCAGGATGAGTATACAAAAGGCATAGAGATGGTTAGAAACTTCACTCAGCATCAGACAGCTACTTCCAAGTGCTGTGATTGGCATTATGCCCAGGTTTTCTCCTTGTATTCAGTGTCTTTTCCTTTATACCGTGCTAAAAATGTATAGTGCTGTTCAGATATGCAATACTAGGTTTTGGCTATTCTCTATATCTCCATTTAGTACATACGTTCATATTTTAAAATATGATATGGTCTTTGGTACTATAATCAGAACAATAGGACTAATGATCCATAAACTCTCTGAGCCAGATAGGTTGGTCTCTCTCCTATTTCACATTCCTTCCTCCCTGCACATGGTAAGGAGTTCTGTACCACGTTTATTCTCCTACTCTGAGCTTCTTAACCTTGGTATTGCTTATATTTTGGACCAGGTCATTCTTTGTCACAGAGGGTTGTAGTGTGCATTGTTGAATGCCTAGCAACTTCCTTTATCTTAATCTATTAAATTCTAGGGGCCGGTGCTGTGGTCCAGCGGGTAAAGCCGCTACCTGCAGTCCCAGCATCCCATATGGGTGCTGGTTCAAGTCCCGGCTGCTCCATTTCCAATCCAGCTCTCTGCTATGGCCTGGGATAGCAGTAAAGGATGGTCTAAATGCTTAGACCCCTGCACCCACGTGGGAGACCCAGAAGAAGCTCCTGGCTCCTGGCTCCTGGCTTCGGATTGGTACAGCTCCCATTGATGCGGCCATCTGGAGAGTGAACCAGCGGATGAAAGACCTCTCTCTCTCTCTCTCTCTCTCTCTCTCTCTCTCTCTCTCTGCCTCTCCTTCTGTGTAACTCTGACTTTCAACTAAATAAATAAATCTAAAAAAAAATTCTAATAGCACCACCTGTGTGACAATAAAAAATGTCTCCATAGTTAATTGTCAAATATTCCATGGGAGGCAAAATTGCCCTCAGTGAGATCACTGCTTTAAACTCAGTATAAAAGGAACTTAATGAAAGTGTAGTCCCTTTGTTTAGTCCCCATCCTGGATATTAGGCATTTTCAGCAATTAACGATTTAGGCATTGTATTAGTCAGATCAAGGCAGACTGTGCTGTGGTAACAAGTGATGTTCAAATAAGCTTAACGCAGACAGTCCTTTCTGAGGCAGGTTGATGTTCAGGTTGCTTCAAACTTCCAGAAGCTTGGCATCTGCTGTGCTTTGATGATCCTGCAGCAGGGAGAAAGACCACAGAGAGTCATGCTTACAACTTAAATGTGTCCATCTGGAAGTGGCACACGTCACTTTAGCTCACATTTTGTTGACAAAAAGCGAGTCACATGACCATACTAAGTCTGAGGTAGATGGAAAATTTAGACCTTCAGGTTTAGCAAGGAATATTCAGAATATTAGTGACCATCACTAATACCAGGGTATTTCCCTAATAACTATTGTCTAATGTGATATCTCTGTATCACATTTATGTGATGTGATTCAAGCAGTGATTGAAATATAGTATCAGCTGATTTTCTGTAAAGTATATATACAAGTGAAATAGTAAATAAGATGATGGATGCCATATGCAATAAATTAGAGTATTGTGCATTAAATGTCTATTAACTTGCAAAATATTTGCATTTTTGTGATGTTTACATTTGATGAAATAAATCCTCCACTTAAACAGCATGATATGTTTCCATTTTTTTATTGCTGCTGTTTTTGATGTCCTCCAGTAATATGTCATTGTTCATTCTGATTAAATTTATTCCTAAATGTTTTATGGTTTTTTATTATTTTTGAACAAAGTCTTTTTTTCCTCCTTTTCCTTCTTCATTCCATTTCTTTCTGACTATTGGAAGTATAAAGAAAAGCTATCTGATTTTTGTATATTTTCCTTCGTTCAGATATCTTAATAATTTCAATACTTTATATAGCTTTTTGAATTTAATTTCTTAGGGAAGTGATTCTAAAGGTTTGACCTTTGAACTAGTGTTAGTGTCATAAAAATTTGTTACAAACCCAAATTCTTGGACTGTCAACTTAGATATGTTGAATCAGAAACTGAGTTTACAGCTCAGCCTTAGAGATTTTTAGCTATAGAATCTTAACATTTTTTCTTTTTTACTGATAGTAATATTGCTCTTCACTTTCTTACATTGTAGCATCAGTTGAAACATAAAGAATGCTGGGTCCTAGTGGAATTAATCTTGATTTTTGATTTTTATTTAGAAGAATTTTATTGTTTGTGATTTTCTGGTCTGTAGCATATTTAAAATGCCTCATTCTCTTTGTGATTTTTATATAGCATTTTTTTTTATATAAAGCTTTTATTTAAAGAATATAAATTTCCAAAGAACAGCTCATGGACCACAATGGCTCCCCCCCCCCCCAACTTCCCTCCCTCCCCCCACCCTCCCCTTTCCCGCTCCCTCTCCCCTTCTGTTCACATCAAGATTCATTTTCAATTCTCTTTGTACACAGAAGATCAATTTAGTACATATTATGTAAAGATTTCAACGGTTTGCCCTCACATAGAGACACAAAATGATAATACTGTTGGAGTACTAGTTATAGTATTAATTCACAATGTACAGCACATTAAGGACAGAGATCCTACATGATTTTTTTTTTAAAAAAAATTGATTAATTGTCTATGCAATTTCCAGTTTAACACCAAGATTTTTTAATCATTTGCAATTATCTTTATATAAAGAAGATCGATTCAATATATACTATGTAAGGATTTCATCAGTTTGCACCCACTCAGAAACACAAAGTGTAAAAATACTGTTTCAGTACTAGTAATAGCATCACTTCACATTGGATAACACATTAAGGACAGATCCCTCATGAGACGTAAGTACACAGTGACTCCTGATGTTGATTTAACAATTTGACACTCTTGTTTATGGCGTCAGTAATCTCCCTAGGCTCTGGTCATGAGTTGCCGAGGCTATGGAAGCCTTTAGGGTTAGCCGACTTCGATCTTATTCCCACAGGGCCATAGTCAAAGTGGAAGTTCTCTCCTCCCTTCAGAGAAAGGTACCTCCTTCTTTGATGGCCCCGTTCTTTCCACTGGGATCTCACTCGCAGAGATCTTTCATTTAGGTCTTCTGTTTTTTCCAGAGTGTCTTAGCTTTCCATGCCTAAAATATTCTCATGGGCTCTTGAGCCAGATCCGAATGCCTTAAGGGCTGATTCTGAGGCCAGAGTGCTATTTACGACATCTGCCATTCTATGAGTCTGCTGTGTATCCTGCTTCCCATGTTGGATCATTCTCTCCCTTTTTCATTCTATCAGTTAGTATTAGCAGACACTAGTCTTGTTTGTGTGATCCCTTTGACTCTTAGACCTATCAGTGTGATCAGTTGTGAGCTGAAATTGATCACTTGGACTAATGAGATGGCCTTGGTACATGCCACCTTGATGGGATTGTATTGGAAACCCCTGGCACAATTCTAACTCCATCATTTGGGGCCATTCCGATTGAGCATGTCCCAAGTTTTACATCTCCTCCCTCTCTTATTCCCACTCTTATATTTCACAGAGATCACTTTTCAGTTAAAATTTAAACACCTAAGAATAATTGTGTGTTAATTACAGAGTTCAACCACTAGTACTAGGATAAAGAAAAAAAAATACTACCATGGATAAAGTATTACATTGTACAACAACAGTCAGCACAAGAGCTGATCGAGTCACTGTTTCTCATAGTGTCCATTTCACTTCTACAGGTTTCCCCTTTGGTGCTCAGGTAGTCATCGCCAATCAGGGGAAACAAATGATATTTGTCTCTTTGGGACTGACTTAATTCACTCAGCATGATGTTTTCCAGATTCCTCCATTTTGTTGCAAGTGACCGGATTTCATTGTTTTTGACTGCTGTATAGTATTCTGTAGAGTACATGTCCCATAATTTCCTAATCCAGTCTACTGTTGATGGGCATTTGGGTTGGTTCCAAGTCTTAGCTATTGTGAATTGAGCTGCAATAAACATTGCTGTGCAGACGGCTTTTTTGTTTGCCAATTTAATTTCCTTTGGGTAAATTCCAAGGAGTGGGATGGCTGGGTTGAATGGTAGGGTTATATTCAGGTTTCTGAGGAATCTCCAGACTGACTTCCATAGTGGCTTCACCAGTTTGCATTCCCACCAACAGTGGATTAGTGTCCCTTTTTCCCCACATCCTCTCCAGCTTCTATTGTTGGTGGATTTCTGAATTTGAGCCATTCTCACCGGGGTGAGGTGAAACCTCATTGTGGTTTTGATTTGCATTTCCCTGATTGCTAGGGATCTTGAACATTTTTTCATGTGTCTGTTGGCCATTTGGATTTCCTCTTTTGAAAAATGTCTATTGAGGTCCTTGGCCCATCTCTTAAGTGGGTTGTTTGTTTTGTTGTTGTGGAGTTTCTTAATTTCTTTGTAGATTCTGGTTATCAACCCTTTATCTGTTGCATAGTTTGCAAATATATTTTCCCATTCTGTCGGTTTCCTATTCACTTTCCTGACTGTTTCTTTTGCAGTACAGAAACTTTTCAATTTGATGCAATCCCAGTAGTTAATTTTGGTTTTCAGTGCCTGTGCTTCTGGGGTCTTTTCCAAGAAGTCTTTGCCAGTACCTATGTCTTGCAGGGTTTCTCCTATGCTCTCTAGTAATTTGATGGTGTCGGGTCGTAGGTTTAAATTTTTAATCCATGTTGAATGAATTTTTGTGTAAGGTGAAAGGTAGGGGTCTTGCTTCATGGTTCTGCACGTGGAAATCCAGTTTTCCCAGCACCATTTATTAAACAGACTGACCTTACTCCAGGGACTGGTTTTGGATCGTTGATCAAATATAAGTTGGCTGTAGATGTTTGGATTGATTTCTGGAGTTTCTATTCTGTTCCATTGGTCTATCCATCTGTTTCTGTACCAGTACCATGCTGTTTTGATAACAACTGCCCTGTAGTATGTCCTGAAATCTCGTATTGTGATGCCTCCAGCTTTGTTTTTGTTGTACAAGATTGCTTTAGCTATTCGAGGTCTCCTGTGTCTCCATATGAATTTCAGCATCATTTTTTCCAGATCTGAGAAGAATGTCCTCGGTATCTTGATTGGTATTGCGTTGAATCTGTAAATTGCTTTTGGGAGAATGGACATTTTGATGATATTGATTCTTCCAATCCATGAGCATGGGAGATTTCTCCATTTTTTGGTATCCTCTTCTATTTCTTTCTTTAAGGTTTTGTAGTTTTCATTGTAGAGATCTTTAATGTCCTTAGTTAAATTTATTCCAAGGTATTTGATTGTTTTTGTAGCTATTGTGAATGGGATTGATCTTAGCAGTTCTTCCTCAGCCGTGGCATTGTCTGTGTATACAAAGGCTGTTGATTTTTGTGCATTGATTTTATATCCTGCTACTTTGCCAAACTCTTCTATGAGTTCCAATAGTCTCTTAGTAGAGTTCTTTGGGTCCCCTAAATAAAGAATCATGTCGTCTGCAAAGAGGGATAGTTTGAGTTCTTCCTTCCCAACTTGTATCCCTTTAATTTCTTTTTCTTGCCTAATAGCTCTGGCTAAGACTTCCAGCACTATATTGAATAGCAGTGGTGAGAGTGGGCATCCCTGTCTGGTACCAGATCTCAGTGGAAATGCTTCCAACTTTTCCCCATTCAATAGGATATTGGCCGTGGGTTTTTCATAAATTGCTTTGATTGTATTGAGGAATGTGCCTTCTATACCCAGTTTGCTTAGGGTTTTCATCATGAAAGGGTGTTGAATTTTATCGAATGCTTTCTCTGCGTCTAGTGAGATAATCATATGGTTTTTCTTCTGCAGTCTGCTAATGTGGTGTATCACGTTGATTGTTTTGCGAATATTGAACCATCCCTGCATACCAGGGATGAATCCCACTTGGTCTGGGTGGATGATCTTTCTGATGTGTTGTTGCAGTCTATTGGCCAGAATTTTGTTGAGGATTTTTGCATCTATGTTCATGAGGGATATTGGTCTGTAATTCTCTTTCAATGCTGCATCTTTTTCTGGCTTAGGAATTAAGGTGATGCTGGCTTCATAGAAGGAATTTGGGAGAATTCCCTCTTTTTCGATTGTTCTGAATAGTTTGAGAAGAATTGGGGTTAGTTCTTCTTTAAATGTCTGGTAGAATTCAGCAGTGAATCCATCTGGTCCTGGGCTTTTCTTTGTTGGGAGGGCCTTTATTACTGATTCAATTTCTGACTCACTTATGGGTCTGTTTAGGTTTTCTATGTCTTCCTGGTTCAATTTAGGAAGGTTGCATGTGTCCAGGAATCTATCAATTTCTGATAGGTTTCCCTGTTTGCTGGCATACAAGTCCTTGTAGTAATTTCTGATGATTCTTTTGATTTCTGTGGTGTCTGTTGTTATATTTCCTTTTTCATCTCTGATTTTACTGATTTGGGTCTTTTCTCTTCTTTTTTTAGTTAGTTGGGCTAATGGGGTGTCAATCTTGTTTATTTTTTCAAAAAACCAGCTCCTCGTTTGGCTGATTTTTTGTAATGTTTTTTTGGATTCAATCCTGTTGATTTCTTCTCTGATTTTGATTATTTCTCTTTTTCTACTAGATTTGGGTCTAGTTTGCTGCAAATTTTCTAGATCCTTGAGATGCATTGAAAGCTCATCTATTTGGTGCCTTTCCAGTTTCTTGATGTAGGCACCTATTGATATAAACTTTCCTCTTAACACTGCTTTTGCTGTATCCCATAAGTTTTGGTATGTTGTGCTGTTATCCTCATTTACTTCCAGAAAATTTTTGATTTCTCTTTTGATTTCTTCAGTGACCCATTGTTCATTCAGGAGCATGTTGTTCAATCTCCATGTGTTTGCATATGCTCTAGAGATTCCTGAGTTGCTAATTTCCAACTTCACTCCCTCATGGTCTGAGAAGTTACATGGTATGATTCTAATTCTTTTGAATTTGCTGAGACTTGCTTTATGGCCTAATATGTGATCAATCCTAGAGTAGGTTCCATGTACTGCTGAGAAGAATGTGAATGCTTTACGTGTAGGATGAAAAGTTCTGTAGATATCTGTTAGATCCATTTGGGCTATAGTGTTGTTTAAATCTACTGTCTCCTTGTTGATCTTCTGTCCTGTCGATCTGTCAATATCTGTGAGTGAAGTATTGAAGTCCCCCAGTACTATTGTGTTGGGGTCTAAGTCTCCCTTTAAGTTTCTTAACAAATTTTTTAAATAAACCTGTGGCCTGTAATTAGGTGCATATACATTGAGAATTGTTATATCTTCCTGTAGTATTGATCCCTTAATCATTATATAGTGCCCCTCTTTGTCTCTCTTAACAGTTTTTGTGTTAAAGTTTATGTAGTCCGATATTAAGATGGTTACACCCGCTCTTTTTTCATTTCTGTTGGCGTGGTATATCTTGTTCCATCCTTTTATTTTCAGTCTGTATGGATCTTCATTGGAAAGATGTGTTTCTTGTAGGCAGCAAATAGATGGTTTTTGTTTCTTAACCCAATCAGCCAATCTCTGTCTTTTAACAGGACAGTTTAGACCTTTAACGTTCAATGTGACTATTGATAAGTGGTAAGTTTGCCCTGCCATTTGCCAGATATTTTCTAATGTATGCTTTGAATTCCCTGTGATCTTTTGCCGTGAGGTTCCCTTCGTTTACCTTCTTTCATGTTGATGGTCGTGTTTCTGTGTTTCTGTGTGTAACACGTCTTTAAGTATCTTTTGCAGGGCTGGACGAGTGGCAACAAATTCTTTCAATTTTTGTTTGTTATGAAAGGTCTTTATTTCACCTTCATTCACAAATGAGAGCTTTGCAGGGTATAATATTCTGGGCTGGCAGTTTTTCTCTCTAAGTACCTGGGCTATGTGTCGCCATTCCCTTCTAGCTTGTAGGGTTTCTGTTGAGAAGTCAGCTGTAAGTCTAATTGGAGATCCTCTGAGAGTAATCTGACGTTTCTCTCTTGCACATTTTAGGATCTTTTCTTTTTGCTTCACTGTGGTGAGTTTAATTACAATATGTCGTGCAGAGGATCTCTTTTGGTCATGTTTATTAGGGGTTCTATGAGCTTCCTGGATTAGGATTTCTCTGTCTTTCTCCAAGCCTGGAAAGTTTTCTGCTAGTATCTCCCTAAAAAGGCCTTCTAATCCTTTCTCCCTCTCCATACCTTCAGGAACACCTAGAACCCGAATGTTGGGTTTTTTAATAGTATCCTGTAAATTCCCGACGATATCTTTTAGTTTTCTAATTTCCTCTTCTTGTCTTTGGTTTGACTGTTTCCTCTCCTGTTCTCTGTCTTCTAGGTCCGATATTCTCTCTTCTGCTTCACCCATTCTGGTTTTAAGGCCCTCAAGATTGCTTGTCACTTGATCTATTGAATTCTTCAGTTCATTAAGATTTTTTGTCACTATCGTAGCTTCTTGTTCCACTAGTTGTTTCATTTTGTTTTGATTTCTCCGTAGTACTTCATTCTCGCGAGAGAGATTTTCTATCTTATCCATTAAGGATTTCTGTAGTTCAAGAATTTGTTTTTGAGAACTTCTTAATGTTCTTATCAATTCTTTGAGATCTGCTTCTTGCATTTCTTCTATCTCATTATCTTCATAATCCTGACTTGGGGTGTCTTTTCCGTTTGGGGTCATCATAGCGTCTTCCTTGATCTTGCTCCCTCGGAATCTGTTTTTATTTGGCATTTTTTTTTTCCCCACACTCTTTCTCTGGGTTGTCAAGGTAACGGAGTTTGTGTGCGCGGTGTGTTCCCAGTTTTTGGATCCCCTTCAGGTTTCTACAGCCTCGGGTTTTTGGTTCCGTCTGCCTCAGTGATGGGTGGGCGGGCGGGTTGGGCGGGCGCGCCTTGTCCCACTGCGTTTAATCTAGCTCGAATTAGCAGGGTGGGTGACGAGAGAGGCTAGTGTCCGTGCGGGCTCACCTCAATTGTGCTGTTTCCCCCGTGGGGGGTCTGCTTCCCCCCGCCACTGTCTCGGGATCCCTGTATCGGCCCCCGTTCAAGCGCTCAGTTCCAATGGCGACTGTGTTCCGCCCGGCTTCCGGTTCAGCCGGCGGGCGCGCGCCGTCCCACTGTGTTCAGTCTAGCTCGAGTGAGCAGGGTAGGCAACGAAAGAGGCTAGTGTCCGTGTGGGCTCGCCTCAATTGTGCTGTTTCCCCCCTGGCGTCTGCTTCCCCCCGCCAGTGTCTCGGGATCCCTGTATCGGCTCCCGTTTAAGCGCTCGATTCCAATGGCGACTGTGTTCCGTCCGGTTCCCGTCCCTCCCGGCAGCTCCCGTGCCACTAAGGCACGATTTGCCGTTCGCAAACTTACTTTCCCCTAGGTCCTCTGTGTCTCATTCACTGGGTCCGGAAGAATTTCCACTGCATTTTTTTCCGTGAGATTTTTCCTGAGGCTACAGTAACTCTGCTTTTATTAAACTATCTTTTTGCGGACTGCTAGTGCGCGTCCTCACTATTCCGCCACCTTGGCTCCGCCTATATAGCATTTTAAATAGGAATGGCTGATGAATTTAGCCAATGTTTTTCAGAATGTATTAATATAGGAGTTTTCACCTATAATTTATTAGTATCTGAAATATATCAATCGGCTTTGTAATGAATGCATTCATGGAAGAAGCACAACTTGGTGGACTTATTTTAACATATTGCTAGATTTGGTTGGCTAATGCCTCCGTCATTCTAGCTAATTGAATTATGCATTTTCCCCAAAACAGCAAACCAGTACCCTTTTTTTCTTTTAATAATAATAATATCAGTTCTCATATTCTTAAACATCCAGCTTTTCTTATGCCAGATTTAAAGGTTAATTGCATTTTAACACTACATATTTTATGCGCTCCTTAGACCTCAAATTAGAACGATAATAATAGTTAACCCCATATGTTCTCATTAGAATTCTACCAAATCTCTGGCTGGGGAGCTGCCCTCGCCAAGTGGAACACGTAACCATCAAACTGAAGCATGAATTGGGCGTTACAGCTATAATGAATTTCCAGACTGAATGGGATATTGTCCAGAACTCCTCAGGCTGTAACCGCTACTCAGAACCCATGACTCCAGACACCATGATTAAGCTGTATAAGGAAGAGGGCTTGGTCTACATCTGGATGCCAACACCAGATATGAGCACCGAAGGTAAGGATCGAAAGAATCATTCTAGCCCCCTGCTGATGTGTTTCAGAGAAACTTCTGCTGCTTGCCTATTGTTTGATTGGCATTGATCAATCCATCTATCTAAATTAAGGGTCTGAAACATGAAAGGCAGGCATGGAATAAATATAAGGCTTTAGATTTAGTGTATTTTACACATGCCTTTTGATGGTTTGACTGAGCATCTGTTTAATGTGCCTTTGATTTTATTTTTCAGCATATTTATTGTGTATCTGTTTTCTGCATGGCATTATGCTGTTGGCTGGAAACATGAGGGTAAAAAAGACAGGCATACTTGCTCTCCTTGTGGAGTTTATGGTCCTATAGATATTGCAAGTGCTAGGCAAATGACTAAAAACACAAATTTAAAGCTATGTTGAGGTTTTTTGTTAGAAGATATGTAGATATTACTATGGGAGGATGAACAAGCAATTGGACTTAGGGAGAGGTCAGGGAAGATTTTTCTTGGGAAGTGATATTTGAGCTAAGAATTAAGGGAGCTCCGGGGAAGAATGAGGTGGGAGAATGTGCCCCAGGCCTACACAGAAGAATTCCTAAGCAAGAGACAGCACCAAGTGTTGCTGCTAATGTGGCTGCTGATGAAAGAGCAAGGGAAGAGTATCTTGCAGGATTTGGCCCACAATCAATGCTTTAGACTATTCTAGAGCAAGGAGAGGCAGTAGAGTGGTTGGGAGGTTGGGAAATGCTGAGGTCCATTTCTTTTCCTTAAAAGTGCACTTTGCATGTAGCAAATGGATTGGAGGGGGAGCTGGGAGGCCAGTTAGGAGCTGAGCACACTAATTAAAGTGGGAGGTAATATGGGGTATTGCAGCCCAGGCAGGGTGGTGAGTGAGAATTCATTTACTGCACAGGTGCTTGCTTATCATGGCTTTGTGAGAGGGGATATATATTGTGGTGGGTGCTGCCAGGGAAGCAGAATCAAAGAAGGCATAGTTTTGATCTACTGGTAGGATGCAGTAAAACAAGTCCAAAACGAATGTGAGAGGAACGACTAACATGCTTTTGGCAGAGGGAGGGAGTGATTAACGTGCAGTACATGTGAGGAACATAGAGATGCTACATGCATGCTAGAGCATTTGAGGTGGCCATAGCCTTGACAGGTGTATGTGGAAGGAGGGAGGCATTTGGGATGGAAGAAGTAGCGGTGGCCAAGGCACAGAGATGTGGGATCTTAAAGGAATGGTGCATAATTCCACCTGTTTTGGAACAGGGTGCTTATCAAAAAAACAAAAAACAAAAAACAAAAAACAAAGCTATCTGTAAGCAAAGAAGCAAGTTACACCAATAGTATCAATCCTGCATCAGCAGGGGGCAGCAGAGAGCTGTGGAAATGGCACTGGCTGAGGGAGTGTGCAACCTGCTGATCTGGGGGAAAGAAGGAAGACAGGAGTGCCTAGCAGGAAGCAAGTGTAACATCAGCTCTTTTGCCCAAACACACAGTGTGCAGCAAACACTCTGCTCAGCAATTTACAGTCATTAACTTATTTAATTCTCTTAACAAGACTCCAGACATATATTGTAGTTATCTTCATTTTGCAGAGAAAAACTGAGGTATAAACAGGTAAGTAACCTGTTCAGGAGACCAGGCTATAGAGTGGTGTGGCATAGATTGCCCAGCTGGCAGCCAGATGCAGGGTGTTACAGATGCAGAGACCCACAGGGTGTCAGGAACTCAGGTTCATGATCAACTCAAGTTACACAAAGTCATGAGTTTTAGGGGAGGTGGTTTCTCTCTCAGAGAGCAATGGTTCCCACGATGGATGACCTTGAGTATCACAGGGAACCAATGCAGAGGCAGCCTTGGCCCCATATAACATCTCAGGTAGTCCTTCTAGTCTTTGTCTGAACTGAACTGTCATGGCGGATGGGGCATAGTTTTTGGTTCTGAAAGCAGGATTAGTAATTTACAGTTTGGTAACTCTTCTCTAACCTGATCCAAGGAAGTTTAATTTCCCCTTTACAGTCCTGTCATTTTTTTCAAGGAAGAAAAGAAAAAGTTTTGCCCTGAAGACCACTCGTTGAACTTAAGTTATATTTACCATATCCAGCTTGTTTCTCTAGTTTCAAGAGAGAGTTAGGATTCTGTGATCATAGCGTCCAGAGAGTGTTTTGACTTTAGCTGCTTTGATTCTGATCTGATAGCACAGTTATTATGGGAGATGAGGCTGGGGGAAGTCGAGCTACTAACTGTGCTATGCTGGGCTTCCCGTTCCCTCCCAGGCACTGATTACCTGAAGGCTCTGCTGACCGACAGGCAATTTGCTTGAAAGTTTAGGGGTCTGCAGAAGCCTACGGAAATATGCACCCCCATCCCAAGGTCCACTGTAGCTGAGTTAAACCTTTTCTTCTTGGGGAGGTGTCACTGGGTCACCAGATCCCAGTTGCTGCTGTTTAGTGTCGTGTAGCAGTGACACATCTTCGATGGCGACAGGAACTGCAGCTCAGATAGCAGGTTATAAAAGCTGACGACAGCAAGTAGAAGTTGAGAAACGTCAGACTCTGGTTAAATAAAGCTTTTCTTTGGTGCAGCCTAAGCTGTGGCAGTAGCCAAGGGGTTAATCATCAGCGAGTGGGGGTGGTGGGGGAGGAGTGTAGGACCTTCTCACCAACAGATCAATCTGTGTGGCTCACAGTATTATCTCAAGGAAGCATGGATTAATCCAGCTGAATAGTTTTAGAACTCCAGAGAAAAATCCATTGAAAGTGTTGAGCTGCTGCATAATGCTGTTGGATAACATCGGAGGAGGAAGACAGTCTGTAGGCTTGACTGTCACCACTGGTTGTTACAGGCCTGTTCTAGTCGATCATACTATCGATCCTTACTCCTGTACACTGTGTCATATGCAGATGAGGTGGCTTAGATTTCTTTTTCACCTTTTCTTCAAAATTTTTGGTTTGTGTCTTTGACCTGGGAGATAAGGATCACCCAAATCCAACACTCAGCTAAACAGAACAAAACAAATCTTGTTAAAATTTCCTTGGCATAGAAATTATTCAGATTGAATGTTGACCTCTCTGACAGACTGAATTTAGCCCCACCGTCTACAAAGTCACTGATCGTAGAGCTAGAACACCTGGACTTGAACTTTGTAACCATTGGTACCTGTGGTATGGGAAGGCTAGTTCCTGCATTGGGAAAACGGGGAAAGTACTTTGTACCTTGCAGACTGGACCAGTAGAGTAAGATAATTAGTGTGAAATGGCTCTTTCAATATCACAAAGTTGAGACTGCATTACAGATTAAATTGACCTTGTCTATCTTAACACTCCAAAGATGGAAAATAAGATATGCGCAAATAAAATGTTAATATATTCAGCCTTATATATGCCCCTGGAATAAGAAAGATGTGTGTGTGTGTGTATGTGTGTGTGTTTGTGTGTGTGTGTTTTTGTGTGTGTGTGGGAGAGAGAGAGAGAGAGAGAGAGAGAGAGAGAGAGAAAGAGAGAGCATGAGAGAGTGAGAGAGCGAGAGACAGAAGGAGAGAGATTAGAGAGAGATTGAAAATTGTGCCTTGAGTTATTTCTCCCAGGGTCAAACTTTACACAAAGCATAGCTTTCAGGCCTTTTGAACGCCTCCCTTATCCACGCCTCAGTGCCTCAGGCTTTCCCCATGAACCTGGCAAACACTCTTTTCCTCCATCTCTTACCACTTTGGCTTACTAAATGGTGATTTTCAGAGTGGTTTTAATCATTCTAGTGTTCGATTAATCTAAAGCAGGGATGGACCACAAGTTAGGCAAGTGGGAGCTAGTAGTGTCTCAAGTCCGATAGACATTATTGGCTTTTGTTGGTGGTGGTTTTTTCTTTGTTTTTAAAGATTTCTGTATTTGTTTGAAAGGCAGAGTGACAGATTGAGAGCAGGAAGGAGAGGGAGAAGAACATAGAAGAGTGAGGGAAGAAGGAGAGTGAGAGATCTTCCATTTGCTGGATCACTCCTGCAATGCACTAACATTTGCAGTTAGGAAGGAGCCTGGAATTCTACCAGGTCTCCCTGGGTAGGTTCTCAAGTCACTTGAGGCATCAGCTGCTTCTTTCCTAGGTGCATTGGCAGGAGGCTAGATTAGAAACAGAAGAGCTAGGGCTTGAACTGGCACTCCAGTAATATAAATGGGCATCCCAAGTGTGGGCTTAACATGCTGCCCCACAATACCTGCCTCTGTTTTGTTTTCATTCATGCGTTTAATGAATGCTTATTGAGCAACTGAGACCCAGGGCCTGTTTTAAATTTCAAAATAAGAACCACAGACTTTAGAGTGTTTTGTTTGACCTGATGGGGTTTACATGTTTCAATTTAGTTGCGAGCAATTTAAAATTTGGAATATTTTTCATGATTAAAAGATCTGGGTTTCTGTCTTGTCCTGAGGTTTTATCTGTTTATATATTATTTTTAAAGATTGATTTATTTATCTGAAAGGCAGAGAGAGACTGGAAGGTCTTCAATCTGCTAGTTCGTTCCCCAAATGGCTGCGAAAACTGGAGTTGGGCTGATCAGAAGCCAGGAGCCAGGAGCTTCTTCCAGGTTTCCCATGTGGTGCAGGGCTCCAAGCACTTGGGCCATCAGCCACTGCTTTCCCAGGCCATAGCAGAGATCTGGATTGGAAGTGGAGCAGCTGGGTCTCAAACCGGTGCCCAGATGGGGTGCTGGCACTGCAGGCAGCGGGTTTACTCGTTACACCACAGTGCTGGACTTGGTTTTACTGTTTTTAAGGATGGGATTTTTGGAATCAAATTACATTCCTATCTATAGGAAAGATAAAAATCAGCTACTCTAGTTGAACTGGCTCTATTGGACAGGAAATGTGGTCTTAGAGACCCTCTTTTCATTCCTTGGGGGGTTACCTTTCAGCTTATCCTTTCTGGTATGGGCTTTAAAGCAGAGGGAGATGGGCTATTGTTATAGGGAGCTAAGCTAGTGTAGAGGCACAGGTGTAAACCGTAAGGAGGTAGTATTCTCACAAGGGGCACAGCACAACCAGGAAAGTGGGGATTAGAGGGATTAACTGAGAATTCAGACTGACAAGGAAGGTGCGGAAAGGGCCATTAATCAGGCTGGTCAGGGAAGGATCATAATGGAGCAGTTAAAACCAGGGACTTTGGAGTCCAACAGGCTGGATTGCAGTGGCCACTTAGAGAACAACAATGGATACATCTCTCTGCCTCAGTTCCTTCATATGTACACTGAGGACAACAATGTCACTGACCTCATAGGGAAAAGGTGGCTGAAAATGACTTATTCTGTGCAAAATGCATAGAACAATGCTTGACAGATAGAAAGGGCTCAGTAAATGTTATCTGCCATCAATCAACGCAGGGAGATTTGTAGTTACTAGAGTTCAGAAAAATCAAAGGCTCTAGCTGAGGCCAGGCAAGACAGGTGGACACCCTGGTCTGACTGCTTCTCTGGTGCCCTTTATATTATGTGTCCTGGGAGAAGACCACTCGTAGGTGGCTACATTCTGATGAGTCAAACTCATGTGTAGCTGGGAATCTTTAGTGCTTTCCGTGTGGCCACTGACAAATACCTGGCAGAAGGATTTGAGATCATTGATCAGAAAACCTCAAACTAACACCTATGGCTTTTTAACTTCTAGACTGTGTGTATGACTCCTGAAGAGTCTTTTACAGATAAAAATGAAAAGGGAAGGGACTGCATTGTTTGACGTGTCGTTGGGACACCTCTGGAAAAGGGATCATGACCTGTTCTTTGTTAGCTGTGTTTGGCAGCCTGGATACACTTATGCTGAGTAGGCTGAGCACCTGGGCCAAGAAGAAGAGTCCAGCAGTTTCTGCTGCAATGATCACTGCATTCCATTCATATGTTGAGCATGTGGCAAAACCCCACATTGCATGTTCTTAATTATCTTCTGCCAAGGTATACAGTATCAGGTGGCAACCACAGTATGGAACTTGTGAGGTGATCCCAGTTGTGGTGGAAGTAGCAAGAACCCACCCTTCTCAGAGCTATCAGTGGGGTCTTTTCCCACCTAGCATTCTTGGAATAAACTGCTCATAGCCCCTCCACAGAATTGCAGCTGAGTAGGCTTCATCTTCCTCAGCAGCATAAAGAAAGAATTCCTTGGAGGTTTTGCCTCCTCTGCTCCCCAGCTCAAAGGGTGGACTGAACACACAGTGCTGTTCTCAAGATTGGCCATGAATACCTCATTGGCATGTCTCAGGTCCACACCATGTTGCTGCTCCAGAGATATTTTAGTGTCTCAACGACAACATCAAGGATTGATGCGGCAGGCCCCCCTCACCGTAATGTCAGAGAACCTGGTGACCAGACATGGGGATTTAGGTGAGTTAGATTTCATGGCTGTTTGGACTATGAGAAGTCAAAATAAATAGGAGCTGGTGTGTCTGACTCAGATAACCTCAGAGACCAGGCAGGAAGCATGAGTAAGGCAGCAAGAACTAGAGAGTGATGGGGCTCAGGAGCCACCAGGTGTGCCCTGCCTGTAGTTTTAGATCTCTTGTTAGAAGGATGAACAGAGCCTGAGAGCAAGAGTAGAATATTATTCTAACTCTTTTCTCTGAGAGCATGGGGAGCCGGGTAGACAATGATTGAGATGGCCCTCAAGCCACCACAGGGTCTGCAGTAAACTATGTTCTAAGGTATTGACGCCCAATCTCAATGTGTGTTGGCCCCCGCAGGGGCACTTGCATTTTAAGAGAGAACATCTGAGGAGGGAGGTCTAGACTTACTTGAATGACTCACATGTGAGAATTGTGAGTCTCAGTGAAAATTCACAGTCGAGCTCACATGGGGACAGCTTTTCCTGTCCTTTCAGTCATCCAGCTAGGATGGTAACATGAAGGCAAAGAGGGCCCTTCTGTGGGGTCCTTGGAGGAAACTTGGGAGACCCTGTGTCCCTGTAGGACTGTCGACGGGGTGTTGGGCAGGGCATAGTGGGCTCTTCATAGGCATGCGATTGTAATGGAGGACTGTCGATTTTCCTTCTTTCCTTTTGCAGCAGTTTACTCTGGCTCCCACCAGACACCAAAACCCCCAACTCCTGAGCTATCTCTGGGAGCTGAAGAATTCCAGGGAACCTGAAATACAAAGAGATCACTGGGGTGGGAGGGCTTCTCTGGTCTGCTGGGGGAAGAGGACCTGGCTCTGTCAAGACTCAGCAGGGCATGGCACACCCCCTCTGTGGGATGGGAAAGCATTTGAATGGTAATCAAAATAACAGTCATAAAGCTGTCATGACCATAATCATAATTAACCAATAACTTAGAGATTCAGTCATGGTTAGTACTCATTGCATCATGACAGGATAAATGAATGAGCATTTAGCCCACATGTAGTCAACCATTCCATTGGACTGAATTTTAACATATTAAAATTAACATATTAAACTTCAAGTTTCTTTTTTATCTAACCAGTGACCAAGACTGATCCCTTTATTTTTTTGTGTTTTACTATTTTTTGTTTTGTTTTGTTTTTTGACAGTTTTTTCAGATTAAATGAGATTCAGGTGACAGGACCTGACCAGTTTTCTATAGCATTGCCTCAATCTCTGCCCAGTCTCTGCGAGCCCTGTGACAGTTGTAAGCATCCAGTCTTCTGAGGATAGGTGGTATTGACATTTCTTTGGAGGGAAATTTGCATCAGTAGCAAAGTCACTCAAAGGAGCAGCCATCTCTGGGGAAGGTTCAGAGCACAACCATTGCCTCTCAGATTGTCTCATGTTTTCCTTCCAAACAAAGGAAGGAGCAAATGTTCATGTCCTGGGCTCACCCTGTCAGTGGGCCTGGGGTTTCTCCATGCACTGGCAAAGAAACTGGCAGCCACGGGGGCAGTTTCCTTATTCACCTGTTCGTGCTGTGCTTTCTCCATCCTAGGCCGAGTACAGATGCTGCCACAAGCCGTCTGTCTCCTTCATGCCCTTCTGGAGAACGGACACACCGTGTATGTCCACTGCAACGCTGGAGTGGGCCGCTCCACTGCCGCCGTGTGTGGCTGGCTCCAATATGTGATGGGCTGGAATCTCAGGAAGGTGCAGTACTTCCTCATGGCCAAGAGGCCAGCTGTGTACATTGATGAAGATGCCTTGGCCCGTGCACAAGACGATTTCTTCCAGAAGTTTGGGAAGGTTCGATCTTCTACGTGCAGTCTGTAGCAGCCCATTTGCCTCCTCTTCCTCTCAATTTCCTTAATTCAAATGATCTAGAAACAAAGATTCTACTTGAATGGAAAGGACTGTGGATGAGAACTTGTCTCTTAGGCTGCTTCGGTTCATCCAGGGGATAATTTTCTATTGTTTAGGTTGGGCTGTGTCCTCGAAATATTTTGCCTAAGAAGTTATGACTCATAAGCCAAAGCCAAAAATAGCTGGTTGTGCAGTGCTGTTCTGTGCATCAGATAGGAGGGGAATAGGTGCAGGTCCTGCAGATAGAAAAACCCTGTGTTTTACTCTGCATGTGCTGTACAAAGCACTGTGGATTCATGAGAGCATGTGCCTGTTGCATCATAGCCCCTTGACATAAAGAAGAAAAAGCAGAGAGGTACGTGGACTCTCTCACACACACATGCATACTCACAGTGCTTTCCTGCTGAATTGAACTAAATTTATAAACATCAGAGTCAGTCAGTTGCCAGAACAGGGAATCACAGTTAAAATCTGAACTGTGACAAAGGAAGAGCTCAACATGATGAAAAGTGAATGGCTCTCTAGACTTTGTATCTGCGTGCTGCCTTGCAGTGGTCAAAGTCTGGTCCAGGGCATCACTTTCCTTCTCCACCCAAGAACTTTCAATCAAAATATCCCTCACTCTTTATTTGTTCCCATTTGAGGCTTAATGAGCATGAGTGCTTGCTGAAAGTCTCCTGCTAGTCAGGGAGGACCCGTATTTCCTTGATTCTGTTGTTTCCAAGATAATGCGTTGTTTCTCCACCATGGTGTAGTGAATTTAGCTTTGCCTCTCTTCAGATAAGGTTGATGCTCCAACAGCAGTTTCAATAGTGAAATATGGAAAAGTGGTACAGTGTTCTGATCAGTTGCCAACAAATTTATGGAAGTAGCTGCATTTTGTGCAATCTGATTTAAAATACAGTGTACTGTCTCAGCCAGTGTGGCCTGAGCCATACCTCTTGAGAGGAGAGAGCCCCAAATTCACAACCTAGAACTGATCCTGGTTCAGTCCTCAATATGTACTTCCTGTGCCTCCAGAATATGAGATTTGCTACCTTAAATTGTGCAGAAAGTACCAAGGTGAGCAAGACTTTGCCTTCAAAAGTATGTAGCCTGCAAACAGACATGTGTTCAACCAACTGTCATGCAGGATTGGACTGCGAATGCTATACTAGAATAGGGGAAGGGAAAATATCTTTTAGTCAAGTGCCTCTATGTGCTAGGTGCTTTACAATCTTTGTGATCTTAACCACGTTGATCTTCATGGTACCCTGTGAAAGAGCTGTCATCATCTCTGCTTTATAGAAGAAGAACTAAGGCTCAGAGATGTTAAATCAACTGTCCACTGTCACATGGTAAATAAATAAATGAAATGAGATACAAGGCTAGATTTGTTAGAATCAAGGATCATCTTTTTTTTTTCTCCATTACACTATAATGCTTATTTATTTATTTTGGCTCCTCATTTTCTCCCCAAAATACAGAATGATTGATAGGGGAGACTCTGACAGGAGGCATCAGAAATTGGAATTATACAAGGTAAGTTCCGGTTGAGCTCAAAGAAGAGGGAGATGTCTCATTATTGTGGCACTCAGGCAAGATAACATTTCCTCTGGGCAGAGTTGGCCAGGCAGGATTCATTTCTTCTGAATTTTTTCAAAGCTAAATTTATAAGCCAGCATAGAATAATGTGACATCTAGCTCCATTGCTAATAATAGCTAGAAATAGCTATTGTATTCAAGAACCCATTTATAGCCATAATGTGTTATATAAAATTTAATTGTATGGTTGGAATATTTTAAAATAATTATACATATGTATGTGTGTAAGAGTTTCTTTAACATCTAACCAATCTAGATGCACAATTTCTATTAGAAAAACATCTTTTTGAGTAGATTATTCACTTTCTCTCCTTTTGCCAGGAAAAAAATCTGTTTAAGACTGTTAAGAATGTTTTGTAATTACTTCTCTTATCCTCAGTGAGTGAAATGTCTAATATGTTTCAAAAATCAATTGGAATCTTTGCTGAATAAAAAATTTTAAAAAATATTTTTGCATTTTTCAGTGTTATCAACTTAGTCTGAAATCCAGAAATAAAAAACCACTGCATTTCTTTATAGGTAAAGGGGACAGTCAGTTGAGCTGGATTGTTTTCTCCTGTCACCCTTAGGTTCTCATTAATCAATGAAAATTGGCAGTTACGTGAAAAAGCAGGTCAAAGGGGAAGACATCACAATGAAGACATGAAGATGGAAACTTGAAGAGTGTGCCTGAGACAAAGCACAAAGCTGTCTCAGCTTTAGCTACTTGTCATTAGCATTAACAAAACTTTTCAAACACTGCTCTCTCAAGGAAAACCCTAAGTCTTAAATCATGGAAAAGAAATGTGCAAATGGGGTGGATTTTCTTGAATTTAAAATATGTTCCTTCCATTGTTTTCTGTGTTGATGTTAGGTACAGTCTTGAAAAAAAACACATGTCTATGACCAACATTAAGCTGCGGGCTAAAAGTATTTAGCTTGACCTAAGAAATAATGATGAAAAAAATGTATTCAGGACCTTGGAAATGATAGATTTGAAAGCAACTTAGGTAGGAAATGAAGACTTGCCACACATGAAAAACCACTGAATAGCTAAATATAGTCACTTAGATCAGACGTTAATGCTGAAAGTATCTTTAGAGATCATGTCACCTCATTCCAGACCCAGAGATGTCATATGACTTTTTCCTATAGCAAGGAGGAAAACTCTGGATAAGGCAGGAAGATAGACTCTGGTGACAAGGAATTGTAGAAATCACAAAAATGAGAGCAGATATTGTTAGTGGGGAAGAGTTGATGGGAGGTTTAATGGAAATTGGAGAAAGTACAAGAAAACTGGCTAAGATGAGAAATAGCAAAGAATAGTGACATTTACAAAAGAAGAAAATGCAGTTTAAAGAGGGTGCATTGTGGGAGGTCAGGGGCAGGTGCCCAGGATAGTGAGGCATGCTAAGTATCCACCTCCTTCTCTTCTCTGCTTAAATTACAGTAGGAAAAGGGGTCAGCTAGGTGTAGTTTGTTATCAAATCATGGGATGGCTGCACAATTGCTTATTATCTGCTAGGAAAAGAGAGGGGCTGACATTGTTGCCTAGTGAATTGGACTGCTCCCTGAGACACTGGCATTCCATATGAATGACAGTTCTAATCCCTGTTGCTCTACTTCCAATCCAACTCCCTGCTAATGTGCCTGAGAAATCAGTGGAAGATAGCCCAAGTGCTTGGGTTGCTGAACCTACATGGAAGATCTGGTAGAAGCTTCTAGTTCCTGGCTTTGGTCTGGCCCAGCCCTGTCTGTTGTGGCCATTTGGGGAATGAACCAGCAGATGGGAGATCTCTCTGTCTCACTGTCTCTCTCTCTGTTTCTCTGTAATTCTGCCTTTCAAATAAATAAATTCTTTACAAAGAGAATCTGTTAGAAGACAGGAATATGGATAAAGGGGAAGAATAGATGATGTTACTTCCATTTGAACAATAATAATGATAATAATAAAGTAAGAGAAAGAACAACAGTAACAACTCTGGTCTTTCCATCCATAAACCATTATTGCAACAGACTTCACCAGTTGGTTAATGCAAAAATGTTGCTGAAAGCTTGGTCGCTGTCTTTGATGTCAAATCAAAATGAGGACAAGGTTTTGGGGTGAAGGAAAGAGTACATATAATCCATCAACATTTATCTACTGACAGGGTCTCAACAGCTACCATTTTGTTGAATGAAGTGTAATGGGGTTTATAAAGGAGCTACAAAGAAAGGGGAGCTGGACTGATGAAATCATGAAGGAGCTGCAAGCCCCTCAAGTCACATACTGAGCCTGATGCATTCCTTCTCTGTTTTGTCCTCTGGTTGTCTGAAAAGAAATTGAGATTAGGGAAAAGGCAACATGCATAATTGCGATTAGGCACAAGGCAATACGCACCTCAGAGCAAAGGTGAGTGGGAAGCTAGCAGTGTAGTGCTGAAGCATGAACCAAGTATACTGCTGATATGATGACCAAATGGTCTTCATGCACTTTCTTCTTACTACTATAGTCCTGGATGTCCCCTACCCAGACCTGGAATTCCCCTAGATGGAACCAAACAATGGTGGCCAACAATATGTCATCCACTGGAGAAGCAAATGACCTCATGAGTCTGGGGACTAGACTTTTGTAGGGGTGACTTTATCACTCCCTTATTTCAGTAAGTTAAGCCAAAGGAATGTGGCTAAGAAACTGGGAGCTGATTAGCATCTACATTCAAGGCACTGTTTGGGGCTCCTTTCTAGAAGTGCTTTCAGTAGGTCAGGTTCCGTATTAGTCTGATTTCTGTTGTCATAACAGGATAACTGACATCGGTTAACTTATAAAGGAAAGAGGTTCATTTTGGTTCTTGGTCTGGATGCTAAGAGGGCCAAGAATATGACACTAGCATCTTTTTTTTTTTTTTTGACAGAGTTAGACAGTGAGTGAGAGAGGCAGAGAGAAAGGTCTTCCTTTTTCCCTTGGTTCACCCCTCCAAATGACTGCTACGACAGATACGTTGCAGCTGGCGTGCTGTGCTGATCCAAAGCCAGGAGCCAGGTGCCTCCTCCTGGTCACCTATGCGGGTGCAGGGCCCAAGGACTTGGGCCATCCTCCACTGCACTCCTGGGCCACAGCAGAGAGCTGGACTGGAAGAAGAGCAACCGGAACAGAATCCGGCGCCCTGACCGGGACTAGAACCCAGGGTGCCGGCGCCGCAGGTGGAGGAGTAGCCTAGTGAGCCGCGGTGCCGGCCAACACTAGCATCTTATCTTCTTGTGAGGCCTTAATGTTGCTTCAGTTCCTAACAGAAGGCTGAAGGACAAGTGGGCAAGTGAGAAAAAGGAGGCTGAACTCCCATAAAGCTAACCCACTCCAGCAGAAACAAAATGTACTAATTCAGGCTTGTGAGCTCTGCCTCCATGACCTCGACACCTCCCAACTGGGCCCCACCTCCCGACTCCACCACATTGACAAATTAAGTTCTAACGGATGAACTTTTGGGAGATACACTCAAACCATAGTGCATCCTAACCTCAGAGTCATCCTTGATGCTTCTCTGTCTTTCAAATGTTGGATTTGACCCGTCAGGAAAATATGTCAAGGATTACTTACAGTCTCTATGCTTCTCCTCCTTCAATAGCCAACCTGGTCAGAGCCAGCATGATCTCAAAACAGATTTCAGAAACGATCTCCTACCTGGTCTCCCTGCCTCTATTCTCTCTCTCTTAGCCCCTACAACTATCAAACTTTGACACAGTGGCCAGGGTAATCCTATGCAAATGTGCCTCAGAACATTTCACTTCTGTGCTCAACATCTACAATAACTTCACAGGTCGCTCAGGGGTGCAGGTCAAAGCCTTTCAAGGATGTACACAATCTGGTCCCTTGTAACTCTCTGAATCATTTACTACTGCCTTCCACTTCATCCACTCTGCTCTAGTTACACTGCCTACCTTGCTGTTCTTGGAATATACTGGACAGATTCCAGCCTCAGGGCCTTTGCGCTTGCTGTTCTGTGTACCTGGAGTGCTCTTTGACCAGGTGTGCAGATGGCTTGCCCCAATACCTCCCTCAGTAATGCCTCTCTGGATAGCTATTAAAATTGCCAGTCCTGGCCTTATCTGTCTGCAATCTCTGCTTTACTTTTCTTCAGTGAACTTGTTCACAGACATACAATGTAAATTAGTAATTCACTTTATTATAGGCATCTTGTCACTCACTACAGTATAAATTTCAAAGGTAAACGTTTGTATCTGTTTTGTTTGATGATATACCAAAGAGTGACTGCAGCAGAGTTTGTACAAAAATACAATGTTGCAGGTGTTTGCTTCTTTTTTCCTTTTTTAAAGATTTATTTTTTTATTTGAAAGGTAGAATTACAGAGAGGCAGAAGCAGAGAAAGAGAGGTCTTCCATCTGCTGGTTTACTCCCCTAGATATCCACAGTATCTGGCGCTACACTGATCTGAAGCCAGGAGCAGGGACCCAAGGACTTGGACCATCTTCCACTGCTTTCCCAGATCATAGCAGACAGCTGGATGGGAAGCAGAGAAGCCAGGACTCCAACCGGCACCCATATGGGATGCTGGCACTACAGGCCATGGCTATACCTGCTATGTCACAGCACTGGCCCTGCAGTGTTGTTTTCTAAGTGCTTTACAATACTATGAAATATCCCTATTTTACAGATTAAAAAAAAAAAACTAGGGTTATAGAGAAAATATAAATTCATTCTATAGAAAACCAAAAGTTTCCCTCCTGATTTGGTGGAGTCAGCTGTGAACCAAATGCACTTCATTAGCTCTAGCCACATCACATTATGACAGTACTTCAGAAACTTCATGGGGAAATAGAATTAAGCCGTAGGTCTGTTTTGATGCAAACTGCTTTTGAAATTTACTGGTGATTTTGTCTTAATATGTATTTTACATCAACTTTTAGAAGAGCTCTGCACATGAATTTCAAGGGAATTTTTACTCTTAATTCTATTTCCATGAACTTTTTGAAGAACTTGTTGCAGTAGTTTTTGATGGAAACTTTGATAATATTTCATAGAATGGGTGCCTTAGACAATGATGATTCGATCTCTCATAGTTCTGGAGACTAAAAATTCAAGATCAGAGCATCAGCAGAGTTAGTTTCCACTGAGAACTGTGAGAGAGAATGTCTTCCAAGGCATTTTCCTATTTTCTGGTAGTTTGCCAGCAAACTTGGCTTGTAGTGTATCACACTGTTGTTTCTTTCCTCTTCATGTGACATCCTTTATGTGTAGAACTCTGTGTCCCCATTTCCTCCATTTATAAGGGCACCAGTCACTTTGGGTCAGATCCCATTCTACTCTAGTACGACTTCTTGCTAACTAATTGTATCTGTAATTGCAGTAATTTCAAATAAGGGCATGTTCTAAAATAATGGAGGCTATGAATTCAACATATGAATTTGTGTGGGGGGTATAATTCAACCATGTCACTATTGAAATCAACTATCTGGACACTATGAAGAATGAAAAGCAGAACAAAAAAAAAACTGAAGTGGATTAAAGAGGAATGGACATTTGAAGGAAGGGGCAAGAATGGGATGATTTTCCATTTACTTTTGTTTAGTTTGTAAATGAGTACTACTGAAAGATTGCCAAATATAGACAGAAAATATGAACCATTCAAATACAATGATGGATTCCTGTACTGTAATTATATCAAGTAAATCAGCAATATTATTGAAAGGAATATTTAAAACCCAGTGAAAAAATATTGATGTCATCAAAAATAAATTCAAATTGAATTCAAGACTTAAGCATAAGACCTGAAAACTGAAGTGAACCTAAGGGAAAAAGTTCCTTGACATTGGTGTCAGCTATGATTTTTTTGGATGTGACACCAAAAATGCAGACAACAAAAGTAACAATAAACAAGTGAAATTACATCAAACTAGTTTCTGCACAGTAATGGAAAATTCACCAAAATGAAAAGGTAACCTATAGAATGGGAGAAGTATTTGCAAATCATATGTCTATAAGGGATTAATATCCAAAAGATATAAGGAACTCAAGTCAAAAGTAAAAACCAAATAACATACTTAAAAATGTGAAAGTACTTAAAAAGATGACATAGAAATAGTCATTAGGTATAGGAAAAGGTGCTCAATAGCTCCTATCATCAGGGAAATGCAAATTAAAACCACAATGAACTATTATTAAAATGGTGGGTGATTACTCATGTATTTGATCCTATTTGTACTCATTTAGTTTTTATTTATTTATTTTTAAAGATTTTATTTTTTTATTTGAGCAGTAGAGTTACAGACAGTGAGAGGTTCACTCCCCAGATTGCTGCAATGGCTGGAGCTGAGCCGATCTGAAGCCAGGAGCCATGTGCTTCTTCTGTGTTTCCTACATGGGTGCAGGTGCCCAAGGACTTGAGCCATCTTGTACTGCTTTCCCATGCCATAGCAGAGAGTTGGATTGGAAAAGAGGGGGTTGGGAATTGAACCAGCACCCATATGGGATGCCAGTACCACAGGCAGAGGATTAACCTACTGCACCAAGGCACTGGCCCCGAATTTAGTTTTGATTTCAAAAAATTATTTTGCTTTTTCTGTTTCTTTTCTTTAATTCTTTTTAATTTTTAAAAAACATATAAAAGGAACACTTTTCATGTATTCATATGTAGTTTTAAGAGCATAATGATATTTACCATAAGACTTCTCTCACTCCAACCCTTCCTCATCCTTCATTTCATATATATGTGTTTATATATACTTATAGTATAGTAATATATATACTGTATATTATACTATATATACTACACATATACTAATATATATATATATGTTAATCTTCACATTGACATTCTTTCAATTTACTTTATAATCACAAGCTTAAACCTCCATTAAATAAAGAATTCAACAAGTAGTAAGTAAAACTCACTGTTACTTCAGAGCATTGACAAAGGGCTATAGACAATATTCAAATCCCAGGATGTCAATTTCACTCATATACATTACAACTTTTGTTCTTAGTATATTAATCATTACAAAACATGGGAAATATATTTGTCTTTTTGGCACTGGCTTATTTCACTAAGCATAGTGGTCTCCACTTGCATTCATTTTGTTGTGAAAGAGAGGATTTCATTCATTTTTTTAAATGGCTGAGTAGAATTCCATCATGCATATATATTACAATTTCTTTATATAGTCATCAATTGATGGATATTTGGGTTAATTTAATATCTTAGCCATTGTCAGTTGAGCTGCTATAGAAATGGGTGTACAGATAACTCTCATATGCTGATTTCATTACCTTGAGATAAATTCCCAGTACTGGGAAGGCTGGGTCATATAGTAGGTCTATTTTCACATTTCTGCAGAATCTCCATACTGCCTCCATAATGGTTGCTACTTTACACTCTCACCAACAGTGTATTCAGGTACATTTTCCCCATATCCTCACTAGCATTTGCTTTTTGGATTTTTGATAGCCATTCTAACTGGTGTGAGGTGAGACTTCATTGTGGTTATTATTGGCATTTCCCTGATGGCTAGTGAGCCTGAGCATCTTCTAATGTGTCTGTTGGCCATTTGTATTTCATCATTTGAAAAAATGCCTATTCATATCCTTAGGGCATTTCTTAACTGGATCGTTTGTTTTGTTGTTGTTAAGTTTTTTGAGCCCTTTATATACCCTGGAAATTGTTCCTTTATCAGATGTAGAGTTTGAAATATTTTCTCCCATTCTGCTGTTGCCTAACTTTACTTTATTGAGTGCTTCCTTTGCTGAACAGAAGCTTCTTAGCTTGATATACTCCGATTTGTCTATTTTTTCTTTATTGCCTGTGCTTCTGCGGTCTTATCCAAGAAGTCTTTGCCTATGCCAATGTCTTGCAGTGTTTCTCCTGTGTTTTCCCATTGATTATTTCAGGTCTTCTGTCTAGATCCTGGATCCATTGTGAGTTGATTTTTCTCTAAGTTATGGTTTATGTATGTTATGGTGTAAGTTATGGGTTTTGTTTCATAGTTCTGCTTGCAGAGATCCAATTTTCCCAACACCATTTGCTGAAAAGACTGTCTCTTTTCCAGTGATTGATTTTAGCTTGTTTGTCAAAGATTAGTTGGTTGTAGATGCATGGATTAATTTCTGGGGTCTCTAATCAAGTCCATTGTTCCACATGTCTATTCTTGTGCCAGTACCAAGCTGTTTTGATAACTGCCTTTTACTATGTCTTGAAAACTGTTATTTTCTTGCTTGCAGCTTTATTTTTATTTTTATTTTGGATTGCTTTAACAAGTTGGGTCTTTTAGAGTCAATTTTTTAGATTTGAGAACATTTTTGGTATTTTGATTGGGATCCCACTGAATCTGTTAATTGCTTGTGGACATTTTGATGAAATTAATTCTTCTTGCTTTTATTCTTATAACAAAATAACTTAGACATTGACTTATGTCTACTTGTCTTTATGACAATATTACAAGTATAATTATGAGTTGTTTTGGATATACTTCCCCTTTTGTTTTATTTCCAGATCTATTGTTACCAGCTCATTTCAATTTTTGGCTGTCTTGTCTTCCTCAGCTTCCATTATGACTGAAAATTTTAAATTCAGTGACTCTCAAGATCCCAGTTACCATACTTTTGTCCATGTCACCTACAATACTCCAGCCCTCTTAAGGGATTCTGAGCCACATTTGTTTTGCTTTAGTTCATCCATGAACACACTTCCCAATACATTCTATCATGCTGAAATTTCTTATCTCCTAGTAATTCTTAACTGTCTCTTCATTGTTGCAGGTACATTTCCATCTTCAGATTTTATTATGTAATTTCCATTCAAATGTCAAGAGGAATAGTGTATTTGTCATTTTAAACTGGAATTTTCTCAGTCATCTATATCAATGACACCCAAATCTCAATCCTCATTGTAAAGCTCTTTGCTCAGTGCTGGGTTCATATATCAATATTTTTCTGGACCTCTCTCAGGGTGTCTTCCAAACTCAATATTCCACAAACTGAAGTTCCCGTTACTTTTTCACACTTTCCATTCTTTCTCTGTCGGGAAGACATTGATAATATCTCCCTTCTACTTGTCTACATCAGAAACACGACCATCCTTTATGCCATTTCTTCCCACTCACCTCCCCCAATCACTTAATAAATTCAATTACACTTCAAATATCTGTTCAATGGATCTGCTCCCCTTTATGATTTCTGATCTGAATTACTAAAGTGCCTTGATGTATCTTTGTCTACTCTTACCCCTCTCCAGACCATTCTTTATAGGACTTCCAGAGAAACTTTTCTATTGCAAGCTTGATACTATCTCCTTATTAGAGCCACTGGGTGGCTCCTCACTGATCTTAGGAAAAAGTAGCAAATCTTCATGTAATATGTAAAGGCCTGGAAATCTGGACTATGCCTTTCTTTGGTCTCCCTGTCATCCCAAAAAGCACCCCCCAAAAAGTACGCTTCAGCCACAGTGAATTACTTAAATGTTCTATGCCTTTTTAAAAATCTGATTTCTATACTTCTTCCTGTCTTGGAATCCTCTTCTCTCCCATTTATATCTGTCCAGCATTTACTCATTCTTCAGATCTCAAGTGTTACTCTCTTGAGTAAATCTGTGCAAATCTTCAAGGTTGCCCCACTCTGGCATTTTCATAGGATGCCTCTTAATTTGTTGCACTCCAGTACATAGCACTGAAATTCATTAGATAAGAATTGTAAATGGTGCTTAGTAAACAGAATTTTGCACATTCTCTGATATGTAAGTTAAGCAGTTTTTTTCAGATTCTGTGCTTAGATCTACTGTATATTTAAATCCAAGAAAAATGTGAAAATAACATTTTATGAGAATTTTTTCTTCATGCAAGTTAATTATCGGGCTCATTTATTCAATGAAAGTAGTTTCAAAACTTCCTTGCATGATGAGTATTTGGCACAGTAGTTAAGACACTGTTTGGGAAAAAAAAACAACAAAAACAAAAAAGGCCGGCGCCGTGGCTCACTAGGCTAATCCTCTGCCTGTGGCACTGGCACCCCGGGTTCTAGTCCCGGTTGGGGAGCCGGATTCTATCCTGGTTGCTCCTCTTCCGATACAGCTCTCTGCTCTGGCCTGGAAGGGCAGTGGAGGATGGCCCAGGTCCTTGGGCCCTGCACCTGCATGGGAGACCAGGAGGAAGCACCTGGCTCCTGGCTTCAGATGGGCACAGCACGCTGGCCGCAACGCACCTGTCGTAGTGGCCACTTGGGGGGTGAACCAATGGAAAAGGACGACCTTTCTCTCTGTCTCTCTCTCTCACTGTCTAACTCTGCCTGTCAAAAAAAAAGACACTGTTTGGGATGCTTGCATGCCAAATCAGAGTGCCTGGGTTCAGGTCTTAGATCTACTTCCGATTCCTGCTAATGTGCATGCTGGGAGACTGCAGGTGATGGATCAGATGTTACAATCCCAGACACCACATGTGAGACTCACACTGAGTCCCAGGCTTCTGATTTTCCCTAGCTCAGGCTTAGATCCTGCAGGTATTTGGGGAGTAAACCAGTGAATGGAGAATCTCTCTCTTTTTTTTTCTTTCTCTCTTTTTCTTTGTGTCTTTCTTTCTTCCTGACTCTGTCTCTGCCTTTCAAATAAAATGAAAATAAATAATAAGTAAAGGAAATTAAATGGCTTCATAGAATTTTCTTGTTTAGTTCAAAATATTTTTTATAGGTTTATTCATTTGAGTGGCAGAATTATAGACAGAGAGAGGGAGAGACAGAGAGAAAGGTCTTCCCTCTAGTCACTGCTTTACTCCGGAGCTGGGCCAGAGCTGGGCCAATCTGGAGCCAGAAGTCAGGAGTTTCTTCTCATTCCTCCATGTGGGTGCAGGGGCACAAGTACTTAGACCAACTTCCACTGTTTTCCCAAACCATAAGCAGGGAGCTGGATAAGCAGAGTAGCATCCAGGAAAGGAACCAACACCTATATGAGATGTCAGTGCCAAAGATAAGGTCTTAGCGTACTATGCCACAGCACCTGTTCAAAATATTTTAAAAACCATTTCTCTATGTGTGTATGTTACTAGTATTTGATGTTATTACGTCATAGCAAATATTGTGTTAACATAAATAAGCCCTGACCATATCAAATGTTATTTTGCATTTTCTACCTATCCTTTTGTTGAAAATTATGTTTATTTCATCTTCTTTTGGCTTGCCTTCATGTTATATTACTGATATCTTTCAAAAAAGAACAGCCCTATAAAGTAGATTACAATGTATACTAAGTATATTGTTGGTTGTGTTACATCATATATAATTCTCCCAATGATCTCATGGAACACATTTCCTTCTGCAAGGAATAAAGTTGTTATTCTTAAGAAATAAAGATGTTATTCTTGAACAATGAAAAATACCTTGTGCAACTAAGATGCTTCAAAGTCATTATGTTCTCCTTGTCTCAGCAATAATTAACATTTTGAGTGCATGGTTCTTGAACTAACTTTACTTCTGGCTCTGCCTCATATTTTTACCCCTTTGCCTCATAGTTCTTACTTCCTGCAACTTTATTTTTATCCTGGTATATTATTTGATCTATATGTTTAATTCCTTTAAGATAAAGAGAGATATAAATAAATACACAAAGTATTTTCCATGTTGAAACATTTAGACCACATAGAGACTGACATTATAAATACTTTTGGTATAAATGCCAAAATTAAAAGATGAAATTTCCTGGAATATCATACATTTCAGGGTAAAGTATTATTGTTTTTGGAAATGAAGAATCTAAAAATAGAATTTTCTTACGTCTCAACCCCATGGGCACCAATTTTAGAAGGTTTGTTTCAAAAGAACAGATTGTCCTCATGTCTTTGGCTTCATAGGATTGCTAAATACGTTGTCATGATTAAGCATGGATGAGTAGAATTTAGCCCATCATTGTAAGCTTCCCCTAGATTGATGACTTTACGAATGGAAGAATTTGTTTTCTCTTCTTCTGTCTAATCAACAGTTTGCTTATTATTCTGACTCCATACTTTCTCTTAAAATCAATGGGATCAATAACCAATGTTTCTGCCTGCTCTTCCTTCATCCATTTTATTGAACACATAAATAGCTACAGGCTTTAGAACATCATAAATTAAACTATAACTAAAAGATTAAGCAATCCTAGTGATCTCATACATATTAGATGTGTGAAAAGTAGCATTCTTTCTTTCAGAGAAAATTGTAGGTCTGATACTATGATCATTATATTGACAGTACTAATGCCTAGTTTCAATTTTTCCCCTAATTTGTAGTATATTTTCTTCTAGGGTAATAAAAATTTGTGCCTCATTACCTAAAAATAGTTCTATTCCTATGTCCACAGAAAAGTTTTTGGTATTTTAATGCATTAAGCTTATGTTTGGAAAATTGAGGTGACACTCTTTGAATGTTATTGTTATTATTTCTATAAACCAGTTAGGTAAAGGTGCCTTCTGTATAATCACTGTTATGAAGTAATTGGGATTTTGTAAAGAAAATCTGTGTTATTATTTACATATTTAAGTGGTATAGATATACATGAGGAATACTAATTGATATAAAACACACTCTTTGCAAAGTAGTTTTAAAATGTCAATGAGCACATGTTTTAATTTGAAGTGTTTTACAATACTCTTTCTCCAAGAATTACTTTCACATAAATAATGTTGTCAGTATAAAATATATTTTATCTCTCAGTAGTCATTCTTATTTGTTTTGTTCAGGTCAAAGAGAAGAATTTTCTAAGCTTTGATGTGTAATTTTCAATTTTATTTTATGAGAGAGAGAGCATCCATCTGTTGGTTCACTCCCTAAATCCCTGTAACACCTGGGACTGAGTCAAGTTGAAGCCAGGACCTCAGAGCTCAATCTGGGCCTCCCACATTGGTGGCAGAGACCCAAGTGCTTGAGCCATCTTCTGTTGGCTCCCAGGGTTCACATTAATAGGAAGCTGGGTCAAAAGCAGAGGGTCCATGATTCAATATAGGATGCAGGTGTCCCAAGCAGTTTCTTAGCTATGCCAAATATCCACTCCTTTATTATGTTTTCAATGACAAAAATAGAGGACACAAAAATAAATTCACATTTTGATTGTGAGCCAATCTATCCATAGGTCATTACAGAAATGTTATGAAATATTATATTTTGTGGAAAAAAGATAAGGAAGAAACCCGGTTTAGTAGTAGTTCAAATGAAAACAACATAGGGTATTTAAATCAGCCAGTCATTGCTTTTGCTGTTAAAAAAGGGTAACAAAATGATGAGCTGATTTGTTACAAGAAGACACAATCAACAGGTACTAGACAGAGTTCTGACCATGAAAGTATTGCACAAAACATTTGCTCTTAATGCTTTTCAGGAGAATTATTATATTCAGTTCTGCTCAACAAATTTGAAGAAGAATGACATTTACAATTCAGATAGTGTTACAAAGAACATTTATGGTTTCTTCAGATACATAGATTGAAGAAAAACAGGACGCAGAGATCTTCTTGACTAGGAATTTCATCTTTTGGACGATTGTGCAAATGCTTACTATCTTCCAGGTGCAAGACTATGCAGGAATTTCACTCACTTAGTCCTTACATGGACTTTGTTAAGTGAATGAAACTATCAAAATATGTGCAAAGTGATGGGATTTCTATCTTAGGGAAAAAGAAAACCTGTAGAAAAAATTAATATGGGGCTGTCACTGTGGTGTGGCTGGTAAAGGCACCGCCTGAGATGCTGGTATCACATATGGGTGCTGGTTTGAGTCCTGGCTGCTCTACTTTAATCCAGCTTCCTGCTGATGTGCCTGGGAAAGTAGTGGAATTTGCCCCAACTCCTGCCAGCCAAGTGGGAGACTTGAAAGAAGCTCCTGGCTCCTGGCTTCGGCCCGGGCTAGTCCCGGCTGTTGCACCTATCTGGGTAGTGAATCTGTGGATGGAAGGTCTCTTCTCTCTTTTCTCTCCTTCTCCTCCCAGCCCCCACAATGTGTGTGTCTGTCTCCCTTTGTCTCTGTGTACTCTTAAAATAAATAAATAAATAAATAAATCTTTAAAAAAGAAAAAGATAATGTTCCTTAAGTATTGGAAAGATTAATATATAAACAAGGCAATTACCCTGTACAAAATATAGAAGTGATATTCATGATTAGGAGTTAGAGTGGTTGGTTTTGACTTATTTTTTTTTTTAAACCTTTCTAAATAGAGCAGGAAAACAGATTGCATTGTGTGATAACGACATTCCTGATTTGAAATGATTTTTGAATCTGAAATGCTAAACCCCATTCCAAAATGTTTGAAAGAGGACTGATGGGTGAGTGGAAGATTTCATTGTCTGACTTATGAGTTCCCGTTCAAAGTTAATAATCTATGCTTCTGATTATTGATTTATGTCACTTTCAACTTCCCCCTTTCTCTTGAATATTAAAAACTACCGATTCACACTTACCAAGGCAGCCAAGCTTTTGGGGCAGAGTCCAAAAACCTGCAGAGCTCAACGAGGAAACTGGATGCTCAGTTTGGCTCCTGCAATTTCCTAGTGATGTTGGAGAAGAGAAGATAAGGAAAATGTGCAACCTAAATACACCTAACCTTCTGTGTGTGCAGGGAACACAGGGATACCTCAGCTGCATCTCAGTGGAACTGACCATGCAAAACTTCCCTAATGGGAAGAAGAACTTGAAAAGAGAAAAAAAAGACCATCATCATAAGGAAGAAGAGGCACCTCTGCCACAGGCATCAACTGCTGAAATAACTTATGTCATGGTTTCATTTGGGTGTAAATTATTATCTTTCCCATATAGCTCATATGGAAAATTTTTATTCTGAATTCTTCATGACGATAAAGCTAAATATTGTTACCAAAAATCCATTCTAGTTGTATTAAAACACATTTAAATATGAGCATCCCTAGATCCAGTTCCAGTTTATTCACTGACTTCGTTCCACCGACTGTCTTCAATTATGCGTGTTGACTGGTTGAATTCCTGCTCTCCTATGCATTATTTATTTTAACTTTGAGCGTAGCATGGAATAAGAGCAGATTAATTTGCTTAGAGCACTACTTAAGGCAAGTGCTTTAGACTTGCCAGGATTTTACTGATTACCTAGTCTTCTGGCTTAATACCATTCCTGGCCTCCCGTTGGAAGAACTTGTTTCTTTTCAGTTTCAAGGAATATGAACTATTTACTGAGGTATCTTAGCCAAATACATTACAGAGACGCACACCGGTGAATGTGATCACGTTTGTCAAGTAAACAATCTCCTGAATAGTTTTCTCACTATTATCCCTGCTATTTAAGTTCCTTCCTTTGACATAATTTGCTGCCAGTTGGGTTAAGGCAATTCATATTTGTGTTAATTAGTATTTGTTGTCTGTCCTAAAGTGGAGGCATTTAGCTCATGATGGGAACTGCTGTTAGTCCCTTGTTCTGAGGGTCGCTCTTTCTGTTTTGCCACTTTCTCCGTGGCACACTTGCATCGCATCTCTGTCTTGCCAGTGCTGTGTATAGACCTCTGGAAACATTGGCACCAGACTGTCAGGCACCCACAGCAGGCTTTGTCTCTTATTTAAAAATGTTGATCTGGGTGCTGGCATTGTGGTGCGGTGGGTAAAGCCGCCACCTGTGATGCCAGCATCTCACATGGGCATTGATTTGAGTTCCAGCTGCTCCGCTTCCAACTCAGCTCTCTGCTAATGGCCTGGGAAAAGCTGCGGAAAATGGCCCAAGTGTTTGTATCCCTGCTACCCATGTGGGAGACCCAGATGCAGTTCCTGGCTACTGACTTCCGCTTGGCTCAGCCCTGGCTGTTGCAGCCATCTGTGGGGTAAACCAGCAGATGGAAGATCTCTCTGTATCTCCCTCTCTGTAACTCTTTCAAGCAAATAAATAAATCTTAAAAAGAAGTGTTGATCTGATAGAGCTGAGAAAAAGAGATGACCAACTAGGAAGGGATTGTAAACATCTACTCTTACCAAGATATTGAACTGTTTATGTGATGGTACGTGTGAAACAAATGAAAGAGTTAGCGAAGGCATTTTTTTTTTGTGATTAAATACCATTTGCAGATGAAAATATCTTGAAGGAGGCATTAATGAAATACTTTTTAAATTCTGACACTGTTTTCTAGCTTTGGAAGTGGGGGGTACATGTGTATGTGTCTGTGTGTGCACTTGAGTACCTGAAACCATTTTTTAAGTCCTGTGTGCTGGCTTCCTGTACTCAGGAACAATAGCCTAAATGTCCAACCACTCCTGGCAGTGACAAAGCATTGAGAACAAAGAGAAGCAGCAAAAAGCCAACATAGTAAATGCTGGTCTTACATGAAAGCAAGAGATTTGAGTACAAATGTAATTTCCTTTTCCCAGCACATGCTTTTGATTTATACTACCCTAAATAGAAGACCAGTTTGGATGCAGAGCCAACAGCAGTTGCAGGTGCAAGGAAGTTCACTGAAGTGCCTCACTTTTGTGTCCTCTGCTGTAACCACTGTCAACCAGAGAAATTGTGTCATCCATCCTCCGTTTCAAGCCACATGCTAATGTCATTTTTACCTCTTCTGCATTCTTTATTCTATGCATACACTCTGTTGCTAAACTCCACTTCATTTTTATTTTGTCTTCCCCCCTCATATCTCTCCACTTTCTCTGTATACCCTGCCCACACCTATTCTGCATCATTGTGGTCAGCATTATTTCTTCACCCATCATTTTGCCCATTATATTTTTTCTAAAATGTCTTTTAGTTGTTGCTGATTAGGCTCCCCAGCATTCCAAGAGCCAGACACTGTCCAACAGAGCCTGATGGAGTAGCCTTGAACAGAATTCTCTCGAGTTCTATATGCTTTGGTTGACGAGTCTTCAATCTTATTAGACAGACTTATCCCAATTTCTCATGACACAGTCATTTGTGTCCAAATGTAAAGCCATTAGGAAAACATCCTCATATAGCCTCAGTTAGGTTTCTCTCTTTCAAAATGTTGACAGAAAAATTGAGGTGTAATAGAGACATGGGCTTTTATTTGAGCAGGCAGCAACTCATGGATCTTGCAGCTCCAAAGCAGAAGTAGCATAGGTGCTCCACTGATTACACAAAAGGAAAGAGGTTATGGGGCTAACACAGAAGTAGAGGGACTATTTGATGGGTTACATCTGCACAGTTGCCTCGTTTTTCTATCTTGTGGGGAAGTCTAACTAGCTTTTCATCACTGCAATGAATAACTGAGAAAATTAACTCTATAATGACAAAAAGTTTATTTAGCTAATGGTTTTGGAGATTCAATTCCAACTTTGGATGCCTCCCTTGGTTTGGGCACTGATGAGGTTGGTGGGTGGCAATGGCAGAACATGAGCAGTAGAAGAATCACGTGGTTAGACAGGAGGTGGAGAAAATGGCTGGGTACTTAACAACCAGCCTTCTTTTGAGAACTATCTTCCAAGTGCATGCCATGACCTAACGACATACCAGTAGGTCTACTTTCCAAACATCATAACTGGATTAGGTTTCCATGCTCTAAGCTGTGGATTAATTCATGACTTTGGTGTTTAATGTCCTACACGAGTTGGGGAGCCAAATCATATTCAATCGTAATAGTAAGTTAGCAGTTGGTGATTGGTTAGTTTTAACTTTCATTTTTCTTTACTATGGGCATTACTAAGAAATAGCTCAAGTTGTATTTCAGTTACGGTTGCACATCGAGAAAGACTGAAGTCACCTATGAGGGTCCTAACTGCCTTTTCAGGCTTTCAGCTTGGTTTCCATTTTAATTTCTCTCACAAAACTGATCACGAAAAACTCTTATTTTTAAACTGTCACCAAAGCTTCAAATATTTCATGAAGCCCTTTCTGTTTTTATTTATTTTTTAACTTTTATTTAATGAATCTAAATTTCCAAAGCACAGCTTATGGATTACAATGCCCCCCCCCCATAACTTCCCTCCCACCCGCACCCCTCCCCTTTCCCGCTCCCTCTCCCCTTCCATGCACGTCAAGTATGAGCTATAGTGACTTGATCATGAAGTCCTTTTCAATTAGCCAGTGTGGACCTGGACTTCTCCTTATGAAGCGCAGGATTTCCAGAGACTCCCACAGTTATCCCAGCAAGTCTTCCCATTTAGAGTTGTTGGGTCTCTGAGGCCAACATGGCATGTACAGGTATTCTTAGCTGGGATCATAGGTCACTCTGTTTCAGGGTGTGTGTGTGTGTGTGTGTGTGTGTGTGTGTGTGACTGCATGCACACATCTGCATATGAGAGTTTGCAGATTTTGTGAAGACTTATCTGGAGAATCATTTTTACATTGTGTCTGGCAAAGCATTGCATGTGAATAAGCACATAATTGACTTTGGGATGATGAGAAAAGCAATACCAAGATACCACCTTTGTGGCCAGCACCATGGCATAGTGGGTAAAGCTGCCACCTGCAGTGCTAGCATCCCACATGGGCTCCAGTTTGAGTCTCAGCTTCTCCATTTCCAATCCAGCTCTCTGCTATGGCCTGGGAAAGCAGATAAGTTTGCCAAAGTCCTTTGACCCTTGCACCTGTGTGGGAAACCTGTGTGAAGCTCCTGGCTCCTGGCTTTGGATTGGCATAGCTCCAGCCACTGCAGCCATCTTGGGGATAAACCAATGGATGGAAGACCTCTCTAATTCTCTCTCTCTGCCTCTGTACTCTGCCTTTAAATAAATAAATAAATAAATAAAATTTTAAAAGGAAAGATGCCACCTTTGTCAGCACTCAACATAATGGTAACAGTAGTCATTTAAAATCAATTAGGTTCTATAACAATTCTTTGAAGATAGGCTGTAGTATTTCTCTTGTGCAAATGAGGACACTCAGTATAGAGATTTGAATATGTTTGTTAAAGTCACAAAGCTTTTAAGTGTTAGAGACAGAATTGAAATCAGGTCATCTTATACTATAAACCCCACTCGTAACCACTGTGTCATGTTGCCATTAGAGCAGATTTATTTTTTAAATGTATATTGAAGATAACTCAAACTATGTTTATGGATTTTTAAACAGAAGAAGTAGCATTTAAAATATTTAGTAAAAACTATAAAGCAAATATTTATGTTTTGCCACTGGCTCAAATAGATTCAGGTTAGCAATTTAGAAATGTTTTCCACATAAAAGTTTAATGTAACATATAAATATTTAAATATGAAAAATTAATATAAAATGTAAGTACATGTTTTAAGAAGCATAAATATTTTTTCTAGGAGACTGAGTAGTATTTTTCATGTATGCCAAGAAACACAAGTGGGGAAAAGGGATGAAGTTGTCGTAATAAGTAAATAAACAAATGAATAAATAAATAAAATGAAATAGTTTAGAAATGCCAAATTAAATTATACCTATATATTGCCTACAAAAGATCATGTCAGATATGGAAATAGTTGAATAAGGAATACAACAACTATAAGCAGTTGTGGGCTTTGTTCATATGTAATAAAACTTACCTGGTTCTATTTGTGGATTTGGCTATCATTCCTCTTTTTCTCTTTGGTGGATGTGAAATTGACTAGGAATTAGACTGTTGTTAAGAAAATTGTCAATTGGTGGAAGTAAATTTCCTTAGCTAGTCACTGATTTGAGGAGCCTCCTATAGGATAAAATACTATAAACTGAATCGCTAATATTATATATGGCTTCTTTATCAATGAGTCTCTTGTGTAATGGAATTCTCCTATAGATCTTTACTCCCTACAGTTTCTTCCTAAGCAGACTAAATGTGCCATTATTTGATGTATAACTTTTAAAATTATTTCTAATGAGTTTTCTTGCCCATAGCAATTTTCATTGACATACATGATAAAATATACAAAGAATAGTACTCTTTTTGCATTTGAAAAACAGCAACAGAAGCAATATATCTTTCCCTTTCTGAAAAGATTTTCTGAGTGTTCATTTTTCTGAATTTTTGTGATGTCCGTGTACCTATGATGCATATGCTATTCTTCCTTGAGATCTGTGTATCTTTCTCAGTGAGTGAACCTCAGAATCAAAGAACTGCAATGTTGTAGCTCTGTTTCACAGAAGAAAGGAAAGTGATGGCCCAGCTGGAGCTTATCAGGCACACCTGTCATGGTGTAGCACCAGGTCCCAGGTTCTAGTGACACTGAAAGCTAAGGCAGTGCTCAACCTTTTCAGAGTGTTTGTATTTTTCTATAAAAGATAAGGAACAGAAAAAAAATCCTTTAATTAATCAAGTTAGAATGTACCAAATTGAAAGGTTCTTTATATATCAAGGATGGCATGTCATTAGATCTGTTATTGTTGTTGAAATTGTAATTGATGAATGGTTGTTGTTGGAAATTTGAGCAATCTCTCAGAGGAAAATACAGTACAATTTGGCACACTAAGAGCCACTTTCTGACATTTAGGAGTAATTTCTCTGAAATAAGTAGACCCTGAAATGTACAATCTGTCTCTAGCAAAATCATAATTTTTGCCATCATCTTACCATTCCGTTAAGTGACGATTACACATCTCCATTCCTTGCTGCCCCATCCTAACTTGCATGATGCCAACATGCCACAATCCGAATGCAAGGGAAATTTGTCTGTTGTTCCCCCAGGCCTATCCTGTTACAGACCATCTCTTCTCTCCACCCCAACCCATTTGGTTCTTTCTGGCTTGTGACTTATTTTCATGATGGAACAGTGATTATATTCTAAGTTCTAGATGCAATATTATTGATGCGTAAAAGTCTGCTGTATTAATGCTTCCTCAAAAACTAGATATCAGGAAAGGGGCCTGTTTCCCACTGCAAAATTCTCCCAAGAAGGAATCCAAAATGGTGAAATGTCAAAATTATAGCAGACTAGGTGAATGAACCTTAGAGGCCAGTGGTCTTTGATAGAGTCCTTCAAACTTAGGTCTTTTTCAAAGCTTGTTTATGTTCTTAGATTTCACAGTCATTGGAAAAAGGTGATTAGGAAGAGCTGGAGGGAATATGTTTTATTCTATTTTTCCAAAAGGAAGTAATACTGTGGTCTGTCAAACTAAATAACAAAGAGTGAGAGTCTGCAAAGATAATAAGTTTATTCAGGATTAAGTGGGAAGATTGTAATGTGGGATATGCGTACCCTGAGTGGACCAAGGCACATATGTGGAGGCTGAAGCAAAGGGAAAATCTTCATGGCACAAGAGAGAAGGCCATGTATTGTTTGTAAACAAGCCAAACATTGAGTAGAGTGGCTTACTACAGGAATTGACCTCAGTCCATCAGTGGAGACTATATCAGGCAAGTGTTCTTATGAAAGATAAGCTAGCTATCTTTGGGACTCCAATAGCAATTCACAGTTTGGAATGTTTTGGTTATAGGCCCAAGCATGTAGGAGCCCCCCAGGAAGTCCTTGTACTAGTCCTTACCAAAGGCAAAGTTGCATTTGGGTACTCCGTCTTAACCTCCTGGATATATATTTTTTATTTTCAGGGTTTCACAGAATTGATTGCTTTGGTTCTTATAATTCCACAACTAAATGATGTATTTTTACATGAGAGTATGAGAAAAAATGGAACTGTTTTCATTTACATATTCTTCTCAAGTTGCCTTCTTTTCCTCTTATGTTTCTTTGTAACATCCTGATACATTATGTGATTTATGAAATTCCTTCTCAGACTCTGAAGCAAGTGCCACTAAATACTGAAGAATTTTCAATGAATTAATTTTCATTAATCATCTAATTTGAAGACAGCAGTAAAATTAAATGAAAAAAGTCTTTTTCATTGGATAATTACTTTGTGTTGAATACAATACTTCAAGATATTCATGTGTGTTTATGTTAGATGTGCCATTAGCTGTGTTTTTTAGGTTCAATAAAAAATTTACAGTTATGATTCAGTTGACAGCTAAAACAGAATAATCCAATTTATATATATACATATATATATATATATATATAATTTCCCAAATGAAATCAAATTTGTTAAAAGTGAGTTGCCTTAAATGGTTCAGTATATCCAAATGTCTAATATATTTTTCTTGAAAATGATACTAAATTCAGACAGGAAGTCTTCAGGCCTTTGAAAATGGTTACATTATCCTTTAGGCATAATAGCATTTTACAAATTCCCAGAAAGTCCAAACTACTTTATATCCTAAAATAGTAAGTTTTTTTAAATGCTTACTTTTTTATTTTTATGCATTGCCCCAAAATATAGTTTTTTATCATAATCCAAATTGATATATATGAATAAACATTTAATTGTTTACAATTCTGCTGGGTAAAAATCAAATAAGTGACAAATTTCCATTTTACATATTATAATGAAATTTCTACCCACATGTTCAAATTTACCCTGAAGGCTTTTTGTTTTTCACTCAAATTGTTTAAGATATTGTTAGTGGTTTAAAATATGAAAATGCATTTTGTATTTAGAAACACAAAGTGTTTAACATTTTCACTGCAAAATATTCTCTGGGATAATCTCCTGAATAACTTCACTTTACAGATTAAAAAAATGGATTATAGAGAAAGGAAATTCCAAGAATATGGAGGGAGCTTACTGCTCTAGTCTAGGAGGAGATAGTTTTAAAAAAGTGGAGAGGTGCAATCTCAGGGAAGAGTTAGGGGAAAATGGCAGAAGAATCTCCAAACAAATTAGAGGGACACTGTGGACCCTATGTGGAGGATGTGGACATGCCTAGCTCAGGACCCTAGCAACTGAGAACCTCAGCACTGGCTCTGGAGTTAGGTGAGACCAGTCTATAGCAGCCCAAGCCACTGGTGATAAAGCTGTGGGAAGAGCCTGGTGTGAATCTGGCCCTGTGGGGGACAGTGTATCTGCCAAAATAGAAGACTAGAAAAAAGTGGGACTCATTTCTCTTTCCTCAACATCCTGCAACTGGTGGCTTGTAACAAACCAATAGAAGGTGGCAGCCATTTTGGACATAGGTAACAGCTGTGTCAACTCATGTCCAAGTGCCCAGCAACCAGCCAAGCAGAAATGCTTGAGTCTGGCAGGGTGAATTGACAGGAGGCTGGGTGCTTGTGACTCTGGGAAGCTTGTGTGCTAGGACTGTGAAAACACTGTGGCTGCACTGGAGGGTGCAGGGTGTGGCTGGGCCTTTGGGATTTCACTGTGGGCAGCTCCACAGGCTAAGTGTAACCTGATTCCTTGATGAGGGTCATTGCTTCAGAATCTAGCTTACACTGAGGACTGCATAGATCTCTGTGGTTCTTATGGTAGTGCGGGTGAATATTATACCCAATGGGGCTACTGCCCAGGCACCAGTCTCATTTGAGGAGAGGAGGTGAGCTGAGACTACACCAGCAGACCTGAACAACCCTCCCCTCTGATTAGATAAAAAAGAGATTTACCACACCCAACCTGGATGTCACCTTGGACTCTCCCTTCACCCTTGAGCACTAAATAGAGCTCCCCGGCTGCACCCACCACATGCCTCTAAAAAGAAAAACTCCGCTAATCCACAATGGCATATTCAAAAGGTTAAAGCCTTCTCAGGGAAAAAACATAGAATAACCCAATGACATATCAACAAATGTTGAATAAAACCACAACAATTCAAGAAAAAGAGTAAAGAAGACAACACTGCAGCCCCAAAGAACACAACACTTCAATACTAGAATATGAAGGTGAAGAGATTGAAGAAATATAATTGAAAATTATATTATATATTATAATATATTATAAATATATTAAAAATTATTATAAAAATTCCAGAAATATAATTAAAAAAATTGATCCTAGGTTTACTGAAAAGTAACCGGAGACAAATCCACAAACTAATGTAATCTATTACATTAATTACAAGGCACCTGGCCATTTAAAAGGAATGTTCAGGGATCTAAAGGGAGACATAGATTCAAATATGATAGTAATGGGGGACTTGAAAACCCAACTTTCAGCAATGGACATATAACTAGACAGAAAATCATAAGAAAACAACAGTTAATTGGCATTATAGACCAAATGGACCTGAAAGATATCCACAGAATATTCCATCCTATAGCCGTAGAATGCTTATTCTTCTCACCAGCACATGGAATTTTTGCTAGATTACATTTCGCTAGATGACATGAAGAAATTTTCTCACACAAAATTGAGATCTTAAAGAGAAATTAAAATGAAATCCTGGAAATGAAGAACTCCATAGAACAAATAAAAAATGCAGTTGGAAAGCCTTAACAGAATTGGTGAAGCAGAAGACAGAATATCCAACTTAGAAGACAAAATGCAAGAAATTTTACAGTGAGACCAAAAACAAGGAGAAATTAGAAAACTAAAAAACATTGTTGGAGGTATATAGGATACTATTAAACAATCCAACATATGGGTCTTAGCAGTTCCAGAAGGCATGCAAAGAGAAAGGATTAGAAGGCTTTTATATTGAAATAGTAACAGAAAATTTCCCTAATTGGAAGAAAGGGACATCCAAGTACAGGAAGTACATAGAATTCCTAAGAGACATGACCAGAAAAATCTTCACCAAGACACATTGTCGTCAAACTCTCCACAGTAAAACACCCTAGGAAAAAATGCAAGATACATTCCAAGTCTGAAGAGAAAAAAACTTTCAACCCAGAATATTATACTCTGAAAAGGTCTCTTGTATGAATGAAGGTAAAATAACACCTTCCATAAGCAGAAATTAAAAGAATTTGTCACCACACTGTTAGCCTTGCAAAAGATGCTTAAGGATGTGCTACATAGAGAAATACAGAAGCATGGTCATCACTACAAAAGAATAGGAAGGCAGAAAATCTCTCAGTAAAAGTACAAAGGAAATCCAAAGTAAAAAATAGGAATATTTTCAGAAAAATGGCAGGGAAAAGTCATTACTTATCAATAGTCACCTTGAATGTAAATGGCTTCAACTCTCTAAAAAGAGAGTCTGTGTCTGTTAAAAGACATAGACTGGCTGAATGGATTAAAAAATAAAACCCATCTATTTGCTGCCTAAAATAAACATCTCACCAGTAAAGATGCATGCAGACTGAAAGTGAAAGCATGGGAAAAGATAATCCATACTAATAGAAACTGAAAAAAGAGCTGGTATAGCCATCCTAATATAAGACAAAATAGACTTTAACAAAAAAATTTGTTAAAAAAGACAAAGAAAGGCACTATAAGATGATTAAGGAATCAATTCAACAAGAAGATGTAACTATTATAAATGCATATAACCCTAATTACAAGGCACCTGGCCATTTAAAAGGAATGTTCAGGGACCTAAAGGGAGACATAGATTCAAATATGATAGTAATGGGGGACTTGAAAACCCAACTTTCAGCAATGGACAGATAACTAGACAGAAAATCATAAGAAAACAACAGTTAATCGGCATTATAGACCAAATGGACCTGAAAGATATCTACAGAATGTTCCATCTTATAGCTGTAGAACACATATTCTTCTCATCAGTGCATGAACTTTTGCTAGCATTGAACACATGCTAGACCATAAAGCAAGCCTCAGCAAATTAAAAAAAATTAAATCATATCATGACCACAATGCAATGAAGCTGGAAATCAGCAGTCAGGAATCTCTAGAACATATGCAAACATGGAGACTGAACAACATACTTCTGAATAAACAATGGAACATTGAAAAAATCAAAAGAGATATCAAAAAATTTCTAGAAACAAATGAAGATGACAATACAACATATCAACTTGTGCAATACAGCCAAAGAATTGTTAAGCGGAAAGTTTAAACAGTTGGTACCTACATCAAGAAATGGGAAAGGCACCAACTAAATGAGCTATCAATGCATTTCAAGGATCTAGAAAAACAACAGCAAACCAAACCCCAAGTGAGTAGGAGAAAAAAAGTAATTAAGATTAGATATGAAATAGAAAACCAAAACCAACAAAAACATACAAAAGATCAGCAAAATGAAGAGCTGGATTTTTTTTTTAAATACAAAATTGACACACCATTGACCCAACTGTTCAAAAAAAGGAGAGAAAAGAGCCAAATCAGTAACATTAGACATGAAAAGGGAAATGTAACAACAGGCACCACAGAAATAAAAATAATCATTAGAAATTACTAAAAAAGCTGCATGCCAACACACTGGGAAACCTAGAAGAAATGGATAGATTCCTATAAATATACAAACTCTCTAAGTTAAGCCTGGAAGACTCAGAAAACCTAAACAGACCGCTAAGCAAGGCAGAAACTGAATCAATAATGAAGACACTCCCAACAAAGAAAAGCCCAGTACCAGACAGTTTCACTGCTGAATTCTAAGAGACATTTCAAAAGAACTAACTGAAGTTTTTGTCAAGCTGTTCAAAATAATTGAAAGGAACAAAATTCTCTCAAATTCTTCCTATGAAGCAAGCATCACCTTAATTCCTTAACCTGAAAAAGATAGAGCAGAGAAGGAGAACTACAGATTAAATTCCCTGATGAACATAGATGCAAAAAATTCCTGAATAAAATACTAGCTAATCAAATTCAAAAACACATCAGAAAGATCATTCACACAGGCCAAGGTGTATATACCCATGGTATGCAGGGATGGTTCAACAATCACAAATCAATCAATGTGATATTTCATATTAGCATATTAAAGAACAAAAACCATGTGATTAAACATATGCAGAGAAAGCAATTGATAAAATACAACACCCTTTTATGATGAAAACTCTAAGCAAATAGTGTGTAGAAGAAACATTCCTCAACACAATCAAGGCAATTTAAGACAAACTAATGGTGAGCATCTTATTGAATGGGAAAAGTTTGAAGCATTCCCACTGAGATCTGGAACCAAACAAGGATGCCCACTCTCACCATTGCTGTACAATATATTCCTGGAAGTTTTAGCCATATCAATTAGGGAAGAAAAAGAAATCAAAGGGATTCATATTGGGAAAGAGGAATTCAAACTAGCCGTTTGCAGATGACATTATTTTATATTTTGTGGAAGCAACAGCACTTCACTCATAGACTATTGCAACTCATAGAAGAGTCTCATAAAGTAGGATATAAAATCGACACAAAAACTCAACAGCCTGAATATGCACAGACATTGCCACATCTGAGCAAGAACTTCTAAGATGAATCCCATTCAAATTGGCTATAATAAAATAATTTGGAATAAAATTAACCATGGATGTCAAATATCTCTACAATGAGAATTACAAAAATTTTAAAAAGAAATAGATGTTGATAGAAAAAAATGGAGAAATCATCAGTGTTCGTGGATTGGAAGAATCAATATCATCAAAATGTCCATACTATTGAAATCAATTTACATATTAAGTGTGATACAGAGGCCGTCACTGTGGTGCAGTTGGTAAAGCTGTTGCATGGAGTGCCAGCATCCCATAAGGTTGCCAGTTTGAGTCCTGGCTGCTGTACTTCTGATTCAGCTCTCTGTTGTGGCCTGAGAGAGCAGTGAAGGATGGCCCAATTACTTGGGCCCCTGCACCTGTGTGGGAGACCCAGAAGAAGCTCCTGGCTCCTGGCTTCAGATCGGCGTAGTTCCGGCCATTGCAACCAATTCGGGAGTGAACCGTCAGAAGGAAGGCCTCTTTCTCTCTCTCTGCCTATCCTCTGTCTGTGTAACTCTGACTCTCAAGTAAAATAAATAAATCTTTTTAAAAAAAGATGTACTTATAGGGCAGTTATAATCAAAACAGCCTGGTACTGGTACAAAAACAGATGGATAGACCAATGGAATGGAATAGAGACCCCAGAAATTAATCCAAGCATCTACAACCAACTTATCTTTGACAGAGGAGCTGAAATCAATCCCTGGGTCAAGGACAGCCTCTTCAACAAATGGTGCTGGGAAAACTGGATTTCCACATGCAGAAATATGAAGCAAGACCCCTACCTTACAACTTACACAAAAATCCACTCAGCATGGATTAAAGACCTAAATCTATGACCTTATTCTATCAAGGTATTAGAGAGCATTGGAGAAACCCTATAAGACATTAGCATAGGCAAAGAGTTCTTGGAGAAGACCCCAGAGGCACAGGCAACCAAAGCCAAAATTGACAAATGGGATTACATCAAATTGAGAAGGTTCTGCACTGCAAAGAAACACCCAACAAAGTGAAGAGGCCACTGACCAAATGGGAGACATTTTTTGCAAACTGTTCAACTGATGAAGGATTATTAATAACCAGAATATATAAAGAAATTCAACTATAACAAAACAAATTACACAGTTACTAAATGGGAAAAAAGGTTTAAACAGACATTTTTCAAAAGAGGAAATCTAACTGGCCAACGAACACATGAACAAATGCTCAGCATCTCTAGCTGTCAGAGAAATGCAAATCAAAACACGTGAGTTTTCACCTCACCCCTTAGACTGGATTTCCTACAGAAATCAACAAACAAGAAATGCTCACATGGATGTGGGAAAAAGGTACCATAATCCACTGTTAGTGGGAATGTAAATTGGTAAAGCCATTATGGAAGACAGTATGGAGATACCTCAGAAATCTGAATATAGACCTACCATATGACCTAGACATCCTACTCCTGGGAATTTGCCCAAGGGAAATGTATAAGCACATGAAAGAGTTATCTTTACCCCTATTTTTCTTGCAGCTGAATTTGCAATAGCTAAGACATGGAATCAACTCAAATGCTCATTAATTGAAGACTGGATAAAAAATTATGGGATAAGGACATCATGGAATACAACACAGTGGTTAAAAAAATGAAATCTGATCATTTGCAACACAATGGATGAAGCTAGAAAAAAATCATACTTAATAATAAGCCAGTCCCAAAAGGACAAATACCATATGTTCTCTCTGAACTAATAAAGCACCTAATTGGCTATCTGTATTAATGAAATTCATTCTGTGAGAAACAATGAGTTGAACAGACCTTGTCTTTACTGTTGAGGGGCGGGTTTTTTTTTCTCATCTATATGTGTATAAAGTTAATTGAAATAGTGCTTAGTAAAAAATAAGAGTGGGAATAAGAGAGGGAGGAGGAAGGCAGGTAGGAATGTGTGTGTGAGAGAGTGGGCATGGTGGGAAAAATCACCATGTTCCTAAAGTTGTAACTATGAAATATATGAAATTTTTAACTCTAAAGCTGTATAGTTCTGAATACATTCCTGTGGAGTTACTTCTAAGGGTATAGTTTAAAAACTTGCCATGGGACCCCAAATCCACTTAAGCTGGGTGCTGAAAATAGCATTTTAAGTGCTAGAGTGATCATATGGGTAGGATTAAGTGTTAAAGTGATCATACAAATAGAATTAAGTGTTTGGTAGTAATTATAGATAGAATGAAAAAACAGAGAATGCTCCAACATGGGAAGCAATGCATACAGCAGACTCATAGAATGACAATCCCTTTAAATAGCACTCTGACCTCAGAATCAGCCCTTCAGGCATTCTTGTCTGACTGAAAAGCCCTTGAGAGCATTTCAGCCATGAAAAACCAAAAACACTGAGGCAAAAAGTGTCTTACATGAAGGACCTTTGTATGTGAGACCCAAGTGGAAAAAATGGCCATCAAAGAAGGATGTACTTTTCTTTTAAAGGGGGAGAGAACCTCCAGTTTGTTTATGACCTTGTTGAAATATTGAAGGATTATGGAGTCAAAAGACTTCCATAGCCTAAGCAGCTCATGTCAAGAGCCCCAGGTGATCATTGCTGTCATATATAAGAGTGTTAATTGTTAAATTTACAACAGGAGTCACTGTGCACTAACTTCCAATGCAGGACATTTGTCCTCATGAGTTGTATTATGAGAGTTAATAGCAAAACTTATTCTCAAAGATTTATTTAAGTTTAGTGTATTGAGTGGGCAATATTCTTATTTCTCATAAGTTATAGTTACATCTAAGTGCTCACAAAAGATGTGTCATTCTTTGGCTCTCTTTAAAGTTAATTAAGTTTCTCAAAAAAAAAAGGTAATGCTTAAAACAAAGAAGTTAAATTAACCCAGGGAAGGCTTTTGGCTCCTGACTTCAGATCATCTCAGCTCTGGCTGTTGCAGTCATTTCAGGAGTGAAACAGCAGATGGAAGACCTTTCTCTCCTCTGTCTCTCTGTCTCTGCCTTTCTCTCTGTCTGTAACTCTACCACTCAAATAAATTTAAAATAAAAGGTTCATAGAAAATATGAAATTAAAAGATGTTTTATTTTTTGGTGGAAAATTTTTAAAATCTGTTCATATTAAGGCCTTTTGAAAGTTAATAAACATGAAAATTGTGAATACACTATGCACTAGTATTAGTCATAACAGGATTATCTCATGAGGTGTAAAGAAAATCTAAGGACTATAGAGATTGCACGTATATATTTTTATATATATATGTATATAATTTATATATTATACGAAAAAGCCCCTATAATGAAGGCTGAGATGCAGCATCCAAGGAGGGCATGAATCTGAGACACCCCATCACTTTCCCTAACCAAGGGTGAACGGAAAGGATGCATCCATGAGCCCCTGGATGCTGACCATGCTGAAGAGCTCTCAGAACTGCCTGGTGGCTTTCAAGAAAAGAATCCTGTTGAAGAACTCGCTGAGAGAGCCACCTGCTGGGATATTGTCCGGGGAAATTGCCCTCAATGTGATCAGAAGCTACTCAAAGGATGTTCTGAGCTACAGGCTGCTGGAGAGAAAACAAAAGAGTCTATAACTGAGTACCAGGAAGAAAATCCCTTTGCTCTTTCAGTGTTTCTCTAGCACCTTCTGTTGGTAAAGCCTAACGTCAAGCCAATAAATCAGTGCCAATAAACAGGCAATGAAGGATTGATATGGAACTGAGGAGGAATAAGTTGGTAACTGGCACATACCCCTGAGCACCCGTTTTTGCCCAAACCTACATATCAGTCAGATATTTCAAGACTCAGAAAAATTAAAGGGGAAACAATGGTTTGATGTACTGAGAGATGAAAGCACTGTAGGGTGCTAGGAGTGGGGCTGGCACTGGGAGGCTCAGGGAATGGGCTTGGGAGAGGGTCAGTGAAAAATAGTGTTATTGCCTATAAAGAAGATCTATTTTCTATTGCTGGAAAAAGCAGAACCAGAAGGAGCTGTTAGAAACTGTGCAGTGAGCTGAAGATCTGGCCATACCAATCCAAATGATAAACACAAAAAGACAATGGCATCACAGTCAGTGTAATAAGACTAAAAATCCAAATGCAAATATAAGGATTAGAAATAAGGTAGTAATACTATTACCATTATCAGATGACTAGATTACCCACACAAAATATATGATAAAAAGACAGGGGCTGGCGTCATGACACACTAGGTTAATCCTCTACCTGTGGTGCTGGCATCTCATATGGGTACCGGGTTCTACTCCCGGCTGCTCCTCTTCCAGTCCAGCTCTCTGCTGTGGCCTGGGAAGGCAGTGGAGGATGGCCCAAGTGCTTAGGCACCTGCACCCACATGGGAGACCAGGAAGAGGCACCTGGTTCCTGGCTTCAGATTGGCGTAGCTCTGGCAGTTGCAGCCATTTCGGGGGTGAACCATTGGATGGAAGCTCTTTCTCTCTGTCTCTCTCTCACTGGCTGTAACTCTGTCTGTCAAATAAATAAATAAAATTCTTAAAAAAAAAAAGAAACAGAGCAACTAAGATAGTTGAATGAAATTATCAATTATTAGATCAATGGATGGAATTCAGTAGCCTTTTTATAGTCCAAAAATAAGAAGTTAGAAAATACAATGTAAATGGAGAAAAAAATGCTTGTACCATAAATAACAAATTTTACTTGCCTAGAAATTAATGTACCAACATATATGCATATAATTTATGAAGAATATTTATTAAGCTGTTGAATTGTTTTGAAAAAACATAAACAGAAAATGTGCAAATGGAAAGATATACAATGTTTACACTTGACAATATTATAATATTATTACACATTTGTTTTGTAGTATTTAGTTGATCCATTGAAAAGAAAATCATTCCATTTTATTATAATGAAATCCATAATCAAAGAACTGTAGTAAAGTGTAGAGTCCATTTTCAGTGTTTCATTCTTATATGTGTAATAAAAAGTGAAGATGACCATACATAGAAGAAAGCGTCCAGAAACAGAATTATATGGATACAGAGCTTAATCTATTTCTAAAATATGGGACAAGTTATGGAGCCCCTGAAAAAGAAGAGAATGCAACAACAACAACAACAAAACAATTAATCAGGAAAACAGAAACAGCTCTTGAAAATTAGAGATCTGATAGATGAAACTTAAAAGATTCAGTCATAGGCTTGAAAGATAAAAGTTAACACATCTTTAATCAGAACAAAGAGATTTAAAAAGAACAGTAAGAGAAATAAGAGTACATTGAATATTAAAATCAGAAATACAGTATCTCATTAATGGAACGTATAGAAAGAGGATACAGATAATACTTTGGAGAGGAAATTTTTGAAGAACAATAAAAACTCCCAAACTGAGTGATTTAAATTGAAAAGCCCCAGCAGATACACAACACAGGAAACTGGACGGCAGCCACATCTGGACCTTACTCAGAGTACTTTAAAGTACCAGGAAACCTTAACATCAATCAGAAAAAAAAAAAAAACAATAAAAATAAGTCATATGCAGATCTGAAATGATAATATTATCCCAAAATCAATATCTGAAATTAAACAGCAATGAAATAGTCTTTTTTTCCTGGGAGCTTTTAAAAATATAATTTGAAACTATTTTATGCCAGTACAATAGATTAACTTTACAAATGTAAAATTTTATCAGCTGTTAAAACATTTGCAAAACCACACATTCTGCTTCATCTCTTTTGCACAGTATCTATTAGAAAATATTAATTTTCATGTTAGAAAACATAAAAATGCTTTCAATATAGAAGAGACAATCTCATTTTAAAGGAAACATGACAACAGCAGCGAATCCTAACAGCAGGTACGCAAGGAGGTGCTCACTTTATCTTTAACCTCTGTAGGAATGTCTACACGAAAATAACAGCCTTTCACAAGATGCCAAACTGGACAGACGCTTTGGCAGGTCCAGTACAAAGCACTGTTAAAAAACAGTCCAAAATAACTTAATGCAAACTGTGTCATCATTCTTCATAGAAGTCTAGACACCACTGAAGGTAGTTTTCTTGCCAGGTTGTGGTGCAGAAAAAGATGAAACGTTTTTCTTTAAGCTCAGGAGTCAAAAAAATCTCAAAATCCAAGGATGCATCCCAAAAGAATGCCTGCTTTAGATGGTTTGCTTCCTAGCTGGAATGAGAGGATAAAAACAGAAGCATCCCTAAGTTCTTATCAGATGTCTCTCAAAACTCCCTCACTGCTTGTGGCAGCCAGATGTGCCCTGAAGCCCATAAGGAAGGGAGGAAGGAGATGGTGGGATTAGCATGTATTACCCGTGATCACTAAGCTTCCATGGCTGTAAACTAGGGTATATATTTATCAGAACAGCATGCACAAGGAGTGATCAGTTCCCTTTACTGGTGGTGTGCTAGACTGGGCCTCTGCCTGGTCAAATATATACTGTCACTTGGCTCCCTTATATAAAGAAAAACAGTTGTTCTACACCTCTTAACCTTGCATCTTATCTAATGGGCCTGGTTTTTACAAAGAGCATTCAAGGCAAGAACTAGAGTTTGGAGAGATAGTACCAGTCCTGGCTACAACTTAGGTTCGTGACTAGGCAGGAGAAGGGATAAAGAAGCATGGGGACGAGAGGAATAAGAATTCTCCCCCTAGATGCCAGCTCACTAGGCTAATCCTCTGCCTTGCAGCACCGGCACACCAGGTTCTAGTCCCGGTCGGGTCACCAGATTCTGTCCCGGTTGCCTCTCTTTCAGGCCAGCTCTCTGCTGTGGCCAGGGAGTGCAGTGGAGGATGGCCCAAGTGCTTGGCCCTGCACCCCATGGGAGACCAGGATAAGCACCTAGCACCTGGCTCCTGCCATCAGATCAGCGCGGTGCGCCGGCCGCAGCGCACCATCCGCGGCAGCCATTGGAGGGTGAACCAAAGGCAAAGGAAGACTTTTCTCTCTCTCTCTCTCTCTCACACTGTCCACTCTGCCTGTCAAAAAAAAAAAAAAAAAAAGAATTCTCCCCAGTAAGCTTCTTCTGAGATGTGAGCTGTATAGGAAGGACCTGACAGAGGGGACCCGAGACAGGGGACTTGATAATGAAGGTAAGGGATACAAGACACATGCTTGGACTTGTCAATACAAGATGGAAAAGCTGCCTGTGCAAAAGGGATACCTAGCCTCTAACCCAGAACTAATGAGATATCTAGGAAATACTGGCTAATGGGACCAGCAGTGGGTTTGTTGGAATTGAGATCTGGCCAGGTAAACAGTACATTCAGAGTATTTACCATGACAGAGAGGGAGAAGATCTTGTCAGGATGTGGGGTAAAGGAAGGATTCCTTGAGGCATGGAGCCTGGGACCCATGGCCACACTTCAAACTACCCAGTCTCTCTGACAAATTGATCTCCAAGCAAAAAGAACAGAATGCCGTTTTCAACCTGACACCCTAATGGGTTGTCAGAGTCTGGTGTCTGGTCAAGGAGTCTTTGAAAAACACTGGAGATTGGCCCTGGCCTGAATTTTTTTTTTTTTTTTTTTTTTTTTTACAGGCAGAGTGGACAGTGAGAGAGAGAGAGAGACAGAGAGAAAGGTCTTCCTTTTGCCGTTGGTTCACCCTCCAATGGCCGCCGCGGTCGGCGCGCTGCGGCCGGCGCACCGCGCTCGTCCGATGGCAGGATTTAAAAGTTACTTCAGGACCTTCTCACAGTCTGGCCAGTGAAAGGAAACTGAGGCTGACTAGACTGACATTCCTGGCACTTAGCCAAGAAGTATGACAGGTGGAACCCCTAGTGTTATGGCTCATGAGGATTCCAGAAGAGCAGGGGACAGAGCAGGGCACTCAAGTCTGGGACAAGGTAAGGAGTCATCGCTCCAGACCATGCCCAGTCTAAATAGTGCCACTCCTTGCAGGAAATGTGCTTCCCAATCCAACACCATTCCAGCTATTGGGATCTGTTGCCCAGCCGAGATCTTCAGGAAGCACTGGAGTGTGGCCCCAGCCAAGATCCTTCATTTGAAGGCCTTCTCCCAGTCCTTCACAAAGTGCCAATGCACACAAGGGAGAGGGGACTGCTTCACAGCCCAATGCCCACATGGGCTTGTCGGGGCCTGGGGTCTGGCCAGTAGATTTTCAGAGTAGACTGAGGAGTGTCCTGGCCAGAGTGCTTCAGTCTACTGAGGGATTTTCCCTGTCCTTCACAAAGGGCCGATCCAACAAGAGAAAGAGAGGTTAGAACAGGGTCTCAGCTCTAGGGATTGTTCTGGTCTAATCAGCTAGCCTCGCTCTTGAGCCTTAAGGCCAGCATCTGTGCTAACCACTTTCAGCTGGATGACAGGGACCCAATATTCCTGAGGAAGTGAGAGAGTTACTATGGAGGGGAGTGAGGTTCTCTGGAAAAAAGAAGCAAGAGCATTCCACATGCTTACACATCTGGTAAGGCAATCTGAAGCTGGCTGGAGTCAAATTTGAACTATATCCAAGAGACATTGGAGTTAAATCCAAGTCACAGCACCAAAGATAGTATGAGTGAAACTTGGTTCTTTGTCTCATGTGAATGAAGAATTTGCTCGTGGACAAGGCAGAGAGAAAAGCAAGATTTATTTAAGATAGAAACCTCCTGCCACTGCGATGAGTGTGTTTGGAGGGGCATCCAAGTGAGGCAGATCCTATGAACTGTGAGTGTCTCCGTCTTTTAAAATCACACTTTTGGGGGAAAGACAAAAAAGAGCAGCAACTGACAATAACTTAAACGGTGGAGACAAAAATCCATCAAAAGGCCTGATTTGTAATCTTGTTTGCTCTGTTTAGCTTGCTCATGATAAGACAGATAAATCATCACAACAGTGGTCTAGGTAACATCTTTCTATTCTTACGTAAAACTAGAAACTTCGAAGGGTGGACAATTTTGTCTTAGCTTATGGCTTGTGGGGAAAAACAGGCAGTGGGGTTTCAAAGCTTGATCTTGCTAAAAATAACTTTTTGGGAGAAACAAGCATTTTGCACCCTCTTAAAGAGACTCTCCTTACCTCATTTTGCACTGGGACCAACCTAAATGCCTATTAACCCCATTTGACTTCTCACATTACAAATGATAGAACTTCCTGCTCACTGATTCTTTTCTTAACTGTGCCCACTCTGCTGTGAAGACAAGTAAAAACATTCTTCTTCTCTGTTATGGTGATACTTCCTGCATTTCATTTTGATTCTTTGTTAGAGCTCCCATCTCCCTAATGACATTACTCACCTGTTATTGCATGTTATATCTGCTTTTTTCATTAGATTGCTTAACATATTAATAATTGCATTTTAAGTTCCTAGCTGCTATTGCAGAATCTGTGTCATATTTGAGTACTATTTTGATTTTTGCTTTACCTTTTTTATAAAGCTTTTATTTAAAGAATATAAATTTCCAAAGTACAGCTTATGTATTACAATGGCTCCCCCCCATAACTTCCCTCCCACCCGCAACCCTCCCCTTTCCCTCTCCCTCTCCCCTTCCATTCACATCAAGATTCCTTTTCAATTCTCTTTATTTAAACTCTTTTTCTCTTGTCTTTTTACATACTTTATTTTTTTGTTTATTTTTTTTGAAGATTGAAGTGAAATGATGTATTGGGTAAAATCAATTGTGATAAATAGGCACTTAGTGTGTGGTTTTATGCTTATCTGCCTAAATTACTCATCTGTGCTTAATGTTTGTTGTAGATGCCAGTGGCTTCAAATTATTCGAATATCCTTGTTTTGATCCCGTCTATTTATTCTGGATTCCTTAAGCACTTCTCAAGTAGAGTTTTTGCCTTGCCATTCTTTAGGGTGTAATCCACTATTATTACACTGGAGCCCTGCGGATGTGGTGGTTAGGTATGTTTCTCCGTTTGTTTTCTACCTCCAGTTAAGAGACAGGAAGGCTGGATGGTGCTAGAGTAGGGTAAAGTTTCCTTCCCCCAGATAGGTAAGGTTCTGGGAAAATCTTTTCCTCTTGGAACAAAAAATACTTGAGGCATATGCCAAAGTAGTGACTTCCTTCACCTGCCACAGCTATGAGGGGATTTTCCTTGACTCTTCACTATGAGGGCCTGGTGAGAATTCTGAGGGTAAATCTAATGAAAGCATGAGAGTTTCCCTATGACTGTAGTCCTAGGAGTTTCTTAATTCTTTTTTTTTTCTTTTCAAAATTTAAAATATAAATTTCCAAAGTACAATTTTTGAATTATAGCAGCTTCCCCCCCCATAACCTCCCTCCCACCCGCAACCATCCCATCTCCCATTCCCTCTCCTATCCCATTCTTCATCATGATTCATTTTCAATTATCTTTATATACGTAAGATCAACTTAGTATACACTAAGTAAATATTTCAACAGAATGCACCCACAAAGACACACAGAGTATACAGTACTATTTGAGTAGCAGTTTTACCATTAATTCTCATAGTGCAACACATTAAGGGCAGAGGTCCTACATGGGGGCAGGTGCACAGTGAATCTCAATGTTGATTTAACAATTGACATTCTTATTTATGACATCAGTAATCACCCAAGGCCCTTTTCATGAGCAGCCAAGGCTGTGGAAGCCTCTTGAGTTCACCAACTCCTATCTTATTTAGACATGGTCATAGTCAAAGTGGAAGTTCTCTCTCCCTTCAGAGAAGGGTATTTCTTTCTTTGATGGCCTGTTCTTTCCACTGGGATCTCACTCACAGAGATCTTTCATTTAGGTCAATTTTTTTTGGCACAATGTCTTGGCTTTCCATGACTGAAATACTCTCACGGGCTTTTTAGCCAGATCCGAATGCCTTAAGGGCTGATTCTAAGGCCAGACTGCTGTTTAGGGCTTTTGTCATTCTATGAGTCTGCTGTGTATCCTGCTTCCCATGTTAGGATCATTCTCTCCTTTTTAATTATATCAATTATTTGCAGACACTGGTCTTTTTTATGTAATCCCTTTGACACTTAATCCTATCTTTTTGATCTGTAATGAACTTAAACTGATAACTTTAACAAGTAAGATGGCACTAAAAGAAATAAAATAGTAAGTTGTTCCTTCACACGACAAGGGCTTATCAAGTTATTGTTTCTCATAGTGTCCATTTCAATTCAACAGGTTTCCTTTTAAGTGCTCAGTTAGTTGTCACCAATCAGGGAAAACATATGATATTTGTCCCCTTGGTACTGGCTTATTTCACTCAGCATGATGTTTTCCAGATTCCTCCATGTTGTTGTAAATGACCAGATTTCATTGTTTTTTACTGCTGTATAGTATTCTATAGAGTACATATCCCATAATTTCTTTATCCAGTCTTCTGTTGATTGGCATTTAGGTTGATTCCATGTCCTAGCTATTGTGAATTAAGCTGCAATAAACATTGAGTTGCAGACAGCTCTTTTATTTGCCAATTTAATATCCTTTGGGTAAATTCCAAGGAGTGGGATGTCTGAGTTGTATGGTAGGGTTATATTTAGGTTTCTGAGGAATCCCCAGACTGACTTCCATAGTGGCTTTACCAGTTTGTATTCTTACCAACAGTGGGTTAGTGTCCCTTTTCCCCCACATCCTCACCAGCATCTGTTGGTAGATTTCTGAATGTGAGCCATTCTAACCGGGCTGAGGTGAAACCTCATTGTGGTTTTGATTTGCATTTCCCTGATGGCCAGTGATCCTGAACATTTTTTCATGTGTCTCTTGGCCATTTGGATTTCCTTTTTTGAAAAATGTATATTGAAGTCCTTGGCCCATCTCTTGAGTGGGTTGTTTGTTTTGTTGTGGAGTTTCTTGATCTCTTTGTAGAGTCTGGTTATTAATTGTTTATTGGTTGCATAATTTGCAAATATTTTTTTTCCCATTCTGTTGGTTGCCTCTTCACTCTCCTGACTGTTTCTTTTGTAGTACAAAAACTTATCAATTTGATGCAATCCCAAATGTTAATTTGGCTTTGACTGCCTGTGCCTCTGCGGTCTTTTCCCGGAAGTCTTTGCCTGTTCTCTAATAATTTGATGGTATCGGGTTGTAGATTTAGATCTTTAATACATATGTCCATTCTCCTAAAAGCAACTTATATGTTCCATGTGATACCAATTGAAATACCAAAGACATTCTTCTCAGATCTGGAAAAATGATGCTAAAATTCATATGGAAGTATAGTAGACCTCGAATAGCTAAACTAATCTTGTACAACAAAGACAAAGCCAGAGGCATCACAATACCATTTTTCAGGATATAATACAGGGCAGTTATAATCAAAACAGCATGGTACTGTTACAGAAACAGATGGATTGACCAATGGAGCAGAAGAGAAACACCAGAAATCAATCCAAACATGTACAGCCAACTTATATTTGATCAAGTATCTAAAACCAATTCCTGGATCATGGATAGTCTTTTCAACAAATGGTGCTGGGAAAACTGGATCTCCACATGCAGAATCATGAAGCAAAAGTTTCTTATTCTTATGCTTGTTCATTCTCAACTCCCAGAAAGTTGTCATAGTTATCATGAAAGTGTTCCTAAAGTTTATAGCTCCAGCAACTCCTGCTACAGGTAAACAGATCTGACAATTGTCCTGTCTCTAGAAATTTTTGCAATAGTGACTTGCGCTGTTGATATCAATTCTCTGATGGAAGTTGGTGATTTTTAATAATTCCAAATTTTTTCTTACTTTTTAGAAGTGATTGTTACCAAATTTTTGGAGTTCCAGATCACTTTGGAGACATTTTGTTAGATAGGAAGTTAGAAATTAGTCTATGGGGGTGAAAGAGGCCAAAGGAAAACAAAGCACCATGGAATGGAAGGTGGTAGCCTCTAGCAGCCTTGGAAGGAGCCTAAAATTTTACAGTATAACATCCTGCCCAAACCCCAATAACTTTATAAGCCCCAGTCTTCTCCCAAGAAGGCATCCTAAGGGAATCCTACCAGCTCAGAACCAAATGGGCCACCCAGTCTGATAACACTGGACAATAAAACCTTGGAAAGATTTTATCTTTTTCGTACACTTTACCCAGGAAGAGGGAGGAGGGCGAGGAAATACATGGGAAAGAACTGGAGCCCATAGTCTTAGAAGTCAGTCTGAATACAGACTGCATGCTTAGCTCTTTCCTGAGATGCCTGGTCTATCAGGTGTATTTCAGCTTTCAGCTTTCTCCGTTCTTTTGTGAGATGCTCACCTGGACTGTCAGGTGTAAACTTGCTTGCTCCAGTATGAATGGTTGGGCACTTCAGATTCTCGAGAGGTGCCCATGCATTCTGATGGATGCCTTATCCTGTTATACCTTGCTACCTTGTTTACCGCTATTCTCTGTCTCATGCCTGAATTTTTTCTTACAGGGAGATAAAACTTCTATCCCACTCTTCTCTGCTATTTCACTATGCTTTTGTCATATATCTTTCTTTTAAAATTTGAATTGTACAGAGAATATGCATTGGTGGGAGTAACCTGGATATTTGTGGTCTCGCCCATACAAGGCGATCCTCTGTGGGCCTAACATCAATTGCTAGGTGAAGCTCAGATCCTTCCATAGTTTTCACATAAAACCCAATTCCACTTACCGTTTCTTCAGTATTCTTCCCTTTTTCTTATTTGTGTGGCTCTCCTTAAATTTATAGAGGCATTGGAAATGATGACACTCACAGACTGCATGTTGTGTCTGTAGACAAATCCCCATTAAGGACCTTTTACAAAGTCCCTCTTCATGTATCCTACTTCACTCTCCTGCCCTGTTAACCTCTCCAGCAATGATACCCAGCCTCCATTTCTCCAGCAGAAGTCAGATTTTATAAAGAAAATATGAACTCTTTTATGAGGATAGCACATTTGTGACAGGAAGAATAATGAAATGCTTTGTCCAATAGCATCCTAGACCACAGTTTTCCTCACTTGCAGGGAACTCTAATCTATTCACAGCCTCTGGCAGGAGTGCTCTCTCTGAACCAGCTCCAGAATGCTCACACTTCAGCTTGGGCTGCTTTGAAAGAATAGCACAGCCCCTTTTCCTGTGGCAGGCTTTTTCACCATGAGCAGGCTCTGTGTTCCTATTGTATACAAATATTTTTGTAGAGGTCTTGATTCCAGCCTTGGTTGGTTGCAGAGTCCTCTCCTGGCTATCAGTTCCCTTATTCTCTGCTTTTCATAAGCCTAGAGGTAGTAACTTCTCTGTCGCTTGTTTCCTCTAGATCCCTTAGGATCCTTCTCCACCCTCTTCATTAATTTTCCCATCTTCTACTATTTAATAATACCTACCCTGTATAAAATTTTTCTGCTGAAAGAGTGATGTGATTTTTGTATTATGATGGGTCTGATCCATTTGCCACATGTATTTTTCTTGAATCTTCACCTGTCTTTTCCCATTTTATACTGACAGTTCTTTTTTAATAGACTCTGAAGAATAAATCACTAGCTATGTGTTCGTCATTCTTTAATCTGTAACATCCTGCACTGTTCTTGGCATGTAATAAGTGCTCAATGAATGAGTGAATAATGGTGATTTCTTTCTTTGACAGACGTAATGTTTGATATAAAGAGAAAATGATGTTGAGTGCCACTTAACGTTACTTTCCTAAACTTTCAAACATATTTTAGAACTTTCCTTAATACTTTTTCACAAATTCAACCACTTTGAAAATTACTTTGAAATCAGTAATGGAAATTGGAATAAACTTTCCTGAAGGACATTTCTCAAAAATGACTCAATTCACTAAGTTAAGCATGTTCTATGGTCTATACCAAAAAAATCTTAGTTCTTTTCTCTAAGGAATTAATCCATGAATTACATGACTTGTCCATTCTTTTTTAAAAATATTTACTTATTTATTTATTTACTTGAAAGTCAGAGTTACACAGAGAGAAGGAGAGGGAGAAAGGGAGAGAGAGAGAGAGAGAGAGAGAGAGAGAGAGAGAAAGAGAGAGAGAGATCTTCCATCTGCTAGTTTATTCTCCAATTAGCCACAATGGCTGGAGCTGCACTGAGCTGAAACCAGGAACCAGGAGCTCCTTCTGGATCTCCCACATGGGTGCATGGGCCCAAGGACTTGGGCTATCTTCTACTGCTTTCCTAGGCCATAACAAAGAGCTGGATCGAAAGTGCAGCAGCTAAGACTTGGACTGGCACCCGTATAGGATGCTGGCACTGCAGGCGGCGGCCTCACCTGCTATGCCACAGTGCCCGTCTCATTGTCCATTCTTCTTTAATGAAGAATAAGTAAGCCTCTAAAGTAAAGCTATTTTATTTCCCTCTTACACTCATGGGTTTTATTAGGTTCTTTCCAATTTTAAAGAATGTTAAACTAAGAGATTAGTTTTCCCTAGAATATAAACATATCAATCCCATACTCAATGATGTCTACAAATCCTGTATTTGGCAATGCAGGCAAATTACTAAGGCATTCCAGTCATTTGTGTAAAGCATTGCAGTTCATGAGAGAAACTTATTCTGAGGTTTTTGATGTTCACTGTCAGCAGCTGATTAGTGTGTCCTTAATAAATATTGCAGAAAAATCAATGGCAGGTGAGTCTGTGAGTGATTTTCCAAACAGACTGCTATCTGGTTTGTGCATGTATAAGTTATTTATTTGGCAGTTTTGTTTATGAGATTTCACCACTATTGAATTTTTATTTCTAAACCTCTTGATAAATTGACTTACAGAGAATAAGATAGATTTTTTTTAAAGAAAATTGGCATGTCCCTCTGGGTTTCAGATATTTTTGTTTGTTTTATACCTCATCAACATAAGAACTCAAGTTCTTAGCATTCTCCCTTTAGGAATTATAGGAGAGCTGGATTAAGTGAGCATTTTGCTCTGGAATGACAATTAGAATGTAGAAATTTGGTAACCATTTCATGTGATCCGTTTCAAGAAACTACAAATCATGTTCCAGTCCTAGCTTCACCTGTTTGAAAAAGTGAGTGCCTTCTCCTTCTAACTTGCTGCACTGAGAGCATTCTTATGTACGGAAGTCAAGGAACAGATGTTTACTAATGGATCTCAGCAGGAGAGTAAACACAGCAGTCTGGGCACAGGGTATATTTCACTCTTGCACAACTTGTTTCTCAATATTTTGTCCTGTGTTGTGGATTATAAAGTGTGGGTGAGAGAAAGCATCAAACAATCACTCTTTCCATCTCTGCATAAGGAATGATACTTCAAGACATATTAGTAATTCATATATTCTGGGTCATGTGTAGTATAATTCTTTTTGAATAAAGTGTGCAGCATAGAAGCATGGATTCAGTTTACTTTTCTCATTAATCATAAGAGCAACACTTTAAGATGGGAATGTTTCTTTCAAAATGAGGGATTTCTGATTTCCTATGTCTGTTTTCTGCTACATTATGGTATTAGCAATCACTGCACGTGTTCCATAATTGTATAATGTTTGTAATTGTCTAGGAGAGATTCAAGGAGAGGGAACCAGAAGGGGTGTTAATGGAATAAGAGTTTCAGGAAGAGTGTTAAGGGGTTTTAGTACTTCAAAGAGGTCCTATATAACAGTAAATGAAAAAAGAAAAGAAACTCAACAACAGTCATTGGATTTGGCAATTAGGAGGTTTCGATCTTGTTACAATTAAATTAGGAACCACAGTATACTAGCACTTCAAAATTTCATAAAAATGTGTGTTACAAAAAACTTTGCATGGATTTCAGGTGTTTTTGTACCAAAATAAATTTGTATTTGATTTATTCATTTCCCTGTTCAAAGTCTGCTTGTATGAAAGATATGAATTATTGATTAATGTTTAAAGGGGATCAGTAACAATAGCCATCAGAATTCAATTGAAGTTTTGTTTTAGGTAGAATAACTAGGGTATACTTCATTCAAATGGGTATAAATCTGGAACAATCCCTATTATGTATTGATTTCTAAAATTATATATTTGGAGGGTAAGTTACAGTTGCAGAGGATACTCAGAAATGATTAACTAAATAGGAGGGGTCATTGTGGGAATCACATGGTGGTCTCCATGTAGTGTAGTTACCTAAACGAAGGCCTGTGTCATTGGGTGTATATTTTGTGTGTAATTACTTACATCTTTTTACCTTCAGACATAGTGACATTCACTGCCATCTTCTATCATCTTAATGATGCTTAAGAAATATATACCTGAGCAATAAACTAAATGGCACAGTTAATGTAATTTCAAAGCATAAGCAGTTCTAAAGGGATATTTTAATATTGACAGCACCTGCTCTTACAACTGAATGCTGCTTGGTCTTTCTGAGGGCAAGTCCCCATTCTGAGCACTGAAGCTGTCTCTGGTAAATAGTAGGATAAGATTTTTAAGGTTGTAAAAATTATGAATACCTTTAAATTATTTTTGGTTACTTAATCATTTATTTTTACATTATAGATTTATAAATACATGTTTTATCTTTGGAGTTATATTCCATTCCTATCAATATTCATTACATTGCTCAAATTGTCTTTGCTTTGGCCACTGGAGATCCTTTGGGTCATCTTCTTTATTTTTATTACCTAGAAATCTTTTATTTAAGGTTTACACACGACATGCATTTCATAAATACAAATTTGGGAACATACTGATTCTTCCCACCCTAACCTCCCTCCCACCAGCACTCCCGCCCTTCTTCCTTTTCTCTCTCCTATTCACATTCTTATTTTTCACTAAATAAAAAAAAAAAGATGGTGCGACAAAGAAAGGATTTACCATTTTGTATTAAGCAAGCAAAACTCTAGGCAAAATATATGAACAATATGGTTTTTCAGACACTATTCATCAGGCAAAGAAGGATAATGACCCCTGAGTGATGACAAACAAGTGACACGACCACCCTGGTTTGCCATCTGATGACAATTTCCATGTGGTCCAGGGAAGCAGAGCCCAGTTGAACCCCAGACTCTTTGAGTTAGGAGATGGATTTAAAGATCAGGGTTGACCAAAAGCATCTAGAGACTGAAGGGCATAGAACTGGAGAGGTGAGAGCAGATCAGAAAGATTAAAAACTAAATGTGAAAATTTCCAGTCACAGGACAGGGAATGTGCCTGTTCCTGCCAACCAGACTGGAAAACTTAATAATTCATAGAAAATCTGACAAATACACAGAAGGGCTATGCATAAACAGTGAGGTCAAATTAGTCTTAAATTTTAAGTAGGATCCTGCTTAATATATTTTAAATGCAATACCCCAATAGGTCAGACTGTTTCCAACATGATTGTGTACCAAAACAAAATTCAAACATATTGATAGATATATAAAATACCTAGCACCGAAATAAAATTCACAGCATACGATAGGCAATTTAAAGTAATCCAGTGTATAAAGAAATAGGAAAATACTCATGGTGAGAAGAAAAATAAATTAATAAAAAGGCAAAGAGTATTAAATTTAGCAAAGATATTGGAAAAGTTTGATGTCGGTATATTCTATATATTAAGAGAAACTTAGTCATGGAAGACATAAATAAAACTCAAGTTAAACTTCTAAAGATGAAAATTATTGAGGTGAAAAATACAATGAATAGGATTAGATATTGTAGAAGAAAAGACTAGTGTACTTGACGCATACAATAGAAACTATCAAAAATGAGGTAGAGAGAAAACAATTCTGTAAAACAAAATGTATATTACTAAGCTGCAACACAACTTCAAGCAGTTCATATGTTTACCATTTGAGTCTTTTAAAAGAGTATAAAATCCATTTAAGGAAGTAATGACAGGGGTGAGTATTGTGGCACGGTGGTTAAGCACATTGGCTTGCCTGGTTCAACTCCTACTACTCCACTTTTTTTAAGTTTTTTTTTATTTTAACTTTTATTTAATAAATATAAATTTCCAAAGTACGGCTTTTTAGTTACAGTGGATCCTCCCCCCCCCCATGACTTCCCTCCCACCCACAAATATCCCATCTCCAACTCCCTTTCCTATTCTATTCATATCAAGATTCATTTTCAATTTTCTTTATATACAGAAGATCAATTTAGTATATATTAAGATTTCAACAGTTTGTACACACACAGAAACACGAAGTGTAAAGTATTGTTTGAGTACTAGTTATAGCACTAATTCACATTGGACGACACATTAAAGACAAAGATCCTACATGGGGAGTAAGTGCACAGTGACTCCTGTTGTTAACTTACAATTGACACTCTAGTTTATGGCATCAGTAATCACCTGAGGCACTAGTCATGAGCTGCCAAGGCTATAGAAGCCTTTTGAGTTCGCAGAATTCGATCTTATTCCGACAGCGTCATAGTCAAAGTGGAAGTTCTCTCCTCTCTTCAGAGAAAGTTACCTCCTCCTTAGATGGCCTGTTCTTTCCACTGGGATCTCACTCACAGAGATCTTTCATTTAGGTTTTTTTTTTTCCAGAGTGTCTTGGCTTTCCATGCCTAAAATACTCTCATGGGCTTTTTAGCCAGATCTGAATGCCTTAAGAGCTGATTCTGAGGCCAGAGTGGTATTTAGGACATCTGCCAATCTATGAGTCTACTGTGTATCCTGCTTCCCATGTTGGAACGTTTTTGCCCTTTAAATTCTATCAGTTAGTATTAGTATACACTAGTCTTGTTTGTGTGATCTCTCTGACTCTTAGACTTATCATTATGGTCAACTGTGAACAGAAATTGATCACTTGGGAGAGCGGCAAGATGGCGGAATAGGAAAGGAGCACACCGATAGTCTGGGGAGAGACAGTTTAATAAAAGTGGAGATACTGCAGGTTCACGGAAGAGTAGGGAAAGATACAGCAGAGGAAACCCTTCCGGAACTGGTGATTCACAGTGGACCTGCGTGGAGAGCGTGGGAGCCCACAGTTTGGGACACCAGCAGCAGATTCAACACACCAGCGCTGGAACGCGAGGTGAGCCGAACCTCAATAGCCCGAGATACCAGAAGGGAAGTGGAAAGAGGAGACTAGTGTGAACAAGGCTTGAAACCCTGTGGGGAAAAGTTCACCAAGCTAACTAGAAGAGAGAGAGAGAGAGAGAGAGAGAGAGAGGGGGAAAAAAAAAGTGACCCATATGGACACGAGTTTCTCTCTCTCCGCTCACCTCTCAAAGGTGAGCAAGACAGAGAGTAGGCGCCATTTTGGAATATGTCATAAGCAGGGCGACCTCGGGTCGGCACTGGCCCCGAGCCTAGCAGAAAAACCTGACTTTGGGTGGGAGGGGTGAAATAACAGGAGATTAGAACCTAATGAATGTGTGGTGCTAATGAACTGAGGCTGTGAAAAAAGAGACGGTGGGGGAGAGAACTCACGGAAATCACGAATTCATGTGAGTACTCTCCAGAGACGCTACAGTTCAGTAGCCTTGGCAGCCCAGTGGGAGACTACAGGATTATCTGAGCCCACACTAAGGGCAGCACAGATTCCCTCTGTGGTACTTGGGAAAGAGCTTCCAATCTCTGGCTCCTGTGGGTATATCTTTTGCCTGCTAACCACTCCCAATTCCATTCAGCTGTGTGGAATTACTTCCCTTTTGAACCAAAAAAAAAAAAAAAGTAACAGAGAGAGATTTACCACGCCTAACCTGGGAGTGTCTCCTTTGGCACACCCTCAACCCTGAGGAACCAAACAGAGCTATCAGGCCACACCCATCTCAAGCCTCTAAGGCTCCATCAAAAGCAGACAGTCCACTTAATCTAGAGTCATAGTATAACAAGAAAAAAACACCACAGTGAAGAAACCAATATGCCAAACAACAAACGCAAAAACCGAGGTAATAAGAACAAGGAAGACACTATGGCGTCCCCAAATGAAAAAGACACCCCAATTCAAGATTACGAAGATGATGAGATAGAAGAAATGCAAGAAGCTGATCTCAAAAAATTGATAAGCACACTAAGAAGTACTCAAAAACAAATTCTTGAACTACAGAAATCCTTAATGGACAAGGTAGAAAATCTCTCTTGGGAAAATGAAATATTAAGGAGGAATCAAGCTGAAATGAAACAACTAGTAGAACATGAAACTGTGATAGTGATGAGAAATCATAATGAAGTGAAGAATTCAATAGATCAAATGAAAAGCACATTAGAGAGCCTTACAAACAGAATGGGTGAGGCAGAAGAGAGAATATTGGACTTAGAAGACAGAGCACAGGAAAATATACAGTAAAACCAAAGAAAAAAAGAGGAAATTAGAAATCTAAAAAATATTGTTGGGAATCTACAGGATACTATTAAAAAACCCAACATTCGAGTTCTAGGAGTTCCTGAAGGCATGGAGAGGGAGAAAGGATTAGAATGCCTTTTTAGTGAGATAATAGCAGAAAATTTCCCAGTTTTGGAGAAGGACAGAGACATCCTAGTACAGGAAGCTCATAGAACCCCTAGGAAACATGACCAAAAGAGATCCTCATCACGACACATTGTAATTAAACTCACCACAGTGAAACAGAAAGAGAAGATCCTAAAATGTGCAAGAGAGAAACGTCAGATTACTCTCAGAGGATCTCCAATTAGACTCACAGCAGACTTCTCATCAGAAACCCTACAAGCTAGAAGGGAATGGCAAGACATAGCCCAGGTACTAAGAGAGAAAAACTGCCAGCCCAGAATATTATATCCTGCAAAGCTCTCATTTGTGAATGAAGGTAAAATAAAGACCTTTCATTGCAAACAGAAATTGAAAGAATTTGTTGCCACTCGTCCAGCCCTGCAAAAGATGCTTAAAGATGTGTTACACACAGAAACACAGAAACACGGCCATCAACATGAAAGAAGGTAAACGAAGGGAACCTCACAGCAAAAGATCACAGGGCATTCAAAGCATACATTTGGATAAAGAAATTATGGGACATGTACTCTATAGAATACTATACAGCAGTCAAAAACAATGAAATCTGGTCATTTGCAACAAGATGGAGGAATCTGGAAAACATCATGCTGAGTGAATTAAGCCAGTCCCAAAGGGACAAATATCATATGTTCTCCCTGATCGGTGACAACTAATTTAGCACCAAAGGTGAAACCTATTGAAGTGAAATGGACACTATGAGAAACAGTAACTTGATCAGCTCTTTTGCTGACTGTTGTTGTACAATGTAATAATTTATCCATCTTAGTATTTTTTTATTCTAGTTCCTTTGGTTGAACTCTGTAATTAACACACAATTATTCTTAGGTGTTTAAATTTTAACTGAAAAGTGATCCCTGTGAAATATAAGAGTGGGAATAAGAGAGAAAGGAGATGTACAATTTGTGTACTCTATAACATGCTCAATCGGACTTGCCCCAGATGGTGGAGTTAGAAACGTGCCAGGGGATTCCAATACAACCACCTCAAGGTGGCATGTACCAAGGCCATCTCACTAGTCCAAGTGATCAATTTCAGTTCACAACTGATCACACTGATAGGTCTAAGAAACAAAGGGATCACACAAACGAGACTAGTGTCTGCAATTACTAACTGATAGAATCAAAAAGGGAGAGAACAATCCATCATGTGAAGCATGATACACAGCAGACTCATAGAATGGCAGATGTCCTAAATAGCACTCTGGCCTCAGAATCAGCCTTTAAGGCATTCAGATCTGGCTCAAGAGCCCATGAGAATATTCTAGGCATGGAAAGCCAAGACACTCTGGAAAAAAAAGAAGACCTAAATGAAAGATCTCTGTGAGTGAGATCCCAGTGGAACGAATGGGGCCATCAAAGAAGGAGGTACGTTTCTCTGAAGGGAGGAGAGAACCTCCACTTTGATTATGACCCTGTCGGAATAAGATTGAAGTCGGCGAACCCTAAAGGCTTCCATAGCCTCGGCAACTCATGACTAGACCCTAGGGAGATTACTGACGCCATAAACAAGAGTGTCAAATTGTTAAGTCACCAACAGGAGTCACTGTGTAGTTAAGTCTCATGTGGGATCTGTCCTTAATGTGTTGTCCAATGTGAAGTAATGCTATAACTAGCACTGAAACAGTATTTTACACTTTGTGTTTCTGTGTGGGTGCAAACTGATGAAATCTTTACTTAGTATATACTGAATCAATCTTCTGTATATAGATAATTAAAAATGAATAAAAAATCTTGGTGTTAAATTGGAAATTGCATGGAAAATTAATCAATTTTAAAAAACTATATCATGTAGAATCTCTGTCCTTAATGTGCTATACATTGTGAATTAATACTATAACTAATACTCCAACAGTATTTTTCACTTTGTGTTGCTATGTGAGGGCAAACTGTTGAAATCTTTACTTAATATATAGTAAACTGATCTTCTGTATATAAAGAGAATTGAAAATGAATCTTGATGTGAATGGAAGGGGAGAGGGAGTGGGAAAGAGGAGGGTTGCGGGTGGGAGGGAAGTTATGGTGGGGGTAAGCCATTGTAATCTATAAGCTGTATTTTGGAAATTTGTATTCTTTAAATAAAAGTGTTATATTAAAAAATAAATAAAAATAAAAAATAGAAATTGATCACTTGGACTAGTGAGATGTCATTGGTACCTGCCACCTTGATGGGATTGTATTGTAATCCTTTTGCATGTTTCTAACTCTACCATTTGGGGCAAGTCCAATTGAGCATGTCCCAAATTGTACATCTCCCTCTCTTATTTCCACTCTTATATTTCACAGGGATCACTTTTCAGTTAAAATTTAAATACCTAAGAATAATGGTGAATTGATTAAATAGTTCAACCAATAGTATTTAAGTAGAACAAAAAAACACTAAAAGGGATAAAGCATTAAGTTGTTCATAGAAAGTAAGGACAAGGGCTGATCATGTCACTGTTTCTCATAGTGTCCATTTCACTTCAACAGGTTTCCCCTTTGGTGCTAAGTTACTTGTCGCCAATCAGGGGGAGCATATGATATTTGTCCCTTTGGGACTGGCTTAATTCACTCAGCAGTATGTTTTCCAGATTCCTCCATCTTGTTGCAAATGACCAGATTTCATTGTTTTTGACTGCTGTAGAGTATTCTATAGAGTACACATCCATAATTTCTTTTTTTTGAAATTTTTTATTATTTAGTAAATATAAATTTGCAAAGTACAGTTTATGGATTACAATGGATTCCCCCCCCCCATAACTACCCTCCCATTCACACCCCTCACGTCTCCTGCTCCCTCTCCCATTCCATTCTCATCAAGATTCATTTGCAATTATCTTTACATATAGAAGATCGATTTAGTATATATTAAGTAAAGAGTTCATCAGTTTGCACCCACACAGAAACACAAAGTGTAAAATACTGTTTCAGTACTAGTTATAGCATTACTTCACATTGGACAACACATTAAGGACAGATCCCACATGAGAAGTAAGTACGCAGTGACTCCTGTTGGTGACTTAACAATTTGACACTCTTGTTTATGGCGTCAGTAATCTTCCTAGGCTCTAGTCATGAGTACCCGAGGCTATGGAAGGCTTTTGGGTTCACTGACTTCAATCTTATTCCCACAGGGTCATAGTCAAAGTGGAAGTTCTCTCCTCCCTTCAAAGAAAGGTACCTCCTCCTTTGATGGCCTGTTCTTTCCACAGGGATCTCACTCACAGAGATCTTTCATTTAGGTTTTTTTTTCCCAGAGTGTCTTGGCTTTCCATGCCTAAAATACTCTCATGGGCTCTTGAGCCAGATCCGAATGCCTTAAGGGCTGATTCTGAGGCCAGAGTGCTATTTAGGACATCTGCCATTCTATGAGTCTGCTGTGTATCATGCTTCACATGATGGATTGTTCTCTCCCTTTTTGATTCTATCAGTTAGTAATTGCAGACACTAGTCTCGTTTGTGTGATCCCTTTGTTTCTTAGACCTATCAGTGTGATCAGTTGTGAACTGAAATTGATCACTTGGACTAGTGAGATGGCCTTGGTACATGCCACCTTGAGGTGGTTGTATTGGAATCCCCTGGCACGTTTCTAACTCCACCATCTGGGGCAAGTCCGATTGAGCATGTTATAGAGTACACAAATTGTACATCTCCTTTCTCTCTTATTCCCACTCTTATATTTCACAGGGATCACTTTTCAGTTAAAATTTAAACACTTAAGAATAATTGTGTGTTAATTACAGAGTTCAACTAATAGTACTAGAACAAAACAAAGAAAAACACTAAAATTGATAAAGGATTACATTGTACATCAACAGTCAAGAGCTGATCAAGTCACTGTTTCTCATAGTATCCATTTCATTTCAACAGGTTTCCCCTTTGGTGCTCAGTTAGTTGTCACCGATCAGAGAAAACATATGATATTTATTCCTTTGGGACTGTGTTATTTCACTCAACAAAATGTTTTCCAGATTCCTCAATCTGTTGCAAATGACAGGAATTCATTGTTGTTGACTGCTGTATAGTATTCTAAAGAGTACATGTCCCAATATTTCTTTATCCAGTCTACTGTTGATGGGCATTTGGGTTGGTTCCAGGTCTTAGCTATTGTGAATATTAGCTGCATTAACATTAATGTGCCGAAAGCTTTTTTGTTTGCCAATTTAATTTCCTTTGGGTAAATTGCAAGGAGTGGGATGGCTGGGTTGTACGGTAGGGTTATATTCAGGTTTCTGAGGAATCTCCAGACTGACTTCTATAGTGGCTTAACCAGTTTGCATTCCCACCAACAGTGGGTTAGTGTCCCTTTCTCCTCACATCCTTTCCAGCATCTATTGTTGGTAGCTTTCTGAATGTGACCCATTCTACCCGGAGTGAGGTGAAACCTCATTGTGGTTTTGATTTGCATTTCCCTGATTGCTAGTGATCTTGAACATTTTTTCATGTGTCTGTTGGCCATTTGGATTTCCTCTTTTGAAAAATGTTTATTGATGTCCTTGGCCCATCTCTTAAGTGGGTTGTTTGTTTTGATGTTGTGGAGTTTTTTGATTTCTTTGTAGATTCTGGTTATCAACCCTTTATCTGTTGCATAGTTTGCAAATATTATTTTCCATTCTGTCAGGTGCCTCTTCACTCTCCTGACTGTTTCTTTTGCAGTACAGAAACATCTCAAGTTGATGCAATCCCAATAGTTAATATTGGCTTTGACTGCCTGTGCTTCTGGGTCTTTTCCAAGAAGTGTTTGCCTGTACCTGTATCTTGCAGGGTTTCTCCAATGCTCTCTAATAATTTGATGGTGTTGGGTCATAGATTTAAGTCTTTAATCCATGTTGAGTGGATTTTTGTGTAAGGTGAAAGGTAGGGGTCTTGCTTCACGCTTCTGCATGTGGAAATCCAGTTTTTCCAGCACCATTTATTGAATAGACTGTTCTTACTCCAGTGATTGGTTTTGGATCCTTGATCAAAGATAAGTTGGCTGTAGCTGTTTGGATTGATTTCTGGTGTTTCTATTCTGTTTCATTGGTCTATCCATCTGTTTCTGTACCAGTACCATGCTGTTTTGATAACAACTGCCCTGTAGAATGTCCTGAGATCTGGTATTGTGATGCCTCTGGCTTTGTTTTTGTTGTACAAGATTGCTTTAGCTATTCGAGGTCTCCTGTGCCTCCATATGAATTTCAGCATCATTTTTTCCAGATCTGAGAAGAAGGTCTTTGTTATTTTGATTGGTACTGCATTGAATCTGTAAATTGCTTTTGGGAGACTGGACATTTTGATGATATTGATTCTTCCAATCCATGAGCATGGAAGATTTCTCCATTTTTTGGTATCCTCTTCTATTTCTTTAAGGTTTTGTAATTTTCATCGTAGAGATCTTTAACGTCCTTGGTTCAGTTTATTCCAAGGTATTTGATTGTTTTTGTAGCTATTGTGAACGGGATTGATCTTAGAAGTTCTTCCTCAGCCATGGCATTGCCTGTGTATACAAAGGCTGTTGATTTTTGTGCATTGATTTTATATCCTGCTACTTAGCCAAACTCTTCTATGAGTTCCAATAGTCTGTTAGTAGAGTTCTTTGGATCCACTAAATACAGAATCATAGCATCCACAAAGTGGGATAGTTTGAGTTCTTCCTTCACAATTTGTATCCCTTTAATTTCTTTGTCTTGCCTAATAGCTCTGGCCAAAACTTCAAGAACTATGTTGAATAGTGGTGGTGAGACTGGGCATCCCTGTATGGTACCAGATATCAGTGGAAATGCTTCCAACTTTTCCCCATTCAATACGATGTTGACTGTGGGTTTTTCATAAATTGCATTGATTGTATTGAGGAATGTTCCTTCCATATCCAGTTTGCTTAGAGTTTCATCATGAAAAGGTGTTGTATTTTATCAAATGATTTCTCTGCGTCTTGTGAGATAATCAATGGTTTTTCTTCTGCAGTCTGTTAGTGTGGTGTATCACGTTGTTTTGCCAACATTGAACCATCCGTGCATACCAGGGATAAATCCCACTTGGTCTGTGTGGATGATCTTTCTGATGTGTTGTTGGATTCTATTGGTTAGAATTTTATTGAGGATTTTTGCATCTATGTTCATCAGGGATATTGGTCTCTAATTCTCTTTCTTAGCTGCATCTTTGCTGCTGAAATTCATTTAGGTTTAGGAATTAAGGGGATGCTATCTTCATAGAAAGAATTTGGGAGGATTCACTCTTTTTCGATTGTTCTGAATAGTTTGAGAAGAATTGGAGTTAGTTCTTCTTTAAATGTCTGGTAGAATCCATCAGTGGGGCCGGCACCGTGGCTCAACTGGGTAATCCTCCACCTTGCAGCCTGGTTGGGGCGCCGGACTCTGTCCCGGTTGCCCCTCTTCCAGGCCAGCTCTCTGCTGTGGCCCAGGAGTGCAGTGGAGGATGGCCCAAATGCTTGGGTGCTGCACCCCATGGGAGACCAGGAAAAAGCACTTGGCTCCTGGCTCCTGCCATCGGATGAGCGTGGTGCACCGGCCACAGTGCACCGACCGCGGCAGCCATTACAGGGTGAACCGAAGGCAAAGGAAGACCTTTCTGTCTGTCTCTCTCACTGTCCACTCTGCCTGTCAACAATAAAAAAAAGACTAATAAAAAAAAGAATCCAGCAGTGAATCCATCTGGTCCTCGGCTTTTTTTGTTGGGAGGGACTTTATTACTGGTTGAATTTCTCTTTCAGTTATAGATGTGTTTAGGTTTTCTATGTCTTCCTGGTTCAATTTAGGTAGGTTGTATGTGTCCAGGAATCTATCCATTTCTGCTAGGTTTCCCTAATTGCTGGCATACAAGTCCTTGTAGTAATCTCTGATGATTCTTTTGATTTCTGTGATGTCTGTTGTTACCTTTCCTTTTTCATCTCTTTTAATTTCTTCTATGACCCATTGGTCATTCAGGAGCATGCTGTTCAATCTCCATGTGTTTGCATATGCTCTAGGGATTCCTGAGTTGCTAATTTCCAACTTCATTCCTTTATGGTCTGAGAAGCTGCATGGTATGATTCTAATTCTTTTGAATTTGCTTAGAATTGCTTTATGGCCTAGTATGTGGTCAATCCTAGAGAAGGTTCCATGTACTGCTGAGAAGAATGTAAATGCTTTATGTGTAGGATGAAAAGTTCTATAGATATTTGTTAGGTCCATTTGGGCTATAGTGTTCTTTAAATCTACTGTCTCCTTGTTGATCTTCTGTCCTGTTGATCTGTGTATCTCTGAGAGTGGAGTATAGAAGTCCCCCAGTACTATTGTATTGGGATCTAAATCTCCCTTTAAGTCTGTTAACAAATCTTTTAAATCAACCGGTGCCCTGTAATTAGATGCATATACATTGATAATCATTATATCTTCCTGTTGAACGGATCCCTTAATCATTATATAGTGCCCCTCTTTGTCTCTCCTAACATTTTTTGTGGTGAAGTTTATGTAGTCCGATAGTAAGATGGCTACGCCCGCTCTTTTTTCGTATCTGTTGGCATGGTATATCTTTTTCCTGCATTTCACTATCAGTCTGTATGCATCTTTGTTAGAAAGATGTGTTTCTTGTAAGCAGCAATTAGATGGATTTTGTTCCTTAACCCAATCAGCCAATCAGTGTCTTTTAACTGGACAGTTCAGGCCATTAACGTTCGATGTGACTTGATAAGTAGTAACTTTGCCCTGCCATTTGCCAAAGATATTTTCTAATATATGCTTTGAGTTTCCTGTGATCTTTTGCTATGAGGTTTCCTTCCTTTACCTTCTTTCATATTGATGGCCATGTTTCTGTGTTTCTGTGTGTAACACATCTTTAAGCATCTTTTGCAAGGCTGGACGAGTGGCAACAAATTCTTTCAATTTCTGTTTGCAATGAAAGGTCTTTATTTCACCTTCATTCACAAATGGAGCTTTGCAGGATATAATATTCTGGGCTGGCAGTTTTTCTCTCTTAGTACCTGGGTTATGTCTCGCCATTCCCTTCTAGCTTGTAGGGTTTCTGATGAAGAGTCAGTTGTGAGTCTAATTGGAGATCCTCTGAGAGTAATCTGACATTTCTCTCTTGTACATTTTAGGATCTTTTCCTTCTGTTTCACTCTGGTGAGTTTAATTACAATGTGTTGTGGTGAGGATCTCTTTTGGTCATGTTTATGAAAGGTTTATGAGCTTCCTGTACTAGGATGTCTCTGTCCTTCTCCAAGCCTTGGAAAGTTTCTGCTAGTATCTCACTAAAAAGGCATTCTAATCCTATCTCTCTCTCCATGCCTTCAGGAACTCCTAGAACCCAAATGTTGGGATTTTTTATAGTATCCTGTAGATTCCCGACAATATTTTTTAGATTTCTAATTTCCTCTTCTTTTCCTTGGTTTGACTGTTTCATTTTTTTTTAGAATATATAAAATGGTTTGGATTGTACTTTATTCCAATATAGACTTTTTAAAAAACTTTTTAAAATAAATATAAATTTCCAAAGTACAGCTTATGGATTACAATGGCTCCCCCCCCATATCTTCCCTCACACAATAACCCTCCCATCTCCTCTTCCCTCTCCCATCCCATTCACATCAAGATTGATTTTCAATTATCTTTATATACAGAAGATCAATTTAGTATATATTAAGTAAGATTTCATCATTTTGCACTTACACAGAAACACAAAGTTTAAATTACTATTTTAAAACTTCTAAACTATAAATGAACTATGACTACTACATATACTTAATTATTTAAAGTAATCAGTAAGAGGATCAAAAATATGCTTTTTAAAGATTTATTTATTTTTATGTACATGAAAGGTAAAGTTACAGTTCGAGGAGAAGGGAGGGAGAGAAAGAGAGAGACAGAGAGAGATCCTCGGTCTGCTGGTTCACTCCTCAAATGGCTACAATGAAGCCAGGAGCCTGTAGTTGCATCATTCCTCGGGTTCCCCAACATGGGTACAGGGGTTCAAGCACTTGAGCTGTATTCTGGCACTTTCCCAGCACATCAACAGGGAACTGCATTGGAGGAGGAGAAGCTGGGTCTCTAACTGGTACCCTTATGGCATGCCAGGTCTCAGACAGAAGCTTAACCTGCTGCAATGCAATGCCAGCCCCCATAAATGTGGCTTTAAAACATGTTTAGAGATGGTTTATATCTTAGTGTTGTTCCTAGACCTAAAAAAACTTATGCATACTCTTTTATCTTAAATCATTTCCCTTTTTCCTTCCTTATATCTGTATATAAAAGTGACACAAAAAATCTTTTCCTTTTTTTGGCTGACTTTGCACCTTTCAAAAATAGACACCTGGAATAATAAATCACTCCAAAGTATCCTTTATGCATTTCTTATTTTTCATACAAAGAAATTCAAAGAATTGGCAGGAGTTGGAATTGTCATTTGTTTTATAATGGATGATTTTGAATGGTTATTTTTGTTGTAGAGCCTTCCACAAATTAAAGACACTTGAAAATTTAAAAAAGATAAAGACACTAAAACTTTAAATGTTAAAAGCAGATGAATAAAATACAGATGAATGTTAAAATACAGGTGTTAAAATACAGATGAATATATGTATATATCTAAAATATATAATATATATATATACTATATGTATACTATTATACATTTGCTAATAGTATTAGCAAATGCTAATACTATTCAAATAAAGCTATAAAATGAAAATGGGAGTAGCTTAATTATTTTCAGATAGATAAGATTTCAAAACAAGAAAAAATTATCAAAGATTAAAAGTGGCATTGAGTAATGATTAAGAGTTCAGTACTCCAAGAAATAATAATCCTTCATATGTATTTACTGATTGATGGTTAATTTAAGATGTCAACTTGATTAGATTAAGGGATTCCCAGGTGGCTGAGTGTGATTCTGGAAGAGACTGGCATTTTAGGATGAGAATCAGGTAGGGCATATTTGGACACACCAACACTGTCACCCAGCTGTTTTTGATTGACATCTGTAGACTTTTCATCCAACAAGAGAACACAAACTCTTGTCAAGCCTTATATGTTACATTCATCAAGATAGACCATATTCTAACGATAAAAATACACCTTAACAACTATTAAAATAAGAGAAATTAGAAAATTCTTCTCTCAGCTTACAATGGAATTAAACTAAAATTTAATAATAGAAAGAGGATGGAAAACTACACAAATATTTAAATATTGTATATCTAAATAACAAATTGGCCAAAGGAAAAAGTTCAAGATACATTTTTAAGTAGTTTAACTAAAAGTGAAAGTATGACATATCTGTCGGGTGTAGCAAATGAAACGATTAGGGGAAAATTTGTGGTATTGAAGATATATGTTAGAGAAGAAAGATTTAAAATCTGTAATCAAGTCTTCTACCACAGGAAAGATGAAAGAGAAAAAATCCAAAGTAAGCAGCAGAAAGGAAAATATCTGAAATTAATTGAAAAGAGGAAATTGATAGGGAAAATCAGCAACACTTGGAAGTAGTTGTTTAAAAAGACCAGTAAAATTGATAAACCTTTAGTCAGGCTAACGAAGAAAATAAGAAAAATGACACTAATATAAAAAGTGCAAAATAAGCATCTTTATATTTTATGAGCATCAGAAGGAAAATAAAACAATAATATGAACAAATCTGTGCTTGAAAATTTCATAAGCTAGATGAAAGGTACCACTTACTTCATGGACACAATCTGCCAAAACACCACAAGAAGAGACAATCTGAATATGCCTGCACATTTTAAAGAAATTGAATCAAATTTATAAGCATCTAAAATAGAAGGCTCCAGGACCAAATAGATTTACTAGATTTACTGGTGAATTCTATCAAACATCTTTTTAAAAAAGATTTGTTTATCTGAAAGTCAGAGAGAGAAAGAGAGAGACAGAGAGAGGTCTTCCATTCACTGATTCACTACCCAAATTGCCTCAATGGTCGGGGCTGGGCCAGGTCGAAGCCAGGAACCAGGAACTTAATCTGGGTTTCCCACATTGGTGGCACAGGTCCAAGCCTGTGAGTCATCTTCAGCAGCATTTCCCAAGCTATTAGCAGGAAGCTAATTAGGAAATGGAGCAAGGGGAACTGAACTGCTGCCTATACACGATAACAACATCATAAGCAGCAGCTTTACCATTTTGTCACAACGCTGATCCCCTATAAAAAAACTTAAGGTACAAATCATTCCAACTCTTTTCAACATTTCAGAATATGGAAGCAGCGTGAATACTTCTTAACTCATTTTATGAAGCCAGTGTTACCTAAAACTAATGCCAGACAAAACCATTACAGGAAAATTAAAGACTAATACCTCTAATGAACATAGATTTCAAAATCAACTTAATCCAACATTGTATGAAAAGAATTATATAACATGACCACAGAGAATTTATTCTAGGTATGCAGAAATAGTTCAGCATTACAAAATCAATTAATGTTGTATATATCAGCTGACTAAAGAAAAACTGAATGATTGACCAATAGATGCAGAATAGCATTTGAAAAGATCCAACACCAATTTATCATAAAAACTAGGAAACTAGAAATTCAGGACAATATTTTTAACTTGATAGAGAATATCTACAAAAAATGTAAGGTTACCATTATTCTTAAATTTGCTCTCCCATTATGATTAGAAACAAAACAAGGATATTCCTTTTATCACACTTTTGTGGTGTGTCACAAGTTTTAGCTCATGCAATAGTACAAGAATAGGAAATTAAAATGTACTAATTGACAAGGAAGTAGTAAAACTCTTTGTAGATGACATTGTTGCCTTTATAGATAATCTGAAAGAATTGATAAAAAATACTTCCTAGAACTAATAAGCAATTTTAGTAAAGTTGCATAGCTAATACCCAAAACTCAATCTTTCTTTTTTTAAGATTTCCTTTATTTATTGAGAGGTAGAATTATAGAGAGTGACTGAGCACCAAAGGGGAAACCTGTTGAAGTGAAATGGAAACTATGAAAAACAGTGACTTGATCAGCTCTTGTGCTGACTATTGATGTACAATGTAATCCTTTATCCATTTTAGTGTTTTTCTTTGTTTTGTTTTAGTACTATTGGTTGAACTCTGTAATTAACACACAATTATTCTTAGGTGTTTAAATTTTAACTGAAAAGTGATCCTTGTTAAAAGTAACAGTGGGAATAAGAGAGAAAGGAGATGTACAATTTGGAACATGCTCAATCGGACTTGCCCCAGATGGTGGAGTTAGAAACGTGCCAGGGGATTCCAATACAGCCCCATCAAGGTGGCATGTACCAATGCCATCTCACTAGTCCAAGTGATAAATTTCTGTTCACAGTTGACCATAATGATAAGTCTAAGAGTCAGAGAGATCACACAAACAAGACTAGTGTCTGCTAATACTAACTGATAGAATCAAAAAGGGAGAGAACGATCCAACATGGGAAGCAGGATACACAGCAGATTAATAGATTGGCAGATGTCCTAAATAACACTCTGGACTCAGAATCAGCCCTTAAGGCATTCAGATCTGGCTGAAGAGCCCATAAGAGTATTTTAGGCATGGAAAGCCAAGACACTCTGGAAATCGTAAAAAGAAGACCTAAATGAAAGATCTCTGTGAGTGAGATCCCAGTGGAAAGAACGGGGCCATCAAAGAAGGAGGTACCTTTATCTGAAAGGAGGAGAGAACTTCCACTTTGACTATGACCCTGTCAGAATAAGATCAAAGTCAGCGAACTCAAAAGGCTTCCACAGCCTTGACAACTCATGACAAGAGCCTAGGGAGATTAATGACACCATAAACAAGAGTGTTAAATTGTTAAGTTGCCAACAGGAGTCACTGTGTACTTACTTCTCATGTGGGATCTGTCCTTAATGTGTTGTCCAATGTGAAATAATGCTATAACTAGTACTGAAACAGTATTTTACACTTTGTGTTTCTGTGTGGGTGCAAACTGATGAAATCTTTATTTAATATATACTAAATTGATCTTCTGTATATAAAGATATTGAAAATGAATCTTGATGTGAATGGAATGGGAGAAGGAGCGGGAGATAGGGGGGGCTGTGAGTGGGAGAGAAATTATGGGGGGTGGAATCCTTTGTAATCCATAAACTGTACTTTGCAAATTTATATTTACTTAATAAAAAATAAATTAAAAAAAAAGAATTATGGACAGTTAGAGGGAGAGACAGAGAGAAATGTCTTCCATCTGCTGATTCACTCCCCAAATTGTGGCATTGGCTGGACTGAATTGACTTGAAGCCAGGAGCCGTAAGCTTCTTCCGAGTCTTCCACTTGGGTGCAGGGGCTTAAGAACTTGGGTCATTTTCCACTGCTTCCCAGGCCATAACAGAGAGCTGGATCAGAAGAGGAGTATCCAAGACTAGAACTGGTGTCTTTATGGGATGTCAGGTCTGCAGGAGGAGGATTAACCTACTGTGCCACAGTACCAGCCCCATCAATCATTTTCTTATGTACCAGCAACAGAGAAGTATAATTTGATTCAAAAAATAATACCACTTGTATTAGCATACAAGAGAAAAAATTCGATAGGTATAAATCTATTAATATATACGGAAAAGCAATCTGATCAAATAAATTTGTTAAAAAATCTACTTAAGAGGATAATGGAGGTTAATAGATAAGAAGAATGAATATTATGAAGATACTATTGCTTCCCAACTTGATTCAATGTGATCTTTAAAAAAATTGGAAAAATTTGTTTATAACTGCTATGAATAAACTGATTTTCAAGATTAAATGAAAGGCAAAAGATGTGGAACAGTCAACACAATACTGAAGGAGAGAAACAAAATGAGATTTACAAACCTGACTTCAAGAATTTCCATAAGGCTAAAGTAATAAAAAGAATGTGGAATAGGTGAAAAAAAGGATAACTAAATAACTAAATAACTAAACATTCTAAATAACAGAACAGAGAGCACACAAATAGGCCCACACATATATAGTCAGGTTATCTTTGCCAAGGACCATGGAGGAAAGACAGTTGTTTTCAACAAGTGGTGACTGAGCAATATTTTTTTAAAAAAGCAAATAATACAAATATAAAAAACCAAAACCAAAAAACTCCAAAATAATCTAGACACACCTTACATATTTTTGTAAATTCACTCAAAATGGCTAATAGACCTAAATGCAAAATCATAAAACTCCTAAATGATAACACGTGAGAAAACTTAGGTGACTTTGCATTCTGTGAATACTTGTTTGATATGACCCCAAAGGCCTGATGCATGGACAAAATTATTAATAATTGAGATGCTTCAGGTTGAATATTTATGTCCAGCTTCTCCTCAAATTTCTGTGTTGAAATCTAATCCCCATTATAATGATATTTATAGGTGAGCCTTTAGGTCTCACTGGCATAGATGGGATTAGTACCCTTATGAAAAAGACCCCACAGAAATCCCTAATCCCTTCTACAATATGAGAGTGATCGAAAGTAGACAGATGTGTGTGAACAAGAAGATGGGCTCTCACTAGACAACTAATCGGCTTCTACCTTGATCTTGCACTTAGTCTATAGAACCCTGAGAAATATATTTCTCTTGTGGTCGAGAAACCTAGTTTATGGGATTTTGTGATAAGCCAGCTAGTTTATTGCATTTTGTGATAGCAGCCTGAATGTACCATGATGCTGGACTTTATTAAAATTAAAAATCTTGGGACTGGCACAGTGGGGTAATGGGTAAAGCTGTCACTAGAAGTGCTGGCATCCGAAATGGGCACTGGTTCGAGCCCCAGCTACTCCACTTCCTATCCAGCTCCCTGCTAATTTGCCTGGGAAAGCAGTGGAAGATGGTCTAAGGGGTTAAGCCTCAGCACTCACATGGGAGATCCAGAAGAAGCTCATGGTTCCTGTCTTTGGATTGACCCAGCTCTGGCTACTGTTTTATAACCATTTAGGGAGTGAACCAGTGGATGAAAGATTTATCTCTCTCTCTCTTTCTGACTCTCTGCAATTCTGCTTTCAAAAAAAAATTTAAAAAAAAAAGAAAATCTTTGTTCTGCAAAAGACACTGCCAAAAAAATGAAAGACCAAAGATTGGGAGAAAATATTTTCAAAAAATATCTCTGATAAAGGAATATCCAGAACATACAAAAATTTCTTAATACTTAACAGTATGAAAATAAACAACCCAATTAATAAATTGATAATAATATTTGTCCAATCTGCTTTACAAATACCACACGAGGCTCAAATATGATATTACAAAAGCTGCTCAATTTGTGAGGGGATTATGTTTTGGTGTAGTAACTATTACAGTACCTAAAAGGTAAACTATGGAAGTGAAATTAACACTTTGAGATTTTGAACAGTCTTGACTTGACTGTTGAGGAACAATATTTTTTTTTAATCTTCATATTATTTGTTGAACTTTTTACTTAGTGTAGGGCTAATCTTATGAGTATAAAGTAAATTTAAAATAGATCTTTGTACTACACTTGATCTTAGCCAAAAGGCCGAGATCTTTGTAAAGAATAAGAATGGGAATAAGAGTGGGAGGAAGATGGGTGGGATGGGGGTAAGGAGGGAAGAATCACTATAAATTTGTATATATGAAATACAATGCAGTTTATATTCCTTAAATAAAATAAAAAAGTTATGCAGGGACGGTGCCGTGGTTCACATGGGTGCCAGGTTCTGGTCCCGGTTGCTCCTCTTCCAGTCCGGCTCTCTGCTGTGGCCTAGGAGGGCAGTGGAGAATGGCACAAGTGCTTGGGCGCCTGCACCCGCAAGGGAGATCAGGAGGAATCACCTGGCTCCTGGCTTTGGATCAGCTCAGTGCCAGCTGTAGCGGCCATTTGGGAGGTGAACCAACGGAAGGAAGACCTTTCTCTCTGTCTCTCTCTCTCTCTCTCTCTCTCTCTCATTGTCTAACTCTGTCAAATAAATTTAAAAAAAAACTTTAAAAAAAGTTATGAAAAAATATCATAAGTGCAAATGTGTTTGATGCACCTGACCTACTGAACACCAAAGCCTAGCAACACAAAAAACAAAATATTCTAGTGGTTGTTTCTGCTTGCAACTGTGGGGCTGAGTGTGAGCTGCAGCCGCTTCAGCACAGCATCCAAGATAGCATTGGATTACGCATATTGCTAGCCCAGGAAGAGTACAGGCGCACAATTACTCGGGCCATCCTCTGCTGCTTTCCCAAGTACATTAGCAGGGAGATGGGTCAGAAGTGGAGCAGCCAGGACATGAACCTGGGATGATATGGGATGGCAGTACTGCAGGTAGCTGGTTAACCTGCTGCACCACAAAGCCAGTCCCAATAAATAAAAACTATAATACATTTTTGATGAACCACCAAAAGTCAGGGGCTGTCTGTATTCAAATCTGGCTACATAAGTGCAAAAAGTTATGTCAAATATAAACAATTCTTATTCTGCATAAAAAAAGACAAGGACTGAAGAAATCAATAGGGGCTTTTAAACAGTATGTTTGAATATTATGCTTTTAAATGGAGACAAATGAGTTTGCTTTCCCTTTGAGAATGTTCAAGAAACTATATGCGGCTGTAAACACTTTAGGTGATAATCAATCCACTTTGTCCCTGTAGAGCATTTACTTTTGCCATTGAGGTCTCACCAACTTTGCAGTTTCTTCAGAGCTTTTCGTAATCTGATGCCTGATTCTGCCACAGGGTAGTGTTTCGGGGTTTGCCAAGTCTGCTGAATCTGCTGTCATAAATGAACTGTAATTCAGTAATTGAATCCCGTGTCATCACAGACTGCTCAGATGCTATTCTGGAATGATTCCAGTACCCGTCAAGGTGTAGAACACGTTTGAAAATCTCATAGCCGCTTAACAAGGGCTTCTTGCAATACCTGTCTGGGCTCTTATAACAAAAGAGGGTGTTGAAAAGAGGCCATGCCGAAGTGCTATTTCGCTTTTTTTCTTTTTGAGTGTAAAGCTTTTAAAGAGTTGTAAATTTTCCTGAACAACTCCTCAGCAATTCATATATCTGGGTATTGCAAATTCCATGCCTGGAGCTTCCTCCTCCCAGTTCACTTCTATTGTGCTGGCTGCCGTGACACCTCCAGCGCATACTCATTTATAGTCTGGGCACCAGCAGACTAGAGCATTTGAACACCCCATGGGGAAGAAATTATTCCATCAGAGGCCTCTTATTGTCCTCATCATGCTACTAATTTCTGCATGATTTAAATGTGCATTTGCTACTGCTGTTACTTGCCTGGTGCTGACACCACAGGTGCTATTATCAGAGCCAGGCTGCCTGTGTATCTTTCTTTCCTTCTGACATTTGGAAAAACAGGGCATTAGAGAGATTGGAATCGAGTTCTTAGCAAACCTTTAAGTAAACGCTTTGCACTGGATTAGAAGTTGCAGATACCAGGTTCTTGTGCTGGCCTGGCCATTCACAGATCATGTGTACACTGATAAATCTCTCAAGCTCTCTGCATCTCAGTTTTCCATTCGAAAGTCAGATGACAAAACAAGTATTTGGGTCGGTGGGAGAAGTCCCACACCAATTTCCTAGATATTTCGAATATCTGAATTGCAAAAACAGCTACACTTATTATTATGGTTGTAATAACACATTTAATTAATATGACTTTAATTTCCACAAATGACCTTAGTTATGTGGTATCTGTCCCTCATGCTGGGTTTCTGGGGCTGGAAATACAAATGAAATGCAGTGGCATAGGTGAATGGCTGGACATCGTGCTACTGGCCTCTAAACACACAGCCTGTACTGGGAGACAGTCAAAGAAATGAAGAGCAGTGGGAAGAGTTTGGGTCTGCTGCTGCCCATTATATTCTCAGCACTGCATAAAGACAGATCAGAGCCAAATGTCAGATTGCTGGAGAGTGACTTCTGGTTTTTCTCTGCATGATCAGAGAAGCACCAGCTGTTCTTTGGCATCATCAGGCTCCAGGATTGAATATCAATTTGATAAATCAAATCTGAGAACCTGCCTCATCATTCCAGTCCATGTGCTTGGTAGGGAAAGTGATGTGGCAGACACAGTTAGCATCCACTAATTTACATGTGCGTTCTTACATTTCATTTCTTTCCCTACAGTTAAGTTGGGACCTTATGACAAGTTCTGGCCCATGGGCTGGCAGCAGATGTGTTTATTCAAGGTAAAAACTGTGGTCTGAAGCAGTAAAAGCTAGTCTTCTCCCACTAAATTGATTTTATCTAGGTGTGGCAACATTTTCCAGATGCTTTAGCTCCAATTTGGAGATGGATGCCCATCTCCAACACTGGACTTCACCTGAGGAAGAAATCAACCTTAGTTTTGTTGTTGTTGTTGTTGTTGTTTATTTGTTTTAAATCACTCAGAGTTTGGGGCTTGTCTGTTGTATCAGCCAGTGCTGAATATATCAGATAAAAGATGGAAGAATGAGGCCCAGTACAGAAAATTCTCTACAAAATATTATAACTGAATTGATCACTTGGACTAGTGAGATGTACCAATGCCATCTCACTATTTCACTATTTCAGTTCACAATTGATCACACTGATAGGTCTAAGAAACAAAGGGATCACACAAACAAGGCTAGTGTCTGCAATTACTAACTGATAGAATCAAAAAGGGAGAGAATGATCCATCATATGAAGCAGGATACACAGTAGACTCATAGAATGGCAGATGTCCTAAATAGCACTCTGGCCTCAGAATCAGACCTTAAGGCATTCGGATACTGGCTGAAGAGCCCATGAGAATATTTTAGGCATGGAAAGCCAAGACACGGTGGGGGAAAAAAAAGAACTTAAATGAAACATCTTTGCGAGTGAGATCCCAGTGGAAAGAACAGGCCATCAAAGGAGGAGGTACCTTTCTTTGAAGGGAGGAGAGAACTTCCACTTTGACTATGACCTTGTCTAAATAAGATCAAAGTCGGCGAATCAAGAGGCTTCCATAGCCTTGGCAACTGATGACTATAGCCTAGAGAGATTTCTGACACCATAAACAACAGTGTTAATCTGTTAAGTCACCAACAGGAGTCACTGTGTACTTACTTCTCATGTAGGATCTCTGTCCTACATGTGTTATCCAATGTGAAGTAATGCTATAACTAGTACTGAAACAGTATTTTACATTTTATGTTCTGTGTGGGTGCAAACTGATGAACTCTTTACTTAATATATACTAAATCGATCTTCTGTATATAAAGATAATTGCAAATGAATCTTGATGTGAATGGAATGGGAGAGGGAGCAGGAGATGGGAGAGGTGCGGGTGGGAGGGAAGTTATGGGGGGAGAAAGCCTTTGTAATCCATAAACTGTACTTTGGAAAATTATATTTACTAAATAAATGTTAAAAATATTATAACTGTCAAGGAGGAGCATTCTAATAGAACTTCTCAAACATTTATTGATCAAACAAATATTGTTCCATTTAATGAGAGTATCTCTGGAATTGTCATAGTGTTTAAGAAAAGCTTGCAAGAAATGGATGCAAATACCTGTTGAGAGTCCTTCCACTAAACCTAATCACCTTGATCATTGGGTGACTCAATAAGATGGTACCTGGGAAAAGCTGTATGAATGCGAGATAATGTTAACTCATAAATAATGGGTTTATGAAAAGTATACAAGCACATTTCTCTTTTACCAAAGTCAACACTTTTATGATTCGTAAGGGAAAAAAATACTCCAGAGTGAGTGTATTGGAAATTCTCTGTTCTTTCATAGAACAACTAAACCAGAATGACTTTGACACAGGCACCAGGCAATTTTCTTTCCTAATTTCTTAGATTACTACAGGCCATAGTCCCTTTTTGTCTTTAGGGTTGTTGCCAGGCAACAAGCCTAAAACCTTAGATCTAAAACATCTCCAAGTAGGCCATCCTTTAAAAGAGTAAAACTTCAGTTGTTTCTTTTGACCCCATTAAAAACGATTTACTATTATTTTGAAAGGTGGTCTTCAGTTCCTTCAGAATGAGCTCTGCTCTTTAGGATGTGGGTAATGGCTTTTTGCTCTCTTCCTCTCACACCACATGAAAGCAACTTGTCTTTAATAGGCTTCACCTGGATAATGCTTAGGCGAGGAGTTGATGTGGTAGTCAAGGTGATCGCCACTCAGCACATAATCAAGATCATTGCAGCTTTCACCTTGAACAAAGTATCAGAGGTACCATGTGGCTGAGAGACCAGGTGTGGAGCAACTCACAGAACCAGGAGGAATACAGGGGACTAGGTGGTGTGCAAATATAGCATATTTGAGAAACAGAACCATTGAAACCCAGGGACTGTCCAAAAGGGTGGTTAGCATATCTATTATAATCCACAATTCTTTGAAAGGAATAAAATATAATGTTATGATTAGTAAGTGCTTAGGGCTCTTCTCATTTGAATTCTCCAATTTTCAGAAGTTTAAAGTCAGCAAAGATATGAAGGGGTTTATGTAGTGTCATAGGGCTAACGACAAATCCAGGACTAACAACTGAGTCATTCAATTTCAAATCTCTGCCTTTTGTGTTATGTCATTTATATGTTCCTCTGCTGTAAAAGTAATCCACCTAAGAAACAACAGCCTTTGGATGTGGCGCTACTACTGTATCACTTCATTCATCCCTTGACCCTTAGAAGCATTAATTCTTATCTGGAAATAGTATTCACAGAAGCGGACATTGCCTTACAGGAGAGATTTGCATATGCCTGTCCTTATAAAGTACTTCAGGGTTTATAGGGCTCATATCTCAGGCTGCAGTCTTCCCCACAGAGATATTTCTCGTTTCTGTTTCGTTAGGTAGAAAGGCAAATGCTGCTCTTTGTGTCACAAGGGAAAGCATCCAGTTTACCGGTTCTGCTCTTCCCATGGTCCTCAGGGACAGGAAAGATGGAGACTCCTCCCAGAGTCTTTTCAGGCAGGTTGATAGCCACCTTTCCCCAGAACTCTGTGGCCGTCAGAGGGCCAAAGTCGTTCCACAAGCAGCAGTGCTCTCATCCTCATCCAGGAATTATTTTCTTGGGTCCTGGCTTCCATCTGGCTTGGAGAATGACTAATGTCCTGTGCAGCTTCTTGGACTTGGCCCTGGCAGCTGCTGTGCTCAAGAAGAGCAACAGGAGGTAGACTGGGGCACTGAGGGCGCCAAAGTGATGCATGTTTTATGATCATGGTTTTTAGAACTCCAGTTTGAATCTAAAGTTCAGTTCATGTTGTTCTTTTCTTATTTAAGAATTGCTCCCCACTGCTTCATAAAGAGCCACTTCATCTGAGCTCACAGATGAGGTTCCAGCTGCTTGGGTAGCCGCCTGCTGTGATCTCTCATTTGCACCTGGTATACCACATGCAATGATGCTGCCATGTGCACAAGTTATTAGTGTCATGTGTTGGCAATGGGACATTTTGAGGCCATGATGAAACAGCAAGTAAGTTTAAAAACAAACCATGGGGACCATTAAAATAGGCATTGCACAGAAAGGGTGGCCAGTCTGAGAGTGCTAGACTGACAAAGAGAGTGGAAGCTAGAGGAAAAACAGAAGTCGAAGTTCAGACTAGACAGAGGGGAAAGAAGAAAGAAAAGGGACAACATTTATGTAAGCTGCTCATATATGGCATCCCAATGCCATCATCAACAGGGAGACCTCTTCTAACAGACATGCTCAATGGCAGAGGATAACTGCTAATGTTGCCCAGGGGTTATGCAGAGGACCACTGGCACAAATACAGAAAGAAACTTCCAGAAAATTTCAGGCTACAGGTTAGCTGCATCACTCTCTATTTGAATGTAAACTCTGACTCTGTGATGTTAACTTCATATTTTCCCCCAAGCACCAACACACACACACACACACACACACACCTGTGTAAGTATGTACACATATACATGTATGAGTGTCTACATATTAAACACAGGAGGACATGAACCACTTTACAGCCTATCCTAGGCAGCCAATTGATCAAATCATGACAAAATAAGGTAAATGCTTCATCACACACTATGCTTTAGTAAAGCAGCACCTAACTGTAGCCAATTGGATGGTTCCTCTACATGGTTTCTGGGTCCTGCTATAAAAATTCACTGCTAATGCTTCTGGGTGGAGCTCCCTGGAGCTCTTCTGGGTGTGAGTGCTGTCTTAATTATAACTGCTTTAGTGATCAAATTAACACTGTTAATTTTATTTTGCCTAAAATTTCTCTTTAAAGATGTGGGTGTATGTGTATATATATATATATATATATATATATATTCAGGTATGTTTTTGTGTATATATATCTATGTATTTTATATATTTCATATGAGTACAAAGAGTGTCCTTAGTTAACAAATCAAACACATACATATGCTTTATATAGTTCTTAATATATAGATGTTAATTTCTAATTGAAGACTTGTTAGTTGGAAGAAGAAAAATCACAGGCTTAAAAAGTTGGAAGATACGGAATAGTTAAATGCAAGCTGTTACAAAAGAAATCTCTGAAGTGTTTATTTTGAGCTACTGCTAGAAGAAATTTGTAAGGCATCCTGAAGTTCACATTTTGGTAAGTGAGTATATTAAATTAATTAAGAGCAAAAAGAAAACAAAGTAACTGCTATGTAGCTTAATTATGGCAGGACCTTTATGGTTTTCAGATTGGCTGTTTTTCTCCCCACTGGGACTGCCAACCTCCAGCCTCCCTGTGCTTGCATCACTCCTATGAGGATTACTTAAGCAAGGACATAGGCGTCAAACCTTTACAAATACCATCTATTCCTCAAAACTTACCCAGACAATGTCCCACTTCCTTAGGACCATTTTGATTGGGTTGCTTCTAATCTGATAGGATAGTATCATTTAGTGGTTGCAAATTTAACGTTTTACTCTGCTTAAAGAACATGTCTGATGTTGACAAGGCCCTTCTGAGCTTTATCCCGGATACATTTCTAGCAGGGTCTGGGTCTGGGGTCTGGGTGAAGTAAACAAGGGTTCTGGTATGCACAACTTAAAGATATGCTTACATACCTCTGAATGGCTTCCCTAAAATATTTGCCACAGCAGCTTCCTTTGCCTCACCCCAGTTTTCCTAACTTCCAGATGGTGGAAATGTAAATCACTCTGATCAGCAAGAAGAGGGAGACCACTTGTAGCCTCCAAAGTCACATTCTGTAGGTATCTGCTAGCTCTCAGTAATAATCCTTATGTCTTCTATTCATTTACTAAGGTCAAATATATGAAACCTCATATAAGATTTGTCAGTTTGCCATGTTATTTCTTAATGCTTGACTATTTTGAAACATAGTCCAAAATAGGCTCTGGAGAAGAACAACAGAAGGGGTCTGGGCATAAAATGACACTGATTTGGCATTTACCTAGTTTTATTTTAGTAAAATAGAAGATCTGAAATAATAAGTAATTAAGGATCAATTTACAATATAAAATTAAACATGGCAATGAAAAAGTGAGGGCTATAAGGTGGGAAACATAAGTATTTTTTTAAAATTGAATAATTGCCTCCAAAGGAAAAATTTATAAGTTTCCCAGGGACTACCCCATGACAAGGGTATAACCAATCACTAAGGGAAAAATCCACACATTTCCAAGGACAAATGGGTGTTTGTATTGCTGATGTTCAATGACTTCCTATCACCTCAGGCCGTGCCTAAGTCACAAATGCAAAGGCAATGTTGTGATGATCAGGAATACATAATACATTAGTTCTGAGAGTTTTGGAACTTATTCTGGCTATACATGTTTTATCCAAATGGGAAACAGAATAGACAGGAGACTCTTACATTATTTTTATTAGAGGAATAATAATACTGGAGATTAATTACTTTTGGAAAATAAATGGGCAATTATTTCAAATCTATCATTTGAGGTTAACTGCCAAAATAAGTCAGATGAGTTTGTTGCAGGCATTCCTACTAAGGAGGCAATGATACATGACTTCCTCTAGCAGGTACATACAAATGGTCTTCCAGTCATTCTTCTCCAAGGGCTTCTTGAAAGATTTGAACAAGGAATTGCACCATGAATGAGGAGGGTGGCATTATGGCACAGTGGGTTAAAGCCACTGCCTGTGATGCCAGCATCCCATATAGGTGCTGATTCAAATCCCGCTGCTCCACTTCCTATCTAGATCTGTGCTAATGCACCTATGAAAGCAATGGAAGATAGCCCGAGTACTTGAGCCCCTGCACTCCCACGGGAGACCTAGATGAAGCTCCGGACCCAGCCCTGGCTGAGTTGAGTGAACCTAAAGATAGAAGAATTCTTTTTCTGTCTCCCTCCACACTGCCCTGTAACTCTTTCAAATAAATAAATAAATCTTTAAAAAAACATGAAAGGGGAGGAAACAATAACAAAGCAGTACTAAAATTTTCTGTACATCTTTCACCAAGTTTAAAGACAGAATAACTAAGCTTGTCATCTTCTATAATGATGCATTTTAAAATTTTCTAAATTCGTGTTGGACTATTTATCCAGGACTGTGACTATTGTGCTTATTGTGGTAAGGGTCAGGATATAGTAGGAAAATACTTGCAGAAATTCAAAGTCTGCCCTAAACTATTGAATAAATTATTTGAAGGTTAAGTTTATTTGGGCACACAATATCTAAATGGATAAAATCATACTAGGGATGTTTCATTGATTTGCCTATTTTTTCTTCGTTTGTTTCTAGTTAGCAAGTTTTCTCAGGCTTGTAATAAAATTCCAATTGGATTTTTCCAAACTAGCCTCTTGGCCTCTTTCTGTTCCACAGATGTTCAAGGTATTTCATGCTTTTGAACTATTACATGCTTTCCCTTTGCCTGACATGTTCTGCCTCCGGTTATCCCCTGGATTCTTCCATCCTTCAGTCACCTGGTCCTCAAGAGTTCATCTTCATTTTGTATGTGTAGTGACATATAACTGAAAATTCACTTTTTTGAGTAAGCAAATAAGAAAACCTGCAAGTTCACTTAGCACAAGTCCAAACCACATAAGGCTCAGCTCACATATACCTTCACTTTGATCCCACTCTGTCACTCCAACATAAAACAAAGTTATCCACTCCTTACTTTAATTCTTGAGCATTATGGACTGGCATAAGTCTCATTATATGAAGAATAAGCCTTCTCAAACACTTTTAGTGCTTTGCAACTTCATCAATCTCCACATAGATGCCAATTTTGAGTGGGAAGCTTGGTGTCACCTTCTATTGTGCAGCCCCAGTCATACCCTTTCACAGGGGCCTTCTCTAGAAATGCTAATATGATTTTCCTCATATTTCTCTATCTTATCACCAATTTGTATGTCATACTCTACATAAGAGTCCTGAATACATTCTGTTATCTTCAAAGCGAGTAACCGTGTTAACCTATCATCCAATGCCTTTTATAAACTGACCATTCCATCTCCATACATGTCACCCCCATCTTTGCAGTTCTTGAATAGGACACCTTTTGCTCATTGCAATTCTACTCACAGGAAAAGCCCTGACTCTATTCATACAAGACCTATCTTTCTAACACATCTTGGATTCAGGAACCCAAGCTTGTTCCATGAACCTAGCTAAAAGTTTAGAGCTCATTGATTACTTCCACTTCTAAATTCTTTTTTTTTTTTGACAGGCAGAGTGGACAGTGAGAGAGAGAGACAGAGAGAAAGGTCTTCCTTTGCCGTTGGTTCACCCTCCAATGGCTGCCGCGGATAGCGCGCTGCGGCCGGCGCACCGCGCTCATCCGATGGCAGGAGCCAGGTGCTAGGTGCTTATCCTGGTCTCCCATGGGGTGCAGGGCCCAAGCACCTGGGCCATCCTCCACTGCACTCCCGGGCCACAGCAGAGGGCTGGCCTGGAAGAGGGGCAACCGGGACAGAATCCGGTGCCCCGGCCGGGACTAGAACCCGGTGTGCCGGCGCCGCAAGGCGGAGGATTAGCCTGTTGAGCCACGGCGCCGGCCCCTCCTCATCTTCTGATAAGGGCTCCTGGTGACCAGCATGGAGAAAGCACCATCTTAACACAAATAGAGGCTAGGGTGGATCATGTTCACGCCACTAGGGGACTTTATCAGAGGGATACATACCTGTTCCTTCCTGACTTTGAGTCTGGCCTGGCAGGTTGGCAGGGAACTGGACACCCACTTAGGACTGTGAGGCGCTCCCATTCCTTGACTCTATCACAAGCTCTGGGGCTCAAACTGCCAAGGAAGAACATTCACATGTAGCTGCATCTATGAGTGCCTCTGCTCTCTTCACAGATAGGGTAGGATCTCAGGACAGAGAGTAGATTCCTGCAACCTGTGACTGTGGGAGCCTTATGATATATGTCTATGGGAATTCTGTGACTGCACCATAGGACATGGTGGGTAGCTGGATCACTGGGAAATCATGGTGTTTGGCTTCAGAGACTCAGAGTTCCCTGATTGCTGGGGGTACATATGGCAGAAGATTCCACACTCGCACTGAAGATTGTGTAGATACTTTGTGTGTTTCATATTATCATGTGAGTGGATATTGTAGCCACTGTGGGATAAACCTAGGCATTAATCATATTAAAAGAGAGGAGGTGAGGCTGTGATTACCCCAGCAGACGTGATGATACACTACCCCACACCTGACAATAGAGGAGATATTTGACACCCAACTTAAGCATCACCCTGGACTCACGTTCCACATTTGAGCACTGACTAGAACTCTCCGGCCCCACCCAAAGTCCCTGCTGGATATCCACTGGGGGAGTACATAATCCACCAACCCACAGAGTCATAGCTTAAATAGAAAAGCCATCAGAGGAGAAAACCAACAAGTGTTTCCACAAGTGCCTAAAAATAAACACAGAAATGTAAAAACAAGAACAAGGAAGACAATATGACTACAAGAAATGGATAGGTTTCTGGACACATGCAATCTACCAAAATTGAGTCATGAAGACAAAAAATCTAAACAGAATAATAACCAAGAAATAAAACTTCAGGAATAGATGGCTTCACTGCTATGTTCTACCAGACTTTTAAAGAAGTAATTACAATTCTTCTCAAACTATTAAAAAGTTGAAAGTGAGTCTATGGACATACCACCCTGAATGTGCCCAATCCCGTCTGATTTCAGAAACTAAGCAGGGTTGGGCCTGATTATAGTACTTGGATGGAATAAAAGTTGAGAATGAGAGAAAATTCCAAAACTCCAGTAAAGCCAGCATCACATTAATTATAAAACAAGAAAAAGTTAGAAAGAAGGAAGAGAATTATAGACCAATATCACTGATGAACATGGATGCAAAAACCCACAACAAAATACTACATAATCAAATCCAACAATGCATCAGAAAGCTCATTCACACAGGCCAAGTGATATTTATCTATGGTATGCAAGGATGGCTCAACATTTGAAAACCAATCAATGTGATACATCACATTGACAAGTTTAAGAACAAAAACCATATGATTATCTCAATAGATAACAGAGAAAGCACTTGATAAAACAGAATATCTTTTCACAATGAAAACTCTTAGAAAATTGGGTATAGAAAGAACATTCCTCAAAACCATCAAGGCAATCTATGACAAACCCATAGCCAGCATCCTATTGAATGGGGAAAAGTTGGAAGTATTCCTATAGAGATCCGGAAACAGACAAGGATGACCACTCTTACCATTGCTATTCAATATAATCCAGAAAGTTTTAGCCATAAAGCCATTAGGCAAGAAAAAGAAATGCTAATAGGGAAGTGGGAAGTGAAACTATCTCTACTTGCAGATGACATGATTTTATATATATGGGATCTAAAAGACTCCAATAAGATTATTGGAACTCATGGAAATGTTTGGAAAAGTGGTAGGATATAAGATCACCACACAGAATCGATAACCTTTGAATACATAGACAATACCACATCTAAGCAAGAACTTCTAAGATCAATCCTGTCCACAGAAGCTACAAAAATAGCTTGGAACAAATTTATCCAAGGATGTTAAAGATCTCTAAGATGAGAATTATGAAACACTAAAGAAGAAGTAGAAGAAGACACAAAAATGGAAAAATCTTCCATGATCATGGATTGGAGGAATCAATATCATCAAAATGTCCCTACTACCAAAAGCAATTTATAGATTCAATGTGATACCAATCAAAATACCAAGGTTGTTCTTCTCAGATGTAGAAAAAACAGTGCAGAAATTCATGTTGAAACACAAGAGACACTGACTAGCTAAAGCAATCTAATACAATAAAAACAAAGTTGGAGGCATCACAATACTTGATTGCAAGACACACCAGGGCCATTATCATCAAAAAAGTCTGGTTCTGGTACAAAAACATATGTATAGAACAATGGAACAAGAAGAAATGCCAAAAATAAACCCACACATCTACAACCAAGTCTTCTTTGATAAGGGAGTCAAAACCAATGCCTGGAGTAAGGACAGACTCTTCAACAAATGGTCCTGAGAAAATTGGGTCTCCACATGTAGAAGGATAAAGCCAGACCCCTACCTTACACCTTACACAAAAACCCACTCAAAATGGATTAAAGATCTAAATTGACGATCCAATATCATCAAATTAATAACGAACATTGGGGATAATCTGAAAGACATTGCAATAGGTAAAGAGTTCTTAGAAAGACCCCAGAAGCATAAGCAATTAAAGCCAAAACTGACAATGGGATTACATCAAATTGAGAAGGTTTTGCACTGTGAAAGAAACAGTCAGGAAAGTGAAAAGGCAACTGACAGAATGGAAGAAATTATTTTCTTTTTTATTTATTTATTTTTTATTTAGTAAATATAAATTTCCAAAGTAAAGCTTATGGATTACAGTGGCTACCCCCCCATAATTTCCCACCTACTCACAGCCCTCCCATCTCCCGCTCCTTCTCGCATTCCATTCATATCAAGAATCATTTTCATTTATCTTTATATAAAGAAGAATGATTTAGTATATATTAAGGAAAGATTTCATCAGTTTGCACCCACACAGAAACACAAAGTGTAAAATACTGTTTCAGTACTAGTTGCATAAAATCACATTGTACAACACATTAAGGACAGATCCCACATGAGACGTAAGTACACAGTGACTCCTGATGTTGATTTAACAATTTGACACTCTTGTTTATGGCGTCAGGAATCTCCCTAGGGTCTAGTCATGAATTGCCAAGGCTGTGGAAGCCTTTTGAGTTCGTCAACTTCAATCTTATTCCGACAGGGTCATAGTCAAAGTGGAAGTTCTCTCCTCCCTTCAGAGAAAGGTACCTCCTTCTTTGATGGCCCTGTTCTTTCCACTGGGATCTCACTCGCAGAGATATTTCATTTACATTTTTTTTTTTTTGCCAGAGTGTCTTGGTGTGTCTTGGGTTCCCATGTCTAAAATACTCTCATGGGCTCTTCAGACAGATCCGAATGCCTTAAGGGCTGATTCTGAGGCCAGAGTGTTATTTAGGACATCTGCCATTCTATGAGTCTGCTGGGTATCATGCTTCCCATGTTGGATCGTTCTCTCCCTTTTTGATTCTATCAGTTAGTATTAGCAGACACTAGTCTTGTTTGTGTGATCCCTTTGACTCTTAGACCTATCAGCGTGATCAATTGTGAACTGGAATTGATCACTTGGACTAGTGAAATGGCCTTGGTACATGCCACCTTGATGTATTGTATTGGAATCCCCTGGCACGATTCTTTTCTCTTCTTTTTTTTTTAATTTTTTTAATTTAGTATATAAATTTCCAAGGTATAACTTGTGGATTGCAATGGCTTCCCCACCCATACCTCCCCTCCCCCTGCTACCCTTCCCCGTTACCCACTCCCTCTCCCCTTTCGTTCACATTCAGATTCATTTTCAATTCTCTTTGTATACAGGAGTTCAGTTTAGTATGTGTTAAGAAAATGTTTTAAACCATTTGCCCTCACATAGCATCATAGAGTGAAATATACTCTTTGAGTACTAGTTGTAGCTTTAAATCACGTTGTACAGCACATTAGGGACAGAGATCCTTCATGATATTATTATTTTTTTAATTGATTGATTTTTATGTAACTTCCAATTTTTTTAATCATTTCCAATTGTCTTTCTATACGGAAGATCGATTCAGTATACATTAAGCAAAGATTTTGTTAGTTTGCACCCGCATAGAGACACAAGATGCAAAAATACTGTTTCAGTCCTAGTTATTGCATTACTTCACCTTGGACAACACATTAAGGACAGATCATACATGGGCCGTAAGTACACAGTGACTACTGTTGTTGATTTAACAATTTGCCACTCTTGTTTATGGCGTCAGTAATCTCCCTAGGCTATAGTCATGAGTTGCTGAGGCTATGGAAGCCTTTAGTGTTCGCCGACTTGAATCTTGTTCTGACAGGGTCATAGTCAAAGTGGAGGTTCTCTCCTCCCTTCGGAGAAAGGTACCTCCCTCTCTGGTGGCCCTGTTCCTTCCATCGGGATCTTACTCGCAGAGATCTTTCATTTATATCTACTTCTTCTTTTTTTTTTTTTTTTCCCAGAGTGTCATGGCTTTCCATGCCCTGGCACGATTCTAACTCCACCATTTGGGGCAAGTCCGATTGAGCAAGTCCGAAATTGTACATCTTCTCCCTCTCTTATTCCCACTGTTATATTTAATAGGGATCACTTTTCAATTAAAATTTAAACACCTAAGAATAATTGTGTGTTAATTACAGAGTTCAACCAATAGTACTAGAACAAAACAAAGAAAAACACTAAAATGGATAAAGTATTACATTGTATAACAACAGTCAGCACAAGAGCTGATCAAGTTACTGTTTCTCATAGTGTCTATTTCACTTCAACAGATTTCCCCTTTGGTGCTCCTTTAGTTGTCACCGATCAGGGAGAACATATAATATTTGTCCCTTTGGGACTGGTTTAATTCACTCAGCAAGATGTTTTCCAGATTCCTCAATCTGTTGCAAATGACAGGATTTCATTGTTTTTGACTGCCGTATAGTATTCTATAGAGTACGTGTCCTATAATTTCTTTATCCAGTCTACTGTTGATGGGCATTTGGGTTGGTTACAAGTCTTAGCTATTGTGAATAGAGCTGTAGTAAACATTAATGTGCAGACAGCTTTTTTGTTTGCCAATTTAATTTCCTTTGGGTAAATTGCAAGGAGTGGGATGGCTGGGTTGTATGGTAGGGTTATATTCAGGTTTCTGAGGAATCTCCAAACTGAATTTCATAGTGGCTTAACCAGTTTGCATTTCCACCAACAGTGGGTTCTCCCCACATCCTCACCAGCATCTATTGTTGGTAGATTTCTGAATGTGACCCATTCTAATGGGGATGATGTGAAACCTGACTGTAGTTTTGATTTGCATTTCCCTGATTGCTAGTGATCTTGAACATTTTTTCATGTGTCTGTTGGCCCTTTGGATTTCCTCTTTTGAAAAATGTCTATTGAGGCCGGCGCCGTGGCTCAACAGGCTAATCCTCGGCATTGTGGTACCGGCACACCGGGTTCTAGTCCCGGTCGGGGTGCCGGATTCTGTCCCGGTTGCCCCTCTTCCAGGCCTGCCCTCTGCTGTGGCCAGGGAGTGCAGTGGAGGATGGCCCAAGTGCTTGGGCCCTGCACCCCATGGGAGACCAGGGAAAAGCACCTAGTACCTGGCTCCTGCCATCAGATCAGCGCAGTGCGCTGGCCGCAGCGCGCCGTCCGCGGCAGCCATTGAAGGGTGAACCAACAGCAAAGGAAGACCTTTCTCTCTGTCTCTCTCTCTCACTGTCCACTCTGCCTGTCAAAAAAAAAAAGAAAAAAAGAAAAATGTCTATTGAGGTCCTTGGCCCATCTTTTTTTTTTATATAAAGCTTTTATTTATAAAATATAAATTTCCGGAGTATAGCTTATGGATTACGATGGCTCCCCCCCACACAACTTCCCTCCCTCCCGCTACCCTCCCCTCCCCCGCTCCCTCTCCCCTTCTGTTCACATCAAGTTTCATTTTCAGTTCTCTTTATACACAGAAGATCAGTTTAGTACATATTACGTAAAGATTTCAACAGTTTGCCCTCACATAGAGACACAAACTGAAAATACTGTTGGAGTACTAGTTATAGTATTAATTCACAATGTACAGCACTTAAAGACAGAGATCCTACATGATTTTTTTTTAAAGAATTGATTAATTATCTATGCAATTTCCAATTTAACACCAAGATTTTTTAATCATTTGCAATTATCTTTATACACAGAAGATCGATTTAATATATACTATGTAAAGATTTCGTCAGTTTGCACCCACACAGAAAGACAAAGTGAAAAAATACTGTTTCATTACTAGTAATAGCATTATTTCACATTGGATAACACATTAAGGACAGATCCCTCATGAGACGTAAGTACACAGTGACTCCTGAAGTTGATTTAACAATTTGACACTCTTGTTTATGGCGTCAGTAATCTCCCTAGGCTCTAGTCATGAGATGCCGAGGCTATGGAAGCCTTTAGGGTTCGCCGACTTCGATCGTAATCCGACAGGGTCATAGTCAAAGTGGAAGTTCTCTCCTCCCTTCAGAGAAAGGTACCTCCTTCTTTTATTGGCCCTGTTCTTTCCACTGGGATCTCACTCACAGAGATCTTTCATTTAGGTCTTCTTTTTTTTTTTTTTTTTGTTTTTTGTTTTTCAGAGTGTCTTAGCTTTCCATGCCTAAAATATTCTCATGGGCTCTTGAGCCAGATCTGAACGCCTTAAGGGCTGATTCTGAGGCCAGAGTGCTATTTACGACATCTGCCATTCTATGAGTCTGCTGTGTATCTCGCTTCCCATGTTGGATCATTCTCTCCCTTTTTTATTCTATCAGTTAGTATTAGTAGACACTAGTCTTGTTTGTGTGGACCCTTTGACTCTTAGACCTATCAGTGTGATCAATTGTGAGCTGAAATTGATCACCTGGACTAATGAGATCTTGGCCCATCTCTTAAGTGGATTGTTTATTTTGATGTTGTGGAGTTTCTTTTTTTCTTTATAGATTCTGGTTATCAACCCTTTATCTGTTGCGTAGATTGCAAATATTTTTCCCATTCTGTCGGTTGCCTCTTCAGTCTCCTGACTGTTTCTTTTGCAGCACAGAAACTTCTCAAGTTGATGCAATCCCAACAGCTAATTTTGGCTTTGACTGCCTGCGCCTCCCAGGTCTTTTCTAGGAATTCTTTGCTGCTACCTATATCTTGCAGGGTTTCACCAATGCTCTCTAATAATTTGATGGTGTCAGGTCATAGATTTAAGTCTTTAATCCATGTTGAGTGAATTTTTGTGTAAGGTGAAAGATAGGGGTATTGCTTCATGATTCTGCATGTGGAAAATCCAATTTTCCCAGCTCCATTTATTGAATAGACTATCCTTACTCCAGGGATTGGTTTTAGATCCTTGATCAAATATAAGTTGCCTGTAGATGTTTGGATTGGTTTCTGGTGTCTCTATTCTGTTTCATTGGTCTATCCATCTGATTCTGTACCAGTACCATGCTGTTTTGATAACAACTGCCCTGTAGTATGTCTTGAGATCTGGTATTGTGATGCCTCTGGCTTTGTCTTTGTTGTACAAGATTGCTTTAGCTATTCGAGGTCTCCTGTGTCTCCATATGAATTTCAGCATCATTTTTTTCCAGATCTGAGATGAATGTCTTAGGTATTTTGATAGGTACTGCATTGAATCTGTAAATTGTTTTTGGGAGACTGGACATTTTGATGATATTGATTCCTCTAATCCATGAGCATGGAAGATTTCTCCATTTTTTGGTATCTTCTTCTATTTCTTTCTTTAAGGTTTTGTAATTTTCATCGTAGAGATCTTTAACATCCTTGGTTCAGTTTATTCCAAGGTATTTGATTGTTTTTGTAGCTATTGTGAATGGGATTGATCTTAGCAGTTCTTCCTCAGCCGTGGCATTGCATTTGTATACAAAGGCTGTTGATTTTTGTGCATTGATTTTATATCCTGCTACTTAGCCAAACTCTTCTATGAGTTCCAATAGTCTGTTAGTAGAGTTCTTTGAATCCCCTAAATAGAGGGAGAAATTATTTTCAAACTATACAACTGATAAAGGATTAATGACCAGAATATATAAAAAGATCAAGAAACTCTACAACAGTAAAGCAAACAACTCACTTAAATACAAATGGCCAACAGATACATAAAATCACTAGCTGTCAGAGAAATGTAAATAGAAACCACATGTGGTTTCAACTCACCCCAGTTAGAAGGGCTTTCATTCAAAAACAAACAAAACAGTAAATGCTAGTGAATATGTGGGGAGATAAGCACCCCAGCCCACTATTGGTGGTAATGTAAACTAGGACTACCATTATGGAAGACTTCTCAGAGATCTGAAAATATATCTAAGATATGACCCAGCCATTCTACTCCTAGAAATTTACCCAAATGAAATAAAATCAGCATACTAAATAGTTATTTGTACCACTATGCTTGTCACAGCTTAATTCACAATATCTAAGATATGAAATCAACCCAGATGTCAATAACCTGATGACTGGATAAAGAAAATTTATTATATATACACTATGGAATATTCCTCAACCAAAAAAAATAATGAAATCATGTCTTTTGCAATATAATTAATGCAACTGGAACAATTATGCTTAGTAAAATAAGTCAATCACAAATAGACAAATATCATAGATTTTCTCTGATATGTGGCAGTTAAAATAGAATACAAAAATGTATAGGAATAAAATGGACTTCAAGTGATATGATTGTTGTTTTTTACCCTTTCTTATACTCCTGTGGAACTGTGGTCTTCTTATTTTTACTTGTTGGATATTATTATTAATGATTAATTAAGCCTGTGAATATAGAGTGAGTTAAAATTATATCTTTACAAAAATCTTAAGCAGAGAATGGAGGAAGGGAGCAGAAAGGGAGGGGGCAGGAGAATGAGGGAAGTAGAGCTGTCTTCTTGAAACTGTACTTATGGAATGCATGGAATCTATTTATTTAATTTATAAATTTTAAAAAAAACACCTGTATTCCCATGTTTATTGCAGCTCTATTCAAAGTAAACAAGATGGAAATAACCTAAATTGTTAAATGAGCAACTTTAAGTGGATAAAGAAACTGATATGCAGATATAGAGTGGAACATTACTTAGAAATAAAAAGAATGAAATCTTATCAATTATAACAACATGGATGGAATTTGATGTCATGATGTTAATAAAATAAGCACAGAGAGACAATTATCACATAATGACACTCATGTAGAATCTGAAAAATAGGTGACATTGTAGAATTTTAAAGAATAACTGTGATTATCAAAGGAGAGAGAGTGGCTTTGAGAGATAGGGAAAGGCTGATTAATGGGAACTGGATTAGAGTTAGGAGTAAAATGTTCTGGGTTCCACTGCATGGAAGGATATCTATATAGATAAGGTTGATGCATGGTGTGCTTTTCTCTTTAAAAAATCCTCTAGAATATAGGATTTTGAATTTTTACAAATTCTGAGAATATAGGAATTTACCACAAATAAATGTTCAGTGTTTGAAGAGATAAATATGTCACCTTCACTGGACATTACACAATATATACATGTATGAAATATCACATTGTAGCCCAAATATAAGTGCAACTTTTATATGTCTCTGAAAACAAAAAAAATCACTTTTTAAAAAAGAAGGAATTTTTCTGAGCTCCATCCCTTAGCCTCTGCAGAGACTGTCAAACACTCAGCAGGCCTTAACTGAGTGGCAGAGATCTCAGGACTGAAGGGATCATGCAAAATAGACAACAGGGTCACAGTCACCTAATGTGGATAGGACACTGGTGGACTCCCCAGAGCTGAATGTTGCATCATCTCAGAGAGGAGAGCCCAGTGCATGACCCCAGTTGAATTTTCTTTCAGCCTGTGCCAGCATTATATTCATCTGCAAATGAAGTAAATGTGTTGTTTCTTGTACTCCAAAATTTATGGATAATTATTTCATACTAGCTACTTCAGTGATTTAATTCTTTAGATTATTATGATGTTTGATGCTGTTTCCCTCTGTTGAATTAGTTAACCTCAGCTATAGCAAAATCTCTTGAAAATTGTCTAATATCAGTTCTAGTAGAATATCCTACATGCAAATAACAACTATTTTCTTGTGAACAGAAAAGCTAGAGACATTGTCTGGCATAAAGATTTTAACTGGTTTCATGGTAATCATTGTCCTTATAATTGGCCCATATTCTGGGAAGATATTCACATGAACACAGCAATCTAATGCTTATTGTACAAAGAATAGATGATATGCATGTCTGGAAGTGGAAGAAATATAAGTGGACCACTTATTAGGGCTTGCCTGGCTCCTGGTTATCACTTTTAGTAATAAATACCACTTGTGTGTTTTTCTGAGGGCAAGAACTGCTCCAGCCTTTCCTTAATTTGTTGGAGTTTTTTATGTGAGTAAAATCAGAAATGCCATTTCAAACTAAAATACAAGAATGGCCATTAATAAAACACAGCAGGAGGTAAAATTGAATCCTATTTTAATGTTTCACATATATTTATGCGTATATTTGGAGAATATATAAACATTAGTTATGTGTAACTACTCAAATGTAAATATATCTGTCTATATTCATATGAGGGAACTTCAAAAAATTGTGCAAAATTGAATTAAAAGAAAAATTAGGGGCAGGCACTGGGTTAGGTGGTTCCATCACTGCTTGGGATGCCTGCGCCCCGTTTTGGAGGGCTTGGGTTCAAGTTCCAGCCAGCTCCCCTTCCAAGTCCAGCTTCCTGTGAATATAGCCCCTGAGAAGCAGTAGGTGATGCGTCAAGTGGTTGGAACTCTACCACATACGCGAGTTCCCTATTCATGATTTCAGCCTGGCGCAGTACAAGCTGTTGTAGGCGTTTTGTGAATGAACCAACAGTTGGAAGTTGCTCACTCTCTATGTCTTTCAAATAAATTAAAATAAATAAATAAAATAAATTTAAAAAAATAAAAACATTATTTTGGTGCAGCAGATTTTGAATTCTATGCATAGCTTTTCATAATATGCATTTTCTATGAGTTTTTTGAAGACTTCTTGTATCTATATCTATAAATTGGATCATGCTTATCTCTGAATAGTAAGATCTCTGATGATTGCTATTTCATTTTAATTTTTTTTATTTTCTCAACTTTCCACAATGAATATGTTTTTATAATCAGTAAATTAATAAACACTTCACTTTTTAAAAGGCAAGCAAATAGACATCTGTTATTACTGAAGAATTCTTTATACTCATATGTAACAAAAAGTTAACCCAGTGTTCATTCACCTAACACATGCCACAACCTGTGTTCTACAGAATATCTTTGGTAGAACATTTTCTCAATTGTATTAATGAAATCAATTTTGTGAGTCAATAACATTGATGTTTAGTAGCCCAAACAGTCTCTAACTAATCTAAAAGACAAAGTTTAAAGTCATTAGTTCAAAATTAAATCTAGGGGCATATGAAGCTTTATGGCAGAGCTCAGTGTTTTTTCCATGTTTAGTTTTAAAGCCTAGCAGTCATCAATAATATTGCCAACAGTGCAGCCACCTCATACCTTTTGCCTCCCAAATCTGGCCAGCACTTCTCTCTGACCATGCCTGTGGAGAGGGAAGGAACTGCTAACATGTCGTAATGTCTGGGTATGAAATGGAAGAACCAATAGATGTATTTGATTTGATTTGTCAAATGTTTTGTTCATTTTGTTTATTTTTTTGAGAAAAATCTCACATATTAAATTCATTCAAATTTTATATAAAGCCCTATATTTCCAGTTTGCTAAAACACTCCAGGCCCCTCATTGCCTCACCTATCCCTAACTTCATTGTTTTACTCAATTACTTTACCTGTGTTTACCTGCAAACACGGAAGCTTACAGTCTATGAAACTCTCTCAATCTAAGACGTCGAGGCTTGGGACTTTTCTTAAGAGTAAATATTAGTCGATTTTCTACCAACAGACTGCCTCAAATGCTACATCTCTAGCATCTCTAGTGGTGACATCTAAACACTAAGTGTCTTTTCAGAATTTGTTGACTAAAGTTGAACTGAACTGACATGATAGTTATTAAACATTTTAGTATCAAGAGCCCTTCTAATCTTACAAATTATTGAAGGCTAATCCTCCGCCTTGCAACGCTGGCACACCGGGTTCTAGTCCCGGTCAGGGCACCAGATTCTGTCCCGGTTGCCCCTCTTCCAGGCCAGCCCTCAGCTATGGCCTGGGAGTGCAGTGGGCCTGCTTGGGCCCTGCACCCACATGGGAGGCCAGGAGAAGCACCTGGCTCCTGGCTTTGGATCAGGCTGCGGCATGCCTCCTGCGGCGGCCATTGGAGGGTGAACCAATGGCAAAAAGGGAGACCTTTCTCTCTGTCTCTCTCTCTCTCTCACTGTCTACTCTGCCTGTAAAAAATTTAAAAAAAACTTATTGAGGGCTCCATAGATCTGTTGTTTATATGAGTCCTAGCTATCCAGGTAGATTAAATTGGAAAGGTAAAATTTTTTTATAAATTTGTTGAAAATAATAACTACATTTTATTTTAAATAACATTTTTTTGTTTTTTTTGTTTTTTTTTATAACGCTTTTATTTAAAGAATATAAATTTCCAAAATACAGCTTATAGATTACAATGGCTACCCCCACCCATAACTTCCCCCCACCCGCAACCCTCCCCTTTCCCACTCCTTCTCCCCTTGCTTCACATCAAGATTCATTTTCAATTCTCTTTATATACAGAAGATCGGTTTACTATATATTAAGTAAAGATTTCAACAGTTTGCCCTCACATAGCAACACAAAGTGAAAAATACTGTTGGAGTACTAGTTATAGTATTAATTCACAATGTATAGCACATTAAGGACAGAGATCCTACATGATATATTTTTTTTAAAATTGATTAATTTTCTAGGAAATTTTCAATTTAACAACAAGATTTTTTTTTCATTTTTAATTATCTATATACAGAAGATTGATTCAGTATATACTAAGTAAAGATTTCATCAGTTTGCACCCACACAGAAACACAAAGTGTAAAATACTGTTTCAGTACTAGTTATAGCATTACTTCACACTGGACAACACATTAAGGACAGATCCCACATGAGACTTAAGTACACAGTGACTCCTGATGTTCATTTAACAATTTGACACTCTTGTTTATGGCGTCAGGAATCTCCCTAGGGTCTAGTCATGAGTTGCCGAGGCTATGGAAGCCTTTAGGGTTCGCCGACTTCAATCTTATTCCGACAGGGTCATAGTCAAAGTGGAGGTTCTCTCCTCCCTTCAGAGAAAGGTACCTCCTTCTTTGATGGCCCCATTCGTTCCACTGGGATCTCACTCACAGAGATCTTTCATTTAGGTCTTCTTTTTTTTCCAGAGTGTCTTGGCTTTCCATGCCTAGAATATTCTCATGGGCTCTTGAGCCAGATCTGAATGCCTTAAGGGCTGATTCTGAGGCCAGAGTGCTATTTAGGACATCTGCCATTCTATGAGTCTGCTGTGTATCTCGCTTCCCATGTTGGATCATTCTCTCCCTTTTTGATTCTATCAGTTAGTATTAGCAGACACTAGTCTTGTTTGTGTGATCCCTTTGACTCTTAGACCTATCAGTGTGATCAATTGTGAACTGAAATTGATCACTTGGACTAGACAGTAACTTGATCAGCTCTTGTGCTGACTGTTGTTGTACAATGTAATACTTTATCCATTTTATTATTTTTTTTATTCTAGTACTATTGGTTGAACTCTGTAATTAACACACAATTATTCTTAGGTGTATAAATTTCAACTGAAAAGTGATCCCTGTGAAATATAAGAGTGGGAATAAGAGAGGGAGGAGATGTACAATTTGGGACATGCTCAATCAGTCGTGCCCCAAATGATGGAGTTAGGAATTTGCCAGGGAATTTCAATACAATCCCATCAAGGTGGCATGTACCAAGGCCATCTCACTAAATAACATTTTAAGAAATTAACACTTTAAGGTTTCTTTAAGCCTCTCATTGGAACATTTTTCCAAATCAAAATTTTAATAGAAGGAATGACATTGTTTAAAATTCTTGCAAATCGTTTCAGAGTATTACTTGATGGAAGACAATCAGATTCTGGTAACTGTTTCTATATTCAATCAAGCCCCTTGAAAACTTTATTTCATACTCAAGAGAGAGTGAGTGAAAAAGTAAATGGACTTTACAGGGCCCGAAGCTCGTCTTCCACTTTTTTTTGTAAATATGCAGATATGCCCATTCATGTATGCATTGTCCATGGCTGCTTTTGTTATATCTATAGTGTTGTGTCCATGTGGCATATAAAGCCTAAAATACTTGTCATCTGACCCTTTACAGAAAAAACTTGCCTTCACCAGATTAATGATTTGAATGTCCCCCAAATGACTCATATGTTGCCATATAGAGTGGATAATTTCATCTAACTGTAATTGGTGTGTAATTCATTCTTAGATTAATTGTAGTAAAGGAAATGTACCTTATAAAGTTTAAGTTAATTAATTTACCATATTGATTTGGCATTTACTTGCTTAAAAAGCATTTTTAGGGAGAAAGTGTCATTGGAAAGAGGAGTCACCCACAGGCATAATTATAAAGGACATAATTTTTCTTTGTTTCCCTTGTATTGTCATTTTAAACACCTTCTTTCCTGTAATTGTTTTCTTAACATGATAATTATAATACTTATAAATCATTTAAAATTTTTATAATATACTCTCCATTCATTTTTTTAGCCCCGTATAGGCTTAGTCAATCTTTGCCTTTAATTGGGAGGTCCGCATTCCATCCTGGAGTGCTTGATTTGAGTCAAGGCTCCTCTGCTTCTGATCCCGTTTCCCTGGACATGTGTACCGACAGGGCAGCTGATGATGTCTCAGCTATCTGGGTCCTCATCACCCATGAGGGAGTCCTGGACTGGGTTCTTGGCTCATGGCTTTGGCCTAGGCCAGAACTGGGCCTAAGCCAGAACTGGTTATTACAGGCATTTCAGGAAACAGTGGATGGGAGATTTTTCTCTATCTTCAGTCATAGTTGTTTATGTTTCAGCCAACTATTCTGACAGAAAATGGACTGAGGGGGGCGTTAATTTAGCCTAATGGTTAAGCCACTGTGATACTACATCCCGTATCGCAGTACCTGGGTTTGATACCTGGCTCAGGTTCTTGACTCCAGCATCCTGCTAATACAGACCCTTAAAAGCAGCAATGATGGCTAAAGTAATTGGGTTGTTGCCACTTATGTGGGAGGTCTGAGTTGAATTCCTGGTTCCTGGCTTCATGTAACCCATTTCCAACTATTGGGGACGTTTGAGGAGTGAACCATCCAATAGATATCTATCTTTGTCTCTAACTCTGTACCCTTGTTTCTTTATCTAGTCAGTCTGCTTCTCAAATAAATAAATTTTAAAAGATATAAAAGAAAATGGGTACACAGATTACTCTCAAAATATATAATTTACAAATTTAAATATTGAATAAAACTGTTGCTAATAAATGATGCTTATATATTTAGAACCATCTTTCATGTATGTGATGATCATGCACAAATGATCAGTTAAAATTGCTGTACTTCTAATTTCTCCTTTCTTGTGAGTATAGAATCATTATCTTTCCACTGGAGACGGAAGAGAAATCATGTATAATGTGATTTTCTATGAGCTGAAGATATTCTGCCTTGCTCTTTTATGTGATTGTACACCAAATCTCCCCATATATACACCATTGGATTTTTAAAAATGATTGCTACAATGAAACAAAATTACAAACACAATATGGCTCAAAATGCATTCTAAATATTTCAAATATGTTTAAAGAGGGAATGGAATCGGAGATATAATGTGATATAATTGCGTGTATTCAGCAGGAGATGGTCCTCCAAGGAGGTGGTGTTCTCCCTGATAAGGTGAGCTGAGAGCTTCAAGGTGGTCGCTTTCTTCAAGTTTCAGGAAGCTTTTATGGAGCTGGATGCCGCAGGCTGCTCTTAAGGCACCAAAGGGGCTCACTCTCATTTCCTGTGTACTATTAGTTTATAGCTGTAAATTCTTCTCCCCTTCTCTTATAACCTCAGTTCTCAGAGCTCTAAATACTTCCAGCCTTATAAATACTCCCTGATTAACCTTAAAGCTGTGGTGAGATCAACAGGGAATTTGGAAGGACTATTCATCTTCTCAGCTCAGAAATTCTATCATATCAGGGTCAAGTAACATTTGAAAGATGACTGCTCATCAGAAACAAATTTGAATTTGCTGACTTTGCACAAGGAAACAAGTGAAAAGTAAAATGTATTAGTAGGAGTCACGCATCTCTCTAAGAGGAATCAAAGCACGAATCAAAGGCACACAGTGTGAGGCCTGAGAAGTCTTGGCATGCTTCATCATGTGTTCTGATCACAACAAGCATTATTTGTCAGAAATACAGTCCTGGGACAAAAAACTAGTATGTAAATTTTTTTCTATTTAAAAGGCTGATTGAAATTGTAGAATGAAATGTAAGCAGATAAAAAAAGTAATGCAATAAAGATATGTAAGCATAAAATGCTATGATAGCAAGAAAGGTTAATGTGTGAGTTAATTAATTTTCTTCATTACAGAAACTTCATCTTTGCTATGCTGTGCCTTCATTACATAGGCACAAAAAATTTGAGTTGTTTACATCAGAAAGGTCAAGGAATAACTTATGGGACAACAAAAAAAATAATAAATCCAGAATATCAGAAGAGAAGATGAGAAACATGAGAGAGCTATGCCAAGACTTGATTAGAGGAATGGAGTAGGTTAGGTTACTGGCCTTGTTGCATTCAGTTAGTACTTGTACATCAGCAAATGTCGACAAATTATAATTATGTGTGTGCATGTGCTTTGTGAAACAGGAAGAAAAATTTAATTCCCCTATTTATATTTTTAAATAAATCAAAAGATATTATAAAAATATATGTATAAATATATATTTTAAACTTTTTCTTTGATATACTGAAATTTATTTGAACAATCATTTTCAGAATTTTAAATTATTTATTTATTAAAAATTTTTATTGAATGTATACATGTTTCATGTATTTCATATATACACATTTTGAACATAGAGATTTTTCACTCCACTCTCCCTCCTGGCCATGCACCCACACCTCTTCCTCCTTTCTCTCCTATTCACATTGTTAATTTCTGAAAAAAAATTATTTTTGGTTTAATTTTTACTCATAAGAAAACCCTACACTAAGTAAAGGGTTCAACAAAAAATATGAAGAAAAAATCCACTGTTCCTCAACATTAGAGACAAAGTCTGTAAATAATTATCAAATCTCAAAATGTCAATTTCACTTTAATACATTACATTTTAGGTACTCTATTAGTTACCACATATTGGGGAAAACATATGGTATCTGGTTTTTTGGTACTGGCTTATTTCACTAAGTATAATTGTTTCCAGTTACATCCATTTTGTTGAAAAAGATAGGACTTCATTTCATTTTACTGCTGAATAGTATTCCATAGTGTATACATACCATAATTTCTTTCTTTATTGAAGCATCAGTTGAGCAATATCTGGGTTGATTCCATATCTTAGTTACTGTGTATTGAGCTGCAATGAACACAAAGTTACAGATCATTCTTTCATCTGCTGATTTAATTTCATTTAAGTAAATTCCCAGGAGTGGGATGGCTGGATCATCTGATAGATCTATTTTCAGATCTCTGAGATATCTCCATACTGTCTCCCACAGTGGCTGCACAATTTTACATACCCACAAACAATGGATTGGGGTATCATTTCCCTTACATCCTTGCCAATGTTTATTTTTTGTTGACTTCCTTATGTGAGTTCAGGTGAGGTGAAACGTAACTGGGGTGAGGTGATACCTCATTGTGGTTTTGATTTGCAATTTCCTGCTGGCTAGTGATCCTGAGTATCTTTTCATGTATTTGTTGGCCATTTGTATTTCATCCTTTGAAAGTGCCTGTTCATATCCTTTGCCCATTTCTTAAGTGGATTGTTTATTTGTCATTGTTGGGTTTCTTGAGCTCCTTACAGATTCTGGATATTAATCCTTTATCAGTTGCATGGTTTGCAAATAATTTCTCCCATTCTGTGAATTGCCTCTTCACTTTGCTGAGTATTTATTCCTTTTGTAGTGCAGAAGCTTCTTAGCTTGGTGTGCTCCCATTTGTCTATATTTTACTTTATTGCCTGGGCTTCTGGGGCTTTTCCTAGAAGTCTTTGCCTATGCCAATGTTTTGCAGAACTTCCACAAAGTTCTCTCTAGTAATTTGATGGTATCAGGTTTAGATCCTTGATCCATTTTGAGTTGATTTTTCTGTAAGGTGTAGTGTAGGTGTCTTGTTTCATGCTTCTGCACATGAAAATCTAATTTTCACAGTATATTTGTTGAAGAGACTTTTTTCTCCAGGGAAGGATTTTAGCTTATTTGTCAAAGATTAGTTGGTTTTAGATGTGTGGATTGATTTCTGTGGTTTCTATTGTGTTTCATTTGTCTATATGTCTATTTCTGTGGCAGTATCAGGCTGTTTTGATTATATCTCCCCTGTAGCATGTCTTGAAATCTCGTATTATAATGCCTCAGGCTTTGTTTTTGTTGTTTAAGATTGATTTAGGTATTTGGGGGTCTCTTGTGTCTTTATCTTAATTTTAGCATCATTTTTTCTAGATCTGAGCAGATTGTCATTGGTATTTTGATTGAGAAAGCATTGAATCTGTAAATTGCTTTCAGTAGTTATGGATATTTTGGTTATATTGATTCTTCAAATCTATGAACATGGAAGATTCTTCTGTTGTTCTTATGTCTTGTCTTTCTTTTTAAATTTCATTGTAGAGATCTTTCTCATCTTTGGCTAAATGTATTCCAAGGACCTCAAAATTTTTGTAGCTGTCATAGTTGGACTGATCTCATAAATTTGTTTCAGCCTTGGCATTGTTTGTGTATGAAAATCTATTGTGACTGGTGCTGTGGTGCAGTGGGTTAATTCTCTGCCTGGAGCACCAGTATCCCATATCCTCACTGGTTCTAGTCCTGGCTGCTCCTCTTCCAGTCCAACTCTCTGCTGTGGCCTGAGAGCAGTGGAAGATGGTTTGGGTCGTTGGGCCCTTGCACCCATGTGGGATACTGGAAGAAGCTCAGGCTTCCTGGCTTCGGATTGGCACAGCTCTGACAGTTGGCGTCCATTTGGGGAGTGAACCAATGGATGGAAGATTTCCTCTCTGTCTCTCCCTCTTATTGTCTCTACTTCTACCTCTCAAATAAATAAATAAATAAAATCTTTAAAAAAAGAAAATCTATTGATTTTTGTGTGTTAGTTTTATATCCTTCAACTTTATCAATCTCTCTTGTGAGTTCCAATAGTCTCTTACTGAAGTCTTTCGGTTCCACTATATAGGATCATGTCATCAGCAAACAGGGATAATTTGACTTCATCTTTTCCAATTTGTATACATTTAATTTCATTTTCTTCTTTACTTTCAAAAATTTTTTGATTTTGGCTTCATATTTCTTTTTAATCCAAACTGATTGTTCTACAGAGTAGATTAATTTTATAAATTGAACCAGTAAAATTGCTGATTTTTTTTGTCATAGGTGGCCAAAAATTGCCACAATTCTTCTGGCTCAAGTTAATTTACAGAACACTCTAAATTTGAAATTAACCAATTCATGTACAAAGATTATGTTGAGTGTTCTGGATAGCTGCATGCTCAACAGTAGAGGATGGAAGGCCAGGCACTACTGGGACGTGTGCCCCATTGTTGGTGCAGGGTTATCTGTGGAAAAAGCAGAGGATATACTGATGCCAATGACACTAACACAGTGACACCTAACATATGCTTTGTAATGGACACTATGCCAGATACTTACAAAACAGATCTCACTATATCTCAAAAGCAACATACAAAGCAAGGTTTGTTATTCACATTTTGCTAATGAACAAATGAACCTGTGCTGACCAATTTTATGTGTCAACTTGGTGATGCTTTGGTGCTAACTTTATGAACTCACATGTTGAAATCCATGCATATGAAGGATCTTCAAGAAGTTCAGGGCTGGCTGGCCCCGCAGCTCACTAGGCTAATACTCCGCTTTGTGGCGCTGGCACACTGGGTTCTAGTCCCGGTTGGGGCGCCGGATTCTGTCCTTGTTGCCCCTCTTCCAGGCCAGCTCTTTGCTGTGGCCAGGGAGTGCAGTGGAGGATGGTCCAAGTGCTTGGGCCCTGCACCCGATGGGAGACCAGGAGAAGCACCTGGCTCCTGGCTTCGGATCAGCGCGATGCACTGGCCGCAGCAGCCTTTGGAGGGTGAACCAACGGCAAAGGAAGACCTTTCTCTCTGTCTCTTTCTCTTTCTCATTATCCACTCTGCCTGTCAAAAAAAAAGTTCAGGGCTAATGTGTATTATGGAAATCTATACATGTATTTCAATATTGTTGTACCAAAAGTAGACTTAGCATTTAATTCCATTTCCAATGCACTTTTTGAAGTAGCTTCATATTCAGAACAAAATATTTATGGTAAAGTGCTTTCATAATTTGAAAGTACTACACAAATATGAGATCTAACTGTTATATAGCAAAACAGATTGCACAATTATTATAAACAAATATAGAACATATACAGACAGATCATATGTGCCAAAGCTATCAAGAACTTAGAAGTCAGTGTTTTCACTTGATATACAATTTTACCCTTTGCCAGCAGAAGCTGAGGTTGAAGAAATAATTTAGGACAGAAAGTAAACGTATTTCTCTCCAGAGCAACTGATGAAAGCAATGGCAATCCCAAACTGTTTTCCCTATGAGATAAGGTTCGCAGTCTTCAATCTGAGAAGGAAAAGCAACTAGCTTTTATATCAAATCCAGCTGCTCTTGACCATGAGTGAGTCTCAGTGGCACTTGAGAAAGATTATGAAATGAACATTGTTCCTAGCAGCAAAAAGAGCCATGATTAATGAGTATTAACGTCCACCCTCTGCAGAAAATGGAACGAGGACAGCGTGAGTACAATCTTGTTCCCGCTCCTGATTTAGGCAATATATGACTTGGCATCTTTGTGAGTTAGCTAGGCTTGCTATTGGCAAGGAGGAAATGAATAAAGATTCAGTTTGCAAGGAACTCAGAATTCTTTTCTTTCCTTTTCTTTCTTTCTTTCTTTCTTTCTTTTTTTTTTTTTTTTACAGGCAGAGTGGATAGTGAGAGAGAGAGACAGAGAGAAAGGTCTTCCTTTGCCGTTGGTTCACCCTCCAATGGCCACCATGGCTGGTGTGCTGCAGCCGGCGCACTGTGCTGATCCAAAAGCAGGTGCCAGGTGCTTCTCCTGGTCTCCCATGGGGTGCAGGGCCCAAGTACTTGGGCCACCCTCTGCTGCACACCCAGGACATAGCAGAGAGCTGGCCTGGAAGAGGGGCAACTGGGACAGAATCCGGCGCCCTGACCAGAACTCAGTGTGCTGGCGCCGCAAAGTAGAGTATTAGCCTGTTGAGCCACGGCGCCGGCCTAGAATTATTTTCTTAAAACACATGTAATGCTTTCTAAATGTTTAGGGTAAATTAATCAATTGGGGGGGGCATGTTTGCTGCGCTAGAAAAATCAATTATTAGAGACCATGTTCAAAAACCTAGGAAAGAAAATACACTACTGTTGCAGAATATTTTAGATTTAGACTTTATTTCACCATAAATTGCACTTTACTTTCATGGTTTTATGCAGTCGAAAGTTGCTTATTTTTATTCACACATTGATCAACACCTCTTCATGTTAATCTTTTTTGAATGTCAAATTTTCCATGGGAATTACTTTTCGTCAGCCTGAAATGCATATATGTCTTCGGAATTAATTTTAATAGGGATATTTGGGTTTTAACTCATTTAACTTTTCATTGTGTTTGAAAATGTCTTTATTTCCTGTTTGTTCTGGAAAGACAATTTTGTTAGTATAGAAATATAGGTTGACAGCGATTGTGCTATCGGGCTGTTTTTGTGTACTCTTCTGGTTTTCATTTTTTTCTTATGTGAAGTTAGCAATCATTCCAATTGTCAATCTCGTGCAGGTGACCTGTCATTTCCTAAAAGCATCTAAAAAATCTGGATATTTTCTTTGTCATTTTGCAATATCCATATTTTGTGTATCAATTGAATTTATTTATTTTTATTCTACTTGAATTGAAATGGGTTTCATGGATCTTAAGATCCTTCAACAGTTCTTGTAAGTTCTCCATATTTTTGCCTTCACACATTGCCTACTTCCAATTTTTTATCTTTTTAAAATTATCTGATTAGGCATTATGATTCATGTCACCCCATCTTCCCTTTCTATTTCTCATATTTTGCTTCTTGTTTCTTCATGGTCCTGTTCAAACTCTGATTATTCACATGCATCCATTCTCCTGAAAAGGCATCCAATCTGAAGCCTTTCTACTTAATTATATTTTAATGTATTTGATTTTATCAACTTAGTTTTTTTTTGTATTTTCATCAAACCTAGCTAGCTATTCTTGTTATTTTGTTCTTTGTTCATTCTTTCAAATTTATTTGTTTAAAGTTCATTAAAGCATATTGAACATGATTATTTTACATCCTTGTCGTAATATCTGACATTGTTTTAATATGTTTTTATCGTTTAATCCCTCATGGTACCCTATTTTTGTGAATCTTTGGATTTTGTACTGTGAACTATTTTTGGACTTTTTCTGTGCCCAATCTTTGGTCAAAGTTGAAGCTGAAATTTTCAGAGAAGATTTACATTTATTTATGTCATTCCCTTCTGAGTGACAGAACCAACCCAAAATCATTGGATTTTTAAAAACCAGATTTTACTGTGTATTTTTAAGGTACACAACATGATATTATGGGAAACTTACTGATGATAGTAAAAAAAAAAGTTGCTACAATGAAGCAAATAAATATTAACTACATTAACTCACATACCCATTATTTTATTTTTTTTAAAGATTTATTTACTTATTTGAGAGGCAGAGTTATAAACAGAGAGAGGGAGACATAAAGCGAAGTCTTCCATCCACTGGTTCACCCTCCAAATGGCCTCTGTGGCTTAGTGGAATGCCTGCTGTTTCATTGAATACAGAGGCATGTGCTGGGTGGGCCCAGGGAGCTCTGGTCAGTGCGCAAGGTTGGGCTGAGAGTCCAGGGTGACACCCAAGTTGGGTGTGGCAAATCTCTATGTCAGCATTGGATAAGGTATGAGCACATCTGAAGTAATCAAAGTCTTACTTTCTCTTTTCTAAACTGATCAGTGCCCATAATCAGCACACAGTGGATACCACCCCCACGAACGCAAGCACATGACCCACTCAAAATATCTGTGAAGTCTTCAGTCTCAGCTTGGAGCCCTCTGCAAGGACTCACCCCAAGCAATCAGGGGGATCTGAGCTTCTGAAGCCAGACACAGTGATTGCCCGGAGACCCAGCTGCACCCCACATTATCATGCAGTCACCAAATTCCCAGAGTCATAGCGTGCAATCCGCCAAGCTCACAGAGTGCAGGGGAGCCACTTTCAGCACTGCAAGCCTGCTCCCTGCATAGAGAATGCAGAGGCTTTCACAGAGCCAGGGGCCTGTGGGTGCTCCGCCTTGCAGTTTGAGCCCCAGTGCCTGTGGTAGCGTCGGGGCGATAGGCGTTCCTCACAATCCAGGAACTCAACCACCTGTCACCTCTCCAAGCCAGACTCATATCAGTGTGAGACAGAGATTTATCTCTGGGTCACTTGTGAGGAAGAGCAACCGCAGCCTCTACTGCCGTTAGGGTGTTGCTTTCTCCCTGCTGGTCTCTGGGCACCTTTGTGCAGGGATTGGGAGAAAGAGCTGTGCTTTTCTTTCACGGGATTAGGTGGGTACTGTGCACCCCGCTCCAACAAGTGTTCCAGGCCAGACTGAAAACAGTGTGGTCTGCAAGGACCTCCCTCAGGCACTACCCCCTCCCTCAGGCACCATCAGGGCTGCCGCGGCCTGCTCGCATCTTGCTCTCGGAAGCTGGCATCTCTTCCTGTCCGCAGTGGTGGGAGTCACAGGTGGTGTCATTGATGTGTGTTTACCCTGTCCGTGCTGCTTCATGACATCTCGTCTTTCAGTAGAATTTCCACTACAAATTTCTCTCCAACTCTGCCCTGGGAATGAACTTCCACTCCTCTCACTCTGGTTAGAACCAGCACATCTTTTTCGTATTCAGCCACTTGGAGTCTCTCTTTTTTTCTTTTTATTGAGAACTGATGAAATTTACTTTCTGGTCATGGATCCCACACAGAGCACAATTTTAGCACCCAAGTTCCTCTACCTCTAGACTTGTTAATTCTACATACCTGCTACTTTTTATCCTCTGAACTACACTTTCCCACCTCACTCCAGTAACCACTATTTTATTCTCTATTTCTATATATTTGAAAATTTTAATATTTAAAATATTCTCTGTGTTGAGATAATGAATTACTTTTCTTTCTGTGTCGTTTTATTTCACTTCCAGGTTCATCAACTGTATTATATGGCAAGATCTTCATTTTTAGGATTGACTAGTATTCCACTGTGTGTATGTATTTCAATCTCTTTATTCATCTGTTTCTCAGTAGTCAACTGTCTTTACTTGCATCTGTTGACAACTGTGAATAATGCTCTATTGAACATAGGAATTCAGTTTCTTAAAGTATAAAATTTAAAATAAAACCAATTAGAGACCAGATTAAAATTATTTTTCTTTTATCTAAGATTATTTTTATATTTTATTATTATTTTATCAAGATTATTTGCTTTTATCTAATGCCATTGTCATAATAGTCAAACTTCCTTACTGCCCCTTTTAGTGTCGTTAGGGTCCCTACGTTATGCAGTGATCTCCTATTAGATTCTGCATCTTCAGTGTACACGGGCTGTTTCTGCTGCCCCCCCCCCCATTGTCATGTAATGTGCAGATAAAGAATAAGAAATCCAATCTCTCCAAAACTTAGCAGCAAGTCTTAGGGCAAAAAGTGGCCTTGGTACATGTTTACTACCTCAGACTTATTATTTCCTTTAACTTTTAGAATCTTGGTTTGCTTTATTTATTTATTTTTCTGTATTACATTTTAAATGACTCTTAAGAAAATATTCGTATCCGTCTTATTTAGAAAAATTGTCCAAGGTATATAACCTGCCATCTTGTTGAAGTGGAAATCAAAACAAAATTTCATCACATTGTATTTTACTTAGACTTTTCTGTATGGAGAGTTTTGACTTGAAGGCATGAAATCTATTCCCACACAGACTAGTGGGCAGGAGTGCTTATTGAGAAGAGTTAGGGGTTCTTTGATTTGGAGATGGCAAATACACATCATACTTTATTAGCTTTCTGTTGTACTAGACTCTACAAATTATGCATAAAGGATAAATCACATTAATGGAAGCTAGAAGGCAGCTTGAGTCATTTTTACCCCAGTGGTTCTTACTCAGATATTATCAATCATGTCCAGCAATCATCAGCTTATTGAAGTGGATGATAGGTAGAATCAGATAAAGAAGGCTGCAGGGTTTTGCAAAGCTGCCAGTACTATATCATACACTCTTTCTCTTTCTGGAACACAAGACCCCATGACTACATTTTTGCGCTAGGGAAGGCAGATTGCTCATTATAAGCCACTGTCTGGGACAACTTTCCCAGATGAAATTTCCTTTAGCAATTTTTCTATACTTGACTCTGTTATGATAATGGATATTTTTCTATAATCTACTATTTGAGAGTAGTTTGTAATGTCATTGTTTGTAGTGTTAGAATTGTTTTTTGGCAAAGAACAAAGAAATGTGACAACTTACTGTCAGTGCATTTGAAGAGCAGGATATATCTTCCCTCTGAGCTCTTAGCTCAGTTTTACCTCATGACTAACGTGTTGCAATTAGTTTCAGTCCAGAACCAACTGTATGTAAATAAAATTTTGATACACAATTACATCACTGCAAGTAAAATACCTTGTTTAAATCATAAACTCAAGTTTAGGTTTCTAACTCTTCAAAAAATGTATTCTTGCTTTAAAGCTATTTCACAATGATAGCTTGTAAATTTTAAATGCAAAATAAAGAAGAAATTTGATATAAAATTGATTTTGTGTTGTTTAAATCTATCAGATATCATGCCTAAAAATTAATCAGGAGGGAAGGATCTGAGTGTCTTTAGCTCACAACATAGATACTTTCATTATTTCTTGGAGTCATGGCTTCTTGCTGTGTAATTTTGCCCTGAAGTTTCTTTTATTATTTTTGAAGAATTTTCCTGAACAATAGCAAGATGGAACTAAAAGAAGCACTTAGGGAGACTCCAAAGAGGTAACATTGTCTCTATTCATTGATGTAGTTTATACAGTAAAATTCTCAATGTGATCTTATCAGATATATTATTTAATGCACTTTACACTGGTTCATATCAGAGAGTTTCTGTCCACTTGGATGAAATAGGGAAAGCATTAGAAAGGACATGGCATTTAAGTTGATATTTGGAGGATGAATTACTAGTAAGTAAAATGTTGGATTTTATTAGCAGTAGATTCCTGCTTTAAGGACAGCCTAATTTTGTTTGCTAGGAGGACTAATAATATCTTTGGGGTGGGGCCTGAGACCACCAAAGTGTAGGCTGTTGTGTCAGACTTTAAATGTACTCACCAGAGCAAGCAGAGTGACTATGAGAGACAAATTTTGCCCTTCAGAAAACAGAGAGGACTTTTAAAGGCAGCAGAGGGCAAGAGCAGGAAGATGGATGCAGTGTCTGGAGAAGCGAGGCTTTCTAGGTAGAAAGAAGAGGATTAATGCAATCACACTGGGCTTTGGTTGTTGCTATCATGTGAGTCTTCTTTCCCATCTCTTCATGGTATCTTTAGTCAACTATTCCTGTGTTATTAATGTATCCTGGAGTTAGGACTACCAATGCCCTGATCAAAGGATATTTTGAAGTAAATATACAGATTACTCCCAGGGACTGCAATGCACAGTTGTTCCTATAGGACAGGACCTTGATGGGCAAAAATGGGAGGACACTTTTTGCAGATTCATCTGGGCAGAAATAAGTAACTGCTCTCAGGGAACAGTGAAGGGCAATTCTTTTTAAAAATCAGGCTTTTAATAGAAGTTAGAGAGCAGATGCTAGAGGCTACATTTTCTCGTGAGTGTCTAAAGTGCAAATAAATTGGATTCTTGATTGGACATTCATTAAAATATTATAGAGGGTGCAAAACAGAAAGGAAGGTTGGTGTGCCTTTGTGGAAATCAAGGAGATTTGCAAATGAGTAGCAGGATGTGTGGCTATCCAAGCGCCACACACAGACAGAAATAAAAAACATGAGTTAGTTGCAATATGGGGGATTAGAAAGAAAAGTAGTAAGAAAAATGCCAGGAGAATTAATTTAGAACCAAAACATGAAAGGCCTTGAGTGTTAGGATTAAGTATTCTGGCCTCATTTGTTACCGAAAAAGAATCATGGAATACTTTTTTGGGTGTTATTTGGATTTATGAAATAAATTTCGGGGTGGGCAGTGGGTGCAGCAGTTAAGACACCATTGGACTGCCCATATACCGAATTTGAGTGCCGGGATTCTGGTTTCAGCTTTGATCCAGAATCCAGGTTCCTACTAATAAGCATCCTGGGATGCGGCATTGATGGCTCAAGAAGGGGTCTTTCCACTCATGTGACAGACCTAGATTGAGTTCCTGACTCCTGGTTAGGGATTATCCCAGTCCCAACTGTTTCTGTCATTTCAGGAGTGAATCGGAGGATGGAGGTTTTTCTCTCCATTTCTGACTCTCTACCTTTCAAATGAAATAAAAATAAATAAATAAATTTTTAAATGAAAGGAGTTTTTATTACTTCTAAAAAGAGGGTATTTTTATATAAAACCAAATAGTATAGACAAAACATTCAGGGGCAGCAGGTGGTGCAGGCACACTAAGTCACTGCCTGTGACACCAGCATCCCATATGGGCGCTGGTTTGGGTACCTTCTGCTCCACTTCTGATCCAGCTCCCTGCTAATATGTCTAGGGAAGCAACAGAAGGTTGTTCAAGTGCTTGGGTCCCTGTACCCACATGGGAAACTCAGATGGAGTTCTAGGCTCCTGGCTTCAAACGGGCCCAGACCCAGACATTGTAGCCATTTGGGAAAGAAGCAGTGGGTAGAAGATCGCTCTCTTCCCTCTCTCTTTCTCTTTCCCTGCTACTGTCTCTCCCTTTCTCACTGTATCTCTGCCTTTCAAATAGATAGATAGGTAGAAATAGATAGATAAGTCTTTTAAAAAACCTCAGGAAAGAAACTAAGGATCTTGGTAACCCCAACACCTACATTTTGCTATATTCTTTCACTCATGTTCTTTTGTCAGTTGATGCACTTTGCTGATCCGTTTAGTCTTTTGATTGGGGATTCACTGTAAAGGATCAAATGTAGCTGCAATGACTTGCCGGTTTGCAGTGACCAGGAAGGGGAGCTCTTAGAAGGGAGAGAGGCAGGGTCAGTGCAAAGAAAACTGTAAAACACCAAAGAGGGAGAGGGTGTGAGTGCACTCATCTTGGGGTTGAGAGCAGAGGAAGGCTTAGTGGACAATTATTTCTAGATTTTAAACCTGAAGTGATCAAGAAGTTCACCTAAGCTAGGTAGTTAGGATGAATTGTGTGTTTTGAAAGAGAGTTAATATATTTGATTTGATTATATATAACTGTCAGCAAATCTGGGTAAAATTGTCCAGTAGAAACTGGAATATTCAGGCCAGGTAAACAGATTGTAGGGCAAAGATATACAAGCAAATGACTCATTAAGTATTTGCTAATGCACATCTTATTTAAATTCTTTCAACCGTGCAAAGTGGTAATTATTATTTTACAGATGAAGAAAAGCTCAACACAATAGCTAAATGGTAGACCTGAGATAAAAACAAAAGATTTTGCTTGTTCTATGCAAAGAAATGTTGAAGGGGTCAAATGAGCAGGGGAGATTATAAAAGGGGAAAGTATACAACTTGATATATGGATGTATATGAATCCATATGTATATATTTATAGTATTTTATTGTATTTTAATTCAGTCCATATATATCTGTTTTGAGTATTTATTATGAAGGTGAGGAAATAGAACACTCACAAGGCTAAAACATTGTCTCCACAATCATGGAGCTCCCTTTAATAATGATGGCAATCATTAGACTATTAATAATATACTAACTACAATTGTAATGTGATGATTAATTTTGAATAACAACTTGGCCTGTTTAAGGGATGTCCATCTGGCTGTTAAAGAGTTATTTCTTTATGTTCTTGAGACTATTCTCAAAATTGACTACTGTTTGCTTATCATCATTATTATTTATTTGAGCAGCTGAGAGAGAGACAGAGGAGGTCTCTGATTTGCTGTTTCATCCCCAAATGCCTGCATCAGCCAGGGCTGGATCAAGCTGTAGTCAGGAGCTGAGAACTCCATCCGGGTCTCCCATGTTCATGACAGAGAACCCACTTCTTGAGCCATTACCACTGCTCCCCAGTACTGTATTAGCAGAGTTGGGAGTAGAGCCAGGATTCAAACAGAGGTGCTCTGAAATGGAATGTGGGCATCCCAAGTAGCACCTCACTAGGCCAAACTCCAGCCCAACATTCCGATAATGATGCCCTGAGTAATCTCAAAGGTGTTCCATACTTTCCTTTCCAATTTTTCTCTTCTTCTGAGCCCTAGACAGATCATCCTTAATGCTGTGTTCATGGCAATCCAGACTGGCTGGCTTTCTTTCTTTCTCTCTCTCTCTCTCTCTCTTTTTTTTTTTTTGGCTTTTCCAGACTCTTCCAGCCCTTGCTCATTATACAGTTCCAAAGTCACTTCCATGTTTTCAGGGGTTAGTTAACAGCTACACCCTGTTTCTCCAGTACTAACTCCCTGTCTCAGCCTGTTTTGTGCTGCTATAATACATTGTCACAGACTGGACAATGTTTCATGAACAGAAATGTATTGTCAGTGCACTGTGGAGCACATTTATGACAACGAAAATGAAGTTTTTAAAGAGTAGGAGGAGGACAGTGACATGTTTATTTACATTTGTTCATTTAGAAGACCTCTCTGGTTTGATGTAGGGAATGAACAGTAGGTAGTGTAGTGATCTGCATTTCCATTTCTTATTCTATGCCCCACCCACAGTCCCGCAGTTAAAGAACAGAGATTTGCATTTGTGACTTGCTTACATCTTCTCCCATTAGCCTGGAGGACTATATTTCTTCACATGCTTCTTGTTATCCTTGATCATGTGACTTGTTCAGCCAATGGAATCAATGGATGTGACATGAACAGAGGCCTTAAATGTGCTTCCATGATTTGTCTTGGCCTCTTAGATCTGCATTAGTCACAAACATGCCTACATGGCCACTGGTCTCAGGGTGAGATACAAAGCAGAGCTGAGTTAAGCCAGTCCGGAGACCCCAAGTGAGAGAAACATATGGTTGCTATAAGCCATTGAGACTTCATTGCAACCCCTGCTAAGTAATAAGAACAAATGCAAGAAGAAAAAATAGCAGTCTAAGTAGAAGATAGATGATGGATTGGGCTAATACAATGATGGAAGTGATAGAAAGAATTGAATAGACATTAGAGAAATTTAGATTTTTGAAGTTGTATTGTGGAGGATTCATTGTATATGAAGATAAGAAGAAATGCCAAAGATGGTCCTTCAACCAAAGATTCTTGCAGTATTGTTCAACTTTATAATCCTAAATATAGCTGAATTTCCCCAAAGTTTTCAAGTGATGCATGTCATTTTCTTTCTGACTATGAAGATCATTAGTGTGTAAACAAAATTAAATGGTTAGAATCTTTCTCCCTGGACGCCAACTGGAGACGAGGAGGCAATTATTACTCCTCTCTAAGAAATCATACTAGCCCAAGCTTCAGAGGAACTGTTGTCACTGGGATGATCAGAGCAAAAGCCTTTCTTTTTGATGTGATTGAACATTTTATGTCCTGTTAGGGCTTAGAGGTTGCCACAGGCATGCCTGTGTCTGCTGTTAAGAAGCACTAAAACCATCACTTTCACAAGGCTGCAACAAATACCCCGATTTATTGTATTTTACTGCAGGATGTTTGTAGGGTTTATGCCTATGGCAAATTCTGTGCCTGAACTTGACTCCTGAAGTTCATAGCCTGTTGTTTCTCCACACCACTTCATGATAGGTATTAGGTAATTCTTATGGCTGGTTATTTTTTGTTGTTGTTCCATGGATGCAACAAACTATGTTTAATCCAACATTAGTGAGCTGTAAGCAACATGGTTCTCATTAACATAGTGAACAAATTATACTGGCAGCTCAATTGTTGAGAAAATAGGGTTCAAACTCCGGAAACGTCACAAATCCAGGTGAAGGCTGATGGAGTCTTTGAACAATGGCCTCTCCCTGTAGCCAGCAGTAGTTAGCAAGCTGCAAGCAACAAGCTTGCTGTGGCCTTTCTGATGCAGGTTAGTGAGTTCCTCGTTTGTTACTGATTCAGCAGACAACTGGCCATGTTCAGGTTGATTTTCTGGGTACTGCCTGCTGAAATTTTCTCCACTAGACTTAACTGCAGCTTAGAAGCTTGTCCATTTTCACTTTTCATCTGAACTCAGCCACTATGGGACTCACCAAAATATTTCACCTTTTGGTACCGAAATTAGGAAGAGTAATTAGAGCTAAATGTTAAGTGCTTTTTTAAGTTGGTAAAGTTGAGAAACATATCATATTTTGTCTCTCCATTTTTAATATTTTTGAGATTTTTCACTGGAGGAGGTAAGAGTCTCAGAATGTACTGGTACATATTTCTGTCTTTTTCTTTTCATAATTCTTGAAAGTCTAATGAAAATAAGGCACAGCATGGAGGAATTACATGACAAGCATCAATGAAGGAAGGGCCTGGAAGAGGTAAATTATGTTCTCAATGTAACTAATATCTTAGTATTCAAAAGAAGCCTCAAATATGTTTTTAGCATCCTTAATTCTCCCACATCTTGAAGAAAACGTCTTCTTTTTGTAAGATGAAATTTGAAACAAATACTCTTTTATTTCCTCCAGAGAAAATACACTGTCTCAATAGAACATGCAGGATATGCAGAACCAGTAAATTTTGTTTTATTTTTGACTTCACCAAAATTCATGGTATTGAGTTGGGCCAGTCAGAACAATTCTGATCCTCATGTTCTTATCTGGAAATGTAAAGATTTTCTTGGATGACCTCTGTCAAGCCTTTTTTGATGAGAAGCAATGTCCTTTATTCAATGATTTGGTAGCTGATATTAGCCTGGTTCTGTCATTTACATCATTCATGATCTGATACTATTTATTTGATTTATTGATTATTATAAATGCTATTCACGTTCATGTTTCACAGAAGGAGCATCTTTTGCTTACATGCTGTTTGTATCTTTTTAAAAGCTATATTTCTCATCTATTAAATCTGGTATATTCGATCTAAGTATTGAGAAGTACCAACACAACAAACAAATTAACACAAAGATGAATGGAAGCAAACATTTAATGAACAAAGGTTAGAGTAAAATATTAGAAATAAAAGAATCCAAAGTAAATAATTCTCCAGAGGGGTCTAGAGAAAAACCCTGGTTTAACTCACTCACAGAATGACATCATGTGAAGATGATCCATCTGGCTTGGTGCTTCATTTTCTGGCTATTTTGAGCTTTAAGTAAAATCTTTTTACCTTAGTAATTTACTTAGTTTTTTCAGCATCTCCACTCACTGCTTTCATCCCCATACTGTTTTAAGCTGCTCTCTAACAAGGCATCTTGAAGGAAATTTTAGAGAACTGAAGATAATTTTGAGCAACCCAACCCCATAAGCTTTTCACTCATCTCTGAAACGCATGTATCTGAGGCACTTTGTATTGGCCTGTTGGACTGCTTTGTAAGAAGAAAGAAGACGTGAATTAACAGAGTTGGGTTGGTCAGGACTATTCAGAAACGTGGAGTGCAAGTATCCCAGATGGAATTTGACTGGCAGAGAAACAGGTCAACCTTAGTATCTGCAACAACTGTGCATGGTTGGAAAGTAGAGACTTTCCAACTTTAAAAGAGACCAACTTTAAAAACTACACCCTTGCTAACACATACACTTTGATTTTCTGACTCCATGGTTGCCTTACACTATATATATATATATATATATATATATATATATATATATATAGGACAGCAGAGTTAGGCAATGAGAGAGAGAGAGTGAAAGGTCTTCCTTCCGTTGGTTCACCCCCCAAAATGGCCAGTACAGCCGGCGCACTACACTGATCTGAAGCCAGGAGCCAGGTACTTCCTCCTGGTCTTCCATGCAGGTGCAGGGCCAAGCACTTGGGCCATCCTCCACTGCCTCTCTGGGCCACAGCAGAAAACTGGACTGGAAGAGCAGCAACCAGGACAGAACCAGCGCCCCAACCAGGACAAGAACCCGGAGTGCCAGCTCCACAGGCGGAGGATTAGCCTGGTGAGCCACAGCACCAGCCTGCACTTATGTTTTATAGTGTACTATGATAATATGTTCCAATAATTCCCTGTTAGCTCTCAGATCTTTTGAAATAACTATTTTATCTGAGAAGACTTGGTTTTATAATGAACTTGTCATATAAAATGTTGATCTTCAGGCATTTTTCAAGAGAGGAAATTCAAATGGCTACCAGACACTTAGAAAATGCTCATGGCTGGCGCCATGGCTCAATAGGCTAATCCTCCACCTGCAGCGCCGGCAGCTCCTGTTCTAGTCCCGATTGGGGCGCCAGATTCTGTCCTGGTTGCTCCTCTTTCAGTCCAGCTCTCTGCTGTGGCCTGGGAATGCAGTGGAGGATGGCCCAAGTGCTTGGGCCCTGCACCTGCATGGGAGACCAGAAGAAGCACCTGGCTCCTGGCTTCGGATTAGTGCGGTGCGCCAGCCTCAGCGCACTGGCCACAGCAGCCTTTGGGGGGTGAACCAATGGAAAAAGGAAGACCTCTCTTGCTGTCTCTCTCTCTCACTGTCCACTCTGCCTGTCAAAAAAATGTTCAGTAGCACTAGCCATCAGGGAAATGCCAATCAAAACCATGGTGAAGTTTCACCTCACTCCAGTTAGTATGGCTCTCATACAGAAATCAACAAATGACAAATGCTGTGAGGATGTGGGGGAAACAGGTACCCCGGTCCACTGTTGGTGGAAATGTAAACTGGTAAACTGTGCAGGACAGTATGGAGATACCTCAGAAAGTTGAATATAGACCTACCATATGATCCAGCCATCCCATTCCTGGGAATTTACCCAAACCCAAAAAAAAAAAAGAAAGAAAATCAATATAGGAAAGAGTTATCTGTACCTCCATGTTCTATGCAGCACAAGTCATAATAGGTAAGATATGGAACCAACCCATATGTCCACCAACTGTTGACTAGATAAAGAAATAATGGTATATATACACTATGGAGTACTCCTCAGCTGTAAAAACAATATAAGATCTTGTCTTTTGCAACAAGATGGATGGAACTAGAAACTATTATAATTAGTGAAATAAGCCAGTCCCAAAATAGGCATATGTCATATGTTTTCTCTGATCCAAGGTAACTAATAGCATACTTAAACTGTAATTTATTGGAATAAAGTAGACATTTTGAGATTCAATGATTGTTTACACCCCTCTCTGAAAACACTGAGTAACAGTGTTTTTTATACTATATGTTGAGCTCTTTTTCTTAGTGAGGGTTAACTATATGATCATTAAGTAAATTCAAAATAGATTTTTGTAAAAATTAGGAATGGGAACACGAAAGGGAGGAGGAAAAAGGGGTGGATTGTGGACAGGAAGGAGGGTTAGCGGTAAGTGGCACTATGTTCCTAAATCTGTATATATGAAACACATGAAACTTGTACAACTTAAATCAAATAAGAAAAAAACAACATAGGTGTTTAAGGTAAAATAGTATAATTTTTTAAGAAATATATAACATTCTGTTATATAATTTCCTTTGACTTCCAGAATACAGAAATTACCCAGTTTTGTGTAATCTGGAGGGATTGTTTGTTTAAGAATCATCTGATATATTCCAATTAGAAATATTAATGTTAAATATTAATGTTAAATTAATGCTAAATTATTAATGTTAAATATTAACCTGGATTGGAAGCAGAGAAGCCAAGACTCAACCTGACACTCTCATATGGGATGCATGAGTCCCAGTGCCTGGAATATATCTACCCTACTAAATATCACAGCTTTCCAACAGTATGTACTACAGCATGAGTCATTTACTGTCATGAACACAAGGCTGACTGGGAGCCATGGTGCACAGCCCTTGCCCAGCGTTGTAAATGGGTATTGTCCACATGTTGTCAGACCAGGAAAAGATCATTTAATTACTGTCATTACAATCACATTAGTTATGTTTCATTCATTTATTAAAACATTTATTTAGCACTTACAGTATGACAGAAAATGCCAGTGCCAAGGATAAAAAGATGAATATTCAGAAGTTCTTGACTCACTTTGACATTTTCAATTGTCATACATAGAGGCATTTGTTGAAAATTATATCAGGTACTTAACAGAAACTTTAATTTCTTAAAACTTCAGTAACAGACTATTTGCATATAAATGTAGTCCCAGAAAATTTTGTGCTGTGGCAAACAAGCAATTTAAAGTATTTTCATTTATTCGAATGGCTTACATTTACAACTGATTCTAAAAAAAAAAAAAAACAATATATAGGATACTGTGTATGTGTTTGCGTGTGTGTGTGTGTTTATTGAAAGAACTACAGATAGAAGGGGATCTTAAAAAAGTTCATGGAAAATGTATGTTATGAAAAACTGTATGAATTCCAAAATGTCTACATGCACCAAAATAAATTTATTTTAATTCCGTTTCTCCCATAAGCTTTTTAAAGTACTCTCATAAAGTTAAAATTTATTTTTAGTTCTTCATGAAGCTCTTTATATATATATTTAATTTCTTGGTCACAAGGCATCTGCTCATACCTTTAAATTTAGGAAAAAAGCTGAACGTGTGCATATGTGCATGTTAGTGAGTGCTGAATCCTCACATACTCAGATCGTCAAAGTAGTTGCCAGTTCTGACAGTTACAGTACAAAATTTTTATTTGGCTTTGAATTTATTTTTATTTTGTAATGGATAATTTAAAAAGTATAGATTAAGCATTAATGTAGTTGTTCTAAATTTTAATACAGAATTTCATATTTTAAATAGAAATTGAAGATAATGCTAATATTTTACAATTACCCCCTAAGTTATACAAATATACAATATTTTAGTACTCTGGATTTCCCTCCCCATAATTTTGAATTTTAATTTTTTAAACAATTTTATTTATTTGAAAGACAGAGTTATAGGGAGAGGTAGAGCCAGAAAGAGAGAGAGGTCTTCCATCTGCTGGTTCATTCCCAAAATGATTGCAATGGCTACAGCTGAGCTGATCCACAACAGGAGGTAGGAGCTTCTTCTGGGTCTCCCACATGGGTGCAGGAGCCCAAGGACTTGGGTCATCTGCTTTCCCAGGCCATAGCAGAGAGCTGGATCAGAAGTGGAGCAGCCAGGATTCGAACAGGCACCCATACAGGATGCTAGTGCTGCAGGCTGAGGCTTTAACTGGCTGCACCACAGCATCAGCCTCTTGAAATTTTACATTTTTTAATGTTTTGGGATGTTTTAAAGAGTTTATGAATCTATTTTTGTTGCTATATGAAAATACTCAAGACTGGGTACATTATAAAGAAAATACCTTTATTTCACTTATAATCTGGAAATCCAAGATTGGGCAGCCTCACCTGCTTGGCCTCTGTTGGGAGCTGCCTTGGTTATATCACAACATTTCAGGAAGAGCATGTGTGAGAGGATGAGGCCACATGGCGAGACAGGAAGCCGGAGAGCACTCAGAGGCCAGAGTTGTGGTTTTTTTAAATTTACTTATTTGAAAGAGTGACAAAGAGGGGAGAGAGGGAGAGAGGGAAGAGAGAGAGTGAGATAGAGGGAGAGAGAGAGATAGAGATAGATCCATCCTCCATTTCCTGGATCACTGTCAACAGCTGGGGCTGGGTCAGACTGAAGGCAGAAACCAGGAACTCTGGAACAACATGTGGGGCTTCCATATGGGTAACAGAATTCAAATACTTGAGCCATAAATTGCTGCCTTCCCCAGGCCATTAGCAGAAACCTGGATTGGAAGCAGAGAAGCCAAGACTCAACCTGACACTCTCATATGGGATACATGAGTCCCAGTGCCTGGAATATATCTACCCTACTAAATATCATAGCTTTCCAACAGTATGTAGTACAGCATGAGTCGTTTACTGTCATGAACACAAGGCTAACTGGGAGCTATGGTGCACAGTCCTTGCCCAGCGTTGTGAATGGGTATTGTCCACATATTGTCAGACCAGGAAAGGATCAAACTTCAGAATTGCAAGTACAATTTCTACTGAATGTCAATGGTTTCACACCCTCATAAAGTCAGAAACCGTGGAGAGGAGCCTCTATTGTGGCTCTACAAAAGAAGGAATAGGCAGGTCAGACAAGACAGAGTAAACTGATTTAGTTTGAATAATTTGAGCTGGTTCTGGGGCATAGTAGCTGTCCCTAACTGCCTGAAACCCGGCCCTGGTGAGCTTAGAGTAGGTCAATAATCCTCAATAATTGTCGAATGTGGTTGGGGATATAGACCCTGGTTGGCTGATTTGCATTTGAAAAGCACACTGGGAGAAAGTTATTTAGCCCCTCTAGGGTCTGCAGGATCCCCCACTGCAGAACTCAGAAAGTAAAAGCTGGTCTGAATACAACTGACTCTCACTTGCTGCCATTTTTCTTCCCCTTAAAAGACCTGGATCAAAGTGTAATCCTTTCATCAGTTTTCATAAAGGTTCTAGTCACACCAAAAGGTTTTGCTTTTTCTTCTTCTTCTTTTTTTTTTTTTTGCTTAGCTTTGAAGTGTTTGGAAAGTTCCAAGGAGTTATAAGCCACTGTGAGCTTTCTCTCCTTTCTTGTCTCTCTAGCTCTTTCCTTCCTCTCCATTGCATCCAACAAATTCCCTACCTTCCCTTTGGCAGGGAATAATCCTTACATCTACACTATCCAAGGTCTTAGTTTCTACTACAACCAGATGTTTCAAGTCATTTTCTGAGCATTGGTGGATTTCCTTTTTTCATAAATGATTCTGTCAATGGCTAAGAAAGCAAAAATTTTCTGCCTTAATGCGTATAAACATATACTGATAAGATAGCCAGAGGAGAAAAAATAATATCAAAAGCAAAAATCTATTTCAAATTGACCACAACTTTGAAGTGAAGGTGAAGAGTATGACATGACAGTGTTGAATCCTGAGAGGTAATGATATATGTACCACGTCGTTGCTCCCTGAGGTAGCATGTGATCTGTGAATGTGTGCAGAAGGAATATAATATAGTTCCTCTTATGATCATAGTGCAATGTGTACTACCATTTGGGAATGAGGAAGAAGGAAGGATTGCCCACTATCACAGAAAGTGCTGCTGAACTTAAAAAGCCTTGCTTGGCCTCTGAGGAGTTGAGATATCTCTGCAAACCCCGTACTGCATATGCTATTCAGTGAGGATTCCTGACACACAAAATAAAAGACTTGCAACTGATTACAAAATAAACATAAAAAAGTAGCTTTTTACATGCTAATGATGAACACACTGAAAAAGAAATCCCATTAACAATAGCCATACATGCAAAAAAGCCCACTGTTGCGGTTGATTTCTCAACAATGTTGCAGTGGATTCGTTTCTGAGAGGAGCAGCGTGGTGGGGGCAAGAGGCGCGGAGTCACCACACAGACCCCGGGAGTCGGGTGAAAGCAGGCTCGAGGCGAGCAGCCTGCAGACTCGTTTATTACAGTTGGTACAACATCTTATATAGCCAAGACCAGCCAATCTGGTCAAGGGGCGGTCTATGCCCCAACCAATCACAGCCTGTTGTCAGGCAGTTTCCAAAGCCATCCAATCACAGCCTTTTACCAGGCAGTTTCAAATCCATCCAATCACAGCCTGTTGCCAGGCAGTTTCCAAAGCCATCCAATCATAGCCTGTTGCCAGGCAGTTTCAAATCCATCCAATCACAGCCTGCTCTCAGGCAGTTTCCAATCCATCCAGTCACAGCCTGTTCCCAGGCAGTTTCCAATCCATCCAATCACAGCCTGTTGCCAGGCAGTTTCCAAAGCCATCCAATCACAGCCTGTTGCCAGGCAGGCTCCTTTGCCAGGTGGGTTTCAAAGCCATTCCTGAGTAACTGACGCTCGCTTGCCAGTGGCCACCTTGGCATGGCCTTCTCATTCCACCACAGCCCACCTCAAATATTTACAAATAAATTTAACTAAAGAAGTGAAAGCTATCTATAACGAAAATTATAAAACATCAAAAATGGAAAGGTATTCCTTGCTCATTGATTGAAAGAATCAATAACAATAAAATGTCTATACCACCTAAGACGATCTGCAGATTCAGTACAATCTGTATCAAAATACCAATTACATTCTTTATAGAATTAGAGAAAACTTTCCTAAAGTTCATGTGGAATCAGAAAAGATCCAGGGGCCAGCGCCTTGGCTCACTTGGTTAATCCTCCGCCTATGGCGCCGGCATCTCATATGGGTGCCGGGTTCTAGTTCTGGCTGCTCCTCTTCCAGTCCAGCTCTCTGCTGTGGCCCAGGAAAGCAATGGAGGATGGCCCAAGCGCTTGGGCCCTTGCACCCATGTGGGAGACCAGGAAGAAGCACCTAGCTCCTGGCTTCAGATCGGCGCAGTGCCAGCCATAGCAGCCATTTGGGGAATGAACCAGCGGAAGGAGGACCTTTCTCTCTGTCTCTGTCTCTATCTCTCTCTCTCTCTCTCTCTCTCACTATCCATAACTCTACCTGTCAAATAAATTAAAAAAAAAAAGATCCAGAATAGTCAAAGCAAAAATATCAAGCTATAGGCATCACAGAACCTGTCTTCAAAGCATACTACAAAGCTATAGTAATTATAACAGCATGTACTGGTGGAAAAAAATGGATTAATGGAGCAGAAGAGATAACTCAGAAATTAATAAAGGCAGATACAACCAATTAATTTTGACAAAAATGCTCAGACCATACAATGGAGTAAGGATAATCTCTTAAATAAACGATGTGGGCAAAGCTGAATGAAATTAGATCCATACCTCTCACTACATACAAAAATCAACTCAAAGTGGATCAAAGACCTAAATTTCAGACCTGAGACTGAAGAAAAACTAAACCAATGGAGTTAATATCAAACTCAGATGCTTCTACACAGCAAATGAACAGTCAATAGAGAGAAGAGACATCCCACAGAATGGGAAAAAAATGATGTGTTACCTATGTAACAAGGGATTAATATCCTGAATATATCAGCAACTTTAAAATCTCAACAACAACAAACAACAAACTTTGTTAAGAAATGGGCAGAGGAACTCCAAAGACAGTTCTCTAAGGAAATGGCCAATAAATATATGAAAAAATGCTCAACATCACTGGCCACATTAGGAAAATACATATCAAAGCCACAATGAAATATCATCTCATCCCTGTCAGATTGACAAATCTAAAAGACTGAGAGCAACAAATGCTGGTGAGGACGTGGAGGAAGTGGAACACTTGTACATTGTTGGTGGGAATGTAAATTAGTCCAGGCACTATGGAAAACAGGATGGATACTTCCTATAAAAGTAGAAATAGGGTTGCCATATGACAAGCAATCCCACTTTTGGGTATATACCTAAGAGCACAAATAGGTTGTATTCTAGAGATACCTGCACCACCCTTTTTATTGCAGCACTGTTCACAATAGCCAAAATGTAGAGTCAACCAAATGTCCATCATCAGGTGAATGGACAAAGAGTATGTTGCATATATATACACGGGAGTATTGTTCATCTATAAAAAAGGTGAAATTCTACCATTTGCAGCAGAATGGATGCAACTGGAATTCATCATATTAAGTGAAATAAATTGGACACAGAAAGACAATTACCACACATTCTCCCATATTTGTGGAAAAAGAAATAGAGCTGTGTGTATTTTTGCAAATATAGTTTTGTCAAACTTTGTTGTATTCCTTTGGCAAACCAATGCTTAGCAATATCATACTGCTGTAGTTTTAAAGATCTGTGATTATTTTGAAATTTGTTGTATGCAGGTGAAACAATTATCTTTCCATTTGAGTATTGCTGATAGCCCTTGTCTATATTTATGCTATACCAGGACATTTTTGCTTATTACCTGTTGAACTCTTTATTAAGTAGAGAAATAAGCCTTGACTGTAGTGTAAATTAAAAATATGTTATATTATAGAAAAAGGAGGAAAGGAAGAAAGAAAAAGAGGAGAGGCAGAGAGGAGGATGGGAGAGAGGAGGGAGAGGAAGAGAGAGAGAAGGGGACAGAGGAAAGGAGTATTATTATATCCTTAGAATTTTACTTGTGAGCTATATTTAATCTGGTAGAAATTAAAAATTAAATCTAAAAGTCAATTTAAAAATAAATCAAACTAAGGAAATCTGAATAATATAGGGACATCAGTTACTAATTAAAAATACAGGCTGGGGCGGTGGCTCACTAGGCTAATCCTCTGCCTTGCGGTGCCGGCACACTGGGTTCTAGTCCCAGTCAGGGCGCCGGATTCTGTCCTGGTTGCCCCTCTTCCAGGCCAGCTCGCTACTGTGGCCAGAGAGTGCAGTGGAGGATGGCCCAAGTGCTTGGGCCCTGCACCCCATGGGAGACCAGGAAAAAGCACCTAGCACCTGGATCCTGCCATCGGATGAGCGCGGTGCGCCGGCCGCAGCGCGCTGGCCGTGGCGGCCATTGGAGGGTGAACCAACGGCAAAGGAAGAGCTTTCTCTCTGTCTCTCTCTCTCACTGTCTACTCTGCCTGTCAAAAAATAAAATAAAATAAATGCAAAAAACCTAAAAGTAAAAAATAAACCTTGCAACGTATTTGCTGTGTTCACTTTAGCCTTTCTGATGTTCAGTCATTTCATCCATGAAATGAGAATGACCTCTGCATCATATGGCCATGTAAATTACTCCAAGGAATGTGTTTCACATTGTTTAGCCTTGAATTTAGTTCTGTGAGGTGGTTACATTTATTGGTTAAATTTATCACAAGGGCAGTTATAACCTAAATCACAGCATAAAATACTTTTATTTATCTGAAACTAATTGACTGATATATCACTTGTTACATCATTTAGGCATTCTAAAAACCAAGGAAATCGGACAATTTACTTGTTAAATGCGTGTGTTAGTCTGTATTCTTTTGTCAAGTACAAACTTTTCAATCTGAACTTGAAGGGTGATCAAGTCACATGGTGAGATACTTCTCTTGAAGGAAAGAGCACTGTTGATTACCATTCAACACTTAGCATCTGGCAAGTGGTGCCAGGGGAAGTCAGAGAGCACAAGAGAATGAGAGAATGTAGAGAGAGATGATAAGACACTTCTGATAAAGAGCTGCTTGAGTACTCTCTGATGTCCATTCAAAGAAATCAGGACACAGCATCTTGGTTTCCATAGCTACTTCTTCCTTATTATTCCTAAATTATTATTAAACATGTATTAAGTCTCCATAGAGCAGGAGCTCAAAACAAGTAAAAAAAAAAACCCTTGGTAGGACACCATCTGTTTTTTTTTTTTATCTGTCCTTTTTATTTTTCAGGTCAAAGTTTAGGAATACCTAGAAAAATAATAAAAGAAGTAGCTTAAATAATATTTCTCCCTAGTTATTCTACCTTATAAAATATGTTATGATTGTTGACTAGAACTATGAAGGTACTTGTAACTTATTAGTTACTGCAGCCAGGATGTGGGGGAGCCTGATACAGAGGATTAAATAGCAACCAGAATCCATGTTCTATTGATTTTGAGAGACTGTATATAAACATGGAGATTTAACTTGCAACCTGGAGGAACCTGCCTAAGAAACTAACCTGTTATCTACAAAAGCAATCCAGGAAGGGCTTACAGTACACTTTCTGGAAGTGACTGCTATCTTGGTAACAATCCAGAAAGCCCAACTATAATCTCCGTAACAGCTACCTCAAAATGGGGAGGATGTGATGTGATTAATAACTCACATTGGTCCTATGTCTAACTTAGAATCCATGCAAGAAGCCAGATTTGTACCCCTAAGCAAGCAGATGGATGCCCATTCTCAGTTAGGGCTCCCACAGCCCCGTGCCAATAGCCTCCAATCAAGGACTTCAGAAGCCTTCCCCTTTTTCTTACTGGGAAACTTTCCCACTTCTTTGCCTGCTTTTGAGTCTTTGCCAAAACACAGGAGATGGTGCCCAACTCCCTTGGAGAAGCAAGACCAGAATACATGGTCTTTATTCTCCTCATCTGGTTAGCCTTCTGTTTATTTCCACAGTTCCAAGAAGGACAAGGGTGGGCTGTGTACAAATCCTTTGATACTGCCACGGGAGAATTCAGTGACTCCAAGCCTGGCTGCCACATAAGTGGACAGGCCAATGTCTTGAATGAGTGAATGAACATAAAAACCCGGTGGAGGATGAAACCCAACTTCTCATCTTAACAGAGAACTGAGGAACTGGGTAGATAAATGGTATAAAAAAAAACTGACCAACCCCTACAAAACAATACTGGGGATAAAGGTGGAAAGCTGATTGCCTGCAAAGAACAACAAAATACAAATCAAATAATACCTTCAGTTGTTCATTGTGCTGCTGTGAAGCTTCAAAAAATTACTGACTTTAGAGATTTTATTACAATATTTTTCTAACTTTTAAACTGCTTTTGACATAGCCTTGAAATTCGTTTAAAAGAATTTCCCCCCTACCTTAAAAACATCAAAGCAGGGCTTCAGGCAGCAGAATGACTCAGGGAGTTTTACTCCCATGAAAGTCAAGTTGGAAAGGTAAATTCACAAACTGGAAATGAAGTTACCAAAACATTGTTGGAAGACGCAAAACCAAATAGGAGCTAAAACAACAGGGCATTTTCACTTAGTTTAATTTACCAAAAATAACTGTAGGCATAGCCCGATTATGAGTAAGATGTTCCAACTGTAGAATGGATCCTCCTTACCTCATTTATTTTCAATAATCGAGCTGTGCTTCTTTGTTTGCTTTATTGTTCTTTATTTGTATATTAGTAGCTCCAAGAGTCATTGCTGCAAAGCTCAGGTATGCTCTCCCAGACTTGCTCCTTACTAGTTCATTTGGAAGCTGTTAGATCCTGCTTACCTACCGAGAGTGGTGTTTCTCAACTTTGGATGCTCATTAGAACCTTCTGGGAACTTTAAATATCTACTAATGAAGAGATCCCAACTCAAGCTAATTAAATCAGTATATTTCTTAAAAATAACTCCCCAGTTGATTCTAATGTGCATGGAGCATTGAAAAAACACTGTCCTAGACGAGGCAAGATATTCTTGACAGTAAGTGTCACCTTGAATCGTGCTCACTTTGTTTGAGGATTGTCAACATTTAATAAAGTAACTTTTACCTTGTCATTTTTAAAGTGATAGCAACACAGACGTTATTACAGGACTCCTTGAAGCCTTTCCTGGATTGTGCAATGCTGCAGCTTCCAGAATCCAAGGGCAGGAGTATCACCTGACCTGAGGTAATAGGGCAGTGGAAGATGGATTCATCTATTCCTTCTATGTTGCTTGACTTTTCAATATGAAAGTTAAAAAAATGCCCATGATTCCATGCCTAATCTGTTAGTAAGACTCTGTTAGTAAGGTGTTATTTTGACATTGCCAGTGACCATTTAAAGAGCCTGGAGGTGAAGTGGTACCTTTGCACTGATGAATTAGAGCAGTGGTAGCCTGATTTGGTGATTTGGAAGCTTCACTAATTATGCATCTCAGTCTCAGAGTTGATAGATCCAACCCATGTATCACACGAGGACTCTATATGAAGGACATATTTTTCTTGAATTCATGAAATCACAAATAAGCCACTGTCTAGTTCAGAATAAACACAATAGAACTACATGGAAGGACTGTAAAAGGCCTCAGTTTCTGGGCAATTAGGAGAGGAAAGCTAGAGTACCAGCCCCTCCACCAGAAGTGATCCAAACTTCTGCAGAAGTAGAGGAACTTAGCAAGACTTTTCCTTGAGCAAATACCTCTGATAATGGCATTTGAATTCTCCTAAATGCTGCACAGCTTATAACAGGTTTGGTGTTTCTGATTTACTTTGAATATGTTTCTGTAGAAATGTCTGTGCTAGGATGTGTCTTAATTCCTCTCACATTTTTAAACTGCTACACTTATTTCCCTATAAATTGAGTGTAGTTTTCATTAGCAATTACAAAAAGACACAACCACCCCCCCCAACATACATGCACATATCAATATGCATTGTTCTCGAACTTTTCATTGGTGTAGAAGAAAAAAGCTTCATAATAATATCAAATGTTGAGATAAATATATACCTTAAAAATGGCGTTTTGCACATGAGCCCCTTCAGATGCTGGATGAGGTGCTCTGGTAGCCTAAATTGGGCCTGTATTGCTTACCAGTACCTAATGGCTACTGTTTCAAGAGGAAACAGATGGTCTGTGAGTAAAATCCTTTCAATATTACCACTATGTAGTTAGTAAATCCACGACTCCTCTTACCAACACTACCAGAGCTACATTCATGCATTTGTTTTTTCATTCCACAGATATTTTGTATTTATATAATGCCATACACTGCTGTAGGTGCTGGAGATAGGACAATAATTAGACCAGCTGAAGACACAGTGTCTCTTGAATCCTGTATTTTATTTTAGTTTATTTTTTAACTTTTATTTAGTAAATATAAATTTCCAAAGTACAGCTTATGGATTACAGTGGCTTCCCCCGCATAACTTCCCTCCCACCTTCAACTCTCCCAACTCCTGCTCCCTCTCCCCTTCCATTCACATCAAGATTCATTTTCAATTCTCTTTATACACAGAAGATCAATTCAGTATATACTAAGTAAAGATTTCAACAGTTTTCACCCACACAAAACATAAAGTGTAAAATACTCTTTGAGTACTAGTTATTGCATTAATTCACATTGAACAACACATTAAGGACAGAGATCCTACATGAGTAGTAAGTACACAGTGACTCCTGTTGGTGACTTAACAAATTGACACACTTGTTTATGGCATCAGAAATCTCCCTAGGCTCTTGTCATAAGCTGCCAAGGCTATGGAAGCCTTTTGAGTTCGCTGACTTCGATCTTATTCCGACAGGGTCATATTCAAAGTGGAAGTTCTCTCCTCTCTTCAGAGAAAGGTACCTCCTTCTTTGATGGCCCCGTTCTTTCTACTGAGATCTCACTTGCAGAGACCTTTCATTTAGGTCCTCTTTTTTTTATTTTTTTTTTTACCAGAATGTGTGGCTTTCCTTGCCTAAAATAATCTCATGGGCTCTTCAGCCAGATCCAAATGCCTTAAGGGCTGATTCTGAGGCCAGAGTGCTATTTAGGACATCTGCCATTCTATGAGTCTGCTGTGTATCTCGCTTCCCATGTTGGATCATTCTCTCCCTTTTTGATTCTATCAGTTAGTATTAGCAGACACTAGTCTTGTTTGTGTGATCCCTTTGACTCTTAGCCCTATCAGTGTGATCAGTTGTGAACTGAAATTGATCCCTTGGACTAGTGAGATGGCATTGGTACATGCCACCTTGATGGCCTGAATTGCATGCAGCATTTGAGACAGAGAGATATTGTCAATTTATAAGCATGCAAACATCCTAAATGAAAAAATAAAATGAATAATGTTTTGAAGAATACACAGTGGGTGACATGAAAGAAGGTGATTGATTTGGGAGCAGGGAAGAGCTCTAGAAAGGATGTTTGGATTTGCCTTGCTGAGGACAGAACATTTGAGCAGACACCTGAAGCATGAGCTCCACTGAGCAATGTGTAGAGCTTAGGGATCAGGTATTGTGATAGAACAAAGAACAGATTCAACTTTCCCTCAAGCAGGAATGAATTGAGAAATTGAAAAGACCTCTGTGCATGGGGCATAGAGTCAGGGATAGAAGCAGAGAGGTAGGAGAGGCCAGATGCCTTCCTTTAGAATTAATTTTTAGGTCATGATAATGCATGGAAGTAATGGGCTAATTGAAATAAGACAATGATGGGCTATAAAGCATGGAGTGGCATACAAGGCAAAATTGGACATTGTAAGATGGGCTAGAAGGCTGTTGCAGAAATATCAGAAATGGTGATGGCTTGGTAAATAGTGCTTGAAAGGGAGAAGATGAGAGAGGAGCAAGGTTGTCGAATAAACAGGACTTAATGATGGATCAGAAATAAGAATTAAAATAATTGGGAAATCAATTACTCCCATTGCCATAATTTAAAAGACAGGGATGAACAAGCGAGGCACAAGTATTTGTTGGTGTGTTTTTCTTTGATGAAGAATTCTTGGAGGAATCAATAACTGTGCTATATGTAGCCCGTTTAATGTGGGGAGGTGATAAGGCCTCAATGTAGTTGTGTCTAATCAGTAACTGATTACATATAAACTTGATGCTCAAGAGGGTGGTAGGCCTAAGGTTGTACATTTTTGAGTCCTCAATGAACAAATTATATTTAAAATCAAGGGATTAGAGGATATAATCTAAAGGAGACAAACTACAGGGGGAAGAAGGGAGACAAGGCTGGGTGTTCACAGAGGAAGAGCAGCAATGCATTATACCTGAGAAGAGCGGCCAACAGGAAGCAAGCATTTCAGTGCAAAGTATACCACTGATATGGGATCAAACAGGGAAAAAAGAAAGACGGAGGCAGCAAATGCTTCATGTTTTGCAATGAAGTAGAGAAATGAGCAATTAGCTGGAAAGTACAATGTGGGTCAAGGGAAGATCCATTCATTTTTTTTTTCACAGCTACTACCAATGCATGTTCTTTTGCTGATGGTTATGCAGGTGAATGGGTCAATGTTACTATCATACAGCAAAATCCAGAAACTGAATTTGATATCTTTCCTCCTATCCCAGCAGGATTAATCATATTCTTCACTTTATTATCATAGGTAATAATATTTGTAATAATATTTGAGACATTCTGTTTTGGCTAATCATGTACATTTCTGTCTCCTAAGTGGATTCCAAACTGATTGGGAGAACAAATATTGTTTATTGATTGTCAGCTATATAAAGCCTGCTATTGGGCACAATACACATGTGATCTCAAATACTACACACAACAGCCCCTCATGGCCAACATAATCTGAAAACTGGTACAATGATGTAAGTGATGAGTCAGAAACAGAATGGAGATCCTAGTTCATGTATACCTGCCTCTCAGCTACAAACTCTCCATTGCAACACTTCTATTCCACCCTCTGCTATTTATCCCCAGTGCATGGTTTGCACAGTTCAATACAAGGCACATAAGAACTTGGAGTTCAATAATGATGAATGAAGTAAAACAAAGCCACAGTATTGAACCTTGAGAACCTGCAATTCAATTATTCTTTCATCCGTTTGTTTTTGACAATAAGTTCCATCTGTTGATGTAGAGGAAGTACCTCATACTGTGGCCATGCACAGTGGTCTCTCCACTGAAATCCTACTGTGCATTCTAATGTGGAGGAAGGCAGAAGCCAGAGAGTCTGTGATGGAGATCAGTGGGGCTTTCCTCAGCTCCTGTGGCTCTGCCTCAGAATACGTAGTAAAGGAGAAGGAGCTACTGGATTTGAATACCTTTGGCTAAGTAAATGGTGTTGGCTGCTGCCATGAGAAAACAGCCAAAGTTAGAGAATGAAATTCGTTTATATTTTTAACCCCAAGATGGTAATTAATTCCTTTTGCATTTTTAGTTTTTATCTTCAGAGATATTTTATCCCTCTTATCACATAATGATCATAACCTCATGCAATTTGTCTGCAAAGCTAATAATTCATTTAGGAGCTTTAGTATTTATCTCAGCCATCATACGTACTTGCTCCTTTATTTTTTGTAAATTAAATGTAGAAAGGAAATTTTCTGTAGTTATAAGACATAAAGTTATTGAGTTTGGAGCCCACTATTTTCTGGAAGTATATTAAACCAATCCAAAATACCATCACTTCCTTAGATAAATGTATTTTTTTCATTGAAGAAATAGAAATTATAAGTAAAGTTCAATAGAATTCTTCATTACCTCTAAGAATCTAGTACACATATCTTGCTTTCTTATCCATTATCATAAAGTTCTATAGTCCTATGAAAGTCTGACATCCAAATGTACAGTAGCTTCTGTATACCCTTTCCTACTCAAGGACATCGCTACTGCAATCTCTTCTCTTACTTGTCTCATCAGTTTTTCACTCTCTGTCCACTCATTCCTATCAGTGCACAAACTTAAATAGTTCTCCAGTTTAAAATAAACGCCACCATCAGTTTTGCTCCTCTTAGTATTTTTTGTTCCTTCCTCCTGACTTGCTAAAAACATGGCAGCTCCTCTCATGTTCCAGCTGTGTGATTCACCATACATTCTCAAGGAAATACACCCTAATTACTACCTCTAAGATTATTGGCCACCCTTACATGCTCTCCTGACTTTGATGATCCCTTTACCTTGTTCTATTTTTTCTCTAGGCCTTTAACATATGATTTACTCATGCATTATAGTCACTGCTTTTTACCTAACATGTTCATAAGAATCTGTGTCTTTGTAACTGCTTTATTTCAACAGCCATGATAAATTTAGTCAATGTCAATGTCAATGTCAATGTCAATCCTACATAAATCCTATACTCTTGAATTTGAGAATACCTATAAAGATATGTTCTTTTCCAAAAGAAGGCTTCCTTACCACCATATGAGGCACATGTATGAATGCTAGGGTAAATCCTCTAGGTAGAAGCTGAGACTAGTGAAAACCAAGGGACATAACACAATTTTAGCAATGGCTGGAAAAAATAGTGCAGGAATGAGATAGATGAAGGGTTTAAGTCATGAGTATGAATTAAAGACTAAAAGAAGCCACAGAGATGGAGATGGGTCTTTATGAGAGTATTAGATACTAATGAGTAAGTAAATGTGGTGAAAGATGGAGGAGTCTGCTGAGTGCTGGAATTAGGAGATCATCGCAAACTAGTGAAGACAAGAGGGCAATGTAGGAAGCTGAAAAGTGGACAGGAAACAAAACAAGGAAGAAAGTGCAGATGTATTTCAAGGCTTTTGATCATGAGGAAACAATGATTATGAAAGCCTGGTTGAAGTTTATGAAATATGAGTGATATCTGGTCATATGTAATGAAAAGGAAATCAATTTAAAGGGTCAATAAGCTATGAGTATTTTCAGAGTGGTACAATTGGTATAGTTTGAGGAAGAGAAACTCATGATGGAGTTGGTTGTATGAGAATTCAGTCTCAAAATATGAGGCCAAACATGTGACATTATCCTGGCTGATATCACACCCTTTAGGGTTAGAGTAGTGTTGTAATTTGGCTCTGCAATTTACTAAGTATATGGCTTTGAGAATGATTTTGAACTTAAATTTCCTCATTTTCAGGATGCAGATAACAACAGAATTTTTGCAGGAAGATTGGATAAGAGGTCTTCCTCACCTAGATGTCAATCCGGTATATACTTGCTCAAGATCTAGAACTAATTGGCTTATATTGTTACATAAATTTGATTTAGCAGATAAATGCCACATCCCATTTTGGAGTGCCTTAGTTTGATGTCTGGCTCTGGTTCTTGACTGCAGCCTTTTATAATGCAGACCATGGGAGATAGTGGTAATGACTCAAGGAGTTAGATTCCTGCCGTCCACGCGAGAGACCTGGATTGAATTTCCAGATCTTGGCTCCAGAGCATTTCAGGAAAGAACAATCAATGGAAGTGTTTCTCTCTCTCTCTCTCTCTCTCTCTCTCTTTCTTAAATCAATGAATAAAGAATAAATAAACACAATTTTCAGAAAAAAATTGGCTTACACTTTTGCTAGTCTGCAATCTCTGAAACTCATAAGTTTTTCCTCCAAACCTATTTTATCTTCTGAGAGCTTCTGGAAGTTCCTCTCCTTATGTCCTCCTTCCTGGAGCCTTTGAAGTTCCTTTCTTCCATATGTCCCTTATTGCCCCTACTCTGTCCTCTATTTTCTCCAGCAAGAACCTTGCTTCTTTGTGCAGTATCTTCACAAAATTTTCTTTTAAATTTTAAAATACAAGCAAAAGGTTCCAAATTAAGTAATTTTTACTGAATGTTGATAGAACAAGGAGTTAAATTGGAGAGAGGATTCTATTAGCAATAACAACAACTCTGTAAGGAATATCAATGACACAGTTATTGTGCTGTTTCTCCACTGTGCTTCATAGTCTCGAAGTGCTTGTCTCTGACAGATGCCTCACTCACTCTCTCATGTCCTCTCACTACCACTTTTTTTCTGGAGATCAATCTCCATGGTGGATCTCCATAGAAGCTTCTCTTTCCTCTGAAGTCTGAGACACTAAAAATAGAGCCCCAGTAGAACTTTTCCCCAACTTACTGATCAAGTTATTGTTCCAAAGGAAGATAGTTCTTCTAAGAAGAACTCAAGAAACAACTTTTTAATAACAAACATTTCATCACCTTATGACATTTATATAGTGTCTGAGTAAGCAAGTCTAGCTACTATATTAAAAGAAAAATGAGGATTCAGTTCTTATCCAAGGCTGAGCTATGGCAGCATAGTCTGAGTGTTTAAAACTTCTCAAATCTGTTTTTTTTTTTTCAAATTTAAGGACTCAATCCTTACTTTCCTTCCACACTACAGTCCTAGTTCTTCAGTTTCTGATTCTTACTCTACTTCTGGATGTTTGGACCATATCTAACAGTCGCATCACTTATGTTTCTGTAGAATGGGCCATTCTCTATGTTAACCCATTGTCTGGATTATTTACTCTAAGGTTCTAAACTAGGCTAACATGGTGGTTGATAGCAGGGGACAATTTTAAAAGGGATGAATAATTTCTCCCACCTTAGTGCAAGCATATGCCATTTTTAATCTCTTCTACTCAAAGGTAACTGTTGGCCAATTCTAATTACAAAAGGCAGTTAGTAGACTTATTATGTCATAACCTTTATTTTCATGAGTTTCACACAATCTGGATCTGATCCCTGGTTAAATGGCATTCTGATTCTATTAAGATTAAATTTCACACAGACATTAAAGGGCATAGCAAGAGCTGAAAGTAATTACAGAGAAGAGCGCACATCTGCTCCACCAAAGTGTCCATCTTGCTGCTGATGCTGAAATGGATTAATTCGTTCTCCGAATTGGCCAAGCAGCTTGTATGATAGGATGCTATTAGATGACGGGATGAGTCCATTTTGGAATGAATACTAAAAATTAAGGTGCCCAAAATAAATCACCCCAACAGTAAAGTGAATTTCTCCACTTCTCTGAAATCAGCTAAAATTCTGTTGTTGAGAACACTAAAACACTGACCTTTATCCTAACCAGAAACCTCTAAATAACTGGGGTATTGAAAAAAATGATTAACAGCTCATTATATGTAGAAGAATAACCACATTCACCTTCGTGCTTAGGTTGCACTCCAGAAGTACGTCGTGATTTTTGAGACAATTTACAATGTCCTTCAAGCCTTTGTGGCTTATGATTTTATGTCTACATGACATTAGGAGGCAAATTTTCTAAGTGGTTTATCAATTGGAGTAGACATATGGATATCCCCTATTAAAGACTAAAATGACTTTTATTTTAACCTCTAAATCAATTGTCTGCAGTTTTATTTTTGTGTCTTGTAAATCCAGTTATGAGAAGTCTAATCATGGTAATGCAAAAACATGATTATTATCAGAGATGCCACCTAACTCAGCTCATTGTAATTTACCATCATTTTAAAAGACTCATATTTCTGTCCAAATAAGGTCTAAAAAATTTTAATGTGAATTTTTGAGTGCCTGTCTGACTCCCAGGAATACTACACCATCCACTTAACACTTCACTGTTTCTCTTCCACAGACACTACTCAACTCAGTGCATTAAAGACACTGCCTACCAATCATATAAATTAGGTAGTCTTTCATAATGACAGAAATAATTTTCATCTATTGCTATTTAAGTAGTTTTACACTATTTTTTGAAGCTCTTCTGCCTGTGACAATAGATTATGTGAAAATAATAAAGTATTTAGGAAAGTCACATCTGGGTAACTGTTTATAATAACACAGTTGTTCCTTGGGGAACCACTAAGTATAAGACTTTAAGAATTCATACCACTTGTACAAGACAACTGTTTTATTTGTTTGTGACTTTTTGGTTTTGAATTATTATTATTATTTTTTTAATAATGCTTTTATTTAAAGAGTATAAATTTCCAAAATACAGCTTATAGATTACAATGGCTTCCCCCCCATAACTTCCCTCCCACCCGCAACCCTCCCCTTTCCAACTCCTTCTCCCCTTCCGTTCACATCAAGATTCATTTTCAATTCTCTTTATATACAGAAGGTCAGTTTAGTATATATTAAGTAAAGATTTCAACAAATTGCCCTCACATAGCAACACAAAGTGAAAAATACTGTTGGAGTACCAGTTATAGTATTAATTCACAATGTATAGCACGTTAAGGACAGAGATCCTACATGATATATATATTTTTAAATTGATTAATTTTCTATGCAATTTCCAATTTAACACCAAGATTTTTTAATCATTTGCAATTATCTTTATATACAGAAGATCGATTCAATATATACTATGTAATTTTGGTAAGGACACACAACATGAGATTTAACCTCTTAACAAATTTTATGTATATAGTACAGCATTGTTAATTACAAAACAATGCTGTACAACAGATGTCTAGACCTTATTCATCTTACATAACTGTAATTTTATACATATTGAATAAGAACTTCTCATTTCTCCCTCACCCCAGTCCCTGGCAACTACCATCTACTTTCTGCTTCTACATTTTACTATTTCATATTGTCTCTATGAATAGTATTGTGTTACTAATATGTTGTGTCTGTGACTAGCTTATTTAACTTCATATCTCAAGCTTCATCTGTGTTGCTGCAAATGAGAGGATTCCTTTAGTTTTATGGCTTTCCAGTATATGTGTGTATCACACTTTTCTCATTCGTTGATCTGGTAAGGGACATTTAGGTTGTCTCTTCACCTTGGCTCTTGTGAATAATGCTGCAATGAACATGGGTTGAAAATCTCTCCTAGAGATCCTGACTTCAATATTTTATTTCATTAAAGATTTTATATATTTATTTACGAGGTAGAGTTACATACAGTGAAAGGGAGAGAGAGAGAGAGAGAGAGAGAGAGAGAGAGAGAGAGAGGTCTTCCTTCCATTTGTTCACACCCCAGATGGCCTGAGCCGATCCAAAGCCAGGAGCCAGGTGCTTCTTCCCGGTCTCCCATGTGGGTGCAGGGGCCCAAGCACTTGGACCATCTTATACTGCTTTCCAAGGCCATAGCAGAGATCTGGACTGTAAGAGGGGCAGCCAAGACTAGAGTCGGTGCCCATTTGGGATGCCAGCGCTGCAGGCGGAGTATTCACCCACTGTGTCATGGAGCCAGCCACCTGACTTCAATATTTTAGATAAAACTCAGAAGTAGGATTACTGAATCATTTGGTAGTTCTGTTTTAAATACTTTGAGAAAGCTTCATGTTGTTTTTGTGTTACTTGTTTTGAGGCAATTTTATATCTCTATCTGGGGCACCAAGACTCTGATGTTCAGGCTCTTGGGATATAAGACCTATCACATATTTTCTGATTTTTACATCATTCTATGAATGATTTCATGTAGTTGTGTGTGTGTGTGTGTGTCTTTATGAATGATATATGTGTATGACAATCTTTGATCACACATTAATAAATGTAATGCAGTCTCATAGTATTGCATCCTACCATGGTAGCAGAAGTTGGCAGTGCTACTATTCTGTGCTATGCAGTTTGTCAAGTGTTGGGATGGATCTGATCATGTTTGAGGTCTTACTGCCCATTACCAGGTAATTAATAAGGAAAGGATGGCCATATTGCACTTCAGAATGGTTAAAACATAACTTGGAGTGAGTATTTCTGATACAAAATACAAACTAAGGCTATGGGCAGGAGAGAGATTCAGAGAAGGTGAGCTTCCTGAGGTAGCTTCTTGAGGTAAATCTTGAGGATGTCATCCATCTTTTCTATGTTCCCTCATGATTGGAGATATTTTATATGTGGACCATTAGAGACTCCCTGAATGACAGTTACTTTGAAGAAAGGGCCATTGTCACTTTGTAAGCTCTTAGAAAGTCCAAACCAAGGGATAATTTAAGAAGCCAGCAGCTTTCCTACTTCAGTAGCCTAATAGACTTGTCCCTGTGTCAGTTTGGTAGCTCCCAGGATTAGGACGGTTATAGCCATCACCACTCAGGGGGCAGACTGGCCACACTTCAGCTGGTAGATGAAGTTCTTTGCTAAGATACTCAGTAAGCTATTGAACTGGTCCCTCAAGCTGAGTCAATACCATTGAAGCCATCCATTTTCTCTCTGTTACATATAGATTAAAGGGTTTTCTATTAGGAGGCTTAAAGCCATGGCCTTGTGAAAGGCGTATTTAATTTAAATTAACTGGATCCATGCCAAAATATGGGAATCTGGGACCTGGAAATCTGGGGGTCTTTTATCAGTTGGTATAAAGGATTGGCTATTTCCTCATATTCAGGGATATAGAGTTGATGGAATCCTATGACTCCAAGGATACTCTAAGCTGTTCAAGGATTTTAGGAAGTGGAAAGGATGGCAGACACAGACTTGAGTCTATCTTCTTCTAGTGCCCAAGGTGCTTCAAGTCAGGTTAAGCCTAGATAATTTTAACGAAGTCTGACAGAGTTAGGCTTTAGATTTTGAGATGTTTTAGCCTCTTTATTTTGCCAGAAAATTGAGATGGGCCTTGCTCCCTCTTGGAAACCCAGCACTATTTGTGAGCAGAGGAGGATGTCATCTGCATACGGTAGTTGAGAGTGGCCTCAGGATAGGCAACTGACAGCTCTTTGGACAAATCCTGTCCAAGCAAGTGGGGATTGTCTAAAGATACTTGTGGCAACCCAGTCAAGGCCTGAGTGGACTGAATTGAGGGGTCTTTAAAAGCAAACAAATACTGGGAGTCAGAGTGTAAGAGTATTAAGAAAAATCCTTTAAAAATAAAACTGTAAGCAATTTAGTACCTTCTGAAGTTTGGGACAGTAAAGAATTGAGGACCACTAGGTGAGGAGGATCAGGGCCTTATTAAAGGGAAAGGATATCCTGTACTAGATTCCATTCTCCATTTGGATTTTGGACCCTGAATGTTGGAGTTTTACAGGGACTATTGCATGGCTTTATAAGTCCCCATGGCTTTAAGTTGTGTCATGGTATTTTTTAAAAAACTTTTATTTAATGAATATAACTTTCCAAAGTACAGCTTATGGATTAAAATGGCTCCCCCCCCCCATAACTTCCCTCCCATGCACATCCCTCCCCTTTCATGCTCCCTCTCCCCTTCTATTCACATCAAGATTCATTTTCAATTCTCTTTATAAACAGAAGATCAGTTTAGTATATATTAAGTAAAGATTTCAACAGTTTGCCCCCACTTAGCAACATAAAGTGAAAAATATTGTTGGAGTACTAGTTATAGCATTAAATCATAATGTACAGCACATTAAGGACAGATACCCTACAAGATATTTAAAAAAAAATGATTAATAGGTGCTTGGGCCCTGCACCCCATGGGAGACCAGGAAAAGCACCTGGCACCTGACTCCTGCCATCGGATGAGCGCAGTGCACTGGCTGCAGTGTGCTGGCCATGGCGGCCATTGGAAGGTGAACCAACGGCAAAGGAAGACCTTTCTCTCTGTCTCTCTCTCTCACTGTCCATGCTGCCTGTCAAAAAAAATAAAAAATAAAAAAAAGATTGTTTAAAAAATGATTAATTTTTCTATGCAATTTCCAATTTAACACCAAGTTTTTTTTTTTCATTTTCAATTGTCTTTATATACAGTATATACTACGTATATCGATTGAGTATATACTAAGTAAAGATTTCATCAGTTTGCACCCACACAGAAACACAAAGTGTAAAAATACAGTTTCAGTACTAGTTATAGCATTATTTCACATTGGACAAGTTCTCAAAAACAAATTCTTAGTTACAAAAATCCTTAATGGACAAGATAGAAAATCTCTATCATGAAAATGAAATATTAAGGAGAAATCAAAATGAAATGAAACAACTAGTAGAACATGAAACTGTGATAGTGAGAGAAATCATAATGAAATGAAGAATTCAATAGATCAAATGACAAACACATTCGAGAGCCTTAAAAAGAATGGGTGAAGCAGAAGAGAGAATATCAGACTTAGAAGACAGAGAACAGGAAACTATACAGTCAAACCAAAGACAAGAGGAGGAAATTATAAATCTAAAAAATATCATCAGGAATCTACAGGATACTATTAAAAAAACCCAACATTCAGGTTCTAGGAGTTCCTGAAGGCACGGAGAGGGAAAAAGGACTAGAATGCCTTTTTAGTGAGATACTAGCAGAAAATTCCCAGGTTTGGAGAAGGACAGAGATATCGTAGTACAGGAAGCTTATAGAACCCCTAATAAACTTGAGCAAAAGAGATCCTCACCACGACACATTGTAATTAAACTCACCAGAGTGAAACAGAAAGAAAAGATCTTAAAATGTGCAAGACAGAAACGTCAGATTACTCTCAGAGGATCTCCAATTAGACTCACAACTGACTTCTCATCAGAAACCCTACCAGCTAGAAGGGAATGGCGAGACATAACCCAGGTAATAAGAGAGAAAAACTGCTAGCCCAGAATATTATATCCTGCAAAGCTCCATTTGTGAATGAAGGTGAAGTAAAGACCTTTCACAGCAAACAGAAATTGAATTTGTCGCCACTTGTCCAGCCCTGCAAAAGATGCTTAAAGATGTGTTACACACAGAAACACAGAAACATGGCCATCAATATGAAAGAAGGTAAAGGAAGGAAACCTCACAGCAAAAGATCACAGGAAACTCAAAGCATATATTAGAAAATATCTTTGGCAAATGGCAGGGCAAAGTTACTACTTATCAAGTCACATTGAACCTTAATGGCTTGAACTGTCCAGTTAAAAGACACTGATTGGCTGATTGGGTTAAGGAACAAAACCCATCTAACTGCTGCTTACAAGAAAGACATCTTTCTAATAAATATGCATACAGACTGATAGTGAAAGGCTGGAAAAAGATATACCATGCCAACAGACATGAAAAAAGAGCGGGCGTATCCATCTAAATATCGGACTACATAAACTTCACCACAAAAACTGTTAGGAGAGACAAAGAGGGGCACTATATAATGATTAAGGGATCCATTCAACAGGAAGATATAATGATTATCAATGTATATGCACCTAATTATAGGGCACCGGTTGATTTAAAAGACTTATTAAGGGACTTAAAGGGAGACTTAAACCCTAATACAGTATTACTGGGGGACTTCAATACTCCACTCTCAGAGATACACAGATCTACAGGACAGAAGATCAACAAGGAGACAATAGATTTAAATGACACTATAGCCCAAATGGACCTAACAGATATCTACAGAACTTTGCATCCTACACAGAAAGCATTTACCTTCTTCTTAGAAGTACATGGAACCTTTTCTTGGATTGACCACATACTAGGCCATAAAGCAATTCTCAGCAAATTCAAAAGAAATAGAATCATACCATGCAGCTTCTCAGACCATAAAGGAATGAAATTGGAAATCAGCAACTCAGGGATCCCTAGAGCATATGCAAACACATGGAGATTGAACAACATGCTCCTGAATGAACAACGCGTCATAGAAGAAATTAAAAGAAAAATAAAATTTTTCTGGAAGTAAATGAGGAAAACAGCACAACATTCCAAACCTATGGGATACAGCAAAAGCAGTGTTAAGAGGAAAGTTTATATCAATCGGTGCCTACATCAAGAAATTGGAAAGACACCAAATAGATGAGCTTTCAATGCATCTCAAGGATCTAGAAAATCTGCAGCAAACCAGACCCAAATCTAGTAGGAGAAGAGAAATGATTAAAATCATAGAAGAAATCAACAGGATTGAATCCAAAGAACATTACAAAAAATCAGCCAAACGAGGAGCTGGGTTTTTTGAAAAAATAATCAAACTTGACACCCCATTGGCCCAACTAACTAAAAAAAAGAAGAGAAAAGACCCAAATCAATAAAATCAGAGATGAAAAAGGAAATATAACAACAGACACCACAGAAATGAAAAGAAGCATCAGAAATTACTACAAGGACTTGTATGCCAGCAAACAGGGAAATCTATCAGAAGTGGATAGATTCCTGGACACATGCAACCTACCTAAATTGAGCCAGGAAGACATAGAAAACCTAAACAGACCCATCACTGAGACAGAAATGGAAACAGTAATAAAGGCCCTCCCAACAAACAAAAGCCCAGGACCAGATGGATTCACTGCTGAATTCTACCAGACATTTAAATAATGACTAACTCCAATTCTTCTCAAACTATTCAGAACAATCGAAAAAGATGGAATCCTCCAAATTCTTCTATGAAGCCAGTGTCATGGCTTTTAACCTTTGCCAGGTCCTTAGCTTTATTGATATTATTTGATATTTAACATTATTTGATATTTGACATTAGTTAGTGATATTGTATTTGATGGGGAAAAGAGGAAGGATCTTTAAGATGAATCTGTACTGGTTGGGCAGATATTGCTCAGTCAATATTTCTTTGGGTTGCCCATACCTCTTGGTTAATATCTGTCTCAATTAGAGGAAGGTATAACCATTGCTGATGTCAATTAGGTTATCATCTGGACTAAGATATCTCTCCCTAGAATGTCTGTTAGGCTCTCTGGTATGATCAGATAGGCACGTGTAAAAACAAGTTATTCTAGTTACAGCTTTGGGTTTGGTGAAATATCTAAGTAAGGGCTTTCCTGACCCAACTCTCAAGGTGATACTGAAGAAAGAGGGGAGAAGGGATTTTTGAGAAGGGCAGACAGATGGCTACAGTGTCTAGGAGGACATTTCTGTTTGAATGTTAAGACCACCTAGGACACCTGAATGCTGATGGTCTGGGTGATAGGAGCCTGTAAGAAAATCCCTTGTCCCCTTTAGTACTTTTGGGTAACATGAAGAAGGAGACCTGACACTAGAGGCTTTAGTCCTCAGGGTTGGTTAATCCTCCAGTGATCCCCGTTGCAAATAGGACAGGCTGTGGGGCTTTTCTCTGGCCACAGAAATGTATGTATTCCTTTTTGAAATGCCCCACCTACCACAATCACAGCATTCTGGAGACCCCTGGGGAGACCCTCAGTTTGGTGGTTGTAAAGTCATTACCAGAGCTGTGATCATTTTCTTATCCCTTTTCTGTCATTATTGGGTTCCTGCCTTGTCTCAATTATAAAAGACCAAAGTGGCCACCTTCAGGAGTTTCTCTAATGTATTCTCAGTGCCATCAGCCTGTTTTTAAAGATTTTTCTAAAAATCTATGACTGACTAATAAACTTATCCTTTTAAATTGCCTGCTCCTCTACTGAGTTGGGAGATAGGAAGGTATGTTCAACTAAAGCAGCTTTGAGTCTCTCTAAAAAGGAGGATGGATTTTCCTCAGGGTCCTTGTGTATCATAGATAATTTGGAGTAATTTCAGGACTTGCTCATATTCCTTCTTAGTCCCTCTAAGAAACAAGCAATGAAACATTTTCATTTCCATTTATCTACAGGATCATCTTGTGTCCCTTAAGGGTGAAGCTTTTTTTTTTACTGCAAAACAGGCTACTTTCCTGTAGGATATTATAGTTCCTGGCCTCCCTGATCAGGAAAGGATGAAAATCTCATATAAAGTTCATCCCGCCAGATTTCTGCAGCTTGGAGATCAGCCTTTTTCAAAAAATTAATTTTTTTAAAGAATTTTATTCCCCATTAGAGTCTGATTTAGGAGTAACATCATGTGTTTCCAGCTGAGTTCTTACACCTGGGACAACCTTGGAAAGCCTTGATGTATCTGTCAGGATCCTCTGAAAAACTTCTCAAGTCCCTCTCTGTCTGTCTAAGATCCTGCAGGGAAAAGGAGCCCTGGACACAAGTAGTGCTATCAAATCCTCCAGACACCTTATGGAGGAATAAAATAGAAATTTACAATTGGGAGTTCTGTTTGCTATCAGGTAGTCATGGATGATGGGGTCATGAGGGAACAAGTAGGGGGAGGGATTGGTATAGCATGTGTGGTAGGCTCTGCACTGAGCAGAGGGAGAGGGGCAGCTGGAATCTTGAGGGAAACTGCTGCTAAAAGCATTGGGTCTATCTTACAGAGTAGACAAAGGTTGGCTTATCTCACAGGGTAAAAATGTCTGAACATAAGGGATATAACAGATCTCAGACCATTTCTCTGTTCCACAACAGAATAAGCCTAGTTGGATATGGTATCACAGTTAATGTTTACTTCTGGGGGACCAAGGTTCTCCATCATCCAGCTTGTACCCTGGCCACTCCATGGTACAGAAAAAGACCAAACATTTTTTCTTCAACGTTTGAGGGTCAAAGTGTTCCTGTGCCTGACGATGCACTCTAAAGGAATGCATGCTGAAAATGCTTTATTACTGTTCTGAAATAGGAAATAGGAAGACAAGAATCATAGAATCCCTAGGTTTCTGCCTCTGCCCTAGTGAGGTGTCCCTCAAGTTTGTAGTCTGTGGCAGCCTAGCATCCTGTAGCCAACAACAGGGAGAAGCAAGAGAACAGGTGTAGATAATCTTACTACATCTCCTTCCCTTCCTTGTGCCCCAGGGATCTTTGAAACTGTGGATTGTGGCTACATGTATGACCTGGCACTCATCGTCGAGGAATGTTAATCCAGTAGATGTAGTTTACCCTTGCCTGTGCCTAACTTTGACCATTCCTTCTGCCACAACCTCCTTTTTTGATCCAAATCACCTGGCAATGCCTTTTTTAATGTTTAACTTGTCTATGCCTTTGTCAGTCCCTTGTTAAATAATCTGGCCTGCTCACTGAGCCTGCTGGCTTGGACAGAACAAAAGCAATATTTACCTTTTTCTTTTTTCATTAACTGTGGCCATGCAGCTGGAACTATATGCATGTGCGCCTTTCTCATGTCCATCAGGCAGTTCATTGTCCCTGATATGGAGGCTCCATCCAGGGTACAGATTCCCCATGGTTATATTGCCCTAATATCTATGCAGATGGACGATATCTCTCAGAGGTTTTAACTCTTAGTTCCAGGACATCCTATGCAGGGGAGGGTTGAGAGCAAGGATGGGAGCATAGGAAGGGGAAGGGCAGCTAGGTTCCTGTCTCAATATTGACTGGGCCCTAGACGCACATTGAGGGTGGAGGAAAGAGCACACATTCCTGCCATCCTTATTATCATGCCACCCAGCATAACATGCAGGACAAACTGATATATCTGATATATCTAATATAAGGCCATAGTGGATGGTTCTACTCTGGAACCATGAGTCATTGACCCTAGAGCATATACATAAGTACAGCATAAGTTTTGCATCCTTTTATAACCTTCCAGTGCATTTTATAATCCATTTAACTCCAACATTTTGACCAAAGTTTTGGGTCAAATCCAATCACAGTTATAGTGATCGTTAAAATAATTAAAAATAGGCAGGCAATGCTAACTCCTTTACGACTCAGTTCTAAGAAATTGAAACTCAGTAAAGAAAACAGAAAACAGATAAAACTTTACCTCAAGAAACATAAAATTTTTGTTACCTTGATCAGTTAAAACAGCACAGAAAATCCTTGATTAAAAGGACTAGCACATAACATCAACATATGATTGCATTACTTACCAGCAACTAAATAAATAATGATAAAAAGAGATTGAGAATCAGCTAATCCTGTTGTCAAGAACTGGAAGAGTCATCGACAAAACGTAAGTTGCAGAGAAGGGAGAAAATACTTATCGTGTTGAAGAATTGTTAATGGATTAAAGCTTCTGTCTTGATAGCTAAGATGGGGAAACCTGTCTGGCCAGTAATAGTCAGAGGCCTTCCTGCTCTCTTCCTGACATTGGAGACTGAGTGAGGAGGGGTAGTGGACAGGAAGGAGAATGAGAGAGAAGGGTGCAGATTTTCATCCAATACCCTAATAGGCACTCTGAATTCAGATGCAATCAAGGAAATTTCAAGCAACACCAGGGATCTCTCCTGGCTAAAAACCCTCAATTACTGCAAGACTTTATCCAGTCTCATGCACTGGATAAATTTCTTTGAAAGGCAACTGAGGCAGAACAAGACCAACATTCCCATTGCTAAAGGGCAGAGGGGGTTAATCAGTTCTGCTCCAGCAAACCTGCCTTTTGAGTCTTTAAGACCAGCTGCCTCTCGAATCACTTTTAACTGCCTGACACAGTCCCAGTGGCTTTAATTGATAGTGTACTATGGCAGAGAACAAGGAACTCTGAAGAAGCAGCAGAGGCAGTCTGTCATTCCTAGCCCTTCTAATGATCTTGGATGAATCCTCCAGAAATGTTGCCGGAACCTATAGTTCTAATTGCTCAGGTTTATATCTCTTGCCCAAGAAATTTTGCAGGTTTTCTTTCCACTGAGTTTTGTGAGATGTTACAGCTCTTTTAAATTATAATTCTTTCTCTCCACCAGATTCATTGTCTCACATCCATGGGGAAGAGAGCAAAATGAAGGAGGATTATTGATGAAAAAGTAGAGAAACTCCTACCAGTCATGAGGGGCATTTAGAGGGCTATTGTCTAGGGGTTTTCACAAGCTGTAAAAGGGAAAATATTTTCGTAATTGGTCAAGGAGAGACATTGAGAAGTGATTGTTTTCATTGCTTAATTGGCTAAAAGTTAAGTCTCCAATCACAGAAGTCCTTCCCAAAAGCTTGTTGCTTGATTTTTCTCAGGTGCTCTGAGACTTATCTCCATATGGTGGAATGGAGTCCCATGATCTCTGCCTACCTAACCTGGATTCTCTCGTAACTATCATATTGAATCTACAAATACCAGTAAGTATGTCAATAAATTTACCTTGATATTACATCATGATTTTTCTTTTCTGATCTGGTTTCATTAGAATTCAGTCCCAGACAACTGTTGGGATTTTTTTTCTGATGTAGGTTGGCTGAATCCTTCAGTCATTTGACTTTATAACCTGGTTTGACTCTTTGCTTAAGTGTCTGGGTTTGCTGTGTTCACAGGCACCATGTGGTCCTGGGAGTAGGTCTTAAGAAATACCAGCATCGCCTAGCAAGGCAACCGCATTTATTGATGTAAAGTGACATTTTATTTTCATCAAGCATCCACATATCCCACTGTGGTTTTTAGTTTCCTTTTAGTTTCTTGGGGTGCATGTGTCCAGTTGTGGAAAACATGATTTGAACAGAAGTTGTGTATAATACTTTTAGGCTGAGGCACTTCAGAGTTGGTTTTAGAAATTCTCTCTCCCTCTTCCCAGGCAACAGTTGGCATGTGCTCCATCAATTCAGCTGCATAATAATCTAACTTTCACCAATCTGTTGATGGAGAATTTCCTGCCTATTGGCATTGAACGTGGAGCATAGCAATGAAACACATTTGTGCTATGTTTATGCCCTGATGTTTTGTGGTCGTTTTTATTGCATCACAGTCCATTGTATTGTGATTAATCCAGTGAGGTCCTTACATGATTTTCCATTATGGGAATGGTAACCTAATTAGATAGGAACTGGGGCTGATTTCTGCTGACAAATGAGGCCTGGTAGGTGCTTCATTCCTGGAAACCACAGTTGATAATTTAAGTAAGCAGTTGGCCACTTGTATACCATGAATGATCAATATTCATACTTTTACTGGCAATGAACTCATTGCCAGATTTAGATAAATAACCAAATTTAGGAAAATAACCCCAGGTGATTAAAATGGAAAGTGTGTTTCTTGAAATAAGTTTTGATGCCAAATATTTTTCATCAGGGAAATCAATCTTCATTTGAGGTATCCTGCTTGCAAAGAATTATGGAGGAGTTTGGGGGATAATTTCCAGGCTCCTGGAATATTTTATGTCATAGATTGTGCACCATCAGTATTTTGATAAGCATTTTTTAATAAGTGCTGTGTAAACTTAGACTCTCAGTTCCTGGTGTTTACTATCTTCATCAGATTTCAGAACCACTATGAAAATCTTATAGATAAAAAGTTTCAGATATTAAAAGACTTATGTATTTAGTAAAATGATTTATATGGAGAATGACATGCTTAGGATTACAACCATCTTTTTAAAGATTTATTTATTTATTTGTGAGGCAGAGGTACAGGAGAGAAGGGGAGAGAAAAAGCAGTCTTCAATCTACTGGTTCACTCTCCAAATGGCCTCATTGGCTGGAGTTGTGCCAATCTGAAGCCAGGAACTAGGAGCTTCTTCTAGGTCTCTCAGTTCAAGACTTGGGCCATCTTCTGCTGCTTTCCCAAGTCATTAGCAGGGAGCTGATAGGAAGTGGAGCACCGGGAATTCAAACTGGTGCCCACATGGGATGCCAGAACCACAGGTGGAGGCTTAGCATACTACACTATCGCACCGGCCCTGATGATTGCAATCTTACACTCCGCACATCTGGAGAGCAATAGTCTTGCTTTATTCAATTTCAAGTTTACTGTACACTAATAGTGTTTGAAACATAATAGATGTTCCTTAAATTTTTATTCTGTGACTGAAGAGGTCAGTGTGCATTTCAGGAGTGTAGTTCAAAAAAATATATAAAAAGACTACTATGGGGGCCAGCTTCATGGCTCACTTGGTTAATCCTCCGTCTGTGGTGCCAGCATCCCATATGGGTACCAGGTTCTAGTCCTGTTTGCTCTTCTTCCATTCCAGCCCTCTGCTGTGGCCCAGGAGGGTAGTGGAGGATGGCCCAGGTGCTTGGACCCTGCACCTGCATGGGAGACCAGGAGGAAACACCTGGCTCCTGGCTTCGGATTGGCGCAGCTCCGGCCTTGGTGGCCATTTGGGGGGGGGTGAACCAACAGAAGGAAGACCTTTCTTTCTGTCTCTATTTCTCACTGTATAACTCTATCTGTCAAATAAATAAATAAAAGAAGGATTACTATGGACCAGCTCTGGGCTATAATTTAAGAAATAAAAAACAACCCTTAAATACAAAGTAGGCAAAACTTATAAATTACAATTGTAAATATAATGTACACAAAAAGTGATCAGAACACAGCTGAAGCCCAAATAATAAAATCTAATCCAGACTTTAATATAGTGGTAGGGATTTTGGGCGTATAGGGGTATAGGAAAGGAGGGTATTGCTCTAGGTAGAGGAAACAGCATGGTGCTTCTGAGAAACCACATGCAATTCAGAACAATAGGGGAATGTGGTGGTGTTGTGGTGCAGCGGGGTAAGCTGCCACCTGGGTTTCCCACATCCCATAACAGACCACTGGTTTGAATCCCAGCCACTCCACTTCTTTTTTTTTAAACTTTTATTTAGTAGATATAAATTTTCAAAGTACATTTTATGGATTACAATGCTTCCCCCCCCCATAACTTCCCACTCACCCACGACCCTCCCATCTCCCGCTCCCTCTCCCATTCCATTCACATCAAGATTCATTTTCGATTATCATTATATACAGAAGATCAATTAAGTATATTATAAGTAAAGATTTCATCAGTTTGCACTCACACAGAACACAAATTGCCCAATCCTGTTTGGGCACTAGTCATATCATTAATTCACACTGAACTACACATTAAGGACAGAGATTCTACATGAGGAGTAAGTGCACAGTGACTCCTGTTGTTGACTTAACAAATTGACACACTTGTTTAAGGCATCAGCAATCTCCCTATGCTCTAGTCATGAGTTGCCAAGGCTATGGAAGCCCTCTGATCTTGCCGACTTTGATCTTATTTCAACAAGGCCATGGTCAAAGTGGAAGTTCTCTCCTCCCTTCAGAGAAAGGTACTTCCTTCTTTGATGGCCCATTCTTTCCACTGGGATCTCACTCGCAGAGATCTTTCATTTAGTGTTTTTTTTTTTTTTTTGCCAGAGTGTCTTGGCTTTCCATGCCTAAAATACTCTCATGGGCTCTTCAGCCAGATCTGAATGCCTTAAGGGCTGATTCTGAGGCCAGAGTGCTATTTAGGACATCTGCCATTCTATGAGTCTTCTGTGTCTCCAGATTCCCATGTTGGATCGTTCTCTTTCTTTTTAATTCTATCAGTTAGTATTAGCAGACACTAGTCTTGTTTGTGTGATCCCTCTGACTCTTAGACCTATCATTATGGTCTATTGTTACCTGAAATTGATCACTTGGACTAGTGAGATGGCATTGGTATATGCCACCTTGATGGGATTGAATTGGAATCCCCTGCCACATTTCTAACTCCACCACTTGGGACAAGTCAGCTTAAGTAAGATAATCCATTTCCTTGCCAATGAGCCTGAAAAGGCATCAGATGATGGATCAAGTACGTGGGTTGCTGTCATCAACATGGGGGATCCAGATGGAGCTCCTGGCCCAGTCTGGCCCAGCCCTTTCTGTTGGGGACATCTGGGAAGTGAATTAGCAGATGAAAGATATCTCTCTGTCTACTTACCCCCAGCCCAGTTCTCCCTTTTTGTTACTCTGTCTTTCAAATCAATCAATCAGTATTCAGGAAAAAGATAACTTTAGAGGAATATGTGGGAAGTTGAGAATTGCTTGTAGCCAGGCTGATGATCCAAGGAAAAGGAAGGTCACAGAGAGCCATGGAGGCTTCTCTGATGTGACTGGGCCTCAGTCCATGGTTCCATGCTCCCCAGCTTTTTGTAATGACCATGATGACAAACTAAATGTTTGTGTTTACCTCTGAAGTCTTTATGTGTTGACATTTGAGACTGGGTGGGCTTTGGGAAGCTAATTAGATCTGAGAGTGGAATCCTTATGAATTGGTGTTTGTGTAGAGGGGATGCTGGGGACTGTTTATGCTCTCTTTTCTGCTGTGAGGACACTACAAGAAGTGAGCTGCCTGTATCCAGAAGAGGGTTATCCCAAAGACTCTACCCTGCCAGAAACCTGATTTTGGATGTCCAGCCTCCAGAACTCTGAGAAACAGATTTCTGTTGTTCTAGAATCAGCTAGGCTGTGTCTATTTCCTAGAGCCACCCAACTGACTAGGTCAAACCCTTTAACCCACTGCAAAATTTAGAGTGCCGATTATGGAAAGTAAATAAAAGTAAAATATTATCAGTAATGTACATTTTAAATGTTCAACATATACATAATATAAAGGACAAGTAGAACAATGTTTATTTTGAAAATCAAAACACTGGTATATTATATATATTGATATATGTGGTATATATCAATATATATTGATATATATGATATATATAATCATGCACTTTATTATAGTTCAGTTATTTTTGTGTACTTGCATATTGTATCAACCAGTTTAAAATTCACTTATTCAAAATGATACAGATTTGAAAAATCCTTCTATAGATGATATACAACCATTGGGAAGTTTTTTTTTTAATATTTATTCTTACTTATTTGAAATATAGACAGATGATAGAGATAGATAGATAGATAGATAGATAGATAGATAAATAGATAGAGAATCTTCTATCTGCTGGCTCACTTCCAAAATGGGTGCAATGACAAGGGCTGCGTAAGGCCTAAGTCAGGAGCCTGGAACTCCATCTGGATATAACAGATGGTTGCCGGGTGCTCAAGCAGGTGGGCCATTCTCTGCTGCTTTCTCAGGCACATTAGCAAGTTGGTGGGTTGGAAATAGAGTTGCCAGGACCCAAACTGGTGCTCTGATATGCTGTACTGATGACACAAGTGGCTGCTTAGCCAATTGTGTTGCAACACTGACCACAACTGGAAAAGTTTTTAAAACATTTTTTGCCTTTAAGGTTTCTATTTTAAAATGGTTTTAAAATACAGAAAAGTATAAAGAAAAGTTCATGGATACACATAGATTTAAGAATTTTTAACCTTTTCCCATGTTTGCTTCACATGTAAATGTGATCTATAAGCATAAAAATATTCTATTTTTATTGAAAGCAGAAATGGATATATTAATATATAATGTGGAATTTATGACAAATGTAACATAAGGGTATATTATTAAGTGAGAAGTTTAATTCAATGAAGACATCTATAGGTATCTATACTAAATAACATGGCACCTACAACATTTTTATATTTCATATATATTTATTTCCATATATGATAGAAAATATGTAGTATTTTTTTTCTCTCTGTGTCTGGCTTGTTTTATTCAGCATAATAATCTCTAATACTGTTCATTTGTGTTATAAGTATCAAGATTTCATTTTTTTCTTTGACAGGCAGAGTTAGACAGTGAGAGAGAGAGAGAGAGAGAGAGAGAGAGAGAGAGAGAGAGAGAAAGGTCTTCCTTTTTCCGTTGGTTAGGCCCCTAATGGCCGCTGCAGCCGGCGCATTGTGGCCGGCAAGCTGCGCCAATCTGAAGCCAAGAACCAGGTGCTTCCTCCTGGTCTTCCATGTGGGTGCAGGACCCAAGGACCTGGGCCATCCTCCACTGTACTCCTGGGCCACAGCAGAGAGCTGGACTGAAAGAGGAGCAACCAGGACAGAATCTGGCACACTGACCAGGACTAGAACCTGGGGTGCCGGCGCCGCAGGTGGAGGATTAGCCTAGTGAGCTGCAGCGCCGGCCAAGATTTCATTTTTTAATCTGTACATCCATTGATTGATATCTAGATTAATTCTATATCTTTACTGGTATTTCTTTTGTATGCTGACTTCATTTGAATGCATTCCCAGAAGTAGTATAGCTGGGGTATGTTGTAGGTGTAGTTGCAGTTTTTTGAGGAATCTCTGTATAGTTTTGCATATGGCTGTATTAATTTACGTCCCCTGCAACAGTTAAGGTTCCCCTTTCTCCTTCTTATTTTTTGTCTTTTTGTCAATAGCCATTCTAAGTGGAGTGAAAAGATCCTTAATTGTGGCTATAATTGGCTTAAACTGAGGACTGGTTTACATGATCAGTCTGAATAAATTTTAGATACAATAAGTCTAGAGATGGCATGGTATGGAAATTTGAAATTTCCTTAATTTTGCTTTAATACTGGCATATATTTAATAAGTTTTTAAAGATTTATTTATTTATTTGAAAGACAGAGTTACAGAGAGAGGTAGAGACACAGAGAAAGGTCTTCCATCCACTGGTTCACTGCCCAGATGGCCAGAACGGCTGGAGCTGCGCTGATCCAAGCCCAGGAGCCAGGAGCTTCTCCCGGGTCTCCCACATGGGTGCAGGGGCCCAAAGACTTGAACCATCTTCTACCGCTTTCCCAGGCCATAGCAGAGAGCTGGATCAGAAAAAGAGTAACTGGGACTTGAACTGGCACCCATATGGGATGTTGGTGCTCATATAGGATGCTGGCGCTTCAGGCCAGGACTTTAACCCACTGCACCACAGCGCCACCCACTATTTAATAATTTTAATAGAAAGAACAGATGATAGTCTGCAGATAACGTTTATATTTATAGTTGATATGCTGCCTTGGTTATAGGAACATCACCATAAAACATTTAAATGGGATGTGGCAATGTTGAAGCTAAAATTAATAGTCCTTTCATTTAGAATCAGTGCTCCACAGGCTAATTAGGCATTCAGAGTCATTTTAAAGCAGATTCATAATAAATATTACTTACCATGAAATTTGCATTAAAATCATTGTTCAATTCTATATAATAATTATTCAGTGAAATCCTGAAGACCTTAAGATGTAAATTTTCTTATTGATTTTCCCATTGCATTTAAATCAAACAAATTTATTAATAATCACAGTTTATGTAGAATTCACTAAGTTTTGTTAAGCACTTTCAATTTGCTAAGTGCTACATACATGACAGAAGACAGTCACTGTTTATTTTCAAGGTGCTTTCCAAAAATAGAATAATGAAGACAGCTTGAGCAAGGCTGACACTGTGCTGGGTTTTAATAAAGCTGCCACTCCTCTCTTCCTTATTCCAGATGGGGAGGAGAGGGAAGCTGACTTGAGTTGCCCAGGGAGGTGGGAAGAGAGTGCAGGTGAGTGAGCCAGTGTGCAGCTCCTCCAGTACGCAGCTTCCTCAGCTGACATTTCTTCTACAGGAAAGTCATTTATATGGGGCTATGCAGTCATTCAGAGGAGACTTCTCCGTGACTCACCTCGGGATGACTTTGCAAAAGCAGAGAACTCTGGCAGTGAGGCAAGCTGGGGTTGGCCTTGGCAGAGCTGCATGGCAGATGGCAGCCATGGGAGGCAAGATGCTTGACTGTACTCAGTTTGGCTTTCAACCCAGACTGCAAGAAGATGCTCAAATATCGAGGCATTCCTGATCCTTTCTCAGCACTCTGTTCTTTAGCTTGAAACCTACTCCAAAGGGTTTTTTTCTCCTGAAAAATATAATTCACAATTGCTTTTTCTTTCGTTGACTCCCAGAGGTTCAGCTCTGTGCTTTCTACACCTCTTAAACTCTTACCTTTACCTGTATCCATGGCTTTTCCTCCTTGCTCACAGGCATTTCTCTCAGTGCTCAACCGGACAGTGAAAGCACCTTTTCTACTATTCTCTAGTGTTTCATACCAGTGCTTTACAGTTCAGTTGTGAAAGTTTCAATTCCCAGATCTTTCTACTACTTCACTTCTAAGACCTCATACAAGTACTTAGATTCTTTTAGATTGAGCCTTCACATCTATAAAATGAGAATAATGATAACAAATGTCACTTCCACTTGTACTGTCCCTTTAAAGATCTTGGACTTGGGAGTCTAGATTGATAAAAAGGAAACTAACATGCAAATTATTTGGAAATTTTATTAGTTTTATTATATTTACTAGAAGATAGGAAATATATCAGGACTAGTCCAGGAGAAGAAACATTTCAAAGGCTCGGTGGAGATGCTACCAAATATAAGTCTTCTTCACTCCAACTATGTCATAAGATGCATTCTATGAATAAATGCAGCCAATGGGAAATCATCCCTCCAGATTCTCCAGAGTAAACTTCAGTGGTGTGCCTTGAAACAGGCATGGGTATCACCTCCACTTTGTAATCAGTGGGAGTGGTGGCAATGGCGCTGAGTTCTCCCAGAGGGCCACAGAATATTAGAGAAGAAAGATTCAGGAAACAGAAAAACAAAGTGAGGCAACAAAATGACAAGTAGAGAGAACCTGTGGCCATTCAAGGCTATACCACCTTGTGTTTCTTATACAGCCTTCTGTGGTGCCCCGGGAATGCCACCAGATCTGATATTTAACACAAAGGAAACTTTCTACATTTTTTCAGGGTTATTCCAAATTCATTTGAATTTTAGAACTTGTAGTTATTATAATTACTCAGTAGTAGTAGGAGTCTAAATCTTCATATCACAAAATGCTGTGATATCTCTTTGTAAATGTTAGGGGAAAATCATACATGCTTGGTACATTGAAGAGTTCAGAAAATATTAGTTGTTATTGCTACAGATATAATATGCACCATTGCATACTGCCAAGGATGAAACAAAGCTCCTTTGGATGCTTGATAAAGCTAGTGTTCTCTAGTTCTAGTTTCCTCACTGTTGGTCTGATAAATATGTAGCGCTGGGGCTGGTGCTATGGCACAGCCATGGCCTGCAGACTGGCATCCCATAGGAGCATTGGTTAAATTCCCAGCTGTTCTACTTACAATCCAGCTTGCTACTAATGCACCTGGAGAAGCAGCAGAGGATGGCCCAGGTCCTTGGGCCCCTGCACTCACGTGGGAGACTCAGAAGAAGCTCCTGCTCCTGGTTTCAGCCTGGCCCAGCCCTGGTCATTGCAGCCATTTCCCCAAATGAATGAATCAATGGATGGAAGATCTATTTCTCTCTCTCTCTCTCTCTCTCTCTCTCTCTCTCTCTCTCTCTCCTTTTCTCCCTCTCTCCCATCCAAGCACTAACCAGGCCCAACCCTGCTTAGCTTCTTAGATCAGACAAAATCAGGCCCATTCAGGATGGCATGGACATAGACTCTTCCCCACTACCCCTGCCCCCACCACTGTCTCTGTTTCTCTCTCTGTAACTCTGTCTTTCAAATAAATAATCTTTTTTTTTTTAAAGAAACTAATAAATAGCATTTACATATCTAACCTACATGGCATTTCCTACAAACCAAACCTGAGCCACCCTAGTCATCAGTCTAGCTCACTAACCTTGAACTGCCAAGAAATATGGTGCAACCACACATTAATTGTACACTGTGGATGCCTTCAGTAAAGTCAATATGCTCTGTTTCTCCTTTTTGCTGATTTCTGCAAAGGGTAGAAGAAGAGGTAAGCACGCTTTCTGTGTTTCTAAGCCTAATTAGAGTGGAGGACAGTTGTTAGAAGGGACAGAAACAGTCAAAATAAACTGTGAGCAAGTAATTATTGAAGATAAATGTCTATCTGTACACTTGATTCAGCTGTAGTTGAAGGCCATTTTCTCCCATGTCAGGGAGAAATTTATTAGCTTTGTTCATCCTCAGAATATAGGAGCATGGGGGAAGGCTTTAGAAATATTTTACTATGAGGTTTGTGGATCTCAGGGACAAGGAGGTTTCATGAGTAAATTTGGATCCAAATCCATAGGAACTTCCAACACAATGCTGTTATGCGCTTCCTTTCCCTTTGTGTACTGACTGGCCTGGTGAATGCTACTACACTACTTAGGGTAGAAGAGGAGAGGGATGGGTTAGAAGCCCTTCCAGACCTTGCTGATGGACAGCACTGTTCTGCTTGCCTGAGTGCGATTCTCACCCTCTCAGATAAATCACGAGCCTCTTCCACTGCTCAGATTGCGCAGCTGAAGGTACAGCTTCTAAGCAGTCTCCTTTTGGCAGTTTTCCTGTCCCTACTGGGGATGTGGTATCAAAATGCAAGCTGTGGAAAATCAAATGAAATCACATTTACATGTTCTAGAATCAAGGCTCTGTCACTCCTTCTTCATTTACTTTACCCAAAGGGCTTTGATGAGGGATGTTTTGATGACGATTTCTCTGAACAGTTGGAACATCACATAAATGATTGTTCTGTAGCTTTCAATAAGTTTCTGTCATACCATCTCACAAGCTCTTTTTACCAAAGCTCTAATTACAAAAATTGTTATATAAACAGATGTCTGTTACACCAAAGTCTAGTTTTCTTGCAACTATAATTTTTCTGAGTTCATATGCCAGTGGGCTAAAAGAAACATTGTTCGATGTTACCAAGGAATGTTTTTATACAGTGATGTATGCAGAAACGTGGTCATCATCCAGGCTCCTTTTGCATGCATACTCCAAGTAACAGGAAGAAAGGACTCAGAAGACAAAGCACACGACAGGCCTTGACTTGATCCCATGTGGAAATCTCTATCTTGGTTAAGCTAATTCCTTTTCCAAAGGTATACACATCTGTCCATGGCTCCCTTCTAATCAAGAGGAAGATTAAAATTTGTCTTTGTAGAGTTTTATTTAATTGTGAAAGTGGTAAAGTACAATTGATGGTCTTCCATGAAGCAAGACTCATTATCTCGAAAGCCGCTGAGCTAACACTAATTTATTCATGCATGCATGAAACAACACAAGCTTTTCTGAGTATCTATTATATACCACGCAGCATTTTTCTGCCCATACAGAATGCTAAATAGAAGCAGACTTGAATGTTGCCCTCAAGAAACTTATAGTCTAGTTGGAGAGACAATTAATGGCAAAAGTTGACCATTAAAGGCATAGTAAACTTACAATTTGAAAGTATAAGATATTTAGGAGTACATAGAAGAACTAAAGAGCATCCTGAAAGGAAATAATCTTTGAACATAGTCTATATAATGTATAGGCCAGAACAGGTAAATGAAACAGCACATTATGTTTTGTGACCCTAAAAAATATCAATTTGGTTGGAACTCCAAGAGTGCGGGGAAGTAAAATGAGGGAGGAGGAAGGAGCAAGGGGACACTGTGAAGTCTTTTGCATGCCACATTCAGTTTTTCCCCTTCATGTTGACAGCAATGAGAGAACATTATACATTTTATTCAGAAAGACATAAGATCAGATTGTGTTTTGAAAATTCAATCTGGCTATAGAGTGAGAAGTTAGCAGAAGTGTCAAAGGAAGATGGGAAATACCAGTTGGGAGACGTTTTATCATGTGACTTTTGTGGAAGAAAAGATTGGAGTTTGAACTAGGTCTTGGTAACGAGAGACGCTGACTTTGCTGCTGTTTGGAGGATAAGGTCCAGACGTGAGTATCCTCAGCACCTCCAAGCGCAAGTACCCAGGCAAATCCTCTTTGAGGACACGCCACCTCCATCTCTACAGCTGGCACTCTGTAGCTTCATAGCACAGGGGACCCTCATGCTCAGTTTGGAATTCTAAGTCCTGCTGTATCTGCTGTGCTAGCCTACACATTAAGATACTGAGGAACTGAACCCTCTTGAGGTTCCCAAAGATGAAATGTATTGACTTCTTGGCCCCAAAGCTGTGAGCCTCCCTAAAAGTATCCCATGCTACCAGTTTCTCTAGTCTCAAAGGAAAATGTGTCTCTTTACTTGCTCAAAGTTAACCTGGGCTGCTGCATCCTGGATCTCTTCCCTCTCCTGGATCCAAGCCCTTCTATGGGTACTGTCCACTCTGTCCACTTCCTTCCCGGCTCACTTCTCTTTATGAAGTGTTCCTTGGCAGGCGCCCTGTGCTACACTTCTGCAAGGCCACGCCAAGAATCAAGACTTTGTGTCTGCACTTTCTTGCTTCACTACTCACTCCCACTGCCACTTCGATAATGATCTCACAGATTCCACATCAGGTTCATGATAATCAGAGTGAGTTTCAGAACAGTTTCTCAGCAGTGTTTGAGGTCACTCACTACTTCGTCTTTGGTTTCCCATGATGCTACTTCTGTCTATATATTTCTTTTCTGGTTATTCCTTCTCAGGCTTTTGGGATCCCTGGGTTCCCTAGGTTGGACCCTCATATGTGGATGATAGTTAATGGGAATTTCTAGTCTCTTCAATATTCAGTGCTGCTTATTTAAAAAATTTTTTTAAAGATTTTATTTATTTATTTGAGAGGTAGAGTTATAGACAGTGAGAGGGAGAAACAGAGAGAAAGGTCTTCTGTCCATTGGTTCACTCCCCCAAATGGCCACAACGGCTGGAGCTGTGCCGATCTGAAGCCAGTAGTTAGGCACTTCTTCACAGTCTCCTATATGGGTGCAGGGCCCAAGGACTTGGGCCATCCTCCACTGCTCTCCTAGACCACAGCAAAGAGCTGGATCAGAAGAGGAGCAGGCAGGACTAGAACTGGCACCCCTATGGGATGCTGGCACTGCTGGCGGAGAATTAGGCTACTGTACCACAGGGACGGCCCCAGTCATGACACCTACACATGAATACCAAAACAAAGCAAAAAGAGTAAAAATAATACACACAAACTCTTATCTCATATATGAGGGGTCTTCAAAAAGTTTAAGGAAAATATGTTATATAAAATCTGTGCATGGATTTCAAAATTTTTTCACCAAAGTAAACTTATCTTTTAATTACACTTTTCTATGAACTTCAAAAAATGCCCTAATATTTTTAAGTGATGATTATATAAAGTGAACTGTCTTAGTCCTCATCACTGAATATATTTAAGCAGATTATAGACATTTGTGACTTGAGGGAATTGATTCTTATAGAGAGAGAGTATGAACATTGAACACGGGGATGGAGTTGAATTATACCTGCTTTTAGACGTCACCTAACCTGAAATCTGATGACTGAAGTAATGCTTATGTGGGCATGGCAAATGCAAAACATTTTGTTTTTTTGTATTTATTTTTATTAATCCTTTGAGCAATCCTAAAATGTAAGTATTATGTCTGTTTTTTGTATGCATTAAGATAATCAAAACATTAATTTATTTGTGTATAAACACATAAAAGACTGTAAATAGCCGAGCTGAGATTTGGAGATTTTTATCTTCTGATTCCAAATCCCATACCTTTCACATGATAACACATGATTCTTTGATGTCTATAAATGTTATTTCTTCAATAAGATTATCTTAATGAGAATGTAAAACATAGATATTTAAATTTTAAGTGCAAGGACCATTCTATGTTTCAAGAGACTTTAGCTTGTAAAAACATTAGGTGTGCTCTTTTAGAAAAATATTACAAAATCATAAAGATATTTGCTAAAGTTTGGCAGGAGTCAATGTACTTGAGGGACCTGAAGCTTAGACCTGACTAAATCTATTACAAGAGTAAATAATTGCCACTTACACCAAGTTCTCTATATCCTAAATTATTATAGAAAACAGCAGAAATCCCATTGACTGTTCAGAAAGACCATAACCATTTCATCTGTCTCTGAATAGGAGTGTGCAATTTTGATGTTTTCTGAAGGAACCAGACTGTTCAGCTAAAAGCTGAAGCCTAACCATTGTTTACATCAATGGAATGGATTTATTTATTTTAAAAATTTTTCCAGTGCCCTGTAAAGTATGGACTTCTCATTAATGAAATGCATTTCTCCATTTAACTCTTTCATTTGTTTCTCCCTCTCAGACAGATTTCAGAGGTGCAGGTAGAGCCATTGTTGCTGTTAAGGTAGTTTCTAAGAGGCAGGCTTCTAAGGAGCGGAGGTCATTCCTGGATGCGATGGGATATCTGAAGAACAAGTGAGAGATGAAGGATTTTATCATGTTGTTGACTGAGGTGGCATGAACATTAATTAGGTACAAAGCACAGAAATTACTAAGAAGCTGGTATTGTCAAGACTGTTGTGTTGGAATCTGTGCTCAGGCATCCTACTTTACCATTGCAACTTGTTCTTGACTAATGTGCAATTATTCATGTTTCTATGGAGTTCTGATCTAAAGTCATCCTGTAAAATAGCAACAAATTTTATCCCTGGATTATTCACTTCTTTCATAGCCCTTTTAAAATTCACTTTTAGGTAAGAGAATGAATAAAATCATGCCACCAAGTCATATTTTAGTCTTCAGAAAAATGGTGAATTGATCATTTATTTGCCTCCTTAAGTCATAATCTCAAAATCAGGAGGCTAATAAAAACTTACTCATGTTTACAGCTTTATTTTAAGGGAGAGATAACCAAAACCAAGTTAGCTATTATTTCTCAATAAATGTGAAGAAATTTACTTCCATTTGTAGTTAAAAAGTGAGGGGGCTACCTGTGTTTGTTGAGCTGAGTGACACTGCAATGGTTCATACATAGACTAGTGAGGTACTGGGCTCAGATGCTACAGTAAGTGTTCAATCACTTGATAATCGATTTCACTGAATGGTCTTTGAAGCAACTTTCAACTCTAGGAGATAGCTTTAAATAACAATAACTCTTTCATGCTAAAAGATCCTGCTTTGACTTTCTATTTTTAAGTAAAGAAAAACCTTGATGAGCTTATCATTTTTCCTTTCCTCCTCTAACATTGTGCCAGTGCCTTACCTATAGATAGAAAACAAATTGATGAGGACAGTTTTCTCCAAGAGAATGATAGATCCTAAAGCATGTGTCTGGACAGCAAACACAGACTTATTTCTTATGGAGTTGTCCACGCATTGCCAAGTAACCCATCCTTACATTTGTTTTCGCACTTGCCCTTGAAGCTGTTCTTTAAGCCACAGTACAAAGAAGAAAGGACAGCTATAATTTAAGACATAAACAATCAATGTAACGAACAAAAAATATGGATGAGTGTCACATGGAGAGCTGCACGCTGACTGTAGTTGTTAATGCTGATTTAGAACAAGAAGATGCGTAAAGCAAAATGGGCGCTTGTATTTTCTGTCACCCAGATCCAGTAAATTTCTCCTTTAACTAACTGGCTGTCATTTTTTTTTCCTGAACAAAGCCTTTTTACCAAGTATTGTGAAATTTTCATGAATTATGCTTACAAAATGATCCTCATTTTGTCCATAGAAATATTATATAGAGTTCTTTTTATTTATACTACTAACAATTACCATTATTTAAAATATTAGAGGTTCTTTACTGGTATCTGTTGACCACCTTTTTACAAACTTGCAATGAAAAGTACATTAAGGAAAAAGAGCTGCATTTAAAAAATGTGTCACATATTCTAAGCACTCAGTGATCATTATACTTGCCATGTTGAAGACACTTTTAACTTCATTTTAAACGATTGTATTTTTTCATCGTGATTTCTTTTAAGCCTTAATAATAAGGTGGAACAATTGCTGAATGGTATTCTGTTAAATGATATTATTCATTATTATTAGCTCAGCAAATAGTGCTACTTGAAATCATAGGGAATCTGAAAAATTATCATTTGCAAATGTGCACTGCTTTATTTTCCAGGAGAAAATGCAAATGTGTACACATAAAAATCCAGGAACTCTGACAGCTGGCTGTTTATAGTTCCCTTGAGAAAAAGAGGAGGGGAAATATGTTTATCAGTTTTTTATAGTGCCTTTTCTTATATGGAGTCTAAGTTTTTCTAGTGAGTCAGCATGAGATTTGTTTCTGGGAATTGCATTGCCTCAGTGAATGACTGTGGTTTGCTTCTTATCGCCTTATTCACCCAAATATGACGCTTTATAGTGTGCTTATATTATCCATGAAGAAACTGACTGATTTCAATTTAGAGACTGTATGCACACATTTTCTGTTTGAAAATTGATTGATCTTAATGTTTAAATTACCATTATCATGTACAAGTTATCATTGTTGTGTAATAATAAATTATCTCCAAACCTGGTGCCTTAAATCAATAGCATATGCTTAGTATGTCTCAGTTTCTTAATGTCATGAATTGAGGAGCAGCTGGCTGGGTCAGGGTTACAGTCTGTTCAGAGTTTGTTTTAGAAGCAGGTTTGGCCAGAATCTAGTCATTTGAAGACTTGTCTGGGGCTGGAGGACCCATCACCAAATGGTTTTTGTTAAAAGGAACTGCAAGAGCTGGCACTGTGGCGTAGCAGGTAAAGCCTATGCCTGCAGTGCCAGCATCCCATATGGGCACCAGTTCCAGTTCTGGCTGCTTCACTTCTGATCCCTGCTAATGACCTGGGAAAGCAGTGGAAGATGACCCAAGTCCTTGGGCCTCTGCACACATGTGGGAGACCTAGAAGAAGCTCCAGGCTCTTGGCTTCAGATTGGGTCAGCCCTGGCCATGGTGGCCATCTGGGGAGTGAACTGGATGAAAGACCTCGTTCTCTCTCATTCAAATAAATACATATTTTTTTTTTAAAAAGGAACTTCAAAAATTAGCTTTCCCAGGAAACTTCCTTGATGAGCTGACCCTAACATTTAATAATCCCATGAAAGATTTTTTTAATTGGCATGTTTTTCCTGAAATAACAATCTATTTTATCCTTGAGCTGGTATGATATTTAGAAAAATTAATTTTGGTACTCCTCTGTGGCAGTATGACCAAACAAATTTTCTGAAGAATTTCCAGGTTAAAAAACGAACAAGTAAAACCAGCTTCTGTCTGAATGAAATATGCTTTTTAATTCATTTCCAGTATCAAAGTAAGAAGTAAAGGAAATCTTTGGGGGCATTCTTTACTACTAGCCTAAGGATATAAAGGATTAAAGAATAAGAAGCCATTACAGAACTCCAAGGATGCCCTAAATCCAAATACTCTTAATAGGAAGCTAAATCAATTATGCAACAATTGAAAGAGCAAATTCTGATGAGGGAAATTCTTCATTAGTCCACATAAATTTAAAGGGTTAGATTATTTTAAGACACACTTTCTCTTAATTTCCAACAGAAATAAATTCAAATTTTCCCTGTCTCAGGCATCTGAATTCATATCTATGAGTTCCATGTAATAAAAATATCGAAGTATGAACTCATCATCGAAGATTACCTTAAGAAATAAGGAAATAAGCTATAGTAAATAGGAGTTGGCAGAAATAATTGCCAACATATTTATTTACTTTTTTATTTTGACAGGCAGAGTGGACAGTGAGAGAGAGAGAGAGAGAGAGAGGTCTTTCTTTTGCCGTTGGTTCACCCTCCAATGGCCGCCGCAGCCTGCGCACTGCGGCCGGTGCACCACGCCGATCCGAAGGCAGGAGCTAGCTGCTTCTCCTGGTCTCCCCTGTGGGTGCAGGGCCCAAGCACTTGGGCCATCCTCCACTGCCTTCCCGGGCCACAGCAGAGAGCTGGCCTGGAAGAGGGGCAACTGGGACAGAATCCAGCGCCCCAACCAGGACTAGAACCCGGTATGCCGACGCCACAAGGTGGAGGATTAGCCTATTAAGCCACGGTGCCGGCCTTACTTTTAAATATTCATTTATCTATTTGAGAGTCAAAGAAACAGGGAAAGAGAGAGAAAGAGAGGGTGAGAGAGAGGAGAGAGAGAGAAAGAGAGAAAGATATTGATTGTGTTTCCATCCCCTGGTTCACTCCCCAAATGGCCATAATAGCCAAGGACGGGCCAGACTGAGCAGACTGAGCAGACTGAGGCCAGGAGTCAGGGACTCCATCTGTGTCTCCCACATGGATAGCAGGAACTCAACTACTTGGGTCATCATCCATTGCTTCTAAAGTGCCTTATCAGGAAGCTGGATGGGAAGTGGAGCAGCTGGTACTCAAACCAGTACTTTAATATGGCATAATTGGATCTCAAGTGACCATTTAGCCTGCTCTGCCACAAGGTTTTTCCATGAAAATATGTTTAAACTCCAGAATATTTATTTTGGAAATTATTGTCTTTAGAATATAAACTTATTTCTCATAGAGTCCATTTCACTTCAACAGGCTTCCTTTTAAGTGCTCAGTTAGTTGTCACCTATCAGGGAGAATATATGATATTTGTCCCTTTGGGACTGGCTTAATTCACTCAGCATGATGTTTTCCAGATTCCTCCATTTTGTTGCAAATGACTGGACCTCATCTTTTTTACTGCTATATAATATTCTGTAGAGTACATATCCCATAATTTCTTTTTTTTTTTTTTTTATTTATTTATTTTTTTTAACTTTTATTTAGGATATAAATTTCCAAGGTATGATTTATGGATTACAATGGGTTTCCCCCCATATTTTCCCTCTCCCCCCACAACCCTCCCCCCTTGCCCGCCCCCTCCACCCTTTTGTTCACATCCAGATTCGTTTTCAATTCTTTTTGTATACATGTGATCAATTTAGTATGTGTTAAGTTATGAATTCGTCCCTTTGCCCTCATATAGTAACACAAAGTGAAATATAGTCTTTGAGTTCTCATTTTAGCATTGAGTCACTTTGTATAGCACATTAAAGACAGAGATCCTACATGAGATATATATATATATATATATTTGAGACTGATAAATTTTTTTTTTGATGCAGTTTCCAATGTAACACTGAGTTTTTTTTTTTAGGGCACTCAGATCTGGCTCAAGAGCCCAGGAGATTATTATAGGCATGGAAAGCCAAGACACTCTGAAAAAGGAAAAAAAGAAGACCTAAAGGGAAGACCTCAGCGAGCGAGATCCCAGTGGAAGGAACGGGGCTACCAAGGAAGAAGGCACCTTTCTCCAAAGGGAGGAAGGGACCTCCACTTTGACTGTGACCCTGTCGGAATAGAAGCAAAATCGGCGAACCCTAAAGGCTTCCATGGCCTCAGCAACTCATGACTAGAGCCTAGGGAGATTCCTGACGCCATAAATAAGAGTGTCAAATTGTTAAATCAACACCAGGAGTCACTGTGTACCTATATCCCATGTGGGATCTGTCCTTAACATGTTATCTAATGTGAGGTAACGCTGTAACTAGTGCCGAAACAGTATTTTTACACTTTGTGTTTCTGTTTAGATGCAAACTGATGAAAATTCCTACTTAATACATACTGAACCGACCTACTCTATATAAAGATAATCGAAAAGGGAGAAAAAAAAAAAAAAACCCATAATTTCTTTATGCAGTCTTCTGTTGATTGGCATTTAGGTGGATTCCATGTCCTAGCTATTGTGAATTGAGCTGCAATAAACATTGAGTTGCAGACAGCTCTTTTATTTGCAAATATAATTTCCTTTGGGTAAATTCCAAGGAGTGGGATGGTTGGGTTGTATGGTAGGGCTATATTCAGGTGTCTGAGGAATCTCCAAACTGACTTCCATAGTGTTTTACCAGTTTGCATTCCCACCAACAGTGGATTAGTGTCCCCTTTTCCCCACATCCTTGCCAGCATCTGTTGTTAGTTGATTTCTGTATGTAAGCTATTCTAACCGGGGTGAGGTGAAACCTCATTGTGGTTTTAATTTGCATTTCCTCGATGGCCAGTGATCCTGAACATTTTTTCATGTGTCTGTTGGCCATTTGGATTTCCTAAATGAAATGTCTCTGAGTGAGATCCCAGCAGAAAGAACGGGCCATCAAAGAAGGCAGTACCTTTCTCTGAAGGGAGGAGAAAACTTTCACTTTGATTATGGTTTTATCTAAACAAGATCAGAGTTGGTGAACTCAAGAGGTTTCCATAGCCTTGGCAGCTCATGTCAAGAGCCTCAGGTGATTACTGAAGTCATATAAGAGTGTTAATTGTTAAATCAACAACGGGAGTTACTGTGCACCTGCTCCCCTTGTAGGACCTCTGCTCTTAATGTGTTGTACTATGAGAATTAATGGTAAAACTACTACTCAAACAGTACTGTATACTAAGTATGTCTTTGTGGGTACAGGCTATGGAAGTCTTTTGAGTCCACAAACTCTGTCATCATTTAGACAAGGCCATGTTCAGAGTGGAAGTTCTCTCCTCCCTTCAGAGAAAAGTACATCCTTCTCTGATGTCCCTTTCTTTCCACTGGGATCTCACTCACAGAGATCCCTCAGGGGCACATATATTTGTATGCCAGTATTTGGTATAGCATTATTCATAATAGCCAAAGGTAGAAAAGAAAAAACAATTGCTCATCAACAGGTGAAAAGGTAACATGTGGTTCATACACACAATGGAAGATTATTCAGTCTTCAAAAGTGATAGAGTTCTGATGCATTCTATAATTGAATGTTATACATAAAATGGTTGAATGGCAAATTGTATATTACATAAATGTTTTACCATAATAAAACATACTAATCAAAAATGGATCCAACTACAGGACTAAGTGAACAAAGGTTCATTATTTGGAGACTTCAGTCTGCCTCTCTTAACTTTGTTAAACATACTTTCTCATTGAGGATTGAACAGGCAATAAAAGAACCAGTCAAAATAGAAATTTAAATTGTACAAATAACAGCCTCGATCTAACAGACAATGTTCAAGCACAACCTTCCCAAGTGAGATAATAAACCTTCAACTTAAACAAAAAGTAAAACCTTTATAAAAAATGACTACAAATCAAACTAAAAGCACATCACAATAGTTTAAGTTAATCTTTTTATGGACTATATTTTCCAAAATTTATGCATCAAAGTTGAAATAAAAGAAAATAAATTATGAAAACATGCACAGTTTCAAATTATTCATGATAGTTGAAATAACTATACTCAAAAAGTACTCATCATAGTCATGATCAAAATATTATATATTAAAGTAACAACCCTCTTGATAGAACTAAGGGGGTCTCGTGAGAACTACCCTAAGCACTTCCAAGGGCATGGTCTGTGATAATCTCGCATTAAGCCTTATCTTTTAAAGGCCCTATCATATCATCGCCACACTGAGGACTAAAGAGCTAACACAGGAATCTTGGGGGACACACTCAGACAATATCCAGACCTTAGCACACAGTTCGTTAATATTACAAGCAAATGCGGGGCCAATAATGAAATAGAAAAACTCCACAAATAATATAAGTAACTAGTACTGACTCGATAAAAATATCCAAATTGTCCAAAAATCATTAAATAAGTTGAGGCAATAGATAAAAATTTTCAAACAAAGAAAATCTTAGGTCATGACAGATTTGCAGGTGAATTACCTTGACACTTACAATTATGATTGCATGATCTGGTGGTTTCATTTTTAACTTCTATATTAGAAGCTAATTTTTGTTACATATATTTACTTGTCTATTGATTTTACATAAAACATGGTGAGAAATAAAATAATTATTTTCTAGAATTACATTATCATAATAATTTCAGTTGGACCATCAATAAAAATTATTACACACACCATATTTTAGCCAAGGTAGCCTTTATTCCTTTATGTTTTTAAACATTAGTTTCTTTATTTGAAAGGCAGAGCAACAGAAATGCAGACACACACACACACATAATTCACATAGTCAGAGAGAGAGGGAGAGGGGGAGAGAAAATGCTTCCATCTACTGGTTCACTTCCCTAAGCTCCCAACAACCATGGCTGGGGCAGGTGGAAACCAGGTGCCAGGAACTTTATCCTGGTCTCCCACATGCATGGTAGGGATCCAAGTTTTGGGGACATTTTCTGTTGCTTTCTCAGGAACATTAGTAGGAAGCTGGATTGGAAGCTGAGCAGCTTTGACTTGAACCAGCCCAATATGGGATGCTGGCATTACAAGCAGCAGCTTAACCCATGGTGCCACAGAATCACCACTAGCTTTGGAAATTTTATGAGGAATTTGCAATCTCAGAGTGATGGCAGTGATTTGCAATATTGCTGTTTATGCACTGCGTTATGCTTTTGTGACTACTTTTCAGCAATAGAAATGTAAATGTCTATGGAATAAAACAGATGATAGTATATTTTAAACTCTAAAAGACTAGGTCTTACTTGTTTCTGAATGGCAGCTAGGAAATATATGATACTCTCTATTCTCAGTATTAATATGCAGAACATCATAAAGACTTAACTATAAATATATTAACTATAAATATATGCAATGGTTAGAAAAGGCACAACATGATCATTTGCATAGAAATTCCAAGAAGATTAATTGAAAAAATACTATTGAAACCTGTAAGGTTCATATATACAGAATTCAGTACACAGTAGCTTTTCTACTATAGGGAAATAGCCAATTAGAATGCATTATGGAGCAATATGCCAATCACAATGATAGCAGAAATTAAAAACTGAGAATTAAACCTAAAAAGATATCTGAAAGACTATAATGAAAAACAAGGTAATACCCTTTGAAAGATATAAACCAACTTAACAATTGCAGAGGCAGAACATGTTCTTGGAAGTGAATATTTAACACTGTAAAAATGTCACATCTCCCCAAATTCATCTATAAATTTAGAGGAATCCCATACAAAATCTCGAAAGAACCATTTTTGAAACTTGATAGATTTACTTCAAAGTTCAACTGAAGAAAAAATTTAATAGTAGTCAAGAATGTTTTGGAAAAAAAGATAAAATTTGACATTTGCTCAATTAGAAAAATACCCACTGTAAAGCTGTAACAGCTGAAATTACATAAGTAATAATTTCAGAGTAGGTAAATTGACTGCATAGAAAAAGAGAGTGCAAGATCCAGTTAGATAGGAAATTTTTAATATGTGACAAAAACAATGTCATATGTTACCTTGTGGGGTAAATCAATGGGAAGGAATGGATTATTTAATCAATAGTCATGAGACAAATAGCAGACAATTTGGAAATATAATTAAGTTTTATCCTGCTTCATGCTCTCTGAAAATTCTTGAAATTGATCAAATCAACTATAGGAAAGTAACAGAAAATTAAAATTTTGAGAAAATAGAGAATATAATTTGTAATTAAGGGTTTAAAGGGTTTCATAATAAAAGCTCTGAATTAAGAAACCATACATTATAAAATTGTTACATTTACCCACATAAAAATTAAAAACTTTTAACTCAGTAATTAACACAGAATTATTCTTAGGTGTTTAAATTTTAACTGAAAAGTGATCTCTGTGAAATATAAGAGTGGGAATAAGAGAGGGAGGAGATGTAAAACTTGGGACAGGCTCAATCGGAACGGCCCCAAATGATGGAGTTAGAATTGTGCCAGGGGTTTCCAATACAACCCCATCAAGGTGGCATGTACCAAGGCCATCTCATTAGTCCAAGTGATCAATTTCAGCTCACAATTGATCACACTGATAAGTCTAAGAGCCAAAGGGATCACACAAACAAGACTAGTGTCTGCTAATACTAACTGATAGAATGAAAAAGGGAGAGAATGATCCAACATGGGAAGCAGGATACACAGCAGACTCATAGAATGGCAGATGTCCTAAATAGCACTCTGGCCTCAGAATCAGCCCTTAAGGCATTCGGATCTGGCTCAAGAGCCCATGAGAATATTTTAGGCATGGAAAGCTAAGACACTCTGGAAAAAACAGAAGACCTAAATGAAAGATCTCTGCGAGTGAGATCCCAGTGGAAAGAACGGGGCCATCAAAGAAGGAGGTACCTTTCTCTGAAGGGAGGAGAGAACTTCCACTTTGACTATGGCCCTGTGGGAATAAGATCGAAGTCGGCTAACCCTAAAGGCTTCCATAGCCTCGGCAACTCATGACCAGAGCCTAGGGAGATTACTGACGCCATAAACAAGAGTGTCAAATTGTTAAATCAACATCAGGAGTCACTGTGTACTTGCGTCTCATGGGGGATCTGTCCTTAGTGTGTTATCCAATGTGAAGTGATGCTATTACTAGTACTGAAACAGTATTTTTACACTTTGTGTTTCTGTGTGGGTGCAAACTGATGAAATCCTTACATAGTATATATTGAATCGATCTTCTTTATATAAAGATAATTGCAAATGAAAAAAAAAATCTTGGTGTTAAACTGGAAATTGCATAGACAATTAATCAATTTTTTTAAAAAAAAATCATGTAGGATCTCTGTCCTTAATGTGCTGTACATTGTGAATTAATACTATAACTAGTACTCCAACAGTATTATCATTTTGTGTCTCTATGCGAGGGCAAACCGTTGAAATCTTTACGTAATACGTACTAAATTGATCTCCTGTGTATAAAAAGAATTGAAAATGAATCTTGATGTGAATGGAAGGGGAGAGGGAGCGGGAAAAGGGGAGGGTGGGGGGAGGGAGGGAAGTTGTGTGTGGGGGGAGCCATTGTGGTCCATGAGCTGTTCTTTGGAAATTTATATTCTTTAAATAAAAGCTTTATAAAAAAAAAAAAAAAAAAAACTTTTAACTCACAAATGACAAATCAGAAGAAAGCATGTCACATACACAATAGAGAAAAGATTACTCTAATTGATAAGGAGACCACAAAATGTGAAACACAAAAGCAGTGAGCAATTGACTAATAAAAATGTCTTTAAAATGTTTCAAAATATGTTCAAACTCATTAAGAAGCAGAAAAATGTGAATGAAAAGACAATATTTTGTTATTGATCAGGATAACAAAAATTACAAAGCTTGATAATCATACTAGGCAAGAATGTTCTAAAACAAGGTGTTTCGTGCTCTCTTCTTCTTTTTTTTTTTTTTAAGATTTATTTCTTTATTTGAAAGGCAGATTCACAGAGAAGCAGAGAGAGAGAGGCTTTCCATCTGCTGATTCACTCCCCAAATGGAAGCAATGACTGGAGCTGGGCTGATTCAAAGCCAGTAGCTTTTTCCATGTCTTGTTTCATGCTCTTAATAGGTATGTACAATTTGGCTTAGGATTTTGGAAAGAAAATGTTCAAGATTTTACAAAATTTAATGTGTATAATATTTTATCAGGTAATTCTATTTCTGTATGTCTTTTCTAGAAAAGTAACATTTGCTGAAAAAGAAAAATGGAAGTGTAAGTATTTGGCATAGAAAACCTGAAAGTAACCCTATGTATCCATTGATAATGGACCAGTTGTACTCCAATGCATTTGTACTATAGACTATCCATGTAAATCATATATAGACCAATCATATGTAGATATTCTAAGTTATAATTTGGTACCATCCCAATAAACCCATTATAATTGAAAATATTGTCTTTTTTTAAAAAAAAAATCTTTTATTTATTTATTTGAGAGGTAGAGTTACAGACAGAGAGAGTGAGAGACAGAGAGAAAAGTCTTCCATAAGCTGGTTCACTCCCCAAATGGCTACAATGGCCAGAGCTGAGACGATCTGAAGCCAGAGCTAGGAGCTTCTTCTGGGTCTCCCACACAGGTGCAGGGGCCCAATTAGTTGGGCCATCTTCTACTGATTTCCCAGGCCACAGCAGAGAGCTGGATCAGAAGAGGAGCAGCTGTAACACAAACTGGCACCCATATAGGATGCTAGTGTCCCAGGAGGAGGCTTAGCCCACTGTGGCATAGTGCTGCCCCCCAAAATATTGTTAGTTGAAAATGTATTTAATATACCTTACCTACGGAATGATGTAGTTCAACACGGTACACAGTGGTCTGAGTTGTATCCCCTCATGACGGTGGAGCTAACAGGGAGCTGCAGCTCCTGCCCAGCTTTATGACTATCACATGCATATTGCTAAACTGGGAAAAGATAGAAATTCCAAATTCTAAGTATGGATTCTCAATGGACATGGCTTTTGTTCACCAAGCCCCACCACATAAAGAAAAAAATCAATCAAACCATCCTAACTTGGAGACCATTAATGTATACCAACAAGGAAAGATACCAGTAGACATGATGAAATAGATGGAGTATGTTATTGATATTAACTATAAAGCTAAGTCATTTATACAAAAGTATATATAAAAAACATTATATGTATATACATATATACATGTATAGAAATATATGCATATATTTTTTATATGTTTCCCTGGAAGTGATATAGGAGAATTCACAGCACACTGATAATCCTGATTAACTTTGAAGTGGTTAGTAAGATTCAGATATGTGATACAGAAGGTGAAATTGTACTACTCATTCTTAGAGTATAATACTTCAGTATTTGTTATAAAATTAAAAATACGATAAAATGTATATGAAGAAAGAGTAACTGACAATGTAAGGAAAAGCATTTAACATTTTAATATCTGGAAAGAAATCTTGATATTAAATCAACTAGGGTGGCTGGCACCATGGCTCACTAGGCTAATCCTCCACCTGCAGTGCCAGCACTCAGGAATCTAGTCCCGGTTGGGGCGCCGGATTCTGTCCCGGTCACTCCTTTTCCTGTCCATCTCTCTGCTGTGGCCCAGGAAGGCAGTGAAGGATGGCCCAAGTACTTGGGCCCTGCACCTGCATGGAAGACCAAGAGGAAGCACCTGGCTCCTGGCTTTGGATCGGCGCAAAGCCGGCCTTAGTGGCCATTTGGGGGGTGAACCAATGGAAGGAAGACCTTTCTCTCTGTCTCTCTCTCTCACTGTCTAAATCTGCTTGTAAAAAAAAATCAACTAGGGTACAACTAAATTTGTCATACTATGTACATTCACTTACATGAATTGCATTTGAATCAAAAGCAAGAAGGACACATTTTCACTAACGTTCAAATATGTGCTCAATAAGTGATTGTGATAGATTGATGGGCTTGGAAGTTTGTTGTAGTGAATTTTAGGGAGACAGCTTGACTGCCTTTCCATGGTTGTTGGGGAACAAGTGGAACATGGACTTTTGGCTCAGGGACTGAATTCTGACCGGGTTTCAGGGCAGTCTCATCTGTACAAACATTCTAAGAGACATCTTTGCCGTCAGAGCTGAGCTAAATACCAATATATTTTAAGTTAGGATTAAAGTCTTTTTTTTTGACAGGCAGAGTTAGACAGTGAGAGAGACAGAAAGAAAGGTCTTCCTTTTTCCGAAGCCAGGAGCCAGGTGCTTCCTCCTGGTCTCCCATGTAGGTGCAGCGCCCAAGCACTTGGGCCATCCTCCACTGCCTTCTCGGGCCACAGCAGAGAGCTGGACTGGAAGAGGAGCAACTGGGACAGAATCCGGTGCCCCAACTGGGACTAGAACCTGGGGTGCCAGTGCCGCAGGTGTAGGATTAGCCAAGTGAGCCACGGCGCCGGCCAGGATTAAGGTCTTAATTACTAAAGGTAGATGTGTGATAATATATTCTCTTTTAAAACACTATGGTTGAGTAAGCTAGAAATACTGCATCTTTTGAGAATTGATGAAAGTTAGAATCTGTCTCCCTGGAAAAGTGTATTCCTGCATAAGATTTGGTACAATGGCTCTTCAATAAACTTACCATTTCAGTACAGGCTAGGAGGAATAACAATCGTTGCACAGGTTTAACCCTATCTCAACCATCCCTTCAACACATACACATGTATACACACATATACACGCACACAGTCCCTTGGAGAGTTTCAAGGACCATATCCAGCTTGACATATTCTCCATTCCTTCTATCTGACATTCTTGGAAATATCCAGACTGTAAGGAAATCTTATGGCATAGTTACTTTTATTAATAAAATTATATGTCTATATAAAACAATAAAGCCATAAATTGTCAGTATTGTAATGATGGTGACTATGTACTCAGTGCACACTGGCACTAGTGCCAGGTATTCCTCTGAGAGAAAGTTAAGGAATTTGCCTGCAGTCCCACCGCGGCTGAGAGGCAGAATTGAGATTCCAACCCAGGCAGGCAGGTGGCTGAACCTATGCTTTCGAGTATTGTGACATGGGGGAGTGTCAAGTCCAAGTCTGAGGGAATGGAACGTCTTTAAGGAAGTTCCACTGTGGTTGAGTTTCATGGTTGTTCTTGAACTATCCGTACTTCCACAGGTGTCTCTGAAATTACTCTCCCAATGCCTCAAGGACCTGAAGAACTTACTGGTGGCTATGGTTCGCTATCACCCTAACCCCAATACCTGCTGGAAGCAAGAGAAATTCACTTAGTTTTACTTGTTCTCTCCACGTTTTCTGTTTGCTCTGTTCCAGAGAACTTATGTTTGGATCTTCTGGAAAAATCACCTCCAGTCTACTCAGGATGCCTTTCTTTTTTATTTTTTTATTTTTGACAGGCAGAGTGGACAGTGAGAGAGACAGAGAGACAGAGAGAAAGGTCTTCTTTTCACCCCCCAATGGCCGGTGCGGCGGGCATGCTGAGGCCAGTGCACTGCGCTGATCCAAAGTCAGGAGCCAGGTGCTTCTCCTGGTCTCCCATGCAGGTGCACTTGGGCCATCCTCCACTGCCCTCCCTGGACCACAGCAGAGAGCTGGCCTGGAAGAGGGGCGACTGGGACAGAATTCGGCGCTCTGACCAGGATTAGAACCTGGTGTGCCGGCGCCGCAGGCAGAGGATTAGCCTATTGAGCCGTGGTGCTGGCCAGGATGCCTTTCTTCTTCTCCCAAGTAACAGCATATTTTCCCTGTGACACAGCACATGGTATTGCATTTTCTGGTTCTTGCTCAGTCTTTAAGTTCTAATGGAGTATTACATACAAATGCAGCCTGATCCGTAGCAGAGAGAGAACAGGTTGGGACTCTTTGCCATTCTGTCATCTCTGTCTCAGTCACTGATTTCGTCTTAGGCTGCATGTACACAAACTTTGGTGCTGCCTTTCAAAACTGCTCCCCACACATAAAAGCCTCTCAGCTGCCTCATTGTCATATGTGTCCTCCAATCCTGACTACATAGACTGCAGCACCTTCAAAGCAAAGCACAGCTCCTCATCCACTTCAGTCAAGCCCACATAACTAAAGTCTCTATAGGAGAACTGACACATTGCCTATGATTTCTGCTCAACTGCTCAAATTAGAGGTCTTTTATTAGATTTGAAATATTTTCCAGCCCTCTAAGGAGACTTAGATCCCACTTTAAAAGAAGGAGCACAGTGGAAAAAAGTGGAGATAGGAAAGGGATCTAAATAAACAATGTCTTGGGCTGATGAGTGAGGGACTGGGTGCAAAAGAGACTGTATTTCAGTGTTTGATCATTGGCTACAATATTTCTGAATGGAGAATAAAAAAAACACTTGTTAGTAGCTTTATATTAACATTTTATGGTGATATGCTCCTGTTGGAGATATAATATGCCAAATGTATACACATTTTACTGCATATATATATATATATATATATATATAATATGTGGATATGACTCGTAAATGTGAATGCTATAAAATTAAATGCATTGATGACTCATTACAGATAGAGATTTAGCAACAGGGAGACATTTTTAAACTCCATTGAGATGCATATGAGGCAAGACTGAATCTAAGATATAATATCATAATGCTTAGAGTTTCCTAGAGAAAAAAAAAATTATTACTAGAAGAGGAGTCTTGCTTGGTAACTCCGGTACAGGAATAGAAACAAGATAGCAGTTCTGGGCCTGTGGACTCCTGGGACAGGTATGATGTTGGACAGGGCTTCACTCCAAGTTGGGCGATAGTGAGAAATAAATGAGCTCTGGGCTTCCCAGCAGAAAGTAATTTCCCTCCATTTCTCTGGTGTATTTATTACTACATGTAGAGAACTGTTAGGGATTAGCATTTAGCAGTGGTGACTGATTACCAGTAGCAAATGACTAATGATAGACGAAACATCGACATATACTTAGGTAAAACATTGGGAATCTCTAGAATCATTCTAAGAATGGGGACTCCAAAAAGTTCTAGACTTCCCACATAGGTTGGTATAACATTTGATCTCTCTAGATTTTAGTATTAACCCAGTAAGTCCCAAGTTTTCCATTTTGTGAATATTTCAATAACATGATATTTTTAAATGTTACTAAGTGGTATATTTATTATTCAACTTATGTCTTTATATATCCTAGATTTAGCAAAATGGGCTATAATTGGTTAGTATTAATGATACTACTTGGATTCAGATGTTTGGAATATTTGAATGATTTATTGGAAAGAGACTGATGATACAAGTTACATGGATTTAGAGAGATTGTCTAATAGTTTCTTGTTTTATTTATGCTACTCAACATTATTTGTTTTTTAATAGATCTTAATAATACTCTGTTATTATAACTATATCTTGACAAATATTATAAATACACAGGTTATATCATATGAATCATTTATGTTCACAATATACTTTTGTCTTTGGCTACTCAAAAGAAAAGTTAATCCATACCTCAGTACATTAGGGAAGGGAGTTCCATTTTCTGCCTGTGTTATCTGACTTCATTTCTGAAAGTCATGTCATCTCTCATCCCTCACGTTCTGATGGGCCTTCTAGGATGATCATCACTGTTCTGCACAAATATGAAAAATTTAGCAATTCAATTAGGTGCTGTGGATATAGAAAATAGCCTCGTAGCAGTTTTTCAGCAGGTACACTAAAGTCAGAATTGCCTAGTTTAAAACCTGAGTTTTGATTGACTGTGGATCTTTGAGACATTCATTTAATTTTTTGCATCCATTATATGTAAAGTACTGCTACTACCGATTATATTTAACTCATCTTGTTTGTTGTTAGCCTTAAATGAACTAATATATATGCTAAGCCTCACTTAGCACATAATACACAATCAAACATGTACTTTTGAGCTTTGAAATTTTTGTTCTCTCATAGTCTATTTGAGTATCCCTATTTTATACTGTTATCTTACTAAACTTTGATGTCATATATAAAGTGGCTCAAGATGAAAATGTCTAAAATCTAAATATTAAAGTTTCAAAGTGATCTGTATGTGGTACGAAATGTTAATACATATGATTTATCTACTCCCTGACAAAAAGAGAAAATGGGAAAACACGTTTCTGTTTTTTGTTCTTATTTCCTTTTCACCTCTGTTATTCATATATCTGTGTACCAAATTATTGTAAACAGAATCAAGTCCCCTTCAACCTTCATAACAGTATCAGCTGCCTCTAACTCTTCTTAACTTTTCCTCTGTTTGGAAGACTGAGCTCTCAATGAGTTGAAAGATATTTCACTGCCGAAAGAAAAAAACCTGTAATTGAAATTACCAAATGGGGCAGAAGTAGCACATTATGGATTTTTTAGAACATGGACAATCTGTTTCATTTGGAAAAGCTCTCTCTCTCTCCCACTCATTCTCCCAAACCCTCCTTCTCCTCCCTCTTTCATTCCCGCTATTATTTTTTTATTGAGATCTATTTTCAATTGACTTTATACACATATGTTTAACTCTGTGTTAAGTAAAGAGTACAAAAATTGTATATAAAAAAACTGTTCCTCAACAGTAAAGACAAGAGCTGTTCAAGGCATTGATTCTCAAAGTGACAACTTCAATTTTACAAAATATCTTTTAGTACTCTATTAGTTATCACAGGTCAGGGAGAACATGTGGTATTTGTCTCTATGGGACTGGCTTATTTCATTAAGTATGATGTTTTCCAGATTAATCCATTTTGTTATAAATGACCAGATTTTATTGTTTGCTTTTTACTGCTGTGTAGTATTCCATAATTTCTTTATCTAATCTTCAGTTGAGAGGTATTTGGATTGATTCCATATCTTAGCTATTGTGAATTGAGATGCAAGGAACACTGGGTTATAAATAACTCTTTTAAATGCTGAATTCATTTCCCTTGTGTAAATTCCCAGGAATCCAATGGCTGGGACATATGGTAGGTCTATATTCAGATTTCTGAGATCTCTCCATATTGTCTTTCATAGTGGCTTTACCAGTTTACAGACCCACCAACAGTGGATTAGGTTTCTTTTTCCCCCTCATCTTCTCCAGCATTTGTTATTTGCTGATTTCCATATGAAAGCCACTCTAACTGGGGAGAGGTGAAACTTCATTGTGATTTTGATTTGCATTTCCTTGATGGCTAGTGATCCCGGGCATTTTTTCATGTGTCTGTTGGCCATTTGGATTTCCTCTTTTGAAAAATATCTGCTAAGGCCTTTTTCCATATCTTCAATGAGTTGATTGTTTTGTTGTTTTTGAGTTTCTTGAGCTCTATGTATGTTCTGGTTATTAATTCTTTTTCACTTGAATAGTTTGCAAATAATTTCTCCCATTCTGTCAATTGCCTCTTCACTTTCCTGAGTGTTTCTTTTAAAGTACAGAAGATTTTCAATTTAATGTAATTGTGATATCAGAAATGACCCCTTAGAATATATTTAAAATATATATGAAAATGTGGCCCCTTAAAGTTCCGCAGAGGTCATGTCTGGGGTGCCACATATGTTACCAGAATTTAGGGTGCCATACAATATCACCTGAAGATATCAGGTAGGGTGTGAGGTCACACAGGGGCATGGCGAAGACGTGGTCTTCCAGCTCAGAAAGCTACTTCAATTGCATTTGTGAATTTTGGCTTTGATTGCTTTTGCCTCTGGTTTTCTCCAAGAAATCTTTGCCTATGCCAGTATCTTGCAGGGTTTCCCCAATATTCTCTGATAATTTGAAGGTATCAGGTCATAGATTTAGGTTGTTAAACCATTTTGAATGGATTTTTGTGTAAGTTGTAAGATAGGGGTCTTTCTTCACACTTTTTTGCATGTGGACATCCAGTTTTCCCAATACCATTTGTTGGACAGACGGTCCTCGCTCCAGGGATTGATTTTAGCTCCTTTGTCAAATATAAATTGGTTGTAGATGCTTGGATTGATTTCTGGCATTTCTATTTTGTTCTATTGGTCTATCCATCTGTTTTTGTACTAGTACCAGACTGTTTTGATTATAACTGCCCTGTAATATGTCTTGAAATATGGTATTGTGATGTCTCTGGCTTTGCTTTTGTTGAATAAGATTGCTTTATCTATTCAGGGTTTCCTGAGTTTCCATATGAACTTCAGGATCATTTTTTCTATATCTGAGAAGAATGTCCTTGGTATTTTGATTGGAATTGCATTGAATCTGTAAATTGTTTTTGGAAGTATGAACACTTTATTGATATAGATTCTTCCAATTCATAAACATAGAAGATTTTTCCATTTTTTCTATCTTCTTCTATTTCTTTCCTTAATGTTTGTAATTCTCATCATAGAGATCTTTGACATCCTTGGATAAATTTATTGCAAGATATTTGTTTTTTTTGTTATAATGAATGATATTTATCTTAGAAGTTCTTTCTCAGCGGTGACATGTCTGTGTATACAAAGGCTGTTGATTTTTGTGCATTAATTTTATATCCTACTACTTTACCAAGCTATTCTGTGAGTTCCAATAGTCTCTTTGTGGAGTCTTTTGGATCCCCTATATATAGAAGCATGTAGTCTGCAAATAAAGATAGTTTGACTTCTTCCTTCCCAATTTGTATCCCTTTAAGTTCTTTTTCTTGCCTAATGGCGCTGGCTAAAACTTCCAAGACTGTATTGAATAGCAAGGGTGAGAGTGAGCATCCTTGTCTGTTACCAGATCTTAATGGGAATGCTTCCAACTTTTCCCCATTCAACTGGACACTGGCCATAGTTTTGTCATTAATTTCCTTGATTATGTTGAGGAATGCTCCTTCTATACCCAATTTTCTTAGAGTTTTCATCATGAAAAACATTTTAGAATTCAATTATGGAGCCAACACTGTGGCATAGTAAATTAAGCTTCTGCTTGCAATGCTGGCATCCTATGTGGGTACTGGTTAGAGTCCTGGTTGTTCCACTGTTGATCCAGCTCCCTGCTGATGGACTGTAAAAGCAATGGAAGATGGACCAAGGACTTGGGTCCCTGTACCTGCATGTGAGACCTGGAAGAAAGTCCTGGCTCCTGGCTTCAGATTGACCCAGCTCCAGACATCAAGACCATTTGGGGAGTGAACCAGTGGAAGGAAGTCTACTCTTGCTGTCTTTCCCTCTCTTTGTCCATAACTCTGCCTCTCAAATAAATAAATAAATCTTAACAAAAACAATTTATTTATGTTTAACACTTACCCAACACATATAATGTATATAATTTTTTTTTTACCAGTTTTTAATAGATTAATAAGTTGTGACTAGTGGGGGTAAGGGGTGGAATGTGGTGGGGCAGGGTCATGTATTGCTCCTTTGCACAAATTAGCAAAGGGGGTCCTCTTCCTACCGCTCTGCACCGGGGAAAACACTTGGTGAGTGGAGTGCCAGCTTGACCACGGCTCGGCCAGGAGCCTCTGCAGTCTCCAGCCTGCACAGCCGGAGGTGGAAACCCTGAGGGAGCCTGACCTAGTTACACGAGAACCTTGGCGATCCCATTACGTCACTGTTGGTTCTCCTCAGCCACGTAGGTAAAGCTGAGAGCGAGCTGTGGCAGTCAGAACCAGGGGCTTAGAAATTCGGGTGAGCGGGGAGGAAAGGGTCTGGAAGTTGGCCTCAGAGGGCCTGGGAGGGGGACAGGGAGCTCCCTTGAGATTTCTGCAGACCCTGCTGTGAGCACCAGAATGGGGCGGGGTGGGGGGGGCACCAAAGCACCCAGCCTGTCTCAGCACCAGCACTTCCCCACCCTAGAGGAAGGCGAGGGAGCAGGCAGGGGAGATACAGGAGGGGGCAAACGCAACCCTTCCGGAGTCCACCACCAAGATAACAACCCATCCTGGGATGATGGCATTAACCCATCTGTGAGGACATTGAGAGGTGAGAGGTCACGTTTTTTTTTTCCTTTAAGATTCACTTAATTATTTTGAAAGAGCTACAGAGACATCTTCCATCTATTGGTTCACTCCCCAGATGGCCACAACAGCCAGTACTGGGCCAGGCCAAAGCCAAGCGCTTCTTCCAGGTCTCCCACTTGGGTGGCAGAGGCCCAAGCACTTGGGCCATCCTCTGCTGCTTTCCTAGGCCACCAGCAGAGAGCTGGATTGGAAATGGAGCAGCCGGGACCCCAACCGGTGCCCATATGGGATGCGAGCGTCACAGGCGGCAGTTGTACCTGCCACGCCACAACGTGGGCCTGGAAGTTCACCTGGTACAGGCCCCCCCCTGTAATTTAGTTCAATATATTTGTCTGCTAATGACACATTACTAGATGCTTTATCCAGTTAAGGTTTATTAGATCTATTCAAATATTTGCCTACCTTTCCCTCAACGCCCTCTACCATTCCCTTTTAGGTCTCTCCCTCCCTGCTCTACTCCCTCCCCACCTACCTAAAATAATACATCTATACTGTTTAGTTGATGATGGTATTTGGGTGTCAACTCAGTTTTTTTTTTTTTTAATGTGAAAAGCCTTCATTTCACTCTTGTTCTTGAAAATCATTTCCCAAGATTTAAAAATCTAGATTCATAGCTATCTGTTTTTAACTCATTGAATTATTTTTCTTCATTTCTGGTTTTCATTGTTGATGTTGAAAATCAGCTGTGAGTCTTAGCATTCCTTTAGGAATATGTCTTTTGTTTTTGACTGCTTTTAAGATCTTCTTCCCTCCCTCCTCCTTCCATCATTCCTCCTTCCTTCCTTCTTTCCTTCCTTCCTTCCTTCCTTCCTTCCTTCCTTCCTTCCTTCCTTCCTTCCTTCCTTCCTTCCTTCCTTCCTTCCTTCCTTCCTTCCTTCCTCTGTTGTTCTACAGCTTGTTTACGGTGAGTCAAATGACATATTTGTATTTATTTATGCTTCTTGTGACCTTTTTTATTTGTGAATTCCATAATCATTTCTTTTGTTTGAAAAGTTCATTTTATTTATTTTAAAGGCACAGAAATACAGAGGGGTTATGAGGGGAGAAAGAGAGATCTCTCATCCACTTATTCTCTCCCCATGTGCCTCCAATAGTCTGGACTAAGCCAGGCTGATGCCAGGAGCTGAGAATTCAGTACAGTTTTCCCATGGAGGAGTATGTGGGTGGCAGGGACCCAAGTACCTGAGTCATTAGCTACTGCCTCCCAGAGTCTGAATTAGCAGGGAGCCGGAATTAGGAATACAGCCAAGATTTGAACCTAGGCACTTGAATGTGGGTTGTGGGCATCTCTGCAGTGTTTAACCATTTATCAAATGACCATTCCAATGATTTGTTTTTAATATAAATATCCCCTATGGGATGCTGATTAAATGTATGTTAGTAATACTCATTGCATTTTGTATGTCTTACCATCTTTATTCTATTTTTCTTACTAAAGTCAAAATATCATTTATATCTATCAGATCACGAATTCTATTCATCTATATTTGATTATTTTAATTTTTCAGTTTAATGTCTTATTTAAATATATACTGTTCATGGGGCCAGAACTGTGGTGTAGTGAGTACTAAAGCTGCCACCGGCAGTGCTGGCATCACATATGGGTGTTGGTTTGAGACCCGGCTGCTCCACTTCCAATCCAGCTCTCTTCTATGACCTGGGAAAGCAGTAGAGACAGCCCAAGCCTTTGGGCCCCTGCACTCACAAGGGAAGTCCAGAGGAAGCTCCTGACTCCTGGCTTTGGATTGGTGCAGCTCCGGCCATTGCAGCCAATTGGGGAGTGAACCAGTGGATGGAAGATCTCTCTCTCTCTCTCTCTCTCTCTCTCTCTCTCTCTCTCTCTCTCCGTATGTTAACTCTAGCTTTCAAGTAAATAAATAGATCTTAAAAAAAAAAATAAATATATATTGGTCATTTCTAAAAGCTTTAATTGGTTTATTTACCAATATGCTTGTTACCTGATAATATATTAAATTTTCTCTTTTATTAAACATTATTCTTATACATTGTAAGCTTGATGTTTGATGTTTTCAGCATCTGAATTGTTATTTTTTTCTGTTGCCTATTGTTTCCAAATGCTTTCACATATGTTTCTTTGTTTCATTTTCTGTTTTGTGAGTTTTGGCAGTAAGTTGCTCATCTTTTTCTGAGATAAAGTCAAATCACTACAGAAACTTGCATTTGACCCTGCAGTTTTCTAGTATCACTTTATTATCTCTGTCAGGAGTTTTTTAAATCATCAAGGTAGAGGTAGTGCGTATTCAGATCTCAAGTACCTTGCAAGTTTCAGTTTTTGGATTATGATATTTCAAAGGAGGATTTTCTCATCCATTTGGCTCTGAATGTGAGATTGGAAATTTGTCTCAATATTTCATTTACACGGCGAAGTTTATTTATGAATCTCAGTTCTAATGTGAGTCCAAGCTTTATGGGTCATATTTTATGACGTTCCATACCTTGAGAATATCCTGAGCTTTATCTCTCCTCTATCCTCCCCAATTTAGTAAATACTCTCCAAATAACTTGAAATGAGGAGTCATCCTCAAGACACAAACTACCTTTGGGGTTTGCTGACCTCATAAAGTTTCCTGGTTTAATTCATTTGGGGGCCTTGATGATGTATTGATTCCCTGAAAGTCCAGGAATGCATTTAGAAAGATGTTTTACATATTTCGAAATTTTTTTTCTAGCAATTTAGTTTCTTCCGCCGGTTCTAGCATTTTGGAGAATTAATCTGCATGACCAATCTTGCACATTAGATACAAGAGTACCTGAACATATTTTTAAGAAGGAAGTGCATGCTGAATTTTGAAAGCTTTCATAGAAGACAAATTTGACTTAATAGTCTTGGCATTTTGGTTAGATATCCATGGAAGCTATCAGCATGACAAAAATATCAAGAACAGATGGGAGTCATTTTCTTTAAACTGCAGTAATCAGATCAAATATCCATAAAATGTGATAAACGTTTTCTTTTTTTTCTTATTTTAAATAGATATAGGACAAAGAAAAATGTGAATAAATTTATTGAAGTAAACAACACAATCCAATGATTAAAAATAATCTACTAAATTAAGGGAATACAATTACTGCCATCTCAAAGCAATAATTCCAAGTCTTTCAGTGGGAAAGTATATCAGCAAACCAGCACATGGCAATGAACTCAGCGTTTCAGTATTTTACTTTGTGTTGCTAGTTAATAACCACAAAGCCCTAGGCCAAATGAAAAGTACTCATGAATTAATTACTTTATGATCTATTTTCCTAAAATTACCAGATACTCAAATGAGGAGGACAGCACAGTGACAGAAGTAAAAAGGCATTTCCTCTGAACATTATGCTCGTTTAATACAATCTTTGTACAGCTGCAGGACAATTAAGGACATCAGGAGCAAGTTTAACAGAGGGATTTTTATTTGTTTGTTGTTTTAATCTCATGAAATGTCTAATGGGGGTGGGGAAAGCAGAGAAGTGTTTTTCACCAAAATGTTTGAGAATTTTTTTTTTTTTTCATTTCAGGGCCACAAAGAAGTGGCTATGATCTGGACTGTACATTCTAAATGATGAGGGAGTTTTCTTCTTCTACACGTCCATTTTGTTGACTGAGTCTAAGGATTGATCTCAGGTGATATTTTTAATAAAATGATCTTATGGAAAATCACTTGATAGAAGATAGGGCCGGCACTGTTGCACAGGGGTTTAATGTCCTGGCCTGAAGCACTGGCATCCCATATGGGCGCTGGTTCTAGTCCCAGGTGCTCCTCTTCTGATCCAACTCTCTGTTGTGGCCTGGGAAAGCAGTAAGAAGATGGCCTAAGTCCTTGGGCCCCTGCACCTGCGTGGGAGACCCGGAGGAAACTCTTGGCTCCTGGCTTCAGATCGGCACAGCTCTGGCTGTTGCGGCTAATTGGGGAGTGAACCATCAGATGGAAGACCTCTCTCTCTCTGCCTCTCCTCTCTTTGTATCACTCTGACTTTCAGATAAATAAATAAATCTTAAAAAGAAACAAAAGAAATAAACATACTTGAAGATGACGTTATGTTCTTTTTTCTAATACATTGTGTGAGTGATATGATAAATTACAGGGAGAGATTGTTAGCTTGTTAGACAAGAAAATAACAGGGGGAGTTTTAGTAACAACATTCCAAAGACTGAACTTTTGGAAAGCAATTTAAATACAAGTGTGGTACCTGTTGGAATATACCAAATACTTGGGAGTCCTGAGTCTCCACTATCTGAGACCAAAAAATTCTATTAAAAACATTGCAATTGTGCAGGAAAGAATGGGTTTCACATGGGCACGTATATGGGTGTTTGGTCAAGCACTAAGAACTTCCTCATATCCCACCTCAGCATCCTACCTCAAATATGCACCCTCCCAGCCCTATCACAATATTTTACTGCTGAATAACCACTAATATTTGTGAAAAATTCTGCAGAAATACTTTTTCAAATATTTCTTAAAATATGCAGTTATTTTATCTCTTCAGAGGCACACATATTAGTAGTAGGCAGTAAGAAACAGAACTTAAAAACACTTGAAGACGCCCAGTTTAACAGAGTTTACACAGAAAATAAAGAAAGGAGCACAATATTGTGAAATCAGGATTGTAATTGTTATCAGGAAAGGGCAAGGATCCAGGCAGGCACACATTTTATGGAGGAGTTCTGATATTGGTCTCTGGATTTGTCAACAGAGCCAAGGACTGCATGAGAGAGACAGAGCTTAGAAGAACAAAGTACTGGACTGACACAGAAAGAAATTTAGGGAGAGATTTTACAATGAGAAAATAGTAAGGAAAGGGAGTTGGATAGAAGTTTTCAATAGCACAGCTCACAAAACTTATGGTCTCACATTTCAAATGGCTTTTATTTGAGCAGTACTATGCATTGATATTTAGCAAAATAGAAATTAATTATACATTTTTCAGAATTTCTAATTTATTGAAGAACGAATCCAATAATAGTAAATACATATAATTTATTCTTAATGAACAATTTCCTTATTCCTAAAACAAAAAATTTAGTGAGAAGTCCAATTTGATTTATATTTTGAAACTGTACTTAATGTATAGCTTAATAGGCTATACCTGTTTTCATGTATCTGTTCTTGAATGAAGTCTGTAATATCATGTTGTTTTTGTTGAATATGTGAATAAAATTTGGCCAAGGTAGTAATTTTACAATAGCCTTTCCAAATAATTATGTATTTTCTTCCACAATACTACATCAAACTTTAATGAATCTGAAATGATATAAATGATGTTATATTAAAATGTATTGGTCTATCTTATGCATAAAATGGAATTTTTATATATGCATGATTTCACATGATCATGCATTGGCCATTTGTAAAATCTTGGCGCAGTGAGCAATACAGACCTTCCAATGTCTACACATTTTCAGTATATCTGTACTCAAAAAATCATATGTGATAATGTCATCATTATTTTCATCAAACAACTGTGTGAGGAGCTGGCAAGCTAATGATAGCAGATGCAAATTTTCTAAATTTCTAAATTTTGATTGAAAACTTCAATTTTACTATTGAAAACAAATGCTATCAGTTGATTTTTTGGCAGGGAGAGGATCACTGTGCTTATTTTAGAGAAAATGCTTACGAAACACTAACAATAGTTATAAATTAGCCCTCATGTTCTTTCAGATAAAAATGGTATTCCTAAGGATTTGGCTTCTGGACAAGATGGCGTAATTGGAGCTGGATTTACCCAACTGAATAAAAAAGGGAAAAAAGGGAAAAAGTATATAAAACTACAGTTTTTATAACATTGGAAAAGTATTCTTGAGAGATGGGAAATGAATGATATCCATGGGTGATTGTTGCATATTATAATCTTTTTTTAATAAAGCTTTTATTTAAAGAATATAAATTTCCAAAGTATAGCTTATGGATTACAATGGCTCCCCCCACCATAAATTCCCTCCCACCCGCAACCCTCCCCTTTCCCGCTTCCTCTCCCCTTGCATTCACATCAAGATTCCTTTTAGATTCTCTTTATACACAGAAGATCAGTTTACTACATATTACATAAAGATTTCAACAGTTTGCCCTCACATAGCAACACAAAGTGAAAAATACTATTGGAGTACTAGTTATAGTATTAATTCACAATGTACAGCACATTAAGGACAGTGATCCTACATGATTTTTGTTTAAACAATTGATTAATTTTCCATGCAATTTCCAATTTAACACCAAGTTTTTTTTTCATTTTCAATTATCTTTATATACAGAAGATCGATTCAGTATATACTATGTAAAGATTTCATCAGTTTGCACCCACACAGAAACACAAAGTGTAAAAATACTGTTTCAGTACTAGTTATAGCATTACTTCACATTGGATAACACATTAAGGACAGATCCCCCATGAGACGTAAGTACACAGTGACTCCTGATGTTGATTTAACAATTTGATACTCTTGTTTATGGCGTCAGTATTCTCCCTAGGCTCTAGTCATGAGTTGCCAAGGCTATGGGAGCCTTTATGGTTCGCTGACTTCGATCTTATTCTGACAGGGTCATAGTCAAAGTGGAAGTTCTCTCCTCCCTTCAGAGAAAGGTACCTCCTTCTTTGATGGCCCCGCTCTTTCCACTGGGATCTCACTCACAGAGATCTTTCATTTAGGTCTTCTGTTTATTTTATTTATTTTTTTTTCAGAGTGCCTTGGCTTTCCATGCCTAAAATACTCTCATGGGCTCTTCAGCCATATCTGAATGCCTTAAGGGCTGATTCTGAGGCCAGAGTGCTGTTTAGAACATCTGCCATTCTATGAGTCTGCTGTGTCTCCCGATTCCCATGTTGGATCGTTCTCTTTCTTTTTAATTCTATCAGTTAGTATTAGCAGACACTAGTCTTGTTTGTGTGATCCCTTTGACTCTTAGATCTATCAGTGTGATCAATTGTGAACTGAAATTGATCACATGGACTAGTGAGATGGCCTTGGTACATGCTGCCTTGATGGGATTGTATTGGAATCCCCTGGCACAATTCTAACTCCATCATTTGGGGCAAGTCCGATTGAGCATGTCCCAAATTGTACATCTCCTCCCTCTCTTATTCCCACTCTTACATTTCACAGGGATCACTTTTCAGTTAAAATTTAAACACCTAAGAATAATTGTTTGTTAATTACAGAGTTCAACCAATAGTACTAGAACAAAACAAAGACAAAACACTAAAATGGATAAGGTATTATATTGTACAACAACAGTCAGCACAAGAGCTGATCAAGTCACTGTTTCTCATAGTGTCCCTTTCACTTCGATGGGTTTCCCCTTTGGTGCATATTATAATATTATGGAACTTCCAGGTCATGTTGCAGAGGGGAACCAAGGTAGAGCTTTCGAACTACTCAAATTGGGATGATGCTGAGATCATGGAGAACAAAGCAGTTAGAGTTACTAGGACAGATTGCAGGAAGGAAGAGAACTGTGCAAAGAAACCTGCAGAGTCACAGAAGAGTATTCCCAAGGTTTTTCTGTTGCTAACTGACATGTATAGGTATATAAGAAAGCTACTCAACTGTTGAAGTGAATCATCAAAAAGGATGGGAGGTGATAGAGCTATACAGTGTATAGGTAATTTCCTAGAGTGGAACTGTTAATGGGTAGGATATGCACATACTTACCTTTAGCAGTTGTACCAACTTATACTCTCACAAGTGAGTCCAATAGTTCTAAATCTTCTGTAAATATTTTTCAGAAAAAAATTTTTTCCCATTGTTTATATTTTAGTCATTCCAGTGGGTATACAATGTAATATAAATGTAATATAATATAATATAATATAATATATAATAGTATATACATATATTTGTTTTTCCATTGTTCATATTTTAGTCATTCCAATGGGCATATAATTTATAATAGTATATAATGTAGTATATTACTTCATTTAAGTTTAATTTCTCTTATTACTATGCAATTGAATTAATTTTTAAATGTTTGTTTTGTTAATATAACTTTTATGTTGTAACTAATCATTAAAAGAGCTTTGTAGGGCCGGCACTGTGGCTCACTGGGTTAATCCTCCGCCTGTGGCATCGGCATCCCATATGGGCACCGGGTTCTAGTCCCGGTTGCTCCTCTTCCAGTCCAGCTCTCTGCTGTGGCCCAGGAGGGCAGTGGAGGATGGCCCAAGTGCTTGGGTCCCTACACCTGCATGGGAGACCAGGGAGAGGCACCCGGCTCCTGGCTTTGGATTAGCGTAGCTCCGGATGTTGAGGCCATTTTGGGAATGATCCATTGGGTGGAAAATCTTTTCTCTCTCTCTCTCTCTCTCTCTCTCTCTCTCTGTCCCTAAGTCTACCTGTCAAAAAATAAATAAAAAAATCTTAAAACAAAATAAAAGAGCTTTGTAAAAATCCCCACAATTTCTCGTTGTATTGAATTAACTGGAATTTTCTCCTTTATAAGTATATAGAGAAAACATCCAAGCATAGAGGGAATACTTGATCTGAGTTAATTGACTATTTGGGAACAGTCTACTGAAAATCTGAAATTCTGGAAAAATACTATTTAGTAAGCAGCTGTGGAAAGGTTTCGTTGATTGCACTAGCTGGGAGCACTTTACTAAACTGAGTAAGTCTGCTTAAGTGTTAATCAGCCAGTAGGTGATGTGTAGGGCACTTGCTATGTCTGATTTTTGTGTTAGGTCAACTCAAGTCACAAAGGGAGAGAGTCAGATACATGGGGTAGAAGATGCTATCATATGATTCTGGTAAATTTTTCCCAACAAAATTAGAATAAATTGATGGATCTCTGTCAACTTTATAAATAACATTATCTATAAATAAAACTAAGACTACATGGAAAGGGGCATCTGGTAGTACAAAAATAAACTGCATGTGGCCCAGCAGAAATTAGTGCTCATGAAAGGGTTGGTTAATTATTTTCCCTTTGGTGCTGTCATTCCTGAAATACATCCACCACCTGAGGTCTTACGCTTGGTTTTCCTCAAATCATTTGATTTAGATGTGTAAAAAAATTGCAGTGGGTGTCTAAATATGCCAGTCGCATAGTGCTAATTAAGCCAAATAGTCTATAAGTCACAGTAGCCCTAACACAATTGCTATGGATATCATTAGACAATCTATATCACCTCTTAAGTGAAAGCAAAATATGTAAAGTCTCTGACACAACACAAATTATCCCAAAATAAATGGACATGAAATAGCTCCCTGGCCCTCCTAGTTCCCTTACAGTTTACACTATCATTTTGAAGTAGCCTAAACTTCTCTATTTGATGTCCATTCTGTGCATCTGTGGAAAACATTATGATACCTTAAGAGTTAAACAACCAAGGAAGTGTTTTGAAAGAGAAGACACTTTGTCCAGATTTTGTCATATTGAGATTCGAAATCATTCCTTCTTTCCCTCTTCCTATTTCTCTCTCTCTTTCTCTCTCAGATAAAAAAAGAAAAAGAATAGAGAGAAAGTAGTATAATAATGCTTATCAAATGCTGGGGGTGGGGTGGAGAAGGAGGGAATGAGGAGCTGTTTTCAAAAGGAATAAAGTTACAGATAGACAAAAGAAATAGGTTAGTCTAACAATAAAAATGGTAAGTAAGTGAAGTGATGGATATGTTAATTACCTCTTCAATAATTCCATATTGTATACATGTATCAAAACATCACAGTGTACCCCATAAATGTGTACAATTATGATTTATAATACAAAACAATATTAATTTTAAAATGAGAAAAAGAAGCCGTGGCAGTTTAATGTAAGTCCTGTAAGAATTTTAGAAAGGTAGATATAAATCAAAATTTTGCTTGCTAACCAACACATGTATACATTTTCTGTATATACTATGTTTATGTTCCACTTTCTTTTTCAACCTAATTATTATTATATTCAGTATAATTATTTTTCCTTTAAGTCATTTTTTTGCCCATAAAGAAGTATACATAAAAGCATAGTGATGTGGTCTTGGATATTTATGTTTTGGAGTGAACATTATGATGATTTTGATGTTTATTAAAGAGTATTTATTTGTCATGGTAATGCATGTTGGAATTTTTGTATTCCATGAAAATAAAATTAAGCACTTTTCTTTCTTTAGTATTTATACTTATAGACAGTGTTAAACCACTGACATTTGTATTTGAGAAAATCATTGAACATATTTAAGGGAAAGATACAATGAAGGGAAGGAAAACTAGATATAAGACATCAATTAGCAGATTTATATATTGTAACATTTCCCACTTTGAAACTTCCTTTTGAGTCAAATGCAGACTTGAAGGTTGTATATATGAGGGACGATTTACAAGAAATAAAGTAGAATTGATAATATCTTAAAAATCTTTGAAATTTGAGCAGTACCAAGGTGCCATAAAGAAGAAAACTGATTTTGCAAAGGATGTAAGACCATGGAAAACAACTCAAGACTAGGCCATATGTATAAAAGCCAACAAGTAATAGACTCACATAAACTAGGTCAAAGAGATCCACCAATACCTTAAGAGAAGACAGAATCACACACGACCTCTGTAACTTTTCATGTGTGATATTTGCCCTACAATAAAAATGTATGTATGCCATATGCTGTAAATGTAAACAAATTGAAGGCCAAGAGGATAAACAGACATTTGAAACAGGCTTACCAATGATCTGGGTATCACAGACCCAATTAAGCCAAATAGTCTATATGCATAATATGTTATACCAGATGAATTCTGAATATCAAGAATTTAGGAAGATGTTGGCTGTGATGTATTACTAAGGATATTTTATGCAATTTCAGTTACATATTGGCTAAAGCTAAAGTCTTCTGTAGGATATTCTGAGAATATACAACCAAGATGTGCATGCATTGCAGATTATTGTCGGGGTTAACTCGAATAATTAAGTGTTATGACGTTGGTAGAGTTGGATTGTTGGATTTCTCATTTGGCAACTTCCCCCACACCACACACACACACTGCTATCCAATATATAGATTCAGGCAGAAGCTTTAGAGCCTTGAAATTACATATCATCATTTATACGTGTACTTTAGTTAAAGAAAACATGAATAAACATGAATAAATGCATGTTCGAGGGAAGATGACATAGATTCTGCCCTTCAATGAAAGTTCCAAAGAATTTATAGCAATTTTTAAATTGCCACATGGAGCTAACCAATTATGCTTCAGAATACCTGTGATTAGAGTGATGCCAATGAAAATGGTGGAGTAAGGAATTTTGAAAGTTCATTCCATAAAAGGATAGAAAACATAATAACTTGATACAAACTGTCATAATCAATTACAAAAAACACCTCTGGAAACTAACCAAAGGCTTTCAGGCTTAGGTAGCACTTCAGCACTTACGTAGCACTTCTTCAAGAAAAATACTGGTTGAATCCTAGTAAGCACAGTGAGATCTGAGGCGTGTCAATTTGACCCAATTCCAGTTTATTTGCAATCAACCTACAGTAAATAGCAGCCTGTGATTCCTACAGGGTAGACAGCAAAATATACCTTATTCAGAAAGCATTGAAATTAATTGTTTTGACCTATCTGGTGGCTCACTGGAATGGAACCAACTTTAATGTTTGCCTTATTTCAACTGGTTGTAAGTAGCTGCTTCTAAGGGTTCATTTACTACAAATTTATAGGCAAATGTTTTGTTGCTGTTACCTGAGGCAATAGATATTAGCTGAGGTTTACCATAGACTAACCAAAAGCTCCTGAGGAAATGTTAGTTAATAATATATCTATATGCTTTTGAAAACTCTGACATTCTGGGAATCTAGAATGCCATTCACATATATAGGACGTAGGCTACGTGCATTCTCAGATAAAACCTGGAAAGTCCTTAACTTCTTACTTCTGGATTCTCTAGATATACTACAGAAATAAGAAGTGATGGCTAAGGCAGACTTGTAAGTTTCCTAACTGAATGTTGAACATGTGACTCAGTAGATACATATGAATATGTGACTAAGTAGATACATATGAAGCTCCTTGGTAAATATAAGGAAACTTGTTTTTACTGGACATGTAAATCAATTCCAGCCTAATCATTTTCTACTCACAAAGCTAATGTAACACATAATGTCAGTGTCCATACTTGATAAAGAATACATACTTTAGAGAATTATTACTGAAAAGTCCCTAAGCAAACACTCATTACCATGAGTAGCAACATAAACCCAAGTGAGGAAAGAGCATCTTATTTCCAGAGTTGCCACCTTTATATATTTTTTCTTCATACTATTTGTTGAAATCTTACTTACTGTAGGGTTAACTTGATGATCATTAAGTAAACTGAAAGTAGATCTTCGTAAAAATTAAGAGTGGAAATGGGCAAGTAAAGAGGAAGAAGAGTTGGAGCATAGGCAAGAGGGAGGGTAGGGTAAGAAGTATCACTATGTTCCTAAATCTATATATATGAAACATATGAAACTTGTACAACTTAAATAAAATTAAAAATAAATAAATAAAAAATAAGACCAAATATCCTCAGAAATCATGTTAAAATAAACTTTTTTTCAAGATAAATGAAACCAAATGAACAAAAATTACCACTTTCAACAAAATCTTATCAGACATGCAAAAAGAAAACCTATAAAAAAACCACATAGTGTATTTCACTAGGAAAAAATAATTAATGCAAACTGTTCTTGAGGAAGCCCAAACACCAGAATGGAAGAATGAAAAGAATCCTAAAGAATTAAAGGAAATTATGACAAGCATATCTCACTAAATAGAGAATATCAATTAAGACATAGAAATTATAAACAGAAATGAAATAGACTCTCTGGAACTGAAAAGTAAAATAGCTGAAATGAAAAACTCAGTAGAAAGATTCACCAAGCTAGCTGAGCAGAAATAAAGAACAATGAATCTTAATATAGGCCAATTTATACTTTCAAATCTGAACAACAGGAAGTAAAAAGAATGTATAAAGATCTGTACTCAAAGATAAATAGCCCCATTTTAAAAAGGGCCATATTATGTAGGCATTTCTCAGGGGTTAAGTTGCCGCTTGGGTTGACCACATCCCATACTGAAGCCTCTGATTTGAGAACTGGCTCTTCTGTTTCCAGTTCCAGCCTCCTGAATATGCACACCTGGGAGGCAGCAGATCATGTTTCAGGTATCCCTGCCACAAGAGAGTCCTGGATGGAATTCCAGGCTCCTGGTTTCAGCCTAGCCTGGGTCTGGCTATTGCAGGCACCTGGGGAGTCATCCAGTGAATGGAAAATTGCTCTTGTTGTCTCCCTGCCTTTCAAATAAATCAAAAACTAAAAAATTAAAATAGAAAATGATACTGGATAATTCATTTGAATAGACAGATCTCCAAAAAAGTGTAATTAGCCAACAAGCACATGTAACACTGCTTAACACCAGTAATCAATAGGTAAACAAATCAAAAGCAAAAGGAGACAGCATTTTACAACTGCAGAATAAAAAATAGACAAGAAACGTGAGGATAGGGAGAAACTAGAACCTTTCCATGTTGCTGATACAGATGTAAAATGTTGGAGTCTCTGTTAACACAAATTAGTCCATTTTTCAAAACATTTCACACAAAATTATCTTAAGACTCATAATTTATTCCTGGGTATGTCTTCAAGGGAATTGAAAATTATATTTTCATAAAAACCTGTCTAAGAGTAAAATAGCATACATAATAGGGAAGATGTGGTAACTACCCATAACTCAAATATCTGTTAGCTTATGAATGAACAAAATATTATAAATTGATATAAAGCAATATTATTTGACCTTACAAAGGAATGAAGTATTGATATATGCTACCAAATGGATGAACTTGACAACATAACTTTAGCTGAAAGGACCTAGACACAGTAAGACAGATAATATATCATTTACTTTCATGAAATCTTCAGGATAGACAGAGACACAGAAAATATATTAGAGGTTATCAGCAGTTAGCAGAAGAGAATTAGAATTAGCTTCTAGTAGGCATGGGGCTTCTTTGTGGCTGATAGAAATATTCTGGAACCAGAATACTAGCAGTCACTAAGCAGTGCATTCTAAAGTAGTGATCTTCCTGTTATGTGAATGATATCTGAAGCCTGAAACCAATTATGATGACTTTTTGAAAAGATATGTTTTATTTATGTGAAAGGGAGAGTTATGGGGGGAAGACAGAGAAAAAAGAGAGAGAGAGAGACAGAGAGAGACAGAGAGAAAGAGAGGCACCAGGGTTGGGCCAAGCCAAAGCCAGTAGCCAGGAGCTTCTTCCAGGTCTCCCATGTGGGTGCTGGGGTCCAAGGACTTGGGCTGTTCTCTGCTGCTTTCCCAGATGCAGGAAGCTGAATCAGAAGTGGAGCAGCTGAACTTGAACTGGTGCCCATATGGGATGCTGGTACCTCAGGCACCTGCTTACCCCACTACACCACTACAACAGCCCATGTGATGAATATTTTTCAGTCCTGGAGGTGAAAGGTGGATCAGGCTAGCAAACTGGATTCTATTTTCAAAAATCAAATGAAAATCCTGTAAATTAAAAAAAAAAAAGAAAATCCTATAAATTAAAATTATTAATTTAAGAATTCAATACATGATTTTATCAACAAATTAGAGTAGAATATTAATGAAGCATAAATAAGTATATTGGTAAGAAACATTAAAATTTAAGGGTAGTAGCAAAAATTGAAATTTTGAAGAAGTTATTGGAAAAAGGTAAAAAAAATAATTACCTATGTATTTATATATTCTCGAAGGAAAAGAGAGATAATGGAATAAAGTTATTTTAGCACTACTGATAGGAAGCTTCCAATACCAAAAGACAAAACTACAAATTTAGGAGGCTCTAAAAATATCAAACAGGATTAATACAAAGAAATTTATGTCTAAGTATATTATCGTAAAAAATCATGCAGAGATAAAGGTGTATTGTTTCAAAAGGTCAGTATTAATGCAAATAGCCAAGTTTTTAACCAAAAATGATGGAAATTGGAAGTCAGTGAAATGACATATTCAATATGTCCAAATAACTACTAGTTAGAATACAATATTCAATGAAAATATCTTTTATAAATAAGGGTGATATCAGATTTTTTAAAAGAAAATATGTAAGAAAAGAAATACTAAAGTATATCTTTCAGGTAAAAGGTAAATGATTCCACTTAAAATAATAAATATATAAAAAGAATGAGGAGCACTGGAAACACATATATTTGGCTTAATGTACACAATGTTCAGTGTTTATGGATTTAAATTATATGAAGAGTTAGATTCATGTAAAATATCTATATAAATAATCATTAAATAAATGAACATTATAACAAGCTGGAAGCAAAGGAGGAGTAAGGTAAAATTAAATAAGTGATTAATTCAAAAGAAGACAAGAAAAAGGAAACAAGAAAAAAATATGAGTTAAGTGAAATAAATCATGATGGTTTTAACTTCCTCAGTCATTACATTATACAGAAATGGATTCAGTGTTTTATTATTTCTACATTATTTGTGTGTTAACCATTTACGTTTTCCACATGCTTTACATAGTGTTATGTTATTGTTACACTCCGAATTAAGTGTGTGATCAATCCTTAACATAATCTTCTGTTGAAATTTCTTCAATTGTCTCTTCAGTGAATGAAGCTTGTCCTCAGCATGATTTCTCATAAGTGCTCTGGAATAAATTACTCTTACCCGTTATTCATTCAAAGCTGTTCTTATGTCTGCTTGATGGTGAAGGGAAATTTGGCTTGATACGAAAACCGCAGCTAAACCTTTTTTTGTAGGGATTTAAAAATGTTCCATTATTATTTTGTGTTGTCTGTCTAAAAGTCTGATAAATGTTGATTTCTTTCCTATGGAAGCAATTAACTATATTGTTTGGAGATAAAAAAGATAACAATTTTTATTTAAAAGTTAATATTTTTATGTGACTATGCTTTGGATTTGATCATTCTATTTTTTTTTCAGTGAGTTTCTTCAATATATAGTTCTTTATTTTATGAAAATCATATTATATATACTTTGTTATTATAAAATATGCACTACATTCTTATTTCCATTTCATTCTTTTGATTTTCTTTTTGTAAGGTCTCCAGTTTTTTATATATATATATATATATATATATATAGAGAGAGAGAGAGAGAGAGAGAGAGAGCTATGTTTTAAAATTATCAATTTCAGCCTTTTGACTTCATTTTCCAGAATAATTTTATTACTTCATTTCTTATGCTCATTACTGTATTCTTAGTCAGCATATAATTCCATTTAACTTCAAGGTATATTTGTTTGTCTTTGGTTTTTTTTCTCTGTTTATGGTTAACTGTTGTTTATATCTTCCTGTTTACACATGTCTAGAATTAATTTTAGAATTTCAATTTATGATATTTTCTCATATTTGCAACCATTTGTTAATTTTACATAGTTTACATAGTTTACATATTCCCCTGCAATAACTAATCCACCATTTCACCAGCATGTCAAGTCAAACCCTAGCATCATTCTTGCTCCTTCAATTCCATCAAGCCATCAGTGCCACCTGTAAACATTCTCCACTTCTCTCCATTTTCAGCCTGAGCAGATTTGAGCTAAGCAGATTTGAAGCCAGGAGCCTGCAGCTTCCTCCAGGATTCCCAAACAGTTGCAGGGGACCAAGGACTTGGGTACTCTTCTACTGCTTGGCCGGGCCACAGCAGAGACATTGTTGACTTATTGTGGATTAAATTTTCTATTAATTTCTGTTATTGCTATTTTCATAAATTGTGGAGGATTTTATTTATTTTTGTTTGGCATTTATGATTTGAAGGAATTATATATGGGAGAATTTGAAGTTGGATGGCCACTTTAACTTTTGGGAAGTCATATGGCAGTGTTGTGTTATAGTTTTACTTTTCTTATTATTTTCTTTGTGTATATATGTATATATTTTCTTTGTATATATATACATATATACAACAAGCTTTTCATTCTCATTTTTCTGTCTTATTTAAAAAATTTTTTGAATGCGTGATTGAAATTTTGCTCACATGTGCATTGGTTTGTTCAGTGTTAGCTGTACTTATTAGTTTCACAGGACAAAGAATATAATGATGCTTGACAGATAGAGGAAGGTAGGTTTGATAGATGAAGATGTGACTTTCTTATTTTTGTTTGTTTTCTTTTTTTTCATTTTCAATTCTTGTTATATACAGAAGATCAGTTTAGTATATATTAAGTAAAGATTTCAACAGTTTGCCCCTACATAGCAACACAAAGTGAAAAATACTATTGGAGTACTAGTTGTAGTATTAAATCACAATGTACAGCACATTAAGGACAGAGATCCTACATGATTTTTTTTTTCTTTTTTGAGGTTTTATTTTTAACAATAATTGTTAACAATAATTATATGTATACATTTGCTATAGCGTAACATTTCAATACATGTATACAATGCATACTTATGAAAGCAGAGTAATTGACATCTCCCCTTCTTTGACATTACATTATGACTGGAGATGTGGAGCTCCTTTCTTCTATTTGTTCATAGAGTATGTACTAGCTTATTGTGAACAAGTCATCCCACTATGCTGTGCAACTCTAGGAACTTATTACTTTGGTCTAACCTTGACTTAGTGCCCATTATTCATCTTATCGTTAGAAAACTCTTCTTTCTACGTTAAGCTGAAATCTGTTTTCCTGAAGCGTCCACTCACTGCTCTTAGGCTCCTTCTTCTAGACATGTACAGAAGAGGTCTGAGTCATTGCCAGGCTGAATAGCTTCAAATACATACAGGAGCTGCATTCCAATCCTCTTTTCAGCCTGATCAATCTTCCTCTGGAATGCACTAAGTTTTTGTTTCGTCCTCTTTATGTATGAGAGCCAGAAGTGTACACGGTCCTCTTGAGGAAATTATCTGATCAGAGCATAGGAGAGGATAATTTCTACCTCACTATTCTTGACATACAGTGAGTTTACACTAGTATAGCTTCAATAATGGATAATTCATGCTACCTAAAGATAACAACTGAATTTATACATGGTTCTATGTACACAGACCACTTTTGTATCCTCATTTTTCTGGACCTACTATTTCTTTTTTTTTATAACACTTTTATTTAAAGAATATAAATTTTCAAAATACAGCTTATAGATTACAATGGCTTCCCCCCCCCATAACTTCCCTCCCACCCACAACCCTCCCCTTTCCCACTCCCTCTCCCCTTGCTTCACATCAAGATTCATTTTCAATTCTCTTTATATACAGAAGATCAGTTTACTATATATTAAGTAAAGATTTCAACAGTTTGCCCTCACATAGCAACACAAAGTGAAAAATACTGTTGGAGTACTAGTTATAGTATTAATTCACAATGTACGGCACATTAAGGACAGAGATCCTATATGATATTTTTTTTAAATTGATTAATTTTCTATGCAATTTCCAATTTAACACCAAGATTTTTTTTCATTTTCAATTATCTATATACAGAAGATTGATTCAGTATATACTAAGTAAAGATTTCATCAGTTTGCACCCACACAGAAACACAAAGTGTAAAATACTGTTTCAATGCTAGTTATAGCATTACTTCACATTGGACAACACATTAAGGACAGATCCCCCATGAGACGTAAGTACACAGTGACTCCTGATGTTCATTTAACAATTTGACACTCTTGTTTATGGCGTCAGTAATCTCCCTAGGGTCTAGTCATGAGTTGCCAAGGCTATGGAAGCCTTTAGGGTTCGCTAACTTCGATCTTATTCTGACAGGGTCATAGTCAAAGTGGAAGTTCTCTCCTCCCTTCAGAGAAAGGTACTTCATTCTTTGATGGCCCGTTCTTTCTACTGGTATCTCACTCGCAGAGATCTTTCATTTAGGTCTTCTTCTTTACTTTTTTTTTCCCAGAGTGTCTTGGCTTTCCATGCCTAAAATACTCTCATGGGTTCTTCAGCCATATCTGAATGCCTTAAGGGCTGATTCTGAGGCCAGAGTGCTATTTAAGACATCCGCCATTCTATGAGTCTGCTGTGTATCCCACTTCCCATGTTGGATCGTTCTCTTCCTTTTTCATTCTATCAGTTAGTATTAGCAGACACTAGTCTTGTTTGTGTGATCCCTTTGACTCTTAGATCTATCAGTGTAATCAATTGTGAACTGAGATTGATCACATGGACTAACTAGATGGCATTGGTACATGCTGCCTTGATGGGATTGTATTGGAATCCCCTGGCACAATTCTAATTCCATCATTTGGGGCAAGTCCGATTGAGCATGTCCCAAATTGTACATCTCCTCCCTCTCTTATTCCCACTCTTATATTTCACAGGGATCACTTTTCAGTTAAAATGTAAACACCTAAGAATAATTGTTTGTTAATTACAGAGTTCAACCATTAGTACTAGAATAAAAAAATACTACCATGGATAAAGTATTATATTGTACAACAACAGTCAGCCCAAGAGCTGATCAAGTCACTGTTTCTCATAGTGTCCATTTTACTTCAACAGGTTTCCCCTTTGATGCTCAGTTAGTTTTTCATTTTGAGAATTCTGCTTGTGGAGTCCAAAGTTTTTAATAAAGTTGAATATAGGGATAAGGTTTCTTCCCCTGAGTCTTTGAAAATGTATTTTATTTCTATAAAGCCATTGCCATCAGATACTTTTTTTCTTTCACTGTCAAGCTCACATGCAGCATTTTCCCAGTCATGCTGTCATTCTCTTTTCCCAGAAGCTGTGCCTTCGAAAGGACAGCACCTCTTATCCCGTGTATCCATTAAGCACTTTGCTTTTCCCTCTCTATTGTTGAGCTTTGATCTACCACATTTGGGTCTTGCCTTGGTGTGCCATCACTCACCACCTGATCCTCTAGTTATGGAGGTAAAGCCTCAACAATACCATCTGTAATGCAACCCTAGTAGCACTCTGATTCATACAGTTCTGTTACACAATCCTTGTTTCACCCCGGTTCTGGTCTGTAAAAAGACATTGTTGACTTCTTGTGGATTAAAACATTTATTAATTTCTGTTATTGCTATTTTCATAAATTATGTGGGATTTTATTTATTTTTGTTTGGCATTCATGATTTGAAGGAAGTATATATGAGAGAATTTGAAGTTGGATGTCCACCTTAACCTTTGGGAAGTCAGAATCTCTACTTTTAAGCCCAACATTTGAAGTAATGAAGATTGAAGACATATCTGGAAAATTCTTGGATTATATAAGTAGTAGTTACCTATATTTTGTTCAGTTTTATTTTTCAAAAGTTCTCTTTGAGTTGAAAATGATTATTTTCCCAATATTATTCTGCTCTGAGATTTAATTTTTTTTAACATCAATGAATTTAAAATTAGTTTTGGTACTTCTTTTTTCATGTTCATCTTTAATTGAATTGTAGCAAAGTCTCTGCTCCTTAAAAATCAAACCTCAGATATCAGTTGATTTATGGAATCAAGAATTTTATCCCACCCATCTTCTGTTGTAATCTTTTGACAGAGATGTGCCTTGTGTGCTGATCTGATGTGTCAATGACTCATTTTTAACTTCCAGTTTCCTCATGGGTAAGATAGTAATATAAATGCTCATGTTGAGGGATTATTAGTTTCTTTTGTTTTCCTTAACATCTCTTTTTAAACTGTGTAAACAAATTCTCATCAAACAGAGAAGACTTTAGGGACACTCAAATTTCAGCAGAGCCATTAAAATGCCACAACCTTACATCTTTAACACATCTCAGTGATAACTTTCACATAAGAAGAGGTTAAAATATTCTCTTTTATAAAAGGTTATCAATAAATTCTATGATACTCTCATTTCTCTCATAATGGTGTGCATATATCTCCCATTATTATATATTAACATCTTACATCCTTTTTTTTTTTACAACCATAAAGATGGTTAATAAGAATGAATAATTTTGAGCACTGGACTTATTCTTAGTGAAATGTTTTAGAATGAAGGCTACTTGAGCTGATAATTTCTGAGATCATAATGACAATATTAAAGATTGTTATTTCAGAATATCATACTTATCTTTTCTTCGGAAATATATATATATTAATCACCTATTACCTATATGCCAGGCTTTGTTCTAAGTGTGAGATATATGAAATTAAATAATGTGGAGAAAGTGCTTGCATTCAAGAGAGAAACATAGATTAGATAGGCAAAAAAAGTGAATTCATTGAAAGATATATTGAAATTTATCAGACTGTAGTAAATTTTCATTTAAGAACTAGAATAAGGTATAATGGAATAGTGAATATTTAATTCAGATTGCATGGTTACTATGAATAGCATACTAATAAATGGAACCAATTTGATAGAAACAGAAAGATGTCTAGTATTGCAAGAAGAAAAGTAGGGATGAAAATTATCTACATGTGTGGGTTTTTTTTAAGTTTTACTGGGTATTTGGCCTCATTGTTGCGACTCTAGTTGAGATGCCAGCATCCCATATCACAGTGCTTAGATTAAATTCTCCAGCTTCTTGCTAACGTGGACCTGGGAAGGCAGAAGTGATAGCTCCAGTGACTGGAGCCCTCTGATTCACAGAAGAGACCTTGACTGAGTTCCTGGCTTCTGGCTTTGGCTTTGTCCAGCCTGGCCATTGCAGTCATGGGGAGTGAACCAGTTTATGGGAGCTCTCTCCCTCTCTAGCTTTACACTTCTCAAATGCTAACATTTTTTTAAAACTTAAATTTTACTATCAAATTACCATAAATTAATATTTGTGTAAATACTATGTGAGAATAATTTGAGAAACTGGTGATTATCTAAAATACTTTACTGATTGACTCATTTGTCAGTGGAAAACTCAGCTGGTTCTTTTGGTTTTGAGTGCTCCTGTACTGAATAGAAATTGGGACACGGTTTCAAGGAAATCCCATTCTCGCTGAAAGAAACATTTCCCTAAGGATATCTTTTCAGCACTAGCAGCTGGGTAACTTTCCAACTAAATGGTAAGTGCTGAAGCAAAGAAAATATGATGTCTGCCTCTGCAGTATTCTAAATGATCTTTGAGGCTCCTACTGTGCAATGAAGAAGATAAAGTATATTTGTTTCCTTTGAATAGTTAGGTCCTCACCAAGTAACTTGTCTATTTCACAGTTACAAAACAGGTAAAACCAGCTGCCACCACAAATACAAACATTTCCTTCAAGAAAAATAAAATAAACATAGTAAGAAATGTGTGCAGGACAGTGTTTGTGCATTATACATTCTATTTTAATCAAAGAAAATGATATAATTCTATGTGATGAGTATAATTGTATATCTTTTCAACAATCATTATGATTCTGCCATGATGAAGGATAGCAAATGTTTATTGAAAGAGAAATAGTGCTCCATATGGATATTTAATTCTATCCAAAATAATATTAACCATTCAGTGGAAAGGAAGTTCACAGTTATTCAAAGAGGAAGGTAGTTTAGCTCAGAACTGTTTGAGAGAGTCTAAGTACCTGAGCTACATAGATTCAAAATATCAAGAAAATAGCTTGAAAACTAAAGAAATGACAATACAGAATGAAAGGGAGAAAAATATAGATAAAAATAAGTAACGACTGATTTTGAAAAAACAGTACAAGTTCAGTATGTCTATTATAATTTTTATTTCAACCGCAGAATATTAGAATTAGGATGCATAACATTTGCAATTCGAAACAAAATGGAGTGGAACAGCAATAGCAACATAAAGCTATCAATGCAAATATCAGGAAAAAGAGGAGAAAACAAAGGAAACAATAAGAAAATGTAATAAACAGAAACTATAAGATAAAGTGGGAAAATAATCTTAAATGTCCATAGTGAAATAAAATAAATATTAACAGGTAAATATTCTTGCAGGGAGACATTCACAAATTGGTTAAACCAAATAGTGATATAGTTCCTGGATTAAGGAGATAATTTAAACCAAAAAGATGATAGTAAATCATTGGAAAAAGAAATTCTAGGCAAATATTAACACAAATAAAATAAATGTGCATATTTAACAAAATTAGGTAAATAAGAATTCAAATCAAAGGGCAAATTTGAATGGAAGAGAACAAAGGAGAATGTTTATCGAAAAAGTAAAATCTGCTTAAAAGACTTGGGTAGTAAGAACAACCACTATTTCTAGCTTGCTTTATTTCAGTAGTCAAATAACTGATCTGCCCTCTTTCATCATTGCCCTTGGTTATTGTATTTTTAACAGGAAAGTCAGATTTTAAAACACCACTCATTCAAATTTCCATGGGCTGTCAAATTCACTCTGAGCAGAAGCTAATTCCTATCTAGGGCCTCAAAGTCTCTAGGGAATCTACCCAGCCCCTCTACCACTATTACCTCTTGGATATTCTCATCTCTCCCTGCTGCAGCCAAGTGATCTTATTATTTTTCAGACATGTCACTTGTATCCATCACCTATGCCTTCCCACCAGTTGTTCCCATTCCTGTTATGTTCTGTCCCCAGAAATTCACCTAACTCTCAAGTTGTAAGATTTGTCTGCCGGCGCCGCAGCGCACTAGGCTAATCCTCTGCCTGCGGTGCCAGCACCCCTGGTTATAGTCCCAGTTGGGGTGCCAGATTCTGTCCTGGTTGTTCCTCTTCCAGTCCAGCTCTCTGCTGTGGCCTGGGAGTGCAGTGGAGGGTGGCCCAAGTGCTTGGGCCCTGCACCCGCATGGGAGACCAGGAAGAAGCACCTGGCTCCTGGCTTCAGATCCACACAGCGGAAGGGAGACTTTTCTCTCTGTCTCTCTCTCACTGTTTAACTCTGCCTGTCAAAAAAAAAAAAGAAAAGATTTGTCATCCAATTGAAATCATTCTCTGCCTTTCTCCCCAAACTCAAATAACTGACTGTATTTATCTTACCTGTTACTATTTGGTCTTTTAACAACAATATTCTGTAAGCTCAAGAAAACAAGGAGGGGTATGGACTTGAGGTTGGATATCTAAGGTTGTCAGAATCTGCACAGGATCATATTTGTGTCATGGTACCATGTCAGGGTTAGTTTGGAGCTCTGTCTGAGAAAACTGTGAACTCTGTGAATGACTATACAAAGCAAAAAATGCCACCAAGCTTAAAAGGGAAACTTGCTTCTCTTTTCAGAGCTTATAGTTTTTCAGAATAAAATATATATCCATACAGTTATACTGAAGGAGAGGGAAAGAATTCTTTTTGATCAATAAAGTAATCGTTTGAGTTGCATTTTGAAGATGATTCAGGAATTTTTGGAAGATGTAAACACATATTGAATAAAATACACTTTCTTTGAAGTCAATTAAGAATGTGGATGAAAGGAAGGAAATACAAGTGTGCATTATGAATTGAAATGTTGCATGTGAAATATTTAAAAGTTTTTTTTAAAAAAAGAAATTTTATTGCAATTCTTTGCCTGATAGTTTGCAATTTTATGCTTAACACACTATAAGGTAAAATAAGTTGATATTCAAACTTCTTCATGACATACATGCAAAATTGAGAAAAATTTGTGTGTGATGTATATATATGTCCCTTCCTAGTGAATTTTGAATAATAATGAATAGCTATAATTGTGATATTATTTTCTTCTATACTTATTTGTAGTTTCTCTCTATTTCTTCTATAACTCTGTATGTCTAGGAATGATATTATTTATTCAGAAATTTTAACTGTGGGAATGATTTTGATATGAGTCTGATTTTGTGATATTGATCTGCCATATATACACTATATATTTATAATATATATACTTATATATACTTATATATATACTTAAATATAAATATATATGGTCATATATAAATATATATTTATATATGTATATATTTGCATATGACCATATATATTTTATATATACTTAAATATATATACACATATTCTAGTTCCACCTCCAGTTTGTATATGACCATATATATATATTTATATAGGTACTTAAATATATATACACATACACACACACACATTGGAATACATAATAAGCTCAAGAACTGACTCAGTGCATACCAATGGAATGTTTTAAAGACTGACATTATTCTTATGAAAGGACAGAGAGAAACAAGAAGAAAAAATGGAAGGCCAGTGCCCTGACTCAATAGGCTAATCCTCCGCCTAGCGGCGCAGGCACACAGGGTTCTAGTCCCCGTCGGGGCGCAGATTCTGTCCTGGTTGCCCCTCTTCCAGGCCAGCTCTCTGCTGTGGCCCAGGAGTGCAGTGGAGGATGGCCCAAGTGCTTGGGCCCTGCACCCCATGGGAGACCAGGAGAAGCACCTGGCTCCTGGCTTCAGATCAACGCGGTGCGCCAGCTGCAGCACACCAGCCGAGGCGGCCATTGGAGGGTGAACCAACGGCAAAGGAAGAGCTTTCTCTCTGTCTCTCTCTCACTGTCCACTCTGCCTGTCAAAAAAAAAAAAAAAAAAAAAAAAAAAGAAAAGAAAAAATAATGGTGACTCATCATTGCCTCCATCTTGGATTGTTGTGAACTTTAGCCAATTGTCGATTGACTCTTTCCTGAAGGAGTATTGACACTTGATGCCTAGAATATCAACCAGTGAATAAATCAATGAAAACTCCTAGGGCAGCTTACAGTATTAAATTTTCCTTTATTTTTATAAAGTTTATTCAAATCTCTTTATTTCCTTTTAAAATATTTAAATCTTATATTCAAATTAATGAATTATTTTGAATAAAAATCGCCAGGCCAGACATTAGGGAAAAAAATAACATAAATTTTAGAATTTCCCCCAAATGCTATTTTATTTCTCACTTTAAGCAACTTCTTTCAGCATCAAGCAAACTTTCTCAAGAATTGGCATTTTGACTTGTAGTCAAGACACTGATTAATACTCTTACATTCAACATCAGTGTTCCTCAGTTTGCTGTCTTCTTCCAGTTCCACCTCCAGTTTGTGCTAATTCAGACCCTGGAAGGTAGTGATGATGCCTCAAATAATTGGGTTCTTGCCACTCATATAGGAGACCTGGGTTCTTGCCACCCACATGGGAGTCCTGGAATGCCTTCCTGGCTGGTCCAGTCCAGGCTTTTGCAGGCATTTGGCATTAAACCTGGTAGATTGTCCCCTACCTCCCGACCACTGATTCTCAAATAAATAAATAACACCAAATTATTACAGATGAATATTTAGTCAATTCCAAGTTACATGCACCATCCGGCTGTGTCTCTACTCTTCCTGCCTGAGATGCTCTTTGTAATGAATAGAAAGTTTTTTGTCTTCACAATTGGAGAAGGATGCTGCCAAGTCCTGACTACAGGGTAGCTGGTGGGTGAGTGGTATTCACCAAGGCATGGTTGGGCTGGTCCTGTCCCTGGGTTTCCTTCAGGAGTCTTTCTCTGTTGACCACAGCTGAAGTATGCTGTGTTCAGTCAACTTGGGCAGTGCTATAGGGTACATCTGCAGCATTTCACCTTGTCCATTGACCCCATTAGTTTCTGCTCATATCAGAGACATCCTACTTTCTGGAAGGGCAGGAAGTCCCATTTAGGATTCAGTTCAATAACACATTTGATAGTAATTGGCTATGGAATGATTTTTCCCCATCTAACAGTGATGCAGAATCTTCCTCAAAATTTTGCCAACTATTTTGTTGCCCTGTTAACCTCCACTTGTGAGGTGGGAACAGGTAGCCAAATAGTGGGTAGAAAGTGACTTGAGCTTGTCCCCAGACTAAGTAATCTAACCACTTTTCCTCTGAAGCCGCTGTGTTTCCATAGCCAACCCCTCAAAGGGAAGACCATGGAAGTAGTCATCTCCATAAAAAATTCTAAGTCAGGAAGTGGGTAGAAAAGCTTTTAGTTATTGTTCTCTCTTTGTAGGAACTTCTGTCCATGTAGAAAGGTCTGAACTCAAATATCTGAATATTTGCCTCTTATACTCCTGCCTCTTTTCATTTCTACAATGCAATGTGGTCAGAAGAAGCTGGCTTTTCCCTTCCACATGACAGGACACATCCCACGTAATACTCTATAGTTTTTACATCTGTTTCAATAATTGATGGTCAAAACCACCAAATCTGAGCATACATTTTTTTCACTCTTGGAAAACCTGCATATATCAACTATTGTCATGTTGAGGAACAAAAGGAAAAATAAACAAGCATTAAATTTGACAATGAAGGCTACGATAGTACTTTTTTTTTTTATTTTATGGAATGTGCTCTCATCCAAAGCAATGAAGACAACAAAATTTTGGAAGAGAGATTTAAATCAAGTAGTTAAAAATTAGAATCCTTTTTGAAATCATTGTAAAATACAGAAAACTAGATAAGCGATTTTCAAAAGAGATAGAAGATAAAAAGAAAAACCGATGAAAGTCGGGAGATAGAGATTATGGCAGAAGAGTAACTGTGTTTTATGTACTTTTCTTTCCTAAATTCTTCCTTAAGCTTACTAAAATATTCTTGAATTAATGTGTAATTATTATTTATTGTGCATGAAATTAAGTGAAAAATACTCATTCCTATAAAATAAAACCAGAGCTAACATTGTAGAATATAAAAAGTGAAGTAGTGATTGAGTCAAATGCTTAGAAAAACATCTTTAGTAACTTAGTAATAAAAACAATAGCATTCTTGTTCCTACTACCAAGTTGGTCAGTTGTGGCTTCATGTCAGTTTATGATAGGGTAGAGGTGAAGAAAATTAACAAAATTGTATTACTATGGTACTGTACACAAGACTGAGAAAAAAGTCAATTGCATATTAGAGACTAATGGTAGTTGAGTTAAGGTAGTGGCTAAAGAATTTTTGAGCTCTGCCTAGGTGCCATTCATTTTTTTCTGATGCCAAATGAGGTAAAATTTCTTAAATTAAACTGACAAGCTTAATTTACAAGGAGTAGAGTACAGTGTGGATAACACTTCTAGTTTCCAATTACAATGGATACATGATTTCTCAGATCCTTTTTATAAAAAATTGACAAAATTATATGACCTATCTCTAAGAAAAATATCTTTTTGATTATAAAGAGGAAATGTAGAAAACAAAGATACCAAGTATCCAAATTATAAACAAATCTGAAACAGATTTTCAGTTGTTCTAATCTCTAATTACATGATTAGAATATGATAAAGCCAGAGGAAAAATAAATATCTTATGTATGTATAATTGAATATACACTTAACTATACTATATAATCACATATATGATTACATAGCATACTTTCGTCACTAGAAGTCCAATGCGCTATCCATTGCGCTACAGAGCCACCTTACATAGCATACTTAACATAGACTTTTGACTTATGAGCTAAAATATCACTTCTGCAGATATTTGGAAACTTTTATATTGTATTAGTTTCACTGTATATATTTTAAAGCTATGGTTGGATGGATTTTTTTTATCAATTTACTATGTCCATTTGTCTCTTTTGGTATTTTTTCTCTTAAATTATATTTTATCTTATAGTGACGTTTTATTTGTATTTATCAGCTGAAATTTCTCCCAATTTTCTTCCTTTAAACGTCTTTTTGTGTCAAATACATCTCATATAAACAATGTATGTCTCTTTTATTTTTCATTCAAATCAGAACATAACCCATTTATAGATGTTATTACCAGGGGCATATTTGAATTTGTTTTCATTCTCTTATTTTAGTTTTCTGGTTACCTCTTCTTTGCTCCTGTTTCTTTTTTTCTTTACTTCTTTGAAATGTAAATTTATTTTATAAATTCTATTTTAATGTTTGTCCTTGAATTTTTTTTATAAAAGTCTCTGTGATTGTTGTCCACACACTGCACTCACCACAGAAATTTAAATTATCCTATTATGTTTTTTCTCCCAGATTCCTCCATAAAGGTACACAAATGGATATGCAAGACAGTGGGAAACTTCATTTATCAGTTCCCTCATTGTAGGTAATAGCTGGAAGAATGTGATTCTATGGTAAGCAAAAAGCAAGAACCAAAATTTGCATATCTCATGGGTAATATATGTGATATAACACTCTCACAAACTATCATTCTTCTTGTTTAGTCCTTTACTGCCCACTCATTGTGTATTGTAAACAGTATTTTGTCATCTTTTAATGAAATAGCCAATGAAACTTGCAAAACAATGAGTGATAACACTGTGAAGTAAGCCAGTGTTATGATTCTTAAAGTGTTTGCTTAGGTAAGATACAGACAATTAAACGGTATAATTATTATCATAAATTAAACACTCCATTGTCCTCCTGCCAATGTAATTATTGTTGAAAATAATTAGAAGTTTCCTAAGTGGATGTTTACTGTCAGTGTAAGGTACTAGTAAGATTCATGGTTAGCTTTTAGATTTTAATTGCCTCATTCCTTGAGCGAATGTTTTGTACCTGTGGTACAAAAAGAACCTATAAAAGGTTTACAAAAAGAAACGAAAAGGATTAAGTTACACTCATAATTATATGTATGCATGAGCTGCTGAAATTATTGATGCAGCCAGGATAAAACATAAAATTTCTGGTAGTACCATATGGTGAACAATTTGCAGAACCCACAGACATCATAAGCATATGGGTATATTTCATATGATCTGAAGCAATTTTAGGGGCAAATAATATCATATCAAAGGATATGCTCTTTTAAGTATCAAAATAGGGGGAGATTAAATTTTGTTGGCCTGAATACTGTAGTGTTGGTGGTAGCATGCTCATACATGTGTGTGCATGTGTAAAAAGGAAAGTGAATATAAAAATAACAGATGATTTACTTAAAATATATTCATTATAAATATTTAATTTGGGTCTTAGGAGATAATCATGTCAAAGCTGAATTGGAAATAAGAGATCATGGTTTTGATCTCTTAACATTTCTTTAGTAAAAGAAGCCAATAGTATAGAACAGAAATGAAGCATCTTATTAAAGCATATTTTAAATTTTGATTTAGACAGTTCTTTAAAATCTTAACTATTCAATGTTTAATTCATGACTCATTTTAGCTCATTAGTGTGTTCTGATTTATTTGAACTATCTTTCTTTTATGTAGCATTCACATTTGTAATTTATTTCATTAATGATTAATAAAAGATTTTACTTAAAATTCTTTTAGGTTTTTAATTTTCTGTGAATCTACTCAAACATCTTTTCTATCAGACAATGAAGGCTATTGTTACGTAACTATATTGAAAACCTTTGTATTTAGTTCAGTGGAAAATGTCTAAACAGAATGTGTTAATGATATAGCAAGCTTTCTCCCTCTAAATTTAGCGGTATTTCATGAAGTTGAAGCCTCCTCTGCTGGATAATTAAAACATGAGGAATTTCATGAATCCTGATCAATATATTTGCTACATTTTTTAGTGTTAAAACAACTAACATAAAAATTCTCTGCAACCGTTTCTCCAGTTTTTCAGGTTTGATTTCTGTTTCTATTCTTATTAGGTTTCCATCTGAATGTGCTTTAAATGCTTTTTATTGTAACACATCTGTAATATTTTCTAAAAAGTATCTTACCAACTCAAAGGATATTTGGAAATATCCTAGCCTGTTACAGTATCTTCCTACCCAACTCATCTAGGGCTTTAACACATTTCTGACAATAATGGTGGCTTGTTTTACTGCAATTTTCATTGGTAAGGCCATGCACAGGTGGAGAGAGGTAGGAAGAGACATTCAACAGAATCTGCATGGGAAATGAGTGTGTATTTTTTTTAAATCCACACAGGAGATTTGGATATGCCCTCTCAATTGAGAATCCTCATTTTGCAGAAGAAAGCAATATGCAAACAAATTCTTTATAGCTGTTTGTGGAGCTAGAAACAACATTGACTGACTCCTAGTCCACTACATTTCTTCAACACCATAATACTTTAATATGGTTCAAATCTCTTATTTTTGAAAGTGTGTTTGCAAGTAATAAAACTGACTTTGGATAATTCCATTAAAAAGGTTGTTTGAACTGCATAACGTAGTTCATGAAACTATGTTCATGGAAGGGAGAAGGTTAGGACCAGACTTTGAACAGCTTTGAGCCCTAAAGAAATTCAGAGCCATCCTTTTCCTGACAGTATGGGTAGCTGTTCATCTCCACTTGGAGTTAGAATCCAGGTCTGTCAAGCAGGGGCTAGGTTCTCACCCTTTAGAAAGAGTGGAGTGGAGTAGCTTGATCAGATGTCCCACCAAAAAGGAGGAAGTGTTTACCAAAGAACAATTAAGGCATTGTTATCCCAGGAAGGAAGGACTGGGAGCAGGCAGTTAGAAACACATGCATGCACCAAGGCCCCTTCCTGAAGGAAGTCTAGTTCCAGCAGCATCTGCAAAGCCTGCTTTTTCATGACATTCAGTCCTGGTGTACCTTCTGGATGCCTGTCCTGGGGTTACAGCAGACACCATCACCCTGACTCCTGCTATTTTCCACTTGCATCATCCTTTTTATTGCCTCCACCCAACCCATGGCAGAAATCCCACAAGGGGAGGGGGTGTTCCTGGAAAGAAGCTTTGCAGGAAGGAATGAAATAAGAGGGAACAAAGAAACTGGACAGGTTGTTAGCATTGGAGGGGAAGTATTTGTAGGAATTCATGCCAGTTCTTCTCTGCCATCTCCATTAGGGCATTGTCAGAGGAGAAGGTGCAGGACAGTTGGAAACAGTGTGGAGAACACTCGAGGGTATGTCAAAGCTGCTGAATAGCATCTCATGCTCAGCTGAACCAGGTGACCTAACAGCTTCCTCCAATCTCTACCTATCTTTCCATGGCACTGAATGAGGTGTCTGGAAACTGGGAATTGGGGATGTGTAACAAGCGGGAGTAGGTGAAGGACAGAAGGTTGTGATGAGAATGCAGTTTACATTTTGATTTTGGGCCCAGGTAGAAAATGAAGGGAATTTGAGAGGCTAATGGGTGGGAAGTATCAGTGACAGGAAGCTGTTGTCATGACAAGAGCCACTCTCTTGAGGGTGCAGACAGAGCCATTGGGGTGTGTGTGGGGGGGTTGGGCACAGGAGGTATGACCACAAGAGGAACTTGCAATGCTAAGAATCACATGTGGAATCTGCATACAGCTGACTCTTGTGTGTGGCTGAGGGGAAGAGGGTGGAAAGTTGGTGTCACGGTGGCAAAGTCTAAACTGAGAGAGGGAAAAGTCCTTCCCTCAATTTTAAGGCAGTGTCAGAAAAACAGGAATAGAAAGTTGAATGATGAGATTTGATAAATTATCATCTTGAGTTACACTTAGAGTCAAATTATATTGGAGTCCTAGGTAGAAAATTCATCATAAAGTTTTCATCTAGAAGGGTTATTTTCTTAAACTACATGTATGAATATACTATGCTGTGAGAAAATGTGCTTAGACAAGAGGACTTTAGCCCCAAAGCCTCATTACTTTTTATGCTGTCTTTTAAAAGCCATAAAATGGAAGGAAAACTGAGAAGAAAAATTCCTGGAATGCTAAAGCATCAAGGAATTTGTGAGTCTGCCTCTTTTTAGAGACATATTCCACAGCAAGAAATGCAAAAAGGTATTTTTCTATGTGGCATATAGCAGTACAGTCTTAGAGACACCTGTAGGATTTGCTGTTATTGAAAACTGGAAGAATATCCAAGTTCAAGAAGCTCAGTAAGTGCCATTAAAAAGAAAGACAAATCGAAGAAAGTCAAGAGCAACTAAAACCTCTGGGAACTCTTATCTAAGCTCTCATCTGCACACCCGCTCTGACAAGCTTCATCAGCTTCCTTGTCAATTAGGACAGGGCCTGGCATTGCTCTACCCACACTGGGCTTGCTTCGCTGGGAGAGCAATTTCAACTATTAGGGGAAGATATCCAGTTCCTCAACGTGCAGAAATCTCTGTCCTCTGAACATCCTGTATGAACTTTTACTACAAATATTTAAAACTTGTTTTACTTTTTTTTCACAAAATGTAATATTATACATATATAGAAGAAATTTTTTTGACAGGCAGAGTGGACAGTGAGAGAGAGAGACAGAGAGAAAGGTCTTCCTTTTCCATTGGTTCACCCCACAATGTCCACTGCGGCCGGTGCACTGCATTGATCTGAAGCCAGGAGCCAGGTGCTTCTCCTGGTCTCCCATGCAGGTGCAGGGCCCAAGGACCTGGGCCATCCTCCACTGCCTTCCCGGGCCACAGCAGAGAGCTGAACTGGAAGAGGAGCAACAGAGACAGAATCCAGCACCCTGACTAGGACTAGAACCTGGGGTGCTGGCGCCGCAGGTGGAGGATTAGCCTAGTGAGCCATAGCGCTGTCTGAAGAAACCAATTTCTAATTCCTACAACCCATATAAATAAATCACATTGAAAATGTTGCTGGTTTGCCAATTTTGTAATGTCACGTATACTTTACATACTTGAGCTTAGCCAAAAGGCAGAGAAGCGATCACCCATATTTTAATAACATAAGAATAGAAAGGTATCCTTTAATTGTCTGAACTTGTAAATAAAGCATTCAGAAGAGTTTTCTTTTAGGAAACATAAGACAGTATAACCATTGTTGTCGAGGGTAAAGCCATGCCATATGCAATTCCTATGTGACACTCAACTAAATGTGTTCTCTTTTCACCATGTATGTTATTAAAACTTTCTGCCATTGTTGTATTTATCTGCTTGTCCTCCAAGTTATTGATGTTTTTGGCACTCAATACATTCTACTTTTGAGCAATAGGAAGCAAATATTAAAACTGGATGTAAGAGTAATGAAGTATTCATAAGAAAAAACTATTGAGAAAATTTCAAGCTGTGAAATTGAGCATGATCTATCTTAGTTTCATGTTTAATATAATCATAAATTTTAGAAAATTGATTTCATTTTGTACTAACACCAAACTTATATTTTTAAAAAACTCTTCCCACTTTCAGGAAGTTGTAAATATTTTGCTGAGAATCTTGAATCTTGGAATTATGCTTCCATGTGGGAATAAAACAGCAACTCATTTTGATGTCTACAATGAGTGTTTCAGACTATTTTCCTTTTTTGTTGACAATTGCACTAATGCCTCCCTTCCTAAGTGACCAAGTTCAGGGTGTGATTGCACAGAGCAGAGTGGGAACAGAGTTAGGCTTTGTTCTGGAGTATGGCAAGTTCAAGAGGCAAGTGGTCTTTTATTTATTCAATTTATTTAAAGAGGGAGAGAGACAAAGAAACAGACAGAAAATGCTCCCATCTGTTGGTTCACTGCCCAAATGTCTGCATATTCAGGCCTATAACCAAGAACAAAAAATGCAATCAAGGTCTCCCACATTGATGATAGGAAACCAATTACTTGAGCCATCTTCACTGCCTGCCAGTGTCTGCATTGGCCAGCAGCAATAGTCAGGACCCAGAGCTGGCAACTGATCCCAGGCACTCCAATGTAAGATGAGAACATCTTTACAGGTATGACAGAAACCTAATCTCATCTGGTCAAGTCTAAGTGAGATGATAGAAAAGAAGAATGGGATCCAGCTGGCATTGTCGAATAGCAGGTAAAACCACCAACTATGACAATAGCATTCCATATAGGTGTTGGTTCATTTCTGGACTGCTGTATTTCTAATCTAGTCCTGCCAACAGCCTGGGAAAAGCAGTGGCAGATGGACCAAATGCTTGGACCCCTGCCACCTACATAGGAGACCTGGATGAAGCTATTGGCTCCTGGCCTTGTTCTGGTTCTGCCCTGGCCATTGCAGCCATCTGGGGAGTGAACTAGCAGATGCAAGATCTCTTTCTCTTTCTGTCTCTCTCACTGTCTTTGTAATTGACTTTCAAAAAATAAATAAATCTTAAAAAAAAGAACGGGGACCAAAGTAGCAGCTTTTCAAACAGGATCAAAGAAACAAATGGGCTTGGGAACCAGGAGTTACCTCAGCAACAGAAAGGGGGGTGTGTTCTCTTCTGTTGGGTGTCTGTGACAGAGACTTTGGGAGTCAGGGAAGTCATTATGGGCTCTGAGAGTCTCAATCTGGAGCAGAGTTGTCACATGCTTAACAGCTACATTATTAGAATTAAATAAGATAATGTACAAGACATAGCATTGTAAAGTATAACACAAATGGAAGATGTTATTATTGTCATTAGCATCATTATCATTGTCACAAAGTACAGAACACCCTGTAAGCCTATCTGCTGGAATAAAATAAAAAGAGTTGATAATAATCAGATTTGTTTTATCCAACATTTTAGATGCTAAATATCAGGCATAGATATACTGGAAATAAATTATTTAACTAATAGATGTAAAACCTAAGTTTAAAATACTTTTCACATACACATTTAGGAAAAATTTATGTTAATGTTGGAGGCTAGCATATACAATTGTGGACCTAGCATATCACAGGTAAACTGGTGATCCTTCTCTGAACAAAGTACAATGCTTTCACAGATTGAGAGATATTCCATAATCTCTTTGAATTTTATGAAAGCCAACTTGATGGTTCTGGTACAAAGTATCATGTTGTCAGGACACACATTTTATTTACCTTTTTATATTTTATTTATTTATTTGAAAGTCAGAATTATGGAGAGAGGGGGAGCACACCACACACACACACACACACACACATACACACACAAATCTTCCATCTGCTGCTTCATTCTGAAGATGACCACAGTGATCAGTGCCAGGAGCCAGGGGCTTCAATCAGGGCTCCCACAGGGTTTCAGGGTCCCAAACACTTGGGCCTTTTTCTAATGCTTTTCTCAGGTCATCAACAGGGAGCTAGATCAGAAGTGGAGCGGCCAGGACATGAACCAGCATCCAGATAGGATGCTGGTATCGCAGTCTGTGGTTTTACCTGCTATGCCACAAAGCTGGCCCCAGGCCACACATTTTAACACACTAAATGCTCTATATTTTTATGTGTTTATTGCTTCCTAACCAGTGAAAGTAAAACTCCATGAGGGCAGACCCTAAATATTCCTGATCTTGCATGCTTGCAGGGCTGGTCAACCACTCAGGACAGCAGAGTAGGAAGCACTGCCTGGGAAGTGGATACACTTGTACCAAAGTTGGAACTTATGTGAAGAGGGCTGGCCTGGAGCTAGATTGAGCTTGCTCAAGGAGTTCACCTGGATGGCTTCCAGCCGAGTCAAATTTAGATAACACTCATGCTAGTGCCAGTCAAGGTGCACTGACCTGCTTTTACCAATCCCATCTCCCACCCAACCCAGCTCTAGAAGAGCAGAAAGGCAATGTAGAGGAGGGTAGAGGGAAAGAGGGTAAGTATAAGGGGAAAAATAACAAAGAGACCATCTGAACAACCCACCAGCCCTTTCCCTTTACCCTCCTTTTAATTTTAGGAGGAAAAAAATATACGTAAATGGTTTAGTCCAATAACAAAGGGTTTTCATTTGAAAACATACTTTCTTAGCTCTAAGATATTGTAACTATAGCCATTGAACATAAGTTATGAGGGTACTACTTTGCCTAATACCGAAAAGAAAATTCATAAGGAAATGTCAAAACACGCATCAGAATATGCTGAGTCTCAATTCATGAGTTCTTTAACAGCAGGGCAAGAACATGTCATTTACAACACAGAAGCATGGGCACACTGGGTGTGAATGAGCTGTTGGTGGAGAGTATCTGTCATTACTCAAGCATGGGATGGAAGATGGACCACATGTTTTTGAAGTCCTTCTGCTATAAGAACCTATCAGTACAATTCCTAAGTCTTTGTTTCTGCTTCTCCCAAGTGCTAGATTTCCCTTTACAGGGCATAGTGATTATTTGAAATGGCATAATAAAACTTTAAGTCTTCATTTTCTAAAATTGTCATAAGACTTTAATGGCCCCCATGAAAGCTTTTGGAAATAATTTGGCTTGCTCTTTGTTCTTAATTAGGAATCATGATCTGAAATACAGTTGGTCAGCTAAGTTTTTACAAACTTTTGCCCTTGACTTCAAAGGCCTCCCTCCAGACATTCTCTGTATTTAGCAGCATCATTTCATTTAAATGAATCCCTCCAAAACGAGAACTGTTTTCCCCCAATGCATTATGCTTATGTTATTGGTCCTTCAGAGTCACTGTTGATTTCATCAACCTTAGAAAAACAGAAAATTGATGACATAAAGTGCAAACCTTGATGTTTGTCATAGATCTAAATTACCATGGAATCCTTCATGGCATCCAAGGTGGAAGCAACTGGTGGAGTGAAGGTCTCTAAAACACCACATGAGAGGATCCAGCCAGCAGAGGACCCTAGGTCTTTTCCAGGCTGTTGCCTTAGCAACAGTCACAGGCAAAGCTTACCATCTCAGGGTTCCTATGAACAGACATTTTCCTGCATCCTGTAGCTATGACAAGCACAACAGTATGCTCATTTATTTAACATGACAATTTTGACAGGATGTATACATTTCTCCTTATTGATACAAGCATTGAAGCAGATGAGAAATGAATAGCAATCCAAGCCTCAATCAACTTGTGGACTCCTTCAGCAAATATATTCTGAGTTGTGACTATGTCTGCCACACAATTCTGGTCTCCATAAGGAGGACAAAAGAGAAATCACACATTACCCAATATTTTAGAAGACTGTGATCTAATTAATGGGTTAAAACCACAATTAATGTTTAAGAACAATGCTAAGGGCTATATGAATTCAGGAATCGAAAAACTAATTCTTGGGCCAGCACCATGGTTACTTGGTTAATCCTCTGCCTGTGGTGCCAGCATCCCATATGGGCACCCATTTGGGTTCTAGTGCCGGTTGCTCCTCTTTCAGTCCAGCTCTGCTGTGGCCTGGGGAGGGCAGTGGAGGATGGCCCAAGTGTTTGGGCCCCTGCACCCACATAGGTGACCAGGAGGAAGTGCCTGGCTCCTGGCTTTGGATTGGTGCAGTGCTGGCCGTGGCGGCCATTTGGGGAGTGAACCAATGGAAGGAAGATCTTTCTTTGTCTCTCTCTCTCTCTCACTGTCTGTAACTCTACCTGTCAAATTAAAATAAAAAAAAAGAAAAACTAATTCTTTTACCTATAGAATCAACTGACATGGTCAGATATGTGACTAACCTCCTCTCTCTTTTTTCCCTCATGGTTATGCAGTTGGTCCTCAGTCTGCATGGGTTTTGCATCTGCAGATTCAACCAATTGCAGATCAAAAATATTTGAAAAAATTACATCTGTATTGAACATGTAAAGATGTTTTGGTTATTATTTCCTAAATAATACATAACAGATATTTTCATAAAAGTTTCAGTATAATAGGTGTTAGAAGTAACCTAGAGATGATTTAAAGTACTCAGGAGGATGTGTGTAGGTTATATGCAAAAGCACCACACTGTTTTATATTAGGATCTTGAGCATCTGTGGATTTTGTTAGCTTTGTTAGTTTTCTTAGTTTTGTTTATGTTTGATATCTTCACAATAAAATTATTTTAAAATGCCTGAAAAGTATAGTACTACAGGCTCTTAAAGACTTTGAGCAAGCATGTGTCACATCATTTCTCCTTCCTAAGTTAATAGGTTTCTTTTTATAATCTCATCACACTTATATCCTGTACCAATATTATAAAATTGATCATATTTTGCCTGTGAATACATTTGAGCTGTTTCAAGTAATTACAGCTCAGCTATTTGTATAATTCTACTTAGCAAATATGTCTGGATGATGATTGTTTCCAATCTAAGTCAAGCAAATCATTATGCCAGGAGTAGTATTACCAAGGAAAGCTTGTTATATTTGCACTTTTTTTCCCTGTATCATTGCAAAATGACCTAATTAAAAATGTATAATGTGGTCAAAAAAGAACTGGAATCTTCTATACTCATAAGATGTGAGTATTGATCACTGATCAGTAACACTGATCAAGGAACAGAAGTAATTTTGGCTTCAGTTTCAAGATTGTTTATCTCTAGCATCCTCTTCTACTATTCTATTGCACAATTTTCATAGAGAAAATGTGAACAATTATTGGAGTCTCCCAAGTTCATAAAATAAATTGAAGAGTTTGCATTTCTTGCCCTTAGCTTCTTCTACCTCGTATTTCTTGTTTGTTTCCCAGATACATGGCTTACCATTGAGTTTAAATTGTGACATCATTAAATAGAACTACTCAGGCTACCTGCTGAGGGTGTGTGAAATATACTAGTCATAGCAGGAGTTATTTTTAATAAGTCAGCACCTTTCTAAAAAAGCTAAGAATGGGGTTAAGGAGACTCACAAATCATAGCAGGTGCTATTAAAAAAGCATAGTTTTAACATAATCATTTTAAAATTTTACATGGCTTTTCTACCTCATACTCAACTTTTCCTAGCATAGCTTATTGATTTTTCACCTTTTTGAACCCAACATACTAGCTCTCAAGTTGTCACCATTTCTACCATCATTTTCTAGGTTACCTGGGTGGTAAAAATACCATTTTAAGTGTTAAAGTGAGCATATGGATAGGATTGTTAAAGTGATCATATCTAAGGATTAAGTGTTAAAGTGATCATATAAATACAAGTAAGTATTTGATAGGAATAAATATAGATAAAATTTAAAAAGTGTGAATGCTCCAACATGGGAAGCAGCCCATACAGCAGACTTATAGAATGACAATCTCCTTAAGTAGCACTCTGACCTCAGAATCAGCACTTGAGGCATTCTGATCTGGCTGAAAAGACCATGAGAGTGTTTTGGACATGGAAAGCCAAGACACTATGGCAAAAAAGTGTCATACATGAAGGATCTTGGTGGATGAGACCCCAGTGGAAAGAAGTGTTCATCAAAGAAGGATGCACCTTTCTCTGAAGTTAAGATAGAGCTTCCACTTTGCATATGGTCTTGTCTAAATATTGAAGGAGTTTGTGGGTTCAAAAGGTTTCCACAGCCTAGGTCGCTCATATAAAGAGCCTCAGGTGATCACTGATGTCATACATTAGAGTGTTAATTGGTTTTTTTTAAAAGTTATTTATTTATTTGAAAGTCAGAGTTACACAGAGAGAGGAGAGACAGAAAGAGAGAGAGAGAGAGAGAGAGAGAGAGAGAGAGAGAGAGAGAGAGAGAGAGGTCTTCCATCTTCTGGTTCACTTCCCAATTGGCCACAACAGCTGGAGCTGTGCTGATCCAAAGCCAGGAGCCAGGAGCTTCCTTTAGGTCTCCAAGGTGGGTTCAGGGGCCTAAGGACTTGGGCCATCTTGTACTAGTTTCCCAGGCCATAGAAAAGAGCTGGATCAGAAGTGGAGCGGCCTGTTCTCGAACCAGTACCCATATGGGATGCTGGCGCCTCAGGCCAGAGTGTTAACCTGCTGCACCACAGCACCAGCCCCCAGTGTGTTAATTGTTAAATTATCAACAGAAGTTGCTGTGGACTAACTTCCCATGAAGGACCTCTGTCCTCAAAGAATTGTATTATGAGAGTTAATAGTAAAACTTGTCTCAAAGGTTTACTTTATTTTATTGTATTAAGTGGAGGATATTCTTTAAGCTATAGTTATGTCTAAGTGCTCACAAAGGATGTATCATTCTTGAGTTCTTCAAAGTTAATTGTTTCACATACAAAAAAGAAAATGTTTAAAAATAAAAAAAATTAAACCTCAGAAAGGTTTACTTTTATTGAATTAAAGATTATTTTTTCCTCATTGTAAAAATAATCCTTCTAGTGTTCTATTGCACAGTAGGTAACAATACTTAAAAATAATAACATATGCATATTTCTAAATAACTAGAAGAAAAACTTTTGAATGTTCACACTACAAAGAAAACTTGAATATATGAAGTTATGGATGCCAATTATCCTAATTTGATCATTAACATGTATGCATGCATTGAAATATTACATTGTACCCCATGAATATGTATACTTATTTTGTGTCAAGAAAAACAAATATAAAAAAAACTCCACATGACCTTACCCATGAGATACTGAAAAATCACCATTAATACAATCTTCAAACTGACAGTATCCTTTCTGTATATATTTATACTACCTTGACTTGATGACAATATTTTATAATAATTTTATTAGCCTTGATCCATGCCTGGTATGAGTAAATGTTCATAATTTAAAAACCAACATAACTCTAACACACTTTTGAATTTAAAACAATATTTATTTAAGGCTATACAGGGATATAATTTTAGACTCATAACTTGGAAAAACCTGCCAAATAGCACTTTAGTTTAGTTCATGCAGTGCTTCTATAATTTTAAATCATGATAAGCCCCCACAATTATAGACAAGTTAGCAATTTTTTCATATTTTGCGTAGGTGTGCAGAACTTGCAGTAAATATGCATTTATGCTGTAGCCTTCTTTTGATTTGCACTCATTATGTCAATGTGTCATGATAACCCTATAAAATATTCTGAAATTTTATGGATGATTTTAGAAGCTCTTTTAGGATTATATAGGATCTGACAGGAATCTCTTGGTTGCATGTTCAGTGATCATATTTTGCCTAAGACAGGTACTTTGCCTAGTTTAATGCAAATATCTAAGAATGTTCAAATTAAAGCAAATGTTTTAAATAAACTTTAGCACATGGCAGTGGTCTCAATGTACCATGGTTTCGTCAGAAACAAATCTCAATGTTCCTTATCATGTGTATCAACTATATAGTTTTTCTTTTTTAGATTTGAAAACTTTACTGCCAAAGAGAGATGCATCATCAGTATCTGCACACTTGGCACTGGTACTGGGCATGATATTTTTCCCAGCACTTACTAAACACCTCCCCAGTTCAACCAACTTTCAAGTCTCTAGTCTTTGCTTTGGCACATAATTGCTTCTTCTAGACCAGTGCTTCTCAAACTTAAGCATGCAAAAGAATCACATCTACTCTCAACAGTTTCTGATTTAGTAAGTTTGGGATATGGCCCAAGGATTTGCATTTCTTATAAACTTCCAATGACACTGATGCCTTTGGTTGGAGTCAACACTTTGAGAATCATTTCACTCACCCACCTGGGAGAAGTTTCTTATCTGTAAGCCTGTACTGGTGAAAGGTAATTGCTATATTCCTACCTCTAAGACATTCCATTTCTCTAGAAAATCCATCATTTCTGACCAAGTGCTATGATTTGAGCTGCATTCTTACCACCTGCTGTGCTATTTTGTCTTATCTGACAATTTGGTAGTTGTCATTAGAAGAAATTCCAGTTGCATAAAAAGAAATTCTCTGCATGCATTCACTAGAGGGCTTTATCAGATATCATTCATAACACCACTTTCACTTGTATTAGTTGTGTCCATAAAAGTGGAAATTGAATGAGAAGAGTCAATAGCAATTTTTGTAGCAGAGCTCTTATGCTGAGTCACTTCTAACAGAACTACAGATCTAGCATGATACTAACATTTAGTAAAAAGGAAATGTTATCTGGATCTTCTTGTATATTTATGTTAGTTAATTTAGGAATTTAACATGCTCACTTTTCAGAACTAATTCTTGTTATAGAAGATGAAAATCAATGACTAGTTCACTTTAAAGCAAATAAGATTTTTTTAAAAAAATCCATGGTATGGAGAGCAGTAGGCTTTGGCTATTGACTTTTGAATGTTACATCAGGAGTGCAAGGCATACATTAATAATCTGGGGAGAAAAAGCTATATATTTTCATGGTGTTAAAAAGATATAATCAGCATTTAAATACACCGTGTGTGTGTGTGTGTGTGTGTGTACATGTGTGTTTTTGTGTATGAGGTAGCTCTGTTATTAAATATCTCCTTCAAGAGTTTTAGCAAGCAGTTAATATTCATGAATGATTAATTCCAATCATATTGATGGAATAGTTAGATTAAAGGAAAGTTGTAAAGTAATATAACCATTCACCCAGTTTAAAATAAAATAATTACAAAAATGGTGGTATCCCAGAAAACAGCTTTTCAGTAGCTTCCAGAATGACTATTTCTGACCTGGCAACTCTCTAATCTGGTAGTTCTCACATTTGATTTTAGCCCCAAGTTTTTAAGCTGACATTAAATTCAGCAACTTCCTTTACAGGAAATTTAAATAAAATAGTAGTCTTCATTCTTGTTCTTTGGAATCAAAGAAAGAATTTTGCATATTTCTGGCGCATTGTTTCCTCAGATTTAGAAAGAGTTCAAAACTGATTTTAAAAGAATGATCTGCATAGGACAGCATTTTACTAGTGGAGTGTTACTATAGTCATTGCTACTTCTGGCACAAACTTCATCCTTTTTCATTTTTCTTTTTAACCCTAGGGTCTCCCTCATGTGCTCATAGTTACTGATAGAAACCTTTGCCTTAAGATGAACGACATCTGAAAATTACATGATGTAACCAGAAGCTATAGCAAACAAGCAGATGGGGAGTTCAGCTTACAAAAAGACCAGTTGTCATCGTAACATACACCACATACTAGACAATGAACCACTGTGTGTCTGTACAACCACTGAATGAAATTGTGCTTCTGAAAGGGTCGTTTGATGAGCTAACTGGACTGATTATGTGTGCAAATTCAAATCCAACATCTTCTCAGGTGATGCTTTAGTGTAAACTGAGTTTTCCTAACATTGTCAGCAGCTCTTCTATTCACAGTAGCAGCAATCCAATTAAAACGGCCATCAGCACAGAAGTGATGTGCATTAAATAGTTCCCATTAATGTCATATTTAATTTAGAAGTACAGTCTTGAGGATGTTCATTACTGTTCTCTGCAAATCTACACTCAACTTATGCAACCAAATGCTATCAGTTGTGTTTGTCTCTTTCAGACAAAGATCATTCTGCTCGGATTATTTCCCTTACATTCTTTTAAACCTGCGATATTCAAGTCACTGCTCTTAAGTCAGGTCTTGCTTCAATCTTTTTAGGAGGCTGGAAGGATGTTACCTTTACTTCAAGATAAAATATGAAAGCTTCCTTTCTAGGTTTACAACCTAAAAAACAGCTAGGTGTGTATTGGAATAGGCTTAACTCTATGAAATGTTCTTTTCACATTTCAATTTTATATTTTGAGCTAAGATCAAGCACACAGAAGAATTTCAAGATCAATAGAAGGAATTCACCCAGAGTGTTCAAATGTTTACCTATTGTCCATGTTCTCACTCATTTCTTTCTGTACTAAATTATTTTTGTTCACCATCTGAGAATAAGCTGCAAGAATGATATCCCTTAACCCTCCAGGTACATCAGTTTGTGTTTCCTGAAAACAAGAATGTTCTCTAACTTAACCACAATATAATTATAAAAATCAGGAAATTAATATTGACTATAATATCACCCAATACATAGATCCAGTACTATTTCATATACTTTCCCAGAAGTATTCCTTATTTTATAAGAACATCTAGGTCATATATCACATTCTAATGTCATGTCTTTAGTTTTCTTTAATCTAGATTATTTCCTCAGTCTTTCTTTTTTGTTTCCAGTGAGTTTAACAATTCTGAAGCAGTTATGCCAGTTAATTTTGTGGAAAAACTCCTTCAATTTGGATTTATCCCATTTTTCCTCACAGGTATATTCAGATCATATGTTTGAGGCAGGAATAGCACATAACTGATGCTACGTATCAGGAAGCAGGTGATATCAATTTGTCCCATGCTGGAATTGTTTATTTTGATCACCTGGATAGATGGTGCTTCCAGGTTGCTATAGTTCTCTTTGTAGTTAATATGCTATTTGAGAGGAGATACTTTGAGGCTATGTGAATATCTTCCTATTTCCAAAACGTTAGCTCACTGATTTTAAAGCTTATCAGTGATTCCTCCTAGATGCTATTTTTCTGATGATTGTCATGCTTTTCTAATGATGTTATTCTTTCACATGTATTAGGTGGCTTCCTAATCAGGAAGAAATTCCCCTTTTCTATATTTTATTTATTTATTTATGTTGGTATTAACTCATTAATTTTTGTTTTATTTGATGATTTACTTTCATTATTTCATCTAATGCCCAAATTGTCCCAGATTGAGGCACTGACAATTACCTGCACTCCCTTTTGATGTGTCCCCACCACTCCATAATTATAAAGAGATATTCAGTTGTAAATTGACAGATCTTAGGCATTATAAAATACTGCAACAAAGTTCATTAGTGGGGACTTAGTCCATGAAATCAAGAGACTTCCATTTAATTTTATCTTAATTCTCACCTCCTATGTAATGCTGCTTCCATTATTACATATCATTAATGCTCATATTAGCTTGGAATTTTAATGGGGTTTTGGGTAGAATTTAATAAGATCATGCATGTAAAGGCCTTAGTGTTCTTCCTGACACATGAGAGACCCAAAAGTCAAATGCATTCTGAGCATCAATAAGAAGATAACTAAAATTAAAATATAAATTATTTTTCCTCCTTAAAAATGTACATTTTTTTTGAGAATATGTATAGCTTCTTTTATTAAATACCAAAGTTACAAGTCTCCTAGCCTAAATTGTATACTCAGTAATCAACTCTCTCTCTGAACTAAACAAAATAAAATACACAGCAAACAGTACACCTAGCACTCACAAGTAGTTCATTTATATTCACTAAACAAAACTGTGATATCCTCCAGTTTACATTCATGAATTCTTTCTGTCAGTAGTAGTAGTAGTAGTAATGGCATTTTGTTCAACAACACAAAACAATTCTTTCATCATTTAGAAAATCAATACATACTACATAGTGGTTCTGAATCATAAATTTAATAATAAGACCAGTTTGGCCAGATCTTTTAAAATAAATATGATTTTTAAATGTGTTCAAATTTTATGTAGATCAGTAATATTACTTCCTATTTAAAATGGCATTTTATCTTCTTGAAGTATAACTATTATGTAGCATTGTCTAAAGTTTAATGAAATACATTACATTATATCATGTGTGCTAAGCACACAAGTCCACTACAGTAAAATTCCAACTATATTACCATAGGATTCAAGGTAGATTAATATACTACACTGTAGTTCAAAACACATGGAAGTCAGAAAAACAACAGTGTAGCTCATTTATAAAAGGGGACAAATGATGATTAAATCCAATTGGTTAACTTGAAAGTCAGTTTATGTAACACCAAGACAGTGTCAACACCATGTAATTCATTTTCAAAGGCTTAACTATGACCTATTTAGAAGATTACAACACCAATATAATATTGGCTAAAAAATTCTTTACTTGACAACAGGCTAATCCTCCGCCTTGCGGCGCCGGCACACCGGGTTCTAGTCCCGGTTGGGGCGCCGGATTCTGTCCCGATTGCCCCTCTTCCAGGCCAGCTCTCTGCTGTGGCCCAGGAGTGCAGTGGAGGATGGCCCAGGTGCTTGGGCCCTGCACCCCATGGGGAGACCAGGAAAAGCACCTGGCTCCTGGCTCCTGCCATCGGATGAGCGCGGTGCGCCGACCGCGGCGGCCATTGGAGGGTGAACCAACGGCAAAGGAAGACCTTTCTCTCTCTGTCTCTCTCTCTCACTGTCCACTCTGCCTGTAAAAAAAAAAAAAAAAAAAAAAAAAATTCTTTACTTGTACTACAATTCCATTAGATGTAAAATGTACAAAAGCATTATGGAAATCTTTATTTCTAGATGAGGCCATTTATGGATAATATACAGGTCTTTCTGCACATATTATCCATGATTTGATTCTTCTGTAAAAATGTTGGCACCAACCATATCAGAAATTCATATATTATCACAACTGTATTCTGCTCTACCACCAAACTACTATGTCTACATTTAGTAACTTCACAAAATCAAATGAATGGAATCCTTTGGTTGTACACAATAACAAGCTTCGATAATAATTTAAAATTTTTCTTTTTTTTAAAAAAGGCTATCCTTCAGAATCTGATATTAAAAAATACTGACATTGCTTGCCATTATACTATTATATATGTATCGTGATGGTTGGTAATGATTCCCCAAACCATGATTTTATGAAAACAGAAAAATTATTAAAGTAACTTTATTTGAAAGGAATTTTAGTAGTTAGTGTGCTAACTACTAATTTTAGTAGTTTAGTAGAGAAGTTGTTAGGACTTTTTGGATACCAACTGTAGATTTAAATAAATATTTGAACACTACTGTAAAATAACATAGTATGAATATTGTGGACCTGTAAATATATTTTTAAAATCTCACTCCTCCTAACAGGGGAATTTTTAAAATATTCAAGTAATGTAGCAGAAAACAATGCCTTTGATATAAGATTAGGCAAAAAGCCACACAATTAATTTTCTCTTCATTCAGTTTTGGCCGAGGAACACTACCAATCTTACAGGCCAGTTGATGTTCGCTTTTTCATGCTCCGTCTCTGAGCTAAGCTTGAAGCAGCAACAGGCTCAAGAACTGGTTGAAAGGTCTTGTGAGTCAGGGCAGAATATGTGGCAACCACTGCTCCCTTAACAGCATGTGATGCATCACTTCTCTTTGGCTGATCATTCCGCAACTGATCACTGTGAGTTATCCATGAGTGCTTTAATATTTGCTCAGTAGTGTACCGTTGATAAGGGTCCACGTGAAGCATATGGGAAAGCAAATCCTTTGCTCCATCTGAAATACCATCCCAGTTTCCACCACTCAAGGAGAACTTTCCATTGCCTATGCGCAGTAGTATCTCTTCAGGAGTATCATTGGGGCCATTAGCAAATGGAGTGTAGCCAGCCAACATCGTGTAAAAAAGGACTCCTAAACTCCAAATATCACAAGCAGCATCATATCCCTGTTGCATAAGAACCTCAGGTGCTACAAAGTTTGCAGTGTAGCATGGAGTTAAGAGAAGTCCATTTTCTCCTCGAAGTTGTTTTGCAAACCCAAAATCACAGATCCTAATTGAATCTGCATTGGCTGATTCATCCATGTATAAAATATTACTAGGTTTAAGATCACGATGAACAACTCCTTGACAATGAAGATAGTCAACTGTCTTAGTTATTACATATAGTACATCGCTAGCTTCCTGTTCTGAGAAACTTTTTGGTTTGAGAATATGATCCAGGAGTTCTCCTCCTTTCATCAAATCTGTAACAAGGTATATGTATCTACCATCATCAAAGACATCCTTTAAAGTAATAATGTTTGGATGCTGTCCATAGCGCATCAGAATCTCAATTTCTTCTGAGGGGTCTCGTTTACTTTTGTCAATGATCTTCACTGCAAATTCCATGTTGGTAGTTTTATGTACACATCGCTTGCAAACGGAATAGGAGCCAACACCGATATCCTCTTTCAATTCATACACTTCACCAAATTGTGCAGCATTTCCATTTATCTGAACAATGGGTAATACATTTGCACTTGTAATAGGAGTTATTTTATATTCTTCTGCAATAGACGTTGCAACAAAGCTGAATCCTTTGAAGAGTTGATGAGCATTTGCACTGGCTGGTAAACCAGGAGAATCTTTAGGTGTTTTTGCAGTAAATTCAGGATCAAAACAAAAAGTATCATCTGGTTTTCCAGAAGCAGGTTTGAAAGGAGGTTGAACTTCTCTTTTATATAATTTATTCCAGTCAATATTTGCAAAAAAGGTGCCTTTTTATTTCTTCAACTCCTTCCGAACCCAATCTATTTGCTGGATTCCTTTTGAATAGCATCCTTAGAAGACTCTGTGCTTCAGCACTAAGAAACTGAGGCATTCCAAGTTTTGCTTTTAATATCATATTCATGGTCTCGTTTCTGTCTTTACCTTGAAATGGCAGAGTACCAGTAAGCATTTCAAACATAAGTACACCATACGACCACCAATCAGCACTCTGGGAATGGCCTCTCCTATTTACTACTTCAGGAGCCATATACTCTACTGTACCACAAAATGAGTAAGCCTTCTTTTCTTGATCTACTGACTCTTTGCTGAGTCCAAAATCTGTTAACTTGATATGTCCTATTTCATCAAGCAAAATGTTTTCTGGCTTCAGGTCTCTATATACAATCCCTAATCGATGCAGATGATCCAAAGCAAGGGCCAATTCAGCACGGTAGAATTTCACATCTTCCTCTGTAAACAGAACTTCTTTGGATAATCTTGTGAAGAGATCTCCTCCCCTGAGAAAATCCAGTATTAAATATAGCTTCCCTTCAGTCTGAAAGGCATAGTGCAATTTGACAATAAATGGATGATTTACTTCCACAAGTATATCTCTTTCCATCTTTGTCCGAACTCTGTCTCGAACTTTTAAAGAAGCCTTTTTTAACACCTTCATTGCATAGAGCTGCCCAGCATCAGGACCAGTCTTCTTTCTAACAAGAAAAACCTTTCCAAATGATCCCTGACCAAGCACCTTGAGCAGCTCAAACTGTGCAGGATCTGCTTTCTCGTATCCTTCTTTAACGTGATGAGTAATAGGGATTTCTTTAACATCTTCATCCTGGCAAGAATCTGCTTCTCCCTCTTCCATTGGCTCATCAACCATTTTAACACCATTTACCTGTGCGGAGCCTGGAACCCCCCATGGCGGCGGCGGCACAGCGGCGTCACCGGAACGTCAACGGAGATTCCCCAGCTGGGGGTGAAGGGAGGGTGGGAAAGAGGGGCGGGGTGGATGCGGGGGACCACGTGGTGGGGGGTGGGAAGGAGGGGAGGGGGCGTGCTGGGCGGGGGAGGCGGGTGAAGAGTAGTAAAAGCCACTGCGCCTCGGTCAAAAATGTACATTTAAATACAAAGAATGCCCATTACCATTCTGGTCAACAAATTTTAAAAGCAAAATCGCAGATCCTGATAACGCTGGAGTAAGTGAAATAATCAAGAAAACGAAGTACTCTTTGTTCAATATACGAATGATGGATACAAGTAGGCACACAACAAATGATCCATAAATGACAAATGCTTTCATTTTTTCCTTAACTGAATACCATAAATTGGGCCCAGGGTGCTTTTTCCCCTAACCATTCTCATAGACTTGACATGTCAAAAATACAAGTCCAACTTAATAATAGTACGAATGTCTTTGTTTTATTAGGCTTCTGATAAATTTTTACAATGTTATATTAAGAACTATATTAAATTATTGAGTCCTTTGACAAAGTCAAAGCTACTTTTTAGAACAATTATTAGTTTAAGTTTTTCTTTCTGCATGAACACTTTACTAGGGAAACAGCCCTGTTTCTATTTCAGGCTACTTCCAAAACACCACCAAGCGGATATCAAGTTCCACATCACTAATACCTTTGGCCAAAACCAATAGATGACTTGACCAAGTTGAACCAATCTATTTCCTAGGAGTTGTATACTGAAATAGAAAATATGTAGGCTTCCAATTGTTTCAGGCAACTGAGGACCCTAACGTTTGAGGCTGGTCAGTCATAATATTTTATTACTTTATGGATCAAACAAAGTAATCTAGCCTCATGGAGAAAAAATATAATAGTGAAATGTAGCAAATGGGAGAAAAATAGTGAGAAGGTCTGAGTCAACTCCAGAGAGCAGGAGACAAAAATCAAGAAGAGATATGGAGGTAAAGACGCAGAGATAAAGACAGATGATGAGTACATAGGTCCACAGATAAGTGATAAATAAATGTGGGAGAGATTGATTCTTTCTGCTTATCTGAGAAAAAGAAATAAGACTGCAGAATGATTACTGGGCAACTTTGGCAATAAAGTGTTCCTTTAAAAAATAACAACAGAGAATGACTTTCCAAGGAAATTAGTTTATTGAGGAACAAGTCAGGAAGCTGTGGTAGGCACACTGACATGAACCACAGGTGTATTTATGGGGGCTGAGGCAAGGGAAAGTTGTAAAGGCAAAGGAGAAAAGTTCCTGTACACTGTTCTGAAATAAAGTTAGTCTCTAGGGCTCATTGAAGTAACACGCTTTGGGTGATTGGCAGCATTGGCTGTGGATAGAGAAGTGTCTTCAGATAAACCACCCTGGCTGCAAAGTAGTAGGTTAGCAATATGTAGGGCTTACTAGGAAGGCTGTTTTGAAAAGTCTTTAGCAATAACTCTTATTTTGGATGTGTGCACAGGGTTAACAGGATTTGGGAGATTTTCCTGTGGGCTTTAGAAGGCCTTTGTTACAATACTTTTCTCAGACACATGGAATTGAGAATCCCTTCTGACTCTACTTTCTTTAGGGCTGACTGAGTAACTCTAGTTTAGAATTAGCAACTTACTTTTTTTTTAAACTTTTATTTAGTAAATATAAATTTCCAAAGTACAGCTTATGGATTACAATGGCTTTTCCCCCCAATAACTTCCCTCCCACCCATACTCCTCCCATCTCCCACTCACTCTTCCATTCCATTCACATCAAGATTCATTTTCAAAAATCTTTATATATAGAAGATCGATTTAGTATATATTAAGTAAAGATTTCATCAGTTTGCACCCACACAGAACATAAAGTGCAAAATACTGTTTCAGTACTAGTTATAGCATTAATTCACATTGAACAACACATGAAGGACAGAGATCCCACATGAGGAGTAAGTACACAGTGACTCCTGTTGTTGACTTAACAATTTGACACTCTTGTTTATGGCATCAGAAATCTCCCTAAGCTCTAGTCATGAGTTTCCAAGGCTATGGAAGCCTCTTGAGTTCCCTGACTTCGATCTTATTTAGACAAGGTCATAGTCAAAGTGGAAGTTCTTTCCTCCCTTCAGAGAAAGGTACCTCCTTCTTTGATGGCCCGTTCTTTCTACTGGTATCTCACTTGCAGAGATCTTTCATTTAGGTGTTTTTTTTTTATTTTTCCATAGTGTCTTGGCTTTTCATGCCTAAAATACTCTCATGGGCTCTTCAGCCATATCTGAGTCCTTAAGGGCTGATTCTGAGGCTAGAGTGCTGTTTAGGACATCTTCCATTCTATGAGTCTGCTGTGTATCCCACTTCACATGTTGGATCATTCTCTTCCTTTTTTGATTCTATCAGTTCATATTAGCAGCCACTAGTCTTGTTTGTATGATCCCTTTGACTCTTAGAATTAGCAACTTTCAAAAAAGCAAGAGCCCAGGGTTTTGGAAGTATGTGCCACAAAGGGCCCTTCCTATGATTTGTAACAAGGTGTGATGGTTAATTTTGTTTGTCAATTTGGTCCAGGTACCCAGATATTTTGTCAAACATTATTTGGAATGTTTCTGTGATTATTTTTGATGAAATTAGTATATATTTATTTATTTTCAATTTTTTCCATTTTATTTGAAAGGAGAGAGTGAGAAAGAGAGAGAGACTGAGAGAGAGAGAGAGAGAGACAGAGAGAATCTTCTATCTGCTAGTTCTCTCCCAAATGCCCACAATAACTAGGGTTAGGCCAGGCCACAGTCAGGAGCTCAGAACTCTGTCTGGGGCTCTCATATGTGTGGCAGGGACTCAAGTACTTAAGACATTGTCTGCTGTCTCTCATGATGATCAGCAGCAGGAAGCCAAATTGGAATCAGCAAGAATTTGAATCCAAGTTCTGTGACATGGGGCGAAGGCATCCCAAATGATGTCTTAACTGCTGTGCCAAATGCACATCCCAACATGTTTGGCATTATTTAGTATTTCTATAAAGTCTTCTCCTTTTATTTTAAAGATGTATTTATTGATTTGAAAGTCAGAGTTACACAGAGAGAGAAGGAGAGGCAGGGAGAGAACGAGTTCCTCCATCTGCCAGTTCACTCCTCAACTGGCTGCAGTGGCCAGAGCTGCGCTGATCTGAAGCCAGGAGCCAGGAGTTCCCTCTGGGTCTCCCACATGGGTGCAGGGAACTAAGGACTTGGGCTATCCTCCACTTCTTTCCCAGGCCACAGCAGATAGCTAGATCAGAAGTGGAGCAGCTGAGACACAAACCAGTGCCCATATGGGATGCCTACACTGTAGGCTGCGGTTTTACCCACTATGCCACAGCGCCGGCTCCTAAAGTCTTCTCTTGATGCCGAGTTAAGAAAAAAGTTGTAAAGTGTACATTGTCATTGACGATATGGTCAATAATAGGCTTCCAGGGGTGAAGGGTGCAGCTTGTATCCACAGATGTTATAGCTGGAGGAATCATCATTTTCATGCTCTCTGAAAACAGAAGAGATATGTTCCATGATTATCAAACAAGGAACCTGCACAGAATAGGGTAAAAAGCCAGCCACTTTGTTCTCTCATTCACCAAATATTGACTATGTACCTGCCTAAATATCAAATACTATTATAGGTACTTAGAATATGAAAACAAAATAGACACAGATTTCTATCCACTTCCCTCTTGGAGCTTATATTAAAGAGTGAGAAGAAAGTCATAAATAGTAAATATAAACATAATAATAAATATTTTATGTTAAAAAGTTATAAATACTTTGGAACATAATCAAAGGGAGAAGAGCAGGTTTGCATCTTAAAAAAATACTTATTTTGTTATTTCACATATTTGAAAGGCAGAGACAGAGAGAGAAAAAGATGCTCCCTCGAGGTGCCTTTCTCTGAAGGGAGGAGAGAACTTCCATTTTGACTATGACCTTGTCTAAATATGATCACAGTCGGCGAACTCAGAAGGATTCCATAGCCTTGGCAGCTCATGACAAGAGCCTAGGGTGATTACTTACGCTATAAACAAAAGTGTCAATTTGTTAAGTCAACAACAGGAGTCACTGTGTACTTACTCCTCATGTAGGATATTTTCCTTAATGTGCTGTACATTGTGATTTAATGCTATAACTAATACTCCAACAGTATTTTTCACTTTGTGTTGCTATGTGAGGGCAAACTGTTGAAATCTTTACTTAATATATAGTAAACTGATCTTCTGTATATAAAGAGAATTGAAAATGAATCTTGATGTGAATGGAAGGGGAGAGGGAGCGGGAGAGGGGAGGGTAGCGGGTGGGAGGGAAGTTATGGGGGGGGGGAGCCATTGTAATCCATAAGCTGTACTTTGGAAATTTATATTCTTTAAATAAAAGCAAAAAAAAAAAAAAAGAACAATAAAGAAGTTGCTCCCTCCCCCGATTCACTCTCCAAATGATCACAATGGCTGGGGCTGCATCAGGCAGAATCCAGGCAGTCCAAGGTCCTAACACATGGGCCATCTTGTGCTGCTTTTCCAGGCTTATTAGCAGGGAGCTGAGTGGGATGTGGAGTGGCCAGGACTCAAACCCAGTGCTCATGTCTGGATGCAGATATCACAGGCAGTAGCTTAACCCATTGCACTACTGTGCCAGCCCCAAGAGTTACATCTTAGCTGTCTCTATGAGAGTAGGTCTAATTGAGAAAGCGATATTTTAGCAAGGAATTTAAAATGATGTAGGAATCAATTTGTGTTTTATTTGTGGAAAGAGGGCATGCTATTGTTTGGATAATGGTTTGGATGTTCCTCAAAGTCCCATGCATTAGTTTCCAGTGTCGTATGTTAATGTTTAATGGGTGAATGCTTATAGTTAATGGACTAAGTGTTAAGACTTCATCGAATTGTGGTGTCTGAGGTAGGGCCTTTTGGACGTTATTTGACTGGATTAATCTGCTGAGTCCATCATGATGGAACCATAATGACTTCACAAACAGACCACATGCACATGTGGGATGAGTCTGCTGCCTCTCTCTATGTCCCCTGGCTTGTCCACCTCCATATGTATTCTGCCATCCTCTGCCTTCATCAGATGCCAAACCAACTGATCTAGGACTATGAACCTCCACATTTGTGAGTCCAATCAACTTTTCCCTTCAAAAATAGCAGCTTTCAATATTTGTTATAGTGAAGAAAACCGGACTAACATAGAAAAACAGCAGATGGAAGAACCAGTAAAACTTCACAACTGTGTGCACATGTCTGGCACCTTCTAGGAACAGCCAGGAGTGGCTGTAGTACGTGCTTGTAGAGAAGTGATGGAAAAAGAGATTAATAGGGGGTGAGATCAAGAAAGATACGGTAGGTAAGGAGGCAATTTTTATAGTTTTGTGGAACTTCATGGGCCACTGTAAGTGCTTAGCTTTTATTTGTAATGAGAAAAGGAATCGTTGGAGTGTTTAGACAGAGAAGGGAAGAAAAGAGATGTTGGGAAAGTTAGGTTTTTTCATGTTCCTGTACTTCTATTCTATACCTTTGTACTTCTATGGCAACCACTGTCAAGGTAACTGGCAGACTCAGAACTGACATAGCTCTGTTATGTAATGGCTTGGCTACTGGACACTATGGCTTGTAGGTTCATATAAGAAATTGGAGCAGGCATGGTTTGATGTGGGCCTTTTCATAGCCTGACTGCCACCATGGGAAGCAGAGGTGTTTTTGTGTGCTTCTTCTTGTGTGCTTTTCAAGGCTGCTGTGAATAAAAGAGGTATGAATATGCAAAAAGCTCCAAAATTGTTCTTTAGCCTTTCTGAATTCAGACATATTCTCCCTGGAGTTGAGCTCCTGACTTGCACTTGACATAGTTAGCAGGATTTGACTCAGATCAAAATGGAGTTTCTGTCCTGCTGGAGGGTGGAAATTAAGGGTAGCCAGTCAAGAATGGGTGGTACCTGGTGGCCTGCATGTCCCCACAACCAGGAGTGTGCTGGAGTGAATGGTTCATCCACTAGTGTGAAAAAGACATCCCATGTTCTTGGAGAAACTTTAGATGAGAAGGATACTTGAATGGCAGCTGGAACTATGGGCTGGATCCTTCTGACTGCTTTACTAGCAGAAAATAATGATAGATTGCAGGCGGCATCAGCGTAGATAGGAGTGCAGCTCTTCTCAGAAGAGGTGAGAGAGGATCACAAGGCAAAATCGATGCCATTTGTACTCTGGAAGGAAGAGCTTCCTCTCTGAATTGCACCCAGTGCTGGAGAGAATCCACTAATTATAGTGGATGCCTCTTCCCTTCTTCCAGTGATGAGGATGGAATTGAGTCTCCTGTACTGCTCAAGGCCTGTTTGATGTTCACCCAGAAGATATAGAATCAGTAACCAAGGTCTCCTCTGGCACAGCTGTAGGTACTCCCTCAGGTGGCAGATCATTCAGTGTTCTGACTGTATACTCAGGCAGAACTAGTGGCTCTGGGGCCTAGATTCAGACAGAGACCCTCTGAGTCTATCACATCTTGGCTGCTTCAGCTATGGGACATAGAGGTGGATTGAATTTTGCTCTCGAGGCCAGAAACGGTTAAACTGGCATCTCTGACTGTGCATCCAGCCCTGAGACAGATGTTCTAGTCTGCCCATCACAGGGTAGGGAATCACAGTTTTGAATTGGCATACGGCTGGTGCCCACTTAGTGTGGCCTAATGCTGGAGGTTTACTTGGGGCAGTTAGTTAGTGGCAGACACATACCCACTTAGTGTGGCCTAATGCTGGAGGTTTACTTGGGGCAGTTAGTTAGTGGCAGACACATGCTGAATTGCAGCAAGTATTGCAGGAGCTGGGCATGCACAAGGCCATCTAAAATACTGGGATTCATGGGCCAAATGAGGAGGTTTAAACCACAAGAATGTAGGACCATGTTTTGTAGATTATTCCCTCTATTTGGCTCCTAGGTGGCAATACTATCCATGCACATAGCATAGTTTTTTAAATGTGATTACATTACCTGTGTGTTGCTGATTTGGGAGAGGGTGGGATAGCATGCATGTGGAAGAAGGTGCAAGCTTCATCTTGAGAGAAGAAACAAGGGAGAGGACCTATTAAGGTCATGCAAACCCAGATGTGAGCCAATGTCCTGGCAGCAGAGGAAGATAGGGAAAAGTTATATGAGCAGATGAATAAGTTATTGCTGGAATTATAGCAGCAATATAAACTAGAATAATGGTTCTGGCCACTTATGAAACCTAATTTGAGCGAAGCACCCACGTGGACACCAGGGTTCTGAGCAATGCCGCTACAGGAAATTCTGAGGTGCCCTGAGCCATCTGAAATGACTAGTTATGACAATTGGGCATTTAAATTTCATTGAGGAGAGGCCAAGATATCTGTCTGGTAAAGATGGGTGGGAACCAGAGTCTTCACGTGGAACTTACTATCCACTGGCCCCCTGTAATGCTCAGAGAACACTGGCACTTATTGATACAGTCACTCAATGTACATTACTGTCCAGCATTGCTGGGAAGTTTCCTGGGCCCTTAGCAACCATTGATGGCTATGGAGGACACTCTATCCAGGTAAAATCAGTAAACTTACCTTTGGAAATAGGGCATCTACTACCCAAGAATATACTGTGTATGTGTTCCCCAAAACTGAGTATATATTTTGCATTGATGTCTTGGTACTGAAAGCATAACACTTTGTATATTTCATACTCTATTGTTGACTGGAACCAAGACTGGGCAATAAAACCATGTAGTAGGACAGCACAAATGCCCACACCCACAAGCTCAAGTGGGATGCATTACAATGGATTTTGGGGCCTGTGACTTATGTCACTGACATTACACTCTCCAAAGTCCCACTTGCTGTAGAATTGGTATCTATCCATTCCATGATGGAACAATGCTGATTCCTGTAGAGGCCTGGTATGCAAATGATTCCAATAGAGGACATCCAACACAAAGGACTGTTGTAGCCTTCCAGCCTTCTACCAAGATGATTTTATGGGAATCAGATAATCTCCAAAGCAGTCCAAGAGCTGAGTTATGAGCTCACACTTACAGTTATTTGTACAGAAAGCTAGGCCATTTATTGTGGTCTATCTGTTAGGATATAGGTCTCTATCTGCAGAGAACTGGATGGTTATACGCTGCCCTGTGGGGCCAAGTCATGAGGCAATGCTTGTGGAAGATGCGACATCAAAAGAAAGTCACCGGGTACCATGTGACAGATCACATGCTTCTAGCCTGTCTGGGGAACTGATGAGGTGATACCCTTGCTAGGGTACATTGATTGGAAAAAGCCCAGAAAATAGTGTTGCTCAAAATTTACATCAATAGCTGCTACATTCAGGACAAGAGATGATGTGTGCTAGAGAGAAGGCTTGGAACCTGCCTGTAATATACCAGGAAGTTCTAGACAGATGCAAAAACTGTACTGTACTCTGTATTCCCAGGAGCATCCTCTTTAAGTGTCAGTGTCCACTGAAACTGTTACATGGGTGAGTGCTCCTTGAAGGGTGGCAGATAGTCTTCATCTGGCCTTTGCCCCAGTCTGGGTACAGATCTGCTTTCCTGTTAGGTGGCCTGAGCAGAGAGAGGTCCTAAATGCTCTGGAGACACTATGTGACATGTATGCAGAACCAGAGGTTACTGAAAGTAATTCTGAGGCCTACTTCATAGGTTCTGGTGTGCAGGACTGAGCTACACACCTAGGTATTGACTGCAAATTACATGTCAGAATCATTGAACAACGTGATGGCCTATTGAAACAAGACGTTAGAAAGGAATCTGACTCAAGTTTCCTGGTGGGATGGAACAAAAAACTGTGGACTGCATTGCAGTTGTGCAGTGAATGGCCTTACGCAGGGGTACTAACTTGGGTGGAGGGTAGCACCCTTTCAACTTTGGGTGCAAACCATTAACCTTCTGTTGAAACCAAGCTTTGGAAAGCAAAGCAATGTGCTTTTGCCTGGTCCAAAATCCCTTGAGCCAGAGGAATGCACCACTTTGCAATGGCCATAGAAAATACAGAACGCCAGCAATGTTTCATTTGCTTTGTTGTTGCCTTAGGGAACAGAACTAGAACATGACCTAGAAGTGACATCATGGGGAATGGCCACTTGGCCACCTGTGGCCAAAGTGCGTTACTCACACAAGGGAAAGACCACTTGTTTTAGCTTTATAGGCAAATGGTACCTTTTCCAATATGCCTACATGTAGCTGAGTACCCAATAAAGTTTGTGGCTCTCTGAGTCTGTTTAAGAAGCTGGAGCATCCCCTTTTGCCAATTGTGATGTTATCTCAAGACAAATCTCTTTTTGTGTCTTTCCCAATGGTCAGAACTTGTTATTGCTGGTGCAACTAACTTCTTTGACTTTTTTCCCTTAGACTGGTGACTGCAAATAACCTGGTGGACTGGGCACACATCTTTGCAATGGTAACCAATCAATTGACTTGTTGCTTGTGCACTGAGTTATCTATTAGCTCTGAAATTAGACTTCCTTGGAAGATAATCATAGTCACTGACAAAAACAGGACTTGGCTGAAAAACTGACAATCTTCTGACTCATTATGGAACCACAGCTGGACTCATGTGAAGACGTTAGCCAAGCAGCAGTATAATAAAACCCAATCAGGGTTGGGGTATTCTATATGAGATTGATTGATTGGTTTCTGCAGAGGCAACAAAGCTACCTTCTTGGATGCTATGTTCCACACTTCATGTGTGGTCCTCACTAAGTGATCTGTCTGGAAGGCAATGTACACACAAACTGTGAAGCAAGGAAACCTGAAGGGATGGACTGTTGAGATGGACTGTTGCCTCTATCCCATCCTTCTTTGGGTCTATGACAATGGGTGTCATGGTAACCCAGAACTGACTTAGCTGTTATGTAGTGGTTTGGGTGTTGGCCACTGCTGTCTGTAAGCTCAAATAACAAGCTGGGGGACGTATGGTTAGATAAAGCTTTCTTTGTAACTCGACTGCCACTGTGGAGAAGCAGAGATATTCCTACTTATTTTTGCTGCCGCTGAAAATAAAAGAACTATGAATCTGCAAATGGTTCTGAAATTGTTCTTTGGCCTTTCTGCATCTGTATGTAGTCTCCCAGAAGCTGAGCTCCTAGTTTACAAGAAAACATATCAAATACCTAAGTACCCACTACCACACATCAACAAGCACCAGATTTCTGTTATTGGTTATTTATTTCTCTTTCTATTGAAGTAAATTAGTTATGAAGTACACATATTATAATTAAAAACAGAGTGCGATCAGATGAGACAAACATGCACCTGTACATCTAACCCATAAAACAAGTCAGCAAATTCTGTGTTCATTTCCAATCAAGCCCCTTTCAACTGAAAGAAAACTACTATCCATGTGTCTCATCATCATCTCTTCTGCTCCTCTCTGCTCTCGTTTGCTAGCTGGGCTTGACATTCACTTTCAGGAAGAAAACTATTGTAAATGTTTTCCAGAAGAAAAGTTTTGGCTTACCTAAGATAATTTCACCCATCTGTGGAATTTATTTCTTTAAGGTTAAGTTGAGTCCGTAACTGTTAAAAGCCTACAAAAATGATCACTTTGGCTTGTCATTTTCCTCCTTGTTGTTACGATGGAACAGAAGTCTTTCTCACTCCCTTCTGCACTCTAACCAGCTGCACTCTCTGAATCAAAGCCCCAACGGTGGAATGGAAAGAAGGGAGATAAGGAACGTAATAATGTCTGATTTTCTGTTGCTTGGCAAAAGCAGGATAAGCAGTTTATGAGGGTGACCCAGAAGTAGGCACATAGCAAGTTTTAGGTGATAAAGAAAACTGGTGTCTAGAACTCCCCATTGATCTTTGTTGTTGGAAGCAAGGCAACCTGGTGAGAAGAGGCTTCAGGCTCTGAGAGTGAGCCATCTCCTTGAATCCTCCTTGCTGTCTTTGGTTGTGCTTCCTGTTCCACAATACGCTGCTATCAACAAACACTGGTCTGTACAAGGTGATGGGAGGGAAAATCTTTGTCCCAGTCAATAGGTACTTTCTTGAGAATATCGTCTATTATGTAAAATAAACCTGAGACAATTATAAAGCTATGTCTCTCAGAAAACTTGCAGCAAAACTGTTCATTTCTTACAGTTACAAAATCAGTTTCTTAACTAGATAAAGAAAACAGTGACTTTATTGAGGCCTACCTTAGAAGAATCGTATCTCTGCTGGATTTCAGCCAAGAATTCCTCCCCAAATAAGGAGGTGTCTGTTGGCTCTTCCATTTCTGCTTCTGGCCCACTGTGAGCCTCATGGACACTACCTGCCTTTGGATCCCCTCAAGTACTTAGAAAAGTCTTTCTTAAAATAACTTTACTGTTATTGACATCCAAACGATCGTAACTAAGAAAAAAATCACTGATTATTAAAGATGACAAAATTCAGTTTAGTTTTGCTTGTACTATGTCTGGTTCATATTTAGGGTTTCTATTTTTGTTTTTAGCCCACTGTGTTAAACCCAGCTACATAGAATTTCACCATCATATGTGAAGTTGACATCATACAGCTGAGTGTAACCTTTTAATTTCCTACTTGTTCAGGATAAATATTTATCACAAACAAGTGGCTATTTGTAAGCCTTAATTAGTGATCTAAACTCTCATTATTAAGTATGGAAGACTTTTAAAAAACACTAAACACTTTACATTCTTCATATATAATTTTAAGAGAGTCAAAGTTACAGTGGAATAACTAGTGAGATCTCAATTAAATGACTGAAAGTATTTCAAAAATTTTAGAATTGTCTAAAAGGACAGCTTAGTTTCATACAGCTGGGAAAGTTATGATAATTGAGGTGACTTAGAACATTCTTTTGTGTTATACAGAAGTCTTTTTTCTTATTTTAGATAAAGTTTTGTTACAATATCACACAGACTAAAGTCAACAGTACCCATAAATAGAAGTAGTAGCAGGAATTGCTTTCCTGAATCCATTTATTTGTTCAGCATAGCCTTTGAATGATCACTCTATCCGAAGTGCTGAGCCAGGCACTGTGATTACCTTAAGATAGTTATAACTACCCTGAATTTTATGCAATTTAGTAACTGAATACAATTTGCTGTAGATTACGCTTTTCTCTAAAATTTTGTTAATATCTTCAAGAGTATGCTAGTGAGTAAGCCATTTTGTTCATTTGTTTAATAACCAATAAAATAGAAATTGGAAAGCAATAGAGATCTTAATGAGTCTTCTTGTAGTGTAGTCCTATTTACATGAGTTTGAACCTCACACTGAATTTTAAATTTTGATTTTAGGCTAGGAGGAGACAGAAAGGAGAATATTACAAAGTACTGAGTGAGTAAAATTGATGTACAAGAAACATTGTGTGACATGGAGCAATAAAACTAAGAAAAAAAGAAGGAAATCATCTCATAGATAGCAAGCAGTAGGTTATTAAATAAATGATAGTTTCTCAGGAGTGTGAAATAGGAAAATCCTAGTTATTCAGTGTCCTAAATTTTATGAAACTTTCTAAGGCTGGAGGGTCTGGATAGAGAAACTCCATCACTTCGGTATATTTTATTATACTCAATTCTTGCCTGGAAAAAAGTTTTAATATATGGAAACACTGCATCCAGTGTCACATAAATAAAGTATACTTCTCTGCATTTGCAATGTAACACAAAAACAAAATCAATCACACTCAGATTGTGTAGATTTGCTTGAAAGTTTTGATTGAACAAAAATTCACTATAAATCTACCATTTAATATATAATCACTAGAATGCTCTAAAATATTTAAAAATTTATTTAAAATGAACTATATTTTTAAGGCAGAATTAAATTACAATAATTCAAACCAAATATATGGTTTCACTTTATTCATTCAAATAATAGTTATATTTTTAAACAGGGAGCTATTCATGGTCAAGGACCTCTATTCTTAGTAGCGCCTTAGAAATGGGTGTTTTTTTTTTCTTGAAGTGCCCTATGATCTCTATCTCCTAAATTGGTATAAATGATTTAGAACTCATTCCAAAATTATTCAGAAAAATTCTTACCATTTGCTGGATTCTACATCTATTTTTATTTCATTTTGAGAATTTGAACAACATGTATTCACAAGATGCCATATATATCTTCCTCAGTATTTAAAGGATTATTGGCAGTGGTTCAGTGTTCTCGTCTGTGTGCTAATTCTTTCAGGTAAGGTTTATGTTCCCATGGAAACCTAAAATATCTAGTAATTCTCTTATCTCTTCACTTATCTGTTCAAGTTTTTCTCCAAGAAGTTTAAAAGTTGCAAAGTGAAGATCATTCTTTCATAAAGCAAAGATTAGAGAAAGGGGCCACTGGACCTGACCTTCCGGCCTCTGTAAATTATGGTGACTGCTGTCATAGCACTGGAGCCCTCTTATGATTGAGAGACAGACCCAGCCCCTGGGAGTGCTGATAGCCAGAGCTCCTTTCCCCACCTCACCAGCTTCTCCAGGATTCTTGCAACCAACACCAGATCACTAAAGCGTTATAAAGGCCGGCCTGCTTGTCCCAGCAGACACCAATTCTGCAGGCCCACTCAGACACTGAACTTTGGCCCAAATCTTCCCTCTGCCCAATCCTTTTTCCCTTCCATTCTCCTGCAGGTGTTGGTCTCAATTTTTGGTAATTCATCCCATGGACTTCCCTTCTGGGAATTCAACCAACAACAACCATTTTTATAAATATTTCCAATGCACTGGCTATTATTATTTATATTTTGGCAAGCAACATTTAATGGGAAGAAGAAAAATCAGAATGTATAATTTTCCCAATGGACTTGAAGGATGGGCATCATTTGTCATCTATTAACATCTCAGTGAAAGAAAAAACCGCAAAATTATTCAAATATTTTTCAAATCAGATACTAAGAGGAAGAAGAAATTGTGCAAGTATACAGAAAATATCAATGCTGGGGACATTATGAACACCAACCTCAATTTGCATTGTGTCTCCAGAGACAGAACAAATTGGATGCTGCTGAAAAGTGCTATCCTAGGGGGAAAAAAGACGTTGTATTCTAGAACACAAAAAATATTGAAAAGTTCCTTTACTTATAAATATACTTTGGCAAAAATGCATTTTCCCAAAAACCTCATAAAATATTGGTAAATCAAAGTAAGAGAACTTCATGGCCTAATAAGACGTATCAGACATAAAATATGTTTCAACATTAAGAATCTATCAATATGATTTTTTAGATCCATGTGTTAAAAGAGCAAAGTATGTGGGTGATATCAATAGTAGCTAAAAAGCACTTAGAGAAATTTAACATTTCCAGTAGAAATTCTAAGGATAGAGAGAAATACTTAAATATAATAAAGACAACTAAAAATAGATAGTACATATCATCATAATGATAAACAATATGCTGAAGGTTTTTATACTATAACAAGGAACAAGACAGGGATATGCCTTGCTAGAATTATTTTAACAATGAATTTTATTAATATAAGAGAAGTTTTAGAATTCTATTCAAAACTGAAAAGAAAATGCTGAACAATCTCTAATTGCAAGTGTCAGCCTTCTATACTCAGAGCATCCAACTGATAGAGTAAAAATTTGGTCAATATTCAGTTATGAAGAGAAAGTAAAGAAAATAAGATTTACGATTTTAATAGACTGTGAAATATTTTAAAATAAATTTAGCAAGAGCTCTTTCTGTTCTATATGAAGAAAATTGCAAAACTTTATTGAAATAAATAAGTTGAATCTAAAAAATAGTTAATATTTCTTAATAAGAAAACCTGATATAAAATATCAAATCTTACTATATATATTTAATAGAGTTTCAAGCAATCTTGAATTTTTAGGAAATTCTTAGATTCAAATTAAAAGACAAATTCTTGAAAACAATCAAAAAAACTGTATCAATTTTTTAAAGATTTGTTTATTGATTTTTTGCAAGTCAGGTACAGAGAGAGAGAGACATCTTCCATCCTCTGCTTCAACGCTTAGGTGGTCACAATGGCCAGCACCGGGTCAGGCTGAAGCCAGGAACCAGGAGTTTCATCCGCTTCTCCGCTTCTCTGTGTGGGTGGCAGGGCCCAAACACCTGAGTCATCTTCTGTTTTTCTCAGGCCATTAGCAGGGAGCTGAATCAGAAGTGGAACAGCCAGGACAAGAACCGGGGCCCATATACAATGCCTGTGTTGCAGGCAGTGGCTTTGCCATACTGCCTGACACTATACTAATTTGAAATTGATTACATACTTGTATTATATAATATTAAAACTTACTATTAAATCAAATCAGTAAACATATCAATTACTATTACTCTTACTTATGCACAGAGGCAAGTCAATCAATACAAGATATGAGAAAATCCAGCAACAATATGAATATTTTGAAAATTAATAAATTAAAAAGTTATCTTTGGTTCCTTTCAAAGATATTAAAATCCAGGTGGAAAAATAATCTATCATCTCTCTGATAGAAAATAAAGCTAATGAATTTTTACACACAGAATATTTTGTAACTTAGAATTAGCAGAAATCTCACAAGTTATGAGAAAATAGATTATTGATTAAACAAAACTTGAAATCTTATGTTTTATTTATTTAAATTATAGACTAAAATATGCACAATATGAAATAGGTTTCATGGCTTAACTAACAAAGAACATCAAGGGATTTTTTTTCTTTTACTTGAAAGGCAGAGAAAGAGAACAAAAGAAGAGTGAGACAAAGAGAGATGAGGGGAGAGAGAGAGAGAGAGAGAGAGAGAGAGTTTCCTTCCATTTGCTAGTTCACTCCCCAAATGCCCATAAAATTAGGGCTGGGCTTTGGTTAGGAGCCTGGAACTCCCAGGAATCCCCATGTGGATGGCAGAGGCTCAAGCACCTGAGCTGTCATCTGCTGATTCTCAGGTGCACTAGCAGGAAACTGGATCAGAAGCAGAGTAGTAGGGATTTGATGCCAATAAGGGAAACAGTGCCCATGGGAAAGTATACACAACACTCCAGTAATCAGTAAAATGAAAAAGAAAGCAACATTGTACTATGACTCCCATAAATTATATAGGCAAGAGTTTAAAAAAGAGTGAAGCTCTGCTGGTGGTGAGGATGAAGGAAAGCAGGTGTCCCACTCACTACTGCTGGGCAGGCAAACTTCCTTAACCACTCAGAAAAGAAATTTAACACTACATGCAAATATTATGGTTATATATATATGTATATATATATATCTTTGATTTGCCATCTGACTTTTGAAATGATTTCCTATGTAAACAGGATTTGCTTGTTTGTTTTCATTTTTATTTATATACTTGAAAGGCAAAGAAAGAGAAAGAGAAAGAATGAGAGAGAGAGAGAGAGAGAGAGATCTCTTATCAACTGGCTTAGTTCCCAAATGCCTTCAATGGTCCGGGCTGGGCCAGGTCAAAGCAGAAGCCAGGATCCTAACTGAAGCCTTCAACGTGAGTGGCAGGTACCCCCTCACTTGAACCATCATTAATGACTTCTAGGGTGCGCATTAGCAAGAAGCTGGAATCAAGAACTAGAACCAGTAATCAAACCTGTGCATTCTACTGTGAGATGTGGGCATCCTAGCTCGTACCCTAACTGCTGGGCCAAATATCAACCCTGATGCAATAATTTTAATGCCCCAATTCTCTCTGGTGGAAAAACAAAAAATACTAAAAATCTGAATGATATTAGTTGGGAATGGTTGAATTAATGATAGTGTGTCCAAGTTACAGAATATTATGCAGCTATTAAAAATGATGTATTGGTGCTATATCTATTGACCTGGACAAATATATCTGTTTATAATGAATTAGCAAGTAAGAAAAGTATCCTGAGGAACACTGAATAACATATTATTGCATTTCTCAATAACAAAAGCTTAAATACATGTTGTTACATATGTGTGTAACACATGTGTAAATGTAGGCATATATTATGTGTATCTGGTAGCACTTATCCATTTTTTTACATGGTTCAGGTACTTGCAATTAGCTGTAGTTTGAAAATAATGAATGAAATGAATTGAAGATTATAGAAATAATTGCTACCTTTTAAATTAAGTATTGTTCTGAGTAGTATGTTGAAACCTCAAGTTATCTTGCTCTGCCATTCCTAGGACGTGGCTCAATCTTTGCCAGTGTGTCCATGCTATTATAATATCCACCTATTAGTCATCAGGTAGTTTCTTTGGTTATCACATTAACTGCTTCAGCATCACACTGTTTGTATTCAAGTAATCATTATTTCGCTTAATAATGGCTATCACAAAATATGGGGTAATATATAAAGAAAAGGTTTCTCTTGGCTCCTGGTTAAGGAGGCTTGGAAGTTCAAGAGCATAGAACTTCCATTTACTTCACTTCTGGTGCGAGTGATGTGCAGGCATATGAGGAAGAGGTGAAACATGAGGGGTAACATTGCTTTACAACCACCTGCTCTTGCAAAACTAATCCAGTCTTGTGAGAATGCATCCAGTCCCAGGAGACAGGCTTTGATTTCTCTTCCCAGCCTCATCATCTCTTAAAGGCCTCACCTCCCAACACCACTGCAGTGACAGATTCAACACGAGCTAGGGAAGGAACAAAGCATATTCAAAGCCCTAGCAAGTAGGGAGGCTGGCAATCCCAATGTGTCAAACAGAAACCATAAAATATTCTTTTGACGTGAAAAGATGAATGTGCTTGATTTAATCAGAAAAGAAAAAAAGGCATATGTTAAGCTTACTAAGATATACAGTAAGGAGGAATCTTACTGTAACAAAGAATAAGAAATGCTGAGTTAAGATGAAAAAGACATTCAACTAGGAATTCATTACTATCTGCAGTTAGAGACATCCACTGTGGATATCTGAATGTATCTCCCATGGAACAGAGGGGACTACTATATATCCAAGTGTGTGTGTATAGATGTGTAGGTGGGGGGAGGTGAGAATGGAAGAAGGAGGTGTGGAAGGACAGATCCCACTGCATGCACTGGACCCTTTGGTTCAGTGCATCTGCAGGCTTTGCTGCTGTGATTCACCAGTGACACTGAGACCATGCTTTGGGCACAGGATCTAATTTTAACAAAGAGTTGAAAATGGAGTGTCTGGGGATTGTATGCCCACATGGGCTTTGACTCTGGGCTGAGCACAAAGCCTTTGTCTCCAGGCAGATATATTTCCAGCCATTACTTATACTCTAGACTTTTTGAGTGACTTCCCCAGAAGTTACAGCCTTGGCTGGCTCTTTCCCCATTTCAGTACTGTTTACCTCATCCGGTCTCTGATTTCTCCTGGAAAAAATATTCAGTAAGAAACTTCTAATTGTGTCATGGTTTTCTGCCTAGAAATTTTGACTTAAACTATCAGGCTAACTTTAGTTATCTTTAGGAGATAAGAAATGTATCAAGTATTATCTATATATTTTTGCATTGATTCATTAATTCCAATGAAATCTTTTTCATGTAAGAAATAATAAAAATATTTTAAAAACAAATAGCTCTCGGTATCAGTTTTATATGTGCTTTATTTAGAATATCTGAGAGAATTTTTCCTTTGTACCTTCTCATGTGTCATATATAGAGCTAAACACGTACATTTCTATTTCTGAACCAGCTCTCCCTGTTATATTGCCATATTTTTCCTTATGATTTTATACTGTAGTACATCAGAACAAAGCAAGACTTTCTGTACCTGGCTTCATTTTGTTCCTTTTTTTATCCACATAGAAGAATCAGAAATGAAATCTCAAGGTTCACTTTACTTCAGCTTCTTTTATCACTTTCAGGAGTGCAATTCACAAAACATTTACATTTTATCTTCCTGACTTTTTTCAGTCCTTTATTCTGTTTGCCTCCATTTTTCAAGGTATGGCTTAAAGAAATATTTTGTAAGTGGGGATGTATAGAGACAGCTTTGTTTTTTAACTAAATTGCGAAGCTCTCAGTCATGCACATCTACTTCCCATTTTCACAATCTGGTTGGCCCACAGCCTCTACATTCAAGCTCTAGTCACATATCTATGCTTAGATAGCCTTTTCAGTGAACTGCTGTCTAGAAAATGTGACCTCCTAGATGGGGGGAAAGAACATCTGATGGGAAAACTGTATTTCTTAGAGTTTCTATCCTTTCTAGTGTTCAGTCTTGAGCAATTATTATTCTAAAATATATAATTACCAGGACAAGCACAAAGTATGTGACATCATTGATTTACTTTAACTATCATTTGTAATATATAGCTGCTATTGAATTATGTCAAAAATCACCATATTTTATACATTATAAGAAGATTTTAAGAATAAAACACCTTGGTGGACTATTTTACTGGAATTGGAATTTCCTTCTAATCAAATATTTTTTTTATAACTCTTTTATTTAAAGAATATAAATTTCCAAAATACAGCTTATAGATTACAATGGCTTCCCCCCCATAACTTCCCCCCCACCCGCACCCCTCCCCTTTCCCACTCCCTCTCCCCTTGCTTCACATCAAGATTCATTTTCAATTCTCTTTATATACAGAAGATCAAATATTTTAATGGTATTTTCATTCAATTTGATGAAAGTGTCCTTGTTCAAGAGAAAACATTTTATAGCTGAAAAGAACAAACATATTAGAGACATGGATGAAATGTTTCTAGATGAGACGAAAATCAATAAATAGAGTAATTTTCAGCATATTTATAAATTATTTTACAAATCACAGAAAATGTCTTTTAATATTTTTGGCAGTTAAGTGAATGTACTTTGTTTCATCTAATGTTTTAAATTTGTTATCATAAGATTTCTAATATCCTCATAATTGCATTTCATGATATGTTTTATTCGATTTGTGAGTACTGTTTCTTTGGGCACAGTTCCAATGAACATGATATAGTAGAACACCAAATACTAGATTTAGTTTTTATGAAATTATATGTCTTTGAATAATTGTTTAGTATCTGTTTTTTGTGGGATGTAACTTATATACAGTAAAATACACAAATCTTAACTGTTCAGTTCAATGAGTTTTGGTGATCATCTGTACTCATATATCCATAATCAAAGATAGACACAGAACACTGCAGTTACCTCAGGAATTTATTCCACTCTTTCAAACAAATTTACCTCAGCAGAATCATCCGTTTTCTCATTTCCATCTCCATAGTTAGGTTTTTCTTTTTCTTAAACAGAATCATGCAATATGTATTCTTATGTGTCTTCCCATTAAGGTGGGAAATATTATTATCTACTATTTTTTGAAAGGGTTTATGAAGTGCTGATATTCTCCCAAACTTAAATGTTTGATAGAATTCAAAGAAATTAGGTCTATTTGAATTTCCTTTTTCTTGTTGTGTCTGTGTTGATAATTTGTTATTTTATTTTAGTTTTTTGATAGGCAGAGTTAGACAATGAGAGAGAGAGGCAGAGAGAAAGGTCTTCCTTCCATTGGTTCATCCCCCAAATGGCTGCTACAGCTGGAGCCAGGAGCCAGGTGCTTCCTCCTGGTCTCCTACAATAGTGCGGGCGCCCAAGCACTCGGACCATCCTCCACTGCACTCCCGGGCCACAGCAAAGAGCTGGACTGGAAGAGCAGCAGCTAGGACTAGAGCCAGGTACCCATATGGGATGCCATCGCTGCAAGCAGAGGATTAGCCAAGTGAGCCACAGCACCGGCCCTGACAGTCTGTGATTTTAAAGGAATTTATTATTTGTTTCATCTAATTTATTGAATTTGTTGTCTCGTTATCCTTTAAATACTGGTTTATTTCACTCAGCATGACGTTTTCCAGATTCCTCCATTTTGTTGCAAATGACCGATTTTTTTTTTCTTTTACTGCTGTAAATGTTCCATCTGCCCTTGAAAAGAATGTTATATAGTTGTTGGTGGTAGCATTTTGTTAGCACGAATTAGGTCATGTTGGTCGATTGCACTGTTCAAATTTTCAATAATATTCCTAATTTTTTTATCAGTTAATTGCTGAGCCAAGAACTCCAAAGTAATTTTAAATAGCATAAAAGAACTACAAATGCCAGGTAATGCAGATAATGATAATTGAAATGAATGAAAATATAGACTTTTTCAACCAAAAATGGGATCCTATTAAAAATACTGAAGTGGGCATTCTGCAATGGCAAATAAAAGTGTCTGAAAAGAGTTCACAGAATAGATGGGTTTAGGGGCAGACTGCTCATATGATTACAGCAGTTTCAACTCCTTCCCTCCTTCCCTAGCCCCCTTTTGTTTTTTTAACCGATTAAGCAAATCTTTACTATATCTGCAATGCTGTCCTTGGCCAGGTGCTGATTCAGAGCGTGTGATATCGTTAGTCTGCAGGAGAGAGTGTGGTTCCAGAGGTATCCGTGGCAGTCCACTGGGGGCAGACAACACAGTGGGACCCATTGAGTTCAACAGCAGTGGGAAAGGATGCTTCTTGGGGCTGTAGGGATTGGTGTCCTCCTACCACTGGCTGCATTTGAAATTCTAGAGGACTTCTTTGTGTCCTCCAAGGTTTTTTGAAGAACTTCATCTTATGCTCATCCCACATATTGTTTTCAATGTACATGCCACAGAGGAGAATCCTTTCTGGACAGGCTCCTGCAAGACCTTGGGATGTTTTTCTTCCTGACTCATTGCTCTATTTCAACACCACTAAAGATCCAGTAATAAAATTCAATATGAGCAGGAAGCTTAAACTTCTACATGAGAAAATTTGAAAATAATAAGATTAAAAAGTAATTAAAATCATTTGATAAAGCAACACAAAATCTTGATAATTTTACTGAAGACAGAGAGAAAATCAGAAGTTTTAAACTCAACAAAAAAAGGCAGTATTCTTGAAAGCTCAGAATATATACAGATAATGCCAGACTTAATATCTTTGTCATATTTTCAGATTTACAACAGTGGGAATGCCAATCCAATCAATCATTCTGTTTTTCACTTTCAGTAGCGTATTCAATAAATTCCACAAGATATTCAGTTTTTTATTATAAAATATTCTTTGTGTTAAATGATTTTTCCCAACTATAGGCTAATGTATGTGTTCTGATCATGTTTAAAATACACTATCTAAGATATGATATTCGGTGGTTTAGGTGTATTAACTGCACTTTGACTTAGGGTATTTTCATATAATGAGTTTATTGGAATGTAACCTTATCATAACTCAACTAGCAAACACATAAAATATGTTTGACTTATATGTGTGAATATACACATGTATGAATATTCAAAGTTGTAAATATTTAAATGACATCATGTTTTCAGGTTAAGATTGCATAAGCTTGAAGTCTTTTGACAAATTTTATGATTCTTCCTTGGAAAGTGAGTTTTGCAAGAGGAGGGAAGATATGCTAAATCTAAAAATTTAAACAAAATGTATTTTTATTGCTGTAATTAAATGTAATAAAAAAGTTGAAAATTATACACCCTGAGGTTGAGGGATGATTTAATATTCTTGAAACAAAGTTAAGGCTATGATTTATGAATTAGGTAATTTTCTCTGTTGATAATAGTTTCTAAAAAATTAGAGTAGTAAGAGGATTTAATTGTATGGGCAAAAGAATTTTAATGGAAAGTACAGATAGAGCTTGGTCTAGTTTCCTTTTCTCTCTTAGCCCAATCGTGTTACATAAATGAGTTTTGACACAGCAACTCAGTAGCTGATTGCCGTTGGATCAGACTCTCAGCTTTTTTGAGTTTGAGTTTTCTCTATAAATATATCTTTTGTCAATGGTTCAACTCTTATTCCAAATGTAATAAAATTCCATCTCAAATTTGAAAACATGGTAGGAGTGCACTGATGTGTGTTCATATCTGATTGGTCATAGGAGATCACGGCCAGTCTGCTTTGAGGGGCAGAACAGCCACTGCACATGCGAAGTTCTCCAGGTCCTCACTGCCTGTCTTGTGGCAAGCAGAAACCTGTGGTGGCTATTGTGTCAGTCTAGGTCCTGGAGTGCAGTCAACATCAGTGCTCTGTGCCGTTGGCCAAACCACCACGGACATGGAGCATGACAAGAAATAAACTTTGTTGTTCAAAGCTGCTGCATACAATTCATTGGTAATTTGTTTTCATAGCATAGTCCAGGCTATATTAACCAATATCTAAACAAAATATCAAACAGTAGTAAATTGATTAAATGATATGTGATGTAACATAACTTGGAATATTGTGAAATCATTATTCATTAAGAAGTTTAATGACACATCACATTTTTGACATGAAGAAATGCTTATAATATACTATTTCAAATGCCTACTTAAATATATATGTATGTATATATGTATGTAGATAATGCATGCACTTGCATAAATAAGGAATAAAATACGCTATAATAAAATATTACATGAATAAATATTACATACAAAAATAGCATATTAGGATATTGATTTTATAGATGTTATTTTTCTCTTTGTTTAGGTTTTATATTTAATTTGTTTTACAATAAATATATAAAATACAAATTGCGTCATAAAAGTTGTTAAGAAGAGAAAAGAAAAATACTGGAAGTGGGATACCATGAGGCATTCTGCTTTCTATGCAGCTATATTAACATTCTAATTTCCCAATCTCCCAATTCAAACCAAACTGTATAATAGATGTACTTGATAAAAATTGGAAGACATTTATTCTGCGGTAAAAGGCTGTTCCACTGACTGTTATAATTATTATAGCTTGAAATATCTTGTCTTCAGTTGAAAGACAAGGATTTCAATTATAGAGAAAAATTCTGAAAATGTGACTTTTGCCTATGGTGACAATAAGGCTTGACAAGTAGTATTTGCCCTTAGGCACTTCCTGATCTTTTTATTTTTTCTCTTTAGAAATGGTTCAAACTGCCTGCTTTACTGAGAAATCTCTACAGCAGACAGCTGACCTCACGTGTTTGCACTAAATCTTTATTATAATAAAGGCTTCTGGGATTTGTGGAAATAAACCTGCCTCCGGGTGTTCATGTTGGTCACATTTTAAGGCAGCTCTCGTTAAGTCATAGCTGGAAACTTCTGGCAACTCTGGAAGAGATTAGTCCAACTTCATAAGTTGTTTCAATTCCAAACCTAATTCATTCTTCCCCCAATGAACTGGGCACTGGAGCCTCAGGACAAACAGTAAAGGAGCTAGATTTTTGGATATTTGCCTTAGACAGGCATAAGGGCAAAAGAATGAAAGAAGTTTAATGTAAACTTTTAATCTATTGAGAGCATCAGTGAAGGAAAATCCCTTCAAGTCTTTCCGTCAATGAAGTATTTTTTAGTTGATGTGATAGTGATGTCAACGCACTTTCTCCCTCTTTGAAAATGTCTCAAATCTTTTCAGCAGTGCCAAAGAGGAAAATCTGAAAACTCTAAAGGAAAATCAATCAAAGGGTTAACAACACTATCCTTTAACACTTTGCTCTGGAAATTGCAGATAGGATTCTCACTTCTCTGACCAAGTAACAGTTACATGGCTTCAAAGTTTTCACAAAGTTTGTGGTTTTTTTTTTTTCACTCACCTAATTACTAAGATTGTTTTACTATTTATCAAAATGTTCCTTTCCTTGGGAAACACCTGAGAGTCTCTTCCTATAGGCATAGAGACAGGCAAAGGTGTGTCACAGTTTTCAGTTGGACCTGAAAGGAAGCACCCTACGTGCTGTGTCTAGTGTTCATGGGGTGAAAAGACCCTGCTTCCATTATTCTAACTTTTCACTCATGCCCCATCAAAAATCCACTTAACTCAGCCATAGTATCCTACACATAGAGATAAAGCAGAATCAGGAGAGAGGTTCCACTCTCTGTGACACTCGTTGTCTAGGGACAACTGTGTCCAGTCCAGTAGCAATCTCTGCACATCAAATGTGATATCAATGACAAGTGCATTAAATTAAATCAAATTTGGCTTGAGGATACCTCCATACATTGACTTCAACTTCGTAAACAAACTGAAAGCCTAATTTAGGAGTACACGTGTATAGCAAAAATTGAGTCCCAGTCAGTCACAGCAGCTGAGCTTCATTCAGCCACAGGCTGCCCGCTGATCAGTCTATATCCAAATGAGGCATGTGTAGAGCTGTAACCATTCAACCTGTTTCTGTGACTCCCACTTATTTTCCATAAATGTAGCCTGCCCACATTGTAAAGCAGGGTTCTGCTTCTTCACTTTGGTTCTGAGGGCTGTCCAATGAATAAATCATTCCTTACTCAATCGAATCCTAATAAATTTACTTTGAATTTTTTTCTTCTAGCAAATATAAGGTGGGAATGGAGAAGAATGCATTTCAGTTTTAGAGTATACAATCAACTGATACTTGACAAAGCAATGGAGAAATCAAAGTAAAACCTGATTCCAAAGTTTAAATTTTAACTGAAAAGTGATCCCTGTGAAATATAAGAGTGGGAATAAGAGAGGGAGCAGATGTACAATTTGGGACATGCTCAATCAGTCGTGCCCCAAATGATGGAGTTAGAAACATGCCAGGGAATTCCAATACAATCCCATCAAGGTGGCATGTACCAAGGCCATCTCACTAGTCCAAGTGATCAATTTCAGTTCACAATTGATCACACTGATAGGTATAAGAGTCAAAGGGATCACACAACCAAGACTAGTGTCTGCTAATACTAACTGATAGAATCAAAAAGAAAGAGAACGATCCAACATGGGAAGCGAGATACACAGAAGACTCATAGAATGGCAGATGTCCTAAATAGCACTCTGGCCTCAGAATCAGCCATTAAGGCATTCAGATCTGGCTCAAGAGCCCATGAGAATATTTTAGGCATGGAAAGCCAAGACACTCTGGAAAAAAAAAAAAGACATAAATGAAAGATCTTTGCGAGTGAGATCCCAGTGGAACAAATGGGGCCATCAAAGAAGGAGGTACGTTTCTCTGAAGGGAGGAGAGAACCTCCACTTTGACTATGACACTGTCAGAATAAGATCAAAGTCGGCGAACCCTAAAGGCTTCCATAGCCTCGGTAACTCATGACTAGAGCCTAGGGAGATTACTGATGCCATAAATAAGAGTGTCAAATTGTTAAATCAACTTCAGGAGTCACTGTGTATTTACGTCTCATGAGGGATCTGTCCTTAATGTGTTGTCCAATGTGAAGTACTGCTATAACTAGCACTGAAACAGTATTTTACACTTTGTGTTTCTGTGTGGGTGCAAACTGAAGAAATCTTTACTTAGTATATAGTGAATCAATCTTCTGTTTATAAAGATAATTAAAAATGAAAAATAATCTTGGTGTTAAATTGGAAATTGCATAGAAAATTAATCAATTAAAAAAATATATCATGTAGGATCTCTGTCCTTAATGTGCTATACATTGTGAATTAATACTATAACTAGTACTCCAACAGTATTTTTCACTTTGTGTTGCTATGTGAGGGCAAACTGTTGAAATCTTTATGTAATATGTACTAAACTGATCTTCTGTATATAAAGAGAATTGAAAATGAATCTTGATGTAAATGCAAGGGGAGAGGGAGTGGGAAAGGGGAGGGTTGCGGGTGGGAGGGAAGTTATGGGGGGGGAAGCCATTGTAATCTATAAGCTGTATTTTGGAAATTTATATTCTTTAAATAAAAGCGTTATGAAAAAAAAGAATCAAAAAGGGAGAGAATTATCCAACATGGGAAGCGAGATACACAGCAGACTCATAGAATGGCAGATGTCCTAAATAGCATTCTGGCCTCAGAATCAGCCCTTAAGGCATTCAGATCTGGCTCAAGAGCAAATGAGAGTATCATAGGCATGGAAAGCCAAGACACTCTGAAAAAAAAAAAAAAAAGAAGAAGACCTAAATGAAAGATCTTTGCGAGTGAGATCCCAGTGGAAAGAACAGGGCAATCAAAGAAGGAGGTACTTTTCTCTGAATGGAGGAGAGAACTTCCACTTTGACTATGACCCTGTTGGAATAAGGTTGAAGTCGGCGAACCATAAAGGCTTCCATAGCCTCGGTAACTCATGACTGGAGCCTAGGGAAATTACTGACTCCATAAGCAAGAGTGTCAAACTGTTAAATCAACATCAGGAGTCACTGTGTACTCACGTTTCATGAGGGATCTGTCCTTAATGTGTTGTCCAATATGAGGTACTGCTATAACTATTACTGAAACAGTATTTTACACTTTGTGTTTCTGTGTGGGTCCAAACTGATGAAATCTTTACATAGTATATACTGAATCGATCTTCTGTATATAAAGATAATTGAAAATGATTAAAAAATCTTGGTGTTAAATTGGAAATTGCATAGAAAATTTATCAATTTTTTTTAAAAAATCATGTAGGATCTCTGTCCTTAATGTGCTGTACATTGTGAATTAATACTATAACTAGTACTCCAACAGTATTTTCACTTTGTGTCTCTATGTGAGGGCAAACTGTTGAAATCTTTATGTAATATGTACTAAACTGATCTTCTGTGTATAAAGAGAATTGAAAATGAATCTTGATGTAAATGCAAGGGGAGAGGGAGTGGGAAAGCGGAGGGTAGCAGGTGGGAGGGAAGTTATGGGGGGGGGGAAGCTATTGTAATCCATAAGCTGTACTTTGGAAATTTATATTCTTTAAATAAAAGCTTTATATATAAAAAAAATAGGTGTACTTGGAGTAAAAAAAAAAACAAAGTTTATTTTTATCATAGGTGAACAAGATAAAACTAAAAACTGAAATCATAGTCTAGAAGTTTTAATATGAACAGAAAATGAATTTCCTTTGGCAAAGTTGAGTATGGGGACCCTTAGGATTTCTGGGGCAAGAGTTCCTATTCCAATAACATTATCATGGCAACTAAATGGATGCAAGAAATTATCTGGTTACTATAACGGGTACTGTTGACATCACTAAGGTAGTGTTAAGAAAATAAGTAGATAGGAAGGAAAAGAATATTAAAGATAGATGAGACAACAGTTAATTGATGGAGCAAGATCTAAATGAAGGAGGGAGAGAAATCAAGTGTATGCAGGAGGTTGAGTGGATAAACATTGTAAAGGAAGTTAGACTTCAAGGACTGGGAACTTGGATTTTTGCTTATCTCTTTATGGTGTATGTAAGGGTATACTTAAGAATGCCAGGGTCCTTAGACTTACAAGTGGTTTTACTTTGTAATGCCACAAGCTGATGCCAGCTACAAGAATAAAGTGTGTCTAGTTGTCAGGAAAGAGCAAGGAGAACGTGAAATGCAACATTTAGAAGCAGAGCACAACAGAGGGAAGGAACCAAGGAAGTGGTCCCAAAGCCTCATCAAGGGCACTACAGAACACAACTGGGTATCTGGGTCAAGGCCAGTGATAGGCTCAGAAGACAGAGTGAGCATGTTCCTGAATGATGATAGGTTAACAAGTGTGGGGTGTGACTTCTGAAGAATTTTAATACCTTTTTAATACTTTTTTTTTGATAGGCGGAGTTAGACAGTGAGAGAGAGAGAGAGAGAGAGTGAGAAAGGTCTTCCCTCCCTTGGTTCACCCCACAAATGGCCACTACGGCCAGCGCTCTTCGTTGATCTGAAGCCAGAAGCCAAGTGCTTCCTCCCAGTCTCCCATGCAGGGGCAGGGCCCAAACACTTGGGCCATCCTCCACTGCCTTCCCGGGCCACAGCAGAGAGCTGGACTGGGAGAGGAGCAACTGGGACAGAACTGGTGCCCCAACTGGGACTAGAACCCATAGTGCCAGCACTGCAGGCGGAGGATTAGCCCAGTGAGCTGCAGCGCCAGCCAACTTCTGAAGAATTTTACACAGGACTTTTTGCAGGCCATGGACAGTCATGCACATGGTCTTGTTCATAAGCAAGATGTAAGATTTAAGGTTGACATTTAACATTTGGTCATACAAATGCAGGCCAAATACGGTTCATTTCAAGAGAGTATCCAACTATACGGTTGGATTTTCAAGAAAAATCAGTGTATTTACTTTGGTTAAATATAAAATAACAATTAGGATTTATTTATTTGTTTTTGGTTCATTTAGTATAAACATCCATAGCAAATGCAGAATGGCTTAACAATTCTGTTGAAATTTATTATCCAAGTCCAATATTCAATTTTATAAAGCAGCCAACGCTGTGTTTCATTGAGATAGAGTACCTTTCATTGAATGCTCAACTTAAAATTTACTTTTAACCTGCTGAGTTTTGATTTTTATGGCTCTGCTTAAAAATAGCAGAAGTCAAAATGCCATTTATTTAGAAGTGTGAAACTGATTTAAGAGATGAAACCAAGGCTTATTTATTGCATATCCTAAAAAGTAATTGATCTTTGGGTGAAAGATTTGATGGACAAATTGCTTTCATTAGTAAGACAGTTTTGGGAAGACTGATTTAACATTAACAGGTCAAACAGTTCCCAGTTTAATTTTTTTTCACATAAACTTACTTGTTCTGGAGAGCAAGAAAGTTTGACAAACATAAAACTCTAACTTTTAGTGGTTTTCTAAATTATCTCCCTATTTTGTGTGCATTTCAAAATACTTGCCATTTTATGTCTTTTTAGTGTGAGGAAGCCAGAGCTTTTGCTTTATTTTGTTCTTAATCATTCCCTTATGCATAATTATCTGGGCTGTTCTCAGTGTTACCCTGGGAAGTTGCACCTTCTAGGCACCCAGCTTGGTTTGGTTACAATTACATTCTGGAGTCCCAAAGGATTGTGGATCTCAATTGCCCAGAATGGAACAGAGAGCAAACTGAAACTGAAGCCTGTCCTTTCATTCATGGCCTGGAAAGCCAGAAGAAAGCGTAAGCACCAAGTCTGAGGCTATGAAAAGAGAAGAATGGAATCTAAGTCAGATATGCTGGAGGAAGAGGCACACCCAGGAGCAGGTGTGGTGGCCTGGATGAAGAGTTGAAAGTGTGAATGCTTCCCTTGGCTTGAATAGCTGCCAGGACACGGCATGCTTTTTATGAGGAAAAGCCTGGCTTTGAGATCTAAGCTCAAAAAGAATTGAAGGTCATTATACAACCTAATAGAGTTGTCCTTAATGATAGCTTCGCAAAAAATGTGCAGGTCATACACATATAACCATTTCTACAAACTGGTCTTTTTGAAAATGGAGGGCACAATGTTAATTGTTCTTCATTTAGTCATTTCATTTATTAGTTCTTAATAAAAATGAAGACCTAATATTAAAGTTATATGAAAGGCTTTCCTTGAAGTTACACTGTCCAAATCTGTAATTTTCTGGAGCTCTAAATGAACATAGAAATAGAGGTCATAGGTGGACATTGGATCTATTGGTTAATATACCAGTTAATATTAGTTTGTATGTTTTTAGTTCAAAATAAGGCACCAGAATGTTTATTCATGGCAAAAAAGATATTTACTCTCAGAAAGGACAGTATGGAAAAGTAGGATTTTAGCTTACCTGGTGAGCAGGCATGTGGTTTGAAGTAAGATTTCAGCCTGCCCTTGGCTGGCACTATGGCACAGTAGGTTAAACTTCTGCCTATGATGCTGGCATCCCACAAGAGTGCCAGTTCAAGTCCTGGCTGCTGTACTTCTGATCCAGCTCTCTGCTCATGACCTGAGAAAGCAGCTGAAGATGGCCCAAGTACTTCTGCCCCTGCACCAACATGGAAGATCTGGAAGAAGCTCTTAGCTCCTGGCTTCAGATTGGCCCAGTTCCCACCATAGCAGCAATTTGAGGAGTGAGTCAGTGGATGGAAGACCTCTATTTCTGTCTCTTCCCCTCTGTGTAACTCTGCCTCTCAAATAAATAAATAAATAAATATAAAAAAAAAGACTTCAGCCTGCCCTGCCAGTAGGCAGAGGCCTTTCAACCTACTTGGTCTAGAAGGGATGTATCATAATAATGAGGGGCCAGATGTGTAAACAAATCTCATCAGCAACTATTGATCATGTTAAGGTGGAATAGGAGGAACAGGGACACAGGAAATTTCCTTCATAGCTATTGACCAAGAGAAGCATAAACAGAATAGGGGTTTTGAATATTCTTGGAAGTGGTTTGTCAAAGTTACTCCTAAGAAAGAGTATCTTACCAGGCCTGTGGTTAACTATTTATGCCCTGTGGTCTGACACATTCTGAGAAACCGAGTTTCTGTATACGTGACTTTTGGTGTTATGTGAAAAGGGTCTTATGGATAGGGGGTACCAGGGAACAGAGTGAACATGGTAGCAATGGCTGCTTCCTGCTGAGAGGGGTCTTGGTTAGGGAAGTGGTTTCCTTCTCCCTGTACTGGAGCTGAGACCCTTGGATCATGGCTGGTCCTGGACATCCCTCAGTAAGAGGATATTGTTGGCGTGGGATTTTAGTGAGGTTCTGAATCTCTGAGTGAGAACACTGTTTTAGTAGCTGAAGGAGGCGTGGCTCTAGAGATATAAGAGGAAAAATTCTTATGAATGGAGTGATAAGTGACAAAAGCCAATGTAGACAGCAGGACTTTTGAAACTAGCTGCTGCAAGGATCAGACATCTGTTGTTGAATTTCAGATGCCCTCTGGACAAGAACCAGCTGGTTGACAGAAACAGTGTTCTTCCTGTAGAAATAAACAGAGACCTGTTTTTACTTGTATATCTTTAGAAAGGGCCTGGTAGGAGAGGACTCTACCAAGACCTCCTACCCCTGCGCCTACTTTAGCAATGATTTCTAAGTTTGCTGGGAGGCTTATTAAGGTGACAGCTCTTACATAGCAAATACATGTGTTTAGAGGGATCACAAGTTAGTGGTTTACTGGGCATGTGATTTATATTGGAGGAAAAAAATAAGTTACAGTCCAGTTAGTGACGGCGGGAAGGGGCTGTACATGTAGTTGGTCTCACAAAGGAAAAGCATCCTCTGTTCATGTAAGCAAGTTGTCAGATGAATGGAAAACAGTTGTTAAATGAATTAGTTCACGATGTTGCTTCTGGTTTGTTTTCTTCGGCATTAAGAATGTCTGTAAATGAAGAACCCTTATTTTAGTTGATCCATCTGTAAAACATTGAAGGGTGAATTTATTTAAAGGTGAACCACAGACTTTGAGAAAGGGACTTAAGAGTATATCAAGAATTTTATCACAGTGGTGTTGGAAATTGTTAGAATCTATGAACGTAGAAGTTGGAAGAGAGTAGCTGGTTAAGAGAAGAACATCTCTGGAGTGTATCTTTGGGGGTTTTTAGAAAGGTGATGTAGAGAGTTTGTAAACAGATAACTGAGATTGAAGAGATGGCCTGGTGTGATGAAAAATCCTGAATAGAATCTGAGGTGTGTATGTGAGATTGTAGGAGAAAAAAAAAATGTTTTGAGCTTTGTAGTATTAACCATAAGACCACATTAAGAACACAGAATCAGATTGGCCAACCCAGTACAGTTTTATCCAGCTATTTGGAGAAGTAAGCTACTGGTTGGATATTGGAACCAGAAAACTGGCAGAGATCAAATGTGAAACTGTTTTGTGACTACATATAAATTAAAGGATTTAGAAGGATCCTGGAGAACAAGGGTCAGGGCTGAAATGAGGCTCTTTTTATGTAGGTGAAGGCCATTCTGCTAGAGGACAGGATTTCAAGGGGGTGTCAGAGGTCTCCAGAGGTTACCTGTTATGTAGAAGAAGAAGTTGGCCGACACAAGAAGAATGATACATTTGACTTTGACTGGAGAACAGGACCTGGTAAATTAATGGATGAGTTGCATCCATATGTAGGTGTAATGTATATAAACCTAGCTAGGTGGCACCACAGTTAGGTTGCAGGTTTTTATGTTGAAACAAGGCACTGAGACATTCATTCAGGGTAGAAAAGATATTTAGTTTTAAAAAGATTAGCATAGTAAAGTAGGATTTTACCACACCCAGACAGTGGGTGGAGGGACTTGAGGTAAGACTTCAGCCTGCCTGACCACGAGTTACTGGCAGGAAAGAGATGATGGTGATACGGTGTATGTGGGGGAAGATGTGTAGAGAAACTGCATCAGGAACTTTTGATCATAATAATTGGGAGTAGAGTGGACACGAAGACAGGAATTTTCATCCGTAGCTGCTGACCATTGTAAGCAAGAACAGAGTGGGCAAACCTACTCACTCACAATGCCTCCTTCTAGGGGTCTGGAATGTTGTTGGCAGGACTCCTGTGGAAGTTACTGCTGAGGCATTGATCTCACCTGGTATGTGGTAAACTTTATGCCCTGCAGTCTGACACATCCTGACAATCAAGACATTGCATGCATGTCAGAGTGCCTGTGTTCTGGTCTGGGTTGTGCTCGAGGTTGCCGCTGACTGCTAATGTAGACTTCAGGAGGCAGCGGTGGTTCCGGGCACCCATTTAGGAAGCCTGATTGAGTGCCTGGTTTCATGGTTTATTCCAGCCCAGTGCTGGCTATTGCAGGACCTCGGGGAGTGAATTAGCAGGTGGAAGTACTCTTTCTTTTGTATGTGTGCGTGTTTCTGTTTGTTTCTATATTGTGTGTGTGGGGGGGTATATGTATGATTCTCAATGAAAAGGAAGGAAGGAAAGAAGAAAGGAAGGAAGGAAGGAAGGAAGGAAGGAAGGAAGGAAGGAAAAAAGGTAAGAAAGCAAGTTCAGAATAAATTCTGGATCTTTTCTCTATTATTGTTCCTAAACTGCTCCCACTGAAAGTTCTGTAAATTTATTTCTTTTCTTTTTGAAAGATTTATTCATTTTATTTGAAAGACAGTGGAGAGAGAAAGAGAGAGAGAGAGAGAGGGAGAGAGAGAGAGAGAGAGATTTTATTCTTCTATCCACTGCTTCATTACCAAAATGGTCACAACTGTCAGGGCTGAGCCAGGCAGGAGTACAAAGCTTCATCTGGGCCTCACTTGGGCGATAGGGGCACACGTATTTGAGCCATCTCCTGCTGTTTCCCAGGCACACAGGCAGGAACCTGGATAGGAAGTGGAGCAACTGGGACTCAAACTGGCACCCGTAGGGATGCTGACATTGGAAGTAGAGGTTTAAACAGCTGGGCCATACGGGCCCCGTGGCTCAACAGGCTAATCCTCCGCCTTGCGGTGCCGGCACACCGGGTTCTAGTCCCGGTAGGGGCACCGGATTCTGTCCCGGTTGCCCCTCTTCCAGGCCAGCCCTCTGCTGTGGCCCGGGAGTGCAGTGGAGGATGGCCCAAGTGCTTGGGCCCTGCACCCCATGGGAGACCAGGAAAAAGCACCTAGCACCTGGCTCCTGCCATCGGATGAGCGCGGTGCGCCGGCCGCAGCGCGCTGTCCGCGGCAGCCATTGGAGGGTGAACCAACGGCAAAGGAAGACCTTTCTCTCTGTCTCTCTCTCTCTCTCACTGTCCACTCTGCCTGTAAAAAAAAAAACAAAAAAACAAAAAAACAAAAAAAACAGCTGGGCCACAATGCAGGCTTCTTTCTGTGACTTTTATGCTGCTAATTTCTTTAGAAACCTCTACACCTAATCTCCTGTAACCATTTGGAAACAGCTACTACTACCTCCTGCTTAAAATGCTTTCTTAATTTTAATAATTGATATTTAGCATGCATGATGCTAAAATTTTACCTTCATTTACTATCCCAGCCATCTTATCAACCTGATATACAGATGAGGATATTAAGTGTTGAAAAGGTTAAGTTACTTGATCAATGTAAAATAACTAGTCTGACCCCAGTGCTAACTCCATTAACCTGCAGACCATTCTACTCTCCACCTGTCAGCTTACTGATTATCTACTCTCCTCCTCTCCTATCTTCCTATTCAGTTCTTCCAGACCTAATAGGAAGATAGGCATTGAATGTATTCTATCCAGTGTGATAGTAGGGTTCAGTCTCAGCAGTAGTTTTCACCCATGACTTCACACTAAAGTCACCAGAGTTGTTTTTTTTTTTTTTTCAATAGTGAAGTAAACCCTGGAGGTAGCCGATGTTTTTCAGGTGATTCTAATGGCAGAAAGCCTTGAAAAGAACCAAGAATTGAAAGAGTTCCCTGCCAGGATTTGTTAGAATTGCCTGAAGTACATTTTTAAATTCTCTCTGGGAGGCAGGAGTAAGGAATCTGTAATTTTTCAAGATCTCATAGATGATTCTGACAATCAGTGAGATTCAGAAACAACTTAGAAAGTTTACCTGTCAATCAGCTACTACTTGAGCATACTTCATATAGGAGTTTGTGGTTTAAATATCTATATCTATCTATATATATCTATATAATTCTCTGTGCTGTTTAGGGGCTGGTGTTGTAACACCATGTTCCCTACTCCCTACTTCTGCTCTTGGGAAAGCAATAGAAGATGGCCCAATTGCCTGGGCCCTTGCCACCTACCCAGGAGGCCTAGGCAGAATTCCTGGCTCCTGGCTTTGGCTTGACCCAGCCCTAGAAATTGTCATCTAGGGAGTAAACCAGTGATGAAATTTATTTATTTATTTATTTTTGACAGGCAGAGTAGACAGTGAGAGAGAGAGACAGAGAGAAAGGTCTTCCTTTTTCCGTTGATTTACCCCCCAATGGCCGCTGTGGCCAGCGCGCTGCGGCCGGTGCACTGCGCTGATTCAAAGCCAGGAGCCAGGTGCTTCTCCCGGTCTCCCAAGCGGGTGCAGGGCCCAAGGACCTAGGCTGTCCTCCACTGCACTCCGGGGCCACAGCAGAGAGATTGCTCCCTGGAAGAGGAGCAACCGGGACTAGAACCCGGGGTGCTGGCGCTGCAGGTGGAGGATTAGCCTATTGAGCCACGGCGCTGGCCCCAGTGATGAAATTTCTCTCTCTCTCTCCCTTCCTCTCTTTCTCTATCCCCTCAGTTTATTCCTGTTGCTACCTCCACCCCTGATAGGCACAGCTGATCCACAGGCAGGCATCTGAGAAGATGAGAGCATTCAGTTTATAGCCTTTGGCTTGTGTGACAAGAATGTGAATATAGGACAGGGGAACAGTTTTCCCAGATGATTTTATCAAATACAAATAACAACTGAGCATCAGTATCCAAATCCAGACGCAATAGACAGGTTTTAAGCCAGGAAATAATATTGTCAGAGCTGCAATTTAGAAAGACAGAAACCTGAAACTTGGTTTCGACTCTTTTGGGTACCGATCAAAGCCTAAATTCAGCTTTGAATGCATGGAGACTTGAGGCTTCCATAGGGCTTTGGATTCAGTCAGTCAGAGTGGACCTATGGCCGCTGAATCTTTAAAAAATTCCACATGTGATCCAGGTGCAGATGAAAGGCCAGAGGCAATGCATTGAGGCAGAAATATGTTCAAGGGGTTGATCTAAGAATTCCATGAAACCTTTCCTACAAATTGGTGGCTTCTATTTCGCAGAACAAGGTAGAATTTTACTTCAGCTTCAACCCTGAGGGAACCATACAAGGACAGCTCACCTAACTAAATCCTTTGGGTTTTCAAAAATAAACTCAAAAACTAGGCTGCTGGCAAAGCTGAGCTCCAATCAAACATTATATGCTGTGGATGCCCAATGCTCTTGGGTGACTTCATAGATAAAGCTGGTGAATCCAGCAGAGTGTTAAAAATGGAGCCAGTAGAGAAACATCAAGGCCCTGATGTCAAATGATAATTAGAAGTGATTATGACTAGTACTCTACACTCCCTTTCCTAGGATATTGTTTAGTATTTCATTCTCATCCTCAAATAGACATTCCAACCATATCTGCAAAGATTTATGTTAAAACATTACTTATACATGGATCTTTTTAAAAAATAGATGAGCATAGCATTATTTTATGTCTAAATAATGGAAGCCAGATTCTCAGAGGCAGTTTTGTTTCATACGAAGGTTCTTACCAGGTAAACAATCAGTGTGCTTTACTCACATGTAATATTACGTATGATTTCATCAATTCTACAGACATCATGGGACACTTGATTGATCTTTTTTCTTTTTTGCAAATATGAAAACAGGCTCTGCGATCAGTTATGGATACAGGAGCTGAAGCCATGTCTGTCTGAATGCATGGCAGGCTGCTACCAGGGGATCTTGGTTAGCATCTTAGCTTTGCCATCAACCAGCTGTGAGAGATTGGATCCGACACCTCCTCTCAGCTTTAATTCTCCTTATCTATAAAATGGAGCTAGATTTGTTCTCTAAAATCTCCATGCAGTAGCAAGTCTAACCTTGACTTTAATTATTTGCCTAGTAAATTTAAATGTTACTAAAACCAAGCTATTATATACTCCCGATTTCCTAAGCTACATATGTTTTTATTCAGTTGTTTTTGATTTATAATATTTAAGAGCATAACGCAACCTATTTTTATAAGAAGTAAGTAGAAATCCTGGTGTTCCTATTTACTTAAATAAGTTGCCCCTGTGTTTAGTGTTAAAATCAGAAAACAAAACAAATAAATGTTGTCACAATTTAAAAAATTAAGAAACAAACTCATTTAATTTGAAGTATTTTCCATTTTGACTTTTTGTACCTCTTATTAGTTATAGACTCAAATTTTTGTTTACATATTGTGGAGATATTATTTCTTTCTGCTTATAACTTCTAACTTAACTGCATTATTATCAATAAATGCATTCTATAAGGAAATTCTTTGAAATTATTGAGACCTGTTTAGTTGAATAGGAAATCTTTCATTCACTCACTTAACAGTAATTCATTTTTCATTAAAAACACATAGACTCATAGAATGGCAGATGTCCTAAATAGCACTCTGGCCTCAGAATCAGCCCTTAAAGCATTCAGATCTGGCTCAAGAGCCCATGAGAGTATTTTAGGCATGGAAAGCCAAGACACTCTGGAAAAAAAAAAAAAAGACCTAAATGAAAGATCTCTGTGAGTGAGATCCCAGTGGAACGAATGGGGCCATCAAAGAAGGAGGTCCCTTTCTCTGAAGGGAGGAGAGAACCTCCACTTTGACTATGACCCTGTCGGAATAAGATTGAAGTTGGCGAACCCTAAAGGCTTCCATAGCCTTGGCAACTCATGACTAGACCCTAGGGAGATTCCTGACGCCATAAACAAGAGTGTCAAATTGTTAAATCAACATCAGGAGTCACAGTGTACTTATTCTCATGAGGGATCTGTCCTTAATGTGTTTTCCAATGTGAAGTAATGCTATAACTAGCACTGAAACAGTACTTTACACTTTGTGTTTCTGTGTGGGTGCAAACTGATGAAATCTTTACTTAGTATGTACTGAATCAATCTTCTGTATATAGATAATTAAAATGAAAAAAAAAATCTTGGTGTTAAATTGGAAATTGCCTAGAAAATTAATCAATTTTTAAAAAAATATATCATGTAGGATCTCTGTCCTTAAAGTGCTATACATTGTGAATTAATACTATAACTAGTACTCCAACAGTATTTTTCACTTTGTGTTGCTATATGAGAGCAAACTGTTGAAATCTTTACTTAATATATGCTAAACGGATCTTCTGTATATAAAGAGAATTGAAAATGAATCTTGATGTGAAGCAAGGGGAGAGGGAGTGGGAAAGGGGAGGGTTGCGGGTGGGAGGGAAGTTATGGGGGGGAAAGCCATTGTAATCTATAAGCTGTATTTTGGAAATTTATATTCTTTAAATAAAAGCGTTATAAAAAAAAGAAAAAAAAAACACATTATATCCTCAATTGGTTGCTGACCTATATATCTACATGTGAGCAGGCTTATTAATAGTGTTTTCTAAATTACATCTTTATCATTTTACATACTAGAAATTCAGAGATTGTGTTTGAACCTCCTACTATGTTGGTAAGTTTTTCCAAATATCTCTTTGTATGCTTTGAATATAGTTCATTTGTGTAACAAATAGAGGACATTTATAATATTCTGATGGGTTGAACTTTTTAATTTTATGCAGTGATATTCCCAATCCCTAATGGCATACTATTAATATTTTTCTGTCTTATACTCTATTTTACCTGAAGCCTAAGCTCTCTTTGGTTAATATTTGCTTTATGTACAACACACACATGAAAACACACACACACATATCATTACTTTGTCCAAATTTTCTCTGTCCTTCATTTGTAGGTGTGTTTCTTATAAAAAAAAAACAGTCCCACTAGTTACATAATTGTTACTGGTTTTCATATATCCTACAAGAACTTTATTTACATTTTTAAATATGATTTGTAAAGTACTTTCTAATTTTTGCACGAGAGCCTCCAAACCCTATTCAAACTTCTTGTCTTGCTTTCCTCATTTAACATTGACCTTTGGGTAGTTTTCCACAGCAATACTCAAAGTGCATACTTACTATTACTTGCTGTCTGTATTGGGTCCCTATTAATCAGTGTCTTGTTATTACCAACTTTTTCCAAAAACTAACCTTGGATGTCATTACATACATGTGGAGCTATATCTATAGGATATATTTCCAGAAGTTTGATTCCTTAATCAAAGTGCCTATATTTGAAGACTCTTCAAAAATGCCATTAAATTTGTATTATTAAAAAGTTATGCATGGATTTTAATTTTTTGCATCACATTCCACTTATCTTTTAATCATTTTATACAAAGTTTTGAAGTAACCTTGTGTTTGCAAGTATGAAACATATCAATAAATTACTCTGAAAAAATTCTAGGAGCAATGGATGTGAATTTTTGTGGCTCAAACCAAGATAAAATTATCAGAATTTCGATATGTATCAATCAAATAGGTGAAAAATGAAAATTTGTATCTCACCTTTCTAATCATGGTCAATATTAGGAATATGTGATAAGTTTTATGGCATTGGCAGTTGATTTTCTGATAGCTGTATGTTCACATCCTTTGTTTATCTTTCTATTGAAATGCTAGTCTTTTTGATGCTGATTTCATACAAGCACTTTATATGTTAGTTCAGCACTTTGTCTATGAGTTGCAAACAAAATTTCCCAGTTAATCAATTATTCTCACTTTACATGTTTTCTTCCTTTTAACATGTGGAATTTTTTAAATTTTATGAGATTAAATATATCATTTTTTGGTAATTTTAGAGGCTTTGAATCATAACCTGTTCTAAATTTATAGAGGGATTCTTTTGTTTTCTTCCAGTGTTTTTATGATTTTGGTTTGTTTTGTGTAAGTCTTTAATCTATTTGAATTTCAATTTCTTTTGAGCAGTATATGGTGTGAGTCCAAATTTTTATACTGATTTTAAAATATTGTTATTCCTTATCTCTAGTATTACTATTATTTTTTTGCACACTGATTTGTGTAATATTGAGTAAAACATCTTAAACAATTTTGAAATTCTTTGTCTCTATGATTCTTTTTCTATACTACTGGTTTTTGCCTATTTTTGTTTCCTCCAGTCTTATTTTTCAATTTGTGTGTTTGTAGATCTAGTCAAATAGATCACATAAACAAACTAGTGTCTGCTTATACTAACTGATAGAATAAAATAGGGAGAGAACGATCCAACATGGGAAGCGGGATACACAGCAAACTCATAGAATGGCAGATGTCCTAAACAGCACTCTGGCCTCAGAATCAGCCCTTAAGGCATTCGAATCTGGCTCAAGAGCCCATGAGAGTATCATAGGCATGGAAAGCCAAGACACTCTGGCAAAAAAAAAAAAAAAAAAAAAAAACCTAAATGAAAGATCTCTGTGAGTGAGATCCCATTGGAAAGAATGGGCCATCAAAGAAGGAGGTACCTTTCTCTGAAGGGAGGAGAGAACTTCCACTTTGACTATGACCTTGTCTAAATAAGATCAAAGTTGGTGAACTCAAAAGGTGTTTATAGCCTTGCAACTCATGACTAGAGCCCAAGGAGATTTCTAACAACATAAACAAGAATGTCAATTTGTTAAGTCAACAACAGGAGTCACTGTACACTTACTCCTCATGTGGGATCTCTGCCCTTAATGTGTTGTTCAATGTGAATTAATGCTATAACTAGTACTGAAACAGTATTTTACACTTTATGTTCTGTGTGGGTGCAAACTGTCGAAATCTTTACTTAATATATACTAAATTGATCTTCTGTATATAAAGATAATTGAAAATGAATCTTGAGGACAGATCCCTCATGAGACGTAAGTACACAGTGACTCCTGATATTGATTTAACAGTTTGACACTCTTGTTTATGGCGTCAGTTATCTCCCTAGGCTCTAGTCATGAATTGCTGAGGCTATGGAAGCCCTTAGGGTTCGCCGACTTTGATCTTATTCTGACCGGGTCATAGTCAAAGTGGAAGTTCTCTCCTCCCTTCAGAGAAAGGTACCTCCTTCTTTGATGGCTCCGTTCTTTCCACTGGGATCTCACTCGCAGAGATCTTTCATTTAGGTCTTCTTTTTTTTTCCAGAGTGTCTTGGCTTTCCATGCCTAAAATACTCTCATGGGCTCTTGAGCCAGATCCAAATGCCTTAAGGGTTGATTCTGAGGCCAGAGTGCTATTTAGGACATCTGACCTTCTATGAGTCTGCTGTGTATCTCACTTCCCATGTTGGATCATTCTCTCCCTTTTTGATTCTATCAGTTAGTATTAGCAGACACTAGTCTTGTTTGTGTGATCCCTTTGACTCTTAGTCCTATCAGTGTGATCAATTGTGAACTGAAATTGATCATTTGGACTAGTGAGATGGCCTTGGTACATGCCACCTTGATGGGATTGTATTGGGATCCCCTGGCAGTATTCTAACTCCATCATTTGAGGCAGGTCCGATTGAGCATGTCCCAAATTGTTCATCTCCTCCCTCTCTTATTCCCACTCCTATATTTCACAGGGATCACTTTTCAGTTAAAATTTAAAAACACCTAAGAATAATTGTTAATTACAGAGTTCAACCAATAGTACTAGAATAAAAAAAAATACTAAAATGAATAAAGTATTACATTGTACAACAACCGTCAGCACAAGAGCTGATCAAGTCATTGTTTCTCATATTTGTTCTCCAATGTGAAGTAATGCTATAACTAGTACTGAAATAGTATTTTTACACTTTGTGTTTCTGTGTGGGTGCAAACTGATGAAATATTTACATAGTATATACTGAATCGATCTTCTGTATATAAAGATAATTGAAAATGATTAAAAATCTTGCTGTTAAATTGGAAATTGCATAGATAATCAATTTTTAAAAAATCATGTAGGATCTCTGTCCTTAATGTGCTGTACATTGTGAATTAATACTATAACTACTGTGCTAGTTCTACCCCCAAATCTAAACTTATACACAGAAGAAATCTGCAACCGGCCTCCTGTGAATTCAGTGCTCCACACTGTATGGAATCCATCTTGTCTAAATTAGAAAAGGAGTTATCCAGCTGGTGCCTCCAAATCTTTCACCCTGTAACAAACACACAGCACACGGAGAGAGGGCCAGAGCCCAGCACGGCAGCAACCCTTCCTGGAAAGTGGCTGTACCTTGCTCATCTGTGCAGTCCTGTGCCTTCTTCCCCGAATGGCTGGGGGTGGCTGGTCCCTCAGAGATGACTTAGGTGAACCCCAGGAGGGCCAGCAGTCATTTAAGGACCAGGGGCGGGGGCGAGGACAGCCAGTAGCCACCCCACCTTGCCCCAACACCTCCCTCTCTCCAACTTGCGTCAGCTCTTTCAAAAAAAGAGAGAGAGAGAGAGGCGCTAAATCCGTTTACTCTTGTCCATTTGGATTAAACATTGGTTACACCAAAAAAAAAAAAAAATACTATAACTAGTACTCCGAAAAAAAATCCCAGATTGCATATATCTTTATAAGGTAGAATTTAATATTTTTATGTCATTAAGCATCTAATATTTGTGTTAAAATGATCATATAAATAGACCAAGTATCTGGTATTAACAATAGATAGAATTAAAAAGGAGAGAATGTTCCAACATGGGAAGCAGTCCATATAGCAGTCTCATAGAATGAAAATCATTTTAAGTAACACTCTGACCTCAGAATCACCCCTTTAGTCTCCCTTGTCTGGCTGAAAAGCCCATGAGAACATTTTAGGCATGGAAAATCCAATACATTTTGTAAAAAATGTTCTGAGTGAAGGATCTCTATGAGTGAGACCCTAGTGGATGAAGTGGCTATCAAAAAAGGATGTACTTGTCTATAAAGGGAGAAGAGAACTTCCACTTTGCTTATGGCCTTGTCCAAATACTGACAGAATTTGTGGACTCAAAAGGCTTTCATAGCCAAGGCAGCTCATGTAGAGAGACTTGGGTGGTCACTGTCGTCATACTTAAGAGTGTTAATTCTTAAATTAACAATAGGAGTAACTGTGTACTAATTTCTCATGAAAGACCTCTGTTCTCAATGAGTTGTATTATGAGAGTTAACTGTAAAATTAGTTCTCATTTTGTGTGTGTATGTGTGTGTGTGTATGCAAATTGTTGAAATCTTTCCTTAGTATAGAGTTGGTCTTCTTATACAAAGTTAATTGAAAATGAATCTTATGGAGAATGAGACTGGCAAGGGGAGAGGGAGGAGAAGGGGTGGGAATGTGGGTGTGAGGGCGGGTATGGTGAAAGAATAACTATATCCCTAAATTTGTACTTATGACATTTGTATTCCTTAAAAATTAATTTAAAAAAATTTTAAAAAAAGAAAATGAATCTTGATGTGAATGGAATGGGAGAGGGAGCGGAAGATGGGAGGGATGTGGGTGGGAGGAAAGTTATTGGGGGGGGCATTGTAATCCATAAACTGTACTTTGGAAATTTATATTTACTAAATAAAAGTTAAAAAAATTATTTGTTTGAAAGGCAGAGTTACAGAAATAAAATGAGAGACAGACAGAAAGCTACAAAGATCTCCCATCCATTGGTTTACTTCACAAATGATCACAATGGCCAGGACTGGGCCAGGTTGAAGCTAGGAGTGTAGTATTCCATCCAAGTCTCCCTTGTGGGTGCAAGGGGCCCAAGCACTTGGACCACGTTCTGATGGTTTCCCAGGCATATTAGCATGGAGCTGGATTGGAGGTGGAGCATCTGGGACTCAAATTGGCACATGTATGGGATGTTGGCATCATAAGTGGTGCTTAACCTGATATGCCACAATGCCAACTCCAGTTTCAGTGTATTTTGCTTTTATTTATTCACTTATTTAATTTAATTTTAAAGAAAGAAAGATGGAATGAGGCAGAGAGAAAATAAGAGAGAGAGAGACAGAAAGAGAGAGAGATTTTCCATCTGCTCATTTATTCCCCAAATTTTAGCAACATCTAGAGCTGGTTCAAGCTAAAGCCAGGAGACCAGAACTCATTTTGGTTCTTCCACATGGGTAGAATGACTTCAAGAACTTGAGCCATCATCTGCTTCCCAGATTACACATTAGCAAGAAGCTGGGTTGGAACCAGAGCTGGGAATCAAACTCAGGCTCAGACTCAGACTCTCTAATATAGGATGTGGGCATCCCAAGAAACGCCTTAATCACCATGAAAAAAAAAAAAAAACCCAATCTGTGTATACAAAGGCTGTTGATTTTTGTGCATTGATTTTATATCCTGCTACTTTGCCAAACTCTTCTATGAGTTCCAATAGTCTCTTAGTAGAGTTCTTTGGGTCCCCTAAGAGGGGACCTGCAAAGAGGGATATTTTGAGTTCTTCCTTCCCAATTTGTATCCCTTTAATTTCTTTTTCTTGCCTAATAGCTCTGGCTAAGACTTCCAGAACTATATTGAATATCAGTGATGAGAGTGGGCATCCCTGTCTGGTACCAGATCTCAGTGGAAATGCTTCCAACTTTTCCCCATTCAATAGGATACTGGCCATGAATTTTTCATAAATCGCTTTGATTGTATTGAGGAATGTGCCTTTTATACCCAGTTTGCTTAGGGTTTTCATCATGAAAGGGTGTTGTATTTTATCAAATGCTTTCTCTGCATCTATTGAGATAATCATATGGTTTTTCTTCTGCAGTCTGTTAACGTGGTGTATCTCTTAGGAGAAAGAAAATTAAAACTACAATAATAAACTACCCTATTGGTACCAATGCCTACCGGTGATGTAGGAAAAACATATTCTCAAACATTGCAGGAAGGAAAGTAAAATGCTATAGCACCTTTGTAAAACACAGAAGCCTTACATTTTACACAGGCATTGGAAGCACTGCAAAAGACAATGTGAGGTGGATACTTTATGAAATATGGAAACAATATCTCAAGAAATTCCAGCACAATGATTTTAGCTGTCTCGGGTACCAGAGTAAGTGATTATCAGAAGAAATCCCAGACAAATCACCACATTTTCCAAGTTACTTACTGTGTAAGTATTCATCGTTCATGTACTCCGCACAGCAGATGTTTTTCCAAGAAGACCCAGAAACTACTCCTGTTGTGCTGATTTGCCTGCCCAAATCTGCTGCTCCTATATTACTAGGCTATATAGCAAGACTTAGTCAACATAGTACCATCCCTATGTTGGACCTGGAGACCCAATACAAGTTCTGCAGGATGGCAAGTTGGTGAAAGAAAATTTAAAAAAAAAAAAAAAAGATCCTATTGTCCTATCGTCTTCCAACTCCCATTGTTTCTGTCAAGCAATTTGTTGTCACATCTTCTGTAGGTTGTTTCAATTTCCACTTTGACTGCCTTTTAAGTTCTTCTCTTTGTTGTCATATCGTTTCAGAAGGAAGCAGTTTGGCACAGATTTCTTTCAGTTCATATGACTTGAAATTCATTGGTGCTTCCTAATCTTGAGGATACTGTAGACATACGCCTCAGAAACACTGATCTTTCCAATTTATGTGTGTGTGTGTGTTCACTATTTCAAACTCGGAGTTCTGCTAGTATCTTTTTACTGGAAGAAATCCTCAAATTTTTTTTTTTGACAGGCAGAGTGGACAGTGAGAGAGACAGAGAGAAAGGTCTTCCTTTTGCCATTGGTTCACCCTCCAGTGGCCGCCATGGCTGGCATGCTGCAGCCAGCGCACCACGCTGATCCGAAGGCAGGAGTCAGGTGCTTCTCCTGGTCTCCCATGCGGGTGCAGGGCCCAAGCACTTGGGCCATCCTCCACTGCACTCCCTGGCCACAGCAGACAGCTGGCCTGGAAGAGGGGCAGCAGGGATAGAATCCAGCGCCCCGACCGGGACTAGAACCTTGTGTGCTGGCGCCGCAAGGTGGAGGATTAGCCTAGTGAGCCTTTGAGAAGTCAAAATGCAATACAAAATTTATTAGATAGCTAATATCCAGTTATATTTCAGTAGGAGAGTCCTTCAGCAATTGCAAATAATCCTTAAATTTGATTAATAAAATAACGGCATTTGTTATAATGAGAGGAGTGGTTATACTGATTTAATAATCATCAAAACAGCCAAGCAGTTAGTATTTTAAGTCTATAGCTCGATTAATAATAAAACCAGAATTTACAGGTATTTAAAGTGTTTCCTTGCTTTAAAAAGTGTGCTATGTTAGATTCTGACTCTGCCTGCCTTGTACCTCAATGCTGAAAAATTCTAGGGAATTAACTTGAGATTTACATATTCTACACAGGTTACATTTTTCCTGAAGAGAGAGTGTGTGTGTGTGTGTGTGTGTGTGTGTGTTCATACTTAACAATTTAATATCATTCATAAATGACCTTAATGTTGTTTCCTTTAATCTTTTGGACCAAGAAATGATGTTATCATAGGTACAAAAAACCTGGTTTCAGATTCTTTTTAAAATGTGTTATTAGGTTTTGAGAATCTAGAAGAAATGATTCATTTCCAATCATTAACATTGGTGTAATGCTATCTTTATTTCTGGACTGACCAATATCCACAAGAATAAGATGCTTTAGAACAGAATCACTCTTATTCTCTTTTTCAAACTTCTCCAACTCTATTGAAAATGTAGTGTTATTATGTTATTCTTCAGAGTAATGTAGACAACAATATCTTTCAGTAGAAAAAGGACTTATCCTGTATAACATCAATCATACTTTAATTAAATGTATAATGTGGAATTTCCATTAAATGTTTTATTCCAGATACTTGCATAGATATTTAGTCCCCTTTTCCACAGGGCAAATAAGAAGTACACAGTGATCAATTGTCCTATTCAAAGAAGGTATTTGTTTTGCCAGAGTCTTTAATTTTGCTCACTTGTTGCTTTAAGTTGCTTGGAATATAACCAACCCAGAATAACTTATATAGTTGAAAGATTATTGTTATATATCCCATCTCAAAGAAATGAATGATCAATGTCACATTTCAGATTTCATAAGCTCATATTGGTAATTTCAAGATGCAATTTTTAAGAATGTTTCTGGGAGTTCTTGCTCATTTTATATTAAAAGTATGGACTCGTGAAAATAAAAATGTGGTTGAGTTTCTTCTTTACCATCAATGTTTATGGGATGAGTAGAAGCTCAAGAAGTGAGCCATCATTCCACCAACTCCTTTTTGCTGCCTTTACTCTTCTACTGAGTGGGCCCTGCTACTGTTTTCTATTGCGTGGGCCCTGCGTCCTTCCAGATTTCACATCAGGAGCCACACTGAACTGTTTGCCTCCCTCCATCCTTCATCTCCAGACTGCCAACTGCTGCTTCTGCACCATCTACAATTTGTTCAAGGATTCCCCACCCCTTCTCTGCCTCAGATTCTATCCCAGGAGTTTCAGTCATACTCTTAGAAAATTCCATGTGTTTCTTATTATTTCCATGTTGTACATGAGGATATTAAAGCTTCAGAAGATGGTGTGACTTAGCTTACAGAACTCAGCTTGTAAGTAAATGGGAATTTGAATAAACTTTGTTTGTTCGAAGATCTTTGCCTGACTCAGCTGATGGAGGGAAACCTCACTGTGTTCCCTGTGTCGTCTGACACTGTCCCGATCCCTCTCCATTTCAGTAATGCTCTGTTTGCTTTGAGATAGAGCTGACTTTCCTCTAACTCTGGTCTACTTGTTACTTCTCCCATGGAAACTTTCCCCAAAGTTCCAGGTGTTTTCTTCAGCTGGGGACATGCACATATCTGTGTGGTGCAATTCTGTTGTGCATGTAACTGCTTGGTTACTATTTTCCTCATTGTTGCTACATGAAATTAGTCCAAATCATTGCCATAAATCTTTCCAAGAGTGGCTTGGGAAATCTAATGTAGAGAATTCCTCTAGCAAAAGCACTTAAATGAATCCAGGACTTCAAAAAACTTAGTAAACAAAACACCAAATGCTCCCTTGGTCATTGTATGATGATATCATAGACTGTAGCTTTATAGGGCAGTGTCCAGGTTGAATGATCTTTGTAAGTTCCCTGTATCATAAAATGCTTTTCTCTGCCATTTGCATTCAATGTAGATATTTCATTCCTTTATTTTTTTAACTTTGATTATTTGAAAAATAGAGAGAGAGAGAGAGAGAGAGAGAGAGAGAGAGAGAAAATGGAATTTAAAAAGTTCATTTAGGCACAAATTTTTTTTGAAATTCATGTCAATGAAAGGTCTTTGGGCCAGCACCATGGCTCAATAGGCTAATCCTCCGCCTTGCGGCGCCAGCACACCAGGTTCTAGTTCCGGTCGGGGCGCCGGATTCTGTCCCGGTTGCTCCTCTTCCAGGCCAGCTGTCTACTGTGGCCAGGGAGTGCAGTGGAGGATGGCCCAAGTGCTTGGGCCCTGCACCCGCATGGGAGACCAGGAGAAGCACTTGGCTCCTGCAATCAGATCAGCGCGGTGCTGATTTGGAGGGTGATCCAAAGGCAAAGGAAGACCTTTCTCTCTGTCTCTCTCTCACTGTCCACTCTGCCTGTCAAAAAAAAATAAAATAAAATAAAAAAGGTCTTCAAATGTTCATCAAAAATGTGCATTAAGAAAAAAATCATCTTTGAATTTCAAAAGTTTTGTACCAAAATGAACTTCTCTTTTAAATCCATTTTTCTTGAATACTTTAAAGTGTCTTTGTATTTGATGCTTCCCTGAATGAATGTACAACAAATAAAAATTAAAAGCTTTCCCATGAAAGTCCAGATTTCAAACACTTCTTGCAGTATCAAAGCCCAGACAGTACTAGGGCTGAAGTGATAAATGTCTGTCCCTTGCAGAGAGCATAAGCTTCCTGCAGTCACTACCACTCCATGTGAAATCTAAAATGCTGAAGCCCAGAGTCATTGATGATAACTGTTATGCTTTGCTGCTTTTTTAAAAGAGAAATTAACAGGCAAGTAGCAACAAGTAAAAGAGTAAAATAATTCATGTAGTCATTTCTCTATCCAAAGTGGGAAAATCAAACATTGAATGCATCAAGAAAAATTGGTGTGAACACAGTTTTCTACAAAAATGAAAAACTATCCTATAAATTTTATATAAAGAATGTTTGTGATAAAAGGAGGAAAAAACCCTGAGATACCCTGAAAATACTCTTTAATATATAGGAAAGGTTATTTTTAAGAAAATTAAAAAAGAGCAATATTCAAAACATGCTTGCTTTTCAAAGTGATATTACTGTGAAGTGTAATTGTGATTTAAGAGGACTATTTTGCTTGTCTTTTTGAGACTGTTGGTCTAGAAGGTTGGGCTTCATCAGCTTGCTTGGTAAATTTATCACTAATTCTTTAATTTTGGTGCAAATAATGATATGCATTTAACAAAAGAAACTCTTTCAGGAGCTACAAATTGTGGTACAAAGATATATGCACATAGCCCCTTCCCTGAAGGAATCACATAGATGTTGACTCATTCATTATTTCAACAAGCATTTATTGAGTTCCCCTGAGGGTCAAGCACTGTGTTGAACTGGTTATGTCAAGATGAGTAATAGAGTCTCATCTCATAAGAAGTTTATGGTCAAATCAGAGAGGGAAGGAAGCACGTATTGCACAGTGTGATCATGCCAGTGGGCTGCAGGCAGAGTAGGAAGGAGAGTGACGATGAGATGAGCGTGTGAAAGAGAGTGAGGATGATGCGGGAGCGTGATGAAGGTCATGAGAAGTAAGTCAGGCAGTCTGTTGAAAGAAAATTCTGCATGAGGTTTCACGCATCTGCACATTTTGCAAGCATAAGTATAAAATGGCTTTTACTATCTTTTTAAGGATGACTATATCGCAAATAGCAGTGGAACATTGAGATGTCTCCCTCAAGAGCAAAGAACAAGGATAATAAAGATAATGTCTCCCTTTAGAGACTGCCCACCATAAAAATGTCTGGGTTCTCTAAACTCTTACTTCTCTTGGAATATAAAATACTGCATTATGCCATTATGCAGGTATCACCTGCATCGGTCCACACAGCACCCCTAGGACTGGAATGCAAGGAGAGCTGAGGAGTTTGCTGTTGTTTGTTGGGCCAGGAAAGATAAAGTCCTTTGTCTCTGACTCAGGACTCTCATGTATCTTCCAGCATCCATGAAGCTGTAGGTGACTAACTTAGCTTCTACGGGAAGTAAAATCTCTGACTTTTCACAGTTCTTCGTAGGATCTTTGATGTTTATCCAAAAATCTCTTATTTTAGCAGCAACTAGGTTGGAAGATGAATGTTTGTTTATTGAAATAAAGCAAAACAGAATGAGGAAAGATACTTTGAGAAAATACTTAAAAACTCTTGAAATCACTGCTTACATTTTCTATGCAGGTGAAATGCAGATAAGAAGACATCAAGGACAATTTAGAAGGAAATAGGAGGGAAATGTGAAATAATAAGGCAGTATGTGACCCATGAGAGTTGTGGAACATTGGAGATATGGTTATTATTGCTCACGACCTATGGCTTTGGTTCTTAAATATGAACGTCAAGCCTTTTTAAAATTTTAATTCTTTGATTTTATTGGTTAGTGGAGAGGCCATAGCTGCCTGGTTCCCATTTGCATCCCTCTTTCAATTCCAGCCTGATTGAGCACTGGCACTGGGTAAGTGGTACCCTTTAGGTGGTGATGTCCAAGGTTACTGATATGCATGCTTGCCTCTGAGATCTTTCCTTGTATTGTGTGGTCACATCCAGGGGCTTCCCAATCTATTGCCTCTTTATGGGAAGACTTGTCAGCATCCTTAAATTTGCTAAAGAACCTCCAATATCCACACCACTTTAGAAGTTCTGAAGCTTGTTTAAATTTTACATAATTCTACTGACCTCTTAAAACCTTAAGTTCTTGAATGCATCAATTTCTGTCTCAAACTTTTCCTGTTTTGTTTTTTCCATTCACATTCCTGAGGAGAGATGCTGGATTCAGAGCCAACTGAGCTCATTCTTCTACCTCTCCCAGAATCTCAACTCTGAGGAAATGACCACCTGCCAGGACATTAGCATGCTTAGAATCACCATACATACCAAGAAATTTTTTTATGTAGGCAAAGTAAAATAAGTCAGGAGGGTTTGTTAATGAACTTAATTAGAAACAAGTAGCTTCCAGCAGAATGAGGGACGACATGAAAGTTTCACCATGAGTCGGGGCATGGGCATGGCCCCTGGACATGACACAGATGAGTATGGCACAACCTGCATGTATCTTTCATGACCTTCCTGTTTCTTCTCAGATATGCATCACTCAGTCAACAGTCCATAAAACACATTGTTTCTTCTGTGCTTTCTGGATAGATGTGTGGCTGCAGTTTCCAGAGTGAGGAGTAGATTTGTTAAGAAACAACATCTAGAGGGTTGACAAGGTGGAATTTATTGGAAATGGCACAAAGTCCAAAGAGAAGAATTTATGTTTGACTTAACAGTGCAAGAACTGAGGACATAAACCTCAGATTCCAGGATGATTGCAGAAGCCCAGTCCAAGCAGGTGGTATCAGATGTAAACCCTTTCAAGAGAATTACTTTTAAATCTTTTTCTTTCTCCATTTCTGCTGTTCTGGGAATTGCTGGACTCCTGCAAGACTTTAACTGTCTACTCAATTATAGTTCCTTCTTTGTTCTTTTCTTATTTCTTGTTGCTAAATTAACACAAAACTCACAGGCACAGATTATCTTTGCCTAAAGGAAGGCAGCACTTGTGTGCTCTGCAAGATGACAGTTTATCAGCTCAGCTGAAAGGCAGTCTTTCAGGATTTGTTTAGTTTCTCTCAAGGTTGGTGCTAATCCTCTTGTTATCATCTCTGTCAGATTTGTTGACTGTAATCAGTTTGCCACCCAAGGTAGGCATATTTGAACACCAGAAGCCAAGCCTACATCTCACAATGAGTTATTTTGTTTGCAAAGAATTAAACCTAACAAAATTCCAAACTATGAGTCACCTTTTGGTAAATAAAGACAAAAACCATCTGTCTCTTTCTATCTCTATGTTCACCAATTTAAATGTATGAACAATTGATATAGTCAATTAGTTTCATAAACAAGAAAATGAAAGTCAAGGATTCCTGGTGACTTATTTACTGGTTAGTGATTCAGCCAGGATTAGACTCAAGTATTCATTAATATGTTTGCATGGAGAGATGTTAAACAGTTAGAAGCATCTTCTCACAAAGTCTATCCCCAGCCATATGTATATGTACACATACCTTTGCCTTCACTAATTTTGAATTTGTGACAAAAGTAATCTGGATGAAGACAGATTTTAGGTAGTATGTAGCAATCCAGGAAAACCATATTCAGTTACTTCTAGAGACACCCATATTTGAAGATTCACATTCATATATAAATCAAAGTAAATTATGGGCTCCTAAAGTCTACTCAGCCTCCAAGTGATGATTTACACATGTTGTGCATTAAATAAAGAGAGGACATTGTTATCTTCCTTGGAAAAGGAAAAGCTAAGAAAGGAAAGGTGGAAAAAGTGTAACTTTAGCTATTGATGTGGACAATGGCTCAAATTCAAGAGAATTGACTGGTTTCTGTGGATTGTACTATTTGCACATTTTAGCCATCTAAACTACTTTGAATGGATAGAATTTTGTTGAAACCAGTGACATGTGTAATTTTTGTCTAGGTTGACCTACAGCAAAGGTTGTTGCTCCCTTTGATCTGATGTTCAATAGGGAATAGGTAATAAAGACAAACAAATTATCAAATATATAAACGGTACAATTTAGTGAATGGTAAGTTTTACAGTGAAAATAAACCAGCATAATGAAAAACAGTTGATGCATTGGACTGACTATGGAAGAAAGGACGTTCTAATGAGGTGTCATGCATGCTGGGACTACAAAGCAAGATGTCCCTCTCTCTTCTATAAGAATACAGTCAATCATCAGTTCCAACTGATTGTGGGTAATAAAAGAAACAATGGTTCTAATGTGCAAGGAGCTAAAGTTCTAAGTGTAGAAATAAGATTCAACAAAATGAGAGGCATTTATCAAAGTCTTATAAACTCATTCAGACACGCTTTTTTCATATTTATATCCAAGCAGAATTGACACCCATGAGAACTGAGGCAACAACTGGCTATTTCCATGGTAAAGTCTTCCTCAACAAGGAAGAATATACTAGACAAATCTCTAGTTTGTGCACTTCTGTGGTAGTATTTTTCTTTATTTATCTACTTGAAAGGCAGAATGACAAAGGCAGGCTAGTAGAGACATGGAGCTCTTCCATCTGCTGATTTCCTTCTCAGATGCCAGCAACTTCTGAGGGAAAGCAAGGCCAAAGCCAGGAGCAAGAGCTCCATCCAGGTCTCCACTCTGGGTGGCGTGAACTCAGGTACTTAGGCCATTATCCACTGCCTCCAAGACAGATTAGCAGGAAGCTGGATAGGAATTACAAAAGCCATGATGGAAGCAAGTGTTCAGATATGGGTTGTGAATGTCTCCATGGTAGCATAACTTGCAGTGCCACAACAGCCACCAGGCATGGTGGATGTCTTTTGATGTGTCATTGGATTTCCCTCCTGAGATGAAAGTTGGTAGGAGGGCTGCCAGCTGCCAGCTCTCACTGTCACCTCCTTCTGGGAATTGAAGTTTTACAGGGTAAAGCTGTTGACTACCTTTCTTGGGGCAATTATGGGAAGAAGACATTGTTTCCTACCATCATTCGTATCAATGAAGATTTTTTTCAATTAAGAAGGTGGTTTGAATACAACATAGCTAAGATATATACCCATCACAGTGGATAAAAAAGCTGAATGATAGGGAATTAGGTAGGAAAGGGTAAATATATTCTATAAACAGAAAGAACAGGGACAACATTGTTTATGTATGGACAAGCATTGAACACATCATGATATGGAAGTAGTCTGGTTTCTTAAAAAAGTGAAGGCAAATATTCATCACTAAAAACAAGGTTGACATGGTCAATAACTTAGAAATGTCCATCAACTCACAAATAAATATATGTTATCCCTGTTAATCATTCTCAGATAATTTTAATGGGATCTTGAGAATTAAATCTCCAGTTAACACAATAAAATAAATTTATTTGCCATAAAGTAAAACAAGGCAACTTAATTTGAAATATTAAGTAAGTATGACTTTTAAATTAAGATAAATCTTCTTGCTATTAGTCTAATAACTAAATTTTCTGTACAAATTATTTTCCATAGGATGTGAATGAGTTTCAGGATTTTGTTCAATATGGGAGTAATTTAAAATTACTTTGTCAAGGGTAAGATAATGGAAAAAAAATTAGAGGAGATGTATTTCCAGGGGACAGTTGGAGAGAAGTCTGTAGTGGAAATTGTACGAAAGGAGAGAGATCATGCAGCAGTGACCGGGAACAGCCAGGGAACAGAGGAGGTGCCAGCTTCTGAGAGCGAGGAGACAGAAGAGTGCCTCAGCCCTTGTGATATTGCCCGAGGGAAAACCTTACAGATCACACAGATTCTGAGTACGACCTGGAGCCCTAGAGCATATTTCTTTCTTCCCATCACCCCACAAGGGTAGCCAGTGGCCATGAGCAAGAAAGTGCCATCTTATTGCTAGTAGAGTCTGCAGTGGATTTCACACACATGATTAGGGGATTTTTTTGGATGGATATATTCGTATTTTCCACTGACTTTGAGTCTGGCTTGGAGGATTGACAGAGGGCTGGGCACTAACTTAGCAATGTGAGGTGCTTCCGTCCTCTCCTTCCCCAGTCACAGGCTCCAGGACTCAAACTGCCAAGGTGAAGCACCCACATGCCACTGGCTCTGGGAATGCTTCTGCTGATTCTGTGGACAGGGAAGGCACCTGGGGCTGAGTGGATCTCCTGCACTCTGTGACTGTGAGAGCCTAGTGCATTTTGACTGTGGGAATTTTATAAATAAACAATAAGGCATGGGGTGTGTCCAGGACTCTGGACAGTAATTATGTATGGATTCAGAAGCTCAGACCTCCCTGACTGCCTATGGTGGGTATGGCAGAGGGTTCCATGCTTAGACTGAAGACTACATAGGTCATTTGTGTAGCTCATGTGCCTGCGTGAGTGGGGTTTCTAGCCACTGTGGGGGAACCTTGGGTATTTATCACCTTGGAAGACACAAGATGAGGCTATGATTATGCCAGCAAAGGTGATTATACCCTCTACTATCCTGATAATAGAGATCTACCACACCCTACTTGCATGTTCTCCTGTATACTAGTGGGATGGCTGGGTTGTATGGTACGGTTATATTCAGGTTTCTGAGGAAATCCAGACTACTTCCATAGTGGCTTCACCAGTTTGCATTCCCAGCAACAGTGAGTTAGTGTCCCTTGTTCCCCACATCCTCTTCAGCATCTATTGTTGGTAGATTTCTGAATGTGAGCCATTCTAACTGGGGTGAGGTGAAACCTCATTGTGGTTTTGACTTGCATTTCCCTGATTGCTAGTGATCTTGAACATTTTTTCATGTGTCTGTTGGCCATTTGGATTTCCTCTTTTGAAAAATGTCTATTGAGGTCCTTGGCCCATCTCTTAAGTGGGATGTTTGCTTTGATGTTGTGGAGTTTCTTGTTTTCTTTGTAGAGTCTGGTTATCAACCCTTTGTCTGTTGCACAGTTTGCAAATATTTTTTCCATTCTGTCAGGTGCCTCTTCACTTTGAAGTTCAGAAACTTCTCAATTTGATGCAATCCCAAATGTTAATTTTGGCTTTGACTGCCTGTGCTTCCAGAATCTTTTCCAAGAAGTCTTTGCCAGTACCTATATCTTGCAGGGCTTCTCCAATGTTCTCTAATAATTTGATGGTGTCAGACATAGATTTAAGTCTTTAATCAATGTTGAGTGGGTTTTTGTGTAAGGTGAAAGGTAGGGGTCTTGCTTCATGCTTCTGCATGTGGAAATCCAGTTTTCCAAGCACCATTTATTGAATAGACTGTCCTTACTCCAGGAATTGGTTTTGGATCCTTGATCAAATGTAAGTTATCTATAGATGTTTAGATTGATTTCTGGTGTTTCTATTCTGTTCCATTGGTCTATCCATCTGTTTCTGTACCAGTACCATGCTGTTTTGATAACAACTGCCCTGTATTATGTGCCGAAATTTGGTATTATGATGCCTCCGGCTTTGTTTATGTTGTACAAAATTGCTTTAGCTATTCAAGGTCTCCTGTGTCAACCCAGCCATCTCTCTCCTTGGAATTTACCCAAAGGATATTAAATTGGCAAACAAAAAAGCTGTCTGCATATTAATGTCTATGGCAGCTCAATTCACAATAGCTAAGACCTGGAACCAACCCAAATGCCCATCAACAGTAGACTGGATAAAGAAATTATGGGACATGTACTCTATAGAATACTATACAGCAGTCAAAAACAATGAAATTCGGTCATTTGCAACCAGATGGAGGAATCTGAAAAACATTAAGCTGAGTGAATAACCCAGTCCCAAAGGAACAAATATCATATGTTCTCCCTGATCGGCAACAACTAACTGAGCACCAAAGGGGAAACCTATTGAAGTGAAATGGACACTATGAGAAACAGTGACTTGATCAGCCCTTGTACTGACTGTTGATGTACAATTTAATACTTTATCCCTTTTAGTATTTTTTGTTCTACTTAATACTATTGGTTGAACTCTGTAATTAACACACAATTATTCTTAGGTGTTTAAATTTTAACTGAAAAGTGATCCCTGTGAAATATAACTGTGAGAATAAGAAAGGGAGGAGATGTACAATTTGGGACATTCTCATTTGGACTTGCTCCAAATGGTGGAATTAGAAACATGCCAGGGGATTCCAATACAATCCCATCAAGGTGGCATGTACCAAGGCCATCTCACTAGTCCAAGTGATCAATTTCAGTTCACAATTGATCACACTGATAGGTCTAAGAGTCAAAGGGATCACACAAACAAGACTAGTGTCTGCTAATACTAACTGATAGAATCAAAAAGGGAGAGAATGATCCAATATGGGAAGTGAGATACACAGCAGACTCATAGAATGGCAGATGTCCTAAATAGCACTCTGGCCTCAGAATCAGCCCTTAAGGCATTTGGATCTGGCTGAAGAGCCCATGAGAGTATCATAGGCATGGAAAGCCAAGACACTCAGGAAAAAAACCAAAAAACAAAAAACAAAACCAAAAAACAAAACAAAACAAAATAAACAAACAAATAGAAGACCTAAATCTCTGTGAGTGAGATCCCAGTGGAAAGAATGGGGCCATCAAAGAAGGAGGTACCTTTCTCTGAAGGGAGGAGAGAACTTCCACTTTGACTATGACACTGTCGGAATAAGATTGAAGTCGGCAAACTCTAAAGGCTTCCATAACCTTGGCAACTCATGACTAGAGTCTAGGGAGATTACTGACACCATAAACAAGAGTGTCAAATTATTAAGTCACCAACAGGAGTCACTGTGTACTTACTTCTCATGTGGGATCTGTCCTTAATGTGTTGTCCAACGTGAAGTAATGCTATAACTAGTACTGAAACAGTGTTTTACACTTTGCGTTTCTTGTGGGTGCAAACTGATGAAATATTTACATAATTTATACTGAATCAATCTTCTATATATAAAGAGAATTGAAAATGAATCCTGATGTGAATGGAATGGGAGAGGGAGGGGGAGATGGGAGGGGTGTGAGTGGGGGGGAATTGGGGGGGGGGAAGCTGTTGTAATCCATAAACTGTACTTTGGAAATTTATATTTACTAAATAAAAGTTTTATATATATATATATATATATATATATATATACCCCTAGTAAGTGTGCTAGTCTATTGAAAACAAATGTTGGGGCTGGCGCTATGGCATAGCTGGTAAAGCCACTGCCTGCTGTGCCAGCTTCCCATATGGGTGCTGGTTCGAGTCCCAGTTGATCCTCTTCAGATCCAGCTCTCTGATCTGGCCCAGGAAAGCAGTGGAAAATGGCCCAAGTCCTTGGGCCCCAGAACCTTCATGGGAGACCTGGAAGAAGCTCTTGGCTCCTGGTTTCAGATCAGCACTGATCTGGCATTGCAGCCATCTGAGGAATGAACCATCAGGTGGAAGATCTCTCTCTGTCTCTGCCTCTGTCTCTCTGTAATTCTACTTTTCAAATAAATAAATAAATCTAGAAAAAAGTGTTAATGAAACTTAAAAGAGACACAGACTCTAATACAATCATATTGGGGGACTTAATCATCCTACTTTCATCAATGGACAGATCATCTAAACAGAAAATCAACAAAGAAACAGCAAAAACTAATCTACAATATGGACCAAATGGGCCTAATTGATATCTACAGAACCTTTCATCCCACAGTTGCAGAATACACATTTCTTTCATCAGTGCATGAAACTTTCTCTAGGATAGACCATATGTTAGGCCATAAAGCAAGTCTCAGCAAAATAAAAAAAAATTGAAATCACACCATGTAACTTTTCTGACCACAGATGAGTGAAGCTAAAAATTAACAGCTTAAGAAACTCTAGAAAATATTCAAACACATGGTAACTGAACAGCATGCTCCTGAATGAACAGTGAGTCATAGAAAAAATCAAAAAGGAATTAGAAAAATTCCTGGAAACAAATGAAAATGCAAAAGAAAAAGAAACCTTTCAAAACTTTTAGGATACAGAAAATGCAGTGTTAATAGGAAAGCTTATTGCAATTAGTGCTTACATCAAGAAATTGGAAAGGCATCAAATAAATAAGTTATCAGTTCATCTAAAAGTTCCCGAAAAACATGAACAAACCAAGCCAAAATAGGGAAAAAGGAAGGAAATAATTAAAGTTAGAGAAGTAATAAACAAAATTGACACAAAAAAGGATATAAAAATCAGTAAAACAGAGGTATTTTTGAAAAAAAAATAATGAAAGTGATACACTGAAATCGATGATAATGAAGTTGGCAGGTGTACTCTAGTAGGCCAGACCTAAGAGATGAGCCCCTGGAAAATCCAGGTGCTGAATGGTTTACTGATGGCAGCAGCTATAATGAAGGAAAGAGTTAGAAAGGCAGGCTATTCCATAGTGGATCTTACTCAGATGATAGAAGCCCAAGCAGTACCACACAATACTTTAGCCCAAAAGCTGCAGCTTATTGCATTATCTAGGTCTTTACAACTGAGAAAAGGCCAGCGAGTTAATATAGATACAGATACGCTTGCCTTGTGTTACATGCACATGCGGCAATCTGGAAAGAGAGGGGCTTACTGACTGCAAAGAATTCCCTTGTTTAATATGGAAAAGAGATACTGGCTCTACTTCAGGCAGTACTGGAGCCTTTAGAAGTGGCTGTCATCCACTGCAAGGGACATCAGAAGGGAGATAATTATATTAACCAGGGAAATGCGTTAGCAGATAGAGCAGCTACACAGGACAGTTTGGAAATGGCCCTTATACCTCGATCTCTGGAAGTGGCTAAGGAACCTCACTATACGGAGCCTGAGAATGAATGGGCCCAACAGTGAGGCTATACTAAAAACACAAATGGATGGTGGATGCTAAATCATAGAATTATGCTACCAATGGCCACTCAATGGAAAATTATTGAGGAGATATACAACTCTACCCACTTGGGAAGAGATGCCTTAGTACAACTGGTCTCCCCAGTGTTTGGAGGAAAGGGACTAAATATGGTTATAAAGGAAGTGACTCACTCTTGCCTACTATGTTTACAGAATAACTCTGGCCACATAATGCCACTTCCCCTGTTGAATCCTGTGCAAAGGAGGGGAACATACCCAGGTGAAGATTGGCAGGTTGATTTTACCAATATGCCCCCAAAAAGCAATTATAGGTACCTTCTGGTCTTTATTGATACTTTTACAGGATGGATAGAGGCCTTTCTGACCCGAACACAGAAAGCACACAAGGTGTTTAAAGCCTTGTTGAAAGACATCGTGACACGCTTTGGACTCCCACAGTCACTCAGAGTGAAAATGGACCTTCATTTATATCTGAAATAACCCAGCAGAACCCAGCAGCTTCTGAGAATAATGCTGACCATGTAGGAGACAGATAGGAAGGCAGTGTCTGACAAAGCTCCAGCTCGTGAAGTGAACTCATTAGCTGAGATAGGCAGAGACTTCAGACCAAGAACAGGCAGGATCTATGCCCCTAATAAGCAGGAAGTAGCTACAGAAGATGGTGACTCAAAGCCCATCAACATCCCCTTAAGATTAAGGTATGGAGTCTCTGAGGGGGCAATGAAGTAGGCAGGCATACAGGCTAAATTGATTAGATTTGTGAACCGAAAGACCACACCTTTGCCACGCCCCTGTGTGACCTCATGCCCCTACCTTCCACACCTGGTTGCTCACCAGCCAATCAGGTTAATTAACCACTCCCCTTTGGAAGTAGGTTAAAAGCCTGGGACACAGTGTATCCGGTCCCTCTCTTCTTCCCTGGACTCTTGCCAGGAGGCAGGCTTGCTGTAGCCCTGTGCCTCCAGGGCACATGGCCTTCGTGCCACGAGCCCTAGGCTTTCTGGCCCAGATACAGGCTCACGTGGCTGGTTCCTGGTGCTTGGTATGAACTGCTATTCACATCTCTCTCTTAAATAGAGCTCTCACTCTCCTATGCATCTTACTCACTAAATAAAAGTTTAAAGTGTACCATACTGCCTTGTTTATCTGTGCCGATATTTACAATTCTTCTCTAAATATTAGGCAAGAACCCTCTTGGGCTTATTAGTATTGGGGATTTATTAATAAGCTCATGGTGAAATCGTATGGCACCCCAAATTCCAGTAGCGCATGTGGCATCCCATATAGCACTTCTGGGGAACTTTAAAGGGCCACATTTTAGTGTAAATTTTTGGGGGGTCTTGTCCGGTTTCAACACCATTGACCCAACTAACCAAAAATAAATAAATAAGACAAAAATCAATACAATCAGAGATGAAAGAGGAGATGTAACAATGAATACCACAGGAATAGAAAGAACCACTAGAGACTATCACAAACAACCTATTCTAACAAATTGGATAATCTAGAAGAAATGGACAGATATTTGAACACATACAATCCACCAAAACTGAGTAATGAAGACATAGAAAACCTAAACTGAACAACAATCAGGACAAAGATTCAATCAGTAATAAAGATCCTCCCAAAAAATAAAATCCTAGGACTGAATGTCTTCACTGTTAAATTCTACCTGAAACCTGTTGAAGTGAAATGGACACTATGAGAAACAGTGACTTGATCAGCTCTTGTGCTGACTGTTGTTGTACAATATAATACTTTATCCATTTTAGTATTTTTTTACTCTAGTACTAGTGGTTGAACTCTGTAATTAACACACAATTATTCTTAGGAGTTTAAATTTTAAGTGAAAAGCGATCCATGTTAAATGTAAGAGTGGGAATAAGAGAGGGAGGAGATGTACAATTTGGGACATGCTCAATCAGACTTTTCATTCACCTAGACCAACTGGGATTTGTCCCTGGTATGCAGCAATAACTCAACAAACCAAATCAATAGATTTGATACAATGCATTAACAAATTTAAGAATAAAAACCATATGATTATCTCAATAGATGCAGAAAAAGCATTTTAAAAAATATAATACCCTTTCAAGATAAAAACTTTAAGCAAATTGGGTATAGAAGGAACATTTCTCAATATAATGTCCTATATGTTGTCAGTACTGAGTACTTTGCTCAAATCCCCAATTTCTGGTTTCCGTTCAAGTCTTTTACTCTATTTTTTTCTTGCTGAGTAGCAAAGGACTTTTATTTTCCACTTTTCCTATATACCTACAAAGTATGAACACTATGTTTCAATTGATTGTATTGCATACTTTTGCTTAAAACCTTTTCTGTAAACACAATTGCCTTGTGCAGTTTTGTTGTAAACTGACTTATCCTAAGATGCACTGTTGATATGCTTTCTGATGTGTTTGATAAGAGTGATAAAATAAAGCTTAAAAAATAAAAAAAATAATGCCCTATATGACAAACTCACTGCAGGATCATATTGAATGGGGAAAGTCGAAGCATTTCCATTAAGATCCAGAACCAGACAAGGATGCCAGTTTTCACCAGTGCTATTCAATATGGTACTGGAAGATTTAGCTAGAGCCATTAGGCAAGAAAAAGAAATCAAAAGGATACAAATGGAGAAGGAGGAAGTCAACTTATCCATGTAGATAACATGATCCTATATGTACTATAAGCAAAAGACGCCACTAAGATGCTATTGGCATTCATAAGACAGTTTTGTGAAGTTCCAGGATATAAAATCAGCATATAAAAATTCATTGCTTTTGCATACACAGAAAAAGCCATGGCTGAGATGGAACTTATAATAATCAGTGCAATTCATGATAGCTACAAAAAGCTTAAATAGCTAGGAATAAATTTAAGCAAGGGACTTAAAGATATCTACAATGAAAATTACAAAACATTAAAGAAAGAAATAGAAAAAGACACCATATAATGGAAGAATTTCCATATTCATGGATTGGTAGAATTAATATGATCAAGATTCAATGTGATCACAATCAAAATACCAATGACATTCTTCTCAGATCAACAGGATGCTAACATTCATATGGAAACACAAGTGGCCACAACTAGATAAAGCAATTTTAAACAACAAAGACAAAGCTAGTGGTATTACAATACCAGACTTCAAGACATACTACAGGCTAATTATAATCAAAATAGATTAGTAGTGGCACAAAAATAGACATGTAGACCAATGGAACAGAAAAGAAAATTCAGAAATCAATCCACACATCTGCAACCAACTTATCTATGACAAAGGAGATAAAAAAATCCCTGGATCAAGGACAGTCTCTTCAACAAATGGTACTAGGAAGATTGGATCTCCACATGCAGAAGTATGAAACAAGACCCCTCCTTAACTCTTATACAAAATCAATGCAAAATGGATTAAGGATCTAAATTGATACCCAGATACACCCAGATACCATTATAAAACTCAAGGCAAACCTTGGGGGAAACTCAGCAAGACATTGGATTAGACAGACTTTTTAAAAAAGACCCCAGAAGCACAGTAACCAAAGCAAAAATAGATAAATGGCAATACAACAAGCTAAGAAGCTTCAACACTGCAAAGGAAACTCTCAGTAAAGTAAGGAGGCAACAGACAGAATGGAGAAAATAATTGCAAACTATGTGACTGATAAGAGGATTAATATCCAGAATCTACAAAGAGTTCAAGAACACAACAACATCCAGTTAAGAAATGGGCAAAGAACATGAACAGAGAATTTTCAAAGTTGAAATACAAATGGTCAACAGACACATGATAAAATGCTGAGGATCACTAAACATTAGGGAAATGCAAATAGAACCACATGAGGTATTACCTCACCCTAGATAGAGAGGGTATCATTCAAAAATCAAAAAACAATAAATGCTGGAAGGCATTGGTCAGGGGGAAAGTATCCTACTCTAATTTTGGTCAGATGTATATTATTACAACCATTATGGAAGGCAGAATGAATATTCCTTAGTGATCTTAAAATAGATCTACCATTTGACTCAGCCATCCTATTCATGGACATTTACCCAGATGAAATGAAATCAGCATACGAAAGAGTTATTGTAACTCTAAATTTTTTGTAGTTCAATTCACAGTAACTAAGACATGGAATCAACTCAGATATCCATCAACTGATGATTTGATAAAGACAACGTGGTATATATTCACCATGGAATACTATCATAAAAAAGTATGAAGAAAGAATTAAATCATGTCTGCCATAATAAAGAATGAAATCATGTCTGTAACAAAATGGATGGGACTGGTAGCCACTATGCTTAGTTAAATAAGCCAGTCAGTTTCGAAAAGATTGTTGGTTTTAGCCCTTGTTTATATTCCTGGGTAACTGTGGTTTTCCTCCTTTATAGCTGTTGAATATTATGATTAAGCCTGTGAATTTAGAGTAGATTAAAATTATGGCTTTGCAAAAACTGAAGAGAGGGGAGGGAAGGAAAGGGATTAGGGTAGAGCAGGATAGTGAGAGAAGTGTGGTTGTCTTCTATGAACTGGACCTATGGAAAGCATAAACTCTATTCTCTTTATATTAATAAAAAATTAAAAAGAAATTACTTTATTCTCCAAATAATTAAAATCTTTGCAGAAATTCCCATATCAACTTCTGCCTGGTTAACTAGAAAACTAATCTGAACTCTTTGAATAATTGTAAGAACTTTATTTTGGAAAGCTTGAAAATAATCTCCCAAATAGAATTTATTTGGCTTGTGTACTTGGCTCAAATTCAAGTAAAATGTTGATTTTTTATATACATGAAATATTATTTATTTTTATTTATTTGAAAGGTAATATAAGAGATATGGAGAGAGATAAAGTTATAGATTGATCTTCCATCCACTGTTTCATTCCCCCAAATGCCTGCAACAGCCCAGAATGGGTTATGCTAAAACCAGGAGCCAGGAACTCTGAGTCTCCCATGTGTGTGGCAGGAACTTAATACTTGAGCCATAATCTGCTGCCTTCCCAGATAGATTAGCAAGAAGCTAGATTAGAAGCATAGGTGGAGGTGGGACTTAATTCCAGGCACTCTGATATGGGTTGAAGTATGTCCACCCCCATGTATATGAATTTTCACACACACACACATACTATTTATATATATATATATATATATATATATATATATGAAATTTTATATGTACATATATACACAATATACTCATAAGAGTAATATCAGGAAAATGTTCCCAGAGTGCATTACACTTAATTTTTGTTATGACAGTGAGATTTTCTTTTACATAAAGAACACTATTAATCAATGGAATCTATGTGTGAAGAGGTAAGAGAGAGTTTCATTTATTATAAAGCTACAGGAGATTCAAAGTGTCTGGAGAATGGTGAATATATGAGAATGATGAGAAATGACATTAAAATGGACAAGGATAAGGTCACAAATGGCATTATGTCATGCCAAAAAGTTTGGAATGTACTTTGCACCTTAGCACTATGCCCTAACAAAATATTATCACTAAACTGGCACCATAACAGAGTCTTCAATCATCACTCTCATTTAAGATCAACTGCTTGGGGGTATACAGGAAAAAAAATCCTCAAATCTCTAAATTCAGCTAGAGTGGGCAGTCAATTCACAGTATTCATATAAGGAATATTTTTTCAAAAGTTAGTTTTGTTTTGAAGTATAACATGAAAACAGAACAATGAACAATAGATAAATTATACACTTGTAACTTGATAAACTATCCCAAGAGGAATTCACCCACGTAACCATCCTGCAGGCCAAGAAATAGAACAACTATTCAGATGTCTTCCTTACACTTCTACAAAGGTAACCACCAACTCTTGTTTTGCTTACTTTTGAACTTCTGTCCCTAGAAGAGGTTTTCAAAAGTTCATGGAAAAGTTTATTATGAAAACATGATTCATGGATTTCAAAATTCTTTGCATCAAAATAAAATGAACTTTTAGTTCCAGTTTCTATAAACTTTCTGAAATATTCTCATAGGTACACATGTCTACTTTATCTCTAAGATTATCCTTGCTTGTTCATAGTACAAGTGTGCATAGCTTTAGTAAATTCTTCCAAAAAGTATTCTAAAATTATTATATTAGTTTACATTTGCACCAACAGTGCATAAAATTCCAGTTGCCCTGTACTGTAGTCATTATTTAGAAGCATAAAGCTTTAAAAAATCTTAGTCATTCTTGTGTGGATATAAATGTGAACAATTTTAAATATTCTATTCAACTCCACATTGAGAAGGAACCATATATATAAGAATGGAGTTAGTTTTCCTAAAAGTGGGGAAATGAATTTGCATATAATCCACAATATCCCAAGACTTTCTTCCTATTTATATAATAATTTAAAAACTTAATTTCCTCAACTCCTTTTCTTCGAAGTCAACTATACTTTTAAAAGAAGTTACCTATGCTGAAACACAAGCCCAGGATTTTCTAAGCTCACAGGAAGTTACCATAGAATACTAGATCCATATATAGTGACAAAATTGCTCTAAATTTCTGATATTATTTACTTAATTACCCTGAGGAATAGCCTATAGGCAGCTCACAAGTCAACAAGGCTCTCATTAATAGTATATGTGTAAACTGCTACAGTCTAATAGGGCATTAAAAGTTTTCACTTAATTCAGTCAGCAAAGAATTACAGTATAAACAGAAGGAAATACAAAGCAATGATACGACTGCTTAAATAATGATGATGCTGATTGGAGTCAATATTGGAGTACAATTATAAAGTAAATATACTGGAATATCATTTAAGTGATAAAATAAGTATTTAAATTATGCTCCATTTAAAGCCACTTATGAGAATGATAAGAACAGAAACAAATAAGTAAAATATTATGAAATAGAGTCATTTGTCCAGATTGGAACCTCAGATGTTTTCTATTCTTGGAATTTAGCAAGCGTATCATTGGAAGCACCCCAAAGCCTCCCTCTGGTAGAAGGAAAAAGGACGTGAGAAGCAGGAAAAGCAGAGTTATTTTTATTTTTTCAGTTGCAACAGTTACTGAAATCGCTACAACCTGCCCCACTGGCCCACGACCTATCAGCTCAGAATTCAACAATTATCAGGCAATAGTAGAGCCGGACCTCAACTACTAATGTTGTCTGTGTGTTTTTTTGTGCCATATGTTGCTGTTTCATCATAAACTTCTCGGATGTGTAGGTATTTTTGCATCCATGACTTAAGAGGGAAATCCCTTAGAAACAGACCTCCTGGGGCTGGCCTGGTGGCACAGCCAGTTAAGCCACCACGTGCAATGCTGGCAACCCATGTTGAAGTATCAGTTCAAGTTCCAGCTGCTACATTCCCATACTGTTGGATATGGCTACATTGTTTTCCTTATGACAAGCCTTGTGTGAATGTTTAGGAGCTGCATGAACTGAGACAAGCATGTGTGAGTGTTTAAGAGTTGTATGAGTTGATGTGTACATTATGGTGAAAAGACAGATGTCGCCTGGCACCTAATATATCATCCCTGGGTCCTGGCTACCGTTTCCCTCACATTTTCCTAAGTCAACTGCTGGAAAGTCATTATTTTCCCCTCAAGGATCGTGTTTGTATCTTCTTATCTAAAAGGTCTGAAATTCTAAATTTATTAATGCTTTTTTTCAATATAGAACAGTTCCTTCCTATAGTCCTTTCTGAGTCTGCAAATATGCCTGGAAGATGAACTGTTTTTCGTTCTAACAAAGGCATTGGGGCAGCATGATATTGATCTATTTCCCAATGTTGCTTAAGACTGACACCACATAATTATCCCAGAAGCATAAATCCCTTGCAGACGAAAGTGAAGAGTGAGAAAGAAACCGAGTTCATGAGACCTGATAGTATCACATGGATTCTCCTTCATAATTACAGTTCCTTTAAGATCTAGACTCGCACCAGTGGTTATTTTTTGTGACTACTTTACCAAATATTTCAACAATTATATTCTTCGTTCCTGAATTTTGTCTTATATCTCAACTACTACTTGAGAATATATCATTAACACTAAAGTATACTATCATAAATCATTGTTACAGTTGTTGCTACAATCCCACAGTTGGTCTTCTAATGGAGGAAATAGTACTCTTAACAACAATCAAATCATGAAGGAGTGCAGGTTTGAACTCCAGCTGCTCCACTTCTGATTTAGCTTCCAGCTAATGGGCCAGGGAAGGCTGAAGAAGATGACAAAAGTACTTGTGCCCCTTTGACCCATATAGGAGATGAGGAAGTAACACCTGCTCTGGCTATGGACAAGCCCAGCCCCAACTGTTGCTGGTATCAGGGGAGTGAACAAGCAGATGGATGCTCCTGCTCTCTCATACTTTCTCTTTCCCTCTCTATGTCACTCTGCTTTTCAAACAAATAAGCAAATCAATATTTTAATTAGGAATATATTGAGAAATCACTATTTATCAATGTTGCCCATTCCCAAAGTCTAAACAGGGTATGAATGTACAGCTACTCACCTATCAAGATTGTTCATAAGATATGTCACATGGCACAAAATGTTAAAATGACATATTGAATGAGATAAACTCTTCCTAAATTATCCCCTGACTTTAGTGTTTTCACTGGCAAGTTTTCATTTAAAGATTTCTTTACTTATTTTAGAGGCAAAACAATAGAGGGGGAGAGACATTAATGGGGGCAAGAGGAGTTTTTCCACCTGCACTTTAACTTCCCAAATGGTCACAATAGACATGGCTGGGTCACAACAAAATGAGGAGCCAAGAACTCCCTCCTGGTCTCTCCTGTGGGTGGCAGGGGTCCAAGTACTTGGGACATTTTATGTTGCCTTCCCAGGTGTGCTAGCAACAAGCTGCATCAGAAGTGGAGTACCCCAAACTTGAATTGCATTCTAATAATTCTGGAGTCCCAAGAAGCAGAAATCACTGCATCTCAACACTGGCCCCTCATTAGGAAGTTTTTGCTGGTAAATCTTTTATGGGTAGAGCTTAACCAGGTCACATTTGAAGATATTAATATCCTTAAAAGTTTAGAGTGATTGTTCTGTCATTGGGTCTGGAGATTTTATTAGAGAATGATAGAAAATGCAAAAAAGAACACCTAGTAGACTTGATGTAATCATAAATTTTCAATGTCCCTGTCCTCTTTGTTGGGGCATAGAATTGGAAACCATTTTCCTTGCATAATTTAATTAACTTGTCACTTTATTTTGGAGGCTTGCTAATTCATGATCCAAAAGGACTGATTTATGGGGCATCACCAGAACAAAAGCTAGATGCTGAATAGAATTAGGCAGCCGGAGCATAATGTGTGAGTAGAATTATTTCTGAATTAGCATCAGTTTATGCAATAAGTTCAATAGATTATTTACTGCTGAGGCTGGGGAGTCTGTGGTTTACTGACCTGAATTTTTTATCTGCCTGGAATTTCCTGTTATTTCTTAAAGCAGTGCTAAAATAATATTGAAAAATAGTTTTGATCATCCTTGGATACTGTTAATTATTTAGCGGTGCTAATTATTTCTATTTATATATTTTCATTTCACATTTTATATTTATATAATATCATTTTATATTTTCACAGTAATTTTCAAGAATTACTGATTATTAAATTATTAAATCATGCTCAGGGATTGCTATTATTCCGACTTAGTCTATAAAACTCATTATGGGACCAAAAGAAAATTAGAGAATGAGGAAGAATGAGGGAACGGCCACACCTGGCTCTGGAAGACTCTATTCTTAAAAAAGCCCAAGTACTGAGAATTGATTATATTTTTGTACCCTGTCTATTAGTTACCACAGATCAGGGAAAATATATGATATTTGTCTTTTTCAGTCTCCTCAATTTATTTATTTATTTTTGTGAGAACTTTTCATTTTCATTTATAGAAAAGTAATGTGTCTTCCATTCATTTTTATTACTTTTATCTAGGACACATTTGACTAGTATACAGAATACAAAAAACTGTAATGTATATGAGTAAAATTGACTCTTGAGATTCGATTGTTGTTTATAGCCCTCGTCTTTACTCTTGAGGAAGAGTGTTTTTTTAGTTACTACTTGCTGAATTCTTTATTTAGTGGAGAGTTAAGCTTGTGATTATAAAGAAAATTAAAAACATGTCATTGTAAAAATTAAAATAAAAATGAGAAAAGAAGGAGGAGGAGGGTGGCAGTGAGGACAGAGGGAGGGAACGTAGGGTGGGAAGTATCATTATGCTCTGAAAACCATATATAAAACACATGAAATGTCTCCTCTTTATGTAAATAAAAAAGTAGACAAATTAAATGAAAAGAAGATAGAATGACACATGGGGGAGAAATACTAGGTCTGAGGACAGTGAAGGTGAAGCTCTCTTGGCCTTTGAGCAGTAGGCCTTTGCTGGCTCATGTCTTCATGCTGGACTGCATAGAGTAGAAGCATGGCGATTGTAGAAGGGTACAAATGGCTCTAAAGGGTCAGTATTGCCTGGGGTCTTTTTACATGCTCCATAATATTCCAAGTATTCTTCCATGTCCTTGCAGGAGGTCATAGTGAGTATAGTTAAGGGATAAGCTGTAATGTGGTAGTTCATTAGTCTGTGAAGGGAAATTTTAGGGTGGTTAACCTCTGTTTGCACACTATAGTCATTTCCCTTCAAGTTAGGTAACAGGTGTTCACATCCTCACCTGCAACCCACCCTTACATTATAGATGCCCCACCCCTTTTCTGGTCTTCTGACTGATCCTCACCTCCAGGCATAGGATTTTGAGGGACTAACATGACATGGCCAACTGGAGCCAAAGCCACCTTGCAGATCATGCCTGAGTACGTGAGATTCCATGTTTATTTCCAGCCCACTGGCCTTGAGCCGGCTTTCAGAGCTCTGTGAGTCTCTTCCAGGATCTGATTCCCTGAGTCAGACAACCTACAAGTGATCACCTCTATGCTGAGCGATAACCAAAGGGAGGCTGTGTGCATAGTATGGACATGCTTTCACGTTAGGAATGCAATGATGTGGGATGAAGGGTGAGGGGAGAAAGGAAACTTGGCTCTGGGCTGCATGCTGGCATGTGCTTTTTCCTTGGCTCCATGGTCCAGCACAGGATCCCGAGAATTCTACAGAAACGCCCATCCTTTTAGGCCAATATGAAAGTATATTTGTCAAACTAGGATATTAGACAATATTTTACCTAATGGGTTGTGAGCTTGACTTATAACATTTAAATATTCAGACTTTAGCATTTGGATTTACACTTGGACTCCTATTCTAACCCCTGCTGATATTAATGGTGGTCATACCAAATATTCGAAATGAAACTGCATATGGTTACATTTCCTGAGGGAAGAGACTCTTCTATCCTCAGCATCTTACACCTAGTATATGTCACTTTCTGACATATAGGAAGTACTCAATGATTTTGTTAATGAAAGATTAAATTTGACTTGTCCTCATAAGCAGAGATGTTAAAAATCGCATCTTTGATTAGTACACATTGTATATGTGCATTGAAATGTCATGCTTTGCCCCATAAATGTGTACAATCAATATTTTTTCCAAGAATCACATTTCTGGAGGTACAAACCTTGGGAATGGGAGGTGAGATGCAACACTTTCTGTAAAAACAGAGAGAAAATTATCTTTGTAAAGCCCTTAGTTTCTGCCAATTAGTGAAATAAATAGCGCCTATCGCCTGCCATGATTAACTATACAGCCTGTGCATTATAACTTCTCTAGGACTTTCGTTTACTGAGACTCAGTAAGAGTAGCTGGTGTAGTCGATTTAAAAGGGGTGATTGATTATTTAACAACATCGTAAAAGTTCCCATGGAAAGACTGCTTGCCACCTATATAATTTACCTTAATTGGAGAATTTCAGCACTTGTCAAACTATTTACTTGATTAACTCTATAGCAATGATATCCTCAGAGTAGACCTAAATTTTATGTTAAACTATCTCTTAAATGAGAGATTTTTATTGCCTTTATATTCTAATCGGTCTGTTAGATATTTTTCATATTTGATGTTTTCTGCAGCCATCATCAATTCATGCTCAATCTATGATTTTAGAAGCACCAGTCCAGAATCGCATACTGGAACCAGAAGAAGATTGGATTATATTATAAGCAGAAGTACTATATATATTTGATATTCAAATCTCATTTCTTAAGAAAATTTATCCATTTCAAGCTTTTCCAAGTTTGTTGTAAAATTAAAAAAGCAGCTGAGTCATGATATTTTAGGCCCTAATTAAAAAAAAAATGCCTGGAGCAGGCATTGTGGTGCATTTGGTTAAACTGACCCTTGCACATAGATTGAAGTCCCAGTTGTTCCAATCCTGATCCAGCTGTTTGCTAAAGGAGCCTGGGAAGCACAATATATAGTTGCTTAGGTGCTTGAGTTGCTGCCATGTATGTGGAAGACCCAGATGGAGTTCTTGGGTCACTGGTTCTGCCTAGCCCAGCCTTGCCTGCCTTGCCTGTTGTGGTCATTTGGGGAGTGAATCAAGAGATGGAGGATTTTTTTCCCCTCTCTCTCCCTCTCTCTCTGTCACTCTGCCTTTCAAATAAACAAATGTCTTTCAAAACATTGGTTGGGTTAAATTGATTGGGTTAACGTGAGACCAGTTAGATTTTACAGTTTACTTGTAAAATGAAAGTTTCTAGAATACAGCAGCATTCCAAACCAAATATGGTTCAGAATGCCCCGTTCTACCATATGTACAGGTTGTATTTATAGACAAAGAAATAGAAGTGACGCACAGGAAGAGCCTGATAATCTACACTCAACTTTCCCCTTAGGTAGACTTGATCTAATCAGCTGGAAGCCTCTGACTGAATCTCAACTGTTGTCATTTGTTGAGACTGAGTTGCTTGGATACAAGGTCCACTCTTAGGTTAGATTATAATTTGTTTATTCATCAAGCTGGAGTGTAGCTACCACGCCGGGAGGCTATTTTGATCAATCCTTATCGCTCAGATAGGAGACAGATTTAGGTCAAATATATTTTAGTTTAGCAATTCATATTCATCCTTTAAAAACCCAGTATGGTATTTGCTTCCATAAACAATGTTTCTGTTGTAAAGCAAAGGTTACAATGGCCCATCTATGTTTACTTTTAGAGACACCCTTATTTTTTTTTTTCAGAAAAAAATGTATAACTCTGGGGGTGGCATTGAGGTATTCTATTACAAAGCATAAGTAAATTTGTTTTTCTCTTGTGACTAAAAAAGTCATCTAATCAATTTCCAAAGAACAGTGACTAACCACTTTAGAGGCAAGTAATATCTGTGTGTTTGTCTTAAATAAGCTTTCAAATTTCTTTTTTATTTTCTGTTCCTATCTCTCTTTCTTTTTCACTTTATCTTTTGTATGACAGTGCATCAAAAGTTCATGGAAATGTGTAATTAAAAGATAAGTTTATTTTGGTACAAAATTCTTGAAATTCATACATAGATTTTTCATAATACAGATTTTCCATGAAGTTTTTGAAGACCCTTCATACACTTCTCAAAATCCTTTGGGAATCACCAGGATATAATTACTATAATGCTCACAGTGTAAATTCACGGAGAGCATGGCTTCTGTCTCCTTTATAAAACTTTCTCAGTACCTGTATCTGGCATGCTTGTGAAACGTGTGCAGTTAATGAGTGAAGGAAGGTGAATAGAATATTTGAGTATTTCGGAGTGATCCAAAATTCTTAAAACAGTTCGCAAAATTCACATGAAGTTATATTTTGACAGAGAGAAATTATATTTTGGGCAAGAGGAATCAAATTTCAGATTCCTAAGCCTTTGCCTTCTAATAGCGTTGCTGACTAATCCACACAGTTACTTGGGTTGCAAAGCCTGTTGACTGGACACAGGCACACTGAATCCAAGAAAGAGGCCAAATTTCTGGAAAATAATTTGTTCCATGCCCTCTCTGCTGGTTTCTTTTGTCATACAGATATTTAAATATTTAGGAGATTTCAGTTTTGGTGTATCACAATAAAAATTTAAGCTAAGTAGGAAAAGCGCATGTGTGTTCATTTATCAAGATGTTGTCCCTTACATCCCTAAAACATCACTCATTTTCTCCTTATTTGCTCTCCTGTTCTTGTATACTTCTGGTTCTGTTGAGTCGTGTTGCCTCAATGGCTGTCAGTTTGGCATCACTGAACCATGAGAACTGGTCACGGTTAACTGTATCCATGTGGGACAAAGGCAACCAACAATTAGTTGTCCCCTGAAAATCGTAGCCTAATCAGACTATATTTATAAGTCAATAATGATCTTTCTAGAATTATAAATGCGGTGGGTGTAAGAGTAGTATTTGTAACGATATTACTATAAGTATTTATTGGCATAATAGTGTACTTAAAGCTTTCATACCATCATTTGTTCCTCACATTGGTGTGAGCTACAGAAAATAATTATTAGACTATTCATTCCAGGGCTGAGAAAAATGATACTCAGAATGATTCAGTAGTAGTCCAAGCGTGTATTTTTCATATTGTCAGTAAGCAGAAAGGTGGTTTTGGACCATGCCGTGTCTTTGACTCTGTCCTACAGGGCATTATTAAAACGACAATTAGCCGAAAGGAGGAAGGAGAGAGATGTGCTACGAGGAGATGACTTTTCTATAAGGAGATGTTTTCCTGAAGTTTATGTAAAGATGCAAAAGAAGAGTCAATTTAACTAAAATTATTAAGAATATAGAATATATATTACCCCAGATTTTCCACTATTGCATAAGGTTGGGTATAGCAACACTACCATGGATTAGATGAGTACATTCCTCTTCAAAAAGTGATTCCATTTCTGGTTAAATGGGAACAAAGTAAGGTTAATTTGTTGTTTCCTTCCCAAATGTGATCTCATTTCAGTGATAAGTATGTGTTAATCATATTTACTATGCGTCAAGTACTCTTTAAAGTAGCTTCATGCATTTTAGCTCATGGTATCCTCATAGTAGCCCTAGAAATTTAGGTCAACAAGTATGTCCATTTGACCGATGAAGAAATCAAAGCATAAATTGTCAAACAACTAGTATCTAGTAGAGGCAGAATTTGTACCTGTCCCACAGCCTTTAACATTAGGCTCTAATATAGCTGACAGAAACAGTAGGTTGATATTTCTTCAGTCATAACCTCATAAGTGCTAATATTTCTTGTTGAAGAACTTCTTATAAAAACTGCCAAATATATGGTACAACATTTGATTTTGCATACTTCACACTGCAATGATCCATTATAGTTTTAGATTCAAATGAAATACAGTAACACCAAAGGATCTATTTTCCTTGGAACACCTGGGCACTCCTTATCTTAACACCTATTGTTCTCTCATATATTTCTTTATGGAAATCTTTAGGAGGAGACAAAGCAATGATGAGGCAGTAGTGAGTGCCTGTAGATCGGGTGAAGTGGGCCATGGGTTATGAAGCCTCTTGAAAACAGGGATCAACTGAAATACACAGGGAGCTGGTGCTGTGGAGCCAATTAAGCGGCTGCTTGTGATGCTGGCATCCCACATTGGATCACTGCTTTGAGACCCAGCTGCTCCATTCCCATTCAGCTCCCTTCTAATATACCTGAGAAAGTGGTGGAAGATGGCACAAACATTCGGGTTCCTGCCACCCACGTGGCAATGGACTTACTAGCTCCCCGCTTCAGTATGGCCCAGCCCTGGCTGTTGCATCCACATCTATTTAGTGTATGAAGCAGCTGATTTAAGATTCTCTCTCTCTCTCTCTCTCTCTCTCTGCATCTCTTTGTGTCACTCTGCTCTTAAAAAATAAATCTTAAAAAACTTCATTAACTTATATTGCTTTTCATCCAGACAATTTTCATCCTCGAAATTGTGCCTTGGAAACATGCACACACACACACACACACACACACACACACACACACACACAGAAGCTATACGGTGCTAAATGAGAAAAAAATGGGAATGTTTGACATTGCAATTAAGATAACACTGATTCACCCATATTCCATATCAGAGTACCTGGGTTTGAGTCCCAGCTTCACTTTTAATTCCAGATTCTTTGTACTATACACCCCAGGAATCAACAGGTAATGGCTCAAGTGGTTGATTCCCTATCATCCACTTGAGAAATCTACATTGAGATCTGGGCTCCATTCTTCAGATTGGCCTAGCCCAGCTACTCTGAGCATTTGAGGAGTGAATCAGCAGATGAAAGATCTCTCTCTTCTCCTCTCCTTCTCACTCCCTCTCCCTCTCCTTCTCTCCCTCTCCTTCTCTCTCTCTCTCTCCCTTTCAATAAAAATAAATATGTAAAAGTAAAAGGTCTCAAAGGAAATATACCAAGATAAGAAGGTTAATTCCTCTAAATGATTGTGATAGTGTATTTTAATAATATTTATATTGTTTAATAATCATCTACAGTCAGCCTATGTTGCTTTTGACATTATTTTACAATAATGTGGAAAACAAATTACAAAAATAAAAATCAATATACTGATCCTTATCATAAAGATGATCATCTTAAAACATGTTTTCACCAAAGCATAATGTTATAAGCTAGGCTAACTAAGGGTTTATACATATGTAAACTCCTGTAACAGCAATCAGCAAACGTTTTCCTTGAAGGACTCAATGACAATTATTTTAGATGTGATCTATAAGATCTCCATCACAATCACTCAGTTTAGCCACTGTGGCCTGAAGGAAGCCATAGACAGCATGGAAACAAATGAGCACAGCTGTAGCCCAACAAAACTCTATCCAAGGGGCCAATGACATGGCATAGCTAGTAAAGTTGCCCTTATGACCCCGCCATCTCATATGGGCACTGGTTCATGTCCTGGATACTTCACTTAAATCTAACTTCCTGCTAATTACCTGGGAATAGCAGCAGAAGATGGTCTGAGTGATGGGGTATTTGCCTCCTACATGGGAGGCCCGAATAAAGCTCCTGGCTTCTGAATTTTGATTGACATACCCCCGGCTGTTGTGGCCATCTGGGAAGCAAGCCAGCAGGTGAAAGATCTCTTCCTCTGTATTTCTCACTCTATGTAACTCTGAGTTTCAAATAAATAAGTAACTTAAAAAAAAATCTTTATATTCAAAATCAACGTGCCAGTTGGATTTGGCCTGTGGTTGTAGTTTGTTGACTCCTGTATAAAATCATGTGTTCCAAATCATACAGTTATAGAATATTAGCACCCTAGCAACAAAATCGATCATCTTAACTCCCTTAAAACGTGTACATTTTCTATGGAGACATAGAAGCCATACTGCTGAGTGATAATAACTATGAGCTTACATTTCACAAATACTTTGGTTTGCATTACAAATTACTGAAGCTTTCTAAGCTGTCAGTTACCCCTCTTTAAAAGAGATGACAAGGAGGCCAGAGCAGTGGCATAGCAGGTAAAGTTGCTACTTGCAGCGCAGACATCCCATATGGGTACCAGGTCAAGTCCCAGAAGCTCCACTTCTGAACCAGCTCTCTCACATGGTCTGGGAAAACAGTAGAAGATGACCCAAGTCCTTGGGCCCCTGCACCCATGTGGGAGACTCAGAAGAAGCTCCTGGCTCCTGGCTCCTGGCTTCAGATCCGCCCAGCTCTAGCTGTTGTGATTACTGGGGTGTGAACTAGTAGATAGAAGACTTCTCTCTCTTTCTGCCTTTGCCATTCTAAATCTGCCTTTCAAGTAAATAAATAAAAAAAGAACCCAAATGATACTGGAAAATTTAAAAAAAATAAAAGAGATGAAAAAAGCATCCTAGAAAGGTTATTATACAGTTAAGTGACAAATTAAGTTACTTTCTTAACTCAAAATCTGGCACATATAAAATACTCACTAAATGTTAGCTAGCATTGTTATCTGTGGTCATATGCTAACTGGTGGTAAAATCAAGCATAAACATCAATGTGACTGGAACAGCCTGACACAGCTTTAGCTAGGATTAATCACTAAATTCAGTGCTAGAACAACTATAGTAACTAAAACAGATGGGATCTGCTGTTGAGAAAGAAATAAAAGAAGGGAGAAAGAAAGAAAAGGAAGAGAGAAAGTAGAGAGAAGTGAAATTAAGGTGAGAGAGCTAGAAATAGACATAAATAAAAATATAGAAATTGATGTACAGAGTAATGGTTTCTCTGATGAAGTGAGATTTGAGAAGAATAATCAGGAGTTACTAACATGAAAAATATTGGGACAGAATCTTCCAGGGAGGAAGAAGAACAAGTACAAATATTAAGATTAGAACAAAGCACAGAAAAGATGGGGAGACAATCAGGACATGTAAGTTATTATAAGGGATTTATATTTTAAGTTAATGATAAAGGAAGTTATTGGAATACTTGAAGTCAGAAACATTTTCATCTGGTTTATATTTTTAGAGATTGCTCTGGTACCTAAAAGGAGAATGGAGTGCTGGACAGCAAGACCAGACTTACTGTGAACTTAAAATAGATGATTACAATAATGAGATGAGAGATGATGGTGGTTAGAAGTATAGGGAGCAGTGGTGAAGATGAGAAATGGTGTGAAAGTAATGTCAACTATGTATTTTATTGCATTCATGAGCTAGAAGAAAAAAGGAATATTAAGGATGTCTCCTAACTTATTTTTGATATGGAACTTCTTAAGAAGAGAAATAGAGAAAGGTTAGGGGAAGATGTTAGGAATTCTACTTTAGAGAAGTAAGTTAAAATGCCCATTAGACATTTGTATTAGTTTCCTACAGTGGCAGGAACACATTACCACAAACTGGGTGGTTTCAAAATGGTAGAAATTTATTCTGTTATGGTGCTAGAGACAAGAAATCCAAACTGCATTTTACTGGACCAAATTCAAATTATCAGTAGTGCCACAATGACACTTCCTTTGGAAGCTTAGAGCAGAATCCATTCCTTGCCAGTTTCAATTTCCAGTAGTGTTATCTGGCTTCATGGTCACGCTGCCTTCTCTTTTTCAGTGTGTCTTCTCTTCTGTCCATGTGGAAATTTCCTGTCTCTTCCTTATAAAGACCTGTCTTACTGCTTGTAGTGTCTACTTGAAATATCCAGGATAATGTCCTCATCTCAAGGTCCTTAATTTAGTCATATATGCAAAAACTCTTATTCCAAATGAGATAACCACAGGATCCAAGGATTAGGACGTGGATTTATTTTTAGGAGAGGAGGGATATTTTAGCCTACCATGACAGCCAGAGGGAGATATTGAACTGGATGGTTGCATCTGCACCCAAAAGAAGAAGCAGTAACAACACATTTCAGTGGAGGAGTCAGTGCATAAATGGCATATAAAGCAGTGACACAGACATCATTTCTTAGAATGCGAAGGAGACGAGGCCAGAAAACCAGTCCCTGGGACACAGTCGAAGTTGGAAGTTGAGAGAGGGGGAATGTTCTGAAAAAAAAAAAGAGAGAGAGAGACAGAAAGAAAAGGGACATCCTTTTCTGTAGGTTAGAGGGAAAAATAACAAGATGTGATGCTTCAGAGTCCAAAAGTGGGAAGGTTTTTAAGAAGCAAGTCACTAGATGCAGGTGGGCTGATTATGATGGGCTAGAAAATCAGTCATTGCTTTTTCATAAAGAGGAATTGGTAAGAGGTTAAAGCACGAAAGCTGAGAAAAAAAATGGTGAAGAGAAAACTGAGTTATATTTTTGACAGTATGGTGCTCTCAATAACCAGAAAGCTTTCGTATTGAAAAAACAAACAAACAAACAAAACACCTGGGAAAACTGGATTTCCACGTGCAGAATCATGAAGCAAGATCCCTACCTTTCACCTTACACAAAAATTCATTAAACATGGATTAAAGACTTAAATCTATGACCCGACATCATCAAATTATTCAAAAGCATTGGGGAAACCCTGCAACATATAAGTACTGGCAAAGACTTCTTGGAAAATACCCCAGAAGCACAGGCACTGAAAACCAAAATTAACTATTGGGATTGCATCAAATTGAGAAGTTTCTGTACTTAAAAGAGACAGTCAGGAAAGTGAATAGGCAACCAACAGAATGGGAAAAAATATTTGCAAACTATGCAACAGATAAAGGGTTGATAACCAGAATCTACAAAGAAATCAAGAAACTCCACAACATCAAAGCAAACAACCCACTTATGAGATGAGCCAAGGACCTCAATAGACATTTTTCCAAAGAGGAAATTCAAATGGCCAACAGACACATGAAAAGTTTTCAAGATCACTAGCAATCAGGGGAATGCAAATCAAAACCACAATGAGGTTTCAACTCACCCTGGTCAGAATGGCTCACATTCAGAAATCTACCAACAATAGATGCTGGAGAGGATGTGGGGAAAAAGGGACACTAACCCACTGTTGGTGGAAATGCAAGCTGGTAAAAACCACTATGGAAGTCAGTCTGGATTTCCTCAGAAACCTGAATATAACCCTACCATGCAACCCAGCCATCCCACTCCTTGGAATTTACCCAAAGGAAATTAAATTTGCAAAAAAAAAAAAAAAAAGCCGTCTACACATTAATGTTTATTGCAGCTCAATTCACAATAGCTAAGACCTGGAACCAACCCAAATGCCCATCAACAGTAGACTGGATAAAGAAATTATGGGACATGTACTCTACAGAATACTATACAACAATCAAAAACAATGAAATCCGGTCATTTGCAACAAAATGGAGGAATCTGGAAAACATCATGCTGAGTGAATTAAGCCAGACCCAAAGAGACAAATATCATTTGTTTTCCCTGATTGGCGACGACTAACTGAGCACCAAAGGGGAAACCTGTTGTAGTGAAATGGACACTATGAGATACAGTGACTTGATCAGCTTTTTCTGGACAGTTGTTGTACGATGTAATCTTTATCCATTTTAGTATTTTTTTGTTTTTTGTTTTTGTTTTTTCTTTTCTTTTTTTTTTTTTGTTCTAGTACTAGTGATTGAACTCTGCAATTAACACACAATTATCCTTAGGTGATTGAATTTTAACAGAAAAGTGATCCCTGTTAACCATAAGAAAGGGAAAACAAGAGGGAGGATATGTACAATTTGGGGCATGCTCAATCGGACTTGCCCCAAATGATGGAGTTAGAAACGTGCCAGGGGACTCCAATACAAGCCCATCAAGATGGCAGGTATCAATGCTATATCACTAGTTCAAGTGATCAGCTTCAGTCTACAATTGATCATACTGATAGGTCTAAGAGTCAAGGGGATCATACAAACAAGACTAGTGTCTGCTAATACTAACTGATAGAACCAAAAAGTAAGAGAACGATCCAACATGGGAAGTGGGAAACACAGCAGACTCTTAGAATGGCAGATATCCTAAATAACACACTGGCCTCAGAATCAGCCCTTAAGGCATTTGGATTTGGCTCAAGAGCCTATGAGAGTATTTTAGGCATGGAAAGCCAAGACACTCTGGGAAAAAAAAGAAGACCAAAATGAAAAATCTCTGCGAGTGAGATCCCTGTGGAAAGAACAGGTCCACCAAAGAAGGAGATACCTTTCTCTGAAGGGAAGAGAGAACTTCCACTTTGACTATGACCCTGTCAGAATAAGATTGAAGTCGGCGAACCCTAAAGGCTTCCATAGTCTTGGCAACTCATGACTAGAGCCTAGGGAGATTACTGATGCCATAAACAAGAGTGTCAAATTGTTAAATCAACAACAGGAGACACTGTGTACCTGAGTCTCGTGTGGGATCTTTACTTAATGTGCTGTCCAATGAGCAGTAATGCTATAACTAGTACTAAAACAGTATTTTTACACCTTGTGTTTCTGTGTGGGTGCATACTAATGAAATCTTTCCTTAGTATATACTGAATCGATCTTCTGTATGTAAAGATAATTGAAAATGAAAAAAAAAAACTTGGTGTTAAATTGGAAATTGCATAGAAAATTAATCAATTTTTTAAAAAACATATCATGTAGGACCTCTGTCCTTAATGTGCTGTGCATTGAGATTTAATGCTATAACTAGTACTCAAACAGTATTTTCCACATTGTGTTTCTATGTGGGTGCAAACTGTTGAAATCTTTATTTAACAGATACTAAACTGATCTCTGTATACAAAGAGAATTGAAAATGAATCTTGATGTGAATGAAAGGGGAGAGGGAGCGGGAAAGGGGGAGGGTTGCAGGTGGGAGGGAAGTTATGGGGGGTAAATCATTGTAATCCATAAGATGTACCTTGGAAATTTATATCCTAAATAAAAGTTAAAAAAAAGAAGACATCCAGCACCATGTGAAGGAACTGATCTAGTCTCCTTGAAGTTGAAGATCTTGTTAAAGAAAAGTCCAGCTCTCCCACCTGTCCCAGCTAAGGTCAATATTTGCATTAAATGCGTATATTCCAGAATGAGTCCAGACAGAAACAGAAACAGAAACAGAATTTTTCAGTTATTCGAAGGATACAAAATAATAAATCATGGTTATTGAGGTGTTTTGTTATGAAGCAAGAGATAACTGATATAGGTCTCAATCTCCTGTCTCTTTAATAGTCTCCATCACATTGTTTGTTACATCTGGGCTGACTTCTTCAGGTTTTTTCTTTTGTTGGTTTTATCAGCCTTTTTTACTCCTTAACAGAATTTTAAATTTCATTATTAGGTCTTTAATTTCTAAATGCTAACTTCTTCAAATCTATCTTTTTTAACTGTTGGTGTTGGATATTTTCCCACAGTTTTGATTTAGTGTATTATTTCTTAAAGCCTTTAAATCCTGTTTCATTAACTACAGTTAAAACATCAAAGAAAGTAAAATGTGAAATCGTCTTTCATTATCTGAAAGCCTGAGGAGCCCAGCTCTTCTCTTTGATTCTCCTTCCCATAGCTCAGTTGTGGTGATTTGCTTCTGCTCCTGTTTGTAATCTTGTGTGGTGAGGTCTTATTTGGTTAGAAACACCATGTTTTCTGGCTTGAGAGCAAATCTGCATTATCCAGAGGAGATTTTCTTTGATCTTGTCAGCATCCTGGGTTGTTATAGATTTAGGACCACTTTTATTGATTTCTACATTTGGCATTTATTGCTATCGGCATATAGTACAAATTCAAATTCTAACTCTTGTGAACAAGGTGATAGGTAAATTTCTACAGTGAAAATTAAAAAATAAAATCTAGATCCTAGGTCAAGATTGTGAAGTTGTATTGTTATGTTTCTTTCTGAAGAGTAACCGTTTTCCTAAATCACTCTTTAATGCAGACATGGATGTGTGTCTCAGTATCAGGACCTTGTGAATATTAACTGCATCTGAGAAGCAGAAGCCCCTCCAAGTAGGAGAACTTCTGTGACTATGTGTTGTTTTTAGCCTCCTCTTTCCTTTGCAGGTCTCAGCAATTCTACTAATTTTTTTATGACCTGTTCACATAGTTGAGGGAATGTTTGCTATGCTTTATCAAATATTTCCAGGTGTTTTTTTTTTTTAAACTTTTATTTAGGATATAAATTTCCAAGATACATCTTATGGATTACAATGATTTACCCCCCATAACTTCCCTCCCACCTGCAACCCTCCCCCTTTCCCGCTCCCTCTCCCCTTTCATTCGCATCAAGATTCATTTTCAATTCTCTTTGTATACAGAAGATCAGTTTAGTATCTGTTAAATAAAGATTTCAACAGTTTGCACCCACATAGAAACACAAAGTGAAAATACTGTTTGAGTACTAGTTATAGCACTAAATCCCAATGCACAGCACATTAAGGACAGAGGTCCTACATGATATGTTTTTTAAAAAATTGATTAATTTTCTATGCAATTTCCAATTTAACACCAAGTTTTTTTTTTCATTTTCGATTATCTTTATATACAGAAGATCGATTCAGTATATACTAAGGAAAGATTTCATTAGTATGCACCCACACAGAAACACAAGGTGTAAAAATACTGTTTCAGTACTAGTTATAGCATTACTGCACATTGGCACATTGGACGCACATTAAGTAAAGATCCCACACGAGACGCAAGTACACAGTGTCTCCTGTTGTTGATTTAACAATTTGACACTCTTGTTTATGGGCTGGATGTCTTCTAAGAGAGTAAGTTCTAGCAAGTGTGTGATCAAGCTTCACTGTGTCACATTTGCTGATAATCCAAGGGTACACATGGAGAGGTCCTGAATGGAATGTGGAGGAATCAACTCTTGAATATTGAAATGCATGAGGGTAAAAGTTCATAGAATTTAGAACACCTAATGTATACTTAATCAACAGCTCCAGAAAGAAAGGGAAAGTTTAAGTATTAAGAGCAAAGAGCAGGGACCCAGTGTAGTGGCACAGCAGGTTAAGGTGCCTGTTAGGCAGGAATCCCATATAACTGCCACTTCCTGCCTCAGCAGCTCCCTGCTGATAAGCCTGTGAAAGTGACAGAAGACAGCCCAGGTCCTTGGGGCACTGCTACCCATATGGGAGACAAGGGTGAAGCTCCTGGCTCCTGGCTTCCAGCTTCTGGCCCTGGCCTCAAGCTGGCCCAGCTCTAGTGTTGGTAGCATTTGGGGATGAACCAACAGATGGAAGATCTCTATTTCTTTTTGTCCCTTCCTGTCTCTGTAACTGCCTTTCAAATAAATATATATATATAATAAAAAATGACCTATGGGGAGAAACAATATTCTTAGTGGCCGACACTTTCTCAGAATTTACATAGTACAATCTCCATATAGGATTGGCACTGTGGTGTAGCAGGTAAAGCTGTTGCCTGCGGCATCCCATATGGATGCCTGTTGGAAACCTGGCTGCTCCACTTCCAGTCCAGCTTTCTGCTATGGCCTGGGAAAGCAGTAGAAGATGGACCAAGTCCTTGGGCCCCGGCACCCACATAGGAGACCCAGAAGAAGCTCCTGGCTGACCCAGAAGAAGCTCCTGGCTCCTTTCTTCGGATCAGCACAGCTCCAGACTTTGCGGCCATCTGGGGAGTGAACCAATGATGGAAGACCTCTCTCTCTCTCTCTCTGCCTCTCCTCTCTCTGTGTAACTGTGGCTTTCAAGTAAAATAAATAAATCTTTAAAAAAATCTTCATACTGGGAGTATTTCAACTAATCCAAATTAGACTCTGTATCTGAATCAATAGCATAAAATATCAGAGAAACAAAGTGACTATCTCAAAACAATCAAAGAAAAAAAGACGTATTCCCCCAAAAAGGAAGATTATTAAACAAGTAGCTGATTTCTCAATTCCAATGATGGAAGTCAACAAATAACATAGTGCTTTCGAAAGCTGAGTGAAGATAACTGTAAATGTAAAAGTCTATATACCCAGTAAAATATTTTTCAAGAATAAAGCTGCTAGAGAAATAATCTCAGAAAGCTGAGAACTGAAGCTTTTAAGCAAACGGCTATCACTACAAGAAAATATTAAGAATGCACTCAGGAAAATGGTAACAACTTCAGAAAAGAAGTCCAAGATGCAGAAATCAATGAGAGGACATTGAGAAACACATATGCATTCAGACTGATATTTAATATATAACAAACTTATTGCAACTAATTTATGATGTAGAAGAATGAATCTAAAACACTGGGGAAAACAATGAAAAGTTGAGGTATGGGACGTTAAAGAATATAGATGTTCTTATTTGGTCAGAAATACAGCAAAAATATTGATATAGCTTAGTATTCATAAAGTATGAATATTAATATTTAAGAAATCATCACTACAGGGCCGGAGGCATGGTATAGTAGGTTAACTCTCCGCCTGCAGCACCAGCATCCCTTATGGACGCCAGTTCTTAGTCCTAGATGCTCCACTTCCAATCCAGCTCTCTGCTGTAGCCTGGGAAAGCAGTAGAAGATGGCCCAAGCCCCTGCACCCACTCGGGAGACTGGGAAGAAGCGCCTGGCCCCTGGTTTTGGATTGGAGCAGCTCCAGCCATTGCGGCCATTTCAACGGTCTCTCCTTCTCACTGTCTGTAAATCTACCTCTCAAAATAAATGAATGAAATATTAAAAAAAAAAGAATGATCACTAGTAAAGTAGAATAAAAACAAACATTCGTTCAAAAGAAACAAGAATCACATGTAAATGTAAATTACATAATAAATCCAAATGTATCCTAATACAAGAATACCTAGATGTTCTAAACTCTTGCTTAAATGCATTAATAAAGGAAAAGGAAGGAAGGAAAGCAATAAAGTTCCTCCCATAGGAGAGGACTTCAAAAGGTTCATGGAAAGTGAAATTAAAAGATAAACAATAAAAGAAGTATGCTTTATGTCTCAGCATAAGCTCCATAAAGTTCAAGACACTTTTGTAAGTGATGATGCTAATCACTTAGTCATAGTGAACTGGGGGTCCTGAGAAGTTTAGCATGCCAAAGAAATGTTTCTTATATTATTAACAAAGGAAAAATGGTTGCATTATGAATATTTTTTTAAGATCCGGACACAAAAAGAAGTCAGAAGGTGCCAAATCATGACTGCAATACGGATACCTAATGTGTTCTACGTTTATTCACAGGACAAGGTTAGTAAATTTGATGAAGTCAACAGACTGTATGTCTCACTATGCTTGAAAGATGGTGGCACAGCCATACTAGAAGAAGGAACTAGAAAGATAAAAGGTGGGAATTAGGAGTTGGATGTCAGAAACTGATTTTCAGAAATGACAACCTCAGCCAGTGCCGTGGCTCACTAGGCTAATCCTCTGCCTTGCGGTGCTGGCATACCGGGTTCTAGTCCCGGTCAGGATGCTGGATTCTGTCCCGGTTGCCCCTCTTCCAGGCCAGCTCTCTGCTGTGGCCAGGGAGTGAAGTGGAGGATGGCCCAAGTGCGTGGGCCCTACACCCCATGGGAGACCAGGAGAAGCACCTGGCTCCTGCCTTCGGGTCAGCGCGGTACTCCGGCAGCAGCGCGCAGGCTGCAGTGGCCATTGGAGGATGAACCACTGGCAAAAGGAAGACCTTTCTCTCTGTCTCTCTCTCTCACTGTCCACTCTGCCTGTCAAAAAAAAAAAAAAAAAAGGAAATGACAACCTGAGGATGGTAACAAAATCTGTACTAGATCCATGGATCTGTGGCATAGAAAAAGAATATTGTTGTGGAAAAGGGCACAAAATTACTAGGCCACGGTATTAGCTACATTATCACCTGGAAATTGGAATTGCCTGGGATGATAAAACATATAAAATAGATAAGGTGGCAGTGACCAAGTTTTAATGTATTCATGATTTATTACATTAAGCCTCTACTTACAGCAATCAGGAGGAAAATTTGGTAGTCTGATTTTAAAATTCTGGGTTTTTGAAGGTTTTGTTTTTTGTTGTTGTTGTTGTTTTGTTTTTTGACAGGCAGAGTGGACAGTGAGAGAGAGAGAGAGAGAAAGTTCTTCCTTTTGCCGTTGGTTCACCCTCCAATGGCCGCCGTAGCCTGCGTGCTGCGGCCGGAGTACCGTGCTGATCCGATGGCAGGAGCCAGGTGCTTCTCCTGGTCTCCCATGGGGAGCAGGGTCCAAGCACTTGGGCCATCCTCCACTGCCTTCCCAGGCCACAGCAGAGAGCTGGCCTGGAAGAGGGGCAAGCAGGACAGAATCCAGTGCCCCAACTGGGACTAGAACTCTGTGTGCCGGCGCCGCAAGGCAGAGGATTAGCCTATTGTGCCACGGCACAGGCCTAAGGTGTTTTTTTTTTTTTTTTTTTTTTTTTTTTTTAATTTTTGCTTGATAGGAAAGGAAGAGAGGAATATGGTACAGTGGCTTAAAGTGCCCTTGCAGTGCTGGCATCCCATATGGGTTCTAGTTCAAGTTCCAACTGCCCCACTTCCAGTCCAGCTCCCCGCTAAAAACTTAGGAAAGCAGCAGAATAGAGTCCAAGTCCCTGAGCCCTTGCCACCCCTATGGGAGACCCAGAAGAAGCTCCAGATTCCTAGCTTTGGCCTGGCCCAACCCCAGTATTGCAGCCGTCTGGGGAGTGAACCAGCAGATGGAAGATCTCTTTCTTTGTCTCTCCTTTTTTCTCTATAACTCTGCCTTTCAAATACATAATGTTTAAAAAATAGACAAGGAAGAGAAAATATTTCTAAAAGTATATGGATATCCAAGAGGCCATAAGCTATACATGCAAGTCCTAGCACACAAGATTTGTGAGTAAAAGTGATGAAGGGAAACTTTGCTTGCCCAGTAATGTCAGAGAAGCAATGTCCTCAGGTGACATCTAAACCCAGTGAGAGCTAATGATAAAGGCCACATTCAGAAAAGAGACTGGCATGTGTCAGAGGCAGTTACTGCTGCCTTACTATATTCTACAGAGAGTACAATGCAAGCTGTATGAAAAGGCACGGGAAGGTAGAGTGGGACAGGAATCCATGCATATTAGATGATGCACTCAGCAGCGCTGGGAACACTGGAGTTATTGAGAATGATCTGTGGAACAGGAACTTCCAATATTCACTAGGAGTCATGAGAGGGGTAGCCATATCAGTGTCTTATGGAAAAAGAGGTGATTGCTTTCTGTTAAATCCGTGGGGACTTAGGTCAAGAAGGTAAGCATTGCCAACTCAGAACTGAGATTTTTTTCTACCTTCCCCATACCACCTGTCATCTTTCCCCAGTGCATAACTCCACTCAGATTAATTGCCTCTTCTTTGTACTCTGATTCCACTAATTTCTTCAGCATCCTTTTGTTTCCCACATGAAAGTGCAGTGATTTTTTAAAACTTGATCTTTCTTTTGATCCCTGACAGTGCTAAATGCTGGATGCATTCAGTAACTATGACTGACAGGGGCCAGTGCTGTAGCGTAGCAGGTAAAGCCACTGCTTGCAGTGCCAGCATCCCATATGAGCGCCAGTTTGAGCCTCGGCTGCTCCCACTTCTGATCTGGCTCTCTGCTGTGTCCTGGGAGGGCAGTGAAGGATGGCCAAGTCCTTGGACCCCTGCCCCAGGTAGGAGACCCAGAAGAAGCTCTAGACTTCTGGCTTCTGATCAGCCCCGCTTAGGCCGTGGTGGTCATTTGGGAGAGGATCAGAAGAAGGAAGATTCTCTCTCTCTGACTCTCTGTAATTCTGCCTTCTAAATACATAAATAAGACTGATGGAAATATGCATTTCATTTGTTTAGGTTGTAAGTGAGTATTTAGACATTCAAGATATGGTTACAAATTGCAAAATAAAGGAATTTTTTTAATCAGAGACTTTTCCATGTTTAAAAGAAAATCTTAGCTTTTAAAGATATTGCGTTACTCATTCTTCCTCCCCACTTTGTCACAACTTGAGATTTATGAAAACATAAGTAGTTGCCATGGTGACAATTACTGGGCAGAGAGGAACCATTTGAAAATAAGAACAAGAACTGCTACAATAATCAATGGCAAATTTTTATATTAATCTTTTTGCTTTCAATAGTAAAAGTGAAAGTAATATATTGAGGCAACAAAAATATTGGCTTTTGAGAACGTTTCTTTGCTTCAGGGTTGATAATCATCTAGTACTCTACCATTTGTTAATATATTGAAATAATTCCATACTGGTTGGAAAATAGTCATGGGCCCTCTCACTCCCCTAAGACTGCACCATGGCTCTATCTATCCACATCTCCCAATACCTTCTACAACTCCTCATAACCCAGCAATTAAAGATTTGTCAAGCAGAGTCCTGCACAATGGGTATAGTTGGTGACTATGCCAGCTACTAAATAAAGGGAATATCACTCCTAATTATATGCATAAAATGTTGCAAACTAACATTCTTCAGAAGTGGCTTGTGAGGTCCTTCCAAGGTTCCCATTCTCTTAAAATTAGAAGACAATGCTTAAAAGTTTAGTGACTTAATGTCATAATCCAAATTTTTATCTTTTGACAAACTGGAGATACTGACCACACTGAGTTTGCGTTATAAAACACATCAGCAAAGTGGAGCAGCAGTTAGTTTCCTTGGATTCTGCATTGTGCAATCTGTTCACCAGGCTGCCTCACTCCTTGCTGTTCATCCCCGAGGCTACAGCTTTTAGTGTTACTAACTGTACCCTTGTGTGTTTAACTTTCTGTGCCCTATACCATAACAAGTTCAAATCAAATTTCTAGGAAATGTGTTTGGCTCTAGATTAAGGGGTCATTTGTTATGAATGTAGCTTAATGTGGAGCCATACCTACCCTACATCTTTGGTCTTCTGTATGCCTTTTTCCTTCTGGAAGACAAACCACCTGGACTTCAAGTTCAAAATGGCATATCACTAGGGCTGGTGCTGTAGTGTACTGGGTTAATCCTCCAGCTGCAGCACTGGTACCCCATAGCAGGGCCAGTTCATGTCCTAGTTGCTCTACTTCCATTCCAGTTCCCTGCAAGTGGCCTGCAAACAACAGTGGAAGATGGCCAAGTGCTTGGGCCCATGCCTGCCTTGTGGGAAACCAAGAAGAAGTCCCTCGCTTTCGCCTGGCCCAACCCTGGCCATCGTTGCCATTTGGGGAGTGAACCATCAGATGGAAGATCTCTCTCTCTCTCTCTTTCTTTGTCTTTCCCTCTCTCTCTGTAATTCTTTCACATAAATAAGTGTCTTTAATAAATAAATAAATGCAATTTTTTATTATGACAGGTAGAGTTTTAGACAGAGAGAGAGAGAGAGAGAGAGAGAGAGAGAGAGAAAGGTCTTCCTTCCGTTGGTTCACTCCCCAAATGGCCTCCATGGCCGGCGCTGTACCGATCCAAAGCCAGGAGCCAGGTGCCTCTTCCTGGTCTCCCATGCGGGTGCAGGGGCCCAAGCACTTGGGCCATCCTCCACTGCTATTCCAGGCCACAGCAGAGAGCTGGACTGGAAGAGGAGCAACTGGTAATAGAACCCAGCACCCTTATGGGATGCCAGTGCCAAAGGCGGAGGATTAACCAAATGAGCCACCACACCAGTCCCAGATGCAATTTTTTTTTATTTTTTTATTTTTGACAGGCAGAGTGGACACTGAGAGAGAGACAGAGAGAAAGGTCTTCCTTTGCCGTTGGTTCACCCTCCAATGGCCTCCATGGCCAGCGCGCTGCGGCCAGTGCACCGTGCTGATCCAATGGCAGGAGCCAGGTGCTTCTCCTGGTCTCCCATGGGGAGCAGGGCCCACGCACTTGGGCCATCCTCCACTTCACTCCCTGGCCACAGCAGAGAGCTGGCCTGGAAGAGGGGCAACCGGGACAGAATCCGCGCCCCAACCAGGACTAGAACCCGGTGTGTTGGCGCCACAAGGTGGAGGATTAGCCTGTTGAGCCACAGCGCCAACCGCCCAGATGCAATTTTTAAAAATGGCATGCCCTGACTTCACAGACAAGAACATCTTGTCAATGGTGCCCAAGCTCCCAAATATTCACAAGGAATAGTCTAGAACTGGGGAGCAACATCAGCACTAGTATTGATGTTAGCTACCAAAATAGGAAAGAAATTGGGACTTCTGTCACATAAGTTTGCATCATAAATCAAAGATTGTATCTTCTACAGGAAAACTGCTGCTGCCAATTATGCTACTATTTCTGGGAAGAGAGTGCTACAGGAGAGACAGGCTTAGGCTTTCTACCTACTCAGCTGCTATTTCCTCCTTTAACTGTGACTTCCACCTGACCATTTGTGAATTCACAGCTATTCAAAAATGACAAAAAAGAGGGAGTGTTCTGACACCACATTTAATCAAAATCCTCAACTCAGTTTTTTACTGTTACATAATACATCCCCCCAAGCATATTCACTTAAAATAACTGTTGCTGGTTTGCTCATGCTTTTTTGGTTCAACCATTTTTCAGGGTCGTTCATTCTGCTGTAGTCACTTGGAAGCATAGCATGGTTTCTGTCTCATCTCTGGCAATTTGTGTGGGATACAGGCAGGGTAGCTGTGCTCATCTCTGCATGGCTGACCCCTCTTCTTGGTGTAATGTCTTAACGAGTGACTGTAGGAGTTCCAGAAATATTGTGGTGCACCCTGTACCACATTCTACCAGGCAAATCCAATAACAAGGAAAGTCTGAACTCAAGGGGTAGAGAAATTAACCTTTATGAAAGAAACTGCAGCATTACAGAAATATGCACATAATCCAAAAAGATAATTCCAAATGGCATGTCCTGCATTTTGAAATTTTTTTAGTAAATTTAACCTTTTTATAAAAAATTCATTTATTTACTTGAAAGGCAAGTAAGAGAGAGAGAGAGAGAGAGAAAGAGAGAGAACACTTCTATCTGCTATTTCACTCTCCAAACGATCACAACAGCCAAGGCCAAAACCAGCAGTTAGAACTCCATCTGCGTCTCCCACATAGATGGTAGGACTCAAGTGCTGAAGCCATCATCCAAGGCTTCCCAGGTTCATTAACTGGAAGTAGACGAGTGGGACTTGACCCAGCACTCTGCCAATATGGGAGGTGGGCATTTCAAACGGTTGCTTAACCTGCAATGCCACAACTAACTCTGAATTTTGAAAGATTAAAATTCTTAAAATGTAAAATAAGAAAAGATAAAAATACTAACAACATAATTTTGAAAACAAATCTAAAATATTATCTAAGGAATGGACATTTGGCCTAGCAATTAAGATGATACGGGATGCAGTAAAAATGCCTAAATCCCATATCATAGTGCATGAGTTTGGGTCCTGACTCTGAAACCCAATTCTAGCTTCTTGGTAATGCATAACCCAGCAGGCAGTAGGCGATGACTCAACAATTGGATCTGTGCCCCTCCATAGGAAACCTGGATTGAGTATCCAGCTTCTGGCTTCACCTTGGCCCAACTCTAGGCTTTGAAGGCATTTGGAAAGTGAATCAGCAGGTGGGAGCTCTCTCTCCCCGTTTGTCTGTCTCTCTTTCTCTTTCTGTCTTTACCTCTCAAATTAAAAAAAAAAAAGCCTTTAAAGGACATTTATTTACATTTTAAAAATATTTGTTTGGGGACCATACAATGTAATAACAGGATACATCAGAGGCTATTCTACACAATAAAATAGGCAACACTAACATTAACATTTTTGTAGATACATATGCCCAGGTATACTAATGACAGACATGCAGGTATAATAGTTATGAGCAGTCAAACTATAGTCATAAAAGACAAAATGTTATTTAAAAAGTCACTATGTTTAGCAATTCTGTGCACTCAGGCTAATTTTAACTTAGTCATCTAAATACCACAACAGACAACCTAAGTCTTAATGGGACTGATCAAAAATCATGATGGTCACATTACATATGCAGTCATTCATATGAACAGATATTCAGTATCTTTAGAAATTTTATCTTGCACAAGTGCAGGTTTATAAGAACTCTCCTCTTCATTTGCTGAGGAAAGTATACCAGTTTCATAGGCACGCACACTGCTTACACACAAAGTCAACTTTAATAATGCATTGCCATGGAGGCCAACTTCTAAAACCTGCATAAAATAAATTAGAACTCTCTAAAAATATTACACAATTTTTACCTCCAGCATTGGAAATGATATGAAAATAAAATATATAACACAATTAGTTGTAAAAATAATGATGGCAATTTAAAGTAATGGGAAACATTTTTTAGAAAAAAAAAGCTTAAACTGGAAAGAAAACTCAGTGTATGAAAAATTATATAACAAGAATAGATTATGGGCAACTAAGTAGAGGCAGTTCATGATTGATGGCTGACTTATACCACTAACCATATTTTTTTCAAGTGTTGAAATTAATAATTGCTTTTAATTAATAACTGCTGTGGATGTCTCTAGTACCTGAGTCCTTGATACTTAGATGGGAGAGCTGAGTTGAGTTTCTGGTTCCTGCTTTGTCCCTGGCCCAGCCCTTACTGTAACAGGCATTTGGGAGGCGGAGGGGAGAATCAGCAAATGGAGTACTCTCTCAATCACTCTCTCTGCTTTTCAATAAAAAATTTTAGAGTGATTCAATGGACTTGCAAACAAGCAAAAACACATTAATCTCTCTCTCAAAATTCAGTTTTCCATACCTCTTGCATAACATTTTTTTCCCAATATGAATTGCAATTTGGGGGAGTTCAACTTTCAGGATTTCAACATTCAGGATTTTAATCTTCAGGATTGTAATTTTTCAACTTCCAAGATTTTGCTTGTTCAAGATTTTAACATTCAGGATTGTGGGGATTTCATTCAGCACTGAAGAGGAATTAGCCTTTGAGCAAAAGGTTTGCTGTGTTCCTGAAGCTAGAACTAACAAAGGAACCGGTCCTCCTAATAACAGAAGAGAGGGATTGTGGCAGAGAATATCTGAAATGTATTGAACTCATGAACAGATGTCAGCAATCTATGGAGAGATGGAGAATGCAAAGATAATGGAGACTGAAAAGTAGTTCTGCTTTGGAACTCATAGATGAAGTTCTGAAGCTAGAAGGAAAAATGAAGGAGTAGGAAGAATATGAGAGCTGGAGAGTCTGGGAGGGAAAGTCTACTGACAGGACTTATTCCTCCAAAGGTCCTCTACAAGCTGCCACAGCCTGGCCGACAGCACTCCCACACTTACTCTGTCCTCAAAGCCTGGGCTGCATTCTCTGACTCATCCTCTGTTCTCACTGCCAAATGCAGGATCTCCATATCTCAGACCTGATTTCTGTTATGTCATCCAAACTCCTTCCGGTTTCCCTTTGTAGAACATCTTTCACAGCATACCTGCTGGCTTTATTTGTTTTTTTTTTTTAATATTTTTATATCTTTTGATTAGGTATGCTCATTCTAAACATGTAAAAAGCACAAAAGCTACTCAGCCAGAAAACCATGGATTTGCCTCCAAAGAGTCGGTTAAGCTTGAACTTGAGCACAGGCTGACCATGGAGCCAATGTCAGCCCACAGTGGAGTTGCTCTATACAATTGGGCTCTTTGTCTGCCCTGCCCTCAGAAAAGTTAAACACTGTTTTGCTCTAGCCAGCAGAATAGTACATTGACATTGATTACTAAGTGAGAAGCATAGACCTACTTACTTCTTGGCTCAAAGAATAAAGAATCCAGGGACATGCTTGAAATGATCGATATTGTCACTGCCACAAGAAATAAGAAGTAACATACACCCAGCATGTTGCTCTAAGACACATAGTGACGGTGTATTCATCTTGGCAACACTTGCACATCCTGCTGTTGAAGACAGTGGAAGCGGAATCAGGAATTAAAACAGAATGTAATCTGCATCTTTCAGGGACCCAGGAGTCATTAAGGAAGCTGGAAGAGGAAGGGTCTTAGGGAGCTGAGCAGTGAGCACCTATGAAGGAAAGACGTTCCTCTGGCTCCCTGCCCTGGGTCTGGCCTCATTACTTGAAGGTAGCTTTGAAGGAATGGCCTTTTCCAATTGTGCTTCATCTTCTCAATTGGGAAAAGGGACATAGGAAAGAAACATGTTTGTTGAATTTCAAAAACTCCAGCACACTGTCTTTGGATGTTGTGTGCAGATATGTTGTGCCGCAGATGCTATGTGGGCTATGTCTAGGTGTGCATATTGTTGTACAGCATTTGCAAAATCGTGCACATTAGCCAGAAAACATTTAAAGCAGAACCTTCCACACTGTGTACCAGCAAATGCCCATTGGGTTTGGAACACGAGTGCTGCCCACTGGACTGTGCCCAGGCGCCTCTCAACAGGCAGACTTATCTGAAGATGGTCTTTCCAGCCCCTTGTTACCTTGCTAAATATCTGGTAACTCCTTTCCATTAAAACCACATCATCCTTCTTAGCAGATCATTTTGCACATTTCTGGCCACTTGGAGATGCTCTGTAGTTAAAGATATTTGTACCCCAAAAGACAAATTTTCCTCATTTCCCGAAAAAAAAAAAAAAAAACACATTTGGAGCAGTTTCTGCTGCTACCTAATTTAATCACCTGCCTAAGACACCCAGACCAGCGAGAAGTAGATGGGCCTTTCTACTCACTGATCTCACTGATGAATTCTTCCCTGGCCACTATGCCCATGCTTGCCTGGACTTTGTCATTTTAAAATGAGAATACTTTCACCAATATAACTAATTCTCAAGGCTTAAATTCCAGTTTATTTTGTCACAAGAGAATCCCCTTTTATTTCCTCTCTTTCTTTGAATTTCATAATCAGACCATTCTGAACACAAGTCCCCCAGGAGCACTTAGGTGAGGTTAATGGATTAGGCAAAGAAAAGTGGGAAGGTTTTCCCTGTAGGTTGCATGAAATTCCTGGAATTCAACCACAAAAGATTACTTTCCTGAAAGTCTCAAGTCCTTCCATATTAAGATGGGAAAGGAAAAGATACTGAGGACAGAGGTGGCTTCTTACACAGGATTCACAAAAATACCTAATTGGACACCTTACAATGGCCAGGTCATGTGTCTTTATAAATCATAAAATATAGTTAAATTTTTAGAAAAGATGCATAAGCAATTTTTGTAAAAATATAATTTAAATGTATAGGTATAAAATTTATACAAATTAACTATATTAAATAAGAAATAAGGAATCCCATACCTTTTATTTTGTATATTGTGCCACAAAAGTAAAATTTTGTATTGCCTCCTTTGTGTATGTATGTGTATAATGCATGTGTATATGAGTATGTGTGTATTAATATGTGTGCCTGTGTGTACATATATGAATGTATGTATGAATGTATACATGCCTGTATATATTTGAATGTGTATATATATGTGTGTATGTGTGTAGTGATGCATGTTCACATTTGTTCAGGTATGAACACGTATGTGTGTATGTGAAATTACAAGAGGAATAAGAACAAGAAAGGAGAGCTAAGTTTTGGATTTTCACTTTAAAGACACAAGTGTACTTTCTGTGTTTTTCACAATCACACCAAGACCAGGGAGTGCAAGAATATGGCTCCCAGGGTTCTCCCTGCGATGGTAAGGAGATCCAAGACAACGTAAGGTGGGTCCCAGAAGCAAGTCCATTACATTCATGAACTCTGAGTGTCTTCATATGGAATATAAGTTACACCTCTGTATGTTCCATGCTTCAGTGTTTCAGGACCCTGCATTGCAACACGCGTGCAGTTCACAGTTTCTCAAACTAAATATAGCTTGAGTGAGGGTAGGAGTAAGAAAGCCAGCCCCTTCCTGACTGCCACACTTCTCATTCACAAGCCTGCATCTGGAGGAGGTGACAGAGTTGAACACATTCCTGATGAGTCACTCACAGTTTGGAGCATCGCAGAGTAGACCCATTTAGAACCACATCACTGAAGTCACAAGGGATCAAGATGGGCGCAGTCACCTGTAGACTGACGAGACAGCCATGGTGAGACAGCAGTCATCAGCCTCGGTTCATTCCATCTGCAGAGGCTGCTGAGATGCATCGAAGCAAGGCTGGGTGTCTGTGAGGGCAGAGACAAGAGTACTTACAGGGGAACTGCTCTGTGCAGGTCATTAATCCGTATCAATACCTGCCACTCAACTCTACCTGACGATGTCTACACTATTTGCCAAAATACATTTATATTATTTCCTCTGACATCTTCAACTCATGCATCACACTCGCAAAGACTGAAACATCTAGAAAGCAGAAAAATGAAGTTTGCTGAGCCCTAAAGAGGAAAAGACCCATTTGTCTCTATAACTTCAGAGCAATGCCCCCCACCCCCAGCCCAAAAACCTTCTCGCTGTTCTCAACAAAATAATCTCCTTTCTGGAAGAGTAGCCTGGAATTGATGTCAACACTTAATCTGTACTTGACATGAGGGATGTAGTGTAAAGATCTATTTTTGGAACTAAGATTCCCAGGACACATTTAGAATAAGGCTTGCTGTTTACAGAGCACAATTTCTAAATGGGCTTCTGCTTTTTCTGGGAATGTGAGACTGAGCACATGCCTGGGTTCCTTCTGTGATTGTTTTATTAAGAGGAAAGTTGGTTGCCTGAGACTGTCAGCAATGTTACAGCATCAGTCAGGAAATGCTTATTGATTGTACACTATTTTAGATGTAGTGGAAATGCTGAATTTGTGTCCAGGATTCACTTAGACTGAGTGAAAACAGATCATTTGAAAAGGGAACTGTCTGGAAAAATACTGGTGACATATTTGCACATCCGCACTGTGTACTCAAAAAGGCTATCAACGTCTGCTGGGATATACAAAAGGGTAAAGGCAAAAAATAGGGCAACATATATGCAATACCACTGCCGCTCAAATAAATATTTGCTTTAACAAGTATACGATCTGGGGCCGGCACTGTGACTTAGTGGGTCAGGCTGCCACTGGCAGTGCCTGCACCCTATGTAGGTACCAGTTTGAATCCTGGCTGCTCCACTTTCAATCCAGTTCCAGGCTAATGTGTCTGGGAAAGCAGCAAAGGGTGACCCAAATGCCCGGGAGACCTGGAAGAAGTTCCTGGCTCCTGGCTTCTACCTAGCCCAGCCTCAACAGTTACAGTCATTTGGGGAATGAACCAATTATTTTCATTCATTCTCTGTCTCTCTCTGTGTCTTTCCCCCAGCCCCTCTGTCTCTCTCTCTTTTTTGAAATTCTGACTTTAAAAATAAATAAATATTTTTTAAAAAGTATATGATATTGAGGTGAATATTTGTCATTTCTTAGGATGGATGATTGCATACCATATCAGAGTTTCTGGGTTTGTCTTACCCCCATTTATGATTCATGATAATTAATACCCTGGGAGTCAACAGATGATGGGTCAAGTTGCTGGGTTCCTGACATCATGTTGGGGAACTGGATTAAGTTACAGGTTCATGGTTTGGTCCTGGCCCAGCCCCAGTTCTCTCTCTCTCTCTCTTTCTCTCTCTGTTGCTCTCTCTCTCATTTTCAATTAAAAAAAATGAAAACAAATAAAAACAATTTAAAAATATGATATGAAATAAGCATTACACTAAAAGTCAGTACTGGAACTATTTTCATTATGGCCATAACATTGGATAATTTGGGCCAATTCCTCTATGACTCTGAGTTTTAATTTCCTCATGTGTAAAGCCAGGCAGCTGGAACAGGATGATGCATTAAGTATACTCCGGTATTGAAATTCTATGATTTTGTGATTATACCCGAGTCACTTCCATTAACACTGAATTTGTTTTAGCAGAAAACAGATATTAAGCATAAAAACACACATTTTGCCTTTCATCATTAATATACATTTCCAAACTAAAATCTGCAGTACACCAAATTACATTATATAATTATCATGAAACATCTACTGGTATTATCCACAAGTGCTACATTTTGTCAAGAGTAGGTGTCTATGAGTAATTAAAATTCTGAATACTGAATTCTTTACAAAGTACACTCATCAGTCACTAATGATTATTCATTTTTATTTTGCTTTGATTAACTAATCTCATTTCTTTATTATCATAATTAGTTCTAATTCCCTCATTTTTCCCTAGTTAAAAAGTCATCAATGAACATTTGGGGAAAACATTAAAGGAACTGGTAATTTTTAAGATTTATATTATTTATTTGAAAAAAATAGTTACAGAGGGAGGCAGAATGAGGTCTTTCATCCGCTGGTTCACTCCCCAGATGGCTGCAATGGCTGGAGCTGAACTGATCCGAAGCCAGGAGCCAGGAGCTTCTTCCAGGTCTCCCACATGGGTGCAGGGGCCTAAGGACTTGAGCCATCCTCTACTGCTTTCCCAGACCATAGCAGAGAGCTGGATTGGAAGAGGAGCAGCGGGACTAAAACCAGTGCCCATATGGGATGCCAGCGCTTCAGGCCAGGGCTTTAACCCGCTGTGCCACAGTGTCAGCCCCAGGAACTGGTATTTTTGATAATATAAGAAAATGCTGAATTCAGTTAATAATTACTTTCTGGACTGTGATCATCTGTTTGTTTTTTTTTTTCCATTTCCATAAAGGACAGAGAGAAAAACTTAAAACAGAATTAGAGACTGTCCTTAATAAACAAAGAAGTTCTGATCATTGTTACTCTGTAATTTGTTATAAGAAAGCATTGTCAATCCATTGTTCTGGATGCATTTGAGAATATGGGAGATGTATTTGGTGTGATTGCGCTAAGATATCTTGAAAATGAGGCAGGAAATTAAATTTCTTTCTTGTCCTACTAGGTTTCACATATTCTAAGTTTTCCAATATCAACACTCGTTACTTCCAGGGTGTCTTTCTATTTATTAGGCAAGCAAGAACTCCTTTCTAACTACTTCTACAAGAGCTGATTCTCTGTTGCTGAGTTTGTATTTTAAATATGAATGTTAAACATAGTTGTACCTAAGCTCTACCGTGTTGATGTGTAGATATTGTTAGGAAAATGGCGCAGTTTTATCTATGCTGTGATCTACACTCTGACACCATCCTAGGCTCTAGCCCTGACCACCATGGCTGCAAGCCAGGTGGTCACATGGCCCAACCACCGTTGTCAAGCTCCATCCCCATCCTAATGGGATTCGCTGCTCCTGCTTCCCTGCCCGTCCTCCGGCAAGTTTTAAAAGGTCCTGTTCCTGAACACGTGGCTCTCTCTCGCTCTCTCTTCTCTGCGTTCTCTGCTTTCCTCTCCTCTCCCCCTCTCCTCTCTCTTCTCTCTGCTCTCTCTCTTCTCTCCTCACTAGCTCCTCTCCTCTCTGTCTCTCTCTCTCTCTTACAGTCTCCTTCTCTCTCTTTTTCCCTCTTCACCCCTTCCCTCCGGTCTGCTGGGTTTTCCTCAATAAACCCTTTCTCTTACTCCGGTGTTTTCGTGTGTTTTGTGACGGCCTAACAGATACGCCCCCAAGGAAGTCTGGAGCAGACTTATCTCTAATTTGGCGTCACCAAAGATCCTAGCACATTTTGGTCCCTTCTTTGGTGATCCTTAAACACAAAGGGAATGGCTGTACTGTAAGCCATGATCTGATGTCATTGTGGGTGGAGGGTGGAAGGATGAACCAAAATAAGGCTTTACAAGAATTGAACCAAAAGTGCTATCAGTGATGGCTATATTTACACATGTCCTCTCCTATAATCTCACAACAAACCTAAAACCATATTCTCAAAGGTCCACTTGCCTAAGGTTAACAACTAGAAACTGGATGAATAATAATTTGAATTCAGACAAATTTCTTCATGTATAAAAGTATTAAGGGAAGGAGAAATTATGGACAAAATTTTTCAAATAAACAATACCTGGTTTGAAGTTTCTATCTGCATGTTTGAAGACATTCACTAATCTGACTCTATTACTTCAGGATCACAACTATTAGAATTTCATAGTAATAAAAAAAGTGAATTTGCCAACAAATGATGTCAGCCATCTTGGAAAAACAGTTGGATCCTAAGCTTTTATATTCAGATTATTCATTGATTATACAACGAACAAAAATGAATGAAATTCTGAAGTAAATAAAGAAATATAGGAAAAACATTTCATAACCTCAGAGCAGGGAAGGCATTGTTAAGAATGATACAGGGGAGGAAGGGGGTGGCTGGTGCTGTGGCGTAGTGGGTAAAGCTGCCGCCTGCAGTGCCAGCATCCCATATGGGCACCAGTTCGAGTCCTAGCTGCCCCACTTCTGATCCAGCTCTCTGCTGTGGCCTGGGAAAGCAGTAGAAGATGGTCCAAGTCCTTGGGCTCCTGCACTTGAATGGGAGACTCAGAAGAAGCTCCTGGATCCTTGCTTTGGATTGATGCAACTCCGGCCATTGAGGCCATCTGGGGAGTGAACCAGCTGATAGAAAACCTCTCTCTCCCTCTTTCTCTTGCTCTGTTTCTCTCTCTCTCTCTCTGCCTCTGACTATCTGTTACTCTGCCTTTCAAATAACAAATAAATAAATCTTAAAAAAAGAAAAGAATGTTACAAGGGGCCAGCCTTGTGGTATAGCAGGTGGGATTTCTGCCTATAGTGCCAACATCCCATGTTGGCTCTGGTTTGAGTCTCTGCTGCTCCACTTCTGATACAACTCCTTACTACTGTGCTTGGGAAGGCAGTGAAATATGACCCGGATGCTTATGTGCCTGCACTCACGTGGGAGACCTGGAGGAAGCTCCTGGCTCCTGGCTTTGACCTGAACCAGCAGATAGAGGGTCTCTCTGTCTCTCCCTCTTTCTCTGTAACTCTGCCTTTCAAATCAATCAATCAAAAATCCTGAAATTTAAAATCGATCAATTGATCAACCAAAACACCCTTAACTTTAAAAAAAAAAAAAGCACAAAACTTACTAGAAAAGTTTGGTGGACTATTCTAAAAATAAATTTAACATGGCAAAACAAATCTAAGCAATATGAAAAAATACAAGAACCTAGAAAAATATTTTCTACTTATCTTGATCAAAATTTTTCTAAGATATAATAATGTCCACAATTAATATAAAATTACTACCATAACCCAGCAGAAAAATGAAAGAGTAGATATGAAGAGATAGTTCATATTATAAAAACAAAAAAGGCCTGAAACAGAAAAATAATATTTAATATTATTCATAATAATACAAAATTGTAACTTCATAAAGATATCAAAATTTTTGTTTTATATTGGCAAAGATTTGAAGGTTTTTTTAAAATTATTAATACATTATGAAGAAAACAGTGTAGAGAAATAGACCTTAGAGAAGGAATCTCATTTTCATATATGGCAACTTGGCAATATCTAGCTCTATTTTAAATGCACATATACTTGCACTCAGCGATTTCACCTCCAGGAATTCATCATTCTGATATAATCCCTTATGCATGAAATTTTACATGTACAATGTTATTAATTTTTGAATAGTCATGTTTGTTACATTTTGTGATTAGAGAAGTTTGGAAGCACCTTGATTGTCTGTTAGTGAGGGACCAGTTGGCTAAGTTATGGTTCATGCTTAATGTAGTGTGCATTTTGTCATCTTTTGTATTTTTTTTTTTTTGACAGGCAGAGTTAGACAGTGAGAGAGAGAGAGACAGAGATAAAGGTCTTCCTTCCGTTGGTTTATCCTCCAAATGGCCGCTACGGTGGCCAGCGCTGTGCTGACCCGAAGCCAGGAGCCAGGAGCTTCCTTCTGGTCTCCCATGCAGGTGCAGGGCCCAAGCACTTGGGCCATCCTCCACTGCCTTCCCGGGCCACAGCAGAGAGCTAGACTGGAAGAGGGGCAACCGGGACAGAATCTGGCACCCCAACTGGGACTAGAACCTGATGTACCGGCGCCACAGGTGGAGGATTAGCCAAGTGAGCAGTGGCACCAGCCCCATCTTTTGAATTTTGAATACACGTGAATGTGTGAGTGTAGGAGTGCATTACTTCCACAGTACATGTTTCTAAATATTACCACTCCTTTCCCCTTCTGTTTTTGCTGCTCCACAAAATCCTATTCCACGTGTGCTGATGTTAATAAAACATGATTGCATAACATGTTAGGGAGCAAGAAATAATGTGTGGGTATTCCTGTCAGCTGCCAGTCAAAGACTTTTCCTGTTCCATCTCCTTCTGGGTCCTCCCCTCCTAGGAAGGGCTTTTGGCATGCTGTTTGGATGTGGACTTTGATTCAGTATCAGGAGACAGGGAAATGGACAATAACAAGTCGGGAAGATAGAGGGTTCAGTTCAGGTTGTTTTGACAAGACTCACACAAAAATAACTGGGAGGTCTGAAAAAATGAAATAAGAAAAAATGTTTTAGAATGTATTTCTGAAAGCATAAGCACTTCTCGGTTCTTGGGCTGTGAAACAGGAGCACCAGGTTCACAGATTCCACCGACTTCCAAATATTATGACTTAGAGCTGACAATGGGATTCTGATGGGCTTTGTTTCCTCCAATGGGCTCCAATGCCGCCATTCAAAACTACATCAAACAATTTAAGGGGATTGAAATACTCCCACAGATAAGTTTTTCTTCTGTTAATGGATTGACTATAGAGAAACAGCCCCTGTCATTGGAATTTCTAATGAATCATAAAACTAGGTATCTGTTTAGTGTTTTCTTCCCAAAGAATATAATAGAGTTTATTATATTAAGAATATAATTGGGTTATATAATAGATTAGCCTTTGTCTGAGTAGTCCCCAGTGAGATTGTGCTCACTACTAGATGTAAAATAGGAGCCCTGGTCAGTGATAAAGGACATGAGGTTATTGTAATCAACACCTCCCTGCCAGGCAGCCCTGCTACAATGGCCTACCTCGGACCCTTTCTCCAAATCTGCTGTCCCTATAATCCACATCTCTATGACCCCTGAATACTTAGTTGGCTATTGACATATGATACTTCTTCATAGATAGGACTGGCTTACCATTTGAAGTCATGAAATTATGGAAATGTATGCTGAGCAATATCATGACCACAATTCTACAGGTGATGTAGTCTCAAGGGACTACCCTCATATAAGCAATTCATCATTGAACAATGCATTGTTATGCAACATGTGACTGTACAATACTTCAGAATGTTCATGGAAAATTTTATTAGAAAATGATTATTTTGATACAAAAAACCAAATCCATGCTGTTTTTTATAATACTCATTTTCCACGAAAATTTTAGAGACTCCTATAAGATATAATTCTACACAGTTCTTACATAGATCACTGAAATACCAGATTGTCTTTGGTTACAAATTTTCTTTCATTTCAATACAAACTCCTGTTCATATACTTTTAGTTTGCAGTTTGTTGCTCATGGAGTTCCTAACTCAACACACACACACACACACACACACACAGGACCTTGGACTTAAGTAAGATTTAGTAATATCATGTTTCTCTGCTGAGATATGTTCGGGAATTTGCCAGAGTCCTTGGGTTTCTGGCATCATCATTTGTTTCTACAACAACATAGTGACAGGAAATAATCACTAGCAAGGACTCTGATCCCCTAGCCAGAGAGGTTTGGGGGTATGAGGAGAATTTGATTTAAAACTTTAGGAAAAAATTTCTTGCAAAAATGAAGATTATCTTTCTTGCAGATACCTAGGCAAAGGCAGAATCCCTTGTGGAACATAGACTGCTCTGAAATACATAACAAATAAGAAATCCTTTTTTAAACTTTGTATTATTATATGTGAGCACAGTAAGTACAAAGGCAGCTAAAAATGATACGTTCTGGATGCTCTTATTTTATTTTCAGCTATAATCTCTCACTGATGAAGTCAAATCATCCCATCCAGATACTATTTTCATTTGGGAATAAAGCTTACAATGGAGTGGTAACATTAAATGTATCTCATATATGTACTTTCAAAAGCTTATTGCAGTTTTTCTCTATTTTGAAAACTCCATATATTTCTAGCTCAATGAAATCATTAGTCCATTCATTCACTTATAGATTAATGATTTTAAGACCATCAGTCTGCTTCCTCAGAACTGTGTTCCAGTTCATAAAATATCACAAAAGAATTCTTCCCTACACTTTAGTGAATTAGAGTGGACTGGGCAGATGACCACCTCTTCTCTTTTCTTCCTGTTTCTGAAGATTTACTTATGCATTTGAGAGTCAGAATTACAGAGAGAGAGTGAGAGAGATCTTCCACCTGTTGTTTCACTCCCCAGCATGGCTGCAATAGCCTAGGTTGGGCCAGGCTGAAGTCAGGAGCCAGGGTTTCCTACATAGGCAGTAGGGGCTCAAGCACTTGAGCTATCCTCCACTGCCTTCCCCATGGCATTAACAGAAGCTGGATCAGACATGAAGCAGTAGGGACACAAACTGGAGCCCACAGAGGATGCTGGAGTTGCAGATGGCAGCTTTATCTCCCCACACCACAACTCGGCCCCAACCTCTTCCCTTTTCTTCAGAGCAGCTCCCACGATCAGGCCATGTACTCAACAGTGCACATTAGGGCTGCTTCCTGGGATGAAAGAGAGAAGACAGATCATTCACCTGGTGGGAATACAATAGCCTGGGAAATCTCAGTCACCACCGTTCCTCTATTTGACAAATGGCCAAGAGAAACGAATAAAACGCCATACTTGGAGCCACATGTGCAGTTCCAAGAAAGGCATTCTGTATCCTGAACTTTTATGGTCAAGTTGTGTTTTGTTCAAATCCTATCTATCTACCTAAAGTCTCTTTATCCTTTTCCCTTGGGGGTGCAGCCTGCATTTCTGCTGAGTTTTAAGCATTTTTCACTGAGTAGTCTTGCTGCCACCCTCATATTTCAGATCATAACTTCAACTTGAAACCATGCTAAGCGCACCTGTGGCTTGATTGCAAGTGTGACACAGGAAAGGAGACAGAATTTGTGCTAGTGGTAGATATAATAAATGATAAGAGTTGTAATCTATTTTTGTTCTATTTTCTAATGTGATGAAAAATTAGATGAACTAAACTGATGGTTCTTTAATTTATCTGTCTGATTTTTTTTTCACATTCTCCATCATTACCAATTTTTTTTTTCACTCTGGGATTTCAGCATTACATTGGGTGCAAGGGACAAGCCGCTGGTACCTTCTAACATCAATCACTGTTGTTGAGTTTAAGTGTTATTTTCTTGATATAAAATTACATGCATGGCTAATCAGGCAATGATGCCTTAAAGGACAAACAACCTTCTTCAGCTAGTTAGAAAACTGACTGCAGCCAACATCAGTCTCTGCTTAATTTTGCTGCAAATGATCAACAATTAGAGGAAGGTTTGATTACTCCAAGTCCAGGTCACTTCTCAAAGTTGTGGCCTCTAGTGATAGAAAACCACCTTGTCATTGTACTGTGGAGAGCAAGATTGCAGTGTTACTAATCAAGGTGGTGGCAAAAATGCTCTGTCATTGCATAACCAAAATGAAGATGTCAAAAGGAATCTATATGGCTTCTGCCTCTACTGAGTCACTGTATCAGAACAACAGTTAGATGACACCAGAGAATATGGAAATAAATTTGCCTTTCATAGTTTGACAACTAAAATCACATAAAGTATTGATTAACTGTTTGAGTAGCTCCATGAGAGTATGTGTTGGTGATTGCAAAACTCCAATCAATGTGATCAGATAGTAATTTTTTTCTCTTTTTTTTTCTTTTTTCTTTTACAGGCAGAGTGGACAGTGAGAGAGAGAGAGACAGAGAAAGGTCTTCCTTTTGCCATTGGTTCACCCTCCAATGGCCGCCGCTGGTGGCGCGCTGCGGCCGGCGCACCGCGCTGATCCGATGGCAGGAGCCAGGTGCTTCTCCTGGTCTCTCATGGGGTGCAGGGCCCAAGCACTTGGGCCATCCTCCACTGCACTCCCGGGCCACAGCAGAGAGCTGGCCTGGAAGAGGGGCAACCAGGACAGAATCTCGTGCCCCGACCGGGACTAGAACCTGGTGTGCCAGCTCCACTAGGCGGAGGATTAGCCTATTGAGCCGCAGCGCTGGCCAGATAGTAATTTAAGAACTGTTGATCAGACTTTTTCAATATGGTAAGATGCAAATCTCAGGAGACCTCAAATAACAGACTGTTATTCAAAGAATCACAGGGAAGGGATTGAGAGGACACAGTCTCAGCAGCTTCATGTCAGGGATAGTGGACCCTGAGAGGCACTGCAGGATTCAATAAGAGGTTTAGTCCGAATTGTGACCCAACAAAATCGCTTTTATCAGGACCAGCACCTGTTGCTCCATCCTCTGAGAATCTGCAATTCTGTTTCTGCTCCCATCATGACTAGCTTTGCTTAGTCTCCAATTTATATTTAAGGCTTTACTGCCTCATGACTTTCTGTTCCTCACCATTCTTTTCTTGCTACCTTGATTTAAAATTTGTTGCCTTTTTTTTTTGACAGGCAAAGTTAGACAGTGAGAGAGAGAGAGACAGAAAGGTCTTCCTTTTTCTGTTGGCCACTACGGCCGGCACGCCGCGGCCAGGGCGCTGTGCCGGTTGTGAAGCCAGGGGCCAGGTGTTTCCTCCTGGTCTCCCATGCAGGTGCAGGGCCCAAAGACCTGGGCCATCCTCCACTGCACTCCCGGGCCACAGCAGAGAGCTGGACTGGAAGAGGAGCAACCGGGACAGAATCCGGCGCCCCGACTGGGACTAGAACCTGGGGTGCCGGTGCCGCAGGTGGAAGATTAGCCTAGAGAGCCGCGGCACTGGCCTTGTTGCCTTGTTTTAAAGATTGTTTTGCTTCTGATGATCCAACTATCAGACTCCTTCTCTGTACATATCCTTCAAATATGCCATATTACAGGATACAAATAGATTAGCAGAGTCACTGGGACGCAGAATCCTCATGGGTAAGAGTCTTATATCAAGCTAACTAAAAAGGTCATTAGATTTACAGACTTCTCTACCTTGGGTTATAGATCCAGTCCTCCATTTGTTAATCATCTGTAGCCAATCTGTGGTACAAAATGAACCACTGTGTGTAAGGGATGTCTCAGAAGCTACAGAAGACTCTTGGAGGAGAACTAGAGAACCTCCCTCAATGGCTGATCTAGGACATGATTGGATTGTGCTTCAAAAAATGGAGGTCTAGTCAATTGTATTGTGCTGTGTATATAAAAGCATTCCTAGAGGGTACAAAGGGAAATTAAAAGTTGAAGGTGTGGTCCGTTTGTTCAGTGGTCAGTCCATCTGAAAAGTGCATTTATTGTAGAGATATATGGTTTCCATCAAAGCCATATATTAGCCCTTCTTGTTTTCAACCTGTAGATGACAAGCAAACCTTAGATGAAGCCAAGTTGATTTAGTACACCTACAAAGCAAAATGTACAGCTCTGTCAACCTAAGTATGCTGAACTACCTGACACTCTGTCACAGCTGTCACTATCAATAATCATTACTAAATTCATTTGTTAATATGCATTCATTCCTGAGACACAGGAACTCACAAAAAGCAAGGTTATGGGCCTGCAAACTTGAGCACTACCCCCTGAGATATGATAAATGTCCCAAAGAAAAACTTCACCTTACAAGGCTCTAATTTATGCTCCAAAAACCTTACACCTCTGCACCACCATGAATAATAAACCTTACATTTAAACTTGGTTACAAAATCATTTATTGTCAATCAAATTGCATTAGGATTCACTCAGTTTTAAATAAGCATTAGTTCAAGTTAACCAAACTGTTGACCATTGCCTTGCAAACCAAGTTTATAAAATACTTCCAAACTGAGCCAGTGAAGATAGTTGAAAGATAGGAACTTTGTTTTATACTTTTGTCAAACCAAGGTTAAAAATGACATACTATTGTAATTGTAATGATCTGTGATTACTTTAAAATTTACTGTATATTAGCGAAATGGTCATTTTTTTCCATTCAATTATTGTTTACAGCTGTTGTCTATATTCCCACTAAACTAGGGTCTTTTTGCTTTTTAATTGTTAAGCTTCTTTTTATGTAAAGTATTAAACACTATCCCATAATGTAAACTTAAAATATGTTATTTTAAAAATTAAAAAAGGACTGAAAGGGAGAATAAATAAGAGTAGGAGATGGGGAAGGGGATGGAGGAGGGAGGGAGCATCATATGTTCTTAGAGTTGTGTTTACAAATCATATTGAATGTGTTAAAAACTAACAGAAAATTTAAAAAGATGTGTATTCCAAAAAAGAAAGAAAAATAATATCTCAAATATGTTCTAAGAACAATGTAAAATTGAGATAAATATATTATTTGAAGAATTCAGGGGCCAGTGCTATGGCACAGCAGGTTAAGCTGCCACTTGCATAGCCAAATACCATAAGGGCGCTGGTTTGAGTCCCGGCTGCTCCACTTCCGATTGAGCTGCTTGCTAATGTGTCTAGGAAAGCAGCGGAGTATGATCCAAGTGCTTGGGCTCCTGCCTTTATGTGGGAGACACAGAGGAAGCTCCTGGCTCCTGCATCAGCCTGGCCCAGTGCTGGATGTTGTGGTGTGGGTGATTCAGTACCTGGCAAGGAGTCTGCCTGCCCTGCCCTGCCCTGCCCAGGCAGGAAGTTGAGGCACACCATGCCTCCCAAGAAGGACCCCAAAACCTGACTGCTGGCAGACAGCGGGAGCCCCAGGCATTTTTCCCCAGCCCTTTTCCCTGTTAAAGGGCCCTGTAATTGCCAGTCAGGTAAACAGCTCCCAGATGTGGCCAGGCCCAATAGGACCACCTGGAAAGCTATCCTAGCTACGTGACCTTCAAGCTGCCTGGAGATGCATAGTGGTGGCAATATCAGTTCTGTCCTATAGAATCAGTGTTGTCCTCCTGAATTAGTTACGCCCCTCCTGCCTGCCCTTTAAAAGTGTGCATGGTTGTTATTAAAGTGGACATCTCCCCAAAACTTGTCTCCGGTGCTTCTTGCCAAAGAACTCCGCCACCCCATCATCCCAGCAGTAGATGGTCCCGCAGATCAAGCCTGCATTGTGGCAATTTGGGGAATGAACCAGGGGATAGAAGGGCTTGTGCTCTCTCTCTCTCTCTCTCTCTCTCTCTCTCTGTCTCATTCTCTCTCTTTTTCTCTGTAACTGTAACTTTGCCTTTCAAATAAATAAATAAATCTTTTAAAAATATTTTCAAAAAAATTCAGTAGGTTCAATCTTGGCAACTAAGTATCATTATTTTTCAATATTCATTTCTACCTCCCTCCTGCTCACGACAGCAGTGGATTTCCATTACCAACACATCGCATACATATACTGAGGTTCAACAAAGTGGACTTCACAGTGCTGAGCACCATTCTTCTATTCTATACTAATGGAAGACTCAGGGGCATTGTTTACATTTTCGTCTATGTGAAGAGTATTCAGAGATGCACAGTATACAGTCTCCGTGATGAAATGCACCAGAGAAAATTTGCATGTGGTAAGATTGTTTAACATTTATTTAATAAATATAAATTTCCAAAGTAAAACTTTTGTATTACAGCGGCTTTTCCCCCCATAATCTCCTTCCCACCCACAACCATCCCATCTCCCACTCCCTCTCCCATCCCATTCACATCAAAATTCATTTTCAATTATCTTTATATACAGAAGATTGATTAAGTATACACTAAGTAAAGATTTCAACAGTTTTCACCCACACAGAACATAAAGTGTAAAGTACTGTTTGATTACTAGTTATACCATTGATTCACATAGTACTACACATTAAAGACAGAGATCCTACATGGGGAGTAAGTGCACAGTGACTCCTGTTGTTGATTTAACAATTGATACTCTTATTTATGATGTCAGTAATCACACTAGGCTCTTGTCATGAGTTGCCAAGGCTATGGAAACCTCATGAGTTTGCAAATCCCAATCTTATGTAGACAAGGCCATAGTCAAAATGGAAGTTCTATCCTCCCTTCAGAGAAAGGTAACTCGTTCTTTGATGGCCCGTTCTTTCCACTGGGATCTCACTCACAGAGATTTTTTTTTCTTTTTTTTTGCCAGAGTGTCTTGGCTTTCCATGCCTGAAACACTCTCATGGGATTTTTAGCCGGATTCGAATGCCTAAAGGGCTGATTTTGAGGCCAGAGTGCTGTTTAGGATATCTGCCATTCTATGAGTCTGCTGTGTATCCTGGTTGCCATGTTGGATTGTTCTCTGCCTTTTTAATTCTCTCAGTTAGTATTCGCAGACACTAGTTTTGTTTGTGTGATCCCTTTGACTACTAATCCTATCATTATGATCAATTATGAACTGAAACTGATCACTTTGACTAGTGAGATGTCATTGGTACTTGCCTCCTTGATGGGATTGAATTGGAGTCCCCTGGCACGATTCTAACTCTACCATTAGGGGTAAGTCCAGTGAGCATGTGCCAAAATGTACATCTCCTCCCTCTCTTATTCCTACTCTTATATTTAACGGGTATCACTTTTCAGTTAAATTTAAACACCTAAGAATGATTGTGTGTTAATTAGAGTTTCTATATTAACATGTTAAATGGACACATTTGTCGTAGTGCATGGAAAGTAAAGATTCAAAATTTGTGAAGATAATTTGAGAAACAATATTCAACTTTTCTGAAAGGTGAGCATTACCAGATAACGGGTAATTCAATTATTAGAATGATTTAATTGTTAGAGGAAAGAATCTTTAATGTTACAGGTAACATATGCATTAGAGAACAAATTGAATATACAGTTATATGACAGGAAGCTTTGTTTTGAAAACTATTTACCATTAAATGGTTTGGCAGTAAAAGATATATTTTGAGGAAAGGGGGCTGGCACTGTAGCATAGTGGGTAAAGTCACTGCCTGCAATGCTGGCATCCAATATGGGTGCCGGTTCGAGTCCCAGCTGTTCCACTTCCCATCCAGCTCTCTGCTATGGCCTGGGAAAGCAGTAGAAGATGGCCCAAGGTCTTTAGCCCCTTCAGCTGTGTGGGAGACCTAGAAGAAGGTCCTGGCTCCTGGCTCTTGGCTTCAGATCAGCACAGCTCCAGCCATTGTGGCCATATGGGGAGTGAACCAGCAGATGGAATCCCCCTCTCTCTCCTCTCTCTCTCTCTCTCTCTCTCTGCCTCTCCTTCTCTCTGTGTATAACTGTGAATTCAAATAAAATAAATAAATCTTTAAAAAAATTTGGAGGAAAGTGTGATATTACAGTTTGAACATGATTTGTATCCTCAGTTCATGCAGATGTTTAACTCCCAAATTCATGAATTAACGTTACTGAGAGGGTAGAGACAATCCAATTACACTCTTTAAAATGTTTTTGAATTATTTGAAAGGTAGAGTTACAGAGAGGGTGGAGGGGAGAGGAACTTGGCCAAATAGCCATGGGTGGGCCAGGCTGAATCCAGGAGCCAGGAGCTTCCTTTGGGTATGCCAAGTGGACACAGGGGCCCAAGTACTTGGGACATCCTTTACTACTTTCTCATGCACCTTGCCAGGGAGATGGATTGGATGTAGAACAGCCTGGACTTGAGCCAGCCCCTGTAGGGGATGCCAATGCAACAGGATGCAGCTTAACCTACCATGCCACAATGCCAGCCCAGTAAATGATAGTTTTTAAGAGGTGGACATCATGGAAGCCCCTGTGGTCATTGTGTGTGTGTCTGCAAGAATTAGTTCTAATGAAAAGTTTGGTTTGAGGGTCAGTTTTGTGGCATAATGGGTAAAGCTTTCTCCTTCAGTGCCAGCATCCCATTTGGGCACCAGTTTGAGTCCTGGCTGTTCCATTTCCAATCCAACTCTATGCTATGGCTTGAGAAAGCAGTGGAGGATGGCCCAAGTTCTTGGGTCCCTGTACCCATGTGGGAGACCTGAAAGAAGCTCCTGGCTCTTGGCTTTGGGTCAGCTCAGCTCTGACTATTGTGGCCATCTGAGGAGTGAACCAGCTGATGGAAGACCTCTCTCTCTCTCTCTCTCTCTCTCTCTCTGCCTCTCTGTAGCTTTGCCTTTCAGATAAATAAGTAAATCTTTTTAAAAGGTTAGTTTTATTTATTTTATTTTTTAAAGATTTATTTACTTATTTGAAAGTCAGAATTACACAGAGAGAAAAGGACAGGCAGAGAGAGAGAGAGAGAGAGAGATATCTTTCATACACAGGTTCAGTCCCCAGGTGGCTACAACTGCCGGAGATGCCCTGATTCAAAACCAGGAGCCAGAAGCCTCCTCTGGGTCTTCCCATGTGGGTGCAGGGGCCCAAGGATTTGGGCCATCTTCTACTACTTTCCCAGGCCATAGCAGAGAGCTGGATCAGAAGTGGAGCACCTGGGACTTGAACTATGAGGCAGATATGAAACTTTCTCTCACATGAATAGCCTTTTTTGGGTATTTTGTTGTAGTAACCAAAAGCTTACTAATAGGAACTGGTAATGTGATGGTAAATAAATACATTATTTCAGTGGTCCTGATTCTGTGTATTCAGTTTTGGTTTAATGTGAGAAGGAAGGGGTGTCATTGACAGATTCTGATCTAGCTGGAGTTGAACATGTAAGTGTTTTTACAGCTAATAAATTACTGAAGCAGAATTTTCCATCCTTGCTATTCCATCACTAACCTCTTTGAGTTGTGGAATACAACAAAAAGCTCTCATTTACCTGTCTATATAAGAGATTTCGCCACATTTATTTTTCTTTCCTTATATTTGGTTTATATATAGTCTAGTTTTAAACTACTGCTATCACTTTACATTGTCTTTAGAGTTTACAGAAAGTGTGAAATAATCATAATTAAGGATGACTTGGGAACAAAAAGCTCCCATGTACACGTATTTACTAACAGCAGTCAATGATGAAATGCTTAATGTTCAAGCTTGGTAAAAGTCACAGAGCTTAGGGACTTGTTTACATCATTCTTCAAGGCACTGAAAGAAGTAAACTGCATTAGCAGAAAATACTGCTTTGTGTCTTGGGCAAGACTTGAGAAGTAAACATTAAATACAAGAAATTGCTTGAGGTGGGTTTCATGTGGTTGATAATTCCGGAAAGTACACTATATCTTCATTCTCTGGAAATAGGCTTACGGGAGGCTCAAGTGTATGTGTGTGTTGTTGAGGGGAGATGTTATTGGGGAAAAGAGCTGGGGGGTGATTGAGAGGTTGTGGAAGGTGAGAGGGAGAGAGGTGGCTGGGAATGGGGTAAACTTGGTTACTTATATACCAGAATGTCTCACTACTTTCAATCAGAAAAATCATTTTGAATAGAAATTGTTTGATTGCGAGGGTGGTTATGAGATCCTTTCAGCTTAAAAGCAGCAATTCTCTACCCCATTAATTTTCTTATTCAAAGTTCTGCATTGTTTAAACACTGCTGTTTGTCTCCTGCTCAGAGTTGCTGATTTGGAAAGAATCCTGCCACATTCATTAACCACTGAAGCATCCAGAGCTCTGGTTCCATTATCTTATTAAATGAGTGGTTGTTTTTATGATGCATCATAAAAAAAGCACAAGATCTATTCCCACCATGAAATCACCACACTGATTAAAAAACACATCCAGTAAGAAGGACAGAAGAATTTGCTTTTGCCAAATTAACAATGATTGAAAATTTTAAGATATCTGTAAAATAGGTTTAAAATGAAACATCAACAACAGCAATTAACACTGAGATACACACAGCACTAAATAAGTAGCCAGAAGATCCTGGCAAGGTGGGATGGTTGGTAGCATATACTACCTATTGGGAGTCTTGAGGAATTTAAAGTAATGGGGATTATAGAACCAAGGAACTTAATACAAACAAATTGAACATATTTCTTACTTGACTGATTCATCCTCCTTCCTCTGATGCTTTACTTCCAAAACAGCTTCTATAGTCACCGCAATGTTATTCTTAGATTTTAATTAAAATTTCTAGACATTTTCCTCCTATATGCAGATGAAATTCAAGTTTACTAAGACAGTATAGAAACAAGAATCACAAAATCATTGTATCCATCTTGTATAGATCACTTACATTGGACTTGTAATCATCTCCAGCTGCAAACAAGTCATAAACAAAGCACACCCACACCTTATCCACAGAAGACCCCCATTAAGGGACTTCCCCAACCCACATTCATGCCCACAATAGCACAGTATGACTGACATAGGACCTTTGGGAGGGTATAGTGACCAACACCTTGGTTTTGAATGCATGGTTTGCAAAAGAAGCAACTGTGTCGTGCCTGCACAGAACAGCTAGCTGGGAACAAACTAAAGAGATATGTGCCGCATAGGATCCAGCAGAGACCGAAAAAGCCTGGCTTCCCCAACACAATGACAACTTCTATAGTTTGAGTGGGAGAAATAGTTGGTACAACCCCCTCTTGGCCAGTTGTCTCCTTTGTGTTCCATCATAACCCCACAGTAGACCATATCTGGGTTGAATATTGACCTTCCATCAATTTCTATTTGCAAGGGAACTAAAGAACTCTGGATCAGATCATTCTTAGCATTGCCTGCAGTACCCTCTGTGTTAAGATTTCTCTCTGTCTTTTCAGATGACAACTCTTTCCTACTCTGACAAACTACCACCAAATCCTTTCCTTTCTCTATTTTATGCCAAAGCAGACTCTCATTTCTACCTCAGATGCACTTCCTTCCTTGGTATTTCAAATCAAGTCCAGAGATGATTTCTGCTGGGATTTCTTCCCATGCTGGTTTCCCTCTCATAAATATGCTGTTGTAACTATAATCCTGTGATGTGGGTAGGGGAACATCTGGGGAGACAATTTGCTGAAAGCAAGTATTTGGGACATGGATAATGGCCTGCTGGTTATACTTGCTTGGCAATCCGCTGATTGACTTGGATGGGACTCATTTGGTTGATTCGCAGATGCTGATGGAGATTTGCTGTGGGGCTCACTAATATCCTCAAAACCACTCTTGACATGCTACAAGTCACACATGCTAGTTTACATCTCCCATCCATGCGTGAACTTGAACCTCTTGGGGAAAAAGGCTTTCCATTTCTGTGTCCCACCAGGAAAATAGCCAGGTATTTTGAGAGACTTAGAAATTGTGAATTAATACTATAACTAGTACTCCAACAGTATTATCATTTTGTGTCTCTATGCGAGGGCAAACCGTTGAAATCTTTACGTAATACGTACTAAATTGATCTCCTGTGTATAAAAAGAATTGAAAATGAATCTTGATGTGAATGGAAGGGGAGAGGGAGCGGGAAAAGGGGAGGGTGGGGGGAGGGAGGGAAGTTGTGTGTGGGGGGAGCCATTGTGGTCCATGAGCTGTTCTTTGGAAATTTATATTCTTTAAATAAAAGCTTTATAAAAAAAAAAAAAAAAAAAAAAAAAAAAAGAAATTGTTTGCTGAACTATTTAGTCAATTGAAACAAACAAATTTTGAATATTTAAGTCTTAATGAAAAAAGATAATAACATCACAGAGAAAACACATGATAATGACTAATAGCAAGTGAACTCATCTCTAGGGTTTATTTAAAAAAAAACAAAAGCAAACAAATAAACAACAACAAAAAAACTCCACATGTGTTGTTAAGTGGGTTAAGCCACTGCCTGCCAAGTCAGCAAACAATAGGGATGCCAGTTCGAATCTCTGAAGTTCCACTTTGAATACAGCTGTCTGCTAATGTGCCTGGGAAAAGCAGCAGAGGGTGGCCCAAACGCTTGGACTCTTGAAGCCGTATGAAGACCAGGAAGAAAGTCCTAGCTCCTGGCTTCAGCCTGGCCTGACCCTGGCTATTGTGACTATTTTGAGAGTGAAACAGCTCATGGAAGATAATTTTTCCATATCTCTTTCTCTTTGCCTGTAACTCTACCTTTCAAATAAATAAATAAATCTTTAAAAAATAAAAAATGAAAACCTTGACATGTATTTCATTTAATTTTTTCAGTAACTCCATGAACATAATCCAAGACATACCCGACAAACCTGATTAATCCTGGTCTTTTGCTTCATCCCCTTCCCCAGCTCTGACTCCAACCCTTTCAGACCACGCTGCCACCGCGCAAACATTATGTCCCAACCAAGACAGGCTAAATGGCTAGCAGCCAATACATCTCACAAAGTGAGTTTTACTGCAGTGTATTTACCAGGATCAAAAGTCCAGCCCTTAGTTAGAATTACTAAGTCTCTTTCAGTGGACTAGTATCACTCCTCAAGAAAGCTTTCCCTGAATATAAAAGCATGGGTAAGATTGCCCTTCTAAACAGCCCCACAATGTTCCGTTTTTACCTTTGTCCAAACATGTAACTCTCTATATTATTAATATCCATTCCTGTTGCCCCTAGATTGTTCACTTCTTGAAGGCAGGGTTAATCCTATCTATGTCTCTGTATCTCTGTAAAAGTTGGTTGCTGTAGGGGACACAGATCTTGCTTTCCTCTACTCCCTCTGGTTCTCTAGCTGGCCTTCCCGTAGGAGTTTTGAGGGATCTGATATAAAATGGAACAGAAGTTTGAGGCTTCCAGGTGGTGGTGAGAACAAATTATGGTAGGAAATGTACCGTGACTAATGATTACCTTGTTACAGGTAAAAGTCTGTCAGGTAATAACTGTCTCAAGAGTACCTTTCTTCCTGGTAAACTTGATTTTACTTAAAGAAAATTTTCTTTTTACATGTACGTTTCTCCTTACCAAAGAGGAGTTTCATACTTAGTTTTAGGGAGTTGAGGAGGAGGGGAAAGCTTTTCCTGTGTGGCAGGTTTTCAATTTCTTTTAGCTCAATGTAGTCAACATGCCAGGGATTTGAACCTCTTTAGTGTCAATATATGTTCGATAAATAATGAATGAATGCACATATTAAGTTTGGAGATTCTTATTCACAAATTTCACAAGATTCTGAAATTTTAAAACATCCTGTTGATGGTTTCTCATTAGGAGATGTAACCGTCAAATCATGCCACCTTTATTTCTTCGGATATGAAATGTGGGGCATCTGATAGACCATCCACAAGATGACCACTAATTACTGCCGTGTTTAGTCCAAAGACTTTCCAGTACCACAACTGACCAGGCTCCTGTATCCTGAACACATTCTCCTCTGGGTACATACAAGTATATACCACCAATCAAATTCCTGTTAATGCTTAACAGCTCAACCCATTGTAGTGCCTAAAGATGGCCTTCGTATTTCTCTCTGATCCATTATATGCTGCTTTGTAACTCAACTCTCCAAGGAAAGCCTCAGGAAGCAAACTTGCTTTAATTACTTGCCACCGCACATGGTAGATAGAATTATGCTATTTTATAGACAAATAAAACAAGATCTCTAATGGTCAAATGGGTGTTTGGCACAGCAGTTAATATGCCCCTTGATATTCCATATTGGAGTGCCGGGGTTAAAGTTCTGACTCAGTTTCCAATTCCAACTTCCTGCTAGTGCATACCCTTGGAGGCAGCAGGTAATGCTTTAACACATGGGTCCCTGCTACCCATGTGGGAGTCCCAGATTGAGTTCCAGTCCCTGGCTTTAAAGGCTCATCCCAATTCAAGTGGCTACAGGCATTTGGGGAGTGAACATCAGATGGAAGACCACTCTCTATTTGTCTATCTCAATCTCAATAGCAATCTCTATCTCTCTTTTTATGCCTGTCTTTCTTTCAAATAAGAATTAATAAAAATACAATTTTATAAGGGCCAGTTTAATGAATAAGATTAAATAGCACTTAAGGGACAAAATTTGGGTGGAAGTCAGAATCTTCTGCATCCTGGCAATGATGCTTATTTCATTTTAAAAAATATTTTGTTAGAACAGGTACTTGATGCAGCATTTAAGATGCCAGTTGAGGTGTCTGAATCTCAAATTGGAGTGTCAAGGTTCTAGTCCAGGTTCTGCACCTCATTCCAGTTTTTTGCTAACCTGGACCCTGGGAGAAAGAGGTGATGGTTCAAGCCAGATGTTCCTGCCATCTACACTGGAGACCTAGAGTGAATTCTGGACTTCTGGCTTTGGCCTTTCCCACACCCCAAGCTCTTGCAGGAATTTTGGGAATGAATCAGCACATTGAAGATCTCTCTCTCTCTCTCTCTCTCTCTCTCTCTCTCTCTCCCTTTCAGATATACTTTAAACATACTTGGTTGAAATATAATATACACAGATATAATTAAACATAGTGTATACCAGAATAAATTTCTGTAGCCATCAATCAGAACAAATGTCATCTCCTTAACACCTCAGAAGCTTCCTTAATGCTCCTTTCCAGTATTATGCCACTCCCATCCAAGGGGCATACACTATCCTGACTTCTTTTTTTTTTTTTTTTTTGACAGGCAGAGTGGACAGTGAGAGAGAGACAGAGAGAAAATCCTGACTTCTAAAAGTAATTTTACACTCTACATAGGTGGAGTCATATAGTATGTATATACTAAAATCTGGCAAATCACTGTAGCTTGCTCATTCTCATGGATCTAAAAGATTCATTGAGTAAGAACATGCCATTTTTAATCCACTGTTCATGATCCCATTTGGGTGAGTTTACAGCTGTTATAGATATGAATGCTGTTAATATTTCAGGATTTATCTTTTGGTGAATAACTGTATATATTTCCATTATGTAATTGCTAGGTCTTGAGGTATGTAAATATTCAACTCATACAGATATTGTGTAACACATTGCCAAAGTGATTGTACCAATATTCACCCCTAAGTCTATGAATAAAATTATTCTTTCATAGTTTATATGTTTAGATAGATAAATAGATAGATAAAATAATTAAAATTGTTTGAATGAAAGCCATCTAATTGTTGGTAAGGATATCTTGGTCATTATCAATCAATGACCAAAGATTTTTGAACAGGATAGGCAGATGTTATATTGATTCAAATCATAATAAATATAATAAAGGAAAAATAATAAGGTATGGATAAAGTATACAACTGAAGAACTAAAGACCTGAATGGGGAACAAAATCAAGTCCAGGGACTTAGCAAACAGAAATGAGAGAAAGATAGAGTCCAATTACTACAAGATTACAAGCGACACACTTATATAGTAGCCTTGGTTGATTAAAAGTCCATATTCTTGGGGCTGGCGCTATGGCATGGCAGGTAAAGCCGCTGCCTGCAGTGCCGGCATCCCATATGGCATTGGTTCGAGTCTCAGATGTTCCACTTCCAATCAAGCTCTCTGCTATGGCCTGGGAAAGAGTAGAAGATGGTCCAAATCCTTGGTCCCCTGCACCCATGTGGGAGCCCAGAAGAAGCTCCTGGCTCCTGGCTTCGGATTAGTGCAACTTCTGCCATTGTAGCCATCTGGGGAGTGAACCAGTAGATGAAAGACCTCTCTCTCTCTCTCTGTCTCTGACTCTCTGTAACTCTGCCTTTCAAATAAATAAATAAATCTTTTTAAAAAGTCTATATTCTTTGCAAATTATGTTATGGATTGTAAAAGATCCCAAACATCTTTAGATTTCAGTCCCTTCTCTGTAAATTTTAACCATATACATGAAATAATGAGGGAATTGGAAACAAAAATATTTGGCAGAATGAATCATGCCATGCAATGGTCTGATCGTTTGTGTTCCTCACATTGTGTGCTGAAATCCCAACCTTCAACGGAATAATATGAAGATGTGGGGCCTATGGGAGGTGATTACATAATGAATATGAAGCTTTCACAAAGGGAACTGAAACCTTTACAAATGATGCCTGAGTGAGATTCAAGCAACCCACAGGTCAAACAGCATTAACTCTCTCTTGACACCATGCCTTTCTTTCTGGGCACATTGTAGTGGGGAGCCTCGGGCAGCTATATCCATGGATTTACTGGGTTCAGCATATGTATCAGGTCTTACAGACTGGGGCTGGGTGCCTATAGCTCTCCCAGACTGTTATTGCACACTGGGAGGTCTGTAGTTCTAGGACGTTGGCATGGCCCCACGTGCACAGGTTCACTATATATATCACTAATGATTTTTTTATGGCTACTCCCTTGCAGCAGGTTTCTGCCTGGGACCCCAAGCTGTCCCTTGAAATCTAAGTAGAGGCTGCTAAGTCTCTCAGCTCATGTCCTCTGCATTCTGCAGAGTCAGAACCGTATGGATGCTGCCAAGGTTCCAATGTGAACCCTCCTGAGCAGCAATCCAAGTAGCACATAGCCCACTTGAGTCATCATTAGGTTAGTCAAGAAGCACTGTGCCAGAATCTGGAAAACAAACGCAGAAGCACAGACTTAAGAACAGTAGGGAAAGTCTGAAACTTTTCCGAGCTTGCTTAAGTGATCATAGATTGCTGGTGATAATGACAGTAAAGATCATTCTGAGGAGATCTGACAGAAATGAGAAGCAAGGTATTGGAAACTGGAGGGAAGGCCACTTCTTTTCCAAAGGGACAAAGATGTTGACTAAATTGTGTCCATGTCCTAGGACTCTATAGAGGACAAAACTTAAGAGCAATGAACTAAGATATTTGGCTTAAGAAATAATCTAAGCTGCAAAGTGTTGAAGGTGTTGCATGATGATCCCATGGGTGCCCTGGGATCATGTCTGGAAACCTTGTCTTCAAGGCCCAACTCTGAGTCTGGGAGGGCAGGGACAACCTGGAGTATATATCAGGCACCTTTGGATCATTCCCCCATTGCCTTGATGAATATCACCTAGCTTCATACTACTTTTCTTATCAAATGGTCTCTTGGTATTCTCTCCTAATCATGTTTTTTGTTCTATTTACATATTTTTTTATTTTATGTATTTTCATCCACTCAAAAGGCAAAATAAAACCAAGAGTGAGAAAAAGAGAGAACTCTTCTGATTGTTTACATCCCCAAATTCCTGCCATAACAAAGACTGGGCCAGGCGGAAGCCAGGAACCAGGATCAAGGAACTCCAACTAGATTTCCCAGGTGGATGTCGTGGGTCTAAGCACCCAAGCCTCCTGGGATGCACCAGCAGAAAGTTGGATTGGATACAGAATAGATGGGCTCAAGTAGGAACTCCAGCTTGGTATGTGGGCAAGTTAAGAGGCAGCATAACTCATGGACCACAACCTCCATATGATTTTAAACTTCTTTTGTTCGTTTTTTTACTGTTTATATGACCAAAGTATAGTATTCTAAACCTTTATGGTCTGCTTTACTTTTACTTATATTTTCCATCTTTGTTTATCTCTTCTCACATTCTGCTATACAAATTATAAAAAAAGACATGCAGTACCTTCAACACTTTGCAGCTTAGATTATTTCTTAAGCCAAATATATTAGTTCATTGCTCTCTTTTATTTTATTTATTTTTTTTTTGACAGGCAGAGTGGATAGTGAGAGAGAGAGACAGAGAGAAAAGTCTTCCTTTTTGCCATTGGTTCACCCTCCAATGGCCGCCATGGCCATAGCAGAGGGCTGGCCTGGAAGAGGGGCAACCGGGACAGAATCCGGCGCCCTGACCAGGACTAGAGCCTGGTGTGCCGGCGCCGCAAGGCGGAGGATTAGCCTATTGAGCCACAGCGCCGGCCTTATTGCTCTTTAGTTTTGTCCTCTATAGAGTCCTAGGACATGGACACAATTTAGTCAACATCTTTGTCTCTTTGGAAAAGAAGTGGCCTTCCCTCCAGTTTCCAATACCTTGCTTCTCATTTCTGTCAGATCTCCTCAGAATGATCTTTACTGTCATTATCACCAGCAATCTATGATCACTTAAGCAAGCTCGGAAAAGTTTCAGACTTTCCCTACTGTTCTTAAGTCTGCGCTTCTGTGAGAATCACCTTCACACTTCATTAATAGTGGTCTAAACTTTTTCCAGTCTGCACCTCCAAATTCTTTCAGCCTTTACCCATCACTGAGTTCCAAAGCTGCTTCCACATTTTCATTTGTATTTCTTACAGCAAAAACCACATTTCTCAGTACCCATTTTCTGTTAGTCTATTTTTGCTACTTATAAGAGAAGTTTATTGCCTCAGGGTACTTGAAGCTGTGAAGTCAAATATAAATGTGCTGGCATCTAGCAAGGACCTTCTTGCTGTGCATCCCATGACAGAAGTCAAGAGCCTGAGAGAAAGAATTCACACCTGAAAACCCTTTAATTAAGGTGCAATATTAACTCAGGAGGTGGAGCCTTCATGCCTTAATCACCTCTTAGTGCTGTTACAATGACCATTAAATTTCAACTTGAGTTTTATAGGGTGCAAATGTCAAATCATAGAAAACTCTTGGGCACTTTCTACTATGGGATGATATAACATGAAGGTGCCATTTTTTTTTTGTTGTTGTTGTTGTTCTGAAAGCAAGAACTCACAAGACTGCTGGTGCCTTGATCTTGGACTTCCCAGACTCTAGAACTATAGAAATAAATTTTTGTGGTTTATAAGCCACCAAGTTTATGGTCCCAACAACTGAAACTGAACTTGGTACTGAGAGTGAGGTGTTGCCATGACAAAGATCTGACGATGTGGGTGACTCTTTGGAAACGGATAACAGGTAGAGGACTGGAGAATTTAGAGGTGCCTACTAGTGAAAGTTTACATCACCATACATGGACTGGTATGCTATATAATTTTTCCCCTTCAAAACTCATGTCGAGGCTTAATTTCTCAATGTAATGGTATTGAAAAGAAGTGGGGCATATAAGGGGGGGTCTCATTAGAGGTACCTTAGTCATGCCTTCCCTTACAAGGGAATTACTGCTGGTCTGACAGACTTTGTTGGATCTCACAAGAGGTCTTTAGTTCTCATACAGGGGGTTGTTAGAAAAGAAGGAGCATGACTCCTCCCCACTCTCTTGCTGCTTCTCTTGCTCTGTGACCTTTCACTGTCATACTGACTCCTGTCACATGATGCTGTCTGCTGTGAAACCTTCATCATGGCTGAACAGATAACAGCACCATTCTCTTGAACCTCCAGAATAAGAGTGAATAAGCCTCTTTTCTTTACAAAATATTCAGTCTCAGGCATTTTGTTATAGCAATACAAAATAGAATAAGACATGGACTGTTAAAGGTAATTCTGACAGGGCTCACAAGAAGAGGAGACTATAGATAATCATCTTAGAGAATCTTTAAGTAAATGTGAAGAGAACGTTGGTAGAAATATATGCAACAAAGGTCACTCTGATGATGTCTCAGATGCAAATGAGGAACATGTTACCCAAAAGCTGAAGGAAAACGTCCTGACTGCTGAGGAACAGCCTACTATTTTATTCTTTTTAGTATTTTCTTTTTCTACTTAGTACCATTGGTTGACCTCTTTACTTAACACAAAATTATTCTTAGATGTTCAATTGAAAAATGATTCCTGTGAAAAGTAAGAGTGGGGGGAGGGGGGACAGAGCTGTGGTGCAGTGGGTTAACGCCCTGGCCTGAAGTGCCGGCATCCCTTATGGGTGCCAGTTCGAGACCTGGCTGCTCCATTTCTAATCCAGCTCTCTGCTATGGCCTGGGAAAGCAGTAGAAGATGAACAAGGCCTTGGGCCCCTGCACCCACATGGGAGACCTGGAAGAAGCTCCTGGCTCTTGGCTTCAGATCTGCACAGCTTCGGCCATTATGGCCAATTGGGGAGTGAACCATAGGATGGAAGACCCTTCTCTCTCTCTCTCTCTCTCTCTCTCTGTCTTTCCTCTCCCTGTGTAACTCTGACTTTCAAATAAATAAATAAATCTTTAAAAAAATAAGAGTGAGAATAAGAGAGGGAGGAGATGTACAGTTTGGCACATGTTCCCTCGGACTTACCCCTAAGAATATATCTAAAAACTTGCTATGGGACTCCAAATTCCATTAAGTTGGCAGATACCAATGCCATTTTACTAGCTAAAGTGATCAGTTTAAGTTCATAACTGATCATAAAGATAGGATTAAGTGTCAAAGGGATCACATAAATAAGACCATGTGTTTGCTACTAATAATAGAATTTAAAAGGAGACAACGATCCAATATGGAAAGTGGGCCACACAGCAGACTCACAGAATGATAAATGCCCTAAACAGCACTCTGGCCTCAGAATCAGCCCATAAGGCATTCGGATCTGGCTAAAAAGCCAATGAGAGCATTTCAGGCATGGAAAGCTAAGACATTGTGGGAAAAAGCAACCTAAATGAAAGATCTCTGTGAATGAGATCCCGGTGGAAAGAAGGAGCCATCAAAGAAGGAGGTACCTTTCTCTGAAGGGAGGAGAGAACTTCCACTTTGATTATGGCCCCGTCTATGTAATGTCGGAGTTTGTGGAATCAAGAAGCTTCCATAGCCTTGACAGCTCATAACAAGAGTCTTGGGTGATTACTGACATCATAAATAAGAGTGTCAATTGTTAAATCAACAACAGGAGTCACGCTGTGCACCTGCTCCCAATGTAGGATCTCTGTCCTTAATGTGTTGTACTATGAGAATTAACAGTAAAATTAGTCTTCAAACAGTACTTTATACTTCCTGTGTCAGTGTGGGTGCAAACAGTTGAAATCTTTACTTAGTATAGTGTTGATCTTCTGTATATAAAGATAATAGAAAATGAATCTTGAAGAAGAACGGGATGGGAGAGGAAGTAAGAGGTGGGATGGTTTGTGGGTGGGAGGGCAGGTGTGGGAGGAAGAACCACTATAGTCTGAAAGTTGTACTTAAGAAATTTATATTTATTAAATAAAGCTTTCTATAAAAAATGGAATAGACTTTAGTTGAATTAAGTTTGTGTCTAAATGAATTTTAGAAACTAAAAGTTGTGAGCAATGAAATTAAATATTTTAGTGCATTTATTTTTTAAAAAAATCAAGTCACTAAAGAAGGAAAGAGAAAAGGGAAGGGGTATAGAGAGAAAGAGAGAGAGAGAGAGAGAGAGAGAGAGAGAATCTCATCTGCTTTTTCACTTCCCAAATACTTGCAACAACTGGGCTAGCCTGAAGCTGGGAGCTGGAAACTCAATCTACTCAATCTGAGTGTCCTATATATCTGGAAGGATCCCAGTTACTGGAGCCATCACCAGTGCCTCCTAAGGTCCACCTTAGCAGGAAGCTGGTGGCGGGAGCAACAGCTGAGCATCAAATCTAGGTAATCTACAATGGCACATTGGTGTCCTAACTGCCAGTTAAATGTTCACTCCTGACTCAGGAATTTCTAAGCAAATTGTTAAAGGTGCAGCTTGACTTCTATTGAGTGCTTGCAGTAAAATTCAAAAAGAATTCAAAAGGAAAGCAGAACTTGAGAATTTGGAAAATTCTCAGTTCATATATCAGATAAAATGTGAAAGCCTGATGGGGAGAGGATAAGGGTATGGCCAAGTGACTCTTTGATACGGCTAATGTGAATAGGTCACATCAGTGGAAGCTAGGAGCTAAACATCAAAACAATAGAAGATTGACAGTGAAAGTATTTTGAAATCATGGGGGATTGTCCCTTCAGTTATAGACTGGGGAAATCAAGGAATGGCAAACCAAATAATATTAATATTTCAATCCTTACAATGTAGCATAATGTTCCTTTCTGTTACAGGTGTTATTCCAGCAGGCCAAGGTATAGTGTGAGCTGTGGGAAGCCTTGGCAGCATCCATACATGCTACACTATCTCAGCTCACTCAGAGAGTGCACAGCTGTGGAAGCATTGTTTTGTCCATCTGGAATTTGAAGACTTGTGCAACTCCTGAGAACTCAGACCAAAAGAGCCACTAGTGTGTGATTCCAGCTCGTGGGAGACATACCACTGTGCCTCAGGTATAGAGTCAACTTGGAGGCATGGCTGCCCAAAGCAATGGGTCCAAGTTCACTTCCTCAGGGTGTCCAGTAGATGAGAGCTCCACCCCAATGTGCCCAGGAGGTGGAACTTCTGCTCTGGTGTGCATGAAGCCTGGGACGTTGAGCACAAGAACACTGTTGCTGACCCATAGGTTTCATGTGGTTTGGCCTATGATTGTCAGAGGTACTTGGGGATATTTTATCCTTTTTTTCTGCCTTCTCTCTCCCATCTGGATGGAACTAGCTATCCTATGCCAGTCTCTCCATTGTGTTTTAGAAGTATATAATTTCTTTGATTTCACCTGTTCATAGCTAGAGAGCAATTTGCCTCAAGATAAATTATACCTTGAGTCTCATTCATATCTGAGTTAGATTTTACGATTTATTTATTTATATTCTGAAGGGGAGCTCCCATTTGCTTCTTTTTTTAAAAGATTTATTTATTTATTTATTTGAAAGGCAGAGTTACAAAGAGACAGAGGCAGAGAGAGAAAGAGAGGTCTTTCATCCACTGGTTTACTCCCCAGATGGTCACAATGGCCAGAGCTGCACTAGAGCTGGGCTGATTTGAAGCCAGGAGCCAGGAGCTTCTTCTGGGTCTCCCACACGGGTGCAGGGGCTCAAGGACTTGGGCCTTCTGGATCAGAAGTGGAGTAGCTGGGACTCAAACCAGCACCCACATGGAATGCTGGTACTGTAGGCAGCAGCTTTAGCTACTATGCCACAGCACAGCCCCCTATCTGCTTCTTTACTCCACAAATGCCTTGGGTTGTTCCAAAGCTAGCATCTAGGAACTCAATCAAAATTTTCGACATGGATGACAGGAACCCAGTTACTTGAGGCATCACCACTGCTTCCGGGGTGTGCATTATCAGGAAGCTTGAACTGGTAGCAGAGCTAGGAGTCAAATCCGGGTACTCCAAAATGGAATGGACGTGTCTCAGCTTAACTGCTAGGCCACATGCCTGCCTCCAGAGATTATGTAAGACTTTGCACTTAGACTTTTAATTTTATTCTGGAGTAAATTAAAATTTTTAGGTCTATTGATATGCAATTAATATATCCTACATATAAGGACATGAATTTTAGGGAGGGCAGGTGCAGAATGCTATGTCTGTGTGTTTGTGATCCCCCAAATCTTAACCACTAAGGTGATGATCTTAGGAGGTGGGGCACTTGGGACGTGGTTAAATCAGCAGCGTGGATCTGTCATGAATGAGATTAATATCATTATAAAAGAGGCCTGAGAGATACTCTTTATCCCTTCTCCCATGTTAGGGCATGGTGACAAGTTATCTATGAACAACAAATAGGTCGCCAGATGCCAGATGGGCTAAATGCTGGACTTCCCAGACTTCAGAACTGTGAGAAATAAAATTATGGTTTTACCCCCAAAATGTCAAAAATGCTATAACTTTAGAAAATTAATATAATTGACAATATTAAAAATGTAAAGTAGAAAATGACTTGATCATATGAATAGATACAGAATTTTATCCAATAGAATTCACTATCTGTCCCCCAAAATTATTCTTAGTAAATTAAGAACAAAAAGAAATTTTCATAACAAATTAATGTTATAAAAAAATCCTCCAGCAACAACATACTTTACTAAAATGCAAAAGCATTCCTTTAAGATCCAGAACTACACAAAGCTGTTCACTATGTTGAAGACTCTCAAAAGCACATTAAGATATGAAAAATGTTTTAAGGATGATAAAAGAGAAAACAATCTCATTATTTATAGGCAATATAAGATGAGCATGGAAAATAAAAAAAAAAACTCCACACAAAAATAGCACAAATAGAAAACATAATTTGATTTAAAAGTAAGATTTAAATAATATTTTAAAAATATGTGAAAATAGAGAAAGAACCATAAATTGACCAAAATGATATGAAAATATTGACAATTTAGAGGCGTTTAAATTAGGAAGCTTCTGTGGTATAGAAATAAATATTTGAAAAGATGTTCAAGCTGATTAGTAAGCAGTGAAGTACATAAAAATTAACCATTTTACATTGCTTATTACCAGATTTGCAAAATTTAGGTGTTGTTAAATATATTCAATGAGTAGAATACTTGTACATGTCTAATAGTATATAATTGCTTCAGAAAAAACTACTCAATCATATTGCTCATGGATGTATACCCCAGAGACACATCAAAACAGGTACAAATATCTATCCATGGTAAAAAGGAAAAAATACAGAATCATTAAATGATAGATTATAATTGCAATATATCAGAGTAAATGAATGAATTTCAGCCTCCTGTAAAAATGTAGATACATTTCAGGAACATAATCCTGAACAAAAAGCAAAGATGAATATACGAAGATATAGTATGATTGCATTTATACAAAAATTTTAATGACTAACAAGTAAATGCTACATTATTTAAACATAGATAAATATTTGGTAAGTCTATAGAATAATGCAAAGGAGATAATATACATAAAATTTAGAAAGTCATTAGCAACTAAAAGGAAAAAAATGATTTGAGAAGGGAACAAAAGGAATTTGAAAGGTAACAGCATTGATCTCCACTTTGTTTGTCTGTATTGTGGGTACTCAGACAGGGCTGATATTTAACTAGTGTAAACTGATCAAGCTGGACTAACACATTTCTACCTGAATGTAAACAGCTGTTTTCCAGAAACCTGTTATTGTACCACCACACAAACACCAACTCCTAGAATTGCTCTAATCTTGGGCAATTAATTCACTACCTGGAGTTTGATTTCTGAAACATTCGGGTTTAGAACAACTCTATTACTATTGGTTTTCTATTCGTCTTCCCTGATTTAATTTTATTATCTCATTTCATATTCTTGTTATTTTATGCATGTATTATTTTATTTTCCTCTTACTAGTTACAATATATTAACATTTTATCACCCTTCAAACAATGCAGGTACCAACAGCAATTTAACTTTATTCATCTCACTCTCAATTCTGTGTTATCCTTAATGTATTTTATACTTATAAACATATTGTAAACTCCAATAGGCTTTGTTTTTTTTGGGGATTTTTTTAATGATTTTTAACTACCCACATTTTTACACATTTTGCTGCCCTTCGTTTCTTTTGTGGTTTTGGGTGTCCATCGAGGATCCATTTTCTTCCAGCCCAAAAAGGCTGGCAGTGAATTCTGTCAGCTCATTTTCTTAAAAAAAAAAAAAAAAGATCTTTCATTTACCTTCATTTTAAAGAGATGTTTCACACATTACAGAGTTACAGGCTGGAAGCTTTTCTTTCAGCATTCAAATATGTCATTCCATTGTCTATAATTTCCATAATGTCTGTTCAAAAGTCAAACATAATGTTGATCCTTTGAACTTCATGTGCCCTCTTTTATAATTCTTTAGCATTCTATCAGTCGTTACGCTTTTCAGTTATGTGATAAAACTTTTTCATTTATTCAATCATTTATTCTCTCAAGTCAATCATTATCTTCAACATGTTCCTTTCAGTTTATGTTGTAGCACTCTTTCATGAAATAAAATCCCTGCATATGGCTCTGAGAAACTAGCAATCTTTTAAGCTTGAAAAAATTCCTCATGACTCCTTTACCACATACTCTAAATTCAACTTTCTTTTGTCCTCTAAATAGTCTTAAGTTTTGAGTTATTCTGGTAGAGAAGACCTCACAGAAAAAAAGCTAAAGTTATCCTTTAATTGTTATGAATGATGTCATTGTATCATATGTGCCTGGCAAGCTCAACTTTCTCCACTTCTGCCATTGTTCTTGAATTTTTTTTTAAGATACCCTCCCATCTTACTGCTGAGATTATAACTGAATGGCAAACTGCTATCGTGTTGGCCATCTAGTTATAAACATTAAGATAATTAAAACATTAAGATTGAATAAGCATGATACTTGTAAAAAGTGCACTCCCTAATGAAAAAGTGAGTATTACCAGTCAAGTGTTTCAAATGGGAATGTCTCTTTGGTCTGGAAGCTGGTAGATTCTTTGAGAGCAAAAACAACACCTTATAGTTTCTTCAAATTTCTATCAAGGCCAGTTAGTTCTTGGCAAATATTCACTGAAATCTGCTGTAATTATCCAAAAACATTCAACATAAACAGAAATTCCTATGTAATTTGGAAACATTAATCAATAAGCAATTATAATAATTTACTATTTGGAGTAGTTAGTAAAAGGCCTGCTAAAATATCATATTGCATGGAGACAGTGTTTTTCTAGGGAGGAAAGAAGAACTGTTATCTCCCTATAACAAGGAGATAATTTTCTTTTCTTTTTTGCTAACTTTTATTTAATAAATATAAATTTCCAAAGTACAGTTTAAGGATTACAGTGGCTTCCCCCCCATAACGTCCATCCCACCTGCAACCCTCCATCTACCGCTCCCTCTCCCATTCCATTCACATCAAGATTCATTTTCAATTCTCTTTATATACAGAAGATCAATTTCATATAAATTAAGTAAAGAGTTCATCAGTTTGCACTCACACCGAAACACAAAGTGTAAAATATTGTTTGAGTACTAGTTATAGTGTTAATTCATATTGTACAACACATTAAGGAGAGATCTTACATGAGGAGTAAGTGCATAGTGACTCCTGTTTTTGACTTAACAGTTTGACACTCTTGTTTATGGCGTCAGCAATCTCCCTAGGCTCTTGTAATGAGTTGCCAAGGTTATGGAAGCATTTTGAGTTCACTGACTCTTATCTTATTTAGACAAAGTCAGAGTCAAAGTAGAAGTTCTCTCCTCCCTTCAGAGAAAGGTACTTCCTCCTTTGATGGCCCGTTCTTTCTACTGGGATCTCACTCACAGAGATCGTTCATTTAGGTCCTCTTTTTTTTTTTTTTTTTTTTTTTTTTTTTTTCCCCAGAATGTCTTGGCTTTCCATGCCTGCAAAACTCTCATGGGCTTTTTAGTCAGATCCGAATGCCTTAAGGGCTGATTCTGAGGCCAGAACACTGTTTAGGACATCTGCCATTCTATGAGTATGCTGTGTATCCTGCTTCCCATGTTGATCATTCTCTCCTTCTTAATTATAACAGATAACAAGTTAAGAAGAGTCCTAGGATATTTGTATAAGAAAATTCCAAGAAAATTTGGTTTGAAGAAGGTGCTTAATAAAATTTTAAAGGCAATCAGTGCAATAGAGTGTAAGTTCTCAGATAACATTGTAGTATTTGGAAAGAATTTCAGGTGTAAGTAATTAAAATTAATCAAGGTAACAGGCAAGTTTTGAAATTATAAATGTTTATACCATAATGATTTTTTTCCTCAATCAGTCAAAACCTGATGTAGGATTGACTTTCAGGATCACCAGGAATACCCAACAACACTGGAAGTGGAAGTTGTTTTTAAGGGATACAATCAGTTTGTGCAGTTTCCAGAACTACTATACTCATCCAACACAATGCAACAATGAAATAGAAATAAAACCAATAAAAGTTGTTCCTCAAGGAGCATGAAGTCTGAGGCAAGACAGACGTGTTGCGAATGTTCATTTAATTGTGATTACTTCTGCCTGTTTTCCCAAATTGTTGGGTGTTTTTGCTTTTCTTAACAAGAGGAACCAAAATCATTTAAATAGTATTTTAAATCCTCTGTTTACTTTTTAAAGTAGGAATTACATTCTTATTTCTGTCCGTAGGCTAGATGAATAGCTGTCAAATTAGTGTAAAAATATGAATATATAAAACAGTAAGTTTGTTGCAACGCTGTGGGAATCTTATTTCCTTCAGCAACTGTGACCTCCATGAGGCCAGTTAAATCCTACAGACTTTGATCCCCATATTTTGTGGAGATATTCTCCAACATCTCTTCCAAGAGTAGACTCTAAATCTTTTCTTTTCAAACTTGTCTCCATTCCTTTCCAGTTCTTCTTTCCTCCCTAGAAAAACACTGTCTCTGATCTTTGCCCAGGGATCCTCTCCTAGTGACTTTGTGACGCTGTGAGTTTGATGTCCCCAAGCAGATGTCCCTTTTCTGGAATCTGGATTTCCTGCATATCTTCTTTTTTTGTTTTTACATTGTCAGCCCAGGCTGTATAACAAAATACCATAAACGCGAGAGCTCAAACAACAGAAATTCATCTCTCACAGTTCCAGAACGTAGAAGTTTGCCATCAGGGTCCCAGAATGGTCTGGTTTTGATGAGGGCTCTTTTCACGGTCTTCAACAGTCTTTTTACTACATCCTCATCAAGAAGTAACACAAAGCTCTAGTAAAAGGGCACTTATCCCACACATGACTGCTTCAGTTACATGAGCAAATCACTTCCCAGAGTTCCCACCCACCAATAGCATATTAAGGCTGGAGAAGGAAACCATTCAGTCCACTGAACACATATCCGTGCCCTCGGGCGCTTTCTGTGAATATCTGTTTTCTACTTAGAAAGACTTTGCTACTCAGATAAACTAACACACCAAGTTCATGCATCTGTAGCTTTGTCACTAAGTCAAGTAACACAGATACAGGAAAGCTGTCTTATTTTGGAAGAAATTTTTCCTACAAAGTATACTACTAAGGGGAAAACATCAAACTCTGTGTCCAATGGGAGAACAGAGGAGCCCTCTATTATCTAAAGAAACAGCCCTCTGTTGCTATGACAGGGTGGACATGTCATTAAAGCTATTTCCTATGATTAACTGCCCAAGAGAACACTTCTTAGAATATCCCTTCTCTACACTTGCACCTCTCTATTTAGCCAATTTTAATACTCTGAAAACTACATAATGAAAGGGTGCTAAAATTTTGTCAAATACGTTTTCACATGTAATGAGCTTGTGATGTGGTTCCATCTTTTATTTTATAACTGTGCTAAATTATGTCAACTTAATTTTGAATGTTAAGCCAAACTTGCATTCTGGGAATAAGCCCAAGTTTTAATAATGTATAACTGTTTTTACATATTTCAGCATTTGATTTGCTGATATTTTGTTTAGGATTTTTGCATTTGTGATATTCCTTTTTGGTATTATATCTAAAGCTCAATATCAAGTTATGCTGTACTCATAAATAGAATTGAGATGTAGATTTTTACTCTCCAGAAGTGTTCATATACATACGTTTATTGTTATTTCTTAAACTTTTATAAAATGCATTGTTAAACCTATGCATGATCTTAATTTGTTCTATGGTTTTTAATTACATATTTATTTTAGTAAATATCTTTCAAAATTTTATGTGTTTATATCAGTGTTAATACATTGTATATCTTCAAGAAATTTTTCTATTGCATTTAAATTTTTAAATTAACATAAAATTGGTTATAATATATTTTATTCTTTTTCATATATGAAATAATTGTAACCTTTCCTTCTAATCCTTGGTGTTTACAATTCACATTATCTTTTTTTCTTTATCTTCTTATGAGTCTTTTTAAAGATTTTATCATTATTAATCTTTGTTATGATTTATTTATCTATTTGAAAGGCATAGTTACAGAGAAGCTGAGGCAGAGAGAGAGAGAGAGAGAGAGAGAGAGAGAGAGAGAGATCTTCTACCCACTGGTTCACTCCCCAAATGGCTGCAATGGCTGGAACAGAGCTGATCAGAAGCCAGGAGCCAGGAGCTTCTTTCAGATCTCCCACACGAGTGCAGGGGCCTAAGGACTTGGGCCTTCTTCTGCTCCTTCCCAGGCCATAGCACAGAGCTGGATTAGAAGTAGAGCAGTCAGGACTCGAACCAGTGCCCATATGGGATGTCAGCACTGCAGGAAGTGGCTTTACCTGCTATGCCACAGCACCGGCTCTGAGTTTTTCATTTTTATCTAACTTTTCAAAGCAGCAACTTTTGGCTTTATTTTGTTTTCATTAATCTGCTTTGATTATTCTGATATATTTATATAGATAGAATTCTGATTTTTTTTTTTTGTATTTATTTATTTGAAAGGCAGAGTTACAGAGATAGAGAAGGAGAGACAGAGATCTTCTGTACACTGTTTCACTCCCCAAATGGCCCCAAAGGCTGGGGCCAGACCAAGGCTGAAACCAGGAACCAAGAATGTCTTCCAGGGTCTCCCATGTCGGTGCTGGGGCTCAAAGATTCCAGTGTTGCAGGTCATGGCTTTAAGCAGCTGCACCACAGTGCCAATCCCAAAGCTTTGATTTTCAAATTTCTCTCTTTTTTTTCAACTTATGATCTTAAAGCATGAAATTTCTAAATAGTGTTAATGTAATACAGGTGTTGATACTTGTTTTATTATCATTTAATCAAATATGTTTTCTACTTTTCATCACAATTTCTTGTTGGATCCATGGTGTGCAGAAAAGAATTAACCCCTCTAGCCTAACAGCCATCCTTTAAAAGGCCTGCTTACAAGGCTGGCCTTTGGTTGGCTTCTGGAGTTTGGGGACGATCTCTCCCATTCCCAAAACTGATCAAAGTGGTTCACTATGCCTAAACTGTATAAGGAATTTTATTTTTGCTGGTCATCATAAGAATATACTTTTTTTCTGGGTGTCTGAAATTTAGGCAAATGCCAGGCAGAGGCTGCCTACATGAACAGTCTCTAGGAACTGAGAATCTAGTGAGTTTCCCTACTTGGTAACATTTGACATGTGTTGCCATAACTTTTGAGGGCAGAAAGTTCACCCTGTGTGTAATAACTAATTTTTTTTGTCAAGTTGACTTGGCTAAGGTATGCCCCAATAGCTGGTAAGGTATTGATTCTGCATGTGTCAGAAAGGGTCTTTCCAGAAAAGTTTACAATTTGAATCAATAGACTGAGAAAGAAGATACAATCTCAGCAATGTGACTGATATCATCCAATCCATTGAGCCCCGCAGAGCAAAATGGCAGAGAAAGGGCAAATTTTCTTTCTCCTTTAAATGGGACATCCAGCTTCTCCTGTCCTTGGACATCAGAGCTCCTAACACTCAGGCTTTCAGACTCCCATACTTACACAAAAGCTACACATCCTAACAATTGTCAGGTATTTGACCTGGGAGTGAAAGCTACACCATTAGTGGTTCTCCTGGCCTGGGGAATCAGATTGAATCACACCATCAGCTTTCCTGGTTCCCCAGATCACAGATGACATATTGTAATTCTGCTTGACTTCCACAAGAAGCCAATCCTCATAATAAGTCTCCCATATGCACATATGTGTATACATGTGATCTTGAGTAATACACTGTTAGATCTTCCACTGAGAGAGGGTGCTAGATGATTGCACCTGATTTTTCTCCCAGATTTCACACTATGAGCTTTTCTTTTTGCTGATTCTGCTCTGAGTTCTTTCATTTGTGATAAATCACAGCTGTGAGTATGACTATAAACTGTGTGCTGTGAAACTTCATGTCAAATCATTGAACCTGAGAATGGCCCTGTGAGCCTCTGACATAAATGCATCAAACACCTGGGGAATTAACCTTTGTGTGTGTGTGCATATGCTTTGCCTAATTCCAGTGTTATCAGAGAACACATGCAGACTGATTTCATTTCTTTGGAATTTGTTGAGATTGGTTGCCTTAAAATAAATTTAGGGGAATATTCCATATGCAATTATAAATAATGTGTAATTTGAAGTTATGTGTGATGTTTGTATATGCACATTAGGTCGCTTCTTAATTATATTGTTCAAATATTTAAAATATGTACTTATTACTCCCAATTACTCAACAGTTACTGAGATAAATACATTACATTATTTATTATCACTATGAATTTGTGTATTTTTTCGTTTTTGCTTTATGTATATTGATCTTACACTGTTATTTGCATTAAATTTATAATTGATGTATCTTTCTTGCTGATTGAAAATGTTATTATAATAAACTTATCTTCTTCTTACTAATGATGTTTCTTGTGTTAGCATCTACTTGTTGGTAACAGCATAACATTTGCTTTGGTAAGCATATGTAAGTTTTTGCTTAGGTTCTGCCTTGTTGTGGGTACAGCCTGACTTGTCAACCCAAAATTTGTGCAAGATATTAAAAAAAATCTGATGCCTTAATGTTAACGATTGATGGATTAAAGAGAAACTTGATTTATTGATGATATATGAGAGGAGGGGCAGCAGGAGTTCTTGTGTCATTGAGGGTGAGCTCATGGAGGGTGGGCCTCAGACAGGATTGATTATTTTGAGGTCGTATATAGCATGACTATTCTCTCTCTTCTTCCTGTCTCACCCTGTGATCATTCCTCTGTCACAATTAGCTATCATCCAATCCCAGATTCCTGAACACTAATCTCCAAACTGTAAGCTGAAATGAACCTTTTCTTTCCCAATAAACTTTTTTTAGATATTTTAGTCAAGGTAAAAAAAAAAAGTGGACTAGTGCATGCCCGTTGTTTATCTTTTCTACTCTATGATGTTTCATCTTTCTGTGTCAATATATTTAGGAATGTCTCTTGTCAACAGCATTTACTTAGTATTTTATTTTGATCTAGTCTGACAGTTATATTCAATACAATTACCAATACTTTAAAAATTAAAATAATTGGGGCTAGAATTTTGGTGTAGTAGGTAAAGCAGGTGCCTACATTGCTGATATCCCATGTGGGCGCTGGATCGAGTCCTGGATGGTCCACAGCTGATCAGCTCGCTGCTAATGTGCCTGGGAAAGCACAGGAAGACAGCTCAAATGCTTGGGTCCCTGCCACCCACATGGGAGACCTGGACTACTGGTTTCAGCCTGGGCCATTTGGGGAGTAAACCAGCAGGTGGAAGATCTCTCTCTCTCTCTCCCTCTCTCTTTGTATCTTTGCCTTTCAACTAAATAATAATCATAAATATTTTAAAATGAAATCATTATCTGATTCTTTGTTTTCTAGTTACCCTACTTCTGAGTCAATAGCTAAAATGCCATTATGCGAAAATATGTATATTTAAAATCACATTGCCTGGCGAGGATCACATGAATTCTCAAGGGAATATTTGTCACATAATTTTTTTTAAATTAAATAGTTAATATCATATGCTTAAAGTTCATTTGGCTTTAATACAGTTAGTCAACTCTTCCATTGTAACACACACACACACAAAATCCTAAGTAATGTGTAAATAAATGAGCCTGGCTGTGTTCCAGTAAGATGTATTTACATAAGCAGATCATCAATGGGCCACAGCTGACACACTTTTTTCCTAGGATTGATTACCTGTATGTTTATTTACAACTCATAGGGTTCTTGCATTCATGTGTGTATTTTTGTTCCTTGTTTATTTCATTCTGTCTTAACATTTCTTATTGACTTGGTTTCTAGTTCACTAGTTCCTTCTGTTTGTCTGTTACTTAAATCTTCTCTATTGTGCACTAAATTATGCTTAGCCATTTTTTATTTAATTGCTTTATAAATTCTGATTATCAGGTAAAGTTACCCACCCTCTCATCTCTTTTCTTCGATATAATGATCACAATTTGTTAAAGTGCATGTCTATTTTAACACCAATATCTGAGTTATTTGTGAGTATATTTTTATGATCTTTCCCTCCTAGGTTTTATTATTATTATTATTATTATTATTATTATTATTTTTGACAGGCAGAGTTAGACAGTGATAGAGAGAGAGACAGAGAGAAAGGTCTTTTTTTTTCCGTTGGTTCACTGCACTGATCCAAAGCCAGGAGCCAGGTGCTTCCTCCTGGTCTCCCATGCCGGTGCAGGGCCCAAGGACATGGGCCATCCTCCACTGCACTCAGGCCACAGCAGAGAGCTGGACTGGAAGAGGAGCAACCAGGACAGAATCCGGCGCCCCCACCGGAACTAGAACCCTGGGTGCCGGTGCACAGGCAGAAGATTAGCCTAGTGAGGTGCCGGCCTCTCCCCTTGGTTTTTAGTTATTTGTTTCTATCTCTTAGTCTGAACAGAAGGTCATTAATTGTATACTAAAAATTGTATAGATAATACATGATTCTATACAATATTAACTTTTCTCAGAATTACTTTTGCTTTCTTTCAGGCATTCAAAGTAAAGACATGTCATCTTAAACCAGATTGGGATACAGACAGGTTGAAAACAGGTATGAATCTTGTATATGTGCTGGCTAATTTCTTCTTTAATCTTCTTCCTAGAGGACAGACCTTCTAACACCCTAAATGAGAGTGTATTCATCCTCTCCCGGCAGAATTCAAATTCAAATTTAGTATCCCTTATCACTGTAAGATACTTGGAAACTCAGTTCTGTTTCACAGATTTTTTGCCACACATTTCTGCTCTGTGTTATAACTTTTTAATGTTGCACATATTTAAATAGGAAAATACCTCAACAGAAAACACAGTTCAGACTCTGGGGCTCACTGCAATATGTTTTTCTTTCCCCATTCTCTATTCTTCACCGCTTTGTAATACTACTTTAGGATTTTAGGTGAGACTGATAGAGTTTGGCTCAAGATTCTAGCCCCTCAACTTCCACAGATTCTTGATTTCTTATTCTTTTACTAAAAATGACCCATGGGGAAAATTTACAGCACTCTAGGCTTACATCAACTAATTTCTCTTGTTTATGCTTTCTTGATGTCACAAATTATGACTGCTCAGAGAGTGGCCCATTGTCTTCAATTGTGTGTGTGTGTGTGTGTGTGTGTGTGTTTATGTGTGGAGGCACGTGGAGGTGAATTTGTTCTGAGAGGAGGAGCGTGGTGGGGGCAAGAGGCACGGAGTCACCACACAGACCCCGGGAGTTGGGTGAAAGCAGGACAGAGACAAGCAGCCCACAGAATCGTTTATTTCAGTTGGTAGAGCAGCTTAAATAGCCAAGGCAGCCAATCCGGTCAAGGAGAGATTTATGCCCTAACCAATCACAGCCTGTTGCCAGGCAGGCTCCGTTGCCAGGTGGGTTTCAAAGCCATTCCTAAGTAACTGACGCTCATTTTCCAGCGGCCATCTTGGCATTGCCTTCTCATTCCCACAGAGGCACATGCATACATGGTCATGGCCTTGTGTCCATTTGTCAGTTATTCTCTTTGAAAGAGTTAGTCCATAACAAACCACACCGCCTAAAATAAACAACCCAATTATTCAGTTAAAAATCTGAGACTAAGTGCGACAACTTGGGCTCCACCAACATCTTCATTTCCAATAACTGGCATCCATCATTTTATTAGAATTTATAATGGTTGCTTTGAGAGTATTCACTCTGCCATCTTACGTTGAATTTAAAGTTAGATAAAATTGCTAGATATTTTATGTGAGTACTTGTTTCTAGTGTTGTAGATTAACTTAAATGTTGGATTTTATATTGAAGTTGTATTTTATTATGTTATATCACAGAGTCTAGTGCTGTGGCATAGTGGGTAATACCGCTGCCTGCAGCTCTGGAATCCTGTATTGCTATGGGTTCAACTCCCAGCTGTTCCACTTCCAATCCTACTCTCTGCTATGGCCTGGGAAAGCACTAGAAGATGGCCTAAGTCTTGGACCCCTGCATACATGTGGTCCACCCAGAAGAAACGCCTGGCTCCTGGCTTCAGATGGGTGTAACTCTGGTCATTGTGGCTATCTGGGGAGTGAACCAGCAGATGGAAACTTCTCTCTCTTCTCTGCCTCTGCTCTCTGTAATGCTGACTTTCAAATAAAAGTTAGATTACAATAAATTGGATAAAGATATTTTTAGCAGGTGAACAGTTCATTGAACTACTCACAGACCTTAGATAAACTTGCCTCTTGATAATTTTTTGAGTTACATTAAATCACAAAATTTGGGTTCATGAAAGAAACATAAAGGGAAAAGTCCAAATAGAAAATCAAATCAGGGGCCAGCGCTGCAACTCACTAGGCTAATCCTCTGCCTGCAGCACCGGCACACAGGGTTCTAGTCCCAGTTGGGGTGTTGCATTCTGTCCCGGTTGCTCCTCTTCCAGTCCAGCTCTCTGCTGTGGCCCGGGAAGACAGTGTCGGATGGCCCAAGTGCTTGGGCCCTGCACCCGCATGGGAGACCAGGAGGAAACACCTGGCTCCTGGCTTTGGATCGGCACAGCACGCCAGCCATACCAGCCATTTGGGTGGTGAAACAACGGAAAAAGGAAGACCTTTCTCTCTGCCTCTCTCTCTCCCACTGTCTATTCTGCCTATCAAAAAAAAAAAAAAAAAAAAGAAAGAAAAAAAAGGAAAAAAAAAGAAAATCAAATCAGGAGAAAATTATAAAAAAACAATTTTATATACAAATGAATATCTGGAGAAAAACATAAACATATGTGAGTTCTAATTAGCTGTTGTTTACTTTGTAAATTGCAAATCTATAATCACTTATTTCTATAGGAAACTGAAAATAATATAATACATACTTGAAAAATATACAGTGGGATTTAAGTAGAAGTTGACTTCAAATTTTGCTGCCAAATCTGGAGGGAAAGGAGAAAGACCTCGAAACTCAGCCAGTAAGATTGTTCCAAAATGTGGATCAAAACCTGATGTATAACTGCTTTCTCCAGGCCAATGATGTCCACTTGACTGTATTCAACTGGAAACAAGGAAGAGATCAGTGTGGTGTAGATTTCGCATCCAGGGGTTGGCCAACTGCCTTCAAGACACATTAGGAAGGAACTTGGCTGCTATTGATGCTGGCCATTAGCATACAATTTCCAAATGAATATCCCAAGGGTATCTTTATGCTGAAGGGTCATGCCATCTTCCAAAGCGTCTGCAACCTGAGCAGCCTTCCGCTCACCACAGAACTCATGGAACATATCATCTTGAAGTCCTCATGTCTTCTACTCTGATTCCCTATAGATTGACTCTCATTTTCTTTTTTCCCAAAGGAAGCCAGGAACCAAGTTGAAGTTCAAGAACAAATATTGCTGAGTTATTCTGATTTATCAATTTTTTTACATAAAGATTCTGAATGCCAGTGAAATCAAGTTCTTCTCCCATATAATTTGTGATCCTTTTTTGGGATGCAGTTGTAGCTGTGAAAATTCTGCCCTGTCAGTGATTCCATTTCCCATACTGCCCCTTGCTTGTGTTGTGGAACTAGCTCTCAGCAATGGAGGATAAGATGAATAGCAAGCCTCCCTCCTAACCTAAGTGGCTAGCAAGTAACTGGGCACATTCTTCCCTGTCTCTATGCCATCTTCTGGGTGAATATGGTCGCCCATTAAACCCTTAGAAGCCATTTTTTAAGATGACAGAATCTTCTCAGGTTGGATATCTAAGTGAGCAAACACACACACACACACACACACACTCATACATATCCTTTCCCCAACGAATAGTAGCAAGAAAAAGGTTTTATTATGTAAATTGATAAGAATTTCATTTTACTCTTATTTATTTCAGTAGCTAATATAACCCTAAACAATAGTTCTAAACACTGTGTAACATCATTTTCATGTATTAGGCACTACTCTGCATGTATAGTATGATCATATAACTGGCTTGCAACTGACAAGAAATGGGACTTAATCTTTCTTTCTAACACTGACTAGTCAATTCCATGTAAGATTCACCATCAAAGCATAGAGCATACAAATTGTTGTTGTTCTCAATTGTGTATGGCATTTCACCAGCATTCTCAAATGAATCAAAACACATCAAGAAAACTAAAAGCCAATTACTGTAACCTTCACTTTTCAAATAGGAAAAAGCACATTTATTCAAGGTCAGGAAGGACTTAAGACCAAGAGATAAATGGTCACTGTGTCTCTGAGTCCACACTGATTATCTCCATCACCTTACCGAGAGGAATGGTACCATTCAGAACCCTCACTTCAGCTGAGTTGCCATTCTTCCTACTGTGTCCACCCAAAGTGTGACTAACTGTATTTATTCCAAATAGTTTTACTATTTCCTGATGACCTGATAAAACAAATGCAAATTTGTGGGTCCCAGAGTGAATTAAGCCTAAAGTGACGCAGGCCCTTGGAGTCTTAACTCTTGGATTCATTGCAGGTTTAGAGGGGTTTTGGCTGTGTTGTGGAATTTTTTTTTTTAGTCAAAAATATTGAAGACCAGTGGCGAAGCTTTATTCCTTCACTAAGTGCTTAACAGTGTGAATAAAAGCTTTAGAAGGAGCATAATTTAGCATACAGATGGGAGTATTTCGAAATGAAAGGAGGCCTATTGAATATGATACACATATGGGAAGTGGAAACTGGCATTGCCTGAACAAACTGAACGAACCAGGTGAATCATGGCTGTCAAAAGCCCTTGCTGGTGCGGCAGGAAAGAGTTCGAGGATGCACATGCCCCTAGCCAAATGCTAGCAGAGTTGACTAGTACAAAACGAGAGTCCCCTCTTGAGTAGGGAGAGCTTGCAGGTTCTAGTGAGAGTCTGCCCTGAAATTATGAGAGCTGTAGACTTTAATATCTCTTTGAAATTTTGGGGAGGAGCAGGAATGTTCATTTGGATTGGGAGTGGATTTTCTTGGAAATGGGTGCTCTCCCCTGGGAACAGAGATGACCCCCCCTTTGGTTGTTATTATGAGAACTGTAACGGTGATTTTGAGGATGGAGCATCCCCAGAACTTCAGGGCTAATGATTTTATAGTGACCTAAAAGTCCCTTTGGGTGACAGGATGTTGACAAGTCCCCTGGCAGCAGGTCAGCCCCACCATGTGCTTTTCTTTCTCTACCTGCATCCTTCTTGATTGGCAACTTATCAATGGAACCTTTTCGCTTGGTCTCACTTGGGAGCCCACCTAGCTGCTCACACTAAAACCTTGTCTTTACACACTCCACGAACATTTTGGTGAATCTTTTGTTAGCTGATATGCAGAAACATTTGCACCCTTGGTTATTATCCATATCATCAATTGTTAGCTTGTCTCAGTAGTACAGTCATGAGCTCATGGTTCCTCACTCTGGAAATTTAGATTTAGATAATGTATTAGTTCTCAAAGCTGCTGTAGCAAAAAGTCACAAATTAGGAGGCTCTAACTAGCCGGAATTTATTCTCTCATAGTTCTGGAGGATGGATGTTTGATATCAAGGCTGTATTACAGCTATTGTCCACGAAAGATGTAGGGGAGAATCTGCTCCAAGCCTTTCTCTCTGTGTCCACTGGTGGTGCTGGCCATCTTGGGCTTACCGACACACAACTCCAGTTTTTGTCTCTGTCCTTATGTGATGTCTTCCTTGTTCAACTGTGTCTGCATCTTTTCCCTTATAAGGACGCTAGTCATATTGGATTGGGATTACATCTGCCAAGAGTCTACTTCCAAATCACATCACATTCACAGGTAGTTGGGGTTAGGACTTCAAAATATCATTTTGAGGGGATACATGATTTAACCTTTAACATATAGCAAAGATTTTGAAGAGCAAATATTTAAAATGTAAAAGCTAGTGCCCCAGTGTGATAGCGACAGCTTCTGGAGTGTACTTTTCAGGCCTTCCTATTATTGTCATTTCTAGAATGAATGGCTCTGTAGAGAACACTGGAGAAGTACAGAGCACAGAGGCTGTTTTACAACAAGTGTCAAATTTATCATGGGGCAAATAGTTTGTAGAAATACATCATGCTTTCTTTATGACATACCCATTTATTGGAGAAAATCCTTCCTTGAATAAAGTCCCTGTAAATTCAGGCAAAATGGCCTATTCAATTATTTTTTGCTTACTGTATTAGGAAAAAAATGCCGCCTCTATTTTAAAATAGCTCTTGGAAGGCTAGTGATGAGACATTGGTGATTGTGAACTGCAGTGATTCAAGAGAGACATGTGGCTCATGCATTCACCTTCACAGTGTGCAGCTAAATATGTCACCAGTGTAGTTGATGAATTATTCATGTCATTTCTTTCTAAAAGCAACACTGCCATTTAGTGCTTATCAGATTCACTTACTCCTTGCCAAAATTTTTAAATTCACACACCTGAGAGAAATCATTACCATGTATTGCTAAGGTATTGTTACTGGTCCCATGCTTTCATTCACAGATTACATTATCCAAAGTAAGTTATTATCTGTAGTGAAATCCATGGTATTATACATATACATATATATATATGTATGTATGCATATATCAAATGAGAGATGAATTATTATATACAAAAATGAAAATAAACAAGGGAGAACATATTCATGTCCTTAGGCGTTCATTTATGTTTATAGAGTGTTTCACATTTTATTGTTCAAGCTTATGCCACTAGGATGCTTTAGGCTTTGTTCCTATAATTCACAGAATAATGTATTTCAAAAGCATTTGTTTATTTACTAAGGGTGATATACCCAACCCAATCTCTAAAATGTCATTACAAAAATGCCAACATGTGAAAGCATTCTAAATTCATCATATTTTATTGAAGAAAACCAGTTATAATTATAATCTCCACAATCTATCACTATTATTCCACAGTATTTCAGGCCTCATTAAAATGGAACCTCTTTTGCTCAGAAGATAAGCACTGTATTTCTAAAGGATTTGTTTACTTAATGCAAACATATACTGCATATTTTGAGTCATAGATACCTTCAGCACTAGTGATCACTGTGTCTTCAATGTTTTGGGATGACTATATTTTGTCTTGTATTTTCATATGTCTGTGTGCAGCCATCCAACAGACAGAATTTGAATGTCTTGAATTAAGGAGTTTGGAGTACATCTTAATTATTTTAGGAAAAAAATGGTGATTAAATATAATCTGATTAATAATAGAGACAATGGCATGGTTTTAGGAACCGCCATGACAGGTAAAGACAGTAATGACTCTCAAGAAGCTAAAATGGAATGTCTAAAAACTGCAAGAGACATTAATGTTTAAGCAACATCAAATGACACCCTTTGGACTTAACTCACATTACAACTCCTTTGCTACCACATATCTTGGCAATTGTGGAAAAATGTATCTTTTACATTCACTTTCCCCTCATAATCTGTTTGTTTTAATATAGACTGATATGTGAAGAACTGGCTAATTTGTCAGAGTGTCTAGCTAATGTGTCAGCATTATTAGTGATTTCACTTTCTACTAGTTTAAGTATATTTATATTCTCAATGTATCCTTAATTATTAGAAATTTTTATGCTAAATAAGATAATCTCATAAATATTCTAGAACATCTTGTGTTGTTCATCTACTCGGACAGTAAGTCAATAATGACCTCAGCAGTTGTTCAAATGGAGTCATTGGAAAGCAAACTTTTTTATATGTTACTAATTCTACTTAAGTGACACATTCTTATGTCCACTGTTGAGGGCTCAGTCATTTGGATTATTAACTCACTGAAGGTGACCAATAGAGGGGATGAGAGAAGAGTAGAGAGTTTTAGGTTACAAAGTCACAGGATTTGATAAGGTGGTTATTTCCAGGCTTATAATTATCTACCTATTGTGACTTTACAGATTAGATTTTATTATATATGTTTCACAAAGCTATGCAGATGACTTTGTTTTGTCATCTCCCTCTTTTGATAAAAAGCTATCCATGCTTCAACTCTAGGATGATTGTGCTGTATAACAGTGCCTCAAAAAAAAATAAGATCACCATAGAACTTGGCTAAGATACCTATCATGAGAACAGGGAGACTTCACGTGAATAATTGCACTAATAAAACATCAATAGTCAACATTTACTGTGCCAGAAATTACCCAAAGTATATTATAGGTTTTATCACACTTTAACCTTGTGATAAGACCCTTTAGTAGGTATTATAACTGCCCCTAATTTAGAGATAAAAGTAGCAGAACTAAGATTTGAACCCAGCTATTAAATCTATTCTGAACTGGGCTGAAATTAACAAAGGAATAAATTGGAGATGAACTATGAATATAGAGGTACTGATCCATTCATTGGTGAGGGCTTTAGCATGTGATGATTGGAACCATAGTATCATGGGACACTCATTGAAGTCAATGTCTCTATCTAACACATTTGATTGATGTATTTCCATCTACCATGTGTCACAAACTTTACCCTATAGTTATTTATGTATCTATTTTGATTTAACTTAAAAGTAGGAAAAGCAAGAACAGTAGGCATGGGTAAGGTATTTGGAGAATTGTAAAAATTACAGATAAATATTTAGGAGAGATGATAAGACTAATGGATGTTGGTCCTAATCGAAATTTGGAATAGAAAATACAGCCATTTGGAGATTAACCAGTGGATGAAAGATCTCTGTCTTTCCTTCTGTCTGTAACTCTGCCTCTCAGATAAATCAATAAATCTTTCAAAAAAAGAAATTTGTACAAAAGAAACTTGGATTCTTGAACTCTGAAAGGGTGAGAGAAAAGAGAGATGACAATGGGGATAATCTTATTGCACTTATTTGTAGACTATTTTGCATACTAAGTGAGACAGTCGACACTGAAGTCCCCCAGTTCAAAATTGCTATCACCATTGTTTAGCTGAAAGAAACTAAGATTTAGAGAAGCAAAACCACTTGCATAAATTCCCACAGACATTCTTTCAGTGGCAGGATTCAACTACTCTTTCTGTCACTACAAAATTTGCACACAGTGGTAAACTACACTTCCTTTTAGTTGATGATGAGAACCTAATTGCATGTTGATGAGTCTGGCTAGATGTCATCCACCAGGTGCATTTACTACTTGACTGGCATGAGTTAGGAACACACGAAGATGCTACTATGGACAGCCTCAGAGGGAATGGCTCCTGTGTACAATGTCCAGAGTCCACAGTTCCATGATCTCCCACTTCCCATGTGCACGACTCCATAGAATAGTCTGGCTGGCTTTGTCTTTATGACTACCCAAGCCAAAGGGATTCAGAAAAATTTTATTCAGCTAGACCAAAAAATTGTTTCCATGTATTTTACTTTGGGAATTAATCCAGTTCCTGTTGGGTTTAAAGTAAAGAGTGAAGACAAAGATCACAGCATCTGAAAAATTAAATGTTTGTTAGGACCTGCACCACCATTTTAAGCAAATCAGCCTTGAATTTTAGTTGCCCTGGAAAATAAGCTATATATCAATGATTAGGTTTCTTTTCTACAATTTCTTACAGATTTTTAAAATTAAGCCTTTTATAAATTATGAAGTGGTAGCCTTAGCAGTTATGAAAAGTGGAGTCATGGGAACTCTGAGAACAAATACTGTTGTGTGCTAACAGGCTGTGTTTGTGAAATCTCCGGAAACTACTGCAGACAAAGCCCTAAACATTCGCACATATTCACAACAACCCTCTTACCACTTTGTTTACTTCATTTCTCCTTGTTTGTGACGATAAAAGACTATACTGTGGAAAGGGAATCTAATCACCTGAATTATGCATATCTTCAGGTTGCCAAAGTGCCTTGTCCACATGTGTTGACAAGTGTTATAGACTGAGGGTTTCTGTTCCTGAAAATTCAAATTCTATGGTGAAGGTCTACGCCATCCCAGGGAGATGGAGTTAAGAGAAAGGACCTTCAGGAGATTAGGTCATGAGGTAGCAGAGATGTGAGAAATGGCATTTGAAGCCTTCTAAGAGATATATCGTTGATTGGTAGTGTGGCCGAGCAGTCTAAGCAATACATTGTGCCCTTCCCCTACATGATGGCACAGCAAGAATGCAGCCATCTATGAACCGGGACACTGAACATGCCAACACAGTAAGCATGGACTTCGCAGCTTCCAAAACTCTGATAAATGAATTTACATGGTTTAAATAGCACCCGGTTTATGACATGTTGTTCTATCAGCCTGGTGGTATGAAGACAGCAGGCACCCTAACTAGGATATTACTTCTAAACACAGACAGTACGAATAAAAATCACCTCTCCATGACTGGGTGCATGTCAGACATGTGCCCTTTCCTCCTTCAGACCAGAATGTTACGTGAAGACTGTAACATACACAGACGGGCACTTGCGGCTTCTACAAGGAACACCTTGATACATGGCAAAGGAGAATTAGCAGCAAGACACTCCAACTGCCTGAGTCCTCCTGGTTGTCCTCGCCCACAGAGTTCCCCTCCCTTAAGACCACGAGATCCCTGGGGTAGCATATGGTGCTTGGCAATTCAAGGATCTAAAGGTCTGGCAATTTCCACCCAAGACAGAGTAGTTCTGCAAGGAGATAGTCACCTGGCAACAAAGCAAGATCAGCAACTCTTTTGAATTTTTTTCTTCTTCCTTTTGTAGGCATTGACCCCCAATAAATAAATAGGGCCTAACCCTAATTCCTTCTCAGCATCTTCTGCAAATGCCTAGCTTTTTGTGAGCATTTACTATGTGTCAGATTGATTTCTATCAGCTATCTTACAAATTAGGTACTATTAATATCCCATTCTGCAGGTGAACAAACAGGATTGGAAGTTACAGGCTCAGGATTTGAGCCCTGACCACTTGTCTCCAAAGTTTGAGTATTTAGCAATTGATAGTTTTACCTATAGTTGAAGCATAGATTGTATTTGTTGGTGACACAGCATCCAAGGTACAATTAGAAGGCTGATAATCTGAAGACAGTTGATGAGAAAAATTATCCGAAATTCCAGGATAAAGGAAATGATCTATTGGAAATTTGGAGGAGAGAATAGAGTAGTGAGCTTTTCTGGGTTTAGAAGCTAGAGCTATAAAGCAACCACCTGTCAGTGTCCAGAGAGTTTAATGTGGACAGTTTAATGAGAATTTGTTGGGGACAAAAAACAGAATAAGACAGGATCAAAGAAGAACGTACCTAACCTATCGGTAAAATAGGATGGAATGGAGAAAAGAAAGCTTCCTGAAGACAGAGCACTGTAATTTTTGCCTCTTAAACTCTTTTTGGAACTTCGTCCCCACTATGAGGTGCTGATAGGGTAGAAACTTAGTTTGACTATGGAATTTATAAGTGGGGTATTTGCGAGGTGATTAGGTTTAGTGAGGGCATCAGAGTGGAGCCCTCATGATTAAATACTGATGGCTTTATATAAGGAAATGCAGATGCACATGGCTGTTCCCCATCTCTCACTGTGTGATGCCCTGAACCAACTCAGGACCATCAGCAAGAAGGCCATCACCAGATGCAGCCCCATGACCTTGGACTTATACAGCCATGAGCCAAAATAAACCTCTTTTCTTTAAAATTTACCTACTCTCTGGCAAAAGAAAATTGAATAAAACACAGGCTCAATAATTGGCCGACTATATACAGTTTGTAAGCTCCAACATTTTCCCACATTTTCTAGCTCTCTGTGAGATAAATTGAAATACTATGGAGAATCAGAGAAGCCTAGATCTTGCCATTAAAATGCCAGAGAATGGTTAATTGGAATCCACAATATAGGATCAAGGAAATAACTACAGAACTCAAATTACTGTGACAAATAAAAATCAGGTTAACATCTACAGACAGGACAGAAGTGCTGAGAATTAGACTCTGAAAACAGAAATTAAAATTGGGAATAAAATCAGATGAACAAAGCTAAGCCACAGAATCTATCTATCTGGCAGAGCAGTTGTTTCTCAACACTTACTACTAATAAAATAACCTGGAGAGATTTTAAGTAAAAAACATACATATGAGGGTCTTACATACAGCATAGTATGAGCCAAAGCACCAGAGTTTTTCAGCCAATTTGGATACATAATCAAGGTTATGATCTAATGAGCTGGAGATAACAAACGTCAAGAAATAACCAGGATTCATACTGAGACTAAAAGTAAATTGCCAGAAGAGGCAAATACCAAGATACACCTAATAAATAAATGTGACACATCAGCTTTAGTTTGATTCTGTGTATCATGCAGTCAACAGAAATTACAACACAGAATGTAAACAAGTGGGGTATAGGGTATGTTTGCATTTTCTTCCTTGTGGCCCAAGGCATGTTAGAAACCAAAACACCATTCCCTAGTCCATTTTCAACTCTTTTGTTGGTAAAGAAGTAAGTGGATGTCCTGGAACAGATCATACAAGAATTTTGCCACATTCAACATATACTCGTTCATATTTGATAGCAGTTGAAGGTAGATTATATAAATTCATACAAGACAATTAATCTTTCTAATAGAACATATCAGAGTAACATAGGAAAACAAAATTAATTCAGAATAAGATCATCACATAAAAATACAAAATAAGTCCCTATATAATAACTGGAGGCAATTTTAGCCTCAAATCATGGACCTTTGCCTATATAACACTTCTTGCTTAACTCAAAACGTTGAGCTTGATGGCAGAGTTCTTTGATCTCTTGAATATTAAGTCCTTCCCCAGCCTTCGTTAGAGCAAAAGTAAAAGGAAGTGTGGCTGGGGTGACTTTGTGATAGTAATTATTTCTTGCTGGCTAGAAGACATTGACTAATTAAAGGAAAGACTTTCACTTTGATATCCTGCCCTGCAGGTTGGTACAGAACAGGGGTTCCCATGCTCCACTCCAGACTAGAATCACTTGAAAAAACTTGGTTAACATGGAAGAAACTCAAACCCCATTCTACTTCAAAGTATCTACACCTCTGTGTGCTCTCTGAGCTCCTCAGGCAATTCTGTTCCACACTGAAGTGTAAGAATTATAACTGGACCTGTGGCAGCCATCCTATGTCTGAAAGAATTCAGAGACATTGATCATCATATGAGATTTTGAATCAACTCCAATAGTCACTTTTCTTCAGACTTCATGCTATGTAGAAAGAAAATGAAAAACTCATTTATTTAAGTTATTGTAAGTAATTGTGGCTAAAAGCATTCTCAGCTGATACACAGCCAAATAAAAAAAAAAGGAATCATAACCAATTACAACATTTTCAATGCCATAGAATCAAAATGTTCCAGTTGCTCAGAAGAAATTTAAGCTCTGCCCTGAGGCCAAAGAAAGGCCTGCACAAAGGAGCTACTTTCTGCTGTGGTGAGCAATGTCTTCAATAATATTCCTACACCAGATAAAAAGAAAATGTTTCACACAGTTTCTCCTTGGTACCTCAGTGCAAAATACCAAAGTGTAGTCCAGCAAAAGTGAAGGTGAAGAATAATAGGCAACTTGAAGGGCAGCTGACATAATCCAAACGTGCAGTTTAGATAATCCGGATGATGAGGTATTGCTTACTGTGGCAATATAAAAACTAAGAAGTAAACCTCAATGTTCATTAGTTTATTTATATGGATTATGCATAATTTGATTTGCAAACTTCTGTGACTTCTGACATAAAGATCTCCAATGTATCCACATTTATCAGATAGTTAATAATAGCTTTATTTTCCTGAATTTGTCATAGAAACATAAATTGATTTTGAACTCAGCTTGTCCCAGTTTTGTTTTACATTTGCTTTGCATCCTCATTACCTTCTCAGATTGTTTGCTCACTCATCTGACAGCCTCCATAAACAGTACAAACACATTTTGACGTAGAGCAAGAGTGGCTTTGGTAGACCTTGCTCAGACCTGCTTTTGGAATGTCAGTGGAGTGTAGCCATGAGTAGTGACATTGGGTCTTGCAATGCACACATACGTAAGGGAAGATGGCTCCAATACTGGACCAGTAATACTTAACCTGAGGACTCACTCTCACTGAGTAATGAAAACTATTGCCTTAGATAATAATGTAAGTGCTGCTGGATACCCCAGAGCTCTGCATGCATCTGGTCAAGCCAGTATCTCCTGACCAGGATGGAGACCACAACTGCACAGAATGCTGGTACCATGGAGCTCTTTGTCTCAGGCACTCTAATTATAGTCACTTTCAGCTCAGATTTTCTCTACTACCCATACATTCCCATTAGTTCTGTCTCAAAGAATTATCTTTTTTATGTAAAACATCCATTCCACTTTCTATTTTGATGCATTTCTTCCTTAAGTCCTCTGGGTCTTTGCTCCATCAATCAACTCTGCCCCTTCATTCTCAATCCATCACATTCCTCTTGTTTCCTCCATTTCTGATTACAAATGATTATATATTTTTGTGCTAAAACACATTCCTCTTTTGACTCTGCCCCTGCCTTATGAACCTGTCTCACCTCTTCCCTTTAGTAAGGAACTTGTGAAATAATGGGTTAGGCTCAAAGATTTTGCTTTCTAACAATCTCAACCCTCTACTACAGTTTTCTTTAGAATGATTTGAAAATAGAGTCCTCACTCAATATCCCATTATGTCTTGCTTTTGAGATTGACTTCAATAAACCAATCACCCTAGCTAATTTCTTCTTTCAGGCAGTTACAGAGAGAGAGAGAGACAGAGAGAGAGAGATCTCCATCAGCTGGTTCACTCTCCAAGTGGCTGCTACAGCCAGTGCTGGGCCAGACTGAAGCCAGGAACCAGAAGCTTCCTTGGAGTTTCCTACGTAGGTGCAAGGGCCGAAGGACTTGGGCCATCCTCTGCTTTTTCCTAGGCCATTAGTAGGGAATTGGACCACATGTGGAGCAGTTGAGACATGAAATAGTGCCCTACTTTCTTGTACACATTTATCACACAAAAACATACACATACAGTGCCTCAAGGTAAAAATCACAGGTCATCAAAGAATGAGGTACCTTTCTCTGAAGGGAGGAGAGAACTTCCACTTTGACTATGACCTTGTCTAAATATGATCAGAGTCAGTGAACTCAAAAGGTTTCTACAGCCTTGGCAAATCATGACAAGAGCCTAGGGAGATTACTGACGCCATAAAAAAGAGTGTCAATTTGTTAAGTCAACAACAGGAGTCACTGTTCACTTACTCCTCTTGTAGGATCTCTGTCCTTAATGTGCTGTACATTGTGATTTAATGCTATAACTAGTACTCAAACAGTATTTTTCACTTTGTGTTTCTATGTGGGTGCAAACTGTTGAAATCTTTACTTAATACATACTAAACTGATCTTCTGTATATAAAGAGAATTGAAAATGAATCTTGATGTGAGTGAAAGGGGAGAGGGAGCTGGAGATGGGAGGATTGCAGGTGGGAGGGAAGTTATGGGGGGGATTGTAATCCATAAGCTGTACTTTGGAAATTTATATTCATTAAATAAAAGTTAAAAAATATTACTAGAAGTAAGAGACAGGCCAAGATAGTGGAGTAAGAGTGGAGGGAAGGTTTATCTCCACCTAAACTACCCCAATTCTGTTCTGGGTCCCATTCTCCCCATTGTAATTACACTAGTCTAAATTTCTGCTTGAATTACATCAATATCTATTTGCACTCAGCCCCAATTCTATTCAAATTGAGACCAGAATATATGGAATTCTCTGTTCTATAAAACTATTCATAATTCAAACATGCAGTTTAGATAATCTGGATGATAAGGTATTGCTTACTGTGGCTATATAAAAATTAAGAAGTAAACCTAAATGTCCATTAGTTTATTTTTATGGATTATTCATAATTTGATTTGCAAACTTCTGTGACTTCTAGATCTCCCATATATCCACATTTCCTCCACTGCTTAATTTCCAAAGTTAAGTGTGTCATCTTCATCCACAAGAACACATCCCTAGCAAAATGTCTTGTGAATAGGGGAACAAATATCTGTTTTCCCTTGTACATATATAGAGCATTTAAATAATTACATACCATTTTAATAAAACTATTTTAACATATATTTGTGCATAAGAGGTGAACTCAGAGGTTTGTAATTATAAAAGCCATAAGAGGCTTTACAATTGAGTGATAAGGACCTGAGGAATTTCTGGTTTCTTTCTACTACTTCTCAAATATATGATATTCAGATACTTTTGAAGGACAGTTGTCCCTCTCTGTTTTGTTAATAATCTTTTTAAAAGCATATTTCCAAGTTGTCACAATTAATTCCAAGTTGTCACACAATATGTAACTTTTGTAGCTGTAGCTAAGTCCAATAACCATATCAACCTGCTTTGTGGTTGCTCATTTTTGTACCACATACCTTCTTATTATGCGTGCTTTTGTATGTCTATGTGTGTCTATGTAGGTATATGAATGAAAGGGAAATTATGGAAGAACAGAGGAATGAACTGGCTTTTTGTGTGCTTCTTGCTCCAAAATATACTCTATAATTACATACAACATTTGAAAACAGATCTATTGTTTTGTGAAAACAGACTTGGGAGTAGAAATAGGTCTTTCTTTTAGCTGCATGAATCTCAGCTATCTTCCAATGATCAGACAGCAGATGGACAAGCACATAAACACTAAATAAGAAATATGAGCCAAATTCATGTCCCTGGATTTATTCATGAGCCTATGAAAACTTGAAGACTTATGGGCAGATATGCATATTTATGAAGCTGAAAACAATGGTATATTATTATTTCCTAACCTACAAGCCTCTTGATTTTATGTGTGCCTAAACTGACTATAATTCTGCGAGGCAACATTTTTCATCTGCATCTGACTTCTCATATGAGAGGTTAGAGAAAGGCCCTTGTGTCATACAGATTCCTTTAGAGTCACAAAGTTAAAGATGAATTCAAAGTCCTGTTCTAATATTTACGTAATATGTACTAAACTGATCTTCTGTATATAAAGAGAATTGAAAATGAATCTTGATGTGAATGGAGGGGGAGAGGGAGCGGGAAAGGGGAGGGTTGTGGGTTGGAGGGAAGTTATGGCGGGGGGTGGAGGGAAGCCATTGTAATCCATAAGCTGTACTTTGGAAATTTATATACTTTAAATAAAAGATGTATTAAAACAAACAAAAAAAGTCCTGTTCTAGCTAGTGGCTATTCCTCAATCCTGTGATGTTTGCATTATTTAAAAGTTTAACAACTATAAGTTATCTGTTAAGTCCTCATTAAAAACAACCAGAGCCAATACTATCCATGCAAGGAACTGAGTACAAATTCATGCAGCAAAAATCTGGTTTTGATTCAGTGACTCAGGGGGATGAGATAAAATGGAACTGATTTATCATATTGACCCTCCCAAAGAAACAAAGCAAGAACAATTAACATTGTTGGGTGTTTCAACATGCCACATAATGTTCAAAGCATTTTAAAAAGGACATTAATTCATTTTAATCTCTAAGAAGTCATCAAAATAATATCTACTCATTACACAGATGAGGAAACATGAGTACAAAGCAATGTCATTGCTAGTAAGTGGTGGAACGAAATTTCAAATGTAGGCATGAGGGCTCTGTCTTCATGAATGCATCATGGCCATTATGGCCAGAGTGGATTCCTGATATAAGGGTGATCTCAGCCCCATGCTTCTTGCTTACATGCACAGTTGCTGACCATGAGATGCCTCCTGCCTTGTTATAAGAAAGCAATAAGACCTTTACCAGACATAGATTCTTGATCTTGACATTCCCAATCATTAGAATAATGAGTGAAACAAATTTCTGTTTATTATAAATTGTAAATTATTCAGCCTGAAATATTCTGTGCTAGCAGCACAAAATGGATCAAGACATGAAGCTAAGAAGGTTTCCCTAGTTTTCTACAAGGGCTACATTCCTGTGGCCCATTTCTGAAGCCCCATATGTGTTCTGTTTCCTAATATACTTTGATATCAATATATACTTTGGCATATCTCTCTAGTATCCCCTCTGTTTTTGCTTCAACTGGTTCTACTTGTATTTTTATCATCTGCAACCATAATAATTCTATTTTACATAAATAAACCATGATAGTTTATGAAGATATATATGTTTATATTTATTATGTTTATTCAAAATATTTGGAAAACACTATTTCAAAAATCTTTGCTAAAATATTTGTCAAACATTTTTACCAACTATATCACTCCAAAATTAATCCTGTGATGGGAAAGATATGCAAGATATGGTTGATTTTACCAGGATACTTTTTTTTCAACTTTTATTTAATAAATATAAATTTCCAAAGTACAACTTTTGAATTATAGCAGCTTTTCCACTCAAGACCTCTCGCCCACCCACAACCATCCTTTCTCCCACTCTCTCTCCCATCCAATTCTTCATCACGATTCATTTTCAATTATCTTTATATACAGAAGATCAACTTAGTGTATACCAAGTAAAGATTTCAACAGACTGCACCGACAAAGACATACAAAGTATAGAGCACTGTTTGAGTAGTAGTTTTACTGTTAATTCGCACAGTAAAAAACATTAAAGACAGAGGTCCTATATGATGAGCAGGTGCACAGTGACACCCGTTTTTGATTTAAAATTGACACGCTTGTTTATGGCATCAGTAATCACCCAAGGGTCTTGTCATGAGCTGCCAGGGCTATGGGAGACTCTTGAGTTCGCCAGCTCCAATCTTATTTAGATAAGGCCACAGTTAAAGTGGAAGTTCTCTCCTCCCTTAAGAAAAAGGTACCTCCTTCTTTGATGGCCTGTTCTTTCCACTGGGATCTCACTCACAGAGATCGTTCATTTAAGTCATTTTTTTTTTTTTTGCCAGAGTGTCTTGGCTTTCCATGCCTGCAAAACTCTCATGGCTTTTTAGCCAGATCCAAATGCCTTAAGGGCTGATTCTGAGGCCAGAGTGCTGTTTAGGGCATTTGCCATTCTATGAGGCTTCTGCATACCCTACTTTCCATTAGGACGAGGTCAAACTATCCCTCTTTGCAGATGACATGATTCTTTATTTAGGAGATCCAAAGAACTGTACGAAGAGACTATAGGAACTCATAGAAGAGCTTTGCAAAATAGCAGGATAAAATCCATGCACAAAAATCAACATCATTTGTATACACAGGAAATACCATGGCTGAGAAAGAAATGCTAAAAACAATTCCATTCACAATAGCTACAAAATCAATTAAATACCTTGGAATAAATTTAACAAAGTACAGAAAAGATCTCTACAATGAGAATTACAAAATCTTTTTAAAAAATTTTTAACTTTTATTTAATAAATATAAATTTCCAAAGTACAGCTTATGGATTACAATGACTCCCCCCCATAACTTCCCTCCCACCTGCAACCCTCCCATCTCCAGCTCCCTCTCCCATTCTATTCACATCAAGATTCATTTTCAATTCTCTTTATATACAGAAGATCAATTTAGTATATATTAAGTAAAGATTTCAACAGTTTGCACCCACACAGAACATAAAGTGTAAAAAACTGTTTAAGTACTAATTATAGCATTAATTCACATTGAACAGCACATTAAGGACAGAGATCCTACATGAGTGCACAGTGATTCCTGTTGTTGACTTAACAAATTGACATTCTTGTTTATGGTGTCAGTAATCTCTCTAGGCTCTTGTCATGAGTTGCCAAGGCTATGGAAGCATTTTGAGTTCGCCAACTCCAATCTTATTAGACCAGGTCATAGTCAAAGTGGAAGTTCTCTCCACCCTTAAGAAAAAGGTACCTCCTTCTTTGATGGCCTGTTCTTTCCACTGGGATCTCACTCACAGAGATCTTTCATTTAGTATTTTTCTTTTTTTGCCAGAGTGTCTTGGCTTTCCATGCCTGCAAAACTCTCATGGGCTTTTTAGCCAGATCCAAATGCGTTAAGGGCGATTCTGAGGCCAGAGTGCTGTTTAGGGCATCTGCCCTTCTATGAGTCTGCTGTGTATCCTGCTTCCCAAGATGGATCGTTCTCTCTCTTTTTAATTCTATCAGTTAGTATTAGCAGACCCTAGTCTTGTTTATGTGCTCCCTTTGAATCTTAAACCTATCAGTATGATCAATTGTGAACTGAAATGGATCACTTTGACTAGTGAGATGGCATTGGTACATGCCACCTTGATGGGATTGAATTGGAATCCCCTAGCACGTTTCTACAAAATCTTAAAGAAAGAAATAGAAGAGGATACCAAAAAATAGAAAAATCTTCCATGGCCGTGGATTGGAAGAATCAATATCACCAAAATGTCCATTCTCCCAAAAGCAATTTATGGATTAAATGCAATACCTATCAAAACACCAAAGACATTTTTCTCAGGTCTGGAAAAAAATGATGCTGAAATTCATAGGGAGGCACAGGAGACCTCAAATAGCTAAAGCAACCTTGTACGACAAAAATAAAGCCGGAGGTATCACAATACCAGATTTCAGGGCATACTACAGGGCAGTTATAATCAAAACAGCATGGTACTGGTACAGAAACAGATGGATAGACCTAAGGAACAGAATAGAAACACCAGAAATCAATCCAAACATCCACAGCCAACTTATATTTGATCAAGGATCTAAAACCAATTCCTGGAACAAGGACAGTCTATTCAACAAATGGTGCTGGGAAAACAGGATACTTCTACTACTGTGAAATTTCCAGCTCTGCTCCCTGATGGTGAATATTTTTTTCATTTTTATTATCTAGGGTTGTGGAATAAAACTTCTGGCATGTCAAAATACTGAAAATATCACATGTCTTTTTGATCTCTTTACTCAAGATCTCAAGTCCAAATTTTACTTGACTGGGACACTTTTACTTCCAGGATGTGGTTTTTTTTTTTTTTTTTTTTTTTTTTTTTAGCAGCAGAGGCTCTGGGACATTGAAAACAAACTGGATCTGCCTGGATCTGCCTATAAGCAGAGTTTTGATACTTTCAGACAAACAAAAGGCCCTGCTTCTGCCAAGTCTTTCTCTCTGAGCCATTTCTGGGAAAGTGCTTCAGTGAGAAAAAGGAAAAAATAAAGCTTCAAAGACAGTTCCACCACTGAACACTATTCTGGTCATATACCAAGCCAGAAGTTGAGACAGACATCGAATGAAAATGCTATTACTCAACTGAGCAGTGATTAATGTGGAACGTTGATTGGCTAGTAAAACATGAAATCAGAGCCAATACTGTGGCAATAGTACACTCTATATTTTATCTAACTGGACTGTTCTCAAGGTAGGTGGCACTTTATTAACACAAGCCAGGTGACTAATATGTAGCATGAGTGTTTCATTGAATGAGGATATTTACTCTATAATAGTCGATGGGTGCTCAATTTTAGAGAGGACAAAAGAATAGAAAAAATTAAGAACGTCAACCTCAGTTAATAGTCAAAAGAATTTATTGCAGTTATAATTTTGTTGAACAGTAAAAATGATTCCCTGAAATATTTGATAAAAAATATTTACTACTTAAACTCCTAAGTTCTGCTTATCTTCCCAGATTCTATGTAGTAACTTCCACATTTGGCCTTAGAGGCAGATTCAACATTTATCTATTAATCCCTGACTGTGGATTGATAAGCAAGTGTGAAAGAAAGATCTTTAAAATCAGATGACTTTTGTTGCCAATCCCACCTTCGCCCCTTGTTTGGACCACAAACAGATAACCACCTAAGATTAATGTTCTTGTTACTATAGTAACACTAAGTACATGATTTTCATTCCTAACAGCTTTAGTCATAGAGTTAGATGTGTGCCCCTGTGCTGAAATGGCCTGCATTCCCACTATGGTGAGGCCAGGGATTCTTCTGGGTCCTCGTGGGAAAAAGAGGGCAAAAGGCTTTTAGTGTTGGAGGAGCAGCAGTGTGGGCCTATTCAGAAAGACTGCAGGGTGAGCGTTAGAGATAGAGGTTAAGACACCCGTGTGCCATATTGAGGTGTCGGGATTCAATTACTGTTTCAATTCTAGATTCCTGTTAATGTACACCCTGGGAGGCAGCAGGCAATATCTTAAATAGTTAGATCCCTGCCACCCATGTGGGAGATCTGGATTGAGTTCCTGTCTCTTGGCTGTGGCCCAGAAGTTGCAGGCATTGGGCTGGGGTGGGAGTGGGTGGTCAACAAACAGATAGACACTCTCTCTATCTCTTTTTTTCTTTCTTCCCCTTAATAAATACAATTTAAAACATTTTTAGTGACTGCATAAGAGGTAGTGAAGCAAAAGAATCCAGAACTTGTAGATAAAAGTCAGATTCCCAGGCCTTAGGATATGTCCTAAGGGTCTCCAAGAAATGGAGATGCTTTCACTTAGCTCAGGAGAACCCTAGGTCAGGGAACCAGAGAGAATTGCTGAAGAGACAGAGAAAGTATCCCAAGGAAGCCAGCTGTCCCCAGACATGTTCACTCCCCAACTGGCTGCTACGGCCCGAGCTGGAGCCAAGTGCTTCTCCTGGTCTCCCATGTTGGTGCAGGGGCCCAAGCACTTGGGCCATCCTCCACTGCCCTCCCAGGCCACAGCAGAGAGCTGGACTGAAAAAGGAGCAATCAGGACTAGAACCCAGTGCCCATTTGGGATATCAGCGCCGCAGGCAGAGGATTAGCCAAGTGAGCCATGGCTCCTGCCCCAGCAACCTAATTCTGAATGAGAATATATGTATAAGTTAACTTGATCTAGGACTCAAATACATAAAGAAGAACAGAAAAGGCATAGGGTCTGTGAAAAATTTCAGCATGGAGCTGGGGGGGGTGAATAAATCTTATCAAATGGCAGTAGGTCAAACACCTCTCACCTTATAGACTTATTTTAATTATATCCTGACTTGTTCTGGTACTTTAGTTTGATTGAGCAGATGAGTAATTATTATTTTGCAGCCTCTGTTCTAGATGCTGTATGTGTTTAAGAGATCTCTAAAAAAAAAATCTGTGCAAAAAGAGAATCAAAATTGTACTTCGGTGCAGAAAATTTTTGAAATCTATGCAAAATTTTTTCATGATTTCCATGTTCCATAAACATTTGAAAACTGCTTGTGTGTATGGATTTCAAATTGTTGTACTAAAATAACTTATCCTTCAGTTCAGTTTTTCCATGAGCCTTTGGAACTAACCTCATATTATTTCATTTTATTGTATTTCTCAAAATAAACCTATAAGTTAGATATAATTGTCCCTATTTTGGAAATGAGTAAAATGAAAATGAAGAAATTCAGTATTTTGACCAAGGTCATCTTATTAGTAAGGGGAGGGCTCAGTGCAATCATTCAAAGTATATAATCACTATCACGGGGCTTTTCCCACTGCCATATACCACTGACATAAAAAACTATTCATAGTTTAAAATTCTGTGAAAGTATTTGAGAGATAAGATCTTTTATGAAGCAATATGCAGCACAATCCAGTTTTGTAATAAAGTAATATATATTGATCTCTATTTATAAATGTATACATATGAGTATATCTGAAATATTTTAAAATGTTGCACAAACACCATGATTTTTCTCTAATTGGTGGTAATAGGGGAGGTCTTTCTATTTGTTTCCATTATTTCTAATTTCTCAACTATATATTGCTTTTGTAACAAATAAATATTTCACTCATTAATTTTTAGATTGATTGATTGATTTGAAATTTAGTGTTACAGAGAGAGAAGGAGAGCGATTTTCTATCCTCTGGTTCACTCCTCCAATGGCTGCAATGGCCAGGGTTGGACCAGACCCAAGCCAGGAGCTAGGAGCTTCTTCTGGGTCTCCCATGTGGATGTAGGGACTCAAGAACTTGGGTCATTCTCCACTGCTTTCCCTGCATTAGCAGGGAGCTGGATAGGAAGTGGATCGGCCAGGACTCTGGGGTTGCAGGCCGAAGCTTAATCCGCTGCCACAGCACCAGCCCCTTTTATTAATTTTTAAAACTATCGCCTCTGCCTTATGCTATATTTCCTTAGGTTTAATTATGTGATTGATATTTTTCTAAATCAATCCTAATAGTTCTATCCTTGTATTTGGTTTAAATTGGCAAATTATACCTTTTTTATTTTTGTTTTCAGTGTTTACAATGCTGATAGCTCTCACAAGAAATTCTTCCTGGTTAAGGAAAGTTCCCATTCGGTCAAAGATAATTCATTATTTCAGAGCTTGTTACACAAAAGCCATATGCTAATTAGGTTCTATCAGAAATATTCCTATTAAAATACCACGAAACTGTATGATTTCACCTGCTATACATTCAGGAAAGGCAAAACTCACTAAGAAGATATCAGTGGCTGCCACAGTCTGTGGATGGGGAGGAGAGTTGACTACAAGCCAAAAGAAGGTAACTTTGCAAAGTAATGAAATTATTCTGTAAATTGGCTGCAAAACTGTGGTTGATAAAACTCAGTGAAATGTGCACTAGAAAATAGTATATTTTAAAGTACTTATATTTTGCATGGGAAGAAAAAAAAATGTTAACATTCTTTCTTCAATTTTTCTTTTTTAAAATTTTTTATTTAAATTGGTTGAACTCTGTAATTAACAAACAATTATTCTTAGGTGTTTAAATTTTAACTGAAAAATGATCCCTGTGAAATATAAGAGTGGGAATAAGAGAGGGATGAGATGTACAATTTGGGACATGCTCAATCAGAACTGCCCCAAATGATGGAGTTAGAAACAGGCCAGGGAATTCCAATACAATCCCATCAAGGTGGCATGTACCAAGGCCATCTCACTAGTCCAAGTGATCAATTTCAGTTCACAATTGATCACACTGATAGGTCTAAGAGTCAAAGGGATCACACAAACAAGACTAGTGTCTGCTAATACTAACTGATAAAATCAAAAAGGGAGAGAATGATCCATCATGGGAAGGGAGATACACAGCAGACTCATAGAATGGCAAATGTCCTAAATAGCACTCTGGCCTCAGAATCAGCCCTTAAAGCATTCAGATCTGGCTCAAGAGCCCATGAGAATATTCTAGGCATGGAAAGCCAAGAAACTCTGGAAAAAAAAGAAGACCTAAATGAAAGATCTCTGTGAGTGAGATCCCAGTGGAACGAATGGGACCATCAAAGAAGGAGGTACCTTTCTCTGAAGGGAGGAGAGAACCTCCACTTTGACTATGACCCTGTTGGAATAAGATTGAAGTCAGCGAACCCTAAAGGCTTCCATAGCCTTGGCAACTCATGACTAGAGCCTAGGGAGATTACTGATGCCATAAACAAGAGTGTCAAATTGTTAAATCAAATTCAGGAGTCACTGTGTACTTACGTCTCATGTGGGATCTGTCCTTAATGTGCTGTCCAATGTGAAGTAATGCTATAACTAGCACTGAAACAGTATTTTACACTTTGTGTTTCTGTGTGGGTGCAAACTGATGAAATCTTTACTTAGTATATACTGAATCAATCTTCTGTATATAGATAATTAAAAATGAAAAAGAATCTTGGTGTTAAATTGGAAATTGCATAGAAAATTAATCAATTTTTTTAAAAAAATATATCATGTAGGATCTATGTCCTTAATGTGCTATACATTGTGAATTAATACTATAACTAGTACTCCAACAGTATTTTTCACTTTGTGTTGCTATGTGAGGGCAAACTGTTGAAATCTTTACTTAATATATAGTAAACTGATCTTCTGTATATAAAGAGAATTGAAAATGAATCTTGATGTGAGGCAAGGGGAGAGGGAGTGGGAAAGGGAAGGGTTGTGGGTGGGGGGGAAGTTATAGACGGGGGGAAGCCTTTGTAATCTATAAGCTGTATTTTGGAAATTTATATTCTTTAAATAAAAGCGTTATTAAAATAAATAAATAAATAAATATTTAAAATAAAAAAATATTTTTGACAAGGCTAATATTGTAGCGTAGTAAGTAAACCGAAGCCTACAACACCAGCAGCCCATATCGTCATGGTCCTTGTACTGGCTGCACCACTTCTGATCCAGCATGCTGCTAATTTGCCTTAAGAAAGCAACAGAGTTTGGACCAATTACTTGGGCCCCTGCCACCCACATGAGAGACCTGGATGAAGGTATTGGCTCCTGGCTTTGGCCTGGCACAGCACTGGCTGTTGTGGCCATTTGTGGAGTGAACTAACAGGTGGAAGATCTCTCTGTCTCTCCCTCTCTCTCTCTAACTCTGACTCTCAAATAAATAAATAAATAAATAAATTTTAGAAAATTTAGCAGAAATGTATTTATGTGATATGATCTGGTACTTCAGTGCATATATACATTGTTTAATACCCAATCAGGGAAAATATATTTATCTCTTCAAACTCAAATTTGTTTTTTAACCATATGAGAAAAATATTAGATACTAGACCATATTACTAAAAGCATTTTCTTATCAAGACCAATACCCTTAATTTTTCTTTTTTCTTTTGAGACCTTTTTTCCACTCATGGTTAATAAATGCACTAAAGAAAAGTACTATAGCCACACAGAGATAGACTTCACACTCCCATTCCAAATAGCCAACCTCTATATATCCTGGACCAAAACTTGATTTATTTTAATCCTATGTTGTAAATAATTAAATCAATTTTTGTTCTATTATGAAAAAAATGAAAGTCTTTAATATTTATCATTCTTACTTTATTCATTCTGGTAGACATCTGCAGCCATGCTGGCTAACACAATTACCCAGGTAACTTTACAAAAATCACTGGATTTGTGGTCCTACCTCCAGGAATTCAGTCTTATTTTTGGATTATACTCTAGGCGCAGGATTTTAAAATCCTCTCAATTTTAAAATGCAACCAAAATTGAGAAACATAATCAAAAGTTTTTAGTCAACGTTTTTCCTGATAGCAATTTTTCTATTCATAACTATTCTTAAAGTGATGCATCGCCATTTTTAATAAATATACTAAGAACATGTGCAGAAAGCCATCACACTGTGCTTTCCTCACCCTGACAATCCGATCTGAGATGTGTTCACGGCTCATCATAAATCAGCACTTTCTTTCTGGTTGACATCCCTGTTTACCTAAAGATCTCAGGAGTACTTCATTTTGACATTGAGGCTGGTCAGTTAAGGTGACAAGGGTAGGACAGTAAGTCAATTAGACAATTCAGGTTTGCAAATTGCAGTCAACCAGCAACTACCCACTCCATCTGCCCTTGTATTCTTATGTCACACGAAGATTATTACAGAACATTTCATAAATAAGAAAACTGAATCAATTCACAAACTGAGATAAGAATGAAGTAAATAACCAACACAATTCAGGTTCATAAGATAGGAGAAAGAATTCTGAACTAATTTTACTTGAGTATTTTGCAGTTGATGTCCAGTCCATGTTCATAGCTGGCCTTCTCTGACCAAAACTCCTCAGATTATACTTGGCATCATATCTTTAAATACATCCTCCATCCTCCATAGTCAAAATATTGGTGCTTATATCATTAGTATATTCTGTTAGTGCTATAAATTCAAGGCATTGTTGCCCAAATGATAGCCACTTATTTCAAATTTAGCACAACTCACAAGGCCTGAGGTCTGTCTAGTGTCTGATGACTTTCCATGTCCTTAAGCCAGAGCCTCCATTTGCATCATGAGGCCCCATAGCCTGGGCCAGTTGACTTACTAGTCAAGGCTATTAGGGCCTTACACCAGTGACTCAATGTGAAATTGGACTTGTAGATTCTGCTCTTTCCTTGAGCCTTAGATGTCTTAGTTCTGGCCTTTTCTTCCATTCTTGAGTCTGTCTTTCTGCTCTGAACCCTGACTTAGTTCCTTCTGAACGTCCCTGTAATCTTGCTCTTTCAGTTCTCTGAGGTTCTAAAGCTTTGGTTCTGAAAACACAAGGACAGATTGCCTTATGTTCTGTCCTATGACTGCAGCATCTTAGGCTTCTCAGCTAAGGCCCAACTAATTCTTTCTTATTCCTGGGGTGACCTACTCAGACTTCCTATCTTACCACCTGCTGCCAAGAACAGCCACAACTTGTTAAGATTTTCTGTGGGCAAAGACCTGTGCTAGATGCTTTGGAAGGGAGAGATTGTCACTGATCTTTTATGTCAGAGGAAACTGAGACTTGCAGATAAGCCTTTGTATATGACCATGGCTTGTTGCATGACTATAACTCAGAGTTGTCCACAAATTTGTATTTCTATCTCAAATCTGCACAGTGCAAAAACAAACCACTAGATATGAAATCTGAAATATAGGTTCTTCTTTCAAAGTGAAGTCAATGTTTTTCACCTGTCACCCAAACTCATTAAATTTAAAGAAACTTGGGTCAGTGCATGATATCATCCGAACTCTCTAGTCTTGCACTATTTTTAAATATGTTTTTAAAACGTTTTTGGTTATTAGAAAGACAGAGAAAGAGAGAAAGACAGAGAGGGAGAGATCTACCATCTACTGGTTCATTCATTAAACACCAGCAACATCTATGTCTGGCCCAGGCTGATCCAGGTCTCCCACATGATGGCAAGGGCCTAACTACTTGAGCCATCACTTACCGCCTCCAGGAAGTTGGAATCAGAGACAAAGTCAGAACTTGAACCCAGGCACTATAATGTGTGATGAGGGTGCCCTAAACAGCATATTAACCTCTGTGAAAAACATCTGCCCTGATGTTGCATTATCATTGAGGAGTAAATAGTTAAACAAAGGGCAATTGTGAAAACTGAAGTAGGCTGGCATACAGGTTAAAATTGTTAAATTTGTAAACTGGAAGACCATGCCTTTGCCACGCCCCTGTGTGACCTCATCCCCTTACCTAATGCCTTTGCCATGTCCCTGAGTGGCCTCATTCCCCTACCTGGCCACACCAGGGTGCCCACCAGCCAATCAGGTTAATTAGCCACTCCCCTTTAGAGTGCGTTAAAAGCTGGGCCACTGAGTGGCCTGGGAGGCTCTTTTCCCCTGGCCTCTTGTCAGGAGGGGGCTTGCGGTAGCCCTGTGCCTCCAGGACGCATGGCCTTTGGGTCATGTGCTCTAGGCTTCCTGGCCTAGATGCTCATCCACGTGGCTGGTTCCTGGTGCTCGGTATGAACCCCCATTCATTTCTCTCTCAAATAAAGCTCTCACTCTCCTATGCATCTTACTTACTAAATGAAAGCTTAAAACATACCATGCTGCCTCATTTATCTGTGCCAGTATTTAGAATTCTTCTCTGAATATTAGGCATGAACCCTCTCGAGCTTATTAATATCGGGGATTCAGTAATCAACCCGTGGTGAAATCATAAGGCACCCCAAACTCTGGTAGCACATGTGGCACACTGGATAGCATTTCTAGGGAACTTTAAGGAGCCACATTTCAGGGTAAATTTTAGGGGGTCTTCCCTGATTTCAAAACCAGACATAATTATAACCATCTTGATACTTAAATATAGTAAAAGTGTTAGAAAATAAAATAATTTTAGATGTGTAAAAAAATTACTATTTAAAAACAAAGTATTGGGGCTGGCATTGTGACATAGCTAGTAAAGCCGCCACCTGCAGTGCCAACATCCCACATGGGCGCTGGTTCAAGTCCGGCTACTCCATTTCCAATCCAGCTCTCTGCTATGGCCTGGAAAAGCAGTAGAGATGGCTCAAGGCCTTGGGCCCCTGCACCCACATGGGAGACCCAGAAAAAACTCCCGGCTCCCGGCTTCAGATCAGTGCAGCTCCAACCGTTGCAGCCATTGGGGGAGTGAACCAGCAGATGGAAGACCTCTCTTTCTGCTTCTCCTTCTCTCTGTGTGTAACTGTGAATTCAAGTAAAATAAATCGTTAAAAAAATTTAGAGGAAGGCATGATATTACAGTTTGAACATGATTTGTATCCTCAGTTCATGCAGATGTTTAACTCCCAAATTCATGAATCAATGCTACTGAGAGGGTAGAAAGAATCTAATTACACTCTTCAAAATGTATTTTAATTATTTGAAAGGTAGAGTTACAGAGAGGGTGGAGGGGAGAGGGAACTTGACCAAATAGCCATGGGTGGGCCAGGCTAAATCCAGGAGCTTCCTTTGGGTATGCCAAGTGGACACAGGGGCCCAAGTACTTGGGACATCCATTACTACTTTCTCATGCACCTTGCCAGGGAGATGGATTGGATGTAGAACAGCCTGGACTTGAACCAGCCCCTGTAGGAGATGCCAATGCAGTAGGACGCAGCTTAACCTACCATGCCACAATGCCAGCCCAATAAATGATAGTTTTTAAGAGGTGGACATCATGGAAGCCCCTGTGGTCATTGTGAGTGTGTCTGCAAGAGTTCGTTCTAATGAAAAGTTTGGTTTGAGGGCCAGTTTTGTGGCATAATGGGTAAAGCTGCCTCCTTCAGTGCCAGCATCCCATCTGGGTACCAGTTCGAGTCCTGGCTGTTCCATTTCCAATCCAACTCTCTGCTATGGCCTGAGAAGGCAGTAGAAGATGACTCAAGTCCTTGGGTCCCTGCACCCACGTGAGGGACCTGAAAGAAGCTCCTGGCTCCTGGCTTTGGGTCAGCTCAGCTCTGACTATTGAGGCCATCTGAGGAGTGAACCAGCTGATGGAAGACCTCTCTCTCTCTCTCTCTCTCTCTCTCTCTGCTCTGCTTCTCTGTAGCTCTGCCTTTAAAATATATAAATGTCTATAAAAATGGTTAGTTTTATTTATTTTATTTTTTAAAGATTTATTTACTTATTTGAAAGAATTACACACCGAGAAAAGGAAAAGCAGAGAGAGAGAGAGAGAGAGAGAGAGAGAGAGAGAGAAGAGAGATCTTTCATGTACTGGTTCAGTCCCCAGGAATACCATCCTAGGACATCAGTTAAAATTAAATATAGTAGCACCCAAATTTTCCGTGAGTTTTCAGTCAGATGGTGAAGTGATGAGAACAAGCAAATGCATGAGCAACCTGAGATGACACTAGGAGGCTGGAAAGGTGCTGGACATGTGCGACTTCATGGATTATAGGGTAGAGTATTTGGATTTCATTTAGGCAATCAGAATTTGTTTGTGATGATTAATTTATGTATCAGCTTGACTAGGCCACAGGGTTCCCAAGTATTTGGTAGAGCATGATTTGAAGTGTTCTGTGATGAACTTATTCAAACGGGTAGACAGAGAGGTAGATTGCCCTCTCTAATGTGAACAAGCCTCTTACTGAAGGCATGGATAAAACAAAAAGTCTTCCCCAAGGAAAAAGAATTGTTTCCACCAGACTACATTTCATTTGAGACACTGGCTTTTCTCCCTCTCCCATTGGCTATCAGACCAGAAATACACCACCAGCTCTCCTGAGTTTCCATTTTTTTAATTTAGTCTGAGGATTTTTAGAATTGCTGCCTTCATAATTATGCAAGTCAGTTCCTTATAAGAAATCTCTCTCTCTCTCTCTCTCTCTCTCTCTCTCTCTCTCTCTCTGTGTGTGTGTGTGTGTGTGTGTGTGTGTGTGTGTGTGTGTGATTTGTTCTTTTTTTCTGGAGAACACTGATGAATACAGAATTGAATATAGGAACTGGTTTTTTCTAAGAAGACTGACATAACTCACTTTTATTTTAATAGCATCTTTGATCACATTGTGGAGAATAGAAGATAGAGGGAGTCACTGGTGAACACACTGTTGCTTATAAATATCTCTTGGCTCTTCTTATGAAAGGCTGTACCTACCTGCTGACAGTTAGAAAAGAGTCTTGGCCCTGTGACTTGCCTTAGCTGATAAAGTTGGACTGAATAATGTACGTCACATTGGCGTGGAAGTACCAAGAGCCATTGTGCAGTTTTGCCATTATTCTTCTAACCTTGGCTATGAGAACCATGTATCCCATGTAGCCTAGGACCTTGGAATAATGAAGACACATGGAACAGAGCCTCAATCCATGTGCAAAGTGTGGAAACAGCAAATCCTTACCAATTTAAGCCACAGAGATATAGAGAAAGCTTGCTCCTATGGTGTAAGCTGAATCATGCTTACCGAAAATGGTGAGTTTAGATGACTGCCGTATCTTCCTGGTGAGAAATAAAAGTAATAGCAGGCAAGTCAAAGATTGGTGAAGAGATGAGATATTTTGCATTCAGTGATAGCTGAATTGTGTAGGCTAAATTAAATCTCCAAAAATAACATTTTTGTTATTAAACATTTTTGGTGCTAAAATGGCTTGATTATTATGCTCAGTTGTTTACTTCCATATTTGTATAGATCTTTCTATTGAAGATATGGATATGAATAACATCTGTAATTAGTTGGCTTTAAGTAAAGTAGATCACCCTGCACAGTGCAGGTGGGCCTCATGCAAAAAAGCTCTGCCTTCAGACTGAAACACTGAAATCCTGCCTGAGTTTCCACTGCCTTTCTACTCTATGGCTTCTGAGCTTCCCAGTCCAATTATGTTACTCACAGATATACATATACATACATATATGCATATGCATAAACATATAAATGTATATGTCTATATATAGAGATTCCTGACTGCTGTAGATGCACAGAGGACTTGCTGGGGATTCACATGGGGTAAGGATGGGGTGGGGGGGGGTCTATGCCTCTTAATATCTTGTCTTGGGCACCTCAGTACTTGGGTACATAAGACATAATGCATGTCAATGAATGCTGGCTGTATTGTGTAAGCTAAATTGAATCTCCATTTCAAACATATATTTTGTTATTAAACATTTTTTGGTGCTAAAGCTATTTTGTTAAATTAATTTTTATTTATTTGAAAGGCATAAAGAGACAGATAGACACAGAGATTTTCCATCTGCTGGTCCACATCTTAAATACCCCAACAGCTAGGACTGGGCTAGGCTGAAGTCAGAAGCTTGGAAATCCACCTGGGTCTCCCACATGGGTTACAGGGACCCAAGTTCTGTTTTGCTTAAACTCTTGGGTATCAGTTAAGAATAAGTTCTGACAGACATTGAACTTCTTGATAAAAGTAAATAAGGCAACAGAGTATTATTGGTCCTTATGAGCATTATGAAAAATAAAATTTCTGCACCAGAATTGTAACCAGCCAATAAGAAAGTCTTGTGGAATAATGCATGCCACTGAAACTGGATATTGACTTTTAGCATTATACAGTAACACACCTAGAGAGCTATTTGTCAACATTGTAGTCACCTTAAAATACCACCTTAAAATGGTAAGAGTGAGAAAAAGCCTCCAAGATGTGATGAGTTCCAGAAACCTCCTGCCAAACAATTGCATCCTTATGAATCTTCATCCCTTCAGCCAGGCAGAGCCAGGATCTGAAAAGATGACTTCCAGCCCTTGCTGACTATGGGAATCAGGCATTAAGAATTCCTCGCAGCTCTCCCATTTGGGAAATCCTTCATTATAAACACAAGGAGCAGATAGAGGGTACAAATGAGCAGCCTTGAGCAACCAGGGTGCATAGCATCACAGGTCTGTCATGGGGCCAGACTAACAGGGTGCTCTTAGGTCACAAACTTAAAACAGTAAGACTCCAGAAAATTGTCTGCCACTGATGCATTCATACTTGTGAGGCACATTTCTGCCACACTGACAACAGAAGTCCAGATATCAAGCTGATTAGTTTATTTATCCAAAAGCACTAAGATAGCATTTTTCTTGGAAGGTTCACTTATATTTTCAAGTGTAAATATGTATGACAGTGCTAATTAGGGTTTAATTTTTTCAACTTCCTCCAGGTTTTCCAGCTGATTTCTCCATTATGTTTGTTGCATTATATCCTTTTTTAAAGAAAAAAAGTTTCCAAAACATCCTTCTGAATTTTTTTAACTGAGCTTCAGTTATGTGTTCTGATTTTGACAGTTTAGCAACAACCAGAAACCTTATCAGTAGCAAAGTAAAATAATTCTTTTTTGGGAGATGTACTTACTTCTGCCAGTGAAAGTTTATTTATGATTTTTATGAACTGAGGGCTTCATTCTTGACTGTTTAAAAAGAATGCTAAATCTAAGAATACTACTAGGAGTTTTGAAGAAAAGGTAAATTTTGCAGTGGGGACAAGACATAGGCCCTCGGTGTCTCTTTTGTCCCCAGTTTTCATCTGTTCCCCCTCCCAGTTTTACATGCAGCCCTTTCCTTGCCACTTAGCCCTTCACAGTGTATTCCTTAGGACTAGAGCTGCACAGTTAACCAGTGTGTAGATACTGCAGCATGAGCAGAAAAAGAACAAACCAAATAAGCCCAGTTTATCTTTCCTTTCCCACAGCTTCAAGATTGAATCCAGAACACACTACCCAAACTAGCATCCAAACTCCCAGCCCAGCCCAGGCATTCCGCCTAGCAACTGAGCTGCCATGGAAGCCGACACCCATGTCCCTCACTGGTGCCTGGATGCATTGCATTCCTCTGGTTATGGATTCCGGCTTCCTGCTCCTGGAGACCCTGGGAGGCAGTCGTTATGGCTCTCCTGCCACCCAAAATGAGACTTGTATTGGGTTCCCAGCTCCATTGTGGCCATTTGGGGAGTGAGAAAGCAGATGGGAGTTCTCCCTCTTTCTTTCTCAGATGAATAATTTTTGTTTTTTTTTTTAAATTTAAACCTCACATTTCCATCCTACAGCTAAAAATAGCTCAGGAAGTCCAGGAAACAGAATCTCTGGATTTTAGATTTCTAGGATGCTACTCTCCTCACTTGTGCTGGACTCACAACCTCCCAGATTCCAAGGAGATAGAATTCAGGCAAAATCCCAGTCAAAGAGACATCTTTTATGCAATGTTGATGCTTTTTCACAAAATCTTCAAGTATTTTCAAGAGCTTAAAAATGTAGAATCTTCAAATTTTCAAAACTTTTCACTCCTGGGTTAACTTTCTCCCCAGTTCTAAAATTCCCCCAACCTCTAATCCACACACCCTCTGTTGCAGTTTACCAACACTGTCCCGAGCTGAGGAGCTGCACCTGCTTAGAGACAAAGTACTTAATTACTAAACCCATGAAGGAGCAAAAGCCCAACAGTGTCTGCCGAAAAAGAGAACTGAACTCCTTTGGTTCTGAAGTAGTCTCCATTGCTACCCTTATTCCTCTTACCTGTTCCTTGATTCCTCCCCCACTGAAAGGATTACGTGTTGAGGGAAATTATTTTGAGCAATTTCTTTGGCTAATGATACAGGTTTGAATGCAGCAGCGGAAGCAGGTTCGGTTTACACCCACATCATCTCATGTTCATTCATCTACATGCAACACAAGGATCTTGCTAGCAGGGAAAAGGCCCTTCCCTACCTTGCTGCTTTGTCTTGAGTAGGCATGCATTTTGAGAATGAATTTGAAGCTAGAAGCTTAGCCATGATTATGTTAGAAGTTTTGACTCATTTGCTCTGTTCTAAAGGAAAAAGTAAATTGATATATGCAATGCAATTAATAGGAGGGCAGGTAGGAAGACAAAGCAGGGGTAGGAAGAGAACAGTTAGGCATCAATTCACTTTTGATTTTGTCATTCACCTTCATCTGTATTATCTCACTAATCTAGAAATGGGTGTTAATATTCCCATTTTTATATACGCTTCAACCTAAGTTGAAAATTTAAGGCATTTCCCTGAATTTAATTTAATGCCATGTTAATGGTAGAATTTACTCAGAAATACTCATAATGTCTGACCAACACAATGTCTTCCAAAAACAAGATAAATCGGTGGAGGGTAGAAGTATATGAAAGAATGGGAAATCAGCAGACATTTCTTAGTAATGCAGATGACTCTTCAAATGATGACAGACAATCTGACAAGAGGATATCCTCTATCAAAATGCCTATATTTTAATACAATCTTTTTAGTTTAGAAATGATTCTACTAAAGAAAGAACATAGAAAAGAACATATTTTGGAAATTTGTATCTTTTATGCTTTTAGTGAAGGAGCTACCAATCCTTTTAGGAAAAAGAATTACTTTTCATTTCCCCTCAAACTGTGAGAACTTGAGACCTTTGGAACTCCTGTTCCAGAATTGTGCTCAGTGTCAGTTTATCAGCCGTACAGGGTATCTGTGTTATTTTTTAAACATTCGCATATTTTTTCATCCCAGCCTGTTTATCAACCTTTTTTTTATTGATCTCTGAATAACCGTTAGCTTATTTCCAAAAGTGGAATTTGGTATTAAAGGATAAAAATTGTCTGCTGAGATTAAAAAAAGAAAATCTAAAAATATGTACCATAGATTCAGAAAACTCCGATGACATTTTGAGCAAATGCAGAAGAATGGAAAAGTCTGTGACTTCTAAGGAGTTTATTTTGAGGAGTTGTGAACTCTTCTATGAGCATAAGTTTGTTATCATTTTTATTACCTTTAGCCTAGAATTCCTACCTATAACATAACACTTTAAGCAAAAACTCTTCTTTCCTAAATTTAGGAAGCTGAACATAAAACTGTGTTTTTCACAGAGGTGCTGGGCATTGCTTTCTTGTGGCAAGAACTTTTGTTGGCAAGGAAGTACTATGAGATGAAGGGATATATAGTCAGGGACCTTGGACCAATATAGGAAAGCACTATGCAGGTGACAATAATGCAAGGGTAACAGAACCAGGTGCTGCTAGAAGCCCATCTATTGAAATGTTATGAAAAATAGAAAACTTGACTTATCAGTTGCCACAGACTTTGGCAACAAATAAAAGTGTTGAAACTGCTGCTAAATATAAAAGCTGGACAGCTATTAGTTTGTCTTTTTTAAATAATGAACCAAACCATTTTATGTTGTTAGTACTGTATTGACTGATCTAAGTTGCAGCACACGGAAATCGAGAACAATATGTGAGGAAACAGTATAAATACGAAGTGAATTACTTAAGAGGCACATAGGTAAATTTTGCTCTAAAATCCCCAGGGTGTTTTTCAAATTTATTTATTTATTTACTTTATTTGAAAGGCAGGATGTGTTTTGGGGAGAGAGAAAGAGAGAGAGAGAGAGGATAAGAGAGAGGTCTTCAATTTGCTGGTTCACTCTCCAAATGCTCACAACTCCCTGGGCTGGAACACAAGCCATGACTCTGGGACTGATACTGGGTTTCCCAAGGGAATGGCAGGGGCCCAATTACTTGAATCACCAGTGCTGTCTAGCAGGGTGTGCACCAGCAGGAAGCTGGAATTGGAAGCAGAGTTGAGAGTTGAACCCAGGCCTGTGATGTGGGACATGGGTATTCCAAGTAGCACCTTAACTGCTGTGCCAAACACCCACCTCCCTGAGGTATTTTTAGCCTGCTACACTAAGCCATACTCTATCATTTATTTCTTTTTCATCTAGAAATAATAAATTATTTCCAAATAACTAACAATGCTCAAATAGATTATTTTGCTAATAAATTAGAATCGGCATTAGAATGTTCACTCAAACAGCATGGTATCATAACCTAAGAAAGAAGAGAAGATAGAGAAAGACGATCCAAACATGGCACATGAGTTTACAACTGCGGTTTTAAAGACAAAACACAGAGGCTAGGCATTGATGCATTTGTGGTGAGACTGATTAAAGGGTTAAAAAAAAAGAAAAAAGAAAAACAGAGCTTATTGTGTGACAAGAGAACTTTATGGGAACCGACAAGCAAATTTTTTATCTGTTGTGCTGTTAATAAACCAAACACTTTGGAGCATATCTTCTTGGAATGAGAAGCAAGTCAGAATCAGGAGACAATTCTTGGTAGTTGTTTCATGTTTCTGAGAAAAGGCACTGACAGTCTTTGTTCTGGACTGTCTTTTCCAGGATGTTTATGAAGCAGGCAATTTGGAAGATAAAGAGAAGGTCTCCCTCTGGGACAGTGGCAGATTTTTCTGCTACACTGGATAATAAAGATAATACTTTTCCGGAACAAAGGCTGAGCCAGTTCCCTAACAAGCCCTGTCAAAATGGGTTTTCTTAGCTCTGGTTCCTCAGATGCACAAACCCACTCTGTGTGTTGCAGTCTGGGCTGCTCTGCATCACCCCCTTAGAACCAAAGAGCAGGGGCAACCAATGGGAAGGAGACGCCCATTAGGCTTGCTGTGCTCTTTTATCTCTGGCCCAAGTGTCTCCTGTTTTCTGCTGGTACCCATGAAACTGACAGGCTAAAAAAGCTGGCAAGTAGGGTAAACTTTATGACCTTTTATGTTTCTTGACAGTATGCAACCTCCAAAAAAAGAATAATATTGTATCTCTTTATAAACTCTCTCTAGCGAACAATTTTTTATCTAGTAGGAGACAATTTTAGCAGGCAAATATGTCAATGAGCATAAGTAGACACAGCACATGCAAGGGAAAAAGTTATCAAGCACAGAACCGAATCTGTATTTTAAATGACTTATAAACAGAAAAATCACAGGCAGATAAATAGAGAAATCCCTGACAGAGAGAAGAGAGTGTGAGAGTGTATGAGAGTGTATGCATGTGTGTGTGGATACTGAGTGCTGCATCAATTAGCAAGGTGTTTTAAAAAAGTCATGGAAAATGTATTTTTTATGAAAACATTATTCATGGATTTTTAAAAACATTTGCCCCCAAGCAAGCTTATTTTTAAATTCTGTTTCCATGAACTTTTTGATATATCTTCATACAAGTATATGCACACAAGAACAAAAAACCCATTTGCAGTTCAGAATTCATGTTTTAAAAATAGTACTTCACAGACATGGGGCCCTCCCCCTAATGAGATGAGTTGAAGATGAAGTAAGTTGATTTTCTCTTTATTTTTCTCTTTGGCTTCTATCTTTGGTGAACCTTCAGGAGAAACGATGCTGTATGAAAATTAGATCTAAAATTGGCTCATTCATTTCAATTTTATTGCTTGTTCCCTAAAAGAAAAATGGAAGAGCAATAAATGATCTCCTGCCTCAGCATTATCAATTTGTATTCCCTGGGCTTTATATCTCCCATTCAGACACGGCGGTGTCCTGACCTTCCTTTTAATTTAGTTCCAATATATTTTTAGCATTTTATCTCATAGCTGGTCTCAAAGACTTCTGGGGCATTTCACAGCTTTCAGAGGTTACATTTCATGAAAATCTCCACCACTTAGGTTTTACATTCGGCTCCTCAATGCAATGATAAGCTTTTGTTTCATAGACCTCAGATAATCTTAGACTATTTCCTCTGGATTTTATGAGTTTTTTTTCCCCAGGAAATTTCCTATATCAGCCCTAATCTGGACAAAAGAAATGAATTGAGGCAAATTTCAGGTTTCCGCTAATCTGCAGAAGCCATCCTGGCTTTCCTTTAATCTGCCCCAAAGCCCTGACCCCCTGTCTGTGTAAAGGGATTCGCTGGCTTGAGGGGTGTTGGCTTTCCCCTAAGTCCTCAGAGGTGAGCTTAGGGGTGTTGGCTTTCCCCTAAGTCCTCAGAGGTGAGCTTAGGGGTGTTGGCTTTCCCCTAAGTCCTCAGAGGTGAGCTTAGGGGTGTTGGCTTTCCCCTAAGTCCTCAGAGGTGAGCTTAGGGGTGTTGGCTTTCCCCTAAGTCCTCAGAGGTGAGCTTAGGGGTGTTGGCTTTCCCCTAAGTCCTCAGAGGTGAGCTTCCCAAGCACGGCTGCCAAACCTCCCAAGTCTCCCAGCATGCTTACTTCGTGCTGCACAATTCTTCCCACTTTCTTCTAGTCATTGATCCTGTTAACGGTACATCTAGCAATAGGTGAGTGGAGTGGGAGATCTGTTTATTTTTTAAGTAGTCTGGTTCATCATCAATGAGTAGAATAATTAGGGTTATCAATGAGCTTAATAACTCCCATCACTTCCTTTTTCATTCTTCATTCTTTAGAAACACCAAAGTATGTATATGTGCTCTTTTTATACCCCTTCTTTACTAATTTGCCTGCATAATAGTTCTAATTTCTAAATATAAAAAATTACCTTGTTCACATTATAGATGGCAATTTCTTTCAAAAATATCATTCTCTTTCACTATTGATACTTTTCATGCAACTTTGTGTCGAATTACACTCCAGAATCCATATTTTCCATAACAGGCATTGAAAACTATGTTAGATTACTTGCTCCATAAGGAATAAAGTTGAAATAAAAATTGTACACAGCAGACACCCTTGGGCAGAAGGATTTATTACCCCTACTGGTCTTGACTCTCTTGCTAGAGTCTCTTATTACTGTTTCTTGTGGTTGTTAGTTGTGGAAGTAAAACCACAGTCTTCCCTAGACTTCACTGTGATCTAGCCAAATGTAGTCATCATCATACTTCCAATTCAAGAGTTTCCATTCCTCGCCATTTCTTTGCTTTAACCCTATTTCTTTCTATTATGAAAATTTCCCTTCTTTTTGCAAGTGTTTAGGTTACAATCACACCTAAAAGCAACCTGGCTTTCCTAAAGGATAAAAACTTTCCTTTATCCAGTTGTCTGTTTTGTCACTTTTCCGAACTGTTCCTTGGTGGTGTGTCCCTAAGGTACTGCCTTGAAAGTATCATTACAGTTTTATGTCACATTAACAGCTTGCTTTTTAATTCCTCCCAACTTTTCTGCACAAAGTGCTTTCCTTCAGTCATTCACCAATTATATCAGGTATGAATGATGTACTCGCTAAGTTGTTAGTCATTGAAAATATGGAAATTCATTAGATTTGATTTCTGCTTTCTTTGAGCTTACAACCTTTCAAAGATGTTAACAAGTTTTTTCTTTTGTTGCACATAATTGATTATTAATACTCAAGCTTTGAAATGTCAAATGCATTAGTCTGTTTGAAACCTTTCTCAACTGATATATATTGTACCTTTCATTGAATAATTTACATAAATAAAATAAAAAGTTATCCATGGCTAAAAATTTACCCCTCCTCCCCATAAAATGAGATGAAATGATATCCACTTTTAACATATATTTTAATAGCATAAGATATATAAGAAAAGATCCTCCTAAAATGGAAAGAGCTCTGAACCAACACTGAGAATGTCTAAGTTTTCTCACAAAAAAATCTCAAGGGTTTCAAAAGAAAAAAAAAAACATTTAACCTTTTGAAATTCATTGCCTTCATCTCTTAAATGATGGGTTGAAGTAAATGTTCTCTTAGCTTTCAGATTTGAAATTCAATGTTTCTAAATGGAAAAGTGTTTCAGATATGAAATACTGCTCTAAACACATTTCCGTGAGAAATTTAGGAGGATGAGCAGACGTGTCTATGGGTTTAGAAAATATTCAGCTCTCAATCTCATACTCAACCTCTCATTGTGCAAGACCACGCTCAGTGATATCAACATATGATGGATCTGCTATGGCCTTCATCAGTATCTGTTGATCTTCTTTTCAAACCTATCAGTAAAATTAGGTTGAAAAAACTATGTGTGGCTGAATGTGAATGCTTATCACATTAATTCTACAGATCCAGACAGAGGGAAATCCATGTAGTAATTATGTGTAAAATGATGAAAATAGAGGTGTTTGCGTTGTGGGGTAGTGGGTAAAGCCACTGTCTGCAGTGCCAGCCTCCCATATGGGCACTGGTTCGAGTCCTGACTGCAATACTTCTAATTCAGCTCTCTGCTATGGCCTAGTCCTTGGGCCCCTGTACCCACATGGGAGACCCAAAAGAAGCTCCTGGTTACTGGCTTCAGATTGGTCTACCTCCAGCTGTGGGGCCATTTAGGGAGTGAACTAGCAGATGGAAGACCTCTCTTCTCTCTGCCTCTGCCTCTCTTTAACTCTGCCTTTCAAATAAATAAATAAATAATTTAAAAAGAAGAAAATAGATCATTTCTGCAGGGATCTGCCAATCCCAATGTTGTAGGCCACAGAAAATTCAATGTGGATTAGAAAGTTATGATAACATTTTCAGTGTTGATGACAGCAATGTTGCCTTTCCCACGGACGACACAATGGGAGGATGGCAGGTATTTTTTTCATGCAATTTTGAACATTTCTTGACTTGAAGAGAAGTTCCAATAATTTGTTTACATGCTAAAAATAGTTTTGGTGATGCATTTCTACTATTTATTTAATGACGAACCTCTGAGATACATTTTGGGTTTTTATTCTGAGAAGGTTGGAATCTGATTTTCCCCTTCAAGTATCATTTTTCTTTCTACAATTGTTTTTGTTAGAAATTTTTCTTATTTTTAGGGACAAACCCTTCTTAGACCTGGCACTGAATCTGTGCACCGTGAAGCTGGTGTTTGACCTATTCCTTCCTTATAGTGCATAATGCTGTAATCATTTTTTTAATATTTATTTATTTATTTATTTATTTGAAAGGCAGAGTTACAGAGAGGCAGAGGCAGAGAGAGTGAGTAAGAGAGAGTGTTCTTCCATCTGCTGCTTCACTCCCCAGATAGTCGCAATGGCCAGAGTTGTGCTGATCCAAAGCCATGAGCCAGGAGCTTCTTCTCAGTCTCCCACATGGGTACAGCATTTGGGCCATCTTATACTGCCTTCCCAGGCCATAGTAGAGAGCTGGATTGGAAGTGGAGCAGCCAGCAGCCCTGTGGGATGCAGGCACTGCAGTGCTATAATCTTAATTATGAGTTCAAGTCTCTTCTAACTTAAAGGTTACAGTCAATGACAAATTTCCAGATTTCTGTTGCATTGTCAGCTTAAGGGTTTTTAAATCAATAATTTCACCTTTATTAAACCTTGATCAAGTGTGAAATTACAAAGCAAATTATTTGTAGACTTATAAATGCTTCCATTAAATAATGCCACAGAGTAAGAATTATACTCCTATGTTGTATTTAGAAATATTCATATCACAAAAGAAACATGGTGTTACTCTCACATCCCCAAATCTGTGTTACCAAAAGGATATTGATATCAAATGGCTTTCCTATAGTATATATGTAAATACCACTTGCATTTTATATGTATTATTGCTCTCTGTTGTTAGTTCAGTCTCTTAGCCACAGCACATTGCACTGTAATGCCTAGAGATGCATATCGAATAACAGTAGCAATTTTACTTGACGCTACACAAACCAGGTTAAAGAGCCTATTGGACAGAAATAAGCTGTTCTATTTTCTTTTTAGTGTCCTAATTTAAAAAGTAATATCAGCTATGGTCATTATGTGTCTAGAAACTTAGTGTGTCATTGTAAAGTGGTTTAAAAGTGTAATAAATGAATGCTCAGTAAAATGGATGTGTTTCCACATATCTAATTTTTATTAGTTACACAAAATGGCCAACAGATTACTATAGAGTCACTTAAAGTTATCTTAAATCTTTATCTGTGATTTCTCCTTGGTTTTCTTTTCTTTTTAAGATTCATTTATTTATTTAAAAGGCAGAGTTACAGAGAGGCTGAGGCAGAGAGAGAGAGAGAGAGGTCTTCCATTCAATGGTTCCCTCCCCAGATGGCCACCACGGCTGGAGCTGCACCAATTCAAAATCAGGAGCCAGGAGTTTCTTCCAGGTCTCTCATGCAGGTGTAGTGGCTCAAGGACTTGGGCCATCTTCTACTGCTTTCCCAGGTCAAAGCACAGAGCTGGCTCGGAAGTGGAGCAGCCGGAACTCGAACCGGTGCCCATTGGGGATTTTGGCACTGCAGGCGGCAGCTTTACCCACTAAGCCACAACACTGGCTCCTCTCTGGTTTTCCAAAGCTACGTTTCCTACTCCAAATCTCATCTTCTCATCAATGTTCTACTAAAATTCCTGCATGCTCACATACTCATCTTACAGATTAAGGCTGTAAATAAATTAACAAATTAGCTTCTTGAGAATTTGGCAACTAAAGATGCTTCCTCTTCTTTCCAAGGCGTCCTGAGTCAGAGCCTCTCAAGTAACAAAAGTCAGTTCAAGAGATAGGAACGAAATTGAAATTTTCTGGTTAAGAGAGAAATATTTATGAATGTGTGCTGGAAATCAGTGGCTTCTGAGACATCTGTTTTTCAGTTCTACCTAATTGCCTTGTCCAAAATGGCACTACAATAAAAGGCATATGTATCTGTTGCAGAAATCAACCAAAATTGCAATTTATTGGAAACTTCTTAACTCATTCCCTGATAGTGATAAGTGAGTATCACAGCAGAATGCACACCTATGGTATCAATAATGTTTTGAATATTGCTAGAGCTCAATGGTCCATATCTGTTTGGAGAAAGACTATCTTCTCCGTTGGAAGGGGAAGAGGCTGGGGTAATTCCTGGGGTCGCTGGTGAGAACTTTACCAGACGTATCTGTTCAAAGATATTATCTGCCTATTCATTATCTTTCCATGACCTCACAAGTGCATTTTACTTTTTGCCTTTGCAGCAATCTGGTGATTTTAATACTTGATCGATGCTGTGAAAACAGCATGTTTATTTGGTCATACGTGCCAAAGCCAGGGATGCCAGCATCGCAGGAAGCAGCTTTATCTGCTATGCAACAACACCAGCACTGGCATGTTAGACACATAAAGCAAAAGGACAGAAAAAATGTGAAAATCTCTCTTTATTAGTATTTTTAACTAGGGATGTTGGGGAGATCATGCTAAATCTTGCACTATTAAAAGTATCAATAATAATCAATAATCAAAGAAATTAATTCTTCTCATTTTGTGTTTCTGATATCCATGACATTTTTGTGATTTTCCCATGAATATTCAATTTCAAACAGTTTGTCTATGTCAGTAATTCACCCGAGTGAAGTAAATAATAGGAAGTCAAGTAAGAATAAACTTCAACTTCTCTCTCAAAGGAGATTCTGCTTTTATACAATTTTGTCCTTTGCAGAGGCAAAGTGTGGTTCGGATTCATCTTGGAATTACTATTTGCTCTGAATATCAGGATGTGAGTGGCAGAGAATTCTTAGTCCTGGGAAAGATGTGAACTTTCGTATGATGCCTTAGTTCTTTTTCTTTCTTTCTTTTTTTTTTTTTTTTTTTTTTTTTACTTTCATGTAGGACCTGGATTGGTTGTTTTTGCATTTGTAGAATGCTTTCCTTGCAAATATATGAAACAGTTCAAATCACAACTTGTGTGAGTAAATTAAAATAAGGATTTTGAGTTTATATAAGCAGCAAAACAGAGTACAGGCTGTGGATAAAGCCTTGTAATTAAAGGATTTCAAGGCAGTTATAAGTTGGTGCCTAAAGATATGTTTTTCAGATTCCTCTTCAAGCTGAACATGCAAAATTACAAATGACAAAAACTTTTCTGAGATATCAGATTATCCAGAACCAAATGAATGAGTTGAAAACCACAAAAATGACTTTCTTGGGGAAAAAATATATAAATATATGTTAATTTATTTGAGAGAGAGAGAGAGAAGCTCCTATCTCTCTGATTCACTCCCTGAATATACCTAACAGCTAGATTAGGTGGTATGAGGTTGAAGCTGGGAATTGACAATTCAATTTAGGTCACCATGTGGGTGGCAAGAACCCAACTACTTGAGCGATCACCTAATGCCTCCCAGGAAGTGCATTAGCAGGAAGCTGGAGTGAGACACAGAGCCAGAACACAAATCTAGGTACTACAATGTGGGACACAGGCATCTTAACTACTTTCTTAACCTCTAGGTCAAACACTCACCCTCTCCTCAGGCATCTGAGACTTGATGAGTGCAAAGACCAGTCATTCAAAGATGATCAGCACCTTAAGCCTTGAATAGTTGACGTTTCATTGCATGTTAATAGAGTGACTTTATTCATGAGCTCTGTATCAACAGGACAATGAAAGTCAATGGAAGATATAGTTATTTTCTTAAAATCATTTTTGTGTCTATTTTGCAATTCAAGTGATATGGAAATTAATACCAGTGTCAAGGTTTCTATCAGGCTTGGGCTGATGCAAGACAGCTTTGGTCCTCCATAGCTCAGCTTCCTTGGAAACTACAGTGTTAAGATAAATTTGGAATGTTGTATCTGCTTTGTTGTATTTATGCCTGATTTGTAAGGCTACATTTGACTGTGGAAGCTGCAAGCTGGCAGGCCTTGGAACTATGTGACTAGAACAGTATAAACGATTTGTGGGGATCTTGGCTCCTGTTTGCTGCAGCTGCCTATGTCCTCAGTGCGGGAGGGGACATAAAACCATGTACCCAAGTTGGTGCTGGACCCCCATAGGATGATGCTTGCACCTGCCAAGGCCCCTGCCCTGCATCCCTTTACAAGGCTAAGGGAACCCAGCTTTAAAGCTTACTCGTTCCTTGGGAGTCCAATTCAGGCCTTTAACTATAACTGCATGTGCGCAGTAGCACATTAGACTCTCTTCCTCCCACATCACTCTTTCCTCTCTATTCCCCTCAACCCTGCAGATGTGGGGAATACCAATAGATGGCACAAAGTGGAAGGAAACTCAATGAATATTTATTGAGTGCCTGCTGTTGGGGAAGAGGAATGGGATTTTCAGCAAAATCACTGGAGGAAGCTATTTCTCTTTATAAAAAAGTGCACACACAGCTGCATTCTTACAAGCACACACAGCCTGTGTGTCATCTCTCTGCATTCAGGCACAGAAACATAAGGGAGGAAAAATCGCTTATTACTCTAGGCTGTGACAATCTCTGAGAAAATTTACTCATAAAATTAGCTAACAGTATTTCACAGGAGATCCAGAAATTACCTGTCAACTATTCAGAGATGTAAAGCAAAATTTCACTGCATTTATTCAAATGCTCCAGGCAAATAAAGTTTAAAAAAAAAAAAAAGAAAGAAAGAAAACCAGCAAGTACACTGTGCCCTGTGCATTTTGATAAGCTTGATGCTAATTGATTGTTTAGGTCAAGCTCTCACTCTGAAAAAAATTACTATTTATTTTAGCTGACATTTCACATTAATGCCTGCATTTTATTTTTAATTATTTTTGTGAAACAGAAATCAGATTCTGTAACACCTCAGGAAAAAATAGAGCTCCATCCTGTGGCCTTTAAAAACAAGTGACAAGGGAACCATCTAAACTGCACTACGAGTAAATAATGTCCTAAAGACTTGCAAGGGACGGATGGTATTATTCCACTCCCTAAACAAGGCAATCAAACTTTTGGTACTACTTTTGTAGTACCACTATTATTGAATAGGCAGTTGCTATTCAATAATACAAACAAACCTGCACTGTAAGCAGAGCCACTTTCAATAAACCCTTCAGTTGGTCTCTAAACCCTGCTGGGTCTTTGTGGAACTTGAATGAATACATTTTAGAACATGTGAAGACAGCCTTGTGGATCAAGGGTTTGTGACGGCCCCCTACAGTTGAGATTGGCTTTTAAGGCACTGCAAGCTTCAGTCTAGACAACATAACTATACCAGCTTCATCAGCCAATTTGGGTGTTCACTAAATATCTATTGAGGGTTACTCTTACCTCTGTGGTAGGTCAAATAGAAACAACTGTAACTAAGAAACACTCATCCTGCAGGAAGTCAAGTCTACTTCAAAGGGACAGATGGCTAATGAGCTGACACTAAAATGTGATGGCAAAGACAAAACAGGCTGTTTGGGAGCATCTGTAAGTTGTGCCATGCCCAGCCAGCATGGGCAGACCTGGCTCCACAGAGATGACTGGATATGGTGTTCTTGAATTGCAGTCAATCAGAAGAGAATGTGGATTTGGAGGTCCTGTTTTCCTAGTACTACAAGATGTGAGAGAGTGCAGCGTGAGAAGTCATGTGTGCTCTCGGAAAGTGGAGCCTTCCTCAAGCTGCAGGCTAGAGCTGGAAATGTAGTAAAGTTAGAAGAGAAAATGACTTCTAAGAAGGCACACTGTCGATGCAGCCACATGTGAGCTAAGACACTGAAAAACACTGATCTAGACATTTGTTGTAACATTCATAAGACCTGAACCAAGGAGAATAAATGTCTTATAAAACGGCCATTTAGTGAAAATTGTCCTGAGGTCCTACTGTAGGCAAGGTGGTAGTTTACAGGTTGAAATTAAAATGTGTGGTGAAATCTACTCTGTTGAAGGACTGTGAGAGGAAAACGTGTCCTCCTTTTAACAGAAAACTATTATGTGTTAGTGTACATGGAGGTAGACAACAGGGAAGAAAGGACGGAAGGAGACGATCAGGACATTATGTGCAATAGAGGAAGTCAAGAGGAGGGAACGCGAAAGAATGTCCAAACTACTTGACAGAGAACATGTTCTTCACCAGGGTATTGTTATGCAAGGCAGATCCACTGACAGTTCACTGCAAAACCAGCCGGATAAAAACACCCAAGTCAGGAAGGAGGGAAGCACTGGCATCCTCTATCCAGTAACAGCCCAGAGTCCACCAATCCACTCTTCTGTGTCGTGGGTATTTTAAATTAACTTTTCAAAGAAGAGTTTCAATCCCATATAGCATTTATTCTAATAAAAATTTTTCACTTAGCTTCTTGAAAAGAGGCAAACACTTTAACATCATGAAACGCATTGCATTTTCTTTGTAAATGTGTTGTAATAAATGAGAAACTGTACAGCAGTTATTCCAATATAACTCATGCAGTACTCATCCTCTGAGCAATTACCCTGTTTCCCAGGCAACAGCCTATCTGCCCATCCTTTAGAGTGATAGTGGGAAGCCATCATATTGGATCTGCTCCACAAAGTTAAGGATAAGGTAGTGAACTGGGGGAGGAGTTTTAGGGAGATTGCAAATTGGGTGCTAACTGGATTAACAAACAAACTTCTATTTATACTGTTTATTAACTGGTAAATCTGAGCAGCTCCAAATAATCCACAAGGGGAGAATTGTTGAAAAATACAAATGGAAAACAAAATCTGTAATATAAAAGGAAGGTGGAAAATCAACAGTGAAGTCTCTAGTACCCTTGTGACCATGTAATCCCTTAAGAGGAGACCACTAAAAGATTATGCATTCTTCAGTGCAGAGAAAACCAAATATCAGTAGACCTTGCCTCTTTGACATTGCCTGAATCTCATACCCTACCCAGTCCACCAGGGCCTGAGCCAGCACCTTGTAATTTTACAAAAATTCTGGAGGGAAATAAAAGGAGACCAGAAAGTCCGTGTTTGACATTCATGTTATTTTGTGTTCCCACCAAAAAGAACTGCATGGAAGAATACACTTATGCATACTGAGACATAAAGCAAATCTAACAACAGAGGAGGGAATTCCAGAATAAGATTCTCAGGGTAACTGTAGCTACCACTTTGGAGAGTGTTTTAAACTGAGATTTAAAGTGAGAAATTAAAGAGAATTCCTCAGGGGAAAATGGACATGACAATAATGTTGTGGCCCCTGTTACCACACTTTGATTCTAGGCTCTCATGGGAACAGGTGCCCAGACAGTTTTAGAGGGAGGATGTAGTTTAGAGACATTTTCTTGGCAGGGATCATAATAAGGCTCTGACAAGGCAGGTGGAAAGAAAAACTGTGAAAGGCAAGGGGAGGGTGGTAGCAGATCGGTGACCTGAAATGCCACTAGCTGATTAATAAGATGTGTAATTACATCTAATTGCAGGCAGCTCATGGAACCTGGACTATAGGGCTGAAGAAACATTTAACAGCTGAGAGAAACAGCCTTACAAATAGAATCAAGGACATGACCATGTTAAAGTATACACTTATTCGTGTAACATCTCCAAACCACATGGTTATGGATCTGAGAAAAGTGATGATTGGAAAGAAAAAAAAAAATTGGAAGACCAAAATGTTTAAAAAAATGAAATAATGTGAATTAATGCTATAACTAGTACTCAAACAGTACTTTACACTTTGTGTTTCGGTGTGGGTGCAAACTGCTGAAATCTTTGTTTAATATATACTAAATTGATATTCTGTATATAAAGATAATTGAAAATGAATCTTGATGTGAATGGAATGGGAGAGGGAGTGGGAGATGGGAAGGTTGAGGGTGGGTTGGGAAATTATGGAGGGGGAGAAGCCACTGTAATCCAAAAGCTATACTTTGGAAATTCATATTTATTAATAAAAAAAATCTTTTTTCTTATTTTTTTTATTTTTTGACAGGCAGAGTGGACAGTGAGAGAGAGAGAGAGACAGAGAGAAAGGTCTTCCTTTACCGTTGGTTCACCCTCCAGTGGCTGCTGTGGCCAGCGCGCTGCGGCCGGCGCACCGCGCTCATCCGATGGCAGGAGCCAGGTGCTAGGTGCTTTTACCTGGTCTCCCATGGGGTGCAGGCCCAAGCACTTGGGCCATTCTCCACAGCCCTCCCGGGCCACAGCAGAGAGCTGGCCTGGAAGAGGGGCAATCGGGACAGAATCCGGCGCCCCGACCGGGACTAGAACCCAGTGTGCCGGTGCCGCAAGGCGGAGGATTAGCCTGTTGAGCCACGGCGCCGGCCTAATAAAAAAATTTTTTAAAAATTACTCTAATTTCATTTTTTACGTTACTCTGTCTTTAAAGTCCTTACTGGGGGCAGGCATTTGGCCTAGCAGTTAAGATGGTAGTTGTGTCTGTGTCCCGTGTAAGAGCGCCTGGGTTCCATAGAAGGCTCTGGCTCCAGTATCCTGTTTCCTGCTGATACAGACCTTCGGAGGGAATGGTGATGGCTCAGGTAAGTAGGTTTCTGTCAGGCACACAAAAGACTTGGATTGAAGTCTTGGTTGCTGCTTCAAGTATTGTCATTACAGGCAGTTGGGGAGCTAACCAGTAGATGGAAGCATACACTCTCTCCCTTTCTCCGTCTTTCATATAAATTTTAAAAAACCTTCTTATGTGTTTACCTTTAAAATATTTGAAAGAAAAGTTAAGCATAGAGAGAAAACATTCACTGAATACTTATACATACTTTAAACAATTATCTTACAGTAGAATTTGGCACAGCTGTTAGGCTGACACTGGAGATGCCCTCATCTCACATGGAAGTTCCTAGCTTAAGTCCCAGCTAGTCCTGGTGATGCACACCCTGGGAGGTAGCAGATGATGCTTCAAGTTCTTAGGCTTCTGTCCTTCATGCGGAAGTCCTGAATGCAGTTCCTGGCTCTTGGCTTTAGCTTGGTCAAACCCCAGCTATGGAACAATGAACCAGTTGGTGGAAAATCCCTCTCTCTCCCTCTATCTGCCTTTCTTTCTCTAACAAAATGAAAAAAAAAAACACATTTTTTTTAAAAAAATTAGGATTATCAAGCCTTTATCTGTCGCATTGTTTGCAAATATTTTTCCCATTCTATCGGTTGCCTCTTCACTCTCCTGTTTCTTTTGCATTAAAAAAAAAAAAAACTTCTCAATTTAATGCAATCCCAAAAGTTAATTTTGGCTTTGACCGCCTGCATCTCCAGAGTCTTTTCTAGGAAGTCTTTGCTGGTACCTATATCTTGCAGGGTTTCTCCAATGTTCTCTAATAATTTGATGGTGTCAGGTTGTAGATTTAAGTCTTTAATCCATGTTGAGTGAATTTTTGTGTAAGGTGAAAGGTAGGGGTCTTGCTTCATGATTCTGCACGTGGAAATCCAATTTTCCCAGCACCATTTATTGAATAAACTGTCCTTACTCCAGAAATTGGTTTTAGATCCTTGATCAAATATAAGTTGGCTGTAGATGTTTGGATTGATTTCTGGGGTTTCTATTCTGTTCCATTGGTCTATCCATCTGATTCTGTACCAGTACCAGGCTGTTTTGATAACAACTGCCCTGTAGTATGTCCTGAAATCTGGTTTTGTGATGCCTCCAGCTTTATTTTTGTTGTACAAAATTGCTTTAGATATTCGAGGTCTCCTGTGTCTCCATATGAATTTCAGCATCATTTTTTCCAGATCTGATAAGAATGTCTTCAGTATTTCAATAGGTATTACATTGAATCTGTAAAATGCTTTTGACAGAATGGACATTTTAATGATGTTGATTCTTCCAAACCATGAGCATGGAAGATTTCTCCATTTTTTGGTTTCTCTGGAATCTACAAAGAAATCAAGAAACTCAACAACATCAAAACAAACAACCCAAATAAGAGATGGGCCAAGGACCTCAATAGACATTTTTCCAAAGCGGAAATCCAAATGGCCAACAAACACATGAAAAAATATTCAAGATCACTAACAATCGGGGAAATGAAAATCAAAACCACAATGAGGTTCCACCTCACCCCGGTTAGAATGGCTCACATTCAGATAGCTACCAACAATAGATTCTGGAGAGGATGTGGGGAAAAAGGGACACATACCCACTGTTGGTGGGAATGCAAACTGGTGAAGCCACTATGGAAGTCAGTCTGTAGATTCCTCAGAAACCTGAATATAACCCTACCATACAACCAAGCCATCACACTCCTTGGAATTTACCCAAAGGAAATTAAATTGACAAACAAAAAAGCCATCTACACATTAATGTTTATTGCAGCTCAATTCACAATAGCTAGGACCTGGAACCAATACAAATGCCCAACAACAGTAGACTGGATAAAGAAATTATGGGACATATACCCTATAGAATACTATACAGCAGTCAAAAACAATGAAATCCGGTCATTTGCAACAAGATGGAGGAATCTGGAAAACATCATTCTGAGTGAATAACCCTGTCCCAAAGGGCAAATATCACATGTTCTCCCTGATCAGCAACAACTAACTGAGCACCAAAGGGGAAACCTGTTGAAGTGAAATGGACACTATGAGAAACAGTGACTTGATCAGCTCTTGAGCTGACTGTTGTTGTACAATGTAATACTTTATCCATTTTAGTATTTTTCTCTGTTTTGTTCTAGTACTAGTGGTTGAACTCTGTAATTAACGCACAATTATTCTTAGGTGTTTAAATTTTAACTGAAAAGTGATCCCTGTTAAATAAGAGATGGAGGCGATGTACAATTTGGGACATGCTCAATCAGACTTGCCCCAAATGGTGGAGTTAGAATCATGCCAGGGGATTCCAATATAATCCCATCAAAGTGGCATGTACCAAGGCCATCTCATTAGTCCAAGTGATCAATTTCAGTTCACAATTGATCACACTGATAGGTCTAAGAGTCAAAGGAATCACACAAACAAGACTAGTGTCTGCTAATACTAACTGATAGAATCAAAAAGGGAGAGAATGATCCATCATGGGAATCGGGATACACAGCAGATTCATAGAATGGCAAATGTCCTAAATAGCACTCTGGCCTCAGAATCAGCCCTTAAGGCATTCGGATCTGGCTCAATAGCCCATGAGAATATTTTAGGCATGGAAAGCTAAGACACTCTGGCAAAAAAAAAAAAGACCTAAATGAAAGATCTCTGCGAGTGAGATCCCAGTGGAATGAATGGGGCCATCAAAGAAGGAGATACCTTTCTCTGAAGGGAGGAGAGAACCTCCACTTTGACTATGACCCTGTTTGAATAAGATCGAAATCGGCGAACCCTAAAGGCTTCCATAGCCTTGGCAACTCATGACTAGAGCCTAGGGAGATTACTGACGCCATAAACAAGAGTGGCAAATTGTTAAGTCAACAATAGGAGTCATTGTGTACTTACTTCTCATGTGGGATCTGTCCTTAATGTGTTGTCCAATGTGAAGTAAAGCTATAACTAGTACTGATACAGTATTTTACACTTTGTGTTTCTGTGTGGGTGCAAACTGTTGAAATCTTTACTTAGTATGTACTAAATCAATCTTCTGTGTATAAAGAGAATTGAAAATGAATCTTGATGTGAATGGAATGGGAGAGGGAGTGGGAGTTGGGAGGGTTGTGAGTGGGAGGGAAATTATGAGGGGGAGGAGTCATTGTAAAACATAAACTGTACTTTGGAAATTTATATTTGCTAAATAAAAAATAAATTTAAAAAAATTAGGATTATAAAATGACAATTATAATGCAGCTCACAAACTTCTGATCTCTTCTGCATAGTGTCTTGGGAAGATACTATACTTTTATTGATGATATATTTAGATTTCCCTTTCGGGTTCATAATAGTTCTTATGGATAGTATTTATGAAATAAATTCTCAAAGAAAATCCTTGAAAATATTTTCATAAAAGCATACAACACATCATGTTTGGCAATTTAAAAATTATTGGTCTATGTAATATATTGTAAAAGAAAAAGGTAATTTTGACAACCCATGTTAATTTAAATCCTGTAGTTTCTTAAAAAATATATTTTTTAGATAATGATGGGGGTGGAATGAGAGAAAGCGAGAGAGAGAGAAAATCCATCTATTGGTTCACTCTCCAAGGGACAGAAGTAGCTAGGGTAGGACTAAGTTGAAGCCAGGGGCCTGGAACTCCATCCAGTTCTGCCATACGGACCAAGTATTTGAACTATTCTCTGCTGTCTCTTGGGATGCATTAGCAGGAAGCTGGATAGAAGATAATCAGTAGGGAATTGAACCCCACTGTCATCCGAAATGGTGGCTTAATCTACTAAGCTACAACACTAGCCCTGAACCCTGTAGTATTTAACACACAAAAATATAAGAAATCTATGTTTCAAGTCATTATTTTATTTTTTTAAATTATTTTATTTATTTGAAAGGCAGAGTTACGGAGAAGTTAAGACAGAGAGAGAGAGAGAAAGGTCTTCCATCTACTGGTTCACTCCCCAGATAGCTGCAATGGCTGGAGCTGAGCTGATCTGAAGCCAGGAGCCAGGAAATTCTTCTAGGTCATCCATGTGAGTGCAGGGGCCCAAAGCCTTGGATCATCTTCCACTGCTTTCCTGTGCCATAACAGAGAACTGGATCAGAAGTGGTGCAGCCAGGACTTGAACTGGTGCCCATATGAGATGCAGGTACTACAGGTGATGGTTTTACTTGCTAGGCCACAGCACCAACCCCTATTTTATTTTTTAAATTTGTATATTTTATTATTTTCATTTTATTTGAAAGGCAGGGAGAGAGGCAAATGGAGAAAGATCTTCCATCCACTGGTTCATTTCCCAAATGCCTGAAAGAGCTGCGGCTGAGCCAGGTTGAATGCAAGAGCCTAGAGCTCCACCTGGGTCTCCCACATGGGTGGCAGGGGGACAAGCACTTGGGCTATCATCACCTGCTGCATCCCAGGATGAGCATTATCAGGGAGCTACATAGGAAGCAGAGCAACTGGGACTTCAACCAAACACTGAATATGGGATGAAGCATCCCAAGCAGCAACCTAACGTCTGCTTACTCTCAAGTCATTATTTTAAATTTACACAAAAATCTAGCTTGATCAAACAACATAATATGTAATCTTTCAAAATTGATTTATATATTTCAAATATTTTGCCATATCTGGCATATGGCGTAATATCATAAATAGTAAATAATACATGAGCATTTAATTAATTAATGTAGAGTTCAAATCACTGGATTTAATTCCTCTGAGATCATCACATTTTTACAGTTAAGGGTTCCAAGTATTACTGCAGATATCTCAAAATTATCTCCCTGTTGTAAAGGCAGTCTTTTCTCTCTACTCCAAGTTCTCCAAGTAGGCTCTCCCTGACTTCCTAGCAATCCATTCTCATTTTCCATTTTGTTACCTGCAACTTCCATGGCATTGCCTGTCAAGATTTCCATTGCTTTACTAAACTATAATTATATAAACACAATAGACTTTTTAATGCCACTTCTGTATGCCATCAACCTTAATCTATTGGGAGAATTGAGACATAGCCACATAAAGAATGAAGTCACAGTAAAGTATTAGGTAAAGGCAAATTGATAGTTAGAGAGCTCAAATTCCTTTGGTGAATTTGAAAAGGGGAATGGAATGGAATGGATGGAAACTCAACAGGTGGAGAAATGCAAGGCAATGAACATTTATTGAACAGCTGTTGTTCAGAAGGTACCATGAGAGGGAATTTCATATAGAGCATTTTGTTTATTTCTCACATCAAAATGATGAGATATATCTTTTCATAAATTCACAAGGTATGAATCCCAATGGGATTTCAAAATTTGCCCAGGATTATATTATTTATAGGTCCCAACAGATATTCTAATTCAAGCCGATATACATGTTTCTATTCTAGGTAGCAGGAATATAAGTATATACTAACACCTTGAGGAACATTATGCACAGGTGTGCTCCACAGGTAAAGAACACAGTAATAATCTAGAACAGAGAGCTGAGGTAGAAGGCACAAGATTTCAAATAACAGGAATGGGGACATCCAACTCCTTCAACATGGTCTACCAGGCCCCATGTGGTCAGGATTGGCCTGTGCAACCTCTGGATTTTTCCCTGTTGTGCGCACCTGCACACTCCAGCCACACAGTCGTTGTTCTTCTTTCTGTCCCTTTAGGAAGTAAGGTCCTTCTAGCCACCAAGCCAGAACCCTCTTCTATCAATTTGCTGTCCAGCTGATTCATATTCCATTAGTTTTCACCTGTACTACTGTCTCCTCAAAGGGACTTCCCTGACTACTGAAAAGTGAGTACCAGAGAATTAACAAAATAATTAATGAATGGATGACACTTTTCTCAATTTTAGTCTTAGTTTGTGTCAGCATAGTGAAAAGAATGTCTTCTGCTATTGCTTAATATCTGCTAGTAAATAAATGGTGAATTTGTGACAAGTCTCTGTAAGAGTGGCAGGCTCTCACTTCCAGAGGGTGAGAACATATGGCTGTTGAAAAAACAATAACTGTACCATCTGAGAAATCATAATACTGTGTGAGAAAACAAGGCATCTTGAAATTATCTGTGACTGAAATCCTTGTTAGCTCTTCAGAGTCCTAAGTTTCTGCTATTACTTACAGATGTCAACAACTGTAAGTCTTTGAATTCTGAAACAAAGAGTCGTGTGTTTCTTTTGGCCTTAAAAGAGGGGATTCCCTCTTGTCTTCATTTTGGGGCTGTTGTTCTACATGAGACGCAGGTTATCTCCTCTCCTCACTGAACTTTGCCATCTACACTTTCTCAGTGCCCAACATCCTTGCACCAAGTAGCAGACTTAACATCACAGCCAGCAGCACTAGCAGCACCCAACACCCCTCAATAATGTGTGCATAGAGAAAGGACCCTTGGGATATAGATGTGTACAGCAACAGTGGCTGTGTTTCCATTGTGAGGCTATAAGCCAGTTTTAGATGTTCCTTCCCTTCCATATTTTCTGAGAACATGAAGTAAAATAGCTTTGTAATTAAAAAATAGTAATAAAGTCAGCATGATCTCTGAGCTCACTTATGGGAGAAAATGAGCCACCTTAAGGGCAATTTTCCCACTATTGAAGCTAATAATAGTGGTGGGGGAAAAGAATAGAATTCCTCTTCTGGTGATGCTAACTAATATTATTACTAGTACAAGTAGCAGAGCTACTCGTCAGTGTTCCATTGTCATATTTAGTGAGCAATTACTATGTCAGACACTATGCAAAGTGCTTTATGCCATATTATCACATTTAGTCTTCACAAAAGTCCTATAGGTTGATTATCATCATGATATCAATTTTGCATAATGAAAAGAAAACTTAAACTTCGAGAAGTGGTGTTATTATATTGATCCAGTGTTCAGTTCAACTTTGTAATACCTGTTCTGTGATTTTAATCTAAACCATTCCCTTATATTACATATTCAACCACATTATTAACATACCAGAGGGCTTCAAAAATTTCACAGAAAATGAATATTATACCCAAACTACACATGATGTCCCAAAGTTTTTGCACCAAATGAACACAAACTTTTTAAATTTCTCTGTACAATCTGGCAAATACTGTTGTTATCATTAGAGATACATAAGAGAAAAGTTAATTAAATAAATTTGAAAATAGAGTCTCCAGATATCAAATATTTGGAGAAAATATCATTTAAAATAATCAAAAGTATGCTTTCTCAGTTTCTAATTAATCTCACTTAAGTTTTAGTTTCCTATATTTTCCAGAAATAACTTTCCTCTCAGTTCTCTAATTTACAATTATAAATTAGAGGTTGTTTTAGTCTTCAGAAGTTTAGAAAGTCTCTAACAATAGATTCGTCTACTTTTTATTAATATTGTTTTTATGTTGTTTCACATTTTTCTCCTCATTGCATAGTTGTATCCATTTTATCAACAATTGTGTTAAATTCATTATAGCCAATGTAATAATTATTGTAAATGTTATTATATACTCTCTAATATATATCACTTGTGTCTAGCCCATGTTTCGGTTTATAAATTCCAGAATTGATGTTGAACACATGTATAGTCAGTCCTGTTCTATCATAAAGGAGCAGGTACAGTTGTCTCCTCTTCCCTAACTGCTCTTGAATGAAACATAGTACATAACTGTTATATGGGCCATTTCATTGTCTTCAAGCCTAAAAAATTCTAACTCATTAGACAGATTGTCAATATATTTACACTTTTAAAGATTTATTTATTTAGTTATTTGGAAGTCAGAGTTGCAGAGATAAAGGGAGGGGTAGAGTAAGAAAGAGATTTTTCCATCCACTGGTTCACTCCCCAATAGCCACTACAGCCAGGAGTGGGGCAGGCAGAAGTCATAAGCTTAGAATTCATCCAGGTCTCCCCTGTGGGCAGCAAGGACCCAAGTACTTGTGTCATTTTCCGCTGCCTTCCCATGTGCATTGAAAGGTAGTTGGATTGGAAGTGGAGCACCCTAAAATCACACAGGTGCTCATATAGGATGCTGGCCGTGCGGTCAGCAGCTTAACCTGTTGTGCCACAATGCCAGCCCTATTTACATTTTTTTTCAATATAGCAAAAGTCCTTAATGAAGTATTTAAAATATCAGTATTATGTAATGTGTAGCAAATTGAATTTCTTTGGTTAAAATATTTTATATCAAAAGAAAAAATGTAAATATACAAAGAACAGTGATTAAGTAATCAAATTTAGTGGGAAAGACAGTTGTGTCAACATCCCTAATTAAGTGTGTTAAGCTAATAATTAGCTAATAAGCTAATTCAGGGCTCTAGGGGAACACATATGGGTAGAAAACCACATATAGGCAGAGAAGATCTATCAAAGAAGGCTTCCTGGAGATGGTGGCACTTGGACTGTATCTTACAGTCAGTAATGGTGGAACTAATAACCATCATGGAAGACAGCATGGAAATACCTTGGGAAACTGAGCAAAGGTCTAGCATATGACCCAGCTCCCCCTCTCAGGAACACATCCAAAGGAAAGAAAACAGCATGGAGGAGTTGCCTCCCATATTTATAGAAGCCGAATTCACATAACTACTATATGGAATCAACCATGATTTCCATCAGCTGATGACTGGGTAAAGAAAACGTGGTTTAGGGGCCGGCGCTGTGGTATAGCAGGTAAAGCCTCCACCTGCAGTGCAGGCATTCCATATTGGTGCTAATTCAAGTCCTGGCTGCCACACTTCTGATTCAGCTCTCTTCTATGGTCTGGGAAAGTAGCAGAAGATGGTCAAAGTCCTTGGACCCCTGCACCTATGTGGGAGACCTGGAAGAAGCTCCTTGCTCTTGGCTTCAGATTGGTGCAGCTCCAGTTGTTGTGGCCATCTGGGGAGTGAACCAGTGGATGGAATACCTCTCTCTCTCTCTGCCTCTCCTTTTCTCTCTGTGTAACTCTGAATTTCAAATAAATAAATAAATCTTTAATAAAAAAGAAAATGTATTTTATATATGTGATGGGATATTACTCAGCCATAAAAAAGAATGGAATCTGGACATTTGCAACAAAATGGATACAACTTGAGATCATATGCTAAATGAAATAAGCCTGACAAAAAATAAAAATATCACCTTATTATCTCTTATTTATGGTAGTTAATATCTAAAGGTATAATATTATAGTTATAATCTGTGATTACTTTAAAATTTAAAATTTACTGCATAAGAGTGAAATGACATCTTTTCATTTGATTACTGTTTATAGCCATTGCTATAGCCTTTGCTATTCTTGATGAAATATAATATATTTTATTTGTTAAATTCTGTATTTAGAGGATCATTAAGCTTTTAACTATAACAAATTTAAATTATGCTATCTCAAAAATAAAGGAAGGAAGGAAAGAAGGAAGGAAGGGAGGGAAGGAGGGAGGGAGGGAGGAAGGGAGGGATGGGAGGAAGACGGAGTAGGAGGGATGGAGAGAAGAGGAAAGAAGGGAGTGAAGTACCATTATATTCTTAGTATTGTATCTATGAACTACCTTGTGTCTATTCTCTTTGTACTAATATCACATCAACATAAGATTTGATAAGAAGAAAGCATAAAGAAAGCATTTTTTTAAAGAAAGAGTATGTACTTTTACCAAGTAGCTCAGTAATTATGAAGTGATGAATATAAAGCATTAAATACAGGAGAGTCTAAATAAAAGTCTTGGGACAAGAAACATCATGACATATAAGAGGCAATGATGTCAAAAGAAAGGGAGCTATAAGAAATAAGATAGAGGCAGCAAGGATTTAAAAATGCACGGCATGTCATGTGTGTATTATGGTAACATGACTTTAACATATACTGAATAGCTTGAGACAGGCAAGAAGGCTTGTTCAGAGACTATGGAAGACAACAAGCGAGACAGTCTTAGCTAGGTATTCGCATTAGAAAAGGGGTGACAGAATATTTGAGAAATATTTAGAAAATGAAACTTGCAAGATTGATTTACAATGATGATGAAGTATCAAAAATTTAAAATAATCTTCAGGGTATTAGCTCTCAAACACCAGAGGAAAAATTCTGTCACCTTTTGTCTCTTCTGGAGGTGGATAATGCAAGACAAGAAACTGGTCTACTGGGAAAGAGATAAAATCAGTTTCAGATAGCCCAAATGGAAGTCACTGTGAGATGCTGGGGCGCAACACTTGATGTGATTCTGTTTTGAAAATGTTACAGTTTGTAGAAAGACTTAATTGGATGTAGAAATTTGAGGGCCTTGGTGTGGGCATTTGGCACAGTGGTTAAGGCACAACTTGGAATGTTGGCAGCTCATATCACAGTGTCTAGGTTTAAGTTGTGAATCCGCTTCTGATTTTAGTTTCCTGTTAATGAGCACTCTAGGAGGGAGCAAGTGCTGGTTCAAGTACTTGAGCCCTTGCCACATATGTGGGAGACCTGCATTGTGTCCCAGGCTCCCAGTGTTGCTATTGACTATCCCTGGATGTTGTGGGCATTTGGGGATTAAATCAGCAGCTAGAAGACCTCTCTGTCTCTGCTCCTGTGTATGTGTATGCGTGTGTGTTTCTGTTCTCCAAATAAGGAGAGAGAGAGAAAGAGAGAGAGAAGAAAGAACAAAGTATTGAGTTTAGGGCTTTTGGCATGTTAATAGAAGGTGTAACCAAGTGGATTGGATTGACAGCTAAGGAGAGTGAAAAAAGAAAGAACCTCATACATAATATACAGAAATGTTGAAAACCGATGCATCAGAAGCGTTAAGTTGGCAATGACAGAGCTTAGGGAAAGGTAAATTTTAAAGGAGTGTTGAGGAAGATATATATAGGTAAAGATCAGTTTTGAAAGAGCTAAAAGAGAGAGGTATTATGGCAAACAAAAGGAAGGAAATTTTGCAAGAAAAGAGGAAGGATTAGCAGGCACAAGGCACGTTACTGGCTCAATTGTATAATTTTTAAAAATTCTGCTTCATTTGAAATTGGGTTATATTGTTGGTGACTTGGTAAAATCAATAGATTGGTGGTGACAGAAGGCAAGTTGCAGTTTTTAAATGTGTGAATCAAAAGAAACAAGTGAAACCATCAGATTGAGGCACTTCCTAAAAGCTTTATAAAAGGTAGAGAAGAATTGTGAATTCCTGGATAGGATTCAACATCATGATCTTGAAAGGAGGCTTATGGTTTATATATATATATAACCATATATATGTATGTATAAGTTATATAGATAAGAGATTAATGAGATCTGAGGTATGTAATTGAAAGTATAGAAGCCAGGAGAAAGGAAATGCTGAACAACAGAGGAGTTTGATATGGTTGGAACTAAGGGTACAAAGGAATGTGTTGATCTTTCCATAAAAGGGTAAAATCTTCCATTGTCAAAACAATGGGAGATGAGTAGATATAGATTAATTTGTTAATAGAGACAGAAATTATACCAAATGGCATTATACCAAATGACTTTGATTTTCTCATTAAGACAGAAAGAAACATCATGAAACAAAAGACTCATAAACATCAGGGATTAACGATCTAGTGGAAAGTCTGAGAAAAGCAAAGGGGGAAGATCTTTCTGGAGGGAGGTTTCTTTTTCCTAAAGACATGGACCTATAAACAAAGTTTATTGGAAGCTGAGGTTTGTTTTGCCATAATTGTATATATATATATATATATATATATATATATATATATATATTTGATAGGCAGAATTAGACAGTGAGAGACAGAGAGACAGAGAGAAAGGTCTTCCTTCTGTTGGTTCACCTCCCAAATGGCCACTACGGCCAGCGCGCTGCACCAATCTGAAGCCAGGAGCCAGGTGCTTCCTCCTGGACTCCCATGCAGGTGAAGGGCACAAGCACTTGGGCCGTCCTCCACTACCTTCCCGGGACACAGCAGAGAGCTGGACTGGAAGAGGGGCAACCGGGACGGAATCTGGCGCCCCAACCAGGACTAGAACCCAGGGTGCCGGCGCTGCAGGTGGAGGATTAGCCTAGTGAGCCGCGGTGTCTGCCCATAATATTATATTGACGTTAACAGTCTGCAGCATCATCAGAACTTGGGCATGAAAGACTATAAATGGTCATTCCAAACAAAAGTAGGTAATAAGAAAAGTCTCTTCCATCTCATCCTGAGACCTCTGCATGTTACTCACAATATTTTTCTGTGGAGGCACCGTGTAAATTCTTTCTTTTAACTTTTATTTAATAAATATAATTTCAAAAGTACAACTTTTGGATTACAGTAGCTTTCCCCCCCATAACCTTCCTCCCACCTGTAACCATCCCATCTCCCACTCCCTCTCCCATCCCATTTTCATCAAGATTTATTTTCAATTATCTTTATATACAGAAGTTCAACTTGGTATATACTAAGTAAAGATTTCAACAGGTTGCACCCACACAAATACACAAAGTATAAAGTACTGTTTGAGTAGTAGTTTTACCATTAATTCACATAGTACAACACATTAAGGACAGAGGTCCTACATGTAAGTTCTTTTTCATGAACTGTCAACATCATGCTAATAGAAGGTGTATTTGACACATCATCATAGCACTTGAGTCTATTACTGTGTGTAGCATTAGCAGATGAGATATATGTCAAAATTATAGAGTTTTCCATGAATATATTTTTGAAATAAATCTTGTACATCAGAGTACTTCAAAAGTAGAGGCATTGCATTGTTTTGAAGAAATAATCATATATGCCATTTTGCATAGAGGGTGAGATCCAAGTCATGCAGAATTCACAAATATGTCCACCCAAAGAAAGGAATTTTTGTCATTATTTTGACCAAAGCAGGGAAAGGAACTCAGTCAAGAGTCAGAAGTAGGAATCAAGGATGTTTGGAGATGTGACCTGTCCCACAACCATCATAGAGTGAGTACATTAGATCAAATTTAAGAAATGTTGCTATATAATTGCTTGACAGAGACGTAAAGGCTGAGAACTGTGCCAAAGGGATGAATGGGAAGCAAGAACATCACATAAAGACAGGAAGAAGAGAACAGAATTCACAAGGTTGCAGGACTCTGTTCACTCCTGGATATTGTGAGAATCTTGAGGAGACGGTTAGGTTTTGGCCATTCAAAGATTGTTGAGGGGTTGGTGCTGTGGCATAGCAGATTAAAGTCCTGGCCTGAAGTGCCAGCATCTCATATGGGCGCCAGTTCTAGTCCTGGCTGCTCCTCTTCTGATCTAGCTCTCTGTGGTAGCCTGGGAAAGTGGTGGAAGTTGTCCAAGTCCTTGGGCCCCTGCATCCACATGGGAGACCTGAAAGAAGCTTTCTGGCTCCTGGCTTCGGATCTGTGCAGCTCCTTGTGGCCATCTGGGGAGTGAGCCAATGAATGGAAGAACTCTCTCTCTGTCTCTGCCTCTCTCTGTAACTCTTTCAAAAATAAATAAAGTAAATCTTTAAAACACACACACACACACACACACACACACAAAACCCAAAGATTGTTGAGCTGAGTATCTAGTCTAAATCTAACCATTTCTCTTTGGACAACACTACTACCCACTTCAGTCTCCGCAGATCATATCTGGGATACATAAATATTGACTAGGGGCAAGTTGAAGTGAAATGGTTAGGTGGAGCTGTTCAGTAAATGAGCAGAAGAATGGCAGAGACTATGGCTTTGTTTAACTGTGGAACATAATCGGAAGGAATTATTAAGTAGAATAGTTTTCACTTCAAACATCTGACAATTAAGCAGAGTACAAAATAGATTCCAATATGAACAGATTGCTCATAAAAATAAATACAAATAGCTCATAAACATAAAAAAGATGGTCAACCTTACTTCTAATCAGAGAAACACAAATGAAAGCTATAGTGAGATGACATTTTTCATTAAGTAGATAAACAGGAACTCTCAAATATAATTGTTAGTGAAAGTATAAATTGGGACAATCTTTGTGGAAGATAACTTGATAATATTTTCCTAGATTTAAAATATTCTTGAATATTTAAATTGTTCATACACTAAAATCAGCAATTCCACTTATAGAAATATGTTATATGCAACTAGTGCTTGTGAGGGATGATACAGATAGTGAGTTTTTCATCAAATAATTGCCTGTGACAGCCAAAAGTCCATCAACTTTTGAATGATGAAATAAAGATGAATAAAGAAGATAAAGAAATATTATAACAGTTGTTGAAAATAATGTCTTGGAGTCATCTGTACTGTTATAGAGTGAAGTGAAAAGTGAGATGCAAAGCATCAACTATAATATCATACCATATGTGTATATATGCACACATGTTTACAAGCTGTGCTTAGAGGCACATGCCCAAATGTGTGTGCCTATATCTGACACCGTATCTCTAGAAGCATACTCATATATGAGAAATTGAAAAGGGAACCGGCTTTTGAAGGGAGGGTTCCAGTGAAGACTAACTTTTCATTATGTACTCTTTTTAGCTTTTGAATTTTGATATTTGAAATGTATTGACTTGAAAATATTTTAAATTTTCCGCTAAAATAACTACATAATGCAGAACATTCTTTTTGCTCTGATTGAAGACTGTCCTCAGAACTTTAAAATGTAGATAGAGGAATAGGGGCAAAAAAGCTAAGAAAAGGATAAAAAAAGAGTGGTGATCAATGAGCACATTTCATATCCACTCAAACCTAGGCGCTACAAAATTGGAGGGTTTAACATGGTAGATATGCTTTTCTATATTCCAATAACACAAAGAATCCTGACTTCAAGAATGAGGGAGATGGATTTTCAGCATGTAATACAAAATTAGAATTCTAAAAGACAGCAGCATCAGAAAGATCAAGTGTCAATAAATCGAGAATGGAGTTATCAGAACTTCTCAGATGATTAAGTTCGGGGTCTGGCCTGAACAGACCAAAAAATCACCCCATAGAAAGAAATGAAATGAAACAAATGGCAGCATCAACACCTTGGAGGTCTCCACTGTATCACGTCAGCTCCAGTGGGCAGTGAACCTGGTAGGGTGGAAGTTGGGCAGTAGAATGTATCTCATGGAGCATTTTCCAGGTGATGACATGGTTCAGATTAGAGAAGAGATAAAAACCACCTGCGCCTAACAAGATAAAGATCACCTGAAGCAAAGCCTCTCCACTAATGTTTTGTCTACACAGATGTTGTAAACATGTAGAACTATTGCAATACATAGAGGGAAGAGGCAGATTATGAACTTGGACTCAAAACCTTCTTTGATGGAGAGGAGGAGACTGATTCTGGGGGTAGTCTGCAATGAGGTGAGGATAGGGAAGAAGTTGTACAAATAGCATGAACCCAAAATGTTCTATAATATTGAGCTCTTGTCACCTCTGTCTTCACTACTACCACACCCTTCTGTGATCACACAATGAGATGGTTCAAACTCTCCTGGAAAGCTTTGCCTTATAACCATGGCACTGGCCATCTCCTCTACCTTAGGCAGTTGTCCTGGGTAGCTACAAGTTTCCCTCAAGTCTTTGCTCAAATGATACCTTCACAAGAAATTCTACCTGGATACTCCACCTGTAAAATAACAACTCTTCATTTATTATCCTTCCTTGGTTTCTTCTTACCCATACCACTTATCCTTAATCTTTTTAAAAGAATATTTATTTTTTGGAAATGCAGAAAGAGAGAGGAGACAGAGAGGGGAGAGAGAGAGAGAGAGAAACATTTTCCATCTGCCAGTTTACTCTCAAGATGACCTCAAGAGCCAAGGTCAGGCCAGGTGGAAGCCTGTATCCTTATTTCCCAAATGAGTGGCACGGGCCCAAGAACTTGGGCCATAATCCATCACCTTCCCATGCATATTAGCAGTATGCTGGATCAGAAGGAGAATAAGTGGGACTCGAAATGCCACTTAGCTATGGGATGCCAGCACCAGAAGAAGTGGGTTAATCTACTTTAACACAATGCTGGCCCCATAATCTTCATTAAGTGCTTCCATTCACTGCAATAGAATGAGGTCAGCAAATGTATCTTGTTTTGCCCTGTTTGTTTTTACCACTGTATCCGAAATGACAACAAGTGGTAGATAATAAATACTTGTGAATTTCGATTTTACAGAAGGGTAAGTGAGTAGTAGTCTCAAATCAGACTTATTTTCCTGGATGTGTGCATTTAAACAAAAAGGGAGTTGAATGACTCACAGATAGTTTCTTCTGTTTCACCAAATGTTTCATGAGCACTCGCTAGGTGCAAAGCATGGTGCTGGCAAAGCAGATGAGAAGATGAGTCAGATGAGGTTCCTACTAGCAAGGGTTCCATCATCTCAAGGGGGAAGTGAGGGCAGCATCATAACTAACAGCAACTTAAGCTATAGCAAAATGGCAAGTGCTGCAAGAATCTAGACTAGTATTTTGCTAGTTTACAAAGTGATAAGTAAACAGTTCCTTGCAGAATGAGTGTGACCCCCATGGGCATGGAGAAGGGATCATGAGCAACAGAGTAAAGGATAGCAATGAGTGAGTCATGTGCATTATTCTAAGTGTGCCATCTCCTGTTAAACCCATGTAAGGTCAAGAGGAAGGTTCTGTTACTACTTGTCTCACACATGAGGAAATTGGGAGAAAGGTCATGTAACTTACTCAAGGTCACTAAGTTCTCAGGTAGAATTCACTCTCCAGGCAGTGGAAAGCTATATAAGGGACTTAGGAAATGACATAATGTGTTTTGCATTCAAAAGAATAACCCACAGCAGTGTGAAGGAAAGAAAGGAGGGTGTCAATGAATGCCTAATTTTAGCCACAGGAAATGGAATGAGGGTGAGGTAGAGAGTATCTGAGACCTAGCTGGCAGAATTAGATGAGGCTGTGAGACCTTAGTGGTCTATTTAGTGAGAAACAGCATGTAGGAGATAAACACAAGGAATTTTTGCTACTAATTAAGTTTTTATATACACTGGTGTCAAATAGTCCTTATTACCAAGCAACAATAATAAGAAATATAAGTTTAAATAGATTCCTGAGCTCATATGGAAATTAAATAGTTCTCTTTCTGGCCTAACAGAGATTACACCACCTTAAGGTGAACTCAATTTATCAAGTCCATTAACGTAATGGGAGTTAAAGGTGTGGAGGTTTTGGAGTTTTTATGGAAAGATTTACTTGAGTCAAGGAATAAAAATTAAAAATTTGTGGAAGAGTAAGTTTGTAACTGTAAAGCTGTATAGTTCTGCACACATTCCTTTGGACTTAATTCTAAGGACACAGTTTAGAAACTTGCCATTGGACCACAAATCCCATTAAGCTGGGTGGTAAAAATGCCATTTTAACTGTTAAAAGGACCATATTAAGTGTTAAAGTGATCACATAGATAGGACTAAGTGTTAAAAAGATTATACAAATAAGACCAAGTGTCTGGAATTAATAAAAGATTGACTTGGAAAGGAAAAAATGTTCCAACATGGGAAGCTGTCCACACAGCAGACTCATAGAATGACAATTGCTTTAAATAGCACTCTGACCTCAGAATCAGCCCTTAAGGCATTCTGGTCTGGCTGAAAAGCCCATGAAGGCATTTCAGTCATGGAAATCCAAGACACTGTGGCAAAAAAAAAAAAAAAATGGCTTCATGAAAGATCTTTGTGAGAGAGACCCCAGTTAAAAAAGTGGCTATCAAGGAAGGATGTACTTTTCTCTAAAGGGAGGATATAACCTCCATTTTGCTTATGGCCTTGTATAAATACTCTTGGAGATTGTGGATTCAAAAGGCTCCCATAGCCATAGCCATGGCAGCTCATGTCAAGAGCCTCGGGTGATCACTGACATCATACATAGAGCATTAATTGTTAAAGTAACAAAGGAGTCACTCTGCACTAACTCCCCATGCAGGACTTCTATCCTCAATGAGTTAAATTATGAAAATTAACTGTGAAATTTGTTCTCAAACAGGTTTGTATGTGTGTGTGTGTGTGCAAATTGTTGAAAAAATTATTTAGTATAGAGAATATTTTCTGTGTATAAAGATAATTGAAAATGATTTTTTTAATGAAAAATGGGGCTGGGAATGGGAAAGGAGGAGGTGGTTTGGTGGGAGTAGGGGGGGTAGGAGGACGGGGGGGGGGCTGGGAAAAACCCCTATATTCCTAAAGTTATACTTATGAAATTTGTACTCATTAAATAAAAGGTTTCCTTGGGTAAAATTTTTCTATAAAATTCTCTTGACAGCTTCCTCTTGAGGAGAAAAATATATTCTGATATAGTCATTTTTAATTTCAAATTGTTATATAAATATTTACTCCTCTGGATATAGCTTCCTTTTCCTTGGACTCTTCAAATCTGTACTAAACTCATCAGTAAGAGTCAGAAGGGATTGTGCAGACGTAATGGGGTGAACACCATGCTGAAGAGCAAGATACAGTTTCTCACTTGCTTCCCTAGCAGATGTCTTGAAGAAATCGCCACTCACCTAAGAGATAGTTCCCTTATCCAGGACTGAAGAGGTGAAGTAGATGCTCTCTCTCTAATGTTTAATTATTATCTAATCCTATCATGTGGGTATTCAACAAAAGTTCATTGAATGTCCACCACAATCATGCCTAAGAGAGAAACAGAGCTGGATTAGCCAGATCCAGTTCTCAAGGAATTTTCACTTTAATTATCTCAAGATAAACCCTTCTGATCTAAAAAAAAAAAAAAAAAAGTTGACATAATAGTTAAAAACCTACAATGAGGCTGGTGCTGCAGCTCACTTGGCTAATCCTCCACCTGTGGCGCCGGCACCCAGGGCTCTAGTCCCGCTTGAGGCGCCGGATTCTGTCCCGGTTGCTCCCCTTCCAGTCCAGCTCTCTGTTGTGGCCCGTGAAGGCAGTGTGCTTGGGCCCCTGCATACTCATGGAGAGACCAGGAGGAAGCACCTGGCTCCTGGCTTCGGATCAGCACAGTGTGCTGGTCATAGCGGCCATTTTGGGGGTGAACCAACGGAAGGAAGAACTTTCTCTCTCTCTCTCTCTCTCTCTCTCTCTGTCTGTCTAACTCTGCCTGTCAGAAAAAAATTTAAAAAAACCTACAATGATACCTCAGATAAATTATCTCTACCTTGAAGCCAACTTACTTCCCCTAGAAACACATTTAAAATGTTGGTATATATTCCCTAGATAATAACTTAAGTTTTAGACTTTTTTTAAAGATTTATTTCTTTATTTGAAAGAGTTACAGAGAGAGGTAGAGGTAGAGAGAGAGGTCTTCCATTTGATGTTTCACTCCCCAGAAGGCAGCAACGGCTGGAGCTGCGCTGATCTGAAGCCAGGAGCCAGGAGCTTCTTCTGGGTCTCCCATGTGGGTGCAGAGGCCCAAGGACTTGGGCCATCTTCTACTGCTTTCCCAGGCCACAGCAGAGAGCTGGATCAGAAGAGGAGCAGCCGGGACTAGAACCAGCGGCCATATGGGATGCCGGCACTTCAAGCCTCGGCTTTAACCCGCTGTGCCACAGCGCCAGCCCCAGTTTTAGACTTTCTAAACAGGGACAGATCCAGTAAACCAAGGGAACAAAACCAGACTTGAATCCCTTTTTGCCTTCAGTATTATATCATATTTGTAAGAAAGTAATGGAGAATTATGAGTTGAATGCTAGTCTCTTCCAGTCCTGGTTTTTATGTTTACAAAAATGAGTTATTTGCCATCAGACATGATGTGGGGTATCGTGTAATAGCTGGGGAAATACTTGTATTTCTGACCCCATGCCCTCTATTACCCACTGTCTGCACACAGAGAGAAAGGCCAGGTCTCCCATGGAGCATACAGGATGTTTTTGATGAAACATTGCAGGAGGGCTGCACTGGGGCAGAACTTTGACAGCCTGGCTGACATACATTTCTTGTCTTTGCTGGGAAGGCATCGTTTTTAGAAAAATTGTGTCCGAAGTCGTGCTGCCAAGTGCAGGGGCGACCCTGGGAAACCTGCTTGCTCATAACAGAAAAGCATTCACTGTTCCCGCCGGGTTCCAAGGTCTGCATCTGTCAGCATGGTTTAAACAGAACTGCCTCCTTCTCTGAGCTTCAGGAATTTGTCCAGAATATCATTCCTCCAGGATAACACAACCAATGAGGCCTACTATTCTCAGTTTAGGTCTACACAGAGTAAAGCATGATTTTCTTCCTGTTGTCCTTTGAGTATGGATGACAACTTGTAACCAAGAATCAGGGCTCTTAATTCATGGCAGCTGAAATCTGTCTCTCTTGAGCAGCTAGCCCATGATCTGGAAAATGGGAGCTGCTCCATAAATATTTTTGAATTGATTAAGTGGTGATTAAATAATTCATTTTTGGAGCTATGCCTAGCATGATGTCTGATAGATGGTAGGTGTCTATGAATATTTGATGAGCTAATGCACAAGTGACCATTTCCACTGCAATTAAATTTTGGGCTCCAGCATCAAAACCAAAGCAACATTACGAAGTAGATGAAGTTATGCCAGCCTCGCCCATTCACTCTTTCAGCTCAGGCATTGCTTACCTGGGCATCCATTTGTTACTGTGGACAAGCACACTATAGCCTGCTCTTTTAAGGCAGCAGATCCAAAAGTGCCTGGATCCTTGGAAAAATTAAGTGAGGGATTAGGAGAGGAAGGAGGAGGAAGGCTGGGAGTGTAGGCAGGAGGGAGGATAGAGTGGAAAGTATCACTATGTTCCTAAATCTGTATACATGAAATACATGAAATTTGCAGACCTTAAATAAAATTTTTAAAAATTTAAAAAAACAATGTAAAAGCTTTTTTAAAAAAATGTGGTTCAAGCACCAGCACCAGCAACATCAGCTGGCAACTGGATGGAAATGCAAATTCTCAGCACAGCCCCACCACTACTGAATCTGAAACTAAGAGGGTGGGCACCAGAACTTCACATTGTAACAATTCCTCCAGGTGATTCTGAAACACAGGAAAGTCTGAGAGCCACTACTCAGGTTTTCATTTCTGCTAGCTTGTAACCAAGAATTAATCATGATAGAACAGCCCAGCAGTGCTTTCCCAACAGGCAGCGTGGCCTCTCTAGATTCTGAGAATCCTCAGGGATACAGCCAGGGAATCTACATTGTCAACAGTTGATGCATTTACACATCAGAATTATTTCCCTGGAGTTGTTCTCTCTCCATCATCTATTAGTTCATTTGTTTTGGCAGAAGTCTCTGGCTGATTAGATTTATTTTATTGTCTTGATGAGGAGATAAGGAAGAATATATTAATATTTATTAAAAAACTAAAGGGGGCCTGCGCCATGGCTCACTTGGTTAATCCTCCACCTGTGGTGTCGGCATCCCTTATGGGCACCGGATTCTAATCCAGGTTGCTTCTCTTCCAGTCCAGCTCTCTACTGTGGCCTGGGAGTGCAGTGGAGGATGGCCCAGGTCTTTGGGCCCTGCACCCACATGGGAGACCAGGAGAAGCACCTGGATCCTGGCTTCGGATCAGTGCAGTGCAGGCCGTAGTAGCCATTTGGTGGGTGAACCAATGGAAGGAAGACTTTCTCTCTATCTCTCTCTCTCTCACTGTCTAACTCTGTCTGTCAAATAAATAAATAAATAAATAAAAAAGAACTAAAGGACCCTCTGTCCTAAAAGAAAAATGACCATTAATGATAGAAATTCAGATCCTGTGACAGGCAGTAAGGGATGCTTCCTGGCTATGGTGGGGTTCCTCCACCAAATTAAACAGCATTAATGGCCTCCTATCTGAAACAATGAGAGGGTGAAAGTAGATTATTTATTGGCTATTATGTCTTTAGAATTCAGCTATTGTGTTGGGGATGCCAGGCAAAATGTAGCCTATAGATGTATATGTTTTTAAAGTCATTAATTTATTTTGAATAGGAAACCACCATATAAACATTGGAATTGCCAGCATCTCATGAAATATTGAAAGGTCTAACCTCACTGGCAATCTATTCCTATGTGATAGCAATCAACTGGAACTGAGTAGCTGCTCCTTTCTCTGATTTATCATGATTGCCACCCTTCCCTAGAACTCTCCACCTGCTGAGTCACCTCCCTGTCTTAGAGGGAGTTCTAATTCTCTGCTTGCATTAGAGTGCATAAATTGTACATTACATGAGTTGACTACCACCACCTCACAGGCAAGAATTCAAGGAAGAAGTAGAATCCAGTAAGGGCCAAGAAAAAAAGACAAGAGCATCACTACCCTAGTCAATCCTGTTCTCATTAAACCACTTAAAAAAGTGAAGATACTGTTGATGTTGGCTCATCCCTGTTGATCAGATACATGTTCATGTAGAGATTTTCACAATCAGAATTTTAAAGTGTGTGTTTTGCCTCCTCAGCCAGTCAGGAGAATACGCTAGCATTCCATTCCACTGAGGGTCCTAGACAAACTGACTCTTTCTAGAACTTTGCTTAACACATTGTAATGCATTTTGTCAACTCACAAAATTTTCCCCAAAAATTGAATAACTGTTTTACTAGAAACATTTGTCACGCTTTAAAATTGAATTGCAACATTTACTTCATTTGGTATTCATTTGATTATGAAATTGGTCATTTTTTAACCAAGCATACAATAAGACAAAACAAATTATAGCTGGTCTCCTTAATAGAATTTCCTTACATACCTATCAGAAATATTACACTGCTTATACTATTGCTATAGCATGCATAATGCATTAATAACTAAGCTTACAAATTTATGTTTTCTGTCCTATCCACAATGTCCTACCAAATATTTAATATATCACCTGACATTTTACCCTCTCTTCCTGCCCCAGCACTCTGTTTACTGCTTTAGATTTATATTATTAGGAATTGAGGAGTGAAGGAATTTAAATTCATGAGCTCTGATTAGCCATTGTGAAATGGAGTTAGAGGCTAAGGAATGTCTGATCCAGGAATGAAAGATTCCATACCTCTTTCCCAGTGCTGACTTTTACAACTCTGAATGAAGGTAGCCTTATTTCCCCCAGTGCTCCTCCACACCCCTGCAGGCAGTTGTCTGCTCCGGACAGGACCTTCCTTTCCCCAATGCCTTCATCAGTAGGGCTCTTGCCCACAAAGCTGCAAGGAACTTCATTGTTCATTTTGAAAACTTCTCTAAAATCTCCTTTTAATTAATATCAAACTGTCTGGCTTTTCAATAGACAGCACTGAATGACTGTTAAATTTTTAAGACTCTTGAAACCTTAACCGTAAAACCTTTAGATTGCTGTACCCATCAATTTAAAATTATTATAACCTGATTCTCACCCAATCTTAACCTCTAAACTGGACCTAAAGCTTCATAAAAAGCCTGACTTGGCTTTCGCTTCTCCTGGACTTCAGGAGCAGTAGGCTCAGTTTTGCTTTTTTCAAGAGGGACATTACAGAGAGCCAGCATTCAACACTTACAAAACTAGACTCATCACTGAAATGCTTGGTATTTTTACCAACAAGCTGTTTTCAGCTTCATCATTCTCAAGAATTCTTTACCTTATTTCCATTTGTTTGGTTCTGCCCTGCTGAGACAGGAAATTGTTTAGAACTGGATTCTCACTCTGCAGCTTCCCACACCTGCTCACTTCTCTGGTCAAGGATGACTCTCATCTCCATTTCAGACAGAGTTTCTGATCTCCTTAGCTTTAACGCACACTGGGAGAAAATTGCTTGGTCACAATAAATCTCATTATGGCCTCACTGCACAAACCTAGGCACACATTACTCACTGTTTTGATTATCTTGTGTTCAGCTGCAAATACAAAGAAATACTCATCCCAGACCCTTAGCAAAATCCATTATTGTGATGCACTAGGCCAGCTCAATTGGTTTACTTCGGAGCCAAAGCTCCAAAAGGAGCAAGTTTACTCATAGTGGTGCTAGTGAAAACTTTAAATGCTCAAAATACTTTAAAGATGCTCACAAAAACCATAACTCATTAATTCAATGTGTTATTGAGTAAGTACAGTATACATATCATGCAGTTATTTTTTTCAGGCTTGGGTAACATTGAGGAACAGAACGAAAGCAGTATTGTCATCAGGGATCTTAGTTAATGATCAGTGGGCAGAAAGCAAATCTTTTCAAAATAATTGCATGTGCTGCAATCAGACAAATTTTGGTGAGGGCTGCTTAAGTACATAGCGCCAGAACCTGACCAAACCCAAGAGCTTCAGGAAGGTTGTCCCAAGGAAGTGATCTTTAAACATTGACTTGAAAGCATTTGACCCTTTGTTTCTTCACTAAGAGATGTTGAATATTAAGATATTCTTTGAAAGGATGAAACCTTAAGAGATTATTTACTTATTTACTTTGGTTTCCTTGAGATATGTGATAGAGATATCACAGAAAAAGAAAGAATAGATGTGTTATTAAATTCACAAGGTAAGTTTCCTTGAACAGTTTTTCTTGCCAATGTGCGTGGTTATTACTGACGAGTGTCATTTTATTTTTATACGCTGTTTGCTGAATAGATACGATTTTTATGTGTGAGACATATTGTGATAATCCTTAAATTTCAGTCCAAAGTGTGCAGTTACATCTTATGAAGTATTATAAAATTAGGTTCATGAACTAAAATACTACTTAGTAATTTCTTCTAACTTTCATTTATCTGAAAAATATTCAATTTAACTTGATATGTAATATTTTTACCTTTCATATACATGTTTTTCTCTTATTTATGTTACAGAAAAATTTCACAATATGACAAGGCTCTAGAACTTCCTGCAGAGGTTAGGCAGATTGTATTATATCTGTTTAGAGAGTATAAATGAGGACTTCATGAATATGAATTAGTGTTTTATTTTTCCAAGTGTCACATAAGATAAATCAGTTGCCTGGCAAGTGACAGTGATATGAACAGTAAAACATCTTCTCGTTTTTCTATTCAAAATAAAAGATTTAAGAAGATCAATAAAAGATGCATTTAGAAGTGAAAAGAAAAACATTCTTCTATGACCATGAGACATGCAAGGCAAGGATGGGTAAGAAGGGGGAGGGTTTCCTAGCCACATGATTCCCAGCTCTCTGGAAATCAATGGACACTCTTTTACAAGGATGGCTTGGAAATGGAAGGTTTCATAATGCTTTCAAATTAAATTAAATTATTTTAATTTTTTTTTGTATTGTCTCAGTCTTCTGATAATTCCCAACTGCATCTAGCAAGCATTGTAACCATGAGGGAGAGAGGAAAGAAGGAAGGGAAGGTAGGAAGGAAGGAAGGAGGGACCTTGCCTTCCTTGCTACACAGATTCCGTTTTCTGTTTAATAAAGCAAGTTGCCCAAAATTTACATTTCAGTGCAGCTGACTTCTAGCTAATAAAAATGAGGAAATTGCAAGGATTCTCAAAAGAAATTGTTTGGGGAATATCTGGAAAGCTATTATGTAAATATATGGACGTTCAAAACCACAGAAGCTGGAGAGTACTTGGATCCTTTAGGGAGAATTTGGAAAGGAAGAGGATTGTAGGTTTGTCTGTATATTAGCTTGCTTCCAATTGCATTTGAATATTGGAATTTTTTATGTTGTTAAGCTATTTCTCAACTCACTCACTTCTTTTGCCCTGTCTATTCTGTACAGCTACTTCATCTCTGGAATTATCCCATCAGAAAGGAAAGTAAATGAAACAAATCCCAGACTTAGCTACCTTTAATTAAAACTTTTCTGTGCATGGATTTCTTAATGACTGCAGAAGCATATGGAGCCCGAACCCTAACATTTTGAAGTTGAATCAAACTGATTAAAGTTCTCCACTAAGTTTCTCATCTTTGTGTGTCATGAGAAAGCATTTTCCCTTAGGTGAGTGAAAGCACTCCCTGGAATCCATTGTAAGTTTCTCAGCCTCATTGATCATTTTTGCTTGGCTTTCTTTGGATTTTCAGTTCATGAGTAAGATAGTAACACAAACATGTTAGTTACCTCAACTTTGACATCTTCTATTTTTGAAGTTTGAATAGGATTGGGTATTTAGTACAGTGACTAAGATGCTACTGAGGATACTCTCATCTGAGTCCTGGGTCCGTTCCCAATTCCAGGCGCATGCTGACATGCACTCTGGGAGGCAGCAGATGATGGCACAAGCAGTTGAGTCCCTTCTACTTAGCTACCCACATGGGATATCCAGTTTGAATTCCTGGCTCTTAATTTCACCATCACTGAGGGCATTTGGGAAGTAAACCAGTGAGTGGGAGATCATTGTCTCCGTCTCTCCCTGACTCTCTAAATAATAAATATACAGAAATAATTTGGATATTTTGCACATGGATGCTAATGGAGCAATTTTTCTGAATAAAACATTAAATTGGGCTCAAAGTAATTAAAAGACAATTTCAAAATGATAGTTCTTTAATATATCTCTTACTGTTGCAATAGCTGATACTCTAGCAATTTTTTAAAGACTTATCTATTTTATTTGAAAGGCAAAGTTACAAAGAGAGGGAGAGAAAGAGAGAGTGAATGAGAGAGAAAGAGAGAGAAAGAGAGAGAGAGAGAGAATCTTCCATCCACTGGTTCGCTCCCTAAGTGACCACAATGGCTGAGGCTGCACCAGGCAGAAGTCAGGAGCCACAAGTTTCATCTGGGTCTCCTGTGTGGGTACAGGGGCCCAGGGACTTCAGCCATATTCTGCTGTTTTTTCAGGTGCATTAGCAGGGAGCTGGATCAGAAGTGGAGCAGCCAGGCCTGGAACTGGCACTCATATGGGATGCTGGCATCATGAAAGATGGCTTAACCTGCTACACCACAATGCCAGCCCTGAGTCAGGCAATTTTATCAACGGACTGAGCTTGCAACAGGAATTACTATCTCTTCAGGTTCTCTAGGATCTCACCCATTGTCAGATTTTCCATAGTTCTTAAAGTATGTTTGAGGCTAAAATGATGGAAGCATCCTTCTGCAATAACACATAAATGGTGATGAGCCTCATACATTTTTCCTTTTTGCTACAAAGATCTTATCATATCAAATGAATTCAATTTGACAATTACTCCTGGTGGCTTAAATGTTGCTCCACCACAGAGTATACAGTTACAGAGTAGATCTGTGCTGCCCAGTCCAATAGCCAGTAGGCATATGTTGCTATTTAAATTTAAATGTAAGTTAATCAAAACTAAATCAAATTAAAACTTCAGGTCCTCAACTACACTAGCTACATTTCAAGTGCTTAATAAACATATGTGGCTAGTGGCTATTAAACTGCTTATTACAGAAGTAGTGCATTCCCATCTTTGAAGAAATTTAATTTGGACAATCCTGGACTAAATGATTAAGGAAAATAGTATCTTAAATCAAGGGGGCTAGTATTTTTTTTCAACTCCTTCAAAACAAAGGCATGCTTCTTATCAGCATAGGGTTAAAACAGTGTCCAATTTGTGAGGCAAATTCAGAGTATGTTAGGCTATAGAACCAGATGTGAAAAGAGGATGTCATGCCAAGAAGATCCAATTGAAGTGATACGTCATGCTGGAAGATGCAGAAAATGAGGTGGTCTACAGTCAGTTGGTTAATCTGAAGTCATGGAAAAAATCCATTGAAAACACATTAGAGCTAGCTACTCATCAGGAGGGAATTTACAGCCAAAATTTAGCTGCTGGCAAAAGGTTTGCAGAAGGGAAGGGCTTCTCAAGTGGTTCAAAGGTAGAAATCGATCTCAGTGTCGGCAGTAGGTGGGTACCATTTAAACAGAGGAAGGTGTGTTCAGATTTGTCAGCGGGCCCTCCTCCCTTTGAAATAGCAACGAAGATTTCCAAGTGTATTACTCCTTGGTTCAAAGAGTAATGGCCATGCAGAGATGAGAATCACCTGAACTAAATACAATTAAGGGGACAAAAAGCCAGTATTGATGAAGACACGGCCAACTGGATCCCTAACATGTCATTTCTCTTCTAATTTGTTTCCACCCTCTACTCACAAACTCTTCCTGTAATCACTAATGTGATGTTTACTATTTCAATTTGAAGTGGGGAAAAACATCTCTATTATTTATCTCAATGAGAGAGAGAGAGGGAGACAGAGAGAGAGAGAAGCTTACACTTTGTCACACTGTTTGACCACAGAAGATCTATGTTGACATCACACTTAGATACTGGTTCAGGGACTGTTGTACTACGGCTTTTTATTTTCTGAGTTTAGAATTTTTCCCTTGTGCACTGAATGAAATCAAAATAGAGGTCATTTCTTTCAGTGTCCCACTCATTCTATTAAAAGATAAACATAGGTACAATAAAATCTTAAAGAGAGCAGACAGTGATTCATGAATTGTGCAATGCCAGACCACAATTGGTTGGGCTCCACTTGAAGAAGTACAAGGGGAAATTATTTATAGTAGTTTTTCAGAAGCAAGAAAAAGAAAATATAGTTGATTGGTTAAAATGAAAAGTTCCTATTTAGATATTAGTTATGTGGTTTTGTTTTATAATTTACACTGAGTCTGGCTTCAGTTTGCTTAGGTAAGAATTCAGGCATGAAGCCATCTCAGCCTAATGGCCTCCCGATTAATTTTTTATATAGTTCCCAGTGGTTTTGACTGTACATCTATAATAAAAGATTTGTTCTTTAAGAGAATAATATTTTTATGTCCCTGTGGATTGTAGCTGGAAATACAGATCAACTGTTCAAATTCCCCAAATTTCCAACTTTTCAAGTACTTTTAACTTCCTCTTAAAGGCCTTTTTCATACCCCTGCCCTCAAAATACATATGCACTCAATTAAACAGCAGAGAAGAATCCAGCATCAAGAAGAAATGGTAATGTAGTCAAATTCAGATGGGATCAGTACAACAAAGCTGGATTGTGGGTGATGCATTTGGCAGTGCCCCACATTAAAGCCAGTTTATGGGGATGGCGTTATGGTATAGTGGGTAAAGCCACTGCCTGCAGTGCCAGCATTCCATATGGGCACTGGTTCAAGTCCTGGCTGCTCCTCTTGCTATCCAGCTCTCCTCTATGGTCTGAGAAAGCAGTAGAAGATGACCGAGTCCTTGGGCCCCTGCACCTGTGTAGAAGACTGGGAAGAAGCTCCTGGCTCCTGGCTTCGGATTGGTCCAGCTCCAGCTGTTGCGGCCATCTGGGGAGTGAACCAGTGAATGGAAGACCTTTCTCTCTCTCTCTTTCTCTCTCTCTCTCTCTCTCTTTCTCTCTCTGTCTCTCTCTCTCTCTGCCTCTCCTCTCTCTCTGTAACTCTGCCTTTCAAATAAATAAATAAATCTGTAAAAAAAAACATTTTGTGCAGATCCCCAAGATCTTGCTTTATTTCCATTCTTTCTGGAGTATTTTTACTTTATTTCTTAGTATTTTCCCTGCAGTTCTTTGCCACTGTCCTCAAATTTGGTGACAAAAATCAAGCACCTACTAAGTTACAGCTCTTGTTTTGCAGTTCCATCTCCAGGAGGACTTTTGAAACTATTTCCACCTTTCCTCATTAGTCTTCCTCTTTCCTTTGTAACATCACACTTTATCTCACGTCTGCAGAATGAGTCTCCAAAATCTTGGGCTGATCCAAATATTCACTTTCTTGCTTGAAATTCTCAGCAGGCAGAATTTACTGAAAATACAACATTCTGAGGTAAGGAGAAAATGGCCGAACACCAATCACTCTAGAAGAGGATATTCCATAATATTTGAGTTCAGTGATCACGGGAGAATCTGGGTTACAAACTCAGGGCAGATTCCTTTCATATCCTTCAGCTGCAGTGTTAAGCAGAACACGAGCACCATTTCCTGGCCGGGGACACTCTCTTTAGCCTTGTGAAAAATGATTTTCCATGGAACATAGGCTTCCGTTGATTCTTGTTACCAATCTATAAGTTATAAATCTTCTTTGCCTGACTTGTGGTAATATTCTGTCCCACCAGATTCATATTCTGTCAGCTGGGTTTAGGCAAAACCTTCTGCTACACACAGGGATCTACTTGGTCAAGGAGTCATAGCAGAAATTGGCAATGCACTTAAAGATCTCCCCCCTGGTGCACTGTATTCTCTTCTCTGGGTTTGACACTGGTGCATTGTATTTGCTTCATGTTGTTATGAGCCCCACTGACCTTCACACACTTCTAACAGCATACTTCTTGTCTAGACCCTCTCTAACCTCATTCATGATCACTCAGGAGAACACCACCCTGCCATCCCAACCCCATAACCGTGTCACCACACCTGTTCCTTGCTTACCCATCTGCATACCTTGAGTGCATCACCGTACAGTGAACAAGAAATGGATGCAGACATGGAATTGAGACAGAATCCAGTTATGTCTCCACATAATCCAGTCATCTACTTTACTACATTAAGTAGCAACTGAGAGGTGGCACAAATAAGCTGGAGTTCTGTGTGCTGTTCTGGGCAGGAATTGAAGGTCAAGGTGTTAAGAGGGTGCTTAGGCAAGATAAGTTTAATTTTAATACTTGTCATCATTATCTAAGGCCTCCATTATTGTTTATCTGTGATTCTGACTTCTAATAGCACCTACTAATACCTTGTTGGTACAGGAGTACAATTATGTCTCACTCACCTTTGTTTCCTTCATAATATTAAAATAGTTTCTTGCACATAATAAGTTATTAGCAAATAGATTCTACTGAATAAGTTCCCATAATATTATCATGGTATATAAATGTATTATAAGTAATAATATAACCAGAGAAAGGGTCTTCTGAAAACATAATCACTCATGATGAAGCAAGAAATAAGAATGATAAGAAGTTAAGTGAGGAAAAGACCCCCTCTGCTCGAGAGTCTGATGCATGGAAATTAAGCAAAAGAGACATAACTAGGGGTTCAGAATGAGAATCCCAGTTTTAGCTAAAATGGAAAAATATCTGGGGGAAAAATGTTTCTGCTTGTATGTGTATTGCATTTAGATTGCAAAGAGTGAGCCTGAGTCAGTTCACTGACTACTGAAGTACTCCACATGGAGAGAGGGGACCACATTACTCAGTACTATAAACACTTAAACATTTGGGGGGAGGGTTTGAGATGTGATGAATGTATTTTGCATGTGAGAAAACCATGGGTTTTGGGGTGACAAAATGACAGACTGCTATGATTTTAATTATGTCTCCAAATTTCATGCCAGTACGAGCTAATATGATCTTTGGAAACAAGGTCTTTGAAGACATTTATATAATCAAGTAAAAGTGAAAACATACTGAATTTGTATTAAGGTCTGAATGTTTGTGTCTCTCCAAGGTGATGGTATCAATAAGTGGAGACTCAGAGGTAATAACCTAGGTCTCAAGGGAGAGGCCCATATGAATAGGGTTGGTGACTTTATTTGTAAAATGAGCCCTACCAGACAGTGAGTCTCTTGGTTCCTTGAATTTGGATTTTCCACCCTCTACAGTATCAGAAATAATTTTTTTGTCATTAATAAGCCACCTAGTTTGTAGTATTTTGTAATTGGAGCCCAAATGGACCAAGATGAATAGGGTAGACCCTAATTCAATGACTGACAACCTTATAAAATGATACAAATTTGAACACAAGCACACAGGATGAACAATAGCTGATGATGAAAGCAGAAATTAGAATGCTGTATCTACAAGCTATGGAGCACCACGGATTGTTGGTGGCTGCAAGAAATGACAAAGATACAAGAAATTATCTTTCCCAGCAACCTTCAAGAGAGCACGGTCCTGCCAACACCTTGATTTCTAAATTCAAGGCTACAGAACTGTGAGACAATACATTGTTTTATTCCAAGACACCTGGTTTGTGGTAATTATAGCAGCCCTAGGAAGCAAATATACCCAGTACAAGTCATTCCTATTTTGGAAAGTGTCTCAGCAGAAAATGTGCCTGAGACCAGGAATTGCATCAGTTTACTGCATTACCAGATCACTGTTTAGGAAATATTCTCTAAAGGCAGATTGTCCTTCCCAGGACAAGGTGGATACTGAGATGGCAGGATATGCTGAATTGTACTAATCATATATGGTAGCAATATAGTGAAAAACAGAACAATGAACATGGCTGACCATGGACATACTCACACTAAGCAAACAATCCTGGGTTATTTTAGTCATCATAAGAGAGACATTGCAGATAGGGAATATAGATGCCCTCAAAATAGATTTTAGTAGAAAAAGAATATGAACTTATTTGATATCCAGTCTGATGAAGCTGGATGTATTTATTGCAAAAAATAAATTTTTTCCTACCTATCATGCTACACAGCTGGATCTGAAGAAAGCCAAGCCCAGAACACAGGGCGATGGGGTGTGTTCTTCACTTTTATTTAGAATCAAAAGGTGGAAGAACAAAAAGCCAATGTAGAGATGATATTATAATGTGGCAAATGCTCATATTTTGCTTATACAGGATGACTTATAAGTTAGTTTGCAGTATACTCAAGTAATAACTTTATCAAAACTATGTTTCTCTGTTTGTTACAACCCCAAGATGAACCATGAGGTACTATCTAACACTCATTCCTGGATTACATGAATGGAGGTCCTCGACATGTTAGGAGGCCCTCTAAATAAATAACACAGCTCTTGAAATACTCCTGAGGACTCAGATTGATGTTGTTCTGTGGACCCCATTGTCCTAGTCCATTATATGGTGCTATAATAGAATACTTGAGCCCAAGTAATTTATAAAGAGCATAGACTCATTTCTAATAGGTGTTGATGCTGGGCAATTCAAGATCAAGGGGCTTATTTGGCAAGGGCCTCCTTGCTGCGTCATCTCAGAGGCAGAAGATGGAATCTCAGAGAGTGCACAAGGAAAGGAGCAAGAGGGAACTGAACTCACTCTTATAACAAGCCCACTGTCATGAGAACTAACCATTCCTGTGATTATGACGTTAATCCATTTATAGGAATAGAGCCCCACTTCTTAATACTGGAGATTTACAACACATGAACTCTGGGGCACACAGTCAAACCACAGAACCAGCCAGAGAACCAGCCACCTGCCTCATGAACCCTGAAGAAGCGTCTTCCTCAGAAGCCGAATTTAACAAAGAACGAGAAAAAAAAAATGGATACTGGCCTCCAGTGAGATACTGCCTAGAACACCTATGTCACTAATAATTTATCCAAATTTATTGCTGAGAGGAATAGTTCTAAAATCTGTATGCTAAGACTGTTGTCTAAAATGCAATATATATGAGGAAAACTTAACTATTAGAAGCTTGATGTTATTTAATTAATTGAGCCTGTTGCTAGAAAGATGAAGGGAGTTTGCCAAATGAATACCAGAAAGTATCTACTTAGCAATGTTTAAGAAAGATTCTGAATCATTTAACACCAGTGTTCTGGTCACCAGAACCTGAGATCAAATTTCCTTTCTGTCTTTACTGATCACCAAATAATTTCTCACAGGGAATGTTCCTCAAAAACTACCTTATTTGCCCTTAAGAAAAACGAAATATTAGCAAACGAACATTAGCATGAACATCAGTGGAAGATATTATGATTGATTTGCTGAGAAAATAAACATAATACGTGGGATTTGTGCCCAAAAGGAAATGGGAAAGATAAGTACAGAAAAGTGAGTAGGAAGGATGAAGAGTAATGAAATCTCTAGAGATAGAATGGTCGAAATATCCATCACACATTTTTTCCCAGTGCTAAATATCACTCTCTTCTCTCATTCATTTCCAAAACTCAGTAGTAAAGTCTACCAGGGTCACAATCACTATGTTTGTGAGTATGTATCTCACCATGTGTGTAGGCATTAAACTCGAAAAAGAGGTTGAATTTCATACCTTCGTCATTATGGTGCATAACAGAGACAGTCAGTGTGAAAGAGGAGAGGACGACAGAATAGTAGAAGGAAGAGACGGTATAGGGGGTGGAGGAGGGAGGGGACAGGAGGGAAGAAAGGATGAAAGGGAGAATCTTATTGAAAGCAGAGAAACCATGGAAACAAATCTAGAAACCTTGGCATTGACTCCCCAAAGCTTGAGTAGGTGAGAGAGGGTGCTTGAGGCAATGATATTAGATCCCTTCATATAGGTAGTCAGAACTGATATCTCACTAGCAGTAGGAATAGACTTTTCAAAAGTTTGGAGTACTTTCCTAAATTCTGTAGCATCACATTATTATTCAAAGGTTTCTTTTTCTGATGCCAGTAGAGCCTACCTTGCCTCCTTGTTCGACAGTTTCCCAAAGTTATCCATACCAGTGGGCAGGAAGTGTTGTAGGCAGGCATACAGGATCAAAGTGATCAGGTTTGTGAGCTGGAAGACCATGCCTTCACCATGTCCCTGTGTGACCTAATGCCCCTACCTGGCCACATCTCTGTGTCCACTGGCCAATCAGGCTAATTAACCACTCCCCCTTGGAAGTGGATTAAAAGCCTGGGACACAATGTGCCCAATCCCTTCATTTGGCTTTTTGGCCGTTTGCCAGTATGGGCCCATGCTGGCCTGCACCTCCAGGGTGTGTGGCCTTCGGGTCACCTGCCTCATGAACCCTGGCCTGCAGGCTCCTCCATGTGGCTAGCACCTGTACTCGGTATGAACCCAGATTTATCTCTCTTTTAGATAGGGCCCTCATTCTCCTATGCATCTTTCTCACTGAATGAAAGCTTAAAATGCATCATGCTGCCTCGTTTCTTTATGCCAGTATTCAGAATTCTCTGAATATTAGGCAAGAACCCACGAAGGCTTATTAATATTGGGAATTTATTTATAAGCACATGGTGATATCATATGGCACTCTAAATTCCGATATCAGAAGGAAAAAAACTTTATTGCTATCACACAGCAGGTATTCAAATGTATGTTAGGCCTCAGATTCAAGGCATAAGTAACTTTCTTCTCCGAATAAGGAATGGTTTATTTTACAAAACTCCATCTGAATTATCCTGGTTACTCTGTTCCGGGTTGCCACTTTTTTTTCTACATTGGAGCTAGACCCTGAATCCAATGCTATTTGATCAGAGCCATGATTTAATGTCTTACCAGTTCTATATTTTGAAGTAAAGGAAAATTTGTGGTTTAGGTTTCTAGGACTCATTGGAAGTCCTACCAATGGTGCTATGGTTTAACTACTGCTCTGAGACTCCTGGCAACAACACTAGCCTGGCCCATAACTTGGCAGCTATTTCTCTTGAGACTCTGTATCTTGGATCACTCAGCTATAATTGCTTGGACCACTCTTACCAGCCTGGGATGTTTTTCCCAACCAATGTTCTTTGTTTTTTATTTATTTATTTATTTATTTATTTGACAGGCAGAGTGGATAGTGAGAGAGAGAGAGAGAGACAGAGAGAAAGGTTTTCCTTTTGCTGTTGGTTCACCCTCCAATGGCCGTCGTGGCCGGTGCACCACGCTGATCTGATGGCAGGAGCCAGGTGCTTCTCCTGGTCTCCCATGGGGTGCTTGCACATAAGCTGAGTATTCCAGATTGAAACTAACCTTATAACATAATATCATCTCTATTTCTCATAGGAAATTGCAGGTTAGAGCTGTTAGATTGTTCAAGGCCATCTAGCTAAGTGACATTCTCAGAGGCAGTTTTAGCTGAATCTAGGCCATGTGTTTCTCCACGTTGCCACCTAGTCTCCCATTATTTATATTCTGATCATTCCAAGACATACCAAAAGCCTTTAAAATTAATAACTGAATTCTAGTTTTTAAATCAGCCTCCTGTGCATTTAGATGGCATGAATAAATTCCTCTATGATTTCTCTTAATGATGAACTGGTCCTTAGTACTCAGGATCCCAAAACTGGACCACGAGCAAATTCACCATATCCCAGCCCCTTCATAAGGATGCCTGAAAACACTTTGTGTTCTTCCCCAGATATGGGAACTATGTGGGAACAGTTTGTCTTCATGGATAACCAAGTAACACAGACACAGTGGATGAGGTTATTTGAGAGACTATTTAGTGCTGAGACTTAAGATCCAGTTGTAATTATCCTTAGCTCTACCCAGGTCACCTTAACAGCAAATTGAGTTCAATGATTAAACCTTATCTTTAAGCTCAGAATAGTTGCACCAGGGGACCTGTATGAGTCAGTGCTTCTAACACATTCTCACCTTATCTTGCCATATTGCAGTCCTACCCAGCTGTTGGTACTGCTACTACTCTTTAATTCTCAGTTCTTTCAGCTGGATCTTGATGCTGGAAGCACAATGGGTATTTTATGTGCTCCTCTGATACATTTGGCTCTGCTTCATATTCTCAAAGTGATTCTTCCTGGGTCCCCTTTAAATAGAAGTTTGATATTTTCCTCTTTCCTAGTTGGCTTTCTACCTAGAGAGCATCTCCAGCAGTCTGACTAATATCACAAATGTTCTTAACATTATGCTGAGCTGACTTACCATCCAGGTCTCCCAAGCCAAGCCAGCATTTCAATTTCACTAGGAAGGGAGAACATTTTTTCCTAAAATGGCAAAGTACTTCTTTACTCAACCTTTTATTCACTACCCCAGTGGCTAGAAACACAAACTGTTTGTTCACAACTGAGCACAAATGCTAGCACCAGCACTTACCATTGGATGCTCTTAGGCAAGTTTCCTGATTTACCTAAACCTCTGTTTCCATTGCTGTCAAATAGGACCAACTGTATCTATCTTGGGATAACTAATCAAGAAAATGTATGCACAAGGTACTCTGAATAGTCTCTGTTGTATGAACCAGTGCTCAGGTGCTGGTGCTGTGGTGTAGCAGCAAAAGCCGCTGCCTGCAGTGCTGGCATCCTATATTGGCACCAGTTTGAATCCCAGCTGCTCCACTTCTGATCGAGCTCTCTGCTGTGGCCTGGGAATGCAGTGGAGAATGGCCGTAGTCCTTGGGCCCCTCCACCCACATGGAAAGACATGGAGGAGGCTCCCGGTTCCTGTCTTTGGATCAGCACAGCTCTGGCCGTTGTGGCCAACTTGGGAGTGAACCAGTGGATGGAAGACTCACTTCTCTCTCTGCCTCTCCTTCTCTCTCTATGTAACTTGGACTTTCAAATCAATAAATAAATCTTTAAATACAGCAATAATAACAACAACAAAACAGTGCTCAGAAGATACTATTATTAATCATTCACATTATCATTAATTACCAACAAAATAAGAAAATGCATTACTCATAGGGCAGTATGCTAGAGGTGGTACTTGTGTATACAAAGAGCTATGTGACTCCATCGATTGGATTTCTACTTAGTCTTAAAAATTTATTTGCAAAAATTTCCCCCCATAAGACAGACTAGTCTCTCTAAAACCACTCTCTAATCTGGTTATAGCCTCTTCAAAAGACCTCCATAAATCCTCATGGTACATAATTCAAACAAACACTTTATCTTAACACCTTCTCCTCTATTTGAAGGCCCATGAAGCATTAGCTATGAAGAGTCCAGCAGAGGGATTGGAACATACTGGCCAACATTAAATCTGCTTTGCCTTCCTTTCTTGAATATTATTGCCCATCTCAACAATAGTCTCCCCTATACATCAGGGCAGAAGGACATTTCAGCTTTTCCTGAATATATCTAGTATTTCACATCTCCCTTTATTTCTCGTCCTGTCTGCCAAAACCCGTTTCCTCCAAGCCCAGCTCAAATGTTAACTCACACATAACTCCTTGCCTGTAATTTTAATTTGATAGAGCTCTGTGGATTTTCTGAACAAATTTATATTCATGTGCATATCATTATAATCTTCCAGAACTCTTGAAAATTACTATGCTTCTCTGAAAATGCTAAGGAATTCCAATGTAACTAAAGCAATGGTGTTAGAGGAGTGACCTATTAGGAACCTGCCACCCTTTCAAGGTTACAAGCTGATTTAGACTTGGATGTAGGAAACCCTGTGCATGGGCTTTCAAATCTGGCAGAACAGAGTTTGAATCTTATCTCTGGTATTTAAACATTATTTGGCCATGGAAAATTACTTAATGACTTTAGAATTAGTTTTCTCTAACAGGATTATTAATGTTCACTTTTGAAATTTAGTTCTGTAAATTCTAAATAATATAGGAAAATCACAGTGTCTAAGCAAAAATGTAAATGGCAAATATTACTATGATTTATTCATCTGGCAAAAAATATTGACTCTATTATGTCAATTATTCAAGTCTAGCCCTGACTTAAATCCCTTAAGCTAGTCAAGAAGTCTATATTTTTTTTCTAGGACTTCCACATCATGTGACAGTCAAGGGTCCAGTTCAAGTATGGTTAAATGTCAAACCCAAAGTGACATCTTGCTTTGAGAAGCCAATCGGATTTTTGAAGATTATTTTCATAACCCTTACAAACCACAAAATGAGTTTTCTGAATTAGTGTTTTAGCAACATTTCCCTTCAAGAAAACAGATTTACTGAAAAAAGAGCTGCTCCTCCCTACTTATATTAAAGTGTCCATTGTATTAAAACCCTTACCTTCTAACTGAGAAATGCAAGGTCAGGTCATTGATATATGTTTGTCTAAAATCTCAGACCTTGTTAATGACAGAAGTAGGTCTGAAAACTAGGTCTTGTAGATCCTAAAACAATATTGTTTACATGAGACACAGGAGGGTCTAGAATGGCACTAGTATCCTCAACAAGTATGCACTTCCTTTTCTTTGACTTTTCAGCTACTGCAAGTAAGAGCTCTATTAATTATAACAACTCCGAACTTGTTTTGGTTGAGAAGTTTTTTGTTTTTGAATAGGAAAAGTGGTGCAAAATGATAGCAATAAAATGCCTTTTTCCATATTGAAGTTGCACACTGTTCATGCAATAGAATTAATTTGGCTAAAGAATTCAAACTTTAAAGGAAAGTCTCTTCACAGTGGATAAGAGACAGGCATTCCTTTTTTCAGTGTAGAGAAAATTGAAATACAGAGAGATAAAAGCTATGCCTAAAAGAGATCAAGATCTTTTAAAATTTGCATCTGGATGTTTTTGACATCATGTAGGGCCAGTCAAAGTAGAATTCTATAAGTCTTAGAAAATCAAAGTAGAGGAATAAAGAACCACATTAAATTTGCTGGTCCTGTCTTTTATCATTGCTTCATTCATTTGGCAGTCATCTCTCTGAATTCCTCATTGTTTCTAAATATATTTTTTCTCAAAAATTGGTGATCATTGATTGTAGTGCAGAGTTTATACTCAGTTTTAGATGTGTCGTGCTTTGCCTTCTGCTTTCTTTTCTATGCTGGGAAATCGTGATGGCAAAATCTCTTATTTATCTTCAGCATATTCTGTGCAGTACATCACATGGCAGAAAGTAAATTCTTTATAAATGTGAAAAAAATTGCAGTTTCTTTTGATCCTTATTGAAGCAAAAAGCTACTTCACCAAGCATTGACTGAAAAATTAAATTAATTCGTTTTTGAGACAAAGATAGCAATCATGTTAGATTAAACCTTCTTCATTTCAGGATATCATTTACAAATAACGTACATTCTTATAAAAATGTAATATGAGATAATACGTGTTTGTGCAGGCGTTTAATGAATTAGCATTTTGAGTACATGTAATTCTGACAAATTTAAAAGCCTATGTATTGGTCATCTAATCCACATATTTGTATGAGTCAGAATCTTTTTCTAGCATTTTTTAGGCCAATAGTAGGTGAATCTGAAGTAGTACAACCTGCTCAGTACACATAGAGAGGCCCCAGCCACTCTGCCACTTTAGACAAGCAAACTTTCACTGTTTCTTCAAAGTTTACACCAAAGATAAGCAAAGGCTACTGGGCAAATGGTCTATTTCTAGGTCTGACAGTATTGAACCTATACACATAAAATAGCTTCAGTAAGATGCAGCCAGTCAGCAAAAGCCCTTGGTTGATTGCCAGGAGAAGAGCATGCGGCAAACACTCCATTGGCTGCTAAATACCATTCTCTACCAGGAGAATTCCAATTGAAACTGTAAAGTGTTTCCTGATTTTTTTTTTTTTTAATCCTAGGATCCTTTTCAGATGGGTGTGGCCATGACACCATTCTAGATAAAGAAATCTAAGTGGAAGTCATCATGTGTTGCTTCACAGAAAGTTCTTTTTAAAAAAAAAATTTTTTTTGACAGGCAAAGTGGACAGTGAGAGAGCGAAAGGTCTTCCTTTTGCCATTGGTTCACCCACACAATGGCCGCTGCGGCTGGCGCGCTGCAGCCAGGGCACCACACTGATCTGAAGCCGGGAGCCAGGTGCTTCCTCCTGCGCCAGCACCCAACTGGGACTAGAACCTGGTGTGCCAGCACCACAGGTGGAGGTTTAACCTAGTGAGCCACGGCGCCAGCCACACAGAAAGTTCTTTAAAAGCAGGTTGACAGAGGCTAACAGTGTGATGTAGCCGGTAAGGTGGTTCCTGTCCCCGCTGCTCCAGCTGCCTGCTAATGCTCGGGGAAAAGCAGCTGAAGATAGCACAAGTGCTTGGGCCCCTCACACTCACATGAGGGACCTGGAGGAAGCTCCTGGCCCCTGGCTTTGCCCTGGCCTATTGCTGGCTGTTGGGACCATCTGAAGAGTAAATGAGTAAGTGGAAGTTCTTACTCTCTGTTTCTCCTGCTCTCTATATAACTCTTTCAAAATAAATAAATAAATCCTTTCTTAAAAAACAGGTTGACAGGCTGGCGCCACGGCTCACTAGGCTAATCCTCCACCTGCAGCGCTGGCACCCCGGGTTCTAGTCCCGGTTGGGGCACCAGATTCTGTCCCGGTTGTTCTTCTTCCAGTCCTGCTCTCTGCTGTGGCCAGTAAGGCAGTGAAGGATGGTCCAAGTGCTTGGGCCCTGCACCCCATGGGAGACCAGGAGGAAGCACCCGGCTCCTGGCTTCGGATTGGCACAGCGTGCCTGCCATAGGGACCGTTTGGGGGGGTGAACCAATGGAAGGAAGACCTTTCTCACTGTCTCTCTCTCACTATCCACTCTGATTGTCAAAAAGGAAAAAAAAAAAAAAACAGGCTGACAAACATCCTTTGGCCTCTCATCCTTCCCACTATTCTTGCAGGGAACATAGATGTGATACTGGAGTTGGAGAAGCCACTTTTCAGCCAGAGGTGATAGGCATGAAGAATCTAACCACAGGTTGGGTAGAAAGGAAGAAAAAGCCAGGGTCTCTAGGGCATCGTGGAGTCAATTTACAGTCCTAGGCTTCCTATTTTATGCCCTTGTTATTCCAGGAGACAAACGGAAACAATAACAAAGAAATGTTAAAGTTCTAATTGGATGTTACAATAAATTAGATTTTCTGTTACATACATTGAACTAAAGTATTTTTTTTTCTCAAATGACAAATTTATTTATCCTGTGAAGAGGAAGAGTAAAATCAATATCAATTCTTCCTTATGGAGTTATTTTATGATAGGACTGGTGATTATAAGCTATCAGCAGCATAAAGATTTCTGTATTGATCATGTTGACCCTGGAAAAGTTCACAATAAAAATTAAAATAAAAATATTCACTTATTGCATGTTTCAGAAACAAAATAATTAAATCCCTAAGGAAGTTAGGGGGACATGTTTTATTTATAACCAAACCTCCCTCTCTCCACTATTTATACCTGTTATTATCAATAACAATAATTTAATTTAATATAACATTAGTATCAATCCTAACAATGCATAGCAATACCAAAAAGCACATAAATGATACTGGTGGAAGTTCTTATTTCAGATACAAATGACTAAAACTCATTTTTCCAATTTAACATCTCAGTGATTTTAGTGTATTTTTATGAAGACATATTTCAACTGAGGTATAATTTATATGTAATAAAATGCACAAAACTCCAATGCTTCTCAGTGAAGTTTTGTCAACTTGATTTACCTATTGGTTGTCATTTTAATTTAAGCAATGTTAATTCTATCTCTTTCTAATCTGATATTTCCTGATAACTAATGCTATTAAAATATTTTTAATTGTATATCTTTGATTAAGCACTGATCAAATTTTTCAAGTTTTCTTATTGGGTTGTATTATTGAGTATTAAGAATTATTTATGTATTCTAAATTCATGATTTTTATGAGATATATGTTTCATAAATATTTTCTGACAGTCTCTTCTTTATGTTTTTATCACAATGTCTTTCAAACTGCTAAATTTTAATTCTCAGGAAGTTCAATATATTAAATATTTAATACTTTATTTTTTCCCTAAACCAATATCATAAGATTTTTTCTATATTTTCTTGCACGTGTTTTATAGCTTCGGTGCTTTAATTTGGGTGTATGAAAAATGTGTTAATTATTATAGATGGTGTGAGGTAAGGGCCAAGAGGCAAAGCTCAATGTTTTTCTCTCACCCTGTCCTTTCTCTCACCCATCTCATTATTTCTACAGTGTTTGTTGGAAATATTATCTTTGAATTACCTTTGCATTTTTACTGAATGTAAGTTAGCACTTTTGTTGAAAATTAGTTAGATCCAAACAGACACTCCCTTCTGTTCCATGGATGGATTTGTCTGTTAGGATACACATATCATACTGTTTTTAGTATAGATTTAGGGTGAGTTTTGTAGTCAGATAAATCCTCCAACTTTGTGTTTCTTTTTAAAAACTATTTTCCTATTTTGTTTTCAATGGAGTAGTTAGAATTAGTTTGTCACTTTCAGCCAAGATAGCCTTGTGGGACGGGCAAAGAAACGGTGACAACTAGTGAGATTGGAGTCTCTGATGCATGACTATGGTATGATTTTCACTTATTTAATTTCCTTCAAAAGTATTTTATAACTTCAGGGTACAGACCTTATACATACTTTGTCAACTTTTTTCCTAAGTGTTTCATACTCTACATTATTTTAAATATCAACCATGTCCAAGTTTTTATGTGAAATAATTACAACTGATCTTCAGATATTGATTATGTGTCCAGCAACTTAGCTAAATTTACTTTATAGTCTAATTTATAGTACTCCTTTTTTGCAGTTGTTTACAGATACAGAATTTTCTTTATATCTGACTGTGTTTGTAAATAAGGACATTTTAAATTCTTTCTTTACATTCTGTTTGTCTTTTTTCCTTTTCTTCCTTAACTGTAATTAAGAGGACCTTTAAGATAAAACTGAATGGAAATTGTGAGAGTGGAAATTTTAACATTCTTCTTTATCTTGGTGGACAGAAAAATTCTTCGCATGATGCTAGCCATAGTTTTTTTTTTTTTGTAGGTAGTCCACATGCGATTGAAGAAACTTCTTTTTATCTTTAGATCTGTTTAGAGTTGAATTCTTATACTTGTTTATGAATGGCTGTTGAAATTTTTAGGTGCCTACACCCATATAGAAACTCTGTTTTTTTTTTTTTTTTTTCCTATGGATAAGGCTAATAACAATGATTTTCCGGTGTTTTTACAGGAACAAATCCCACTTGGCTATGGTTTCATATGTATTACTGTACAGGTATTTCTCAATTTGCAATGGAGCTATGTCACAAAAATCATTTGAAGTTGAAAACATTAGTAAGTCAAAAACATATTGAGCACACCAAACCTACCAAATATTATGGGTAGCAACACAGCACAGGGTAAGTATCAGTTGCTTATTCCCACCAGAATTGGACTCACTCGGAACTGTGATTCTGCACAGTTTCCCAGCAGTGTGAGAGGATATTTTGCTGCATATCAGTAGCTTGGAAGAGATCAAATTCAAAACTTCAAGTATGGTTTATAATGAATACTTATGTCCTTTGCACCATCATACAGTCAAAAAGGTGTAAGTTGAAACATCATAAATTGGGCATCAGATATAATTGGTTTGCTAAAATTTTGTGACTTTTTTTTTTCATTTTACAGAGCCATAGACAGTGAGAGAGGGAGAGAGACAGAAAGAAAGGTCCTCCCTCCATTGGTTCACTCCCCAAATGGCTGCCACATCCAGAGCTGCTCCAATCTGAAGCCAGGAGCCAGATGCTTCCTCCTGGTCTCTCATGTGGGTGCAGTGGCCCAAGCACTTGAGCCATCCTTCACTGCTCTCCTGGGCCACAGCAGAGAGCTGGACCAGAAGAAGAGCAACTGAGACTAGAACTGGTGCCTCTATGGGATGCCGGTGCTGCAAGTGGAGGATTAACCAAGTGAGCCATGGCGCCGGCCCCTGGGAATGTTTTTGCATCTACCCTTATAGGAAAAGCTGATAAGTAGTTTACTTTATTTTTTGTCTTTGTTTTTGATATCAGGGTAATTCTGCCCACAGAGTTATTTGGAAAGAGTCTTCTACTTTAAAAAAGATTTAGTATAGAAGTGATATTATTTCTCCTTTAAATGTTTGCAAGAATTCACTAATAAAAACATTTGGGCTTGGAATGAGCTTTCTGTGATATTTATCTTGCAAGAAACTTATGCATTTTGTATAAAAACAAATTTATTGTCCTAGAGTTGTGCATTTTATTCCCTCAGTATCCTTCCAACGTTTATGTTTTATAGTGACATGCTTTTTCCACAAACTTCTTAAATTTTTTCTTCATCAGTCTGGCTATAGCTTTTTAACTTTTGTTGATCTTTCAAATAATCAGTTTCTTATTTTATTGATATTCTATTTTTATACTTTTATTTAATTGATAGTCCTTTATTAATTATTTCCTTCTTTTGGCTTATGTTGAAGTAATTTTTTTCTTCTCTATTTTAAAGATGGAAATTTATACCACTGATTTTAGATTATACAAACAAAACCATTTATTGCTGTAAAATTTCTTCTAAACTGCATTTTATCTACGTTTCACAAATTTCTTCATGTAGCATTTCATTTTCATTTATGAGATGTCTTCAAGAAGTTCATGGAAAACACATAACGAAAAATTTACATATGACTTCAAATTTTTTTGCTCCAAAATAAACTTATCTTTTTAAAATTTCTTAAAAAGATTTTATTTATTCATTTGAGAGGTAGAGTTACAGGCAATGTGAGAGAGAGAGAGACAAAGCGAAAGGTCTTCCATCCACCAGTTCACTCCTCAAATGGCTGCAACGGCTGGAGCTGGGCCCCTCTGAAGCCAGGAGCCAGGAGCTTCCTCAAGACTCTCCCACATGGAAGCAGGGGCCCAAGCACTTGGGCCATCTTCCAATGCTTGCCCAGGCCATAGTGGAGAGCTGGATCAGAAGAGGAGCAGTCAGAACCAGAACTGGTGCCCATATAGGATGCAGTACAGGTGAGAATTAACCTGCTGTTCCAAAGCACTGGCCCTAAACTTATCTTTAATTCTATTTTTCTATGAATCTTTAGGAGTACCATCATAGTTAAAAATATTTTCCATTTTCTTATGTAAATATTTCTTTGATACATACCTTATTTAGGATTGTTTTATTTAATTAGTATATTTGTGTGTGTGTGTGTGTGTGTGTGTGTGTATTTTCCACATATGTTGATTTTTCATTTAATTATGCTGTGATCAGAAGACACACACTTTTAAAGACATCAATTCTTTGAAATTTTAAATATTTGTTTTAGGGTCCAAAGTGTAATTTATTTTGATAACTGTTCCATATATACTTGGAAAGATTTTGCATTTTGCTGCTACAGGTAAAGTGTTCTATAAATGCCAAGTGGAGTAAATGGTTGATAATGTTCATTCTTCATGATTTTCTGTCTTCTACTAATTACTAAGAAGAAGTTCTAATATTTCCAAATATAACTGTGAATTTGTCATTTTTTGCCATTCTGACAGTTTTTGCTTAATGTACTTTGCAGCTTTATTTTTAACTGTATAGTCACTTAAGAGTGTTACATTGTAATAATGTTACATCTTTATTCCTATGAAATAAACCTATTTAACCGTGACAATATCCATTACTCTGAAATATAATCATTTGATATTTATATGAATGCTAAAATTTTGTTTTTATTACTCTCATGTGTTGTGTACTTTTCTCTAGTAGTCACATTATTAAGGGATGTTTTACTTCCCACCAATTAGGAAAAATAATTTATGAGTATTCATGAAAATTATGAGGATCACTTAGATTCAAAATTACGACTTTGGAGAAAAGAAGGAGAGTTCTATAGAGAGAGATAGAGATGAAATACCTTTTACCCTGATCCTCTTCCTCGTAATTCTAGCTTTCTTGGACTTCCAAACTCATATCTTTCATTTTTCTGGGCTATAGGCAAATTTTGACAAATAGGTTAAATTTATCTTTGTCATTTTCCTAATACATTTTCTAATGCCTTTTCCATTTCCAGACCCTTCTCTTTGAGTTTCTGTGCCAATAGAGCTATAGTAACCTACATTTATTTCTTTAGTGTATTAAACAGTTTTGATAATACTATAATCATAGTATAGATTATAACTTGCCAGTAATCAAGAATTCTGAATTTCAAAATGACTCCTTTCTTCTTTTCTTATACAACGTGAGGAAAACACTAACAGCTAATGTTGTTACAACACTTCTTAATAGCAGACATATGTTGGGTTATCAAATGAAGTACAAGACATGGGATTTTCCATTAGAAGAGTGCTGCCAGATAGCTCTTGGCGAGCACTTCTTTGTTGCTTCATTTTTTGTTCTCTGTTTAGTTTAAAAGTATTTGGTATTTTTCAATTATACAAAAAATACTGCTTTCATTTTTAAATTCATGTTAGCAATTGCTTTATATTTTAAAATTTATTTCATTTTGTTTAAAGAATACAACTGCAAGCACTTAATTTTTTTAACTTTTATTTAATAAATATAAATTTCCAAAGTACAACTTTTGATAATAGCGGCTTTTCCCCCCAGAGCCTCCCTCCCACCTGCAACCCTCCCATCTCCTGCTCCCTCTCCCACCCCATTCACATCAAGATTCATTTTCAATTATCTTTATATACAGAAGATCAATTTAGTATATAATAAGTAAAGATTTCATCAGTTTGCACCCACACTGAAACACAAAGTATAAGGTACTATTTGAGTATTAATTATACCATTAATTAACATACTGCAACACATTAAGGACAGAGATCCTACAAGGGGAGTAAGTGCACAGTGACTCCTGTTGTTGATTTAACAATTGACACTCTTATTTATGACATCAGTAATTACCTGAGGCTCTTGTCATGAGCTGCCAAGGCTGTGGGAGCCTCTTGAGTTTGACCACTCCGATCTTACTTAGACAAGACCACAGTCAAAGTGGAAGTTCTCTCCTCCCTTCAGAGAAAGGTACTGCCTTCTTTGATGGCCCGTTCTTTCTGCTGGGATCTCACTTACAGAGATCTTTCATTTAGGATTTGTTTTGTTTTGTTTTGTTTTTGCCAGAGTGTCCTTGCTTTCTGTGCCTGAGATACTCTAATAATACTCTTATGGGATTTTTAGCCAGATCCAAATACCTTAAGGGCTGATTCTGAGGCCACAGTGCTGTTTAGAACATCTGCCATTCTATGAGTCTGCTGTGTATCCTGCTTCCCATATTGGACCATTCTCTCATTTTTGATTCTATCAGTTAGTATTAGCAGACACTATTCTTGTTTATGTGATCCCTTAGACTCTTAATGCTATCATTATGATCAATTGTGAACAGAAATTGATCACTGGGACTAATGAAATGGCATTGGTACATACCACCTTGCTGGGATTGAATTGGAATCCCCTGGCAGGTTTCTAACTCTTCCGTTAGGGCTAAGTCCAATTGAGTTCATGCACTTAATACAAACAGATTTGGGAACATTATTATTCTTCCCCCTTTTTATCCCTCCCACTCATACTCCCACCTTTCTTCCTCCTCTCTCTTCCTTTCCCATTCTTATTTTCTACAAAGATCAATTTCATTTATTTTTAAAAGGTTTATTTATTTATTTGAAAGGCAGAGTTACAGAAAGGTAAAGGCAGAGAAAGAGAAAGAGAGTTGGGGAGGGCTCTTCCATCTGTTGGTTCACTCTCCAAATGGCCACAACAGCCAGAGTTGTGCCGATCAGAGCCAGGAGCCAGGAGCTTCTTCTGTGTATCCCACTCAAGTGCAGGGACCCAAGCACTTGGGCCATTTTCTACTATTTTTCAAGACCATAGCAGAGAGCTGGATCATATGTGGGGCAGCCAGGACTCCAACCATGTCCATATTGAATGCCGTCACTGCAGGTAGTGGTTTTTCCAGCTACTCCACAGTGCTGGCCCCTTCATTTAATTTTTATACTCATAAGATTCACCCTACACTAAATAAAGAGTTCACCAATTAGTATAGGAAAGAAATAAGAAAAGAACAAGAACAAACAAATAAGAAAAACATTGTTCTCTAAGAATCAAGTCAAGGGCTGTTCAAAATCATCACACTTCAAAATATCAGTTTCATTCCTGTAGATTACATTTTAAGTTCTCTGTTAATTACCACAGATAAGAAAGACCATATGATGTTTGTTCTTGTGTGACTGGTTTTTAGTTGCATCCATTTTGTTGAAAATGACAGTATTTCAGTATTTACCACTATATAGTATTCCATAGTGTACATATACCATAATTTCTTTATCCAGTCTTCAGTTGATGGACATTTGTGTTTATTCCATATTTTAGCTCTTGTAAATTGAGCTGAAATGAACATGGGGGTACAGATAACACTTTCATATGCTGATTTCATTTGCTTTGGATAAATTCCCTGGAATAGAATGGCTGGGTCATATGATAGGTCTATTCAGCTTTCTGAGGTATCTCTAAATTATCTTCCACAGTTGCTGTCTGTTTACATTGCCACCAACTGTGCACAAAGCTACACTTGACCCCAGATCCTCACCAGAATTTGCTGTTTGTTGATTTCTATATGTAAGCCATTCTAATGAGGGTGAAGTGAAAATTTGTTGTGGTGTTGTTTTGCATTTCCCTGATTGCTAGCAATTCTGACCATTTTTTTATTTGTCTACTGGTCATTTGAATTTCCTCTCTTGAAAAATATCTGTTCTGGTCTTTTGCCCATTTCTTAATTGGATTGTTTGTTTTGTTATTGTTGAGTTTCTTGAGCCCTTTATAGATGCAGGAAGTTAATCTTTTGCAAGTTGCATTGTTTGCAAATTTTATCCCATTCTGTCAGGTGCCTCTTCACTTTGCTGAGTGTTTCTTTTGCAGTGCAGAAGCTTCTCAGTTTCATGTAATCGCACTTGTTAATTTTGGCTTTGATTATTTGTCCTTCTGGGGTCTTTTCTTTTCCAATAAGTCTTTCCCTATACCAATGTCTTGAAGAGTTTCCCCAATATTCCCTAGTAATTTGATGGTATCACATCGTAGATTTAAGTCTCTGATCCATTTTGAGTGGATTTTTGTATAAGGTTTAAGGTAGGGGTCTTATGTCATACTTTTGCATGTGGAGATCTGGCTTTCCCAGAACCATTTGTTGAAGAGACTGGCTTGGCTCCAGGGGTTGATTTTTACTCCTTTGTCAAAGATAATTGGTTGTAGATGTGTGGATTGATTTCTGGAGCTTCTATGCTATTCGATTGGTCTATACATCTCTTTTTGTGCCAGGATCAGGCTGTTTTGATTATAACATTCCTGTATTATTTCTTGAGTATGGTATTGTTATGCCTCCAGCTTTGTTTTTGTTGTTTAAATTGCTTTAGTTATTTGGATATCTTGTGTTTCCATATGAATTTTAGTGTCATTTACTCTAGATCTGAAAAGTATGATTGATGTATTTTGATTCAATTAAACTGAACCTACAAATTGCTTTTGGCAGTAAGGACATTTTGAAAATGTTGATTCTTCTGATCCATGAACTTGGAATATTTTTCCACTTTTTAATGTCTTCATCTATTTCTTTCTTTAATGTTCTGTAATTTTCATCATAGTGATCTTTGACACCCTTGGTTAAATATTTTTGCAATTTATTCAAATTTTTTGTAGCTATTGTGAATGGGGATGATCTTAGATGTTCTTTCTCAGCTATAGCATTGTCTGTGTATATAAAAGCTACTGATTTTTATGCTATTTTTATATTCAGCTACTTCACAAAACTCTTTTATGAGTTCTAGTAGTTTCTTTGTGAAGCCTTTTGGGTTCCCTATATATAGAATCATGTCATCAACAAATAGGGATACTTTGACTTCCTCCTTCTCTATTTCCATCCCCTTATTTATTTTTCTTGCTTGATGGCTCTAGCTAAAACTTACAGAACTATAGTAAATGGCAATTGTGAATGTGGGCATCCTTGTCTGCTTCCATATGTTAATGGGAATGCCTCTAATTTTTCTGCATTCAGAAGGATTCTGGCTATGGGTTTGTATTAAATTGCTTTTATTGTGTTGAGGAATGTTCCTTCTATACCCAATTTGCTTAAGGTTTTCATCATAAAAGGGTGTGGAATTTTGTCAAATGCTTTCTCTGCATCTATTGAGATAATTATATGGTTTTTGGTCTCCAGCTTGTTAATATGGTTTATCACATTTATTGATTTTTGGATGTTGAACTATCCCTGAATACCGGGAATAAATCCAATCCATTGTGATCAGAGAAGTTTCATGGTATGATTTTGATTTTTTTTGAATTTGCTGAGACCTACTTTATGGCACAATATATGGTCTATCTTAGATAAAGTTCCTTTTGCTACTGAGAAGACTGTTTATACTTACAACTGTTGGGTGAAAACTTCTGTAGATATCAGTTAGGTCCACTAGGTCCATAGTGTCAATTAGCTCTGTTGTTTCTTTGATTTTTCTGTCTGGTTGATCTATCCATTGATAAAAGTGGAGTATTGTAGTCTCCCGTTACTATTGTATTGGTGTCTACATCACCCTTTATATTCATTAACAATTCTTTTAAATAGCCAGGCACCTTGTAATTGGGTGCATATACATTTATTATAGTTACATCTTCCTATTTTATTGATCTCTTAATTAATGCATAATGTCCCTTTTGTCTCTTAACAGCTTTTGTGTTAAAGTCTACTTTGTCTGATATTAGGAGGGCTATACCCGCCCATATTTTTTCTGTTAGTATGGGTGGAATATCTTTTTCTATCTTTTCACTTTCAGTCTATGTGTATCTTTGTTGTTTAGGTATGTTTCTTATGACAGCAAACAGATGAATCTTGTTTTTTATCCATTCAGCTTGTCTGTATCTTTTAACTGAGAGTTGAGGCCACTTACATCCAAGGTAACTATTGATAAGTAAGTACTTGGGCCTGCCATTTTCCTATGAATATTCCTATCATGTACTTTGGATATCTTTTGTAATATTACTGGAGACTTTTCTGTCTTTGTACTCTTTCATGATGATGACTTTCCTTCTGTGTTTCTGTGTGTCCTTTAACATCTCTTGTAAGGCTGGACACATTGTGACAAATTCTTTCAATTTCTGTTTATAATGGAATGTCTTTATTTCACCTTCATTCATAAATGAAAGCTTTGCAGCGTACAATATTCTGGGTTGACAATGTTTTCTGCTAAGATTTGTACTATATCTTGACATTCTCTTCTAGTCTGTAGAGTTTCTGATGAGAAACCAGTTGTGAGTCTAATTGGTGATCTTCTGATGGTTATCTGGCATTTCTGTCATGCACATTTTAGAATCTTTTCTTTATGCCTTACTGTAGAAGGTTTGAATACAATGTGTCATGGTAAAGATCATTTTTGGTCATATCTGTTAGGAGTTCCATGTGCTTCCCGTACTCGGACCTTCCTTTATTTCTCCAAGTTAAGGAAGTTTTCTGTAATTATTTCACTAAGTAGGTCTTCTATTCTCTTCTCTTTTTCCTCCTTTCTTTCTCCAAGTTAAGGAAGTATTCTGTAAATATTTCACTAAGTAGACCTTCTATTCTCTTCTCTTTTTCCATGCCTTTGAGAACACCTAGGACTCATATGCTGTATCATTGGATAGTATCCCATATATCTCCAACAGTGTTTTCAAATTTTCTGCTTAACTTTTCTTTGTTTGAATGTAAAATTTCTTAAAGTTTGCCTTATATTTCGGCTATTCTTTCTTCTACCTCACCAACTCTGTTATTAACGCTTTCTACTGCATTTTTATGTGATTTATTGAATTCCTCATGTCTAAGTATTTCATTTGGATTTCTCTTTAAAGTGTTAATTTCATGGGAAAATTTTCATTCATATCATATGTGGCTTTCTTTAACTCATGGATTTGCTTCTGATTACTTTTGAGTAATCCTTTGTTTAATTTTTTGAATTCCTTTTCTGGCATTTCCTAATCTCTTCATCTTCACATTCTAATACTGAAATGTTGTTGTATTCTTTTGCAGGCAAGAAGAATCATAGTATCTTCCTTATTCTAGTTTATTGAATTTCTGCATTTATATTTAGGCATTTGTTGAACTTATTTTTTCCTCTGATGGCTTTTTATCTTTGAGCTATGCCTCTGTGGCTTAGTGGAATGTTTATACTTTCAGTGAACACTAAGAGGTGTCTGGTGGGTGTGGATAGGGAGTTCTAGTCAGTGCTCCAGGAAGAGGTGAGTATCCAGGTAACACTCAAACAGGACATTATAGCTCTCCTCTGGTTAACTGGATGGAGAGGGTTAGTCATCTCTGTTGGTGCATCTACTCCTTCTCCTCCAGGCTGTGGAATGCCCAGGTGTTAGCCTCTAGTATATTCAATACTCATCCGCACTGTCATATGAACTGTGTGTGTGATCTGCACAGCCCTTCCTGTGAAGACAGTTCCCTCTGCTGAGTTGCTCTAGGCACTCAAGGAGCTCTCAGAGTATGCAGAAGCACTGTGATTGTCCAGAACCTGGCTATCCCCTGACTTCTCTCACATAATCACAGTGCTTTCTCAATCTCAGCACCTAGGGCTCTCAGGGTCAAGGAGTGCAGGTGGAGTCACATCACCTTGCTAACCTGTCCTGACCTCAGAGGCACTGAGGTGTTTGCAGGGCCGCTGTTTGTGTGTGTCCCAGCTTGCTAAATTGAGTCCATTCATCCCAACCAGATTCAATGTCAGTGGGGTGCATACATTTTTCTCTCTGGTAAAATCTTTGGATCACAGACATGCACAATATCTGCCAGATGCAGCCTTGTTCCCATCACACTTGTGCTGGGCATGCAGGAGGGTCCTGCAGGGACTTCCATAGGGATGGCTCTCTCTCCCCTCCCGTTGCCAGGTAGGTGCAGCTGCTGCAATGGAAACCATTTCTGTCAGTTGCTCTTGAATTGCTGTGGTTGCCCCCACTGACTGGGTGGAGCGTTACCCCAATAATTGCTAGATGGGCCGGCACCATGGCTCACAGGTTAATCCTCCACCTGCGGCACTGGCATCACATATGGGCACCAGGTTCTAGTCCCAGTTGTTCCTCTTCCAGTCTAGCTCTCTGCTGTGGCCCGAGAAGGCAGTGGAGGATGGCCCAAGTGCTTGGGCCCCTGCACCCGCATGGGAGACCAGGAAGAAGAACCTGGCTCCTGGCTTCAGATCGGTGTAGTGCCAGCCGTATCAACCATTTGTGGGGTGAACCAATAGAAGGAAGACCTTTCCCTCTGTCTCACTTTCTCACTGTCTAACTCTATCTGTCAAATAAAAAAAAATAATTGCTGGGTGCACACATACAAGCTGGAGTAGCTATTACCTGCCAATGTCCAAAATTGGTGCCAGCCCTTCCTCCACTGGCTAGGGTCACTGTTGTAGGAGGGAGGAGGGGATAGAGAAAGAAACAAACACACAGCTTCCCACCCTACCCTCGCTCTAGGTAAGAAGTCCACCACTGTCCAGAGGGATCCTGGCAGGACTGAAAAAAAAAATGCAGTTCACTAAGCTCTCCCTCCCGCTGTATTAGCAGCGGTGCAGGCCCAATCTCACCTGGTTTGCCAGGGCAGGCACCTTCTTTCCCAGATCCACTCTGCTGGGTCTTTTATTATCTTGCACTTTGCTGCATGTCTGCATTTTCCATATGGGTCCGGGCCATTTCTACTGCTTTTGCAGGATTTCCCACTAGTTTCCCCTGAGACTTTACTTTCTCCACTTTTTAAAATTAATTTCATCCTGTCTAAACCGGACCACCCTTTCCCTATTCCACCATCTTGGAAGCCCCCTCTTGGCCAGCACTTTTTATTGAGGGGAATCCAAATAGAGGCACAAGACCCAAAGCACATAGGCCAGGTAAAACCTTAACAAGCATACAACATTTGAAAGGAGATACCAGATAATTAGGGCTCCATGCTTCGTGACCAGGACTGTATCTTCATCGCAATCAATCATTTTGATTACTATAACAGGTTCCTAAAACCAGTATTCTTTCATCAATCATTCCTGTAAATTATTTCCCTTCTTCTTACTGCTGCAATCCATTGGGAGGGTGTGCCCTCACCCAGCCTGCATGAGCAGAGACAGGATTTCCTCCATGCCCTATCCCAGGAGATTGGGGCCTCTCTGAGAGTACTTACACAGTATCCTCTACAGGCATATTTCCAAAATCTTTAATTGGGTACCTGGCTCCTGGCTTCAGATTGGCGCAGCGCCAGCCGCAGCACACTGGCCATAGTGGCCACTTGAGGGGTGAACCAATGGAAAAAGGAAGATCTTTCTCTCTGTCTCTCTCGCACTGTCTAACTCTGCTTGTCAAAAAAAATGCAAAAATTTGAAAGTACAAAAAGAAATGTCTCCCTTACCCCCAAGATATATGTACCAAGTACCCAGGAAACAAATTTGAAAATTAATAGCAGAGAGATACACAGAAAAGAAAAATATAAACATCCAGGTACAGGAAGGCCAATGGTCTCCAATAATATTCAATCCAAACAAAATTATCGCAAAAATATTAATATAAAATTGTCAAAAATAAAAGACAAAGAGAATCCTGAAAATAAAGAAAGAAAAGAATCATTTGACATTTAGGGGACTTTCATTATGTCTACTTATAGAGTTCTCAGCAGAAGACTTACTGGCCACAGATAGAGATCATATAATTAAAGTGCTAAGACAAAATGTGAACCAGGATTATTGTGCTCAACAGTAGTGTTCTTCATGGATGAAGAATAAAGATTTAAAAAAAAAAGTTGAATGAGTTCATCAAAAATGACCACCAGACCTCTCTTACTTAACATACGATTTTATTCTTTAAGCTGAAAGAAAATGACATTATTGAGTAACACATATGCAAGTGTAAAACTTACTGGTGAAAAGAAAGAAGCAGTCAAATTTGAAATACTCTAATACCATAATGGTTGTATGAAATTCACTATCTTTACTATAAAGACTAAAAGGCTACTGGAAATAATAACTATATCAATTTGTTAAGGACCAAACAAAATAAAAAGAAAGAAATTTTAACTTTGAAAACCTAAAATGTGGATATAATAACAATTTTTTTAAACAAATTATTCATTTATTTGAAAGTCAAAGACAGGGAGAGATTGAGAGTGCATGAGAGAGAGAGAGAGAGAGAGAGAGAGAGAGAGATCTTCCATTTATTGGTTCACCCCTTAAATGATCCCAATAGCTACGGCTGGGTCAGGCCAAAACCAAGAGCCAGGAGCTTCACCTGGTTCTCCCATGTGGCTATCACTTGTGCAATTTTCCACAGGTTTCTCAGGTATATTAGCAGGGAGTTGGATCAGAAATTGAACAGCTAAGACTCAAACAGGTTCTCATATGAGATGCTGGTATTGTAGTCAAAAACTTAACCTGTTGTGCCAGAATGCCACTCCTCATGTAAATTTTTATATGAAATTGCATTTAAGTGACCATCAGTTTAAAATAGCCTGTTATGGCCGGCGCTGCCATAGCTCAGTAGGCTAATCCTCTACCTGTGGCACAAGCACCCCGGGTTCTAGTCCCGGTCGGGGTGCCGGATTCTGTCCAGGTTGCTCCCCTTCCAGTGCAGCTTTATGCTATGGCCCGGGAGTGCAGTGGAGGATGACCCAAGTGCTTGGGCCCTGTCCCTGCATGGGAGACCAGGAGAAGCACCTGGCTACTGGCTTTGGATCAGTGCGGTGCGCTGGCCGCAGTGGACATTGAGGGGTGAACCAACAGAAAAAGGAGACCTTTCTCTCTGTCTCTCTCTCTCTCAATGTCCACTCTGCCTGTCAAATAAATAAATAAATAAATCTTTTTAAAAAATAGCCTGTTATATATAAGAGTCAGAATAAGAGAGGGAGGAGATGTACAATTTGGGACATGCTCAATCGGAACTGCCCCAAATGATGGAGTTAGAATTGTGCCAGGGGATTCCAATACAATCCCATCAAGGTGGCATGTACCAAGGCCATCTCACTAGTTTAAGTGATCAATTTCAGCTCACAATTGATCACACTGATAGGTCTAAGAGTCAAAGGGATCACACAAACAAGACTAGTGTCTGCTAATACTAACTGATAGAATCAAAAAGGGAGAGAATGATCCAACATGGGAAGTGGGATACACAGCAGACTCATAGAATGGCAGATGTCCTAAACAGCACTCTGGCCTCAGAATCAGCCCTTAAGGCATTCGGATCTGGCTGAAGAGCCCATGAGAATATTTTAGGCATGGAAAGCTAAGACACTCTGAAAAACAAAAAAAAAAGAAGACCTAAATGAAAGATCTCTGCGAGTGAGATGCCAGTGGAAAGAACGGGGCCATCAAAGAAGGAGGTACCTTTCTCTGAAGGGAGGAGAGAACCTCCACTTTGACTATGACCCTGTCGGAATAAGATTGAAGTCGGCGAACCCTAAAGGCTTCCATAGCCTCGGCAACTCATGACTAGAGCCTAGGGAGATTACTGACACCATAAACAAGAGTGTCAAATTGTTAAATCAACTTCAGGAGTCACTGTGTACTTACGTCTCATGAGTGATCTGTCCTTAATGTGTTATCCAATGTGAAATAATGCTATTACTAGTACTGAAACAGTATTTTTACACTTTGTGTTTCTGTGTGGGTGCAAACTGATGAAATCTTTACATAGTATATATTGAATCGATCTTCTGTATATAAAGATAATTGCAAATGATTAAAAAATCTTGGTGTTAAATTGGAAATTGCATAGAAAATTAATCAATTTAAAAATATATATATCATGTAGGATCTCTGTCCTTAATGTGCTATACATTGTGAATTAATACTATAACTGGTACTCCAACAGTATTTTTCACTTTGTGTTGCTATGTGAGGGCAAATTGTTGAAATCTTTACTTAATATATACTAAACTGACCTTCTGTATATAAAGAGAATTGAAAATGAATCTTGATGTGAACGGAAGGGGAGAAGGAGTTGGAAAGGGGAGGGTTGCGGGTGGGAGGGAAGTTATGGGGGGGGAAGCCATTGTAATCTATAAGCTGTATTTTGGAAATTTATATTCTTTAAATAAAAGCGTTATTAAAAAAAATAGCCTGTTATAACTATGGATGTTTGCTATAAAAGCTTCATCATGACCACAAAGCAGAACCTTTGAAAGATATAAAAAAGGGATTTTTTTAAAAAATAAATAAATCAAAGTATGCCACTAGAGGAAATCATGTATATAGCCATGTCAGGAATATGGCAAGAAAGGCACAAAGATTCTGCAAAACAGCCAGAGAAGAATTTTTAGGTGACTGTGGTAAGAACTTAATTATTAATAATTATCTTGAAGGTGGACATTGTGGCATAGTGGAGTAAACTGACACTTGGCACAATCACATCCCATAATGGAATGCCTGAGTTTGAGTGTGTGTGTGTGTGTGTCTGTGTGTGTCTAACCTTCAAATAAATAATTTTTAAAGATGACAGTGAATAACTGTTGGCAAGAATGTAGAGAAAAGGTACCCTTGCACTCTGATTGTGCAAATTTAAATTTGGTACAGCCATTATGGAAAGCAATTTCTCAAAAAATTAAAAATGAAACTACTATATCGTCCAGCTATCTTACTACTGAGTATATATCAAAGGGAAAGATAATCAGCATATTAAGGAATAATCTGCTCTCTCATGTGCATTGCACCATTAATCACAATAGCTGAGATATCAAATCAATCTAAGCATCCATTAGTAGATACTGTATAAAGAAAATGTGGTGTTTGTACAAATGGAATGGTATCCAGCCTTTAAAAAGAAGAAAATTCTCTTATCTGTTCCAACACAGTTGAACCTAGAGGACAATTTTTTATATAAAGGAAGCCATGCATGGAAAGACAAATGCAACATGATCTCACCTACATGTGGAATATACAAAATCAAACTCATAGAAACTGAGAGTGTAAGTGTAGTTGACAAATTTGGGGGAGGGGAGGAATGAAATTCAATAAAATATTTATTTTGGCATAAAAATTTTGAAATCCATGCATTATTTTGACAAAATATGTATTTTCAGAGTTTTTGAAGATTCCCACAAATGTATGATTTCACTTTTCTTCATGAAAGCATACTTGTCTTTTAAATCCATTTTCTACTAACCTTTGTAAGTGTTTTCAAAGATGGTGGTTACCAAGGAATGAGGGTGAATGAATTGGGGCAGTGTTGGTCCAAGAACATAAAATTGCAGTTGGACAATAGGAATAAGTTCAAGATATCTATTGTACATCATGATGACATAGTTAATACAAACACATTGTATACATGAAAGTTTGCATGATAGTACACTCAGTATTCTTACCACACACATGAAAATGATAAGTATATAATACCAATCTTAAACAGTTTGACATAACTGTTCAACAATATGAACATAGATCAAAACATCATTTTGTATACCATAAATAGAATCAATTTGTGGATTTAAATAAATAATAATAAATTTAAAATTACTTTTAAGTTAAAAAATAAAGTAAACGTTCAGGGCCACATGCATCAAACTTCTCCATAACTCCCAGTAGCTGCTGTGCCTGCATGATTCCTAATAATGAGAAGTGAATATGGAGTAGTGTATTTAAGTCTAGGGTCCAGGATTGTCAGTATTGTTTTCATTGTAATTCCAGCCAACAGAACACATTTATGAACCATAAATTGCTCCAGTTATTTTTCTTAATGTCAATGTGTAATGGTCAAGATTTTTTAAGACATGAAGCCTAGTGGATTAAAATCATATTTGTTACTCAAGTAGAGTATTTAATTTGGCAGTCTCTATTTCAGTTATGTTAATGGTCAAAACATGCTTATTTTTATAATTACTAGTAGAAATAAAAATAGCATTATGCTCATCATCTGAGAACTTAGGCAAAGTAACATTTTCATTGATTTGCTTTGTAAATATCGATGACTTAGGAAATAAGAGTTTTTATAAATCTTATTGAAACACAATGACAAAAGATGTTTGTTTGATACCTATAGGACCAGATAGTTGCCCAAAATCTTGGTAATGATGTATTCTCTCTATGATCGTCAGGTTTAAAAATTATAAAGAATCATCTCATATAAGTAAGTTTTATAACTTCACTACTGATCTATTCATTTGTCTCATAACTTATTCCATGAAAATTCATTCTGAGAAAGTAGTCTTGGATACAGATGGCACCACTTTATGGTGACTAATAGCATCATACTAACTTAGGCTTTGATTTGAAATTAGTAAACAGAGATGGTATTTTGGCACAGCAGGTTAAGCTGCTACTCACAATGGGGGCATCATCACATATCACACTGCTGGTTCTAGTTTCAGCTGTTCCTCTTCTGACCCAGCTACTTGCCAATGTGCCTAGGAAAGCAGCCAAAGATGCCCCAAATGCTTGGGCCCCTGCCACTACTTGGAAGACCCAGAGGGAGTTTCAGGTGCCTGCATTCAGTCTGGCACAGCCTTGGCTGTTGTAGCCATTTGGGGAATCAACCAACAGAGTGAAAATATTCTCTCTCTCTCTCTCTCTCTCTCTCTCTCTCTCTCTCTGTCTTAATCTACATTTCAAATAAATAAATAAAAAGAAAGAAAGAAATATTAAAATATTACAAATTTTTTCAACTAAGTGTATGGAAAATTAATCCTACATAGTTAGACAATTTATAGATTCAATTTAAAGTTCAAATATTCTAAAACTCACAAGTTTAAATAACTCATAGCCAAAATGTAAAATGTATGCACATGCATGTATTTGTGTTCTAACTACAGAGACCTCTGTATATTAATATAATAATATTGTTTCTTCTAATGTATTTTCATTCTAGCTTCAATAGTTTATATTTTTTCTTTTTTTATTTAGTAAATATAAATTTTCAAAGTACAGTTTATGGATTACAATGGCTCCCCCCAACCATAATTTCCCTCCCACTCACAACCCTCACACCTCCCGCTACCTCTCCCATTCCATTCACATCAAGATTCATTTTCAATTCTCTTTATACACAGAAGATTGATTTAGTATATATTAAGTAAAGATTGCATCAGTTTGCACCCACACAGAAACACAGAGTGTAAAATACTGTTTCAGTATTAGTTATAGCATTACTTCACATTGGACAACACATTAAGGACAGATCCCACATGAGAAGTAAGTACACAATGACTCCTATTGTTGACTTAACAATTTGCCACTCTTGTTTATGGTGTCAGTAATCTCCCTAGGCTCTAGTCATGAGTTGCCGAGGCTATGGAAGCATTTTGAGTTCATCAACTTCGATCTTATTTAGACAAGACCATAGTCAAAGTGGAAGTTCTCTCCTCCCTTCAGAGAAAGGTACCTCCTTCTTTGATGGCCCCATTCTTTCCACTGGGATCTCACTTGCAGAGATCGTTCATTTAGGTCTTCTTTTTTTTTTTTTTCCAGAGTGTCTTGGCTTTCAATGCCTAAAATACTCATATGGGCTCTTCAGCCAGATCCGAATGCCTTAAGGGCTGATTCTGAGGCCAGAGTGCTATTTAGGACATCTGCCATTCTATGAGTCTGCTGTGTATCCTGCTTCCCATGATGGATTGTTCTCTCACTTTTTGGTTCTATCAGTTAGTATTAGCAGACACTAGTCTTGTTTGTGTGATCCCTTTGACTCATAGATCTTTCAGTGTGATCAATTGTGAACTGAAATTGATCACTTGTACTAGTGAGATGGCCTTGGTACATGTCACCTTGCTGGGATTGAATTGGAATCCCCTGGCACGTTTCTAACTCCACCATTTGGGGCAAGTCTGATTGAGCATGTCCCAAATTGTACATCTCCTCCCTCTCTTATTCCCACTCTTATATTTCACAGGGATCACTTTTCAGTTAAATTTAAACACCTAAGAAAAATTTTGTGTTTATTACAGAGTTCAAGCAATAATACTAGAAAAACAAAGAAAAAATACTAACATGGATAAAGTATTACATTGTACAACAACAGTCAGCCCAAGAGCTGATTAAGTCACTGTTTCTCATAGTGTCCATTTCACTTCAACAAGTTTCCCCTTTAGTGCTCAGTTAGTTGTCACCGATCAGGTAGAACATATGATATTTGTCCCTTTGGGACTGGCTTAAATCACTCAGCATAATGTTTTTAGATTCCTCCATCTTGTTGCAAATGACCGGATTTCATTCTTTTTGACTGCTGTGTAGTATTCTATAGAGTACATTTCTCTAAATTTCTTTATCCAGTCTACTGTTGTTGGGCATTTGGATTGGTTCCAGGTCTTAGCTTTTGTGAATTGAGCTGCAATAAACATTAAGGTGCAGACAGCTTTTATGTTTGCCAATTTAATTTCCTTTGGGTAAATCCCAAGGAGTGGGATGGCTGGGTTGTATGGTAAGTTTATATTCAGGTTTCTGAGGAATCTCCAGACTGATTTCCATAGAGGCTTAACCAGTTTGCATTCCCAGAAACTGTAGGTGTGTGTCCCTTTTTCTGCACATCCTCTCCAGCATCTAATATTGGTAGATATCTGAATGTGAACCATTCTAACTGGTGTGAGGTGAATCCTCATTGTGGTTTTGATTTGCATTTCCCTATTGCTAGTCATCTTGAACATTTTTTTCATGTGTCTGTTGGCCATTTGGATTTCCGCTTTTGAAAAATGTCTATTGAGGTCTTTGCCCATCTCTTAAGTGGGTTGTTTTTTTTTGTTTGTTTGTTTGTTTTTTGTTTTGATGTTGTGGAGTTTCTTGATTTCTTTGTAGATTCTGATTATCAACCCTTTATCTGTTGCATAGTTTGCAAATATTTTTCCCATTCAATCAGTTGCCTCTTCACTCTCCTGACTGTTTCTTTTGCAGAACAGAAACTTCTCATTTTAATGCATTCCCAAAAGTTAATTTTGGATTTGATCGCCTGCGCCTTCTGGGTCTTTTTTAGGAAGTCTTTGTCGGAACCTATATCTTGCAGGGTTTCTCCAATGCTCTCTAATAATTTGATGGTGTAGGTTCGTAGATTTAGGTCTTTAATTCCTTTTGAGTGAATTTTTGTGTAAGGTGAAAGGTAGGGGTCTTGCTTCATGATTCTGCACATGGAAATCCAATTTTCCCAGCACCATTTATTGAATAGACAGTCCTTACTCCAGGGATTGGTTTTGGATCCTTGATCAAATATAAGTTGGCTGTAGATGTTTGGGTTGATTTCTGGTGTTTCTATTCTGTTCCATTGGTCTATCCATCTGTTTCGGTACCAGTACCATGCTGTTTTGATAACAACTGCCCTGTAGTATGTCCTGAAATCTGGTATTGTGTTGCCTCCAGCTTTGTTTTTGTTGTACAAGATTGCTTTAGCTATTAAAGGTCTCCTATGTCTCCATATGAATTTCAGCATCATTTTCTCTGGATCTGAGAAGAATGTCTTTGGTATTTTGATTGGGATTGCATTGAATCTGTAAATTGCTTTTGGGAGAATGGACATTTTGATGATGTTGATTCTTCCAATCCGTGATCATGGAAGATTTCTCCATTTTTTGGTATCCTCTTCTATTTCTTTTTAAGGTTTTGGAATTTTTATCGTAGAGATCTTTAACCTCCTTGGTTAAGTTTCTTCCAAGGTATTTGATTGTTTGGTTTTGTAGCTCTTGTGAATGGGATTGATCTTAGAAGTTCTTCCTCAGCCGTGGTATACTGTGTATTGATTTTATATCCTGCTACTTTTCCAAACTCTTCTATGAGTTCCAATTGTTTCTTAGTAGAGTCCTTTTGGTCCCATAAATAACGAATGTTATCATCTGCAAAGAGGGATAATATGAGTTCTTCCTTCCCAATTTGTATCCCTTTAATTTCTTTTTCTTGCCTAATAGCTCTGGCTAAGACTTCCAGAACTATATTGAATAGCAGTGGTGAGAATGGGCATCCCTTTCTGGTACCAGATCTTAGTGGGAATGCTTCCAACTTTTCCCCATTCAATAGTATACTGGCCATGGGTTTGTCATAAATTGCTTTGATTGTATTGAGGAATGTTTCTTCCATACCCAGTTTGCTTAGAGTTTTCATCATGAAAGGGTGTTGTATTTTTATCAAACGCTTTCTGTGTCTATTGAGGTAATCATATGGTTTTTCTTCTGCAGTCTGTTAATGTAGTGTATCACATTGATTGTTTTGCAAACATTGAACCATCCCTGCATATCAGCGATAAATCCCACTTGATCTGGGGGGATGATCTTTCTGATGTGTTGTTGCACTCCATTGGACAGATTTTTATTGAGGATTTTTGCATCTATGTTCATGAGGGATATTGGTCTGTAATTCTCTTTCAATGCTGCATCTTTTTCTGGCTTAGGAATTAAGGTGATGCTGGCTTCATAGAAAGAATTTGGGAGGATTCCCTCTTTTTCGATTGTTCTGAATAGTTTGAGAAGAATTGGAGTTAGTTCTTCTTTAAATGTCTGGTAGAATTCAGCAGTGAATCCATCTGGTCCTGGGATTTTCTTGTTGGGAGGGCTTTTATTACTGTTTCAATTTCTGTCTCAGTGATGGGATGTTTAGGTTTTCTATATCTTCCTGGTTCAGTTTAGGTAGGTTGCATGTGTCCAGGAATCTTTCCATTTCTGATAGGTTTCCCTGTTTGCTTGCATACAAGTCCTTGTAGTAATTTCTGATGATTCTTTTTATTTCTGTGGTGTCTGTTGTTACGTTTCCTTTTTCATCTCTTATTTTATTGACTTGGGTCTTTTCTCTCCTTTTTTTAGTTAGTTGGGCCAATGGGATGTCAATTTTGTTTATTTTTTCAAACAACCAGCTACTCATTTGGCTGATTTGTTGTAATTTTTTTTTTTTGGATGCAGTCCTATTGATTTCTTCTCTGATTTTAATTATTTTTTTTCTCCTACTAGATTTGGGTCTGGTTTGCTGCAGATTTTCTAGATCCTTGAGATGCATTGAAAGCTCATCTATTTGGTGCCTTTCCAATTTCTTGATGTAGGCACCTATTGATAAAAACTTTCCTCTTAACACTGCTTTTGCTGTATCCCATGTGTTTGGGTATGTTGTGCTGTTATCCTCATTTACTTCCAGAAAATTTTGATTTCTCTTTTAATTTCCTCTCTGACCCATTGTTCATTCAGGAGCATGTTGTTCAGTCTCCATGTGTTTGCATATGATCTAGGGATTCCTGAGTTGCTAATTTCCAACTTCATTCCTTTATGGTCTGAGAAGCTGCATGGTATGATTCTAATTCTTTTGAATTTGCTGAGACTTGCTTTATGTCCTAGTATGTGGTCAATCCTAGAGAAGGTTCCATGTACTGCTGAGAAGAATGTAAATGATTTATGTGTAGGATGAAAAGTTCTGTAGATATCTGTTAGGTCCATTTGTGCTATAGTGTCGTTTAAATCTACTGTCTCCTTGTTGATCTTCTGTCCTGTTGATCTGTCTATTTCTGAAAGTGGAGTATTGAAGTCCCCCAGTACTATTGTATTCGAATCTAAATCTCCCTTAAAGTCTGTTAACAAATCTTTTAAATCAACCGGTGCCCTGTAATTAGATACATATACATTGATAATCGTTATATCTTCCTGTTGAATGGATCCCTTAATCATTATATAGTGCCCTTCTTTGTCTTTCTTAAGAGTTTTTGTGGTAAAGTTTATGTTATCCAATATTAAGATGGCTACGCCCGCTCTTTTTTCATTTCTGTTGGCATGGTATATCTTTTTCCAGCCTTTCACTTTCAGTCTTTATGGAAAGATGTGTTTCTTGTAAGCAACAAATAGATCGGTTTTGTTCCTTAACCCAATCCGCCAATCTGTGTCTTTTAACTGACATTTCTGGCCATGAATATTCAATGACTATTGATAAGTGGTAACTTTGCCCTGCCATTTGCCAAAGATATTTTCTAATATATGCTTTGAATTCCCAGTGACCTTTTGCTGTGAGGTTTCCTTCGTTTACCTTCTTTGATATTGATGGCTGTGTTTCTGTGTTTCTGTGTGTAACACATCTTTAAGCATCTTTTGCAGGGCTGGACGAGTTGCAACAAATTCTTTCAATTTCTGTTTGCTATGAAAGGTGTTTATTTCACTTTCATTCACAAATGAGAGCTTTGATGGATATAATATTCTGGACTGGCAGTTTTTCTCTCTTAGTACCTGGGCTATGTCTCACCATTCCTTTCTAGCTTGTAGGGTTTCTGTTGTGAAGTCAGCTGTGAGTCTAATTGGAGATCCTCAGAGTAATCTGATGTTTCTCTCTTGCACATTTTAGGATCTTTTCTTTCTGTTTCACTGTGGTGAGTTTAATTACAACGTGTCGTGGTGAGGATCTCTTTTGGTCATGTTTACTAGGGGTTCTATGAGCTTCCTGTACTAGGATGTCTCTGTCCTTCTCCAAACCTGGGAAATTTTCTGCTATTATCTCACTAAAAAGGCATTCTAATCCTTTCTTCCTCTCCATGCCTTCAGGAACTCCTAGAACCCAAATGTTGTGTTTTTTAATAGTATCCTGTAGATTCTTGACAATATTTTTTTAGATTTCTAATTTCCTCTTCTTTTCTTTGGTTTGACTGTATACTTTCCTATGCTCTGTCTTCTAAGTCCGATATTCTCTCTTCGGCTTCACCCATTCTGTTTTAAGGCTCTCTAATGTGTTTGTCATTTGATCTATTGAATTCTATATTTAATTATGATTTCTCGTCACTATCACAGTTTCTTGTTCTAGTAGTTGTTTCATTTCATTTTGATTCCTCCTTAATATTTCATTTTCACAAGAGAGATTTTCTATCTTGACCATTAAGGATTTCTGTAGTTCAAGAATTTGTTTTTGCGAAATTCTTAACGTTCTTATCAATTTTTTGAGATCCACTTCTTGCATTTCTTCTATCTCATCATCTTCATAATCTTGAATTGGGGTGTCTTTTTCATTTGTGGGCCAGCATAGTGTCTTCCTTGTTCTTGTTACCTTGGTTTTTGCATTTGTTGTTTGGCATATTGGAGATATTCTTTGGTTTCTTCACTGTGGTGTTTTTTCTCCTTATACTATGACTCTAGATTAAGTGGACTGTCTGCTTTTGATGGAGCCTTAGAGGCTTGAGATGGGTGTGGCCTGAGAGCTCTGTTTCTTTCCTCAGTGTTGAGGGTGAGCCAAAGGCGACACTCCCAGGTAAGGCGTGGTTAATCCTTTCTTTCTTTCTTTCTTTCTTTCTTTCTTTCTTTCTTTCTTTCTTTCTTTCTTTCTTTCTTTCTTTCTTTCTTTCGATTCAAAAGGGAATTAATTCCACACAGCTGAATGGAATTGGATGTAGCTAGCAGGTGAATGATATACCCACAGGAGCCAGAGATAAGAAGCTCTTTCCCAAGGACCACAGAGGGAATCTGTGCTGCCCTTATTGTGGGCTCAAATTCTCCTGCAGTCTCCCACTGGTTTACCAAGTTTACTGAATTGTAGCATCTCTGGAGAGTACTCATGTGGTGAATTCCATGAGTTCTCTGCCTCACTGTCTCTTTTTTCACAGTCTCAGTTCATTAGCACCACACATTCATTAGGTCACAATCTCCTGTTATTTCATCCCCCCCCCCCCCGCACAGAGTCTTAGTTTTCTGCTAGGCTCAGGGTCAGTGCAGACCTGAGGTCGCCCTGCTTATGACGTATGGCCAAAATGGTGCCTGCTCTTTGAGTTGGTCACCTTTGAGGTGTGGGCGGAGAGTGACCATATTGGTCACTTTTTTTCTCTCTCTCTCTTCTAGTTAGCCTGGTGAACTTTTCCCCATGGGGTTTTCCACCTCATTCCCTCTAGTCTCCTCTTTCCGCTTGCCTGCCTGTATCTCAGGCTATTGAGGTTCAGCTCACCTCGCGTTCCAGCGCTCGTGTGTTGAGTCTATTGCTGTTGTCCCGAAATGTGGGCTCCCACACTCTCCACGCAGGTCCACTGTGAATCACTAGTATGGAAGAGTTTCCTCTGCTGTTTTTTCCCCTACTCTTCCTTGAACCTGCAGTATCTCAACTTTTATTAAACTGTCTCTCCCCGGCCTATCAGTGTGCTCCCTTCCTATTCCACCATCTTGCTGCTCTCCCAATAGATTATATTTTAATTATTTCCTTCCCTCCATTTTCTTTAATTCTCAACATTTCAGTTTTTTAATGTATTTTAAAGTTCTAGTTTATCTTCTAAATGGTATTTGTTTTTCTCCACTAGTTCCATTGTGAAGCATTTTCATTATAATTCAGTTTTCTCATTTTCAAAGTTTCCTTTGAACAATCAATTATTTAAGCACCACATTTTCAATTCCTGTTCATGTAAAATAGATTGTTGTTTCTAAATGAAGTACATAATGATTATAAAACTGTCCAAATCATATTAGTGTTTTTAAATTTCTTCCTCAAATTGTACTGTTCAGAAACACTGAGCTACTTGAATATCTTGAAAATGCCAGGTTCTCCTGCCTGGGAATTTTATGTCTTTGCTAAGAATTTTAGACTTCTTTCTTCCCATGGTTTACTCCTAATGAGCTCTGCTGCTTCCTTCCAGTTGATCTGAATACTCCATCTACATGTTCCTTATGCTTGTTTTTCTCAGTACATTGACTTCCCATATCAAGTTTCTTACAGTGTTGTGTATTCTACCACGTGCAAAAGGATATTCTAAGTTCTTTTGAAAAATATAGGTTCAAGCCAGTGCTGCAGCACAATAGGCTAATCCTCCACCTTGTGGCGCTGGCACACAGGGTTCTAGTCCCGGTTGGGGTGCCGGATTCTGTCCCGGTTGTCCCTCTTCCAGGCCAGCTCTCTGCTGTGGACAGGGAAGTGCAGTGGAGGATGACCCAAGTGCTTGGGCCCTGCACTCCATGGGAGACCAGGATAAGCACCTGTCTCCTGCCATCGAATCAGCATGGTGCCATTGGAGGGTGAATCAACTGCAAAGGGAAGACCTTTGTCTGTGTCTCTCTCTCACTGTCCACTCTGCCTGTCAAAAATAAATAAATAAATAAATAAAATAAAAAAAGAAAAATATAGGTTCATGATTTTTATTCCAGATCTTTAGAATTAGGATCTAAGATCTATGGAATTGCAATTAATAGAATCCAGGAATACAATTTTATCAAGTACAACCGATGATTATTGTGGACACTCAAATTGATGAACCCACTGAATATGTTGTAATCACTTATTTGTCCATCTTCTTAAGGTTTTTTTGTCTGTGACTACATCCTGAAGATGTAACACAGAAATAATAAAGTTTGATAAATGAAAGTAGCAGTAAATGCAGTAAAGTAGAATTTTAAATCATAAACCAAGCAGTTGCCAATGTGGTATGATTTAAAGGAAGGCTACCTGCTAAATCTAGTGTGTAGCTTGGTGATTCTACCAGATTTTAGTACTTTGAGTAAAGTGTTGACACTTCCATAGTGTATAACTACTTAAACTTTGAGAAACTTATTTATTCATGACTTCACAGAATCTCCGAATTGTAACAGACCACTTAGCATACTTAGTTGATCCCTGCCGTTATAGAGATGTGCCATTTGAGAATAAAAGGGAAAGTTGTTTGCCCACAATGTTTAACAGAGAGATGACTGAAACTGGAACCAGATTTTTTGCAATTTGTTTATGAACATAAAGAGGAATACTTAAGACTTCTTGGGAAGATAAGGAGAGTGGAGTGAGAAAATACCACACAAATTTTTACTTGGTATCCTTGGGTTGGTGGGATGTTAAATAAAACAGACTGTAAAACACAGATAACCATCTGGGGATAGAGGACACAGGTTTGAATCCCACCTGCTCCACTTCCTATAAAGTCTCTGCCATGACCTGGGAAAGCAATGAAAGATGGCACAAGTCCATAAGCCTCTGCACCTGCATGGGAGACCCAGAAGAAGCTGCTGGCTCCTGGCTTCACTGGCTCAGGTCCAGCCGTTGTGGTCATCTGTGGAGTGGACCAGCGTATGGAAGACCTCTCTCTCTCTCTCTCTGCCTTTCTGTAATTATGCCTTTCAAATAAATAAATAAATCTTTTTTTTAAAAAGAGAATATATTATACAACAGTAATACATAGAATCAAAACTTAGAAAACTAAGCTAGAAAATTTCTAGTTTAGATTTTTCTTACTTTTGTCTCCATCCCTAAGCAACAACACTTAAATTATAATCAGATAATATAGCCATTTATGTTGAGACAATAATTTAACAACTAGAAGAAGAGAATATAATTGAAAATAAGTTTTTGTGGTACAGATTAATTTAAGCTTCATGTGGGCTTGAACTCCAGCTAATTTTACATGTCTCTAGCTAAACTACTGCACTGATGTAATTATAAAATTTTACTTTTTTAGGATTTTTTAATGTTTTTTGACTAATTTAATTGCTATTTCTCTTCTCCATAAAATGTTCCACCAGATGGCAGTAAATGCACCCACATTCTAAAAATGGCAACAATTCTTACTGAATTATAACTAATTTGTTTCCAAGTATTTCATAGGGTTAAATTTTCATTAGCAGGAGGAAAAATTTGCAGAGAAAGGTAGATTGAATATTTTGTATGTCAAATTAAAGAGATAGACACAGAACCAGTGAAAAAGAAGAAAATAGAAACAAAAGCTGAAGTAGAACACACAAAAACACTGACCTTTATAAAAACAAAAATCTATCAATTGAACCCATGAAAATGAAAAGGTCAAATCAATCACACATCAAATACATGTTCATAAAGCTTTGCCTCCCTGTACCTAGTAAATTATGGTGTGTTTGAATTAATTTCACAGATTTCATTTGTGAATATTGTTGTTTCTTCATAATCCTACCAAAACACTGCAAATAGACAGCAGAAACACTGAGTTCTTCAAAATTCAGTGCAATTACTATGTATATTTGTTTTCTCTAAAATGGCTGGAACAAGTCAACAGAATTAAATCTCTACCTTTTACTATAACAGCACAGAGAAGAGCTTTCTTTGAACATGATTAATCTGAGTCAATAGACTCCTGGAATGTCACATGGATGTTACAGAAAAATAACATTCAGAAAAAAGGAGGGAATAATCTGGTCAATTTGCATTGGTTGAAATAAACCTAGGACGTTAGGCTTTGTGCCTGTGACTTTAAAAACAAAGATAAGGGCCGGAGGCGCTCTGGCTCACTTGGTTGATCCTCCACCTGGTGCTGGCATCCCATATGGGCGCCAGGTTCTAGTCCTGGTTGCTCCTATTCCAGTTCTGCTCTCTGCTGTGGCCCGGGAAGGTAGTGGAGGATGGCCCAGGTCCTTGGGCCCTGCACCTGCATAGGAGGAAGCACCTGGCTCCTGGCTTCAGATCAGCACAGCGCTGGCCATAGCGGCCATTTTGGGAGTGAACCAATGGAAAGAAGACCTTTCTCTCTGTCTCTCTCTCTCACTGTCTGTAACTCTGCCCATCAAATAAATTAAATTAAATTAAATTAAATTAAATTAAATTAAATTAAACAAAGATAAATTGAATTAAGAGCACCTTAAAAACAAGAACCACAATCTGAGTAACTGTGAATGTTCAGTCTATGGGAAAGAATATACAACGAAACAGCTATGCATAAATATCTAAAGGGCTGTTGTGTGAGAAAGGACTAATACCTTTTGGGTAATATTAGAATAGACAAGCATGTGGAAATTGTAGTGAGGTAGATATTAGTCAAACTTAAAGCAGATCTTTCATTTTCTGTTCTTACAACATCAGGGACTGAAATAGCACATCACTGTCCCTCCTGTAAAAAAGTGTAAGTTCAAAATAAAATGTAGAAGGGAAAGTTATCTCCACCCTTGCACAAGTGATGCTGTGTTAGACTCTGATGGACAGGTAACACGAAATAAACTTAAGTTGAACAAGACAAGCTGGGCCAAGGATCTGAAGATGCTTTTGCGGCACTCAGGCAACATTCATCTGGAGATTTCCAGTACTCCCCAGATTACAAAAATTACCTGGCTTTCATCAACCACTGTCCTTATGTCAGAGGGAACTCCAACTGCTACAAATGGTGGCTACAGAGGAATCTGTTCGTAGTTGAAGAAACATAATAACAATGCTTCAGACCTGTATCTTGAAAGAATGTCCACCAATCTCTGCAGAACACAACTGAAAGCCAATTGGTACAACCTACCCTTTTCCCACAAAAAAGAGGAATAGGCAGGAAGAAGCTCTGGCTGTTTGAATACCATCAGAAATCCCTGCGTAATCCCAAGATGGCATCTGGTATTCAGTGGGTTGATAAAACAAAGGCATCTTTCAATTTGTATCAAGAAACAGAAAAACTGCATGAACTCTGGGGAAAAGAAAATACATCTGGAAGATCGTTACTTATGACGGTGGCCAGGGCACTAAGGAATTATGGAAGAATTGGGGAAATCACCATATCTGGAGAAAATTAACTTACCAATTCAGAGAAGCCATACTCCAAAGACTCTCTCCAGCTTATATCTTGGGCAAAGAGATTTTCTACTTGCAATACCTTCAACCTGACCAGGAATATCTCAGTTTAAATACCTGCAATGCAAATCACAACTATACATATGCCAATGATCATGAGTTAAGTCACCAGATTGCTAAATAATGCTCTCCCATTTCTTGGTATTCTGGTTTTGAAATTTCTACAAGCTTCAGGGTTTTTTCAGGATTTTTCTTGCCAAGCAAGTACAATCAGCTCTCCATAATCACAGTTACCACAGACTCGGCCAGTCAGAAATTACAAACATTTTTTAAAAATTGCATGAACATCTTGTTATTATTTCCTAAACAACACCATGTAATAACTATTTACACAGCATTTACATTGAGTTAGTCATTAAAAGTAATCTAGGGGTGATCTAATGTATATGGGAGGGTAAGGGGAAGTGCTATGTAAGTACAATGCATTTTGTTCCAAGATCTTTAGCATCCTTGGATTTGGTTTTCCCAAGAGGTCCTAGAGCCAACTCCCCACAGATACCAAGAGACAGCTGTGCTTGGAGAGGCAAGGGAATGATTAACATCATTGTTACTGTCTTTTATCAAATAGAATATAATCTACACTATTTTGGGGGGTAATTCTCCCAATACATTGATTATTTCAAATGACCAGCCCTTACGTGAAAGTGCAGACTAAATGTTCTTGGTATTATTATTCTCTGTGCAATATTTACTTTTAGATTAACAATGCTGACATTGATGATTTGATTTATAGGGAAGGTCTTCAAAAAGTTCATGGAAAATGTGTATTTAAAAAAAATTAGGTGTGGTTTTCAATTTTTTTAACACTACAGTAAACTTATTGCTTTTTAAATTACTTATTTACTTGAGAGATTGAGAAATAGAACTCCCATCCATTTGCTGGTTCACTCCCCAAATGCCTAAACTGGCTGGGGCTGAGGCTAGGCTAGGCCAAAGCTGGGAGACAGGAATTCAACCCAGGTCTCTCATGTGCATGGCAGGGATCCAACTACTTGATCCATCACCACCACCTCGGGGTGCACTTTAGCAGGAAGTTGGAATTAGAGGCAGAGCCAGACCTTGAACCCAGGGTTCTGATGTGGAATATGGTATCTTAACCACTAGGCTAACCACCTGTCCCTAAACTTATCTTTTAAATTCATTTTCCTAGGAACTTTTTGAAGTCTCCCTTTCTATTAATTTTAACATTTTGTTGTCATATACTCAGGTGAAAAAATCACTCTTAAATATTTGGCAGCTTTACAAAAAATTTTAAAGTAATAATCACATATGATACAATATTTCTGCCAAATATATTCATGGCTTTAAGATTTCATAGTTAAAAACTCAGTGAGTCATACATTTTTTGATAATAGCCAATCTAACAAATATGAAATGATACCTCATTATGGTGTTTTTACATTTTCACTTCTCTGAATAGAGATGTTGAGCATTTTATGTAGTTTTTAGTCTTATAGCTTCTTTTGAGAAATGTCAACTCCAGCCCTTCGCCTATTTTTAATAGGTCTGTTTGTTTTCTTGTTATTGTATATGCATTCTTTTTTATATTTTGGCTATTAGCCCCTTATCTAATGCATGATTTGCAAATATTTTATCCCAATCCCTGGGTTGTGTCTTCACTCTATTAATTTATTTCCTTTGCTTTGCGGAAGTATTTGGTTTTATGCAAGCCCATTCGTCTGTTTTGCTTCCAATACCTGTGCTTTTGGAGTCAGATCCAAGAAATCTGTCCAGATCAATGTCATTGAGCTCTTTGGCTAGTAGTTTAGTAGGTTTGGGTTTTATATTTAAGTCTTTAACACATTTTGAAGTGATCCTTGTATGAAGAATGAGATAGGGGTCAATTTTCATTGTTCTGTATGTGTACATGCAGCTTTCCCTACACCATTTACTGAGCAGTTTGTCCTTTCCGCATTATATATTCTTGGCACTTTTGTCAACAATCAATTAACCATGATACGTGGGCTTATTTCTGGGCTGTCTTGTCCACTGGTCAATGTGTACTATGCTCCTTTTTGTTTCATTTAAAGATTTAATTTATTTTATTGAAAGGCAGAGTTACAGACAGACTTAGATCTTTGATAAGCTGGTTTACTTCCCAAATGGTCATAGTGGCCTGGGACTGCACCAGACCAAAGCAGGGAGCCAAGGGTGTCTTCCAGGTCTCCTCTGTGAGTGCAAGGGCCCAGAGACTTGGGCCATCCTCTGCTACTTTCCAGAAGCATAAGCAATGAACTGGATCAGAAGTGGGGCAGCAGGACACAAACCAGTGCCACATGGGATGCCAGGGTTGCAGGCAGTGGCTTAACCTGTTAAGCCACAATGCTGCCCCCACCATGTTCTTTCGATGACTTTATCTTTCTAACATATTTTGAAATCGAGCATGTGACATATGCTACTTTGTTCCTTTTGAAACAGATTGCTTCGGCTACATGGGGATTCTGTGCTTCCAAATGAATTTTATAGTTTTTTCTATATCTGTGAAGAATGACATTGGAATTTTGATTGTAATAGCAACAAGTTTGTGGATTGCTTGGAGAAGTATGGATATTTTAGCAATATTAATTCTTCCAACTTACAAATATGGGATATCTTTCCATTTATTTGCATCATCTTTGATTTCCTTCATCAGTGTGGTTGTTTTTTTTTTTTTGCTTTCAGTATATAGATCTTTCATGTCCTTGTTTAAATTTACTCCTAAGTATTATTTTATTTTTTACATTACTATAAATGTGATTATTTTCTTGATTCCTTTATTCCTTTTTCAGACTGCTCATTGTTAGAATAGGATGTCAAATAGAAATACGACTAAACAATACTGAAAAAAATTGCTACTAATATTGTGTCCTAGAACTTAACTGTGAATTTGTTTATTAGTTCTAACATTTTTTGGTGGAATCTTTTGGGTTTCCTGTATATAAGATCATGATAACAAGTGTTGGTGAGTATGTGGATAAAAGGAAACCCTTACATACTGTTGTTGGGAATGTAAATTAGTACAATCGTTGTGATAAACAGCGTGGAGGTTCTTCAGAACACTTAAGATAGAAATAACCATCTGATTCAACATTCCAATCCCACTCCTGGGTATATATCCAAAGGAATTGAAATCAGGGTGCATAAGTGATGTGTGCATTCCCATGTCCATTGCATCATTACTTATAATAGACAATTTTGAAACAACTTAAGGGCCCTTAAACAAATGAATGGATTTTAAATGTGAGTTATACACATATCTATATCTATAAGGTAGATAGGTAGATATGGGGATAGACAGATTGAGGTAGATAACATGTTGAAATAATATTCAGTTTTAATGAAAAAAAACAGCAGCAGGAAATTTTGTCACTTGAGTAACATGGATGGATGAATGTAGAAGACATTTATGTTAATTAAATGAGTTAGACACAGAGAAGCAAATACCACCTGATGTCTTATGTGGAATCTAAAAATGTTGAATTCATAGAACTGGATGGCAGAATGGTGGTTCCCAAAGGGGAATAGGGTGTGGACAGGGAAAGAAAGATGTTGGTCAATGAGTTGTAAAATTACAATTAAGTAGGAGGGATTCCATTGCATAGCAGGATGACTATAGTTGTAATAATATATATGTCAAAATAACTAAAAGAGTATTTGCAAATGTTCTAATCCCAAGAGCTAATAAATATTTGAGGCTATGGATATGTTACTTTTCCTGATCACTGCACAATGTAATACATACTAAATGCACTGAAATACCTCATTTTACTCTTTTAACTGAAAATAAAAACTAAAAAATAAAATAAAGCATAATTCATACAAGCTAAGCATATAGCTGAAACTTTAAGAAAGAAAGAAAAAGGAAAATCTCCATGCACTGAAAATGAAGAGGAAAAACTTGCACACTCAGGTGGAATTCAGATGGGATGGAGAAGAAAATTGTCCCTGGGCAGTTGGCCTAGCCATTAAGACAGTGCAATTTATCATAGTGTCTTAATGGCTGACTCCACTACGGATTCCAGCTTCCTGCTAATGCACACCCTGAGAGGCAGCAGGTGAAGGCTTGCATCCTTGGAGTCTTGGATTCTTGCTACCCACATGAAAGACTTGGGTTGAGTTTGTGGATTCTGACGTCAGTTGACCTAGCTCTGGCTTTTACAGGCATATGGATAGGGAACCAGAACATGAGATCTCTCTCTCTCTTTTTCTCTGTTCTCTGCCTTTCAAATAAATTATATCAATCAATCAATCAATCAAATGTTAAAAAGTAGTTAGCCTTGCTAGCCAATGTTTTTTAACACTGAAACAAGGATAAAATCTAAGATCTTGGGCTCCAAAATGTCAGGGAGTTAGAACTGAACCCTTGAAACAAAGGAAAAACAGAGAAGGGCTTTACTCTCAATGAAAAGGTAGCTTTGCAAGAATTAGGAAAGAAGTATGTTTGTGGGAGGAAACTTCCTCTGGGCCACCCATGCTTCCACCTTGGAACACAGACTTTTCCCCCAGCTGATGTTTCCAACAGATGGGATTCACCATCATCAGCCATGAGAAACTGGTGTGCTGGTAAGCTCCCAGACAGTCATACATGAAAATAATCAAGAGAACACTCACTTTGGCAGGGTCCTAAATTCTCATCAGTATCCAGCAAAGACTCTACATGGGATCTTTGATTCATGAAAGTATATTTTGGATTTTTTAAAATAACACATCCCATAATCCACAGAATTTTGTCAAATTGAATTCAACCTGTTCAGTAGCTAGTGTCAAAATCCGGCTTCAAATCTAAAGAAAAGGAAATAAATCCTTGAATCAACCATCTGGAACATTTCACTCTTTCTTATTTTGAGCTGCAGATGTTAACTGTTGTAAAAGGAGGGGAGAGACCTGATTGTTAGGATGCCCACCCTACTTTCAACAAAAACACTTGGAAGTTATGTTAAATGGTTTATATAATTCAGCTCTGTTTTATTAATTAATATCTATCTAGTTAATTACCCACATATGTGTACTAAGAACAACAGCTCCCAGGTATTCTGTGAGAACTTACCAGAGTATGTAGTAAGCATGAATATTTTCCCTGAAATTTTTTCACATATACACATATTTTTCATTGTACTGAAATAATCATTATGTGTGCTGGCAATGGGGTGTAGCAGCATAAGCTGTCACTTTTAACATTGGCAATTCATACTGGAGTGTCAGTTTGCATACTAGCTGCTCCTCTTCCAGTCTAGCTCCCTGCTAATGTTCCTAGGAAAACAGAGGAAAATGGTAAAAGTGCTTGAGCCACTGCTGCTCACATGAGAGACCAGGATAGAGTTCCTGGCTCCTGGCTTAAGCCTAGCAAAATGCTGCCTATGCATTTGGGGAGTAAACCAGTGGGTGGAAGATCTGTCTGTCTCTCCCTCTCTCTGTTGCTTCACTTTTCAAATTAATTAGTGGATATGATCATTTTGAATATAAAAGAGTCAAAGTTTAGGAACATAGCAATTAATAGGCAAAATGGGATTTAGGTCTGAATGCAAAGCCCCACCTCCTACTCGTGCCTACCATCCACTGTGTTAAAAGATAGTCCAGATGTCCTATTACAGTCTTGGAGGCTCATCAAGGCATAGTACAGCTGAATAAAAATCATGTAAAAAGTTGTTAAATATACAGATGTGAGGTCTCCACACTGGAGACACTGATTCTTGTAGAGAACCCAGTTCTTTTATTAAGAAATTCACAAAAAGGTTCAAAGATTGTGGAATAGCAACAGGATGGTCTGACTCATGCAGGGCAAAATTTATATTTAAAATGAGGAGGAAGTACATACCTAAGATAGAGACATGGGAAATCTGCAGTGGGAAAGCCAGGAAAAACGATAGAGACAGTCCAGATCCAGATCTACACCCAAAGAGCAGATACACACTTAAAAAAAAAGTGGAAACTTGGACCAAGGGAGAACACCAGCCCTGGCAGACCAGGTGAGAGGGAATCCATGGAACCATGGCACTGCAGATAGCAGCGGGAGGGAGAGCTTGGTGAACCACTTTTACAGTTCCATATGAGCCGCCTGGGACAGCAGAGGCAGGAAGAGAAAATAAATAATTAAATAAATAAACAAACAATAAAACATACCTCTCTGCCCTCTCCACCACCCTGCTACAGCAGAGACCTGCAGCCAGCCATGAGAAGTTATCTTGTTTTGTTTTGTTTCGTTTTGATTTTGACACAGGCAGGTGGCTGCCTCCCCCAAATCCTGCCTGTGCACTCAGCAATAGCAGGAGTCGCCTCACCCACCACCCAAATAACAAGGACCACAATGATTCAAAGAATTCTTTCCTCCTCCAAGAAAGCTGTACAGCAATGGGAGGGGAGGGGAAGCTCTGCCTATGGGAATCTCCTACCTGCACACCACCATCAAGAAGTGAGCAGGACTCCAGTGGGTGGGGGTTCTACCTGCCCACGATCTACATATCTAACCAGAGAAAAAAACCCTCCCAGGGAGCTGAGTCTGAAAAACAGTGACTGCATTAGAGGAGACAAAGTATGGCCAGGCCCACGGTAACATCAGAGTGCATCCCCACAACCCCCTACTGCAGCTCATAACAGAGAGAACCATGCTCACCAGAAAGGCTCCACTGATCAAATGTACAGTTCATTAAGCAGTGCAAATGAATGCTGAGCACCAGGAACTATCACCAGGGCATCCCACAGCTTTGAGGGGAAGGGCAATTCACCCCAATAGATGTGACCATTCTCTTCCATCCATATAACCAGAGGAGAGCTATGAGACCCAATGAGGGTCTTATCTTAGTTACTAGCTCCACCCAGGAATACTGAACAGAGCACCATGGCCACACCCAGCATACACCTCTTGGTATTCACTGAAAGTGTAGAGGTCCCCATAAGCCACCAAGACATAGACCAAAGATAAAAGCCACCAGTCAAAAGAAAAAGAAAAAGATATAACACAAATGCTGAAAAACAAAGGAAAAAAACAAGAATAAGGAAGACACTATGAACCCCCAAAGGAACACTACAACATTTCAATATTAGAAAGTGAAGATGAAGATTAAGGAAATGCCAGAAATGGAATTCAGAAAAGTAATCATTGGATTGCTTAGAAGCAATCAGAAGCAAATTCATGAATTTAAGAAAACTACACGTGATATGAATGAAAAATTTTCCTGTGAAATTTAGATATTAAAGAGAAATCAGAATGAAATAATATAAATGAAGAATTCAATAAATCAGATAAAATGCAGTGGAAAGTCTTAATGATAGAGTAAATGAGGCAGAAGAAAAAAAATCCATATTAGAAGACAAATCTCTATAAAGTTATGGTCAGACCAAAAACAAGAAGAAATTAGAAAACTATGAACCAACATAGGCATCTGAGGAGTTATTGAAGGCATGGAGAGAGAAAGGATTAGAAGGCCTTTTTAATGAAGTAATAAAAGAAAACTTCCCCAATTTGGAGAAAAGGGCATCCAAGTACAGAAAGCATATAGACATGACCAGAAAAGATCTTTACCACAACACATTGTAGTAAAACTCTACACAGTAAAACATACAGAAAAGACTCTAAGATGTGCACCTGAGAAATGCCAGATTACATTCAAAGGAACCCCAATAATACCCACAGTGGACTTCTCATCAGAAACCCTACAGACTAGGAGAGAATGGTGAGGTATATTCCAAGTCTTAAAGGAAAAAAATCTGCCAACCCAGAATACTATATCCTGCAAAGCTCTCATTTAGGAATTAAAGTGAAATAAAGACCTTCCATAACAAACAGAAATTGAAAGAATTAGTCACTACCCTCCCAGCTATACAAAAGATGCCCAAGGCTCTGTGACACAGAAACACAGAAACAGGGACATCACTAAGAAAGAAAGTGAAGGCAGAATTACCTTGAAAAGTACAAAGGAAAATCTAAATAAAAAATAGGGCAATCAATAGAAATATAGCAGGGCAAAGTGGTCACCTAACAACAGTTAGCCAGAGTGTAAATGGCCTCAACTCTCCAGTTAAAACAAACAGACTAGCTGAATGGATTGAAAAAGAAAACCCATCTATTTGCTGCTTACAAGAAACATGTTTCACCAGCAATGATGCATGCAGACTGAAAATAAAACAATGGAAAAAAATAATCCTTGCTAACTGAAACCAATAAAGAGCTGGTGTAGCCATACTAATATCAGATAAAATAGACTTTAAAACAAAAACTGTTTGAAAAGAGATGAAGAAGGGCACTATGTAATGATTAATGGATCAATTCAATAGAAGATGTGACTATTATAAATGTATATGCACCTAATTATGGGGCACCTAGATATTTAAAATAAATGTTAATGGATTTAAAGGGAGACATAGGCTCAAATATATAGTAGTGGGGGGACTTCAATACCCCACTTTCAGCAATGGACAGACCAACCAAACAGAAAACCAGCAAGGAAACAACAGTTAATTGACATTATAGACCAAATGGATCTTACAGATATCTTCAGAGCTTTCCACCCTACATCTGCATAATATACATTCTTCCCAGCAGTGTATAGAACTTTCTCCAGTGCCGATCATATTATAGGCCATAAAGCAAGTCTCAGCAAATTCAAAAAATCGAAATATTCTCTGACCACATGGAAAGTGAACAACATGCTCCTTAACAAACAGTGGGTAACTGTAGAAATAAAAAGAGAAATCAAAAACTTTCTGCAAACAAATGAAGATGACAATTCAATATATCAAAACTTATGGGATACAGCAAAAGCAGTGTTAATTGGAATGTTTATAGCAATTGGAGTCTGCCCCAAGAAATTAGAATAGCACCAAACAAATGAGCTATCAGTGTGTCTCAAGGACCGAGAAATACAACAGAAGACCATAATCAAAGCCAATGGAGAAAAGAAAAAATTAAAATTAAAGAAACCAACAAAATTCAAACCAATACAACAATACAAAAAATTAGCAAAATGAAGAATATTGGCACACCATTGGCCCAACTAACCAAAAAAAGGAGGGAGAAAATCCAGATTGATAAAATTAGAGATGAAAAATGAAGTTTAACAATAGACACCCCAGAAATAAAAAGAATTATCAGAAATTACTATAAAGAACTATATGCCAAAAAGCCAAGAAACCTAGAAGAAATGGATAGATTCCTGGACACATACGACTTACCTAATTAGTGCCATGAGAATATAGAAAATCTAAACAGACCAATAACCAAGACAGAAGTTGAATCAGTAATAAAGATCCTCCCAACAAAGAAAAGCCCAAGGCCAGAAGGCTTCACGACTAAATTGTACCAAACATTTAAAGAAGAACTACTCCAGTTCATCACAAGCTATTCAAAACATTCAAAATGGAGTGAATCCTCCCAAATTCTTTCTCTGAAGCCAGTATCTCCTTAACCCCTAAACCTGCAAAAGATACAACAGAGAAAGAGAATTACAGACCAATCTCCCTGACGAACATAGCTGCAAGAATCCTCAATGAAATACTAGTCAATCAAATCTAATAATATATCATAAAGATGACTCACATAGACCAAGTGGGATTTATCCCTTTTATGCAGGGATGGTTCAACATTTACAAATCAGTCAGTTTGATATATCGCATTAACAAATTGAAGAACAAAAACCATATGATTATTTCAATAGATGCAGAGAAACTATTTAACAAAATATAACACCCTTTCATGATGAAAACTTTAAGCAAATTGGGAACAGAAGGAACATTTCTCAGCACAATCAAGCCAATTCATTACAAACCCATGGCCAATGTCCTCTTGAAAAGGGAAAAGTTGGAAGCATTCACACTGAGATCTGGAACTAGACAAGGATGCCCACTCTCACCATTGTTTTTCAATATAGTCCTGGAAGTTTTAGCCAGAGCCATTACACAAGAAGAAATCAAAGAGATACAAAATGGGAAGGAGGAAGCCAAATTATCCCTATTTGCAGATGACATGATCCTATATATAGGAGATCTAAAAGACTCCAGTAAGAGACTATTGGTACTCATAGAAGAGTTTGGAAATGTAGCAGCATATAAAATCAACACACAAAATTCAATAGCCTTTGTATACACAAAACTACCATGGTTGAGAAAGAGCTTCTAAGATCAATCCCATTCACAATAGCTACCAAAAAAATAAAATACTTGGAATAAATTTAACTAAGGATGTCAAGATCTCTACAATGAGGAATTACAAAGCATAAAGAAAAATAGAAGAAGATACAAAGAAAATGGAAAAATCTTCCATGTTCATGGTTTGGAAGAATCAATATCATCAAAATGTTCATACTACCAAAAGCAATTTACAAATTCAATGCAATGTGAATCAAAATACCAAAGACATTCTTCTCATATATAGAAAAAATAATGCTGAAATTTATATGGAAACACAGGAGACCCTGAATAGCTAAAAAAGTCCTATACAATAAAAACAAAGCTGGAGGCATCACAATACCAGATTTCAAGACATACTACAGGGCAGCTATAATCTAAACAGCCTGGTACTGGTACAAAAACAGATAGATATACCAATGGAACAGAACAGAAATTCCATAAATCAATCCAAGCATCTACAACCAACTTACCTTTGACAAAACGTGTGCTTGTCCTGCAAGGCCCACACACTGTTGGGATGGTGAGGCAACGGCGTTCTTCAACAAGAAACACTGGAGACAAGTTTCAGTGATGATGTCCATTTATTAACAATCAAGCACACTTTTAAAGGGCAAGCAGAGGTGACATAGCTAATTCAGGGCAACACCAATCCTGTAGGAAAAAGCCCATATTGGTGCCTGTATGTTTTCTAATCAGTTTGAAGATCACATAGCTTAGTAGCTTTCCAGGTGGTCCTGATGGGCCTGGGCCACACCTGGGAGCTGTTTACCTGATTGGTAATTACAAAGCCCTTCAACAGGGAGCAGGAGTGGGCAAAATGTGCCTGGGGCTCCTGTTGCCTGCCAACAGTCAGGCCATCCTGGGAGGCATGGTGTGCTATGCCCTCCTAACCTGCATGGGCGAGGCAGGCAGGCTTCCAGCTAGGCACAGGATCACCCAAAACAAAGGAGCTAAAATCAGTCCCTGTTCAAGAACAGTCTCTTCAACAATGGTGCTGGGAAAACTGGATTTCCACATACAGAATCATGAAGCAAGACCCCTACCTTATATCTTTCACTAAAATTCACTCAAAATGGACAAAAGACCTAAATCTATGACCCAACACCAGAACATTAGGGAAACACTACAAGACATTAGCATAGAGACAGAGTTCTTAGAAAAGACCCAAAGGCATAGACAATCAAACCAAAATTGGCAAATGGGATTATATTAAATTCAGATGCTTCTACACTGCAAAAGGAACATCCAACAAAGTTAAGAGGCAACCAATAGAATGGGAGAAAATATTTGCACACTATACAACCAATGAAGGATTGATGACCAGAATATATGAAGAGATTAAGAATCTCCACAACAACAAAACAAACAACCTAGTTAAGAGATTAACAAAAGACTTAGACATTTTTCAAAAGAGGAAATCCAAATGGCCAACAGACAGATGAAAAAATGTTCAGGATCACTAGCCATCAGAGAAATGCACATCAAAACAACAATGAGGTTTCACCTCACCTCAGTTAGAATGATTTTCATAAAGAAATCAACAAACAACAAATGCTGGTGAGGATGTGGGGAAAAAGGTACCCTAATTTACTGTTGGTGAGAATGTAAACTTGTAATGCTACTATGGAAGACAGTATGGAGAGACCCCAAAATCTGAATACAGACCTACCATATGATCCAGCCATGTCACTCCTAGAAATTTACCAAAGGGAAATGAAATCAGTAAATTAAAGATTTATCTGCACTCCCATGTTTATTGCAGCTCAGTTCACAATAGCTAAGGCATGGAATCAACCTAAATGCCCATCAACTGAACACTAAAGAAATTATGGGATATGTATACCATGGAATACTACACAGTGGTAAAAAAAATGAAATTTGGTCATTTGCAACAAAATGGATAAATCTGGAAAACATCATACTTAGTGAAATAAGCCAGTCCCAAAGGGACAAATATCATATGTTTCATTTAATCCGTCACTTCCCCCACTGTCTTCATCTGCTTGGGCTACTGTAACATAATGCCATGGACTGTGTGTCATGTTAATAACATAAATCTCAGCCAGCACCATGGCTCAGTAGGCTAATCCTCTGCCTTGCGGCGCCAGCACACAGGGTTCTAGTCCCGGTCGGGGCGCCGGATTCTGTCCTGGTTGCCCCTCTTCCAGGCCAGCTCTCTGCTGTGGCCCTTGAGTGCCATGGAGGATGGCCCAAGTGCTTGGGCCCTGCACCCCCTGGGAGACCAGGAGAAGCACCTGGCTCTCTCTCTCTCACTGTCCACTCTGCCTATCAAAAAAAAAAAAAACATAAATCTCTTTCCCCAAATTCTTAAGGCTGGAAGTATTGGAAGATGTTTCCTCATAGGCAACTGTCTTCTCATCTAGCCTTACACGGGAAAAGGGACAAAGAGGTTCTCTCTTGGGCTTCTGTTGCAAGGCCACTGACCCCATTCATAAGGGTTGCAGCCTCATGTTCTGACTTTCTCCTTAAGTCACTATTTCCTAACAGTAACATCTTAGATGCGACTATTTCAACATGTGAATTTTGGGAAAACATAAACATTCAGACCATAACAGTAATATAGTCAATGACTAATTTCTTTTCTCTTAAGCACCTATGAATTTCACATCAGTGCTTATTCAAGGTTCAAGCATAGATGTTAAAAGCACTTCATGATATACCACTATCTGGCTCTGCTGAGTTCATTCTTTGCTTCCTAAACCTTTTCTTTTACGTGTCTATTCCTTTTTGCACTTGACCAGACACCTGCATTCATAGAAACCAGTCAGATCTGCTACAATATTTTCATATCATCTACTATGTCCTTAAATCATTGTCTGGGTATCAAACCCCCAAAATGCTTCTGAGTAGCAGGGCCAAACATTGGGAATCAGTAATAGGCTGGAACCTGATTGCATCTCTGTAGCAGTCTGTGTATGTTTAAGCACAAGTCTGACAAAAAGAGAAAAACCTTAAGGGACTTAGGAATGATAGCATCAAGTCTGGGCCAGAGGAAAATAGACCAAGCTTAGCAAAATGCCATTGGCCTTAGCCACACCCCTTCAGATTCCATTACACAGAACAGATGTTGCCAAAATCACATGACACAGACACGTGATAGCATTTGAGGAAGGGTCAGACACTGTTCTCTGTGTCGTGTGCCAGAGTCAAACAGTTCTGCAACAGTGTTGTAAATAAGCTTTGCCTAGCTTCAAACTACTCTGAACCCTTCAAAGGATCACAGTGTACTCACAGATTAACTCAAATTGTTAATCCTAAATTTGTGTTTGGTCAGATCTGAAATATAGAGATCACTTTATGTATGAGTTCTTTGTTGGATTGCTTTTATATTTGTTTTTAATTTTCCTCTACGTAGAGGCGAAAATACAAAACACAAACACACAGCAGTAGGCATAGTGCTATGCTATTCCCAATGACAAAAACCAAAGTTGCCTTGAATGGCAATGGGAGGCATTCCCAGGGAAAACATAAATGATCCTCCACCTAAAGAGGTTTCAACAAAAAATGTGCCCTTCTTGTCTTTGCTTTTGCTTTTAATAATTCTCTCTCTCCATTACCCTTCCACATCCCTTAAAGAATTTCTCAACTGGGTCATTAACTCTTAAATGATTCTTAAGGAATGCTACATTTTCAGGTTTGTCCCCTTTCTTCCTTCCTAATGGAACCCTGATTTTGTTAAGGGGCCCACAACTGCCCCCTCAAGCTGTGGCTTTCAGATGCAGCTGAGCCACGCTTAGTTTGACTGAAGTGGACTGGGTTGATCTAAGGATGACTCCTTTCCCTCTAGTGGATTGGTTCAGAAATAGACATGTGACTCCATTCTGGCCTATGAGATGCCAGAAAAGGCTCACTAGAGGCTTCTGAAAAATACCAACTTGTTCTGTGAGAATAGCTCCATAGGCATTATTAGGAAAGACTTGTCTGGAAAACAACACTTTCTAACATTAAATTCAAAATCAAAATCACCACATAAACTAGTATGAAGGTTCCCATTCCTTGACATAGTCAAGCAGTGGTTGGATTCTTGTAGAATCTTGGGCTAGATAATGTAATTCTAGAAATTTAGTCTCTGGATATTGCACATTCTTTCTGGAACATTTGCTATATGCTAACTGATTAAGTTATGTCTCCAGTGGGCTCAGTAGAATTAGCACAGTCTAGTAAATAATTGAATCAATGGCATAACCAGAATGACTGCTTAAATATTCAAAGCCAGAGTCAGTGAGGACTCTTGAGAACGGAGGATTCTGTGCTTCGCTGAAACCTATGCCCCCAGCTAAATTAGTTCACAAATTTCATTTTGATAGTTTAGCCATTTGATGACCTTACTAAAAAGGCATTGCAGAATTGCAAAAAATACAGTTTCTACTTGGTAAAAGGTAAACATTTACACTGCCTATTTTATTTATTTTTTTATTTTTATTTTTTTGACAGGCAGAGTTACTGAGAGAGGAAGAGAGAGAGAGAGAGAGAGAGAGACAGAGAGAAAAGTCTTCATTCCGTTGGTTCAGCCCCCAAATGGCCACTACGGCAGGTGCCTGTGCCGATCTGAAGCCAGGAGCCAGGTGCGGAAACTGGTCTCCCAAGCGGGTGCAGGGCCCAAGCACTTGGGCCATCCTCCATTGCCTTCCTGGGCCACAGCAGAGAGCTGAACTGGAAGAGGAGAACCCAGGACAGAATCCAGCATCCCAACAGGGACTAGAACCCGGGGTGGCGGCACCACAAGCGGAGGATTAGCCTAATGAGCCACGGTGCCAGCCTACACTGCCTATTTTAAAAATAAGTAAAACTAAATGTTCATTAATCGGTGAGTCTTGAGGGAAGGCACTGTCTTAGTCTTTTATCCTAAGAGCATATCCCTGTATACAACAATGAAATTGGTGATTTGTTACAGGAGATACTTTTCACTACATAAGACTTAATGATATCCTGTAAAGAAAAAAATGAAGGTACCATATGTTGAGGTCTTTTCACACTTTATTTGTTAATTAATTACTGACTGACTACATTTTGCAAAATGGAGTTTCTGTATCATGCAATTGGAAAGAAATTAAAACTCACCTTACTTTAATGAACCTAATTGTGCTGGTTTGTCCAAAAGCTTAAAATTTTATGGCTTTCTCTTTATTTTGGCGAATTATCAACCAACTCTCAGCAGTTTCATTAATAGAATTTCTCAGTGGAAGAAATTGATGGTGTTATAGAATGAATTAATAGCAGAATGAAAAATTTAGGTATAGGATTCCAGAGCCCTGTCCAGCAGGAAATATCACCTATTGCATGCTTGGCGAGTGGGATCTCATCTTTGTTTTAAAAATATGTTTAATTTAGTAGTTATTTTTCACTTGAGTGAAAAAAAGAAGGCATGAAAAAGGAGGAGTCCAAGATCATAGTAATGAAGACAAAAGGAAACCAAAAGTTATGACTGCGAAAGGTGACTACTGGAATATTCTGAGTGTGCCAGGCTTGTGTCTCTAGAATTACTTTCAAAAAAACAAATGATTAAAGGTGAATGAGCTCCTTGAATATAAGGATGAGCTTAGACCTTTATAATATGAGGGAACAATAAGCACTGGATAAATTCTTAGTGAATAAATAGATGCTTTATTATGCTTTAAAAAGTTATAATTGAAGTGAAGAAATTAAATACATTGGTGAGAAAATTTCAAAGGTTTATTGATAGAGCAGAACCTAAAGGGAAGTACTTTAAAGTCTGAAATGAGTGATTTTAGCATCATAAGATCTTACAAGAGAGAAAGAGGAGCCATGATAAAACAGAGCGAAGAAAGAATACAAGAAACAAATTATTTTTTTCAGTCTCCAGTCACACACAGCATAAGAGTGTTTCAGTTAACAATAGACCACATACACCATGTTGGTTACATAAGACTTTATCACCTATGACAGCCTAGTTATAAAATGTAAGTATACTCTGCCATGTTCACACAATGAGAAAATCATCCTGTGGAGTATTTCTCAGGACATGTTCTGTAATTAAGCAAGGCACGATTGTCTTTAAAAAGTTAGTTCAGGAAGGGGCAGGTGCTATGGATCACTTGGTTAATCCTCCACCTGCAGCACAGGATTCCCATATGGGCATCAGGTTCTAGTCCTGGTTGCTCTTCTTCCAGTCCAGCTCTCTGCTATGGCCTGGGAAAGACAGTGGAGGATGGCCCAAGTGCTTGGGCCCCTGCACTCACATGGCAGACTTAGAGGAAGTACCTGGCTCCTGGCTTCGGATCGATGTAGCCCCGGCCTTAGCAGCCATTTAGGGGGTGAACCAACAGAAGGAGGACCTTTCTCTCTGTCTCCCTCTCTCTCACTGTCTAACTCTATCTGTCAAATAAAAAGAAAGGAAAAATTAGTTCGGGAGCCAAGGTTGTGATATGGTGGGTTGAGCTACCACCTGCGACACCAACATCGCTTATTGGCCCCTGTTCATGGCACAGCTGCTCTACTTACCATCTAGCTCTTCTCTAATTAGAGTAATAGTAAAACATTATTTGTAGTTACCACAAGTCTATAAATCTTTTTGCAACAAAAGTCACTTGATTAAAATATACTTCCATTTTCAAAGGACTATGAATTCAAATTCCTTAATGAAGAAGTCTGAGTTTTTTTTCATTTTTAAAATATTAATGTTTACTGATATAAAATGAGCCAGAAAAATAAAATCTAAATAAAATGATGAAATTATAAAAGGCTGTTTATAAAACTTTGATCAACAATGAAAATTTAAATCATGTATAACTTGTTTTTTCTAATTGTCTATAATCAACTGATTTTGTATCTTATCTGTTAAAACTGAAATGATATAAGAACATATGCTAACAAATTAGATGGAGTTGTTCATAGACTTTCTTTCCTATATCTTTTTGCCTTTGTCCATTGCCAACAGCAAGTGGAGCTACATCATCCCAGAAATCAGTAATTAATCATTCAGACTTGCAAAAGTTAAGTACTCCAGAAATAGGCATTTAGATTCAAGCTGTGTTACTTGAATTTAAAGACCAGTATAAGGTATAGGCAGTACTTAAACTAGTACTAAAATCTTAATGAATCAATTTTTTTTTTTAAATTCACAACGTATAAAAGATTATGTAACTGGGCGATGTGCTTTCTTGTAAGGATATCAGATATCTAGTGCTGAGTTCAGAGTTCAGGATAGACCACCGAGCAGGTCTATGACCTAACTCATTCCCTGTGTCCTCTGATGAACACTCTACAAGCTCATCTCTGACCCTATCAAATAAAACTTAAATATTGACCCATATTTTCATGGGTTTTTTAATTTTTCATTTTTTTCAATTCCATTGGAAAAAGTAATGCCCTTTTTTAGTATTTAATAAATAAAGCCAACTACATATAAATATATTAAATTCATTAATTATCTTATCGAACCCTCCTTTCAGCACTACTCAGAGATTATCATCCCTGTTTTAAGAAGGATATTGAAGCCCTAAAAGATCATTCTGTGGTCAAGTTCTTTGCTAGCACTTCTTTTCCACAAAAAAAATTATTTGAGGGCTAAATTAGGATCTTGAAACTGTTCTCTGTCTTTAAAGGAGAACTTATTTGGTTACAACAGAATGGACTCCATTCTTATTATTGAAGAGGTCAATCATTTGACTTTAAACTGGAAGCGTATCTGGTTCTCACTTTACTAGCTGTCCACTCTAGTTTGTCAAGTCAAATGTGGACATATTGTTAAAACCAGAGTTCAAGAGCTTTCAGATGAATAGCAGGCATTTAATTCTGGATGCCACACATTTCCCACTGGATGGAGTAAAAAGCTTCCATTATTTCCTTCCATCTCATAGAATGAAGAACGTGTCTGAGAAGATCTCTAAAAGACAGAGGCAAAGGTTGGAGAAGCAACGTTAGTTAAACCACTCCTTCTTGTTAGGGGAAGGTAAAGATAAGACAGAAATATTGGGTCCTTTTGTCACTTCTTGATAATATTTCATTGATGAGGCAAAAATATCTCATATTCTAGCTTTATTATATTTAGAACCTTTTCATAGCTGCTCTATGATATTTGGAACTTTTCATAGTTGCTCAATACACTTGCTTGTAGAGTTCAGGAAAAGCATATTATAATGACAGTGTGCAGGATTAGGTGGGAATGAGAGGTTAGGTTAGGGGAAACAGAGCTGGCCTCAAGTCTGTGAGTAATTAGCGTGGGAGACCCTGACTAGGTCCCATAATGTCTATTGACCTTCTTTCCCATAAAAACATTATATTATCTTTAGGATCCATTCCAGGTATGCGATTCTAGATCTCTGTGTTTTTGTTATTTAGGTTTCTTTTTCTCCATGCTTAGAACACACATATTAAATCCCTGTGCAATTTTTATTCTGCTAGTATGAGAAATGCACATATGCTGTTCACAGACCTTAGGAATTCTAGGACACATATTAATATAAAACATCAAATTTTGCTACATATAAATGTAGAAAAATTAGGTCATATGTATGCATAAATTGGTAAGAAGCTAACAATTATTAACTTCAGAATATTGTTGTTTTTTAATCATCTGATTTACCATATCTGCTTATTTCCATAATCCTGTGGAGCACATATTCTTATCAGCCCACTGTCTAAATGAAGAGCCTCAGACTTGGACGGACAGATAAACATACTCAGCATACACAACCAATGGATAACTATTCCACTAATCCATATACTTCAAACTTAATAAATTGCCTCCTCTTGTCATATCATGTTGCTTTTCAGTGGCATCTATTGTCCTCCCTGCAATTTAGATCCAAGAATGAAAGGTAGAAGAAAGACGTGGCTTTATTTCCAAGATTATATCAGCCAGAAATTATGTCTGCAATCAGTGATCAGTGGAAGAAGCCAACGAGCTTACAATAGTCACCAAAGAAGTTTCAAAAAAATTTCTTTTTCTGCAATAATATAAAACCACTACTGAGTAAACGGGATTACTTCCAGCAAAGTCTATGTGACTGCTATTTTCTCCCGCTAAGACCCCTAAGTGCATAGTTAAAAACTAGGAGATATGCAGCATGTGATATTGATGGCACATGTATTAGGACTTCTTCGACTTCCTCACAAGGCACTCATGCAAGACACGGAGGAGACAGAGCTCAATTTAAAGTAAACCAGCAGAGGAAGATAGCTGTTTCAACAATAGAAACATAATGGATAAACAGAAAAACGCATACTGAAAAGTAAGAAGTTTTAATCACCACAACAAGCTTTCTCCCTCCCAGTAGAGACACAGATATGCTGAGCAGATTAAATCCCTTTCTTATGGTTGCATTTGCTTTCTTCTGTTAATAGTTAAAGAATAGTACATTGCCAATCCTGCCTTAAAATTTCACATAACAGCTACAAAATTTAGGGAAATAGAATCTTCCTGTGACATATCTTTTTTTGATAATTGAAACTGGGCTGAAGTTGCCCGGGAACCTTAAAAAATCATCCTATAAAAGGATGCCCATAGGCAGCAGACATACCTGTGGGTATCATATTAGCACAACCACACTCTTTTCTCTCTGCTTGGGATAGAATTTTAGCCAGGAGATTTATTTTCTCCAAGCAGCAGCAGAAAGACAACAAACCAAGTTCTGATGATGCAAGAAAAGCCCTTGAAGTGCTTACTTTACATTAAACTAGTCGTCAGGAAGAAAACATTGCTTTAGAAGCCTGCACAGAGCTCCTTTTTTCCCTCAGCAAGCTCAAGGATGGAGATAATCACCTCCAGCTGACCTATAATTACCTAGTTTGGAACAGATCCACTCCGATCATGTACTGCCAAATGGTTCTCACTGAAATTCAGATTTTCTAAAAATAAAAGAGCCAACGACCTAGAGCAAGTCACAGTCTCTACATGATTCATCATCAAAACTAAACTTAGCAGGATTATGAAGTCTGCCTGCCAAAGCACTTGCTATCTTGTTTTCATGGATATGAAATTTCCTCCTCCTCTAAAATCTTTGAAAATCGGCCACATGTATCTGAGAGAGACTGAAAGATGGTGTTCTGAGCGCTGACTGGCCCGGTAGCTAGAGGCTAGTGCTGTGATGACAGCACACAGTGCACATAGCAGATGAGACTGCCTCCTGCATTACATGGACAGGGAAATTACCATTGCAACATTCACAAAAGATTATTACCCACCAGACAGAGCAGAGCATCAATTGGGTTACCACTGTGCACAAAGACAGGGAGGACGGGGTCACAGCATTAAATACACAGCCCTTTCCCAATGCCCTTGTTCCAGTGGTAGCTAATAGGACAAAGCAGCGTAGAAGGGAAAGTAGCTGTAACGTAAGAACTAAGAGGAGGCTATACCTCACTATTTAACCCCTGCATAAATTTGGACAATTTAATTAACATCATTGAGCTTCAGTTTTTCCATCAATAAAAAGGAAAAGAGCTTAGAATAATTATATGTTCCCTAAATGAGAAGCTCCTTTGTAAACAGAAAAATGTTACAAGTAATTGGATGTTTGACATAGCAGTTAAATGATGTTTGGGATGTCCACATCTCATATTGGAGTGCCAGGGTTTGAACCTCAGCTCCACTCCCAATTCCACCTTCCTGAAACTGTGTAGCCTGGGAGCAGCTGGTGATGGCTCAAGTGACTGGGACCCTGCCACCCACGTTGGAAACCTGGAACGAGTCTCAGTCTCCTGACTTCAGCCTTTCCCAGTCCCAGCTGTTGCAGGCATTGGGGAGTGAACCAGCAGATGGGAATCTCTATCTTTGTCTGTCACTCTCACTGTATCTGCATTTCAAATAAATTTTTTTTTTGACAGGCAGAGTGGACAGTGAGAGAGAGAGACAGAGAGAAAGGTCTTCCTTTTGCCGTTGGTTCACCCTCCAATGGCCGCCGCGGTCGGCGTGCTGCGGCCGGCCGGCGCACCGCGCTCGTCTGATGGCAGGAGCCAGGAGCCAGGTGCTTTTCCTGGTCTCCCCATGGGGTGCAGGGCCCAAGCACCTGGGCCATCCTCCACTGCACTCCTGGGCCACAGCAGAGAGCTGGACTGGAAGAGGGGCAACCGGGACAGAATCCGGTGCCCCGACCGGGACTAGAACCCGGTGTGCCGGCGCCGCAAGGTGGAGGATTAGCCTGTTGAGCCACGGCGCCGGCCTCAAATAAATTTTAAAAAGCACTATGCAAATACTAGATCCTGTTTATCAGGAAAGAAAACAGAAATGCTTATTGGGTCTTAAAGTCACATGCATGTGGATTCCTCTTTTCCTCTTTTTCTCCTGCTCATTTTCTTTTGCTCACTGTTCTTTGGCCCATACGGGGTAGAAGCATCTGTTAGGGAACTGGGCAGCACAGAGTTACCAAATCAATGTTCACTCTGATAGAAACTGTAAAGCTAAGCCGCATTTTTAAACAGTGTACTAACAAGAGTGTTCTTCAAAAGCAAATGCCGTCATTCTTTTGTTCCTCATCCCCTTGTCAATTTCCAAAAGTTCGGGGAGATGAACAGATTTGATGAACAGGTGCTTGCACTGGAGGTGAGAGGGGGCGAAGGCTCTCACTTGGAACTTTGCCATTCCGTTAATTGAGCACAGTACAGCCTACCTGCCTGCACTGACCCAAAAACATCTTTCAGTGGAGGACCATCCTCCAGGCCAGCTCCACTTGGACCATGAACCAAGGCTGAGGTTAACCAACCACTCGACTTGCTAGCTTCCCCAAGAAATGAATTGATATCTACAAGGCTCAGGGGAAGAAATCTCTATAAAATTTGTAAGATGACATCCTAGAGCAATGGGAGGAACAAAGTAAATATTTTCTGAGGTTGTTTGTAAATAAGCTAAGAATATTTATCCATTATCATTTCATTGTCGAATTCCATATGTGGAAAATAACAGATATCATTTCAAAGTAATAGAAATCATTTCAAAAATTTGTGGAAATGGATCTCCAGAAGAAAAGGCTATTATTTGTCTTACTCTGTGGATGACTAAGAAGATAAGTTCTACATTGGGGATGATACTCTTCCCCTATAGACATCTTTGTGTGAGGGATCATCGATAAACAGCTTTCTACAAATTAACATTTCAAATCTGATTATTTATAAAGTAGTGGAAACCCTAACTTAACTTGGAAAAATAAAGTTGTATTTGCTCTTTTAAAATTCTTATTTATTTAATTTATATGGCGAAAGAAGGGAAGAAACAGGCAGAAATCTCCCATTCTAGTTCACTCTCCAAATGCTTAGTGACCAAGGCTGGGCTAAGCTGAAGCCAGGAGACGAGAACTCAATCCAGGTCTCCTATGTGGGCAGCAGGAACCCAACTAATGGACCCATCATTGCTATCAGTCAGGAAGAATTGCAAGTGGAGCTGGGACTTGAATCCAGCCTGATATGAGATGTAGGTGTGTCAAGCAACGTCTGCACCACTGTACAAAATGCCTGTACACAAAAATATTTTCAAATCTGCTGAATACGTTATGACTAGCAGATATTTATTCAACTAACAATGAGCCTTTGAATGACATTAGGCAAAGCTTTTAACCTTTCTGAGCCTCAGTTGGCACATCTGCAGAAGGGGTCAGTCATATTTGCTCCATTCTCTTGTCCCTTAGTACTTCTGTGAAGATAATTAGGAGGATGTTGGAGAACACAGAGCCCTTCAGAGTAAGTGGTCCAACTAACCAGATTTTGTCAGATTTTCAGGACTGAAAAATGCTGCCTATGAGAGGCAAAAGAAGTACTTTAGTCCATCTTAGCCTGATTGTTCCAATCTGGCATGCTTGCAGTGTGGTGAGGTGTAAGTACAGCTAAACAATAGTGAACCCTTCTATATGAGCTCTGAACAGGAAACCAAGGCGTCCATGATCTTTCAGGACTCCTAATGGCATGAGGAAAGGCTGTTTCCTGTGACAGAGGAAACAGTATTGAGTACATAGGTAATGAGAGGAGGACATTTCATCTTCAGTGGTCCTAGGTGCTCCCTCTGCTTTATCCAAGTCCTAACATTTATCACCCTAATCAAGTCAGTAAGTTATTTCCCAGATAGAAAATCCCTTAGACAATAACCAAGATATAACTGGCAACACTTGGTTGTACATTTTCCTTATTTTATTTGAAAATGCAAAAATGCCCACAGTGCTGGAATATAATACAGGTTCAGTTAAAATCAATTCATACTGAACCTAATGCTTTATACTTCCCCTCATTAACAATCTCATGTGGAATGTCTAGTTGAAATGATCAAATTTTATTGCTCATTGAGAGAAATGTTCACACACTAGAAGTCTGCTGGTAATTTAATAGGTACCAAGAGCATAAAATGGGCAGACTTGGACATAGACATTAAGCGTATTATGAGAAACAGAATGGCAAACTGGACTACTTAGCCACTCATATGTTCCAACCTCACATGGGATCTAAGAAGATAACCAGGAAACAGTGCAGCTGCCTTCACTTCTCAGAGCCCTGATGTCACAGTGCCTGCCCACCCAGTGATAGGGCTGGTGTGATGACAGCCCCCAGCGGAGGAGCAAGTGCCTTTGGGTAATATGTAAAGATACTCCTTGCTAAACAATCCTCTTTCAAACAAATGCTGTTGTCTTTCACTTTGTTAATAAAGCATTGGGTTTTAACATTATAATCTTGATTTATTTTCAGGGTTTTGTTCTTTAATTTTGTTGTATATGCCTTCCCCTTATATTGAAAATTCATGAAATGTTCATCTCTGTTCATAATATTACCTTATTTTTCTTTTTTACCATGTTATTTCATAATTTTTAGTTTCTTTTTGACATTTATTTGAAAACCAGAGCTACAGAGAGAGGGAAAGAAACAGAGAGAGGGATTTCCATCTGCTGGTTTGCACCCCACATGGCAACAAAAGATAGAGCTGGTCCAGACCAAAGGCAGGAGCCTAGGAATCCACTGGGGTCTCCCACGTGGGTGCCCTCCCAGGCACATTAGCAGGAATCTGGATCAGAAGTGTAGCAACTGGGACTACAACTGCTGTTCATTTGGGTTGCTGTGTGGCGTGGCAGGTGGCAATGTAACCTGCTGTGTCATAAATCTAGTATATATTTTTAGGTTTTTTAATTAATTAATTTGAAAGGCCAGGTGGCAGAGAGGAAAAGAGAAGGAGAGGGACAGGGTGAGAGGAAGGGAGAGAGTCAGGGAAGAAGGGAAAGAGGGACAGAGAGGGAGAGAGAGAGCAAATGAGCTTCTATTTGCTGATCACTCCTTAAATGGCCTTACAGCCAGGGCTGGACCAGCCTGAAGCCAGGAGCCAGGCAATTTATCCTCATCTCCCCTGTGCTTGTGGAAGGAGCACAAGTGAGTGGGCTGCCCTCTGCTGCACTGCCCAGCACATTAGCAGGAATCTGGATCAGAAGCAGGGTAGTCAGGTCTCTAACCATCAATCTGATAATGGGATGTGGGCATGCAAGTAGCAGCTTCACCTGCAGCAGCTTAACTCACTGTGCCGCAACACTGGTCCCTATTTTAAGTTTTGAGGCACAGATAAACATCTATAGATCTTGACAGAAAGTCCATGGCAGCATCAAGTTCTTCGTCTTAATTTAAACATTGTGACATGATGTATTTTATAGGGTAAGTGTAAGAAAAATATCCAAACTTATGATAAACAAGGCACAAAAAATGCCACTGCACTGTAGCTTGATTCATTTGCAATGTACTGTGGGCTAAGCTGACATTCAGTGACCTTTCTGAACTGGCCATCTAGGACCCAGGGGCATTTCTCAGAGTGTCAAGTTCTGATTAATAAAAATCACTGAGAAAACAAGGAACAAGGCTTGTCACAACTTCTTAGTGCTTGCTAGCCTAAATGAAACAATGACACACTGGACCACTTTATTGCTTGTCTCCCAGGGATCAGTGTCAGCAATGCCAGTGAACTTGTAGCTCTCATGGTCCCACAGGTTGTGATGGGAAAATTTAAATAAATTACTGTCAGTGGGAGAGAGGGTTGGGACATGGAGTTTGACTTACAAACTTATTTAAAAAGAAACCTCACCCCCAATTTGATGAACACTGCATTTTTATCCAGTGTTTCCAATGTAGACTTTGATGGCCTCAGAAAATGATGCCCAGACTCTCGCCAGGCATAAGAAGAGGGAACAGTGACTCCAGGGCCTTCACAGGGTTAACCTGGAGGTTCACCAGCTCTCTGTGCATCACCTTTTCTTTTTGTTCTTTCCATTTTTCTTGTTTTCTTGCTTATCTTCTTGATGTACTTCTCCAGTATCCTGCACTTTGGTTTCCTTGGCCCTCTTCTTCTTTTCGACTAGATGTTTACAGAGACCTACTAAGTGTCAGGCACTGAGTTAGACCCTGAGGCATGGAAGGACAAGCTCCCTGTCCTGGAGGGTACACAGACCAGGTAAATGCCACCTCTTAAACCTTCACAGTAGCCCTGGGAGGTATACTATTCCCCCTACACAAATGAAGAGCCTGGGAGTTAGTAAGGTTGGGGGACTTGCCGAAACTAACACAACCAGGATGGGGTTAAAGAGAAGCTGATCGAAGGACAAAGCCTTAGCTTCCGCCAGGACTGATCTTTGTGGGTTCTCTTCAGTCTGCCCTCATTATTAACTTGTACTTTCCAAGCCTTCTTCTATTTTCTAACTCCTAACAATTTCCCTTCACTTTTTCCTTGGGAGAGAGTAATCATGTCGCTTGACAAAAGTCCATCATTACTACTAAATTGCTAACCGTTCTGCAAGAACAGGATTTGCTTGTCTTCAGGGCAGGCTTTTAATACATTGGTCAAGAAACCTCTTGGGCTATGAATGTCTCACATCAGAGGGCCTGAGTACAGGTCCAGCTGCAGTTCCAATTCCAGCTTACTGCTAATGCTAACCACGGGAGGAAGCAGATGATGGCTCAAGTGATTAGGTCCCTGCCATGGGAAACCTAGATTGAACTGTTAGTTCCTTGCTTCAACCTAGTCTAGGTCCAGCTGTTGCAATCATCTGGAGAGGAAACCAGCTGATGGGAGATTTCCCTCTCTATCTTCCCCTGTACCTCTGTTTCTGCCTTTTGAAATAAATAAAATTAATAAAATTTTGGAAAACTTACTTATGTTGAAAAATGACTAGCAGGCGCCGTGGCTCAACAGGCTAATCCTCCACCTTGCGGCGCCGGCACACCGGGTTCTAGTCCCGGTCGGGGCGCCGCATACTCTCCCGGTTGCCCCTCTTCCAGGCCAGCCCTCTGCTGTGGCCCGGGAGTGCAGTGGAGGATGGCCCAAGTGCTTGGGCCCTGCACCCCATGGGAGACCAGGAAAAAGCACCTAGCACCTGGCTCCTGCCATCGGATGAGCACGGTGCGCCGGCCGCAGCGCGCCGGCCGCGGCAGCCATTGGAGAGTGAACCAACGGCAAAGGAAGACCTTTCTCTCTGTCTCTCTCTCTCACTGTCCACTCTGCCTGTCACAAAAAAAAAAAAAAAGACTATGAGCAGTAAAATGTAATTATTTTTAAATATTTTTTAAAGGACATTTATTTTTCCAGTTTTCCATATATGATCATGAAAACAGGTCTTTGTAGAAACAGAGAGAATTGTGCCAAAGACAGCTGTCAGATTTTATTGGATCCTTATATCTACTATCCTCTCTGGCCTCATTATGAAATGAAATCTGCTTTCCCATAGTAGAACTGGAAAGAAGGAAAGAAGGGAAGGCAGGGAAGGCAGGGAAGGAGAGAGAGAGAGAGAGAGAGAGAGAGAGAGAGAGAGAGAGAGAGAGAGAGAGAGAAGAAGAAGAAGAAGAAGAAGAAGAAGAAGAAGAAGAAGAAGAAGAAGAAGAAGAAGAAAGGAAGGAAGGAAAGAAGAGGGGAGGGGAAGGGAGGGGACAAGAGGGGAGAAGAGGGGAGAGGTGGGGAGAGGAGAGGAGAGGAGGGGAGGGGAGGGGAGGAAAGGGAAGGGAAGGGGAGGAAAGGGAAGGGAAGGAAAGGGAAAGGAAGGGAAGGGAAGGGAAGGGAAGGGAAGGGAAGGGAAGGGAAGGGAAGGGAAGGGAAGGGAAGGGAAGGGAAGGGAAGGGAAGGGAAGGGAAGGGAAGGGAAGGGAAGGGAAGGGAAGGGAAGGGAAGGGAAGGGAAGGGAAGGGAAGGGAAGGGAAGGAAGGAAGGAAAAGAAAAGGAAGGAAGGGAGAGAGAGAGAGAGAGAGAGAGGAAAGGAGAGGAGAGGAGAGGGGAGGGGAGGGGAGGAGAGAGAAGGAGAAAGTAATGTAAAGAAAAGAAAAGAAAAGAAAAGAAAAGAAAACTCCTTTCCCCATAAACAGACAGACAGAAGAGAATGCCATTGTTCATGCGTCCTAGAAGTTTGCTGCTGATGTGATTATCAATAAAACATTTTTTCTACAAGAAGGGGAGAGAGAAAAAACAGGAGATCATAGATTCCTTGCTAACAAATTCCTGAAGAAAATAAATAAATAAAAATAATAAATAAAGTAATATCAGGATATCATTTCAGAGGGAAGACAAGAGGAATAGATCAATCTCCTCAAATCAAACTGTATAGAAAAGCAATCCAGTTGGAAACAAGCTGGCCTGAAACAGACATTGATCACTTGGGAAATAGGACAAGAGAAAAGATCAGAAGACAGTAAAGCTTACAAGGTGATGAAAATGCACCGTGGGGTTAACATTCTTGTAATCGATACCTAACACCTTAGATTTATACACCTCGGGCAAGACAGTCTAACTTTCCCATATCACCACAGTTCAATTAGGAAGGACGTATCAATCAAAAGAAGTTAACAGTGGAAAAGAATCAAAGTCCACCTACTTCTGATTATTAAATAAAAGAATTTTACAGAGCAGATGCCTGCCCACCACCTTGCTCAGAAAGAAAAAAAAAAAAAGAATTGCTAATAAGAGTTAACCTATGAAACCTTACTGTCAACATTCAGAAACCACACCATAAACCAGGTTTTCTACCTACAAGAATACTAAAGGTGGATTAAAAGACAAACAACAACAAAAGCTTATCTTTTATTCAATCTGCAACTAAATAAACTGCACAAATAGAATGCTTTTAATAGCAAATTGAAAAGTTTTCCCCATGATGCATAGCTTTTAAAAAATCATTACTTTACTGGCAAGCACTCTAATCTGATTACATATCTTTTACCTTTCTTCTATTTGGATTTATCCTAATTGCATATTTAAACTAATAAAAGTCAATCCATTTCATAGCCACAAATAATTAGACTGTTTAAGAGTTATTGAGAATTTTTAATAATTTTGATTTTAAAATACATATTTGGATGTTAGAATTTGCAGCAAATTACATTTGGAGAGGAAGAAGCACTTTATCTCCATCAAATAATAGAAGCACATCCATTTGTTATTTTTTAAATGGTGACAGCAAAATCAATTCTAAGGGGGGAAAGGAAAATGAGATTCTGGATCTCTCACTATACCTTCTAGTTCCCCTTGACACACTAATTAGTCTCCCACCCTCTTTTTTATGCCTTACAAGATGTTTGCCTAGAGGAAAAATGAAACTTGTATAACTTAAGAGTGGCAGTGACTAATGAAAAGGACAATAGAGAAGTGACAATTCCTTTGAATGGAGCCAATAGCTACATGTTGTTATGTTGTCTTCAAGGCTCTTAGCCTCGAAATTCTAGCATTTTTGATTGTTTACAGAAATTACTATGGAGAGCTAATAGACTGTACATTGCCCCATCTTTGATAGTTTGTACAGTTAAGCCATCCATGTCCTTTCTGTCTTGCTTTTCAAGGTTACTATTGCTCTTAAGATGAGAGGAGATACAAAAGATAGTGTCTCCTTAAAATTACTGTCTCTAAGAGTCATAAAAAAAACTTTCAAAACTTTTGGATATCAAATATAAATGAAAGTAAAATTTTCTGAGATCTTTGAATAAGTTATCTACATAGTTTACAGGCAAAGCTTGATATTTTAATAAAATAAGGTATGATTTTAGAATAAAGAAGACTATTTTAACACTAGTATTTTAGGATGCCATTGAAACCCTAAAGAATTAGATTTGGAATTTTGCTATAAATTACCCAACCCAGGAATGCTTGTGACTGAATCTAAAGTCATCAAAACCGAAAAAATACTAACGCTTGAGAAATGTAACCATTATTGTGCCTTTCAGGCATATTTTTCTCACTATATTTTTTGTTTAATTCCCTCTTACACTTCTAAGGGAAAATAAAGCACATTTGAAAGGGAAAACCACAATAGCAATGAAATATCTTTTCTGTTCTTTTTTTATCTTTATTTCCATCTTCCAAAATTGATTTAAGAGTTAATAATTTATTTTTTCACTGTAATACACTCTGGGTTTATTTATGCCTGTTAGAATTCTGAGAAGTTATAAATGGTTTTCACATTAGCTGAGATATGGTTTCAAAAATTTGAGTGAAAGAAGCAAGTTGACATTTAGGAACTAATCTTGGTGGGAAAGATGTCCTGTTCCTATGGAAACAATTGTGAATATAGCCATTATATACTTCTCTGTATTCCACAGGTAATTGTGAGTTGAAGTTAATTTTCTACACAAATATGCGCAAGAGGGTACACATTTACACATATCATTTAACTTGAAGGTAAAACGTATCAAATTTTACCAAGCAATTAACTTTCTGGAAGAAATTCCTTACACATTTCCTAAATTCAAGGGTGGATTCTACAAGATAATGAAGTAGAGTAGATCCTGGAACCCAGTATTTCCCCAGGGATCACTTGTTTCTGGACAATTCTGTCCCATCATATGCTCTCTCTTCTAAAACCTATAACCTTCAAATATTTGGGTAAATTCCAGCCAGGTAGAAGAAGCACCAAGATTAGGCCTGAATTTCTACAAAAATACCAAGACCTAAGAACTCACCATGCAGCTAACCTTTTCAGAGTCCTCTAATATTAGGTGAATGCTTCATCTTTCTCTGTCCCTGTTATCTGTGTATAAAATTTGAAGAAGGCTCTTTTTAAAATAATTTACTATAAAAATGAATAATTTAAAATACATTTCTATTAGATCTTAACTATTGCTTTTTAAATGCTACTATTAGATATTAATTCTAACATACAGAGAAGATAGCGGAGACATGAGAGTGCTTCATTGTTCAGAGAAAGGGCTTACAAAAATGTCCTCCAAATACATTTCTTAATTCCTATGAATGTGTAGATTTTCTTTTGAAGCAGAATAGAGTGGCTATTTGTAATGAGGGTAGATGAGTTAGTCCTTTTTATACATTACTTCTCTATGATAAAATAGCTCAGGTTTCTGTTTACCAGTGAAGTCAATCCTCAAAATGCTGCCTTCTTGATTTCAGTAATACCCTGGTTTTCCCAATGACAGAAGCAGAAAAACACATCAAAATATTTTTATGTAGTCTTATTTATTCCTTTCCTATTTTTAGCCTTGACCAGTCTATAATTCCTATCTCCTTTTCTCTATCAGCGCAAAGTATTAACAAGTTAGAATAAAGCAAATTTCAATATAGTGGAGGATTATTATTAAATAATATTTTGGATTTTAACAATGTTTTCCTTATTAAATTGTTGACTAACACAATTAGAGCAAATATTATCTAAAATACATTTGACAGGTTTTGTTATAGAGATTTATCTGTAATTTTATTTTTATTAATCTGAGAGGCAGTGAAACAGAGAAGAGAAAGTCAGAGAAAGAGACAGATAACTAGAAAGAGCTCCCATCAATTGATTCACTCCCTAAAAGCCAGCAATGGCCAGGGGAGGCAGGACCCAGGAATGCAATCCAGAACATCCATGATGATTGCAGGGATCAAAACACCTGAGCCATCCTCATGACCTCCCAGGATTTGCATTGGTGGGAAGTTGGATTCAAAAAACAGAGTTGAGAATCAAACCCAGGAATTTCAGCATGGGACAAAGGCATGTTATCTGGTAGGCCAAATGCCTATTCCAAAGGATTTTCCCCCAAGTTAATTGATATAAGCCAGACACTTTTCTCATTGTCCTTCTAACTTGGAAGGCAGAGAGATGAGTAACAAGTATAGGTTTCACAGGTCAGCATTTTTTTTGAGATTTTTGTTTGTTTATTTGACAGGTAGAATTACACACAGTGAGAGAGAAACACAGAGAGGAAAGTCTTCCTTCTGTTGGTTCACCCCTTAAATGGCCGCTACGGATGGAGCTACGCTGATCTAAAGCCAGGAGCCAGGTGTTTCCTCCTGATCTCTCATGCAAGTGCAGGGGCCCAAGCACTTGGGACATCCTCCACTGCCCTCCAGGGCCACAGCAGAGAGCTGGACTGGAAGAACTCAGCGCCCCTATAGGATACCAGGTGGAGGATTAACCAAGTGAGCCATGGCACCACCTCATGGTCAGCATATTTTGAATTTCCATTTCTCTACTGTTCAGAAATAATTGAGAGGCCATGGACATGAAGTGGCTCTAAGCTTTAACTTCCCAAATAAGTCGATTGAAGCCCAATACACACAGTAAAAGGCAACTACCAATTGGAACCACTAATTAAACTTCATTTCTTTCCATTCTAATGAAATAAATAAAATTTTTTTGTATTGTAGAAATGTGCCAAGAGATTCCAATACAATCCCATCAAGGTGGCATGTACCATTGCCATCTCACTAGTCCAAGTGATCAATTTCAGTTCACAATTGATCACACTGATAGATCTAAGAGTCAGAGGGATCACACAAATAAGACTAGTCTCTGCTAATACTAACTGAATAAAAAAGGGAGAGAATGATGCAACATGGGAAGCGAGATACACAGCAGACTCATAGAAGGGCAGATGTCCTAAACAGCACTTTGGCCTCAGAATCAGCCCTTAAGGCATTTGGATCTGGCTGAAGAGCCCATAAAAGTATTTTAGGCATGGAAAGCCAAGACACTCTGGCAAAAAAAAATGGAGGACTTAAATATAAGATTTCTGTGAGTAAGATCCCAGTAGAAAGAACGGGCTATCAAAGAAGGAGGTACCTTTCTCTGAAGGGAGGAGAGAACTTCCACTTTGACTATGACCTTGTCTAAATAAGATTGAAGTCGGTGAACTCAAAATGCTTCCATAGCATTGGCAACTCATGACTAGAGCCTAAGGAGATTACTGAGGCCATAAACAAGAGTGTCAAATTGTTAAATCAACATCAGGAGTCACCATGTACTTACTCACCATGTAGTATTTCTGTAGGATTTCTGTCCTTAATGTGTTGTTCAATGTGAATTAATACTATAATTAGTACTGAAATAGTACTTTATTCTTTGTGTTTCTGTGTGGGTGCAAACTGATGAAATCTTTACTTAATATATACTAAATCAACATTCTGTATATAAAGATAATTGAAAATGAATCTTGATGTGAATGGAATGGGAGATTGAGTGGGAGATGGGAAGGGTGCGGGTGGGAGGGAAGTTATGGAGGGGGGAGCCATTGTAATCCATAAACTATACTTTGGAAATTTATATTTACTAAATAAAAGTTTAAAAAAAATTTTGTATTATTTTCTTTGTTGGCCTATAAAACTATGCTGTTCTTGTTGTTGCTTCATGATTCTGAACCCCTGCTGGTTTTGAGTGTAGCCCTCTTGGCTGCCCTGTCTTCTAGTGCATTTCATTTACTGATGTGGCTATTCCCATATTGCAGTCCCTTACAGTGGACATCAGCCACTTCCAGAAGTTCTAAAACTATACTACCAGAAGTTATAAACATTTTTGAGACAAAAATCTCTTTCCCATGTTTAATGGAACAGTAGTCACAATCAATAGGCCTCTTTCTTTCCAAATTTCTCAGTGTTCATATAACACAAGGAAAGCATATTTGTATTCTGTAAATGTTAACTTCTTGGTCTTTTCCTAATTGTAGGTTCTATCTTAAGCAATAAGCTTGGCTTTTCGAGCTGAAGTGTTTGATGGCAATGCCATGACTAAGGGGTGCTATGACATGCCCTCCCTTTCTAACTCCTTGCTCCATGAAACTACTGCCATCAATTAACCATTTAACATATTGATTTTCCAGAGGTTTATATTTCAGAGCAGTCCTGCTAGAAAAGACCTGCTCCATGGTCTCTACGTAGGAATTAGCTAACACCTCAGTACACTCAGATGTCACACAAGTAGCTGAATTGAGGATGTGGCATACTTGGAAAGTTATCTCAGGTGAGTAAAGGAAGAACTTGGTGTTTAGTAAGGCATCCTCCTGTTAACCATTTTATCCTTTTGCTCTTTAGAAATCCTAGCACTCTTTGTGGAGTTTGAACTTGAAGTAGTTGTCATAAAGTTAGATTGATTATTTCCTCCACTAGAAATGCTATAACATTTACAGGTTTTAAGCAGACAGGCCATTTTGAATCTAGTTGGTTAGAAAAGTAGGTCACTGGTCATGAAAGGAAACCTAATTTCTGAATGAGCACACCCAGTGGTATTGTTTCTCTGCTACAAACAGATTTACCCTTAACTTCCGCAATGACCCAGATCTTCAAAGATAGGGGTTCTTCATATGAATTCAGTACAGAGCAAGCTCCCATAACAATAAGAAGATTTAGACTTTTACCAGCATTGTCAATAATCATTCTGGACTCCTGGAAAGATATTTTTATATGGGTTGTGCAAGCCTCCTGAGTCCTCAGGCCCTCTCAGTCTTCAGACAAGATCATGAGGAAATTGGTAGTCATCCCTTTCCTTCAGAGTTGAGACATTTGTATTTATAATTACTGTCCCTTTTACATTTATGGGACAGGGATTTGATTGGGTTCTTTAGATAGGGACACTCCTTGAATCAGTGACCTGGCTTCCTACACTTGAAACATTCTCCCTCTGACCTTTCAGTATAGCAAAGTCTCACTTGGGTTGCCTGTGAAGTCACCAGATACTACTTACAGCAACTACTATTCTATGAGCCTGCTGCCTGGATTGGTAACAATTTTGAAGTACCCTCTACTCTACAACTCTGTGCCTATCATTAAACACCTGAAATGCTATACCTATCATATAGTTCGTGGAAGTCTGCAGTCTCATGGCCAGTTTCTGAAAGTGCACCCTTAGGAATGAGTCCATAGAAATGGATGCAGAATTATCCACAGCTGAAAATATGTTAGTGATCTGGGAAGAGAAAAGTATACATGGCTTTGTATGAGTCCAGTTATGCTAAAGCATTGGACTGAACTCCTGTCTTAGGTGAGATTAGCATCCCAAGACCTTCCTATTTCTCAAGGTTTGAGGATGTTCCCTATAGATCAACATCCTAGCCCTCTTTAGGGTCCCTTGAAAGTTAATGCACACTTTAGATCATTTCCCATATCTGAGGTACAATTGCCCAAGGGCCCTAATTATTTTTGAAGCCTTGTACCACTGCATCCAGGGCTTTTCACCTCTAATGGGTCCTACACCATGCCTATACAATGCCTAAGCTCTAATGTGAACCAAAGTAGGCATTAAACTGTATCCAGAATATATGTGTACAATCATATTTAAATCTTTAACCAAACAACAAATGTCCCTGCATCTGCAGATTTTGGAACTACAGAAAAGCATCATAGGATCTTCTGATGTTGGAGCTAAAGACCAGTATCCAAGCATCTTCATATGATGAAGCTAAGAACTAGCATCCCAGTAGTTTCAAATGTTAGAGCTAAGCCCCATGTTCAGAGTTCATTTGTAACTCTAAGCTGACACTTACAGTGAGTGAGAGGGAGCTTTGTCATAAGAAATCCCAAGCTTCAGCTGGCTAGTAGTTGCCACAGTCATACGCTTGGAGATGAATGTCAGGTGCATTGAAATCCACCTCCCTATTCCTAGAGGCTGCCGCCTTCCAGAGTGAACAGACCTATAGAGACCGCACATGACGTCAACATTCTTCAGTCTCTAGTACATCTGCCACATCTGGGATATGAGCCAGACATCAAGCCTATTGGCCCATGCGAATGACAATAAGTTACTGGGGACTGAGCCGGCTGACATGGCAAGAGATGGTGTCAGTGTCCCACCTCTTAAACGTTTCAGCCACTGAGCAAATCTCCTGCATTCTAGAGGTGGAAGGTAGTGATTATATGTCTTCTATGAGAAGAAAAATTTGACCCCTTGCAGCCAAAGGCAGAAACTGGGTTCCAGGAATTGGGTCCTTCCCCATAACTCCCATCCCAGGCCAGAAGAGAAGCCAGGAGGAGGAAGACAATTGGGTTGCTCCCATGGAAACTGGCAGCAGCAGTTAAGTCCTAAAAGCCAGCACCTCTCTCAGTATATGCTGGTTCTGGAAACATAATTCAAGCAGATAATAAGGGCCAATGTTCTCCAAGTAGGTGGCCATTTGTGACCAGCCATGCGCTGGCACTCTCTGCCTGCTGAAAGGCACTGGGGATGGAACAAAAGCATTAATCTACCTCCACGTATTCATGTTCACCTCTTTCTCAGCTGTTCCACATAGTTTCCAGTTTGTGACTTCTAATTACCAGAAAAAAACAAAGATATATTCAGATTTGTATTTCAAAAGCCAACCCAAAAGCTTTGACAACGAAGAGGGAAAAAATTCCCTAAAGGAACACTTCAAGACAGAGAGAGAGAGAGATACTGAGAGAGGGAGAGAGGATACAATCACCAACCATCTTTGGCTTATGCAGTTGTAATACTGCTCCAGTTGCTTCTGGCTGGCTAGCCATTTGTTGTTATGGGCACAAATTATCTCAATTTTTATTTCAAGTTCTTGCCTCAACAGAGATTCAAATTCCAAGCAGAGGCATATATATTATTCACAAGAGAGAACAGGATTTATTTTAACGAGGAGTAAAATACATTGACACTACAGTGTGGACAAACCCCCATGGGGAGATATGCCTCGTGATTGGGCTGGAAGGTTGCTTATGAAGAGACAGTGTGAGAGGAGGCCATAGAAGAACTAGTAAACATGGTCTAGAAGCCAAAAGAGAAAGGGGCTCCTGTGCTATCAGTCCTCAGTTATGAGGCAGGGAGTGGTGTCCTAATTGAATATAGCAATAGAGTGGGGTTTAGTATGCGTGAGGCTTTCTGGGAGTTTCATGGCACTTCATATGCAGCTTACCTTCCACACGACCATTATGGTATCTTCTGTTTCCTGGGCCAAATGAGACACAGGAGCATTATGGGAACATGAACATACCTGATTGACAGATAAAGGAGTCTAGTTACAACACAAGGTTATGCATTAATTGTGAGAAAATATTTCAGCTCAGCTATTCCTACCAAAGATTTCTGCCTAGTTCTCTCATTATCACCATCACTTACTCTTTCATACCTACACAATAAAAATGCTAGGAAACCACAAGAAATCTGTTGGAATTATTGCTCAACAGTGAGCACTGCTCTACCACCAAGATCTTAACTTTGCTTTGTGAAAGAATCCAAAAGTGAGGTGAATAATGGTGAATATCAAGTGGTATGCATTTTATTGAGAAAGTGAACGTACATACTCCACAACCAGAATGCAGGCTCACTCTGAGGGGAGTGGCCCTGTCCTTAACTGTGTTTACCATTATGTAGGTTGTTTAATGAAAGGGGGCTACATTCTAATAAAGGGAAGAATATTCAAGTTTTGTCTGAGAAGCAGATGGAGATTTCTCAGAATCTAACTGCCATTCCTTTTCACTCCTATTATGACCTGATACGTTCTGTCATGGAAGCTAGCAGATGTATTTTATAGTGCTAATATATTACAATGAGCTGTAGATCGATCCAGATCAGTCTTGTCCTACCAGGGGATATGTTTATTTCCATAGCCACGAAAGGAAGCAAAACCACACTCTGCAAACCTTGAGAATACAGAAGCTAACCTTGGTGGCTCAAGGCCTCCCTCTCCCTTTCTCAAAATACTCCCAAAGTTTTTCCAAAGAAACAAACAAAAAAGGTGACTAGGCTGTCATTCAGTCTCTTGAACTGAAAAAGGATAATTTTCTAAATTTCTAAATTAAATAAATTTGTAAGTATAAGGCAAAATTAGAATCACAAATCATAAAATATCTGGTCTATCATACAGAATGAAGGTATAGGAAATACTTCATCTACCCCATTCCTTAATGGGCTCCACTTTGAATTTAGTAATCCTGTGAAAAAGCACCAGCTCAGTCCAATATAACTATCTAGCTCAATTAGCCTCCAAATATGCCTTCTTAGTATAAGAGTTATTTTGTTAGTTATTTTGACACCCTTTTGTAAGAAAATTTCATATATAAAAGAAATCTCCGCTTGTAAGGATGTCTCTGTCCTGTACCAGCAGGAGGAGGAAGTCACTAGAAACTCATAATAGAAAAAGCATTCCCATAAGGCCAAATAACAAGCCTTGCTTTTGTTTAAAGTGCTTTTCCTGGCCATTCGATTTTATCTGAACCTTGACCTTCATCCCCTTTGTTTTGGCACATGATGTTATTTGATTCTGAAGTCTAAGCTGCATGCATTTGAGATGTAAATTTTCTGCCTAGTCTTACCTAAGAGACTTCCTTTGGAAATGATAATTTAGGAATATGACTTACCACAAAAAAGAGAAACTTTGGAAATTGGCAAAGGAAAACCTAAGCATTCATTTTCAGAAATATTGTAAAAAGTTTTTGACATATATGCTAATAATCTTTTCCTAAGGCCCAGAAATAAAATTCTGATGCAGATATTCTTTTATAAACAGATGAGCTTGAAACCAATAGCAACTTAATGTCTTTAATTTAGACTTTATAAAGGCTCCAGACTTTCTCCTTTAGTTTGTACTTCCTTTGTCTTTATTTTAATGATTAGAAGTCAACTCCTTATTAAGATTAACTCACTGCATTATGGTATTGATCCGTCCATCAGGCCAGTTCCATAGAACCCCCAAACATCAAACTAACAATTCCGTTAGCACCTCTATGACTAACATGCTAGATTCCAATCTGAGACACTTCACAGAAACACAGTACCTGATCAAACAAAATAATAACCAGTCTAGTAGGCCCTAGGCACACTGGAACTCACTTTGACACCACAGCAGTTTCAAAACACACCAGCCTCCTATCATTAACCAATCATTGGGAGAACTGGACATAGTAGGCCAACCAGAGACTGGTATACAAATTGATCATGCACTGATCAACTCCAACTTTAATCCATGAGAGTCACCACCTTTAATCCCCTGAGGACTCTTAAAGTGATAACTGTTCAACACCTTGCTCTACCCAGAGCCACATAAATGCCTACCTTCTGCCACCACCCTTGTGTCAGTGATCTATGCTCTATGCTCGGTGAGTGGACCCTGGCTTTGGTGTTCAACCAAGTGTTAGTAATTGGTGCCACCTTACCTGAGGCACCATCTCAAACCTCGGACACAGTACCCATCTTGTATAATAAGTTTCGACTTCTCCAAAAGACAGCCTGGTTCCTTAAAGTCAGGTGAGTAGATGGCCCAACCCCAAGCATCAGCTCCACCCCCACCCTAATGGGAGTCGCTGCTCCCACTTCCTTATCCCTGCAAGGCTATAACAAGACCCACCTTCCTGATCTCTTTTTCAGACTCTCATTTCTGATCTTTCCCTCCAGCCTGTCGGTTCCCCCTCCCCCAGCAATAAACTTTTCCTTTAACTCCTGCGTTTGATGTGCTCTATGGCAGCCTTACACCAAGTGTTGTATGAATGTTATCTGGCACCTGAGTACAATTTAAAATGACAGTTATGTGATCTGTGTTTATATCTGTATATTTGTTTATGAATATCTATATATCTATGTATGTTATGTATATATGATATTTTTGTACCTCTGGATGGTTAGAGAAAATTAATTTATAAAAGAGCTCCAATTAAGTGCCTTAAAGAAACATACATGATTATACAAAATAAGTGTTCCTTAAACTAGAAAAAGAAAAATGCTTTAATGTTCACATGACTTTGATAAATAACACTATTTATTATTATTGAGTTAATGAAAACCATGATATCTTCTGAGTTATCAGCTTTATGTATAGTACAATCATAGCACTGCAAATTCAACCTAAGAACAGATGTGCAAGTAGAAGTAGAGGGTTCATTATTAAATGTGTATCAAGCACAGTAGTATAACAAGTTAAATGTAACTTTCTGGGATTCCTGCTTTTATTATGACTTTCTTTTTTTTTAATATTTTATTTACCCATTTATTTGAGAGGTAGCGTTACAGACAGTGAGAGTGAGAGACAGAGAGAAATGTCTTCCTTCTGTTCATTTACTCCCCAAATGGCTGCAAAGGCTGGAGCTGCACCAATCTGAAACCAGGAGCCAGGAGCATCTTCTAGGTCTCTCAGGTGGCTGCAGGGGCCAAAGGACTTGGGCCATCTTCCTCTGCTTTCCCAGGTACATTTGCAGAGAGCTGCATCATAAGTGGAGCAGCCAAGACTCGAACTGGTGCCTACATGGGATGCTGGTGCTGTAAGTTAAGTGGTGGCTTAATCTGCTGTACCACCAGCTGGCCCCTATAAAGCTTTTGTAAGCAATTACAATACTAGAGTTTTTCATCTTCAATTATATTCATGGTAAAGATTCTGATAAGTACAGTTTTCTAACATGTCTTACTTTCTTCATAAAAGTGAGTTCTTTCCCTGAATATGGAAATAGAATCTCTATACAAATGTCTCTAAGACAGAAGCCAGGTATCAAAAGGACACAGCTTCCCACCTTCAGCTCAAAATGACCTTGCCTTCATTTAGTATTGTTATTTAACCATCTACCAAAAGAAATTCACTGAATGGAGGGAGTGGGCAACTAGCTCAGAAAAATTCTCTAGAAAGTAATAGTTACATGGTTAATGTTGACCTCAGTGTCTCACTTCAGGAGAATTCTGGCCCAGGAAGACAATGAACTTCATGCAGCCTCTAGATTGTCTGAAGCCAGCTTTTCCATCATGAACAAGACAGAACTACTGACCAATCAAGAAAGGCTGTGAGCACCACCAAAAAACTGAGGGCCTGATCATGTGCTAAACACACAGTCCTCATCCCCCAACTTTGAGCTATAAGAGTCATTGCCTTCACTCTCTTGGGAATCCCAGGAATTAAGCAATAGCTGTTTGGCTCTTTGAGCTTGGCAATAAAAGTTTCTTTTCATCTAACACCCTAGTATCTTTGATTTACTTTCTATGCACTAGGCCTGTGGACCCAGTTTGGGGTATGCTATAGCAACTTCTCCAGCAAGTTTTGGTTGTTCTTCTGTACCAGTATCCCTGTTTTAATTGTCATGTGCTAATTAAACTATACCCTTCCTCACAGGACAACGTCTTAATGTGACACATGACATGCTTGCCAGTAGACCCAAAACATCTTTGGCTTTTGTGAAATAAGAATGTAAAAGTATAAACCTTATATGCATCAATTATCAATATTCTTGCTTATTTGAAAATAATGTAAAGAGAGAGAGACAGAGATAAAGGATTTCCTTCCCTTGGTTCACTTCCCAAATGGCCACCACGGCCGGCGCTGTGCTGATCTGAAGCCAGGAGCCAGGTGCTTCCTCCTGGTCTCCCATGTGGGTGCAGGGGCCCAAGCACTGGGGCCACCCTCCACTGCTTTCTCGGGCAACAGCAGAGAGCTGGACTGGAAGAGGAGCAACCGAGACTAGAACCTGGCACCCCTATGGGATTCCGGTTACACAGACAGAGGATTAACCAAGTGAGCCACTGTGCCAGCCCCTTTAATATAATTTCTAACTTTAAGATTATTCTTTTGGATTAGGTAAGAATTTCTCAAACTCTAATAAACAAACTGATTGGCTCATAAAACTGATAACCCAAAATAAAAAGAATTTGAATTTCATCAGATTCAATAAAGTGAGATGGGAGTGATGTATGGATATCTTCTTAGAATTGTACATATGAAATACATGAAATCTGCACTCTTTATACTAATAAAAATTTAAAACAAACAAAAAGAGATGATTAATTGCTATGAACTTTTTGTTTGAAACATTGGATCTTTAAAGTTTTTTTTTCCCAAGGGTGAGAAATGACCTCTTTTCCCTTATACTACCTAATGCTTACTGCAATTTGGTAAAGTGTAGCTTTGTGCACAAAGATGAACCAATTACTTTTATTCCCTACCTTGTCCCTCCAGAATTTGGAAGCTATTAATTGATATTCTTATTTTATGACAGTATAATTATTTGTGTAAGTTCAGAAACAATCAGTTTCTATTGTAGTAAGACATATTTGAAGAGCATTGATTATGTTACTGAAGATATTACTGGAATGAGAAAACTAAAAATGTAATCTAAATTTCTTTATTAGAAATTCCAGCAATCAGACTTAAATAGAAAATTTACAGTCAATCAGTATGCTTGCTGCACTTATGTAAATAATCAAAGTTTTATGAGGCTAGTTTAATTTTCAAATTGTTCCTACTGTTATTTGTTGGCAGGTGTGGAGAAAAAAATTAAATTTCAGTAAAAAACTATCATGTACCCTTATGGGTATAAAACTCCACTTTCATTTGTTGTTCTTGAGATATTGTTATCTATATAGTGTACTGCTCTTAAAGCTGTAAAAACTGAAGCTGGAGAATTGTTACAAATTTCAGAGGGCAACCCTCATGTATGCTAATACAACCATTACCAGTTAGGCAACTGATGGTGTTTACCAAAAATGCCTAATTCATGATCAAAGACTGTCTACAAATAGTGAAATATGCCTTGAATATAGCTAGTAAAGCTGCTGCCTGGGGTGCCAGAATCCCATATGGGAACTGGTTCCAGTCCCAGCTGCTCCGCTACAAATCCAACTCTTGGCTGTGGCCTGGGAAAGCAGTAGAGGATGGCCCAAGTCCTTGGGCCAATGCACAGGTGTGGTAGACTCAGAAGAAGCTCCTGGCTCCTGGCTTCAGATCAGCCTAGCTCTGGCTGTTGTAGCCATGTGGGACATGAACCAGCAGATGGAAGACCTTTCATTCTCTCTCTGCCTCTGCCTTTCAAATAAATAAATAATTTTTTAAAAAAATGTACAGAAATCTACCTGGATAACAGTTTTTTGGTGTCAGAGAACAAGTTTACAGGTGTTGTAAGCATTAAGTTTTGTTTTTTCTTTTCTTTATTTTAGTTTGTTTTATTCATTTAGGCCCTGTCTCGGTATTCTCCTTGTATTCTTAATTATAATCTCCTTGTTGTGCTACTTTCTCTTAAGAGTATTAAATGCATGTTAACAGCCACCAATAGTATGCCAGGTAGTCTCACTATGGGTGTGCCAACAAAAAATAATATTAAAAGCACAAGGAATATTTCTCCCATGAGCTTGATGTAATGAATGTGAATTCTACAATGGGACAAAGGTAACTCAGGGATTGAGTGTGTTTGCGTCCAAGTTTAGTTTGATATGTCATGAGCATGATGTTGACTGAAAAGGAGTAATTGGGTTTTTTTTAAGCCTTCAGTTTGGAGGCCATGAGGCTGGAGTAACTCCACTGTTTTAAATTCCTATGTAAGCAAGCCAAAGCCCAATGTATAGAGTAAAACAAGTCTCTAGACTTTACCAATCAGACACTGACAAGTAACTTCTACCTAGGCTATTTCCACTCTAACAACACAAATCTATTTTTCATTGTTTTCCACATAGGTATTCATAAGTTCTCTGCCTATGGCGCTATAGCAGTTATCTGAACCTCTTTTGGTTCTGAGGGCAGACATGAATTAATCATTCTTTATTCTAATAAATTACGTTAATTTTATTTTGTTACTTTTTTCTTTTAAATCAACTTTCCAATATTACCCCAAAATATTTCAGATTTGTTTAACAGGAAACTTTACTCAGAAAAAAAACAGAAAGGTGATATTGTACAAAGGTTAGTTTGTGAGAATTTCATTATTTTTCTGCAGTATTCCCCTGTTGACTATCCCCATAGTAGCATCTCAGGCTACAGGATTTCCAGATTTACTATTCTCATGTGACATTAAGCCATGGAAGAGAAGGACCCCATGCCCCAGCTCATTCCAAAAACTAAGCTGACTGTACCAACATAGGACCAAGTACTGTTTCAAGAAGATGAGGTTACCTGAGTTAGCTGGAAAAAAATCAGAGCCACACAATAGTGGCTCTCTCACTTTAACCAAGTTGGGGGTGGGTAAAATTCTAAAAATTCAGATACTATTACAACAAAAAGGAGGAAAATAGTACTGTGTAGCAATCTACAGAAATGCTTGACATCCATTTATGCATTGATGGTCTCCTTGCTCTCTATAAAACTCTTAAAAGTTATTAAACACCTCTACTTGTGAAGTCTCTAGCATAGCATTTGGTTTGTAATATGGTCATACAGCTAATGATGTTGCCTTTTTTGTTCCATCCATAGCTCTTTTTAATTTTTCATTAATATAAGAAGAGCAGATTACAAGTCATTCATGGAAATAATTCTAAGATTATAGTGATAGTTCACTCCCTTCATATCTCCCTCCATCCTTCTTCCTTTTTTAACTTTTGTAATAACATATTCTTCATCTACTTTATAATCATAGGCTTAAGGTTCCAACAAATTAAGAGATCAAAAAGTCAAAAGTATAGAGACCACTTTTCAACATGCAAATAGACAATGTCTATTAAAAAAATACTCAAGTTCCAAGATGTCTATTTCCCTCCTTTATATTATGTTTCTGTTTTGAGCTCTATATATTCGCTACCACAGACCAGAGAAAGCATGTGAACTTTGTCTTTTTGGGCCTGGGCTATTTCACTAAGAAAAATGGTTTCTGTTGCAAAAAAATTGTTGTAAAAGTAGGGTTTCATTATTTTTCATGACTGGATGGTATTCCACCATGTATATGGACCACATTCTCTTCATTTAGTCATCTGATGGTGCACACCTTAGCTATTGTGAATTGAGCTGCTTTTTATGGGGTTGAATTCATTTTCCTTTGGTATCTTCCTAGAAATGGCATGGCTGGGTCGTATGGTAGATTTATTTTCAAATTTCTGAGGACTCTCCATACTATCTTCCATAATGGTTTTACTAGTTTACATTTCCACCAACAGTGTTTTAGTTTTTTTCCACATCCTCACTAACACCTGATTTTTTTAATGATAGCCATTCTTTTTATTTTTCTTTACATTATTTTAAATTTTTTTATTATGTGAGTGAAATTGAAGAGGAAAGATTGCTTTTAGGGTGCATGGGAGGTCTTAATATCTTAACTGAAAACCAAAATGTTGAGTGTATGCAAGTTTGCCCTTTTATAATATGAACCAAATTGTTCATCTCATAAAAATAGAAGAAAAAGTAATTCCTAAAGACATATTTCCTGAACACTTTATTGTACAATGACAATTCAATGACCTTTATGAAATAAAGATATGTTAAGATCACCTTGATTTGTTTAGTCTTGGGAAATGTTATGGTCATACATACAAAGCAATGAGCTCAAAAGAAAAAGAAAACCAAAGCAAATGAGAAGTCAACTCGGTTATTTAAAGTGAACTACTGTCTCCTAATTTCTGCAAATATCTGAATAATTTGTTTCTACCCCAATCTTCCTTAGACATTAATAATTGAAATTTGACAATCTTTATTTTTCTTTTTATAACTTGTATATTGAAATTATTCTATTTAGTTTCTATAGATTTACTCTTTCATGCTTAAATTTTTAGTAATATAAAGAGAACAGATTTTATGTATTTCATAGGTAAAATTCTAGGGATTTTTAAAAAAGATTTATTTATTATTTACTTGAAAGTCAGAGTTACACAGAGAGAGAAGGAGAGGCAAAGAGAAAGAGAGGTCTTCCATCCGCTGGTTCACTCCCCAGATGGTCACAATGGCTGGAGCTGTGCTGATCTGAAGCCAGGAGCCAGGAGCTTCCTCCAGGTCTCCCACACGGGAGCAGGGGCCTAAGGACTTGGGCCATCTTCACCGCTTTTCCAGGCCACAGCAGAGAGCTGGTTCAGAAGTGGAGCAGCCAGGACTCGAACCAGTGCCCATATAGGATGACAGCACTCCAGGTGGCGGCTTTACTTGCCATGTCACAGCGCCTGCCCCAAAATTCTAGGAATTTAACCTTAGTGACCTCCCTCTCTCTTGCCTCTCCATCACTTTCTTCCTTTCTTTAATTTTGCAGATACATAATTTTAGTACACTCTATAATCACAGGACTAACGCACCATTAAGCATAATATTTGACAAGTAAAAAGTATAAAGACAACAGTTCCACAAGGCTAAAAAAATACAATCACAATCATGTCTATTTCATTCCTATACATTTTTTATTCTGTATTCACTACCACAAATCAGAGAAAACTTATGATATTTGTCTTCTTGGCACTGTCATATTTCACTAAACGTAATGGTCTCCAGTTGCATCCATTTTGATGCAAGAGATAGCGTTTCATTCATTTTTATGGCTGAATAGCATTCCTTGGGGTATATATAGTAGCTTTTCTTTATCAGCTAATGGACATCTGTGTTGAATCCATATCTCTGATATTCTGAATTTAACTGCAATAAACAAAGGGGTAAACATCACTCTTTCATCTGTTGCTTTCATTTCATTTGGGTAAATTCCAAGAAATCAGGTGGCTGGGTCATATGGTAGATCTATTTTCAGATTTTTAAGGCATTTCCATGATGTCTTCCATAATGATTGAAGTAACTTACATTCCCACCAACAGTGTATTAGGATACTTAATCCAACAGTGGATTATGTTATTTTTGTCCTTAAATTTTCAAAAGCATTTATTACTTTTTGATTTTTGAATACTGTCAAAGACTAGTTGGTTACACCTGGGTGGATTAATTTCTGGGATTTCCCTTCTGTTCTCTTGGTCTACGTGTCAATTTTTATGGCAGTATCAGGCTGTTATGCCCACTGTGGCATAGTGGGCTAAGCCTCTGCCTGTGACACTGGCAACCTCTATTGGCACTGGTTCTAGTACTGGCTGCTACCTTAATGATCCAGCTCTCTACTACGGCCTGGGAAAGCCATAGAAGATGGCCCGAGTGCTTGGGCCCATGCACTTGAATGGGAGACCCAGAAGAAGCTCCTGGCTCCTAACTTTGGGTCATACAGCTCTGGCCATTGCAGCCATTTGGAGAGCGAACCAGCAGATGGAAGTCCTTTCCTTCTGTCTCTCCATCTCTCTATCTGTAATTCTACTTCTCAAATAAATAAATAAATAATTTTTTTAAAAAAATATTATAGCTACCCTGCAGTATGTCTTGAAATCTGGTGTGGTGATATCTTTGGCTTTGTCTTTGTTGTTCAAGATTGCTTTAGCTAAATTCAGAGTTTAACATTTTAACCTTATTTGTTCTAGATCTGAAAAGAATGTCCTGGGTATTTTGTTTGGGATTGCATTGAATCTGTAAATTGCTTTGGGTAGTATGATCATTTTGATGATACTAGTTTTGCATTCTATAAGCATGGAAGATTCTTTCATTTTTGAGTCTTCTTCTATTCCTTGAGTAAATTTACTCCAAGACATTTAAAAGTTACTTGAAAATCAAGGTTACGCAGAGAGACAAGGAGAGGCAGAGAGAGAGAGAGAGAGAGAGAGAGAGAGAGAGAGAGGTATTCCATGCACTGGTTCACTCCCCAATTGACCACAATGGTCAGAGCTGCACAAATCTGAAGCCAGAAGCCAGGAGTTTCTTCTGGATCTCCCACGTTGGGTGCAGGGGCCCAAGGGCTTGGGCCATTTTCTACTGCTTTCCCAAGCCATAGCAGAGAACTGGATATGAAGTGAAGCAGCTGGGGCTTGAACCAGCACCCATATGGGATGCTGGCACTGCCAGTGGTGGCTTTACCCGCTACATCACAGTGCTAGCCCCTGCTGGTAGTGATCTTATATGTTGTTTTGTAGCCATACCGTTGTTTGTGTATACAAAGGCTATTGATTTTGTGTGTTGATTTTATTTTATTTTTATTTTATTTTATTTTTATTTTTTTTGACAGGCAGAGTGGACAGTGAGAGAGAGAGACAGAGAGAAAGGTCTTCCTTTGCCGTTGGTTCACCCTCCAATGGCTGCCGCGGTCAGCGCTCTGCAGCCAGTGCACCGCGCTCATCCGATGGCAGGAGCCAGGTACCAGGTGCTTCTCCTGGTCTCCCGTGGGGTGCAGGGCCCAAGCACTTGGGCCATCCTCCACTGCACTCCTGGGCCACAGCAGAGGGCTGGCCTGGAAGAGGGGCAACCAGGACAGAATCCGGCGCCCCGACCGGGACTAGAACCCGGTGTGCTGGCGCCGCAAGGCGGAGGATTAGCCTGTTGAGCCACGGTGCCGGCCTTTGTGTGTTGATTTTATATCTTGCAACTTTACCAAACTATCTTATGAGTTCCAGCAGTTTCTTAGTAGAGTATTTTGATTTCCCTATATATAGGACATGTCATTGGCAAACAGGGAAGGATTGACTTCTTCCTCTACAGTTTGTATCCTTTTGAATTCTTTTTCTTGGCAAATGCTCTGGCAAAAATACCCATAGCTATATTGAATAGTACTGGTGAAAATGGGCAATCTTTTGGGGTTCTGGATCTTAATGAAAATGCTTCCAATATTTCCTCATTCAATATGATGCTGGCTGTGGGTTTGCTATATATTGCCTTGATTGATTTGAGGAATGTTCCTTCTATACCCAATTTACTTAAGATTTTTATCACGAAAAATCTTTTATTATATGAAGTGTTTTCTCTGCGTGTATCTATATAATCATATGGTTTTTATCTTTTAGTTTGTTAATGTGAGGTATCACATTTATTGATTTGCGTATGTTGAACTATCCATGAATACAAGTAAATCCCACTTGGTTTGGGTGAATGATCTTTCTGATATGTTGTTGGATTTGATTAGTTAGTATTTTGTTGAGGATTTTTGTGTCTATGTTCATGAGGCATGTTGGTCTGTAGTTCTCTTTCTCTTTTTTTTTTTTTATGGTTTTGGAATTAAGGTGATGCTGGACTCATAGAAGGAGTTTGGGAGAATCCATTCCATTTCAATTGTTTTAAATAGCTTCAGAAGAATTGAAATTAGTTCTCTAAATGTTTGATAGAGATATATATTCCAAGATGGTGGAATAGGAACAGGGTGGGCTGCTTTAGGCTAGGGGAAAATTGACGGGGAAAAAAGTGGAGAAAGTGCATTCTCAGGGGAGAGTTGGAGGGAAACCTGCAGTGGGGAATGTGAGGAAGAAGGAGAGATCCCATGGTTCCATGTGGAAAATGCAGGTGCACAGCCACAAACATGGATACAACACACAACTCAGCAGCCCTGAGCCGGGGAAGGCTCAAGCTTTGGAGAGCAAGGTAAGATCAGATTGCAGTGGCCTGTGCCACTGGTGAAATAGCTAGAGAACCTATCGGACTATACTCTCTTTAAGTCTGGCCCAGAGCGCTCAGGAGAACAGGGTACCTGCTTACTCAGAGCAAAAGAAAAGGGGCATATCTCCCTCTCCCCATCTCCCTAACAATGACAGCGGCGCCTGTCAACCAGCAGAGAGAGGAGAGCCATCATTTTGAATGTAAGTAGGCAGCAGCATCTCTTGTTTTGCACATCCAGCAACTGGCGGGGACAGTCTTCATCTTCTCAGCAGAGGCAACTGCAGCAGCTCGGGTGCATGCACCTGGCAACAGGCAGGGAGAAGGAGCCATTCTCACATCAGTACCAGCTGCAGACTCTTGTACACACCCAACAACTGACAGGGAGAAAGCACAATTGTGAAATGAGCAGGGCTGTAGCCGGCAGGTACTGTATACACATGTGATCCAGGGATTTTACCAGAGGGAAAAATCCAAGTTTCCCACTGATTTTGAGTCTAGCTAGAAGAATTGACAGGGGATGGGCACCCATGTAGTACTGTGAGGTTGCCCCAGCCTCTCAACATATCACAGGCCCCAGGGCTCAAATCGCAGAGCACAACAGGCAGCTGGCTCTGGGAATGTCTTATTCTCTCTGTGGATGGGAACGGCTAGCAGGGCAGAGTAGATGCTCTGAATAGTGTGACTGTGGGAGCCCTGTGTGTTGAGACTGTGGGGATTCCGTGACTGCATGAGAGGGTGCAGGTTGTATCTGGATCTCCCAGCAATCATTGTGTGCAGCTTCACAACCTCAGAGCTCCCTCAGTGGCTATGATGAGTCATTGTAGCAGTATAAGTGCTCACACTAAGGACTGAACAGATGTTTTGGGCAGTTCGTGTGGAAGTGCAAATAGGTATTGCACCCACTGAGGGCTAACATCCAAGCATTGATCACCTTGGAAGAGAGAAGGTGCCCCACTCCTTATGTTAACAAAAGGAGATTTTCTATGCCCAGCATAGGTGTCACCCTGGACACTTGCCTCACCCTGGAGCACTGACTGGAGCTCTCTGGCCACATGAAGCACACACCTCTGAGTATTCATTAAGCGAGAAGACATTCCACTAAGCAACAGAGGCACAGCCCAAAGGTAAAAGTCATCAGAGGAAAAGAAAAGCCAACAATTATCTCCACAAATTTCTACAAATAAATGGAAAAATTCAAGAAATAAAAATAAGGAAATAAGAATAAGGAAAACTGTTGCATAGGAACACAACAATGCTTCATTATTAGAATGAATTCAAAAGATTAATCATAGGATTACTCAAAAGCAATCAGAAGCAAATCCATGAACTACAGAAAACCATACATTACCTAAATGAAAATTTTTCCATGAAATTGAAATTGCAAAGACAAATTGAAATGAAGTATTAGAAATGAAGAATTCAATAGGTCAAATAAAAATGTTGTTGAAAGCATTAAAAACAGACTTGGTGAGGCAAAAGAAAGATTATCTGAACTAGAAGATAAATCTTTGGAAATTTTCAGCCAGACCAAAGAAAAAAAGAAGAAATTAAAAATAGTGTTGGGGGAACCAACACTGTGGTATAGTAGGCTAAGCCTTCACCTGTGGTGCGAGCATCAAATATGCATGCCGGTTCCAGTCCCAGTTACTCCACTTCTGATACAGTGTGCGCCTATGGCCTGGGAAAGCAGTGGAAGATGATCCAGCTCTTGGGCCCCTGACACATGTGGGAGACCCAGAAGAAGCTCCTAGCTCCTGGCTTTGGAACTGGTCAACTCCAGCCCTTGCAGCCATTTGGGGAGTAACCAGTGGACGGAAGACCTTTCTCTCCATCTCGCCTTCTCACTGTCTGTAACTTTACCTCTCAAATAAATATATAAATCTTTTAAAAAAAAGAGATTAGGTTTATATACACTATGGAATACTACACAGGATAAAATAAATGAAATACTGTCTTTCGCAACAAAATGGGTACAACTTGAAACCATTATACTTAGGGAAATAAGCCAGGCCCAAAGAAGACAAATACCTTATGTTTTTTTCTGATCTGTACTTGATCAGACAAGATTCCTTCTCAACTTTTAACAAAATTATGTCCACTGAAGAAATTAGGTATTCCTGATTTTTAGCGTCTAGTTCTAGGAGAATCTTGTTGCTATATTCTTTATTTAAAATATTTATTTATTTATTTGAAGCATAGAATTATGGAGAGTCAGAGGTAGAGAGAAAGAGAGAGGCCTTCCATCAGGTGGTTCACTTCCCACATGTCCACAATGACCAGAGCTCTGCCAATCTGAAGCCAGGAGCTAGGAGCTTCTTCCAGGTCTCCCACATGGATTCAGGAGCCCAAGGACTTAAGCCATCTACTACTGCTTTCCCAGACCATAGCAGAGACCTGGATTGGAAGTGGAGCAGCTGGGATGTGAGCCGGCACCCATATGGGATGCTGGCACTGCAGGCAGCAGCTTTATCAGCTACATCACAGTGCTGGCTCCTTTTGCTATATTCTGTCATGTTCTTTTGCACTTTATCTAACTTGATAACATGGTTTATTATGATCCTGGATATCTGAATCAAAGAGGATATTAAAGGTGAAAAATGGTCTCCCACACAATATTTCAAAAGAGCTAAACGGTAAGGTAACTTTGGGTGTGATCTTCATCCTAAGCATGGTAATAGGCAATAGTTTGAGCCATGATTATGAGGTTTTATTTTTTAAGATTTATTTACTTACTTGAAAATCAGAGTTACTCAGAGAGAGAAGGAGAGGTAAAGAGAGAGAGAGAGAGAGAGAGAGAGAGAAAATCTTCCATCCGCTGGTTCTCTCTCCAGTTGGTAGCAATGGTCGTAGCTGAGCCCATCAGAAGCCAGGAGCCAGGAGCTTCTTCTGGGTCTCCCACGTGGATGCAGGAGCCCAGGCACTTGGGCTGTCTTCTACTGCTTTCCCAGGACATAGCAGAGAGCTGGATCAAAGTGGAGCAGTCAGGACTTGAACTGGAGCCCATATGGGATGCAGGCATTCAGGCAACGGGTTTATCTGTTATGCCACAGTGCCGGCCCCTCTGAGGTTTCTTGGCAAAGCATGGCCAGAGTCTTTCTAAGATTATGGTTGGGCTTTTATACCTTATCTGAAGATTGAGGTTTCCAGGAGTAATTGAGATGGTATGGAATTTCTAAAGCAGTAGCTATCTGCTGAGATATTTCATGACAAAAGGGGGTCCGTTATCACATTTTAGGAGCCCCAAAACATAGCATTACTTCCTTTAACAGGATGTTAGCTGCTTTAGGAGTTTTTCCATTTCGATTCTAAATCCTCCATCCATCTTTTGAAAGATTAATGAAATCTAATAGATATCTGTGACCATTTGCTAAGAACACATTAATACAATCTATCTAACAATATTCACCTGGATGAGTTCCTTTGCTTTGCAAAGGCATATGGGAGTTGGTCTGGTATGACCACCAGGTCTATTTTGTAGACAGAGGGAGAAAGTTATTTTCCTTATAGCAATATGTAATTCTTTTCCTCCAAAGATGTAAGATACTATCGCATTAGAGACCACCTTCCCAGATGGGGAGAGTCATGCATTTCTTAGACAGCTTTCTACTCAGAGGTAACTGTAGCAAATCTTACAATGTAAAGTAGACAACCATTTGGACTCTTCAGTGTAACCTCATTATTGTGTCCATTCTACCTCAAGTATGTTATTTTAGAGATTTCCAGCTGTCTCTAGAGGCTTGGATTTTAGAGCAATTTCAAAAACTTCTTGATTCGCAGCCTTCTTTGCTGATTTGACTGCCATTGCCCTTTTTAAATGATGTGGTTTTTCCCCTTTTGCTGTTGCAAGAAGTAAACAACAGTCACTTCCAGAGGTGCCAAAACCACTTGCAGGAGAGGTAAATCTCTTCCCATGTTTAATGAGAGAGCTTTTTACAGTCAGGAGGACTCTTTCTCTCCAAATTGTTGAATGTGCATGTAGTACAAGGGAAGTATGTTTGGGATCTGTGTAAATATCAACCTTTCCCCAGTGTTAAGGGTCTAGTCAAGGCAATAAGTTCAGCCTTCTGGGCCAAAGTGTTGGGTTGTAGTGCCTGGGCTTCTACTAATTGGGAAAGAAAAACTATGGCATATCCTGCCTTCCAAACTCCTTCCTTCACAAAATCATTGCCATCAGTGATCCGTTCAGCATTTGGGTTTTCAAGAGGATCAGGCCTACTGTAGTTGGCATGCTCTATAATTTTGACACAGAGTGATCTAGCCTATCAGTATCTTCAGATGGCAGGGATATAGCTGGACTCAACCCTTGGCATATATTGCAGATTACCTTGGGTGAGTCCAAAAGAAGAGCTGGTACTTGGTAAGACATCTTCCTGTGAATCATTAGTGGCCTCTAATCTCTAGAACTCCTTGTACTTGTGTGGAGTTTGATCATCAAGTGTTTAGTCTAAATTTAGGTTGGTGGTTTCCTAAACTAAATTGTGTAGCAGCAACTGCTTTCGAGCACATAGATCATCATATGACCATTGAATCCAGTTGCTTAAAAAAGCAGGCTACTTGTCACTAAAGTGGGCCCAATTCGACGATAAATACAAACAGGGCTATACCTAGCTTTTCTGTGAAAAACAGGGTAAAGGGCATATTTAGATTAGGAGTTCCTACTGTAGAGGGCGTTGTCAGTAGATCAATAATCTTTCTTAAAATTTTCACATTTTTCTCCTGACCATTAAAGTGGGTAAGTGCCATACCCTTTAAGGCCCATATAAGTGTTTGGCTATCAACACACATCCCAAAAGCCAGGTCCTATAGAAACCTACCATTCCTAGCAATGTCCACAGCTGCTCCTTTATCTGTAGGTCCTAAACATGGTACAGCACCCAGTCACTTAAGCAAGAGATTACGCTTTCCTGGGGTTACAACATATCCCAAGTAGTTCCTGGTTAGAAGTGGATTTGCCAACCTCCAGCTATGTTGGATTGGCAGAGAAGGGCATGGAATTTTATCTAAGCCTGGATAAAACACAGAGACTATTGCAAGTCTCGGATTCTTTACTTATGAACCTGCCCCTGTCTAGCCCGTATCAACAAATTCTAGCATAGACAGATAAAACATAAAAAATATATCTTTCAATAAAATTTTTATTTCTACTGTGCTGAATCTTTGGGGAGTTTTTGACATTGATATCACTAATAGTATTTTTGCTTTGAAGTCCATTTCCTCTAACATTAGTGCAGTTATATCGCCTCACCATGGCTCGAATGTATTTTATATATTTCTTTTTAAACATTAGCATCAAATTTATTAATGATCTAATGCATTAGATGAACATATTATAGATACATATTGCTGGACATCATTTTTATAGCCACTTGAGATTGTTAATAAAGAAGATCTAAAGAATTTAGGTCATTTATATGTATTTTAATTAAGTGCTCTATCTCCAGTGCTTAATTTTGAGGTATCAATTATTTTTTCTCATGAGTGTGTGTCTCTGTATGTGATCTTTCTTACCTTTAGGTTAAGTAATGCATTTCTCGTTATCTGTCTACTTTTTAACCTCTACTTATTTTAATGTGCTGTGTTGTTTGCTGTTCATTTAGTAGCTATCCTACTTTATTTTCAAAATAAATGCTTTATTTAAAAGTAATTTTGTATTTACAAAGTGACACAGAGAGAATAAAGTTCCTTCATAGCCCTACCTTGTTTCTCATACTAACATTTTATTCTACAATAGTAATTTTGTTAATAATAAGAAACAACCATTGGTACATTAGTATTAAATAACTTCAGTTTTTATTCAGATTTTATAATTGAAAACCTTTGCGTGTGTGTGTGTGTATGTCTAGATACTCAGATATTACACTGAATTCAGACCCTTGCTCTTTTAACATATATAAATAACAAAGTATTAATTTTATTAGTATTCATATATACTTCTGAAGCCTTCCAAATACGCTTTCATATTTCAAACACTATTACCAACACTTCAACTTAAATGTAATGTGGTCCAATATTTTAATTCTACCATTTATTATGCCCACATATTAAATAATATTAATATTCTTATTATCAATATTACAATACATTTTATATTTGTTTAGACTTATCTATATATTTGCCAATATATTTAACACCTTTCATACATTCATATCAAGCACTCTATCCTGAAACACTTTTATTGTTCTTGAAGGCATCTTTTGGAAATTCCTAATGTGTATCTTCTTTTTTTAAGTTCTCTGCTTTCCTTTTCTTAAGACATTTTTTAATTTATTTTTTGAGAGGTAGAGTTACAGACACAGAGAGAGAGAGTGAGACAGAGAGAGGTCTTCCATCTGCTGGTTCATTCTCCAAAAGGCCACAACGGCCAAAGCTGAGCCAATCCGAAGCCAGGACCAAGAAGCTTCTTCCAGGTCTCCCACTAAGGCCAATATCTAGCATAGACAACTGATGGAAATTGTGTCACTAACTGTTCAACCACAATACAGTACTAGAAATAAAACTGATTCTATGCATATCACCTGTCAATCACAAATAATGTGAATATTACTAAAGCTTTGACTGGCACATAATGATTTGGAATAGAATAATGGATGGAAAATGCCATGCAATGTTGAGTAGAAGTTAACTATCAGTAGTGTGGCTACTTAATTGAGTTTACATTAAGTCCTTGTACCTGTGAGCATATTTTTAATTGGTTATTTTTTGTGAAATTGCAAAAATAATCTTTCAGTTTCATAAGTTTTCTGAATCAATAGCGAGTTTGAATTGAAATTTGTTAAAGTTTTTTTTTTATTATTTATTTGAGAGGTAGAGTTACTTGAAAGGTGGAGTTACAGAGAGAGGTAGAAGCAGAGAGGGAAAGGTCTTCCAATCCGCTGGTTCAGTCCACAAATGACCACAACAGCCAGAGCTGCGCTGATTCAAAGCCAGGAGCCAGGAGATTCCTCCAGGTCTCCCAAGTGGGTGCAGGGGGCCAAGCACTTGGGCCATCCTCAATTGCTTTCTCAGGCCATAATAGAGAGCTGGAATGGAAGAGAAGCAGCTGGGACTTGAACTGGTGCCCATATGAGATGCTGGTGCTGAAGGCTGGGGCCTTAACCCACTGCACCACAGTGCTGGCCCCAGCACTCTGTTGATATCTTACTTAAGAAGTCTACTCATAGTTTTTAGGTGGATACCAGTATTCTGAATTTATGTGGACTGTCTTGAATAGCCACAAAAGTGAAATTCTGATTCTCTTGATAAATTATTTTATCATCTACACAAACCACAAACAATATTGTGATATCTGCTTTCTGCAAGCTTTATTTTACCTTGAAAATGAATGTTATCAAATGACATTGAACATCTGGATTTCTTTTAAAAATTGATCAATATCATATATGCGTTGACTACAGGCTTTTCACAGTGCACTTCAAACTATTAATTTAAAGATAAAAATAAATTATTTATTGATCTGTGTTATAGGTGAAAAATGAAAACATGGAAGCAACACCGATCATCAAAACTCTGCATTAACTTACCTATTCTCGTTCCAAGACATTTTTCCTTTGTGCTTTTTTTAAATAAGGTAATGTATCTATTAACAGATTTGATGCTTATATGATATTGATGACTCCTACTGAACTATGAGTTGGTAACTGATCATTCTTCTCAGGGATGTTTGGTCTTAGTGCAAATAAGATTTGCCATTCAGCAACCCCAGCCAGAGTTTATCGTGCTCCGGATGCAGACAAGGTCATAAGTTGCCCAGCTTACTTAAGGCTATCGTTAAAATACATCATTTCCTGTCACTGTGCTGTTTTCTGAGATTCATTCAAAGAATTTGTGGTATATCAATCATTTGTTCAGTTTCTCATTGTTAAAGAAAATCAGAATTTGCTTTCAGTTAATATTGCTAACCAATAAATACTACATGAGATTTATTATACTTTAAGCCAAAATAGACTCAATATCTACTGCTGTCAGTCTGCATTTTATGATTTTTTATATAACCAGATGAAAACATCATGAACAGAAATTTTAAGACATCTCATCAGTTGAGAAGAGCAGGTAGGAAATGGAAAATGGTTTGGAGATTTGAGGCTTAAGTGACAAGGATAGAACTGGATAGCCATTGATTGAAATAAGAGACAAGAAAAGAAAATGAGCAACAAAAGGGGAAGAGGAGAAATATATTTTTGACACAGTAATTTTTGAATTACAAATGCAGAAGTGAAAGGAATGAAAGATCAAAATGTAAAAAGAAATTAACAAGTACTGGTAAATTATTCAAAACCCAGGAGCAACTTAAAATATTAATGAGCCTGACAATATAATCATGAAAATTTTTGACTGATGACACACAACAAGCAAAATCTCAAGAAAATGACCAACTGAATATAGCATTTTGGCAACCTGCAGATGAAAGACTGATATCCTTAGTTTATGAACAACTTCATATTATATATTGACAAATTTATTTTTAAAAATTAACATATGTAAAATAATTAAAAATAGAAATGAGTTTTTCACAAATAAGTTAACTCAGTGGGTCTAGAAATGATTTACAATAAGAGAGATGCAAATTTAACTGACTCCACTTTCCATTTATCAGACTGGCAAAAATCCATCGCTCTGCTGATTAACACTGTGGAAAAATAAGTTATGCCATATATTGGGGATGCTAATGATATAACCCACATGGTGAAAAATTTGACAGCATAAAACCAAATTGCATGCATTTTCTTTTTTCTTTCTTTTTCCTTTTTAAAGATTTATTCATTTTACTTGAAAGTCACAGTTACACGGAGTGGGGAGAGGTAAAGGTCTTCCATCCGCTGTTTCACTACCCAGATGGCCGCAACGGCCAGGCTCTGCCGATCCAAAGCCAGGAGCCAGGAGCTTCTTCCAGGTTTCCCATGTGGATGCAGGAGCCGGAGGACCTGGGCCATCTTCTACAGTTTTCCCAGGCCATAACAGAGAGCTGAATCAGAAGTGGAGCAGCTGAGTCTCGAACCGGCGGGAATATGGGATACTGGCACTGCAAGTGGAGGCTTTACTTGCTATAGTACAGTGCCAGCCACTATCTTTTTTTTTTAAACGTAGCAATTCCACCTTTAAGATTCCATCTCAGAATACCCATGGAAATATTATGAAGTAATATTATGAAGTAAATGTTCATAAATTTCAAACACTGTTTGAATTTATTTTAATTTTTAATTTTTAATATTTAATTTTTCCATGAACTTCTAATTTAATTTTTTTAAACTTTTATTTAATGAATATAGATTTCCAAAGTACAGCTTATGGATTACAATGGCTCCCCCTCCCCATAACTTCCCTCCCACCAGCAACCCTCCCCTTTCCTGCTCCCTCTCCCCTTCCATTCACATCAAGATTCATTTTCAACTCTCTTTATACACAGAGCATCAGAGTAGTATATATTAAGTAAAGACTTCAATAGTTTGCCCCCACATAGCAACACAAAGTAAAAAATACTGTTGGAGTACTAGTTATAGCATTAATTCAAAATGTACAGCACATTAAGGACAGAGATCCTACATGATTTTTTTAAAAAATTAATTTTCTATGCAATTTCCTATTTAACACCAAGATTTTTAATCATTTCCAATTATCTTTATATACAGAAGATCTATTCAGTATATACTATGTAAAGATTTCATCAGTTTGCACCCACACAGAAAAATAAAGTGTAAAAATACTGTTTCAGTACTAGTTATAGCATTACTTCACATTGGACCACACATTAAGGACAGATCCCACATGAGACATAAGTACACAATGACTCCTATTGTTGATTTAACAATTTGACACACTTGTTTATGCTGTCAGTAATCTCCCTAGGCTCTAGTCATGAGTTGCCGAGGCTATGGAAGCCTTTAGGGTTCGCCGACTTCGATCTTATTCTGACAGGGTCAAAGTCAAAGTGGAAGTTCTCTCCTCCCTTCAGAGAAAGGTACCTCCTTCTTTGATGGTCTGTTCTTTCAACTGGAAACTCACTCACAGAGATCTTTCACTTAGGTCTTTTTTTTTCTTTTCAGAGTGTCTTAGCTTTCCATGCCTAAAATACTCTCATGGGCTTTTCAGCGAGATCCAAATGCCTTAAGGGCTGATTCTGAGGCCAGAGTGCTATTTAAGATATCTGCCATTCTATGAGTCTGCTTTGCATCCCGCTTTCGATGTTGGAACATTCTCTCTCTTTTTGATTCTATCAGTTAGTATTAGCAGACGCTAGTCTTGTTTGTGTGATCCCTTTGACTCTTAGACCTATCAGTGTGATCAATTGTGAACTGAAATTGATCACTTGGGTTAGTGAGATGGTTTAGTACATGCCACCTTGATGGGATTGTATTGGAATCCCCTGGCACAATTCTAACTCCACCATTTGGGGCAAGTCCAGTTGAGCATGTCCCAAATTGTACATCTCTTCCTTGTCTTATATTTCACAGGGATCACTTTTCAGTTAAATTTAAACACCTAAGAATAATTGTGTGTTAATTACAGAGTTGAACCACTAGTACTAGAACAAAAAATTCTAAAATGGATAAAGTATTACATTGTACATCAACAATCAGGACAAGAGCTGATCAAGTCACTGTTTCTCATAGTGTCCATTTCACTTCAACAGGTTTCCCTTTTGGTGCTCAGTTAGTTGTCACCGATCAGGGAAAACAAATAATAATTTTCTCTTTGGGACTGGCTTAATTCACTCAGCATGATGTTTTCCAGATTCCTTCATCTTGTTGCAAATCACTGGATTTCATTGTTTTTGACTGTTGTGTAGTATTCTATAGAGTACATGTCCCATAATTTCTTTATCCAGTCTACTGTTGATGGGCATTTAGGTTGATTCCAGGTCTTAGCAATTGTGAATTGAGCTGCAATACACATTAATGTGCAGACAGCTTTTGTGTTTGCCAATTTAATTTCCTTTGGGTGAATTCCAAGGAGTGGGATGGCTGGGTTGAATGGTAGGGTTATATTCAGGTTTCTGAGGAATCTCCAAACTGACTTCCATAGTGGCTTAACCAGTTTGCATTCCCACCAACAGTGGATTAGTGTCCCTTTTTCCCCACATCCTCTCCTGCATCTATTGGTAGTAGATTTCTGAGTGTGAGCCATTCTAACCGGGGTGAGTTGAAACCTCACTGTGGTTTTGATTTCCATTTCCCTGATTGCTAGTGATATTGAACATGTTTTCATGTGTTTGTTGGCCCTTTGGATTTCCTCTTTTGAAAAATGTCTATTGAGGTCCTTGGCCCATCTCTTAAGTGGGTTGTTTGTTTGGATGTTGTGGAGTTTCTTGATCTCTTTGTAGATTCTGGTTATCAACCCTTTATCTGTTGCATTGTTTCCAAATATTTTTTTCCCATTCTGTCAGTTGCCTCTTCACTCTCCTGACTGTTACTTTCGAAGTACAGAAACTTCTCAATTTGATGCAATCCCAAATGTTAATATTGCATTTGACTGCCTGTTCTTCTGGGGAATTTTCCAAGAACTCTTTGCCAGTACCTATATCTTGCATGGTTTCTCCAATGCTCTCTAATAATTTGATTTTGTCGGGTCATAGATTTAGGTCTTGAATCTATGTTGAGTGAATTTTTGAATAAGGTGAAAGGTAGGGGTCTTGCTTCATGGTTCTGCACATGGAAATCCAATTTTCCCAGCACCATTTATTGAATAGACTGTCCTTACTCCAGGCATTGGTTTTAGATTCTTGATCAAATATAAGTTGGCTGTATATAAGTTGTTTGGATTGATTTCTGGTGTTTCTATTTCATCTGTTTCTGTACCAGTACCACTTGGTCTGGGGGATGATCGTTCTGATGTGTTGTTGTTGCATTCTATTTGCTAGATTTTATTGAGGATTTTTGCATCTATGTTCATCAGGGATATTGGTCTGTAATTCACTTTCAATGCTGTATCTTTTTCCGGCTTAGGAATTAAGGTGATTCTGGCATCATAAAAAGAATTTGGGAGGATTCCCTCTTTTTCAATTGTTCTGGATAGTTTGAGAAGAATTGGAGTCAGTTCTTCTTTAAATGTCTGGTAGAATTCAGTAGTGAAACCATCTGGTCCTGGGCTTTTCTTTCTTGGGAGGGCCTTCATTACTGTTTCAATTTCTGTCTCAGTTATGGATCTGTTTAGGTTTTCTATGTCTTCCTGGTTCAGTTTACGTAGGTTGTATGTGTCCAGGAATCGATCCTTTTCTGATGGGTTTCCCTGCTCGCTGGCATACAAGTCCTTGTAGTAATTTCTGATGACTCTTTTTATTTCTGTGGTGTCTGTTGTTACGTTTCCTTTTTCATCTCTAATTTTATTGATTTGGGTCTTTTCTTTTTTTAGTTAGTTGGGCCAATGGGGTGTCAATTTTGTTTATTTTTTCAAAAAACCAGCTCCTCGTTGGCTGATTTTTTGTAATGTTTTCTTTGGATTCAATACTGTTGATTTCTTCTCTGATTTTGATTATTTCTCTTCTCCTACTAAATTTGGGTCTAGTTTGCTGCAGATTTTCTAGATCCTTGAGATATCATTGAAAGCTCATCTATTTGGTGCCTTTCCAATTTCTTGATGTAGGCACCTATTGATATAAACTTTCCTCTTAACACTGCTTTTGCTGTATCCCATAAGTTTTGGTATGTTGTGCTGCTATCCTCATTTATTTTCAGAAAATTTTTGATTTCTATGACCCATTGTTCATTCAGGCATGTTGTTCAATCTCCATGTGTTTGCATATGCTCTAGGGATTCCTGAGTTGCTAATTTCCACCTTCATTCCTTTATGGTCTGAGAAGCTGCATCGTATAATTCTAATTCTTTTGAATTTGCTGAGACTTGCTTTATGGCCTAGTATTTGGTCAATCCTAGAGAAGGTTCCATGTACTGCTGAGAAGAATGTAAATGCTTTATGTGTAGGGTGAAAAGTTCTATAGATATCTGTTAGGTCCATTTGGGCTATAGTGTCATTTAAATCTACTGTCTCTTTGTTGATATTCTGTCCTGTTGATCTGTCTATCTCTGTGAGTGGAGTATTGAAGTCCCCAGTACAATTGTATTGGGGTCTAAATCTCCTTTTAAGTCTCTTAACAAATCTTTTAAATAAACTGGTGGCCTGTAATTAGGTGCATATACATTGATAATAGTTATATCTTCCTGTTGAGTGGAACCCTTAATCATTATATAGTGCCCCTCTTTGTCGCTCCTAACAGTTTTTGTCGTAAAGTTTATGTTATCCAATATTAAGAAGGCTATTCACGCTCTTTATTCATTTCTGTTGGCATGGTATATATTTTTCCAGCTATTCACTTTCAGTCTGTATGCATCTTTGTTAAACATGTGTTTCTTGTAAGCAGCAAATAGATGGGGTTTGTTCCTTAACCCAATCAGCCAATCTGTGTCTTTTAACTGGACAGTGACTATTGATAGGTAATAACTTTGCCCTGCCATTTGCCAAAGATATTTTCTAATATATGCTTTGAACTCCCTGTGATCTTTTGCTGTGAGGTTTCCTTCCTTTACCTTCTTTCATATTGATGGCTGTGTTTCTGTGTTTCTGTGTGTAACACATCTTTAAGCATCTTTTGCAGGGCTGGACAAGTGGCACCAAATTCTTTCAACTTCTGTTTGCTATGAAAGGTCTTTATTTCACCTTCATTCACAAATGAGACCCCTGCAGGATATAATATTCTGGACTGGCAGTGTTTCTCTTAGTACCTGGGCTATATCTTGCCATTCCCTTCAGGCTTGTAGGGTTTCTGATGAGAAGTCTGCTGTGAATCTAATTGGAGATCCTCGAGAGTAATCTGATGTTTCTCTCTTACACATTTTAAGGTGAGCTTAATTACAATGTGTCATGGTGAGGATCTCTTTTGGTCATGTTTAGTAGGGGTTCTATGAGCTTCCTGTACTAGGATGTCTCTGTCCTTCTCCCATCCTGGGAAATTTTCTGCTAATATCTCACTAAAGGCATTCTAATCCTATCTCCCTCTCCATGCCTTCAGGAACTCCTAGAACCCAAATCATGGGTTTGTTAAGAGTATCCTGTAGATTCCCGACAATATTTTTTAGATTTCTACTTTCCTCTTCTTGTCTTTTGTTTGACTGTTTCCTTTCCTGTGCTGTCTTCTAAGTCTGATAGTCTCTCTTCTGCTTCACCCATTCTGTTTTTAAGGCTCTCTAATGTGTTTGTCATTTGATCTATTGAATTCTTCACTTCATTATGATTTCTCGTCACTATCACAGTTTCATGTTCTACTAGTTGTTTCATTTAATTTTGATTCCTCCTTAATATTTCATTTTCTCGAGAGAGATTTTCTATCTTGTCCATTAAGGATTTCTGTAGTTCAAGAATTTGTTTTTGAGTACTTCTTAGTGTTCTTATCAATTTTTGGAGATCCGCCTCTTGCATTTCTTCTATCTCATCATCTTCGTAATCCTGAATTGGGGTGTTTTTTTCATTTGTGGGCATCATAGTGTTTTGCTTGTTCTTGTTACCTCGATTTCTACGTTTGTTTGGCATATTGGAGATATTCTTTGGTTCCTTCGCTGTAGTGCTTTTTCTCATAATACTATGACTCTAGATTAAGTGGACTGTCTGCTTTTGATGGATCCTTACAGGCTGTGATGGGTGTGGCCAGATAGCTCTGTTTGGTTCTTCAGGATTAAGGGTGTGCCAAAGGTGACCCACCCAGATTGTTCTCTCTCTCGCTCTCTCTTTCTCTCTCTCTCTCTTTTATTTTTTTTTGACTCAGTTGGGAAGTAATTCTGCACAGCTGAATGGAATTGAGGGTAGTTTATGTATAAAATCTGGCCTCTGTGGGTATTCGTCTGATCTACCCCTGGGACCACACAAAACGTTTATGCAGCCCTCAGTGTGGTCTCAAATTTCTTTGCAGTCTCTCACCGTGTTGCCAAGGTTACCAAGTTTGTGTACTCGGTGAGTTCTCTTGCCCCCCTCCCCCAGATTATCACAGTCTAAGTTCGTTAGCTCCTTACACTTTCACTACATCTAACTTCCTGTTATTTCTCCCCACCAGAGTCAGGTTTTTCTGTAAAATGACACCTGCTCTTTGTCTTACTCGGCTTTGTAAGGTGAGTGGAGAGAGAGGCTAGTGTCCATGTGGGTTCCCCTTATTTATTCGTTTTTTTCTCTCCTCCAGTCAGCCTGGTGAACTTTCCTCAGTGGGGCCTCAGGCCTCGTTCTGCCTTTCCCTGCCAATGTCTCAGATTACTGAGGTTTTTGTCTCACCTCCCCTTCCAGTGCTGGCGTGCAGACTCTGTGGCTGGGCTTGTATGCGGTGGGTGACCTTGCTCTCCCTGTAGGTCCTCTGTGTCACATCCACTAGATCCGGATGAGTTTCCTCTGCAGTTTTTTTCCTGAGTCTTTTCCTGAGGCTACAGTAACTCAACTTTTATTGAACTATCTTTTCCCGGACTATTGGTACGCGCCCTCACTATTCTGCCATCTTGGCTCCACCCACCTCCATGAACTTCTTAAAGTGTCCTCTATGATAAGGACATAAATGATATCAGTCACAAGATAAAAGGTTCCTCAAAGTGAATGAAAATAATAAAATATAGAAGAAGTCATGGACAAAGCTTCTTGGCAATAACATATTAACATGTGTTGGGGAAAAGGCCCAGGAAAACATGCTTAGGTAAAGTGACAGTGAGACTCAGCCAGGGCAACATGTACCAGAAATCCATAGAAGAAGGGAACAGATCTAACCTAAGAAACAGGCAAAAGATGTCACAATTGGGAATTTTAAGGTAAATCAAGTGGGAAAAGAAGGAACTCATTTCAGAGGAAGTTAAACTTCTTAGTCAAAAACAATGAAGAGCATTTCCTGAGATTAATGATCCAAGAGAAAAAAATTTTCCAAATTATTAAAACTTTTTTGTAATCTTTTATCTATCTATAGGAAATAGGAATCTTTGGGACTGATGTCATGCAACATCAAATTAAGCTGCCACTTTGAACTCTTGCATTTCATATCAGAATGCCTGTTTCAAGACCTGCTACTCTACTTCCAATCCGGTTTTCTGCTAATGTGCCTAGCAAGACAGTGAATGAGATCCCAAGTACATGCTTCCTTTCCACTCTTATAAGAAACCCCAGATTGAATTCCAGGTTTCTGGCTTTGGCCTGGCCCAGCCCTAGCTTTTATGAGCATTTGGCGAGTTAAGCAGTGGATAGCACATTCCTCTTTCTGTTTCTCTCCCTCTCTGACACTCTGCTTTTCGAATATAAAAAAAAAAATCCTGAAAAAAATGAAATGGGCAGCTTTACTGATGCATGCATATAAATATAGAGAAGATGAAATGGGTTTCATTTGAAGTGACAAGAAAGGCCATGTCATTACCATAGATATCCCCTTAATGGATTTTTTATCTCTTGTAAGCAGATCCAGAACTACAAAATCTGCCAGGAGAGGAAAGGCTGATACTTTAAAAATATCTTGATGGGAATGTAATGTACTGCACTGAGAATATACCATTTCACATTATTCTGTCCTGTAAGACCTACAATTAGTATCCACTCTAGTCCTTAATTCTGAGTCTTATCACATCCATGGATTCAGTCTTTCTCTCAATTCATAGAGGATTTTGGCCTTGGGTAATGCTTGGGTATAGGTATTAGAGGTGAAGGGTTGTGAAAACAATTTTTTAAATCAACAAAAAATCTCTCCATCTTACCTCATCCAGGTTCCTCAGAGCCAGGTGCATAACGCACCTCCCATCTCAGTTATACAATCTCTTTTACCCAGCCTCCCAGGGACAAAATCCAGGCTTCACACTGCCAAAGCCCATAACAAAATTAATTCCCAACACATTGTCTTCTATAATACACCTAGGAAGCCACGTTATTCATGACCACGGTGAAATTTTGGCAGGAATTTTCCTACCACACCATTAGTGCCTGCATTTGAGGAGAACATGTGTATTAATAATTAGAGAAATCCCATATGAGATGACATCACTGGCATATAAGCTGCAGTATAAAGTGACACCAAATATTATTTTTCTGGCAGCAAACTAACGAATTAAGAATTCCAAAACATGTTGCCAGGAAACTGTGAACCTGGGGAAAAAATCCAAAATTTGGCATAAAAATTAAATTCATTTGTTCTCAGTTTTGCCTATAGTGCCTGTGATACTATGCAATATGGATGTATTTTGGTATGCTACCAAAAGGCCCAAACTATTGATACTCCAAGGATGAAATTTTTCTATATTTTGAGATGTGTTCTCTCAATTAAGATTGAGGATGTTTGGTGGAGTAGACTGAGGTTAGCTAGAAAAAATGAGAAAAAAATCCTAAAAATTAATATATTTCAATAATTGATAATAATAAATTCAATTAGATTTCTGTCCCATGATAGATGTCAGGACTGTGTTGATATATTAGAGTGAAGTGTTTGAATATTATTGTTTTTCTCAAGTAGTGATCATAGCCAAGACATTTGGCTACTCTTCACCTTCAAGACATGCTAGAAAAATTAAACTGTCAGGCCATAGTAATTCCCAATAAAAATTCAATTAATTGGTTGAACCCATGAAGAAGTAAGTGCATAAGATACTGTGTTCCCTTGAAAATGAGGGTAAAGCACATGAGAAGCACATTGGAATTACTCAGAAGACACATGTGTTTATCAATTATGTGACTGTAAGCAAGTTACAATAATCTTTTCCACATATCTTCTTTCAGTTATCAAAAGGAAAAATAAATCACTACTTCATAGTAAGAAGTGAATGAATATATGAAAATGCTTTAATACTTCCCTCAATTCTGTATCAGTAGACTAATAATTGGACCTTTGGAGCATTTTTTCATTCCAAACTATTGACTTTTAAGTTCTATTTTCTTTATCTAGAATAACTAATTAAGTTAGAAATAATTTTGTTTATATTAATTCTACTTTCTCCTGACACGTTTAAAAACAGCAGACTCATGGAATGGCAGACATCTCAAATAGCACTCTGGCCTCAGAATCAGCCCTTAAGGCATTCAGATATGGCTGAAGTAACCATGGGACTATTTTAGGCATGGAAAGCCAAGACATTCTGGAAAAAACAAACAAACAAGCAAAAAACCTAAATGAAAGATCTCAGTGAGTGAGATCCCAGTGGAAAGAATGGGCTATCAAAGAAGGAGGTACCTTTCTCTGAAGGGAGGAGAGAACTTACATTTTGACTAAATAAATCTTGACTAAATAAATCTTGTCTAAATAAGATCAGCATTGGCAAACTCAAAAGGCTGCCATAGCCTTGGCAACTCATGACAAGAGCCTAGGTGTGATTACTGACGCGATAAACAAGAGTGTCAATTTGTTAAGTCAACAACAGGAGTCACTGTGCACTTACCATGTAGAATCTCTGTCCTTAATGTGTTGTACTATGTGAATTAGCGGTATAACTGGTACTCAAACAGTACTTTGCACTTTGTGTTTCTGTGTGGGTGCAAACTGTTGAAATCTTTACTTAGTATACATGAATTGATCTTCTTTATATAAAAAAAGTTGATTCTTAGGAAACACCTCTCAAAAGGGCCACATTTTCCCTTTTATGTTAAAAATAATTTAACAATTATCTTTTATTTTGACACAATAATTGTACATACATAGGGCTACTGTGTTACATGTCAATACATGTATACAAAGTATAGTGCTATCAGATCAAGGCAATTGGCATATTCACCACTTCTAATATTTATCATTTATTTGCATTAGGAATAATTTAAATTCCTATTAGCTGTTTGGAATTATATATAACAAGTATCCTGTTATGTAACAGTGAAGTAGAAATCATTCCTGCCATCAAATTCATCCATTTACCTGTTAACTATCCCCTCTCCTCTCTTCAATCCACCTCCCCTGTACTTCACTGAGATAAATTTTTTAGCCTCTCTGTAAAAAAATTTATTGACCTTTTTTCTATTTTAATTTTTGTTATTAAGATAACATATTTTAATTTACATTGTAGTTAAAGGCTTAAAGTTTCACTAAATAAAGAGTTAAACATGTAGTGTTCATCTCTGTGCCTGACCGGTATCACTTAACAATTGTTCCAGTTCAACCCTTTTTATGATTGAATAATATCACATTTATGTGTATGTATATATAATACAATATCTTCATCCATTGATCTGCCAGTGGACTTTAGGCAAACTCTGTATATTTGCTGTTGTGAATATATTTTGTGTAGCACTACAATAAGCATGGGAGAACAGATGTCACATCTACATACTCAGAACTAGGAATGGGGGATGGAAGGGCTGCTCTGTTTCTAATTTTGTGAGGAATGTCCATCATGGTTTCCATAATGACTGTCCTAATTTACATTTTCATCCATGAGAATTCCCTTTCTCTGCAAATTCACCAATATTTCTTACATCTTTTATAATAGCCATTATAACTGGAGTAAGATGATCCCTCACTGTGAGTGATTATTGGTGATATTGAGTATTTTTGCATATACTTGTTGAGTTATATGCCTTTTTCAGGCATTTATTTTAGCTACTTCTAATATATCTTTAAATAAAAATATTTAAATATTTTAATTATTATATATAATTTTTAAAATTCTTACTTTTGTTTCATAAATATAAATTTCCAAAGTACAGCTTATAGATTACAATGGCTTTCACACCCCATAATGTCCTTCCCACCCACAAACATCCCATCTCCCACTCCCTCTCCCATTCTATTCACATCAAGATTCATTTTCAATTATCTTTATATACAGAAGATAAATTTAGTATATATTAAGTAAAAATTTCAACAGTTTGCACGCACACAGAAACATAAAAAGTAAAACACTGGCCGGAGCCATGGCTCAACAGGCTAATCCTCTGCCTTGCGGTGCCGGCACACTGGGTTCTAGTCCCGGTTGGGGCTCTGGATTCTATCCCGGTTGCCCCTCTTCCAGGCCAGCTCTCTGCTGTGGCCCGGGAGTGCAGTGGAGGATGGCCCAAGTGCTTGGGCCCTGCACCCGATGGGAGACCAGGAAAAGCACCTGGCACCTGGCTCCTGCCATCGGATGAGCGCGGTGCGCCGGCCGCAGCGCACCAACCGCGGCAGCCATTGGAGGATGAACCAACGGCAAAAGGAAGACCTTTCTCTCTGTCTCTCTCTCTCACTGTCCACTCTGCCTGGCAAAAAATAAATAAATAAATAAAAAATAGAAAAATATAAAATATTGTTTGAGTACTAGTCGTAGCATTAATTCACATTGAACAACACATTAAGGACAGAGATTCTACATGGTGAGTAAGTGCAGAGTGACTCCTATTGTTGACTTAACAAATTGACACTCTTGTTTATGGTGTCAGTAATCTCCTTAGGCTCTTGTCATGAGCTGCCAAGGCTATGCAAGCCTATTGAGTTCACTGACTCTGATTTTATTTAGACAAGGTCATAGTACATACAATCCAGCCATCCCACTCCTTGGAATTTACCCAAAGGAAATTAAATTGGCAAACACAAAAGCTGTCTGCACATTAATGTTTATTGCAGCTCAATTCACAATAGCTAAGACCTGGAATCAACCTAATGCCCATCAACAGTAGACTGGATAAAGAAATTATGGGACATGTACTCTATAGAATACTACACAGCAGTCAAAAACAATGAAATCCAGTCATTCGCAACAAGATGGAGGAATCTGGAAAACATCATGCTGAATGAAATAAGCCAGTCCCAGATGGACAAATATCATATGTTCTCCCTGATCGGTGACAACTAACCGAGCACCAAAATTGAAACCTGTTGAAGTGAAATGGACACTATGAGAAACAGTGACTTGATCAGCTCTTGTCCTGATTGTTGATGTACAATGTAATACTTTATCCCTTTTAGTATTTTTTGTTCTACTTAATACTATTGGTTTAATTCTATAATTAACACACAATAATTCTTAGGTGTTTAAATTTAACTGAAAAGTGATCTCTGTTAAATATAAGAGTAGGAATATGAGAGGGAGGATATGTACAGTTTGGGACATGCTGAATCAGACTTGTCCCAAATGGTAGATTTAGAAATGTGCCTAGGGATTACAATTCAATCCCATCAAGGTGGCATGTACCAATGCCATCTCACTAGACAAAGTGATCAATTTCAGTTCACAATATATCATAATGATAGCTCTAAGAGTCAAAGGGATCACATAAACAAGACTAGTGTCAGTTAATACTAACTGATAGAATCAAAAATACAGAGAATGATCCAACATGGGAAGTGGGAGACACAGCAGACTCATAGAATAGCAGATGTCCTAAACAGCACTCTGGCCTCAGAATCAGCCCTTAAGACATTCGGATATGGCTCAAGAGACCATGGGACTATTTTAGGCATGGAAAGCCAAGACACTCTGGCAAAAAAAAAAAAAAAGACCTAAGTGAAAGATCTCTGGGTGTGAGTTCCCTGCAGAAAGAACAGGCCATCAAAGAAGGAGGTACCTTTCTCTGAAGGGAGGAGAGAACTTCCACTTTGAATATATAATTTTAATATATAATTTTAATGAATTATTATATTTATTTAAAATTTTATAGTAATTTTAATTATTTTCAATTATTTTAATTATTTAAATATTTATTTTAGCTGCTTCTTCTTCTTCTTCTTCTTCTTCTTCTTTTGACAGGCAGAGTTAGACAATGAGACAGAGAGAGACAGAGAGAAAGGTCTTCATTCCGTTGGTTCACCCCCCCCAAATGGTCACTATGGCCAGCCTGTTGTGCCGATCTGAAGCCAGGAGCCAGATGCTTCTCCTGGTCTCCCATGCCGGTGCAGGGCCCAAGCACTTGGGCCAACTTCCACCATCTTCCCGGGCCACCGCAGAGAGCTGGACTGGAAAAGGAGCATCCGGGACAGAATCTGGTGCCCAAACCGGGACTAGAATCAGGGGTACAGGTGCTGCAGGCAGAGGATTAGCCGAGTGAGCTGCGGCGCCGGCCTATTTTAGCCACTTCTAATTTTAATATACACATGTGGATTGTGGATACTATTTTACAACACAGTTTTATTTGCTTCCTTAACATCAGAATCCCTTTCATTTTCACGAGATTTAACAAATATCAGGTCATTTTCTCAAAAAGTAACTTTTGGAAACACCTTTATGATGGTTTCCTCGGGCCTCTTTCACAGTGTTAAAATTTAATTAAATCTAACAGGGGTCTAAGCCCATATGATGAAAACTAATGGCAAGAATTTAATGAGTAAATGAGAGAGCAATTTGAGATCAGATACTTTTTTCTAGTGACCAAAAGATAATTTTATCAAACTTATCATTGGAACCACCTTTTAATTGAGTCTGAAAGACATGGATGCAGACTAGCATATCAAATGAAATCTCTCCACCAGGAAGCGCTCCTTAGTGCTATCTAATTAACATTCTGTGGTGACTGATAGTTCCTAATTGCTCTACTTGAGTCCTCTCAGACAGTTGTAATAGAACATCATATATGGGGTGTTTATAAACAACAGAAGTGTATTTCTATAGATGTGGAGGTTGAGAAGTTCAAGATCAAGGTGTTGGCAAATTTGATATCTGTTGAAATCCCACTTCCTGGATCATCTTTTCTCCTGCATCTTCATATGAATGAAGGGGTGAGGAGCTCTCCCTGGGTCCCCTTATGATAGCGCTGCTCCCTTTCCTTAGGACCCCACTCATGAGCTATTACTTGCACAGGACTCACTTCATGATACCGTAAAATCATGGTTAGCATTTTAGCACATGAATTTTGAGGGGAACTAAATATTCAGTCTATAGTATGTTCTTTTCAGAACTGTAGCATTTAGCCAGATTATTGTTATTGAGCATTTGAAAAGTAGTTGGTGTAGATGAAGAACTGAATGTTTATTTTAGCCACTTCTAATTTTAATATACACATGTGGCTTGTGGATACTATTGGGCAACACAGTTTATTTGCTTCCTTAAAGCCAGAATCCCTTCCATTTTCACTAGGTGTTGTCCCCATATCCTATCTTTATTCAATCAGCAAGTCCTATTGATACTTCTTTTACAGACAAACATCTAGTAGCCATCTGTCTTTTCTTATTTCCAGTCACTAACTTGTTTTAGCCCTTTTTGATCTTTGCCAGTGAAGTTCAACACCTTCTAAACAACTTCTTTCTTCCAGACTTCAATCCAACTGCAGAGTATCTTAATGAATTTTCAAATTCATTACCCATTTCACTGCTTAGAATCCTCTATGTGTCTCTGTTTTGTAAATGGGATGAATATCGTTATTAACTTGGATTTTGGTACTCAACAACATAATCCAGACTTGGCTGGAGAATTCACTTCCAAGCACGTGAATGTTATAAGTCTCCCTAAAATATGTCTTATTTCCTCTCATACCTTGTTCATTCTGTCCTATACAATCCTCTTCTAACCTTTTATCTTTTACACATTGCTGAATTTCAGGTTCCTCTAAAATTATAGCTTTTAAACTATTGTGTTTACTACAATCTATTGAAAGAAATTACTTAACATGATTTATACGATACACATTGATATTTTCTATTTTATTGTACTTTCTTTCCTTTTTTTTTTTTTTTTTTGACAGGCAGAGTGGACAGTGAGAGAGAGAGAGAGAGAGAGAAAGAGACAAAGGTCTTCCTTTACTGTTGGTTCACCATCCAATGGCCGCTGCAGCCAGTGCACCGTACTGATCCGAAGCCAGGAGCCAGTTGCTTCTCCTGGTCTCCCACGCTGGTGCAGGGCCCAAGCACTTGGGCCATCCTCCACTGCACTCCAGGCAAGAGCAGAGAGCTAGACTGGAAGAGGGGTAACTGGGACAGAATCAGGTGCCCCGACTGGGACTAGAACCTGGTGTGCCGGCGCTGCAGGTGGAGGATTAGCCTAATGAGCCGCGGTGCCGGCCTATTTCTTTCCTAATGATGTTAATTCACTAAATTGATTTCAAGAAACCTATTTTAGGCTGAATTCTGTTCCTTCCAAATTCATATGTTCTAGTCCCCAGTGACTCAGAACGTGACTATAATTGGGGATGAGATCTTTAAAGTGTAATTAAGGTAAAATGAAATCATAAGGTTGGACTTTAATCCAATATGAATGGTGGCGTCCTTGTAAGAGGAGATTACGACACATACATACACATATGAAAGACTGCATGAAGACATGGGGAAGAAGTGGTCAAATCCAAGTCAAGGAGAGATGCTGAGAAAGAAGCCAAACCTGGAAACAAATTGATCTCAGATTTAAACCTCCAGACTTGTGAAGAAAAAATATTTCTGTAGTTCAAGTCACCCAGTTTATGCTCTTTGTTACGTAAGTCATAACTAGCGAACTAGCATGATGCCTTAATGGGGGTGAGATTCACAGTTCCTTTCCTCACTTGCGGCACACCTTAGTCTTCTGATATTTCATCATTTACATTTTCTACCAGTCCTGTAGACATTAAATTACAAATTAGCATTAGCATTGTGTGTGTACCTTGCCTCCCTATCTTCAATAGAATTTCCTATATAGCACAATATCTAATACATTCTCAGACACATGGTTATTCAATACATTTTTGTTTGATCGATGAAATTGATCTTTTTAAAGGCAACTGAGAAAAATCTAACCACTAAACTCTACTATACATCTTTAAAATCAACAAGGACCACCTCATTATTCTCCTAATTATTACACAGACAGCCACTCCTAGTCAATCTATGCTGCTATGCTTGATGAAGCCAAGAAGTCAGCATCTGAGATAGAATTAATGAGAAGAGATATAAATGTATTCTACACTTTTTCATATCTAACAATATTTTTAAATTATTTTCTCGTTTAAAATAAAAGCAGCTTGGACTATCCTGTCCTTTCAATTTCAGCCTCTGCATTGCCAAACTAGCAACAAGAATTATCCCTGTGTCCTCTTTCTTACTTCCTCTTCTCATCAAGCTGATGTGCGCTAAGCAGGGAATTAGTGAGGGAAGAGGGAAGAGGAACTGAGAGTTTTCAGTAGTCTCTGAGTCTTAGCATTGTACTGCTAAACCTCCATCATTTCTATGCCAATTCAACCGATCCATTGTCCCATGATGCACCTGAGTTCCTCCATCATGAAGGAGATGCCACATTGAACTCACTTATGCTGAGTTCCACATGGAGACACTATGAAGCCTTCCCAGAAATCTTCACATCACTGAACCTTGCCCAAATTTCACCCTGTTTGTATGTTCAACTAGGGCATACACACAGACACACACACACATACATTTGATAAAAGGAGCATCCAAACTGGGATGGGGAGCACAATTCTCCTCATAAGGTCTCCCTCATTAACTTCTGAATGTGTGCTATCTCCACTACATCTTGCTCCCGTTCCCACAGTTATCCATGTCTCCACTTTGAGTTCATCTTACAATGAGAAGAGAACTTAAAATAAATCCATCATATTAACACACACAAACCATACCAACCATACAAACCCACACCAATCTTTTTATTTCCCACGAATAAAATCAATGACCTTTTGTCAAGGTCAGTAATAATCTACAGGGAATCAAATCCAATAAAGTCCTGCTCTCATCTCCCTTAACTCTCTGCATTCCTAGACACAGTATATCTGACTTGACTGCTTGAGACAGTCTCTTGACTTTTATATCACTGCTGTTTCCAGTTTTCTTTATATATTTCTTTATATATTTCCAGAGAAACAGAAAATATAACCTATAGGCTGAGGACTCTAAATTCTCTCTCTCTCTCTGATTTTCCCTCTTTCATATATATGCATGTATTTATGCATACATATATGATTATATGTATATGTATGTGTATACATGTATATATGAGAGAGAAAGGGCCTTATAAAGAATTAATTCATATGATTATGGAAGCTAAGTCCCTATAGCTACAAGACAGGAATACAGGAGAGTGGAGAATACAATTCCAGTATAATTCCAGGCTGTGCTTGGGTATCAGGGGGGGCCAATGGAATAGGTTTCATTCCATGTCTGAAGAAGAAAACTACCAGAAAGCATACATTGTCTTTTTCTCAATCTTTTGTTCTATTCAGATATCCAACAAATTAAATGAGGCTCACTCTCATTAGAGAGGACTATCTACCTGTTAGAGTTAATGTTAATCTAACCCAGAGATTTAATCGTTAATTTCATCTAAATAAGTCTTAGATGCATACAAAAAGTTGTTTAGGGAACTATATGGATACCATGTGGCCCAGTCTGGTTAACACAGGATTAGCTATCATATCACACCAATAACTCCATCTCAGTATCATTTCCAACTTCCTCATTTGCAAGATCTCTAAGTATTAATATTACTCAGGGATTAGTGTTAATTCTTTCCTTCTTCACTGTCTCTCTAATGACATATGTGGATAAGATATATTTTCACATGTAAGTGCTTCAGTATACACGTATATACATATAAATACATGCTTGCACACACATGTAGTTTACATTCTATGTATCAGATTTTGCAGTTTCATAAACCAATATTTTACAAGTCTATATGATTCTTTCTGATACTTTCCACTACATTTTAAAAGGGTTTCTCCAAAGTTCTTGAGAGGAGCTGGCATTGTGGTGCAGCAGGTTAAATCATGGCTTATGATAGCAGCATCCCATGTCAGAGCGCCAATTCAAGTCCTAGCTGTACCACTTATGACCCAGATCCCGGCTAATGTGCCTGGCAAAGCAACAGAAGATGACCCAAGTACTCGGGCCACTGCACACTTGTGGGAGATCTAGATGGAGTTTGGGACTCCTGACTTTGGCCTGGCCAGCCCCAACTGTTGTGGCTATTTGGGAAATAACAAGCAGACAGATGTTTCTCTACTTGCTTTTCCCTCTCTCTCTATAACTCTGCTTTTTTGTGACAGGCAGAATGGACAGTGAGAGAGAGAGAGAGAGAGAGAAAGGTCTTCCTTTGCCATTGGTTCACCCTCCAATGGCCACCACCGCCGGCGCGGCGCACCGCGCTGATCTGAAGGCAGGAGCCAGGTGCTTATCCTGGTCTCCCATGGGGTGCAGGGCCCAAGCACTTGGGCCATCCTCCACTGCACTCCCTGGCCACAGCAGAGAGCTGACCTGGAAGAGGCACAACCAGGACAGAATCCGGCGCCCCGACCGGGACTAGAACCCGGTGTGCCGGCGCTGCTGGGCGGAGGATTAGCCTATTGAGCTGCGGTGCTGGCTATAACTCTGCTTTTAAATAAATAGAATAAATACTTTTTTAAAAAAAGTTCCTGGCCCTCTCAGTCTTGGTGTCTGTGCTTATTAACTCAGAGTGTTTAAATCTGTGGTCTGATCTGTGTGTGCTATCCAAATTCTTAATTGTATTATTGAATATATTGATGATCTTACTTGAAGATTATTTATACTTTTCAAATTTATAGAACCCAACTCTTTTTTATGAAAAACCATGAAAAATACAAAATCATGAGACTGTGGTACAGTGAGTTAAGCTGCTGCTGTGGTGCCAGCATTCCACACTGGGGCTCGAATTCGAGTTTCAGATGCTATGCTTCCAAGCCAACTTCCTACTATTGGACTTAGGCAAATGTGAAAATGATCCACATACCAGGACTCTTGCCACTCATTGAGAGACCAAGATGGAGTTCCTGGCTCATGGCTTCAGCCTAATCCAGCCCCAGCAGTTGCAGCCATTTGGGGAGTGAACCAGACGATAGAAGATCTCTCTCTTTCTCTTTCCCTCTCTCTCTCTTTCTCTGTTTCTCCCACCCCCATGTCATTCTGTCCTTCAAATATGTAAATAAGTAAGTCCTTTTAAAAGCTATTCATGAATTTCAACATTTTGTGCCCAAGCATATTTTTAACTCACAAGTCAAGAGACACATAAAGAGAGAGGCAGTGAGAACCTCCATCCACTGATTTACTCCCCAAATGCCTACAATGTCTAGTCATTCATGTGGAGGAAAGAAATACAATGACAGCCGGTGCCGCGGCTCAATAGGCTAATCCTCCACCTTGCGGCACCAGCACACTGGGTTCTAGTCCCAGTCAGGGAGCCGGATTCTGTCCCGGTTGCCCCTCTTCCAGGCCAGCTCTCGGTTGTGGCCCGGGAGTGCAGTGGAGGATGGCCCAAGTGCTTGGGCCCTGCACCCCCTGGGAGACCAGGAGAAGCACCTGGCTCCTGCCATCGGATGAGCGCGGTGCGCCGGCAGCAGCGCACCGACCACGGCAGCCATTGGAGGGTGAACCAACGGCAAAAAGGAAGACCTTTCTCTCTGTCTCTCTCTCTCACTGTCCACTCTGCCTGTCAAAAATTAAAAAAAAAAAGAAATACAATGAAAGGAATCATCTTTGCTATCTCCTGGGATCTGCATTTGCAAGAAAATGAAAACAGAATCTAGAGGTGGGAATTGAATCCAGACACTTCGATATGGGAATAAAAGGGTCTTAATCACTTACACAAATACCTGCCCCAAATTTATTTTTTAATTCCATTGTTCCATGATTTTTTTTTAAGATTTATTTTAGGTCGTTGCCACAGCTCACTTGGCTAATCCTCCGCCTGCGGCTCTGGAACCCCAGGTTCTAGTCCTGGTTGGGGCACCGGATTCTGTCCCAGTTGCTCCTCTTCTGGTCCAGCTCTCTGCTGTGGCCGAGGAAGGCAGTGGAGGATGGCCCGAGTGCTTGAGCCCTGCACCCGCATGAGAGACTAGGAGGAAGCACCTGGCTCCTGGCTTCTGATCGGCACAGCGCACAGGCTGAAGCGCCCATTGTGGGGTGAACCAATGGAAAGTAAGGGCTTTCTCTCTCTCTCTCTCTCTCTCTCTCTCTCTTTTTTTTTTTTTTTGGACAGGCAGAACTAGACAGTGAGAGATAGAAAGGTCCTCCTTTTCCTTTGGTTCACCCCCTAAATGGCTGCCACAGCCAGTACGCCATGCGGATCCAAAGCCAGGAGCCAGGCGCCTCCCCCTGGTCTCCCACAAGGGTGCAGGGCCCAAGCATTTGGCCATCCTCCACTGCACGCCCGGGCCACAGCAGAGAGCTGGACCAGAAGAGGAGCAACCAGGACAGAACTGGCATCCCAACCAGGACTAGAACCCAGAGTACTGGCGCCGCAGGTGGAGGATTAGCCTAGTGAGCCATGGCGCCTGCTAGGAAGACCTTTCTCTCTGTCTCTCTCTCTCTCACTCTCTAACTCTGCCTGTCAAAAAAAAAGATTTATTTTATTTATTTGAAAGAGTTACACAGAGAGAGGAGAGGCAGAGAGGGAGAGAGAGAGAGAGAAGAGAGAGAGAGAGAGAGAGAGAGAGAGAGAGAGAGAGAGAGAGAGAGGTCTTCCATCTGCTGGTTCACTCACCAATTGACAGCAAAGCCGGAGCTGTGCTGATCCAAAGCCAGGAGCCAGGAGCTTCTTCTGGGTTTCCCATGCAGGCGCAGGAGCCCAAGGACTTGAGCCATCTTCCATTGCTATCCCAGGCCATAGCAGAGAGCTTGATCAGAAGAGGAGCAGCCAGGACTTGAACTGGTGCCCCATATGCGATGCCGGCGCTTCAGGCCAGGGCTTTAACCCACTGTGCCACAGCACCGACCCCATCCATGAACTTTCTGAAGTCATTGAACACCATATCCCCTTGTAGTCACCATATTAATGTTGATCTTAACTCATTAAAATGATATAATAATACTAATACATCATGAATCCATTATAAAAATACTGCTTTTTCTGTAACTTTGAATAATATCGATGGGCTGGGAATTCCTAAGTTCTTATTTATTATCTCAGCTCAGACTTATAAATCTAACTTCTTGCCATTTTGCAAGAAAATAAAATGTGACATCACAAAATGGAAGTCTGTATTTTACTCACAAATTTTTACTTTTCCTAATTAAGAAATGATGTTGCCTTGCACCCAGATGATCAAGCCTGAAAATTCTGGCATTTTACTCTCAACTTGGTCCCCATTCAACTAATACAGAAAAAAATTCATGAGTTGGTCTCATCAATTACACACTGTCTAAGAGGACAATCAAGATCTTCTTGACAACTGGGTTCCAATGCAAAACTAAGACTTTCCTGGAGTTGCTTAAGGTCACCCTCACTTCAGTGTTTGGGGACAGCTGTTTAAGAAAAGATCTGTTATGGTGAGCCTGACGAACTTTTGCATAAGTCAGGAGTTAGCCTGTTCCTCACTCCAAGGATCCATTGAGCCTTTTTCTGCTACCGTTCATCTGGATGGAACTGTACTGACTGGAAGTCTTCAAGCCTGTGAATGTAACCCATTCCCTCGTTCCAAGTTCCAAAGCTGGCCTTTCATCAAGATAAGAGTTGGCTGTCCCAAGAAAAAGAGGCTACAGTGGACTCAAGTGTTTCCCTCTGAACCTGCATAAACGAGTAATTAATTGACTGAATGGCAATGTGATAAAAAATCCAATTCATCAAATGATAAGTTGCCACATTTACTTACATACATATGTTGTTTTAATTATTTATAATACTTATAATTCTCTTCTGGACCCTTACACTCTCTGCCTCAGTCTCCTCTCTTCACTCAGTCTCTCCCTTTGCAGAGACTGGCTGCCTTGATCTTACTAATTGAAGTTCATTACCTTTGCCCAGTTTTCAGCAGCTGAGGAAACAGGGATTGAGGACAGTTACAAATCTAACATTCTTCCTTAGAAAGATTTTTATTTATTTATTTGAGAGGTAAAGTTACAGATATATAGAGAGACAGACAAATATAAAAGTCTTTCATTCACTGGTTCACTCCCCAAATTGCCACAATGGCGGTAGCAGGGATGCCCTGAAGCCAGGAGCCAGGAGCTTATGCCAGGTCTTTCACACAGGTGCAGGGGCTCATGCACTCTACTGATTTCCCAGGCCATAGACAGAGAGCTGGATTGAAAGAGGAGCAACCAGGACACAAACCAGCACCCATATGGGATTCTGGTGCCACAGGTGGAGCTTAGTGCCAGCCCCCTTGAATACTTTTAGCAATATGCTATGATCAGATGAAACTAACTGACAGTAATGGAGGTCTCAAACAGGTGTGAGATGGTTATGAAGTAGATAGACGAGGAAAAGGATGATGCCTTCTGGGATGTTGAAAATGTTACATATCTTAAAATGGTTTTAGTTTTTTTTTATTCTATTACTAGTGGTTGAACTCTGTAATTAACAAACAATTATTCTTAGGTGTTTAAATTTTAACTGAAAAGTGATCCCTGTGAAATATAAGAGTGGGAATAAGAGAAGGAGGAGATGTACAATTTGGGACATGCTCAATCAGTCATACCCCAAATGGTGGAGTTAGAAACGTGCCAGGGAATTCCAATACAATCCCATCAAGGTGGCATGTACCAAGGCCATCTCACTAGTCCAAGTGATCAATTTCAGTTCACAATTGATCACACTGATAGGTCTAAGAGTCAAAGGGATCACACAAAAAGACTAGTGTCTGCTAATACTAACTGATGGAATCAAAAAGGGAGAGAATGATCCAACATGGGAAGCGAGATACAGAGCAGATTCATAGAATGGCAGATGTCCTAAATAGCACTCTGGCCTCAGAATCAGCCCTTAAGGCATTCAGATCTGGCTCAAGAGCCCATGAGAATATTTTAGGCATGGAAAGCCAAGACACTGTGGCAAAAAAAAGAAGACCTAAATGAAAGATCTCTGTGAGTGAGATCCCAGTGGAATGAATGGGGCCATCAAAGAAGGAGGTACCTTTCTCTGAAGGGAGGAGAGAACCTCCACTTTGACTATGACCCTGTTGGAATAAGATTGAAGTCGGTGAACCCTAAAGGCTTCCATAGCCTTGGCAACTCATGACTAGACCCTAGGGAGATTCCTGACGCCATAAACAAGAGTGTCAAACTGTTAAATCAACTTCAGGAGTCACTGTGTACTTACGTCTCATGTGGGATCTGTCCTTAATGTGTTGTCCAATGTGAAGTAATGCTATAACTAGTACTGAAACAGTATTTTTACACTTTGTGTTTCTGTGTGGGTGCAAACTGATGAAATCTTTACTTAGTATATACTGAATCAATCTTCTGTATATAAATATAATTAAAAATGAAAAAAAAATCTTGGTGTTAAATTGGAAATTGCATAGAAAATTAATCAATTTAAAGAAAAATATATCATGTAGAATCTCTGTCCTTAATGTGCTATACATTGTGAATTAATACTATTACTAGTACTCCAACAGTATTTTTGACTTTGTGTTGCTATGTGAGGGCAAACTGTTGAAATCTTTACTTAATATATAGTAAACTGATCTTCTGTATATAAAGAGAATTGAAAATGAACCTTGATGTGAATGCAAGGGGAGAGGGAGTGGGAAAGGGGAGGGTTGCGGGTGGGAGGGAAGTTATGGGGGGGAAAGCCATTGTAATCTATAAGCTGTATTTTGGAAATTTATATTCTTTAAATAAAGGCATTATAAAAATTAAAAAAAAAGAAAAATGTACTTACTTCAAAATTTTTTATTAAAATTTCCTCTAAATACAAAAAAAAAAATGGTTCAACAGGCACATACACTGTTAGAAAGCATTGAGCTTGGGTGGACATTTGGCACAGCATTTGACATGCTATCTGGGATGCCCACAACCCATATCAGAGTGCCTAGGTTTGAGTCCCAGCTCCATTTCCAATTCCAGCACCCTGATAATGCTCATCTTGAGAGATAGTAGGTTATGGCTAAAATAATAGGTCCCTGCCACTCACATGAGAGATTTGGATTGAGTTCCAGGCTCCTGACTTTGGCCTGATCTAGTCCTCCATATGTTACAGGCATTTGGAGTGAATCAACATATAGAACATCTTTCTTTCTATGTCTCTGTCTGTTTCTCTCTCTCTCTCTCTCTCTCTCTGTCTTTCAAATAAATAAAACCAATTTAAAAAAATGAGCTGAGCTTAACCTGAACAGTTATGCATTTTGCTGTGTACGGTCTATACCTTAATATCAAGAAATAATACTGAAATTCATGAAAAATGCCGAAAATATTGCATACTCTATTGATTATTTTTTAGGATTTATTCATTTATTTATTTATTTGAAAGGAAAAATTATAGAAAAGCAGGGAAAGAGAGAGAGAAGTGTTACACTCACTGGTTCACTCCCCAGATGGCTGTTATGGTTGAAGTTATGCTGATCCAAACCCAGGAGCCAGGAGCTTCTTCCAGGTCTCCCATGCTGCTTTCTCAGGCCATGGCAGCGAGCTAGATCAGAAGTGGAGCAACCAGGACTTGAATGGGTCCCTTATGGGATACTGGCACTGCAGGCGGTGGCTTTACCCGCTACATCACAGCACCAGCACCTATTGATTATTATAAATTTTCTAAATTCTTAAAGGAATTGTTTCTGTTAATCTGCCACTTTAGTTATTTCTCAGTACAACTTAAACCTTAAAAATGGCAAAGCAAAGAAGATAAAAAGTGACTTCAAAGAATTTTAAATAGGTTAAAAATAAAAAATTCAAAATGAAGTGCTGAAAGTCAAGATCTTCCACAAGAACAATGTATTTAATATATTAAAAATGTTTTAATGAATAAATTTAAAGAAAAAACTTGTTCACAAAAAGCTAAAATATATTTAGCTGTTAACATATTAAGCATTCTGTAACACTTGGTTAAATAAAACATATTCTTACAAGATAGTCATTAAATATATTCAAAAAGATGTACTTTGATATGTTCACAAGAATATATTCTTATTCCTTACATGCAATTATGAACATTTTTCTCTCTGAAAAGTTTTAAATAAACAGTCCCATTTATATATTCAAAGAATTTTCATTCATCAAGTTGACCTTTCTTCAAACTGTTTCCTGATGAATTGTCTTTTAAAGAATTGATCTGCTATTTGTTGAGTTGTAAGACTGGTTTTTAAAAACAAATACGGTTATAGCTGAGCAAAAATTAAAGCCAAATTAGACAAAGGGGAATAACAACCAGTCAGCAAATCTAATGAGCAGTCAGGAAGGAACTAAACAGTGTGGAAAAAGAGAAGGCCGGGACACACCGTGTCCCAGGCCTAGGATGGGTAGCCCGAAGGCCACGCGCCTTGGAGGCACAGGGCTAGAGCCAGCCCCCTCCTGGCTAGAGGCCAGGGCAGAGAGGGGACACACTGTGTCCCAGGCTTTTAATTCACTTCCAAAGGGGAGTGGCTAATTAACCTGATTGGCTGGTGGGCACCCAGGTGTGGCCAGGTAGGAGCATGAGGTCACATAGGGGGGTGGGGAAAGTATCAGGTAGGGGGTGAGGTCACACAGGGACTTGGTGAAGGCGTGGTCTTCCAGCTCACAAACCTAATCAATTTTAACCTGTATGCCTGCCTACTTCAGTTCCATTTGGAATTTGTATTTCCATTTCATGTTCTCACGATGTTTGTGTGATTCTCAAGAATAGAAAGGAAATAGTCTGATTTTCAGTCCAGACATGGCCAAATTCATTGTACAGTGAAATTTTAATGAAAGCATGAAGTCCAAGACAATGTTTTTGTCTAAAATGTTTCCTAATTACAATAATATGAAATATTTTAGAGCAAAAAATACCATTTTAAAATAAGCGACAAAAAAAATACTTTCTACAGTTAGAATGGAGAAGAGCTATTGGCAGAAAATTTTCAAACAGGATGCAAGGTTCCACTGCGAATCCTTTGGAGGCTTTTGCTCCTATTTCCACTTCCAACATCAAACCAGCCCTCAGGATAGTGTATAATCTCCCTTTAAAATCTGCTTCTGCTTCTCCTTCTTTTCAAATTGGAAGATTGAAAACATATAAAAGAGCCCAAAGGGAGGAAATGATGTCTTATCAACTAAGACTGACTTACACTGATGGATAAAACCCTAGAGTCCTCCAAGAAAGCATCAAAACAAAACCAAACAAAACAAAAAACCACAAGAACCTCCAAACTTGAACTTTCTATGCAGCAACAGTGAATTGATAGAACTTAAAACCAGGGGCATTCAGTCAGTTTTCAGGGCAAATAGAGAATCATTGGTTGATGGGCTCAAGTTCTCCAAAGATGTGCTATGATCAATGACTCTAGAAATTTTCAATGACTTATTAAGAATTCAGACGAAGAGTAGAATGATGAAACTGACATATCATCCCTGCAAGGAAATGGGGCTATGTTTTCAATGGACAGTGGAGATGCTAAGTCTGGCTATACTGACATAAAGTCTCCTTACTCTGGAAGGATATCTCAACCCTATGTCTTCTGAAACCAGTAGCCCAACAGTGATTTATGATGTATTTTAACAGGTCATTTCTTTGCCTCTTTTTAAAGTTTGGGGCTCAACAGCATGTGAAATTTAAATCAGTCAATCACATTGGCTTGAATGTCACCAGATCAAATTATACAGTATTGTTCCCTTTAACATAATGAAAACAAGAATTTTTCCCAAAAGAATCTGCTTTCAAAAAATTAAAGAAACCTTAAGTAAATTAAATGTACAAAGTATGAAAATCAAAGAACACCATACTTTTCAGAGTGAGAATTTCTAATATTATGGTAATGTTCTAACCTATATATTTATATGTATGTTAAGCCTGATGAACTGCCCACGACAGACACACACACACACACACACACACACACACAGATACATAGGTCAACACTGACTGAATTACACCTGAGCATGGACTGAAAAGGCAATTTTAAGGATGGAAGTAAATTTAAGAAACAGCCAAGGCACCAGAGCTCACATTTGTTATAGTACAGAGGTTTGTGTACTGCCCTTCATGGCAAGATAAGAATTATTGACCAAAGGGATCTATTGCATAGGATACTGGCCGGGGAGTAAGGTGACATCCTATTCTCAGCTCTGCAACAAATGAACTTCCCAACCTTGGGTAAATCTCAACTTTTTTATTTTCAGATCCACACTTGGTTTGTTTATTTTTCACTTTTTGAGTAGCCATCATCATGGGCCTCTCTTCAACACAATCTCATTTCCTTACTAAAATGAAAAATTCACATTAAATCGTTTCTGCCCAAATTTACATACTAAATTTAACAGGCTTTATGTCCAAGTTTTCAAAGTGAAAATTGTTTCAATAATCAAGTAGCTGGTACAATCAGATTGATTGCAAAATTCCATGATGAGAAAGACCTGTAAGAAAAACAGATTTTTAAATAATGATTTTGAGTGCTTCCCGTTTTAGCAACAGCAGTCTTTAAGATGAACAAAGTTTTAGAGAAAAGAGAAAAAGAATTAATAGGAAATAAAACACATTGCACAAAGAAACAAAAACAGGTATATTATGGTCAACAAATGGAATACACAGAGCCAAAGCTAGTTTACATAAGAACCAGATGCAGACAAAGAAAATTTCAAACTGCAATGCAGAACCAAAGACAGCCTTGTCTGATCACACAAGATGCTCTGGTGCTAAAATGACCCATCAGAGCTGTCCAACAATGAGTCAGAATGTCCTTGAGATATAAATAACCATAAAGTACAATGGGACATGACAACAGGTTATATTGACTTGGTGCAAATGTTTTTATGGAAAAGAGTCTCTTGATGTTTTTCTTACAATGCACCTGTAAACAATCACTCACTGGAGATCGCTTCAGCAGCATGTGTACTAAAATTGGAACAATCAAGCAATGGCTTTCTGCAGATGGCCTATCCATTCTCATTCTTATGTTTAGCTACAATTGGAATAAAGTCCTAACATTTTGAATGACAATCCCAGTTTCTTATGAGTCCAGATGATGGCCTAGGCTAATAGAATTAAGTGTCTGCACCTGCAGGAGTCTATCCCACAACCATGTGGAAGAGGTTATCCCCACAGCCCTTATTTGATTCATAAAGCAGCCTTCTTCCCATTGATGTAACCCATAACTGGTGAGGAAGAAGATAATATAGAACTCTTTCTGTAGTCAAAACTATGGTTAGGGTCTATTGCATATATCCACATGTATACAGCTCTTAGATCTGAGCCTATTCAGGTAACTTACCTGTCATCTTTCTTAGAACACTGGCATTAACCCTGATGCAGATTTAAGACCCCACATTATCCTGGAGCATGTCTTCTTCTTTAAAAAGGACCTAGAATCGTGGCTGGCAATGTGACATTGCAGGTAAAGCAAAACCAGCATCCCACATGGGTGATGATTTGAGTCCTGGATGTTCTACTTCCTATCTAGCTCCCTGCTAATGGTTTTGGAAAGCAGCGGATAATGGCCCAAGTATCTGGGCCACTGCCACCCAGGTGGGAGACTCAGAAGAAGCTCCTGACTCCTGTCTTGTCCTGGTCCTATGTTGTCCACCATCACAGTCATCTAGGTAGTGAAGCAGAGGAAGACCCCTCTTTATCTCTCTCTCTCTCCTCTTTCATAACCATTTCAAAATAATAAATCTATGAAAAAAAGAGAAAAGGCCCAAAATTACTGACAGTCCTATAATTGTGGAAGGAATATTCATTTAGTACTGTTGGGGAATCCGGGATGTAGATGAAGTAAGTCTAATTGCACTGCCTCAGACTGTGCTGGTAAGTATTTCTTACATCATGTGACAATCACTCCGAAAGATGAGAAGGACTCAAGATAAAGCAGATATAGAGATGGGCCCTTTCACTCTCAGTGGGCATGAAATAATACTGAATTATAAGTAACTAAGGAAACAAGATGAATGGCAAAGTTACCTTGAGAATGACCACAGATATGGGCAATACAATTTTTAAGCTACAGCCAGTCTGGCTAAGGTGAGAAGGCAGACTGAATACCTGTGAAAGCAGAGGCTGAGCACCAGGGAATAGAAAAACAGCACAGCGATAGATAAAGAAATTCCAGGAATACTGAAATCTTGCTGACTTATAGGTGAGAGCATTCGAAGAATAGATGCATTGACTTTGCTCACATTATTTCGTATTCTACTGTGGTTTGCTATGACATGTTGGAAAGATGAGACTGAAAGTAGAGCAAGAATTTTTTTCCTTGAATATTGCTTACAAATTGCATTATATTCTATATATTAAGGAACAGTAAATGTATTGAATAGAGTTATTACTTCTATTTTTATAAATAATATAATTATTATGTGGATAAAGGGATTTTATGTGCTGACAAGATGCTAAGGCTGTTATAGAATACCTCAAAATGAATACTGCAGAGCAAGCATTAGTGCAGGAAATTGCCTGCACTGTACCCTAGAGAAAACAAACAGTAATAACAACTATTAGGCCATATTTTAAGGGTGACGAAATAGGGATTAAAGGAGTTACAGTTTGCTGTAGGTCTTTATTCTGATAAGAGATAAATTGTTCTTTCTACTAATGTTTAGAAATTCTTTGTTTTATGCATTTGAGAGGCAGAAGAAGGTTGGAGGGTGGGGGGAACAGAGAGCTCCCATCTGCAGATTCACTCCTCAAATACTCACAATGCTCAGGACTGGACCAGGTTGGAGCTGGGAACTGGGAACTCAACCCTGGTCTCCCACATAGATGCAAGGATCCAAAGTAGTTACTCTATCACTTGCTTCCTCCAAGGATTTGCACTAGCAGGAAGCCGGAATCAAGCACAAAGATGAGATTTGAACCCAGGCACTTCAACATGGATGCAAGCATTCTAAATGGCAAATTAACTCTGCACCAAATTCATAGCCCCAAAGTTTGTTCTCTTGATTGTAACCTTCAGACTTTTAATCATGCTAAGCGTCTACTCAATAAACCTACCATAAAAGATGCATGTTTACCAAAGGTGCTGTAGAAGAAATGAGAGGCCCTCTAAGGACAGGAATAGGCTCAGAATCTTACCTTCAGCTTCTTCCCCATCACTACTTGCTTGGATCCAGCAGGAAAGGACAAAATGAAGGAATCAGTTATAAAGTCCCCAGTACAACTGCCCTGTAACTTCTTTCCTACTATTTTTAGCTAATATTGTTAAAATGGTCATTAATTAAAACCCATACTTTATATCTCTGTGTGGTCATTTGCAACTTACAAAATGTTTTCACAGACATTGCCTCTTCTTTCATTTGATTGCCTTCTAATCCTGTGGGATTTATTAGTTCAGCTCTATATGCCCCATTTCAGATATTAGATAAAATGGTTCAGTGGAAGAAAGTGTGGAAATTAGTCACTCAGCCATGGTTAGATGCTTTGCATGCTGAAGACACAACATCTATATGATTGATTGATTTTCCACCATTCTATCAGAATGTTTTGTTATAAACCACAACCTAAACTTTTAAAAAAAGAAAAAAAACTTGAAAATATACTCAATATGTCTTATCTGGCAGTTTTCCCAGATATTTCAAGTGTATTTTTATTTGCCAGAGTTAAAGTAGGCTGTCCTGCAGTGCTGTACTATTCAATCACTTATTTTTATCTTCTATTTCTATCTGCCTTTTTGAAAAATTCAATTATTCACATTTGCAGATGCTTAACAATCAACATATACCACACACACACACACACACACACACACACGCGTAGTATCTAAATACGTAAACTAATGTTTGGGTTATGATATTCTATATGATGTTTTGCAGATACAGAAATCGAAAGTTCTAAATTATAAAAGATATGGTCTCTAACAGACATCCTACTTGATCAGTCTAAATAGAGCATATTTTATCACTATACCATTAGGCATAAATCAAATGTTTTTGGTTATCAACATTTCAAAACCAAGTGGCTTGGCCGGCACTGTAGTAGGCTAAGCCTCTGCCTGCAGTACCAGCATCCCAAATGGGTGCCAGTTTGTGTCCTGGCTGCTCCTCTTCCAAACCAGCTCTCTGCTTTGGCTGAGAAAGCAGTAGAAGATGGCCCAAGTGCTTGGGCCCCTGCACCCAAGTGGGAGACCCGGAAGAAGCTCCTGGCTCCTGACTTAGGATCAGCGCTGCTCTAGCCATTGAGGCCACTTGAGCAATGAACCAGTGGATGGAAAACCTTTCCCTCTGTCTCTCCCTCTTTCTGTCTTTAACTTTATCTCTCATATAAATAACTAAATAACTTTTTAAAAATACCAGTGGCTGGAGATTAGCTAAGTAGCAGGATCTTTTTCCCAGATTTCAGCCAAATATCTCTGAATCTCTCTGTTTCCACTGATTTAAGCATCTTGAGAATTGTTTTTCTCACATCTTACAAGGCCATTTGTTAAAATTAAGGCTCCTCACTTAGGTTGCTCTGCACTGGGATACCCTGGGAATGATGCGTTGGACTAACGATTGTGCTTAACAAACTGTTAATGCTCTGCTTGTCATTGTCTTTACTGTTGCTGACAGATTTAATGGCATCTGTTCATTCTTTTATCTCCTGATTTTCAGGGATACTTTCATTTGCATAGATTTCTATCCCTGATACTGGCTTTAGGCTAGGTTCTTTATTTATGGGCCTTCTACCTTTATTTGCTTAGCTCATATTGTTTTATGCTATAAAACCATGTGGTTAGAAATGTTTACAATAACTCCAGTAATTCAGGAATGAATTTCTGTCCCAAGTAACTCATGATACAAAAAAAAAAAAAAAAACCTGAATTTCCATGGCTATGCCAAACGGCTTGATGAAATACCATTCCATTTTTGAATGGAGAATCTATTCAGCTGCAATGGAGCCACAGTGGTGGCCTCTTCTGGTGTCTCCAGGAGTTAATGATGTGTGCAAATGTCTTCTGCTTTCTCACAGTTTTCTTGCTTGAAACACGACATGTAACTGAACACAAATGTGGCATCTGATGCTCTTGTAATAAGGGATTATTTCAAAAAATATTCACCTCAGAAAAGAGGCCCAAATATTCACTATTCAACCACCTCCATGACCCTGTAGTCTACTTCAGTTATGTCAACACTTTGCCCATTCCAAGAGGACCTTTGCAACTGTGATAGTCTTCTGGTTCTATAAGAGTGCAGGCATTCACTGTGTCTGAACTGCCACTCAAGAGCCAGTGTCCTTTCCTCCACAGTGCAATGACATTTGGTGACCATTGCTCCACACATCTCCACCCTCTTACCTTGGAGGTTGCTGAATGCTCTTGCATTCCTACCAGGCTTCCCATATTGGAGACTGAATGACCATTAACATCCTTATCGGTGTCCTCTGGAGAGCAGAAACAGCACAAGGTCCATATCAATTTAAGATGAATGCTCAGCAATCTCTCAAGAGTACACACACAGTAATTTGTGCACTCAATGGGGCAGGGTTTGGAAGGGAGAAACATTTAGAAATCAATTCCATGGATCAGGGAAGGACATACTGCACTAGCCTAGGGATAAATAATAATTTTTTAAAATGCAGTAAGTGCACTCTAAGAGGAGAATTTGAGAGAAAACAGCACAGAGAACCTGTGTGGAGGGTGCAGACAGGCAGCATGAACACAGACACAACAAACAATAAACAGACACAACAGCTAAGAGCTGGAGTGGGTGGCAGCTTGGAGATGGAGGTGAGACCAGACTGCAGCAACTCATGGTGATGTAGCCGGAGGGAAAGCATGGTGAGTCTGGACTGGAGCCCCAGGGCCTCCCACTTGCTAGCATTGGCCATGGACCCAGTGGAAGTAGAGGGGGCATATTTATCACACCCCAACTTCTCCACAACAGTGCCCACTGCCTGGCTAAGAAGCTGCGGGTACCATTTTGGTGTTCAGCAGGAACTGTAGAAGAGTTTGTGTATGTGCACAGTAATTGGCTGAGACGGGACATCATCTTCTTGGCATACTGGTAGCAGTGGAGGAGGAGAGCAACATTCAGACAGTGTCTCTTGTATATGCACATGATTCTGAGATTCTAGCATAGGGAAAAATCTGCAGTCCTCACTGACTTTGAGCCTGACTGGGATGTGGCTGGGTAACCATGTAGGCTGGTGAGGCAACTGCATCCTCCCAGGATCAAGACACCTAGGCAGACCTGGCTCGGGGAATATCTTCCTCTCTGTTGACTGGACAGGCTGGCAGGGCAGAATGAAACCTCTGCAACCAGTGACTGTGGGAGCCTTGTGTGTTGAGACATTGGAGACTCAGTGGTTATATGAGAGAATGCAGGGTACAGCTGGGTCTTCGGGCAATCACGGGGTACAGCTCCACAGGCTCAGAGGTTCTTGGTTGCCTAAGGTGGGTCATTGCAGCAGGAACCATGCTCACAGTGAGATCTGTGCAGATTATTTGTGTGGTTCTTATGGTAGCATGGATGAATGTTTAACACACTGGGGGCTGACACCCAGGCATTGCTCAGCTTGGAGGAAAGGAGGTGACAGAGTGATAACACCAACCGTGGTGATCATTACCCGCCCCTTCTGTTAACAAGAGACCTACCATTCCCATCCTAGGTGTTACCCTGAATACTGACCCCACCTGGAGCAGTGACCAGATATCCCTGGCCACATTCACTACACACCTCTGGTAGTCAGTGAGAGTGCAGAAATTCTACTAAGCCACAGAGACATAGCTCCATTAAAAGCCACAAGGAAAAAAAAATCAATTAACTCCATAAAGCCTAAAAATAAATGGAGAAATTGAAGAAACAAAAATAAGCAAGAGACCATGATCCCCTAAAAGGAAAACAATGACATTTAAATGTTAGAATGTGATGATGAAGAGATCGAGGAAATGCTAGAAATAGAATTCAAGCTGGCGTCATGACTCACTTGGTTAATCCTCTGCCTGAGGCACCAGCATCCCATATGGGCGCCAGGTCTTTGTCCTGGTTGCTCCTCTCCCAGTCCATCTCTCTGCTGTGGCCTGGAGGGCAATGGAGGATGGCCCAAGTGCTTGGGCCCCTGCACTCGCATGGGAGACCAGGAGGAAGCACCTGGCTCCTGGCTTCGGATCGGCACAGTGCCTCCCATAGTGGCCATTTGGGGAGTGAACCAATGGAAGGAAGACCTTTCTCTCTGTGTCTCTCTCTCACTATCTATGACTCTACCTGTCAAATAATAAAAAAAAATTCAAAAAATTAATCATAGGATTAATCAAAAGCAATCAGAAGCAAATCCATGAACTAAAGAAAACCATAAATAACATGAATGAACATTTTTTCCCACGAAATTGAGATTTTAAAGGGAAGCCAAAATGAAATACTAGAAATGAAGAATTTAATAGATCAAATAAAAAATGTGGTGCAAAATCTTAACAGCAGACTTGATGAGGCAGAGAAAAGAATATCCAAGCTAGAAGATAAATGTTTCTAAAACTTTCAGTCAGACAAACAAAAAATAAAGGAAGGAAGGAAAGAAGGAAGGAAGAAGGAAGGAAGAAGGAAGGAAGGAAGGAAGGAAGGATAAAGAGAGAGAGAGAAGGAAGGAAGGAAGGAAGGAAGGAAGGAAGGAAGGAAGAAAGAAAGAAAGAAAGAAAGAAAGAAAGAAAGAAAGAAAGAAAGAAAGAAAGAAAGAAGAAAACCTAAAAACAGTGTTATAAATTTATGGGATACTATCAAAAGATATGGCTCTTGTGAGTTCCTGAAGATGTAGAAAGAGAGAAAGCACTAGACGACCCATTTAGTGAAATAATTACTGAAAACTTCCCCTACCTGGAGAAAGACAGGGACATCCAAGTACAGGAAGCACATAAAACTCCTAACAGAAATGGCACAGATAAGATCTTCACCGTGGCACATTGTCCTCAAACTTTCCGTGCTAAAATATAAAGAAAAAGATTCTAAAATGTGCGTGAGAGAAAACAAGATTACTTTCAATCCATACCTCTGCAACTAGCTTATCTTTGACAAAGGAGCTGGGATCAATCCCTGGAGCAAGGACAGTCTCTCCAACAAATGGTGCTAGGAAACTGAATCTCCACATACAGAAGTATGAAACTAGACCCTTACCTTACACTGTCCACAAAAATCCACTCAAATGGTTCAAGACCTAAATCTATGACCTGATACCATCAAGTTACTAGAGAATATTAGACAAACCCTGCAAGAAATTAATATAGGCAAAGACCTTATGGAAAAGACCCAAGAAGCACCATCAATCAAAGCCAAAATTGACAAATGGGATTACATCGAGCTGAAGAGCTTCTGTACTACAAAATAAACACTGAGCAAAGTTAAGAGGCAATGAGCACTTTTCAAGAGAGGAAATTCAAATGGCCAACAGACACTTGAAAAAATGCTCAGGATCACTAGCCATCAGGGAAATGCAAATAAAGGCCATAATGAGGTTTCACCTAACTCCAGTTAGAACGGCTTTCATACAGAAATCAACAAACAGCAAATGCTTAGAAGGATGTGTGGAAAAAGATACCCTAATCCACTGTTGATGAGAATGTAAATTGGCAAAGCCACTATGGAAGACATTGTGGAGATACCTCAGAAATCTGAATATAGACCTACCATATGACCCAGCCATCCCACTCCTGGGAATCCACCCAAGGGAAATGAAATCAGCATATGAAAGAGTTATCTGTATCTGTATATTCATTTCAGCATGATTCAAAATAGCTAAGATGTGAAATTAACCCAGATGTCCATCTGCTGTTTATTGGATAAATTATTGTGTATATACAGTATAGAATTCTACTCAGCTGTAAAAAAAAAATCCTGTCTTTTGCAACAAAATGAACATAACTGTAAACCACTGTACTTGCTGAAATAAGCCAGTCCTTAAAAGACAGATAAATGTTTTCCCTGATCTGAGGGACAGAAAGATGGAATTTTCTGGTTACAAAATTATTCATGAAAGACATACTTGATATTATCAGTAGACTATTTTTTCTTTTGATTATTGAAAAAAGCTCAGTTTTTAAAAAATATTCCATTGTGTTGTATTTCTTATGCCTATTCTAGAAAATAGGTAAAAAGAATTTTCTGCAGTGTGGGAATTCTGGATCATTGTGTATTCCTGTTAAATGAAATCTGTCCCTAGATGTTTATACCCCTTGCCATTTTGATCTCATTTTTCTCTTCTTATTATTATTTATGTATTTATTTGAAAGTAAGAATTACAGAGAAAGGAAAAGAGAGAGAGAGAGAGAGAGAGAGAGAGAGAGAGAGAGAGAGAGAGGTCTTCCATCCACTGGTTCACTCCTCAAATGGCCGCAACAGCTGGAGCTGCGCCGATCTGAAGCCAGGAACCAGGAGCTTCTTCCAGGTCTCCCACGTGGTTACAGGGGCCCACGGACTTGGGTCATCTTCTACTGCTTTCCCAGGCCGCAACAGAGAGCTGGATCAGAAATGGAGCAGCCAGGACACAAACCGGCGCCCATATAGGATGCTGGCACTACAGACAGCGGCTTTTACTTGCTACACCACAACGCCACTCCTGATCTCATTAATTATGTGTTATTCATCAACAAATTGTATATTACTCAATATATATCCACAAATGAATGGTAAAGAGCAGGCCAGCAGAAATGAGCAAAGGAATTTTACTGTCCATTTCCTCACTAACACAGTTGGATATGTTTTGTTTTGACTGTTTTCTGGGACATCTCTGTGTGTTTCCTTCATATGCTGCTTTCTTTAGTTAATTCTCTTGCACCCATTGTTTATTTGCTTACCTAGCTGGAGGATCAAGCAGACCTTGATTTGTATTCTAACTCTGCCACTAAAGGATGGGTCCACACAAAACATTGAACATGTGGAGGCCCAGAACCCTCATCTTAAATAGGATTAATACACCCAACAAAAACAAGTTGTGCATCACATTACTGTACTCAATGGTTCTAGCTTTAATGTTTTATGTGGAGCTGGCACCTAAAAATGGTCGATTGTGTTAATAAAAGTGGAAACAGATGGTTTCCCCAAATTTATCTATTTCCTTTATTCAAATGTATACATAAAATAAACAATTCCTAACCAATATCCTCCTACCCTGGTCTCTATTTCTTTTTAAGTGCAATATTTATTATGGGGACTCCACACATGGGTAGTAAACAAATGAATAGATGCAAATGCATTAGCTATCACTTTAACCCAACTTCTAGGCACTCCCTTTCAAATCACACTCATTGTCACTAACTCTGTGTCCTTGTGTTTAGCTTGTCATTTGTTTGTCATCCATTTGGACAAAGAACAACATACTCATATATTCCTTCATGGTGACCCATTATTAATATTCTTATGCATATTTCATGTAAGTGCAAACAATGTCTTCCTTAGGCCCTAACTCTTTTAAAAGCAGTTTTTATTCTTCTCAGTGATTTCTTGGCTACATTAGGATGTTTTAGCAGTGAGATAATATATGTAAAATGCCTAGGAGAACATGATGCAGGATAGAAACTCAAATCAAATTGAATTATGCTCCCTTCTCAGTGCTCCCGGCTCTACTCTGCTAAGATAGTTATTACTCTGAACTATCCTTGGTTATCTTATACTTCATCAAACTGATCATGTCTTCTTCTAAAGCAAGGTCTTTGTATTAAAGAACACAACACAGAATCTAGCTAATATTTGGCTTCCAGTACAAATTTATTAAATGAACAAAATGGCTTGGCAGCATCCAATTAGTAGTTCTCTGATCATTTACTGATAAAACTTTATAATAAATAGAAACATCTGGGGCCAGTGCCGTGGTGCAGCGGGTTAAAGCCCTGGCCTGAAGCGTCGGCATCCTATATAGGCACTGGTTCTAGTCCTGGCTGCTCCTCTTCCAATCCAGCTCTCTGCTATGGCCTGGGAAAGCAGTAGAAGATGGCCCAAGTCCTTGGGCCCCTGCACCCACATGGGCGACCCGGAATAAGTTCCTGGCTCCTGGTTTCAGACTGGCACAGCTCTGGCCATTGAGGCCACCTGGGGAGTGAACCAGCAGATGGAAGACCTTTCTCTCTGTCTCTACCTCTCTCTGTATATCTGTCTTTCAGATAAATTAAAAAAAACTTAAAAATAATAGAAACATCATTTCTGCCTCTTCTCAGGTTTTTAAAAATGTGAAAGTTCAAATGCTTGCTTATTTAGATAAACCAATGACTCACATTCGTTCAAATAGCTGAGAAATTCACCCATTCTAGCTCTGAAATGCTTTGCTCATACATAGAGATGCAGTCATCCAGGGGCCCCCAGACTGAAAGAAAGCTTTTCTAATGTTGCTTTAGACAAGTTCAAAGCCCTAGGGTCTAATACTCTTATATTCCATCTCAGAGATCACTGCCCACTACAAAGGTCATTTTTAACTTCTCTGCCAAAGAGTAAAGCAGGGAAAGTCAACAGTTCCCAGAGGAACTAGTCAAGAGGATATAGGTAGAAAAATAGGTTAGAGAATCCCCAGTGAGCCATATTAAACCAGACAGAGTTAAGAGATTTGCCTGCCTGGCAAGGATACAAGGCTCTGCCTTCTTACCAATGTTCATGGTTTTCAACCAAATAGAATCCTTACCTATATCAAATTTGGACCTAATACATCAGATTTTCCAGTAATATTGATTCTAGAGTTATTATCTAGCAAGAGTGCACATTATCAAATAACCTGGTTGTTCTTGGGGATTCTTTCTCTACTTACTATATCAAAAAACAATGAAATGTATTTAGATACAACATATTTGAAAGAAAATTTTTAAAAATATTATTTATTTGAAAGGCAGAGTTATAGGGAAAGAGAGGGAGAGACAGAAAGAGATATCTTCCATTTGCTGGTTTACTCTCAAATGACCACAAATCCAGAGCTCAGCCTATCTGAAGCCAGGAGCCAAGAGTTTCTTCTGCATCTCCCATGTGGAATCAGGGGCCCAAGTACTCAGGCTGTCCCCCACCGCTATCCCTGTCACATTAGCAGGGAGCTGGATTGGATATGGAGCAGCCAGTGCACGAACTGGTGCCCATATGGGATGCTGATGCTGCAAGTGGCAGCTTTAACAACTACAACACAGTGCCAGCCCTGAAAATGAACTTATTAATATACAAAGAGTCTCCTTGTGTGATTACTGCTAGGTGGACAATTGTAGGAATGCTTTATAGACTTGTTTCCTTGCCTACAAAAATTTGTTCATCTTCTATTCCTGATGAACCAATATAATAAGCACTTCCTGTTTCATTCTCTGTAATGAAGACATTGTTTTCTTTTCCACTCTTGAAGTTATTTATTGCAAAAGCAATGTTGTCACAACAAACAAAAAATGTTATCCAATTTCTTTTCGTGGTAAGTCTATAACTGGGTTTTTAAAATGCCATGATGTGCACTTTGCAATGAACTGAAGAACCAATTGTTGGAAGGTTGAGGAAAAGTGATTAATCATTTCTATGGAAGACGGAGTGAAATTGAGAAATGTCTTGGTGGAAGGCTATGGGGAAATATCTTCCATCTCCCACTTGGCAGAGTAAGATGCATCAAATATAAAGCTAAACTGTTTAAATGTTTGTGTAGAGAAGCAATAACATGACATTTGTGAATGTGCATGCCAGGAAAAACAGTGCATCATCGTTCAAATTGATATTATTGAGCACCTGCTGTGTGCTATGCATTTAGACCTTGTGAACACGTAACCATGTGAGAGATATGCAAATAAATACTGACATTGCACTCCACTATAGGCAAAAATGTGGTACATTTCAAAATAGTGGAACCCTACAGAAATTAACATTTAATATGCCCAAAATAATTACAAAGGATATTACTGGAGTTTTTGATTCAGTGCTTTTTTTCTGATACTCTGACAAATAGCTTAAATTGATCTTAACTCACATTTGAGATATTCTGCCAAAATCAAAACCATCTTCTGAAACCCACCTCATCCAAACCTTCTTATACGCAACATCTGGATGAGTTTTATGTTATCATTGGGGTAAATTCTCTCCCTGTCCTTTCTTTCCTTTGAGCTCGCCACTCCCTACCATCAAAGTGAGTTGTATCTGGATTGTAGATTATCTTTGGGGACTACAGCAAAGGGCCAAGCTACTTTAGGTGTAGACCAGAGGCCAGGGGCTGTCAGTGTCATTGCAGTTCATTTGAGGCCCACTCCAGACCTAGGCATTTGCAATCAAACTATTTTATTCATTCTTTCAAGAGAAGTTTATGGACCTCTACTTGTGCTAAGCTCTACTCCAGGAGCTGAGGATAAAGTGGTAAAACTAACAGAAAGTCATCGGCCTTATAGGAAATTGAGGTGGGGAGAGGTGAATTGATTTATTGAAGGTCAAATTGGAAGTCACTGGTGGAATCAGATTTAGTCTCCCAGGTTCCTTAACTCCTTAACTCCCAGAAATCTTGGCAATGTATTTTTATTATTCTAGTTTTGTTGCTTACATATTGACCTTCACTGTTCAGGATCCTGAAGAAGTGTGTGTGTGTGTGTGTGTGTGTGTGTGTATGCACACGTTAGAGAGACAAAAAGAGAGAGAGAGAATGTGTTAGGTGCTCAGCTTTGCGTACCCCGCTAGTTTATTCAGCTCATTTAGCCCATTGCTTCTGTGTGGCATATTCCAAGTATTCAGCAATTTTTCTCCATTTAAGTAAATCTTAGATAGTGCCTTTAAATATAGTAAGACCTCCATGAAAATTATTTATTTGAAGTAATGAACACATGAAATATGACGTATCTAGTGAACAATTTCCTACTGGGACAGCATCATACAATGAAATGAACAATTTACAAATGGAAAATAATCCCACAATGAGACTGGCATGAAAAATCAACCCTCTAATTTGAAAATGCTCTGTTTCCAAAACAGAATCCCTTCTACTTTCTTCCCAATTATTGAATTGGTTTGGCATAGATTGAGATTGTTCACAAAGCCATTTTCAAATTTAGCTAGGATTTCTGAAATGCTGCCAGTGGTCATTCACAGCAAATGTCCTGTCACCCCAGATGCCTGAACTGTTGCACAGGGGTGACGTAAGCACTCTGGCTGCTCAGCAACCCATGTGGATTATTTTTCTGTGCCCTCAGTGCTGGTGGGAAAATGACTGAAATGACCAAGACACTCACACGCATATGCTCAGCCCAAGTTTGCATATATTCCCCCCTCCAGATCTGCCTCTCAATATTTCTTTGTTGTTAATAATTAGCTCTTATTGTAACCTGAGAAATTTCACATGATAAAAAGGATTTATTCCATTTGCTAAAATGAGCATGAGTTTTTGAATTTCTAATATACTCTTGATGGTATTTTTCCTCTCCTTGACACAGTTCCAGGTCTAAATTATTTCTGTGGTGTCTTATTTCTCTTGGGCCTCCTTTCCTGGTAGGAAGGTAAGTTTTAACTCTGCCATCCGGAGAGTATATTCAGGCCACAGTAAAAATTGCATCTAATGTATTCTCTGAAATGTAGAAAACAATACTGAGGAAGAAGCTAGAAATCAAATGGTAATAAGGTTTGAAGAAGAATTCTGCCACGGCTGTCAGAATGCTGATAAAAAACAGCCTCTGTGCATTTTAAATTTTTTCCTTAAAGATTTATGTATTTATTTCAAAGGAATAGTTATAAAGGGGTGGGGAGAGACAGCCAGTAGCGGAGAACTCCATCTATCTCTTACATAGATGACAGGAGCCCAAGCACTTGGGCCATCCTCCACTGCATTGCCAGGCACATTCACAATGAGCTAGATTAGAAGTGAGCAAAGGGAACATATAGGGTATCAGTTTAACCTGCTGCCCCAGCCCCTCTTCATTTTAATCAATCATTTCAAAGTATGAAGGAGAAAGACAGGGACTGGCATTCTGCTTTGTTTTCCCAGTGACTGTAGCAAAACTCAAGAAGAGACAGGTGAAGGCGTCAGTGATAAGTATGAGGGCACTGTATCATTTGTGATCAATCTCATGGTTAAGGATGAAAGATTGGCATTGTCTTGAATATCTCAGCCCATGTCTCCTCTATCCCACAGGCTCCCAGGGATTTATCTGGTGACCCATAGCTTCACTGCAAGTAGGGAAAGGTCAACCTTAAAAAAATAATCCCTTGATGAACAATATGTGGAGTAGGGTGTTTTACACATTGGAACTTTTGAAAAAACAGCAGGGCATTAAAGAATATGCAGCCAGCATTGTGGTAAGAGGGTAAAGTTGTCACCTGCAATGCTGCCATACCACATGGGAGCTGGTTCATGTCCTGGTTGCTCCATTTTCAATCCAGTTCCCTGCTAATGGCATAGGAAAAGCAGCAAAGATGGCCCAAGTGTTTGGGCCTCTATCACCCACATGGGAGACCTTAATGAAGCTCCTGGCTCCTGGCTTCAGCCTGGCTCAGCCCTTCTCCATTGCAGCCAACTCGGGAGTTAACCAGTGGGTGGGAGATCTCTCTCTGTGTCTCCAGACACAGAGAATATCAGTCCCTGTCTTTCTCCTTCATACTCTGAAATGGTTCATTAAAAACTTTCAAATAAATATTTAAAAAAAAACATTTTTGATTCAAGGAATGCCTATTTGTACATAAATCAGTAATAATTTATAATTTCTTATTTTTATTTATTTATATGCCTCATATGTGTGTTGTATTTATTCGATAGTTACTTAATAGATATGTATTCATTAGTGTTTTATACTAAAACAGGAAACATTTTGGAGAGGGCATATTATATTACTTTGGATTCTACAGAGGCAGAGCCATAGACAAAGATTGCGCACACATTATTTATTTCAAGGGTAATCCTGAGAAACACTGAGAAAGGAGTGGGGAAAGAAAAAACTTGGATGTGACGGAGACCAATATCAATGGGCTGATGAATATGTGTGCCTGTGGGCAAATTGGACTCTGTCCCCTACCAGGTCTCTAGCCATTTTGTGAAATGCGGTTCAGAGTTCTCCTGTACATTCCCACATCTGTGCATCCACTCACACCCATTCCAGCACAGCGGAGGGCTGCTGCAAGGGAAGTTAGCACCGAGGAACTTTCAACCTGGATTTTGTGCAGACCGAGCATTTCCTCCTACAGCAGCGTGGTGGAAGCAGACAGAGGCGCTGGCAGAGAAGCTGTGTGTGTGCATGGGAGCAGGGAGTGCTGGGGAGTGCTGGTCTGGACACCAACAGCATCTGCTACAATGGGATGGATCCAACTCCTGTGTGGGAGAAACAAGTTCTGAGGACACTAATTGGACAGTGCAGGAAATGACGGATGAGAATTTGGTCAAATCTTTGAGAATTGCTTGTAAATACGAGGAATGCAAAAGCCTTCTCTCCATATGTTCTGCAGACAACTTCCAGTTTCCCAAACAGTTCTGGCTCTAGCTCTTAACAATAATGGTTTATTGTTTTCTATCCTTTCACTCTTCAAAGCACTTCCACTCATTAACTCACTGGAACTTCAGGGAGACAGGCTCATCATTCTCATGTACGTTTTTATAAGAGGCAGAAAAAAGCACGTAGATATTAAATGAATCGCTCAATTCAGCCAGGGTTAGAACCTAGATTTCAGTAAATACGGAGCACCCAGAGTCCAAAAATTGTCCTCATTTGAGGATATGGGGATTAGAGACTTGGTGCTTGGTACTGAGGAACCACAAGCTATTGAGAGAAACAGGTGTGTGAAAAATACAATACTGGGGCTTCTTCCTCCCACCATGAGCCACACACAATCGGGCCTGCTGCAGGCTAACAGGCTGTGGCATCTGCCTCCACTCACCAGCCCTCATCTTGCCCAATGGCAGCCTTCAAAATGGACATCTGCTGTAGCGCCACCTCTTTGGCAACCTTCGCCCACCAAGCAGCCCTAGCACAGGACACCCGAATCCCAGGACCAGTTCCTGGAAGAGAATGACCAGCTCATCCACTGTGTTGCAGAGTATCAGAACAAGGGCCAGGCAAACGAGTGTGTCCAGTACCACCATGTGTTGCACATAAATCTGATTTATCTAGCTACATTGTAGATGCGAGCCCAGCCAGTACTTCAAAAGCAGTGGAATAATCTTCCAGCTGTCTCTTGTGAAGAGAAATTGAATATAATCCATCTCTTATGAAATGGAGACAAGATCTTAATTTATCAACTGAACTACTCAAAACATAAATAAAATTTCTTTAATTTTTTCAAAAATCTGAAAACTTGACAAAGGGAACTAACTTAACTGTGCTCTCAATGTAAATATTTATTTTAATAATTAAGCAGAGAACCCTCAACAGATTGGCTCAGATGGCCTCTTTCCTGAAATGAGAACATGTTTGGATAACAAAGTCACAGTGGGCATCTTCAAGTTTACATTTTTGTTTCAACTTGAGAAGTTTCAACTAAGTATTGGGTGATCAGCCAGAACTGGTGAGACTCTCAATTCAGACCCCAACTGCACATGTGGTTGTGTGCTCCCTCCTGCCAGTTTGTAAATACTATCTCCCTGACTGCTCTTTTCAGATTGCTTGGAAATAAAACTTCCTTTTCTATACACACAAAAATAATTCAATATTAACGTGGCAATCACTAAAATAGATGTTTAACAAAAGGTGCCATCAGATAAATATTCCTGGAGCAGTTGGGTGTGTGATATTAGTCAAGATGGGGGTAGATTGTGGTATGGAAACATGCAACATCAAACTCTTATGGCCTTCACAAAACAGGGATTTATTTCTCCCACATACAAATTCTACTTTGGAGTGTTTGGTCACTCAAGCAACTGCTCTTTCTGTGCTGACATAGCAATGTATGACTGGGGTAAGAATGGCCACCCAGTATGAATGAATTCATTGGTTGGTTCAGCAAGGGAAGAAGCAATAAAGTCACTCATGGGCTCTTAAATGTTGCAATAGAGAAACAACAAACTATTTTCTTACTTCCCAGGGGCCAAAGTAAGTCACATGACCATACACAAGTTAAAGGAAGAGAAAGAGAGCAGTTTTGTGAGCACTGAGAAACAGAAAACTATCAATCACACTGTTGTGTTTATTTGTTTATTTTTATTGATTTGAAAAAAATGACAGAGAAGTATCTTCCATCAGCTGAATCATTCTGTAAATGTCTGCAACAGCTATGATTGGACCAGAAAAAAAGCCAAGAACCTCGAACTCTATCTGGGTTTCCCACCAGGATGGCAGAGATTCAACTAAATGAGCCATTGTGATCATCTGGGGAGTGAGACAGCATATAGAATTTCTCTCTCTCTCTCTCTCTCTCTCTCTCTCTCTCTCTCTCTCTTTCTCTGGCTCTCCCTTCTTATAATTCTTTTAAATAAGCAAACAAACAAATAAATAAATCTTTAGAAAGGTATCCCATATTACTGAGAATCACTACATTGTGGCATCTCTTGGCTAACACAAATTCCTGTGTCTATCTGAAGGCAACTGAACAATATTGTAGGGTAAATATTTGGGTGTGGGTATAGCAGCAAATGTCATGATAGATTCAGAGTGTTAGGCCAATTAATGGCTTAGCCTCATTCCCAAACAATGTTTTGAGCACAACAGTGCTAAAACACTTAAGTATGGATGAATATAAGAAAGACCATTTCTTCTTTTTTGTCATTGGAAGAGCAGAAATATAATCGTTCCAACTCTTATGTCATTATTTATGGCTTATTCTTGTAATCTATAGTCATTTTCCCCAACTCATGGGCCAAAGAAATTTTGTGGATATTTTTACTGTCAAACTTCAATGTAAAAGAAAATGGCAAAAAAAAAAAAAAAAGAAAAAAGAAGAGAAAAAGAAAATGGCAGTGGTGCAATTCAGCCCTACAAATCAAAGCAACCTTATAAATGGTCACAAAATAACTTTATTTGAAACATTTGTTATGATGAGACAGGTTATATGGTAGTATTATATCAACCAAATGAATTCCCTAATCTTCCCAAGCATTCTCCAGCCAGACATCCATTCTAATTTGATCTAGCTCATTATTTCATGGTTTATATTAAGTATAAACATAGTAATGAGAACAGTAGGCAAATATTAGGTCCTCCATAATAAAATTCACTTGAACCAAAGGACCTGTTTGTATTTATTTCCTTGCTACATTGGAAAATTCTAACAACAATGATCAAAGACAATAATTATTTATTATGGATCTTTACATATCAAAACATAGATATGCCTGGTACTTATGGTGTTCAATAAATGTTGATTTAATGGAACTGAATTGACCAAATAATCATTCAAAGGTGCTAATTGTTGTTACACATCTTGCCAACATGTGCAAAGATCACTCTAAAGAATCTATTCAAGTGGAAAGAACGGGGCCATCAAAGAAGGAGGTACCTTTCTCTGAAGGGAGGAGAGAACTTCCACTTTGACTATGACCCTGTCAGAATAAGATTGAAGTCGGCGAACCCTAAAGGCTTCCATAGCCTCCGCAACTCATGACTAGAGCCTAGGGAGATTATTGACGCCATAAACAAGAGTGTCAAATTGTTAAATCAACATCAGGAGTCATTGTGTACTTACGTCTCATGTGGGATCTGTCCTTAATGTGTTATCCAATGTGAAATAATGCTATTACTAGTACTGAAACAGTATTTTTACACTTTGTGTTTCTGTGTGGGTGCAAACTAATGAAATCTTTACATAGTATATACTGAATCGATCTTCTGTATATAAATATAATTAAAAATGAAAAAAAATCTTGGTGTTAAATTGGAAATTGCATAGCTAATTAATCAATTCTTTAAAAAAAATCATGTAGGATCTCTGTCCTTAATGTGGTCTACATTGTGAATTAATACTATAACTAGTACTCCAACAGTATATTCACTTTGTGTCTCTATGTGAGGGCAAACTGTTGAAATCTTTATGTAATATGTACTAAACTGATCTTCTGTGTATAAAGAGAATTGAAAAGGAATCTTGATGTGAATGGAAGGGGAGAGGGAGCAGGAAAGAGGAGGGTAGTGGGTGGGAGGGAAGTTGTGGGGGGGGTGGAGCCATTGTAATCCATAAGCTGTACTTTGGACATTTATATTCTTTAAATAAAAGCTTTATATATATATATATATAAAGAATCTATTCAAGTGAAGTCAAACCAGACCTTTTGCTTAAAGGAAATACCTAGAATAACAAAAGAGGTCAGTTCCCAATTTGATCTATAAGTACAGTCTTAGAGAAAAAACACCTACAACCAAAGAGGAGGAAAAGTCTCTCTGATGATGTTATTGGGCTGAGTAAAATACTACTTAAATTCAGCTGCAAGCAGAACCCATTCTAGGTGGAGATTTTCCTACTGATTCTGGGCAGCAATTCTGATGAGGGTAAAGAGCCTAGGGTGTGACCTTTAAGGAGTGACTTGGTATTTTCAGGATTTCCGATCAAGCCCAAGTGAAATTGTGCAGTTGTACCTTTGTGTGACTTCTCTCCAGTCAAATAATCAAACAATTGTGCTAGATTTTATATCATCACCTTATGACATGTGAATCAATGAGATTAAATTCTACACATTCAGTAAATACTATCCTTAATGTTTCCTGTTCTTCAGAGTTTCAATGGTCACTATAATCAGAATTCCTCATATCCTTAACTTCCATGCTCATTTTCTACCACAATCCTTAACACCACCCTCTCAATCAACCAAGTCAACATTTGCCTACTGTTTTCTATCTCCACCATCACTAACTCACCCTGTCATTTTTTCATTCCACTGCTTAAAATATTTCCATGATTTTTCAAAGCCATGGAAACAGGCCATAGGACTTTCCCTGCTTCAACTCCTGCCAGACTCCTTAACCTTCCATTACATGTGTTCCATCGCAGCTCACCTCCTCACATCTATGCCTGAAACACTTAAACTCCTTGGACATGTGCACTTGTCCTTTTCTGTCTTGTTAACTCCTTCTCTTCTGATTTCACCTCAAACTCTATTTCCTGTAGAGCCCCACTCTCATGCCTCAAATGAATTAATTCCGCTTTTACTTGATTTTGTGGCATCCTGCACTATTTTCTGGAAGCCCGGACCTTAGAATTGCATTCTTTTCTTTTCTTTCCCTGTAGAAACCTTTTATTAAAGGAATAAAGACTTGATGCATTTCTTAAGTAAAACTTTAGGAATATAGTGATTCTTCCCACCATACCCACCCTCTCACTCACGCTTTCACCCCTTTCACCTCCTCCCTACCTACTCCCAGTCTCATTCTCCACTAAGATCCATTTTCTATTAACTTTATACAAAGAACTTTTTTTTTTAAATTTTATTTGACAGATAGAGTTAGACAGTGAGAGAGAGAGAGACAGAGAGAAAGATCCTCCTTTCATTGGTTCATTCCCCAAATGGCAGCTACGGCTGGTGCTGCGCTGATCCGAACCAGGAGCCAGGTGTTTCTTCCTAGTCTCCCATGCAGGTGCAGGGGCCCAGGGACCCAGGCCATCAGCAGAGAGCTGGACTGGAAGAGGAACAACTGGGACTGGAAACTGGTGCCTATAAGGGATGCCGGCGCCGCAGGTGGAGGATTAACCAAGTGAGTCAGGGCACTGGCCCCACAAAGAAAAACAATTCTATACTAAGTAAAAAGTTCAACAATTTGCATGGTAAAAAAATAAAACAAAGCAAAAAAGAAAAACAAACTGTTCCTCAACAATGGCTGTTTAAAATCATTGTATCTTGAAGTTAATTTCAATTCTTTTTTTTTTTTTTTTAGAAACTTAACTAACTTTAACGAAGCACCCAAGAATAATACATCTTTTGGGAGCACTTAGACATAGTTACAGTACAACTCCTTGAGGACAGAAGTCCTGCATGGGAAGTTAGTGCACAGCAACTCTTGTTAATTTAACAATTAACACTCTAATGTATGACATCAGTGACCACCCAGCTCTTGACATGAACTGCCTTTTGAACCCACAATCTCTATTAGTATTTAGACAAGGCCATAAGCAAAGTAAGAGTTCTCTCCTCCCTTCAGAGAAAAGTAAATCCTTATTTGATGACCACTTATTTTTACTGGGGTGTCACTCAATGAGTTCCTACATGTAGGACACTTTTTGCCAGTGTCTTGACTTTCCATGCCTGAAATGCTCTCATGGACTTTTCAGCCAGACTAGAATGCCTTAAGAGCTTATTCTGAGATCAGAATGGTATTTAAAGTGATTGTCATTCTATGAGTCTTCTGTGTGGAATGCTTCACTGCTTTATAATTCTATCTATTATTATTATCAGACCTTTATCTTATCCATATGATCACTTTAACACTTAAGATGGTATTTTTACCACCCAGTTTAAGGGGGTTTTGGATCTAATGGCAAGTTTTATGACTGTACCCTAAGAAGTAAGTCCATAGCAATGTATGCAGAACTATACAGTTTTACAATTGCAAACTTCGTATACTTCATAATTACAACTTTGGAACATGGTGACTCTTCTCACTGTGCCCACCATCCCACCCACTCATACTCCCAACCCCTCTTCCTCTTTCCCTTCTTATTCCCACTCTTATTTTTTACTTAGATCTATTTTCAGTTGACCTTATACATGTATGTTTAACTCTATATTAATTAAACAGCTCAACAAATAATATAAAAAACTGTTCCTCAACAGTCAAGACATGGGCTGTTCAAGTCACTGCTTCTCAAAGTGTCAATTTCAGTTCTACAGATTGCCTTTTAGGTGCTCTATTAGCTATCACAAGTCAGGGAGAACCTGTGGTATTTGTCCCTTTGGGACTCGCTTATTTCACAAAGTATGGTGTATTCCAGATTGATTCATTTTGTTGTAAATGACCAGATTTCATTTTTTTTATGCTGTGTGGTATTCCATGGTGTACATATCCCATAATTTATTGATCCAGTCTTCATTCGATGGGCATTTGGGTTGATTCCATGTCTTAGCTATTGTGAATTGAGCTACAATAAACATGGGGGTGCATATAACTCTTTCATATGCTGATTTCATTTCCCCTGGGTAAATTACCAGGAGTGGAATGGCTGAGTCATATGGTAGGTCTATATTCAGATTTCTGAGACATCTCCATACTGTCTTTCATAGTGGCTTTACCTGTTTACATTCCCACCAACAGTAGATTAAGACTCTGACCTAGCAGTAGAAGAGCATAGTGTGGGTCTGTTTTGTGATCACTGTGTCTTCAGCATTGAACATGGGGCTTGGCACTTAGCAGACTCTCAGTAAAGACATGAATAATGTTTACTGGCTGAAGAATGCCTTTTTGTTCATGAGTGTACTTGTAGAGTGCATAGGGGTGAGAGATCCAGGCTCATTCAGGTAAAATGCTTTATATGGGATTCCGGCACTGCAGGCAGCGGCTTCACTCCCTATACCACAAACCCTCCATTTAAGCTTTTAAGGTCCTGGATACAATGTGAATTTATGTTATTCATGAAAGGCAAATTACTTTTGTATTTACCTGCCTCATTATTTTAAGAGCTATTCCTTTTCCTTTCAAAGCCAAGTCTCCTATGTATACCACAACACATTGTAAATTGGCTTTAGATTTTATTTTGCAATGAACCTAATCCTGCTCTATTTTCTATGCTAAGGATATCAACAATTTCTAAGTAATGAAATCCTCTGGGCTCATTTTACTCATTATCTCATTGGATTCCAGGGAGAACCTCGAACAGCCAACTGCACTCACTTCCTATCTGTTCTATGAGAATTTTCTCTACTCACCTCCTATTGTCTCACCCATCTTTTCTCAGCTTTGCCTGCATCCACCTGCTATCTTCTCTCCCCAACCTTGCACTTTAAGCTCAGTACAGGGGAGAGAAAAAAATACATAAATTTTCTAAATATGTAGTACTTTTCGATACTCATGTCCCTTGCACTTGCTGACTCTTTTACCTATAACAGTCTTCTCCCGTTTGCTTACCGTGAAATCTTATTTCAAACTTGCCTTGGCCATGAGGCTTTTGGCACTTTCCTTGCTCCTTCAGAGATGGTCCATTGCACAGTGTTTCTACCCCCATGACGGTCATTTTCTTTGGTTTGTTTGCATTTCTTTCCCATGCTTGATGTGAGCTTCCCAAGGAAAGATGTGTAATTTTCATCTTTGTATCCACAGATTTAAAATAATTCTTAAGGTGTGGTGAATGTTTCATAAGATATCCAAGTTGATGGTCTGAGAGGACAGTTTGAGAGTCTGCTTTTGGCCGTACTCAAGGTTATTCTTCACATAGTGGGGCCATTTATGAAAAGTTACAGGATGAGCAGCAGATGCCTCTAAAGCCAAGGCTGTAGAGAGGAATGAGTAACCCCAGAGCTATCTCCCAATGTATTTTTTTACTTTATAAGGACTAAGGAGTTGTATATTCAAATTCCTGGCTGTTTAGTAATTTGTAGCATTTAATTAGTCATTAAACAACTATTTAATTTCTAAGATCTTGTCCAACTCAGATATTATTTGCTAATTTGACTTGTACCTCTGCTGTGATAAATTTTCCGATTCAGATCAGTTGTCCCAATGAGAACATCTATGAAAATGGAATAAAATATTTTAAAAACAGCAGTTTGTAAAACGTGGGAGGGCAAATGAGGCAACCAGGAATTGAGGGTAAAAGATTCTGGATAGAATGGAAACACTTTGAGTTGCCTAATTTTTTTCCACTACTTTTCTGCTCTAGGGATTTGCTGATCTATATGCAGTACAATAGTAAGAGGGTAAGCAAAAGCTGTTTCAGAAGTATCTGAAATATAAACAAACGTATAATAAGGAAAAATTAGCAATGTCTGAAATTGGCCCTGGAAAAAATTAATAAAATGGCTAAACCTTTGGGTAGGCATTTGGCCCAGCAGTTAGGAAACTCATTAGGATGCCTCTGAGCCATACAGGTGGCACAAGTTTTGGCAGTCACAAGTCCAGGAGTATAAAAACATGCAGAACTTAAGGAGCCAAGAGCCTTAAGAAAACATAACCTCAAAGAAGTGAGCCTGACATTACGTAGTACATTTTTCCTAATTGCATTTGCCTATTTCTGAGTTATAGGTGGCAAGATTCAAAATTAGACAATAATTTAATGGAATAATAATAAAAAATATGGCATGGCATAGCTTTGTGATTCAGATAAACCATACTTAGACTAAAATGTATGAGTTTTAAAATTTTGTTAGCACTTTACTGTCATTTCTAGTTCTTTGTTTTAAGATTTACTTACTTATTTGAAAGCCAAAATTTATGGGGTGGAAGAGGGAGCAGAGATGGAGAGAGAGAGAGATCTTCCATTCCCTGGTCCACCCCCAGATGACCACACAACCTGGGCTAGGCCAAAGCCAGGTTCCAGATTTATCTTGGTCTCCCAGGTGGGTGGCAGGGACCCAAACACTTGGGCCATCTTCCTGGTTTTCCTAGATCATTAGCAGAGAGCTGGAATGGAATGGAAGTGGAGCAGCCAGGATACCAACAGGCACTGATATGGGATGCTGGCATCCCAGATGGTGGGTTTACCCACTACACCACAATACTTGTCCCCAATTAAATTATTTATTTGAAAGGCAGAGTCACAGAATAGGGAGGGACAGTGCCAGGAACCCTGTCCACGTCTGTGATGTGGGAGACAGGAACCCAAGTCTTTGGGCCACTATATACTCCCTAACAGGCATATTACTGGGAAGCTGAATTGGAAGCAGAGATGAGACTCAACGCTAAGCACTCTGATATGGAATGTGAGCATCCCAAGCAACAGCTTAACCTGCGGTACCTCAACACATGCCCCAAATTTTCAAATTTAAAAAAAAAAAAAAACAAATATTGCCAACTTAGGAGGAAATCCTTTAGAATAGAACAAATGAGAAAATACTTCAAAGCCAATTTTATGAGAATAAAATAACCTTGACACAAAAACCTGGTAAGGAAAGTATAAGAAATAAATTAACATCCAATCTCATCTATGAATATAGATGCAAAATTTATAAATATAGTATTAACAAAGTAAATGAAAAGATAAATGAAATATATGATAATCATGACCAAACTGATGTTATTCAAAGTAGTCAAGCTTGCTTCATCATTGAAAAAGACTCTCAGTAGATCAGAAATAAAATTGAATTTCTTTATTCTAATAAAGGAAAACTATTTAATCAGAAAGAACACTAGACACAAGGTGTAAAAAGAAAGATGAATTAGATTTCTAAATTATAGCAAAAAATAAAATAAAATAATTTAAAATAATTCTACAGATAAGGGCCAGCGCTGTGGGTCACTTGGTTAATCCTCTGCCTGAGGCGCCGGCACCCCATATGGGTGCCGGGTTCTAATCCCAGTTGCTCCTCTTCCAGTCTAGCTCTCTGCTGTGGCCTGGGAGGGCAGTGGAGGATGGCCCAAGTGCTTGGGCACCTGCACCCACATGGGAGATCATGAAACAAGCACCTGGCTCCTGGCTTCAGATTGGCGCAGCGCCAGCCATGGCGGCTATTTGGGGAGTGAAACAATGGAGGGAAGACCTTTCTTTCTGTCTCTCTCTCTCACTGTCTATAACTCTACCTGTGAAATAAATAAATTAAAAAATCTAAAAAAAATGCTACAGATGGCAGAATAAAAATTATGAAATTTGAAGTAAATCTAATGGAAGACAAATACTTTACAGAGAAAATGAAATATTATTGAAAAAAATTACCAAAAACCTGAACAAGTATTCATGTATAATTGTCAAGAAAACTCAAGGCAATTTGAAGTTGAAAAATTAGAAGATTTACATAGTATGTATTAAGATTATTTTGGTTGGCACCACAGCTCAATAGGCTAATCCTCCGCCTTGCGACGCTGGCACACCAGGTTCTAGTCCCAGTAGGGGCGCCGGATTCTGTCCCGGTTGCCCCTCTTCCAGGCCAGCTCTCTGCTGTGCAGTGCAGTGGAGGATGGCCCAGGTGCTTGGGCCCTGCACCTGTATGGGAGACCAGGAGAAGCACCTGGCTCCTGCCTTCGGATCAGTGCGGTGCGCAGGCCACAGCGCGCCAGCCGCGGCGGCCATTGGAGGGTGAACCAACGGCAATGGAAGACCTTTCTCTCTGTCTCTCTCACTGTCCACTCTGCCTGTCAAAAAAAAATAAACAAATATTAACTTAACATAAAAGAGAATTTTAAGAAAGTTGACAGTGAAGTACAATGAAGATAAATTGACTTTTCAATAAATAGTAATGGATGAGTCAAATAACTATACTGTAAAATCAGAATTTGGACTTCTACCTCATATCACACACACAAAAATTTATTCCCAGGTAGTTTGAAAAGTGAAACATGAAAAGCAAAACAATAGGCTTTCTAAAAAGTAAACGTAGAATATTTTCAGTTTGCGAACATTTTCTGAACAATGCACAAGAAACATTAACTATAGAAGAAAAAGCTGATAAATTTTGTTATTGAAATCAGAGTTATCTGCTCATTAAAACATTCCATTAGGAGAATGCAATGGCAAATCACAGAATGGGAGAAGACATTTGCAAAATGTGTATCCTGGAAAGCATTTTTGTCTCAAACGCTCATATATAAATTATATAATATATTATACATAATATATAGCATATATGTGTGTACATATATGTAGCATATATATACATATAATTATATATAACACATGTTATATATTATATAATGTACATATCCCTACAGATCAATAAAAAATAGGTGGGTCCAGTCTTGTGGAGCAAGGGGTAAAGTCACTGCTTGTAATACCAGCATCCCATATGGGTGCCCATTCAATTCTCTGCTGCTCTGTTTCTGATCCAGCTCCTGCTAATGGCCTGGGAAAGCAGCAGAAGATGGCCCAAGTGCTGGGGCCCCAGCATCCACATGTGGGACACCTGGAAGAAGGTCTTGGCTCCTGGCTTCAGTACAGGCTGAAAAATATATGTAATTTGTGACTCATTGATTCTTCTTCCATGAACCATGTGCTCCACATAACCTGGAGACTTGAACAACTAGGTTCATAATGTCATTAATTGCTGCAACCAACATCTACAAATAACCCCACTTCCATCAGAGGAGAATATATAAGTAAAATAGAAAATATTTATATACTGAGATGTTCTGTGGTAATTATAATGAATAAATTACTGCTTCACAAACAGTATTTGAATCCCACTAACATAGCATCAAACAGTAAGTCAGACACTAAAAAGTACATATCATATAAACCCAACTAGACAAGTTCAAAAACAGGAGAAACACATCTATAGAATAAAAGTCAGAATAGTGATTTACTTTGCTATAAGATTATTGGGATGGAAAGTGAGGTAGGCTTCTTGAAGTTTGCACTGTTTTATTCATTAATCTGAGAAGCGGTTACACAGATATGTGTGCTTAGTAAAATTTCACAAAGATAGTATAATTTATGACTAGTTCTCGATTTCTACATGAAAGCTAAATTTCAATTTAAAAAATTATGCTTATGATTTGGTGTCATTTTTTAACTTAGTAGCACATATGACCAAATGCATGCATATAGAATGGAAGGAGGAGGAAAGCAAATTTGCATTTAGCTACTGAAAGCACAGCAATGGTTCCTCTTTAACAAGGGGAACCAAGGACCTGTCAGTCAGTCACGGTGCATTTTATGCCATTGTGCGTTTGAGCAAATAGAGAAAAAAGAAGGCTGTGCAAGCCATTCAAATCAGTCTCTTATGCAGATAGTACAAGATCATACCTGGGGGATCTTGAGAATTTCCCTAAAACCTGCCACCCTCTATACAAAGCCTATTTTTCAAGGACCTATTACAGTCACTAAAGTACATACTGATCGGTGAAGACAGCAGTTTTAAAATGTGAGTCTGAGATTTCCAGTAGAACTTTCAAATCTACTTTATTATTTTATATGGATAAAAATTTTGAACAGTCTGTTGTTACAAAGACTAGTTTTCTCTTTTATAGAGATTCCTTAATCTGTGATTTGTGGATATCTTGTGGTCAAGCTACATACTCTCCAAGGTCCAGATGAAATCATCTTATCTATTGAAAGACTGTCTCCAGAATGGTACAACTAACATAAAATTAAGCTACTGAAAAAGGATAATTCCTGAATTATTACTATCTATTATTAGCCTAAATGAACATATGTTAGCTTTCATGAGAGGTCCAAAAACTATTGCCCATGGGTCAAATTCTGGCTAATGCACGCTTTTTTAAAGTTTTATTGGCAAATAATGATGTCCATTCATTTATCTCTGGTCCCTGGCTATTTTTGAGCTACAATGGCACAGTTGAGTGACTGTAATAAAGCCCATTTTAAACTACTATACAAAAATACCAAGCTACTCTACAGAACATATTCACCAAAACTTAGCCTAGAAATAATGGTTTTATTCACATAAAAGTCAAAATAAGGACATTTTCTTAGTGGCAGAATTAAGTTGACTGTACAGCATAGATCTATCAGAAATGTCTAGACAGAGCAGGGTACAGTCATGGGCACTGCTCATGTGGAGAGCAAGCAAACCAAGTAGCTGTTGTTGATTTGGAAGGTTGGAAACTCCTTTGTGGATTTTTTTAAAAATCTACTTTCAAGTAAAAGGAATCCCAAAGGGTGTGGTTTTCTTTTTGTGTATTAAATAGTATCTTGAGCATGACACCAAATTTAATGTGTGATCCTAAGTTGGATTTGTATTGGAAAAATGAGTAGATATGATACTCACAGCCCATATTGGAGTACCTGGGTTTGATATCCAGCTCCAGCTCTGATTACAGGTTCCTGATAAGGCAAACCCTGGGAGGTACAAATGATGGCTCAGGTAGCTGGGTTTATGTCACCCATAGGGGAGAACTCAATTGAGTTCTTTGCTCTTGAATAAGGCACCAGTCCAGTCCATGTTATTATAGGCATTTAGGAATTGAACCAGCAGATGAGAGTTCCCTCTGTGTCTCTCTGCTTCTCAAATAAATTAATTAAAAAATCAGAAGTATTATTGAGGTTGATGTGTAAAGATTACTATGGATATAAATTAAATAGTAACATTAAATAAATATTAGCTTTACCAAGTGGATAATTGTAGCTTCATAGGAAGAATTTTATGTTCTAGAGTAAAATTATTGGAGAGGTTGAAATTTCATGATCATCTGCAAGTGACGTTAAAGGAGATCATCAAATATAAACAGAAGGGGGAAAGAAAATTTAGCAAAATGTTAATAATTGGTGAATCTAAGTAAATGACATGTGGGTGTTGATGATACTACTCTTGTACATTTTCTGTAGGTTTGACATTTTTTTCAACACAGATTGTTGGAAGAGCATCTTTTAAAAATAGATATTGGATGGTTGCTGGTGGGAGGGACATTATGGGGGGGGGAGCTGCTATAATCCAAAAGTTGTACTTTGGAAATTTATATTTATTAAATAAAAGTTAAAAAAAATAGGTATTGGAAGACTTTCTCTCTGTTTGACAAAATAATAGAAGAAAAAGGAAAAATAAAACCTTATTTCTTTTACTAAGAAGCTAAATTTGTCAGTTTTTAGATGTTCATGCATGGTTTTATTGCCCTTTCTCTATATTAGACCTATCAGACTCTATCTCTATCTCTATATCCTATCTTGGACCTTACTGCATCACTAAACTCTTCATTTGATTTCCTATACATAAAAAAGAACTGGGTTAAACATTTTCCCCAGTAAAATATTATAAAATATTATAAATATTATATATACACATGAATAGACCAGACATTGTGACCATATTCCTCAAATAAGCTTTTCTTCTTTTTAAACAACTCTTTGTGTTATGATATTTTCTGGCACATTGGCATTGCTATATAATGAGTTAAACCACTACTTGGGACACCCACATTCCAATTTGGAGTAATGATCTAAGTCCCAGCTACTCTGCTTCCAACTCAGCTCCCTGCTGATGTGTCTGAGAAGAAGCAGATGATGGCTGAAGTATATGATTCCCTGCCACTCATCTGAGGGATCCAGCCCTGGCTGTTGTGGCCATTTGGAAGCAAACCAGTGTTAGTAGTACTTCTCTTGCTAGTGCTAGCGCTCTCTCTCTCTCTCTCTCTCTCTCTCTCTCTCTCTCTCTCTTTTTCCCTCTCTCTCTTCGCCTCTCACATAAATAAACAATTTTTTTAAAAATAATTTTAAAAATCTGTAATGTTGTAACACACAAAAGAGATGATAAACAAACCAGATCCAAGGGATTCTAACTCATGTCCTATGTTGCTTTCAAGTTCTATGGTGTCATGCAACCTTGGAAGATTGGCACAGTCACAGTTGACAGTACAGAATTACCAAGTGGAATATAATTTCAGCTGGCATCATCATAAATGTTGTTGCTAACTGTTGACAGATATTCCATGTGAGTTTCAATTATGCACAGTCAATACAAACCTTGAAGTATATTTGAGAGCCTACATTTCTGAGAAAAAGAAGACAATTTCTCATTATTTTTGAAGCAACTACTAAATGTTTGTGTGTGCGACTGCAAAACATAATGCCTTCAGCTTCTTGGATGCTTCTTGGATGTCATGCCCCCTGGAAAATACGGAGCCATTGCCAGCATTCTCAGGCCTCACCCGTATTGTGACCAGGTGAAACCATAACAGTCCCTGAGTCCCATACCTAAATTGGTATGAAAACTTAGGCACTTTTATCTAGGCTACAAGCTTGAATTCATTTCTCTTTTATAATATATTTTACTTGAGTACCTTATAGGGTAACTCATCTAATATGCTAATTTGTACATTTCTTTCACAAAATATCCCAGGCTTTTTTGGTAAATACTAGTTTTCCTTAGAATTAAATGTTAGAACAGGGTTGAACAACAGCATCTCTGGAGAGGATCAAGATAGATTGTTATTGGCAAAAGGAAAGAAACAATGGTAAGCAAGAGTTATAAGTGGAACTGAGTTTGCAATGAAAGCTCTATGTATATCTAATAAGGCTAAAATTGATAGGTTACTTGCACATGTTGAGTGATTCAATATATCAGAAAGACAAATTCTGTCCTGTCCATGGTACGATTACAACAGGAGAAACGGGGCCATAGAGTGATAACTTTGAAGCATCACAGCAATCAATAACATCACAGACGTGTTACTTTGCATCCGTGTTCAAGTCTCAAATGTGAAATTAGCGATAAACATCATTTTGGTGAAGTGGTCAGCAATGAGAATCCTTTCTGGGCCAAAATGATGACAGCACTTCAAGGCAAAGTATTTCTTTTTAAGACAAAGGAATCAGTCTTCTATTTTAAACATGAAGTTTTGTAGATTTTTTTTATTTCCTAAAATTATCCAAGTAAAATCTAAGTACTCATGGTATGGCTGTATGCAGCTAGTCATAATCATAATAAAAGATTCCATCTAAACTCCTACACATGAACCAGTTATACTGCAGGAAGAACAAAACACATTCTTGGTTTTGGTTTCAGAGTTAATTCAAATAAAGTAAAAATCCAGGTGGCTTCTTCAGAATCAATATTCATATCAGAATAATAGAACACCAGTCATTTAAAGTAAAAGGGAAGACTCATAAGTCAGATGGACACTAAATAGGACAGAAACATGAAATAGAATCATTTAGGTTTTCTTCTGCCATTCTTAAGTTATAATGTCTAAGATCAAAACAATCCTTAAAAGCTCTGCCCCACCTTTATTGTAAAGGGCTTACAGCTAGTGGGTACTGTTTTATGACATGTGAGGACAAGCAATGAGATTAGGAAATTAGTATGAAAACCTTGGGAAAGAAAAAGAGTCAAGATAAAAGTGAACCATTCAAGGAAATACACAGGAAATTGTAAAACCTACATCAAAAATCATCTGCACTTTGAATAGCAGACTTTATAGTTGGATAAAGATCAGATCAGTGTATTTACAATTGATTACAATGGATCAATATGTACTCTTAGTTAATCATCCTTATAATTGGAGAGGAGACAAGAACTACTAAGAAAAGAAGTCTGCCAAACGAAACAGGTAAATCTTCAGAGGTGGGCTGACAAGTTGACTTATGTCAATAACAAAATAGTTGATCATTTGTTTAAAACTGGAGCTCGTAGCAGATTCTATTTTAATGACTTGCAGTATGAACAATGTTGGTTACAGAATTCTCTCAATCAATAATATTCTCATTCCACTAGGTAATGAACTTCACAATGACTGAGATCCTAAAACTTTGTATATAGTAGGCACTCATGAAATGCTTAGTGAAATTAAGATGATTATGAGTGAAATAAGAAATATACTGAACTGAAGTAAACATGTTGGCTTGAGAAAAATCATTCTAATGAATAAACATCAGAGTTTCTTTAAGAGAATCTGTAGCCTGTGCAGCTCTTTGTAACAGGAAGATTAATTGCATGTGGTATACAAGCAATACATGTATTGTGTCTAGACTTTAGAAAAACAAAGCTTAGGAAACTGTGTCTATCATTGCTGTCAGTTCCAGAAGTGCCTCAAGCAAAACTGAATAAGAATTTTCACAAACTCTCATCATGAAAATTTGATTTGCATGGCTGACTTGTCTCACCAGGTCAGATCACTGCCCTTGTCATCTGAAGGAAATGCCACAGAAACCCCACTCTGTACAGGGGGCTGCTCAGATCAGAGAGAGAGAGACCACCCACTCTTCCCACACACTCCCGTCCCTCACAAGTTTCTGTTTAGGAAAGGTTATTTATTTGGTTGGTTCTGTTCTGTTTTGTTGCAGTCCTTTATTCTTTGGATAACCTGCTTTCTTACTGACTATGATGTTGATGTTTCGTCCAAAGTGTTTTAAAATAGTCTCCCAGGACACATTTTTACAGCAATTTGCACTTCTCAGCCTGAAAGTTGTCTGATTTGTTTTTCTTGGCTTAGTGTTTTGAGTTACTTTGTCAGAGAAAGCACCTGCACATTTTGTGAAATCTCTTAAGAAAATCCACTGAATCATCAGCATCTCACTTTAGAGAATAGATAGATTATCATACTTTTCTTTCTGTACATTTAGGAGTAAAAGTCTCTGCAAGGGAGAAGGTTGAGAAACCCAAACCTGAAGCTGCCATCTAACAACTTTGTGGCCCAGATTAATTCCTTAGTCTTGATGCATCTTCTTTTCATTTTCTCTAAGCACTGGGCATTGAGGAGGTGGTTAGGGGAAAGTGGCTGCAGGTTTCCTACCTTATTTGTTTTCAAAGACTAGTGTGGACATGAAGTCAACTGTGAAAAGGATATAGAAATAAGAAGGTTCTTACCAATCAGTGGAATTGGTTTAATTTACTGGTTGCTACGCCACTTCCTGAAAAAGCTTATTTCTCTTACTGTCCCAGACTGTACATAGCACTGAAAGGGAAAGGCTGAGCTTACTACTTTCTGTCTTTGAACACTCAGCCTGGAACAACAGGCGCAGTCCCCACAGTACACACAGTGTCAGACCAAGGGCCGGTGACTTTTAACCTGGTCTGTGTTCTTATTTGGAGGGCTCAAGTTTGGCTGGGGACAGAGATGGCATAACTTGAAGGAACAGTTTGGGTACCCCTCACTGAGGGTGATAGCTCAGAAAGTGTTCCTTTCAAGAAAGCTCTGGACTCTGAAGAACCAAGAAACCCCCGTCCTCCTCTCAAAATGGAGGTTTGAAGAACCTGGTGTCACAAACAGCCAGAGAAGCTTGTCTGAAAGTAACAGACCACAGACAGAAAAAAAAAAAAATGAGAGGCAAGAATGTACATTGAGATCAGTGTCCTGCCTCCTTCTCACAGTTTTCTTAATATTTTTTTCCTTTTTGCTTGTTTCTTTGATTTCTTTTCTGTCACTTTATACCAAGAAGCCTAGCTAAGCGACAACAGTCAAGTTTGCAACACTTAATATGGGTGAGTTCACTAATCCCTCTTCCCCACATCACCAGAGGCAGTCCTTCAGCAAGTCCTGTTGTCTCTGCCCCGAAGGAGTGTCCAGGATCTCATCAGTAGAGTTTCTACTTCCTGCTTCCAGGATCATCACGATACTCCTCCTCACTATCATTTGCCCTGGGTGTTTTGCCTCCTACTCAGTCTCCCTGTTTCTGCCTCTACCCTGCTATGCTCTGCTTCCAACAGCTAGAATGAATCTGCTAAAAGAGTCACTTCTCCAACCAAGGCATGCCAATGACATTTCTTTTTCTTTTCCATTTTTTTTTTTTTTTGGACAAGTAGAGTTATAGACAGTGAGAGAGAGAGACAGAGAGAAAGGTCTTCCTTCCGTTGGTTCACTCCCCAAATGGCTGCCATGGCCAGCGCTGCGCCAAACCGAAGCCAGGAGCCAGGTGCTTCCTCCTGGTCTCCCATGCGGGTGCAGGCACCCAAGCACTTGGGCCATCCTCCACTGCCCTTCCGGGCCATAGCAGAGAGCTGGACTGGAAGAGGAGCAACCAGGACTAGAACCCGGCACCCATATTGGATGCCGGCACCACAGGCAGAGGATTAACCAAGTGAGCCACGGCACCAGCCTCCAAAGACATTTCATCTCTCATAGAATGAAACCCAAAGTCCCTCTCATGACCTCTAAGCTCCTCCACAATCTGACCCCTCCAAATTCCTCTGACCTCTCTTGTCATTATCTTATACTTTACTCACTACACTGCATCCATATCAGCCCCTTTGATATTCCTGGAACACTCCAGAAACCCTCCCACCCTAGAGCCTGAGCTACCTTTGCTTGGAAGATTCTTTTCCCGGATAGTTGTTTCCCACATTCCTTCTGCAAGCAGGTGACTACTCAAACATCACCTTAATAGAGAGATCTGCACTGTACACTCTACTAATATAGCCCCTGTTCCCATTTCCACTTCCTTCCTCCTTATCTTACTTCATTTTTGTTAGCATTTACCACTGCCTGGCATTTTTTATTAAAAAAAAAAAAAAGCTTGTTTATTATCTTTCTCCCATTGAAAAATTCTTGAGACCAGGAAGCTCAGCCTTGATACAGAGCTGTATCATCAGCACCTTGAACAGTTCCTGGCTTGTAGAAGAGTCTGGATTTCTGCTTCATCATGCATGTGAACAAATATCTATCCTCGGCTGGCGCCGTGGCTCAATAGGCTAATCCTCTGCCTTGCAGCACCAGCACACCGGGTTCTAGTCCCGGTCGGGGCTCCGGATTCTGTCCCGGTTGCCCCTCTTCCAGGCCAGCTCTCTGCTATGGCCTGGGAGGGCAGTGGAGGATGGTCCAAGTGCTTGAGCCCTGCAACCCATGGGAGACCAGGAGAAGCACCTGGCTCCTGCCTTCGGATCAGCGCAGTGTGCTGGCCGCAGCGCACCAGCCACAACAGCCATTGGAGGGTGAACCAACGGCAAAAAGGAAGACCTTTCTCTCTGTCTCTCTCTCTCACTGTCCAGTCTGCCTGTCAAAAAAAATCTATCCTCATTCCACGGAGAAATCAAGCTAGAGGTAGATGGTCTAGGAAAGCAAGCTCGTGCAAAAAGACATTTGCCAGCTATTGCAAATAGTCTTGGGAAACCCAACCACTTTGTGATGCAAATAAGTGTTGTTGGCCTCAGGAAACAGTGTGTCAGGTTTGCCCTTGAAGACAGCAGGACAGTCAGCTTGCCTACCCAAGTGACAGTAATAACAGTGATAACAACAATCATAATAGCTAATAACACTTACTGAGCACTGATTTTACTCCAGGCACTGTTCTAAGTGCTTTCCATTTGCTAAGTTACTTAATGAGCACAGCAACTGTTTGAAAGGGCAAATGCTGTGTCTACCCCTCCTCCAATTCTTCTGTTGAGATCAAATACCCAATGTGATGGTTCTAGGAGATGGAATTGATATACAGCAACCCTCAAAACTGGCTGGAGGAGTTGCTATAGAACCAACAAAACTGCATCCACTCGCAGGGTGGAGGAAGAAAGGAGGCATTTATTGCAAAGTCCCAAGCAAAGAACCTGGCAGCTATCACATCCTAGTCTCCCGAAGGAGTTAGGGATGAAGCTTCTTACAGACTGAAGCTGGGGCTGAGGACTGTGTGTTCAGCTTGTGTCCAAGTTGCTAGTTGGTCTGCAGTGCTCTTTGATTGGTCAGGAATATTGTGCCCTTCACAGAACTGTGGTGATGGCAAAGTGGTCTCTGGTAAGAATGGGTAGGGCAGGGGGTGGATGGGTGGGGTTTCTGGAAAAGAAATCTCTTGAGCCAAGAGTGTACATCAAGATGTTATGTAGTGGAGAAACAAATGTTCTCTTGAGTCCAGTGATTAATACCTTGTAGGGCTGGTGATTAAGGACTCTGTAGAGCCAGCTGCACAACTCCTTCAATTCTGAGAGTTCATCTCAGCACAGGACATGGCAGTACATCACATCAGCGTTCAAAGCACTGAATATTTCAGGACCTTTGGAACATGACTAGGTTCTGGAGCAGAGCCCGTATGAATGGGATTTTTGCCCTTATAATTGAGTTCCTAGAGACCTTCCTTGTCCATTCTGCCATGTGGGGTTACTATGAGAAGACCAGTGCCTATGAACAAGGAATCAGGCCCTCACTAAACACTGACCCTTTGATGCTCTCATCTTTTATTTACCCGCCTCCAGAATGATAAAAATGTTTCTATTGTGTATAAGTCTCCCAACCTTTTCATAGCAGCTCTAACACATTGGCCGGTCCTGTTATTATATCTATTTAAAATTAGGAAATTAAGTCACAAATGGGCTAAAACCTTGTCCAAAGTCACAAAGTCCTGAGTTGCCTTGCTGGCATTTGAACTATTACATGCTGGCTCACAAATCTAAATTATTAACCACAATGTCACTGGCTGCAAATGCTCTTTACCACGACCTCCAGCTTGAGATATAGTTATTGCCACATAAAATGCATGCACACACACACACACACACACACACACACAAAGTATAACTAAAGTAGAACCTTCACAGTACTGTACTTGCCCACTAATAGACTGAGATCAGCAATCCCAAAAATAAAGCAGCAGACCCTGCCTTTTCACTCCTCCTTCACACTCGCCTCCACTCTCAATCCAGCCTTAAAAAGTCTCCATGGTGAATTACACCCAGATCCTCTCTGGTTCAGTGTCAAGGGCTTTGTTAACTCACTTCAGAAGTACCAGGATTGTCTGGACAGAGTCACCTGGAAAGAAGACAAAAGAACAAGTAGAAAATACCCAAGGTTAACTGCATCTACTACACAATTTTGCCTAAGGGGAGCCCTCCCCTGCCAATGAACGATTTCTGTCACTCTATAGAACCAGAGCTGAGTCACCGCTGTAAATAGAACACTTATGTCTACCGAGGGTTATTAACATCCTTCCAGGTCTCCTTCAGCCTGCCCCTGTCTGCATTCAGAGGGCAATGTCTTTATAGCCCTGCTGGGATAAGTTTTAGCTATTTCTTTACCTTCAGTTATCTAATTGTATTTTTATTTCCTCCTGTTCCCAGCATTACTCCTAGATACCTTAACTCATTCTTTTTTTCTTTCTTTTCTTTGTGCCTTAAAGCAGTTTATAGACAGATGCTAAATATAGCTGAACAAATGATGAATTGCTGACTGGAATAACTTTTCATAAAACAGCCTGATTCTCACTGGTTTAGTCCCTGTGGCTCCCAATGTAGTTTAACAGTTCTTTTCTAGTTGTTCCAGAAAAGAGATTATTCTAGGTTGTTTCCAGAATAACACAACACACATTATTTGTGTATCAATTGAAACAAAAATCCTAAAACACACTGTCGGCTTTACAACTAAGCATTCTAAATCCTCATCCCAAAAATCAAATATGGTTGACTCTACCTGGACAAGTTTTTTCTAGCTACATTTATAGCTTCTGACCCATTTTCAGCTGATTTCCTAAAACTGGCACAGGGCCTCCATAGGCCCCAAATCTTATACTAGACAGTTCCTTAACACTTCAACACACACTTTTTTCATTCCCAGAAAATCAGTCCGAGCTGACCTCCAGCTCAGGGCTTGCCTCTGAGTTACAATTCAGTTACAAGCACCCTGGGAACCTAGTCCTAAATTTAATTAGTAATTTCCTCTGTGAAATGCAAAATCTCTTGCAAAGTTTCTTTGGAAGCTCTTGAATTAGCTCTTAAATTACTTTTTACTGAAAAATAGGTCTTAGAATGCTGTTAAAACTTTAAACATTTTCATAGCATGAAACTAAGTAAGTCTATGGCCTCAGAAAGAATGATACTTGCACAAGAAAAACACAGTTTGTACTTCATATCTACTACAGTCATCCCTCCTTATCCTAGAATTGGTTCCAGGAACTCCACAGACACTCAAATCTGAGGATGTGCAATCCCTTATATAACATGTGATCAAATTTGCATGTAACTTCCTGTGTATGTTGTCGTCTCTAGATTACTTGTAATAGCTAATATCATGCAAGAATTATGTAAATAATGGCTATATTATATTTTATCTAGGGAATAATGAAAAGAATATATGTCTGCACAATTTCAATACAGATATTTTCTTTAAAATATTTTCTATCCATGATTCTTTGAATCTTGAATACGAAACTCATGAATACAGAGGTAACTGCCCTTAACAGTCACATGGGCCTTGTCTGGCTCATTGATCACGGTGAGCCTCACAGTTCTCATCTAGAATACAGCAGGTGGTAGCAGCCACTTGATTGTCATGCCACGTATTAGCCATATTGCATGTAAGGGATCTTGCACAAGTGCTGGAGGAGAGGAATTTGTTTACTTATTTTCTACATATCCTGAGTTTATTGGTTGGTACCTTAAAATCTCCACTGATATAAGGCAGACCAACTAAATAAAACCAAGCAGATGGCAGGTGTTTATTTTTTAAGTGTTTTAAAATTTTATTTGAAAGGCAGACAAAAAAAAAAGCATCAAATGAGATGCAGCAACAGCTGGATCTGGACCAAGCTAAAGCTGGAAGCCAGGGAACACAATTTGGATTTCCCAGATGGGTTTCAGGGACCAACTACTTGAGCCATCACCTGCTGCCTGCAAGGGGGCACATAAGTAGAAAGCTGGAGTTGGGAGCAAAGCCAGGATACAAACCCTGACACTCCAGTATGAGATGCAAGTACCCAAGTGGCATCTCAACTACTGAGCAAAACACCCAACCCGTGAACTGAAATTTATTAACATGTGCATTGCATAGACACATGGAAGTAATCAGTGATGAGTGACTCAAAGGGCCATGAGAACATGAGATTATACAGAGTCATTGCCAAAGAACAATAAATTTAAGTAAGTAAGAAGAGAAAGGAAAAGGACTTTGAGTTTCAAGAGTAGAAAATAGCAGCAAAGTAAATATGTGGTAGAAACTGCTGGATGATAAGAGCTAAAATCTTTAGGGGGGATCTAGACTTTTCTCTAATGACTCATTTCTGCCCTTCTTGGTAGAGAACGGAGTGGGGAAATCTTTAAAATTTATGATCTGCTTTCAGGTAAATGGAATAAATTATTTTTTCCACTCATCCTCTACTCAAAATAATGAACATACTAAATTGGCCCATTTGAGGATAGCATATTTTACTCCCCCTTGTTATTCGATATAAATAGTGTGCAATGTAGTCTTTTGGTGAAGAGGACAAATTTTGGAAGAAGTCAAAATTTCTACACCCTCTTTGCTAATATAATGATAGTGAAGCCTTGTATAAGTTATTTAGCCTCTTTAATCTCTATTTCTTCAGCTGAAAATGAGGATAATAATTATGAAAGCATATTACTAATAAAACTGCTTTGTGAGGATTCAAAATATTTTTATAACGCTTTTATTTAAAGAATATAAATTTCCAAAATACAGCTTATAGATTACAATGGCTTCCCCCCCCCATAACTTCCCCCCCACCCGCAACCCTCCCCTTTCCCACTCCCTCTCCCCTTGCTTCACATCAAGATTCATTTTCAATTCTCTTTATATATAGAAGATCAGTTTACTATATATTAAGTAAAGATTTCAACAGTTTGCCCTCACATAGCAACACAAAGTGAAAAATACTGTTGGAGTACTAGTTATAGTATTAATTCACAATGTATAGCACATTAAGGACAGAGATCCTACATGATATATTTTTAAAAAAAATTGATTAATTTTCTATGCAATTTCCAATTTAACACCAAGATTTTTTTTTTCATTTTTAATTATCTATATACAGAAGATTGATTCAGTATATACTAAGTAAAGATTTCATCAGTTTGCACCCACACAGAAACACAAAGTGTAAAATACTGTTTCAGTGCTAGTTATAGCATTACTTCACATTGGACAACACATTAAGGACAGATATTCAAATCACTTTAAACAAATTTTGTCACATACTAATGTTAAATAAATGTTAGCTCTTACATCCTAATAATCAATAATAAATATCCCTGGATGTGTTCCAGAATAATTTGAGAGGTTTGAATACTTTCTTCAAATTATAAATTATGTTTCTTTTTCTCACAAGCTAGCATTAAAAGGGGAAACATTAAAGAAAAGTTTCTCTCACATCTTGTTCATCTGTTTATTTACTGAATATATGGCCATTAAAATAATTTAAGTGTATAGAACTTTAAAAGATGTATTAGACCAAGGGAAAAACATTCTAGTAAAATCTAAGCTTAATATGTGTTCTTTCTGATAATGAATAATTTAACTAGTCTCCCAAGATTTGAGACTCATAAGAAAAGTTTTATTGTGGCTATGGCAAAGTGTAGTTAATCATGAGTAAAATCCAGATTTTTTTTTTCCTTTTGGTAATGAAGGCAACTGATTTAGGACAAATGGAGAAAAAATTTTGAACTCATGTACAAATTACTTCCATTAATATAGTATACATTTAAGAATTTTTAAAATATAGCATCCCATATTGGTGTGCCTGTGTTCAGCTCCCAGCCACACTTCCACTTCCATCTCCCTGCTACTGTGCAGCTTGGGAGGCAGCATTTGGTGGTTTGGGTGGTTAAGTTTCTGTAACCCATGTGAGAGACCTGGATTGGATTCCCAGCTCTTGGGCTCCTAGTCCATCTCAGTTCCATTTGTTTAAGGGGCAGGTGCACCAGAAATATTTTTGAGGTGCAGTAAAGAAATAAATGTGGTCATACTTCAGTATCCGTGGAGGATACCAGAATCCAAGGATGTTCACAATCTGTATATTATATGTCATAGTATTTAAATATAACCTATGCACATCTTCCCACACACTTTTACACTTTGTTGATTTATTTAAGAGAGAAAGTTCCCATCACTAGTTCACTCCTGAAATGCCCTCAATGACTAGGGTCAGGCCAGGCAAAGTTGGGAACCAGGATTGCAACCCAGATCTCCCATGTGGGTGGTAAGGACCTAAGCATCTCATTCATCATCTGCTGCCTGCCAAGGTCCACATTAGCAAGAAGCTAGAATTTGGAGTAGAGCTAGTATTCAAACTCAATTACTCTGACGTGAGACGCAGATGTTCCAATCAGTGTCTTCATGCCTAGGCTAAATGCCCCCCCCCCATGCTTTAAATCATCTCCAGATTATTTATAACACCTACTACAGTGCAAATAGTATTTAAATAGTTGTGATATTGTACTATTTAGGGAATTATGAGAAGTAAAAGTTTGTGTACATGTTCAATACCAACACAATTTTTCCCCCATGGTTAGTCAAACCTGAAGAAATATAATCTGCAAATAGTCTTCTGTATTACAGCAATCAAGTCAAGCTGAGAAGTAAAACTAACCTCATTAAGGTACCCTAATACACTGTCGGTATCAATGTAAACTAGCGAAATCATTATAGAAGACAGTGTGGAGACTCCTCAGAAATCTGAAAATAGATCTCACGTATGACCCAGCCATCACATTCCTGGGAATTTACCCAAACAAAATGAAATCTTCACGTGAAAGAGTTGTTTTTAATCCCTATGTTTATAGCAACTCAATTCACAATAGCTAAGATATGGGATCAATGCAGATGTCCATTAGCTGATGACTGGATAAAGAAATTGGGATGGAAATACACAATGGAATACTACTCAGCCACAAATAGAGAATGGAATTCTATCTTTCACAACAAAATGGATGCAACCAGAGACCATTATGTTTAGTGAAATAAACCAGTCCCCAAGAAACAAATATCATATGCTTTCCCTGATTTTTGTTAACTAACATACAGGGTGCAACAAGTAATGTATATGAGCAAAATTGATCTTTTGAGATTTGATTTTTAAAATTTTATTTAAGATATGCAAACCTGAAGAAAAACTTCTCCATGGATGAACTTCTACTGGACGTGGAGGCCCAGTTGTATCCCAAATCCCAATTACTCTTAGGAAGTTCACATTTCCTACTATTACCTCACACTAGTCTCTGAGACCATACCTGTCCTTCAAGTATCTAAAAGATGCATGGCTCCAGATATGACGTGAGACTGAGACATTTAGGTAAGACTTTCTCAAAGTCTCAGTCGTGATTCAAAGACAATACATTCCTAGACTAACGTGACTATAGACACAACGAATTAACAGATTTGATTTCACTTGCTTATTGGGGTTCATAGTATCTAATTCATCCTAATTCTGGATTTACTTCTAGCAATTGGAAGCCGTCATAGCCCTTAAGTTTTCTGAGAACAAAGGGCTAAACACATATACTTGTTTGTTTAGGACAAAGAAAGCAATTCTCAGAGACACAAAGCCAGCATCCTTTCTCATCTGCCAAAGACTTAATTTCAAAGGTTTCGTCTCCTTTCTGAGAAATTCTTCCTACCTTGTGATTGGTAACAGGATGACTATTCCCTTAACAAAGATCACAAACACCCTGTGAAGAGAAACGGCTTTACTTCCATGGACCTCACCTAAATAACAAGAACTCAATGCATGATAATGTCTGGACAAGAGCATGCATGTGTATCTTACTTCATCCTTAATTTGTTCATGAATTTTAAAAAGTGGTCTCTTCTAACATGTAGACTTTACCTTTTGGGAGTTAAAATGCCTGGTAACTTTGGAGCAATTGAAAAAGTTCAATACCAGCCTGGAAAATGAATATCAAAAATAACTTACTACCAAATAAAACTATAGCTGTCTTGTTTGATATTAAGTTATAATAAAGTGAATAGAGTCGTTAATAATACAAGCTAAAAAAATAAAACAAGCTAAAATAATCATTAAAAATAAACTTTTTTTTTCTTCCCAGACACATGACAACATTACAGGCTACTAAGAGCCTGGTTCTTGGATGCCAAATAGCACACTTCTGCTTTATCTGTCTCCTCAGTGACTAAAAGGAGGTCACAGTAAGGCATTACAGAAAGAGTGAAAGTATCAATATCTATATACTGGCCTCCTAAAATACTCAGATCTTATAGGCAAATTAAAATGATCTATGTGGAAATAAGTTATTTATATATTACTATTTATAACATATAGAGGTGGCATTTCAATTCTTGAATTTTTAGCATTTTGTATATCATGTAACCTGAGTTTATTTATATATATATACATATATATATACACACATATATATATATATGTTACCCATTACTGAAAATAATTTGGGGTTTAACTCACATGGGTCAGATTCATTTAAGACAGCTTATTACCTTGCACTTTTTTAACAATAGGAAGTTCCCACCCTATCTCTTGGCTGTGATGAAATGAAATTACACAGAAAACACCACTATAGGATTATTTATACCACAGGGGAAACCTTGAAATAATAGAGGGGGAGGAGGGAGAGAGAATAAATTAATTTATAAGGTTTGCAGATGTACTTCATAATCGAGGTATATTATTAACTAAATTGTAGTTTGTAGTCACTTCTTATTATGGCTTTTGATTCATTTACTTCTGGTTCATTTGCTTGTCATAAATTCCAGAGTCCCGGAGGTACTGCACATGCAATGCTGAATTGCTTTTTGCCACAGTAACCTTTATTTCACTGCTTAAGGCATGCATTTTATGATGCTGGTTTATCTGGGATAACATCAAGTAATTCTAACATACAGCAGGCTCCATGGCTCCCAGTGAACTTCGTTGAATCCCAACACCTTCCTACAGCCTTTAGCTCCACTTTCTCCCTAAATCCATCATCTGCTCATCATATTTACTGCCTTTGCTTAGTTTTCTTTATCCCTAACATCTTCCCCTGACATTCAAACTCTTTGGAGACAATGAAATTTAACTTGTAATGTACAACAAGAAGGTCTTCCTTCTGCCCCCCTTTCTTATTAAAGCAATAAACATTGAGAACCAACAATGCCATAACACTGTGCTGTGTCTAATGAAATAGATTATATTGTTCCACTCTCAGGGACCCTTTATCTAATGAAGAAGACAGACGTGCCAACCTGTTGTTATATAAAAATGAGAAAGTATGAGGACACATTAATAGGGGTTCACAGATGTAGGGCACCTAACTGTGCTTGGGGACAAGGCAGTCAGCTTCCCCTGGAGTTGGAGCAGTTGAGCCAATGGAAGTGATGAGGCTGAGGAGATGGATGGGGTAAGTTCATGGAGTAATTAACTATCCAAGTAGAGTAAACTTCATCCTATGTGGCAGAGGTTGACAAAATAAGGCCCCTAGTTAGAATCCCCTCTTGCCACATATTTTATAAATAGCCATGTCCATTTATTCAGTGTTATCTATTGCTGCTTTATGCTTCAATGACAGAGATTAGTAGATACAAAGCCTGTATGGCCCACACAGATGGAGTATTTACTATCTGGCCTTCACTGGAAAAATTTGCTAAACCTGATATACCGCAACACTTTTCAACTATTTTATTTCTCCAGGTCTTTACATATGAAGGAAATGATAAACATTGGGACAGCAAATTGTGTTCAACAAAATGCTTCTCCTGGTCAGAGGCAGTGCTACATCAGAGACACAAGTTACCCAGAGTCCCATCTGAATGGCCTAAGTTGGGGTGAGGTCAGGATTCCTGTCAGTGTGCTGGTACATTCTAGAGTCTTCACTGGAACAGAACTGCCAGTTCTCTCAAATGAGAACTGTGAAATGAGAAGTCACTGGAGAATATCTTATAAATTTACATATATAGTGTGTTAATAGGAAAACCAAAGGGATTAGAAAACACAAAGTAATTTCCTTAAAGAAACCAAAGGTTCAAAGATTTACAAGTCTATCCAACAAGTTGAAATCACTCAGACTACACATACACAAATACAACATAAGTAAACAAATATATATGTATATAACAACTTTTATCTGCTAAATCTGTTGGGAAGTACAGACAGACCTGCCATCACAGACCTAGATCAACTTAGTGGAATGGATTGCTCTGGAGTAGGGAGGTGACTACACTCACAAGGTGGTATCATCAGCAAGAAGCCTGGCTACTGTGAGCTGTGTCAGCATGTGCTTCCCTCAGTGGACTGGAAAAAGGGTGACCCCTGAAACATGGTTTATTTTGGAACAGTGAAGAGATGGGATCCATCTGTGGCATCTTGTGTGATTTGATGCTACTGGTGGAGTTAAACACAGGACTACAGCAGTGCCAGAAGTATTCCGTTTAGGAGCAACCGTTAGGATAGGCCATAATCTCATCATTGCCAAGCCAGCTGATTGCACACCTTGCCTAGTGCATTGCAAGAAATTCTGTCATTAGAGAGTATATCTTTAAGAATTTCTTATTAAACTGTAAGCATCCCACCTCCAGAAGTAACTGAGTCGCTTTTATCTAACATCTTATGGAAGTTTCATTCACTCATATAAGATGTATTGAGAACACTCATTACTCCAGGTGTTGTGCTAATCTCTGGGGACACAGAGATACTTTCAGTGGCCCCAGTTTATTTGAGAAATAGACAAATCTGGCTGTAGGATGAGAGTGTGTATGTGTGTGTGTGTGTGTGTGTGTGTGTGTGTGTGTGTGTATACGGGGGCTGGCTCAGGGATAGCAATAACTTTAGAAGAAGAGCAGAGGTAAGTGCAGAGAGGATGTTCCAGTGACAACGTTCAACAGTGTCACACTTTTAGCCTAGCTTTCTCTAGGAAACAATTTGCATAACCCATGACAAGCAGTGCCACTCATGCCTCACACACCTACATGAAGTATTTACACATGTATTTGAAATTTTGGACCAATATGTTCAACTTGTAATTTTCCACTTAAAAGACTTGACTACTCCAACAGCCAGAAAAGCAGAAACAAGAGAAATATGTTCATCAGAATCAACTGACAAACAAAGCCAAGCTGGCGTTTTGATGAACAGCTGCTGTGATCTTTGGTGGCACAGTGGCCTCGGAGGTGCCATTCTGCACTGTCATTTCTTGCCACCATTATCGCTGCCCTGCTCTTACTTTTGGGATGATGAAAATGAGGTGGCCAAAATGCCTATTTCTCAGAGGTAATATTTCATGATGTTTGTTTTTTTTTTTTTTGAGTAACCATTTCAGAGACTTCAGAAATAATGTGTAAAATTCAGGTCTTTTCAACTTTATCCACTTACATTCTATCTTCCCTGTCATAAGGCACATGGAAGCATCCTGCTTCCCAGTCCAGCGCTTTGAGAGTAAATCTGGTGTCATATCCCTCACAGGTGCAGACCATTAAGACTAGATTGTCTTTTAGATTATTTACCTGATAAATGACTCCCATCACACCTGAGCAATATAGCCAATCCTTTATATAATTGCAGGGTTACAAAGGGAGCAATTTAAAGTCTTTGCCAGCATAGGGCATCATCCAGTTCAATGACTGCATTTGTTCTATTAATAAGGTATAGGGTGAGGCTTGGTAATGTCATTTGATCTTAAACCTTAGCAGATATGATCATATCTGATTCATTTGCTGTAGTAGATTGCCATGACTCACAAAGGATGATAGAAAACGGTGATGGCATTTAAGGCATTTACCTTTTCCTGGCAAATTGCTCTTGAGATATTGCTAGCCCCTAAGACCACTTTGTTAAACACTTGTTTCTCAGAACTTGCCTCTGTAGCATTAAACTCACTTGTCTGGAGGAACACACTCTAATGTGAACCAAATACTGAACAAGGGAGTTGGAAGCCAGCAGTGTACAAAATATGCCCACTTCCCACCTTTAGGAAGTGTGGAAGGAAAGATGGAAGTTTAATGGAATTGCTATCCATGGGATGCTGAATGCTCTTTTTATTTTTAATCCTGCCTACCTCAGACATTTTCTCGACATTTCCTGAACTCCTGTACCCCTCAAGGCTGACCTGGGATGATTAATTTTATGTCGTGTAACAAGTAAGTTATGGCAGCCAATAATTTGATAAAATACCTGCACACACATTCTGGTCAGTGAGGAATTCTTTTAGAGGTAATTTACACTTTAATTAGTAGACTTTTAGTACAGCATATTACTCTGAATAATGTGAGTGGGCTTCATCCAGTTAGGTGAAGTCCCAAGAACAAAGACAGAGTTCCAAGGAAAATGAATTCTTCCAATTCTTAAAAGATAGATTCCAAGTCTGCCTTGGACTGAAAACCACAGTCCTGACACTGACCCTTCCCTGGATTTCAATGTGCCAAGCTGCAGATTTCAGACTTGTTCCACAACCACATGAGCCAATACCTTAAATTCTCTGTCTCTCTCATATAGAACATTTTTTGAAAGAAAAAAAAATTAAATATAATATGCATTTTCTATGAACTTCTTAAAGTATCCTTACACACTCACATTGAGGGATCTTCAGGAATTTCAAGAAAGGGTATATTATTTAAAATTGTGCAGATGTCATAAGAGATTTATTGATTTATTTGAAAAGTAGAGTGAAAGAGAGAGAGAGAGAGAGAGAGAGAGAGAAAGAGGGAGAGGGAGAGAGACAGACAGAGACAGAGAGAGAGAGAGACCTTCCATCTGCTGGTTCACTCCCCAGATGGCTGCAAAGAATGGTGCTGGGCCAGCTGAAGCCAGGAGCCTAGAATTCCATCCAGGTCTCCCACATGGGTGGCAGGGGCCCAAACACTGAAGCCATCTTCTGCTGCATTCCCTGGCACATTAGCAGGGAGTTAGATAGAACGGAGAGCAGACAGCACTCAAATCACAATCCAATATGGGATGTTGGTGCCACAAGTTGGGGTTTAACCAGCTACCGCACAATGTGGGCCAAAATGCATAGATTTCAAAACGTTTTGGCTACAGAATGAATTTACCTTTCTTTTTTAAAGATTATTTTATTTTACTTGAAAGTGAGAGTTACACAGAGAGAGAAGGAGAAGCAGAGAAAAAGAGAGAGATGTCTTCCATCCACTGGTTCACTTCCTAATTAGCCACAATGCCTGGAGCTTTGCTGATCCGAAGCCAGGAGCCAGGTGCAGGGGCCCAAGGACTTGTGCCATCTTCTACTGCTTTCCCAGGCCATAGCAGAGAGCTGGATCGGAAGTGGAAGTCGGGACTTGAACCGGCGCCCATATAGGATGCCAGACTGCAGATGGCAGCTCTACTCGCTACACCACAGTGCTGGCCCCTGAATTTACCTTTCAATTCCATTTTTCCATGACCATTTTGAAGTACATTTCCATAAATTATATATATATATATATTTATATATATATATATAACCCACACACATACACACGTATATGTATGTGTGTGTGTGTGTGTGTGTGTGTATCTTCACATATCCATGGTTTTGTGATGTGAACCATATCAACAGTCTCCCTCCTCTCTGGTTTAGATTTTACTTGGCCAATAGGAGTAACAGACAGGAAACCAAAGGGAGGAAGCAGAGTGATACTGTTACTTGGCTCACTTTTTCTGGTACACAGTTCTGCAATGCCTGTGTCCTTTCTATTAAATCCATGGCACCTGTAAAATAATACTTTTCTGTCCTAATATTTTAGGTTTCTCTCTGGGTTCTGGGAACCACTCCATACTCTACCATTCAGGCCTGGAAATAGCTAACAGTTTGTAATGTTGTTTACATGAGGTGTTCACCTGTTTCCTATGTAAATAGTTATTTTACTCAAGTTCTCCTAAATGTGTTCATTTGATTATTCTAGCTACTTCCTACTGAGATTGTGACTCTGATCCATAAACATTCAACAAAACATCATATTCTTTCCTACTTTAATCAAAAGTATTTGGAATGCACAGCATACTGGGATCCAAAGTGTGGATCACTTTTTAATTGTATCCATTAATTACTTAAGGATAAATTCCCTTCTTTGTGACCTGAATCTCTTTACAAAGAATTTTGTTATAATTTTTAGAGTTGGACATAAATTGATTAATTTATGTTGGATATAAACTAATTATCCTGTATAAACCTGATCCAATTCAACTTTCACATTGAAGAAACTAAATGCAAAGGGAAAGAGACAGATGACACAGATGGCACAGATGGAACTAAAATTGTTAAGGTGAAATGTTATGTCTAAGTCTACAATTTTAAAAATACATTATGGAGCCAGTATTGTGGCATGACAGGTAAAGCTATAGTTTGCAACACTGGCATCCTATATGGGACCAGGTTCAGGTCCAGCTGCTCTACTTCTAATCTAGCTCCCTGGTAATGGCCTGGAAGAAGCAGCAGAAGATGCCCTAAGTGTTTAGACCACTGACATCCATGTGGGACACCCAACTGAAGCTCCTGCTTCCTGGATTCTGCCTGCCCAGTGTTGGCCATTGTAGCCAAATCTCTCTCTCTCTCTGCCCCACCCCCAATTCTGTAACTCTGGTTTTCAAAATAAATAACAATAAAAATCTTTTTAATATCTTAAAGAGAATTAATTTTAACAGAAATATGGAGGAGATGATTTAAAAAGTCATTCTGTAAATAAAAGGAAGTCTCATTGAAGAGCTCCTCATTGGGATAAGCCAATATTGCACTTTATTAACAATTTGCTCTATTTATGAGCACTTAATCCTGAACATATTGTCAGCATATCCTCTTTACTGAAGCATACACTCATCTACAGCGAAATCTATAACTCTGTTCCAATGCATATATCTTCTCCTACTGTGATAAACACAATGGACGGATAATGACTTCATGTCTTGAGTGTCACTCAAGGTTTGATGAATTAATGAAGCTACATTACTGGTTTCTATCTGGCAAAGGTCTGTGCCTTCACTTATTTTAATCTTGTCAATCAGTATAAGAGGAAGTCCTAACATAAGATTGCCTAGAATTAAACTTGTTTCTACATATGGATCTTAACATAGCTGTAATAGTTCACATTTGAGATAATTCTCTCCTGTCAATGTTTTCAGAAATTTGTAGTCAACCTACATAAACATGGAGCATAGTCAAGAAACAAAGGTAGGGGCGGAGCCAAGATGGCGGAATAGTGAGGACGCGCACTAGCAGTCCGCAAAAAGATAGTTTAATAAAAACAGAGTTACTGTAGCCTCAGGAAAAATCTCACGGAAAAAAATGCAGTGGAAATACTTCCGGACCCAGTGAATGAGACGCAGAGGACCTAGGGGAAAGTAAGTTTGCGAACGGCAAATCGTGCCTTAGTGGCACGGGAGCTGCCGGGAGGGACGGGAACCGGACGGAACACAGTCGCCATTGGAATCGAGCGCTTAAACGGGAGCCGATACAGGGATCCCGAGACACTGGCGGGGGGAAGCAGACGCCAGGGGGGAAACAGCACAATTGAGGCGAGCCCACACGGACACTAGCCTCTTTCGTTGCCCACCCTGCTCACTCGAGCTAGACTGAACACAGTGGGACAGCACGCGCCCGCCGGCTGAACCGGAAGCCGGGCAGGACACAGTCGCCATTGGAACTGAGCGCTTGAACGGGGGCCGATACAGGGATCCCGAGACACTGGCGGGGGGAAGCAGACCCCCCACGGGGGAAACAGCACAATTGAGGCGAGCCTGCATGGACACTAGCCTCTCTCGTCACCCACCCTGCTAATTTGAGCTAGATTAAACGCAGTGGGACAAGGCGCGCCCGCCCGCCCGCCCGCCCGCCCATCACTGAGGCAGACGGAACCAAAAACCCGAGGCTGTAGAAACCTGAAGGGGATCCAAAAACTGGGAACACACCGCGCACACAAACTCCGTTACCTTGACAACCCAGAGAAAGAGTGTGGGGAAAAAAAAAAAATGCCAAATAAAAACAGATTCCGAGGGAGCAAGATCAAGGAAGACGCTATGATGACCCCAAATGGAAAAGACACCCCAAGTCAGGATTATGAAGATAATGAGATAGAAGAAATGCAAGAAGCAGATCTCAAAGAATTGATAAGAACATTAAGAAGTTCTCAAAAACAAATTCTTGAACTACAGAAATCCTTAATGGATAAGATAGAAAATCTCTCTCGCGAGAATGAAGTACTACAGAGAAATCAAAACGAAATGAAACAACTAGTAGAACAAGAAGCTACGATAGTGACAAAAAATCTTAATGAATTGAAGAATTCAATAGATCAAGTGACAAGCAATCTTGAGGGCCTTAAAACCAGTGGGTGAAGCAGAAGAGAGAATATCGGACCTAGAAGACAGAGAACAGGAGAGGAAACAGTCAAACCAAAGACAAGAAGAGGAAATTAGAAAACTAAAAGATATCGTCGGGAATTTACAGGATACTATTAAAAAACCCAACATTCGGGTTCTAGGTGTTCCTGAAGGTATGGAGAGGGAGAAAGGATTAGAAGGCCTTTTTAGGGAGATACTAGCAGAAAACTTTCCAGGCTTGGAGAAAGACAGAGAAATCCTAATCCAGGAAGCTCATAGAACCCCTAGTAAACATGACCAAAAGAGATCCTCTGCACGACATATTGTAATTAAACTCACCACAGTGAAGCAAAAAGAAAAGATCCTAAAATGTGCAAGAGAGAAACATCAGATTACTCTCAGAGGATCTCCAATTAGACTTACAGCTGACTTCTCAACAGAAACCCTACAAGCTAGAAGGGAATGGCGAGACATAGCCCAGGTACTTAGAGAGAAAAACTGCCAGCCCAGAATATTATACCCTGCAAAGCTCTCATTTGTGAATGAAGGTGAAATAAAGACCTTTCATAACAAACAAAAATTGAAAGAATTTGTTGCCACTCGTCCAGCCCTGCAAAAGATACTTAAAGACGTGTTACACACAGAAACACAGAAACACGACCATCAACATGAAAGAAGGTAAACGAAGGGAACCTCACGGCAACAGATCACAGGGAATTCAAAGCATACATTAGAAAATATCTGGCAAATGGCAGGGCAAACTTACCACTTATCAATAGTCACATTGAACGTTAAAGGTCTAAACTGTCCTGTTAAAAGACAGAGATTGGCTGATTGGGTTAAGGAACAAAAACCATCTATTTGCTGCCTACAAGAAACACATCTTTCCAAGGAAGATCCATACAGACTGAAAATAAAAGGATGGAACAAGATATACCACGCCAACAGAAATGAAAAAAGAGCGGGTGTAACCATCTTAATATCGGACTACATAAACTTTAACACAAAAACTGTTAAGAGAGACAAAGAGGGGCACTATATAATGATTAAGGGATCAATACTACAGGAAGATATAACAATTCTCAATGTATATGCACCTAATTACAGGCCACAGGTTTATTTAAAAAATTTGTTAAGAAACTTAAAGGGAGACTTAGACCCCAACACAATAGTACTGGGGGACTTCAATACTTCACTCACAGATATTGACAGATCGACAGGACAGAAGATCAACAAGGAGACAGTAGATTTAAACAACACTATAGCCCAAATGGATCTAACAGATATCTACAGAACTTTTCATCCTACACGTAAAGAATTCACATTCTTCTCAGCAGTACATGGAACCTACTCTAGGATTGATCACATATTAGGCCATAAAGCAAGTCTCAGCAAATTCAAAAGAATTAGAATCATACCATGCAACTTCTCAGACCATGAGGGAGTGAAGTTGGAAATTAGCAACTCAGGAATCTCTAGAGCATATGCAAACGCATGGAGATTGAACAACATGCTCCTGAATGAACAATGGGTCACTGAAGAAATCAAAAGAGAAATCAAAAATTTTCTGGAAGTAAATGAGGATAACAGCACAACATACCAAAACTTATGGGACACAGCAAAAGCAGTGTTAAGAGGAAAGTTTATATCAATAGGTGCCTACATCAAGAAACTGGAAAGGCACCAAATAGATGAGCTTTCAATGCATCTCAAGGATCTAGAAAATTTGCAGCAAACTAGACCCAAATCTAGTAGAAAAAGAGAAATAATCAAAATTAGAGAAGAAATCAACAGGATTGAATCCAAAAAAACATTACAAAAAATCAGCCAAACGAGGAGCTGGTTTTTTGAAAAAATAAACAAGATTGACACCCCATTGGCCCAACTAACTAAAAAAAGAAGAGAAAAGACCCAAATCAGTAAAATCAGAGATGAAAAAGGAAATATAACAACAGACACCACAGAAATCAAAAGAATCATCAGAAATTACTACAAGGACTTGTATGCCAGCAAACAGGGAAACCTATCAGAAATGGATAGATTCCTGGACACATGCAACCTTCCTAAATTGAACCAGGAAGACATTAAAAACCTAAACAGACCCATAAGTGAGTCAGAAATTGAATCAGTAATAAAGGCCCTCCCAACAAAGAAAAGCCCAGGACCAGATGGATTCACTGCTGAATTTTACCAGACATTTAAAGAAGAACTAACCCCAATTCTTCTCAAACTATCCAGAACAATCGAAAAAGAGGGAATTCTCCCAAATTCCTTCTATGAAGCCAGCATCACCTTAATTCCTAAGCCAGAAAAAGATGCAGCATTGAAAGAGAATTACTGACCAATATCCCTCATGAACATAGATGCAAAAATCCTCAACAAAATTCTGGCCAATAGGCTGCAACAACACATCAGAAAGATCATCCACCCAGACCAAGTGGGATTCATCCCTGGTATGCAGGGATGGTTCAATATTCGCAAAACAATCAACGTGATACACCACATTAACAGACTGCAGAAGAAAAACCATATGATTATCTCACTAGACGCAGAGAAAGCATTCGATAAAATTCAACACCCTTTCATGATGAAAACCCTAAGCAAACTGGGTATAGAAGGCACATTCCTCAATACAATCAAAGCAATTTATGAAAAACCCATGGCCAGTATCCTATTGAATGGGGAAAAGTTGGAAGCATTTCCACTGAGATCTGGTACCAGACAGGGATGCCCACTCTCACCACTGCTATTCAATATAGTGCTGGAAGTCTTAGCCAGAGCTATTAGGCAAGAAAAAGAAATTAAAGGGATACAAGTTGGGAAGGAAGAACTCAAACTATCCCTCTTTGCAGACGACATGATTCTTTATTTAGGGGACCCAAAGAACTCTACTAAGAGACTATTGGAACTCATAGAAGAGTTTGGCAAAGTAGCAGGATATAAAATCAATGCACAAAAATCAACAGCCTTTGTATACACAGACAATGCCACGGCTGAGGAAGAACTGCTAAGATCAATCCCATTCACAATAGCTACAAAAACAATCAAATACCTTGGAATAAATTTAACTAAGGACATTAAAGATCTCTACAATGAAAATTACAAAACCTTAAAGAAAGAAATAGAAGAGGATACCCAAAAATGGAGAAATCTCCCATGCTCACGGATTGGAAGAATCAATATCATCAAAATGTCCATTCTCCCAAAAGCAATTTACAGATTCAACGCAATACCAATCAAGATACCGAGGACATTCTTCTCAGATCTGGAAAAAATGATGCTGAAATTCATATGGAGACACAGGAGACCTCGAATAGCTAAAGCAATCTTGTACAACAAAAACAAAGCCGGAGGCATCACAATACCAGATTTCAGGACATACTACAGGGCAGTTGTTATCAAAACAGCATGGTACTGGTACAGAAACAGATGGATAGACCAATGGAACAGAATAGAAACTCCAGAAATCAATCCAAACACCTACAGCCAACTTATATTTGATCAACGATCCAAAACCAGTCCCTGGAGTAAGGTCAGTCTGTTTAATAAATGGTGCTGGGAAAACTGGATTTCCACGTGCAGAACCATGAAGCAAGACCCCTACCTTTCACCTTACACAAAAATCCATTCAACATGGATTAAAAATTTAAACCTACGACCCGACACCATCAAATTACTAGAGAGCATAGGAGAAACCCTGCAAGACATAGGTACTGGCAAAGACTTCTTGGAAAAGACCCCAAAAGCACAGGCACTGAAAACCAAAATTAACTACTGGGATTGCATCAAATTGAAAAGTTTCTGTACTGCAAAAGAAACAGTCAGGAAAGTGAATAGGAAACCGACAGAATGGGAAAATATATTTGCAAACTATGCAACAGATAAAGGGTTGATAACCAGAATCTACAAAGAAATTAAGAAACTCCACAACATCAAAACAAACAACCCACTTAAGAGATGGGCCAAGGACCTCAATAGACATTTTTCCAAAGAGGAAATCCAAATGGCCAACAGACACATGAAAAAATTTTCAAGATCCCTAGCAATCAGGGAAATGCAAATCAAAACCACAATGAGGTTTCACCTCACCCCGGTGAGAATGGCTCACATTCAGAAATCCACCAACAATAGATGCTGGAGAGGATGTGGGGAAAAAGGGACACTAATCCACTGTTGGTGGGAATGCAAACTGGTGAAGCCACTATGGAAGTCAGTCTGGAGATTCCTCAGAAACATGAATATAACCCTACCATTCAACCCAGCCATCCCACTCCTTGGAATTTACCCAAAGGAAATTAAATTGGCAAACAAAAAAGCCGTCTGCACAGCAATGTTTATTGCGGCTCAATTCACAATAGCTAAGACTTGGAACCAACCCAAATGCCCATCAACAGTAGACTGGATTAGGAAATTATGGGACATGTACTCTACAGAATACTATACAGCAGTCAAAAACAATGAAATCCGGTCACTTGCAACAAAATGGAGGAATCTGGAAAACATCATGCTGAGTGAATTAAGTCAGTCCCAAAGAGACAAATATCATTTGTTTCCCTTGATTGGCGATGACTAACTGAGCACCAAAGGGGAAACCTGTAGAAGTGAAATGGACACTATGAGAAACAGTGACTCGATCAGCTCTTGTGCTGACTGTTGTTGTACAATGTAATACTTTATCCATGGTAGTATTTTTTTTTCTTTATCCTAGTACTAGTGGTTGAACTCTGTAATTAACACACAATTATTCTTAGGTGTTTAAATTTTAACTGAAAAGTGATCTCTGTGAAATATAAGAGTGGGAATAAGAGAGGGAGGAGATGTAAAACTTGGGACATGCTCAATCGGAACGGTCCCAAATGATGGAGTTAGAATTGTGCCAGGGGTTTCCAATACAATCCCATCAAGGTGGCATGTACCAAGGCCATCTCATTAGTCCAAGTGATCAATTTCAGCTCACAATTGATCACACTGATAGGTCTAAGAGTCAAAGGGATCACACAAACAAGACTAGTGTCTGCTAATACTAACTGATAGAATGAAAAAGGGAGAGAATGATCCAACATGCGAAGCAGGATACACAGCAGACTCATAGAATGGCAGATGTCCTAAATAGCACTCTGGCCTCAGAATCAGCCCTTAAGGCATTCGGATCTGGCTCAAGAGCCCATGAGAATATTTTAGGCATGGAAAGCTAAGACACTCTGGAAAAAACAGAAGACCTAAATGAAAGATCTCTGCGAGTGAGATCCCAGTGGAAAGAACGGGGCCATCAAAGAAGGAGGTACCTTTCTCTGAAGGGAGGAGAGAACTACCACTTTGACTATGGCCCTGTGGGAATAAGATCGAAGTCGGCTAACCCTAAAGGCTTCCATAGCCTCGGCAACTCATGACCAGAGCCTAGGGAGATTACTGACGCCATAAACAAGAGTGTCAAATTGTTAAATCAACATCAGGAGTCACTTTGTACTTACGTCTCATGAGGGATCTGTCCTTAATGTGTTATCCAATGTGAAGTGATGCTATTACTAGTACTGAAACAGTATTTTTACACTTTGTGTTTCTGAGTGGGTGCAAACTGATGAAATCTTTACATAGTATATATTGAATCGATCTTCTTTATATAAAGATAATTGCAAATGATTAAAAAATCTTGGTGTTAAACTGGAAATTGCATAGACAATTAATCAATTTTTTAAAAAAAAAATCATGTAGGATCTCTGTCCTTAATGTGCTGTACATTGTGAATTAATACTATAACTAGTACTCCAACAGTATTATCATTTTGTGTCTCTATGTGAGGGCAAACCGTTGAAATCTTTACGTAATATGTACTGAATTGATCTTCTGTGTATAAAGAGAATTGAAAATGAATCTTGATGTGAACAGAAGGGGAGAGGGAGCGGGAAAGGGGAGGGTGGGGGGAGGGAGGGAAGTTGTGGGTGGGGGGGAGCCATTGTGGTCCATGAGCTGTTCTTTGGAAATTTATATTCTTTAAATAAAAGCGTTATATAAAAAAAAAAAAGAAACAAAGGTAGACTTTTTTGGAGGGCAATAAGAAATTTCTCCAAAAGAACATAGCAGCTTCTCACACTCCATCCTCATAAGCCACAGAGTCTCTGTGAAATATCCTGTCTTGCATGGATCAAACCATCACAGCTGAAGCTGCCCTTCTCCCCGTGCTAGTCGCCTGTGCCCTGCCACTTTCCCAGACAGTAGCAGAGTGATCCCTCCTCTAGCTCCTTTGGGCTCCAGGGGAAGCAAGTTCATTTAGATTTAGATACGGTTGAGAATCCACCCGAGCCCTAAAGCTCAGTTGTCAGCATTTTAGTGCTCACTGGAAAAGGGACAGATATTCCAGCCAAGTTAGTATTACAGGCTCCTCTCTTCTCTCCCTCCTCCAGGGTCTGGTCATTTCTGTTACATACTTTTTCAATATAGATTCAAAGCTTGTAGTTCTATTTTTAGTTAAACTGTATTTTGTCATCCCAATGTGTTTTCTTCCAGACGCCAGTGTGGAGACATACTTGTGATTTATTATTTGAGGCACAGGATATCAGAAACACGAGTTTCTGAGGCTGACCCTCTTCAGCACTTTGTTTTCTGGGAAGAAAAATGCATGATCATGTAACTGAAAGGGAACGGTCCTTGGCCTTAGCTTCTTTACTCGCAGCCTGAATGCAAAATCTTCCACCAAAGGAACACAATGCTTGCATCTTGCAATGCCCAATGCATGGTTAAACAGGACAAAAATGTGTGCAGTTTAAAATACTGTCAGTAGGAAGGAAGGAGGGTGGGAAAGAAGGAAGGAGGGAGGGAGGGAGGGAGGGAAGGATGCCTTGATGTAGACTTTTAAGGCCCCTGTGTCTCTTCTTTATCTTGCAGTGACTCATTATATTAAGAGAGTAACACTGGCTCCTATCACTGAACGGTTACGGGAAGGCCGCACACACTGTGTATGAACCAGAGGCCCACAGCTAGATGATAACACACTGCTCATCTCCAACTTTGAACTAAAAGATTCACCGCTTTTAGTCCCTGAGGCAGTCTGAAAATTCCTATTCCTATTCCTTGCTCTGTGCTTTGCAAATAATTTCCTGCTTTCTTCCACCACTCTGATGTCAATAATTAGTTTGCTGTGTATCAGGTGATCAGATCCAATTTGGGAAATTCTATAGAAATTCCTCCAACCAGTTTTTGGGGTACTCTATAATAGGGAGAAGGAGGAAAGGGGAGACAGAGGACTCATTTTTCTATACATATACTGGACCTTTACGAAAATTATTGACCAGTCTGCCCTGCCCAGACAATTTGCTGTTACCACTGGGACATAGAAGGTAAAAGAGCAAACGTGCAATGAATTCACATACTGCGCTACATGCTGAGTGCTTCAAAGAATCTCAAGATGTTAGCTTACATTTATTAAGTTCTTATGACAAGGATTATGAATGCATTGTATGTACTTACACTCACTAGTGCTGAGAGTCCTCTAGCTAGTATTTTGTCTGTTTAAAGAGAGGAAAATTTAGTCTGCCATAGGATGTCAGTTAGTGCCTGGATATTTGAATATGGGGCACTACAGAATCTACTATTTTTAATTTTTAAAATTTCTCACTCATTTAATAAATAGGTCTCTTAAAACTAGAAAACTGAGATTGGATGTAATTATGTTGTAGGGAGACCCCTCCCTGGGCTTGGTCTAGGTTCTTTTCTCCATGTATGAAAAATTTCGAGGGGACATCAGTGGAAGTGAGAAGGGTGAGATTTATTTAAAGACAATGGAAAATACACACTCAGATGGGAGTGTGGGCAACTTTATGAAGGAGAGTTGCAGTAAACAAAATTTGACATCCTCCTTTTATAGGATGGGGATAATGTCTTCATGGCACTTAATTAAATATTCAAATGAGGTGCAGTTTGGGGTGGGGCTTTAGTGCCATCCACTTTCATGTCCCATTATTGGAAATCTAGGAAGGATCCTGTCATCTGGTACATGATCGGAATGGGTGTCCCCATGGTGCATGTTGAGGAGTGAGTGTGAGAGCCGGGAGCCATGGTGGAGATTCCAGACAGCTGCCACCTGTTAAGCAGTGCAACCCCAGTAGCTGCTGTGTGCACAGAAGGAAGGGGATGTGGGGCATGTGCCAGCATGTGGCTCAGGTGCTGGCCCTCCTCATTCCTCACTATCTTCCTGCCCACATCAGTTATGTAACTTATTCAAAAGCAGGCTTCCATTTAGTGGTAGAAGCAGTCCTATATGAAGCCCGAAGCCCAATTTCTATCTACAGCACGACTTACTTCCTAGTGAATGACTGAAATTATAGCTCTGATTAAAATCAGTATGCTTGGGGCCACGGCTTGGACAATGTGTTAAACTGCTGCCTACAGCATTGGTATCCCATATAGGTGCTGGTTTGTGTGCTGCAAACTCCACTTCTGATCTAGTTCCCTTCTAATGACCTGGGAAAGGAATGAAGATAGTTCAAGTGCTTGGGATCCTGTAACCATGTAGGAGACCTGGATAAAGCTCCTGGCTCCTGGCTTCTGCCTGGCCCAGTTCCAGCTGCTGAGGCCATTTGGGCTTGGGCCATTTGGGTATGAACAAGATGATGGAAGCTCTCTCTTTTCTTCTCTCTGTAACTCTGCCTTTCAAATAAAATAAATAAATATTTTAAAAATTCAGCATGCTTATAATAATCTCAGCAATGCTGGGAGGGGGAAGCCTTTGCATTACAACATTCTCTGTTTAGCACCCCTCCTCCCTTCACCTACATACAAGAGTCTTGGGAGAAGCTGAATTGTACCTTCACCACCACAGCCCCCACATTGCCATGATTTTCTCTGCTTCTGTCCTGGCTATTACATTCAATCCAAGGCAGGAAGTTTCCAAGAGCAAATTGGCATTTTTGACTTGTGTTTCACTGCAAATGGGTTGTGATTCTGGCAATGCGCATTCATTCCACAAAGCTGTATTGATACTCCAGTATGAACTATGAATGTCTCAGTCTACAGAGATCCATGTGTTCAGTAAAAGCCTTGCCCACAAAATTCTCAACATTCAGTGTGGAGATGGACATGTCAACCAAAACTTTATGAATAATATCCATGGGACTTTAGTTGAATAATGATAAATAGAACAAAATAAAGCCCCTGTATTTTATCCAGCAGTCCCAGACAGGCTAGCAACAGATACGAATATTTACAGAAAAACAAAGAGTATGCTATTCCTAAAAGCAGGCATATGAGGCAGAAGCCCTACCTAGCACATACAAAGGAATACAGGGAGAAGCCCCTAGCAGTGCGGGAAACTGCACATTATCCCATGTTGGGCCTTAGGGGTATAAGGAGAGGAGTAGAACTTGCTATGTAAAATGTTCTGGACACTTGGTTGCAGTTGAGCAGAATGAACCCATTGCTAGGTCAGCCTGAGGACCTACCCTGGCCCTGTTAGACTGAAGTCTTGGTCGTCGTGTCTACTTCATCTCCAGCAGATAGAAACTGATGAGGCGGGTCCAGACAACCGCAGCCTCTTCTCTTTCCAGTGTGGCTGCAACATCCCTAACCAGAGCTCTCCCTTGGTGGCCCAGGCTCCCTGCCTCTGCTCTTCTCTCTTCCCTCCTGGCAAGGCTTTGAATTTAAGATAAAGCCACCTTCTGCCTTAGTGAATAATTACAATAATAATGCTATTTCTAAGAGCTTTTTGTCTTTCCTGCTTTCTGTCCTGTGGAGGCCTCAGGGGACCGAGAAACAACAAATGTTACATGATGCGAAAAGCCAGTCATATATATCCACAAGCTGGCTAATGAGGCTTCATTGGAAAGAAACACAAGTTGGAAAACAGGAATCAAAATGCCAAGAAGCAGAGAAAGGAGTATTTGCATTCCAGATATCAAAAGCCAAAGGACTGGGATAGTTAAAGTTATCCAAAAAAAAAAAAAAAAAAACCCACACAGTTTCTTACATAAGCAGTTCATCCCACAGGTAAGACTATGAATAATATTAACCCTTTACCTATACGGAACACAGGAGCACTTGGCTTTTTGCAAAATGTCTTCACAAATATCATCCCCCGTGAGACTCACAGCTATCTTACACAGAATGGATAAACTGAGAATCTGGAGGTCAGGTGGTTGAATAATGAATGACCCAAGGTCTGGTGACCAGTAACACCAAGAGAGAACATGGGCCCTTACAGGTCAGCACTTAAGCGATGAGCTGAATTTGAATTTTTTTTCTTGAAACAAGTTAATATTGTTTCACAAACACATGTTAGCACTGAGAGTGTTCAGTCAATATTCTAAATGTTCAGAGATATTGACTCATTTAATTCTGGTATTAAACTGGAAACAAAAAGAAATTTGCTGAAGTTACCACGGCTGATGAATGGTGGAATCAGGATTTGGACCCCTACAGTCTGATTCCAGGAGTCAGAGGGCCACTTCCCAAGGCTCACAGATACATCGTGCTCATACCCATGATTTTTAAAGAAGGAAAAATTCATCTGATATATTAACTGCTAGATTTTTGAAGATGTATTGCCATTTTAGAGGTACCCTAAAGTTGTTGAAATGTTGAGTGCATTTCAATGTCCTAGATCAGGGGTACTAATGTCTTATACTTGGGCCTCCTCAAGGCGTTTTCATGGGTTCTGTAAAGTTAAAACCATATTTATTATTATAAGATCAAAATATCATTGGTCCTTTGCATTCTTGTCTGTCACAAGTGTATAGTGGTGATTTCCATAAGCTATCTAATGTGAGATATTGCAATGGATTGAATACAGAAGTGGATATGTTGCTTTCATTCATTAAGCCAAATATTACTTGGAAAAATTTGAAACAATACCACTATTGTCACCAAATTGTTTTAAGAAAACAATTTTTCTTGAAAAATGTTAATATGTAAAGAGTTAATTGTTCTTAGTTTCAAAATAGCAAACATTTAATTTTTTTTAATTTTCCATTTTTAATTTCAGGTTTAGTTATTATCAAAAGATATAACCCACATAAACAAAAGCTATTTGGGATCCTCATTAATTTGAAGGGTATAAAGAGCTTCTGAGTCCAACACACAGACAGCTCCTGAGTTAGATCAATTTAAATCTAGTATAGAACCTAATAATACTGAGCATTAAGCTAGAGATCAAGACATGTGAAATACTGTAACATTTTGGAAATGACATTTGCAATGTCATGTCCACTCCTAACCACTTGATTATTAATAAGTAAGGAAATTGAAGCTCAAATTGTTTAAAGGTTTGTACACTTCATATAGTGCTGGTCCTAGACTCATATCTTTAGGATGAATTAAATTGAATTCTCAAATTTCTGTTGGGAAATTGAAAAACAATTGGTAAAATGACACATACTGATAGTATTTTAGAATTTCTAAATTCTTTCATGCTTATAAACTCTGGAAAATTTTTGTGCTTGTAATATTGATCAAATAAACATGAGTAGCTTTAAAAATAGCACTATAAGACTTGGAGCTGAGAACAATTTAAATTTTTGTTTATTGTTATCAAATAAATACAAATAGTTTTACAAGTTAATCATCACTTTAAGGCTTAGAGCTAAGAAAATGGTCCCCCAGTACGCTTGTCCTTACACAATCAATTTTATTCTCTAGAAACAACCTCTTTTATGTTTTTGTGAGATTTTGTCTTGTATAATATTTACAACCATATTTTAAAATAAGTTGCTGCACTTCTATTTCTTGTTTACTTTATAGGTTGTCTTGTGACTTTAAACTGTGAAAAACAAGAATTTAACACCTGTTTGGCTCACCTATTGTTTTATAAAAATCTACCCCAAAACACAAAAGGCTAAAACAACAATTAATTATAACTGCTTCTCGCAGTTCCTTGTTTGACTCAACTCATCTGGTCTGTCTCTGTGGGATCCTTCACGTGGCTGCTGTCAGACAGTGGTTGAGTCCAAAGTCTTCCTTCTGCACTCACAGATCTAATGGCTTGGGTCAATGATTCCAGTGGCTCAGAGTTGGAACAGCTGTTATCTCTGACCCTTTCTACATGATAACTCCAGCACTCTGGTGTCATGGTAGACAGACTCCTTATGTAGCAGATGAAACTTTGAAAACAGAAGTTCCAGGAGCACCACATTCAAGTGCAGGGAATTTCCTGACCTACTCTGGAAAGTCATTTTTTTTTTCTTTTTGACAGGCAGAGTGGACAGTGAGAGAGAGAGACAGAGAGAAAGGTCTTCCTTTACTGTTGGTTCACCCCCAAGTGGCCACTGGGGCCAGCGCGCTGTGGCTGGCGCACCATGCTGATCCAAAGCCAGGAGCCAGGTGCTTCTCCTGGTCTCCCATGGGGTGTAGGGCCCAAGCACCTGGGCCATCCTCCACTGCCCTCCCAGGCCACAGCAGAGAGCTGGACTGGAAGAGGAGCAACTGGGACAGAATCCAGCACCCCAACTGGGACTAGAACCCCGTGTGCCGGCGCCGCAGGCAGAGCTGCGGCGCCAGCCGGGAAAGTCATTTGACATCACTTTAACTGCATTTTTGTCACTAACAACTGGGAAATGAGGTCAGTCCACATTTAACTGAAGAGAAATTGGATCTCATCTCTTGATGGAGATAGGAAAGATTACACAATAGAAAAGCACACGGATAGAAAGCATTACTCTGCCCATCTTTGGAAAATACATTTTGTCAGACATTTTTACTCCAACCCACATATCCACTCTTTCTCTCTCCATCTTCTCCCTATTGTGTTTACATTATTCCATGAGAGCTTATCTACAGCTATGCCATACAACATACAACAACTACATCAGAAGAATTTTTACATAATTTTACTTTTTTAGAAGGTATAGATTATTCTACTTTCTTCTTTATCTTCCTCCTGTTTCTTCCTTTTCCTCCTCTCCCCCCTTTCACGTCCTCCTTCTCCTATCCTTCCTCATTTTATATTTCTATCATTAATTCTTTTCTTAATTTTAGGTTTTATGCATACACATATATACTGTTTTTCATTGAGAAAAATGATATTAATATCACAAAGTGCAGAATTCATGGCAATGATCATAATGTGGGGGAAAAGGTATATTACCATGTACATGATATAATTCAGTGAATGAGTAGTTATAACTCTATACCAAGTAATATGACATAAACACTTCTTATTGTTTCTATTATTTATTTATTTGGCAGGCAGAGTGGATAGTGAGAGAGAGAGAGACAGAGAAAGGTCTTCCTTTTTGCCATTGGTTCACCCTCCAATGGCTGCCGCGGCCGGCACTCTGCAGCCGGCACACCGTGCTGATCCGATGGCAGGAGCCAGGTGCTTCTCCTGGTCTCCCATGGGGTGCAGGGCCCAACCACTTGGGCCATCCTCCACTGCACTCCCAGGCCATAGCAGAGAGCTGGCCTGGAAGAGGGACAACCAGGACAGAATCCGGCGCCCCAACCTGGACTAGAACCCAGTGTGCCCGCGCCGCAGGGGGAGGATTAGCCTATTGAGCTGCGGTGCCAGCCATTATTCTTTCTTAAATATACAGAATTGTAAAAATCACCACACAGAGAATTAATACACATCAAGAAATCAAATATATCCATATTTTTCTTTCTATAGATTCTCCCTGGAGCCAGTCCCCCTGATCCAGCATGCATCATTGCAGACAATTGCTCTCTTTCTGTGTTTAATAATCTGATTTGTGGATAATATGCTTTCCTGTTTGTTAATTTATTTAATAATTATTTTATTAGCTTAATGAGAAAGGATGTGTGAGAAATTAAATTTTTTGAGAACTTGCCTGCATGAAAACAAATGTATTCTACAGTTACATCAGTGTGTCTGGATATAAAATTATAGATCCAAAAGAATTGCTCCTCAACATTTTGGAGTCATTCATTTTATTCTAGCTGTCAATATATTTTTGAAAAGTTTAGTATTAATCTGATTCATCTTTTGTGAGTCAATTTTCCTTCCTTCTACTAAGCTGTATTCAGATATTACATGATCACAGGAGATCTTTCTTATTCCTTTATGCTGGTCCTCCATTAGTATCCTTCTGAAGTTATAGTCTGTACAATTTCTTTGATAACAACCCCAGCCATGTATCATTTTACTTATAATTTAGTTTGGAAATTTCTGATGTTTAGATAGAGTGTCCTCTTACTTGTTCTTCTAATTTTCTTCTGCCTCTTATTTTCCATCTATTTGCATTTTAGCTTTACTTCTGGAAGATTTAATCAGCTTTCACATTTCATTTTTCTATTGATATCTCTGAATTTCTACCATATTTTTAAACACTTTTCAAGAGTTCCTTTTTGTCTATGCAAGTTTTTTATAGTATCTTCTTCACAGCTAATGGAAGCAATATTTTCTGAAGAATATTAGTTATAGGCACTTACATAATTTTAGTGTTTCGGGTTTTTATAATTTTTTGAAATTTAAATGGAATTATTCTTTATAGAGCTTTTAGACCTTAACAAGATACTCAGAGGGTCTTCCTAAATAAAATATACAATTTTAAAAGCAGAAGACAAAATTCTTCAATGTTTTCAAACCAATTTACCAAAACAGAAATGTAGCACAAAACAGCAAACTCCTCTATAAACTAAATAAGCTGAATTAATATTTAAAAAGTCAAATTAAACAACAAACAAGTTTCACAAGCAGAATTTATAACCCAGAATTATAGAACATTCCAAACTTTGTTTCCAGAAACCTTTTATTTAAGGGATATAAACTTCATGCATTTCATAAATAAAACTTTAGGAACACAGTGATTCTCCCCATCCTACCCACCCTCCCATTTGCACTCCCACCTTTCTTCCTCCTTCCTCTCCTATTCCCGTTCTTATTTTTCAGTAAGATCTATTTTTAATTAACTGCATACACATAATATTATCTCTATACTAAGTAAAGAGTTCAACAAATAGTCTGAAAACAAAATTATTACTCAACAGTAGAGACAGGGGTTATTCGAAGTCATTGCATCTCAAAGTGTCAATTTCACTTCTATAGATTACCTTTTAGGAGCTCAAGGAGAATATATTATATTTGTCTTTTTGGGACTGGCTTATTTCACTAAGTATAATGTTTTCCAGTTGTATCCATGTTGTTGCAAATGACAGGATTTCATTTTTTTACCACTGTGTAGTGTTCCATGATGTACATATCCGATAATTGCTTTATCTAGTCTTAAGTTTCCTTTTGTTAATTTTAATTTTCTCATGTTGAAATCTTTCTTCAAATGCACACTATATATATATATATATATATATATATGTATTTCATTGATATTTAAAAATGAGGCACTAAATTGTAACGATTGCTTCTCCAAATGATAATGAAGAAGGAACCAGACTTTTTTTTATAAAGCTTTTATTTAAAGAAAATAAATTTCCAAAGTACAGCTTATGGATTACAATGGCTTCCCCCCCCATAACTTCCCTCCCACCCGCTACCCTCCCTTTTCCCGCTCCCTCTCCCCTTCCATTCACATCAAGATTCATTTTCAATTCTCTTTATACACAGAAGATCAGTTTAGTACATATTACTGTAAAGATTTCTTTTTTTATTTTATTTATTTATTTATTAAACAGAGTGGACAGTGAGAGAGAGAGACAGAGAGAAAGGTCTTCCTTTGCCATTGGTTCATCCTCCAATGGCCGCCGCGGCCGGCGCACCGCGCTAATCCAATGGGAGGAGCCAGGTACCAGGTGCTTCTCCTGGTCTCCCATGGGGTACAGGGCCCAAGCACTTGGGCCATCCTCCACTGCACTCCTGGGCCACAGCAGAGAGCTGGCCTGGAAGAGGGGCAACTGGGACAGAATCCGGCGCCCCAACTGGGACTAGAACCTGGTGTGCCGGCGCCACAAGGCGGAGGATTAGCATGTTGAGCCACTGCGCCGGCCACATAAAGATTTCAACAGTTTGCCCTCACATAGAGACACAAAGTGAAAATGCTGTTGGAGTACTAGTTATAGTATTAATTCACAATGTACAGCACATTAAGGACAGAGATCCTACATGATTTTTTTAAAAAAATTGATTAGTTATCTATGCAATTTCCAATTTAACACCAAGATTTTTTAATCATTTGCAATTATCTTTATATACAGAAGATCGATTCAGTATATACTATGTAAAGATTTCATCAGTTTGCACCCACACAGAAACACAAAGTGTAAAAATACTGTTTCAGTACTAGTTATAGCATTACTTTACATTGGACAACACATTAAGGACAGATCCCTCATGAGACGTAAATACACAGTGACTCCTGATGTTGCTTTAACAATTTGCCACTCTTGTTTATGGCATCAGTAATCTCCCTAGGCTCTAGTCATGAGTTGCTGAGGCTATGGAAGCCTTTAGGGTTCACCAACTTCGATCTTATTCTGACAGGGTCATAGTCAAAGTGGAAGTTCTCTCCTCCCTTCAGAGAATGGTACCTCCTTCTTTGATGGCCCCGTTCTTTCCACTGGGATCTCACTCGCAGAGATCTTTCATTTAGGTCCTCTTTTATTTTTTTTTCAGAGTATCTTGGCTTTCCATGCCTAATATATTCTCATGGGCTCTTGAGCCATATCCGAATGCCTTAAGCGCTGATTCTGAGGCCAGAGTGCTATTTAGGACATCTGTCATTCTATGAATCTGCTGTCTATCTCGCTTCCTATGTTGGATCAGATCAACAAGGAGACAGTAGATTTAAAGAACACTATAACCCAAATGGATCTAACAGATATCTACAGATCTTTTCATCCTACACAGAAAGCATTTACATTCTTCTCAGCAGTACATGGAACCTTCTCTAGGATTGACCACATACTAGGCCATAAAGCAAGTCTCAGCAAATTCAAAAGAATTAGAATCATACCATGCAGCTTCTCAGACCATACGGGAATGAAGTTGGAAATTAGCAACTCAGGAATCCTTAGAGCATATGCAAACACATGGAGATTGAACAACATGCTGCTGAATGAACAATGGGTCATAGAAGAAATTAAAAGAGAAATCAAAAAATTTCTGGAAGTAAATGAGGATAACAGCACATCATACCAAAATCTATGGGACACAGCAAAAGCAGTGTTAAGAGGAAAGTTTATATCACTAGGTGCCTACATCAAGAAATTGGAAAGTCACCAAATAGATGAGCTCACAGATCACCTCAAGGATCTAGAAAATCTGCAGCAAACTAGACCCAAATCTACTAGAAGAGAAATAATCAAAATCAGAGAAGAAATCAACAGGATTGAATCCAAAAAAACTTTCCAAAAATCAGCCAAACGAGGAGCTGGTTTTTTGAAAAAATAAACAAAATTGACACCCCATTGGCCCCACTAACTAAAAAAAGTAGAGAAAAAACCTGGAACCAGACTTTTTTGAAAAAAGATACCTGAATGACCGTATCTATTGATCTTTGCTCCTTAGCCATTTAAGAAAAGCTAAACATCATCAATCTGGTAGTGAGCACTTGGGAACAAAATGGAGTAGCAGATGGGATAAATATTAACATCTATTTTGTAGATTTTGATTCAATCTTTTGATTATTAACATTAAACCGCTGCCCTTTATTGTTTCTGGTGTCGCATGCTTGCAATTCTGTTGGTTAAATTTCTCCAGAGGAGAAGCTATCTATTTTCTAGGGTGGGAGAAGTATAGCTGACTGGCTACACAATAAGTGGGATTGGGTTGGAAAGGTTCAGCTGTGCTTTGTAAAACTGTTACCTGGTTTCCCTACTTTAATTCCAGCACTCACTCCCATATTCCATGAATGGGTAACTCCAGTTCTGGTAGGATGAGAATGTCCCTGCTCATTATTAGTGTTCTGTCCACTTCCAACTTACTCTACTGTGCTAACCCAGAGATTGCACATCCACGTACCTCCCTTTCTCTATGTATTTGCTGTTATATCTTCCATACTGTGCTTCTCCCATTTTCTGGTCTCTGTAGGATCATGTTTTTATATATATTATATATAAACTCTGGGATATTTGGAGTAGACAAGAACACTTGTTCAATCTGCTGAAATATTCACCTAGAAACTCTTTCTTTGTTTGTTTGTTTGGTTCCTTTAAGTCATGTAGTAATTTAGACCCACAGAAATCATATTATTTTTCCAAAATCATAAATACTGATAAAGCAGGCCTTAATGACAGATATTCTGATTTCATTCAGAATTAGAGCCACCTATATGGTCATTTGAAATCTCACCTCAGGTTTAAATTTCAGGTTTCTGAGGGTCACATGCAAGTTTTGTTTTTTGGCAGAACTTCACCTCAGGTTAACAGCTTTCAGGACCCTGCTTGACGTCACCCATTCACAGGCTTGCACATCTTGAAATATGATGCTAAAATCTCAGTTTTATGTTTTATTTCTATGTATTCCTCAGTTCCTAAATGTAAATCTCTTTTTGCATCACAGTCCTGACTTAACTGTCACATCATGTCAGACAATAGATGGTGAGATTTTATTAACTCAGTTTGGTTTAGATCAATCAGTACTTTCTAGTACACTATTGATGCTTCCTTTTTTTTTTCTTTGTTTAGTTTACAAGGGTTTTTTTCCACTTTATTTTTGTTTTGTTGGTTTTGTTTTCACTTTAATTTTATTTTCCAGTTCAGATAAGTAGCTTGCTTTTTAATGCAGCTGGAAATAGTTCCACATTATGTCAGCCCAGTGCACAGCAGCTCTGAGTGGAGATAAGAATGTGGTTGAATGGACAAAGCCACTGATCTTGCACCTGGGGGATGCCCTCGTGAAGCCAGGCTGACAGCTAGTAAATCCAATGAGAAAAATATGTCTCTTAGAGAAAGGTTCTTGTTGTTTTTTTACCATGACAAATATCTTTCAGGAAGGGGTAAATAATAAAACACGGAGGATTAGAAAACATTTGAAGGGATAGGAAATATTGTGGTTACAATACATTCTCCTAATTAGTAAAACACAAGTAGCTGAGCTATGGTTACAGTCAATTGGTCTTCAACTCTATTCAACAATATTTATTTTGTAACATAAAGATATTTCAAGACACTTATTAAAAATTGAATTGAAAAATAAGTGTTTTTTGGTCCAAAGACCATTGAAATCTTTACAGTTTTTCCCCATACTCATTTTTCATGAAGTTTCTGAAGATCCTTCATATAACTATTTCTACACAAACTAAAAGTACCTAAAGAGGGGGGAAATAAAGATGGATGTAATTGAGTGTTACAAAATTATTTTATTAAGGTATAAATCTAATTGAATACAGTAGTAGTCAGTGTATAGCTTGGTGAACTTCACATATGTGTATACTCATGTAACCACTATGATGTCATGAAAAAGCACATTCCCAGAAACCCCACAATTAGCAACACGTCCCTTCCCAGTTGATACTTTAGTCAAGAGTAATCACCATTCTATCTTCTAAATCTAGTTTACCTTTACCTATTCCTGAACCTCACAAAAATATAATGATTCTGTTTGTACTCTTTTGTTTCCAATTTCTTTCACTCTCACATTAAATCTATGAAATTTCTCTATTTTATTGTGTGTGGTTGTGCTTTTTTTTTGATTTTTTCCTTTAATGTTCCATTGTATGACTGTTCCACAATTCATTTATCAATTCTTACTGATGGACATTTTAGTTGGTGTTTCTAGATGGGGTTATTATAAATAAAGTTGTTATGATCATTCTTACACATGTATTTTTGTGGGTGTATGCGCTGTTTTTCTTGGGCATATACTGAGGAGTACTGCTCATGGATTAGGCATATATTTAGGTTTAATATATATTGTCAGATCTTATTCTAAAAGGATTTGCTATCATATTCACATGTATCTATTCACATGCTCCCAAATTATTCCATCAATTGGCTTTACTTCATCAAATTTAAATTAAGACTAATTGACTGAAATGTCCTGGTTTTAATAATTACTATAGGATATGTGTGCCAGAAAGGCACCATCTACTCTGACAGCTAAAGTCACTTCTGATGTTCCCCAAAGGATTCTTTGGGCTTTTTCTAGGAACTGACACTTCTTACTCTCTCCAAACCATCTTCAATCTTACTGTTAATTCTCTGAAGTATCCTTGAACACTTTTACTTTATTATTTTTACAGAACAGTTTTTTTGAAACTGGCTCACAAGCATCAACTCCAAATCACTATTTCTCAACAAGCAGTTTCTTATTGAGTTAGTACCATGGCAAAGTTTTAAGCAGATGTGATTACCTGAAAGAATGCAGGGAAAAAAGTGCAATGAATTGACCAAATGAGGGAATGTAACTCAGACAAAGACTCTTATAATACTCAATGGGATTTTAGAAATACTAAAATTGATCTCATAAAAAGAATTCGACAGAGTGAAGATCCGTCCTATTATGTGAGAGAGATATCTATTCCACATCCAAATCTGACTTGTCACTTCTGGCATCTCGCTTCCCCACTTTACACATAGATATAAATCCAAAGTTAATTCCAACAACAGCCTGATTCTTTCATTTTTCACTTTGATAGGATGGGTTCCTGAGGAGGGAGCAATCACTTGAACCAAATTGAAATATTAAAGTATTATGTAGAAAAAAATTTTGTTAAAGGTGACCTAGTTTATCTTTTATAAAATATATTAATATATTGAAATATATCTCCAAAAGGGTCCATGGGTAATCCTTCTTTCTTAAAAACAAAAAAATGGTTTATTTATTTATTGAAAAGGCAGAGAGCTACAGAGAGGCAGAGGCAGAGAGAGATAGAGGTCTTCCATCCACTGGTTCACTCCCCAGATGGCCACAATGGCTGGAGTTGCACCAAACCAAAGCCAGGAGGCAGGAACTTCTCCTGGTCTCCCACACAGGTGTAAGGGGCCAAGGACTTGGGCCATCTACTACTGCTTTCTCAGGCCATAACAGAGAGCTGGATCAGAAGTGGAGCAGCCGGGACTCAAACCAGCACCCACATGGTATGCAAATACCGCAGGCCACGGCTTTACCCAATATGCCATAGTGCTGGCCCTGGGTAATCCTTCTTTAATCTGTATTAATAATTAAATATTGAAAGGAAAATCTCATGGCAATATTGAAGTGTCACTGAATAATGGGCCTGCTTATATCTTTACAAGAAGTCAACTCATAGAAGAAAATGTAACAACAACCCAATATATAATCCTAGCTATTAAGTTCAACAACTTGATTTTGTCAGCACAGTGTATATATCCAATTCTGAGGACCAATTCATATTAAAGCAAATTCACAATACATGTGTGAGCAAAACAGAATTTTAGTTCATGAATTGAAAACAAGAAGCATAGCTGGTTCAGTGCCTAGAACATAACAGCTTTTTCAGGGCATTTCCTTGCTGTAGACACAAATTATAATCAAGAGGTGACTTTATGAGCAAAGGGAGTTAGTTCAATGTTTGAATGACACCAGGTTATTGCAGAACAACCTCTTGAACTAATTGGAGGTGTCACTATAGAACCCCCAAACCTGATTCCACCTGCCAAATGCACAGAAAACCAACCACTGACACTGGCATTGGTGTGGTAGAAGAGAACAGGTTACTTACTTTATGGGATCTTCAAAGTACCCCCACCCCAGCTTGGAGGCTGTGAGCCAGGAGCAATAACAAACCACACCCTGGGAGAGCTCTTATGGATAGTCTTGCTTCTGGCCCACTTGGGCACAGACATTGCCACTTACTCTGTTGGCAAGAAATGAAAGCTCCACCCCCGGACTCCTGAGGAAGAAAGAACACTCCACTGCCCCGAAACAGAAAAATGGAATCTGCTCAGCTGCTGCTTCCTCATGCTACGTCTTCTGATGCACGATTTCTTGTGCATGCGTTTGATTGGTGAAGCCAAAGTCACATGATTGTGCCCTGACTGCAATTAAGGCTGGGAAAACGAATTCTTGAGATGACATTTATAATGCAGAGAGTTTTCCAAACATTGTAAGAGTGCTCATTCAGTGTTAGATAGCCATAAAACATAACAGATATGAGGGGGTATTTGGCACAGTGGTTGGAACTGCTTGGGACCCCCCTCTTCCATATCATGGTATCTATGTTCCAGTCCCGGCATCTCTTCCCACCCAGCTTTCTGCTAGTGCACACCTTGGGAAGCCACATATAATGGTACTTAAGTCCCAAACATTCCCATAGGAGACCCATATGGAGTTCCTGGCTCATGACTACGGCCTAGGTGGCATTTGGGGAGTGAATCAGCAAATGGAAAATCTCTGCTTCCTGTTTCTCCTCCTCTGTTGTTCTACCTTTCAAATAAATAAATAAAAATTTTGAGGGGCCAGCATTGTGGCATCATGGGTTAAGGCACTGCTTGTAATACTACCATCCCATATCAGAGCACCAGTTCAAGTACTGGCTGTACTACTTCCAATGTGGCTTCCTGTTAATAAGCCTGAGAATGCAGTGAAAGATAACCCAAGTGCTTGGGCTCCTTCCAACCACATGGGAGGCATAGACAGAATTACAATGGCTTCAGCCAAGTCTTGTCCCAGCTATTGCATCCATTTGGATAGTGAACCAGCAGGTGGAAGATCTCTTTCTCCCTCCCTCCATCTCTCTCCTCCTTGTTCTCCTCCTCTTCCTCTCTCTGTCAGTATACCTTTAAATAAATAAAGCAAATCTTTTTAAAAATTTCTTTTTAAGAAATGTAAGAATCTCTTATTAAAAATGAAAACAAAAACATGTGGAATGCTTCACCAGAGAGACATTGAATCTCCTCTTATTGAAGATTCCTCTGATTCTTCGTTTCAACATTTCTATATTGTATCTTTTCATTTTCTTTTGATAAGAATCATTTTAACCATATTAATTTGAATTCAAAAATTAACACATACTGTCTGAGAGATGGAATAAGAGATTCCAGCAGCACAGCTATTGTATTAAAGTTCCTCTCTGTAGCTGCTACTTCATCCCCCTTTGGCAAAATCTAAGACAACTGCCATGAAATTTATTATAAATTTCAAATAGTATAAATGGCCCTCAATCATCTTTAGGCATAAAATCCATTCATTGAAGTAATTTAACACATACCTTATATAATATGCAGTAATTTAATGCACAGTCTATGTAATATAAAATATCTTGAGCTTTTAAAATATGTATACCTCTTCTCCTCTGTGAGCAGCAGGTGACACGGAGGGGACAGTTGGCTTCTTTTCTCTTCTGCTTCCAGACCCTCACATTACCTCATTCAGTGGGTGGCTGAAGCAACAATGCCTCATAGGCCAAAGAGGCAGAAAGAGGAGAGTGAAGAATCAGGACCAGTCTGCCATAATAGCCCTCAGTGCAACAAGGACAGGATTCTTCTAAAACGACTTAGCGGATGGCCAACTAGTATCATTAGGCTGTGATTTTTATAATGTAAGTAATGTTTTGTGTGAGACAGCTTTTAACTTTTCTTTCCCAAGTCCCTGAGAATCCAGCAGCCTCCTCTTCTCCTTGGTCTAGCAGTCTTCCAAAAAGCTTTTGCAGTCTCTGCAGGGTGGCTCATTAGGCTAAATGCTGAGGCATTCATGTCCCACCCCTTGATAGAAAGGGGCCCAATTCCCAGAACAATCTTATCCCCAATCTGTTCTTGCTCTGTTGTCTTGGGTTACAGCTTCTTAACTTTAGATCCAATCAGACATTGTAATGCTCTGACACAAATGAAGTTTTCCAAGTGTCCTTAACAAATCTTTCATGAAACTTGAGGTTTGGAGATAATCATTTTCAACCCACTGCAGGAAGAGAATCCTCTCCATGGATAAATGCTCTGATTGTTCCAACCTTCCAAGGCACTTCATCTTTAATCCTTTTATAATCAAAATATGGTGCAGGTACTCCCACTGGGAATCCACCTAAAAACACTGAGACTTCGGGAGTCCTATTAACAAAAATGAAATCAAGAGTCTTATTTTAATCTCATTTCACATACAATTCTGTTTATGATCCTTCTGTCTGAATAAATAAGTTGCAGTCAGTTCTTTCTAATCTTTTATTCTGAACTGGCAATTGTTTTTAATTTGTACAAAATTGCATCAGACGTGTTACTTTTTAAAAGTAACACTTTAATTTTAACGTCTATCTCTATCATTGCTCTTCAAAAGCATGACTAAAGAAAGTGATGAAACTTCATTCATGACAGCGCCAAAGTGGAAGCAATCCAAATAGTCATCAGAGGATAGATTAATCAATTTTGATGTATGCATAAAATGGAATGCTATGCTTCATTGAAAATGAATGAACTGTAATCACACACAGCAATGTAAGGAACAGACATAAAGTAATCTTCACTATCAAATTCCACTCACATAAAGTTAAAGAACAGGGAAAACTGACCACTGGTGATAAAAATCAGAATAATAACTACTTATGAGAAGTGTTATCAGAAGTCCTATGGTACTAGAGAAATGTACTCTGTCAATGAGTGTGGTGCTTATGAACGTAACTGCCGAAGTCTGCAATATTCACTGTATTCTACAAATAAAATTAGTGTGCTTTTGTATGTTATAACTGTTTAAAGATTATTGATAATGAATAGGGAAGATATGATTTAGTTTTAAGGCGTGAATATTATTTTACCCTGATCCTTTATTAATTCATTCCTTGCTAAGAGTGTGGTGCTTAATTTGCCACTAATTCTATGAGGAAAAAAAGTCCTTGTACACCTATGGGTCTCACATTTCTATGGGTGTCATTCTCAGAAGTGAACTGATTAGATCAAACATAGTAATCACTTTTGAAAATCTTAATGAATGTTTCCGAATTCCTCACCAGTAAGACAGCACCAATAGATGCACTCAGCACCAAACTATGGAGTGATTGTTTTATCACCTTATCTCCAGCCTTAAGAGTCACCATCTGTCCTATTTTTATAAAATTTATTGACCAAAAATTATCTCTCTGCTTTAGGCTGCATCTATTGATAGCCTGTGCTTGTTGACATTGTTTTCTAAATATACAAGAAATTAAGAAAAAATGAAAATCATCTGGAATATTGTGATCCAGAGTTGATATTTTATTGTGTATTTCATTAGATATTCCATGAAGCTATACATTTAATGATATGCTACGCACCTTATTTTGTTACTTTTAAATGTAATGGTATATGTTCTGGGTATTAATAAATATTATCGTTTTAAATATCTTCTCCATAGGATTTGATCCCTTCATCCCAAAATGCGTTTCTCTCTTAGTTTTTCTTGTAATTCAGCAATCACTTTTTCTTAGTCTGCTTCCTCTTCTCAATCCCTAAAGGGTGGGAAACATCAGAAATCATTCCATGCTTTTCTTTTGAAATCCACCTATGCCAAAGTGCCCATGTGTAGTCTCAATGTTTAAAATACCAAGTTAACTCATGATTTTTTTTTCTTAATTCTTCGAAGCTTGCTATCCACCTTCCCACTGGCAATCTCACTGTAACTATAAAGAATTTTAAGTTTCAGGATTTTGATATTGCAGGCACATTTTTAGGGTCTGTGCAACTAATTTTCATCTGATAGTATGCTTTTGTAAAATGCACAAATTAATATGTTTTAACTGTAGTTTGAGTTATTACTTTCCATGTCTTCCCTTCTGCCATATTTCCCATTTATGTTGGTTAGCGTTGCAGGGGCCAAGAGTCCATTCTGAGAACCTCATTAAAAGATAGTTGAGATTGAGATGTATTTAGTTTGTGTGTAGTTCACAGTTACTTGAACATACAGTTGAGGTATTGCTAATCATCTCATTTTGGAGTGGCTTCCAGGACTATTTGTAGTGCTCTGAGTTCTGACTCATTCTGAATCATTTCACAAAGTGGTAGGAGCACAGCTAAGACGTCCCACCAGAACCCAGCACCAAATGTGTTTGGATAGTGAAAGAGAAATAAGATCTGAAATGCGTAAAGACAGCATACCCACGAGAATAACCAAAATTTTAAAATGTGGACAACATCACGCTGTACAGGCAAGGATGTTAGCAACAGGAGCTGATATATTTCTGGTGAGGGTGGAAAACAGCACAACCATTTTGGCAGATTCCAGCGCAGTTCAAATTACAACCACCGTATGCTCTACCAAAACCACTTCTAGGAATGTAAGAAAAACAAAAATCTCTATCAAGGAAAATTTTCATAAAAATATTTGTAGGTGCCTTATTCATAATGGACAAAAAATGCTCATCAATGCCCATCAATAAAAATTAAATAAATCAATTATGGAAAATTTAAACACTGGAATATTACTCAGTGATAAAAAGGAATAGATGATTAAGCCACCTCTTGGAATGTAGCATGCCCATACTCCATATGGAATGTCTGGTTTGAATTCCAGCTACTCCATATTTCTAACCCAGATTCCTGCTAATGTGTATGGGAGGCAGTGGCTAATGGCCCATGCCCTTGGGTTCCTAACACCGTTGTGGAAGACCTGGGATGACTTCCTGGCTCCAGACTTTGATGTAGAACAACCTTGGCTGTCAGAATTTCTGTGTTTCTAAGACCATTTCTGTAGAAGAACCATTAGTTGGAAGTTCATCTGTATTTATGAGTGAAGTTGCATGATTTTTGCTTCCAGAATAATTATTTTTTTTTAATTCAGGGGCTAGTATTTGGCTCAGTGGTTACAACTTCCCCAATCCCATATTATTGCTCCTGGGCTAAAGTCCTCCTTCTATCTCCAGTTCCAGGCCCCTGCTCATGCATACTCTAGGAGGCAGCAGGTGATGGCTCAAGATCTTGGACTCCTACCACCCACATGGGATACCTGACCTAGCCGCAGCTGTAGAAGACATTTGGGAATAACCTAGCAGATGGAAGATCTTTTTGCCTATGTCTGCTTGCCTTTCAACTAAATAAAAATAAGTAATTTTTCTAGAAAGAAAGGACATCATTTTTTTAAAAAAATTCCAGTTAAACATGGTAGAGAAAAGAATAAATTATCTTTATTTTCTCTTTACAGAAATGTTACTTATTATAAAATTGTTGTGATAAAAGATGATCAAAAAGTATGTAGTTAAAATATATTTAAAATATTTTATAGTTTTTTCCAAGCACTTAGATAAAATAATATAGCACAGCTTATGCATTTAGTGATACTGTAAGATTTGACACCTTCTTAAGATTTCTAATTCATTATGATTTTATTTCTTCATTCTATGCAAGTATACGTCTTCATTGTAATTTTATATTATTTTATTAAATAGCAAAATGTCAAAGTTTTAGATCCCTCAAAACCTAAATATGCCTCTGCAACTTTCAACTTGTCATCTCAATTGGAAATGTAATGCACACTTCAAACTTAACACAGCCAGCTCAGTACTATTGATTCCTCCCCCTCTTCCAAGCATGCTCATTTCTTAGTCTTCCTTGCTTAATACTTTATCTATTTACTTATTTGAAAGCCAGAGTGACAGACAGGAATAAAGGGAGAAAGAGGACAGAGTTTTCCATTTGACAATTCACTCTCCAAATAGCTGCAACAGTCGAGCTGGGCTAGCCTGAAGTAAGGAGTCAAGAATTCCATCAGCGTGTCACACATGGGTGGCAAGGGTCCAAGCATTGGGGCTATCTCCCACTGTTTTACTGGTGCACTAGCAGGGAGCTGGATGAGAAGCTACACAGCCAGGACTGGATCCTGTACTCAGATTTGGGAAGCAGTTACTCCAAGTGGCTACTTAACTCACTGTACCACAACACCAGCCCCACCTAGTGTTCACTTCTAGGCAAATACAAACCCCATGAGTTTATGCTTAAGTCATAAATTCCAATCTATTGCCGATCCTGGCCTCCCTACCTTCACGGTTACTGTAACACACATCCTTTAAGACAGGTACTATGTGTTTACTAGTTAGGAGTAAGAAATTAAGGGATTTTGTTGCACAGTAGGGTGACTCTTTGATAAATTTACTGTGTGTTTCTCTATTAAAAAGAACAATAAGGATTATGGTTGTTTTCACTGTAAAGAAATATTAAATACTTGAAAATATAAATATATTCTTATTAGACAATACATGTCACAAAACATCACATAAGACACCACAAATCACATTATACCCCACAAATATTTGCAATATTTATGTCTAAATTTTTTAAATGCCTCCACAGTTTCAATTGTGGCCTGTTTTCTGGATTATTAAAATCATCCTATCAACAATATTTCTGCTTTTGCCTTTGCATCTGCACCATCGATGTGGCTACAGCCCCACTTAGAACAATATCCCCACCCTTACACTGACCTGTGAGGTCCTGTGTGACACCACTAACCTCCTAACTGCACTAGTGCACCATCCCCCTTGAACTCTCTGTTAGGGCTCAAGACTGTCACTACCACATACTGAGCATACTCCTGCCTCAGGGCCATTGCTTTCATTTTTCTCTCTGTCTGGAACTCTCTCCTCCCAGAAATCCACAAGTCTCACTTAATGCCATCTTCCCTGAGTGGTCTTCCCTCCACACCATCTGAAAAAGCACTTCATGTACTCTCAGAGCAAGCTTGCTTAATTTCCTTTCTGTCTTTGTATCTGTCTTGGCAGTCTATTTCCTCTGACATTGTTTTATATATTTAGCTCTCAATTTTCCATTTTTTTCTCTTTTCCCAACTAGAATATTACCACATTAGGGCAAGATCTTAACTTGTTTTATAAAGGGGCCAGCACTGTGGCATGCCAGGTAAAGTTGCTGCCTGCACTGCTGGTGTTCCATACGGGCTCCAGTTCTCATCCTGGCGTCTCCACTTCTGATCCAGCTCTCTGCTATGGCCTTGGAAAACAGCAGAAGGTGCCTCAATTACTTGGACCCCTGCACCCACTTGGGACATGCAGGAGAAGCTCCTGTCTCCTGTCTTTGGATTGGCCCAGCACTGGCCATTTTGGCCATTTGGTGAGTGAACCAGCAGATAGAAGATTCTCTCTCTCTCTCTCTCTCTCTCTCTCTCTCTGTCTCTCTCCATTTCTCTCTCTCTCTCTTTTCTCTTCTCTGCCTCTGTCTTTCAAATAAACAGTGATTTTTTTTTAAAGTGTCTTATATATTGTCTATTTCCTGACATAATGGTATCTGGTATAGAGTTGAGATTCCTTAAATGTTTGTTAAATGAACACATAAGTCACTCCATAACAGAATGCATTCCAGATCAGATGGTTTATTCTTAAGAGATGGTTTATAAAAATTAAAATAAGACAAAGAGAAGGACAGTATCATACATTATTCAGGCTTCACATCTTGTCATGAACACTTTTTTAGTTTGAAAAATTTCATATCTCTGTGAGAGACCCCAAATGCCTCAAAGGAGAAAGGGCAGTTGTCATCGGATGGCATCCCTAAATGTCTTTCTGGATGCCTGTTCCCTGGAAGGCAAAGGCTTACGGACTTGGGCTCTGTCCCTGTATAAGAGACCTTGATTGAGATCCTAGCTGCTAGTGTCAGTCTAACCCACGCCTTGCTGTTGTGGGAATTTAGGACTAAATCAGCAGGAGGGAGATCTTTCTCTTTCTTTCTGCTTTTAAAATAAATTAAGAGGGAAGCTGTGACCACAGATGTACATGAAGTAGTGAAATAAACCCCAGTTACTTGTGGACATTTAATAGAGGTTCAGGAGAAAGTTACCAACAACAGAGGGCTTAAAAATCAGAAGTCAGGTGATATTTTATTTTCTTAATATAGTATTGGGGAGAAAATAAAAATTCAATTGAAAAGTTATTTCAAACGCAATATCTGTCTCTTGGATCTGCAGCCTGTACCATAGCCCTATAATAGAGCATATTAATTATTTTGGAAGTTGACAAGGGAAAGAAGCACTCTTTGATATTTAGACAAAATAAAAATTTCAAAAACTGATATTTGCACCTACAAATTCTTTCCCAAAAAACTTTGTGTTTATTTATCAAGTTAAAAAACAGAGCTGTGCAGGCCGGCATGGTGGCTTAGAGGGAAAGGTCGTCACTGGCTGTGCCAGCATCCTATATGGGTGCCAGTTTTATTCCCGGCTGCTCCACTTTCCATTCAGCTCTATACATTGACCTGGGAAAGTAGTAGAAGATGGCCTAAGTCCTTAGGCCCCTGCACCCACGTGGGAGAGCTGGAAGAAGCTCCTGGCTCCTGGCTTTGGGTCAGCTCAGCTCTAGCCGTTGCAGCCATTTGGGGAGCGAACCAGCAGATGGAAGACTTTCTCTCTCTCTCTCTCTCTGTCTCTCTCTCTCTCTCTACCTCTGCCTCTCAATAACTCTGCCTTCAAATAAATAAATAAATAAATAAATAAATCTTTTTTAAAAAAAGCTATAGAAGTTTAAATCAAACTTGTATTATAATGTTGGTTTTTGAAGAATCTACACCTTTAAATAGTCAATCATTCCAGCAAATTAAAAGATAACTAGTCTTCTTTTATAACTTTCTAAAACTTTTGTGGTTATCTTCATATGGAACCAACATATTTTTTTTTTTTTGCATTGGCTTGTAATTCGTTAATGGTTTGGAGTGCTACGGTAAGTGTAATTTTGTTTTCATTACAATTGCTTATCAGCTGTTCTGGTATAGAGAGAAAATATTGATTTTTGCTACTTTACTGTGAATTCAGGAGGTTGCTGAGCTCTCATTAACTTAAGCTTTTCAGGTGTTTATTTGGATTTTCTAAGGTAGTTTTGCTTGTATTGACTTTAGAGCCAGGTCCCTGTATGGCTGTAAGAGGCTCTTGCTTCCCACTGCTTTGAATCATTTGTGCTTTTTTACAACCATCTTATTTCAAATTTGGCTGGCACTCCTTGTGCTATGCCCACATTGAACACATATATGCATGTCACCATAATCAGGACTAAACAACACCCAAGAGATTTACAGCATGAAAGTGACAGGAATATTCATTATGTCCCCACCGTGACTAGTCCAGAATTGTTAGGGATGCTTTGGTTAATGTAGGAAAAGAGGTCATTATATTAAAGAAACGTGTAGTCCATTATAAAAAGGCTATCATAAATGATGCCAACAGTAGCAACCTGGCTTTATAGTTATTTACACAATCCCAAGGCCTGAAAAAGCTATAAGCAATTATCTTAAAAACTCTAAGCAAAAAGTGTTTTGAATCCATTATCTCTGCTGAGGTCATAAACAAAAGAAAAGGAGCATGATGTTATTCAGTATTTTTAAAACTTTAAAATATTTGAACTGAGTCATAAAGCAACTAGCCAATGCAGCTCATTTGTCTCTTGTCCTATCCATTTCTAAGCGTATTGTAATCCCTGACACATCAGTCCCAGCAGTTAGCAGCATAAAGGTTTCTTAATACCAGGTGAAGTATCCATATTCCACTGGTTGGAAGTTGAAGATCCAACTCAACTTGTTTTATACAAATATATATTATTTGTATAATATATATAATATATATATAATAAAATATATATAATAAAATTAGAGAAGAAATCAACAAAATTGAAACCAAAAACACAATACAAAAAACCAACAAAAGGAAAAGCTGGTTTAAAAAAATAAATAAATAAACAAAACTTATGCACTATTGGCCCAACTAACCAAAAAAGGAGAGAGAAGACTCAAACCAATAAATTAGAGATGAAAAAGGAAATGTAACAACAGACACCAGAAAAATTAAAAGTATCAGAAATTACTACAAATAGTTGTATACCAACAAACTGGAAAACCTAGATGAAATGGATAGATTCCTGGACATATACAACTGACCTAAATTGAGCCATGGATACACAGAAAACCTAAACAGATCCATTATCAATACAGAAATTGAAACAGTCATAATGACCTTCTCAACAAAGAAAACCCCAGGGACAGATGGCTTCACTGCTAAATTATACCAGATATTTAAAGAACTAACTCCAATTCTTCTCAAATTATTCAAAACAATTGAAAGGAAGGGAATCCTTCCAAATTCTATGAAGCCAGCATCACGTTATTTCCTAAACCTGAAAAAGACACAACAGAGAAAGAGAATGACAGACAAATTACCCTGATGAACATAGTCTAGCAAAAATACTCAGCAAAATTCTGGACAATTGAATCCAATAACACATCAGAAAAATCATTCACCAGAACCAAGTGAGATTTATCCCTGTTATGCAAGGATGGTTCAACTTTTGCAAATGAATCAATGTAATATATCACATTAACAAACTGAAGAACAAACTCTGTATGATTATCTCAATAGATGAAGAAAAAGCATTTAATAAAAGACAACACGCTTTCATGATGAAAACTCTAAACAGAGTATAGAAAGAACATTCATCAATACAACGAGGTAGTTTATGACAAACCCACGACCAGCATCCTATTGACTGAGAAAGAAAGAAACATTCCCACTAAGATCCATAATCAGACAGGGTACCCACTCTCACCATTGCTCTTCAATATAGTCCTATAAGTTTTAGCCAGAGACATTAGAAAGAAAAAAAAAATCAAAGGGATTAAAACTGGAAAAGAGGAAGTCGAACTACCCTTATTTGCAGATGACATGATTCTATATATAAGGAATCCAAAAGACTCAAACAAGAGACTTCTGGAACTCAAAGAAGAGTGTGATAAAATACCATGATATAAAGTAATATACAGAGCTCATGCTGTGGTTTATCTGGTAAAGCTGCCGTCTGCAGTGCCAGAATCACATATAGGCGCCAGTTCAAGTCCAGGCTGCGCCACTTCTGACCTAGCTCTCTGCTCTGGCCTGGGAAAGCAGTACAAATTGGCCCAAGTCCTTGGGCCCCTGCACCCACGTGGGAGACCCAGAAGAATCTTCTGGCTCTTAGCTTAGGATCAGCACAGCTCCATCTGTTGCAGCCAACTGGGGAGTGAAACAGCAAATGGAAGACCTCTCTCTCTCTGCATCTCCTTCACTCTCTGTGTAACTCTGACCATCAAATAAGTAAATAAACCTTTTTTAAAAAGTCAATACACAAAAATCAACAGCCTTTATAAAAACAGACAATGCCATGGCTAAAAAAATAATAATTACTAAGATTGATCCCATTCACAATAGCTACAAAAAATAAATCAAATACCTTGGAATAAATTTAGCCAAGGATGTCAAAGATCTTGATGGTGAGAATTATAAAACATTAAAGAAAGAAATAGAAGGAGATATAAAAAAATGGTTCATGGATTGGAATAATCAATATCATCAAAATGTCCTTTCTTCCAAAAGCAATCTACAGATTCAGTGTGATATCAATCAAAATACCAAAGATATTCTTCTAATATCTAGAAAAGATGATGTTAAAATTCATATGGAATTACGGGAGATCTTGAATAGCTGAAGCAATCTTCCACAACAAAAACAAAACCATAGGGATCAGAATATCAGATTTCAAGACACTACAAGGTAGTTATAATCAAAACAGCCTGGTAATGGTACAAAAACAGGTAGATGGACCAATGGAACATGATAGAAATGCCTGAAATCAATCCACACATCTACAACCAACTTATACTTGATCAAGGAGCTAAAACCAATCCCTGGAGCAAGGACATTCTCTTCAACAAATGATACTGACAAAATTGCATTTCCACATTTAGGAGTATGAAGCAGGACCCTTACTTTACAACTTACATGAAAATTCATTCAAAATGGTTTAAAGACTTAACTCTGAAACCTGATATTATGAAATTACTAGAGAGCATTGGAAAAACCCTTCAAGACACTGGCACAGGGAAAGAGTTCTTGGAAAAGATCCAGAGGTGCAAGCAATCAAAACCAAAATAAACAAATGCAAATGGGATTATATCAATCTGAGAAGCTTCTGTACTGCAAAAGAAACACAAAGGAATGTGAAGAGGCAATGGACAGAATGTGAGAAATTATTTGCAAACGATGTAACTGATAAAGGATTATTAACTAGAATATTTAAAGAGATAAAGAAATTCCACAACAACAAAGCAAACTACCCAGTTAAGAAATGGCAAAGGACTTTAAACAGACATTCTTTGAAAGAGATGATCTAAATGGCCAACAGACACATGAAAAAAATGCTCAAGATCATTAGTTGTCAGGGAAATGCAAATCAAAATCACAATGAGGTTTCACCTTACTCCAGTTAGAATGGCTTTCATAAAGACATCAACAAACAAAAAATGCTGGTGAGGAAGTGGAAAAAAGTACCCTCATGCACAGTTGGTGTGAACGTAAACTGGCAAAACTGCTGTGGAAATCAGTTTGGTGATACTTCGGAAATCTGAATATAGACTTACCGTATGACCCAACGATCCCATTCCTGGGAATTTACCCAAGGGAAAAGAAATCAGTGAATAAAAAGTTATCTGCACCCCATATTTATTGCAGCTCAATTCACAATAGCTAAGACATGGAATCAACTCAAATGCCCATCAATTGAAGACTGGATAAAGAATTTATGGGATATGTTTATACTACACAGTTGTAAAAAATGAAATCCAGTCATTTGAAACAAAACTGATGAATCTGGAAAACATCATACTTAGCGAAATAAGCCATTCTCAAAGGAGCAGATACCATATATTCTCCCAGATCTGTGATAACTAATAGGTCACCTAAAAAGAAATCTGTAGAAGTGAAATTGACACTTTGAGAAGCAATAACTTGAACAGCCCTAGTCTTGACTGTCAAGGAACATTTTTTGTTTTTGTTTATTTTTCTTAATGGAGCTTGGGACTGAGAATGGGAGAGGGAGGAGGAGGTATGATGGGAGTGGGGTGGGAGGGCAGGTATGATGGGAAGAATCACTATATTCCTATAGTTGTACTTATAAAATTTGCACTCATTAAATAAATAGTTTCTTTGGAAAGAAAATAAAAAAATAAAAATATGTACCTTCCCCAAAAAGAAAAATCACACAGACTGAATAAAAGAAACAGACTGACAGAGAGCACAGACAAAACCCATCCCTAGGTACTGTGATGAAGTCAAAACTGTATACCCAATGGCTGGGAATAAGGTTCATGGCCAAAAGAAATGCAGAAGTGTGTTGAATGCAAGAAGCAAACAACAGATATTCACTGTAGAAGGTAGATGCTAACTACAATTTTGTTTACATTCTATACTCTACAAATCTGTACTACCCAGTCCATGCAATCTTCAGTCAGAGTACCTTGAACTCTTATTCCACATAATCTATCCTATATGAATGGTGCGCCATAAGGCAGACAGGGAACATGCTCACTATCTTTCTCTGTGTAGTCTCTCCTTATAAAGTCACTCTAATTAGATCACAGGGCCTTCAACTTAACAACTAGATCCACTCTAATCACTCCCCAAAAACCACATCTTCAGGCACTGGATTTGAATTAACATTTCACTCTTAATCCATTAACATTTAACACAAGATTTGGAGGATCAAACATTTAACATGCAGGCTAAATTAATATCCAAACCATAGAAACTTAGATTTGATACACAAATTTCATGAAACACATGTGTTTTTCAACATACAAATAGAGAAAATTGATTTTTTTGTTAATATTTAAAGGACACTCTTTATATTGACATCATCAAAAGTCAACCCAACATTTTTAGCATATTGTGAAGATGCAAGTCTTATTTCACACTCAAAATGCAGCAATACATGGAGTATAAGGGGACATGTGTGTCTAGGAAGATGCTGGACTAAGAGAGTAGATGCTAAGAAAGCACATTGGGTTATGCAGGGACAAGCATGCTGGAACATGTTGATGATATGGCCATAAACCTAGTTATGCACTTAGGTCATTTCATCCTAAAGCCTCAACAAGCTCCCCTGAAGATCAATCACAATATCCCCTTCTGGAGCCTTTGGAAGGTCCTAGTTTGCTGGAAAATGTCCTTTTGTCACTGTTATTCAGAAGTTGAAACCCTACCCCCAAGGTAATGGTGTTTGCGGATGGGACCTTCAGGAGGAGATTTAGGGTATGAGAGTGGAGATATTAGAAACGGGCTTCATGTCCTGCTAAAAGCGCCCTAGAGAGCTGCCTTGCTCCTTCTGCCATTAGAAAGACACAGTGAGACGGCGCCCGCTATGAACCAGGAAATCCGTGCTCACCAGACATGGAATCCGCTCATGAGATGATCTTGACTTTTCCAAACCTCGAAACTAAAAAGTGAGTAAAGGTCACGAAGGTGGAAAATCAGTGATAGTTATTGCTCATCAATCAGCAGTCACATTTTTTCATTGCTACAATCTTCAAGAATAAAACATTAAGTAAAGGGGAAAAAAAAAGAAATGTGAGAAGTTAATTTCTGTTGTGTATAAGCCACTCAGTCTATGGTATTCTGTTTAGCAGCCTGAATGAACAAATACCAATCAAACCAAGTGCTCACACCACCTCTTTTCATAACCCTTGGCAATTATTTCAACTGTTCTTTCCAACTCCATCTTAAATTTTTTCCAAGCAGTCAATGATAAAGATTTTTGAGAAATAAACTTCTCATAATAATTTTATTAGTTTTTTTCTAGCAATTTTATTTATTGCTACACATCCATTTTCTGTGTGCTACCACAAACATAATATTTATGACAAGATATAAAAACTGTACATGTTACTGCATAGAGAGTCATTGCTGAGAGCCTTATTAATTGCTTGGTTTCAAAAAGTGATGGTCTATATTCTAATGCCTAATATGTCAGGCGGTACTTCTAAGGGAAATACATACACACACAATTGAATTTTGTTACATGATAAAAAACTGGTTGTTCATTTTTATATGTAATTTTCTATTTTTGAAATAATAGTAGGCTCTGGTAAGCATTATTATCATTCAAAATACCTGATTTTCATAAATCAATTCTTATAAATATCATTTCATCCTAATAAGCCGAATAAAACAGTTTATTCCACATTGATGAAGTTTTTGTGTATTTAAAGAACTGTATGAGGTGCTATAGATAAGTCAAAATGATGATTATGTGATTCCTTATCCTCAAAGAGACGCAGAAGAGTGGGGAAGATAAACATCAATTTATCGAGCCACAATACAGATCTGATTGTGGAAAGCAAAAAACTGGGACAGAAATAAAGCCTTGTTTAAGCAGTGATGCCATAATTTTCATTGGAGTTAAACAGACTTCGAAATGAAGCTTAGAACTATCGACTCAGAAAAAGGGAGCCTGTAGCATTTGCAAGTCTGTGGGTAGATATTACTCACAGCACCAAACTCTGAGGGAAACAGAAAATGTATGACATCCTCACAGCTCAGAAGTGGTAGTAGGAGCAAGGTGAAATTCTGCCACATGGGTGAAAAGGAAACTTGCTAAGAAAAATAATGTAAGGAAGAATATGAATAAAAATATCTTCTAAGCATCTAGAGAACTTGGATTATTGTACAATTTTACATTAATTATATGACCTTGGGCAAGAACTTAACTTCTGCTGGGTTCATTTTCTCCATCTGTAAAACTAGGACTTGAAATAAATGGTTTCTGGGAGTCTCATAAGATTGTAAATGCTGTGATTTATACCACTAGCAATTCAGTAAAATTTATTGAGTGCCTGCCATTTATACAGTGCTATGTGCAGTGGAAAATAAAAATAAGCATGATGCACAACCTAACCACCTCAAGAAATTTATAGTCATGGCATGCAGTAGTTAAGTTAGTGTTTGGGAGGCCCTCATCCTGTATCAAAGTGCCTAATTACAGTCCTGGTTCCTCTGCTTCTGATCCAGTTTCCTGCTGTTGTGCATTCTGGGAGGCAACAGATGATGGCTCAAATACTTGGGTCCCTGCCAGCCACATGGGAGATACAGATGCAATTCTTGCCTCCTGAGTTTGGCCTGCCTCAGACCCAGCTGTTGCAAGCATTTGAGGAGTGACAAGGGATAGAAAACTCTTTCTCTCTCCCTCTCTCTCTCTCTCTGCTTGCCAAGCAAAATTAAAGCAAAACTGTTTTAAAAGATACTTATAAGTATTTTAGACAGATCAGTCGACATCAGGCAGTATCTACCTAAGTGCCAAAGATAGGGACCAGATTATAAATGCATTCAGTATTGAAGCCGCACAAAGAAAGTTCTGTAGTTTCCTACAGAAAATTTAAAAAGTACGGATTCACATAGATAGGAAATCAGAGGGAGAAGGCCCCACAACCCTTTACTCACCTTGTACCCCGAACAGAGGCAGGCTGGAAGAAATGTACATGAAGTCCAGGCTCCATATCACTGTTTGGAAAACACAATTTCCTATAGTATCCAGTGGGGATGATTTCCTAGAACTTCCTATGGATGCTAACATCTGTAGATGCTCAAGTTCTTATATAAAATGAGATAGTATATGCATATAACCTACAACGTCTTGCTTTCAGTTTAATTCATCTCTAGATCATGCACACTGCCTAATATATTGTAAATGCTACATAACAGTTATTATACTATACTGTTTAGTGAATGATGAAAAAAAGCTTTGTATGTGTTCAATATAGATACATTTTTTGAATATTTTTGATTGCTATTGGTTAAATTCCTGGATATGGAACCAGCAAATAGAGAAGACTGGATGTAATGTCACATCATTTCAGCAATTGCTCGCTAAATGTACATACCTGGGGCACACATTAGAGCAATTAGTAAAGGCTAGTTTTCAAGGATTTTACACTACATGGCTGCAAATATTTTATTACTTCTGCCAGCATTATTCTAAGTTTTATATGGCCATTAATTTCAAATGTTTAAATTGCAATAACAGTAATAATGAAAACCATATTACCTTATTCCCAGTGTTTGTTATTAATGATGATAGTGTCTATTCAATGATTCGTCTTCCTTTTTCCCTGAGTGCTCATGGCTGCTATTATCTCATCGGTACAGGTATTGTTGCTGGGCATGGTAGTCTATGAGGTGTGACAGCCCCTGATTATGATATTATGGCATGTGAATAATGTACTTCATCAGCTCTTACATTATCTTTTGTGAGAAGACGTTGTCGTTGCTTTCACTAGGATTTCTTAGGGAAAGAGAATGAAATTTTAATATCAGAAACGTTTTCAGCTAAACACAATAACTCGTTCACAACACAATAATCATACACAGTCTTCATACACTGAAAGGAAAATTGGGAAAAATATAATATTACTTACATTCTTTCTGCTTAAATGTACATTTTAAAAATCTACCAAAAAAAGGAAAATATATTATGCAAATGCTATGTGGACTTTCTACACAGTTGCAAAGACAGTCTATTTTATAGCACACACGCTTAATGAAATAATTTTTTTCACTCACCCTATGGCCAAATCCTTAGCCTTCCCAATGTGCTTTGTAGATTTATGACTTCCTGTTTGTCCCTCTTTTTCTTCCTAAATCACATGACCACAACCTCTTGAGACTTGTAAAACAAGATAGATTTTCATCATTGTTAAAGGATTCTAAGAGCACTCACCTGTTCCCAATGAACATTGAACCATGCACTGGACATTTCCAAAAACAGCAGATGAAATTCTAACATGCACCATAAGGACATCACTAGCTAAAAGCTGGATCACACTAAGTATTCTGACAGCATCCTTTCAAACTCTGAACTTCATTCAAGATTTCATCCTGATGTTGAGTTCCCAACCCATAAATCCACTTGGAAAAGGTAAGTGGCAGCTGAAAACCAAGACTTCAATGGAAGAAATGCATATAGTCACACTCCATCTTTGTTATGGCACAGGTGGATAACACAAAGCCAAATAAATCAAGGACTTCACAACATCTTGGACCATGTTGTCCAAGAAATCTGAGTTTCATAAATTCTAACTTGACAGGAAGTACCAAAATCCCTTTCAATGCTAAAAGTATAAACCTTTAGGATTAAGAAGAAACTTGGGAAAGAGGGTCCATTTATCTAAACTGTGTAAACATTGTCAACTAATAGGAATTTTATAGAGATAGGAGGAGAAAGGTGCCTAAAAAAGAATCATGCACTTTTGTACAAAATAAAGCCACATTTTTTAAATTTAATAACAAATATGACTAATTTTTTTAACATTAGGAGAAAAGATGAGAATAATAAAAGCAGCAAATAGTTCTTATAGAAACTAGACTTGGGACGTTTTTCAAAAACAATACCATACTATTTGTATCAGAAACTTTGGGAGGACAAAGTGGAACTCCAACTCTCTTCCTGGGCAGAAAGTGAACACATTTGAAGCTTTTTCCATAATCTCAATCCCATCTTCCTAATGCCAGGGGTCCTCTTCAGTCATGAGGAGGCAACTCAACTGATATTCAGCCAAAATACCTGAGTACTAGAATGGAACTGCACATAAGCCTGAGCAAGGATGGAGAACTTGATGTGTTCACAAAGAGATCATAGAGACACTGAGTAGTGGAGTGTTAAGGGGCTGAATGAGAAGGTGGAAAATGCCAAGGATTTTCAGGGAAGAGGCTAGCATTGTGGAATGAAGAAGCACCCATCTGGATCCCATTCTGAAGTAAGACTCACCAGGAAAAAACTATATTATGCCAATAATGAATCCCATGTACTCAGACTCTCCTCTATCTCAAGGAACTTATAAAGGAATTAATACAGGAGCAATTTACTCTTCCTTTGGAAACTACTAGATATATACATGAGGAATATGAGCAAAGGTATAGTTTTTTGCTCCTTGTCATCTGAAGAACTCTGGACAACTCCAAGTGAGGAAGTGCACTATACTGCATTAGCCTGCCCTGCCCAAAATATTTTGAGTTTGATGCTCCCAGAGTCTTCCACACTCCCTTGCACAGAGGATCCATGGGAAATACCCTCAAACCCCAAAAGCCTTATTAAGCAGAAAAAACAAATCAGTCCATTTGTGGTGTTTAAGCAGATCTGAAAAGAACCATGCCTTAAGATGTTTTCAGATAAATTCACACATAGGTTGGAATTGGAACCAGAAAACTTCTTTGTGTAAATATCTTATAATTGATTGGACAAATTCAGGGTCCTCCTCAGAAGACCTCTTTGTTTTGTGTAGGCAAAAGGAAGAGGCATAATGAAGAGTAGGAAGAAGAGAGAGGGAGAAGGAGAAAAACAAGGCATAGACAATGTCAGAACACTTTATTTATCTTTCAAAATCCCGGTGTTCCACAGCATATAATATTAGGTTGAGTTCCTTCTCTAGGCAAGATGACCATCTAGCTTATTATTGTATCGAGCTGAGAAAATTCCACAGCACCAAGAGAAAACCAGAAGGCTTTCATGAACTTTTAGTTACATTCAAAGCAGAACAAATTATGGTCTTTAAATAACCTTGACTGCCACCTTCTATCTGGAGATGGGGTACTTTAATATTGTGAACTATCTTGAACCCACCTAGAGGATCTTCTAATGAACTGATTGACACCAAGAACAGCAAAAAAGCCAGTTGTCTCCTCCCAGAAATTTTTCCTAAACCCAGTGAGTCCTTTCTGCAGTGGCTTTGATGACTTGAAGGGAAGGGTTGTGGTAACGTCTTATCCTTTAAGAGATCCTGGGCATTACTGAGTCCATTTGATAGAAAATTCCACGAAGTGCTAAGAAGTTTCCACCAAATGGGAAAATTAGAGTTTCCATATACTTAATATCAATGTAATTCTCAAGACTTGAAAGTATTTGTCATGTTTTGAGATTGCCATTGGGGTGCAATGGATTAAGTCGCTATCTGGAATGCCTGCATTCATATTAGAGTACCTGGTTTGGTTCCCATCTCCACTTCTGATGCAGATGTGCCTGGGGGGAAGCAGGTATTGGCCCAAGCACTTGGCTCCCTGTCACTCACATGGGAGACCCAGCTGGAGTTTCTGGCTCCAGGCTCTGGCCAGCTCCAGTCCAGCTGTTGTGGACATTTGAGGACTGAACCAGCAACTGGAAGATCTCTGTCTCTCTTTCTTTTGCTGTCTCTTTGTTACACTTTCAGATAAATAAATAAGCCTTTAAAATGTTTGAAAATTTTATACACTGAAAATCTGTTTCATAGGGTTTTTGGTTCTTTTGTCCATGCTCTGATTCTCCAGAGACCTATAAATATTTAGTCAGTAAACCCTATTCAGCGTCATTGCTTAGGAAGCTACTTACACCACTGAGTTATCTATGTGACTTATGAGCAGAGTACATTATTTAGAAAATGCACATGAAATCTTGGCAGTTTGTTTTTTACTTTAGCACTAAATATTTTTTTTTTATAAAGCTTTTATTTAAAGAATATAAATTTCCAAAGAACAGCTCATGGACCACAATGGCTCCCCCCCCATACAACTTCCCTCCCTCCCCCCACCCTCCCCTTTCCCGCTCCCTCTCCCCTTCTGTTCACATCAAGATTCATTTTCAATTCTCTTTATACACAGAAGATCAATTTAGTACATATTACGTAAAGATTTCAACGGTTTGCCCTCGCATAGAGACACAAAATGATAATACTGTTGGAGTACTAGTTATAGTATTAATTCACAATGTACAGCACATTAAGGACAGAGATCCTACATGATTTTTTTTTTTAAAAAATTGATTAATTGTCTATGCAATTTCCAGTTTAACACCAAGATTTTTTAATCATTTGCAATTATCTTTATATAAAGAAGATCGATTCAATATATACTATGTAAGGATTTCATCAGTTTGCACCCACTCAGAAACACAAAGTGTAAAAATACTGTTTCAGTACTAGTAATAACATCAGGAGTCACTGTGTACTTACGTCTCATGAGGGATCTGTCCTTAATGTGTTATCCAATGTGAAGTGATGCTATTACTAAATATTTCTTAAAACAAGAACATGCTGTTCAACCTCAATGGAAGAATTTTAAGAATAATTTTGTATTATATTGACATTAAGCAATAAAATCAATTACATAAAATTTTAAGACATCAATATGAAAAGTATACACAAAGAACAAGAAAAGAAGGTACAGACAGTGAGTCAAGAGAGAAGGAGATACAGCAAAACAGACCTCTGGGCCGGCACTGTGGCTCACTTGGGTAATCCTCCTCCTGCGGCACCAGCAACGCAGGATTCTAGTCCTGTTTGGGGCGCCAGGTACTAGTCCCGCTTGCTCCACTCCTCTTCTAGTCCAGCTCTCTGCTGTGGCCCAGGAGGGCAGTGGAGGATGGCCCAAGTGCTTGGGTACCAGCACCCACATGGGAGACCTAGAGGAAATACCTGGCTCCTGGCTTCAGATTGGCACAATGCCAGCCATAGCGGCCACTAGGGGGAGTGAACCAATGGAAGGAAGACCTCTCTCTCTGTCTCTCTCTCTGTCTAACTCTGCCTGGAAAACAAAAACAAAAACAAAAACAAAAACAAAACAGAATTCTGACCTTTTAAATACTGAGGATATACAAAAGTAAGCAGGAAGCAAGATTTTAAATACAAATTCATATAAATTTAAAAGACAGACATTTTTGAAAAGAGAATTAAGATTCCAAAACCAGGATTCCATGACACACAGAATGACAATGGTGGCTTAATACCCCCCAAAAGAAATTCGACACCACCATAAAATACTTCAAAGAATTTGAAGAATAAATTCTATTTGCAGTTTAAGGTAGAGTTTACAATTAAAGAAAAGCTGACAACCAAAACTGTTTCTGAAATGATATCGAGTTTCCTATCTTTCTAATGAAGAACATCTGGTTTCATTTCTTATATATCCATCTTTCAAAACGTGGCACTGTTTACTTCTGTTTAATTGTGTGCTGATCTCTTTTCTGCCTTTACAGCTTTTTTGGAAGCATTCCTTGGAGAACAACATTCCCTAGAATATTACCTAACTGTATGACTTTCGAGATTCTTGGGGATACATTACAGTGTTCTTTCTATGAGAACATCTTTGAGTAGGGTTATGGGTATAATACATTAAGACAACAAATTATTAACTTACTCAAGTTTCCTAAATGCTTTAAAAAAGCTTCCATAGTTCTAACATGTGTAAGTTAGTATTGTTAATTAGTTTATAGATTTGCCCTTATTGTTGAGGGTTTTTGGTTTTGTTCTGTTTTGTTTTTTGCTTTCATTGGTGTTAATTAGCTGCCTTTTGTTTCAGACTGAAGAACTCCTGGAACATTTCCTTTAAATGGTGACAAACTTCCTCAGCTTTGCTTGCCTGAGAAACTATTTTTTTTCCCTTATAATCTGAATGACAGCTATGCTAGGTAAAGTATTCTTTAGTTAGAGGGTTTTTGTTGTTGGTTTATTGTTTTGTTTTGTTTTTAGCACATTAATTGGATCATTCTACTCTCCTCTACACTATAAGATTTCTATTGTGAAATCTATTGTTAGCCTTCTTGGGGCTCCATTGAATGAAATCTACTTATATTTGTAGCTCAAAAAGTAGTGTTTCTTTCCTGGAGGGGCTTGTAATCCAGATGTCAGAAAGAACATAACAGAAATGAAATTTAGGGCAGTGGATGATAAGTGTTAATTAAACGGTACACACAAGTGTATTGGGAAAGCAGGAGATCACACAGATTTGGGATGATAAAGAAAAGTTTCAAGGGCCCAGTAGGAAGTGTCTAGTATCTGTATGGACACCTGAGGAAGAGGAACTGAATTAAATATGCTGATTATGATGACAGAGACCTTGAACTTGATTTCTTATTCATTTCTATGACCAAATCAACTTGTACTTTTAGTGACCAGTTGTATGTATCCCCATAGAAAAGTAAGTGCTGCTCAAAAAATTCAGAAATTGAAAAACAGAGTTTATATTAAATCAACCTTTCACTTAATCATTAGGTTGGTATAATGAACAAAAGCTAAAGCAAAAATGAAGGAAAAACCAAAATAATTAATGATATATATTTAATTGCATCCCATTAGCCATTTTTCCTGCTCAAATGTTGCTATGTGGTTTTAGGAATAAAAGATTGTAGGGGGGCTGGCACTGTGGCATAGCTGGTAAAGCCGACGCCTGTAGTGCCGGCATCCCATATGGGTGCTGGTTCGAGTCCTGGATGCTCCACTTCTTATCCAGCTCTCTGCTATGGCCTGGGAAAGCAGTAGAATATGGCTGAAGTCCTTGGACCCCTGCACCCGCGTGGGAGATCCGGATAAAGCTCCTGGCTCCTGGCTTCTGATTGGCACAGCTCCGGCAGTTGTAGCCTATTGGGGAGTGAACCAGCAGATGGAAGACCTCTCTCTCTCTCTCTCTCTTTCTCTCTCTGCCTCTCTGTATAACTCTGACTTTCAAATAAATAATCTTTTTTAAAAAGATTATAGTGACTTTGGTATTTTTTTACAAATTCAATTAATGCTGTTGATCAATTAACATACTACGTTACTGTTAGTACCTTGGGACTAATGAAGACATAAGATTTTCATCCTTACAGTAATATTATTTCATGACAACAGAATTAAGTGCTTTTCACACAGTGACAAATCACCTAACAAATTAGTAACTAGAACTGGCTCTAAATATAGAAATTTAAGAAAAGTCCAAAATACTCATGAGTGCTTAAAGAAGTTGAGAAGAGAAGCAGATATACCTGTGCTCTGTTACTGCTTTGTTTGGAATTTAAATTCTGTTCAGCAATGCTTAGCTCCAGCTCAGAGTTAATGTAGCTGGTCTAATGAACACAAGAAAATGAATTCAGACAACTTGGTGAATCAGGAAGACTGGATGTTGACTCCTTGTACCAGGTATATCTCTTAAGAATTTCCAATAGAAATGTGTTTGGAAAATAATTTTTAAGGTCTGTTCAGTTATTCAAAAGGCAGAGTCAGAGAGAGAGAGAGAGAGAGAAATCAACCTTCCATGCAGTGGTTCACTCCCCCAAATAGTCACACTGGCTGAGGTTGGGCTGATCTGAAGCCAGGAGCCAGGAGCTTCTTCCAGGGCTCCTACATGTATGGCAGGGGCCCAAGCACTTTCCCAGGCACATTAGCAAGGAGCTGGATTGGAAGTGGAGCAGCTGGGACTTAAATTAGCACCCATATGTGATGCCAGCACTGCAGGTGACAGCTTAACCCACTATGCCAAAGCATGAGCCCCTAGAGGACTGCATAAACTGCTAAAAGATTACATAATTATGTAATTAAAATATTTATCCCAGAAGGTTTTTGCTAGTGTCCTCAAAACAAAAACATTACTAAGGTTCAAGTGAATACATAGGTAAGTTAGAAGAAGATTTTAAAGCAAGAACCTAATTTGTATCTCTATCCCATATCTCCTTTACTCCATTCCTACATTCTACCACCTGGCCATTTGGGAATAACCCATCAATGTAAAATCAATAAGTCTCTGTTTCCTGAAATTCATTGCACTGTTACAGTCTATATTCCCAAGATCTGGGGCAGCAAGTCTTCTCACAAAGTTCCTGCAAACTGGAAAAGAAGACTGAAATCATCTTAGCAACCAACATAAAGTCAGTTGGGTTCATAGGGTACTGGTTATGGTAGGTTAGGGTTTGGGGTATTTTAGGCTTGGTTCAAAAGAATGTTTCTAACAAATGGCCAGGCACTATTCATACCATCTCACTTTGAGAACAATTTGTCTAACAATGAACGCCTTTCTTTTTGTGATACCTACTTTTATGGCAGTTTTCAGGCATGTGAAAATCATGCAGAATGATACTGTTCCATGTCTACAGGTACATCTTGCTTGGTGATACAACCTTGAAAATACTTCCCATATTTATTTTGGTAATGATTCCTATAATTCCTCAAAGTACCACCAACAGCTTTCTATAAAGGTTAACTTTTGCAAATTAAAGTGACAAATTATCAGAATTTTAATCATAATTTTTTTCTTGTTAAATGAAATTAACATGATTCGATTCTTGTTCTCTCCTGCCCATAACTCCAAAACCTTTACTTTTGTAAAATAGCTCAGCAGAGAGAATAGACAATTTTTTCCATTCTCATGGACTTCTCCTTGCTCCAAAAACATTTGAATAAGATAAAAACATTGTGAATGATGTTTCCCCTAGTTCTAATTTACCTTCTAGACAAAAATATTTATACAACATAATATATTAGAATATGTTTTTGGGACTTTAATACAAATTTCAATTAATTAGGATTCTATGAATCTCAAACATAGGTCAGATTCTTAAATTTTTATCACTGCAAAAGCACAGTTTAAAGCAGCTTTAAAAGCAAAAGAGAAGGTCTGGTGTTGTCATGCAACAGGCTAAGCTGTAACCTGCAACGCCATCATACCACATCACATGCCAGTTCAAGACCTGGCTGCATTGCTTCAGATCCGTCTTACTTCTAATACACCTTGGAAAGAAGCAGACGAAGGCTCAAGTGCTGTTGCCTCTGCCACCCATCTGAGAAATCTGGATGCAGTTCCACGCTCCTGGCTTTAGTCTGGCACAGCCTCAGCCACTGAAGCTATTTGTGGAGTGAAACAGAGGGTGAAAGACACCTTCTCTTCATGTCTCTCCTTCTCTCTTTGTCTCTCCCTCTATCTCTTTCACCTGGCCTTTTAAATAAATAAAATGAAACATTTTAGAAAAAAAGCTATTAAGGGTATTTAACCATGCTAGTCAAGACTCTTGATTGAAAGAGGATAGCCAGCTCACACAGATTCAAATAGAGCAGCTTGCATATTCTGAGACATCATGAGAAGAAGGTATCTGATACAGAGGACTATTAAGGAATTATAGCAGGACCACCATTAGCTATAGGCTGGAAATGGAAAATAGTAAGACCAGGGACCCTCAACTCTCATCTGTCACTCATTCACTTATGGTTTCTCCTCATAAATGACGTATTTTAAGGAGATTCCAAGATGGCTAACTAGGGAAAAGATGTGCTATTTTTGATCATGGGAAGACACCACAAAAACAGAAGAAGGATCTGTGTTCCTGAGATAGTTGGAGAGTTTTCAGTGAAAAGTCTGCAGAAAGAACAGTCTCCACGGAGCAGCAGGAATTGCACAGATGTGCAACAGCTCACAGGCCACTCACAAAAACTCCTGTGGCCAGCAGCTGGCGTGGAGGCCATCTTCCTAAGAAAGAGGAAAAGAGTTCACAGAAGCCTGTGCTCCACTGTGATCTTGTCTGGGGCAGAGCCAAATGGACAAATTGGTGGGGGACTAGGCGCTTGCTTGACTCTCTGAATATTGCTTCCTCATCTCCCCTCACCAGGGTACCAAGTGACCAGCAAGGGAAGTACCATCATCTTAGAATAAGTGTGCAACAACACATGAACCTCTGGTGGATTTTGTCAGAGGTAGAAATATGCATTTCCATTGACTTTGAGTTCAGGCAGCTAAGCTTGTGGGGAGCAAGGTGCTCATTTAACTCTGTGAATGGAGGGCACATTGCTTCCCTCCCTCTCTTCACCAATTTGCAAGGTGACAATGGGAGAAATGCCATCTTTGCAGTATAAGTGGGTAGAGTATGGCCTGGAGAGTGAGCAGGGGGCAGGGGGCATATTTGGCACATGGCTCTCCTCCCTTCTTCCCACCTAAAGGACCGGATGGTTCTCTCTTTAGATAGGGAGGCTTTTATTACAGTGGATCCCCTGCAGTCTATAAGGGTTGGAGCCCTGAACCCTGTGAATGTGAGAATTCTATGACTGTGGAATAGGTCAGTAAATTGATAAGGTCATGGAGTGTGGCTGGGTCTTTGGATAATTAAAGAGCACAACTCCAAAAACTATGTTCATACTATGGAGCACATAGATTCTTTGTGCAATTCAAGCACGTGAGTGAGTGGTGGATGCAAGCACACTGAGGTTTACCTTGGCGCAGAGAAGGGTGGAGAGAGTGGTCACATGAGCCAAGGTGATTGTCTCCTCTCTCCAAACTGACTACAAAGGAGAAGCACCCACACATCATTTAGATGTTAGCCTGGGCTTTTGCCCCACCCACAAATGATGGCTGGAGCACCCTTGCCACCCCCAACACACAATTCTGGATTTCCCCTGAAGGGGCAGACATCCCACTAGCCTAGAAGCACATTGCCAAGAACAAGGATTTCAGAGGCCATATAAAAAGTTTTTCTCCAAACATGTAAAAATAAGCATAGAAATACAAGAAACATGAACAACGAAAATAAAATAATTCCACAAAAGAAACATAATAATACTTCAATATTAGACTGTGAGGATGAGGAAGTTGATGGAATTCCTGAAAAGGAATTATGAAGAATGGTTGTACAATTACTCAAAAACACAGAGAAACAATTACATGAGTTTTAAACACACACACACACACACACACACACATACACACAATTGAGAAATTCTGCTAGGAAATAGAAATATTAAAGAAAAATCAAAAACTAGAAATGAAGAATTTGATTGGTGAAATAAAAATTACACTGTAAAGCCTGAACAAAAGACTTGCTAAGACAGGAAAAGAATCTCCAAGCTGAAGAAAACTTTTGAAATATTTCAGTCACACAAAAAAAAAAAAAAACCAGAAAAATTGGAAAAGCAAAATCAGTTTTCACAGTTTATTGGATACTATCAATGAGAAATTATATATGTTTTAGGCATTCCTGAAGGAGTGAGCAAGTAGAATGACTTACAAGACATAATCAGTGAAATAACAGAGAATAATTCCCTGATTTGGATCTCAAAATATAGGAAGCACATAGAACTCCTAACAGACACAATCAAATATATTCAGCACAACACTTTTTATTCAAACTTTCTTTTTTATTTGTTTTTATTTATTTGACAGATAGAGTTAGACAATGAGAGAGAGAGAAAGAGAAAGGTCCCAAATGGCAACCACAGCCAGAGCTACGCCGATACAAACGAAGCCAGGAGCCAGGCGCTTCCTCCCTGTCTCCCATGCAGGTGCAGAGGCCCAAGCACTTGGGCCATCCTCCACTGCCTTCCCAGGCCACAGCAGAGAGCTGGACTGGAAAAGGGGCAACCGGGACTAGAACCCAGCACCCATATGGAATGCTGGTGCCACAGGTGGTGGATTAACCAAGTGAGCCATGGCGCCAGCCCCCTCAGACTTTCAAAATTAAAACACAAAGCAAGATTTTAAAATGTGCCAGAGACAAATGCCAGATTACTTATAAAGGATCTCCAATTAGATTGACAGAAAATTTCTCATCAGAAACTCAAAAGGCTTTGAGAGAATGGAGAGATACTGTCCAAATCTTTAAAAAAAAAGAAAAACCTATCACCCCAAAATACATAGACAGTGAAGATATCATTTATAAATAAAGGTGAAGGAAAGACCTTCCAAAAACAATTGAAAGAATTTGTCACCATCTGAACAACCTAACAAACGATATTTAAGTATGCACTGCACACAGAAACAAAGAAAGATAACCAGTATCACAAAAGAGTATGAAGACAGGAAACCTCCTAATGATGGCACAAAGGTGATCTAAAGCAAACAACAGGGATATTTATGGAAAAATGGCAAGACCAAGTCATTATTTATCAGTAACAACCTTGAATGTAAATGAACTAAACTCTCCAACTAAAAGATATAGATGGGCTGAATGGATTAAAAACCAAGGTCCATCTATATGTTGATTACAAGGAAAACATTTCACCAACAAAGATACACACAGATTGAAAGTGAAAGAATGAAAAAAGATATTCCCTGCAAGTGGCAATAAAAAATGAGGAGGACTTGGCCTGCACCGCAGCTCACTTGTCTAATCCTCTGCCTGTGGCGCCAGCACCCTGGGTTCTAGTCCCAATTGGGGTGCCGGATTCTGTCCCAGTTGCTCCTCTTCCAGTCCAGCTCTCTGCTGTGGCCCGGGAAGGCAGTGGAGAATGGCCCAAGTGCTTGGGCCCTGCACCCGCATGGGAGCCCAGGAGGAAGCACCTGGCTAGACTTAAGACAAAGCTGTTAAAAGAGACAAAGAAGGGCATTATGTAATGATTAATAGACAAACTCATCAAGAAGATGTGACTATAGTGAATATATAGGCATAGAATGCTAGAGCACCCAGTTATTTGAAACAAATGTTAATGAATTTAATGGGAGATATATAGTCCAACACAATCTTAATAGGAGATTTCAACACCCCACTTTAAGTAATGAACAGATCAGCTAGACAAAAAAATGAACAAACAACAGAGTTAATCTACAGTACCCATCAAATAGATCTAATTGTCTACAGAATTTTCATCTCACAATCAAAGAACACACATTCTTTTCATCAGTGCAAGAAACTTTCTCTAGGATTGACAATAAGCTAGGACATAAAAAAAAGTCTCAACCAATTCAAAATATAAAGTCATACCATGTAACTTTTCTGATAATATTGGGATAAAACTGGAAAATAATAGCATAACAAACTCCAGAAAACATACAAGCACATGCACACTGAACAACATGCTCTTGAATCAATGGTGGATCATAAAAGAAATCAAAAGAGAAGGCTGGTGCTGTGGTTCAATAGGCTAATCCTCCACCTGCGGTGCCAGCACACCGGGTTCTCATCCCGGTCGGGGTGCCGGATTCTGTCCCGGTTGCCCTTCTTCCAGGCCAGCTCTCTGCTGTGGCCAGGGAGTGCAGTGGAGGATGGCCCAAGTGCTTGGGCCCTGCACCCCATGGGAGAACAGGAGAAGTACCTGGCTCCTGCCTTTGGATAAGCGCAGTGTGCTGGCCACAGCGCGCTGGCCATGGCGGCCATTGGAGGGTGAACCAATGGCAAAGGAAGACCTTTCTCTCTCTATCTCTCTCTATCTCTCACTGTCCACTCTGCCTGTCAAAAAAAAAAAAAGAAAGAAAAAAATTTCCTTGAAACAAATGGGGATGACAACATACGACATCTAAACTTATGGGCTACAACAAAGCAGTGTTAGTAGAAGAAGGAGGAGGTAGGGTGGAAGTGTGAGCAGAAGGGAGGGTACAGTGGGAAGTATTGCTCTGTTCCTAAATCAGTACACATGAAATACATGAAATCTGTATACCTTAATTAAAATTTTAAAAAGAAAACATACGCACACAGAGCAAGTTTATACCAATTAGTTCTCATATCAAGAAATTGGAAATGTATCAAATAAATGATTTAACAATGCATCTCAAGGACCTAGAAAAACAACAACAAATCACACACAAAATTAGTAGGAGGAAAGAATAATAAAAATCCCAACAAAATTGAAACCAACAATCTATACAAAAGGTTATGAAATGAAGAACTTGTTTTTGGAAAAGTAATTGAAACACCATTGGCCCAACTAACCAAAAAAGGGGGAGAAGATCCAAATTAATAAAACGAGAGATGGAAAAGCAGATGTTCCAACTAATGCCACTGAAGATAAAACAACTTTTTAAGAATTATTACAAACAGCTTTATGCCAACAAACTAGAAAACTTAGAAGAAATGGACAGGTTTGTGGAAAAAAACAACTTACCAAAATTGAGGCATGAAGACATAGAAAACCTAAATAAAGCGAACAATCAAGAGAGAGATTGAATCAGTAACAGAAACCTTCCCAACCAAGAAAATCCATGGGTCAGATGGATTTACTACTGAATTCCACCAGACTTTGAAAGAAGAACTAATCCAGATGCTTCTTAAACTATTCAAAATAATAGAAAGGGAGAGAATACTCCCAAATTCCATCTTCCAAACTTCCAAAATAACAAAAATATACAACAAAAAAAACCTATCAACTGATATCCATGATGAACAGATGCAAAGATTCTCAACAAGATACTAATTAACCTACCGATAGCATATCAAAAAGATCACCCATCTGAACCAAGTGGGACATACCTTAGGGATGCATGAATGGTTCATCATATGAATATCAATAATAGGACACATCATATTAACAAATTGACATACAAAACTGACTTGCTTTCCTCAATAGATACAGAGAAAGCACTTCATAAAACACAACACCCCTCTTTGACAAAAATCTTAAGCAAATTAAGTATATAAAGAACGTATCTCAACATTATCAAGGTAATATGACAAATCCACAACCAGCATCATATTGAAGTGGGAAAAACTGGAAGCATTTACACTAAGATCCAGACCCAGACAACGACATCAACTCTCCGCATTGCTATTCAATATAGTTCTCAAAGTTTTATCAGGAGTAGTTAAGCAACAAAAAGAAATCAAATGGATACAAATTGAAAAAGAGGAAGTTAAATTACCCCTGTTTGCAACTGACATGATTCTATATGTATGGGTACCAAAAGACTCCACTAAGAGACTACTGGAGCTTATAAGAGCGTGACAAAGTTGCGAGATATAAATAAACAAAGATAAATCAAAAGCCTTTGTATATGCAAACAATCCCATAGCTGAGGAAGAACTTGTAAGATCAGTCTCATTCACAATAACTACAAAAAAATTTAAATATCTTGGAATAAATTTAACCATGTGAAAAATCTCTACAATGAAAATCACAAACATTAAGGTAAGAAGCAAAATACACAAAAAATTGGAAAAAATCTTCCATATTCATGGATTAGAAGAATTAATATCATAACAGACTCAATGTGATTACTCAAATGCCAAACACACTCCTTTCAGATCTAGAAAAATTATGTCAAAATTCATAAGGAAACACAAGAGACCCCAAATAGCTAAAGCAATATTTAAAAACAAGAACAAATCAGGAGGCATCACAATACAGATTTCAAAACCTACTACAGGGAAGTTATATTCAAAAAAGCCTAGTACTAGAGCAAAAATATACAAGTAGATCAATGGAATGCAATAGAAGCCCCAGAAATTGATCCACATATCTGCAACCAACCAATCTTTGACAAACGAGCTAAAATAAATCCCTGGGGAAAGTACAGTCACTTCAACAAATAGTGTTGGTTGGAAAAATTGGATCTCTGCATATAGAAGTATGAAATAAAACCCCTGTCTTACACTCTATACAATAATCAACACACAATGGATAAAGGTTCTAAATCTACTACCTGATACCAGCAAATTAGTAGATGAAAAAATTGGGAGAACTCTGCAAGACATTAGCATAGGCATAGACTTCCTGGATAAGACCCCAGAACCACAGGTAATAAAAGCAAAAATAGACAAATGGGATTACATCAAGCTAGGAAACTTCTGCATAGCAAAGGAAACATTCAACAAAGTGAAGAGGTAACCAACGGAGTGGGAAATAATATTTGCAAATATTAACATTTGGGATCTGTAAGAGCTCAAGAAATTCAAAGGCAACAAAACAATAAATCCAGTTAAGAAATTGACAAAGCACATAACATGAATTTTTCAAAATTGAAATTCAAATGGCCAATAGACACACAAAAAATACTCAGTGTCATTAGCCATCAGAGAAATGCAAATAAGAGCCACAATGAACTTTCAGCCCACCCCAGCTAGAATGGCTATCATACAAAAATCAAAACATACTAAATGCTGACAAGGATGTGGGGAAAAAGGTACCCTAACCCACTGTCCTGGGAATGTAAACCAGTTTAGCCATTGTGGAGGACAGTATGGACATTCCTCAGAAATCTGAAAATAGATCTACCATAATGACGTAGCTATCCTACTCCTCAGAATTTATAGAAAGGAAATAATATCAGCATATGAAAGAGTTATTTGTACCCCCACCCTCATTTCAGCTTAACTCACAATAGCTAAGATATGGAATCAATCCAGATGTTCATCAACTGATGATCAGAGAAATAAAATGTGGTTTATGTACACGATGGAATACTACTCAGTAACAAAAAAGACTGAAATTCTATATTTTACATATTTTACAACAAAATGGAATCAACTGGACACAATTATGCTTGGTGAAATGAGATAGTCCTCAAAAGACAAATATCATATATTTTCTCTGAAATGTGAAAGCTAATACAGAATACAAACAAAAGCAGTGTATAAGAATGAAACTGAGATCTTATGATTTGATTATTGTTTTTAGCCCTTGTTAATACCTTTATGGAAGAGTGGTCTTTCTATTTTTAACTTGTTGAACATTATGGTTAGTGCTGTGTTAAGCCTGTGGTTATAAAGTAAATTAAAATTGTTATTACAAATTTAAAGGAAAAAATAACAAAATGAATTATGGAGGGGATTGAAGGAGGGAGTGAGACACTATTATCTTCTTAGAATTTTACCTATGCAATACATGAGATCCATTCTCTTTATATTAATGAAAATGAAAAATGTAAAAATGAACAATTGTGAAGTAAGATAACTTTAATATAAAAAATGATGCTTTCCCACCTCTATCTCCCTGTCTCTGAAGCCAGCAAACTTACCCAACTCTCCCAGTAAAACTTACAGGCTCTATTACTTCTTGTCTTAGCACCGAATGCTAACCTTCCACAGTTTCTCAAGTTAAATTTTAAATTAACAGGAGAAAAGTGGGGATAGGCTCCAGTTATTTTAGCTTCTCCCACAAATCTGGGTTTTCCGTCCTTCGTCATAGGGTGATCATGCACAACAAGCATCCTGGCCTAGGTTCAGTTATTCACAGGCACAGTTGGAATAACACCTATGTAAGAGGAAAGGTCACAGAATGGTGCAAGCACAGAAGTAAACTCAGGGAAGCCATTGGTGTTAACCCTAGTGTGGGCCATTTTAGCCCCTCATTGATGGTCTTTGAGATGATTTGTTCCTTGAAAGACATGTGGCCTTGTGTAAATCTGTTTTCTTGTAGTGAAGCAACTCACAACGATTGCAGACTACTGAACATCCTCTTCTGGCAGCACTGTAGCATTCCCAGTAGCTAGAAAACAAATATTTTATTCCTGAAAGGACATTTGGGCGGCAGTGCATTACGCTATCCAGCGCAGCTACTCTTGTACCATATTGATCCATTTCCTCCTCTAGGTTCTGGTAGCAGCTTCTCCAGACTTCATTATTTCTCTGTTTCTGGGGAAAACTTAAAATAGGGAGGTTGATGAGACTACTATACCCTCCTCCAGTACTGAAGTTGATCGCCATCACACAGTTGACACTCATTGTCTCCCTCCTTAACCATCCAGTGTAGATTTCCCCTCATTATCATCTAGCACTGCCTCTGATCTCAGTAACCTACCTGATGGTGTGACTCATACCTTCATTCCTGGGATCTGGTTATCTTGCTGCTGTCCAAAAGGGGCTTCTGTGCTTGTCTATTTATAGTCAACGCGGGGCAAAGGTATGCCAAGATGCACCCTAGTGAATAACTAGGATGTCATTCTCTGCTCTAACAATCTCTGTATCATAGGTCAGTGACTTAAAGTGGATCATGTTGAGTTGGGTGGAGGATTGTACACATTACCAAGAATGTCTATTCTAAGTGTAAATTTGGGCACCAGGATAATAAACATCAACGTTTCAAAAACCTACTTGCCTAACATAAGCTGAACTGGATTGTCATAATGGCTCCACTCAAATAGGTCTCAGGTCTCTTGGGATCATCTCAGATCCTTTCCCAGCAGATCTCAAAAGGGTTGGATATTCCCCCTGTCCTTGGTATAAAAAAATCACCTCTATAAATGGCACTAGGTGCTTATGGGGGATGATTAAGGAAAATCAATGTGGGGTTCATTTGAACAGTGTTGCATGGTCCATTTTTCTGAAGACCTAGACTTTATCTGTCTCCAGTTCTCCTCTGAGAATGCAATTCCTCCATTATCTTCTTGTGGTCAGAATCAGTTTGTCTTTTTCCTATTCAGCTCTCTTGGATCATTCCATTAAGGAGTACTCTCATAATAATTTCTCTTTTATCCATATTTTTGTTATCCATATTTATGTTATGTATACGCATGTGCACTCTTCTAGTTTCTGCCAATACATGTTATCTAATTCCAACATTTCCTTCATGGTACACTTCCTTTAATCTCCTTGAAGAACTGCACATTCCCTGGCTTAAGTGTAGTTATTACGATAGTGTCCAGGAAGGGACGATCTTGAGGGAGCCTGTGCTGTCTTCCAAGAGAGGTATCTGAATGATCTTCAAACAAGGTGCTGGTAGCAGTCTCTCACTTCTATATGTTCAGGGAATATAGGAATGTAAGGTGTACAAGTTTGTTCAACTCAAATGTTTCTGTCCCCATATCTTGTCTCCAATCAGTGTTCTTATTTGCATAACAGATCAGCCTTCACTTACAATTTATCCTTCTTAAACTCAATATTTTTTATAACAAGGCTGAAACTGGTCTTCGTCTTTCTCTGCTCTTCAATTAAAGGAAATTGAAGCTTCTTTGTATGCTACTAGTGTTACTATGTGTTTTCACAATTGTCCTCTACTATCATTGATTACTCTCAGATTTTCGTTATTTTTTGAGATGCAATCCTATCAGCTGATTTCCTAGTTTTGATGTGTGCATGGTTACTAGTTCCCAAATTCCTAACATATGGCTTCAGTTAGGTTAAAATTCACTGACATTCAAGTTAACCAAGTGTGAGGATTGAAATAATTTCACTGGCCAGCGCTGCAGCTCACTAGGCTAATCCTCCGCCTGCAGCGCCGGCACACCAGGTTCTAGTCCCGGTTGGGGTGCCAGTTCTGTCCCAGTTGCTCCTCTTCCAGGCCAGCTCTCTGCTGTGGCCTGGGAGTACATTGGAGGATGGCCCAAGTCCTTGGGCCCTGCACCTGCATGGGAGACCAGGAGAGGCACCTGGCACCTGGCTTCGGATCAGCGCGGTGCACTGGCCACAGTGGCCACTGAGGGGTAAACCAACGGAAAAAGGAAAACCTTTCTCTCTGTCTCTCTCTTTCACTGTCCACTCTGCCTGTCAAAAAAAAAATAATTTCACTGTGTTCTATAAACCGATCTTTCCATATCCAAATTGGGCAGGGGTGATCCAGCTCCAAAATCCTATCTTAAATTATCTTTCTAGGACCCAGTACCCAATTTTTTTAGCTTGATTCAATGGAGAGTAGACTTTGTCGTGGAGATGAGTCTGCAAGAAGTTTAAAAGGGAAGGGTCCTGGGAGCAGTACATTTATAAATGAACAAAAGAAAGAGGATTAACTGATTGGGAAGGTGAGCTGTGATCCAGCGTCAGTGAAGGATTTAGTTGAAATCCACTGGAAATTTAGAACTTGGAGAACCTTTCAGTGTTGTTCCAAATTCATATCAAGAGATCAACCCTTTTTTCTGCTATACTGATTAGTTACTGATGTGTTTTTTTCTGGAAAGAGGCATGATCTTGGGTGAGATATGGCTTCAGCTAAGATAATTCCTAGGATGACAGCTGAGTCACCTTCTTTCAGCCATTCCAGCAATGGAGCATAAGGCTCTAGCCCCAGGGGAGAATAGTGCCAATATCACAAAGCATGTCCACTGCAGACAAGTTAAGTATTTTGGGAATTTTTGATAAGTTTACAGTGTGTGTATGTGTTGAAATATTGTACTACATAAAAATCTACAACTATTATAATTGATACATTTTTTAAAAAATTTAATAAAATATAGAAGGATGAAATTTACATTTAAACAAGGTATTCAGTACAAATGGTACAAATGGGTATGTAATTCTTCAAATAATTAATTAATTACATTCTTATTAGGCAATAGAGTTATAAAAAAGCTATATAGTTAATAAAGTAATATGACTATAGCCTGCTTTACTATTCATGGGATATTTTAACAAATTATTTCCTTACAATCACCATATAAGTTTGACAGGTTGGGTATTATTATCTTTAATTTACAGATTTTAAAAAACCTGAGGCTCGTGGAGCTTAAACTAATTCTTTATATCAAAACTATCACTCACCTGATGTTTGATGTTGCATTTTGATATTTGCATAATTATCAAATGATGAAAAACTCCACACAATCTGACTTCAAGTTAAGAGTGCTTTCCTCAGCCAGCGCTGCAGCTCACGAGGCTGATCCTCTGCCTGCGGCGCCAGCACTCCAGGTTCTTTGCCTGGTTGGTTGGGGCGCCGGATTCTGTCCCAGTCGCTCCTCTTCCTGTCCAGCTCTCTGCTGTGGCCCGGGAGTGCAGTGGAGGATGGCCCAAGTGCTTGGGTCCTGCACCCGCATGGGAGACCAGGAAGAAGCACCTGGCTCCTGGCTTCAGATCAGCGTGGCGCGCCAGTCGTGGTGGCCATTGAGGGGTGAACCAACAGAAAAGGAAGACCTTTCTCTCTGTCTCTCTCTCTCTCACTGTCCACTCTGCCTGTTAAAAAAAAGAGTGCTTTCCTCTATACAAGTGAGGGTTTTTATGTGATAAGTGGGACAAGAGATTTAATAATTAGAGCATAATACCAAGCTTCCCCTCTAGAATATGTGAGTGAAAATTTTAAGACTTTTCATTGCACTCTAATTATTGACACCAAGGAATAATTATAAGAATTGATATTTAAGAAACAGGTCAGCTGGTGAAAAAGAAAAAGAATTATTTTTTTAAATAAGAGACCTTGGCAGTTCTTGTGGATTGGTAAGGGGCATCTTTCCAAATTCCGAAATAATTTATTTTCTGAGAGTTAAATCTAAAACAATGGGTGCTTAAAGATTACAAAAAAAAATTAAACAAATTCATCTCAGAAAGAAACACTAAGCACCTATGCCCACAAATTCTAACTGTAACAAATAAAATATAGTCATATTTAAAGAAAATTAATATGCCCTACTAAAGGATTTCAGCCAGGGAAAGCAAGAATCAGCTTCAATAGCAACAATGGTATTTTTAGACCAATCTTGTCCTTTCTAGAGTGTGACCAGCACAGTATCTCCCTTGGCCTAGCGTATGATATATCTAAAACATGAGAATGGGAGTAGGCGTTTAGTTTAATAGTTAGATGCTGTAAAGTCACCTGCATCCCACACTGGAGTAACTGGGTTCAGTCTGTAGTTCTGGATCCTGACTCCAGCTTCCTGCTGACACAGTCCCTGGGACCAGTAGTGATGCCTCAAGTAACTGAGTGGCTGACACCCACATGGGAGACCTGGATTTCACTCCCAACTTCTAGGTTCCACTCTGGTTCAACCTAGGCTATTGCAGGTGTTAGGGAGTGAATTCTTGAGTGAGAGCATGTTATCTCTCTGTCTCTCAAATAAATAAATCTTTAAACAAAATTAAAACATGCACTGTATGCTTTAGGTCATCTTCACAGGAAAACATCAAACTTCTTTGTAAATACTAAGCTGGTGCTAAGAATCTACGAACAGGGCTCCTTATGCCCCTCCCCCCCCAAAAAATGTGATCATAGCACTGTGCTTTTTGTGTGTGGCAGTCACAACATTGGCAGAACTTCCAACAGCCACTAAAATGTTTTAGATTTTCAATTTTTATACTCAGCTTGTGCTTGGCATCTCTGTAGGAGGAGCAGGTACTATTGTGAGGCCCCAGTGGCAGCACACTTCCGTTTGCTATGCACAGACTGATGGGCGGGCTTACCCTAGAAAATCTATTTCCAGGAGGAATTGTTTGCCAAAATCTGTAGCATTCACTTCTTAGGAAGCTGTGATTCCTTTAACAATATCCACTTTTTGCAAAAACCCTATTTGAGCAGACTTTGTATCCACCAGTGAACTGTCTTTAGGTTTCTACAAGAATCTGGAGAAAGACCCTCCTCCTTACACTGCCCTGTCTCTGATTGTCATATTTTGTTTTCATTAAGGAAGTCTCTGGTAAGGGAAAATACACAGCTCAACTTCTAAAACCACTGAGTAAACACATGTGCATAATGAGAAAAACGAGTTCTTTACCACACATTGAAATGGCTCCATTCAATCTATTCCTGATCTGGAGCTGGCCATACCCAGCAGTAGCAAGTACATCTCATGGATGTGGAAAGACAAAGCAGAGAAGAAAAATGAAGAAAAAGGGGGAAACAGAAGAAGAAAAGTATCAAGTGGGAGAAGAGAAGGGGCATTCTGGGACGGGAAGAATAAGACAAAGCAAAAGTCGACATTGGTTATGAAAGAATAGGAAATGCAGGCACAGGATCTCTAATTGGCCAGGAGTTACATGATGGAGGAGACAACCAGAGAGAGCTGTGGAAAGTCCACCATTGTTCAGCCTGCAGCACTCACTCAGCAACCAGGTCCCAGCAGGGTGCACCCTAAACAAGCTCTTCAAGACTCACATGGCCACGAACACTGGGGCGGTCCTCATGTCCTTCACTGCTTTGTAGATAAAGGCCAAGCAGCAACAGCAGGTGTGCACCACAGGCAGCGGCTCTATCTATTGAGGCTTAGATCCCTCCATACTCCCCAACTTCTTCATCTACCTCGTAATATAGCCCATCTACCAAATCACAAATTCTACCCCAGCATTCTTCACAAAAATGAACTATTTTAGCAAATCAATCAATAAAATCGGAAATATTTCTTCCTCTTTGCTGCCTCCTCTATACCTTTAGTGTATAACTGTTGGTTTACTTGGGTTGTTGTATGAAACTTCTATGTTTAGGGATTGGAGTTATAGCACGGTGGGTGGAGCTGCAGTCTGTGATGCTAGCATCACATATGGGAGCCAGTTCGATACCTAACTGTTCCACTTCCAATCCAACTCCCTTGCAAATGTGCCTGGGAAAGCAGTGGAGGATGGCCAAAATACTTGAGCCCCTTCACCCTCGTTGGAGACTTGGATAAACTTCCTGGCACCTGACTTCAATTTGGTTCAGCTCTGGCCATTGAGGCCATTTGGGGAGTTAGGCAGTGAATGGAGAATCTCTCTCTCTCTCTCTCTCTCTCTCTCTTTCTCTCTCTCTCTCCTTCTGTCTTTGTAACTCTGCCTTTCAAAGATATAAAATAAATCTTGTTAAAAATTGTAGATTCAATACTATTTCTCTCCCTAAACTGTGGGCTCTGTTTTAAATGTAAGCAAATCAAAATCCAACAAGAAAAGCAAAAGGAACCACAGTATTTGCCAATCAGAAACTGCCAAAGAACCTCTAATTAAGGGCTTTCAACTCTAACAAATCAGTTTCTTTGCCAGTGCTCCCATAAACATCTGATAAAGGTTTTCCTCTCACCCACTCCCCTAAACAGAGTGTAAAACCATTTATGGTCTGATGTAGCCATATTCATGCCTAAATAAACTCTTCAGAATTTCAATATGGCTAAGGTATCTTTTAACAATTGTGATGTCATACAAGAGGATGGAATAGAGTGTATGATGGGACCCCTCCCCCCGCTGCCCGCCCCAGCAGAATGTGCAAACAAGTGTGGGTTCCTGAGAAGCTGATTGTGTTTCCTTTCATTCTTGCTGAACCAGAGGTCCCTTGGAAAGCACCACCTCTCGGACGTGAGTTCAACCATTAGTACAGGCTCCTCCAGGTTTGTGTTTTTGTTTTTAGCACATTTAATCCAGATTAGTTTCAGAATTCAGACTGAGTTCAGTGTAAGATTGGGTCAAACAAAACCTGGTCTGGGTCAAATAGGAGGCCTCAGGTAAGAGAGATCTGGGGAAAACAGAGAATAATGGTTTCATCTAAATCCAAGCAGTTTGTCACTATTCCATCTTAGAACTTGTTCTTTTCTAGAGAAATGTGTGAACTTTACCCAAAAGATTTAGAATTTTAGTGGCTACACTGGGGACATTTTAACCTAAAAAATCACTCATCTATGAAATACATTGGAGAAAAAATGTAGCAGTATTTTTTTTGCCATGCACAAAATACTAAATGGCTTTATGAATCAAACAATTGCCTCCAAAAACTCTTCACAATTGGCAAATGAGTAATTTTTAAACATTTATTCACAAATATTAATAAAAATTTGAAGCCATTTGGGCAGATAATCTTGTTCCTTCAGCAAGAAATACAAGTAGAATTCAGATCCAGATATTCTTTTATAAACCATTATTGATCCTGGAACGTGGCTAAAATTTTGCAGTGAAAGCTGTAAGATCTTCTGTCTGTGTGTTTATGTATGTCAGGTATATTTAATATATTTTTACTCTCTACACTTGCTACTACTAAAATGGGTTTATTAAAGAATTATATTTAATTGATTTATATTTTTAGATGATCGTGTAGGGCCAGGTATTGTGGCAAGGCAAGCCAAGCCACTGCTTCGGATGTCTGCATTGCCTTTTGGCATGTTGATTCAAGTCCCAGCTACTCCCTCCTCCTTCCATGCAACTTCTTGTTTACCTGCCTGTCTCTCCCTCTCTTTCTGTCACTCTGCTTTTTAAAAGGTAAGTAGTTTTAAAATTAATAAAAAGAACATATATAAATTAAATATTTCTTAATCTCTCAGAAAACTAAAGATTAACCAAAGATGTATTCAAGTTCATGCAATATGGGGATAATCTGATAAAATTTAGCAAAAGTGCTAGTTAGTTTAATTAATGTAGGCATGTCTTCAGAATTTCAGAGTAAAATATCATGCAGACAAACAATTTTTGTTTAAACTGACTTTACTAATCAAATAAGTTTGTTGTTTCCATTAGATGTTTAAGATTGTAGAACTGTAAACAAAGCTTAAGAACAAGTGTGCAAGTGGAAATGCAAATATATTCAGAACAGCAGTAAAACAGAACAAAATTCATATATTTAACTTTTCTAGGGTTATAGCTTTCAAGATGACTGCCTATCATGAAAGTAATGTGATGATAGTTAACAGGGAAATAACTTGAGATGATAGCTAGCTCTGTGATCATTGTTAAAAACGTGCAAATATGCTGGTAGGTATTAGGGTTATTTCCCAATAAACCCAAGATAAATTGAAAACATCATAAATTGAAAATGCATGTAATCTACCTGACCTACTGTGTGCCCTATTATAGTAGCAAAACACACTGCAGAACACGGGTCATGTCCCCTCCCCACCACGGGGCTGACTGCTGGTGCACTTACCGCTGCTGTGCAGCACAGTGAAGAGGATCCTGCAGCATACCCCTAGCCCAGGAAAAGATTAAAATGCAAAATCTGAACTACAGTTTCTATTGAATGCATATTGCTTTGTTGCCATCAAAAGTTTTAAAAAATCATAAGCAAAACCATCATAAGTTAGGGTCATCTGCACATGTAAGAATAAAAGTTTATAAATAAATTTATAGTAATAATTATGTTTTACATATAATAATAACTTCTAGAAAAAAATTTCCAGATCCTATTTGTAACTTACACCTTTAGAGTTCTGCTAAGTCAATTCAAATAATAGATATTTATTAAATATTCAGATCATTTCCAAATGAGATACATATTGAAACATTTATCACAAGGCATAAATTTAAACTTACCCTCTTTTGGCTGCTTATCTCAAAGGGACTAGATATATCCCCTTTGCCACGATGAAAAATTGTAGATAAAAAAAGACATGAAAAATTTGAAAGGGTGTGAATTCCCCAAATGCTGATGTGACAGTTCAGAATGGCTTATTTCCTAGTTTTCATTAGGAATTAAAATTACTGAGAATTAAGCATTTTAAAAATCAAACGTTAATTAAAATATAAATAAGAAAGAAAAATCTTTATAAGGAAAGTAAAACATGTTTTGACAAGTGAAGCTATGAGGAATGAAGGAGGTATTTCTGTTAAAGGTAAAAAGAACAATTTTTGTCCTAAAATAGAATGACTGAAGCCACAATGGAATAATAAGAAAAAAATGACAAAGCACTGAATAGATACTGCATAAAAACTGAACAGAGAATGTTTTAGAAGGTTGCTAGAGGCAGCATCTTGGAAAATGAATTTTAAGCTTGGTCAAACTGGCTATGATTTAAAGGAAATTATAGATTTTTTTTTCAAAATCAAGTCTTAACCTCAAAAGCATATTATTATCAAAGTAGAATGCAGCTTTCTCTGTTAAGAGAACAAAGTTTTCTAGGATCATTACTCTACTTTAATGTTTTTTGTTGTTTTTTAATTTTAATTTTAATTAATTTTTATAGAGTCAATATGATCTGTAGATATAACTTTAAGAAGGTAAAGATATTTCCTTTCTCCTACCTCCCTCCTTTTCTTCTACCCTCCCACTTTTTACCCTCCTTTCTTTTGTATTTTTTTTTTTTTAGTTTTGGTGATTATATACTTTAAATATACAATATAATAAAAGGTTATTACTTTACAGAATAATAATTTTAACAAGCAAAAAGTAAAAATATCCTAGTATGTTGGAAATAAGGGTAATAATTGAATGTATACATGATTGTTTCATCATATATGATTTTTCTAATAATCATTTATAATGTCTTTCAATTAAATAGAACCAATGACAATGCAACATTAAATATTTCCAGTGTAGTTACAAGAGAATAATTAAATTAATTTAGAATTTAAGCCATTTCCTTTCAACAGTCTTTATACAGGAATAATTTTAATGCAGATTGCAGTGTAAATAATTATACTCTACATTTTCTGTACTTTGTTACAGATCAGGGAAAACATATACTATTTGTCTTTATGAGACTGACTTATTTCATTAAGTATAATGGTTTCCAGTTACATCCATTTTGTTGCAAAAGATAGGATTTCATTCTCTTAGGGCAGAATAATAGTCCATAGTGAACACACACACACACATACACACACACACACATATATATATATGAGGAATACCACATTTTCTTTATCCAACCATACATTGATGGGCTCCTGAGCTGATTCCATATCTTAGCTATTGTGAATCGAGGTGCAATAAACATAGGAGTACAGATAATTCTTTTATATGCTGATTTGATTTCTTGTGGTAAATTCCCACAAGTGGGATTGCAGGCAATATGGTAGATCTACTTTCAGTGTTCTGAGAAATCTCCATACTGCCTTCAACAATGGCTGTGCTAGCTTGCATTCCCACCAACAGTGGATTAAGGTAGCTGTATTCTACATCCTTGCCAGCATTTTCATTTGGATGTCCATTTGTTTCACCAGATTAGGGAAGTTTTCTGTTGTTATTATTTCACTGAATAGGCCTTCTAATCCGTTCTTTCTTTCCACACCTTCAGCAACTTTTAAGACCTATGAGTTGGGTCATTTGATAGTGTCCCATAAATCTCCAATACTATCTTTAATTTTTCTACTGTATTCTTTTTTTTTTTTTTTGGTCTGTCTGAGATATTTCCAAAAATTTGTCTTCTAGCTTAGATATTCTTTCTTCTGCCCCACCAAGTCTGTTCTTAAGGCTTTTCACTGCCTTTTTATCTGACATGCTATATCATTCACATCTAGTATTTATTTTATTTTTCTTCAAAATCTCAATCTCGTGGGAAAATGTTTCATCCATGTCATATGTGGATTTCTTTAACTCACGAATTTGTTTCTCAATGCTTCTGAGCAGTCTTATGATCATTCTTTTCAATTACTTTTCAGACATTTCATCAATCTCTTAGCCCTCACATTCTAATGCTGTACGTTGTGTTCCTTTAGGGCAGTCATATTGCCTTTTTGTTCTTGTTTCTTGTATTTCTGTGCTTATTTTTGTGGAAACACTTGGTTTTCTCCACTGAAGTGTTTTATCATTGAAGTATGCCCCTGTGGCTTAGTGGAGTGTCTAACCCATCAGTGAAGACTTATAGGTGTGTGCTAGGTGGGGCTGGGGAGCTCTGGTCAGGGTAAAAGGGTGGGGTCAGATTCCAGGGTAGCACCCAAGATGGGCATGGTAAAACTCTACTATTAGCGGGGGAAGGGTGTGATCAGATCTGTTCGCATAATCACAACCTCACCTCTTCTCTTCCATGGTGATCAATGCCTGGGGTTAGCCCACAGTGGGCACAATTCTCAGCCACGCTGGCACATGAATCGCACAAAGGACCTGTGCAGTCCTCACCATGAGCACAGAACCCTCAGCAACGACCCATCCCAAGTAATCAGTGTGCTCTGAGCCTCTGACACTACAGTGACTGACCAGAGACCCAGCTGCACCCAACACTCTCTCGTGCGGTCACAGGATTTCCACCGTCGCAGCGTCCGAGGCTCCTACAGTTATGGATGCAGATGATCCCCCCTCTGCCTTGCTGGCTTGTCCTGTCTATGGAGACAGCAGGGTCATTTCCAGAGCCAGCTGCTCCGCTTTGGCAGTTTGAGCCTGTGATAGGTTGAGAGGATGGAGATACTTCACAATCGTAAGTGGGCACCCAGCCCCCTGTCAACCTTCCCAGCCAGACTGAAATGCAGTGGGGAATGTGGGTATCTCCTTCTGCTAAAATCCCGTCACGTGCATGAGAGCCTCTGCAGCCTCTGCTTGTGTCATGGCAGTGCCTTCTCCCCTCCAGCTGCCAGGAACCTTCATGAGGAAATGGGGAGATAGGAATGTGCTTTTCCTTCACTAGAATAGTGAGTACCCTGCCCCCTGACTGGGGCTCCAGGCCAGACTCAAGGACAGTGTGATCCACAATCTCACCAGCGGTGCTAGCTGCCATAGTCTGCTCTCACCTCGCTCTCAGAACCTGGCAGCTCCTCCAGCTTCCAGCTGCAGGAGACATGGATGGTGATCCTGCTTGCTGCTGTGCATCCAGGCTGCTCCGTGGCATTCTTCCTTCTGCAGAATTTCCACTGCAAACTGCTCTCCAGCTCTCCCCTTGGAATAACACTTCATCCTCTTGTTTCCTGCTGTCTTCCCCTGGTCAGAATCAGCATGTCTTTCCCCTAGGCAGCCAGGGAATCAGGAATCAGGAGTAAGAGTAATTCAAACTTTGACTTCGAGGTGCTCGTGCAATTATAGGAATGGATCTTCAGATCTCAGAAGCAGAATCTGAGTTCCATGGGAGAATGGCGCCCAGTCAGTCATCTATTTGGGGGGTGCCAGTAAAATGCATTGCTGCTGTGTAGGATGACCTTCCAGGACAACTTAGGTAAATTAGTTGAGAACGCCAGGAGAATCCAGGCCTGAAGTGTCAGGGAGGAAGGGTGAGTGCATGGATGCTGGACATTTCTCAGAATGAGCCGAACCTGCTCCCTCACCTCACACGCAACCTGCGGGCCCTTCCTTTCTGTCAGTGTCACTCTGCAGCAATCTCCTTGTCTGGGAATCTAAGCCTGGTGCTCTAGCAGTCCTTCCAGTTATAGCACAACCCGGCAAAAACAAAATCAGAATGGTGCCTAGAACATAAGAATCACACGGCTCCACACTGAAAAGAAATTGCAAAAGATATTTTCCTCAGTGTTTGAATGATAAGACTTGGAAGCAAAGATTTTTACATCTCATCAAAATACTCCCTGTGCTTTTTTTTTCAGATCTTTGATTAAAAGTGAAAACTGAGTCCACTGTATTGAAAACAGCTAAGATTTTTTTACAACTACATAACTTTCCATATTTGCCATTAAGTTCTTTTAATTATCACTCTGATTAAACAAATTAGCATAATTTCACAGTGATCTGGGGTCCTGTTTAATCAACTGTTTATATCGTTTGACATTTTTTATGACTTCCTAAATTCAAATTCTAAGTTAAGTATCTTTGACTTCAAATTAACTCTGGGAGCTTGTAAGAGAGCTCAAGAAATTTTCCAAAGATTTTATTCTCTCTTTTATGAAAAGACAAATTGTAAACTAATTAGACTTATTTGATATGTTAAATTGCACAGGAAGCATTAATAAATAATAAGTGATGTTTAGGTCGGCACTGAGGCTCAATAGGCTAATCCTCCGCCTTGCGGCACCGGCATCCTAGGTTCTAGTCCTGGTTGGGGTGCTGCATTCTGTCCCGGTTGCTTCTCTTCCAGTCCAGCTCTCTGCTGTGGCCCGGGAGGGCAGTGAAGGATGACCCAGGTCCTTGGGCCCTGCACCCGCATGGGAGACCAGGAGGAAGCACCTGGCTCCCGGCTTCAGATCGGTGCAGCATACCAGCCATAACGGCCACTTGGGGGGTGAACCAATGGAAAAAGGAAGACCTTTCTCTCTCTCTCTCTCTCTCTCTCTCTCTCTCTCTCTCTAACTCTGCCTGTCAAAAAAAAAAAAAGATAAGTGATGTTTAACCTTCTTTGAGTTATATTTATATGGGTGTCTTATTATTTATTGTAGAAATTATTTGAAATTACTAGAAATCTGACAGTCTTGATATAATGCTATTAGTCATAACCCTAGTTGTTATTTTAAATATATGTCACAGAAATAATGACATTTCCTTGTCAACTTAAATATAATGAACTCTCTTTGGATATTTGACCATGGCCATTTTAAGTCTTGTCATCCAGACTATGGTTATTTTACTCCAGTACTTTCATGAAAGGTTTTGCAAAATGTTTTGTCTTCAAGAAGATTCAAGAAAGAGACTCTGACAAGTAAAGGTTTCTAACTTTAAGATCATACTATTGAGGAAGGGAATAAATTCCAGACTTCTAATAAAGAAACTGACTGGGAGTGGGGCAAGGATTTGGCACAGTGGGTTAAGCCTCAGCTTGCAACACCAGCATCCTATATCAGAATGCTTGTTCAAGTCCCAGCTGCTCTGCTTCCAAACTAGCTTCCTGCTACTATGCCTTGGAAGGCAGCAGATGGCTCAAAGTGCTTGGGCACCTGCCAACCTTGAGGGAGACCAACATGGAGTAGCTGGCTCCTGGCTTCTCATGGCCTCAAGCTGACCCAGTTCTGGCTGTTTCAGCCATCTGGGGAATGAATAGATGGAAAATTTATCTCTTTCTTGCTCTCTCTGGCTCTTTTCTCTCTATTGTGTTCAGAAAAATAAAATCCTTGTGTATTTTTTTAAAGATTTACTTATTTATTTACTTGAAAGTCAGAGTTACACAGTGAGAAGGAGAGGCAGAGAGAGAGAGAGGGTTTTTAAAAACCTAAACTGTGCTTCCTTATGGAAAATGCTTGCACAGCAGACTTGAACAACACATCTAAGATCAACCACCTTCTTACTGCAAATAAGTGAATAATAGGACACATTTGATGAAATTAGACTTATTTTACAAGGATATTATTCTTTGTGTGATTATTTAGGGAGAACTCTAGGAAGAATCATTGTATTTCAGTAAAAAGCAATAGTAAACCCTTGTGGATATCAGATTCTAATCTTTACTCTTAAATTTTATTGTTTATGAACTTCTTTGATTCAGAGTCCCTACAAACTGCTGCTCTAGAGCTCACTATACATTGCAGAGACAACACATGTGCCTGCTACTATTTGGACCACTCAGGTAATTCACCTAGATGCCTGATACCATAACCCAAACCATTCAAACTACAATACAGAAAAATGTGCTTTGAGCTTAGACCTAGAAACTTTCTCAACTTACTGCCCTTTGGACTCAGAGTCTGAGTTTATCATGCCTTGTACCGACTAAGCCTTGTTTTACTTTGATTTACATAGAAATATTAGTGGATTTTACCCATGGGAATCTTTGCTATGGAGCACAGTCTGCCCTCATTGTTTCACTATCCTGAGAGTCCTCACTTTGCTCCCCCTGGGGTACTGTCTTTTTTCAAGAGTCTTACATGAGTGTTCACAGGCATCAGGAATAAACCATGCAGTCACTCTACAGTTAGAATAACAAAAAGCAAGATAGACAAAAGGAATATTTCTTCAAAGAGTCTGATGTCGTGACTCATGAATTCCATGCTGAGACAAAGCAAACTGGTCAGGATGGTCATAGAGCATGCTGCTTATGCCCAAGTTTGTCAACCTCTCAATTAAAAAAATGTCTTAATTGAGTGTCATTAGGCTGGGATGGCACTAGTACTTTAAGCTCCCGAGTAAAGAAATCTGAAGCCCCATACAAATGGCAAAACAAAATTAGGAACATTATCAACCATAAATTGCAAAGTTACCTCTAAATAGGGACTTCTGACTCCAGCCAATCAAATAGATTTTTTCTGTCTTGTTTTGCCAACATCGTTGAAAATTTCTGTTACCTCCATTTCCCTGTCTCTGCAGGAGTGCACTAACCCACTTGTGATCCAGTGCTTTGTGAACTATGAATTTTCAAATGCTCAAATAAATTCCTTAAACTGATAGTATGGCTAAATTTATCTTCTAACAGTCCCTTAAGGAGCTACAGAAATAAACAATGGCTACCCAAACGAGAATTTGAAAAGGCTATTTATTCAGAGCTTGTTCTGTCAAGGGAATTGGGAACCATCACTTGCATTTGGCAGAGACTCAAATATAGGCAAACATGTGGGAAAGTTTTATAGTGCCTAAATATAAAGCTTTGGTTATGCTTTGGTTGGGGATAATCGGCATGTAGAAGTCAGGGGTGTGCTAAATTGAAGTGGGGCATCTGACATGATTGGTTTGGAGAATATATTTGGCTTTCTGGTTAGTCTTTGAGTTGGAAGCAGAAACAAAATAAGAGAAGCTGGCAACTATTGGCAATATTCTGACCATTCTGAGCCAATTGGTACAGAGCTTTTGGGTCAAAGTTCTGGTGTCAAATATGGCCGGCCATTGCCTATTTGCATATTCAATTTCTCAGAGTGAATATTATGTTTGATTTTAATTTTTCTCACTGGGTTATGTTCAGGAACTTAATAAATACTTAAGGAAAAAGAAAGGGAAGGATGAGCAGATAGTGGGAAGTGACAACTTCTGGAAAATAACCTTGCATTGCTTTGTTTTGTTTTCTACTTGAGGTAGACAGGGCATTGCAAATTTCTGTCCAATGTCTTTGCTGTGCATATGCACCTATACACATGAACATCTCCACTACTTCCCACACACATGAAAGTCAAAGAGGATTTAAATATGTTTCAACATGATCTAAAGAAGAGTTATGGGTTCTTTAAGAAGGAAGCAAAGTAATGCCTGAGGTGTTTGTGAGAGACTTAGTAAAGCAATTGGAAATAAGCCAAAGGAGGTTAGCACAGAGATAAATTATATGTTAATTTCAAATTAGCATTTATACCAGTTCCAGGCTTCAAAGGGCAAGGATGTAAGGAAGAGGGAGAAGTAGTCTGTGTTGGAAAATTATTCACCCTAATTGAAAAAGGAGAGTGTTGAGGGACTCACATTAGGGAGGTAGACACTTGGGACTATGATAATCTATCCCCTGATTTTAGCTGAGCTGTGTGGAGCAGAAAGTCATTTCCCTGAGTGTAAATCTAAGAAGCTGTGTTGCAGTGCACAACAAGTAATGACCAAGGCCATAAAGAGCCTTTGATTATAACTGAGAGCCAAATAAAACCACGGAAGTTTTAGCACCAGTGTCAAGAGCAGTCTGAGGTTGTTGGAGTTATAGAGTTAACTGAAAAGGCAAGAAAGATATGGGATGAGGAGTTCTTTAGGTCTTGCTCTGTAATAACTAGTGCCCTCTCCGATTTATGACGATGTAGAACTTTTGAAAATAGGGTCTTTGTAATTGTAATTAAGCTAGAATAAAATCATACTGGTTTAAGTGGGATGACTTGGTATCTTCACAAAAAGCATGTTTGGACCCAGGCATAAAGGTGAAGGTCATTTGAAGATGGAGACAGAGAATGTGGTAGTATAACTTCAAGCAGAGCGATATCAAAGATTACCAGAAACCGTCAAGAGCTAAGAGGATGTGAAGGATTCTTCTCTAGAGACTTCAAAGAGAGCATGGCCTTACCAATGCCATGACTTAGGAGTTCTGGCCTTTAATAATATTCAAAAATAGATTTTTATTATTTTAAGCCTCACACTCCATAGCAATTTTTTACACCAGTCTTAGGAACATAGAGAAAAAAATCAAGAATAAAAATAAGATGAAAATTTCAGAAAAATAATGTTAAGTTACTGCACTCTGCTATTCATTGTGCACTTACTATACCCCACACTGGGGCAATAGGAAATACAGAATACTTATGAATATACCCTGCTTTTGAAGAGTTTAAAGTCATGTATATTTGCAAAGCAATCCAAAATAAAATAATATGGTAAGAAAATGGGTAATTTTAAATATAATAGATTAGTGAAAATTTTAAATATTGATAACATATAGCACTGATGAGCACAAATGCAAAGTGATGGATGAGCACAGATGTAAAATGGTACAGTTGGTTTTGAGAACCACTTGGTAATATCTTTATTTTTATTAATATTTTAAGAAATACAAATGTCATAAGTACAAATTTAACAATATAGTTATTCTTTCCACCATACCTGCCCTCACAACCACACTCCCATCCCTGCTCTCCTCCCTCTCCCCTTCCAGTGCCATTTTCCATTAAGATTCATTTTCAAGTAACTTTGAACACAGAAGACCAACTCTATACTAAGCAAAGATTTCAACAATTTGCACTCACATGTGCATACACAAAATAACTGTTTGAGAACTAGTTTTACAGTTAACTATCATAATACAACTCATTGAGGACAGAGGTCCTGCATGGGGACTTAGTGTACAGTGATTCTAATTGTTAATTTAACAATTAATACTCTTATGTATGAAGTCAGTGACACCTAAGGCTCTTGACATGAGCTGCATAGGCTATGGAAGCATTTTGAATCCAGAAACTCTGTCAGTATTTAAACAAGGCCATAAGAAAAGGGGAAGTTCTCTCCTCCCTTTAGAGAAAAGTACATCCTTCTTTGACGGCCACTTCTATTTGCTGGAGTGTCACTCACAGAGGTCCTTCAAATAGAATATTTTTTGCCAAAGTGCTTTTCCATGCCTGAAAGGCTCTCACGAGCTTTTCAGCAAACTAGGAAGCCTTAAGGGTTGATTGTAAGGTCAGAGTGTTACTTAAAGCAATTGCCATTCTATGAGTCTCTTGTGTGAAATGCTTCCCAAGTTGGAACAATCTCTCCTTTTTAATTCTCTCTATTATTATACCATACACTTGATCATATTTATATGATCACATTAACACATAATCCTATCTGTATGTTCACTTTAATACTTAAGATGGCATTTTTGCCACCCAGCTTAATGGGATTTGGGGTCCCATGACAAGTTTTAAAATCACACCCTTAGAAGTAAGTCCATAGGAATGTATGCAGAACTATACAGAGTTAGAGTTATAAAATTCCTCCTCCCTCTCTATTTCCACTCTTATTTTTTACGGAAATCCATCCTCAATTGATTTTATGCACATATGATTAACTCTGTGTTAAGTATGGAGTTCAATAAATAGTATGAAGGATAAAAAACTGGAAAAAAAACCGGAAACTGTTCCTCAATAGATTTCATTATAGGTGCTCTATTAATTATCACAGATCAAGGAGAATATATGGTATTTGTCCCTTTTAATATTCCATAGTGTACATATTCCATGATTTCTTTATCCAGTCTTCAGTTGACAGGCATATAGGTTGATTCCATGTCTTAGCTATTGTGAATTGAGCTGCAATAAACATGGGAGTGCAGATAACTCTTTTATTTAATGATATCATTTCCCGAGGTAAATTACCAGGTGTGGGATGGCTGGATCATATGGTAGGTCTTTATTCAGAATCCTGAGGTATCTTCCTGCTATGTTCCATAGTGGCTTTACCAATATACATTCCTACCAAAATAATGGATTAGGGTACCTTTTTCCCCACATCCTCACCAGCATGTATTGTTTGTTGATTTCTGTATGAAAGCCATTCTTACTAGTGTGAGGTGAAAACTCATTGTGATTGTAGCTACAAAAAAATCAAATACCTTGGAATAAATTTCACCAAGGCTTTCAAAGATCTCTACCATGAGAATTACAAAACATTAAGGAAAGAAATAGAAGAAGATACAAAAACTGGAAAAAATCTTCTATATTAATGGTTTGGAATAATCAATATCATCAAAATGCCCTTGTTTCTGAAAGCCAATCACAGATTCCATTTGATACTAATCAAAATACCAAAGACATTCCTGTCAGATCTAGAAAAAAATGGTTTTTAATAAGTAACGACTTATCCCTTCCATTTTTCCAAAAGTATTCTTATTTTTTTACTTTGAATTTCCTTTCAGCCTTTACTGGGAAATTTTCTTCCTTTACCTTCATTTGAAGTGATAACCATGCTTCTGTGTGTGTGTGTGTGTGTGTGTGTGTTGTTTTTTTGTTTTTTTGTTTTTGTGCAGTACATCCTTAAGCATCTTTTGCAGGGCTGAACAGGTGGTGACAAATTCCTTCCTTTTTTTAATTTTTTATAAAGCTTTTATTTAAAGAATATAAATTTCCAAAGTACAGCTTATGGATTACAATGGCTTCCCCCCACCATAACTTCCCTCCCACTCGCAACCCTCCCCTTTCCCGCTTCCTCTCCCCTTTCATTCACATCAAGATTCCTTTTCAATTCTCTTTATATACAGAAGATCAGTTTAGTAGATATTACGTAAAGATTTCAACAGTTTGCCCTCACATAGGGACACAAAGTGAAAAATACTGTTGCAGTACTAGTTATAGTATTAATTCACAATGTACAGCACATTAAGGACAGAGATCCTACATGCTATTTAAAAAAATTGATTAATTATCTATGCAATTTCCAATTTAACATCAATATTTTTTAATCATTTTCAATTATCTTTATATACAGAAGATCAGTTCAGTATATACTAAGTAAAGATTTCATCAATTTGCATCCACACAGAAAAACAAAGTGTAAAAATACTGTTTCAGTACTAGTTATAGCATTACTTCACATTGGACAACACATTAAGGACAGATCCCTCATGAAACGTGAGTACACAGTGACTCCTGATGTTGATTTAACAATTTGACACTCTTGTTTATGGCGTCAGTAATCTCCCTAGGCTCTAGTCATGAGTTGCCGCGTCTATGGAAGCCTTTTGAGTTCACCGACTTCGATCGATTTCTTTCAATTTGTTTGTTATGGAAGGTCTTTATTTCGTCTTCATTCATAAATGAGAGCTTTGCAGAGTATAGTATTCTGGGTTGACAGTTTTTTTCTCTTAAGACTTGGATTATATCTCTCTGTTCTATCCTAGTTTATATCGCATCTGGTGAGAAGTCAGCTGTGAGCCTATTTGGAAATCCTCTGAAAGTAATCTGGAATTTCTCTGGTGTGTGCTTTATAATCTTCTCTTTATGTTTTACTGTGGTTAGTTTGAATACAATGTGTCATGAGGAAGAGGAGTTCTATGTGCTTCTTGTACTTGAATGTCCCTTTCTTTTTTCTATATTAGGGAAGTTTTCTGATATTATTTCACTAAAAAGGCCTTCTGATCCTTCTTCTCTTTCCACGCCTTTAGAAACGCCTAGAACCCGTATGTTGGGTCATTTGATAGTATCTTGTAGATTACAAACAATGTTTTTTAGTTTTCTAATTTCTTGTATTTTGTCTGATTTTATAAATTCCTGTGCTTTTTCTTCTAAGTCAGATATTCTTTCTTCTGCTTCACCAATTCTACTGTTAAAGCTTCCCACTACATTTTTTATTTGCTCTATTGAATTCTTTATTTCCTTTTCATTTCTTTTTAAGATCTCCATTTCATGGAAAATTTTTCTTTCATATCTTGTGTCGATTTCAGTAGCTTGTACAGTTGCTTCTGATTACTTCTATGTAATTTATGATCAATTTTTTTTTGACAGGCAGAGTGGACAGTGAGAGAGAGAGACAGAGAGAAAGGTCTTCCTTTGCCATTGGTTCACCCTCCAATGGCCTCTACAGCTGGCATGCTGTGGCTGGCGCACCACACCGATCCGAAGCCAGGAGCCAGGTGCTTCTCCTGGTCTCCCATGGGGTGCAGGGCCCAAGCACTTGGGCCATCCTCCACTGCACTCCCGGGCCACAGCAGAGAGCTGGCCTGGAAGAGGAGCAACTGAGACAGAATCCGGCACCCCAACTGAGACTAGAACCTGGGGTGCTGGTGCCACAGGCGGAGGATTAGCCTAGTGAGCCAAGGCGCTGGCTATGATCAATTTTTTGAATTCCATTTCTTGCATTTCTTCCATCTCATTATCTGCACAATCTAGTATTTAATTGTTATTTCCTTTTGGGGGCATCATGTTGTTCTTCCTTATTCTTGTTTTTTTGAATTGGTGTATTATTTGTTCAGCATTTATGGAGATACTCATTGGTTTCTTTGTTTTTCTTGGGGGGTTGTGGTGGCTTTTATCTTTTTATTATTACTCTGTAGATAAGTGGAGTGTCTGTTTTCAGTGAATATCTAGAGGCTTGCACTGAGTTTGGTCAGGGAACTTTGTTCAGTTTTCCAGAGTCAAGGGCATGTCTAAGGTGACACACCCAAGTTTGACATGGTAAATCTCCCCTTTCTGTTTTTTAATTAGAAAGGAATTTTTTCTGCTCAGCTATGTTCCTATCCTCAAAGGAGACCAATGCTTGAACGCTATCCACAGTGGGTATAATATCCATCCACTCTGCCCCAAGGACCACATAAAGATTCTGTGTAGTCTTCAGTGTAAGCTGAGATTCCCCAGCAACGTCCCTCAGGAAGCCCTGACCATGTGGAGTCTCCCACATTGACTGCCCAAAGTCTCAACCACACCATGAGTCCTCCCACACAGCCTCCATTTTACTCTCAGTTCTGGCACAGAAGCCTCCCTTAGCCATGAGCACCCAGCCCCCCATTATTTTCCCTTCCAGAGTCAGGAGTCTCCACTCGGTTGGTTGCTGGGTGTGGACACAAGCTGGAACAGCTGTTGCATATGTCCAAAATGGCACCCACTCTATCAGCTTGTTACAGGATGCCATTGTAAGGTAATCTAGGAGAGAGATAGAAAGGTGTCCCTCCTTTTTTTTCTCCTCTAGTTTGGCAGGCACACAATCTCCCTTGCAGCTCAAAGCCGGGTTACCTCTAGGATCTTGCTGCAGCTTTATTGCTAGTGGCTTGAGCTGCTACAGTCTGGTCTTACCTCACTCTCCAATACTGGTGTTTAGGGCAGTATCTTTTAAAAATTTTAGGGGCAAACATTGTGAAGTAAGAAGCATGGTTGCCACCTGTAATGCTGGTATATCATATACGTGCCAGTTCCAGTCCCAGCAGCTCCGTTTCTGATCCAGCTTCCTGCTGATGCTTCTGGAAAAGCAGCAAAAGATGGCTTAGTAGTTGGACCCTTGCATCTGTGTGGGAGAGCACGAAAAAGCTCCTTACTAGTGGCTTTGGCCTAGTCCAGTCCCATCTGTTGTGGCCATTTGGGGAGAGGACGAATGGATGGGCTCTCTATCTCTCTTGCTCTCTCTCTCTCTCTCTGCATTTCAAATAAATTTAGAAAAAATTTTAATCAACTTCCAGCAATTTAAATGACTCATATGAGAAGCAAAGATATTTTCATTCATAGGTATGCACCTTTTATTAGGCTAGGATCTGGGACGAATGTAATAGAGAAGAAAAATAAATTATCTGATATCAGAGCACTTATACCATATCAGAGAGATGAGAAGAAATACATGAATAGATAAATATCAAAAGAAATGCCTGAATGATAAAAATTGAGGCATTGTTTTCTATTTGTATATTAGTTTCTCAGAGATACTATGAAAACTGTCAGAAATCAAATCTCTTAAACAATAAAAACTTATTCTGGCCTAGTTCTAGAGGCTAGAATTCTAAAATCAGGGAACAAGTACCAGTGAAATATTAGAAAAAAACCAGAATGATATATCAAAAAATTATTGTATAACCAATGTCTAGCCACACTGTGAAATATGCAAGTTTGAAAAAGAAATGGGTATTCTTCTTTTTGTGGATTGAATTTTGTTCTCCCCTACGATCTGAAGTCTTGCCTCTAGCACCTATGAATATGGACTTATTGGGATATAGAGTCTTTGAAGATGCAATTAAAAGGAAATCACATCAGAGTAGGGCAAGCCCTTGAACCAATGTAAAAGGTGTTCTTAGTGGAAAAAGAGGAGAGAAACAAAAACAGATGCAAGAGAGAGGAAGACTCCATGTATACCAACATACAGAGAACAGCTGGGTGAGGATACAGGAAGAGATTAGAATTATGCTGCTATGAGCCATTCTGCCAACAACAACTGGAATGTAGGAAGCGATGTTATGAATTCACTGATTCCTTGATTTCATACTTCTAGTGCCTACAACTTTAAAAGAATATGTTATTTATGTGACTCAGCTTATGGTACTTTGCTATATCTAATAAACTAATGCACTAACAGAAATGTTCCAGTATCAATCATCATACATTCATAAGCACAGAACCAAGACTATAATCTCATTCCATATATATTTTAAAATATCCCCCTGCACTATAACTAGCATTTCCACTAACATTAATTATGTGTTGTATTAAATATGAAGGTTTTTATATGGGTATAAGTAGATTGGGTCTTGTTCTACAGCTAAAAATAAAGTTTAGACTCAGCCTCCACCATGAATTGTGAAGTAATTCAAGAAGGGAAATTGTTGCTCTGACCTCAGAGAATGAGCCCAAACTCCCAAACCCAAGTTACAGACATACTTCTGCAAACTTAGAAAGTAAGCCCCAATGCATGTCTTTGTGATGGCACTTAACAATGTTTCTGGTTTTCAACCACCTAATTGATTTACCTCCATTTCTCCCATCCCCAGACTTATCTTTACCTGAAAGGTGGAAGACCTTTGAGGAAGTTATCTTCCCTTCCCGGTCTCTCTTATCCACTATCAATAGAAAAACAGTACGTAAACAGGGCTGGGAGGTGTAAGTCAGAACCAGCCAAGTGCCTAATGAACAGTGCAAGATTTGCACACAGGAGTGGACTCAGAGGGACTTGCCAAGTTCTCAGTGCTCCAAAATTGACTTTGGGGCAAAAATAACCTTAGAAAACAAAGGTACAAGGCAAATCAACCGACTTTTTAAATGCTTCTCTAAAGAAAAAGTGAACTTGCTGAACTATCTCACACTCTCACCACCACTTTATCATTTCTTTCTCTTCAATAATTAAGAGACCAATGTGCAGCAGCAGGAAGGAAAAAGATTGGGGAAAGTTAATTACTAATAGCAACTTCAGTGCTGACACTATCTGGAAAAAGACCTCTGGCATTTTTACCTATAACAAACCTGTCATCAATGAGGGTATTTAAGGAAGCTACCTTGCTAGTCTTCTGAACACTGAAGAAATAATTATGGTAATGCAAAGCACTTAGCAAACATTGCATGAATGATAAAGAGAACACTTTTTTTTTCCCACAATCTCTTCCAAAATTAGTGGTGTATACCCTAGGGATGTAAATTAAATCTCTCTCTTCCCTAATATAATCAAATTAGAACATTGCATCCTTGAAATGAAAAAAATGTGACTTTAAAACCCCACAGATGACTCTTGCTGAGGTTAATTTCTCAAGTGTCCTTCCTTCCAAATCCTCCTCGGAAGGGCACTTTCCAGCATGGTTTAGGTTTGGGATATGCCAAGGAAAAATTGCTGCTTAAACTTAAAATAGGGAAGGAAGTTTTCATGTAAGATTGTTGAAATGGGAGCCAAGTCTACCCATTGTGCTAGAGTACCTGTGCTTTGGACGCAGCAGTGAGGACTGAGGATTTACTCTCACTGGACAAGTCTAGGGACTGAATGAAAAATTACTGAGTGATCCAATTATATTGAGAGTGGGCTACAAGGCCTAGGATGAGGCTTATTTCAGAAAAGTGTTCATAGGAAACTCACTAGAGTTCTGTCAAGGAGAAAGTTTTTCTTAGAAGACATCCCGAGTCTGAGAAATGGATGGATTTAACCTTCTGTTTGTATGTGTTTATTTTGTTTTTATTTATCAATTATTCAAAATATTTAAAGGCATGACTTAGAAATTTCCTGTGTCATTTTTATTAATTGATATTTGTGAATTTATATAAAATCTACTCTTCAAATATCTCTTATATCAATAAAAATAAAGCAATTAAAAATAGCTTTCAGGTCAGGCCATTTGTCCTAACAGTTAAGCTGCTTCATAGGATCCTTGCATTACACATTGGAGTATCTGAGTTCCAGTCCCAGTTCCATTCCTGATTGCAGTTTCCTGTTAATGTAACCCCCAGGAAGCAGCAGGTGATGTATTAAACCCTTAGGTGCCTACCACCCACATAGAAGATGAGAATTGATTCCATCTGTTTTCAGGAGTGGAACTTTATGAGCATCTTGGGAATGAACCAGTGGGGTGGGAGATTTCTCTCTCACACTCTTTCTCCCTGCCACTGATATAAATAAACAAAACTTTTCAATAGCTATTATTGCTTTTGATTTTGTGATCTGGTGATTATGATACATAAAGAAGACTGGAGGAAAAAAAAACATGAATCAGGAACACACTCTGCTACTCCATGCCCAGCACCAGGTAAGCACTCTCTCCCTTGAGACAGCCTCTTACCCGTCTGTTGGCTCACTCAAGGTCAAGTGCAGGAGCCAGGATTTGGAACCAGATCTGTCTGACTTCAAAGATAAGATTCTTTCCATTACACCAGCACTTTTCAAACACCAGAACTTGGACATGGGCCAATTCAAAATTAAGTTATAAACTGTCAGAGGCAAAGTGAAAAAAAATATAAGCAAAACAGAGTGAGATTTTTATGAAGCAAAAGGAATTCAGCTCAAGGCAATGTTACTTTTTTCTGAGATTATGGACCACTAATGACATTAAAAGTGTTCAATTTTGAAATGGTATGGTTGTGGTGGTAATTACTTGTTCCTGTCTTAGGGGTTTTCTTGATGTCCTTACTTGGCAAAATTTAAAACTGACACAGCTTGGATTGAAAAAACGTTTAGTACCAAAGCAAAATTTTTAATTTCTACTTTTCTTTGAACTGTTTAAAATATCCTCATATGATAGCATAGAGTACCACAAGCATCGTAGTTAAAGTAGGAGAGGGGAAGAAGAGGGAAGGAAGAAAAAAAACAACAAAAGGAAAAGACCCTGTTCCAGTTTAGAGTTAGAGATCTGAATGGTGTTGTCTTCACAGGACATTCTACGATTCCATCAAAAAGAAGGAAGGCATATGCCATGAGCACCTCCTGTTATTGCTCTATGAACATTTAAAAATTTTATTAATAAAAAGAGAACAGATTTTATGCATACCATAGGTACAGTTCCAATAAGACAATCATACTTCTTTCATTCCAGTGTTCCCAAATTCCCTCACTGCCTCCCCCTATTCATCAGTTTTTGCAAAGACATAATATTAATCCACTATATATTCACAGGCTTATCATAATATTCAACAGGTAAAATGTAGAAAGAGCACAGTTAACAGGAATATAAGTAAGGGCTAAAAATAATAATCATGTCCAAAATAGTCATTTCATTCCTATACATTTTCTTGTTCTATATTAACTGACACAAATCAGAGAACACATATGATATTTGTCTTTTGGTGACTGGATCATTTCACTGAGCACAATGGTTTCCAGTTGCACCTATTTTGTTGCAAATGACAAGATGTCATTTTTTTACTGCCATGTAGTATTCAATTATGTACATACATCATAATTTATTTATCCAATCTTCAGTTGATGGACATCTGGATTGATGCCATATCTTAGCTATTTTGAGTCAAGTTGCAATGAACATGGGAAAGGGGTACAGATATCTCTTTCATTTGCTGATTTCATTTCATTTGGATAAATTCCAAATGAAGTGGGGGTGATTGGCTCATATGGTAGACCATTTTTCAGACCTCTGAGGAATCTCTATAATGTCTTCCATAATGTTTGAACCAGTTTACATTCCCACCAACAGTGGATTAAGGTACCTTTTTCCCCACATCCTGATTAGCATTTATTATTTTTTTGATTTTGGTATAATAAGAATTCTGACTGGCATGAGGTCATTGTGCTTTTTATTTGCATTTTGCTGGTGGCTAATGATCCTGAGCATTTTTTCATGTGCATGTTGGCCATTTGTAATTCATCCTTTGAAAAATTCCTGTTCATGTCCTTTGCCCATTTATTAACTGGCTTGTTGTTTTGATCTTGAGTTTCTTGAGCTCTTTATAGAACTTGGATATAAATTCTTTATCAGTTGCATAGTTTGCAAATACTTCTCTCATTTTGTTGATTGCCTCTTTGTTGAATATTTCCTTTCCGATGCAGATGCTTCTTGGTTATATGTAATCTCATTCATCTATTTTTGTATTTATTGTCTGTGTTTGTGGGGTCTTTCCCATGAAGTCTTTGCCCAAGACAATATTATGCAGAGTTTCCATGTTTTCCTCAGTAATTTGATGGTATCAGGTAGTAGACTTTGATCCATGATACATTATGAATTAATTTTTGTATAAAGTATAAGGTAGGAATCTTGTTTCATATTTCTGCATGCAGAGATCCAATTTTCCCAGCACCATCTGTTGAAGAGACTGTCCTTTCTCCAGGAATTGATTTTAGCTTGTTTGTCAAAGATTACTTGGTTGTCCCTGTGTGGATAATTTTCTGGGGTTTCTATTCTCTTCAATTGGTCTACATGTCTGTTTTTGTGCCAATATCAGGCTGTTTTGATAACTGCTGTGTAGCATTTCTTGAAATCTGATAAAGGAGATTTGCTTCTGATTTTAATATTTATTTAGCTATTTGGGGTGTCTTTTGTTTCCATACGAATTTTAACATCCTTTTTACTGTATCTGAGAAAATTGTCTTTGGTATTTTGATTGGGAATGCTATAAATTGCTTTCAGTAGTATACATACTCTTTTCATAGTATACATTTCTTCTGAATTTTTGAAGATACCACATGTATAATTATATATCCCCATCCTACTAAACTCAGGAGAGACTATGTAATTTGCATTAGCCAACAAAAAAAGAAGTGATGTGTATCACATCTTAGTCAAGTTTTTAATAGTTAGCTGATAATTTGCCATGCCTATTTTTCCTTACAAGGTGACCAGGTGTGTGCTTTTTTTAAAAGTTATTCAAGTTTCATGTATTTCATATGCAGATTTAGGAACATAGTAATGCTGCCCATCCTCCTTTCCTCCCACCTATACTCTAATCCTTCTTCATCCTCCCTCTCCCATTCCCACTCTTAAATTTTACAAGGATCTACTTTCAGTTTATTTAATACCATAAATTTAACCATACACTAAGGAAAAGAGTTCAACAAATAGTTTAGTTTCTTCAAAATGAGATTAATGATGGTATCTAGCTTATACAGTTATTATGAAGATTAAATGAAATAAAATACTAGATGATATATTATCTTGTATGGGCTTAGAATGGTGTCTATCACATTTCAGTATTGTATTACTACTTGTTCAATCTATGCATATATGTGCATATACAAAACAAAGTCTAGGAAGGTATACAAAAAAGTATTCACACAGTGAATTAAATTTTTTCTACTTTTTGTTTAGCCACATATTCTGTCCTACAATAAACCCCTATATTCCAAGAAATTTTAAAATCCTATTTAATGGGGCTGATGTGGTGGTGTAGCAGGTAAAGCTGCTGCATGAAATGCAGCACAAGTTTAAGTCCCAGCTGCTCCACTTCTGATCCAGTTACTTGTCAATGCACCTGGGAAAGCAGCTTTTGAAGGCCCAAGTGTTTGGGATCATGCAGCTTCGTGGGAGATCTGGAAGAAGCTCCTGGCTCCTAGCTTCAACATGGTCCAGCCCCAGCTATAGCAGGTATCTGGGAAGTGAGTCAGTGGATGGATGATCTCTCTCTCTCTCTAACTCTGACTTTCAAATAAATAAATCTTTAAAAATAAAAAATGCTATTCAAAAACTCTGGAAAACCCAAACCAAACCCGACACAACTATAATAGCATTTGACTGAATTTGATAATTTGGTTATCTGGAACTCCAGAAATTCCAGAAAGGAAAGTTCCTATGAGAGCTAGAGAGTGGACAAGGCAGCCTTGTGCCTCCACTCAGTTTTCCCCTACCTTCACATTCACTTCAACTTCTGAAATTTGGAGAGTCACTTTGGCTTGGAAAAATATCAACATCTTTAATTGTGATTAAACAATGTAGGGACCACGGACAGGTCCCAAGGCACAGTTGTGTTTGGGTAAGAATCAAGACAATACTAAGGAGGAGAAACACTGCTAACACAGAATCTAATAAAAAGGAGAAGCCAAAGAGTTTTGGTCCATACATACATTGTTGCCTCTGAGGACAATATATGCAGAATCTGGAGCACTCATCTGGTCTTTATTTGCCCAGGGTCTTAGAGCCAGTAGGATGCTTTCTTTTGCCTCTTCCTTTGTGGGCAGATAGTATTTCTCTGCATGCAGAAAGGTCTCAGGGTTCCCTTGGGTTTTATCTGAAAATGACTACACATTATTGGTATAATAGTCACAGGAAGGATTCTGCTTTTCACTTTTGTCCACTTGCTTGCTTGAAGAAATAAGGAGAATAGGAAGAAGAAGAAGGAGAGTGAGAAGGAAAAGGAGAGGTAGAGGAAGAGGAGGAGGAGGAGGAGGAAGAAAAAGGAGATCTTTTTTCATATCTAACTTAAAGGAGGCAGACTAATGCCATGTTTGAGAGACTTACAACTGAGAATACCGGATGTGTAGATTCCCACATTAAGTAACTGCAGGCAGTTTGCTAAACTCTAATACCTACCACTCCCATCCCCATTCCAGCTCATCCCAAAGAAAACTGCTGACAGTCCTGCAGGGCAGCCACATGGGAGTGGGTGAAAGGTGTGTGGTATTGGCGCCCAGCCTCGTGAGCTTCAAAGATGTCAGTCCACTTTAGGCCATGAAAAGCATTGCACAGAGGTCATTAGTTCTTCCAACCAACTAAATTGACTCAGACACTGACGGAAGTAATACTGAGGAAAAATGAGTGCTAGGAAATATTCCCAAGACTGGCATTGCCACTCAATTATCTAAATTACATCCTGATATTTTTGCTTCATTATTTGAGGGAATCGATTTTGCAAAGCCCTTCCAATTTTTGATACTTTTCCCACATTTTTTAAAAAAATTATTTTTAGATTTATTTATTTGAAAAACAGAGATACAGAGAGAGAGAGAAATCTTCCATCCACTTCACTCTCCAAATGGCTGCAACAGCTGGAACTGGACCAATCCGAAGCCAGGAGTTTCTTTCAGGTCTCCTACATGGTTGCAGGGGCCCAAGGAGTTGGGCCATCTTCTGTTGCTTTCCTAGGTGCATTAGCAGGGAGCAGGATCGGAAGTGGAGCAGCTGGGACGCAAACCGTGCCCATAAGGGATGCTGGCACTGCAGGCCAGGGTTTTAACCTGTTGTGCCACAGTGCCAGCCCCTCCACATTTATTTTTAAGGACCAAGGTCCTTTCATATTGTTTCTGCTTCTCCCACATGAACTTTAGCTTTTAAGACAATATCAGAGTTTATTTTTAAACCAAGTTTTATTTTTCTTACTGAATCTTCTTGTTTACTATAAAGTTGATAATCCTATTAGTGTTAAGGAATGCCTAAAACATCTGAATCCAGATTCCTGAAGTTAGAGGTGGGAAAAGTATTACCAACTGGCTTAATACCTCAAGTGCCTGCTTTGGTAAATATACTTTTATTGGAACACAACTATAGTTATCTACATATATATTATCTATGACCACTTTCATATCACAAAGGAAGGAGAAACAGACTGTATGGATTTAAAAAATGAAAATATCTTCCATGCGGCTCCTTACATAAAAAATCTGCTGACCTTCACTGAGTGGAGTCAAACCACCGAGCAAAAAGTTGTTCTGAGAACATCACAGTAATTAAAATCATCAGTTTTGTTTCTAAATTTCCACCTCTATAGCAGCATGCCACGATATCTAACACTTGTAAGCCATTCAGAATGAGAGTGAAAGTATCATCTTCTAGTGGGAATCTCAAGTCCTATTCTAAGCATCCTCTTCCCAGAAACCACATTCAGTTAATTGGATTTGAGCAACTGAAAACTGGGAATAATGTTGGTGGGAAAATAAGAAAGAAATTTCATATAATATTAGATTAAATTTAATGACTTCACTGAAACCCCAAATTTGATAATCTTAAGAACTAAATGTAAATTACTGCTTTGTTTAAATGTGTCCGTGTATGGGTCTCCAAGTCCTTGTTTCCCACAAGAAACGAACTGTGAATCCAAGTGGAGTCAATAGCAATATTTCTTTTTTCCTGAACTTTTTAATTTGTTCTTTGTGATAGTAACGCATATCACGATATCCACTCTCTTGACAAATTTTTGAGAATACAAACAAGCACTGTTAACTATAGACACTAAGCTATCAGAATGTTGTCTCCTGATCTTGCACAACTAAAATTTGATGCCTTTTGACTAATGCATACACATTTCCTCCTCCTCCAAGCTCCTGAGCACCACAATTTTACTCTGCGATTCTATGAGTTTGAATATTTTATTTTACTCACATAAGTTGGATCATGTAGTATTTATCCTTCTGCGTTTGATCTATTTCACTTATCAAAATGTCCTTTAAGTTCATCAGTGTTGTCCTAAATAACATAATTTCCTTTTGTTTTGTTGACTAATATTCCATCACATCACAAATTGTGTGTGTGTGTGTGAATCACCTTTTATTTATGTATCCATCCATTCACATTGTTCCCACATCACGGATATTGTGAATAATTCTGCATTGAACATAGGAGCATATATATCCTCAAGATAGTGATTTTTTTTTCTTTGGATATATATCCAAAACTGAAATTGTTGGATCAAATGTTCATTCTGCTTTAATTTTTTTTTAGAAAAAACCCCATACTGTATTTCATGGTGGTTGTACCAATTTACATTCCCACCAATTGTGTGCAAGTGTTCTTTTTTCTCTATATCCTCACCAACATTCATATCTTGTTTGATAGTTATCCTAATATGTGAACTGAAATCTCATTATGGTTTCTATGTACACTTCCCTGATGACTGATGGTATTGAGCACATTTTAATATACCTGTCAGCTATTTGTATATCTTCTTTGGGTAATATCTATTGAATTTCTTTGCCCATTTTTTAATCTGATTATTTGGAGATTTTTCTATTGAGTTGTGGTGAATCCTTATGCATTTTGGATACTAATCAACAGCAATATTTCTGAGCCAAGTCTGAAATCCAATAATATGCACTTGGCATTAATTTGCATGACTGAAAGTAACCTCTTCTTGATTATTTGCTCCACTTGCTCAATAAGAAGTAAAGGACAGGAAAATGAGGACACACAAAGGCCATAAATGCTACTTCTGAATTCTCATGCAAAGATATGCTTAAAAGTAAGTAAGAGAAGGAGTTTTTGATCTAGAGGTTAGGATGCCTGCAAACCATATTGGGGAGCCTAGTTTTCAATAGTCACTCTAGCTAATGATTCCAGCTTTCTGCCAGTGCAGACACTGGGAAGCAGCAGAGATGACTCCAAGTAATTGAGTCCCTTCCATTCATGTGGGAGACCGGGACTGACTTCCTGATTCTTGGCTCCAGCCCTGGGTCAACCTCTGGCCATCACACCATTGCAGACATTTGAGAATTGAAACAGCAGAGGATAGTGTTCTCTCTTTCTCTCTCTCTCTCTCTCTCTCTCTCTCTCTCTCTCTCTCTCTCTCTCTCTTCTCCTCCTCCTCTCTCCCTTGCTCTCTTCTTCCTTCCCTCCATCTTGAATAAATTAATTAGTTAATTAATGTTAAAGTAAATAAGATTCACTTCATTTAAAGCGATGAAGAGAATCATGTTCTGTTAAAAAAATGAAGCATTAGAATACTGTTCTTTTTATGTCTCAAACTCATTGCGACATCTTCCCTGCATATTCCCTCTGGATGTTTCGGGTTGCATACTTTCATGCATTCAACTGTCTTTCCTTAATTCAAGCATCAATAAAATTTGCCACTTTGTTTAAAATTGGATGTCTCTTGTGGAAAGTAATTTGGAAAAGCACTTTAAGAGACACAAAATGTTCACAGCCTTTGACCCAGTTATCCCATTGCTGGGAATTTATCTTAAGAAAATAATTCAGAATAAGGAAAAAATCTTTATTAACTCAAGAATTATTTATAATGAAAAAAACCTTAGAATCCAAAACTAAGAGGAAAATTAAATGAATTATGATACATCAACTAGAAGAGCTGTTATATAGCCATTAACACAATTATGGAAATATATAACAACATAGAGCATATTTATGGCCTAACATTAAGGAGGGAAAGTAGAATGCAAAATGAGATCTGCTTTATGATGATAATATGAAAAATAATATTTTCATCCAAACTAGTACTGAAAGAAATACAAAAATGATTTCTTTGTTTAGCCAAAATATAAGATTATTCAGGATGACCTGATGTGGGCTATATTTCTTTCTGTAGTAAATGTTTATTTTTATGGTGGTGTTTATAAGCTTAAAACTGAAGAACTCATTTTTCACTTCCTTTTATTATTTAAAATAATTTAGGAACTGTGTAAATCATGGCCTAGTTACAAAGAAGAGAAACCGTTCCAGCTAGGTTAAGCAGAACAGCATTTACTGCAGGATCAAGACAATGGTTGAAGAAACAGATGCTCAGCTGTGTTTTCTCAATGATTCCCAAGGCTGTCTCACTGAGCTGAACCACCAAAACAACTGCTTCTCCTGCCGTGATTGGGAAGCAACTCACAAAAGTGGAAAATTCTGCTTACCCTGGTTAGCTCCACAATAGTACTGCTTCTGTATGATCTGTACCAATAAGAAAGAGTTTCACGTCCCTCTCTTTGCCATGTAACTCATTTCTGACTGTAGGTCTTACACAACTGTGACTGACAGTATTTAAATCCCATGCAAAATTCTTCACAGCTTTCCATAGTATAGTAAGGCACCAGAAGGAAGTTGAACTACATGGTAACCAAGCCATTCTCTGAATCTGGAACCCCTAAATACTTTAAAAATTATTTTCATTTTATTTGAAAGGCATAAATATAGACATAGAAACACACAGAGAGAATTTCATCCACTGGTTCACTCCACAAATGCTTGCCACAGTTGAGACTGAACCTGGACAAAACGAATGAGTCTAGATCTTCAATCCACTGGTTCAACCCCAAATGGCTACAACAGCCGGAGCTGGGCCTGGCCAAAGCCAGGATCTAGGAGCTTCTTCCTGGTCTCGCATTTGGGTGCGGGGTCCAAGTACTTTGGCCATGTTCCACTGCTTCCTCAGGCACATTAGCAAAGGACTGGATCAGAAATGGAACAGCCAGGTCTTGAACCAGTGCACATATGGGATTCCAGCATTGCAGGCAAAGATGTGAATGGCAAAGATCCAGATACTTGAGCGATCATCTGCTACCTCTAATAGTGCACATTGGCAGGAAGCTGAAATGGAAAAAATGAAACCAGGACGCAAATCTAATCTTCTGCTAAGGGATGTAGGCAACCCAAGAGGTGTCATAAACGCTGCACCAAACAACTGTCCCCTTCTCAAATACTGCAAGGCACATATTTAAAAAAATGTTCATTGTTTACTTGACATTAGAGCTCAATTGAGCATGCTGTATTTTGCTTTCTGAATATTACAAATTTATTGTCATGGAAACTAACAGAAATTAGAATTACAGTAAGTGGGTCTTTGGTATCCATAGTTTCCTCATATGTGGAATCAACCACCTGTGGATGCAAAATATTCAGAAAAATGTGGTAGCGTAGTAGTAGTTACACACCAGTTAGTTAACGTGTCTGTGCCCCATATCTAAATACCTGGTTTCTATTTCCAGCTCCAACTCCTGATTCCAGTTTCCTGCCAATGCAAAACTGAGAGGCGATGGTGATGCTTCAAGGACTTGGGTGTCTGCCATCCGTGAGAAAGCTGGACTGAGTTCCTGGATCACGACTCCTGACTCCTGGCATCGGCCCCGCCCAGCCCTAGCTTTGGCAGTTATTTGGAGAGTTAAGTGAGCTTGCTCGTTCACTTGTTGTCTCTCTCTCACCGCTCAAATACATATTTTTTATTCAAAAAATTACATCTGTACTGAACCTGTATAGAATTTTTCTTTATTCTCTAAACACTACATAATAACAACTATTTACATAGTGCTTGCAATGTATTACATATTTTTAAAGATTTATTTTTTTAAAGGCAGAGTTATAGAGAGAGGACACACACACAGAGAAAGAGAGAGAGAGAGAGAGAGAGAGAGACAGAGAGAGAGAGAAAGACAGAGAATTCTTCAATCCACTGGTTCACTCCCCAAATGGCTACAACAGCAGGGGCTGGGCCTGGCCAAAGCCAGGATCTAGGAGCTTCTTCCTGGTCTCCCATGTGGGTGCTGGATCCAAGTACTTTGGCCATGTTCCACTGCTCTCTCAGGCACAATAGCAGAGGACTAGATCAGAAGTGGAACAGCCAGGTCTTGAACCAGTGCCCATATGGGATTCCAGCATTGCAGGCAGTGACTTTACCGGCTACTCCACAATGCCAGTTCCTGCATTAGGTATAAAAAGTAACCCAAATTTGACTTAGAGTAAACAGAAGGATCTGTGTTGATAATATGTAACTACTACCTCATTTTCCTAAGGGATTTGAATATATCTGCAGATTTTTGTTTTCTGAGGGAGATTCTGGAACCAATCTCCTATGCATATCCATGATGCCTGTACTCCCAGTTTACTCAGAGTGTTCCTGCTATTTCTTCTCAAATTAGTATTCCTGCAGTGGAGTGGCAAGTATCTAATAGAAGCATTTTATTTTTATAAGCCAATAAACATTCTCTAGATCCTTAAAACTTTTCCCCCCAAATAGGAAGCAAACAGCTGTTAGTTGGCTGGAATCATGCAGCCAATCAGAGAGCATCCACACAGGATACGGCACTAGAGAGAATGCATTTATTAGAATACATTTTTCTTATCCCTTTCATTTAACAGATGAGAAGTCAAATTTGAATATAGACTCAGGTTTAGGATCATGATCATTGAGTGCCAGAAAAGGGTGGATTATCATTCAAGAATTATGATAGGGGGCCGGCGCCATGGCTCAATGGGCTAATCCTCCTCCTGCGGGTAGACCAACGGCAAAAGGAAGACCTTCCTCTCTGTCTCTCTCTCTTTCTCACTGTCCACTCTGCCTGTCAAAAAAAAATAAGAATTATGATAGGGGCCAGCATTGTGGCATAGTGGGTTAAGCTGCCATTCATGAAACCTGTGTCTCATATCAGAGCACACATTGGTTCGAGTTCTGGCTGCTCTGCTTCCAATTCATCTCCCTGTTAACATGCCTGGGAAAGCACTGAAAGATGACTCAAGTACTTGGGCCCCTGCCACCCAGGTGGGAAACTAGTATACAGTATACAGTACTTGGCTCCTAGATCTGGCCAGTTGTGGCCATTTGGGGAGTGAGCCAATGGATAGAATCTCGCTCGCTCTCCCTCTCTCTCTCTCTCTCTCTCCACATCTTTTTCTTTCCCTCTCTTCCTCTCTATCACTCTGCCTTTCAAAATAAATAAAGTGAATCTTTTATCAAAAAAATTGTGATAGAAAAGTCCGTGACTCTCAGAGTCCTGTGTTTCAGCTCTGGAGGTGTGACTGACTCACTCCGTAAATCTGGGCATGTGAAAATTCTTTTGAGTCACAGTTCCCTTGTCCCTAAAATGAGGTCATTAGTACTTTTCCTGTTTCCCAAATGAGTTTGCCATAAGGATCAAATAAGTTCATGTCTGCAGAATTTCCTAAAATATATGAAATGCTATATAAAATGTTCTCTACAATCTCATGATTAAAAATTTCTAAAGCTTAAAATATTCAGTATTTTAACCACTTGTCCTCTGTGGAGGGCTTGTAATATGCCATAACTTCAATCCTTGCTTATTTTACTAATAATAGGGGAACAGATTGAAGCAGTGTCAGGAAGCACACATTAAAAATGGTTTCAGGAAAACTTTTCCTTTTTTTTTTGTCGACACGTCAATGAACTCTGGAGGTCAGCTGTCCATGGGACTCAATATCCTTAGGGACTCTGTTTCCTTCTCCTGTTTTGTTTCTCTGTCCTCTCAATTACATAGATTCCACCTCGTTGTCCAAGGTGGCAGATCAACCTCTAGCCATCACACTTACATATTTGTAATTAGGAGAGGGAAATATTTTGCAGAAGTCATACCCTTTCCCTTTCAGTTGTGCCTGCATCCTGGATTGTAAACACCATCTTCACTTACATCTTATTGCCACAACTTCAGCAAGTGATGATGCTTCACAACATAAGGAAGAGAAATGAAGTTATAGCTTCAGGTAGCCTTCTACTTATCTACAAATCAAGACATATTTTGCTAAGTCAGTAGGCAGTCCCTGCCACAGTAGATAAATTCTAGCATTTTCCCACATGAATTAGAAGGTATTCCAATTAAAAACAATCTTTTTATAATGAAGACTTAACTAGAAAATTCAAATTAGAGTTTCTTTTACTATATAATTAAATCAATGCCTAGCTAGATTACTAATGTAGCAATAGTACAATGCCTACCATATATATGATAATTTAAAAATATTTAAATAATTTATTGAATAAATAACTTGGTAAAGGGGAAGAATCAAAATTTTACCTCTTGCAGAATTGAAGCTGCCAACAATGAAGTTATTTCAGCATTGAGAACTTAATGAGAAGCAGCTTGTTGAACTGTCCTCTGACTCACAGAACAGGTGAGCTATACCAAACTGCGACATGCAAGTAAATTAAGTAAACCCAAGTCCCCCTCTCCCCATTCCAAAACACATACTGGAAGATAAAAGCACAGAGGAATGGGTCAAGCTACATTTGCCTGCATTCATAAGACTATGGATAGCTCGTGAAAGTACCTAGTTTATAAATTATGACCAGTGCCTCAGAAGAACAACCTGTGATTAACTTCAGACTACAAGGACCTTTATCTAACTCCCTCTTTTCTGAAATAGCCCATGGAAACTTGGGTGTGTGTTATAACACTTAGGAACTTAACGTGGGTACATATATGTTTCCAGTGTTCGTTGATCATGAATTTATAGCATTGATTGCCTTAATAAAAGGTAAATTTCAATATTTCCAGACAATGTTTTGCTCAATGTCATGCTTCATGTTAATACATGTTTTCACAAAGTCTTGAAGCATTAGACCTGTCTTTGTGTAGTAGACAGGACAACTCAAATCGTCTATGAAGCAAAGCAGTATATACAAGTAAATATGAAAGGCTAATCAGTGGGAGCACTAAAAAAGTGTTTTTCCCAACACAAATTTTGTTATACTCACATTTTATCTATATTCTCTCTTGTAAGAGAGGAGAAAAATAAGCCAAGACATGATGTATATTCAAAAAGAGAACACTGTGAAAAGGAGCAGAAGCAAGGAAGAAATAACTTGGAATCACTAAACTGGTAAACAAATATTAGTCCTGAAAAAAGAAGTCAAAGTAGCTGCTATGGATACAGTGTTTCAGACATCACTTGGGACACCTGCTTGGGATACCCACGTCCGATATCAGAATGAGCAGATCTCCTACATAGTGCCTTTGATGCAGACACTAAATACCACCAGGTCGCTGTCTCCCACAGCCTCATAGACACTCCTCCCCTAGTTTTAAGCTTCATTGCCTTGCTTTTACTAAAATTAGGCCCTAAATGGAGTGAATAGTGCAACCAAGCCCACAAAGTCCCTGATCAATGGTCTCAGGAGTCTCCGGAGGCATTTATGTCCCCTACGGATAATATCTTGATATTCTGTCTAGCCTTGAGGGGTTTCTTTTCCAGAAACCCCAGTCCCTGAGCAAAAGAAAACTATCATTGCATGGAACCCCCAGACTAATGGAAACCACATCACCATCATCAAGATTCCCTACCACTGTATTGCTGACCAATTGAAGGAGGGCCATAAGCCCCACAAACCAACCAGGAACTTAGATATACATTGTACATCACCTCTCAACCTCTACATTAACCTGTAGGAACCTTCTTCCTTAACTCCTTGAGGATCCCAGGAATTAGGCAACAGCTGTCCAGCTTCTGGATCTGTGTTTTGCAATCAGTACCTATTTTTGTCCTTGTGTCAGTTTGGTTTGGTGTGCATTGGGTGAGTGGACCCTGCTTTGGGGTTTCTACCGCAGTATCTTCAACTAGTGTTGCAGATGTTCTGTAATAATCCCAGCTTTGCTCCCATTCTGAGGTTACTGCTGATATGTATCCTAGAAGTCCTCAAATGATGACTCAAGCAGCTGAATCTCTGCTACCCAGCTGGGAGACCCCAGTTGAGTTCCCAGTTCCTGCTTCAGATTTCCCCAATACTGGCTATTGCAAGCATTTGGAAAATGGATGTATTGATAAGAGAAATCTCTCTCTCCTTCCTTCCTTCCTTCCTTCCTTCCTTCCTTCCTTCCTTCCTTCCTTCCTTCCTTCCTTCCTTCCTTCATTTCTGTCTTTGTCTTTTTCTTTTCCTTCTCTCTCTGCTTGTTAAATAAATAAATTTTCAATAGAAATCTTATCTTATTGAAAATGACTGCACTTCAATGTATTTAGACTTGTCTGAAAGCCTTAAAATCTTATAATAAGATGCAAATTAACACCAGGTTTGAATCCACTATGCATGTTAATTTTGGTTCTTACATGACTTGGAGCACACGTTTGGGTTTTACTTATCTCTTTTGTTAAGTGAAAATATTATATTACATTTAACTTTGGATATTCAACCATCTGGCTGTCATAATATTTTGAAAACACTGTCAAATTCTACTTTTCCTGTGTATACTTCATTATATATACAGATCTGCAGATATCATTAATTGGTAATATTGTATTATCACACATGATATTCACAAATAATAATGCTTATTATACTTCATGAACAATTCGATTTTTGACTTACAGTGTTTATCTGATGTACAGATTCTATACATGAATTGTTCAGTAATTTGCAATGCCTATGACACATGTATGAACATTAAGGAAAAAAATGAAAAAATATTGGCTTATAGTATGTTCTCCATTTTGTTGGCCAAATCTGAGTTTTTATTTCCTACACCTAAAAGAAGCATATTTTAATGTTATAGAAGTAAGAGTAATCCATATGAAAAAGAAAATAAATATATTGATGATAGCCACCCAGTTACCTTTGTCCAACTAAAGAAGAAAGCATCATCATTTCTTTAAGGAATAAAATGACCTTCAGACAAGTGGTTGAGATAGCAAGATGACAGATCATTGGAAAATGAAAATGTTCAGGTTACTTCTGGCTACTACCTTTCAGCATAATTCATTCCCTAGATGAGGCCAATGAACTCCCATTGTAGGAAGTGCTAGAATCTAAAATGCCTGATTATCAATGCTATAGGCTTTTTAAAAAATTCCATAAGAAGAGTAATAAGGAGTTCACAATTCATATGAACTTTTTCACCAATGGCTTTCACTTAATCCTCTTGGCACAGTCCTCTTTCTTGCTATGTCAGCATATTCAACTGCTAAGATAAAAACTAGGACATTTCTTTGCTGTTTTTTCTAGAACATTTGAGAGAATATTTATTTAAAGAATAAAACAAATTTATTGTGATCAACAGGTGACACTGAGATCAATTATCTAGTCATATCCATTCCTCAAAGATGTGCTAATTTGAAATACATTTAAATCCCAAAAAATTATATTGACTATCCTCCTTTAGGCATTAAGGAATTGGAGGCAACAGATTGGCCTATCAAGCAGTATACCTCCTAACACCCTCTCATATTGATTTTTGTGACTTTCAGACACTCACTGTAAGCAATAGGCTGAGCACAAAGAATTCAGAAATTCTAAATTGAAGTTCTATAATAGTTACCCTGTTCTTTTATTTCCTGTCTTTTTGATAAGCTGCTTCTCTCCAACCTATGCATATAGAACAGAAACAATTTGGTTTGCCCTTGAATGATCACTCCCCCATCAAAAAAGAACACAGACATTATTAACATTTTCCCAGTGAGGATTCATGTAATGCCATTTTTTCAGTTCAGTTTTGAAAGCGTGGAGAGTGGAGAAAGCTCACATTAATAAGCATAGCCATTTAATTTCCAGAATTAATGAGTGGAGCTCAACATATTGAATGCATTGTACCAGAATATCTGATTCATTTGGAATTGCTGCGATCTCAGAGAGGGTAGGTTGACCAAATGGTGCTAAACTAATGATGTTTTCATATTAGACTATGAAAAGGGAGAAACAAATATTGTAGCATGCATACTCAATATTGTTTCAATTTGTTAATGACAAAACACATTTCATCTCCATTAGCAAATAGACTGTTATGAACTGCTAACCAGATTGCTAATAATTAAAAGCTCAATGTGTCTTCAGTCATTACAAGAGCACAGTGATGAGAGGTTGTGAAAAGTATTTTAATTCTTTTTGTCATACTTATTTGGGGAAAGAAAAACAATCCTTATTTTTATATCAATGAATTAATAATTTGTATGATTATTCTGTGTCTTCTGTGGAAGTTATTAGATCATCACTCAATGTTTACCAAATATGATACTCAATAAAAATGATCCCCAGACAATCCCAGGCCACTTCAGATAACAGCCCCCCATCAAGTAACTCCCTAAGACTTACTCCAATTTTCTGTCTCCCCAGCGTTTTTGATCTTATCATTTTCAAGAATTATAATTGAGAGCTTATGCATACATGCACTTATTCCCCATGTGTTATATGAGTAACTGGCCTACATTCAGTTTTAGTAACTGCAACAAAGCAGCAATTCCACTAAAGTTCTCTTCATCAGTCCCAGTCTCTCTCCCTCAGTCTGTGGTTCTTCTGTCTTCTCTCAGATGACTGAAAGTCAGCTCCTTTCCAAAGACTCCTTAAGTTTAGGGAGGTGTGCAAGGGTAGGGCTGGCACCACAAGGCACCAAGCACACAGAATTCCATTATCATTTTTACAGTTGATCTCTTAATACCAGGCTAGACTGAGAGCTTCCCAGGAGCCCAAAGTCCCTGATCCAACCAAGGAACTCTAATCTACTTGTAGACACCAGATGGGTCAGAGGCCACATGTCATTGCAAAAGAAACTCTCTCTTCCTATCACCAACCAATCAAAAGAAGGTTACAATCACTGTGGACAAACCAGAGACCAAGACACGACATGATCTTGAGCAAAGACCTCTCTCTTTATCTACAAAGATTAAAAGCCTTAATCCCTTAGGGAGCTAAGTAATTAGTGATAACAGCTTGATCTCTTGCTCTGCAAATTGTAAAATAAATACCTACTTCCTTCCTCCAAGCACCACCCTCTTCATCCTCCCTGCTCCCCCAATATTGGCAAGCTTCATGGCAAGCAAACCCCGTTTTGGGGGAAGGGTTGTTCTATAAAGATTTCTTATTCATTTTGATTTGGACAATCTAATTGTTTTTTCATCTGGTGTTAAGATTGCTTCAGCCACGTATCTCTTCCTTTCTTCCCTGCAACTCAGGGTGTGAGCATGATTGATTCCATGTGCTCCAATTATCAACAGCATCAATTTTTAAACCCAAATCAACTTCAGGTCAAAAGTGTCCATTTTCCATATGTTTTATGTCAAAGCCAATTGCATTGAGTGTTTATTGAGAACCTTTTCCACCCTCGGATTTTGAAATGATAAGCTCTGGCCTTGTCCCAATATTTGTTGTTTCAAATACATATGCTGCTGCTTTACATCTTGTCATAGTTTTTTTTAAAGATTTATTTTTATTTATTTGAAAGAATTACACAGAGAGATAGAGATAGAGATAGAGATAGAAAGAGAGGTCTTCCATCTGCTGGTTCACTCCCCAAATGGCCACAACGTCTAAGTTGAACTGATCCAAAGTCAGAAGCCAGGAGATTCTTCTGGGTCTCCCACATGGATGCAGGGGCCCAGGGACTTGGGCCATCTTCTACTGCTTTTTCAGACCATAGCAGAGAGCTGGATCAGAAAAGGAGCATCCAGGACTAGAAAAGGCACCTATGGGATGCCAGTGCCTCAAGCCACGGCTCTAACTCACTGTTCCACAATGCCGGCCTCTTGACTGTGTCTTTATTCACCACCATCAACTGCAACAGAGAAAATGAATTAAGCTTTACATGGTGCTACACCATGTAAGGTGTTATGCAAGAGACATTAAAATATGTGTGCTTATCCCCTCAAAGCTTTCTTTATTGGATTAATTAGATCTCAAGTAGGATTACAATATGATCATTCCTGGTCGAAAAATGCAGAGTGAATTCTCTGGCACAAGTATGTCTTAAAATTTATTTTGCATTATGCTGATACAGAGTTCATCCTCTTACCAAAAAAAAAAATGAAAGAAAGAAATAAGCAAATAATAAAAGTATTTTTATCAGTTAGACAGCCATTGTATTTAATTTTCTTTTACATTATACACACTGCATTTCCTGTGTAATCCAAAACACAGAAAACTTGCCAGCAAGTGATTCTAATTGACAGCTATGGTCAGACACTGGGTTTTCTATTATATTAATGCTGATAAAATTAACACAAATGGACAAAGAACTAGTTTAGATTATAACATCTGAAACTGTAGTACTTATGACAGTTCTGTTCATAAGAACTTTTCTAAACTCTTATGAAGAGTCTGAAGTATTTTTTTATGTTCTATTCTCTTTACTTTTTCCAATCTCTGAGAATGTGGTAAGGGAAAAAGGCAATTGATTTTGATTTTCATTTTACTGACTGGCATGGTGCAGTACAATTTCGTTTGGTTGACTTGAAGTCATTATTCATTCAAAATACAATATTCAGTCATGATTTATTGAGCACTTATACATTCCAGGGACTGTGCTACAATTTGAGGATAGAACACTAAATGGAGTGGACACACTACTTGCTGTGAGCTTTGATAAACTTTTGTAGTCAACTGGCAAGAGACTAGAAATTCAAGCCCTCAATTCTCTGTTCATTTCTTTATCCAGTATGATTAACTAGTACATTGAAAAACTGAATTAAATTAAATATCTACTATTCCTCAATGCTCTGTAGGGTATTTTGTAAGACATTTATTCTGTTACCCTTAATTCAATAGCAAAAACAGTTGTGAACTGAGGATGCTGTGAGAGGACAGTTATCATCTTGCTTACAAGGCTTTGCTGTAGTTTCTTATGGAATCTTCTTAATGAGATAAATACAACAGAGAAAAAAAATTTCTTTAAGGAAAATTAAGAAAATATCCTTTATGAAGCGTCTTGCACATGAGGTTAGTTGGTGAACAACTTTATGAGTGAATGTGAGACTCCTGACGATAGACACTGGCCACCGTTTCTCAGTTCTTTGTGTCTACCACATGGAATGGTGTCTGGAACATAGAATCCCTCAATAAGCATTGGTCTAATGAATAAATATGGACTTATTGGTAACAAAAAAGACAACTCTTACTATTGAACTGGAAAATAAAAGGAAATCATGAGATATTTCTCAGTAAGGAAAGCTTATTAACAATGAGTCATTAACAATGAGTAACTGTTGGCCGGCGCCATGGCTCAACAGGCTAATCCTCCGCCTTGCGGTGCCGGCACACCAGGTTCTAGTCCTGGACGGGGCTCTGGATTCTGTTCCGGTTGCCCCTCTTCCAGGCCAGTCCTCTGCTGTGGCCCAGGAGTGCAGTGGAGGATGGCCCAAGTGCTTGGGCCTTGCACCCCATGGGAGACCAGGAAAAAGCACCTAGCACCTGGTTCCTGCCATCGGATGAGCGCGGTGCGCCAGCTGCAGCGCACCGACCACAGCAGCCATTGGAGGGTGAACCAACGGCAATGGAAGACCTTTCTCTCTGTCTCTCTCTCTCACTGTCCACTCTGCCTGTCAAAAAAAAAAAAAAAAAACAATCAGTAACTGTTTATGTGAGGATTTCTGCTTAGGACTATCTTGATGCTGTTGATCAATATCTGTCTTCAATTATGAAAAATTTTACTCATTCTTTGTGAATATTCCTCTCTTTTTCTCAATTTTATCTTTCTGAGTGAGTAGGAGAAAATTGTGAGAGCTTCTCATTCAATTTTCCAACTTTCTAGTCTATTGTGTTTCATTTCTCTTTATTTCTCTTTTCTGTGATTTGTCTCAATTTTTTAAAAAGAATGCTCCAACATGGGAAGCGAGATACACAGCAGACTCATAGAATGGCAGATGTCCTAAATAGCACTCTGGCCTCAGAATCAGCCCTTAAGGCATTCGGATCTGGCTCAAGAGCCCATGAGAGTATATTAGGCATGGAAAGCCAAGACACTCTGGGGAAAAAAAAAAGAAGACCTAAATGAAAGATCTCTGCGAGTGAGATCCCAGTGGAAAGAACGGGGCCATCAAAGAAGGAGGTACCTTTCTCTGAAGGGAGGAGAGAACTTCCACTTTGACTATGACCCTGTTGGAATAAGATCGAAGTCGGCAAAACCTAAAGGCTTCCATAGCCTCAGCAACTCATGACTAGAACCTAGGGAGATTACTGACGCCATAAACAAGAGTGTCAAATTGTTAAATCAACATCAGGAGTCACTGTGTACTTACATATCATTAGGGATCTGTCCTTAATGTGTTGTCCAATGTGAAATAATGCTATAACTAGTACTGAAACAGTATTTTTACACTTTGTGTTTCTGTGTGGGTGCAAACTGATGAAATCTTTACTTAGTATACACTGAATCGATCTTCTGTATATAAAGATAATTGAAAATGATTAAAAAATCTTGGTGTTAAATTGGAAATTGCATAGATAATTAATCAAATTTAAAAAAAAATCATGTAGGATCTCTGTCCTTAATGTGCTATACATTGTGAATTAATACTATAACTAGTACTGCAACAGTATTTTTCACTTTGTGTCCATATGTGAGGGCAAACTGTTGAAATCTTTACGTAATATGTACTAAACTGATCTTCTGTGTATAAAGAGAATTGAAAATGAATCTTGATGTGAATGGAAGGGGAGAGGGAGCGGGAAAGGGGAGGGTTGCGGGTGGGAGGGAAGTTATGGGGGTAAAGCCATTGTAATCCATAAGCTGTACTTTGGAAACTTATATTCTTTAAATAAATGCTTTATAAAACATTTTTAAAAATACAAAGAAATTTGGAGACACACAAAAAAATAAAAATTGATGAAAAGAAAAAAAAGCTTATTTTCATTTTCTTTGAAATACAGAGAGAGAGATGGAGAGAGAGAGCTACTACCTACTAGTCTCCTCCTCAAATACACACAAATACTGGAACTGGGCCAGGCCAAAGCCAAGAGGCAAGAATCAATCCAGGTTTCCCACATGAGTGGCAAGGGCTTAAGTACTTAAGCCATCACCTGCTGCCTCCCAGGGTACACATAGGCAGCAAGCAGAACCAGGATTAGAACCAGGAACTCCTGAATGGAGTGTCTTAACATCTGTATCAAACACCCATACCCTCCTTTTTTCTGTTTTCTGATGAATTTCATCATAGATTCTAGTTCGTAGTTCTTTCTTCATTGTGTCTCGTCTGCTCTTTATCTTATTTATTTATTTATTTACTTGGAAGGAAAGGTGACAGACAGAAGGGGAGAGAGATCTTCCATCCGCTGGTTCACTCCCCAGAGGGCCTCCACAGACCCTCCTGGCCTCTGATACGCATGGCAGGAGCCCAAGCAATTGAGCATCATCGCTTCCTTCCCAGGAGCTTTAGTAGGGAGCTGGATCAGAAACACAAAAGCTGTGACTCACTGGAACTGCAGCCCCAGTAAGGGATGCTCCAATCTGCTGAGTCACAACAACGGTCCCTCTTTAACCTATTAAAAGCTGAATTACAGCAATTATATTTTTTATCCTCAGAAATTATATTTTCTTGTCTAGACCTGCCTACTTTGTTCTACAATGTCTCATTGATCATATTCCTATTTAATCTTTTATTTCTGTCACCATTTGTATTATATCTTCAAAGAAAATAATATGAATCTCAGCAATACATTATTTGAAGGTCTTGGGGAATTAAATGTGTATTTTTCACTCTCAAAGACACCCATGGCCTAGGTAGAGAACAGGCCCAGCTAAAACCATTTCCCTAGTTTCTACTTAGTGTCCCCAGGGGGTTTTGCTAATGAGTGTTATCACCTCAAGTTGTCAGCAGGTAAGCATTATCATCTAAAGCTCTGAATGGAATGAGACCTGTCTTAAGGGGACAAAGAGATATTTTTTTTCCTTCTACCCACCATGAAAGCTACCACAGATTTTCTCATAGCCCTGTCTACCTTTGCTGTTAAGTACACATATGTTATGTTTTCTTAGCTTATTTTCTCACCACGTGTTATATTGCTGGTTTTATATAAGCTTTGTTGATTTCTTTTTTTTTTTTGAAATAACAAAAAATAAAATTTGAACAAGTTCAAACTTAACTTTGAAGTCATAAGAAATATTTTGTTTGCTATATTCCTTTTTAAATTTTTTATTACTATAAAGACTACAGATTTCATGTATTTCACAGGTATAGCTTTTTTTTTTTTTTTTTTTTTTTTTTTATCACAGGTATAGTTCTAAGAAGATAATCATTCCTCCTGTCCCCCTCAAATGTGGCTAGCCAGAATTTAATAAGACATTTTGGTTTCATGTCCGCATTTTAAAGACAGAAAGAGAAAATTCCAGGAAGAAGAATGTGAAAATCAGATGGTAGAGCTCTCTTAGGGGCCTGAACTGATTTAGAGACCAGGATGTAATTGCTCTTGGGGATGGGAGGTACAGTTCCTTGATTTCTCATCCCATGGAGCCCAAATTTTGTCTCCCATCCCCAAAGGCAATTACATCCTGGTAGCTAAATCAGTTCCAGCCCCTAGGAGAGCTCTGCTACCTGGTTTTCACTTTCCTCTACCAGGGATTTTCCCTCTCTGTCTTTAAAACCCAGTCATGAAACCAAAGTGTCTTATTGAAATTTGGGTAGCAATATACAGGAATTAAGCATAGGAATAGAGGGCTACCTGGTACCTGGTAGATCATATTGCAAAACAAAAGTCTCACATGTGCCTTTTAAAGAAAAAAAAAAAAAAACTCATTTTTCTTTTGGTCCTGGCAAAGTTTAATCCAAAACTGCCATTTCCGTCTGAGTCAAAGGTAAAGAAAAGACAACAGATAAACTTTTTTCTCCCCAGGTGCGGACACATCTGTACTCCTGCCAGGACTTCATCTTCCAGAGACTTCTCTCATAGTGGCGCTGCTGCCTGTTCTGCAGGGTGACAAACCTAATGCCTGCATACACAGAGATTAACGCTACTGATCTGTCTACGTGAACATTACTGAATCTGTACTTCTCCCTTTTTACCTGCTGTCTGCCTTTCTAATGTTCCCTTGACTTACATCCCTCCTTGAGTCAAGGACTTTTTTCTTGAAAGAAAAGATCATATCTTATCCCATTTAAGTAGCATAGAAACACCTATTACAGTACCATCCACATGGAGGAGAAGGGTAGACCCTAAGTCTTTCAACGAGAGACAATACTTGTCTCTGCTTCGAAGCAACTGTTTTCCTCTCAACCAATTTCCAGTTTAAAAAAACAGAGTTTCTGTTGTTTAAATGGAGGCTATGAGCTTTAAAGATAGGAAAAGAAGGGAAAATAAGAAAAAAAGGCCTTAGACACTTCTGAATCCTCTCTCTCCCCCAGCCTTCGGGCATAGTTCAGTGTTCCTGACAGATTAAATCAGTGCCATAATTATTTTTGCAGAGGAAAGAGAAAAGGTGACTTAAAAGAATATGAAGAATGCCTAGAGAAATCTGCATATTTATCTTATTCTTAAGCCTACTCTTTTCAACTCCCACTCTCATCATCTTTACGGACAAAGAAAAGGGTGCAGAATTTAAAAGGTCACATGATGTGTAGGCTGATTAAAAGCTAAAGCCAGATCTGCTGACAATTGACAAAAGATCAGGCCACGGTTTATTTAATTGAACTCGAATGACAAGAAGGTGAGATGATTATCAGAGAGAAGACTCCTTTGTTCCAGCCTCACCATTTAAGTCATTTCAAACACAGGGAACTTTTTCAATTTCCCCAGGATGTCAGCATGAAGAGATTTTTCAGGATTAATCCAGGTAATCAGGATCAAGAATACCATTTGTCTCCCTCACAGAAAGCAATGATTTTGGGCCACTGAAATGGAAGGGCAGGAATGCTGAAGTATCAGCTCAGCTGCATGTCAATGAGACACGGGGAAGCAGATAACCAGTCTGCATTTGGCTCTTACATTCTTATTCAGGGATGTAAAATTGTGGTTTAAAAGAGAAATCTGCAGCTTCTCTCTCTCTCCTCAGTGCAACTCATGAAAAAAATATAATTTAATTTTAGATCCTAACTGCTAGAATTCTAACTCAGGAACGTGAGGGTTCTGGAACAGAGCACCTCAATACTAGATGTAAACATATTTTCATTTCAATGTTTGATACATGACAGTGACAAAATAATTAACATTTGCTGAATATACCTGTGAAGCACCAGGCAAGGCACATTAAATATTTCATTGCTTCCCTACCATAACTCTTTGAAAATGTCTTAACTCTTCCTCAGGCTAAAACTCTTTGAGGCATTATCCTTATCTCTTCAATACTTTTGTGTCTGATTGAAAGATAAAAGTAAAACAAGAGTCAAGTCAATTCTATATCACAAGAATGCAATGTCCTCTGTTTAAAACCCACAGAGATATTGGCCACTGCAAGCAAAAATGATGTCCCTTAAGAGCATATCGAAAAGTCTTCAAGGCAAGCTACATTACTACCAACTCCAAGCAGCAAGGGACACTGTGTACAAACAGGGAAGCAGTGACCATATTATAACCCCCTCTCGTGACAGGTGGTACTTCTCACCATGCTAGAGGAATTTATTTCCATAGTGTAGGGTCAGATGAGATCTGAATAAGCTAAAATAAGGAGGAAAGCAAGCAAAGATTTTGAAGATGGCAGCTAGTGTCAGACTAAGTTTTAGCTACACAAGTAGCTATATCTACACATAGATACAGGTTCCTGTGGAAAGTGAGTAAGAACATCATCATCTGGCCTTGAGAGATAGGACAAACATTGCATGGGCTGAATGGAAGGAGCTGGTGGTTGGAAGCCTCCCTCCCTTCCACTCACCACCAGATAAGTATGTCTGCAGAAAGACTCAAGTCTCATGAAGTTAGCCCTGCAGATTGGCATCACCAGACCACACCGAGACAAAGGCATGGAGGAATGCACCATTGTGGAAGCTTCTCTACAGGTAGCTCACTGGGCTATTTGCAGGAAATAGTCAGATGAGCCTTCAGCAAAGGCCCGTAGTTGACTGAGGGTCTTAACATTCAGACTTGGAAAGTGAGAACAACCAATGGACAAGAACCCACTTGACTAGGAATCAATGGGTAGGGACATGAACTCTGAACACACAACCCTGGAGGTAAAGGATTAAGATCAGCAAACTACATTTGAGGAAGAAACAGCAAGTTGATGGAAGGATTTTCTTTTCTTTTTTTTTTTTGTGACAGGCAGAGTGGACAGTGAGAGAGAGAGATACAGAGAGAAAGGTCTTCCGTTGCCGTTGGTTCACCCTCCAATGGCCGCCGCTGACGGCGCGCTGCAGCCGGCGCACCACGCTCGTCTGATGGCAGGAGCCAGGAGCCAGGTGCTTTTCCTGGTCTCCCCATGGGGTGCAGGACCCAAGCACCTGGGCTATCCTCCACTGCACTCCCGGGCCACAGCAGAGGGCTGGCCTGGAAGAGGGGCAACCGGGACAGAATCTGGCGCCCCGACCGGGACTAGAACCCGGTGTGCCGGCGCCGCAAGGCGGAGGATTAGCCTGTTGAGCCACGGCGCCGGCCAGGATTTTCTAGTAAATAAGAATCTTTTTTTTTTTTTTTTTTTTTTTTTTTTTTTTTTTTTTGGACAGGCAGAGTGGACAGTGAGAGAGAGAGACAGAGAGAAAGGTCTTCCTTTGCCGTTGGTTCACCCTCCAATGGCTGCCACGGTTGGTGCACTGCGGCCGGCGCACCGCGCTCATCTGATGGCAAGAGCCAGGTGCTAGGTGCTTTTTCCTGGTCTCCCATCGGGTGCAGGGCCCAAGCACTTGGGCCATCCTCCACTGCACTCCTGGGCCACAGCAGAGGGCTGGCCTGGAAGAGGGGCAACCGGGACAGAATCCGGTGCCCCGACCGGGACTAGAACCCGGTGTGCCGGCGCCGCAAGGCGGAGGATTAGCCTGTTGAGCCAAGGCGCCGGCCTAAATAAGAATCTTAACAGGACGAACATTGACAAGTCCAGGGAACTTCAAGGGTATAGCACAGGTACCTTGTAAGCTCAAAAAGGAGCTGAGCAGTAAGTGGATTAATCATATGCCTATTCCAGTCATTACAGCGACTAGGAGGTTTACGCCAAATCAACCAGTTTCAAAAGACTGGAAACATGACCTGTACAGTAAGTTAATTCCCCAGGGCTGTCTTGAGGCCAGCTTTGAATCAGATTCTGCTGACTGCCAAACTAGATTGTAAAGTTCTGTGATTAGCCGCTCAATAGGTCCCATCTGCTAATAGAGTCAGCAAGTGCTTTCCAAACTATATCCCTGGAGTCTCAAGTATTTCCTGAAAGAAAAATTTCCACGTCCAAATAATTTTCAGAATTTTGAGCACAGTTCTTACTCTTAGAATCACAATGCATTTTAGGATATTTAAAGTAAGGCAATCAACTTAAATTCGTTCAATTCCAAGATTGCCAGATTTGTCTGGCCATTGGACCAAGAATCTCTTGGAACTTCATGGATCATAATCTAGCAGAGAGTGGGTGAGTAGGTGACAGTATCATTCATGTTCTCTAGAAGAGACTCCTCTCATAGGTTTTGCTTATCCATTCATCAACTAGCTACTCAGAGAAGATTGCACACCCCATATAGCATTAGAAGTTGGTTAATGCTCAGGAGAAATAAGACACATATGGTCAGCCATTTGGGAGTGGGAGGACAAAGAATAAATAGCACATGATTACTAATAGTGCCAAGTGCTATGATGGAAGTGTGGATGTACAGTGAAGACACCTGGTAAGGAAAGTCTTAGAACAGTGCCTAGACTTAGAGAATCAGGGGAATTCAACCATGAGGATTAAAGGCCTCCAGCAAAGTGCTGGATACTCTTCAGAGGGATTCCACTTGTTTTCCACACTGAAATCATTACATCTTATTTCTGTCATATTATGAAACTTCCAACAATAAAATAAATTCTTCCAAATCCAAAAAGTTGTATTCTTTTTCGATAATGAAGTAGAAATTGAACTGTTAAATCTAAGTTTCTCAAGTTATCTTGTGTTTCTTCTTATACTAATCACTAAACGTCCTTTCTGTCCCATAAGTATCTGCCTTGATAGAGCTATGGTGGGAGCCATTACCTTATATCTGTCTTATAAATTAGTTCTCCCACTGCTCTCTGTATAAGGCATGTTCAGAAACCATCTGTTCAATGAATAAAATCATCTCTTTCAAGAATAAGTGACTTGGTTCCCAACACGGAGTCTGGACAACAAAACACAGTATCTACTAAGAACCACTTCTTCTGGGGCAGTGATATAGTTTTTATTTCTGGGGTATTTGTTAAGCTTTGTTCTTAAATAGGAAACAATTCTGTGTCTTTGATATGTGACAAACAATCTAAATAGATGCAAATGTTTTTTACATTATCTCTTAAATTGTTGGGGTGGAGTGGGGAAAATGTTGATCAAAGGAAACAAAACTTCAGTTAGATAAGAAGAATGAATTCTAGAGATATATCATACAAGTGGTAACTATAGTCAACAACATGGATTTTTTTAAATTGCCAAGAGTAGATGATTTTATTTTTTTAATTTATGTTTTATTTAGTAAATATAATTTTCCAAAGTACAGTTTATGGAATACAATGGCTCCCCCCCATAATTTCCCTCCCACTCACACACCTCCCATCTCCTGCCCCTCTCCCATACAATTCACATCAAGATTTATTTTCAATTATCTTTATATACAGAAGATCGATTTAGTATATATTAAGTAAATATTTCATCAGTTTGCACCCACACAGAAACAGAAGGTATAAAACTGTTTCAGTACTAATTATAGCATTACTTCACATTGGACAACACATTAAGGACAGAACAGATCACACATGAGAAGTAACTCAGTGACTCCTGTTGTTGACTTAACAATTTGACACTCTTGTTTATGGCATCAGTAATCTTCCTAGCCTCTAGTCATGAGCTGCCAAGGCTATGGAAGCCTTTTGAGTTCACCGACTTTGATCTTATTCCAACAGGGTCATAGTCAAAGTGGAAGTTCTCTCCTCCCTTCAGAGAAAGGTACCTCCTTCTTTGATGGTCCCATTCTTTCCACTGGGATCTCACTCACAGAGATCTTTCATTTAGGTCTTCTTCTTTTTCCCCAGAGTGTCTTGGCTTTCCATGCCTAAAATATTCTCATGGGCTCTTAAGCCAGATCCGAAAGCCTTAAGGGCTGATTCTGAGGCCAGAGTGCTATTTAGGACATCTGCCATTCTATGAGTCTGCTGTGTATCCTACTTCCCATGTTGGATCATTCTCTCCCTTTTTGATTCTATCAGTTAGTATTAGCAGACACTAGTCTTGTTTGTGTGATCCCTTTGACTCTTAGACCTGTCAGTATGATCAGTTATGAACTGAAATAGATCATTAGTGAGTGGACTAGTGAGATGGCTTTGGTACATGCCACCTTAATAGGATTGTATTGGAATCCCATGGCACGATTCTAACTCCACCATTTGGGGCAATTCCAATTGAGCATGTCCCAAATTATACATCTCCTCCCTCTCTTATTCCCACTCTTATATTTAACAGGGATCACTTTTCTGTTAAAATTTAAACACCTAAGAATAATTGTGTGTTAATTACAAAGTTCAACCACTAGTACTAGAACAAAACAAAGAAAAAATACTAAAATGGATAAAGTATTACATTGTACATCAACAGTAAGCACAAGAGCTGATCATGTCACTGTTTCTCATAGTGTCCATTTCACTTCAACAGGTTTCCCCTTTGGTGCTCAGTTAGTTGTCGCCAATCAGGGAGAACATATGATATTTGTCCCTCTGGGACTGGCCTAATTCACTCAGCATGATGTTTTCAAGATTCCTCCATCTTTTGCAGTTGACCGGATTTCATTGTTTTTGACTGCTGTATAGAACTCTATAGAGTACATGTCCCATAATTTCTTTATCCAGTATACTGGTGATGAGCATTTGGGTTGGTTCCAAGTCTTAGCTATTGTAAATTGAGCTGCAATAAACATTAAGGTGCAGACAGCTCTTTTGTTTGCCAATTTAATTTCCTTTGGGTAAATTCCAAGGAGTGGGATGGCTGGGTTGAATGGTAGGGTTATATTCAGGTTTCTGAGGAATCTCCAAACTGACTTCCATAGTGGCTTAACGAGTTTGCATTCCCACCAACAATGGGTTAGTGTCCCCTTTTCCCCACATCCTCTCCAGTATCTATTGTTGGTAGATTTCTGAATGTGAGCCATTCTAACCAGAGTGAGGTGAAACCTCATTGTGGTTTTGATTTGCATTTCCCTGATTGCTAGTTATCTTGAACACTTTTTCATGTGTCTGTTGGCCATTTGGATTTCCTCTTTTGAAATATGTCTATTGAGTTCCTTGGCCCATCTCTTAAGTGGGTTGTTTTGTTTGTTTGTTTTGATGTTGTGGAGTTTCTTGATTTTTTGTAGATTCTGGTTATCAACCCTTTATCTGTTGCATAGTTTGCAAATATTTTTTCCCATTCTGTCAGTTGCCTCTTCATTCTCCTGACTGTTTCTTTTGCAGAATTAAAACTTCCTAATTTAATGCAATCCCAATAGTTAATTTTGGCTTTCACCACCTGCACCTCCAGTGTATTTTCTAGGAAGTCTTTGCCAGTTCCTATATCTTGCAGGGTTTCTCCAATGCTCTCTAATAATTTGATGGTGTCAGGTCATAGATTTAAGTCTTTAATCCATGTTGAGTGAATTTTTGTGTAAGGTGAAAGGTAGGGTCTTGCTTCATGATTCTGCACATGGATATCCAATTTTATTTATTGAATAGACTGCCATTATTCCAGGAATTGGTTTTAGATCCCTGATCAAATATAAGTTGGCTGTAGATGCTTGGATTGATTTCTGGTGTTTCTATTCTATTCCATTGGTCTATCCATCTGTTTCTGTACCAGTGCCATGCTGTTTTGATAACTATTGCCCTGTATTATGTCCTGAAATCTGGTATTGCGATGCCTCCAGCTTTCTTTTTGTTGTACAAGATTGCTTTAGCTATTCGAGGTCTCCTGTGTCTCCATATGAATTTCAGCATCATTTTTTCCAGATCTGAGAAGAATGTCTTCGGTATTTTGATGGGTATTGCATTGAATCTGTAAAATGCTTTTGGGAGAATGGACATTTTGATGATGTTGATTCTTCCAATCCATGAGCATGAAAGATATCTCCATTTTTTGGTATCATCTTCAATTTCTTTCTTTAAGGTTTTGTAATTATCATAGAGATATTTAACATCCTTGGTTAAGTTTATTCCAAGGTATTTGATTGTTTTTGTAGCTATTGTGAATGGGATTGATCTTAGCAGTTCTTCCTCAGCCGTGGCATTGCCTGTGTATCCAAAGGCTGATGATTTTTGTGCACTGATTTTATATCCTGCTACTTTGCCAAATTCTTCTATGAGTTCCAATAGTCTCTTAGTAGAGTTCTTTGGATCCCCAAAATAAATAATCGTATCATCTGCAAAGAGGGATAATTTGAGTTCTTCCTTCCCAATTAGTATCCCTTTAATTTCTTTTTCTTGCCTGATAGCTCTGGCTAAGAATTCCAGCACTATATTGAATAGCAGTGGTGAGAGTGGGCATCCCTGTCTGGTACCAGATCTCAGTGGAAATGCTTCCAACTTTTCCCCATTCAATAGGATGTTGCCCATGGGTTTTATCATAAATTGCTTTGATTGTATTGAGGAATGTTCTTTACATACCCAGTTTGCTTAGAGTTTTCATCATGAAAGGGTCTTGTATTTTATCAAATGCTTTCTCTGCATACTCATATGGTTTTTCTTCTGCAGTCTGTTAATGTGGTGTATCACGTTGATTGTTTTGCGAATATTGAACCATCCCTGCATACCAGGGATAAATCCCACTTAGTCTGGGTGGATGATCTTTCTGATGTGTTGTTGCATTCTATTGGCCAGAATTTTATTGAGGATTTTTGCATCTATGTTCATCAGAGTTATTGGTCTGTAATCTCTTTCAATGCTGCATCTTTTTCTGGCTTAGGAATTAAGGTGATGCTGGCTTCATAGAAAGAATTTGGGAGGATTCCCTCTTTTTCATTGTTCTGAGTAGTTTGAGAAGAATTGGAGTTAGTTCTTCTTTAAATGTCTGGTAGAATTCAGCAGTGAATCCATCTGGTCCTGGGCTTTTCTTTGTTGGGAGAGCCTTTATTAATGTTTCCATTTCTGTCCCAGTTATGGGTCAGTTTAGTTTTAGTTTTTCTATGTCTTCCTGGTTCAATTTAGGTAGGTTGCACGTGTCCAAGAATCTATCCATTTCTGATAGGTTTCCCTGTTTACTTGCATACAAGTCCTTGTGGTAATTTCTGATGATTCTTTTAATTTCTACGGTGTCTGTTGTTATGTTTCCTTTTTCATCTCTGATTTTATTGATTTGGGTCTTTTCTCTTCTTTTTTTTTGTTGGCTGTGCCAATGTGGTGTCAATCCTGTTTATTTTTTCAAAAAACAGCTCCTCGTTTGGCTGATTTTTTGTAATGTTTTCTTTGGATTCAATACTGTTGATTTCTTCTCTGATTTTGATTATTTCTCTTCTACTAGATTAGGGTCTGGTTTGCTGCAGTTTTTCTAGATCCTTGAAATTAATTGAAAGCTCATCTATTTGGTGACTTTCCAATTTCTTGATGTAGGCACCTAGTGATATAAACTTTCCTCTTAACACTGCTTTTGCTGTATCCCATAAGTTTTGGTATGTTGTGCTGTTATCCTCATTTACTTCCAGAAAGTGTTTGATTTCCTTTTGATTTTTTCTATGACCCCTTGTTCATTCAGGAGCATGTTGTTCAATCCATGTGTTTGCATATGCTCTAGAGATTCCTGAGTTGCTAATTTCCAACTTCATTCCCTTATGGTCTGAGAAGCTGCATGGTATGATTCTAATTCTTTTGAATTTGCTGAGACTTGCTTTATGGCCTAGTATGTGGTCTATCCTAGAGAAGGTTCCATGTACTGCTGAGAAGAATGTAAATACTTTATTTGTAGGATGAAAAGTTCTGTAGATATCTGTTAGGTCCATTTCGGCTATAGTGTCATTTAAATCTACTGTCTCCTTGTTGATCTTCTGTCCTGTTGATCTGTCTATTGCTGAAAGTGGAGTATTGAAGTCCCCCAGTACTATTGTATTGGCATCTAAGATTCCTTTAAGTCCCTTAACAGGTCTTTTAAATCAACCAGTGCTCGGTAATTAGGTGCATATACATTGATAATCGTTATATCTTCCTGTTGAATGGATTCCCTTAATCATTATATAGTGCCCCTCTTCATCTCTCTTAACAGTTTTTGTGTTAAAGTTTATGTAGTCTGATATTAAGATGGCTACGCTCGCTCTTTTTTCATTTCTGTTGGCATGGTATACCTTTTCCCGCCTTTCACTTTCAGTCTGTATGGATCTTTGTTGGAAAGATGTGTTTCTTTTAAGCAGCAAATAGATGGGTTTTGTTCCTTAACCCAATCAGCCAATCTGTGTCTTTTAACCGGAGAGTTCAGGCCATTAACGTTCAATGTGACTAATGATAAGTAGTTACTTTGCCCTGCCATTTTCCCCAAGATATTTTCTAGTATATGCTTTGAGTTTCCTATGATCTTTTACTGGGAGGTTTTCTTCCTTTTCCCTCTTTCATTTTGATGGCTGTGTTTCTGTCTTTCTGTGTGTAACACATCTTTAATCAGTTTTTGCAGGGCTGGACGAGTAGCGACAAATTCTTTCAATTTCTGTTTGCTATGAAAGTTCTTTATTTCACCTTGTTTCATTTCATTTTGATTCCTTCTTAATATTTCATTTTCGTGAGAGTGATTTTCTACCCTGTCCATTAAGGATTTCTGTAGTTCAAGAATTTGTTTTTGAGAACTTCTTAATGTTCTTATCAATTTTTTGAGATCCACTTCTTGCATTTCTTCTATCTCATCATTTTCATAATCTTGAATTGGGGTGTCTTTTTCATTTGGGGGTGTCAGAGTGTCTTCCTTGTTCTTGTTTGATCAGTTTTTGTGTTTGTTGTTTGGCATATTGGAGATATTTGGTTTCTTCACTGTCTTGATTTTTCTTGTTATACTATGACTCTAGATTAAGTGGACTGTCTGCTTTTGATGGAGCCTTAGAGGCTTGAGTTGGGTGTGGCCTGAGAGCTCTGTTTGGTTCCTCAGGGTTAAGGGTGTGCCAAATGCAACACTCCCAGATTGGGCGTGGTAAATCTCTCTCTTTCTTTCTTTCTTTTTTTCATTCAATAGGGAAGTAATTCCACACAGCTCGCGTTCCAGAGCTGGTGTGTTGAGTCTGCCACTGGTGTCCCGAACTGTGGGCTCCCACGCTCTCCACACTGGTCCACTGTGAATCACTAATTCCAGAAGAGTTTCCTTTGCTGTTTCTTCCCCTACTATTCCTTGTACCTGCAGTATCTCCACTTTTATTTAACTGTCTCTCCCAGGACTATCAGTGTGCTCCCTTCCTATTCTGCCATCTTGCCACTTGTTTCTCAAGATTAGATGATTTTAAATATTCTCAACACACACAAAAATAAGTGTAGGAGGTAATACATATGCTAATTATCTCAATTTAGTCATTTCACAATGTACACACATTTCAAAACACATGTTACATGCTATATATATTTTTTATCTGTCAATTATAATATAATAAAATATAAAATGGTCAAGGAAAACATATTTCTAGCAGTGTTCCAAAAATTGAGGAGATAAAACAATTAGTAATTTCCTTTTTTAATTGGCAAAAAGCAAGAATATCAATATAAATCAACAATCTTCAGTATAAATTATATCTGAATTTATATTACAAACTGTGTTCTCTGCAAGTAAAAATATACAATTATTCAAAGGACTGTAATGCAGGAAATACTTTTTTCTTCTGCATATTGTGAGTTCAGATTGGGGCTTTGTAAATTAGTCTACTAAAAAGCATTAATAGCAGAAAAACATACCACTTTTATTTAGTCTTTTTTGTGAATTGTATCAACATTTATTTCAAAAATGATCATTCATAGAAGCAGTTATAATCTAAAGCTTACACTGGGTTGAACAAACAAGTCATAAGTTCTGATGACATAACAAGATTAAGAATTCAGCCAGGGCAGTTAGTTGTGGAAGGTGACTAGTAAGATAAGAATTTGTTTAAAAAGATTCGTTTTTACAAATTTCTCTGGCCTTTCCTGCCTCTCTCTGGTAATAAGGATGTCTTCATTCTGCCTAACACAGTAAGGGCACTACTCACAGAGAAGTTTTTACCTCTTACTTTTAGGAAGAAAAAGAAAAGTGAGAATGCCATTCTGGCATCTGCTGTTTCTTAAATGCATTAGCTCAAAATAACCTTGTGCTGTAATGGCACGCTTTGAAACAGCACATTCTGCAGGACCAATGAGGGAACAAAAGTCACTTACATTTTGGAGTTCCTGGAGAAAATATCATTAAAAAAATCACACAAATCTGGGTAATTTAAAAATCACCATTTTCAGAGAAACTAAGACAAGACACTAGAAAGAATTTATAGAGTAAGAATGTTAATAATTTTACCAGGCAACTTCAACTGTGAGTATTCCAAGTGAACTGCACCATTGGGCTTTCTGCTCAGGGACTCTTCTCATAGATGAAGGGCTTAATGTGCCATTCACAGGCGTCTTTCAGGCTCCTTTGCTTGACCCACACTTCCTATGGAGCATCTCTCACATCCTCTGAGTGAAAGAAACCTTAGAAAATGTTGACACCTTTGAACAGACTGTCATTTCCCTAGAATGGGGTTTTGTGGCACATTGTCATCTCCAAATCTTCAATAAGCTTCTGAAAAAGAAGTGTCTGGGGGAAGGAGGCAGAGATGCCATACGTAGAAGGGTGCCTCTAACTAGAATGGGAGAGACTGAAAAGGTGTAGTGGGATGGCTGTTTTGTCTTCTTTTGAGATTGCCAATAAATTCATTGTAGGAAAACAAAGAGGGCATTAGGACCATGAGTAAAATCTATGCAAACTCCTAGACCTCACCACGAGCAGATGGCTGGATGAGGCACAGTCACGAACAAGGCAGGGAAACATTGACAGTGTTCACATTGCCTTAAAAATGCAGCTAAATTTCACAGTCAATTATTGTGCCATTTCTCCCCAGCCAAGTAACTGAGGGAATGAATGAACACTTTGGGGAAGTCAGGTCTAATAATTAACAGACTACTCTGATATCTTAGCATTCAACTATGCCAAACAATTAAAATTCTATCAATTTGTAGAATCAATCAAAAGTGAAACAAACAGCCGGTGCCATGGCTCACTAGGCTAATCCTCTGCCTTTGGCACCGACACCCTGGGGTTCTAGTCCTGGTCAGGGTGCCGGATTCTGTCCCGGTTGCCCCTCTTCCAGGCCAGCCCTCTGCTGTGGCCCAGGAGTGCAGTGGAGGATGGCCCAAGTGCTTGGGCCCTGCACCCCATGGGAGACCAGGAAAAAGCACCTAGCACCTGACTCCTGCCATCGGATGAGCACGGTGCGCCGGCCGCAGCGCGCCATCCGCGACAGCCATTGGAGAGTGAACCAACGGCAAAGGAAGACCTTTCTCTCTGTCTCTCTCTCTCACTGTCCACTCTGCCTGTAAAAAAAAAAAAAGTGAAACACATATTTGGGACTCTTTTCATTTGCTGTTAAAAAAAAATAATAATATTGGCAATTTTCCTTGTTCCAGAGTTTAATTTTTTTTTTTTTTGGTTATCTTAATCTGTAGTGTGATATATAAGTGTGTATATAATCTGGGAATACCTCAAAGCCTGCTGTGGCATTCCATGTGGCTGGAACTCTGTGTGATCTGTACATTCTTTTGCCTTGGCCTGCACCACATGTTTTATCTCTTCATCTCATGAGATGCAGGGCATGTGTTGGAAAATAGATGTCAAACTTCAAATGCATTTGTATGGGACCAGTCCTGGAAACCCAGAAATAGTTGAGTACTTTCTTAATATGTCATCCCCACATACATCATTAGAGAGGTACATAAATGAAACTAACCTTGATCAAACAATGACTCAACAATTCCAGTAGTTGCGTCAATAATTTCCAGTAGTTGAATAATAATTGCTATGACAAGACTGCCTATTTAAAACTGTGTTGCACAACAACTTAGACCTTGAGGATTAACAGCCATCTTTTATCAGGTCCCTCCAAATTAGACTTTTATAGCTACCAAGGGCGTTTATTTCTGCAAAGACAAAAAGAACAGCTCACTGCCAAAGGTGGGCCCATCCATAACTAGTTCTATACCTTATTAAGAGGAAGAAGGAAGCCCAGGCCCTGGAGAGAACTAGAAAACCTCCATGCATATTTTTTTTTTTTTACAGGCAGAGTGGACAGTGAGAGAGAGAGACAGAGAGAAAGGTCTTCCTTTGCCGTTGGTTCACCCTCCAATGGCCGCCGCGGTCGGCGCACTGCGCTTGTCCGATGGCAGGAGCCAGGAGCCAGGTGCTTTTCCTGGTCTCCCCATGGGGTGCAGGGCCCAAGCACCTGGGCCATCCTCCACTGCACTCCTGGGCCACAGCAGAGGGCTGGCCTGAAAGAGGGGCAACCGGGACAGAATCCGGTGCCCCGACCGGGACTAGAACCCGGTGTGCCGGCGCCACAAGGCGGAGGATTAGCCTGTTGAGCCACGGCGCTGGCCACATGCATATTTTAACATAGAATGACTCTCACTCTAGTTAAAAGGTGGTGAGGAATACCAACTGCTAGATATCTAATTCCTCTCTCCATTAGGAAAACTGGTGAAATGTGTGTGCTTACACAGTAAAAGGATAGGAAATATTTATAAATAGAATATTAAAAGTGGCTCTCCTCTGGTGGAGAAATTATATATATATATATATATATATATATATTATATATATTATATATATGGTGTTTTTTTATTCCTTTTTATTCCTTTCTGTATTTTCCCTAGGGAACATATTTTGTATTTATAATTGGAGAGTGCAGAACGACTTTTACACGTGCTTTTTAAAAATACTGGCTTTGACTTTCAGTTCATGGGCATGCTAAAATGACATTCTATGATTCTCCTGGAAAACAGTATGGCTTTTTAACTGGAATTAACCTTTGATCTGACAGGGAAACAAAGATTGATTCTTTAGTTGAGCATTTTTTTATTTTATTTGTTATGCAAGTTTCATGTATTTCATCTATATAGATTTAGTTGAGTATATACTCTGTCACAGGCATATGGGTTATTTTTTCATCTCATCAGTAGTCACTACTTATGTTAACCAAATCTAGTGTATATTTTAAAAATATTTTCATGGAAAGAAGGGAAAGACTTCAAAATTCATTATTTTAATTCATTCTTCCATTGAATTTTTTTATTGATCACTACACAAAGAGTTTACATAAATGAAGAAATTGTAGTTCCTGACCTCAAGACTCTTATGTTATACAGGAAGAGACTAATAAATTGACAATCACAGGCACACATACACACATGTCAACATACATAAAGCCATAATACGACTGAAAAACTGAAGGAACTCTTTCCAGAAGAGTTGATATTTAAGCTGAGACATGAAGAATGACAGAGTTCATCCAGAATTCAAGAAATGATTCTAGGGAAAGAGTTGCTCAGTGAAATAGTATTTGCAAAGCTATGAAGCTGTGAAATACTTGAGGCATACGGGACATTTCCACTAATTCAGAACAATTAAAATACAGAGTACACGTAAGACAAAAGATGAGCATGAACTGTAGGTCACAAAGGTTTTATGAATACATTTTGAAGACATTTGGTCAATTAGAAGCTATTAAACATTTTACAGGTTAGAATATCAAAGTCACTTTAAACACAATACATTCAAACTTAGTATATCCAGTCTCCCTCCCAAACAAACTCATTTGGTGTTGCACATTCCAGTGAATGTCATCATCAGTGGTGCTACTTTTTAAGCCACAAATGTATGCAGTATCCTTGATATTAAATATTCTTAATTCCTACATTTATCCCATCCTCAAATTACTACTAAACTCTTTATCTAGGACATCCATTCCTCTTCTCTTCCATGGTCACCACCCTAGCCCAAATTCTTATTATTTCTCATCAGGACTATGGTAATAAAAAACTTGTTGGTTTCCCAAATACACTGGTTTGCCTCCAATATGATGTTTACTTTAAAGCCAGAGGTAGTCAAAATGAAAACATAGTCCCACCATTACCATATTTGATATCTATTACTTTGTAGTTCTCTTGAAGTAAAAACAAAGAACCTGCATAGTTTGTTCCTTGATATCTCCCCAAACCCCCTCATCTCACTCTGGGCTTCAGCCATGCTGCCCTTCTGTGAGCTCCCCCATAGAGATCAGATGCCCCCACCACATCCCTGTTGAACATGCTATATTCCTTGTTTAGATTAACCTACTTCCCCCCTCTCTAATTTTTATCCATCTCCTCCTTGTCACTTCTTCAGGTTAACCTTTGCTGACATCCTAGTAGGCTAGGTTCTTTTATTATATATTCACATGTTAATAGGTATGATTACTTGATTGTATGTTTTTCCCAGTAGGTTATATTTCTGGCATCTAATTGTGTTCAACAAGTCTTCTGTAACAAATGAATGAATAACATTAACAGTTTGTGCATTAAAACTTTATTCAGATAGCAATATGAAAAACCAGATTTACATAAGCCTGATTAAAAGTAAGGCGAAAAGTAAGAAAAAAGTTCAGTAAGCAGCCTAGGTTCACTGATGCTTTGAACCACAAAGGCGGTAAGTATACAGAGGATAGGGCAAATCTGAGCCCTTTGAAGTAGAATCATCATCTTACATGGCTAAGAAACCAAAAATAACCTGTCAGCTTACAAGATGGTTCTCATAGTAATTTGTAGATGTTCCTAGGTCTTTACATCAGGAACTTTTCCCCAAAACAAAAAACGTGATTGATTATTCATGTATAGCTTACTTTAAACAATTACAAAGAGGCATCCTAAGGCAAAGGTAAGTCAATCCCATTTTTGAGAGTGGCACAGTGAGGAAGGGAGAGACACCCCAGATAAATGCATATTTCTGTAAGATTACTATAACACCTACTCCTACCTCTACCTCCATTAGTGGCCCCTGATCTGAGAAATTTGGCTTATTTCATTGGGAATGGCAGATGACTGTCACCAGGATCTGAGCTACAGCTTCAAGAGCATGCCAACCCTCAGCAACCAGCATCTTCTATGCTTCAAGATCTAATCTGGATGTGTAAAACAACACTGTGACTCAATTATGTGCCAGGTGTCTTAGAATAGACTTAGCCACTGTTCTGCAGCTTTAGGGCACTGTGAATTTCTATGAGAACCTGGCAGTATAGTGATCTATTTCAAAGGAATTGGAATAGAAAGATCATCTTTCTAATTTTCAAGAAAGAATTTGAAGACTTGATTATAACTACTCCATTTGTCTCTTTCACCCACCCGAATGTATCCATTCAGCTCTTACATATACAACTCTAGGAATTTTCAATTTGCTTTGTTACCCATGAATATGCCTATTACCACCCGTTAGCGGAAATTTCTCTTTCAGTTAGCATGCTTCTGTGAATGGGCTCATCTTCTCAAATATGGAAAAAACATTAGGGCCATTCAGAGCACTCAGCAAGATGTCTATTAGGGATGCAAATGTGTGGGAGATGGACAAAAACAGTAGCTCTACTTGTAAAACATTTGGATTTGGAGAATTTAACTTTCCTCTTGAGAAAAGTTTTAAATTCTTCCTATCTGCATAGTCTCTGACTCCATTTCTTCTCCCATCCTCAGATGTGGTTGTGCATTTAGACAGTACCATTCTTTCTTATTCTACACTGTCACAGAACTTGCATTCACCTTCTAAACTTCATTGCCAACTCTTTCCTACTGACTCAATTTCCACCTCCTTCTTTGAGATCTAGTACATCTCCAACTGTCTGCTAGACATTTTTTTTAAATCAAACTTAAGATGTTACAAACCGAGATCATCATCTGACACCTATACTTACCCACAGAAACATTTTCTGCAATGACGATAAACATAGTATCAGACTTCACTTAACACTTTCTGTGTTGACTCATTCATGTGGTAATCCAGTGATCTTGATTGATCCTTCCCGGCCTTCTTCTCAAGCCAACACTTATTCGCCAACATTGCCTTAACCTTTTCAACAATCACTTTCTCTACCAACATCCAAGGTTCTTGGATTTCTTGCCCTCTAACCTCAATCCAACCTAAGCACTGCTCATCAATATTTTATTCATCTGTAGTTGAATTTCCATTAGAAGTCCCCACTGCAACAATTGCTCATAACAATTCAGGTCCAAGATACCTATTACAGCTCCTTGTTTCCCCACTCTCCATCTGCATTGTCTGCTGTGATATACATGAGCATACTTGTTCCTTTCTATTTCCAAGTAAGAATTTTACAGCTTCTTTCATGGATGTTTCCCTGTCCTTAACTTTTTGATGCTCACCTTCCTCAACATTTCATTCCACCCTTCATCCTCTGTAGGTCCTTCTTTGTTGTTTATGGAATATTGACTGATATTTTCCTTCATATACAAACATGTGTGAATCTAACATTTCCTATAAAAAGATAAAAATAATAAGATATTTGTTTTACCTCTTCTAGCTACTTCACTGATTCTTTCACTTCTGAGAGAATTTGTATAATCGTATAATCTTATATGCTCTTTAAAAAGATTTATTTGTGTAATTGAAAGGAAGAATGGGGGGGCAGTGGGGAAAGAGAGAGAGAGAGAGAATCTTCCATTTGCTGCTTCATTCCTTAGATGGCCACAATAGCCAGGGTTGGCCAGCCTGAAGCCAGGAGCCGAGAACTCCATGCAGGTCTCCCACATGGGTAGCAGAGGCCCAAGTACTTGAACCATTTTCCATTGCCTTCCCAGGCACATTAGCAGGATGCTAGATCACAAATCCAGCAGCTGGACCTCAAACCAACACTCCAATTAGCTGCCAACATCTCAGGTGGCAGTTTGATCAGCTATGCCACAACACCAGCCTTCTTGTCTTGTCTTGTCTTGTCTTGTCTTGCCTTGTCTTGTCTTTTTCATCCCCTCCCCTCTCCTCCCCTCCCCTCCCTCCCCTCCCTTCCCAACCCTTCCCTTCCCTTCTCTTTCTTTTTTCTTTTCTTTTCTTTTTTTCTTTTCTTTTAATATGCTTCTAAATTCAGTTTTGCTTTCACCTACTTAACCAATCTGAAATGCATTATCAGCCTTTAAACTACTAATGAAACCACACTTTCAAACAGTAATCTCCTAATTAAAAAAGCAGCGGCCTTTCCATCTTTGTGTGGTTTTTTGTATCTGCCTGGATTATTTAACATCTAAAACTGTTTTGTCTGCTTTTCTCTCTCTCTTGCTTAGTTGGCATGGCACTGTCCTCATTGCTAGGTTGATATTGCCCTAGCTTTGAGACTAGTCTTCCAAGCCTTTATTTTTTTCCTAATAATCTGTCTCAATGGCTCCCCAAATTTCTCTCCATGACTTTTTGTTTTCCTTAATCAACTATATGTTCTCCCTTGTTAATTATTCTATTGTTACTATTTCTGCTTTAGGACTAATTTCTATAGATGGGTCTGAAATTCTGTATTTCCAGTCACAGCACTCTTTTCACATTTCATCTAGTCATTCATTATCACCTTATTTTCCCAAAAGCTGTATGTCTAAAATCAAACTCATTATCTTCACTGATTGCCTCCACCACCTGCGTTCCTTTTGTCTTTGGTATTTCAGGAATCTTTTCAGTTTTCCACTAACTAAATGTACTTATTCAATAAACGTTTATTGTGCTTGTACTGTGTCAGATGAAGATTCCAAACAGACAGCCAAAAATTATTGAAAATGCTGTAAACAGAGTGAACTTAATACAGGAAATTGATCACACGGGTGATGGGAAACTAGGTAAGTCAAATAAATATCTAAATTTATTTTTACTACTATTACAAAATACCACAGACTGGGTAATTTTTACATAATAGAAATTAATTTCAAACAGTTATGAAAGCTGAACAGTTTAAGATCAAGGAACTGGTGGATCTGGTGTGTGATGAAACATTGGTTTCTCTGTTTCTAAAATGGTCTCATGTTGCTGTGCCATTACTTGGCAGAAGGCAGAAAGGCAAAGGAAGCCTAAACAACTTGCTTCTAGTCATTTATAAAGCACATATTCACTCATGAGAGCTCCAACCTCATGACTTAATCATGCCCGTACAGTCTACACAATGAGAATTAAGTTTCAGCACAAGAAGGAGATGTACAATTTGGGACATGCTCAATCGGACCTGCCCCAAATGATGGAATTAGAATCGTGCCAGGGGATTCCAATACAATCCCATCAAGGTGACATGTACCAAGGCCATCTCACTAGTCCAAGTGATCAATTTCAGTTCACAATTTATCACACTGATAGGTCTAAGAGTCAAAGGGATCACACAAACAAGACTAGTGTCTGCTAATACTAACTGATAGAATCAAAAAGGGAGAGAATGATCCAACATGGGAAGTGAGATACACAGCAGACTCATAGAATGGCAGATGTCCTAAATAGCACTCTGGCCTCAGAATCAGCCCATAAGGCATTCGGATCTGGCTCAAGAGCCCATGAGAATATTTTAGGCATGGAAAGCTAAGACACTCTGGCAAAAAAAAAAAAAGAAGACCTAAATGAAAGATCTCTGTGAGTGAGATCCCAGTGAAAAGAAAGGGGCCATCAAAGAAGGAGGTACCTTTCTCTGAAGGGAGGAGAGAACTTCCACTTTGACTATGACCCTGTTGGAATAAGATCGAAGTCGGTGAACCCTAAAGGCTTCCATAGCCTCGGCAACTCATGACTAGAGCCTAGGGAGATTACTGACGCCATAAACAAGAGTGTCAAATTGTTAAATCAACATCAGGAGTCACTGTGTACTTAATTCTCATGTGGGATCTGTCCTTAATGTGCTGTCCAACATGAAGTAATGCTATAACTAGTACTGAAACAGTATTTTTACACTTTGTGTTTCTGTGTGGATGCAAACTGATGAAATCTTTACATAGTATATATTGAATCGATCTTCCGTATATAAAGATAATTGCAAATGATTAAAAAATCTTGGTGTTAAATTGGAAATTGCATAATTAATCAATTTTTTTAAAAAAAAAACATGTAGGATCTCTGTCCTTAATGTGCTGTACATTGTGAATTAATACTATAGTACTCCAACAGTATTTTCACTTTGTGTCTCTATGTGAGGGCAAACTGTTGATATCTTTACGTAATATGTACTAAACTGATCTTCTGTGTATAAAGAGAATTGAAAATGAATCTTGATGTGAATGGAAGGGGAGAGGGTTTGGGAAAGGGGAGGGTTGCGGGTGGGAGGGAAGTTATGGGGGGGAGCCATTGTAATCCATAAGCTGTACTTTGGAAATTTACATTCTTTAAATAAAAGCTTTATATATATATATATATATATATATATATATATATATAGCAGTTTAGAGAACATTTACTTAAGTAACACAAAGCTTAGCAGTAAGATAATCTTGGCTTTTAGAATGCACAGGCAGTTTTGATAAAGTCCAAGATTTATTTCATAGAAAAATCTGGAACCACGACTAAAGGTATAGCAAGAGAGAGGATGCAACTATTGCCAGAGATTCTGCTCAAGTCAAGAAGGAAGAGTGAGAAAACCCTTGGATTCTCCAATCTCCCCAAGAGCTTCCTATGGGTCATATCTAATCTGGAATACCATAGTTATTTTAATCTGGGAAATGAAATCCACAGAAATCATGACTGCCTCCACAACCCAGCATCCAGAGCAAAGTCAGAGAAGAGTAGACAATGGATCCAAGAGAGAAATGGCCAAAGATGGATCACTTTGCAAGCATTCGTACCCTTTACTATATCTTGCTGGCACACAACAACATGAAATTCCCACCTAATATGCTGCAACTATTCCTTGCAGAATGTTACTCTCACACCTTTTGACAAAAATACACAAAAGAAAAGGGGGGTGGGTAATATCCCTAGCTGCTGCAGTCCACATTTCTGCAATAGCTAATATTTTTAACACATTGGCTTTGTAGAGATACAATTTGCATACCATAAAATTCACTCACTAGTAATATATAATTCAATTTTTTAAACTACAGAAACAGAGTTGTGCAACTATCACAATTTTAGATTTTTATCACTCCCAAAGAGACCCTATTTTCATTAACAATCACTCTCCATTGCTGAAGAGCCCTCCTCTTATTTCTTTGAAGATCAGTTCAAGACCCAGCCATCCCAGCTCCATACCACTAGTTCAGATTCCCCATAGTGCTACTTATCTTTTTATGTATGTGTTCTGTATCCCCAATTAAATTATAACCCTCTAAGAGCAAGACCCTTGTGTTGATTGAAGAGATGGAAAAATATTTAGAAATGTAGCTGCCTCATTGAATCTAATCCTCTTTCATTTACGCTTTGATTAGCTCATAGTGCTTCAAACTTTTCCCTTAATAGAGATTTTTTCCCTTAATCATTTTCCCCAAGAAAATAATTCAAAATTCATGGAAAAAAATTTAAGCACCAAATTTAAGATGTTTGCTAAAATACAAAAATGGAACAAATGATAAAAAACACTTCAGAAATTACTTGTTATTTTCATCTACTGTGAATATAAATTTCAAATGTGCTAGCAATGCTAATATTACTTTTAGCCTAGTCTTAGATCAGTGTCCCTTTCTGTATATATGATAAAGGGTGACACAAGCCAACAGAAGAAATAAAACAATGTATTTCCTAGAACAAATGTTAACTTTATGACTTGTTATTCAAGTCTTACAAGTGTCTGAGTATTTAGATATGATCTTAAATATATGTCTTTCTCATGAAACAGAAGACATGAATAAATAACACTTTACGTTTTGGTAGATACTAGAGCTGGGAATAAGTCAACTTCCTTTCAAGTTTCTATCTAAATTTTCCTTTCCGTTCCTTCAGTCTTTCCCTGTTCTTGCATTTTCCTTATTTATCCTTGTAGTCCTCTTAACAACTTCAACTTCCCTTAGGAAGAAATTCGTACAACTTCGTTTAATGGTTAAAAACAACCTTAAAAAGCTGAGAATATTAGAGCTACTGAAGGAAAAGAGATACATATAATAATATGAGATGTTCCCATCTTTGTATCATGTTTTTGCCACTAAAATAATGTCAATTAACCTACTTTATATTAAGCTTTCAAATAAAGTATTACACTGAATAGTATTTTTAAATAGACAAAAATTTTCAAAAAGGGTAATATAGGTAACATTTCTACAGTGCTTATTTGTATCTATAATTGTACAAATGGTTGGGGATCTTTGACTATCCAGTTGAGAAAGCTACACAAGAAAAAATAATTGGAAAAATGCTTTAGAAAGCTTCATAGGAGCAGTAAGCATGGTTATTCAGTTCTCAAATGTTTCTAAATGCCAAGTTTGTGCCAGATACCATTCTAGGTGCTGGGGATGCAAACTTCCTTCAAACAACTCATGGTTAAGGCAAAAAGATCAATGACAGTCGATCTCCATGTTGATGAATATAAAAGTTTATTGAAAGTAGAGGATGAAGACAAAACAGAAGGAGAATTTCAGGAGTGTAAGGAAAACATTTGGATAGCATTTACTACATACTTAAATCCAGCATAATAAGTAGGAGTAGAATATATTTCACATGAAAAACATGGGGAGAGAAAAAGGATGGAGGAAACAGCATGTCATATAGAAGGGATGGTACATGGTCATCTTGCCTCAGTTGGCATACTCAAGAAAATGTCATAGGTTGCATGGCTTATAAGCAAAACAAATATGCTTTTCACAGTCCTGAGGCTGGAAAGTCTTAAATCAATTTATCAGATACTGTCTGGTAAGGGCCACCTTTCTGGTTCATAGATGATGCTTCTCAGTGTGTCCTCACAGGTAGGAGAGGCAAAGTAGATCTCTCCTGTCTGATTTACTAAGGTATTAATCTCATTCATGAGGTCCCACCCTTGTGACATAATCACCTCTCAAAGGCTTCTAATACCATTACTTTAAGGATTTGGATTTTAAGATATGAATTTTGGGGTTGGGGACACACACACTCAGACTGCAGAAATGATTGTTATACAAATGATAAGTAATATGGTGCTAGAATGGACCCAAATTCAACATCTATGGATTTCAAGGCATTTTTCAGGAATGTACAAGATGTACAGCTATGATGAAAGCAAGAAGTGAGTCATGGAAGCCTCTGTACTAGGACTCTCACATATTATTCTTATGATAATAGGGAATTCTGGATAATTAAAGAGAAGGGTAACATGCCCACACTTGTATTCAAAATAATCAATCTACTTCTTTAGTGACATGATATGTTTGTGGGTTTTGCATTAGACAACAGGTTAAGGGGGATGCAGGGAAGCCATGAAGATTTCCTGCGGCAATCCTCCTGTGAGAAGTGATAAGTGCCTGAATAAAGGTACAATCCTGAAGATAAAGAGATAAGAAAGCCAGGGAGTCAGTGCAGAAACAACTGCACTGGAGTTTCTGTTGGACCTCTCAGCTACAGAGATGTCCACTTGCTCGGGAGGACGCCCAAAGAACCAGACTCCAGACGAGTTGATGCAAAAAACACGAGGTATTTATTGAACGTTTGCGCAAACGGGCCTCCACCTCAGGCGGTGAAGAGCCCTTAGCAGCAGTTTCACACAGCTTATATAGGCAACAGATTAGCATATTCTTAGGCGGGGAATGCTGTGGTGTTACAGGATTGGTCAGCTCAGAGGGTCCATTAGTATGTGGGGGGGGTGCTGACGGAGAATGCTGAGGGAGAGTGCTGAGGGAGAGTGCTGAGGTGGCACAGGATTGGCCGGTCGCAGTGACGTCATAAGAGCGCGCCCAGAAACTCTCTGAAGGGAGGGGCAGTTCTGCTCCGGGTTCACCTAGAGTTCATCCAGAGAAGGGAGGGGCAGCTCCCCTCTGGGCATGCTCAGAGGCTTCCCGAAGGGGCGGGGCAGCTCCCCTCTGAGCATGCTCAGAGGCTTCCCGAAGGGGCGGGGCGGCTCCCCTCTGAGCATGCTCAGAGGCTTCCCGAAGGGGCGGGGCGGCTCCGCTCCGGGCGCGGTCCCTTCGCACCAGCGCCTGTGGCCTTGTTGGGCGCCCTGAGGAGACCCAACGATCACCCGCGGCCGGGGCGTCCTGAGGACGACTCGGGGGCGGGGAGATCCCTCGGCCGCTGGCCGAGGGCGAGGAGTCTGGTCTGGGGGCTGCTGGGCCCGCGCAGACTCCATGATCATGCGGAGCCGGAGCGTTGCCGCGGCAACCCGCAGCCGCGGAGCCCCGACGACGACCTGGGGGTGAGGCGGCCCCACCACTGCAGAGCGGCCCTGCCACACACGGGGTCAGTGTGGGCTGGGACGACGCTGCCAGTGCCCACGGGCCACCGGACGAGGGGGCGTGGGGCCCAGGGCTGTCGCAGGGCCCGGTGCCTCTCCTCGTAAGAGTCCTTCATTTCCAACTATATATAGAGAGTGTGGAAGAGGAAAACAGACTCTTACATGTCTGGTTCATGCAACTTTTATGGAATTATTTGTGGGGAAATAAATAAATAAAATACATTTTGAACACACTTATATTCTAAGAGAACATTCAAATATCTAGGAGTTAGATGGAAGTATGAGTCCATACTTTAAGAAAGAGGTTAGTACTACTTCTGTGTGTGCGTGTGTGTGTAACAGAAAGAGACAAAGAGAAGAAACAATGATTAGACAAGGATGAGATCACAGAGAATTTATATAGTAAAACGAAAAAAGATTTGGGCAAAAACAAGACCCATAGGAGTACCAGTGTTTAGCATTCAGAAGAGGAACAAGAAATGGGAAGGCAGATAAACAGTTAGCAAGATCACAACAACCACAGAAATAGTTCCAAAACAGAGGCTGTGACAGTGTCAAATGCTACAAGCTGACACATACATTTGTTTCTTTATATTTTATCTATCATTTTCTCTACTCTTTTTCTTTATTTTGATGAATGAAAACTCTCACATGTAACCACCCTCATTCTTTCTTTAGCCCATCCTGAATATTATTTTACTAGGGAAAGTCATGTGGGATAAAAAAATTTGTGTTAGAAACCATTCTAGCTGAAAGCAGTTCAGAGGTTTGATGAAAGTGGTCCCAGAGGCAGTAGAGAGAAGGGGATGGGTTCAGGAAATATTTTGGTCAATGAATTAATGGGGTTTCATATTCACATTTTCAGAGAAGTGTGGAGAGGAAAGAGTCATAGATGACATGGATTCCAGGCTGAAGAATCTGGATAAATGCTGGCGTTATCTGTGAGATCTAAGGTGTGTAGGCATTGAACTTGGAAAGGTGTGTTGCTCAGGGTTTTACAGAGAAACAGAACCAATAGCACGTCTAGAGATTTGTAAAAGAAAATCCATTCTAAGAATTAAGAATTAATTAAGAATTAACTCAAAGAATTATGGAGGTCAAGACATCTCACAAGAACTGGAGAACCAGGAGAGCCAGTGGTGCAGCTCAGCTGGTTTCTAAAGGCTTGAGAACCAGACTGAGCAGTGTGAGTGCTGATGTGAGTCTTGGGAGTCCAAAGGCCTGAGGATCAGAAGTGCTGGTGCGCACAGGAGGTCCATCTGAGCTGCTCAAATGAAGGTGTTATTTATTTATGATAAGTAAAAGTGAAACTGCCTCTCTGAAAAGTAGTCTGCCAGGACTTTAATTGCAGGGGTTACAGGATTGTGCAAGACACAGAAGAGAGGGAGGAGGGTAGTCCTTCCTACTTGCAGCATATTTCCCGGATGTAGTCATGGGTGAGTGAGAGGGTGCTTCCTGTTCTGGCAACATCTATCTTCACGTATTGTATATTTAAAACTGACTCGGACTGCTTCCTTGCAGCTTTCCTTGGTTGGTGTGGTCTCAGTCCCTCTGACTACACTGTTGCAAGATAAGCCTTTCTGCAGCATCCCCTGAAAAGCAAGCTCCGACTGGGGCCGGCAGCGCAGGCTTCCCACAGGAGCGCCGGTTCTGGTCCCGGCTGCTCCACTTCTGATCCAGCTCCTCTGCTATGGCCTGGGAAAACAGTAGAAGATGGCCCAAGCCCTTGGGCCCCTGCACCCATGTGGGAGACCCAGAAGAAGCTCCTGGCTCCTGGCTTCAGCAGCTCCAGCCGTGGAGGCCTTCCGGGGAGTAAACCATCGGATGGAATCTCTCTCTTCCTCTCCCTCCCTCCCCCTCCCTTTTTCTCTCCCTCTCCCTCTCTCTTCTCTCTGTGTAACTCTGACTTTCAAATAAATAAATAAATCTTTAAAAAAAAAGCAAGCTCTGATCAGCAAACTCTTTCAGGTTCTCTGCCCCTTGTCCTTCCCCTGCAACACTCCCTGCTGCCTAAATCCTACAGCCTTGATTATAGAGCCCTGATGCCCAAATGCAGGAGAAATGGATATCCCAGCTTAGGAAGAGAGTGGGATTCTCCTCTTCCTCCTCCTTTTTTTTTTTTTTTTTTACAGGACCAACAATTTAGACAATTCCCAGGCACATTGATGATGTCAAACCTTCTTTCCTCAGTCCACCAATCCAACCTCTAATTTCTCACAGAAACACTTTCACAGGCACACCCAGAGACAATGTTTTGCTTCTATCTGGGTTTCCTGTAGCCAAGTCGAGTTGACACAAAATGTTAATCATAAAAGAAGGAAAAAGTAGGAGATTTAGTAGGCAATACAGTGCATTTTCCTACGTAGTGTATACTCCATTTTTCTTTCTGGACACACTCTGGTAGTGATTGGTACCTGACTCTACGTCCTCAGCTTGTGGTAGAACTACACAATCTGCCCCAACTTATGAATCAGTGCACTTTTTTATACATTTTACACAAAAAGTATTAATGAAAGGAGCTTGCATCACTTGTAGGCCTGAGAACCTTCCTGCTAACACAAGGCCCTTCAGAGTGCTCTTCTATGTGACCCTGTTAACTGAACATTTGAGCCAGTGGCAGGCAGCCTGAGTTCTTGGATGATAACATGCACAGAACTCCGCTTGGCTGAGAGCATATATCACAGTGAGACTCAAAAACTTTCATTGTTGAAGCCATTATGACTTGGGAAAGTTACGCGAGCATAACCCAGGCTGTCCTGATAGATATATACGCCGTCTGTGATTTCATAGACTCCTTTATCTAAAGTTGTCATCCATACACTGGTGAGTCCAGAACCATAACTGCAGCTCTAATTCATGAATCCCAGACATTTATTTGTAGCAGCTTTTGAGATGTCACAGCACTGCAAGTTAACCTATCGAAAATAAACTTACAAAGTCCAGCGCCGCAGCTCACTAGGCTAATCCTGCAGTGCTGGTACCCTGGTTCTAGTCCCGGTTGGGGCGCCAGATTCTGTCCCAGTTGTTCCTCTTCCAGTCCAGCTCTCTGTTGTGGCCCGGGAAGGCAGTGGAGGATGGCCCAGATCCTTGGGCCCTGCACCTGCATGGGAGACCAGGAGGAAGCACCTGGCTCCTGGCTTTGGATCTGCGCAGTGCACTGGCAGTGGCAGCCATTTGGGGGGTGAACCAATGGAGGGAAGACCTTTCTCTCTGTCTCTGTCTCTCACTCTCTATCTCTGCCTGTCAAGAAAGAAAGAAAAAATAATAAACTTACTAGTAGTGATTGATTCTTTTCTGAATATTTATTATTTCCTAGCTGCTTTTCATACCTTTGTATCAATTATATGATTTTATGCATGTAATAACCCCAAGAGACAAATATAACTTTTAGTCCTTAAGTTGTTTTTTTTTTTTACCATAAATCTTAAGAGGAGCATGAAACGACAAATGAAATGGAGAAGATGTGGTACAAAAGGTAGAATGGGAATCTTCAGAACCGAAGGAAGAAGAAAATGATAAGAAGTCAGAGGGGATGCAGGTAAAATGCTGCAAATTGGAGGCTACTGATTTTTTAGGAAGAATGTCCAAACTGCAGAGAGGTCAGGAGATATGAGGAAGAGGAGAGAGTTGATATGGGAAATTAAGGAGCTTGGAAGATAGTCACTAGAGGGTAGGAGAAAAGATCTTAGCTGAAAGAGAGCTCAGGCTTAATTTGAAGATTGATTTCAGAGAGACATAGCATGTGTAGAGCATCACAATTTATACATGTTAGAGAAGGAATGAGGTGATGGTACAAGCTCTAGGAAGAGCAACTTGGAAATAGCATGGGTGAGCACAGGTGTAGGATTTCAAGCTAGGCAAGAAAAGGAATTTCTACTCTTCTGAAATTAGGTAAGGCAGAGAAGGAGTGCTGACCAGTTAGGAGGAGGAGTCAGGATTTAAAACAGTTAATTTCTGATGGTCTCAAGCAGCATTGTTAATAAGGACAAAGCCATCTACTAATAGTTCAAGGAGAATGGAGTAGAGGCTATAAGTAAAATATTTATTTATTATTTTTTAAAGATTTATTTAATTATTTGAAAGGCAGAGAGAGAGAGAGAGAGAGAGAGAGAGAGAGAGTGTCTTCCATCCACTGGTTCACTCCCCAGATGGCCACAATGGCTACAGCTGTGCTGATCTGAAGCTAGGCTCCAGGAGCAGCTTCTTGGTCTCCCACATTAGTGCAGGTGCCCAAGGACTTGGACAATCTTCCACTGCTTTCCCAGGTGATAGCAGAGAGCTGAATTGGAAATGGAGCAGCTGGGACTTAAGCCGGCTCCCATATGGGATGCCAGCACTACAGGTGGCATCTTTACCTGCTACACCACAGCACCAGCCTCTAAAATATTTATTTGTACTTACAAATGGGGCTGATGTTGCATCAAGAAGAATGGAGTAAAGGCTATAAGTAAAATATTTGTTTGTTATTTTTAAAAAGATTTTAAAATGCAGTGAGTTAAGTTGTACCTGTAATGCCAGCACCCATAATAGAGCACCAGTTCAATCCTGGCTGTTCTGCTTCTGATTCTGCTCCCTGCCAATGTGCCTGGGAAAGCAGCAGAGGATGACTCAAGTTCTTGGGCTCCTGCCACCCGTGTAGGAGACTCAAACGGAGTTGCAGGTTCCTGACTTTGGCCTGGCCCAGCCCTGGCCATTATAGCCACTTGGAATCTCTCTCTCTCTTTATCTTTTAAATACATAAAATAAAATATTTTAAATGAACTTACAAACATAATAAGATTAATACTAAAATATTAAAGAAGGAAATTGGAAAGCACTTTTTTTAAAGAAAATATTAAATTGCATAGAATACTTTTTCTTAGCCCAGGCATCTTCCATTTAATCATTCGTGAAGCTGTAGTAGGATGATGGTAGTTTACAAGTAATCACATACTTTATTGTTGTCAATAGTTTTAATTTCCTTTAGGAATAAGTCCTTTATTACAGCAACTGATTTATCCTTAATGCATGATTCAACTGGTTCTCAATTTGAGAAGAGGAGCAGTCAAGCAGAAAGATCATTGAGGAGGACATTAACAGATCTCGCCCCTAAACCTGGTTCTCCCAGGAGATAATCAGTACCTCCTGGAAACTGCCTCACTTCTCCCTCCAGGTGAGTATCCATCAGTCTACTCCAATTCGAATGTTTCAGTTCACCTCTGACTAGTCCACTCCTCACCTGCCTATCTCCAAGTATAGCACACTATTCAAGAAAAAATTAAGAACTAGAGTGAAAAGCATTTTGGATAAATCCCCAACTGTAACATCAGTCACAGCTAATGCAAAATTTGATCTCTTTACTGTAACCATTTCTCAAATGTCCAGAGTGATCACAGATCTGGGGGTCTTTAGGTATTTGTACTGGCACAGCACAGAAGTCCCTGGGGCTCCCAATGGAATACAAGAAAGTGCATTGTTTGTGGGTGTGACTGTGACAGGTGTATGATTTGTGTATGTGTGTGGTGTGTGTGTATGAGGTATGCATTAGAGTGACACTTAGATTCTCTAAGTTTCACAATGCAGTAGCTTACATATGTCTTACTGTCTCATGTCACAGCCCAGCACAAGGGTTCTCCTGGTTGTTTTCTCTCCTGTATGGTAATTCAGGGACCCTCACTCCTAATACCTTGTGAGTCTCAGAGTTCGCTGTATCCAAAAAGGGGAGGAAAAATGTAGAAAACCTATGTTTACCTTCTAAACCAGAAATGATGCACATTGATTTCTAACACATTTTCTTGGTAAGAGCTGATCACAAGACCTCACATTGAAGACAAAGAAACTGAGAATGGGAGCCCCTGACAAGGCACCAGTTCCCAGCAATACTTTGGAAGGGAACGTACAAGTATCTAAAGGTAGCCAGCCATTTCCAGCATAGCCTGCCTTTCTCATACAGCCTTCTTCACCATGCATGAAACACACTCACTGCCTTCGAATTAAGTCAAATTCAAGTTTCTTCCCTACATTATGTTTAGAACAAAGACTGTGATTGCCACCTGCCCCCAGCCCCAGTGGCATTCTGGGTTCTCCATCAGAGATACACAATAAAGAACCAGTAACCTATAGTCCAGTTAAAATCTCCTTTGTGGGAAGGGATAAATGATAGATATGAGTTGAGGATCTCCATTATGCGAGACAATATGGAGAGTCCTCAGAAATCTGAAAATAGATCTACCATATGACCCAGTCATTCTACTCCTGAGAATTTACAGAGAAGAAATGAAATCAGCAGATGAAAGAGTTATCTGTACTCCCATGTGCATAGCAGCTCAACTTGAAGTAGCTAAGATATGATACAACTCAGATGGTCATCAACTGATGACTGGATAAAGAAATTGTGGTAGATATACATGATGGAATACTACTCAGCCTTAAAAAAGAATGAAATCTTTCGTCTTTCGGAAAAAAAAAGAGAGAGAGAGAAATAAAAAGAGGAAAAAAAATGTAGAGGATCCCTTTTCCAAAATGTTTGGACCAGAATCGTTTCAGATTTGAGATTTTTCTGATTTTGAAATATTGCAAGTACATAATGAGATATATTGAGAAGAGACCTAAGTCTATGCATAAAATCCATTTATGTTTCTTATACTCCCTACACACAGAGACTGGGGTAGTTTCATACACTCTAATCAGTGGGCCTTGCCCGTGGCCTGACATGAGATCAGGTGTGGGATTTTCCACATGTGGCCTAGCACTGGCCTTCAAAGAGTCTGATAAAAGTGTTTTGGATTTGAGATTGCCCAACTAACAGAGCTCAGTCTGTAGTCAGCATCCATGGAGACAGCACTAAGAAATCCATCCAGGAAGAGATGATGCTACAGCCATGGGAGCTGGGCCCGGCTTGGCTCTACTCCTGCTTCCTCTGAGGACCTGCCCCCTCTGGGGCACCCCACAGCCCTGGCTCTGTTTTCCAGCGTTTCCATTGCTCTGTATCTTCCAAGGTTACATTTGAGCCCAGCGTGGAGAATGTACTTTCTCGAGGAGACATTCAGCTTATAATCCAGGTCCTGTTGGTGAAGTTTGGGAGCCTTCAGGCAGGTTTATAATCACCAAATTTTCAAATCCTTGCTTGTGATACTTTTCTGGAAAAAGACTCCTTCAAACACTGAGCATACATCTGGTACAACTGTTTTATTTCCTTTTTAAAAAGTTTTCTTCCTTTATTTTCATAAATAAGGCAGAGAGACAGAGACAAGCACACACACAGGGAGATCTTCCACCTGCATGTTCACTCCCCAAACGCTCATAACAGCCTGTGTAGACATTAGGTCCTGGCTAATGTCAGCACCCAAGAACTCCTCTGGGTTTCCTGTGTGTATAGCAAGGAGTTAAGTACTTCTGAGCCCTCATCTACTGTTTCCCAGGGTACACGCTACCAGGAAGCTGGATTCAGAAGTGGAACTGAAACTCAAATCCAGGCTCTTTGATATAGGATGCAGGTACCCCAAGTGGCGTTTCAACATCTGCACCAAATACCTACCACTAATCCAGCTGCCTAGACATCTCCATGTTCCATGAGTGTGTTACATACAGCTGAGCACTGCTCAGCCTCATGGCTTTCTCACTGCTATGCGTCTTTTTCATCCTCATGGTGTCTTCCTGGAGATCTTAAAAATTAGACATGGGTCTTAAGAAAATATCCTTAACATACTCTTTGCTGCAAAAGTAAGATTTTTGGTTCATTGAAAAAGCAATGACTTTTTTCAATCATGAAAATCCCACACTTCTGACTCTTAAATTGAGAAGAAACAATTATTCTCCCTTCAGAGCCTCTTTTGCCTATGCTGGCCTAACCTCTGAGATGTCTGCTCAAAACCCCCTCATTTGCTCCAGCTTCCTGTAGCTGCCAGCATCAGCTTCTGGCCCCAACTCCCCAGGCTCTGTCTCTATTGCCACACTGATTTTTGTCTGCCTTATTTTTAAATAATATATGCAATTTTAATTAGAGTTAACTCAAATAATCCAGAATAAACTCTCCACCTTAAGTTCCTTGATTTAATCTCATCTGCAAAAAACTTTTCTCCAAACAAGGCAACATTTTGAGATTCTAGGACTAAGGACCTGATGTCTTAGAGGCATTATTCACCCAACCACTATTCTAGTATTGGACTATTAACCGTGTGAGTAGTTTTGCGGTTTTGTGTGTAGATAATATGTGTGTGTCAGATGTACGTGGGCAAGTACATGTCTATATATGTGTTACAGGTGGGGTTTGATGTGGGCCTGTGTATATGTGAACTTTCTGTGTACTATCTATGTGTTACAGGTGGGGTTTGATGGGAGCATGTGTGTATGTGCACTTTCTGTGTATGTGTGTGTGTGTAGGTTCCTTGAAGCCTCACCTCAACATTTCTTTCATTTCTGTAATGGTGAATATTTGATCACAAAACTCTCCAAAATCCAGATTTGGCAACAACTGAAAATCACAACATAAAATATTGGAAGGAGGAGTATTTAATTGTGAGGCTCCTAATACAGAATCTTGGTCAGGTAAACATAGTTTTCTGTTTTCCACTGTGGCATAAGAGGGCTTTCTAACCCCATGACTTAGTGTCTCCTCTCTGAAGGCTTTGAGGACATTTTTCAGACAAATTCTCAGTCTGGACTCCATTAAACGCTGAGTGTGGAACACATGTTTAACCTATTATTTAAGATGCCAGTTAATATACTCGCATCACGTATGGGTACCTGCACACCCAGCTCCAGCTCCTCATTCCACTTCACTTCTTCTGCACACTGCGGGAGTAGCATGTAATGGCTCAAGTAATTGAGCCCCTGCCCCCCATGTGAGAGACCTGTATTAAGTTTTCAGCTCCTGGTTCCTTTGGAGAGTGACCCAGTGGATGGGAGCATTCATTCTCTACCCACCCACCTTAGACTCTCTCCCCCACTCAAAATCACCCCCTCTCCAATTAAAAAAAAAGAATTGTGAGTGAAGAAATTTGGGGGAACAAACTCTGGGCTGTGTCCTTGAGTGGAAAAACAATGTCCTCCCAGGACTGTGAGATGCCTTGCTAAGAAAGTGAACAATGTGGGGGGGAGGGGCTGAGAGGAAAGTAATGGGGAGAACAGTGCTCCTTGCTCTGTTGTCTCTGCTTTGGTTAAAGCAAACAAAAGCTCAAGATTTTCATATACAGGAGGCTGTCTTTGTTGTAAAATCTTGTCAAGTAAATTGGGTCTTTCATGTGCAGTGTTTTCCCTGCCCCTCCCAAACTGTCCTTATCAAAAAGACACAGTATCAAAGGACTGCACACACTCAATTTCACGAACCAATAAACCCAGTTTTTGCATTAATTACCATTTTCAGCTCCTTGGAAAAGAGTGACAAGAGTTATCAAGAAGGTGCTCATTATTGCCAGGCTTTATCTGATGCAAAGAGAAGTCCTGCTAGTCTGTGAAAGAAGTTTCCTAAATGAGAACCAGGTACTACTTCAGAGAACAGTTCTGGCTGCTTCCAGTGAGTTTATCAATCGTTTCAGTAGCAACCTTGGGCTTCAGGTCAGACTTCTCATTTGTGGAGCCTTCACTCCATTGGCTGATGGGCTTAACAGGATGCCGGCACTGGTGTCTCTGCCCCATAGTCACTTCGAGCTTCTGTCAGTCAAGACCAGAGTAGGCTGCCAGTGGAAGATCCAGGACAGGTTATGTAAGGGAGCCCAAGCAGGTCGGGGAGAGCCTCTGTCCCATGCCCAGTGGTGAAGCCTGGGTGCTGACATTCACTGAAGTCAAACTAGATCATGGCAGGAATCGAAGGTGGAAACAACACGAATTTCTGCTGCTGCATCACCGGGGTTACACTAAGATCTTTCCTTTGAAACTGCAAGCTGTTCAATTTTATCTTTGATTTCCCAAGTTTTCCTTAGATCTTTTCAACTCATTCCTTTTTACTTTAAGCTAGAAAAAGATTGTTTTCTGTTTCTTGCAATCTAAAGGAATCAAATCAATATTTCCTTTGGGAAGTAGCTTAGAAACCACCAAGCTAACTGTAGTTTTAGCATATTGCTGGAAACAAGCTCTAAATCCTCCTAGTGAAGAGTCTCCCCCATTTCTGTACATATTTTACCTTCCTCACTTCCCTCACTTCCCGCATATTTAAAAAAAAAAAAAACTTGATGGACTGAAGAATTTGTCATGCTGTTCCCAGGAACTTGACTCACTTCATATCAAAATGGGACACCTGGCAGAAGGTAGAATGGAACTAGAAAGCAAGGTTAGAGGGGCTCTTATATTCAAGCATCCAGAAGCATCTCCTGAAACACCTTGGTAGCTTCATAGAAAATTCTCATGGCATTTTAGACAGTAGACACCCAGGAAGTGCTGCAACAGCACCACCATGATCCCATGCCACTCAAGGAGCCACAGCCCTGGGAAGGTCCCTTCTGGGGTGCTCTGTCTCAGCCCCAGAGGTAACAGCTGCTTTTTAAACCTACTATTCCAAATTCCTTAGAGTTTTCTTCATTTCCTATCAGCCAATCCCTCAACCTTCATAAGTCCCCTGCTATAGTTTATAATATTTAATACTTAACCTCTCCTTTAAAAATTCCTACATAGTTTCAACTTCCTGGTTTGATCCCGACTAGTTGATTCAGTTGGTAACCCCATTTGAGAGATGAGGAAAATGGGGCTAATGAGATAAATGAGAAACAGCTACTAAATACAAGAGATAGAATTAGCAAACCAAGTCTGCCTGACTACACAGTCTGCTCTCCATGGCCTGCAGATTCCACAGAACACATGAGTCCTGGAGATGCTGAGCAGTAGAACAGGGCAACTGCAGAGGAAGCCTTAGCCTTAATACCCCTTAAACTTTGCTACTTAGTGTGTTCTCTAGGCCTAAGCCAATTTGCAAACTGTTATTCCTGTGCAGTGAGATAAGTGAAAAAACTGAAAGAGTGCAACAACTCAAACAAAAGAAATATATTGTTTTTTTTCTTCTTAAAGATCAATTCCAGATAGTGTGGTGAATATAGTTGAAAACAGTATGTGTACATTTCAAACATACTAAGATAGCACATTTCAAATGTTCTCACCACAAAAAAATAAGTATTTGAGGTAATGGATATATTAATTAGCTTGATGAATCATTCCACATTATCTTCATAAATCATAACATTACTTTGCACTCCGTAAAAACATACATATTGCCAATTTACAGTAGATTTTCTAAAAGAAAATTTCACACTGCCACACATCCAAATCCATTTTAATTTTGTGTTACAAAAGTACATACAGCTCCACAACAAATTGGCAATTTAAAATAAAAGAAAAAACACTAGTTCCTTTGCATAGGCTGCTTTCTAAACCTTAAGTTCAAGATTAACTATAAATGTACCTCTGTAGTTGTTGCAGCTCTTTGAATAATAATTTGAAAGCCTATTATCATAATAAAGATTTAAAAATTTTAACTGGTATTATTTTATGGGCCATAGGCCTGCAGTGGGCACATATAAGATTAATTATTTTTGCTCAGCATTTGAAAGTATAAATAAAAGCTATGTGAAACTTGTTTGAACTCTACACCATTTTGGTCAGATTAATGTATTTTCTAACACCTGTGATAATAATCAATTAGGCAAATTTCAAGTATAGTAATGTCCCCTTATCAGAGGTCTCACTTTCTGCCACTTCAGTTATCCTTGGTCCAATGCAGTCTGAATGTATTAAGTAGAAAGTTCCAGGAATAAGTAATTGGTACACTTAAAATCTAAGCTGTTCTGAGAAGTGTGATGAAATCTCGCTCCATCTCACTCTGTCCTCTCCAGGATCTGAATCATCCCTTGTTCAGTATATCCACACCATGCATTCTCCCTGTCCATTGAACACTGGGTTACTAGATAAAAGATCACGGTATGGCATTGTTTGTGTTCAGATAACCTTTATTTTGCTTAAAGAGACCCCCAAATACAAAACACTGATGAAAAGAAGCACCAGAGCATGAACTGTGGAAGGAGAGTTTAACTCTGATACGATGTGATAGTGCTGCAGGTGAACACGGGAAAAGTAGAGTATGCATAGGGCTTGGTACCATCCATGGTTTTAAGGATCTAGTATGAATGTAAGTGGGAGCTATTGTTAGCAATCTAGAAAAAAAAGGCATATAGAAATGTTCAACCATATTATTGTTGATTAAAGATATGGTATTATATATAAATACATTCAAAATATAATATGAATAATATATCTTTAGGTTTAATGCATTTCCTTATTTCCTCTTAAACTTAGATTTTAATGCATTAACTTGTCTTCATACATTTACTGATGATAACTATGTGTGCAGATCTAAGTTTGTCTTTGTGGGTGCTACAGAAATAAGAGTCATTTATAATCTGGACCAATATCAGCACTATGAAGAGCGGATGGAAAAGAAACAATGGAGTATATTGTGAGCATAAACCACAAATATTCCAGAAAGTCAGAAAACACAGGTTCAGTAAATGCTGAAATGATCAATTCAGGAGGATTAACTTGGTCCCTGAGCCCTCATCTGCTGCAGGTTAAGATGACCTAAATTAGGTCATCATAATAACAAAAGTAGTACAATGCAATAAACCAGTAAAATGCCTCAGAAAAAATATATTGGGGCGGCTTATGCATAGCATGATTTAGAAAATGAATGCTAGATGCCCACTTGATCACATTGCCCCATCCTTCCTTTGCAGTCTAACAAATGTCTCCATGGACAGGAGAATGCACATTCTACATTTTCTTCCTAAGAAAATACAAAATAGTCCTACAACTTCAGCCTGGCTGCCTTTTCCTTGGATGCTTCTCTTGTTTGCTAAGTAGAAGTAAGGACTGAGTAATAGGATATCTTACAAACATAATTCACTTAACAGAATCCTGCATAGAAGAAATGAACTACACAAATGATGACAGCTTTCCCCTACTCTCCTCTCTAAGCATATGTAAAAGAAAAAAAAAAACTTTTGACAAAGTACACATGTGGGAACTTCAACAAATTCATAGGACTCCCATGAATTTTTTGAAGATCCTGCATATATTTCTGTACTAAATGTAATTGTATATTTGTGGGGAAAGAAAATCAAGAAACATTGAATTATATGTCCCTCTACTCAATGGAATGGATTGAGTTGGTTTTGTTTTGTTTTTTTTTATGTGTGCAATTTATAATATTTTGCCAATTTTCTTGTAGTCAGGTTCCATTTTTTCTTAAATCATAAATAGAAACTTTGCTCTTATGTCTGCAAATTTTTTGCCCTCTGCTCTCCGTTCCTTTCGTACTGATTCAAAATAACAAGTAACCAAAGGCATTAGATTTCTATCTAGAGTAATGGTCAAATGGATTTTGAGTGGAAATGTGAATTATTCTTCCCTGATATTAGGTTTTTCACATATATTCCCAATCTTGATCTTTTATTTTATAAAACATACTAAGAATTTTTTGAGAGGTTACAAAATAATTTATTTTCATCATAGAAACTTTAAAATAATATGACATTCAAATAATCATATTGCCAATTAACTAGAGATCATGTGATTTCCATATCTCAAAGAGACTAAGGGTGTCAGACTTTAGGTAGTGTTGTCATCTGTTGTCTGTCACTGCTCATTCAAGGCAGAATTTAAAAAGAAACTCTTGGCACAGTGGTTAAGGAACTGCTGGTGATGTCCACATCCCATATTGATGTGGCTTGTCTGAACCCTGGCTCTGCTTCTGATGCAGCTTCCTGCTAATGCAGGTGATATCTCAAGTGTTAGCAGGTGGGAGTTGGCAGGTGGTGTCTCAAGTGTTGGGTCCCTCCCTGTTACTCTGTGTTAGACATGAATTGAGTTCCTAGCTCCTGGCTTCAATCTGGACCAACTCTGATATACAGGTATTTGGGGAGTAAACAAACAGACCAAAGCCCTCTTTCTGTCTGTCTGTTTCTGTCTCCATCTCTCTCTCTCCCTTTCAAATAAATAAGTTAAAATTATAAAGAAAACTCTGACTCCCAGGAGATGTGACTTCTCATTCCTGCAGTCTGCAAACTGACATCATCCCACTGCACTCTTCCCTTCCCATCTGTCAGCCTCTTCTAGCCCCCAGAAGACCCAAGTTTATAAGACAGCTACAGCCAGAAAGGTACACCCTTTCAATTTGCTATTCCCATGGTACCAAGCTCATTGGCTGTCCTTCAAATTCTGGCACTTTTCAAAAGCACAGTCACCTTCATTTTAGATAAACATATTAATATTACGTCAAGAAATATTGCTACTAGCAGTCTTTAGAAACGAGTTAGGTTACTGCCACTTCTTGGCCAACAGTTCTAGAAAAATAAAACTATTAAGGAAAAACACTATTCAGCCTTTCTTAAAATTAAGAGAAAAAGGTAGCACCAAATGTATCTACTAAGCCTTGGAAGGAAGCATCCTGCTGACCTATGATGGTTGTGTGCTGGGAAGATAAAGAATAAAAGGTGAGAAAATAGGAGCATCCCTTGAAAAGAGGATCACAATGAGCAAAGGGCACTGATAAAAGATGATCCCCATGAACAAAGAGTTTCTCAATTTATATCTCCACTGCCCAGCCTTGTTATCTTTACCCAGAGCCAGCCGTGGACTTCCTGAGATGTTTAACTGTTAGCCATAAAGTTTCTGTTTAAACTCTCAGAACTACAACCATCAACCACAAAGCATATCAGGATCAAAAGCTCATAAAAATCTTGATTTATGAAAAAAGTTCATTCCCATGATTTGTAAAGGAACATTTTAGGCCTTATCCCTGATAACCCTTTTTATTGGAACATCATTCATCACCTTCTCTAAATCAGATAACCTTATATCCTCTCCTCCAGCTGTTACCTTGAAGACACATGAAGTAAAAGTTGTCTGCAGATTCTAATCCAAATGTACAACTAGAGCCCTTTTCACCTACACTCGTAAATACTGGTCTTCAGGCAAAGTTTCATTGGTTGCAGAAGTCTAAGCATGATCGTTCATAAAATTATTATTCAGTACCTATTATGTACCAGGTAAATGGCACGTTCACCCAACAAATTATCATGGAGCACACATTAAGTGCCAGGTAAATGCAGTCGGTCCTTTTTCCTGAAATAAAATTTACTTAACTTTGCAGATTTATTTATTCTGATATTATATTTTTCCTACAGCTTCACAGTTAAAATATGGTGCTACTAAATGTAAGTTGGTTCTTTTTGACATGGTTACTTGCAAAATAAAATGTTGGCAGCCTGATATCTGTCCTCAAATTTATTATTTCAGTTTTACCTGCTCTGGAAACCCAAAATGCTATAAAAACTGATATTGCCCCTTTTTTATCAAGAGTGTTTAATTGCTATATATCTAGTACCTACACTAATGTTTCCCAATTTATGCTTGTTGAATAAACATTTACTATATGGATAGCTAGATGGCCGAAGGGATAGATGGATGGATAAATGAATAAATAAATGGACAGTAATGTTCATCTTTCTGAGTGAATTTACTGATTAGAAAAACACAAAGTTAAACTAAATCAGGAAACTAAGAAGTGACACTATATATAGAAGTGACAAATATACAGAAGTGAGAAATATAACTATTTGGACCACTATCAATAAAGATAATAGTAATTATTATTAATAGCTTAGCATATACCATCACTGTTCTAAGCACCTATGAGTGCTAACACATTTAGACCCCAAAAGTAGTCTCTAAAAAAATTTAATTTTTTTTTAAATTTGCTTACTTGAGAGAGCTTTCATTTGCTGGTTGTATTTACAAATGCTCACAGTGGTCAAGGCTGTGGGCTGGACTGAAGCCAAGAAGTGAAAACACAATACAGGTCTTCATGTGGGTGGAGAAAACCCAAACACTTGAGCCATCATGTTGCCTCCCAGTGTCTTCACTAGTAGGAAGCTGGAGTCAAGAGCCAGAACAGGGTTCTAAAGTAATCCACAACTCCAGTCAGGAATGTGGGCATCTTAACCTACATCTTAGCAGCTATGCTAAACACTCATCCAAAAAAATAGTTGTACAATCTCATTTTACATAGAAAAAAATTGAGTCACAAAGATAAAAAACTTGATTAAATAGGTAAGTGCTAGATTTACTGCTTAACAATTATACAATGCTACCTGTCTCTTATAAGGAGAACAGTAAGAAACTACAGCCCACAGTAGCATAGAAAGTTCACCAGTGACTTTCAGTCTCAGAAACCAACTTTACCTTCATGTGACTTGTACTACAGATTCTAATTTACAAGAGGATACTTCAAGAGGTTCATAGAAAAGGCTTATTATGAGAAAACTTTGCATGGATTTCAAACTGTTTTTACACCAAAATAAACATCTTCCAATTTCATTTTCCAGAACCTTTTTGAAGTGTCCTCATAGTAATGCTACACTGTATTATTCCTAAATCAAGCAATTTTTGTCTTTATTTTAGGCTGCCAATTTTTAGGTACATACCTTAATTTCTATTTATTCTCTAGATGGTCTTGCATTGTCCCATGTTCATGGTAGGCCCTCAGAAGCATTTGCTGCATTCAATTAAATTATTCCAGAGCTGATTAGACTTTGAATCTGCCAGCCCACACAACTAAAGGAATTGATCATAAGGCTAAACATAAAAAGCAGAGGGACAATTTCTGACATAAAAGAACATTAGAGGCTTAAAGTATATATGTGTAGAAATTATCTTAGGTTCCTAAGACTCAATCAATTATGTCAAGAAAACCAGGGCAGTACACCACCTGTGACAAAGAATTGGGAGAAATTCTCATCAGACAATACTTTCTTGATGCACTGAAGCATGGCGTTCACAGTACTTACTTATCCAATGGTTGTACAAAGCTACATAAATTATTTCCATGGCAACTATTCTTCAGCAGCAACATTATGAAAACCACAATTTTCCTAGCATACAGAAGCCTTATCATTTGCTATTCAGAATGAGTTTAAAGTTTACTCCTCACCAGTCCTCATAGACAGAGAACCAGTCTAGTGACACAGGCACACCCCCAGCTTTAAAACTGCATAAGAACAATTTGGAAGGCAACTGAATTCCAGGGGGCACTATCCTTAGAACAAACACACAAATGCTGTTGAGGTTCCACACTCACATAGCAATGCCTAGATAATCCATAAGCCAGCTAAAATGCACTACTTTGGAGGAGAAAACTGAGAAAACACTGTGTCTAGGTTTGTAACTGACAACGAAATGCTATTTTACCATCCTATGATATTTGCTAGGTTAGGTATATTAAATGCACTTTCCACTTACGATACTGTCAGTATTTCTTCATTAAAATGGAGAAAAGAACTTAATCTGATGAAGAAGCTCTGGATGGTATTCAGGGCTTCAAGGCTGACTACACTGACTGCTTTGCTCTGTTATGGAGCTTCATCTCTCTCTGAATCTCTCTCCTTCTGTGTCACCAAACGTTTCTCTTCCTCAACTTCTTCTGGTTCTTCTAAGTCCAGGATCATTGTACTCCTTCTGACTGCAAAGCTGCCCCTCCTCCACCCATCTATCCCATCACTGAGCTCCCTCCCCATTCATCTTCACATCTCAGATTAGGGGGTCATTCAAGTGTGATGATGAGGCCTTCCTCAGAAGATAGCAAAGCACCCTGGACTGGGCATTCATGTCAATCAGAATGAGTACCAGATAGTATAGTTCCCTGTTTAGTACAGATGCTCCTCACTTGCAATGGGCTTGCATCCCACGAATGCATTATAAGTTGACACAATTGTAAGTAGAAAATGCATTTCATACCTGCAACTTACCAAACATCTGAGCTTAGCAACACAGTGTGTTTTAGAGTCTTAGTTGTTCACCCTCGGGATCCGTGGGTTGACTGGGACTGCACAGCACCAGGAGGCAGGACCACACTATGTAACCATTCCAGGAAAAGATCAAATTCAAAATTAAAAATTCAAAGTATCATTTGTACTGAATCTGTTATCACATTCACACCATTATACATTAGAAAAGTCATTCTAGAATCATTGTAAATGTAGGATCATCTTAACAACTTTAATCCCATCTCCCCAGTTCTGCTAAAAACTCCATGATGTCGGAGACACTCTCTGTCTTGGTCACCTCCAGGTCCTCATTACCTACCACAGCCTATGCTCAATATTTGTTTAAAAAGCAACTTTCTCTCTTATTGATAAAAAAATGAAATTGACATGATTCTTAAGACATGCAATGGCCAGCGCTGTGGCTCACTTGGTTAATCCTCTGCCTGCGGTGCCAGCATCCCATATGGATGCCGAGTTCTAGTCCCGGTTGCTCTTCTTCCAGACTAGCTCTCTGCTGTGCCCCAGGAGGGCAGTGGAGGATGGCCCAAGTGCTTGGGCCCCTGCACCTGCGTGGGAGACCAGGAAGAGGCACCTGGTTCCGGGCTTCTGATCGGCACAGCGCCAGCTATGGTGGTCATTTGGGGAGTGAACCAATGGAAAGAAGACCTTTCTCTGTCTCTCTCTCTCTCACTGTCTAACTCTACCTGTCAAATAAAAAAAATTTTTAAAAAAGACATGCAATGGTTTCAGAATAAAATGCAACAAAGGAAGATAAAAGGGATTTTACTAAGATACTTGAAAAGAAGGGAGGTTAGATTTTTTTATGTTAAAATAAATTTGGGGGCATATAAGACAGTAAATTAAATAGATGAGTACATCTGCATGCTCTTATCTCAAAGGATAGCAAAGAGTTTGTACAGAAGAATCAACACATCATACACTGCCTAGAACCGACCAGGTAGAAATGTCACGTGGACAATCAGAGCTCTCTGCATCAGGCCAGGGCAGTGAGAGGAAGGGTTTGAATGACCACAAAACCTAACTGGCTGTCATTTTGTTTACTATAAGCTTTATAACCTAGGAAATACTGATTCAAGGAAGTACTACTGTGGCTAAATACATGCAGTTTAGTTTATTTTTGTCTTTTCTCCATTAATTAATTAATTCATTTTTAAAAGATTTTATTTATTTATTTGAGAGATAGAGTTACAGACAGTAAGAGGGAGAGATAGAAAGGTCTTACTTCTGTTGGTTCACTCCCCAGTTGGCCTCAACGGCTGGAGCTGCCTGATGCCAGGAGCCAGGTGCTTCTTCCCAGTCTCCCATGTGGATGTAGGGGCACAAGGACTTGTGCCACCTCCACCGCTTTCCCAGGCCACAGCAGAGAGCGGGATTGGAAGAGGAGCAGCTGGGACTAGAACTGCCACCTGTATGGAATGCCGGCACTGCAGGCAGAAGATTAACACACTGCACCATGGCACTGGCCCCTTCTCAATTAATTTAATTTCTTTTTGAGCCCCTGCTAACTAGCAAGTCCTAATTTACGACACAAAGACAAAAGATTAACAAAACAAGCACTTTCAATAATATACGAGATTTCAATTGACCTGCTGGAAGAAAGACTGGATTGTTTTCCCTTTTCTATAGAAAATATTGGATTGTCCTAAGAAGAGCCCATGAGAATATTTTAGGCATGGAAAGCTAAGACACTCTGAAAAACAAAAAAAAGAAGACCTAAATGAAAGATCTCTGCGAGTGAGATCCCAGTGGAAAGAACGGGGCCATCAAAGAAGGAGGTACCTTTCTCTGAAGGGAGGAGAGAACTTCCACTTTGTCTATGACCCTGTCGGAATAAGATTGAAGTCAGCAAACCCTAAAGGCTTCCATAGCCTTGGCAACTCATGACTAGAGCCTAGGGAGATTACTGAGGCCATAAACAAGAGTGTCAAATTGTTAAATCAACTTCAGGAGTCACTGTGTACTTACGTCTCATGTGGGATCTGTCCTTAATGTGTTGTCCAATGTGAAGTAATGCTATAACTAGTACTGAAACAGTATTTTACACTTTGTGTTTCTGTGTGGGTGCAAACTGATGAAATCTTTACATAGTATATACTGAATCAATCTTCTGTATATAGATAATTAAAAATGAAAAAAAAATCTTGGTGTTAAATTGGAAATTGCCTAGAAAATTAATCAATTTTAAAAAAAATATATCATGTAGGATCTCTGTCCTTAATGTGCTATACATTGTGAATTAATATTATAACTAGTACTCCAACAGTATTTTTCACTTTGTGTTGCTATGTGAGGGCAAACTGTTGAAATCTTTACTTAATATATAGTAAACTGATCTTCTGTATATAAAGAGAATTGAAAATGAATCTTGATGTGAAGCAAGGGGAGAGGGAGTGGGAAAGGGGAGGGTTGCGGGCGGGGGGAAGTTATGGGGGGGGGAGCCATTGTAATCTATAAGCTGTATTTTGGAAATTTATATTCTTTAAATAAAAGCGTTATAAAAAAATAAAATAAAAAAAAAGAAAGTCTAGAAAAGTTTCTTTCAGCTTTAGAACTCCTTTTGACAATATGTAAATTTTGTCAAATTTAGGAAAAGCCTCTATCAATTTTGTTTTTTATACTGACTGCAGGTTCTGGTAATTTCGCATTTTCTTCGCCACGACCATTATAAAATACCCTTTCAGTGGAATTTTATCCTCAATCCACCCATCGAGTATTTTGCCATTAATGTCTTCATTATAGGGCTGTATTATGTATTTATAATACAATTGTTTAAGTCACTATTCGATGTCAAAATGGCAAGAAATGTAAGTCTTTTTTCTTCATGTTCATATGAGTCACTCTGCTTTGTTAATTGGATTATTAAGAAATTCAAGGGGATATTATTTACCATTATTTATCACTTTCACACAGAAATTCTGGCTTGAGAAAGAATTAAAACCATTCATGGGGTTCAGTCAGAGCAGCAGCACAAAATAAGGGCTAATTGCACTTTTTGTAGACCCTACAGTAATGAAATTTGGTACCTGGTTTACTTGTTTGATTCAACACTTTATTTAATCAATTTTCCCACTATTTAATTCCAATCAGTGATTTTGAATAGTTAAGCCATATTTATTTTTTCATTCTGACATTTTCCCATGTGCTCATATAATAATTAATCAAATGTAGTGATTCATTCAGTAATTCCCATGATTTCAATAATTATGATTATTTCAAGAACATCATTTTCATTGTGCCCTCTGAAGGGCAAGCTTCTTCAATTTACAATTTGATAGTCATAATACCACCTGAAGTGTAAAATAATACTACATGCCTATCATAATAAAACAGACCATTCTGTTTTTTATGTTTTTCAAGGTGTTTGTATAATGCATTTCTATTTCTTTGGTATGTAATTCCAGTATCTTCCTTGTCCATGGAGTACACAGACATTCAGGAAGTTATAACTTTCTATGAATATATTTTATAAACTATCCAGTATGTGTAACATTTTATCTTGGACAAACTAGCTGGAATCTCATAGCAGTAGGAACATTGCTCTTTCTTTGTTCATAATATTTACCTGAAAATTATTTTAATTGTTGTATATTCTGTTAAATTCTCTATAAATAGTAATGGTGTCATGATTTTAGATAAATGACTTTCTTATCTTTTTTTTATTTTATTTTTTTTTGACAGGTAGAGTGGACAGTGAGAGAGAGAGAGACAGAGAGAGAAAGGTCTTCCTTTGCCGTTGGTTCACCCTCCAATGGCTGCCATGGCCAGCATGCTGTGGCCGGCGCACCGCGCTGATCTGAAGGCAGGAGCCAGGTGCTTCTCCTGGTCTCCCATGGGGTGCAGGGCCCAAGCACTTGGGCCATCCTCCACTGCACTCCCGGGCCACAGCAGAGAGCTGGCCTGGAAGAGGGGCAACCAGGACAGAATCCAGAGCCCTGACCGGGACTAGAACCCGGTGTGCTGGTGCTGCAAGGCGGAGGATTAGCCTATTGAGCCACGGCACTGGCCTAAATGACTTTCTTTAAATAGTGCTGAAGAAACCCTTTCAGGATAAACGTGGTAGATGTTAAAAAGTCAATTGATTTTTCCAATAAAGCTGTTGTTGAAGCCCTGCAAGCACATTCTGTCTTTCTTTGCTATTTTTTCTGTCTTTCCTCCTATTTTTTGTTTCCAACTTGGGAGTCTATTAACTTCTTTATCTTTTTTGTTGATTTCTTTATTATTTCTTCTTTTTTTTGTTTGTTTGCTCACCATGGACATTTTCTAATTTTGATCATCAAAATTTTTAGTTTTCCTTGCAATAAAGGCATATTTTTAAAAGATTTATTTTATTTATTTATTTATTTATTTATTTATTTATTTGAAAGATGGAGTTACAGAGAGAAAAAGATGGAGAGAGAAATCTTCCATCCATGGGTTCACTCCCCAAATGGCTGCAACAGCCAGGGCTGAGCCAGGCAGAAGCCACGAGTCAGGAGCTTCCTTCAGGTCTGCCACATGGATTCAGGGGCCCAAGCATTTGGGCCACCTTCTGCTGCTTTCCCTGGCTCATTAGCAAGGAGTTGGATTGGAAGTGGAGTAGCTGGTACTTGAACCATTGTCCGTATGGGATGCCAGCATCACAGGCAATGGTTTAACCTGCTATGCCACAATGCTAGTCCAGGAGAGTGTTTTTATGTGTTGTAAACTTTTGTCTTTGTGTACCAAGTTGTCTTTTGCTAAAATTGTTTATTACCTGTATAACTCCCACAAGAACACATTTTTTCATAGTGTTTGGATTTTTATAAATTAGTATTCTCCACAACAATGTACAGAGTTAATATAAACTTAAGGCATATACAAGAAGAGCTCAGGGGTGGACATATGGCCTAGTGGTTAAGACGTCCTTTTGGAATACCTACATCTCATATCAAAGCACCAGGGTTCAAGTTGTGTTTCTTCTCCTAGTCCAGCTTTCTGCTAATGTACACCCTAGGAGAGAGCAGGTGGCGGCTCAGCTAATTGGTTCCCTGCCACTCATAGTGAGAGAACTGAATTGCTTTCCCAGCTCCCCTATGTGTGTGTGAGTCTCTGTGTTAAATAAATAACAAAGAGGAAGAAAAAAGGGGAAAAGGGCTTAAGGTAGTTCCTGTGGGAGCCTAACTTAGTTCCTGTAAGAAGATTGGTTTTTTTATAAAAGAGTGGTCCTGGCCCCTGCCCATTTTCTGTCTTCCTGCCATGCCATGCAATCTCTCCCACTCACATGCATTCCCATGATGCCAACCACCATGGTGTGATTCAGCTGAGGGGCCCTAGGTGATCTGGAACCACACAGCTATCAATGTCCAAACCTAGGAGCTTAAAAAACTTGTTACCATAACAGAAAATGGATAAATATACTGATTTCTAATGCCTTCAAAAGCTTGGACAACAGTGATCTTACAGAAAACTTTTTTTTTAATAACGCTTTTATTTAAAGAATATAAATTTCCAAAATACAGCTTATAGATTACAATGGCTTCCCCCCCATAACTTCCCTCCCATCCGCAACCCTCCCCTTTCCCACTCCCTCTCCCCTTCCGTTCACATCAAGATTCATTTTCAATTCTTTTTATATACAGAAGGTCAGTTTAGTATATATTAAGTAAAGGTTTCAACCGTTTGCCCTCACATAGCAACACAAAGTGAAACATACTGTTGGAGTACCAGTTATAGTATTAATTCACAATGTATAGCACATTAAGGACAGAGATCCTACATGATATATATATTTTAAAATTGATTAATTTTCTATGCAATTTCCAATTTAACACCAAGATTTTTTAATCATTTGCAATTATCTTTATATACAGAAGATCAATTCAGTATATACTATGTAAAGATTTCATCAGTTTTCACCCACACAGAAACACCAAGTGTAAAAATACTGTTTCAGTACTAGTAATAGCGTTATTTCACATTGGATAGCACATTAAGGACAGATCCCTCATGAGACGTAAGTACACAGTGACTCCTGATGTTGATTTAACAATTTGACACTCTTGTTTATGGCGTCAGTAATCTCCCTAGGCTCTAGTCATGAGTTGCCGAGGCTATGGAAGTCTTTAGGGTTCGCCGACTTCGATCTTATTCCGACAGGGTCATAGACAAAGTGGAAGTTCTCTCCTCCCTTCAGAGAAAGGTACCTCCTTCTTTGACGGCCCCGTTCTTTCCACTGGGATCTCACTCACAGAGATCTTTCATTTAGGTCTTCTTTTTTGTTTTTCAGAGTGTCTTAGCTTTCCATGCCTAAAATATTCTCATGGGCTCTTGAGCCAGATCCGAATGCCTTAAGGGTTGATTCTGAGGCCAGAGTGCTATTTAGGACATCTGCCATTCTATGAGTCTGCTGTGTATCCCACTTCCCATGACTACTACCTCAAAGTTGTGTTTTTGAGATTACTACTGCTATTATTGTTGTCTTCTAAGTAAGTAGGAACTTTCTGGTCTCCAATAATGACCAGCTTCTCATGAGTCAGACAAGAGGTGAGTTCACAATAGACTATTTGAAAATAAAGAAATGTAACACACCTTGTTTACCCAAGTTTGAGTTTGTGATTGCTAATCTATGCTTGTTATGATCTCAAAATCCCATGTGAGATATTTATTATTTCTGAACGTCACCCAGTAAGCAGAGAATTTAATAACAAGCATATACCATTACAGACAAAGATAAGATGCTTGCTAAAGAAAAAGTGATATTTCCATTGAGAATAATTTCAAAGGATAGTCCATGATATTCCAGTCATATTTGTTGACATTCTCCTTTTCATATATTCTGTAAAACATGACTAACCTCAAGTTCTTTAATTATATTTTGGGTTTTTTCCATTGTCTGGGCCAAACATCAGAGTTGAAAAAGACCAGGATCTGGCACTGTGGTGTAGTGGGTAAAGTTGTAGCCTGCACTGCTGACATCCCATATAAGTGCCAGTTGAAGACCTAGCTGCTACACTTCCAATCCAGCTCTCTGCTTTGGCCTGGGAAAGCAGTGGAAGATGGCCCAAGTGCTTGGACCCAGGCACCCACATGGGAGACCTGGGAGAATCTCCTTGCTTCTGGCTTCGGATCAGTGCAGCTCTAGCCATTGCAGCTATTTGGGGAGTGAACCAGCGGATGGAAGACCTCTCTCTCTCTCTCTGTATCTGCTCTGCCTCTCTGTAACTTTGTCTTTCAAATAAATAAATAAATAAATAAATCTTTATAAAAAAGAACAGCATTTTGTTTTGAAATTGGGATTTTCCAAGGCCTACCATTGAACAATCCTAGAGCTCCAGGATTGGTCTTGCCCTAACAGGAATACTTCTGGGTAAAAAATCACTACATTTACAGTATCCTCAGCTTTCCTTCCAGGACTCAGAACTCATAGAATATTACATTCATGCCTTCTGCGAAGAACAGTGTAAACTACTGTTAAAGAAGCTGCTGCCTCACAGGTAATCAGTTCCTCCAACATAATTTCATTGAGCGGAGCTCCTAGAACTGAATAAAATAGAGATTATATGTTTGCTGGCCAGTAGGAAAAATGAAATATTTTGAGCTATTGCAGCATTTGCGAAGTTATTTCAGTCTGTGACTAGTAGGAAGCTGTGAATAAGTATAACCAACATTGGATGGGAACTCAGGCAAAGGAAAAGCAGGATGGTGTGTACATTGCCACTCCAACTTCCTGGAGGGAAAACAAATTCTAAGTGTCCGAATCAACACAAACAGAACATTGAACAAGATGACAGCAATGACTATTTTGAAATAGAAACCTCAGTCCTATTCTGCCAGGGGGTAAAAATGTGCTGATTATTTTATTCATATTAAAGGGAAAGCCCTGAATGCTCTACTATAATTTAAAGGAAGAGGACATGGCTGGGAAACCTGCCTCGAGCACCTCTGCGAAGTCTACATCCTTGCAAATGTTTTAGTCATGCCCAGCCTATAACATTATGCTGCATATGCTGGGATCTGGAATGAGCTGTTGATGCTTGGCACGGGAGCTAAGACATGGTGATGACACATGGTGATCACTCTGTGCTCGCTCTCACCTGCCATCACACCTGTCTCAGGCTGAAGGATAACTGTACAACCAGATGACTTTTCTCGTGAAGCAGGGTTTTTTCTTCTGTCTCGGGCTCACTTTTCTGAGGTCAAATTCCTCTTTGAAGAAGGGAGTGTACAGAGTTGGAACTGAATCAATTTGAAGCTATGATGCTATGCCATTGCTCAAAGTGCCCCATTTCTCAACAATGAAATAGAGCCATTAAATGATGTAGTCTAAGCTCAATTTGAGCTCTGTCCTTTGTCATTTTGAATAAATCTCTTGTCGTTCTGAGTTTCAACTTATTCCTCTATATTATGGTGGTACCAATAGTTATCCTAATATCTCATATTAGGTAATATAATACATGTAAAGTTTCTGGGTTGCAATTAACTTTCAAAAATGGGGTTTTAACTATATTCCAACCCAAGTTAGGAATTGACATGATTTTCAACTTTTGAGACATTCCTTCAGATGTTCTAGAAAACAGTTACTATGAATACATCATCAAATATGAATTGAGTACCAACTCTGTGCCAGGTGCTAGAATGGACCCTTGGGACACAGTGATTGGTAAGACACAATCACTGTTTACTTCCCTTCCAAAAAGGACCACTCAAGCTATATCTGAGCAAGATAAACTGTTTACATACCATACACTTGTCTCTCAGTCATAGGGTCTTCCTAATACAAGACACAAGAAAAAATGTTCAGGATCACTAGCAATCAGGGAAGTGCAAATCAAAACCACAATGAGGTTTCACCTCACCCCAGTGAGAATGGCTCACATTCAGAAATCTACCAACAACAGTTGCTGGCGAGGATGTGGGGAAAAGGGACACTAACCCACTATTGGTGGGAATTCAAACTGGTTAAGCCACTATGGAAGTCAGTCTGGAGATTCCTCAGAAACCTGAATATAAACCTACCATACAAACCAGCGATCCCACTCCTTGGAATTTACCCAAAGGAAATTAAATTGGCAAACAAAAAAGCTGTCTGCACCTTAATGTTTATTGCAGCTCAATTTACAATAGCTAAGACCTGGAACCAACCCAAATGCCCATCACCAGTAGACTGGATAAAGAAATTACGGGACATGTACTTTATAGAATACTATACAACAGTCAAAAACAATGAAATCCGGTCATTTGCAACAAGATGGAGGAATCTGGAAAACATCACAGTGAGTGAATTAAGCCAGTCCCAAAGGGACAAATGATCGGTGACAATTAACCAAGCACCAAAAAGGAAACATGTTGAAGTGAAATGGACACTATGAGAAACAGTGACTTGATCAGCCCTTGTTCTGACTGTTGATATACAATGTAATACTTTATCCCTTTTAGTATTTTTTTGTTCTACTTAATACTATTGGTTGAAGTGTAAAATTAACACACAATTATTCTTAGGTGTTTAAATTTAACAGAAAAGTGATCTCTGTTAAATATAAGAGTGGGAATAAGAGAGGAAGGAGATGTACAATTTGGGACATGCTCAAGCTGACTTTCCCCAAATGGTAGAGTTAGAAATGTGCCAGGGAATTCCAATACAATCCCATCAAGGTGGCATGTACCAAGGCCATCTCACTAGACCAAGTGATCAATTTCAGTTCACAATTGATCACACTGATAGGTCTAAGTATCAAAGGGATCACACAAACAAGACTAGTGTCTGCTAATACTAACTGATAGAATCAAAAAGGGAGAGAACGATCCAGTATGGGAAGCAGGATACACAGCAGACTCGTAGAATGGCAGATGTCCTAAATAGCACTCTGGCCTCAGAATCAGCCCTTAAGCATTCGGATCTGGCTCAAGAACCCATGAGACTGTAATAGGTATGGAAAGTCAAGACACTGTGGCAAAAACAAAAAAAAGAGGACCTAAATGAAAGATCTCTGCGAGTGAGATCCCAGTGGAACGAATAGGGTCATCAAAGAAGGAGGTACCTTTCTCTGAAGGGAGGAGAGAACTTCCACTTTGACTATGGCCTTGTCTAGATATGATCAGAGTTGGTGAACTCAAAAGGCTTCCATAGCCTTGGCAACTCATGACAAGAGCCTAGGGAGATTACTGACACCATAAACAAAGTGTCAATTTGTTAAGTCAACAACGGCAGTCACTGTGCACTTACTCCTCATGTAGGATCTCTGTCCTTAATGTGTTGTCCAATGTGAAGTAATGCTATAACTAGTACTCAAACAGTATTTTACACTTTGTGTTTCTGTGTGGGTGAAAACTGATGAAATCTTTACTTAATATATACTAAATTGATCTTCTGTATATAAAGAGAATTAAAAATGAATCTTGATGTGAATGGAATGAGAGAGGAAGTAGGAACGGGAGGGCTGTGGATGGGAGGGAAGTTATAGAGGGTAAAAAGCCATTGTAATCCATAAGCTGTAATTTGGAAATTTATGTTTACTAAATAAAAGTTAAAAAAAAAAGAAGCTGGATCAGAAGTAGAACTAACACTTGAACTCAGAGACGAAAATGCCAGATTCACAGACAATGTTTTAATCACTATGCTACAGGCTTTCCTTTCCAATGTTGTTTTCAGGAAATGAAAAGGTTGGGAAAGGGTTTGCTGATGTCATCTCAGCACTTCTTATCTCGTTGTAGGGGAAACGTGACCATCAATCAACCAGTCCTTTACAACATACAGTAATAGGGATACTTTCAACACTTAAGGGGGTATCCCCACCACCCTGTGATCTTATTCACTTAAAAAGGTAATTTCTTTTTTTGCCACAAATTTTACCTGTTTAAAGCTCAATTCAATTATTGAATTAATAATTGTTAATTGAATTACTTATGAGAGCCCAGTTTATATTATATTTTCTCTAAGATATGTAATGAAGAACCAAGGGATGTAGTGAAGAACTAATCAGTAGTATTCAGGAGCTGATGATATGGCCATGGTTTAAAAATTGAGCCACATAAAGCAATTAGAAAAGCATTCATTAAACTGTGTAGTGGTATCTCTAGGTTCCAGGGGTATGTAAAGAAGGGAGCAATCCGTTTTTATCAAAGCATGGGGGCTCAGAGTCAGCTTCAAAGACCTACTCTCCCCTCTCTTCTTGTCCTGTTTCTCTCCCCTTCATTGGCATGCTTAAGCATGTGAGTTGCCTGAGCTAAACACAGAGGAAGAAGTAGACTTCACCATTCCTTTCTAGTGTGACTCCAGCCACCATTACACTTCTGTGTTGTGACATTGTGTGGTTTCCCAAACTATCAAAGCTATACCTCCTATCAAATTTTTGTTTCTTGTATCTCAACTTAATAGTCCAGAATCTTAGCAGTGTCCCCAACATCCTAACATATTCCCATAAGTCTTTCAAAAGGTGTGATTTGAGATTGGACTTAGCTGAGTGTGTTGTATAGGGGACATAGTGGAGAGCTTGGCCACAGGGAAAGAAAAGGTGCCCCATCCGCTTTCTCAGCTGCACCCTGCTAGAAAGTACAACAGCTGCACGTGACTGCAAGAGTCCAGATCAGCCATGGGAAGGACACAAACCCTTGGTCTTGCTAACCCTAGGACAGAAGTATAAAAACTAGGAAGCTCTTCTAATAGATCACACTCGCTAGTATACTGAGTGTTTAAAAACCCTTTAATGTTTACCCTCTCTGTGCTGAGTAGATTTTAGCAAATGAGAGATAGAAACACAAAAGGGTCAGTGGTTTGCCTGATTTCTGCATGGCTGATAATTAGGGTGACCAGATCCTGTACCATCTAACTCAGGACACGTTTGAAGATAAAAGTGGCTTCTCCAGTGTACAACTACACTGGAGAGCAAATATAAAGTGGACAAGTAAAGGAAAACTGGAATGTATTATCCCCAATATGGAGGACAGAATGAGCACCTGCTCTCCTGTTCACAAGTTTAATGCTCTTTCTTTTTTACTGGATCTGTATCTGGCCTTCCAGTCTAGTTGAAACTAGGAAATGCATGTGGAAAACAGTACTTAGTTCACCCAGGAGCATGATTAAAATGAGCCTTTAAAGATTGCAAATATGTTTGCAAAATTTAAACCAATGCCAGAAAAATGTTTAGTAAAACTCTCAGGTTTAATCCATACAAAGGAAGCAAAGTAGACTTTAATTGAAAGTAATTTAGTCTCACAGTTAAAACTAAGAATACAGATTTAATCAATTCTTTTTTATACGTGATGGACGAAACTAGACACAGGACTCCAGCTGTGACCAGTGATTTGTGTGAACAAAGAGAACCTGCTACCAAGGGTAGCAGTATGTGTGCAGTAGAGAGCTTTTCCCTGGACTTGTGAATAGAATGACCACATGACTTATCATCCAAACAGAACATCTGAGAATGAACAGAGGTTCTACCAATAATTATGCCAAGAGAGAGCAGGGATAAATCCATGCTGCCTAGGGCAAACTGGAACGTTTGCTGATCCCTTACAGGGGACTGCTTTCCCTGTAGTCCCATCATACAGGATTTACCATAAGTCCTAAGATCTTCCTCATCAAATCAGGACTGGAAGAAATACATGGAAAAATCAAGATCTGTGTTTAGTTCCCTGACCCATCTTTCATTAATAGGAAGTTTCAATTAACAAGGTTTTCACCAAGGATGCAATGCTCTCTTTTCTTTAAACTAATATTTTGTCCAGAAACTTCCCCAATTGCTGTCATAGTAGGAAGAACTGTAGCTGGTAAAGCAATAAGTTCCAGGAACTGTTTTTGACTATAGATAATCCAAGTATTCCATTTATATATAATTAAATGTTTGCTTACTTGTATTATTAAAAATATGTCTACACTAGGCTATAACAATGTTACTTAAATCAGTTATTTCCTACAATAACGCTGCTGAATAATTCTTTAAAAATAAGTATAAAAATGTTGAGGGAAATGACCAATTGTTGGATTGAATAAGAACACCTAATTAGCCAGAAGGTTAGTCTCAAAAACTTGCATGTAATCAAGTCCAAATTAGTATCTGCTTACTAATATAGTCTTTCAATTCTTAAAAAAAGTAAGATTGCTTCTTTTTATTTATTTTTTAAAAATTTTCTTGAAAGTCATAGTTACACAGAGAGAGAACCAGAAGTCTACCATCCGCTGGTTCATTCCCCAGTTGGCTGCAACAGCCGGAGCTGCACCAATCCGATGCCAGGAGCCAGTAGCTTCTCCCTTGTCTCCCACATAGGTGCAGGGGCTCAAGGACCCAAGCCATCCTCCACTGCTTTTCCAGGCCATAGCAGAGAGGTAGATCAGAAGTGGTACAGCCGGGACTCAAACCAATACCCACATGAGATGCCTGCACCGCAAGTGGCAGCTTTACCCACTACACCACAGCACCAGCCCCAAGACTGCTTCTTAAAACAAGAAGCCATTCAATAAAATATCAACAGGCAATTGCATTTAGAAAAGGCAATTGATTTGGTTATTGATAATTGCAAAAAAATGGGCACGCTTTGGACATTTTTCTCAATACTTTTGTTATATCATCTTGCAAGTCTGGACATAGAAAACCTCTACCCCCAGAGCAATTCACATAAACAGCTGCTCTGACACACTTGCCTGGGTCTGATTATCCCAGGCACAGGAACAAGAGTCTTTTGGGACTCACCAGTTACATTCCTAGTAGTCTCTGGTGAGTGGTGAGACTCTGCATTGATTTAGGTTGTGATGTGGCCATTGTCTGTGCTTCATTTTGCATTGGGCACACACAAATGCTTCTCTGAATGCTTGTTGTCATTATGCACTCCAAACACTCAAAGACTCAAATGCAAATAGAATACAGTGATATAGGAAGATCCCCCAAACATGAGACTCAAGTGCACATAAAATAATAAGATCTCAAATCAGCACTACACTGAAAGTGGGGCCTACTGTTATAATAGCAATCAGGACCAGTGTTGGGTCTTGGTTTTGCTGATATTTCTTCTATTAACTTCAACTCATAATGTTAGGCTGTTGCTGGTTTTCTTACAGACTGACATGTAGACTCTTCCTCATGGTCCTCCACTTCTCCAGAAGCCAAGAACCCTTGCAGAGGGCAATGATGTGATGTGATTTTGCATACACCTTGTGCTTTGTTTATGTTTGCAGAGCTGCTTCTTCGGGATGTGTCCCTGTTATCTTTGTGCTGAAACAACCATCATTGATTTAGTTACATAAAACAATGACCGTTTTATTGTCCCCATGCATCTTGTGCATTAGAACTTAGGAAAGGGGAAAGTGGGGACATCTTTTTGCTTCCCTACAATGTCAGGAGGCTGGCCCAGAATGATTTTGCAGAGTTGAGAAGTAGAACATCTCAGGCAAGCAGAGTCACTTCCCAGATAGCACCTGGTGCCTGGGATGTGATGATTTGAAGACTAGCTCACCAAGGGCTTTAAACAGGATACCCTCATACCATTTTCTCTTTGTGGCAAGAGATTCTCACATTATAGAGACTTTGTTCTGGATGGAAGGGTCTAAAAACACAGTCCATGCACATTAGAAGGAGTGGTAAAGAATTTTTGAAGCCATGTTTTGAAATCGTCATGTATGATAATTAGCAAGCATGTTCCCTTTCCATTCACCTTCTTTATCAGAATTTAGGGCTAGCTATTATTCCATAGAAATAGCTATCTTTTTTTTAAAAAAAAGATTTACTTATTTATTTGAAAGACAGAGTTATAGAGGGAAAGGAAAAATACATAAAGGAAGATTTTTCATTTGACTCCCCAAATGGCCACAGCAACTAGGACTGAGCCAGGCTAAGGCAGGGCCCTGGAACTCCATCCAGGTCTCTAACACAGGTAACAGGGGCCCAAGCACTTAGGCCAACTTCCACTGCCTTCACAGGTGCAGTAACATGGAACTGGATTGAAGTGCAGCAGCCAAGACATGAACCAACCCTCCCTCATACGGGATGTCACTGTCACAGAGGATGTCTTAACCCACTGTGCCACTATGCTGGCCCCTTTTATTTATATCTTTTTAAAATTTGTTTATTTGTTTGAAACACAGTGTTGCAGAGACAGAAGGAGAGACAGAGAGAGCCAAAATGTCTTATCTTTAAACTATTACATGAGTTAAGGAATGATTCATGAAATAAAAAGTATTTTATCACTTGTAGTCTTGCTACCTGAAATGTGCAAGAGAGCATATCAGCAAAGAGAACCGAAAATACAGAATCCAAATCACTGAGCTTGCCATGGGTCATTGTTTGCCAGATGTCTTATCCCCTTTCTCTATGGCACTCCAGCTGGTAGGGAAGCTTCCTGCAGTGGCAGCGCAGCCTGCTGAGACATTACTCCCTATGGAGGGACAGGCACCCCACAGCTTCTTAATACAGTCCAATCTTCAGTCTTATGGTCAGTAGGCACGTGACTGTCTTCTGTTCTGACTAGTTTTGGGGTGGAAATAGGTTTTGCAGACAAATAGTTAAGTACTTTCCAGGCTTGAATTGAGAAAACTGTTATGACGGTGGTCAGTCTTGGTGACTGGGCCCTGGAGTTTGACAATCTTGTGTCATTCACGGGACTTTGTTATTTCTGGTGGTGGCTGTCTTCGTCAGTTCACAATGCTGTAACAAGTGGCTGTAGACTGAGTGGCTTAAGCAACAGTGTTCATTGTTCACCTTTCTGGAGGTTTGGAAGATCAAGACCAAGGCACCAGAGTGTCTGCTTGGGCACACTCCCAGATTTGTTGACAAGCATCATTTCCTTGTAGCCTCACATGGAGAGCAGTGAGACTCCCATGTCTTCTCTTCACAGAGGACCCCATCCTCACAATCAAGTTAAACCTTATTTCCCTCCCACACGTCTTGTTTCCAAGTGTCATCACATTAAAGTATAGAATTTCAACTTCTCAATTCAAGGGAGACACAATCATGTAAACCGTAACAGTGGTGATGTGGTATTTGAGCCAGAGTTTTAATGGTGATGGAAAAGATTGGGATGGTCTTTTTTTCATGCTGGTTATAGACAAATAATCCACCCTTCCTTGACTTTCTGCCCTAACTCACTAGTAAAACCCAACTCTCCTCTTCTTGATCCCAATCCATGGACAGCTGATGGAGAAAATTATGCAAGTATGCAGGTTCATGATATCTGTGAATTCCAGCTCTGCCCTTTTCTATCTGTATTACCATGTGCAATAATCTCAACCAGTTTCCCTATCTGGAAAGCCATGAGAAATTCTCTATTTTATACAGTGCTTGTGAAGTCTAAGTGAAATTATGCACGTAAAGTGCTTAGCATATTATAAATATGTAGTAAATCAGTAAATGTTAACTGTTATGATTCTAGTCCCAGCTGGAGTTGATGATTTTAACTTTTCCCTCTCCCATTCTGCATAATCACAATTTTGAACTTCATTCTCCCCTAAAGCTTTATCACTTCCAGGCATACTGTCAACTGATTGCTTCAGAATTTACACAGAAAATCTTTCTCTGAGGAGTACAAGACAACACAAAGTTCCAGAATTGCCTTACGTTTTTAGAGTTCTGTATTATAGGATGCAACCTCTCTCTATTCTTCTGTCCCAAATGCTCCTTCCACTCCTGCCCTCACACACATATACATACAATGTGGAGTTGGGCTATGGTATGTGGGAGTAGAACTTGGCCCAGTATTCAAAAACTCACCATCCTCATCAAGAGCTACAGCTCCCAAGTCCCATTAAGTAGGCCTATGTGAGTTAAGGATACTTTATCAGTGATTCATACCCTGGTCACGTGCTCTGCTGATCCAGTCTCTGATTTAACCTGCAGTACATCAAAATCCTCACTTACCAGGGACAAGTAATGAATGAGATGACAACTCGGAGTCATTCCAGCTCTCATTTCTCATTATTATAATGTTTTAACATTTATGAGCTGCAGCCAATGGTGTTCTGGAGTCTGCTTGCCCTCCTCACAGAGTTGATTAATTTTTCAGTAATTTTGTAAATCAGTTGTTAAATAAAGTCATTCTTAAAAATTAAATTATAATTTAATGAATCATTAAAAACAAAGATAATGCCCTGAACTCATCACAACCTAATTGTTTTACTCTATTTTCCTATTATCTACGCCTTTGAGATTATTTATGCCTGCTGTGTGAGAGTCATTGGAATAGCATATGATGATGTGAGTCTTCACAGCTCCACAATCAGTGAGGTTACATTGATGCTTTGTGTCAGCCATGGGAGCTACCAATCAGAGCTTGATTTATTCTGTTTTTGATAGTCTAGAGTAAGCAATGGAGAACATACTAATATTGCAATGAAATGTAGGTGTCTGTTTCCATTTAAATGTGAAGAGTACAAAAAATGGACTATTTTCCCAGTGTTTGAAGCAAAGGTATTTTCACATCATTGACACACTAACGAAGTTCTGACATACATATTTTTTGTTTCATTTCACTTTGATTTTACTCATGAGTGTAGATACAATTATCAACCCATACTCAAATCAGAACGACACTGGTTCATCAACAGCAACAGCAGATTGGCTACATAAGGACAAAGAGTTCAGCAAATCTGTGCTACAGCATTCTGTAGGAGACAATTGGCTATATGGGCTTTAAAACAAAAAATGCTGTATGTTTTATCATTTCCTGTCAGCTATGGATGTACATATGTTATATCAGGAAAATGAATAGTATACTTACTGATATAAGTATAGATTAATATAATTTTTTTTCCAGAAAGCCTGCTGTGAAACATCTGCTAGGACACTTTTGGTTCTAAGGCTGTTTCTATTATTTCCTAATAACAGAGTCAGCCAGAGCTTAGAGAATTTGAATTTATTTTCAAATGCCAGATCTAAGGGGTTTGAGAGATCCCAAGATACTGATTTTTACTTCTTCAAATATTTGTATATCAATCCATTTCTATTGCTATAACTGAACACCCCAGTCTAGATAACTTGTAAAGAATAGAAGTTTATTTGGCTCCAGGTCTGGAGGATGAGATGTTTATGAGCATCTAGTGAGGATCTTTCCACTATGTCCCAACATGGTGAAAAGTATCATATGGCAGGTCAGAACACAAGGACTGGCTATCCTGGGGCCCTATACTTTATGACCTCATCCACTTCTAATTGTCCCCAAAAGCCTTGCCTTCTCATACCATTTGGAGGACATATTCAATCTATAGCAACAAATGACAATTGTAGTGATCGGACAACTGACCAAAGCACTTGTCAAACCTTGGATATAGGATGGAACCTGTGCTACAGGAAGCACCAGCTATTCAGTATCTGCCATTCTGCTTAGTTGTTGATGAAGCATTAGGAGAAGGCAGCAAACACCCTGCAAGATGTTCCAGGGAGAGAAGGCACTCAGCCTGCACTGTCTTTGCCTTGTTCTCCTACTACCTCATCAAGCCAGACCCAGTGATGCACGGCTGCTCCTCCTCCCCCACTGTGAGGAGACGCAAAGCTTCATGGATCCCATCTGCTCTCACACAGTGTCTCAGGCCTAAAAGGAGACATGACTACGAGTGATTGCACAATGGTTCACATATGCACCTCAGTTCCCCAACAACTTGGCCAATGGGAATAATAGCAATCCTCTGGAGATGCAAAGGACAACTCAAAATATCTAACAATTGGATATGATGATATATGAAGGGCCTAGGAAAGCTAAATTTATGTAACAGAAAAGAGAAGACTCAGAGGGACATGGTTATCAGCTATAAATTTTTTCAAGGTAAGAATAAAATATAGGAAGACAATTGTGGGTAGCATGCTTTAATGGCAAGAAATGGATACTATTTGGTGCAAAGGAAGAACAGCTTTGCCTTTGACTATAGAAAATATCTTAAGAAAAAATAACTCAGTTTGTGTTCTAAGGTAAAAAGTTAAAATTCCATTTCTAATGTGTATTAAATAATGGATTAAATGATTAGGTAAAAGTATGATGATTATAATAAAAACTTTCAAAATGAATGATATCTTTAAAGGAGAATGTTTATTATGAGTCTGTGCCAATAGATATATAAATATACAGGCTATATTAAAATACAACTTTATTTCATAGATTTACTAGATCTGTGACCATATTTTTCTTAAGGATGTTACTTGTACAACAATAATAAAAACTTGTGTTTTTCTGTTTTGTATTTCTCATGTTGACAATCCTATTATGTATAGTTTCTTTGAGTCACCTAACTGGGAGTACAGGTTAGATTTCATTATGATTGGGTTGAACGCATTCTCTGCAAAATCATCTGTAGAATTCTAATAGAGAATTTATTGAGTTTCTACCATGTCGAAGGCACAGTATCAGTGGAAGAGATGATTAAGTAAAATATAAGTGTTATAAACATCAACTTGGAGGACCTGTAAAGAAGTCATTACATAAAGAATATCTGACCTTTGTCTTATTGTTCTCAGAAATTTCCAGTTTGCAATTTAAGAGATGAAACTTTACCTTAGTGTTCTGATCATTTTAAATCAAGAGTCTTTGAATAAATTTAACACTGTTTTTTTTTTATTTAAGATAAAATAGGAACTGGAAAGGAAATGTAGAAATGAGATCAACAAATAGATTCAATAATTTACCATCAGAAGTTTCTGCAGAACTGCCAGTAAATCCCTTGCAAAGTACACAATTAATATTTATGAGTGAGACATGTAGGTCCTACATCTGCCATTGCTTGGTGATTCACTTAATTTCTCTGCAGCTCCATTTTCTTAGTGCTATGGTAGAATAAATTGAGCCTACTTCCTAGGAAGAAGTGAGCAAAATTTGATGTGGAAAAAAAATGGATTTAAAATTTTAGAAATGCAATCCAAGTTGGCCAATTCTTCCAAGATCACAAAGAAAAACTCATTTACAAAAAGCTAAGATTTTGTAACTTGATCCAATCCAGAAAAAGTAAAGCCCCTTATAATACTACAGTTTATTGTTCCCAAGGAACAGAATGACTATTCTTTCTCTGCCTAAGATATGACTGTATTAGTAAGAGAAAGTAATTTTGGCTATGACACTCCAGAAAAACGTGTGAGTAAATTTACTCATATTGCCTCTGCTGCGGAGACTGGAGTAGGCTGCAACTCCTATGTCCATCTTCATTTGCAAGACTACAACCCATCATCTCCCTTCAGTACCAAAAATGACTCACCAGAAAAGAACCTCTTGAATTCATATTGGGATAAAGTTTAGTAAGGTAGAAAACATAGTGGAATCATCTTCACCATAGAAAGCAATGGGTTCCCCAAAATAGTTGTGGGGAGCTGGATAAAAATTATTGGTGGGGGAGCACCTGGAAATGGTGAGAGAGAACGAGAACAAGACAGAGGGCTTCTCAGTTGCAGCTTACATAGAAGGAACCTTACTAGGTGCTAGTGAGCATGACTACCTCAGTAAAATTTGGATTAAAATTCTTCCTCTTGAAGTCTTCATAGGTAAACTCAAAAGACACACCTGATTATTCCTGTAAGCCAATTGAGGTCTTGGATACCTCTTCAAAAAGCAAAAACATAAGTAAATCTTTTGCTTTCATTACATTAAGACTGTTGCACCTTAAGGCAGACATGCTGTACCTGCATTTTCTTTTTAGTCTGTCTGGTAGCTTTTATTGACAAAAACTGCTTAAAATGGTCTTATAATCTGCATAACGGTAGTCTATCGCCTTCCACTATCTGGGAGACTGTAAAATATGTTCTTCCCCTCTTAAGGGGCACTCCACTTACAATTGATTTTGTTCCAATTTTGCTTATACTAATTGATAAATTGTGTTTCAGAACTTAATGACTTCTAAGAATAACTGACCATGCAGGGGACACAACGATTGGTGTTGACTGAAAATTCTCTAGCTCATAAAATAAATTGGTTAGATGAGATAGAGACTTCCAGACTCAGGACAGGCAGGGCCTGTGATTTGTCCCTAATGATCAAGAAGCAGCTATAAAAGATATAATGATTCTACGCCCATCATCTTCCCTTGAGATTAAGGTCTGGAATCCCTGAGGGGGAAATGATAGAAGCAGACAGAGAGGATAAAACTGATTGGACTTGTGAACTGGAGACCAGGCCCTCTGTGAGATCTCTTGCCCCTACCTGACCCCACCTGTATGCCCACCTGCCCATCAGACTATATAACCACTCCCCTTTAGAAGAAGATAAAATGCCTGGAAGATGGTGGGCCCTTCTCTTGTTGTCCCACACTTTGAGGCAGGCAGCCTTCTGGCTGACAGATCTCTGCTTTCCTGCCTGCATGCTTGCTCCATGTGGCTCCCAGCCTGCTCTCTGCCCAGTATGGACCCCACTTAGTTTCTAGACATCTTTCTTCCTTGAATAAAGCCCTCACTTTCCTGCATATTTCTCTCAGTGAACAAATGCTAAACACACACACACACACACACACACACACACAGTGGGGGGGGGGGGTTGCATGTGTCCCCTTCTTCCAGGAGCTCAAGTCCTTACATGTAAAGATACAATCTCTTGTGAAGTTTGGGACATTGTAAAATTCTTTTCTAACCTTCATTCTAGTCAAGTGTGTGATAGGTTAGGGGAAACAGGCAAGATAAAGAAAAAATGGCAATAGCACCAAGTGGAAAGACTTGATCTCTATAGAGGCTTAATCACAAATGAACCAAGATGGAACCCTTTCATCCTCACCCTTATCCCAACCCAATCCTGAGTATCTCTAGGCAAAGACCTCCAGGACCCACCAAGTGGAGAGAAACACAAGCCTTCAGTAGCAAAGACAACCTCACTAACCACATGCTGTCCACCATAACTTAGTAAAAATAGGTGTTCCAGATCAGCAGAAATACATCTTCCAAGGCACACTGTGAGTATAGCATAAGACATTTCAATGGATACTTTTCACTTTTTAAAGTACTATGCAAATAAAGGTATATACATCTTGACCCAAAGTTATTGTTCTGGTCATCTGTCTTTAATACCAAAGTGATTTTTTAAATGTCTTTATTTCAACATCCTGAGTTGAAAGCCCCTTTGCATTAAGTATATTCTCTTTATTCATCAATTTGCTTTTTCCCAAGGCAGGCTAGGACAGAGTGTGCATAGACGACTGTAGCTCAGAGCGTAAATAAGAAGGCACTACATCCATTCGATGAAGTGTTTTGGAGCATTGACTTTGTTCCAGATGGTGTGAAAGGTAACAGAGACAGAAATAAAGAACAATTTGTGCTCTCAGGAGACCTCATTCCAGGGGAGGAGACACACAATTCAGCTGAATTTAGGACAGGACATTCTGTGACAGGAGTGTCACTCTTCTTAGGTACAAAACAAAGCAATAAACATATTCCAAGTAGTTGGCCTGCTCTATGGTTGGCAGGGTTAGCCTAATACCTCTGATGATATGCCTACACAGGGGGAGTTTAAACTGATTGCCTAGTGATTGAGTCTGGCAGATATGTTGTTGTGAATTAGATTTGTTAAGAACCCTAGATTGTGAGAAATACAAACTCATGCTAGAATGTGATGTGGATATGGGAGGCAGTGAACAGTAAAATAATAATAAACATGTAAATACAAAGAACAAATCTCAACCATGCCAAGGTGGTCTCCTATGGTTGATTAGAGTTTGGGCACTAAATCATAGTTCCTACAGCTGAATTCAAAGTTCTATTCCCCATTTTACATTTCTCGCCCTTATTTTATTCTGTGAAAAATGGGTTAATAACAGTACTCACTTCAAAGAATTGTTTTGAGGTTAGAAAGAATATCCTTGAAAAATTATGATTCTGGCAAGAAATAAGAGCTCAACAAGTGTTATCTATTGTCAGTGTTATGTTTCCAGATTCTACCAAAACCTAAGTGGTAAGAGTTTTTTGTGAAAAAAAAAGTCAATTGTAATTGACCAAGCCTCATGAATTGTGGAGCATCATGAACTGATAAGTTATCAAGAACCTGAGTACTGCAAATGCACTCAGGTACTCCCCTCACTTCCAACTCTTCCTCACACGTGGAGCTTTTGGATTCCCCTTGCCTTCACCACCATGACCCAGTGTTTCTCCCTCATTCTATATCTATGGTTGCTCTCCTTGATCTCGCTGCTTCTGATTACTCATGATATCCCCACTCTTGGCTTTCTCTCTGTATGGTATGAACCACTGCCCTCATTCCCTACTCCCAGTCCTCTGTATTCTACAGTCAAACTTCCAAAGAGGGATTCAGTAATTAGAATTACTGATATCTTTGTGAGGCAAATCATCTTAATCAGGCCGGCTCCGTGGCTCAACAGGCTAATCCTCCTTGCGGCACCAGCACACCGGGTTCTAGTCCCGGTTGAGGCACCCGATTCTGTCCCGGTTGCCCCTCTTCCAGGCCAGCTCTCTGCTGTGGCCCGGGAGTGCAGTGGAGGATGGCCCAAGTGCTTGGGCCCTGCACCCCATGGGAGACCAGGTAAAGCACCTGGCACCTGGCTCCTGCCATTGGATGAACGCGGTGCGCCGGCCGCAGCGCACTGACCGCAGCAGCCATTGGAGGGTGAACCAACGGCAAAAGGAAGACCTTTCTCTCTGTCTCTCTCTCTCACTGTCCACTCTGCCTGTCAAAAAAAATAGTCATTTATCATGTCATGTTAGATCCCTTGACTTGGATATCTGCTCTTGGTACTATCAATAACGGCTCCCATGGTGGCTTTGGATGGAAAAGAATGGTCACCTGTTAACCACTTTGTCCATATTTGTGAATCTAATTTTTACATCATTATGCACTCATTCACAAATTTGCCTGCTTTTATATGGACTTTTAAAATTGATCACTTGAGTGCCTATAGTGTGTTTGTCAGGACTCTGTTATAGGTGCTATAAATACCAGGAAGATTACAAAATCATCACTACTTCAATGACAGCATACAGCTAATTCTAGTGTACACTGGAATAATGACATGAATATGTGCAGACAAGCACACACACACACACTCACACACTTGTGTGTGCTTCACATCGAAGGGCTGGGCTAGAACCTCCTAGAAAGTAGCAGTGACTGAAGGGGAGTAAGGCTTGTGTGGTTCATGGGTTTATTTCCATCCACCACTTGTCAGGGAAAGTTAATCAAATCCTTTTTTAAGCATATGAAACACATAAGAAAATGCCAATATCATCTGATAAATTTCAAATGCAGTAATTCACTTGGTGGAAGCCATGCTTAATCATTCTATCTCCTGAATTAATAGCACCTATGTCCTCTTTTGTCAAAGAATCTATCAAGCTATATGTGTTGCCAAAACCTAAAGGATCCATTTTTTTGTTGTTCTGTAAAATGAGGTGATTTCATGACATTGACCTTGAAGGTTGTTGGCTCTGACAGTATGTAAAAAATGACTCTTTGTAACATGTTCTGTGCTGCAGACTGCCTCCAACAGCTGTAGGGTCTGGAACAACAGTGCAAATGGAAATTTACCTACCATAGCTGCCATGGTTTAGATATAATTTAACTGTGTCCCCCAAGTTTGCAAGCTTGGTCATCAGTATGGTGATGTGAGAAGTTCTAAGACAAGTAAGAGATGGAATCTAGTGGGAGATTGCTCTCCAAAAAGGTTAAGGTATACTCATGGGACTTCTGGATAGCTCCTTTGAGAGTCAACTGTTACAAAAGAATAAGCCTGACCCCTCCCCGCTCTCTGGCTTCCTGTCTCACCTTGTTATCTCTCCATGTCTTATGTACTCCTGCCATGAAGCCACCTTCCATGAGGTGAAGAAACCAGAGAATCCCTATGAGAGCCCGTGCAATGCTATTTGAACAATCAGATCCCAAACTGTGAGCTGGAGTAGGGCAAGATGGCGGAATAGGAAGGCAGCACACTGACAGTCTGAGGAGAGACAGTTTAACAAAAGTGGAGATACTGCAGGTTCAAGGAAGAGTAGGGAAGAAACAGCAGAGGAAACTCTTCTGAAACTAGTGATTCACAGTGGACATTCGAGGAGAGCGTGGGAGCCCGCAGTTCAGGACACCAGTGGCAGACTCAACGCACCAGCTCTGGAACGCGAGGTGAGCTGAACCTCAATACCCCGAGACACCAGCAGGGAAGCGGAAAGAGGAGACTAGAGAGAACAAGGCTTGAAACCCTGTGGGGAAAAGTTCACCAGGCTAACTAGAAGAGAGAGAGAAAGAAAAAAGTGACCGATACGGACACGAGTTTCTCTCTCTCCGCCCACCTCTCAAAGGTGAGCAAGACAAAGAGCAGGCGCCATTTTGGACATACGTCATAAGCAGGGCGACCTCAGGTCTGCACCGGCCCTGAGCCTAGCAGAAAAACCTGACTCTGGGGGTGGGGGTGAAATAACAGGCAATTAGAACCTAATGAATGTGTGGTGCTAATGAACTGAGACTGTGAAAAAAGAGACTGTGGGGGAAAGAACTCATGGAATTCACCACGTGAGTACTCTCCAGAGACGCTACAGTTTGGTGGCCTTGGGAGCCCAGTGGTGAGACTGCAGGAGAATTTGAACCCACACTGAAGGCCACAGAGATTCCCTCTCTGGTCCTTTGGAAAGAGCTTCCAATCTCTGGCTCCTGTGGGTATATCATTTGCCTGCTAACCACCCCAATTCCATTCAGCTGTGTGGAATTAATTCCCTTTTGAATCAAAAATAAAGAAACAGAGAGAGATTTACCACGCCTAACCTAGGAGTGTCACCTTTGACACACCCTCAACCCTGAGGAACCAAACAGAGCTCTCAGGCCACACGCATCTCAAGCCTCTAAGGCTCCATCAAAAGCAGACAGTCCACTTAATCTAGAGTCATAGTATAACAAGAAAAAACACCACAGTGAAGAAACCAATATGCCAAACAACAAACGCAAAACCAAGGTAACAAGAACAAGGAAGACACTATGACACCCCCAAATGAAAAAGACACCCCAATTCAAGATTAAAAAGATGATGAGATAGAAGAAATGCAAGAAGCGGATCTCAAAAAATTGATAAGAACACTAAGAAGTACTCAAAAACAAATTCTTGAACTACAGAAATCCTTAATGGACAAGGTAGAAAATCTCACTCGTGAAAATGAAATATTAAGGAGTAATCAAGCTGAAATGAAACAACTAGTAGAACATGAAACTGTGATAGTGACGAGAAATCATAATGAAGTGAAGAATTCAATAGATCAAATGAAAAACACATTAGAGAGCCCTACAAAGAGAATGGGTGAGGCAGAAGAGAGAATATCAGACTTAGAAGACAGAGCACAGGAAACTATACAGTCAAACCAAAGAAAAGAAGAGGAAATTAGAAATCTAAAAATATTGTTGGGAATCTACAGGATACTATTAAAAAACCCAACATTTGAGTTCTAGGAGTTCCTGAAGGCATGGAGAGGGAGAAAGGATTAGAATGCCTTTGAGATAATAGCAGAAAATTTCCCAGGTTTGGAGAAGGACAGAGACATCCTAGTACAGGAAGCTCATAGAACCCCTAGTAAATATGACCAAAAGAGATCCTCATCACGACACATTGTAATTAAACTCACCACAGTGAAACAGAAAGAAAAGATCCTAAAATGTGCAAGAGAGAAACGTCAGATTACTGTCAGAGGATCTCCAATTAGACTCACGGCAGACTTCTCATCAGAAACCCTACAAGCTAGAAGGGAATGGCGAGACATAGCCCAGGTACTAAGAGAGAAAAACTGCCAGCCCAGAATATTATATCCTGCAAAGCTATCATTTGTGAATGAAGGTGAAATAAATACCTTTCATTGCAAACAGAAATTGAAAGAATTTGTTGCCACTCGTCCAGCCCTGCAAAAGATGCTTAAAGATGTGTTACACACAAAAACACAGAAACACGGCCATCAACATGAAAGAAGATAAAAGAAGGGAACCTCACAGCAAAAGATCACAGGGAATTCAAAGCATACATTTGGATAAAGAAATTGTGGGATATGTACTCTATAGAATACTATACAGCAGTCAAAAACAATGAAATCTGGTCATTTGCAACAAGATGGAGGAATCTGGAAAACATCATTCTGAGTGAGTTAAGCCAGTCCCAAAGGGACAAATATCATATGTTCTCCCTGATCGGTGACAACTAATTGAGCACCAAAGGGGAAACCTGTTGAAGTGAAATGGACACTATGAGAAACAGTGACTTGATCAGCTCTTGTGCTGACTGTTGTTGTACAATGTAATACTTTATCCATTTTAGTATTTTTTATTCTAGTACTATTGGTTAAACTCTGTAATTAACACACAATTATTCTTAGGTGTTTAAATTTTAACTGAAAAGTGATCCCTGTGAAATATAAGAATGGGAATAAGAGAGGGAGGAGATGTATAATTTGGGACATGCTCAATCAGTCGTGCCCCAAATGATGGAGTTCGAAACGTGCCAGGGGATTCCAATACAATCCCATCAAGGTGGCATGTACCAAGGCCATCTCACTAGTCCAAGTGATCAATTTCAGTTCACAATTGATCACACTGATAGGTCTAAGAGTCAAAGGGATGACACAAACAAGACTAGTGTCTGCTAATACTAACTGATAGAATCAAAAAGCGAGAGAATGATCCAACATGGGAATTAGGATACACAGCAGACTCATAGAATGACAGATATCCTAATAAATCACTCTGGCCTCAGAATCAGCCCTTAAGGCATTCGGATCTGGCTCAAGAGCCCATGAGAATATTTTAGGCATGGAAAGCCATGACACTCTGGAAAAAAACGAAGACCTAAATGAAAGATCTCTGTGAGTGAGATCCCAGTGGAAAGAACGGGGCCATCAAAGAAGGAGGTACCTTTCTCTGAAGGGAGGAGAGAACTTCCACTTTGACTATGACCCTGTTGAAATAAGATTGAAGTCGGTGAACCCTAAAGGCTACCATAGCCTCGGCAACTCATGACTAGAGCCTAGGGAGATTACTGACGCCATAAACAAGAGAGTCAAATTGTTAAATCAACTTCAGGAGTCACTGTGTACTTACTTCTCATGTGGGATCTGTCCTTAATGTGTTGTCCAATGTGAAATAATGCTATAACTAGTACTGAAACAGTATTTTACACTTTGTGTTTCTGTGTGGGTGCAAACTGATGAAATCTTTACTTAGTATATACTGAATCAATCTTCTGTATATAAAGATAATTAAAAATGAAAAAAAATCTTGGTGTTAAATTGGAAATTGCGTAGAAAATTAATCAATTTAAAGGATCTCTGTCCTTAATGTGCTAAACATTGTGAATGAATACTATATCTAGTACTCCAACAGTATTTTTCACTTTGTGTTGCTATGTGAGGGCAAACTGTTGAAATCTTTACTTAATATATACTAAACTGATCTTCTGTATATAAAGAGAATTGAAAATGAATCTTGATGTGAATGCAAGGGGAGAGGGAGTGGGAAAGGGGAGGGTTGCTGGTGGGAGGGAAGTTATGGGGGGGGAAGCCATTGTAATCTATAAGCTGTATTTTGGAAATTTATATTCTTTAAATAAAAGCATTATTAAAAAAATAAAATATAATACAGATAATAAATGTAAAAAAAAAAACTGTGAGCTGAACAAATCGATTTTCTTTATAATTTCTCCACCTTGGATATTTTGTTATAGCAGTGGAAAACCAACTAATAAAGTAATGTAATATGAAAGTTATATAAATGAAGACACAAACAGCTACATTAAATATATTTGCTCTTCTGCTAGACACCATGGCTCACATACGCAGTTACATTCACACTCCTGATTTAGTTCCCCCCTCTCAAAACCCACTGCTCCTTGGCTAAGTATTGTGCATGTGGATATAAACACTGTCCGTGGTCTGCTTAGGGAAAACAAACTTTGGAGGTTGATTTGAAGTCATTTTGGTTGGGAATTCTGGGGTCCTGGGTGCTGACTGTATGACCTAGAAATGGGGGACAAGAGCTCTAGTTGGGTGTGTCCTCCTGGCCCCACAAACTCCTCATGTGACAAGGAAGCACTTAGCCAAAGGAGGCAGGCCAAAGTTGGGCCCCTATTTCCTGTTCTAAGAAGGGCTTTGGGCTGCCGGCAACTACCTGGCCTACAGCTACCAAATGCCAAAAAAATGAATTACCAAAGAGCTGGTTTGATCTTAAATTATGTACACCTGGTCTAATAAAGGAACAAACAGAAAAATATTCAGAAGTAATAGATTTATTTATAATCTTTGTTTTTATTATACTGTGTTCAAAGCTGCCAGAAATGAACGTTTTTGTCTTTACAATGCTAAGGAGTCTTCAGTCTTCCAATTCAATTCCTGCACAGTCCAGCCTTCTAGATTTCTTGAGAGAGGGAGAAAAGGAGTCTAAGTAAGAGTACTTTTAAAAGGTTCAGATGTTAGTGTGTCATTGTGTTTTTAAAGAAATCTTCCTGCCAGTGTGAAAACTTAGAGAAACAGGGAAGAGAACCAGTATCCAAGTCAAGCTATGAGATAATGAGTATTTTTAAAAGTGTTAATATTTGCACAAATTTACGATGTGACAAGCATTGGTCTCAAGGCTTTATATGCATTATCTCATCTAACCTTACAAGCATTAGATGAGGTAAATGTTTTTATCCTCATTTATGGGATTTTGAATTATGGGTTTCATAAATACAGAAGAAAGACATAAAGAGATTGCAGAATTTGACTACTGTCATTGAGAAATGATGACATGGGATTCCAACCAGCTCTGGTCAATTTCAAAAAGATCCGTAACTATTCTCAATTCCCATATTAAATATGTTCATACCATTTCAGGCCACATTTCACCTTATTGGCAAAAGTCAAATCATCTGAAAATATTTCAATTTTCTTATTTGTTTAAAGTAATATGTTTTGTGCACAATTGTATTCCTGGGTTATGCACAGATGCAAAATGAAAGGAAGTGAATTTTTAAATTCAAATCAGCAGAGCCTGCCTCAGGACAACAAATCCATTTACTACAGAGTGAAATGTAAATTAAAAGAGCCAGGAGGGCAAATAAAACATACTCTTTCCCTGCTAAAATATTCTAGTACAACCTAGCACACACACAGAGCTCCTCTCCACTGCAATGCAATAATTATTGAAAAACCTCTTTTCTTCTATTTTTAATTTTTTGTATTTGTTTTTCTTTACTTGAAAGGCAAGGAAGCAGACAGATGATAGAGATAGATATAGAGATAGACATGGATCTATAGAGATATATAAAGAGATAGAGATAAAGATAGAGATGATAGAGATGGGGAGAGAGAGAGAGAGCAGAAAAGAGAGAACAAGGAAGGAAAGAAGGAAGGAAGTTTGGAGGGAAGGAAGGAAGGAAAGAAAAAAGAATAAATGAATGAAAAAGAGAAAAGAAAGAAGAAGGAAGGGAGGAAGGGGGGAAGGAAGAAAAAGAAAAGAAAGTGCTTCTGTGTGCTGGTTCACTCCCCAAATAGCTGCAACAGCTAAAACTGGGCCAGGCAGAAGCCAGGAGCTAAGAATTCAATCCAGGTCTCCTATGCGAATGGCAAAAACTCAGGTACTTGAGCCTTCACCTGCCACCTCCAACAGTGCGCATTAGCAGGAAGCTGGATTGAAGTGGAGGCAGGATTTTAACCAAGGCACACCAATAGGGAATGTAGGCATCTCACACAGTGCATTAACTCCTGTGCCAGACATCAACCTTGAAACTCTATTTTCCAAACTAAATAATGGAATTTCTACTTTACTTTTCGTAAAAACATAAGAAGAAATTATTCTTTTTAACAACAACAACAACAAAATAAACCTATATATCTAGTAACACCACCACAGATAAAGAAAATGGTTGTGGTCTAATTGCCAGGATTACTGACTGTAATTTTGAAATCCCAGAGAAGTTCTGTTCAGTGGCAAGTTTGCTCTTCTTTCTGGGTGAGGTTACAGGTGAGCCCTGTAATTGCCTGCCTGTGAAACCTCACAGCCATTCGTGTCTCCTTGCCAATGGGTTTCGATCCCTTTGTACAGAATGCCAGTCACCTCCCAAACAACCAGAACTTAAATACTTAATATTGAGATCCCCAAAAGACATTTGCTAAAACGTACATGATAAATATTTACTGAGTGCCTGCTTTGTGACAAGCACTGTGCGGGTGCTGAGAATAAAGCAGTGAGGTAAACAGGCAAAAATCTCTTCCCTGTGGAGCTAGTGATGAGACAGAGAATAAGATGATTATAATGTATGGAAGTGAAAAGAAGTGAATGCTATGAAAGAAAGAAATCAGGGAAGAGTGATAGGGTGTTGGGAGGAGGAAGATGTAATTCTACATGAGGTGGCCAGGAAAATACATTTGTATAAATACCTACTTGTATTTAGTAAGAAAATGAGATGTGAGTATTTGTGGAAAGAGTATGCTGGACAAATATAAAAGGTGCAAAGGTCCTGGGGTGACTGTATTCATTTGCTAAGGCTGACACAGCAAAATACCACTGCCTGAGTGGCTTCACAAACTGAACTTTATTCCCCCCCCAGTTCTGGAAGCTGCAAGTCCAAGATGAAGGTTCATTTCCCCTGAAGTCTCTCTCCTTGGCTCACAGAAGGCACCTCTTGCTGTGTCTCCACATGGTTGTAACACAGTACGGGTACACACTGATGCCTCTGTGTATGTCCTAACCTCTGTTTCTATGGACACTGGTTGTGTTGAATTTGGCCACACCATAACAGCTTCCTGCTAACTTAATTACCTTTTTGAAAGCCCCCTTACCAAATGCATTCAGATTCTGAAGTATGGGAGTTAGAGCTTAATATATGAACATGGAGAACATAATTCGATTCATGGTGCATATACCCGGTGTTGGTGAAGAACAATACTGGCCAGTACGACAAGAGTGAGGTGAGCTGGGGGCAGAGAAATAGACTTGACCAGAAAGAAAAATGGGAGTGAAGAGAAATTAAATAGGCACTGAAGGTCACTGTAAAGATATTTCCTTTTACTCTGCATGGTATAGGAGGTCACTGAGCAGAGCAGTAGAATGTTCTTATATTCTAACCTTTCACTGAGGGATCCGGGCAAGTCCCTTGAGAAAGGTAGAAAGCCTAAACGAATTATGATGCCCAGTGGTGCTGAGGAAGTTCTGGGGACCAACCTTTGTAAAAGTTTGTAGCTGGTCTGCTTTGACAAGACCTGGAAATTTTGATTTTCAGATGCCCTCTCTATTCTTCTGGTTTTGTGACGTTTGAATCTATTTACTTTGTGGCTACGTTATTAGGTTATTTTGAGTTTAGAATTGTTAAACCTTTGTGTGAATTGAAAGTTTTTTCTCATTGTTAAGGGGCATCTTCATCACTATTAATGCTTTTCTCTCAAAATCTGTTCCATTTGATGGCAATGTGGTTACAGTAGCTTTCCTTTGCTTTCTGCCTGGTATGAGAATGTTTCCTTCTGTTTGCCAAATGGTTTTATTTTCTTCCTTTCTGGGCACTTGATTTTGGTGGTTTGGTGGGCTGAGGAAAAACTCCCACCAAATGATCTGTAAGTGGAAACAGACAAGGAGTCTGAAATTGCCCTTTGGGGCCCTCCTGCTCTCGTGATTACTGGCCCTATTCAGTTGAATGGATGCTTTAACATGCTGAATTTTGAAGGCTGGGGATGTGGAACAGAGCTCCGGGTGACCCATGATGGACATGAATAAGAAATACATGATTTTTACTTGTAGTAAGACACTGGGATTTTTGAGTTATATGATACTGCAAAAGATATTTAGGAAAATATATACAGATCATCTTTTACAATTCTTCTACTTTTAATCTATTCTATCTTCCAGAATCTTTGGTCCCCACTCACTAAATTCCAACAGCACTCCTCATTCCCTAGACATCAAAAATGCCTCCACACTTTGTTAAACTCTCCCTGGTTGCTTCAACCTTCGGACTTAGAGATGTCTTTTATAAAAGACACATTGTTGCCTTTGCTTTGTCATTCAGTACAACAAAAAATATTGGAACATTTTTAAGAAAAACATTGGAAAGTCTACTCTCTTTCAATTTCTCATGAATATGGGTAAATTTTGATCTTTTCCCTTTAGCTAATTTTATGCTTTCTATGTGTCTCACTTTGTCTCTTTTTCCCATTTTCTCTTTCTTTCATTCGAATCACATTTTTCTTCATTTCCTCACTTATATTTTTTCATTTTCCACTATTTCATAAATTGTATATTCTGTACAACTAGGTATTGTAATGAGAACATCCACTAATTTTTTCTCATTTTCTGAATAAAGCATTCTTTGAACACTTTGACTCAAATCGTACTCTAATTTCCGTGTCTTTTTGTCAAGTATTTTAGTTTCATCTTGCTCTAGAACCGTAAGCATCAGAAGGTATTTCTGCTTTATGTTTGTAAGAATCCCCCTATATTTACCACTTTCTTTGCTTCTCATTCATTTGTAGGCCTCAGACCTTCAATCTGGGATAATTTTTCTAACCCAGTGTATACCTTTTAAACTCTCTTTTGTGAGGGTCTAATGTGATGAGCTTTCAGACTTTTAATTTGACTGAAAGCATTTGTATTACTCTTTCATTACTGAAAGATAGTTTCTTTGCGTATTTCAGCAACTTCTTTAAGAATTCTTATATTTTAGTTTTTCTCTCCTGAGACATAGAAGATAATATTCTATTATGTAGTCATCCCTCAACAGGCACTGGGAATTGGCCCAAAGAATCCCTGAAGATATGAAATTATGTTGATACTCAAGTTTCTTACAGAAAATGGCATGGTATTTGCATATAACTTATATGTATCCTACCATATACTTTAAATCATCTGAAGTATATGGTCATCTCTACTTACATATATCATAATATATCTTACATAATCATCTCTACTTAAATACCTAATACAAGGTAATTAGATATGTATATAAATACATATATTATAGTTGCATTGTATTATTTAGGGAACAATGACAATGAACAAAAACAAGGTTATACATGTTCAGGACAGATGCAACTGTTTTTTCTTAATATTTTGACCCATAGTTGGTTGAATTTGTGGTTGTAGAATCCATGGATAAAGAGGGCTGATTGTATTTTCTCTGTGTGTTGTTGTTGGGAAGATAATCTTTTCCTTTGAACTGATCACATTGTTATTCCACAAAACTTCTACTCTTGGTCATTGATTTTTTTTTTTACCATGATACACATTTATTTGTTGTGCTATTAACTATGGATTTGAAACTCAACAGCTTTTAATAATTCTTAAAATTCTCAGTCATCATCTCTTCAAATATTGTTTCTCCCCACTCACTCTCTACATTATCTTCTGCAATTAGACAAATAGGGGGAATTCAAAAGTTTCACGGAGGTCTGGAATTATTGTATTTTGCCTGTGATGCCAGCATCCCATCATAACCCAGTTGTTTCACTTCCAGTGGAGCACTTTGTTAATGGCCTGGGAAAAGCAGTGGAAGATGGCCCAAGCATGTGAGCCTCTACCATTCGAGTCTCTAAGTGGGAGACCCGGATAAAGCTCCTGGATTTGGCCTGACCCAGCCTCAACCATTGTGGAGGGTTAAGTTTCTGATTATAAAGAAAACTGAAAGTATGTTGTTGTAAAAATTAAAAGAAAATAAGAGGAGGAGGAGGAAGGGTAAGAGTGAGGGAAGGAGGATGCAGTGAGAAGTATCATTATGCACTGAAAACTGTATATATGAAATTTGTCCCCTTTATATAAATCTGAAAAGTAAGAAAAAAATTAAAAGTCAAGATGTACACATGCATATTTCTTTTCTATCCCACTTCTGAATATGCTAAAATAATCTGATTATTTTGGTATGACAGACAAATGAGCATAATATAAAGGTCAAGTCTAAGAGTCAGAGAGACCAGGTTTGAATTCCCTACTGATGATGTGTGCTATGACGTGCAGCCTGACATCTATGAAGTGTGGATAATAACATTGATCTCACATCTCTACTATAAAGATTGAATGAAGTGTGTGTGTGTGTGTGTGTGTGTGTGTGTGTGTGTAATATCAGATATATTAGACCCTCCATGTTAGCACCCTTACTTGTGAAATGCTCATGTTTTGTATTATGTCACCATTTTTTGCCTACATTACCCACAAATAAATCTTCCTTTGCCAGTTAAGAAATAGTGAAAATGATCCTGGTCCTCTTCTCAGTTTCCATCTTTATTCATGCAGCTTCATTCCTTCTTGCCAAGTTCTGGTAACCAGCTGCAATATAGACCAGTTTTATCTTCCTAGAAATACAATTTCTACATCAGAGTAGGCAGCCAATAAAAATAAAGTATTGATAAAATAAAAATTATTCTTCCACAGGGAGTTGTTTGGGATGAGAAAATCACATGTGCAGGAAAAAAATCTATTTACAAACCTACTTCTCAAACTCTATAAAAAGTCTTCTTAGACATCAAAGATAAAGTGAATTCCTCCTACTTATGTTTAGACCAAAAAAAATTCAACTTAGTAGAATGTAGTAGGAGACACAATTATATCTCTTAAATTTATGAGAAAACTTCCAAAACAATGAACATCCATAAGTTAAATAACTTAGTTGTAGTTTTCTGGCTTTTAATTTTACAGAGAAGAAAGAAGTTAAGAGAAAATAAACTCATATCAGTAATTAAGGAGGCAAAAATTGAAACTTTCAGAGTATACCTTTGGGACTTTTTTATTCCAATCTTTTATAGTTTCTGCATTTGCAATGGTAATTCTAGAAAATAAAAGCTAGTACTCAGTGTGGAGTCATGGGGAAATCTCCAGTGTTCAAGTAAAATTCTCTTTGTAGCACTGAATTTCCTAAACAAGGATCATACACATGTTCATTTTATAAAGAACTCTATCTAATGTTAATACGTTAATAAATACTTTCCTAGTATCTTGTATATTTATAACATATAAATACATAATCCACACTACATGTCTTTTATTCAAACACAATTCTCAGAAGAGCTAACCACAAATATTGTTGAGTATATTAGCCAGTTTTGATTGTCATAATGATCACAGTATACTGGGTGGTTTAAAAAACAGAAATTTATTCCTCACATTTCTAGAAGCTGAAGTCCAAGATCAGGTTGCCAGCATTGCTGGGTTCTGGCAAATACCTCCTCTTCCTGACTTGCAGATAACCAACTATCTTCTTGTAGCCTCACCTGGTGGAGAGAAGGAGCATCTGCCCCCACCTTTCCTTATAAAGGCATTGATCCCCTCGGAACATAATTCCCTCCCAAAGGTTCCACCTCGTAATACCGTAACATTGTGCATTATGATTTCAACGTATGACTTTTGTATGATTTTTGGTGAACACAAACATTTTGTCCATAGCGCCAAGGTTCTGAATTCTCAGAAGACAAGGGAACCCTCTCCATCCTCACAAAGAGAAGCCTTGGGTCTGCAAGTGGTAGAAGAGGAAGCATCTCTGAGACCCTCCCTTTCGCCCATGAAAGAGGTCTGCCTTTCCTGAACTTCAGACAGAAAAGAAAGTCTCCTGAGAATCCTACGTGGCTTCAAAGCCAAAGAACTGGGCTATAAGCCAAAATGACTTTGCCTGTACTTTGAAAACATGGTACATTTTGGATATTTGCCTTCTTGCTGATGGAGTCTCAAAGTATCACATGGCAAGAAACAAAGACCCTGCACTTAATGAAGCTAGCTTTTTTTTTTTTTTTTACAGGCAGAATTAGACAGTGAGAGAGAGAGAGAGAGAGAAAGAGAGAGAGAGAGAGAGAGAGGAAGGTCTTCCTTTTTCCGTTGAGTCACCCCCAAAGTGGCCGCCACGTCTGGTGCATTGCGGCCGGCGCGCTGCGCTGATCCAAAGCCAGGAGCCAGGTGCTTCCTCCTGGTCTCCCATGCAGGTGCAGGGCCCAAGCACTTGGGCCATCCTCCACTGCACTCCCGGGCCACAGTTGAGTGAAGCTGGCTTTTATAGCAGACTCTTATGGTAACTCTTTAATCCAGTAATCTATTAACTAAGTTAACCATTTCCTAACAGTAGAGCCCTAATTACCTCATAAAGGCCCCATCTAGTTCAACCTTCAATATCTCATAATGAGGATTAAATTTCAACATGACTTTCAGAAGCATAAACCATATGCAAAATATAATACCGAGAAATGCAGCAGTCCACTTACATGACCATTCAGAAAAAGTGAAATCATAAAGATGTCTTCTGATTAAAATCCACTGACAGATGACAGAAGTGGGAAACATCTTTCAACTTACATTGAAACCGCAATTGGTTTACTCTCTGACAGATAAGAACTGAATTCTCACAATTCTATTTCTTTTACAGTCCTGCTATTGCCTGTTTACATGAAAAGAAAAATGCAAGGCCCACTTGTGATTCTTAAAATATTTGGGGGCTGGCATTGTGGAATAACTGGTTAAGTCACTACCTGCCTTTCCAGCATCCTATATGGGCGCAAGTTCATGTTCTGGCTGCTCTACTTCCAATCCAGCTCCATGGAAGTGTCCTAGGAAAGCAGCACAAGATGACCCAAGTCCTTGGGCCCATGCCACCCACATGGGAGACCCAGATGAAGCTCCTGACTTCTGCCTTCGATTTGGCCCAGCCGTGACTATTGTGGCCATTTAGGAAGTGAACCAGCAGAAGGAATATTTTTCTCTTCCTGTCTCTTTCTCTCTCTTTCTGTCTGTAACTTTGCCTTTCAGATGAATAAATGTCTGTTTAAAAACGCTGTCCTTAAAATAACCTTCTAGCTATGCAGTTTCAATACACCATCCCAACATGAAATGAAATGGCAAAGTTCATTGACAAATCTTTGCATCCCAAGAAGTATTTATTTTTTAAATATTCATTTTATTTATTTATTTGAAAAAGAGAGAGAGAGAGAGAGAGAGAGAGAGGTCATCCATCTATGGTTCACTCACTGAATATTCAAAAGAGCTGGCTGAGCCAAGCAGAAACCAGCATCTAGGAACACACTTTGGGTCTCCCATATGGGTGGCAGGAATTCAAGTACTTGAGCCAATATCTGTTACCTCCCAGGTGCATTAGCAGGGAGCTGGATCCGAAGTGGAGCATCCAGGACTCAAACTGGCATCCAATATAGGATGCAGGTGCCCCTAGTTGCCGCTTAACCTGGTGCACCACAGTGCCTGTCTCCGCAGGAAGTATTTGATCAACTGCCTTGTGCCTGATCCTGTGCTAGGAACTGAAACCACGGTAGAAGCTGTATTATAAACAGCTCAGAACACCAGAGTCTGCACCTGATTATAGAAGGAAACAACCGGAAAATGACAACTATGATGATGGTTATAAAAATGTACAAGGTGCAATACTAGTGAAACCTCAGGCACCATAGCTTCAGGAATGCCAGGCAAAATGGTTCCCTCCAAGTATCTTTCAATTTGATATCAGAAGTAGGAGTTGAAATTGGTGGTATGAGTCTGGGAGGAGGGGCAAGCTAGGGGGAAAAGGTTCCACACAGAGGGATGGACAACATGTACAATTCCAGCAATAAAAGGAAGCCCTTTGTGATTGGTGCACTGTGAACAAAGGGTAGTAGAAAACAAGGCTGGTGAGATGGGTAGGATACAGACCCTTGTGACCTTAGAGACTTGTTAAAAGTTTTTTACATTCTGTAAGAGCCATGAGAGACTTTGAAATATTTCAAGCAGGAGAATTAAATGACTAGATTTTAATATTTTATACGATTGCTCTGTACTCAACCTGAGGTCTGTCTTCAGTGCTTAGAAAGAACAAACAACATAAAATGAAATCTCACGGCAACCTGCTCTGGATAGACTGGGCAGGTGTGGTTGATCTTCCCAGGGCAGCCCAACCTCACAGATAAGCCAAGAACTTGTAGACATGCATTCCACTGCCTGCCCAGAGTCATGTCTGGCACAGCTCAGTCTCTCACAAAAACAGAAATGTTACTTGTCCTTCATTGACATTGACTTGCACAGTGGATATCATAAAGTTCCCCTCAGAGGCTTTAATGGTCTGTTTTATGGTTCAGGTCATAGCCCATCTTGCAAATAATTTTCTGTCAAAAATCAGGTGTTAATAAATCATCAGAGGGACTGTTTTCCTTTGCTTCAATATTTGAGCCAAGAAATGCAACTGGTCTTTGATTTATATCAAAGTCTAGGTGTACTGATTTCTTCCAACCTCAGAGATGGGTAAATATTTGTTTCTAGGAAGAATTAGTGAGTATGTTAAGGAAGATCATGCTCTGGTTAACATATGTACTGTTTGAAAAGGAGGTAATGTTGTTTTCCATCCATTAGCCCCCACAGCCCTCTCTCACCCTTACTCCTATATTTAGCAGGATATCAAAGGGTCTTGGACCATTCTAAATTCACTAACTATCCCCCCAAGTTAAGCCGGCTGTCCCAAGTGTTTGGCTTAATCTTCGTTAAAGTCTGTTTGGTTCCACCAAGAGCTAACCAGCTTACCCCTGAGAACTAAGGTCTATGTTTTGTCTTCAGAATAGGGATCAGCACACTTGACTTCCACCTGTTCTCTTGGGGCTCAAGGACAGAGTGACAAGGCAAGTGCTCAAAGAGCCCTTTCTTGGTGGAGCCTGCTTCTGCATTATTGAGGCTCATTATTAAAGCTCTTGTCAAGTCCCAGGTTTCTGTTTCACCTCCACTTTAGACATTTTTATGTCATTTTACCAGATAAAAGAACAGTGAGGGGGAAAGCATTGCTTGAGACATCAAGGCTTTCAAACTGGTCTTCTTGGGAGCCCACTATGCCATAAAAATGAGAAACCAACTCTGGGATAGCCTTCTCCTCAGCAGAGAACCATGGCCATTTAATGAGTGACAGTTGCAATAGAATGAAACATTGAAGTCACTCTTTAAAAAAAAAAAGATTATTTATTTGAAAGTCAGTTACACAGAGAGAGGAGAGACGAGGCAGAAAGAGAGAGGTCTTCTATCTGCTGGTTCACTCCCCAGATGGCCACAATGGCTGGAGCTGTGCTGATCTGAAGCCAGGAGCTAAGAGAGTCCTCCAGGTCTCCCACGCGGGTGCAGGGGCCCAAGCACTTGGGCCATTCTCTACTGCTTTCCAAGGCCATAGCAGAGAGCAGGATCAGAAGAGGAGCAGCTGGGACTAGAACTGGAGCCCATATGAGATGCCAGAGCTTCAGGCCATGGCGTTAACCTGCTGCACCACAGCGCCAGCCCCTGAAGTCACTCTTAAATTCACATTCCTATCCCACATTTCCCATCAGTTTCTCCATCCATGACCTTACATTCGAAGAACTACTGCCTTTGTGACTATATCTAGTTATTTTAAAATAGTTTATTTTTAGGGCAACTTTAGATTTACAGAAAAGTTGGACAGAAACAAATAAGGTTCCCATATGATCCCTGGGGTACCCATCTCCACAAATTTCCCCTAATTTTGTTAGTGTCTTGAGTTAGCATGGTATATTTGTTACTGTTGATGAGCCATTGTTGACATGTTATTATTATTTAAAGTCAATAGATTACAGTAGGATTCACTCCACATGTTGTATATTTCAGTTGGGTTTGGAAAATCTATACTGTCATATATCCACCACTCCATTAAACCCCCTGTATTCTGCCTATTCATCCCTCTAACACCTTAGCAACGACTGATCTCTTTACTGTCTCCATTGTTTTGACTTTTCTATAATATAATAGCTGAATTGAAATCATCCAGTGGTTTTGTTCACTTTGTAATATGTTTCTAAGCTTCTTCCAAGTCTTTGATAGATCATTTACTTTTACTGTTGAGTGATATTACATTGTCTGGTTGTACCACAATTTCTCTGTCCCTTAACCAACTAAATAATCTCTTGTTTGCTTCCAGGTTTGACAATTATGAATAAAACTGGTATACACATGTGTGTGAAGGTTTCTCTATGGATTAAGTTTTCAATTTATTTAGATAAATACTTAGAATCACAAATGCTGATTGGTTTGGTAACATTGTTGGCTGCAACACTCCCAGAAAGGCTTATTGCATGGTCATCCATCAATGAGAGAACTAACTCAAAGTGGGAACGTAAATATATACAAAAAAGCAGGATTTATTTGGAGTAAAACAAAAGTGTAAGCTCAAGAGACAAGTTGTGCATTAACAAAACAGCCAAAAGCACAAAACTCCAAGAATAAAGAAAATCTTTCTCCAAAGAAAAATATCCAACAAAAAGCCCCCACAAAGAAAAAGTCCTGTTGACAAGTTTAGGCCTTTCCTTCATACCCTCCAGAGTCAAGGGAGTTATGTCCAGGGATTGAATTTGGAACATAGCTCAAGCATCACCCATTTCCATATCCCCTAGAATGTCATGGCACCGCATGCATCATGGGAGTGGGCATTTTACTGTAATGACGTTATAATGACCAAACTGTCTTTGTGGAGACACATCTTACAGTCATGTTGGACACTTCTGGCTTGTTCTGGTTGCAACTTCACAACATTATAGCATTCATGATTTCTGCTACTCTGAAGAGAGTGGAGCTTGCTCGTTCATGGGCTTGCACAGTGCACAGAAAAGGAGGCTTGGGTTGTGCAGAGAAAGGGAAGGGTGTTTGGATAGTACACAGAAGAGGACTTCTTTTGTGGGCCAGACCAGGCAGTCTGTGTGGCCATGAGTGGCCACAGCAGTCAAAATGTGAATTACCTGGAGCTGTCAATTACCTACCCAAGTTGTCAAGTAGATTAGCAAGGAGCTGCCCAGCTGCTGTTCAGCCTCAGTTGTAAGCAGTCAGACCTCAGCTCAGCTGGAGCTGTCAATCATCAATCCACTCTGTTGTGCTGGTCAGCAAGAACTGTGAGACCTTAGCTTCTCCCCTAGCTTCCTACATTCCCACAACAGTAGGAGTATATTTAGCTTTGTAAAAACTGCCAAGCTGATGTCCAAAGTGGCAATCCCTTTTCAAACTGTCACCAGCGATAAATGAGAACACCTGTTGTTCCACATCTTTGCAAGAATTTGGTGCTGCCAGTGTTTCAGATTTTAGCCTGTCTACTAGATGTATATTAACATATCATTATTATTTTTTATTTATTTTCCAGAGAGCTTCTACCTGCTGGCTTATTTCCCAAATACCAGCAAAATCTAGAGCAGAGCCGGGAAACTAATCTAGGTCATCCACGTGAGTGACAGGGACCCAACCACTTGAGCCACCATCTTCTGCCTCCCAGGGTCCACTTTAGCTGGCAGCTGGAATCAAGAGTGGAGCCAGGACTCAGACCAAGTACTCCAAAATAGATTGTGGGCATCTGAATTAGCATCTTAATTGATATGCTGAACACTTGACCCCAAGGTTGTTTTAATTTAAAATTCCCTAGTGACATATGACACTGAGCAATTTTTCTTATACCTTGTTTGCCATCTGTACAAAGGAATCTTCAAAAATATCATAGAAAATGAGCATTATTAAAAAACTATGAATGAATTTCAAATTTTGTCTCACCAATATAAACTCATCTTTTAATCTTTTCATGAACTTTTTGAAGTTACCTCATATCTTCTTAGTGATCTGTTCATATCTTTTGCCTATTTCTTATGAATTTTTACTCTTCTTATTGTTGAGTTTAAATAGTTCACATATTTTAGATACCAATCTTTTATCACAATGTGTTTTGCAAATGTTTCTGCCAACTTGTCACTTATCTTTTTAAACTCTTTACAGAGTCTTTCACAAAACAGAAAGAGAAGCTCACCGGGCATTCATGAAATAATGTGTTGAGTTTAAACCTACCTACTGGAATTTGAAGGTAAGTCCAGTCAGGATGCTCAACACACTCTGCAGCAGAAGTTAACTGAACAGATATGAGTAATAGTTTTTGGCATGCAAGTCCTTGTTCTTCAAACCACAAATAGAGTCCATGAATAGCAATATTCCAAGGGCTCCATAATCTCAAGAATTTTATTTCTATGTAAGTGTTGAAAGGAGTGTACAGTGGTCTATATCAGCTATGGTAACATTACCAGGAACATATAAAGAAGGAAAACAAGCGTATTTGAGTCAGAAAAGCATAAACAAAACACTCATCAATTCACCAAACTCTTAGGGGATGCCAAACTACATTCTAATCTTTGGTGATACTGTAACGAAAAAGCCCTCCCCTTCATGGAACTTAACTTGTAATGGGTGAAACAGACAACAAGAGGTGAATGATAAAGAATATGACTATGAAAAATAGTAGAGGAAAAGCAGAGAAGGAAGACATAATGGGAATAGGGTGAAATTTTGAATTGAATGACAGGGAGTCATTTGTTAGAAAGGTGGTTATTTTAAAATGAGAAACCTGGATTTTATTTAATTGACAGTAATACTCAAAAAAGATTGTAAAAATAAGATGCAAAAGTATTCAAAGTATGTAGAATTTAAAGATATTTTCATCAGATTATGCAAACTTTTAAAGATAATTTTTTAAAAGATGTATTTATTTGAGATGCAGAGTTACAGACAGAGGTGAGACAGAGAGAGAGGTCTTCCACCTCCTGGTTCACTCCCTAAATGGCCACAATGGCCAGAGGTGGGCCAATCCAAAACCAGGAGCCAGGAGTCCCTTCTGGATCTCCCATGTGGGTGCAGAGGTGTAAGAAGTTGGACTATCCTCCAACACTTTCCCAGGGCATCAGCAGGGAGCTGGATCAGAAGAGGAGCAACCAGGACGCAAACTGGTGATGCCAGCACCACAGGCAGGGGCTTAATCTGTAACTCCACAGCGCTGGCCCCATTGTCCTTGCCTTTTTTTGATAGAATGTGGATTCTAATTTATTTTATATTTAAAATTTTATTTCTTATACAGTTATCATGTGTTTCACATATATAGATTCAGAACCATAGGGATACCTCCCCCTACACTCCTTCCCACCCAAGCTCCAACCCTTCTTCCTCCTCCCTCTCACATTCCCACTCTTAATTTTTATAAAGATCTATATTCAGTTTACTTAATAATTATATAGTTAACCCTAAACTAAATAAAAGAGTTCAACAAATAGTATGAAGGGAATAAAATAAATAAACACTGTCCCTCAACAGAAGAGAAAAGGGCTATAAACAATCATCAAATCCCAAAATGTCAATTTCACTCCTAAAGATTACATTTTAGTACTCTTGGTTACCTTAGATCAGGGAAAACATACGATATCTTTTTGTGACTAGTTTATTTCCCTAATTATAATGGTATCCGGTTGCATCCATATTGTTGCAAAAAGCATAATTTCATTTTTTAACTCTGAGTAGTACTCCATAGTGTGTGTGTGTGTGTGTGTGTGTGTACAATAAGATCTTTATCCATTCTTCAGTTGATGTTCAGTTGATGGATATCTGGGTTGATTCCATATCTTACTTGTTGTGAATTGTACTTCAGTGGGATACAGATAACTATTTCATGTGCTGATTGCTTTTGGTTTGGGTAAATTTCCAGGAGTGGGAAAACTGGGTCACATGGTAGATGTGTAGTCAGTTTGTAAGGTATCTCCCTACTCTTTTCAACACTGGCTGCACCACTGTACATTCACACCAGCAGTGGATTAGGGCACCTTTTTCTCCACATCCTCACTAGCATTTGTTGCTTGTTGATTGTTGTGTGAGAACCATTCTAACTGGAGTGAGGTGCAACTTCATTGTGGTTTTGATTTGCATTTCCCTGATGACTGGTGATTGAGAGCATTTTGCAAGTGTCTGTTGGCCATTTGAGTATCCTCTCTTGAAAAATACCTGTTCAAGTCCTTTGCCCACTTCTTAACTGGACTATTGCTGTGTTGTTATTGAGTTTCTTGATCTCTTTATAGATTCTGATGTTAACCCTTTATCAATTGGGTAGTTTGCAAATATTTTCTTCCATTCTCTCAGTTGCCTCATCACTTTGATGAGTGTTTCTTTTATAGTACAGAAACGTCTTAGCTTGATGTAATCCCATTTGTCAGTTTTTGCTTTGATTGCCTGTGCTTCTGGGGTCTTTTCCAAGAAATCTTTGCCTATGCCAATGTCTTGCTGAGTTTCCCCAATGTTCTCTAGTAATTTGATGATATCAGGTCATGGATTTAGGTCTTGGATCCATTTTGAATAGATATTTGTGTAAAGGTGTAAGGTATGGGTGTAGATTCATACTTCTGAATGCAGGGATCTAGTTTTCACAGCACAAATTGTTGAAGAGACTGCGCTTGCTCCTGGGGATTGATTTTAGCTCCTTTGTTGACATTAAGTTGGTTGTAGATGTGTGGATTAATTTCTGGAGTTTCTATTCTGGTGCATTGGTCTACATGTCTGTTTATGTGCCAGTACCAGGATGATTTGATTATAATTGAGCTGTAGTGTGTCTTGAAATATAGTATTGTGGAGCCTCCAGCTTTCTTTTTGTTGTTTCAGATTGATTTAGCTATTTGGGGTCTCTTGTATTTCCATATGAATTTTAGCAACATTTATTCTAGATCTGCAAAGAATGTTTTTTGGTATTTTGATTGGGATTGCATTGAATCTGTAAATTGCTTTGGCAATATGGACATTTTGATGATCTTCATTCTTCCAATCCATGAACATGGAAGATTTTTTTCCATTTTTTTAATGTTTTCTTCTATTTCTTTTTTAGTGTTTTGTAATTTTTATCATAGAGATCTTTGACATCATTAGTCAAATCTGTTCCAAAGTTATTAATCATTTTTGGAGCTATATTGAATCGGACTGATCCTAAAAGCCTCTCTGTGGAGTCTGTTGGATCCAAAATATAGAATCATGTCATCTGCGAATAGGGATAATTTGATTTCCTACTTTAAAATTTGTATCCTCTAATTTTTTTATCTGAATTCTCTGGCTAAGTTTCCCAGGATAATTTTAAAGAGCAATGTTAATAGTGAACATTCTTGTATGATTTTGGATCTTAGAGTGAATTCTTCCAGATTTTCCTCACTTAATAGCTCACTTAAGCTGGCATGGGATTGTCATAAATTGCATTGATTGTGTTAAGAATGTTCCTTGTCTACCCAATTTTTAAGGTTTTCTTCATGAAAGGATGTTATACTTTATCAAATGATTTCTCTGCATCAATTTAGATAATCATATTTTTTGTTCTTCAGTTTGTTAACGTGATGTATCACACATTTTTGATTTGCAAATGTTGAGCCATTTGTTCATACCAGGGATAAATCCTAGTTGGTCCAGGTGAGTTATTTTTCTGATGTATTGTTGGACTAGATTACCTAATATTTTGTTGAGGATTTTTGCATCTGTATTCATCAGGGATATTGATCTATAGTGCTGTTTTTCTGTTGTATCTTTTTATGGTTTAGGAATTAATGTGATGCTGAAGGAATTTGGGGGAATTCCCTCTTTTTCAATTGTTTTGAATAGCTTGATAAGAATTGGAATTAATTCTTTAAAAGTCTGGTAGAATTCAGCAGTGAAGCCATCTGGTCCTGGGCTTTTCTTTGTTAGGAGGGTCATTAATACTGATTCAATTTCCATTTTGGTTATTGGTCTGTTTATGTTTTCTATGTTTTCATGACTCAATTTTGGTAGATTGAATTGCATTGATGGCTCATGTATTTGATATCTTTCTACTTTCTTAATGTAGGCACCAATTGCTATAAAATTCCATCTTAACACTGCTTTTGCTTTATCCCATAAGCTTTGATATGATATATTCTAATATTCATTTGTTTCCAGAAATTTTTGATTTCTCTTTTGATTTCTTCTATGAAACAAGGTTCATTCAGGAATATGTTTTTTAGTCACCATGATCTTGATCTGCAGCTTCTTGAATTGTCAATTTACAGCTTCATTCTTTTGTGATCAGAGAAGATGCATGGTATGGTTTTGATTTTTTTTTTTTTTTTAGTTTGCTGAGACTTGCTTTCTGGCCTAGCGTATGCTCTAGTCTGAGAAAGTTCCATGCGCTGATGAGAGGAATGTATATTCTGCAACTATGGGGTGAAGATTTCTGTGGATATCAGGTTAATTTGGTCCATATTGTTGACTAGCTATCTTATTTCTTTGTTGATATTTTTTTTATTTGACAGGCAGAATTAGACAATGAGAGAGAAAGAGACAGAGAGAAAGGTCTTCCTTCCATTGGTTCACCCACCAAATGGCCACCACAGCGATGTGCTGCACAAATCCAAAGCCAGGAGCCAGGTGCTTCCTCCTGGTCTCCTATGCGGGTGCAGGGGCCCAAGCACTTGGGACATCCTCCACTGCCCTCCGGGCCACAGCAGAGCGCTGGACTGGAATAGAAGCAACCAGGACTAGAATCCGGTGCCAATATGGGATGCCGGAGGATTAACCAAGTGAGCCATGGCACTGGCCCCTCTTTGTTGATTTTCTATCTAGTTGATCTGTCCATTGATGAAAGTAAGGTACTGAAGTCTCTCATTATTATTGTATTGGAGTCTATGTCTCCCTTTAAATCCTTTTACATTTCTTTTAAATAGCAAGGCACCCGCTCTGTGATTGAGTGCATGTACATTTATTATAGTCACATCTTCCTGTTGAACTGATCCTTTAATCACTACATAGTGCCCTTCTTCATCTCTTTTAAAAGTTTTTGTGTGAAAGTCAATTTTATCTGACAGTAGGATGGCAACAAATTCCCTTTATTGCTTTCAGTTAGCATTGAATATCTTTTTCTGTCCTTTCACTTTCAGTCTGCTTGTATCTCTATTGGTGAGATGTGTTTCTTGTAGACAGCAAATAGATGCATCTTGTTTTTTTAAATCCATTTGTCCAATCTGTTAACTGGAGAGTTGAGGTGATTTACATTTGAGGTGACTATTGATTATTAACACCTTGGCCCTGCCATTTTTACATAAATATTTCTATTGTTTTTTTTTGTGGGTGATGCTTTTATTACATAAACGTAACCTCTATTGTTTACTTTAGATTTACTTTGTACTTTTACTGGGGGAATTCCTACCTTCACATTATTTCATAATGATGGCTATCTTTCAGGGTTCTGTGGGAAGCACATCCTTAAGCAACTTTTGTAAGGCTAAATGAGTGGTGACAAAAATCTTTCAATTCCTGTTTGCTCTGAAAAGTCTTTATTTCACCTTCATTCATAAATGACAGTTTTGCAGGGTACAACATTCTGGGTTGACATGTTTTTTTTTCCCTTAGGACTTGGACTATATCTCACCATTTTGTATTAGCCTGTAGGGTTTCTGATGAGAAGTCAGCTGTGCATCTAATTGGAGAACCTCTGAAAATAATTAGCTTTTCTCTTCTGCACATTTTAAAATCTTTTCTTTATGTTTTACTGTGGAAAGTTTGACTACAATAAGTCATGTTGAAGATCTTTTCTGGTCATCTATGTTGGGAGTTCTATGTTCTTACTGTACTTGTATGTCCCTTTCTTTCTCCAAATTGGGGAAGTTTTCAGTAATTATTTCTCTAAGTAAATCTAGTCAATTCTCTCTTTCCCTGTTTTCAGGAACTCGTAAGATCCAAATGTCAGTTTGATAGTTTGATAGTAGCCCTTAAATCTCCAACACTGTTTTTTAAGTTTTCTAAATTTCAGGCCAGCACCATGGCTCACTTGGTTAATCTTCTGCCTGTGGCACCAACATCCCATATGGCTGCCAGGTTCTAGTCCCAGTTGCTCTTCTTCCAGTCCAGCTCTCTGGCCAGGTAAGGCAGTGGAGGATGGCCCAAATGCTTAGGCCTCTCTACCCACATGGGAAACCAGGAGGAAGCCCCTGGCTCCTGGCTTCAGATCAGCATAGCTCTGGTCATAGCAGCCATTTGAGAGGTAAACCAATGGAAGGAAGACCTTTCTCTCTCTATTTCTCTCTCACTGTCTAATTCTATCTGTCAAATAAATTTAAAAAAAGTTTTTTAAATTTCTTATTTTTTTTTGGTCAGATTGAAAGATTTCCAATGATTTCTCTTCTAGCTTCTTCTAGCTTGGATATTCTTTCTACCTCACTAAATCTGCTGTTAAGGCAATCCACTGCTTTTTTTTATTTTATCTATTGAATTCTTTGTTTATAATATTTCATTTTGATTTCTCTTTAAAATCTCAATTTCATGGGAAAAATTTTCATTCATGTCATGTATGGTTTTCTTTAGTTCATGGATTTGCTTTTGATTGATTTTATTAATCCTATGATTAATTTTTTAATTCTATTGCTGGCATTTCATCAATCTCTTCACAGTCTAACATTGAAATATTGTGTGTTCCTTTGTGGCAAGTCATGTTTCCTTTCTCTTTCTTACATCTTGAATTTCTGTATTTATTTTTAGGCATTTGTGGAGTTAGTTTTTATTTGTTTGTTTGTTTTCCTCTGATGGCTTTTATCTTTGAGCTTTGCTTCTGTGGCTTAGTAGAATGTATACACTTTCAGAGAATGCCAAGAGGTTTGTGGTGGATGTGGCCTAGTAGCTCTAGGCAGTGCTGCAGGGTTGGGTGAGTATCCAGGATAACACTGAAGTTTGAAATGGTACGTCTCCTCTTGTTCACAGAAGTAGAGGAATGGTCACCTCTATTGGTGTGATCACCCCCTTACCTCCTCACCTCCAAGCTGTGCATTGCCCAGTTGTTATCCTCAGTGTGATCAACACTCACCCACACCACTATATGAACTGCACAAATGATCTGCACAGTCCTGACTGTGATTACAGTTCCTGCTACGATGACCTACCCCAAGCAACCAAAGAGCTCCAAGTGTGTGGAGCCCAGAGACCAGCTACCCCCTCCACCTTCTCATGTAACATTCCAGTCCCCATCATCTCAGTGCACAAGGCTCCCTCAGTTGCTGAATGCAGAGGTTTTGCTCTGCCCTGCCAGACTGTTAGATCAAGAGAGAGGCAGATGTTTGGCAAGCCAAGTCTACTTAGGTATCTTCCACTACTACGTGAGTGCCTAGCCACTTCCCTACCAGTCTCAAAGTCAGTGGGGACTACAGATTTTTCCCTCCACTGCAATCTCCGGATCACACATACACACGTGAGCCACTAGCAGAATGTTGTGCCACCAGTATTGATGAGAATGTGTCCTGTCTTAGCCAGTTGCTGTGTACACACACAAAGGTTTCCACAGCTGCCACCCAGACCCGAAATGGCTCCTGCCCCTTCTCAGCCAGGCAGAGGACACGGTTGTGGGGGAGTTGGGGTGAGATTAACATGCCCACTCTACTTCTACTGGGTCCAACAGCAACCATTAGCACCTGCTAGGGCCACCAGACTCCAGTTCAGACTCACACCACGCTCTCCCTCTGGCTGTATCACCACAGTTTGTTGCAGCCCCATTTCACCTCTGCTTGTAAGCCACCACCAAGCCACCTCCTGCTCGGGCCCTTGGCTGCTGCAACAGTGTGTTGTGTTTGCATTTGTGTTTGTGTTCTACATCCACACCCGTGATGCAGGTCCACAGGAGGTCCTGAGCATTTCTCGTCCTCTTGTAGGATTTCCAGTGTGATTTTATATCCAGTTCCCCCCTGAGAGTGCACTTCCTACACTTATTTTTTTAACTATTCATCACTAGCCTAGTGCAGTATATTGTTCCCTAGTTTGTCACCTTAGAATCTCCTTGAAAGATAAGTTTTGAGAGAAGGAAATGAATTTATCAGCTTTGCGGTTCTCAGGAAGGGGCATTCAAGGCAAACACAGAGGCTCCATATGCTTGGACAACAGCATGGACAAAGTGGAGTGACCGGAGGAGAGCCATAGGAGATAAAAGAGAAAGTTAGTGAAGAGTCAGATCGTCCAGGCCCTGGAGGTCATCGTGTGGACCTTGGCTCTCACTCAAAATTAAACAAGATCCATTGGAGGCCTCTGAACAGAGGAGAAACTCAATCACATCAATGTTTTCACAAAAGCTGCCACTTGTGCAGAATAGACTGGAAGGAGGCAAAGGGCAGAGACAAGAAACAATTTGAGCCAATTGAAATAATCCAGATGAGACTCAGAAGTGATTTGGACCAGACTGATAGCTCTAAAGGTAGTCAGAAGTCATTAAATATATCTCACTCTGTGTTTACTCATCTGCCATATATATTACTTGAAAGTAACAAATAAAATGTGGAAATGTGGAGCTGGTATTGTGGCATAACGGGTTAAGCTGTCCCATTGTCAATACCAGAAGCCCATATCTGAGTGCCAGTGTGAATCCTGGCTTCTCCACTTCCAGGTCCCTGGTAATGCACCTGCAAAAACAACAAAAGATGGCCCCAGTGCTGTGTCTCTGCCACACATGATGAAGACCCAGATAGTATACCTGGATCCTGGCCTCAGGCTGGCCCAGACCCGGCCACTGTAGCTATTTGGAAAGTGAACCAGCACATGAAAGATCTCTTTCTCTTTCCATGTCACTCTTCCTTTCAAATAAATAAAACAAATATTTTAAAAAATACTAAAATTGTTAACAAATAAATGGATTAGAATTTTTCCCGGGCTGGCACTGTGGCTCACTTGGTTAATCCCCCACCTGTGGTACCACCATCCCATATGGGCGCCGGGTTCCTGTCCCAGTTGCTCCTCTTCCAATCCAGCTCTCTGTTGTGGCCCGGGAGGGCAGTGGGGGATGGCCCAGGTTCTTGGACCCCTGCACAGGCATGGGAGACCAGGAGGAGGTACCTGGCTCCTGGCTTCGGATCGGCACAGCGTGTTAGCTGTGGCGGCCATTTAGGGTGGTGAACCAATGGAAGGAAGACCTTTCTCTCTGTCTCTCTCTCTCACTGTCTAACTCTGCCTGCCAAATTAAAAAAAAAAAGTTTTTCCCAGTGCATCCCACAATGCACAACTCCCAGATATAATCACAGGCTCACCCCAAGGAATATCTGAGGTTCCTAAACTCATTAGTATGGTTACTTGCTACACCCTATGACCTCTGTCTTGGGGATGCAAGGATTTGGGAAGTTTGAGTTTGGACACCAAGAGAGAAGGAGAGGCAGACAGGCAGAGACTCTGGAAGTTGGGAGGCAGCCCTGCAGATGTCTGTGAGCACGTCCCTCCAGTCATAGTGATGCCCGTGTTCTACACGCCTTTCAGAGACGGGTTGAAAGATAAAGATGCAGGGCAGATACTGTCACTTTGTGCTTAGCACTCCCCCACTCGGGGCCTGGCATCGTAGGAGAAAATGCAGGCCATGGAAAACACGGTACCTCATTTGGCTCCCTTGAACAGTGCATTCTCTGCCACCCTGGGAGAGTCAAGCACATCGTTTTTCATTTCCCTCTCCTTAATATGACAAAGGCCTTTGCTCTCTCAGAGTCAATTTCCTTTATGTCTCTTTCTCCTAGAAAACACATTACCTCAATCATTCCCACTTTAAAAAGTATCTTCTAAAAGTCAAAAGGGTGTTTTCAGCTAGCTCAGAGAGTTTATGCTCATTGCAGCTCTGAAAAGACAAGAGTACTTTCTCCCATATGCAGGGTCACTGAACACTATCTGGTGGATTTAATCTAATCGAGTCCACCGAGGTTCCTAAACTGGCTAGTCGTTGTCATCACTAATTAAAGAGAACATTTTAAAGTCATCTCATGAATGATTAACAATCATATCCCTGTCCTTGTATTTCTGATGGCCTTGAATCACAGAAGTGAATGCATTTGAAAAGTGTCCCACAGCTAACCAGTGACTGCTTAAATCAATATCCCGTTTTTCACTTGCCCTTGTTCCTAGGTGGGACCTTGAATTCTGAAAATTTTTCTTCCACGCCACACAATTTACATATGAATTGATCATGCCCTCACTGCTTCTTTCCAAAATCCTGTGATCTCTGCTTTACTATTTCTTTTTTTAAAGATTTATTTATTTATTTATCTGAAAGTCAGGGTTACAGAGAGACAGAGAGAGAATCTTCCATGCCAGCTAAGTCTGGGCACAGCTCTTTGCTACCTTCAGAGACACATTAGCAGGAAGCTGTGTCACAAACAAAGCGGGACTCCAACAACACCCCGATATCAGATGATGATGTCACAAGCAGTGGCTTAACTCAGTGCACCACAAAGCCAGGCCCTAGCCTGATTTCTAATACTAGAAAACAGTAGCACAAATAATCGTTCTCGGCTTGCTTTGAATTCTATACTTTCCAACCCGTAGCTCTACAATATAGGGGAAAGCGCCAACAGCTGCCATTTGTTATACTTCCTCTTAACGCTGCCTGAGATAACAGAAACACCAGTGCTCTGAGTAAGCCCTTCTCACTTTCCTGGTTTTCCTTGATGCCATGATGATATAGTGTAGGGCTTCAGTACACCCTGATTGTACCTGAACTGATTATTTTTTATTTGGCTCTTGGCTTTTGGATTAGGTGCCATGGTTAGATATAGAACCGTGTGAGAGAAATACAAATTTTTGCTAAGCAGCATTTCATCAGCATTATTTGTGTTGTGGTTATAGAATGTCTGTTCTCAGTTTTCAAAGGCATAGTGGGATAAGCAAGAAAGGAATTAAAAAATGAGAAGGAAGGAGTTGGATTAATATGGATTTGAAGACATAGACCATCATGAATTGTCAATACTAGAATAGAGTGTCTGTTATGCTTAGGTCAAATCTACAGAGCAAGTGACATGGAACAAAATACAAATGACTTTTTTCCCTGAGTCAGCCAGGGATTTTCTGTCCTAGAATTAGATCTCTAGAATTTTGAAGCTTTGGGTTATAGCTTTATCAACAAGACCAATGAGCTTTCCAGGTTCTGTAGGAGTTGGTAGGAAATAAGCCTTCCTGACAGGTTAATGGTTTGAGAAAAGTAAGCAGCACACTAAAAGTCTGAGTTACAGGAGAGAGGACACCACAGAAAGAGAAAGAGAGGAAAACAGGTGAAGATAGAGAGAGATTTAATTAGAAGGCAATTTCTTCTACCATTGCTGAGCCAAGAAGACCTTTAAAGTATGTTAAAAAGAAAAAACAACAATGACTTCTTCATCAAAAGTTTCACATGTCTTGGGTCCCCCTGAGCTTTCATGGAGAGGTCTCGCCCACTGTGTGAGCAGCCCCTGCCTCTGCCTTCACACAGTGCCTATTGTGGAAGAGCGATATGGAACTTGTTTGTGCTGTAATTTGCTGATCTGTGATCTGTTATGCATATGTGTCCTGTTAAAAAACAACTCTGGAGGGTCAAAGACAATCATGTCTTTCTACACTCCTTCCAAATGCACTCAATTGATGAGAAACTGAAATACAAGTTGTTGGTCTGAAATCATATAGCCCTTACATGGGAAGGTGAGATGTGAGGGAGTTATAGACCTCAAATGGAGCATTGTGTCTTTTTGTCACATTTATTTGAAAGGCAGAGTTACACGGAAAGAGAGAGAGAAAGAGAGAGAGAGAGAGAGAAGAGAGAGAGAGAGAGGGAGAGGGAGAGGGAGAGGGAGAGGGAGAGGGAGAGAGAGAATCTTCCATCCACTAGTTCACGCCTCAAACAGTGGCAACTGCCAGGGAGGGCCAGGCTGAAGCCAGGAGCCAGGAGCTTCATCTGGGTCTCTCACATGGGTGCCATGAATTCAAACACTTGGGCCAAATTTCACTGCCTTTCCAGGAGCATTAGCAGGGAGCTGAATTGGAAGTGGAGCATCTGGATCTCATATCAGCAATGATATGATATGCCAGTGTCAAAGGAGACAGCTTAACTCACTACCCCACAACATGGGCTCTGTGTCTTCTAAAAGAGTTGGTCAGTCAAACACATCTGCTGGATTGGATGATGAGGAAATGAATAAAGTAAAGAAAATAGTTTAAATTCTAAAATACTAGCAGGTTCAGAAGAACATTTCCAATTTGATTTTCTAGTTTCCTTAAAAGGGGTGTGGGACGGGGTCCAGGAATGGATAGAAGAAGTGTAGCTTTTCTTTTTTATTCACTGGTAACTCAGAAATATCCTTTGGCAAGTTGTTTATCCTCACGTGCTTTTGGTTTTCCAAAAAAAAAAAAATGAGGAGACAACACTAGAAGTTAGGTTTGTTTCCCAATTAGTTGAAAAGCCTCAGATCATCTGCTTGATTGACTAGCTAAGAGGAGCATGTGTATAAAAATACCTGGTATTTATTTATTTATTTATTTGAGAGGCAGAGTTACAGACAGAGAAAGAGGGAGAGAGAGAGAGGTCTTCCATCCAGTGTTTCACTCCCCAATTGGCCACAATAGCCAGAGCTGGACCAATCTGAAGCCAGGAGCCAGGAGCTTCTTCCAGGTCTCCCACATGGGTGCACTTGGGACATCTTCTACTGCTTTCCCAGGCCATAGTAGAGAGCTGGATCAGAAATGGAACAGCCAGGATATGAACTGGCACCCATATGGAATGCCAGCACTGCAGGCAGAGGCCTCGCTCACTATGCTAGCCCCAATTATTTTTAATATACCTAAGTAAATAGGAAAAAGAATCACAAGGTATGACTCCCTAATCCTCCATTCCGAATTGACATCTTGATACTCACTGCAGGGTCTTAGCACAGGGAGTCAAGGAAATATCCAGAAGTCCATTGTAGCCTCTTTCCTTTCCCAGGTTCCCAAACTGAAATTCAGGAACTATTTAGATATGGATTGTAGGTCCTGACTTCCCAAAAATCTAAGGAAATAAGGCCAACAAAAGGAAAAAGATATTTGCTACCTAGGCACCAAAAAATGCATTACTATTAATTCAATTATACTGAAGAAATATTGAATCTATGACTACTCTGTAACAGGTGCTATACTCTGTGTTGTGCCTATGGGAATGAGCAAAATGAAGTTCTGCTCCTAGAATCTGCCAGCAAGCTCAAGTGAATCCCAAGTTGACACAGTGCTATCATTTTAACAAAATAACAGCAGAAAGAGGAAGAATCAACCCTACTAGAAGAGCGCCCTAGACTTGACAGGTTAAAAAAGGAAGAAGGAAAATAGAGAAAAGATATAGAAACAGATTGAACAGCATGAGACAAGTAGATTTGTAGAACAGAAAATAATTCAGGTCAGATATAAAGAGCAGAGTGGTAATAAGGGGAAGGGGAGTCAGGGAATGTCTAAAGGGAAAATGTTGGAGAGGTAGAGAAAGACTAGATCATGGAAAGCGTTACAAGTTTGGGAAAAAATAAGCTTTGACTTGAAAGTCATAGGGATTACAGAGCTTTAATAGCGTAAGTGCTCTTTAAAACATTCGGCCCCGCAGTACTCTGCAAACAGAGTACAGCAAAATCCTTTGAAGTTTTGAGTGCCAAAGCAGACTATAACAGAAGAAGTTTAAAAGTATAGGCTGGATATTAAGGTGTTAAAATCCACATGATTTGAAAATCAATTGAATCTGAGCAGATAGAGAAAAAATAATGAGTAGGTAATACTTCATTTCAGGTATCTGACTTGGATAGCAAAATAAGAGCTGATGCTGTTCACCAGGGTAGGCAAGACTTTTGTCTATTTATATGCATGTGTGTTAGGATGAGATTGAGTTCATGGTGCATGTTGAATGGGCAACCACATGCATATGTCCAAATGTGAGAATAGGGAAATGCTTATCTAAAAATTTGGGATTTGATTCCATCATTTAGGGAGAAAATACAGAGTAAAACAATAAGAATATGAATCAGAACGTTTCAAACATAGAGATGGATAAAGTACCAGAAAGGAAGCAAGATGCATGGGGGTGTTCTAGAAGCCCAGGGATAGGGTATACAGAAGGATTCACAGTATCAAACCTCACAGAGTAGATATGAAAGCAGCATTGTGTCTGTCGATTATAAGGTGTAAGAATCCATTTCTAAGGGATAAAGGGGTGAGTAGGCTCTGAAAACACTGAAGGCAAAATGAGACTACTTTGCCAGTATGCTTGGATGTAAGGGCTGTCCTGATAGAGGACTCTAATGGAATGCAAAGGGCTGACAGAGGGGTTCATTTGAAGTAAGAGGAGCTTTAACATGTTCAAAGGTGTTAATAACCCAGTGAAGAGGAAAATTTATAAAACAGAGAAGAGTAGTACAAATAGAAGAGATGTGAGGCGATGAATCCAGATCACCTGTAAATAGAAGCTTCTTCCCTAGGTCGGAAAAGAAGAAGTGAAGCTGTGAGTGGGCACCAAGTCTCTCCCACTTCAACTTCAATTATCTTTGTGATGTAGGTGGCAGCTTCCTCCGCTGAGAGAGGAAGGAGCAGGTGTGGAATGAGGAACTTGAGCAGAGTAGTTGAAATCTGTGATCATCATGCAGTGAATGACAGAGATATGTGGGAACCTAAGGTACAACTCCTTTTATAGATGCCCTTCCTTCCTGTGTGATACATTTTCAGTGCACTTGCTTGTTCTTCACCATTGTTGAGATTCTAGTCCCTCAATCCTTATGTTTTTTTTCTCCATGGTTATTCTTCCCTATTCAGAGCAGACTTTTTCAACCAAATTTTTCTCCTGACTGGGGATACTTTCAACCCCTCTGGCTTTTCTCTGGAAGCAAGAAGTTCTACAGATTTCCTAATTTCATACACAACTCAGTAATCAAAATATCTACCTCCATGCTGATGCATAATTTGACCTGCATTGAAAGATAGCCGTGTCACCTCTGCACCAGGACTCAGGATTGTTTTCCTCTTATCTAACTAGAATTTCAAAGTTTGCAGAAGGAAAATAGAGGGTGGAAGGAGACTACTCCTGTTTAACATTGGCTTCATGCACTCTCAATCCAGCAAATATTTATTTTTTTCAATTGTTTGCTCTTAAAATTTTTATTAATCTAAAGGGAACAGATTTCATGTATTTCATAGATACATTTCTAAAAGATAACTATACTTTTCTCCTTCCCTCCCCTAAGCCTCCCTCCCTTCTTTTTTGTTTTCTAGCAACTATTTAAAGCTGATTCTTTCTCCCAAGGGCACTTTTGTACCTTCTTTGTGGATTCCTTCCGCTTCTGTGCGTCTCTGACTACAATTATCTTGATGCACAGAATCCTCCAGTCAGTGGCACTTGAGTCACCCAGAGTTTCTGCCTCTGCTTTTCAAGACTTGGCCGCCTCAGCTGGCAGCCATTGTTTTTAAAGAAAAGAGGGAGAAACAAATACATCCATAGATTTGTATCTTCTTTCATCCTGAAGGAGATTACTTTCAAGCAAGGCAAGTCTGCCAGCAACAAATTCCCTGAGTTTTTGTTTCTTTGAGAATGTTTTTATTTCATTTTCATTTTTGAAAGAAGATTTTAGTGAGTACAGGATTCTTGATGGACAGTGTTTCTTTCAGCATGCTAATACACCCTTCCACTGTCTTCTCAATCCCATTGTTTTGGTTGAAAAGCTAATCCTTCACTGTATTCGCCACTCCATCAACATATTTCTTCACTCTTTGCTTGCTGTTTTCAATACTATCTCCTTGGTTTGATCTTAATCAGTTTCAGTATAATGGTCTAGAAGCAGATCTTTTGTGTTTATCTTTGTATTTGCTGAGATTCTTAGATTTGCAAATAAAATGCTTTCATCCCATTTAGAATGCTTCCAACTATTTTTTTATCCCCTTTCTCTTTCTGCTTTCCTTCCATGAGGCTCATTGCATGTATACTGACATACTGGACACTGCCTTGTAGGACTCTAAGAATGTTGCCTTTTCTTCCATCTTATTACTATTGTTATTGTTTGGTGTTCAGGTTTAACCAAATTTAAGTTCACTGAGTATTTTGCCACATCAAATCTGCTCTAAAGCCTGTTCAGTGAAATTCTCATTTCAGTTACTGGTCCCTTTTGTTTTTAAGATTTACTTATTTATTTAAAGTCAGGGTTACAGAGAAGGAGAGGCGGGGGTGGGGGGGGGAGAGAGAGAAATCTTCTATCCTCTCGCTCACTTCTCAAATGGCTGCAATGGGCCAGGCTGAAAACTGGAGACAGAAGCTTCTTCCAAGTCTCCAAAATTGGTGAAGGGGCCCAAACACTTGGACCTTCCTCCTTGCTTCCCCAGACACATTAACAGGGAGCTGGATCAGAAGTGGGGCACTGACAACTGAACTGGTGCCCCATGGGATGGCAGCCCTGCAGGTGGTAGCATTATCTACTAGGCCACAATGCCAGCCCTGGGCTTTTTAGTTCTCTAACTTTTTAAAAGATTTTCTAGTTCTCCCTCTCTGAGTTCCCTGTTCACTGAATCACTGTCATAATGTTTTTGTTTATTTAATATTTATAAACACTGCAGTGAAGTCTTGGTTCACTAATTTTATACTTGGACCTAATCTATGTCAGTTTCTGTATTAGTATGGGTATTTTTTTCTTGATGGTTGACAATGTCTTGCTTCTGTGCGTGTTGCATAATGTTGGGTTGAAAATAAACACTTGAGATAAACTTTTGTAGCAACTATGGAGTTGTGTTCAAATACTTCAAGTGTTCAAATACTTTGAGGCTTCTACCCTGCACATGTTGATCTGTATAGAATTTGGGACAGAATAAAATATGTTTATATTGTTGTCAAAATTTTTTGAAATCTATACATAAATGGGATCTTGAAAGAGTTCAAGGGAAATAAATGTTATGAATAAATCACACTTGGATTTTTAAATATTTTGCACCTAGTAAACTTTAAATTTCATTTATCCATGAACTTTTTGAAGTACTCTCATAAATTCCAAGTTATGTTAAGTGAAATAATCCAGATCCAGAAAGGTAAATATCACATGTTTTCTCTTATTTGTGATAGTTATTATATAGAAAGAGTATAAGAAGTATATAGCTGTCATATCATTTGTATATAGTTATAAATAGTGGTTCATGGAGTGAATGTAAATGATGTGCAAATGACAATATGTAAATGTAAATGACAATATACTCTTATTTCACACATTGAAAAAAAAAGAAATGGAGAGGGAATAGTGAGGACTTTTGGGGTACTAGTAATGCTTTGTTCTTATTTTGAGTGTTGTTTATCAGTGTGGTAAGATGACAAAACATTCATGTATCAGTACATTTATCGTTCATTTCTTGATAAGCATTCTGTGTTTTTATATGACTTTACAAAAGTTGCAGCAGGTTCTGAGGTATCCCTCAGTGTGTACATTATATTGTGATAACCATGGAAGTGTGTAGTATCTCAGTAAGCTAGGGATTTATGGAGGGCTTATCTCAGCTGTTCTACAAACCTTTCCTTTCCAGAGCCTTGTTGTTGCGCTTTGCTCATCCACGGCTCACCCTTAGACTAACACACACTTAGACAAGCACAGTTATAGGTCTTCCCCATTTGCTTTTCACCATGTTCTTCACTTGAAGCTGACACAGAGATCAGGTTTTGCCTCATTCCCCAAACTGGTTCTGCTCCTCCTGACAATAAGCTGCGAGGCATTGTGGCCAGAGTCACGATGGTGAAACTACACTTTGTACACAGTGTGATGGGGAGAGGGAGCATGGGAGCAGCTCAAGCAAAAAGGTCATAGACGCCTGATCCCACTCCAAGCATCCTGATTTTTTGTCATAAGATCTGCTTCTTAAATGGTGATCTACATACTAAGGACACTGTGATGTAGAACCCTGAAATTTCTTCTTTACTATTTTTTGTTTGTTTGGCTGAGTAGATTTACCAATTTATTCATGGTACTGTAACACAGAATCCCTCCAGGACAGCCTTTCTAAAAATCTCTTTAGGCCAACATGGCTAACGAGGATCCCATGTGTGCCCCCGGGATTCACACCCTCTGATCATATTGAACAGAAACAGTACTTTCACAGATGCAGCTCATCTTGTCTCCACAAGCCACTCCAGGTTTCTCAAGCATGAATCAAATTCCACTCTTCTGTGCCCACCACCTGCACAGGCTCCTTGCAGAACTCTCAGTGTGATCCCAGTGGAGTTCTCCCAAGATTTGAGATTAGTAAGAAATTGCCTTTTCTACACACACTCTTGTTTGGTAGATTGAACTCTACAGGAAAAATTGTCTCCCAAGAAATCCTCTCAAAATTCTTGCTTTTAGGCCCTAATACTGGACAAATTTTGGAATGTCAATGTGTTTTAGGTTCAATGCAACCATAGTAGCTTGAGTTACCATTCATTTTAGAAAGTGGTAGCTACTGTCTTTGGTCTCAAACTGAGCTAGGATGAGACCTGTTTTAACATTCTGTCTCAGGATAATCTAATGAAATATTGGTAAATTCATAGATTAAGTTTAAATGATAGTAAAACACTGTACTTGTAGATTAAAGGTTTACTTAGCACAAATGGAAAGTGAGTCTTCTAATTTGGGCACCTTCAATTTAGTACATCCCTAGAAATACATGGACATTGTCCTCTCTTTGCAGAGGGAAACAACGACTCTCATGTGCTGTTCTTGCCGACAGCAAATTACATGAAGCAGGAGTTGCCACAAACACAGAAAGTTTCATCAAGAGGCCTCGGTGGATAATTCAAGTCACAATGCTAATCAAGGGAGGATATTGTAGAAAGAATGTGATGCTTAGGGAACATAGAATGTTCTTAGTGTTACATTTTGGCAACCTAAGACATGATAGCCTCTCTTAAAGTATCACTGGCCCTAACAAAATCAAAAGGAAAAGAAACCTCTCCGCCTGCCTTTTTCAAAAGCTAAAAGAGATTTAAGAATGGAAGAACCTGGGTGCAATACCCTAAGTAAATTATAGATTATAGGAATCTAGTACTATCATTCTTGTTTTTAACTCTATTTCATTGACTTAATTAGGCAAAATAAAAAAAGTCTTATTTCTCGGAAAGTGGTGCTTCAACATTGCCAGTGTTGGTCAAAAAAGATGTGCTGATATCTACAGCTTCCTCAGGGATATCTACAATCAGAAACAAAATAAAAAGGCTTGACATGAATATTCATGTGCTGTATGCATATATGTGTATGAGGGGTGGGTGTTGGGAAGATAGCCTGCACACTCATTACAAGTACATTTGTTTTACAAATAAAATAAGTGTTGCTGGCTTAGATGCTTTGAGCATCCACAGAAAATATTAAGCATACTACAAATTGCTTTTCAGAGTCTCCATTTCTCATCTGTAAAATGAGAGGATTTAACTAAATCAAAGATGGGTAAGGCAATGTTCTCATAAAAACTGAATGATTGTGGTTAAATGACTACATAAAAGAAAGGATGTTGAAGCTATAAACCCATATGGGTTTAGTAAAAAAAAAATGTGTTTTGATAGATAAACAATGTCTTTCCTTGATCAAGTGGATTGGAGAGTGGTGATTTTTTAAAGATTTATTTTTATTTATTTGAGAGAGAGAGAGAGAGAGAGAGCGTTTCCATCTGCTGGTTTATTCCCCAGATAGCAGTAAGGGCCAGAACCAGACCAATCCAAAGCCAGGAGCCAGGAGCTTCCTCTGGGTCTCCCATGTAGGTGGAGAGGCTCAAGGTCTTGAGCCATCCTCCACACTGCTTTCCAAGGCACATTAGCAGGGAGCTGGATTGGAAGTGGAACAGCGGTGACTCCAGCAGGTGCCCATATGAGATGCCAGCACTGCAAATATCAGCTTTACCCATTATGCCACAGCACTGATACCAAGAGAGCGATGATTTGAGTTGCAATTTTGCTATCCCTGGACAACATATCAAAGGATTCTTTAACATCCTATAAGTCTCTAACTCTGTATTATAGTTTGTATTATGTCCTCTAAAAGAAAATAATCAAATTTGTAAGCAGAAATAGACCACTCCCTAGAGAATCTCTTAACTTATTTATGTGAAGAGATTTCAGGGAGAAAAGTGGAAAGTTGTTTTATTGCATTATTTATAATAGGCATATTTTTCATAGATCAATTATTTTTTCTTTTCAACTTTTATTTAATAAATACAAATTTCCAAAGTACAACTTTTGAATTATAGCAGCTTTTCCCCCTATAACCTCCCTCCCACCCACAACCATCCCATCTCCCACTCCATCTCCCATCCCATTCTTCATCACGATTCATTTTCAATTATCTTTATATACAGAAGATCAACTTAGTATATACTAAGCAAAGATTTCAACAGACTGCACCCACAAAGACACACAAAGTATAGAGCACTGTTTGAGTAGTAGTTTTACCATTAATTCTCATAGTACAACATATTAAGGGCAGAGGTCCTACATGAGGAGTAAGTGCACAGTGACTACTGTTGTTGATTTAACAATTAATTCTCTTCTTTATGCCATCAGTAATGACCCGAGGCTCTTGTCATGAGCTGTCAAGGCTATGGAAGCCTTTTGAGTTCACCAACTCCAATTTTATTTAGACAAGGCCATAGTCAAAGTGGAAGTTCTCTCCTCCCTTCAGAGAAAGGTACTGCCTTCTTTGATGGCCTGTTCCTTCCACTGGGATCTCACTCACAGAGATCTTTCATTTAGGTTTTGTTTTGTTTTTGCCACCATGTCTTGGCTTTCCATGCCTGGGAAACTCTCATGGGCTTTTTAGCCAGATCCGAAAGTCCTAAGGGCTGACTCTGAGGCCAGAGTGCTGTTTAGGGCATTTGCCATTCTATGAGTCTGCTGTGTATCCCACTTCCCATGTAGGATCATTCTCTCCTTTTTAATTCTTTCAATTATTTGCAGACACTGGTCTTATTTATGTAATCCCTTTGACACTTAATCCTATCTTTTTGATCAATTATGAACTTAAACTGATCACTTTAACAAGTAAGATGGCATTGGTACATGCCACTTTGATGGGATTGAATTGGAATGCCCTGGTACGTTTCCAGCTCTACCATTAGGGGAAAGTCTGAGTGAGCATGTGCTGAATTGTGCATCTCTTTCCTCTCTTATTCCCACTCTTATTTAACAGGGATCACTTTTCAGTTACATTTAAATGACTAAGAATAATTGTGTATTAATTAAAGAGTTCAACCAAATAGTATTAAGTAGAACAAAAAAATACTGGTGACATTTTGGGAGGAGTACCTGCACCTGGGAGGCCAGATAACATAGAGCTACCAGGAGACACTTGAGTTCCAGATAAGCAATGAACCAATTCCAGTAAACATGGCCAATAATTCATGAAATATATTTATACTAAAACTTGAGTTATTGCTTATCCGAAATCAAACTTAACTGGAAATTCTGCATTTCGATTTGCAAAATATGACAACCCTTTTCACTCTTTTATTAAGAGGCACATGTAAGAAATATATGCAGACACCTGAATGCATGGTCTCGTATATTAAGGATGATTACAATTTTTGGTCACCTTTTAAGAAATCTAGGTTCTTATAATATAATGCTTTCCCAGTTAGATACCATGAAAGTGTAGCCCTGACAAACATATGCCAAATCAATGAAGTGGTGGATACATGAGTAAATAAAACTCGCTAACAAAATCAGTGCAATATGGAAATAATATAAAACAGAGAAGAACAAGAAATAGCTATTTATCCCAACTTTGCTGTAACAGAGGAGTCAGCCTTTGTCATCTGTGTTTTGGCAGAGACTCAGCAGCAAACAGAGGGGTGGGAGCCTAGAAGGAGAAAAAGGGAAATGCTTTGAGTGTGCTTTGATTGCAGGTTGTTGGTATGGGGAAGGTAACTGGTAGTGGAGCAGGTTATGCAATGTGGCAAAAGATGTGACTGATCCTAAACTAGCAGTGGTGACAGAAATTAGGGAATTAGCTTCATTGAGTCCTAAAATAGATACACATCGTTTGAAACACCACATTATTCCCCGTAACTATGAGTAATTATGGTTTACCAATTGAAAGTACATTTTAAAATAATTTTAGTTTTAAGATATTACTTATTTACTTGAGAGGCAGAGTTAAAGACAGAGAGAGGGAGAGAGAATGAAAGGTCTTCTAACTGCTGGTTCACTCCCCAAATGGCCACAACGGCCAGAGCCTAGCCCATCTGAAGCCAGGAGTTTCTTTCAGGTCTCCCATGTGGGTGCAGGGACCCAAGCTCTTAGGCCATCTTTTACTGCTTTCCCAGGCCATAGCAGAGAACTGGATGGAAGATGAGAACCTGGAACATGAACCGGCACCTATATGGGATGCTGCTGCCGCAGGTGGAGGCTTACTCTGCTACACCACAGCACCAGTCCCTAAAATAATTTTTTTAAAAAAGAAAAATATTAAGGAAGCCATCAGTTATTACTGAAGTCTTTGTTTGGGGCCAAATGCTGCAGGGGTGACTCTTGGCATCGTGGGCTGTTACTGGAGATGTGCTCTGGCTGCTGGCATGTCTGGCTTCAGCAGGCTGCTGCCTGAGCTTCCTTGGCTGGGAAGTATGCTTCAGGTAATGGGTCAGAGCCGATTGTCATCTATCAGGATTCTTCCAAAAGGTCATGGAAAACGCAGTTCAAAGATGTTAGTGTTAGTGACAAGAGAGTTTGAAACCCATGCATTTGAGAAATCTTCAAAAATTAATGAAAATGGTATAATAATAATATAATAATGAAAACTATACATGGATTTCAAAAACATTTTTACAGCAAAATACACTTTTTTAAAAAAGATTTATTTGTTCTTGAAAGGCAAAGTGACAGAGAGAATGAGAAACAGTGTGAAAAAGAGATTTTCCTTCTGCAATTTCAATTCCCAAATGTCCACAATAGCTGGGGCCAGGCCAGGCTGAAGCCAGTAGCCAGAAACTCCACCTGGGTCTCCCACATGGGTGGAAAGGGTCCAAGCATGTGTGCCATCCCCTTCTGCTTCTCCTCGCACATTAGCAGGAGGCTGGATTAGAAGCAGAACAGCTGGGGCTGGAACTAGCACTCTGACATGATATGACAGCATTGCAGGTAGTGGCTTAATCTCTACACCCAATTCTACCCCCCTAAATGTACTTTTATTTCCAGTTTTTTTCCACAGACCTTGAAGTAAATCTGTATATTGTCACCACTGACTGTATATTCAGTGACTCATGTATGAGACTACACTCTCTAATCTGACAACCCCTAGCCACATGTGGCTATTTAAATTAAATAAAATTAAAAGCCCAATTGCTCTGTCATATTAGCTGCATCTCAAGAATCTAGCATCCACGTGTGGCTAGTGGCTACCAAATCAGATAATGCAGATGTGGAAATTCATGACTCTCCAAAAAGCATATTGAATAGTAGATGGGATATGACAAAATGTTTTTGAAACTTTGTTCGTTAGACTTCCAAACAACTCTAGGAAAATGCAAGAACCATTATCACCCTACTGGAAAATTTCCACCTTCTTCATTTTCCCTCTGAGTCTCATTTATTCTGTTCTCCCACAAGTTTACCCTCTTCATTCTCTTTCTTAATTGCCTGGCTGTGCCTTTGTCCTGTTTTATGCTTTCCTAGTTTGCTGGGTTGATGGTCTTCTCTTCTTACAAGCAGTTTTTAATAGTTACTCCAGTGAACACTTATCAAATTATCTCATTCTCCTTTTCTAGAAATTACCTCCTCTCCTCCGTCCACAAGGTTTTCCAGGAGCTGAAATGGGCTCACAGAGGTTGCTCTAGCCCAAATCCCATGGTTTTGTTGGCTGAGTCCCTGATATAGTTGGGAAGTCACTTCCTTTACTAGAACTTGGGAAAGCAATTCTTTATCCTGAAATAGCAAGACATTCACTTCTTATAGGGTCATAGTCTGCAATCAGTAACTGTTCCTTTGATATGTGGAGGAATCGGCCAAATTATATGAGAACTTAGAGCTAATATGAAAGCAGTAAGAGAGAGTTGTACAGAGAAACAGAAATGAGAGATGGTGTGAGGGCTCTATGTATTCTCCACAGTAATGCAATTTTAAGTTTGGTTGCTAAGATCTAACTGCTTCATTGCCCTCAAATTCAATGATGCATCCTTCCAATAAATTTTACTTTTTACCCTTCCAATAAATTTTTCTTCTTACTTAGAATAGTTTGAATTGATTTTCTGTTATTTGAAAGCACAAGAGTTCTAATCAATATAAACTGCAATCAGGGGAATTTCGAAGTTCCCTATTTACACCTTTATTTCTCAAAGGATCATACACAGTCCTCAAGCCCTCTTTTACTGCTAGTTGTATAAGGAATATTATAGCTAAAGGCTAATCTTTTGAAATGAAACAAAGAAAACAGTACATAAAGTGCAAAGTGGGATACACTCATTTTTAGAATAAAGCAACCAAAGTAATAATGCTTACTTTCTATGTCCTACCAATGAAGCATGGAAAAAAGGAGAGTGTAGCATCTTCTTTAATATTATTTAAGTCACTAAAGTTCCATAATCCTTTTTTAAAAACAAAAAAAAACTAATGATTACCTTTTCATTCATTTTCACCATATTAATTTAGTCAATAATTACTGACCATCTTTTTATTAATTTATTTTTATTTTACAGGCAGAGTGACAGAAAGAGAACTTCCACTCACTCCATACTAAAGCTAGGAGCGCACAACTCCATTTGGATCTCTGTTATGAGCACAGGGACTCAATTACCTGAGCCATCACAGGATGCACATTCGCTGGAAGTTGTATCGGAAGCAGAGCAGGGACTCGAACCGAGGTACACCCACGTGAAATGCAGGCATTTTAACTGCTGAGTCAAATGCTTACCCTAAACATTTTTATGTACTAGGTACTCTAAAATACACTGGAATTTCTAAATACAACTTTAAAAAGCTAAAATTCTGACTTTTGTATAATTATAAAATGAATACCTGTCAAAGACTTTACTCTATTCACTCAGTAAACTGTTGAAAGGCGATTCTTATCACACAGCATTACTACACAGTATGGGCCTCCTAGTATTGGAATTTACATGCTATAGTGATAGGGAGTGTCTCCTCCACATTCCATCATTTGCTCTCCACGTGAGTTGCTTGTCTCATTTATGGTGGAGGCACCTGCTCCCTTTCAAAGAAGAATGAAACTTTTCTTACCCCTCCAAGAGTCAAATGTTCATTTTTCAAAGTAGAGACATCCCCTCTGCCTCAAGAAAAAAATCTGTTTACATTATGTGTAATCAAGTAAAAAATAACCTCTCTCTCTTTCTCTAGGGTGGAGAAAGAGATAGATGTTCCATCAGTCATCTAAACTCCAAGATAATTTTGGAGTTTCCTGTGGTGAAAACCCCTGTACTCAGAGGTATAACCATGTGGCGCTCATTGCATCACCTGGTATAGAGTAGGTCATAAAGAACTAGTGCTACAATAACTAGTGTTATTGCTGTGAATAACAAAGGTGTGATGTCCCATTTGGAGTCTTGTGTATCTACAGAAAAGTAGTGTCTCAGATTTTTCAAAGGTTTTGGCCTTACTGGAAATAAAGTAGTGTTAAAAACTGATTCAGAAGACAATTTGTAGAACATTTATACAGTCTCCAAATGCCTCCAACAGTTGTGGGTGGGCTAGACTGAAGCCAGGAGCCAGGAATTCAATTCTGCTCTCCTGTCAGGGACCCAGTTATTGAGCCATCAACTGCTACCTCCCAGTATGCACATTAGCATCAGGCTGGAATCAGAAGTGCAGCTAAAACATGAACTCAGGGTCTCCACGATGGGATGTGAATGCCCCAAGTGGCATCTTAACTGCTGGGCTAAACACCTTCCCCTAGAATGCCTTATTCTTATGACTACAAAACTATCCATTGAAAGGACATGACATAATTTATTTAATAATCCAGATAACTGTTATGGAAGAAAAATACTTATGAGCTTAATAACTTTAACAAAAACATATGTTCATTTCATATGTGAGATTCATTTTGCCCAGCTTATAATTACCTATCATTTTGATGGAAAGAGTACCAAATGCCTCTGATGGAACGTTGACTCCAGTCTTGGCTCTGTATTTAGGACTCTGTACTTTGCTCTGTACATGAAAAACCTTGGCAAACTGCTTAAAATACAGTTGCCTGAATATTTTCAAAATATCTGCCCAATCTGTTTTGAAGATTTGTAGTAATAATAAATATCAGTAATTTTGAAGTTGGATCATGCACCTCTAGCAGACAGAGTCCTCAAGGCCCTAAGACCCAATTTCCTTCCCATCCTCTACCATATATATTGGTTAACCTGCAAATCTCAGCCACTTAATGTATTTTAAACTTCCATGTAAGATCTTTATTTGAAGATAGAGAAATTTTTCATATTTCAAAAAAGTCTGGAAAATATATAAAATAATATGTCAATGCAATATATTGCTGTTAATATCTTAAACAGGAAAAAATAATCATAATGAAAAAGAGGTAGTGCATTTAGGGTGCCTGCAAAGCTACAGGTGCTGCAGGGACAGAGTAAGTAGTGTAGCAAGACTGAAGTAGTTCCTTGCAGTGACCTTCCTGCGGTTCAGTCATCTTATAACACACAATCTTCTATCAGAAGTCACTGGAAGAGATCTTTTAAGGAAAAAAAAAAACTGGAGTAAGAAACTCAGTCCTGGAGTGACTATGTCAGAACAAAAGCTTCAGGGGAGAAGGCTCCAAATGAATGACTCCACAAGTTCTCTCCTCCCTTCAGAGAAAGGTACCTCCTTCTTTGATGGCCCTGTTCTTTCTACTGAGATCTCACTCAGAGATCTTTCATTTTGCTCTCTTTTTTTTTCCCAGAGTGTCTTGGCTTTCTATGCCTAAAATACTCTCATGGGCTCTTGAGCCATATCTGAATGCCTTAGGGGCTGATTCTGAGGCCAGAGTACTATTTAGGACATCTGCCATTCTATGAGTCTGCTGTGTATCCCACTTCCCATGATGGATCATTCTCTCCCTTTTTGATTCTATCAGTATTAGCACACACTAGTCTTGTTTGAGTGATCCCTTTGATTCTTAGACCTATCAGTATGATCAATTGTGGACTGAAGCTTATTGCTTGGACTAGTGAGAGGGCATTAATACATGCCACCTTGATGGGCTTGTATTGGAATCCCCTGGCGCATTTCTAACTCCAGCATTTGGGGCAAGTCCGATTGAGCATGCCACAAATTGTACATATACTCCCTCTCATTTTCCCTCTTTTATAGTCAACAGGGATCACTTTTCTGTTAAAATTTAAATACATAAGAATAATTGTGTGTTAATTGCAGAGTTCAACCACTAGTATTAGAACAACAGCAACAACAAAAATACTAAAATTGATAAAGATTTATATTGTACATCAACTGTCTGGACAAGAGCTGATCAAGTCACTATTTCTCATAGTGTCCATTTCACTTCAACAGGTTTCCCCTTTGGTGCTCAGTTACTCATCGTCAATCAAGGAAAACAAATGATATTTATCCCTTTTGGTCTGGCTTAATTCACTCAGCATGATGTTTTCCAGATTCATCCATTTTGTTGCAAATGACAGGATTTCATTGTTTTTGACTGCTCTATAGTATTCTGTAGAGTACATGTCCCATAATTTCTTTATCCAGTCTACTGTTGATGGGCATTTGGGTTGGTTCCAGGTCTTAGCTATTGTGAATTGAGCTGCAATAAATATTAAGGTGCAGACAGCTTTTTTGATTGCCAATTTAATTTCCTTTGGGTAAATTCCAACGAATGGGATGGCTGGGTTGAATGGTAGGGTTATATTCAGGTTTCTGAGGATTCTCCAAACTGACTTCCATAGTGGCTTTAGCAGTTTGCATTCCCACCAACAGTGGGTTAGTGTCCCTTTTTCCCCACATCCTCTCCAGCATCCATTGTGGGTAGATTTCTGAATGTGAGCCATTCTGACCAGGGTGAGGTGAAACCTCATTGTGGTTTTGATCTTCATTTCCCTGATTGCTAGTGATCTTGAACATTTTTTCATGTGTTTGTTGGCCATTTGGATTTCCTCTTTGGAAAAATGTCTATTGAGGTCCTTGGCAGATCTCTTAAGTGGGTTGTTTGTTTTGATTTCTTTGTAGATTTTGGTTATCAACCCTTTATCTGTTGCATAGTTTGCAAATATTTTTCCTATTCTGTTGGTTGCCTATTCACTTTCCTGTTTACTTTGAAGAACAGAAACTTCTCAATTTGATGCAATCCCAGTAGTTAATTTTGGCTTTGACTGCCTGTGCTTCTGGGGTATTTTCCATGAAGTCTTTGCCAGTGCCAATATCTTGCAGGGTTTCTCCAATGCTCTCTAATAATTTGATGGTGTCAGGTCATAGATTTAAGTCTTTAATACATGCTGAGTGAATATTTGTGTAAGGTGAAAGGTAGGGATCTTGCCTCAGGATTCTGCACATGGAAATCCAGTTTTCCCAGCACGATTTATTAAACAGACTGTCCTTACTCCAGGGATTGATTTTAGATCCTTGATCAAATATAATTTGGCTGTAGATGCTTGGATTGATTTCTGGTGTTTCTATTCTGTTGCATGGGTCTATTCATCTGTTTCTGACCAGTACCACGCTGTTTTGATAACTACTGCCCTGTAATATGTCCTGAAATCTGGTATTGTGATGCCTCCGACCTCGTTTTTGTTGTACAAGATTGCTTTAGCTATTCGAGGTCTCCTGTGTCTCCATATGAATTTCAGCATCATTTTTTCCCTATCTGAGAAGAAAGTCTTCATTATCTTGATAGGTATTGCATTGAATCTGTAAATTGCTTTTGGCAGATGGACATTTTGATGATGTTGATTCTTCCAATGCATGAGCATGGAAGATTTCTCCATTTTTTGGTATCCTCTTCTATTTATTTCTTTAAGGTTTTGTAATTTTCATCGTAGAGATCTTTAACGTCCTTTGTTAAGTTTATTCCAAGGTATTTGTTTGTTTTTGTAGCTATTGTGAATGGGATTGATCTTAGCAGTTCTTCCTCAGCCGTGGCATTGCCTGTGTATCCAAAGGCTGTTGATTTTTGTGCATTGATTTTATATCCTGCTACTTTGCCAAACTCTTCTATGAGTTCCAATAGTCTCTTAGTAGAGTTCTTTGGGTCCCCTAAATAAAGAATCATGTCTTCTGCAAAGAGGGATAGTTTGAGTTCTTCCTTCCCAATTTGTATCCCTTTAATTTCTTTTTCTTGCCTACTAGCTCTGGCTAAGACTTCCAGCACTATATTGAATAGCAGTAGTGAGAGTGGGCATCCCTGTCTGGTACCAGATCTCAGTGGAAATGCTTCCAACTTTTCCCCATTCAATAGTATACTGGCCATGAGTTTTTCATAAATTGCTTTGATTGTACTGAGGAATGTGCCTTCCATACCCAGTTTGCTTAGGGTTTTCATCATGAAAGGGTGTTGTATTTTACCAAATGCTTTCTTTTTGTCTACTGAGATAGTCATATGGTTTTTCTTCTACAGTCTGTTAATGTGGTGTATCACGTTGATTGTTTTGTGCACATTGAACCATCCCTGCATACCAGGGATAAATCCCACTTGGTCTGGGTGGATGATCTTTCTGATGTGTTGTTGCATTCTATTGGCCAGAATTTGATTGAGGATTTTTGCATCTATGTTCATCAGGGATATTGGCCTGTAATTCTCTTTCAATACTGCATCTTTCTCGGTTTAGGAATTAAAGTGATGCTGGCTTCATAGAAAGAATTTGGGAGGATTCCCTCTTTTTCAATTGTTCTGAATAGTTTGAGAAGAACTGGAGTTAGTTCTTCTTTAAATGTCTGGTGGAATTCAGCAGTGAATCCATCTGGTCCTGGGCTTTTCTTTGTTGGGAGGGACTTTATTACTGTTTCAATTTCTATTATGGGTCTGTTTAGGTTTTCTATGTCTTCCTGGTTCAGTTTAGGTAGGTTGTATGTGTCCAGGAATCTATACATTTCTGATAGGTTTCCCTGTTTGTTGGCATACAAGTCCTTGTAGTAATTTCTGATAATCTTTTTATTTTTGTGTTGTCTGTGGTTATGTTTCCTTTTTCATCTCTGATTATATGGATTTAGGTCTTTTCCCTTCTTTTTTAGTTAGTTGGGCCAATGGGGTGTCAATTTTGTTTATTTTTTCCAAAATCCAGCTCCTCATTTGGCTGATTTTTTGTAATGTTTTTTGGATTCAATCCTGTTGATTTCTTCTCTGATTTTGATTATTTCTGTTCTACTAGTAGATGTGGGTCTGGTTTGCTTCATATTTTCTAGATCCTTGAGATGATCTGTGAGCTCATCTATTTGGTGCTTTTCCAATTTCTTGATGTAGGCACCTAGTGATATAAACTTTCCTCTTAACACTGCTTTTGCTGTGTCCCATAAGTTTTGGTATGTTGGGCTGTTATCCTCATTTACTTCCAGAAATTTTTTGATTTCTCTTTTAATTTCTTCTATGACCCATTGTTCATTCAGGAGCATGTTGTTCAATCTCCATGTGTTTGCATATGCTCTAGGGATTCCTGAGTTGCTAATTTCCAACTTCACTCCTTTATGGTCTGAGAAGCTGCATGGTATGATTCTAATTCTTTTGAATTTGCTGAGACTTGCTTTATGGCCTAGTATGTGGTCAATCCTAGAGAAGGTGCCATGTACTGCTGAGAAGAATGTGAATGCTTTATCTTTAGCATGGAAAGTTCTGTAGATATCTGTTAGATCCATTTGGGCTATAGTGTCATTTAAATCTACTGTCTCCTTATTGATCCTATGTCTTGGTGATCAATCTATCTCTGAGAGTAGAGTATTGAAATCCCCCAGTACTATTGTATTGGGGTCTAAGTCTCCCTTTAAGTCCCATAACAGGTCTTTTAAATAAGCCGGTGCCCTGTAATTAGGTGCATACACATTGATAATTGTTATATCTTCCTGTTGAATTGATCCCTTAATCATTATATAGCGCCCCTCTTTGTCTCTCCTAATTGTTTTTGTGGTAAAATTTATGTTATCCGATATTAAGATGGCTACGCCCGCTCTTTTTTCATTTCTGTTGGCAGGGTATATCTTTTTCCAGCCTTTCACTTTCAGTCTGTATGGATTTTTGTTAGAAAGACGTGTTTCTTGTAAGCAACAAATAGATGGGTTTTATTCTCTCATCCAGTCAGTAAATCGGTGTCTTTTCACTGCATGGTTCAAACCATTCACGTTCAATGTGACTGTTGATAAGTAGTAACTTTGCCCTACTATTTGCCAAAGATATTTTCTAATATATGCTTTCAGTTTCCTATGATCTTTTGCTGTGAGGTTTCCTTCCTTTAGCTTCTTTCAAATTGATGACCATGTTTCTGTGTTTCTGCGTTTAGCACATCTTTAAGAATCTTTTGCAGGGCTGGACGAGTGGCAACAAATTCTTGCAATTTCTGTTTGCTATGAAAGGTCTTTATTTCACCTTCATTCACAAATGAGAGCTTTGCAGGATATAATATTCTGGGCTGACAGTTTTTCTCTCCTAGTACCTGGGCTATATCTGGCCATTCCCTCCTAGCTTTTAGGGTTTCTGATGAGAAGTCTGCTGTGAGTCTAATTGGAGATCCTCTGAGAGTAATTTTACATTTCTCTCTTGCACATTTTAGGATCTTTTCTTTCTGTTTCACTGTGGTGAGTTTAATTACAACGTGTCATGGTGAGGATCTCTTTTGGTCATGTTTACTAGGGGTTCTATGAGCTTCCTGTACTAGGATGTCTCTGTCCTTCTCCAAACCTGAAAAATTTTCTGCTATTATCTCACCAAAAAGGCTTTCTAATCCTTTCTCCCTCTCCATGCCTTCAGGAACTCCTAGAACTCGAATGTTAGGTTTTTTAATAGTATCCTGTAGATTCCCGACAATATTTTTTAGATTTCTAATTTCCTCCTCTTGTCTTTGGTTTGACTGTATACTTTCCTGTTCTGTGTCTTCTAAGTCTGATATTCTCTCTTCTGCTTCACCCATTCTGTTTTTAATGCTCTCTAATGTGTTTGTCATTTGATCTATTGAAATTTCATTTCATTATGGTTTCTTGTCACTATCACTGTTTTGTTGTTCTACTAGTTGTTTCATTTCATTTTGGTTCCTCCTTAATATTTCATTTTTGTGGGAGAGATTTTCTATCTTATCCATTAAAGATTTCTGTAGTTCAAGAATTTGTTTTTGAGAACTTCTTAATGTTCTTATCAATTTTTTGAGATCTGCTTTTTGCATTTCTTCTATCTCATCATCTTCATAATCTTGAATTGGGGTGTCTTTTTCATTTGGGGGCATCATAATGTCTTCCTTGCTCCTGTTACCTCAGTTTCTCCTTTGTTTGGCATTTCTCCACACTCTCTCACCAGGTTGCCAAGGTTACAGAGTTTGTGTACACGGTGAGTTCCCCAGCTCTCCCTCAGATTTACACAGTCTCAGTTTGTTAGTTCCACCCACTTTAGTAGTGGGCGGGCTAGCACCGTTTTACTGCTCTTTGTCTTGCTGGGCTTTGTAAGGTGAGTAAAGAGAGAAGCTAGTGACCGTGCCAGTTCCCCTTATTTTTCTTTCTCTCCTTCAGTCAGCCTGGTGCACTTTCCCCAGTGGGGTCTGCCTCTTCCCGCCAATGTCTCAGGTTACTGAGGGATTTTTGCCTCACCTCCCCTTCCAGCACTGGCATGTAGATTCTGAGGCTGCGCTCCCTCTCACATCTCTGTTCCCTCCCACATCTCCATTCCCGCGGCACGGTTTCTTCGCGGTGGGTGAACTTGCTCTCCTCTGTGTCACATCCAATAGATATGGAAGAGTTTCCTCTGCAGTTTTTTTCTAAGTCTTTTCCTGGGGCTACAGTAACTCCACTTTTATTAAACTATCTCTTCCTGGACTGTTGGTGCACTCCCTCACTATTCCGCCATCTTCCCCATGCTCCATTTTTAAGACACAATATCATTGTGTAATATGTAAGCTATAATGTCAGTCACCCACATGTGTGCAGAACTATTCAAAACACTTGAAATATATTGTATTAGGTAGCCATGTAAAAAAAGATACATTAAAAAATACCTACACTCCTCTGCTAAACGCACGGCATTCAACAGAGAAAGATACATTGTGCCCTCTCCTAAGTGCCCAACACTGGGTTGCACACTGAAAGCAGAGATGAATGAGACAGAGTGAGACTTCAAAGCAGCTTTGTCATTGGGGGAAACAAACAAGCAGAGACTAGGAAGAACTTTCTGGTAGCAAGAATATGCAGATGAGAATTATTAAAATGAACATGACTAGCCGGTGCCGCAGCTTACTAGGCTAATCCTCCGCCTTGTGGCGCCAGCACACTGGGTTCTAGTCCCAGTTGGGGCACCGGATTCTGTCCCAGTTGCCCCTCTTCCAGGCTAGCTCTCTGCTGTGGCCAGGGAGTGCAGTGGAGGATGGCCCAAGTGCTTGGGCCCTGCACCCCATGGGAGACCAGGAGAAGCACCTGGCTCCTGCTATCGGATCAGCGTGGTACGCCAGCCGCAGCACGCTGGCTGCGGTGGCCATTGCAGGGTGAACCAACGACAAAAGGATGACCTTTCTCTCTGTCTCTCTCTCACTGTCCACTCTGCCTGTCGAAAAAACAATTAACATGACTAAACTCCTCCTTCAAAAGCAGGAGTCTAAACACAGAGCAATAGCAGAATAAGAAACGGAACACACTGCAGTGTTTAACTCAGTTATCTTCCAGTTCCACTGTACCCCTTGCAGTGAAGGTAATCTTTTCAAACCCTTAGCTTAGCCATAATTTAGACTAGCTCTAGAAAGGACTTTCACATTTTATAGCGTTCTTTCTTCCATTGTATTTCTTATTATTAGTGCTGCAAAGAAACATTATTGAAGTCTGTAATTGTTGAACTCTTTTAGGACAAAATTTGCCCATTTGCTTTCTTAGCTTATTTCTTAACAGCTGATAATATCTTCAAGCAATGACAGATTTCTCTTTGTTTCCAATCCTTTAAATTATTGATATTAAGAAATTTCCTATGGCCAGCATTATGGCGTAGTGAGTTAAGCTGCTGCTTGCAGCACCGGATTCCCAAATGGGCACCAGTTTGAGTCCCAGATGCTCCACTTCTGATCCAGCTCCCTGCTAATGTGCATGGGAAAGCAGAAGAATATGGCCTATTCTCTGGGCTCTTGCACCCACATAGTAAACCCAGAAGAAGCTCCTGGCTCTTGGCTTCAGCCTGGCCCAGCCATGGCCGTTGTGGCCATTTGGGAAGTGAGCAAATGGATGGAAGATGTCTCTCTCTTTGTGTCTCCATCTCTTTCACTGTAGCCTTGTCTTTCAAATAAATAAAATAAATCTTTAAGAAAAAAGAATTTTCTGAGTGAAGTAAGTTCCATTACTATTAGTTTGTTAAAAATTTTATTGCTAACAGATTTATCATAAGTTGATTGGAATTTGTCAGGATTTAATTCATATAACTTTTATTAATTTTGATGTAATGTAGAGCACTATAGTAACAGATATTCTAAAAGTGAATGATCTATTCATTTTGTAATAGATGAACTTGGTTTTGATGACTATTTGTAATTATGCTGAGAGATTTTAATTTTTGGCCCACAAACTTAGTTACTTGTCTTTTACCAGTTTCTGTAACTGGTAAAAAAAAAAAAAAGCAATAAAATGAGTCAAATTTTTTCAGCTTGTTTTGTAAGTTTAGGTATATATGTTTTTAATCAATTTATTTCTTTGAAAGTCAGAATTACAGAAGGACATTGGGGGGGGGGGGCTGGGATATGGATTTTCCATCTGCTGGTAAACTCTCCAAATGACCACAATTGCTAGGGCTGAACCATGCTTAAGCCAGGAGTCAAAAGCTTAAGCAGGGTCTCCTACATGGGTTCAGGGGCCTAAGGACTTGGGAAATCTGCTGCTTTCCCAGGCACATTATCAGGGATCTGATCAGAAGTGGACCATTGGGACTCAAACTGGCACCCATATGGGATGCCAGCTTTGCAGGCAAAACCTTAATCCGTTTCTTCACAGCACCAACTCCAGTTTAGATGTACTTTTTATGAGATATGGTTTGAATGTGCTTCAAAAATTTATTAAAAATATACAAACTTCACTGTGTTTTTAGGTGATTCAGCTGGCAGAGGAATTTTGATTAGAATTTGATTTTTATGATTTTTATTATTCTATGCAATCTGTCAATCTATTCTTTTCCTGTCCATTGTGCTAGAACATCATTTTCCCTTAAACAAGTGCATATCATCTAAGTTTTAATTTTTTCCATAAAAATTTTATTTTTCTTGCTAGTCCTTGTCTTAAAGTTTTGCTTCAAATGTCTAATAGATGTTGAACTCTGACAAGTAACCAGCTCATTTCTTTTCTTGCATTGACCCAATATTTATCAGCCTATGGTGACTGCCTCTGAAGGGTGGTATAACACACTAACTCTGTCCAAGCCTGTCAATGAATATTGTATAGCCCAACTGTTATGTTGTAATTTTTTGTTTTTTTTTTAAATCTTCAGAGTTACAAAGACAGAAGGAGTGGCAGAGAGAAAGACAGATCTTCCATCTGCTATTTTACTCCCAGCACTCTGCCAGGCTGAAACCAGGAGCCAGGAAATCCAACTGGGTCTCCTATGTGGGTGATAGGGGACCAAACAGTTGAGACATCTTCTGCTGCTTTTTCCAGGTCATCAGCAGGGAGCTGGATCAGAAGTGGAATAGCTAGGACACAAACCAGTGCCCATGTAGGATGTCAGCATACCAAGTGGTGGCTTTACTAAGCTACAATGCCAGGTCTTTGCTGTGAATTATAATTGTAATAAAAAAAGAATTTCTTTAGGGAATCTTTAAACCTTCAACCTCCAAAAGAAGCAGTGTGGCTTCAGCACAAAGAGAATTTTTTTTTCTTATCTCTTCTGTGTGTTGCATTTGCCATGACTTATGGATTCTTATCAGGAAGGCTGAAAGTCACACATTTTACCAAAAAATGCAGATATTGAACCAAGCTATACTTTATGTGTTTTATTTTGAATTTTATGATGCATAGAGAGGCCTTGACTAACTTTTAACTTTCAGAAGCTTTTGTGGGGTACAAGAAGAGAATTCTTTTGTATGACATGGTTAAAAGTATTTTAACCCAAAGAAATGTAATCAATGGGAAGATAGTGTAATGGTTATAACCAGGATAAGAGCAAATTACTGCATTTAAAATATTTCATTCAGGAAGCATTCACCAGAAGAAACAATAAATACTTGCCTAGATATTGTCAGGCAAGAGGTCCTTCTTTTTGCTTTTCAGAAACAAACAAGCAAAAAAAATTCCATCTGCTGCCTTGAACTGTATCTCAGCCAGCTTCAAAGCTCCAGGTCATTCCTACTTGCTTGTAGACGGTCTTCTGATCTCTCCTCCTGCTTCAGCAACTGCTTCACTACCTAACTCACCATTGTTCATCCTGGCATAGTTTATCTACTCTCAATACTTCTCAGATTCCTGATGATTTTTGCTCAAATTATTCTCCTTTCTGCCCTTCCTCAACCAGGAAAATCTTGATCATACCCTGTCATAATGACAGATTGTTTATTGTTGCCCCCTGCCTCACCTTAACTGCAAGGGATATTTCCGGAGACCTCCAATGGATTCCTGAAACCAAGGAGCATACCAAATCCTATTTATAGTATATCTTTCATATACATACCTATGGTAAAGTCAAAAACTTTCACCATTTTATGTAAAGGAATAAGTTTATGGCTTCTCTCTGGCATATCTGAATTTTCAACATCACTAGTATTGTGCTTTGTGACCATTACTAAGTAAAACGAGGTTACTTATGCACAAGCCCTATGATAACATGTTAATCCCAAGTGGAATGGCTGCTAAATAACCAAAAAGCAGATGCCAAAATAGGACAAAGGGAATAGTCATTTCCTGGGCTGGCAGGCTGGAGCAAGATCCCATCACTGCCCACAGAAGAGTACCATTTAAAACTTAAATTATTTCTGAGATTTTTCATTAATTTTTAAAACATCATTGACTGCAGCTAAATGAAACCACAGAAAGCAAAATGGTAGATGCTGAAAGATCTACTGCTGTATTTCTAAAGCATACTTTTACTTTTACTTCCCTCATTCTCACTCTCCAATTCTGTATTTCCCTGTACTCTAGAATTTCCATTGCAATAATGTCCTGACCTCATGAGATCTCCAACAATACTAGCTTTCCACTGAATTGTATGCCTTTAGTGTCCTCATTTCTCTCAGTAGTTATTTAAGATTAATGTAGGGCAAACACTCTTTTTATATTTTATTTTTTTAAGAGTTATTTTTAGTTATTTGAAAGGCAGAGTGTGTGTGAGAGAGAGAGAGAGAGAGCGAGAGAAAGAGAAAGAGAGAGAGAGAGACTTTCCATCTGCAGGTTCACTTCCGAAATGGTCACAATGGCTAAGGCTGGACCAAGCCAAAGCCAGGAGCCAGGAGTTTCATCCAGGTCTCAACCATGGGTGCAGGAACCCAAAGATGCGGGCCATCCTCTGCTGCTTTCTCAGGCACATCAGCAGGGAGCTGGATGGGAAGGGGAGCAACCAGGACTCAGTCACCCATATTTGGCCAACTCATTATGCCACAATGCCGGCCCCAGGACAAAAACTCTTAATTCCATTGCCCACCTCTTTCTCCTCTTAATTCGCTTAACAATATTCATTTTTGCTAGCACTAAAGTAACTACCTATGACTTATAGCCTCCACAACCTGAATCTACTTGCCCAATGCATGAGAAGTCAGTCAATGACATGTGAGTAGTAGAAGAAAGTAGACATTTATTGCAAAGCACATAGCAAAAAGCAAGTCAATTATTGCTGAACTGCAGGGATCTTCGATTAAAGATAAAGGTTCTTATAGACTGAATTTGGGGTTGAGAGCTGAGTGTTCAGCTTGTGGGGGGTTCCTGGTGGAGCTTCAGTGCTATTGGCATTCCTTTGCTTGGTTAGTGATATCATGTCCTTTAGGGAATTTTGATAATGGCAAAGTACCTTTATTCAGTGTGGTGGTGCTTACTTCTTGCTTGGGGCTTGTGGTTCCTGAGGAAAAAACCTCAGGACAAAAGCAAAAATCAAGAGTGGGAAGATAAATGACCTCGTGGGTCATGTGATCAAGGACCCTGTGGGACCAACTCTACTACTCTCTCCAAGAAAAAATTACTCAAGAGTGTTTCTGGCCACATTGCTTCCATTTCCTCCTTTTCTTTTCTCACTCTAATAAAGTCTTGCTCCTTCACTGCTTCCCTAGAGCACCTCTTAGTGTCCACAGTGACCCAAGTCTTGCTGAAGCAAAGGCAAGACCTTCCTTTTGTTCCTATTGAAGTGCTATGCAAGTCTATGCACCAATACATTTTTCTTTTGCATTTAATTTCTGTCTGTAGCAAAATGCAGTTGTGACCCAACAACAATGTTGCTAATACTCAAATATTTATAATTGAATAATAAAATACAAATAAGGAAATATATTTAAATTTCTTTATTAAGGATAGCAGTATGTATATTGTAAAATTTCTTAGTATATGGTAGCTATGGTGGAGAACATCTTCAGAAGACATATACTAAAGTACTTAAAATTGTGACAGTGATTACAAGTTGCTTTGAAGTGGTTCAGTAAAATTTACTCTGTGTGTGCATATGCATGTGCATGAAGACACGGGAGTCAAATATGGCAAAATGTTAACAATCCAGACAAATGGTATATGTTTGCTCATGAAACTATTTACTTTTCCAGAATTTTCAAATATTCCAAAGTAAAAAGTTAAGAGGATATTTGCATCACAACTAATCTGAGTTCATCCCAGAAATGAAAATACAGTTCAGCTTTTAGCATAACTATTTATGTTTTGATAGTATAGAAAGGCTTTCTACTTTAGAAAATATAGAAATTAATGGAGAAAAATTATTTTATCATACTCAGTAAAAATCTAATGAATTCAAAGCTATTTATGATTTTTTAAATTACTTAGGAGGTTGAGGACTTTATTCTTTGATTAAAGAAACCTACTGCTGACATGATTCTGAGAGATGATACCCAAAATCTATAGCTATATACTTAATATAACACAAAACCAGAAAAAATGAAGGTGAAGTAAAAAATTCAGATCTGAAAGTATTTAATTTAATATACCTCACTTAAGGGTGTACTCTTGGGGGAAAAAAGTGAACCCAAAGCAGAGAACCACAAAAAAAAATCTTAGCTATATCTTCATTCTGAAATTTAAAGGATTAAAGGAAACAAATATAATAAATGTCAATCATTGTGAACACTGGACAGCAATTGCTGAATATATAGATATTTACAATATTTGTTCTACTGTCTAGATTTTCAAACTGTCACAAACACCCTCACACTCACACACATATGAGGGGTCTTCAAAAAAGTTCACAGAAAATGCATATAAGGAAAAATATGTGTGGATTAAAAAATTTACACCAAAATAAACAATTTTTTGAAGTATTGTCTTATATGTGTATGTATATACACATATATTTTGTATACACATACATATTCACATATATATGAATATTCAACAAACTCATGGCTCACAGAGACGCTCACAATGTATCTTTGTGCACAGTTTAGGAAGTGAAATATTTTGAACTTTATTTCAAATATATGTTATACATGTCTACTATTTAACATTTATGCAAAAAAGATCTAAAATATGGTAGGGAGATGAAAATAACATGCAGATAACCATATTTTTAAATTACAATATTAATGCCTGGGACTGGCATTGTGGCACAGGGGGTTATCGCTCTGGCCTGAAGCACTGGCATCCCATATGGGTGCTGGTTCAAGACCTGGATGCTCCACTTCCAACTCAGCTCTCTGCTATGGCCTGGGAAAGCAATAGAAGATGGCCCAAGTCCTTGGGCCCTTGCCACCTGCATTGGAGACCCAGAAGAAGCTCCTGACTCATGGCTTCAGATCAGCGTATCTCAGGCCTTTGCAGCCAATTGGGGAGTGAACCATCAGATGGAATACCTCTCTTTCTCTCTGCCTCTCTTCTCTTTGTGTAACTTGGACTTTCAAATAAATAAAAAAATTTATTTCAAAAAAGTAATGCCTGATAAAAATAAAATTTGATGAACAAAAGAACACTCAAAATATCATTATTGTTTTGGCTTGCTTGCCGGTGTCTCGGCTATTAAGGATTTCTTTGACAGCAAACAGGGTAACCTATCAGAAATGGATAGATTCCTGGACACATGCAACCTACCTAAACTGAACCAGGAAGACATAGAAAACCTAAACAGACCCATAACTGAGACAGAAATTGAAACAGTAATAAAGGCCCTCCTGACAAAGAAAAGCCCAGGACCAGATGGATTCACTGCTGAATTCCACCAGACATTTAAAGAAGAACTAACTCCAATTCTTCTCAAACTATTCAGAACAATCGAAAAAGAGGGAATCCTCCCAAATTCTTTTTACAAAGCCACCATCATCTTAATTCCTAAGCCGGAAAAAGATGCAGCATTGAAAGAGAATTACAGGCCAATATCCCTGATGAACACAGATGCAAAAATCCTCAATCAAATTCTGGCCAATAGAATGCAACAACACATCAGAAAGATCATCCACCCAGACCAAGTGGGATTTATCCCTGGTATGCAGGGATGGTTCAATGTGCACAAAACAATCAACGTGATACACCACATTAACAGACTGTAGAAGAAAAACCATATGACTATCTCAGTAGACAAAAAGAAAGCATTTGGTAAAATACAACACCCTTTCATGATGAAAACCCTAAGCAAACTGGGTATGGAAGGCACATTCCTCAGTACAATCAAAGCAATTTATGAAAAACCCCTGGGCAACATCCTATTGAATGGGGAAAAGTTGGAAGCATGTCCACTGAGATCTGGTACTGGACAGGGATGCCCACTCTCACTACTGCTATTCAATATAGTGCTGGAAGTCTTAGCCAGAGCTAGTAGGCAAGAAAAAGAAACTAAAGGGATACAAATTGGGAAGGAAGAACTCAAACTATCCCTCTTTGCAGATGACATGATTCTTTATTTAGGGGACCCAAAGAACTCTACTAAGAGACTATTGGAACTCATAGAAGAGTTTGGCAAAGTAGCAGGATATAAAATCAATGCACAAAAATCAACAGCCTTTGGATACACAGGCAATGCCACGGCTGAGGAAGAACTGCTAAGATCAATCCCATTCACAATAGCTACAAAAACAAACAAATACCTTGGAATAAACTTAACAAAGGACGTTAAAGATCTCTACGATGAAAATTACAAAACCTTAAAGAAATAAATAGAAGAGGATACCAAAAAATGGAGAAATCTTCCATGCTCATGCATTGGAAGAATCAACATCATCAAAATGTCCATCTGCCAAAAGCAATTTACAGATTCAATGCAATACCTATCAAGATAATGAAGACTTTCTTCTCAGATAGGGAAAAAATGATGCTGAAATCCATATGGAGACACAGGAGACCTCGAATAGCTAAAGCAATCTTGTACAACAAAAACGAGGTCGGAGGCATCACAATACCAGATTTCAGGACATATTACAGGGCAGTAGTTATCAAAACAGCATGGTACTGGTACAGAAAAAGATGAATAGACCCATGCAACAGAATAGAAACACCAGAAATCAATCCAAGCATCTACAGCCAACTTATATTTGATCAAGGATCTAAAATCAATCCCTGGAGTAAGGACAGTCTATTCAATAAATGGTGCTGGGAAAATTGGATTTTCACATGCAGAACCATGAAGCAAAACCCCTACCTTTCACCTTACACAAATATTCACTCAACATGGATTAAAAACTTAAATCTATTACCTGACACCATCAAATTATTAGAGAGCATTGGAGAAACCCTGAAAGATATAGGTACCAGGAAAGACTTCCTGGAAAATACCCTGGAGGCGCAGTCAGTCAAAGCCAAAATTAACTATTGGGATTGCATCAAATTGAGAAGTTTCTGTACTGCAAAAGAAATAGTCAGGAAAGTGAAGAGACAACCAACAGAATGGGAAAAAATATTTGCAAACTACACAAGAGACAAAGGGTTGATAACCAGAATCTACAAAGAGATCAAGAAACTCCACAACATCAAAACAAACAACCCACTTAAGAGATGGGCCAAGGACCTCAATAGACATTTTTCCAAAGAGGAAATCCAAATGGCCAACAAACACATGAAAAAATGTTCAAGATCACTAGCCATCAGGGAAATGTAGATCAAAACCACAATGAGGTTCCATCTCACCCTGGTTAGAATGGCTCACATTCAGAAATCTACCCACAATGGATGCTGGAGAGGATGTGGGGAAAAAGGGACACTAACCCACTGTTGGTGGGAATGCAAACTAGTTACGCCACTATGGAAGTCAGTCTGGAGATTCCTCAGAAACATGAATATAACCCTACCATTCAACCCAGCCATCCCACTCCTTGGAATTTACCCAAAGGAAATTAAAGTGGCAAACACAAAGGCCGTCTGCACCTTAATGTTTATTGCAGCTCAATTCACAATAGCTAAGACCTGGAACCAACCGAAATGCCCATCAACAGTAGACTGGATAAAGAAATTATGGGACATGTACTCTACAGAATACTGTAGAGCAGTCAAAAACAATGAAATCTGATCATTTTCAACCAGATGGATGAATCTGGAAAATATTTTGCTGAGTGAATTAAGCCAGTGCCCAAGGGACAAATATCTTTTGTTTTCCCTGATCGGCGACAACTAACTGAGCACCAAAGGGGAAACCTGTTGAAGTGAAAGGGACACTATGAGAAACAGTGACTTGATCATCTTTGTGCTGACTGTTGATGTACAATGTAATACTTTATCCATTTTAGTATTTTTTCTTTGTTTTGTTCTGGTACTATCGGTTGAACTCTGTAATTAACACACAATTATTCTTATGTATTTAAATTTTAACAGAAAAGTGATCTCTGTGAAATATAAGAGTGGGAATAAGAGAGGGAGGAGATGTACAATTTGGGACATGCTCAATTGGACTTGCCCCAAATGGTGGAGGTAGAATCATGCCAGTGGATTCCAATACAATCCCATCAAGGTGGCATGTACCACAGCCATCTCACTAGTCCAAGTGATCAATTTCAGTTCACAATTGATCGCACTGATAGGTATAAGAGTCAAAGGGATCACACAAACAAGACTAGTGTCTGCTAATACTAACTGATAGAATCAAAAAGGGAAAGAATGATCCATCATGGGAAGCGGGATACACAGGAGACTCATAGAATGGCAGATGTCCTAAATAGCACTCTGGCCTCAGAATCAGCCCCTAACGCATTCAGATATGGCTCAAGAGCCCATGAGAGTATTTTAGGCATGAAAAGCCATGACACTCTGGAAAAAAAAAAAAAAGAAGACCTAAATGAAAAATCTCTGCGAGTGAGATCCCAGTGGAAAGAACAGGGCCACCAAAGAAGGAGGTACCTTTCTCTGAAGGGAGGAGAGAATTTCCACTTTGACTATGACCCTGTCAGAATAAGATCAAAGTCGGCAAACTCAAAAGGCTTCCATAGCCTTGGCAACTCATGACTAGAGCCTAGGGAGATTACTGACGCCATAAACAAGAGTGTCAAATTGTTAAGTCAACAACAGGAGTCACTGTGTACTTACTTCTCATGTGGGATCTGTCCTTAATGTGTTGTCCAATGTGAAATAATGCTATAACTAGTACTCAAACAGTATTTTATACTATGTGTTTCTGTGTGGGTGCAAACTGATGAACTCTTTACTTAATATATACTAAATCGATCTTCTCTATATAAAGATAATTGAAAATGAAAAAATATCATTATTGTGTTTGTTGTTTACTTTTATTTTTAGAACTATTAAGATTTATGAATTTTAGTTTTATTTTTTTGTCCTTGGACAAATTGTAACTTGTTGATCCCATAAAATACCCAGTAAATTATTTAGGTGATGCAAACTCACCATTCAGAGACTGCAAGTAATATCTCACTGTGCCTTGTGTTATAGGAAGGGAACAAACATCTCTGCTTTCATATGTCTCTAAAGTAAATTGAGAAGGTACATTAACAAAAGCAAGGAGCTAATATTGTCAGTTGGAAAAGTTGGAAGAAAAAAATGGACGGCTTGAATAGGAGCCCCAATCTCATATGCAAATGATTTACAGACAGACTCAATACATTTTCTGTCATGTAATACTTTCTTTCTAGGCCAGACTATTGAAAATGTTTTAAAACTACACCTTATTGTTCTCACATCACATTCCAAATAATAGGCAACAGGTAATAAGAAGATATTATTAACCCTCAGAATAGGTGCATGGATGTTGGTTTACAAAGGATTTAATTTTCACATTAACAAAAGGCTTATTATTTTTATGTTAGGTATAATTTTAGTGGGTATTCTTTTTGGCATAAAAATTTTAAAATTTAAGTGTATCCAGATGATTAATGTATCTGCTACCTACAGCAGAATAGGATCCCCATTGTTTTTCCACAAGAAATCTCTGTATTGATCCTGGAAATTCATGGCTAAGAGGACAGCATGAGAACTGAGGCCTCAAAGGAGTATTGGGACCTCAGAAGGAATAAATGAAACTTTGCAAAGTCGTGAGAATTGTTGTGTGTAAGGATCGTATTAGCCATTAGCATTAGATTCAAGTAGTAGTATCTGTGCAATGGGCAACTGGTGCTGAGAGAAGAGTGATAGAATATAGTTAGAATATAGATAGAGTGGTAGAATATAGGAGTTATGCAAGAGCCTATGGTTCTGCTCCTTTTTCAGAATTCAGTGATATCAATGAGACGTGGTAGAAACACATTTCTGAGTACATCTGAATTGGATTAAAATTCTTGCTCTGCTATTACTAAACCTGGGAAGTCAGCAGTGCTTCTTCTCATTGATCCTGCAGTGATAAAATGGGAAGTACATTCTCTCCCTTTTTGTATGGTTATGGAGATTTGAAATACTACGTATATAGTATCTACCACATAGCAGACACAAAATGTATGGTAGTTGTAATAACTTATGTTGATAATTTCCTTTACAATTATAATCCTTACATCATACTCTATGCTATGTGTCCAAATTACTTACATTGCTACTCAGACATATAAATACATGGCATATGGGTAATAGCAATTAATACAGCAGCTATCAAAGATTACCTATTAGCAATGATAGTATATTTTAGAATACTTGAGGACAACATCGTCTTAAAAATTGGTGACATAGAGATCAATGTATTTCCAGTAGGACTGACTTGAGTGGGAAGTAAGTGATTCTCTCCTACATTTTAAAGTCTCAGATTCTAAGATAGATCAATGGATTTTGGCGTTTGTTCATTGTAGTTATTTAATTTGCAAATTCCCTCTAACTCCTACCTGAAATTTCCAAAGTCATGGTGATAGAACTGTTGATTAATCATTCAGTTTTGGAGTTGAGTAACCATTTAGAGACCTCTATAAGAACTATATAAAGAGCTGAAGCCAAACTATCAATCCGGCAAAAAGTGTAGAAAAGGAACATGAAAAGAACATTTATTTCTGGTCACGATGGAGAAAAAAATACCAAATCTTCCCACCCTCCTAAACAGCTTCAAAACTAGATAAAATATCTGAAGTAATTTATCAAACAACAGATAAAAAGCATTTAAGACCACATTCCCTGATAAAGGAAAGCCAACACAATGAGAACTATTACTGCTCTGGATTTCTACTTGAGAGTCGTTCTGGATTAAAAGAAGCATAGAGAGAGAGAGAAGGCAAAGAACACAGCAGTCTTGTCGCTTTGCAAATAATAAAAGTTTTTAGAAATACAAAAAGGTTCAGTGACTAGAATACAATAATAGAAAATATACCTTGTAAAGTACATACAGAAAAAAGACCTAAAGTATTTTTTTTAAATAACAGCTACTTAGTGACTTTTGGGGCAAGAGCATGGTCTAATATACATACAGTTTAAGTTCCAGAGGAGTGTAATGGGTGTAGAAAAGTAGTTGCATAAATTATAGGCAAACAGTTTCCTAGTGGGATAGAAACTATAAATCTGGGAGACTTCAAGATGGCTGAGTAGGGTATAGCCACACTAACTTCAGCTGCCCTGGAATATGAAAAGAACAAAGGAAGGACCAAGTTTCCAGAGGTCTGACTGATTGAAATTTTTAGCAAAGAATTGGTAAAAAAAAAAAATTAAAACTCTGGGACAGCGGGAAGAAGACAAATACACCACTGCCCCCAGCTGCATGGTATAGCCTGTTGCTGGCTGTGGTCCGCCATCTTACCGTGTGAAGGTAGGAGGAGACAGCTGCACACCCTACCATTGCAGCTTTAGCTGAGAAAGAGTTCCACAGTCACCCACTGACTTTTACTTCAGCCTGGGGAGCTCACAGGGGTCTGAACAATTGCCAAGCTTGTAGCAAGAAAGCCACCTTGCTTCCTTCTCTTCCCTCACTCCTGCAGGATGCCATACCAGGCAGCAAAACCTCAGACAGGGAGCTTCTGTTCCATTCCTACCAGCATCAGAATCACCATTAGGAGGAGATATTATCCTTAGAGAGAACTGAGAGGAGCCTGTCGCAACCCCTATCGCTGCTGATACTGCTGAGAGAGAATTTGCAGAACACATGAGTCCAATCTGGATGGCTAGCAAGGGTACAGGGTGCCCACATTCCCCTGTAGGGAGAGAACATTGTCTGCTTCCCATCCTATTCTCCATCATCTCCAAACAAGGGCTCCTGACAAGTAGTAGGGAGGAGAAGCCATCTAGATGAGGCAAGTGCAGACTAGCAGGGCTCATGAAATGCAAGCAGGGAATTTTATCTAAGGGATAAACCCAAGGTCCATACTAACTTTGAGTCTGGTCTGGAGGTTGACAGGAGGCCACACAGCAATATCCTCTAAGGAGCAGAAACTCCATTAGCCAGAGAGGAATACTTCAAAGATAAAATCCACCATAGGAGAAAACCAGTAAGTTGTTCCACAAATGCCTAAATATAAATATAGAAATATGAGAAACAAGAACAAGGAAGATAATATGACTCTACCGAAGACACAACAACACTTCAATAATAGAATGTGAAGACTAAGCAATTGGTGAAACACCTGAAAAGGAATTCAGGAGAATAATGATGAGATTATTCATAAACAATGAGAAGACAAAACATGAGTTAAATCTACACATAATATGGATGAAAAAATTTGAAACAAATAAAGACAGAGAACAAAAAAATACTGAGAGGGATAAAGTATTACATTGTACATAACAGTCAGCACAAAGATGATCAAGTCACTGTTTCTCATAGTGTCCCTTTCACTTCAACAGGTTTCCCCTTTGGTGTTCAATTAGTTGTCGCCAATCAGGGAGAACAAATGATATTTGTCCCTTTAGGACTGGCTTAATTCACTCAGCATAATGTTTTCCAGATTCCTCATCTGGTTGCAAATGACCGGATTTCATTGTTTTTGACTGCTGTATAGTATTCTGTAGAGTACATGTCCCATAATTTCTTTATCCAGTCTACTGTTGATGGGCATTTCGGTTGGTTCCAGGTCTTAGCTATTGTGAATTGAGCTGCAATAAATATTAAGGTGCAGACGGCCTTTGTGTTTGCCACTTTAATTTCCTTTGGGTAAATTCCAAGGAGTGGGATGGCTGGGTTGAATGGTAGGGTTATATTCAGGTTTCTGAGGATTCTCCAGACTGATTTCCATAGTGGCTCAACCAGTTTGCATTCCCACCAAAATTATTGGTTGAACTCTGTAATTAACACACAATTATTCTTAGGTGTTTAAATTTTAACTGAAAAGTGATCCCTGTTATATATAAGAGTGGGAATAAGAGAGGGAGGAGATGTAAAATTTGAGACATGCTCAATCGGACTTGCCTCAAATGATGGAGTTAGAATCATGACAGGGGATTCCAATACAATCCAATCAAGGTGGCATGTACCAAGGCCATCTCACTAGTCCAAGTGATCAATTTCAGTTCACAATTGATCACACTGATAGGTCTAAGAGTCAAAGGGATCACACAAACAAGACTAGTGTCTGCTAATACTAACTGATAGAATCAAAAAGGGAGAGAACGATCCATCATGGGAAGCGGGATACACAGCAGACTCATAGAATGGCAGATGTCCTAAATAGCACTCTGGCCTCAGAATCAGCCCTTAAGGCATTCAGATCTGGCTCAAGAGCCCATGAGAGTATTTTAGGCATGGAAAGCCAAGACACTCTGCCAAAAAAAAAAAAAAAAAAAAAAAAAAAAAAAAAAAAAAAAAAAAAAAATCTAAATGAAAGATCTCTGCGAGTGAGATCCCAGTGGAAAGAAAGGGGCCATCAAAGAAGGAGGTACCTTTCTCAGAAGGGAGGAGAGAATTTCCACTTCGATTATGACCCTGTCGGAATAAGATCGAAGTCGGCAAACTCAAAAGGCTTCCATAGCCTTAGCAACTCATGACTAGAGCCTAGGGAGATTACTGACGCCATAAACAAGAGTGTCAAATTGTTAAGTCAACAACAGGAGTCACTGAGTTACTTCTCATGTGGGATCTGTTCTATCCTTAATGTGTTGTCCAATGTGAAGTAATGCTATAACTAGTACTCAAACAGTATTTTATACTATGTGTTTCTGTGTGGGTGCAAACTGATGAACTCTTTACTTAATATATACTAAATCAATCTTCTGTATATAAAGAGAATTGAAAATGAATTGTGATGTGAATGAAATGGGAGAGGGGTGGGAGATTGGAGGGGTGTGAGTGGGAGGGAAATTATGGCGGGGGGGAAGCCATTGTAATCCATAAACTATACTTTGGGTATTTATATTTACTAAATAAAAGTTAAAACAAATAAAGATAGAGAAATCAAGCTGAAATTAGAAATGACACATCCTTGGAAATATTTCATCAGACAGAAGAAAAAGAAAAAAAATAAGAAAACTGAAAACAATGCTTGAGATTTATGAGATAATATCAAACATCCTAACTATAGAGCATAGGAATTCCTGAAGGTATAAGAAGAGAGTATGGATTAGAAGACCTATTCAGTGTAGTAGCAGAAAACTTCCCCAATTTGGAAAAATAAAGGGATATCCAAGTACAGGGAGCACATAGAAAGCTAACAACTATGACCAGAGAAGATCTGCACCATGGCATATTTTAGTCAATCTTTCTGTAGTAAATCATAAAGAAAAGATTCTACAATGCACATGAGACAAATGCCAAATTACCTTCAAAGGATCTCCAGTTAAACTAACAACTATTTCTCATCAGAAACCATAAAGGCTAGGAGAGAATGGAAAGACAGTCTAAATAATAAAAGAAAAAAAGCTGTCAACCTAGAATGTTATTCTATGCAAAGCTCTCATTTATAAATGAAGGTGAAAGACCTTCCAAAACAAACAGATGTTGAAAACATTTGTCACCACTTGTCCGGCCTTACAACCTATATTAAGGATGTGCTACACAGAGAAACAGAAAAAGATAATCATCATTATGAAAGCATGTGAAGGCAGAAAATCAAATAAAAGTATAGAGGATATCCAAAGCAAACAATAGGAATATTCACAGAAAAACAGCAGGGTCAAGTCAATATAATTCAAAAATAGTCTTTAATATAAATGACCTAAATTCTCCAATTAAAAGACACAAACTGGCTGAATGGATTAAAAAAGAAGACCTTCCATTCACATCAAGATTCCTTTTCAATTCTCTTTATATACAGAAGATCAGTTTAGTACATATTACGGAATGGAAGGGGAGAGGGAGTGGGAAAGGGGAGGGTTGCGGGTGGGAGGGAAGTTATGGGGGGGGGAGCTATTGTAATCCATAAGCTGTACTTTGGAAATTTATATTCTTTAAATAAAAGCTTTATAAAAAAAAAAAAGAAGAAGACCTATCTATTTACTGCCTTCATGTAACACACCACATCAACAAAGATACACACAGAATTGAAAATGAACAGACGGAAAAAGTTGTTGCATGCTATTGGAATGTGAAAAGGAGCAGGAGTAGCCATTGTAATATCAGACAAGGTAGACTTTTACACAAAAACTGTTAAAGGAGAAAATGAAGGGCATTATGTAAAGATTAATAGATCAATTCAACAGGAAGATGTGAATATAATTAATGTGTATGTCCCCAATGCCAGGACACCTCCTATTAAAAACAAATGTTAACTGATGACTGGGTAAAGAAAATGTGATATATATATATATATATATATATATATATACACACACACACACACACACACACACACTATGGAATATTGCTCATCAGTAAAAAGAGTAAAATCCTATCTTTTGCAACAATATGGATACAAATGCAAATCATTATGCTTAATGAAATAAATCAGTTTCCAAAAGATAAATATCAGATGTTTTCCATGATTTGCAGTAACTAATATACAGAAATAAAAAAAATCACTTAGGAGAAAAATTGACATTTTAAGATTTGATTATTTTTACAGTCTTTGTCTACTTATTAATGGATAAAGTGAATGTGGTAAATATGCTCAGTGGAATACTACTCGGCCATCAAAAATGATGAAATCTTGTTATTCACATTCACATGGATTGAACCAGAGGTCATTGTGTGAATTGAAATAAGCCAAGCACAAAAAGGAAAACATCACGTGATCTCACTCACATATGGATTCTAAGTAGGAGGTGATCTCATAGAAATTAAAAGTGAAGAGAGTAGGATAGGGAAAGTTTGATTAACAAATAGTAAACTACAACTCAAGGGGAGTAAGAAATTCTGGGGTTCCATTGGTCAGTAGGGTGGCTATGTTAATGTAATATTTCTTTCTTTATTTTCAAAACTAGAATATAGGCTTTTGAGTTTTTTATCATAAGAAAAAATAAGTGTTTATTATGGTAGAATTATTCACTCTGAATGGACATTGCACAATGAACACATAACTGAAATACAACATGGCACCCCCAAAATACATACAATTTTTATGTTTCTGTTAAAATACTTTTTAAATAAAAAAGTTACAGCAAGCAAAAAAAGTTTCCAAAATCTAGTAACCCTATGTTTTATAAACATGTTAGTAGAGAGATAAACAGTGGTATATCCATAAACGTAACATTATTCAGGGACAACATAGAATAAAATTCTATTATTCACACCAAACACAAAATTTAGAATGCTAAGTGAAAAATCCAGACAACAAAATGAATACTCTTTCATTCCATTTATATGAAATTCTAAACAGATAAAATTACAATTACAGAACACAGATTCATTCTTTCCTACGACTGATGTTCATTGTGGGCATTAATTGTAGGGAACAAGAAGAAATTGAGGGGATCATGGTAAGGCTTTCTATCCTGAATGCTGTGATGGCTACAAAGGTGTACACCCTTGTCAAAATGCATTAAACTTTTTCCTTAAAAATTTTGCATTTTATCTTATATAAAGTATGACTCCTTAAAACTGATTTTTAAAAATAAAAGCAGGTGCACATACATATTTAATGCTATTTACATGTTACATTTTCAAGAATATGTGAGTATTTAACAAATATGTAGGGGGAGCTTTTGTTTCCATGCTGAACCTGCCATTTCATGGAACCAGAGGCACATTTCTTCCTGGCAGACAAACAAGAGCAGAAGGGAAGGGAGGGTTTTCTTGTCATAAAAGCTTTACATCACCTGATTGTCCATTAATTCATCAATTAGAAGGAATCTCAAGAAATCCCCAAGAGCTTCGAACAATGTCAGTTCCAAGAGCAACTCAGAAAGGAAGAAAGAAAACTGCACAAAATTCATTTTTGGCTGAGACAAGAAGTCATACACAGGTGCCTGAAATGTGGTTTTAAAACTCAGAGACTGTAGGAGTATCTTTTTTCAAGATCACAAATCAAAGACAAGGCTATGACAAGTCAAGCAGAAAATCTCTGAATCACCTGTGAAAATAAGAGCTACTGACCACAAAGGACTTACACCTCACGAAACCTCAGAAACTTCTATGTCTGATCCTCAGGAGCTAAAAATCCACCCTTTATCCACTGGAATCATCACTAGATGAGATTGAAAATATAAAAGAAGTCCTTCTCTAGAGTTTTTTCTAAAGGAAGTAAGGAAATTTTTTTCTCCAAAGAAGCACCTATTCTATCTCCAGTTGAGAAATGAGTTGACTTAATCGATTTAAGACTGATGAGATTACTTCTTTCAAATGTTTTGGAAAGGTGTGATGTGAGCCTTGAGGATTCTAAGCAGAGATGCTATCTATTCCAGATGATTCTAGTCATTGACTGAGGACTACATGGGATAAAGAAAGGAGGACACGGATTTGTGACCAAGGTCAGGATTATCTCATCCTCACTCACTAGAGTGTGACCTTGGAAAAGTTGCTTAACATCTTTGGTTTCATATTTCTCATCTGCATAGCAACTATTACTAGATGGGGCTCTCGAAAAAGCTGGATCCCTGAGGTACAGCAGGTAGTAGGGTGGATTTTGGGTCATGGGTGGAAGACCAGGTTGCCGTATTAGCAGGGAGAAGTAAGAGTTTCAGTTCATAAATGAGGCCCCCTGCCAGGAAATGTCCTTAGGCAAATCCTTGAATGCTCCATGATTGGGTTGGGGTGTCCTAAACTGTTGGATCAAGTAATAGGTCATTATTACAACTCACGATCATGATGAGGATTAAGTAAGAGTGAAAATAACTGTTGCAGTGTCTGAAACAAAATGATATTCAAGGGAGAAAAAGCTTATGTGGTCTTTATGGGATGAATTGTGTCTCCTCAAACTTCATTTGTTGAAGCACTTACCCCAGTACCCGGAAATTAAGTCAACATTAAGCCACTAGGGTGACTCCAGATCCAATCTGAGCAGTGTCTTCTAAGAAGCAGAAATCTGGACAAGGACACCAGGGATCCATACTCACAGAGTAAAAGACCAGTGAGGACCAACGGGAAAGCAGCCCTCTGCAGGCCAAGGAATCTTCAGAAAAAGCTGACCTTGATCTCAAAGACTTCCAACTTTTAGAAATGTGAGTAGTAAATGTCTATCATTTCAGACACCCATAGTTATTTTATTGTGACAACCCTAGGAAAACTAATACCCTATCCAGTCTCAATAGAGTGTGCAATTGACAAACTCAAATTGAGCTGTATATTCAAACTATGGATATCTGTAAGAAATGTGAAGCAACAGAAAAGAAACTTAATTGATGGCATTGTGGATTCTGTAACAGCAAACAACAGAAAATAAAAGGAACATTTGCTGATGTTCCTATCAATAATACACTAAAAATGTATCAAATACCATATTCCTTAGAGTGTCCGAAAGAATTTGGATTTTGCACTTGGGGAATAGTCTAAAGCACAACAGAAAAGCAGAGAATAACTTTCAGATACTTTTTCCTGGTATGGTCAGAATCTCCTAGAACTATCCGGAAGGGCTCAGGGGGCTCCTGAGTACCCCCAACTCCCAGAGCTGTGACCAGCTTTGCTGTGACCCAGAGACAGATGCAGTTGGATGGCTTTAAGCAGTTACACAACAGCAGGGAGCTTAAGCGTTCTTTCCATCCTAATCAAGGAACAGTGAACACAGTTCTGCTTGAGGAGTCAGGAAAAAAACAGGGAGCTATCAGAAGAACGGAAACCAACAAATGCCCTGCTTTTATTTAGAAAAGAAATAAAGCGTTTTGTGGAACTCAAAAGCAGGTGGATTTCATGTTGTTCCCTGGCAACATCCTAAAACAGCTTGAATGCCAAGCTTAAAAAAAAAGAAGGGAAATGGGACAATTAGGCACAGAAAGACCCCACTGAGAAAAGAGAGGATAAAAGGCTGGCAGCCTGGATGCACCAAGGTTGCAGCTCTGTCAGGCTTCTCTCGTGGGAGAGTGGGGAGTGGAAATGGCCCAGGATGATGGCTGGCCTGGGCCGCTTGAGACTGCTCCCTTGGGGAAGACATGTCTGCTTCATGTGTTCCCGCTCCGAGTGTGCCCCTGGCTCTCTAATCATGCACACCAGCACACTGGAGGAATAATGAAAGCATCTGGTGTTTCTGAAACTGAGTTAGGCCAGTGAAAGAACCACCTATCCATCATCTGTCCAGCCTGAGGGATAACTAATTTCTGGGAACCTTAGGGATGTTCCTTCAGAGTATTGCAGGTGACAGAAGAATACAAATGACCTGTTTACAGATGTCAGTACTTGAGCAAGCCAGCCGGCTAGGTGGGCAGCATGGAAGTGTTGACAGATTTTAGTAACGTGTTGTCCAGGAATGGGAATGTGGACACAGGCTCACAGTTATGTATGACCTTGCAGAGGTGTCTCCTTTGCTCCTCAATCTTCCAGCAAAATAAAGTTTAGCTATGTAGAACAGTATTTGTCTGTCATTGTTTTTTCCATTCTTCCCATCAACTGATATTTGTAGAGAACCAACTGTGTGCCAAGCCCTGAGCCAGGTGCAAAGGACTCAAGTAGGAAAGATTTCAGCTACCACCTGTGAAAGCCTAAGAAACAGCCAAGATATTTGATAACCATAAGATCTTAGAGACAAAGCAGGATCCTAATCCCTTGTTGTAGGAGGAATGATGCAGGTTTACAAAACCTGAAACACCCAATTTAAAATCAGAGAGAGAAATCCTACAATCTTGAAGAACACTGTAGAAGCCCAAGCATCTGGCAGCAGTAATGCACTTCCTTTTGTTCTTTCTGCAGTATGCCCATCTTCATATTCGAACTCATTGTTACATGTACCTTATAACAGATGTCCCATTGCCGTGATCAGCAAGCCAGGTCATCTCTCTGTTTATGGGGATACGTCATTAAGAAAGAGAGAACTTTGCAAAATGGTATAGACAAAAAACAAGCAGAGTGGAAGGGTAGAAGTACAGCAATGGAATGAATTCAATGTTGCTGCTCCAGGTTTGGGCCAAAAAATAGAAGGTGGTACAGACAGCTTGAGAAGAAGGATAAGAGCAATCGACTTGAGAATAAAAAAAAAAAAATCATCATGAAATTGCCCTCACTTCTATGGCAGGAGCAAAAGTTGTTGCTGTCCTTAAGTGTTCTGGGGAAACAGCTCCAATGGACATCAATGGGTCTCTATTGGTAGGGGAAAGGGAGAAAACCAAAGAATGTGCCAGACACTGGAAAGAATCTATAGTTTTATCAGGCACTGAGGGGAGACCGATTAAACAAAGGGTTTCTGGCCAAGGCAAGGAAGGTAGAATGATGAATTCTATGAGTCCCCAACTTGAGTTATGAATCCAGCAGAAATGAGGAGTAAGGAGGGCTATGGGGTATAGAGAAACCATATCTCCAGTCTCTGCACTCTCCTGCCAGCCTCTTCATATATTCACATAGCATTGCTGTGATGTCAGGTGGGGAGAACCTGAGAAAGATCAAGCGTTTAACTAGGACTGCTCAAATTATTCAATCAGTGAAAGGATGATCAGCAGCAAGTTCATTGTGATAACCTAAGTCTGGTAAAAGTTTAAATGAGTATTATTTTCTTCTTTAGTTTTATATATTATTTGAATTTTATACTGTGAGCTTGAATTATTTATATAGGATGGAAAATATGTTTATCCCACGAAGAATACTAGATTAGAATTAAATCAATTTTAATCAATTCTCCCCTGGTCACACACCCTTTCCCTCTTGCTGCACTGTGGGTAAGAGGCTTTAAACATGATTAGGAACACAGTGACAATGAATGTTAGATTTTCCCTGAAGTCTTATCTTGGGGTGAAAAATGTGAACCCCCTTCTACATTCCAACACCACATTCAGACACACCTGGAATTCTAGATATTTCTTCACTGACTCACACTATCTTCTTTCACAGAGACAAACTGTCCTATATGTCCTAGTTTCTTGTCAGTCTGGCATGCTCTTAACCTGTGCTCCTTATTTATTTTTCCCACCATTTACTGGTTCTTCTTATTGAGACAAGGATTCATAATGTCTACAGACAGTGGGAGAGAGGAAGATTTAACAACTGCGCCCTTTGTTTCTTTTGTAACCATTGTGTATATTCAGTCAGACAGATTTTTACTCAACATCCCTAGTAACTTTTAACTAAATTGCCCATGGCACTCAACAACCAAGGCAGAACTCCAAACAAAGAGTCTGAGCAAATTAAACAAAAAGATTGAATTTAACAGCCACTGTATAGACTTAACAGGAATTAAGTCAGCCCCTCAAGGTGAGCCAAATGATCAGAAGAAAGGAAAAAATTCAAAAATAGGACAATGTGAATGCTCAAAGTACAAATAACAGCAACAATAGTAAGTGGAAGAAAAAGAAGAATTTTGGAAGCTGGCATTTGGCGTAGGAATTGAGATACCAGTTAAGACACCCACATCTCATATTGCCATTCCTGGCATCAGGTATCTGGTCTAGCTCCAAGTTCCAGCTTCCCCCTAAGGTGCATCCCTGGACATAAGGCAGTAATGGCTCAAATGATTGGGTCTTACTCACCCACATAAGGAGAACTGGATTGAGTTCTTAGCTCCAGATTCAGCCTGACCCGGCCCCAGATGTTGTGGGCATTTGGAAAAAGGACTAGCAGATTGAGAGCTTTCTCTCTGTGTGCCTGTCTGCCTGCTTGTCTCTCCCTCTCCCTCCTTTCATCTCTCACTATCTCTTTGCTTCCCAAGTAATAAAAAGAAAGAAAGACTTTCCTCCTGCGGAGAAAGGTTGGGAGTAGGAGATATCAGAAATCCTGGCAACAGATGGTCTTTATCTTCTCTGGGCTGATTACAGTCCTCAAGCAATGGCCGGCAGTCCCAGCTGTTTCTTCTATAGACTGAGAATCCCTGCCACCCAGCTCCTCCCTGACCATCCTTCCATCACTTTTCCCACCTTCCAGGGCTAGGGTGACAGAAGCCCATTAAGCACAAGCTCATGAACCTGGTGCAGAAAGTTGAGACCCAAGAACAATGCTGGCCTTCCAGATTTTCATCAAAAATTACTTCTTCTACTCCTCAAATCCCTTTCACCTTTGCCACTGTTTTTTGCTGGGTGTGTTCTCCCCTGACATCCAAATGATCTTGGCCTGTTCTCTCATACTTAGATAATGTTCTCCCCACTCTAAGATAACACACTTGGGTTTTCCTAGTTGCCCTGCCCTCTACTGGACCATATTGAATACAAGACTGTTTGCTTCTGACCACTCCACCTATTCTCATGAGATCCTCTGTGATCCAAAGATGCAGTACCACCTGACTTCTTAGCCCCCTGAAAGCCTTCCCAATGTGAGAAGTCCACTTCATCGCAGAGTGTCTGGGAGTTCTTAACTAGGGGTGATTTTGCCCTCTACCTTCAACAGCATATTTGGCTTTGTTTGGAGATATTTTGGTTGTTAGAATGGGAGAGGTGTTAGTTTCAAGTAGGTAGAGAGCATTGATGTTACCAAATAGCTACAAAGCCTATGTAGCCCCCACAACAAAGAACAATCCAACCCAATGAGTCATCGTGATAAGCAAGAGGGACCCTGCTCTGGAAGAAGATTCAGCCTTTAGGGGCCCTGGTAGGTCTCTCTGAGAAGTTGCGTTATAAGTCCATCCCGCCATCTCACAAGCCAGAAATCCACCTACCCCAGTTAACAACACAAAGTCATGAAACTACAGGTCACAAGTGTTGAAATGGCCTCATTTCAAAGCTGAGGACCCAAGGGAAGGTGCAACTTCACCAAGTGCAGAGAGGCTGGGCTGTCTGGAACTTAATGTTCTATTATAGTAAAAACTATAATAATCATTCATCTATCTGGCAGGCGTTAGATCCAAGACCAGAAGTTAGGTCAGCCTGACAAGACCCACTCTTGACAATTCTACCTCATGTTCTTCTGTAATTCCAAAGGACAATACAATGTCATTCCTCAGGCAAATATCTGAATCTTTTTTAAATTGCATTCTACTGTGTAATACAAAACACTGGTGTCATTCCCTGTGCATCCTCAATGTACTCAGTTTAATGACTGTGCATTACCTTCCAAGGCCGCATTTTCTCTGGGATATATTATTGCATGATAAGATATTCAGTAAGACAGTATAATGCACTTAAGTTCAGGAATGACCACAGATTTGGATTCAACATTTTATAAGTCTTCTTTGCAACTAAGGTGATAGAAACTCAGCTGAGGCTCTCTTAAGCCTAAAAAGGAAATTTGGGAGCTCTTTTATTTATGAATCCCAAGGTTATAGATGTCAGGAATGGCTGAATCTGGGGATTCAAACAATACCCTTAGATCTGTTCTTCATTTTCCACTGTATTTTGAACTTACAGCCTCCAGAATTGTGGCAGAATCCATTTCCATTGTTGCAAGCTCATAACTTTCTGTTCACCTGCTGCAGAAGTCATACAAGTCTAATACAGAAGATATTTTAAAGATTTGTTTCTTTATTTGACAGTCTTACAGAGAGGCAGAGGCAGAGAGAAACAGAGAGAGGTCTTCCATTCACTGGTTCACTCCCCAGATTGCTGCAATGGCCAGAGCTATGCTGATCCAAAGCCAGGACCCAGGAGCTTCCTCTGGCTTTCCAATGTAGGTTCAGGGGCCCAAGGATTTGGGCCATCTTTTATTGCTTTCCCAGGTCATAGCAGAGAGCTGGATTGGAAGTGGAGCAGCCGGGTCTTGAACCAGTGCCCATATGTGATGCTAGCTCTGCAGGCCAGAGCTTTAACCCACTGCGCCACAGGGCTGGCTCCAACCTTTCTTTTTTTGTTCCTTTATTTTTTTCAATAACATACTTTCAATTTACTTTATAATCACCACTAACTATAATGTTAACAAGTAAAATGTGGAAAGACCACTGTTCCAAAGGAATATAGACAAGGGCTATAAACAATAATCAATTCATAAAATGCTTTTTCAAAATAAACCTTTTACTTAAGGAATACACACTTCATGCATTTCATAAGTACAACTTTAGGAATATAGTGGTTCTTCCTACCATACCCACCCTCCCACCATGCTCCCATCCCTCCTCCTCTTCCCTCTCCCATTCTCAGTCTGATTCTGCACTAAGATCCATTTTTTATTAACTTTATACACAGAAGACCAACTCTATACTAAGAGTTAAAAAATTTGCACTGAAAGGAAAAAAAGTTGTCACTCAACAGTCGAGACAAGGGCTGTTTGAAGTCACTGCATCTTGAAGTTAATTTCACTTCTTTTTCTTTTGTTTTGAAACTTAATTAACTTCAAAAAAGCACCCAAGAATGACATATTCTTTGGAAGCACCTAGGCATAATTATAATACAACTCTTTGAGAACAGAGGTCTTGCATGGGAGGTTCATTATGGTGAAACCTATTGCTAATTTAATAATTAACATACTTATGTATGACATCAGGGATCAACTGAGGCTCTTGACATGAGCTGCCTACGCTATGGAAGCCTTGAATCCAAAAACTCCATCAGTATTTAGACAAGGCCATAAGCAAAGTGAAAGTTCTCTCCTCCCTTCAGTGAAAAGTACTTCTTTCTTTGTTGACCACTTCTTTCCACTAGGGTCTCACTCACAGAGATCTTTCATACATAACATTTTTTGCCACAGTGTATTGTCTTTCTATGCCTGAAATGCTCTCATGGGTTTTTCAGCCAGACCAGAATGCCTTAAGGGCTGATTTTGAGGTCAGAGTGCTACTTAAAGTTATTGTGATTCTTCAAGTCTGCTCTGTAGACTGCTTCCCATGTTGGAGCGCTCACTCTTTTTAAATTCTATCTATTATTATTACCAGACTCTTAATCCTGTCAATATAATCATTTTAGCACTTATGATGGTATTTTTACTACCCAGTTTAAGGAGATTTGGGGTCCCATGGCAAATTTTTAAACTGTACTCTTAGAAGTAAGTCCATGGAAATGTATGCAGAAGTATACAGCTTTACAGTCAAACTTCATATACTTCATAATTACAGTGTTAGGAACATGGTGATTCTTCCCACCATGCCCACCCTCCCACCCATACTTCCACCCCTCTCCTCCTCCCTCTGTTATTCCCCCTTTTATTTTTTACTGAGATCTATTTTCAATTGACTTTATATAGATGTTTCACTCTGTTAAGAGTTCAAAAATAGTATAAAAAAAAAAACTGTCCTCAACAGTCAAGAAAAGAGCTTTTCAAGTCATTGCTTCTCAAAGTGTCAATTTCACTACAGATTGCCTAATTTTAGGTGCTCTATTAATTATCACAGGTCAGGGAGAACATATGTTATTTGTCCCTTTGGAACTGGCTTATTTCACTAAGTATGATGTTTTCCAAATTCATTCATTTTGTTGCAAATAACCGGATTTCTTTTTTTAACATTGTATAATATTCCATGGTGTGCATATTCCATTATTTCTTTATCCAGTCTTCAGTTGATGGGCATTTGGGTTGATTCCATGTCTTAGCTATTGTGAATTGAGCTGCAATAAACAAAGGGATACAGATAACTCTTTCATATGCTGAATTCATTTCCCTTGGGCAAATTCCCAGGAGTGGGATGGCTAGGTCAGGTCTATATTCAGATTTCTGAGGTATCTTCCTACTGTCTTCCATAGTGGCTTTACCAGTTTATATTCCCACCAACAGGGGGTTAGGATATGTTTTTTTCCCCACATCCTCACCAGCATTTGTTGTTTGTTGATTTCTATATGAAAGCCATTCTAACTGGGGTGAGGTGAAACTTCACTGAAGTTTTGATATTCATTTCCCTGACAACTAGTGATCCTGAGCATTTTGTTCATGTGTCTATTGGCCACTTGGATTTCTTCTTTTCAAAAATGTTTGTTTCACCCTGACAACTAGTGATCCTGAGGATTTTTTCATGTGGCTGTTGGCCATTTGGATTTCCTCTTTTCATAAATGTCTGTATCAGTCCTTTGCCTATTTCTTAACTGGGCTGTTTGTTTTGTTGTTTTTGAGATTTTTTATCTCTTTATATATTCTGGTTATTAATTTTTTATCAGTTGCACAATTTGCAAATAATTTCTCTCACTCTGCTGGTTGCCTCTTCACTTTCCTGAGTGCTTCTTTGCAGTACAGAAACTTTTCAATTTGATGTAATCCCATTTTCTTAAAGATTTATTTTATTTTTTTGAAATACAGAGTTACAGAGAGAGGTAGAGACAGAGAAAGGGGTCTTCCATTTACTGGTTCACTCCCCAGATGGCCGTAATGGCCAGAGCTGTGCTGCTCTGTAGTCCAGAGCCAGGAGCCCCCTTGGGGTCTCCCACTTTGGTGCAGGGGCCCAAGGACCTGGGTCATTCTCCACTACCCTCCCAGGTCACAGCAGAGAGCTGGATTGGAAGAGGTGCAGCCAGGACCAGAACCGGTGCCCATATTGGATGCCAGCACTTCATGCTAGGGTTTTAACCTGCTGCACCACAGCGCCGGCCCCAATGTAATCCCACTTGTTAATTTTGACTTTGATTGCTTGCACCTCTGGGGTCTTTTCCAAGAACTCTGCCTGTACCAATGTCTTGTAGGGTTCCCCCAAAGTTCTCTAGTAATTTGATGGTATCAGGTTGTAGGTTTATATTTTTAAACCATTTTGAGTGGATTTTTGTGTAAGGTGTAAGATAAGGGTCCTGCAGCTGCGGCTCAATAGGCTAATCCTCCGCCTGCGGCACTGGCACACTGGGTCTAGTCCCGGTCTGGGTGCAGGATTCTGTCCTGGTTGCCCCTCTTCCAGGCCAGCTCTCTGCTGTGGCCTGGGAGTGCAGGGGAGGATGGCCCAAATCTTTGGGCCCTGCACCCGCATGGGAGACCAGGAGAAGCACCTGGCTCCTGGCTTTGGATCAGCACGATGCACCGGCCACAGTGCACTGGCTGCAGCAGCCACTGGAGGGTGAACCAACAGCAAAGGAAGACCTTTCTCTCTGTCTCTCTCTCTCTCACTGTCCACTCTGCCTGTCAAAAAATAAATTAATAAATAAATAAATAAGATAAGGGTCCTGCTTCATACTTCTGCATGTGGAAATCCAGTTTTCCCAGCATCATTTGTTGAAGTGATTGTCCTTGCTCCAGAGATTGGTTTTAGCTCGATGACCAAACAGAAGTTAGTTGTAGATTCTTGGATTGATTTCTGGCATTTCTGTCCTATTTCATTGGTTTATTCATTTGTTTTTGTACCAGTACCAGGATGTTTTAATTAGAACTGCCCTGTAGTATGTCTTGAAATCTGGTATTGTGAAATCTGCTTTGTTTTTGTTGTATAATATTGCTTTAGCTATTTGGAATTTCCTGTGTTTCCAAACAAATTTCAGCATCATTTTTTTCTAGATCTGATAAGAATGTCCTTGATACTTCAATTGATATCACATTGAATCTGTAAATAGCTTTCAGTAGTATGAACATTTTGATGATATTGATTCTTCCAATCCATGAACATGGGAGATTTTTCCATTTATTGTATCTTCTTTAATTTCTTTTTAAATGTTTTTTAATTCTCATCATAGAGATCTTTCACACCTTTGGTTAAATTTATTCCAAGGTATTTGATTTTTTTGTAGCTATTGTTAATGGGATTGATCTTAGAAGTTCTTTCTCAGCCATGGCATTGTCTGTGTACACAAAGGCTGTTGATTTTTGTGTATTGATTTTATAGCCTGATACTTTACATGAGAGGAAGGTTTGTTCTGTGGCTGTATAATGGAAAGTTCTGTAGATATCTTTTAGGGTCATTTAGACTATAATGTCTATTAATTCTGCTGTTTCCTTGCTGATATTCTGTCTGGTTGATCTGTCCATTGCTGAAAGTGGGGTATTGAAGTCTCCCAATATTATTGTATTTGAGTCTATGTCTTCCTTTAGATCTCTAAACATTTTTGTTAATAGCCAGGTGCCCTGAAATTAGATGTGACAGTGGCTTGGGCTACTGAAGATTGGTCTCACCTCACTCTCCTAAACTGGTGTAGAGGCTCTTGGCTGCTGGGATCCTGAGTTGTGTGCATCACACCCTCCATGTTGGTCCACAGTGTCCCTCTGATTTGCATGGAGTTTCCTCTGCCATTTTCTCCTTAACTCTTCCCTGAGATTATACTATCTCTGCTTTTTTAAAACTCTTCTCTTAGACTAGAGCAGTAATCTCCCTCCCTACTCCACCATCTTAATACCTTGATGTGGCCGGCGCCGTGGCTCAACAGGCTAATCCTCCGCCTTGCGGCGCCGGCACACGGGGTTCTAGTCCCGGTCGGGGCACCGGATTCTGTCCCGGTTGCCCCTCTTCCAGGCCAGCCCTCTGCTGTGGCCCAGGAGTGCAGTGGAGGATGGCCCAGGTGCTTGGGCCCTGCACCCCATGGGGAGACCAGGAAAAGCACCTGGCACCTGGCTCTTGCCATCTGATGAGCACGGTGCGCCGGCCGCAGCGCGCCGACCGCGGCTGCCATTGGAGGGTGAACCAACGGCAAAGGAAGACCTTTCTCTCTGTCTCTCTCTCTCACTGTCCACTCTGCCTGTAAAAAAAAAAAAAAAAAAAAAAAAATACCTTGATGTTTCATTCTTATAAATTTGTTTCTTTTTGTATTCTATATTAACTATGACTTACCAGAGAAAACATCATATTTGTGTATTGTGGACTGCCTTGTTTCCTTAAGCCACTACACATAATGGTCTCTGTCACTCTATTGGAAAACTTGGATTGACTTCCAGCTTCTAGCATCTGTCTGTAACAGTCCCAGCAATTGTGGGCATTTTGGGGGAGTGAACATGCAGATGGGATCGTGTTCTCTCTCTAACAAATAAGTAAAAATTAAAAACCATGATGGATGTTTAACTTTAAGATGCTGCTTGAAATACCTGCATCACACATCAGAGTGCCTTAGTATGAGTCCTGGCTCCAGCCTTGGATTCCAGTTAGCTACTAATATGTACCCTGGAAGCAAGTGTTGCCTCAACTACTTGATTTCCTGCCACTCACATGGGAGGCAGCATTTGCATTCTCAAATCCTTGCTTTGGCTGGGCCCAGCCCCATCTCTTGCAAGTACTTGGAGAGTCTGCATATCTCTCTGCCTTTCAAATAAATAGAGTTAAAATAAATAAATGAATGAAATAATTATATTATTTTGTACTACCCTAGTGCAAAAGTAGTATGAGAGTCTCAGTTGCTCCATATCCCCAGTAACAACTTGTATACTTACTCATTCTTTTTAATTTTAGCCATTTGAATGGATTTGCTTTCATTGCTATGTCATTGTCATTTCATTTGTATTGCTCTCCTTACCAATGCTATTGAGTATCTTCCCATAGCTTTTTTTTTAAGCCATTATCTATATGGTAATGTACTTTTTCAAATCTTTTGCCCATTTTTATTTGGATTTATTTTAAAGATTTTATTTGTTTACTTGAAAGTCAGAGTTACATAGAGGCAGAGAGAGGGAGAGAATCAATTTTCCATCTGCTGGTTCACTCCCCAGATCAATGGCCGGAGCTACACTGATCAGAAGCCAAGAGCCAGGAAATTCTTCTCCCGTATGGGTGCAGGGGCCCAAGGATTTGGGCTATCTTCTACTCCTTTCCCAGGTGATAGCAGTGAGCTGGATTGGAAGTAGAGCAGCTGGGACTCAAATGAGCACCCATATGGGATGCCAGCACTGCAAGTGGCCGCTTTACCCACTATGCCACAGCACCAGCCACTGGGATTTTGGTATTATTGTATTCTTAGGTTTTTTTAATATATTCTAGATTGTTATTTATCAACTATGTGATTTATAAATATTTCATTACATTTAGTCAATTGTATTCCTTTTAATAATGTGTCTATAAGAGTAGAGGTCTTAATTTTGATAAAGATTACATTATCAAAGTTTTCCTTTATGAATTTTGTTATTGATGTCATGTTTAAAAATATAATTACCCAGGGCCAGTACTGTGGTTTAGAAGATTAAGCCTCTGCCTGGCATCACACATAGGTGCCAGTTCAAGTCCTGGCTGCTCTACTTCTGATGGAGATCCCTGATAATGTGCCTGGAAAAGCAGCAGAAGATGGATCAAGTGCTTGGGCCCCTGCACCTACGTGGAAGACCTAGAAGCTCATGGATCCTGGCTTCAGCCTGACCCAGCCCTGGCCGTTGTGGTCATTTGGGCAGTGAACCAGCAGATATAGTCTTGAAATCTCTTCTCATCTTTCTCTCTCTCTCTTTCTCTCTCCTCTCTCTGTGTCCACCTTTCAAATAAATAAATAAATATTTATCTATATATATGTAAATCACCTAAAACAAGGTTGTGAATATTTATTTTTTGACTTTTATTGGTTTTCTAGCTTATGATTTCACATTCAGAACTGTTGGCTAGCATTAATTTTTGATCGAGTATGGAATTCAAATTTGACATACTTAAATCCAATTTATCCAGCATCAGTTGTAGAAAAACCTACCCTTTCTCCATTGAATTGTCTTTACAACTTTGTAATGATCACATACACACGCTTGAGTCAATTTCATCACTTATAAATTGCATTATAACCACAAGAGTCACATCCTGTAATCTTTGCCATAGTCAAGTAGTTATAAACAAGTCACAGGTCCTGACACCTTCCAGGGCAGGGGATTATACATGGGTATGGATTTAGTAAAGTGATCACTGGAATCTTAGAGTCTAGCTACCACGTGTTGTGGCATAAGGTAATAGTACCCAGGCTTCCAAGTATATTGTGCTTAGAATACTTGCAGGTGTGAGTTTGTGTGCATGCACACGTGTGTGTGTGTGTTGTTTATTTCTTAAGGGGAGACTGATCAGTCTTTTCTGGGCCGTAATCACTTCCATTTACTATTTTCAGCTTCCTGCTTCATTAGTCACCCTATCTGTGAAGATTAGTTTTAGGTGTCAACTTGGCTAGACTGGTGCCCAATTATTTAATCAAATATGACTCTAGGTGTTGCTGTGAGGGTATTTAATAGATGTGGTTGACATCTAAAATCAGTTAGTTCTAAATAGAGGAAATCACTCTTGATAATATGGGTCAACTTCATTCAATCAATTGAAGATCTTAAGAGCAAAACCTGAGCTTCCCCAAAGAAAAAGAAATACTATGTCAAGGGTGCAACATCAGCTACTATCTGAGTTTCCAGTTTGCTGGGCTGCCCAGAGGATTTCAGACTTGTCAGCCTCCACAACTACATGAGCCAATTCCTTAAAATAAATTTCATAATATATACATGTACATCCCATTTGCTGTTTCCCTGGAGAACACTAAAATACTAGACACTTTGTAAAGTAATTCATCTACACTACAATCCTATCCAATTTTTCTTACTTTTAAGGTTTTATAATTCCATAAGAAAATTGAAAAAATGTCATTATAAAAATTGGAAAACAAAAGACAAGGAGGGATGATAAGTGTGACGGAAGGAGGGAAGGTATGGTGGGAAGTATCAATATGCTCTTAAAACTGTTAAGTACCAAAAAACATGTTATTGCAAAAATTAAAGGAAAAAAGGAAACAAGGAGGGGGATTTGAGGGAGGGAGGAAGGGAAGCAAGTATGGTTATCTTCTGAGAATTGTGTCTATGAAATACAAGACAGCTGTTATCTTCATAGAAATAAAATTTTAAAAAGAAAAACAATACATAGATATTTGGTAAATATATAAAAAAAAACTTCTTTACTATTATTTCAATGAGACTTTCAAAGGAAAATATACAGCTCTGTGTTCCATTTAAAGTAAATGTCAAGACATAGGATTTGGCTAGTAAGATTCTTTAAGATTTATTTTATTCATTAGAGAGAGAGAGAGAGAGAGAGAGAAACCATCTGTTAGTTCGCTTCCCAATGGCAGCAACAGCCCAGGCTGAGCCAGACTGAAGTCAGGAGGCTTTAGCTCCATTTCAGTCTCCCACGTGGGTGGCAGGGATCAGAGTACCTGGACCATCTTCTGTTGCTTTCCCACTTCTCTTCTTTCCCCCATCATTGACAGGGAGCCGGATCAAAAGATGAACAGTCAGGACTCGAATAAGCACGCAGATGTGGAAGGCCAGCATTGGAGACAGCAGCTTAATTCACCATGCCACAATGCCAGCCCCCAAGATTTGCACCTCCAACTGCAAATGTGTTAACTCTCATGCATTTAAAAATATTTTATAAGATTCTAAAACAGTATTATTTATAAAGGAAATGTTCAAGAGAAAAATTCATGACACCATCCAGTTTTCAAATAAACTACTTTAATATATACTTTGGAAAATATGAAGAGAGACAGGTGGTTTGCAGGTATCACGATTCATTCAGTGTGGCCACTGAATTAGCGAGAAGCAGATGGCAGCTTTAATTGGCTAGAAAATAGTGGCCTAGGGAAATGACTTTTCGGTGATTCTCTATACAGAAACCCAACAATTGTTCACCAGTCTTTGTGCATGTGTAAAGCATTCACAAGTGAGAACGAAAGCGCTAAAAAGAATTACCTTAGTGACTGCTGCTAGTGAACATGCAGGATCAGGAAGGCATTTGATGGTCAAAATAGCAAAGCAGCCATTGCTGATCAGGTCAACAAGACAGCACTGTCTCTGTCAGATGTAGTTTTTATCCTTACTTAATCTTTTTAACTGCATTATCCCAAAAAAAGAAATTTTTTCATTAAGCAAGACTACATTGGGCATCCACAACAATTTTGAAAGGCATGTTTGTAGCCTGGAAGACAGTCAAATACAAGCCTATTCCAATATGGCATAGATCTGTGCAGTAATCAATAGGAGAAGAATAGATACATGTGTATGTCTCTAAAATTAGAGGTCTGAAAGCTAGCAATTACTGAGATACTGACAGTTTTGTGCAATGCTGATAATAACGTTATTAGGTTCTTGGTCTACACAAACTGCAATTCCAAGTGATTTTCATGTTACTATCTCTTTATCTCTAATCTCATTTCTTGCTTCAGAATTTTCCTAGAACAAAAGGTTTCAATAGAGTATGCTTATCAACCATTCCAGATCCCACATTATTGATCTTGTTTCATTTGTGTTGCACCTACGAGAGACATGATACTGTGACCGTCATTGGTCCATTGTGCTTTCCTTCATGGTAAACTTCCATTAGCTTTGTCCACTGTGCTCACACATACACACAGGCACCTTTGACTCTCTTCTACCCATTCAGCTTCAGTCTCTCCCAACCTTCATTAAAATCCCTTTTTGACTGATCCCTTAACATCAAATTAAGCCTTAGCTTAATGCTACAACAATCACTCTTAATGATTTTTATTAATCTTATAATTACAGCAGTCATCCCTGTAGCTTGGTTCATTGTGGTTCACACCCACTCCTTTGTTGGCTAACTTGACAAGGATGGATTCCGTGATTTTTTAATATGTGTTCAAAAATATTATTCATTGTAGTGAAGAAATACATATAAAACCTACCTTTGCTTAGAATGCAGGCAGGGGAGGAGAGATATGAAACAATCCTGGAAAGATAAAACAATAAAATGTACAGAGTTTCATAGAATTTTTCTCTTTGAAAATCTCCCACTGCTACCTCCATTCACACCTGCTCTGAATTGCTACAGATGATTTTTCTCCATCTATTCCATCCTCATATATGCAGATTTCTCTGCTAGCACTTTCCTCATCATTTATTTAATCTGTCCATTTAGGAAACACATAAAATCTTGTCAAGGTGGATACTCAGCACAGTCACAAACTCTCAGTAAATGTCTTGGGAACAACTAGTTGTATAAACGATGACAGAGCTATAACTTTAGTTTTCATTCCTCTTGGGATTTCACAAAAAAGTAGGTAGAGAGAGAGAAAGAGAGGGAAAAATTCACAATCGGGACACAGTGTGAACCCATCTGAATATTCCTACAGGCACAGTGTGTAAATTTGGGTTTTTAACATCCCTGCATCATTGTTTCCTTCTGTATTTTAGTATGACATTTAAAAGAACAGCTTTTTGTTGTTGTTGTTCCACAGCCTATTTATTCCAACTTCCTCACAAAAAATATGTATATTGGTACATAGGCATAGATATACCATGACTGTAAATACACAAATACCATATAGTTCCAGAATGTAGCAAAGCCAATAGAAAGAAGACAAGCTTTCAAAAAGTGAGGATAGTTTTACTCCTCTCCCCTGAATAGCAAGGAACATTATTCTTCTCTGACTTCTGTAACTAGGGTCAAAAATAATAAGGTTTTGACTTACTGAGTTAGATGAAGTACTGAAGACAAAGAATTGAACTGTCTTTTCAAAACACAATACGGCCACAGCTCACTTGGCCAATCTTCCGCCTGCGGTGCCGGCACCCCGGGGTTCTAGTCCTGGTCGGGGCACCGGATTCTGTCCCGGTTGCTCCTCTTCCAGTCCAGCTCTCTGCTGTGGCCCGGGAAGGCAGTGGAGGATGGTCCAAGTGCTTGGACCCTGCACCCGCATGGGAGACCAGGAGGAAGTGCCTGGCTCCTGGCTTCAGATCGGCGCAGTGTGCCGGCCGCTAGGGCCACTTGGGGGGTGAGCCAATGGAAAAAGGAAGACCTTTCTCTCTGTCTCTCACTGTCTAACTCTGCCTGTCAAAAAAACCCAAAAAACAAAAAAATTCAATATAAAATGATTACTAAACATTTTGTAAGACAGCTTTTAAATACAAAGAGCTTAGGGATGTAAATATTCCAATGCTATTCAGCTTTGCAGCATCTGAAAATTTAATGAAAGTCTAGTAAGTAAAATATAAACGTAAGTAATTATAATCCTTGCTTTCTCATGTTCTCCCCTCTTACGTGCTGAAAGGTACATGCTGCACTACTTAAGATAATAACATAAAAAAAAAAGATAATGACATCAAGACCATAAGATATTTCTGTATTTTAGCATTACCACTTTTAAGAGAGTTTCCATACAGAATTGCTCTTGGTACAAAAGAGAAAGATAATAATCACACTGAATATGCCAATATTCTTGCACTGTCCCTGGTCCTTGCTGAAGAGGAAAGGCAAACTCTGCTAGGGCTGGAGGTAGACCCCTGAACTAAGGGTGACCCACCTTGCCAGATCACTACAATATGAAGAGAAAAAAGTGTTGCCCATGCAGGTCATGCAGATTGGCTCTGCATGGATCTAGCACAGGGATGTAAGAGAGAATTAGATGCTGAGTGGGTAATAAGAGGAATAAAAATAAAACACACACAGAGAGGCAGACATCAAAGAGTAGCACCGTCACTGAGCTGGAATAGGTTGGATGCACCGAATCAGGAATCTGCCTTGGGTCTTCAAGTCCAGTTTCTTCTCATTCCATCACACCTCTGATGGCCCAATTTCTCCTCATGTCACTGGTCTTTCTGTAACCCATTGTTGGAGATAGGTGTAGGCTCCTGATCACTAATGGCTCTGACCTAATATTCTATCGCCCATTGTCATTCATCATTGTGCTTGATTTTCAACTATGGAAATTACTCATAAATAGATGCAGTAGATATTGTTAGTTACTCTCTGACATCCATTCCCACCTGCACCCTTATTTATTTATAGAAACTCAAGATGCAGGCAGAAATTCTCCAGGAAATTTGTCAGTTTCTAAGAAAAAACTACAGGAAGACACACCCCTTCCTTTCCAACAGCTAACATGTCAGAATCCAACTGACACCGAAGAAGGCAAACAAAACAGAGAACAGCCTGAAGTCTCAAATCTTACCTCAATTCTTATCCTGGATTCTAAGTCTTTTATGTTGAAAACTGTTTGACTTGGAGAAGCTGCTACCTCATAGAACCCGTAGTTAGAGTGTGGCATTTCCCATCCTTTGCAGTTGAAGATTCCTTGTAATGAAGATTGTGGGGAACCACAGGCCGGCCACCTGTGGGGACCTCCTCATTGCACTGCCTCATCCTGCGGAGCAGAACAAGGTCAAGGAAATGAGATGAGACACACCTTGACCTGAAAGGACTTGCAAACAACCTGATGAGATGAGATACACCTTGACCTGAGACTATGCATGCCCTTTGATCTGATTGATGGACTACTCGCCCTAGCCCTGGGGGACTGGGAATGGATAAAAGACCGTGTTAGGGGCGGTAACGCGGAGCAGCCTCTTCAGTCTTTCTCTCGGCTGCTTCCCTCTCCTTCTTCTATCACTAAAAATAAAAGTTCCTCGAGAACCGATCAACAGTGGTCGTGTCGTGACTCCATGGGTTGGACCTTTGCTGGCGAGACTTTTGTTGGAGAGGGTTCGACAAAGATGATGGGGAAAGTTGAGGTCACTGGAGTTTTCCAATAGAAAAGATTCCAAATGGGGGTCCTTTTATTCCTAGACTAGCCTTGGTACTTCATCCCAGCACATTGAGAAACAAGCATCAATTTCCCAGTGCAAACTTTGATATTAGACCCAGGCTCCAATGCAAACCAGAGGCTGAGAACTGGTATTCACGAACACTGAACTCGGAAGGCCAACTGAACACCTACATCTCTGCTGGTGCCCTGACATCCTCTTAAATCTTTGCTTCTGGGACCCATAGCAGGGATCAACTTAAATTCAAGTGGGAGAATAGCCCAGGAAATGAGACAGTTTCCAGATGTCTTTATCATCATATCTATAAATTTGATGTGTTTTCTTTAAACTGAGTCTTCATATGAAAACGAACAAACGGGGGAGAATGAGCAAGCCTTAAAAGGAGAAAGATGAGCTGGCGCTGTGGCTCACTTAGCTAATCCTCTGCCTGTGGAGCTGGCACCCTGGGTTCTAGTCCCGGCTGGGGTGCCAGATTCTGTCCCGGTTGCTCCTCTTCCAGTCTAGCTCTCTGCTCTGGCCTGGGAGGGCAGCGGAGGATGGCCCAGGTCCTTGGGCCCTGCACCCCATGGGAGACCAGGAGAAGCACCTGGCTCCTGGCTTCTGATTAGCACAGTGCCGGCACCAGCTGTAGTGGCCATTTGGGGGGTGAACCAATGGAAGGAAGACCTTTCTCTGTCTCTCTCTCTCTCACTGTCTGACTCTGCCTGTCAAAAAAAAAGAAAAAAAAGGAAAAAGATGTTAGTGTACTGGAGCCTCCATAACCAAGTACCACAGACTGACAACTTCAACAAGAAGTATTTGTTTTCTCACAGTTCAGGAGGCTGCAAGTCCAAGGTCAAAATGTCAAAAGGGTTGGTGTCCTCAAGGGCACTTGTCCTGCAGAAGACAGGAGTCTCTTCACATGGCCTTTCCTCTGCACAAGCACACCTAGTTTCTCTCCAGGTACACAACTCCCTCTGTTACAGACACCAGTCAGAATGGATGGGATCCCCTAGCAGCAGCCTTATTTTAGCATAATCATCTCTTTAAAGACTCATGTTCCAAATGAAGTCATATTCCAGGCCAGTGGGAGTTAGGACAACAGTTTGACTTTGGGAAGGGATCACAATTCAATCCCTCAACAAGAAAGAGGAAGTTTGTGGTACCAGTCGGGGAAAGAAAACCCTTCCTGGGCACACACGGACAGCTGGGTCCCCTGCAGCATTTGGGAAATCTGGGTATGCTTAGCAGCTGATAAACCAGCTGGGCATTCCTGAGTCCTTCCCAGTCTTCCTAAAAATCACCCTGTGGCCTCCCCAGGGCACTCCCCAGCCCAAGCAATCACACCCATTGCACAAGTCCTCGAACAGATGTCTTTGGAATATCCCCTGAGCACTGTAGCCCAGCTCCCAGTGGAGGCTGGGGACAGCCCTCCTTTTACTGCTCAGCCCTTCTTGGTAGCAGAGCCAGCCCATTTGCTCCAGAACCACTTGGGTTATTTTAAACTCCTACATTTTTTTTTAAATAGCCAGCAGCAGACTTGCTACATTTCCACACATGCTTGAAAGCTGTGAATTTTACTCTGATTCGGCCCAGACTGCTGAAATGTCAGACTCTGAGGACTCCCACCGTCCAAGTCCTGCAAGCTTGAGTCCCACACAGTGGGCAATGCCGATTCCTTGAGCATCTATCAAAGCTGATGTGCAATGCCCAACTGTGTGTCTCCTTCTCATTTGAAAGATTCTGTCATTTGTGTCAGCTAACAAGCAGGGGTTTCTAACAAGGATTCTTCTAAGCACAGCAGGTGACCTTGAACTCCATGAGTTTTAGGTAATCAGTAGGGTGTTTCTTGTTGACAAACTACAGTAAACATTTCCAGAAACTGTCACCATCTATCACACCAGGGCTCCTGGTGCTGTCTTATACATCTGCACCTGGGAAAACTTGTGATGATTGCTCATGAACGAAGCCAGTGAGAGAGGAGACCTGTGTCTGTGGATAATTCTCCTACTTCTGAACCCCCTGTAATTTCCTCCATAGCACGAGTGCTGTGTTGTGTTTTCTCTTGTATTTCGATAAAATGTTCACTTTACAGCATGACTAGGGCCTCAGAGACCTGGAAATCCCAGGTCCTGTCAGTCTCAGGCAGAGAGGGAGGAGACCTCCACAGAGCCCCAAGGGTCAATGGCAGGCAGGTTGTTCGTCGACTGCCTCCAGGCCCTCTCTTCTTCAGACTCTGCCCCACCAGGCTGGTGCATTAGTGCCTCAGAATGTGTGCCTCTGAACCACATTTGGCCCCAACTCCATTCTCCCTCTCATCTTTGCCTTCGTAAGATGTGTGAGAACCTGGTGACAAATTTGACTATGAAACTAGACTTTGGAAATTGTCTCAGCTTCAATCCAAAGGTGCTAGTTTCCAGAACACATCTTTACGGCTGGTTCCACACTGATATCTTCAGGGGCTTCTGCAGATGTTGCCAGTATGTATGCTTGCAGGAGAGAAAAAGCCTGAACTTATTCAGTCGTTCCCTGTATAGCAATGCTCCCTATCCCTTCCATCTTTCTGTGAGGGGACAACATGACGAGGATGTATCAAGTGATGGCCCTACAGGGGAGAACGCACATCTTTATTCCTATAATGGAAATCCCAGTGTCCACCTAAGTAAATTTAGTGAAAGGTAGAGATGAGACTAACAAAATAAGAAGACTCCCTGGGCATGTCTTGTTGACAGACACAGAATCATGACATTTCTGCAGCAATGAAACTGAATTGCTTGATATCCATTTCTGTCACAACTAGCCTTGGGTTTCTGCCTCCATGGGGATGTGTTCATTATAGCTCAGAGCAGTGTGGACGGGGGAAGTAAGGGGATGGCATTCTTATTCAACCCCAGACCTGGCTCCATCAAGTTTTCATTTTTTTCACATCTATCCTTTTTATTGGAAAATTGATAAGGGATATAACTACTGTTGGAAAAAAATAGGTCATAACAACTTTATTCCTTGCAGGGAGAGCTACAGGGACTAGAGACAAAGTGGAGGTGTCAGAACAGAGACCCTGCTTGCCTCTCTGTTCTCCTATTATGGATTAAAAGCTGTTCAGCATCAAACATAAGGAACCCAACTACATGAGCCATCGCCACTGTCTTCCAGGATCTACATTAACAGAAAACTGGAGTAAGGAACTGGAGTTGAGTGTAGAACAAAGGCACTCCTATGTGGGAATAGGTGTCTCTCAACTAGGCTAACCTCTCACCCCTCTCCTAATTCTTTATGGTTAGCTTGCCCAGGGTGACTTCTATCTGTGTTCAGGTGATCTGCCTAACCCTACCAAGACACAAGCTTCACCTTTCTCCTGAGTTTGTAAGAGATGTACTCAAACTATGTCTAGACACTGGTGATAGGAGGCATCTCAAGGCAGGACAGTCATCTCTCTTATCAGACTCTGGTGACTTTCTGCTTCTGTCTCCTTCCTATCCACTTGCTTTCCAGAATACTGGCCTTATTTTACTCTCTGTCTCCTATAAAACAGCTGTACTCCCCTTCCAGCAAGCCATGTCACAGGATGTCCCTAAGCCTTGTTAGGGTATTCTTCCAAACACAAAAATAATTCTCTTTTTCAGGAGAATGCTGGCATCTGATGTTTAATAAGATTGCTTCCATTTTATCAATTTTCTTGGTAATCCCAGAAATTATGATGTTTTAGTCACTAATGTTAAAAGAAGGATAAATTGATGATGTGTCAAAGTGAGGGTTGGGAGTAGGGAGGAACTAGTTAACTTACTACCTGCTGTCCAGTCAAACCTTGCTTAACTTTTCCTATTCTAGGTGTTAAGGGGAGCAAAAGTTGATGATAGTATTACTGTTTTGGGATACATCTTAGCAGGAATAACTGTTGAGTCACTGGTCTTATGAGAGAGCCTCCCTCCTGGATTCATTGTCACTCTGCTATCACATGGAGCAGAACTGGCCACCTTGATTTGTGACTCCCTTCCAAAAGTGCCATCCAGCACACATTAAGTTAAATAAAATGCAAATCACATCATATTAAGAATATCTTATCATTCCCAGGTGCCAGGAACATCCCATGATTGTGAATTATACCTTTAAATGTGCTCTTTGGATGCACAAATCATGCACTGCTGAAGATTACCTGTGTTGTGGTCAGCTCAGGCCGCCATCACAAAATACCAGGGACTGGGTACCGTAAGTTATTTTCTCACAGTGATGGAGACTAGATGTTAAATGGCAGTGTGCTGTCAGTGTTGGTTTCTGGTGAGACTTCTCTTCCTGGCCAGTGGATAGCCACCACGATGGTTTCAACAACCACTCCAAAGATCATATCACAGAGCAGGTAGCATTAACCTTATTTAGAGAGGAAGGAACACAGTGGCAGAGTAGCTTTCTTTGGAAGTATCTTTGCCTCTTGAGGATCATGGATAGGACAGGAGTTCACTTTCCTGGCCTCACTGTGAGACCTCAACATCTTCACACTTGCACGACAGGAGAAGGGCAGTAGACAATGGCAATAAAAGGGAAATATCACACAGATAAAAATGGTCTACTACCGAGCTGGGCAACAGCATGGCACAAACCAGGGTCTGATTAATTTAACCTTCCACATCTGTAAAATAGAAAGAACTGGCTCAATTCCAGATTAGTGCTAGAAATACCCAACCTAGCTTATCTAAGCCATCATCTGATAACTATAAGCAAGAAGGAGAGTCTGGAGCTCTGTTAAAATTACTACATTCCCAAACCTCTTTTTTAACCTCATAGTGTGCTTACCTCACTCGAGTTTTAACTTGATTGATGTTTGTTAAATTACTTATATCTGTCTTGACCTTCTGAGAGGTTGTCTTTTAAGCTAAGGACACAGCATGGTACTGAGGCCTGCCTGAGATCAAAGGCCTGCTGTGGAAGTAGCTCTGCTGGACAGAGTCTCTCCTCTGTAAAATGGGACCATTACCCAGAGCTTGTGAGATTCTGTGAGGATTAGAGCAGCACATGTAAAGGGTCTAGTGTGTCGGGGACCATGCAGCATGTGGCCTCTTAGTGGAAAACTACCGAGGCAGGGCTAAACAGCCCAGACCAGAGAGTACTGATAACGCAACCTTGTGTGACCTTGTGCCTTAAGACCTTGTAACCTTTCCCCTACTTGCACTAGCATTGCAGCTACAAGATAAGCTCCCCCTCCTTCCCCTGCCCAACGTCCCTCCTCCCCCTGCCCGACACTCTGCCTTTATGATATATAAGTGTGTGGTTGAAAAATAAAAGTTGCAGCTTGATCAGGACATGTCTTGCTGCCATCTTTGTGTCTCCTGTCCCTTTCATTCCCCATTCTAGGTACTTGGCCCCAGTTGACGTCCCGCGGGATGAGACACTAATGCAAGTGTCTGACAACATGGAGAGTGTTTAGTAAAGGCACTTTAACTTTTAGGGAAGAACTAATTGAGGGACCTAGATGTGACTGAATGTATCTGCCAACATTTTGAGAGCCAGTAGAAAAACACCAAGTTCCCAGATTCAGGGATAGATTTTACCTAAAGTAAGTTATATTTAAATGTATAAAGGCATGACTTTATGGGGTTACTAAAAATCAATCATAATTAAGTTTGTAAGAGAGAATTCAATAGTAATAGCATTTCTTTAATTTTTCAGAATTTTTATTGTTAAAGAATTATCCCATGATTCCCTGAGGAAGATGTCTAGTTCTGGTCAATCACAGAGAAAACGCTGACCTTAGATCAAGGGATGGTCCGATAGTGTAGTTCTGCAGTTTAGTGGTGTTCTACTAACAATATCTAAACGCGATCAGTGGGAAAGTTTTCTTTTTAAAGGATCAGATACTGTTCCTTGTTGGAAGCAGAAAAATTCCTTCCTATATTTAAAACAGAATTACTTTCTCAGCATTAAAATCATCATCTATTTCTCCTGGCTTAGTGGTAAATGGAGGCCAAGTTGGCATGACAGCAGGATTTTAAGCATTATAACTTTTATATAAGATTTTTGTGTCTGTGTGAGTTAGGAAATTAGATCCAACTCTTCTCTGCATTCAAATGGGTATGGGGAGAGCATGGCAGGGAAACAAAGAGAGGGACAGGATGAAGAGACACAGATAGGCGATTACTAGACAATAGATATGAGTCAACCGCTACAGAGAAGAGTTTTGAGTCCTCGAAGTGAAGTTTCAGAGATACTTGCCCTTGCAAAGCAAGCAAATATTGAATGCTATGGTATGGACATGAAATGTTCTCCAAAAGCCCATGTGTTAAAGGTTTGAACCCCAATGTGGGGCTATTGGGAAATGGGTGGAAGCTTTAGGAGATGGAGCCTAGCGAAATATTCTTAAGTCTTTGAAGGTAAACTCTTGGAAGGCAGTTCTTTTTTTTTCTTCTTTTGTTTTCCCTAGTACTTGGTCCAAAGCTGCTTTCTCAGGCACTGTAGGAGGGAGGTGAATCAGAAGTGGAGCAGCTGGGACTTGAACTAGCATCCATATGGGATGCCAGCATGACAGGCAGCAGCTTTATCTGCTACATCACAGTGTCAGCTCCAACAAGTAGATCTATTCCTTATATAAACATAGGCAAGGAACCTACAGCTAGAAGACCAAAGTTAACACATTAAATTTAGGTAACCATGCAACTTTCTTTCTTTATATGTTAATGGAAGTTCATCATCAACAAGTTTTTCAAATGTGTTGGGGTGGGTGTTTAACCTAACAGTTAAGATTCCACTTAAGAGGTAGGTATCTCACATTAGAGTACTTGGGTTCAATTCCTGGCTCTGGTTCATGATTCCAGCTTCCTTCTAATGCAAACCCTGACAGGCAACAAACAATGGTTTAAATACTTGAGTCCCTTGCCACCAACATGGGAAAATCCAGATGAAGTTCCAGGCTCCCGGCATTTGGGGAATGAACCAGAAGATGGAGGATCTTTTTCAGTCTTTCTTTTTCTGCCTTTCAAATAAAGTAAAAATGAAGTTTTGATTTTTTAAAAGAAATGAATAACAAGAGGTGCATACTTGGCTTAGAAGTAAAGGCACCAGTTAAAATTCTTGTGTCCCCAGCAGACTCATAGAATGGCAGATGTCCTAAATAGCACTCTGGCCTCAGAATCAGCCCTTAAGGCATTCAGATCTGGCTCAAGAGCCCATGAGAGTATTTTAGGCATGGAAAGCCAAGACACTCTGCCAAAAAAAAAAAAAAAAAAAAACCAAAATGAAAGATCTCTGCGAGTGAGATCCCAGTGGAAAGAACAGGTCATCAAAGAAGGAGGTACCTTTCTCTAAAGGGAGGAGAGAACTTCCACTTTGACCATGACCCTGTCGGAATAAGATTGAAGTCGGCAAACTCAAAAGGCTTCCATAGCCTTAGCAACTCATGACTAGAGCCTAGGGAGATTACTGACACCATAAACAAGAGTGTCAAATTGTTAAGTCAACAACAGGGGTCACTGTGTACTTAATTCTCATGAGGGATCTGTCCTTAATGTGTTGTCCAACGTGAAGTAATGCTATAACTAGTACTGAAACAATATTTTACACTTTGTGTTTCTGTGTGGGTGCAAACTGATGAAATCTTTACTTAACAAATACTAAATCAATCTTCTCTATATAAAGATAATTGAAAATGAATCTTGATGTGAATGGAATGGGAGAGGGAATGGGAGATGGGAGGGGTATGAGAGGGAGGGAAATTATGGTGGGGGGAAGCCATTGTAATCCATAAACTATACTTTGGAAATTTATATTTACTAAATAAAAGTTAAAAAAATATTTATCCCACATCAGAGTGGGAAGGTTGTTCTTGAGAGCAGGTTGTTATAAAAGGCTGAGTTTGGCCCAACCAACTGTCTCACTGCTTTCTGGCTTGCCGTATGGTCTTTCTTCCTCACACACACTCCACCACTTACCATGGGACCCTTGACACATGTCCATCTGTGTCTCTCCTTACAACGTCACCACGATTGCATTATGAAGGCTCCACTCTAACAACCTGCTCCAATCTAGTTATTTCCCAAATGCCCAACATCTAAATCCCCATAATTGAATTAAGTTTCTGTTCTCTTAGAATCATGACTTGAGAACCAAGCCTTTGACACACGGTCCTAATCTAAACTAAAATCCAAACCAACATATTAATTCTACAATTAATTTAAGAAGTAAAAAAAATTTTTTTAATTTATTTGACAGATAGAGTTAGACAGTGATAGAGAGAGAGAGAGAGACAGAAAAGTCTTCCTTCCGTTGGTTCATTCTCCAAATGGCTACCACGGCTGACGCCACACCAATCCAAAGCCAGGAGACAGGTGCTTCTTCCTGGTCACCCATGCAGGTGAAGGGGCCCAAACACCTGGGCCATCCTTCCCAGGCCACAGCAAAGAGCTGGACTGGAAGAGGAGCAACCGGGACTAGAACCTGGCATCCATCGTCCATATGGGATGCCGGTGCCACAGGCAAAGGATTAGCCAAGTGAACCACGGTGCCGGCCCCAATTAAAAAAATTTAAATATATTCATTTTATATTTGTATATAGTGACATTTTTACCTTTTAAAAAATACTGTCATAGGGTGGGCATCTGACCTACCAATTAAGACTCAGGTTAAGACGCCTACACACCATATTGTGGTGCCTGGGTTGAGCTGCAACTCTACTCCCAGTCTAGGTTCCTGATATTGCACACCTTGAGAGTTAGCAGGTGATAGCTCAAATGGTTGACCCTGCCACTCATGTTGAAGACTTGGATTGAGTTCCCAGGTTTGAGCTCTTTCTGCCTCTCAAATAAATAAATATATAAAGTAAATCAGATAATAAGTAATAAATAAAATGTTATCTTTTTTTTTTTTTTTGACAGGCAGAGTGGAGGACAGTGAGAGAGAGAGACAGAGAGAAAGGTCTTCCTTTTGCTGTTGGTTCACCCTCCAATGGCTGACATGGACGGCGCGCTGCAGCCTGCGCACCGCGCTCATCCAAAGGCAGGAGCCAGGTGCTAGGTGCTTTTTCCTGGTCTCCCATGGGGTGCAGGGCCCAAGCACTTGGGCCATCCTCCACTGCACTCCTGGGCCACAGCAGAGGGCTGGCCTGGAAGAGGGGCAACCGGGACAGAATCCGGCGCCCCGACCGGGAATAGAACCCGGTGTGCCGGCGCCGCAAGGTGGAGGATTAGCCTGTTGAGCCACGGCGCCGGCCAATAAAATGTTATCTTTTAGCAGTAGTTTTCTGATTCTATGGGCTCTCAAAGATCTCTAAGAACACTTATTACAAAAACTTGCTAAAATAACAGAAATGTTCCCAGTGGCATTTGGCTTTCTAATCAGTTTCCTCAATCCCTGGGGGCGCAAAATATTTAAGAGCAGCTTGGTGATCTGTGTTCCCGTGTGATTCAATGTAATTCAATTTTTCCCTGAAAGTAGCTTCTTAACCTTAAGCCTATGTCTGACTCATCCATAGATCTTATTAAAGCAAGATTGTAAGGCCTGATCTGAGTTTTTGAGTTAGTAGATCTGAGTTGGGGCCAAAAACTTTATAATTCTAATAAGTTCTAAGATGATATTGATGCTGATGGTCAAGAATACCACTTTGAGAACCAATATCTGAAAGTGAGCCTAAATTTATTGGCCAAAGCACTGACAAGGAGCATCAGATCTTGTTCTTATTCCTGTTTATTGATCATAGCTCTTTTGTCTCACTGTATTAATGTGATTAATTGAACCAAGACCTTTCTAAAATATATTAGACAACTGTCCCAACCAATTCACCAAAATTCTTTATGGCCAAAAGAAAATCAAATTTGTGCATTATATTTTCAGTTTGAATTTCTAAAATAGCAACACCAGTAACCCATGAAAAATAAACTGTAATTTTTTTTTCCTTAACCCACGATAGGAGGCTTCCTTAGATTCAAAATATAAAACTCCCAGTATAATTTTCAATAAATACGTTGGGATGTGTGACATGAATTATAGTTAAGATCAGCATTAGTTAAACCATACATGTTCACTGGTGATTTTTATTATTAACATCTCTAAGTTAATAGTTAATTTTGTCAATGGTGTGACAATTGCATATGCAGTTAGCTGAAGCAATTATACTTTCTATGTAGGCAATGCTCCAACTGAGATAAAGTATATAAATATATATATTGAAAATCTATGTGTACACAGCTTACAGTGTGTGTTAACATGATTGCACTAATACTACTTTAGCATTCAACTGTCTTTCTCAACATGATTTGATTATCCAGAAATCTCTTGGCAAGAAGATAAACATTGCAAATAACTTCATTGCTTATTCTAGGAACTTCCAAAAGCTGCATTTAAATGAATATCAGACTGCTTAACACTTTAGTCAATAGCACCACACATCTGTTCACTCTTCACAGTCTTGAGACTTTGTCTCAAAAATCCTTGTCTTTCTATGTCCACAAATCCTAAACTATTATATCATGATCTTTATCCAATCCTAATAAAGCCTCTGTATTGAAAGGCTCACTTTAAACCAGACTCCAGACTTTCATATATATTCTCTCTCTGCCCTCCTAATTAGACTCACAAGTAGTGTGCTTTCTTAGCAGCTCTGTCTTATCAATAGGCTCTTTGGTGTTTTTCTTTCTTTCTTTTTTTTAAGATTTTGTTTTGAAAGTCAGAGTTACAGAGATAAAGGGGGGGGGGAGTGAGAGAGAGAGACAAAGTGGGAGAGAGAGAGAAGTATCTTCTATCCTCTGGTTCACTCCCCCTGAAGTTCATAGTATGGCCAGGTCTGTGCCAGCATAGGACCAGGGTCTACATCTGGGTCTCCCAACATGAGTGCAAGGGCCCAAGCACTTGGGCCATCTTCCACTGCTTTTCCAGGTGCATTCACAGGAAGCTGTATTGGAAGTGTAGCAGTTGGGACACGAACCACATGATCCGGTGTTCATATAGGATTTAGCACAGGGGCTGCAGCTTAACCCGCTGAGTCACAGCACCAGCCCCAACTTGCCAGAAATTACAAGAACTTTCCTCCTCCTTGATGGGTTTCTTCTCCAGAAGAATATTCTCTCCAAGCAATTTCATCTCCCGTAATTAGTCGAGTTTGCAGCCAGAGATGGTCTGGCTTTTAGGGTGAGAGGCTGAACCATGAAGTACACAACACACACTTCTAAGAAACTGTTCGCAGATTCCCATTGGCTTGTCTCAGTCACATAGAATCTGTTGACACTGCCTCTGTGATAGATATCTGCTTCTCACATGTTTTACTCTATGACTTCAAATAATCAGGTTAGCTTTCCAAATGGCAAAATTCACCAAGGATGATTTGGAATCACAGTGGTCATGTTGCGAAAAAAATTGACAGGATCATAATTGTTCATTTGAGAACAGTTCATTTAGAACTAAAAGAGAACAAAATTTAAAACATTGTGTTATCAGTAGCTTGAATGGAATAGGGAAGAATCTAAATAAAATTCAAGAGGAGAAGCAGGATGAAGGCTAAGATGCTCAAAGAACTCCCTGTGCACAGACACCAGTCTGAACAGCTGTTCATTCACAAGTCACCTTCACAAGGGCTACAGAAACCAAAAAAGAGATCACAGTGCCTGGTTTAATATAATTTTATAAAGCCAAATTGAGGAAAGCAGAAACAAAAGAGTTGCCAGTGTTACTCCTTCCCCTGCTCCAAGGAGCATAGCATGGAGAGAGACACATCCCACTTGCATGTGGAAGAGGGAATTGAATCTCAATGCTGGCCTACCCCAACAAGACAGAGTTAGAGAGAGCCCCACAGCCACTGACCCCAGGCCTGTACCTACAGACTGCCTACTTGGACTTTCCAATCCTCCTCCTCCAACTGTTGGCAGAAGTCAGCCGTCTTGTTGCCCTGAGACCCAGTACCTTTACCCCTCAAGTCATGCTGGTGGACTGATCTGCTAGACTTGTCCTGGCATAAGGCAGGGAGACCTGTACTCCGGTGGGACATACTCATTTCAACTTGTATTGCCACTGGCCTCAGGTTATGCTAGTGTGTAGTCCCAAAACATTGTGAGGTCTGGTGACTGGCAGACCCAGGTGTAACCTAGTCTGGTGTCAGTCTGAGCAGCCAAGATTCTGTCTTTATCAAACCCTCAGACAACAAGGAGATATGGTGTCTTGGTATTCAGAAACAGGCTAGTAAAGTCCACCAGTGGGAAGATTCTGACAGTTTCAGTCCCTTAGCAAATGCTTGTGGACATAGTTTCCAGACCCGAGTTGGTTTAAGGTGGAGATCTTGCTCTAACATGATGGATTATTTTTGGTGTATATCATCACCAACCTCATGTGGGCCTGGTGTGTGCCAACAAATTTCACACAGGGTCTGTTGACTTTGTGACCTATGTGTGACCTATCTAGTGCTTGAATTGGAAATGTAGGGAATTTACTCCTCTTACAATCCTGAGCATACAGCAAAAAATCACAGGACTGTTTTTAGATCCAATATCCAGCTGTTAAAGCCCAACAATGGGCAAATTCTAATAGTCTCTGTCCCTAGGACAGTGATAAGAGATGGGTCCTCTGGACTTATTTCAGTGGAAGTAGTCCTGTGGTTCCCACTGACTAATCCTATACCCCAGGCAACATCATGTGTTGCTGGTAGAAGAAGCATTTGGCAGTGAATTCACTTCAGCAGCAGACAAATCGTAGACAAGTGGGCTGTGGTCCCACATCCAAGTTGTGCTATTGGTGGATTATGTGCTCTGGGTATGATCTAGCATCATAGCAATACTGGCCACAGCACTAGGAGTCTGAGCCTACTCCAGCCCTAGAAGAGGCTGGTAGGGAAAGGTTATCACTGTTTAAGCACTTCCACAATTAATTATGAACAATACACCAATTGCAAATATGGGACAAATCTGAGCTTGAATAATATTGTGCAACTGAAATTGCAAAAAAAATCAACAGCACACTGAGGGCAAAGCTCAACACAGAGGACTATCTAGCAATGAAATAACAGAAGTGCCTGCCCACATGCTCAGAGAAAACAGACTCCTTAAAATTTCTGAAAGAATAGTCATGAATAAAGCCAGATTATTGTAACTAACCCTTTGATATACACACGACATTATAAATCAAAAAGGATAAGAAACTTTCAGGGAACCATGAAGAGTAAAATAAGCAGCTAGAATCAAATCAAATGCTCAGATGAAGATTCTCAAAAAGCCATTTTATGGAAATGCAACAAACTCCAAAAGAAAACAGAGAAATGACTTACTATTCTAACCGAGAGAATCAAGATGAAGTAATTAAATAAGATCAAACAGGAATCCTTCAAATGAAAAGTATACCCAGTATAGTTAAAGCTGTTGGAAAGTATTATAAGCAGATCAGATAAAACAGAAGAATCAGTGAGATCAAAGACAGGCTATTCGAAAATACACATGTGGGGTAGAAAAAAGAAAAACAAATCAAGAGGAAGAAAGAAAACTTGCAGAATTTTGGGAGCAGCATGAAATGAGTAAATACCCTACTTGCTGGGATAAAAAAGACATTGAGAATGCCAAAGAATATGCAAAGAGATAACAACAGAAGTCATTCCAAATCTAAAGAAAGACACAACTACCCAGGTACAGGAAGGTGAACGGTCAGCAGTTGGGTTCAACCCAATGTAGTATACTGCAAGACATATTATAATAAAGCTCTCCAAGGTTAAAGATAAAAGGATTCTTCAAAGATGCAATAAAAAGCAGCAAATAACAAATAAAGGAGTCTCAACTTGATTACAAACTTCTCAGCAGAAACCTTATAGGCAAGGAGGGGGTGGGATGATATTTTTACAGAATGAAAGAAGAAAACCTGTCAGCCAAGAATACTGTGCCAACAAAGCTATATTTCATTTATGAAGGAGATATGACAACACTCCCCTACAAACAAAAGCTGAGAGTTATCTTACAAGAAATGCTAAAGAGATCTCTTCTAACCTAAAGAAACCAATACTGAGGACTAAAGAAATTTTCAAGGCCGGCGCCGTGGCTCAACAGGCTAATCCTCCGCCTTGCAGCGCCGGCACACCGGGTTCTAGTCCCGGTCGGGGCGCCGGATTCTGTCCCGGTTGCCCCTCTTCCAGGCCAGCTCTCTGCTGTGGCCCGGGAGTGCAGTGGAGGATGGCCCAAGTGCTTGGGCCCTGCACCCCATGGGAGACCAGGAGAAGTACCTGGCACCTGGCTCCTGCCATCGGATGAGCGCGGTGCGCCGGCAGCAGCGCGCCGGCAGCGGCGGCCATTGGTGGGTAAACCAACGGCAAAGGAAGACCTTTCTCTCTGTCTCTCTCTCTCACTGTCCACTCTGCCTGTAAAAAAAAAAATTTCAAAGGTAGAGAAATCACTGGTAAAGGGTGACTATACAAATACACAGTACTCTAATATTGTGCACACGGTGTGTAAACCATTAGTATCTTCATTGTGGAGGCTAAAAATAACAACTACATTAAAATGTAATGACATAGGCACAATACCAAAATGTAAAAGAAAAAAATCAAAAATTCAAATAAGGAGAAATGGAATACAGGTATAGAGTCTTTTATTAGTATTTATCTCCTTGTGATTTTGTTTGTTTCCCTATCTTTATAATCAACATTAAGTTGCTATTATTTCCAGAAGCTTATTATAACCAAAAGAAGTAATTTTCTAAGCCTTAAGGTAATCACAAAGCAGAAAGCTATTATAGACTTAGCAAAAATAAAATAATAAGCAAGGAATCAAAGAATGCTGCTGGAGAAAATCACTTAACAACAAAGGAAGAGGGCAAGAGCGGGAGAAAGCTGGGGCTGGTGTTGTGGTGCAGTGGATTAAGCTGCTGCCTGCTTCACTGGCATCCCATATGGGTACCGGTTGCAGTTCTGGCTGCTCCTCATCTGATCCAGCTCACTAGTAGTGCAACTGGGAAAAGCAGCAGAACATGGCCCAAGTAGTTGGGCCTCTGCACCCACATGGTAAATGTGGGTGAAGCTCTAGGTTCCTGGCTTTAGCCTGGCCCACAACTAGCCATTATGACCACTTGAGGAGTGAACCAACAGATGGAAGATCTCTCTCTCCTCTCTCTCTCTTTTCCTCTCTTTCTGTAAGTCTGCCTTTTAAATAAAAAAAATAAATTAAAAAAAGGAGAAAGAAAATAGGTACAAGAAAGCTAGAAAACAAGCATCTAAATGGCAGCACTATCACCTTAGCTATCGATAATTATCATAAATCCTTTCTTTATCATTCAAATACACTAAATATTTTTAAAATATAGAAATCATCTTGCGGTTAAACTCTCCAATTAACGTAGAGTGGGGCCAGCACTGTGGCATAGTAGGTGAAGTTGCTGCTTGCTGTGCCAGCATACTCTGAGTGCCAGTTCCAATCCTGGCTGCGTTCATTTCCAATCCATCCCCCTGCTAGTGCACCCAGGAAAGCAATGGAGGATGGCCCAAGCACTTTGGCCCCTGTACCCATGTGGGAGACCCAGAAGAAGCTCTTGGCTCCTTCCTGGCTTCGGATCAGCTCAGCTCTGGCCATTACAGCCATATGGAGAGTGAATCAGTGGGTGCAAGTTCTCTCTCTCTCTCTCTTTCTCTTTCTCTCTCTCTCTAATTCTGCCTTTCAAATAAAAATAAGCAAATCCTTAAAAAAATAAAGACCTAGGGTAACCAAATTGATTTTTTAAAAAACTGAAGTATATGCTACTTACAAGAAGCCCATTTAATCTCTAAGGACACAAACATAATGAAAGTGAAAAGGTAAAGTAAGACATGCGAATGGAATTGAAAAGAAAGAAGGAATAGTCATAGTTCTTTCAGATAAAATAGATTTTAAATACATAGCAGTAAAAACAGACAAGGAAAGTCATTGCATAATGATAAACAAGAGAAAATAGTAATTATAAAGACATTTTACATTACCTGGCCCAGTCCCAGCCATTGTGGCCATTTGAGGAGTGAAACAGCAGATGCAAGAGTTCTCTCTAACTCTCCTTCTCTCTTTCTCTGTTGTTCTTCCTTTAAATAAATAAACACAGCTTTTTCTAAAATATGAGGAATACATCTCAACAGATGCTTCTCAAAAGAGGACAGAAGGCCAATAGGCACATGAAAAAACCATGTTCAACCTCATTAATCATTATGGACAAGAAAATCAAAACTACAAACTTATTATCACCTCACTCCGATTTGATTGGCTGTTATCCAAAAGACAAAACATAACAAGCATTGACAATTATGTGGAGAAAAGGGAACTCTTTATTTATGGAAATGTAAATTAGTACAGCCACTGTAAAAATAAAAACAGTATGGATGTCCCACAAAGGTTTATAGAGAGCTATTCCATCTGCTGGTTCACTCCCCAGTTGGTTGCAACAGCCAGGCCAAAGCCAGGAGTTCCATTCCCAGTCTCCTACAAGTTGCAGAGGCTCAAACACGTGGGCCATCTTCCACTGTTTTTTCCAGGCCATTAGCAGGGAGACAGATCATAAGTGGAACACCAGGGACACAAAACAGTATTCATATGGGATACAGGTGTCTGAAGCATTGGCTTTAACTGCTTTGCTACAACTTTGGGCCCTAGAATTTTAAAAATAGAATATGGCCAGTGTTGTGGCTAAGTGAGTAAAACCATCACCTGCTGAATCTCATATGGGAGCCAATTCTAGTCCCAGCTGCTCCACTTTCCATCAAGTTCCCTGCTAATATGCCTGGGAAAAACAGCAGGGGATGACCCAAGTACTTGAGTCTTTGCATCCATGTGAGAGACCCAGAAGAAGCTCCTGGTTCCTGACTTGGGACTAGCCTAGCTGGAGCTGTTGCAGCTATATGGGGAGTCAACCAGTGGATGGAAGATTTTCTCTCTCTCTGCCTTTCAAATAAATAAATAAATCTTTAAAAAAATAGAATATGATCCAGCAATTTCACTACTGACTATACATCAAGGAAAATGAAATCAGTCTAGAAGGCTTCTATAATTTCACATTTACTGCAGCACTATTCACCATGGACAAGAAATAGAATCAACCTAAGTGTACATCCACTAATGAATAGATAAAAAAAAAATATTTTATGTATACGCAATGGAAAATTATACAGCCATCAGAAAGGATGAAATCTTGTCATTTGTAGCACTGTGGATGGAATTGGAGGTCATCATATTAAGTGAAAAAAGCTAAGCACAGAAAGGCAAATATCACATGATCTCACTCAATTTCGGGGTCTTTAGAAAAGGCTATTTCATAGAAGTTAAAGTGTAATGATGACTATGAGAGGCTGGGGAGGGCAGGTAAATTGCAGGGTTAAGAAGAGGCTAACTAATGGATAAGAAGTTATAACTAGTTAGGAAGTAGTTCTGGGGTTTTGTTGCATAGTAGGATAAATAATGTTAATGAGTTGTATATTTTTCTATAAAAAACTAGAAGATAGAATTTTAATATTTCCAACATACAGAAATGTTAAATGGTTGGAGAAATAGATAGGTTTATCCTAATTAGACATTACAAAATGTATACATATATGAAAAAATCACATGGTATCCTATGAATATGTATAATTTTATATGACTGTAAAACATTTTTAAATAAAAATAAATTTGGAGCACAAAGTTGTTTCCTTAAGAAGATTCTTGGCCAACACAAAGGAAAATGTGAAAAGTGGAAAACTTCCTCTCCTTCTGATAACTTTGAATCACAGGAGGTATCCAGTAGCCTTTATGTTACTGTTCCTCTTCCACCATATTCCATCAGAATATGCTACCAAAATATGCCTTTTGGCATAGAAGTCCATTTAAGCTGAGAAATAACAGACACAGGAAAAGCTCTGAAAACAGAGTATCAGTTACTCTTTTGTAAGGGAAATTTACATTTTAGAAATGAAATCTCCATTTGAAAGGAAGACCTGTCCAGGCCAGGAATGGGAGGATGAAACTAAATCACAAGAGCCTCTCACGAGTGGAAAAGGCATGAACTGAAATCTGCATGATAAATCTTAATCTTGTTAGTTAGTCATACTGTCATTACTCACCTTCTCAAAATTCACCTCCCTCGCACCCTTCCTCTGTGCTTTTACTTGAAGATATTTAAGCCCAAGTCCTTGCCACTTTAAAAGTTATCCTTCCCTGAGTTTCTCTCATGTTCAGAGGTGTTGATAAATCTCACTTTATTTTCCTCTTGTTAAACTGCCTCTGTCAGGCCTCACCTGAGAACTTGGAAATGTATAAGGGAAGATTTTTCCTCCCTTTGCTTCACACCTTTTGTCAAAAATGTTAAGCTAGAAATATAAGGGTTCATATTAAAGGAAAATGTTACAAATGTTCATTGACACAGGCACTACAATATCAACCTGAACCCTGCCTCAATCATACAAATTCAGGTTTGGAGTGAACACACTACTCAGATCGTGGGTGTCTCTAAATGTATCTTCAGACACTCTTCATGTTTCAATCCATAACCATCATCCTTGGATCTTTATCCAAGACACATATTTCATCCTTAATGAATAATCACATGCCAGCCAACCACGGGAAGTGTCTTAGGGTGCAAACTAATTGTCAGATTAAATATCCTAATAGTTCCTTCCTTAAAATCCCTGAGGGCATCCTCTATGTATAATAATGGTATAGTTAATTTGCATATTGACATACCAACGTCTTTAAATCATTCAAATTTACACTGCTGACCTCATCAAGGTACTGAACTTCAGAGAACATTTTCTCCTGATGTAGGTAGACTCATTGTGATGTGGGAAAACTCAAGGTAGACAGCTAGCTCATGTGCTGGAGGCCACATCTCTCCTTCCTGTGTGTAATCCCACTTGTATCAACCCACCTGTCAATCTTACTATGGAACCACTCCCCTTTTGGAAGTGGATAGGAAGTCATTGAAGAGGAGTGCTTGCATGCCCTCTCCCTTCATGGACCCAGGGAAAGACTGGTATGGAGGTCCATCTTTCCCCTTCTTGTTCTACTCTCCCTTAATAAAGTCCTCATATTCCTGTGCATTCTTCTCACTTTCTACATAAACCTTACTATGCTGCACACTGTATTTGTGACTGTACCAAGAATTCTTCTATAACTAAAAGGCAAGAACCTAAAATAGGAGTTTGAGCCTAACTTAGCCCAAAACAATTGGGACTGAATTTACCCAGGTAAAAATTGCTCTACCTAAATGCCTATTCAAATTTACACAATATCTTCTTAACTAAAGTTTAAAAAAGGGACAAAACCAGTTGTCATTAGCATAACAAACCTGAAGTTCTGGGTCTGTCAGTGCTGGTCCTATATTCCTGGGACAGTGACTGTAGGTCTGAGTCTGTGACTATTGGTACTAGTGTATGGAGGGTCATCCATAGTTACTCCATGGGACCTGGGGAAGACCCTTTGTGTTCTAGGTCCATGATTGCCCACATACAATCTTCAGCATTATCAGCACTCCCCTGTGGAATACGGTTGTATCCCCTCCACACACCTCATTGTTGGAACTGTGGCTATTCGTGCTACAAGACACTTATACTTATACTCACAAGACACTTATCACTTATACTCACACAGAAGGACCAAGGGATCCCATTTTCATCCCACAATCCCAAGTATAGTCATAACTATACATGCCTGGCAGTAACAAGGGATGGTCCCTTTTGTGTCCCTCAGGAACATGGCTATTGCCATCACAAACACCAGTGTGATCACCACTCAGCTCTGTGAATCCTGAGGACATACAACTTTGGGAGCCGTGTCCACCATATAGCCACACAACTACCTCCACAAACTGTTGCGTTGTAGACAATTGTGACAATCATAGACACTATTGACATTTATAATAGCTGAAGAAATCACGCAGAGACTATATGTCTGGAATCACATTAGAACCAAAGACAAAGCTGCTACCCAATTCACACTCCATATCATATCTAGATAAAAATTACTCTACCAGATGGAAGATCTCTCTTTCTCTGTTTCTCCCTTGCAGATGAAAGATTTGTTTCTATGTCTCTGTAATTCTGCCTTTCAAATGAATAAATAATAGAAAATGTTTCTTCCAGAGAAAGATACTCTATCAAAGTAATGTTTGCCTCAGATGTACAGGTGGCAATGTGGGGATACAAGAAGAAGTAGGAGAGCAGAATGTCTCCAAAAGAACAAAATAGTTACCAAAATAGATTCTGATTTGAAGGAAGTTTATGAAATACCTGAAAAGTAATTCAAAATAACAACCCCAAAGACATTTAACAATATAATTTATATTTCCTACCCAGGTAGGTAATTTGAATAAATAAGAAAATAATGTTTGATATAAATGAGAAATTCCACAAAGAGAAAATTATAAAAGGAATCAATCCAGGATCTTGGAGGTAAAGTTTCAATCAATGAAATTTTAAAAAATGTAATTGAGAACTCCAATAAAATAATAAACTAAGAAACAAAAGAATTTTTGATATTAGGCAAAATAAGGAAAAACTTTTATAAGTAATGATAAAAGCCTATGAAACAAATGGGATACCATTAAGTGAACAAATTTTCACATGATGATGATAACTAACAGAGAAGAAAGATAAAGGTATCAAAAATCTATTTAATAAAATAGTAACTGAAAAGTCCCATGCCTTGAAAGAAATATGGAAGTCTGGCTCCTGGAAATACAAAAGGTCCTGGCCAGACTGAAGAAACAAAGACCTTCTCTAAGGCATATTGTAGTCAAACTATCAGAATCAAGACAAATGATGGAGTCGGTGCTGTGGCATAGCAGGTAAAGCTGATACCTGTGGTGCCAGCATCCCATATAAGAACCAGTTCAAGACCCAGCTGCTCTACTTCCCATCCAGCTCCCTGCTAGTGTACCTGGGAAATCAGCAGCAGATGGCCTAAGCACTTGGGTCCCTGAACCCATATAGGAGACCCAGAAGGAAATCCTGGCTCCTGGCTTCAGCTTGACCCAGCCCTGGTCAATTTGGCCATTTGGAAGTGATCCAGCAGATGAAGACCTCTCTCTCTCTCTCTCTCTCTTTCTCTCTCTTTCTCTCTCTCTAACTCTGCCTTTCAAATAAATAAATAAATATTGAAAAAGGAAAACAAAAGAATTCTAAAAATAGTGAGAGAAAAGCATTGTTACATAATAAAGATTAAAACCCATTAGACTAACAGACCAGAAGAAAATGGGATGGTGTATTTAAGGACTTCACAGGGAAAACACTGCCAAAAAATAACATTATATACACCAAAACTATCTTCAGCAGTGAAGGATAAATAAAATATTTCCCAAACAAGAAAAAAAAGGGAAATTATCACCACCAGAGCTGCCCACCAAGAAATGCTTAAGGACATCCAAGGTTAGAACTAAAGAATGATAGCAACTTTCATGAAAACAGACCAATGTACAAACATCACTAACAAAGCACATACATAAAGAAAAGGATTATCAAACCTTACTACAACAGAAAAATACCAAAACACAAAGATAATTAATAAGAGGCAGAGAGAAGCAAAAAATATATAATACACAGTAAAAATTAACAAAATGATAGGAGTAAGTTTTGACCTATCAATGATAACCTTGGGGACAGGTGCTTGGTACAGTAGTTAAGATTCTGCTTAGATTGCCATATCGCATATCAGAGTGACTGAGTCGAGTCCTGGATCAACTTGTGACCCAGCTTCCTATAATGTGCACAGCTTCCTGCCTAAGCACTTGGGCCATCCTCCACTGCCCTCCCGGGCCACAGCAGAGAGCTGGGCTGGAAGAGGAGCAACCGGGACTACAACCCAGCGCCCATATGGGATGCCAACACCACAGGCAGAGGATTAACCAAGTGAGCCACGCCGCCGGCCCCAAGGGAATGTTGATTGTTCCAGTAATTGGATTTCATATGCCCACAGTGGAGACCTGGACTGAGTTTCTGGCTCCCAGCTTCAGCCCCAGCCCAGCTTGATTTTTATAGGCACTAGGGGCATGAATCAGTGAATGGGAGCATTCTCTTTCTCTCTCTCTCTCTCTCCTTTTATTCTGCCAAAATTTTTAACAAGAAACCCAAATATATGCTGCTTACAAGAAATTCACTTCACAGGTATAAGTACATATAGACTGAATGACCAGTAGATAGATGTAAAAATACTCAATGAAATATTAGCAAACCAAAACCCCAAATATATCACAAAGATTATAGACCATGATCAAGTGGGGTTTATTCCAGAGATGCAAGGATGGTTCAACACTCACAAATCAACAAATATAAATCACATGATCAGAAAGAAGAACAAAAACTGCATCATCATCTCAATAGATGTGGGTTAAGCAGCTGCTTATAAAACTAGCATCTCATCCAGAGTATTGCTTTGAGTTCCAGCTACTCTGCTCGCTATCCAGGATTTCTGCGAAAGCATCCTGGGAGACAGATAATGGCTCAATTGCTTGGGCTTCCACACCTATGCAGAGACTTGGATAGGGTTCTTAGCTTCTGGCTTCAGCCTGGCCCAGCCCGGGCTGCTACATCCCTTTGGGGAGTGAATCAGCAGATTAAAAGTTCTCTCATGTTACACATGATAAAGGAATCTTTTAAAGTTGCAGGGTACAAAACTAGCATATGAAATAGAGCATTTTTTAAAATTTATTTGACAGGTAGTTATAGACAATGAGAGAGAGAGACAGAGAAAAAGGTCTTCCTTCTGTTGGTTCACCCCTCAAACAGCCACCATGACCTGCCCTGTGCTGATCCGAAGCCAGGATCCAGGTGCTTCTTCCTGGTCTCCCTTGTGGGTACAGGGGTCCAAGTACTTGGGCCATCCTCCACTGCACTCCCGGGCCACAGCAGAGAGCTGGACTGGAAGAGGAGCAGCCAGGACTAGAACCCGGCACCCATATGGGATGCCGGCGCCACAAGGCAGAGGATTAACCAAGTGAGCCACGGCGCCGGCCCCAAAATACAGCATTTTTGTACACCAATAAAGAATTTCCTGAAAGAGACATCAAGAAAGAACATTCAAAACTGCCACAAAAAATAGGAACATATTTAACCAAAGTGAAAGATTTTTAAATTAAAGTGATAAAGTCCTTTCTACCATCTTCCCATTCTATCAAAATGGTGCTCATGAAAATCCTAGCTGATGCTCTAAACACATGAACAATGAAAAAAAGGAGATAAAGTTCAGGAACTATTTGGCTGTGTCCCAAAGTAAATATCGGGTTTCTAACTGTGGTGGTGAAGCATGGTTCCACTGGCTGATTTGAAATCATTCATCATCATGGAGCTGGGAAAATTGTTGTGAATCTCACAGGCAGGTCAAACAGCTGTGGAGTGACCAATTCCTGATTTAATGTGAGAGTGAAAGAGCTACAAAAATGATAATCTACCCCACCCACTATGCTGCAGCACCAGCCTTGGGAAAAATCTTTTAATCTATTTTTCTGACAAAGGGTTGATATCAAAAGTGTATATGGAACTTTTTTTCCCCAAAGAGATCTTTTATTTAATGAGTATGAATTTCATAAATACAACTTTAGGCATATAGTGATTCTTCCCACCATACCAGCCCTCTCACCCCACCTGTCCCTCTCTCTTCCGTTTCCAGTCCCATTCTCCATTAAAAAACACAAACAAAAAAACTGTTCCTCAACATTCAAGACAAGGGCTATTCAAATCATTGCTCCTCAAAGTGTCAATTTGACTTCTACAGTTTTCTTTTTAGGTGTTCTATCAGTTCTCACAGATCAGCGAGAACATATGGTATTTGTCCCTTCAAGACTGGCTTATTTCACTAAGTGCGATGTTTTCCAGATTCATCTGTTTTGTTGCAAATGACTGGATTTCATTTTTTTTTTACCACTGTGTAGTATTCCATAGAGTATATATCCCATAATTTCTTTATCCTGTCTTCAGTTGATGGACATTTGGGTGATTGCCTGTCTTAGCTATCGTGAACTGGGCTGCAATAAACATGGGGGTGGAGATGACCCTTCTTTGATGATGTCATTTTCCTTGGGTAAATTTTGAAGAGTGGGATGGCTGGGTCATATGGTAGGACTATATGCAGATTTCTGAGGTATCTTCAAACTGTATTCCATAGTGGTTTTACCAGTTTGCATTCCCACCAACAGTGGATTAGGGTACCTTTATCCCCACATCTTCGCCAGCATTTGTTGTTTGTTGATTGCTATATGAAAACCATTCCAACCAGGGTGTGGTGAAACCTCTTTTTGGTTTTGATTTGCACTTTCCTGACAGCTAGCGATCCTGAACATTTTTTCATGTGTCTGTTGGCTATTTGTATTTCCTCTTTTGAAAAATATCTGTTTAAGTCACTAGCCCATTTTGTTCACTGGGTTGTTTCTTTTGTTGTGGAGTTTTTTGATCTCTATATATTCTGGTTATTAATTCTTTTCAGCTGCATAGTTTAAAAATAATTTCTCCCATTCTGTTGGTTGCCTCTTCACTTTTAAAGTACAGAAGCTTCTCAATTTGATTTAAACCCATTTGTTAATTTTGCCTTTGATTGCCTGTGCCTCTGGAGTCTTTCAAGAACTCTTTGCCTGTGCCAAAGTCTTGAAGGGTTTTCTCAATCTTATCTAATAATTTGATGGTATCAGGTCATAGATTTAGGTCTTTAATCCATTTTTAAATATTTATTTATCTATTAATTTGAAAGTCAGAGTTACACAGAGAGAGAAGAGGCACACACACACACACACACACACAGAGAGAGAGAGAGAGACAATGAGAGAGAGGTCTTCCATCTGCTGGTTCACTCCCCAGTTGGCCTCATTGGCCAGAGCTGTGCCAGTCTGAAGCCAGAGTCAGGAGCTTCTTCTGGATCTCCCATATGGGTGCAGGAGCCCAAGGACTTGGACCATCTTCTACTGCTTTCCTAGGCCATGACAGAGACCTGGATTGGAAGTGAAGCAGCCAGCACCCACATGGAAGCCAGCACTGCAGATGGCAGCTTTACCCGCTACACCATAATGCCGGCCCATTTAATCCATTTTGAATGGATTTTTTTGTAAGGTGTAAGATAAGGGTCCTGATTCATACTTCTTCATGTGGAAATCCAGTTCTCCCAGCACCATTTGTTGAAGAAACTGTCATTGCTCCAGGCCTTGGTTTGAGTTCCTTGGTCAAACAAAAGTTGGTTGTAGATTCTTGGATCAATTTCTGGCATATCTGTTCTATTCCATTGGTCTATCCATCTGTTCTTGTACCAGTACCAGGCTCTTTTGATTATAACTGCCTTGTAGTATGTCTTAAAATCTGGCATTGTGATGCCTCTAGCTTTGTTTTTCTGTGTTTTTCTTGGTAATTGCTTTAGCTATTCAGGATCTCTATGTTTCAATATGAATTTCAGCATCATTTTATTTTCTCTATCTGAGAAAAATGTCCGTGGTATTTTGACTGGTATTGCATTGAATCTATAAATTTCTTTTGAAAGAATTGCCATTTTGATGATATTTATTCTTTCAATCCGTGAACAAGGGAGATGTTTCCATTTTTTGTATCTTCTTCTATTTCCTTCTTCAATGTTTTATAATTCTCATCATAGAGATCATTGACATTCTTGGTTAAATTTATTCCAAGGTACTTTTTTAAGTTATTGTGAATGAGTTTTGGGTTTGGCTTGCTGTTTTTCTAGATCCTTTAGGTGCAACAATAGCTCACTTATGTGGTGCCTTTCCAATTTCTTGATGTAGGCACCAATTGCTATAAACTTTCCTCTTAACACTGTTTTTGCTGTATCCCATAAGTTTGATATGTTGTATTTTCATCTTCATTTGCTTCCAGAAAGTTTTTGATTTCTCTTTTGATTTCATCAATGACCCAATGTTCATTCAAGAGCATGTTGTTCAGTATCCATGTGTTTGCATATGTTCTAGAGATTCCTGAGTTGCTGGTTTCTAGCTTCATTGCAATGTGGTCCAAGAAGATGCATGGTGTAATTTAATTTTTTTTAATTTGCTGAGACTTGCTTTATGGCCTAGAATATGATCATTCCTAGAGAAAGTTCCATGCACTGCTGAGAATAATATGAATTCTGCAACTGTAGGATGAAAAGTTCAGTAGATATTTATTAGGTCCATTTGGTCTATACTGTCAATTAATTCTGCTGTTTCCTTGCTGATTTTCTGTCTGGTTGATCTGTCCATTGCTGAAGGTGAGATATTGAAGTCTCCCATTTCTATTGTATTTGAGTGTATGTCTCTCTTTATAACCCTTGACATTTCTTTTAAGTGCCAGGTGTCCTGTAATTAGGCACATATACATTTATAATAGCTACATCTTCCTGTTGAATTTATCCTTTAGTCATTACATAGTGTCCTTCTTTGCTTCTTTAACAGTTTGTGTGTTAAAGTCTATTTTGTCTGACATTAGGATGGCTACACCAGCTCTGTTTTGGTTTCTGTTAGCATGGATTATTTTTTTCCATCCTTTCACTTTCTGCCTGTGTGCACCTTGTTAGTGAAATCTGGTTCTTGTAGGCAGCAAATAGATGGGTTTTTTGTTTTAATCCATTCAGCCAGTCTGTATCTTTTAACTGGAGCATTAAGACCATTTACATTCAAGATGACTACTGATAAGTAATGACTTTTCCCTGCCATTTTCTCATAAATATTCTTATTTTTTATTTTGGATTTCCTTTGTTCTTATCCTGGGAGATTTATTTTCTTTATCTTCTGCCATACTAATGACATGTTTCTGTATGAAACACATCCTTAAGCATCTTCTGCTGTATGTGTGGTGACAAAGTCTTTCATTTTCTGTTTGTCATGGAATTTCTCTATTTCACCTTCATTCATAAATGACAGCTTTACAGGGTGTAGTATTCTAGGTTGAGTTTTTTTCTCTTAAGACTTGAAATATATCTCACCACTCTCTCCTAACCTATAGGGTTTCTGATGAGAAGTTCACTGAGTCTTATTGGAGATCCTTTGAAAGTATTCTGGTGTTTCTCTAGTATATATTTTAAGGAACTTAAAATACCCAACAACAAAAAAAACAAGCAAAGCAGTTAAGAGATAAGAAAAATGTCCATTAGATCCTTTGCCTAAGAAGAAACACATAAGCCAACAAATATTGGGAGAAATGCTCAATATCACTAGCAATAAGGGAGATGCAATCAAGACCACAATAAGATATCACCTCATCACAGTTACAGGGGTAATTATTAAAGATAAAATATAACAAAGTTTGGTGAGCATTTGGGAATCTTGTAAAGTGCTGTTGAAAATTAATATAGACAAAATGAAAAAGTGTGAATATTTCCTTAAAAACTAGAAATAGAGCTGCCATATGATCTAGCAGTTCCACTACAGTGTGTCTAAAGAAATGAAATCAATGTATCAAGGAGATACATGCACCACCATGTTTATTACAACACAATTTATAATTGCCAACAAACAGCATATGAAACTAAGATGTCCACCATCAGATGAGTGGATAAAAAAACATGGTGAATGTACATGACGCAATATTATTCAGTTATGAAAAGGAATGAAATCCTGTCATTTGCAGCAAAGTAGATGGATGTGGAGGATATTATATAAATAGCCAGACACAGGAGGATGAATATCACACATCCTCCCTCATATGTGTAAGCTCTAAAAAATCTGAACAAGGAATAATAATTACTAGAAGTTGGTGGAGGGGTGGTAGAGAGAGGTTTGATAACAGGTACCAAATCACAGTTAGGTAGAAGGACATATGTCCCTAGAGTTACACAGCAACAGAGTAACTTTATTTCACAATAACCTGTTATATATTTTCTGAGCTAATAGAAGATAGGAGTTCCAAGGTTTCAATCACATAGTAATGAGGAAGAGAGGGAAATTTAATTAATCTGATTTGAAGAGTACTTATTCTATTTATGTATATGAAGTGTCACACTATATCCCATTAACACATATACTCCTATGAGTAAAAATTCTTTTCAGGGGCAGGAATTGTGGCATGACGGGTAAAGCTGCTACCTGTGATGCCCATGTCCCATATGGGCAGCAGTTCATGTCCTGGCTGCTACACCTCCAACCCAGTTCTCTGACAATGGACTCAGAAAAACAGTGAAGATGTTCCAAGTGTTTGGGTCCATGCAGCAGGCCTGGATGAAGCTCCTGGTTTCAGTTTGGCTCAGCCCTAGGCATTGCAGCCATCTGGGGAGTGAACCAGTGGCTGGAACGTCCCTCTCTCTCTCTCTCTCTCTCTCTCTCTCTGTGTGTGTGTGTGTGTGTGTATTGTCCTTCCATCTCTCCATCTGAAACTCTGACTTAATAATTAATTTTTTAAAAAATTCTTGTTATTGTTTTTTTAAAAGAGTGGCAAATAAAAATAGTGAAAAATTAAAAACCCTAACAAACAAATAAAGCACTCACAATACCTTGCACTATTCCTCTTTTTATTTTTTGACAGGCAGAGTGGACAGTGATATATATAGAGAGAGAGACAGAGAGAAAGGTCTTCCTTTTTCTATTGGTTCACCCCTCAATGGCCGCTGATCCGAAGCCAGAAGCCAGGTGCTTCTCCTGGTCTCCCATGGGGTGCAGGGCCCAAGCACTTGGGCCATCCTCCGGTGCACTCCTGGGCCACAGCAGAGAACTGGACTGGAAGAGGAGCAAGCAGGACAGAATCCGGCACCCCAACTGGGACTAGAACCCCATGTGCTGGTGCCGCAGGCAGAGAATTATCCTAGCGAGCCGTGGCACCAGCCTGCACTATTCCTCTTAACACTTATTAAAAACCCAGAAGACAAGTTATATGTATTTTTTCAAGACATCAAGATAGTTAATCCCTGATTCTCTGTAGTACCAAACTCAAATACTGTTTTCTTTTAGGGGTTCCCAAGACTCCAATTACATACTAGCAAATCTAAGTTCTTCTATTGTAAATGTCCCTTTAGTTCAAATTATCAATATTTGTTTCATTTCTCCTGGAAAAAAAATCACCAATGTATCCAAATGTTATGGCTTAGAAGCTCATTGATGTGTCCTCTTACTTATCACCAGTCTTCAGTTATGACCTAAAGGACCTTAAATTTCCTTGTGATTCTTTTCTAATAAAACATGTGAATGACCTTTTCTTGTGTTCTTAGGACAAGGTGAACTCTATATTCAGTCCATTTATCCATTTAGCTTAGAGTATGAGGCTTCCAAAAAGAAGTTATTATTTTGTCAATGTGAAGTTCATTACCTAGATCTTGACTTATTCCAAAGAAATAAATTCCCCTCTAAACAGGAGTAGCTCTTAAAATCTTTCACAGGTTAGGAAGTAAAATAATTAAGAAGACTTCATAAATTAGATCTGTCCTGCTTCTTTATCACATCATTCCCAGAAAAGTTGGTTTTGCCACCATTGAGAAAATTTTCAGGGACCTTTCATAGAAGCTAGTTTTTGAACTGAATTTTAGCAGAAAAAAAACTTATGAAAAAGAATGGTAGGATTACAGGAATCTATGGTGATTACCTTTCTTTTTCTCTGCTGGGTTTGTGTCTCATATCAGTGAAGAATGAGGAGTATGGACAAGGAAGTGTATGTAAAGCAGAAGTAATTTATTAAAAGAAAACAGAAAAGTTAGAGCAAAAAATGAAAGAAAAATCTCCCAGCAACACCAAGAGGGGCACTTGAAGGAAAGAGCTGTTGAGGGCTGATTGTTTAGAAGTTTTTATGTGTTGTAAAAAAGGAGAGTTTTGGGCAGCAAGATGGCGGAATAGGAAGGGAGCACACCGATAGTCTGGGGAGAGACAGTTTAATAAAAGTGGAGATACTGCAGGTTCAAGGAAGAGTAGGGGAAGAAACAGCAGAGGAAACTCTTCTGGAACTAGTGATTCACAGTGGACCTGCGTGGAATGCGTGGGAGCACACAGTTTGGGACACCAGCAGCAGACTCAACACACCAGCGCTGGAACGCCAGGTGAGCCGAACCTCAATAGCCCGAGACACAAGCAGGGAAGCAGAAAGAGGAGACTAGAGTGAACAAGGCTTGAAACCCTGTGGGGGAAAAGTTCACCAGGCTAACTAGAAGAGAGAGACAGAGAGAGGGAAAAAAAAAAGTGACCCATATGGACACGAGTTTCTCTGTCTCCACCCACCTCTCAAAGGTGAGCAAGACAGAAGGTGCCATTTTGGAATATATCATAAGCAGGGCGACCTCAGGTCTGCACCAGCCCTGAGCCTAGCAGAAAAACCTGACTCTGGGTGGGAGGGGTGAAATAACAGGAGATTAGAACCTAATGAATGTGTGGTGCTAATGAACTGAGACTGTGAAAAAAGAGACTGTGTGGGAGAGAACTCACGGAAATCACGAATTCATGTGAGTACTCTCCAGAGACACTACAGTTCAGTAGCCTTGGCAGCCCAGTGGGAGACTACAGGAGAATTTGAGCCCACATTAAGGGCAGTAGAGATTCCCTCTCTGGTCCTTGGGAAACAGCTTCTGATCTCTCGCTCCAGAGGGTATATCATTCGCCAGCTAACCACCCCCAATTCCATTCAACTGTGTGGAATTAATTCCCTTTTGAACCAAAAAAAAAAAAAAAAAGTAACAGAGAGAGATTTCCTATGCCTAACCTGGGAGTGTCTCCTTTGACACACGCTCAACCCTGAGGAACCAAACAGAGCTCTCAGACCACACCCATCTCAAGGCTCTAAGTCTCCATCAAAAGCAGACAGTACACTTAATCTACAGTCATAGTATAACAAGAAAAAACGCCACAGTGAAGAAACCAATATGCCAAACAACAAACGCAAAAACCGAGGTAACAAGAACAAGGAAGACACTATGGCATCCCCAAATGAAAAAGACACCCCAATTCAAGATTACGAAGATGATGAGATAGAAAAAATGCAAGAAGCAGATCCCAAAAAATTGATAAGAACACTAAGAAGTACTCAAAAACAAATTCTTGAACTACAGAAATCCTTAATGGACAAGGTAGAAAATCTCTCTCGTGAAAATGAAATATTAAGGAGGAATCAAGCTGAAATGAAACAACTAGTAGAACATGAAACTGTGATAGTGATGAGAAATCATAATGAAGTGAAGAATTCAATAGATCAAATGAAAAACACATTAGAGAGCCTTACAAACAGAATGGGTGAGGCAGAAGAGAGAATATCGGACTTAGAAGACAGAGCACAGGAAACTATACAGTCAAACCAAAGAAAAGAAGAGGAAATTAGAAATCTAAAAAATATTGTTGGGAATCTACAGGATACTATTAAAAAACCCAACATTCGAGTTCTAGGAGTTCCTGAAGGCATGGAGAGGGAGAAAGGATTAGAAGGCCTTTTTAGTGAGATAATAGCAGAAAATTTCCCAGTTTTGGAGAAGGACAGAGACATCCTAGTACAGGAAGCTCATAGAACCCCTAGGAAACATGACCAAAAGAGATCCTCACCACAACACGTTGCAATTAAACTCACCACAGTGAAACAGAAAGAAAAGATCCTAAAATGCACAAGAGAGAAACATCAGATTACTCTCAGAGGATCTCCAATTAGACTCACGGCAGACTTCTCATCAGAAACCCTACAAGCTAGAAGGGAATGGCGAGACATAGCCCAGGTACTTAGAGAGAAAAACTGCCAGCCCAGAATATTATATCCTGCCAAGCTCTCATTTATGAATGAAGGTGAAATAAAGACCTTTCATTGCAAACAGAAATTGAAAGAATTTGTTGCCACTCGTCCAGCCATGCAAAATATGCTTAAAGATGTGTTACACACAGAAACACAGAAACACGGCCATCAACATGAAAGAAGGTAAATGAAGGGAACCTCACGGCAAAAGATCACAGGGAATTCAAAGCATACATTAGAAAATATCTTTGGTAAATGGCAGGGCAAAGTTACTACTTATCAACAGTCACATTGAACATTAATGGTTTGAACTGTGCAGTTAAAAGACGCCGATTGACTGACTGGATTAAGAAACAAAACCGATCTATTTGCTGCTTACTAGAAACACATCTTTCCAACGAAGATCCATACAAACTGAAAGCAAAAGGGTGGAAAAAGATATACCATGCCAACAGAAATGAAAAAAAAGCGGGTGTAGCCATCTTAATATCGGACTACATAAACTTTAACACAAAAACTGTTAAGAGAGACAAAGAGGGACACTATATAATGATAAAGGGATCAATACTACAGGAAGATATAATGATTATCAATGTATATGCCCCTAATTACAGGGCACTGGTTTATTTAAAAAAAATTGTTAAGAAACTTAAAGAGAGACTTAGAACCCTATATAATAGTATTTGGGGACTTCAATACTCCACTCACAGATATTGACAGATCGACAGGACAGAAGATCACCAAGGAGACAGTAGATTTAAACAACACTATAGCCCGAATGGATCTAAGAGATATCTACAGAACTTTTCATCCTACACATAAAGCATTTGCATTCTTCTCAGAAGTACATGGAACCTACTCTAGGATTGACCACCTACTAGGCCATAAAGCAAGTCTCAGCAAATTCAAAAGAATTAGAATCATACCATGCAGCTTCTCAGACCATAAGGGAATGAAGTTGGAAATTAGCAACTGAGGAAACTCTAGAGCATATGCAAACAAATGGAGACTGAACAACATTATCCTGAATGAACAATCGGTCATAGAAAAAATTAAAAGAGAAATCAAAAATTTACTGGAAGTAAATGAGGATAACAGCACAAGATACCAAAACTTATGGGATACAGAAAAAGCAATGTTAAGAGGAAAGTTTATATCAATAGATGCCTATATCAAGAAATTAGAAAGGCACCAAATAGATGAGGTTTCAATGTATCTCAGGGATCTAGAAAATCTGCAGCAAACTAGACCCAAATCTAGTAGAAGAAGAGAAATAATCAAAATCAGAGAAGAAGTCAACAGTATTGAATCCAAAAAAAATCACAAAAAATCAGCCAAACGAGGAGATTTTTTTTGAAAAAATAAACAAAATTGACACCCCATTGGCCCAACTGACTAAAAAAAGAAGAGAAAAGACCCAAATCAGTAAAATCAGAGAAGAAAAAGGAAATGTAACAACAGACACCACAGAAATCAAAAGAATCATCAGAAATTACTACAAGGACTTGTATGCCAGCAAAAAGGGAAACCTATCAGAAGTGGATAGATTCCTGGACACATGCAACCTACCTAAGTTGAACCAGGAAAACATAGAAAACCTAAACAGACCCATAACTGACACAGAAATTGAAACAGTAATAAAGGCCCTCCCAACAAAGAAAAGCCCAGGACCAGATGGATTCGCTGCTGAATTCTACCAGACATTTAAAGAAGAACTAATTCCAATTTTTCTCAAACTATTCAGAACAATCGAAAAATAGGAAATCCTCCTAAATTCTTTCTATGAAGCCAGCATCATCTTAATTCCTAAGCCGGAAAAAGATGCAGCATTAAAAGAGAATTACAGACCAATATCCCTGATGAACTTAGAAGGAAAAATCCTCAATCAAATTCTGGCCAATAGAATGCAACAACACATCAGAAAGATCATCCACCCAGACCAAGTGGGATTTATCCCTGGTATGCAGGGATGGTTCAATATTCACAAAACAATCAACGTGATACACCACATTAACAGACTGTAGAAGAAAAACCATATGATTATCTCAGTAGATAAAGAGAAAGCATTCGATAAAATTCAACACCCTTTCATGATGAAAACCCTAAGCAAACTGGGTATAAAAGGCACATTCCTCAATACAATCAAAGCAATTTATGAAAAACCCACGGCCAATATCCTATTGAATGGGGAAATGTTGGAAGCATTTCCACTGAGATCTGGTACTGGACAGGGATGCCAACTCCCACCACTGCTATTCAATATAGTGCTGGAAGTCTTAGCCAGAGCTATCAGGCAAGAAAAAGAAATTAAAGGGATACAAATTCGGAAGGAAGAACTCAAAATATCCCTCTTTGCAGATGACATGATTCTTTATTTAGGGGACCCAAAGAACTCTACTAAGAGACTATTGGAACTCATAGAAGAGTTTGGCAAAGTAGCAGGATATAAAATCAATGCACAAAAATCAACAGCCTTTGTATACACAGGCAATGCCATGGCTGAGGAAGAACTGCTAAGATCAATCCCATTCACAATAGCTACAAAAACAATCAAATACCTTAGAATAAAATTAACCAAGGACGTTAAAGATCTCTACTGTGGGGAACCACAGGCTGGCCACCTGTGGGGACCTTCTCATTGCACTACCTCATCCTGCAGAGCAGAGCAAGGTCAGGGTAATAGGATGGGATACGCCTTGATCTGATGAGATGGGATACACCTTGACCTGAATGGACTTGCAGACAACCTGATGAGATGGGATACACCTTGACCTGGAAGGACTTGCAGACAACCTGGCGAGATGAGATGCACCTGGACCTGAGACTGCGCATGCCCTTTGATGGACTGCTCGGGGGGATGGGGGATGGATAAAAGACCATGGTAAAGGCGAGAACGGGGGCAGCCACTTCAGTCTTTCTCCGTCTTCCTCCCGGCTGCTCCCCCCTCCCTCCTTCCCTTCAATCCCTAAGAGTAAAAGTTCCTTGAGAACCGATCAACAGCGGTCGTGTCGTGATTCTGCGGGTTGGACCTTTACCAACAAGACTTGGGTTGGCGAGGGATCCGACACTCTACGATGAAAATTACAAAACCTTAAAGAAAGAAATAGAAGAGGATACCAAAAAATGGAGAAATCTTCCATGCTCATGGATTGGAAGAATCAACATCATCAAAATATCCATTCTGCCTAAAGCGATTTACAGATTCAATGCAATACCTATCAAGATACCAAGGACATTCTTCTGAGATCTGGAAAAAATGATGCTGAAATTCATATGGAGACACAGGAGACCTCGAATAGCTAAAGCTATTTTGTACAACAAAAACAAAGCTAGAGGCATCACAATACCAGATTTCAGGACATACTACAGGGCAGTAGTTATCAAAACAGCATGGTACTGGTACAGAAACAGATGGATAGACCAATGGAACAGAATAGAAACACCAGAAATCAATCCAAACATCTACAGCCAACTTATATTTGATCAGGGATCTAAAACCAATTCCTGGAGTGAGGACAGTCTATTCAATAAATGGTGCTGGGAAAACTGGATTTCCACATGCAGAATCATGAAGCAAGATCCCTACCTTTCACCTTAGACAAAAATTCACTCAACATGGAATAAAGACTTAAATCTATGACCCAACACCATCAAATTATTAGGCAAGCATTGGAGAAACCCTGCAAGATATTGGTACCAGCAAAGACTTCTTGGAAAATACCCAAGAATCACAGGCACTCTAAGCCAAAATTAACTACTGGGATTGCATCAAATTGAGAAGTTTCTGTACTGCAAAAGAAACAGTCAGGAGAATGAAGAGATAACCGACAGAATGGGAAAATATATTTGCAAACTACGCAACAGATAAAGGGTTGATAACCAGCATCTACAAAGAAATTAAGAAACTCTACAACATCAAAACAAACAACCCACTTAAGAGATGGGCCAAGGACCACAATAGACATTTTTCCAAAGAGGAAATCTAAATGGCCAACAGACACATGAAAAAATGTTCAAGATCACTAGCCATCAGGGAAATGCAAATCAAAACCACAATGAGGTTTCACCTCACCCCGGTGAGAATGGCTCACATTCAGAAATCCACCAACAATAGATGCTGGAGAGGATGTGGGAAAAAAGGGACACTAACCCACTGTTGGTGGGAATGCAAACTGGTGAAGCCGCTATGGAAGTCAGTTTGGAGAGTCCTCAGAAACCTGAATATAACCCTACCATTCAACCCAGCCACCCCACTCCTTGGAATTTTCCCAAAGGAAATTAAATTGGCAAACAAAAAAGCCGTCTGCACCTTAATGTTTATTGCAGCTCAATTCACAATAGCTAAGACCTGGAACCAACCCAAATGCCCATCAACAGTAGACTGGATAAAGAAAATATGGGACATGTACTCTATAGAATACTATACTTCAGTCAAAAACAATGAAATCCGGTCATTTGCAACAAGATGGAGGAATCTGGAAAACATTATGCTGAGTGAATTAAGCCAGTCCCAAAGGGACAAATATCACATATTCTCCCTGATTGGCGACAACTAACTGAGCACCAAAGGGGAAACCTGTTGAAGTGAAATAGATACTATGAGAAACAGTGACTTGATCAGCTCTTGTGCTGACAGTTGTTGTACAGTGTAATATTTTATCCATTTTAGTAATTTTTTTATCCTCGTACTAGTGGTTGAACTCTGTAATTAACAGACAATTGTTCTTGGGTGTTGAAATTTTAACTGAAAAGTGATCCCTGTTATATATAAAAGTGGGAATAAGAGAGGGAGGAGATGTACAATTTGGGACATGCTCAATTGGATGTGCCCCAAATGATGGAGTTAGAATCATGCTAGGGGATTCCAATACAATCCCATCACGGTGGCATGTACCAAGGCCATCTCCCTAGTCCAAGTGATCAATTTCAGTTCAAAATTGATCACACTGAAAGGTCTAAGAGTCAAAGGGATCACACAAACAAGACTAGTGTCTGCTAATACTAACTGATAGGATCAAAAAGCCAGAGAATGATCCAACATGGGAAGCGGGATACACAGCAGACTCATAGAATGGCAGATGTCCTAAATAACACTCTGGCCTCAGAATCAGCCCTTAAGGCATTCGGATCTGGCTCAAGAGCCCATGAGAGTATTTTAGGCATGGAAAGCTAAGACACTCTGAAAAAAAAAAATACCTAAATGAAAGATCTCTGCGAGTGAGATCCCAGTGGAAAGAACGGGGCCATCAAAGAAGGAGGTACCTTTCTCTGAAGGGAGGAGAGAACTTCCACTTTGACTATGACCCTGTCGGAATAAGATCGAAGTCGGCGAACCCTAAAGACTTCCATAGCCATGGCAACTCATGACTAAAGCCTAGGGAGATTACTGACGCCATAAACAAGAGTGTCAAATTGTTAAATCAACTTCAGGAGTCACTGTGTACTTACGTCTCATGAGGGATCTGTCCTTAATGTGTTATCCAATGTGAAATAATGCTATAACTAGTACTGAAACAGTATTTTTACACTTTGTGTTTCTGTGTGGGTGCAAACTGATGAAATATTTACTTATTATATACTGAATCGATCTTCTGTATATAAAGATAATTGGAAATGATTAAAAAATCTTGGTGTTAAATTGGAAATTGCATAGATAATTAATGAATTCTTTAAAAAAATCATGTAGGATCTCTGTCCTTAATGTACTGTACATTGTGAATTAATACTATAAGTAGTACTCCAATAGTATTTTCACTTTGTGTCTATGTGAGGGCAAACTGTTGAAATCCTTACGTAATATATACTAAACTGATCTTCTGTGTATAAAGAGAATTGAAAATGAATCTTGACGTGAATGGAAGGTGAGAGGGAGCAGGAAAGGGGAGGGTAGTGGGTAGGAGAGAATTTGTGTGTGGGGGGGAGCCAATGTAATCCATAAGCTGTACTTTGGAAATTTATATTCTTTAAAAAAAGCTTTATATTAAAAAAAGGAGAGTTTTTATGAGTGGTCCAGGGGAGTGACAGCTTTAATTGGCTAACTGGGTGAAAGCTCCAACTGAGATCCAATAAAGACAACAGGAAACACATGAAACTTTCCCCTAGCTAAGTAGAATTCTCCTTACCTAGAACAGTTACAACAGAATGGAAAACAGCTGATTATAAGGATGAACACATGACATCAACATCTTTCACAGTAGGCAGTTGTTTGAATTTCTCAAGTGCTTTGAAACTCATCTCCAGATGGTAGGAGAGGGATCGCCACTCTGTCTACATTGTCAGGAGTGTGTCTATCTAGCCCACACACCAAAGAGGTAACCTTAACTTCAGTAACGGAGAAAGGCTACTTTGAGCTGGGGAGGAGTGTCATTGGAGACATAGTCAAGGTTCCTTAAGCAGATATCTGTCCAAGGAGCCACAGGAGAAATATTGCATTCATGGTTCCATCTGCAGGACCATCTAGAGTTTGATAGCCTCTAGATAAACAGAGACAAGCAGGACAAGAAAGTAAGAGGAGGCTGTCATCAGCATGCCCCCTGAAACAAAGGGGGTGTTTGTAAGTCCTCACTTGTTACATACAGTCTACAGGGTTAAAGGCAAATAAATCTTAGCCATCGCACCATACCAATAGTGATGGTAAGCAGGTAAACAATCAGAGAAAAGAACTAGCATCCTGAGCAGCAAGAGCAAGGCTATTCCCAAAACAACTGCAGCTGGATGATGGGACTGAGGAGTGAAGGCTAGGGCACAGCGTGCACAACAGAGCTAACTTTCTTTAGAAGAGTGAGTCCTTCAGTGGCTTGGCAGGAGATTTCATCTTCCTTGGAAGTATTGAAGTCACCTTATGGGGTTGACTCTGAATTTGGTCCCAAAACCCAGGCTTTTACTCAGAAACCGTATATCCAGGAGTCTAATCTGTACACTTTTATTGCAGTAGGAGTAAAGAATCACAGTACAGAGTGCCTGCCAACTCTCTTCTAAATAGGGAGTGAGTTGGAAGGGCTTTGATGAACACTGAGTATCTTGGGGTATACCCAGGGCTTCCTGTTCCCCTAGGTTTTGTCTCTGGTTCTTTAATGGCCGGTTGGAATTTGGTAAGTGTTGGGATGGATCTGATCATGACTGAGGTTTCATTGTCCATTAGGAGACCAGTAGTAATGGAATTTCTGAAGTGCACCAGGGCCAGAGAGAGATCCAGGGAAGGCGAGAGTCCTGAGTTTCTTGAGTTGTCTCTTGAGGATGTCAGTAGTCCTTTCTATCATTCCTGATGAATGGGACCTCCAGGCACAGTGGAGATTAGACCTAGCACTTCAGAGACTTTCTGAGTGATGAGTGCTTGGGAGGAGGGTTGTCACTTTGTAGGGTGTTAGGAAGTCCAAACCAAGGGACTATTTCAGAGATCAGCGTCTTCACTACTCCAGTAGCCTTCTCAATTCTACAAGGGAAGGCTTCCACAAAATTAGTGAAGGTGTCTACCCATCAGACAGGTACTAAATACTTACTAGTTTAGACAAGTAGATTAGCTCTAATTGCTCCTGCATGGCTTCTGTTTCTTTGTACTCTGGAGAGAGGCAGCCTTTGATTTAGGGTTTTTTCCTAAGACAAACTCATGGACTGCCACAATGTGTTTTATGGTCCTGAGGAGTTTTTTTTTTTTTTCTTGTAAATAGCTTCTGGTCCAGAAGAAAAGTATTAACCCCCCCCCCCCCCCAGATGGAAAGCTTAATGGAGAGTTAAGTGGCTCCTACTTGGAAGACAAAAGAAGATGGAGCCTTACTTCTTCAGACTGATGTCATCCAGACTATAACCTCTAGGAAGTTCCCCCTGGGTCTCTTCAGAGGAGTATTGTGGCCCGATCTCTTGTAAAGTTTCCCCAAATCAAGGGGGCCTCTAAAGATTCAAGGGACAGAGTTGCCTTGGCTGCTGATCTGGCTGCCAAATAGCCAGTCAGCTTTCCTCAGCTATTTCATCAGTCTCCTTTGGATGTATAGCTTCCACTTCCCAGGACAAGAACACCCAAGATAACAATCAATCTATTCCCTGATGGTGTTCAATAAGGCGCCTATTTGTGGTGAGTAAGTGCCTTTCTTTCCAAATAGCTGAATGATCATGGGGACCTAGGCTGGCACACTTAGCATCAGCACATGCAGAATCTGCCAATTGAACATTCATGCCAAAAGATGAGAGCTCTCAATGGTCTCATTTAAGGTGACTGGCATACTCAGCCGGGCACATTCCTTGTTCAGCAAAGGAACTCACATCTAGAAAGAGAACCCAATATGGGTTCTCTAAAGGGGTCTCCTGGAGGTCCTCTCTGGCTGCATAGGTCTGTAGAACTTCCTGTTCACACTCAGTTCTGTCTGGGCTCTCCCATCCCCTCTTGGAAAAAAAAAGTAGTGGGATTAAGAGAGGACCATTTCTGAAGCTGTATTGCAGGGCCTTCCAGCAGTAATGCCTGGTATTTGAAAAGCTGATTGTTAACCAGAGGCTTCCTTCTGAGACTAGAAACTCTGTCACATTATGGAGCATCTACACTAGTAGATTTTGTCCCAGGGCCAGTTTAGTGGCTTTAGGAATTATAAGGATGATAGCTGACACCACTTGGAGGCTACCCTTTGCCACTAGGTCAAGTTCTTTGCTAAGGAAACTTAGAGCCTGTTGAGCTTGTTCCTTAAACTGAGTCAGCACCCCTAAAGCCGACCCTCTTCTCTCTGTTAAATATATATTGAAGACTTTGTTCATTGGGAAGCTTGAGCCCTGAACCTTGAGTAAGGCCTGTTAAAGTTGGATAAAACACCACTTCTGTCTCTGACTCCCATGTCAAAATATGGGTTCTTGCTATCTGTATATCTTTATCAGTTGGCAAAAAGGACAGGCTATTTCTTCATATCAAGAAATCCAGAATCAATTGAATTTGTTGACTCCAAGGAAACCTCTACACATTGTGTTTAGGAAGTAGGAATGTAGGATTAATTCTATCTTCTACAATTACCTGAGTTCCATCAACTTATGAAAGAATGGCAGAGTTGGACTTCAGATTTTGAGACTTTATAGGCTCTTTTTGCCAAAATATTGAGTATGGTCTTTCTGCTCTACCACAAAGGATATCATCCACATACTATGGAACAGTGGCCTTGGATGGGAAAACTCTGACAAGTATTTGGACAAGGCTTGTCCAAACAAGTGGGAACTGTCCTGGAATCCTCGGGGCAACACAGTCCAAGATAATTGAGTGGACTGAGTTGAGGAGTCTTCAAAAGCAAGCAAATATTGAGAGTCAGGATGTAAGGGTATATTAAAAAGGAATACTTTAAGTCCAAAACCTGCAAACCATTTACTCTCCTCCAGAACATATGCCAGTAAAGGATAAGGGCTGGGACTCTTAGGTTGATATGACCATAAGGCCACTATAAGAACTATAATCTTTTTCATATCCATTCTTTCTCTTTGGTGGGTCTCCTGCTCCTAACTGTAAGTCTGAAGAGGGAAATTCAGAAGGTTTTTTAAAGTACTGTAAGGTCCTTTAGCAAGTTTTGAAGCTTTCTCCCAATATCTGAGTCTGATTTAGTAACCAAAATTGCCTGGCCCTCCATGGAGTCAGGAGACAGGAGATATGTTTGACCCAAGCCTAGCTTAGACATTCTTTAAAATATTTATTTATGTGAAAGGTAGAGTTACAGATAGAGAGAGGGAGAGACAGAGAAAAAGGTCTTTTATCCATTGGTTCATACCTCAAATGGCTGCAGTGGCTGGAGCTGGGTCAATCCAAAGCCTTCAGGAGCTTCCACCAGGTTTTCCACACAGGTGCAGGGCCTCAAGAAATTGGGCCATCCTCTATTGCTTTCCCAGGCCATTGCAGAGAGCTGGATCAGAAGAGGAGCAGCTAGGACAAGAACTGGCACTCATATGGGATGCCAGCCCCACAGGCGGAAGCTTAGCCCATTACGCCACAGTGCTGGCCTCTTATCTCAGTCTTTCTAGAAAGGTAGAAGTGTTCTCCTCAGGGCATTGGTCTATCAAGGAGAACTTGGGAGTAATGTAAGGAATTTGTCTTGATCTTATCCATGCAAGTAGGCCATATTCTAGTTAGTTGTTTTGTAAACTGGCACTTTTCAGTGTGTGAAACTGTTTCAGCTTTTTAAGTTCTGAAGTTTCCAAAAATGCAATCAAAAGGGGTGTATGAGAAGATAATTTTAGCTATCTGAAATGAGAGGGCAAGAAATAAAGGATCCCCATGTTTCTGCCTCTACTCAACTGTGGTGTCCCTCAGGTTCTTGGGTTGTTAGAGCATAGCATCCTGGAGTCTACAGCAGGGAGATATCAAAAAACACGAGTAGATGCTCTAACCTGTGGCTCCCTGGCTTGATCTTATAGATCGTGTGTGTGTGTGTGTGTGTGAACTGGAACTCATGGTCGAGGAGGGTTAAGCTAACGAGAGTAGTCACCCTTACCTGCACCTTACTCTGACCTTCAACTCTGTCTCCCCATCTTTCCTATAGCCCTTGCTGAAGACATCCTGCCTGTATCCAGTTAGTACATGCCTTGCCTCAAAGCAGGATTCCTGAAGGAGCTGGTAGATGATCATCATCAGGATTATGGGGTTAAATCTCTTACACCATATACTTTGACCTAATTGCTATGTGAGCCTCTTGGGCTCAGGTTTCTTGTCCTGCTAATAGTCTGGACTTCCCTTTTTGATTGATTAGCTTGCCTGTGCCTTTGTCAGTTCCTCCTTTAAAGAATTGAGCTTGCTCACCAAGCCTGCTGGCTTGGGCAAAACAAAAGTTCCGTTTTCCCTTTTTTCTCTTTTATCCAGAAGCTGTCACGTCACACACCCAAAATGATTTGCATGTGCAACTATCTAATGTCTAAAAACGATTCCCTGTCCCTAAAGTGGATGCCCCACCCATGAATGCAGTGCCTTAATTGTTACACTAATGGCAACACCCACACCCACACACATACACACATATACACAGCACACAAAGGGTTTAACCCTTGGTGCCAGGATGTGCTAGGTAGGGGAGAGTTGTGAGCAAGAAAGGTAACATAGGAAGGAAGGGAGCCAGCAGCCTGTTCCCTGTACCAGCGCTGACTGGGTCCTAATCAGACACCAAGGGTGTGGAGATAGCATACATTCACCCTCTCCCCCATCATCATACAACCAACATAATGTGCAGGACAAGCTCTCTGATATACAGTCATGCGGGATGGGTCTGCTCTGGAACCATGTCTCATTGACTGCAAAGCATAAAACTTCAGACCCTTAAACAAGCAGGACATGAGTTTGGCATCACTTTAACTCAAATAGTTTTATCTCTCCCTATTGAGATTCTTATCTTTTGGTAGTTCCAGGGATTCACCTGGAAGCCTAAAAGTCAAAGACTGAGTTTAGGGCTTTAAATCTAAAGAACTGTCAGAAGGTTAAGCCATTTGGTTGAAGTAGAGTAGCAACACTCTATTTAATCTGAGTATTTTAATGAAATCTGTTGTCTAGATCTAATTAGAGTTATGTTAATCACTCAAAAAATTAAAAATAGGCAGATAATGCTAACTACTTTAAGACTCAGTTTTCCCAAACAATAGAGAATCAAATACAGAACTGAAGAGAAAAAGTCATAAAATGTAAAGTGCAGAGAAGGGAGAAAACATACATTAGCTTGAAAAGAGCTAATGGATTAAGGCCTCTCTTTCACTAGCCTGGGTGGGAAGACCTGTTCATACCACCTCTTCCTGACATTTGAGCCTGAGCAAGGAGAGGTGGAGAGGGGAGCAGGGGAGAGAGAAGAGAGAGACAGTAGATTCTAGTCCAATTCCTTGATGTGCAGTCAGAGTCTGGATCCAATTGGGAAGCTTTCAGGCTACACCAGGAAGCTGCCCTGGACCAAACCTTCACTTATCCCTAGACCTTACTCTAGTCTTTCTGTGAAAAGAAACTGAGGCAGTACAAGACTAACAATTCCTGTCCCAAAAGGCAAAGGTGGATTAATCAGATCTACCCCAGAAATCCTTCCCTCTGAGTCTTTAAGACTGGCAGTGAGCCCTCTGCTGTGGCCCGGGAGTGCAGTGGAGGATGGCCCAAGTGCTTGGGCCCTGCACCCCATGGGAGACCAGGGAAAAGCACCTGTCACCTGGCTCCTGCCATCGGATGAGCGCGGTGCGCCGGCCACAGCGCGCCATCCGCGGCAGCCATTGGAGGGTGAACCAACGGCAAAGGAAGACCTTTCTCTCTGTCTCTCTCTCTCACTGTCCACTCTGCCTGTCACCAAAAAAAAAAAAAAAAAAAAAAAAAAGACTGGCAGTGGTAACAATAGCTTTTAACTGGCTGACAAAGTCCTGGTGTTATCAATTGGTAGTGAACTATGGTGAAGAACAAAAATCTTCAAAAAGAGAAACAGAGGGAATCCATCTTTACTCACCCTTGTGATGATCTCAGACAAGCCTCCAAGAAATGTTGCACGAATTTGCAGTTGCTGCAATAGCTTTTCTTCACTAAGTGCACGTTTCATGTCCATGAAGAATGAGGATCACAGACAAGAAAGAGTGTGTTAAGCAGACGTAGTTTATGTAAACAAAGCCGAGAAGTTGAAGCAAAAATGAGAGACAACGCTCCCAGCAACACTGAGAATCGTTTCTGAAGGAGACAGCTATTGAGAGCTGATTTTCTAGGAGTTTACACAGGCTATAGAGAGGAGGGAGTTCTTATGATTGGTCCAGGAAAAGGATGGTTTTGATTGGTTAATTGGAATAAAGGTCCAATTGAGACTCAATAAAGATAACAGAAAACTCATGAAACTTACCCCCAGATGCATAGACTTCTTGTTACTTAGATCAGTTACAACCGCATAGAAAAATCTTGATTACAAGGACTAGCACATGCCATCAACATCCTTCACAGGAGCCAGTCAGTCAACTTTTCTCAGATCCTCTGAGAATTGTCTTAAGATTCTGGGGGAGAAGACCCTGGACCCTGTCTCCTAGCCAGGAGACTGTCTGGATCAGTGATATTCAGTCTGCAAGTTAAGATGCCAGCATCTCATATCATAGTGCCTAAGTTCGAGAACCAGTGTGCTTCTCATTCCTGTTTCTGGCTAACATGAACCCTGGGAGGTAGCAGATGATGGTTCAAATATCCATAAAAGAAGACCTGTATTGAGTTCTGGGCTCCCAGCTTTATCCCCTGGCTTTTGTGGATATTTGGGGAATGGACCTACATGGAAGCTCTTTCTTTCTGCCTGTCTGTCTCTGATTCTCAAATAAATAAATAGTAATACATACTGGATGAATAAAAAATTTTAAAAAGCTAGGAACAGAGAATTTTTCTTCACTTTCAAAGTTATTATAATGAATACATACTAGTGTTTGATAAAATTTCATTGTCTGGTGTCATGCCATTCTTGATGAATTCAAATGGTTCAAAAATTTTTTTACATTGGTTCAACATTGTTTTATACATGTATGTTAGAAAAAAAAATTGTATGGTCATCTACTGATGAAAATTATAATTTTAGCTACTTCTAGGACATGGACTCACAATATTGGGTAAACATATGCCCACTTTTAGGATAACCTCTGATATAACTCAGAATATCCCAATAATTTTTCCTTCCTGTATAAAGGTATAGTTAAATAGCATTCAAAAAGAGATAAAGTTTGGATCTTGATTCAGGGACCAGTACTACTCAGGAGTAATTCTGTATGACTTTCTTCTCTCAAGATTCTTCATTTCACACTTTACAAGAAATCTGAAAAATTGATTCATTTGTACCGTAGTTTATATAATAATAGGAGAATTGGGAAATATTACCAAGGCAAATGACCTTGGCTTGAGAGGTTAATGGAACTGAGCAAGTGGTGATTCACAAGAGTTACCTTAAAAATGACAAGGACGTTCAAGGGTGACTGTTGGTGTTTCAGGGAAAGAACTTTGTGATTACATCCCTTCGTACCTGTTTTGTATCTACACTATTACTAACAAGGTCCAGGACTCAATGAAATCATTGCAGACTTTTACTATTAATTCCATACTTAACTGATGAGTGACAAATCTATTCCCCTGGTTCAGTTTGAGAGGTTCCTGGCTGAGAAGTGGACTGAAAACTCTGATCACCAATCTTTCATTGTGTTTCAGCTGCAGCACTCAGATTAGTGATCCCAGCATTTTACACATGGTGTACAAGTGCTGTTCTACGTAATGATCCAACAAATGATTATTCAACAAAAAATGGGAAAAACCTAACAATTAGCGTAGTTGAAACAACCACTCCAGAAATATAATACTCAGTCAAGACACCTCAGATTTAAGTGAAGATGTGCATGATTAGGACTCTTTAAACATCTACAGCCACACAAATCTGTCTACAATTGTCATGGCTTTGCATGTCTTCACTAACATAGTCTGAGTATTCCTTTTTCATCATCATGATTTTATTAGAATTTTATTGTTCACTCCATAAAATTCCTTAAAAACTAATTTATAATCGAATGTACTTGAAACTGGTCCATTTTTAGTATCAAGCAACTGTATTCTCAAGGATTCTCAAAAAACTGTTTTAAAACCTGCACCTTGTTACGACTACCAATTCTAAACTTTTATACCATGTGTTTTATACAATCTTAAGAAAGTCCTTTCCTTTTTGAGCGAGAACGGGATGAACTTGAAGTCCTGTCAAGTGGAATTCTCCTTTACCTCTTTTAAAAGTAAACTAAGTTTTGTATTACCAAATTATTTTGGTGGTATAATGGGGAACCAGCAGGCACATGGACAGAGGTTTCTGAGCGCAGTCTGCAGAGATTCACATCCAGTAGTGAGAGGAAGACCCAACCAGACTCCAAGAAACACTGAGGACAGAGATATAAGCATGTTGATGCTCTATGTTCAACCTTGCAAAAACTGATTTAAAATAAACTCATTATCTAGGCAAACTGCAGTGGCATAAAGCTGGGTTCCCTTATTTGTGAGTTTTTTTTCTTTCCAGTATTTTATTATTTTACATGAGATATCAGTTATACAGATCTTCTAAGTATTCAAACCTAGAATCTATTTTTAAAACTTTTTATTTATTTTTTTAACTTTTATTTAATAAATATAAATTTCCAAAGTACAACTTTTGGATTATAGCGGCTCTCCCCCCTGTGACCTCCCTCCAACCCGCAACCATCCCATCTTCCACTCCCTCTCCCATCCCATTCACATCAAGATTTATTTTCAATTATCTTTATATACAGAAGATCAACTTAGTATATACTAACTAAAGATTTCAACGGACTGCACGCATACAGAAACACAAAGTATGAAGTACTGTTTGAGTACTAGTTATGCTGTTAATTCACACAGTACAACACATTAAGGACCGAGATCCTACAAGGGGAGTAAGTGCACAGTGACTCCTGTTGTTGATTTAAAAATTGGCACTCTTGTTTATGGCATCAGTAATCACTCGAGGCTCTTGTCATGAGCTGCCAAGGCTATCTGTGAGTTTTGTCCTAAGTTCTCTGATCCAGGAACTCCTCTTAAACAATGGTTCTGTGTAATGAAAGTGAAGAGACTTGATCCTCGATAACTAATTTCAAGATGATCATTTCAGGTTTGCAGGATATCTTTCCAATGAAGGCTATCTGGCACTCCTTTTTTCTTGTCAAGCTCATGTGAAAGAATTGAATAATCAATATATATTTGCTCTGAAGGAAAATATTATATACATATATATTATTATAATATGTTATATATAATATATTTTACTGAAGGAGAATATTTGCAAGATATTTAAAACAGATTGTGACAACCCAGAATATTGCCCTGCTTTTAAAACATCCTAGGAATTCACTGGGGGTAGGAGGGGCATGTGAGAGCATTTGATTTCCTGCATGCAACACAGCAAGATCTTCAGAAGAAAGGGACTTTGTTTTTCCTTGTTTCTGAGTCATGCTTTGGAATACCTTTTTAACGACAACCATGTATCAGTTGTCATACAAGGATACTCTCCTTTTAAAAATTGTGCATTAACACAAATAAGTGTTCTACTATTCACTTGTCATTTATATAGTCTTTGTGGATCACTATCCATATATTTGCAACATTAAAACATGTGATGTTAATTCAGCATCCAAAATGCACCCTACACAGGTGCATTTTGCGATGAAATACTTTAGAAAGACCTAGTGATGTGCAACAGACAGGCTTCTTCAGATTTTTCAAAGCTTTTAATACATTCATGAACATTATGAATCTGCAAAAATCATTAGGGCAGGTAGCATTTCTTAAAATTTTTTAACCAGGAAACCCTTTTTTGGGAGAAATACTGCTGCTGACAGTGCATTTTCAGGGATTGTTCTTTAGACTCTCACATCACCAACAAGCTCATTGAAACACTGCAATGCAGATATTAGGACACATGTCAACACATGGTGGTTACCCCCATGTATGCTTTCCTTGAGCTGTATCCCTCTAGGTTGAAATGCATCTTGCGGCATTCAAGAGCTCACTCTGTTTTTACAGAGATCTATCCACTTCCCTCCAAGCTTTCCTTGCTATTACTGGCTTATCATTGAACTTGTCCATTAGATTAGGAGCTCTCCAAGGCACGCATTGGTTACTTCATTCTATTTTTTGGCAACTTAAACAGAATATCCTACACCCAAGTATCCATACATTTTATTTTCAATGAGGAAATAGCCACTAAATTTCAAATGAAGGCTGAATTTTGACCCGTGGCTAATGTCCTCTAGATATTCATAAGATTCTTTACGTTTCATATTTTATAAATCTATTGTTGACTTTTTGGGGAGATTGTATCCAGAATACATTTTATTTTGAACTAAGGAACATTTTTCATTTCACTTTTTTAAAGATTTACTTATTTATTTGGCAGTCAGAGTTACAGAGAGAGAGAGGGAGAGACAGAGAAAGAGAGATCCTTCATCCACTGGCTCACTCCCCTTGTGGCTGCAACAGCCAGGGCTGTGCCAGACCAGGCCAGAAGCCAGGAGCTTCTTCTCAGTCTCCTACATGGGTGCAGGGTCCCAGGCATTTGGGTTATATGATGCTTTCCCAGGTGCATAAGCAGGAAGCTGGATGGGAAGTGGAGAAGCAGGAATTTGAATCGGTAAGCCATATGGGATTCCAGCATCGCAGGCAGAGGCTTAGCCGGCAAGACCACAATGCTCCCCACCCCTCCACCCCACCTTCAAGAGCATCTTATATTAGACATTGTATTGGTAAATTTTTTGTTTCTACAGTGAAATACTTGAAAGATGCTAACTGAAATAAATGAATATTTCACAGTGTTGGAAATTTAAGTCCAGGGCCAGGCTGTGCCATTGGCTCGGCATCTGGTGAGGTTGGTGAATGGAAACGGTGGATCCTGTGCTGAGGAAGAGTCGTATGCTGATTGAGGAAGCAGAGACAGGGAGTGAGCCCAAGCTCAGGCTTTTGAGTCAACCCTCTCTTAAGAATTACACTTACAAGGGCATATCCCCACTAGCACACCCCCTAAGCACCACAACTGGGTTGTTTCTACCTTTTTGGTGCCATTAATTTGAGCTTGGTGTTTAAATATCTACATGAGTTAGAGAGCCAAACCATATCCCAGCTACAGCAGACACCACTGACAATATAAACCCATTGGATGAGGGCAGAGTGGGATGATGAGCCAGGACACATGAGATTCTGGAGGCCAGGGGTGTGCTTTCGGACATCCTGAGCGATGTGTGTGTGCATCCACAGTTTCCCAAAGGTAAACACCAGTTTCAAGATTTGCAGAGTAGAGTGAACAAGAATGTCTCAGATTTGGATGGCCTCATTCAAGTCAGATTTACACTGCAATAATTTAATTCTTCCCAACTCTTACACTAGTACCATTTTATTTTATTCTAAATTTTTTTTAAATGGTAAAAATGATTGGTTCAAAGTAAAAAATTTTAAAAAATCAATATTTTAATATTTCTGGAACAGTCTTAAAAAGTCATACCAGGAACTATTGCTATATTCTAAAGCAATCTGGGAATTCTTCCCATTTAATTACCATGATGGTTAATTTTATGTGTCAACTTGACTGGGCAGAGGGATATACAGACAGCTGGTAAAATATTATTTCTGGTATGTTCTGAGGGTGTTTCTGGAAGAGACTAGTGTTTGAATTGGTAGATGGAATAAAGATCACCCTTATATGTGTTCATGGGCATCATCCAATCTGCTGAGGGTCAGAATAGAACAAAAAGTGGAGAAAGGGCAGCTTTGCCCTCTCTGCTTGTGCTGATACATCCATCTCCCTCTGCCTTCATATATCAGAGCTCCTGGTCCTTAGGCCTTTATATTCAGACTGGGACTTATACCATTGGCTCCACTGGTTCAAGATCTTTGGGTGTGAGATCTTCTGCAGGACTCAAACCTACAGAAAGCAGAGGGTGGGATTTCCCAGACTCTATAAACACATAGGCAAATCTTTGCCAATTAAACTGATTATCATCTCAATCTATCCATCTATCTACTTCTATCATTATCTATGTATATCACCTATCATCTGTTTAACATCTATCATAAATCATATAGATCTATCATGTCTGCCTATCTCTATCATGTATCTATCATATCTATATCATCTATTATCTACCATTCAGCTACATCTATGTACCTATCATCTCCATTTAATCTATCATCAACTAGCTAGCTAATCTATAATCTATCTGCCATCTACCTAATCATTTATTATCTATCATCTGTCTGTCATCTATCTCCTTTGGGTTCTGTTTCTCCAAAGAATCCCCACTAATATAATTACAAATTCAACATTTTTGATTTCTAGACTGAGGACAGAGCTAAGAGAAGGAGAAATTGTCAGTTTATTTCTCCTAATTAGCCATTTACAAAACTCAAACCCATGCAAAAAATAAGCCATCTATAGACTACCTGAGTCCTAGTATATGTATCTATTACAAAGATACTAAAATGTCACAATCTTAAGGCTCCCAACATGAAAGACTAGTTCCAAGTTTGGAAGTTAATGTGAAATGCAAATAAATTCCATAATGCTAAACAAATATTTGGGAGTGACACAATATTACACAGGCCCTACTCACCTGGTTGGAGTGAAGAACTTTCTGTGTATTGTGTTTTCCAGCTAAAAATTATTATTAACAACTCAGTATGAGTAAATGTTCTCAGCAGTTTCTAATAGCCCTTTTATTCCATTCTCATCTTGATTTTTTTTCTGTCCCCATCTCCTGTCCCCTAATTTTACTGTCAGAATTTTTAGCACAGCAGTGATACATTTTCTTATTTGCATTTTTCCCCTGGATTATTAGCATGGAGAGGAGTTGATGTTCTTGACTTTGTTTTGAAACAAGACCTTGTAAAGAGGCTAATTTCTTTCTGTTCCCTTGAGGCTGTGGACATAATGCTCAAGGAAATGGATTCATGTGTTTTGCCTTAAGTCTTCTACTTTTCCAAGATTTTATTTTATATGGTGGATTGCAGCAACCCCACTTTTATACATTGAAATCTAACCTGCCCAAGTTTATTACTCTTCTTAGTCACACCCTTACTTTGGTGATGTTGTAATTTCTCTCACTGAAGAGATAAAATTGATTTTCCATACCTAGCTTTACAATTTGCTTTGACCAACAGAATCTGGTTGAAGTGATTGCTATGTAGGTTCTTGGCAAAGGCCTCCATTTGGATGCCCACACTTTTACTTCATGAAAACACACTCAGGTAAACTGCTAGTAGATAAAAGAACCTAAGCCTACCATCCTATCTCAGTCAATGGCCAGTCAACTCCTAGACTCAGGGTGATCTGGTTAGCTGAACCTCAGGTGGTTCAAGGCTGAACACAAGTGCGTGAACAAGTTCAGCTGGAATCAAAAAGCTCCTGTCCACATTGTCTATAATCCACATGCCGTGAGCTAAGTAAGTGCTTATTATTGAGGTTTGACAGCTACTATGCAATGAGACAGCATTGCAACAAGAGATAACTGACCCCACAGCTATAGTATATAATGTGACTGTAACTGTCTCCTGGACATCATAGCAGGCTCATTTTGGTTATTTAATCAACCTCACAAAAGCTGCCATTATATATGTCAGTGAGCATTTTGAACCCTATCTATAGTGATGTTCCTGGGATTTTACTGTATTGTCATTAAATTTGCAAATAATGAATCTAGAAAATCTCTGTAAAAGTTGGTTTATTGAACGGTGAGTTTGTGTGTGTGGGGGGGCAGGCTTAGCCAAGGTCAAACTACTCTTTAAAAATATATACAGAATCTACACTTGTTTCATTTTAAGCTGCTGATATTCATTCCTTATTGTATGCTATCATGAGGAACTTGTACAATGGTGGTATAGAAACAGGAGCAATATAAACTGAATCTATAATTTTAAGGGCTTACACGCAACTCTGCTAAGGAGCCTTACCAGTCCACTGAAGGGAAATAATGAAGTGCAGTGTAAATGTATGATTCTTTTTGAGTGATTCTTTTTCATTGCTGAAACATGTAAATCCTTATATCCTTTTGCTCTGATATGTTAAACCTTATTCTTGTACATTCAATCAAAGCAAACTCTTATAATTTATCTTATGTTTCCAATGACCTTGAAATGTATTAGCATGGTGATATTCTATGCAACTCTAGTTCTACTTTTGGGTTTGACACTGTATTTTCACATTGACGCAGTGATCTGCAGATTTTATAACCAGACTGAGTAGGCTTTCCTGTGGTACACAACAGTGGGTGCATGTGTTTGTGTTCTGTGTAACTGTAGAAGGGCAATGATGTACAAAAAAGTGTATTCACCTGTTTTTAAAAATAAAACATTAATAAAAGGTATTTGAAAAATATATATACAGAATCTCAATAATATATAAAAAGCTAAAGGTTTAGTAAATAGACAATTTTTAAAATTTGTTCTCACTTCCATTTTCAGCAACCTATTCAACAAGTTTCTGGAAACCAGTTGTTTTCTTCAAAATGCTTAATTGTTGTATTGGTTCACAGTTGATGGGCTGTTTAAAATATATCAGAATGTTTTATTTGGATAAATTGTATTTAACCAGAGTAGTTAAAATTCAGTGAACAGATAAAAACAACATGATTTAAGAAGCTAAAAGTGGGTTTAAAAGTGTAACCAACTAAAGGTCAGTGACATCTAGTTATTAAAATAAAGGTGCAGGGCGGAGCCAAGATGGCGGAATAGTGAGGACGCGCACTAGCAGTCCGCAAAAAGATAGTTTAATAAAAACAGAGTTACTGTAGCCTCAGGAAAAATCTCACGGAAAAAAATGCAGTGGAAATTCTTCCGGACCCAGTGAATGAGACGCAGAGGACCTAGGGGAAAGTAAGTTTGCGAACGGCAAATCGTGCCTTAGTGGCACGGGAGCTGCCGGGAGGGACGGGAACCGGGCGGAACACAGTCGCCATTGGATTCGAGCGCTTAAACGGGAGCCGATACAGGGATCCCGAGACACTGGCGGGGGGAAGCAGACGCCACGGGGGAAACAGCACAATTGAGGCGAGCCCACACGGACACTAGCCTCTTTCGTTGCCCACCCTGCTAATTCTAGCTGGACTGAACGCAGTGGGACGGCGCGCCCGCCGGCTGAACCGGAAGCCGGGCGGAACACAGTCGCCATTGGAACTGAGCGCTTGAACGGGGGCCGATACAGGGATCCCGAGACAGTGGCGGGGGGAAGCAGACCCCCCACGGGGGAAACAGCACAATTGAGGCGAGCCCACACGGACACTAGCCTCTTTCGTTGCCCACCCTGCTAATTCTAGCTGGACTGAACGCAGTGGGACGGCGCGCGCCCGCCGGCTGAACCGGAAGCCGGGCGGAACACAGTCGCCATTGGATTCGAGCGCTTAAACGGGAGCCGATACAGGGATCCCGAGACACTGGCGGGGGGAAGCAGACGCCACGGGGGAAACAGCACAATTGAGGCGAGCCCACACGGACACTAGCCTCTTTCGTTGCCCACCCTGCTAATTCTAGCTGGACTGAACGCAGTGGGATGGCGCGCGCCCGCCGGCTGAACCGGAAGCCGGGCGGAACACAGTCGCCATTGGAACTGAGCGCTTGAACGGGGGCCGATACAGGGATCCCGAGACAGTGGCGGGGGGAAGCAGACCCCCCACGGGGGAAACAGCACAATTGAGGCGAGCCCACACGGACACTAGCCTCTTTCATTGCCCACCCTGCTCACTCGAGCTAGACTGAACACAGTGGGACGGCGTGCGCCCGCCGGCTGAACCGGAAGCCGGGCGGAACACAGTCGCCATTGGAACTGAGCGCTTGAACGGGGGCCGATACAGGGATCCCGAGACACTGGCGGGGGGAAGCAGACCCCCCACGGGGGAAACAGCACAATTGAGGCGAGCCTGCACAGACACTAGTCTCTCTCGTCACCCACCCTGCTAATTCGAGCTAGATTAAACGCAGTGGGACAAGGCGCGCCCGCCCGCCCGCCCGCCCGCCCATCACTGAGGCAGACGGAACCAAAAACCCGAGGCTGTAGAAACCTGAAGGGGATCCAAAAACTGGGAACACACCGCGCACACAAACTCCGTTACCTTGACAACCCAGAGAAAGAGTGTGGGGAAAAAAAAAAATGCCAAATAAAAACAGATTCCGAGGGAGCAAGATCAAGGAAGACGCTATGATGACCCCAAACGGAAAAGACACCCCAAGTCAGGATTATGAAGATAATGAGATAGAAGAAATGCAAGAAGCAGATCTCAAAGAATTGATAAGAACATTAAGAAGTTCTCAAAAACAAATTCTTGAACTACAGAAATCCTTAATGGATAAGATAGAAAATCTCTCTCGCGAGAATGAAGTACTACGGAGAAATCAAAACAAAATGAAACAACTAGTAGAACAAGAAGCTACGATAGTGACAAAAAATCTTAATGAATTGAAGAATTCAATAGATCAAGTGACAAGCAATCTTGAGGGCCTTAAAACCAGAATGGGTGAAGCAGAAGAGAGAATATCGGACCTAGAAGACAGAGAACAGGAGAGGAAACAGTCAAACCAAAGACAAGAAGAGGAAATTAGAAAACTAAAAGATATCATCGGGAATTTACAGGATACTATTAAAAAACCCAACATTCGGGTTCTAGGTGTTCCTGAAGGTATGGAGAGGGAGAAAGGATTAGAAGGCCTTTTTAGGGAGATACTAGCAGAAAACTTTCCAGGCTTGGAGAAAGACAGAGAAATCCTAATCCAGGAAGCTCATAGAACCCCTAATAAACATGACCAAAAGAGATCCTCTGCACGACATATTGTAATTAAACTCACCACAGTGAAGCAAAAAGAAAAGATCCTAAAATGTGCAAGAGAGAAACGTCAGATTACTCTCAGAGGATCTCCAATTAGACTTACAGCTGACTTCTCAACAGAAACCCTACAAGCTAGAAGGGAATGGCGAGACATAGCCCAGGTACTTAGAGAGAAAAACTGCCAGCCCAGAATATTATACCCTGCAAAGCTCTCATTTGTGAATGAAGGTGAAATAAAGACCTTTCATAACAAACAAAAATTGAAAGAATTTGTTGCCACTCGTCCAGCCCTGCAAAAGATACTTAAAGACGTGTTACACACAGAAACACAGAAACACGACCATCAACATGAAAGAAGGTAAACAAAGGGAACCTCACGGCAAAAGATCACAGGGAATTCAAAGCATACATTAGAAAATATCTGGCAAATGGCAGGGCAAACTTACCACTTATCAATAGTCACATTGAACGTTAAAGGTCTAAACTGTCCTGTTAAAAGACAGAGATTGGCTGATTGGGTTAAGGAACAAAAACCATCTATTTGCTGCCTACAAGAAACACATCTTTCCAACGAAGATCCATACAGACTGAAAATAAAAGGATGGAACAAGATATACCACGCCAACAGAAATGAAAAAAGAGCAGGTGTAACCATCTTAATATCGGACTACATAAACTTTAACACAAAAACTGTTAAGAGAGACAAAGAGGGGCACTATATAATGATTAAGGGATCAATACTACAGGAAGATATAACAATTCTCAATGTATATGCACCTAATTACAGGCCACAGGTTTATTTAAAAAATTTGTTAAGAAACTTAAAGGGAGACTTAGACCCCAACACAATAGTACTGGGGGACTTCAATACTTCACTCACAGATATTGACAGATCGACAGGACAGAAGATCAACAAGGAGACAGTAGATTTAAACAGCACTATAGCCCAAATGGATCTAACAGATATCTACAGAACTTTTCATCCTACAAGTAATGCATTCACATTCTTCTCAGCAGTACATGGAACCTACTCTAGGATTGATCACATATTAGGCCATAAAGCAAGTCTCAGCAAATTCAAAAGAATTAGAATCATACCATGCAACTTCTCAGACCATGAGGGAGTGAAGTTGGAAATTAGCAACTCAGGAATCTCTAGAGCATATGCAAACACATGGAGATTGAACAACATGCTCCTGAATGAACAATGGGTCACTGAAGAAATCAAAAGAGAAATCAAAAATTTTCTGGAAGTAAATGAGGATAACAGCACAACATACCAAAACTTATGGGATACAGCAAAAGCAGTGTTAAGAGGAAAGTTTATATCAATAGGTGCCTACATCAAGAAACTGGAAAGGCACCAAATAGATGAGCTTTCAATGCATCTCAAGGATCTAGAAAATTTGCAGCAAACTAGACCCAAATCTAGTAGAAAAAGAGAAATAATCAAAATCAGAGAAGAAATCAACAGGATTGAATCCAAAAAAACATTACAAAAAATCAGCCAAACGAGGAGCTGGTTTTTTGAAAAAATAAACAAGATTGACACCCCATTGGCCCAACTAACTAAAAAAAGAAGAGAAAAGACCCAAATCAGTAAAATCAGAGATGAAAAAGGAAATATAACAACAGACACCACAGAAATCAAAAGAATCATCAGAAATTACTACAAGGACTTGTATGCCAGCAAACAGGGAAACCTATCAGAAATGGATAGATTCCTGGACACATGCAACCTACCTAAATTGAACCAGGAAGACATAGAAAACCTAAACAGAACCATAAGTGAGTCAGAAATTGAATCAGTAATAAAGGCCCTCCCAACAAAGAAAAGCCCAGGACCAGATGGATTCACTGCTGAATTCTACCAGACATTTAAAGAAGAACTAACCCCAATTCTTCTCAAACTATTCAGAACAATCGAAAAAGAGGGAATTCTCCCAAATTCCTTCTATGAAGCCAGCATCACCTTAATTCCTAAGCCAGAAAAAGATGCAGCATTGAAAGAGAATTACAGACCAATATCCCTCATGAACATAGAAGCAAAAATCCTCAACAAAATTCTGGCCAATAGACTGCAACAACACATCAGAAAGATCATCCACCCAGACCAAGTGGGATTCATCCCTGGTATGCAGGGATGGTTCAATATTCGCAAAACAATCAACGTGATACACCACATTAACAGACTGCAGAAGAAAAACCATATGATTATCTCACTAGATGCAGAGAAAGCATTCGATAAAATTCAACACCCTTTCATGATGAAAACCCTAAGCAAACTGGGTATAGAAGGCACATTCCTCAATACAATCAAAGCAGTTTATGAAAAACCCACGGCCAATATCCTATTGAATGGGGAAAAGTTGGAAGCATTTCCACTGAGATCTGGTACCAGACAGGGATGCCCACTCTCACCACTGCTATTCAATATAGTGCTGGAAGTCTTAGCCAGAGCTATTAGGCAAGAAAAAGAAATTAAAGGGATACAAGTTGGGAAGGAAGAACTCAAACTATCCCTCTTTGCAGACGACATGATTCTTTATTTAGGGGACCCAAAGAACTCTACTAAGAGACTATTGGAACTCATAGAAGAGTTTGGCAAAGTAGCAGGATATAAAATCAATGCACAAAAATCAACAGCCTTTGTATACACAGACAATGCCACGGCTGAGGAAGAACTGCTAAGATCAATCCCATTCACAATAGCTACAAAAACAATCAAATACCTTGGAATAAATTTAACTAAGGACATTAAAGATCTCTACAATGAAAATTACAAAACCTTAAAGAAAGAAATAGAAGAGGATACCAAAAAATGGAGAAATCTCCCATGCTCATGGATTGGAAGAATCAATATCATCAAAATGTCCATTCTCCCAAAAGCAATTTACAGATTCAACGCAATACCAATCAAGATACCGAGGACATTCTTCTCAGATCTGGAAACAATGATGCTGAAATTCATATGGAGACACAGGAGACCTCGAATAGCTAAAGCAATCTTGTACAACAAAAACAAAGCCGGAGGCATCACAATACCAGATTTCAGGACATACTACAGGGCAGTTGTTATCAAAACAGCATGGTACTGGTACAGAAACAGATGGATAGACCAATGGAACAGAATAGAAACTCCAGAAATCAATCCAAACACCTACAGCCAACTTATATTTGATCAACGATCCAAAACCAGTCCCTGGAGTAAGGTCAGTCTGTTTAATAAATGGTGCTGGGAAAACTGGATTTCCACGTGCAGAACCATGAAGCAAGACCCCTACCTTTCACCTTACACAAAAATTCATTCAACATGGATTAAAAATTTAAACCTACGACCCGACACCATCAAATTACTGGAGAGCATAGGAGAAACCCTGCAAGACATAGGTACTGGCAAAGACTTCTTGGAAAAGACCCCAGAAGCACAGGCACTGAAAACCAAAATTAACTACTGGGATTGCATCAAATTGAAAAGTTTCTGTACTGCAAAAGAAACAGTCAGGAAAGTGAATAGGAAACCGACAGAATGGGAAAATATATTTGCAAACTATGCAACAGATAAAGGGTTGATAACCAGAATCTACAAAGAAATTAAGAAACTCCACAACATCAAAACAAACAACCCACTTAAGAGATGGGCCAAGGACCTCAACAGACATTTTTCCAAAGAGGAAATCCAAATGGCCAACAGACACATGAAAAAATGTTCAAGATCCCTAGCAATCAGGGAAATGCAAATCAAAACCACAATGAGGTTTCACCTCACCCCGGTGAGAATGGCTCACATTCAGAAATCCACCAACAATAGATGCTGGAGAGGATGTGGGGAAAAAGGGACACTAATCCACTGTTGGTGGGAATGCAAACTGGTGAAGCCACTATGGAAGTCAGTCTGGAGATTCCTCAGAAACATGAATATAACCCTACCATTCAACCCAGCCATCCCACTCCTTGGAATTTACCCAAAGGAAATTAAATTGGCAAACAAAAAAGCCGTCTGCACAGCAATGTTTATTGCGGCTCAATTCACAATAGCTAAGACTTGGAACCAACCCAAATGCCCTTCAACAGTAGACTGGATTAGGAAATTATGGGACATGTATTCTACAGAATACTATACAGCAGTCAAAAACAATGAAATCCGGTCACTTGCAACAAAATGGAGGAATCTGGAAAACATCATGCTGAGTGAATTAAGTCAGTCCCAAAGAGACAAATATCATTTGTTTCCCTTGATTGGCGATGACTAACTGAGCACCAAAGGGGAAACCTGTAGAAGTGAAATGGACACTATGAGAAACAGTGACTCGATCAGCTCTTGTGCTGACAGTTGTTGTACAATGTAATACTTTATCCATGGTAGTATTTTTTTTTCTTTATCCTAGTACTAGTGGTTGAACTCTGTAATTAACACACAATTATTCTTAGGTGTTTAAATTTTAACTGAAAAGTGATCTCTGTGAAATATAAGAGTGGGAATAAGAGAGGGAGGAGATGTAAAATTTGGGACATGCTCAATCGGAACGGCCCCAAATGATGGAGTTAGAATTGTGCCAGGGGTTTCCAATACAATCCCATCAAGGTGGCATGTACCAAGGCCATCTCATTAGTCCAAGTGATCAATTTCAGCTCACAATTGATCACACTGATAGGTCTAAGAGTCAAAGGGATCACACAAACAAGACTAGTGTCTGCTAATACTAACTGATAGAATGAAAATGGGAGAGAATGATCCAACATGGGAAGCAGGATACACAGCAGACTCATAGAATGGCAGATGTCCTAAATAGCACTCTGGCCTCAGAATCAGCCCTTAAGGCATTCGGATCTGGCTCAAGAGCCCATGAGAATATTTTAGGCATGGAAAGCTAAGACACTCTGGAAAAAACAGAAGACCTAAATGAAAGATCTCTGCGAGTGAGATCCCAGTGGAAAGAACGGGGCCATCAAAGAAGGAGGAACCTTTCTCTGAAGGGAGGAGAGAACTTCCACTTTGACTATGGCCCTGTGGGAATAAGATCGAAGTCGGCGAACCCTAAAGGCTTCCATAGCCTCGGCAACTCATGACCAGAGCCTAGGGAGATTACTGACGCCATAAACAAGAGTGTCAAATTGTTAAATCAACATCAGGAGTCACTGTGTACTTACGTCTCATGAGGGATCTGTCCTTAATGTGTTATCCAATGTGAAGTGATGCTATTACTAGTACTGAAACAGTATTTTTACACTTTGTGTTTCTGAGTGGGTGCAAACTGATGAAATCCTTACATAGTATATATTGAATCGATCTTCTTTATATAAAGATAATTGCAAATGATTAAAAAATCTTGGTGTTAAACTGGAAATTGCATAGACAATTAATCAATTTTTTTAAAAAAAAAATCATGTAGGATCTCTGTCCTTAATGTGCTGTACATTGTGAATTAATACTATAACTAGTACTCCAACAGTATTATCATTTTGTGTCTCTATGCGAGGGCAAACCGTTGAAATCTTTACGTAATATGTACTAAATTGATCTTCTGTGTATAAAGAGAATTGAAAATGAATCTTGATGTGAACAGAAGGGGAGAGGGAGCGGGAAAGGGGAGGGTGGGGGGAGGGAGGGAAGTTGTGTGGGGGGGGAGCCATTGTGGTCCATGAGCTGTTCTTTGGAAATTTATATTCTTTAAATAAAAGCTTTATAAAAAAAAAAAAAAGAAAGAAAAAAAAAAATAAAGGTGCAAGAGGCTTTCAGTGCATATTTTCTAATACCCAAGATAATTTTCCTTATTAATAAGCCATCTCCTTCAGAGGAAATTCAAAATTATATAATTCATATGTAGGAGAAGAGATACAGAGAGGAAGGAGGAGAGAAAGTGAGACAATTGTGTGTAGAAAAGATTGCAAGAAAATTTGTAGATTTATCAGGAAACAAGCTCTCACTCCATTTTAGTTTTATAAATATATACCCAAAGCTTATATTTTATCAGTGAACACAGTTGAAGAATATCAAAGTTGTCTTGTGTTAAAATTACTTTTATTCAGGATGAAAAATACAACATGTAGCCAGATTAGATAATAATCTATGATTAGCTCTTTACCACAAAATTCAAAAGAAGTACATACTGCATTTCTTGTGGTTGTTACTGCAATATATTCCTTTTTATTTATTATTACTTAGAAGGTTACAATGTAGTGTTTTATGTAGATTTTCCATAACAGCTGATACAGAACATTTTGCATACAAATACAGGCAGAAAAAATTGATACATGACTTTCCCAAGTAATGACAAGGAAGACACCAAATCTACAACTTGGAGTTCAGAGTTAAGGGAATTTGTTTTTTTAAATAGGTGCTTTCTTGGGTCTGATATGGTCTGATGAGAGCTCTAGACTTCGCAGACTGCAATGGCATAAAGCTATTTCCAACACGATGGAGGAAGATGGATCTGAGGTAGAAAGGTGGCCATGGCTTTCCTCTTATATAAAACAATTTTCTTCTTCTCAAAATATCTATGCTGCAAATAGACACCCGTGCCCCCCAACCCACCCAACCTATTCTAAAAGAATAGCAATTTCTAACTTCAAGCCTCCTTCTGGCCAGATCCCAGTTAAGAGAACCCAAAGTTTAAATGTCCCGATGCTTTAAAAGCACATACACTTGAATCAAAATACATTAGTTTCACTTTTGTTTTTGGTTTCTCTACATTTGGTAGTTAAGTAATAGGTTCAAACTAAATCAATTAAATATGAAATCAAAAGCTGCACTCAATACCTAACTGAATGCATTCAAAGGTACAGGCTGGAGTACCACCATCAAAGCATGAACTTCATTCTTCTGTAGGAGCAGTGACACAGGCTTTTGCTAAATAGCCTTCTCAAATGATCGACCAAGAGAACGGTCACAGCACATCTGTTTGTTCACTCGGAAGGAAAAATGAGACATGCACTAAATCTGTGTCTGCTTTCAGAAAGAAAATAGGAGTTTCAACAACTATAACGGACCTGAAAACAACCACATTCCCTTTCCTCAAAAATACCAATAAATTATCTTCAGAAAGAATTACAGAAAGTGGTGTGCTCTAGTATGACAACAGGTAAAGGTCTGCTGTATATTTAATGATGGAATTAAGACCTGGAAACTAGGAAAGGTGGTACCAAGTTTTGTTTCTGTGTCAAAACAAAAATATGCTTCAATGGGCAAACTTTGGCACAACAATCTTTGAGATTATTATAATGATAATACAGGCTTCTCTACCATATAGATTGGGACATGAAATAAATAAAGAAATCAAGACCTATCTATATAGAGAAACGAATAAAATGCAGAAAAAAAATCCCAATAAAAATACCATAAAGGCCCACAGGATTTTGATTGTGGTTATCTGTGTGGTCACTAAAGAAGTAAGTTTATGATGTCAAATAAACTTAAACAGCATAAACACAGGTGTAGCCTATTCCATATATATATATATATATATATATATATATATAATATTGGATTGAAATATATGAACTTATTAATTTGGCAAAATCATGGAAAAATACATGGAATCTACTTGGTCATGTGGCTGATGAATGATAAATAACCAAAATATAGTAGTAGGAGAGTAAAAGCAATAAACCAAGTTATTATACAAGGTGAACATGAATAGTAGAAGGAATGTAAAAATGTAAGGTGGTCTTCTAATTCATATTCAATTTTTTTATGTTATTAAAAAGACAGTATCATAGTAGAAAGCCCCCACCCACCTTCCCTACGCTGTATACATTATACAAATCAGTGACAAATGTATTTCCATTTCCAAATACCTCTCTGTTCAGTAATTTACAATTGCATAGAAAGGGAAGAAGAAAACAATAATATATGGTTATTATAAAAACAAAATATCCTTTTCTCTTTGGATAGTCAGTGTTTTACTCCTTCAGTAGAACACACAGTCAGCACTCAACAGCATGTGTCAAGGAGCCACGGAGCTTCTGATTAAATGGAACTTGGAACTGGCGTTTGCTGAAAACGGCGATACTGGAAGTCAGAAAATGTTGGTTGGCTGGATAAATACTTCACATTGCCTGTGGGAAGGGAAAATAGCACCGTGATAATGACATTTATATAAAACATGACAGGAAGCAAAGATCTGTTGACTCTTCAAAGAAATAGAAATGCTTATTGTAGATCTAGTCAAACCTTATTCATCTATGTCCAAAGTAGAAACATCAACTTCTGTGTGACTTTTGCCCTCTGAGTTGAGGTTCTTCCTTGGCAACCGGAAGCCACCCACTTTGGTTTATAGCACTGCAGCTGATACAAAGGGAAGTCTGGATATCTTCTCTCTTGCCTGGGCTACAAACCAGAGAGGACTTGACTTCTTCCAGCTGGAGGGTCCAAGAGGGACTGAATGAGGCTGGTACCAGCAGCTTTGTCTCTCCCTGGGGAACTATAGGGAGCATCTCCTAGATGACAACACCAATCCCTCTTTGTCCCAAGACAGAGATCTGATAAGAGGGACATACTCTGAGTATGCAGTAGTTCCAGTTAAACTTAAATGTCTGAGGCAAGAGGATATAAAACTGGGCCACACCCAAGAGACTTGTACCAACTTTTTGAAGTGAAGGTCACAAAGCTACTCTTAAAATATTTTGAATTTAGAAATACTTTTACATTCCCTCTAAAATGAGATCAATCAAACCACATTTCATAAATCATAAGAGGCCTTTAAGGACTCCCAAGAAAGATACCTCATCTGTTCATGTCCATTATTTTATGGAGGACTTTGGAATGAAGCTTGGCTCAACCTCAAAACTGTGCTTCTAATGAAATTTCTGGACAAGCTCTCCAATGAGCCCTTCCTGCTCCCAGGCAAGCCAAAAGCAGCAAACTCATTTGACTATTGCCTAGATTCTTCTCTGTTACTATTCATAAATGGATTTTTCAGAAACATGGTTTCATTGTTGCATATTTTATGGCCACGTGTCAGGCAACAAAAGTTCCACAAACACTGACGGTATGCCCACTGGGTTCCAGGCATGTGTTGTGCCGAGGTACTGAGGTAGAGTTCTCATAGTGAAGCAGTGTAGAAGCTATCTCAACAGAGCAGTCTCATCTGATTTTAACATGAGAAAAGTGCCAACCTCAGTGAATTCAATGTATTTGAGTAATGGAGGTGGAGGAGGGGAGAAAGGGAGACTAATTCTATCTGGAAAAGGAACAGGGTGTTACCTACAAATGCTGGTAAGTTTTGGTGCCAATTCATGTTGAAAATAAAGGCTACAAGGATTTCTGAATTATTTATTTTTCTGGAGAATTAGGTCTATGTCCTATATAAGAATAAAATAACTCGCATTTCAGTTGGTAGAATTCTAAAAACTTAAGACTCCAATGTAAATTTTAGCAAAATCATCCAGGTAAAAGCATACTTTTCAGGGATTTTCATTTGACCCAAGGTATGAAAAATGCAGAAAAGAGGGAAAAAATGGTAAAAAGAAGAAAAGGAAGGAAGGAAACAGGAAAGGGGTCATCAGATGTTTGTTCCTTCACTAAGTTACTGTATAATCAGGAACAATTTAGTTTCTTTAAATCAATTTCTTAAAAATCTAAAAGAAAACTAAGAGAAGCTTTCGATGATTACATACGCTTTCAATTCTGGGCACTCGAGCTGCCAAGGACTTAAGAGGTTATAAGAAGTCTCCCCTTCCTAACCTCTAGCTCTTACAGCCCCCCCCCCCCCCCCAGATTATCAGTTTTCTCATCTTACCCTTTCTCCTAGTTTTTAATAGGCTACAAGAAAATGCTCCATACTTCTGCAGAGGTCCCAGCCTGTCTTTGACGATAGGACAGCCAGAAATTTGCCTTAAAATTATTAAAAAGCAAGCTCCCCAAAGAAGGTAGAGTCTGAAGATCTATCATGATCCTGTGGCACATAATTACAGGAGTACCTGATAAGCAAAATAGCGAAAGGCAGACATCTGCCAAGAGTTCCCAGAAAATTTTTAAATGAAGAATTGTAAATCCCTCCATGTCACAACACCAACTTGTGGTACCACTTTCTTTTTAAGCCAGTGTTATGCAACAGCTACCATAAGTAGATATTTGGGACAACAGTGGTTTGTGCGATCTATCCAAAGTGACACTATATAGTACTTAAGATGTCAATAAAAAGCTGATAGAGCTCAGAGGATCAAACACATGATATTTTTAGTATCTGGATAACTTGGCTTGAGCTCCCCCCTCCCCAGACTGTCAAATTAAATACAGAATCAACTAACATTTAAATGTCAAACAAGTTTGCTTATTTACATGGATAATGAAGTAGGAAGGATGAAATCAATGGTAGCCTAATCTGCGTCCTGTAGGTTGTGTTCAGGAACAATTGAACCCATCAGTCTATTAACTCTTACCTGTGGCCTGCTGGGGACGTTTGCTGAAAGAGAAAACAAAACAAATCAATTGAAGGCAGTATTGGTGCTTCTATAGTTCCAACTTTCAGGCAAGCAAATGCGGGGAATTTACCATTCTGAGCAGAATAATAGCTCCGCTGTTAAACAGATGCTAATAGGAAAATAGGAAACTATTTTTTTTCTGGTAAAATGCCCTAAAAAGGGCTAGTTTTCCTAGTTAGTTTCTTATAACCTACATGCTTTAAGAAATTCCATCCAAAATGTTAACCATTTGGTGATTCTCACAAGTGTACACTAAAGTATTGAATCAACACTTAGTTTTGCAAAAGATCTCAAAATTTTCTATTTAAATCCTGCTATGGATTTGGTTTATGTATCAGAATAGACATAGAATATAGCAAATTCTATATATTTCGCCAAATAGCAGATTCTGCCCAATGCATCATTAGAGATATGAATTTTTGGTTTCTACCAGCCTTGGTCCTCACCCAGAAAGGCCTGGAACATGTTTTAGCCAAGTGTTTGTTTTAAGGACAAGGACAAGGCTGACACAATACTCAGCAGCCTCTGGACAGTGGACTAATAACAGCACCATGGATGGGCCTAGTTAAAGGCATCAGAGGCTTTGCAATGCTATTTAATTTTCATGTGCCCTCAGCTCAGTTTCTGCCTTGCCCCAGAGCCCATGGCAGTGATGCAGATCTGTAGGCTTTGTGAGAGCATCCCAAATGTAGTTCATTTTGGGGCACTGGGTAGACTGGGAAAAATCCCTCATGATGGTGCAAACTCCCCAGTAACCCAGAAAGGCAAATTACCTAACTGGGAAAACATACTGGACCACAAGAAAACTCACCCTAACTATACTTTAGCTGCGCTTACAAGTAAACCCATGCATGACAGTCTGTGTTGTAGCAGCAGACGGCCTGTCCTGCCTGGCTGCTGCTCCTTGCAGCATGTTCAATAATCTACTCTGCTCACTCTCCCAGAATGCTCTGGTGAAATCTCTCTCCACCCGTGATGCTGGTCTCAACTGGTCAGTTCCCATGACAGCAACATAATATTCACTTTTTCATACCTGTTTTTCATACCTCTGCCTCTTTCATTGCATAATAATTTGGAACTTAACACAGGAGGAGGGGGAGGAGCTACAACTCCCAGTGCTTGGTCAAACCAGAATCATCCTTAACTGCCCTGCATGTTGCAGTCCTTCCAGCTCTCAGTTTTTATGCTGAGGGGTACAAAAATATCAAGGACCTCACATGTGGTGCCAGTAGTTTGGGAGTAAAAAAGAGCAGGTGTGAAGGGCAGCCTTTCTGTAATGCTTGGAGAGAGAGTGTGGGCCCCAGCATCTGGAGGAAGATCAGGCTAAAAGAAGCTGTGAATTATATCAGTGGAAATGAGTGGACCTCTACTGGTATGTGACTACACCCAAGAGAGAGCTGAGCTGAATTAAGCACATGCTAGGTTTACACACTCTGTCTAAAAGATAATTATCCTTCTCTTTTCAGTGACAAATATAACCAACAGCCAAACCCTGGACAGAAGTGTGATCCATTTTTCTCTAACCACTTTTATTTTACAGAAGCGTTTTATTTAGTAAATATGACTTTCATAAGTACAACTTTTGGATTATAGTGGTTATTCCCCAAATACCCACCCTCCTACCCCCAAACCATCCCATCTCCTACTCCCTCTCCCATCCCATTCTTCATTAAGATTCATTTTTAATTATGTTTATATACAGAAGATCAACTCTATACTAAGTAAAGATTTCAACAGTTTGCACCAGCACAGACACACAAAGCATAAAGGACTGTTTGAAGATTACTTTACCATTAATTCTCATAGTACAACACATTAAGGACAAAGGTCCTACATGGGGAGCAAGTGCACAGTGACTCCTGTTGTTGATTTAACAATTCACACTCTTACTTATGATGTCAGTGATCACCCAAGGCTTTTGTCATGAGCTCCCAAGGCTATGGAAGCCTCTTGAGCCCACAGACTCTGACATTATTTAGACAAAGCCATAATCAAAGTGGATATTTTCTCCTCCCTTCAGAGAAAGGTACCTCCTTCTTTGATGGCCCCTTCTTTCCACAAGGATCTCCCTCACAGAGATCTTTCGTGTCTTGGCTTTCCATGCCTGAAAAGCTCTCATGGTCTTTTTAGCCAGATTCAAATGCCTTAAGGACTGATTCTGAGGCCAGAGTGCTGTTCAGGGCATTTGTCATTCTATGAGTCTGCTCTGTGTCCTGCTTGCCATGTTGGATCGATCTCTCCTTTTAAATTCTATCAAACATTGTTAGCAGACTGGATAAAAAATTTATGGGATATGTACTCTATGGAATACTACACAATGGTAAAAAAAAAAAAATGTGAAATCCAGTCATTTTCAACAAAATGGAGGAATCTGGAAAACATCATGCGGAGTGAAATAAGCCAGTCCCAAAGGGACAAATATCATATGCTCTCCAAACGAATACTTTCAAAGTCTATAGCTTTTTATCAAATGAAAAGCTATGTGGGCTCCCCTGGATAAACTGAACAGATAAAATTTAAAAGGAAATCATTTCACTTTATCAGGTTTTTAGTTTTGATGAATGTTGCTCAAGTTTAATAAATAAGGCAATTCACAGTGGAAATAGGCCTATAGGTCAAAAAATAATTTTAACACCATTTGTTGGTCCATGAGCAAATATTACTTGGCTTACTACCAGGACTCCATTTCTTTGAAGGACATAAATTAAAAAGTTTTGAAATACTTTACATTAGAAAAGAATGGTTATAATAGTCAGTGGAGGCTGGTGATGAGGCTCACTTGGATAATCCTCCTCCTGTGGCGCTGGCACACCGGGTTCTAGTCCCAGTTGGAGCATCAGATTCTCTCCCGGTTGCTCCTCTTCCTGTCTAACTCTCTGCTGTGACCCGAGAAGGCAGAGGAGGATGGCCCAAGTGCTTGGGCCCTGCACCTGCTTGAGAGACCAGGAGAAGCACCTGGCTCCTGGCTTTGGATTGGCGCAGCGCACCAGCCTTAGCAGCCATTTGGGGAGTAAACCAACGGAAAAGGAAGACCTTTCTCTCTCTCTCACTGTCTAACTCTGCCTGTCAAAAAAAATAAATAAATAAATAACCAAAACTTAAGTACTGTGTCTAAGGGAAAGAATGGAGGTCCTTCATTGTTGTATACACCTTTGTAATCCCCAGAGAGTCTCTGCTTTGGGGGTGATTCCACCTGAGCCCAGAATTCCTAGGGAATCAGAGCTCCTAACCAGACCTACCCTCATCCCTCAGATGGAAATTTTAGGTACACTGGTTAATAGGCAGCACAATTAAATTCCTCTCGCTCTTTGCCAAGAAGAGCTGAAAATGCCTGCCTCTCTGCTGTGAAATTCAATATAAGTAATTTGAAAAATAATTTAAAAGCCATAATTCAAGGATGCTAGCAACACCAATTGGGATAATTTAAGTCAGAGAAATTCTAAAGAATTACAGGCAACGATATGTAGATGTGGTTTTAAAATGTCATGCTAAAGTAGGCAATTCATGCAATTAAGGTTTATGAATTTATAGTTTCATTTCAAGTCCAAAATGGTCAGGAGTAGGAATTCATTCATGGTGATGCTAATGTTTAATCCACAAAAAATCAAAAGTCAAGATTAACATGCAGATCAATTCATCTTGTATGCTATTGACAAGTGATTTTAAGCTCAAGGGATTGGTTTGCAACTGGATGCCAATCTGATCTGTCTAGATAAACCCTCTGAAGGTGGTCCCTAAGCTTTGGGGATTGTGAACACTGATAAAAATATTTGCTACTTGAGCTACTTAAAAGTGAGCAAGTGAATCACAAACAACTTTCTGGTACTATGTGGGGAAATATGAACAACTAACCATTTACTGTTAAACAATGCTTTGGATGCCAAGTCTATGTCATATGTTGATTTCTATTCTGTATCAATTTGGGAAAGACATAATGACTTTGGCCAAAATTTTAGATACACATCAACTTAACATAAAACAATTAAGCCTTGCTTTATTTTTCTGAAAAGCTCTCTTTGTATTGGCAAATTTTCTAATATCAAAATATGATTATAGATACCAAGAAGAACAAACTAAACTCAAACAAAAAGAACTTACAGAAGACAAAATTTTTTTTTGAAATCCTTAATTTCAAAAGATCCTAAAATACAATATTTGTCATTTCTTAGAGGATGTAATTTGAAGTCTTCAAAATAACACATGATTAAGAATATGCATTTACAGAAAACTTTAAATAGTATAAATATTTGTAAATGTGAGAAATTCAGACTGGGAGAATGTGGAGCCAGCTTCTCCCTGAGGCTTCCACAAACTTCCTCCAAACCCTGGGATGACGCAGGAGAGGAGGAACCACCAGTGTCTCTGTGTTGTGGTCCCCTTATAAGAAGGAATCTTTAGAAAGTCTCTGTATATATTCTAGTCCTTTCATGTAACTCAATGATCTGACAACACTTTTCATAGTTATTCTCTGATAATGGCAGTGCCTATCATCTTGTCATCTGACAATCAACCTATCATATCCATCCATTCATCCACCTACACTATTCACTGAATTGCTTACATGTTAGAGTTTATGCTTATATACAAGGACAAATTAAGAAGTTAATGGAGAATGTTTATTATGAAAAAACTATGCATGGATTTCAAAAATTTTTTGCATAAAAATATACTATGTTTAATTATATTTTCCATGAAGTTTTAAAAAGATATATATTTATTTGAAAGTGGCAGAAAAAGAAAGAGAAAGAGAAAGAGAAAGAGAAAGAGAAAGAGAAAGAGAAAGAGAAAGAGAAAGAGAAGAGAAGGTGATCTTCCATCTACTGATTCACTTCCCAAATAGCTGCAACATCCAGGCCTGGCTCAGCCTCAAGACAGAAGCCTGGAACTGCATCTGGGTCTCCCACCTGGTTGGCAGGGACACAAGTGCTCGGGTCATCATCCACTGCCTTCCTAGACACAGTAGCAGAAAGCTGAACGGGAGGCAGAGCAGGAGGGACTGGAACTGGCACTTCTCTATGGGATGCCAGTGTCACAGGCAGCAGCTTTATCTGCTGCCCCACACCACCAGCTCCTTTCTGTGAACTCTCAGAGGCACCCACACACTCTTCTCAGGAGCCAGCATTCATGAACAGCTAATGAGATTCCCAACAAACAGAATGTTATACTTGCCTTTAGAGGGAGGCCATAAAAGGAGATGAATGTATTTACCCCTTAAGGTTCATTTCTGCTCTACAAGTATGATTGTTTATTTTAAATTATATTTTAAACATGGCATAGATTAATTTTTTACAAAATCTAGATAGCAGAATGTATCTTAAGAAAAATTTGAGTGACAACTCTTAAACATAAAGCTTATAAAAAGCATGAATTTTTAAAATACTTTTTTTAAAAAAAATATTTGCCATTCAGAGGTACAGAGAGAAAGAGCTGGTTCATTCCTTAAATGCCCACAATGAAACCAGGAGCCAGAAAGTAATTCGGGTTTTCTGCCCTGTGGTTGGCAGAAACCTGATCCCCGGAGTCATCACTGTTGCTTCTGTGTTTGTATTAGCAGAAGCAGGAGTCAAAGGCTAGAGGCAGCATGGAACCCGGCTCTCTGCTGTGTGACATGGGCATCTTAACTGGTGTCGCCACCTGGGCAAATGCCTAACCCAGCAGAAATTTTTTAGAATGAAATGAGTACATTTCATATCCATTACAATGCAAACCCTGGCTGTCACTACCAAGTGACTTTTAAAATTGAAACTGTCCACTGTGGCACTGAAATAAAAACTTTTAAACATGCTTTAATTTACAGAAATTGTTTACTAATTATTAACTAAATTAGGTGTGACTTGAACTAAAAAGTAATTTCATTGAGAAATTTAGTTCTGAAACACTGGCTTAAAAGAATCTGATGTGGTTTAATTCAGCCATTAACTAATTACAACTCAGAACAAGAATCTCTAAAAAAATTCAAGCTTGAATTATAATATAAAATACTAATCTGGAGCCAGCATTGCAGCTCAGTTGGTTAAACGGCCGCATGCAATGCCAGAATCTCATATGACTGCTGGTTCAAGACCTGGATGCTCCACTTCGGATCCAGCTCCCTGCTAATGTGTCCAGGAAAGCAGCAGGATATGGTCCAAGTGCTTGGCCCTTTATTGTCCACATGGGCGACACAGGATTAGTTCCAGGCTCTTGGCTTTGGCGTGGCCTAGCCCTGAACACTATGGTCATTTAACAATTTCTCACTCTGTCTCTCACTTTCTTTTTCTGTAACTCCTCCTTTCAAAAGTAAAATAAATCTGTAAAAAGAAAATATTAGTCTATAGTTCATCTATTATGAGCTTAAAAAATAAGCAACAGCCTAAAGCCTGAAATCAACAATCCAAACCATTGAAACTGAAATAAGTTTTTGTGAGTTCTATAGAGCCATGCAAACACAAATAGTTTTTGACAGATGAATGTGGGAACTGACATACAGTAAAAGTGATTTAGCAAACTTTGAGGAGCAAAACAGAACAGTTACAAATCAAAATCTTAGAAGTGACACACAAATAAAAATAGATAATATTTATATGGTTATAGAAACTAAAACAGCCTTGGGAACACACTCCTGAAAATTGAAAGGATAATAAATTCTATATTTTTAAATTTAATTTTTTTCCAAAAAAAATTATGTACCTGTTTACTCCCCAAATGGCTGTAACAGCATTTGCACCCCACATGGATGGCAGGGGTCCAGCTACTTAGCCATTACCTGTTGCTCCCAGGGTGTACATCAGCAGGAGCTAGAATTGGGAGCATAGGTGGGACTTGAACTCAGGCAGTCTGATATGGGATGTGGGCATCCCAACTGGTGTCTTAATCACCAGGCAAAACATGTGCTCTGGAATGTATATTTAAACAGTTTTTTTCACAGCCTGCTAATGATGGCATTTTTAAATGACAGAGTGGTAAAAATGAAGAAAATTTTAAAAATAAAGTCATAGATCTTCTTTGTCTATCTTCCTGAGACTTAGTAATTTTTTTTTTTCATTTATGATGATATTTTCTAGGAGATGACAGCAAGTGGTGAAATGACAGTCTATGTTTTCCATAAAAATCTTAGTTTTGTGACTGGCTAGTTTTACAGTAAGTTTAAGATATTATAAGTAATATCTTCATATTCTTCAAAAGACTGCTTAAAATATAATTGCAGCATTAAGTAGTCTACACAATTTTCTATCTGAAACAGCAAAAGTGCTTTAAATGAAAGCTGAGCAAAATTTCAAGGTGGCAAGAAGCCTAGACAAACCATTTGGAAAAGATTAATAAATTAGAATCATTATATAATTTTCCCTGGGGTTTGAATTGTTTTTATTTGGTTATTTTCTGGAAAATGCAGAGCGTCATAATCTGTGATGCCTTAAATTGCTTGGATTCACATAAGGGTTATATTATTCCATGAGAAAAGAAACCAGCAGGAAAAAAAGCAAAGAAAAATCGGAAAAGAAATCCCCTCCTGTAACAGACTCTGATGACATCAGAGAACAATGAAGAAAACAGGGGGACTACATTAGGAGGACTATCTTCATGCCTTTTTGGCACACCACTAAAAGCTCTTCTTTGAAGTTACACATATGTTCTTACAATAGTTTGCATTGAAGAGAATAATTTCCTCTGAAATAAGATTTATTATCTTCATTTGACTTCATTTTATCACTCATAAGTCCTATTGAAACTCTCAAAGGGCAAGATTGCATTGTTACTGTACCCCAGCACTGCCGTGGTATCTAAGATCAGCTTCATTTTTTCTTTGAATATATATAATGTTTGCCTTATTTTCAAATAATACCCAGTGCTGTTTCTAATATTGGTATTTGTTATCCGAGCAATGAAGACAAAGGGCCACGTACAGAAACAGAGAAGGGGCAGTGAAAGCCTCATGGGGCCGGGACCTCTCATACTCACGGCAGCAAGGTGGAAATGTACTGTTGATTTGCTCCATGACCTCCGTGAGGTCTGTGCTGGTTTCATGCGGGGGAGCCAGCAGGTCCTCTGCTGCTGAGACAGCACATAGAAACAAGAGACCCCTGAAATTAATGCCCAGCCTTCCACGGAAACCCAACTTCAGGAGCAAATACTACTACTAGTCACCCAAGATCAATGGAAACAAGTCTTAATTGAAAAGCACAGTTTTAGTGATGATACGATCATTTTATAAAATTGAAATGTATTAGAAGTTTGAGTAGAAAGATTTAATGCTCAATGGGAAAATATGACTGAAAAGTAAATAATGCAGTGATATTATTTCAGTGTATTAGTGGAAAGCTCATTATTTTGCACTGTAGCTGTTTTTTTCATGGGAAAAATAATCTATTCATTTCTTTCTCCCTTTCTTTGGTTTTTGGAGACTTCAGAATAGGCTAGCCTATCTTGTCAGAGAACTGAAACGATGTTATAATTTCTATTCTGCTATGTTCTCTATTCTATAACCAATAATCAAACCAATTCTCTAACTTATAATCAAAATAATACTAATATTTTCATCTTTCTTTTGATCACTACACCAAAACATATGCAACACACAAATTACTTTGGCAACAGTTTGTGGATCTCTGTAAAATTGTCATTGATAATAAAATGTCACTCCTGAATGCCTGGTTTAGAGCCCTTCCTAGCACCAGCCACAGGTTCCCATGGTGACTAACAGCAGACTAGGTGAGACCTCAGATGGGATGGCTGGGGCAACGTCTAGAGGGTCTAGAATGAAGAAAAGTAGCCCCATGAGTGTCCAGGCCTGGACAAACTACGCTGGCTATAATATTCCTGGTTATTATGTTCTGTATAAGAGGGTACTTCAAAAACTTCATGGAAAGTGGCTGGTATTTTAGCGTAGGAAGTTAACACACTGTCTGCCTCCCATACTGGAGTGCCTGTTCAAGTTCCAGATCCTCTGTTTCTGATCCAGTTCCCTCCTAATGATGGGAGGCAGTAGATGACGGCTCAAGTACTTGGGTCCCTGCCAGTCATGTCAGAAACCCAGATGGAGTTCCTAGATCTTGGATTTGGCTTGGCCCAATCCCACCTTTTGTGGATATTTGGTAAGTGTACCCAATTTGGACAATTTCTCATTCTATGTCACTCCCTCTCTGTCACTCTGCCTTTCAAATAAATAAATAAATAAATAAATAAATAAATCTTTTAATAAAATGTTCATGGAAAATGGAATCAAGTTTATTTTGGTACAAAAAAATTTGGAATTTGTGCATAACTGTTTTATAATATGCATTTCCATGAACTTTTTGAAGCACCCTAGTATTTATGAATGTGAAACGTTAGACAGAAAATGTCCTTAAACAGATTTACCCTCAAATAAAATAAAAATATATTTTTTGCTCATCCCAAAAGGAAACAGCAGGTTTTTCTTTTTCCACCAAAATTTAGTACAGTCCAACAGGTTACATAAGTAAGCAATTAATAGCTTATTTTTCTAAAATGCTTGCTTTTTTGATACTGCGAAAATGGATCTACATTCATTGGATACCAATTAAAATAAAAACTCTTATGGTACAAGGAACCCATGCATAAGAATGATATTTAAAATGAGGAAGGACTAAGTGGTAAAGCACAACGAATCCTGAACAGTTTAGCTATGTTCTAGGGAAACCCACCTGCTTGGGGGAATTGTGGGCCAGGGTCCGGGTCCAGAGCATAGCTCAGTGCAGAATGTTGAGGCGAAGCCCAGGGGGAGACACCATTGATTCGGGAATCGGATTCAGGCTGGAAACACATTCAGAGGGTAAAGCAGAGAAAGGATTCAAATAACTCATAAGGAGCAGCTTCTTCCCCTCCCTCACCATGGGTAAGTAAATCATGTAGAGTCCCTTGTCCTCAGATATTTTCAAATGCATTTCTTGGGCCACTAGTATTTCACCTGATGATCAGTGGTCCTCCTCTACCCACTGGGGCACATTGAAGACTTTCCTAGGTTAAACTGCATGATTCACTTATCAAAGTCATTTGCACTCTTCAATTTTTGCTATTTTTATGTCAACCAAGCAGACGTAGAAATACATATCATTCAATTAGCACCGGGCTTCTAAAACAGTAAATTCTTTCCATTTAAAAAATTAGTAGATATTTAAATGCAGTATCAGAGAGTGATTAAGAGTATGAGTTTGGATTCATTTGCTTGAATTCAAAGTCTAACTCTGCTACATAGAAACTGTAATCCCGGGCAAATTCTATAACCTTCACTGCTTCAGATTCTTTATATGACAGGGGTGATGATATGTGCCTGTGTCATTGGGTTTTGTCAGAGGGGTGATGAATTAGTATTCCCAAAGCAATTAGAACTGTCTGACACGTAGCAAACACTTCATAAATGCTCTTTCGCATAAATCTTTGAAATGTCAATGGCTATGTTAACAACAGTGTATGACCAAATTGGAAAATGTGATCCATACTATAGGAAATGCAAAAGTTAGAATTTTTTGATGCAGATTTTTCCATTAAATCTATATGAGTTGAAGTCTGGCAGTGTTGCCAGTTTTCACTATCAGAGTTAAATTTTCCATCTACTTCTGGCATTCATGCTAAATCGTTAAGAAGAGATAAGAGCTCAGTAGTATGGGATATAGAAATCCATTTAGATATTAGCTATCTCTAAAAGCATTACAGTGCAATTCTGAAGGCACATGAGCCATTAGGCAACTCTAATAGAAAGGAGGGAATAGGGGGAAGTAAGGGTGAGCAGGAGAGCCTTTAGCTCTCCTAGAAACATCAACAAATGAGGGTAAATTCAAGTTTTGAGCACAGTTTCCTTTTGCAATTATTCTACATATACACTAATTTGTAAACACTAAACAGTCTCACACAAATCCTGAAAGTGATAGACATAGAGAAAAGTATACATGTAAACTATAAGGAGAGATCTATTGCCCAACTGTATAGCAAAAATGATGCTGTTTTGAAAGATTCTAGCAAACTAAAGAGATGCTGATGCCAAGTGTGAAAAGGCTCTCTAAAATTTGAAAAAATCAATGGAGAGAAACTTGATTCTTCTTAGATTCTATAAATCATTTCTTGAGAAAGGCATTCCTATTATATTGCCTAAGGCCCCTGCACTGCTTAGGTTAACCACAAAAGCAAGCAATGACATGAGTGTTGCTATGGATTCTGCCAGAGAGGAGTTCCTGGCCTCTTTGATGGGATTCCATATGATAGGCACCTGCTGCACAGTCTTCTTCCTTCCTAGTTCTGTGGCTTGACTCCTATTCTTTAAGGCTATGTGTAATAAAGAACTTAATTCTCTACACTGTGTTCTATCTTTATATGCGTGTCTTCTTACACAGACTTGTTACGTATGATACTATCTTGTTTTGTCTCTAACAAGACTGCAGGCAGCAGAAAGAAACTGTGTCTGATGCTTTTTAAACAATCCAAAGAATAATCTTTTTCAAAACTGCAAGCTGTTACCTATAAACAGTGACTTACAAAATCAATTTAGTATGTCCTAACCAGCATTAAGAAAGAAAAACAAGAGAAAAAGAAGAAGGAAAGAAGGAAGGGAGAAAGGAAAGAAAGGAAGTGGATAGGAAGGGAAAGAGGGAGGGAGGGAGAGAGAGGGAGGGAGGAAGGAAGGAAGAAAGGACAAGCAGACAGGCAGGTGAAGGGTAGGATGAGAAAAAAACACAAAATAAGACATAGCATTTCTCTACAAAGTGCATTATATTCTGTATTCATCATACATGTATGTATTCATCCTAATATAAATTGTATTTCTTATCCTCAAGAAAGTTTGCAAGCAATTGCCATAAAATATGGTCCACTGTTAGGAAATAACAGTAGTAAATTAATAACCATCTGTTACTCAATTTCTTGAAAATAGAAAACAATAATTCTTGGAGTCAGTGTTCTTGGCTCACTAGAAGATTTAGTATGCAGATTTAAGGTCACTTGCTGTCCCCTAGTCCCCACAAATGCTTCCCATAGGCAATTTAGCTAGACGCATGTCATAGGATCCTTTCTGACTACTCAGAGTTGAGATAGGTTCCAGTGTGAAAGAAGATGGATATTCCATTATAAATTGGGCAAGCAGATTTTTTTTTTTTGCCAGTGAGAATTTAACACGTATTCGTGAAAAGGGATTTCTAAGCCTAAATGAACAGCAGAAGTGAGACAATGAAGGTGGACCTCCCCACTTCTGACACCAGGATCTCCCCACTTCTGACACCAGGATCACCGCCCAGAGAGGAGTTCAGCTGCCGTGGAGAGGGGTGACGTGGGGCTCTGCACAGCCTACCTGTTCAAGCAGCTGTCGCAGGCGGTGGAGCTGAGACTCCAGCTGTTTGTTGTGGTCTTCTAGAATCTGCATCCTCGCCTCCAGCCTCCCTTTGTGCTGCCTGAGGAGTTTTGCCTCTGCTATAAGTTCTGAATCTTCAGATGTGTGATGAGGAGATACAATGGAGTCTGGAGGGGAACCGACAGGGAGCCCCCTTCTCAGGTGCTGCCCCTTCAGCTGCTCATATTCCACCTGGAGATTTCTAATACAGAAAAGGAAAAGACAAATTACTAACACGGACACTGTCTTCTCTTCACAACCGTCTGTGAGCTCCAAATTAGCTTGTGTGACTCCCTCCTCTTAGGTTAAAACATATATTAGCAGTAAGATGGGAGCTTGAAGAAAACTGTAGCTATAGGAGAATGCTCTACAGACGTCATCCCCCAAACCCCCATGCTGTCTTTGTAGGCTCCAGTCTGGCTTCTACAGTCCTCTTGAAGCCTGCTGTGACTTCTTGAGCCATGCTTCTGAAAAGAGGAGGGTAGGGGCCATGTTGAGCTTCGCAGGAAAGAGGAGGACGGACGCAGCGTCTGCTCCACGTTCAGCACCTTTGCTCTTCCTCCAGGTCCGCGATGATCCGCTCCAGTTCACCACGCTCTTCCCTTTCCACCGACTTCAGGATCTGGGCTGGGCTCTGGGGCTGGCTCACTGGGGACTCGCCTCCGAGTGTCTGGCAGTACTGCTGGATGAGGGCATGCTCGTCCTCCCTGCAGAGATGGGACACAGACACAGAGGCTCAGGTCTGTGTGGGGCTCTCTGCACAGACAGGAGGTAGACATGATGATGACTAGGGTAGCAGCTGGGCCATGATTACCTTAGATCTCAGGGACTCCATAGCCTCCCTTTTGAGACACTGGGAAGGCATTTATCTGACCACACATGTGTGTTGTACATACCAACATGCCATACTTTATCTTAGTCTAATGACTGTATCTCACAAACCCTGGGGAGGATAATTTATTCAGCAGACGAAATGAAAATAAGGCACAACACTTACATAGCCAATATAAAGATAGTATGAGGCAAAGTCAATCATTGAATGCTAAGACTATGTATTTAAAGACTCCCGAGTGAAAATGAGTTCACTTGGTGGAAAGCAATTTTGTGATGCTTTGTACTACAAAGGATGGGGATTATATTCTTTATAATCTTATATATAAATAACTCAAAACAAATTATAATTGCACATATTCATTAAATATCTATAAATATTTTACTTGATGTTATCAACAGGTCATTTTTAGGATCAATTATTGAGCATCAAAACAATTAACTTGCTATATTTAATTCACTTGGGTTCTTCCACTTACCCAACTACATTTTAATGAACTAGACTTATCGAAACTGTGGTTGAATTAATGACAGACATAAGCGAAGGCATAACAAAGCAGACTAAGCTGATAAGTCCATAGGAAGGAAATGTTTTCCAGCAGGCTGGACTCCCACCTCTTCCTTTATGAAAGATATCAGATTAGATCTTGTAAATGCACAAATGCCAGATCTCCTAGCTCATGCAATTAGGAGAGTCCTTTAGCAGATTAGATCTGACCTTTTTTGATGGCTATTAGGAGAGTCCTTTAGCTTTTGGTAAACAACCCTGGAATCTATGGATTTATAGGATGGGGCTTCAGGAAAACATCATGAAAGTTAAGTAGATATCAGAATATTAAATGCAGCTACCCCAGGACTATACCCTTTGGGTAAGCAATGTGGCTGAAGATATCCCTTGGAGACCTCACCTGTTATGCTAGGATCAGAGAATATCCTAACACAGCCAAGAAGAACCCGGTACATGGTGCTGGCAGTCCTGACCATCTCTGGCTTCACCTGGGCCTTGAAGTTACTCATGCCCTTGACCCGCTTAGTACCTCCTGGCACTAGGAAAAAGCTCTGATTTGAGTCTAATTAAAAAATCCAACCTGGGGTTTTCCCCATTTACTCTGACAAAGATGGGACTGAACTGACATCTGTGATTTAGAAGTTCTCAGAAAAGCTGTGCCCGAGCACTGAGATCAGAAAAAGGCGACAAAACAAATGAAGAAACTGCGCTGTGCTTCCCACACAACCAGGGCAAAGGCTCAGCTCAGCCGCTTGTAATGATTTTGCTGGCCCCTCTCTCCCCACCCTCTCCTTCTCTCCCAATATATATGTGGGAACTTAAAGTTCATGGAAAACAGAATTAAAGGATGTGTTTATTTTGGTGCAAAACTGTTGAAATCCATGCAGTTTTTTTAAAATTTTATTTATTTTGAAAGTTGAGAGAGAAAGAGAGAGAGAGACAGAGAGAAAGAGAAACTCTATTAGTTCACTGCACAAATGCCTAAAATATCTGGGCCTGGGCCAGACGGAAGCCAGGCATCTGAGACTCGAATACAGGTAGCTCTCTCATGTGCCATAACCTGCTGCCTCCTAAGGTGTGAATTATCAAGAATCTGGAATCAGAAGTGGAGCTGATGGCAGATGTTGTGGTTTAGTAGGTAAAGCCGCTGCCTGCAACGCCAGCATCCTATTTGGCTGCTGGTTCAAGTCTCAGCTACTCCACTACTGATCCAGTTCCCCACTAATGGCATGGGAAAAGCAGTAGAAGATGGCCCAAGTGTTTGCACCCCGGCCACCCACCCAGCAGTCGTGGATGAAGCTCCTAGCTTCTGCTGTTGGCCTGACCCAGCCCTGGCCACTGAGACCATCTGGGGAGTGAACAGCAGGTAGAAGATCGCTTCCTTCTCTCTTTGTAACTATGACTTTCAAATAAATAAATGAGTCTTTGGGGAAAAAAAAGAAACGGAAATGGAGCTGGTACTCAAATTCAAGCACTCCAAATGGAATACCGGCATCCCAAGCAATGTCTTAAAAAAAATCCCCAAACCATTTTTTTCATAAAACACATTTTTCATAAACTTTTTAAAGTTTATTCTATCTTCCAGTAATTTTTGCATTGGTATTTATATGTTCATGTGCACACACATGGGGTTATGTGTATATATATATATATATGTGTGTGTGTGTGTGTGTGTGTGTGTGTGTGTATTTGATTACAATCATCATTAGAACACAAATACCTAGCCACTCTTCCTGACTCAATCAAATGAATTTTAAAAGAGAGGTGCAGTGGGACCCTTACTACCAGTTAGAAACTAGAAATAAGGGACACAGATGGGAGAAGGACTATTGCATGGCATTCTTTGTGTCCCATTCCTGAGAAGATACAGTATTACAGGGAAATAAATGAAAGGAGCTTTTGAAGAGTCCCATGATTGTCCCTATGTTTAGAAGGGTCAAAAGAGAAGAAAATGGGTACTGCACCAATGCAGAGCTGCAGCACTTGAAACAGATCCAAAGGCTCCTGGGCATCCCATGTAGCAAAAACAAACAGAAATCTGGCAGGCAGACATCAGGGTGGAAGTTTCCAGACAGAAAGTAAAACTTAACCATACAAGGGCACTTCAACAATTGTGTAAAATGGAGTTTAAAAATAGCTTATTTTGGTGCAAAAATTGGAAAATGCATGCAGACTGGGGCCTCGCACAAGCGTATGTAAAATACATATTATTAAAAAAAAACTGCATGGGTTTCAACATTTTTTGCACCAAAATAGACTTACCTTTTAATTCCATTTTTCCCATGAACTTTCTGAATTACCCTCAAATTATGAAGAGGCAGAAGAAGCTATGAGGTGAATGAATCAGCACCGTGGCACACCAACCAGATGCTGTGGATCCTGATGTGTGCAGGCCAGTCACACAGCTGATGCAGAGGGATAAGCAACAGAGCAGATCAAAAGTACAGGTCTAACACATGGACAGGGCAGATGGGCAAGGTATACAGATACAGTCGTTATAAAATAAACCGATATCAAAGTAAGAACACAATAGAACATTTAGCAAATATTTCTCGGGGAAATACCTGAACATAGAAATTAAAAAGATGAAGAGTTTAAATAATAAAATAATAAGAAAAATATTCATATACATTGCAGTACAATTCTTTTTTTTTTTTTTTTTTGACAGGCAGAGTGGACAGTGAGAGAGAGAGACAGAGAGAAAGGTCTTCCTTTTGCCGTTGGTTCACCCTCCAATGGCTGCCGCGGCCGGCGCACTGCGGCCGGCGCACCGCGCTGATCCAATGGCAGGAGCCAGGTAGCTAGGTGCTTTTTCCTGGTCTCCCGTGGGGTGCAGGGCCCAAGCACCTGGGCCATCCTCCACTGCACTCCTGGGCCACAGCAGAGGGCTGGCCTGGAAGAGGGGCAACCGGGACAGAATCTGGCGCCCCGACCGGGACTAGAACCCGGTGTGCCGGCGCCGCAAGGCGGAGGATTAGCCTGTTGAGCCACGGCGCCGGCCCTGCAGTACAATTCTTAAAGGATAAAGAATCACAGGAAATCAGACAAAAAAATACCACTAGATTACTTGCAAAAAAAGAAAAGAGTTTAGCCACCTACTCTTCTCAATATTCAAGATGGAAAGTCAATGGAGCGATGTCTAGAGTCCTATCCCAGCCACTCCTATGCCTAGGCAAGTCATTCATACATATGGGCGGAGCACTGCTTTGTCCAAATGGCAAGAGAGAGAGAGAAGGAGCAAGGATAACACAAAACCAAACACAAATAGATGGTAGTTTCAGGTGCTGAAAGAAGAGGTAAACTTGATTTTCATATTGGTAGAAAAGCAGTTAGTAATACGATGCCTATGAATACTATACTTCAAATAAAATGATAAAAACTGATGGTAAAGGAAGAGGAAAAGGCAGCAGTGGAGGGAAAGTAGATGAAGCAAAAAAGCAGAGGCAGAAGCAGGGGAGGAGAAGGAGGAAGCAGAAGTGGCAGAAGCAGCAGACACAGTTATAGTAGTAAAAGGACAGCGAACATCGAAAGAAAGCTTGGGCTCCTATAAACTACTTCACTCTCGGGGCCATGATGTTAAAATGGATCCTGCATGAAGCTCCTTAGGAATAAGAGACACTATTAGATTCTTTCCACCCACAGAATGCTGAAACCAGTATTTGGCCTCAGTGATTAAATTTAGTGCTCATTAACACCAACAAAATGAGAAATAATTCTTTCACTGCTTTGTCAAGGACATCTTTGAAGTTGTATTTATTTATTTAAGAGGCAGACACACAGAGAGAGAGAAACAAAGAGCTCCTATCCACTGGTTAGCTCTCCAAAGGGCTGCAATGGCCAGGTTGGTCTGGGAGCTGGGAATATACATCCGGGTCTCCCACATGGGCAGCATGGACAGAACTATGTGCTCCATCACCATGACTTCTGAAGCACTGTATTGGCAAGAAGCTGGAATCGGGCCCTAGAGCTGGAAATCAGACCCAAGGTATTCCAAAATGAGATGTGGCTGTTTTTAACTGCTACGCCAAATGCCTGCCCTACCAACTGAATTTTGTTTTTAAAGATGTGAAGACTGTGAAACCACTCCAAATTATATTTCAGATGCATTTTGTTGCCACATTTACATAGATTTAGTTTGTAAGTTGATGAGTTTAACATATTATTATAATCAACATCACCACTATCATTACATTCTCTCATTAAGATATTTGGAAAGGTATTAAGGCAGCTTTTTAAAAATAAGAATTTCAAAATCTCTTATACAGATAACATATAATTTTCATCTTATAATTTAGATTGTTAGGCTTAAAAGTTAAATACAAAAATAGATATATTTCAGTTCTTAATTATAAATAGTAAAAATCAAGAACATAATTTTTTGGGGCAGACAGTAAACAAGGTACCAGATTAGAGTCAATATGTGTCAACTGGGTCTCTCATGCTAAAATAGAAAATAATGAAACAATGTAGGTCTACGCCAATGAAACACCATCAGATGAATGTCATTAGACTACTTAAGTCATATATAGTAAATACTATCTATATAAAAAATTAGCACCTAACAGAAGACAAAAGAACTGTGATTTATTCTACAACCTTTTGAAAGAAGGCAGGACATAAATAAAAATAATAATTTTCTTTTTTTAAGGATTGTTCAGTGTTGGCTTTCAGATTTTCAAGCAGAAAAACTTCAGTGCAAATTACAGTCCAGCTCCCCTTTGATCTTCCCTCATAAAACACTGTCACACAAAGACAGATGAGTGAGACATCCTGATGGCAATGCAGTAAGCAACTGTCGCCTTTGAGATTCTGCTTATGGATTTACCATGACCATCTTGGGTCCTTCCCTTCCCTGAGATGTTGTTGCTCAATTTGTCCTTCAAAGATACTTAGTATTCTTAAAGTTAATGCCCAGAGTCTGACTTTCAAAGAAACAGGGAATATTGGTAATTGGGTCTATGTGAGTTAAAAAGTCATGAGACTGGATTATATTCTAGGCTGTAGCTCATGTAACTGGAGGTGCTAACACTTAACCGGCTATATGGATGATAAAAGCTATGGGGGAGGTGTGCAAGAAATTGCTTCCATAGAAGAATAGAGAAAGGCTCATTCTGTAGGTAGGATGGCCACTGCTGAAGAAACAAATGACAAAGAAGCTTGGAATAACTTAAGGAGAGAGTTCAAGGTCAAATCTCAACAATTCCACCTCAAAGCACAGGTCTTTCTTTTACTATGTGGCTGGGATCTCCAAATATAAACCGAGGCTGATCTTGTAAGTTGCTGAACTACAAAATCTTCTAAACTGAAAACGTAGTTAGGTTTGAAATGTGAAGATGGAGCATAGAGAATGAGTTGGATTAAGGATAGTGATGACCTCCAGGAGGACTGGGCAAGTCTGCAGAAACTCTGGTACCTTCCAGGCCTACCTGGGAAGACTCGCCTCCTTCCTCTGGCAGTAGATGACAGAGTGGCTTGGCAAGGGTGCCCATGCCTGGACCCAGACTGCTCAGATCTGAATCCCAGCTCCACTCTTACTGAATGTGAGACCCTGGGCAAGCTCCTGAACCTCTCAGGGTCTCTGTAGCTACATTTGTAAAATGGCGCTAACAATGGGAACAGAAGCAACATCTTACAGTATTCCTTTGGGCATTAAGTACACCAGGCTTCAGGTACAAGGAAGTGGACATCTTTGGGAGACCATTATTCTGTCTACCACAAATACCTTGACCATACTCTGCTCCTGCAGGAACACTTATGTATTTCCCCTCTAACTGGTAAGATCCATGAAGACAGTAGCTACATCTGAAGATTTACTGTAGCACTGGGTGTATAACAGCAATATGTCAGTAAATGCTCAACAACAGGACCTCCAAAAGCTAAAAAGGCCTTGATTTATAGCACTAGCAATTTCTGTGGTTTAAATTGGTTTAAATGCTTTCATCAAGGCCAATTTCAAGCTAATGCCTTTGCTAAATGTGGAGTTGGGAAATGATACACTGTTGGGTACCACCCAACAGATAAAATAATCTCAATGGCATAGCAAATGATACAACAAAGTAGAATGTTTGGGATGTGATGGACTTTAAGTATAACCTTTATGTTTCTTTTAATCTAATTTACTTGTTACTATATACACATACATATGGATTTTTAATAAAGGTTTTGTTTAAACAAACAGCATTCACACATTTTTTTTGTTTTTTAAAGATTGATTTATGTGAAAGGCAGAAGGTCACAGAGAGAGAAATCTTCAATTCGCTGGTTCACTCCCCAAATGACCACAAGGCCAGTGCTGGGCCAGGCTAAAACCAGGAAATCGGAATGCCACCCAGGTCTCCCACACAGGTAACAGGGACCCAAGTACTTGAGTTATCTTGCCCTGCCTCCCCAGACACATTCACAGGGAGCTGGATCAGAAGAGGAGGAACTGTGACTTGAACCAGCGCTCTGTTATGGGATGCGGGCACCACAAGAGGCAGCTTTAATCCCCTGCCCAACAACGCCAGTCCCGTTTCATTTTGGATGCTGGAATCTCTTCAGTGTTTTCAAATTTTTTAAAATTAACATTATCTTAGTTGACAAACCATAACTACATACATTCATAGGATACAATGTGCTGCTTTGATATATACACAATGAGCTTTCATTTGAAAATGAAAGGACTGGTTCCAGCATACCACTACTGGTGTGTGTGTGTGTGTATATATATATATATATATATATATATATATATATATATATAATGAATATATATATATATATATATATATAACGAATAGTATTTGGATGGGTAAATGAGTCCATATACCTAATGATAGGAAGCTAAAACATGTATTCAGCTGCTAATCATCAGGTTATATTTTTTGTTCTGAAATGTTAATGCTAACCTTATAGATTTTTTTTTCTAATTTTAAGATAGGAAAGATTTAATTTGAGTATTACCTTTATCCCATTCACAGATCAAGACAAATACATTTCAATGAAGTAAGATTTTGGTTCTAATTTTAAAAATTTCAGTTAATTCTTTAGCTATTGTTAACTTTGGTGGAAAGTATAGTGATTTAGGAGATAATCAAGATATTTAAACACATTATAGGGGCCAGAGCTGTGGCGCAGCAGGTTAACGCCCTGGCCTGAAGCGCAAGCATCCCATATGAGCGCTGATTCAAGACCTGGCTGCTCTACTTCCAATCCAGCTCTCTGCTATGGCCTGGGAAAGCAGTGGAAGATGGCCCAGGTCCGTGGGCCCCTGCACCCATGTGGGAGACCCGGAAGAAGCTCCTGGCGCCTGGCTTTGGATCGGTGCAGCTCCAGCCGTTGCGGCCAGTTGTGGAGTGAACCATCGAACCATCGGATGGAAGACCTCTCTTTCTCTCTCTTCCTCTCCCCTCTCTGTGTAACTCTTTCAAATGAATAAATAAACCTTTACAAAATTATATAAAATGCATATTAGTATGTTAAAAATGAAATGAGTATTATGAACATGTTATTATGTTTATTTAGAATTTTTTTTTTCTACATGGGAAACCACATGGGAGACCTGGAAGCTCTTGGCTCCTGGCTCCAGCCTGGCTCAGCTCTGGCCTCCATTTGAGGAGTGAACTATCAGATGGCGGATCTCTCTTTGTCTCTGTGTCTCCCTCTCTCTCTGTAATCTGCCTTTCAAATAGATAAATAAATGTTTTATAAAAATATTGAAAAGGAGCGCTCTTGCTCTCTCTAATAAATAAATAAATTAAAAGATGAATTTATAGAAAGTCTAGGTATTTTCTGGAATTATATTTGTTAAATTAGCAATAAATCTGAGACTGAATGAATATATATATAATGATAAATAAAACAATTTGATTTTCCTGGGGTAGATGAGTTGGTCAGTATAGGTTAGTTTTCATTAACATACATGAAACTAGGTGAATAAATATATCCACTTTATACGGTCATGTCCTGGAAGCAGAAAATCAATGTAGACATTTGTGGAACCACACCTATCAGTTTTGATTGGGATCAAAATTCAAAGCTCCAGTCAATGAAGATCATTTCCGACAGCCATAACATCAGAACTAGCCTTCACAGGCATGTTGATTTCCTGATTTACTTACACACTTCCTGTGGTAGAGCTGCTATCAGTGAGAAACGACCCGTTAGTCCTTTCCATTTGGGCCAGTCTGAAAAACGAACGGAAGGAGGTTAGATGATGTGGTAAGAGGGGACATGGTCATTTGGAGGCATTTCGTCCGTGATTTCTAAACTGTCTTATTCTGACAACACATAGAAAGGTCCAAGCCTCCTCACAAGACTGCAGAAATTAAAATAACAGCTAATGTTGAGTTGCATTTCTATCACTATTGCCCTATGGCCTGTAGGCCTTTATCTTATACCAAGATGTAATGTAGAGTCTCCTAACCGATCAGATGTCCTAAATTATTCCCCAACTACCCCTTGGCACGCCAGTCCTCTACATGGAAGGGAGCGTTACATTCTCACAATATTCTAATTATATTCCTCTAATACTGGATGACTCTAGGACTTCCCTGTACCCAAGGACATGGTCCAGTTTCCTTATCTATCTGCTCCTTCACCATCACACTTTATCTGAGTCTCTTCACTCTTGCTCACGCCTCTGCCCTTCCCCAACCTACAGTCTGGTTACTAAGCCACCTTCTTTCCCAGCCCAAGGATTTGAGTATATTTTGCTGTCAATCCAAGCCTGCTTTTCCTCAGAAATCCTACTTGGCCTCAGTCTTGTATGAATGTTACTATTTTTATGATGCTTTTATAAATTCTTTCAGGTTTAGCTAATACCTAGTACTACAGATGCCTGGTATATGTGCTACTTTTCTGAAAGTCTGTACACAGCATCAAGACCAGCCTATATTTTATATTATTTAGGGAATCTAAAACAAGCCTCTTTAATAAAGTATTAGCATAAATTTAATTACATATTGTAATTCATATGCACAGCATCTCCTGAGAATACTTTCAATCTCTACTTTCATTCACTGAAACTGGGTTACATTATCTAAATCCTGTTTGTGCTGTGTTTGGATCCTCATGAGCTTGGTAATCACATTCTATTGAGATTTACTCTTTGTAGAATATATAGCAGGCATTTGTTAAAGTGCAAATTGCAACATGAAAAGACAGGAACATGGATTCCAATATAATGGAATTATGGCTCCTGCAAGATGACATTCTTTAAATCAAAGTATGCAAATGCTATTGGATTAATGCAGAAATAGATACATTCTGGGTCACAGTGGACAGCAGGCTCCTATCAAAGTTTCTTACCGTGTGGCATATTGTTCTATTCTTGAATGGGTGTCATCATGAAACAGCTGAGGAGACTGTGAGGGGCTATGAAGGGAAAAACAAAGCCATGGTTTTACACCCAAATATTGATAGAACTACTATTAGGAATATTAGCTTAGTTAAATAATAAATTTGCCATGCACACAAGCACTAGGATTGTTACCCAGGATGCAGAAGTACTATTTTAGAGCAAGAGGTTAGGAATCACCCACATGCTAGTCCAGCTGATCAGAACGTGCATCTGCTGCATTGGGGGCAATGATACTCACTCATAATGCTCTGGCCACATACTGATGAGTGTGATAGGACTGCAGAGAGGGGAGAGGGAACAAAAGTCACAGAACAAACACTTTAGAACCATGTCAGACAAAAGCAGGGGTTGGGGGAGACATTCCAACTGTCTTCCATTCATAGAGTTGGTTGCAATACACCATGTGGAAACTAAAAGTAGCAGAAGTCACAGTTTCTTCCAGAGAAGATGCTGTGGATTCAAGTGTCTGAAGGGACTTTTCACAGATATGGCAGGATATTAGGTACAGGGGAGCAAACATATTTTTAAGCAGTCTTTTTAGGAAAAAAATCACAATGCGCTAAAAGAAATCAAAATCTTAGGACAACTATAAAAAAAAACACTTATAGCAAGGAATGATGCAATCATGTTTGTGTTTTTTCTGGGTAAGAAACTTGTTCAGAAAGGTGCGTTAAACACCAATGACTGCACTGGATATTGATGGCAGAGTTACAATAAACTTAGATATTTCAATTTTTTTTCAATGGTCAATGTAAAAATTCAAACTGGGGTGTACTCGAAGTATCTGACTTTCACACATATACTTAAAAACATGCCCCTATGAAGATTCCTCTATACTCTCCCAAAACTACCACATCACTGCTAAAACCAAAACAACCTCTCTAGAGGATGGTACACTTTCTTCAAACCAAATTTTGTCCAGAATTTCAATCTAGGAAACCGAGGAAAACTAGCAATTGAATCAGGGCCTTGGGGCTGGAGTTGGAACATTCAGTATTACTCTTAGTCTTGAAGGCAGCCTCCAGTCTCATGCATATCTAGGAATCACCAAGTGTCCCTGACACATCTTTGAAAACTAATGATCTTAATTAAAAGCTAGTTCAAATCCTAATTTTGGGGGGCCAAGAGGGTTAACTATGAACACAGAAATCTTAAAGTACAAAGAAAATTAGTTCTCTAAATAAATAGAATCTCCTAGGAAAGCTAATGCTGATTGAAATAAAACTATTTCAGACCTACCTGATTTTCCTATTTCTATTGTACACACACATTTAACAAAAAAGCTAGTCATCTCATTATCTCCTACTGTGAAGTGCAAGCTGATGTATGACATAGCGAGGACTAAAAAGAGATGGAAGGTTATCTTGTTGAGATTAAAAACTAAGGTTCTTGTGGTATACTTTCAAAAGCAAGCATTTATCTACTAATTCTCAGAACATTTATGTCCTAAGTAGACTTAATCAAACGTGTTAAAGTAGATGCAACCATAAAAATACAGAGTATCTTTCAATACTCCTTTTACATCACTAATTTTCATTAACCCTGAAATACAGTTGTTAAATAACAGGTGAATGATTTGCTATCCACTTTCTAAAAACAGTAACTGCTTAAGAGATTATTCTGAAATTCAAGTGTACCATGAAATTTGGCATGAGTTTTAAATGGAAGAAAAATGTGAATTTCTCATCTTAGTAGACCTTGGAAATGCTCTGTAAAACTGCTTGACTGATTCTTGTGAAGTTAACTCTGTTGGCACAAAAGTGATTCATGAAGTAAGATAAGAATGGCAGGGGCAGAAAGCTGAACTGAAGAGTTTCTCAAAAGAACTTTTTAGAAAAATGTATTTGGTAAATTTCAAAGTAGCGAGATAAAATACTTTAGCCTTCACTGACTTCCAAGTAATTTGAATTGTGGAACAATAAAAGAAAACATTTGTTGATAAGCCTTCTCATTTAATTCTGTGAGAAAAGAGGGTGGTATTGTATACTTAGAACCTATGATTAAACGGTGTTAAAAAATAGGACCAAAATGTGTATTCACACAGACTTAATAATGCAGCCTCTTGTTGTTGTCCAGAGTGATTATTTTGGTAAAGCATTACATTAATATGTAAGGAATCAGTATCTACTGAATATACTTAATATTACATTAAAATCTTAAATTCCATCACAATACTCTTGACGCTTCTGGTCTTTTGCCGTCTTCAATCCATTTGACTCTGTGTGGAGTAAGTGGGAGCTCAGCATGCTCTTACATGAAGATGTTCAATGGCTCCCCACTGCTCTCAGAAAAAACTCCAGACAGCAGGCCCTGCAGTACCCAGTGCTGCTTCTCTCTCCAGCTTCTTGCCACGATTTCCAGCTCCTCACCCCAGTGTCTGAAACTGTCTTGCTACCAGGCTTTTGGAAATGTTTACTTTCCCAGAAACTCTCCCTTTCCACTTCCCACAGCAAACAAGTGACACACACGCTATTAATCTATCAGATCTCAACTCAGTTGTCACTTCCCGTCCAGGCCTTTCATAAACATAATGACCATTATTAGTAGTTTGTTTTTGCTAGAGAGATATCTTAAAAAATGATGAAGTTCGTCTTCACCTATACCAGACAGAGGTGTCTATTATACTTTTTAATCTTAATGAAAGCCAGCCTACCTTGTAGCTAACAATTCGCTCTCACAACTCTCAAATTATTTTGTCCGTATCTTAGCTTGTTTTCCAGATTTATTTTCAATAGCATATTTATCCAAGCTCTATTCATTTACTTTTTGAAAAACTTGGCATAATTATATGTAAAATTAACTGAATATACTTAGCATGGGTATGTTTACCTCCTTTTAGTGGTAACTCTGTTTCCCTAAATATTCCTTCCACACATGTATTTATAATTTTTGGTCATAGGGTAAGATACTCCATTTTGCAAGGATGAAAGAGAAAAAAGAAAAAGTCTAATCATCTTCATAAATAACTTCAACACCTTTACCACTTCATTGGTTTTCCTCTAAAGCACTCCTCCCACAAGGAGAATAAATGGAATCAAAGTTTTTACTATCCATCCACAGAAACTGTTAAAGGAGACGATTAAGCAGCCCTGGACTAGAAATGGCTCAGCAGAAAAATGAACTTTGCCAAATCCAAAGAGCTCTGCCCAGGACTTAAAAAGGAAGAAATCCTGCCCACTGCATCCAGTAGCTCATACATCTTTTTCAATGAGGGTGTTTTGGCATCTGATTTAATCTTATGCTCCTTCCTTTCTTTTACTTTCTTCTCACTGAAAATGCTGGTAACGAGGTAAGGCATTTTCAGAACTGTACCCCAAAAACATAGCAAAAATTATTGAGCATATTTTTCTGTTAATTCTTATCTTAATAAAGTCATTCAAAATAGAATGATTTATGCTAGCGATTATTTTGACACTGAAAGGCAAATCGTTTGCTATGGTTTGAATGTATTCCCCAAGATCATGTGTTAGAGATTAATTCCCAGCGTAATGGTGTTGGTAGATGAGACCTAATAAGAGGCAATGAGGTAGAGGGCTCTGGCCTCCTGAACGTGGGTGTTCTGATCTCAGGAATGGGTGCATTATGGCAAGAGTGGATTTCTTAAGAAAATAAGTTTGGCCCATGCTCTTGCCCTCACTCTCATGCTGTCTTGCCCTTCTACCTCTCACCATGAGATAAAAGCTCCAAGAGCCTTGCCAAATGGCTGGCACCTTGATGTGGACTTCCTAGCCTCCAGAAGTAGGAGCAATACACTTTATTTTCTTCATAAATGCCAATGGTTTATCAAAAGTGATAGACAGACACATTGGTTTGTCTGAACCTATTAATTATGCTGTATATTGAAGCACCATGTGACAATTCTACACTTCAGAGTGCCACTCCAAAGATTAACTGGAACTGATACAAACAGAAGTAAAAATCTGTCTTTATCATAAGGTGTTCAGCACAGCTATATTGTTTATTATTTATTAAAAACAAATAAAACTATATTATTGAATCTTTTGAAGAGTGAAAAATAAACCCACAAAACAGAGATAAGCAAAAATCTATCCTTTCCCAAAAGTATTTCAATAGCTCTTCTTAAATTAAAAAATTGCCTTACCAAAATTTGTTCTAATGTATACTGCGAAAAAGATAATTAGGAAATCACATATTTTAATTGTACATAGTTTTACATCAAGCTTATGCACTATAGCATGTGGTACATATGGACCTATTTACATAAAAGACAGGCATACTCACACATAAATTTAGCAAATTCTCAGGCCAACAGGGAAAAAAAATCAAACCAAATATCTATTCCTCTATTTTGACATCTTTGAGACACGACTCAGCACACTGAAATATTGCTATTCTCTGATTATGTCTTATATACAAAATAAAATAAGCCATGACTTTTGAAGGTTAAAGAAACTTTCACTTCACAAACATTGCTCTCAACACTATTTATGCTTGTTACTGCAATCTTCTCTACTGTATAGAGTGGAATATCTATACTTCACATTTTCCAGGCCTACTTCCATCATCATCTGAGAAGATGTGTTCCTCCAATCAGAACTTCTGTGTTCTATATGGCTAGGTACTCTGGTGACAGTCAGTAATGAATGTTCATCTTTCCCAAGATTCAAGCACATGAAAATGGATTTCTCAGGGATATGTATGCTGATATTTTCCAGTGATTCAAGGGTTTAAGTTCTATCTAGTTTCAACTTGATATGTATTGTTTAGCAACACAAAATTACTTCCTTGCATTTCTCCTGGCTTATTTGAAAATTCTTTTCATTTCAGGTTATAAATTCTTATTTTCTTTCCTTTATATGCCATAGTGATTTTCCTATCTTAAAACTTTGTTTCATTTATGCTTGTCAACTCAGTTTCATATACAATTTGAAGAATTTTTTTTCCATTTAATGTAATATATAAAGTGACCTTGCTTGGTTATCTTCAACTTAAAGGAAAAACAAAACTATTATGAGATTTGGTATTTTAGCATAAATAGCTGAAGCAAGAGATAAAGTATTATTCATAAATCTGTATCAAAAAGATTCAAAATATACAAGAAAACCAGTAAAATGACCCCCAAAAGGGAAACAAAAAGAATGTCAAAGCATATAATACAACCATCTGATAATATGCAAAGTTAAACCTTGCTTTTGGCTGACATAGCAAATGTAAACAATAAAATTTTATGTTGTGAAGACTGATTCCATGTTTAATTTACCTCTTTTAGAATGAAACATTTTATCAAATCTGTATGAAATGCTTTCTCATGTGTCACTAAGAGAAAAAAGCAATATCAAGTGTAAAAATTCACAGAAGATTTACTATAAAAAATCAAACTTACGTCTCTAAGTTGTCACCTTCAAGAACTGTCTGGACAGGCAGGTAGCCAAGTCGAGGGTGCTTAGCAAAGTACTTCTTTGACCTGAACTTGTTCTTCAGCACCTTTGTGAAGTCTCGCACATCTTCCCCAGATGTTGTCTGTAAAATTGAAAAAATTACACTCCTCATTAAACTTGAAGGAGATAACTATCTACAGTGAAATGAGAGAAGAGGTAAGTGGAAACCATTCAATAACATCTATTTTGATGATTTTATGTAGTTTTGAAATAATATACAATATCACAAAAACAGCTGGCAATCAGATTCATCATTAAATATATCCAGGGATTAGCTGACAATTAAAAAAAGTTCAGCTAAAAATAAACCATAACTATCTTGTTTACCCAGTTTTTAAAACTTGAGCAAAAGAGTAGAATAGTTCTAGAAATGTTATTGGTTGATTCCTATCATTAAACCTTTACAATGATGACAAATTGTGGCTATATATGATTTTAGTTGAACTGAACAAATGGAGGTTAGTCATTTAGCCTATCCTGGCTCACCACAAGCCAACGTACATTCTAGTCTAGAAGATGAAAAAGCAATAAAAAGTGAGAAATAGCAGAGTCACACTGGTGTTCTTTTTGGGAAGGAATACTTCCAATTTCCTTGTCCTTTCCCAACCATTCAGACATAAATTATTTTACCTGGAGTAAATTCTAATGATGATATAAAAGGTTACTGTTTCTTTAAGCATTTCCAGATAAATAATTTTAATAATCATTAGAGTGAGATGGACTGAAACTGCCCCCACCCTACGCCATCATTCCATTCTCTGAACTATTCTCTAAACCTGTCATGTGTTATCACCAGTCCTAATTTTTATTTGCAACACAGATATCAACTTTAATCCTTTTGAAGATGTATGTAAAATGTTCACATTATCTGCATAGAACTGAATTAAGACCTTGAATCTCTGGCTCATTAGCTGCTCATCCCCCACCAGACAGACCTCACTCCCATCTGCTTTGAGAGAGAGTTTCTAGAACATAAACTGAATGTTAAGTATACTTGGATTTGTATAGTTGTTGCCTATCCCTGCCACCTTTCTTTTTCATCACAACAAGTATGCCTACAACTCATACAAATTGTTTTGCAAATAGAAACTGCCAAGGTCAGAGTAAACTCTTACATATTCTGTTTTTGCTACTTTCTATCTGCTCCCATTGTACCCAAATACATATGATTCTAATATACAATTTAGAGAACTTCAGGTTCTCTAGGCTTGAAAAGCAAAGAGGAAGCAGGAATAAGCCCAAACTAGTTATGATAAAAAGTCATCAAGTTTTACATTATTAGACAGCCTCACACTGTCACCAACCCTGCCAACTGAATAACTACAACTAAAATATATAATGATCTGCAATGAATCATATGGATGCAAATATTCTCAAATATAATAAAGTGCTGAAGGAGGTACTCTTAATAAAAAGAAGAAAACTAAAGTCAACTTTGTAGAGGAAAATGTTTGCTATGAAAGATGATTTGGAAGTATAAAGATTCTACAAGCAGAATCAGAAAAATAAGCAGAGTGCAGCTGGAGATAAAGAAGGCAATTTTTAGAAAAGAAATACATGAGACTGTTCAAAGATCCAAAAGGACAAATTATCTGCATAAATGATATATCTTTTGCAATGAGTATCACCATCGTAGAGGATTACATTTATAAATGCTGTCCCCAAATATCTTAGCAAAGTGGTAAAGAGAAGACACTTGCTATAATACAAATGCAAAAAGGAGACCCCTGTGAAAGGATATGCATTTATGATCCAATTTACTTCTATGTTTGCTGTTGGCACATTATGGAGAAATACATAATAAAGTAGTGGACTCCAGCTTTTACTCACAGCAACTCTACACCTGGTAATGTAAAAGTTTTTGTCTCTTATACCAGTGGTTTTCAGACCTTCTGCTTGCAGCACTGGGTTGGGTGGGTGGGAGAAAAGGCCAGATGGGCAGGGCCCAAGTCCCTTACCTGTCTATCTTGGTTAGGCAGTGTGCATTGTATAATTCAGTGGTTTTTAATATATCCACAGAGTTGAACAATCATTATTACTATCTAATTATGGAAACAAAATATTTCTTCACTTCAAAATGAAACTCTGGACCCATTACTCAACTCCAGGCAAACATCAATCTACCTCTGTCTCTATGAATTTGCATATTCTGGGTATTTGATAGAAGTGAATTCAGATAGTTGGTCTTTTATTACTGGCTTCTTTCACTTAGCATAATGTTGTTATTCTAACTTAACTATTCATTTGGGTTCCAGCATGGACTCTTATTTGAGAAAAAAAATGACAAATTATTCAGAAGTACAAGTCCAATTCTACATTAAACATTCTTCAGCTAAATATATTCAAGACATGGAAGGCCAGAGCAAAATCAACAAACACAAACCAACCTCTTTCCACCTGCTATACATACACAAAAAAGAAATGCCTGCTTTCTCAAAAACTCAGCAGACAGAAATTGTGTTGCCAATAATGCTTATATTTATGTTTTCTTTTTAAAAAATGAGCTCAGACTCCCAAACAAATATTAATTTTTATTTCCTCAGTCACTTTTATATTGAGGTATAAAAGTACCAACCAAATAGTGATTTAAGGGTATTAATTCACTGGTATCAAAAATCTTATGCAATATTAAAAGAAAATGTGAAAACTAAGTTACCCCATAGGAACTAGGGATTATACTCACATTAGCAGAATGCAATTCTTCTGTTAGGATTGTGCCAAGAAAATGAGTTAAGTCCATTTTAGCATGAAAAATGTTAAAATATTTATACATACTCTGTCTAATTTGCTATCAAATAACAGTTCCTAATATTTTTCTATTTTTCTATTTTATTCTAAAATACTAAAGCAATGGTTTGGTTAAAAATAAAAAGAGACCCACCCATCTAACATAATGAATATCATCAAATTTAACTCTATCTTGATGTTAGCAATAATATTTTATTTTTAAAGAAATAACTATAGATATTATGATAGGAAGATGAAATTCAAAGGAACATACTCATTAGCTCGCAAACTGCCCAAAGTTTTAAAGGATTCATGCATTTCCTGAAAGATTAGGTTTTTATTTTACTACAGTAAGAGAAGAAAGAAGGAAAACAAAAGATTTTGTAGATCCAGTTAGTTGAAGCAACATGTTAGTACAGAATCTTAAAATTTATAAGTCATTTTTTTGTCTGTTTCATTTAGCCATCACAGGCCTATAAGGATATCATCATTGTTTTTTGACCTGTAAAGAAATTAAACCCTAAGCCTTCCATGTTCTCCAACAAAGATCAGTAAGGAAAATGCTGCCCGTGGAGACCCTGGTCTTTTCACCCCTCCAAGAATCTAGAATTGTTAGCTGGCGCCGCGGCTCACTAGGCTAATCTTCCTCCTTGCAGCACCGGCACACCGGGTTCTAGTCCCGGTCCGTGCACCAGATTCTGTCCCAGTTGCCCCTCTTCCAGGCCAGCTCTCTGCTGTGGCCTGGGAGTGCAGTGGAGGATGGCCCAAGTGCTTGGGCCCTGCACCCCATGGGAGACCAGGAAAAGCACCTGGCTCCTGCCATCGGATGAGCGAGGTGCACCAGCCGCAGCCGCCATTGGAGGGTGAACCAACGGCAAAGGAAGACCTTTCTCTGTCTCTCTCTCTCTCTCTCACTATCTACTCTGCCTGTCAAAAAAAATTAAAAAAAGAATATAGAATTGTTTTAAGTTTTGTAATAGAAAGAACCAATAGACATTGACTAAAGATCAAGGCATTGGCAAATCTGGTCTCTGGTGTGCACCATTTTCTGGCTCGTGGATGGCCATCTTCTTGCTGTGACCGTACAGGGCAGAAGGACCACAGAGCTTTGTTATTGTGCTAATGTCATTCAGGACCACCCTCACTTCCTAATACCACCATCCTGAGGATTAAATTTCAATAGTTGAATTTTGGGGAATAAGGACAATAAAGATTTAGTCTGTTGCACCATCTGGGTACTAGAATTTCCGGGTCCTGTTTCTTACCAGTCTTACTTGCACCCCCAACACAATTTTTAGACTAGGCCTTCTCTTTGGTTCATCTACGTTGACATGATCTGCTTAACCTTGGTTCTACTTCCAGAAGTTTATTCTCAGTATCAGGTCCTCTCTAGAAGATGTCCTAATGGGTCAGCTCTGAGAACTCACAGAAGACCAGAACATTCCAAAGATTTCTCACATATTTATCCTGAGCTCTGAGAAAACTCCCAGGTTTAGTTTTGCTCTCAAAGTAGACCTTTGCACTTTCCACTGAATATCTGTAGCCTATTTGAGGGTTCTCCCAGTTTGCAGGCACCTTTGCTTTCTCTGCTTTCTTCTATAACAGACAATGGTATCTTGTAGGTTTTGTGCCCAGCAGTGGCTTATCGCCACCTTGATTTATTCTGGGGATATGTTGTCACCTAGTTTGGCTGTAAACTTTCTCAGTAGGCTTTTGCTGTTGCAGTCTGGTTGCCCTGTCTTTATGTAACTAGCATATAAATGAGAGGGAAATGCAAAGGTAAAACATGTTCTGGAGCTATGTTATCACCATCATTCCTAAAATCCCTTCATACTGATTCTTAAGAAGCACATCAGAACGTTTACATACAAACAAGGACTACCTGCAAATTGTCACTTTTTGGAAAGCTAATGACAAGGAGTCACTGTGAAAGGCATTTCACAATGGAGCCCACAGAGTGAAGTGGGCATGTGAACACTCAAAATAGTGTGCACTCCACTTTACAAGACAACAATGAAAACTTATTTGAATAACAAGAAGTAATCAATTAGTGACATATTCCTAACCAACTAACATAAACAAATGAATAAAATATGAACGAGTTTCAGTGCATATGAAGCTCACCATGGGGATAGAGCTATTTGGGTGTTTCTACCAAAACCCCAAAGAAATTCTGTGTAAGGTGCAATCTGATGATTTTTCCCTCCTGAGGTTCTATTTACCATCACCTCCTCCAAAAAATTAGGAGTATTTTAAATTTTCTTCCACTTTATTATTTGAGTATAAATATGCACACTCTGTATGCAGCATAACTAAAAAGATAGTCTACCTTTTGCATGGGTTTTTATGTATATGTACATATAAACACATGTGTATTAAGCCACATGTCTTTGTTGATACTGAAGCCAAATATTCTTAAATGCTGGTGTCTGTGCACCACTGAACTTCAAAAACATTGATATCTGGCTTAAAAGTTTCTTCATCTCATTAATATAGATCACAAAGAACAGCAAGGCTAAGGTACAGAAGAATCCAGAATTCAGGAATACTACCCCTACAGTATTATCAAACAGGTCCTGGAATAAACTGATTTATTGCTTCATCTCAAGAGACTCTACTTTTAACACAAACCCTTACAAAGCAGCCCATAAGAAGGGACTATTTATAAAGATGCTAAATAAGCTAAAGGCCCAAACACACAACTTCTGATCAATGAATAATTTAAACAAAACTGTAACAACAAAAACCCACAAATAATATTTGATTTAAATTTTCTAAGGTTATTTTTGGTCAGTTCATAAATTGGCATAATAATCTGATCTGTTTCCTTAACAAATACTACTAAACATTAGGTTTCTAACTATTAAGTGGTAATATGAATAAGATACAAACCGAGGAAATCACAAAGTACAAAGATACAAACCAAAGTTATATAAGAAAGAAACACAGTCATTTGGCACACGAGGAAAATAATTAAACATTATCATTTGGGTCATGCACAAGTGCTAAAATCATTGTTGAACATTTTTTTAAGATTTATTTATTTACTTGAGGGGCAGAGTTATAAAGAGAGGGAGAGAGAAAGAGAGGTTCACTTTCTGAATGGCTGCAATGCTTTGATCCAAAGCCAGAAGCAAGGAGCTTCCGGGTCTCCCACGTGGGTGCAGGGGCCCAAGCACTTGGGCCATCTTCTACTGCTTTCCCAGGCCATCTGCAGGGTACTGGTTTGGAAGTGGAGAAGCTGGGATTTGAACCGGCACCCATGTGGGATGCCAGCACTGCAGACAGAGGCTTAATGTACTATGCCACAGCACCAGTACCAAGATATACTTCTTAAATATAGAAGTCAACAGTTCCAATTGGTATATGCATGCTACTAATTACTTCATTCTAGTAATACAGGGCTTATTTTTAACTTGATATTTTTTGATAACATGCTTTTAATTTACATTATAATCAAAGGTTTAATGACTCTACTAAATAAAAGTTCAACAAATAGAAAAGTAAAAAGACCATATTCCAGCAGAAAAACAGGCAACAGTGATAAACAATAACAAAATGAAAAGATGTTCAACTTTATTCATATAATTTTCAATTAGCAATAATTGCGCCTCGGATAAACCTCATTGGCTATGATACTGCCACTGCACAAAGCTTATTCATATAATTTTTAAAATAGTCACAAGATCATTAAAACTATACTAGTATACAATTTCTACCAACTTGTTTGACAAAAAAAAAAAAAAAAAAAAAAAAAAACCAAGGTTTGACAAACCTCTGTATTTGCAACCAACACAGGTTTATTTTAAACATACCCTCAACAGTTTTCTTTTTAAACTGTAAAACTCTCTTGGTTTTTACTTACATTTCCATGCTTTGGGGGTCAGCTTTGTGGCATAGCGGGTAAAGCTGTGACACAAACATCCCATATGGGTGCTGCTCCACTTCTCATCCAGCTCCCTGCTAATGAAACTGGGAGAGCAGTGGAAGATGGCTCAATTGCTTGGGCCCCTTGGAGAACTAGGGGAAGCTCCTGGCTCCTGGCCTCAGCTAAGTCCAGCCCTTGTCGTGGCCATTTGGGGAGTGAACCAGGAGATGGAAGATCTCCCTCTCCCTCTCTCTTCCTCTCCTCCTCTCCCTCTCTCTCTCTCCCTATCTCTAACTCTGCCTTTCAGATAGGTAGATGATATATAGATGATAGATAGATAGATAGATAGATAGATAGATAGATATTTAAAACAAAATTCCATGGTTTCAATAAGTTGAAATTCAGATACATCTGAATTCCATGGAAAGGATGAAATCAGTGAAGAGGAAGCTCAGGGTCTTTCATGTCCTAACTGAAAAATATGAAACTAAAAATAATCAGCATTAACACAATCACCAAGGGCTCAGGAACAAGAAGGGCAATAAATCATCTACAGTAAAATGGATTTGGTCCAAACCGTACCTTAAAAGCTAATGGCATAATCTCAATACACTGACTTACTGGGAAAATAATGTAAGGTGTCCAAGAGCTGCAAAAATCACTTAGGATGTTGAGGTCAGAGTCATAACAATGATGCTGCATTTTTAGCAGATTGGCCAAAATCCCACGTAAGACTGCCAAAATCACACCACATTTACTCCATGTAGAGCCTTCCAAAGAGTGAATCAGCGTTTTTTTATGGCTGATTTTTACAGTCTCACAAATACATTGATTCAGGTAGGTGTGGAGGAGAGTAGACAAAAAATTTTCTAGTTTTTATGTTGTTGGGTTTTTGCCAACAACATGCAGTTCGTAAAGAAATGCCACAATTTAGCTTTCAACTTTAAAGAGAACATACTTTCTATTTTTAAGTAGAAAATTATGATTCTTCTGGATTCTAAATATACTGAAAATATGAGATATTTGTCTATTTCTCCATTATTAGTCAACATCAACAAGAATATGTTTTCTCTTGTTTTTTTTAACTTTTAAGCAAACTTATTTAAATAAAGATAATACAAATATTTCAAATACACAATTTTAAGCACATAATGATATCTGAATATGTTCCTTTAGAAACAACATGTACTTGCTTACAAACTGTACTATAAACATGTTTTATAAGATGTATTAATCAATAAGTTGCTTACTATGGAAGTATTTCATTCTCCCTACTTCTTACCAAAATTTCAACAAAACTATTGGTACAAACTAGTTCTGTCAAAAGCCCAGCAAGGAGGAAGGAGATTTATAATGAATCCACCTTGACAATAAAAATGCTGGGAGTAGCTGGTGTTGACCTTTCAAGCAACACAACTTTGCAAATATCACATCCATTGTCCACATGCCTCAAACCACCTTCCTACCCTGACTACTAAAACCAGTGTGCCCTTCTACTCCACATTGACTTTACAACAGCAGACAGGATAATGTCACTTATGAAGATGTAGTGATGACCTCTGAAATGCCATCTCATCTCTTAAACTTCCTTCGCTTCACTTTAGCCACATATTGGGATATGGCTGCATCTGAGGTCTCATCAAAACTCAATACATCTTTCAGCCCAAAATCTCTGAGAAAAATCTTTCACTGAATGGAATCTTTCAATCCTTCCCCCTACTTCTTTAAAATGAGTTAACCTCTTCTGTCCCCCATCATCTTGACCTCTGGCCTCTCACCCCCGTTAGGATTTTTTAGCACAGGGATAGTCCACTTCAACCACAATATCATTAACACCTGTGAATGTCTCTCACTCTTGGCATTCGTCTATACCTTCCATCTTTAATTCCAGAGCTGCTGAGCAATGATGGAGTCACAAACTACAAATCCTTGCCAATTAACCTCAGCTGCACTCTTGTGACAATGTAGCAATCAATTTACTCATCTCCTAGTGACTTCGGTTGACCCTACAGCAATTCTGAACATTTTTCATTCTGCCATCATATTTAACTCTATCCAGCTCTCCCTCACTGTCAGCAAGTGTCTGAACTCTTATAAAACCTGTGAGAAATCCATCATTCTCCCTAATTTTAAAGAAGGACTATCTGTAGTATAACCATGATGGAAAACAATTTGGAGGTTCCTAAAAAATAAAATATATAGAACTGCTATATGACCCAGAAGTCCTATTTCTGGGACATAATAAAAAAAAATAAAATTCTTATCTCAAAGTGATATGTGTTTTCCCATTCCCATTGTAGCTTTATTCATAATAGTCAAGTTATGGAATCCACCTAAATATCCTTCCACACATGAACAAATAAAGAAATGTGACATACAAATACAATGGAATACTACTTAATTTTTAGAAAAGGAAATTCTGCCATTTGCAATAGCATAGATGAACCTAGAGGATAATACTGTTTTAGGTGAGATCACACAGATATAGGCAAACACTGCATGCTCTCATTAACTCAAAGCATCAGGGAATAGAGTGATAGTTCGCAGAGGCTAGGAGTGAATGGCAGTAGTTAGAACAAAAAGTGACATACTGTTCAAAGGGTGAAAATGTTCACTTATAAGATGAATAAGTTCTGGAGACCCCGTATACAGCATGGTCACTACAGTTAATGCCAATGTGTTATAGACTTGAAATATGCTAAGAAAATACATCACAAAAAGAGGACTTTAATATGTTCTAACAACATAAAAATTGCTTCTAATTTGAATTATATTTTGTATATACATGACAAAGTTGATTTTTAAAGAAGATGCAATGAAAGTAATTGTAACTATTTAAAAAATGATAATTCACACACTCAGTGCCCAGATAACAAGAAAAAAAATTGACTACTCTCTTGATCCAAAAGCTAAATCATTCCAAAAAAATATTATATAGCATGTTCAAATTCGCCATGTATATGCATTTCTCTCCTTTGTTATATTTTCTTTGTATCTCTAGCCCCAGCAAAATTCCTAGAATATGAGGTTAAACCACAAATATATTCTAGACATAAAACAGTAAATATAAAAGTTAATATACTCCATTGTGTATATATTTCCCTAGTGGAATTAAATCACCAAATCTGTGCCACTAACTTTGCATAAAGATTACTTATCTCCTCTAAGATTTAGTTTTTCCTTAAAACAAAGATGAGTTAGATGATTTCTTAGATCCATTCCAGCTTTACTATTCTATAATTTTGTTTATGCAGTCAGATATGAGCTCATTTAGCTTTTACAAGGCAATTTTTCTAAGCATGAGGGAAAAGTATCGATTCAGCCCTATCCTCAAAGAATTAAAATAATTGAGGAAACAAAAGCCCCACACAGGTAGAAAATGATATACAATCATATGGAATCAAGTACTAAAATGAGGCTCAGGCCATAGGCAGAGGCCACTAAAGTAAGCAGTGGTAGGGAAAGACCTGGGAGCTTGGGAAGGTTGTATAGGTTGAGGTATTCTGTGAAAAGGTAGGATCTGGACAAACAGAGAAAGAATGGTGACAAGTATTAAGTATAATCTATATCATATTGTCTCTTGAAGATGAATTTTTACTAAGATGAATCAAAGAATTCTTACATGTACAAAGTTAGAATACAGAAAACAATCATGTCTATGAGAAAAAAATTCACTTCATTTCATCATATAAATGTGTTATTGCCAATATCATAAAATACCTCAGGCACCATAATAGCTAATTCCTGCACTATAGTCCTCCCTCTACACATAAGCACAGTCAGAAATTAACTGAGTCGTTGCTGAACTAGGTGAGACTTTTGAAGCTTGAAAACTAGCTGTTAGAGCTTTTACCAGTAGAAGCAGTCACAGAGAGCTGGAAAAGGACCCTTTAAGGAGAAGAGATTAAGTCAGCAATGTGCCTGGAACATTTTTCTGACCAAAATCTGAGCTGCACTATGAGAAATGCAAACATTGAGATCCACATGAAAAGGTCAGATCCATTTGACACTCAAGTGGTACTTGTTATCATTGTACTGAGCAAATTCACATTTGAGCTAATTTTCTAAGGCAGTCATTAAATGATTTTAGAGAACATTGGATAAGAGATGGATGAACCTTAAAGCTTACTTAAAACATGAAAGGAAAAATTCAAAAAATGTGGGTGAGAAAAAAGAAATGTTTCAAAAGTAGCTAAGTCACTGGTTAACACTGCATGAAAGAGCATACCTTTTAAAGGTTCAATTTACATATACATCTAGTTATTTTATGAGAAGTTATAGGGACAAATGCAAAGATCACCTGTCATGGAGATGATCTGTAAGTAGGCTATTGATAAGATCACTGCACAACCTCAGAAAGACAGAGGACCTCCCAAAGCATGTGATGGTAAACAAAGCCATCCAGTACACTGCAGGGTAAATGTAATCTTGGAAATCACAGTGACTTGGCAAAGACTAAAGCTGATGAATTTTATTTAAAATAGGTAGTTGGAGAGTGAGATTCCATTGAAATTCCATCTCCATCAGAGATTTTCAAGAATGCGCCTACTAGCCAATGAATGTAAAAGATGTATCAACTTTCACTTGTTTGAGTATTTTTATTAGACTATTAGGACTTAGTGTATTTAAGACCAAAATGCAAGTTAATTTTGTACATCCGTACAATAGCATACATATACATTATGATTTTTTTCTCATTCTAACAATAGCCCTTTATAACCACTTCTTAAATTTTCAGCTAGTCGCATATAAATATGAATATTATATTTCTCCCCAATCCAAATTTCTAACAATGATCCACAGGGTTCTACTTAATCTTATCCCTCTCTTTCTTTTTAATTGCATCTTCTATCATTTTCAATTTTATAAAGGAAGAAACTCACTTTGTGAAGGTCACCCCAGCTACCTTCCATTTGCTAGTCACACACAATATTTTCCCACCCAGGGTGGGCTGGATGGGTATGTGAGCTGTGCAGTTGCACAGGGTCCCCGTAAGCAGATGGGTGCTGAAACCGCCACTGTTGCCATCTTAAAAGTCTTAATTGTTAAAGAAGGGGCCCCACATTTTTATTTTGCATTAGGCGCTTCAAATGAGGAATCCAGGGTTAACCATCACACTCTCCTTGTAGAATAGACTCCACTTTCTTTCTGTACCTCAATCACAAAATCTCTTCTCCACCACTGGACCACTGTGAGAGCTGTTTCTTTTTCCTGAAATACCTTTCCACTAGTTCTCTGTTTTGTTTTTTTTTTTTAATTATTATTTGACAGAGTTAGACTGTGAGAGAGAGAGAGACAGAGAGAAAGGTCTTCCTTCCATTGGTTCACCCCCCAAATGGCCGCCACGGCCAGAGCTATGCCGACCCAAAGCAAGGAGCCAGGTGCTTCCTCCTGGTCTCCCATGCAGGTGCAGGGCCCAAGCACTTGGGCCATCGTCCACTGCCTTCCTGGGCCACAGCAGAGAGCTGGACTGGAAAAGGAGCAACCGGGACTAGAACCCAGCGCCCATATGGGATGCCAGCGCCGCAGGCAGAGGATTAACCAAGTGAGCCACAGTGCCGGCCCCTCTTCCACTAGTTCTTTACACAGAGGATGAATCTTTCTCAACCCTCATCTCAACTCCAGTCTCAACATTTTCCTATCTCTCAATCCACTTATTTCTGAAGTCTATAAGGATCTCATTTATTTGTTTCTTCATTCATTGCCACACATTCCCTCTTTCTAAATGGAAAGTAGTGGCAGAGTCAGTAATCTTGTCTTTCTTGGTAGTACATGGACCACAGACAAATGATGAGAGCTGAGTCTTGTGACAATGATTCTCATTGACCAAACTCCGGTCAGCTCCTCTGAGCCCTCTTCTCTCTGAAACCTTGGCTTAGAAATATTGTAGATTCAGCACAAACCATTTCATCCACCCCCTTCCATTAAAAGACTTGAACAGGCCGGCACTGTGGCTCAACAGGCTAATCCTCCGCCTTGCGGCGCCAGCACACCGGGTTCTAGTCCCGGTAGGGGCACCGGATTCTGTCCCGGTTGCCCCTCTTCCAGGCCAGCTCTCTGCTGTGGCCCGGGAGTGCAGTGGAGGATGGCCCAAGTGCTTGGGCCCTGCACCCCATGGGAGACCAGGAAAAAGCACCTGGCACCTGGCTCCTGCCATCGGATGAGCACGGTGCGCCGGCTGCAGCGCGCCGACCGTGGCGGCCATTGGAGGGTGAACCAACGGCAAAGGAAGACCTTTCTCTCTGTCTCTCTCTCTCACTGTCCACTCTGCCTGTCAAAAAAAAAAGAACAAATATTATCATAATGTCTGACAACTCAAGGCTGCATCACCAGGATAGCTCTAGCCCCCTCAAAAATGCCTGCCTGAAAAAAAAGATAAACTAAAACAAAAAATTACTCCAGGTTGCCAAAAGAATGTGTTTCACCTAAAGATCACTCCTGGAGCTTTTACTAATGATGAATCCCTCCTCTGTCCCCTTGAAAGGTGTACTTGTCTCTTACGACTCCAGACTGCCTTTCTCAAGGACCGGGCCCTGAAAGCCATTTCTCAGAAATGTAATTACCAGAAAGCATGGGGCCTCTGACTCCCAGTCTCTGTGGAAGGACTGAATCCTAACTAGGCCAATTGCTCTCTAGCAGACACGGCAGACACAGGCACACTGAGAAACTCTGGTTCTTCTCTTCCTAGATTCTGCTGGAGTCCCTGATGTTCCGTCTCTCCACTCCTTTACTCTGATAAAACAGCCAGTCACCTCTGCACAATCTAAAGTATCAAAAATTCTTTCCTTATCATTTAATATCTGGTTTTATTTGTTTTTGACAATAGGGCCAGACACATAGTTAAGTATTCAATGTCAATTTACTGAATGAATAAATTAATAATGGTAATAAATGATACTTCATGAGCTTTCTTAAAGTTTCTTGGTTCAAGTTATGTACTATGGGTATTTTGTCTTCTTGAACTCAGCAACATTTTCTAGAAGTTTCCTCTCCACACACATAGAGTCCCTAAATTATTTGAAATGTATATGTGTTTAAGTATTGCTTCCTTTCTGTTGATTTATGAACCAAAAAGTAACTAAATTCCTTAAATAAAACAAAATGCACAGTTCTATGGATAAATTTTAGCACTATTTGCAAGGAAGCTAAAGAATAGCTATTGAGATTAAATGAGGATAATATCAGAAAAAATAGTGGGGTCAAAGGAAAAATAAGATGGAGTATCTAGTGCTAGTGTGACAATAGTAAGTTTTGGACATACAGCATGATAATAATATAAAATGGGAGAGCCTTGCTTGGAAAATAACTTGGCATTAAATTCTAGGGCCCTGAGGATACTCATATTCATTGACTCAGATCATCCTTTGCTAGTGTTTATTCTATTAAAATGCCATTTATGTAATATATTGAGAGTTATACTCACAAAGATACTTATTATTGTTTGTGCTATCAGCAAATTGAAAACAAACTAAATGTCAAAATTTAATAGAATGGTTAGGTAAATTACATTAATTCATTCAATTAAATATTTTATAATTAGAAAAAATTACTGTGTGGCAACATGGGGGAATAAGTACTATAAAAATTATTGAGTGAAAAACAATCAAGATTAAAAATACATAAATATAAAAATGTTTTTAAATGAAAATATAGGAGCTGGTGCTGTGGCATAGTGGGGAAAGCTGCTGTCTGCAGTGCTGGCACTCCATATGGGTGCTGGTTCTAGTCCCGGCTGCTCCACTTCTGATCCAGCTCTCTGCTATGGCCTGAGAAAGCAGAGAAGATGGCCCAAGTCCTCAGGCCCCTGTACCCATGTGGGAGACCTAGAAGAAGCTATTGGCTCCTGGCTTCAGATCAGCCCAGCTCCAGTCATTGTGGTCATTTGGGAAATGAACCAGTAGATGGAAGACTTCTCTCTCTGCCTCTGCCTCTCTGTAACTTAATTTTCAAATAAATAAATCTAAAAAAAAAGCCAGAATATAAAAAAGAAGGTTTTATTTCGGAGCTAGATTTATGAATCACAATTTTAATATTTTCATTTTCTATATTGTTGCTAATGTGAACATGATATTTAATTATGAAAAAAATATTTTAAATCTGTCTAAAAACAACATAATTTTTTAGTATGTTTTGTGGGTCACTGTGTGTTATTAAAGGAACTTACTACCAAAAAATTAATTAAGCTGAAAATCAAAATACAGTTATAAAAATAATTACTAAATTATTTACTGAAAGTTAATTTTTCTGCATTAATTAAATCAAAGTAGATGTGTAACTTAAAAGAAAACAAAACAATAAAAAATAATCTTGAAAGTGATTTTATCCTACAAAATTGTTGTCTAAATTTTTAGAGATCAGTTAACTCAAAAGCAGTATATAATAAAACACACACACATACACACACACATACACACACATATATAAACCAAGTAGTTGGGTACTCACAGGTATACAATATTCCACCATTGGATAATGCAATTTGTGACCTTTTGCTGTTCGACCTGAGAAGAAGCAACTCTGGCAAACATCATAGTTAAAATGCTTTAGACTTCTATACCTAGAAAGAAGAAAAGAAACATCATTGAAATACATTCCTTTTATTTAGTCCAAACCAATCACTTGTGACAAAGGATTCCCTTCATCCAAATCACCAAGGAAATAGAAGGTAATTTGCCACAAATATGAAATTTACTTAGTTTCTCAACTTCAAATGAGGATGAAGAAAAAACTTCCTGTCAAGTAAAAAAGCAAAAAATAAGTTTTTGGAGTTTAAGTCTCTATATTTCCCTGTGTTTAGACAAGACTAGAAGGACAATATCCATGTCAGAAGATTTACTGTGAAGTCTGAGCATGCATGGGCAATGGTTAAGAAGAAGAGTCAAGTTTATGAGCTTGACACCTCAAATTTTAAAATATCAATTATGCTATCAATAAGAAACAAATCCTAAAATTTCCCTACAAGGTATTACCTTTAGCCATGAGCATTTTTATATTTGGTTGAAACCAGTCATTAGAAAAAAATTAAAAGAAATATCTTGCAACAAAGCAAACTAATAAAATCCTAGATCACAATGCATTCTTGAAAGCAAATAGAATTTTAAAATTTTTTGCAGAAGAAAATTCTGTACATTGACTTCAATTTATAGGATCTTATTGTAGGAAACAGAACTCCATTTAGGAAGTTACTATGGGTCTGAGAGCAAAATATCTTCTCTCAAATCTTCCATTCTGCTAGCAGAGTTGGTGGAACTAAAAACATAAACTATATTCATGTCTGCAGAAAAAACAAATTTAAACGATAGTATACATAGAAGGAGATGAGAAACAGAATTTAAAGGTCATATGAGGTTAATATTGTAAACTACTTAGTGCTGAGTAGCTTCTAAAATGACCTGCAAAATCATCTGAAAGCTGATCTGAAGAAAATCAATCTGTGTATACCCCAGACTGGTACTCTGACAAGGATTCCATCTGGTTTGAAGCAATTACCTAGCCTAACAATTTTTTTTTTTTTGACTTATCAGTATGGCTTCAGAAATCTGATTGACATTTTCTTTTCTGAATGGAGTCACTGGGTATTCCTTTCTTTGCTGGCAAACTCTGGCACTGTTTGCACATTTTAGCAATTCAATTGACCCTGCAAAAAATACTGTTTCTCCGGCTCTCCCACTGTTGGTGGTGAGGAGTGCAGTACAAGGCAAAGGCACTGGGTGTGAGCTCCCCATGAAATGCCAAGCTAGTGAGCGGGTTGGAAAAAAGCCGGCTTTCTCTTCCTGGAAAATGGCCCTGACATCTGCAAGAGCCATCTTGTTAGCATGACGAGACTGGATGGAAGCCACACGCTAGGAAGTACAGAACACACAGACAGAAAGCCGAATCCAGGTGACCAGGAAGTAGTCGTGACAATCTTGGGGTGTGGAGTCCCACACTTTGCTTACATGAAAGTTAACTGGGGCCCGCACTCTGGCATAGCTGGAGAGCTGTGTCTGCAGTGCCAGCAGCCCATATGGGAGCCAGTTCTAGTCCCGGCTGCTCCACTTACAGTCCCGCTCTCTGCTGTGGCTTGGGAAAGCAGTGGAAGATGGTTCAAGTCCTTGGGCCCCTGCACCCTTGTGGGAGACCTGAAAGAAGCTCCTGGCTCTTGGCTTCAGATCAGCACAGCTCAGGCCATTGCAGCCAACTGGGGAGTGAACCAGCAGATGAAACTCCCCCCTCTCTCTCTCTCTCTCTCTCTCTCTCTCTGCCTCTCCTTCTCTCTGTCTGTAACTCTGAATTTCAAATAAATAAGTAAATCTTTTTTATAAAAAAAGAACGTTAACTAATCCTCTAACTTATTTGTGCTATTATTCATCACTTAATCTGATTCTAACTGAAACAATTCCAGGCTTATAAGACATTCTGCAAGTCTAAGATTTAGATAAAAATTAATTTGGAAGGAATTAGTGAAAAAAGCAATATTTATAAAAGTACAGATAAAGCACACACATACAAATACATACACACACATACATGGGCACTTGTGTGTGTGTGTGTGTGTGTGTGTGTGTTAGGGGACCACCTGGGATGACCCATCCCATATCGGTGCCTGGGTTTCAGTCCTAGCTCCACTCCTGATTCCAGCCTCCTGCTAATATACACCATGGGAGGAATGAGGTGATGCCTCTCAATTAGTTGCCTTTCTACCACTGGTATGGAAAAACCACATTGAGTTCCTGGCTCCAGGTTTGGCCCAGCAGTGCCCACCTCAACCTCACTTGCTGTAGGCATTTAAAGAGTGAACCAATGGAGGAAGGTGTTCACTTGTTATCTTTCTCTCAGATAAAAAGTCAAAAAGTAAGTAAAAATAAATAAATTTTTAAAGTTTGCAGAAAAAATGAATTAAAAGATAAGGTTATTTTAATGTAAAAAATTATAAATCCATAGTTTTTTCACAATTTGCATTTTCTACTAACTTTTTTGAGTTCTCTTGTGTTAACAGAATAGTAGATTGATTTAGGAAAAGCCTGGATAAGTAAAAATTATCCACTAACTTACATACTTGTCTATATTATTTCCGAACTCAGCCTTCCATTCTTCCTGTAGCTTCAGAGAAAAAGGTATCACTTTACAACCAAGAGCTAATCAGACCTACTGTGTCTTGGCTCTACTTTACTGTTGGAGTTGTTCTTACCTTCACCTCCCCACCATGCATAATCTTTGTGTAACAATTAAGTCATCATTAGTTTATAGAAATCTTTGCTTGATCTTATCCCAAAACCAAGTATCAACTCCAAACATATTTCTTTCATTAAAAAATTTAAAATCTTAGATGTATGATAGATACTCTCAATATATAGAAAAGAGAACTGATGCATAGAACCGCCCTCCCATATGATCTTTAGAATCTCTCCTGTAAATCCTTTTCTTCAGTTTCCACAACATTACGCTTCTTAATTTCTGTTAAGAAACACGTTCATCTTTCTTTTCCTTACATCTTTCAATTTTGCCTTGCTCTGAGCAACACCATTGGCCAGGTTTTCCTGATATTCTCACATGGAATAATGGAACAATTCAATGACACCTGTATGGAATAATTAGCTACTATTCCACTTAACAATGTCACTGATAATAATGAAAATATGGCTCATCTCCTTCAGTTCCAGCATCCTACTAATGTGCACCCTGAGAGGCAGCAGATGATGGCTTAAGTACTTGTGTTCCCAGCCATGTGGAAGACCTGGAGATTCTGGCTCCTAGCTTCAGCCTATCCTAGCCCTGGCTGTTAACAGCCATCTCTCTTTCAAATAAAGTGAAAACAAATCAATCAAAATATAAAAGGCCCAATTATTACTGAACTCTTATTCTATTTATGATAGGTATTGCCCTAGACAATTTTCATATATTAAGTATTCTTTTTTTTTGACAGGCAGAGTGGATAGTGAGAGAGAGAGACAGAGAGAAAGGTCTTCCTTTGCCATTGGTTCACCCTCCAATGGCCAACGCGGCTGGCACGCTGCGGCCGGCACACCGCGCTGATTCGAAGGCAGGAGCCAGTTGCTTCTCACGGTCTCCCATGGGGTGCAGAGCCCAAGCACTTGGGCCATCCTCCACTGTACTCCCTGGGCACAGCAGAGAGCTGGTCTATAAGAGGGGCAACCGGGACAGAATCCGGCGCCCCAACCGGAACTAGAACCCAGTGTGCTGGCACCGCAAGGCGGAGGATTAGCCTAGTGAGCCACGGCACCGGCCTATATTAACTATTCTTATGAGACAACATTTGCACCCTACAAAGATATATTCTAACAGGTCAAAAGGACCACAATTGCCAAGATACTTCATCTTGGGACAAATCACAGGCCCTGGACAGTCTTCCTTGGGGTCACAAACTGATAAGTCTGACATACTGATTACATTAAAATATGCTGTTTAGCAATGTTCCAATGAGAAGGTGAACAATAAAGTTAATCCATTTCACACCAAACTTGGCAGACATAACACAAAGGAATTTGATTACTTCTCTGCTTGTATTTAAATGTTGCTTCTTCCTTACTATGTTTGACCCCCAAAGACCTTGAAACATTCATTAAATTACATCAGCACTGAATATTTATAATAACTCATAAAATTATTGCTCATGAACAATTCTGTGACCTAAGTAAAGAGAAACTCATAAAAATCTCAGGTTCTGAGCCAAAGTAGCATAGATAACAATCATGATAATAGTCATAAAGCAAGCTTCATATAGTGTTTGAAGGGAGGAATGCCAGTTTTGAGTGGATCCAATGTCCCAAGCATCCTGTTTATTTAGAAGGCAACCCCACAGATGAGAATAGAGGATAAGGGTTGATGGACATACAAAGATTACACAGATAGAACAGGAAAGGGCCCTGCCACCTCCCGCCGCACCCCTCACCTGAATCCAACAATGGGACATTCTTTACAGATGTTGCATTTGGCCTGGTGTTTTGCAGTCTCGGCTGCTGCCACTCTGTGCAGAACCGGCAGCCATACCATGGACTGTGGTTCCAAACGCATCCAATCTATGAACTCTTTCACGCTGATCTCTGGCTTGTTGTTATTCTGGCAAAGAAACAAACAGAAGAGAAGTGTAGAACATGTCTTCATATAAACTCCAGCAGGTGCTACTGCTTTACAGAGGAAAGTTACACAGCATGACTTCCAAAAGTTCAAGAAGAATGCATATTATTTTTTGATCCCATTTTCATCAACCTTACAAAATAGTTTGCCTATTTTCAACTAATTAAAAGGCAAAGCGAGAGCAAGAGAATTAAAGAGAGAGAGAATGAGAGAGAGAGAGAGAGAGAGAAGGAGAGGGAGAGAGGGAGGAGGATGGGGAGGGGGAAAGAGAGAAAGAAAGAGACTGGTTCACTTCCCAAAAGCCCAGAATAGCCAGGGATGGGTCAGAACAGAGCCAGGAGCCTGGAACTCCATTCAAGACTCCACTAGGGTGGAAAGGGCCCAAGAACTTTAGTCATCATCTGCTGCCTCCCAGAATGCATTAGCAGGAAGAAGGATTAGAAGAGCAAAGAAGCTGGCACTCAAACCAGCATTGTAATATGGGTGTGGGCATTCCAGTCAGCTGCTTAATCCACTGCACCACAATATCGGCCCTCATTTTTCATGAAGCTTTTGAAGCACCCTTATATAACTGTATCCACATAAGTCACAAAATCTTTAAGACTCTTCTAGCCAAGAAAATTCCAGCCTAAGACACTTCCAGGTTATCTTTTTCACATAAATAAGTCTATAAAACTCATTCATGTCATACAGTAAAAATTTGTAAAAGACTCACTAATAACTTCACAAACTTGAAGGCCATTAAGTATGTGAAATAAAACTATTAATCCTGTGTCTTGCTCCAGTGGTGTTACAGTATAACATTCGAGGCAGAGTGCTATGAATTTACTTTGCAGGATTTTTAAATTTTATCATAATAAATATATGACACTTCTTAATCCTAAACAATTTTCATATGTGGAAACTTAAATTTCTACCAATATCACTCTCCTGCTGTTTGTTGTTGAGGTCATTCTATGAACCAACTCATGTGACTATAAATCATACTTAGAATTTTCATTTGGCATTTTGGGTATTTCTAAAATAAGAAAAAGGACCATTATAAAATGTAATAGCCCATGACATTGATTCTCCTCAAAGATATGGTGTGAGCACTTTTTTTCTCAACAATGACAAATCATTGGCTGTGCTTTGGCTTCTGCTTTATGCATATGGATAACATCAGTAGTGATGTTTCTAAAATGTGTTATACACAGTAAGCATTAAAAAGAAATGAAAGGGCTTTCCAGTAGAAAATTAGTCACTTAGATCTGTATAAAACCTTGTACATCATTCTCCCTTTGTACATATATTCTCAAAGAAAAGACTGCTTTAAATTAAAAAAAAGAAACATCTTGCCTACAATGATCTCAAGGCATTTTTACTGATTTCACAAATATTCATTAAGATAGCTACAATGTTCAAGGCCCCACTCTCCAACATTTATATTGAAACCTAATCCCCACAAGCATAGTATGAGGAGGTGGGGGCCTGGGGAGATGGTTAGGTGACTGCCCATGAATAAATTAGTGCCCGCCGTCAGTTTTATGCTATTATAATACCTGGAGCTGGATAACTTATAACCAATTGAGGTTTATGTAGTTCTTGATGGGGTGTTAGATCTAACGAGGGCCACATGCTCCTTTAATTTGGCAGGAAGTACAAAGGCAAGTGGACACATGTGAGAGACAGAACACGAACGAGCTTGCTTGCTAACAGCCAGTCCTTGCTGTAACCACCCAGTCCAACAACAGTGAGCACTCGCTCAGTGGAGAAAGGCAATGATTCACTGATGAGGGCCCCACCTCTCAACACGCTGCAGGAAGGAATTAATGCTCCAACACAAGAACTCAAGTCATAGCAGTGCCTTGTAAAAGGGGCCCCGGGGAGCTTATTCACCCTTTCCACCGTGTGCTGAAGCAACAAGGAGGTACCATCTACGAACCGAAAAGTCAATCATCACCAGACACCAAACAAGCTGGGGCCTTCATCTGGGACTGCAGACTCTTACCTTCATGGAGCTCAGGTTCACCGAGAATCAACACACAACTAACTACACAACTCAGTGTGTGGTTAGAATCGTAAGAAACATGAGAAAGAAAAGGTAGAGCTATTAAGGTGAATACAGTAAGGAACACAGTAGCATCAAAAGATCTTCAGAGAATGTGCAAGTTAAGGTAGCTCTAAAGATTGAACAGAATGAGTGATGAGAAGGCATGTAGGTGTCGGAGGGGAGGAAAGCCTTCAGTCACTGGGCACATAACCTAAGGCACTGACAGAAAAGTCTAAGAGCTATGACCGGATGGCTGGAAAGCACACAGCAGTGGGCTGGATAACACGAGATGAGGCCAGGGCAAAGCAGAACCAAATCATGAGTATCTTGTGACAGAACACGTGAATGATTTTAGGTTTTATTCAAAGCAAATGAGTAAGTCTTTTTGCAGAAGTTGCTATGCCTTGAATCAAATATACCTTCAGAAATGAAATACAAACCAATTAGAGTGGTATTCAGAGACTCCCACCATTTGACTTTAGCCAAGTTCCCCATTCCATTTCTCAGAACATCCTCAATTCCCTTCCCCAACACATCCTGAATCCCACATCCTGTTTACCTGTTGGAAGCAGCTACGGACGCTGGGCTCGATGTTACTGCCTCCAAAGGCTGCCACTTCTCCGAGCTGCCGAGGGATCTGGATGGCATCGTGAAGTAAGAGGCCGAGCTGCCTCTGGTCACACATCTCTGTGGGCCCTGCCACCTCCTTGAAGAGATCTGCAAGAGGGAGAGGCAAGAGGTTCACTTCCATTTGCCTACACTGTTCTTTACTTAAAATATATATTTGGTGATGTGGTTTGAACTGTATAGAAAAGAAATTTCAGGGGGATGTGAGTCGAGTGATTTTAATGCTCTGAGCTTAACATTCTATGTCTGTAAAAGGGAACTGGTGAGCCACTTGCTTCTTAAAATAATGTTGTGTGCACTTCAAAAAGTTCATGGAAATGGAATTCAAGATAATGTGTTTTTTCCTATGAACATTCTGAATATCCTTCAAATAAATAGGTCAATCAGTTTAAAAAATTCCTTTTTAAATGCTACAATACATTTATGAGGGTTGATTTAAATGCTTACAATAAAGGTTCCCCTTCTTACTGAGAAAGACAATGAACCAATGGGCTGGCACGGTGGCACAATGGGTTAAGCCGCTGTTTGTGATGCCAGCATCCCATATCAGAGTGCTGGTCCGAGTCTCAGATGCTCTGTTTCTGATCCAGCTCCCTGGTAATGTGCCTGGGAAGGTGGCCGGAGACAGCCCAAGTACTTGGGCCCCTAGCATCTATGTGGGAGATCAAGAGGGAGTTTCAGGCTACCGGTTTTTGCCTGGCCCAGGCTAGCTGTTGCAGCCATTTGGGGAATAAACCAGTAGATGAAAGATGTCTCTGTCTCTCCCTCTCTCTGTCATGCTGCCTTTCAAATAAATAACCAAATCTTTTTAAAAAAAATTTGAAAGAAAATGAATCCAAACAAATCTTCTTTCATGACTAGTTAAAGGAATAAAAATGTGTTAATAGCAACCCTATAAAATTTAACAAATTTGTTTCCACTGGGGCCAGTGTTGTGGCTTAGCATGTTAAGCAACTGCCTGCGATGTCAGCATCCCAAATGGGCACTGGTTCAAGACCCCACTTCTACTTCCTATCCAGCTCCCTGTTAATACACCTGGAAACACAGCAGAACATAGATCAAGTCCTTGGGCTCCTGCACCCAGTGTGGAACCCAGAAGAGGCTCTACACTCCTGGCATCAGCGAGGTCCAGCACGGGGAGTGAACCAGTGGAAGGAAGATCTCTCTCACGTGCTCTGTTTCTCCCTCTCTCTCTCTCTCTCTAACTCTGCCTTTCAAATAAATACACAATAAAAATTTTTTGAAAAAAATTTGTTTCCATTTTGAAATTTAATATTTTATTAAACAAAAATATAAAACCATTCAATAAAAATTAAACTATCATTCTCAGTGAAATAAGCCAGCCCCCAAAAGACAAATATGTTTTCTCTGATATGTGGTGGTTAAATCAGAATACAAAAAATTAGGCCGGCGCCATGGCTCAACAGGCTAATCCTCCGCCTTGCAGCGCCGGCACACCGGGTTCTAGTCCCGGTCAGGGCGCCGGATTCTGTCCTGGTTGCCCCTCTTCCAGGCCAGCCCTCTGCTGTGGCCCGGGAGTGCAGTGGAGGATGGCCCAAGTGCTTGGGCCCTGCACCCCATGGGAGACCAGGAAAAAGCACCTAGCACCTGGCTCCTGCCATCGGATGAGTGCAGTGCGCCGTCCGCGACAGCCATTGGAGGGTGAACCAACGGCAAAGGAAGACCTTTCTCTCTGTCTCTCTCTCACTGTCCACTCTGCCAGTCACAAAAAAAAAAAAAAAAACCAAAACCAAACCAAAACAAAAGAATACAAAACATTGTATAAGAAGCAGACATGATTTGTGGAACAGTGGTCTTTCTACGTTTTACTTGTTGAACATTATATTTAGTGACACATTAGGCTTGTGACTACAAAGAAAATTATGGCTTTGAAAAATTAAAGAAAAAAAAGGAAGGAGAGAGCTTGAAGGAGGGAGAGAAAGACAGAGGGAAGAATGGTTATCTTCCTCAAATTGTATCTATGAAATACATGAAATCTGTTCTCTGTATATTCATAAAAATGTTAAAAGAAAATATTTTTTTGTCTCTAGCCATAGGGAAATAATACAAACACAACCATTGCATAGGCTATTTAATATAATCAAATACTCTCAAACGTAATTCTCCAATCTAGACTAGCATTCTGTGTACCCCAATTACAACACAATTCCTAAGAACTTTTGATGTTTTTATGTTTGCTATTTCTTTTTACCCCACCCCATGATGTGTGATTCTTAGTCTCCTCTCACATTGCCAATAAGCTCTATATTTTAAAAATAAACACTCCATAGCCCCAAGAAAATATATTCTATTAAATATAAATTTTACTATATAAATATATTATATTAAATATATAAATAAATTTTCTATTAAACATATATCATCTTATTAAATATATTTATATATTATCTTTTTCTTAAATATTTCTATGGTCAAATCTATTTTACATAAGAAACACTTGAAGTATAAGTAGGTATACATTTTCTTTTTAGGGCCAATCTGCCTCTTATTCCTTATACCTATAAAAATCATTTGCTTTGCTTTAAGTAATAAAATATATTTTTTCAAATTTAAATAACTCATTAACAAAATTTATGTATTCTTTCATATAGTTCTTAGGATTTACCACTGACTGGAAACACCAGTGACATGTTTCACACTTCTTTTAATTAAATAAAATTAACTTTCTCTTTTTTCAAATATTTGCTTATTTTCAATTGAACATATGTAATATTTTGCACATAAAACTATTACAATATTTCTGAGAATAAGGCTAATTTACTAAGAAAAATAACTTCAAATAGGAAAAACTAATAAATAGTATCAATCCACTTCATTGTAGAAATTAACATTTTTTGGAAAGAAATTTTCAAGTTCTAAAAATTCAAAAGAACACAAAACCCAAGCATTTTTCATATGAAATTTCCTAAAAATAAGTGAATGATGAACAAATATTTATTAGATTCTAAACATTTTTTTCAAACAATACCTGGATATCAGATAAAAATCATATTATTTTCTCTCTTACTTATGAGGAAAAATGCTAGCTGGAACAGTCAACAATGATTTTTTTTTTAATGTGAAAGGCAGAATTAGAGAGAGAGAGAGCGGGAGATCTTCCATCTATTGGTTCACTACCTAAACGGCCATAAAGGCTGAGGCTTGGCCAGGCTGAAGCCAGGAGCCAGGAGCTTCTTATGGTCAGGGTCCAAGCACTTGGGCGATCCTCCGCTGCTTTCTCAGGCACATTAGCAGGGAGCTGGATCAGAAGTGGAGCAACCAGGAAACAACCCTGTACCTATATGGGATGTTAGCCTCACAGGCAGTGGTCTTACCCACTATGCCACAGTGCCAGCGCCAGTGAATTTACAACCAGTTGAACCTATTTCAGCAATAATGACACTGTAATTATAATGAAATATGGATTTATTAAAAACATACATAGGGAAGATAAATTCAATTATGAGAAATTTAATTTTGATTATCATTTGGTTACTTAGATTTTCTCAGAACTCTTTTTTTTTTTTTCATTAAAAACAACAAGAAGCCTATCACAGTCAATAATATTTCTCCAGGAATCTTATTGTGTTGCACATTTTAAGTCAGTCCCTGGGAAGAGGCATATTAAGTAACTCCAGAGTTGACACCTATGGGTAGTAAACTTTACAAAACTATAAATTTTTGCTTTGTTCATGCCCATTCTTTCTGTTTTGGGGCAGACAGCTACACTATTGTGCTACTATCACAGTAAAACTACTTACAAAACACGAGAAGAAAAGTGTTCTTAAGCATTTTGACATGCTTTAAAATTCGTATAAAATTACACAATTTGAATGTTTTAATGAGACACAAAAAAGCAGTGTCATGATGCTGGACATGGATCACAAGAATGAACTCACAGCTGAAAACCAAATTCCAATAAATTGGCATGGAAAAAATAATGCACCTGGCCATTCAAAAGGATGCTTTGTAAATGTGTTTTTGCTGAGGTAAAGAGAGGACAGGTTATTATGAGGATCAAGAACCAAGGGATTTTCTCAGGAAGGCACCTAGAGAGAAGGAAGGACAGCTGGGGTGAAGATGCTGACATCAGCCATTGCAAAATCAATGTTCAGATGGATTCCAATTGACCCTGATAGTGTTTGCCATTGAGTTTGAAGAGCAAATTGCTTTTGAATATTAATTCTAACAAAGGAAGCAATAATGAGGAAATGTTCTGATGTCACTGGGGAAATCAAAACTCAAATCAAAGCTGCATAGGCCCTCAAAGTAAAAGGCAAAACATACCCAGAACATTTCCAGAGTCTCAACATCCCAGTAAAGATTTGGATTCAAGAGTGAACCCAAGAGGTTCCTTATTTAATTAAGTACTAAAATGACATAGTTCATGGATTAAATTAAAGAGATTTTCTTTGCAGGGGCCTCTGCTTCCTGCCATCATCTGAAAGTTTAATGTTGACTTAAACAAAATATGAGCTTTGAGTCTGAATGTGAATTTATTTCAGAGTAAGTTCACCATTGTCAAATAACTGTGTCTTGCAGAGTCCCAATTCTTTTAGGATCACATAAAATCAGCAATCACTGATAATGGAAAAATTCCTTTTCTAAACTGATCGCACTTTGAGTTTTGGAAGTTGGGTCTCTACACCACCCTGCCCCTGAAGACTAGGTTCTGGAGAAGCCGCCATCGAACAGAAGGCAGGCGTGAATCTTGTTCTGCCTGACTCCTGAGCTCTCACTCCATCAAGGCTCCTCATCTCCTGACGCTACATTCAGCTTTTCATCTCACACAAATCCACATCATTGTGTCTTGACACAGTTGTCCAACTATGTAAAAAAAATAAGCCACCGTTTTATAGACTTGAAATTCAAAATTAAACAATCACACAACAACCCCTCAAAGAAAAAGTGTTCAAAAATATCTGGGGATACTTCAAAAAAGCACTTGGAAAATGGAATTAAAAGACAAGCTGATTTGGTGCAAAAATATTTTAAAATTCATGCATATGCAGAGCCTTTAAGAAGTTCATATAAACTACATATTATGAAAACATTATTGATGGATTTCAAAAAAAATTTACTCCAAAATAAACATATTAAGCTTCAAATTTTCTGGAGTTTTCTTCGATGTATGTTCTCTATGACATGACATTAAATGTACCTGGGATGACATACCCTGTTTACTTTAAATTTCTCCACTCATGAAATATCCCAACCCTCTCCCCATAATGTATGGATTTATCTGTAAAGAATCATCTGAAAAGGTGCATGACAGGATCAAGATACTCACATTTGGAGATAAAATTAAATCAAAGCTATGCTATGTTAAGAGTTTGGAGACATAGCAGCAATGGCTATCATTTATTTAACTGCTATTTCTAGGTCCTTAAAACATGCTATCCCCAGCTCCTTTTCAACTGGGAATTATTAGCTACATTTTTCAGTTGAAGGAAATAAACTACACTTCAGCTTCTTGAAATGTGAAGTGGGTGTAATATTAATAATTGGCTTGTGTTCAATGGGATCCTGTAACCTACCCAAGGTCACTCAGCCACTAACTGGTAGGGATTTGAAGGTAAAAATCCCTGGCCCCCAAGCAGTGTTCTTTCTAACACCTAGACACTTTCATTAACTGACAGTTTAAGGGATACCACTAAAATATTTTATAAATACAAAAAAAGCAGCAAAATAAATTTTATCACTTTATATTTTACCCCAAGTATAAAATGAAAGTTTTAGCATTAGTATCTGTATCCATAAAGGTTCAAGTTCATCTTCTAATTTTTAGTGTTAGAAGTAAAAAAAATTTTTTTTTTTACAAACCTGAGATTCGGTGTCAAAACATCTCAGATTTGATTCTAGTTCCATGATTTAGTAGCTTTATAGCCTTTGACTAGATTCTTAATCTCAGGAATACATTTTTCAATAGAAAATGGAAATCACAGTGCTTACCGGGGAGAGGGTCCATGGAGTAAAGGAGATTTGGTTTGTTGTTGGTTCTCACTCCATTAAAGCACCTCACCTCTCCCTCCTCTAATCTGCTTTGCATTTCACACTAATCCAAGTTTGTTTGCCCTGTTGCTCTGTGTCTAGCATATTATAAACACTGATAATATAAAAGATGCGAAAACTACTTTTGTAGCAAAGGATAAGAAATAAGTCCCCCCAAAGTTGTTACAAACATCACAACTTTTACAAACACTTTCGGTATAAGAAAGATGTTACATACATCTGTATTTTTCTTCTAAGAGACCTTTGGAGAGAGACATCAATCCAATCTTCAGACTCTGCACTCTAATTTTTCCAGTTCGACCCCTAAAATTAAAAAAATCCCATCATATTAGATGTATTTAAAATTGTAAACAGTATGATATTCTTGAATGTCTATTTTCTTGAAGGTAAACCATCAAAGATAATTGGATCTTAGAGATGTAACTTTTCTATCCAGTTTTAACAATTAACATTAAACCTGTACCATAACTTCATAACATATTTTAATGCTGTTTGGTTAATGGAAGAATACACAGCCTAAAATCACTTTCTATACAACACATGAACTTAGATAATCAAATTAAAGTAAATGAGAACAAGAACTATAAAGTTGAAAAGATTTCATTTTCTGGGGCTGCTGTGAAGCAGCAGGTTAAGGGACTACCTGTGATACCACATCCCATATCTGAGCACTGTTTTAAGTCCTGGCTACTTCACATACAATCCAGCTCCCTGCTAATATGCCCGAAAAAGCAGTGGAAGATGGCCCAAGCACTTGGGACCCTGCCATTCACATGGGAGACCTGTAAGGAGTTCTAAGCTCCTGGCTTCCACATGGCTCAGCCATTTGGGGACTGAACCAGTGGACAGAGATCTCTGTCTCTCCCTCTCTGTCACTTTGTTGTTCATATAAAACATAAATGAATATTTTTAAAGATTTCATTTTCACAAATACTGTGAATTTAAACTCTATGCTCATAATTATAAATGCAATATTCAACATAGGTCTAATGCTATATATAATATGCCCATAAGTGATATAAGGGTACTCCAATAAGTTCATTTTGGTATAAAACAGTTTTTTAGATCCATGCACATTCTTTTCACAATGTGTATTTTCCATGAAGAGTCAGAAGATTTCTTGTTTAGAGAAGTGAATCTTAGAAACTAACTAGAAAGTTATCCATATATTAAGTGCTTAAAACTTGTAAATGCTTAAAACGTATTATCCTCATTTACTTAGGTCTCTGTCAATGTAGTCTTTATAGTTGCCTACCACAATTTTAATAGTTTATGTTCTCAGGTGTGAAATCTCTGGTGAAGTATCAAATTATAATTAACAACAGAATATATTAGCTAATCAACACCAAGAAATCATTTTATATAAACCAATGAGAAGCAATTTTAACTTCACTTGAAAATTGGCTAGAAATAAATTTTTACTTTATCTTTAAAAGCAGAGATCCTCATTCCAACACTTATCAAAGAATTACTGAGTTGTCTCAGATATTGGTCACAGTACTAGGTTCTAGGAATGGAAAAAGAGCTACAAAAATTACTAAGATATAATCCTTGCTACAAAATAACACACAGTCCACAAAAATTCTTTACTACCATTTTTACTATTTCAGATTCAAGATCATAGTTCAGGGTTTCATTTTAAGCTTTCTTACAACAGCTTAAATTAATTAACTAATTAATTTGAAAAGCAGAGCTACAGAAGCAGAGAAACTGGAAATTGCATAGACAATTAATCAATTTTTTTAAAAAAAAAATCATGTAGGATCTCTGTCCTTAATGTGCTGTACATTGTGAATTAATACTATAACTAGTACTCCAACAGTATTATCATTTTGTGTCTCTATGCGAGGGCAAACCGTTGAAATCTTTACATAATATGTACTAAATTGATCTTCTGTGTATAAAGAGAATTGAAAATGAATCTTGATGTGAACAGAAGGGGAGAGGGAGCGGGAAAGGGGAGGGTGGGGGGAGGGAGGGAAGTTGTGTGGGGGGGGAGCCATTGTGGTCCATGAGCTGTTCTTTGGAAATTTATATTCTTTAAATAAAAGCTTTATATTAAAAAAAAAAAAGATTAGATTAGATTAGGTTAGAATAGATTAGATAGATGGATAAAGCTAGATAGGTAGATAGATAGCCTTTACTACTAGTTCACTCCCCAAATGCCTACAACAGCCTGATCTGGGCTAAGCTGAAGCCAGGATTCAGGAACTTTATCCAGATCTCCCATGCTTGGGCCCTTTTTGTTGCTTTCCTAGGAAGGTGGTTTGGAAGTGGAATAGTAGAGACTCATACCAGCACTCCAATATGGGATGCCTATTTTATAAACAGCCTCTTAACCAGTTCCACCACAAGGCAGGCCCTTATGAAATTTTTTTAATACACAAGCACAGGACACTTAAATTCTATACTCTGATATTTATACAATGAAATGAGTACATAAAATTTAGTAGTTCATACTATTTTAAGAACAGATAGTTGGGGCTGCGTTGTGGCACAGTAGAATAAGTCGCTGCCTGCGATACTGCCATGCCATATGGCCACTAGTTTAAATCCCAGGCACTCCACTGGCGATCCAATTCCCTGCTAATGTGCCTGAGAAAAGCAGTGGAAGATGGTCCAAGCTCTTGAATTCTTGCCACCCACTTGTGAGAACCAGATGAAGTTTCTGGTTCTTGGCTTTGGCCTGGCTCAGCCTTGGCCATTATGGCCTCTTGGTGAGTGAACCAGCAGACAGAAGATCCCCCCTCCAGCCCACTTCTCTGTAACTAGGACTTTCAAATAAACAAATCTTAAGAAAAAGAATAGGGACCAGCACTGTGGCATAGTGGGTAAAGCTGTTGTGCCAGCATCCTATGTGGGCATCAGTTCAAGTCTCAGCTCTCTGCTATGGCCAGGGAAAGCATCAGAAGATGGCCCAAGTCTTTGGGCCTCTCACTGCATGAGAGACCTGGAAGAAGCTCCTGTCTCCTGGCTTCAGATTGGCCCAGCTCTGGCAGTTGTGGCCATATGGGGAGTGAACCAGTAGATGGAAGATCGATCTCTCTCTCTCTCTCTCTCTCTCTGCCTCTGCCTCTGCCTCTCTGTAACTCTGGCGTTTCAAATAAATAAACCAATCTTGACAAGAGCAGAGAAGAGAAGGAAAAGAAGGAAAGGAAGGAAGAGAACAGATAGTTTTATCATGTAACTTTGAAGTACAAACTGCCAAAATATATTTAAACTTTGATTTTATTGGTAAATTTTATAATTAATACAAAGAGATATTCCATTATCAAGTTAAACAATTTAATCAAATTTCTGTATATATACCATGACATGTAAAGTATAAAATAAATAAAAAAGAAGAACACACTTAGGGGTTGGTGAAATGTTCTTTTCAAAATAGTCCCTCAATAGGCAGAGGGAGGTTATTAATCTAACAGTTAGGATACTGTTTAAGATTTATCATCTTAGAATTATAACTATAAACTACATGAAATCTGTTCTCTTTATATTAACAAAAATCTTTTTAAAAGATATTTATATGCCACATCAGAGTATCTGGATTCAATATCTCCTCTGGTTCCAGACTTAAATTTCCCACTGATTTTGATCATGGGTACAGCAAGGATATTCAAAGAATTAGGTTCCTGCTTCCCACATGGGAGACCTGGATTGAGTTCCCAGCTGATGGCTTTGGCCCAGCTCTGACCATTGTGAGCAATTTGGGAATGAAACAGGATTGTAGTGATGTCTGTATGCGTGTGTGTTTGTGTGTGTGTGTCTCCTTGCCTCTCAAATAAATTTTAAAAATTAAATGGAAATGTATCAAACTTATTGAGCCTCTGCTATAAATGTAGATAGCATTCAGCATTGATACATGAAATAATTAATATATAAATGTTAAGAGAGTCAGTGGTGTGATACGTGGATTAAACTGTGGCTTGGATGCTGGCATCCGATATTTGAGTGCCAGTTTGAGTCCTGGCTGCTTGCCTTCTAATGGACTTGGGAAAGTATCAGATAATGGAACAACTACTTGGGCCCCTGCCACCCATTTAGAAGACCAGGATGGACTACCTGGCTTCTGCATTTGGCCCAACCCCGGCCATTACAGCCTTTGGGGAATGAACCAGGACATGGAAGCTCTCTCTCCCTCTCTCTTCTCTCTCTCCCTTTCAAATAAAATATTTTTTTCAAAAATATTAAAGTAAATATAGCCTGTATAAGCAGAATTTCTAAATAAATATACTCATTCCAGTTTCTAACAATTACAGGAATGCTTGTTTCAAATTAACACAAAAGTGAGCCATGCTACAAATTGGGTTTCTACTTCCTATGTTTATGTGTATTCCAATTATGACACAAAATAGTTTGTTTTCTTCCTTTAAAAAAGCAGGAAATTTTCATTTTCTGTACTTGGTCAGATATGGATTTACAGAAGATAACAAAGGGCTGTGTGAATGGAGTGGGGCTGGTGCCTGAATGTGGCTACAGAAAACGCAATCCTTTAAGGGAAAAATCATCAAAATGATGCGCATTAGACCATGACCTCCAGTCTATCACGACAATACAAGATCATCAGGAAAACAACTGAAAATGTCAGTCATCTAGTCGTCTGCCATCCACAGTTATGAAAGCTCACAGTGACCCAGCATTGTTGTAACAATTGCAAGGACAAAGAAAAAAGCAAAAGATACGAATCCAACCCATGACAAGCTCACACACATGCTGGAGAGGTAAGGCAAGAAAACAATGAGAGAATCATAACAAAATATGAGGTCCATCTTTATGTCTGGAAATAAAGAATGATACAAGATGATTGTAGCTGACTATTTATTAGTGATTAATGATTATTCTGAACTGTCATCAGTCTCTCACAACATCTAATACAAAAGATAAGTCTAGAATCAGACATTGAAGGCATGACACAGCTGCTGTCCTAACACAGAAAAGGTTCAGTATCACAGGAGAAGCCTGAGCAAGGAGACAGAAGCAGGGTGGTGAGTACTAGCACCAGATACAGTAGGGTGGAGCAAGGAGTGAGTCAAGGCTAATTGGTTGACTATGTGGACCAGGCTGTGTGGGATCAGACAATACAGAATTTTGATGTGATTAGATATTCAGATTTGAGAGAGAAAGCAGAACTAATCAAATTTGTTGGTAACATAGCCCAATATTTAAGTATTTGGTTCCCGGATAGCTTTCATAAGCAACTACTGAAATTGGTTTCACTGGAAATATATGCAGTGTACAACATTTTACCCACCTAGAAGTAGTGGGAAAAAATACTTACTGAAGCAAATGAAGTTAATATTTTCTGTATAGAGCAAAAAAGTTAAGCTCAGTGTCCAGACTATTGCTCTAAATTATGATTTAAACACTTGATTTCCGCTAAATCTAGAAAGAATATTGTGAAATTAATACTTGTTAGCTTTGAAAGACAAAGACTGAGTTAGGCTGTGAATTCATAAATGGACTCAATCTCTACATTTTATAAAGTCCTTTTACATATATTAGTTCATTTGCCTTTTACAATCACCTTTTATATAGTAAGCATAGCAGAGTTTTTATCTCAGTTTTTCAGATGAGAAATTGAGATGCCAAAGTTAAGTGGCTGCCAAGTCACATAGAAACCAGAACAAAAATCTGAATTTTTATCATCCACAGCAGATAATGATTTTTCCTCACAAAATTCAGAATCTTGACAGAAGCTGGGTACATATTAAATTATTAAAGACACAGCTTACTTATTTGATAAGGTACTATTTTACCAAAATAAGACAATGTGGTAAGAATAATTGAATGATGATCAAAAAAAAAAAAAAAAAACTGAACATTGGTCTATTTACTTCCACAACTATGCAATCATTGGCTGTTGGTAAATGGTCTTGTCTCACTGGACAGGTTATTCAGTTGGTAAAATGAGAGGGCAGAATGGAAAGATGACCAAAGTCCAGCTTCAAGAATTCTATGATGCTGTGTGTATGTTGCTCATTATTTCAAGAACCAGTTGACACTAAAAATGCCAGCCCTGGATGCATTATACTACACAATGAAATGAAATCAAAGTATGTGATTAATGGAAAGAATATCTGAATAGTTGAATAAATGGGAGGGCTAGAACAGATGCCATCTATCTGACTCACAGTCTCCTTAAAGTCTCCAATGTCCTGATGTATAGGAGAGAGCAGACTGTACAGTGAACGAGATTCTCAAGGGGGAGTGATGGTTTGGAAAGAGCTAGTAAGTATTGTTTAGGTAAATGAATTAGTCTTGGTTATTAGAGAAATATAGATAATCAATTCTGGCCATTTAAGACTATTGTCCTAAGTGTAACTTTTGCTATTTCCTTAGGTTAATTCTTAGGTTAAAATTTCTGTCCAAGACAGAAAGCCGGACGGAATGGGCACAGTCCTGACCCAGAACAGTCTTTATTTCTTTGACATGAGAAGGAAATAAGTTTTGCAAACATTTTTCCCCTTTAAGATAGAAAATGAGAAAATCCATGATAATGTGTTTCTAAATAAGAGACAGTACTCTTGTATAGCATTTCTCATGTGACCTATGTGATGATGGAAAATACAGCTATACCAACATTTAACTACCTAGAATATGAATAACGACATTTCACACATTGGTTTCTTCCCAGTGAAGTGGCACTCTTCCCTTTGGGCTGTCCACTGAAAACAACATGTGTGGGTGTCATGGGCTGAACTGTATCCTGCTAAAATCCAGATGTTGAAGTCCTGATTCCCAGTTCCTCTATTTGGACTGTATTTGGAGACAGGGTCTTTATGGACATAATGAAGTTAAAATGAGAACACTAGAACAGACCCTCATCCAAAATGAATGCTGGCTTTATTGAAAGAGAAGATGAGTATGGGAAGGAAGACAGGGAGAAGACGGCATCTACAAGTCAGGGGCAGAGGCCTCTGAAGAAAACCCTTTAGGCCTTGCTCCTAGGCTTCTAGCCTGTGGAAGTGGGAGGAAATAAAGTTCTGTTGCTTATGCCACCGAGTCTACTGCACTGCCCTCTGTGACTGCAGTCCTACACTAACCTGTTTACTACCTTCATCTGAAGACAAAACTAATGCCGTGTGTCAGAGCCTCAGATGATGCTAAGGGAAAGTCATTTCACTTCTTCAATTTCTCCCTAAAATGTGTGTCCAGATGTGCTTCGGTGAAGTCTTCCACAGGACTAACACAAGTCCCTAAGCAAGTTAACATTGTATCTGGGGGGTAAAGTTAGAGGCTTTGAAGTTAAAACACCTTATTCATCAGATATTTTGATGAATTTATTATAGAAAATGTGTCTTTTGAGTGTTTAAAAAATTAAAGAGCAACTGAATGGAAGATTAATACTATTGGTAAATGTTACCTTAAGAGAATAAAAAATCTCTATTAAAAGGAAACACATTAAAAGATATCAAACATGGGTATAGTAAATCCAACTCTGATCACAGAAACTGAGACTTATACTTCACTGCCTTTCTTGAAGAGTACTTGAGCTTACAATGGCTATTTGATCATTAGGAAAAAAAAATTTTGTTATGATATGTGTGAATGGTGAAAGACAAAAGTGTTTTCTAATGAAACCAGTAAACAAAATTTTAGCTAAATCATCTCTAAAGCTATTATCATTATCATTTATTTCTTACATGGAATCAATCAGATGCTAAACAAGTATGCATGTAGGGACTATCATTTCTCTTCTTTCTTTCTAAATCAAAGAAAAGGCTACTAAACACAAATTATCATACATCTAATTAGAGAAAATAACTTTTAGGGTCTGCAGGAGAAAAAAAAAAAACTTCTAATTTTCTTCTTTCATCTTTGCAAACTTTAACCCCCTAATGTTTTAGAAATGTCAGCACACAGCTGGTCTCTCTAGCATTGATTTTTGTATTCAAAAGGGCCAAATTAATGGAAAATGAATTTTGCTAGAATTTGAGAGCAACTCTATGTAACAGTGAGCACTAAGTTAAATTACATATAGTACAGGGCCTTGTAGCATAAATTACTTAGAAATGCATGTATACACATACCAGCGTGGCAATAAAGATAATAAAAAAAGGCAAACTCAATCGCGTTTATTTCCACTCATTGATCTTAAACTGTCACACAAACATAACAGACCAGGATAACTAAGTTATTTGAATTTATAACAATAAATACAAGATTTTTCTACAGGATATTACAGAGCAAAGTGGAAATCCGACCTATCTATATTAGGTTTCCCTAGCTTCATGGCAAAGAATATGACAAACTTGATAGTCTTTGTAAGTTGGAGCAAAACCCTAAAATAGATGTATTTTTTTCCTAATTTTATTATCAGAGCAGTTATTTGGAAGGTTATTTCCAACAACTAATGGTTCCATTGGGAAAAGTAATTTAAGAGAACTTTTTTTTAAAAACCAACCTTAAAAGATCAGACATTTGATGATTATAATGGAAAAAATGAAAACTTACGTGTCATATACATTGAGCAACCAGTTGAGGCACATATCCACACAGAGTGGGACATTGACCAGGTCCTTATGCATTTGCTCAAGTCCATCATACGTTGTTGTCAGACAGTTGATGACATCTGGGACACTAAGGAGCTGATCATTTTGGTTCAGCTTGTGCTGTTTGAAAACTTCATTTGTTGTATTCAACTCTAAGAGATCCACTAATCAGAAAAGGAAAAGGATTATGTACAGTCATTTTAGTACCTAGCAACATAGAAACAAAAACAGTTCTGCTCTCAAGGATTTAGCTTGGTTCTTCAGTTTAAGAATCTATCTTTTTAGCTAATTTTATGTTTTAAATAAACAAATAGCATTTCCAATCTTATACTTCTAATGTATTTGTTTGAACCACATTTTCATGGTTTGGAATCTGAACTTCATCATTTTCTAATCTTACTCTCTTTTTTGCTCTTTAGGAGATGAGTTTTTCATTTTTTTCTTCATACTTTCCCCACTCTAGGCTCTAGGTGGGGTGGGCATTGTGGAACAGTGGGTTAGGACACCACTTGGGATGCCTGCAACCCACGTTGAAATGCCAGATTCAAGTCCCAGTTACTCTCCACCTCTGATCCAGGTTCCTACAAATGCATCTGGAAGGCAGTAGGTGACAGCCAAAGTACTTCGGTTCCTGCCACTCATGTGGGAGACTAAGAATTCCTTGCTTTTGGGTTTGGTCTGGCATAGACTTAACTGTTGAGGGCATTTGGGGAGTGAACCAGTAGATATAACCTCTCTCTCCCTCTGTGTCACTTTACCTTTTAAATGAATAAATAAATAAATATTTTTAAAAATGAATACAGGGGTCTGTTTGGCATCCCATATAGGTGTACATTCATTTTCTGGCTGCTCCACTTCTGATCCAGCTCCCTGCTAATGCCCTGGGGAAATCAACAGAAGATGGCCCAGGTACCTAAGCCCATGTCACCTACTTTGTAGACCCGGATGAAACTCCTGGCTTCAGCCTAGCTAAGCTCTGGCCTTTGAGGCCACTTGAGGGGAGTGAATCAGCGATTGGAAGACCTTTCTTGGTCTCTCCTTCTGTCTTTCTAACTCTGACTTTCAAATTAATAAGTAAACCTATTTTAAAAATGAATCCCAGAAGGCATAAATCTCTGTGATTACTATAAATGGTAGAACTTCTCAAATACTATATTGCTTCCTTCTAAAAACAGCATGCTCACTGCCCTGCCATTCATCTCCTGCATCTGTGCTTAAATAGAGTTTTATAGCACGTACACCGTGTCATACAAAGTTCACTGAAGATGCTCAGTTTCTGGGTTCTGTTGAAAAACAATAGCTTTCCACTGTCTCCTGAATCAAGCCTAATTGACAAGGGGCACACAAAGTGGCTCACACCTTGTCTACCTCTCATGATGCTCTGACATCTAGGAAATGTGTATCTATGAAGGATCAGAAGAGGGGCTCAAGACGGTACCTGCTCTCATCCTCACTCTTCATGTACAGAACATCTACAGGACATGTAGAGTACGCACAGTCCCTGCCCTCCAAGACATTGTGATAACCTCACTAAAATGGGGAGAAAATGTGCCATAAAAGAAGGATACATGGATCTCTATTCAAGCTTGTACTGCTGGGGAGTTGGAGGACTACTGGAGAAGGGTCCCTGGGGAGGCGGGATTTGAAAGGGCCTTGACATATAGGCAAGATACAAAAGAAATCATGTGAAGCAAGGAACAAACTCCCGGAGGGTAGAACTGCTTTACAAAAAGATAAGAATTCATGCAGACCCAGAGGTCTCTCAGGAATGGAGGGCTGCAGTATGCATAAATGTCTTGCATGTTGGTGACATGTGGTTAGTGTAAGAGAGAATGCAGAGTTCCTGGAACAGTCATACACTACCACAAAGAGGCCCACAAAGGGCAGCAGGAGGAGCTTAGACTAAATCTTTAAAAAAATTATACAGATTAAAATGATTTCTAAGACAACCAATCAGACAAGGAAAAAAGCTTTTAAAGAGACAAACAGGCTGGCGCTGCGGCTCACTAGGTTAATCCTCCACCTGCGGCGCCGGCACACCGGGTTCTAGTACCGGTCGAGGCACTGGATTCTGTCCCGGTTGCCCTTCTTCCTGTCCAGCTCTCTGCTGTGGCCTGGGAGTGCAGTGGAGCATGGCCCAGGTCCTTGGGCCCTACACCGCATGGGAGACCAGGAGAAGCACCTGGCTCCTGCCTTTGGATCAGCGCGATGCACCGGTCACAACACGCTGGCCTTGGCGGCCATTGGAGGGTGAACCAATGGCAAAGGAAGACCTTTCTCTCTGTCTCTCTCACTGTCCATTCTGCCTGTCAAAAAAAAAAAAAAAGAGAGAGAGAGAGAGAGACAAACACACAACACCCAAGTCTAGATAACAGGCTAAATCATTTCTCTTAGATGTCTAATATATCATTAGTAACCTTAAGCTTATAATAAATCTAACCAGCTAAGCTGCTAAGCTTTACAAGAGTTAGAGAAGATTTCAAAAGAAAACTAAGAGCTAGCTGAGGTTTTCATTGTCATTTTTACTTCATTTCTTGGGACTATATTTTGTTTTCAATTATAAACCTCCAGCAAGAAATAGCAAAATTCAAATTCCTTCTCCAGAGCACCTGACAAAAAAAGAAGCGCAATTCCCCACAGATACAAAGGAATAGATTCACAATCTGCCAAAATGCTCTAAATTTCCTGAATTCCAACACTAATTATGCCAGCAACGCAGCACTGCTATTGGATTCCCACCTGGCACCAAGTGACAATAGAGCGTTTCCTGGACGAGGCCATTCGTGCGTTTCTTTCAGAAAAGCCTCCCTTGTTACACACTCTGCAGCTGTGACAGTAATTTGGCACGTCCCACAGACTACCACGTCTTCAAGTTTGAGATTTACTCTGACACTTTGCCTTAGTGTCTAAGCCAACTATACCTCTTCCTGAAGTGTGTCACATTTAGGTGCCTTTAAAGAACTGACAACATTTAAATCACAGGAAATTATGATTTTCACTTTTCAAAGGGAGACAGATGACAGCTCTGTCATGTGGTAAATGAAACAAACAGCAGAACAATTTCCTAACCAACTTGCAGACTCCGTCTTTAATTCCACGAGTTTGTCACAGGGGATCCAATGGAAGTGCATCATCATTCTGCTCTGCAAGAATAACTGCTGCTCAGCTCCTGGTCTTGGGCTTCTGTGACTCTTCTCCAGGTCACCAGCTGTCTGACTGCGGGTCTCCTTAGCATCCTTCCCACCCTTGCTTCCCAAACAGTAAGGTTTCCTATGCAGCATTTTTATTCATAAGCCTGATGCCTCATTCACTTTTTCTTTTTTGCTTTTGTTTTTGATAGGAGTTATGTATTTGTTTGAAAGTCAGAGTTGCAGAGAGAGAGGAGAGACAGACAGAGCTCTTCCATGTGTTAGCTCACTCCCCAGACAGCCCCAAGGAGCCATGAGTTTCATCCGGATCTCCCACCAGGCAGCAGGGACCAAGGATTTGGGACATCCGCTGCTGCTTTTTCTAGGCCATTAGCAGGGAGTTGGATCCAAAGCGGAGCAACCAGGACACAAACCGGCACCCACACAGGATGCTGGCATTGCAGGCTGCAGCCATGTTCACTAGGCCAGCTTTCATGGCAGTCTTACTTCCTCCTCTGTCACCATTATTCCTTCCTGTGGCTGACTCCAGATTCTGTTTTCTTCTTCTGATCTCCTGACTAAATCTGTGGTCCCTATTCCTGCTGCTCCCTTCCCTACCAAAGCCACACGATTCTCTTTTTGGCAACTTCTACTTGAATGTGTCCAAATGAAGGTCTTGTCTTCTGCTAAAGCTGCAATCCAGTCTGCAAATCTTAAGATATTCTTTTTTTTTTTTTGACAGGCAGAGTGGACAGTGAGAGAGAGAGAGACAGAAAGGTCTTCCTTTGCCGTTGGTTCACCCTCCAATGGCCGCCGCGGCTGGCGCGCCACACTGATCCAATGGCAGGAGCCAGGTGCTTCTCCTGGTCTCCCATGGGGTGCAGGGCCCAAGCACTTGGGCCATCCTCCATTGCACTCCCAGGCCACAGCAGAGAGCTGGCCTGGAACAGGGGCAACCGGGACAGAACCGGCGCCCCGACTGGGATTAGAACCTGGTGTGCCAGTGCCGCAAGGCGGAGGATTAGCCTTTTGAGCCATGGCTCCTTCTTCTACCCTCCACATTTGACCAACTACCAAGTCTCCCAGTTTTCAGTTCTCTCCAAGATAGTGCTATAAACCAGACCCTGTGTCCCCTCCTACTGCCTCCAGCCAGCTTAACCTTGATCATCCGTACCCTGAAATATTTACTCCTCCCTTCTTCCCTCTACTCTTCAAGCTGTCCTACCTATTAAAGCATACTGCACTCCTGCCCTATCGCTAAACTCCCACAAACAGAAAATGGTTACATTATTCCCTGCACCATAAATAAAAATATCCAGACATTAAATACAACACAAAGAGACCTTGAGGAACAGAAAACGAAAAATAAATCAGAAAAGATTTCAGGAAAGAGATGACCATTGAACTGACTTAAACTGACTTCAAGGAAATTTCTGGATAAACTTCTAGCTAGCATCTCTATTCAGATCCCAGTACATCACCTATCCACACCTTTCATTCTCACAAATGTAACTCCCTACCTTCTTATCCCTGATTAGCAGCCATGAGCCTCCGTCCTGGGTAACCAGTATGCCCACTACTTCAGGAAACTGACCTTCTTATTTATGAAAAAGGAACTTTCTACCTCTTCTGACCACACTTCCTTTTGCTTCTCTACTATTGCCTATAGCATGCGTCTTTTAAATAGAAATATAAAACACACTGTGTGTGTGTGTGTGTGTGTGTGTTTGCAGGGACGTTTATGGTTTAAAGAAAAATGATAGAAGAAATATTCCACCACACAGGAAATGAGGTAGACTTCTATCAATATGAGAGGACTTCAAAATTCATGGAAAATGAAAATAAATGGTGTTTATTTAGTTCAAAAAAATTTTAGATCTAGGCAGACAGGGGTTTTCAAAAATTTTATGGGAACATATATGAAAAAAATGATGCATGAATTTCAAATTTTTCCATACTGAAAAAAGGTTTTCATTTAATTCCATCTTCCATGAACTTTTTGGAGTACCCTAATATCTTTGAAGCCTTGGATCCTGCTTAATTACTTTCCTTAACAATCACAGTGGGTAACCATCAATCTTTGTATTCCATTATTAGCTTTTAAAAGTTTATTCATGTTCTTAACTAATTCAATATTTAATTCTTCAGGTTTTGTAGAAATGAGGTATGTACTCTTATTCTGCAATTTGACTGTTTTTATTCTATTTTATAGTACTGAGATTCAATCACATTGTATTTGGTTGCTGGTTCATTTTTGTTGCTTTACCACATAATTTTTACATGCATGTCAAATTTAAACAAATTTTATTATTAAAAATACTTCCATAAACATGTTGAATATGTCTTCTGGTGTACTCCCATATGACCTGCAAAGTCAAATCAATCACTCATTGTGTCCTAAGAGATATATTATATGAGGCCCTAAGTAGAGAGGAACAGATTTGTTCCTCCCACAAAACTTCAGTTCCTATGGAGAAACAGATAAAAAATAACTGAATAAATAGAATATTAAATATTGTGACTCTGCCATTTTGTCTTAGTGCCTAAGCTATGCATGATGGCAAGTGCCAGGTAAGGAAAGAACTGGTTTAGTGAGATGGGAAATCAGGTAAGAGCTGGCCAGAGCTTTTCAGGTATGAAGAACAGAATAGAGTTTGCCATTTCAGACCTCATGTAGAACTGATGTGAAATCACAGTGGAGCACAGTGCAGGAGGTGGATGGAGAGATAGGTCAGGCAAAAAACATTCTCTTGTAAAGGCGAAAAGAATCAGTTGTCATTAGGAATGCTGAGTCCACATGGAGTGGTCTCTCCATGAATCTGTGATCCTTAAGTGTGAGAATTGGGTCTCTTTCTATTGTTTTATCCCCTGCACAACCCTGGAGCCCAACAATGAATAAACTATGGTACAACAATGATAGCATCCCACTCGTCAGGGCTGGGTGGGGATTTACAGAAAATGAAAGCCGACCCTGACCTAAAGTAGCTCCCTGGAGGGATGGGGCCATCTCCCCAACATCACGCTATCACACAAGGCAAGCACATGAGAAACTGCCGTTACAGGTGATCATAAAGTACTGGAAAAGTTGGTGGCAGGTGGGATTCGCTTGTAAATGCTTCCAAAGGAGGTAAATCTTTAACAGTGTATGGGAGGAATAAAGGGTTGCAGACCATTGCAGAGGAAGGGTCAGGGCACTGAAAGCAAACAAAAAGGATGGGAAAGGAAAAAGCAGATTAATCATCAACAGGTGAGCTCTACAAGGGGCACACAGGCCCCAGGCTGCAGGGCACTGGGGGCAGAGGCAGTGGGAAAGTTGAGGCCTGCTGGCTCTAGGAACATTCCTTGAAAATATTCAAAATCCCTCACAAATCAGCACATTGCTCATTGTGCAATACCAAATGTCCTGTAGTTTAAAAATTGGAGGACTCTCTGCTGTCCTTCTCAGATTTGAGGGAATGAACTGAAGGAGGCAGTTTTTTTTTTTTTCTTTAGGGGTCAAAAAAAACCACCAAATGCATTCATTTGTTTATCCACCCAGAAGTATTACTGAAAACTGGGCCCGTGTTCATAATAACACAAAGCAGTCTCCTGTCCATGGAGATTTTGTGGCTGAGTCATTTGTCCTCATTTAATAGCTCATCAGGCCCGAGAAGACCTTCCAGCACTGTCAGCTGGATACAGGACGTGCAGCTGAGCTGCTTTCGAAACTTCTGTCAGCACAGACTCACTGAGCGGACTGCACATCCCCTTTGTGTGGCCATAATTTACTTCCTATTCTCTTCTGGCTCAACATACAGATCACCAGCCAGAGTGTGTGGGCTTCAACATTTCATGCTGATTACTCCACAATACTTGCTGCAACTGTCACAACCTACTAATTATCTGTGGGGTTCTACGTATTTTGCGGCAGTCAAGGTCATCTCGGTCTTCCTTCCCACTGTCTTGTCTGCAGGTGTTTTCTAGCCCTCTAGACTTTGCTTCCACACATAAAATGTTTATTTATTTGTTTGAAACACAGAGTGACAGAGGGATACACAGAAAGAGAGGAGACCTTTCATGTGCTGGTTCACTACCGAATTGTTCACAAGAATAGGGGCTGGATGGAGCTGAAGCCAGGAGCCAGGAAATATATCCTGGTCTTACACAAGGATACCAGGGGCCCAAAAATTTGGGCCACCTTCGGCTGACTTCCCAGGTGGATTAGCAGGGAGCTGGAACAGAAGAGGAGCAGCTGATGTTTTCCTATGGAATGCCAGTGCTACAAATGTTGGCTCAACCCACTTTGTCACACCACTGGCCCAGGTTTTCCTTATGCTGAAGTGCGGCATTGCTTTGTTTTCTCTGAATAATTCTACATTTCTCTTTCTTCAATTCTTCTCATATAACCACCTTAAAATTTGTTGCCAGGGTTGACTGAATTTTAAGGAACCGAGTTTTGAACCTCACCTCATTTATTTAAGGGTAACCTTCAAAGTTTTACTGAATTGCCTAGATATATAACAGCTATAAACAAAAGCAGACAAACACAAATACATAGATTTTTTCAGACCTCCTCTAACTTACAAATAAGTACAAGTATAACTTTCCACACTAACTATCTGATAATGCCTAAATATTCTTAGAATAAACTCAATTACCAAAACTACAACCATAAATAGAATCCAGATAGCTTAAGTCAGCACTCTAAGTATTCATATTTCTATTTAATTTTAGGTTATTTGGGAGTAGAGCAGACAATAACTTTTTAGTAAAATGTCTATCACAGATCATCACAACACCCTTCACAGGAAAAATTCATGGATAATATTGTCTCAAAATATATTTAATAGAAAACAGAGTCTTCTCTAATTTACCAAAATGCCAGTTTAATTTTGGATCAGGAAGGTGACTTTTCATGGTTTCTTTAGTACATGACTGCATACTGTCAAAATATTTGGAGCCCTGTACTTCCAAATGAACACAAAGTCTAAAAAAGCAATGGCCTATAACCTTGCTTCTCTGATTTAGTTCTTTCAGCATAATTTTTGAAATCACTTTTTATGTGGCTCCTGTGTTTTGGCTAATTTTGTTCTCCAGCTGAGAATAGCACATGCTCATTTGCTCTACTAGATGGGGCAAATAAAGCTTTTATAACAACACAGCCAACTCCTTGAGCAAGGTACATTGAAAGATTAACTCTAGAAACATATAATCCCCTTCATTCATTTTTTCTTAAAAAACGGAAAAGGCAACACAGAGAACACAGTGATCAACTTTGATAGAATAACTCACAACATAGTGCTTTCTGTAGTCTTCGTATTTTGATTGCTGTACGGTAGGCAGAGAATCGTACATTATTCAGGTCAGCTGAAATGGAAAAGAGTACAAGTCAAAAGCATGCTTAGCATTTACCTGATATTGAATGCCAAGAATGTATTTTCTTGTTTCAGATAATGGAAAATATGTCTGTCTACACTAAAACTCCCTTTCCTAAAAATACCATAAAATATATTTAAGAAAAGTATCAATTGATGATTATTAGTGCCATATTGAGGTACATTTCAGAGCAGGGCTATACAGAAAATTCCATAAGAAGCATGTTTAGATGGATGCCATGGCTGAGAATTTTATATTCTAAACAAAGTATATCACTTCAGTGGGCTGAGTACTTGAACTAATGGAAATTGGAAGGACCTCAGAAGCAAAGTCTTCCAATTTCTCCCATTTCCAGTCTCCTGCCCATTTTTCTCTCCTAAAGTGAGCAACAGAAATCTGAATTTTTCTCTCCCAATGTGGGACAGAGAAAATAAAATTCCTTTTCTGCCAAGGAACAAGGTCATTCACATCTATTCCCTTTTCCCTTGAAATGTCAAATGACCAGTTTTCTGTCCTATGCCTGGAGAAAAGACATGCCACATGGAGAGGCCAAAAAGAATCTGGACAGAGAGGCCTTGCTGGTTCTCCCCCTCTTACTCTGTCATCGTCAGATCAGACTGTTTTGTCCAGTCACATTTCTATAAAGTTGTTTACTCCACACTGATCCTAAGCATAAGAAGACCCAGTTTTCCCTGGGTCTCTGGGCCTTAAAATTCTGAAAGCTCCTGTTAATCGTTGTTTAAGTGTTTGAGTATCCTCCAAAGGACTATGTCCCTGGAGTCTTCAGTTAATGGTTAACGGTCAATGGATAAAGGGTGGAGATTGGATACAATTGCTGTGTCTAGGAGGTGGACCCAGCAGGAGGTCTTTAGGTCACTAGGGGCTTGCCCTCTGATGTCAGTTCTTCCAAGAGGGTTGGTTGTTTAAACTCAGCTTGCCTAGCTGCTCTCTCTGGTTCCTGGCATGTCATGTGATCCTCCCTCCTCACGTGTCCCATCATCCTCTTTACCTACCAGATTAATGGCACTGCCCAATCTTGGACTATACATCTCCAAAGAATAAATCTTTGTCTTTCATAGCTCTTCCTGAGTAATACTAAAATTCTAATTGTTGCTCCTACATGACAGTAAACTTTGATTACATAAATTTGTTATGCTTTTCCCTCGTTAATCCGTATTTTGTTACAAGAATGTTGGTCATGACCTTATGGTGGGTATAAAACAGTATCATAGGTGATGAGAAGGAAGCAGAGCTGTTATTACAGTTTGACTGACTAAAAGGTGGAGGGTCCTCTGTCCTCTCCAGCAGAGGGGCATTCCCTTCCAGTTCGTTCCACCCAAGGACAACGAGATTTCTTTCAACCAGGTTGTCCATCTCAGAACTCATAAAGCTGGACTACTTTTCTATGCTGCTTTCACCATGATCTGTTGGTTGTTTCTGCCCTTTTATAGATCTGATTAAAATCATCTTATAATCAATATCCAATCTTTGGAACAATGGGCATTTCAGTTTCTTTCCTTGAACCCTAAAGATAGAGTATCAGAGACTGGTAGTATTAGAGGAAAATTCAGAATTCATCAAAACTTGTGCCCTGATTTTACAAATTAAGAAGACCAGTAGCCTTTCTCTTGTTTGTCCAACCATTGTAGCCCTTTTACCGACCCAAATGAAAGTTCACAAGGAAGTCCAATAGTGAAAGAGGAAAAAAGGGGCCCCGTCTTGTTGAAATGAGAGTATGAGAGGGATTCTTAGGGTGCTGCTGCCCCCTCCTGTAGCTAGCCAGGGAGAAAATATAAGGAAGATGATTAAACAAATCAGCTGAAGTCAAATGCTATATATTTAATATGAATATTGAAACAAGAATTTTACCTAATAGATTTCTTACATTTCTATATTAAACTGAATTATGTTTTTAATCATTTAGACTTGGCAAATTTGATGAGATTTACTAAGTTAAAAGCAAATTTAAAACAGTAAATCGGGGCCGGCACTGTGGCACAGTGGGTTAACGCCCTGGCCTGAAGCACCAGCATCCCATATGGGTGCAGGTTCTAGTCCCAGCTGCTTCTCTTCCAATACAGCTCTCTGCTATGCCTGGGATAGCAGAAAATGGCCCAAGTCTTTGGGCCCCTGCACCCACATGGGAGAGCCGGAGGAAGCTCCTGGCTACTGGCTTCAGATCGGCACAGCTCCAGCCATTGTGGCCAATCGGGGAATGAACCAGCAGATGGAAGATCTCTCTCTCTCTGCCTCTTCCCTCTGTGTATCTCTGACTTTCAAATAAATAAATAAATCTTAAAAAAAAAACAGTAAATTGGCAGTTGCTGTGTTATAGTATTTTTTTTCAATTATAAAGCTGAAGTTTAACATGAATCAATATTAGGGGCCCAGTGTTGTGGCATAGCAGGTTAAGCCTCTGCGTGCCATGCCAGTATACATATGGGTGGCAGTTCAAGACCTACTGCTCCACTTCTGATCCAGTTCCTTGATAATGCACTTAGGAAAGCAGCAGAAAATGGCCCAAGTGCTTGGGCCCCTGCACCCACGTGGGAGACCTGGAAGAACCTGCAGGTTCCTAACTTCAGCCTGGCCCATGCCCAGCCATTGTAGCCTTTTGGGGAGTGAAACAGCAGATGGAAGATCTCTCTCTCTCTCTCTCTCTCTTTCTCTGTGTGTGTGTGTGTATGTGTGTGTGTGTGTAACTCTGCCTTTCAAATAAATACAAAAGACAAATCAATATGAGGGAAGTAAAACCTACAATTACCTTTGTAAATCAACTCTGTTGTTTATACTGTTTCAAACCACGTATTTTGTTAAGAAGAAAAATAATATTGATTTACTGCATTACCTTTAGAAATTCAACTGCTTTTTAATACTAAAGACATGCTCCTTTCAACATAGTATGTCATGTAAGAAAAACTGGTGGTAAGTTTTCATTCTAAATACAGAGTCCCCAGGGCTGGCATTGTGGGACACTGGGTTAATCCATCGCTTGGGAAGCCTGCATTCCATATTAAGGTACAAGTCACAGCTACTCCTGAGCTACCAATCTAGCTTCCTGCTAATTTGGCTAGCAGGCAGCAGATCATGACCCAAGACTTGTGTTCCTGTCACCCATGTGAGAAACCTGAATGGATTTCGTAGGCTGGCCCAGCGTGGGTACTGTGGGCATTTGGGGAGTGAACACTGATATATATAACATTAATCTCTCTTTCTCTCTCACTCTCACTCTCATGCTCATGCTCACGCTCACTCTTCTCTTTCTCTGCCTTTCTAATCAATATTTTTTAAAAGATTTATATATTTATTTGAAAGGCAGTTACAGAGAGAAGTATAGACACAGTTATTTTCCAACTGCTGATCCACTACCCAAATGGCCACAATGCCTGGGGCTGAGTCAGGCTACAGTCAGGAACCTGAAACATCATCCAGGTCCCCCACATGTGCGGCAGGTGCCCAAGCACTTGGGCCATCTTCCTCTGCTTTCTTGAGTGCATTAGCATTGGGCTAGATCAGAAGTAGAGCAAACCTCAGGTGGCAGTTCAACCTGTTGTGCCACAATGACAGCCCCTCCCCAACCCACCCCCCACCTTTTTAAAGAAAAACCCACAGTTCTCAGTAATTTAGGTTAATTCATTATTATTTAATAAAACAACACTCACCAAGGGATTGAAAGAGCTCTGTCATTTTAGGATGATCCCAACAGGTTGTCTGTGTTTGATGGCTGGGGAAAAGGTAAAATTTAAAAAGTAAATAATAGACTACGAGACATAATACAGGCCACACAGAAAATACCTGAATAGGAATATTTTCTCAGATTTTTAAAAATACAAAATTATCGCATGATAGATTACTAAGACACCAATTAGTATGTGAAATATCAGTAACAAATTTTATTTGAGCAACTATCATATGAAAAGCAGACGAAAAGTGTTTGCTTTACCTATTTCAAAAAGAATTTTGCCGAAAAATTAAAACCTAGATTATAAAGTGTGACTGCTCTGTGCCCCAGGCTTAGGTTTGATCGGACCAGATCCACAAAAGTTCCAGCATTATTCTATTTCATTAAGTGAAGGTCCATTTGCAGGGCCAGTGTTATGGAGCAGTGAGTTAAAGCCCCAGCCTGCAGCGTCAGCATCCCATATGGTGCTGGTTCGAGTCCCGGCTGCTCTTCTTCGGATCCAGCTCTCTGATATGACCTGGAAAGCAGTAGAAGACTGCCAAAATTATTGGGACCCTGCACCCACATGGGATACTCAGAAGAAGCTCCTGGCTCCTGACTTCGGTTAAACTCAGCTCTGGCCATTGTGGTCATTAGGGGAGTGAATCAAGGGAATGGAAGACTTCTCTCTCTGTGTCTCTACCTCTCTCTGTAACTTTTTCAAACAAATAAATAAATCTTAAAAAAAAATTCCACTTGCATTCAGAACAAATCTTCTGACAGCAGAAATGATATGAAGAATTTTTTACCCTTTAGAAGTCCTAAGCAACTTTCCAAAAATCAAAGAAGTAAAGAGTTTAACTGAACAAAAACTCTCCCTCTCCATTGACTTGAACTTCCCTCCTCTTCGATGTTGGGTCTCTGCCTCCTCAGTGAATATTTGTTCTTACGCATTGAATTATTCTCACCTAAGATCTTTTTTTCTTCATTTTAAATGCAAGTACATTTTTCCTTGTACATTCTAAAACTAATTCATATATGAGTTGGAAGTCTTTGGGGAAATTATCCAAATAAATGTGGTACATAAAGTAGGTTCTTGTGTGTGTGTGTGTGTGTGTGTGTGTGTGAGGTGGACAGTTCATATCTTCAGTGGGTCATGGCCTTCTATTTTGAAATAGTTTACTGCCTCTTATCTAGGCCAGAATAGAGTAATAACATTTAATAGTACTCAAAAGACTCTTTAGATGGCACTCATTTCTTGCAAAGCTGATGTGTAAGCTAAATGAAACAGCACAGTACACAGGAAAGGGTGATATTAAAATACTCATAAAATCAATATAAGATACAAAAATTAAACCTAAGTAATACAGCAAGGGGTAGAGTATATCAATGGAAGAATATAATCACTTATACACACACACACACACACACACACACACACAGAGAGGTAATAGAACCTTCAAATAACCCATAATTTGTTCTGAAAAATATTTTGTTTATATTAGAAGTTGGGTACAAAAAATGTCCTAGAAATTCCTAAAATCAGAAACAAAACCATATAACTACAATTTGAAGACCTGCCTTGGGAATGGCTGGATACTTGTGTGGCTCTTCTGTCCAGATTCTTTTTTTGTTGTTAAGATTTATTTTGTTTATTTGAAAAGCAGAGCAACAGAGAAAGGGGGAAGGACAAAGAAAGAAAGAGATCTTCCAACCGCTGGTTCACTCCGCAGACAGCAACAACAGCCAGGGTGGGCTAGGCCAACGCCAGAGCCAGAAACTCCACCTGGATGGCAGGTATCCAAGTACACGATTAGGGGACTGAATCAGAAGTGGAGCAGCTGGGACTCAACCAATGCTTTGATATGGGCTTCAGCATCATGGGCAGCAGCTCAAGTAGTTGCCCAAAAACCATGTAGGAAGAACCAAAGTTGTCTGACCTACACTTCAACTATTCCTAGTGTGCCCCAGAGCTTGACAGAAATGCAAACTCTCAGTACAATTTCCTCCTTAGTACCCATAAGAATTAAGAAGGGATCTGCTGAAATGCAGTGTAATTCCAGTAATTCATCATGCATTGGCACTCATTACCAAGACTGAGGTGACCTCTTGTTGTCTCTTTCAAGAAATGTCCGTCTCCATGGCAACACTACTGTCCAGAGACTGAAGTTCCACCATGAAGGAAGAAACCAAGGCTCAAGAATCCAACTACAGCCGTCAGTAATGCAGGACCAGACTTTCTACTTCAACAGAAAGCCCAAGGATGCCTTCCCTAGAATCGCAGGTGTAGCACTTCACCTCACACAACCTCTATGGAGCCACAAGGGGGAAATGCTGCTATGCAGTCAGGCAAAGACCGAGACTTCCAGGCTAACACATGCTTCCTAATGGCTGCTTTTAGCTAAGGCACTGCACATTGGGAGCGGAGGGAACACACACATTTGGCAGACAGATGGAGGGAGGGAAACCGCACCTCCCTTTGTGGATTCAGTACCAGTTGATTCATTAGGCAGAACTGCCAACACTGGAAATAAACACAGCCTCTGGTTACAAGACTGTAATAGCAGCTTACCAAACAGCACTCCTTTTTAAAAAAGTAGTTGATGCAGTTAGCTGTGGATTTTTATTATTATTATTATTATTATTTTGGTGGGGAGTGGGGGTTAAAGCAAAATCCACAATGAACCTAAAGGCTAGGAGTATTTGAACAGCTGCAGGTTACTCAGCTCCTCTTGCCAAAATGCTTCCAGTTTTCTGAGAGCAGGCAGCCAAAGCAGAAAAGTAGTATTTCCCTCCCAAAATAACAATGGCGTAGGTCCCAGCTAATCTCAAATATGAAAAGGGACTGGTGCTTAACATCGAGCAGCTTGATAAGCTATAAGATAAAATTGTACTTTGGTCACTGAAAATCCTTTTTAAAAGGCCACAGACATGGGAGTCTGGCCAAGAAAAAAATGAAAACTTAAAAATCTAACAAAATAGTAACTAATTGTTAACTCCAAAATTCCATGAAGCAAACAACAGGGAGCCATGTACTTGCAATTGGGGTGCCTGGCCATGCCTGTTTTACCAGTGTAGGGAAAATTGTGATGGTCTTTGATACAAGGTAAAAAACATCAGTGTGTGACCTCTGAAGCTTAAATTGTCTTTGAGCTATTTTAAACTCTGCCAACTGAAGAAACCTGGTAGCAATGACAATAATTCTGGTCCACAGAAATGTAATTGATTATTGTCTTGTGGGTATTGACAACTTGGTCAGCTTTGCACCCAGCATCCCTTTTCTGAATACAGAGAGGTAGCACTCTGTCTTCCCCTAGAGACCAGCTCAACTTATTGGTTCCTTATTAATGAGTTGAATGAAATATGTGACACATGTTCTTTTTATATATGTATGAGAGTCAAGATTTCACCTATTTTAAAAATTATCCTTTAACATCTGGGACAACCCTGCATTACACTGAACTGTATATAGGAATTATAAGTCAGTGTTCCAGTATAATTATTAAGTGCCCCTTACTCTTTAGTGTCCCATATAGGATAACATATTATCCCTACATTTTTTAACTTTAATGAAATATTAAGCCAATAAGGTTAACAAACTAGTATACCCTCTACATATTACCATTCATGACAATGTACTCTGACAAGTCACAGACTGTAAAACACAAGCAAGATTATATATCAGCAAACAACACACAAAAATGCCTAATATAAGACACCATGAACTGACAGCAAAGTATGTGTGTTTTTCTTAGATTGGCAAGATACTGATTTTTGCACAAACAACTGTTCTGGGAATACTTTTTAAATCCATGTATCCCCATTATAGTGGTCTCATGCTTTTGTCCAGGAACCTTTAACAGTTGTTCAGAAGGCATCCTATTTATTCTAAAACTGACAGTCGGACCAATAGATTACTCATTACTATCTATCCAAATTTATGTTTGGAACAGGATTTTGTGACTTTTCCTATTTATTATTCCGTTCCAGTTAAAAATACAAAAACATATAAGAGAAAGCTAAAAAGAAGTGAATTAATTTAAAATCCAGGGGTGAGTGTTTGGCCTGGCGGTTATATGCTGGTTGGAGCGCCCACATCAGAGTGCCTAGGATCCAGTTCCAGCTCCACTCTCACTTCCACCTTCCTGCTACTTTGCACCTTGGAAGACAGCAGGTGATGGTTTAAGTAGCTGGGTCCCTGTCACCCATGTGAGAAACCTAGATTGAGTTCCCAGCTCTGGACTTTGGCTTGGCCTAGACATTTAGATATTTCATGAATTACTTGATGGATAACAGGTCTGTCTTCCTGTCTTTCCTCCTCTCTCTGCCTCTCAAACAAACAATAATAAAATTAATTAATTAAAAGTTTTAAAAATACAAATGCAAGGAAAAGGCTTAAAGGTGTGGCTCTGCAATAAGACCATGACAGTAAAGTAGAAGATAATATACTAGTTGTCTTGGGTTTTCTGTTGCTGTAACTCAATACTGTAGACTGGGTAATGTATAACGATAAAAGGTTTTTCATTAGGCAGAACTGCCAACACTGAAAATAAACACAGCCTCTGGTTACAAGACTGTAAAAGCAGCTTACCAAACAGCACTCCTTTTTTAAAAAGTAGTTGATACAGTTAGGTGTGGATTTTTATTAGCATTATTATTATTATTTTGGTGGTGAGATGGTTTTGAATGCTGGGCAACCACATCAGGTAAAGTCCTTTTTGTTGGAGGGGACTCTAAGGTGGAGCTTGACATCACATGGCCCAGCCAAATCTGAATGGCCTGGCTGAGGTACCTCCCCTTCCTATAAAGCCACAGCCCTCTTACATTAGGGCTCCGTCCTTATGGTCTCATTTAGCCTTCATTACCTCTCAAAGGTGCCATAGTCTGATTAACACTTTACAGTGGAGTTCAATTTCAACATGAGTTTTGGTAGAGTCATTCGAGCCACAACAATAGCCAAGACATATAATAATTAACCATAGTGACAGCTTATTAGGTGGATGCTCTATATGTACCAAGTACTGTTCAAATTTCTGGATGTAACCTCTCCCCACATTGCAATCCTATGCTTCAGGAGACATTATCCCCATGTTACAAATGAAAGAAATTAGGGTATTTGGTGGTAAGATAACATGCTCAAAGCCAAATAGTACGTAGTAGAAATATGATTTGAACATAAATGGTCTGATTTTAAGCCAGAGCTCTTGATATGGAAGCATATTCATATAATTAGGATTTTAAAATATTTCTTGATGAATCTTCCCAGATTTGAGTTCATGGTCCATCATTATAATCATTATACATCACCTCATCTTGTTTGCTTCTCTCCTACTTCTGGCAAATCCCAGGCCTAGATCAGCTCAATGACTTGCCTTTTCTGGCCTTAGCAGCTGCGGAAGAATACAACTGTAGAAAAAAATCACTCAACAGGCAGACTGAGCTTACTTTAAATATTTGCTCTGAAAACTTTCAGGTCCAGCTGCTGGGAACCGAACTACATTCCCCAGTAAACTTACTTTATCAGTCTCTAGGACCACTCACTATTGCCTCCTATTTCCCCACATGGAAGTCAGTCCCCTTCTCTGCCTTAGTAGCATTTGGTTTTATCCCAGACATCAGTGAAGACTCAAAAAACCACTGGATAGGACTCTTCCATCTTCTTCCCACCAAATCAATAAACCTCCTTCTACCTGCCAGATTGTCTACCTGTCTCCTTCTGTAATTGAGGAGTTACAGGCCCTCCTGGCAAAGGTAAATTCTTCCTAATGATTTCTTGAAAACTCTCGTGCTGCATTATCAAACTCTATGGAATAAAACTTTTCTTCTCAGAACACAACCCCTCACATATAAACATACACACACCTGCCCTGATTGTACATTTTCTGCTTTCAGCCTTTGTCTCTCCTTCATAGAAAAATCACAATGGAATAGTGCACTGTATCAACTTCCGAGTGCCTGATTCACTGTTGAAGTCATTTCTATGTAACCTCCAACTTATTTCTTCCGCCAAAACTGATCCTATCAAAATGAACCCCATGCATTAACTGGAAGGCCTGTTCTTCAGAGTAGGAAAAAATACAGAAGAGAGAGACAAGAAACTTTCTAAGTAGGTTTTATGGTATACTTGAAAGTGAAACATTAGGCTGGCGCCGTGGCTCACTAGGCTAATCCTCCGCCTTGCAGCACTGGCACACCGGGTTCTCGTCCCGGTCGGGGTGCCGGATTCTGTCCCAGTTGCCCCTCTTCCAGGCCAGCTCTCTGCTTTGCCGGGGAGTGCAGTGGAGGATGGCCCAAGTGCTTGGCCCTGTACCCCATGGGAGACCAGGAGAAGCACCTGGCTCCTGCCTTCAGATCAGCGGTGGCCATTGGAGGGTGAACCAATGGCAAAGGAAGACCTTTCTCTCTGTCTCTCTCTCTGTCCACTCTGCCTGTCCAAAAAAAAAAAAAAAAAAATTAAAAAAAAAAAAAAAGAAAATGAAACATGCCACAGAAAACAATCTCCAGAAAATAAAGTTGACCTTGGGAAAATATAGGCTTAGCTACCTGCCAATTTGCATATGTTCACAAAGTTATACATGGTAATCAAGCAAGAGCTCCCAGCTAATCAATTTTGCATTCCAGTGACTAAAGTATAAATAGTGAATGCAAATATTGGCAATCTAGGATGGCATCACTTATCTGAGTAAAACATTCTTTAAGATCTAATAGGTGATATACTTAACTTTGGAATTTATAATCTCCTCAATCTCTTTTCACCCAAGAGCAGAGTAAATTAAGAATATGAAATAGGCTTATCAATAATGTTGACTCACCTTGTGCATGTACTTGTGTGTGCGTGTATATGTGTTTGTCTTGAGGACCCCTAGGGAGGCATTGTGGGGACTGGATGAGGATACCATGTGGGTTTCCTCAGGTAAGAAGTAACTTCCTGAATCCTGCCCCTGCTATATCACACACACACACACACACACACACACACACACACACACATTTTATATTCTTCTCTAAGCTTTTAAATGCAGGAAACCAAAGGTTATAATTTTGGGAAATAAGAGTACATTTAAAGGGAAATGTTAAAAAAGTTTGAATGTCAGCATATCGAGAAAAAAAATTTTACCTTTTCAGAATTCAGATAGAATATGTGATCTTACTTGACACCAAATACTAAAAAAAACCCTAGGATCTTCCTTGTGTAATGCCATTAGTGAAGCAGGCACCTTGATGCAGCTGGCTAAGTCACCACTTGAGATGCTTGCATCTCATATCAGAGTGCCTGGTCCAAGTGCCACATCCATTTCTGGTCCAGCTTCCTGCTAATGGGAAACCTGGGAGGCAGCAGTTGATGGCTCAACTATTTTGGTGCCTACCATCCACATGGGAGACCTAGATGAATTTCTGGTGCAGCTCCAACTATTCTTTCTCTTTCTCTCTCCCTTTCAAACAATTAAAAATAAACTTTTAAAAATGCCATTAGCTCCACATGGTAATCAAAATGCAAGATAGGAAGACTAAATCATAAATAATGAATACTTAGACTCTTAGACTATAAAGTGCTCCTAAAAAAATTCACATTCAGAAACAATTCCAAGATACAAGTATGTCAAGAGCTGTAACAAAAAAAATGTACTACAGGACAACCCAAAACACAAAATGTCAACATTGCATGCATGGTTGATAGAACATTTGTTATAAAAGAGAAAGACAAAGTTTGCTTGTGTTTGCTTTTAAATAAAGTAGAATTAAGAACCAAAACTTGGCCGGCTCCGTGGCTCACTTGACTAATCCTCTGCCTGCAGTGCCGGCACCCTGGGTTCTATTTCTGGTTGGGGCACCGGATCCTGTCCTGGTTGCTCTTCTTCCAGTCCAGCTCTCTGCTATGGCCCAGGAAGGCAGTGGAGGATGCCCCAAGTGCTTGGGCCCTGCACCCGCATGGGAGACCGTGAGAAGCACCTCGCTCCTGGCTTCGGATCAGTGCAGCGCCAGCCATAGAAGCCATTTAGGGGGTGAACCAACAGAAGGAAGACCTTTCTCTCTGTCTCTCTCTCTCACTGTCTAACTCTGCCTGTCAAAAAAAAAAAAAAAAAAAAAAAAAGGTCCCTCATTTGAAATCACCAGAAGATGGGAAATGTTGTTATACACACTTTGGTAATCCCCAGAGAATCTCTGCCTTGGGGGTGATTCCACCTGAGCCCAAAATTCCTAGGGAATTGCAGCTCCTAACCCTCATCCCTCAGATTCTTAAACCAGGGAGAATCAGAGCATCTATCCACATCCTGCAGGTCACCTGCTATTGCATTGGCCTTAGGAAGCCATGCATACACCTGCCTGAGGGTATCAGTGCCAGAACTATGCTCCCACGGTAGAATTTATCATTTTTTTGTTTGTTTGCTTTTAAAAGCTAAATTAATATCTCTTAGATTTTTAAACACTTTTTATCTCTTTCATTTATATTTTAAAGTAGGGATTAATTATAATTTTTCCATCTGGTTCTATATCTATTATTTTACTTTATAATCATCACAGAAAAAAAAAGATATGTTTATTTCACAAGATTTACTTATTTGAGAGAGAGACAGAGAAAGAGATGTTCCATCCATGGGTTCACTCCCCAAATGACCTCAAAGGCCAGGGCTGGACCAGGATTAAGCCAGTAGCCTGGAACTGCAACCAGATCTCCCACACGAGGGGAGGACCCAAGTGCTTGGGCCATCCTCTGCTAACTTTCCAGGCAGGGAAAGGGAGTCAGGAGCTGGATTGGAAGCAGAGCAACCAGGACTCCAACTGAGCCAGCACTCACACGGGATGTCAGTGGTAGCTTAGCCTGCTGCATCACAACGCTGGCCCCTTATTTCACAAATTTTAAATGATTATTTCTGCTCTTTTTATATTTGATAACAATATTCTATTTTAATCTTCACAAAATTAAAGGACAGATATGTTTCTACTTGTCTTAATGGCCCCATAAAGATCCTCCCTGGATTATATAGTTATATAGTAGACCTTTATTAACTGCATCCCTGATGCTGAAAATTCAACAACTGTACAGTAAGGTTGATGGTCTATTTTAATGCAGTGGAGCTCAGAAACTGAGAAGATTCCAAGCCAAAATTTTACTTCAAGGACCTAGCAGTGCATAGACGAATGGAAGGAAAGGCAACGTTTTCCTAAAGACCCAACTAGTCTGTTGTCTTTGGAAGACAGTGTAACTCCACATAAAGTATCTCAATTAACCAGGACATTGATAAACATGCTAGAAAATCCCCAGTGATAGCTTGCTGACTGCTGGCAGCTGCAGGACAGGCTGTCTGCTGGTCAGTTTTTAGGTAGCTGATGCATGCTTGCGGGTATGAAGCTGCCTCTAAGCCCAGCTTAGTGACCCCAGGGCGCTTACATTCTTCTATAAAGCAATTTCACTCTTACCTCCCCATCAGCAGGTTTGGCCCAGTGAGCTTTAAATATTTATATTCAATAAAGATAGAGCCACAGGATATTTCTTAGGAAAACGGACTCTAGTATATTTTCTCATGTTTCAAATTTATTTGTTTTATTAGCATTAAAACAAAAAATGCAAGTTCTATTCATGGAAAGAGACGCAAGGCATGTCCAAAGAGTTCTCCATTTAGAAAGCTCAAACCAAAATGATACCAACCCCCCTCTTGACAACAGAGGATGAAAAGGCTGTGCAGGAAACTTTGCTAGATATCTACTGAACTTCCATTGTTAATTATACATTTCTTTGGGATTTACTTTGTTGTAAGTTTTCTAAAACCTCTAAAAAGAAGATACTTACGTTTAGTTCTTCTTTGTTATTATACATATATTTTGTCAGCTTTGAGAATCTTACTGGGTAGATATTTGGATACCTCATTGCTGCCACCCCACCCCCCCCAACCATTTTTTTAAATTGTTTATGTGAAAGGCAGAGTTAGATGAGGAGAGACAGAGAGAAAGATCTTCCATCTGCTTTTTCATTCCCCAAATGTTTTGCAACAGCCAGGGCCGAGCCAGGCTGATGCCAGGAGCCAGGGGTTTCATCCAAGTCTGCCACATGGGTGGAGGGGCCCAAGGAATTGAGCCATCTCCTGCTGCTTTCCCAGGTGCATTAGTAGGGATCTGAATCAGACGTGGAACAGGCAGGACTTGAACCAACACCCATATGGGATGCTGACACAGCAGGTTTAACCCGCTGTGCCATAGTGTTGGCCCCTTCTCTGCCCATTTTTAGGAAAGGGCTATTTCACTTTCTCACCTTAGATAAGTTCATAATACTTTGAAAAAATATGCAGAAATTCTCTCATCTAGACTTTCCATGGAATTTTTCTAAGAGAAGTATATGCAGTATATGTAACTGCAGTACTGCTATAAAGAAAAACTATTTTCCAAGATTTCATTTATAACTAGAAACTTTATTTTTTTTCTAGCAGTTGATGGATTAGGGCACATAGAGGGTGGCCAAGGGAGGTGGGAAAGTTACCTAAAAAGCTCTTCAAGATATTGATAATGGACACAGAATAGAGAGCCAACATGTAAAAGGGAGTGATAAACTAGGAAAATCTTGATCCATATCTGCTCAAAAGAAGGAATTCTAATAAAAGAGAAATGCAAGATAGTGGTGTTTATAAATATGTTAGCTTATTCTGGGCATAATGTATTGTAAGGAGGCAGCATTACAGAGTGGTCAAGAGCTCTAGAGTGTGACAGAGCCCTTGGTTTAAATGCAAGCTCTCCCATTTACTGGCTGTGTGATCACAAGCAAGCTGTGTGTGTACTCACCCATTGCTTATTCATGTACTTACTAAGTCCTGCCTATAAATGGGGGTAATGACAGTACCTAAACTTCACTGGGTTACTGTTAGGCTTAAAAGAGAAAAACCATGTACAGGATTTAGCATAATGTCTGGCAATCCGTGTTCAAAAATGTAGTCTATTACAATGATATTTATTATTACCCACTACTACTATTTATTATTATATTTTTTATTATTTCTGGAAAAAAATGCAGAAGCAATTAACATTACATGATCAATGTGACATATTAGGAAAATCCAACCCAAAGCCTTTATCCATAATTTCTTCTATCCCACAAATTCTCTGGAGATTAACTTTGAGCTAAGGAAGTGAACAACTTACACAAAATACAGACACATGACTGAAAATTCACAAAGGAAAACACCAGATTTTTATGACAGACTTTTGTATTTTATGAAGGGAGACAGGAGCCAATTTCAAATTTTCTTCAACTAAAATGAGCTGAAATTGGACTATACAAGAAAAAAGTCATCATACCACTTTCAGAAAGTCTACCCATAGATGGACAGTGCCATTAAAAAATGTGCTTCAATTTAATATTTTAGAAAATAGGACTTATATTACATATGCTATTACAGTAACAGTAATAGCATATAAATAACTTAACAGTAACCCAGTGAGGTTCAGATCTATATCTTATCATCTTCTAAAAACAAATGATTCATGAAAGCACTGAAAATACATATTCATATTCATAACATATTCATAAAAATTTACCTAGAGACACGGAAATGCATTGGGAGCCATCAACGTGTATTTTGACTAATCTATAAAATTTAAATATGAAATATAAATTTTCCCATATTCTCCTTTCTACTTTCTTGCTAATTCTAGTATTAGAGTTATCAAACTATTTTTTTTAAAAAGAGGTATTTATTTATTTGAGAGGCAGAGTTACAGACAGGGAGAGACAAAAAGAGAGAAAGAAGTCTTCCATCGGCTTGTTCACTCCCAAAATGGCCACAATGGTCACATCTGTGCCAATCTGAACCGAGGAGCTGGGGGCTTCTTCTCGGTCTCCCACGTGGGTACAGCAGCCCAAGGACTTGGACCGCCTTCCATAGCTTTCCCAGGTTATTAGCAGAAACCTGGATCAGAAGTGGAGCAGCCTACATGGGAAGCTGGCACCACAGACAGAGGCTTAACCTACTCTGCCACAGCGCTGGCTCTTAAAAGTATGTTCTTAAACATTGAAAAAATCTAGAATTTCTCTCTGAATATGTCTTTATTGTTGGCCAACTTGATATGTTCTAATTTGTCCCAGGAAATTCTAAGTCCATAACAGTCATGCTGAACTTTTCAGTATTTTTCTCCTACTTACTTTTATAACCATGCAAAAGTATGTACGAAAGGCTTTCCATTTAGCATTGACTCATTAATTTATTTGAGACTTAAATTTTGTTTTCATAACATTTCATCTGGAAATATTGGCTTTTATAACTCTACCTCCAGAGTTTGATGGTCCTTCTTTATGAGGAAATAAACTCTTTAAGTTATACAATAGAGAAAGTACTGAAAGACTCTGGTCGAATCAGTCTTGTAAAAACAGGAGAATTTGCTCATTAGAAATGGAAAATGCTCATTAGAAAAGTAAAACTTCATGATGATGTAGAACATATTTTAAGATGCTGTACTCCTAAAGGTCATTAAAAGTGTCGGCCATCCTGCAACCTGGCCCAGCCCCAGACGCCGTGGCCATGTGGGAAGTGAACCAGCAAATCGAAGATTTCTCTCTCTCTCTCTCTCTCTCTCTCGCTCTCGCTCTCGCTCTCTCTGTAACTTTGCCTTTCAGAGAAAGAAAACAAATCTTAAAAGATAATAAAATGGATTGATTTGTAATCTTTTTTTTTTTTGACAGGCAGAGTGGACAGTGAGAGAGACAGACAGAGAGAAAAGTCTTCCTTCACTGTTGGTTCACACTCCAATGGCCTCTGCAGCCAGCACTCCACGCTGATCCAATGGCAGGAGCCAGGTGCTTCTCCTGGTCTCCCATGCGGGTGCAGGGCCCAATACCTGGGCCATCCTCCACTGCACTCCCGGGCCACAGCAGAGAGCTGGCCTGGAAGAGGGGCAACCGGGACAGAATCCGGTGCCCTGACTGGGACTAGAACCCAGTGTGCTGGCGCCGCAAGGCGGAGGATTAGCCTAGTGAGCCACAGTGCCGGCCTGATTTGTAATCTTAATTGCACCTGAAGTCTTAATTCTTTCTATATAAGCTAATACATAAATTACAGGGATTAGGATATGACAAGTTTCCCAGAGATTGGGAGGAGCATGATTCTTCGTCTAAAAGTGAAACAAGTATTATTTAGTTCAATCAACACTCACGTAAGAAAATTAAAGTTCTCTAATACTATCAATACTGTTGTTTTCATAATGTGGAATAAAAATGTACTGCTTTAAATGTAGATTTAATTTTTACATATTCTTTCAATAAAGACATGCCAGTTTGCCCAGCTTATATCTTCTTCCATCCATGTTTGTACAAATTTGACAGCAATCAATTGCTTGGACACTTTGTTCTTATATTTATCACAGCTCAGTCAGTTTATGTGGCACATGGTAAGAAATATTAAGTTCCCATCAGACAATGTATCACTGTCATAAAACTTTTGTTATATGTTTTGGCAACCACTAACCCTGCTCCCCACAAAGGATAAATTCCAGACTAGAAAGATCCATAAGAAGCTACCACAGGGAATCATCAAATAGTTCATAGAAAATACCATATTATGAAAAACCACTGCATGGATTTCAAAAAATATTTTGCACCAAAATAAACACCTTTTAATTCTAACGTTCCTTAAGTTTTTTGAAGTTCCCAGATATTTCACTAACACAGACTTCACATACAATGTTTTCAGGTAGAATAGTATTGAAACAATAAATTATTAGTGATTACAAGTATTTTAGATATACCTCCTCCCCCGTAGGAAAATTATAAAAGAAACTTGGCTCAGATATCAGCACTCACTTTGCCTCAGGTCACACAGCTAATCTGTGACAGAACTGACTCCTGATAGTAAGTGAGCATTCTCACAATTATGATGCTGGTCACCTTACAATACAAAGGCTCAGCTACAACTCTACAGAGTTGTAAATCAATACTACATTGTGCTTTAAGTCAATAGCTCTACTAACCTACACTGAAGGGCATGTAGAAGCAATATTTTATCATTCTTTCCTGTCACACTATTGAAGATGAAGCCAAGGATCAAGTCTTACTAAGATTCCATGTAAATTATTCGAAGTTTACAAAATGTCACATGATAAGAGGACACAATATGCAGAAAGGAGAAACTAAGCTGAGAACAAAAAGGAGACTTAACTAATCATGCAGATAATTTCTACAAGACAAAGAAAAACTTAAAAATGGTTAACTTCTTCATGATAAATTCCTGTTTCTTCTTGGTGGATTAAAATGGAAGAATACAATAAATTTTATATGAGTTTTTCTAGGATAAACAAACATGATTTAGAACAAATATAGTTTGAGACACCTCAAATTGTCAAGTGTATTTAGCAATTTCCTACAAAAATTTGATCTATCCTTAGTAACTAAACATTTAAACATACCAATAGGTCTAACTTAATAAAGAACAAAAAAACCTCTGATTTTTAAACTGAGTTTTTCAAATATTAAATATTTACATTGCTCCCTTCAGATACTAGGACTGAATTCTATTTAAAAAGTAATGAGGAGGTGGGGAGACTCTTAAGTTATCAATAAACCTTTATTTGCTTGATATTGTAAAGGAGAATGAAAATCCACTTACTTGATGTAATAGGGCACTTTATTATGGGAAATGGATCTTTGCCACGGCAGCTGGACTGAAGCTGAGGAAACAAAGGAAAGTGATTGGAGACACGGGTACCTCGACAGCCTTATACCTTAATGCAAAACAACTGCACACGTCCTATAGCAGATCCAGTGAGAACTGCTCTGGGTTTCCAGCTAGTTTCCTATAATTATGAAATTGACGAGGCAAACAAAGCTGGCTTCAAACATTCATTTGAAGTGAGAAGAGAAACAACACAGGGTCAATTTCTAATGCTAACAAACCATACCTGTTGATAAAAATACTTTTTGCAAAAAACAAGTTTTCTTGTTTCAAGCCACCACAGTTTACAACTTAATGCCATCTGGAAACTGTACTCCGAATATATTATTTGGTGAAGCTAAAATCAAAATTAATTTCATCTGATATATTCAAATTAAAAACTAGGTTTCCCAAGACTGATTTTTCCAGGTCACTAATAACATTCCTTACTCTGCATTATATTAACAGGAATAGCTATTGAGCGCAGATGGCATTTAAACAAATTCAATTATATGAAGACTTAAAAAGGGAAAATTAAAATTAAAATACACAAAGGCCTAAAAAGAACCAAGGCAATGAGCAGGGCAGAAAAATCCCAGATACTTCTTTTCATCCAAAATATACAGAAACCATAGTTTCTTGTTTCTGTACTAACCATTGAGATTTTATGTTTATTTTTTATTGAGGTACTTTTTTCCTTACAATTTCAGTTACTTCTTATTTATAAAAATACATTATTCCTGCATTAAACCAATTTAAGGATTAATTAAGATGAGTAGCTCATGTGCATCTAGAGCTATAAAAGGATTTTACTAAATGAACTAGAAAGAAAATTAAAATAAAACTCTGTATGATTATCATGTAACTATTTTTCACCAATGATCATTTTCTTGAATCTCATGTCATATTAATATTGTACAAATATATAGCATTCTAAACTTTTCCAAGCATTTTCAAAATATACCTTTTGATAAGGATGCCAGCAAAACACACATTAAATTTTCATTTGAAAGATGAGAAACTAAACATGAAGAAATAAATAACTTGCTCAAAGAATGCCATCTAAATACAAGGCCAGGCTCAGATGTGACCTTGGGATTTCTGAACACGAGTACACCAAGTTTTCTACTCAACAATTCTTCCCTCTTTGCAAAATGCAGCAACTCTTTTCTCCAACCGTATCCATGAAAAACTAAAAAGGGGCTGAAAATGAAAAACTAGATATGTTAAATTTCTTATTAGAGCCAACCTCCTTTCAGTGTTGGCACCAGGCTGAGGCCAGTTTTTACTTTGTGCCTAACTAAACAGGCTTCTTTTATAACATGGCAAAAGCCCAAGACATATAATAAAGCCAAAGATTCCAAGCAGCAAGGGATAATGAATATTAAATTTACTAATTGGGATTTTGTTTATACGTCTCCATTCATTTTAATAATTGTTTTGATTTGAATAAGTTAGACATCCTTGGACTGTACTGCTAGACAATGAAAGATCATGTGATATAATTTCACAGAGTATGTATGAATTTCACAATATTCCATTTCCCATAGAACATGAACTTGATTTCTATAATAAGAGTGTGGCTATTGCATGAAAAGTATAGGGTTTTGTCAATATTAATAGATGACATCTTTAGTACTGTAAAGATAGTCTCAATTATTTTATAAATTCCTCCTTAATTTGGTCTGAGTATATAGCATCACATTCTATAAAATTAATTTTAAGAAAACTATAGTACTTAATATCCAATGAGTATACTGTAAATCGATTTACTGTATCAACATCGATGCATCCTGGCCCTCGTGCACAGTATATTCTAGGGAGGGCTGCACATCACTCACTCAAAGATAAATTGCCTGACAGCTGAGATTCGGGAAACAAAACATGTGGCATTAGAGGGCAAGAAATAACTTATTGGGATCCAGAAATTGTGAAAGAAATACTTAGTCTCTTATTGAGGCAAAGTAGTTCATCAACAGATTTCTGCTTCATCAAAAAGATTAAGAGAAAATACAAATGTAACCAATTTAGCTAGAAGACAGTATTTTAGTTTTCTCTATCGCTATAGAAACAAAGAAGTTGTCATAATTGTGAAATGAGCTTTCTGTTAAGTTTCAGATGTCACTCCAATTTAACTGCTTTTTCACATATATTTGTCAAAGAAAATTAAAAAAAAAAGGCATTAATATTTTCTGAAAGTATTTGTACCAAGAACTGTGTTAGGTGTTTGGTATAATTTGATATGTTTGGCCATTTAACTCTCAGCCATGAGAGGAAAGAGATATTGCGGTATTTCATGAGGAAAACACTAGCTTTCAGAGATCTGTAGGTCTGCTCAAAGAATGAACATTTAAACCTGATCTGCATGACTCTAAATCCTACATTCTTTAGCATCCTTATCAGTGAATGATAAATGAACTAGAAGCTCAAAGATTCCATGAACAACTGTCCATAAATTAAAAAATTCCCAATTGGAGAATATTACATAAAATGTATCTATTGCTTTGGCTAAATGAGCAACATTTGATTACAAGAAAAGTTAAGTATGATCTCTGCTAGCCAAATAAAGCAAAATCTTCTAATTTAAGATTTCTAGGGTGATAATTTTACTTTAAAAGCTGCAGGCCCATTTTACATAAATAAGCATTTTTATAAAGAAAAATAGCTTAAAATATGAAAATATAAAACTATTTCTTTATAATGAAAATGTCCCAAACATTCACAGATGACAAAGCAATGATAATAAGATACTTGATAGTTATAACAAATGGTCAAGGGAAAACCATAGCTAAAGATGAAATCGTCTTGGTTTCACTTTGAAGACTAATCTAATGTCACCACATGATTGCAAATAATAAGTAGTAAACAATGTTTTAATCAATGTTAAGATTTCCTATCCTCTTATCCATTTACCTAATATAAACAAATATATGAGTACTTCAAAACTTTGTGGAGAATAGAATTGAAAGATCAGTGTATTTACCACATCTTTGTAGTGCCTTAATATTTATAACAAAGAATATGGGTCCTTGAACGCAAGAGAAAGAATACACTAGGGAGGCCACGCGAGTTTATTAGTACTCACTAGAGAGGAAATGCTGAGAGGATGGTCCAAAATCCCTGTGGGCTTCCTGAAGCTGTTTAAGGCGATCATCCACAGAAACCTGCACAAATAGGCACACAAGACAGATGAAGTGATTTGAAAATGAAATGTCAAAACAAAGACTTTCAGAGTATCCTTGACTCAAGTACTATACTTGCTAATGATAAAATTTCCAAAGACAATAGTGCTTATATAGAATCCCTCTCTCTCTCTGGTCTCAGAGTAACTGTGTGAAAATAGACTATTTCTGGTGTCAAGCAACAGTAAACAATGTCAGCTACTCTTCTAAGCAATTTATCTGAATTACCTTAAACCTCATAGTAACCACATTGGCTAAGTATTATTATCATCGTCATTTTACAGATAAAGAAACTGAGACACAAGGTATACTGAAGACATAAACTAGTAAGTGGCATCAGTAATATTCATACCCTGGTCATCTCCATCTGGTTCCAGAATCCATGTCCTACCACTCAACATTCCCTCTAAAGTGGCATACTTCCTCTAAAGCATCTCAACTGGAGATTCAGGTATGGGGTCAGGCGCCAATCATCTCTCTTATGTAAGGAAAATGCCAAACACTTCTGTAGGGAGCAACTAACAAAGAAGCCTAGAAGCCTCCAAGGGCAACTTACATGATAGGTGGGCAGGTAGATAGATAGATAGATGATAGATAATATATAGATGATAAATAATAGGCTGACAGAATGAGATGATAGAAAGTAAAGAGGAAAAGAGAGGGAGAAAAAAGGCTCGTGCGGAATACTGAATGTCTTCTGCTTGCCCTCCAATTTCGTGTCTTACTGATCATCTCCAGTAGGAGTAGAGATGAAAATGTGCATGCCATTTCATATGCTCTATACATCTGTTGGCTCTCTACGTTAGGAAAATGCAGAGCTGCCACACTGAGGAATGAAATGCAAACCCATCACAACTGCATATAGCCTACTGACATTTCCATTTCCTTTTTTCTTGGTCTTCATCAGTCCAAGGCCAGTCAGCTGTTCCACTTGGACGATCTTAATTTCAGTTGCCCTTAAATGGAATTTGTGTATGTCTGGCTCACTGGGCAGCTCTAGTTTCTCATGTTTGGTTGGCTGTTTAAATAACACCTTTATGTACTTTTTTCATTCAAATTCCACATTTCATGTTAACAAGTAAAGAAGATGGTATTCAGCCAGCACAAATGTATCTCTTCTTACTCCACAGGCAGCTAACAGCAGAGTTCCAGTGGTTACAAGGATCATATAGATAAGAACAGAATACATATCCTCCTTCAGGATGAACATGTTCCCTGACTTCTAGGTTTTGGATATGGTGATAAGAGGAACAGGATCAAGACACCCCAGGAGGGTCTGGCACTGTGGTGTAGCTGGGAAAGCCATTGTCGGCAGTGCCAGCATCCCATATGGGCACCAGTTTGACTCCTGGTTGCTCCACTTCTGATCAAGCTTCCCGCTAATGTGACTAGGAAAGCAGTGGAAGATGGTTCTTGGGCCCCTGCACCCACATGGGAGACTCAGAAGATGCTCCTGGGTCCTGGCTCCTGGCTTTGGATTAGCTCAGCTCCAGCCAAAGTGTCCATTTGGGGAGTGAACTAGTGGAAAGAAGATCTCTCTCTCTCTCTCTCTCTCTCTCTCTGTTTCTGTCTCTGCCTCTCTGTAACTCTACCTTTGAAATAAATGAATAAATCCTTAAAAAACAAAAGAAACCACAGAAATTTCACAAGAAGATAATGAATCAGAGCAGTGGAACTGAAGAGAAAGAGCAAAAGTCAAACACTTTTGCGTCCCATTCATTAGGAAAGCACACAGGAATTTAGCATATTTTTGCCTTACTAATCTTGGATTACTGCAAAAAGAAATGATGTTAAATATTACATAGTCATTTTTGCCTCCTTAAATTCATTAAGAAAATATGAACTATTATGTTTTGCTGTTTTGGTTAATACAGAAAAACTATTATACTATAAAATACTGTAGTTTTAAAATTGAATGTTTTTATGTGCTACATAAAAACTGTATATTTATTTTACTAAATAGCATATTTTACACTCAAAACAGAAAAATTGGTAAAAATGATTTTTTTCAGTCTATTCAATTTAATAAGCTAGGTCTCAGGAAAAAACACCAGCATTATAACAGTTCCTAGAAATCTGCCATTAAATGTGGCAAAGCTCTACAAAGATTGACCCTTAATCTCTTGATTGGCAAGTATGGTGTATTGCCGATATCCAGTATTGCTGATATCTGGTATTACTCAAAACAGCTAATTGTAGTTTGGTTGTATTGCACATAGGATGAGAAAGGCAGGTCAGAAGTTATTAAAATAGCTGCATTAGGGCTGCTAAAATCAGAGTGAGAGATAAACACCACCACAGCATAAATGTGAAAAAAAAATCAATATTCCTAAATAGCAACTAGTTAGAGAAAAAGAATGGAGATTGTCTTAATTTTTCAAAAGAAAAAAATACAGAGTCAAGGTAAGAAAATGACTCCTTTATGAGCCATTATGGGAAAATTACTGTGATTTATTGAACCTTTTATAATTTTCTACAAATATCATATGGATAGTACATCAAAAAATCAAATGAAAATCTATGTTTATAAAGATATGATACCCTTGGGTCCAAGATACTGAAAGACAAATACCTAATGTCGTCATATGCTAAAGTCATTCTCAAATACAATCAATGATGGTGTGTGTTTGAACATGGAGGCAGGGTTTAAAGGCCATTCAAGGTGTAAGACTACATTAGGAAATGGTGAACCTGATACCTGTAAAAGCTTCCATCGCATGTTAAGGTCATCGAGCTGGCGAGACATCTTTATAGAGGGATGTAGGTCAAGTGGAGACAGCTGACTGGATAAATCATTCACTGTTTTCACTTTTAAGTTGATTGGTGCAATTTCTTCTCTAAATGCCTGGATAAAATACACAAACAAAATGTCATCATAACAAACACAACAGAATCCAGGATTTATAACTTCCCTTCAAAGAAAATGCTGAGGCCATTTGAGAGTTCATCAACTTCACTCATTATCAGTAACTAAGACAAACAGTGCAAGAGTTACTCTTTATAATCCAGAGATTCCAACTGTGTAAAGATAAAAATTTTAATGCAAAACCATTTGAATGATTAAGTATTTTCATTATTTGCAAATTTAGTCTGGAAAAACGTTTGCCATTTTTTTTTTTTTGACAGGCAGAGTGGACAGTGAGAGAGAGAGACAGAGAGAAAGGTCTTCCTTTGCTGTTGGTTCACCCTCCAATGGCTGCCGCGGACAGCGCGCTGTGTCCGGCACACCGCGCTCATCCGATGGCAGGAGCCAGATGCCAGGTGCTTTTTCCTGGTCTCCCATGGGGTGCAGGGCCCAAGCACTTGGGCCATCCTCCACTGCACTCCCTGACCACAGCAGAGAGCTGGCCTGGAAGAGGGGCAACCGGGACAGAATCCGGCGCCCCGACCGGGACTAGAACCCGGTGTGCCGGCCCCACAAGGCAGAGGATTAGCCTGTTGAGCCACGGCACCAGCCCACGTTTGCCATTATTTATGCTATACTGATTTCTAGTCTTGATTCTATTTTATTTTTCTTTCATATTTTCCTTTTTAAACATATTAATATAGCTCTCATATTATTTTTTCACCTGAATCAACAACTTGATTTGAAGATGTTTCCAATTAAAATTAAGTTAGAAAGCAGCAGGCAAAGATAACGTTCCCAGTCAAGAGCCTACACCTATTGTATACTGGAGAGCTAAAGTCTGTCCCTTTCAAAATCACTTATAACTGTCTGTGGTTAGGGGTGGGGCAGGAAGAGTGGAGTCTATAAAAAAGAGATAAATGAGTCTCAGACCTGAAACAACACCACAGAGCACAGCACAGTGCTGGTAAGTGTGAGGATAAGGAATGTATGAAGGGACTTCCAGAACCTTCTGGAAAAACTGAATTTAAAAAATGAGTTTATTTTGATGCAAAAACTCTTTTTGAAACCCAGACTAAGTTTTGCATGATACATATTTTCCATGAACTTTTTGAAGAAACTTCATATATGAAGGGAAGAAAAATAAAATATTTCAGAGACTGACGAAGGTAATATGTCCTGGGAGAGCCAAGAGAATAATAAGAGCAGTAACTTTTCTCCATTCTCCACATAATCCCATCTACCTCTGTTTTATGTTTCCTTGTTCAATTACTCTGTCCAGGTTCCTTCAAGCCTTTGAAGGACTCAATTCAGGTGTCCCGCCCACAGGGGCCTCTTGCTCCCAGCTCTGGCTGGAGGTCCCACTCTCTGGGCACTCTCCTGGCTCTCTCCTGCCCAGCCAAGACCACAGCCAGCAGAAGTTGGGTTTTAGGGTGGAGCCATTCTGATTATTTGAAACCCTACCAAGCAAGTTGTTAAATATCTTGAATATCATTCCTCATCAGAGCACTTAGTTCTTGGCATTAAGAGTTTGTAGATTCTTGATGTCCTCAACAAAGCATGGAAGCTTCTGGAGAACATATCCTCCCCAGTATTCAACATGTGCCTTGCAACACAGAGGGGCAGATTGATTTCTACTGACAAAGACCCACAAACAGAAGATATCAAAGGCAAATTCAATCCAACTTAGCATGGGAAACTGAGTTGGGGAGTTAAAGAAAACAGTGTACAATAATCCATCAAAAAGTTTGTTGAAAAATGTGCTGAAAAGGTAAGTTAATCTATGTGCAAAAAATGGACATTCATGCATCTAAGGGGTCTTCAAAAAGTCCATGGAAAATGCACATTATGAAAAAAACTAAGCATGGATTTTAAAAGTTTTGCACCAAAAATAAAACTATATTTTAAATGAAATTTTGAAGTTCACTCAGTTTTAAATCTCTGGTATGTCACATTATACTTAATCATTTGCAAAACTTAACTCACAGATAATAAGTAAGCAAAACGTCTGTTAACAATAGCCCTCAGGCTTTATCATTGTACATTCCCTACTTCTTAGGAGATTACGCTTATATCTTTGAGCCCCTTTCTTCATCAACATGTTTAGTTAATGAAGCCATGTGTATCAAAATTCTCTGAGAATATTACATTTTATTAAAACACCACAATATTGATTTGCCTTCTTCCTGATGTTTATAAGATGGAAGCCTCTCTAAATGCCCCCTCCTTTTCTTCTCAGTCCAAAACCTTTCCTGGTTATCTCACACAACTCCTGCGGAACAAGGTCAGAAGCCTCAACCATTGCAGTTCCTTCCCTGAAAGTAAATCAAATTCCCCAAGGGACTCCTTTGTCCCAGCATTTGTTCAAGAGACCAGTTCAGTCCCACACCCTGTACTTCTCCTCATCCCACCCTCTGCATTCTTTTCCAGTTTTGTAAACTCGAAAAAAACCTGAAAAACCTGTATGACGAAACAGCTCAACTGCTGTCACCTACCTTCCCTCCAGGCCCTTATCCCACCCTAAGACCTGTAAGGCCCAGCCCACTGGAGGACTGTGCCCTCTGCACATGTGCAGTCTGTGTGCACACTGGCCATTGGCCACCTCTGCAAATTTATTTTCTCCTTGAATAAACTCTTTTTGCCTGTGAGCTTGGATTCCGCCATCTCCTCTCTGTTCTGCTCCCTTTTCCCTTACAACTTCTCCTTCTTTAATATGAAAACCATGGCAGAATATGGCACCCCAACAAACGCCAGTTGGGCATAAGGATTATTTTGAACTATGGACGTTTTAAAAGACTGCACATGTAAGAAGAAAACTGTCCCTCCTCTTTTTCCTCTTGAAAGCAGGAGCTAAAACCTCCTTAGTAAAGATATTATCCCTGTTCAGAGGCATATAACCTTCCTATCACCAAGAATGGCAAGTGGAGATATAGCATTGTATACAAAAAGAATTTGGCAGAACAATTCACATCCTTCATTTGTCTCCACACATAATTTAATTACTTTCCACAATCTCCTCTGTTTTTTAAACCTAATAGAAAACTATTGAGATACTTCTCTGAGTCTTTATTTCATTATGCGGGCTCCCATGTCATGTAAAAATTTATATGAAATAAAATCATAAATGCCTTTCTTCTGTTAATCTGTCTTATGTCATTTCAAATATCAGATGAAAAATTATAAGAGGGTTTAGATAAAATTTGCTACCTTTCCTACAAATGAACAGGCAAGAAATAATAAGCATTGTGGTTAACAATCATCACAATGATATTAATCAGCTTCATTTGTAAAAGGAAATTAATTCTAGGTAAATCAGAGATAATAAGTTAGTATTTCATAATTGTTTTAAATGTATTTATTTATTAGCAACACACACACACACAGACAGGGAGAATGTTCCCATCCCCAGGTTCACTCTCCACATGCTTGTTATGAGCAAAGTAGGCTCTGGAGCTCAGAGCCACGAATTCAATCCGGGTCTTCCACATGGATAGCAAGAATCTCATTATTAAAGCGATTTCCTGCTGCCTCCAAGGATGTACATTAACAGGATGCCAGAATCAGGAACAGGGCTGGGACTCAAACCCACTCACTCCAATATGGGATGTGCATGCCCACATGGTACCTTAACTGTTAGGTCAAATGCTTCCCCTGGGGCTGGCACTGGTTAAGCTTCTGCCTGGAGTGCCGGCATCCCATATGGACAGCAGTTCGAGTACCAGCTACTCTATTTCTGATCCATCTCTCTGCTAATGTGTCTGGGAAAGCACTAGAGGATGGCCCAAGTGCTTGGGCCCCTGGTACCCATGTGGGAGACCTGATAGACACTCCTGGCTCCTAGCTTCGGCTTGGCCCAGCCCCAAATGTTATAGCCATTTGGGGAGTGAACCAACGGATAGAAGATCTCTCTCCCTCCCCTATATCTGCCTTTCAAACAAATCTTTTAAAAAATGCCAACTATGGGGCCGGTGCTGTGGCACAGCATATTAATGCCCTGGCCTGAAGCGCTGGCATCCCTCAGTGGCGCCAGTTTGAGTCCTGGATGCTCCATAGTACATCCAGCTATGTACTATGGCCTGGGAAAGCAGTACAAGATGGCCCAAGTCTTTGGGTCTCTGCACCCACGTGGGAGACCCGGAAGAAGCTCCTGGCTTTGGATTGGCACAGCTCTGGCCATTGTGGCCAATTGGGGAATGAACATCGGATAGAAGACTCTCTCTCTCTCTCTGCCTCTCCTCTTTCTGTGTAACTCTGACTTTCAAATAAATAAATGAATCTTTAAAAAAAATGCCAACCCTCCCCCCTCCCCAATTCCAGAACATGTCCAAAAGCTACACAAAGAAGCACAAAGTGGAGATAACCAGCAAAGAGTTGACAAAATAGATCTAGAGTCCAGAGTTGGCAAGAGAAATACAGATGGTGGTGGTAGCAGTATATAAATGACACTGGAATGAATGGATGTGGAGTCAGTGTGTGCGAAGGAGGAAATATCACTAGAACCCTGCAGACACCAACATTTCAAAAGCAGCTAGAAGGGCAGCCCACAAAAACATGAGTATTGCCGCAGCAGGGAAGGAGAAGGGGTTTAGAGATGTGACAGCTTTTCTTCATTGCTATAGATGTTGGTCTTTCGGATGGTAGAATATGCAAAGACAGACAAGCAAAAATAGACACAAAAAGCAGATGTGTGGTATCGGGCAACATAGATGTAAAGAATCAACATTAACGCAGAAGCCTTGGACAGGGCACAGGATGGGGTAGGGTGGGGAAGGTGAATTTTTCAGATTGGACTTTGAAGAGGCCGAGGTTCCCTGCAATTCAGTCTGAGAAGAATTACAAACCCAAGTTGTTCAAGCATTCTTTAGTTGTGATTTTAACTTTACACATTTATATTCTCTTTACCAGTACCTTGTAAGACTTGAGGATTGTAATCAACTTTTAAAATCAATGTCTTTCGGGGTGGGCCTTGTGGCACAGCTTGTTAAACTACTGCTTGAGATACACACATCCCATAGATGTTGCCATCTTGAGTCCTGGCCACTGCACTCCAGATACAGCTCCTTGCTAATACGTCTAGAAAGCAGTAAACTATGATTCAAACGCTTGAATCCCTGGCACTCACATGGGAGACCTGGACAGAACTCTGGGCTCCTGACTTTAGGCTAGAACAGCCCTGAGTGTTGCAGCCCTTTCTGAAGTGAACCAGTGGCTAAGAGACCTCTGTCTCTGTCTTTCCCTCTCACTCTCTTTCATTCTTTCAAGTAAATAAATCTTTTTAAAAAAATCAATAACTTTTTTTACCTTTTTAGGTACTAAAGATTAAAAATGAAATGCTAGAAAATGCTCAGAAATCTATATACTTTCAAGTAATAACAGCTTTATTTCAAATGATGGCAAAAAGTTTTTAAAAATTAGATTATAACTTTAAAGCGGAGTTTTTAAGACTTACAGAATAAAGGAGTTTAAATTTTTCCTTTATAAAAAAAAAAAACAAGTTATTTTACTACAGCCATGGGTGAAAAAGTTAAAAGAGCTTTAAATAACAAGGTCTTCAAGTTGTTTTCATTTTTATGGTCAGGTGTTTCATGGCAATGAAGAGTCTTTCTATCAAGAAAGTTTATCTTTTGTATTTAAGAGCTTTCAAATCCAGGGACTTGAAAGTCCTAAAATGATTTCAAAACAGCCGTGTGTTCTATTATAAAGAACCAATTTATCATGTTTTGACTGCACTTTCCTATGGAGAATAAAGGTCTATGTCCCCTCCCTGCTATAAAAACAGAAACATCTGCTTGTATCAAAGGTCTAACTGGCAGCTCCTTGGCAGGTGTGAATCCCCTGCCAGAAGGGATATACTCTGCAAATGATGATTATGGATAATCTGAAGTTATTTGATTAACCCCAAATATTTTGTTTTCCAGTTGCTTTAACATATTTAATATTTAGCAATAATCAGCATCTTTTTTTATGTTACATTTGGAGTATGTGTGAAAGCACATCTAAAACATCCCAGACTTTAGATCTATTTGATTTGGTTTAATGAGATGTGGGCTTTTATTTTTTCCTAATAAGATGATAATATGTTTTAATTCATAGTTTACTTATTTATTGTATTTTCTTAGCTTTCCACTTAGGCAGAGACCTGAGTAAAACTATGTAGAGCTGAGTAATTCCTTTAATCATATGGTATTTTAAAATCCCAAACTTTTGGGCCTTTAGAAACCTCAGAAACAATATTTTGTCTTTCTCTCAACACTAATCATCCTGTTTTACAAGTATATATTTTTAAATTCAAATTTGAAAATCTCTGCTCTAACTAGGAGGCATTTTTTGTAGTCTAACAGATCATGATCTGTAAACAATTGACTTAAAGATTTTCTGTGTTTAAAACTCTCTATTAAAATACACACTGTGGGGGCTGGCACTGTGGTGTAGCGGATAAAGCCACCCTCTGTGATGCCAGCATTCCCGTGTTGGTGCCAGTTCGAATCCCAAATCCCAGGTGCTCCACTACTGATTCAGCTTCCTGCTAATAACTTGGGAAAAGTAAAAGACAATGGCCCAAATGATTGGAGACCTGAACAAAGGTTTCAGGGTCCTAGCTTTCGCCTGTCCCTCTGGGGAGTGAATCGGCAGCTGGAAATTCTCTCTCTCTCTCTCTCTCTCTCTCTCTCTTCTCTCTAACTCTGACTTCGAAATAAATACATAAAAAAATCAGGTAAGCCCAATTATACTGCTAAGGATACACAATTGGATGAAAAAAAACCAGAAAAATAAAAGTTATTTTAAGAGTCACATTACTAGTTATTTGGAAGGGGCTACTGATGGTGAGGAACATATGGAAACTACCTTTTAAAGCTCCTGACTTAGGGGAAAGGAGTACAGCAAAGTTGGTGCCATAATAATCCATTATAACAATTTATATGTGAGGCAACTGCAAAAACTTTGTGGAAAATGGAATTTAAAGATAAGCTTATTTTGGTGCAAGAAAAAATGAAATCCAGGTAGAGTTTATTCACAACACACATTTTCCATGAAGTTTTTGAAGTACCCTTGCAGGTGGCTCCCTTCATTTGTGTCATAAAATATTTCTTAAAAATCCCTTGGTCAAAGGCAACGAAGCTGACCGTGGTTTTTTCGATGTGATCCTGCAGCGAGTCAATGAGCAAGTCTCCCACGGGCTTCCAGCCATTCCTCACGGCCTCTGCCTCCTTCATGTCAGCATCCAGGTCATCCATCGCTCCCTGCAGGTCTCTGAGCTTCTCCAACGCCTTGTCTACTTGCTTTTGCCAATTGCTAGTAATAGCGTTTAGACTTTCCCATTTCTCTTTGACTTCAGACGACTGTTTACGCATGGCTTTGGCAATCTTTTGGGCTCTCTCCTCAGGAGTCAATTCTGTGATTAAAAAAACAAAGACAAAAATAGTTTTGACTGTCTGATTGAATGTATACTCTGTACATCCAGGTGCGAATATTTCCAGAATGGCACTGGACAGGGTAAGAAAAACTATCTTCATACTTCCTATACTATATTCCCATTCATGGAAAAGTATGCTTGAAAGAGAAGGAGGGGCTGGTGCAGTGGCATCGCAGGTTGAGCTGCTGCCTACAGTGCCAGCATCCCATATGGGCACAGGTTCAAGTCCTGGTTGCTCCACTTACAATCTAGCTCCTTGTTAATGCACCTGGGAAAGCTGCAGAGGATGACCCACATATAGACCCCTGTACCCACATGGGAGCTGCTGGCTCCTGGCTTTGGCCTGGCCCAGCCTCAGCTGTTGCAGCCATTTGGGGAATGAACCAGCAGATGGAAGATTTTCTCTGTCTTTCCTTTCTCTCTCTCTCTCTCTATCTGTAACTCTGTGCTTCAAATAAATAAAATAAATCTTCTTAAAAGAGAGAGAGAGAGAAGGAAACAGTTACTCATATTAACAAATGGCTCAGAGAGGGGTTTTTTTTGGGGGGGTGACTTTCAAATTTTAATATAAGTCCTGAAATGTAATGAGATAACTCAAGAAATAAAACAATTTTTTACCATAATTTAGTTACATAAAACTCACAGATCATTTTTCATTCCACTGTTCTCTAGAGAAATGGGGAGTATAATTAGCAGAGAAGAGCTGTAAGTGATGAAGAAAAACTCTCATAAAATAAGGTTAATTTATTGTACTCCTAGAAAAATTAACGAAGACAAATAAGATGTCTTAGATACTCTGTCATCTCTAAGTGTACTGGGAAGTTCATTTTTAATAAAGGGCAAAGTAGCATAGCAAGTCCACAAACATTTCAAGAGAGGGTAGCAAGATTATAAGGGACATCCTGAACATGTAACACAGCAAGGGCACTTCCCGAAAGCCTGAAATGAACTTAGACATTCAGATAGAAAAGGCAGGCATAATGTAAGGCCAGGTGGCAGGTGGTAAGAGTAATATTTCAGAAATGAGGCAAAGAAGGAAGAAAAAAAATCACACTCAAGTTCAAAGTCCAGGGTCAGGAAGAGAAATGAGGAGCTGTGGAGGGCAGCGGAGTGCAGTGAACACAGGGGTACATGCGTACAGCAGGCTGGAGAGGTCTCTAGCCCTGCTGAACATTGCTGGGAGCTCACTATCCTCTACATCTGAAGATTATCGTCCTCTGGTCTACCTGTTTGATGGTGCCCCAGATGTCCACTGCAAACAGAGAAGAGGATCAGAAATAAACAATAAAGGCAAACCGTAGATCAACTTGAGACAGAAATATATAGAGATTTTCTTGACCGGATGGGGTTATCATAAACTCAAAGTATCTAAGTTCGCAAATGCATTTCATACACCTAACCGACCAAATGTCATAGCTTAGTCAATCTATTTAGGTGAAATCATTTAGCACAAAGCCCGTTTTATTTTAAGATATTGAATATCTTGGGGTCGGTGCTGTGGCATAGCACCTTCGGTGCCAACATCCCATATGGGTGCCAGTTCAGGTCCCAGCTGCTCCACTTCCCATCCAGCTCCCCGCTGATGGCCTGGGAAAGCAGTGGAAGAGGGCCCAAGCCCTTAGGCCTCTGAACCAGCACCAGCGTGGCAGACCAGGAAGAAGCTCCTGGCTCTTAGCTTCATATTGGCACAGCCCCGGCCATTGCGGCCAATTGGGGAGTGAATCAGAGGATGGAAGACCTTTCTCTCTCTCTGCCTCTCCTCACTCTATGTAAGTCTGACTTTCAAATAAATAAATAAATCTTTTTTTAAAAAGGTATTGAATTTCTCGCAGAACCTAATGAATGCGCTACTGAAAGTGAAAAACAGGATGGTTGTATGGGTCTGCTTTCATACTGTCAGAAAGTGAAAAAATTCTTAACATTGAACCTTTGTAAAATGGGGACCATTTGGATTCTTCTTTTGATAACATTTCATCTTTTGGTATAAGTCCCGTTAGTAATTTCCAGTTTACTTCAAAACATTCCAAATCATTCATAAAATTAACTGAAGTACATTGAACTTCATGATAAGATGAGCTGGAGCAAGCTCTCCTAAACCTTGACTTTCATCCTCAATGCCAGTTTGTCTACCTGAGTTTACTTAAATGTTATTTAAAAGTCAAGTTAAAGGGGACAGAACTTCCTAAACTTTCAGAAAATTCTACACATCAATACTTAGACATAAAATTAGCTTGCCTGGAATAAAACTCTGGGAACCCAGCAGACTATGAGACGTTTAGCAAACACAGAACTGCGAGGTATGCTGCAAATGTACTGCAAGGCTATAGACTTAACTCGAATAATCCCTTAGCAATTGAATGGAGGATAAGAAGAGAAAACATCACAATTTGTGGATAGGCTGAAGACACAAGTACAAGGAAAGTAAGCAAATTAGAGGGCCAACTTCCATCAGCAGTCGGGGAAGAAAGACGGACTCTTGTAAATCCTTACACCTTCAAAATATCAACAAAATGACAAACATGTTGTACACATATTTCATACAAATATCAAGGGTGATGTGTGAGAAAAACCATTCTTAGTGAGAATAGAGTTGCTAACCTTCATAAAGGCAGCACCTGTGTTTACTAATAAGTCAGAGGCTTTTTCAGAGATAGATCTTAAGCACTTGGGTGTCATTGACTATTTTTTTTTATTCCATCAACAATCATTTTTAATTCTTTAATGCTGGAATTAAAAACCTCCGGAGTCCACAGACACAGCATGCAGACTTCCTCTATCCAGGGAAAGGGGCCACGGGCAGGAGAGGCCAAGCGACAGGCTGCTTTCGGGTGGGAGAAGGAGCCGAGATTTCTCTGTAGCAGTCTATGTCAGTTTGCTAATGCCACTGAAATGCCTTTAAGGCTCCATCTTCTCCAAACTTTTCTTTATGGAGTCTGACAGAACACTCATCCCTCATACACACATCATTCAGGAGCGGGGTGAGGGGTGTGAAGGAGAAGCCACAGGCTTCACACACACTCCAGTCTGGGTTGTCAGCCAGAAAGTTGGTTTCTGACTCAGTTTAATGGCAAGGAGTTTGTGGCGTGTCCTGCCTCTTCCTCAAAGTAGCTGGGCTGGAGTTTGGGGAACAGAAGAGCTCAGAATGTTGCTCTTGTCCCTGAGAGGCATCGAGAGCTGCTTCCAAGAACCCAGAGGTGCCCCCATCCCGAACCCCACCCAGACACGGGCAATTCCTGAGACAGTTACACGGGAATCAGTGGACATCTGCGGGAGGGGAGGCTGGGGACGGTGCCCGGGGAAGATGTGGGATGGATTTCTTTTTGATTCCTCCCACCACCAACAACTAGAGATGTGCACACACACCTACACACTTACATTCATGTTCCAAGCCTTTCTTCTCTGTGACTACAGGCTCCCAGAATCCGGCCTCCCTCTGGCAGAGACAGGGTGGGTTAACCGCACAGATCTAGAGTGTTGCCCCTCTGTAAAAGGCTCTGGAGGTCTCACACTGAGGGGTGGGGCACGGGAACGGATCTGCTTGCCGTCTGAAATCCAACCTACTCGGCCACACTCTCAGGTCTCGAGGCTGGGAGAGGCTCTGTGGGCACAGCATAGTGGATGACTTGATGGTCCCAGCACCGTGGTAAGGAGGGAGTGATTGAACGGGGACCAAGTAGCATCTCTCACAAAGTCTCTGTGGGCCCGGCTCCTAAACACCTCAAAAAGGCTGGAGTCCAGCACAGCAAGCGAGCAGTCTTCGCTGAGAAAGGCCAGGAAGGGCGCACTGTGGGGCGAGAACACCAGCCCAGTGACACACTGCAAGTGCACAGTGAACTGAGCGCACAGCCCGCACTCTTGATGTCCATGAGAGAGACAGTCCCATTCTCATCACCAAAGACAAAGGCTTCACTTTGCTGAGGATACCAAGCCAGTGAAGTAGCAAGGTAGCCAGGGGCATTGCAGCCCATCTGTGATGCTGGCTTGGGACAGCGGGTATCGCACAGTAAAATTCTATTGTCCTCACTGCACAAAAGAAACACAGAGTTCTTATGGGGAGAGGCAGCAACACAGGTGACCTGCCCAGCATGAGCTCGGTATGAATTTAGCACCATCTGCTGAGCAAGGTCCCAAACTTTGATGCAGAAGTCTTTGTCACCACTGACAGCCTGTGTGCCAGAGCTCAGGACACTGATGGTAGACACGATGTCATCATGCTTGTACTGGCAGAACTTGCTGACTATAAGTGTCTCATTCTCATCCAGCTCCCACAGTTCAACTGCACCTGAATCAGAAGCCACGAGGATCCCTCTGTCCCCCACCCACGTGAGGTCTGCCACTCCGGCCTCTGGACGCCAGCGGAACAGAAGCCCTTGCTGGGGGCCACACGGGGGTCCTTGAAAAGCCAGAGGGAGTGGGCCCAGCAGCGGCCACTCAGGCTGGAGGCCCCAGGAGCAGCGCCCCATCAGACCGGTACCCCGCAGCCTCCAACTGCCCTTCCATGCAGGCGGGTACATTAGGGGGAAGGTTCCACTCGGGGGCCGCCGGGGGCACTAGAGGAGGCGGAGTTTCCTTTCGCGTCTCCAGGGTTCCAGCTTCAATCCTACATCCGAACTGGACCAGCAGATTCAGCTCCAGCGGCAACCCCACTGGTGCACCTCTCACTGACTATTTTTAAGAAATACATTACCAATTTCAGAATAGACAAGTTAATTATGGTGATTTTCCTCAGATAAAGTAAAAAACTGTGTCTGAGTCAGTCATTAAATAACCATGCACAGAGAGAGATACACGGCTTCTTTGTCCTGTGACAAAACATCCTACACTGGCCGTGGCTTTTCAGTCTTCATTTGATGTAAGAGCTTTTGATTGAGCGTCACTTTTGTCGCATTGATTACATAATGCCAACTTGGACAGCCACTCAGAAGAAAAGCTGAGCTTTTTGTTCAATTTACCATCTGTTTGCCAGAAAGGAAGCATATTAACTAATCATTTTTGAGTCGGAATCAAAGTGCCTCCTATTGCAGCAATAATCTCAGTTTAATGCAAACTTTAAGGTAAGAACAGCATACCCCACAAAGCCAAAACTTTCCAGGACATTTACGACATGCAAAATATCAAGTGATGACAATCTGTGGTGAAGTTATAGAAAACAAATTAAAACACCAAAAAGACAAATTGAAATGATGCGAAAAATTGTTACATTCTTGTAAAAAAATTCTATAGTTGAAAACCAAAGGACAAACATTGCTTCGCGTTTCTGAATGGGTATTGTGGGGCCAACCGTAACAGTCTCAGGCAAGAGTAGAAAATCTATCTCATGTTTCTGAATGCTGGTGTCCGTTAGCAAGCACTCTGAGAGAGAACTGAGATTGTCTTGAGGTTGATACCAGGGCTCTAACCTCAAAATAGAACTGATTTAGCGGGGCCAGTGGAGGCTGGGCATGGGTACATTTCAAAGCCCTCCAGGCGGTTCTATGTGTTGTGAGGATGAACAGCTAGCCCATCGGCATATAAATTGATTTCTCCATCCATGCAGCTGAAGCTCACTGGGCTTTTCCACTCCACTGGGCTATTCTGTCAATCCCATGCAGAGCACAACCACTAAATATTGGAGGCCAAAAAGCAAATGAGGCTCAGTGCTAAGAGGGTAATCTAATTTGCATTGAAAAGCCACTAATAGGCTAATCCTAGAGACAGAGGAAACAGCAGGATAGAACCAAATAAATTTATTGACAATTCTGAGACCACAGAGCTTTTCCTATGTCACTTTTCTACTCCTTGACATGTATATGCACACACGTGTGTGTACATACATGTGGATATGTGTTTATACTGCCACTCCCTATTCTCCCTTCAGGTCTTCCTACTAAAGTGGCCAAATTTTTGAGAATGAAATAATATTTATTTTTTTTATCATTTATATATTTCCATTTATATATTACATAATGTTACAAATTATAAAAATTGCATTTATTTTCTATTTATGTGTTACAATTTTAAATAGCAATTTTTGTAATGCTTTAGAAATTTAAGCAAAATTAGATAACCATCTTTTTTAAAAAAATGTGTATTTATTTATTTGAAAGTCAAAGTTGCAGAGATGGAGAAACAGAGGCAGAGAGGCAGAGAGAGGTATTCCACGCATTTGCTGGTTCACTCCCAGGATGGCCATAATGGCCAGGGCTTGACCTGGCCAAAGCCAGGAGCCAGCAGCTTCTTCCAGGTCTTTCATGTGGGTTCAGGGGCCCAAGCACTTGGGCCATCTTCTGCTACTGTTCCAGGTACATTATCAGGGTGCTGGATCAGAAGTGGAACAGCCAGGACTTGACCTGGTGCACACATGGGATACAGGCGCTGCAGGAAATGGTTTTAACCTCTATGCCACAGCACCGGCATAACTATCTTTTTTAAAATGTTTATTTTTATGTATTTGAAAAGCAGAAAGGGATAGAGAGATCTTCTATTCACCAGTTACTCCCCAAATACCCACAACAGCCAGGGCAGGGCCAGGCTGAAGCCAGTAGCCACAAACTCCACCCAGGTCTCCCATGTGTGAGGCAGGGACTCAAGTGCTTGAGCCATCATCTGCTAACTCCAAGAGATTTGGGTCAGAAGCAGAGGTGGGAACCAAACCCAGACACGAAGATATGAGATGCAAGTGCCCCAAGTGGCGACTTAAACCACTGTACCACAACACCCTCCCATGGACAATTATCATTTAGGAAAAAGAATGAGGAAAAAGAGTGAAGAGAGGAGAAAGGAAAGATCGAACCTGACATCTTTTCTCTGGTCCAGTTACCTTTCTACAAATATGCAGATTAATTATTAGCACTCCCTTATACTACTGGGACAGACTATAATATGGTCACTCCCAAGACCAAGAACAGAGACTGAGATTTGGAATCAGCCCCGCTGCCACCTTGCAATTGTTCCCAAGTAAGTTATATAGCTTGCTCAGCCAGCTTCATCAGGTGGAAACCATATTCCCCAACACTAGAAAAACATTTTACTCCATGAGTGTATTCATTGTACCTCTAAATTCAATCATATAAGAAAGACAGAACCTCTGTATCTCAAAGAAATGTTAAAAACAAAGAGAATCTCTTTGTTTGCTTGAGCACAACAATTTTTAATTTTAAAATTGAAAATATTCTTCCCTCACTAACAAAAAATTATAGAAGTCTATTTGAATCAGCTCATTTTGGTTTTTAATAAAGATTTTCCATATTTCTCAATTATGGTACAGATACTTATAACCTCCATTGTGACTTTTTATTCTTAGCTCCTAAAGTCTTATGCCATGAATGTTTTCTTTCTTTCCACATTACTTTTGCAATACCTACTCAAGAGATCATTACAAAATTGATTTGAGCTGAACAAAGTTTTTTGCTTTACTTTTAACCGAAAATATTTAACTTCATAATTTTTAGTGGAAATCACTCCACTTAGTTTTTCTTTCTCCATCTACAATCTACCTCAAATATTTATAAAAAAAATTCTTATGGTGAAAGGGAAGATTAAACCTTACAAAGTTACTTCACATATATTAATTCCAAATTCTTCTTTGTACTGTTTGCTTTTTTGTATGTATCTTTATTCCTGTTGTATTTCACACACACACAATTTCTGAGTCATATTTTTCACTGCTGGATAATTTAGTGCAAGGCAAGATAGGAGACTGTCTTCCAGTTCCCAGGCTAACTAGTTCTATAATTCTAGATACATTTCCTGTCTCTTTGAATGTTAATTATTTTCAGTTAAGCTACTGGCACATGCCTGGCCTGCATATAGAGGAGGCCTGCAGTGAAGGTTGGTTTTCTTTCGATTCCTTCAATCATTTTATTACTAAGTCTGCAAAGTTTAGACATATGTAGGAATTTCCACAGAACCAAATCAGGTTGACTGGACAAGAAGAATTCAAGTGACGAAAAAAACAACTTACTCTCTCTCAAAATATCTCTCTTCACTCACTACCTATTCTTTACTTTCTCTCTTTCTCTCTTTCTCTTCAGGACTCAAACAAGTTTCTGATTAAAATAATGTGAAATCTAATTTTCTGATTAAGTGATTAAGACCAACTCAATTTCTCTGAAATGTTTTATCCGTATTTCAGAGGACTGTGCTCATTTCTTAAGTCTGTCCACTGACTGATGACAATCATTATGAAGTGGGTTACAAGTGCAGCATCAAGTGTTCTCTGCTGATTAGTGTTTCTAATTATGTTCACCCAGAAAGGAGAAGCATGACAACAGGAAGAGGTTACTCAGAGTAGAGTAACTTGCTAATGTGTAGCCTAAATCTCTCACTAAGAACATGATAAAGATGACAAGTTCATCCCGTGCTCAAAAAACAAAACAAACCAAGAAACTAGAGCGAATAGAAACATTCAGAGAAAATCAAGAACTTTAAAGTAAAGAGATTTAGGGATACCTTTCATAAATATTAAATGTAAGACAATAAGTGGGGGAGGGAGGAAATGGGAGAGAGACCACACTGTGGAGGGAGATAAATGGCACTTCTGATCAGAAGAGGGTAAGTTTCCCTGTCTCAGTAAAGTGAGCCCAAGTAACTAAAGCCAGTGGTGAGCTGAGGAGGGTGCAGGGGCAAAGCATTAAGAAGGTTACCCTCCAGGGAAAGAAGCAGGACCAGCAGAGAGACCCTGGTACAGACGGTGGAGGCCTAGTGAAGCAAGTTAAGATCCAGCACTCATTTCTGCAACCCAATATTCTCTGAACCTCCTCACAGTAATGGCAGTTCTGCAGTTTTCAAGTTACTCATTGGGCTGGACAGCAGCAGACAGGTCCCTGGGGGTAGGGAGGTGGCAGTGAGTTCGGAGAAGAGCAGCTGAGAATGCATGTTCAAGGAGGGCAAAGGTGCTCATTCTGTTGGTTGCAGTAAACTCAGCACCTACAACACAAAATGGCTCATGGCCAACACTCAACACATAACTGTTGAAAATGAATGTATGAACACCTTTCGCCACAACATCTCAGATTTAAAAAAACAAATCTCTTTTTTCTCCTTCAAGAATCAGAAGCCAGGACCCTTAGATGAGAAGTCTTCCTTGTCTGGACACACTACTGCCCATCTGTCTCACCAGGCTGCTTCCTGGAAAAACACAGTAGCTGATGATCCATCAAGCTACAAAGAAGTCAGGGCCGGCGCCGTGGCTCAACAGGCTAATCCTCCGCCTTGCGACGCCAGCACACCGGGTTCTAGTCCCGGTCGGGGCACCGGATTCTGTCCCGGTTGCCCCTCTTCCAGGCCAGCCCTCTGCTGTGGCCCGGGAGTGCAGTGGAGGATGGCCCAGGTGCTTGGGCCCTGCACCCCATGGGGAGACCAGGAAAAAGCACCTGGCACCTGGCTCCTGCCATCGGACGAACGCGGTGCGCCGGCTGCAGCGTGCCATCCGCGGCGGCCATTGGAGGGTGAACCAACGGCAAAGGAAGACCTTTCTCTCTGTCTCTCTCTCTCACTGTCCACTCTGCCTGTCAAAAATAAAAAAAAAAAAAAAAAAAAAAAAAAAAAAGCTACAAAGAAGTCATGAGGTTTCTACCCAAAGTTAGTCATCCTGATAAAAGGACATAGGTGTAGCATAGGTTTATCTATGCCAAAACAAGTGAGGCATTTAACTGAAGAGGAACATTGGTGCTTTGGCCAGGATTGCATTTTCTACATAATTCCAAAACCTCTAATACACTCAGAAGATTCCAGCTTTCTGATGAGAAAAAATAACAACAAATAATAATTTAAAAAAGCATACCACTACAATCAAAGAGTTTAGTACCCTCTCATCCTCTATACTGAAACTGGAAAGTGACATCCCAGGTGCAGATCACAGTAGAATTCATTCATGTAAATTATTTCCATCTTTCTTCTGAGGCACATGTGATTTATGGATGGTTGAAACACTGATTAGAGAACGTACCAGATGGTAGACAATTAATTTAAAATTTTGTGTCTATCAAACTAACCTCTAACTTCAGGATTGTTGATTTGCTTATTTATATGGAACTATATGGTATGCATCAGCATGAAAAAAGTTATTCCAGTTTTCAGACAATTTATAGGCTTCCTCAGCAGAGTCATGATATTTTAGAAAAGTCAAGACTAGATTCGTAACATCCACACAAATATGACTGAACATTATTTGAGAAGAATCAAATTATTGCTTGATGGTTAAGGACACTGGAAAAAAAGTAACATTATAATTTTCTGTGCTTTTTCATGCATTACAACTTTACTAATCTAATTTGGACTTGAAAAGCTAATTAAATTATTGCTGTGGTATGTAGACCTGAAAGCAATTACTTATATTTCAAGTTTTTATATGAAAATTAAAATGACACAGTCTAATATTGCCTAAGCACCTTCTCTTTCAGTGGTAGTAAATCAGTGAACTGGGATGTAAGTCCATAAAGCAGCGTGTTATATATTCACTAAAGCTCAAGCAACAGTGAAGGGAAGAGCAAAGACTTATCAATATATTTAACATTTGCACAGTCTTTAAAAGTAGATGGGTATGGAAAATAAAATCCTGTTCTTACTGAGTATCCAGAAACACTGATAATTATTGAAACAGCTGCAATTGTAGTACTCTATGATGGTTAAGAGCACAGTTTAGTGATGTAAGCTTCAGTTCACGTTTCTACTGTCGCAAAATCTGTTTCCTCATCTGTGAAATGGGCAGCACTAGTACTCACACCTCAAAGAACTGTTGTGATAATTCAGTGAAGCAAGGCCTGTGAGGAACTTGGTGCCACATCTGGCACACTGTCAGCATCAGAAAAATGCTGGCTTAGGGGGAACCCATATGGTTACCAACATTTCTCACCTCCCTTGTCACTATGGTGTGAATGCTAACACCACAACTCAGGTCCAAATTTAATGAGCTATGAAGAGGAGAGAAAGTTAATCTGACCACAGATTTTGGAGGTGGTATAAGTGGGAGGTAGTTAACGATAAATAGGGCCATAGAGGTGGGACCCTAATCCAAAGGGGCTGTGGTTCTCTAAGGAGACAAGAGACCTAATCTAAGTCCCTCTGCCTCAACACGTGCTGCTGTGTGCTGTCTGGGACCCTGCGAGGCCCCAGCAGCCATGAACAGCCATTAGACCCTGAACTCAGCCTCCAGACGATGATCAGATAAACTTCTATTCTTTCAAGATTACTCAGCCAGTGCAATTCAATTCTAGTAACAAAAAATCTAGGATTGAGTTTTGCTCTATTGAGCGTTATATTTATAAAGGGGTCTGCCAATCTCAGCAGACCCTGTATCTCAAATTAATCAACTGCAGTCAATCAGCGCTGCCTCCTGGGACATTCTGGGTATGAAGAGGAGCCCTCTATTCTTCCCTGGCACGAGGTGGTGAGAGAAAGTCAGAGGAAGGCTAAGCCAGTGAAACCTTGTAGAAAGAGGCAAACGCAAAGGGAAGGCTTCTGGGTGGCATTCCAGGCCCTGGGCCCAACTGCATCCCTGCCCTTGCTGTGGCTTAGTTATGGGAACAATAATTTCACTCCTGCCTAAATCCGTGGAAGCTCACTGTCTCTCATTTACCCTGAATGAGATTCTAATTAACAAAGCTGTTATTTGGAAAACAAAGAAAGCCCTGGGAAGAAACACCTGTTAGTTTTACAAGACTAATTATTTGTGTTGGGTAACTTGATCTTATTTTATTAAACATAAAAAAGTAATGTTGTACCTTAAGTTATACTGAAAGTTGGCATAAAAGTAATTTCTATTAAATCACTTGATAATTTCATATTTTCATTCATGTAATGACAATGAGATTTTATTTGTTCAACTTTGCTAATATTGACATGCAATAGATTGACTTAGTGGACTGAAATTATTTACTTATTACTTCTCTGTTATATCCTAAAATAAATGAAACTTGACCAAAAAAGAGAAATATTACTAATATTTGCCATTCTAAGATATTTTGAAAAATTTAATAATTAAAATAAAACATTACATTCTGAGTTAAAATATTAAATACTACTAAATTCACATATCTGTCAAAGCGTCCAAGAGGAAACATGACTCCATGCATACTTTTTCATCTGAGAATATGATTATTAAACATATGCAATGAGGTAAAGTTGTGTTTGTATATACGTAACAATACACACTGTTTGCTTTCTAGACTATAACTGAAATAATTTCAATGAAACAAAATTGACTGCATCAGGCCAAAACAGAAATGCTGTTTACACAGCCTTGATAAAATAATTGTAGTAGTAGTAATTAGGTTTTAATTAGAATGATTGTTATGGAAGATTCATGGGTAAATTCACAAACAAAACTTTGAAATCTTTTAATTTTTAAGATGTTATGTATTTGGAAGGCAGAGAGACAGAGCTGGACCTTCCATCTGCTAATTTGCTACTGAGATACCCACAAGGGTGGGGCCCGGGTCAGGCCAAAGCCAGGAGCTGGGAACTCAATCTACTAGCAATTGAGCCATTGCCTAGCAGGAAGTTAGGAGCTTGATCCAGGATTTGAACCCAGGCTTTCTAACTTGGGATGCAAGAGTCTCAAGTAGCGTCTTAAAGGCTGTACAAACATTTCAACTCAACATTTTTTTTCTTTAAAAAAGCTCAAAAGCAAAATATATGTTTTTCTTATACAGACAATAAATTGTATACTGTTAAAAGTGCTTCAGAAAAGAAACATCCTATAAAATGTTAGCCATTTTATTTGGTGATTGATAGCGTAACCTCACATCATAAAACACATGTGTGTTGGGGGAGGGATGTGTGCAGCCACGTGCTGGCCTGCCTGCCTGCATCTGTGTGTGGTGTGGAGAGAGGGACAAAGAAAGAAGGCACAAACTCTAGTGCAAATCTGACTGTTAACCTCCACCGAAGAGAACAATCAGGTGAGAAGACACAGCTGTTGCCTGATGAACTCCAGAGGTCTGGGGGTAGGAGGGTGCGACGACTGCCTGTGACAGTGAGTCCCACAGAAGTGTGGCACGGCTTCATTATGCAGCACAGTGGTTTTCAGAGGAATCAGATCTGGGACTGAGAACAGCAAGGGGAGGTTGGGAGGACAAGTGAGAAACCAAGAAATGTGTGTGCAACGCTCAGCCTGGCTCCATCCTGGTGGTGTGGGAGCTGGGGAAGTAAAACAGCAGATGGAAGATGGCTTTCTTTCTCTCACCTTCTCTCTCTGCCTTTCAAATAACTTTAAAGAAAAAGAGAGGAGAGACTCTTCCTAGTTGAGGAGGAGTTAGCAGGTCAGTGGCCAGATGTTCACTCAAAGAGCAGATAGAGGAGATCTGGAGGGATGAGAGAAAAGCCAACCAGAAACCCAGCGGTCAGGGAAGGTCACTGACATTGAAGCTTGGTGCCCCATGACTGTCTCTGCCCTTTATGAGCTGAACGACCTTGGTCAGCACTGCAATTCATGCCATATCATCTGCCCCCCAAAAAAGGACAGTTCCAAGAATGAACACGAAAGTAATCTGGAAAGTGTGCTTATGAAACAGTCACCCTTCCACTCTCTACTTTTAGCAAATATAGACTGAGCAATTAAAATCAAATAAAAAGTTTAACTGCATTAAAAGGAAAATTTGTATATTATCCTATTACAGGTTAAATAAAATTAAATATTTCCTATTGCTCCAGTTCCAAGAAGATAAGGTGACAACTGACAAAGTTGAGAACTTTGCAGATTTTCTATAATTACTCATATAATTTTAGCTCAGTTAGAATCCTATTTGCTTAATAACCATTTCCAGGCAGAATGAGTTATTCTGGGTAGCTGAGTTTTCCATATAGCTACATTTTACCCACTTAGCACTATTTTTATGATTACTATTTTGGAAGAAACTTTACTAAAATACAGTTTAATTCCTATGACTTTTCTTTACTGATTTATATTCTGCCTTTAAAAAATAAATCATGGTTTATAGTTTTTTTATTTTACTATAAAAAAATTCCAGACTATTCATTATCAAACTGCCAGTTTTGTCTTTTTTGTTTAATTTGTAAATTATTTTGTATTGGGCCAGTGATGTGGCCTAGCTGGAAAAGCCACTACCTGCAGTGCTATCATCTCATATGGTTGCTGGTTTGAATCCCAGCTGCTCCACTTCCGATCTAGCTCTCTACTATGGCCTGAGAAAGCAGGGGAAGATGGCTCAAATCCTTGAGTCCTTTGTGGGAGACCCAGAAGAAACTCCAGGCTCCTGGCTTCAGATCAGCCCAGCTCTAGCTGTTGTGGCCATTTGGGGAGTGAACCAGCAGATGGAAGACCTCTCTCTCTCTGCGTCTGAAACTTCACCTTCCAAATAAATAAAAATAAATCTTTAAAAATTATTTTTATTCATATGAGGGGCAGAGAGAGCTATATGAGAGACACATACACACACACACACAGAGAGAGAGAGAGAGAGAGAGAGAGAGACAGAGAGAGAGAACAAAGTCCAATCTGCTGGTTCATTTATCCAATGTCAGCAAATCCAGGGTTGGGCCAAGGTTGAGGCAAGAGCTCAGAAAACAATACAGGTCTCTCCTTGTAGGGCAGCAACCCAAGTACTGACTCCCAGGGTCTGGACTGGGAGGAAGCTGGAGCTATGAGCTGGGGTTAGGAACTGAACCCAGACACTCTGATGTGGGCATCTTAACTGCTGGGCCAAATGTCCAGGCCTCCGAAAACTTCTCAGTGTCAGCTTTTCTCTGCCTTGTCACTTCCATTTTGCTATTTATCCATAATTCACTGGACATCAAGTTCAACTTGTTACACTTTGTCATAAGTAAGAGTGAAAACCTCTAATAAAGTCCCTAGTGGCTTCCCCATGAGTTAAGCATAGAAGCTACACGACTGTTTTCCATAAAATACTTATCTAGCTTCTAAGATCATTTTTTACACTCTCAGATTCCCTGCAAATGAGAAGAGTCATGAAGAAAAGAGAAAGGGCTGAGCCTCCCCTGCAGGGTGTTGGGAGAGAGTATGGAAAGGAGAAGCATCCAGGAAGACAGGAAGCCCTGAGCAGAGGCAGGCAGGGGAAACAGAGCTGCGCAGGCAGACGAGGAAAAGACCTGAACACCAGCAAGGGGGCAGCTAAGACAGAAAAACCAGGACGGGCAGCAGGACAAAGGCCAGCAAAACCATTCCCTGTGGAACCATTAAACCATTCCCTGAATTGCGCCAAGTGTGGAGCACAGAGGCATGAGATGGGGCCACACAGATAAACTGAGGCCAAATCACAGTGCCCCTTCTGTGCCTGCGCCAGGAGCTTGGATCCGCTTCCAGCGGCTACTGCGAGTTTTCAACCAGGAAAACAAATGCCAGGTCTGTGCTTTTGAAATTTCATTGCAATGTCTACATTAATGGAGAGAGATACTAGCTAAGAGGATATAGAAAAACATCTAGCAACAAACGAACAAACAAAAAAAGGACCCAATGTAAAGCCATAATAGTGATTTTCTCAATATTTAAAAAAATGTATACACAACACTATGAGATAATTGATAATAGGAAAATGTTTTTACAAGCCAGGGGAGTGGGCATTTGGAACAGCAGTTAAGATACCACTTGGAACACTCATATCCCATATCAGAGTATCTGGGTTCAAGTCTTGGCTCCACTTCTAGTTCCAACTTCCTGTTAATGCACACCTGGGAAGCAGCAGGTGATGGTTCAAGTACTTGGTTCCCTGATGCCCTTCTGGGTTTCTGTCTCCTAACTGGCTCGACTCTGGCTGTGGAAGAAACATGGTTAGTGAAGCAGTGGGTAGAAGACCTCTCTCTCTCCTCTCTCTCTCTCTCAACCCTTCCCTCTTTCAAATATAGAAAAATAAATAAATAAAAACTAGGAGGAAAAAGGTAGGCATTGGATGGAGAAATGATGAAGAAAATGGGGTTTTCTGGAAATGGTTACTTAAAAGTAAAGAGATGGGTCCATCCTGATACCCTATGGCATCGTGTGCACAGACGTAGTCAAACAACTGACAAAAATCACCGCAGGGTCTCCCCTGTTCTCACACTGAGTACTTTAGCATCACCATAGGATAACCAACGTTCAAATGCTCTCTGTTTCTGACAGCAGCTGTACATAGGTCAGAGTAAACAACAAAAGCATAAAAGCTATTATGGATCATTTTCTTTCATTTACTTTTAACAGCAGGTAAAATCAGCCCACATCATAGAAAATAATATCGGGAAAGAAGAGAGTATGAAAATCACCAATGATAAAACAAAACAAAAATCCCCACAGAGCTAAATCGATGTGTTTTTTCCTTTGGCCTCCAACTGTAGATTTTGAATGTGGAAGTGAGAAATTTCCTGAATAAACAAGAATTCAGAAAGCAATATTTTTAACCCTTCAAATGACTTCTGAGGGGCCAGTGTTGTGGCATAATGGGTTAAGCCCCCACCTGTAACACCAGCATCCCATATGGGAATCCATTCAAGTCCTGGCTGCTCCACTTACAATCCAACTCCCTGCTAATGTACTTGGAAAAGCAGCGGAAGATGGCTCAACTGCGTGGGTCCTTGCACCCACGTGGGAAACCTAGAGAGAGCTCCTGGCTCCTGGCTTCTGCCTGACCCAGCCTGGCTGTTGCAGCCACTTGGGGAGTGAACAGTGGATGGAAGTTTTTCTCTTTCTCTCTAACTCTGCCTTTCAAATAAATAAAATAAATACATCTTTAAAAGACCCCTGAGAAGAATCTGTACTAAAATGAAACTACAATTTAGTGATATAACAACACTTCTCACTGCTCTAAAGAAAATTTTCAAGTTTCCCCTTTGTGAAGACCAAGGGAAGCAAGAAGGAAAAAAGAAAATACACACAGATTCAAGGTCAACTTCAACTGGATAAGGTGACACAGTGAAGTTATTTTTCCCCCAGGTATAACAATGAAACCATCCTTGTGCTGTCTATCTTTCTGAGTGATGTCTCACTGTCCTGCCTGCAGCAGGTTCTCTGTGGTTGAATCTCACTGCACGGATGTTTGCATGCTCCTCCTCACCTTATCCAGCCACAAGCCTCAGCCTCCAGGCTGGAAGCTCTACCTGACTATCTCCAACACACAGCCACTCTGCTTCTCACGACTGAGCTGAGCATCTCTCTTCACTGAACCTGCTCACTTCCTACCCTTACCCTAAGATGAGTCAGGAACAAACCTCAACACTTCACCCTCAAAGTCATTATTTTATTGTTTTTGGGGAGGGTGTTGGGGGAATTCCCATACGGATGGAAGTGTCAGGGCACAGCTGACTGCCTGGGTATTACAGTTTTGTATGATCTATGTTCTCACCCCTTTATGCTAGTTTTGATTTGCAAATACATTGAAACTCTCAAGAATACAGGTCTCACACTGCTCTATCCCTGACAATGCTCAGTGGACACACCCACTCCTTCAACAACTATGTAGTAAAACCCTACTGTAGAGCGGGTGGCATTCTACATATTACAAAATACATTACTGGAGTTTACATAGGGGTGGTAGTGAGAGCAAGATATAATTCCTAAAGTGAACAGGTAAATAACTTAATAGAGCGTGTGGGGCACTAAATATGAGGAAAGATAGGAAAAGGAGATAAGAAGCACTGAACTTGAGGCAGAGGATGCTTGGAGAAGGCCTCAGTGAATAGGTGGCCTTGGATAAAGTCACGATGGACTTTGGGAGCACCACACAGGCACGCAGAGGAGGAGCACCCAGGCAGGGAGGATTTTGGGGCCAAGGCCTGTAAATGAGACCACAGAAGGCCAGAGGGACCAAAGAAAAGAGAACAAGAGGGAGAGTAACAGGAGCCCAGGTCAGAGAGGTAGCACGGAGCCAGCTGGCAGACAGCCTGTGAGCTATGCCACAGAATTTGACTTCTCTGAGAAACAGAGTCCATGGAGGTATGCAGCAGAGAAGTGACATGATATGATTTGCAGTTTTGAAATGCTGCTGCCTTTTAAAAGGGGCAGGCAGATCTGGGAGATGAGCTGAAGGAACTTGCAATGATTCCAATGAGAAGTAATGATGTTGAAAATGGTCAAAAAGTCTAGACTCGGTATATTTTGAATGCAGCAATAACAAGATTTGTGGCTGGAATGGATTGGGCCCAAGAGTGTCCCAAAGGATATTGGCCTGCGCAGTCCAGAGAAAGGAGTTGCATGAAGCAAGATGCAAAAATGGTAGAAAAGGCAGAGTCACGGTGACAGGAGAGGAAACAGGTTTGACAATAGATACAGGAAAGGAAAACCATACTGTTGATCACTTATGTATATAGAAAATTTAATGTATATTTCCATTTCATCTTAAAATCAATAATTCAATTACTCATTTCCACTATTCATCCAATCATTTCCTCCACTCTAGTTATACCATATTGACTCCAGATTTTGAGAAAAAACTAAGTTCTGATGCAGCAACCCTTCCAAAGATTTTTTAAATCCATGCAGTTTTCCACAATATACACTTTCATATACTTTTTGAAGACCTTGTATATATACAGATTTCAAATTTTTTTTCACACCAATGTAAACTTTTAAATCTGTCTTTCATGGAGTTTTTGAAGAATGTCTGTACATTAGGTATCAAAGAGGACTGCACTGGCCCCTCAACAGGTCACCTCTCCTCAGTGGACTTCAGTTTTCTCATCTGTAAAGTCAATAGGCTTGGACTGGTTTCGGCTTAAGGTTCTTACTCATTTTAAGATTTCATGTTAAAGACATAAGCACATCTTTTTTTTAATGATTTATTTATTTGAAAGTCAGAATTATAGAGAAAGAGGAAGAGAAGGCAGGGGATAGATCTACCATCTGCTGGTTCATTCCCCAAGTGGCTGCAACAGCCAGGGCAGGGCCAGGCTGAAGCCAGGAACCAGGAGCTTCATCCAGGTCTCCCACATGGTTTCAGGTACCTAAGCACTTGGGTCATCTTCTGCTGCTTTCTCAGGCACTTTAGCAGGGAGTTGGATTGGAAGTGGAGCAACCAGGACTTGAACTGGCACCCATATGGGATGTTGGTGCTCTAGAGGCCTGCTTAACCCTCTGCACCACAGCTCTGACCCATAAGCACATTTAAACTTCTCTTTGGAGAACTCAAAAAATAGAGGGAAGGAATATATCACAGCCATGTCAGACAGTTGTAAGATCACTCAAAGATACAGATAGAATACACTGGCTATAGAACTATGAAAATGGTCTTAAAAAAGAAATAGGTTGAAAAATTAGGAAAACTCTGATTGTAGAGATGTATAAATATCAGTGCCAAAGCCAGGAATTTTTCTAGTATGCAGTGGAAAATCAGCGACAGTCTTTAATCAGGGAAGGAACATGAATACAATTCTATGGTAAAATTCACTCAACTATGGTAAAATTCACAGACTAAAATGGAGAAGACAGAATACATGAACAAATACTGCAAGTCATACTCGGGTCGCAGAACAATGTAATGTGGCAAGTGCTGCCAACAGGCCAATACAAGAAAGAATGAGAATCTGGCATTAACTGGAGTCTTTGTATTACACACACATGCATGTTGGCTACACACATACCATGTGTCTAAGGAAAACATATATAACACAGTATTTAAAGAAACACTTCTTCAGAGACAGAACTAACAATTAAGAGAGGTTTGCAGAATATTGGGTTTGATGAAAGGTAGAATAATCCATAATGATATAGGTCCCCAGTGGGCTAACAAAAAAGACATGGATACCACTATCAGAAAAAAATGAATGCCAGACGAGATATTAAGCACACCCTGAGTGCATGCGTGAGTGTGTGTGTGTGTGTAGGTAGTACACATACAACCACGTTCAAAAGGGCAAGAAAATTAGGGCCTTGATGGGAAATCTACTCCAACTAAAGAGGAGCTTTGTTGCTAGGGCTCAGCAGAAAAATGGCTACCTGTCTTACTCAGTGCCAGCTACAGTGGAAGAAAGACGTTTCTAACTGTGCTTCCCTTCCAAGTAATAACTGGTCATGTTTTGCACTGTTGGACGCACCACGAGGCAACCCTTCAGGTTTGCTTTTACTATGTGAAGTGAATGCTGGAAAAATACTTTGAATGGCAATTTCATTCTTAAAAATACATTGGAATTATTTTATTTTCAATAATGGAGAAACCAGAATAGAGACATATATCCCAAAATTCACTATAAACTTTTCTTGAATTTATTAAATGATACATTACTACTTGCTAGTAAGGTATTTATTGTTTCAATTTTAGGATAAAGTACATAAATGCTATAGGGCGTTACTTTAAATTACACAAATGCTATTGCCAGCTTGTAAAAGAAAGGCATTTTAGTGTCTCATTTTAACAGAAGCTTAAAAAATCTTTATAGATATTTAAATATTTTATACAACTACAATTGTACTTTTAATAACTTTATTCTACTTGCAGTTTTCTTAGGTGATTTGTTTCAAAATAAGAAATACAAATTTCTGTACCTGAGAGACATTATTTTAATAGTATGCTTTTTAGGTGCATGCATTGTTCTGCAGGAAATTCCATTAAAAACAATGATACTGAAGCATACTGCGATCTCATTTTGTTAATTTAAGAATCTAGATTGTTACATCATGACTATTTGATGAAAGTAACACTTAAAAAGTTCTAAATATTAGACTGGAAATGCTGAGAGTAAGTGAATTGTAGTTTTTATTTCTCTAGCACATGCTGTTTTTTGCTGTTAACAAAATCATTCTCACCTGTTTTTGATTGTAGATTCCTTCTTGGTTCTTCAGGGGCCTCAATTGGCTGATCAGCCAGGAAAACTCGAGCTTGGTCTACAGCATTCAGGACAGAATATTCCTTCTCCTTTAACTCACGTCTCAGTGCCTGTGCAAGGAGAAACAAAGTAGGGCTTGTAACTCTTGTGTTCACCAAATAATGGAAGATCTTCCACTGGACAACTTCTGACAACACTTGCCAAGGGAATGATTCACAATCAGCATTTAAGCTAAATTAGAAGTGAAAGTGTACATTTTATAAGAAGTACAAATAAAAGTAAACATATGATTCGTATAAGACTTAAACATTAAAATAGTGAAAGGAATCAACTTTAAAATATTCACCTAAGGGAAATAATTACAGTGTTTTTGAACTTACATAAGATGTACTTTTAGGGTTTTTACTAATGTCAGATTGTTAAAACAGCCTATTAAGATACTTTTTTCTTTTAAGAGTGACAAAAAAAATTGCATCCAATGGTACAGAGAGGGTAATTTCACAAGTAGTAATGAGATCCTCAGAAGTGTTTTAGATTCTTTAGAATACACTAAGAAAAAAATTAGAGATAGAAACAAGTTAAAGCATAAGAAATCAAAACTAAACCAAAGAGAACACATAAAAGACAGTCTCCAATTATCTTAAAATATGTTCCATCTCTCTTGCTGAGGCAATTACTATTTTTCCCTTGTGAGGCTTTTTCATGCAAATCTATGATTCTCAGAACAGTTTGTCTTTTGCACATTTGTTCTTTTAAGTAGAGCTAAACTTTCACCCCTGCACCTAAAAATGTTCTATGATTAAGACTTTAATTGAGTAGGGTTTAAAAACAACAAAACCCATTTAGTGCAAGATAAGAGTAAATGAAGATTTTTTTTCCCTGTGCTATATTTTAATGTTGTGGCTAAAGCAAAATTCTGGTTAATGTTGTTATCTTTTTTTAAATTACACATTTAAACACCTATTAGCTCTAATATTTTCCTTTAGTACAGTTCCCTAGCAACACATAATGAAAAGTTTGTCTTTCAAAATTTTCTAGAATATTTCACTCTAATGGTATTTTAGAAACAATAAAATCATTCCTTCTGAATGTAAATAATTTTTAATAGCATTTTACAAAGTCATGTTAGAATGACAGGGTAGTCTCATCCTCCACAGTTGACACAAAGTAAAATCACACACACACACACACACACACAAACACACACACAAATAAACTAGAAATACCAGAATAATCATCTGATGTAAAAAGAGGAAGCTAAACACCAAAGACCCACTGGCAATGAAATCATAGATGGGGAGAGATGAAAACTGACAAGGAGTAGGGGAAGATAGAGTGACAGAATATTGGTTTTGGTGATAAGCACTGAAGATACTGATGAATTTCAAGCTATGTATAATTATTACTTTGATTTAAAAAATGACACCCCCATAAAAAGAACCCAACAATCCCCAATTAAGATATATAACAAAGTAGAGGACACGGCATGAAACAAAACCTTCTGTAATATCTGGTTTCATTTATGTCTCCCTCCCTGTAACACATATATAACCAAGGGACTGTGAAACAAGCACAAGTCAACAGCATTTCCAGATCAGTTCTCCCCAACGAGCAGTAAGGGATGAGATCATCAGAGACGAGGGGACAAACACTCCATCATCTTCTATTGAAAAGAGGTAGCTTCTGAAGAAGTTCCTGGGTGTGAAATTTCAGGGAGTGAAAAGATCATCTTCTGAAATTTAAAGTTTATGATACATGGAAATAAGAGACATAAGAACAATGGAAAAAATAGATTTGTAATACAGAAATATATGTATATATATAAATTGATCTTGAGCTAATTCTTCCTTTAACTGAGATTATCAGGTTGGCAGAGGAAGAATTTACTTTCAAAACCACCTGGAAATATAAAATAATGATATGAAAAATCATGTTGCTTAAAAATAGCAGTGAAGGGGCTGGCATTGTGACAAAGCAAATTAAGCCACTAGATATGACACTACTGGTTTGAGTCCTGGGTGCTACATTTCTTTCTTTTAAAAAAAAAAAGATTTATTTTATTTATTTGAAAGAGCTACAGAGAGAGGGAGAGACACAGAAGTCTTCCATCCTCTGGTCCACACCCAGATGGCCACAACAGCCGGAGCTGCGCCAATCCAAAGCCAGGAGCCACCTTCGGGTCTCCTATGTGGGTGCAGGGGCTCAAGGACTTGGGCCATTTTCTACTGCTATCCCAGGCCATAGTAGAGAGCTGGATCGGAAGAGGAGCAGCCAGAACTAGAACCAGTGAATGTATGTGATGCCAGCGCTTCAACACACTGTGCCACAGCACCAGCCCCCCACCTTTTTTTTTAAAGATGTATTTATTTATTTGAAAGTCAGAGTTAAACAGAGAGAAAAGGAAAGTCAGAGAGAGAGAGAGGGGTCTTCCATCTGCTGGTTCACTTCCCCAATTGGCTGCAACAGCTGGAGCTGCGCCGATCTGAAGCTAGGAGCCAGGAGCTTTTTCCGGGTCTTCCAGTGGGTGCAGGGGCCCAAGAACTTGGGCCATCTTCCACTGCTTTCCCAGGCCAGAGCAGAGAGCTGCATCGGAAGTGGAGCAGCCAGGACCCGAACCAGAGCCCATATGGGATGCCAGCACTGGAGGCGGCGGCTTTACCTGCTATGCCACAGAGCCAGCCCCAGTTCTCCATTTCTAATTCAGCTCCCTGCTAAAGTGCCAGGGAAAGCAATGGAAGTTGACCTATGTGCTTGGACCTCTGCACCCACACGGGAGACCTTGATGGAGTTCCAAGCTCTTGGCTTGAGCCTGACCCAGTGCCATCTCTTGTGGCCATTTAGGGTGTAAATTAGTAGATGAAAGAGTCTCTCTCTCTCTCCCCCTCCCTCCCTCCCTCCCTCCCTCCCTTCCTCCCTCTCTCTCTCCTTTTGTCCTTTTGCCTTTCAAATAAATGAAAACAATTCTTTTAAAAAACAACAGTGAAAACAGTGAGGACAATATTATCTTTTAGAATTTTCATGGTCAAGAATACTTATCCTCCAAACACTAATGTACCTGCTGAGTGTGCAACTGGCAAAGCTTCTTACAATGGTGTAAAGGACTGTGATTGATTTCTCCTTTGGGGAACAGAAGGACCAGGAAGGCACCCCTTTAATGCAAGTTGCAGAAGAGAAAATGAAGGTATTTTAACAATTTTCACTCTGATTTATCAAAGAGGAAGAATAATTCAGTCTTTACAGACTTAGCACAAAAGAGAAAGAAGAAAACACCTATTAGTAATGATAAGGAAGAAAATTAAAACCTGAGATAAGGGACTGACACTTAGTGCGGCAGGTTAAGCTTAGGAGGCCTGCATCCCATAGAGTGCCAGGGTTTGGGTCCTGCCTCTGTTTCTGATCCAGCTTCCTGCTAATACAAACCCTGGAAGATAGCAGATGGTGACTCAGGTGCTTGGGTCCCTGCCACTCAGGCTGGAGGCAGAAACAGAGCTTTTGGCTCTTTACTTCAGCCTGGTCGTGGTGGACATTAGGAGAGTCAACCAGCAGACGGAAGACTTCTCTCTATCTTCCTCCTTCCCTTTCTCCTTTTCTCCCATCCTCCCCCACCCCTTTCCAAGTCACTCTGCCTTTCAAACAAATAAAAAAAATATATACTTTTTTTAAGAAACAGAAGAATAAAGGAGTATGACTCTGGGAAGGAAGAACAGAAGCTGAGCTGGTCCTCTGGGAATAGAACTCATTACGGGGCATATATTCCACAGAGAAGGAGCCCAGATTGCATGGTGGTAAAGGATGACATGATCCAGAGGACCTGGGTGCAGTCTTCCTGATGGGGAATTCTGCACTCCTAATAATCCATACAACAAGCATTTGGTAGGAGTGTGGGAAGACGAGGGTAAAGGGGAGATTGGTCTTGGATCTATCTTAAGAATTACAGAACTCCAAATGGAAATTGAAGAGCACTTCAGAAAGCTTGTGACAAAACTGAATTAAAAGACAAGTTAAGCGGGTTCTAGTCCCAGTCGTGGAGCCAAATTCTGTCCCAGTTGCCCCTCTTCCAGGCCAGCTCTCTGCCTTGGCCAGGGAGTGCAGTGGAGGATGGCCCAAGTGCTTGGGCCCTGCACCCACATGGGAGACCAGGGGAAGCACCTGGCTCCTGGCTTAGGATCAGGGCGGTGCGCCGGCCACAGCGCACCGGCTGCGGCGGCCATTGGAGGGTGAACCAACGGCAAAAAGAAGACCCTTCTCTCTGTCTCTCTCTCTCATTGTCCACTCTGCCTGTCAAAAAAAAAAAAAAAAAAAAAAAAAGACAAGCTAAGGGGTGGGTGTCTTGCAGCAGTGAGTCAAGCTGCTGCTTGGGATTCCTGTGCCCCATATCCAAGTGCTGGTTGAAGTCTTGGCTACTCTGCTTCCAATTCAGTTCCTTGCTAATGTGTCTGGGAAGCAGATGATGGCTCAAATATTTTGGGTCCTGACATGCAGGACATATTGTGCTTTTGTCTATGGAAAAGGCACTTGGGAAAAATAACCTATCAAACTCCCTTATGGCTGGAATTTTACCAATTAACATGGACGCTCTTACTACAGAGACATTTCTTGGACTGTCTGTCTGCCTCTTTTCTCAGATATGCATATCACAAATTCTCCTATCCCCTTGAAGGTCTTCACAATGAAGCCTACTCATCCTATTCATTTGTCCTTCTATATTCCCATTATTCTGCTTGCCCATCTTAAACTTCCTGGGTCTGACATCTTCTGCTATGCAAGGCAGGAAATCAATTATTAAGTCCAAGCTCTCTCATGAAACATAGCTTCTGTGAAGCCAGCGACATTTTTGGTTCCCTCACTGCAGTACACAAAGCATCCAGATTAAGGATGTGCCTGGGGCCGGCGCCTTGGCTCAATAGGCTAATCCTCCGCCTAGTGGCGCCGGCACACTGGGTTCTAGTTCCGGTCGGGGCGCCAGATTCTGTCCTGGTTGCCCCTCTTCCAGGCCAGTTCTCTGCTATTGCCTGGGAGTGCAGTGGAGGAGGCGCAAGTGTTTGGGCCCTGCACCCCATGGGAGACCAGGAGAAGCACCTGGCTCCTGCCTTTGGATCAGTGTGATATGCCGGCTGCAGCGTGCTGACCGCAGTGGCCATTGGAGGGTGAACCAACGGCAAAGGAAGACCTTTCTCCCTGTCTCTCTCTCTCACTGTCCACTCTGCCTGTTTAAAAAAAAAAAAAAAAAAAAAAAAAAAAAAAAAGGATGTGCCTGGTATGCAGCAGAGTCTTGGAGGTTCTGAAACCCTTCCAGGTGGAGATGGTGCCTACGTGGTGTCTTGCAGAGAGTAAAGGGTGCTTCCACCAGAGGAAACCGAATGGAAGTGGAATATGGGAGTTCACAGTGTGCACATGGAGGGAATCAATGACACTTGAGCACCCAGAAGCTTTGCAACTGTGGCTTACAATCCAGGCAGAGGCCAGATCATGGATCACCGTGGGCTTCACATGCATCTGAAACAACCAATAATGGGCCCTCTGGAAGCCACTGAAGAGCTGAACAAATTGAGGGAGGAAGAACAGTCTCTCAGATTAGCTTTTATTATTTTTATCATTGTCAGGTTTTCTAGGTTCATAAAAAACAAGTCTGAGTATAAGAAAGACCCACAGGACTAGAGAATCTATTTTCCCTCCTGACCACATTAAACTCTCATGCTTCATAAAAAGATTCTCTTGGCACAGGGTGCCGGCTGGGGAATGTCTCAAGAAATCCTTTGATATGCCAACAAGCATGCACATGTTGGAAGCACCCTAAGTAAATAAAAATATGGGGGATGGCCCCAATGCCAGCTCCCCATCCAATATCCTAGAGAACAACATATATCTAATAATATCTGTTCATAATCTATTTTACAAATTTAATTTTGTTGTTCAATTTGTCCTATTTCAATTATATTTAATTGCATGTCAGAAATAGATTTAATTTTCAACAGCATTATGCATATAATCATTTCACCACCCTTTACTTCTCAATTAGACATAAAAGAAAACCAGCATTTTCCAACCACCTGGTGAACATTAATGATAAGGCAATTAGACTCCAATGAGTTGTTTTGTATACAGAGCTACAAAGAATATTCAGCTTTAAATTCTAATATCACGTGTCATTTAAGGGCCTCCTTAAATGAGTATAACATAATCTAATTGGAATTTTTCTATTTTAATGACTTTATATTTTCATTCAAAGCAATTCTGTTTCCAGACAATAACAAGTATTGGTGAGGATGTGAAGGATATGAAACCCTCATGGATCGTTGGTGGGAAGGTAAAATGATGCAGCCGCTTTAGAAAACAGGCTGGCAGTTCCTCAAAATGTTAAAGAGAGTTTCCACATGACCCAACAATTACACCTGTGCATAAATATTGAAGAGAACAGAAAATGATATGGGATGAGCTGCTACCTTACCAATGGGTGGAGACAGAGATTAGAAAAGAAATAGATTACTCAGGGCAGGTGTTTGGCTTGGTTGATGACACTTGGGATGCCAGCATCCCATATCAGAGTTCCTGGGTTCAAGTCCCGGCTCTGGTTCCAATATCAGCTTCTGGCTAATACAGGAAGTTAGCAGGAGATGGCTCAAGTAATTGGGTTTATCTAGTAGATCCTAATTGATGTCCTTGTTCTTGAATTTGGCCCACCCTCACCCCAGCTGTTGTGCGTATTTGAGGAGTGAATCACCAGATAGTGTATCTGTCTGTCCCTCTTTCACTGAACCCTTCAACACTATACCTTTAAATAAACATTTTTAAAGGTAAACATATTAATGTGTTCATAAACATTCATAGCTGCATTCTTCATAATATCCACAATATGGATACAATTCAAATATGCATCAACTAGTGGAAACAAAATGTGGTATACTCATACAATGAAATCTCATTCACTAATAAAAATGTACAAATACTGATACATTCTACAATACAGAAAAAATTTTAAAACACTATACTCAGTGAAAGTATCAAGAGGCTAAACATGAATGTCATAGTATATGATTGCATTTACCATGGCATGTCCCAAATGGACAAGTCTACAGAGGGACAAAGTAGATTAGCCGTTGTTTTAAGCAGGGGGAGGCAGGGGTGAGATGGGGAGTGATCAGCCATGGATACAAGGACTCCTTAGGGGGAATGAAAATGCTTTAAAACTAGATTGCATTGGTGATTGCATAATTCTGTGAATAACCTAAAAACCTCTGAATTGTAAAGAGGTAAATTTTATGATATATGGATGATATTTCGATAAAGTTGACAACAAAATAATTATGTTTTTTATCCAAAAAAATGTGAGGTAATCTGTTTCTCTTCTAGTCTCCATCCCCACACATTTGCAAAGTAGCAACTCATTGCACATAATTAGAATGTTCAATAATAAGGTGGATGCCCTCACTTGGTATTTCCCAAGCACTTCCCTCCATCACAGCTGGACCTGGTACACTATGACCATGCATCTGTCCCTTCCATTCAACTGTGAATTCTCCCTCGGTAAGATTCAGATTTGAGTCCTTTGAAATCCTCCACAGTACCTAAGCATATATACACTGAGAGCACTCAGTAAATGCTTGGGAGGGACAAATAAAGGAAGGAATACTTTCAGATTTAAATACTAAGTAGGACTACAAACTACGACAGAAAAGTGTAAACAAAGTCTCCAAAAGCTATTCATCCTAAATTGAGATTGATTCCAGCTATTTCTGGATTATTTGAATTATCAATTTTGCAAATTAATAGTAATAATCTTTAGATGCAAAGTTTTATTTTATCATCTATCAGCTACTAATCCATGCTAAGTATTTCAGCCTACATTTGTTTTGATTTTATTAATGGCAAATATCATTTTCTCTCTACACATCAATAAGGAACTGAACTCACTGTGAGGGGTGGTATGGGTTCATTCTATCTGCTCCCTGTTTTCCACAATCTAACCCATGAGGCAACTTTACAGGACACAGTTTTAAAACTACTGTTAGGGGCCGGCACCATGGTGCAGTAGGTTAATCCTCTGCCTGCAGCACCGGAGTCCCATATGGGCACTGGTTCTAGTCCCGGCTGCTCCTCTTCCCGTCCAGCTCTCTGCTGTGGCCTGGGAAAGCAGTAGAAGATGGTCCAAGTCCGTGGGCCCCTGCACCCACGTGGGAGACACGGAAGAAGCACCTGACTCCTGGCTTCCGATTGGCGCAGCTCTGGCCGTGTTGGCCATTTGGGGAGTGAACCAATGGAAGGAAGACCTTTCTCTCTGTCTCTCCCTCTCACTATCTGTAATTCTACCTGTCAAATAAATAAACAAAATCTTTTAAAAATAATAAAATAAAAAAATCTACTGCCAGTCATTAGAAAGGAAGGGTTTGTCCAATTATTATTGTTTATTACACTTATCTAATTTATATTTCATGATTCTGTGGGCTGGCAATTTAAGCAGTTGCTACCCAGATTTACTTTAATCACCTATGGCTTACATGGGACTGGAGGTCCCATTCAAAATAGTTTTGTGCACTTGTCTGGAAATCATGGCTACCCATGGGCTGGGATACCAAAGTTTTTCTCTACATGGACTCTACTTGCCAATAGGTTGCACTGGGCATCATCAGCATGGTGGTTAGTGTTCCCAAACAGCACAATTTCCTAAGGCACAGGCTCTAGTGGAACTCTGCATTGATGGAAATGTTCCAACACAGTAAACATTAGTTGCATGTGATCTGGTACTTGAAATACAGCTGGAAATGACTGAAGGAATGAATTTTAAATTTACTAATTATAACTCATTTAAATACAAATAGTCACATGTATCCAAAGGTTAGCATCTTTTGCAGAGCTCTGGAGTTTGTACATTACTTTTGTCAGAAGTTATGGTTTAAGGCAAGTCATGAGGACAGCTCAGGATAAAAGAACGCACTTCATTTCTCAAGGATGGGAGCAACACTGTCACTCTGCATCAGGACTGTGGCACAGGAAGACATGATTAATTGCTACAGCAATCTGATACAGATAGGAAAAAGAGATGGATGGTTGGTGATGATTTATCTAAGTGGTCAAAACTGTAGAAAGACACTGATATATGAACAAAAATCTAAAGGAAGTGAGGGATCAGGCCGTGAGACTATCTGTGAAAGAGCAATCTAGGCAGAGAGGAGAACAGAAAGTACAAAAGCCCTGAGGGAGGCGTATGCCCCGGCTTGCAGGCTGGTACTGCAAGGACCAAGTAAGGAAAGGTGACAGTGATCACTTTTGTATAACTATTTTACATCGTGAAAGTTAGTGGGAATGTCCTTTTAGTTAATAGGAGAGACACCTGGCAACCACACGCTTCATGCATGGATATCTGGCTATTTTGCTGACCCAAGGCTTAGCCACTGAGCTAAAAGAGTTCTTGGCTAGAAACCTATCACAAAACTTATGCATCTTCCATGCCAGAAGATAGGTGGAAGGACCCAATCGCACATCCAACAAAAAATATTTGTTTATTTTAACTGAGAGAGAGAGAGAGAGAGAGAGAGTGTGCGCACACTTGCTCTCCCATCTGCTGATTCACTGCCCTAATGCCTGAAGACCAGGGTCAAAGCCAGGAACCAGGAAGTCCATGCAGAGCCAGATCTCCCAAGTGCGGTAGGAACCCAGGTGCTACAGCCATCAGCTGCTGCTTCCCAGCATGTGCATTAGCAGGAAGCTGGAATAGGGAGCAGGATTCAATCCCAGGCACTTCAGCAAGGGGCACAGGCTTTTCAAGTGACATCTCAACTTGTAGGCCAAATGCCCACCCCTGAACATTCATCCTGAAAGTTGTGTGTTCTTCCACGTGGGAGACCCAGAGGGAGATCCTGGCTCCTGGCTTCTGATCGGTGTAGCTCTGGCCATTGTGGCCAACTGGGGAGTAGCCCAGTGGAAGAAAGACCTCTCTCTCTCTCTGCTTCTCCTTCTCTCTGTGTGTAACTCTGACTTCCAATAAAAAAGAAATAAATCTTAAAAAAAAATAAAGAAAAGTTGTGTGCTCTGAGCTAGAAGGGGATATAGAAGGGGATATAATTAATAGAAGGGGATATAATTCCAGATACTTGAAGAGTCAAGAGTAAAAAATGGCCAGTAAAATGGTTGTCTCATGTTCATAAGAAAACAGTCAACTTCTCTCCCATCCTAAGGTAGCATTAAAGTATATAATTTTCCCCAAAAAATTTCCACCAAAAATAAAAGCTTTGAAACACATATTAAACTCATACTGTACATAAAGAAGTATGTTAGGCACAAAGGAAGAATAATCTTTTAAAAAAATAGAAAATCTATAGTCTAAACAGGAAGAGAGAATAATGCTGGCAGAATATAGTAGAGTCACAAATCTTTGAGACTGCTACAAATGGGCACTGCAGAGCCCAACATATACAAAAACACAGAGGGCAGGGGTCAATCTTATCAAAGATATCTAGACTTCTCAAAAATATGTGAACCACATACTGAAACTGGAATTACAAGCCATTAGAGGAAAAGCTATTCAAGAAAACAATAAACAAACGTAAGGCAATCTAGCGTCTTGTTGTTTTCCCTGCAATATGCCTTCTGCTTGCTCATTTAAACTAAATGAAGGTCTGAAATGTGAGACTAATGAAGACCTTAATGTAAACATCAGAATTCAGCTCCCCAAAGCAGAGTTTTCATTCTCATCAGATTTTCTAAGAGTCCCGCATCACATTTATGAGAGCCCACACTCCTCCTGTGCCACCTCTCTGGATCTCTCAAACTCAGGGCGCTCTCTGGTCATTACTGGTATTCCTCCGAGTGACAGGCAGTAGAATAAACTGCTGCTTGTTCAACTTTAAATGCCTGTGGAGAGGTTCTCAATTATCTTTTAATGGTCTGAGAACATTTCTCCCCACCTACAATAAGTCAGTGGGAAGGACAGGGGATTAAGGGATAAAGAGGCATAAAAAAGTGAGTGGTGTGACTTAGGCCAGGAACACTCACAAGTCAATCAGCTGCTCTTCATTTTCACCATAAGCATAGCATCAGCTCAAAGTAATTGCTGCATTGCTGCCAAGCAAACAACAGTAATATCAGTTATTCCTGGCAGTGCTCACATAGACAGGATCCTGCAGGTCTCTTCAGAAGAAAACAGCATCTAAGAGAAGCGAGAGGTCTGAGGAGGGAACTCCCTTCTATCTTGGCCTAGAAATCCCTCACACTGGACTGTGACGATGGGCGAAGGAAATGCAAACATGTGGGATATACTAAAGTTGAGTGTTATCCCCTTTCTTTAAATAACAACTCTTTTATTTTTTTAAAGATTTATGTATGTACATGAGAGGCAGAGCTACAGTCAGAGAGAGGGGAGAGACAGAGTGAGAGCTCCTCCATTGCTGATTCATTCCCCAAATGGCTGGAATGGCCAGAGTTGGGCTGATCCGAAGCCAGGAGTCAGGGGCTTCTTTTGGGTCTCCTACATGGATGCAGGGCCCCATGCACTTCTGCTGCCTTCCCAAGGCCCTTAGCAGAGAGCTGGATTGGAAGTGGAACAGCTGGGACTTGAAGCAGTGCCCATATGAGATGCCAACAGCAGCTTAACCTACTATGCCACAGTGCCAGCCCTCAACTCTTACTTCTTTATTGAATCTATAACCAGTATCCAAATTGCTTGTACATATAGACAATATCCAAATTGCTTGTATATCAAGCTCCAAAGTTTGCTAAGGTGCACTTACAATTTTCTAGACCATGATATTAAAATGAGAAAGAAATCAGATCCTGTCACTCTCCTACTTAAAACCCTCCAGTGGTTTCCTGATGCACTCAGGAAATTCTCAATGTCTCATTAAGATCTGGACCCTCTTCTTATGTATCCTCATCTCCTAATAAGATCCTAATTTCTAGCTGCAAAGTCCTTATTTCTCTTCTTAGAATAGGCCAAGCTTCGCCCACACCCAACTTGACCTTTGCAATTCAAAAACCATTTGTTTCAAATCCTCAATGGCTGGATTTTTTTTTTTCTGACTAGATCACAGTACTCCATACAATTCAGATGAAGAAATGAATAAACCAACATAAAAGAAAACATGGGATCTCATGAAACCTTAATTAGAAGGTAACTGATGGAGGAAAATTCCTTGGAAATGGGAAGAGTTCCAACAAAGCATGTTTGTGGAACAACTCTAAGCATCGAGGGGTAAGGAGTCACCACCTTATAGCCCTTCATGGAAGAAGTTATGTCTTGACACAAATGTTTGTATGCTTTCTTAGCCAGTCTCACAGACAGACCCTAACTGCTAAGAGCTAAAGAAATCCACCGGGCTTATTCTTTCTGGCCATTTAAGGACCCAGCTCCAATGACAGGTACACCATCAGGATAAACGTCACCCCACCCTCTGCTACATTCCTATAGGACTGGGTGTTCGGGCCTGCTCAGCACATGACCTCTTTGCAATCCTGACTCCTGCACCAGGCTAAATTCCCTCTAAAGACTCACCTTTGTGCCTGACAAGCAATAGTGGAAACTCAGTAAAATTCTGTATGAATGAATGAGATGTTAAATGATTTGTTTTGCAGGGTAGTAAAGCCAGATAAATATTTGCAGCCCAAAGCCTTTTACTACAGCCCAGTTCACACCACAGAGGCACAACCTAACCTGACATGATCCCTTAGGCCTGTCCCTTAACTGTTTTGGGCATCATATAAATAACACCTGTCATTTTACTAACTTCATAGATGAGACAGTAAATGGGAACATATTTCAACACTCTTCAGCACTACAAAATAACAGCTTACTGTCAACATGACAATAACCTAATGTCCTACCATCATTCTCAGCTCTTCTCCAAAATGGAAATGCTTTCAAGGACTCTCTTCATTGTTATTTGAGGAGGAAGCTTGGGGCTATTTTATCTACAATTTTGGGTGGCCAATATCAGTACCCAAACCTCCAGGAGCAGGAACAATGTTACTTAATTTAACCCTTCTAAGGGGTTGAAAACCATGAATAATGTGACTCTCCAAGGTTAAGTCCAAATGTCTGATAAGGAGAATACTGTGTTACATGATGCTTCTACCACTTTGGAGTCTTTAAAATCAAAGAAATAAATGTGGTGTCTTTTTACTAGCCAATTTGGTCCAAAATAGAAGACCTTAAGCTCTGGGGAGTTAAAAATGGCCAATGAGAGCATGTCATACAAACTAATTTGACAAAAAATATCACATTTTTTCAGCAAACCAGGGATAGGCACAGCTAAATCAAATGCAGCTGAACTAGATCTCGTCTTCCTTCTCTTTGGGAAAGAACCTTGAGTCAGGTGCCTGATATTCTCCAACTTGTTTCTAAATCCCCACCTTGTCACTGAGCACCAATATTTCAATGCTAATAACGCAGTTCTCAGAAAAGAGGGACACAAATGAGAAATCACCCTCAAGGGTGCAGCGAGGCTGCACCTTCATACCTTACTGGAGCTGGAAAATTGGTGCGATCACTTGGGAAAACAGGTTGGCAATATATCAAATGTCATTACTATGACCATACTGTGTGAAACAAGAATTTCACCTCTGGGGATATATCCTAGGAAAATGATCCAGAAAAAGCTAAAAACACAAAAGAGTTCATTATAACATTACTTACAATTTTAAAAAAAATTGGAAAAAATTTAAATATCCAACACCTGGAAAATATTTAGATTTACTATGATATGGTCACAGAGGGACCACTTCATAACCTTGAAAAATTATTGTGATGATGACCACATTAGCAACATGAAGAAATCATATGACATCTGAATAAAACGTACAGGATAAAAACTGTGCACCCTATTAAAACTGGGTAAAAGGTGAATACACAAAAGGTAAATAATGCAAATTGTTGTGCTATATAGTAATAATATTTTGGCTAATTTTGGTCTTTATTTTTATAATTCAAAATTGAATATTATAAAGAATGCCTAATAGAGTTAATTTATCACTGAAAAAATTGGTACTTTTAAAAATATACATTTATTTATTTGAATGTCAGAGTTAGAAAGAGAGAGAGGTATATACACACACAGAGAGAGACACACACACACAGATCTTCCATTCACTGATTCACTCCCCAGATGGTTGCAAAAACCAAGGTTAGGCCAGGCCAGAGACAGAAGCCAGGAGCTTCATCTGGGTCTCCCATGTGGGTAGCACAAGCCCAAACACTTGGGGCATCCTCCAGTGATTTTCTCAGGCCATTAACAGGGACCTGGATCTGAAGTAGAGCAGCCAGGACACCAGCCTGTGCCCATTTGTGCTGGTGTCTAGGGAGACCACTACACTACAGTGATGGCCCCAGAAATTGGTATTTTTTAAAATATGGTGTTTTTTTAATTAAGTTTTTCTTTTAATTTGACAAAAATGTATAAATTGTATAACATGCTTTGATATATGGAAATTGTGAAGTGGCTAAATTGTGATAATTCTTCTAACATCTCACACACCACTTTTTGTGGTGAGAACACCTAAAATCTATGCTAAGCAATTTTCAAGAATATAATACATTGTTATTGATTATAGTCACCATGTTAAACAATAGATCTCTTGAACAAATTACTACTTTTAAAAGAACAGCATTATTAAGAATTATAAATATGTTAGAAACCTTCTTTTTATATCTGCAACAACCATAAAACTTTTCCATTAGGTTTTACTCCATTGATCACACTGAGGTTAGATCTATTTGTAATTAAGCTATTCCCCAGGTGCTTTAGAAATCTTAACTCATTTAGCTTCTAAAGGTATGAAATTTCAGAGAGAGGGTTGGCAGGGCGCTGGGAGAATCTGGCAATATCCCACATTTACCGTTATAGCTTATATCTTAAAAACTATCTCACCAATCAAAAATACATCAATTCATTTTCTCTCATATGAAGATCCTTCCCACTCTTGATGGAGATGACTTATGCAATATTAAGACAGAAAAAGATGTTATTAACTGACTACAATCTTAAAGTATAAACAATTATGTTGGTTAATTTTCTTACATGTTTAATGTGATATAATTGAAATTATTGCCAGCTTCTGAAAAAGTAATATAACCTCTAGTTCTAAGTCAGTTATTATATTTATTAAGGATTTAGTTATTTAAAATAGAAATATCTTAGAATGTAACATTCTTTAGAACATGAACAAGTGAAAAAGGATTACAGAGACATTATAAAAGGACTCACTCCCTTGGCTTACACTGCATTCAGTCAACACTCGACAAATAGTTCTGCAGCAAAGCGTAGAACAGGAATGTGTAGAGTACCACACATGAACAAAGTGTTGACCAAAAAAGCAAGGAACCCGGTGAGAAGATGGTAAGTGCTATGGAAGATGAAAGAAGAACAGGGTGAGAGGCATCTGGCATGATGGGAAGGGAGCTGCAGTTAAAGATGAGGACTCTGGATAGGCTGTGTTAGGAAGGTGCTGTAGAGCAAACATTTGAAAGCAGTGAAGGGGGATTAATGAACAGACATCAGAGAAAGAATGTCGGGGCATAGGAGACAGTGTGGCACTATGATTCAGAGCACAACAAGGGAACGATGCAGCCAAAACCAATATACAGCCAAAAAGCAGCACAAGATGAGACGGCCAAGGTGGAGGAGCTGGGACAGGTCATTGAGGGCCATGTGGACAATTCTAGGACTGTGGCTTTTACTCTTATTCAGATAGGAGGACACTGAGGCATTTGACTTATTTTCACAGGAGCAATCTAGCTGCCGTGCGGAAAACACCTGAGATAGATGGTGGTGAGAGATGGCAGATTCAGATTCTGTAGTTTGAAGAGTGACCCAATAGGACTTCCTAGCATACTGAATAGGAGAGAGAAACAGGATTGAACGAGATTATGATTTTTTTCCATTTTTTTATAAAGCTTTTATTTAAAGAATATAAATTTCCAAAGTACAGCTTATGGATTACAATGGCTCCCCCCCACACAACTTCCCTCCCTCCAGCTACCCTCCCCTTTCCCACTCCCTCTCCCCTTCCATTCACATCAAGATTCATTTTCAATTCTCTTTATACACAGAAGATCAGTTTAGTACATATTACGTAAAGATTGGATAAGCATGGGTAGAATGAGTTTGAGAGGCCAGTTAAAAGAACAGTTTGGATGCATTAACAGTGAGATGTGTCCTTTAGACTCCCAAGTTGGTATGCCATGTAAACAGATATGTATTTGGGACTGGTTGGCATATAGATAGCATTTAACCCATGGAAGGAGTGGGTCCAGAGGAGTTGGCATAGTCTGACACCTGGTGCATCCTAATTTTAGATTGGAGAGAAGGAAGAACAAGAAGGGGATACTGTGAAGGAGCTACCAGGGAGGTGAGAACAGACACAGGAGAATGCAACATCATAGAGGTCCAGAACAGGATGCAGAGGAATAATTAATGAGTTGACAGGAAAGAGAAGGATTGTCAGTGAAACCCTGGTCAAAGGTGAGCAAGCACCAATAGACATGACAAGTTACAATGAGGGGCGTGCAGCTCCGACTCCAGGCTCAGGAAGTCTGAGAAGACAGAGAACACTTAAAGTAAGGTTGAAGAGTCTTCCATTATTATATTAGAATTACATGCTGTACAGGCGATCTGCAAAAAGTTCATGGAAAATGCACATTATAAAAACATTATGTATGGACTTCTAATTATTTAAACAAAATGAACAATCTTTTAGTTTCATTTTCCATGAACTTTTTGAAGTTCTCTTACATGTATCAGAACATATATACGAACGGTCTTGATACAAACAGGTATGGATAAATAACTGGTGGAGTCCAGTGCAAAGTGAAGTTGCAGGGCCCCTTGTGCAAATATTACTAAGAATTTCAAGGTGGCAGCAGCAAGGAATTAAGTCAAGTGACAGGCCCTTGAAAAAACCAGGCCTGTGTAATTGCCTAAGATGACTTTGAAGCTAGCCCTAGTTACACCACATATGAATTGTAACAAATAGATGCATTGCTGGTACAGCAGGCTCCTTTATTTTTCTACGAAGAAAAAAAAAACTTAACTGCTTACTGGAGAATACAAGCTGAAAAAAAAAAAATACAAAATGACACAAACATAAGGAGAATCTGCTAGAATGTAATTTACTCCCCGCCCCAACTTGCTTCCAAAGCTACATCAGCATATATGGATCTGAAGTCATTATAGAATGACAGCAAAAAAAAAAAAGGACAGAAGAGTCATTAAATTTATAGCACTAATAAAACTACATAAAAAGGGGAAAGAAGGCAGGCTTACTTTTCATTGATATGCAGACAAAATTTTTTAAATCTCCTTCATTGTGTCTTAAAAGTTTAGGTGAACATCCCTAAATATGGAGTTCATATATAAATTCATTCTTATTCCTCACCCCATTGGCATTAAAAAAATGCCTGACTCAGAATACTAAGTATGAAAAACTAAACACAGGCAGGTATGCTACAGCTTCTGACAGTAATAAAACAGAATTCTTGGGGCCAGCGCTGTGGTGCAGTGGGTTAACATCCTGGCCTGAATCCCTTATGGGAGTCGGTTCTAGTCCCGACAGCTCCTCTTCTGATCCAGCTCTCTGCTATTGCCTGGGAAAGCAGTAGAAGATGGCCCAAGTTCTTGGGCCCCTGCACCCCCATGTGAGACCTGGAAGAAGCTCCTGGCTCCTGGCTTCGGATCTGCATAGCTCTGGCCGTTGCGGCCATCTGGGGAGTGAACCATTGGATGGAAGACCTCTCTCTCTCTGCCTCTCCTCTCTTTGTGTAACTCTGCCTTTCAAATAAATAAATAAATCTTTAAAAAAAATAAAAATAGGCCGGCGCCGTGGCTCAACGGGCTAATCCTCCACCTTGCGGCGCCAGCACACCGGGTTCTAGTCCCGGTCGGGGCGCCGGATTCTGTCCCGGTTGCCCCTCTTCCAGGCCAGCCCTCTGCTGTGGCCCGGGAGTGCAGTGGAGGATGGCCCAAGTGCTTGGGCCCTGCACCCCATGGGAGACCAGGAGAAGCACCTGGCACCTGGCTCCTGCCATCAGATGAGCACGGTGCGCCGGCCGCAGCGCGCCGTCCGTAGCGGCCATTGGAGGGTGAACCAACGGCAAAAGGAAGACCTTTCTCTCTGTCTCTCTCTCTCACTGTCCACTCTGCCTGTCAAAAAAAATAAAAAAATAAATAAAAAAATAATAAAAAATAAATAAATAAAAAAATAAAAATAAAGCAATTCTTCTCTACACTCTTTAAACTGTGAACATACATAAATGTATTCCTTCTTCCCACAAAAATAGGCAATACCTACTATTATCAGGCACTGTACTGGTGCTGAACTTGTTTTTTTTTTTTTTCTCCTCCTGCCTTATTCTAAGTATAATTAAAGATTAGTAAACAGCACTTCTCATTGTATTGCATTATCCATGAAATACAATGGCTAACATGGAGGACTTTCTCCCCCAGCAGGTGCAAGTGCACTCTAATGATTTCCCACTGATTCCAAGGTGTCTTTCAGGTCGAAGTCAGCTTGCTCTGTGGAGTCTTCCCCAATCTTCCCAGGCACAAATAATCACAGTTCATCTGTGCATCCCTGGCTGTGTGTCCCTGGCACACTGCAGTGCTTTGGATATCTACTGAGGTTATTTTTAAGCTTGTCTCTGCTGTGAGGGAATTCTATGACAGCAAACACTGTTTTATGAACTAACACATTCATGGTATACTGCAAACTATGTGGCAAGCATCATGTGTAACACAGAAGTCTCCTACATGAAGAAATGAATTGCTAGATAAAAGGAATGGCATGTCCAGAGGTAGTTCTTTAGGATTAGACTGAATAAAGGAGTGGACTTTATTGACTGGTCTTGCAGTTCTCAATTCATTTCTACATTTGTTATCCATTCTTAATTTCACCACCAATGAGTGACAGCTATTAGCCTGCCCATCCAAAATTAAACATTGTATGTCCCTTTGGGTTAAGGTTCCAATTACATCTAGCAGGCTTAGGAGACAGGTCCAGGTGCAAACAACTAACTGGGGTGTTGGCAGCCAGGTATAGGCTCTCTTACAGAACTGCTGCTTTAGGCCTGCACACAAGTCCCACTTCTACTGACTGACCTTAGGGATTTGTGTTTTCTAAGAAAGAAGTTGACATGGGTGGCAAAGGTTGAGGGGAAATTGGAAAATTCATTTTTAAAAATTTTAGAAAAAGGCCAATTTCCCATTTTAAGTAACATAGCAAGATCTCAAATTTACAGATTTGCAGGCAGTCTCAGATTACATTAACAGTGGGACTAACACCCTCTACCACTACCACATGCAAACACAAAGACACAGAGAGTCTAAAACCAATGGTGAGGTATTACTGTTTTAAAGACAATGCTAGAATTTGTTATTTTATTTATTTATTTTTTTTGACAGGCAGAGTGGACAGTGAGAGAGAGAGAGACGGAGAGAAAGGTCTTCCTTTGCCGTTGGTTCACCCTCCAATGGCTGCCGCGGACAGCGCGCTGCGGCCGGTGCACCGCGCTCATCGGATGGCAGGAGCCAGGCACTAGGTGCTTTTTCTGGTCTCCCATGGGGTGCAGGGCCCAAGCACTTGGGCCATCCTCCACTGCACTCCTGGGCCACAGCAGAGGGCTGGCCTGAAGAGGGGCAACCGGGACAGAATCCGGCACCCCGACCAGGACTAGAACCCGGTGTGCCGGCGCCGCAAGACGGAGGATTAGCCTGTTGAGCCACGGCGCCGGCCCAGAATTTGTTATTTTAATGAATATGTTTGCTAATGTATCTTGGAAATTCAGCTTAAGGCCTAGATGTCCTGACTCTAAATATAATAAGATTTGAACATAAGAATTAAATTAGGTTAAGCAAAGGACAGAGTAGCCCTAAGGGAAAGGATACATATAAAATAAATTATACCTGAATCACCCACTTTAATTATTTTTGGTGACTTGTTTTTCTAAAATGAAACATGCAATCTATTAGATAGTGTGTTAGAACACTGATAATTATGCCCTACATAAATTAATATTTACATTGTTATGAAAATGAAGTACAAACAGAACAGTAAAACATTGCATCTACAATTTCATCCAGTCTTAGAGTATTGCACTGAAGCAAATCCATAACACTACAAATAAACCCTGTGATTACATACATGAGTATTGTAGGTGCTTTATAAGTAATTATTGATTGAATTATAATCTCCCATTCTTGAAAGTGAAGTTGTAGAGCCATGGTGTTGTAGCATAGTGCATAAAACCGCCCCCTGCAACACCAACATCCAATTTGGACTCTGGTTCAAGTCCTGGCTGCTCCAACTTAAGATCCAGCTCCTTGCTAATGTACTTGGGAAAGCAGCAGAAGATGGTTATAGAGTTTAGGCCCCTGCACCCACATGGGAAACCCAGAAGAAGCTCCTGGCTCCTGGCTTTGGTCTGGCCAGGCGCTAGCCATTGTGACCATTTGGGAAATGAAAAAGTGGATGGAAGATCTCTTTGTCTCTCCCTCTCTCTGTAACTATGTCTTTCAAATAAACAAAATAAATCTTTTTTTAAAAAAGAATGTAAGTGACCTCATTTTCTAAAAAGTTTAAAAATGATGCTAAAAATTTGACTTAAGTCATCAACTTTATCCATTTACTCTAAAATGGTCATTAAAATACTACATAATTTAAAGTAGTAATTGATTTTAACATATGAAGAATTACATGAGAAAAATAATATGATTGTGTTGTTTAACAATTTGACACTTGTAACATTTGGAAGGTGACTCTGTGTAATTTAACAGGCTAACTCTAGGTAGTAATTGGGAGCTAGTTATGTTGAGGTTTATAGTTATTTTTGATGGTAAGTTCTGGGTATTAATACGATTTTATTTCATTAAAACTGCTTTATAGCCTAGTTTCAAACAAAACAAAATGCTCCAAACTATCAAGACAGATTCACAACAAATATAGGATCAGATATCAGCCCCTGTTTACTGAGTGTTTATTATGTGACAGGCACCATGCCAACACTTTACCATCAAAGTCATATGACTACTACTATTACTACTCTTACTCTTACTACTAGTACTCATATTATCAGGTCATTAGTAACACTTAATGCATCTGCTTATGATAAAACATTGAAAAAGTATTTATTATTGATATTGCTGAACATCTATCCATGTCGGAGTCATTGGTTAAAACATCCAAGAACTGAAAGGCATTTAATCAAGGGTCCGGCATGTCTCATATCAATTCCTAAGGCATTTAAACTACAGAGGGAAATGATAGCAATCTGTGAATCACTCACTTCAATAGATGAGAGGAAGGTTTTTCAGCAGTCACTTTGCCATGGGGCTTTCTGCCTGCACACTGCTCAGGGCTGCTACATTTTTCAAGCAGCATCAACCTCATTAGCTACTCTATTTTCTGCTTTGTTTTTTGGACTATAGAATGTTTGTCATGATCTGGAGATCAACTGTGATATGTTTGGATCCTGGTTTTTTTTTTATCTTTTATTTATAATTGCTAGGTGTTTGAACAGATGGAGTGCACTGAAGCATGACCTTACCATAACATTCATACTGGAAGTCCCAAAGCCATTATCTAAAGTTATAAAAGTGTAATACACCTTTTGGATTCAGCCAACAAATCATAATCACTGCAATTTTAGGAATAGGTATTATTCAAATATATCATTGACATGCAGAAGTTGTGCCTTACTCTTCTTTGTATGTAGAAACATCAACTTTAACATATAAGACATTCAGTGAATAGTGTAGGTGGATGGGAGGGATGGATGTGTTGGTAGATAGATTAATGGGAAGAAGGAAGAAAGGATAGCTGGAGGGAGGAATGGATGGATGATGAAGTGATTGGCACTGCCATTATCAAAGAATAGCTATTAAAAGTGTCATTAAAACATTAACATACATGTAAAGAACTAAAATATATAAATGTAGGTAGGAATCAGAAGAATGAGGATATATGAAATTTTATAAAACTAACTCCTATGTATCCAGAGTGACTGAATGCATAAATCTAACATATCAGTTTTTTACTATAGTTAATAGTGATCATAAAAGCAAACTGGACTCACCATAAAGTCATACAAATGTAAGACAAAACATATTAATTTTGTTACTTTATTCATAAATTTGGCAGCAAATATTGACAGCCTTTAAAGGTAATCAGACTCATCATTAAACATTCATAATTTGTCTAACTTTAATAAGTTAAAGATAGTACATGCATATATGTCTTATGGTCTTCACCTTTCTGTGATAAGCTGTTTTCTTTTATTAAGTATAAAAATTAAATAATATTCCTGCCTCTTGACTCACATCCAATGCTTTATAAAAGTTCAAAAATAATGTTCTTTCAATAACTTCAAGTAATTTCCCAAACAGTCCAATACATTAAAATGATAACCATAAGTTAGAGAATTAAAATTTATACTGTCCATGCATAGTGAATTTAAGGAAAATAAAACTGCACTAGGAAATGCAAATCCTAATTTAAAGAATAACTCCAACAGCTATTGCTTATTGATCATTCATTCTATGTGCAACATATATTAGCTGACATATTTTACTACTGGTGTGAAGAAACTAAGAACTGAAGAGATCTGAAAATATGCACATAAGCCTAGATCAAAGAGCAAGTGAATAGAGGAAGTGGATCTACCATGTGTATTACTTGGTGCTCAAAATAAGAAGCCTGAGAGTATAGGCCAACGCCCTACTGTCCAAATGAGAAGAGCCAGAAAAAAATTTTGAAGCACCTTGAATATATCAGCTGTTCATGGTATTAGTAAATCTGTCACGTGATTATTTTTGAAATTCTTTGACATCACATCTCATCATCATGGAAGCACTTAGCGGATCCCCAGCAAGCAGCAACCCTAAGATACTGACACAAAGCTTTCCTTTCACTGTGGACATGATGATGTCACTAGCAATTTCAATGCAAACCTCAAGTGTTTATGTGAGTAATCACTAGCACATGTGGTTTTCAGATGCATCTTGTGAATTGTATTTGTCTTGTCCACAAGAGAAGGACATATGGTATCACTCTTTAGGGTGAACTTTAAAGGACTTATGTATAGTGACATTCAAAACTTTCACTTACGAGATTATAACTCCTGGAATCAGTGTTAATTCCTTTGTCTCCTTAAAAATTCCATCTTGTAATCCCTAGACAACCTATATTAGCATCAAGAGATTATGCATTGTTGCAACTAGGTAAAACTAAGTAAAACAGCTCCCTGAGGCCTGAGGCTGAATTAGAAATCAAGTGAAAAGCCACTTCTTTCTATAAGGAAATTTTAGGGAATAAAAAAAGACTGGACAATATTAGTATCCATTTAATATGGTTGTTTTGAAATATGTACTTTTAAACTAGAAGGCAAGAGTACTTTAAACTTAAAGAAATATCTTTTTTAACTTTATTATGACAACTAAAGACCTAAAATGCAAAGATAGGGAAAAATTACAAAATTTATAATTAAAGACAAAAATAATAGAATAGGAAAAAGCAGCAACCTTATTCAATATGCTAAAATGGTACTTCTGTGGTACAATTAAAGTTATTTTGTGTTCTCTTTAGAGTGACATCATAATAAGTGAAGAGAGTTCAATAATCTCTTAAAGAAAAAAGATTAAAACAAATGTGCACATAAATTCAAAGCACATTTGAATTATAACTAAAGAAGCAAATATGGTTCTTAGAGAAATAGATAATTGGGCAGAGACAACCAGAGACTTGAAGGAACAGTATCCACCTCTCAGGTCAGCCACAAAGTTTTTTTTAGAAATAAATGTAAGGACAAGCAAAGTCTCCTCTGAATGCATACTCACTGTAGGTAGGGAATGTGTCTGTTTTCCATTTTAGTGTCCCTTTGGTGTTTTAGAAATTGCCAGATACACAAATGATAAGGATTTGTTGCAAGTAAGAGAGGGGTGGAGGGGTGACAACTAAGTTTTCATTTGTATTAAAAACTGAAAACACAGAACAAAGTATCTTTCCAAGGACATTTTTAAGAGTAACCCTGAAACACAGAAATCACAAATAGAGGACACACACATGGAGATTTTGATTTCCAGAAGATTCCGAAATTTGTCATTTGGCACTGTCGTTTGGTATAGCAGTTAGGATGCCACTTGAGACACGCACAGCCCACATCAGAGTGCTGGGGTCAAGACCTGGTTTTTGATTCCAGCTTCCTGCCAACGTATACTCTGGGAAGCAACAAATGATGACATGAGGACTTCAGTCCCTGACCCTCATGAGGGAGACCTAGATTGAGTTTTGGGCTCTTGGATTTAGCCTGGGCCAGCCCCAGCTGTTCAAGCATTTAGGGAGTGAATCAGAAGGTGGAAGATATCTGTTTCTCTCTCTTTTGTTGTCACTTTGCCTTTCAAATAAACAAAAGTCAATCAAAATTTAAAAAAAAGTAAAGATTCAAAGTAAATTAGAGAATTATTCTTAGGCTATAACACTAAACACTATTCATTAATTAAATTTTCAAGAAAGGAATTAGTGGGCTTAACACTGACATTAAACTACACGATTCTTCAATGATTATTATGGCTGGTGATATTCATGAAGAACAGTAAATAATTATAAGAAGGTAACCCTTTTCCTTAAATATTGCTTAAATTTGTATGAATGCATAATGCTTGGCTCTAATTATAATAACATATTTATACTAATAGTATTCTATATTTATAATATGATTTTAAAACAGTACTCTTGGTAATTATGAAAGAAGGCTCTTTTCAACAGAATACACATAATTGTAGGGAAGTAATACACTTCCCTAGCACTTCGGGATTTCTACATTAATTTTATTTACATTATTTTTGTTTGACTCTCAGAACAATGCTTATAGGCAATGGAACTACTTGCTATGGTCTGAATGCTTGTGTCTCTCTAAAATTCCTATGTTGAAATCCTAACTTCCAAAAGATGGTATTAGAAGGTGGGGTCTTAGGGAAGTGGTTAAGACATGAGAGAGGAGACTTCATGAATGGGATTAGTGTCCTTAGGAAAGAATCACTTCCAACATGTGAGGACACAGTAAGATGATGTCAGAGTTACCAGTACCTTAATCTTGTACTTTTCAGTCTTTAGAATCATCAGAAATATATTTTTGTTGTTTCTAAGTCATGACATTTTATTAGTGTAGACCAAATGGACTAAGACACTACTTATTCCACTTAACAACTAGGGAATTTGAAGCTTTATAAGTCAGATAACTTTTTCAAGGCCAGTCAAGCTAATCAGAGACAGAGCAAGCTCTTAAATAAAGACATTTTCATTTCAGATCAGTGTCTCTTCCACTACCAGAGACATCAGGAACAAGGCTCCCCAGCATCCTAAACCCAGACCAACACACATTTGATGAGCCAACCATCACTGTATAAGCCTCCTGGCCATGCAAAGTTCAGGTACATCATCTCCATGATACATCTTGTATCTCACATTTAAAAAGGAATTGTGAGCACCACTTTTCAGCTGTTACCTACAAGTCAGCAGCAAATATCACAAGGTTAAAGAAAACATGGAAAAAACAGTTTTAGGCTTGCATGTCTTCCCCTGAGTCTTCTTTTTCTGTATAGTTCACAGGGGCAATGTCAAATGGGATACCAACTACTATGCTCATGAACAAGTAATGCCCACCTTGAAAGGATCACACATAGTCCAGTCCTGCTGCTTCAGCAGTGAACTATAGAGAACACACGCTCCAAAACCAAGTGTTTTTTCTGTATTGCATCAGGCTCTACCGGAAAACAAATAACTGGTGAGGCTTTTTTTCCTATAAGCTCATGCATTAATTTACTCAACTAATACATACTGGGTGCTAATTTAGTGGAAAGTTAGCATCGTCTATTAAAATATAATTTGAGAATAATATTTTAATGATCACTTGTTATCCATTTTCAGAAGGAAAAATTTCAGCCCTGTTATGGGCTTAATTATAGCACCACCACCATCAACCATATTCATATGTTGAAGTCCAGCCCTTATCACCTCCTAAAGTAACTATATTTGGAGGTAGGACCTTTAAAGAAGTCATTAAATTAAAATGAGATTATTAAGGAGGGCCCTACTCCATACGTTTGGTATCATAGGAAGAAATTTAAACACAGAAACACACACAGGGAACATCATGTAAAGGCACTCATTCACAGACTAGGAGAGAGATCTCAGAAGAAACTGACCCTACCGACACCTCAATCTTGGACTTCTTGCCCCCAGAATTGTGAGAAAATCACCACCTATTGTGTAAGTCACCCAGTCTATTGTACCTTGTTATGACAGCCCTAGCATACCAAAAGGCATCCCTACAAACTTTACTCAAAAATATATTCCATAATTCATTTCTTCCAACCTCTTAGCCTACCTAGTTCTCAGAAGTACTCATGAAACTTCTGTCAAAACATTAATAATATATATTTTAAAAGCCTTGATATTGACAGTCAGACTATAACAGACCACAATAAAAGAATCAAATTCTAGAATCTGGAATCAACATGAACTTCTTTTCCTAGTGAGGATATACAATGGAAGGAAAAACAACCCAGTCACATACTGAGAAGCTCAATCAGTGTAATTCACATGAACCATCTAACACATAACTCACAGAGTTACAGAAGTACAGACTGTTCAATGGGAATTCCTGGGGAGACCAACTTACTGACAAAAAATATTGCTCAATAGTAGCCTGGATCACAGGCAGCCTACTAAGAGATGGCAGTTGTGATAAAAAAAAAAAAAAAAACAAAAACAAAAAAAACAGTAATCCAGGAAAAGTCCAGAACCACAGGCATCTAGTAATTTAGGAAGTAGGTTAACCTACATCCCAAATTATACTATTCCTCTCCCCCACCCAACTGAAAGATTTTGTGTTATGGTTAAATGAATAAAATGAACATGAAAGCATTTTCATGTTAGAATCCCCAAATGTGCTACCATTTCCCTTCCTACTCATAACCATCATTTTGACATGTGGCTCTTTCTCATGATAGAAATTTCCTTATCTACAGAGATGATCAGCTCATCAACCTTGCTGCTTAGCTCCTCCACTTGCCCTCCTCTGAGCCTCTGCTCGCCATCCTACTGGTGCCACACACTTTCACAAAAAGACCTGGATATTGCCATTAGTAAGTGAACCCCTCCATAAGCTCAACTACTAGCATTGTTTTTTAAATCATTGCCTGCTTTCTCCCGTTTCAAATAATTACTCAGCCCCACTGGAGTGTCTGTCATTGACTTCTAACACTGTTTTCTTGTTCCCAAACCCTTTCAAATCTTCCCAACTTCCCTTGTCCAGCATCAGTCCCATGCACAATCACTGGTACAATTCCCTTGTTTAATCCTTTATCTCCATGTTCTCCTCTTCTCCATCACACTTGCTTGGCTATACTCAACTCTGATAAACTGATCATCACTAATGCAACTCAACATGAAGGAAGAAAACACATAGACTGTTCTCACTTTACACTCAAGACCACAGACCTTACTCAGGTCCTTAATGTTGCCTTCCAGTTTTATTACAAACTCATAGTGTGTTAACTTCCCACTTCTAGAGTACATTTTCTACCTCTTTTCTCCTCTGTCTCTTCTTCCTCCTCTCACTTTCAGTTGATGAGATTACTTATTTCACTCAGAAAATGCAGGCAATAAACAGAGAACATCTATATATTCCCACACCCAAATCCAGCAATGCATGTATCCCACACTTCTCCTGTTAATTTTGGCCCGCTTGCCTAACACCAACCACTCCACTTGTGCACTGGGATGCATACCGTCACTGCTGCCACACAGTATCCTCAACCTGCATCACGGCTTCCCCCATTTACAGAACCACTTCCATCAGCTAGAACACGCTGAACTATTTCCACCACTATAAAACACTTACTTGGCCCATTTTTATAAAGTTATTCCTTTATAAAACTATCATTAGTTCCTGCCTCATTTCTGTTACCTGTGTTGTACAAGTCATTAAAATGATTTTCTATAATTCTTCTGTTCACATTCTGTCTTGAATCTATTCCATCTCAACACTGACAGAAGTCTTGTTCAAGGTCAGCAAGGCTGTCCTGGGTGATCAATTTTCTTTCCTATTAATTTCCTAATTTTCTTTCCTTTATTAGCCAACCTCAGCGGTCTTTAACCCTTGTGATTACATCTTTCATAAAATACTTTCTTCTTTCGGTATCCTAGACTCTGCTCTCTCTTGGTTCTTCTGTTCCTCTGGCTGTTCCTTCTCAGACTCATCTTTGCAACCTCTCAAACTGGAATCTTCAGGCCCATTACTTAAGATTCTTTTTTTGTAGCTCTGATCAATCCCTAGGTCACCTCATTCAATCCTGTGGCTGATGTACAGATTGACAGTTTTGATCTGTGGCCTTGACCTTTTGCATCACTTCAGATCTGTGTATTAATTCTCCTAGCAAACTTCTGAAGTTTAACATGTAAAAACCAAACTCCTGAGTTTCCTTCCCATACTGTTCCTTCAGCATTTTCCCCCATCAACTGAATGGAATTTCCCTTTTCTGTCTGTTTTGTTCAAAAACCTTTGCCTCCTGACAAACTTCACTCACTCACTCTCTCTCTCATCCCATATATCCTGCCCATAAGCAAATCCAGTGGATTCTTTCTGAATGTACGCAAAAAAAAAAAAAAAAAAACAGTTTCTTCTCAATATCTGTATAGCAATATCCTTTTCCAGGTCACCAAATGAATTCCGAAAATATATTCCTGAGGTCTTCTATATCCTATCCTTTATCATGTAACCTGTAACTAAAATATAAGTCAGATCATAGCACGATAGATATCAAGACGTCTGTATCAAGCTTTCCTTTCTACTCATAGCAAAAGCAAAGGGCCTAGGGGGTTCCACAATCGCAGAATAGTGAAAGGAGGGTCTGATTTAAGCCAAGTGAAACCAATATTTAAAAAAGGGTTGGGGGGATACACTCTGAGGGTAAAGCCACAGGGGAAATGCAGTGGGAAATCCTGCAACAGCAGTAGAAACAGTCTAGACCCATGCTTGAAAGAGCAGACATGCAACAAAAGACGCCCATCTTAGGAAGGAGGAAGGGAGGAAGTGCCTGCCCAGGGAAACCAGGTGAGAGCAGACTCCAAGGACCCATGGCACTGCTGATACAGCAGGAGGGAGAGAGTTTAGTGAACAGAACCTTTTAGATCCCACTTGGAAACCCCAAAGGTAGTGGTGGGAAAAAAGCTGTACATCCCTCTCCCTCCCCCGCTCCATGCTACAACAGAGACCTGCAGCCAGAGGTGGGAGGGCTGGTGCCATTTTTGGACATAGGCAGGTAGAAGCTGCCCCAGCTCCTGTGCACCCACTCAGCAATCACTGAGGTCAACCTCTACCCATTCTGCAAGGGCAACCACAGCAATTCAGGAGAAACTGAGGGAGAAGGCTTCCACTGCACTAATTGTACCCACCTGGCAATAGGAGGGGAGGGAGAGCCACCCCTGCAGAAGGGAAGTGTCATCTGTAGGACTCTCTTACACACATAATCATGAAACAAGCATGTGGTGCCCAGGAATCAGAGTTCTAACCTGAGAGAAAAACTCACATTCCACACTGACATCAAATCTGGTTGGGAGGACTGGACTCGATCCAGTAGACTGCAACACACACAGACGGAAGATCTGGGAACACCTTAGTTTCCTTGCAGACAGGACTGGCTAACGGGGCAGAGTGGCCACACTGGCACTCAACAGCCTGAGAGCCCTGGGAGCTGAGACTGAGAAAACACTGACTGCATAAGGAGAGGTAAAGTACGGCTAGAGTCTTGGCGACCACAGAGTGCTTCTCCACACTCTCAGAGCTCCTTGGTTGCCTAGAGAAGCTCATAGCAGAAGGATCTGTGCTCATGGGAAAGACTTCATTAATCAAATGTTCAGTTCATGCAGCACCTGTGGAATAGAGCTGAGCACACTGGGGTCTAATATCTTGGTACTCCTTAGCCGGAAGAAGAAAGGGCTGGTCCCACCAACAGAGGTGACCATTCCTCTCCACTCCGTTAACCAGAGGAGAGCTACCATGCCCAACTTGGGTGTTATCTTGGAATCTTGCATCATCCTGGAGCGCCAAACAGAGCTTCCTGGCCACACCCAGTACATACCTCTTGGTATACACTGAAAGTGTAGACATCCAACTTGAAGCCACAGAGGCATAGATCAAAGATAAAAACCATCAGACAAAAAAAAAAAAAAAAGAATTCTACAAATGCCTAAAGATAAAGGCAAAAATTCAAGAAACGAAAATAGGTAGACACTATGAGCCTTCCAAAGGAACACTGTAACATTTCAATATTAGAATGTGAAAGTGGGGGCTGGAGCCTTGGCGCAGTAGGTTAATTCTCCACCTAAGGCGCCAGCATCCCTTATGGGTGTTGTTTCCTGTCCTGGCTACTTCTTTTTCTATCCAGCTCTTTGCTGTAGCCTGGGAAAGCAGTAGAAGATGTCCCAAGTGCTTAGGCCCCTGCATCTGCATGGGAGACCAGGAAGAAGCACTTGGTTCTGGCCTCGGATTGGTGCAGCTCCAGCCATCATGGCAATTTGGGGAATGATCCAACAGAAGGAAGACCTTTCTCTCTGTCTCTCCCTTTCACTGTCTGTAACTCTACCTTGCAAATAAATAAATAATTTTTTTTTAAAAAAAGAATGTGAAAGTGAAGAGATTGAGGAAATGCCAGAAATGGAATTCAAAAAATTAATCACTGGATACGCAAAAGCAATCAGAAGCAAATTCATGAACTAAAGGAAACTATATAGAATATGAATGAAATTTTTCCCATGAAATTGAGATATTAAAGTGAAAGCAACATTAAATACTAGAAATGAAGAATTCAATAGATCAAATAAAAAATGCAGTGGAAAGTCTTAACAACAGAGTTGATGAGGCAGAAGAAAGAATATCTGAGCTAGAAGACAAATATCTGGAAATTTTACAGTCAAACAAAAACAAGAAGAAATTAGAAAACTTAAAAAAAGTGTTAGAGATATATGGGGTACTATTAAAAGACCCAACATACAAGTCTTAGGAATACCTGAAGGTATGGAAATAGAGAAGGGCCTAGAAAGCTTACTTAAAAAAATAATTACAGAAAATTCCCTAACGTGGAGAAAGAAAGAAATGTCCAAATACAGGAAGGACCTCCTAACAGATATAACCAGAAAAGATCTTCACAATGACACAAAGTAAGCAAACCTTCCACAGTAAACCATAAAGAAAAAATTCTAAAATATGCTCAAGAGAAACACCAGATAACTTTCAGAGGATCTCCAATTAGACTCACATCTGACTTCTCATCAGAAACCCTATAGGCTAGAAGACAATGGCAAGATATAGTCCAAATCTTGAGAGAAGAAACTGTCAACCCAGAATATTGTAACCTGCAAAGCTCTCATTTATGAATGAAGGTGAAATAAAGACCTTCTGTAACAAAAAGAAATTGAAAGAAATCGTCAGCACTTGTCCAGCCTTAAAAAGATGCTTATGGATGTGCTACACAAGAAACACAGAAAGAAGCCATCATCATGAAAGAAAGTGAAGACAGAACCCCTTCACCCCGTAAAAGCACAAACGAAATCCAAAGCAAGTGATAGGAACATTCATGGAAAAATAGCAGGACCAAGTGGTTACTTATCAATAATTACCCTGAATGTAAATGGCATTAACTCTCCAGTTAAAAGATACAGACTGGCTTAATGGATTAATAAAAAAAAATCCACCTACTTGCTGCCTACAAGAAACACATATCACAAACAATGATACATGTAGACTGAAAGTAGAAGGATGGAAAAGATACTCCATGCTTACAGGGAAAAAAACAGAAGGTGAAGCCATCCTAACATCAGACAAAATAGACTTAAACACAAAAACTGTGAAAAGAGACAAAGAAGGACACTATATAATGATTAAAGGATCAATACAATGTGACAATAATAAATATACATGCACCCAACTACAGGTGGATGGAGGACGCCCCCCCCCAATCTCTCTCTCTGACTCTCCTTCTCTCGCTGTGTAACTCTGACTTTCAAATAAATAAATAAATGTTTAAAAGAAATTGGCCAATAGACACATGAAAAAATACTCAGGATCGCTAGCAATCAGGGAATTCTAGCAGGCATTTAAAGAGGAACTAACTCCAATTCTTCTAAAACAAAGCTGGAGGCATCACAATACCAGATTTCAAGACATAGTACAGGACCGTTCTAAAAAAAAAAAAAAAAAACACAGCCTGGTACTGGCACAACAACAGATGTATAGACCAATGGAACATAATAGAAAATCCAGAAATATTGATTCACATGTACAACCAACTTATCTTTGACAAAAGGGCAAAAACCAACCCCTGGAGCCAAGAGACTCTCTTCAACAAATGGTGTTGGGAAACAGACTCCACATGCAAAAGCATGAAACAAGACCATTACCTTACATCTTACACAAAAATCCACTCAAAATGGATCAGAGACTTAAATCTACGATGTGATACTATCAAATTAGTAGAGAATATTGGGGAAACCCTACGAGACATTGGCATAGGGAATGACTTTTTGGAAAAGAACCCAGAATCACAGGCAATCAAAGTGAAAATTAACAAGTAGCATTACATCAAACTGAGAAGCTTTTCCACTGCAAAAGAAACACTCAGCAAAGTGAAGAGGCAACCAAAAGAAAGGGAGAAAATATTTGCAAACTATGAAACTGACAAAGAATTAACCTCCAGAATCTATAAAGTGCTCAAAAACTGAATAACTGTAAAGCTAACAGCCCAGTCAAGAAATGGGCAAAGGGCCGGCGCCGCGGCTCAACAGGCTAATCCTCCACCTTGCAGCGCCAGCACACCGGGTTCTAGTCCCGGTCGGGGCGCCGGATTCTGTCCCGGTTGCCCCTCTTCCAGGCCAGCCCTCTGCTGTGGCCAGGGAGTGCAGTGGAGGATGGCCCAAGTGCTTGGCCCCTGCACCCCATGGGAGACCAGGAGAAGCACCTGGCTCTTGCCATCGGATCAGCGCGGTACGCAGGCCGCGGCGGCCATTGGAGGGTGAACCAACGGCAAAAGGAAGACCTTTCTCTCTGTCTCTCTCTCTCACGGACTACTCTGCCTGTCCTGTCAAAAAATAAATAAATAAATGGACAACGGACCTGAACAGACATTTTCAAGAGCGGAAATTCAAATGGCCGATAGACCCAGCATTGTGGCATAGCGAGGAAAGGTACTGCCTGCAAGGCCAGCATTCCACATGGGCACTGGTTCAACTCCCGGCTACTCCGATTCCAATCCAGCTCTCTGCTGTGGCCTGGCAAAGCAGTGGAGGATGGCCCAAGTCCTTGGACCCCTGCAACTCACATGGGAGACGGGAAGAAGCTCCTGGCTCGTGGCTTCGGATCTGCACAGTTCCAGCCATTGCAGCCAATTAGGGAGTGAACCAGTGGATAGAGGACCCCTCTCTCTCTCTCTCTCTCTCTCTCTCTCTCTCTCTCTCTCTCTCTCAATCTTTCTCTCTGACTCTCCTTCTCTCTCTTTGTAACTCTGACTTTCAAATAAATAAATGTTTAAAAAATTGTACAATAGACACAGGAAAAAATACTCAGGATCGCTAGCAATCAGGGAAATGCAAATCAAAACCACAATGAGGTTTCACCTCAACCCGTTAGAATGGCCCTCACACAGAAATCAACCAACAACAAATGCTGGTGAGGATGTGGGGAGAGGGTACCTTAATCCATGGTAGGTGGAAATTGCATTGACTGTCAAGGACAATATTTCTTTTTCTAGTTTGTCTATTTGGTTTTATTTATTTACCCTTTTTACTAATTGGTAAACCCTACTTAGTATAGGGTTAATTTTATGAGTATAAAAATTAACTGAAAAATTGACTCTGTAAAAAATAAGAATGGGAGGCCGGCGCCGTGGCTCAACAGGCTAATCCTCCGCCTTGCGGCGCCGGCACACCGGGTTCTAGTCCCGGTCGGGGCGCCGGATTCTGTCCCGGTTGCCCCTCTTCCAGGCCAGCCCTCTGCTGTGGCCCGGGAGTGCAGTGGAGGATGGCCCAGGTGCTTGGGCCCTGCACCCCATGGGGAGACCAGGAAAAAGCACCTGGCACCTGGCTCCTGCCATCGGACGAACGCGGTGCGCCGGCCGCAGCGGCCATTGGAGGGTGAACCAACGGCAAAAGGAAGACCTTTCTCTCTGTCTCTCTCTCACTGTCCACTCTGCCTGTCCAAAAAAAAAAAAAAATAAGAATGGGAAAAGAAGATGCAGAAGAAAGAAAGGTGAGAGTATGAGTGCGAGGGAGGTAGGGGGAAAGAATCATTATATGTATCTGTGTATTTTAAATGTATGAAGTTATATTCCTTAAACAAAGCAAAATAATAAAAAAAAGCAAAGATCCTTACAAAGAACTTCAAAGGACCTTTGAGATTTGAACCCATTCACCTCCTTCTCCATTATGTGGTCCAAATGCTTAACCACACTGGTTTGATTGCTGTTGCTCAAATACGTCCCAAACAGTGGAGCCTCCATGGCCTTAATGGCCTTTTTGTCTTAAGGGCCTTTCCCTAAAGTTTCTTCCCCTTCAGAGCAGCAGTACGCACCACTTCATGTCTCTATTCAAAACTCACTCTACTTGTGGCACTTTCATGTCCTTCTCTAACTAATGTAGCACCTGGCCCTATATTCTCCTCCCTCCCTCCCTCCCACTCTCCCTCTCTCTCTCTCTCCTTAACCTCGCTATATTTTTTAATGGTACATATTACAAAGGGACATACTGTATGTGTTTTTTTTTTTTGCCTATTTGTTTATCATCCACCTCTTAAAACTGAGAATTAGGTAAGAAATTGGTTTTGTTCATTGTTGAGTCACCAGTGACTGATGCATATTAGGCAATCAATATTATTAGTAGCATCATTATCTGTATTACTTTTTTAACCTAAATGCCTGGGTAATAGATCAAAAGGGTTGAAGCAGAGCAACTGTGTGCAGTACTCAAAGGTAGAGTGAAACATGACCTAGAGCCAGGTAACCATACATAGAAGTGGGATGAAAAAACAGCCAGGACACCTGCTGTGGCACAGCAGGATTAAGCCCTGGCCTACAGTGCTAGTTCAATCCTGGATGCTCCACTTCTAATCCTGGGAAAGCAGTGGAGACAGCTGAAGTTCTTGGGCCCCTCCACCCACGTGGGAGACTTGCAAGAAGCTCTTGGTTCCTGGTTTTTGGCTTCAGATTAGCCATTTGAAGAGTGGATCAGTGGATGAAAGACTCTCTCTCTCTCTCTCTCTCTGTCTCTATCTATTTCTGAAACAGTGTCTTGCAAAAAATAAAATAAACCTTAAAAAAAAGAAAAGAAAAGAAGAGAAAATGGAGGGGGCTGGGTCTGTGCTATAGCAGGTAAGGTCTCTGCCAGCATCCCATGTGGAAAAAAAAATAACAGCCAGGACAAACTGGTGTGACTGATATGCATTTACGATCAAAGCCGGAGAGGAAAATCATTTCAAGCCTCAATATTTGAGTTTTAGATTAAGCTCATAGCATGTGGACACAAATGGCTCTTATTTTTCACAGAGCACTGCTATGAAAAGAGCTTTATATTATTCTATTTCATCACCAATACCTGAACCCACAAAAAGGAAATGAGAATAATTAATAAAAGGGAAACCTGAGAAATGTAAGGAGAAAATGCTGCATTCTTAAAGCGAAATTGAAAATTATCTACCATTATGGTTTTTTACATACTGTGTACTAGTTGTACCTTCCTTTATTTTCCATCAGAGCTATTTCTCTGTTTTGCTGCTTTTCAAAATCTATCCAAGTGTTAATTTTAATAACCTAATCAAAAGGATCAGAATAAAAAAATTTCAAGGTATTATAATATGGTATTAAGGCAACTGATTGCATAAATAACAGTCTTTTTAATATGTGTGAGGTTTTGTTTGGAATTTTTAAATATGAATTGACTTCTAATGTCACACTTATATGTAAAGATTTAAAATGAGAAATTGTATATCATAGGAAAAGTAAAAAATAAAACAACATGATATGTAATACATGAGTGAATGGGTATGGAGGAACAACAAATAAATTGGTTGAAAGTAAAGAAGGCAAATAATTTAAATAATACCAGTATCTAAGAATTAATGTGTCAGTTGATAATATTTCAGCATATTTGCTTGCTAATCCAATGAAAATGCAAGCTGGTATAGAGATAAATTTGAGAAGAATAAAAGTATAATTCAAAGGGAGATATATGTTCAGAAAGATAAAACATAAAATGGCCTAAAGTAATACAGTTTTCATTTTCTTCAACACTTAAATCTATAGCTTTTTACTATTATATGTTTTATTCCTTATTTTTTCACTTTCATTTAATGTAAACAAGATAGTTTGCAATTCTTTATGACTCTTTAAGAGTAAGTTAACTTGCAGTCAATGTTTTCCCAATATGAAAGTACATTAATATTCAACAGCATTCCTCAGATCTAAAAAAAAAAAAAGCTAAAATTCATATTGAAACAAGAGACAACAAATAGCTAAAGCAGTCTTAAACAATCAAAATTTAAGGCAGAGACATCACAATACCAGACTTTAAGACATACTACATAAGACGGATGAAGCTGCAGTCCGCAGAGCCTGCATCCCATATGGGTACGGGTTCATGTCCCAGCTGCTCCACTTCCTATCCAGCTCTCTGCTATGGCCTGGGAAACCAGTAGAGATGGCGCAAGCCCTTGGGACCCTGCACCCACACTGGAGACCCAGAAGAAGCTCCTGGCTCCTAACTTCAGATCGGCACAGCTTTGGCTATTGCGGCCAATTGGGGAGTGAACCAGCTGATGGAAGACATCTCTCTCTCTCTCTTTCTCTCTCTATCTCTCTCTCTGCATCTCTTTCTCTATGTAACTCTTTCAAATAAATAAATAAATCTTTATAAAAAAAAGACATAATACAGGGCAGTTATATTCAAAACACCTGGTACTGGCACAAAAATAGACATGACCAATGAAACAGAATAGAATCGTCAGAAATTAATCCACCCATTTAAAGCCAACTAATCTTTCACAAATAAGCTAAAATCAAAATCCCTGGAGAAAGTAAGGTCTCTTCACTAAATGGTACTAAGAAAATTTGATCTACACATGCAGAAGTATGAAACAATGTCCTAACACCTATACAAAAATCAACTCTAAATGGATCAAAGACCTAACCTAAGAACTGATACCATCAAACTACTAGAGGAAAACATAGTGGAAACTCTGCAAGACATTGGCATAGACAAAGGCTTATTGGAAAAGACCCCTGAAGCACAGGCAATAAAAGCAAAAACAGACCAATAGGATTATATAAAGCTAAGAAGCTTCCGTACTACAAAGGAAACACTCAGCAAAGAGGTAACCATGAGAATGGGAGAAAATATTTGCAAGCTATTCAACTGATAGAGGATTACTATCCAGAATCTATAAAGAGCTCAAGAAACTCAACAACAACAAAACAAACAATCCAATGAATAAATGGGCAAAGGACATGAACAGGCAATTTTCAAATGATGAAATACAAATGGCCAACACATACACATGAAAAAATACTTAGTATCACCAGCCATTAGAGAAATGCAAATAAAAACCACAATGAGGTTTCACTTCACCCCAGTTAGAATGGCTATCATTCAAAAGTTAAAAAACAATCAATGCTGTTGAGGATGTGGAGGAAAAGGTAACTTATCCACTATTGTGGGGAATGTAAACTAGTACAATCATTATGGAGGACAATATAGAGATTTCTCAGAGATCTGAAAATAGATATACCACATGACCCAGCAATCTCACTTCTTGGAATTTTCCCGAAGGGAATAAAATAAGTATATGAAAGAGTTATCCTTACCCCCATGTTTACTGCAGCTCAATTCACATTAGCTAAGATAGGGAATCAACCCAGATGTCCATCAACTAATGACTGGATAAAGAAAATGTGATATACATACACTATGAAATCCTACTCAGACAAAATGAATGTAACTGGAAACAATTATGCTTAGTGAAAAAACCAAAAGAAGACAAATATCCTATGTTTTATCTGATATGTGTCAGTTAATTTAGAATATAAGAAAATACATAGAAATGAAATGGACATTTTAAGATATGAGTATCATTTTTAGCCCTTGTTTATATTCCTGTGGAACTATGGACTTCCTACTATTTACTTGCTGAATATCATGGTTAGCAACAAATTAACTCCATGAATATAGAATGGCTTAAAATTATTTCTTTGCAAAACTGATGAACAGAGGTAATAAGGGAGGGCATTGGGGGCGTGATGGAAGTATGGATGTCTTCTTGGAACTGTAACTATGGAATCTGTTCTCTTTATATTAATAAAAATACTTTAAAGAAAATACATTAATATTCTAAAATCTGTTAGAAATTTAAGTAGACTTCATGAAAAGCTCTAAAGCAATATTATGCTTTGGAGGCCTATAATGTTTTTAAAAATGTTTAGTTAAATAGGAAGAGACAACTTAATTTGAAACAAATGGAAGCAATGCATGCAATTTAAATAAAACGCCTAAATACCGAAAATTAGAAGTGGGGAGATCTTATTATAATGGTTCAACTTTGATATTTAGCTACGGTTTTATTTCAAGGATTCACTTGAGCAAAATAGAAAAACAAAAAACAAAAAATAACAACAACAACCAGATACTCACTCCAGGCTCTCAACTTACTTTACAATGGTCGTACTGGAGCTGTAAGGCTGGTACATCCCCTCCAATTGGCATCTGTTTTTTAAGTTCTTCATCTTTCATGTTCAGCCATTTGATCAGTTCCTCTAACGATGTCAGCAACCTGTTCCATTTCTCTGCACTGGCCTCCAAATGGGCCCTGAGGAAAGAATCCAGGCCACACTTAGAAGCTGGAATTACATTCACAGAATTTATAAACCTTCCTTTAGCCAAATAATCTTGTAAGGCCAACTAATGTTCCCTTCCACACATGAGATTCTGTAAAAAAAAAACTAATTCTTGTAAGAAACAGTTACACTGGAGGACAGTGTTTGGTGTAGCAGCTAACGTGATGCATAGGACCCCCATATCCCATATAGCAGTGGCTAGGTTCAAGCTGAACTCTGCCATGGACTCCAGCTTCCTACTAATGTGCAGGCTGGGAAGCAGCCCACATAGGAGACCTGGATTAAGTGCCTACCTCTGAGCTATGGTTAGCCTGGCCAAGACCAAGCTGCTATGAGCATTTGGGAAGTTAACTAGCGAATGGGAGATTTCTCTCTCTTTGACTCTCTCTCTCTCTCACTCCATCTCTCTCTCTCTTTGCCTTTCAAATACATAAAATACAATTTAAAAAAGAAACTAATTATGAATAAGCAACAGCTTAAGTTCAGAGGCTATGTTGGTAATACCTATTCACATTTAAAATGCACAGCTGTGTATCACATAGGAAAAAATTTTCGATTTCCCAGAAAGATGTTCATGATACAATATAAAGCAAAATGCATTAGTTAGAAGTTTATGTATAGTATACATTAACATCCAATTATGTTTTTTGCTCATTTCATCTATATTCATACACAGGGACAGAGAGATAGGAACAGGAAACAATTTCTAAACAATATGGTGTTTGGAATATGATTACCACAGAAAACCAAGTGAACACCTATTTTTAGGTATCATTATATGGCCTGAATATGTACTAGAGGCTCATATAATTTTTTCTTCCACCTCCCCAAAAAACCTGATTAGTTTTCTAGGAAAGGAAATGAATGATGTCTTAATTTCTCTTATAATCAAATAAATTACTGAAAGAATATTACCAACATTTATCTCAAAATGTCAAAACAATAGGCATTGCTTGGGCAGGATACTGTCTGACAAAAGGTTCACTAGTGTCTATTAAAAGATGACCACTGCAGGGGCTGGCACTGTGTTGCAATGGATTAAAGCCCCCACCTGCAGCACTGGCATCCATATGTGCACTGGTTCAAGTCTCAGCTGCTCCACTTCTGATCCAGCTCTCTGCTATGGCCTGGGAAACCAGTGGAAGATGGCCTAAATTCTTGGGCCCCTGCACCCATGTGGGAGACCTGGAAGAAGCTCCTGGCTCCTAGCTTCAGATCAGCTCAGCTCTAGCTGTTGTGGTCATTTGGGGAGTGAACCAGCAGATGGAAGACCTCTCTGTCTCTCTGGCTCTACCTCTTTCTGTTACTCTTTCAAATAAATAAAATAAATCTTTTTGAAAAATTACCACTGCGAAGTCAAAATTGAACAATAGTCCTTGACTACAGTACTTTATACCCTGACTTGAAGGTGAGAGTGCAGTTTCCATAAGCATTTCTGTTTTTAGAACAAAAATGTGCCTTCAAATTCTAAAATTATGAGCTTCATAATCAAGAAAATGTTTAGAACGTACATTTTTAAGTGGTAAAAGTTTCCAATAAGATCAAAAGTACTTGAAAACAAAAATGTAAGCCAAAGCACTAACTCCTCATTACTATGAGTAGGGTCCTAGAGAGAGCCCTCTAATCCAGCCTCAAGTGCACAATGCTTGGATTTAAAAATAGGATAACTTGGGCTGGTATTCCAGTGCAACTGATTTAGCTGTCACTTGCAACACTTGCATCCCACACTGGACTGCCCATTTGTGTCCCAGCCACTCTGCTCTGATCCAGCTTCCCATTAATGCACCTGGGAAGGCAGCAAAAGATGATCCAAATACTCGGGCCCTTGCCATATATGTGAGAAACCAGGATAGAGTTCCGGCTTTTGGCTTCAGCCAGGCCCAGACACGGCTTTGCAGCCATGTGGGGAGCAAACCAGTTGATGGAAGATTCTCTCTCTGTCGTCTGCCTTTCAAACAAATAAATAAATGAAAAAATCTTAAAGAGAGAGCTAGAGAGAATTAGAGAGAGAGAGAAAATAAGATCAGCTGTAAACAATTCCAGAGAATCAAGGTTCAGGATTTATTCAGCCGTGCATCACCCCAGTGCATAGACTGTGAATGCAGATTCAAGTACTTAATCTGGTGAAGTGGAATCGCTCTGACTGGCCATGATCTTCATGTTTATAGGGCCAAGCCTGATAGAAATAGACATGTCTTTTAATACAACAGCTTCCAAAGAGTAAATACTTATGAAGGGAAAGATGATCCATTTGGTGCAACCCCAGTTAGAAACCTCATAATCATGCTTATATTATATCCTCTCATATAACAAGTCTCACCTAGACACTAGCATGATGCCCTCCTCCATAAATTTCTCTTTTACTGTTTGTTATGGGACAAATCAAACAGGCACAGTCACTACTGACTCAGATCTGTCGGTAATTTCCTTTTTGGGAACACCTGATCTACTTGAGCCCCGGTCTCAATGTTAACAGCTCTTCTATAGTTATTTCACATAAAATATGCCTGCATGGATCAGATTAGGTGGCATTCCTGGAAACAGATATTCAATAATATCATAAGCTTTTGTTAAAATTCTTAATGTTGTGGGCTGACACCATGGCTCACTAGCTTAATCCTCCCCCTGCGGCGCCGGCATCACATATGGGAGCCGGTTCTAGTCCCGGTTGCCCCTCCTCCAGTCCAGCTCTCTGCTGTGGCCTGGGATAGTGGTAGAAGATGGCCCTGCACTCATATGGGAGACCAGGAAGAAGCACCTGGCTTCTGGCTTCGGATCAGCACAGCTCCGGCCATTGCGGCCATTTGGGGAGTGAACCAGTAGAGGAAGGAACTTTCTCTCTCTCTCTCTCTCTCTCACTGTCTGTAACTCTACCTGCCAAATAAATAAATAAAATCTTTAAAAAAAATTCATAATGTTTTCAGAACAACAACCATGAATCTCTAATCTCTAGTTCATCTGGTCTGTCTTGCATTCATACAATAAGAGTCATAATCTATCAATTAATATACCAGGCTAAAAGAGTGGAGTTTTGCATGTCCTTTAAGATCATGAACTAGCATTCATGTGCAGTCACATATAAGAGGCCAATTATTCTGCAGTCTATACACAGTTCATTGCCAGCTGGCTGAGACAAAGCAAACTGCATCTTTTTCAGAGGGCTAGGTATGAACTAATACAAAATCATTTGTAAAAATGGAACAAAGTTGACAGCATTGTATACTTCTCTGAGAATTTTATGATTGGAAATTCCTTTTTTTTTCTTTGCCTTTACTATCAGTTCCATTTGTTCCACAGGTGCTGTGATTAGCCCCACTTTAGAAAATTATACTCTAACAAGGTCTTCATTCTGTTGAGCTCCAGCTTTTTCTGTGTTTGTATTGATTAATTGTAGGCCAAATATGTAATTACCTTTCCCCGATAAATAATAATTTCACTTGTCACAGAGCAGAACAAAATAATTTCAATTATATTAATTGGAAACTCTTTCTGTAGTAATAAGCCACTTTGCTACAAGTACATTTGACAGATCTGCTACAATTTCTTTCCAATATTTATAAATACAAAAGATATGGAAGTCAGAAGTCTTAATCAAGAAGTGCTCAAGTATCTCCATGTGCAAAGCACTGATGCACATAGTCTGACTTATTTCAGATGATTTGATCCTACATCTTCAATGTCTATAATTTAACTTCTTAATCAATAAACAAACCACACATTCTATTCCTTTGAAATCCAGTTGCACACACTACTGAGGAGAATACAAATGAGTTTTCCAATGAAATTAACTCTTGGCTACACAGAAATAATGAAACTAATCATTAAACCTTATAGCTGTAGCACCTGAAGCACCATTTATAAAAATGAAGGCAATACTTTTTAAGGGATGCTGAAGTGGCTTCGAAATAGAAAAAGAAAAATTGGCATATGTGTTTTTCTACATCTTTGTTTTTCCACAGGAAAGAGCAAGCTCATCTGGCAGAATCTGCCTGGAAAATCTGTTCTGGTTATTCTCCAGAACATTATAAATATGTGCTTAGTGGATTACTACCATATGCCCAAATAAATGTATGCTTCTGGAGTAGCCTTCAGTGTTCCAGTTTCATTTTAATTCTTTCATCTGGAAAGATGAAAGCCTTTTCTTGGACACTGGGTAAAATGTATAATAAAAAGACATTTTAAATTGTGTTTGGCTTAATTGCACCTGCTCAATTTTACTATAAACTTTTTAAAACTTAAATTTCCCTGAGACCATACTGATAACAAGTCATTAACCATGTTTTCAGAAGCTTCACTAAAAACATTCTGAATCTAACATCGTGAACACTCACATTTGTAGATAATTGACTTATCCTAACTTCTTAATGGCTTCAGTTCATTCTTTGGGTACGTGTGCTATATACAAGTTACCTCCTTTATAGGATGGATCATTCTTTACAACTCTCTAAACATTTTTGACTGACCAGTTCTTCAAAAAACTGTAATATAAAAACTCATTAGAAGTTAATAATCCATAAAAATGTAACCTCATTATTTAAACATAGTAGAAAAGGAACTCGGGAGCAAACTGAGAACTAAAATCTGTTTCAAATCAGCAAAAGTATCTACCTTCCAAAGAAATTATATCTTTAAATTATTCTTTCCTCCAGCCTACATACATAAAAGGAAATAGCTTGAGTGAGTGAGAAGTGGCATTTTTTAAAACAAAATACAGTTTCCATTAATTCAACACAAATACTTATAGAAAACTCACTCTGATATTAGGAACTACCATACTTTAGCAACAGAAAGTCATGCCATCAACTGTTCTAGGATCAGGTTAGGGAAAAGGTAAGTCAGCTAAATACACTCTAAAAGAGGAAACTTGAGGGCCTATGACTCAGAGAAGGAAGAAACTTGCTCATGAAGCTATGGGGACAGTTTGGTATCTAATCCAAAGTCAAAACTCTTTCTACCACATTGCTTTCATTATGGGTAGGAATTAGGAGACCAGATAGACACTGCCAAGATATACTATAGAGAAGTAAAGACACATTTGGAAAACAAGCATACCAAAGCAATAATGACCCAAGTTCAGAGGCATCAGAAAAATATTACCCTCTATTGAGGAAGGAGCACACAGAATTAAATGCCCAATTTGGTTTTCCTACTAAAACTGTAATTTCTCTTTTGTTTATGGTAAAACACCTCTTAACTAATGAAAGACAAGCAGGTAACATTAAAGGAGAGGGAAGTTATTCCTGTCCCCAGGAAGAGAAAAAAGACATATTAGGAAAAAAGAATCAATTCCTCCAAAGTCAATCAGACTGTGCTGAGAAAACAAGACTGTGCTTCCAACACGGTAGCCACCAACAACACGTGGCTATTTAAATTTCAGTTCAGGGCTGGCGCTGCAGTTCCGCCTGCAGCACCAGCACCCTGGTTCTAGTCCCAGTTGGGGCGCCAGATTCTATCCTGGTTGCTTCTCTTCCAGTCCAGCTCTCTGCTGAAGCCCTGGAAGAGGATGGCCCAAGTGCTTGGGCCCTGCGCCCACATGGGAGACCAGGAGGAGGTGCCTGACTCCTGGCTTCAGATCGGTGCAACACACTGGCCGTAGCGGCCATTTAGGGGTGAACCAACGGAAAAGGAAGACCTTTCTCTCTTTCTCTCTCTAACTCTGCCTGTCAAAAAAAAATTCAGTTCAGGTTAATTAAAGTTAATACATTTGAGTTTCAATTCATCAGCTGTACTAGCCAAATTTCAAATGCTCTATGTCTATGGCTAGCATTGACTATCTGATCAGTGCAGATAAAGAATATTTCTATCATTACAGAAAATTCTATGGGAAAGCACTGCATCAGAGAAAGAAGAAGTAGACTCTCCCACTATTGGATTAGGAAAAGGGAGATTTGAGTAGTTTCATGATACAGTTAGCAGAATCAACCATCTAAGGCTAAAAGTGGTGTCAATGACATTGTAAAATGTGGTAGCATAGAGGGAAATGATGATGTTAAAGGTTAATCTTCTCTAATGGCTTTCGAAAATGGCTCCTGGATTTTTAAGAGGCTCATAAAAGAAAGAGAAGACAGAATCTCATCTTCGAACTCTGTTTTCATTAGATTTGACAATTTCACTGACCTTTGAAACCATATGTTCATAAGGATCTATACTAAATGCCCTGAAGCTGATAAGTGGATATTTAATTAACATAAACCTAAATTAAATAAATTTAGCATAAAATATAAACCATGTCATTCACAGAACAGAAATTATATTTTCCAATTCACATTTTTTCTGTGACTATAAAATATTGTCAATGTTCCTAAAAGCCTGCAATCTAGCTTCAAATACTTTGCTGTATTCTCTAATACTGATCTAAGTTAAATATACAAGTGTATGCATTGCTTTTAGATTGCCAGAGAATAGGGAGTATTGGATCTTAGTATATAAGAGATATAATCAAAGACTGTAAAGATAATGTTTAATATACAAGAATTAGCCCAAGGTATTGAGCCACATGCTTTCTGCATTGTTGAAAGGAGCACACCATAATCAGAGGAGGTAGCACTGCCGGGTAGATTTGGTACATAAACACTCAATAGATATTAGCTGGTATCAGGATTTGGCAGGCATTCACTTTCCTAAGAATGATAGTAAATTATATCAAATGCTTTCTGCCACAACAATATCAACTTCAGAACAATTAAGGCACAATTTGAGATAAAGAATGCATGAATATTAAATACTCCAAGTCAGAAAGGACAGCAATCACATGGTCTCCTTATTCTCAGAAAAGAAGGAAGCAAAGGTATCTACAGAGAGGAAGCTTTGGAAAGATTTGGGAACTAAAGAGGAATTGAGATTTGTAAAAATAGCCACGGTGGTAATTATGGTAGAAAATCATTCAGCATTAAAATACCAATTTTAAGTAGAAAGTGCAAAATTATAGTGGAAGAGATTTTCTCACTTTTTACTTTCTCAAGCATCTCAAGGCAGCCCAGGACTAAGAGCAGCCAACAGAGAGGGTGTGGTTCTTGGAGTGCCAATTGGAAAAAAAAAAAATGAACAACCAACTCCAAAGAGGAAAGGAAATCCAAGGTCCTGACATCACTTAAACATCTTATGTGGGCTATGGTTTCGAGATGGGTAGAATGGGTCTAAATGGACTGAAGTGAGGAAGAGTTTAAGCAATTAAACCGAAGAAGAAAGATGGGAAAGTTCAGAAAGAGGAAGGAAAAATAAAACTAATCTAAGAATTCCACAGTTGAAAATATTGGAGGAGATACATTTTTTAAAACAATCTATTTGAAAGTCTGGATATCAATTTTAAATACATATTGGAAACAATCTACAAAGTTTGATAATAGTATAAAGATTGCCCTGGTGTATAATAGCTCATGAAGCAGAGTAGCCATCTGGAGAGAATCCGTTACTCTAATGTGAAGGAGGGCTGTTTTATAGATGATGCTGTAAGCAATTCTGATTCGACACAACAGAGAGCTCTTCACTGACTAATAGGGCAAAACCAATAATGTTCAGATGCACATGGGCAGGTAGAACATAGTGCAGTGAAAGCCATGCTCTAGCAGTCTGCCCTTGGTCTCTCCAGATGGATCATCTCAGGAATACCAAGATGACATGAAATTTAGTTGGTTCCTAGTATAACCAGCATTCTGGTCCCTAGGAATAGGGAAATGATAAAGGCTTTACAGATAAAGTGAAAAGCAATTTGGACATGAAAATGAAAAATGTTACCAATATGGATATGGGTACCAAGAATGGTAGCTGAAGAAGGGATGGAGAAGAAAGGTGAAGCAGGGGCTGGTGCTGTGGTGTAGCTGGTAAAGCTGTGGTGTAGTGGGCTAAGCCTCCTCCTGCGGTGCCAGCATCTCATATGGGTGCCGGTTCAGGTCTGCTACAATTCTGATTCAGTTTCCAGAGAATGCACCTGGGAGTGAAGAGGAGGATACCCCAAGTGCTTGGGCCCCTGCAGCTGTGTGGGAGACCTCCAGCTCTGGGCTCCTGGCTTCAGACTGGCCCAGCTCCTGCCGTCACAGCCATTTGGGGCGTGAACCAGAATGAAGATCTCTCTTTCAGTCTCTCCCTCTCTTTCTCTGTAACTCTGCCTTTCAAATAAATAAATAAACCTTTAAAAAAAAAGTTAAGTAGGATGTACAAATCAATGTGTAATAAAGAAGAATATCCTACAGATTAGAAGACACAGCAGGAATAAGCGGATAAATGGCTAGAATAATCGATGTTTTTACATCTAAGGAGAAGTTGAGAGATGGAGAAACAGTGCTTAAGAAGTAGCCATGGGGCTACCAATTTTCCTGCCATCCCTACATGCCAGGGTTCCTGCTTTTTCCGATAGATCTTCTGATTGATTGGTGCCCACAGCAGTTGTTGTATGTTCCGAATATTCCAATTGGCTGCTAAGTGAGGAAAATGGCTAAATTTATCTTTATTAAAGAGCAACTTGAGTAAGCAGACAATTAAGGAGAAAGGTAACTTTCAATTATGAGATGAGAAGTGGAAGAGTTTGCAGATGTATTAGGACATAGAGATTCTGTTCACATTTGAGGCAGTATAAGGGGAAGGCTGTGCTTTAGCGAGTGAGGGGAGAAGAGAGGAGCAGAAATGAGCAGTGTGTTCAACAGGCTTCATTTTCCTAAGGAATGAAGGAGGCAGGAGGAGGAGGCAGGAGGCTGGGAGTGGCTGCCTCAACACATCTGTTAGTGAGATGATGCCTCCCCACTCCTTGGGGAAGAATTTTCCAGTAAGCACACTCTGTCCTCTTCCCCATCCTATAGCAGTCCCTGTAGGGGTGAAGTGATGAATCCAATTTATAACTTCAGGGGGGATGTCTGCATGTGCTTATCTCTGCCACCCTTGCCTCCCCAGAACTGGCCTGCAGATATGGAATTCTTGTCTACACTTCTCTGCAGTGTCCCCCACATGGGAGGTCACCTTGACCTGTCACTGCTGGCCGATATGCCTGGGGTAGGGTTCACAGCCCCACTCAGCTCTCATTCTGTGATAACCTCCTCCAGCATAGCGTCTATCAGTAATTCATGCGGCCTTGGAGTTCCTACTGGCACATCATTAATGCCCGCTGAGGACACTGTTGCACTGTTTCTGTTCAAAGTGCAGCCAGGAAGGGGAACACTACTTATTGGGAAACTCCTCAAAAATTCCTAACATTAGTGGCTAAGACAGGAAAAGATAGCATAAGGAGAATTTTCAATATCTTTTGAATTAACTAATGCTCTCCAAAAAGTGACAATCAGTAATAAAATAATATAAAATGTAATAATGATACAATAATATATAAATATATAATAACAATTTTATATATATAAAATTATTTGGCACTTAGCATGTACCACTATTTTAGGCACTTTAAATAGGGTACTTGTTTTACATAATTTATAGTGCACTTAAATGAAATATCCATGGCAACCCAACAAGAAGGGTATCTTTAGCATCCACATAGGAACCTGAGGCACATATAAGTTAAGTAACACTCCCAAGGTGGCACCGCTGCCAAGTGGCAAAGTCAGTGCTTGTAAACAGCATTGTTCAAGAGTATAATACTAGTAAGCACTGTGCATTCTATATAAAGCCCCATTACTGAGAAATAATAAACCATTTTCTCTTTAATAAACATCCAAGCAGAGATGAATATATTAGTCAACTTATTTTTGCCTATTTTTTGAAGATGAACATGAAGAATGGATCATTATTTCTTTAGTTAAATGTATGAGGGATCTTCAAAAAGTTCATGGAAAATAGGTATTATGAAATAACTATATGTGGAATTCACAATTTTTTGCAAAATAAGTTTATATTTGAATTATATTTCTTTGTATATATTTCTAAGAAAGCAGGTAGGTCAATACAGACACAGATATAGTCTCATAGCTATTATAGATGTGTGATGCTATCATGTGTAGTAACACAGGTACAGTATTTGTGTTCTTCTCTCCTCTCTTCAGAGCAGAGTTCCTAAAGAAAGTACCCTGAGAAGCCACAGCTTTATTTCTATGCCTCACATTGCAATCTGACTCTTCAGTCTTCTGCAATCAGATTTTCACTTCAACCAGAAAACGATGCTGGCAAAAAATCACCAAAGCTCTTCCCGCTGCCCTTGAATTCTGTCCCTGATGGACCACCACCGCCCCTTTTTCTGGCTGCTGACACTATTATCTTGTTCCTCATTCTGAAATCCCTTATCCCTTGCTTCTTTCCAACACTCTCTGCCTGGTTTTCTTCCTTCTTCTAGGACAGTTCCTTTGCCAGCTTTCTTTGTCTTCACTTATTCCTTATGCATTAGGATTTCTTGGACTTCTTTGCTTTGACCAATCCTAATATTTCACCTTCTTGAATAATCAGCTTACAAAGAATACCTGCTATCCAAATCTGCATACCCCCAACCCATGGCATCAACAATCATATACAATCTCTTTTGTAGAGCAGACATCCATTTAATGGATACAGGCTGCCTTCTCCTGGGTGACTCACCAGTGCCCACGTGCCCATGTGAAATACATTGTATTTAACCTCTCTTCCATTTCCCTGGTCTCTGTCTTCAGAATTAGACTTATTTAGTGCATTTCCCATAACTGTAAAAGAGGGATCCTTCCAAAGCTCCAATCTCATAATTCTGACTAAAAGTCCCAAAATCCACGGTAAGTAGAAGGCAGCACAGTAACCACAGGTGTTTCATGGTTTGTCTGTCACTTCTCCCTTCACTTTTCTGTCTGATTACAGACCTTTCCCCATCACAACACCAGAAAGTTCTATTTTCAGACAGACTGATCTGCCTAACTTTCATAAAAAACAGTACTAATTCAAGCCCTCCCTTCTCCTTACTAGTCCATCTGGGAAGGATCAATACATCAATACATCTTTCAAGGCACTGTTTAGGAATTATCTCTTTTATGAAGTATTTGATGATCATCTGAAGTGAGATTAGCCCCTCTCACCCCTGGGTCACATCTTATTCCCAACAGATCTGTGAAACCCCTACAGGCAGGGTCTGTATCTTATTTATGATTAGCAACACCTTAATCGTAGACATAACTTTTAAAAATTAAATGCTTGAAATTAGTACCTCAGTCTTCTGAGGTGGGTAATCAGGCTAAAAGATTTCTACCTCATCATTGTATTTCACCGGAATGTGCAATCTGTCTTGTTGTAGAAGCACACTGACAAGGAATGTTCTCCCCTCTTCTACAATTTATGTTAATTGGCTAATCAGAAAATATTCCAACAGGAGTTTAATTATTCTTTCTTTTCCAAGATAGGAAAACAAAAACAAAGAAACAAACAAAAAGCATGAGTTGATAGACTTAGGCAGTAACTCCCAAGAAGGACCAAAGATCTTTTTTTTAATTCTGTAGCTATCTATCTGGAATGATGTGCTTATGACAGCAGCCTTCAATACATTTTTTTTCTTTAAAAAAAAAATCCTATAACTGACAAAACTAGAACACTGTGTATGCAATCTGCATGAGGGCCAGCCCTGTGGCTTTAAGTTCTTTAACTTGGATGTTGGTTTGGCTAAGTCCTCAATGAACACTCTTCACTGGAACATTTGTTATTTGTATTTATGAGGAACAGAAAGCTGCAAGCTCATGACAACGAACCAGTTTAAAATTCAAGTCTTGAAGATTATAAGTACATTCTCTCAGTGCACAATGCTAATTGCCCTCTGTTATTAGAGATTAGTTGGCTGGTGTGTATTTACTTTCCAATGAATCTTTACACAGAAGTATTCACACCAACACTACATTACTCTTTCCATTAATGTAAAACCATCGGCAAGTCCCTTTCTGTGGATTCTAGAAAAAGAAAAACACTTCAGGACATCTTAAAAGAAAAAAAATGGTCTTTTAAGAATTCATTTACAATAAAAAAATTGAAGATTTCTGTTTATCATGAAGCTGTTCTATACAATCTGAAAACAGAGCAAATCCACGCAGCAGCCCCTTTGTGTATGAAAAAGCAAACAAAATGCCACGTTGGGCAAAATTCACATATTAAGGAACTATCAAATTATCCCATCCAATCATCTTGATAATCAGGTCAGTTAATTACATTCTGATTTTGTAAATCAGAAAACTAAGACTGACAGAGGCTAAGCAATTGACTTAAAATCAAAGAATAAATAGTAAAGTCAAAGAATTAAAAATCATTTGGTTTTAAGGTTATACATTTTCTACACAGGATACAATAAAAAAAGAACTAGGACTTCCTATTTTGAAATTTTTACTCAACAAGAGTCAGTATCCCCTTAACTTATACCTAATTAGGAACTATTTACCTTCTACTAAATATGATACTAAAAACTCTTGATCCTCAAAATAACACTAATCTTTCTGTCACTCTGGGTGATTTTTCAAAGTCTTTTCCTAGTCAGAATTACAATCCTGGGGTTCATCCTTAATAATTTTACTCTCCCCAAATACAGACCATAAATCATCAGCTTTCTGTTTTAATGTCCACTGTAGATATTTAAGTCCTATAAATAGGTCTTCAAATTAGATCTAAAAAGCATGATGAAGCAAAACAATTTCACCAGTCAAAAAGGCCTAGATTCAAATCATGGCTCGGTACTTTTTAGCTCAATTACTTGGCAAGTTCATTATATTCATTAAATTTCCATTTCCTCATATAGCAAAGTATTTTACAATTCATCTGACTAGGATTTTTTCAGTAAATTTTTACAGTTGTAAAATGTACATTTGTAAAAATTCAAACTTAGTACTTATCAAGACAAATATCCAGTAAATAATAGGTATTTGTAACATTATTTTTATTAGTCACTAGTTTTAAAATATGATATGGGCATTTGTGAGAAGTTGGGAATGGTTGGCAAAGTGCATTGGACATAAACTAAACTAAAACTGTAACTGAAGAGAATCCTCTTTGTGTTTAAATCACAAACTGTTTCTGAAAAAGTAGCATGAGTGGGAAGGCTGCCCTTTCTCTGAGAAACACACAAAATTTAGAAAAACTACTTCCTCTGCTATTTTTATTTTGATATTTACTATCCTGACCTGATACTGGCAGACTTGGCTTTTAAGTCGTTCCATCTTTGGTTCATGTCATCCAGACGATGCTGAAGCATAGTGGCCTCTTCAGAGTTTCCCAGAGCTTTTACCATCTTCTGCCTATTTCCGTCAATGCTTTTAAATATGTCATTGTGGGCATCAATTTCCGCCTGGATGTCCTAAAGAGATAAAATAAAGAGATAATGTAAAAGTTAGGTATCAGTGTCAACATTACCTGCAGATTCTATATAGGGCTTTATTTTTCTCTAATTACAAAGAAACTGCTTTCAAACAAAACAGCTCATTTAACTGTAAATGATAACAAATTCTAGGATTTCCACAATTTTCACATTGAAAATAATAGTCCTGTAAGGAAAAGAGGCGCAAAACAGAGAGGAGACAGAATATGAATTTGCAGCCAGAGAAAATAAAATCACAGAGCTCGACCAGTTGCCAGCTTAACATGTACATAGACCAAAGAGGTGGCAGAGGGCCCAGACCCCTGCAGGCTGGGCCTTTGTATATCTTAGGTGGGCTAGAGGTGGGGATGGGGGCACTAGGTGAAGTTAGCTTCTCCATACTTGTTATTCAACTTTGGCACACAGGCTTCCAAACCTGAGGAAGAATGCAGGGGCTGGGGTGGGGAACAATATAGGGTATGAGACTGAACTGGTCTCTTGAAAGAAGGCAGGGTAGGGGCCAGTGCTGTGGCATAGCAGGTTAACACCCTAACCTGAAGTGCCAGCATCCCATTTGGGTGCCAGTTCTAGTCCCGGATGCTCCACTTCCAGTCTACCTCTCTGCTATGGCCTGGGATAGCAGTAGAGGATGGCCCAAGTCCTTGGGCCCCTAGACCCATGTGGGAGACCTGGAAGAAGTTCCCGGCTCCTGGCTTCAGATTGGCACAGCTCAGCCATTGCTGCCAACTTGGGAGTGAACCATCGGATGGAAAATCTCTCTCTCTCTCTCTCTCTCTCTCTCTCTCTCTCTGTCTCTCCTCTCTCTGTGTAACTCTGACTTTCAAATAAATAAATCTTAAAAAATGAGAGAGAGAGAGAGAGACAGAGACAGAGAGAGAGAAAGAAAGAAAGGAAGGAAGGAAGGAAGGAAGGAAGGAAGGAAGGAAGGAAGGAAGGAAGGAAGAAAGAAAGAAAGAAAGAAAGAAAGAAAGAAAGAAAGAAAGAAAGAAAGAAAGAAAGAAAATAAGAACCTAATATGGCAGAGGCTTATGTCCTTGTTCCATCAAGTCTTTAAAAACTCTAACACCTTTATTGCCATATTCTTAAAAACAGATTATAATACAATTTCACGTATCAGCTGATTTCACGTATCAGCTAGGTAGATGTTAGTATTTCGGATTCAATAGGCAATTTTTGAGATTTTATACAATAGGTCTTGCCAAACTGTAGAGCTTTGCTTAATATTCAAACATATTTTCCTCCCCTTTAAACATTGATAACAGTTTCCTATGAAGTCTAACACAGGTCACTAAGATATCAGATATTTTTATATAATTTTCACAGTTTGAGTGAATAGCTAATAAGCTTATCATAAATAGTAAATAGCAATTTAATAAACTTATGAAATAGCTTGTTCTTCAAATCAAATAAAAGTTTAAAACTTCAGTTTTATAAGATAAATTTTGATGCACTAAAAATAGTAATTAGTATAAATAAAAATTCATTCATACTGTGAAGATACATTTGACAATCTATATCAAAAATTTCAAAACTTTTGAAATTATCTATTCTAGGAAGATAGATGAATTAAGATGTTTAATGCATTTATTATTTTAAAGTAAAAATAGAAGCTATTATAGTAATAGTAATATTGTTTTAAAACAGGATAAAAGCTATACATCTTGCTAATTTAATTGTTAAGTATGTTTTAAAATTAGCATATGTAACTATGTAATTATACAAACACCTATATTAAAAGACTATAAAAATTAGTATAATCTCTATAAGAGGATTATAGGTAAGTTTAGTGGGTTTTTTTTATTATTATAACATCTCTGAGTTCCTATGTTTCTGCAAAAATCTGGGCTTCTTTTGTTATTAGATAAATGTTACAAACAAAATTTAAGACACATACAGAGAGTCTAATAAATTATTTTATTACTCTCCTATCATAAAACATCAATGCCACTATACATATTTACTTAGCATCATCTTTTCATCCTGACTTAAATGGAAGCAACAAGTCATAACAAACTTGGTGGGACAGCTACTAATAATCAACAAATAAAAATAGACATCAGATGGAGCCAAGATGGTGTGCTGTTAGATTCATGGCATTAATTGGTAACTAATATTAAAGCAAGTTACCAGGCCAATAAAAATCTTATATATTAGGCAATGAATCTAAATTAGTAAAAGGATAGCAAACTTTTAAATCAACAGAATTGCACTTCCTTTCTCAAGTTTTCCTTTTAAACACCTACTATATATGTCCCCACAAAATTCACAAGTTGAAAATCCTAAGTCCTAATGTGATGGTATCAAAAGGTGGGACCTTTGTGAGATGATCAGGTCATGAATGGAATTAGTGGCCTTACAAGAGACCCCCAGGGCCGCCCTACCCTTTCCACCATGTGAGGACACAGCTGGAGGGAGCCATGCTGAACCAGAAGGCAGACCCTCAACAGATGCTGAATCTTGCCAATCCTTGACCTTGGACTTTTATCTCCAGAACTGCGAGAAAAATAAATTTCTGTTGTTCATAAGCCACCCAGTCTATCATATTTTGTTACAGTATCCCAAACTAACATAGCTTCACACTTCTTCATTTTTTTTCAGTTCTAAATGAGCATGGTAAAAATTTAAATAGGTCTTTGTATATTCAGAATATTCATTTAAAACTCACTTCTGATAAACACATTCATGCATTCCATTAGGATCTAAATGATTGGTCTTCAATCTTCCACAAGTATACACTAATCAGAAGCATTCAAGGAAAGCCTTAGGAAGATGTCACATGGAGTGAAGGGTCATATCGCATTATTATCATTTCTGATGGGATCTGTGATGAATATGACACTGTAGGGGCAGATTTGAAGAGTGGGTGATGTGAGCACACAGTTTGATGGACAATTTCTTTAAGAATTGTGCTATAAATTTTCAAGCCTTTGATCTCTGAGGTTATTTGATCCTAATGACAAAACCAAATTGGGGCCACCTGTAAAGTGTGATCTGGGCCATCAGAAATAGGCCTAACCCCTGCACAAAGACTCTGAGATCGTTGAATCTTTCACATTTCCCTGGAAAGCTCTGTCCCAGAGCAGTACAGAAGAGGTGTACATAGGGCAGCAGGGGAAGAGAACCAAACACTGACTCCGGGTACTCAGGTTGGGCAACATTATGCATGGAAAATGGCAGTCTTATTATAATCTTAGTTTTGAGTGCTTTATATAGAAATTCTTAGGAAAAGAAAAAGGAAAGTTTTCTTTAAAACTTTTTTGGTGTCATCTCCTAGACAACACGGCCCCTGTGATGAAACTGTTCTATTTTTGTCTCCTGAAGCACATTTTAAGACATCTAAAGAGATATAATGAGAAGGTAGCAGACAATGTTTGCAACAGATTTAAACTTATGCTGTGTATATGTATGGTAGCTATCTTCTTCAAGAAGTTCACTGACACAACCCGCAAGGCATATCTTTGCTCTGTGTTGTCAAAGGGAATCTGGCCTTAAACGTCCTGTACAGGTTCGTAAACATCATGTTCAGGGGACCACACCAAAAATCACAAGTCTGCTTCAAACCACATCCTGATACAGCCTGACCTGACTGTTTGCTTCATTTCACATTCAAGAGAAGCATAAAGACAGAAGTGCATTAAGATGCATAGTCTTGGGATGGTGCTTTGGCTCACTTGGTTAATCCTCCACCTATAGCGCCAGCATCCCATGTGGGCGCTGGGTTCTAGTCCCTGTTGCTCCTCTTCCAGTCCAGCTCTCTGCTGTGGCCCAGGAGGGCAGTGGAGGATGGCCCAAATGCTTGGGCCCCTGCACCTGCATGGGAGACCAGGAGGAAGCACCTGGCTTCTGGCTTCGCATCAGCGCAGGGGGGTGAACCAACAGCAAAGGAAGACCTTTCTCTCTGTCTCTCTCTCTCACTGTCCATGACTCTATCTGTTAAATAAAAAACAAAAATCCAAGGTATTTAAATTTTAAAAAAAGATGCATAGTCTTCTAGGTTTTACAGAACATTCCGCAACATCAGGAAATTTGGGTGACATGAGCAAAAGCAAATTTGCCTTCTCACATTAGATCAGGTGATGCATTTTCCAATCCAGGGACTGTGATGAATGAAATAAAATAAGACTGCATAACTGGGCCAGGCCAATGATAATAAGTATTTCTTTTTTTTTTTTTTTTTTTTGACAGGCAGAGTGAATAGTGAGAGAGAGAGAGAGACAGAGAGAACGGTCTTCCTTTGCCGTTGGTTCACCTTCCAATGGCTGCCGCGGCCAGTGCGATGCAGCCGGCGCACCGCGCTCATCCGATGGCAGGAGCCAGGTGCTTCTCCTGGTCTCCCATGGGGTGCAGGGCCCAAGCACTTGGGCCATCCTCCACTTCCTTCCCGTGCCACAGCAGAGAGCTGGCCTGGAAGAGGGGCAACCAGGACAGAATCCGGCGCCCCGACCGGTACTAGAACCCGGTGTGCCGGCACCACAAGACGGAGGATTAGCCTAGTGAGGCTCGGTGCCGGCCAGATAAGTATTTCTACAAAACTTTCTTTGAGAGCACTACCAGTGACCGTATGTTCATGTTGGAATACGACTTTTAATACAGGGAAGACCTTCCACACATGCAAACCATCAAATATTAGGAAGAATAATCAACAGAGATTGATCAAAGAAAAGGAAATCAGCATACATAATTTTTAAACATTTAGCAGCATATTTATCTTGCCAAATATACGAAGAGCTTCTAAAACAATCATCTTAATATTTCTTCTGTATCTTTCAAAGTCAGTTACATAGAATAAATCTAATGTAAAATAGAACAGATAGATGATCCACAGATAAATCTATAAATGCATAAACGAATAGATGAATTAGTTAATCTTGACTGGATGGCAAATTAGTCATTGTAGAACCAGGAAATAACAGACAATTAAAGAATTGGAACTGAATGTAGTAATCATTTTCTTCAATTTCTTCACTTAAAAATTTTAATATGGGGAACCTGAAATCACTTATGAGGCTGCACTGCACAGTTCGGCCTAAGCTTTCACCGGAAATTTAGAATTAAATGTGGCTAATGAATCATGGTCCTTTGTAGATTACTGTGTAATGATGCACTGCTTTTAAAACCAAGATACCAGCATGTGAGGCTGTCTGATCATGACCCCGATAGGGCATCAAATGCTAAAATAAATTAAAGTTCCAAGAAAGAACTTTACTCTCACTGCACTGGCAGGAGACTTGGCCCTACCAGGGCTTACCTCCACCACCTCAGGCCCTTGGGAATGTTAAGCAGCACAAAACGGTTACTGATAATTAGTTATGGGAATATAATCCATCTAGAAGCACAAAGCAATGCTCTTCCAAGCATTTAACATAAGCTGGTCATGTGCACACAGGGGCCACTGCAAAAAATACTCAAGCAACTGAACTAACACTTGAGAACAGGACAGAAAAATTATCTTAAGACTCATTTGAAATGGGCTTTTAAATAGTATAAGTACAATGTAGAAGGTAAGAAAAACCAGAAGTTAGAAAGAGAGACTACGTATTTTTCTCTGAGCAAAACACTATCAAAATCATCATATATATACTTTCAGAGCAATCTTCCAAAATACAGGTGTAAAAGTTCACAAAGTTCAGTGATCAAAAATCAGGCTTTTTATAAACAATACCTGCCACCCAGTCAAAATAAATTTCTCCATAAAGAAAAGCATTTATTTATTTACTTTTTACTTATTTCATCACCGATAGTTGATACCAATTTGTCCTTAGCAGGACATTTCTTTTATGACGTAACCCACAGAGACATAACCACAAGTGTTTTATAACATACATCATATGAATTGTATTTCTTTTAATATACTATAACCAAGTAGTAGTTGTAACTAGGTAAAAAAAAAATGCCATCTTCAGATTATAATGAATAGAACTGTTTAAAAACTCCAATAGGAAACAAGAGTTTTAGAATGGGGCCACCAGGAAGTCTTCAACAACTGAACTGGTGCTAGGACAGAGTTGTCCTCTTTGGATCTTGATATAATTTCAGTTTATTTTTGCTTGGCATATTTATTCAACCTCACATGGCCACAGCTATGTTTTCTCTGAAGGAGTTCTGATCCCTTTCCTGAAGGTGAAGCAGCAGACCTAGTAACAACTTCCTTACCATGTCCCAAAGCTAAACTAAATAAACAAAGTTAACCATTAGGGGAAAGTAAATCTGTTCTCTTTTTCAAAAGTCAGACCAGATTTCACAGACAGTTCATGACTGATTATCAGACGCTCAGTAGGATTACTGCCAGGGCTTTAGGTTTTAGATAATAAAGAATCAGAATTTTTTTTTAAAAAAAGTTATATATTGCTCAAATAATATCATTATCAAAACTTGGTATGCAATACTTAAATATGTAATATGTTTTGAGGTAGTTTGTGAGGTTTCTGAGATAGTAAAAAATCATAATTAATTATTTTATTAATGATTTCAACTAATTTATCAATTTCAACGTTATTCTATTAAATATTCTATAAACTACAATTTCTCCCAAAACCTACTATCACAGATTTTAATACCAGCACTGAATTGCATTTTGAGCAACAATAGAAACTGCCATTAGCAGACCTACAATAACATTTATAAATTAAGCAATCAATGCCAATGATATTTTCCTCACTGTCTGTAACTAGAAATATGTGCTAGATAATAGAGTAGAAAGAGCCAGAAGAAGTCAAACTCATGATTTACTACATTTCAAGATAATCTGAACAAGCCACTGGGTGAGAGGAAGGGTACAGTGGGAAGTATCACTGTGCTCCTAAATCTGTATATATGAAATACATGAAATTTTTTCCTCTTATATAAATAAAAATACAAAAAAAAATCAACAAACTACATTATAAACGTCAACATAGTAAGCATTGCTATAAACACAAATACTTTCACATCAAAAAAATGCTCCAAATCTTTGCCTCTTTACTAGTTGTTTCTAAAACACACTAAAATCCTAGCAAATTAAAATCAGGCGGCTTCCTTGCTTCCATATCCTTATGGATATGCAGATATGACACGCATAAGAATGTTTTTCTTATGAGCAGGGATGAAACATTTCAAGTGGCCAAACTCCTGTCTCACCTCAGTTCCCAAAGCAGAGTGTAATCAAAATTGGACAGGTTTGGAAATCCAGTTATGAACCCTTGCATTACTGCTTATGAGATCTGCATCGTGTTTCAGAGTGCCTGGGTTAGAGTCCCGGCTCAGTTTCTGATTCTAGCTTCCTGCTAATGTGCACCCTGGGGGGCAATGGAGAAGACGCAAGTGCTGGGGTCCCTGCCACCATGTGGGAGACCTGGATTCAGTTTAGAGCCGCTGGCATTGGCCTGCCCCTGCTCAGGCGATTGCTGGCGTTTGGTAAGTGAACCAGTGGATGGACGTTCTCTCTCTCTCTGTCATTCTGTCTATCTGCCTTTCAAATAAATAAATTTTAAAAAATCTTTGAAATTTAAAGGTTTAAAACTACAACCCTAGGGCCCACAAACTCGTCAACTCCTGATCCTTGACAATGCAGTTCCTATTGCCCAGAAAGGTCCTGATTTCTTCCTGCAACACAAGTCCACCCAGAAGCTGCATGCACACCATCTCCTTTCCTTCCTTAACCTTAAACTCATCTTCTAAGTCTCAGCTTAAATTTAATTTCTCCAGAAGAGACTTCAAGAGCACCAGATTAACCGGGGCGACCACTACCCATGTGGTTCCCTAAATTTCTGCTTTGAAACTTCCTTGTGTCAGGTCTCTATCCTCCTCTGTATCCTTTCCCTTTAGAGAATGTCCCACTGCTCTCCACCCTGTGGTTACCCTCAGTTCAGTGCCTGGTACATACATGCTATGCACTTCCCACATGTTTTCTAGGTAACCAATGAATGAGTAGACTTTGAAAAATGAAGCTCATTGTGTCTTACTGGGGACACGTTCATTTTGTAATTAGATATTACAAATTAAGCAGTACAATAAAGCCTCAAATTGTCATTTTTCCAACCAGAATCACCCTAAAGGAAGTAAGTGCCATAAAGAAGTTCAGCACCACTTGGTTTCTCTCTGTGTTGTCACTATGAGGAAAGTCACTGAGAATGGTACTACTTAGACACACATACACACAAAAAAACCCTAGAGACACAGTTTCATTAACCAGCTAGGAGCAGGGTAGCATAAGTCAATAAAGGGCAACAGAGCTAAAATTTTCCTTTACTCTATGTCTTGACTACTGAACAAGTGAAACAAAGATGGTACACAGTGTACAGAACTCAAGTATGAAAGTTTATTAATAATCACTGAAGCTATCAGAGATCTCCTTTATGAAGTAACTTTCAAGGGGAAAATTGATTAATTTACGCCTATGTATTGATTAACAAACTAACCCATGGACTAGTTTTGCGTCTTTGGTCAACTATCCCCCAGTTAGTCTCCCTTGATCCCTGGTCCACAACTGCTCACCCCTCATCCCTGGACTAGACAATTATGACCTCCTTGCTGGCCAGCACATCTTGCCACAGGGTCCTCCTCCCTTGGTGAAAAGTTCCTCCTCTTCAGGTATCCATCTGGGAGATACGCAGGCCTCTGTAAGTGGGGTTTGCTGCTCCTTGATGAGTTGTCACCTTGTGAGATCAAAATCCTTCCTGCTTCCTCAGCCACTCCCAGCATTAGCTTTTCTAGTTCTGGGAGATTAGAAAAGTAGCATCAAATACCATTTGCTCCTTCTTCCTACGTTGGAAAACCTTACTCCTGGCATCACACATTTAGGGCCTAGATAATCAATCATGTTCCAAATATGCCTACATGAATGGACACCCAATCAGACTCACAAACAACTGTATCTCCCAAACTTTCAGAACATCAACTAGAATACCCCTTGCAATTAACCTCTGCAAATAGACTTTCTGCCCAGAAGCCATGCAATGGACTACTTTCATCTGGAAATCTTAATATTCTAACCAGTCAGCACTGGAAGGCACACCCCTCAGCTGTTGGCCTCAACTATCAAACAAATCAGGACTTGAGTAGATTCTCCCAACATCTGATCCTTGCTCTCTTAAATTCTGAAGTGGCTTCAGAAACATAGCAAAATCACCTTTTTGCTGTGGTAACTAAACATTAGAGGAACACTTACAACTGCTGATTGGAAAAGGGTTAAATCACTAAAGCAAGTATTCTCTCAAGAAACACATCACTAATGAGGATGAAAAGTCAGAACTAAAGACATTAGGAGTCCAGGATTCTACTCTTATTTATGGAAGACTGCTTTGGAACTTCTGAAGGGACCACCTGGCTTTTGCATCTAAGAAGCCAGTCTTGGTCTTTTCCCTAGAGAGGGCGATGCTGTCAGAGTTGGGGGCAACATGGGTAATTGTATTTGAGAGGTGTGAGGTAGTGAGACTTTTCCTTAATTCCAGTTTTCCTGGCAACGAATCCATATGGCACAGATTCAATATATGAAACAGCTTTTGTGAAAATACACATACGCAAAGAATATTTTTTAAAAGACTTGAGTCAGGGGAAAGGTACATTCATGTATGACAACTTCCTACAAGTGAAATACGGCAAAGAGATTAACTTTCACATAGATTTTCATAAAGGCACCTAACACAAAAATAAACATATTGGAGCAACTTCGAATTGAACTGCAGCAGCATTTTTTTAAACTTCCCTTTGCAAAAAAAAAAATCCCAAATGAAGCTTTTGTCAGTAGATTCTTTTACTGTCAATTCAATCACTAAACTGAAAACAAGAAATATTAGATATTAATGCTTGGGTGTTAAAAGAGGACCAGGACTTCCAACTTTGCCAGTAAAGTGGCCTGAAGGCTGAGAGGCAGATTCCTAACCTCTGGTATCTGACCTAGGCTTTTAAGACTAATAGCAGCAATTACAATACAAAAGTCCAACTATTGCCCACAATTACTGCCTCACAGGGGGTCTAAGTAATGAATTATTCATGTAACATGTGCCCTATGCCTTTTTGGGAAGAAACAGACAAATCTATACAAAACAAGCTAATAGACCCCTTTATGGTCATAAAAGTTTGCCACCTGCTGTTCCCAGCTGCCAGAAAGGGCCTGTTCTTTCCCTTCCCTGTCTCTGCAAAAAAAGGTGAGCAAGCTGCAAGCCGACTGGGCACCCTCACTTACTCTCAGGAATTTAGAGGCTTAGCAAGGTATCAAAGAGAGGTCAACCTGCCCCCACCCCACCCTACCTCCCTGCTGCAAACACCATCCTTCCTGTCATGGTTGGGGTACAGGGAACAGATAGGACTCTGAAGCTACTGCTGGGGAGCTGGGGAGCTGGGGTGGGAGAACCTTTGCCAAAGAGCTAAATCTTTTCCACACCCTTCCCACTATAACGTTCTATCTTCAGGAGGCAGTCATGCTTGCGATTGTTTTGGAAAAGCTTTCAAACTTTTCGAATGGCATGGTTTTACATCTTTTTCCTCTGGCAGCTGTGGGTTTGTAAAAGAAAGAAAGCCCATTATTCTTTTAATGACTCAATCCAGTCTTGCGTATATTTGTACTAGCAATGAACGATAGGTATTCATGGTGAAAGCCACTGAGTACTTCTTTATGGAGTGATAAATAATTGACTTTTGCGCACAGTGAGAGAAGATTTCAGCTCTTTCTTTTTCTTTAAAGACTGGAAATTGGAAGAAGATAGCTGTTTGGCATTCAAAGCCAAAGGAGGGCAGGAACACATACGCGGCAAGTTGAGGTTTTCTGTTTTGTTTAACTATAAATATAAGGTAGCATTTGGCAGGCGAGACTCAACTCTAGAGGGTGCCAAGAGCCTTCCAATGGAAAAAATAACTAAGAGCCAACTAATGATCCGAGCATTAAAACTCCACAGTGCATCTAAACACAGCTCGAGTAAAACAGGCACATTCAGAGAAGGAAATGCATGAATCAGACGTCCCATCATCCCAGAGAGCAGCTTCCCCTGCCTCCAGAGCTGGAGTCTCAGCCCCTGGGGCTGTGTAGGGCAGTACTCAGCAGTCAGCAGCTGCAGATAAGTGAACCTGAGGGGCATGGAAAACAGAACCCATGCCTGATGAAGTCAGAACTTGGCACCAAAATCCAGTATTTGTTGCTGGGTTTTTGTTCATTTTTTTTAAACCCTCAAATAAATTTCAATTAAATTACCAGCCTGCTTGAGTACAAAGGATCTCTTCTGATGTGGAATTCTAAAAGTGACAGGCACCAGGAGAAGCCTCCTAACCAAAGGAAAGAATTGCTAATTTGCTCTTTACTTAAAAAACAATTTTGAAAAGGACATCAAAATCAAATATGCTTTAGAAATGATATTAAGTAATGAAAGCACCCATAAAATATCTGCCATCAAAATGCATACCAAAAAAAAAGGATGAGAAAAAGAAGGGAAAAGTGTATTCATGAAGTTTGCCTTCTGCATACCTTTTCAAATTTTGTCAGCAATTCCCGTAAGCTGAAGTTCAGACCAATCATCGTCCAGTAGCCTTTGAAGCCTACATCTTTCCAGCAAACTTCCTTCAGACAACAGCGTTCAACCTCTAAAAGCCGTATCTCCTGGCTATACTTTAAAATCCTTTGTAAAATCCTTCACCGGCCTTGCCCTTGAGCTATAGTCCATCAGTAGCAGCAACTTGCGCTGGGACATCTTAGCCACCCCACCGTGGGTCCGCGTTTTCATGGACTTCGGAGTTTGCTAGGTGTAGACCTGCTCTTGAGTTTCCTGCTAGCCGCATTCCACAAGGCTGGCATGGTGTCCTTTTTCTCTGGGAAGTCCAGGATTCCCTTCTGCTCACCTCACTAATGACCTGCAGGCCACAACTGTTCTCTCTTGGGCCCCAAGCTTAGTTTGGTCTCAATTACACATAGCAGGAAAAAAAAAAGAAAGAAAGAAAGAAAAAAAAGCTATACCTTGGAAACTTGTATGAAAGAAGGAAAAAATTTTTTTTGCCAAGTATTACCAGCTTCCTCCATTCAGACTGCCTTCAGAAAGAAAGAGAAAAAAAAAATCCTGGGTAAAGAGCCAGTTTTCAAAAACCATGACTTGTGTAGAGTTCGAACAAGGAGGAGTGTATTCTTAGCTCAGAATCACCAACACGCGGGACGGGCTCTGACTCTCCCAGACACAGGCAGCCTGTGTTGCTATGGTAACCACCAAGCTAGTTTCAGTCCATTTCTCCACGTAGGCCTGGCCGGAGGGATGCTGTCAATGCAGTAGAATGCGAGCTGTTCAAAAAGTTGCTCTGCGTGTCCGGAGAAAAGTTCTGGCAGCAGCAGCAGCAGCAGCAGCAGCAGCAGCAGCAGCAGCAAGACTGCAATCCTCTCCACCGGGCTCGGGCAGGAGAGCCTCAGCCAGCTTAGGCAGGCAGCCTGGCTGATCTGACAGCAGTGTGGTAATCCACTTCTCTTTCCAGCAGTTGTTTATTATTTTAATCAGCATCCTCCCTTTCCTCCACCCCTCACACAGTTTGCAGTGAAGCTGACTCCCGCTTCCTGGAGGCCTCCCTGCCCCAAGCTGTAGTAACGCGTCGCTGACATCCTCTCACTCCTGAGCAGATCATAGGATCCCTGTGCCACTCGGGAGCCCACCCAGGCAAAGCAAAAGGAGTGGACATACAAAGGCAGTACAAAACACCAAAAAAAATAGGCAGGATTGGTTTATGATTTCTTAAAAAAAAGAAAAAGCTTTCAAAGATAGATAAAATGACAGGAAACACTTTTCAAGGTAAGTTCTTTGATCTCATTGATACCACTGCAAAGTCATTCAGACTGTTTTCATATGGGGAATTTTCTTGTTTTTCACACAAAACTTAACAAGTCAAACTGCTCAAAATGTAATAACCAATTTCTTTAAATGTGTCTTACATTTTGATGTTAGATCATTCCTAGCATTCAAAGAGGCCACTATCTTCCACAAAGTTTTAAGTGTAATCATTTAAATTTTTTTAAATCCAAATTATATATTCTTTGTACTGAGGTTGTGGACACCATTCCAAGGTAAAATGAAGTTTTGTTTTTGTACTATATAGCTATTTAGGATTGCAGTAAAAGCTGAATGGGACAAGAATGTCCACGTGAAACAAATTTCTCTAGATGTGTGCAAAATTTCATGAATAAAAGTGTTTTCAGAGTGACACCATCACAAGTAGAATGATGCTAACATCACTATGTTTACTTTTTGCATCAGGACATACAGCAAAGCCTGCAAAAAATCTGAAATTAGAATGTGAATCTCCTAGAAAGCTACTTGAGTTGCTTAAACAGCAAAAACATTAGCACTTGTTTAATCAGATGTAGAAAGAGATTCCATTTAATAGCTGAAAAAAAGCCTCCAAATCCACTATACAATGTTGTTCCATATGGTTATTGTGTTTCAGATTTGCAGACCATTCACCCGCTCCCCTCCCGCTGCCCCGTTTCATTCACAACTTATTTTCATATCAGTATTTAAGTAACATGTGTTTTACATCTGCCAATCTATACAAAATTTTACAAGCTTTTAAAATATTTTCATTATTTATTCATAAAAAACCTACACATCCCCAGAGGCAAAGTGGCTTTATGAGCTTTCTAGCAAAATGTGTTTCACCTGAATTCAGATTTATACCCATCATGATTTATTTCAAAAGCAAGTGTAGTAATCTAATCACTCTTCAGAAAGTCATAAGTAAAAATCATCTGTAATTTGGATCAAAAGAGCAGTATGTCAGCAGGAAGACCAACCATTAGAAATGGAGTGAAGAATCTCCCCTAGAAACGGACCAAGCCTCCAGAACATGAGAAGGCCTTGGGGCCACATGCTGAGGTCTCTCAGCCACAGCAAATAAAATTTTAACATAAATACAAAAGAAACCACCAGCACCCTCAACAGCATCACCTTTACCACTACAAGAAATAAATGAATGAGTAAATAAATAAATAAATAAAGAGGAAAAGAAAGATCTTTCTCAGCTGGGCAAACTTCCAGCTGCCACCCAGGGTGGTGGATGACTGTGATCAGAGACATGTGCAAACAAGCTGTCCACCATGCATGTAGTAGAAGAATGAATTAAATAAAAAGTCTGCAGAACACAGAACACTAGCATCTTACTCTAAAGTACGCTCTCAGGTTTAAAGGGTTCTTATGCCAAGAGAAAAGTTGTTATTATGCATCCTTACACAAAGCTAAACAAACACAAGACTGGAGGGAAAAGAAATAGCATCTTTCCTATTAAGGATTCTTCCAACTGATAAAAGCAAGGGAATTTTATCAGTGTGATAAGACACTGTGTCCTACACAGGCTTCAGAATAGAGAACAAGAGTATGTTTCCACCTGCTCTAGCACAGCGTGTCCCAAAGTCAGTGCCTCAGTGTCAACTACCATCCTCAGAACCAGCATCTTCTGCTACTGCAGAAAAGTGAATGCTACAGAAAACTCCTTTTGTGACAGTTATAAAATATTCAAAAATATGATGTGGACAAACCTAATAACCTCTTTAGAAGGAAAAAGGAAATGGGTACAAAACTCAATGGATCTATATCCAAAGCAGATCATTCAACAGGATATGGAATCATTCAAAGAAAATTATTCTAAATTATTAACTTCAGTTATAGAGGAACTACAGATTCGCTAAAATCCTAGAAAGCAACTAAAAATGCTGTCAAAAGCACTAGAGATTATTTATGAAACAATCAAATGTATTCCATAAACTTCAAATAGCTAAATGTTTGTTAAATTATTTAAAAAGTAACATGCTATTTGACAGCTGAATGACACATGAAAAATGAGACGTGTAAACCATAAATGTGAGCTGCTCTGCTAATAATGAACACACTTTACTGTGAAGTTATGTTGATAACTGCAAAGAAAAATGCATTCTCAGATTAAAATCAGTCCATAAGAGATCACCTTGATCATACACCTGATGTTTCCATAACCCCTTCTTAGCAAGCATCTCCTTGATCCATCATCTCCTGAAATCCTGTACTCATCAAAAGCAAAAATAAAGACCTCCAGTGAAAGCCATATATCAGAGAGACTTAATAAACTGGGTGATGATATTTGAAATAACTGACATTTTGTCAGATTAAACTAGCTTGAAGATAAATTATTCACCAATCCTCAAGAGGTGCAATAAATTTAACACTACTAATCCTTGCAACAAATCAACACTGGAGAACCCAGGAATCACTAGCTCAACAATCTATGTCTCTAACACAGCTCCATAAGAAAACGAAGGTTCCAGAATCATAGCACAAGAAAACTCAACAATGGAATCATTAAAATCTAAATGTAAATGACTTAATAAAAACCACATTCCAATACCAAACTCAGAAGAGCTAAATGTGTACTAGGCTTTGGCAAAAATATTCATAAATTGGACTAATTAAGAAACTTTACACTTAAAAACCTAATTTTCCGAAAGATAACTTCTTTAGTAATTTAATCAAGATCCCAAGACACACTTTAGTGTTAGATTACACATAATGAATAAAAGAAAAAGTAGCCTAAGTACTCTGTTGAAAAACAAATTTGGTCTTACTCCTATAGGGGATTTCAAAGTATGAAACAGAAAGTTCAAATTTTTTAAATTGTAACTATATTTCCATTTAAAATCCAGCAAGTTTCTCTTTATACTGGTCATTCCAAAGAACAGAAAGAAAAGAAGAAAGTCTTGGGGAACCTAGTGAAGCGTATGGAGGTCAATAGGTGATTACAAATAAATCTGCACATCATGGCTGATTCAGCACCAAAATGAAGAGCCGCAGGCATGGGTAGAAAAACAGGCTTGTTATAAGCCCATTCTGACCCAAGGGAAGATCCCATTTATTTTTCTGTGTGTGAAAGAAATATGCACAATTCTCCTTTTCATAACCTTTCTAATGTTTATAATTCAAAAGTGAAATAGCTTTAAGACTCTCATTAGGATGTGAAATTTCAACTCATTGTCTGCTACCAGTGTAGTGCCATTAAGGAGAGAGGACTCCACACATTACAGCTTTTGAGTTGACATCAGCCAGCAGTGAAATCTGTCAGCTGGTAGCTATTTAAGGTAATATACGGCCCTAAGGGGCAGAAAGTTCAATCTGAAGATGGAGGCTTGAGCCCCCTGATGAAAGGGAGAACTCTTCTTTTATCCCAGGAGGGTCAGGCAATGTGCTCTGCACACAAAGAATTATTTTTAATGTTCACTCTTTCAATAATTTGACAATTATATAGGTTGTAGTTGGGAAAAACTAGCATTCACAGCAAAAAGATTCAATACCTTATCTATTTCCATAATCCAAGGCCAGAAGATTCCAACACACATTTTTGAAAGCACAAAGAGCTTTTTCTTAAGGGGAGTGTCTGGATGGGGGAGCGAACGGGAGGGGGTTCAGCAACAGAAATGCCAGCTGATCGGCTTCGAAACAGCCAGCCAGGTGCAAGGGTCAGTCTTCAGCAATCTTCTAAATATTTAATGACTCAGAGAGCATTTTATTAGGTGACTAAAAATAATGCCAAGACAAGTTAATGTTTCCAAACCATATCCTTCCTAAAAACTATGCAGATTCAGACAAGAGTGAAACAATCTCAGGGAGCCAAGGCTCAAAATTCCAGATGTCCACTGACAGCATAAGTCTACGGGGTATGGCAACGACATCACACGGGGCCCTGGGACAGTTCTTAAGGGTTTTCTAAAGACTGTTCCAACTTTCCTCAGCTATCCAGATTTAGAAAGCAATGGCCAAAATTTAAGTACAAATTTTAATAACAGCAACAAAAATGTCAAAATAAATCAAAATTGAAAGTGCTGCTTTCACGCATAAGTAAGGAACTAACATTCTTCCCAAGAAAGCACTGTTCTTATACCTGAACATATATTTAAGGAACTGGGCACCGGGTGGGCAGAGAGGAAGTTCAAACTACCCCCATGAGATTGGCTAGTCTCCTGTGTATAATACGAAGGAGCAGAGTTTTTCTGATGCTTGCAGATCAATGCATTCAGAGCAGTTGCTGTTTTCCACTCTGAACCATGGTCCTGTGATCTTCATGCCTAGTACCCCATACAAAATATCCTGCAAAATCACATTGCAAACTTATTTCAATTCTGTAATCATTATTCACTTTCACTAACTTCATGAATAACCAGTCAATACACTTACTACGTGAACCACTCACACTTACAAATAAGACTCCCCATGAAAGTCATAGACCACAGTGTTCCCTTTTTCACTGAGTCTTATTTACTGCCCTCTATGCTTACCTTGTTCCCTCCTATGTCAAGGATAGCTGACTTCTTCCCCAAAAAGTGCCCGACAAAGGACAGATGGTGAACCTACATGATGTATTACTCAAGTTGTGAGAAAGTCAGTAGGCTGATTTCAGAACAAAGAATAATACCTGTGTCTGACAGAACTGCATTATGCTATTACATTTCCTGGAGATCATTAAAATCTGCCAAATTTGGGGACAGGGTAATTTAACAATATCCATAAAAGATTAAAGGGCATATAATCTTTGACTCAGAAATTCTGTCCCTATGAATTACAAACATGTGCACAAACATATTCAAGGATGCTCCTTAAGCCAATTTGACAAATCAACAAGCTGAAACAATCTGCCAATAGGTGACAGCAAATAAATTGCAGCAGTTTCACACAACGGCATGCTGTTAGCTATAGAAACTAGGGACATGGTTTCTACGTGTTAAACTGAGATCTCTAACATATGTATGTATACAGGATATGAGGTTACTTCAAAAAGGTTGTGGAAATAGAATTAAAAAATAACTTTTGGTACACAATTTTTTTAATATCATGCATAATTATTCCATAATACATACTATTCGTGAAATTTCTGAAGACCCCTCCTTTGGAGTGTTCTAGTGATATATTGGTACAGTCTATCAGATACAGATATTCCTGGAAAGATCTAGAAGGAGATAGCAATAATGGGTACCTCTGAGACAAGGACGGCAGATCTGAGTTTCTGGAATGGAACATTTTAAGTCCTTGTCACATTGTGTGCAAATTTCAGCACAGCATAGGTAGTTGTTTCACCCAGAACTAAACCCTAGATGGGAAAATTCCCAAATAAACCACACTTATCTTTCTAGGTAGCTATCTATTCCAAACATGCGGCATCATTATATTTCAAAGCTAATGAGAGTGGAGACAATCATTTTTGTCTCTGAAGCTTCAGAAGTTCCGAGGTGCCAGATGGTCTAAGGTTCAGCTCTCCATAGAAACAAGGCTTCCGCAGCACTGGGCTGGTCAGTGGGAACCGTCTCTAAGGAACACGCGGACAAAGCCTTTTTGTTCTCACAAGTTACACTGTAACTAGTAACTTCTGCTTACTTAAATAATAGTGTTGTGCCTAAACAGGTATTATGTCATTCAAAGCTATTCTCTTTCCAAAGAAGCCAGTATTCCTACTGTGGTCTAGTACTGATATAAAAAATTTGGCATGTTTATAAAATCAGTTGGTACATCCACAAATGAATGTGGGGCCTGCTGTGTTCAGGCAAGTGAGGCATCACTTGGTCTTTGAAATGGGATTAAGCGATCTCACCTAGACCATAGCAGAGAGAGAGAACCAGAGCACACTTGTAGCCAAAGAGACTCTGTAAAGCAAATAGCAGTTTCATCCCTGGATTAAAATTACAGTGGTAAAAAGGAGCCATCATGGACCTCCCCCGTGCTATCTGAAGACAGGGTGCATGACATGCTACAGATTACTGTAACCAACTGCTGGAGGCAATGTCCCACTCAGATAGTCATCTGACCCTGAGAACAAGCGCCTCTGCTGAGGGTGGGATCATGGACTGAGACAGAGTCTGCAATGCTTTGTCATCCCTAGCCCTGCATCAGAAATTGCTAAACCAAAGTCTTTTTTTGTTTTTTTTTGGACAGGCAGAGTTAGACAGTGAGAGAGAGAGAGAAAGAGAGAGAGAGAGGTCTTCCTTTTCCGATGGTTCACCCTCCCTCATATGGCCCCTACGGCCAGCGGCCCGAAGCCATGAGCCAGGCGCTTACTCCTGGTCTCCCATGCAGGTGCAGGGACCCAAGCACTTGGGCCATCCTCCACTGCCTTCCCAGGTCACAGCAGAGAGCTGGACTGGAAGAAGAGCAACCGGGACAGAATCCGGCACCCAACCAGGACTAGAACCAGAGGTGCCTGCGCCGCAGGCAGAGGATTAGCCAAGTGAGCCACAGCGCTGGCCAAAACCAAAGTCTTTAAAGCAAAAGTTAACTCCACAATTTGATGAGGAGGATTTTTAAATCTGAAATGGAAATTCTGAGGCTGGTGCTATTGATTAAGCTATTGTCTACAGCACCGGCATCCCATAAAGGGGCTGGTTTGACTCGGCTGCACCAGTTCCAATCCAGCTCCCTGCTAATGCACCTGGGAAAGCAGTGGAGGATGGCCCAAGTGCTTGGGCCTCTGGCCTCAAATGGGAAACCAATAGGAAGCTCCTGGCTCCTGGCTTCAGCCTGGCCATTGCAGACATTTGGGGAGTGAACCAAAAGATGGAAGATCTGCCTCTACATCTTCTCCTTCCTCTCTATAACTCTGCCTCTCAAATAAATAAATAATTCTTTTAAAAATTAAAATATGGGGCCGGCACTGTGGTACAGTGGGTTGAAGCCCTGGCCTGAAGCACTGGCATCCCATATGGGGGCTGGTTCTAGTCCCGGCTGCTTCTCTTCAATCCAGCTCTCTGCTATAGCCTGGGACAGCAGTAGAAGATGGCCCAAGCCCTTGGGCCCCTACACCCATGTGGGACACCTGGAAGAAGCTTCTGGCTCCTGGCTTCAGATCAGCTCAGCTCTGGCCATTGCGACCAATTGAGGAGTGAACCATCGGATGGAAGACCTCTCTCTCTCTCTCTCTTTCTCTCTCACTCTGCCTCTCCTCTCTCTGTGTAACTCTTTCAAGTAAAATAAATAAATTTTTTAAAAAATTAAAAATCCAAGTCTACAAAGTAATAGAGCCATTGAAACTACTGCACAAACTTTAGTATTTCTGCATATAAAATGAGTATTGCAGGGCAGGCATTTGGTTTAGCAGTTAAGATGCCAATGAAGATGTCTGCATGGTAACACAGTGGATTAAGCCACTACCTTCGATGATGGGATCCCGTACTGGGCTGTGGGTTCAAGTCCCAGCTGCTCTGCTTCTGTTCCCGCTCCCTGCTGATGCACCTGAGAAACCAGAGGAAGAGCTTGGGCTCCTGCCATTCATGAGGGAGGCCCAGAGGTAGTTCCAGGCTCCTGGCTTCAGCCTGGCCCTGCCTCAGCTGTTGCTATTGCAGTCATTTGTGGAGTGAACGAGCAGAGATAAAATGTCTCTCCCTCTGTCGCCCTGTTTTTCAAATAAAATAAAATTTCTAGATTGTATCCCAGATGGGAGGCCCTGTTTTTGGATTTCTGGCTCCAGTTCCTGACTTGACTTTCCTTTTAATGCAGATCCTGCAAACCAGTCATGATGGCTCAAGTGATAGGGCTCCTGACACCCACAGGGAACACCTGGATTGAGTTTCTGTTCCTGGCTTCAGAGCTCAACCTGGCTGAAGGTCATTGTGGACATTTGGCAAGTGAACCAGTAGTGCTCCCACTCTGTCTCTGTCTCTCTCTGTCTGCCTCTCAAATAAATAAATATTTTTAAAAATAAATAAAATGTTGATCACTTAAAAAGTAAAAATAAAAAGGGAATGTGTTGTGGCGTAGAAGGTAAAGCTACCACCTGCAACACTGGCATCTGATATGGGTGCCAGTTCGAGTCCCAGCTGCTCTGCTTCCCATCCAGCTCCCTGCTAATGGCCTGGGAAAAGCAGCAGCAGATGGCTCAAGTGCTTGGGTTCCTGCCACCTATGTGGGAGATGTGCATGAAGCTTCTGGCTCCTGTCTTCGGCTGAGCTAAGTCCTGGTGGTGGCAGCCACTTAGTGAAGCAGCGGATTGAAGATCTCTCTACATCTCTTGTTTCTCTCTCTCTCTCTCTCTCTCTCTCTCTCTCTCTCTCTCTCTCTTTCTCTGCACTCTGACATTCAAAATAAATAGATCTTCTAGAAAAAAAACTAAAAAAAAAAATAGTATGGACATTAATATCATAACATTGGGAGGATAAATACCTAACCGATGTTGGTACTGCACAAATCATTTTTAGAAGATTATTTTGGAGTTGGCTTTATAATTAACAAGAGAGTCATATAATGAAGTTGCCCTCATTTTTTAATTACAGAGACATCAAAATTGTAACACTCATATTGATCGTTAGACTTAACTAAGTGATAGTTGGTAATGTTAAAAATACAATACACTCTCACAGGTCTAAGGCCTGTCACTATTGAGTAGATTTGAAACACTATACATGTTATTAAGTGTGGAAAAATTTATAATAATGAAAATGTGAAATGAATATAGAAAACTTAATGTAACCTGTTGCTACAAAATACTGTGAAGAATACCAACATCCTTCGATTCAGGTTAAGTCATCTCCACCATGCTCTATTCTCACTTCCAGAACCTCTGGTTGTTATCACGATGGAATGAATATACATACATGCATACACACACACACACACACACACACACACACATATAAAATACCACTTAACTGTCTTACAGTCAGCACTATACATTCCTACAGTAAAGATTAAATCTCGGGACCAGCATTGTGGTGTAGCAGGTTAAGCCGACATCTGCAATGCCAGCATCCCACATGGGCACCAGTTGAATTCCTGGCTTCTTCACTTGTGATCCATCTCCCTGCTAATGCGCCTGGGAAAGCAGCATAAGATGGCCCAAGTACATATTGGCCCTTGCACCCAGGATGAAGTTCCTGGCTCCTGGCTTCAGTCTGGCCCAACTCTGGTAGCTGCAGTCATTTGGGGAGTGAACTGGCAGATGGAAGATCTCTCTTTGTCACTCCCTTTCTTTCTGTAACTCTGCCTTTCAAATAATGGAATAAATATCTTTTTAAAAGAAAAAAATTAACTCTCAGTATGACAAGAATGTAAATCACTAGAATGTAACTTTTTCCTTAGAAATTATTAGTCAGATAATTCTAGTATTATAGTGGTCTGAAAAGCAACTTTTTAATCCCATATGAGAATATTGATTTTTCATAATTGATATTATATATTTTAATCATATGAGCAAATATTCTTTTATAGTTCTTATGAACTCAATTACTTATCTTTCTTTTCTCATACCAGTCCTAAGACATAATATTTTTCATGGGATAAATAAGAAAAAGACTTGAGCTGTGACTGCATGTGTGACGCTTACTGAGCTTCTTGACCCCGGAACTCTGCTCTGGAGCTTGAGATTTCTATGTGAGATTTCCTTTCCTTTTCTATGTGAGATTTCCTTTGATGCTTGAGCAAGCACTCTCAACAAGAAAGACATTCACTAATATTATATACTCGGTCATTACTTGCAACAAAAACACATTGAGAACTGGATACAGGGCAAACACAACTTTCCTACAATGATACACACACCAGAAGGGTCTGCACTGAGTCTTTTTATTAACAACTTGAAAAGTATATAAAATATGTGTAATTTTGAGGAGACAAGTGTGATATTTTTACTTTCTCTGCATCTTTTTACCACAATGCTTACAACTTCTTAAGACTTAGCACCATCTGTGATTACCAAAGTAAAATTTTAAACAAATATAATAGGTTGCATAAATTTATCACAAATCACTAATTTTTTTTTTTTTTTGACAGGCAGAGTTAGATAGTGAGAGAGACAGAGAGAAAGGTCTTCCTTCTGTTGGTTCACCCTCCAAATGGCGGCTACGGCCAGCACTGAGGCGATCCGAAGCCAGGAGCCAGGTGCTTTAGTCAAGTGAGTCACAGCGTCTGCCACAAATCACTAATTATTAAAAACTGGCTGGTGCTGCGGCTCACTAGGCTAATCCTCTGCCTGCGGCACCGGCACACCAGGTTCTAGTCCCAGTTGGGGCGCCAGATTCTGTCCCGGTTGCTCCTCTTCCAGTCCAGATCTCTGCTGTGGCCCAGGAAGGCAGTGGAGGATGGCCCAAGTGCTTGGACCCTGCACCCGTATGGGAGATCAGGAGAAGCACCTGGCTCCTGGCTTCAGATTGGCGCAGGACGCTGGCCATAGCGGCCATTTGGAGGGTGAACCAACGGAAAAGGAAGACCTTTCTCTCTGTCTCTCCCTCTCACTGACTAACTCTGCCTGTCAAAAAATTAAAATAAATAATAAAATGAAATAAATTATTAAAAACTAATATTAAATGACAAAACATTCACAACAGTGGGAAAGCCATCCCTAAAATAGCAATACTCTTTCTATTATACTCATTGATCTATCCCCAGAGAGTACAATAGTTTCTAACTCTAGAAGATAATCAAAACATAGTTATTAAATTACTGAATCAGTGTCATACATACTATCTACACATAGGCTCAAAATTTTTGAAACTTCAGAACAACTTGGAATCACTAATAAATATACCCATATTGGCAACTACATAATATCAAAATCTCTGAATGTTTTCTGATACTCTCTTGCTTCAGTCTTTCTCACCTTCTAACAAGATTACCTCATGACACTCTTCTCCTGGTCTCTCTTCATCCTCAAATTATCTTCTATAAGCTATTAGCATGACAAACCAAACTGACATATCTTCAAAAACAATTTGCAGGGTGAATACTTGCTCTAACAGTTAAGACATTGTTTGGTATAATCACAATCCATGTATTGGAATCCCAGCTCTGCTCCTGAGTCTAGCTTCTTGCTAACCTGTACCCTGAGATATGTAGGTAATGGCCCAAGTGGTTGGGATCCTGTCACCCATGTGGGAGACCTAGAGATTGAGTTCCTGGCTCTTAGTCTCTGTCTGTCCAGCCCTGGTTATTTCAGACTTTGGGGTTGAACTATTAGATGAGAAATATTCTCTCTCTCTCTCTCTCTCTTCTCAGTCTCTCCATCTCTTTCTCTTTCTCTGTCTCTCAAATAAAAAATAAACATTTTTTAAACTACTCCAGTGAAAAAGTTACTTGTTGCGTCTGTGATTTCTTCACCTATAATACTAGTATGTCACAGTTAATTTGAAATGTAAAATAAGTACTTTCCAAACATTTATCAAAAGGCTTATTATACCAGGAAAGCTGTGTTTTGTCCACGGAAGACACATAGGACTCCTACATCCAAAAATTAGTTCTCTGCTTACAGGATTTTTTTAAGATTTACTTGTTTATTTGAGAGGCAGAGAGAGAAAGAGAGAGAGAGAGAGAGAGAGAGAGATCTTCCATCCACTGGTTCACTCCCCAGATGGATGCAGATGGATGCAACTGCCAGAGTTGCGCAGATCCAAAGCCAGGAGCCAGGAGCTTCATCCAGGTTTCCCATGCAGGTGCAGGGGCCTGAGGATTTGGGCCATCTTCTACTGCTTTCCCAGGAGCAGAGAGCTAGATAGGAAGTGGAGCAGCCAGTACTCAAACCGGCACCCATATGGGGATGCAGGCACTGCAGAGAGGATTTTAACCTGCTGCGCCACAGCACCGGCCCCTGTTTACAGTTTTAAAATCCAAACATTCTACACACTGTTATCATCAGCAGGACTTGTGATAAAGGAAATGTCATATCTTTTGTTTTTTATTTGAGATGCATAGAGACATAGAAACACACACAAAGAAAGAGAGAGAGAGAGAGGAGAGAGAGAGAGAAATGTACATTCCCTGGTTCACCCTCCAAATGCCTGCAATGTTTAAGACTGGGCTTAGTCAACATCAGGAACCAGGAATGCAATCCATGTCTCCCACATGTGTGGCAGGAACCAAAGTACTACAGCCATCACCCTTGCTGCCCAAGGGCTGCATTCTCAGAAAGTAGGTATTAGGAGCCTTCGGACTTGAACCCACGCACTCTAATCTGAGATGCACGTATCTTAACTGACATTTTAACCACTAGCTCAAACACCTGTCTGAAATCTGATAGAGTATATAACATAAATTATTGTTATTTTGTTTAGGTTTAAATAATATAAGTTTAAATGTAGACAGCCATATGTGGCTAGTGGCTCTAGTATTAGAAAGCATAGCATTAATATCAATTTTTCAAGATGCCAGAATCTATCCTCTTTATATGGATGAGGCATTTTTTTCTTCACAATATTCTCAACAGTATACATTTCTAACTTTTCCTAACAGATAATTTTTCTCTATTGACAAAATTCTCTCTTTTTAAAACAACAGTCTCTAATTTTTACCTATGAACATTTTATCCAGCTCCTGAATTACATTTCATTTTCACAGTCTTTTCAAAGCCTTGCTCTATAGATTTAATTCAACAATATCCTGCCAAAGAGCCTCTGTCATGTTATACTATTACCCCATACTTCACTTACATGTTGCCTTCTGTTGTTAATTTGGTTTACCTTCCCTCTAACCCATACAGGAACCAAGCTCTTTGAAAAAGGAGAAGACAGTTAAATTTATTTGGCCCTCAAATGATCTTAGAGTGCTATACAGGTAACTAGTGTCTAACGTGTAAGTTATATCTGACAAGAGTAAGATAAATAGAACATTCTAAAATTATATCCCATTAATATGATTCTATATTCAAGAGAACATCATGATTTTGGTAGACTCATACATTTACAGAGTTACCAAAATAGTTAATGTAATTCAACTTGCAAGTAAAAAAACCTTAAGGGTTGATTTTAATTCATCTTTCTATTTTCTAAAAGGATCCCAAGTGACTCTAAAGATTTGTGCTTATCTTACTTATAGATTTCCCTGAAGAGATGGTCCAATCCTCTTGTAAACCATTCAAGCTTGACTTCACAACAGAAAAAGTTCATTTGGCTGTATATTTTAGCAGTCATACTTTAAATTTTAAAAGAGAGTGCTGCCCTCTTGTGAAATGAGGTAGAAGATTTTTTCATGGACAGGTGAGTAAATACCGAAAAGGGATTAAAAGCTAAATTTTAACACTAAAACAAAAATAGCTTATCTCAAGTTTGTACATATTTCCCCTAAGCTCCCTCCCTCCTGCTCTTGGTAAGTTTTCCAACCAAATGAAAAATGGATCATGATGCAAACTACTCACACTTGAGCTATAACAAAGGCAATGAACGAGTTGCACGTTTTTTCTGTACTAGGAATGGAAGGTTGTGGTAGTCTATGTTGATTACAAGAGCCAGGAAAGGAGAAATTGAGTCGATGACAACAGAACTCTTGAGTCAACTCACTGTATGATGCTAGGCAAGAGTTTAATACCTATTTTCATTCCACTTAATTATCTATCTAGTATTTCAATAGTAATCCAAACTGCATAGAGCTGTGTTGAGATGAAGTGAAATAGCACAGGTAAAATAATTAGAACAGTGCTTCTCACAAGGTAAGTGAGCATTTCAACAACACAATCCCTAGGAGATCTAGCACACAGAAGATATAAAACTGTCACTTCGCAGGATCTTACATTCTTGAGCTATCCTTGAAAATACATGAAAAACCTTCCCATGTGAGAACAAATATGAGCAAATTTGCAATTTACAGAAATGACAGCTATAAATCCTATGGGTTGTAAGAATCCAACTAAATAAATTAATTTACTTAAAACATAGTTGAGTGAGAAATAATAGATTCTCTCAATTCTGAAGGTCCTAAGAACTAGAATAGGAGGGGAAAAAAATCCTAAATTTAGTGTCATCCAATAGGGTTTTCTCTCTTTCCACAGAGCATACTTGGAATGAGATTTAGCTTCCCCTATCTCTCCTCCCTCCTGGGAGGAAGCTGGGCCATCCTCTGGACAAAATAGCATAGCGACTAAACCATCAATTCTTTCTCTAAATGTGAGAAAGTCACAAACTGGTTTTCATTTACCACACTGGGACTCACATGTAAATAGCAACTATTTACATATGAATGTTAGGAACAGGTCTGCTGTTTCTTCTTTTTAGTATTTAAAATTTAGAGCACTATTTGATTTGATTCAAGGCCCACTAAGGGAGTTGTCTATTTAAAGCAATCTTCAGGAAATTCTTTTGTAATGTAGAAGCTCTTTTGACAAATAGAAAGCCATCTCCTGATATGCATCTATTTGTTTTCCCAGTTTGAAATTTATGCCTGAGAAGTTTTCTTTAGTTGGGAAAACATCCCATTTCTTGATTAGAATTAGGATACACAAGAAAAGAGCTTCAGGATAGTGAACTGCAAAAGTGCCTCATGGGAGACTATGGATCTTACATTTGGTTAATACAGTACATTTTTGGAACAGTATCCTTTAAAACTATCCCTTTAAAAAGATCTATTAGAATGAGGAATGACAATCATGCTGTTCTATTCTAATCTGTTTTTCTGTTCAAATAGCAGGCAGTCACAGAGGAATCTAGTAACCTTTTGTTGAGCTAATTGAGAAAAAAAAAGTCTCCAATTAAATGTTAAGGAAATTAATATGCACATGATCTGTAACATTTTAAATTAAATATGCTTTCAGACTTCTCTGGACTTAGGCAAAAGAAAAGTTGACTCATAATACACTTGCAGGAATGCATCTAACAAATAAATGAAGGTTAAAGAAAGTAGAAAAAACATGCATCAATAACTTTTCAAGTTGAACAGAATTCCATGTCACTGTAACCACTAATTTTCTTAATCTTGTAAAGTGGGCGGAATTCTGACAAAGTGAGGAGTTAAATAAGTGTACAGTAAAATAGAAGTAGACCTAGACCTTGTCACCATTTATTTAATCAGGTGAAACCGAATCTGTTTAGTGACCCATACTAAAGATCAACGAGAAGATTTTCAAGTTCACAGCATAAGAGAAATGCACCCCCAGAGTGTGTACGAAATAATATATGTTTAATAAAGGTGTGTTGATTCAATGTGATGGATCAATGAGTACCCTTTGACATAAATTTTTTTAAAGAGCTGCTTTCTCCCTCCTCCATTTCACAACTAGCAAGCCAGCTCTACTCACTGACTGCTAGAGGTAAAATCATGCTGTAAGGAGTCCTTCATAGTGACATCACCAACACAGGGCACTTTTGTTTTCCTTAAGCTCCAACAGCTCCTCCATTCAACACAAATTCACTGATCATCTCCTTTAAGGCTGCACTCTGCTTCATTTTATGGCTTTTAAAAATATTTTTATGTATTTTCTCTAACATTCAAGATTCCAACTCTTGTAATTATTTGGGGGGAAGAGGGGCAGCGCTGTGGCAAAGCAGGTAAGCCATATCCTGCAACGCCTGCATCCCATATGGACTTCTGTTCATGTCCCTGCTGCTGAGCTACCAATACAGCACTCAGCTATGGCCTGGGAAAACAGTAGAGGATGGCCTAAGTCCTTGGGCCCTTACACCCCCATGGGAGACCCGGAAGAAGCTCCTGGCTCCTGGCATCAGATGGGTTACCTCCTGCCATTGTGGCCATCTGGGGAGTGAACCAGTGGATGGAAGACCTCTCTTTCTCTTTCTCTGCTTCTGCCTCTCTGTAACTCTGCCTTTTAAAAAAATAAGTCTTTATTATTATTATTATCATTATTATCATTATTTATTTGACAGAGTTAGACAGTGAGAGAGAGAGACAAGAGAGAAAGGTCTTTCTTCTGTTGGTTCATTCCCCAAATTGCCCCTACAGCCGGCACTGCACCAATCTTAAGCCAGGAGCCAGGTGCTTCCCCCTGGTCTCCCAATTGGGCCACCCTCCACTGCCTTCCCAGGCCACAGCAGAGAGTTGGACTGGAAGAGGAGCAACTGGGACTAGAACCCGGTGCCCATATGGGACGCCATCGCTGTAGGCGGAGGATTAACCAAGTGAGCCATGGCGCTGGCCCCTCAAATAAATAAGTCTTTAAAAAATTAATCAAGATGCCTAAGTCAACCTATACATTTGCTACCATGTTAATACTACAAGGCACCATTTTATGAAATAGAGCAAATTTCCTTTATTTGCCTAAATGTTGCTGTTTTCTCCATTTTTCTCAAATTGAACTGAGGAAGGCCCAAGGAAGAATACAGAAATTGTCCTGAAGTACTTAAGTTAAAGCCATCTTCAAAACAAAACATGTTGGCCAATGCTGTGGCTCACTAGGCTAATCATCCGCCTGTGGCGCCGGCACCCCGGGTTCTAGTCCCGCTTGGGGCGCCGGATTCTGTCCCAGTTGCTCCTCTTCCAGTCCAGCTCTCTGCTGTGGCCAGGGAGTGCAGTGGAGGATGGCCCAAGTGCCTGGACTCTGCACCCTCATGGGAAACCAGGAGAAGCACCTGGCTCCTGGCTTCGGATTGGCGCAGCACGCCGGCCGTAGCGGCCATTGGGGGAGTGAACCAACGGAAGGAGGACCTTACTCTCTGTCTGTCTCTCTCACTAACTCTGCCTATCAAACACGTGATAACTTAATAGCTTCTAAGGTCTGTGGCTGCTTTCTTTAAGGTGCAATTCTATTGTACTAGATAAGCAAAATTATTCATAGTAATTAGGAGACACAAAAAATAATTCTTCAGGGAAGAACATGGAGCAGGCATTTGACACAGTAGTTAAGATCCATTTGGGATGCCATCTGGGTTGACTGGATTGGAGTCCCAAACTCTAATGCCAATTGAAGCTCCCTGCTAATCTGCACCTGAGGAGGCAGGAAGTGGTGCCTCAAGTATTTAAGTCCCCGTCAACCACATCTGAGACCTATACTGAGTTCCTGGCTCCTGGGTCCAGCCTGGGCAAGCCCTGGCTGTTGTAGGCATTTGGGGAATGAACCAGAGGATAGATGATCTGTCTGTCTCCTTCTCTCTCTCCCCTTCTATCTCTCTGCCTTTCAAATGAAATGAAAACATATGATAAAAATAAGATGTACATTTTTTAAAAGAAGCATATATCATAATATATTGCATAGACGTAAAAATAACCTGCCCAGGCAAGTCAACACAGCACAATAAAGTCATATTAATATCCATTCCCCTAACTCTAGGGGTGACTTAATTTTATATTTAGAATAAAACAACCATCCTACTCAGAAAAAAAAAAAAACTCCTTTATGGGCTGGAGAGTTCATTTAACTGTTTTTTAATTTTCCCAAAACAAAGAATAATTACCAATTAAATAGATAAGAAAATTAAAAGTTGTACAGTTCTTGACAGAATGGAGATTTGTGACATTTTATCTGTAAACTGGCATTCCTGTTGCAACTATAAAACACTTGGAATTGAGCTAAATGAAATGCAACTTTACTGAGATGGGAGAAAGAAAACTCAGAACTCAGAAATTAAGATATATCCCTTCAAAATACATCAACTTTGCCTCTTAAGATTAAAGTTAGAAGAACAAAAGATTGCATGGAAAAAAGGATTATGGTGATAATAATATTAAATTAGCAGAAAATTACAAAGAAGTAGCTGGAAAGAAAATCTAAATATGATGAAGATAACTAAGAAAAAACAGAAACTTTATACAATGAGTAGAACCCACATCATCTATTAAATGCATAGCTGCTCAAATACTGGATATCTATTAAATGCACCTAGCTCAAACACTAGATATTAGTACAGTAGCATAAAAATGATTCATAAAGAATTTCAGACCATGCTTTTGCAGATTTTTAAGTGAGTCATGTTGGCTAACCAACCCACAGACACTAATGAAGAAAAGCATCATCATCCTTTTAAAAAGGGACATAGTCAATGCCTTGGGAGTTCATGAACTTGGAATAAGTTCCAGTCAGAGAAAAACAGGTTTTACATACCATACTAGATTTTAATCATAGCTAAATATAGTTGTGAATTTCATATTCATGTAAACACCTGCATTGCCTGTGTCAATATTCCTCAGCAATTTTTGTGAACCTAAAGCATAAAATCAACCAATTATAAATTAATTACCTTATTCAGGACAAATTATTCAGGTGTCGAGTGCTTTTCTCTTAATAACCAAGTTCTACTCAACTGATTTTACTGGAAACATAAGGCAAAGTCAAACTCTACAGGTAGCATTTCGGGAGTTACTCTTTGTGATGCCCACATTTCATATCAGAGAGCCAGGTTTTAGTCCACTCTGATTCAGTTTCTTGCTAATGTGAACCCTGGGAGGCAGCAGATGATGGCTCAAGCAGTTGGACCCTTATCACCCACGTGAGAGACCCAGATGGAGTTACCAGCTCCAGGCTTCAGTCTGGCACAGCCCAAGCTTTGTGAGCATTTGGGAAATGAACCAGCAGATGAAAGATCTCAGTCTATCTCTCTCTGTCTTTCAAACTAAATAAAAATAAACAAATAGATAATTCAAAGTAGCATTTTGTCACCACTTCATATAAGCATGGCAGCCAGGATCTACAATTAGATAATTGTAACAAGGAATAATTTCAATACAAGCTAATTATCATGGTGAAATATTTACTTATTAATCTGAAATATATATTTTTGTTCTAAGAACTTCTGGTCTTTAAATATTACAGAAGATTATAAGAAAAGGACTGGCAGTAGAAACTATCTCAACTGCAGTAAATGAAAAAAAAACTAGTACATTTTAGATTTCAAAAGCAACAAAGATCATGGTAGAGAAGCAGTTCTTTTCAAAACATTTTGATCTAGTATATAAATGCTGGGACCATGTTGGCAGACTTTCATACAAAACCCTAATAATAATAACAGTTGTTAAAACAAGTATTTTTATAGCAAATTTCATGAGACCAGAGCTTTGAACAAATAAATATAAACCACTCATGATTATACATCTACCTCAAATCTCTGTTATAAAATAATCTTTAAGAGATATGGAATCTAAATAATTTTTTAATTTCTCAAGCAGTAATCTAATAATCTTAGCAGAGAAATACATAAATGGTATTTTTATACTTTTTGAGACAATAGACTTAAAAGAAAGTTTAGACATTGTCCATTAAGTTGTATATTCTTACTAATATTTTCAAGATTTACAGCTAACACTCTAAGGCTTCTGAAGTACTTTAGTATTTTAATAGAGGAGCTTCTTTTTAAAATTTCTGCTTTACTTATTTGACAGGCAAAGGAACACAGAGACACACAGAGAGACAGAGAGATAGAACTCTTCCATCCTCTGGTTTACTTCCAAGAAATCCAGTACTACTGAAGTCAGGAGCCCAGAACTGGATCAGGGTCTCCCATTTGGGTGACTAGGACCCAAGTACTCTAGTCATTACCTGCTGCCTATCAACAATGGTCTCAATGTATCATGTTTGAAAATACACTTTAGAGATCCTCTAGACTAGCTTACGTAACGATTCAGTTTCAGGGCTGGTACTGCTGAGTAGCAGGCAAAGTCACTGCCTGTGATGGGTTCTGTCCTGGCTGCTTAATTTCTGATCCAGCTTCCTGCTAATGGCCTGGGAAAAGCGGAGATGGCCCACGTACTTGGGCCCCTGGAATCTACAAGGGAGACCCAGATGAAGCTCCTGGCTCCTGGCTTTTGCTGCGCTGTTGCAGCCACTTGTGGAGTGAATGAGCAGATGGAAGATTTCTCTCTTTCTCTCTCTCTCTCTCTCTCTCCTTCTGTGTCTCTGTGTATGTGTGTCTCCCTCTCTCTGTGTAAGCCTGACTTTCAAACATATAAACAAATCTTTAAAAAAACTAATTCAAATCCATCTGTAATATACTTGTATTTTCCAATTTCTACACAAACTTCTGAAAAAAAGGGAACGTTTTTTAATGCATCAGATTTTAATTTTTTCTTTTCTTTTTTTTTTTTTTTTTTGTTGACAGACAGAGTTAGACAGTGAGAGAGAGAGACAGAGAGAAAAGTCTTCCTTCTGTTGGTTCACCCCCCAAAATGGCCACTACGGCCGGCGCTGCGCTGATCTGAAGCCAGGAGCCAGGAGCTTCTTCTTTGTCTCCCATGCGGATGCAGGGGCCCAAGAACCTGGGCCATCCTCCACTGCCTTCCCGGGCCACAGCAGAGAGCTGGACTGGAAGAGGAGCCACCGGGACTAGAACCCGGCACCCATCTGGGGTGCCAGCGCCTCAGGCATAAGATTAACCAAGTGAGCCACGCCGCCAGCCCCAATTCTTTTCTTTTTAAATTTTTATTTATTTGTTTTATTTACTTGAAAGAGAGACAGAGAGCTCTCCCCGACTGGTCCACCCACTAAAAGACCCACGATGGCCATGGTTAGTCCAAGATGAAGCCAGAAGTTGAAAACACATTTAGTTCTCTCATTTGGGTGGTAGAGACCCAATTATTTGAGCCATCTCCTTCCAGGGAACATATAATCAGCTAGAATCAATAGTGGGGCCAGGACTTAAACTCAGGCACTCAGAGATAGGATGCAGGCATCCCCAGAGGCATCTTAAGCAGTATGTCAAATGCTCACCCCATATTTTTTCTTTCTATTAAGAAATGGCCATGACATGTATTAATTTCCTCTTTCATCACAGAATAAACACACTCTCAGGACCGGTGCTGTGACATAGCCAGTAAAGCCGTTGCCTACAAAGCCAGCATCCCACATGGGGGTGGGTTCGAGTCCCAGATGCTCCACTTCTGATCCAGCTCTCTGCTATGGCGTGGGAAAGCCATAGACGATGGCTCAAGAGAGGCTGAAGGGAGGGGGTGCAGCGAGCGCTGGGAATAGTTATAAGATGCGGAGGAGAGGACTCAGAGAGCAGGGATGCCCGTCCCAGGTGTCTGCAGCACCCCAAATCTACCTCCCAGCACCCTGAAAATGGCTTTGCCCTGTGGTTTCCGGAGATCTGACCTCCTGGAAGCCCAGCCCTGGGCCTTGTTCTAGGGACATCTTCTCCCTTCCCCCACAGGGAAGGACACAGGGTCCAGCCTGGCCAATGAGGGCCCTGGGCACCCCACATAAGGGATGCTTGATTCAGGATGGGTGCATGACCTAAGGATCAGGCTGGGGACACCAGGAGCCACCTATACATGAAGCTATCACTCCTGCATGGCCCATAGGTTTTGGAGGGGCTGGGTTTGTGTTGTTATTTAAGAGCCTGTGAGTTGGGTTTCTGCATTGACAAGCCTGAAGTGCTGGTGGGCAGACAAATGGTCACTGCCGTGTGTCCACCCTCTACCTGTATGGGAGCTCCAAGGACATACAGCACCGTGGGGCTCACCCGTGTCCCCAGAAGGCCTGGTTCTTCCTTCCCTCACTCTACAAACACCCTTGTACCCACATGGGAGGTCCAGAAGAAGCACTTGGCTTCTGGCTTTGGATCAGCCCAGCTCCAGCCATTGCGGCCATTTGGAGAATGAACCAACAGATGGAAAACTCTCTCTCCCTCCCTCCCTCTCTCTCTCTCTCTCTCTCTCTCTGCCTCTGCCTCTCTGTAAGTCTGCCTTTCAAATAAATAATATTCAAAAAAAACTCTCAAAAGCTAATGTTTCTTCCATTTCAATATGAGTATAACAATCTCTTAGTTTTCTTTTTCTAAGTCTAAACTACTTTGTCACTTAGCCACTTTTCTAAATCTTAAAGCTGTGTCATCTCTGACACATACAAAAGCCTTTCCTGGTAGTCCTTTTCCCTGCCCTACCTCCTCCCCTTCTCTCAGCAGAATTCCTCATGACTGGTGGCCAGAATAACACCAAAACGTCTCCAGGCAATCTCCCCTACAGACTCTGCTTTGACATCTCAAAGCTTGATGATGTGCACTGTGCTGGAGCTTCTGCAAGATATCGGGGCACTAACCCAGATAAAAATGAGGAAGATTAATTAAATAATAAACAAAGGAAAGAAAATAGAGATAGAGAAGAAATAGCCAATGTAGCAATTAAGAAGATGTGACAACCCAAGATCAAACTACTTGAAAGAGAGTAATGTCAGTGTAACATGGTGCAAAAAGTTCAAGTTAGGGAAGGCCAGGGAGGAGGTAAGTAGCAAGGTCACTGACAATCTTTGTCATTGACACTGTTGTCATGGTTGAAGCAGAAATTAGATTGCAGCATTTCAGAAAAATGAAACGTAAGGGTTTCAAAATAATGTGAGCAGAAGCAATTTCAAGAAGTTAGATTGTGAAGGACACTGTATTGAAGACAGCTTATCCTGATTGATGCATAAAGCAAATATAAGAATATCACAGCATTTAGTTCAAGTTCTTTTGACTAAGTAACAGTGGAATTCCAGGACTAAATTCACCAGAGAGTGACAGACTGGCTAGTCCACAACATTGCCTTCTAAAAGGATCACAAAGAAGAGTCACAACTTCATAAAAGGAGACTTCAAAAGTTCATGGAAAATGGAATTACCAGGTAAGTTTATTTTGGTGCAAAAAAATTGAAATCTATGTCATTTTTTCATACTATGCATTTTCCATGAAATTTTTGAAGCTCTCATATGAGATTTCAAACTTGTCTGCACCAAATACAGGAAAAGCAAAATACATACACAACTTTCAAGATGAAATTTAAATATCATTGGTAACTACAGCACAGTCTAGAAACTTTCATTACTTGAAAACCAATTCAATTTGTAATTTTCCAAACAGATATATCCAAGACCTAAGTTCTTTATAAGAAAATGAATACAGTGCTATAACAAAATTGTGCACAAAGTCCTATGTTAAGTGACTTTTCAATGTTGAACAAAAATTCTAGTGATTTCCTACCTAGATTCCACATTTGAGGGAAGCATCCAGGGCCTAGAGATAAGCCTTTCCCACCATGATAAAATCCACAATTACCACATTCAAAACAAAACACTGCAGTCTGAAAGAATGAAAAATAATTATGAAATATGTTTCTATTTAAATATAGCATAAACAACCATGTCACCTACCCATAAGGACAGCAGATGCACAGGAGCTCATTTAGGGTAGTGATGGGCATTGTTTTTAAAGAAAATATTCCTGTACCTCAAAATTGTTTGAAATGTTATAACTAGAAAAGTATTAGATTTTTTTATAGTGTTATGACTAGCTTTTAAAAAACAAAAACGTTCTTTGGTTTGTGAACTCTATTAACCCTTTGGAGTATTTTGATACAAATTATCACTTTGAAAAGCAATTTCCCAAGTATTATCTTGACACTTATAGCTTCTAAAGTGCTAAAATTACACAGAGAAGTATCTAAGAATATCTGGTAGATAAGGTCAACCATATCTCTCCTATTAGTCATAATTATTATATCCTGCTACTCATTAAATTTTTTAAAATGGTTTCCAAAAAGAATCCATAATAAAACATTTTTTAAAAAAGCTTTTAAAGGAATACTAGGAAAAGGAGAGAAAAAATTAAACCAGAGGGTTGGGACTATAGTAGGCGACTATAATGAGCACAGGGCTCCTGGCAATTGTAAATGAGTCCAGAGCTCTCTGGCTGCCAAAGCAAACAGAGAAGCAGAAATGAGTTACCTCATTACCCAAAGTTAATCACAAGTGGAGGGGAAAGGAAAGATGTTGAAGCATATATAATGTATAGGATAACAACATTTCTTTTTTGTTTGTTTAAAGATTTCTTCATTATTTGAAAGGCAGAGCTATAGAGAGAGGGAGAGACAGAGACAGAGACAGAGATCTTCTATCAGCTGGTTCACTTCCCAAAAGGCCACAACGGCTGGGGCTGGGTTGGCCTGAAGCCCGGGTCCAGGAGCTTCTTCCAGGTCTCCCATGTAGGAGCCGTGGCACAAGAACCTGATCCTCTGTTGCCTTCTCGGAAGATTAGCAGGGAGTTGGATCAGAACTGGAGCAGTGGTGACTTGAGCCAGCACCCATGTGGGATGCCACCATGGCAGACAGGCAGCTTTTACCCACTATGCCACGATGCCAGCCCCCATTTCTTTAAAAATCATATATGAAAATATAAATACTCATATAACTATTCAGATATTCCTGAAGAGCATATGGGAAATAGCATTATTTGGAGTTGTGACACTGGGATGTGAAGAATTACAGAGCAGTAGATACCTCACTTCCTGACATTTACATACTCTTATATTCATTTGTTCCTGACTTGCAAGAAATATGCATTATTGTATAATATAAAATATAATACAATCTCTAATATAATTTTATAATTTATACATATATATCAATGAAAAAAATAAAGAAGACAGCTGAAAGCCAATTAATTACATTTGATTCTGGAATTACACTATGAGACTAGCCCTTAATATTTTAATAATTTGGATTTTAAAAAGAAGGGCAAGTTGCTAATAATAGTGAAAGATCTATCAATTCAGAAAATAGTCTTACATCAAAAGAAAAATGTAAGAAGCACTTCAAAGGCAAATAACCGGAAGTTTTATATCACTGATTTTATTTAAAAGTCATGTTACTAGGTGATAATGTTCCCAAATATATACAAAAGATTGAAAACATACTAATAGGCCGAGCAATTATAGTCTACATTGAAGACCCTAAACACCAAAATCCTCAGACGTTCAATTCACTATGTAAAATGGCAGAGTATTTTCATCTACCTAGGAATATATTCCTGGATACTTTAAATCATATCTGGATTACTTATAATACCTAATATTAAGTAAATTGCTACTATGCTATATTATTTAGGGAATGATGACAAAGAAAGAAAGAGCATGTATATGTCTAGCACAGATTCAGATCCAGAACCCACTCATATGGAGAGATGACTTGACTAAAACAAATACCACTGAGTTACACAATTTAAATGGGTAAGTAATATGGACTGTGAATTAAAACTCAATTAAGCTATTTAAGAAAAAAATCAACAAGCAAAGACTTTCTTTGATTGCCCTCACAAATGTCTCTTCCATCATCTTTATCTTAACTGTTTCTGAGCCAATACTGCTACAAGCAGAAGGAATTTAACCTATCCCAGTCATGTCTCTGTTGGAGATGGGTGTAAAGTCTTAGTTGTCACCCACACAATGCTACAGGGATGACCAACAAATTTTTTCAATGAGAGTTACAAGGTGCCAGGCCATCTGCAGACTCCTAACTAGTAACAGAGCTTTTCCAATTAACTTCCTGAGTAAACGATATTTCTGGGTTCCCAGCTATTTGAAAGGTTTGAACTCGGCCGGCGCCGCGGCTCAATAGGCTAATCCTCTGCCTTGCAGCGCCGACACACCGGGTTCTAGTCCCGGTCGGGGCACCGGATTCTGTTCAGGTTGCCCCTCTTCCAGGCCAGCTCTCTGCTGTGGCCAGGTAGTGCAGTGGAGGATGGCCCAAGTGCTTGGGCCCTGCACCTGCATGGGAGACCAGGAGAAGCACCTGGCTCCTGGCTTCAGATCAGTGCAATGCACTGGCCACAGTGTGCTTGCTGTGGCGGCCATTAGAGGGTGAACCAACGGCAAAGGAAGACCTTTCTCTCTGTCTCTCTCTCTCTCACTGACACTCTGCCTGTCCAAAAAAATAAATAAATAAAAAGAAAAGCAATATGAGTTCCATTTAATGGCCTGTACCGCTACACTAATATTCTTTTGAGTTCTGTGTGATGACTGGATATTTTCAGTGACCTGTTCGTAGAGTGTTCATTCTTTTTCCTCCTTTCAGTATCATTAATTCCTTCTAAGTGGCTTTATTCAACCCAGGAAATTGAATATACTCAACAAAAATGTGATTTTGTAGTTTTTTTCAAAATGTCTCATCAATGCTTGACTGTTCAGTCACCTCAAATGTTAGTTACAGTGTTTACTTGGGAGGTGGGAGGTTCTAGGGTTAGATGGGAAGGGATTGGCCTGCTGTCTGCCTGTAGGTGTGCAGCTCCACATCTGAGCAGAGGAGCTCAGATGTTGTCCGAGGGGCCACCCATTTTCAGGTCCATTAGGTAGACTGCAGGATCCTGAGGTGGTGGCACAGTATTCCAGCAGGCAGCAAGGGCGTGAAAAAGACTAAGCTAGGCGTAAGGTTTGCGGATGTGTGGCTTTCCCAGTGGTTACAAACCCGACAATTGAATAAGTTGTCATGAGCACCTTGCGCGCCGCAAGGCGAAGGATTAGCCTATTGAGCCGCAGCACCGGCCCTCATATTGCTTTTCATTTTGATGAGTACTTGGTTGATACCTGAAAGAAACTGTGCTCACTGAGACAATGCACTCACTACAAAACAATAGAAGACTCAGTGCCACACTCCCAGGGAAGTATGTGTGTGATCAAAATGGACAAGCAGGTAACATTTCAAGTTTCTTTATTCCTTAAGAAATACACTGATGCAACAGATAAAACATTTATAAATGGGCACTTCCAATTTACATTGTTAAATGAGCACATATGAATGAAACATAGGCAAAGAACTGAATTATTCCATATATTGTTTAAAAACATATGTTGGCTGGCACTGCAGCTCATTTGGCTAATCCTCTACCTGTGGCACCAGCACCCCGGGTTCTAGTCCTGGTTTGGGTGCCAGATTCTGTCCCAGTTGCTCCTCTTCCAGTCCAGCTCTCTGCTGTGGTCCAGGAGTGCAGTGGAGGGTGGCCCAAGTCCTTGGGCCTTGTACCCGCATGGGAGACTAGGAGGAAGCACCTGGCTCCTGGCTTCAGGCTGCCGGCCTTAGCGGCCAATTGGGGGGTGAACCAAAGGAAAAGGAAGACTTTCCTCTCTGTCTCTCTCTCTGTCTCTCTCTCTCTCTCTGTCTAACTCTGCATGTTAAAAAAAAAAAATACGTTAAAAGGTAGAAGGTTAGGAGCCAGTGTTGTGAGGCAGAGTTAAGCCATTGCCTGCAGCACCAGCAACACATATTGGGCATGTGTTCAAGTCTAGGCTGCTCCACTTCTGATCAAGCTTCGTGATAATATGCCTGGATGGCCCAAGTGCTTGGGGCCCTGGACCCAAATGGAAGATCCAGATGAAGCTCCTGGCTTCGGTCTGGCTCAACCCTGGCCGTTGCACCCATCACCTGGGGAGTGAATCAGTTGGTGGAAGAACTCTCACTCTCTCTCTCTCTCTCTCTCTCTCTCTCTTTCAAATAAATAAATATTTTTTTAAAAAGGTAGAACTTTAGGCCGGCGCCGTGGCTCAACAGGCTAATCCTCCGCCTTGCGGCGCCGGCACACCGGGTTCTAGTCCCGGTCGGGGCACCGGATTCTGTCCCGGTTGCCCCTCTTCCAGGCCAGCCCTCTGCTGTGGCCCAGGAGTGCAGTGGAGGATGGCCCAGGTGCTTGGGCCCTGCACCCCATGGGAGACCAGGAAAAGCACCTGGCTCCTGGCTCCTGCCATCGGACGAGCGCGGTGCGCCGGCCGCAGCGCGCCGACCGCGGCGGCCATTGGAGGGTGAACCAACGGCAAAAAGGAAGACCTTTCTCTCTGTCTCTCTCTCTCACTGTCCACTCTGCCTGTAAAAAAAAAAAAAAAAAAAAAAAAAAAAAAAAAAAAAAAGGTAGAACTTTAGAATATCAATTCAAGTATATCCTGACTATGCACCCAAAATATTTGTGGAAACTAATCATCAGTGTATTACTATTAAGATGGGGTAAAATAAATGAGACTATTGGCTAACAAAGGAGCAATTTCCATGGTTCAATATTGAAGAGAAATCCTAAAAAGGGTACATCTCTGCTGTAAAGAAAGATCACGTAAAGGTCTATGGACACGGCAGTCATGTTTGCTATTATTTCACACCTCCTACTTCTGGAATTTCCAGGGAAAATTTGGATAAGAAGAAAACTGTCCCTGAATCTGTGACTTTCCATCACTGCCTGGATTCTCACCATGGGAGACACCTCCCTCTTACTGAGACACCCTCATCACAAATGTTCCTCAGCTCTTGCTTTCCTCTTCAGTTTCATTATATTCATAAAAGTCTTTTTTAGCAGTTGGATATAATTATAGCACAGAATACAATCTGAATAACCAAAAACCCATTAAGAAAAGGAGGATTCATTTTCATATGCCTTAGAACAGTTGAGATTTATGTTGCTTTCAAGCGGACTGAGTTGGGAGGAAACCGAGTTTCCTTACTACAACTTTGGTTCACTTGAGCTGCTCTCAAATCCTGATGGTCCTAAGAGAACTAGGAAAACTTATGAGGATGCATGTCTAATAAATTTCTTCTCGTTTTGATGTATCCTGGGGCTTTTCCAAGCCTTTGAAAGCCAACAGGTCTGAGAGAATTCATAACATTTGAAGGGTAGGAATGTCAGTCTAGTCTGAGGTGCTTCAGAAAATACATGAAAAATTGAATTCAAAGTTTACTCGGATACAAAAAATTTTTGAAATCCTTGCATAGTTTTCCATAATACACCTTTTCCATGACCTCTTGAAGATCTCTGACCATTACTGCTCAGGAAAGATCAGAATTACTTCACCATAGAAAATCCAGCCTTCATTCCTTCCTCTAAATCCATTTTCCTTCCCTCCTTTTAGTTTCAGAGCATTAATATGTCACATAGAAGAATAAGACATTATTATCTTCCCTGTGCCAACTGGAATATAATTTAAAACAAAATGAGAAGGGACAGGTGCTTAGTGTAGCAGTTAAGAAGCCATTTATGATGTCCACATCCAATGTAGGAGTCCCTGGGCTTGTGCCTGGGCTCAGTCAGTTTCCAGTAACAGCTTCCTGCTAAGGTGTGGGGAGGCAGCAAGCAGCTCAAGTACTTGAGACCCTGCCACCCACATCGAAGAGTCAGATTGGGTCCTGGGATCCTGGCTTCAGCCTGGCCCAGGTCCAACTATTGTGGGCATTTAGGAAATGGAATAACAGATGGAAGATATTCTCTCTCTCTCTCTCTCTCTCTCTCTCTCTCTCTCTCTCTCTCTCTCTCTTTCCCCCTGTATATAAGCAGTGTCCTGCCATAAAGAACCCGGGAGGCAACATGATGGCTCAAGTAATTGGGTCCCTGAGAACTACATGGGAAATTTAGACTGAGTCCCTGGCTGCCAAGTTAGACCCAACCCAGAATCAGCTTTTGCAGGGATGGAAGCTCTTCCTGTCCCTGACTCTCTTTGTCTTTATCTCTGTCTCTCAAATATTTTTTTAAATAAAGGAAGCAAAAAATACTTTTTAAAAAATGCAACAGAAAAGGAAGTGTGATCCCAAAGTCCTTACAAATAAGAAATGGAAGAAGAGGGAAACTAGAGAACTAACTCACCATAGATTAAATAAAAGATATTATACTTCCTTGAAATCACAAAAAGCATCTCACAACATCCTTGATTCCCTGTTAAATGACCATGATTTCTGATGCGTATGTCAGACTTCCTTTTATTCAATATGCTCTCAATCAATAACCAATTTTCCATAACATGGCAATCATTAATCAAATTTAACAGTTGCAGATCCTTATTTCTATAGCTCAAGGATTCTGGATATTTTACAGGGAGAATGTCCCATGAAGTTACATGCTCTGATTCGTTAAATCAGTCCTGAGCCCCAGAACCTTTTATCTCCCAGGGCAGGCTGTTTCCTCACACAACAGCCAACATGTGGCAAGGAGATAAGAGTTATGAACCATCATCTCTGTAACCCTGGGTCTCAGGAAACCCTGAGCAGGAACCAAGGTTCAACATGGGGGAAGAAACCTCAGTCATATATCAACCAACAGAAAATTAGAGAATGTTTCCTTAAACTCTTTAAATTATTCCAGGTAGACAGTGAGTTAATAAGGCAGGACACACAGCTCGATTAGCTACTCATAAGGAAAGAGCTCTACCTGAACTATGTCTATTAATGAGAAAAAAGTAAGAGAAAGCTAAAAATGTTGGAAATTCTAAAGAAGCATAGTTAAAACAGTTCAGTAGTTTCCAAAGATGATAACTCTTTTTAAAAATTGTATTTAAGTTATACAAATTTCATGTATTTCATATATGTGGATTTAGGAACATGATGATAATTCCCATCCTACCGTCCCTCCCACTCGTGATCCCACCATTCTTCCTCGTCCCTCTCCTATTCCTCTTTTAAAAAGATCTATTTTCAATTTTCAGTTTACTTTATACTCATAAGATTAACTCTACAAAAGTAAAGAATTTAACAAATAGTATGAAGAAAAAAACACTGTTCTATTATTTATAGGCAAAGGCTATAAATAATCAAGTCTCATCAACTATCAATTTCACCCCTATAAGATTACCTTTTAGGTATTCTATTAGTTAACACAGATCAGAGAAAACGTGGTATTTGTGGTATTGTCTTTGGTATTTGTCTGGCTCATCTCACTAAGTATAATGGTTTCCAGTTGTATCCATATTGTTGCAAAGACAGGGTTTCATTGTTTTTATGGCTGAGTAGTATTCCACAGTATATATATATACTATAATTTCTTTATCCAGTCATCAGTTGATGGGCATCTAGGTTGATTCCATATCTTAGCTATGGTGAATTGAGCTGCAATGAACTTGTGGTACAGATAACTCTTTCATATGCTGATTTCCTTTTGTTTGGGAAAATTCTTAAGAGACAGAAACTAATACTTCAGGTGGCAGGTTTTTTTTTAACTAATTTATTTATTTGAAAGAGCTAGCGAGAGAGAGATGGAAAAACAGAGAAAGAAAAATCTTCCACTCGCTGGTTCACTCTCCAGATGGTCACAACAGCCAGAGCTGAGCCAGGCCAAAGCCAGGAGACAGAAGCCAGGAGCTTCATCCAGACGTCTCGCATGAGTGCAAGGGCCCAAACACTTGGGTCACCTTCTGCTGCTTTTCTCAGGTCATTAACAGGGAGCTGAATCAGAAGTGAAGCAGCCAGGTCTCAAACCAGTGCCCATATGGAATGCTGGCATCACAGGCAGTGGCCTTTCCAACAATGCCACAAGGTCAGCCTAAAGTGCAAGTTTCAAGCACTGGCATGCCTCACACATTTAAAACAAAGGGGCTATATCACACTCCTCCCAGGAGTCCAATAGTGAAAGAATACTATATGCATATGGATTTCAAAAAAAGTATACACTGGGACAAGAGCTATGATAAAATATACAAATAAAAGTCATTTTTATATGTAGGGGTCTTCAAGTATTTAATATAAAATACCTAATATGGAAAAATTATGAACTAATTTCAAATTATTTATTTTTATTATTTACAATAGCCAAAAGTTAGAAGCATCGAAAGTGTCCACTGATGGCTGAATGTATAAATAAAATTTATTATGCAAATAGGAAGGACCTCAATAGTTTGCAATGTTGAATTAAAAGGTAAGTCTATTTTGGAACAAAAGTTTGTTTAGTTTATTAATAAGACACTTTCTGTCAACCTTAGAAGCCTCCTCTTATGCATGGATTTCAAGGATTTTTGTATCAAAATAAACTTATCTTTTAATTCAATTTTCTATAAGCTTGTAGAACTACTCTCACAGAATGGAGCATGTGGTTAAAAATACAGTGATATACATGGAATGTTATATACATGCAATTCATCCTATGAAGGAAGGAAATTTTGTCACATGCTACAACCTGCATGAACCTTGAGCACTTTATGTTTTATATTGTATACCAGTCACATGTGGTACATAGAGCAGACACTTCAGAATACAGGAAGTAGAATGATGGTTCCTAGCAAGTGGGAGGGGTGTAGGCTGGGGAACTATTGTATAATAGGTATAGAGTCTCCTTTTTTTTTTTTTTTTTTTTTGACAGGCAGAGTGGACAGTGAGAGAGAGAGAGACAGAGAGAAAGGTCTTCCTTTGCCGTTGGTTCACCCTCCAATGGCCGCCACGGCCAGCGCGCTGCGGCCGGAGCACCGCACTGATCCGAAGCCAGGAGCCAGGTGCTTTTCCTGGTCTCCCATGCTGGTGCAGGGGCAAAGCACTTGGGTCATCCTCCACTGCACTCCCAGGCCACAGCAGAGAGCTGGCCTGGAAGAGGGGCAACCGGGACAGAATCCGGCGCCCCAACTGGGACTAGAACCCGGTGTGCAGGTGCCACAGGCGGAGGATTAGCCTATTGAGCCGCGGCGCTGGCCTGGAGTCTCCTTTTAAGATGATAGAAAACTTCTGGATGTGGATCGTGACGACAGCTGTACCATACTGTAAATGTACTTACCACTGAACTGCAGCTTTAAAATGGCTAAACTGTCATATTTTATATTACATGTGTACTATGGTTCATATGCTTCACCAAAAATTTTTGAAGATCATATTTATAGTCAGAATAAGACAACAGAGCAGTGAATTCAAAGTCAGAAAGATAAGATTGATCAGTATTATTTAAAATGGCACTTATTAGAAGCCACAGGAAGAAACAGAAAGTAGACTGATAAATTGTATCAGTTACTATTCCCTTGGCTGATTCTTTGGTCCCCACAATGAATTTCGCCACTTTGACGTGAAGCTCTTATGCAAACCACAACTGTACCCAACTGCCCACTTCCTGAAGGCCACCTGCCAGCAACAGCCATCCCAGCCCAACTCAATTCATCTTCCCACTGCACCCACACACGCTCCACAGCAGAAGGGGCAACAATGTCCTGCAGGAAGCCTGAAGCCAAGTCAGTGCTGTGCCTGTGAAGATCAACTCTCTTCTCTCCATGATCTACAAAGACATAAGATACAAACCAGAAATTGCAAACTGAAAAGCCTAAAACAGACATGCAGATGGCACAATGCACACCATGATCTGTGTGCAAGAGAAGCAACAGCATAATCCCAATACTACACAAGGCACAATCTCAAGTGTTGGGGAATATACAGTGGCTGGCAGGCACTTATAGCCACATACAAAGTCACTGTTAGCAAGTCTACTGATTTTTCTTCAAGAGGAATTATTTTAAACTACTGGAAGCATCTTGGATGTGGAATAGAACTGTAGGTTCACGTTTGAAGTTAGATTGTGATTTGTGGATTTATTTAGTCTGGTCTTTGATGAGCTGAGAGAGGGAGATCTGACTTGGAGGAGTTTGGAGTGGTACCCTATGGCCAGAAAGCTTACAGATGTCCCTGAAAACCATGCGAAGGAAAAACTGTTTACTATTGCCCATGTAGTAAGAAGGGGTTTTCAGCCGGCGCCGTGGCTCAACAGGCTAATCCTCCGCCTTGCGGCGCCGGCACACCGGGTTCTAGTCCCGGTCGGGGCGCCGGATTCTGTCCCGGTTGCCCCTCTTCCAGGCCAGCCCTCTGCTGTGGCCCGGGAGTGCAGTGGAGGATGGCCCAGGTGCTTGGGCCCTGCACCCCATGGGGAGACCAGGAAAAGCACTTGGCTCCTGGCTCCTGCCATCGGACAAGCGCGGTGCGCCGGCCGCAGCGCGCCAGCCGCGGCGGCCATTGGAGGGTGAACCAACGGCAAAAGGAAGACCTTTCTCTCTGTCTCTCTCTCTCACTGTCCACTCTGCCTGTAAAAAAAAAAAAAAAAAAAAAAAAAAAAAGAAGGGGTTTTCAGACATTTGTTGAAATAACTCTTGTACCACCATGGTAAACAAATTGAAAATATGAGAAAGGATGCCTAGCTTAAAAATGTAATTTGAGGATTTCATTAAATCTTCAAATAAAAATCCAACACTCCTTAACATTTTTAATTAATAACTCTACAAGTCTATATTTGCTTCTTTTGAAAGTTGGAGGCAATGCAATGGAACTATTGGTCACACGGTCAGGCTCTAATTTCTGTGAAATAGCTATAAAAGTATTGTCTGAAAAGAAAACTGTTTGCTCACCCCAGTGTCAACAAAAGGTTTTCAGTCAGAAATTGATATTTTTCCCATTCCAGTTTTAGAACTAGGCTTTATAAAATCTCCAATTTTAGCTTTCAAAATAATTAAAACTCACTAAATATTTGTCAGCATTATTGACATATATACACATATAAAAGGACGATGAAATATATTCAATTAACACTGGGAAAGCAAAAATAACCTTAGTCAAATTGTCCACTAGGATTTGTTCCACGCTACTTATAATTCAATCCAATATGTAACAGAGGGCTAAAAGACACAAGGAAAAATATTTAGACTAAACCAAAATCATAAATCTTTTATTATTAAATTCCCTTATACATCTGGCAGCTTTCACTGAACAGAGCACACCAATTTCTTTATCTGAGTCCCCAGATTCTATACCAGCTTTGGAAAATCTAAATAAATTCTAACGGTAGTGATTTTCAATCAGGTATTATTTATAAGTCAAAAAGAACCACAATGTTTTTAAAACAAAATTCAAGTTTTTAATTCTGAAAACTAAGTCACAGGTAAGCTACAAAATCAAATATACATATAAACACCTCACAGATTATTCTATAAAATTTTTCCATGGAAAAGACAGACTATAGAAACACAGTTCAAAATCACACAATTACACAGCATTTCATATACCAGGAAGCCTGAAGGGGTTAACTGAACTGATAAAGGTAGAAAGACAAATGTTTTCAAAGAAATCTAGTTTTAATTTTTTTAAAGATTTATTTATTTACTTGAAAGAGTTACATAGGGAGAGAAGGAAAGGCAGAGAGAGAGAGAGAGAGAGAGAGAGAGAGAAAGGTCTTCCATCCGCTGGTTCACTCCCCAGTTGGCTGAATGGCTGGAGCTGCACGGATCCAAAGCCAGGAGCCAGGAGCTTCTTCCAGGTCTCCCATGTGGCTGCAGGGTCCCGAGGACCTGGGCCATCTTCTACTGCTTTCCCAGGCCACAGCAGGGAGCTGCATAGGAAGTGGAGCAGCCGGGACTTGAACCGGCGCCCATATGGGATGCAGGCACTGCAGGTGGCGGCTTCACTCCCTACGCCACAGTGCCGGACCCTCTACTAGTATTAATTAACTCAGTGTTGTTCTAGCATCATGGAAGTTTACTGTGACTGCTCTGTACTGGAAACTCACATCACTTATGTCCTCAAGCTCAATTATGTCCATTGGCTTCTTTCCAAGGGCATCTTACCCTTCTTCCCATGTATGTAGTCTAACTGGTACAAATCCTAAAACTTTATCACTAGGGCCTTTTTTACCAATCCAATAATTCAATGTGGGGAGCCTTGCAGCCCCTTAATTTAATTTTTTAGCCAATGCTGCAGATACTGAAGCAAAATTCAGAAGTATTATTGTCCTGTCTCATATTGATCATCTTGTCCCCTCTAAAGACTCTTCTCTCAGAGTAAAAATGCATTCAGATCTCTGACTTTGCTAAAAAGAAATCTCCCAGCCCCTTTTTATTTTCCTCTCAACATATCTGTGGTATTTGGCCCCACTATAAAAAATACATATATACTGACTGCTTCATCAAGCACTGATTTTGTTTTGAAAGTAGATCACTGTAAAAATTAAAAAACAGAACAAGAAAGGCAGGAAGAGGGAAGGCGGCAGCATTGGTAGGAGTGAGGTGGGGTGGGAAGTATCACTATGCATCTGAATCTGTAAATATGAGATAATGAATTTGTTCACCTTAACAAATAATTAACCATTAACCATTTTTAAAAAAAAAAAAAACTAAGTTCCCAGAGCCATCTACTCAAACAGCCTCCTAACCTCTGAGCTCCTACACTAGCTTAGTAGTATATTGCTAGGTGCTGGCTGGACATCTCTGGCTAGGGTGCTGACCTACTCATCTTCAGAAAGTAACTCTCATCCCCCTCCCACTGCCCCCTCTGCCCAGTCTCAACCAACCTCAGCTTCAGTCTTTCTGGGAAGGGCCCTTCTGACCACCAAATCTTGTGTTCTGAGCTGAAACTCTGGAAGCACCTCCAATTCTCTATCTTCTCTCCCACAACCTGATAACCAGACACCAGTGGCTGCTTTTCAGCATGTCTAACTGCCCAAATACATACCTGCTTTTTCAAAATTTTTGCCAACAGTTCCATTCTTTATTGATTCATGCCTGAAATATTAATAGTGCCATCATACCCGATCTCCCCTTCTTTCTGTGATGCTTCCAGTAACTATGCTAAACATTTGGCAAGATCTGTTATATCTGTTAAATATAAGATCAGTCTTCCTAAAGCACAGTAGCCCTTCCTTTGTCCAAAAACCATAAGTAACATCCTCAAAACTAGAAAGAATCAAGGTCAAATTCTTTTACAAGAAACCCTATGTCCTCTTCCTTTTTTTTTTTCTGACAGGCAGAGTGGACAGTGAGAGAGAGACAGAGAGAAAGGTCTTCCTTTTCCGTTGGTTCACCCCCCCACCCCGGTAATGGCCGCTGTGGTAGGCGCACTGCGGCCGGCGCACCATGCTGATCAGAAGCCAGGAGCCAGGTACTTCCCCTCGTGTCCCACGCAGGTGCAGGGCCCAAGGACTTAGGCCATCCTCCACTGCACTCCTGGGCCACAGCAGAGAGCTGGACTGGAGTCCTCTTCCTTCTTTACCACCATTCTCTTTGCCAGAAGCCCAGCACGAAACACTTACCATGTTGGCAATTTTCCCATCTAGAGATATTCTCTCTCAAATCAGGATGACTGTAGACATTGTGCTCATTTTTCAATAATTATTTCATTCTAGTTACTTTATCTTATGGCTAAAGAGACACCATTTTTCTGCTCTACTAAACTCCAGAGTTTATCAGTCATTTATTTTTCATCTTCCTATCTTTCCACCAATGCAGGTTAATTGCTGCAGACAGGTAATGTTAAACTGTTATTTCATGACAGGAGTAAATTCCACAGTCAACCTTCTCTTCAAGCCTTGAAATCACAAGAAACACTGACAAAGCAAAGAATGAAGTGGGAATACAGCAAACGAGTATTTTCTCTTTTTATAGCTTCAAAGGCTCTAAGACACTATTATATGAAAAACTTCAAACTGCTGACTTGGTAATCTACCTAAAAGAGGACTCTCCTTTTTTTTTTTTTTCCACTAAATTCTACATGCCACTTGAAATTAAAAGCAACCTTCCTCCTTGTTCTATAGAGGATCTATCTCTATCTACGAATGAAATAGAGTAATAAGTAATTAAAATCATTTAAGGGTATTCACAAAACAGCCTTAAACACAACTGTGCCATCACTGTTATTTACAAAATTATGCCATCATTGTTATTTACATTTACAAAAGGTGATGAAAGGTATATTTTTATCTGAATTTCTTAAATGATAGAAAAATTACTACAGGATCAAGCTTTGTTAACTTCATTATTTCCACTAAGATTGATAAAATATAGGGCTAAATCAGTAATTTCAACCTCTTTCAGATTACAGATAAAGAAACTGAGGCACAGAGAACTTAACTGATTTGACTCAATTCATGAAACTAATAAAGTTGGCAGTCAGGATCCATACCCAAGTATTTAGTCCTCTATTCAGTAGAGCAACTACTTTGGCTGATAGAGTGAAACCAATAAGAAAATAATTTTATATAGGTCTTTTTTAATATATTAGGTCTTTAATTTTTTTTTAATTTATTTTGTGACAGGCAGAATTAGACAGAGAGAGAGACAGAGACAGAGAGAAAGGTCTTCCTTTTTCCGTTGGTTCATCCCCCAAGTGGCCGCTACAGCTGGCATGTTGTAGCCGGCACGCTGCGCCGACCGGAAGCCAGGAGCCAGGTGCCAGGTGCTTCCTCCTGGTCTCCCATGTGGGTGCAGGGCCCAAGCACTTGGGCCATCCTCCACTGCCCTCCTGGGCCAAAGCAGAGAGCTGGATTGGAAGAGGGGCAACCGGGCCAGAATCCGGCGCCACAACCGAGACTAGTACCCAGGGTGTCGGCACCGCAGACGGAGTAAGCCATGGCGCCAGCCAAAGATCTTTTTTTAAAAAAAGAAACTTGATTGAATAGGAGGAATGCCATTGTACCCATTTTTCTGTGAACTATCACACATACAAGATAGCCCAAATATAAGTTACACCACTGTCTGTCTTTATCCTATTATTCATGGAAATGCAAATAATCTTGCTCTCAATATTAATTAGTTTTATCTCGTTTCTTAAAGTAGAGGTTATTCGGAATGAAATCAATATCATCTGGCGCTGTGACACAGTGGGTTAAAGCCCTGGCCTAATCGCCAGCATCCCATGTGGGCGCCGGTTCTAGTCCCAGCTGCCCCTCTTCCAAACCAGCTCTCTGCTGTGGCCTGAGAAAGCAGTAGAAGATAGCCCAAGTCCTTCGGCTTCTGCACCCACATGGGAGACCTAGAAGAAGCTCCTGGCTCCTGGCTTCAGATTGGCGCAACTCCAGCCATTGTGGCCATCTGGGGAATGAACCAGCAGATGGAAGATCTCTTTCTGTCTCTACCTCTCTCTGTAACTCTGTCTTTCAAATAAATAAAATAAATATTTTTAAAAAAAGAAATCAACATCATCTGCAGCAATCATTTTCCAATACGAAAGCAACAGTTATTTTTCAAAGCAGATGGGAGTTTCTTCCATCCTTTCCTGTTTTCTAGAGCTAAATTTCCACTCTGTGAGGAAACATATTTAAAAGACCCATTTATAAATAAAGCCCTGTAAATGTACACTTTGATTATAAAACATGATTTCCAATGTATCTGTAGAGATATTTGGAAAAAACACACATTACTTGTCCATCTAAAACTAATAAACCATCATATATTTTATATCAAGTGATTCCATATATTTCTCTAGATGGTTATTATTCTTAAACTTGATGTAGTAATATTATTAATATTTTCCTTATTGTAGGTAACTTTCTGTTGTAATATCTGATGATAGATTTAGTATTTATTAGCAGTTTAAAAAACAAAATCTTCAACTGGTTATTAAAATTTAATGAAAATTTTAATGAAATATTTCATAATTATAATAAAAATTTATTGTTACTAAGATAAAGTAAGCCTTTAAAGGGATGAGCAAAAATAAGCAAGAGTTTTAAACAAAGTACTCATATTTAAGAAAAGGAGGAGGGACAAAGGGGAGGAGAGACGTAGATGGAGGAAGCAGCAAAGAAAGAAAAGGGAGTAGAAGAGAAGAGACAGAGGCAAAAGTGCAGAAAGATGAGGGGGAAAAGGAAAAATGTACATCCTCTCTTCCATAGCAAACAGATCAGTGCAATAGTCCACCTGAGCATTTACCAGGAAATGAAGCAGATTTTTTTAAACAGATATTAGATAGGGGGAGAGAGAGAGAGAGAGAGAGATAGAGAGAGAGAGAGAGAGAAAGAAAGGTCTTCCTTCTGTTGGTTTACCCCCCAAATGGTCACTATGGCCGGCGCTGCACCGATCCGAAGCCAGGAGCCAGGTGCTTCCTCCTGGTCTCCCACGCAGGTGCAGGTGCCCAAGCACTTGGGCCATCCTCCACTGCATTCCCGGGCCAAAGTAGAGAGCTGGACTGGAAGAGGAGCAACTGGGACTATAACCCAGCGCCCATATGGGATGCCAGCGCCGCAGGGCAGAGGATTAACCAAGTGAGCCATGGCGCCGGCTCTCATGAAGCAGATATTTACAATACACTTGAGTTGGGAATCCTATATTCAGGGTAAAGGACAGGGCGAGGATTGAGGAGCCAAGAGAATCCAACAGGTGAACACTGCTAATCGTTTTACCTTTCCTAATCAAGCATCAGAAACATCCACCTGTTTCACATACCTGGACTGCATGTGGGTTATCTAACTACGGGTGCTGAATAATACTGCACTGGGGTGACTCTTAAGACACAAGGATCTTCTCATTTACATCTGCTCTGCTTAGTAACACGGGGAAAGCACCAATAGTGATCCCAGACATCAAACCTGCCTCTTACATCTCCTTAGAACCATTTTCTACTCCCCTCTTTTTCCTTTATTATTTTAGACCCCAAAGTTACAATAATCCCTTATTCCCTCCTCATTTTGCTGATAATATCACCAACAGGGCAGCAAGATTAAAAGGGAGGAAAAAAAAAAACAGTCTGTCTGGGAAAAGTTAATCCCCAGAGCGTTCTTGTCCCCGTTCACTAGGCCTCTATTAGGGAAGGCATGTTTTTGTGAAATACAGAAACAGAGACACAGAGATGGAAAAATGTAGTAAGAAAACAAGTATTTTTGGATGCTACTTCTCATTTATGCACATTGACAGCAGAAAGTTAACATCTCCAAAATAATCCATTTTAAAGTGTTACAGTTCTTCCCTTTTATAAACTATGCTTTTTTCAAAATGATTTTTAAAATAAGAAAGGCCTACAAGCCTACCAGTTCAGCATATGGTGCCTTTATTAGAACAGGAACAGAAGCTAAAAGGGCAATAGCACACACACAGAGATTAATTTGCCTAGGTATAAGAGTTAAAGGAACCAATATTGGAGAAAAACATATTAGCCAATAAAATCCAAATGGAGAGTTTAGCAGCACAGGTGGGTACTTAAAAATGATTTAAATGAACTGGCACGTAGTGGTGACATTTTCCATTCTGCAATCACGGCCATCACAATGATCTCATTAAATTCACAAGCTAACCCAAAATAAGCCAGGCTCAATATAAGCAGAAGGCATCTGAAGTAAACCAACACAGGCAGACTCCAATACATAACATCCCATCTGCATTCTCAACCAAAAAGAGAAAGACAGACAGACAGACAGACGCACACAGGCACACGGGATATCTGGCACTGGTAAAGATTCTGACTCCGCAAGCCAGGCCCACACTGAACAATCTGTGTGTTCTGAAGGTCTCACATTGAGACCCTTCACTGGTGGTCCAGGGCTTCATCCCCCAAGTGGTTTTAAAATGCTTCCTTATTTCTAACTCAAGAGTAATATAAACACTAATTCACAAAATCACACTCTCGGAATGAGAGTGAGAACATTTTCCCCTCAACATTTTTTTTTTTTTTTAATTTAAGAGGCAGACAGAGAGGCAGAGAACAATCTTGTATCTACTAGTTCACACCCCAAATTCCCAAAACAGCCCTGGTTGGAGCCAAAGCCAGGAACTGGGAATCCAATGCTGGTCTCCCACTTGGGTGGCAAATACGCAACCACTTGAGCCATCACTCCCGCCTCTCAGAGTCCACACCGATAGGAAGCTGGAGGCAGGCAGGGAGTCCGGGCACTACAACAGGGGATGCAGGTCTCTCAACCGCTAGGCCAAATGCCCACCTGAGGAGAGATCTTCAGAGGCCACCTTGAAGTCCCCTTCTGTAACATGAGGTTCATCGGACATTGTCTTTTTCATATTATGTGATAGAGGTGGGATAGTTTGTATTTGGGGCACATTGGGAAACTCAAATTCCAGAGCAAATTCCCATTGATTAAAACGCTCTCCACACAGGATGAGAAACCTTTCAGCATTGAGACTTTCACAAGGGACATTAACATCTTTTCCATTGAACAACCAATAGTTTTAAGGGGAAAAGGAGCTTCCATATCCTGAAAGGTTGTAAAGTTGGATATCATTATAGGTGATGAAGCAGTGACTACACTGCCAGACCCCACCATAATTTTATATTCATTACAAAAGTACAATTAGTATTATTTGGCATTTTAACCTTGCTTTTCACACTAAATGATGCTGTTTTCATTTAGGAACCCACCGATCAATTTGGTCCATCTAGAATGCAACTTGTTTTCTGGTGCAGGACCATGTCTGTTCCTCTCTCTCTCAAACAAATAATAAAAATCTTTATAAAAATTTTGGTCACATTTCTATTGATCTTAAAAAGGTAATAATAACCCCAAAGCTGACTAGCCTACTGATATTATAAAATGTATACTATACATTAACTAACTTGATAGAGAGAAACTTGATAGAGAGAAAATCCACATTATGCCACTACGACCTTGAGACTTTGAGTTTAAACTTACTATGATCATGAGGCAATGATGTCTAATATAACAGGCTATTTGCTAAGTGTCAACAAAATTAATAATTATACTTTTAAAAAATCAAGTTTTATTCTATCAAGAGTTATGCACGATTGATTTAACTCTCAGCTAAGAAAGCCTCTTCTCAAAAGAATACAAATTCTGATGAGAGGAATATAATATGCATTAAATATCATAACTAAATGTATCATTTTAAATCTTTGATTATAAACAAAACATAATTGGTATGCTCTTTTGCCTTTTATTATTGTTGTGTCTGATGATGCAGTACAATGCTTAGCTTTAACTAACACAGTGCATGAGCACAAAGTATTTTAATTCTCAAATATTAATTAGAGGACAACAACCGAGCAAAGAGTATCACAATGATAAGTATATGGTAGGCACAAAAACAAATGTGTTGAATTAATGAATGTCTAGCAAATAAAGTTGAAAGTGTTCATTTTTAAAATTTATTGATTGATTTCTAAAAGCATTTGAGGCAAACACATTTTGAAAATTAATTCAAAGTCTTTTAGTCTGTAACTAAAGTACAGTTATTATTTCCCCATGTTTGGTAAACGCCTAATTGGCACTAAAACATACAAATTTCAATTTCAAGTTGAAGATTAGTTTATAGCAAGGTATTCCTAGATATTGAAGAAATATTTATTAAGGAATATTATATTCAAGAGGACATTTCCCCAGGAGTATCAACAATAAAAAATAAACATAATTTTAGAAATTAAAAGAAAAAATCAACAAAATTAATTTCCAAATATGGAAGTAGTGTCATATTACAGAGGAGAAAATCTCCAATTGATGTCCCAAAGCTTCCTTTTTCCAATGTATGACAATGACATAAAAAATTATTACCCTAATTATAACTCTCAAACAGTAACAGATGGCTTCTCCGAATGGTCTCTGTACCTTTTAATTTAGTTTGCAAAAAAAGATCCATCTTCTGAATTACAATGTAAGTGCATTAACACTCACATGAATTCTCTTTAAAACACCAAGGTGCAATTTAATCAAACAAGCTTTTAGAGACACAATACAATACGAAGTAAGGGATTTCCCAATGGTCTGCTAAATTCAGGGATGGATTTCGGATTATCTGGAGAAATGGGTGGAATGCGTATTTCAGACAATTCTCCCTAAACTCTCACGCAAGCTCAGAATGGTTGTGGGCAATAATTTGAGATTGTGTTCCCTTGCGACTGCGGTCCCCAGAGCAGCTTATTAAATACTGCAACAACCTGGGCACGCACAGCAGGACTAATGGACAGTTGTGAGGAGCTGAATAAAATTGATGCATTCCTAAAGAGAAGTCCCCCTCAACTCTGCTGAGATGAGCTACAGAAGTACAGGGACAAACTTCACTCACTCTAATGAAAACCCCACAGGGATCAAACTCATTCACATAGCATGGATACAGTGACTGTAGATGGGAAGACGGGCAAAGCAAGTGTAACTCAACAGTCCAGTGTTGGCTTTCATATATGTGAACTCAGACGGTCTAGCTCTATGAATAGAACTTGCTTATGCTGCCACCAGGAATTAGCAGCCAAAAGCAAATAGGGGTACCAAACAGAAGGGACTTGTTGTTTCTGACTTGTAGTTATACTAGTTTAAATTCAGGACATATCAAACAAAATCAGTACATAATAATTTAAGAATAACTAACTGATGGTAGGGATTGCAATACTGGGCCAGTGGATGATTAAAAATATACTTAGTTTGGGGTGGGCATGTGACAAATGGGTTAAGTCATCCCTGGGGACACCCACATCCCATAAAGGAGTCCCTGGGTTTAAACACTAACTTTGCTTCCAGTCCCACTTCCTGCTAATGTGCACCTGGGAAGCATCAAGTGATGGCACAAGTAGCTGGCCCCTATTACCCATGTGGGAAACCCAGATTGATTTCTAGGCTCCTGACTCTGGCCCTGGCTGCCGTGGGCCTTTGGGAGTGAACCACAGGATAGATAATGAGTGAGTGAGTGTGCATGTGTGTGTGTGTGTGTGTGTGTGCTCTTTTCAAATAAATAAATAAATATTTTTTTAAATATTCTTAGTCTATGTCACTATATAATTCATCTGTGTACCACAGAGCACTTCTATTCCTGCTCCCCAGAGTCACAGTGTTGGTGATCTAATTCAGCCAAATGTGGAATCAAATCATTAAGAACTTACGATGTGTGACAGGTAGAAGACAAAGACGGAGCACGTTCCTGTCTAATCCCAGTGAAAATTATCCTGATCTCAAAAGAGATCAATTCTTATTGACCCTGAAAATAGCCAACAGTGTAACAGTATTACAGCACTAGTTCACGTGAAAAATCAATAATGCAGGGTATGAATGGAATCCACAGGGCTTTATTCAATGATAGATTTCTGTTCACAGATTCAGAGGCAAAGACATCATCAGTAAAAGCTATAAACAGTCTTCCGAGTAGTCTGACAGATTTCTTCACAGGTGGTGGAGCACTCCAGTGGACGTGCTATGCTGACAGCCACCTGGGCCTGGTGTGGAGCCTGGCACGAGACTCACCCAATGCACAAGAGCAGCACTGGCCTGGATTTCAGAGATGCCAGCTGATGGGCAAGTGGGCACATGACTTATGGAGGCTACAGAATTCTTTTCTTGATAATGAGTTTGAAAGGCATGCTGGGTTTTATTAGAGGCTATTAAATAACTATAGTAACATAGATGAAAATCAAATAAAAAGATGTTCACTTTGGCTGATTTTCCATTATATGAATTTGACCTCTATTTTTTAACCTAAAAAAAAAAAAATCTACTGAAGTAAAACATATCACAGAAAATGCAAACTTCCAAAGTAACCACTGATCTGTGATGGCCTAGGAAATACATATAACTGGTTCACAATTGTGATTAGCATCACAATGCTTGCAGCTACAAATTGTTATGGCTGTGGCTTAATCTAAACAATTTACTAAATTGTATCTCATCTGTATGATTCATTTTTAGAATCTGATGACATTCATTAAATTGTCTTTAATTCTAGCCCCAAACTCCAATTTATTTTACTTTTTTTTTTGTTTTTTTGACAGGCAGAGTTAGACAGTGAGAGACAGACAGAGAGAAAGGTCTTCCTTTTTCTGTTGGTTCACCCCCAAGTGGCCTCCACAGCTGGTGCATTGCAGCCAGTGCGCTGTGCCAATCAGAAGCCAGGAGCCAGGTGCTTCCTCCTGGTCTCCCATACGGGTGCAGGGCCCAAGGACCTGGGCCATCCTCCACTGCACTCCCAGGCCAAAGCAGAGAGCTGGACTGGAAGAGGAGCAACCGGGACAGAATCCGGCTCCCCAACCAGGACTAGAACCTGGGGTGCTGGTGCCGCAGGCAGAGGATTAGCCAAGTGGGCCACAGCGCTGGCTAAAACTCCAATTTATTAACTAGTTCTTAAGCACCAATGCTGATCATAAGTAACAGTGAGGATTATTTAAGCAATAGTTCAGAGTCAGCCAAGAGTTCTTAAATATGTCCCACTGTTTATCTAGTCCAGAAAAAAAAATGAGTTGAACATAGTATAAAACCTCACACATCTTTAGGGTCCAATTCTACTACTGAAAAGGAATCGACATGGAAACCAGTGAAAAATGGTCTCTGAGACAGGGAAAGTAGTACAGAGGTCCTGTGGTAGGCACAAGTGTCGTGTGCAAAGAGGTTAATGTGGCACAATTGTCGTTAGCCAGGTGACTTGAATTAAAAAAAAAAAAAGTTCAAGAAACAAATAGAACTGTGTAGGACTTCATAAGGCAGGTGGAGAGGGTGGCCTGAATGTGTTTTTTTTATAATCATGATAGGAAGCCTTTGAGAGTGTTTCAAATAGAGAACTGACATGACTTAATTTATGGTTCTAAAAGATCAGCAGGGCTGTCGATTAGACTGTAGGGTAGTAATAAGAGAAGGAAAAATAAAACCAATTCAATGGCTAGATTTTTTTCCAGTTAAAATGATATGGCTTTGATTGATTAACAATGATGTTAGGGAGAAATGGTTGTTTAAGTGTACACTTTGGAGGCAGAAGTCAATGTCCTTACTGACATAGACCAAACAGGCATGGAAGATAAGGCAGGTGACAAAGTGAGTACTCAGGCATTCCATGTGGGGTTACGGTTGGACCTAAAGGATTCAGAAACTGACCAAGAAGGAAGTGGTAGGGTGGGAATGGGTAGCACAAGAGCACAGAGAAATCCCCAGGCCAGATGTCTCAAGGATGGGCTTCCCAGAAGTAACTGCTCAGCTAGCAACCAGCAGCATGAGACACGGGGACTCCTAAAGAGAACAGACTGCACAGGCGGAGAGAATACTAACCCACTAAGGCTCCAAGTTAAAAGATTAGATCTATATATTTGAGAAACTGAATTAATATCCTATAATGATGAAAGCCAAATAATATTGGAAATGGCTTTGAAGAAGTTACACAGCTGATAAGCGTTCAACTTTAGAAAAAAAACAGATTAATTTTTGGGATCAGCATTGTGGAGTAGCGAGTAAAGTTGCCACCTGCCGGGCCGGCACAGTAGGCTAATCCTCCTCCTGTGGTGCACTGGTTCTAGTCCCGGCTGCTCCTCTTCAGATCCAGCTCTCTACTACGGCATAGGAAAAGCAGTGCTTGAGCCTCTGCTACCCATGTCGGAGACCCAAAGAACTCCTGGCTCCTGGCCCTTCCCTGGCCATTGAGGCCATGTGGAGAGTGAACCGGTGGATGGAAGATCCCTTTCTCCTTCTCTGTCTCTGTCTCTCTCTATCACTCTGTGTCTCTTTCTCACACTGCAGTCTTGAAATGCTACACCATAACACTGACCTCAACATTCAACTTTAAAAAGCAAACTTACAGACTCCTGACTGAAATTATAGATCTAGTGTTTTGTCAGCATCTTTTAAATAGAATTGTTTCTAAAAAGTTCAAAATAAGCTTTTTCTTAAACTAAGATGCTTTAATTCATTTATAATATTTCATAACAATTAAGTATTTGTTCTGTATCTCAAATATCTGACATCCTATAAAGGAACACCTAGGCCTAGAATTTGTACTTATTTAGAAAGACTAGGGCCCGGTGCCATAGCTCACTTGGCTAATCCTTCCCCTGTGGCCGCGCCGGCATCCCATATGGGCACTGGGTTCTAGTCCCGGTTGTTCCTCTTCCAGTCCAGCTCTCTGCTGTGGTCCAGGGAGGGCAGTGGAGGATGGCCCAAGTCCTTGGGCCCTGCACCCCATGGGAGACCAGGAGAAAGTACCTGGCTCCTGGCTTCGGATCAGCACAGCGCACGGGCCGTAGCAGCCATTTGGAGGGTGAACCAACGGAAAAGGAAGACCTTTCTCTCTGTCTCTCTCTCTCACTGTCTATAACTCTACCTGTCAAATAAATAAATAAATCTTAAAAAAAAAAAGAAAGACTAGCTGAGACTAAAATGAAATATTTAACTTAACGATAAAATTAAAAAACTCAATGGAAATCCCTCCAGGAATCTGATATTAGAGGAGGGTCTAGAGACTCTAGCAATTTTCTCTAGCACCAAAATAAAGTTTTAAATTTTAAAATTAATTTTAAAGATTAATTTTAAATGTAATAAAATGAAATTTTATTAATTAAATACTTGATTTATTAATTAAATACTTGTATTATAACTATTCCTGGGATGTGTGTTTGGTGCAGGGGTTCAGAAATTGGGTTGCCTTCCCCTCATGTTGGAGTGCTTGGATTTGAGAGCTGGTTCCACTTAGGATTCCAACTCCCTGCTACTGGTAGAAGATGACTCAAGTACTTGGGTCCCTGCCACCTACAGGGGAGACTTGATTGAGTTCATGACTTCTGGCTTCCACCTGGCCTAGCCCTGTCTGTTGTGGGCATTTGAGATGATTCACTGTGTCTCTCTGTTCTGTTTCTCTGCCTTTCAAATAAATAAATTAAAATTAAAAAACTATTATTTCAGACTATACCCTCATCCATGGAAATGATTAGTGACTGATCAACCGAGCTGCAAAGACCTGTAGTGCTATATTATTCCCAAAAATTCAGAAAAGAGAAAGTTTCTGTTTCATAGAAAGAGAATCCATTCCTTCCAATGGTAACCAGTGGGCTAAGGAAGTAGGAAATTAGTGACAATCTGACAGTACTTTTAATACCAATGTCACAATACTGAAAATAGTTTTTTTTTTTTTTTTGACAGGCAGAGTGGACAGTGAGAGAGAGAGACAGAGAGAAAGGTCTTCCTTTTGCCGTTGGTTCACCCTCCAATGGTCGCCGCGGCCGGCGCGCTGCGGCCGGCGCACCGCGCTCATCTGATGGCAGGAGCCAGGAGCCAGGTGCTTTTCCTGGTCTCCCCATGGGGTGCAGGGCCCAAGCACCTGGGCCATCCTCCACTGCACTCCCGGGCCACAGCAGAGGGCTGGCCTGGAAGAGGGGCAACCGGGACAGAATCCGGTGCCCCGACCGGGACTAGAACCCGGTGTGCCGGCGCCGCAAGGCGGAGGATTAGCCTGTTGAGCCACGGCGCCGGCCTGAAAATAGTTTTAAAAATACATTTCTATATATGCTTATGAATATATTTTAATTGTGAATATATGTACATATTCTTCAATTGTATAAAACATAACAATCTTATCATGATTTTTTTAGGTTCTGACATCTTATATCCCATCTAGGACCCCAGACCACAGAAGCAATCCATAAGCTAAAATTCTACATTATGTAAATCGAAACTTTGATGCTGAGGTGATAAAAAACCTAACTAACTTAACTGTTGAGAATATATCCTCAGTGATTCATTAAACCTTTTAAAAATGTCATTAACAGTGTTCCCTGTTAATTTTTCATTTACACTTAATACTTTCCTTAGAGAGAGATTTCACTCCATTTATTTTCTGCATGGGAGGCCAGCATGCAGAGGAGAAAGAAGTCACTGCCGGTGCTAGCTTAGCTATGGAAATGCCATCTTGGGATAACTGCTTTTAAACTGCACTTAAGAGTTTTTAAGGAGCCCTCATTTTATGAATTTTTGGTAAGGTTCCAGTGATGGGTGAAAATCTTTTATTAAAACATCAAAACTCATGATACACAGGAAGTTTGTGAGCAGAACAAAGATATCTCTACAAGCAGCTTTTGTTGGGTTTGGGTTATTTTGCCAGAATTGACTGAGATTGAATGGGCAACTGGGAAAGGCCTATCCCCGCTCCCCCGGGACTCTGCACTGAAGCTTCCTCTGAAACCCAGCACGCCTCTCGGTGAGCTCTTCCTGGTTCCTTCCCCAGCTGGAACCAGAGGCACCAGGAAGAGGGGCTGTTTGGGTCAAACTTGTCTGTTGCTGTATCCCCAGCCTTAGAGGAGAGTGCCTGCCCTGGGCCTGGCAATGGACCTTCCTCTGTGAATGAGTCCTTGAATGGTTGGAAAAAGAAATGAATGTGAGGAACAACAGAGCAACTCCTGAACAGATCAGAGCTGCTAACTCTTGTGAGCTTTCCAACACCATTTTCTGTGATTTCCCTGCAAACAGCTCCGCCTCATTGCCCTGTTGTATGCAGTTAGGAGACAAAACAGCCTTGTGAGAGTCATCCCTAAGGTCATGCTGGGAGTAAATAACCCTCAAATTCCAGCCTCTCCCTCAAAAATATGTGTGTGTGTGTCTGTCTATCTTCAATAAGGAAGGAAATATCTAAAATTTGACCTTTCAAAACAAAACAATGTTCCTCTCCTTGGATGAAGTAAAGGAAAACAACGAGGCCTCATTGAAAAGTTGGCATTGGCTTCGCCCTCCCTCAATGAGGCATCATCAAAAATGAAATATTATCTCAAAATCTCCCTACCCCACTATAATCTATGGAGTTTCTTCAATTGAAATGAGCAAAAATTTGTGAGTTGCTTCTTTTTTAAAAAAAAAAAAAGATTAATTTATTTTTTACTTGAGAGTCACAGCCATGCAGAGAGAGAGAGAGAGAGAGGCCCTCCATCCACTGGTCCACTCCCCAACTGGCTGCAACGGCCGGAACTGCGCCGATCCAAATCCAGGAGCCACAAGCCTCCACCGGGTCTCCCACACAGGTGCAGGGGCTGGAGCACTTCAGCCATCCTCCTCTGCTATGCCAGGCCACAGCAGAGAGCTGTATAGAAGTGGAGAAGCCAGGACTAGAACCAACGCCCATATGGGATGCTGGCGCTTCAGGCCAGGGCATCAACCCACTGCACCATAGCGCCAGCCCCGTGAGTTGCTTCTATGATATGATTTTGTGCTTTATTTTCTAAAAACAATGAAGGAATTTATTTCAATCTTTGCTTAATGCAATCTCACCTGGACTGACTGAAGCTTGGTATTCTAGCAGACCGCTGCTTTCTGTTTGAATACAGGTTTGTGTATCCAGTGCGACTACATCTCTCAACTTCATGTCTCCCAGAAATGTAATGTTTTGGAATATGCATACTCATTACAACATCAAAAAGAGATTTTTAATTCTAAAATAAAACTAATGAGGTTAGTTACAAAATAGGTTGATTTCTGGACAAAGAAAAAATAAATTTGGGAGTAAAAATGATTAAACACCAGAACAGGCTACAAACAGGATAGCAGAATATTTCTCCCTGGACTTTGCTTAAAAAGACATAATAAAATTTTAAAATTTACTATCCTCTTTCTTTGTATAAGACCATGGCCTTGTAAGGTGACCCTAAAGCTTGGGTCTATAATACCATTATTTACTATCATGATTGATAACAACCAAATAACACAGCTCCCTCTCTGCAGGCAAAATATGCCTGCTCTCAGCACTGTGGATTTCAGGATCACAAAACTGGTATGTGATAGTGACAGGAAAAGTTCTTTTTAGGAAAATTATCTTCACAAGTAAAATTAATTAAATTTGGCCCATAATAGGAAAGTGAATTCCTGTCCTTTGGGTCTGGTGGAAGTAAAAGTACTTTAATCAAGGTTGCTAAGGTCTAAAAAAATAGTCCCAGAAAAAATGGTGGCCAAAGCAGAAAAATAAGAAGCAAAAACCAAAATCTCTTAAGTCCTTGATATCTGTATTAGGGTTCTCCAAAGAAACAGAATCAATCCTAGGATTTTATGTGTGTGTGTATGTGTGTATTTAAATGCACAACAGTTGGATGTGTGTGACTTCCAAAAGCTCATGAAAAAACTGGAATTAAAAGATGTTTTTTCTCGTCGTCTCCTCCTCTTTGCCACCCTGCCTTCCAAATAAATAATTTTTTAAAAAAGATGTTTATTCTGGTCCAAAAAATTTTGAGATCCATTCACAGTTTTCATTGTATGTATTTCCATGAACTTTTTAAACCCCTGTGAATGCATAGATTGCCAATTTTTTATACCAGAACAAGCTCTTTAAATGCCAGTTTCCATAAAATGTTTAAGTTCCCTTGAATATAAGAGCATTTGGAGGGGAAGACTGAATCATTTTCAGGAATTGGCTCATGTGATGGTTGAGCTTGGGCAAATCCAAAATCTGCAGGGTGGGTCAGAAGGCCGGCGCTCAAGGAAGAGTTGCATTTCGAGTCCGAAGGCCTTCTGCCGGCAGGGCCTCCATTCTGGGGAGGCCACTCTTTCAATAAAGGTGTTCACCTGATTAGATGAGATCCACTCACTAAAAGACTAATTTAAATATCAGTCTCATCCACCCAAAAAAAAAAAAAAAGCCTTCACTGAAACATCTAACTTGGCTTGACTAAGGATTTAGGAACCATGGCCTAGCCAAGTCCACACATAAAGCTAATTAAGCATCACAACATTGTTGAGGGAAGAAGCAAAATCTGAAGAATATTTAAAAAAAAAAAAACACACACTACAGCACTTTGTGTTATAGGCCAATAGGGTGATGGCTAACCATGGTTTGTTGGAGACTAAGGGTTTTCTCCAGGCAAGCGGACTTCAACATTCAAACTAGGGAAGTCTCAAATGAAACAGGACAAGCTGACCCAAAGGAAAGATTATTTCTTCATCCTTGTTCTTGCTTCAACCTCCTGCAGTCTAACTCTGACCTTCAAGTTATATTCAGGTTCTTAGGAACACAGTTTTTGAATACACCCTCTCCAAGACAAATGAATAAGTTAACTGTGGCTTTTAGATTAGTTTCTCTTGAATTTAAATATGCGTCCATCTCTAAGTGAAATGATCCAATCTCATCATGACAATATTATCAAAGTTGTAAAGGAACTAAAAAGTCTGTTAAAAGTCAGACAAGTAGCCATCACCTAGAGAAACTGATGGTGCTGTTCGCAAACCTCAGTAAACAAATTAGCAGTTAAATGTTGGTATAACTGGAAGAGCATTTCCTAAACTGCTTCCCTAAGAAAAGCTAGCTTACGAAAAAAAACAACTTGGGAAAATATTGGGAGCAACGAGATTAAAATTAAATGTGTTTCTTTACTGAAGGACTTTTCATCATCTTGTAAATATAACGTACATGAGGCAGCTCCAAAAGAAGACATCATTTGCAGAATTTTCCAAACAAATCGGGCCACAGAAATCACTTTCAGAGTGCACACTATCTCCCAGAAGAAGGTGTAACACAGACTCAGTTTGGTAAATACAAGACTAACAAGACATGTATGGGAAACATTTCAACTCATCAAAACACTTCCCAAAACACAATTTCTGGCTCAATATTTATCCTCATAAGCAATTATGCAGACTCCAAAGTTGTTTATTTATTTTAGTCTATGACTCAAATGTTGATTCCCTAGTAAGTTTCATCTCTAAAAAGAAAATTGATAATTTTTCTTCTTTCACTTTAACATACTTACAGTCCAGCAGACAAATGGACCAAGGGCCATACAATGAGTCCAAGGACACCATGTGGCAGACCAGAAGACCCTCACTTCCCCCTCTTAAGAGGGGTTCACCTGAGGTTTCATGGATAACACATGAGGAATCACAAGTCAGGAAACAATGAGATACCAATCAGATTCCTCTAACTGAATTAAATGCTACCAAATTTTTTAAGTTTACATTGGCACTTAAATCCAGGATGCAAAAAAAAAAAAAAAATCAAGAAAGACAGTAAGATTTGAAGGAAATGTGTGTTGCAGATTGAGAGGGAATTTCTAACTCATAGAATCTATAAAGTAGGATCAAATTCAAAGAGATTTAATTCAAAGTGGGGGAGGGGTGCAATGAGAATGGGCATTCAGGCAGTTAACATGTGGCTGTCCAATATCAGAGTACCTGGATTCTATATTAGCTAAAGCTCCTGACTTCGGCTCTTTACTAATGAAGCCACAGTGATGGCTCAAGCAATTGGGATCCTGCCTCTCACATGGGAGACCCACATTGCTCTCCCAGATTGGACCTACACACAGCTCTGGCCATAATGCACATTTGGACAGTGAAACAGTAGATGGGAATACTCACTCTCTCTTTCTCTCTCTCTCTCTCTCTCTCTCTCTCTCTCTCTTTCTGTGTGTGTGTGTTTCTGACTCTCAAATACAAAAAATGTCATATAATGTAAGTTTAGAACAATTTGTATCAATGCTACTTTGACCCATTGGAAATGCAAGCCTTAGCCTTAGATCAATTCAGAGAGGTCTGAAGGACATTTTTAATATAATATAAGGTAGTCATACAAATTCAAAAACACATACGTACTGAAATGAGAAAATGCAAAACTAGTGAAAATATTGAAAATGTCAGTAATATTGGGTGGCACTTAAACCGAACATTAGCTAATTTTAATGATTGTTTTCTCCTGCGATACTGCCAATATTGCCAGCAACAGATGTTGTTACTGAAAATGCTAATTATTATAGGTCCTAGACACCAGCTAGCTGATTCCTTCCCTCCCCACCTCTCCCTCCCTAGATTCTCTCCCTCCCTGTTTGTACAGCAATTGTATTTGTGCTTGAATAAGCTGCACACAGTTCAGAGTTGTTTTGCACAGAGTGACGTCAGCACAAGAAAAAAAAAAGAAATCAGTTATTTTATATCCCAATGTCAATACTGTTTAATAAACAGTAATGAGTAAAACTGAGTTCATCTGTGATTACTGATAATTTATTGTCTTGTTACATTTCGGCCCAAGGGGTATAATCAGAATGTAGTTCCATTAGGTTCTAACAAGAAAATACCCTCAAATTAAAATGTCAAGGCATGAAGAAGCATCACAGGATATATTTCAAGTAAACCTCCCCAAGAAAGAATAATTGCAGCTTGAACTTAAGTACTATTAAAAGATGTATACAACTGGAAAACTGTTGTTGTTTGAAACTCACAAATACAAACATTTACACAGAAAGGGGATTCAAAATGAGAACACAAAGCTATCCAAAATCTTCAAAATGACTTCTACTTAGTTTCTAAACATCCTAGATATTATGAAACTTAATCTATACTTACACTAAAATATGAAAAAGACAGGTTGTTTATTTTGATGGTTAGATATAAGATAGAAGGGGGGAATGTTGCACACACTGAAGGTAAAGAATTCTTAGATTAGTTGCAACAAAAATAGACTATCGTCTTGTTTAGCAGAAGTGACACAATAAATAAAATATAGGATCACTTCTAAGCAATTTTCTATAAGCAACTGACAGGCTATCTCTTACCAAAACTGATGATAAGGAAAAACGTGTTCAGTCCTAAAGAAAGGAGAGTGGGGATACAGCTGGAATTGGAGTTTGATAATAAAAGTGCAAAGGAAGCTCCATCACCAATGCTCTCTGCCTGGCAAACTGACAGTTAAATTCTATTCTACTTCTTTTCACAAACAACTCTTGAATATTATGTGTCACACCAGTGATCAGGACTATGATCCTCAGTGTAGAGCAAATCTTTGACCAACATGGTAATAAATTTGATGCATGGAAAATTTACTTTAGTAAATTTTGCATCCTGCTGTTTAGGATACACGTATCAGGGGGAAAAAAAAAACTCAGTAGGTCCTATTTGTAGGTATACAGGTGGTATAAATAGGCTTAAAATCCAGGAAGTGATCCTAAGCCAGTGCCAAAGGGGAAGGCTGTGTTCACAGGAAACTAAAAGAACATTTCTGAGAGCACCAGTTAAATTCACTCCTTAACAAAGAGAGCTGTAGGAAACCCAAGGGTAGACTACGATGAGTGAACCCTTCAGTAAACGTTATGAGACTAGACAGGGGCCAATGTTGTGGCACATGGGGGTGGGCTGCCATTCTGTACGACAGCACTAAGTCAAGTCCCGCCTGCTCTGCTTATGATCTAGCTCTCTGTTAACATGCCTGGGAGAGCAGCAGAAAATGGCTCAAGTACTTGGGCCCATGCCACCCCTGGATGAAGTTGCTGGCTCCTGGCATCAGTCTGACCCAGTCCTGGCCATTGTGGCATTTGGGGAGTCAACCAATGGATGGGAGATATCTCTCTCTCTCTCTCTCTCTCTCTCTCCCCATTTCTATCTCTCTTCCTTTCCCACTCCTTCTCCTCTTCCCTCTCCCTCTCCTTCTCCCTCTGTGTGTGTGTGTGTGTGTGTGTGTGTTTGTGTCTGTGTAGGTCTCTCTCTCTCTCTCTGCAACTCTGCCTTTCACACAAATAAAGTAAATCTATAAGAGATAGAGAGACTAGACTTAGATAAAATGCTTGCAGACTTCAGTGACTGAATTTTTGTTCTTCAAAGCCATCACACATGCAACCCAATTCTTTTTTAATTTTTTAAAATTTTATCTAAGTTATCCAAGTTTCATGTATTTCATATGTACAGATTTAGGAACATGGTAATACTTTCTCCTCTACCCTCCCTCCTGCCCACACTCCAATCCTTCTTCCACCTTCATCTAACATTCCCAATCTTAATTTTTAGAAAGATCTATTTTCAGTTTACTTAATGATAGTATAGTTAGCCCTATACTAAGTTAAAGAGTTCAACAAATATTACAAAGAACAAAAAAAACAAAAAAACACTGTTCCTCAACAGAAGAGACAAAAGCCGTAAACAATTATTGAATTTCAAAATGTCCATTTCACTCTAATATATTATATTTTAGCTACTATATTAGTTACTCCTGATCAGGGAAAACATATGATAGCTGGCTTTTTGGGACTGGCTTATTTCATTAAGTATAATGGTTTCTAGTTCATTTTGTCACAAAAGTCAAGATTTCCTCCCTCCCTTTCTTTCTCTCTCCCTCCCTCCCTCCCTTTCTTTCTCTCTCCCTCCCTCCCTCCCTTCTTTCTTTTTTTCTTTTACAATTGAGTAGTACTCCATAGTGTTTATATACCATAATTTATTTATCCAGTCAAGAGGTGATGGACATCTGGGTTGATTCCATATCTTACCTATTGTGAACTGTGCTGCAATGAACATGGGGGTACAGATAACTCGTTCAGATGCAGATTTCTTTTGGTTTGAATAAATTCCCAGGAGTGGATGGCTGGATCCTATGGTAGGTCTATATTCAGATTTCTGAGATACTGTCTTCCACAGTGGCTGCCCCAGTTTACATTCCCACCAACAGCAGATTAGGATAGCTTTCTCCCCATATCCTCACCAGCATTTGTTGTTGGTTAATTTCTGTATGAAAGCCATTCTAACTTGAATGAGGTGAAAACTCATTGGGGTTTTGATTTGCACTTCCCTGATGGCTAGTGATTTTGAGCATTTTTCCCAGTGTATGTTGTCCATTTAAATTTCCTCTTTTGAAAAATGCCTGCTCAAGTCCTTTGCTCATCTCTTAACTAGATTGTTTTGTTGCTGAATTTCATGATTCTGGATGTTAACCCTTTATCAGTTATGTAGTTTGCAACCCCATTCTATATTCAAAACTGAACAACAATTACAAAATGCTCCTCACTCTGTACTGAGGAGATACAAGATGGAGAAAACAAATTCCTCTAATATGAAGAATACAACTTTTGTAAAATAATACTAAGTCACTTGCATATACTCCTGAGCTAAGGAAAAAAATTATTTGTGAAGAAATCTAATTTAATCTTGAAGAGTAGCATATAATTTTATGAAGTGTTACAGTAACATATAATTTAATTCTTTGAATTCTTAAAATCAGCTCACTGATTTCTTTTTAATTAATTAATTAATTTGAAATGCAGATTTTCAGAGAGAAAGGGAGAGACAGAGAGAGAGTGCTATTTTCCATGCACTGGTTCACTCCCCAAATGGCCACAACAGCTGGGTCTGGGTCAGGCTGAAGCTGGAAGCCTGGAATTCTATCCAGCTCTCCTACATAGATGGCAGAGCCCTAAGAACTTGGGTCTCTTCTATAGCTTTCCCAGTCACATTAACAGGTAGCTGTATTGAGCTGGACCTCAATGGGATGCTGGCAGCAGGTGGCAGCTTAAACTACTATACCACAATGCCAGCCCCAAATTCAGCTCACTGACTTTTTAAGGCAATAAGTTACCTCCCTTCACCTCTCTTTTTCTCTCATATTCCAGATTGGTTCTTCTGAAGACCGCTAGAGAGAGATAACTACAACATGGATCAGATGCCTCTTACCTTTATTGGCAGTGTGGAACGTTGCCATGCATTATCTATCTTATGGACAAATCTTAGCAATCTGGGTTACTGTTTGTACCGCACAGATGAGGAAATAAGGGTGCATTCAGCTCAGAAGTGACAAAACAGAGTGTGAAACAAGCCCAAATCCAAAGACCAACAGCTCTGGAGTAACAAGGAAAGAGATATAGAGGTAAGGATGCAGAGGTCAACATGATCCATATTCTGGAAAAACTTGTGTTTCGGTCTCACCCTTACTCGTTCAATTCAAACATACTTGATTACTTTAAATCACATGAGACTATGGGTATCGATACATCCCTACTGTATCAAGAATGCTCTAGACCATTTCAGAATTAATTAAAAATATATAGGTGGGGGCCGGCGCTGCGGCATAGTGGGTAAAACTGCAACCTGCAGTGCTGGAATCCCATATGGGCACTGGTTCGAGTCCCAGCTGCTTAACTTCCCATCCAGCTCTCTGCTATGGCCTGGGAAAGCAGTGGAAGATGGACCAAGTCCTTGGGCCCCTGAACCCACGGGAGACCTGGAAGAAGTTCCTGGCTTCTGGCTTCAGATCAGCATAGCTCTGGCCATTGTAGCTATTTGAGGAATGAACCAGTGAATAGAAGAACTCTTCTGCCTCTCCTTCTCTCTCTGTGTAACTCTGACTTTCAAGTAAATAAATAAATCTTTAAAAAAAAATAGAGCAATTCTTAGTCTCCTTAACACATATAAAGATATATAGGTGAACTTCCTTAAAAATATGAATTATTTATGTAATGCTTGGGCTATGTTTGTCTTATATCTTCTACCTTATTTTTATAAAGTAAAGGATATATCTGTGACTAGACATTTTAAAATTTGCACTTATTTATTTATTTACTGGTGAGGCAGAGAAGACAGACAAAGAGATAGAATATACACAGGCACACTCCCATCTATTTGATCACTCCCTAAATGGCCACAATAGCCAGAGTTGCCAAACTTGGAAGCCAGGTCTCCCATATGAGCAGTAGGAACTCAGTTCCATAAGCCATCACTGGTACCCCCCAAAATCTGCTTTAACAGGAAGCTGGAGTTAGGAAGGGAGCTAGGGATCAGATCCAGGTACTCTGATATGTGAAAGGCATCCTAACCAGTAGGCCAGGCACCTACTCCCAGATACTTTTTATAAATCATTAGAACATCTTTTTTTTATAGAATAGTGAAACTTTACTGTGGGGACTGGGACTTGGCTATTTAGCCCTCACTTAGGAAGCAATGTAACTCATAAATTTAATGAGAGAATTGTTTTCTAAGTAATTTGCATTCCTTAACTTCAAATACATGATAACCAGGTATTGAAACATCAATCTCATGCATATCAGCTCGAAGAAAATTTAAAGGTTTTCATGGACAAAAGGGCAAATAGATATAAGAAACAAATTCTAACAAGCAATAATAAATGGTTGTAAGATTACTCTCCAAAGTTAGCAGACTTTAAAATTATACAATTCAAGGTTAACAAGAATATGTTAAGACCATATTCTCATATATATAGAAATGTATGTTGAGAGAATCTTTCTAGAAAGCTATCTGGCATTGTACAACCTTTGGTCCACTACAGCCATGTAAAGGATCTTATCCTAACAAGAAACAACAAGTTACAGTCAAAGATGTATAGATGAAGAATTCATTGCAGCATTCTGAGATCAAAACAAGAAAAAAGTTATTTGCTCAGTACACAAAATATAGTGGAATACATAACTACACAAAAAAGGTGATTTTCTGAATAGTTAAAAAATATAAAAATTCTTAGAAAATACCATTGAGGACAGACCAAAAAAAGCAACACCCAAAAAAGCAACCAAAGCAAGATTAGTTATTAATAATTTAATGATTATATAAGCTTTATATACATATGCACAAAGAAAAGAAGAGTGACATTAAATTTAGTAAGATATTAATACTGCCTTTGAGTAGCAGAATTAACTGGTAAGTTTTACCTTCCTCTGTTTTCCTTTCTACATTTTGAAAAATGAACTCTTTCTCTATAATATATCCAGGAGTAAAAATGTAAATGTTCTTTTTAAAACTAATGTAATCTATTTAAATTTGCCAAACAAAATTAAAGGTGATTTGTTATATTTGCATATTCAAAAACTATCGTTATACCATTTTGAGAGTATAAATCAGAGATTTTTTTCTAGAAAAACAAATGTTTATATCTTAGAGAAACCATATTAGAAATAAAATCCACAGTTCAGCATAGTCAAGTGACCCATTTCGCTCAACACAGATTAAGCAATGTCCAGTATCTCTGACTTCAACCCAGGGCTCCTTTCACTTTCCCTCACTGCTTCACAAGTATCTTAATTCTTTATTCAGCCTTTCAGAAGATTGTTTTCCAAAGTAAAATAGTATCATGGAGAAACATTCAAATGAATATCCTTCCTCAGTTCCTTCCACTCTTCATCCCCCACCCCTTTCCCCAAACACACTTGTAAATAAACAGGTGTATATCAGGAAATCTGTGGAGTGGTTGATTCCCGGGTCTTCAATATCTGGTCTTTATTTCTACTGCTCTCCATGGTGCTTTGAGCCTTAAATGAGGTTTCTTCTACACTGCAATAAATATTTGCTAATTCTGATTTAATTTAAAGAGCAGGAGGTTAATCAAGAGCAATTAATCAAGAGCACAAACTAAATGTTATAAATAAATAAAAACGTTTTTAAATTCCCCCAACAGCTCTTTCAGTTATTTCTAGCCTAACAAGATGACATTCCAATTCATTCATAGAAATCAGTATAAAATGTGTTGTTCCATATAATTTCCAGTAAATAAGAAACAACCCTGTGTTTCAAATACTACATTTTCAATCATTCTTTTATCAGCTAAGAGTGGAAAATTCAGTTTATCTGGCAATGTGTGAAGTACTAGACATAATGAAGTATATAAAACATAATGATTTTAAAACCTAAAAAACAACAACAGCATGTGTCCTGAAAGAACCACACCACATGTAATTAAATCAAATCATAAAGCAGCAGCTTTAAATAACTCAGGACACAGCCAACAAAAAGATGCAAGTATGAATGGGTTTTTGCAGTAACTTATTAGGAGTAAATCATTCCTTTTGACAAAGCTTTCTGTCTTTCCTGAATAAAGACAAGGATGTAGAATTGAATCTTGATAAATTTCTACTTACCTTGACAATCTGAAAGACATTGTGTCAACACCAAAAAAGATTGTCCGCCTACGCCTGCCTCAACAGCAGTTCTCCATTCCAAGAAGGACGTGGAAAACCTTGTTAAACAGGACTACAAACCAAATGTTTCTGTTATACTGAATTTTAAAGCAGGAATGCTCTCAAAAATTGTTTTCTTTCTAATCTTTATGGGAATTAATAATCTGTAATAAAGGAGGCTATCAATAGTACATATTTCATACTTAAGGAAGTATGAAACTCCAGGGAAAAAAAATGAGTTTAAAATGTCTTTCATTTAAATTTAAATGAGCTAAAAAAAATGAAAGCGACAGATTCAGCAAATGTTTATCACCAGGTAGATCAAGACACTTTTAAACTGTTCTGCATTTGTCACCAATGTAAACTGACATGTGAGGAATACAAAAAGAGGGAAATTGAAGTTCTCTTAGGGTTCTCAACAGTTAATGTCTGAAGCTTCAAATAATCTGATCAACACTTATTATTTGAAAACATTTTATCATAACAATAGTCAAGCATACAAAATAATTGAAGGAAAAGTATAATAAATACCCATATGCTGGCAACCAGACTCAACAACTGTTAAGATGTTGCCATATGTGAGTTATTCAAAGAGATATTATTTCAATTAGATTTTTTGAGACACACAAGTACATCACTCATATCAACTACTTGGTTGAATTGGTGTCAACAGTCCATATGAGAAACATAAAATAAATTGGTGTAATATAGTCTCATAAAATCCAAAAAAGAAATGGATTCCTGATCTGATGGCCTTGTGGCCATGACAACACTGGTCCCATAAGATGATCATGGAGCAGAAGTTTCCTGTCCCCTACTGGCACATTACCCATGTGTTTGTGAGATGTTTTGCACACATGCCAACTGTGCTGCTAGGCCTACAGAAGTACAGCACATGTAAGGAGGTACAGAGACTTTGCAGTACTAAACGGCTCTGTTACTGGCTTATGTATTTACTATACAATTTACCATTATTTTAGAGTACAATTTTTCTATATACAAAAACAAAGTTTACTGTAGAATGGTGTTTATGCCTCACACACACACGTCTTGTGTTTATTCAATCTCTTGATTGCAACCAGTGGCCACCTTGAGTGGCTGGCCTGACATGGAGGGCTGTGTAAGCACACTCAACAATGTTCACACAGGACGAAACTGCCTACCCATGCATTTCTTAGAACTTACCCATGTCATAGGGGACACGAGGCTGTATATACTTATTATAACTGTGTAGCCATTGCCACTATTAATACATCTCATAATATTAATACATCACTTAACTCCACTAAGTGCTTATCGCCTTATCTTGAAAAAACGAGGATGCTAAATCTTAAAATATCCAAAGTCATCAATGTTACCAAATTTTATCATTTCAATGCACATAAGAAAATTCTATTCTTCCTACACTATCCAATTTGCTCAGAGAAACTGCAAGACACTGGTGATTGCTGGCCAGCAACAACCTTCTACCCAAATCCTCACCACTGTAAAATCATTTTTAGAAATTATTCCAGCTTTTACTGTAAGGACACCATTTGACACAAATAAACTATTGCATTATTCAAACGTGTAATGAAGTATCAACTCTCAAACACATGAGACTCCCTGAAATTTGGTTTATATTATATAATTCCTCAAATCTTTCACTAGTTTCCTATCAAGATTTACGGCTTTTAGAAATAAGCATAATAGGTCATTAAACTTCCATTAGAAGCAATTACTTCAAAAAGAGCAAAGGTTTCCCTTTTCTTTAAGCCACTTCAACACATAAGATTCTTCCTCAATGTCAGGATATGTAATGAAACGATCTAAGATCTGCCTCAAGAATTAATGCAAACAACATTCAGTCACCATGATCATTAATTCAGGTTATGCAATACCTATCAAAACCTCACTATCAAAGCAGAGACTAGGCAAAAACTACCGGAGAGTTACCAAAATGTTTAATTATTATTGAAATCCAAGAATGATCTTCCTCAAACCTTCCCACATTTTACAAGTGCTCACCAACATCTCAGATCAGTAATATATAGGCTAAAAATCATGGCTGTCCTAATTCTGGATTGAATAAAGATTTCAGAACGTTTCCTTTGACTAGATAATGTCGCCCCAGGAGCCATTAGTCCTGCTCTGAAGACATGGGCCCTTTCATGTAGCCCCAATTTGAATCTAAGTCATTTGGAAATACTAGTACAATCTTACTGGCAGAGAACGTCCTTTAATATGGATGCTGGCTGTGTGCCCCAGGAATGAAGACAAATGAACTGACCCTGCATTGCAGAAACACACGAGGTGATGAGTATTCAACTTTCTGCCGCTTGGGTTGAGACAAACAGGAGCTTTAGTTAGGGTGTTCTTTCACCATTTTCAAAAACTACTTCAGCACTGAACTTTGGCAAGAGCCTAGGGAGGTGGGTAAATGTTATTACAGTTTTTGATTGTTTATAGAAAATGAAATTACTGAAAATTTAGTATTTTAATATAATACTCAAGCTCTGTAGAGCAGATTCATGAACATTATTAACTCATTAGCCCTATAAAATCTTTCTGAAGCCATGGGATACATATTATCCCCACTGTTCAGATCAGAGGTGGAGAACCTTTATTCTGCCAAGGGCCATTTGGATATTTATAACATCATGAGCAGACAACACAAAATTAGCAACTTGAAAATTAGCCTATGATAGATTTACTTAATTTCTAGTCCCACCTGCAGTTGCCTTGGCAGGAACAAACCAAATGATTTCACAGTCCTTATGTGGTCTGCAGTCAGGACATTCCCCATCCCTCGTCTATGAAAAACTGAGGATGGATACATGACTTGTGTATGACGTAAAACCTAGCACCAAGTAAGATCATTAATCCAGGCCTTCTGATTCTATATTCAGCATTTTCCCCATTATATTTTATCTTTACTGTATTCTAAATTATTACTATGGAGAATATATTATGTGTTTTACAGTTTTATAAAGTTTATAAGTCATTTACTATAAGATGTTTTCTATTTGCTATTAATAATTAAATTCAAAGATCCATATTTGGTACCACCTTTTGTCTAAACACTTCCCTGACATTCTCAAGTCAGAATCTATCCCTTCTTCTATATTCCAACAACTTTTCGTGTTATTATTCTGCATTTGTGACATTCCATTTTAGAGATGGCAGTGTTAGAATATTTGATCCCATATTTAGAAAATGTATCTACCTAAATTTTAGTGTATATTCTACTACACAGGTATGTTTTCATCTAACAACTTTGTAAAATACTGTTAATTGAGATTGCCTATTGTCTATGAGGGTACCAGAAATTAAGCAACAAGCTGGTCCAGTTATTCTATTCCAAAAGCATTCTGAAAAAAAGCATGAGGTACTCAGTGATCTACAAGTATTTTCATCACAGAATTATTTATCATAAGGATAACAACCTAGTTATCTAACCATAGTGGACTGATTAAATAAATTACGGTGCAGCCATTCAACAAAATTACATTTACAAAAAAAATCACAATAAAAAATGTTTAATTATATGGGAAAGCATTTGTGGTATATAAATTGCAAAAGGAAGGTTAAAAAGTCACAAAAGATCTGAGCGATGCTAGTTCTTTCTGCTTGTGCACCCCCCATTTGCACTGAGTTGGCTTAGATACATCTTGTTCTTGAAAAATTCTAAACTCAGAGTAAATTCAGCCTCATATAGCCTTTCAAACCAAAATGCTTCCTTTACTTCTATCACTTTAAACTCATGACAAGTTAACACTGAAAAAAGTGAAAGTCCTCATTTTATAATATTGCTGAACCAAGTATCCAGAGCTTTTTCAAAAATGGTCATAATTAACACTAGACCTACATCAAGAACACTAAGTCCAGATACTTGGATGTGAAATTGGACTCAAAACCAATGGCATCAAACAGCATAATTCTTAAAAATACTGTGAGTGCATTTAAAAGTCTGTTTCTTTCCATTCTCTTCTAAGCAAATCTGTTTTTTCCTCCTGTATCAGTCACAGTAACAATGACTGCTTTGCTTTGTTTAATCTCTGGTAATGAAAGTAGACTTCCTTTTAATGTGATGGTTTGTGTAAATCAGCAAGTCAGCGCTTTCTACCTTCATTGTGAAGTAACTAGATTTATTTTAGGTGCTCTCAAGGAGCCTAATCAACCATCTAGCAAGCCACCATAACTTCACGAATACTCATCCCACAGGAATTCCTTCCACAAGCCCACTGCTCTAGGGAAGCTTTCTTCTTGCACAATCTCGAGCAGAATCTCAAACAGAGAATAAAGGCCCTGGGAAGACTTCAAAGATTTGCTTTTTCCTTCTTTGTGAAAGCATCTCCACAGAGGGACGGCCCAAACTGCATCTTAGACCCAGTGAGTCACAGTCTGTGGGGCACGAATCCTTAGTTGAAAGTCCCTGGGCCACAGCAGAGTGAACTGTGTTGTCATGAAGTAAGAGTGGCTTCAGGTTTGGAGGCAGTGTAAACAATGACACCACCACACCCCCAAGAAAACTTGCCTGTACTGCACATATCACGTGATCCACACACAGCTGGTGGGTGAGGATACCTATGAGAATGAGAGACAAACTAATTCTACCCCATTTTCTGAGAAGGGAGCTGAGACCAGATACGTTAAGGAACTTGCCAAGATAATCTAACTAGTAAGTGGCAAAGTCAAGTATTTGAAACCTTGGTCTTACAGTTAAAAATTCTTTATAAATACCTGTAATTATTAGTTTTCAATTAAAAATAAGTGAAACAATAAAAGTTTCAAAGAAGATAAATACACTTAAAAATTCTTCAAAACCACTTACAGGACTCCATATTTTACCTGAAAATACAACACTGTATATTATGTCCATGCTGCTTGCATCTGTTTAGCATACAAGAGTCTTTCATTACATTTTTTTTATATGAACTGAAAAAAAAAAAAGAAAAGAAAGGGCCCAATCCAGGTTAGGCAGTTAGACCATAACACCCATAACCCATATCTGAGTGCCCAGGTTGGATTTCTGGCTCCAACTCCTGATTCCAGCTTCCCAAAGATGTAGAACTAGGAGGCAGCAGTGGTGACTGCCACCGACAAGGGAGACCTGGAATGCAATCTCACCTTCTGGATTTGGCCCAATCGGATCCAACATGGGCATCTGGGGACTGAACGGGCAGATACAAGCTTTCTCTCTCTTGCCTCTCAAATACACAGGCCCTGTCTAGAAAATCAATTGCCTCTTTCAATTTTTTAAGGTACTTTTATATACCCTTTTAAATTTAATGTTAAAAACCACACTTGGGTATGGAGAATTAGGCTCAGTGAATAGATAATTCAACACTTGTGGCACTGAGACTCAAAGTAAACTAAATTATGAATCAAAAACCAGAACAAACTCTATTAATTTGCATTAAAATGAACCAATGACAAAGATGAAAAATGAATCCATTAGGAAAGCACCCAATGTACAAGTTTAAACTAGAACAACATCTTAGTTCTCTTTTTGTTATGAACTATTTAAATTTTTATGAGGACATATTTCATATTTCATAAATATAATTTTTTAAAGATTGATTTTATTTATTTGAAAGACAGAGTTACAGAGAGAAGTCAAGACAGAAAGGTCTTCCATCCAATGGTTCACTCCCCAGTTGGCCAAAATAGCTGGAGCTGAGCTGATCTGAAGTCAGGAGCCAGGAGCTTCTTCTGGGTCTCCCATATGGGTGCAGGGGCCCAAGGACTTGGGCCATCCTCTACTGCTTTCCCAGGCTATAGCAGAGAGCTAGATCAGAAGAGAAGCAGCCAGGACTAGAACCAGTGCCCATATGGGATGCCGGCACTTCGGGCCAGAGCTTTAACTCACTACACCACAGAACCAACTGTTCATATATAATATAATTTAAGCCCATAATGATACTTCCTACCCTCTCTTCCTTCTTTTCTTTTTTTTTTCTCTCAATTTTCATGATAATGTACTTTCAGTTTACTTTATGGTTATAGGCTTAATCATTCACTTTATAAAGAATTCAAACAACAGCAAGTAGAAAGGCTACTGTTCTATAAGAATATAGACAAGGGCTATATACAAATCAAATCTCAAGATGTCAATCTCACTCATATATATTTTTTATACTCTATATATTAGCTACAAAATCAAACATATAAATAAAAATAAATAAATGTTGGCAAGGATGGGGGAAAACGTCCCCTAATACAATATTGGTGGGAATATAAACTAGTACAACCATTATGGAAGACAGGATAGATTCTTCAGAAATCTGAAAATAGAACGACCATATGACCCACCCACCACACTCTTGGAAATTTACCCAAATATAATGGAAAATTAGCTTATGAAAGAGTTATCTGTACCCTCATGTTTATTGCAGCTTCATTCACAATAACTAAGACATGGAAGCAACCCAAATGTCTATCAACCAATGACTGGATTTAAAAAATGTGCTAAATATGAACTATGGAATAATGCTCAGCCATAAAACAGAATGAAACCCTGTCTTTTGCAACAAAATGGATGCAACTGGAAATCATTATACTAAGTGAAATAAGCCAGTTTCAAAAAGACAAATACCATATGTTTTTTTGATATGTGGCAGTTAACAGAGAATTAAAAAAAAGTACAGAAATTAAACAGACATCATGTGATACGATTGTTGTTCATAGCCCTTGTTTGTATTCCTATGGAACTGTGGTATTCCTATTTTTCTTATTGATTTTATGGTTAGTAGTGAATTAAACCTGTGATTATAGAGTGGGTTGAAATTATGTCTTTGAAAAATTAAAGAAAAAAAGGAAAGAAAAGAGGGAGAAGAGTTCAAATTTATTGTCTTTTACATTAATAATAATTTTTAAAAACTTTACAATGCAAAAAAATTAAAATAACATTCAAAATGATTCCAAAAACAAAGGAGAATGAAAACATATGATATTTGTCTTTTTGGATCTAGCTTATTTCACTAAGCATAATGGTCTCCAGTTGCATCCATTTTGTGGAAAGATTATATAGCCAGCAGTTGAACATCAAAATAGCTATAAAAAGAGCATATTTCATTTTCTTTAAACTTCTAGTAGAAACGAAAAAATACAGGTGGAGCTGGCACGGTGGCATTGTGGGTAAAGTCACCGCCTGCAGTGCCAGCATCCCATATGGGCACTGGTTCGAGTCCCAGCTGCTCCACTTCCAATCTAGCTCTCTGCTGTGGCCTGAGAAAGCATTAGAGGATGTCCCAAGTCCTTGGGCCCCTGTACACATGTGGGAGATCCGGAAGAAGCTCCTGGCTCCTGGCTTCAGATCAGCACAGCTCCAGCAATTGCGGCCAACTGGGGAGTGAACCACTGGATGAAAAACCTCTCTGTCTCTCTGTCTCTGTCTCTGTCTGTCTGTCTCTCTCTCTCTCTCTCTCTCTCTCTGTCTCTCCTCTCTCTGTATAACTCTGACTTTCAAAAAGATAAATAAATCTTAAAAAAAAAATACAAGTGCCCATCAAAGTGTCAAAAATAAAATAAAATAAAATGTATCATACAATGTGAATTAATGCTACAACTAGTACTCAAACAGTACTTTACACTTTGTGTTTCTGTGTGGGTGCAAACTGTTGAAATCTTTACTTAATATATACTAAATTGATCTTCCATATATAAGAGAATTGAAAATGAATCTTGATGTGAATGGAATGGAAGAGGGAGTGGGAGAGGGGAGGGTTGTGGGTGGGAGGGAATTTATGGTGGGGAAAAGCCACTGTAATCCAAAAGCTGTACTTTGGAAATTAATATTTATTAAATAAAAGTTAAAAAAATAACATAAGTGATCCATTTTCTGATCTATAAAATGAAATGGTTGAATCAGATGGTTTCTGGTATCTCATGCTCCAGGATTCCATAACTCATATTATGAGGAGAGTAAAAGTTAAACTTCTTCAAACAATATAATGCACATAAAAATAATAGAATGAAGCAACATCAACTATCAAGGTAATGTGCTATCTCTTCCCTTGCCTTATATATTGCCCAGTTCATTTTAGCCCAATACAATTCCTACAACTATCTAAGTTGAACACAGAAATACAATAGATCTATAATCAGAAAACATTAGTTAGTATAAGTTTTAGTAAGTTTCTTAATCTACTGGTTTACAAAAACTTTTTCCAGTTGATTAACAGCAAAAATCACTTCTTTCCTACCTCTTAAGTCTAAATAATAATATAATCACATGAATATATACTTACTAAGGATGTGATATATAAGAAAACACTCTAAAACACCAAAAATGTAAGATCTTATCAGTGGTAACAAGACATTTTCTGATAATGAAAGCTCATAGTTTTTATTGCTGTAGTCAATGATTTTTCTCTCAATTCTCTTAAAACAAAAGCAAATAATTATCTATTGTAAAAACAGATTAACACCTTGTTCCATCTGATATTTTTCCAAAACCTTTGTTAAACTTTATCAAGCCAAACTTTAAGATTACTTGATTATTTATTAAGCATTAAAAGGAATTATCTGCTTTCAGAAGTGAGTTTTGTTATAAATTGATCTTTTTGAGTTCTACGGAACTGAACAAACTAGAGAAAGAAAAATGAAATAAACCCTTGGATGCACTTCGTATCCTTTCCAATTCCAATTATTTGGACTCATCACTTTGCCCAGAAATGAATGAACTTTGTGAAACTGAGAAAGTTACCACTGCATAAAATTCTCCATATTCTTCTATCTCTATTGTAGGGACTCTATTAATTGCTTATTTTAGAGAGTTACAAATAAACTATCAAATATACCAAGAGATACCGGCCATGCTTACAATCAAGAGTAGGAAAAAGCAGATAATATCTGTACACTTAGAATCTAGCAATGCACAAATCTGGGAGACAGCATTTAAATTTAATAATCTTTCTGTATAGGAAAACACAAATCAGTCTTTTCATCACAATAATTAAGTAATACTATAAAATTAAAGAATATCTCTTATCTGTATCCATATTAGCATTCCAACTCTTTCAGAAGGGTTTCCTGTGTGTTCTTGATTCAAACTCATATCAGACTTTTAGACTTGTGCAAATAATAGTATCTCAGCTGTTAAAGGACTATTTAGAAAACAATCTTATAGATAGGGATTAATTTGTTCTTAATTATGTGTCAAAGTATTAAAGCAGATCTAATATACTGTATTAGCTAAGTCACTCATAGCATAAGTTTTTTGACTAACAAAATCTTAATTAGATAATTATTAAAAAATAATTTTGTTATGCACATTCACTTGGGGAGCTATGACAAAAAAAATGCTGCTACTTTGGGAAGCCACAGAAAATTATCTGACAGTGACCGATTTCTCATACTGACTCCATTTCACTTTTATCTATAATACAGAAGCAATCAGCTCTGGTGTCCCTACAGCTCTGATAAAACACACTTAAGTCATCAATGGAATGGGTTATATGAGGGCAAATCCTTTCATTTATGCCATTTTTCTCCCGTAAATCTCACCTTTAACAAATTTTTTGAACTAACCAGTCCAAGAGTTTCGCATAAAACCAAGAAATGAGAATCCTTCATGTGATCAAGTAGGAATTCTACTTCCAGGTTATAGGGTCATGCCTGACCTTTTCTGCAGTTCAACAAGTATGTGTGTGATCTGGTTATTGAAGACTATGAGAGCCGACAGTAAAATATGTATATCTCCACACTGAGATCATGACAAAGTAAAGTTCCATCACCCTACAACACTTAAGGATTTAATTACTCAAGGACCCACCAAAAAAGAAAAAAAGGTGAGGGAATGTGTTTGGCTATAAAAAATAATTGAACTGTTAGAAAGCATGTTTCTATTCAGTGTCTTCTTATAAAAACACATATCCAAACTTAACTTCCACTAAAGAAGCTTTACCTACATATGTAAAAGAAAAACAGCATGTGAACTGACTTCATGTGAAAATCTATTGAGACTGATGTAGTTACCCTTTGGCACTACAAGTTTCCAAAAGGTTCTACACATGCAAACACACAGACACACAGACACACACACACACACACACATTCTTTTCTATGCATATGCATACATAACCAGTCAACCATGACTTGATACATGGAATTTTCTGGTCTCTCAATTTTTCACAAAGTAGTCAGAGGCAGCTGCTCTGATATTTTACAAAACACAATTTTTAAGTGTGACTTTGAGATCAGCACCTTCCTGAAAGCAGAAGGTCACTAAAATGCTAAATCAAGACTACCCAGAGTTCTATCATACGGATAAGATGATGGTCACCAAAAGGGGGTGTATGTATACCACACAGAGAAAAAAAGAGAAGCAATTTAAGGTACTAGAAGACATAAAAAAGAACAAAACTTGCACTCTACTAACATTTAATACATGATGTTACACCATTTTAACATGATTATATACCAATATATAGCTAGCTGTATATTTAAAATATTTTTCCTGGTAGCATTACATGATCAAAAGGTTTGGAGACGATTAAGATCCATGAATTAATGTAATTTACATTTATATGTAGGCAAATTGAAGTTATATTAGTCAAATTAGAATTTTTTAAATGCCTAAGTCATGAAGTATTCCATGTACAACATGTTTGTATGAAAATTATTCTCATTTCTCTATAATGTTTCATACCCAAACCTACTTTACAAGAAACTGCATTTACCATGTCCTTAGTTATTAAATATTTTATAAAAATTGGCACAGAGAAAAAATGAGGAATTATACAATTACTTTCTGATTCAACATAAATTCAATTACTTTTTAATCCAAAGACATCAAGATATAAAACACCCCAAAATGATCAAATAATGAAAACAAATTAAATTCAATATGACTTTTCAAAATCAATTAACTCAGTTTTTCTTTTCTTGTGCCCTATTAAAAGAAAAAAATATTGTATAGTCATAATATTTTAATCAAAACCAAATCAAAAAAATTCACATCTAGAGTTGGGTGATTTAAGGTCATTAGGGCAAATTCAATGCTGCTAATTATATCTCCAAGTAAGTGGCCCTTTATTTCAGTCTTCTGCCCAAATTTTATTGAATATATAACCAGGAAGAAATATTGTAAAGTCAAAATATACAAGGAAATGCACAAATAAGGGAAAATAAATTTTTAACTCTGAGAGTTGTGAGTTGCTGAAATGTCTTGTCATTCCTACCCCTCTTTAAAACATCCAAGAGAGGCCACAAATAAGAATAATCTAAATCAATTTCCAATGGTATAGTATAAACTGCTTTCTGACAAACAGGAGAAGTATGCAGACAGCCAAAAAAGATCAAGTGCCACTGAGGAAAAATTCTGATTCAAATACTTAAATACCATATAAAACATAAAAAGGAGATCATGAAGACAACTTTAAATGAGTACAAAAATATTAACAGATGCTAGATTTCAAAAATGCCTATATGAACTTAAAATTCTCAAGTTTCCTTATTATTAACATTTTTCCTCATTCATTTCAGTCTGTAAAAATATGTACAATAGACTGCCTTTATATTTTATATTTTCTAAGCTATACACAGCATTTCTTTTCTAAAAAACTAAATTTAGAGCATTTAAGAAGGTATGGAGAAGATAAAATCATCACAGCATTTATAGTTTAGGGAGAAAAGGATATATAGTATCTTAAAGCAAATAAATACCAAAATTATTTAAACATTTAAAAAACACTCAGACTGTTGATAATTAAAATTCAGTTATTTTCAGTTAGTATAGATATCTATGTCAATACTTGAAAGGGCAACCATAAATTAATATGTAATTCCACAACTAAAACCTTAACTTATATGAGTTAACACAGTTCAACAGCTAAGATCAGTCTTCAAAATGTAGTCAGGCGAATAAAATATATCTGTTACTAGCCCATTTGTTTTATGGTAATTGCACCACTTTCTCATCTAGCTTCCCAGTTCTGTAGCCAAAATTTCATATATCACTGCCTTATATTGACACCTGCTGGAAACTTCTGGAATTGTATATGTATCATTTCATTATCAAGGCAGTTGTTAATTTTACATATGTGAAAAAAACATGTAGAAGATAACATGCCTACAGTAAGTAATATAAATTCTGCCCAACCCACAAAAAAAAGAAAACATTTACTCTAAACATGTACATTTTAATAGCATTTTTGGTAAATTATATATCTCAAGAACTCTTCCCAAAGAGTTATTTTGTTGGGAATTAATTTACCCAATGACTTCAGTAACTTAACTTGTGCTTAATTCAGGGCATAATTACGAAAATAATTAGCAACTTTCTCCAGTAAGTGACTTTTGCTGCAGATGTCAGACTAATTTCCTATCTTGGTCACATGACTCTAAAAAATCTTGTTTTATGAAAGTATGCATATATAGATCAGAAAAATAACCTTGACATTTTTGAAACATGTTCTACATAGTCACTCTGTTAGTAAAAAAACAAATAAAAAATAGCATATACTCATGAATGAGCTTTTCTCATTCTTTATCAAAACCTGCCTTTTCAAGAAAACCATAAATTTTGGACCAGAATAAATTTATTCTTTTTGGGAAAAGAAAACATGACATACTAAAATAATTAGGTTTACAACTGAGTTATTTAACTTGCATTAAGTTTTACTTAGTTTCTGATACAAATAGGAAGACTTCTAAGTATTTCTGTAAAGAATACCCCACTACCTTAATCTGTCTTAAATTTTTTTCTTAAAGTTTCCAAACACAACTACATCTAATGGCCAAACTGTAAGTAACATTAAAACATGATAGAGCTAAAAAAATACTGGTTTTTCTCCCTTATCTTCTCCCATGTAAACACAGCCTCCATGACTAAACATCCCATTTTTTAATATCACTAGAAAAATAACATTGTCTTAAAGGCAGTTTTTCCAATCATTACAAATAAGTTTTGGCAGCTAAGAGACCAATAAGATACATTCTTGGGACTGGTACTAAGAATATGACAGAAAGAAAGAAAGAACATGTATGCGGTGGTGAACAAATTGTTACAACATTCCTGTTACAATTCCCTCTTTCTATATGGAGTCATCTAGTTGTTTACAAAAGTAATGAGTTTGTATGAGCATCACTCGAATAAAATAAAACTATGATAAAAATGTAATAGCTAACTTTAAAAACAACACAGCCGCTGATGCAATGGTTTATGTTTAGGAATACGTAGTATTAAAAATTTGCAGCTGTCAAACAGGTTGCCTGTAGAAACTACTTAATCCACCTGTCCAAATAAAATTAACTTCCACAAACTCAACTACAATACCTGGAGATTAGAAAACACAGGGGATATTTTGTCTTGGGTTTAAGTCAGATAGTTTTTCAAATGTCTGTGCTTTAAATTTTTCATTAAAAAACAATTACCCATAAAAAGATGGACAATTTTTAAGTGATCTACTGAAAGATTACTTTAAGCTCTGCTTTTAATTCCATCAAAATTCATGTAAAATTAATGTGCATTCAATATTAAGACACCATAAAGTACCACAAAGGTAACAGGTCTTAATGAATGTAGTTTTGCCATGTTTTCTCCTAACAGTTCGATTCACTAGCCCATCTCAGAAGACAAGGCTGTGTCAAATGCAAAACAAAGTATGTGCTGAAACAGTACTTCTTTCAGATTCTCAGCAAAATTTAATTAGACAGGTCCCTTTAGCAGCTCCCAGGGCAGATTACTAAGGAAGTGAATCTTTCCTTGCCAAGAACCTGGCAGATGTGTTTTCAGACCCCAAGAAAGAGTAGAATTGTCAAACACCCGAGATCCTCATTTTCAATCACTCAGTTACCTTACAGAGCTTCTGATACCGAGGAGAAGAAACTGCCATCCTCTGTAAACGATGTAACAAAACCACAACTTTCTGCAGAGACGTTCTCACCACAGCCATCATTTTAAGTTTACCACACTTCTGGAGACACCTCAGAATTTGCATTATAAATGAAGAGCAACGATCATTTCCTCCCGGTCACTGGACAATGATTTGCCAGTTCTCTGAGCATGCTCGTTCCAGGGATGCATTTGAAAGATACAGGGGCTCAGGTTCAAGGGAAAAAGGAGGCTGCTATTCCTTCAACTTCTTCTCATTTTCAAAAACCCAGACAAACGCCACTCAGAAAAGCCCCCCAGCAGCTGCTCACGGCCAGGACTAGCTCAGCCCAGCATGGCCAGAAATGAAGCAAGTTGTCGAGCAGCCAAGCGCTGCCTGCTGCCGGAGAGGCACGCTCGGTAGCTAAAGAGGATATTAAGTGAAACATTAAAGCTGCAGATACAAAGCAGACATCCCCTGGGAACAGAGATTCAACACATCGCCACCACAGTGCGTGTCTGGGAGCTGGTTACTATTAAGAGACAGAGTGGCATTCACCCTCTCACTCTGAAGAGGGATGCATTCACTGCCCAAAGAAATGCAGCCCGATGTGCCCTGTGGCATGGGTGAAGAATGCACCCTCTTATAAATCTCCAGAAGAGCAGAGGGGTACCTGATTCTTATGATAGCAGCCCATACATTAAGTGCCAAGAAACCACCTCCAGACAGATCTCAGCAGAACCTCATCGAAAATACAAGAACAAAATAAAATATACTTGCAGTGGGTGTGTGGCTTGACCTAAGATACCCTAAATGCAGAACCATCCAATGGGCTCTCCTGTGTCTGCCTCGGAGGAAAGTCATTATTAATCAAATAGGCTGGGAGTCATCTAATGAAACAGCAAAGTTAATAGCAATAAGTCTGTAATGGACTACTTACTAAACATCCCAAATTACTGCATTTCTCTTAGACAGCATCTTCATGATCTCATTTGATTTGCCATAACGCTGCTTTAATTTTATGAACAGGAAATACAGGACCATAATTACATCATATGAAGAGCAAGTACAGAATTTTTGGTTTTTATGGGTATGTATACATTCGTGAGACACATTTGCTACTGCAGCTTGAATATTATTACAAATATCAACTGGGGGACAAAGTGATGTTATGAGGTGAAGAGCACAACCTAGAATGATTAAATGACAGGGCAAAAGGACATAGCCCAAAATAGAACCCAGATGTCTCTCATTATCAGTGTCCTGCTCAAACTAATAACCTGGCTAAGGCTGCAGTTTCACCTCTCCCTGATGTCTTGATTCTTTAAGAGAAATGCAGTGATGTCAAGTGTTTGTTTCTGTCCTTTTCCTTCATTTGCCTCTCAGTCCTTCATGTTAGCATGTATAAAAGTCCTATATTGAGACTCAGAGAATCGTTTATCAAGAAGTGCTTATGTACTTCTGCTTGTGTCTTTTATTTTCTATGCAAGTCTACACTGAACAATCTATACTGCCTCCCTCTGGTGAAGCTCCAAATATCAACAGATCTGTGTACAGCTGAATGCAGAGGCCACAGTTAGTTCATACAGTTTAAAATATAAGTAAAGCAAATAGATACAGACAAATCAGTGATTGCTTAGGAGACTGGGCAGCTAAAGGACGAAGGGTACCTGTCTGAAGTGACGAAAGGTTCCAACTTGCTTGTGGTGGTCACTGCACGACTGAATACACTAAAACCAATGGATCTGTAAAATGTACGTGGTGGACTGTATAGCACGTGAGCTACATGCCAAAAAAATCATTGTCAACATAGGAAGCTACAGGTCGTGTATCCACTTGTGAATATGCTTCATACCAGAAGCCTTTTAGATTTGGGGTGGGGAGGGATTTTTCAATATAATATTTGCACATACATAATGGGATATCTTGGGGAAGGAACCCAAGTCATAACATGAAATTGACTTATGCTTCCTACACCTCATTCACACAGCCTGTATACAGTAGTTTTGTTTATGTTGCACCTGAAACATAGTGTGGAATTTTCCATGTTCAGCACCTTGTCAATGCTCAGAAATTTTGGATTTGGAAACATTTCACATTGTATATTTCTGGATTAGGAATGTTCAACTTGTATAATTCCTGTGTCGAAAATAGGAGGTGAAGTTCCCATGAGATAGAGATTAAACCCCTCCTCAGCTACAACTAAACACAGTGCTGTGTATGGAGCACGGTACAGGAAGACCTGAAATAATCTACAAAGTCTGCATTTATGGACCCAAAGAATGGAAATCAGACTAAAAGTGAACACAGGAAATAAAAATAAAATAATCCTAAAACATAAATTGTGAGAAAGCAGAGCCAGCTACCTATTATCATACCACACCCACTCCCCCTCAAAAAATCCACAGGGTCTTGGGATCATACCCAGGAAAGAATCAGAATATCTAAACTGATACTGCTTAAATGTAAACTTGAAATTGAAATTGTATTAAAACAATAAAATCCTAGAATATGGACATGAAAATTGATAAAAAAATTCATTAAAATTAAAAAGCTTGCCGGAGAGTCAAAAGTAAACACAAGAAAAAAATATTCTGCATCTTTGACCAAATTTTCTCCTCTGATACAGATTCACAGTGACAACTGGGTACCCAATATTTCCACTTAGGTGTTACTCAAAGGTTTCCTTTCAGTATAGTCAAAATAAATTTGCATACCCTCACATACCTGCTATAATTTACACCCCTGTCCTGACAATTTCTGTCCTTGCCTGTTTCAAAACCATCCCTCAGAATGCCATCAGCTAGATTCCTTTAAAGCAAAAATCCCACTGCCTCCTTCTATTGCTTGGAATCCTTTATCACTTCTCCCCACTGCCATCAGGTTAACATACAAAATACTTAGCATGTCATACAAGACCTTCTATAACCTGCACTGCTCTGCTTCCAAGGGCTTCTCTCTCCCGCAGGATCCTCTCTGCTGAGGAGTAAAACTTAAGAGCCTTGCAGTAAGAGTAATGGAACTTCAATGCATAGCTACAAATAGTCACCACCCGTAACAGAAATGGCATGTATGATAGTATACTCCGGAAATAAATCTTCATTGTCCATTGTCCTCCCAAACTATCCTTTACCAAAATGTATCCAAGATTCACATTCAGCAGAATACAAGAATAAACGTCTTCATCTCTGTGAAATACTCCCACGGCTCTGCCTCTGGTTGTCACAAGATATGAAGCAGGTATGAATAGTGGGTGTGTCATCTGAGCAGTAGGGTGCACAAACATGCCTAGGTCCTTATCCTACCCTCCAAAGGGCACACAGACCTCCCACCCGCACCACACGGCTGGACAATTTATTTGACGATTTCAGATGCTTCTGTATATTCGTGGTCTTCAATAAACACATTTTTATCAGCAAACAAGTTTCCTTTTTTAAGTATCTGTTCATTCACACCAACTGAGAGCATTTAATACATCAGCCCACCAGAAAATTAAAATTCTCCCATTTCAGATACACTCACAAAAGATACTAAATCTCTAACAATAATCTACTCACAATCTTCTAAAAATAAAGCAATGGGTTATGTTTTAAATAAAATAGAAAGAATGTTTTAAAATTAAGAACAAGTCAAGGGGGGCCGGCAATGTGGTGCAGCGCGTTAATGCCTTGGCCTGAAGTACCAGCATCCCATATGGCACTGGTTCAAGACCCAGCTGCTTTACTTTCAATCTAGCGTTCTGCTATGGCCTGGGAAAGCAGTAGAAGATGGCCCAAGACCTTAGGCCCCTGCACTCATGTGGGAGACCCAGAAGAAGCTCCTGGCTCCTGGCTTCAGATGGGTACAACTCTGGCCATTGTGGCCAATTGGGAAGTGAATCATCGAATGGAAGGTCTCTCTCTCTCTCTCTCTCTCTCTCTCTCTCTCTCTTTGCCTTTCCTTTCTCTGTGTAACCCTGACTTTAAAATAAATCTTAAAAAAAGAACAAGTCAAGGAGAAAGGGAGTTGAACAGATGTTTGGTATAGCAGGTAAGATGGTGCTGGGATACCTACAACCCATATTGGAGTGCAGGGTTAGAATCCTAGCTCCATTCTCCATTGCAGCTAGTTGCAAATGTGCTCCCTGGAAGGCAGCTGATACCTCATGCCCTTGGGTCCCTGCCACATTATGTGGGAGACCGAGGTTGAGTTCCAGGCTCCTGGCTTCAGTCTGGCCCAGCATTTGGGGAGAACCAGTAGATGGGAGATTTAGATTTCTGTGTCTTTCTGTCTCTTCTGTCACTTTCTGTTCCTCTCCCCCCACTTCAAATAAGTCAGACTTTTTAAAAAAATGAACAAGGGAGTGAAAATGATGTAAATTACCATAATATGAAGCATCCTAAGGGTAAACAATGTACAATTTATTATTAGCTAAAAAAGAGATTTTTGGAAGGCTCTTAGTTAACGCCCTCTTTAATGTTTTCAATGAGCCAAAATAGACTATTTTAGCAACACTAAAATTATTTGAGAAGCAGAGATTACACGTGTTATAATATATTTTGGGATTTCAGTAAACAGTCTTTCTTCCCTGATGCTGTCTGCCATCCATAATCCCATGCTTTGTTATTTTCATTTAGAAAGATTTGAAACATTTCTATTTACATTTACCTCTTGCACAGTTTGAATATTCATTAAATATTGAGCAGCGCTTGGCTCCAGTAAGAATATGTCCTGAGAAAAACGGTGTCACAAAACTTCACTACACTCTCCAACAAGCCTGAATTTGCTGGAGCTCATTACAAGATTCATTTCAAGCCTCCTCCACTCACTGTCTATAATCTGTTACCTACTCAAGTGCACAGTCTAGATGTTGTTGAACTTAACACTTGTAATACAAAAATTATATATCAATGAGTATTTATAGGTCAGGCCTAAAGTTGTGCAAATCATAAAAACTCACATTCTGTCTAGCACCTACCCACATCAACAGCCCTCTGAAACCCCCGAAACTCAACATGACTGATAAATATTTTATCAATTAACATTTATGTTGACCTCACAATACTCCAGAGGGAGAGACAGAAGAATACATTTACTTGTCAACTGCTTGGTCATATTCATTGCTAAGTCTCAAATATATTGTACAATAAATAGAAAATAAGAAGTAATGGAAGAAAACAGGGATTTTCATTAAACTTAAAAACTCAGCGATAAAATATCATAAAAGCCTTTATGCATAGAACAAGTTATAAATAATCCTACTCCAAAAAGTCTATTTTAGTTATTTTGTAAACTTTCAAGAAAATAATTTCAAACTTAGAGAAAAATTGTAAGAACCAGAGTAGTTAAAAGTAAGCTTTTATAGATTTTCATCAGATCCACCTATTTGTCGACATTTTACAAAACAATCTTTTTGATGTTTCAAGGAAAAAGACTTGCTAAGAATAGATTGAAAAAATTGAGTTCATAGTAGTGAATTCGGGGTCTCAGGAAAGCAGTCAAAGTTTACTTAGGAGTTTCACACAGAGCACAGGGGAGGCAATAATATGGAATAACATAATCACTAGCATTGGAAAATCATGTGATCAATTGGGATAGAAGATTTGCATCAAATGACAATGGAATGAGTGTTCCCAAGCATCTCATAAACTCTATCAAACTGATGCGAGAATGACATGGAATCAAGAAGTAACAAGATGTAAAAACCCATGGTAGATATGGAGACTTCTCCATCAAAATACAAGGTTTGAATTAAGTTCTAAGTGAAAGGCCTACATGAGTTTGAAAATAGGTCAATCAGGAAAATTAGGGGGGTCAAGAGCACTGAAGGCATAGTACTTCGCAGCAGAAACAAATATTCAGATTTACTACCTAAGATTCCATTTTTTAATGGAAAGATTTTATATTTCCACATTTCATATAGAATAAAAATCTGAACTGCAGACTGCATATGCAATCACAGTTACAGTGCCAAAAACATAAAAGTAACACCTTCAATCCTAATATTTCAGGTTGCATACTAAATCACAAAGCGTTTCCTTCTTTGGTATTAAGTATTTATAATAAATGGGGAAAGAAACAACTTGATATTAAGAGAAAATGCCCTTATAATTTAGGATTCAATAAAGCTAACTATGAAGGCCTTAAAATGTCAGAAGCCAGACGAGCTATGAGCTTCTATTCTAAACAAACAGTTATTACTTCCATAAAATGAGATGGGATTATTTTATTCTAATATTCAGTAAAAGCATATCTCAGATCTTACTTCTTGAATCCAACTATTCATAAAGGAGAATTGCCTTCCGAACAGAATAAGGTGACAACTTCACCTTCAGGTAGTAACCAGCGTGCCTGTCCACACACAGAGAAGAGCACAGCACAGAGAGAAATCCTGGGTGTCCTGGGTGCGTCTCTCAGGCCCTTACCTGCATCTGCTGTTTGAGCTCCGCGGCCAGGATATTGTCCTGAAGAGCATTCTCTCGCTGAGAGGCATCCGCAAGCACATTCACCGTGGCTTCTGCCTCTTGGATCCACTTGAAGAAGTTCTCCAAGTCTCGGCGAGAGGCCTGCACTGTCCTCAGCTCAGCCTCCAAGGCACTCTGTCTGTCAGCAATACTGAAAGCGACAACATGACAAGCACGGCTCTGTTACCTAGAGTGTGACACTGCGCATCGTGCAAATCCTAAATAAAAATTGACAGCCTCAAAGGAACTTTTATTTATTTAAGTCATCATACGGAACTGGTATCTCTTTATATATGTACCTTGAATGTGTCGTAATGAAGAAGCCATGTGAATTGTGAGAAGAGTAAGAGAGAAACACACACAGAAATATCAACATAATACCAATATCATAAAGTAATTATGACTGCATATTATACTTTCTAATTGTATTGTTATTCCCCTGTATGTTCTATGTTAACACCTTAGCATTATGCTGATACTCAAAAGAAATCAAAAAGAACTCAAAAGGACATCACATTAATCAGTGACTAAAAGAATCCTAAGAAAAATTAAAATTTGAAGAAATATTTAAGAGAAAGGAAAATAAATTAAAAGGCCAACTTTTCATACTTTTAAGTAATTGCTTTTTTAATCTGATGATCAAGCTTTTAAAATTGCATCATTAAATCTGTATCACCAATGGGACACAGAACTATCATGAATTGCAGGAGTTAAAAGATACACACACCTGTAAGCTTCAACTTTAAAATGCTAGCTACCTCAGAACTCCATCACCAAAAAAAAAAACAACCTCAATTTGAAAAATAGATTCTGGGCCACCACTGTGTAGCAGGTAAAGCCACCACCTGCCATGCTGGCATCACCTATGGGAGCCGATTCGAGACCCAGCTGCTCCATTTCTGATCCAGCTCCCTGCTAACACGCCTGAGAAGCAGTGGAGTATGGCCCAAGCACTGTTGAGAAACTAGAGTAACTGAGATTCTCATACATTACAAGTAACAGTGTAAAACAGTACAGATGTTTTGAAAAGCAGATAGTAGTTTGTTAGAAACATAACTGCGCATATGATATCATCTAGCAATCCCAACCCTAGCTATTTACCCAGGACAGATGAAAACATAGATCCACACAAAATTTGTATACAAATGTTTATGGAAGCTGCATCTGTAATGGTCAAGCAGTGGAAGCATTACAAATATCAGCCAGTTTGTCCAAAAAGTAAGATACATGCCTACAACATAATACTACTCAGCAATAAGAATAAACAAACTATTGATACGTGCAACAATTTGGATGGATCATCCAATGCCTTTTGCTATGTGAAAGGCTCCAGAGACTGAGGACTACATACTATGATCCAATTATAGACATTCTGGAATGCCATCAAAGTCACACTACTATTCACTTGCTAAAAACATCCCAGCAATGTTTCACTACTACAGAAGCAATTCAAATGCCCTCACCAAGAACTGAATGTCTTCCATTACCCATCATCATTTTACTCTTCCAAATTTATCCCTGAGATTTTTTTCCTCCAGTACCCTATTCAGGTCAAACTTGCTGTGCTCCTTTTCCCTTTACAATATTCTTAATTCTATGGCCAGGTAAAAATTTCACATCCATATAAAAATGTCATCCAATTTCCACATTTAAAAAAAAAAAAATCCTACCAACTCTATAAGTTTTAAGCACCAACTCTTCCAAAACATTCTATCCAAATTAGGTTTCCGTGCTCTGAGTTCATTAAAGGTCAGTATTCCTCATTATACAGAAATTAACCACATGTATTGTGAAAAAGCCCTGGGATTATGATCTCAATTTACTCTTTACTTTTAATTTAACCATATCATATTAATTTCTTCTCTGTCAACCTATTCTAAAAAGTCTCTGTGGACAAAATTATTTTTTATAATTCCATAAACCTCAGTGTCCTTTTTACTTTTATAATAGATACTTATATTATAATGACACCCATCTATAATACGCCTTTAAAATTAGCTCCCATACCCCATTTTTAAGAAGCTTCTGGAAAATATCCTCCAAAAATTCAGTTGGTGAACCAAGCAGATGGATCATGCACCATGTGAGAAGCATGAACAAAGGAGATCCAGTACAGGAACAAGCCGAGGGGCCCCACGCCATTGGGGAGAGATCACAGGAAAGAGGGAACTAAACCAAAGTGGAGCAGATAAATATAAACACAGAATGATCTATATCCTTGTTTTAAGTTGGCAAAGATGACAAAGGATACACTCAGACAAAATGAGTAAATAACCCTAAAGATGAAAACAAGCAAAAAGTCCATCAGATCCTAGAACTAAAGATTACATACTAGGAGAAAAGTGAAGAAAATACCTAGGGATGGCTATAAAGCAGCCCAGATAGAATGTCTCCAGAAGAGATGTCTCCAAGAAAAAAATATTAGAAGTGATTGATTAATATGATTGACTTTGTGGAAAATTACACTGCCAGGCCCTCAGAAAATGTGGGAAGAATTAGCAATCAATTCAAGGAAAACCAGACAATTGTTAATTTCTGGTGAAACAGAGGAAATGAGATTATTAGAACACACTGTAGTGTTTGGCTATTAATAATGTTGGACAGGTATAATGATGTTCACATTGACTTTCTGAAAGCTTGGAGAACAATAGCATTAGAACGCTATTTCCTATATATTTATCAAAATAGGATATCAGTAGACAATGTACAATATGGATGAATTGAAAGATAACAGCATGCTAATTTTATTTAGAATGTAGAAATGTACAAATGAGAAAAGAGAAACTTAAAAGGTCATAGGAAGAGAGACTGCAAATAGAACCACTATATTCTGTTATAAAGGTTTCACTGCCTTTTAATTTTTTTGGAATCTCATGCATATATCTCTTTAGTTTTTAGAATTTAGAACTTTCCCACCAGAATTTGAGTGGCTCTTGGGTGTGGTACTATGTCCTCCCACAAACATTATCTGCATTTAAAAAAAAAAGATTTATTTATTTGAAAGGCAGAGTTAACAGACAGAGAAAGAGAGAGACAGAGACAGAGAGAGTTCCTCCCCATCAGCTGGTTCACTCCCCAAATGACTGCAAATAAAGCAAGGAGCCAGGAGTTTCATCCAGGTTTCCTACATGGGTGGCAGGGGTCCAAGCACTTGGGCCATCTTCCACTGCCTTCCCAGCTGAATTAGCAGGGAGCTGGATCAGAAGTGGAGCAGCCCGGATTTGAACCGGCACCCATATGAGATGTTGGCATTGCAGGCAGCTGCTTAATGCCAAAACACTTTCCCCAATAGTTTCAATTTTTAAAATATCAACATAAAAAAAATTAAGAGTAACTAAATGAAGACTGTGCCAAAAATGTACCAGAAAATAAAGAATTAAAGGACTACATACAAGCATTCACTTCACCAAAAACTCAATTATCACATTAAGAACTCCTAACACAAAATATAGAAAGTATAAAGTTTAATAAAGTCAAACACTTTCATTTTCCATAATCAGAATCCTTTACTCTATGAGAAGATTTCTATGAGGGCTGGCACAGTGGCATAGCAGATTAAGCAGTCATCTGCAGCACCAGCATCCCTAATATAGGCACTGGTTTGAGTCTCAGCTGCTCCACTTCAAATCTAGCTCTCTGATAATGTGCCTGGGAAAGCAATAGAAGATGGCCCAAGTGCATGAGCCCCTTCAACCATGTGGGAGATTCTGAGAAAGCACCTGGCTCCTGGCTTCGGTCTGGCCCAGCCCCAACTGTTGCAGCCATTTGGGGGCATGAACTGGCAGATGGAAGATATTCTCTCTCTCTCTCTCTCTTCCTCTCTCTCTCTCTCTGCCACTGCCTCTCCTTCTCTGTAACTCTTTCAAATAAATAAATCTTTTTTTAAAAAAAGAAAATTCATGTGTTATAATAGATAATGTAGCAACAAGTAATGTGAAAACAGGTCATTACAGATTTTGGTCATCAAACCTGAAGAAAGGTCGTACTAGGGAAAAGGATGCAAATGTCTAAGAACCCTAATGGCAGAGGATTCCCTGTACATGAGACATTTATAGTATAAAGGGCCACACCAGCATGCTTCAGAGGAAAAGTGCAATAAAATAATTGTAAACACTTGACCTCGGACATATTCCACTGGACAGAGAAACAACAGCCACTTCGGGAGCAATGGAACATTCTGAACTCAAGAAGCAGGATGCTTATTATCAAATCATCTACTGGTCATCAGGCAGAAAAGAGATACTGCTTTGAAAATGCTCACTTTGTAGAAAACTGAAAAAAAATAACTTGTACTTGTTTCAGTAAGAGATATCTACTTGCTCGGCTGTAGAAGCAAAAAAAAAAAAAAAACCACAGGTTTCAGAACAAGACAGACAAGGCTTCACCTACCCATGAAAGCCTGACCAAGCTCCTCATCTCCTCAAGCCCCATTTCCACCATCCCTAAATCCTGCTCAGCACACAAGGTTTTCCACGACCTCACTCTTGCTCATCCCTCAAGAATCATCTCATGGAACAGGCACTGTGCTGCAGCAGCTTAAGCAGCTGCTTGAGACGCTTGCATCCCATGTCAGAGTGTGTGGCATTGAGTCCCATATCCGCTTGGAACCCAACTTCCTGATAATGTAAATCATGGAAGGCACTAACTCATGGCTCAAATACCTGGGTCCCTGACACCCACGTGGGGGACCCAGATGGAGTTCCTGACTCCTGGCTTTGGTTTGGCCAAGCCTTGGCTGTTGTGGACAATCGGAGAGGGAATCAGTAGAAGGAAGATCATTCTTTTTCTCTCTCTCCCCAGAACCCCTCTCTCTCTGCCTTTAAATAAAAAAGAGAATCATCATTCCTAGCCTCATGCATTATTTTTCTACAAAAACAGCCAATTATTAATCCTCCAAGAGGTCACTGTCTGACACTCACTAGTTTCTGTGTTACTTCTTTCCCTGTAAATATCTTTCCTCTTCCACGCTTTACTCCAGACTCCACCAATAGTCTCCTTTAGTCCAGGTAACTTCTGTGGACACCTATTAACTGGGTGTAAATCCCTTCTGAACCTACGGTTCCTTTTCCAAAGCATCCCATGATTTCCCCTACCAGAGCCATTAGTGTGCTATTACTGCTGCAATACTTAGAAACTTAAAGCAACACCAGTTTATTATCTTACATTCTGTAGGGAACGTCTAGGTCTCCACTAGACTAAACGGCAGTAGTCATGGGGTTGTATGTCTTTATGGAGGCTCTGGTGATGAATCCTTGCCTTTCACAGCTTCTAGAGGTTGTCATATTCCCTAGCTCATGGCCACTGCTCTACCTTCAAAGCCAGCAACAGCACATCAAATCTCTCTGACCCACTCCCCTGCCTCCTCTTCTTTTAAGAACTCATGGGATGAGACAGTGCCCACCTAGACACCCCAGGATAATTTCCTCATCTTATTATGTCTCTCATCAAGACAGAAAGCAACTGCTTTCTTATCTGTTTCAAAGTTCTGAGTCATCAATGCACTTGGCTGCCAGAACTGTCATAGAGTAGCAGTATACCAAATATTTACTGAATAAATTAATCTAACAATGGTAATAGGCATCTCCCCTGTAGGAATATTTTAAGGGACAAATGAGGTATTCACACATAAATACATCAAGAGATAATGAATAATAAATAATACTTTCTCTAACCTTTTATATGAATTTGTGAGGTACTGAGAAATTAGTTTTTCTTGTGGCATGCCAATATGCAATTTAATAATAAATGTTTGGGAAAATTTTTTAAATGAACATACATCTTGTGTCAAAATGAACATAAGTACTAAAAATGATGAACATACTAAATACTAAACTATATTTATGGCAATTTAAATTGTCATAATAAAATAAATGTACATTTCAAAATTTATAATCATAGTGTATTCTGACTTTTTTACTTAATATAATTTATATGAAACTTTTAAGAGAATATAACACAATTAATTTAGTTCCCTATCCCCTTGTCTCTCCCTTCTTTTTTAAAAATCAGATCCAAGTCTACAGTATGGCATACTAAATAGTACATGACTCTTTTGTCTATTTTCAATGAATTTCACATAATTTATCATAAGGCAAAAATCACTAAAATTAGAGGCTCAGAAATATGTATGTGCACTTTATTACACATGCTAACAAATCATCTTTAATGTCACTTGTGCACTGCACCCAGAAGAAATGACTTAATCCCACCACTTCTGCAATTTACTAGCTATATGAGTTGCAGTAAATCATTTCAAATCTCCAATTTACTTTTTTCATCATTAAAACAAGAATCTTGGATTAGATCACCGAAAGATCTCTTTCTAAATCTCCAGGAGTCCTTTTAAAATAACATATTCCATCACAGAGATCATCAAGCCTTCTGGAAGAGCTCTCCACTTCTCACCCCCAATCCCAGCTTCAGATTCAGCTTCATGACAAACCTCTGCGTGTATATGAAATGTTGTCAATGGGTGGTGCACAGAGAGTGAGATGATCGGGCAGCATTAATGTAAAAGCTCTATGACCACATCCAGCACTGACCTCACATTAGCCTACACATCCAAAGCAGATTTTGTATGTGGCAATTCTGGTTGCTACATCTCAAGAAAGTCCAGAACAGACCTAGGGGAAATCCTGAAAACATAAGGAGAGGATAGAGTGGAAGCTGCACTATTATAGGAAAAGATATGATACTAAATCTAGGAGTTTGTGGCTAGAAGATAAAAGCAGAGATTTTAAAAATTACTTTTTAGTCCATAAATCATAAAGAATAAGGATAGACTGAAAACCTAAAAGATATAGCATCTGAAGTTTAGAAGGGTAACTTTAGCAGAAATAAAAATTTTACTTCAAACAGAAGAAGTAACAGACTATAGAATTCTTTAGTGCAAGAAATTGTACAGACTGAAAATATAAATAGCTTCCCATAAAAGATTTAAGGATCCATGGGTGACAGATTTATTATAGTGTATATTAAAGGAAACTAGGATTTTTTAAATGCATAATCTTAGCTTTCAGGGAGATGTTTGTGATAAAGGCAGCTATGATAGGCTATAAAAATAGCCTATAGTCATTTTATAACATAACAAAACTTGGCCACCCACATAACTAATTGCTTTAAATGTCATTTTGAAGGTGTTAAATGTACTTGATATGTTAAACTACAAAATATAATGTGATGCTTAATCAAGTTTAAATATGCTTATAGTTGGTCAACAGTTTATTTGAACATAAAATAGGTATGCCTCATTTCAAAAGACTTTAATGGGGAAAAACATTTTAGGAAATCCACAGATATATGTACCTAAATATTAGTGTACTTAAAAAAGGTGACCTTTACAGTGATATGAGATTTAAATACATTTATCTCTTTCAGAGCGTAAAACAGTAGTACCAGTACTTTGAGTGGCAGGTAGAACACTTACAATGAAACAATTCTTTAAGCACTTCAATGGGTACCTTCACAAGGTCATTTTGTTCTTTTGTAAATAAAATAGCATGTATATGGAAAATATACTAAAGCATGCTGGCAGGGGAAAGAGGAGAATGAAGTCAAAGTGAAGAATCATTCGCTCTTTTGGTGGCCATCCCTGTTATACAGATGTTGAGTCACCATCAAGACACTTAAAAATAATCCATAAGACTGAAGAAAGCTGTTCTAGGCTGTCAATACCAGAACACTTGGGAAGCTCAGAAAGGGAACTGCATACTCACAACACCCACCTTCCACCCTAAGGTACCTGCCCACAGCCTTCATACCTGTGACTGCCATTTGCAGAAAATATGTATTCAAGACCAACCATTGAGTTATTTCATAGAGAGGATTTTTTAAATATATACATATATATATATATATATATATATTCGAAAGACAAAGTTACAGGGAGGCAGGTGCAGAGAGACAGGGAGAGAGAGAGGTCTTCCATCGGCTGGTTCACTCCCCAAATGGCTGCAATGGCCAGGGCTGGGCCAGGCTGAAGCCAAGAGCCAGGAGCATTCTCTGGGTCTCCCATGCAGGTGCAGGGGTCCCAGCACTTGGGCCATCTCCTACTGCTCCCCTAGCCATTCTTCTGCAAGCCCCGGAGCTGGTATTTGATGTTCGGCCTCTGTGCCTTCCTGCTCCTCAGATCATCCCTTCATCTTGGCTTCCCTGAAATTCATTTTCTTGGGGGCATGAGTTCTACAAATTTGAATGAAGGAGGAGGTTTTTTGTCTCTTTTTCTCTATATACTACACTATGAGGACGTAGAATTAGGGTTTTCCTTGCTCCCTACCATTAATTCCAAGCCACTATTCTTCCATCTTCCAGGAAAAATCCTACTACTTTAAAATCCAGGACATATGTGCATTACATTCATAGAAAGAGATTCTGGTTCAGGGTTGCTGCATAGGGTTATAAAAGTTGTCCACTGCCTCCAGGGGTAAAGGGAGTCTGAAATCCAGTGCAGGATCCATTTGCAAAGCCACAGCTCTAGTGAGAGAGAGCACCACCTACAGGCTGAGAGGTAGCACTAGTCTCTCGCCCAAATGTCTACCTTTCCCTGCTCCTTCTCTCTCCATCTGTTATCTGCATGCTTTTGGCTTGCTTTGGAGTAGAAGAAAGCTACTATATATTAACCTTATCTTTATTGCTATAAACCAGTTACCCAGCATTATCCAGCAATACTGTAATCTCCCTAAGAGACTCTGTCCCATTCACCAAGATTATGATTTCACTTTGAATCCTCTTTCTTCCAACCTTGTTTAGTCTCTCCTTCAATGTCCCTGACCATGTGTTTCACAGTTTATAAAGAAAGTTCAGGCCTGGTGGAGAGAATCTGTTATCTTCCCACCACTAAAGCTCTAGTCTTCATGCATCTGTACTCATTTTCTCATTGTTTTCTCCTGAATCCCAGCTGTTACCAAACTCAATTCACCTGATTTTGCTTTCCCTACTACTCAAAGACTTTCTTTCTCTGAGCCTTTGCCATACCTATGTTGTGAATCATCAGTCTCTCCTGTACTGGATCATTGCCATAGACATACAAACATGCTGTCTCACATCCCATTTTAAAGGAAGAGTTAATCACCACTCTTCAGTGCACTCCAGATCCTACCCAACCTCTCTGGCCTCTCTTCACAACTTCTCTAAAGTTATTCCCACAAATTGGTCTACTTCCTCACCTTCATCTCACTCTATCTTCCAGATTGATCACTTTCTTAAATTGCTCTTTGCAAAATCACCAGAAATCTCTAAGTTGTAGAATTTCATGATAATGCTCTGGGCGAATTTTTCTGATTACTCAACCTAATTCAATAGAGAAGACCATTTTTCCCTTAGAAATACCCTCTTCTTTCCTTTCCCTTAGAAATATTATTTTCCTTCCTCTCTAAACACCACAAATCCTGGATTTTTTTTTCCTACCTCATTGGATTTTTTTTTTCCAGGCCTTTTTGCTCTCTCCTTTTTTGCTCAATCATCAAATCTTAAGCCCTAATGCCTTGGTCAAGAACCGTCTCCTTATCTCCAGCTTTAGTCTTCTCAGGCAAATGGCATCTATTCCCACAGATTTAATCTCTACGGTAAATGCTGAGAACTCCCCAATCATATCTGAAGTCCAGAACAGATGAGTTCAAGATGCTCATAGCCAAGTACACACTGTAATACTTAATAGGCATCTCAAACAAACATATCAAAACCCAATTTTCTATTCTTTCCTCTCAAAACTCCTACAGCATTTCTCAATCCAGTGAATGGTCTGACCATTGATACTTTTACAAAACACTATCTTTGATGGCCTTTGCTTTCTCGAACCATACGTCCAATCTATCAAAGCACCTTGTCTACTTGCCGAGCATATCTCAAATCTATCATCTGTCTATAATAGCCAAAGCTACTACTGTTTCCCAACTGGACCACCACAGTTACTGCCTTTCTGGTTTTCCCAATTATGCTTTTACATCCTTACAACCTATTCATCACGAGGCATCTAGAGGATTACAGTCTAATGTATACAAGTTAGACAGGTCACTCCTTATTTAATAATTCCCATATGTTCCACCATACTTAAAACAGTCATACTCCTTCCCACATCTTACAAAATTCGACATGGTCTGGCCTCTACCTCCCTCTCCCACCACATCCCAAGCCCATGCCCCCATAGTCATTATAGTTAAGCTATGCTCCTTCCTGCCTCATGATTTTGATAACTGATGCTCACTTTAGGACTTTGTTCAGATGGCTCCTTCTTAATTTTCAGAGGCAACTCAAATGCCACCTTCCAAGTTATGCTTTCTAAATTTCCCCAAGCTAAATAAGTTCCCCCTCCTACATAGCACTTGTTAGTTTCTTTCACCCTCCAAAACAATCTGCTATAATTATGTATTATTTTCTTATTTACTACATGATTCCACCTATAGGGTAGAAGCTTCTTGGGGTCAGGTACAGGGTACATTTATGGCTGGATCGTCAAAGAGCTGATCATAAATTTTGGCAAATAGGAAGCTAAATAAATATTTGGTTAAGTACTGACTAGTTAACTGACAGTAAAAGGAAAAAAATGAAGGCAAAAACAAGGACTACAGATCCTTTGTTTGAGATGGAATTAAATATACTTGGAAAATATCCTCATGCTTGAGCTTATAATTGTAAAATGAAAACATTTGCATTGTTAGAGCACATACCACAAAGACAATGCTGTTAATAACTATTTTTAAAGGCCTTAAAAAGCCACCTGAATCATTTAAACAACATTACAGACAAGGAAAATAAAAAGAGCATAGTTTTTACACTCTTCTTCTTGGCCAGTTTTATTTCCATCTTGGAAGGGAAAACCTACAAAGAAATGCCACCAACAAAAATAAAGGAAACAGGTTGAAAAACACAGGTGATTTTTGGGGAAAGACGTTTCATTCCTGAGAGGATAAATCAAGGTGACTGACCCAAATCTCTGAACCTTATACTGCTGCTGGACAAACTACAAGGATAAGACTGTCTGTGTTTTCTACTTACACCCAGTGATTTGGGGATGACAGCTGCTGCAGCATTCAAGAATTCAAAGTTTGAGCCTGACTGATGTCAGGCCACTGGACACATTCTCAATATAAATGTCTTCTATTAATCACAATTATATGATATTGATCAAATTGAACAATGGATAAATACTAAAGAATAGTTCATTTTCAATAATCTACATGGACAATAAACACTCAGTATAGAAAATATAATAACAAAAAACTTTCAAAATATACAATAAATTCAATTAGGGAAAAAAAAATTTTTGGAACCTTATCTGTTTGTAAAATAGTGAAGGGATTTGCCTATTCAGTCTTTAATATAAACAATACTTACATCCCCCTCATATATTATGGCTATCCCATTTGTCCCATTGGCTATTGTTCACAAGTTAATGAGCACTAATGAGAAAAACAGGAACATTACAGAGGAAATAAAGTTCCCTCATTGGATTAATCTGTTTTTATGGCTCCTGCATGAAGTAACTGTGTCTTTATATTCTATACCCTTTCTTCTTAGGATGGTTAGACTTTCACTTTGGGAGAAAACACTTAAATTCAACATAAATTCAGCAACTGTGATGATTTCACTAACCAAGAAAATTGTATGCTCTAAGAAGTTTCATCTGGTAATAAAGATTTAAATACCTATCCTGAATTCAGTAAAACAAATGATCAAGTAGTTATCATTAATTTAAGTAGAAATCTCTTAAAATTACTATAGATAACTGATAATACCTCAATCTTTGCTCTTTGAGTCATTGAAAGTACTGTGAGGTACACTAAAGTACAATGTATTTATAATGCAGACATAATATGATACAACAAATTAAATTTGTTGAGCACATATCATGTGCCAAGAACTTTTATACATCAGTTTTGATGTCACAATAATCCTACAGATTAGTGTGATTTCTATTTTAGAACCAAGGATATTTAGACTAAATGACTTAAAATAACTTGTTCAAGCCTCATAGAGATGGTAAGCACATGACTTTGTGGGCATAAGAATAAGGAGACAGATCTATAGTAATAAATAATTATTTACTATTTGTGCTTAAAATTATATTTTCTCATTTCCTTTACAATATTTCTGCATAGATAACTATATTTAGGTATAGGCATAAGTGTATGTATGAACAGGTACATACAAAAAGTTATTTTATTCCTAACTATTGGATGACTAAAATGGTATTTCATGCCCAAATTAGGCATCCACACCCCAAAAGTTACTTTAAGCACATTTCAATCGCCACTGTCTCCATTTGCACTTAAAAAAGAAGAATGATGAAGATAGATAGATTAGCTAGAAACTCTACTGTTTTTAGAATCTAAAATATTTGGAGTCAGTTTTGTTTCAGAATTTAACTTTTTTATAGATTAGAGAACTAAAAATATTGTGGATGCATTTATATTACATCTAACCCCAAGCAGGGTCTGGAAAATAATCAAATACATTTCTACTTCTGCATCTGGAAGCAAGGCTATTCAGAGTAAGCAGGATAACTAAAGACTATAATACATGTCAATTCAAAGCCTTCTGTTATCAGAGTTTTTTTGCCTTTCAGCCTTGTAGATAAAGGACTGTGGACATGGACTGTGAACGGCCAAATTATTTAGCCCAACCACAATTCATACAAAGCATTTCCTTTGAAAGCTGATATTAAACTTCACACATTATGCCCCAGTAATACTTCCATATGCAAGTAAAATTACCCTTCCAGAATGTGGCTGACAATGATGTAGATACCAAGCAAGCTGGGAGATAAGAAGGGAGTCCTGGTAAAAGGCCTCTCAGTGGCCATTAAAGTCAACACAATGGCTACTTACTAGACAGCTTACATGTTTCACAAAGGAAACCACATTATCTTTAATCTGATCTGGCTTCTAAACACAACACAGACAAGAACCAGTAAGCAGAATCACACATAGATCTCAGAGGTGGTTGGCAAAGCAGTCACCCACAATCGCTGACATTCTGATAACAGAGAAGAAAAATGAAACTATATGGAAAGAAGGTAAAAGCCTGCCTGTGCAGTCAAAAAGGTTTGAATTCCAATCTCAGCTCTACCAGCACAAGTTGTGTGATTCTGAGTAATTCCTTAACTTGTCTTCACTCCACTTTACTCATCGACATAATGCCAATGAAGACACTCCTGTCTCCTCTGGATGTGTGAAGATTAAATGAAATAACGTATATGAACGGCTCAGCATAGTGCCTAACGATGAGAAGCTACTCAGTAAAATTTATACAGGAAAAATAAAGCACAAAACCTCAAAGATAGAAGCCTGAATACATTTACTACCAATGCTTTAGAACTCATGGAGAGGCTTATCATAGTTTAATATAGAAGAAAATCATCTTGGCTGTGCGATGTGACTTTGAAAATATAATTTAACTTTTCTGAGCCTGTGAGCATCAGATTAGCACATGTAATCTCAAGGGAGGTGAGAAATGTTTCTTTGTGGAGATATAGTGGTGGAAAATTTCACTCTTTTAATGTATAAAGCTCAATCATACAGCACAAAAGCAGACACATGGCACAAGCATTCTTTGTCTAGGGGAGTGTCAGAAAGTCTTCCTAGGGAAGTAATAGTGAAAAAAAGGTTGCCCATCATTGGGTTAGATAAACTAAGGTCCCTTACAGCTCTTCAATCTCCTTAATTTTGTTTCTGAAACAATAATGACAAGAATAAAAAACTAATAGAGTTTCCACACTGTGTTTAGAAAGACAAGGAAAGGGCCAGCAATGTGGCTCACTTGGCTAATCATCTGCCTGTGGTGCTGGCGCCCCGGGTTCTAGTCCCAGTTGGGGCACCAGATTCTGTCCTGGTTGCTCCTCTTCCAGTCCAGCTCTCTGCTGTGGCCCGGGAAGGCAGTGGAGGATGGCCCAAGTATTTGGGTCCTGCACCTGCATGGGAGACCAGGAGAAGCACCTGGCTCCTGGCTTCAGATCGGCGCAGCGCGCCGGCTGTAGCGGCCATTGGGGGGGGGGGTGAACCAACAGAAGGAAGACCTTTCTCTCTGTCTCTCTCTCTCTCTCTCTCTGTCTAACTCTGCCTGTCAAAAAAAAAAAAAAAGACAAGGAAATACATACATTCTAGACAGATGACCACCTAGAAGAATTAACAACCATAATTATCATTGAGCTTTATAAAGAAAAATCTCATCTATAACCTTAGCTGTCATCCATCAAGATATCCTTCAGTCAGTTTTGTTACATTTTCCTTTCTTTCTAAATAACAATATATCTCATTCATGTTTAAGTATTAATATAATCACTTATTCTCAAAAAATGCACTAACAATATAGAATAAGGACAAGTACTTGCAACTAGAACACAGTCATTGTCTTAGCTATGATAAATGAAAGATCACCTTGGAATATAATTCATTTTTAATTGCCTCTTCCATCTAATCTAACTACTGCTGTAGGCTGTCTTAAAATATTTACAAAGTAGAAGCAAAAAAAGAATCGGAGGTACTAAATAAAGCAGGCCACACATTCATAGTGATCATTTTCTCTGGAATTTTTTACAATGAAAACAAAGTCATAACTTACATGTGGAATTTTTAGAAACACACCGATAAAGTATTCTAATAATTATCTCTCAGTGTTAAAACTATTTTTAATTCACTCTCTTCCCTGCCTTACGTGATGAGATTCTTACTATATTCAAATGATGTGTTATAATAAAAAAGTTGTGCAAAAATGCAAGAAAGATCAGCATTAGCCACATTCCTCTAACCACTTCTGAAGTTGTTTATGTATCATCTTGGTCTTATTCCCTCCACTGTTCTAGGCATAGCGTGCAACATGCGCTCATACACTGCCCTCATAATTCTCTTGGAGTGCTCAGAAAATCTGTTTTAGAGCTTGTCACTAAAAATAATATTCTAGAAATGTATAAAACTTCTCCAAGTCAAGCTGTCATTAAATACTTGGCCATACTTTATTACTAAGAATATGGATCATAAAGTGTTCTAAAAATAAGCATTTTATTCACTGCAAAATAAATGTTTTGATATCAAATTAGTTTCCAAGCAGTTGCATTTGAATAGATAAAGATGTGTGCGAAACCATAATTTCACTTAGACAGAGGCATTTCCAGCAGTATGTGTGAAGTAAATACATTTTTTTTAACTAAGGAGGAATATAAATATGCAATCTTAAAGGGATGCAAACCACTGGTTATAGTTCCTCAAATCCTGGGTGTTCCAATGACAGAAAAATGTCTCTTATGAACTCACATGCTATTTTAGGCTATTTTGAATATACTGACTAGACAAAGTAATGGCAGGAAAAGGTAACAAACTATTGAAACCCTAAAACATGCATATTTCTAGATAATTCCAGAGCCCACGTGGTCCTAAACTCAGCTGCAGGCCTCAAACACTGCTATAACTAACTCCAGGGACCACATTTCCCTGATTTACCTGTAAATGCCTACGTGTTCCTTACAAACTGTACTCTAGATAATACCTATCAAAAGGCATGAGAAATGCAAAATAACTGGGATTACCATTGTGGGACAGCAGGTTAAACTGTTGCCTGCAAGCTGGCATCCTCTATGGATGCTAGTTTGAGTCCTTGCTGTTCCACTTCCCAACCAGCTCTCTAGTAATAGCCTGGGAAAAGAAGCAAAAGACGGCCCGAGAGCTGGGGCCCCCGTCACCCACATGAAAGACCCAGAGGAAGCTCTTGGCACCCGGCTTTAGCCTGGCCCAGCCGTGGCTGCTGTAGCTCTCTAGGAAGTGAACCAGCGGATGGAAGATAGGTATTTCTCTCTGTTTCTCCCTCTCTCTCTGTAACTCTACCTTTCAAATAAATAAATCTTAAGAAAGGGGGAAAAAAGATACTCAGAATAGCTAAAATGATCATTGGCAAGGCTTAGGCTTATTCAAGAAAAAAACTCCATTACAAGTACCATATGAGAATACATTCAGTCCTCAGTATGATAATAATGACTTAGCACATCATGATCTAACAATAGAAAACAACACTAAAAGGTAGTTTCAGTAGTCACATGTTTGGCATGTTCCCAAAACCATCAACTTCTTAGCTTGACAGTGTGCATCCACCTGCCAGGGCCCAAGAGTTACCTTTGTTTTAGATTGATCCAGGAAGTTTTTAAGTACTCGGTGGTTTCTTTCACATTCCTTGTGTCATCACTACTGTATTCCTCCAGCAGCCTCTGCAGGACGTGATCGAATGCCATGACAACACCATCACCAGGACCCAACTCTTGAAGCAACATCTAAGGCGTAAGGTAGGGTGTGGTTGTTAGATCTGGTCACTTAGTAGCTAGGATTACCAAAATACGGGGTCTGTAGGAATTTCTAACATACTCTAGACACAGATATCATGAAAAAAAAAGAAGAAATTAGAGTACAAACTCTTGGAGAAAGGCTAAATTTTTAAAAACTCTACTAGTAAAAAGGAAAACATCTAAGAAGTTAATCAGGTACACAGACGGTAGGAAATATTATCTTTTCTCTTTGAGGTATTTACTCCCTCAAATCATTTGTCTTTTTCATTCTGGTACATGTGCACACATTGCTTAGGAAGGAACACTTAGTTCCTGCATACACATGTGTGCTTGCAGAAATGGAAAAGGCTAACATTATGGGAACTGTCTGCCTTTTGCCCCTGTTTACACTGTGTTTGTTGCTACAAAGCTGGCAGCATGGATGAGTCAAGTAATCAGGCAAGGTTTACCCAGAGTTTGCTTGAACAGATAAAACGATGCTGGGTGTCGCCTCTGGTTCCTGGTCCCACTTACTCAACTTCTGAGAGTGTCTGCATCAAGATACTCTCTGTGAAATCTAAGTGACATTTGAATGATCCCATAATAATAATTTTGCATAATTTTGCAACTGGTAAAAAAGTACATAAATATATAAAATCTACTCTAATGTTTCAGAAGAACCTCATTGATGATTTTTAAAGAATATTCTAAATATGATGACTAAAACAGTAATACAATATTTAATTGTATTCCTCAAAGTTCACAGGACTTGCTATTACTTTGAGTCAAGTGGTACAATCAGCATATCATCAACACAGAGAATGATCCAGAAACCAGGACAGCTGGCCTCTTGCTTTTTACATTGTAATCATAAGAGGCCTACACTTGTGAGGGATAAAAATGCACATTTCCAAGCTTTAGATTTTGTTTCCTGCATCTTCTCTATAATATTCTTCACAATGTACACTTTCCTCTTAGACTATTTCAAGGGCAAATAAATGTTAAGCCAAAATATAATCTTACAACCACACTCTCCAGCTCAAGAATAGCTTCTATGATTGTAGAAAGAATTTTAAAAAGCACTTTAAAAATCCAATAAGTGTTCAATAGTATCAATTATAAAACAGAAAGTTCACACAAAGGGCACCTGCTATTATATTGACAAAAGTTTGCTTGCAAAGGCATTAAAAGAGACCTAGCTTACTTATTACATCAGTTGTTCACTGCAGTAACCAGCAAATGAAAGTCTCAGAAAGTTTTAGGAATAAAAGTCTTCAGGAAAGTCAAGGGAAGAAACGAAAGTCCTGAACACTTTCTCCTTCTAGTTGTTGGTTCACGGAGGTGTTCCATTTACAAAGAGTGGATGAGCTGTGCATCCAAGACACACATGCACACGTGTCTATTTATTAATATCTCCAAAAAGTTTTCAAAAAGTTTCCTGATCAAAATCTTCCAGTAAGTCTCAACGTGTACTCTAAGAACTGTATAAAACATCATGACAGAGTCCTAAGAATTGCAGTCAACCAATGGGGGGGGGGGGGAGTACACCCAACAAAATGGTACCACCAAAACTATCAAGTGGTTCTTACTTGATTATCAGAAATCTGCTTGACGAGGGGGTCCCGTCGGGCTTGCTGGAGCATGTAGAACCGGGCCTCATACTTTCTCATCAGCTCCTCGGTCTCCTCTCTGTGGTCATCCCAGCGGAGGCTGTCCACAGCCATGTCTTCAAGCTCCTGCTGTCTCAGCTCCACACCATGCTGCGTGCTATCCCACTGGTTCTGCACTTTCTCCACTGGGGGCATTACCAAAACAAGCCCCAGGTCACTAACAGGGAAGCACCTGATCTGAATTTCATCATGCAGCTAAAGTTGATCAACACATGTCAAATGAATTTTTTTAAGATATATTTATTTGGAAATCAGCATTACAGAAAGGGAGACACAGAGAGGTCTTCTGCCTGCTGTTTCGCTCCCCAAGTGGCCACAAGGGGCAGGGCTGAGCCAGGCCAAAGCCAGGAGCCAGGAGCTTCATTTGTGTGTCCCACATGGGTGGCAGGGGCCCCAGTATCTGGCCCAACCTCCGTTGCTTTTCCCATGCCACTATCAGGGAGCTGGATCAGAAGTGGAGCAGCCAGGACAGGAATTGGCACCCATAATGGATGCTGGGCAGCAGGTAGTGGCTTCACCTGCTACTCCACAGAGCCAGGCCCTCAAATGAATTTTAACACACATCTGCCACACAACACATGATACGCCTCTGAAATCACTCTGTTTTTTAAAATTAATTATTTATTTGAAAGACAGAGACAAGACAGAGAGCTCTATCTGCTGATCCACCCACCCAAATGCCTGCAGTGGCCTCTAGCTGAAGCCAAAGCTAGGAGCCAGGTACTTGATTCAGATGGCAGAAGTCCAATTACTTGAGCCATCAATGCTGTCTTTCAGGGTCTTCATTAGTAGGAAGCTGGAATCCAGAGCCAGGTCAGGTGAAAAACACAGGCTTTCTGAAATGGGATGTGGTCATCACAAGTGGTGTCGTAACCACCGAGTGGACCAAAAGCACATCCCTTTTTTTGAGGAAACCATTTTTGAGGGAAAATATTGGATTAAAACACCTTACAATAAAAATATTCACTATAATAAATCAATTAGGAGAAAAATGGCAAAGAAAATACTTCCCTATTTGAAGGGAGGGTGTAAAGTACTATATAGTAGGACTTGAAGACAGAGAGTTCTTTGTTGGCATCAAAGGAGATTCTCTAAGGTAGACTGGATTTTAAAAGACAACAAACTGTTTAAGGATAGTTTTCTTGTTTCACAGCATGAAAACACTATAAAAGAATTTTTACGTGCGCAAGTTCAAGAGAAACACTAAAAGGAAAGCAGCTTCAAGTCTGTGTTCCCAGGAGCTCTTCATCATAAAAACTCCATGGTGACTCTGTCCTCTTCTTGTTTATGGTTGTTTCTTATGATTCCTCTTTCTTCTCATTCTCCCATCCTGTCCCCATCTCCCCATTGCTCTCTCCTTCTCGCTCCTTCTCTCTCCTTCTCTCTCTCCTTCTCTCCACTACTCTCTCCTTCTCTCTCTCCACTACTCTCTCCTTCTCGCTCTCTCCTTCTCTCTCTTTCTCTCCTTCTTGCTCTCTCTCTCATCTGGAGTTAAAAAAAAGACAGCTCTAAGGAAATTTAGACATTTGATTACTTCACAGGCAGTTAAAGATCTGGAAAGGAAGAAGCAGGAAACAATAGCTTTAAGTATCTATAACTCACTGATAATAAATAGGTCAAAGGTTACAAAAAGAATGCTAGAAGATGCCTTAGATGGCAGACAGACTGACAGGCTATAGTCAAGTACCAGGCCCAAGAAAAATTTAACTACAAAGTAATATCCAGCTGTGTTGTAATGGGACATTATGGTAAAATTCTGGGGCTAATATAGGGTTATAGTTGGCCATAACAACTATCAACTTAAGATCATTCAGAAAGCAATAAGTTATACTTATCTGTCGTAATTCTAAAAATGTGTCCAGTAAAGATAATCTGCTTGCTTAGCAGTTAAATAAATTGCTTAAGTTTTTAACTTAAGGAAACAGAGGATAAATCTATCATAATGATCAACCTGTCAGTTAAAAAGTTACATAAAATACTTTTAATCATTTATATGACTAACAGAATTTAAATATGAACAAGTAAAATGAAAGACATGAAGCAGTAAAACTATTAGGTATACCGTGAAAATAAGCAAATTATCCTATTCACTGTAAATGCTAAAAAAACAGGTTACTATAGGTTCTACATTTCAGCCAGCAGGGTTTTCATATCAAGCATAGTGATGAAGACAAGGTACTCTCTACTTACACACACACACACACACACACATGCACACACACAAAGAGAGGGCATTAGATGAGAGACAGAAGGCAAACAGGAGAAGGAAAATGTTGTGGTACAGTGTGTTAGGCAGTTGTTTATGATGCTGGCATCTTATCAGGGTGCTGGTCAAGTCCCAGAGGCTCTGCTTCCAAGCCAGCTCCCCACTAATGTGCCTGGGAAAACAGCAGAGGATGACCTAGGTGCATGGACCCTGGCGCCTATGTGGGAGACCCGAACAGCGTTCTGGGCTCCTTGCTTCAACCTGGACCAGCCCTAACCATTCAGGAAGTGAATCAGCAGATAGAATCCTCCGCCTGCGGCACCTGCACCCTGGGTTCTAGTCCCAGTTGGGGCACTGGATTCTGTCCCGGTTGCTCCTCTTCCAGTCCAGCTCTCTGCTGTGGCCCGGGAAGGCAGTGGAGGATGGTCCAAGTACTTGGTCCCTGCACCCACATGGGAGACCGGGAAGAAGCATCTGGTTCCTGGCTTCGGATCAGTGCGAGCGCACTGGCCATAGCGGCCATTTAGGGGATGAACCAATGGAAAAGGAAGACCTTTCTCTCTGTCTCTCTCTCTGTGTCTAACTCTGCCTGTCCCCCCCCCCCAAAAAAAAAAAAGAAGAAGAAGAACTCTCTCTCTCTCTCTCTCTCTCTCTCTCTCTGCCATTCTGCCTGTCAAATAAATAAATAAATCTTTTAAGAAAATACAGGTGATGGAGAAAAACATCAGATGGTAAAAAGGCAAACCAGAGATGGGTTTGCAGGTGGTTCGGTGTCTTCAAAGCACAGGAGTTCCCCTGCAATGTGAGGTGAAATAGGACCGCCGTAGGCTTTCGTAACAAGCCAACCGATGAACCAATTAATTAAGGAAGGAGAAAGAAGGAAACTCTTTTTTTTTCTTTTAAAGATTTTTATTTATTTATTTGACAGGTAGTTACAGACAGTGAGAGAGAGAGAGACAGAGAGAAAGGTCTTCCTTCCGTTGGTTCACTCCACAAATGGCCTCAATGGTTGAAGCTACACTGATCCAAAAGCCAAGAGCCAGGTGCCTCCTCCTGGTCTCCCTTGGGGGTGCAGGGGCCCAAGCACTTGGGCCATCCTCCACTGCCCTCCCGGGCCACAGCAGAGAGTTGGACTGGACGAGGAAATACTGTATCATTTAGTAAAAATAAGTCAACATTGTCAGATATCAAAAGTTCTTTGCTAACTCATCTCCTACAATAACCTTGAGGCTACCACATTGATTCTGAAATCAAAACTCACATTTTATAGGAGCAAAAGTGGACTCTCTTCCCTAGATAAGAATTAGACTGTATTCTTCCGGTTTACATGCTGCCACAAAAATTTATTAGGTACCTAGTTTGTACTGGGCCCTGTGGGAGGCTCAAGGATTACAAAGGTAAATATTCATGATCTATTGATGAGGGGGTGGGGAAGAGGATAGGAGAATTAAAGTAGCCATGAGAATTGCAATGAAGCTATGGGGAGAATGCCCATAGCAGGAACTAGAGGTAGCAAAATACAGTTCATCAGGGACAAGAAGGGGGCGGGAAGACTTCACAAAAGGGTGACATTTTAGCTGCTGAGTAGAATTTTACCTGGGGAGAAAAGGTCAAAATGAAAAAAATAACACAAGTAAAGGTAAAAGACTAGGAAATGTCAGCAAGTTTTAAAGAACGTGTGTGTGTGTGTGTGTGTGTGCGTGTGTGTGTAGTACCAACTCGTTAAGAGAGGAGGCAGGGCTATATTGAGAGAGGGCATGACAACAGCAGAGCGTGAGTGTGGGACACATCCTTCTTGGGAATGCAGGCTGTGGAGTGCCTGCCATGCAGATGTAAGGTGATTTTGAGATAGAATACAAACTGCAGACCCTTGCTACTGTTTATGTTTATATTTTATATGGTTTTATTTTTTTTCACTGAAGTATATCCCCCAAATAAATGCCAGCCACATTGCACATACAAGGAAATTTCAACTTTCATGGAAAATGGAATTATAAGATAATAATTTATTTTGGTGCCAAAAGTTTTTTGAAATCCATGCATATGGAAATCTTCAAAAAGGTCATGAAAATACTATTATGAAAAATCCATGCATGGATTTCAACATTTTTGCACCAAAATAAACTTAAATTTTAATTCCACTTTTCCACAGACTGCGTGGAGCATCCTCATAGTAGTTGCTCATTTTCCGAATGAATCCTGAGGAAAGGTGCTGAGGTGTATAGTAAGAGCTGGTTTTCTGTGAGTAAAGTGTACGCACAGATGGATTTTCATTCTTAAAGGTTTCTCTAAGTTTTGCTTTTCTAATTCTTTTGAAAGAAATCTCATCTGGAAAAATAATCCAATGTGTAACTCGCGATATAAACCTAATATTCATATTCTGAAGAATTCAGAAAAGAATTATGACAATGGTCATAAAAATAAAGCCATATTGCTTATAAATAAAATATCAAATAACAAATTGGAATAGTCCTTTTTAAAATACATTTATTTATTATTTGAAAGGCAGAGTTACAGAGAGAGAAAGGAGGAGAGAGATCAACCATTTTTAGGGAAAGTAGACAAGGATACATAATTGTTTTTAGACTTACATTTTTCTGTGATTGCTGTTCTCACATCCGAACTGGAGGCTTTATTTTTTAAATTCTGTGCCAATGTAAAAACATAATCGAGCTGAGGATGGCGCTGCTCTAAGTCAGCCTTTGTGATCTATTAAGAGAAATGATGATGATGAGAGGTTAACGCCACATGATTAGAATACTAACAAAGCACAGTAGTCACTGCTGTTGTTTTCCTCTCCTAAGGGATGGAAAGGCACCAAAGACATGGCAGAGAAACAGTACACAGCTTGGAGTCAAAACTGGGTTCAGATCTTGGCTTTTAACTTATCACCCAGGCCCCCAGGCAAAGTACATGATTTCCCTGTGTCTTAGTTTTCACAAAAGGAAATAAGATATTAATAGCTTAGTCACATCAAGTCTGAAGGATTTTTTAAAATCCCTTGGAGAGCTGAAAAATACTCTGAAAACATCAGCAATTACTGCTGTTATTGCTGCTGCCAATGCCTTGTATATCTATTCAACATCAGATATGAATACAAGTTAATGTGACCTATATGGCTAAGGTGTAGCATATTGGAAAAGTGCTCTTTAAAATAGCTGCAAGTTAAATCATCCTAGACATAAAAAATAATGATCTGGGGGCCAGCATTGCATCTCAGCCAGGTTAGGTTGCTGCTTTAATGACCAGGATCCCATATTGAGTACCACTTGAGTCCAGGCTACTCCAATTCCAATCCAGCTTCCTGTCGAGGTGTGTGGGAAGGTAGTGGGGGATGGCCCATGGAGTAGGGCCCTTGACAACCACATGGGATACCTGGGTGGAGTTCCAAGCTCGTGGCTTCAGCCTGATTCAGCTCTGGCTGTTGCAGCCACTTGGGGAATAAACAAGCAGATACCTGTATCTTTCTGTCCCCCTCTCTCTGTTGTTCTTTCAAATAAATAAATAAATCATAAAAAATTATTGCTCCAGAGAGTGTGCATCTGTTAGTACTGATAAAAAGTGGGAGAAAAGTTAATGATTTCAGGATAGCAGAGTATGCTAAGTACATTATTAATAAGGAGCCATAAGAATTAGGAAACATGATTTACAATGAGCACAAACATTGGGGCAAAAGACTCTCCTGGTCCTTCCTCTAGAGGAATGCAATGATTTTGTAGACTTAAGTTACTCCTACAGCATACTTCTCAATGGATTACTCCCAACTCCCAATCCCAAAACCCAAAACATATGTCCATAAACGCTGATCTCTTCCTTCTAAACAGCCTAAGAACCCCTCAACACAACAGACCTGCAACTCAATCACTCAAACCTCTTCACACTCCATTTCTTCTACCCCTTATTTCTGCTAATTGCAACAGCAGCATTGCAGTCTCGTGGAAGAGATCTTTTCCTTGACTGAAGCGTCTCTTGCCTCCAATCCATCCTGCTCTTCTGACTAAAGCTGGGCATTGTTATCATCAGTGGCCAGCCACAATTTGGAAAAGAAAAAGAAATGGGGGGAAAAGATGCATGCCAATTTCTGACATAATCAAAGTCCACAGGCTTTGTACTATCTACAAGCTCCCTCACAAGGTGAACTTGAGCTGTGTTTCCTGTCTTACTCCCAACTATCCTTTGTTGCACAAACGTTGACCCTGATGTCCCTCATGACTACCACCTTGTCTTTATTTACTGCTCCCTATACAAGGAACGTCATTCACTTTATCCCCATATATCAAAATGCCACACAGTCTGGCTTCTGTCGCTGCAGAGATATGTAAGCCCCTTCCTCAGTTTGGGCTCCTTAACAGGGGCTTTGCAGCTGCCCAGTGGCTTTTATTGGATTCCACCATGCCAGTACAACCTGTCTAGCTACATGTACTCAGTGTCTTGCCTTAGTTTGGGCTTATTTGTAATATGGAGATGAAAACAGTACCTGACCTACCTTTCAAGGTTACTAAAGAAGTGAGTGAGATAATAAAACACTTAGAAAATGCCTAACAAGTTTGCACTAACATGTCTAGATTTATACCAGTCTTAGATTTTACAAATACTGTTATTAGCATAAGGCAATAACCCTGTGTTCTCCTAAAGGTACAAATGCAAGAAAAGCTGTACTCTGCAGAGCAGGACCAGGCTGCTGACTTGACAATGAATTTTTTAAACCTCCTTCTTCCAACCTTAAGGATAAACAAAGGAGACCCAAACAGATCTTGTCTACACCAGTGCTTTGGTATCTCCACGACAAGCCTTTACCCAAGGCACCTACTTTCATTCGAGAAACGGTCTTATTGATCTCTGTTACATCCCCGACTGTGACGATGTTAGACTTCAGCATCTGGTCGATCAATATCAGCCAGTCGGCTAGTTCTGTTATGGTTTTATCCAGATCAGCAGGAATTGAAATGTCGGAAGTACGATGAGACTGAAGAGGAACATCAGATGCAGATGAAACTAGCACCACCTTTTGGACACTAGGATGTGCTGAAATAAAAAATGTGGCAAAACAGAAACAAATCAGCAGGACATTTAGATTATGGTGATGTAATGGTGGCATGTGCATGTGTATTTAAGTACAAGTAAGCCTAAGTAAAAAAATTACAAAAGATTTTTATGTTTTCGTAATGAAGTGGCCATGGGCATTGACTACAATACCTATGTCTTTTGTGATTCCCAAAGAAAACTAAACAGTCTCACAATGTTTCAAGGCAATATTAAATGTCCAGAAGGAGTAAAATAAATAATAAACCATCAGAAAATTACTGACATCATTTTGTCAAGCTATTTTTTCTTTAATTATAATTTTTCATTTTTATTTGACTTTATAATATCAGCACATCTCATTCTTAATGTAATTCTGAATAAGTATGAAATGATCTACAAATATATTCACTTTTATTTAGCCCTTTTCTTTCATTGTTCCTGAAATGTTGTTCAAAAATCACCTTCCAAGAAATAGCTTTTTAAAAAATGTTTTATTTGCAATGCAGAGTTACAGTGAGAGAAATGGAGAGTCAGAGACAGATGAAAAATGGAGGAGAGACAGAGAAACAGGAGAAGAGAGGATGGCAGAGAGAGAGATAGGGAGGAAGAGGGGAGGAGAGAGAGAGACAGAGATTTTCCATCTGCTGGTTCACTCATTAAATAGCCTTAATGGGGGCCAGCACCGTGACACATTAGGTTAATCTTCCTCCTGCAGCGCCAGCACCCTATATGGGCATCGGTTCTAGTCCTGGCTGCTCCTCTTTCAATCCAGCTCTCTGCTGTCGCCTGGAAAAGCAGTGGAAGATGGCCCAAGTGCTTGGGTCCCTGCATAGGAGACCAGGGTCTAAGAAACACCTGGCTCCTGGCTTTGGCTAGGCCAGCTCCAGCCATTGCAGCCATTTAGGAAGTGAACCAAAGGGAGGAAGACTTTCTCTCTGTCTCTCTCACTGTCTATAACTCTACCTCTCAAATAATAAATAAAATATTTAAACAACAAAATGGCCTTAATGGCCAGGACTGGTCCAGGCCTAAGTCAGGAGCCAGGAGCTTCATCTGAGTCTCCCCTGTAAGTTTCAGAGACCTATGTATTTGAGCCATTTTTCCACTGTGTTCCCAGGAGATTTTGCAGGGAGCCGAATAGGAAGCAGAGCAGCAGGGATTCGAACTCACACTCTGATATGGGATGCTAGTGCTGAAAGCCCACTGAGCCACAATGCCAGCCCCAAGGGATTCTCTCTCAGAGCACTTTGCACATTTCTGATCACCACCTTAGTACAAATTTCTCAAAACTGAAATACTGGGTCAGAAAATATGAAAAAAAGTGTATGCATTTAATACTCACTGTCAAATTGTTTCCAGTATATGGAACTGAAGAATATCTATACCAACAATATTCATCTCAGCGAACAGACACATATTTTACTATTATAATCATTTCATTTTTTATTATTAATAAGATTAATATTTTTCAAACTTGCTAAAGAAATGTGGTATAATAAATAACTATCAAGGTTTTTTTTATCTGTTTCCCTATAATTTGCATGAACTCTTTCGCTAGGAAATATGAATCCTTGCCATGTTGTGAAAAAGAATGCTTCTATCTGAGGAATTTTTTTAATATGTGGTTGTTCTTTTTGAACAAATGAACGAGCCTAACATGATTAAATCCATAAATCTGTTGTGGAGGATTATTTTCCCAGGTCTTTTAAAGTCAGGAACACTTATCTTCTTCCAAGATTTGAGAAATGTTTCCTTGCTCTCTATTTTTCTTTTTACTTTGTTTTTGGTTTTCAGTTTTTGTTTTGTGCTTTCTAATCATGGGAGGTTGATTGAGGTTGATTGTTGTTTTGATACTAGGAATAGCTACACTAATTATTAAATCAAGCCAGAGCCTATTGCAGTTTATGATGTGTAAGATGAGACAATTTTCTAAAACATATACTCAGACTGAAAATTCGTTTTAATTCCAATCAAAATACCAATCTGTTTGTCTGTAACTTGACAAAAGAGTAGATTCAAATTTTTGGTTGTAACATTAATATAGAAGAGAAATAGACCAAAATAAGTAAAAGAAAAAAATTCTGGATGAGGGATAGGTCATATGAGATTGAAAAATATGAAAAAATGTGTATGTGTTTAATACTCATTGACAAATTGCTTCCAGCATGTGGAACTGAAGAGCACTTATACCAACAATATTCATTTCAACGTGCAAATACATATTTTACCACTATTTAGTTGTAGTGCTTAGCTAATTATTAATTCAGTGAATGATGAACCAGATATCCAAACAGACCAATGAAAGAACCACAGTGCATACACAGCAGAGCTATCTGACTTTGGCAATGACTACTTTACATATAAGTGAAAAAGAATTTACTGTTCAATACATGATACAGGTAGAGTGGAACCCACAGCTGGAATGGGAAAATGACAGAACAGATTGTGCCCTCTTCTGTATCATAGGAAAATTAATTCTTGATAGATTAAGGATATGAATATAAAAACAAAAAGTGCTAGCTAAAAATATGAAATATGTTTCTGACTTCATAGAATTGGAGGAGCTCTGAAACAAAGCATAAAAGAATCTGAGAATTGTTTAAAAATCATAAATAACCATTTTAAAGCCTTTAAATGACCCAGAGATGCAATATTTATAATGTACATTCCAGAAAAAGAACTGTAAGCAAAATACTTCTTTTAAAATTTCAAAAATCAACAACCTACAAAATAGGAAACAAGAAAGACCATAAATATGAAGATGAAAAAATATTACCTCATTGATAACTGAAAAAATAGAAATTAAAATGAATTACTGGGGCTGGCATTGTGGCATATCAAGTAAAGCCACCTCCTGTATGCCAGCATCCCATACAGGTGCCTGTTCATGTCCCAGCTATTCCACTTCCAATTCAGCTCTCTGCTAGTGCCCTGGGAAAAGCAGCAGAGATGGCCCAAGTATTGAGCCCCTGGGAGACTCGGATAAAGCTCCTGGTCTGGCCCAGTGCTAGCTGGCCATTATAGCCAATTGGGGAGTGAACCAGCATATGTAAGATCTTTCTCTCTCTTTCTCTCTCTATGTCTGTAATTCTGACTTTCAAAATAAATAAGTCTTATTTTGAAAAAGAATATATAAGTGTATTACTATCTATATACCCAGAACATATGTTGTCAATGTAACATTTGGAAGCTCTGGTTTCTAAAGGCTCTTCCAAGGGTCTTAATGCCTATATAAAGAGTCGCCATCATAAAAAGCTATTTGCCTTTTCATATCTAGTTGGAGTCCTACATGCACAGTCGTGTTTTATCTGATGTATCACAGTGGTGTTTCACATGTCTATCACAAAAGACCAAATGCAAAGGTATATATGAGAATCCAGTTGCCTTCTGTTAAGCCAGACATTTAAGAGGTTTTGAAAACTGTAAAGCAATGAGTCTTTTCTACCTTTTTGGTTTGGAAAATATGGCTCTTATATTAATGTTATAGAAATACATTATTTTTGCCAACATAATGACTTTATTAATGGTATTTTTAAACAAATTAATTACACAAATAATTTTGAAATTTCTAATTATATAAAAATGACAAATATAACACACATTAATTTTTAAAGTGCAAACAATCCTGAACACAAAATATTGAGATGCTGGTCATAACAGAACTACAAAACCCTTACCCACACTTGCGAGAGTCTGAACTGGAACAAGCAGTCTAGAAAGTTCTGTAGCAGTAGTTAGCAAACTAGAAGGCTCCCATGTCCTAGGACTCAGTGATCTTGCCACTAGTTATAAACTTCATACATCACAGTGCCCGCTCTGCACTGTAGCTTTCTCTGTAGTTTTGATTCACTGAATACCCACTAAGAAGTTACCATGGGAGAGGCATGTTCTAGATGCCGCAGGTATGGGATATGCGAGACAAAGTCCTGTCCTTTTCTTAACACATACTAAATTGAGCTCCTGTATACAAAGAGAATTGAAAATGAATCTGGATGTGAATGAAAGGGGAGCGGGAGTCAGTAAGGGGGAAGGGTAGCGGGGGGGAGGGGAGGTATGGGTGGGGAAGCCATTGCAATCCACAAGTTGTACCTTGGAAATTTATATTCTAAATAAAAAAAAAAAGTCCTGTCCTTGTGGAGCTTGCATTCTGGCAGGGAACACTGACACAAGCTATGACGTAAAATCAGTTCAAAAAAAGAGAGATGGTGTATGGTTGAGATATGGTATGCAGGAAGGCATATTTGAGGATGAACTGAAAAAAGTAAGTGTGTGAAACACACGAGTATCTGAAGGAGGAACATTTTTGGACATAACAGAAGTAACAGCAGGCATAAGTTCTAGAAAATGAAAGTGTTCTTGGCATGTATGAAACAGCAAAAAGATGAGGGGTTTGAAGCAGAATGAACAAAGGGAAAAGTAATTAGGAAGGTGATCAGAGACACGGGCAGTGGGCAGATCACACAGGATCTTCTGGACCATGGAAAGATGCTGTAACACATTTAAATGGGCAGAAATATCACTTCTCAGCCTTTTGGCTAAGATCAAGTGTAGTGTCTGTTATCAGTTTAAATGGACAGAAATGATTAAGAGACTGTGGGCAAATGAATGACACAATGTTGCCATCAGAAGAAGTGACTATATAGGTAAAAGACAGCAAGAATAGAATCAGAAAAAAAAAAATACTAGAATGAGAATGATGAGCTAGAATATTCCAATAGTCTAGACAAAAGATGAGTGAGTTCCAGACCAGGCAAGTGCTTGCTTAGGAATGGCACATGGAATCTGGACAAGAGCTGAGGATGATTCCAAGTTTATTGACCTAAGAACTGACTAAACATCCACAGTTCAAAATCTGTCTACAGCTTTGGGACTCCTGACTACAGCTAAGGAGAGCTCTAGGATTATAGGATAACCATGCAATGAATACTATAAAGCAGTTGAAATGAATAAACTAGAGCTATGTGTATCAAAGCATATGTCAGTGAGGATGATCCAGTTGATAGGAAACAGGATAAGTGCAGAGCCAAGAGAAGATGTGATCAAAGCACAAGTGGGGGGCCAGCGCTGTGGCATAATGGGTAAAGGTGCCGCCTGCAGTGCTGGCATCCCATATGGGCAACGGTTTGAGTACCGGCTGCTCCACTTCCAATCTAGCTCTCTGCTATTGCCTGGGAAAGCAGTAAAGGATGGCCCAAGTGCCTGGGTCCCTGAACCTGTGTGGGAGACCCAGAAGAAGCTACTAGCTCCTGGCTTTGGATCGGCACAGCTCCAGTCATTGTGGCCATCTGGGGGATAAACCAGCAGATGGAAGATCTCTCTCTCTCTCTCTCTCTCTCTCTCTCTCTCTGTCTCTCTCTGTGTGTGTGTATGTGTGTGTGTCTCCCTCTCTGTAACTGACTTTCAAACAATAGTTGAAAAAAAATAAAATAAGGTCATTAGTTAAAAGATAGGTGGTAAAGAATACACAGGAGAAAATGCTTGCTTTCAGTTTGGAGTGTCCACTTGAAATGCATAGTAATAGCTTTCAAATGAGTACAATAAGCAAGAAGCTGGCATGACTGAACCTTAAAAATATGATACTAGGGCCGGCGCCACAGCTCACTTGGATAATCCTCCGCGTGCGGCACCGGCACCCCAGGTTCTAGTCCCGGTCGGGGCGCTGGGTTCTGCCTCGGTTGCTCCCCTTCCAGTCCAGCTCTCTGCTGTGGCCCAGGAAGGCAGTGGAGGATGATCCAAGTGCTTGGGCCATGCACCCACATGGGAGACCAGGAGGAAGTACCTGGCTCCTGGTTTTGGATTGGCACAGTGCGCCGACTATAGCAGTCATTTGGGGGGTGAACCAATGGAAAAAGGAAGACCTTTCTCTCTGTCTCTCTCTCACTGTCTAACTCTGCCTGTATATATATATATATATATATATATATATATATATATATATGATACTAGAGGTGGGTGTTTGGCAAAGTGGTTACAGTGCCACTTGAATGCCTTTATCCCATATTAGAGTGCCTAGGTTGGAATCCTATCTTTGCTTCTCATTCCAGCCTGCTGCTAATGTGAACCCTGGGAGGTAAAAGGTGATGTTGAAAGAATTCTTATATCATGCCATTATCCTGAAATATCCAGAATAGCTCAATCCACAGACAGAGAATGCAGATGGGGGACTGCCACACACTGGGTGTAGAAGGGAATGGGAAGAATCTGCTCAATGAGTAAGAAGCTTTACTTCAGAGTGATGGAAATATTTTGGAACCTGATAGAGGTGGTAGTTACACAGTGTTATGAATGTACCAAGTGCCTTTGAATTGTTCACTTTAAAATGACTAATTTTTTTAAATATAATTTTAAAAGAGAAAAAAATTCAATTAAAACATTGTGTAGGAAGAAAGTGACACTGAGATTAGTTTCAGCACTCATAACTGTCCCAGGGATGACAACTGTTTTAAAAATGAACTGCCCACCTAAAGGAAGGTATAGTTTTACTGTCAGTTTTTCTGTACTTGTGGACTTCTAAATATAGATTCAGATTTCTCTTGTTCCTTTGCCATGATGATATTTAAAAAGATAAATCAGGCCGGTGCCATGGCTTACTTGGCTAATCCTCCGCCTGTGGCGGCAGCACCCCGGGTTCTAGTCCCGGATGGGGTGCCGGTTCTGTCCTGGTTGTCCCTCTTCCAGGCCAGCTCTCTGCTGTGGCACGGGAAGGAAGTGGAGGATGGCCCAAGTGCTTGGGCCCTGCACCCGCATGGGAGACCAGGAAGAGCACCTGGCTCCTGGCTTCAGATCGGCACAGCACGCTGGCTGCAGCCTGTCAGCCATAGTGGCCATTTGGGGGGTGAACCAACAGAAAAAGGAGGCCTTTCTGTCTCTCTCTCTCACTGTCTAACTCTGCCTGTCAAAAAAAAAAAAAAAAAGATAAATTGGGGCTGGCGTTGTGGTATAGGGATAAAGCTGCCGCTTGTGATGCCAACATCCCATATGGATGCTGGTTCATGACCTGGCTGCTTCATTTCTGATCCAGCTCCTTGCTAATGGCCTGGGAATATCAACAGAAGATGGCCCATGTATTTGGGCCCCTGCCACCCATGTAGGAAACTCAGAAGCAGCTTCTGGCTTCAGCTTGTCCTAGTTCTGGCCATCATGGCCATTTTGGGAAGCAAACCAGCAGATGGAAAATCTCTTTCCCTCGCTCTATAACTCTACCTTTCAAATAAATAAACGATTTTTTAAAAAAATACATGACCCAATGCTTTGTTATAAAATATATCAACACCTTTACCTATGGCTATGGAGTTGAACTTCTGTCTAGTGTTTTGACACTAATCCAGAAAATCAGAAAATGTGGTAAATATACATAATGAAATACTACTCAGATGACAAAAGGGGCCAACGTTGGAGTGTAATGGGTTATACTGCCACCTGTAACGCTAGCATCCTATGGGCACTGGTTCATGTCCTGGATGCTCCACGTCCAATCTGTCTCTCCCTGTTAACATGTCAGGTAAAGCAGCGGAAGATGACCCAAGTGCTTGGGTCCCTGCATCTACATGGGAGCCTGGGATGAAGTTTCTGGCTCCTGGCTTCAGCATGGCCCAGCCCCGACCATTGCAGGCATTTGGGGAATGAACCAAGGAAAGGAAGAGTCATTCATTCTCTCTCTGTCTGTCTGTCTCTCTCTCTCTTCCCCATCTACCCCCTCCCTTTCTCTCCTTCTATGTGTGTGTATGTGTGTGTGTTTCAAATAAAATGAAAAATAAACTACTTTTAAAGGAAATTTCCTTTTTAAAAAGGATAAAGAAGAAATAGTGGAAGAAGTAAAGGAGAAGCCTAAAGAGTGAGGTGGCCAGGGATGGAGATGAGGCGGAGGAAGTTGGAAAACTGATGAGGAAGACCGAGCAACAGTTGCAGCTTGCAGAGTGCAAAGTGAGGGCCAATCACTTTCAAGTTTTGCTGGGTGACTTAACAGAAGAGCAGAGCAAGGTTGCTGACTGCCAGCAAAGCAGTGATGACAGGGCTGGGGCTCGCTAGCCTGTGTTCTACTCTACACACTCTGGTGAGAAGACAAACTCTTCTTTCCCCACATCTAAGTGTGCACCATTTGTCAGTACATAGTTTCTCTAGGTTGCAGAAATCTAAATGGCCACCTGTCACCTGCTTCCAAGGACATCTAACCCGTTTTTTCAGGCATGAGCAGAGTCTCATGACACATGCCAAGGACTAGTTAACGTAGTGGGATAGAGCTCATTTCCTGAAACGCTGTGTAGATCCAGAAAACCCAGTATCCAGTTTTCCCATCTAGACTCTCCTCCTTCCTTCAGCAGGACCCGTGGTGCCCAGGCATCACACTTAGCCCAGGAAAAGTCAAGACTTATCTACTAGGAGAACAAAGGTCTTGCCCACACAGGGAAGCCAATGAAGTCCAAGGTTTGTTTGTTTGTTTTTTGTTGTTTGTTTTTTTTTTTTGACAGGCAGAGTGGACAGTGAGAGAGAGAGACAGAGAGAAAGGTCTTCCTTTGCTGTTGGTTCACCCTCCAATGGCTGCCACGGTCGGCGTGCTGCGGCCGGCGCACCGCGCTCATCTGATGGCAGGAGCCAGGTACCAGGTGCTTTTCCTGGTCTCCCATGGGGTGCAGGGCCCAAGCACTTGGGCCATCCTCCACTGCACTCCTGGGCCACAGGAGAGGGCTGGCCTGGAAGAGGGGCAACCGGGACAGAATCCGGCGCCCCGACTGGGACTAGAACCTGGTATGCCGGCGCTGCAAGGCGGAGGATTAGCCTGTTGAGCCACGGCGCCGGCCGAAGTCCAAGGTTTGAAGATGTTCTGGTCCAAGTTTTTGGCGCAGTGGTTACGATGCCTCATGTGTCAGGGAGCTTGGATTCAAGTCTCAGCTCTGCCCCCAATTCTAATTTCTTGTTAATGCACACCCGGGAAGGCAGCAGGCAATGTCTCAAGTCCTTGGGTGCCTGTCACTATGTAGAACTACTGGAATGAGTTCCCAACTCCTGGTTTTGGTCTGGCCCAGCCTCAGCTATTGCAGGCTTTAAGGGAAAGAACCAACAGATGGAAGATCTCTTAGTCTGTGTCTCGCTATCTCTTTCTGTCTTTCAAATGAAATAAGTAAATAATTTAAAGATGACATTATTTCAAATAAACAAAAATAGAATAATAAGCCACAACTGCATGATGTTTAAGGTTTTTAAATTCTTTGTGAAGGGCCGGCACTGCGGCATAGCAGGTGAAGCCACTGCCTGCAATGCCTGAATCCCATGTGGGCGCTGTCCCAGCTACTCCACCTCTGATCCAGCTCTCTGCTGTGACCTGGGAAAGCAGTAGAAGACAGCCCAAATCCTTGGGCCCCTGCACCCGCATGGGAGACCCAGAAGAAACTCCTAGCTCCTGCCTTCAGATCAGCCCAGCTCTGGCCATTGCAGCCATTGGGGGAGTGAACCAGCAGATGGAAGACTTTGCTCGCTTTCTTTCTCTGCCTCTGCCTCTCTGTAACTCTGCCTTTCAAATAAATAAATAAATCTTTTAAAAAATTCTTATGTGATAGTCCTATTACAAAATGTATCTATGTTTATAAAAATTTTTGTTAAAGAATAAACTGTATCTTACCAGCAATCCTTGTCTGTGAAACAGAACAGGGCTCTTGGATGCGTTCTTTCAGGGTAGTAGGCAATTCTCTGCATATCTGTGAAGCATTAGGCCAAATACAAAGAGAATAATATTATATAAAGATGAGTATATGTTCAAAAGGACAGGTGTTGTTTTAAATGACAGTGCACCCACTTTCCTTCCCTTCACACCTAAGCTCTGCTTCCACGTTCACTAAACACTGCAGTCTTGCTCAAGCCCGCAGCCCACTGGCATTAGTCTCAAGAACTCCAGCAATCCTTAGCTGCCCTGGCTATCCTCTCCCTCCCCTTCCCTTGAACTTCATTAAAGCTCTGCAATCCTAATTTTCTTCTCACTACTCTGAATGGCTCTTCTAAGCTTCCTTCAGCAGCTCATTTTCCTCTAGCCATCAATGAAACACCAGCATTCCACAGAGAAGGTTGTTGTTCTTTTTGGTTTTGGTTTTGGTTTTGTCTTCACCCCCTTGACCTTGGATTCTTCTCTGAGTCCTAGTTTCCAGTGGTTTCACTTACCATTTGGAGTTCTGAGAGACTAGAAATTTCCCAAAACTTATCTTCCGCTAAGCTCTCTCTGTCACCTGGATACTCACAAGCGGCCACACTGGAATTCATCACCTCATCTTCCCCAGCACCCTCTTTATAAACTTCTTCCAAGACTCTACCTGATCTTTCTGTATCAGTTCTTAGCATCACTCCAACCATTGCTACAGTGAGACTAAAATGTCGTTTTAGTAATATAACTTTCTTCAGCTTAAACTCATCAATAGCTGCTCTCTGAATGGTGAACTACTCTCAAGCTGAAGCTGAAATCCCTGGTGATGCATGTGAGGGCTCTGGGTTCCGGTGTCTGCAAACAGCTTTCAGTCTCCTATTCTTGCTGAACAACTTCCAGGCTCCAGCTGCACTATGCCCATTCTCAGCCTCCTCTCAACCCCTTCATTAGCTGTTTCCTCTCTCTCTACAACACCCCTTTGCAAAACTCTTCACCAGATCAATACCTCTTCCTCCATCACAAATTGGCCTAGTTGTGATCATCACAGTCCCTTTCCAAAGTCAGGGAGGTCTGTCATCTTTGATTCCCTGGATACCTCCATGCTATAATTGTTTGTCTACCTGTCTCACCTAAGGCTGTTCCATGGGTAGCCATACTCTGCTGTGTACCTATTTGTTAAAATGGTACCTGGAATAATGTGGGAGTAAGAAAAAGACCCTAAAGTAAATGAATGAATGCATGGATGAAATAACCCAGATTCATATTTTCTAAAGTATCGTTGCCAAAGATTTTCTGCACAACAATGTTTGATCTTACACATTTATAAATCATCAAATTGGAATACATTAAAATCAGTGTAAAGTCCTCAAACAATGCAAGCCAAAGCATTGTCTGCCATAGTGCTCCTAAACTGAACACTGCGTCTTTTTCCATACAATACCCATTGACATTCATCATGTGAAATAAACATGTATGCTCTGGCTGAACATGGAAAGACTGAGTCTGGCACATGACATGAGGGCCAGGACATCTGGAGAGGAGTGTACGCATGAGAGAGCAGCAGATAACTGCAAATAAATTCATAGTACAAGAAGTCAGACCAAGAGTCTTAGAGGTTAGCAGTAAGGACTTTGGTCTTTATTCTGAGATGGAATGCCTTTAGAGGAAGTAACAGGATTTACTTGAACTGAATAACATTTCAACAAATCATTTTGACTGCCTTATTGAGAGGAGACTGACAAAGAGCATAGAGGAAGCAGCAGAGACCAGTGAAGAGACCTTTGTAGTAAAGAAAACAAGAGATGACAGTGGCTTGAAACAAGGTAGTAGGAATTGTATAGCAAGACACACTCAAATTCATGATGTGTTTTTACCTAGGAAAAGTTGAAAGAATTGTATATGAAACACTGTGTACCACCAGCTTCTACAACTGTCAACATTTTGCCATTTTTTCCTTTATATACAGCCATCTAGCCATCCCCTAAACCATTCATCAAGTAGACTGTATTTTGAAGGAGAAGCTAATGACGGTGGCTGCAAGATATTGATTTTTGTTTTCCTGTTTTGTTTCTTTTTGAGATACTATTCATATACCATAAGACTGACTTCAAGATTTCTGACGTAAGCAGTAGTAAGGATATAAAATTGCCATTAGCTGAGGTAGAAGATATGCAGAGGGAAGGCAGATATCAGAAGCTGTATCATGTATGTTAGTTCGAGAAACCTATCAGAAATCAGGTTGAGATGATGAGTAGGCCATTGTGTACTCAAGTTGAAAGTGTAGGGCATGGCTGGCGCCGTGGCTCAACAGGCTAATCCTCCGCCTTGTGGCGCCGGCACACCGGGTTCTAGTCCTGGTCGGGGCACCGGATTCTGTCCCGGTTGCCCCTCTTCCAGGCCAGCCCTCTGCTGTGGCCCAGGAGTGCAGTGGAGGATGGCCCAGGTGCTTGGGCCCTGCATCCCATGGGGAGACCAGGAAAAGCACCTGGCTCCTGGCTCCTGCCATCGGACGAGCGCGGTGCGCCGGCCGCAGCGCGCCAACCGCGGCGGCCATTGGAGGGTGAACCAACGGCAAAGGAAGACCTTTCTCTCTGTCTCTCTCTCTCACTGTCCACTCTGCCTGTCAAAAAAAAAAAAAAAAAAAGTGTAGGGCATGAGGAGAGGTCCAGCCAGAGATACAGATGGGAGAGCAACAGTGACTCATCAAGGCAGTAACTCTCAATCAGGCAAGCTGTATCAGCAGAGTACCTGCTTCACTAAATGTAGGGGATGGCAGTCATTGTAGGAGGATAAAAAAAGAGAAAAATGACTGAAACCAGGGTACATCCAAACCAGTGACAGAGTCTTATCCATTCAGTGTACTACACAGTACTTCTTATTTTAGGAATTGGAATAATTTGAGATTTTTTTTGTCTTTGTAAGTTTTCTTGTATCTTCTTCCACCAAATATATGTTATTTGACAATTACAAAAATGGCCTACACAGAACTCATATTTTGATATAATATGTAAGAAATTGATGATATCATCTACCTTTAACTATTTCAATTGCAAAAAAGTAATGATTTCAAGGAAAGGACCCCATCTTACTCATATTTATACTCACATGCCATTGTATTCTACTGGGACCAAGTACATATATTTACTGAATGAGTACAACTGTTAAAAATAAGCTTACATGTGTGAAAAGTCAAACACAATATCTATTTCAAGGAAGGTTTATCAAGGTTTTCATTTTCTGAATCTAATGGACTGATATTTTATTGCCTAATACTAGAATATATTCAATATTTAATTTAGTATATATTGATAACATATAAATAAATGGCCTAGGTCAAAGAATTCCATGTAAAAGGAAAATATTCCTTGCTACTGTCTATGACAAATAACAAGATTATGCATATTTATAAAAATTAATAAAATATACCCATATATGGATATACTTAAAACATTTACATGATCCTGCTAATTTGACAACATCAATACATACAAGAAATGGTAACTTGTACGCCCACCTTATTCCACATCATATTTACACTTCTTAAGCTTTCCGAAATTTTATCTCTTTCATGTAAACTCAGACTTTTATCTGAAAGCATTTCCAATTCAGTTCTATTCAGCAATTTGAGCTTTTCAGCTTGTGCTTCCATCTCTTGGGTTAAGTCCTACAGAGAAGGAGAAAACAAGTACAGTTAGAAGATTGCTACAAAGGTGAAAGTTCAAGAACTCTGTCAGAAATCTGTTGGGAAAGCCTCTTGCTAAGTGTGGATTGTTAATTTCTTAATGGAAAATAAACTTTTAAGAAACTTGAACTCATATTAAGCTGTAAATGATAGTAATGAACCCACACCAATGTCCATTTCTATGCACACACACAAACACATGCTTTCTATCTCATAACAGAGTCACATTATATTCTATTTACATTGCCAGTTTAACATTCTGTTCTTAACTCTACCTTGTTACCCCATGTTAATATAACTACCCTGCCCTTTGCACGCTCCCCAAATTCTTTACAAAAATGACATTCTGAGAAAATTATTGAAATTATAGGCATAAATGGGAACAAGCTGGTTAGAAATTGTCACATTTAGAAAACTTAGTAAAAGCTTGCTGTATGTTTTTTTAGCTTTTTTCCCAAATGCCTCAGTCCTATTCCTTTAGACAAAATCTCTTTATCAAATTGGTAAGTACCCTTTCATGCATGCTGGTGGGTATACACACATTCACACACTATTTTTAAATAAAAATATGAGCATGTTATGCTTATTGTTCTGCAACAAGTAGTTTAATTTCTTAGCATAACATATAGATATAAACAGGAACATACAATTTTAAGGATATGTAAAATAGGTGCATATCTATACATACTTATGTACTTGTATTTTTTATATACATATATAACTATAAAAAGTTCTTGTGGGTTGCAAATCAAAAAAGAAAATTTGATTAATACAACCATGACTGCCAGTCAGAGTTTTTCATCTTATAGATAGTAATCACTAATTATTCTTCACATCTGAAAGCAAAAAGCTATGCCTCTCTGCCCTGTCATACTCTAAAATGTCAAAGTCAGCTCAAAATAGGCTGCAATCCTTTGGTCTAACAGGGACACTGCAGTGGTTTGTCCAGCTGTACCTCTGAAAGACCAAAGTTAGAGCTGTTCTTGAAAAAGGAAGTTCTTCTTTCAAGTTCACCACATGTACCACAAAGTACAGTTTCTTCCTCTTTTCTTCTTCAGTCATTCATTAAGTGTCATGTCCACGCAGCAAAAGGCATTGGGAAAGACAGAGACAAACAAAACACGTACTGTTAATTCTTGCAGGTTTGCTTCCAGCTCAGCAGTTGATGTCTTTTGCACAGCATTCTCAGCCTTTTTTAGCCAACAGCCAAGGTCATCTAGCCTTTTCCTGTATTCTATCACCTGCTTACTTTCTCCTTTTAATCTGAAGAAAAAAAAAATGAAAAATTCTGAAAAATCTTCCTATTTAGGCAGAAAACTACATATTTGCAATGGATATCCTAAATATCACCCTCAAAAAACAAATTCTAATAATTATCTTAACATATATTTTTAAAGATTTATTTCAAAGATTTATTTATTTATTTGAAAGGCGGCAGAGTTACACAGAGAGAGAGAGAGAGACGGAGAGACAGACACAGAGATCTTCCATCTGCTGGTTCACTCCTCAAATGGTTGCAACAGCCAGGGCTGGGCCAGGCTGAATCCAGGAGCCAAGAGCTTTCGCCAGGTCTCCTACATAGGTACCTGGGGCCCAAGTACTCTAGACACTTTCTGTTGCTTTTCCCAGGACATTTGCAGGGAGCTAGATTGGAAGTGGAGCAGCTGGGTCTCAAACGGGCACCCTTATGTGGTGCCGGCATTGCAGGCAGCAGCTTTATAGACTATGCCATGTCAGCACCATTGTTAATCTTTTTGTAATATGTATTTTTAAATGAATGTTAATAGTCATATGTACATTTTGTAATACTCAAAGTTATTCAGTAAGAACAAGATTTTCCCTGTAATTAAATTCAAGAACATTGAAACTAAAGAATACTGCTTTCTCTCATCATGAATAGTTATATAGAAACTTAACACAAAAGATTTTTTAAAGTTAGATACCACTATGCTGCATAATAGATTTTTCAAAGAAATCGTGAGAAACATCTTTATCTAAAATAATAAGAAAAACACATATTTCGCCTTGAGCACTCCATGGAGATAGAAAGGCATCATTATAGAACATATTATTCACATTGGTGGCAACTATTACTCTCTTCACAGAGTATAAAGAATAAGAATAAGGTAAGGTCCTGAGAATTGGAAAATTTTTAGAAGTGTTACAAAAGAAAAATGTAAATTTAGCTAGTTCATTAAAATAGTTATTATATTTGAATATAAAGAGACCTAGAAAAAACAAAGCAAGAGTTTTAAAGGATGCAAGAAAAACATTCAGACGAATAAAATAAACTGCCTTAATTAGATCTTTTACATGTTTTAAGGATAACATTTATAAGAATAAAAACCATCTGTTGGAAGTTGAGAATATGATTAAAACTCATATGACAAAAAAGATTATGTATTTTTATAGAAGAACTTGAAAGCTATTAAGAGTGAGGCAGTATTATTTTTATGTTTGTTGTAATTAGCTGGTGGTTTAAAAACTGAATGCAAATTTTTAGTGAATTATAGTGTGTCATACCTAATAAGAATTTACTTTTTTATGACTATGACTTTTCATTTTTAATTACAAGGGCCTAAAATAATGGTATAACACATATAATGAAATATAAATTTACTTATATAAATAAAAAAAATGGAAGGGAAGAGGGAACAGGAAAGGGGAGGGTTGCGGGTAAGAGGGAAGTTATGAGGGGGGAGGGGAAGCCATTGTAATCCATAAGCTGTATTTTGGAAATTTATATTCATTAAATAAAAGTTAAAAAATATATAACTAAAGATAATAATAATAATATGTGAAGAATACTGTAATGTTTAAAAAACAAAGAAAATCACTAAAAAATCTCAAGTTTTAAGTATCCATCAGAAGAGAACACTGCTTCAGATTAAAAAAAAAAATCATTGAAGCAATAATTAACCAATGGTTAGGACTTCTGATACTATAATAGGTATCCTCCACCCTCTATGTTGATAGTTATTTAATTAAACAACTGTAGAAACACCTAAAATAGGCCTTTTTCCCAAAAAAGCTAGAATTTAAATTTCTAATGTCATAATCATGACTAGTTTAGTTTTTCAAAAATAGAACTATGAAGGAAACAAACATTATCAAATGATTCCAAAAGACAAATTTGAGTCATCCAAAATTTTCATCTGAAAGCTAGCTAAATATAATCAACATTTTAAATGTTCCCCTAAGATTTAAAACAAATTATAAATTCCTGCTCGAATAGTATATAAAAAAAATTTCACTCAGGAATAACACCATAAGTTGTTGAACTATACAAATATTTGACCACAAAGGCATTCAATAGAAAAACAAGCCACCGCCTGCAGTGTCAGTATCCCATATGGCGCCTCTTCAGTTCCCAGCTGGGAAAGCAGTAGAAGATAGCCCAAGTCCTTGGGCCCCTGCAAGGATTAGCGGCTCACTAGGCTAATCCTCCACCTGCGGCACCGGCACCCCAGGTTCTAGTTCCAGATGGGGTGGCAGTTCTGTCCTGGTTGCTCCTCTTCCAGTCCAGCTCTCTGGACTGTGCTGTGGCCCAGGAAGGCAGTGGAGGAAGGCCCAGGTCTTTGGGCCCTGCACCCGCATGGGAGACCAGAAAGAAGCACCTGGCTCCTGGCTTCGGCTTGGCGCAGTGCACCAGCCGAAACAGCCATTTGGGGAGTGAACCAATGGAAGGAAGACCTTTCTCTCTGTCTCTCTCTCTCTCTTTCTCTCACTGTCTAACTCTGCCTGTCAAAAATAAATAAATAAATCTTTAAAAAAAATAAATTAACCTTTAAAAAATTTAACTATGTGATAATTTTCAACGACTTATATTACAATACACATAGAAGAGCTTGAAGTGCCAGGTGTCCCCAATTTAAGATTGGTTACAAACCTGAAGTGAAGTTTAATATGAATTGATGAAAACAAATATTGCTTTAGTCAAAATACAAGATGTAGTGGAAGAGATTCATTAATCTTTTCACTCCTCTGGCCGTTGTGGTCATTTGGAGAGTGAACCAGCAGAATAGAAGATATCTTTCTGGCTCTACCTCTCTCTGTAACTCTTTTAATAAATAAAATAATTCTTAAAGAAATTGAAATCCATGCACAGATTTTCATAACGTGCATGTTCCATCAACTTTTTGAAGACCTTATGCATGGATTTCAAAATTTTTTGCTCCAAACTATTTTTTAATTTCAATTTTCAAGGAATCTGTTGAAGTATGCTCATATCAGTGTTCCTTTGTTGGTTTCAGTAGTAATAATGACCACACTCAAAGAGGTCCCTTTAACAATCCACAGGATTGCCTAGGACATGGATTGTCTAAGCCTGATGTGCTCTTCATGAAAATTCATGAGCATGAAACCTAAGATCCCATGAGACCTCAGCATCCATTCCTGGCCCTGGTTCTCTGAGCCCTCCTCTCCATCTATTCTTTGTAGATGGCTACTCATGCCTACTTCTTTTCTGCATCATTTCCCTAGACAGACCTCCCCAGAAGGAATGCATGGAAAATTGCTGCAAATTCCAGAAAATTCAGCTGTAGTATCCTCCTCAGGTAATGGTTAAATTCTAAATCCCATTATGCCTATTTCTTTAACAAAAATGTATATTCTCATTGATTTCCTCAGTCACACTAATAACATTTTTTTTCCTTTAAACATTTTCTTCTTCAGCAATTGAGCATCTTAGTCATACTTCTAGTCTAGTGCTAAGAACAGGTGTCATAAATATATCAAATCAATGAATTAACCACTGTCAATAATCAGCAACAGCAAGCTTGCAGAATAACTTCTAAGTTAATTTCACAAGCAACATGTATTTTAAATGTTCACTATGAACCAGAGAACACACATTTAACAAACAGTGTCTCATTTAATCCTCATGACAACCTAAACCATTATCACAAGTTCATTTATGGAGGGCAAACATGGGTCAGAGAGCTCTGAAATCTCCCCTAGTTTCTACAGCACAAGATGAAAGTATAAGATAGCACCATAACTTACTTTCCTTTGAGAACCAGGGGAAGTTATTTACCTCTCTCCTGGAAATCTCAGTTCTCAAAGCTGTACAATGGGTCTAATAGTCTCCTTGAATTGTAGTTGTGAGGACAAACGAGGAAATACATGCTGGGACCAAATGCTCTCTCCACTTACACCATCATTTCTCAACCAAAACATACACATTTTTGTCTTTTACCAAAACACACATATAACAGACTTTTTATAAAAGATAGTCATAGGTCACTTTAAGACTTGAATTTATTATGTCATATCCTATTACTGAACTTAATTAAGGATTTGAGTGGCCTTTAACAAAATAATACATCATTTTAGAAGAAAAAAAATCTTAGAATTTTTAATTCCAAATTACAAAAAGCCAGGAAAAAAAAACCTACAAAATATCATTAATGGGATGGTTTCCAACTAGAAAAAAATCATTCATCAAATCTTGACTACCTCAGAAAATCACTTCATATAATCCTAAATACATAAAATATATACTATTTTCTGGAATTCAAGCATGTTTGCAACCAGAAGATTAATAAAATATGGGCCATAATCTACTATAAAAATAAATAAAAATATATTTATGATACTACACAGATGGGGAGCTATTGTTTATCAAGTACTGACTTTTATAGATACAACCCGTAAGACAATCTAACGAGAGGCGTGACTAATATAAATTCTTCCAGTAAACAAGGAAGGTGAAGGCCTGACTCCAAAGCCAGACCTCAGAAAATCCAGTGTGTTCTTTCACCACGTCAAGTTCCCATCATGATCACCCAGCACAATAAACCTCCAGAAATAGCAGGAATAAGCTATTTTTACAGTTGAGAGAGCTTTAAAAAAAAAAAAACATGAAAAAACTATGCATGAATTGCAAACACTTCGTTCCATTTTCCACAAACTTTTTAAACTTCCTTGTTATATGTCATCATTCCTATTATTGTACAAGACTATACAAGAACTTTGAATTCATTGGATTGTATTTGAAATTCTGTGCAAAATATGCTGACCCTGTGCCCACAAATGATCACAGCTAAATTACCTCTGCTGTCTATCCCTCACTTCTCCAACGACTGTGTTCCAGCGTTGGTTTATGCCTGCCAATTTGTCTTTCAAGAAGCTTCCATCCGCCGGGGAGAGTTTCTGGGCAATCCCGTCCCCAGTTCGGTTTAGCACTGCCATCCTGGGCTGGTGGCTGTCGATGTCCTCTTCAAGTTCCTGAAAGAAAGCCCCATTCCAGATGAACTCCGTTATTCAATTACCCTGATGTGACATGAGGGGTCTACCCGAGTAGTGTGGCATTAATCTAAGAATTTGGGAAACAAATCATTATAACAGTTTATGTTCATAAACAAGGCATTTTTTGTAATTTATTAATGTTTCAGGATATATATATATATATGATTGCCTTGATTAGAAATTACAGTGTATACATCTATAGAAACATTACATGGTATCCCATAAAAGTATACTATTTTTTATGTCAGTAAAAAATAAAATTATTTTTAAAAGAAAAAAAATAATTCAATTGCATTTCAAAAACACACTTAATGAAATCTACTTAGAAATCTAACCCCGGGGTAGATTCAAAGATGGTGGGAATAGGGAGGGAGTTTACTGCTCTAGTCTAGGGAGATAGTAAAAAAAAAAAAAAAAGTGGAGAATTACAATCTCAGGAGAGAGGTAAGAAGAAAACTGCAGAGGAAACTCCAAGCAAATTAGAGAGACACCATGGCTCTTTGTGGAGAGTGTGGATGCAAACAACTCAGAACCCCGGCAGCCAAAAACATCAGCAACAGCTTTGGAGAGTGAGGTAAGATCAGACTGAAGAGGCTAAGCCACTGGCAATAAAGCTGTGGGAAGAGACTGGCATGAGTTCGGGTTGGGTCTCAGTGATTTTGGATATACACAGCGCACCCAGCAACCAGCTAAGAGGAGACTGCTGAGTCTGGCTGGGAGCACTGACAGGGAGCTGGGCACTGGTGACTGTGGAAGCTTTGTGGATTGGGATGGAATTTGAAGGCACTGTGGCTGCATGGAAGGACACAGGGTATGTCTGGATCCAGAGAGCTCAGGGCTCTCTGATTGCTTGGTGAGCAATCAGAGGGATCCATGCTCACACTGCATGGATCCTTTGTGAGGTCCATGTAGAAGCAAAGATGAGTGTTGCACCCACAGGGGCTAACGCCCAGGCATTGGTCTTCTTGGAAGAGAAGAGATGAATGTGAGACTAAAACAACAGAGCAGATCGAATCCTCACCTCTAATAATAAAAAAGGAGATGTATGATGCCCAACTTGGTTGTCACTTTGGATACTCCCCTCACCCTGGAGCACTGAACACAGTGCCCAGGTCAAACACAGTGCGCAGGTCACACCCAGCACACATCTCTGGGTATTCAATGAAAAAGCAGACACTCCACTAAGCCACAGAAGCATATACCAAAATGTTCTTTTTTTCATACTATTTGTTGAACACTTTACTGAGTATAGAGTTAACTTTGTGTATAAAGTTAACTGAGGGGCAAGTACTATGACATAGCAGGTAAAGCCACCCATGCAGTACTGGCATCCCATATGAGTGCCAGTTTGTGTCCTGGCTGCTCCACTTCTGATCAGCTCTCTGCTAGGCCTGGGAAAGCAGTAGAAAATGGTCCAAGTCCTTCGGCCCCTGCACCAGTGTGGGAGACATGGAAGAAGCTCCAGGCTCCTAAGATCAGATTGGTGCAGCTCCAGCAAATTAGCTTCCCAATAAATCAGGATTATTCTAATTTCTACCATACCAACAGGGGTTACCCCTCATATCCCCTATCTTCAACCCAAAAATTCTCTTTTCCAATATCTTTTCTACTTTTTAAATATATTTTTATTGACAAATTAAAATTATGTATATATATGGTGTGCAAAAATGTCATCACATGGAAAAATAAAACCAACAAGTATCTCCACAAATCCTAAAAATAAATGCAGAAATTCAAGAAACAAGAATAAGGAAGACAACATGATGTCCCCAAAGGAACAAAACAATACATCAGAAAGAATAATTCACTCAAAGTGGGATTTATACCTAATATGTAGCGATGGCTCAACAGTCACAAATCAATGTGATACATTACATTAACAAACTGAAGAAAAAAACATATGATTATCTAATAAATGCAGAGAAAGCATTTGATAAAATACAACATCATTTCATGATGGAAACTTTAAACAAACTGGGTAGAGAAAGAACATTCCTCAGCACAATCAAGGCAATTTATGGCAAACCCATTGTCAGCATCCTGTTGAATGGGGAAAAGTTGGAAGCATTTCCACTGAGATCTAGAACCAGAAAAGGATACCCACTTTCACCTTTGCTATTCAATATAGTCCTTGAAGTTTTAGCCAGAGCCATTAGGCAAGAAAAAGAAATTAAAGGGATACAAATTGGGAAGGAGGAAGTCAAACTACCCCTATTTGGAGATGGCATAATTCTATATATATATAGTAGATCCAAAAAACTACACTAAGAGACTATGGGAATTCATAGAAGAGTTTGGTAAAGTGGCAGGATATAAAACCAACACACAAAAATCAATAGCTTTTGTATATACAAACTGTCATGGCTGAGAAAGAATATCTAAGATCAATTCCAGTCACAATAGCTGCAAAACAATTAAACACCATTCAATAAATTTAACCAAGGACATCAAAGATCTCTACTATGAGAATTATAAAACATTAAAGAAAGAAAAAGAAGAAAATCCAAAAAAAAAAATGACAAATCTTCCATGTTCATGGATTGGAAGAATCAATATCATCAAAATGTCTATTCTTTTGAAAGCAATATACAGATTCAATGTGATACCAATCAAAATACCAAGGACATTATTCTCAGATATAGAAAAAAATGATGCTGAAATTCATATGGAAACACAGGAGAACCCGAATAGCTAAAACAATCTTATATAACAAAAAGCTGGAGGCATCACTCCTAGAGGGCAGTTATAATCAAAACAGCATGGTACAGGCACAGAAACAGATGGATAGACCAATAAAACAGAATAGAAACCCAGAAATCAACACACACACACATCTATGACCAACTTATCTTTGAAAAAAGAGCTAAAATCAATCCCTGGAACAAGGAAGTCACTGTAACTAATGCTGAGGGGAAAATTGGAATTCCACATGCAGATATGAAGTGAGACCCCTACCTTACATCTTACACAAAAATCCACTCAAAGTGGATCAAAGACCTAAAACTATGACCCAATACCATCAAATTATTAGAAAACATTGGGGAAACACTGCAATCAATTGGCACAGTTAAAGAGTTCTTGCAAAAGACCCTGGAAGCACAGACAATCAAAGCCAAGAATGACAAATGGAATTGCATTAAATTGAGAAGCTTCTGCACTGCAAAAGAAACACTCAACAAACTGAAGAAGCAACTGAAAGAATGGGAGCAATTATTTGCAAACTATGCAACTTTTAAAGGATTAATAACCAGAATATATAAAGAGTTCAAGAAACTCAACAGCAACAAAACAAACAATCCAGTTAAGAAATGAGCAAAGGACTTAAAGAGGCATTTTTCAAAAGAGGAAATCCAAATGGTCGAAAGACACGTGAAAAAATGCTGAGGATCCCTAGCCATCAGAGAAATGCAAAACCAAACCATAATGAGGTTTCACCTCACTCCCTTTAAAATGGTTTTCATACTGAAGTCAACAAACAACAAATGCTGGTGAGAATGTGGCAAAAAATGTACTCTAATCCACTGTTGGTGGGAATGTGAATTGGTACTTTCACTGTGGAAGACAGTACAGAGATACCTCAGCAATCTGAATCAGATGTACCATATGATCCATCCATCCCACTCCTGGGAATTTATCTAAGGGAAATGAAATCAGCATATGAACGAGTTATCTGTACTCCCATGTTTATTGCAGCTCAATTCACAATAGCTAAGGTATGAAATCAACCCAAATGCCCATCAACTAAAGAATGGATAAATAAATTATGGAATATATACACCATGGAATACTAAACAGTGGAAAAAAATGAAATCCTGTCATTTGCAACAGAATGGATGCAACTGGAAAACATTATACTTAGTGAAATAAGTAAATCCCAAAAGAATAATACAGTATGTTTCCCCTGAACTATAGTAACTAATAGAGCACCTAAATGTAATCTATAGAAGTGAAATTGACACTTTGAGAAGCGATACTTTGAACCATACTTGTCTCAACTGTTGGGGAACAGTTGCTTTTTTTTTTTAACTCACACTATGTTGAACTCTATTTGGTATAGTTAATCATATGTGTATAAAGTTAATTGAAAATAGATCTTAGTAAAACCATAAGAATGGGAATAGGAGAGGCAGGAGGATGAGGGTGGGAGTGTGGGAAGAATCACCATGTTCCTAAAGTTGTATTTATGAATGCATGAAGTTTATATCTTAAATAAAAGGTACCTGGGGAAAAAATGAAAATGAAAAACTAAAAAAGTAAATCTATAAAAATAAAAAAATAAATCAATAAATCTATCCCAATCTCATGAATGTCATCAAACATAATAAAGAGAAATAGGACAATCTAATAACAGAAAAGAAAACAAATTAACAGCTCTTCATATTGAAGCACAAGTATCAGTCACGTTTGAGTAGGTGAATTGCTTCTCTTCATCCAAAGAAGTGCTCAAAATCTCTTTTAAATATATATAAGTATATAAAAGCATCTCTTAAATATATCCTGCCATATATAATAAGCTTCAGTGTGCCTCTCACTGGAGACATTGCTTCACTGACTGAAAATCATCAGGTAACAGATAAAAGGGATATTTTAAGGTCAAATTTCAACAATTATCTATAACTACAAAATATGAATATTCTCTAATTCATCACAAGGAATTCATATAAGATATATTTTTAAAAGCATTAAAAATATCTTAACATTTTATTGAAAAAGAAAATGTTTTTACAATGGTAAAATTTTATTTGCTTCCATTATTTTTTAAAGAATGATGATTATCCAAGCTGACTTAGCTATTGTGTCACATTTTCCTGAGACTGTATTAGACTTACATGAGCAGCTGCCCCACTGAAGCCAAGAATAATTTACTTTTTGTAATAATTATCAATGGTACAAAGAAAACACTGAGATGCCTAAGCATATTTAAGTACAGAAAACAGAGATGAGGTATGCATATATATTTTTATGCTTGATGCAGATCTGGGTACAAAATTTTACAAATGCTATTCTGAATATAAGTTTTAAAAAAAATTCACACTGGCCACTAAAGAGTATTTTCTATTTAAATTTCTTTAAAATCATACACGACCAATTTGTCTTAAATCTCTGAAACTGGAAAGTAAACTGGAACCAAAATTGCAAATTCACAACTTGGTGCTGACGTCTGAAATCTGTGCCAGCAGCTACATGCTAAATATGGAAGAAAGCGCTTCCTGAGATCCCCTCCTCGGACAGTAAACACTCACCTGCTGATGCATCCGGGCTTTCTCTAAGTCCAGGCTGCCATCAGGAGCACAGGTATCAACCAGCAACTCCTCAGCCTCTGTGATCCACTGAGTAAGGTCATTAAGGTCACAATGAAACTGTCGCCATTCTTCCACAGCCCTATCCAAACAGCTAGAGGACAACAAACAAAATAAAATAGGTCTCCAAACTTTCTAAGGTTGCTAGAAGCATTATTTTCTGAAACAGAAATTCACATCTCATTGAAACTAAAAGTCTCCAAATGAGTGAATTCACAGCTCAGTGGTCTATAAGACCAATTTTAATAGTTGGTTATAGTTATAATTCTCTTTATAAAAATGGGCATCATACCAAGAGCACAGCGATCTGCAGACATCACCATCTATCCACCCTCTTCTCTCTCTCTCTCTCTCTCTCTGTCACATACACACACACACACACTCAGTACACATTAAGGCAGTTTTTTAACAGAAAATATTTAGCTTTCTCAGGTTTGGAAAATCAAGATTGATTAGCTACAGACATGTTAACCTTGCAAACTTTAGGCACTTAACACTTAAATTCCATAAAATATTAAATGTAATTAAGTACTCCTTTCCCTTAGGGGGAAAAAATGTATTGTTTTGTTGTCAGAATACTTAGTCCTCAACTAGAACAAAACGCAAAAGGCCAAAACCATTCAAAATTTCTTTGTGCTCCATTATCTCTGTGTTACAGATTTAACCATATTCCACCAAAGTTGTACCCCTAATCCTCAAGGTGACAGTATTTAGACATAAGGCTTCTAAAGGGTGTATTCAGGCTAAATGTGGTTGTAAGGGTGGAATCCTAATCTGAAAGCACTGATGATCTCATTAGAAGAGAAGAGATACCAGAGAGCTCTTTCATGTGAGGACAGAGCAAGAAGGCATTCCATTGCAAGCTCCTAGAGAGGCCTCACCAGAAACCAACCCTACTGGCATCTTAATCTTGGGCTTTTAGACTCCAGAACTGTGAGAAAAACAAATGTCTGCTGTTCACGTTATAAAATCTGTGGTATCTAGGTATGGCATCCCAAGCAGACTAACAAGGGGATACTTCAAAACGTTCATGGAAAATGGAATTAAAAGATAAGTCTAGGGGCTGGTGCTGTGGCGCAGCGGGTTAAAGCTGTGACCTGTAGCAGTTGCATCCCATACGGGTTCTGGTTTGAGTCCAGCAGCTCCTGGCTTCAGATCAGCTCAGCTCTGGCCATTGCACTCATTTGGGGAGTGAACCAGCAGAATGGAAGACTTCTCTCTCTCTCTGACTCGAACTTTCTCTGTAACTCTGTTTTTCAAATAAATAAAATAAATCTTTAAAAAAAAATCAGTCTATGGCTGCTATTTGGTCTAGCAATTAAGACAATTGCATCCCAAATTAGAGCTCCTGGATTTGAGTCCTAGCTCAGCTCCTGTTTCCAACTTCCTGCTGATGCATATACTAGGTGGTGGCTCAAGTGACTGGGTCTCTGACACCCATGTGGAAGACTTGGATTTTGTTCTTGGTTCCCAGCTCCAGCACCTACCCAGCCCTAGTTATTGTGGGCATTTGAGGAGTGAGTCACTTGGTGGGAGTTTTCTGGTATGCTCTCTCTCTCTCTCTCCTCTCATTTGCTCTCTCACTCTCTCTCAAATTAATCAATTATTAATTAATTAATATCTTTAAAAAGATGTCTATTGGGGGACAAAAATTTGCAAAATCCATACATAGGATTGGTCTTGAAAAAGTCCATGGAAAATGTATATTATAAAAGAACCAAGTCTGAGTTTCAACAATTTATACATCAATACAAATGTATACTTTAACTCCATTTTCCATATGCCTTTTAAAATCTCCTATATACTTTCAGTGATGACTAATTCAAGTATCACATTTACCTGATACAGCACAGCATGGAAGTACAAAGCAATGAGACAAAGGGCTGTTGAGATTACAGTTTAAACCTAACTCTTTTAGAGGTAAGAAAAAGTAAAATGCCATTGCTCATCATATTTGAAATACACAAAATAAATAAAGAAGGAAAGCTTTGTAGAATTTGGATCCTACAGAATTTTTTTCTTCTATTTTATGGTTGGAGCAGTAGCTCAGGGAGAAGTTAAGAAGAGAGAGCTAACATTCTAATAATATTTATAAAATTTTATTTACATAATAAAAATGTGATTATTTTTAAAATAATAAATTATTCCTGAAGTCACTAACTCTTAAGTATTTATATGGCCTTTCAATGAAAATTATTTTTAAGTGTAGCTGAGATGTGTTGAATAACAACATTCTATTGAACATGACAAAAATAAGAGCATTTCAAAAAAATACTGTGAGAAGATATTAATATTAACTTCATTATTTTTATAAAAATGTGCATCAACTATATAACTCATAATTTTCAACTTCAAGGTGTTGCAATAACAAATAAAAATATTTCCAGAAAGGCTGCCCCAAAGATTTAAAGATTTTGAAAATAAAACCAATAAACATAGATCAATATCACAATTAACAGAACATTAGATTTCAAATAAATCTAACCAACACAATTACAGTTTAATGGATTAACCTGAGAAGACTTTGAAAAAGGATGCTCAGGTAGGGTTTGCAAAGTCTTCACCTCCTTTCTATCCAGCAAGCTCCTTACAGGGCAGAAGGGATGCATGAAGGGTTAGGGCTTCCATGGAATCAAGGAGCTCGAAGCCCAAGCCTTGCCAACTGCATAGAGAAGTATGGTAATCCTTCCCATCATTTTTGTGCCTATGAACTGGACAAAGGTTTGCTATCTTGAGTATTCCACCTGACCTTGCCATCTTCCACTCATCATTCACCCCATGTTCCCAGTCACTGAGAAAAGTAGCATCACTTCCTAGGTCCTCAAGCCAACGACTTGAGTATCATGTTTTACTCATCTCTCTTCCTTATGCCACATTTTTTCTTACATCTGTAATTTATGTGTTCATGTATCAGTATAAAAAAATGTGGCTGTTATATCATTTGGTATACAGATATTTATAAACACTTTCTTCTCTGAATTATATCCCTTATAATTCTACAAATGTCTTTGTTCACTTTATCTTTCTCATGCATTACACATTATATGATATTAATATACACATTCCCGCTTTCATGAAAAATGTATTTGTGTGTGTAATTTATATATGTATGTATGGCAGAATTTTAAAAATTATTAAACCTAACATTAAGTGAAATTCAGATTATTCAATGTGAAATTTAGAACAAGCAACTAAAAATTGCTTTTAAAATATACATTTAACCAACTCCAATCTTATTTGACAAGGCCATACTCAAAGTGGAAGTTCTCTTCTCCCTTCAGAGAAAGGTACCTCCTTCTTTGATGGCCTGTTCTTTCTACTGGGATCTCTCTCACAGAGATCTTTCTTTTAGGTAAATTGATCTTCTGTATATAAAGATTATTGAAAATGAATCTTGATGAAGAATGGGATGGGAGAGGGAATGGGAGATGGGATGGTTGTGGGTGGGAGGGAGGTTATGGGAGGAAAAGCCACTATAATTCAAAAGTTGTACTTTGGAAATCTATATTTATTAAATAAAAGTTGAAAAAAAAAGAAAAAATATACATTTAACCAATTTCACAGTGAAAAGGTAACTTATATACAGATAAATAATGAATGAAATCACAAAGAAAAAGACTATAAGATATAAATAAAGTTAAATGTTCTATATATCAAAAAAGGCACCTTAAACAAAATTAAACAAACCATAAAAAGTTATGAATAATTAAGAAACAAAAATATAAATGGCTAATATCCTTAATGTAGACAAAGTCTTTTGCAAATTAATATATAAACAGTAATACCATGATAAAAAATGCCATGACCATGAACAAATGTAAGAATATTCAAACCTTATTAATAAATAAATGAAAACAAAAATGATATCTACTTTCTCAACATAAAATAGGAAAAGACAAAAAAAAAAAACTACCAATATTGCCCAAGGTTCCCAAAAAGTTGCCAGTTCTGTTGACTGGGTATACTAACCTATTTCAAGATGTAATCCAGAGCTTTAAAATTTTTTTTTTTTTTAACAAATTTGTCTTCATCCAGTATTAAGTATAATGAAATACAATCCTGATCAAAGACGCATGTAAAAGAATATTCTCTAAATGTAAAAATCCATGCAAGTGGATATATCTAAGGCCATTGAAGTCTCTCTTCGAAGATGTGTTAGTCACATGAAATACACACACACACACACACACACACACGATGAAGAACCTGACGCCTAGTTTTCATGTGCCTGGCGCTAAAGTTTCTGATGTGCTATTATGTGTTAACTTTCCCATACACAGTACTTTATATTGAACTATTTCATCTTATTTTCCATTTCACTATGCTCACAGTTCCTAGGAAAAATTTGTTAAGTTTTTCTACCTATTTAAAAGGCCTATTCAAAATCTAGTAAGAAGAAGGATCAAAAACCTTCCACTAAACAGAAAATTATAAGAAGAGTTTGCAATTATATATGGATTCTAATATTTATTACTGCTTCTGTTCATTATACTAATGGCCAAGTATGCAGAAAGTAAACATTAATGAAAATCTTTTAAGTTTTTAAAGAAAATGGACACTATTCAAACACTAAAAATTAGAAGAGTTTCCATATTATTAAGATATTAAGTTATAAGTAGTCATCTACATATCACCAGATTCCTCTTTAAAACATTATACTCATCACAAGTTATTAAGCAGTGTGCATACTATAAGGATATGAAACAATCACATTCATATTAACTGTGTCTTCACAACAACAGAAGAAATGCAATGGTGTTTTGGTTAAAATAATATGCAGGTAATTTAGCACGTAATCTTAACCTTAGAGTTCAATGTATGCATGACCCGTGTAATGGCCCACGAATCTACAGATATTTTTATTAAATATTAATTTCATTTACACATACCCTTTACGGTCATTGTACATTCTGTTAATTCTGTCCCATTTTGCATTCAGCTGCGCAAGTGTATCCCTGATCTGAATGGCTTCAGGTCCAGAGGCTTCAAGGATAACATCTGGCTGCTTTTCATGAACGACTGCAATCTGTTCTCCAAGTTTGTCCAGTTGGTCTTTGATGTTCTAAAAATATATTGTCATACATTAACAAAATCCAGCAAAGTAACAAAAAGAATCGAGTTAGAGGTAGCCAAAATAACATCCATTTAAAGTAATAACAAGGCCAATCACAGTTGCTTATGCAAACTAGAAACTTTAAAAATATGTAATATCCTGTATTAGTCAAAATGAGAGTAATGCTCCATAATATTTCAATGGCACGTGGGGAAAATCTTCATGGATGGTCAAAGAGGTATTTGCATAGGACATAAAAAATCTTCAATATCATTCTCTAGAGGCAATAAAGGAGTTGAAGCTAGAATTATTTATACTTTCAAATATCTAATAAGCATAGCCTAACTGACAGAAATACATCTTATCTGAGGTTTTAGTTTGACATTAAAAATGTAATCAGATTATATGAGGTTTTTAATAGTTTAATTAACTTATAATGAACATGTCAATCCACATTTTAACAACGGGCCAATCTTAAATCAATATAATGAACCTGATCAATGCTGACATTTTATGTCAACTGACAAGCAAATTTATAAGACAGGCTATGCTCTGTGTTGATGTCTGATTTTAAAAAATCTGATATTGTGAATAATGTGCATCCTTTAAAATCCATACCAACTTTTATAGATTAAAAAGCTCATTAATGATTATAGGAAAGTAATTTATTGGTACAAGTTTTTTTAAAGGGGCTATTTATTTTATTTGAAAGGCGGAGTTGCAGAAAGGCAGAGACAGAGGCAGAGAGAGGGGGAGAGAGAGAAAGAGAGAATTCTTCCATCTGCTGGTTCACCCCCCAGATGGCTGCAATGGCCAGAGCTATGCTCATCCAAAGCCAGGAGCCAGGAGCTTCTTCCAGATCTCCCACATGGGTTCAGGGGCCCAAGGACATGGGCCAACTTCTGCTGCTTTCCCAGGACGTAGTAGAGACCTGGATCAGAGGTGGAGCAACCGGTACCCATATGGGATGTTGACACTGCAGGTAGTGGCTTTAATGGCTTTGCCACAGCTATTGGCACAAGTTTTAAAACACAAAGACCAGACCTAGTAACAAATTCCTTGCTTTATTTCTATATTAACTGCAGCTATTCTAAAGCAATGCCTGAAGAATTACCTTCAGAGAATCTTCCTGGAAAGAGAAGTCTTCATACACAGGGTTGTGGAGCTCTGGAATATTAAGTGATAAATCAACATCTTCCATGGAAAGTAAAATTTTGTTAATTTCAACCAGATAATCTGTGGGGAGTGGTGAGGATGGAATTCCAGAAGCAAGTTGGCCTGTTTTCCTCTGTTGAATAGGCATGGCCTACAAAAAAAATTAAAATAATAATAATATCGGACATATCCTAAAATAGCCTTATGATGAGCAATGTTAAAGTGAAGAAACAAGATTATTGTGTGTATAAATTTAATATAAGGAACTAAAATCTTAAAACACCTTCAGTTTCATATTTTAAATCTGCATTGCTGTAGACACCCTTAATAAACTCCATTCTAATTTTCATCTACATCCTGCTGTTAAATAGCATCAATAGGTTAATATTTACAAGGATTTTCTCTAAGACCTATCTCAGCTAGCCAACAGTAAACATCATTTTTCTGAGTCACTGAAATCAAAATATACTGCCCATCATAAAGTTCTGCATGAAAGACAACATTGTAACATTAGCATTTTACACTTTAAAAAAACCAATAATTATACTACGCACTTCCGGACCTCACTGCTGGAAACATAAATAAGTTAATCAAGTCTTCATATGAATATAAGAAATATAATGGGTATTTCGGTTAAAATCATATGCAGGTAATCTAGCACATAATCATTACCTTTGAGATCAACATTACAGAGCATGAGTGTCCTATGTGAGACAACAGGTCCTAAAGTGCTACAGACACACAAATCCACTCACTGGCCCTAAGACAGATTTTCATAGCTTTCCAAACAATCAGGTGCTCTCTGGGAGGGGCTGTGAGTTGTCCGGCAGCTCATGTCCTTCACTCCCAAAGGACTACAATTTAACAAATACCATCTGCTGTGAAGATGACCACAGAGATAGGCTTGTTCAATAAGTGATTGAAAATGGTTATAATCCCTTAAGGAAACCAAAACCCAACTAAAATAATTAAATCAGAACCACAGGATTGACCCTTGCCTCCTAGAATTCAATATCATTATGAATAATGTGCATCCTTTAAAATCCATACCAACTTTTATAAGATTAAAAATCTCAGCCAGCACCATTGCTCATTTGGCTAATCCTCCGCCTGCGGCACCGGCACCCCGGATTCTAGTCCCGGTTGGGGCGCTGGGTACTAGTCCCGGTTGCTCTTCTTCCAGTCCAGCTCTCTGCTGTGGCCCGGGAGAGCAGCAGAGGATGGTCCAATTGCTTGGGTCCCTGCACCCGCATGGGAGACCAGGAGGAAGTACCCAGCTCCTGGCTTCGGATCAGTGCAGTGCCGGCCGTAGCAGCCATTAGGGGAGTGAACCAATGGAAGGAAGACCTTTCTCTCTGTCTGTCTCTCACTGTCTATAACTCTACCTACCAAATAAAAAAAAAACTCATTAATAATTATAGGAAAGTAATTTATTGGTAGAAGTTTTTTTTTTTTTAAAGGTTTAAAATGAGGGTAGTCCTCAGTTCCATCAGTTGATGGGTATTCCTGGTCAGGTTAGAAACAACCTAAAAACATGTTGACTTTATCAATAGAGTTAACAGTGCTTGTCTGTAATATTAATTTTATTTTCCTAATGCCACATGTTTAAATTTTAGTGAGAGTGCATTTCCAGATATTTAAATATGTAATAAATATATATAAATATATATATGTCTAAGAAAGCAAATTCTACTTTTTAAGCAAATGTGAAAGAACATTGAAATAATGTGTCTATTTAGGAACTAGTATGGAATAAAAAGACTGGAAATATATTTTTAAGAAAAGAAAAAATTAAATATATATTTCAGATTTTCATTTCAAACAGCCCAATTTGGGGGTGGGTAAAGTTGGTTGTCACAAAATTAGGCTCAATTGTTCTTCATCTTAACTTTAAGGAAAAAGAAAATAATTCAATGAGAGTATTTATAGGTGGTAGGTGTTTGGCACAGCAGTTAACACACCACCTGGGCAGCCTACATCCCATACTAGTATGCCTAAATTTCAGTCCTATCTCTGCTCCCAATTCCAGCTCACATAGACTTGGTGAAGCAGCAGATGATGATTCAAATACTTGGGTCCCTTACACCCCATGTGGAAGACCCAGATTGAGTTCCAGGCTCTTGGTTTCAACCTAGCCAGTCCTGGCTGTTGCAGGCATTCAGGAAGTAAACCAGTAGATGGCGAGATCTCTCTATTTTTTTCTCTCTCTCTCTCTCTCTCTCTCTCTCTCTCTCTCTCCTGTCTTTCCCTTTCAGATAAATAAATCTAATTAATTAATTAATTTAACAACTAGGAATACGAATAAAAATATTTCCTGTTTCAGTAATCGTGTCAGTGAAGTGAAACTTGGGTTCCTGTTCTGCCTGGCCCCCATGCATTAGCCAGAATCTTACAGAGAGGTCACCTGGTTTTATAAGACTCAAAAAAGGTTATAGGTTTGTAACTACTTGATTGTGCTTTTCAGACATGTAACTTTGTAGTATTTTCCTCATTTTGCATCATTGAATATTACATGCCAGAATTTTTTCTAATCTGCTCTATTCCATTATGTTGAGAGTCACTTTTACAAGTTAGCAACCATCACAAGCCCAGGAATCCTGCGTTGCATCCTCAGTTATTTAACAGGCTATCACTGCAAGGCTGCCTGTACCTGAGGGGTCAGAGTGAACTGGGAGTTGAGTATGTATCAAAAAGTTTCAAATTTTTAAAAAGAACACGTTCATTAAGACTGTCTCTTTTTCTATTTAGAGTGTAAAGATAATCCAGGGTTTTTCTGAGCCTCATATTTTTGTAGAATCAGCCAGACAGTTTAGGATTTAGGCTTGTGTTTCTAGTTTCCAAAAATAGGGCTTATTACCCAACAGAGTGATCTATCATCACGCCCTATTAAAAAAAAAAAAGTCCTCAAGATCTGGCCTAAAATTCTGGAAAATTTTACTTTTCTAGAGCTGTGCTAGACTACAGAAATACAAATATACTACAGGTTAGTACCGAAATGAGATAATGTCACATGACACAGCTTATGTCACATTAAAAAGCAAACCACAGTCCAGACAGATGAAAGAGTTTATCTGAAACAGAATTTTGTAATATTTTTTAAGTTTAATTTTTATCAGCATGAGAAAAAAACTGTGGAACTAAGCAAAATTAAATATTTATCAACTATTTACAAAGACTTTTCAGATCCCAAACAGGTACCCTCTTCCAAGAAAAAAAATCCACAGATAGAACAGAATCATGCAAGACTAAACAGAAAATTTAAATGGTTATATGTAAAAGGTCAAGTAACTAGAAGATAAACATCATCAAGATAATATTTTATAGCTAATATTACAAGTCAATATAGTTATTTAATAAAGGGCTTAGGCATATTTAAAAAGTTAATATCCTATAAACAAATGGGAAAAGGTTAATAACACATGCTTCAAATAAAGAAATGAGTTCTTTATTCTTATGGTCCATAATTCTGTTCACACACAGAAACCATATAGAAAGTTTTTTTATTTATATCTATTTTTTTTAATAAAATGCTCACACCAGAATCTACCTGGAGAGCTTTAGATTTAACTGGTTTGGGGTAGATTTGGTCATTGTTATTTTGTTTTTAAAACATTGCCAAATGATTCAACTGTTCACAGTTAAGAACACTAGCTTTGAAAACTATACATTTGAAGAATATATCATAGCAAACATTACTTACAATAAATGATGCAAGTGAAAGCAAAATAAAATGAGTCTATAATAGTATATATTACTACTTTTGGAAAAGTAATTTATTAATCTATGAAGCTTAAAAGTCATTTATATATGTTCAGAAATAATTTGTGATTTGCTACCCAAAGATGAGTAAGATGTGGCCTGAATCCTCAAATAAGACCCAGGGAAGGAAGATGCTTCAAAAATGAATAACAATAAAATAAACAATTATATATAATCATATATTAGAAACAAAAACAGAGCTTGAAGGATAATAAGGCTTGAAGGATAATAAGTCTTGAAGGATAATACATTTTTCAAATAAAATAAGGACAAAACTCACTCTGGGGAATGGGAACAAAGTTAGGAATATCCCAAGTGTGCTAAGGCATGCAATGTGTCTAGGAAAATGCAGAGACAACCAGCCCAGCTTACACTACATGGCCAAAACAGGAAAGAGGCAGCCAGAGGTCAGATGGAAGCAATGGCAGTCACTGATGAACACCTAAAGGTATTTTTCAATATTTTCCTGAACAATTTCTTAGATAATAGGATGACACAATCAGCTATGACACTGGGGGATATAATTCTGAGGAAGATACTGGGATGGGTGAGATCAAGAAAAACCAGATAGAAGAAAGCCAGTGGGAGACCTACTGTAATTAATAATGGGAGAAAATCTTAAATCTGAGCTATGGAAAAAACAGTGAATAACTCAGAGAAAAGTCACTTGGCCTTGATCATGAAACAAGTAAATACATAACATATCTAAGCACACTTAACCTTGTGCTAGATGGACCTGATGGTTCTAAAACCTACTATATTTTGTGTGAGGAACAAAGTATGTGAGAAACAAGAGATAGTTAAAAATGATGTTGAGGATTCTACCTTGAGAGAGTGGCTGATTTCTAAAATAATACAGAGAATGAAGTAGGAAATATGGGCCAAGGCATGAGGGGAGAGCAAGTTCAGAAAGGGACACATCAGAAGGTTGTGGCACACAAAAATGAGATGCAGCAGGGATTACCAAGAACAGACAGCACCTGCACATTTCATATGCAGCTGAGATGATGGCTTGCCATTTAAAATGGAATGGGTAGTGAATCGTTTTACTAGAATAGAAATCATCAGTTAGCAGCTCACAAATTTACCAGAAAATGTTTTGACGTGGCCAAGACTTCCACATGTAAAATACGGAATTGGGAGTGTCCACTGAGCTTAGCGGTTAAGATGCTAACATCCTTCAGAGTGCTAGAGTTTGATCCCCAGCTCTGGCTTGGGACAACAGCTTCCTGCCAATGCAGACCCCTGAGAAGTCACAGAGATGGATCAAGAAACTGGGTTCCCGTCACCTATTGGCAATCTGGATTTAATTCCTGGCTCTTGACTCTGGCCCTGACCCACTCCCAGACATTGCAGGCAGCTGGAGGAATGAACCAGTAGATGAGAGCTCTCTCCCCTTGGCCTGCCCCTCTCCCTCTCCCCACCCCCTCTCTCTCTGCCTTTAAATATATATTTTTTTATAAAATTAAAATACAGAATTGAAGGAGGAAGTCCCTTCCTAAAGAAACAGATCTCTAAGATTTCTTATATAATCAGTAACCCAAAAAGGATGTTTTTTCTTTTCTTTGAGTCCTGCCCAATCCAAAAATATAATGCTATCTAGTAATACACACTAGAAAGAAGAGAGTGCTCCAATCAGTTTTAATGTCCATGAATGTAAGCAAAAACATCAAACACTAAATAAGTTCATTAAATTCCCCAGATACGCGCCCAGCATGATACCTTCACTTTGTTGTATCTCGTGTGCAGAAGTAGCAACTGCAAACGAATCTTTTCTTTTTTACTGTCCTCCATAGGCTGAGGTAACATTTGTTCTCCCCTTTGTAGAACATCCTCAATCAGGGCCCTCTCTTCATCCATCTGAGTGTTTAAAAGGGGAAAAAAAGTACTCACTTATTATAGGATCCAAAGCAGGACGAACCCATCAAGCTTAGTGTCAGTCAAGATATATTAAGGTGAATGATCCAAAAGTCATATTTCTTTTAGTATGTTTCACATTTGAAGTTCAGATACCTCAAAGCTAGTTTGGGAGAAGTTGGCTAACACTGAGGAAAATGTACCTATTTTTTAAAGCACCATATAAATTATTTAGCAAATCTTAAACTGACATTCATCAGAAAATCATATTGGAATCTGTTTCCGAGTGGCAGACTCTGTGGATAAACATTATTGATATAAAAACAAAACTAAGAGACATGAAAATGATAACATAATGCTTTTGAAATTTCCTTAAACCAACCTTTTCACTGTCATCACTGGATTCCAAATGTTTTTCCACAACTTTTAACATATTTTCTACATCATTTTCTAATTTCTCCAAGTCGGAGTAAGGTACACTGGCTTCAAATGCATCAGTGGTAACCAAACATTGGTATGATAAGGGCTCCTGACCAATTAGTAGCTGCAGAAGGAAAAGAGTTCTTTGAAAATACACTGTTTTTTCCTGAAGATTTTAATTTTTCATTATTTTAACTTTTCATTATCATTTAAACTGTTCATATCTTATAAGGCATAGTATGATAACTCAATAAATGTCTTCAATATGTGGAGATTAAGTCAGCTTAGTTAACATTTTATCTTAAATATTTTTAATTTTTTATTAACATACTGCACATATTTACAGGGTATAGTGTGACATTTCAACAAATATATACAATGTGTGCTGAGCAAATCAAGCTAATTATAACATTTCCATTTCCCTGTCATTAATTACCATTGCAACCTTTTAAAGCTCCTTTCTTCTATTTATTAAGAAAATACATAATAGGATATTATATTCATAATTTCACTCTCATCAATAATTGAAAAGAGAGGAACTGGCATTAATTAGAATTGGATTTCAATTCATTCATTCATAATGCAATGGTTTTATCAATTTGGGCTTCTCTGAATTACTCCCTATCCCTAAACTCTAGCCAGTGCTATGAGGTAGTATGGCAGTGACTGTGGCTGCCAAGAATACAGTGTGTGGATTCTGAGACCACATATGAGCATGGTGAAAAACAAGGCCATGACCCAAAAGCCATTCTGCCACACAATGAAGAATGACCACCTGCCACCCAGTGCAAGGACACTCAACAGATTATCTCCCAGGTGCTTCTCCAGCAGAATTCTCCTTGGACTTTATACCGAAATGTCACAGAAGTATAGCTTTCTCAACACAATATTTTCAAGTAATCTCTATAGGAAAATTACAAATATAAATAATATACATATGCTATTCAATTGAACTAATTTTGATTTTACAAGCTCCCTGTATATACTGCCAAAGGTATTCATTCAACTTTTGCAACAAGTTCAAGAAATTCTAAGAATTTAACCCAAGGGCATATTAAGACTCAGATGAGCAAAAATATGAGAATGTTAACAAATATAATACTTATAAACCATGACAAAAGTGAGAAATTAACTTGATAACTGTGACAAATTACATATAAATCACTCTATAGCACTTACAAACCATATCAAAGAAGAATATGTAAAACTATATGAAATTATTATATTTTACTATCATTTACATATGAATAGACATAAATACCAAAATGTTTACAGAGGTTATTTTTGGGGAGAATGGTAATTTTGTTTCTTTGTACTTCCTCTCACCCATTCCTATGTCTTATACCTTATTTTTCATAACAAGAAAATTTTTCCAAGGATATATTGAAAATAATAAAATGAGCTTAGGTCAAAACATAAGGAGGTAAGAGTGAGGTTAAGGAAGACAAAAGCTAAAGCAAGAGTTTTGCTTACTTTAAGTTGTAAATAATCTAAGTGTATTCATAAGCTAAAAAAGATAATGTAGCCTATATCAGATATTTCAAAATAAAGCAAGATTGGACAATATGTACTTCCTGCAAAAAAGAGGATCCTTCCTCCTTAATAATTTCAATACACAGCTCTCTAGAGGTTGAATTAACTGAATATTAAAAAATGTCACTTAGTGAGCCCAATTGAAATCCTTAAAAATTCAGAATCCTGTGTTGGAATGAATACCTGGTACAAATGACCCTGAGGTTGGCTATATTTTTTGTTCCACCAAACGACCAAAATGTTCTCATTTCCTCAATTTATTTACTGAGTATATGCTACATGCCAGGGTATGAAAACACGAAAATAAAGTGATTCATTTTCTCCCCTCATAAAACAAGAGTAAAATATGTGAAATTAAGACATGGGCCGGCGCCATGGCTCACTTGCCTAATCCTCTGCCTGAGGCGCCGGCACTCGGGTTCTAGTCCCAGTTGGGGCGCCAGATTCTGTCCCGGTTGCTCCTCTTCCAGTCCAGCTCTCTGCTGTGGACCAGGAGGGCAGCAGAGGATAGCCCAAGTGCTTGGGCCCTGCACCCTCATGGGAGACCGGGAGGAAGTACCCGGCTCCTGGCTTCGGATCAGTGCAGTGCCGGCTGTAGCAGCCATTAAGGGGGTGAACCAATGGAAGGAAGACCTTTCTCTCTCTGTCTTTCTCTAACTGTCTAACTCTGCCTGGCAAAAAAAAAAAAAAATAGAGACTCATAAACAAAGAAAAATACACAGGTAGCACAAGCACTCTTATTTGAAAAAAGAAAAACTTTTATTTATCATCATCTTATTTCAACTCTACTTATAAAGCTCTTTAAGTTATTAAATTAATTAACTTATTAGATTGAGGCTTAAATTGTGAGCTTAATTGTAACTTCTAGATTTGTCAACATGTAAAGCCCAAAATTGAACAGCACAGTATATGCAATAGGAGGGCATATGTAAAATATGAATAGAAAATAATGTGTTTAACATTCATGCCTTGCTTTGAAACTAGTCAAGATTTCACAGCCAATTCTAATCTCCGGTAGAATTTTTAAGACTTTTTCTCAACTGAAATTTTTTTCAAAACTAGTTTCTTGTTAAACTCTTTTATATGCATAATCATAATAAAGATATATCTTCCATTCAAATAAAAAGTGATTAAAACCATTTTAATATTAAATTTCTCATGGACATACTATGTAATTGTTTATCATTTTTATACATCTATCTCTAGGAAAAATGGTTTTCTACAAAAATAGAATTACTCACTTTAGCACTTTTGATGTGTTGAGACACTTTGTCAAAGTTTCTGTTCAGTTCAGCTAACTTCGGCTCCACAAGCTCTCTGCTGGCACTGCCACGGGCATTCATCAAAACAACGGCTTGCTCACGGACATTTTCAACCTGGAGGTTGGCATCATCCAGCTCAGATATCAAACGCTAATTGTAAGAAAGAACAAAATGATCCCGTGAGTAAAAACAAAACTAAGCATGGGTGTGATGCTCACTCAGCATTAACAGAAGTCTAAAGAAATCTCTGAGATTCCTGGTTAGAGATTTTAACACATTGAATTAGCATAACAGCGCTTCCTAGGTTCACGGGAGATCTTAGTTTCTCCCACCAAAATAAATGGTTTGTGAATCTGCACAGGTAAAAAAAAAAGATGTGCACAAGTAAATCACAACGTGCAGTGAGAGGAGATGAGGGCAAAACATTCCACTCCCAGAAATGGCACTGACGGCTGGTGCTACCTTCACGATTTCTTCCCGTTTACTCGCTGGTTTTTTTTCAATCTCATCCAACAGAGCTTCTGCTTGATAAAGCCAGGTACTTATGTGAGCAACATTTCCATCAAATATTTCCAGCTGGTTCTGATGGCTCTACAAAGGAATTAATGAAACGCTGACACAGTCATATAACATATTTAAGATGAGAAGCTGAGAAGAGATATAAAAGACTTTTAAAGAGCAACTTGCATGCTAAATTAAAGAAACCTTTCTACCTTCCTGCCCCTTTGTCAGGAAATCAATCTCATTCCTAAAACTGCACAGCCATTGGGAATTTATTGGCCTTAAAAGTCAACACAATAAAAAGTTGAAGTTTCCTTTTCAGTTGCATTACAAGTTTGTTTCTTATTCCTCATTCCTAGAACAGATCTCATTTGCCCCCTTTCTTTTGTATTTTTGGAAAAAACTCATTAAGTATGTAAGAATACAAAAGAATAATGAAAATATAGATTGAATGAGATTCTGCCTGCTCAAGCAGACAGGGTCTATCTTTTGAGCTCAGTATCCTCAGCACTGAATGCTACAACTGGCACAGAACACAATAATAAAAGTCTGTTCTAATGCAGGACATAAAAAACAGATTTGAGAAAAACAGATTTGAAAACAGAAACACTTAAGCAGATTTTAACAAGGCTAAGGCAAGAAGCTAAAACTTGATAAAAAAAAATGGGGAACTTATAACATTAATAACTTCCAGGAACTTTATTTTCTAGTATGTAAATATAAGAAAAACATAGAACTGTTTTTAAAGGAGACAAATTATTAATCTGTAATACAGAAACACTGTTAAAAAAGAAAACATTAACTAGTAAATGAGAAAAATTTGATAGATCTGGAGTCTAAGAAAAAAAATTGATGGCTATCAGAATTACCCTTAGAAAACAGGAAAATCCAATGTTCTGATAGGACTAGAAAGATATTACTGAAAAAGAAGATGTAAAAGGTATAGATTGAAGAAGGGTCATAAGAATGACAAACAAAGCTAGTAAGAAAAATAAAATTTAATGGGCATATTCTAAGAGCCAACAACCTCATATTCATTATCATATTCAACCTTTAACAATTCTGTTATATATCTATTTCACATGTATTCCCATTTTATACATGGGGATTGTAGCCTAGTGACACTGAATAACTTTTCTAAGGTTATACAAGTAGTAGGTCATGGACTGTAGATATAAACCTATGACAGATCAAGACCAAAAACCATGATCTTCACTGCCCTATACATACTGATTTAAATATATGCTTAAACATGATAACTTATAATTTCTTTTCTTTATCCATTGTCTAGTAATTCTATGAAATTGATTTAAGTCCTAAAGTAAATGGAATGTAGACCATTGTAAAAATTAAGAGAGGGAGTAAGAGAGGAAAGAGGAGGAAGGGTGGGAGTGTGGTCGGGAGGGAAGGCAGGGTGGGAAGTATCACTACGTTCCTAAATCTACACACGTGAAATACATAAAATTTGTTTATCTTAAAAAATTTTTAAAAAGAATAATTTATAAATGACAATTCCAAATATGGTATAGTGTGGGTAGGGTTATGTATGTATATTTGTTGTTGGTGTAAGAAGGATAAAAAAACACTATCAAAATAAAATGGTCAATATCTCTACAAAATAATTAACAGTGTAGTAGTACAACCAAAACCTAATTACATATAGCACTTATGATAACCATAACAGATAAATTGGCTGCCTTATGTATAGTTATTTAAGAGTACCACATGCTTTGAGTCATGTAATCATCATAAAAACTACAATGAGGTAGGAACTGCAATAATGTCCAGTTTACAGACCAGAGAGCTGAGGCTTAAAGAGAGTTTAAGTGACTTGATCAAGGTTGCTCAGCAGTCAGAATTTTCCTATCAGGCGCTAGAACCTGTCCTCTTAACTAGTACACCATTATTGGAACACTATAAAGATTATGTGTGTATATGTAGATATGTAAATATATTTCTCACTGTGAGAGTATGAAAGTTAAATACAACATGAAATCACTACAATGAAACAGGCTACACATACTAAAACATTAAAGTACATATGTATATGTATATCATGAATATTTTATTGTATAATAAATAATGTAAATTCTTTTTAGTTATCTTTTCAAGTGAAAAACTGTTTCTAATGAATTAATTAATAAGCAGAACGTTACTGGGATAGAGAGAAGATTGGATTTGGAATTGCAATGAAAGTCATATTCATTTTACAATATGAAAAGCACAGGAGAAGATTTTGTCATTAAATTTTTCCTGGAACGTACCAGCAAGGTGTTGCACCAATCCTCGGTCCAGGTGCGTACCCGGCTCCACCCAGCATTGAGTACACAGAGCCTCTCTTCTAGCAAAGGTTCACTTCCCACAATCAAGTTCTGGAGGGCAGCACTACTCTCTGTGATGACATTTAAGTCAGCTTTTCTCTTTTCCAGATCCTTCAGAACATTCTAGAACATAAGATCACCAGCACATACTTGATCTCTCAGAACACTGTAAAAATGTATACAATTTTAAAATGCCAAAAATACCTTTTCTTCCACAAAGCTCTGTAAAACTCCCTAATACTGCCACCATGAGACTTCCTAAGTTCCTAATGAAAATAAAAATGTTGGGCTTGTGTTGCGGCACAGTGGGTAAAGCTGCAGGCTGCAATGCCCACATCCCATCTGGTTGCTGGTTCAAGTCCCACCTGCACTACTTCCAATCCAGTTCGCTGCTAATGGCCTGGGAAAGCAATGGAAGATAGCTCAACTGCTTGGGTTCCTGCAACCATGTGGAAGACCCAGATGAAGCTCTTGGCTCCTGGCTTCTCCCTGGTTCAGTCCATCCATTTCAGCCACTTGAGAAGTGAACCAGAGGACAGAAGATTCTTTCTCATTCATTCTTTCTCTCTCTCTTTCTCTTTCGCGCACACACGAGCACGAGCTTTCTCTCTCCTCCCCCCCCCCCCACCTAATTCGGACTTTCAAATAAGTAAAGAAATAATACGCTGTGGTGTAGTGGGTAAAGCTGCTGCCTACAGTGCCAGCATCCCATGTGGGCACTGGTTCAGTCCCAGCTGCTCCACCTCCAATCCAGCTCTCTGCTATGGCCTGGCAAAGCAGCAGAAGATGGCCCAAGTCCTTGGGTCCATGCACCTGCATGGTAAACCTGGAAGGAGCTCCTGGTTGATCAGCTCAGCTCTGGCCATTGTGGCCATTTGGAGAGTGAACTAGCAGAAGGAAAATCTCTCTCTCTCTCTCTCTCTCTCTCTCTCTCTCTCTCTCTCCCTCTCTCTCTGCCTTTGCCTCTCTGTAACTCTACTTTTCAAATAAATATTAAATCTTTAAAAAAGAAAAGCAACTTACAATGTTTAATTAAGCACATATCAAAGAATATAAGAAATTCAGAAGTGGAAATGTAATTATTTCATTTATTTTAAGTATCATTTATTACACACAAACATCAATTATCTTCATCATAACTTTAGATATAAATAATCAATTTCATTTTCAGTAACTAAAAGCTGGCAAAACACAAAGATTGCAGAACTCACAATTATAAAAAATTCATATGAATTTGTTTCTTGGATTACCAGAAGAAATTATTGATGTGTACTATATTTACTTCTAAGGATTACATATTATACTATAACTCTTGCATAAACACTATAAACATATTTTATGTTAACTAAATAAAAGAAGAATTAGCAAGTCTAAGGCTGCAGTTGTAGACTTTGTAGCTCTAGTCTTGCAAGTGATAAAATATATATAATATAATGCAATACTCTGGATGGTATGATGATGATTTGATTTAAAAATGCATAGGTTTGGACAATATGTATAGCCACAGAAACACAAAGTATGTTGAAGGTTGGAAGCTCTTTCTTTTCAACACAGAGTGGGCATTTGGTTTAGCAGTTCAGACACTGATCAAAACGCCTTTGCCCCACTGGGTGGGATGCCCAGCTCTGGCTCCTGAGTACAACTTCCAGCTGATGGCAAACCATGAGAGGCAGTAATGACTGCTCAAGTAATCATGTTCTGACATGCATAATAAGATCTGAGTTCAGTTCGTGGATCCTGGTCTTGATCTGGCTCAGCCATTGCAGGCATTTGAGAGGATTGGGCCTGCTACCCACCCCTCATCTCTGTCTCTGTCTCTGTCTCTCTCTCTCTCTCTCATTCTTTCCCCCTCTTTTTTTTTTTACTTAATTTACCAAGCATCATGTTGTACATATGTCCTGCTATTACTACTGTTGTTGTACCTTCTTAAACCAATATTTAAACCAATCATTTCAAGGAGCTCAAACTTAAATATAATTAAATCACCAGAACATGTATGACTTACAAATTCATAAGTCAGAAGCTAAGCACTTGGTCATGTCAGTTACCGATATACTTATAAAGGCACTAAAATATTTCTTTTCAAGTGTTCGTCCCCAGTAGGAGAAGCAAAGAATCCCCACAGGCATACAGCATACAGCATACAGCACTGCTCTCTGCAGCCAGGGCTCTTTAACAACTACAGAAAATAATACTAAGTAATGAAATTAAATAGCAAGCACGCCATGCTAATAGATTTCATAAAAAAGAAAATCACTATACAGAAAAGAATAATGTTTAAAATATAGGATAAAATACTAGTTAGGAATGAAAATGCTATTTAAGCTTTGCATTGAAAATAATTTTACATAGCATTTAAGTCTAAATACATTAAAATGTGAAAGATGTAGACTCCCTAAAAAATACATTTTTAAAAATATGATTGTATTACATATGAATCTTTCATTAGATTTATACTTGTGATGAGAATATGCTGCATGATTTGTATATACTCTCTTCATTATTTAAAATCTGAAATAAGATTAAATGGAAATCTAAGACTATCTAGCTACAGTAGGACAAACTTATTATTTATAGTTACTATCTTAAAAATTATGAAAAAACTGAAAAACTAATTGAGTTTATAAATATACAAAGATAATTATTAAATATTAAATACACAAAACAAAGTATCACTAATATACTATTAGAAATTAGTAAAAAAGCATACTCAGTAAATTATAATAATTAAAGTAAAATAAATATGTAGGATAATCTTCTCTGCATATATATAATGTTTATGAAAAGAAAAAAATCAAAACATTATATAAGGATATAAAGAAACTAGGGGAAAAATAAGTACTATGTTACCTAAAAGACTTAATATAACAAAGATGGTAACTCACTTATAAACAAATTTATACACATTTAAGGCAATTCAAATTAAAATCTCCAACATGATTGTTTTAAAAATTCAAGAGCAATTAGCCTCATGTTCATTAAAGAATACAAGCCAAAAGAGATGCATAAAGATAGAGACATTAGCAAGAATCTGGATAAGAAGCAAAGTAGCCAGGACTTGAATCAGACCCTCCAGTATGGGGTGCTGGCATCCTAAGCGGTGACTTAACCCATTGTGCCACAACATATGCCCCAAGGAAATAACATTTTTTTTAAGATTTATTTGAAAGACAGAGTCACAGAGGGAGAGAAAGAGAGACCTTCCAGCCACTGGTTTACTCCCCAAATGGCCACAATGGATAGAACTGGGCCAATCCAGGAAGCCAGGAACCAAGAGTTTCATCCAGGTTTCCTGCATGGGTTCAGGGGCCCAAGCACTTGGCCCATCTTCTGCTGCCTTCCCAGGTGTATTTAGCAGGGAGCTCCATGTGAAAGTGGAGTAGCTGGGACACGAACCTGTGCCCATCTGGGATTCTAGTGTCGCAGGTGAAAGCTTAACCCACTATACCATAGTGCCAGCCCCTGGAAATAACTATTGATGTATGCTATGAGTTAGCTAACCATATATTCATAATAGCATTATATACAATAGTGAAAACTGAAAATAACGTAAATGGACATGAATTGAGAAAGTAAATGTTCCAAATAAGAATGAAATACTATACATATCTCTAATATGCTACACAAAAACTCTATAAGGAAAAATAAATAGTAAAGACAAAGATTTTTAAAAGTCTTGAAACATGATATAATTCCTTCTTCTTCTTCTTCTTTTTTTTTTTTTTTGAAAGGCAGAGTTAGTGGGAGAGAGAGACAGAGAGAAAGGTCTTCCTTCTGTTGGTTCATCCCCTTAATGGCCGCTAATGCCAGCGCGCTGCGCTGATCCAAAGCCAGGAGCCAGGTGCTTTTTCCTGGTCTCCCATGTGGGTGCAGGGCCCAAGCATTTGTGCCATTCTCCACTGCACTCCCGGGGCCACAGCAGAGAGTTAGACTGGAAGAGGAGCAACCAGGACAGAATCCAGCATCCCAACCAGGACTAGAACACAGGGTGCCGGCACCACAGGCGGAGGATTAGCCAAGTGAGCTGCGGCGCTGGCCAATAATTCCTTCTTAAATATGTTTGTTACTATGCATCTTGATATTTAACTGAAAAACATTAGCAGGATATTCTTTAATTATTTGTGATTTTTGCTCCTGTCTTTGTTTTATATTATACAAATGTTTCATATTACCTCTCATTACCTATGCTTTTGCTTCCCTTTTTTTCTTTAAAGATTTATTTTTATTTTATTTGAAAGGCAGATTGACAGAAAGAGATTTCACATCCAGGGGTTCACCCCCCCAAATGGCTACAACAGCCAGGGCTGAGGCAGGCTGCAACCAGGAGCATAGAACTCCATGCAGGTCTCCCATGTGGGTGGCAGGGCCCAAGTATTTGGGCCACTTTCTACCACTTTCCCAGGCACATTAGCAGGGAGCTGGATGTGAAGTAGAGCAACCAGGACACCAGCCAGTGTTCATGTGAGATGCTGACACCACAGGCAATGGTTTAATCTGCCGCACCACAACGCCCACTGCTGGGGTTGCTGCCCACAAGCAACTGCAGTCCAAAATTAGTAAGTGGAAAATTAAAGAAATAAGCAATTCATGAATTTTAAGTCAAAAATCATTCTGAGAAGCGTGATGAAATCTCGCATCATTCTGCTCCTCCCAGCCCAGGATGTGGGTGAGCCATGCATCCACAATGTAATTGCTGCCCTTCAGTGATTTAGTAGCTGCCTCTTGTATCGGATCAGCTGTCATACCACTGCAGTGCCTGCATTTAAGTCACCTTTCTTTTACTTCACAATGGTCTCAAACTGCAAGAGGATTTAATTGCTTATTAAGATGGAAATGGCACTAAGTTAGTGTATATATGTGTAGCAGAAAGAAAGTATATACAGGGTTCAGTACTATCTGCACTTGGTCACCTGTACATCAGGGGATGCTGCTGTATGTAACTGACGTTCCTCATTAGAAAGCAATGGTTTTAATGGTTTTTAAGGTATACTGTACAAAAGATAGTATGTACTTGAAAAACATAAAAAAATAAACGTTGGGGCCTTTCTTCTGCATCCATCCACAATACACCCATGAGTTGCAACACTCATCATTCTTCTCACACGTCCCTGTCTCTACTTCCTTGTCACTCAGACAGCTCATTGCATAACCACAGTTTTCATGAGCTATTTTCTAGACTGAGAATGCTCTTCCCAGGACCTAATATCTTGACTTTCTCTCCAGTGTCACCTCCACAGAACGTTCAAAGGAGGCAGGAACTGTGGCACCTGACAAGCTCACAGCATCTTCTCTTCAAGGTGCCCTCAACAAATACCTGCAAAGGACACAGCGCTCTATAAATAGTCATGACTGTATCCATCATTCATTTCTAGCACTTCTCTCCAGGACTCTTGTTTCTTTCTTAAGAAATAAATTAAGGAAAGCAGAATGTCTTGGTGAAACAACTACTTTTGTGTTCTTTCAATTCTTTCTCCATGGCAGAAGAGAAAGCTGGCAAAGCAACTCTCTATTCCCCTTTATTTCAAAATAACTACATGGCTAAAGAAAACTTCTATATTGATTTTTAAAAATTCAATTCCAGGGGCCGGCGCTGTGGCATAGCAGATAAAGCCACTGCCTGCAGTGCTGGCACCCTTGGGCACCAGTTCTAGTCTAAGCTGCTCCACTTCTGAGCCAGCTCTCTGCTATGGCCTAGGAAAGCAATAGAAGATGGCCCAAGTCCTTGAGCACCTACATGGGAGACCTGGAAGAAGCTCCTGGATCTTGGCTGTGGTTTGGCGCAGCTCCAGCCATTGGGGCCAATAGGAGAGTGAACCAGCAGATGGAAGACCTTTCTCTCTCTGCCTCTCCTTCTCGGTCTGTGTAACTTTGACTTTCAAGTAAACAAATAAATCTTTTAGAAAAATTCTATTCCTGTGTTCTGTAGAGCAGTTAGATTAGTTATTGGCACAAAAGTTACTACAGAAGAATGAAATTCAGCATGATTCTTTGTAGAGTCTGCAGAGCCATCACTGATTTTGAAGTGCATAATTACATCTTCAAGTACCACATAAGCATAATGCCTTGATGATCAATATGAATTTATATAATCAAAATAAGAATATCTTGTTAAAATTATTGTTTTCAGATATTCTTAGGACAGATAAGTGGGAAAAAATAATGGGGATAAAAGGCAATATTTAATACGAAATGATGGGAAATGGTGTCCACCAGGACTGCTCTGAATAAATGCCAGAGGTCACACCAGCATAGTGGTGGGGTTCACTTGAACTGCAACTCACTTTAGCCCAGGAGATTTCTGCATCCAAGTCACCAAGTAAACCTTCTGAAGTGGACTTCTGTACCAATTCTGCTTCAGTAGCAGAAAGCCATTCGGAGAGTGAAGCCACCTCCTTCTTCATCTTCCTGGCCAACTGCGATGCTCTTTCCAGGTCCTGCTTTCCTTCTGTCACCTGCAAAGTGGGAGGGAGGGCAGAGACTGTGACCGAGATAACAATGAACACAAATGGAGCAAGTTGGGATACTAGCTAACGTTCCAAAGTGATTCAAATTTAACCCCCATGACACACATAACCTTTGTCTCCGGCACCTTAAAATGACTCCAGTCTTGCAGTCCTGCAAGAGGATGCTCTGCTGTGGAGGGTAAATGTCAGGCAACCCTGGTTTCAGTCTTACTGTATTTCTTAGCTCCTAGGTGACACTGGAGGAGGAACAGCCCTCACAAAATTGTTATGAGGATTAAACGAGCTTGGTCCAGTCCTCAGAACAAAGTTAAAATCAATAATTAATAGCTATTGTAATTTCGAACACAGCTTGTCTTAGAATCCTCTCAATGAATCACTACATTTAAAACACACTCCTTACTATGTAGTGATTTGGGGAGGCAGCAGATAGCAATACTTTAGCAATTAGATGTTTTATAATTAACATATAACTTAGAATATAGTGCATGGTCATACAACATTGACATAATTCCTGTGCTCTCATTGTCAGTTAAGACAGCAAAATGAACTGAACGAACACTTATAAAGTTCTTATATGGCTTCTGTCTTGTGCTAAGAAATCATACATGTTATGCAACAAAATCCACAATAGCGTCCATGACAGACACTATTTTTTTTTACTTTACACATAAGTAAAATGAAGCTTAAAGAAGTTAAGGGCAAGGCCAGGTCAGCACAGCCATTAAGTGGAGCAGAGACTGACACCTGTGCTGTGGACATCATGATGCTTCAAACTGAGAACAACGCTTCATACTGTAAAGCTGAGGTAACACTTTAAGGGGTATCACAACACAAGATGTAAGATACTATGTTATGCCTATATCTATAGATCCTAACACGTTAGTGGGAGAGTGATATGTCATATATGAGATGAAATTTTCTCAGATGATATAAAATGAATTTCATTACTAAGTAACATAGGATTACGTTTCTTTTTCTACCCCAACCCCCAGGTTCAATATCACTCTTTCATACTTTAAGGATTGATTGTGATTAAATTCCTCCTTAAAAGTGAAATATTTTTTCCACCGAGTTTAGTTAAAATTCATGACTCTAAATTAATAGCACCTCAATGCAGACTTTAGGAGACAAATACTTGAATTATATTAAAAGATATTATGTATTCCAATGATACTTATTTAACTTTGACATGCCCAGGCAGCTACACAATCATCATAAACTTGATGCTACCAAGGATTTGTATATACCAGGAAGGAGATAATTTATAATTTAATTTATAACAATCTATACTTTTCTCAGAATAGTCAATACATTTTAAGATGCATTGCATATTGAATTAAGGCATTTTAAGATTTAAATCTTTTACCTCACCATTTATCCCCTCTCCCTCTTGGGTAGTCAACCACTCCCTCTCAACAGGATCATTTCCCTCAGTTATTAAACACACTCAAGGCCCTCCCTCTCAAACAAGACAAACGCCCTACTGAGTCTCCAGCTCCCCTAAGGATTTTCCTCTTTCCACCTTCCCCAAACAAGCCCTCACAACATCTTCTCACAGTGCTGTCTCTTTTCCTCATCCCCCCATACATACAACACTGCCACACCAACCTGGATTCTACCCCACAACTCAACAGAACATGTCCTTGCCAAGTTCAACAATGACCTCAGTGGCAACAGATCTAATGGCCATGTTGAAATGGCTGTCATATTTAACTTTTGATAATGTCCAAAGCAAGTCACCACACTCATTCTCAAAATACCATCTTCCCCTAGACTCCCAGACTGAACACTCTTCTGGAGTCCCTCCCACTTCCTACTAGGTTACTAAAGTTTCTCATCTTCCTCAAACTTCTTACTAAATGATCTAATTAGGACATAGTGAGGGCACTGTTCGTATTTTCACCATATTCTCTCCCTAGGCATTCTCATCATCACTGAAACTTTCACTCCCACTTCTATGCGGATGACCCATGAAATCCATCTCTTCAGTACAGATATATTCTCCAGACCTGAAAAACCACGTGAACACCTGGCACTAACTCTCTGAAAGACCATTAACACACCAACACATCCCATACCTGCTTACGCTTGCTACATGTCCCCACCTTTCCCTCACGTACTTCACTCCAATGAGGGCCCCATCCCTGATTATCCAGGTAATACAGCCACAAATCCAGAAGTCAACCCTAATCTCTCCCCCTCTCACACCTCCATACCACCCCACTACCAAGTCCTGTAGGTTTCTCATACTACATGGGTCTGAAATCAATCCACCCACCCAACCTCCACTGTCCACTCTTCAAGCAACAACATCTAACACTAAGAATACAACAGCCTCCTAACTGGTCTCCTCACACGTATGTCTGCCAAATTCTAACTTCAAACTGCAGTGAGAGAAGAACATGTCTGAGCATGCCATTCCCTGCAAACCCAGCAAGCAACCACTTATTTTTCCAAGATGGAGATTAAAATCCTTACCACAATACTGAAGATGCTGCCAGGCTTGGTCTCATTAAACCCAATTAAACAACTGCTTATTGTTCTAAGAGATTAAAATCTTTACCACAACTCTGATCTCATTCTATCTCCCCAATACCATGTTCCCCACACAGGCTGTCTCTGTTCCAGCCACCCTGGTGTGCCACACCTCCACCTACCACAGGGCCTTTATACACACTGTCCCAAACAGCCTCAAAAACCCCTCTCTGGTTTCACCCTGGTTACTCCCACCCATTCTTTGAGATCTCACATTATGCATCACCTCTTCAGGGAAGCTTTCCTAACCCAAGACTGTGGCAAATCTCCCCTTAGTTATACTCATAAAGAACTGCAAACATTCTTTCACAACATTGTGAACTAATAAACTCACAGTATTGTGTGTGACTTCTTAATTAATGTTTTCCTCTTTCAGGACCCCCAATTTCCATTAGACAAAGAGATAACTTACATTTTTCCACATCAACACATTCCTACCGCCTGGATAACTCCTGACACACAGTAAAGTCTCAGTTGTGTTTAATAAGATGACTAATTAACGCTAAAGCCATAGCTACAATTAAAGGATACATATAAAAACCAGCAATACCACTCCATCCATAAAATGTCCAGCCAGTGAATACAATAGGATTTAGCAACTTAGATATATAATACCCAAAAGAGGCTCTGAAATATCTGTTCCTCCTGATGCACAATGCGTCAAAATACATCACACCAGCAACCTAGATTTGCAGAAGTAAGGACAAAGTTGACTAGAAAACAAATGAGCTGTTTATTTTTATGGGTTTTAAATTAATGACAAACTTTCAGCTATTTTCCTCTGGGCTTATGTAGAAATTTCGATTTCACTTCTACTGGAAGCAGTGAATATTTAACAACTGAAGAAGGATCCAAATTGTGATCCAACACAATTTTTCATTACTGCCAAGGTTTCCCTTTCATGTTTTCTCTTCTGCTTTACTAGTTTCAGGGCAAAGATTCTCAATGAGGAAAGATAGTAAACATATTGACTCCAGCCAATCACAAACTGTAAATGTCCAGTAACCCCCGCATAAACTGGCTACCGTGCCCAGGTTCAGGTGTTTCTTGGGAGGTTTTTAATCCCAGCAGAGTAATATGGCCTTCTTGCCACTTTATATGAGTATTTACTAGAGCTCTGATGTTTTAACACTTCTCAATAGAAATCCAAGGAGCACTAACTCGAATTTATATGGGGGCTATCATTTGTAGAGCTTCTTTAGAATAAATTAAGAAATATCAATAGCCATCAAAAACATAAATAATAATCTGGATTAATGTTAAAAAGAGACTTTTAGCTAACTATTAATCATTATATTAGCATACCTTAAAAAGATAAATGAAAATGATTAGAGTAATTGAAAACAGGATTTAAGGTGTAAATTTCAAACACGCATTTCCTAAGTGAAACTGAAAAATACACAGGAGAGAAAGTGAGAAAGCAGCAGGGTGTGTGCCAGGGCAGGCTGCGGCGGTGCCTCCTCACCTGAGCACCCAGGTCATTGTAGAGGACCTTCAGGGAAGTCAGTTGCTCGTCCATCCCTTTGGGGTTATCTGTTTGCTGCTTCTGGACAATGTGTCTTCCAGTTTTGATGACAGTCTCCACTTCAAGTTTGACTTCACTCAAAGTTTTATACAATTTCTTAAGAAAAACAAATGCATAGTGCAGTGAAGCACAACTCACAGAGAGTAATAGCAATTATGGAGATCAAAGGGCACTGTCTTAGATACGATCCGCAGGTCAAGTCAAATGAAATCAGGTTGTAATAACTTCTAATCAGATAAGAAAATAAAGTAATAGTGTTTATGCTTGCTTAAAAATAAATAGACATGTTTTAAATGGTTGTAAAAGTACTTTATATAAAGCACTTTTCCTATAAAAACAAGAAAATATTGAGTATCTATCACTTTTTGAATTACATATTTAAAACTCCTAATTATGTAGAGTACAGAACATGTATAAATCTCATTTTCAAGTAAAAATGTATATGTGTATAATATTTACATATGAAATAAAGATGGAAAAATATTAAACATTGTTGAAAACCAATAAATAATAAATAAATTTGCTTTGATCCTAAACACTATGACCAGAAAAAAAAAGCCAATGCTGGCTACTTCTGGCTGTTGGAATTTCAATTATCAACATTTATTTGTTTCCTTCCATTTCTCCTGAATTCAAGTCTACTTATATGATGAAAATACACATGAAACTAAATATACCAAGGTCTATATATTTCTAGAAGAAACTGGAGTTCTGTGGGTCAAATTCAGAGCTGTCCTCAGCCTGACAGACTTGAAACCAGAAAGCTTCGTCTGTACAGCTTCTTTCCTCCATACATCCTGGTCATCACCTGAAATATCTCACAGCCCACTGACCTAAGCAATATGAGGTTAATGACAGTGATTGCAAGCAAATAAGCAAGCAAATAAGTGCCTACACATATGCACAGAGATTAATATTTTATCCTGTTTGGGCACTGTTCCAATCACATAAGGAAAAGACATGAGGAGACTATAGTTTTGAAAAACACAAAAAAATTCTTGGTAGACTCCTCTTGTCCTAACATGTGTCATCTTAAGTTTTTTCAAATGTCTCAAATACACCACTAGTCCTAAGATCATGTTCTCTTAGCCACATTACTTTAAAATTTCTATTCAACTGAATGATCATGTCCAAGACTAAAATAGTAACAAGACCTTATATATAAATTCTCCTTTCTCATTATGTTTAAGCTTTCATTTCCCTAGCAAATTATATTTTTATGCTATAATATTCCTGATATACACTCAAAATGTAATTTCTTCTTTAGTATCATAGGCTTAAACTTTGTGAATTAGAAGTTAAAATTTCAGGCTGGCTCTGTGGCATAGCGGGTAAAGCTACCACCTGCAGTGCTGGCATCCATATGAGTGCTGGTTTTGAGTCCTGGCCGCTCCACTTCTGATCCAGCTCTCTGCTATAGCCTGGGAAAGCGGTAGAAAACTGCCAAAGTCCTTGGACCCCTGCAACCACGTGGGAGACCCAGAGGAAGCTCCTGGCTCCTGGCTTTGGATGGGCCCAGCTCCAGCCGTTATAGCCAATTGGGGAGTGAACCAGCGGATGGAAGACCTCTCTTTCTCTGCCTATGCCTCTGTAACTCTGCCTTTCAAATGAATAAATCTTTTTAAAAAATAAAGAAGCTAAAATTTTGCTTTCCTTAAGAATAAATTTTTAACATGATAATATTCCTGATGTCCATTCTAAGGATGGACTAACTCAAATTTCTCCTTAGAAACTTAACCTACTAGTCACATACTGTTGAAATCTTCCCTAACTTCTCTAAGATTAAAATGTTTCTTTTGTTTGTTTAAAGCATGCTGTATCCCTTTGTGTATTACCGCTCCCTTACCTCATTATATTATAATTGATTTTGCTCTCTCTCCTAGCCACCTCTCTGATTTCTTCCCTTCTTCCTTGCGGGAGAAAGAGCACACTTTTTTTGTAGCATGTCTCCCATCGTCAATCCCCAGCTTTAGCATAGATCACTGAACAACCCATGTGTGGCAGTGCCAGACTAAGCTGCTGGCCACACTAGCCACGCAGCAGCCTCACCATGCACTGGTCCAGGTGGGTCTGTATGACGTCAGGCTCCACAGCCTTCACATCCAGAACGTGCAGCTCTGCCTTCACGCCATCCAGCACTCGCTTGCAGTCAAGCATGCGCTGCTCAAAGTTAGCAGGCTTCTGGAAGAGCTGGAACTTCGTGGAGACCTCTCGCAGCTTCCTCTGTTTACAGAAATAGAAACAATAAGCACGTCGCATCAGAAGCACAATCTCCCCCATCAGACGCTAAGCCACACCGCTAAACAGCTCCAAACTAAAGCACCAATAAAACCTTCAGCGACGGACCTAAAGGAACATGGAGGTTACCCAACCACCCAAGCGAGCTGCACAGCCACTGTTACAAAATACTCAACACTCAGGGACTCAACCTCAGAAATAACAAATGTGGATCATCAATTCAGGTCAAGCTGCTTTTGCAGGAGCTAAAACAACATTAATATATTTTTTTACCTTTTGAAAAATGTATTTTTAAAAACCTAGGACTCAGAGATCCTCCCTCACAAGTACAAGGTGAAAGTTAATCTCACATCAGCCATTAAGGAACTGAGATGCTGCATCCCATGCATCGTCAGCTTGCCCAGTGCATCAGCCACATTCTTGTGCCTGGGAGCTCTGTTTAATGGGAAAACTCTGTCTGCACATACAGCTAACTTCTAAAGTCAGTTCACTTGCTCTTTCTGCTAAAAAAATCAGATTTAACCTATTCCCACTCAGGCACCAATTTGTTTCTGCTCCCCTGGGGTGCAGGGCTCCTTCAGTATATCACTCCTATTCCAGGGCTTATAAGGCAAATCAAAGGCACCAAGTAATCAACTCTTTCCCATTTGTTTTAGTGCTCAACATATTGAAAAACAAAAGGAAGCTCCCTGTTCTCTTTACCTGCAGCGCATCCATCTGATTTCCTCCCCTGCCCAGCCTGCCTTCTGGAGAAGGTGGGGCCTGAGAGCGTACATTCCTTTTCAACTCCTCTAACGTGAGCTCATGGGCTGAAATCTCTGCTTGGATTTTCTACAAAGAGATGGAAAAGGGAGAGGATGTCTTTTTTTCTTTTTTTCCCCAGTACAAGAAGAAACAATGCAAAAGTTTCACATAGTTGTGTACTATATAATATTGTACTTCATAGAATGTCACATTAATTTACATAACATAAGCTGTAACAAGTCTGCAGTACTTGCCGCCCTATTGCATGACTATAGCCTACTAAGAGTCTTGTATTTGTCACTTCTAATTTTCACAACTCACCTATAAAAAAGGAATTGACTCAGTTTCATAGCTAAGAAAACTAGGATCTCAGAACATTAGTCACCCATCAGGGTCTCACATGGAGATCTAGAGAACTCCAAACCCATGCATTGTCCCAGAGGTAAGCGAAACAGTTTTGAGAACCCTCACTTGCAGCAGGTGGCTCTTCTGGAGTGGAGGGAGCAATTGCAATGCTGTTTCTACAACTCAGAGACTCGCAAATCCAAAGCCATACCTGAGCTTCCTGTGGAACCTGGAAAGCGTCCACCCTGTCAGTCAAGTACGTGGTGAGCTGCTTATCCAGCTCCCCCAGGCTCTCCTGCAGGACTTGCAGCAGGTGCTCAGTTTCCCGCAGGACCTGGAGCTGCTTTTCCAAAGAAATCTGCTTGTTCTCTGCCTACACAGGGAGAAATTTGATCATCAGTCATTCAGCACTAGCAGAAAGAACTGGACATACATTCTGGCCACTAAGAAAAGACGTACTAGTTCCAGATTTTAGCCGTCTTTATTATTTTTTCTTTTTTCATCTTTTATTTTTTCCTTAAATTTTATTTAAGGTATACAATTTTCATGTATTTCATATTTACAGATGTAGAAACATAGTGACAACAGTGAAAATGTCCTTCTAGGATCTTATGTGCTTTGAAGTTGATTTCATAACTTTAACTTCATTCCATAGTTTATGGCAAAATATAAAAATGTAAATATTTCCTATAAAACACACTAAACAATAAAAATTGTCATTTATTATAAATTTGGAACAGTTTAGGAATCAGTAATGTCAATCAATAAGAATATAAACTATCATAAGAATGTCTATCAATAGAGGCAACATCTGAATCTATTCTTTCCTCAGAGACTAAAACAAGTTTGACAGGTGCACTTAAGTGCTGAACCATTATTTGATGCTATTCATAGTGTAAACATCAACAGTCATCAGATCATAAGGGTTTGAAACCATCTAAATCCACCCAACCCTTCTATAAAATAACCATGTCCTTTCTCTAAGTCCTAAGATGAGCATTCTTGTGACACAAACTGGACGTGAACTGAGATTATTGCTTTCATAGTAGCTTATCAAACTTTGACAGTTCTCACATTTATTAGGAAGAGTTATTATTCTTATACACAGCTACAATATGATCTTTTTTAATTTTTTTAATCATCATGGCTCTGCCTGCCTTGTAAGTACAGGTATATTCTTCCCTGCCTAGGACTTCAATGCCCATTAGTGCCGTTACCGACTCCAACCAACATTAAAGTCCCATATGACAGGAAGCTTGGGATCAGCTATAATCCCAGTACTCCCGCATGTCCTCACTTTACCTGGTGACTTAGATCTTCATATCGGCTATTGAACGCCTCCAGCTTCTCACTGATTATATCATCAAGGATCCCCCCATCAATCAGAGTTTGGCCAAGTTCCCGAATCTGAGTGCGATTATCTGCTGGGTGGCGCAAAACAGATTCCAGAGACTGGACCAGAGACAAGAAAAAAGAATCATGCATTTACTAAGGCAAAATATATGAAAGAGCCTAAAAATGTCCACTTTTTAAACAAGTAATTCCATTTTCTGGAAATCCATTTAAGGAAAAAGACCAGAAAGTAGGAAAATGTCTAATTCACAAAACATATATCATGGTATCAATAAATACATAAAATGCACAAGTAGTATATGATATACAATCCCTTGAAAATAACCATCACAATTACTAATTTCATAGGAAATTCTGACAATACATTTGCAGAAAATAGTATGAATAAGTAAAAGTATCTCAACTATCATTAATCATGTTACTCAAAACAGGTATTCATTTTTTTACAACACATACAGGGATTGAGGCATTCCTTTATATATATATATACTTTTATACACATAAATCTAACTAACTGAATGGGCTCAAATATTCTTCCCAATTCACAGCCAGGAAAACTGAAGCTAGAAAAGGTAAATAATTTGTCTCCACACACACAATCAGTAAAAGCACAGCTCACATTCCAAGGTTCCAAAGCCTTCATCCTAAAACCTTTGATACACTGTACTACCTTGCAGTGTGTATATGTAAAATAATAATAATAATAATTAGGGGGAAATACACAAAACACGTAACAGTATTTATCAGAGTTTGCTTTATATTTTTCTCTACTTTCCATATCTCTGGTATATACCTGTATTAACTCTCACATTGACAAAATGTTGTTTTAAATGAGCTTTTCATATTATTCAACCTCTCAGACCCTCACTCTGTTTTATTTAAGAAGTGACGTCTTTTCTGCAGCAGAGCTAGTACCTCCGGAATGTAGGGACCATGCTATACCTATTTCTTTTTTTTTTTTTTTTTTTTTTACAGGCAGAGTGGACAGTGAGAGAGAGAGACAGAGAGAAAGGTCTTCCTTTTGCCGTTGGTTCACCCTCCAATGGCCGCCGCGGTCGGCGCGCTGCGGCCGGCGCACCGCGCTCGTCCAATGGCAGGAGCCAGGAGCCAGGTGCTTTTCCTGGTCTCCCCATGGGGTGCAGGGCCCAAGCACCTGGGCCATCCTCCACTGCACTCCTGGGCCACAGCAGAGGGCTGGCCTGGAAGAGGGGCAACCGGGACAGAATCCGGTGCCCCGACCGGGACTAGAACCCGGTGTGCCGGCGCCGCAAGGCGGAGGATTAGCCTGTTGAGCCACGGCGCCGGCTCATGCTATACCTATTTCTGACCTTCAGTCTGGTTGTCTGCTCAGCTCCCACATGGTGCCAGTCCATTTTTAAAAGCATGTATAATCTCTCCTCCTCTCCTTTAAGTACACCTACCATTTTCACACTGTAATTCATTTAGAAAACAGCTGTTGGGTTATCATACACCTCACACTGAGCTAGAACCAAGGAACAAGGAAGAAACAGGGACGATTCTAGGATCCAGGGAGCTCGAAGTTGGGAACAAGCTCCTCCAGGAGACCCCTGCCCCCACTAGTGTCCACTCCAGCCTGTCTTTTTTTAACTTTCAACATCTGAAGATGATGGCCTAGAACCACTCTAACAATATCACTGCTGGGATTAATGAGTAAAAATAACTTTAGGAAAAAAGAAGAGAGCAGTTGTCCTAATACCCTACAGTCTACTTTTGTTCAGGGACTTGTAAAATGAACTGGAAAGCCACCAGCGCACTTTCCCACATCTAAAATGCACCAACTGTCCAATAGTGACCATCTCATGAGGCTGACAGAGTAGGCCACCAGTACTGCAAAAACACATGATTATAGAACTACTTCAGGCTATGGAAGAAAGCAAAAACTGAGGGAGCAGAGGCAGTAGTGAGCATAAACCATGTTTTCCTTATTGTAACACAGCCATCCCTCATAACAGTCATCCTCTGTAACAGTCACCCTTGCAATACAGTCATCCCTCGTAACACAGTCATCTCTCACAACACAGTCATCCTCTGTAACACAGTCACCCTTGCAATACAGTCACCCCTCGTAACACAATCACTCTCACAACACAGTCATCCTCTGTAACACAGTCACCCTTGCAATACAGTCATCCCTCGTAACACAATCACTCTCACAACACAGTCATCCTCTGTAACACAGTCACCCTTGCAATACAGTCATCCCTCGTAACACAATTACTCTCACAACACAGTCATCCTCTGTAACACAGTCACCCTTGCAATACAGTCATCCCTCATAACACAATCACTCTCACAACACAGTCATCCCTTGTAACACAGTCACCCTTGCAATACAGTCACCCCTCGTAACACAGTCATCTCTCACAACACAGTCATCCCTTGTAACACAGTCACCCTTGCAATACAGTCATCCCTCATAGCACAATCACTCTCACAACACAGTCATCCCTTGTAACACAGTCACCCTTGCAATACAGTCACCCCTCGTAACACAGTCATCTCTCACAACACAGTCATCCCTTGTAACACAGTCACCCTTGCAATACAGTCATCCCTCATAGCACAATCATCTCTCACAACACAGTCATCCCTTGTAACACAGTCACCCTTGCAATACAGTCATCCCTTGTAACACAATCACTCTCACAACACAGTCATCCCTTGTAACACAGTCATTCCTGGGCTTCCTTATGGCTGATTCTGGAACCCCTGCAGACACCTTGATGCTCAAGCCCCTTCTATAAAAAGGTGTAGCATTTGCATTAACATATGCAAATTATCCCCTATATGCAAATCCTCCCTTATGCCCATACATTAAATCATCTATTAGTATAATACCCAATAGAATGTAAATCCCATGCAAATAGCTGTCTGTATCACTTAGGGCATAATGACAAGAAGAAAAGTCTGCATATGTTCAGTACAGGTACAGTTTCTTTTTCTGAATATTTTTGACCCATCATTGCTCCAACCCTGGATGTGGAACCGTGGACAGGGAGGGTCTACAAGACACAGTTGGCCTCATCAATCACCAAAAATGCCATCAAGAATGAGCGTTCCAACCTCTAGGGCCTCGCTGACTGCATCTGTCCTCTCGGGCAGGGCCTCTGTGCTCTTCATTCGCTCTTCCAAAGTGTTGAGCCAGGTGGTCTCAAGGTCCAAATAGTGAAGCAGTTCGATCCAGCAGGACCAGACTTCCTAAAGTGCATAAAGTGACAAGTGAAATAGACCACAAGCCACTTCACACATGGTCTCTTTGGTGCTGCACATTCTTTAATCAATAATAACTTCATTTACATGGGAGTATGTGTGAGTATAATTAAGAAAGTTATAAAGGAAGAATTTCACATAAGTGAAATAAACTTGAAATCACCAATAAATCACACTAAATCAATGGGTGGAGTGTAAGGGATTTGCCTAAGGGGGAAGGGCAAGGAGCTACTTCACTATTTATACTAAAATAAATTCTGAGAATCTCAGTTGTATGTCAAAAATAAAATTATGTGATTACTAGTAAAAATAAGGCAAGAAATATTATTAATTTTCTTTTTAAATAGCAGACAAAAAGTCATTTATAATAATAAAATTTTTTTTGACAGGCAGAGTTAGACAGTGAGAGAGAGAAACAGAGAAAGGTCTTCCTTCTGTTGGTTCACCTCCCAAATGGCCACCACGGCCAGCGTGCTGTGCTGATCTGAAGCCAGGAGCCAGGTGCTTCCTCCTGGTCTCCCATGCAGGTGCAGGGCACAAGCACTTGGGCCATCCTCCACTGCCTTCCTGGGCCACAGCAGAGAGCTGGACTGGAAGAGGGGCAACCAGGACAGAAGCGGCACCCCAACTGGGACTAGAACCTGGAGTACCGGCATCGCAGGTGGAGGATTAGCCTAGTGAGCCATGGCGCCAGCCCATAATCATAAAATTTTTAAGTAATTTTCACAATCCACCTGCAAGCTAAGTGATATAAAGTGTGTTGTGTGGGTTCACAACTTTTGTCTAAACTCATGAGGATGCATCTATATAGAAAGAGAGCTGCATTTCACTCACAACAGAGTTAAACTGTTTCCACCATGATTCTAGGATCAATCATTCTCCTCTAATAAGTTTCCTGCAGTAGGGAGGATGGGGGATACACTTCTAACTGTACACCCTCTTATTCCATGTAAGAGGAACTTATTTGTTGGGTAAATTTAGAAGAAAGAACTCAGCACAGAGCCTCCTGGGCTTGTTCTCCTTGGAATGTCCAGTCTGCGCTCCCAATGAGGAACGCTTACCAGAACCAGGAGTCAGCCCATTTTCCTATAAAGAGCCAGACAATAAGAACTTCCAGGGGCCCCAGTTGGTCTCTGTCACTGATTCTTCTTTGTTGTATGTGTGTTTGTTAAAATCCTTTAAAAATATGGAATCATCTGGCTGGCGCCGCGGCTCAACAGGCTAATCCTCTGCCTGCGGCGCCAGCACACCAGGTTCTAGTCCCAGTTGGGGAGCCGGATTCTGTCTCGGTTGCTCCTCCTCCAGTCCAGCTCTCTGCTGTGGCCCGGGAAGGCAGTGGAGGATGGGCCAAGTCTTTGGGCCCTGCACCCACATGGGAGACTGGGAGAAGCACCTGGCTCCCGGCTTTGGATCAGTGCAGTGCGCTGGCCACAGCATGCTGGCCGCAGCAGCCATTGGAGGGTGAACAAACGGAAAAGGAAGACCTTTCTCTCTGTCTCTCTGTCTCTCTCTCTCACTGTCCACTCTGCCTGTCAAAAAAGAAAAAAAAAGAAAAAAAATACAGAATCATCTTCATTAACCAGCTGTGAAAAAACAAGCCACAAGTTGGATTTGAACCTTCAGCCATAGTTTGCTGACCCAAGAGAAAAGAGGTTTCCCACTCCTCCAAATTTCTAAAAGCAAAGAGTGAGGAGATAGGAGTTTAGGCTAGCACTTAAGACACCAGTTAGAACGACCGGCTGTATCCCACATCAGACGACTGTGTTCAACACCCAGCTCCAGCCTCCAGCCTCCTGCACACAGAGCCCCTGTGAGACAGCAGTACCTGTGCTACTGCTGCCCACGGGGAGCACCTGGATGCATTCTCGGCTCCTGGCTCTGGCCTCACTCAGACCCCATCATTGCAGGCATCTGGGAAGTCAACCAGCAGATGCGGAAGCTCGCTCTCTCCTTCTCTCTCCCTCTCTCCACCTCTCCCTCTCTCTCTATTCATCTCCACGCTTCTCAAATAAATACAGTATTTTTTCTCAATCAGACTTAGAAATCCACCAAGATGTAGGCACAACTTCCTCTCTTGCAGGATGAAAAGTGACTTATGTAGAATCACTCCCAAGGAGCACAACTGTTCTCTGATCAGTAGCTTTCTTCCTAACCATTCCTAATAATACTTACTTATTCTGGCCCAGAATTGATCCAGAACAAGCAAGGAAGAATGCATTTAGTTAAATGTCATAGTGGCCGCTTTTAGCACTTCAGGGTATGCCATCATACAATCATTTGGCGTAAGTCCATTTAATCTAAATTGTTATAAATTAAAATGCTTTTTATGTCTTCTATAAAAGTATTACAAAAGTCATGTGTACTAAAAAAGACAGATATTTAATTTTAATGAATAAATTGAGCAGAAATTTAATTTTAATTAAAAAAAACTTCATAAAATCACCTACATCTTAAATCTAATAGCCAGTGGAAGAGAGGAAGATATTTCATCTAAGGTCTAGCAAAATACCCACTTATTTAAGTTCTTATTCCCTCCAGGTGACTGTAACTTTAGACACCACTCAAAATATAAAACCTCAGTTCACCTCGGTGTACTCAATCAGGCAAAACAAAACAAAACCAGAGATGGTTCTATGTCCTGGAACTTCAGACTATTTATCATCTACAACGTGAAAACTTGACACACATGAAAAAGTGAAGTCTTCAGATACTAAATAATAAGCACAAGTACTTTCCAGTGACTTGGGACAGATCTCAGTCTCCTTTTTACTGTTAATCCCTTTTTTGGTTTCTATCAACCTATTTCCCAAGGACTACTTACCCTTTATGTCCAGGTATTTGGAAGGAAAATGGGGCTTTTTTCTAACATATGAAGATGGTCAGTACATGACAGAATCAGATCTCAGAAGCATGAGAAACCTCACCTCCAGGGTATGGCACTTTCCTCGAATCCGGTTGCAAAGAAGTTGGTAATTCTCCAACACGACATTCAGCTCCGATGTCAGGTCCTGGCCACCAGAGGGCGCTTTGGCAGCTAGCAGCTTGATGTTATCCTTGAGAATCTTCACTCTCACCTCCTTCTGCAACACATCCTCTTTTGCCCTCTGTTCCAGGAAAGGAGGAACTTGAGAAACGTCTCCTTTTCTCAGTAACCAGTATTTTTCTTTTCAAGTAGCTAAGCCAAAATTAAACTCCTAAATGAATCTAACTGCCGAACTGGAACGTTACTTAAGTAATCACTACCAAAAATGTTTTTAAAACAAGGATGCCAAGTATAAAACTCACTGTATGCCTCCATGCACACAGTCCAGCCCCCATAAGACACTTTCATCTCATGGAAGCAGTGCTAACATTGAACGTATCAGCAATAGTCTTTTCAAAACCCGGGACCAAAGTGAAAATCCAAATGAAGGGGACCTGAGCATATTAGACTGAAATCAATGAATTTTCATAAACACTGAGGTGTATCCTGACAAAGGTATCCTTTAACAAGATCTCCAAGTCACTTATATCTTTTTTCTCCCAGAACATAGATGCACCTGTCCTCCAATGTCGAACACCATTTCAAAGATGATAAAGTTACACTGGGACCAGCTCATCCCAAAATAGCAAATTCCCTGACTTTTTCTCCAGAGTTCAAAGAGGAACAGTCTCAAAAGCAGGAAAAATCAACACAAAACAGCCTTCCACTGTCCCTTGTAGCTTTCTTTACTGCTTAATGGTTTTAATAAACTTCACCAGCGTGGGCTAAAGTAATTAAGTGCAGCAATTTTTTAATTCCTAAGGGCTATTTGGAAGAATGAATATAAAAACAACATTGCCCAGTGAAAGATTTGAATTTCATTCCTAAAATCTCACTTATAATGACTTTAAAATACCAAGAACTAGAATGCCAATAATGAAAAGACAATAAATAATACATACCATGGCAGACAATCTTTAAAATACAGAATATTTACATATAATTTATATAATAAATTATATAATTTATATATACTTTATATATACTTAAATATATAATATGTATACCTTATATATACCTTAATATATATTATAGATACCATATATATGCCTTTATGTGTACCATATATATAATATATACCTTATGATATATTGAATATTTTAAAATCTTTCAAAAAGAGCTATATTTTAAAGGGTATTTCAAGGAAAATATCACTGTCAATAAGCCTCTTGTCATATTTACTCATATACAATAAGGTATGAGGGGCCGGTGCTGTGGTGTAATGGGTAAAGCCACTGCCTGCTGTGCCAGCATCCCTTCTGGGTGCTTGTTCGAGTCCTGTCTGCTCCACTTCTGGTCCAACTCTCTGCTATGGTCTAGGAAAGCAGTAGAAGATGGCCCGGGTGCTTGGTCTGCTGCACCCACATGGGAGACCCAGAAGAAGCTCCTGGCTCCCGGCTTCAGAAAGGCCCAACCCTGACCATTGCAGCCATCTGGGGAGTGAACCAGCAGACGGGAGACTTTTCTTTCTCTCTCTGCCTCTGCCTCTCCATAACTTTGTCTTTCAAATAAATAAATAAATCTTAAAAATGAATAAATAAATTCATTTAAAAATGCACAAATATCATATAATTCCTTTTATTGATTGATTTATTTTAAAGATGCATTTATTTATTTATTTGAAAGATTTACAGAGATGGAGACAGAGAGAAATCTTCTATCCACTGGTCTACCCCCAAGATGGGTACAATGGCCAGGGCTGTGCCAGGCCAAAGCCAGTAGCCACGAGCTTCATCTGGGTCTCCCACATGGATGGCAGAAGTGGAGCAACCAGGACACAAACTGGCGCCCATTTAGGATGCCAGCATCGCAGGCAGCGGTTTCACCTGCTAAGCCACAAAACCGGCCTCTCCTTCTTCTAAAAAACAGCTTCACAGAAATTTGTGCTTCAGGTATGCTCTTGGGCAAGTTACCTTTCGGGTAAAACATTCATTGCGTTGCTTAATCTTAAAGAAAAACAATAGTCTTTAAGCAACTCTCTCTTTTCGCTTAAACACTCAAGGACAGTTGAAGCAGGGTTAGCAATTTGGGGATGATGCCCAGTTTTTTCATTATGTAAAAAAAGGAAATATTCAAAACTATTGACACAGGAATATAAGTTTACACATAACACATGCAGTGACCCCAAGGAATATCGAAACCCCCACTGCTCTTATCTCCTCTAACAACATTGAGGATTCACATGTACCTCATATTTTAGCTAGAAGACTGCGACCTGAATAAGGGGAAATCAAGATAAAACCCAAATAACTGGAGAATTCTCTCCGATTCTTTACAAAAATATATGAAAAATTTTGGCAACAGACAGTGGTGATTGTTGCATAAACTTTGAATGTAATTAATGGTGCACATAAACATGTTAAAAATGGCAAATTCTGGGGGATTAGGGCAAGATGGCGGAATAGGAAGGGAACACACCGATAGTCTGGGGAGAGACAGTTTAATAAAAGTGGAGATACTGCAGGTTCAAGGAAGAGTAGGGGAAGAAACAGCAGAGGAAACTCTTCCATAACTAGTGATTCACAGTGGACCTTCGAGGAGAGCGTGGGAGCCCACAGTTCGGGACACCAGCAGCAGACTCAACGCACCAACGCTGGAACGCCAGGTGAGCCGAACCTCAATAGCCCGAGACACCAGAAAGGAAGCAGAAAGAGGAGACTAGAGCGAACAAGGCCTGAAACCCTGTGGGGAAAAGTTCACCAGGCTAACTAGAAGAGAGAGAGAAAGAAAAAAGTGACCGATACGGACACGGGTTTCTCTCTCTCCGCCCACCTCTCAAAGGTGAGCAAGACAAAGAGCAGGCACCATTTTGGACATACATCCTAAGCAGGGCGACCTCAGGTCTGCACCGGCCCTGAGCCTAGCAGAAAAACCTGACTCTGGGCGTGGGGTGAAATAACAGGAGATTAGAACCTAATGAATGTGTGGTGCTAATGAACTGAGACTGTGAAAAAAGAGACTGTGGGGGAGAGAACTCACGGAATTCACCACGTGAGTACTCTCCAGAGACGCTACAGTTCGGTAGCCTTGGTAGCCCAGTGGTGAGACTGCAGGAGAATTTGAACCCACACTGAAGGCTGCAGAGATTCCCTCTGTGGTCCTTGGGAAAGAGCTTCCGATCTCTGGCTCCTGTGGGTATATCATTTGCCTGCTAACCATCCCCAATTCCATTCAGCTGTGTGGAATTACTTCCCTTTTGAATCAAAAATAAAGAAAGAAACAGAGATTTACCACACCTAACCTGGGAGTGTCACCGTTGGCACACCCTCAACCCTGAGGAACCAAACAGAGCTCTCAGGCCACACCCATCTCAAGCCTCTAAGGCTCCATTGAAAGCAGACAGTCCACTTATCTAGAGTCATAGTATAACAAGAAAAAAACACCACAGTGAAGAAACCAAGATGCCAAACAACAAACGCAAAAACCAAGGTAACAAGAACAAGGAAGACACTATGACACCCCCAAATGAAAAAGACACCCCCATGCAAGATTACGAAGATGATGAGATAGAAGAAATGCAAGAAGCAGATCTCAAAAAATTGATAAGAACACTAAGAAGTACTCAAAAACAAATTCTTGAACTACAGAAATCCTTAATGGACAAGGTAGAAAATCTCTCTCGTGAAAATGAAATATTAAGGAGGAATCAAGCTGAAATGAAACAACTAGTAGAACATGAAACTGTGATAGTGACGAGAAATCATAATGAAGTGAAGAATTCAATAGATCAAATGAAAAACATATTAGAGAGCCTTACAAACAGAATGGGTGAGGCAGAAGAGAGAATATCGGACTTAGAATACAGAGCACAGGAAAATATACAGTCAAACCAAAGAAAAGAAGAAGAAATTAGAAATCTAAAAAATATTGTTGGGAATCTACAGGATACTATTAAAAAACCCAACATTCGAGTTCTAGGAGTTCCTGAAGGCATGGAGAGGGAGAAAGGATTAGAACGCCTTTTGACTGAGATAATAGCAGAAAATTTCCCAGTTTTGGAGAAGGACAGAGACATCCTAGTACAGGAAGCTCATAGAACCCCCAATAAACATGACCAAAAGAGATCCTCATCACGACACATTGTAATTAAACTCACCACAGTGAAACAGAAAGAAAAGATCCTAAAATGTGCAAGAGAGAAACGTCAGATTACTCTCAGAGGAGCTCCAATTAGACTCATGGCAGACTTCTCATCAGAAACCCTACAAGCTAGAAGGGAATGGCGAGACATAGCCCAGGTACTAAGAGAGAAAAACTGCCAGCCCAGAATATTATATCCTGCAAAGCTCTCATTTATGAATGAAGGTGAAATAAAGACCTTTCACTGCAAAAAGAAATTGAAAGAATTTGTTGCCACTCATCCAGCCCTGCAAAAGATGCTTAAGGATGTGTTACACACAGAAACACAGAAACACGGCCATCAACATGAAAGTAGGTAAACGAAGGGAACCTCAGAGCAAAAGATCACAGGGAATTCAAAGCATACATTTGGATAAAGAAATTATGGGACATGTACTCTATAGAATACTATACAGCAGTCAAAAACAATGAAATCCAGTCATTTGCAACAAGATGGAGGAATCTGGAAAACATCATTCTGAGTGAATTAAGCCAGTCCCAAAGGGACAAATATCATATGTTCTCCCTGATCGGTGACAACTAATTGAGCACCAAAGGGGAAACCTGTTGAAGTGAAATGGACACTATGAGAAACAGTAACTTGATCAGCTCTTGTGCTGACTGTTGTTGTACAATGTAATACTTTATCCATTTTTTTTATTCTAGTACTATTGGTTGAACTCTGTAATTAACAAACAATTATTCTTAGGTGTTTAAATTTTAACTGAAAAGTGATCTCTGTGAAATATAAGAGTGGGAATAAGAGAGGGAGGAGAAGAACAATTTGGGAGATGCTCAATCAGTCGTGCCCCAAGTGATGGAGTTAGAAACATGCCAGGGAATTCCAATACAATCCCATCAAGGTAGCATGTACCAAGGCCATCTCACTAGTCCAAGTGATCAATTTCAGTTCACAATTGATCACACTGATAGGTCTAAGAGTCAAAGGGATCACACAAACAAGACTAGTGTCTGCTAATACTAACTGATAGAATCAAAAAGCGAGAGAATGATCCAACATGGGAAGCGAGATACACAGCAGACTCATAGAATGGCAGATGTCCTAAATAGCACTCTGGCCTCAGAATCAGCCCTTAAGGCATTCAGATCTGGCTCAAGAGCCCATGAGAGTATTTTAGGCATGGAAAGCCAAGACACACTAGAAAAAAAAAAGAAGACCTAAATGAAAGATCTCTGTGAGTGAGATCCCAGTGGAACGAATGGGGCCATCAAAGAAGGAGGTACCTTTCTCTGAAGGGAGGAGAGAACTTCCACTTTGACTATGACCCTGTCGGAATAAGATTGAAGTTGGCGAACCCTAACGGCTTCCATAGCCTCGGCAACTCATGACTAGAGCCTAGGGAGATTCTTGACTCCATAAACAAGAGTGTCAAATTGTTAAATCAACTTCAGGAGTCACTGTGTACTTATGTCTCATGTGGGATCTGTCCTTAATGTGTTGTCCAATGTGAAGTAATGCTATAACTAGTACTCAAACAGTATTTTACACTTTGTGTTTCTGTGTGGGTGCAAACTGATGAAATCTTTTCTTAGTATATACTGAATCAATCTTCTGTATATAATGATAATTAAAAATGAAAAAAAAATCTTGGTGTTAAACTGGAAATTGCATAGAAAATTAATCAATTTAAAAAAATATATCATGTAGGATCTCTGTCCTTAATGTGCTGTACATTGTGAATTAATACTATAACTAGTACTCCAACAGTATTTTTCACTTTGTGTTGCTATGTGAGGGCAAACTGTTGAAATCTTTACTTAATATATACTAAACTGATCTTCTGTATATAAAGAGAATTGAAAATGAATCTTGATGTGAAGCAAGGGGAGAGGGAGTGGGAAAGGGGAGGGTTGCGGGTGGGAGGGAAGTTATGGGGGGGAAGCCATTGTAATCTATAAGCTGTATTTTGGAAATTTATATACTTTAAATAAAATCATTATTTAAAAAAAAGGCAAATTCTATGTTATATGTATTTTATACAATAAGTAAAATTACAAGTCTTCCTCACATCTACTCCCAGAGATTCTGGAAGTCATTCTCAGTGCTTCCCCAAGGGGCTAGCAGTGCAGCTGGCCTCAGGAGCCCTCACGGATTCCACTCACAAGCCAAGAAGAACCGGTGCGCTGCCAGCTCCTTTCCACTAAAATCATAGCAGCTTCATATCACTCCTTTACAGTTATAACCCAGGGGGGCCTCAGCACAGTGGCTGAGGCACCAACTGGAAGGCCCCTCTCATGCTGGAGCACTGAACTTCACTCCTGGCTGCACTTCCAACCCAGCTTCCTACGGATGTACACTCAGGGAGGCGGCAGTCGGTGCTCAAGTACTTGAGTCCCTACCGCCCAGCCGGGACTGCGTGCTTAGCTCCTGGCTCCAGCCCCACCTGGCCACTGGGAGCATGTAGGGGTTGCACCAGGGGATGAACGAAATCTCTCTTCCTCTCAGTCTCTCTCTCTCTCTCACTCTCCCTTTCAAAGGAATGAAAATGAATAAAATAAAAATAAATGAATAAAATTTAAACAATTTTGAATCCTACTGTGAATCGAGACAAGCACTTCTGGTGCTACGGCCAGGCAGAGCACAGCCTGCCGGTTGTTTTAAAGGCAGGAGGAAGCTATGAACTGCCGCTTTGGGGGTCCAGTCTCACCTTCATTTCTTCCACTGCACTCTCGAGCTCTTCTGGGGACCTGTATTCAAAATCCCTCTCCAGGTACTCTTCCTCGGCCTGCGCCATCCACTCCTGCATCTCGGCCAAGTCTTTCTTCAGGTTCACGGCTTTCTCCTGACTTTCGGACAACCTGTGTTTTTGAACAGCAATCTAGAAAGAAAAAGCCATTCCCCCACATAAACCAGTTTTAACTTGTTCTATGTCGAGTTCTTGTTTTCAATATTTAAAGACACAGCGATAACTTTCCACAAAGAGTCTTACATCGTAAGATTCAGACAAAATCTTTTATACAATTTGTGCTGACGCTGTGAAAAATAAGCAGTGATGAAAATAATATTATAACTAGGATGTTACTGCATATTTTAGATATTAATCCAATCTAGAAATAGCCATTATAATTTTGAAAATGCTGAATCTTTACAGAGTAATAGCAGACGTAGAATCTACATATATGCAACAAAAGCATATTTAGCAAATAATATCACTATTATTATGAAAAACAGGAAAATCTGGAAGCAGCCAAAATATCTATTTTCTCCTTTTTAATAGGATTTGTTATTGAGATTTCACTTCAAAAAGATGACGAAAGAGGCCTCTAAAATACTGCTGTACAAAACTTTGGTTCTAATCATCTATTACACTCACCTAAGATACACAGACACCAAAAAAGTACATTAGAACATACATATGTGTCTGAATCTGGTTCAATACTTTAAAAATATTTACAACCTTCTCTGAAATATTTCACTACAGTCTGGTCTAAGCACAGACCAACCTGCACTGCAGGAGAGGATACTGTTGCACAGCAGTAGTGAAGCCATGATGGGCACTTCATCCCCCTTCACAGCACTGGCCACTTCCCAGGGCTGCCCTGGCTGCTAAGCTGATGGTAACCAAAAGCTGGTACAGGAATCGGATGGCGTTCACAAGAGCAGGTTAAGTAAGAGTCTGTGGCTTTCCTGTTCCTTCCTCTCGGCGTCACAGTCAAAAATAGACAGGGGCCCGTTAGCAGCTTTTCTTTTACTGCCTTATACAGTATACGTGGAGCCGGTGCCAGCAATGCATTCGGTCAAATTTCCTAAGCCCATTCAATGAGCAGTTCAACTCTGTGAGCTTTTCATTATAAATACGATAAATTATGTCAACACATGCTGAAATACAGATTCGTGGGTCCCATTTCCAGAAAATTCTCTTTACCAGCATTTTCTGAACACTAATGATTTTATTATTTTTCCTGACCCACAAAGAAATAAGAAAAATAAAGATACCATAGTGAGTTTTTGAAAAAGAAAAGAAGACAGTCTTGGGACAGATGTCGGGCCTGGTGTTTAAGACACCCACATCTATATCACAATACCTGGGTTCTATTCTAGGCTCCAGCTCTGGTTCCCAATTCCACCTTCCTGCTAATGCAGACCCAGGGAGGTGGCAGACAAGGACTCAAGTAATTAGGGTTCCCACCTGCCAGCTTCAGTCTGGCCCATACTCAGCTGTTGCAGGCTTCTCAGGAGTGAATCAGCAGATGGGAGCTCTGTGTCTGCCTGGTTCTGTCTATCTGTCTATCTGTCTCTCTCTCTCCCTCCCTCTCTCTCCCTCTCTCTCTCTCTCCTTCTCAAATTCAAAAATAAAATTCCAGAGTGTAATGAATTATTGTGAGATTATATACTTGACATTAAAATGGTCTTCTTTTCATATCATGGATGTAACAGATGAGACAGACCATTTTTGTGTGTTGATATGTTCTATATGCCTGGACTTTCTCAGCAAAATAAAAATTTGATTACATTATGCTTGTCTAAAACTACTCAAACATTTTCACTAGTCAATGGATATTCAATAGTTTAGAACTGCACTAAATGATTGCTTACACAACACATTGTTACCTCTTTCCTGAGTACACTTAAAAATCTCCCACAGACTTATTCCTATGTTTAAATCAATAACAATTTACAATGAATTCTATGTTGTCATGTGTGGATGGAGAGACAGACAGCTGAGTGACAAACACATAGAGACAGATATAGACTTTTTGCCTTCCTTACTCCACATTGCCACGTCCACACCATTTTCACTATTTACTTTCTCAGAAAACTCAGCTGCTTCAGGCACATGCCATCATCCCAGCACACATTTGCAGAAATGTGAATCTGGCTAGGATATTGGATGATCCTATAAAATGACTAGCTTCCTAAGTGTCATAATGATATCACAATTTGGTAAAAGAATCTTGGTACTTTCTACTTCCTATTCAAAGTACATTTCTAGCCAGGAGAAGAGGGTGTGTGTGTATACATATACATACACAAAGAGATAGGCAGAGAGAAAGCAAACAAATGTAAAATACTAGCAAATCTTGTGATGGGTAGTTTAGAGTGCTCCTCTATCACTGTTTCACTTTTCTTTACATTTGAACATGTTAAAAAATAAAGAAGTTAGAGTAAAACAACAGAAACAAAATGCCCAGTGTTGCAAATGTAAATTTTTCCTATATGAACATTGGCCAAAAAATACTGCATTAAGTGCTACATATATTCTATCTCTAGGACTGCCTATGAAGTCACATTTCCTCCTTTATTTTTACCTTCTTTTTGAGTCACTTCAGATATAAATAATCTATAACTTCACCCAGAAAACTGCAACAAGTGGAAGAGAGCGAATCACCTTCCTCCAGCCCTGAAATGCTTGCCTTTCCTCCCTCTGTCAGCAGTGATGTCAGCCCTCATCAACACAGACTCTCTTCAGAAATTCTTTATCTCAATCTCTTCTCCACAACTGCTCTCTCTCTCTAAGCGAGGCCTTCCCTCCAGCATGCAAATATCCTTTACTATCTCCCATTACTGATGGACCAAAAACACCTCTTTGGATCCCCATCTCCAGTACTCATGCCATTTCTCAGTTCTCTTGCATAGGACATTTCTCAGAGTTGATTCCAGCTGTTGTCCCAGCGCCTCACTTGTCATGCTTTTCAGCATTCTCCAGTCACCCTTTTCCCCAAAACAATACTGCACCCACTTTTATCAAGGTCATAAAGCACCCATCTGGTCAGGTTTACAGCGTGATTTGCAGTTGTGCTGGGCCTCAGCCATGTCAGCCTTCAGCACTGTGGACAGCTTTCTCCCCCTGGCCTCTCAGACCACACATTCCCTGGCGTTTCTCTTCTCTTTCTGAACCTTTCCTTCTTAGTGTCCTTTTATCCCCTTTGAGTTTTTAGGGAGCAAGTGTGGGAAACCTCCACTGGCCAACAGCCAGTGTCTAACAGTGTCCCAAATTTAACCCCACCAGAATAGAGGTCACCATGTCACCTGCATCCCAAAAAGCTGCTCCTCCTTGAGTATTTGTTACTCCACTAACGAGCATCAGAGCATCACAATTAAATTCACACAATGGGGAAGCTTTGTCAAATTCCTGAGCTGTCTTTCACCATTCACTTTTTCTTCTATCAAACATCTGATCCTCTACCCAGGCCCTGTCTCCATTTTCAAAATACAGTCAGAAATTAATCTCTCTCTCTCTCTCTCTCTCTCTCTCTCTCTCTCTCTCTGACAGGCAGAGTGGACAGTGAGAGAGAGAGACAGAGAGAAAGGTCTTCCTTTGCCGTTGGTGCACCCTCCAATGGCCACCTCGGCCGGCACTCTGCAGCTGGCACACCATGCTGATCCAATGGCAGGAACCAGGTGCCAGGTGCTTCTCCTGGTCTCCCATGGGGTGCAGGGCCCAAGGACTTGGGCCATCCTCCACTGCACTCCCGGGCCACAGCAGAGAGCTGGCCTGAAAGAGGGGCAACCGGGACAGAATCCGGCACCCCGACCAGGACTAGAATCCAGTGTGCCGGCACTGCAAGGCGGAGGATTAGCCTGTTGAGCTGTGGCGCTGGCAGAACCTAATATTTCTTGATCTGCACCCCTACCTCCCTGGTCTAAGCAGCCATCCCCTGCTCCAAAGCTGCAACAACCTCATAAATATTCTGTCTTCATTCTTGCCTTCTCAGGGCAAACTACCCAAATGGCATCCCAAGTGATCTTAAGAGATCTATCAGATGTCACATCCTTATTCAAAATCCTCAATTTTTTTGTGTGTGATGACATATTTGAAACAAAATCCAAAGTGCCTACCTCCAGGGTCATACCGAATCCATCCTCTGTTCACCTGCTGGCCATAGATACACCTGTTCTCCAGCTGATTCTCCTCTCTGCTCCACTGCAACTACCAGCCCTCTTTATCTCTTATGGAACACATCAGACTCCTTCTGTCAACAGAGCTCTGCAACTGGCCTTTCCTCACGCCTGGATGTTCTTACCTGAACCTCACATGACCCAGCCCTTCCTTTAGAGTTCTCGACTCTCAGTCCCAGTCTCAGAAAGTTCTCTGATCATCCTCTCTGAAAATAATCCACTTTGCTCTAACTCCGTGCTATCCCTGCCTGGCATTATTCATTGTTCACCTGCCTCACTAGAATGCAAGCTCCTTAGAGAGCTGTTTTGGCCGGCGCCAAGGCTCAATAGGCTAATCCTCTGCCTGCGGTGCCAGCAGCCCAGGTTCTAGTCCCAGTTGGGGCTCCAGATTCTGTCCAGGTTGCTCCCCTCCCAGTCCAGCTCTCTGTTGTGGCCCAGGAAGGCAGTGGAGGATGGCCCAAGTGCTTGGGCCCTGCACCCACAGGGAAGACCAGGAGAAGCACCTGGCTCCTGGCTTCAGATCACCACAGTGTGCTGGTTGCAGCATGCTGGCCATAGTGGTCATTTGGGGAGTGAACCAACGGAAAAAGGAAGACCTTTATCTCAGTCTTTCTTTAACTCTGCCTGTCAAAAAAGAATAAGAATAAGAAGAAGAAGAAGAAGAAGAAGAAGAAGAAGAAGAAAAGCTGTTTGTCCCCTGTGCAATGCTGTATCCCAAGTGCCTACAATGATACGTGATACGTGACAGCAGTCATTGATAAAAATTAATTACCAGTTGATCAATAAATATTTGCTAAATAAACAAATGACGAACGGCTGTAAGTATTGGGTGAACACTCCCAAATGTCCTGGGAAGGCAAATGTCACCAATGTGTGTCTGAAACTGAATTTAAGACAAGAAATACAGGTAAATCCTGAGCCAAATTGGACAATGAGTACTCTCCCTCAATTATAAAAAATGAAAATCCCTTTCTGGCTCCAATCGACTCCATATTCTAGTGACTTTGGCTACTGTTTTTAAAACTGGATGGATTAAAGAATCAATTTTGTCAGTCAGGAGATGCTAGTGTTTTACATCTCTAGCAAACGACTCAGAGTACAGGTGAAGAACTTACCTCCTTGCTAAATTTCTCCAGCTGGCTTTGGTCGTCAGCTAGTCTTGAATGCACCCAAGTTTTGATTGAAGCAATGGGGCAGCTTCGAAGGTTAGTCTCTACTTCTTTCATGTTTTTCAGAGAGGTTTCAATTGTGTCTATTTCATTAACAAATGTCTGAACACATAAAACAAACACACATTGAGTTTATTCCTATATAAGTGGATTGCATAATTATAGTTTCTCTGCTTGGATCCTTGCAGATAGTGCAAGAATGGACTGCTTAGGGATCAGGATTTTTAATAATTTCAGAAATAATGTGCCTTAAAAAAAGTCAGGTAACATGGGCATTTGACAGAGCCATCTGCCAACTCTGCCTGAAAATACCTGTCTTTTTGTGAGGATTAATGGTTTTAAATAAAGAAGACGTATGATTTCACCAAATATGAATTGCATGTAGTATTACTAGCAAATTTCATGTGTTTCTTAAAGCGTCAACACGTGGAACAGTAAAAGCAGTATACAGCTGGTAACTATAGTTCACCACACTGAGGTTGCTGCTGTGACAAAAGACAGCAGCTCCTAGTGAACTAAACAGCTCTCGTTCTCATTCTAGCCAACAGTCTACAACGATGGCCACAATAAAATTCTGATTAATCAGACACACTTTTATTAGTCATAAGATAAAAAAAGTGTATGATGAACGATATGAAGGCTTAATATCACATCATGTTCCTCCAATGTTAATAATAGCAACAAAGAAAGAAAGAGAAAGGTTATTCAGCATGTAGGTTCCCCAGATTAGCGGAACTCACAGAGCATTGGTCCAGCTGCCTCTGTAGACCTTCAGCATCTCCTTGGGCAGCCTGCTCTGTCCTTAAGAAGTCTTTCACACCATCCCTCCACTTCTCAATCACTTTCGAATCAGCCTGTATTGAACAGCAACACACAGGGATATTACTCACTGGCATGCAACCTACTGTACCTCCAGAACTATCCTGCTGGAGGAAAAAAAGAGAAAAGGCCACTTTGAAAAACTTTGCCAGCACCATCTTTGTTTATTTTATTTCTTTTTTTGAAAGCATTCCAATTTTGAAAATAATTATTTTCTTTGTCCCTGACTAAAATCCTTAAGAGGTGACAGTGTGTGTTAATTCTAAAAATCTCAAATAAACCTAGCTATTTAATTTAAATACAATTAAATTTAAATTTAAATTAATATCTATGATTTTAAAAACCCAAATTACAGGGGAGGGGAAATGCATTTTTAGGAATAATCAGTTTAAAATCTTTTTTTCTCATGTAATTTTGAAAAAAATTTCTATTGCACTAGCTACTCAAAGCGGGAACAAATAAGTAGCACAGTGAAGGAAAACACAATCTGTTGTTGTTCATTTGGCTGTTTGGATGTCTTCTTATCTAGGAACCCAGGAGAGTTCCCTGCCCTGGGCCATTCTTTCATACAACATTTACTAGGCACACCGTGATCTAATTACTGTGTATGGAACTGGGAGTTCAAGGACAAATGAGGAAGCAAACATTTTGCAGAGACAAAGAGACTTCAGAGACTAAGCAATGGAACAGCACCAAGGAATGCAAACAAGTGGATGCAATTTGAGCTCCAAAATTAAACTGATCGCCACTTCGTTCCAAGGCCTCCCCTCCCATCACTGGTCAATCTGACATGCTAACTTCCCTACCACTGGCCTTTGTTCCCTTGTACCTACTTCAGTGATTTGCTTCTTGTTCATTCCTACGAATGTAAACAAATTTACTATCCTGTTTAAAAAGCCCTTCAGTTTGTAAGACAGTTGCCATATATTTTTCAAGTCTTCTGTTGGCTAAACATTCCCAGTTCCTTCAGTGCTGTCCCTAGAACATGAGAGCCAGGTACTGCCCTCCCCATTCTGAAGAATACACTCTGGAAATTACATCAAGTTTTAATGTCTTTACACTCAAACACACAGAACAACTATTTTTATTCTTGTAATGTTTAAAATGAATCACAATGACGGAACTTAAAATGTGAATATTACACTCATAAAATGCCATCTAAATTATTTTCACTTTTATTTTTCTTATTATAGGGTTGTTTTGTGCTCCTTTTGTCTTATGAATATATTATTCACAGTATTATAATTAATTAAATCTTCAATATTCACACTAACTATATCAAAATAAATTTCCCTATAGTACTTAATTGACTCTAGTAAATTCAGGAATTGATAATTATAAATGTTAAATTTCGCCTTCTTATGTTAACAATAATAGTTAGCAGTATAACAATAATGAGTCAATAAAATAATTATGTTAGTCTTTCCATTTTCCTATCATTTCTTCCTCCCACCCTTCTTTCATCCACAAATCTGGCCCAGAGAGGTTCTTTTTCCATTCTTTTCTGATGAACTCTAAGTATCTCCCAAGTGAAAAATGAAGTCAATGACAGTACCTTCCTGAGCATTCCCCCATGAGGACACCATGTCATTCATTAATCAACAGACTTCGGACTGTTTTCAAAATATGGGAATCTGCATTACACGAGCACTCCACCAGTTTTCCACCTCCCCCTTATAAGCTTATAGGAAATGATGCAAAGTACTTTGCTGAAATCAAGACTTGGCAAGAATAATAGTTCTAAGCATCCTTTGAACTAAATGAACATGCATGCATTCAAAAGCAAGACTCTATCACTCTGTATATCTAATAAGTTAGTAATCTTCCTCCAAAACAGAAAATAAAAGGAAGCAACACTTAAAAGGTTTACACCCCAAATGACCATTACAGCCAGGCTGGGCCAGACAGAAGCCAGGACCTTGGATTGGAAGTGGAGCAGCCGGGATGCTGATTCTACAGGCAGTGACTTCACCCACTAAGCCACAGCGCCAGCCCATACAGATTTTTTTTTAAGATTTATTTATTTATTGAAAAGTCAGAGTTACACATAGAGAGGAGAGGCAGAGAAAGAGAGGTCATCCATTCGATGGTTCACTCTCCAACTGGCCACAACGGCTGGAGCTGTGCTGATCTGAAACCAGGAGCCAGGAGCTTCTTCCAGGTCTCCCACTTGGGTGCAGGGGCCCAAAGACTTGAGCATCTTCTACTTCTTTCCCAAGCCACAGCAGAAAGCTGGATTGGAAGTGGAGCAGCCGGGTCTTGAACTGGTGCCCATATGGGATGCCAGCACTTCAGGCCAGGGCATTAACCCACTGTGCCACTGTGCCAGCCCCTAGAGATCTTATATATACATCACAAAGTATATGCTGTTCACCTGGACCTGAAATGGATACCAGAACTCATTTCCTTTTAAGTGTTGCTTCCTTTTTTCTTGTAGTTTCTCAAAGACCATGATGCACTCTATGAGATCACAACAATCCCACTGCTAACTTGGGAAACAGATTTATGCTCTGAAGGAACAGTGTGGCTCTTCATGTGATCCATAGTTCAGGCTCTAATGCACTCTCAGTCATGACTATTATACATTTTCTAGCTTTGATAGCCAGTCTCCGATGAAGATGGCAAGCAAGACGTTCTCAAATAGCTAGACTCTTCTGCCTTGTTTGCTAATATTGCACCAGCCTGCCCAAGCACTTGCACACCTCCTTTACTCCAAGCACAGCTGTGAAAATCCTTTTCTTCATAATGCACATTTTCCTGCAGCCTCCTTCCCCGTGTTCTTTAGTCTGTCCGTATTTGTACAGACTTGTGCTACTCAAGTATTTGCAGTTGGTCACAGGTCTCTTCTGTGCTGGCTCCAGCATTCAAAGATCTTATCACAGATGATATGTGAGAAGACATGCTTAGGAAATGATGGAGCAAGGCATCCAAAAAAAGAATTGAAGAAAGAAAGTATGACTACATCCAGAACGTTCATAAACTATGACATTTTGTAATTGCCCATTTGACTTGTCACCACAGATTCTTGCACTGTTAATCTCCATTCTGAACTTTTAAAGGATGCATTGTAGTGCAATATTAACTGAGAAATGCATTAAATCTAGCTTTGCATAAGGAAAACTGATAGTCTCTGGGTCAAGGATTCTTGAAATTGATGTGGCTGCATTATGTTCTAAGGGATTTCAACCCCAGTCAATCCTGGCTGAAGTAAGTAGTCCTACCCACCCCAACCACTGGCAGCAGAGGAAGAGTTATGGTATCAACCACACTACTTCCTTCTCCTTCCTGCCCTCTCTCAGATACACACAGACCAACATGAGTACACACAATTCACATTGTTTCTTTTCTCCCCCTTACACTTTCACAAAGAGAAAAGCAACAGGCAGACAAGCCATGGTGACCAACTGATCCTCACAAAGAAGAGACGGGAATCTGGAAGTCAACTACCGTCACGACTGAAAATCCACCACATGATCCTGACCATGTGAGTTCTAAATGAGGTAGTGTGCCCTTGAAAGACTAAGCTCTGAGAACCTGGCTAAGCATGACACTAATAGTTTCTGAAGCCTCGGTAGCTCTACGGTAAAATAGACAATAACAACTTCACCTGGTTGTTCTGAAAAACAGAGATAATGTTTAGACGTAGATGGCCACGTAGAAGCATGCAATAAATGGAGAAATCTAAAAAACCAACTTTTTTTTTGCAGGCAGAGTGGACAGTGAGAGAGAGAGAAAGAGAGAGAAAGGTCTTCCTTTGCCATTGGTTCACCCTCCAATGGCCGCAGCGGCAGGTGCAGAGCGGCAGGTGCACCACGCGGATCCAAAGCCAGGAGCCAGGTGCTTTTCCTGGTCTCCCATGGGGTGCAGGGCCCAAGCACTTGGGCCATCCTCCACTGCACTCCTGGGCCGCAGCAGAGGGCTGGCCTGGAAGAGGGCAACCGGGACAGAGTCCGGTGCCCCTACCAGGACTAGAATCCCGTGTGCCGGCACCGCAGGTGGAGGATTAGCCCATTGAGCCACGGCGCCAGCCCAAAACCAACTTTTTTATTATTGCCATCAAACCATCAAACAGCTACCACTTCCAAGTGTTGGCGTGTATGCCCCATTTGAGGCACCACAGGAATGAGCAGCCAGTATAAGGACATGTTTGCGTAAGGTCAGTTTAATTTGTCTTTAAATTACTGCTAACCTAAATGCCTATTCCACCCTGCAACTGCTTAAATGTAAATATTTAAGAATGGACATTTGGAAGAGCTACAGGTTATCTGTGTGACTCCCTAGTCAAATATAGCTCGGCCTAACGAAGCCACTAGATGAGGGAAGGTCCAAACTTGGGGAATGCCTGGCAGCAGCGGGGTGACCTGCCTGTGGCCACACCACCTGAGAAGGATGAGTCAGTCACTGAGAGCAATGTGATAGCCACCACCTGTGTGAACCAAGGGCCCCAGGGAGCTCTGCTCCACCCTCCGGCCCCTCTATGGTTTCTCCTTATGCACTGGAAGGAAAACACTGTCTCAGTTAACTTGTAGCAGATGCTTCCTGTGCCTACCGAAAGCCTGCTCATCTATGTCAATTCTACAGGAAAGAGGTCACAGAGATGTGAAAGAGGTCACACAGAAATATTGTTTCTCTATTTAAACATCACCCAGATGATGCACATAGGAGTTTCTAGTCTACAATAATCACATTCAATTTTTTCTCCATCTCCATCCACTTACAGAACAAAAATATGAACACACACACAAATACTTCTTTGGGGCACTTTACTTCTTATAAAGCAGTATCAGAAAAACTACTTGTGGCCAGCACCGCGGCTCAATAGGCTAATCCTCCACCTTGCGGCGCCGGCACACCGGGTTCTAGTCCCGGTTGGGGCGCCGGATTCTGTCCCGGTTGCCCCTCTTCCAGGCCAGCTCTCTGCTGTGGCCCAGGAGTGCAGTGGAGGATGGCCCAAGTCCTTGGGCCCTGCACCCCACGGGAGACCAGGAGAAGCACCTGGCTCCTGCCATCAGATCAGCGTGGTGCACTGGCCGAAGCACGCCAGCAGCGGCAGCCATTGGAGGGTGAACCAACGGCAAAGGAAGACCTTTCTCTCTGTCTGTCTCTCTCTCTCTCTCACTGTCCACCCTGCCTGTAAAAAAAAAAAAAGAAAAACTACTTGTACATTTCTAAAATAAAAGTCATTATTTCACATGCCATCATAAACACTAATCAAAGGCAATGATTTCTCATTTCTATTTTTATGTATAAACATTCAATTAAATATAAAATTATGAATATGGTGTTTCTGAAAATCAAAATATCAAATATTCCAGCTTGGAAGGGTCAAGATTCATCAGGAGCATCAGTGCTGGGAAGCAATTTTTTAGCAGCATTTGGGGTGGCCACATCCAGCTAATGGGTCATAGAAAGCAATGCAAGGTCATTAAATTAACCACAATAGCCTTCCCTCATCCCAAACCCCAAACCACTCCCCTGAGCTTAGGGATGGAAGGAATTCCAATCTTGGTAACTCTGTGTTTAAGACAATAAGATTCCAAGGTACATAAATGCTTCCCAAGACTTGATTACGGCGAAACGCTCAACATTTTACCCCATTCCTTCCGTGGAGGATGATGGAATGTTCAGTTTTTAAGCCACTAATTTCTACCCCCAGACACAGACAAAAAGAACTGTGAAATCAAAATTAGCACAAAAGGTTAATTTTGTTTGTTTATTTGGTTTTATAATATTTATTAACGTCAAATCACTAACTTGGAAACAAGCTCTCTCAAGTAGGGAGGACAAATCAATACTATTTAGATCAAACTACTAGAGTTCGTAAGTGTAAGGTGTAGAATGTACCAATATCCTCTTAAGTAAAGTAAAAAGAATTCACAATGAGAAGAAAAAAAAAAAACTTGCAAGGGATTGCCATGTGGCCTAGAAGTTCAGGCACCAGTTAAGACGGCCACATCCCACTATCAGACTGCCATGGTCCAATGCCCACCTCTAGCTGTTGACTCCTGCTTCCTGCCAGTGCAGTCCCTGGTTGACAATGGTGATGCTTCACACAGTGGGGAACCTGCCTCCTAGTGGGAGACCTGGACCTGGACCAACTTCCCAGCTTTGGTCTCAGGGAGTGAACCAGTGGAAAGGAGTGCATTCTCTCTCTCCTCTCTCTCTCTCATTCTCCTTCTATTTACCTCTTTCTGTCCTTCTGACTCTCGAATACTTTTCTTTTTTAAATCCATATGCAATTAAGTACATCAAGTTTGTTACCTAGTAAGAGTTAAAGCAGTCATATTGTACATTACTCCTAGGAAGTATTTATCATTGCTTTTTTTTTAACCATAAAATAATTCCCCCCAAATTTCAAAACTTAGTTCTACTTGTCTCAGAGCTCCTAATATCCACTTCCACATCCTGCATCACAACAAGTCCACTGGGTTAAACAGCCTTTGACTGTCTAACTATGGAGGGAAGAGGAGTGACATACAGGTGCCTGATGTTTAGGACAGCAGACACTTCAGTTCATAGCTTCAACTTCACTACAAAGGTGGAAGTGGGAAAGTTGTCTTAAGGCACCCACAGAGCAATTACACTCACATCTACCTACTTGCCGGATGCCAGACAGGGTTTCCGTCCTCAAAGAGCTCATACCCTAGGGGAGGAGATACTCACAGTTCTAATTGTAACAAAAAGAGGCCAGAGTTGGGGTTATTAGAAGGATGTAACCCACACATAGCAGAATTGTGTAACAGGATATAACCCTGCAGCCTGGGTGTGAGGGTGAGCAAGGCGGAAGCTGCTCATAGAGGAGGATTATTCTCAAAGCAAACACCAGGAGGATAAGAATTCCAAGAAGCACACAATACTTCTGGAAAAAGCCAATAGTCAGAGTGGTGTTTTTCAAGCTACCATGGGCTTCCCATTGGGCTCAACTCCTGGTGAGGACACAAGCCGGGCTGCAGGGCAAGGAAGGGACAGAAGCACTGAGATGCGGTGACAGTCCTTTGCAACACGATGGGGAAGGCAACGAGCACCGTCTCAGAAGCACAGCTCTGCCATCAGTGTGGGAGATGAACTCCAGAGGAAGAGGCAGGAGGCAGGAGGCAGATTTAAAGGGTAATGGGACTGTCAGGACAAGAGCTTGCCTGTGAGCCACAGCACAGCAAGAAGGGGCTGCAGGCTGAGTCTCAACTGACAGCAGCAGTGGAAAAATATAAGAGCAAGTTCTGTAGGTGCCTTTTGGACATTTTAATGATTTCTCAGTTGGACCTCGCTGCAGGAGATCTTGAATAGGGGAAAGGAAATAACACAGAATACCTTGCAGACCCTGAATCCAAAGATAATCCTGCCAGGGGAGAGAGATAGAAAGCAGCCTCTCAGGATTTTATTTCATCCTCAGGATTCGCAAGAAAATCCTATCACTGAAATCAATCAAGAGGAAAAAAATGATGCCTGTTTCATGTATTCTCAAATATTCTGCTGTCTGGAAAAAGTAATGGTATTTGGTAAAATCAGCAATTAATTAAACACAGGAATCAAGGTCATTACAGTGGCATGGCATTGACAAAAATGAAGAATTTAAGGCAGTATCGGAACATGATACCATGAACACAAATATGCAGGCCATGGGGCATAGTAGGTAAAGCCTGCGACAACAACGTCCCATATGAGAACCGGTTTATGTCCCGGCTCCCCTGCCTCTGATCCAGCACCCTGCTGATGACTTGAGAAAAGCAGCACAAAATGGCCCAAGTGTTTGGTCCCCTGCCACCCACTTGGGAGATGTGGTTGAAGATCCTAGCTCCTGGCTTCAGCCTGGCCCAGCTCCAGCCATTGCAGCCATTTGGGGAGCGAACCAGAGGATAGAAGACCTCCCCCAGCCCCATCTGTAACTTTGACTTTCAAATAAAATAAATCTTAAAAAAAAAAATGCAAGCCAATCACAGCCAGCCATGTAGACAAGGGAAACAGAGATAAAGAGGGTAACATACAGGTAACAGAAAACTAAAATTTGCACACAATAGATATTCTTATAAGAATTACAGGATTGTGAGGCAGTGCATGGGAAATATGCACACAGCTATGAAAATACTTCCAAAATGTAAATGCTCTGTGTCAATGAAAGGCCTTATTATTTTAAAAAAAGATTTATTTATTTATTTGAGAGGCAGAGTTACAGACAGAGAGAGAAAGAAAGAGAGAGAGAGAGGTCTTCTATCTGCTGGTTCACTCCTCAAATGGCTGCAATGGCCAGAGATGGTCTGATTCAAAGCCAGGAGCCTGAAGCTTCTTCTGAGTCTACCATGTGGGTAGCAGGGGTCCAAGTACTTGGGCCATCTTCCTCTGCTTTCTTTTAAAAAAATTTTTTTTTTTACTTATTTACTTGAAAGTCAGAGTTACACAGAGAGGGAGGAAGAGGCAGAGAGAGAGAGGACTTCCATCCGCTGATTCACTTCCCAATTGGCCGCAATGGCTGGAGCTGCACCAATCCAAAGCCAGGAGCCAGGAGCTTCTTCTGGGTCTCCCACTGGGGTGCAGGGGCCCAAGGACTTGGGCCATCTTCTACTGCTTTGCCAGGGCATAGCAGAGAGCTGGATCAGATGTAGAGCAGTTAGGACTGGAACCAGCACCCATAAGGGATGCTGACACTGCAAGCAGCGGGTTTTCCTTGCTACGCCACAGCTCCAGCCCCTTCCACTGCTTTCCTAGGCCATAAGCTTAGGAAAAGGCTGGATAGGAAGAGGAGCCGCCAGGACATGCATGGTGCCCATATGGGATGCCAGTTCTACAGTCAGAGGCTTAACCTCAGTGCCAGCCACAGGCCTTACTATTTTAAATAGCAGGATTAGTACTCCAAGCTTTATGGTATATTATTAAATGTCCCTTATGGAGTACCAATATCCTTTGGACTATAGCCTACAAAAAATGGACAGAACTAGAAATATTCAGGGACTCTTCTGTTTTTGTTTACCTTAAATATGCTAACCTCCATAAAGAAGCCATTTTTAATGGTAGCTGCCCTCCAGGAAAGCAAAGGAAAAGGCATTAGGGAGGAACAGAAACTTAAATGCTCACTCTAAATATTTCTGCTATTTAGTTTCTTCACACTGAACGGTCTTCATGCATTACTTATATAATTAAAATCCATCTTAAACAATTCAGCTATTTTCTCCCTATAAAACATCATCATTCATGGGCACTGAATTAAAACCTACTATGCATCATGCCTTAAATACAAATAGAATTTAAATGCCTAAATAATTATACATCAAGTCATGGAAAAGGGGAAAATGTGCTAACCTGCGAAGGAATATTTACTGTTATCCAGTAACTTTGGGGGAAAGTTGTAATGTTTGCCTAAGTGGATTATATTGTTTAGATTTTCATTGGGATAGCAGTAGAAGATGGCCCAAGTCCCTGGGCCCCTGCACCCACATGAGAGACTCAGAAGAAGCTCCTGGCTCCTGGCTTCAGATCGGCGCAGCTCCAGCCATTGCGGCCAACTGGTGAATGAACCAGTGGATGGAAGACCTCTCTCTCTATCTCTACCTCTCTCTGTAACTCTGTGTTTCAAATAAAGAAAATAAATCTTTTTAAAAAAAGAAATAATATACAAATATAATTTTTAATGAAGAAGTTGTACAACTAAAGAATATATATATATGGTCAACCATCTTCTAGCTGGCACATAAAATAGCAAATAAAAATATAGTTTATTATTACAAACCTACTGCTGTGAAAACAAAATAACACCTAAATCTCCAGATACACATGTGAAATATTTTTAATGGAAATAAATATTTGGCGTGTGCCCCAGCTGGCCACTTTGAGTGCCTGGATTTGCTACAATAATAACAACAACCCACTAAAAAATAAAGCTGGATTACTATAAACTCAGGACACTCTTGTATTTTGGAAGAATACTTATTCTCCTAAAATTCCATATTAAAGTATTGGCCCACACTTAGCTAAGCCAAAAATACACTTTTAATACTCAAAAGTAGATTAACTTTTAGTTTAATCTTTATTTGTAAATTTTCCTAGCTACACCTCAGATTTAAATTTGAAAACACAGAGATGGTCTTTTGAAAAGATGAGAAATATTTATCCAAACATTTCTCAATTTTCACATTCACTGACATCTTGGTCAGATAATTCTTTTGTTGTAGGGAGTGTCCTTTGCATTATGGGATGTTCAGCTTGCCTCCAAGGCTTCTACCCAAAGATAACCTCCGCCACAGCTGTGATGGCTAAAAATTGTGTCTAGACTTTAACAGTCTCTGGTGGGGAAGGGAAAGGGCTAAAATCCCCTCTGGCTGAGAATCACTGATAATCCAATGCCTGGACTCCAACAACAAAGTTTAGAATCATGGATAAGGTTAATTCTCACTTTTCTTTTTTTTTTAATATTTATTTTATTTATTTGAAAGACTGAGTTATAGAGAGAGGTAGAGACAGAGAGAAAGGTCTTCCATCTGCTGGCTCATTCCCCAATTGGCCGCAATGGCTGGAGCTGTGCCGATCTAAAGCCAGGAGCCAGGAGCTTCTTCTGGGACTCTCACGTGAGTGCAGGGGCAGAGGGATTTGGGCCATCTTCTACTGCTATCCCATAGCAGAGAGCTGGATCAGAAGAGGAGAAGCCAGGACTAGAACTGGGACCCACATGGGATACAGGCACTCCAGACCAGGGTTTTAACCCACTGTGCGTCGGCCCCAGGTTAATTCTCATTTTAAAATTGGAAATAATTGGGGCCGGAGTTGTGGCATAGCAGGGAACATTGCTGCCTGCGACACTGGCATCATATAAGGGTGCCAGTTCAAATCTCGGTTGATCCACTTCTAATCTAGCTCCCTGCTAATAACCTGAGAAAAGCAGCAGAAGATGGTCCAAGTGCTTAGACTCCTGCACCCACGTGAGAGACCTGGAAGAAGTTCCTGGCTCCTAGCTCCTAGCATGGGTCATTCCCCATGCCTGGTCCAGCTCTGGCTGCTTCAGCCATCTGGGGATTGAATCAATGGAAGGTAGATCTCTCTCTCTCCCTCTCTCTCTCTCTCTCTCTCTCTCTCTCTCTGCCCCTCCCTGTCTCTCTCTCTGTAACTCTGGCTTTCAAATAAATAAATAAATCTTTTAAAAATAAATTGGAAATAATAACAAGTGATAATATACCAGAAGAGGATCTACTCACAAAGTTAAGTAAATCAAAAATATGAAGCTTGGGACCTGTGCTGTTGGCGTAGCAGATAAGGCTGCCGCCTGCAATGCCAGCATCCCATGTGGGCACAGGTTCGAATCCCGGCTGCTCCACTTCCAATCCAGCTCTCTGCTGTGGCCTGAGAAAGCAATGGAAGATAGCCCCAGGCCTTGGGGCCCTGCACCTGCATGGGAGACCTGGAGGAAGCTCCTGGCTCCTGGCTTCAGATTGGCACAGCTCCAGCTGTTGGGGCCAACTGGGGAGTGAACCAGCGGATGGAGGACCTCTACTTCTCTCTCTGCCTCTCCTTGATTTTCATAAACAAATAAATCTTTTTTAAAAATATGAAGCTATATACCATACATTTTCTTCATAATCATAATTAATGTTTATTCAAATGAAATTTCAGTCTAGAATCACACTTACACCTCCAGGAAACTAATCCTGCCACTAGCACCAAATAAAGCCTCCCTGCCACACACACACAACCCCCCACCTTTATTCCCTTGCTGGTCATTCACTAGGGCTGTCCATCAGTTCTTGGGTCAAAGAGCTTCCCTCCAAAGCAGAGGGCCCACTCATCAAATCATTGTGGATCCCTTCCACACTGACCTGCTCCACTTCTATACAAGAATTCTCTTGATTTTTTTAAAACATCATTTCCCTAATTTTTATCTTCATTTTTCAATCTTTTCACCATTTTAGCAACATTTGTTACATAAGGTCCCCTTGGATATAAATCCAATATGTATCTCCAAGTCTAACTATCTAAATCTCCTACCACTCACAGCATCCATTGAAAAACATTTATTGACGCTTTCTCTGTGGCAGATACTGTTCCAGAAGTATCCTTAGGATACATCAGAGAAAATAGCTAACAAAGATCCCCAACTTCATAGGAAAAAAGCAAAAAAAGACAAAGGAAAGGAGGCACTGGGAGGACAGGCAGCCTTTAGGGGAAGGTTGGGGAGAGACTGGGGAAAACAGCTGATGTGGAAACGCCACTCGTCCATTTTTCTCATAAGAAAAAATGGAATCTTGTCTGCTCTGACACTTTGCCCTTATACAGCCTCACATTTATCCTTTCCCCATGAACTGTATCACTATTTCATCTGTCAACATTTTTAGACGTCACAACAGATATACTTCTGGATTTTTATGTCCCTTGAATTTCTTGTGTTGTAGTCTAGGCCCAAGCTCAGATTGTCAGTTCCCAAACTGAAAACCTCCAATAGCCCAGGTTCAAGGTCTTGGCCATTTGCTTCTACCTGGGCTACTTCTACACCCCAAACAAGTTACCACTATCACCTATCTACATTTCATATAGGTCTCCCAGGCCTGAAATACTGTTTTAACCAATTCTCTATTCCCTTTAAGGTCCATCTGACCTCAATGCAGGAGACATTTCTACCAAAAAAAAAAAAAAAAAAAAAGAAACAAAGAAAATGAAGTACTCTCCAGCATGCCTTTGACAAGCAAGTTATGTAACTGAAGTACATAACAATGTGGCACTAGAAAGAATGCAAAATAATCAATTTTTGAGTCTTATGTGAAAATTAATGTTTGCCCCATAAGGAACTTAATCTCCTAATGGCCTCTGGATTTACCTCAAATGTTCTGAGTTTGGGGGTAATTTCTTCAAGCAGATGCAGGTCTTTGGAAACTTTTGCCTTTAATTTGTTCCACTTCCCTTGGACATCATCGAATTCTTGCTTATATGCCTTTTCTATATCAGGAGGGACGTTTTTCTGCAAAGTCTTGGTTTCTTCTGCCAGTTTATGTAATGTAGGTTTTTGATTCTCAAGGATTTCATCAAGATGCTGGAAGAAGTTTTAAATAATTAAAAGTAGGCACAAAAATGAATCTGTATAAATATAATTAGATGGAGTGTATAACATGATAAGTCACCTTTTAAAAACCATTTTAGCAAAAACCAATTATGAATAACTCATGAAAAAACAGAAACAATCAAAACCAGCTCAAGCTTCCCCTTCAGGAGCTCTTGTGCATGAAAAACGTAATTATTCAGTATCCTAAAAGCCACTGGAAGAGCATACCCACGTGGGCCACATGTGAGTGCTCAGTGACTGGTCTCTTATCCGACGAATTAGGGCAGAGGAAGAGGTTACTCAACTAACTCACCAAGGAACACTTTTATTCAAAATTAAAAAAAAAAAAACAAAGATCAATTCAACCAATAGTTCACATTATGAACAGGTTGATTATCTTAGGCTAATTAAAATAGAAGAAGAAAATAGGATTCCTATTAAAATATTTAATAATAATCTTTTACTGAGGTTTCACATTATATGAGACTTCAAAAATTAATGGATAAATCCAGCTTCCTGCTAGTGCACCTGAGAAAGCAGCAGACAATGACTCAAGTGCTTGGGCTCCTACACCCAAGTGAGAGCCCTTGACAAAATTCCAGGCTACTGGCTTCAACCTGGCTCACCCCCAGCCACTGTGGCCATTTCAGGAGTGAACCAGTGGATGAAAGATATCTCTCTCTCCAACCCCCACACTCTTTAACTCAGAATTTCAAATAAATAAACATATCTTTTCTTAAAAAATCATGGAAAAATGAAATTTAAAAATATTTATTTTATTGCAAAAAAAATTGAAATTCATGCATAACTTTTTTTCATAGCCATTTTCTATACATTTTTGAAGACCCTTCATAGTAAGCAACTGTGAACTACAAGACATTTTGGGATCAATTCTGAGCAAAAATGATCAATATTATTTTGAACTGCAGAAAGCATCTCAACATGTGCAAGATGAGATAGCAGAAATGGTGCAGAGCTCCAGCGCCTGAGATCCATGTTACCTTTTTTTCTTGCAGAGCCTTCTCCACCTTGGCAAGATCATTAAGGACATTCAGAGACTGCTGGGCCTTATTTTCTGAATCATTTAGTGTATCTTTCAGTATTTTCAATGTTTCCAGGTATTCATGAGCAGGTTGATTCCTAAGTTCTGTTTATTTAAAAATACTTAGTTTGAGAAAATCATGTTAGGAATCTAAGATTGTTACATTTAGAAATAATCTTCTGTATGTAGTAAGTGTATCCCAATAAAGTAATTATTAAGACCCAATGAATAAAATTTAAAAGGGGCTCTTCAAGCTAATAAAACATATTGCATTGGCATTCCTGAGCATCAGAGTGTCTTCATTCCTGCGCATGCTGATGTTTGAAATACTAACTAACCCATTACCATTTTTCTTCATTTCATCATGCTGAAATGTCTCTCTGAGGATGGAACAATGCTACTTTTGTCCCAGAGAGTCCCCTCTTCCCTGATAGCTACACATAGAATAGAAGAAAACAAAGACCCCCTCAGCCACGCTTCCTGTAAAGGCAAGCATCAAGACAAAGCCATTCGCAGAGGGGTGGACATGAGCTGGCAAGACTGCAGCCGGGCTGCCACAAGCACCCTGAGGAGCCAGCAGGAAGGGTGTCTGCTGCTGCTGCTAAAGTGCAAAGCACATACAAGCAACGCTGTGTGGAAAGGAAGTGACAGCATTGGAACCACAAAGAAGTGAAACCAACTAGCAGGCAAGGTTAAACTAATTCCAGATCCTTGTCAAACATGAAAGCATACTTTGCACCAGTTAGTTGAGAAAGAAGTACAGTCTAACAGTTACTGCACATCCTAGGTTAATTGATTTCAATGAGCAATGATGTGGTATCCAAATGCCTTCCAGAAAAAAGGCAGCATGACACATCTGCTTAAAGGTCACACAGGCAGATTTTAAAGTCATTACGCAATCTACAAATGCTGAAGTAAGGCGATGGCTTCATGGATAGCTCCTTAGTATGCACGACCCACAATAACGCAACACAATTTCTCACTTAAATAGCCACTATGAAGAGAAAAAAAGTCATGTAAGGGCCAAACTCTGGAAACCTTTAAGATTTAACTTTCCAATACCAGGTTTAGTCCTAAGTAAGAACTTGTTGAAATTATTCAGATTCTGAAAGAAACCAATGGATAAAGGATCTCACTTCCTTGCTCTGCCTTTTGAGTAGATGAAAATTTAAAAGTAAATATTAAAAATGATTTATTTTAAAAGGGGAGATAGTACTGCTAAAACTGTAACAATTTTGGGTTAACAGAATGAAATGACATTCTTTTCTGTCCTACTAGGGATGTTATTAAGTGAACTCCTCAACCACAAGAAACAGCACCTGTTTCCCTATTTAAAAAATTAAAAATTTGGGGCCAGTGCTGTGGCGCAGTGGGTTAACGCCCTGGCCTCAGGAGCCAGCATTCCATATGGGTGCCCATTCTAGTCCCAGCTGCTCCTCTTCCAATCCAGCTCTCTGCTATGGCCTGGGATAGCAGTAGAAAATAGCCCAAGTCTTTGGACTCCTGCACCCACGTGGGAGACTGGGAAGAAGCTCCTGGCTCCTGGCTTCGGATCGACGCAGCTCCGGCTGTTGCAGCCAATTGAGGAGTGAACCATCGGATGGAAGACCGACCTTTCTTCCTTCCTTCCTTCCTTCCTTCCTTCCTTCCTTCCTTCCTTCCTTCCTTCCTTCCTTCCTTTCTCTCTTTTCCTCTCTCTCTCTTCCTCTCTTTCTCTTCCTCTCTCTCTCTTCCTCTCTCCCTCTCTCCCTCTCTCTTTCTCTCTCTCTCTGCCTCTCCTCTCTCTGTGTAGCTCTGACTTTCAAATAAATAAATAACTCTAAAAAAAATAAAAATTATACCTTATTGACATGATTTTAAACACATGAAAGCTGTTTGTATTTAAGCAAACAAATGTGAATCCAGGAAATAGACTGAATATACTTTCAGACATTAAGCAGTACAGGCACAGAGGAAGACAGTGAAGGCAGTGCAAGGCCAGCAAGCAGGGGAGTTCTAAACGTCAGGAGCAATCTTAAATTCAGGAAAACTAAGAGAGGAGATTTTAAAATAATCCGATAAGAAAATCGGGGGGGGGGGGGGGGGGCGGCAGTACTGTGGCGCAACAGGTTAAGCCACCATGTGGCGATACCAGTATCCCCAGTCAGAACACCAGTTCAAGTCTCAGCTGCTCTGCTTCTGATCTAGCTTCCTGCTGATACCCCTGGAAAAGCAATGGAAGATGGGCCAAGTGCTTGGACCCCTTGCACCCAAGTGAGAGAGCCAACTGGAGTCATGGGCTCCTGGCTTCAGAGAGGAGTCCACTGCAGCCATCTGGGGAATGAACTGGCTGATGGATGACCCCTACACACATACACACACACCTGTCTCAGTCTCTCTGTATCATTTTGCCTTTCAAATAAATACATAACTTAAAAAAAAAAAAAACAATGAAAGAAGGAAATCAAGAGAATGGCTTTACTATTTTCTAGCTGTTGTTGACGATCCTCGAAATCCTGTTGCACAGCCTGGTAGCGGCCCACAAGGCTATCAAAGCCCTGCTGGACAAACTCAGGGGCGGGAAGTCTCGACTCCAGGGCTGAGCAGCTGGCACGTGCCAGGTCAATTTTAGGGCGGAGGCTGAGGAGATCTGTCTGTTCCCGCTGTGGAAGAGAAAACACGGCCGCATGACTCACTGAGGATCCCCAGACACATCATTAGAGCAGACTTAACCAAAAACTCATGATCAGGGCTGGGCAGAGAATTCTTCCACATTCCAGATAGCTGGCTCTTTACCTGACAGGACTCCTTCAAGCTTGGCAAGGACTGCTGGGGCGTCTCAGTGAAGGGTGTATGCTTCAACCACTCCTCCTTCATCTTTATGATCTTTTCCAGCTCATCGAGTTGATTAAAATAAGCATTGATATCTTCCTGTAGCTGAATCTTTCTGGCCAGGTCTTCCAAATGCTGAGAGAGATTCTTCCACTCAGATGAAACCTTCTCCAGCACATGCTTTATTTCTTCAGTCGGAAAACCTTCTACACAGACGTGAAAAATAAGCAGACACTTCATAAGTTCCTACAAAACCTGTCTGGAATGTGTGCTCAACAGGCTAATATATTCAAAATAATGAGGCAATGTCACACAGAGTGATTGCTCCCCTAAGTCTATATTAACCCAATAGCCAAAAATTGCAAGGATGCCCTTCGAAATAATTATGTTTAACTCTGACCAAGCAGGGAGGGGACCTAAAATAGCATCTCAGGTGTAGAATGGCTACACAAAAAGCGTATCAGAGGAGCTTCTGTCACTGACTTTCCTACAGAATGTGTATATTTACTTTTGGCATTGGGCCACTTTGCTGACTCATAATCTGAATAAGGGAAATTAAGTCAACTGCCTAGGTGTGTCTGGGCTGTGACGTCAGAAGTCAGCCCTCTTCTGCCATAAGGAAAAAGAGTTGGCTTATAAAACAAGGAGGTAGACGAAGTCTTTGCTGACCAACCTATAGTGTCTTAAAAATGCTACAGTGAATGGCAAGAATTCCTTTTGCTAAGAAGAAACCTGTTGAATACAGGAATCTTAAGACCAGAAGCATCAGCAAGCCTATTGGATGTGTTATCCATACAAGAGGTCTTCAAAAAATTCACTGAATATACATATCATGAAAAAAAAGTATGGAATTAAAAAAAATTCTTTCAACCAAAATATTTCTAAATCCTGTTTTCCATGAACATTTTGAAGTACCCACATAGCTAAGAAATACCACAATATCAAATTACAGGTAAGATTATCTACTTTAAAAACATATCAAGAAAAGAGTCCGGGGCTGGCACTGTGGCTCACTTTGTTAATCCTCCGCATCCCATATGGGTTCTAGTCCCGGTTGCTCCTCTTCCAGCCCAGCTCTCCGCTGTGGCCTGGGAGGGAAGTGGTGGATGGACAAAGTGCTTGGGCCCTGCACCCGCATGGGAGACCAGGAAGAAGTACCTGGCTCCTGGCTTCGGATCAGTGCAGTGCTGCCCATAGGAGCCATTTGGGGAGTGAACCAACGGAAGGAAGACCTTTCTCTCTGTCTCTCTCTCTCTCTCACTGTCTATAACTCTACCTGTCAAATAAATTAAAAAAAAGTGATCTCACTCTGGATTGCTTCTATAAAAAATAAAGAGGCCATTATTTCTATTACTGAAATCTTATAATTGTCTCACTTTTAAGAGGTAGAAAATGTTCTTAGAAATGACAGTTACATGTAATAAGAAATTGTAGTAGTCCTTCTCTTAGTGCAGAATACCATCAAATCTTTTCAAATGACTGAAATATTATGGGAAATCTGCAAAGAAATCTTTATTCAGAAGAAAAATGTGCATTTTGAAAAGATGACCTTAACCTTTTGATTATTTGAGTAGGAAGGCAATAAAACAATTCTGCTTTGTAAATATACACAATGAAAAACCCAGGATAATGACAGCTCTAACTAAAGAAGAAACGGCATGGAAAACAAAAGATTACTTATGGTGCATAGACATTTAAAAAATGTCTATAACATTCTGCACCCACTAAAAATTAGAAATGCAAACACGTGATGGCATGATTTGAGTTTGTCCCCTGCTGAAGTCCACTGTCCACCATCACATAGGTAACAGAATACTAGACCTGGGCAAAACAGTCACATCACATTTCATGTTCAATTATCCCTGTTAATGGGGATCATAAACAAAATACATCACCATATTCCTGAAAATCTGTCTGAACCATGAGGATCCGGGCTATGCTTGGGGAACAGGAATACTAACATCAGCTAATTATCATACTAACTATCATACTATCATTTCATATCAACTATCATACTAACATTTCATTCATTTAAAAGATTTATTTATTTATTTGAAGGGCAGAGTTACAGAGAGACAGAGGCAGAAAGAGAGAGTTCTTCCACCCATTGATCCACTCCCCAGATGGCCACAACTGTGGCTGGGCCGGTCAGAAGTCAGGAGCCAGGAGCTTCTTCTGGATCTCCCACATGGGTGCAGAGGCCCAAACACTTGGGCCATCTTCCACTAGGCCCAGAAGAAGCTTCTGGCTCCTGGCTTTAGATTGGTGCAGCTCCAGCCATTGCAGTCAACTGGGGAGTGAACCAGCGGATGGATGACCGCTCTGCCTCTCCTTCGTCTCCTCTCTCTGTGTAACTCTGACTTTCAAATAAATAAATAAACACATCTTTAAAAAACGAAAATTATCAGGAAGTTGAAGGAGCCTCTTCAGCTGTTTGTTCAACAACAACATATTGATCCGTTCATTTTGTCCCTTAAAACTGTTCTCAACTGTAAATCTCCCTTTCTCTAAATGAGATACTGCTGGGTGCAATAACATCTGATAGTAATTAAAACACAGTTTGCATCTTATAAAGGGAAATCTGGGGCCAGAATTGTGGTGAAGTGGGCAGTGGCATCACATATAGGCACAGGTGTGTGTTCTGGCTACTCCACTTCTGAACTAGCTCCTTGCTAACGGCCTGGGAAAAGCACCAAAAGGTGGCCCAAGTGTGTGGGCCCCGCCACCCATGCAGGAAACCTGGAAGACGCTCCTGGCTCCTGCTTTAGGCTGGCTCAGCACTGACTATTGTGACCACTTGGAGAGTGAACCAGCAGATGGGAGAGCTCTCTCTCTGTATAATTCTGACTTTCACATAAATAAATACGTATTTTAAAAAAATGGAAAATAGCACATTGTCTTTAAAAATATTGGTTTTGCGGGCCGGCGCCGTGGCTCAACAGGCTAATCCTCCACCTTGCGGCGCCAGCACACCGGGTTCTAGTCCCGGTCGGGGCGCCGGATTCTGTCCCGGTTGCCCCTCTTCCAGGCCAGCCCTCTGCTGTGGCCCAGGAGTGCAGTGGAGGATGGCCCAAGTGCTTGGGCCCTGCACCCCATGGGAGACCAGGAAAAAGCACCTAGCACCTGGCTCCTGCCATCGGATGAGCGCGGTGCGCCGGCCGCAGCGCGCCATCCGCGGCAGCCATTGGAGGGTGAACCAACGGCAAAAGGAAGACCTTTCTCTCTGTCTCTCTCTCTCACTGTCCACTCTGCCTGTCAAATAAATAAATAAATAAATAAATAAATAAATAAATATTGGTTTTGCTCCCAAAGATGCAGACTTCTAAATGTTTTTATTTCTATAGGATGGCTCAACTTTCAGAAAATGACTACTCAAAAGCCAAATAGCATATCATTCTGTTAATTATCCAAAAGGGACAAAATACTCATAAGGATATATTATCCAAATGCCCAATATATCTACTGTACTAGCTGACGATCACTAGGAACAAAATCAGCCAATCTAAGAAAATCAGTTATTTTAGCTGTGGAAGTCACATGAAAAAATTATTTCATGTTCCAAACATGTTTATATTCTCTGAGATATCACAAAACCGAAGTTAAATGCTTCAGGCGGGAAACACCTACCAGACTTGGCTGCGCTGGACTTTCTCACAAAACTAGTTTCGGGGAAACAGTGACATGATTATTTGAACATCTGTTTTACTAGAGAGATTTATATGCTTTCCTAACTGCACTCAATCATTTATCTAGACAGACTCTGGCCAGATTTCACTCTGTGAAAAATTTCCTCTACATTAATTATCTGTGTTTTAAGATTTATTAACATCATTAAACACATGTGGAAAAGTACTATGCAGTACTGCAAACCTGGAGTAATGGATAAAGTGAGAAGATAGTAGGAGAAAGAAAAGAGATTTCTTTTATTCCATTGCTAGAAAAAGGGAGACACCTTCCAAAATGTAAGGAAACTACTTCAAATTTTATACACCCTTTTCAGACCAATGTCCCTTTTTCCCAGTATCCCACATCATTCTAAAGTTTTTAACAGAAAATATGCCTTTTTTAAACAAATTTAATTAGGGTCCTCTAATGAATGTATTTCTCATTCTACTAGTGCTCAAACAATATCAATAGAAAATATAAAAGATTTCCTATAAAATTAGACACATACACATTAGGTCCCAAAATTCATTCCTTTATAAAACCACATATCTTCTATTCCCCCAATGCTCCACCTAACCTTGTATTAACACTTTCACATGAATTCCACATTATGTTTTCAAGACCTGCCAATTCACAACAAGATTTTATTGATCAAAAGCTACACTAACCTAATAAACTCCTTCCCTTTCTACACGTGGAAACAAAAGGGTTCCATGACTTCCCGGAGGGCACAAAGCAAAGGACAAAAGAATTCAGTACCATGCTCACTGCTGGCACATCTCTCACCAGCTTCTCACTGAGGTAAACCTTCCCATCCATCTTCACTGACTGACACACAACGCTGCCCTCCACAACTGAACGCTGTTATGGAAATGGGGTGAACCCAGCACACACTGATGCAGCTTCCCCACATCCACACCCACACAGCCCGAGTCCCCAGGCACAGGCTGAGGAAGAAGGAATGAATCTACGATTGTGACTGGCACAAATCGAATTATCAAAAGAGTCTGCATCTCAAGGGAAATGTTGATCTCTAGGTGTTTTCAAGTGAATACCTGAAAGGGTAATTTCCGAGTAGGGCAACAAGCAATCTGCTAGGGAGAATGTGGAAAGAAATGCTCCTCTACTCATCTTTATTCTTTGAAGGAAAAACTTAATCTGTCTAATAATATATGGGTTAATAATCTGTGTAATTTCAAAATAAATTATCACACATTGAGCACATTTATGGATATATAGTATGTCTTGTGTGTTTTCATATGTTTGTGAGTACATACATACCCAGTACATATACAAAACAAATGGACACTTTTTTTAAAGCTGGAGGCAATAATTATCAAAGGAAAAAAATACAAAAATCATGGTTTTTACATGAGGGAGAGGGTGTGAGTAACTAATCCGAAAGGGACGCCAAATAACTTTTTGAAAAGACAGAGATGTTCTATAAAGTGATTTGTGTGTATAGGTTATCTATTTGTAAAAAGAGTACACCTTGTCTCAACGTAAGTAAATGTATAAGTAAGTAACTTTACTTAAGTAAAGTAACATGAGTAAAATGTGTTTCAACGTAAGTAAAATTATAAAACCTGTAAAAAACAGCAATCAAGAAGATGAGGTGATAGGTAAGTAAAAATATAGATAATTCAAGAACGCAAACTATCAGGGCCAGTGTTGTGGAGTAGTAGGTTAAGCCTCCACCTGTGGCACTGGCATCCCATACAGGCGCCAGTTCAAGTCCCGGCTGCTTTATTCTGATCCAGCTCCTTGCTGATGGTTTGGGCCCCTGCACCCACATGGGAGACCCAGAAGATGCTCTTAACTCCTGACTTCAAATTGGCCCAGCTCCGGCAATTGGGGCCATTTGGGGATTGAATCAGTAGATGAAAGACCTTCCTGTCTCTCCCTCTCCCTGTTTGTAGCTCTACCTCCCAAATAAATAAGTGTACATCTCTTAAAAAAAAGAAAAAACCCAAATTCCAGATCACAGTGCCTGAGTTCCAATTCCAATTCAAACTCCAGCTTCCTACTGGTACAGATTCAAGGAGGCAACAATGATGGCTGAAGTAACTAGGTAGTGCACTCGCGTGGGAGACCTGGGCGGGGTTCTCAGCCCAAGTCCAGCTCCAGCCATTTCAGGCATTTGGGTAGTGAACCTGTACTCACTCCATCTCCCTCCTCCTCCCATCTAATAAATACATACATAAATTAATTAATTAATTTTATTTCAACTACAATTTAACCCTTATCAACTTCAACTATTTTTTAAATCCCTATAGTAAATTGATGCAATGTACTGAAACTGATGGGCCAAATTCCCTTAATGGGTTTATCTTGCTGTATATTCAATTTCTCCCATGTTGCCAAAATTAAGTTTTATTTTGTTATCTTCCTACAAAATAAATTACAATATATACCTCCAAAGGATGAGGTTTTTGAAAACTCCAACACCAGTGGACTTTAACTGTATTTCTAAGGTTCAGGGTTTTTGGTTTCCTGACCCCATAACAGAGCACAACAATTTTGCTTTGATCTATTTCTTTTATAATCAGCTTCAGTATAAGATTTCATTTTTTTTCAAGGATTCTGCTACCTACAAAACTGTTTTTGGAAATCTTTTTTTTTTTGGCAAAAAAAAGTTGCAGCATTAAAATAAATATTTGATATATCAGGCTGTAAATATTATTTGATGCCAGCATATAAACAATATGAAAAAAAATCTAGAGCCTTACCTTTTCCCATTTGTTCAACAAGGATTTGTCCAGTTTGGTTTAATTCATCCAGTCGAGGTCTCTTTTCTGTCTGTTCTTTTTCTAATCCCTGGAGATAAATTCCCAATATTAGAATATTGCAATATTCTCCTCAATACAATGTTGATGTTATTTTAAACTGTCATGGCTTTGTCTTTGGTTTGTTATATACTTCTCTTGTTTAAGTTTTTTTAAGGTGAACAAACTTCATGTTTTTCATATATACAGACTTAGGAGCATGTGATATTTCTAACCACACCCTCCCTCCTGCCCATGCTCCCTGATTCTCTTTAGGTATTTCCAAGTTCACCAAGAGAAACTACAATTCAAAACTACGAATTCCAGGCTACCCACCAGCACTCCAAACATGAATAAACCTGAAAAGGTAAATTCAAACAAACAATAACAACAGCAACTATAAATCTTAGGTTTCTTTTGTAAGGAAAAATATTTGGACACTGTCAGTTCTAATCAAGGAGAAACACATAAACTTAGTGTTTATCATCCAAGACATCAACTCACATTCATGGCTTGAGTATGCCACAGCATACAAATAATGGTTTCAGTCAAAAGAACTGAATGTGTTACAACAAAGATCACTGAACAGAAATTAACAAGAAAAAGAGAAATATTTTGAGCCCCAATATTATTTGTTTGTATTCCATTAAGTCAAGGATATTCTACAAACTTTATTTTATCTTACTTTTTGAAATTTTATTTAAGGAATACAAACTTCATGCATTTCATTTATACAGATTTAGGAACAGAGTGATTCTTCCCAGCCAACCTCCCTCCCACCTATACACCCACCCTTCTTCCTCTTCCATCTCCCATTCCCACTCTTAATTTTTACAAAGATCTATTTTCGTTCAACTTTATCCTCATCAGATTAATGCTTGGGCTGGCACTGTGATGCAACAGGTTAACGCCCTGGCCTGAGGCACCAGCATCCCATATGGGTGCTGGTTCGAGACCCAGCTGCTCCACTTCCAATCCAGCTCTCTGTTATGGCCTGGGAAAGCAGTAGAAGATGGCCCAAGCCCTCCTGGCTCCTGGCTTTGGATCTGCACAGTTCTGACCATTGCAGCCAACTGGGGAGTGGATGGAAGACTCTCTCTCTCTCTGCTTCTCCTCTCTCTGTGTAACTCTGACTTTCAAATAAATAAATAAATCCTAAAATAATAATAATATAACATTCAAAGTACTATATATCATTTAAAAAGACAATTAATGCTACACTAAGTAGAGGGATCAACAAATAGTATGAAGAAAAATGTAAAAAATAAACAAAAAGCATGGTTCCACAAGAGTCACGCCAAGGGCTGTTCAAAATCATCACATCAGAAAGTGTCAACTTCACTCCTCCGATAGTAAGATACAGAATCAACCCAGATGTCCATCAACCACAGACTGGGTAAAGAAATTAGGGTGTATATATATATATATATATATCACATATATAACATATAATATATATATATATGTATATATAACACATACCATGGAATACTACACAACGGCAAAAAACAATGAAATCCTGTTACTTGCAACCAAATGGATGCAACTAGAAACCATTATACTTAGTGAAATAAGCCAGTCCCAGAAAGATAAATACCATATGTTCTCTCTGACTTGACTTTTACAATGTATCAACACAAAACGCAGCCACCAGGGGTGGGTGTTTGGAGCAGTGGTTAGGTTACCGCTTGGACCACAGCAGCCTATATGGAAGAGTTAGGGTTCGAGTTCCAGCCCTATTTCCCTCCTTCAGAGGCAGCAGATGATTGCTCAAGTAGCTGGGTCCCTGCCACCCGCATGGGAGACCAGTACTGAGTTCCAGTCTCCTGGCTTCAGCCTGGTTCAGCCCCACCTGTTGTGGACATTTAGGGTGTGAACCAGTAGATGGAAGTCAGTCTCTCTTTCTTTCTCTCTCTCTCTCTCTCTCTCTCTCTCTCTCTCTCTCTCTCCCTCTCTCTTTCTTCCTTTCAAATAAAGAAATAAAACAAAATGGATAAATTTTGAAAACTTATAGCCACCAGAATGCCTGAGGGAGCAGAACCAGTCTTTCACATTTGCAAGAAGGAACGGGAGGAGAAAAGCCTGAAGAAAGAGGCGTATTTGAGTGGGACTCATCAGCTCAGGGTTCAGTGTCAGGGTCTCTGGTGTGGCTTACAGCTGGGGTAAGGGAGACCAAGATACCTGCCAATCACTAGCTATAAGCCTCTGGGTAAACTGTATGGGTTTCCTCACCTGTGTAAGGGAAATAAAACTTCCTATTCTTTGAGGTGGTTGTGATGATTAAATGAGATGATAAAGTCCAAAAAATGGTAACAGTTACTGCCAGTATCAGTATTATTGTCAATACTGCTACTTGGAAAAGTCAAAGTCTCTGCTATTACAGTCACTACTCTGCCATGCCATAGTCATGGCAGGGATACAGACAAGAAGATAAGAACTTCATGGCTCTCCTCGGACACTTGTGCCAACTGTGAAATAAACAAGGTGATTACCTTACAGTCATTCTACACTTAGCTTCACATTAAAATCATCTGAGAGCTTTAAAAAATCCTGATGATCCACGTTAGCCCTGGACCAATTCTCAGAATTGTTGGTAGGGGAACCCAGCCAACAGTAATTTTTAAAGCCAATTCTAAGGTGTAGCCAAGTGTGAAAATTGTTAAATTAATTAAATGAGATCATTAGACTGAGGTGGGTTCTAGAGGCCTGGATTCCTATCTCAACATATGAAAAATTAGTTCAGATTCATTTCTTGTCAGTAGCTACCTTGAAATAAAACAAAACTTTAAGCCACCCAATCACTGGCAATCAACTTGACATTAGTTATATCGTCCTAAACATCCCTTTTGAATAGCCCAAGCAAGGTAATTGCTCAAACTTGAACCAATCAAATAATTTCTTCGCTCTGTTTCCACATTCACCCTGTCAAAACTTCCTCTTTGTATTCTTTGCACAGAGCCCCAAATCACTTCCTTAATCATAATCTCTACCTGCTGAAATAAACTCTTAAAAGTTTTAATACGTCAAAGTTTATCTTTTAGTAGAACCATGGTTCTCATGGCTGCCTGCGGAGGATTACACGCTCAATGGGGCCTCCACAGCCTTCGGTAGCCTTCTGCTCATACTTTTATCATTGTACTGTCTCCCTCTAGGTAGTTACTTTTAAGTGTGGTCTAGAAAATGCCTGTACCCCCACAAGACACCTCAAGACTCATGATTTGTTCACTGTTTTTAAAGTTTTTACCCCAGAAACCTTTTATTTAATGCATACAAACTTCATGCATTTCATAAGTATAACTTTAGGTCTATAAACTTTAACTGTAAGCATATTTCTTATATAATTTTTAAATAATGACAATATACTTTAATGCCTAAAAAGTACTTTGCTCTTTATATTTGAGGAGTGATTCTTGATTTTAATATAATTATCCCTTGGTATTTTCAAGGAATTTGTTCTAGAACCCCAGTGGATAGTAAACTCCATGAATGCTTAAGTCCCCTTATATAAAATATTGTAGTGCTTGGATAACTATGCACATCTTCCTAAGTGCTTTAAATCATCTCTAGATGACCTGTAATGCCTATTAAATATAAATAGTTGTTGTACTATGTTATTTAGGAAATAATGAACAAGACATAAATCTGCACACGTAGACAGGCAACCATCACAGGCCTCACTACACAGGACATAAGGGAGAAGGCAACAATGCTGAATAAGGACTGCCTCAGAGAGACCAAGGACCCACGAGGTGTACCTGCACATCACTTCATTTATGTCATTCAGTGTCATGCTCTGTTGCTTTGGAACCAACTGGAAATATTTTTCTGACTATTTTCTATCTACAGTTGGTTGAATCTGTGGAGGAGGCAGCCACAGATACAAAGTGTTGAGTATATATATTTTTTAACTCTTTAATTTAAAGAGAATACATTGAAGAAGATTTGATACTAGAAATAGTTTCTTGTGTTCAGAAGGCAAAACATCTTCAGCATAACCCAAAGTCATACATTATTAGGCACAAATTAAGGTAGAGCTAAAAAAGCCAAATAATTGTAATAATAGCTGATCACCTTAGGAAGGGTTCCTTATGCTTTTCTCAATGATACAGGAGAAACTAAGAAAAAGCAAAGATCTAATGGTAGCTGGATTCAAATTTTATTATACTGTCCTAAAAGCTATCTTCTGGCTATAGTTATTTAACAGGGTGATTTGGATCCCATTCCACTTTTAAGCCAACAGCAAATCCCACCTGATGAAATAGCGTATTCACTAGGATATTTCTGTTTTATGTGTTACCTTCAACTTCTTTTTCATTTCTGAAGTCTCCTGCATCTTCTTATACTCTTTTATCTCTGTGGTCTGAATGGCAGTCTTTGATTTCAAGATCCAGTTGAACAGCTCTGCGCTTATAGCATCAAACCTAGTTGAAGATTCAGATGTCACCATTTGTCATTTCTTTCTTCTATTGTTTTCCTTGGCTCAAGACAGAGCAACCCCTATGCCCATCCAGTGTGTATGTTTAAACACTCCCCAAAAACAGCACCCCAGAAATACAATATGCATGCAAAATGAGATCACACATTTAAACTAGAAATATTAATAGAGACATAATATTACAGACTTAATACATAAAACATATTTAACTTTTTTTAACTATACAAGGAATCACTTGTATGGTTAAAGTCAAAATTCATAATCTACCAATTCATAAGTAATGATTTGGCTAAACAATCATGGGAAAGAACAGTACTGACATCCCTATAGTTAACACCTGCTTTTGTTCAATATTTAATAATCAAACCATACTAGGTACTGGGTGGGGCTCCTGATAGGGAGGAAAACCAGACACAAATTGTAGCCCTCAAGGAGCGTCCGGTCCAGGAAGCAATGGAAAGTCACAGGTAGAAACATCAGAATCTGCTGGGTGCGAATCCCAGGAACTCACTGGTAGGACTCAGTGCTATCAGGAAAGGGTGGCTTCCTGGAGTAGAACACGGGCACCATGCTTAGGAGCTTTGCTCACAGAAGAGAGCAAAGAGGGGGAGGGTCTCATTTTACATGCTGCCGGCGTTAGATGTGTCTGGAATAGCAAGGAGGGCAGCGCAGAATCACACGTGCAGCTACCAGAAGGCCCTGCAGGGTACGGTGAGGAGTTCAGATCGACCAAGGGCAACTGAGGACCCCTGAGAGCTTTCAGCCCAGACCTGATGCGATTCTATTCCTCCCTCAGTGGTCGCTGAGGATGGAACAAAAGGGAAGCAAGAGCAAAGACTCCGGCAGCCACAGGAACCAGAAGACGACACTGAAGTGGGAAGGAAGAAAAGTGGGCTGGCCTGAGAGGCCACACCACGGTGGGCAGGAACAAGAGGCGCCACAGCCATGGGCTGCTGCCGCAGACCTGGCCCTGTTCTTGGAGTTTTATGCTTGTGAACTCCAGGAGCTCTCACAAGCACACCATGCGGTGTATACTGACACTGTGCCTCTTAGAGGCAGAGGACTGGAACTCGCTGAGGTTAGAGCCGGGATTTGATCCAAGGGAGTCTGGCTCTGCTGGGCCCCTGCCCTCAGAGCTGCTCACTCCTGGAGGCTGCAACACAGGTTGTTATTGCCGATTCTTGTGGGCAACTTTGCTGATGTGTTTCTCGTGTAATATGAATATTTATGATTTCCTCAAGGTAAATTTTCCTGTAACATGGAAGTGATTTTATGACGCTCTGAGGGAGTGACCAGGTATCGAGGTATCGCTCAGACAGTGGTTTGTCCATTTTGCTGCCACCTTGATGCCAGGTTTCTACCTAGTCTTTTTTTTTTTTTTTGTAAGATTTACTTCTCTATTTGAAAGGCAGAGTTAGGGGTACACAGAGAGAAGCAGACACAGAAAGAGGAGATCTTCCAACTGCTGGCTCACTGCCCAGATGACCACACAGCCAGGATTGGGTCAGGCCAACACCAGGAGGCAGGAGCTTTATCTGGGTCTCCCACGTGGGCGCAGGGCCTGAAATACTTGGACCATCCTCTGCTGCTTTCCCACACACATTAGCAGGGAGCTAAACAGGAAGTACAGCAGCCAGGACTTGAACCAGCACCTACATGGGATGCTGGTGTCATAGGTGATGGCTTAACCTGCTACACCACAAAGCCAGCAATTCCACTTAGTCTTTTATTTAAGAGGAAGACCACTCAAAGATGACAGATTTAAAATGAACTTAGGGATTCAACTTCTGTCCTAAATAGCAGCAAGAGTGATTACAGGAAATGACTGCCCTGCAGTGCCCTGGCTGCAACCCCAAGAGACAAGAAGGAGAAACAGGCTGCCATGTTGACGTCCTAATATTTCAGACTCACAACTGCTCAGGCAATCCATTCTGAGACAATCTAATAGTGCTCTCAACAACAGACTAAAGACAAGATGGGGTCCAGAAACCTCATCATGCCAGGAATGCTTAGGGAAAGTTTAGAATTTAGGACAAAGAAAACTAGAACAGGAATGTTATCTTCAACTATTGAAAGGGTACCATACTGTGGAGGGGCAATGAGGTCCATACTTGTCCAGAAAGTGTACACGGGTAGACTTAGAGGGAGAAGGCTTGGGGCATGAAGATAATCTTTCTAATAACAAAGTTTAATTGCCTTCTACTCTAATGTACTGGACCTACTTGGGCCTCAGTTCATACAAAATTAAGTGAAGGGATGTCTGCATCAATCAGACCACAGAGTCAATGACTACAGCTGTTTACCCATGCAACACTTACTGTCTGAAGCCCTAAGAACACAACAACAAAGATTGCCACACAGACAGCTTCAACCTGCCATGTACACCAGGCATGGACAAGGGACTGAATCCTGGCCAGTGAGACCCAGCGGGAGTGTGCTGCACAGGGGAGACTGAAGGAGAAAACCAACATCCCAGCACAGCATCGGGTGCTGAAGAACACCCTCCAGTTAAAAGCACCCTGACTCAGAACTTCTTGTAATGTGAGATAATAAAGACCCCATTGTGTAAGTCCCTAAAAGGGGTGTGGTATTTTGTCCCTTGCAACAGAAAGCAGCCTACATGATGCTACATGTTTACATTCAGCTTCCACAGGTGTACACTCCAGTCTATTAAAACCTTCCATCCCAAATGCAGCACATTGGCCCTGGAGAGATACACTGTTAGTTACCCAGGCAGAAAGCAGGCACCCAGGAACTGTAAGATTCAGAACTATCTTCCCTGTGCTGCCTGGACCCCAAAATAAAGGCTCCACAGCTACTGTAAGCAACATTGGTCCTGCAAGGAGATGCTTTTGGGAGGCAGAAGCACAGCCTTATTACCCAAATGAAAGTCCTCTGGAAAAACTGGAATCCTAGGACAAGTGCTGTGGCACAGTGGGTTAAGCCCAAGTTTGGAACACCCATATTCCATATTGGAGTGCATGGGATCACGGCCTATCCCCACTTTTGATCTAATTTCCTGCTAATGCACCCGGCAAGCAGCAAAGTGGTGACCCACATACCTAGGTGCCTGTCACTCACATTGGAGACCCAGCTGGAGTTCCTGCTCCTCACATGAGCCTAGTCCAACTGCAGCTGTTATGACGATTGGGGGAGTGAACCAGCAGATGGAAGATTAAGACTGATTGTAGTGTGTATGTGTGTATGTGTGTGTGTGTGTCCCTCTTTCTGACACTCTGTATTTCAAACAAATAAATAGAATCTTTTTGCAAAAATTGGAATCCCACTTTGTCTACCAAATAATAAATTATGGAAAGTCAATCATTTCACCTTTTACCTAGGGATGGAGATTCTGTTGTACAGGGCAGAGAACAGCACCACTCAAACCCCATTTTAAGGTTTAACTGCTGCAGTTCAGGTCAGGTACAGAAGCTGGGACTGACATTACAATGTCTGACATTAGGAACGCTCCCATATGGCATATTTGTGATGATTCTTCTTATAAAGATGCTTTGTTTCCTCTTGAATCAGTAAGACAAAAAGACATTTTATACCAAAGATGGACCCTTATACCAAACTCAAAGAATCTATTAATGAATCTGACAAAGGAATTAACAACAGAAAACATGAAAAAGAATGAGAGGAGGAATGGAAGAAAATGGATCCTTAAAATGAATTATTTCCCTGAATTAAATAGTTTTTTAACAATGGTAGGAAGTTACAAAGAAAAAGGAATCCGCCTGGAGCAAAATTGTCAGAGTTATGAATTAGGGCAAAAAGAAGAGATGAGGAGGAGAGTCACATACTACCAAGATAAAAGACAGACAGAAGAAAGAAGGACCCGCCTCACAGCTCTCCAGATGAAACCCAGGAAGAATAAAACCATTCAGGGTGACTCAACACTCCACAGTGGGAAGTAGAATATTTAGAGGAATCGAGGCCAGAAGAGATTCAGAACTTGAATATCTACAATAGTAATTAGGCCTAAATTTGCCTATGGTCAGTGATTAGCACAACATAAGGACCAAGCATCAGATACATGGTGTGCAGTATTGGGTCTGGGAACTCTTTCTGTCCGTCCTCACTTTTTCTTGGCTTCGGTATCCATATGGATCTGTCTCTTCTTTGGGGGTGGCGGGGGAGGCAGCTCCTGCTTGGACTTCTTTGTGATCACTTGTTCTCTGACACGCACGGTCTCCAGAAGATCCTGCTGTGCGATCTGGGACATCCCCAGCTTTGCCACAGCCTGAGTCACCTGGAATAAAAATCAACCCAAATGTGATTGCTTAATTAACAGCTTGATAGAGCTTTAACTCACAGCTCATAAAACCACACACCTCTCTCTTTGAAAATGAACAATGTATAATAGTTATTTGTATATACACATAGTTATGTCATCATCCCAAATTTTGCTTTCTATACTCTTTATTTAATTAATTCATTTTTTAAACTGTATTGACATGAAACACCTGTGCATTTTATGGAGCTTAATGCAATATCCAACAGATATACATGCTATAAACCAATCACACCAGGAAATTATCCTCTCTTTTCCTTTATTGCAAACATAGTTACTCATTGTTCTGTGGAACACATCAGAACCCATGACTTTCCCCCCAGTGCATCCTGGTGCACATTATCAGATCTTCCTCAAGCCCCCTAGCTCTTCCAACTGCTAGAACACATTCTTTTAGATTCCTATATATAAATAAAACATGTAGTATTTGTCTGCATCTGGCTTATAAAACTGAACATAATAATCAATTCTATCACTTTTGTTGTAAATATCGGGATTTATTCTTATTTATGGCTGAGTAAGATTTCATTGTGTATATATACCACATTTTTGTTTTTGTTTATATATATATGTATGTATGTATGCATTTGAAAGCCAGAGTTACAGAGAGAGAGGGAGAGAAAGAGGGATCTGGTTCACTTCCCAGATGGCCACAATGGCTGGGGCTGGGTCAGGCCAAAGCCAGGAACCAGGAGTTTCTTCTGGGTCTCCCACGTGTGTGACAGGGACCCAAACACTTGGACCATCTTCCACTGCTGTTCTCATGCCATTAGCATAGAGCTGGATTGGAAGTGGAACAGCTGGGATACAAATCAGCACCCTTATGGGATGCCAGCATTGGAGGGAGCAGCTTACTCTGCTTTACCACAACACCAGCCCGATTCCACATTTTCTTAATCATTCCCACACCTAACTGCATAACAATATCATCACTCCAAAAAGAAACTCCACACTCATTAACAGTCATTTCCCATTCTCTAGTCTCTGTTTTCTCAAATCCTGAAAACCAGTAATCAACTCTTTTTTTTTTTTTTTTTGGACAGGCAGAGTGGACAGTGAGAGAGAGACAGAGAGAAAGGTCTTCCTTTGCAGTTGGTTCACCCTCCAATGTCTGCCGCGGCCGGCGTACCGCACTGATCCGATGGCAGGAGCCAGGTGCCAGGTGCTTCTCCTGGTCTCCCATGGGGTGCAGGGCCCAAGCACTTGGGCCATCCTCCACTGCACTCCCGGGCCACAGCAGAGGGCTGGCCTGGAAGAGGGGCAACCGGGACAGAATCCGGTGCCCCGACCGGGACTAGAACCTGGTGTGCTGGCGCCGCAAGGCGGAGGATTAGCCTGTTGAGCCACGGCGCCGGCCAGTAATCAACTCTTGTCTCTGTGAATTTGCCTATTCTAGACATTACATATAAGTAGAATCATAGTGCATATAAAATTATAACCGGCTTCTCTTACTCTGAAATTTATTTAAGTTTCATCCAAGTTGTACTATGTGTCAATACCTCCTTCTTTATTGCCAAGTAATATTGCACTGAATGTACATACCACATTTTATCTATTCAGCTGCTGGTGGACATTTAGGTTGTTCTAATTTTAGGTTATAATGAATAATGCTCCTATCAACATTCATTTATAACATATATATTCATAGACATAAAAATGTTTTAAAAGTTTCATTTTTGATCAATTCCATAAAACATTTTTGAGGTTAATAGATTGTTTAAGATTTTAAAATTACTATAGCATATCTGTTATCTGTTACTATATATTAATTTACTGGATATTAACATTTTTAAGATCTATTAAAATTTGCTTTAGAAAACTGATGAGGATTTTACACATCAATTATTTATAAGGTATAATATCATTAATATGTTTTATTTTGCCTTCTACTCTGTTATTTCCTAAACACTAACACTCACCTGAATGTTTAAATTTAAATTGTGACATAAAAGCACAACATACTACCCAAATCAAAAGTACCTGGTTGGAGGAATCTTCTAGTCTCTGAACCAAAGAATCCCATCTCTGAGTCAGTTCCTCTGAGTCACCATTGATCTTCTTAGATGCCTTGGGGTTATCAAGTAACTGACCCACATCCTGGCCAATCTCACTCAGTTGATCCAAGGTTTGACGCTTCATTTCCATATCTTCCTTCAAAATCTAGTATTTCAGATATTTATTAGATGTCTCTTTCTTAACAGAACTTTATCTTCCTGTTCTCTAGTCACACACACACACTTTATAGTAAAATTTATAGGTCATTCAGTTCATTATGCTAACACATAAGACTCCTGGTTCCAGACAATTCGCTGGCAGCATTCCAGTGTTGGGTGCTGAGCCATAATAAGTGTTAAGCAAAAGGTATCAACCACCGACATAAAAAGCTAAGATGTCACAGATTTACAACACATACACTGACAATGATATCACTTACAGCAAGACGTCGAACACTAACACTTAGTTCCTTTTGGTCCTTGAAGTTGCTTGTCTGGACTTTATTTAAAGCCTCTTCTTTTTCAGTTAGCCATGCTTTAAACAAGCACTACAAATAACAACAAAAGTTGGAAATGTATCTGGGGAGTCATTTGATAATTTGATTCAATCAAGTTCCCAACTCAAACATTTATTTTACCAGACACTTTATTTTACCCTTCCCTGGGGATGAGAAGGACTTCAAACACAATTTGAGGTACAAATGACCCAGCTAAGCATATTTCTATAAAATATTATCTTTCTCAGACTTACAACAAATTGACCTGACTTTAGCTAAACCTAATTCTCAGGGAGGTAGATAGAAGGAAATGGCTAAATCCAACTATCAAAGTCTCCATTATAATTCTGCAGAGGCAAAAGAAATCTGAGACTACTCTGTTCTAGGCACTCATTCCAGAAGGGAAGCAAAGAATGTCAAGATGTATGTCTGAGATTACACAGCTACTTAATTATCAAGCTAGATCAAGGCATCTACCATGAAACCAATGGTCTTTCCATGGCATCTTGCAGAGAGGTCACACTAATGTCCAAGGTCAATAGGAATTATGATTAAAGGAGGAGGGCTGAAGATATCTAAATGTCCTGGCGAAGAAAGCACTCTCTTTATGCATGTATATATTTAGAAATATAGACAGAGAACCTTAAAAGGGTGTGGTGGAAAACAACTGTGAATGCATTCAGATAACTCTTCCCAAAATGTAGTGTCTACTGTAGAAACCCTTTTCTGTACAGCTGGAAGTAAAAACAACATTGGTTCTCTTTGCAATGAAATCAATTGTTTCTTAACCAATTGATCAATTTATTTAACTACTATCCTTACATTTATAGTCCACCAAAAGAAAACTAAAATTAAGAAAATAAAACACACAATTATGGCTTCTGTCCTTAGTCTAATGGGATTGAAAAGATAAGCACATATATAACTTCTGCACAAAGTACAGAGTGATGACAACACACACAGTCATAAATTGTCATATATATAGCCAATCAAAGTGATATCAGTAATCAAAATACTAGACACTCTCTAGTTGTCTAATGTTTTTTTTTAACTATCAAGTAAAAATTATTTCCACATTTTCAAATATGTTATTTGGTAGAAGAAAAACAACAGATTCTTTGGTCATCAATGCATATACTATCATTATTAAAGTAAAATTCTAACTACTCTTGGGCTTGAATACAAGGTTCCAAATAAATGTAAAAATTTGTAAAATCCAACATAAATAGTCAGAAGACAGAATCAGGTTCATTATCTGATCCTTAATAAAATTCTGAACAAACATGGGGGAACAGTGATTAACAATTTATATTTAGAAAGATTTTGCAACCCTACTTTTTAAGATGCACTATCTACCACCATATTTAGTACACCACAAAACGTTATACCCTTATGTTTTTTTCTCCAGAAAAGAATACAGTTGCTTCTTGTGGGTGGAAATGAAATGCATTTAAAAGAATCAAAATAGACACTGGGAGATGTGGGAATAGAGTATCTGCTTATTTTCTAAACCACAACTGTTTGACATTTGAGCAGAAAAGTTCTGCTTATTTGTATTCTATTTTGATGGTTGCTTTTTCTGGAAGGAGAGAGGATGGGAAAGGGCCACCACTTGCATGGAAAAATTAAGGTGATAACTTTGCTCTGTAGTTTCATTTGTTGCACCAGTTCCTACTGGGGAAAACATAGAAAGGTGTTGCTACAATATATTTCTCACTAATTCTAGTACTTAATCTGGTTAAAAATTGGAAAAAAAAATTCCTGTGATTTAAAGTTCACAAGGTATTGCATGTATTCATTTATTCATTATTTACCAAGCATAAACCACATGCTAGAAATTGTGTGGATCTAAATTCAGATACATGACTCAATCCAAATCCAATAATAAGTCAAACAAATCATGGAAGTAGCATATCTGAGTAATAACATTCCAGATAATTAACCCAGATCCAATTAAGCATGATTACCAAAGAACAATATAATGATCTCTATGAATAAGCTACATGATTCGCTATAAAACAGACATTTGATCTTTAAAATAATATTTATTTATATATTTTCCTGTAAAGAAAAGTAAACAGGGCCATTGTATTCTCATGCCCTAATAAAACACAGGATAATTTTCACCATCTATGGATAATAGTTTCGTACCTGTTCTTCCAATAACTCCTGCCACAACATATTGATTTCTTGTAACCTATTCCATCGCTCTTCAGTCCAACGGCATACCGCTGTCCAGCGCTCCCCAAGCTTCTAAGAAATGAAAAAACCACCCTTTGTCAACAGCCTGAAGAGTACCACAATCCCTTAAGAAACCATGATTTCCATTGTTTTTTTTTTTCACAAAGCAGCAATTTTTACAAAACTCCCTTAAATATAATATAATATAATATAATATAATATAATATAGACCAATCCAATAAGTACACAGGTAGAAAAACTAGCTTAACTAATTCTTTCACTGTACATAGTTAGAAAGCAGAAAAACTAGACCTCTATCTCATACTTTTCTTTAAGATTTATTTATTTATTTGAGAGACAGAGTTACAGAGAGAGGGAGAGACAGAGAGGTCTTCTATCTACTAGCTCACTTCCCAAATGGCCACAATGGCTGGAGCTGGGCCAATCCAAAGCCAGAAACCAGGAGGTTCCTCCAGGTTTCCCACGTAGGTGCAGGAGCCCACGCACTGGGGCCATCTTCCACTGCCTTCCCAAGCCATATGCAGAGAGCTATTTCAGAAGTGGAGCAGCTAGGACTCTTAATTGGTGCCCTTTTGGGATGCCAGCACCACAGACAGAGGCTTAACCCACTATACCACAGCACTGGCCCCAGTCATAGTTTTTAAAAGACTTAATTATTGGGGCTGGCACTGTGGCATAGCAGGTAAAGCCACAGTCTGAAGTGCTGGCATCCCATATGGGCACCAGTTTTTGAGACCCAGCTATTCCTCTTCTGATCCAGTTCTCTGCTATGACCTTGGAAAGCAGTAGAAGATGACCCAAATCCTTGGGTCCCTGCACCCACATGGGAGACCCGGAAGAAGCTCCTGGCCCCTTAGTTTGGACTGGTGCAGCTCCAGCTGTTGTGGCCATCTTGGGAGTGAGCCAGTGGATGGAAGATCTATCTCATTCCCTTTCTTTCTTTCTCTCTCTCTCTTTTTCTCTCTCTCTCTCTGAAACTCTGCCTTTCAAATAAAAATTGTGGTTTTTTTTTTAAAAAAAGATTTATTTATTTATTTGAAAGGCAGAGTAACAGAGAGAGGAGGGAGAGTCAGAGAGAGAGAAAGAGGCGAAGCTAGGAGCCAAGAACCATGCAAGTCTCCCATGTGGGTGGCAGGAACTCAAATACATGAGGCCATCATCTACTTTCTACCAGACACTTCAACAGGCAGCTTGAATGGAAGATGAGCCAGGACTCAGTTGAGAATTCTGACATGAAATGCAGGTATCCCAAGGGGCAGCTTAAATGCTGCACCACAACACCTGCCCTTTTCCTGTATCTTTTTACTCCAAATTCCTGCTCCTTCCATGGCTTTATATGAGAATCTAACATTTTAAAATATTTTTTAAATAAAGTAATTTTACCTATATTTTTTACCTCAAAATTTTCAGGCTATCATTACCTTTTTAAAAAATCAGTGCATCAATTATATTTCATCACCACCTTTTACATGCCAACGAAATTTTTATCTGTAGTACCAAAAGTATGAAAAATGTTTTAACTTTATAAAAAACTATGTTTGAATAAAAGAATTTATTTAAAATAAAGTACCCAATTCTTTTATTTTGTTTATGTTACATGTTCCATAAATTAGCAACAAAATCTTAGTTATAGGCAATATAAGATCAATTTGGTTAACTAATGTTTAAAAATTATTTATGATGATTTCCTCAGAATATTATTTTCTTAGCATTTTAAAGGAATGATTAACAAGTGTTGAAACTTATTTCTACATTACTTATATGTGAATATGAATTACTTAATTCATATGAAACAATGTTGATATTTAAGACCAGCATAAGTTTTTTAAAGTTCAGAGAAGATAAATTATAGCCAGAAGACAGGTCTCCAATCACAGCATGATAACTCATTTTCTATTTAAATCTCAGAAGCATCACTTAATCTCTCTCAATTTCTGCTTCCTTGCTGTCAAATATTTAAGACATGAAAACCTGCCTCTCAGGTTACTGTAATAACTAAATACTACTGCAAACAAGCATCAGAACCATTGGGGAACTTTAAACACTGCAAACAAAAATGGATTTCATATGCTGAAATTATGGTCTGAAAGTTACTGGAAATCATAACTTAGCAACATCATACCAGCTAATCTACTGTTCAAGTGAAATAGCAATAAATAGCTTTAAAAGATCTGTAAAGATAAATTATTGTATGCTGACTTTGGCAGCATGTATGCTAAAATTGGAACAAAACAGAGAGATAACTATTGTCTTTCTGCAACAAGAAGTTACCCCCGACCCCGCACTGTGGCAACAGCGAGTAAAGCCACCTCCTGCAGTGCCAGCATTCCAAATGGGCACCAGTTCGAGTCCTGGTTGCTCCACTTCTGATCCAGCTCTCTGTTATTGCCTGGGAAAGCAGTAGAAGATGTCCAAGTACTTGAGCCCCTGCACCCTCATGGGAGACCAGGAGGAAGCTCTTGGCTCCCAGCTTCAGATCAGTGCAGCTCCACCCCTTGGGGCCAACTGGAGAGTGAACCAGTGGATGGAAGACTTCTCTCTCGCGCTCTGCCTCTCCTTCTCTCTCTGTGTAACTCTAACTTTCAAATAAATAATAAATTTTTATAAATAGGAAGTAATCTGATGACATTCCCAAAATGGTTATTGAAATTTGCACTTTGATCTACCAAAGAGCTAAGACACAGCTGAAATTCTCAAACTTTTTTTTTTTTTACATTGCAGATTCATTGGGCCTCTCCACCTAGGATTGAGGTCTGTGTGGAGCCTTGGAATATACATTTTCATTCAAGTGATTTCATTCTTCATGTGATTCTAAGTAAGTGAGAAGATCTGTGGTCCACTTCTTCAGATAAGCTCTTATGCTTTCAACTCTTCTACATACAATGAAGCTAGAAACAGCACCCTTCCCCACCTAGCCACACCCATGGCTGAAGTAAGGGAATCTATACCTGGGTACATCTGTAACACCCAGGCTGTGGACCCTCAAACCTATCCTTCTCAAGAAACACTGAGACAGGACATGAAGAACACAGGCAACACGCCACAGGGACTGTCCTGCTCGCTGGAGTCCTCACCTGTAACTGCTCCTCCAGAACAGCTGTAGCACTCTCACCACTGTTTTCATCAACAATTACCACCATGTGAGTTAATGAATTTACCTTCACCTGTTCTGCCTCTAGATCATTTTGCAAACTCTAGAGGGGAAAAAAAAAAACAAGATAAACCATTATTTCTACTCTTTCACATTTACCTATTTAAAATCCACACAGTTGTCAGTAGTAATTAAAGATATTGAATGAGGCATTTAAAGTCCCAATCATTACCCTCAGTGTCTACTGATAAAGCAAGCACATTATACATCTTTCCATTTCATTATGAACTAAAGCAGTTTGAAAATGCAGTGTTGTAACAGATTGCAAATGCAATATCATCACTTTCATTCCAAGTTTGGGCCAACAGAAAAGACAATGTAGCATAAAAGAGTTGACTGTCTAAACTAGGAATTAAGACAAAAATGTATTATTGGAAAAACTGGGCAGAATTTAAATATACAGAGTCAGAGATCCTGTTACTAGGATAGTATGGAAAAATGAGAGATAAGGGACAGGCGATTGGCGTAGTGGTTAAGAAACACACTAAAGGTTAGCCCACATTACAGTGTCTGGGTTTAATACTCAGCTCCTGTCCCAGCTCTTGACCCCAGCATCCTGCCAATGTACACACTGGGAGGCAGCAGGTTGATGGCTCAAGGAATTGGGCTCCTGCCACCCATGTTGGAGACCTGAATTAAGCTCCCAGCTCCCTGCTTTGGACATGGCCCAGTCTGGCCAGTGTAGGTGTCTGGGGAGTGATCCAGCAGAAGAGAGCCCTCTCTGTCTATCTGCCTCTCTAGTAAATAAATATATTTTTAAAACCTGAGAAATAAGTAGAATGCTGTAATCAGAAGCTATTCTGATTAGCTACCCAAGAAAACAACTAAGGATATAGAGTTCACATCTCATTATAGTAGAACCAGATTGAGTTTTCAATATCTGGCTTTGTGTTAGCCCCCAGTACTTCCAGGCAGCTGGATGCAATCTCTCTCTCTCCCTCTCCCTCTCCCTCTCCCTCTCCCTCTCCCTCTCCCTCTGCCTCTTCCTCTCCCTCTCTCTCTCTCCTGCTGTCTCTCAAGTTATAGACAGTTTACTTAACAGTATTCTGATATCAAATGCTTCTCAAGTAGTGTTGAATGCATCCCTATTTATCAGTTCACAGATGATTCTTTTGATCAATAAAACTCTCTAAACAATTTGCAGAGGATACTTTTTTCTCTCTCTCTCTTTGTCTTGACTATAGTTATCTCCCAAACTTGTGAACAAATTAAAGTGTCCACAAATTTTGGATGCTCACACAGTGTCTGATGCTACTCTGACTCTGGGAAGAAGCAACAGCTTTCCTCAAAGGATGAGCTGCAGGTACATCTTAGGATGTGCTATTTAACCCACACTTGCATTAATGTAGACATACTAGGGTTCATTACCACTTGTAGGTCCCAGAACCCTTTCCTAAATCCAATGAGACGTGTACATTCACAAGAATGCTGCACAGACCCATGTAAAATTCTAACTGTGCTTTCCTCCCTGCCTCAGCAAGTCACATCCCCATGAACTCTACCCTATGAGCTGCTGAGTTAAGAGTGCACAGAGGAAGTGTCCCAATGCCATCAGGCTCTGAGAATGCTAAGTGCTGCTCTTTTATATTTGATAAGGCATAAAAGAAATATGAGCCAGGTTTACTTTGTGTTCTTCTAGCAGCTTCTGCAAGGATGTTAAGTCACCGTCCAGGGGGCAGGTTTCCATCTTCTGGATGCGTTCTTCAGTGAGGGTTAGCCAGGCCGAGAGCTGCTGCAGCTGCTGCCGCTGTAGCGCCATCAGCACGTCATGCAGCCTGCCCAGGGGACACAGCATTATTCCCACTGCTTGATTTTTTTTTTCTTTTACAAAGGCAAACATACACTCCAGGCACCAGAGACACGGGGCGAGGGAACACACCCTTGTCTAATCACTTAAAGTAGCATTCAGTCCTTACAAATAAACCAGGAATAACACTTTTACTTTCTTCCTAAATGGGGTTCACTAAATGCAGTCAAATGGTGAAAATAACAGCATCCTGTATTCATCTTGAAATCATTGTTCTTCAGTCAGGAATTCCTGCTTATTAAATAGGTGGAAATGACAAAGGAATGCAGTTTGCTGCTTAATATGCAATGCACAAAATGGACAATGATAAAAAACTGCTTTAAAAAAAAGTTAGGGCTGGCGCCGCAGCACAATAGGCTAATCCTCTGCTTTGCGGCGCTGGCACACCGGGTTCTAGTCCCAGTCGGGACACCTGATTCTGTCCCGGTTGCTCCTCTTCCAGGCCAGCTCTCTGCTGTGGCCAGGGAGTGCAGTGGAGGATGGCCCAAGTGCTTGGACCCTGCACCCCATGGGAGACCAGGAGAAGCACCTGGCTCCTGCCATCAGATTAGCATGGTGCGTTGGCCACAGTACGCCGGCCACGGTGGCCACTGAAGGGTGAACCAACGGCAAAGGAAGACCTTTCTCTCTCTCACTGTCCACTCTGCCTGTCAAAAAATAAAAAATAAAAAAAAAGTTAGAAAATGGAATGGTAGATCTACTACACAGTCTTGTCTTCTTCACACCAAGTTCATGATTATCAGTTTTAATATTGCTACAAACATAACTCTCCCCAATAAATATCATCCCTTTTTGCTGATTTCTATATTTAAACTTCCACCTTTTGGCTTTACTAATACACCAAACAGGAAACAAAGATTATGGAAAATTCCTGCAAAATTTCCAAAAAGTCACGGAAAATTCTAGCAACAGGGATGGGTGTTTAGCCTAGAAGTTAAGATGCCCACATCCCACATCAAAGTACCTGGGTTCAATACCTACCTCTGGCTCCTGACTCCAGCTTCCTACTAACACAGCCTGGGATGCAGCGCTCAAGTAGCTGGGTTTTACACCCACATGGAAAACCCAGATGAAGTTCCCAACTCCGGGCTTTGGCCTGGCCTGCGGCTATTGCGGGCATTTAAGGAGAAATCCAGTATGTGGGCGATGTCTCTGTCTCTCTCTTAGCCTCTCAAATACATAAATAATTTTTTCATAAAGTAACAAAAATCCAGCTATACTACAAATAAAAAAGGGTCAAAATTTGAAAAGGCAAGTGCCTGGAATGCTGACTTTGACTTGAGCTGATCTGAGCCACTCAGCACAGGGAATACAGTGTGAATTTCATGGCTTCCACTCACCGGGACTGTCTGTCCATGCTCTCCACCCTCAGAGCCTCCCACCTAGCATTCAGCAGAGTCATCTGTTCCTGAATCTCAAACTCCTCTTCATCAGACAGAGTCCCCTGTGTGATGAGCTGGTTACCCGCCTGCAGGACACTGCCCACGCTGCTCTGGTGTGCAGTCAGCTCCATCATAAAGGCCTAGGAAAGCACAACGTGACTACTTGTGAACTGCTGGCCTCAGTAATAGTAACAATAATAATAATAACAATAATGAATTGGGATGCCTAATGTAACCATCAATGCTGTAGAAATGGAGAGCCCAGCAGAGTGCACATAAAGTAGATGCTGATTCAATTTTTAAGCTCTGAAAATAGGAAAAAAAGCACCCAGCATAATTGCAAAGAGAAAGGGATCAAAGAGACCCATGTGACCTCTGATAATACCAGCTGTTTTTAAGTAAATGTTGATTTTGCTATTAAAAGATCATGAATGTCAAATTAGGAGTAAATATAATACATAAAACACCTCATTCTCCCTAGAGGAATTGCTTTGAGGCATATTACCATTTCGATTATTTTCGATCCAAAACAACAAATATGATCAGTCAATTGACATGAATACACACACAAAAACTGCCTAACCAAAAAGACATCTCAGCATAGTCAAACTCACTACACTGAAATATATCCTCAAGAGAGCAGGGAACTTTCATTTCATAAGGTTGTACAGGAATATTGGGTATAACATTTGCTTAATAATATAACAAATACAAATATGATATCCCATAAACACTCAAAACCTAAAGACCTGGTGTGCTGATTAGTCATTTCATTTTTTAACTATAGCAACACACTTTAGAAAGGAGCAATGCTATGCATTGATTTCCATCAATGGTTCTATAAAATATAGAAGATATCATAAAATTCAAACCTGAAGTCTAATTCTGACACACAATCAATCACCCACATCCGTTTTGTAAAAAAGTCCTAGCTGCATATCCTAAGTCCTGAAATACACTGTGGCCTTTCTGTAGAGCACAATTCAACAACCAACATCAGGGTATAGACCCTGATCCAGGCACAGGACCCACGGCGGAGGCATCTGCTCACGAGCCATAGATAATTACTTCATGAGTTGCAAACTGGTCTTTCACTTCTTCAACGTCGTCAGAAATCTCATCCTGCTCCTGGAACGTGTCCTCGGCAGAAAGCAGCCAGGTCAGAACTTCCTCCAGTGCTATCTGGTAACTGTCCAGATCCATATCCACCTCGGTGACAGTGCTGGGGGTTTCGGCCCGGGGACCCTCCTGCTCCTCCTCTGGCGCTGTGCTCTGGAAAAACAAAGCCAGCAATAACTCTCGGTTATCCTGTACAGGAGAAACGTTCGACAAGGACACAGAACCCAAGGTAGGCACCACCTCGTGTTAGGCAAGGATCCAGTTCTCAGGAGTCAGGAGAGCAATACTGTCAATTAGTCAGAAAGCAATTACTGAGCTGGCAAACTCAGGATGGCAAAAGGTACAAAAGCAGCCAGCAAGCAAGAGTTCTGTATTCAAGGAGATTCTAATAGGGTCGGGGAGAGGGAAATAGCAACAAAAAAGTCAGTGCTGAATGAATAAAAATAAATGGCTGTTAGGAAAGTGATAAATGTCATGGTCCCAAAAAAAGGTTTCCCTTGGGGTTCACCAAGAGCTAAAATAGTAAGCAAAGTTTCATGGAGGAGCTGGAAAAGTTGGGCCTTGGAGATGGAGGTAATTTGCAGAAAGAGAGGGAGATGAGAATTCTGCTTTGACCCCTGGTTAAAATGCTTGCTCTGAATTGCATTTTAATATTGTGCTTTAGACACTGAAAGAGAGCCACACACACAGGTCAGGGTACTGATTACATTTATTTATTGCTTGTGGAGGCAACTGCCCTCTTGTTTACACAACTGGCCATTTTTAAGGATCTCATGAAATAAATTCTACTCAAGCTCTTTCTAAGCAACTATTGCCTTGTACAGGAACACTTTAGGATCTTATCACCAAAACTATTGTCACTCTCATCCTTTTGTTCCCTGCCAGAGCAAAACTTCTTTGAAACTTACAGCCTCCGCTTTATTACCTTTCATCCAAAGTTTTTAAATAGAATCTTTCAAATATACTGAAATGCACAGAGTGGGCTGGCGCTGTGGTGTAGAGGGTGGGGCCACAGCCTGCAGTGCCAGCATCCACGTGGGCCCTCCATTGGAGGTAAAGAACCATCTAGAGCCATCCAGAAGCCTCAACTGCAAACTCCTAAACTGTCAGGGACCACTTAGTAGAAAACTACTGAGGCAGGGCTAAAACAGCCCAGACCAGAGAGTACTGATAACACAACCTTGTGTGACCTTGTGCCTTAAGACCTTGTAACCTTTCCCCTACTTTCACAAGCATTGCAGCTACAAGATAAGATCCCCCTCCTTCCCCCGCCCGACACCCTGCCTTTATGATATATAAGTGTGGTGGTTGAAAAATAAAAAGTGCAGCTTGAACAGCCATCTTGTCTTGCTGCCATCTTTGTGTCTCCTGTCCCTTTCATTTCTCCTTCTAGGTGCTCTGCCCCAGTTGCTGTCCCACGGGACAGGACACTAAACCCCGCCCTCCACTTTACTATCCTATAGGCATAACCAAACCACATCCATAACTAAACCCTTCATTGCTTTCCCTACACTTGTTTCCCCTCAGGCTTTCCCATTTCTTGGATATATTTTTAAAGTTTTTTTTAAAGATTTATTTATTTATTTGAAAGGCAGAGTTACAGAGAGGCAGAGAGAGAGAGGTCTTTCATCTATAGATGTACTCCCCAAATGGCCTCTGATTCACACCCAAATCTGCTGGGCCAATCCGAAGCCAGGAGCCAGGAGCTTCTTCCAGGTTTTGCACGTGAATGCAGGGACCCAAGGACTTGGGCCATCTTTTACTGCTTCCTGAAGCCATAGCCCAGATCTGGATTAGAAGTGGAGCAGCCAGGACTTGAACTGGCACCCATATGGGATACCAGCACTGCAAGCTGCAGTTTTACCTACTATGCCACAGGGCCAGCCCCAGAATTTATTTTATTTATTTGAAACACAGATCTAGACTGAAAGAGAAAGAGACAGAGACAGAGGTCTTCTATCTTCTGGTTCACTCCTCAAATGGCCACAATGACCCCCAGGGCTGGGCCATGCCGAATCCCGGAGCCAGGAGTGTCTTCTGGGTCTCCCTGGTAGGTGGAGAGACCCAACCACTTGGGTCATCCGCCACCATCTTTCTGGGTGCATTAGCAGGCAGCTGGATCAGAAATTGAGTGGCTGGGACTTTAACCAGTGCCCATATGAGACGCTGACATTGCAGGTGCTGGCGTCACCTGCTACACCACAGAGCCAGCCGCTCCTATTCCGTAAATGACCCCTCATGCACCTAACGACTCCAGCTGAAATCTGGGAGCCAGCCTCAGTTTCCCTCTTTCTTTCACCTCCCATACTTAATAGGTAAGCAATCTCTACCTTCAAAATTTGTCCTAAATCCACACAAACCTTTCCATCTCCACAACCACCCGTATCTCTCCTCGGAATTAGAACAGCCTGATAACAAGTGTTTTTCCCTATTCCTAATTCATCAATTCATTTGTCGACACAGCAGCCAGAATGCTGCTGTTTGTTTATTTGAGGGGCTGAGAGACAGAAAAACAAAGAAAAACTGCTACAATTCAACCATTTACTCCCCAAGTGCCCACCATGGCCTGAACTGGGCCAAGGCCAAAGCTGAGAACTGGGAATAAAATCCAAGTCTCTCACGTAAGTGACAGGAACCCAACTACTCGAGTCAACACTGCTGCCTCTCAAGGTGTACACTGGCCAGGGAGCTGGAGTCACAAGCCCGAGCTGGGTATCAATCCCAAGCACACTGGCATGGAAGCAGGCATCTTAACTGGCTAAGACTTAATCATGAGGCCAAATACTGACCCCAGAATGATGTTCTGAAAATGCTATCACATCCTAAGACTTCCCCGCCTAAAACCTTTCATTACTTTCTCAAAACTCTTAATCTAAAATTCTTAACATAGTTTACAAAAACACTATGATAGCAAGACACATACACACACACACACACAGAGAGAGAGAGGGAGAGAGAGGGAGAGGGAGAGGGAGAGGGAGAGGGAGAGAGAGAGAGAGAGAGAGAGAGAGAAAGTTTTGATAGGCTTATCAGAGAAAACTTCTCTGGAAAGTTTCCATCTAAAATAAGGAAAAGTGGGAAGCTTGCCAGGCAATAGTGGATAGAAGAGCATTTCACGGAGCGGAAGAATCCACGTGCACAATAATCTTGGGCAAAAAGAGGGAAAAGTCCACCATGACCAACGTGTGCAAGTAGGCTGGGTCTCATAAACTACAAGGGAAGGAGAAGTCTTTAACATGAAGACTGGAATAGAAGGGAAATACACACAAAAGGCCCTCAGGAGGAAGAATCAGATGAATGCAGCAACGTGAGTACAGGAGTTAAATAATAAACCAGTGAGGGGGCGGCCACTGTAGCATAGCGGTAAAGCCACCGCCTGCAGTGCTGGCATCCCCTATGGACACTGGTTCGAGTCCTGGCTGCTCCACTTCCAATCCAGCTCTCTGCTGTGGCCTAGGAAAGCAGCAGAAGATGGCCCAAGTCCTTGGGTCCCTGCACCCATGAGGGAAACCTGGAGGAAGATCCTGGTTCCTGGCTTCGGATTGGCACAGCTCCGGCTGTTGTGGCCATCTGGGGAGTGAAGCAGCGGAAGGGAAGACCTCTCTCTCTCTCTCTCTCTCTCTCTCTCTCTCTCTCTCTCTCTCTGCCTCTTCTTCTCTCTCTCTGTGTAACTCTGAATTTCAAATAAATAAATCTTTTTTTTTTTTTTTTTTTTTTTTTTTTTTACAGGCAGAGTGGACAGTGAGAGAGAGAGACAGAGAGAAAGGTCTTCCTTTTGCCGTTGGTTCACCCTCCAATGGCCGCCGCGGCTGGCGCGCTGCGGCCGGCGCACCGCGCTTGTCCGATGGCAGGAGCCAGGAGCCAGGTGCTTTTCCTGGTCTCCCCATGGGGTGCAGGGCCCAAGCACCTGGGCCATCCTCCACTGCACTCCTGGGCCACAGCAGAGGGCTGGCCTGGAAGAGGGGCAACCGGGACAGAATCCGGCGCCCCGACCGGGACTAGAACCCGGTGTGCCGGCACCGCAAGGCGGAGGATTAGCCTGTTGAGCCACGGCGCCGGCCTCAAATAAATAAATCTTAAAAAAAAGAAAAACAGTGAACACAAAGTTGAAATAATGGAAAATCAAGAGAGAGATTGTACCAAAGACAGACAAAGGAAAAATGATTAAATCCTGGACTTAAAATCCTGAAATTTGGGGGCAGTGCTGTGGCATAGCAGGTAAAGCCGCTGCCTGCAATACCTACATCCTATATAGGTGCCAGTTTGAGACCTGGATGCTCTAACTGATCCAGCTTTCTGCTATGGCCTGGGAAGGCAGTAGAAGATGGCCCAAGTCCTTGGGCCCCTGCACCCGTGTGGGAGACCTGGAAGAAGCTCCTGGCCCCTGGCTTTAGATGGGTGTAGTTCTGGCTGTTGTGGTCATCTGGGGAATGAATAGATGGAAGACTTCCTCTTTCTCTCTCTCTCTCTCTCTCTCTCTCTCTCTCTCTCTCTGCCGCTGCCTCTCTGTAACTTCATTTCAGATAAATAAATAAATCTTTTTAAAAAATCCTGAAATAGTTGAGCTAAAATGACTCTGGATATTATGTAGGACACCAAACCCCATACTATAAAGAGGATATGTAAGAACAAAGGAAATTAGTGAGGAGTAAGGTCACTTGAATACACTCCAACAGCTCTGAGGCGTGAGATGGACGGTATTACCCACATGCAAAAGTTCAGGAGGTGTTAATCAGAACACATGGGCACACTTTCAACTGACAGATAAGTAAGGACAAATGCAAGAATTATTTACTGGTCACATAATGCTCTCAGCATATATCAACAGAAAGGAAAGAGCCAGGAGGAAGACTGGCCATTGGCAGTCATTGGACAGTAGTGAAGGGGAAGTATGTCAAAAAGTAGATGATCAAAACTTGGTCACATTTTATTTCTTCATTTAACATCACTCAACTTCCAAGACACAAAAGCATGCAAATGAAGAGGTTCGTGTTAATACAATTGTTCTCAATCAAACAGTGAATGGATTCTGCAATTGTTATCATGTCAACCTGAATCCTAAACAGAATTCTTATTTGAAACAGGCAAATGGCCTGAACCGTAGGAATTAACATAACTCACCTTCCTAACAATAAGGAACACCAACCCAATAAAGAAATGACGCTAGGGGACAGCGTTGTGGCGTAGCGAGTAGGGCCCACCACCTGAAGCACCAGCATCCCATATGGGCACCAGTTTGAGTACCGGCTGCTCCATTTCTGATCCAGCCCTCTGCTATGGGAAAAAGCAGTGGGAAATGGCCCAAGTCCTTGTGCCCCTGCACCGGCGTGGGAGACCCAGAGAAGTCCCTGGCTTATGGCTTTGGATTGGCCCAGCTTTGGCCGTTGCGGCCATCTGGGGAGTGAACCAGCGGATTTCTCTCCACCACCCCCCCCCCCGGGCCTCTCCTTCTCTCTCTGTGTAATAAAATAAAATCTTTAAAAATAAATGAATAAATAAAATGACTCTAAAACCAAATGATAAACCCAGAAGATGAAGCCCTCTAAAAAGGCATCTCATTAATGCAGAATAGTGAGTACACTACCAGGGGCAGATGAGTTGCAGGATTTTCTTGTCAATCATAAGAAGTTGGGGCTGTTCCTGAGCAGCACTTGACTTTCAAAACTACGAGAAAAAGCCAAAGCTCACAATCAGACCCTCCAACTCACCTTCTTTTCCTCAATATTATTTTTTTCTTTTTCTAAAAATCATGCTATTTTTGAAGGGAAGAGAACAAAAGAACTGCTACATAACAGCCAAAGAACATCTAAAATAATAAGCGCTGTGGATCTCAGAGGTCTCGGGAGCATGCGATGTCAGAATATTGTAATGTGGAAATTAAGTGACATTTTACAAAAGAAACATGTTGAATGAGAATATCAAAACAAAGTGAGAGGAAAAATTATAATAATTACAGCTGCTGTTATTACAAAGTTCAGACACTCTGAATTCATTATCTTCATGACACAGTGGCTAGATTTAACCACGTTTTGAAAAACTGTATTTGAGAGGTTTAGAAATTGATCCCAAACGAGCAGAGATAGGATAAAATTTAAACTCCTGAGGGCAGGCTTTCTGCCTGTGTAAATGTCTTTCTTATCATTATGACAGCCACATACAGCTCCTACTTACAGGGTTGCTAAACTGCTGGACTAAGTGATTTTTAAGGACAGGTATAACTCATAGTATTCTCATAGGATTTTATGAAGGAAAAAGACTGGTTAGACTAAATTTTTATTTATTTATTTATTTTGACAGGCAGAGTGGACAGTGAGAGAGACAGATAGAAAGGTCTTCCTTTAGCCGGCGCCGTGGCTCAACAGGCTAATCCTCCACCTTGCGGTGCCGGCACACCGGGTTCTAGTCCCGGTCGGGGCGCCGGATTCTGTCCCGGTTGCCCCTCTTCCAGGCCAGCCCTCTGCTGTGGCCCGGGAGTGCAGTGGAGGATGGCCCAAGTGCTTGGGCCCTGCACCCCATGGGAGACCAGGATAAGCACCTAGCACCTGGCTCCTGCCATCAGATGAACGCGGTGCGCCGGCCGCAGCGCGCCGGCCGCGGCAGCCATTGGAGGGTGAACCAACGGCAAAGTAAGACCTTTCTCTCTGTCTCTCTCTCTCACTGTCCACTCTGCCTGTCAAAAAAAAAAAAAAAGAAAGGTCTTCCTTTGCCATTGGTTCACCCTCCAATGGCCGTTGCGGCCGGCGCACTGTGCTGATCTGAAGGCAGGAGCCAGGTGCTTCTCCTGGTCTGCCATGGGGTGCAGGGCCCAAGCACTTGGGCCATCCTCCACTGCACTCCTGGGCCACAACAGAGAGCTGGACTGGAAGAGGGGCAACTGGGAAAGAATCCGGTGTGCCGGCGCCACAGGCGGACAATTAGCCTATTGAGCCATGGCGCCGGCCTAGACAAAATTTAAAAAAGATAAAAGATGGACTGATTCAAGGCTAGATAATTAAGAGAGAAAAACATTTATGATATTATTTACATTTCCTTAAATTAATTCATTGATATCCTGCCAAAGGAAATCATACTAAGCCTTTGGATGAAAATTCACCAAACAGCATACTGCAGATAAATGAAATAAGAATATTTAATAGCCCTTGTGAGAATATAATAGGAAAAGTTCACTTTTTAATGGCAAAAAAAATGGAAAGAAAATTAAGACTTAGAAATAAAGACTAGGCTGACATGAGAAAAATCACCTTGAGCACATGACAGAAGATGGCAAGTGGATGACGGAAAAGCATAGGGTCTTGCTCGTCCTGGACCCTACCTCCAGCCCTGTGGTATGAAATAATAGTTCTGTTCTTCATAAAGTGGGGTAAGAGATGACTTCTGTTACACACACGGGAGAACACACTCACAGATGAACTGAACTGCTTAGGATAATGTGCACCAAGAAACCAAGATGCTCTCGGTCAAGAAGAGAACCCTTGGCAGGTGCTTTTATCTAGCACCTGTGACAAAACACATATAGCAAGTCAACTCTTTTGGTAGAAATTTACCTGTACCTGTATATTAATTTCTTCTTCTTCACATTCTTTCTTATACTTCCTTGGGAGGGTCTCTACCTCACGGATCGCATCTATAGTGACTTGCTGAGGCAGCACTTCAAACAACGATGTTAAATACATAATTATGGATTTCTTGTCAGGAAGCTGAACAGCAACATCTAAAGGTGGAATAAAAAAGGAACCTTCTTAAATTAGATGTCCAAAATATGTGAATTGCTCAATATTAGATATAAAATAGCTCTCCTTAGTACTCATAAACAATCCCTAATATAGTAAATAATTTTTGTATTGCCGTAACTCAGTCAATTGCTATTTCATATCACAATCTATAAGAAAGAAGCAAAAGGAGTCCTTATTTTTCTTCAGCATCCCATTTCTTAAAAGTCTTCCCTGAAAGATTACCCCAAAATGCTCAAAGATAAGCTGCCGTATATTACCATTTAAGATAATGAAACAGACTTTAGTCTTCGACCTATTCAAGTGAAACTGTGTTTGCCATAACTGAACACAGCTATTCCCTCAAGTCCTTCAAACAGGAGTGTTACACGAATTAACCACTACGGAACCAGGAATTGACACTTATTCTATGTCAACCCTGCAAGCTTCGTAACCAAAGGCTTCAGATCATATGTAATTCACACAATCATATGAAATTCACACAAAAATGTATTTAATTAACTACACCAAGTCCTGAATTATCTAAATAATTATTTATTTTCCTAAAGCTTTAAATCCTACTTTAGGGGTTGGCACTATGGCATAGAGGATAAAGTTGCTGCTTGCAGTGCCAGGATCCCGTCTCATATGGTCACCAGTTGGAGTGCAAGCTGCTCCACTTCTGATCCAGTTCCCTGTTAATGTGCCTAGGAAAGCAGTGGAAGATGCACCCCATATGGGAGACCTGGAAGAAGCTCCTAGCCCCTGGTTTTGGATTCGCCCCGCTCCAGCTGTTGCAGCCATTTGAGGAGTGCACCAGCAGAAGGATGAACCTCCCTCTCTCTGCCTCTGCCTTTCTGCAACTCTGCCTTTCAAATAAACAAATAAATCTTTAAATACATAAATAAATCCTACTTGATACAGATAACTATTACCCAATGGTATAATTAAATTTTTATCAAAAGTATTCTTCAAATTCTAAATACAAAATACTGGGGCCAGCTCTGTGGTGTAGTGGATGAGGCTGTCTCCTGCAGCTCTGGCTATATGGGTGCTGGTTCAAGTTCCAACAACACCACTTCCTATCCAGCAGCTCCCTACTAATGCACCTGGGAAAGCAGCAGAGGATGGCCCAAGTGCTTGGGACCCTGAACCACATGGGAAACCTGGAAGAAACTCCTGCCTCCTGGCTTCAGCCTACCCCAGCCTTGGCCATTGAAGCCATTTGTGTAGTGAACCAGCAGACAGAAGACCTCTCTCTCTCTCTCTGTCTCTCCCTCTCTCTAACTTTGCCTTTCAAATACATAAAATAAATCTTTAAAAAACAATAATATACAAAAAATACTAACAATGTGTCTGCAATAAAAAGTCTTGTACCTATAGTTGAAAAAAGATTCTACAATTTTCCTGATTCATTCCAAAAAGGGGGAAAAAAACCCACTACTTTTCAAGCATTCAAAATTACAAAGCAAAATCAATTCTGAAAGTAAACATTAAACATACCTTCAGGATCTAACAGCTTTTCAATACCCAAGTAAGTCTGAGCCTTGCTGAAGGCATGTTCCAGCCTCTCAATTGGGGACATTTTGACAACTTTGTCCCAGCTGAAGAGATCAGGTCTGAAAAGCCAAGTAAATAAAATGCAATGAAGATGAAATATACAAAATCAAAGCAGCCATTGCTATAACCTAATTTAATTCATTTTTAGATGTTTTTACCATGATATCTCAAAGATATGTCAAGTATATAATATTTGAAAGTAACTTACCACTATGAAAATTTTAACTATAAGTTCACTGCTTTGGTAGATTTCTTGGTTAACCATTGAAAGACTAGAAGAGAACTACTTCATATTTCCCAAATAATAAAAGAAAAAAAGGAAGGTGGGGAGGCCAATCAATACAAAGGAAGGCAAGGAAAAACGCACAGAAAATGTAGCAGAAGTATCTTCAAACTAGGTGGTAAAAATGAACCTAAATTTATCCGTTACACAGTGTAAGTTAATGGACTAAATTCTCCACTTGAAAGACCAGAATTGGCAGAATAGAAAAAACAGTTCTAATGAGTTCATAGGAGATTTCTAAAACAAGGCCCTGAGAATTCCCTCCAATCACGGTCCTATAGGCTATAATTAATTGGCATTTCATCTCTGCTTGATTTTTTTAACCCCACATTATTCTTGCTTTGACCTAACCAAAACTTCACTATCTGTCTCTGTTCTTATCTAACAGACCCTCTGACCTTCCACAATCTCCTCCACTGCCCGGTTCCCTCCCAGACCTCATCTCCTTCTACTATACCCTCCCCATCCAGGCCACCACTACTCCTGCACCCCACCATGCTAGGTTCCTCTTCTTGCTGATTTGCATTTTTTCTTTCAGCATATTTACCATTTCTATGTACTATACAATTTGTATTTTCTTTTTTATTTATTGTCCATCTCCTTCTTTGGAATTTCCACCTCTTTTGTTCTCTGCTATGTACAGTGTATATACACTCATATGTATTTATTGAATCAATTAATTAATAGATGGAGAAAAGTACTGGCTAAAATTCAAGACATTCTTGATAAAATCTGCCAACCTACTAGGAACTGAGTGAAACCTTTTCAAACTCATAAAGGAATGGGAGAAGATTCAGTGGGAAGGCAGGTGCATTATTTAACCTCATAAAAAAAACACAATATATCCAAAAAGCTATAGCAAACAACATTCTTATAGTAAAACACTAAGAGAGCTACCTTTATTATCAAGAAAAAATCCTTCTGCTCACAATCATCAATTCATATCAACACTGAATTAAAGGACAAGGCAAAAGGAAGAACAAAAACAAAGAAGAAACAATTCAAGGACATTCTAAACATCCCTTGCCCCAACCCCACCCTCCAAAAAAACCCACAGTCTATAAAAACAAACCCACTACAATTTGTAAGAATTTAATACATTTGCAGAAGTAAGATGTAGAAAAATGTCTATTTTAAAATATGAACAAAGACCATAGAGGAAATGAAATGAGAATATTAATAATTTATAATAACAATATAACATAATTTTGTCCTTAGCAAAATTTATTTTTTGAGTATGGCTATGCACTTAGTTATGTATAGTCAACCAATTGTCTCAACATCTATTAATCTGCAGTATCCACTCAATTTTATGTTTTCCTATATAATGAGATTATTTCTTAGATCTTTATTCTCTTAGGTTGAACCAAATGAAACTGTTGCTCTTGTATATCAAAAACACTCTAGTCTTGGCAACTTTATATGGTTCAGTCTATTATTATATTAGTTTATATTTATTTGTAGTACTGCATGGTCTAATTAGCATAGCTTCATATTTACTTTTGGTTTCTTTGTGGAAAGCATCTCAGTAGCTCTTCTTCTGGACTATCCTAGTTATTCTTGGGCATTTGGTCTTCTTTACATAATTAGAATCTGTTCACAAGTTTTACCAAAAAAAAAAAAAAAAGCATTTGGCTGTTTTTAATTGGGGTTGCATTGACTTTATAGAGTTTCACTTTTGATATGGGGGTAAAAGCTAACACAATTCTTTGTAACTGGTTAGTGCTGAATGTGCAGCAATGAATAATTTAAACTACTTCACATTTTTCAACTCAAAAATATGTAATAGAAGCCATGGCCATTGCACTCTGGCACTGAATTCCTGTGACAATGAAGACTTGATGGGTAGTCTTCTCTCACCATACTTCTTTCCTTGGTGTTTTGGTACAGCACATGCAGAGAGAGTGGCAGGTGGGGAAGGGGCTTTAGGAAGGAGCAGCAGGGGCGGGACACACAGTAGAAACAGACTTGTAAAGCCCACTGCCAACGGGAGTAAGGTCTCACTTGTGTCGGTGGAGCACAGCATTAAAGGCAAGTCCATCTGTCCAGCTGGTGGTGAAGTTGAGGACATTGACAGAGCTGTAGGGCCTGGTGGTCTGACGCACCCAGCTCAGCAGGATCTTCTCGCTGTTGGTCTGCTGCAGGTCCAACATGACAGCCTTCATGACATCTTTGACCTGTTCGAGAGAAAGCACATTTCCCATAACTGGACGGAGCTATTCCCTCAAATCTCTCAATGAGAATTACAAAAGTTAACCATTATGGATCAGGGGATTGGAACTCATTTTATTTCAAATGTTTCCTTTAAACAGAAGGTTTAGATTTTTTAACAGAACAGAAAACTTAACAGTAATTATTTTGGGTTCCAGGGTTTGGAGGTGATTTTTACCTTTTTTATATATTATTGTATATTTCTGTATCATAGACAATACTTGTACTATGCTGAATTAACACTTTCTTCTCACAAAGTCAGTATTTTAATACTCTTCATTTAAAAACTCCTTTTCGTATAAAGAAAACAGTTTTTATTTTCTACAAAAATGAAAAACAAAGAAGGAACTTTTTACTTACTACAAAATCAAAGACTAGGGGGCTGGTGTTGTGGCATAGCAGGTAAAGCTGCCACCAGCAATAATGGCATCCCCTATGGGTACTGGTTTGAGACCCAGCTGCCCCACTTCTGATCTAGCTCTCTGCTAATGCATCTGGGAAAGCAGCGGAGGATGGCCCAAGTGCTTTGGGCCCTGAATGTATGTGGGAGACCCAGATGAAGCTCCAGGCTACTGGCTTTGACCTGGCCCAGCCCCACCCATTGCAGCCATTTGGGAAATAAACAAGTGGATGGAAGATTGATCTCTCTTTCTCTCTCTCTCCCTCCCTCCCTCTCTGTATCTGTCTTTAAAATAAATAAATAACTTTTTTTAAAAAATCAGAGTGAAGGCGGGCGCCGTGGCTCAACAGGCTAATCCTCTGCCTTGCGGCGCCAGCACACGGGGTTCTAGTCCCAGTCAGGGTGCCAGATTCTGTCCCGGTTGCCCCTCTTCCAGGCCAGCCCTCTGCTGTGGCCCGGGAGTGCAGTGGAGGATGGCCCAAGTGCTTGGGCCCTGCACCCCATGGGAGACCAGGAAAAAGCACCTAGCACCTGGCTCCTGCCATCGGATGAGCGCGGTGCGCCGGCCGCAGCACACCGGCCGCGGCAGCCATTGGAGGGTGAACCAATGCCAAAAGGAAGATCTTTCTCTCTGTCTCTCTCTCTCACTGTCCACTCTGCCTGTCAAAAAATTAAAAAAGAAAAATCAGTGTGAAGAATCTTTTCTGATCACAGTAACATTATCTCTAGAACAAACATTATATGTAATTATTCTATAACACTACATACATTTTATGGAAGTACTCAAAAGAATGCTGTGATTCATTAAAAGGTCACAGGAGCCAACTTAAGGGGCTTAAACTGGCCAAATTTAGGAAAACTTGAACATCAAAATGAAGAATAATGATAAAGAATTGTAAACTTATGTAAAGCTCCATGATTTATCAGCTAACATATAAATGAAGGGAAGGATGGCTGGATAAAGACAGATAAACGAGAGACAAAAGAAAGCTATTCCTTATAAGTGAAGGGCCAACAAACAGAAGAAATGGTGAAATTGAAAATCATTATTTGTCAGGCATCTTAGTAAAAACTGATCCAGGCGAGAATTATGAAAGGGGGCCAACACTGTGGCGTAGCAGGTAAAGCCGCCGCCTGCAGCGCAGGCATCCCAAATGGGTGCCGGTTCAAGTCCTGGCTGCTCCACTTCTGATCCAGCTCTATGCTATGGCCTGGGAAAGCAGCAGAAGATGGCCCAAGTCCTTGAGCCCCAGCACCCACGTGGGAGACCCAGAAGATTCTCCTGGCTCCTGACTTTGGATCGGCACAGCTCCAGCCATTGTGATCATTTGGGGAGTGAGCCAGCAGAGGGAAGATCTCTCTCTCTCTCTCTGCCGCTGCCTCTCTGTAACTCTGCCTTTCAAATAAACAAACAAATCTTTAAAAATAATTATGAAAGGATGCTAAAACTCCAGATAAAAGTTTGATAAGTAGCTGAATATTCACAGTCTCAAAGTATATCCCACAAGGTACCGCTAAATAACAATGAGTAGCCACTTCACAGCGGAGAAACACGGCGCTACCATCTTACAAGTTTAACCCTTACGAAAAAGATCTAATGGACATGGGCTCCCGGATATTGTACACTGAGAAGAACTGCACATCAGACCTATGGCATCCCTCCCAAAAGTGAAAAACCTGTATCTCTGAGAAACCATTAGCTAAGCCCACACAGAGGGAGATTCTCCAAAACAGCCAGCCATAGTCTTCAAAAATAGCAATAATGTGAGGAAGGGGAAACAAAGGGTAAAGAGACCACATAAATGAATGTATTGAATGATCTTAGATTGACAATCTCCGTAAGATCTGTACATTTGCACTTGTACTTTCAAAGTTATTATCCCAATTTTAATAGTTATGGTTTTAGTCTCTAATAATATAATTTTATATTAATATACAAAAATATATAATATTTATTATGGCATTAATATTATGCATGCTATATTATTATATTGACATACTATGATCAGTTATATAAGACAGTCCCCTGTTTTTAGAAGAATGCCATGATTTTAGAAAATCACACTAAAGTTTTTTGGTATGGGAGAGAAAGTGAGCAAAAGAAATAATACAACTAGTAGCATTTAAGGAATCTTAATGAAAGGTATTTGGGAATTCTTTAAACTATTCTTTCAATTTTCCTATAAGTCTGAAATTACGTAAGTTTATAAAATTAAATATAACAAAAGTAGCTATTTTTTTCCTGTGCAAGGAAAATGTATCAGTTTGCCAATTTCTGCCACTCAAACTGTTTAGGGTTCAAATGTGTTTCCCCCAAGTTTCACATACTGAAGTCCTAACCTCCATTACTCAGAATGGGGTCTTATTTGGAAATGAAGTCAGTGCTAGGAGGAAGTCATATCTGAGTTTGGGCAGAAGGTTTGGCTGATTCCAACATGACTGGTATCCTTACAAAAAAGGAAATTAGGACACAGAACTCATAGATGCAGAATACCATGGGGTATATTGCTGCCGCGTGCCTACAAACCCCAAAGACTGCCAACAAACCGGAAGCCAGGAGAGAGACAAGCAATAGATTCTCCCTCAGAGCCCTTGGGAGGAACCAACACGGCTGACACCTTGAAACCACCCTTGGGAACTGAGAGGGTGAATTTCTGACGTTGGAGGCTAGCAGTCTGTGGTACCTGGTTCCAACAGCCCCCCCCCCAACTATGCCACCAAGAATACATTTTCCACTTTGACGGGAAAACGTTGGAAATGCCCACCTGCCAGTGCAAAATAATGCTCCAGAGTAATCCCAGCGTCAGCTTGTGATTCCCATCCACGATGTCAGTTCCTCCTATGTTCACTAATTCCACCTGTGAACACAAAGGCACAGCTTCAAAGACGACCACTTCCCCAAAGCCCAGGTTTTTGTTTTATCACACCTGCACGGCAGTAGAACTGGATGATAACAGAAGTTTCATTTTTAGAGAACTGGGAAAGCCTATAGCTCAAAAATGTGTTATTGAAACAGCAGATCAATAAAGCCACCAGAAAAAACACCACGTGACAGTTTCCACTGTCACACAACAGTCTCCATGGTTCTCATAAGAAAACTGTTTCCATGTATCACCCGATGTCAATGCCTAGGGCAGGCGACTGGTTTCACTGGAAATCATGCTGAGGGCAGCAGGGACCCTTCCCCACACAGTCACATCCCAAGCTTACATTGTTCTGGTGCAAAACCTGCAGCACTCTGTTGACGTTATTTAAGGCATGCACCCTGGTGGAGCCACGTTCCTTTGGCTGGAAAATAAAACACAAAAGCAAGTAAGTCTCACCACTCCTCCGCTCCTGACAAACAGGTATGGAACAGCAGCTGAGCACCCTGGAGGTAAGTGTTCAGTTTGCAAATTCCTCAACTAGAACATCTTCAGATACGGGTTCCCTATTTTCCCTGAACACTGGAATCTCCTAGAGAGCCTCAGAATCTACCAGCACCTGTGTCCTACCCCACCCTAAGGGCTGTGATGTTAATGGGTCTAGGGTGTGATATGGGTTTGGAATTTTTAAAATATTTCCCCAGAGATACTAACACTCAGACAAGGTTGGGAGGCAATGCACTAGGAATGAAGCTTCTTTTATCTAAAATAGGTCTGGAGGCAGATTTAGGAGAGCATAGGGTCCCTTTTCCCTGCAGATGTGTGAGCAACAGAGCAAGGAGGCCCGAGAGGCACCATTCAGGCTGCAGCCAGCATTGCAAGAGCCCACCTGGCAAGCAGGAATCCCCCCACCTGCGGCAAGAAGACCTGAGCAGCTGCTTTCCACCTCACTAGCCAGGGAACCTTATCCGAGAGAGGGATCAGCCCCTCCAACAGGTGCCTTCCCACCACCTGGAGGTCAGAAGCAAGAGTTTAACAGCCCCAGGCTTTGTTAAGAAAGGAATTCATCTTTGGGAGAGCATTTCTCTGTACCCTTACAGTAATTCTACCTCTAGTGTAAAGGCCTTCACCCATCAAAGGCATTTTCTTCATTAGCAGAGTTGTTTCTACGTGAGAGTAGAGCACCTTACACACACATAACAGAGTTGGATTTGATGAAGAAACCAATAAAACAGAATAAAAACAGATGACATCCTCCTTAAAAACTAAGTATTTAAATATCTGCTAAATGGCACTTAAATGTGATTTCTCATATTCTGCTATTCAGAACATTGGGCCCTCTTTACAAATCCATTCTCAGTCTCTGAGCAATAAACATTTAAGATCATTTCATTTTTGATGAAAGTCCTCAAGAAAGCTTCACTATACCACTCTATCAAAGCATTAATTAAGCCACTTTTTTTTTAACATTTTACATTTTAGGCACCCACTCTGGGTCTTCAAGTATTGATCATGCCCAGAGAAACTCGGTTAGCCTCGTCCTCCGAGATGACTTCTCTCACCTGGGATGTCCCTGTGAGGCCTTCTAAGAGATCCAGCAGCTTCCTTCCATCTTTCAGGTCTGTGAACATATCACTGATGGGCGGCTTCCCACTCTGCAAAGGAAAAAATAAAATACCAGTTAGTTCGGCAGCAAAAATTCCATATACTTTTTTTTAAGATTTTTTTTATTTATTTGAAAGAGTTACAGAGAGAGGTAGAGACAGAGAGAGAGGTCTTCCAATCCACTGGTTCACTCCCAGATGGCCACAACTGCTGCTGCTGTGCCAATCTGAAGCCAGGAGCCAAGAGCTTCTTCCAGACCTCCCATGTGGGTACAGGGGCGCAAGCACTTGGGCCATCTTCTGCTGCTTTCCCAGGCCATAGCAGAGAGCTGGATCAGAAGAGGAGTGGCTGAAACTAGAACCAGAGCCCATATGGGATGCCGGCACTGCAACCAGGGGCTTTAACCCATTGTGCCACGGTGCCGGTCCCTCCATATACAAGTAAATATGTGGTTCATGGTTTCCAACTTAAAAGTCCCAGACGATCTCTAGACTATTCAAGTTTGCCTTGTATGGAAAGAACAAGTACAAACACAGAGCATTTTGGAATCTTGAATTAAATACTTTAAGCTGAAAGAAATAAACTACATTATTTCTTAGGGAGCAAATAAAGCTGCAATTACTGCGAATATGCCTTGACTATGATATATGTCCCAAGAAATTAGCCATAAAGAGAAGCACTAAAAATGCAAATGACTATTGAGCACTGGGGTACACAGGCCAGCTGGAGCATGGGCATCTCCATCTCTGCATTTTGTACTCTTGGGATGACAGTGTCCTTCAGCAACCCCACTATAGGAGCAGGTCACCGATTTTAGCTCTCAGGTGCTAAGCCCAAGATCTAGTCATTAATTTCTTAACAATAAAGATACTTTGAAATCTCTGTATGAGTCCAGTCTTATTCTAGTATCTTGATTGTCAAAGTTTACAAAATTCCTAAATTCTTGGCCCTGACCCATAAACAACATCAAACCCCAATGATAAACACAGTCTAGCGTCTGCTGCCAGAAAGCCCACTCCACTCACGATCAGTTTGTCAGATCCTTGCCTCCCCATGATAGCACACATTGCTCATAACCGAGAGGTTGCTGACAGAAAACCAGCAGTGCCCATTTTAAGCCCAGTTTGACAGATGAGCCTGGCTTAGCTACCTACCCTCCTTCTAAACCACAAGCTATTGAGTTATTTTAAACATCAAATAATATAAAATTATGCAAATGTCCTGATAACTATAAAGCATAATGTATCAAATATTGTATTATTATCTTGGCTCAAGTTATTCTCTTCTAATATGAAATCATCAGAGAGGTTAACAGTTCTAGTTCCTGCCAATAATAAAAATACTTTATAACCAAGCATTAGTTTTATCCCCCTCATTTCTCACATTCTGATATATGAAGCAAAATTTCACTTTAAGCCTGAAATGGAGGAGAGGCAGGAAGTCATTCTGAAGCTTCCCAAAACTTTGCAGTAGCCTCTTTGTTCTCACTTCTTTTTGCCTTTAAATAAGTATTACATTCTGTTAACTAATGGTTTTTAACAAGGGCCTTGGGGCCAGTGCTGTGTCGTAGTTGGTAAAGCCACTGCCTAGCAGTGTTGGCATCCCATATGGGCACCAGTTCGAGTCCTGGCTGCTCCTCTTCCGATTCAGCTTTCTGCTGTGGCCTGGGAAAGCAGTAGAAGATGGCCCAAGTCCTTGGGCCCCTGTACCCACTTGGGAGACCAAGAGGAGGCTCCTTGCTCCTGGCTGTGGATCAGCACAGCTCTGGCCATTGCAGCCAACTGGGGAGTGAACCAGCGGATGAAAGATTTCTCTCTCTCTCTTTCTCTCTCTCTCTCTCTCTCTCTCTCTCTGCTTCTCCTTCCCTCTCTGTGTAACTCTGTCTTTCAAATAAATAAATAAATATTAAAAAAAAAAACACAAGAGCCTTTCTCCTACTTCACATACCATACTCTAAAAGAGAAAAACTATTCTTTTTTTTTTTTTTTTTTACAGGCAGAGTGGACAGTGAGAGAGAGAGACAGAGAGAAAGGTCTTCCTTTTGCCGTTGGTTCACCCTCCAATGGCCGCCGTGGTCGGCGCGCTGCGGCCGGCGCACCGCGCTCGTCCGATGGCAGGAGCCAGGAGCTAGGTGCTTTTCCTGGTCTCCCATGGGGTGCAGGGCCCAAGCACCTGGGCCATCCTCCACTGCACTCCCGGGCCACAGCAGATGGCTGGCCTGGAAGAGGGGCAACCGGGACAGAATCCGGCGCCCCGACCGGGACTAGAACCCGGTGTGCCGGCGCCGCAAGGCGGAGGATTAGCCTGTTGAGCCACGGCGCCGGCCCGAGAAAAACTATTCTAAGCTTTTCACCCTACAACCAGCAAAAAGAATAAGCTGTGACTTATTTGTGTCTGAAACACCTATGCCTTACCATTCCCAGCTGCCATCATCACGGGTGATGATGGTGCTGGGAGCACCCAGATTGCCTCTAGGGATCACCACAAACAGATGTACACGACAGTATTTCAGGAAGCAGAGCCAGAGAAATTTTCCCACACATGAGAGGCTTCTGTTCCATCAGGATAAGCAAAAGGCAGAGGTGGTCTCGTCGTCATCTGCCTCTAATCCTCCTTCTCCAAGCAAAGCACAAGTCAGCAAATTAGCCATCAAATAACGAGCTTCCCTTTCAAGCCTCAGAAACAGCAAAGAAAACAGACAGTGCATGGTACAAACAAATGAGATTATCTAAGCACAAAAAAGGAACTAAGGAACTAGAAAAGACAAAGGCAACTAGATGAAAACTGGGAAACATTTATTCCTTCATCAAACCCACTACCCATTTTCAAACTAAGTCAGAAAATAACATAACACAAAGCATAAAATAAATAAAATGTAACTATCCATCCATATTACAAATATTTAAGAATGCCCAGCGATCTTATCTAGACAAGAAGTTTCCTAAGAGTCATAGCTATTTGGCCTTTGTACATCTTTCTGTATATCTGTTCAAAAGTCAGGTGACACAAAAACAGACATGTAGACCAATGCAACAGAACAAACACTCCAGAAGTCAGTCCATGCAGTGACAACTAACTTGTCTTTGACATAATCAATCCCTGGAGCAAGGACAGTCTCTTTAACAAATGGTGCTGGAAAACTGGATCTCCACATGCAGAATTATTAAACTAATAATTTATTAGTCTAAGTTATTAAACCCATACCTTACACCTTACACAAAAATCCACTCAAAATGGATCAAAGACCTAAATCTACAACTCAATGCCATCAAATTACTAGAGAATATTGGAGAAACACTGCAAGATATTGGCATAGGAAAAGACTTCTTCGAAAAGATCCCAGAAGCACAGGCAATCAAAGCCAAAATGGACAAATGGGATTACATCAAGATGAGAATCTTCTGCATTGCAAAAGAAACACTCAGCTGAGTGAAGAGGCAACAGACAGAATGGGAGAAAATAGCTGCAAACTATGCAACTGATAAAGGGTTAATATCCAGAATCTACAAAGCAGCTTGAGAAATTCAACAACAACAGAACAAATAATCCAGTTGAGAAATGGGCAAAGGACTTGAACAGGCATTTTTCAAAAGAGGAAATTCAAATGGCCAACAGACACTTGAAAAAATGCTCAGAATCACTAGCCATCAGAGAAATGCAAATCAAAACCACAATTAGGTTTCACCTTACCCCAGTGAGAATAGCTCTCATACAGAAATCCATAAACAATGAATGTCATCAAAGATGATGGGGAAAAGGTACCCTAAATCACTGTTGTTAGGAATATAAACTGGGGTAGCCACTGTGGAAGATAGCTTGGAGATACCTCACAAAGCTGAATACACACCTACCATATAATCCAGCCATCCCACTCCTGGGAATTTACCTAAACCAAAAGAAATCAGCATACGAAAGAGTTATCTGTATACCCATGTTCACTGCAGCTCAATTCATAATAGCTAAGATATGGAATCAACCCAGATGTCCATCAGCTGAAGACTGGATCAAGAAATTATGGTACACATACACTATGGAGTACTACTCAGCCATAAAAAAAATGAAATCCTATCTTTTACAACCAAATGGACACAACTGGAAACCATTATACTTAGTGAAATAATCCAGTCCTAAAAAGACTGACCTGTGGTAACTAATAGAATATCTAAAAATGTAATGTATTGGGGTGAAATGGACATTTTGAAATTCAATGATTGTTTCCAGCTCTTGTCTCTTCTGTTGAGAAACAGTGTTTTTTCTTCATACTATTTGTAGGGTTAACCTTATGAGTATTAAGCAAACTGAAAATAGATCTTTAAAAAAAAAAATCTAAACAAAAACCCCAAACTCCTTGTTTTTCTATGTTGGATTATGTGGGAATTATTTGTTCAGTCCTATGTTCACCAATTCTTCTTTTTAACTCTTTTCAATCTAGTTTTCTTATTATTTATTGATTTTTTCAATAATTAAAAATAGTTAGTACAATAATTTTTAAATACAATTTCTATTTTTACTTTTCTTATCCAATAATTCCTGTCTAATTTATGTTCATTTCATTCATTAACTTCCTATTATTTTATAGATGCATTCTTTATCTTCTTATACTTTCTAAAGCAGTTATTTTAAAGCATTTGTCAGAATTTATTTACCAAAATTATTTTTTCCTGAATCAATGTATGTTTAAATAGTTAATTCTGTTAGTTCTTGTTTTTGTTGGAGAGTATATGAATAGCCCTCAGTTAAACATAAAATCTCAAAATCCTACCTCTTTCACCAAAAAGAATTTTTTTGTACAAGAGGTTTCAAAGTAGACAGTATAAAGCTGTGCAACAATTCAAGAAAAAAATTCAGGGGACAGAAGTTCAATCCACATTTGATATCATTTACATCACAGGCATGTCAGTGTTTTCTAGTGACAGAAAAGTACCACTAAATTCCAATAGTGTCTAAAAGAACTAACAAACAATCACTACTACCTCACCCTAGCAGAAAGGTAAAATCAGGCTCTGAACATGAGAACATGTCAATTGATAAAGATCTCACAAGTTTTCATTTCACTACTACATAATATGATGATCTAGAGGGATATATCCCATTCCAAAACAATTAATAGCTGCTGTAGCAATGTGAAATTATCTACAGACAATTCACAAATGAATAAACCAATGGGGACAACTGAGTTCCAATAAAACTTTATTTGTGGAAAATGAAATTTGAATTTCATATAATTTCTCCATGTCAGAAAACATTACTCTTCTTTTGTACAACAACCCAAAAATGTAAAACCCTTTCTTAGTTTCACAGGCCACTCAAATACAGGCAAGAGAAAAGTGAAATGCTATTAATATTGTTAGATACAATATAAAACATAGCCGCTATATTTTATCAAACGTATAGGGATAAAGATGCACACGGGTACTTCAAAAAATTAGCTGAAAACAGTATTAAAAGAGAAGATGATAGTGGGGTTTTAGTCTATCAGAGTGACTGAATTTGATGCTCAGCTCTGCTCCTGACTCTAGCTTCTTGCTAATGGGGAACTGAGAAGGCAGCAGCATGATGGCCAAAGTGATTGGGTTCCTGTCACCAGTGTGGGAGAACTGGATTCTGTTCATAGCTCACAGCTTTCGCTCCAGCTTGGGGGCTACAGTAGGCACTGGGAAGTGATGACAGCATATTCTCTCTCTCTGTCTCTCAAATAAATGAAAATGGTTTTAGAAAAAAAAAGATAGTTGTTATGCTATAAAACAATATTGAAATCCATGTACTCTTTATCCACCATACACATTTTAATTTTTTGAAGGCCCCTTGTACACAGATTTAAAAAACAACTTTTTGTGCCAATATAAATTTATATTTTAATTCCATTTTCCATCACATTTTTCAAGTATCCTCATGATACTGGCACCTCTTATTTATTTATTTATAATAGCATATTAAGGTAAATATCGTCATCTTCCCTATTTGTCAGAAAAGGAAATTTGGACATAGAAGCAGCATAACAAGGACAAAGAAGAATCAGAATCTGATACACTAAGTGTGGTTACAAACCCAGGTTATCAATATCTGTGTCATCCAGCTGCTAAAATGAAGAGGGCACAGTCCTGTGACATTTAGGGAATGAAATCTTTAATCATTGGGGGTTGGATGGATATTTAACAATTCTCGAAGAGGGCAACAAGATATATGCCACATTTAAATGAATTCAAAAGAAGACTATTTTTTCTCTCCCAACCCCCACTGTACAGCATGTCTGGTGCTTTCGTATCATAGACTTGAAACACACAATCCATTCTCTAAAACAGTTTGGAAATGTCAGAAGTCATCTTTTAACAAAAATAAAAACTTATTCATCTTGACAGCTAATGTCTTAGTTAGATTTTTAAATCTTCGCAAAGAAAAGACATTTGCAGAGGTTTCTCTGATGGAGAAAATGTGGTTTAATAACTCAATTGGACAAATTCTTGGTGAATACCTCCTTTGTGTTTGGCCTTGCAGAAATGCCAAGTTTAGGTCACCCTCCACATTCACAAAACAGGGTTTTCATAGTTTTCCAATAAATATCAATGGTAAAAATGAACAATCTTGAACTTACAGGGCAGATAAGCCTTGGGTCACATTTAAATTAAAAAATAAAAAAGGATGTAAGAAGCAATATGATATGAATCCATATGACAGATGGTACAGTCCAGACGTGACCACTCTGGCTAGTCCCAGCTCACTCTCCTAACAAGAGTTGTAATCCCACCATTTTGACAAGACAGATCAGCATTAATACTTGGACTGGGACGCCAGGGCTGCCGGATTCCAAAGCGTCAGAGCACAGAAGCCAACTGTCAGCACAATGCATGGGCAAGAGACAGAGTTCTGTCCACGAGCGGGGACTACAAATACCCACATGTGATGATACCACTGAGGAAGGCAAACCCGATGGGCCCCAGTCACACACAGGCTCTGCAGGTGGCAGCCAGGGCTCAGTTCCAGCCAGGGGGTGGCTCTGTGGCAATTTAGGCTCACTGTTTGGCAGAACTTCCAGTTTTTCAAAAGAAACATGAAAGTTGAATTCATATGTGTAACCTCCTGGTGCTGTAATTGTAATTTTGTAAAACATTGAGCCAGGCAACCACATCTTGTCTGCAGAATATCAGGCCAGTATCAATCTGTGCACAGAACATGACCACAAAGAGGTGAATTACAGCATCAGTCAAGAGTGAGTCCTTTGAAGAACTGATAAATTCTATGGATAGGCCACACACACATAGCCACCCGTAAACGAGGGAATAAGCTGAGCTGCAAAACCTCATCTTCTACAGTGGCAGTTATTACATTTGTTCAAACCAAAAACATTCTAGATTTTCTGCCCTTGCATTTACTCCCTATCTCTCAGCCATTCACAAGCCCTGTCCTCTTATCTCAAAAAATACAGCCAAAGTTACTCCTCAACACCATCATTCTCCAGCACTATCCCAAACTGCCATTAACTCTTGCATGCCCCACATCCCAGGCTGACTGATCTCCTTGCTTCTGCCTAAAGAAAGGAATTATTCTAATTTTAAGGCACAGACTATATCCTACCATGTTCCTACTTTAACCCAACACACGCCCATTATAGGCAAATACAATCCAAACCCCAAATAAGATGCCTCATGGGATCTGGGTCCCATCCTCTCTCTGATCTGAAACTGTATTATTCTCTCTGTTTTTCAATAATCCCAAATCACAATGATTTCCATCATAGGTCAAGTTTTACAGCAGCAGTAGCAGCAGTAAAAATAATAGGAAAAATAATTTGTAAAAGACTAAATATGAAAGTATTTAGAAGATACAATTTGGAGCTCTTAAAAGAGTGAAATGCTATTCTTTGTACCAAAAATGAATCAGAAAGGAAATTGGGACTTGGATTTTCAGTTTGGAAAACTGAGTAGAGCCTTCTCTCTGTCTGGTGCAGAGCTGACACTGAGAGAGGAGGCTGACGAATGCCATTCTTGCCCTCAAGGCAACCAGAATCAAAATAGAGGGCAACAAAAACTAAGACAACACTCAGCACAGGGGATTTACAAGCCAGCCTGGTCCTGCCAGGCTGATACTGCTGGACACAGACTCTGTCCTAGGACTTCTCTAAACCCATTACAAATAATCAAGTTGTAACTGTATAACAGGACAAGTGAACACATGACAGTGAGCATAGCTTACACATTTATAACAAAATAGACGAAAATGTATAGTGTAGCATACACTTGAGCTCTTTTTTTTTTTTTTTTTTTTTTTTTTTTTGACAGGCAGAGTGGACAGTGAGAGAGAGAGACAGAGAGAAAGGTCTTCCTTTTGCCGTTGGTTCACCCTCCAATGGCCGCCGCGGATGGCGCGCTGTGGCCGGCGCACCGCACTTGTCCGATGGCAGGAGCCAGGTGCCAGGTGCTTTTCCTGGTCTCCCCATGGGGTGCAGGGCCCAAACACCTGGGCCATCCTCCACTGCACTCCCGGGCCACAGCAGAGGGCTGGCCTGGAAGAGGGGCAACCGGGACAGAATCCGGTGCCCCGACCGGGACTAGAACCCGGTGTGCTGGCGCCGCAAGGCGGAGGATTAGCCTGTTGAGCCACGGCGCCGGCTACACTTGAGCTCTTTAACACTGTTTAACTGTCCTGTTTATTTATACCCTATTTTCAAAATAGGATTTGATGTACTCTGTTCAAGGCAGTTGCCATTCCCACTGTTTATTCTACACACACACACACACACACACACACACACAACAGGGCTTCAAAAAGCTTTTGGAGAAATTAATTAACAGATAACGAAAGTTTTCCACTTTTTTAAGTCCCCTCATATAGATAAAGTGCACATACAGCAATGGATTTGCATTCATCTTACAGATTAATCTGATGCTCCTTATCAGTGATGCCTCAAGGCTAGCATTGTGGTGTAGCAGGTAAAGCCTCAGCCTGCTAGGCTGGCATCCTATTTGGGTGCTGGATCGATGGATCTGCTGCCCCAGCTGATCCACTTCTGATCAAGCTCCCTGATAATGGCCTAGAAAAACCAGCAGAAGACAACTCAAGTGTCTGGTCCCCTGCCACCCACGTGGGAAACAAGGAAGAAGCTCCTGGCTCCTGGCTTTGGCTTTGCCTTGCCCTGGCTGTTGCAGCCATAAAAGGAGTGAACCACCAGATGCAAGATTCCCTCCCTCCCTCTCTCTCTCCACCCCCTCTCTGTAACTCTTTCAAAATAAAGTAATTAGGGGCCGGCACCATGGCTCACTTGGTTAATCCTCTGCCTGCGGTGCCAGCATCTCATATGGGCGCCGGGTTCTAGTCCCGGTTGCTCCTCTTCGAGTCCAGCTTTCTGCTGTGGCCCGGGAGGGCAGTGGAGGATGGCCCAGGTGCTTGGGCCCCTGTACCCGCACAGGAGACCAGGAGGAAGCACCTGGCTCCTGGCTTCGGATCAGCCTAGCTCTGGTCATAGCAGCCATTTGGGGAGTGAACCAACGAAAGGAAGACCTTTCTTTCTCTCTGTCTCACTCTCTCTCTCACTGTCTAACTATATCTGTCAAATAAACAAAAAACATTAATTAATTAATTAAAAATATACCCCAATATCATCTGGTAACTTACTGTAAATTTTATAATCTCTCTTTCTCTCTCCCTCTCTCTCTCTCTCTCTCTCTCTCTCTCTCTCTCGTTTTTTCCCAAGGAGTCGGTTAACTTAAAAATTCAAAAAGTATAAATAATTTAACATCTCCCAATATTTTTAGTCAGAATCTTTAACTTGTAAGTCCCAAATCTCAAAAGATATAAATTTAGCATTATTGTATGTTCTTACAATTTTTCACCAACTTAAAAATCAATAATTCATCTGTGAGCACTGTGCATAACTCAGCTACTATAATAGGTTTACATGTAAATACACTTTTGAAAGTAGTTTACAACAAAAATTTTATATATTTTCCCTTGGAGATCAATTTAAAATGATGGAGAATTTTTCTTTGTTTTTTTTTTTTCTTTTTGACAAGCAGAGTTAGGGAGAGAGGCAGAGAGAAAGGTCTTCCTTCCATTGGTTCACCCCCCAAATGGCTGCCACGGCTGGTGCTGCGCTGATCCAAAGCCAGGAGCCAGGTGCTTCTTCCTGGTCTTCCATGCAGGTGCAGAAGCCCAAGCACTTGGGCCATCCTCCACTGCCTTCCTGGGCCACAGCAGAGAGCTGGACTGGAAGAGGAGCAACCGGGACTAGAACCTGGTGCCCATATGGGATGCCAGTGCCACAGGTGGAGGATTAGCCAAGTGAGCCACGGCACCAGCCCTAAACAATTTTTTTTAAATGTATTTATTTATTTGAGAGACAGATCGAGTAAGCTGTCACCTGGGGTTACTCCTCAAATGTCTACAACAGCGGATACTGCATTTAGCCAAAAGCCCAGAGCCAGAAGGCAGGTAGCTCGATTACTTGAGCCATCACCTGTTGCCTCCCTGGGTATTCACTGGCAGGAAGCTGGAATCAGGAACCACAGCTTAGAATGGAACCCAGGCACTCTGACATTAGCTGGGGGTATCTTAACCACGAAGCTAAACATCTGCTCTCTATTATCTAATTTTCATAGTGTCTATTTATCACTGTGTAAAATAGATTTTTAAAAAAGAAAGGTGCCTCCAGTCAAGACCATGTAAAAAGATACAATCAGGTTTGTCTCAGTTGTGAAGTGTGCAGCTTAATCAATGAAATTAAGAATGTGTGATCTCCCATATCAACTGTTGATCCAACCCCATAGTTAAAGAAAGAAAGCAACATTGCTTTTGAATGAGAAGCTCGGAAGTAGAATGAGGACTTTGAAATGATGCATCAAGCAGCCTTAAACAGCTCGGGAAAGGAAAACCTGCAAGATGTGCCACAAACCATTAGTGAGTTCAGGGATCCCAGGCGTTTCTGTTCAAGAATTCAGGGTGCTCAGCACAAACACTTCAGCTCTGAAAAAGGTTCCTTCTAGAAAATTTGCTTGGACAGAGGGTGGAAGAGAAGAAAAGCAGAAGAGAGAAAGTTAAAGGAAGCCACAGAGCAATGACATATAAGGTGTTCACAATCAAATCAATGACTGTGTATCTACCTTCACAGCTACAAAATACTATGAAAAACGCACTAGACCCAACATCTTTCAGAGAATCTTCCATAAGTTAATCAGGCATGTAACAGAATTTTCACCTTGATTGTGGTAAGCAAAGCAGCTGATGATAAGACTGGATGATGAGGAACTGTGTGTGGGACTCAGGAAGATGGCAATCAGTGGTTAAGAGTCAGAAGCCACTTGAATGTTGTCCTGACAAATACGGAGATAAAATCCACAGGCTGAATAAATTCTAACTCCATGTACATTCCCAGGCAAGGACTACAGCTCCTGTTATCAATGCACTACTGGAAAGCAGCCAAAATGTCTGAAGAAGGTAGTTCCTCAAAACTTAGGCTTCTATGGAACTGAGGTGTGGCATTGGTAATGGCATTGACAACAATAATGGGAAGGAAAATAAAATGAAATTTTCTTAAAGTAATAAAGGAGAGCTAGCTGCCCTGGCCCTCTTTCTGAATGGGTGCATCCTTAAAAACATAATAGGCCCAAATCTTTGGTCAGGATTTAGATAAGCCCTGTCTCCAGTTTAACAATGCAAGGCAAACACTGGAGCTGCTTAGGAGGTGGACAGGAGATAAGCATAAAATACATCCATGCACCCCTTGAGGAAACAAGTATTTACTCTCTGTCTTCTATTTTACTGGTGTGAAATTCTGTCCAGACTCAACTTCTACTGACCGCCTACAAGCATTTAATCTGATGTACGCACTCAATAATAAATCACATTTTTCCATATTCTATATTGTTACCAAGGGATCTTTCTGTTGGCATTTCTCTTCTGCATTTCCTCAACAGATGATAGCAGCAAAATAGAAGTGTCAGTTTCCTCTAGTCCAGTTCCCCCTCATGATGGGTGGAAGGTTACCTGTAGCCATTAAAGCTAAAAGCTTTTAGGGCCAGCACTGCGGCTCAATAGGTTAATCCTCTGCCTTGCGGCATTGGCACACCAGGTTGTAGTCCCGGTTGGGGCGCCGGATTCTGTCCCGGTTGCCCCTCTTCCAGGCCAGCTCTCTGCTGTGGCCCAGGAGTGCAGTGGAGGATGGCCCAGGTGCTTGGGCCCTGCACCCCAGGGGAGACCAGGAGAAACACCTGGCTCCTGCCTTCGGATCAGCGTGGTGTGCCTGCCGCAGCACGGCGGCCGCAGCAGCTATTGGAGGGTGAATCAACGGCAAAGGAAGACCTTTCTCTCTGTCTCTCTCTCTCTCTCACTGAACACTCTGCCTGTCCAAAAAAAAAAAAAGAAAAGCTAAAAGCTTTTTAGGCCAAGTACAGCTGAAAATGTGGCAAGTGTCTCCTTGTTCTATGTAACAGAAAACTACTATCTCTTCATCAATCCTCTTGTTAAAGCCAATGCTCATACTGGCTTAGGTCTGTCTATACCTTTACTGAGCCCATGGCTGAAGTTGGATGTGGGGCGCAGGGCTGAATGGAAAAGCACACAACAGGCAGCTCTCTCTCTCTTTCCTGGGTGCCCAATCCCAAAACCGATCTTCAATTACAAACACGCAACAGATATTAATAAATTTATTTCACAATCAAAAATACAAACAGGCTCGATCAAACTCATTTATTAGAAAGTGGGCATTTGCCCTAGGCAGTGAACACTCTTGTGTCTCACATCAGAGTACCTGGGTTTGATTCCTGGCTCTGATTCTTGATTCCAGCTTCCTGCAAATGCAGACTGTGAGGCAAAGGTGATGGTTCCAATAATCAGGTTTCTGCCACTCCCACGGGACATAACTGAATTCCCAGTTCCAGCTTCAAACCTGGCCCAGCCCCAGCCATTGCAGGCATTTAGGGAATGAACCAGTACATGGGAACTCTGTCTCCCTGTTTCTATGTCTCAAAAAAATTATTTTCGATTTTTCAAAAAAACTTTAATCACTTATTAATAACCCAGCAGGTACAAATCACTGCATAGCAAATACAAATTGAGTATCCCTTATCCAAAATGCTTGGAACAAATAGTGTTTCAGGTTTCAGATTTTTGGGGATTTTAGAACATCTGCATCTACATAATAAGGCATCTTGGGAATAGGATTCAAGTCCAAACATAGAATTCGTCTATGCTTCACATATACCTTATACATATAGGCTGGAGATATTTTATACAACCTTTTAAACAATTTTGTTCATGAAATAACATTCATGGTATGGAATTTTCCACTTGTAGCATCTCCTTGGAACTCAAAAATGTTTCAGATTAAAGGTTCTAAATCTAATTTTAATATTTTACATTTTAACTAAAAAATTCATTTTACAAATACAGTTTTTAGGCAAAAATCAAATTTTAAAAGCCAAGTTAAATAAAACAATACAAACAAGAAAAAACTGTTTACTTAAGTAGAGCCAAATATATTTGGAAGCTGGTGTTTAAGAACATGGAATATATTTTATTGTTTGTTTTATTGCTTATCTTTTAGAAGTACTAGTGAATAGGCATAAATTGAAATGTCTTTTTAAAAGAGCATTTGAGGGGCCGGCGCCATGGCTCACTTGCTGAATCCTCTGCCTTTGGCGCCGGCATCCCATATGGGTGCCAGGTTCTAGTCCCGGTTGCTCCTCTTCCAGTCCAGCTCTCTGCTGTGGCCCAGGAAGGCAGTGGAGGATGGCCCAAGTGCTTGGGCTCCTGAACCTACATGGAAGACCAGGAAGAAGCACCTGGCTCCTGGCTTTGGATCGGCGCAGCGCCGGCTGTAGCGGCCATTTGGGGAGTGAACCAATGGAAGGAAGACCTTTCTCTCTCTCTCTCTCTCTCTCTCTCTCATTGTCTATAACGCTACCTGTCAAATAAATTTTAAAAAATAAAAAATAAAAAAGCATGAGGAGATATGGCTTCTAAAACAATGAGTGAAGTTGCTATAGACACAGGAGAACACTTCCAAAACTTCATGGTCAATGGCATTAAAACATGCTTTTTGGTGCAAAAAATAATATTGAAATCCATGCATACAAGGAGTCTTTAAAAAGTCATGGAAAACGAATAGTATTTTTAAAAGTATGGATTTCAAACCAATTTGGAACCAGAGTAAACTAATTTTTATTTCATTTTCCCACAAATATTTTTAAGTACCTCATATTTATGGAATAAAGTCTTAGTAGGCCCAATGTATAACTCTTCAAACTTGAGCCCCTACTATAGATTGAAATTACCATCACGCAAGGACAATGTATGGTCTCCTTCACAATACTGGAAAGAGGACTGAATATCCACAGGTGGAGGATGGCCTTGATTGCTTCTCTAAAAATCTCCCTCCACGCCTACTTTTGTGACCATCAACTCCCTACATGAAACAACTAGAAAATAATAGCATGCTAAAAGCAATGTCCCACTATCTCCAAAAAAGAACATGTCTTCATACTGAACTTCATAAAAAGTTCTTCCTAGATTTCCTCCTTCAGGTTGTTAACACACAGTTCGAAGGCGGAAATGTAACTGATGTACAGCAGGGCTCACCCCAGTCTTAGAAAAGGGAAAAGCAGACATGTGCACACGCTGCAGTTCAGCATTTTAAGTCTGCATATGCTCTACCTAACCATTGGTTAAACCTCTTTTGAGGATTGCTCACCAAACCGATAAAAGGCTTCTGCAATTTGTTCCTTCTTGGGTCTGCCAGATGAGCAGCCCTGAAAGTCAGCCAAAGAAAAGGCAGGCTCAAAGTCAGAACAATTTCCCAACAGCAAAGCAACCAGGCCTTCGCTGCCTCCCCTGGGAGACCAGCTCGCTAACAAGCCAGAGGCTCTGAAAATTAGAGGGAACAAAACACTCAAGTTTCACACAGCATACACTGAAATAAAGTGCATGAATGAGCCAAGGGTTTTTTGTTTTGTTTTGTTTTGTTTTGTTTTAACACACACACGTGGTATACACCATGGATTTCAATGGTTATGGGTACCTGATAGGGTTTTTATTTAGCATTCCTAAATAATTATAATCTCCTATATGCTTCACAGCAGTGCCTCAAAACTCCTTAGCAATAGGAGGCAGGTAATAATGATCAAGTGTGTTTTATGGCTAAAGGAATGAAAACAATGTGACCTGAAAAAAATGGCTAGCAATTTGCCTGAGGTCCTAAAGAAATAGGCAGCATATCCAAGAGTCAGTGTTTAATTTCCTAACCCTTAGCTCCCTTGGTCATTTTCTTCTGAGCGCTTCATAACTTTTCAAAATGTAAGAGCCTTAATTTATTCTACACTGTATGACTTCTCAGGATACTCAAACTCCGAAGCATTGTGTACTCTCTGACACATTAACAAGGATTTGCAACAAAAGGAATGTGCTAACTTAGCTATCTCAGCCATCACACACGAATTAATATAATCTAAAATGGTATTACACACACATTATTCAGTATTCTAAAGAATGAATTACAATGAAGGGAGGATTGGAAGGAAGGCTACAACTTAGGGACTTGAAAGCCAAGAAGATCCAAACATCATACCGTATACCTTAAATAAATATAATTTCAATTAAAATACACAGGGCCAATGCCATAGCATAGAGGATAAAGCCACCATCTGCAGTGCTGGCATCCCATATGGGCACCAGCTCGATTCCCAGCTGCTCCTCTTCCAATACAACCCCCAGCGAATGCACCTGGGAAAGCAGCAGAAGATGGCCCAAGTCCTAGGGCACCTGCACCCATGTGTGAGACCTGGATGAAGATCCTGGCTCCTGGCTTCAGCCTGGCCCAGCCCTGGCCATTGTGGCCATTTGAATAGTGAACCAGTAAATATATCTTTCAAATAAAAAATAAATCTTTAAAAAACTGAAAAAAAAATTTTTTAGAAAAAGGATACTGGATATTTTCAATGAAATATTTAACAAAATAAAAAGAGGTAAAAGGATTATACTTTAAAATCACTCTAGCTATTCCCTCAAAAATGGAAGAGAGTAGGAGAAGGTGAAATGGGAGAAGAAGAACAAGTAGGCAGATTATTGCAGTAGCCCTGTGTTCCATGAGAATTTTCCAAAAAGGTAAGGTCACAGCTGAGACAAGTGTAATACCACATGTGTCAAAGACTTCATGTAACTCATTAATGAGAGACCCAGTAAAGAGAAACAACCATCTCAAAGGAGAATTCAAACAACCAAGTGTTTACATACAAAAAAGGAAAAGTGAACTATATTGACAACAGGTGCAACAGCTGGTCTATTGAAAAGACAATAATCAATTGCATTCCAACTAATCTGCATTTCAGGAACAAGAATAATTTTCATTACCTGTTTTCTACAACTTACAGAGTTGTAAAGTAGCTCAAAACTATTGAAAGACAGAGACAACCCATATGGCTGAGCAGGACAGGACACTGAAGATCTTTTTGGGCCATTTTAAAGTCTTTCACCATTTTTCACAACACAGATAATAATGACGTGGAAACTGCAGGTGTCAATAAAGATAGAAAGGAGTACACAACTTTGAACATTTGTGTTATCTCCTCTCTTACCACCACCAGTGTGGAAGCAGCCCAACTTATAGACTGAAGGCATCCAGAGTAAAGAGAAAAAAATACATATATATATATATATATATATGGATGAAGTTTAGTGTCATTGCAATGAGTCCACTGTATCTAAATTCTCATAATTTATTAGATGTATTCCTTCTAGGCTTTGATTTCTTGCTAGAAGTAATCTCAAAAGTTTCAGGGTCATCCTACTTTTGATCCTTGTTCTCCAAACAAAACAAGCTTTCAGCTTCTGTGTCAGTTTATATAACCAGGGCTTTTACTAAAAATGGTTTAAAAATTTTTTTCAGTTTTTTCCATTGTCTTAGAATTATAAGCATCCTGGGGCAATTTACATGGGATTTAAATTCCTATTTATATTATAAAATAATAGATACATTGAATATCAAGTTCATTTAATAAATTATTGTAGTGGTGCTGGAGTTGGTGTTATCTGAAGTTTTTAAAAACTGTCAATGAAAAAAAGAAACTTTCAATGACCCACGATAAAGACTAAGAAATTTCTTTTCAAATAATCTTTCTCAATTGTCATCTACATTCTTCTATACACACCCTGTATTGTCTGTCTTTATTCTCAAAAATAAGTACAAAAGTAATTCAGCCAGTTTCAAATGTTCTCTAACTCTAGGTCTAGCAAGACTATGATGCTTTCAAATTGACCTTCAAAATCAGTTCTAAGGTAATTCTTGCCCCATGATTAAATCAAGCTGCTGCAAGCTAACCTGCTCTAATTGTTCTATCTGGAAATTACTGCATTGCAAGTGGTCTTTGGGCCACCCACCCCATGCTTCCTACATGCTCTTCGATGTGGCTGGCTCCTGGTGTTTGATATGAATCCAGATTTCTCTCTTTCTTAGATATGGTTCTGACTCTCCTATGCATTTCTGTCACTAAATAAAAGCTTAAAACTTAAAAAAAAAAAATGATTGCATTACCCTCCATAATAATCAGGATGTATCATCTCACCAAGAGCAAGATTGTTGAGACCACAGCAATAAGTCCCCCACTTCAGACCCTCTCACTGGTTCAAACTGTATTGCCCCAAACATGGGCCCAGGCAGATGGATTCTTGAAAACTTTTAAGTAATGTCAAACTCAAAATATAGGTGATAGTTGTGCCTCTAGAATAAAGCAATGTAAAGTTCTCAGAAAACACCTACATCTACTTTGGAATACACATAAAGTATATTCCCAAAGTTCCCAAAAAATACCTACATCTACTTTGGAATACATATAAAGTCACCAATTATGCAGATACTTCTATATTCTTATTCTTTTATTTATTTATTTATTTATTTATTTATTTATTTATTTACACCTACTAGAAAGGAGATTTTCCATCTGCTGGTTCACTCTCCAAATGATTGCAAGAACCGGGGCTGGGCAAGGCTAAAGCTAGTAACCCCATCTGGGTCTCTCACATGGGTGGCAGGGACTCAATTACTAGGCCATTATCCTCGGCCTCTCAGGACGTATTAGCAGGAAGCTGGATCCATGGGCAGCAGAGAAGCTGTGCCTCAAACCAGCACTGCAATTATGGGATGTGGGAGTCTGAAGCAGCAAGCCCCACCCTCATTCTCTAGATTCTTAACCCTTCTGTCAAAATCATTCTTTACATTCCTTACACTCTCAGAGGCAAGATAAAATATGCTTCAACAAAAACTTGTAAAACCTAAGAAACATGGCAGTTATATCATCCACTAGAAATACTGGGATATGGAGCAATTTTTAACCTGTACTGCTACTCAAAGTAACCTTAAAACATCCTCATTTTCCTTGGCAGCTCATCACAAGAGCCTCGGGTGATTACTGACGTCATAAATAAGGGTGTGAATTGTTAAATCAACAACAGGAGTCACTGTGCACTTACTCTCCATGTAGGATCTCTGTCCTTAATGTGTTGTACTATGTGAATTAGCAGTAAAACTACTACTCAACCAGTGCTCTATACTTTGCTTTTCTTTGTGGGTGCAGTCTGTGGAAATCTTAGTATATACTAAGTTGATCTTCTGTATATAAAGCTAATTAAAATGAATCTTAATAAAGAATGGGATGGGAGAGGGAGTAGAAGATGGGATGGTTTGCAGGTGGGAGGGTGATTATGGGGAGAAAAAAACGTTATAATCCAAAAGTTGTACTTTGGAAATTTATATTTATTAAGTTTTCTAAAAAAATTAATAAAATTCATATGAACTGGAAATAAAAAAATCCTCATTTTCTCTCGAAAAGACATCAGTGTTTATTTTCCTGACCTTTATGACTTTCTCAAATAGAGAACTTTGAAAAGTAAGTTTCTGGGGCTGGCGCTGTGCCGTAGCGGTAACGCCGCCACATGCAGTGTCAGCATCCCATATGGGCGCCAGTTCGAGACCGGGCTGCTCTACTTCCAATCCAGCTCTCAGCTATGACCTGGCAAAGCAGTAGAAAATAGCCCAAGCCCTTGGGCCCCTGCACCCTCATGGGAAGACCTGGAGGAAGCTCCTGGCTCCTGCCTTTAGATCAGCACAGCTCCAGCCATTGCAGCCAACTGGGGAGTGAACAATCGGATGGAAGACCTCTCTCTCTCTCTCTCTCTCTCTGCCTCTCCTTCTCTCTCTGTGTAACTCTGACTTTCAAAGAAAATAAACCTTTTTTTAAAAAAAGAAAAATGTTTCCATTAAAATAGCTTCCATTCTATTTAAAAGACTACAACAGTCTTTCTCTGACAAACCTATATTTCTCATCCTGTTATGGAAATTCCTATAATCCATTCACCTGGAAATGTTTCCCACCTCAGACTGAGTGGACAAAATTCTAACTTCAATAAGCAATGTGTGATCATATTTAACCATTGTCAATCCCTCTCTCAGGCAAGCTCTATTGATAAAAGCATTGATTTTGTTACAAGTGTTAGAAATGCAGAGAAAAAACGGATCTTTGAGGGGAAAAATGAGGAAGCATGTAAGAAAAGAATACATAGAGCTGAAAAACATTATTAGCCACATCCACAATCATGAAGAGCCATCAATATTGTTGCACAGGTGCCTGAGGGATAAGAATTTGGTGTTAATCAGGTAAAATGAAGTGGCACAGAAAATTCTCCTAATGACACGTTCGTTTCCTCGATGTGCCCAGGACTCACAACATGGAACGTGGCAGACTGTTGGCTTGGACATCTGGAGAAAGCCAGGTGAGAGTAAAGAGCATGACATGAACTGTTCACATCACAGTTTCCACTGAAATCCATTTCAGGAGTGAATAAATGAAGAATAACTGTTCCTACACACTGGAGAGATTTGTATTATGGCACATTTCATGGGAAAATTTTGTTGCAATGTAAACCAAACTCTATCAACCCCCAATGAGGCATTTGAATCACCAAAAAAATTTTGAAGGTCTTTCTTACCTTTGAAAAGCGAGCATTTATCCATTTGGTGAAGGTTTTCTTCTGTACGTCATTGTGCTCATCTGTGGACGGGAAAAGGAGAGAGAAGGGGAGAGTATGAGAAATTGTACCTTTTGTAAGTGTACTAAATAAGATTATCGCCCTCCTGGGGAGTTTCAAACAGTCCCATTTAAGGAGGCACAATAATGTGCAGCTAACAGAGAATGTGATGGGCACCAAGTGCATCACTTTGGGAGCCGCTAAAGCTCACCATGGGGGCACGCTCCAGCAGCCTTCCAAGGGACCTGCTGTCTCACACTAAGCCCTGGTGTGTCGCCACCAGATATGAAATCCAGGGTTGTGGGAGAGCACCAGGGCCAACTCTCTAAGACACATAATACTACCTGCTGCATTTTGTGTTAAGTCAAATTTCAATCATGATAAATATGCTAGTATGCTCAAAAATAAACGAAGTTCTCCAACTTCCCAGGAATTCATGACTCTAACCTATATATCCCCCAACCCCATACATGCTTTTTCACACAGGACAAACAAAAAGTACAAGGTTAACAGCCATTTTTCCTATAAGAAGACTGACACAGGTTTTAATTATCTTGATCTATACAAACATTTTACAGGTACAGACATCAGAGGAGTTTAAAAACATTATCAATTTTGGTTTTATTACAGATTTGTTTTCCGATCTATGGCAAATGCAAACTAATCTTTTTGAATCTAAATCCCCCTGAGCATCTTGAAGATGGGCAGAACGATTTCCTTAGGTGTAAGGAGGCCACATGGTCTAATAAGAAGAGCAAAAGACTTTAGAACTAAATAGATCACAACTCAACCTCCAGGCGGTGTGACCTTGGGTAAGTCCTGAAGGATGCATCCGGGCCTCACAGTTCTCGTTCATAAAATGGGGATAAGTAACACTTAGCCTGTAAGGAGACCGTGAAGATCATTTAACAGAAAACAATGCACTGCTGGTGTTTAGCTCATTGCTATTATAATTATTGCAGTATAAACACAAACAAAGATAACAAACAAATGTCCATTTCAACCTTTGTATTATTCTGATCATCTGTTCAACTGCTTCCCAGTTTTTTACAACAATCAGAAAAAAGAATCAGTGTTGGCTCAAGGCTCCTTAACGATCTCTAAGTCATTGTGAGAGCCATGGAAAAGTGCAGAAAGCTGTGTCTCCACAAACACAGCAAATAATGGACACAGCCCCATGTGCTCTGCCTAAACACTTCAGTTCCAGCCGGTCTGCCTCTTACCAGTACACACAAATCTTTTCCCTAATCTCTTAACAGGATAATCTGAAGCCAATCTATTCTTCCACCAATGTTGGTATCTCTGGTCCTTACTCCCTTCTGAAAGGAGAGTTTATAATTCGAAAGTCATTCCAGGAATAAATATAGCAACAGCATCAGAAAAGAGTGCACTTTTCCAGATCCATAAAGGTAATTGGAGAATGATCCAAGACACAAAGGGAACAACTGGTATAAAAAACAAAAGTGCTCTCTAAGAAACTGCTTGATATCAGTGGTGCTTGGAGGTGACCTTCCTCCCAGAAAGGATGATGAAGACAGCCTCATCCCCTATTTCATGCTCTGATCAATGCCACATGTAAGCTATTTATTAACCAAGAGGCTTTGCTTATACATTCTCAATGTCCAAGCCTTTGCCACCCAACCCTAGAGGGACAGAACTCAGATTGTGCTCAAAATATAAGGCTACCTCCATATTTCAACCTGCAGAGGGTGCTATGTTGGCCTCACCAAAGTAAATTAGATATTAAGTATCAGTTTTCAGGACACTTAGAAATCCAATTATTTGACCCATTGCCTTAAAAAGGATGCATTTTTGTAAACTTTCCCATAACCATTATTCTTTAATGCTATCAATAAAATATAAAGTTCATAAACATTAATGTCTCTTGATATGAAATAAAGTATTTGCTTATGAAAGACAAATTGTCTAACATCCAAATGTTTCAAAAATACCCCCAAAAATTTTGTTAACATTCATGCATTCATGTTCCTGATACAGTGAAAGAGAGAAAAAAAAAAAAAAAAAGGAAGGGCAGGGGCTTATATTTCAAAAAGCCTTTCGTTTGCATTTCCCTTTTTTCACACACACACACACACCCCACCTCTGGTTTTCAGCCAGACAAGAGTAGGGTAAGAGAACAAGAACTAGCCTGTAGCTTTTCAGTTATGAGATAAAAAAATTTAACAAATGTGGAACACCTACTTGTACAGAACTGCCCTCCACACCACAGCAATTAAGTCAACAATTTGCTCAGGTCTCTGTGTCAAGGGTGAAATAGAGCAGCAAACAGATTGTAGCACAACCAAAAATCTTTCCCTGCCATTCTGATCAATCATTTTGTCTTCCTAGAAATTTAAAACTCATTTTCAAGCCAATGAGTTATTTTAATTTTTCCAAAACAGAAATGTATAAGCACATAACTCAAACTTACATATAATCAGATTATTTACGTATTAAATGAGTGAGTATGAAATTCACTTTTCCAAGCATTATCTTTCAGGCTTTCAAACTTAAACAACAGTGTCTTTAGACTTGGATTTTAAAAACACTTGACTGGCTTAGCAAACCTTACCCATTAATAGCCTTTCTCCATGAGGGGGACAAACACGGGACTGAATTAAGAGAAGAATGTGTTAAATCCCTTAAGGCTGCTTTTCCAAATTCTTCTCCTAAATATTTTGCTCTTCTTAAAATGCTTCTGGCATGCTCATACAGATCCAAGGGCCTTGGCGGCTCCCTGCCCTGGCTTTTCACCTCAGTGATAGGGAAAAGAAGTAAAGCAAAAAACCTCAACAAACCAGTGATAAATCTTCAAAAAATAAAACTAGTTTGAAAAGGTTTTTAGCTCACCAGCTGAAATGCATATCAAAAATTCCTTTAGCAGAATTCAGCAACACCCCTCCATGTCAATCCTAAACTAGAAATGTGGCAGAGAAATTAGGCGTTGTGTCCCCAGTGGCAGCACTAAAGCCTCAGGCACAGGGACACCACCACTGGCACTCTACCACTGTTGGAGAAAAGGCATCGCTCTCTAGTGCATCTTTCCAAGTAATTTAAGAAGGTTCAATGGACTGGCACTAGCCCGAAGTCCATAAAAGGCAGCTGTTCAGAAAAGAAGTCCCTTGACATTAAGCCAAAAAAGAATGGTCTCCTTGGATGATCTGAAACATGGATTGACTTTATTATAAAAGCCTCTTATACAAACATGAACCTAACACAGGCTAGAATGACAATTTCTCATTAGCAAAATAAAAAGTTATTTTGGAAGCCATAAAAACATTTCCCACTAAATGCCTACTTCATTTTCTAAACACGTTGTGTGAGTCAGCCCTGATGCAGATCTACTACCAAGTCTTAGTGATGTCACTCCACTCTCATTTCCTCATATGCAGTTCACTGAACACCAATTCATTTATTCAAACAGTATGTATTAAAATGCCATATGGAAATAATATTATACAGTGTTCTATAAAATCATATAAATGTACATACAGAAACAGAGTTAACAGTAGACAGACTGCTCTCAAACTGAGAGCTTGAACGCTCAAAATCTGATGTCTCAAGGAACAAAATATAAACCCCCCCCAAAAAATTTTAAAATGTAGTTTTCAAAATGGCCAAAACGACTAAGTGTATAGGAAGCTTAGGTAATTAGCATTCAAATGATATTTGTTTGTAGCATATATCCATTGAAGCCATGGAAGCTGGAAGCTGTATTTAAAAGAGATTTTGACTTCACTTTGTAAAGCAGTAAGAGTGCAAGTTGATGGTCTCTTTGGGAGGGGTGGAAATCCATGGAGTGAAAAAGCAAAGGAAAACACCAGAGCCTTCTAAAGAAGAGTGAAGACCAGAGACAGTGGCTAACCGAATTGCCTGGCGTCACCTATGCAGCCAGAGACAGGCCCACACGGACCCAGGGCTCTGACTGCTGAGTCTGTGTTCAAGGCACTTTTAAGTAGGAGGGGAATCTGGAGCTCCATGACAAAAGGAGCCTTTCAAGTGTGTCCTGGAGGACAGATGCAGCCCGGTTCACAGGCAGCCGGGAAGAAGGGCATTCTAGACAGAATAGGTTAATCAATACCTTCCACGTTCCAGCCCCAGTCTCAACCCCTGACCAGATCACAATAACATTTGAATTTAATTGCGACTCTATAAGAAAACAAGAGGGTTGTTCAGATAAATGATGTCAAAACAATGGGCTTAAAACCTCCAAACTTCAGAAAATCTTCAAGTCCTAAGAAGTACACCCATACAAGAGAAGAAAGGGACTGGCATTTTGGCACAGTACACTGTGCCTCTGCTTGCAACATGGCTTCTCATACGTAAGCTCTGGTTCCAGTCCCAGCTGTTCCACTTCCCACCCTCCCCCTGCTAATGTACCTGGGAAAGCAGCAAAAGGTGGCCCAAGTGCTGGAGTCCCTGCCACCCACATGGGGACCTGGATGCAGCATTTTATGCTTGGCTTCAGCTTGGCACTGACCTGCCTGTTGCAGCCTTTGAGGAGTGAATCAGTGGATCAAGATTCTCTGTGTCTTTCTCTCTCTCTCTGTCTCTCTCTCTCCCGCCCTCCCTCCCTCCTCATTCAGTCTCTCACTCCCTCCATCATCCTGCCTTTCCCATAAACAAATTTTTTTCAAGTTCTGTCTTCATTTTTTTAAATTTTATTTATGGTATACAAGTTTCTTTTTCTTTTCTTTTCTTTTTTTTCTTTTTTTTTTTTTTTTGACAGGCAGAGTGGACAGTGAGAGAGAGAGACAGAGAGAAAGGTCTTCCTTTGCCGTTGGTTCACCCTCCAATGGCCGCCGCGGCCGGCGCGCTGCGGCAGGTGCACCTCGCTCATTCGATGGTATACAAGTTTCATGTATTTCATATGTACAGATTTAGAAGCATAGCGACATTTTCCCCCCAACTCTCCCTGCCACCCACACTCCATCCCTTCTTCCTCCTCCCACTCTTAATTAAAACAAAGATGTATTTTCAGTTTACTAATGATTGTATAGTTAACCCTACACTTTGTAGAAGAGTTCAGCAAATAGTATGAAGAAAAAAATAAAACTAAAGAAAAAACCACATCAAATCTCAAAATGTCTATTTCAGTCCAATATGTTACATTTCAAGTACTCTATTATTCACCTCATATCAGGGAAAACATAAGATATCTGTCTTTTGGGGACTGGCTTATTTCACTAAGTATAATGGTTTCCATTAGCATCCATCTTGTTGCAAAAAACAGGATTTCATTTTTTTAACAGCTGAATAGTATTCCATAGTACTCCATTGTACATAGTAAAATATACCATAATTTCTTTATCCAGTTAACAGTTGATGGACAAGGGTACAAGTTAGAAATATGCACTCAAAAAGTTTTGTTGTGGCCGGCGCCGTGGCTCAACAGGCTAATCCTCCGCCTTGCGGCGCCGGCACACCGGGTTCTAGTCCCGGTCGGGGCACCGGTTCTGTCCCGGTTGCCCCTCTTCCAGGCCAGCCCTCTGCTGTGGCCCAGGAGTGCAGTGGAGGATGGCCCAGGTGCTTGGGCCCTGCACCCCATGGGGAACCAGGAAAAGCACCTGGCTCCTGGCTCCTGCCATCGGACGAGCGCGGTGCGCCGGCCGCAGCGCGCCGTCAGCGGCGGCCATTGGAGGGTGAACCAACGGCAAAGGAAGACCTTTCTCTCTGTCTCTCTCTCTCACTGTCCACTCTGCCTGTCAAAAAAAAAAAAAAAGAATAAAAAAAAAAAAGTTTTGTTGTGAGAAAATGCAGATTCTTTGGGAAAATTTCTTTTAAAAACCCTCTTAGGAAAACACGCTCTGTTACATTGACTCATTACTCTGCTCCAAAATTCACAGCAATTCTGGAGTTCGTAGGTTCCAGAACATACACAGCTCCACCTGTGCTGCATTTAGCATTTACTTTATTTTTAGCATTGGACGTACATGTTTGTTCTGACGGACAACCAACCTAATCCACCAAAGCAACCGATCTTACTATTATAGAACTCCAGAACACAACAGCAGGAAGGTATATTAAGGATACCTGATCAAATCTCATCTTAAGAGATCAGTGACTCATTCCATAATGTGCAGTTCATTGTTGTCACAAACCAAATCAGGATCCAAGTCTCCTTATCCAACACTCCTCCTACACTTAAAAATACCTTTTTCTAAAAACACTTTATTGAGACATAATTCACATTCCATGAAATTTACCCATTAAAAGTTTACTATGTTGGATTTTTCGTTTACTTTTTTTAAATATAGGACAATGTACACAGTAGTCCCAACTTATCCACAAAGGAGACATTCTAAGAGCCTCTGTGGATGCTGAAACCAAGGATAGTACCACACTACACATGTACTATGATTTTTCCTATGTGTACATATCTATAAGGTTTGACTTTAGGTACAATAAGATTAATAATAAACCAATGGGCCAGCACCATGATGTAGTGGGTGAAGCCACTGTCTGCAGTGCTGGCATCCCATGTTCAACTTCTGGCTGCTCCACTTCTGATCCAGCTCTTTGCTGTGGCCTGGGAGAGCAGTGGAAGGTGGCCCAGGTGCTTGGGCCCCTATACCTACATGGGAGACCAAGAATAAGCTCTTGGCACCTAGCTTCAGATAAGCACAGCTCCAGCTGTTACAGCCATCTGGGGAGTGAATCAGTGGATGGAAGGCCATTTGGGGGGTGAACCAACAGAAGGAAGACCTTTCTCTCTGTCTCTCTCTCACTGTCTAACTCTGCCTGTTAAGAAAAAAAAATGGAAAAAGACTTAAAAGTAAAAACAGCTCTGGCCATTTTAGCCATCTGGGGAGTGAACCAGCAGATGGGAGACCTCTCTCTCTCTCTCTCTCTCTCTCTCTCTATCTCTCTCTCTGTCTCTGCCTCTCTGTAACTCTTCCTTTCAAATAAAAATAAAATAAATATTAAAAAAATTAATTTGAAAATAAATAAAACCTGTAACCACTAAGCATACCCCTCAGCCCCTGGTAACTTCTGATCTACTTTGTGTTTCTATGTATTTGGCTATTTCAGAGATTTTATATTAGTGGAATTATACAGTATCTGTCCTATTGTGTCTGGCTTAGTTTACTCAGCATAATATTTTCAAGGTTCATCCATGTTGTTTCTTGTATCAGAACTTCACTCTTTTTATATACATATATAATTATAAATAAACACATATAATTATAATCATAAAATAATTATATATAAATACATATATAATTATATATATATCAACTCTCACAAGGTTTTTTATTTTTTTTAATATTTTATTTATTTATTTGACAGGTAGAGTTACAGACAGTGAGAGAGAGAGAGAGAGAGAGAGGTCTTCCTTCCGTTGGTTCACTCCCCAAATGGCCACTACAGCTGGAGCTATGCCGATCCAAAGCCAGGAGCCAGGAGCTTCTTCAAGGTCTCCCATGCAGGTGCAGGGGCCCAAGCACTTGGGCCATCTTCTACTGCTTTCCCAGGCCACAGCATAGAGCTGGACTGGAAGAGGAGCAACTGGGACTAGAACCGGTGCCCATATGGGATGCCAGTGCCGCAGGCAGAGGATTAACCTAGTGCGCCGCAGCACCAGCCCCACTTCACTCTTTTTTAAGGCTGAATAATATCTCACTATAGGTAGATAGCTTGTTTATTCATTCGAAGATGGATACTTGAGTTGTTGCTACTCCTTAGTTATTATAAGTAATATTATTGTGATCACTGGTATTCAAGTATTCTTTGAGCTCCTGCTTTCAGTGCTTTTAGGTATATACCCAAGAGTGAAAATTCTAGGTTATTCTATGGTAATTCTAAGCTGATATTGTCAAGGAATCACCAAACTGTTTCCAATGGCAGCCGCATCATTTTACACTGCCACTGTGCTCTTCATTCTACACGTCCTCACCTACACTTGTTATTTTTTAGCCACAGTCTTCCTAGTAGACCCAAAATGGTTTATACCTGGGATTTTCATTTGCATTTCCTAATGACAAATAATGTTGACCACAGACTGCCTTTTGACAAACGCAAAAAGTGCCAAGCAAAAACCCTCAAACTCAGATTTTCTGATGCCCTTCTGAATGCCTCCAAGTTCAACAGCAGGAGACACTGAAGTAACTGGGGTTCACAGAGGCCTTTTTTTTTTGCAGTTCATCCACATAATACTGCAAAAAGTTCATTTACTCTCAAACAGAAGTATTTTCAGAATTCTTTTAGTTCCTGACCACCTTCTAATTTTAGACTTTATTGACCTTTTCCCTATTTTCTCATTGAGAAGTTTCTCAGGTTTTTTAAACAATGCACAGGAATTTAGAAGGTAACATTTTCCCATTTTCAATTTTCAGAACTGCTAAACGTAACTTGAAAGGATGTCTTTAAGATTTACAGGCATCTGGCATTGTTTGAAATCATCTCTCGGGAAATATATTTTGGGAAAATTCTTAACATTTAGATATCAACAAGAATGTGCTGTAAATGTAAAATGAACAAGTTCACTGTTGATTGGGGTAGAAATTGTAAACCTTACATACAAACACTTCACTGAGAATTACTGTCCTGGGAGTGAAGATTTTTACTAAAGAGACTTGAAATGTCATAGAATAAAAAGTGTTTTTGTTGATGAGCTGAATGAGGCATCATGATGATGAGTCACTGTCATAAAGGCCAATAGAATACTCATAAATTTTAGTGATTGACAAAAAGTTTATTCATGGTAGAAAATTTCTATGTAGTTATACTTCTCATTTATTTTTATTACATTATTATATTCTACAAGCTGTCTTCAGTAATCCCAATAAAAACTGACTATTTCATTAACATATAATCTTAAGTATATGAAATTCATGCAAATGACATGGGTAAAAATTTTCAAATTAAAAAAATTCCAGTCATCTGACCTTCACCTTATCTTGACAAGTTCTACTTGTCAAAACTGCAGCAAAAAAAAAAAAAGTTCTTTTAAGATTGCAAGTACTTTTCTCATTTTAATTGTTTAATTTTTTATGGTTTTCCCCCACATTACGGGAAATCTTTTACATTCATCATCAAGCCATTCAATAAGATATACAAGAAAGAGTAATTCTCAAAGAAAAAACATGGAGAAAGAATCCAAAGAAATGAAGAACAACGTTCTCAGTGCCCCAGATAACTTCCCGCCTTCACAGGGAGGAATGTCATAATTTCCTATAGGGCTGATGGAGAAAAACCTTTAACTGTACATGCGCAATGCTGGAATATCACATTCAAAAAAAATTCTGCATTGAAAGGCACAGAGCATGAATAAGCAAGGGATGGACATGGCAAAAGCCAATAGCAACTTCTGAAGTCAATAACTCCGATGAGTCAAAAAGAACCTCTTCTATGGAAGCCCATATAAGTACCTTGAGATAGATAAAGACCCAGACAACAGCAGTCCATGGACACTTGAGCATCAGCTGTCAATTCTGCTAAGCAGAAAGTCCTCACCCAGGTAGCAGTAAGAGCACGGTGACCTCAAGGAACTCTGAGAAAAAGTGTCACCAGCTCATCACTTAGACACTTGCAGAAGTCTAAACAAGCTTGAAGACTAAAGTGTAGATTCCCTCAGAGCCACTGAGCCTTCTCTACTGTACCCCATGATTCAGAGAATCAGTGGGGTTGGACTCTTCTCCTACCTCTCTCCAATTCACTTTCAGCACCTACCTCCTTCTTCTGTCACACTTGTTTGAATATTCAAACCTCCACCATCCTTCCTCCCTGAATTACCTTTTTCAACACCCTACTTCAGATCTGTCATGACCTAGGTTAGTATTTCAGAATCGTCAGCCATAAAGCCTGTCTGGCAGAGTGGGCATTTGAGCAGTGGCTAAGAGGTTGCTTGGGACATCACATCCCCTATCACAATTTGAATTCCAGCTCCACTTGGGGTTCCAGCTTCCTGCTAACATGCCCCAGATGGAAATCTGTTCTTCTCGTTTTGGTCTGGCCAAGATCCTGCTATTGCAAGCATATGGGGTAGATGAAAGATCTCTCTCTCTCTCTCTCTCTCTCTCTCTCTCTCTCTCTCTCTCTCTCTCTGCCTGTCTTTATCTCTGTATCTCTGAATTTCAAATACATTAAAATGAATTTAAAAGAAAACTAGTAATCTTGTCTGGCTACACCAGTCAGGTCCACCTTCAGCAATCTAAACACTTTCTGACACTTCTCTCCTGGGGTGTTTTTGTAAACCCTTTCTTACCCTTAGAATTTCCTGTATGATATCTGCAACATGCTTTAGAATTCAACATAGAAAGTGCAATATTATGTCAGTGTTAGTTTAAGTCAGTCACTCCAAACATTTCTGTTTATAAACTCAAAATGATTCTATGCACACTTTAAATTTTTCATAAATTTAAATAGCTAAAAAGATGTAACTCCTAGCATATTGTTAAGGAGCTGAAAATTTAGCTATTCAATTAGTAGAAAGCTTCTCTTCTGTTACCTAATTGGCAAAACTAGTCCTCATTGTCAAACCAATCAGTCAAATCCAACTTGCTTTCTGACAAGAGAAATCTGACTTTGGTTTCTATTTAAATACCACACTAATATGTGTTTCAAGGGGAACATCACGCTTCAGAATTCTTTCTAGCATGCATGGGGATGTATATATAGATGGATGCATGCAAGCATGATGGCTAGGAACAAAGTCTTGCCCTAAATGCAATAAGGCACTAGACCTTTTAATCACTGTTTTTTAAAAGATTCACTTATTTATTTGAAAGGAAGAAGTAAAGAGAGAAGGACAGAGAGGGAGATCTTCCATCTGCTGGTTTCCTCCCCAAATACCCACAACAGCCAGTTCAGGGTTAGGCCAAAGCCAGGAGCATAGAACTGCATCCCCACGTAGGTGGCAGGGGTCTAAGCACTTGGGCCATCTGCTGCTGCCTTCCCAGGCACATTAGCTGCATCAGAAGCAGAGCAGCTGGGACTGGAACTGGCACCCTGATATGGGGTGCCAGTGTCACAAGTGGCAGCTTAACTGGCTGCACCACAATGCCAAGGCCACTTTTAATCATTCTTAAGGGAATGTTCTTCCTTTCCATTCTTGAATTCTCCCTTTCTTTGGTGTGTCTGAGCAAAGCATCACAGTAAGATTTGGGGAGGGGGAGGAGGAGGCCTTTCTCTTTCAAAGTAGAGAAGACAACTGCCTGATGCCCCTACAGGTCCCTTAACCACTGGAAAGCTTGCATGGCCACAGGAAGACACACAGACTCCAGCGTGCAAATCATTGTGGAGGCACACAACAGTCACAACCCAGGATAACACTGAAGAAGGTGGGCTGTCAATTAAAAAGGCTCAACCTCAGGGGGAGCCACTACCAGGGCATCGGCCACCTTTCCTGTCATTAACACCAGAAACATTGCTAATTAATCTCCCAGATGTGAGCAGGTGCTTTCACTCTGTTGATAATTGGCATATTAGAATGCCAGAAATACTCGCCAACTGGTGAATTTAGTGTTACTCTATGAACATAGATTAGCCAAAGTATTTTCTAGGGATGCCGTACCATGGAGAAAACAGAGTATCTGGCGAGTCTGTGGGCTAAACTGCTGAAGACTCTGTGTTCGGCCATCAACTGGAAGGATTCTAGACAGCACCGTCTGGTAGAAATACAATGCAAGTTACATTCCTTTTAGTAGTGTGTGCTTTTTAGATCAATATATCCAAAATATCATCATTTCAACACATGGGCAATATTTTAAAATTTATTGATGATCTTTACATTTTTTCCTTATCACTGTCTTTGGAATGTGGTGTGTGTTATATATTGACAGCATCATCTCACCTCAGACCAGCCACAGTTCAGATGCTCAGGGGCTTTTATGCTGGATGGCACAGACCTAGAACATTGCTGCATCTGCTTTTACTGAAACCTTCTCATGCTTCCAAAGAATGGAGAGCTGCAACTTACTGCACTTACAAAGCAGGTTGTCTGGACTGCTTTTAGCATGCTAGCGGTGATGATAACTTAATGAAAATACTGATGATCATCACAGTCCTTGGGCTGAAATTTGCTTCCACTTTAACCCTGATAGTGGGATACTACTCATTACCCCAATTTTAGGCTTTTGGAGCTATTCAAAAATAAATAGTTGTGCATTACAGAATTGGCTTAGGTCATTTTGTAAGACTTCCAGTCTAATCAGTGAGCATAATAATAATAATTGGAAATATTTCCAACTATTTATATGTGTTCATTATTTAAAGTCTTATATACATTACTCATTTAATCAAAATTAGCTATGCCTACAATTTGAAACACTGTATAAGGAAACAGACAGCAACATTTACTGAACATCTACTATATGTCAGTGTAGAAGAGATTCATCTGCTGCTTTAAAGAAGCTATGATCAGGAAGAGATTCAGATGGTAGAATACGGAGGGAACTTGCTGCCTGAGTCTAAGAGAAGGTAGTTTTTAAAAAGTGGAGAGAGTGCAGTCTCAGGCAAGAGTTAGGGAGAAAATGGCCAAGGATACTCTATGCAATTTAGAGGAACATAGTGGACCTATGTGGAAGGCATGGACACCCACTACGCAGGACCACAGCAGCCGAGAGCTTACTCACCAGTGTTGGAGAGAAAGGTGAGACCAGACGGCAGCAGCCCAAGCCACTGGCAAAAAGCTGTGAGAACAGTCTAGAGGGAATCTGACTTGGAACCCCGTGGAGGATAGTATACCTGCCAAACTATAGGACCAGAAAAAAGGAGGAGTACATTTCTCTCTCCCCAATCACCCAGCAATGGCATCCTATAACAAGCCATACAGAGCAGGCACCATTTTGGACATACGTAACAGCTCCTCCAGCTAGTGTCTGCGCCCAGCTATGAGCCCAGTGGAGACTCCTGAGTCTGTTGGGTAGAACTGACAGGGTGCTGGGTGCTCATGATTGTGGGAAGCTTGTGTGCCAGGATGGCAAAAAAAAAATTGAGGCTGTTTGGGAGGGCTCACAATGTGGCTGGGACTTTGGGCAGTCACTGTGGGAGAGTCCAAACTCTCAGGGCTCCATGGTTACCTGCTGAGGGACACTGCTGTGTTATTTGAGCTTACACTGAGAACTACTGTGGGGAACCACAGGCCGGCCACCTGTGGGGACCTCCTCATTGCACTGCCTCATCCTGCAGAGCAGAACAAGGTCAAGGAAGTGCTGAACAAAAGACTTGTAAACAACCTGAACAAAAGACTTGCAAACAACCTGATGGGATGAGATACACCCTGACCTGAGACTATGATCTGATTGATGGACTACTCGCCCTAGCCCCGGGGGACTGGGAATGGATAAAAGACCATGTTAAGGGCGGGAACGGGGGCAGCCACTTCAGTCTCCGTCTTTCTCCCGGCTGCTTCCCGCTCCCTCCTTTCCTTCTATCCCTAAGAGTAAAAGTTCCTCGAGAACCGATCAACAGTGGTCGTGTTGTGACTCCGTGGGTTGGACCTTCGCTGACGAGGGTTCCCGACAAGTGGTGCCGTGACTCGGATCTTGGATCGTTGGACCGATCGCTGGAAGCAGGTAAGTAAGAATAAACGTACATATACGGGAATCTAGGCGGGTAAAGTAAAAGGCCTAGGATTGTAACCGCGGGTAAAATCATAAAAGTAAAAGTGTAAATGGGAAATACTCCATCGATGACTAAATTTTTACTAAGCCGCTTATTAAGAGCAACGGGGACGCCCGTGATAGCGGCCATTATTTGGTTACTCACCAAAGCAGTTGGTAGCATGTCGTCCTGGTTAGTGGACGATGGTGAGCGGGAAGAACGAAAGTGGAAAAGGGTAGGTAAAGAGTTAAGAGTGGCGGGAAAATCACCGGAGATTTATAGGGTGTGGATTGAACAGGCTCTTCAAAATGATTCAGAAGAGATAGTAGATGAGGGATCAGAGATATTGGAGGAGGCTCAGAATGAGTCCCAATGTGGAAGTCAGGATGGGGACAGGGAGGATAAGGCGCAGATGAGTGTGGAGCAAGAGAGACCCCTTCCTTCCGCACCTCCATACCCAGAAGACCTATTTTCTCCGGGGGACCACCCGTGCCACTGTAGAATGGCAAACTTAACCTTACATGACCCTCCACATTGGCGACCGCTCACACTAACTAAGGCCCCCCTCACGAAAGGGAATCCTTCCCTCATGGAGGGAGTGGAGAGCAAGGAACCCTCCTCAGTAAGATCCAGAGGAAGGGCGGAGAGAACACGCGGAACTCCCCCCAGGTGGGAAGAGTACCAAAAAGCAGATCAGGTGTTCCCAGTGGTAGTGGATGCTCAAGGTAACAGAGGATGGACCCCTTTAGACCACAAGTTGTTAAAAGAACTGCAACAAGCGGTGCAGCTTTACGGACCACATGCCAACTTCACAAAGGCAGTTTTAGACAATATAGGAACCCAGGGACTGGTCCCAGAGGACTGGAGAAACCTAGTGAAAGCTGTGCTTGGTGGTGGGGACTTCCTGCTTTGGGCTGTGGCCTATAGAGAGCTTGCTAAGACTCAGGCAGCAGAAAACGCGAGAAACGGTCATCCAGCCTGGAATGAGGACATGCTAAACGGGGAAGGAGTTTTTCGCGATGAGAATACCCAGGCTCAATGCCCTAATGAAGTCCTAATGCAAGTAAGAGAAATAGCTCGTAGGGCCTGGAAGATCCTTCCTAAGAAGGGAGAAATTAGGCACAGTTTGTCCAAAATTACACAAGGCCCAACGGAGCCCTATGCTGATTTTGTAAATAGGTTAATGGAGGCGGCTGGCAATATCTTTGAGACCATGGAGGAGGCGATGCCGCTAGTACGAAGATTAGCATATGAACAAGCAAACAAAACCTGCCGTGAGGCCCTAAGGCCCTGGCAACACAAAGACATTCCTACCTTTTTAAAAATCTGTAGGGATGTTATGGATGATGTGGCCTCAGGGGCGCATGCAGCAGTCGCCATGGCAAGAATGCTGCATAACAATGGGCCGGGGCGAAAGTGTTTTAGATGTGGAGTGGAAGGTCACCTAAAAAGAGAATGCACGAATTCCAAGCCTCCAGGGCGTCGGCCAGGGCTCTGCCCACGATGTGGTAAAGGCAATCATTGGGCAAATGAATGTTATTCCAAGCTAGATAAAGCCGGCAACCCACTAGGGCAACCTTTCAATCCGAAAAATTCAGGGCAGCAGTTTCCAAAAAATGAGTGGCGGGCCCCCGCACCCAGGGGCCCGAAAACTCAATGGGTGAGAGGACAGGCCATGGGAAGAACAGGACAGTTTCAGGGAGAACAACAGGCATTTACTGCACAGAGCTGCGAGCCACCGACTATACAGTATTAACGCCGCAAATGGGGATCCAAGCCATAGATGTAGAACCCCAGGAGGCTATGGACCATATCGAAGGCTTGGGCATTACCATAGGAAAGGCTGCAAACTCTTTAAAGGGACTGGTAGTCATAACTGGAATTATCCAAATGCCTTGTAAGAAATTTAAAGTAATGTTGCAGTCCACTAAAGGAATCATACAGTTACTACCGTCGCAGCCGGTTGCTCAATTACTAGTGTTTTCGTAGGAGCCACTGTGCAGCAGCCATCACCACTGCCACTAACCTGGTTAGATAACAAACCGGTGTGGATACCCCAGTGGCCCCTTACACAGGAGAAATTGGCTGCAGTAAAAGAAATAGTTCAGCAGCAGTTAGAGGCAGGACATATTCAACCATCCACTTCACCCTGGAACACCCCAATTTTTGTAATAAAAAAGAAATCGGGCAAGTATCGATTATTGCAGGATATGAGAGCCATAAACAGGCAGTTGCAACCCATGGGGGCATTGCAACCAGGGCTGCCCGTTCCTACAATGATCCCAAAAGATTGGCCTATGCCACTGTCTCTTGGTCAGTAAGATCATCTCAAGCATTGTCAGAAGGCAACAGCGCACCAACCTGATTGCTCAGCAGGCTTGCATGCTATGTTTCGCTCCGACCCTCAACAACAGATATGGCTTAGCATGATGGAACGGTAGTCAATGACGGGTAATCACTGGCGAGTACACCTAGCAACCTAAGACAGAGCATGGGACATGCTTCCCAGTGACTCGATGACGGGTAAGCAGGTGGCACGTCGCTGGGAACCTAAGACAGGCACGATTCCATGTCATATAAAACTAAAAAGGGGGAGCTGTGGGGAACCACAGGCCGGCCACCTGTGGGGACCTCCTCATTGCACTGCCTCATCCTGCAGAGCAGAACAAGGTCAAGGAAGTGCTGAACAAAAGACTTGTAAACAACCTGAACAAAAGACTTGCAAACAACCTGATGGGATGAGATACACCCTGACCTGAGACTATGATCTGATTGATGGACTACTCGCCCTAGCCCCGGGGGACTGGGAATGGATAAAAGACCATGTTAAGGGCGGGAACGGGGAGCAGCCACTTCAGTCTCCATCTTTCTCCCGGCTGCTTCCCGCTCCCTCCTTTCCTTCTATCCCTAAGAGTAAAAGTTCCTCGAGAACCGATCAACAGCGGTCGTGTTATGACTCCGTGGGTTGGACCTTCGCTGACGAGGGTTCCGACAAACTACACTAATTCTTTGTGTGGTCTTCGGGTCAGAGAGGACAAATATTAGACCCACTGGGGCTAGCACTCAGGCACTGGTCTCCTATAAGGAGAAGAGCTCAGCTGAGTAGAATAAACATCCCCTGTAATTAAAAAAATAGAGATTAAACACAGCAAACCTGGCTGTGTCCCCTTAGACATGCCCTTCAACCTGGAGAACTGAATAGAGCTCCCTGGCCACATCCACTACATACCTCCAGGTATTCACGGAAAACAGATACTCCACTAGCCTACAGAGACATAGCACAAAGATAAAAGCCACCACAGCAAAAATTAAAAAAAAAGGAGAAACCAATGAGTATCTCCACAAATGCCAAATAACAAATGCAACAATTCAAAGAAAGAACAATAATGAAGACAACATGACATCCCCAAGATAACACAGCACTTCAATACCAGATTGTGAAGATGATGAAGTTGAAGAAACGCCAAAAATGGAATTCAAAAAATTGATCATAAGATTACACAGAAGTAATCAGGGGGCCAGCTCTGTGGCATAGAGGGCAAGACTGCCACCTGCAGTGCCGGCATCCCATGTGGGTCCAGTTCAAGTTCCAGCTGCCCCACTTCCAATCCAGCTCTCTGCTATGACCTGGGAAAGCAGCAGAAGATGGGCCAAATCTGTAGGCCCTTGCATCCACGTGGGAGATGTGCAAGAAGCTCCTCTCTCCTGGCTTTGGATCAGTGCAGCTCTGGCCTTTGAGGCCATCTGGAGAGTGAACCAATGGATGGAAGTCTCCTGCCTCACCCTCTCCCTCTCCCCCTCCCCTTCTCCCCCTCCCTTCTCTCTCTCCTCTACCTCCCCCTTCCTCTCCCTCCCTCCAGCTACTTGTAACATTGACTTTCAAATAGATCTTTAAAAAAAGAAGTAATCAGAAGCAAATGTATGAATTAATGAAATCTGTAGATGACATGAAAGAAAATTTCTCTCACGAAATTGAGATCTTAAAGAGAAATCAAAATGAAATCTTGGAAGAATTCAATATAAAAAATTAAAAATGCAGTAGAAAGCCTTAACAACAGAAGCAGTGAAGCAAAATAAAGAATATCCAACTTAGAAGACAAAGCACAAGAAATTATCCAATAAGACAAAAAACAAGAAGAAGAAATTAGAAAACAAAAAACAGTTAGGAATCTACAGGATACTATCAAAGAACCCAACATATGGGTTCTAGCAGTTCCTGAAGGTATGGAAAGAGAGAAAGGACTAGAAAGCCTTTTTAGTGAAATAATAGCAAAAAGTTTCCCTAATTTGGAGAAAGAAAAGGACATCCAAGTATAGGAAGCACATAAAGCTCCTAATAGACATGACCAGAAAAGATCTTCACAATGATACATTATAATCAAACTCACCACAGTAATATATAGAGAGAAGATTCTAAAATGAGCACAAGAGAAATGCTAGATTACTTTCAGGGGACCTCCAATTAGACTCATAGCAGATTTCTCATCATAAGCCCTACAGACTAGGAAAGAATGGTGGCACATATTCCAAGTCTTAAGAGAAAAAAAAAAACTTTCATTCCAGAATACTATACCCTCCAAAGCTCTCATTTATGAATGAAGGTGAAATAAAGACCTTCCATAAAAACAGAAATTGAAAAAGTTTGTCACTGCCCATCCAACTCTGCAAAAGATGCTTAAGGATGTGTTACCCATAGAAACAAAGAAACATGGTCATAACTATGGAAGAAAGTAATAGAAGAAGATCTCCTAGTAAAAGCACAAAGGAAATCAAAAGTAAAAAATAAGAATATTTATGGAAAAATGACAGGGCAAGGACATTACTTATCAACAGTCACCTTGACTGTAAATGGCCTCAAAAGACACAGACTGGTTGAATAGATTAAAAAACAAAACTCATCCAATCTATTTGCTGCCTACAAGAAACACATCTCACCAACAAAGATGCACACAGAATGAAAGTGAAAGGATGGAAAAAGATATTCCATGCTAACAGAAACCAAAAAAGAGCTGGTATAGCCACCCTAATATCAGACAAAAACAGTCTTTAACACAAAAAAAAACTGTTAAAAGAGACAAAGAAGGGCACTATGTAATGATTAAAGGATCAATTCAACAAGAAGATGTAACTATTATAAATGCATATGCACCTAATTACAGGGCACCTGGCTATTTAAAAGAAATATTAAAGGATTTAAGGAATCAGAGACTCCAATACAATAGTAATGAATTTGGAAAACATTTTACTTAGTGAAATAAGCTAATCCCAAAGAGACAAATACCATATGTACTCCATGACCTGTGATAACTAAAAAAGCACCTAAAAGGAAATCTGTAGAAATGAAATTGACACTTCGAGAAGCAATGAGTTGAACAGCCCTTGTCTTGACTTTTGAGGAACAGTTTTTTTTTTTCCTTCATACTATTTGTTGAACTCTTTACTTAACATACAGTTAATCATATGTGTATAAAGTATTAAAAATAGATCTCAGTAAAAAATAAGAGTGGGTATAAGAGAGGGAGGAGGAAGTTTGTGACTGTAAATCTGTATAGTTCTTTTTTTTTTTTTTTTTTTGACAGGCAGAGTGGACAGCGAGAGAGAGACAGAGAGAAAGGTCTTCCTTTGCTGTTGGTTCACCCTCCAATGGCTGCCATAGCCAGTGTGCTGCAGCTGGTGTACCATGCTGATTCAATGGCAGGAGCCAGGTGCTTCTGGTCTCCCATGGGGTGCAGGGCCCAAGCACTTGGGCCATCCTCCACTGCACTCTCTGGCCACAGCAGAGAGCTGGCCTGGAAGAGGGGCAGCCGGGACAGAATCCGGCACCCCGACTGGGACTAGAACCCAGTGTGCCGGTGCCGCAAGGCGGAGGATTAGCCTATTGAGCCGTGGCGCCAGCCATGTATAGTTCTGCGTACATTCCCACAGACTTACTTCTAAAAGTATAGTTTAAAAACATTCCATGGGTCCTCAAATCCCATTAAGCTGGTTAGTAAAAATGTCATCTTAAGCATTAAAGTGATCATATTAAGTGTTAAAGAGAAATATAGATATGATTAAGTGTTAAAGTGATCATATAAAATAGCATCAACTGTCTCATAATAATAATAGATAGAATTATAAAGGAAAGAATGTTCCAACATGGAAAGTAGTCCACAAACAGGCTCATAGAATGACAATTGCTTTAAGTAGCAGAATCAGCCTTTAAGGCATCCTGGTCTTGCTGAAAAGCACATGAAAGCATTTCAGGCATAGAAAGCCAAAACACTGTGGCAAAAAATGTTCTACATGAAGGACCTCTATGAGTGAGACCCCAGCAGAAAGACGTGGCCATCAAAGAAGGATGTACTTTTCTCTGAAAGGAAGAGAGAACTTCCACTTTGCTTACGGCCTTGTCTAAATATTGATGGAGTTTGTGGATTCTAAAGGCTTCCATAGCCTAGGAAGCTCATGTCAAGAGTCTGGGATGATCACTGATGTCATACATAAGAGTGTTAATTGTTAAATTAACAACAGGAGTCACTGTGCACTAACTTCCCATGCAGGACCTTTGTCCTCAATGAGTTGATTATGAGAATTAAAAGTAAAACTTGTGTGTGTGTGTGTGTGTGTGTGTGTATGTAAACTGTTGAAACCTTTACTTAGTATAGAGTTGGTCTTCTGTGTATAAAATTAATTGAAAATGAATCATAATGAAGAATGGGCCTGGGAATGGGAGAGAGAGGAGGAAGAGGGGTTGCAGAATGGCTGGGAGGGTGATTATGGTGGGAAGAATCACTATATTCCTAAGTTGTACTTATGAAATTTGTTTTCCTTAAATAAAAGGTTTCTTTGGGAAAAATAAATAAATATAATTACACAGCTAAGAGGAAAAAAAAAGCTATGATCTTGATAAAAGGTGTTTGAGGCAAGTATATAAAGAACAGAGAGACAATTGTAACTAATATACATTTGTTGTAGAGACAGAAACATTCACAAATTCATAGGGAAATATTCCCTAGTGTCTCTTACTTTGCAGCAACATAATGGTCAGTGCCTTCTGGGTACACCACAACGACTCCTTCTTACATAAAACACAATCCATGACAAAATTTTCTCGGAGGTTAGCAGACTCAACCCTCATTAACTGTCCCTCAAGAGGGTTAGTAAGGAGGGAATCACAGAAAGCAGCAAGACACAGGTTGCAGTGTAGTCATTAGAATGTCATGTCTGAGCCGGCACCACAGCTCAATAGGTTAATCCTCCACCTTGCGGCGCCGGCACACCAGGTTCTAGTCCCAGTCGGGGTGCCAGATTCTGTCCCGGTTGCCCCTCTTCCAGGCCAGCTCTCTGCTGTGGCCCGGGAGTGCAGTGGAGGATGGCCCAAGTGCTTGGGCCCTGCACCCCATGGGAGACCAGGAGAAGCACCTGGCTCCTGCCATTGGATCAGCACGGTGCACCAGCTGCAGCACACCAGCTGCGGCAGCCATTGGAGGGTGAACCAACGGCAAAAGGAAGACCTTTCTCTCTGTCTCTCTCTCTCACTGTCCACTCTGCCTGTCAAAAAAAAAAAAAAAAGAATGTCATGTCTGAGCCATGGGAAAAAGAAAAATGTGAGAAAGAGCATTAGTGGAAATGAGAGGAATTGCAGCAGATTCCTAAGAGCAGGAACAAATCAGTCACGCAGACAATTGCAAGGAGATCCCTTGGCTGGATCGTTTAAATCAGTGCTACAACACCATGAACTCTGGGGAGCAGGCTGCAGCTAGATTGAAGAGGACTCTGAATACCATGGCAGGGGTTGAAATGAGCAGGCAATCGTGGGCCACTGACATCTTCTGAGGAAGAGTGTGACCTGATCAAAAGTATATTGTTAAGAGACAATATGAAAAATACATTTACAGAGATTTACAGAGAGAGGAGCCAGAAGAAGGTAAGGCAGTGTAAAGCTTACTAAAATCATCCATGCTCTGGAAAGCCAAGACACTGTGGCAAAAAAAAAAAATTACCTAAATGAAAGATCTTTGTGAGTGAGATCCCAGCGGAAAGAACGGGCCATCAAAGAAGGAGGTACCTTTTTCTGAAGAGAGGAGAGAACTTCCACTTTGAATATGGCCCTGTCTAAATAAGATCAGAGTTGGTAAACTCAGGAGGCTCCCATGGCCTTGGCAGCTCATGACAAGGGTCTCGGGTGATTACTGATGTCATAAACAAGAGTGTCAATTGTTAAATCAATAGCAAGAGTCAATGTGCACCTGCCCCCCATGTAGGACCTCTGCCCCTAGTGTGTTCTACTATGAGAATTAATGATGAAACTACTACTCAAACAGTGCTCTATAGTTTGTGTGTCTTTGGGGGTGCAGTCTGTTGAAGTCTTTACTTAGTATATACTAAGTTGATCTTCTGTATATAAAGATGATTGAAAATGAATCTTGAAGGATGGGACGGGAGAGAGACTGGGAGATGGGATGGTTGTGGGTGGGAGGGAGGTTATGTGGGGGAAGCTATTATAATTCAAAAGTTGTACTTTGGAAATTTATATTTATTAAATAAAAGTGGAAAAGAAAAAAAATCACCCATGCCCAACACCTGAGAACTGGCAGGGTGCAGGAGCGGTGAGACAATACAGGGAGCATCTGATGCAACAGGCAGCGAGTTGCGCAGGCACTGCTGCTGCCGGGGCTGTTCTGGGGAGACAGGGATCATTCCTCTTTATTACACATTCATTCTCAATTAGACGCTATGGTTCTTAAATGACAAAATTCTATTTTTTTACCTCGCATTTATTTCTAACAAATCCACTTAAAAGCTACTCTCTTAGCAGTTCTCAAGTATATACTACATTGTAGTTAACTATACTCATCATGTGATGCAACAGATTGCTTGAATTTATCCCTCCCATCTTCCAGTATCCATTGACCAACTTTGCTGCTACCATGTCCCGCACACACTCCTGCATGCTGGGACTGGAGTACTGAATTATTGAAAAGGTAACAAAGGAACACAGAGAAGTCCAAATACTCTGCAGCCTCTTGGGGTACTTGAAGGTTGGTGGCGTCTCGCCATTATGATAAAATGTAGAGGGTTGCAGGTATTGTGGTGCAGCAGGTTAAGGCACACTTGGGATGCCTGCATCCCATGTCAGAGAGCCTGAGACTCAGTGCTGCCTCTACTTCCAAGCCAGCTTCCTACTGAACTGCATGCTGAGAAGCAGCAAACAACAGTCAAGGCAGTGCAGCTCCACCACCCACAGGAGATGGAGTTCCTGGATGGTGGCTGGCTGTTTCAGGTATTTAGAGAGTGAACCAGCCGATCAAAGATATCTCTCTCTCTCTCTCTCTCTCTCTCTCTCTCTCTCTCCCTTTCAAATAAGTAAATACATACATATATACAAACAGAAATGTAGAGGACCATGCATTTGGCACAGTCATTGTGTCACTTGGGACACTTGAATCCCATATCAGAATGCCTGGTTCCACTTCAGGCTAGCTTCCTGCTATGCACACATTGAAAGGCAGCTTAGGAAGGTCCAAGTGCTTGGGCACCTGCCACTCACATGGAAGACCTGGATGGAGTTCCAAGCTCCTGGCTTCAGCCTGGCCCAGCCCTGACTGTTGCAGACGTTTGGGGAGTGAACCAGTGCAGCAAAAATCTCTCTGTCATGTCCTCTCTCTCTCTCAGATGAAGAAGTGGAAAAATTTTAGAGCACAGCAGAAGATATGCACCTGGGCTAGAAGTTAGCAGGGTGCTCAAGTGAAGATACCAAGCAAGTCCTGAAGATGTAACAGCAGAGCAGACGGGAGAGACTCTTCTTACAGAGAAGACCATCCCAGAAGCTCATGTTTTCAAAAACAGGCATGTGCAACAGTGGTCAGGCTAATGGAAGAGTTGGGGGGAAATGAGGCCTAAAGAGTAATAAGGAAATCTGCCCACGAAGTTGCAGCCAGCACATGATGTAAGGGGACAAGGAAGCTGGCTCTTTCAGGCTGATGTGCATGCTATTACAAGTCTCCCCGAGCAGTATGACGATGTCAGTACCAAAATAGTTTAAAATTACATAATCAGTGACCCAGGAACTTGGTAAATTTATCTTAAGGAAATAATTAGCTACACAAACATTTAGATACAATCAAAGGAATGCTCTTCAAAGCACCCTTCATAATTGCAAGAAAACCGCAAACAATCTAAATGTCCTTCTACTGGAGTTGTTTAAAAGTATACTTTTGTACCTAAAAACAATGACTAAGAATGATTATAAGGTACATGTAATGACCAGGTAAAGACACGGAAGGATCTTTGCAATATATCAAGGAATAAAAATGCAACCCCTTAAAGTATACACACACACACACACACACACACACACACTATTCCACATTTACTCTGTATGTATGCATGACAAGAAAGGTAACTGCCAAAATATTGGCAAGGTATCTCCAAGTTAGAAGGTTCTGGCCGATTCTTATGTTCTATTTTTTATAAGCTATACTCAAATTTTACAATTTTTAAATATATAAAATTTATGTAACATTTTTTTCTCTAAAACACCCATCCTGCAAAAGGTGTGTTTTTCCACTTTTATGTGGATAAACAGGAAGGAAAAAATTAAAACTATGAGCCCTGTTAAAAAATCAAGTGGGCTCGCAGAAGGTCTGTGTGTCTGCCTGTCTGTCTGCTTTGATGAGGGCTGGTGAGAGCTAGGGAAACTTCCGCCCATCTGTAATTACATGCAGACAACAAGGATCCAGGAGACCCAGAGAGGTTTAGATGTCAACACACAACAGGAAGGGCTCCCTCATGAAGCCAAATCCCAGAGGATGGGGAGAAGGAGAGGTATCAGGAGCCAGCTCCTAAATTGGATACAGCTAAGCTCACATATTTCTAAAAATGAAACTTGCCAGGTTAAATGACTTTCTTATTTGCACCTGTCTTTCCAGTGAATTTTCCACTTCTAGTCTCAAGAGAAAATTAGCCAGTTGTAAAATAACTACTCTTAAGGAGGTCACTATTTTCCCATCTTCGAGTCTATTCACTATGGAAACATTGTAGAAGAGGGACTTGAATCATGTAAAATACACCTTTTCTAATAAATTCAAGTATTTGAAGAAAAAATAATCAAAGAATGATGATCAGTTAATAAGATGGGAAAAAAAAAACAGGAAATTACTGCAAAACCAAGTGTAACCCACATATTATACCAAGCAACCACTTGGAAAAAAGTGAGGAGTTTCTGTCTGTGGTTCATACACTTTAATAAAATGATCTTTACTATAAATACTCTCACTATTTTTAAAGTAAGAAAAATAGGGTATCTCAAAAGTGGTTTTTGGAATTTTTATATTGAATTGTCTTTGCCTTTATATGGAGTGTTTTAAAATTGAGCCATGACAAGTTAAAACAACAGAATTTTTTTAATAATCAAATTTGCAAAATTGAAAGTCCACAAAATGCAACCCTCTGTCCAAGATAAATATTTATAATAAGCAGGAAAAACATGTCAGAAAGGAACACTGTGTTTTCTCTTAAAATTTTGAGTGTAAAGACTTCTTCCCAGGGACCTCACAGTTCAGAAATCAGCTCATAAAGCACAGAGCTCTTTGCTTCAAAGGGCACAAGTGGAAAGTTAACGGGTAAAATAAATACTTAGTCTCATACTGAAAACCACCTACTCTCTTATTTTCAATTTATATAACTGCGTAAAAAGTTCACATTAGCTGCTAATTCTTCTCTAATGAAAAGCTAAAAGCTAACTCAGGTAGGGTTAGACAAGGGAGATAGAGAAAACCCACAGTCCAAGCAAAAATGCAAGAAATCTCTTATCCAGACCACTCACTTCCTATCATGTTGATAATCATGTTATCTTTTACATCACTGTTAAATATAACAGTTCTGCCTCAATTCAGTGCTATATTTAATAGTCTACCATGGTTCTCTCATTCATTCGCCTTATTTAGGAATTTGTAAATCCAATCTATACCATCACTGGGAATAGTTGACTTGCTAATTATCTTCAGTGTTATTTTTGGAATAAAATAGTTCTTTCTTTCATTTGTATTAGATATGCCTCTTTTAACCATCAAAAAGTCCAGATTAGTTTAATAATTGAAAGAAAACAGAATCAAGAAGTTCATGTTTGCTTTTCTAAAATAAATTATCTTATAGCCAGTAACTATATCTTCTTTCCACTTCCATATTTTCAGACTGAAGAGTACTAAGTATTTTAATCAGATTCACAAAAAGAACAAATGTGTTCCCTTAGGGGCTTGAGTTTTCCTAACAGAATGCCCTCCGCTATGGAATTATTTCAGTAGGAGATCAGAATCTTGTATGGTGATCCATGTGCACAGCCAACACGGCTTTGCAAAGGAAGGAAGTGATCTGTTTTCTTTTTGTTTCCTTCCTAAAAGCATCCTATGAACCAGTCTCATTGCAGTCAGCATTTAGCCAAGCAACTAAGACACCTGCATCTTGTGTCACAGAGTGCCTGGATTTGGTTCCTGATTCAGACTGCTGATTCCAGCTTCCCACCTGTGCAGACCCTGGGAGGCAGCTTGAGTAATGGAGCTACTTTCCCCTACATAGGAGACCTGGCTGTATCATCAGCTAATGGCTCTGGCCCAAATCCAGCCACAGCCATTTCAAGCATTTGTGGGGAGCCCTCTCCCTCTCTCCCTCTCTCTCCCTGCCTTTCAAATATTTAAGTAATTTAAAAAGAAATTAGTGTTCTTTTATATTGTAGCGACACAATGGCCAATGTCTTCTAGGAACACTCCATTTTACCCTATTCCTTTCCTAATCCTATAAACTATATAAAATATAATTCACAATGACAAAATTTTCTTTGAAATTAGTAAGAGAATAAATCAAACAAAAGGATTTGAATGGATATCTTTCTATAAAGCCTAAGTATTTCCCTCAGGAAAAGATTCAGCTAGCCACAATGACCCTGGGTCACAGCAAGGAGAAACTGAGTCTGAGTTAAAAGTACACGCAGGGGCTACTGTTAACTTCCCCAAGAGCTAGGGATGAGCCCCCTCCCAAAAACCCTGATCCCACCCCAGAATGGCTTGCAATAATCTAGAAAAGTGCTGGCTCATTTTTCTTTCAACTCCTTCATTTTTATTGAACAAATCTCCACTTTTGTGGCCAGGGAGTGCAGTGGAGGATAGCCCAAGTGCTTGGGCCCTGCACCCCATGGGAGGCCAGGAGAAGTACCTGGCTCCTGCCATCGGATCAGCACGGTGTGCTGGCCACAGTGCACTGGCCGTGGCGGCCATTGGAGGGTGAACCAATGGCAAAAGGAAGACCTTTCTCTCTGTCTCTCTCTCTCTCTCTCACGATCCACTCTGCTTGTCAAAAAAAAAAAAAAGAAAAAAGAAAAAAGAAGAGTTGGAGGTTTCTGCTTTTTTTGTTGTTGTTTTTCACAATTCTCTCCCTCTTCCCCTCTTCCCTCATCCCCTCCTCCCCCTGCAAAAAATAAAAAAAAAAACAAGAGATAAATTTTAGGGATGTTTGTGCATATAGACTCTGTCATCCCTACGTAACTTGTTTTGAAGAGAAGTGTTTCTACCATGGGTGTGTCTTATTGTGAATATTTGTTTTATATTAACTTTTATAGAGCAAACCATAAATTTTTTAAAAGTACATGCAGGGCCCACATTATGGGATAGTGGGTTAAGGTATCACCTGTGATGCCAGCATCCCATATGGAAGCACTGGTTCACATCCTGGCTGTTCCACTTCAGTTACCTGCTAATGTGCCTGGAAAAGCAGCAGCAGATGTTCCAAGTACTTGGGCCCCTGCCTCCACATGGGAGACCTGGATGAAAGTCCTGGCTCCTGGCTCCTGGCTTTGGCCTGGTCCAGCCCTGGCTGTTTTGGCCATGTGTAGAGTGACACAGCGGATGGAAGACCCCTCTTTCTCTCCTACTCCTTCTCTTTCTATAATTTTGCTTTTCAAACAAATAAATAAATCTACTTTTTTAAAAAAAAGCGCATGCAGTAAGAAACCCAAAGAAATTTAAAACAGGATCTGGAAGACACATTGCTTTGTCCCTGTTCAAAGGAGCTAAATGAAGGAAGCAACCCAAGTGTCCATCAACCAATGAATGGATAAGCAAAAAGTGGTAGAAACATACACTAGAACATTAATCAGCCATTTAAAGAAAAGAATCTCTGACACATGCTATTTAATACATCCAAATATTGAGGACAATATGATAAATGACATGTCAGTAACATAAAGACAAATATTGGATGATTCCACTCATATGAGATACCCAGAACAGTCAAATTTATAGAGACAGAAAGAGGAATGGTGGCTTCCAAGAGCTGCTTGGAGAGGACAGTGAGAAGTCACTGTTAAATGAATACAGAGATTGACCTTTGCAATAGGAAAAGTGTTCTGGAGAAGAATGGCAGTGGACTGCATAACAAATGCATATACACTTCAAATGATGGAAATAGTCATTTTGTGCTAAATGGATTTTACCAAACTAAAAGAAAAAGCAGTAGAAAAACACAAGTAGTAAACATTTTTAATTTCTATGTCAGTGTGATTTTTACAGTAGAGCTATTTAGCATTTCCCAACTCACACATCATTCAACAGCAGAAATTTTACTTGGTTCCAATTTCATCTTTTAAAATTCATATTTGCAATGCTTCTTTTCTTTGCAATACAAATGAAAAGTACTTGAATTCTAGGATAGAATTGTTTTCACTGCGACCATGCCTCTTGACATATTACTCAAGTGGGAACTATTTGCTCATTTTGTGGTAGGCACCGCTGGTTATCTACTTCAGAATCCTTTTCCCCACTCCTACTGTCAAGACTACTCTTTAAATTTTTTCCCTTGCAACAAGGTAGCCGGGTGAAATATTCATCTCCTCTTGCAACTGAAAACAATCATAAGGCCCAGTTCTGAGCAGAATCACACAAGTTGGAATACCCAGGAGAGTTATCATTTCCCTGACAAAAAGTCACAGACTTGGCTGACATGAACATCTCTGCCCTTGGCTTTTTCCCCAGTTTTTCTAAGCAAGTAACCAGCCCTGGATTACCAACCAACAGAATGAAGCTCACTGGGGGAAAACATTTAATTCAGAGTAGTATGCTTTCTCTGACTTGCAGTTAAACATAATCATAACTGCATTGGGCACCACTGAGTTAAGTCTGAGGGGAGAAACACAGAAATGTCTCTGGTTTACAAGATAGAGTTAGATATTCTCTAACTCCTTTGTTAGGGCCTTTGTAAAACTGAAATGCAATAGCCCCTACGTCACACATTGATTGCAATACTGATACGAATGCACTGAGGATGCTGTCAGGGCCTCAGCCCACAGATTCTGCTTCATCATATTCACATTCGATGCTCACTGGGTACCAGGCACAGGAGTAATGCCTTCGTACACATTATCAAACTGAGTCTGAACTGCCTTATAAGGTATAACCCACGCACTCAATCACTTGACTGAACTGGTTTTTGACAGTTTTTGCCTTGAACAACTTATTTAACCACTCCAATTTTCCTCTAGATACAAGGAGGAGAAAAATATAACACTTACATAATTATTGTGAGCATGAAAGATAATATATTCAGACCATATAGCAAGAACACACTTAACTCTCAATAAAATCTATCATCATCATCGAGTAGATAGTGTACTACACAAATTCCCAATACAGCCAGAGATCACAATCCCCGAAAAATGTTTGTAAAGTACAGATTCCTGAGTTCGGTCAGGCTTGAAGAATCAGGTGGAGTCCAGCCATCCAGAAAGAGGAGGGAGTCAAGTCAAAGGGAATATACACCTCTGCATTCCTGAGTTACTATAAAATTTACCACTTTGCGACTTGTTACACCAAATCATCAGAAAGCTTATCTACCTAAGCCGCGTATAAGAATCTGTCTTCTACCTGCACAGCTGCCTTCACAGAACCTACACTGTGTAGCCTGCTTTAGGCTTTCACCAAGATTTAGGAGCATTGCTATGGTTTATGTGAAACTGCTTTACAGGGCAACATTCATTACTTCCTCCCAACGCGGGGGCCAGGAATAAGGCAGGATGTCCTGATGCATCAGATCTTTCTACCAGACAATGGTGCTATTTCATCCACTCTCTCTGTCATTTCGTCTTGGCTGCTGGGAAGTTGAGAGTGCAGTTTTGTATGTATTATAATTCTCCTCAATCAAGCTGTAAGTATCCTTCTCATCAATATTATTTTAATTGTTTTGCTTTGCTCTTGGATGGAGGGCATTGGAAAACACTGAATTATCAAAGTTATCTACATTTATTAAGGAAGATTAATACAAAAACAGGAAAGTTTAAAGCTAGTTTCCATTATCCAGAGATAACCAATACCAACACATTTGTATACATCTTCTCATATATTTTTGTTTGCCTTTTTAATAAAAATGGAAATATACAGTATTTTATAACCTTTATTTAAAATACATTAGAAAGACATTTTAACTATAATACAAACTCTTAAGTTTGTATTGTATTTAGTTCATTACAATACAAACTCACTTTTAAAGCCCCATGAGCATTTTATTGTCTAGACATCCAATAATTTATTTACTACTCTCTACCCTCAACCCCCAGTTATTATAGATTCTTAATGTTGTTTCCATTTTCAATCTTATAAGCATCTCCGTAATAAATATACTTGAAGTCAAAATTCTGAACACATATTCAATTCATTTACTCATTAACTCATTTAAAAAATAAATTCTTAAAAGTATGGATCAGGGAGGTGATGATGCAGGATTCCTGAGACTACACCATAAAAAGCATTGCAGCATCCTACTTACACTCTCCTATCTCTCACTTCAGGACAAGCCAGTTGCCCTGGCATAGACACTCAAGCAGCCCTATAGTGAGGTCCAGAGGGTGAGAACTGTGGCCTACCACCCACAGCCAGCTAGGAACTGAGAACTTATACCCAGATCCACGTACACGAACATGTATTTGAATCAGATCCTCCAGCCTCAGTCAAGCCAAATTCCTGACCTCAAAACTACATGAGATAATCAATATGTGACAGTGTATGGCTAATTTTTTGAATAATCTGTTCTAGTGCAATAGATAGTATCCATACCTTGTATCCCCTGACTCAGAAAACAATACCCAACGTATGGCGCTTTAGGGTGCAGAGTGTCCTTACTAAAGGAGAATCAGTTCTCCTGACCTCCTGCCCTTACGTCTCTCATCCTTCTTTCTCCCGCAAAGTACACATGGGGGATTTTTCTGAATTTCACTGAGTTAAAGTAGTTCCTACAGTGTAATGTAATTGTCATAAACCCCCTTCCTTAGATACCATCCCACATATGCATTCTTATCACAGGAAAGGAGACTAAAGGCCAGTGTCCAGCTTGGCAGGGAGTCTACCTGGAGTCTCCATCTGCACCACAAGACATCCTTTGCTCCTCCCCTGACTCTCCCATAACTTGGTACCACCTGACCCCCAGGAACCTCAACCCCCCATTCCTTTCTGTAGCTCATAAAAACTTAAACCACCAGGCCTTTTTTCAAGTCTCATATTTTATATGGCTCCTATGTGCACATGCCTGTCATAAATTTGAATGCTTTTTCTCTTGTTAATCTGTCTATTGTCAGCTTATGTCATAGACTCAAATTATTGAAACTTCAGAGGGTGGAAGGCAAGTTCCTTGAGCCATACATATCCAACCTGATGTCTCCAATGAGATATCTCATTGACACATTTCAAGCTTGACCTGTCTGAAGCAGAACCACTGGTCTTCTCTCAAATCTACTCCGCCTCTATTCTTTACCAACACAGAAACAGGATCTTCATCCATTCCTTGTTCACGTCAGGACTCCAAGTGAATCCTTGACTTGCTTGCACTAGTATCCAAACTCATCACCTCTATCAACTGTAGATTGTATCCCTAACTGTAGCTTGAATACATCCACAGCTCTCTACCTCCAACTATCATGCTTTAGTCCAAGCTACTGCCATTTCTTGCCTCCAACCGAAAGCCAATAACCTTCTGACATAATCTCCTAACTCTGTTCCCATTCCTTTCAACTCAGTCCTCTAAACAGCAGCCAGCTAGTCAACGAACTTTGGAATTGACATGGTTTATGAGGTCTTGCGTCATCTGGCCCCACCTGCAGCCTTATCTAAAAGCCCTATCCCTCCTCTCCCTCTCCCTGGGCATAAGCACACTCATTCATGTCACTCAGACAGACCCAGCCCTTTCTTGCTCCAGGATATTTGGTCATGCTGTTATGCCTGCCTACAGAACTCTTCATTTCAAGTTGGACATTTCAAGTTTAACATTAAATTTCTTTTCTTCAGAACAGGTTCCTAGATGCCCCCTGTCTCTCAAAGCACCCTTTTATATTTTTAGTATTTAACTCAATTTGATTACATATTGATTTGTGTGAGTCCAAAAGGGCAAGAAATGTCTACTTTGATCGCCTTAGTAAATCAGCTCCCAATTAAGGTTGTCAATTTTAAAATCATTAAATGAATGTATTTAATATGTTCATTAAAGCTCAACAAACTATGTATTTACCATAACTCAACCTAGGCCTCAAACTTGTTCACGTCAATAAAAACAATAAGAATCTGTTATTTCTGTTGCCTTTTCATTATTCTGCCAAGTTTTAAAACCATGTTCATCAAGACGATCTACTGACTTTCATTTCATTGTTTTCAACTGTTTGGAGAACACCTTATCATCAGCAAAGATGAAAATCTGACTTCCAGAAACAGAAGGAAAAGCTGATATAAAAATAGTTCCCAAAGGCAGAGAAGAAAAGCAATTCCAAAGCTCATTAGAAAACTAAATTGATCCATGATTGATCTAAATAGGAACACTTTATTCTAGTGTTTAGCATTGTGGTGAATAATCATTTCCCTTTCCAAAGTTCAGTGTTTTGTAAATGCAGGGACAATCAGGGCTTCATGCAAGATTATCTTTTGATGAAGAAATCAAAGACACACTGATGGGAGAACCAAGAAATAGGAACACAGCCAAGCTGAAGCACAGCGTAGTAAAGCGACCATGGTCAGATTCTGACTTCCAGAAAATACCAAGCTGACTTGTAACCAGAGACGGTGTGGTCAGGAGCAGACTCCAGGCATTATGAAGCAGAGCCACACACAGGCAGCAGCCCCACAATAGTATTCCCAGCCACTAAACACACAGCAACATGGAGGGCATCACAGTGGAAAAAAACAGAAACCAGCCCTGCCTCCCTCTTTCCACCCGTATTCGCACACGGGCAGCACTTAGCGCCATGATTCCAAATTCCAGGATCATGCAGATTTATGCATAAATGTGTCATCATGCTAGACCTTGATAGGTGGCACATATTTTCACTTAATAGACTGATATAAAGTAGAGTGATTGAAAATGATAAACTCAATTTAACATGCAAACACATGTCACTGAATTTCAAAAAACTTAGCTTTGGTTATTCTACCCACTATGACAAATAAGATATTCATATATTTTCTAATCCCTATATTAGAGTACTGCTATTAACACTAAATTTGATTTATTCATTTTTATGAACCAAGTCATACAGCTAGACTGTTTTTACTTTTGGAAATTCTTCATCTCCTTAAAAGTGAAATCATAAAAGAATTTAACCACAGAAACCTATAGCAATTATAGGGGGGTACTTCAAAAAGTTCCTGGAAAATGGAATCAAAAGATAAGTTTATTTTGGTACCAAAGAAAATTTAAAGGCCATGCATAGTTTTGTTATAATATCCATTTTCCATTAACTTTAGAAGATTTGCCATATTATATATGGCAAATTATTATATCTATATTACATATATATTATATGGCATTATATATATATATATGTATGTATAAATTACCAGTATTCACTGAAACTATTTATTGCTGAACAATTATAAGAAAATAAATTATATAAAAGTTTAGAATGCAATAAGCATTCTGGAGATATTCATATCATTGAAATCAGAATGACCCTGGATACCAAAAACAACAACATATATAACGTATTCCTACTACATTTTGGTAATAAGGGACTGACACTGTAGCACAGCGGGTTAAGCTACAGTGGATTAAGCCACTGCCTTTTATGCCAGGATCCCATACAGGCACTGGTTCAAGTCCTAGCTACTCTACTTCTGATCCAGCTCTGTGTTCATGTGCCTGGAAAGGCAGCAGAAGATGGCCAAAGTGCTTGATTCCCTGCCAACCACATAGAAGACCTAGCTAAAGCTCCTAGCTCCTGACTTCAGCTCAGCCCAGCCCTGACCATTCTGGCCATTTAGGGAGCGAAGGAATGAGTGTGTGTATGTGTGTGTGTGTGTGTGTGTGTGTGTGTGTATGTTTCTGTCTGTCTGTCCCTCTCTCTGTAACTGCCTCTCAAATAAATTGTCTTTTTTAAAATTTGACAATAATATTCATGTTAAACCTATTACTATTAAAAAAAAAAAAGCTGCTACCCTAAGTGGGGAAAAAAATGTGCCATAAAACTGCCATGCAGGAGATGGCAATTTTCACTGGCCAACCTGTGTACTAAGGAAGAGTGAGTTCCGCAGGCAGCCACCAGACCACAGGAAAGAGCTAGGCAACAAGGGCACCACGCTATGGCCATCAAGGGATACACCAGCAGCAAGCAAGACCCAAGCATCCACATGGCAGAGCAGGACCAGACTCCTCTAACCAGGTGGTCTCTCACTAAGAAAAAGGCATTGCCGAAAAGGTCAAAATGAAATATTGGTAGCTAGGCAAAGCAGACAGGGAGTGTAGACACAGAGTAATCAAAGGCAAGTCAAACAAGGTCACATACCAAACAAAGAGCCTGACAAAAGAGTCACCATGAGGCCCCACTGCCAGGAAACTCTGGAATGATCTTGATATCGATAATGATGGAATCAGAACACCCTTTCAGCTTGAGGAAGGAAATCCAGAAATGAAAGTTACAGCTTGGATTAACATTAGATCTACAATAGAAATTATGTGCATTTCACCAAGCATAATCAAGTACTCTAACAGGTTCATAAATTATGATTCGTTAAAGTGTACACACATGCAGAAATGCCATTTAATCCTTAAAATCCATAAAATGCTGCTAAGGCCTATCTGGTAAGAGTTCTAAAAGAACCATGATGTTTCTGATATGATCTATGTATTTAACAAAGACACCCAAACATTATTCTACATAATCAATTAATGAGAAATCTATATTTGATGTGTATTTTATAAAAAATATTTCTGCAAAAGCATCCAAATATTTATGTTAGTACAGATTTACACTATGTAGCTATTGACCAAAAGAAGAAAATACTCTGATTAACTGTGGGAAGGGAAACATGGAGAGGAAACTTCATCATGAAGGCTGAGGAATTGTGTAGGATTATCCAATTCTCAGATTCTCTGCTTCTCAACATCAAAGGAGTTGAGAGTGTCCAATCAGATAAATCAAATGAAAGCAAGTAAGAAGAAAAATCTATAGTTGTCATATGACCTGTCAAGAAATACTTTATTTTAGAGTAAGAAGATGCAGCGTAAGCAAACGGGAACAGCATGTACAATCATAATAATTCCATGCCTTCCAACTCAGGACCTCATCACAGAAACAGACTTTGAGAACATCTTTTTTTTTTTTTTTTTTTTTTATAAAGCTTTTATTTAAAGAATATAAATTTCCAAAGAACAGCTCATGGACCACAATGGCTCCCCCCCCACACAACTTCCCTCCCTCCCCCCACCCTCCCCTTTCCCGCTCCCTCTCCCCTTCTGTTCACATCAAGATTCATTTTCAATTCTCTTTATACACAGAAGATCAATTTAGTACATATTACGTAAAGATTTCAACGGTTTGCCCTCGCATAGAGACACAAAATGATAATACTGTTGGAGTACTAGTTATAGTATTAATTCACAATGTACAGCACATTAAGGACAGAGATCCTACATGATTTTTTTTTAAAAAAATTGATTAATTGTCTATGAACATCTTTAAAGCACTAAATTGCTCATATTTGTGTCATTTGGAGAAAAGAACTAGAAGCAATATAACCATATTGCATGTAATTATCTTTTCAAAATAATAATGAAGATGATAGTAGTAGAAGTACAAGTTGCTAATACAGAGAGCTTTCCATGTTTAGACATGGCACTGCTGTTTTATTTCCTGTTCAATTGCAACATAATTCACATGTCATAAAGTTCATCCATTTAAAGTGTACAAATCTGTGGTTTCTAGTATCTTTGCCAAGTTGTGAGATGATCATCGCTATCTTATTTTACACATTTGCATCACCCCAGAAATTCTTACCATAAGTAGTCATTCCCTCTCTCCTACCCTTCCTCGAGCTGCAGAAAATCTACTTTCTGTCTCTGTGGAGCTGCTTCTTGTAGATATAGCCTATAAAATGGATTCGTATGGTATGAGGCCTTCTGAGGCAGACTTCTTTCACTTAGCATTATATTTTCGAGGTTCATGCATATTGTAACTTGTATCTGTACTGCATCTCCTATTGTGGCTAAATAATATTCTACTCTATGGAAAGACTGGTTTGTTGATCAGTGGATGGGCATCTTCACTCTTTCCACTTCTTACCTATTATGCGTAATGGCACTTGAAACATTTGTGTGTAACTTTCTGCGTGGACATGTTCATGTTCAGTTCTCGTTGGTATGTAACGGAGAGGGAACTGCTGAGTTGTATGGTAACTAATCACTTAACCATTTTATGAGAGACAGAGATACAGACAGAGATCTCCTACCCTCTGTTTTACTCCCAAAATGCCTTATGCGGGATGGGGATGAGGGAACTAAGCCAGGCACTGGCAACTCCATACCCTTCTCCCATGTGAGTGGCAGGTACCCAAGTAGTCCAACTATCACTTGCTGCCTTCCAGGATGCACATTAGCAGGAAGCTGGAATCTGGATCTGAAGGAAAAAATTGAGCCCAAGCACTCTGATATAGGATGTGAGCAGCAAAATCGAGGGCTTAAATGCTAAGACAAATAGCCACCCAAACACTTAACTTTTTGAGAAACTGCCAAACTGCTTTCCCAAACTATTGCATTATTTTACTTTTCTTCCAGCAATGTAAGGCTCAGATTTCTCCACATCCATATCAATGCCCATTCCTTCCCACATTTTTTGTCATACTCATCCCAGTGGCTGCAAAGAGGAACTTGATTGTGGTTTTTCTTTGGATTTTTCTGCTGACAAATGTTGTTGGCCACATTTTCATGGGATCATTGGCCATTTGTGATCTTCTCTAGAGAAATGCATATTCTTTTGTTCATTCTTCAATTAGGTTATTTTTCTATGACTATTGAACTGTAGACTACTTTAATAGATACACATATGATTTGTAAATACTTTCCTCCTATTCTCTAGGTGGTCTTTCACTTGCAATACCTTATTTTAACCTTCACAACCACCATGAGGGAATAACATGGATAAACTCCCATCTTACAGATGACAGAATTAACAAAACAACTGGAAAGAATAGAAGCAGAGGGGCCAGCATTGTGGTTCAGCAGGTTAAGCCTCTGCCTCTGATGCCTGTATCTCAAATGAGCTAGCTTGAGAACTAGTTGCTCCATTTCCAATCAAGCTCTCCTAATGCGCCTGTGAAAGCAGCAGGAGATGGCCAGAGTGCTTGGGTCCCTGCCACCCATGCAGGAGACCTGGATGGGGGTCCAAGCTCCTGGCTTTGGTCTGGTCCAGCCCTGGTCACTGCAGCCATCTGGGGAGTGAACCAGCAGATGGAAGTTCTTTTGCTCTTGCTCTGTGCAGGTGTGTGTGTGTCCCTTCCTCCCTCTCCATCTCTCCTTTTGTCTCTGTAACTCTACCTTTTTTTTTTTTTTGACAGGTAGAGTTATAGACAGTGAGAGAGAGAAACAGAGAGAAAGGTCTTCCTTCCATTGGTTCACTCCCCAAATGGCCGCCACAGCTGGAACTATGCTGATCCGAAGCCAGGAGCCAGGTGCTTCTTCCTAGTCTCCCATGCGGGTGCAGGGACCCAAGCACTTGGGCCATCCTCCCCTGCCCTCCAAGGCCACAGCAGAGGGCTGGACTGGAGGAGGAGCAACTGGGACTAGAACCCAGCACCCATATGGGATGCTGGCGCCGCAGGCGGAGGATTAACCAAGTAAGCCACGGTGCCAGCCCCTGTAGCTTTACCTTTCAAGTAAATAAATAATAATTTTTAAAAAAGGACTGCAGTAGAGGGTCCGACCCAGGCAATCTGCCTCCATGCATTAGTAGAACATATGTCAGCAGCAGTGAGCTTCTCAGAAGTCATAGCAATATGAACTAAAGGAATAGGATTTAAAATCATCCATTTTTAAAAAGAGTATTACTGATGCTTTCCATGGAATACCAGAGGGCCCTCCTCTTGTTTATAGCGGGCTTCTTAGCTTGAGAAGAAACAGTAGCTTAAAACAAAGCACACTAAGCCTTAAAAGGCAAAACTTGGCCTCTAAACAGTGCCTATTCTTTTCAATTGTAGGAAACTTTCTTATTGAGTTATGTACTTGAAACAAAGGAATTCAGAATACAAGTGGTATTTTTGCTGAGATCCAAACATTGTAAATAGTCACAGTGGGTGTTCTGTTAGGTGGAGACCTACTTCTTAGTCAACAAGCCCCCTTTTTCAAAATGTGTGCCACCCCCAGCCCTGCACAACCACTCTCTGAGATGATGAGCACAGCAGAGTTTAAGCAACTAAGAGGCCATTCCAAGCAGGCGCTCCTTTTTCTCGTATTATTTCTGCTACCAGCAATGTTAAATTTAAAAGTGAACTCACAAATAAATTGTGCAGAGTTATGGTCATAGTAAATAAAGGTTAATAGAGTAATTGAAAAGAATATGCTAGATCTATCAGTAAAAACTTGGAAAGGAATTCAATAGGTATAGCTAACACAAAAATGAAAACCTATAAAACAATATACATAATATAGCCTTGAATTTCTTAAAAATAGGATATATAAATATATTATAATATACTACCAAATGCATATAAAAAATTTAATCAGTGTATTCCTTAAAAAACCATTTACTGAACTGTTTCCAGGTTCTTCATTGTTCCTTTAGTTACTTTAGTTATTAATGTTACTCTTGTTTCAAATGTGTTGTGATTTTCCATTTCTTCTACACATTGTAGAATTTTAAAAACTGAAGGAATGAATAAATGTCCAGCATAACACTATTTTTTTTAATGTCCAAGTGATAATTCCCAGCAGCCAGCACGATGGCTCTTCACAGGAAATTAAAAGAAAGTAGCAGTAGGTTTACAGGACCCTGGTCCTTAGGTCACTAAGGATTATCAGTAATAAAAAGAATACAAACTTCCTCTTATAGAGTGGCTTTAACATTCCTAGAATTTTTATCTTGGCCCTCACTCAACATATAGCTGTATTCTTGAAGATAAGTTTCTCCCTGAAACATAAAAGCTCAGGAAAGTAGCAGAGGATGGCCCAATTACTTGAGCCCCTGTCACTCATATGGGAGACCCAAATGAGTTCTGGGCTTCAGTCTGGTCTAGCGCTGCCCACTGCAGCATTTTGGAAAATAAACCAGCCGATATGGAAGACCTATTTCTCTCTCTGTGTATCTCCCTCTTCCTATTTCTCTCTCCCTCTCTGTAGCCCTGCATTTCAAATAAATAAATATATTCACAAAAAAAAAAAAGTAAAGGTAAAACCAGTCATTGAATCCACAGAAAACAAGACACAAAAATTGTTGCCTAATCAGTGAGACTCTTCACTTTTCATAAAATGGGAATCATTTAAACTCAACTTTTAGCTTGGCTACTCACTTGAACACTATGTTAGATTTTCTCCTTAAAAAAATCCAGCCAAATGATACTGAACAAAAACCACTAAATGACGTATGCAGCTTGAAAATAGTGTGAAACGGGTGGTTTACATGTTTTTGGTACAGCAAACTTTACAGTCTATTCTTTCTGATCCATTCCAGAATGTTAATCCTACGTTACCCCTAAAGTTGAAAGCACTTGGGCTATTCCTTTCCTTTTCCCCATCATCAAATACAAACCACAATATAATACAAACATAAAAACAAGAGAAGCTCCTTACAACATTATTTTTAATTGAATATTATGTCAGACAAGCAGGAAGAATTAGAGAATTATCTACCATTCTAAATTCTTTATGCACAGATTGCTTTTTAAACAAGAAATCAAGAGTTATCCACTGTGGCAAGCAAAGTAACATATCCCCTATATCCGCTTCTTCGCCTCCCATAAGAGATGCCCATGTCCTATCACCAACACTATGTGTTGTGGTGCAGTGGGTTAAGCTGCCACTTGCAACACCAGCACGCCATATTGGAGCACAAGTTCAAGTCCAGGCTTCTCTGCTTCCGATCCAGCTCCCTGATAATGCGCCTAGGAAGGCAGAAGTTGGCATCCTGCCACCCACAGGAGATCAGGATGGAGTTCCTGACTCCTGGCTTTGGCTTGGCCTGGTCCTGCCTGGTGAAGCCATTTAGGGAGTGAACCTCTCTCCCTCTCTGTGTGTGCATGTGTCTATCTCTCTGTAGCTCTGCCTTTCAAATAAACAAAGTATAGGCTCTGAAGAAAAAGAGAGGAACAAAGGAAGATAAGACAGACTCTCAGAACATTAAAAAAAAAATTACGAGTATGTTTGGTTCCACACAGGGAGGGGTGACTGGAGTTTCAGATGGAATTTGGTTGCTATCAACTGCATCAGGAAAAAGGGGTTATTTTGCATTATCCAAGTGGGCCCAATGTAATCACAAGGGTCCTGGCACACCAAAGGGGAAGGCAGGAGAATGTCAGAGTGAACAAAGTGAGAAGGATTAGAGCCATTGCTGATTTTGAAATTGGAAGGTGCCATGAACCAAGGAATATGGGTAACTTCTAAAAGCTGGAAAATACAGGGTAATGGGCTCTCCGCCCAAGCTTCCAAGGTAATACAGCCCTGCCCACAGCTTGATTTTAGCACAGTAACACTTGGGTCAGAGTTCGGGCCCTGAAAATTTTAAGACAATAAATTTCTTTTGTTTTAAGGCATGAGATGCATGCTAGTTCAACACAGCCACAGATGAACTAATACAACTACTGCTCTGCAGCCCCTCTCAGTCGTTCATCCCTTCCTACAGATCACAAACTGGGAAATACAAAATCAGCAGCAAAAACACAAGGCAAGGAGAGCAGAGCTGTAGTATCTCAGCTTCTTGCCCCAGATTAGCACCTGCATGCAAGAGCTACACAAGAGCAATCCCACATGAACTAGACCAAAAGAAAGGTAATTTAACCCCAATGGTTCTATTCACCTTTCACAGAAAATTCATACAGGAGCAGTGGGAGAAGCAGGCAACCATGAAAGGCAATTTCTGGAGGTATCAGCAGAGCTTCCAATGCAGAAACTGATCCTGCGGCTGTAGCTCCATTAAGAGGGAAGACCCATCATACAGAAGTTCCTTCCATCACTGCTACACTCCAAAGAAGAGGATCTCAGCTTCCTGTAGCAGAATCTTAAACACTGAAATCTATGAAGTGAGCCTTGCCACAGCTCAACTGAATCCTTCCACGAAGCCAAGACATTCCCCAAGCTTCCACCCTCCATGTGTGTGTCTTCAGTATCTTTCCCTGAAGGTACTACAATCACTTCCCACACCATCCACACTCCTGTTTGCATCCTAAACAAAGCTGATGCCAGATGAACCTTCTTCTGATCATGAAAATTCCTCACCTAAAACCTCCAGACTTCACACCATTGCTTTCAAAATCAGCCACACCTATACATCTCAGGATTAAGTGTCTCCCTAGATGGCACAACCTGTTTTCTACAGCTGCCCCTACTGAGGCTCGGCCTCCACCTGGAACATTCTCTGTGCTCCCAGCAGCCTCCATGACAAATGGTCCCCTCCTTCATGAAACCTTGAAACTGGGTTCTTCCTAACTCTAAACACAGCCCCTTTCACTTTCTGAGTTAAAGTACTTAGTTCCTTATTTAAAAATAAAATACAGCCAGCCCTCTATTCTCATCCACAATCACAAATTGAAAATATTCCAATAAAATCCAAAGCCAATCACAAGTTGAAAATATTCCAATAAAAAATTTATCTGTATTAAACAGCTGCACTTTTTTCTCACTATTCCCCAAACAACAAAGCATAACAATTATGTTGCACAGAATTTACTTTGCATTAGGTATCCTAAGTAAGCTAGCAATGATTTAAAGTATACAGGAGGGTGGCAAATACTATACTATTTTACATAAGGGACTTGAGTATCCTCCAATTTTGGTATCCCCAGGGTATTGAAACTAATTCCCCATGGAGACAGAGGAATGGCTACATGCTCTTATAATATCTTCTCTTGTATTTTTTTGTTTGTTTTAAAGCAGGGAAAGATTCTAATGGGAAGAGTTGAGTGAGGATTTGTATCTCCACCCACCTGCAGTTGTTACACCCACACTATCAAATTCCTGCCAGCTGACTTAGGGCCTGGAGGCTGTCCTACAAGCAGAGCTTTAAGACCAAGCTGAAAAGCAAACAACATTGTGAGGAAAGAGACCCAAACAGGCCAAGGGAGTCCTCAACCCTTTCACACCACAACAGTCTGGGAAAACCAGGCTCTGTGTGGAAATTTCAAAATGAATCTGTCCTTCTGATTTAAAAGTTACAGCTGCTGGTGGTGGCTCAAGTAGTTGGGTCCCTGCCACCCACACAGGAGACTCGAACGGAATTCCTGGCTCCTGGCTTTGGCCTGGCTTGGCCTGGTTCAGCTTGGCTCTTGTGGGCATTTGAAGGGTGAATCAGCAGATGAGAGCTCCATTGCTCTCTCACACACATACAAACACACATTGTGGCTTTCACTCTTTCTCTCCATTTAAAATAAATAAAATATATTTAAAAATTAAAATTTAAAAGTGACAGCTGCCAGGGCTTGTGGGCATTCACCATTCAAATTGGCATAGCTATAGAAATATTTAATAAGATCTGGGGCAGTTAGTCCTTTCTCCAAGTGGAAAAGCAAACATAGATAGAATGTAGGTCCATCTCTTCCTAAATTCTGACTCACAGGCATAGAAAATGTATTGGAAAAAAGATAAGCAAAAAATACTGTTTTGTAAAATACTGTGTTTCATGTACCTTGATCTCTCCATTTTTAAACTCACCGTGTACATCCATCAAGTACTATGCATACCTATTAACTTCTTTTGAAAACATAATAAAATTCAAAATGCTGAGTATTGAGAAACTTGATTTAAAATCATACTTCAAATAGCAAACCAATGTGGTATGAATCTTGATAAAAAGTGAAAAATTAATAAAGTAGATGTACCTACAATGAATTCTCTTTGCAGTTCTTAGTACAACAAACTGACACTGAACAAATCTGAACAACAGGCACACAGTAGGTCCTCAATACCCCTTCATTTTAAAGTGCTAAGCCAGTGCCAATTGAGCTTCATGGGTCATCTGTTGTAAGGACCAAGCTGACATCAACATTTAACAACAGCAAGTACTCTCTCTCCTCACTCTCTGCCTGTGTCTAGAGCTATTCAGGTGTTGATATAGACCTCTGTACCGCATGTTGGCCAAGTTTACTTTGAACAGGCAGTTTCTCATGACCTTCAAGTCTCTGTTCAACAATGAAATCATTTGGCTTTCTATCCTATCCAGTTATTAATCACAAACAACAAAGGGAGAACTTTCACACGGAAAATGTGAAGCCCATGCTAGCCAACATTCACTCTGGGTCACATTCACTTGCAGCTAAGGCCATGGAAGACCGCGCCGTGACCCCTGCGTTGTAGAAACTACATTCAACATTTTGCTGGAGAGGAAACAACACAGCTGTGTGACTTCATGACAAGCACCACAGAGGTCTGCTGCCTGGAAAGGGTGCAATGGGACAGCAGGGGGGCGCTCAGCACAGAGGAGGCTGTACAGGGGCACATTTGGCCTGAGGGCTCCCGAGTGGGCCTGTCACCTACCCTCCCTGGAGGCGCTCTTTCTCTCAGTGCTAGAGGGGAAACTCCTACCCTGGCGCGGGATATCCACACTAGGATCTCAGTATTCCCACTCCACCCATGTAAGGAAATTCAGCTTTAATATTCCAGCCAAATGTGGCTTTTTAGAAATCAACTCCAGGGCTGGCGCTGTGGTGTAGCAGGTTAAGCTTCTGCCTGCAACACCAGCATCCCCTGTGAGTGCCCGTTCATGTCCCAGCTGTTCCACTTCCCATTCAGTTCTCTGTTAATGCCCTGCGAAAGCAGCAGAGGACGGCCCAAGTGCTTGGGCCCCTACCACCCATGTGGGACACCTGCAAGAAGCTCCTGGCTCCTGGGCCAGCCCTGGTTGTTGTGGCCATGCCAGGAGTGAACCAGCAGATGGGACATCTATCTCTCCCTCTCTCTCTCTCTCTCTTTTTCTCTCTCACCCTGACTTTCAAGTAAAAGAATAAATATTTTTTAAAAATGTTTATTTTAAAAAAAGAGAGACAGACCCCTTGCTGGCATTGTGGCTCAGCATCCCCAGTTCATGTCCAAGTTGCTCCACTTCCAATCCAGCTCTCTGCTAACAGACTGGGAAAGGCAGCAGAAGATGGCCCAAGTACATGAGTCCCTGCCACCAAGTAAGACACCCAGATGAAGGTCCTGTCACTCAGCTCCTGGCTCCTGTCTCCTGGCTTCTGCCTGGCTCAGCCCCAGCCACTGCAGCCCTTTGGGGGAATGAACCAGTTGAAGGAAAGTCTCTCTGTGTCTCTCCCTCTCTTTCTCTGTGAACTCTCACTTTCAAACAAATAAATGGATAAAAGATATCAACTCCAATGAGTTGGGAATATTTTTGATTAGCAAAGCAAATATTTATATTTAAAACTTGACTTATTTTACTCTTTTTCTTCTTTTTGTTGTTTCCAGAATGATTTTTGATGATGATGATTAATTTAGCCTCTGTTTATATTCTTTAAATTTGGGCAAGGAAGTGGCAACAAAATGAAAAATATCCACAGAAATTAACCTGTACATCTGATTAAAAAGTCCCTTCTCTTCATCCAGCCCTTTATAGCTCCCTTTCTGCACATAGAAATAGACCCATCTGGTCTTCCCACAACTCTTGCATGGTTTGAACCCAAACACAGTCCTCTAGACTAAGACTGCAATTAAAACTAATAGTGTCCTGGCTGCTGAGCTTAACATTTTTCCCCGAGGCATTAAGAATTAACTCAAAAGCAAGGACAAAATTAGGAGAGCAATACTTTTTACCCCTTCCTAACATCAGTCAGTCTCTGTATGGGAAAAGCCACAAACTAAACACCAGTCTTTCTTAAATCCAGCAAACTCCATGGTGAGACGGAAGTGGGCACAAAGTCCTCCTAAGCAGGGAGAACAAATGCCATCCTGCCGTGGTTTTAACCCCTTTGTGTAATGTGGAGACTCTTTCTTGGGATATCCTGAGCAGCAGCTTCACAAGAATATTTACTTGTCCAAACAGTCTCTTGAGTCAGTGAAATTAAACACATCTGCTTCTCATAAAGATGGATCTTCAAAAGATTTCTATCCCCCTAGTCAGATCTTCCCTTTTCTTTCACCAATGTACAAAGGAAAAGCTGGCTAAAGCTTAGTTTGGTTCTACCCAAAGCAGACCCTGAGACAAGGAATCAAGTATAAGTAGTATTTATTTTGGAAAAGGACCTGGGAAACACTAGCAGTAAATAAAGAAAAAAAAAAAAAAGGGCTGATGCTGTGGCATAGCACGTAAAACCGCAGCCTGAGATGCCAGCACCCCACAGGGACACCAGTTCAAGTCCCAGCTGCTCCACTTCCAATCCAGTTCCCTGCTAATGTGCCTGGGGACTAGAACCATCCCCCATATGGGATGCTGCTGCCACAGGCAGAGGATTAACCTACTGTGCCATGGCACCGGCCCCAACCCATTATCATTGAATTGTTTTATTGCCAGTCACAAATCACTGATTTTTAAAATTTGAGTTGGAAAAAAATTTTGCTTTGCTGGATGTTATTACATTTTAGAAAAAAGAAAGCTATCTGGTAGAATTGCTTTTAAGGAAAAGTCATTATAAGGGAAAAGAAGATACTGAAAAAAAATTGTTTGGTTTTAAGATCTGGTTCATTTGCAGAAGTTTGAACTGCACTGGGATTTCAATCCTGGTCTCCCGCACAGGGGCAGTGAGAATCCATCTTCTTTAACCATTGTCACTGACTCTCAGAGTCTGCATCAGCAGACTGGACTCAAGAGCCAGAGCCAAGACTGGAACTCAGGTTCTCAGTGTGGGTCACGAGCACACTAACCAATACCTGCCCTTCGGGTGTGCCTTAGCTGTCACTGGAACTCAGGTTCTCAGTGTGGGTCACGAGCACACTAACCAATACCTGCCCTTCGGGTGTGCCTTAGCTGTCACTGTGACTCAGTGTTCTTCCCCTCATTCCTCTCAGCTGCTTTGACTCCACTGCTGCTCTCGCCCTTGACCTCAGGTCTACTAACAGTAAACAATATAAGTTACTTGAAAAAAAGAAGAAGAAAGAAAGGAATTGAGGGTGAAAGTTGGCCAGTGGAAGGGTGATGAGCACACCAGTTACTGTTGAATCAGAAACCAGCCGGGAAGCCCAGGGTAAATTGCTCATTTCAGAGTGGATCAGCACAGAGGGAGGATGGCTGGAGGGTTTAACCACAGGGGTCCCTGGTTGTGGTCAGCTGGGGGTTGGTGCTTCCTGTCAGCCTGAGCTTTCCCTGCCACAGCATAGCTCCAGGTGAGGGTATTTGGGTTCCTGCAGTTGGAAGTCCCAGCGCTGGGCAGTACTAAAGGCTGGGAGTCTGGCTGGGGCACTCACAGACCCTTCAATGGCTAGGACTGGGATGATTCCAGAAGGAACTCAAACCAGAGGCACCATGTTTGCTCACTGATACATATCACAGAATTCAAAGCAGTCTTTTTCCACAAAAGGATATGACCTTGTATTTAAATTCTGAAAGGTCTCATATTATGAAGCACTGACAATTACTGTGCCTTAATCTGAAACAGTAAAGTGCTGTTTGGGAAAGACAAAATAATCCGTAAGCACCTCAATTGATGTTCTGCCTGGATGTTCTTAAAAGGTCAAGCAGAGGTGGGCCTTTGGCATAGTGATTAAGATGTCAGTGCAGACACTTGCATCCCATATCAGAGTGTCTGGGCTCGACTCCTGGCTCTGCTCCAGATTCTAGTGCACCCTGGGAGACAACAGGTTCATAGGAAACCCGAATGGAGTTCTTGGCTCTCAACATTGGCCTGGCCCAGGCCCAGCTATTTGGACATCAGGGGAATAAACCAGCAAATAAGAGCTTTGTCATTCTGTCTGTCTATTTATCTATCTGTACCTCTCAAATAAATAAATAAAAACCCAAGAAAAGAAATGTGATACAGACTTGTTTCCTGAGTATGACTTCTCAACTTCAAATTTTGGATGGCAGAGCAGCTCAATAAATAAAACTAAAAAGATGTGTGGACAAACAGCATCACTAGAATCTCGAAACTGTGAAAAAAATTAAAAAATAAGAGATACTCCCACAACAAAGAATTCTGTGGCAATTGCATTACAGTTTAAAGACTCTGCTTCATACTACACACTTCTGTAATCCTTCCAATTCTGTGGTATTTGTATTATATCCATCTTACAAATACTTCAATAAAGATGAGTTCAATATTATCCATAATGTTGCAAACTAGAAATACCAAAACAAATAGTGAAATAAATTTTAGCATAAGTAATACAAAAATGAGAAAATATAAAGCACCAGAAAAAAATTAGAAATATTATATAATTGCAATTATTTTAAGTATGAGTTAAGGCTAAATGGAAAAATAACACATGGAAGTTATGTTTGTGTTATGTTAGGAGGGAAGAAATAGGAAAGAATATTTTTCTTTTCCAGTTATACTATTGTGACTTTTTGTTTATTTTTTTTATTGTGACTTTTTAAAATACTGAACAATGGAGGAAAGAATACTGGAATATTTCCACAAGACTGCAAATTTTATGAAATAAAGACTGTCTCTAGAGGGGGCAGCATTGTGGCATAGAGAATAAAGCCGCTTCCTCCAACATGAGCATCTGATATGGGCACAGGTTCAAGACCCTGCTGCTCTGCTTTCAATCCAGCTCCTTGCTAATGAACATGAGAAAGCAGTGGAGGAAGGTCCAAGTGCTTGGTCCCCTGCACCCACATGGGAAACCTGGAAGACGCTCTGAGCTCCTGGCTTCGGCCTGGCCCAGCCCCTCCATGTGGCCATCTGGGGAGTGAACCAGCAGATAGAAGATCTCTTTCTCTCTCTCTCCCTGTGTAACTCAGCCTTTCAAATAAGTAAATAAATGCTTAAATAAAGAATATCTTGGATTACAGAAGTGTGTAGGATGAAGTATAAAGAATATCTCCATTTAATAACACAAGAATTAATAGAGTAAGAAGATAGTTGACATAAAGAAGTTAGGAATAACAGTTTCAAAGGAACAGCATCAATGTTATTGCTTTAAATTCTGAGATCATAACACTGTGCAGAGTAAACTTTTAGCACTCACATTTTATATTAACTCTGTTTTTTTTTTTTTATCTTTTAGTTACTTCAAAGTTCACTATCACCTATAGAGAATGGGGAAAAGGAATTAAATTCTTGTAAAGTTATTAACAATAACAGTTACATCAGTGGTTGCAACATGGTTGTTACTATTATGAGCAGCATTTATTGAATGCTTCCCACAGGAATTATTAGTTAATCTAATCCCCACAAGGAAATCAATGCTTTTACTGTCCCCATTGTTGAACAGAGGTCACAGATACTAAAATTAAGCAAATTGATCAGGTGTTACAGAGTGTGTAACTAGAAGTTCCTGAATTAAAATATAGGCAGCTGATGCCAAAGCCCAGAGGCTTGAATCAACACACTATGAGCATCCCTGGGACCAAGAAGCAGGTAAGGAAACAGCAGACTCTCACCCTTCCCGCTAATCCTACAGCAAAGAACTGATACATCTGCTGTCGAAATACAAAACCTATTCTTTGATATATGCTTTCTAATTAGCTGAGTTTATTTAACATCCATTTAACCAACAGGATCTTATTTCAAATAATCATTTTTCAAATGATTATTTTCAAATAATCATTTTTCATAATCAACTAGTATCAGCAAATAAATAATTGCCAGAAACAGCTAAATGGATTGAACAGATTAAAAACCAGGATTGCCAGAGTTTCTTAAGGAAGTTCTAAGATCAAGTATTCCAACACGATGGGATTTTCACCTAACCCTCAAAACTCATAAACTACTCTGTTCTCATGGAGTTGAGGATTTAAAGGAAAAAAAAAAAAAAAACAGCCTGTTGATAAGAAAATGGATACTTGTGAACGAGTAACAGAAGGATTGTTTAAATAATTTAGGCTTCTGTTTCTAAGACACTGAAGAGGATAGGAAGGCTAAACATAAAAAACTGTTTGTAGATATTAAATTGTTAGGCTTCAATGTTTCTGGTCTAGCCTCACCTGCCCAGAGCATACATTATGAAATGAAGTCACTGTGATCTTCCAAGATCCCTGAAGCACAGATTAACTTAACAAATAACAGGGATCAGGGAACTAATAACATATCATCAGGAGGAAATGAGGGGAACTTGGCAAGAACCGAAGTGCATGCTCCTACTCTCACTCAGCCTGAGCCGCTGTGAGCTGGCCATAGGCGATGGGGGAGATGGAATGTCACAAAGGAAGCCGGCAGGTGAGGGAAAGTGAAGAAAGCTAGGAGCTCCCTCCTGCATAGAACTTGCTTTTCTTCCTACCTCAGGGCAGAAGTCCTCTCGTCAAAAGTACAGGCTTCCTTTTAGTGGGGTAGTTGAACCATATAAGGAAATCCTAGAGTGGCTAAGCTGTATGTTTTTAAACTTATCACAAATAAATAACTGATATGAAAGAAGATACCAGTGACAAAAATAATAGAAGTTATTTGTGTATCACTTACTAAGGAAGTGACAGCTGTTCTACCTACTTTACATCAGGGATTCTCAACCAGGAGGAATTTTGATGCCTGGGAGACACTGGCACTGTCTGGAGACATTTTTAGGGTGTTCCAGATAGGAATAGGACTGACACACTTACCAACTGGCATTTCCTCTGGGTATCTGGACTTTGGTCTGATTGGTTGTAGCCCATGCCTTATCACTTGAAAAAGATTTCAAATAATACCTCTGCCTGACTATAGTACAGCAAGTCAGACAAATATTGTGTCTAACAAAACTTGAGATGTCAATAAGCAATTATTCCCATTAAATGGAGCATTTTAGGTATATCAGCCAAATGTTGGAGCCTGAAAATATCTTTCTAGCAGTTAAAAGACACCTGCAGCCTATAGCAGAATGCCTGAGTTCCAAATCTGCCTTTGGCTCCTGACTCCAGCTTCCTGCTAATGCAGATACTGGAAGTAGCAATGATGGCTCAAGGAATTTGGCTCCTGCCACACATAGGGGACCTGAACTGAGTTCCCAATCTTGGCCCAGTTCCACCTGTAACAGGTATTTGGGGTGTGAACTAGCAGATGGAAGACTTGTCTCTCTCTGCTTCTGCTCTCTGCCTCTCTGTAACTCAAACTTTCAAATAAATAAATCTTAAAAATAAAAAAGTAAATAAAAGAACTTGGTATATGTTATAAATATTGTTTCATTTATAATAATAACTCTAAGGCTCTTGATTAGTGTTATTAATAAAAACAAATAATAATTATGACAAATCTAATGATGGGAAATGTTAACAGCAGAACTGGTACAGGGTAATAGGAACCCTATTATCCTCCTTGCAACTTTCCTATAAATTTGAAGCCATCCTAAAGCAAAAGTTTGTTTCAATAAAGGTAAAAATATCCAATGATAGAGTTACAGTAAATTTTAGGGGGGCAAGGAAAAAAGAGCTAATTCAGGGATAGCCACATTAAATGTACAATAAAATAAAATAATGTGTCATGTGGCTTTTAATCGTGCTGCTGGATTCCAAAGGCTCACCTGCACTGCACACGTTTCTGACTGAAATTCAATCTCATTCACTGACCAACATCAAAGATCTGGGGCAACTAAAACGTGCCAGGAGCTGGGGTGGCTTGGAGCTTTTCAAAGACAGTAAGAGGAACAGGCCCTGTCTTCAAGCTGCTGAGGTTCTGAGCCATGCATGATGACCACATGAAGAGACACCACATGAAGAGCCTACAGAGCTAGACCATGCTCGCAGAAGCACAGATCAGTAACATCTGTCAGAAATGCTGTGCCAGACGAATGCATCTAGGAATTGAACTTGATCTTGCAAGAGAAGCTGTGAGAGTAGACAACAAGGGCATCCAACTCATCTTGGAGGTCAGGCAAGAATTCCTGGGCGAGGTCTCCTTGACCCACCACAGGCACAGTAAATAGATCTAACAGAATGAACCAAGAGGACAAACTGCTTCCCGCAGAGAACTACTCAGCAGCAAGCACTCCCAGGGCACTTCCTAAAGTCACCGAACACTGACTCCAAAGGACCAACCCGAGCAGCTGGAAACCAGCAGCGCAGATGAGCCCAACTCAGGCCACCCCAGGGCCAGAGAACAGGGCTTTGTTTTAATCCACACGGGTCTGACAAATTGCAAAAACAGGATTCTGGAGTCTGACTGGATGCTGCAGACCAGAAAACTGCACTGCCTGCTTTAACCAGCATGGTCATCTCACCGAAGGAGCTTTCTCATATGCTGATTACTTTTCCAGTTTTTGCCAATTGAGTAGCAAAAAACGGTTCCCCACTGACCCAGGTTGCTTGGCTTCAAGACTTTTTTTCGTATTGCTCTTCATTTTTTCATTTCTTCCACATCATCCTTTCAACAGGCACATCTCATTATTGTCTGAGTATCACATTTTAGAAACACACCTACACCCACTATTTTCTGATTTACTGGCTATAACTAGAAACTGATATCCAAGTGTGAAATAAGCAGACTGACACAAAAGGAGGATCTAAGGTGCTTCACTGATGGGTTTGCACAGCTCCAGCCGTTGCAGCCAACTACTGGGGAGTGAACCATCGGATGGAAGACCTCTCTCTCTCTCTCTCTCTCTCTCTCTGCCTCTTTTCTCTCTATGTAATTCTGTCTTTCAAATAAATAAATCTTTTTAAAAAATAAAATATTCTCCTTATAACAGCAGGAAGAAATTGATAATCAAGAGGTGGATAGATAAGAGCAGTCCAATGGCACATGAAAGGGGAAATGATAACTAATTCTTCAACTCACAAAATAGCTACACCTTTCCAGTGCAAGATCTATCACTATGGAATATACTAAGATTTTTCATGCACATGAGCAAAGAAAAAAGTGGTAATTAAAGAATTCACACGAGCAGCAATTAAGTAAAATAATTATTTTCATTTCAAGACTATTTTTCTTCTCTATTCCTAAATTTCCTTTAAAATATTGTCACAAAAAAAGGGGGCTGGAGGGGCCAGCACTGTGGCATAGCAGGTAAAGCCACCACCTGCGATGCCAGCATCCCATACAGGCGCCAGTTCGAGTCCCGGCTGCTTCATTTCCAATCCAGCTCTCTGCCATGCCTTGGGATAGCAGTAGAAGATGGCCCAAGTCCTTGGGCCCCTGTACCATGTGGGAGACCTGGAAGAAGCTCCTGGCTCCTGGCTTCAGACGGGCCCAGCTCCAGCCATTGGGGTCATTTGGGGAATGAACCAGCGGATGGAAGACCTCTCTCTCTCTCTCTCTCTCTCTCTCTCTCTCTCTCTCTCTCTTTCTGCTTCTGTATCTCCACCATTCAAATGAATAAATAAATCTTTCAAAGGGGGGGGGGGTGGTTAGGGTAAGGCAATACTTTCCCTACTGTAACTCTGATTACTCAGAGTTAGATAATACATGTTTATATTAATTAACTACTAACTAAACAGTCCTCGGAGAACTGGCAGATGCCAGATTTCATGGGTGGGCTGGAGTCAGAAACAGAGCAAGTGAAACCTTTGAGGGAAGAAACTCCTGCCAAGCACAGTCTAGGAGTAAACACCAGAACAGAGGGATTGCCATGGAATCCAAGAGAAGCCAAAGGCATCAACCCACAAAGTAACAAGAAGACAGGCCAGGCCAAAGCCAGGAGACTAACCCTGACAGCGAGGGGCTGGCTGGGCCAGGAGAAAGGAGTGAATGCTGCTGTGCTGGGAGGAGCTGCCTCTTCGAGGGACAAGCAGGAGACTGGCGCACAAGGTGTCTCCACAGACAACCGGCAAGGGTCCTGGAACATTGGTGCCAGGTGCCAATCTCAAACGTACTGCGCAGCCCCACCTCCCCGAGCGTCTGGATCCACAGCACTCAACAGAAATCTATCACTGCTCTGACAGTTCCTCCCACTGGGAGAATTCAGTGTCTCTGCAGACAAAACAAAGCTTTTACATACGGCACCCAGAGGCACACGTGGCGCACAGCACAGAATCACAGGGCAGGCGCTGTCCCCTTCCCCTTCACTTGCCTTGCTTGCTTGCAAACAAGAAAAACCTTTCTGAACAAATGAAAGTGACCTTTGAAACCAGCAAAACATGCCGGGCACTCTGCCACAGAGATATCCTCTAAGCATGGCAGGCCACTTGTTGTCCCATGGAGCTCTCCATTGCCTGCCGTGTACGGGAGCTATGACTAAATGCACCCCACCTAGAATCATAGCCTCCACGCTTTTATGTGAAAAATCACTAACAGATCCAGATGGAAGAGTGAGGACAAACTGGTCAATTTTCAGCAACTACTCTCCTATCTTCAATATATTTATTTCTGTATTAACTTGAAAGACTCCACTATCATAAACAGTCACCATCTACTATAATTCTTCCCACAATCTGAACGAGTTATATGCAAATAATTTTACATATATACACCTTTAAAGGCTGACAACAACCCTTTTTCATGTCCAGTTTGCATGTGAGGAAACGGAGGTTCAGGATTTACATCACAGCTGGGATTTAATTTTATGTCGAACTCCACAGCCTATTTCTGCTAAGTCTAACATATTCCATAAAATATATGGGGAATGGATCTTCCTATAAATAATTGTGGGTTTAACATCCATATGAAACTAATTTATCAGTATTTGAAAGATGTAATAAAAGAGTGAGGGCACCTAAATAATTACTAGTCTCAGCACAGTGTGGAAGGATGATGACTTCCACATTCACCAAAAGAGACAGACAGAATATAGAATCCAAGTCCACAACTCAGCTCCCTGTTCCAGAGATCTGGAAATCACGTCTGTCAGCTAGAAGTTAACCATATTAATACTCAAAAGAAATTCAAAGAAGTCACTCAAAGGCTGTCATTTTGTGGGAATTTTGTTTGGAATCTTTGTCTTCAAGTCAGAGATCAGAATAACAAAAGAAAGTGGGCAATGTATAAAATGGCAGAATCCATCCAAAGAGCCATAAACCACATGCAGAGAGATCCACTTCTACAAAAAAGAAACCCAAGTCCAAACAATGATCTACTACAAGTATTTTCATGTCTCTACCCTTTGTGGACAGAAACTTAACAGCGAAAGCTTATTTTCCCCAGCAGTTACCCAGCTTACATATGTGAACACAGGTAGTTATTTCAAATAATTTTATAAAATGATATCCCACTAATATAGGGTGGCTTTAATTTCAGCTCAGGAAGGAAAATTATGCTTGTGGGAACTTAGATATAAGCTTTACATTTCATAGTCACAGAAAAAAGGTAGTAAGACAAGCAAAACCCACAATGATTCTGAACAGGGAATACGAGAGGGAATGACAATTTTCTACTTCATACAATTTTCATTTGGCACTAAACTTTTTAAAGAAGATAATAATATTTTTAAAGCTACTTTAAATATTTTACTAAACTTTAGATTTGGGTCCACATTTGTTTGTAGTAAAATGTTCCTTTCATGTGAGAGCAGTTGCATGGGGTGGAGGAATCACTCCAGCCCAGCTCAAAGGCCAAGTTTCAACAGCCAGCTTCAGACAGTCTGATCTGTGATCTTATCCTCTCCTACAGTGAAATTTCACTTCGTACAATGGCAAAGCTGGACTATGACTCATCTTCCTCTACAAAACAATGAAAGTTCTAGTGCAGTGGGAAAAAACTACTTGAGCTGCCAGTTCACTGACCTGTTCGAATCAAGGTCACAGTATCAGGGCAGGAGTGAGGAGTCACTCTGCCTAAACCATATCTAATTCTCACACAAGTCCCTTCGGTGGTCCTCCAACCCAATCCTGAATTTGCTAATGGTTAGCATAGGAAGCACCTGGTGCCCTCCAAGTAGAGGTCAGAGGATCCACGTAAAAACATCAAACAGATCCAGAACCAGTTTCATGAGTATGGCTTTCAAGTAGTGCCAAGGAAAGATACACCAAAAAGATGGTGGGGTACACAGATTCAGCTTAAGTATATTAAGTACCATAATGAACATAATGTCTGATTTCCTATTCCCAGACTCTAACTAGCAAAAAGAGCCCATTTTTAACAGACTACATTTCTATAATGTTTACAGAAGTTATTATTCCTTTTATTTACCTGGAGCAATTATACAGCCTGCAAAGTGTTTTAAAATGTGCTAAACTGTGAATCCTGACCACAACCCCCTGGGGATTCTACTGCTGGGGGGATCCCACTTCAGGGGTTCAGTGGTTACACAGTCGATGGCAGGGGTGGCTGGGACCTGGGTCTTAGTCCTTGAACATTAACATTGTTCATTTCTCGTTATCTTCTTAAAATTCTTTTGTATCAAATAAGTCACTCTCTCTACCCTTCTTCTCCCAGTTTAACAATTCTTATTCAACAACTCTTGCAAAACATATTCTACCTGGTCTTCCTAACTATCAACTCCTTTTCTCTATAAACATTAAGTATTGAACTGGCTATTTCGGAGACACACTATCAGAGGCATTTAATACAACTGAAAAGGAAATGAGAAAGGATGGCAACTGTCATTTATTGAAATTTTATCATATGCCAGTGTCTCAACATGCATCTTTAGAATTCAGATCAATACTAGGAGGCAGGAATCTTTAGTATTTAATTTTAATCAATGAGGAAAGTGAGAATAAGGGAAAAATAAGTTTCATGATATCATAACAACTCCGTAATGGACTTAGGAATGGAACAAACCCAGGTCTGCCTTATTCATAAGTTCATGCTATTCTGTGCCAAGTTGCCTTTCACTTGATGTCAGTTCTATATCAATTGCTAAATCCTTTTATATCCTAACATTTGTAATTAGTTTGTAAAATACTCACCTCAATTGTGTGTTTTATCTTTGAAAATGTTTGTAAGTTGATAGATACATACTTGCAGTGCATATAAAACAACAACTTCAACACTAAAAAAAAAAAAAAAAGAAAAAAAGAAAAGAAAAAACCACAAATCCTGAGATTTTCCCCAACAAACTCACGGTTCTTTGATCACGCTGAATTCTGAGCTCCTCCATTCAGCCACACTCACCTGCTGGAGCAGGTGGCCCCTGGTACATGGCAAGGACCAAACTCCCTCCATTCAGCCACCACCAGTCCTTACCTTGCATTCGCCTTCACACACTGTCCCTTTCAGGCTCTCGCTCATCTCTCACTCGCTTGCCCACACTCTTGCTCCCTCTTCCTGCCTCTTAAATAAACAAATAATCTTAAGTGTGGGGAGAAAAAAGATTTAAATTTTTTTTTAAAAAAAGGAACATCTTGGGGCTGGTGCTGTGGCACAGTGGGTTAAGGCCCTAGCCTGAAGCACCAGCATCCAATATAGGCGTCAGTTCAAGTCCTGGCTGCTCCACTTCTGATCCAGCTCTCTGCTATGGCCTGGGAAAGCATTTGGAAGACCTCTCTCTCTCTCTCTCTCTCTCCCTCTCCCTCTCCCTCTCCCTCTCCTCTCTCTGTGTAACTCTGACTTTCAAATAAATAAATAAATCTTAAAAAAAAAATAGTATTCCCAACCAGCCCTGTCTCCTCACCACGTTCACAAAGACACTCAACATCTGATGACATTCTTATTCCTAAAGTTGACAGCCTACCCAGCCTGGAGAACTAGGACCTTTGTCTCCTCTGGAGGATCTGCTGTAAGTTCCCCCAGATGAGCCACTTGTTCCCTTATGGCCCAGTCCTAGGGTTTCTTCCCAGATGACAGCCAGTCTCACCCCCCATATCAGCACAAACGGAAATTCTGCCTCTGTCCAGCCCTTCCCCAGGCCTCCTGATGCTCAGAGAAACAGTCATTCATTCCACAGCAGATATGGAACCTTTCCTGCCTGCCAGACACACAGGCAGTGTGTGGGGCACAGCAGTGACAAAGCTTCCTTCTCGTCTCTTTCCTCAAGGAGCTGTCAGCCCAGAAAGGAACCTGGGAAAGGGACATTCTGCTGGGCCTTTCCACTTGGGCTCAAGCTACAAAGTCAAAGCCTCAGTCTGATTACATCAAGATATCTGAATGTGGGGTGTGGATTCCAGCACTTCCATGACGCTAATGGAGGCCAAGCTTGTGAATCTTTCAACCATCGAGAAAGGAAACGGCTGACCTAGAGTCCCGCCAGCCAACACAATGCAGGAAGGGTGGCAAGACAAGCAGTGCCTCCCAGAAGTGGTTTCCTGAGCTGCAGAAACTTCCAGACATCAATCGTGTAGGCGTTAACAGATCTCACAGAATGCCTCTAACTACTTTTTCATTTCACATGTTCAAGGATTTGCTGGTTTTTTTTTTTAACTTGGGCATCCTTCAGATCGAATATTATTAATATTTGTTGAAAATATTATGTTCAACATGAGTTTTAGCATCTTCTCATAAGATCACTAAAGAAGCCTAGACCACAGACAAGAAAAAAAATGCCATTGAATAGCAACCAATGAGAAGAGTCTGGGTGCTCCTAGACTTTGATAATGTGCACAGTGGATTTTCCATTTTCATTAAAATAACATGCTTGGAAATATTTTTTTAGTTTAAAAAAAATGCCTTCTATTTTCTGAAAGCCTTTAGACTGGTCAGAGGGCGGAAAAGAATGCATCTAAATAGACTTGAACTCAACCAACAAGCATTTAAATATATTTAAAGCTGTAGTCTACTCATTTAAAAGACTGCATCCTATTTTAATATTTGTCTGTATTTTTCTTTTAAACTGTCTCATGATTTCAACTACTACAGCTGCCCCAAGCCCTTTGACTCACGACAGTCAAAGACCAGCAGGCTACAGAGACTAGTAAGCCAGGGGAAGCAAGCAGATGAAGTGGGAATCCGGGGAAATCTTTGAAAGGCCACAATACTGCCACTGCTGCTCCTACACATGCATAAGGCTTTCATTGAGGTCCCTGAAAAGGGTTTTGATTGTGTGTTGAGACCACACAGTTAAGTAGGAGAGAAAAGCAGTCACTGACGAAGACAGCTGTGGCACACTCAATGATTCCACTTGGCCAAGAAACCAAGTGGTTTACTAAGAAAATATGGGCTGTTCTAGTCGTTTCGGTTTAAATGTGCTCCAACAGTCAATGCTGACAAGCACTTACTACCTTATGCATCTGCAGCAACAAAGGAAAAGACTGAAAAAGAAAGGGTGATGCCAACAGACAGAACATGCTTTAAAAACTATGATCAGCCTCAAAGTTGCTCCCTAGTGACAACGTGCATGTGAATACATCACTCTGTTTTCTCTGAAAGCTCAGACAGCAAATACATGCATATCTACAGATATATGTTAAGTGAGATACAGACATGCGAGCTGATCGGAAAGACAGCTGCCCTGGACATTAACGCTAATGAGACTAAAGCACATGGTTACATCCCTTTATGATGTTCTGAATGTCTATTTCCCCTGGACAAGGCAGCATTAAATATCCCTTCATTTATATTGCCCCCACAAGTCCCGCTCTCCAATTCTCCCTTTCTCACCTCTCAACTGTTTGAAAAAGTAGAATGCTCTTCTTAGCCAACAGAGTAAATAAACTACAGTATGGGATAAGATCCATCCATACTCAACACCATGGAGGAGACTTTTATTCTACAGGACAGACAACAGTCAACAAAACACAAGTTGCTTTAAAAACACAGGGAAAGAAAGCAAAGCACATTTGCCACAACAGACTTAGGGGTTCTCCAATTCTTTTTCCAAAGCCAACAGCCCTGGCAAGTGATCACCTTGCATGAGAACTATGAAGCCGACAGCATTGGTCTCCACTATCCAGAGTCCACAGCAGACATGGGGTCAGGAAGAACAAGCTGGCTACGCCCCCACCAGCCAGGCCTTCCTTTAACAAAGTAAGCTGAGAGAAGAGACTGGCTGGGATGCGGCTATAGACAAACTTACCTGGGGATGGCTTGCAAGCTTGGAGAGCTATGTCCCTTTTCAAATCAAATCTGCACTTTTTCCAACGAAACGTGGTGGCTGCTGGGCGGCTCATCACCTACATTTGCTAAGATGAGGAGGAAAACGATGCGGAGGAAGCTGACAACAAAAGCAGCCTGCGAACTGCACACTGGGATGTCCTGTTGGGTATTTTTTTTTTCGGTGGGTTTTATTTTTCCCATGAGAGGATCTGACAAAACCTAACCCAACCTCCTCTAAATACCAGACAGGAAGTTACACTGTGCAGTCAGTGAAAACTCTTTAGGTTGTCTGTGTGTGTATGTGTGTGTTTCTTTTTTTTTAATCGTATCAACTAAGTGCCTTTGACTGTTTCTGATCTACTGCAGAGAGATTATAACATTTCTTCCTGTTTTGGCAGCGTCAGGGGCGTTCCACCTACCTCCCGACTCACATTGTGTATAAATGAAGGTGCCTGTCCTGGGTATACAAATGGGCTGAACCCTTTGATTACACATTAACTGTACTAAAAAGAACAAATTGGACTTACTACTTCACTTTAATATAAATATACACACACACACACACCTTTGGGAAACAAATTCAATAGGATTTCCTTTTAATTTCTTAGAAATTGCTATTATGGAGAAAAATTAATCACACAGAATTTTAAGAGAAGAGGTAACAATCTCAACTCAGATTTCCCAGCCTCTTCTATTTTGGCATTTGAATTGCTCTCTCTTTTGTTGTCATTTATACACGTTATCCACACACATACACAAGATAGGAAAATCATGATGCATTTTCTCATCTGCTTTCCTAATCCTCTTTTTGTAATTCTTTTTCTTGCATGCTTTGAAATAAAAACTCTCTACTTTATATTAGCAAAGATTTTCATAGACTGTGTATCCTCTCTTCCTCCTACTAGCTGAGGTATACGAAAGAGAAATAGTCACTACCTGCCCTCCTCCTCCTACTCAGCTTTGTGCTTCCCCTATACTAGAAGCAGTTTGGCTCTGGCAAAACAGTCAAGCTAAGCCTCAACTTCCACATCTGTAAAATGGGAGTGGTGACCTCCCCAATCTTCCAGTCTTGCTATGAGCAGAGAGACAGTGAAAAGCGCAGTGATATAGATTATATCACACACAAACTCCAATTATTTTTTTATATTTATTTATTTATTTGAAAGAGTTACAGAGAGAGAGAAGAGATTATCCATCCTCTAATTCACTTCCCAGATGGCCACAATGGCCAGCGCTGGGCCAGGCTAAAGCCAGGAGCCAGGCACTTAGTCCACTGAGGAGGAGGGGCACAAGTACTTGGGCCATCTTCCACTTTTCGCAGGCCATCGGCAGGAAACTGGATTGGAAGTGGAGCAGCAGGGACAAGACATTGCTGGTGGCACTTTCATCTGCTACACCATGACCCCAAGTCTTTTGTAACAGTTTTATTGATAAAAATTTCATAGAGTATACAATTAACCTACCTACAGTGTATAAGTCAATGGTTATTAGTATGTTCAGAGTTGTGCAACCACCACAACTAATTTTATACCAATTCATCACTCAAAAAGCAGTCATTCTCCATTTCCTGTCCCCACCCTGCAGCCCAAGGTAACCACTAAAATCTATTCACAGACTCTATAGATTTGTCTATCCTGGACATTTCATATAAATGAAATCCTACAATATGTGTTATTTTTTGACTAGCTTTCTTTCTCTTTTTTTAAGAATTTATTTATTTGAGAAGTAGAGTTACAGACATAGGGAGAGACAGAAAGAAAAGTTCTTCCATCCACTAGTTCACTCTCCAAATGGCTGCAACAGCCAGAGCTGAGCCAATCCAAAGCCAGGAGCCAGGAGCTTCTTCAGGGTCTCCCATTTGGGTTCAGGGGCCCAAGCACTTGGGCCACGTTCTACAGCTTTCCCAAGCTACAGCAGAGAGCTGGATGGGAAGAAGAACAGCCAGGACATGAACCGGTGCCCATATAGGACGACAGCACCACTGGCAGAGGCTTAGCCGACTACACCACAGTGCCGGATCCTGACTGGTTTTCCTTTACTTAACATGCTTTTAAGATTCCATGTTGTATAATGTATCAATATTGAATTTCTTTCAAAGACTGAATAATTGTGCATTGTGCAGATAAACACATTTTATTCGTTTTTTCATCAGGTCATGGACGTTTTTGCTGTTTCCACCTGTTATCTATTATGAATACCTCTGCAGCATCTGTGTACAAGACACCTATGAAGACATACATCTGCATTTCTTTTAGAGATATACACATATACAGTAGTAAAATTTCTGGGTCATGTGGTAACTCTATGCTTACCATTTTGGTTTGTTGTTGATTGTTTTTATTTTCTTTTTCTTTCTTTCTTTCTTTTTTTTTTTTTTTTTTGACAGGCAGAGTGGACAGTGAGAGAGAGAGACAGAGAGAAAGGTCTTCCTTTGCCGTTGGCTCACCCTCCAATGGCCGCTGCGGCAGGCGCACTGCGCTGATCCGAAGTCAGGAGCCAGGTGCTTCTCCTGGTCTCCCATAGGGTGAAGGGCCCAAGCACTTGGGCCATCCTCCGCTGCACTCCGGGGCCACAGCAGAGAGCTGGCCTGGAAGAGGGACAACTGGGACAGAATCTGGCACCCCGCCTGGGATTAGAACCCGGTGTGCCTGCGCTGCAGGCGGAGGATTAGCCTAATGAGCCGCGGCGCCGGCCTGTTTTTATTTTCATCTTATTTGAAAGGCACAGAGAAAGACAGAGACAGAGAGAGACAAACAGAGAGAGAGAGCATCCATCTGCTGGTTCATCCCTAAATACCTACCACAGCTGAGACTAGCACAGACTGAAGCCAGTAGCCCACAGCTCAATCCAGGGCTCCCGTGTAGGCGGCAAGGACCCAAGTACTTGAGTAACCACCTTCTGCCTCCCAGAGTGCACACTGGCAAGGAGCTAGAGTAGGAGGCAGAGCCAAGACTCCAATCCAGACACAGGAAATGGGATGCAGGTGTCCCAGGTGGCATCTCGACTGCTGCCCACCCTTTGAAGCGCTGCAACAGCATCCCAAAGTAGCTGTGCCAGTTGACATCCCCAACAGCACTGTTTGAGGATTCTAATTTTTCCACATCCTCACCAACACTTGTTTTTATCTGTCATTTTTTATAGCCATCCCAGGGGGTATGAGGTGACATCTCATAATGGTTTAATTCCATTTCCTTGGTAACCCTGAAAGCCAATTTTTATCAGAAGCCCAAAATTGCCTCCATTTCTATAGGCAGGACTAAATACTCAAACTACAAACAGCCTAGATCAGAACCAATCATAACAGACACTGGTTACAATGCTGAAGCATGACCCTGAGGGTGTCCATCTGTAACAATGGCTATTTTCCAACAGGTATCAACATTTTTACCCGACTAGCTGTAGGGGTTTCTACCAAAATGATACAAACTCAACATTATGCCAGGTACATATTGCTGCTTCCAGGTTTTATACCCAGAAAGTGGCAGCAAAAGCAGTCAGCCTTTCTTCTTCCTACCAAAGGGCTCTGCTGAAAACTTGAAGGAAGATAAAATCGTAAATGTAAATAGGACATCTCAGTCACCTACAGGTAAGTTCTTTCCACCTGTCTTTCTGTGTGCGTCTTCTTCTTAATTAGAAACAGGCTCAGCTGAGGCAGTCTTTCGTAAGTAAATACCTATATTTATAGGAAGAATCGCAGGCCAGTTGTGATTTATAATTGAGACTCTCACAAATGCTGAAGGTAGACAAGGGGCTGACAAGTCAGGATGTAGACACTAGTGATAATTTCCCCTTCCTCAGTGTGTGATCTCGGGAAAAGGATGACAATTGTTCAAAAACCTAACTGAAAGGGCTTTTTTTTAGACCTTACCATTTTTGAACAAATTCATGTACAATGATATGAATTGCATCTCTTTCCTAAAACAGCCTAATTTAGGATTTAATTTTTTAATCCCTGACAAAACTAATGCAAAGAAAACCTATATAAAGAATAATAAGAAAATACCAAAAAGTTACTCATTTTTTAAAATAAAAACTTTTTTGTCTTTATTTTCCCATGTAAGCCTCAGGCCTTGCAACATGTATTAATGACGTGATTCATCCATCTTCTAAAAAATTTTCCACATCCCAAGCCTGCACTATGTAATCCATTGTTTTACTTACTTCTTGGCATACAGCTGACTCTGAAACTGACCGTTGAACTTTCATATGTCAAATAAAACTTTCCATTGTGGGAAATTTCTAAGATACTCACAATGAGCTGAGTGGAAATGTTCCCATAGCTGAGGAGTAGAGAAAGCCTGTATCGACCAATGGAACGGTGAAATTAGATTCTACAGAGGAAAAGCCAACCCCTGGACAAACGAAAGTGCTGGGCTTCATTGGAGTTTCTCTAAATACTTAACAGTGAAGAAAATCAGGAGGCATAATCACTTTACCAAAAGTTATCTGAAGGATCTTCTGAAAACCTCTACCAGGAGGCACTGTTTCAAACTGTTCTGTACTGTCAGAATCCACAGCATTCAGAGCTGTCCTTCTGCAAGATTACCCGGTGGCCTCCTATCTGGTTCTTGTGAAATCAATAGACCATTTATGTCGCAAGTATCTGTCTAGGGGATGCACTTTCTTATTCAACCTAGTGTTGACAGCAGTAATCAAATTTTGTACATACCACTAGCTCTATTATAGCTCAACTGCAACTGGCTGCCAGCCGAGGGCTGCTCTCATCAAAAAGGAAAGAAAGGATTGCAGTGAAGAGAGAGTTACAGAACAAACCGGCTGGAACTACGGGAGGTGGTGGCGGGAGGTGGTGGCGGAGAAGTGCGAGAGTGAAGCAAAGGCTAATCCTCTCGCCACAGGAAAACACGCCCCCAGCAGCAAGCTGAGCTGCTACAGGCACACATTTTCTTCATTCTTCCTATTATCTGCAAACCCCCATGTGCTTTAACTGTCAGTCCTAACTAATGAACCTGCAACCTGACCCTCCAGAGCAGCAGAGAAGAGCTACAGCCAAACCACACCGCCCCATACCAGGGAGGCCAAAGCAAAGGAGGAGTCATTCCCATGAGCTTGTAAGACACAGCAGACTTCCTGTTGTGACTCTTCTCCATTCATTTACAGTCAAATCTCTTTTTAAGAAGGCTTTTATTTTATGAATACAAATTCCATATTTATAGCTTTTAGGAATATAGAGGTTCTTCCTCCCATTCCTACCCTCCCACCCCCACTCCCATCCTACCTCCTACTCCCTCTCTCATCCCATTCTTCATTAAGGTTCGTTTTTAATTAACTTTATATACAGAAGACCAACTCTATACTGAGTAAAGATTTCAACAGTTTGCACCCACACACACACACACCAGGTATAAAGAACAGATTGAGAGCAAGTTTTACAGTTATTTCTCATAGTACAACTCATTAAGGACAGAGGTCCTACATGGGGAATAAGTGCACAGTGACTCCTGTTGTTGATTTAACAATTAACACTCTTATTTTCGTGCAGTGAAATCTTTTTCTCAGGTCACAGAATGGTAGAGCAATCTTATCACAGAAGCAAATACTCAAAACAAAAGGTCTTCTGATCAACAACCACTCCAGTTCTCTACTTAAAAAGTATGATTAATGACATTCCCTGACATGATAAACAACTTTTTTTCTCATTTCTTTACACTTTCTATCTTGAAATAATCAGACACATTCAGCTTTCACAAATGTTCTTATGGGACAAGAATACAATTATCAAATCCAGAGAGTTCACAGGGATGCAATATAGATCTTATTCAAAGTTCCCCAAATGTCCACTATTTTGGGCCCACATACAAGCAATGGCTCCAAAATCCAAAATGGCTCATTCCCAATAAACCATGCCCTCTCTAAGAATGTTTCTGGTCCATCCCACAAAAGCCTTGCCTCCCTTTGTGTCAATGAGGCAGTGGCATCCTTAACCTTGGAGTGTTCCACACTTAAAATTAGCTTTTCCTCCATAGTTCTGCCCTCCATGTCTTATCTAACATTCTCATCACCCTTACTCTCTAAACACAAGACAAACTGAGTTTCACAACCCCTTGACCAAACATCTAGTGCCAACTGTGTTTCCAAACCTGAGTTGTATATCCCATTAAAAAGAAAAACACCGCAAAAGCTAGGCCAATTTCCCCTAATCAGACATGTGCACAGCTCATGCGCAGCAAACAACGCAGCAACATGACGAGAATCCCAGCAGCTCAGGGCAGGCTTCACCACCAGAGATGCTGAAGTCAAGCTCAGGGTTTACTGTCAAAACGCAGGGAAAACACTTTCTGGTCTTCAGAGCTCTTTTTCGATCTTCTAACTGTAGAAGAAGGATCTTGAATCCATGACTCCATCTGTCTCCCTCTCACCTTCCCCACATCTCCTTTCAGCCAAATGTCCTGACAAAGCCAGCTGCAAAGTCCCCTCTGCCACGTCTCTTCACTTAAATTCATCCTCCTGCAGAGCCCACAGAGTCATCTTTCTAAATTACCTGCAGCTTCCGAGCTTCCACACCCTTAAAGGTTTTCCACGTTAGAGTGGAGTCTAATCCCCTTCGTGAGGTTCATGTGGGATCTGTGCGGCACTGACCAGCACACAGCATTACACACAAGAAGAAAACAAAAATGAAAAGTCTAGTCTGCCCACAAGATTTCCACAATCTAATTGGCTCCTTTCAATGTTTTCATCAGGATAATGTTGTTTAGAAAACAGCTGCCCCATGGACTGGGCATTAGCTCAGCTGTTAAAATGCCCACAGTGCATATCAGAGCATCTGAGATCTCCCATCAACTGGTTCACTCCACAAATGCCCATAAAGGCCAGAGCTGGGCCACATCAAGGCCAGGAGCTAGGAACATAACCCAGGCCTCCCACAAGGGTGGCAGGGATCCAACTATCTGGACCATCACATATTGCTTCCCAGAGTGCAAATCAGCAGGAAGGAGGAGCCGAGCAGGGACTCAAACCCAAGGTCACCCATATGGGACACAGCTTCTCAAGTCTTAACCAATGCATCAAGTGCCCATGCCTTCCCAAATATTTTTGATCCTTGCTTGACTGAATTACAGATGTATAACCCATGGATACAGAGGACCAACTCTTCAGCTTCACCAGTCATCGAGAACAAACTGAGATTTTTTTTATAAAGAACTCCTGTACCATGTTAAGAAATTTCAATATTATCTGTTGACCAGGAGAAGCCATTGAAGAACTGAAGAATAAGAACAATGGCATAGCTGAACTAAATGGATTTCTTTAAAGATTTGTTTTTTATTTACTTGAAAGGCAGAGTTAGAGAGAGAGAGAAAGAGAGGGAGAGACAGAGGTGTTCCTTCCACTGGTTCACTCCCCAAATGGCCACAATGGAGCTTCCAGGACTCCCACATGGGTACAGGGGGTCAAGCACTTGGGCCATCTTCTGCTGCTTTCACAGACACAGTAGCAGGGAGCTGGACTGGAAGTGGAGCAGCCAGGACTTGAACCAGCTGCCAAATGGGATGCTGACATTGCAAGAGGCAGATTAGTCCATTACGTCAGAACACTGGCCCCTAACTAACTCTTGTACAGCTAGGAAACTCTACCTCAGATTATTAATAAAAACCCAAATGTTAACATAAAAAATTTTTCACATGATTGTAACAACACATGTCTAAAAATACTCATTATGTTACTGTTGGTATGGTAAAAAAGCAATTACAAAAAGCACAAGCCAGGAAAATCTTTTTAAAAACAAGCAAACCCAAAAAAGTAATGTCAAGGATGGTATTTAATAGGCTGAGTGATTTCTCATGAGATTATTTTTCCAAAGCACAGAGATATAAATAAAATCTGAAGTCATGCCTTTGTTTCCATATTAGTATACTAATGGAACTAAATGACATTATCGCCAACGAAATTATGTTAGAGAAAGTCAAATCCAAGTCCCCACCACTGAAGAGCCTAGAAATTACCCCAACCACACAAAGGCAGCTGTTGGATGCAGACCTTAGGAACAAGACAGTAAGTGGGTGGCCGGGAAATCACGCTTATGTCTTATTTTTAAGATTTATTATTTAAAAGGCAGAGTTACATAATCCACTGTTGGTGGTAATGCAAACTGGTAAAGCCACTATGAAAGACAGTTTGGAGATTCCTCAGAAACCTGAATATAACCCTACCATACGACCCAGCCATCCCACTCCTCAGAATTTACCCAAGGGAAATTAAATTGACAAATAATAGAGCTATCTGCACCTCAATGTTTATTGCAGCTCAATTCACATTAGCTAAGACATGGAACCAACCTAAATGCCCATCAACAAAAGATTGGATAAAGAAATTGTGGGATATGTACTCTACAGAATACTACACAGCGGTAAAAAAAAAAATAATTAAATTCAGTTATTTGCAACAAAATGGAGGAATCTGGAAAACATCATTCTGAGTGAATTAAGCCAGTCCCAAAGGGACAAATATCATATGTTCTCCCTGATTTGTGACAACTAACTGAGCACCTAAAAGGAAACCTGTAGAAGTGAAACTGACACCATGAGAAACAATGACTTGATCAGCCCTTGTCCTGATTGTCAAGGAACAGCTTACTATTTTATTCTTTTTAGTATTTTCTTTTTCTACTTTATACCATTGGTTGAACTCTTTAATTTACACACAATTATTCTTAGGTGTTTAAATTCAACTGAAAATGGATCCTAGTTAAAAATAAGAGAGGGAGGAGATATACAGTTCAGCACATGCTCACTCAGACTTACCGCTAATGGTAGAGCTAGAAATGTGCCATGGGACTCCAAATCCCATTAAGTTGACATGTACCACTACTATCATACTAGTTAAAGTGATCAGTTTAAGTTCATAATTGATCATAAAGATAGGATTAATTGTCAAAGGGATCACATAAATAAGAACAGTGTCTGCTAATAATAATTGATAGAATTAAAAAGGAGAGAACGATCCAGAATGGGAAGTGAGATATACAGCAGACTCATAGAATGGCAAATGCCATAAATAGCACTCTGGCCTCAGAATCAGCCTTTCAGGCATTCAAATCTGGCTGAAAAGCCCATGACAGTTTCTCGGACATGTAAAGCCAAGACACTGTGGCAAAAAATGATCTAAATGGAAGATCTCTGTGAGTGAGATCCCAGTGGAAAAACAGGCCATCAAATAAGGAGGTACCTTTCTCTGAAGGGAGGAGAGAAATTCCACTTTGATTATGGCCTTCTCTAAATAAGGTCAGAGTTTGTGAACTCAAGAGGCTTCTATAGCCCTGGCAGCTCATGACAAGAGCCTAGGGTGATTACTGACACCATAAACAAGAGTGTCAATTGTTAAATCAACAGCAGGATTCACTGTGCACTTGCTCCCCATGTAGGACCTCTGTCCTTAATGAGACCTTTTTTTAAAGATTTATTTCTTTGAAAGTCAGAGTTACACAGGGAGAGGAGAGAGAGAGAGAGAGAGAGAGAGAGAGAGAGAGAAAGAGAGGTCTTCCATCCATTGGTTTACTCTCCAGTTGGCCGAATTGGTTGGAGCTGTGTTGATCCGAAGCCAGGAGCCAGGAGCCTGGAGCCTCTTCCAGGTCTTCCACATAGGTGCATAGACCTCTGTCTTATGAGAATTAATGGTAAAACTAGTCTTCAAACAGTACTTTATACTTAGTGTGTCTGTGGGTGAAATCTGTTGAAATCTTTACTTAGTATATACTAAGTTGATCTTCTATATATAAAGATAATTGAAAATAAATCTTAATGACGAATGGGATAGGAGAGAAAGTAGGAGATGGGATGGTTATGGGAGGGTGGTTATGGGAGGGAATCGCTATAATCTAAAAGTTGTACCTTTGAAATTTATATTTATTAAATAAAAGTTTTCTAAAAACAGAAAAGAAAAGAAAAAGGCAGAGTTATAGAGAGAGGCAAAGATGAAGAGAGAGAGAAAGATCTTCTATCCTGGTTCATGCACCAAATGGCCACAATGGCCGGGGTTAGTCCAAGTCAAAACCAAGAGTCTAGAACTCCATCTTGGGCTCACATATAGGTACCGGGGGCCAAAGACTTGGACCACTTTCTGAAGCTATCCCAGGCGCATTAGCAGGGAGCTTGATTGGAAGTTTAGCAGCCAAGGCTCCAACTGGCACCCATATGGGATGCCAGTATTGCAAGCAGAGTCTTACCCTGCTATGCCACAACACCAGCCCCTTATTCTTATTTTCTAAAGTACAGTCAGGGGCCAGCACTGTGGTACAGTGGGTAAAAGCTACCACCTGCAGTGCCGGCATCCCATATTGGCACCACATAGAGTCCTGGCTGCTCCACTTCCGATCCAAGTCCCTGCTGTGGCTTGGGAAAGCAGTGGAAGATGGCCCAAGTCCTTGGGCCCCTGCACCTGTGTGGAAGACCTGGAAGAGGCTCCAGGCTCCTGGCTCCTGGCTTCGGATCAGCACAGCTCCAACCAATTCGGCCAACTAGAGAGTGAACCAATGGATGGAAGACCTCTCTCTCTCTCTCTCTCTCTCTCTCTCTCTCTCTCTCTCTCTTCTCTCCCTGTGTAACTCTGACTTTCAAAGAAATAAATCTTTAAAAAAAGAAAAGATATGGGGCCGCCACTGTGGCGCAGAGGGATAAAGCCCTGGCCTGAAGTGCCAGCATCCCATACGGGCACCAGTTCGAGATCAGGCTGCTCCACTTCCAATCCAGCTCTCTGTTATGGCCTGGGAGAGCAGTAGAAGATGGTCCAAGTCCTTAGGACCCTGCACTCATGTGGGAAACCCAGAAGAAGATCCAGGCTCCTGGCTTTGGATCGGCGCAGCCAATTGAGGAGTGAACCAGCGGATGGAAGACCTCTCTCTCTCTCTCTCTCTCTCTCTCTCTGCCTCTCCTCTCTATGTGTAACTCTGACTTTCAAATAAATAAATAAATCTTTAAAAAAAATAGAAAAAAGATATTTAAAAAAATAAATAAATACAAACAGTCAAAGATACCTGTTTGGACTAAAGAGGTGAAAGGAATACCTAAAAATCATATTTGAGAATTAAGTTAAAACAACTATCTCAAGAAAGCTATGTCAATGTAGTCAGAGTTATAGGTAGACAACAATCCGTAAATGAAGGGCAACAGAGAGGTAGCAGGTACACCCAGATTCCTCTACCAAGAGAAGTCAGAAGAGTTCTGAGAATTGGAGCTCTCTCCAGGGAGGCCCTCCTCTCACATGTGTGTGTGTGTACGCGTGTGTGTATGTGAGCGTGCACCTTTGTGTGCACGCACTGGACAGTACTGTTCCAAACAGAAGTGGCACTGTCTGGACCCCAATCTAGTGAACCATCCAGTGGATGACAGTGACCGATGGCAGAAAGGGCATTTACTAGATGCCAAGTGAGGCCACCACCTTGCAGAAGCAGTATTCAATCTATGAGATCCACCGTGCACTCCCAGCAGCTTGAGGCAGAGTCCTCTGGGACAGAAATGCCAGCAGCCAACAACTCGTTCTCGTGGTAGGAAGGAAAGCCATTGCCAAGGCTCTTCAGGGAGACAAGAATACTTATCTAAGAAAACCGTGAAGGAGTACAAATGCTTAAAAGAGAAACAGGAATCTTTAAATAATATTTTTAAAAGAAACAAGGGGGTGATTTTTCTGAATCGTCTACAAGTTCTATTTTTATCAGTCAACTGGCAACCTGCTAAGCTGTGCAGCCAAAGACAGAAAGTGGGTTTTCTTGAAGTGCATTTGTGGGCTTTGTGAAGAAAACATCTCTAGTTTCTAGAAAGTTCTAGAATTTTCAAGCATTATGGAAAAGTGTAAAGAAGAGCTGTACAGAGATTATTCTTTGAAGTTAGCAATAAAGAAAGCCCGGTGGGAGAAGTGACTAAGTGTCCTGTAGAGCCCACAAGCCTTTGCAGCCAAATGAAGTCATTCATAGCATTTTGTCCTTGGTCACCTGTGGTGGCATCTCTACCTTGGAAAACCTGAGCCAAGGGTGCCGACTGGGTCAGGGTCTGGCCATTGTCTACTGTCAATCAATCACCTTTCTGGGGGGACACTGCAGTCTGGCTTGAAGTTCCCATCATATCAGCTTCCCCACCCCATCAGGCAACACTGCCCCTGCATACAAACTGGTTTCTACTGGGCATCTCCCACTGTACTCCATCAAACACATCTGCATGCATCTGTACCCTGACTACAAGATGCTGTTTTTCTCATGCAAATGTCCATATGCAAACCTGAGGACACTGGCCACTCAGAAGACAGGGCTACTAACACGTGTGAGTCATCGGCAGATCCAGCCTGAAGCTGGTACCACACAAAGACAGTCCTGTCTAATCCAAGGCACACCCACCCAGACTCTCATGTGTCACATCTCTTGAACTGGAAAGAAAGTATAATCATCCACTTGTACCAACATCAGGCTTAGAGTGGAGAGAAATCGATCCTAAAAAATTGAGGAGGGGTGTATTCTAAATCAGTCCTTACGATTTTCATGATGATACAGAGGGTTCCCAAGAAGCAACCAGGTGAGGAACAAAGAATACAGAATGATATCACTTCCAAGTTTATGAACAACAGCAGGTGTCCAGGGCCTGAGTCCCAGGAGCAGCACCCGTGAGAGCTAGTCAGCTAACAATAGGTTCACTGAGTGCCTATTAGTCCCATGTAGTACAGTAGTGAAGAGAACCAGTTCCCAGACCAGGCAAGTGACTCAACACCAAGTGCTACAGACGAGAGTGTTGAGATACTTGTTGTATCACTGCCTCAGGGATCACGTTCAAGTACAGAGACAGGCCAGAGCTTGCAAAAAGGGATGGAGAGGGCAGAGGCTGGGTAAACAGGTGGGAGGCAATACTGCAGAAGGAAGAAAGGAAGAGGCAGGCTATGATTAAAGAATGCCAAGGAGTCACAAGGAGGGAGGCAGATGGGAGAAGGGAGCCAGGAACAATGTCAGAAGGTACAAAGGAGCCACAATGACCCAGAAATAAGGCACAAACCAAGCCAAGCACACGTATTCCAGAGCAGTCCCCAAAGGTGAACAAGTTACTCAGAAGTTTGCGAGCTAGGACCATTTATGTGCCATTCACAGAAAGCTTCACTTTCCATAAAGTTTTTCTCCTCCACAAAATGTCCATGAGTCAATCTGTGTATCTGTACAAGGATAAATACAGCCAGTGTAATAAAGTTGCCTCTAAAGTAGGAATGCGGGGCACAGATGCCTGCCTGGAGGTTGCCAACTCAGTAGGAAGCTGTAACTGCCCAAGTCCTTAATTCAACCATCAGGTCCCTGACCTTCAAAGTTCTTTAACATGTATTTTCACTGATACCTACAAAACTCAGACATGGTAATCTGTGTGAGCATTCAGCTCACAATTGGGGAACAAGGTAAATGAGGTTCCGTCACACAGTGTAAAACACCAAGTTCGTGTCGTGGGTCTAGGCAACCTCAGTGCAGGTCCTAGCCCAACAGCCTTCGGCCTTTCTTCTTACCATATTGCGTATGTGCCTTCTAAAGCAGCTCCCTGGCTTCCAACAGCATGGCCTGAACCAACGTGATGCCTAGAGACTTGCAAGTTATTTTTATGAAAGTAAACGATACTATACAATGCTTCCTCTTTTCCCCAGAGTCACAGCCAAAGATCACAGGAGGCCAAAAGGAAACACATGTTCCTCAACAGCAATGAGTTCCCAGGTATCCGGTGGCAGCAGCTGCTGCTGGAAGCCCATTCCGCTCCAGCCCAGTAGCAAACCCTGGCCTCAACAGGCGCCTCGGACGCCTGAGGTTACTCAGATGAAGATTTTCAGCAACAGATCGACAAAGGGATCCAGCACTGCTACGTTAAAATCAAGCCATGGCAGAAGAAGGTGTGGTTACACCTCACATAAATTACTAATCTGCCCCCACACCGGAAAGAGGGGGGAGGAAGAGGAAATGAAAGCAAGTGACTCTAGGCTCTGCATTTCATATGCAAGAATAGCCAGCAACAGGTGCAGTGTTCCGGTGAAAAGGCCTTTCGCCTCTGCACCACAAAGAGCCCAAACACAGAAACCCAACACTGGGAACTGATGTCAGAAGTGCCATCAGCACCATTCTCTAGCCAGGAGCAATTTCACTAACCCGAGTGAGTGAGTCAGTGAGTGAGTGAGTGTGTGTGTGTGTGTGTATCAAATAGACCACAAGCCATCATATCTCTGCTGACATGTAACTTCTTTCACATACCTCACCCCTAACAGAGTTTATCCTAAAATAGTTTCAGTATAGGTCACAATATACTTTTCCAGAAAAAAAATATTTTTCCTGTCTTATTTTTAATTATTTGAAAGACAGAGAGAGACAGAGAGAGAGAGAGAAAGAAACAGAGAGAGCTTCCATCCACTGGAAATGCCTGCAACAGCCAAGACTGGGCCATTCAAAAGCCATGAACCTAGAACTCAATCCAGTCTCTCACATGGGTGGCAGGAACTCAGATCCACGAGCTGCCTCCCTAGGGTGTGCCTCAGCAGGAAGCTGAAACTGAGCAGGCAGGCATCTGAACCAGTGACTTAATGACTAGGCCAAACCCCCGTCCCAATAATATATTTTTTCAATGCCAAGTAATTACCATAATGCCTGGCACACAGTAGGGAGGCAATAAATATGTACTGAATGGATGAGGAGTAAAGAACGAAAGAATGAATGAAACTAACAAATAAACAAAAAATTCTCTTCAAATATCAAGATAACAAAAATCTTGCTTTTGGGGGTGATTTATAAACATATTTTTTCTCTTCTCTCTAAGAAGAGAACAAAAAGTTAGAATCAGATGCCAAAGGGCAAAACACATTACCGAGGAACACATCAGAAGGTGCAAACCACCCAGCCCTGGCTGAAGCTGAGAGCCCTGTCTGCTTGACAGTATGCAGGGAATTCTCATTAGAGGAAGATGAAAATGGGAAACAGCAATCAACCACAGGAGCAATCCACTTTTAGATTTTCCTTCCTTTCAATACGCCACTTCATGTAATATTTTCCACCCAACATCACTAAAGAATGTATAAAATAAATTTGGGTGCATATTCTTTTTCCACGTGATAAAAATAACCAGCTCTTAACATGTTATGGCAGGTGTCTTACAGAATACCTGACATTAGAACACAAATACAAATGTGGATAAGATGATGTAGAAACAAAGCTGTTTGGTGAGCTGTAAGAACTGGAGCAGGCATTTGGCTGAGCAGTGAAGCCACCAGTTAAGATGCCCACATCCCGTATCAGAGCACCCGGGTTAACACCCAGCTCCAGCTCCTGACTCCAGCATCCTGCCATACCCTTGGAGGTAAGAGGTGATGGATCCTTGCCACGCATGTGGAAGACACAGATTGAGTTTCGGGCTCCCAGTGTCGTAGGAATTTGGAAAGTGAACTAGCAGTCAGGTTCTCTCTCTCTCTCTCTCTCTCTCTCTCTCTCTCTCTCTCTCTCTCTCCCCCCCTCTCCCTCTCCCTCTCCCTCTCCCTCTCCCTCTCCCTCTCCCTCTCCCTCTTCCTCTCCTTTTCCTTCTCCTTCTTCTCCTCCCTCCCTCCCTCAAAAAAATAAAAACTAAAAGCAGTGAAGAAATGGCAATGAAATTGAGCCCACAGATGGAAAATGTTTGCTATGTGAATATAGTATTGAATAAAAAGAATACTATCAGTGTGATAACATTACTGGTTGCAAAAATTAAAGAGTTCAAATAGGTTTAAAAATAAGGATATTAATTATAATAATAAAGTGTTCAGTGTGCAAGTAACAATAAATCACCAAAATGGTCAGAAGGTTTAGACAACTGAACAGTACAAATTAAAATACAATGAAGGCCAGCGCCGCGGCTCAACAGGCTAATCCTCTGCCTTGCAGTGCCAGCACACCAGGTTCTAGTCCTGGTCAGGGCGCTGGATTCTGTCCCAGTTGCCCCTCTTCCAGGCCAGCTCTCTGCTGTGGCCAGGGAGTGCAGTGGAGGATGGCCCAAGTCCTTGGGCCCTGCACCCCATGGGAGACCAGGATGAAGCACCTGGCTCCTGCCATTGGATCAGTGCAGTGCGCCGGCTGCAGCACACCGGCCATGGCGGCCATTGGAGGGTGAACCAACGGTAAAGGAAGACCTTTCTCTCTGTCTCTCTCTCTCTCTCACTGTCCACTCTGCCTGTCAAAAAAAATTTTTTTTTAATTTAAAAAATACAATGAAATAAATAACATTATAGAATTGCTATGAAGGATGACTCAGTTGAACTTTCTTTGAATTTATTAATTTATCTTTTATTTATAACAAATATTTTATTAATTTAATTGATTTATTAGTTTCTCCTTTGTTTATAACAAATATGACAAGCAGAATCTCTTTACTCATATCAACAATTGAAAGAATTCTTAAATTTTTTTTCAAGTTATTCTTTCCAAGATACAAAATACCCCCACTTTCTTTTACCTTGAAATAATAGCCAAAGGTCTTGAATGAAAGTCTCGGCTGAGAGTCTAAGAGTTAAAACTACCTCAAACTTCAAGGGATGTATAGGAATAGCAAGCAAGTGTTTTTTTGTTATTTAAGCAACACTTCTTTCATTCATTCCTCAGGAGCTGCCATCCCTACAGGACAGGCCCTGTACAAGGCACCAAGGGCGCAGTGGGGAACAAGATCATCTTGGCCTCTGCGTGTAAGGAGATCAGACTTGGGAACATTTATCAACAACAAAGGCAACACAACACAGCATCGGTGATAACTGTGCCAAGCAGACAATGGGGCAGGTGGAGGATGGATGACCGGACAAATCTACTTCAGATGGGGGCTGCACAGGGTCCCCTGAGGAGGTGCCACTTAACCCAATGCCCCATCCCAGCACGAGGAGAAGGAGCTGGGGGCCTGTAGAGAGAGGTTGTTCCCGGAGCTGAAAGCCGGCCAGAGGGGTGCCGAGCAATGAGAGAGGAGCTGCGCTGGAAACATGACAGCAGCATCCCACCGTGTCATTGATCCGCTGAGACTTTGCCTCCAGGACACACTCTCCCCTCAGCCTGGAATTCCTCCTTTCTCTGCCACCTCGAAAATCCCTTCTCTAGGACACAACAAAACCCCAGGAGTTAATCTTCCTGCATCTGTGTTCCCACAGCACCTGAAGATAACAGGCCTCTCTCGGCACATTGCTCTGAACCGCGGTACGCGAGCGCCTGTACGGGGATCTGGCTGTATGCGTCTGTTCCCCAGCAGCCTGTCACGGAATTTGGCACCAGCAGGTAGGAAGGAAACGACAAAGTGCGCCAGTGAGCAAATCAAGATGGAAACAGACCAATTACACGAACAAAGCAGTGCTGATGCATTTCAATCGTGGGGGAGTTGGAACAGCACCGGCTAGACCTCCTGTAACTCATTTATCATCTGGATGAAATCTATCCTCGTAAGATTTTCATGCAACACACACTTTTAAGTGAATCCTCTCACAGCACCGAGAAGTGAAGGAATAAGTTAACAACCTGTCTCCAGACACTGGACCCAGACCACTGCATTCAGCCAGCACACATTACACCACAGGCCCTGCACCAGGCCAATGCTGGCCATGCTGCCATCCTAGAGGAACCACAGCAAGTCAACATTCCAAAACGTTTTCAGTAACCGACATCATTAAGTTCTCTTTATTAAGGGAAAATGTTTACTAAAAAATTCCCAGTCACCTAGAGGACAAAATAATTTAGAATCTGTTGCTCATTCTCCCCACTAATTCTTGGTGGGCTGAGTCATGCCTCAGTTTCCTCAGCGAACAGATGAAGAAGGCTGAGTAGCCAGAATGTTCTTTACCTGCCCCTGACTCTCTGCCATGTTCCCTGGCGGGTCCAGACATCACTTCCATTTGTTGCGGGCTCAGCACGTCTTCCAAAGGCAGTTAAGTCTCCCAAACCAACGAGGACATGTCTTCTGAAGTCACAAAGATATGCGTGCCCCTTGGCTGGAGAGTGTGCTTTGATGGAGTCCAGTGGAAAAACAGGGCCACGCAGCACGGGAACCCTGGAGAGATGAGTCCCTCCCGAACCGCCCCGACCAGAACGGCCACATTCCTGCCGCCCTGCACAGCCCAATCCTGGCCAGGTGTGGAGCCTGTCCCCTTCAACTCTGGACTTGCGACAGCAAAGAACAGCAAGGCCTGCATCTTGACAAACACCACTGTTCAAACTGTTTCGGGATACAGAGAAGCCTAGATTTTTACACTCTCCTTAGGTTTTCTTTAAATGCCAGATATATAAAAATCCAGGGGAGGTAAAATGTTAAGGAATTTAACAATAAATTTTTAAGTTTCCAGCTCAGACAAGAGAGCTTGCTCTCATAGATTTTACAATCTATCCTTCAACCGATACACTCCAAACTCATCCTGAAAGCTTCTAGGGATCCATCCATTAATGTCCTAAATAATGCATGCCCTCAAACTGAAAGGTAAGTGATACCTCTCCAAACAGGATTGGAAACACTACAGAGTGAAGCACAAATGCACCTTCCTGCCATTCTCAATGCACAGCCCTCTGCTCACTTCACTCCCAACCACTGGCCTCATTACAGGTTTCTGCAGGCCAAGCTCTGGCAGCGTGGAGCGTGCACATGACTCTGCCTTCAGCCAAAGTCTTCCATCACCTCGGGCTGTTGACTTCAGTGGCCTCCTTCAGGAGGGCTTCTCCATCACTGCCACCTGCCCAGGCCCAGTGAAGTCCACTCGTGATCTGCCACCACAGCATGGCAGAATGTTAGCCCTGAGCAAGTAACCAACAGTTCGTATATTCCTGTGTATTCCTCCATTTGATATGTGCTTCTCCTACTGGTCTACACTTCACCATCATCATGGTGTTCACCAACTTCATTGATCATGCCTACAACAGAGCCTGGCATATGGGGCACTCACCAAAGAGTTTGAGTATTTTCATTTAAAATTGTTGTCTCTGCCCCAAAAAATGTTCCATGGTACTCTGCAGTCACTGTCACACTCACTCACCCGGGAAACACTCACTCACCCGGAATCATCATCTCCATCTGGCGTTACTACAAGGCAGAGGACCCTTGAACTTGGACAGTAAAAACAATCAGTTACTTTCACTAACCTCTATCAGAACTGTATATCTCCTGCCATTGTGAAAGTAGGTCACAAAATGCACTATTAATACATCTTTGATGGTATCAATAAGGAAAATCATAGCCATTTGCACCATCATCTTACAGCTGAGGCAGGTATCTTGGAAAACATCACCATTTCAGAACAGTATGGCACTTAGAGCAATTAGAGCTTGACTGCACTAGTTAAAATGCAAGTATTACACTCTCACAAAGAGGGCTACAGGCTTTGTAAGTATTTTGATAACCGCATACGTCAGTAGAATTGGTTTCCTCTCATGGGCAGGAGGGAGTGTAGGGTGGGAAGTATCACTATGTTTGTAAATCTGTATATATAAAATACATGAGACTTGTATATCTTAAATAAAATTTAAAAATAAATAAATAAGTTACCTGGCCTAAAAATTGTTTTTTCTCTGTGATGTCAGATATTTTATTTTATGCACTTAAAAATATTCACCAAACTGCTATAAAGGCTCATGGGAAATAAAAAGGGGTTGAGGATGAGAACAAAAAGTGAAAACCCCAATCTACATCATGATCATCGACAATGAACATCCGATACACCAAAAAAACACTTAAATCTTGTTTTCAATGGTTTAAACATATTTATCACCACAAAAAGTAATTACAATTTCTAAAAGAAAGATGATTCAAAATAAATTCATAAATTAAGGAGCTATTTTTTGTAATATATAAAGATATTCATTTCCTTGGTTTTAATACAAAACAACTATAAAGAAGAAATTCACAGGAGATATTAGCATATTTATTTATTTTTTTTTTCTTTTTGACAGGCAGAGTGGACAGTGAGAGAGAGAGACAGAGAGAGAAAGGTCTTCCTTTTGCCGTTGGTTCACCCTCCAATGGCCGCCGCAGACGGCGCGCTGCGGCCGGCGCACCGCGCTCGTCCGATGGCAGGAGCCAGGAGCCAGGTGCTTTTCCTGGTCTCCCCATGGAGTGCAGGGCCCAAGCACCTGGGCCATCCTCCACTGCACTCCTGGGCCACAGCAGAGGGCTGGCCTGGAAGAGGGGCACCAGGGACAGAATCCGGTGCCCCGACCGAGACTAGAACCTGGTGTGCCGGCGCCGCAAGGCGGAGGATTAGCCTGTTGAGCCACGGCGCCGGCCAATATTAGCATATTTAATAGTTACTGAACAGTTCAACTATTAGTTATCCTGACCAGACAAGTAGAGCTATCAAATACATTATGCTTCAGTCTCTACTTTATGTGTTCTGAGCTGCAGACTACCAACTGCAGGTGCACATCCATCTCGTTTCTATGACAACTCCTGACTATCTGCACAAACCCACCAGGAGGAGTGACTGAGGGAGGCTGCTTGCATGAGCCAATCACGTATACCTGCAACCTCCAATGAAAGCAGAACTTTGAGGGAGATAGGAAAGGCCAGGCCTGATGGAGACAGCAGGCCAGGGATCAGCATCCAGAGAGACGACTCCAGAGTTTAGGGCTGCTCTAGAAGAGCAAACCCCACAGAGTTTCTCTTATACAAAGTAAGGCAGCTTCTGGCCAGGTCCACTCAGCGACTCCCCATTCCACTCAGCAACTTTCTCACTCTCTGCCGCCCAAAGAGAACTGACAGGGTGGAAATGAACCTGCTTCCTTCCTCCTCCCATTTCTCCTGTCACTCACCCTCTCCAGGTTGTACTGTCTCTAAAAGAGACACCAACCCCAAGGTCAGCCTGCCCTAATCCAGAGGTGGGTGGCACGTCTCTTTCAGAGTATTAACCACCCCTGCCTGTGATGGTTAATTTTAGATGTCAGCTGGGCTGGGATAAGGAATACATAGAAGCCTGGAAAAGTGTTATTTGGGGTATATCTAGGAGGGTCTTTCCAATGAGATTAGCGAGTAAATCTGAATAGACCACATAGGCAGACCTGGGTTTGATGTGAGCAGCACCATCCATTGGCTGGGGGCAGGCGGGTCACTGGAAAGATTAATTAAGAAGCCAGACCATAATCAACTCCTACCTTGTACCTCAGTTGCTGGTCTTTGAATTCTAAGACTTATGCCTGAGCCCCTCTTGCTGGCACTGACACTTCCAGCTTCAAACTGAGAGCTACACCATCAGCTTCCCTGGTTCTGAAGACCTTGAACTTGGACTGAGCTACAAAACCAGCTTCCCAGGGGCTCCAGCCAGCAGGCATCCCATTATGGGACCTCTCGGCTGCCATAACCATGTGGGCTAATTCCTCCTAATAAATCCCCCTTTATACACACACACACACACACACACACACACACACACACAGCCTATCAATTCTGCATCTCCACGGAACCCGACTCATACACTTTCACAACGTCACACAATAAATGTAACATTAAACTCTTTCCAGAAGTCCACATACCCCATCATTCCCGTGAGAATTCTTCTTGGAAGTGGGTGAACGCACCCCTTTTCAGATACAAATCCTCCCAACAACCATCTCCAATGCAATGAGATTTGAAGGAAAGTGGAAGTCCCAGCAGCCCCAAGCAGCAGAAAGCAGGTAAAATTGGGAGGGCCCTAATCATCTAAGAGGGAGGGTCTTTGGTGGCACAGTAGCTTTCTACACTTATAGGCGAGAGTGCAACAGAGGGAAGCTGCTTCCCAAGGAAAGTGACTTGCAGTTCAGCATGAAAGTCTGTTCGCTGTTAGTGTTCATTCAGAATTCCCAGTCTCCTGCATTTGTATTCCATTACTAGGAAGCTAAATATAACACAAGTGTAAAATTTCCAACAGAAAGCAACTCCCATCACTAGCAGTATGGGGAAATATGCAGCTTTTGTGAGAGAAGAAAGTAGACTCAAAATAATTTGGATATTTACAATTCACACGCACAATGTGATTTAGATGGTTTCTAAAGCCACAAAGCTTGGCGGGCCTGGCAGAAGGTATAGAAAATCTTAGGATAACCACAGCAAGAAATGATGGCTGAGAAAACACAGCTACTGAAAACATTTTGAGGCCCAAATTATTCACAGAAGTGTATATGATTGCCAGAACAGTAATATTTGCAACACTTTCTATGGTAACAATATTTCTCAATAAAATGGTTTCTAAAGTAAATCACTCATTACACATTTCTCAATTTCATCAGAGGTTTTCAAAGAGTTCATGGAATATGCATATTATGAAAAAGCATGCATGGATTTCAAAATTTTCTACACCAAAATAAGCCTACTTTTTAATTCAATTTTTAAACTATTTATATTATTTTCATCTACTTGAAAGGCAGAAAAAGAGGCCGGCATTGTGGCGGAGTGGATTAAGCTATTGCCTGTAGCATTGGCATCCCATTCGAGTGCTGGTCTGAGTCTGGCTGCTCTACTTCTGATTCAGTTGTCTGTTAATAGCCTGGGAAAGCAGTGGAAGATGGCCCAAGTCCTTGGGCCCCTACATCCTTGTGGAAGACCTGGATGCAGCTCCTGGCTTCAGCCTGGCCCACCACTGGCCATCGCAGCCATTTGGGGAGTAAACCAGCAAATGGAAGACCTTTCTCTGTCTCCCCCTGCCCCCGTAACTCCACCTTTCAAATAAATAAATCTTTAAAAAAAAAAAGAAAAGATATATAAAAAGAGATGCCCCATCAACTGGTTTACCTCCTGAATGCCTGCAACAGCCAGGACTGGGCCAGGCCAAAACGAGCAGCAAGGAACCCCATCTGGATCTCCCACAAGGTGGCAGATGAGCCATCATCTGCTGCCTCCCAGGATGCATCAGCAGGAAGCTGGATAGAAGGGAAGCAGCCAGGACTCCAAGCAACACTCCAGTGTGTGATGCAACCATCCCAATCACTGGTTCAACCTGCTGTACCGTAATGCCCACTCCAATTCCATGTTCACATTACTTTCTGAAGTATGTTTCTAATCAAATAGAAAAACAAAATGCAGCAGCCCTACCCACGTCCTACTTTCACTTTGCTTATTTAGCTGTTTCTTCTGACAGGAGTTTATGCATTTCCAAATACTATGCTTATGCTGCTCCTTCCTCACTGTAAGGCAGCCATTATTTATAAGGCTTTGTAGAATAACAATGAAGAATTTGGCCAGTGCCACGGCTCACTTGGCTAATCCTCCACTTGCGGTGCCAGCACACCAGGTTCGGGGCGCCGGATTCTGTCCCGGTTGCCCCTCTTCCAGGCCAGCTCTCTGCTGTGGCCCAGGAAGGCAGTAGAGGATGGCCCAAGAGCTTGGGCCCTGCACCCGCATGGGAGACCAGGAGAAGCACCTGGCTCCTGCCTTCGGATCAGCGCGGTGCGCTGGCTATAGCGGCCATTTGGGGAGTGAACCAATGGAAAAAGAAGACCTTTCTCTCTGTCTCTCTCTGTCACTATCTAACTGACTGTCAAAAAAAAAAAAATTAGGAATTTACCTCACTCATAAATACTCCTACAGCGTTTACTGCAGTTGTTTGGTTGTTGTTGTTGTTATTGTTTTTTAGGGAGGCAGAAACACAGAAACAGACAGATGGACAGGCAGAGCTCCCATCTGCTGGTTCACTTACCAAAAGCTTGCAATGGTGAGAGCTGCGGCAGGCTGAAGCTGGGAGCTGGAACTCAATTCAGGGCTCCCCCATGGGTGGCAGAGGCCCAACTACTTGAGCCATAACCTGACGGAACTGGGAGGAGGGCTAATGATGAAACCCAGGCACTCCAATATGAGATGCGATTGGCTCTTAACTGGTAGATCAAATGCCTGCCTCTCTATCGAGTTATTATTTTCTAAAATAATACTTTTAATTTCTAAGATCTCTTTCTTATTCTCCAAATGCGAGTTTTTAATCACATCCTGTTGTTTCAAAGAAGCAATTAGTTTCCTACCTCTCTGAAGATATTCATGATATTACAGATCGCAATCCTCTGTTGCGCCTAAGTTCCTTTCTCCTGTTGTGTATTTTGGTGTAGCTCTAATGACGCAGGCTTTTATCAAACATCTGCTGACTGCTGGCAGTCCTCCATCTTTCACAATGCAGTTCAACAACCTGTAGGCTTGGGCGTCACCTGCCAACTGATAAACTCAAAACAGACTGATAAATCTACTGCTGTCACTCAACTGAACTCCCAGTGAAAGCATCCTCCAATTGGGAGTTGGAATGCAACTCAGCTTCAGGAACTTGGGAGACATTCCGGTGTCACTTAATCTTCCTGATGTCAAACCAGGGCCTTGTCATCCTCTGTGGATCAGGAGGCCAACTCAGATTTCACTATTTCCAGTAAATACATAAATCTTTACTCTCTTACACAAGTGGGGAGGAAGGGGAAAGACCTGGAAGTCAAGGCGCACCATCTGGAGATTCTCAAACTCCCAGGTGTGAACCCCAAATTTTTCCCACTTTCCCAAGGTCTAACCCCCGAAAATACAGGGGTCCCGGGGCTTGCAAAGTCTTCCAGGAGCATGGAGAAGTCCTCTCCAAGGCCCCCTTTCTGCGTCCTCCCAGAAGTCACCACTCTGCCACCATCTTCCAAGAGGTGAGGCACCCCTGCCATCCACACTCACTCTGTTTCTCTTCCCTTGGGCCACCTGAGTTTATTCCTTTCTCATTTTTTTACTCACTCTTTGCATAACAGCAAGGAGTAGTAAACACATCTCACTCCACCACATTTTAAAACTGTAAATATATTTGAAAAGCCAGAGCAACACTGAGAGAGAGAGAGAGAGAGACATCTTCCATCTTCTGGTTCACTCCACAAATGCCAACAACAGTGGGGGCTGGGACTGGCCAAATCCAGGAGACAGAACCTCCATCCAGAGCTTCCACATCACTGCTGCCTCCCACAGCACAGTTTGGGGACAGTTTGGAAGCAGAAGCCGCACTAGATCCTAGACACTTGGATACAGAATGCCAGAAGCCTAAATGTTGGCCTAACCTCCTGCACCACACACCCCGCCCCATTGCTCTACTACTGTTAACTCCAGGTTCTGCTCTTTTCAATTTATACTCACAACACCAGCCTCTGTACAATAATATTAGTGACATCAGCTGTATTGTCAGTTAATTACTCTCTGTGTGATGTCTAACTTGAAATTTTATTTCCATATTTACAATATGTATACAATGACTTCATACATGAGTAAGTTGTATAGTTAGAGCATAAAATTATTTTTCTTTTCCTGTTTCAAATGTGAAATTTTACGTTATATTTAGTAAATCAATACAACCAAATGACAGCTGCTATTCTGAGGCCTCCATGTAGCTAGTTTATGGACAGAAAATCTGAAACCGCACTAAACTTCAAAACTTTTTGAAATAAATTTTATCTCTGAAAATGTGTACTGAAATGTACACAGAATTCAAAAGTTTGTCTATATTGACTAAAGAAAAAAATCTGCAACTATAGCAAGAACATTAATAATGAATGAAAAGACATCCAATGTAAAGGTTTCTATAATCCAAACACTCAGGCTCCAGGGTGCCTCTTGACAAGCAAAAGGCCTGGGATGAGTTTTGAAATCAGAAAGCAATCCCCATCTGGACCGAAAGAGAACACGTGTGTTTCTGAAAGCAACATGATGAGATATGGAAATAATTTCTCAAGAAAGAACTTCACAGCTGGATACCAAGATTCCCCTCACAAAACTCGGTGAAATTGGCTATGGCTACCAAAGGGTAGAAATTAAGAATGTGGCACAGCTGCCCAACTTTAAATTCCAGCTCTGTGGGGTGGGTGGTTTAACCAAGCCGTTAGACATGGTTGTAGATGGCGCCGTGGCTCAATAGGCTAAACCAGGTTCTAGTCCAGGTTGGGGTGCCGGATTCTGTCCCGGTTGCCCCTCTTCCAGGCCAGCTCTTTGCTGTGGCCCGGGAGTGCAGTGGAGGATGGCACAAGTGCTTGGGCCCTGCACCCCATGGGAGACCAGGAGAAGCACCTGGCTCCTGCCTTCAGATCAGCGCGGTGTGCCTGCCGCAGCACGGCGGCCGCAGCGGCTATTGGAGGGTGAATCAACGGCAAAGGAAGACCTTTCTCTCTGTCTCTCTCTCTCACTGTCTAACTCTGCCTGTCAAAAAAAAAAAAAAATGACATGGTTGTGACACCACTATCCCACACCAGAGTGCCTGGATTTGATTTCCAGATCCAGTGACTGATTCCAGCTTCTAGCTGGTGCACACCATGGGAAGCAGCAGTGCAGGCTCAAGAACCTGGATTCCTGCTGCCCATGTGGGAGACCTGAACTGAGTTCCTGGCTCCTGGCTTTAACCGCTCCCCAGCCCCAATCCAACCCCAGAAGTTGCAGCCACTTGGAGAGTGAACCAGTAAAAGGGAGCTCTCCTGTCTCTGTCACTCTCTCCTTCTCTCCATCTCTTTGTCTCTCTGCCTCTCAAATAAGTAGATTTCTTTTTAATTCCAGCTTTGTCATTCACTACTTATACTACACTGGGAAAGTTGCTTAACCATTCTGCACTGGCCATCTGACATAACATTGGGATGATAATAGAAGTGCCTCTTTCACAGAGTTTGTTATACTTAAATGAATCTATGCATGTTACGTCTGTGTATGCATATGTATGTGTACTCAAACACATATGTTACATGTAGGAGTACTTCCAAAAGTTGGATGAAAACTGAATTGAAATATAGGCTTGCTTTGCTGCAAAAGTTTGGAAATTCATGTGTACTTTTTTCATAGTATACATTCTGCTTAAACTTTCTGAAGACTCCTCACTTATCCAGTATATGTGTATACACATATACCCAGATATCAGCTATGGGGTATATATGTGTGGTGTGATGTGAGGTGGGATGTGTGTGTGTATGTGTGAGTGTGTAAATAGCAGAAAACCATTAAACAGACCAGAGTATTTCATACGATGTTTCAGGTTAGAGTTAGGCAAACACTAAAGCGTGTGCAAGTGTGTTTAATAAGAGGAGCCAGAGATGATTTAAGATCATCAGCTGACTGCTAACAGCTGTGCCCTTACACCCACTGCTGCACCGTCAGCTTATCTGAGTGCTTTCAACCGCACCGTCCCACACTCCATCCCCATTAGCAGGAAAAGGCAATAAGAGAATCTGTTAAAAAAAAAAAAAAAGGCACAAGTAGAACCGCAGGAATTAGGAAAGTGCTTAACAGATTTAAAAAAGCCGACTCAGGTAAATGTTCCCAGTATTAAATGAGGAAAACATTTAGTTCATCATCAACCTGGATGCTAAAAGCTCACACCATGACTGAAGGAGAGAAGTGGAAAAGAGAGAAAATGGCACCAATTTTTCTGATGAGTGTCTGTGCCTCTGTCACCCTGGCTAGGAGCAGCTATCTTTCTCTGCAGGATCCTCTCTCTCTCCTTAGCTTCCTCACTCCCTCATCCCTTACTTCTTATACTTTTGAGAGCGAACCAGATCATCCAATTGTGTACACCTGAGCACCAGGCACAGCCCAACCAAGTTATCTATTATTTCATAATAACTACTGCAAAATAAGTATTTGTAATCATTAATATAATTCCTAATAGTTATTTTCATGATTATTAACCATAACCACAAAGGCAAGTTTTGAATGGCCAGGAACATGGATCAGAGTCCATTTGGCCAGGCCTGGTAACTTGGGTCAGGAGGTGTTCCCACTGTCACCATCAACAACCTGCAGAAAGTCAAGAGCAAATGACACCATGAGAGCATGGGAGAGCAGAATGAAGAAAGGAAATGATCATAATAATGGCAGGGGCCAGCTCCCTGGTGCAGAAGATCAAGCCACTGCTTGTGAAGCTGAGATCCCAAATCAGAGCACAAGTTCAAGTCCTAGTTGCCTTTCTTTCAATCCAGCACCCCACTAATGTGCCTGGGAAAGCAGCAGAAGATGGCTCAAGTACTTGGGCCCTTGCCACCCATGAGGGAAACCAGGCGGGTGTTCCTGGCTCCAGCCCATCCCAGCCTAGGCTATTGCAGTCATTTGGAGAGTGAATCAGTGAATAAAAATTTCTCGGTCACTCTGTCAAACAAATAAATAACTCTTTAAAAAATATATAATGGTCGGCGCCATGGCTCAATAGGCTAATCCTCCGCCTTGCGGCATTGGCACACCGGGTTCTAGTCCCTGTTGGGGCACCGGATTCTGTCCTGGTCGCTCCTCTTCCTGTCCAGCTCTCCGCTGTGGCCCGGGAGTGCAATGGAGGATGGCCCAAGTGCTTGGGCCTTGCACCCATATGGGAGACCAGGAGAAGCTCCTAGCTCCTGGCTTCAGATCAGCACAGTGCACTGGCCCCAGCGCGCCGGCTGCAGCAGCCATTGGAGGATGAACCAACAGAAAAGGAAGACCTTTCTCTCTGTCTCTCTCTCTCTCTGTCCACTCTGCCTGTCAAAATATATATATATATAATGACCACAACAAAAACAGTAGCCTCAAACAATACTAGCCATTTTCATTTCATTTAATCTTCATGATTCTATAGGTCCACGAAAACACAGCATAACCCTTGTATTCTATTTTGTACCCAGAACTGGCACTTTTGAAATTTACTTTAAATAACCAGGGATCACAAACTGAATATCAGTACATATAGTGTTCCAAATAAATATTAAAGGATATAAAATTCTACAAGAAAATCCTGGATGCGCTCTTACATTAATGACAGTGAGGATAGGAACAGAAGGATGTGTCAGCAGAGTTACTGTGAGACAGAGCACTCTAAATCCCCAGAATGAAGGAAACAGCTCATAAGACAATTCACAGCATTTTATCAACAAGATCTGAGGTGTCAAGCTCTCCTGCAAGGGGTACCACACAAATACAGAAACTCCACAAGCCTCAAAACATCACCAAGGAGAAAGCTAGTCCATGCCTCAGCCTCACCAGAAGACACTGTCCCTGGGACATGAAAAGGGTGAAGTTGTGGCCAGTGCTGTGGCACAGCAGATAAAGCCACTACCTGCAGTGCCAGCATCCCATGAGGGTGCCAGTTCGAGTCCTAGCTGTTCCACTTCCCTTCCTGCTCCCTGCTAATGGCCTGGGAAGGCAGCCAAGGATGGCCAACTGTGGCCACTTGGGGAGCAAACCAGTGAATTGAAGATCTCTGTCTCTCCCTCTAACTTGCTGTAACTCTGCCTTTCAAATAAATACATAAATCTTTAAAAACAAAAAAAGAGAAGAAATTAATGTCTTTTAACTTGTAAAAATAAAAAGAGTAATGTAAAAAGCATAACTAAAGATTATAAAAGTATGAAAATTCACTTTAATTTTTAAAGCTTTTATTTAATGAATGCAAATTTCATAGGTACAACTTTAGGAATATAGTGGTTCTTCCTCCCACCCCCACTCCTGTTCCACCTCTCCCATCCCATTCTTCATTAGGATTCGTTTCTAATTAACTTTATATACAGAAGACTTTTTCTATGTTTTCAATAGACATTAATCCCCTTATGCATTAAGCTACATAGCACATTACCCCTGGGTGCCCCTAGCTAAAGCAATGGGCATTAGAAAGAAGGACTCCACTGAAGAAAAGCTGCACCTAAGGAGCAGGGAGTTGTGCAGAGTTGCACGGCACTTCCCCATTAGCAGTAACACTGTGCAGGCTCCTCAGTTCCTGAGTATGTTCAGTTTATATTACAGGGTATTAAAAAAATACCATAAAAGCAGAGTACCTGTGCCAAAAATGAAACTCAGAAAGAGATAATAGGTCAAAAACTGGAAAAGCATTCAGACTTGAAGTTTGTCAAAAGCAAACAGTCCCATCTGGAAGCTATTTCCAGGGAAGAAGGGCAGTGTGGGGCCCAGAGAGAAAGCGGGGTGAAGATGGACTGTGCGAGCAGAAACCACAAATGGCGACGGCAAAGTACCCTGGGACAGAACTTCCAAAGGGTCCTACCACTTCGCAAAGCGGATCAATGCAAAGAGAGGTAAGAGGAAGTACTATCCTCATAGTAAAACAACTGGGTGATTTATCAGGACACCAGAATAGAAAGTTTAAATTTGACCCAGAAACAAGGAAAATCACTGGAGAACTTCCTCTCAATCTATGATTTTAAAATGATTTTATTTACTTGCACCTGGTTTACAACAAGGACTGCCACACATGAGAGTTCTATTAATCAAGATATTTCATACAGCTGAAGAGTGTTCCCCCCACATCACTCCTGTCCCACTTAGGAGAGTCTAGGAAAGAGGTTTGGGCCGGGCTTTATTACCAGAAAGGGAATAAAAACAAAACCATGTTTCACATTTTGCAAATGTGTTTGAAAATTCATAAATAACGACCATCCTACAACTAGCCATTCATCTTCCTCACTGCTTTGCCTAATGTGACACTCTGAGACAAATGATATGCAAAGTTTAATAAGCAGATAGGACATCTTATATAAAACAGGTGGATTTCTGTCAATTATCTCCTCTTGGCTATATCTTACTAATCGAATCATTTCTCCCCTTTCTGCATTCTTGCTATTTTTTCCAAAAATCCTACTTTTAGGTGACTTTCTGTAGGAATTTGGAATAAGATGGGATGTACATCTTTTAAATAATACAAAAAACTCACTGTAAGATCTACCGAAGAACTCAAATATACCTTTGTCTTGAAATAAAAGCAAGTATATCTTCCCCATAGAATTACTGTAGGGACTAAAAGAAACACTATATTTGAAAAGACGCACTACATACACATAGCACTCTGCCTCCCTCTTCTCTTTTAGGAAATATTTTCTCCATCTAAAATTAATTTTCCCCATGTGCTGTGGATTTCACAAGCAATCAATTAGTTCACACATTACTGGCTTTTATGGGGTAACTGGTTACAATTTTAAAAGTTAATGTATACCCAGATACTTCCTATTTAAAACACACACACACACACACACACACACACACACACATACACACACTGACTTTGACTTAGACTCCTGGACCCATACATTACATGAAGTAAAAGTTTAACAGATTATGTTTAATTTTAAATTAAAGTACTGTAATTGAAGATGCTGCTAACCAAGCAACTGCTTTGCTAATACCTTTCCTCAGATCTTTTAATTTCCAACACTTTCTTTTAACATGTCTGGTTTCATCAGCTCACACAGCACCAGCACTGGGCCCAGTGTGAAGAATACAGGAATGAGAACTATAGGATCAGAAAGAGCTACCAATTGTCACATATGTCCTGCTAGGAACCACTATCAATCTATCCATTTTAAACTCAATCATGGAAGATGAGGAGGTAGTGGAAAATAAAACACTTGGGGGAAGCAGATTCTGAAACGCCTTGGCTGTGTCTTCTGTGTCAGAGGGAGGGTGTGTAAGAAACAGTCCTGGTCCAGGAAGCAGCCAAGCCACGAGCCACCAAGTGTTGATCTGCTGTCAGCAGTTCTTGGGACCATGGCATTCTCAGGCCAAGTGGCTACTCCACCAGAGGACCATCAAACAATTCCAAGGGCTGTAACATGCATAAAGTGTTCTTGGGCAGATTCGTAGGAACGCCAAGCTGTCTGAAGGCTGCCCACAGCACAGAGGCCTTAGGCCAAGGTGGCAAACAGGGCCGGAATGCAGCTCGCGTGGTGGCACATGGGAAGAGGCATAGTCAACTGAGGAGGGTACTCATGGGACTGTGCCTCTCCACAGTTGTCTACCCAAAGGGACTGCCTTGGCCTCAAATCCACGGAGACGACATATCGGCAAGCAGCAGCACTAAAGGTGACTGCTATAACAGAACAGGAACAAGAATTTGGAATTGGGTTCTGCCCACCTAGGGCCAGGACCTCAGCCAACAGCCATTTTCCCCTTCCCCAATCTCTTCAATCGCATCAAACACCCACAGAGTCCCCCCTTCCTGCATTTCCCAGTGCTGCCCACACTGACCCAGTGCCTCTGCCAGGTCAAGCAGAGGAGCCATCGTGTTGCCCAGAGAGTGATAGCTCGCAGACCACCCCAGGAACACTGCTTCCCCAAGAATGAGAAGACTTGAGGTGTGCTTGCATCCAATGGCACTTCTACTGCCACACTCTCTTCCAGCTATCCTTAAGCACGACAATAGAATCAACAAGCACTTGTGTTCCAACGTTTCAAACAAGAAAATGAGAATCTTTTCATAGGGCGTCCTGACTTCAGCCTGTTTTGGAGCACTCTTTCTTGATCTCGAGAAAGCTGTCCAACCCCCTAAACCTCAGTTTAAATGAGTCATAAAATATCTCCCTCCCAGGTCACCTGTGAGCACTTCCAATACCATCTACGTAAAATGGCACAGAGTCAATGATGAGAAAACAAGTCACCGTTATAGGTGCACAATTGCCTATTCACGATGCCAGCCCCAGGAAAGCCCTGGAACCCAGAGGGGTTTTGTTTTTTTTTCTTAACCCATTTGGCAGCTGACATAACCTGAAATGACCTGAGGCTATTGTTTGTGTCCCACTTAGTATAAATATTCATACACTTGACTCCAGAAACATTAATAAATCTAATTAAAAGGTGCTGCCCCAGAACCCACCCCCACTCTCACCAGGGGAGATATTACAAAGATAATATAATGTCCATAACATTTCTGAAATGGAAAAAAGAAAACCATTAATTCTGCAACACATCTGGTTTTGAGAGTTTTAGATAAGGGATTGAGAGTTTGCATCATAACCTATCCCTAGATTGAAGGAGGTGGTGGCTTGCTGTTCAACCCAAGTGCAGTTCTGTGTGCTAGACTTTAACCTACTCTTCCCTTCGGCAAGTTGTCACAATCACTGAACGCAGCCATGGCTCAGGCTGGGACAGGTTAGAGTCAGGGCCCACGAGGAGTAGGGGAAAACTACCAGGCCAAGTAGATAGGGAAGCAGGAAACCAGACCACTACAGAACTTCACTTGCTCTCTCAAGGACCCAAGCCATCAAGCACATTCTTATGACTCGTTTAATCACTTTTTTTCTAGATTTTCTAAGTGCATCTAGTTTCCATTCCCAACACTGGCTCCCAGAAGTCTGGGCAAAGTGCCATTGAATCACAAGGGCCACTCAAAGGCTTGGGGTGGGTTGCTTTTTTTTTTAAGCTGTTGAAAACATTAAGCTAAATAAGTGAATATTCTCCCACCTCCCTCCCTACTCCTTGACACCCTTACCATCCATTAAGATAACACTGCATTTCATTTCAAAGATATCCAACCCCAAATAGATTTAATATATAACATGTGTATTATAAATAAATATGAATATTAAAAAGCTGAAACATGAGGAAAATGGAAAATTTCAAGAACTGAATCAATGTAATATTGTTTATAGAACCATCCTTAGGTCTAGACAAGAAAGAACTCTGCCTTAAATCTTGCAGTAATTATGTACGTATGTATGTAGGTATGAATGTATGTATTTGAGGCACAGAGACAGAGAACTTCCTTCTACTGGTTCACTTGCCACATGCACACAACAGCCAAGGCTAGGCCAGGCCGAAGCCTGCAGCCCAGAACCCAATCCAGGTAATTCATGAGAGTAGGAAGGACCCAACTACTTCAGCCTTTCAGGGTCTGCATTAATAGAAAGCCATATTTGAGAGCAGAGCTGGGACATGAACCCAGGTACTTCAATATGGGGTTCGGGAATCTCAAACAACATCTAGTCTAAACACCCACCTTAAATCCTGCATTTTAGGGGGCCTTTCTCTGGCCCTCTTCCATCCCTCCCATTCGCCATGGCATGGAGAGACAACTAGGCCAAGGGGATGTGTGTACACAGATCCATGCAGCTCCTTCTCAAGTGTGGTCCAGGGACACAGGACCCCACTAACCCTTGCTCACATGAGCCCTAACCTTACTGCTCAAGGGTGGATCTCAGTTTTGTTTGCAAATAAGGGAAAGAGGGAGACCATGCATGTTAGACCAGCTATCCACAAACTTGAGGACTAAGTTCTTCTAAGTGCCACAAGCCAGCACAGGAAGACAAAGGGAAAGTGTGCAGGCTGGACACCAGGGGCCAGTTCTCCCCTTACTTCCATGTTCTGGCAAAAAACCCTGAGGAGTCAAGAGAATCCCAAATTCCAGCCTGACCCACCAAATTGCTATAAAATTATATTTTTTTTACTATTCATTCTCCTCCTCTTCTTTTTTAGTCCCAGACATCCAGTCCTCTTAGTCCCAAACAGTGCATGGCTGCTTCACCACAAACCACCCTTCTCAACCTCCTTTGTAGCTAATGAGGCCACGTAAGTAAGCTGCAGAGAAACGTGAAAATCTATCACAAATGAAACCTTTGGGCCCATCCTTTCACAAAGAAACTTCTTATGCTGTATTTCTCTTTATTCTTCCCTTGGACTACAACTTGGACATCATGTTGAGAGGCTAACCTCAACCAACCAGAATATTGTAGAACAAGAGAGAAGGAACCAGGATTCCCAAGAGACTACCTGGAACACAGCCACCTACCCACCCTACACCACCCACCAACTCTGAACTCTAATTTGCAAGAGAAAATAACTTCAATCTCAGGTGAGCCATTGTATATTGAGGTGTCGCTGGTACATCAGTTTAGCCTCTCTTTAACTAGCTCATCAGCAAGTGATCTAAGTAAACTGCTTGTGATCCCAGATCCAAGAATATAGGACCAAGTCTCAGCAAGCAAACTAAAAGAACATGGAAGATGGAGAGATACTGTATAATACAGAATTGTATTTTTCAAAAATTTTACCAGAAAAATATATCATATATATATATATATATATATATATATATAAATACAGAAGGAAGAAAGAATTCCATATGACAATTAGCCCTAGCATCCAAAGTTCTATAAAATAGCCTGAAAATGTCTTCTTATTAAATATAAAGAAGCACAAAACAAAAAAGCAAAATTCTGGATATATTTAAGAAATAAAAACACAAATTGTGCTAGTGCATTATGATTAAAACTGTTGTTTACCTAGCTATTGTAAATTAGTAGAAAGAAATACTCCCACATTATATAATAGTCATGGTTATTCATGGTTTTACCTTCCATGGTTTTAGTTACCTGCAATCAATCATGGTCTCAAAATATTAAATGGAAATTTCCAGAAATTAACAATGCATACCCTTGAAGTGAAAGAGTAGAAGTTTATCATTGGTATGCACACATAGGAAAAAACATAGTACACACAGAGCTGAGTACTTGCTGAGGTTTCAGGCATCTCCTGTAGATAAGGGGGGACTTCTGTAACAAATAATTGTGTAGCAGTAATGACTAACACTTATTGGGTGCTTCCATGTGCCAAATTGCTTTAATTCATGGAATATTTAAACATGGGGAGATAGGTGCTACTATTATCTCTAATTAATTAATAAGAAAACTGAGTCATGGAGCAGCTAAGCAATTTGCTCAAGTTCCAAAAGTCAGAGGGAGGCCACAATTAAATTCAAAACCACACCGCCTGATTCCATCCTGAGCCACTCCCTAAAGTGCCTCTACAGGAGAGTACTGCAAAGAATTTGAAATGCTGTAGGATTTTTTTATTCTTTTTTTCAATGTGTAAAATAATAAGCTGGCACTTGTTTTCCAACCCAATTTACAGATAAAAATCCTTATCCCAAATGTCATCATCTAATCTTGCTAGAATCCCAATGTCAGTGTCACTGGTAAGAATCCATGTGTATAGAACAGGAAGGTACTTCAATCAGTTCATGGAAAATGGAGTTGAAAGATAAGATTATTTGGTGCAAAAACATTTTTGAAATCCAAGCATACCTGGAGTCTTCAAAAAGTTCATGAAAAATATATATCATAAAAAAAACTATGCATGAATTTCAAAAACATTTTGCCCCAAAATTAACTTATCTTTTAATCCTACTTTTCCATTCACTTTTTGAAGTACCCTCCTTTTTGGGAAGGTCACTAGATCAGTGCTGACAAACCTGAGATTATAGTGATGAAGAAAAATGTACCAGAACACAACCCTTTCCAACACTTTGGTTTCCAGGAGCTATAAAGCTGTCAATGTGAGGTCACCTCCTCCACACTCCTTACCTGACAAACAAATCAATTAATTGTGTAGAGACTGAGTGACTTAGTCGAGGTCACACAGCTGGTTGTTTGCAGAGCCAATACTAAACCCTAGCTTCTCCCTGAGACTAAAGGAGCACTTGCATTTTAACAGAGTTCTCAATGTTTTCTAGAATTTAGTAGCTAAGGCTGTGATTGTTAATTGTGTTCCAAAAGACATGAAGGACCTCCAGAAGGCTCAGCTGGGCGACCTGCCTGCCACTCCCACTCCCTGTGCAGAAAGTCACATTCCGGGCATTCAGCTCAGGAGTTAAGACACCACTTAGGATGCCAGGTCACATAGCAGGGTGCCTGGGTTCAAGTCCTGGCTCTGCTTCCAATTCTGGCTTTCTGCTAATGCACCTGCTGGGAGCCAGCAAGCAATGGCTCAAGTGCCTGGGTCCCAGCCACCCAGGTGAGAGAGCTGGATTGAGTTCCGGGCTCTTAGCTTCTGCTTTGCCCAGCCCTGCTGTTGTAAACATTTGGGGAGTGAACCAGCAGATGGGCAATCTCTCTATCTATCTTTTGAATAAATATTAAAAAAAAAAAGGAAAGAAAGCCACATCCTGCTTCAGTTACATTCTTTAAATGGCCTTCCATCTAAGACTTCTTTGCTGAAAGACTTTCAAGGCAAAAACTAAATAAAATCACATACCAATAGCAAAGTATTCATATCTTTTTCTCAAGTACCCTATATGTGAGCCCTTCTGGAATATGCTAGTCTTACCAAGAAAGCTTCCAAAGCCAGAATTCATCTCATTTAAAAAAAAGTCACCATCATTTCATCAAATGAATATTTTCATGCCTAAAGCAATGCAAACACAGAAGAAAGGACAATCCTAAAAAAAGGGATGCAGCGGGCAACCATATCCTGACATATATCCATCTTCTTTGACCTCAGTCTTTGTATTTCATGTCTGACTATAAAAAAAAAAAAAAAAGCACAGAAGGGGACAGAGTTGTGGCATAGCAGGTAAAGCCACTGCCTGCAGTGCTGGCATCCCATATCAGCACCAGTTCGAAACTGGCTGCTCCACTTCCAATCAAGCTCTGTGTTATGGCCTGGGTAAGCACTATAAGATGGCCCAAGTGCTCGGGCCACTGCACCTCATGTAGGAGACCCGGAAGAAGCTCCTGGCTCCTGGTTTCGGATCAGCCCAGCTCCAGCCATTGCGGCCATATGGGGAGTGAACAAGCAGATAGAAGATCTCTCTCTGCCTTTGCGTCTGCCTCTGACTCTAACACTGCCTTTGAAATAAATAAATAAATAAATCTTTAAAAAAATAATAAAAACACCATGTGTAGCCGGCACCGCCATAGCTCAATAGGCTAATCCTCCACCTTGCAGGGCCAGCACACCAGGCCCTAGTCCCAGTCGGGGTGCCGGATTCTGTCCCGGTTGCCCCTCTTCCAGGCCAGCTCTCTGCTGTGGCCTGGGAGTGTAGCAGAGGATGGCCCAAGTGCTTGGGCCCTGCACCGCATGGGAGACCAGGAGAAGCACCTGGCTCCTGCCATCGGATCAGCGCGGTGTGCCGGCCACAGCAGCCATTGGGGGGTGAACCAACGGCAAAGGAAGACCTTTCTCTCTGTCTCTCTCTCTCACTGTCCACTCTGCCTGTCAAAAATAAATAAAATAAAATAAAATACACTATGTGACCCATTGTCAGCATTTGGGAACCACAGTTAAAGGCTGACATGGAACAAACTAGTCATTGCAGTAATGATTAAGCTGATATTTGTCTCAGGAATTACACATCTATTGAAAACAAAGCAAAACACAATTTGGTATTTTTGTTCAGCATGTATTTATTGAGCACAGGTCCTGTCCTAGACACCAGTGATTCAACCCAGATAGATACCTGCACTGGTGGCGTAGACATTCTAGGGGAAAGCTCACATGGTGAGCTAATGGTAGACGGTGTTAGAGAACAAAAAATAAAGCAGGGAAAGTGGGCAGAGGGGGCACAGAAAGGAGCATTCCCAGCCTGAATCAGGCGAATCCTGGAAAAGAGAGATTCAGCCACACGAACAGTTCTCTGTGGGAAGAGCACGCAGGCCAAGGCCTGTGCTGGGGGATGCCTGTGGTGTACAGCGAGCAGATATGGGTAAGCAGATATGAGGCCATGCAGGTGCATTAGAGCCTTCTAAATCACTGGAGGTCAGTAGTTTTTCTTACCAGTACAAAGGGCAGGCAGTGCAGAGTTGTGAACCTAGAGAGGCATGATCTACTCATCTTTTGAAAAGGATTGCTCTACTTCTGGGTTGAGACCAACTTTAGTGAACTAAGGGTGGAAGCAGGAGACAGGAAGGGTGAAATTCAACCAAGAGTGAGGATGGCCTCTAAAAGGATGGAAGCAATGCAGATGGCAAAGCATGAGTCAGGATAAGCAGAGTTGGGAAAACAGAACAAACAGGATATATTGCTGGGTTAGGTTTGAATACAAAAGAAAGAATTATGAGTCCAAAATTTGGGACCAGAGCAACTCAAAGACTCAGGTTCTTTTATCAGAGATGTACAAGACTATGGGATCAGCTTTGGGTTGGTTATGGTTTGACCACATTGGAAACTTATACCACAAGTTCGTTAGTTGACAGTATTAGGAAGTAAGGTCTTTGTGAGATAACTAGGGTTAGATGAAGTGACAAGAGTGGGGCCCCTATGATAGAATTAATGGCTTAATAAGAAGAGAAACAGAGGGGCCAGCGCTGTGGCGCAGCGGGTTAAAGCCCTGGCCTAAAACACCAGCATCCCATGTGGGTGCCAGTTCGAGTCCCGGCTGCTCCTCTTCTGATCCAGCTCTCTGCTATGGCCTGGGAAAGCAGTAGAAGATGGCCCAAGTCCTTGGGCCCCTGCACCCATGTGGGAGACCCAGAAGAAGTTCCAGGCTCCTGTCTTCAGATCAGCGGAGCTCCAGCCATTGTGGCCATCTGGGGAGTGAACCAGCGGATGGAAGACCCGTTTCTCCATCTCCACCTCTCTTTGTAACTCTCTTTCAAATAAATAAGAAAAAAAAATCTTAAAAAAAAAAAAGGAGAGAAACAGACACTTGGGCCTGTGCACCTATTCTCTCAGCATGTGATGTCCCATCACCACCCACCACATCATGACTCAGCAGGAAGAACTTCACTACACACCAAAGCCTTCATACTGGACTTCCCAGCCTCCAGAACTGTGCGAAATACATTTCTTTTCTCTATAAATTGCCCAGTCTCAAGTATTCTGTTATAACAACACAAAACTGACAAAGGCAGGGGAGATCAGGAGTTCAGAATTTCAGATTTGAACATACAAATGGACATGTTGAATGGACAGTTGGAAATATAAGCCCAGAGGAAAAGGTCTGGGCCAGAGATCAAAATCTGAGTCCAGCATTCAGATATATTTAAAACAAGGAGAGTGGTAAGTGACAAAGGTAGTGAGTGGTGGGGGCCGGTGCCATGGCTCACTTGGTTAATCCTCTGCCTGTGGCGCCGGCATCCCATATGGGCGCTGGGTTCTAGTCCCAGTTGCTCCTCTTCCAGTCTAGCTCTCTGCTGTGGCCCGAGAGGGCAGTGGAGGATGGCCCAAGTGCTTGGGCCCCTGCACCCGCATGAGAGACCAGGAGGAAGCACCTGGCTCCTGGCTTCGGATCAGTACAATGCCAGCCATAGTGGCCATTTGGGGAGTGAACCAACGGAAGGAAGACCTTTCTCTCTGTCTCTCTCACTGCCTATAACTCTACCTGTCAAATTAAAAAAAAAAAAAAAAAAAAAAAGGTAGTGAGTGGTAATAGACAGGAGATCCAGAAAACATGCACTGGGCCCTCTGATGTTTAGAATCAACAAGAGTGGGCATTTGGCCTGGTAGTTAACACACCAGATGGGACACCCACATCCCATGTTAGAGTTTCTGGGTTAGAGTCAGCTCCATTCCCAATTCCAGCATCCTAGCAACGTAGTCCCTGGGAGGTAGCAGTGATGGTTCTAGCTAGTAGGTTCTTGCCACCCACATGGAATACCTGGATTGGATTTCTGACTTCTGACTTCAGCCTGGCCCAGTCCTAGTTGTTACAGGCATCTGGGGAGTGAACTAGTAAATAAGAGCTCGCTCGCTTTCACTCTCTCTCTCTCTTTCTCTCCTCTCTTCTCCTTCTAAAATATATAAATAAACAATTTTTTAAAAAGAAAGAGCTCTCTGCTGTGGCCAGGGAGTGCAGTGGAGGATGGCCCAAGTGCTTGGGCCCTGCACCCCATGGGAGACCAGGAGAAGCACCTGGCTCCTGCCATTGGATCAGCGCGGTGCGCCAGCCGCAGCACGCCGGCCACGGCGGCCATTGGAGGGTGAACCAAGGACAAAGGAAGACCTTTCTCTCTGTCTCTCTCTCTCACTGTCCACTCTGCCTGTCAAAAAAATAAAATAAAATAAAAAATAAAAATAAAAAAGAGCTCACTCGCTCTCACTCTCTCTCTTTCTCTCCTCTCTTCTCCTTCTAAAATATATAAATAAACAATTTTTAAAAAAGAAAGAGAACCAACAAAGAAGAATGACAGAAGAACTAAGAGTGGAGGGTAGGAGGATAGGAGATATACTTATTGGGATATGAAGCTCTTTCTTTATTAAAGATTTAGTTGAGAAGAAATGAAACAGTGAGAGAGAGAGATCTTCCATCTGCTATTTCACTTTCCAAACACCGTCAATAGAGAGGACTGGGCCAAGTAGCCAGAAACTCCATACTAATCACTCATATGGGTTTCAAGGGTCCAAATACTTGGGCCATCTTCTACTACCTTCCCAGGTGCATTATCAAGAAGCTGGATCAGAAGCAAAACAATCAGGACTCAAAGTGACACTTCAAGGGGCTGATGCTTGTAGTGCAGCGGGTTAAAGCCCTAGCCTGAAGCGCCTGCATCCCATATGGATGCTGGTTCGAGTGCCAGCTGCTCCACCTCTGATCCAGCTCTCTGGTATGGCCTGGGAAAGCAGTAGAAGATGGCCCAAGTCTTTGGGCCCCTGCATGCATATGGGAGACCCGGAAGAAGCTCCTGGGTCCTGGCTTTGGATCAGCTCAGCCCTGGCCATTGCAGCCATTTGGGGAGTGGACCAGCAGATGGAAGACCTCTCCCTCTCTGTCTCTACCTCTCTCTATAACTCTGCCTTTCAAACAAATAAAATAAAATAAATCTTTTTTTAAAAAAGTGCTGCATCACAATGCCAGCCCAAGGATATGAAACTCATAAAGAACTCCTTCATAAAGGGGAACAGAGAAATGGAGTAGTAGCTAGAGGGACACATGGAATCAGGAGTGAAGTTCTTTAGAAGAAGAAAGTCAATGGCATGTTTAATGCAAGAGATGGAAGGAACTCACTAACAGGGAGACAATAAGGAAGACAAAGAGAAAGGAGAGACATCCTTGAGTGATACAAGAGGCTGGAATACCATGTGCATGATGGCATCACTGTGGGCAGGTCCTGGCTGCAGACAGATGTGAAGTTGGAGACAGATGTGGTACTGCAGCTTCTGAACTCCTCTTAAGGCCACGTCCATTTTCTTCGGACAACAGCAGGCAAAGTGTTCATTTGAGAGTCAGGATGGGGAAGACGTGGCGACTATTTAAGGAAGAAGGAGACAGTGTGAAGGAATCATCTGGAACACCGAGAGCAGCACTGGAGTCTCTTCTGTGACCATGAACTTCACTGAGGTGAGGAATTAGGGGTGTGTGATTTACTCTAGCCATGTTCATCTGCATTGGGGCCGCTGAAAGAGAAGAGTTAGATTTAACCAGGGGTGGAGTCTGACTCAGCTGTGATAGAGCAAGACAGGCAAGGGAACGAAGGATGTGCAAGGAGTGACTGTGATTGACTGTGGAATCTAAGAGCCGAGACAAGGCACAAAGGAAGAAAGGAGAGCATCATGGCAATTGAATAAGTGAACAAGACCTTGGTGGTTTTAGAGATTGCCAGAGACACAAGAGAATATGAACTAGAAGTACAAGGTACTTCAGAAAGTTTCTAGAAAAACTGAATTGAAAGATAAGTCTATTTTGGTACAAAAGTTTTGGAAATCCACACATAATTTCTGCACAGTACACATTACCCATGAATTTTTTTGAAGACTCCTTGCATAAGATATGGTGGGCAGAAAATTGGATACTTGGCCAGTACTGCGGCTCGCTTGGCTGATCCTCTGCCTGCAGTGCCGGCTCCCCGGGTTCTAGTCCTGGTTGGGGTGCCAGATTCTGTCCCAGTTGCCCCTCTTCCAGTCCATCTTTCTCTGCTATGGCCCAGGAAGGCAGTGGAGGATGGCCCAAGTCCTTGGGCCCTGCACCCACATGGGAGACCAGGAGGAAGCACCTGGCTCCTGGCTTCGGATTGGTATAGTTCCAGCCATGGTGGCCATTTGGGGAGTGAGACAACGGAAGGAAGACCTTTTTCTCTGTCTCTCTCTCTCTCAATATCTAACTCAGCCTGTCAAAAAAAAAAAAAAAAAGTTGGATACTTAAAATTCAGATTTTGGAGGGGCTGTTGTCAAAAGTAATGACATGGTCTAGGACACAATCATTGAGGGGAAGACAAGATCACTAGAAAGAGTAGTTCAAGAAACTGAGAAGGTAGGGTGTAGGAAGAATTAGCTATGTTCAAAATAAAATCACTAAACAATGCAACATTAATGAGAGTGACAGTAAACCAGGATCTAAACCCACTGAGAAACAAGTGTATGATGAAGGGGGAGAGGGGGTGGGAGTCTCAACAGGAGGTCTGGTTGGTGACGCACTTCAGTGGCACAAGAAGTAGGCTGGGGAGCACGCTCTGGATGTGCAGTGAGGAGTAAGGGGACCCTACCTCATCATTGGTAGTGTGAGAGGGGTGGGAGAAAAGAAGCCACATGAAACAGCGTCATAACAAATAGATCAACATTTTTGATAGAGAAGTTTCCTTTGATGACAGAAAAAAATGAAGCATTATGATACCCACTCCACCTGAATTTGATGAAGCAGTTCCATTAATTTAAAAAAAAAATATGAACTAGACAGTTAGTTAGTAATTTATGTCCGATTTTTGTCACTTTTAGCAACAAAAGTGAAAAATTCATCAACAAATAAGAAAACATTGTATGTAACACTGAGTCAAACGTTATCAGAAGTGTTGCCCTTCAAATATTGCCTACTCCCCCCTAATCCAAGCAACCAGGTCTTTGGCTTGAATGGCTCTGAGATAGCAGTGGCAAAACAAGGCCCAAAATTTGAGTTAGAGCAATTGTGTGGGGCCCTACACTCATGCCATAGCCTTAGACTGCCAATGTCATTTCCACAAAAAAAAAAAAAAAAAAAAAAAAAACTGAACACCATGAAGACACAGCCCTAAAAATATGTCACCCTTCCCCTCGTAAGATTTAACTTTTCAATGAGTCACAGGACTCCTTTGAGAATATCATGAAAACTGTGGACATTTTTTCCCAGAAAATGTGCAGAAGCACAAGTATAGACTGTTTTGTACACTCTGCAGGCACTTATGGTCCTCTTCCCCGCCCCGCCTTTCCAAGCCCCAGTCAGGTTAACTAGAGTCACATCCACATGTTGGCTTCCCACGACCCTAGGAGCTCAATACAGTGAACAACTAAGGAGTCAGCTGTCAACATCTGCTAAAAACATGAAAAAATCAAAAATCACTTAACTCTTCATCTCCCACTGCTGTTACCTAGCATCTTTCGTTTCCCCGCCTCAGGATGCTCATTTTAGGGCTAGCAGAAGGTCTCAGAAAAGACAAAGAAATAAAATGCAACATAGTCCTTGATGAAATTTTAACAACAGCTTTAAAAGAGTGCCACAAATTACTGAGGAAAGTAGTCAAGACTTCAACTGCCAATATGCCGGGTGGCCCCAGCCCAAGCCACTCTCAAAAAGCCATATGAGCATCTGACATGACTCCATGCAACTTTGCATGTAAATATACATATTTCCTAGATATCTCACAGGCACTCACCCTACAAATTGACTTATCCTTCCCCACCTACTCGCCTCCCCCAAAAAAACCTTAACAGAAAGGCTTCACCTGCCAGTGTTGACTCCAAAGCCAGCTAACTCCTTCCCTGTCACATCCACTGCCCACCTTTTAGGGCCCTATATCCTACCTATTTAAAGCTGACCAGCTCCCCTCTCCTCCTTTCCAAATACTACTAGCTTGTTTTAGGCCTCCAATGTCTCTCAATGATGACAACCTCGTCCTCAAGCTCAACCTCATCCAACACCCACATCTTCCACTGTCCATGCTGTAGCTGGAGCATTGCTCCCAAGGGCAAACAGGATCAGATCAGCCCTCTACTTTCAGAGGTAGCAATGCCTTCCAACCCTGGAGCAGGAGAGAAGGTAGCAACCCTACATGCCAAAAACAGAGAGAAAAAAAAAAAAACAGTAAGAATGAAACTTGATATTATAGCTAGAGTTTACGGTATGGGGTACATGCATTTGAAATTGGAAGTTAATATTTCATATTTGTGGAACAAACAGGAAATAATAAAATTACATGAGGTATTGGATTTGCAATGGATGAGGGAGTTCACTAGGAGACCTGTCTTTTGAGATCCAGACAAACGTACACACTCACAGCAGCTCAAAGTGTCTACAGCTGCGGACGCAGGAAGCACCCTTGGCTGAGGGTAGTTCCTTACCCAAACTGGCACCTCACTTGCTTTCCAGAGTCAGCCTGAAACCTACTGGTCCAAACACAGGTCTCAAGACTAAACACCTTCTTCTCGATTTTGGAAATCCCTAAACGGTCAACTCACCACCTGAGCATCATGTGGATCTGATGGTGGCCCTGTGTGCACAGGTCAGCTTCTCCCTCAGCCCCTTCCTCCTTCCCTCACTTATTCAGGTACCAGTCTCAAGTTCACACAAATCTCCATCTCCAATTCTATCAGCAGAACTGGGCTGAAGAGAATCATTACTCAGCTTTAGACAAGCTAGCATGATTTCCTATTTGTTTCCAATACTATTAAAGTAGAAATTAAATTAATTTAGTGTTTATCATTTCCATCCATGTTTTTGTATTTTGCTCTATATTTATGAATACATAAGCATTACAGTGTAATTTCTACTGGTTTGTGGAATTTACAACCTGGATCATTCAATACATTGTGTGTCTTGATTTTTGTTTGTATTCAAAATTGTTTCTGAGATTCATCTGTTTATATAATTAGCTTTTTAAAATATGATCTAGGGGCAGGCCTTTTAGTCAATAGGTTTGGTCACCACTTGGGACACCTGTATCCCACAGGGGAGTGCCTGGAACCAAGTTCCACCTCTGCTTCCCAGCCAGCCTCCAGTTAATGCACCTGGGAAGGCAACAGATGATGCAGCAAGAACTTGGGTTCCCGCCACCCATGTGGGAGACCCAGGAGTTCCTGGCTTCTGGTTTTGGCCTGGCCCCGCACCAGCTGTTGTGCACATTTGGAGTATGAACTGGCAGATGGAAGATCTCTCTCTCTCTCTCTCTCTCTCTCTCTCTGTCCTTCTGTCTCAATCTGTCATTCTGCCTTCCAAATAAATAAAAAAAATTAAAAATAAAACTGCCTTTATACAAATAAAATATAATATTATCTAAAGCAAACACATCAAAATACTGAGAGGATAAAGTTTAAGTGCTTTTGTTTTAGATTGAATACTTCAGGATTTTTTTTTCACCAAATAAGTTTAACAAGTGAAAAGCAAAAAGATGCTAGTTTACTAGGAATATTGGCAATAGCTATAAACAATAATTAAATGGAAAAATGACCATTTTAACCATATACAGTAAATTTTAAAGTAATCACAAATCATCAAAACTATAGTAGCATAACATTCTTAACCACTGGTTTGACAAAGGTATAAAACAAAGTTTTACAAAACTGTTTGTAGCAATACTGATACACACAGACATTTCTTTCTTTCTTCTTTTTTATTTTAATTTCAGCTCCTACATATAAGGGAGAACATGCGGTATTTGTATTTCACTCAATATGATGTCCTCCAATTGCCTCCATTTTGCTGAATACTTTGGGATTTTAAAAGACAACTTTTTATTATTATGTTAAACCACTTCTGGGGTTTTTCATTACCCTAGGATGCAATTCAAACTCCCAGCAATGGCTCACAACACTCTTCATTGCCTGGTCTCCACTTACTTCTCAGGCATCTCACCTGCTCACCTGCTCACCTGCTCACCTGCTCACCTGCTCACCTCCTCACCTCCCCAGCTGTAAGGTGCCACTGATTTCCAGTGTGCTCACAGCACTCCACATCCCCTCCTGCTCTCTGCCTTTGTAATGACTTTGCAGATCACAGCTTAGACAGCCCTTCTTCCAAGATGCCTCTGTGTGCCCTAGACATGGGGTACCCCTCCCACTTACTCACATGGCAACCTGTGCTGTTTCACTTTTAAAACTGTGTCATTGCCTATTTAATCTGTTTTCTTAAAATCCTTTGTAACTGCCCGCTGCAGGTGACAGACACTTGACAGCTGCAACTGTGTCTTATCCACCCTGGGTGACACATCACAGAAGCAAGGCAGCAAATGAAAAACTTAGGTACCATCAACCCCAGAGATTTCAAAGGAGACTTTGTGTTTTTTCTTGAACATTAAGAGAACCAAAAGTTCTGAAATACCAGGTATATACTAGAATTTAAATTTAGCATAGTGATCTGCTAAAGATCTGAAAGACAGGACTTAACAAACAGGATGACAGTAACAGTCTCTTGTTTTCTCCTGTTCTCAAAACCCCCACAGCAGCAGCACATTAAGAAAAGCACCTGTTACCTGAATAATTATGATTTCTGAGCATCTCAGCACTATTTGCTGAACTCCAATGACCTTTCCACCACTTAATTATCCCCTAAATGAAAGGGATTTCTCAACATCTGCTCTTAATTTATTTTTAATTTGCATTTACCCCATCCTCTCTGTTGAAACTGAAATTAGTAATAGAGGCTGACATTCTCTTTACAGCATCACATTAAATACTCTAGCTTTCAATTAAAGGTCCTCGGAAATCATTTCCAGGCTCTTTTTACCCATAGATTTTCTTTTTTCTGTCCAAAAATTATTATCCTCACCCTAAGGTGAGATCACTGCCTTTGTTCACTGCCTTTTCAAAGAATCATATCTGAGTAAGCTCGTGGAGTGTATCGATGTCCAAATCTGGTTACTTTTGCAAAACGCGTTCCTTGAGGGGAACAGGGTAAAGAATGCAGACCCCTCAGTGCTATTTCTTACACCTGCATGACAATCTACAAGTGATCTCAACAAAAAAAAAAAAAAAATTCCAAAAATTTTTAAATTCAATTCTGAACAATCAATCTAAAAACAAAAGAATATTTAAAGTATAACTATGAACAAACTTTCTTTTTTCTCAGTTTAACTCATCCTCTTTTCCTAAAGCATGACATTTCTTATGGACTATAGAGACAAAAATGTAAATGGTATTGAAACTTAATTCAAAGTTACCACATAAGCAGACTAAGAAGCAAGGTGAGACAAACATCAGTAGTCACCTATGTAGTAGAAACAACTCCACAGGGTTATGAAAGTCATCACAGTGAGAAAATTAACCTGGAGGATGAGCTCATCTAACCAACAGTGCTGGAAAATCTGAATTATATCATAATTGCAAAGTTCTATACCTGATTGAAAAACATAAAACAAATCCCATAAAGGAGAAGTTTATTTGCAGCTTTCTGCATGTTGTTACCCACTGCTTACTATCCTTCAAATCCTTTCCGCGACTTCATCTCAACCAGTACCACTCTGGTCCAAGTCCTCAGAATCTCTAACCTCAATTATTTCCACAACTTTTACCTGCTCCCTAACTCCCACCAGCTCAGCTACCTGGTGACTTTAGCCTTCCCAATGTCAACTAAGTTATCTTCTTGAAAAACAGTCCTGAGCTTGTCGTAAGCCCACTTAAATTCTCACAGTGGCTGCCCACAGGGAACAGTCAAACCGCTTAGGCCCTCAAAATCTGGCCCTAATTCTCCCATCATTCCCATTACCACACTCAACTGCCAGTCACAGACTTAAAATGCACTTCTCTTTTTCCATCATCTAGAATGTTCTTTCCTCTTTGCCCACGTGGCTGCCAACATCCCATGCATTCTTCAAGACACCGCACACTCCCCTCCCACTTATGGACCTCTCTCATCCAGCCCTACCCTCATTCCCACCAAGGTAAGAGCAGGCCTTACATCCTCCCTTGTCCCCAGGGCCTTTTGTATATTGCACTGGGTTTTGTGTAGGATGTGTATTGACACCTTCCTTCCCAGGTAGCCTGAGAGCACTCCAAAAGCAGAGGTGTACCTTGCTCACCTCTGTGCCTACCATCTAGCAGCAACGACAGAGCACCAACCATTTGCTGAATGAATGAGACAGGACACGAGTCGACTTCCTCCAACAACTAAGGACCTTCAGAGTCTCGGCTAAAGGCTGTCATCAGAAGGTCAAATAAGGAAACACACACACCCATACAAGGCAGAAGAGCCAAAATTAGAAAGAAGGAAAGACTGAATGTGGCATGGTGCTCAGACAGTAGAGTGCTGTGTGGTATATATGCTGAGGTTTGAAGGAAGGTTTCAAAATGCAGGAGAACATTCAGGCGTAGAAAACAAACTAGCAAAGTTGCAAAGAGAAGAAAAGGAGCATGTGTGCTCCTCACAAAGTGCTATTTGCATCCTTCATAGTAGTAGTGTCCAGTAAGGCACAGTGCTACTTTCAAAAAGTCTAGGATGGGGGCTGGCTCCGTGGCGCAGTAGGTTAACACCCTGAAGCGCTGGCATCCCATATAAGGCGCTGGTTCAAGACCCAGCTGCTCCACTTCCAATCCAGCTCTCTGCTGTGGCCTGGGAAATCAGTGGAAAATGGCCCAGGTCCTTGGGCCTCTGTACCTGCATGGAGGACCCAGAAGAAGCTCCTGGCTCCTGGATCCTGGCTTCAGATCGGCGCAGCTCCAGCAGTTGTGGCCAAATGGGGAGTGAACCATCGGATTGAAGACCTCTCTCTCTCTCTCTCAACCTTTCCTTCTCTCTCTCTCTCTGCCTCTCCTTCTCTCTGTGTAACTTTCAAATAAATAAATCTTAAAAAAAAATCTAGGATGGCCTAAGACGTCCCTAAATGTCTCATGTAAATATACACACATGTGAGTTCCCCTCCTTGAGCAATCTGTCTTGAAGTCAAGTCTCCAAGAACGAGGTCCATTCCCTACCACTCAACAAGACTGCCCTGGGACAGACAGCGTGTATGTGAGATATTGCAAAAAGTTCATGGAAAAACCTTAAGTTCATGGAGAAAAAAATTGAATGGTGGGGCAAAAAAATTCTGAAATCCCTGCAGTTTTTTCTTAAGGCACATTTTCATGAAATGGAAAAATGTTCACAAATTTGCAGGCTTCCTGAACTAGACATTTTTATTTTTCTTACTAATTACATCTTGTAGCAAAAAACGTTAAATTTACACCATCTTCCAGAACCCTCAGCGTCCAGCACTGAGCCGTATTGGGTACAGCCAGACTTGTGGTGGTACATCCTATATGGGTGCCCGTTTGAGTCCCAGCTACTCCACATCCAATCTAACTCTTTGCTAATGCGCCTGGAAAAGCAGAGGAGGATGCCCAAGTGCTTGGACCCCTTCACCCACATGGGACAGCCAGAGAAAGTTCCCAGCTCCTGGCTCAGATCAGCTCAGCTCCAGCCATTGTGGCCATCTGGGAGTGAACCACTAGATGGAAGATCTCTCTCTCTCTCTCTCTCTCTCTCTCTCTCTCTCTCTCTGCCTTTCAAACAAATAAAAATAAATCTTCAAAAAAAAAAGAACCTTCATATGCTGGATTCAACATTTTTGCATCAAAATAAACCTATATTTTTAATCCATGTTTCCACAAACCTTTTAATGCACTCTCAAATTTGTGTACTCATGTTATCAATTACTGACACTTTCCTTACAACAGGATACATCTTTTAACAAAGTAATGCAAGTTAGAATAAGCTAGTCTGCTCTGAATTTTCTATACAAACAGCATTAAAATAATGAAGGATATGGTCAATTCCATGCAATGGAACTGACCACTAATAACACATGGAAAAACACAAAAAGAAACATCTTTACATTCAGCCACAACCTGGGGCGACAGAGTAAACTAAAACACAGGCAGAGTTCTATGTATAAGCCCCTCAAGAACTCAGGTTTGGGACTTCAACATCAACTCACTCTGAGTCAATACATGTATTTTAAATTTTAAAAATCAATATAACTTCAAAACTGAAAACAGCTCAGTTTGAGAAATGGATTGTACACAATGTAGAACCAGACTTTGTCTCTCAATCTATTTGTTTTGAGTTGCATTGTATTGGTTTTACTGCATGGTCTCTTTCTCTCCCATAGTACCTCTGAAAAAGCTTCCTCCTATCTGGTTCATTAACACTTACCCCACACTTCTGCATGGCCAACCTCAGCACAAAAGACTATGTTTCATTACAGATTACATTAAGAATCCATCCTTGCCTAATCAGCTGCTATTTTTTTGATCCTCAATCTTATAAACTGCCTCAGCAATAGGGCCCATTAAATTATATGATGTAATCTCAAATTTCACACAATGACACAGAGAAGCAATTATATATCTGACACTACCTTGAAGGTTGTTTAACCAATGAAGGAATAGAAATACCTTTTGGTATCTTCAAAAAGGTTAAAGAATAGAGTTAAAAGCCTTGCTGTGGCCGGTGCCGCAGCTCACTAGGCTAATCCTCCGCCTGTGGCGCCGGCACACTGGGTTCTAGTCCCGGTTAGGGCACTGGATTCTATCCCAGTTGCTCCTCTTCCAGTCCAGCTCTCTGCTGTGGCCTGGGAGTGCAGTGGAGGATGGCCCAGGTCCTTGGGCCCTGCACCCGCATAGGAGACCAGGAGGAAGCACCTGGCTCCTGGCTTCGGATCGGCGCAGCGTGCCAGCCGCAACACGCCAGCTGTAGCAACCACTTAGGGGGTGAACCAATGGAAAAAGGAAGACCTTTCTCTCTGTCTCTCTCTCACTGTCTAACTCTGCCTGTGCCCCCTCAAAAAAAAAAAAAAAAAGAAAAAGAAAAGAAAAGAAAAAGAAAGAAAGAAAGAAAGCTTTGCTGCAAATAACTCAGTCCATGAGACATTCGGGCTTTGTCCTTTAGTTTGATTTGGTTTGGTTAACTAAATATAAGGACATCACAAGACCTCTGGGATGTTTTTACAGATCCACAGGGAACTTGCAATGGTAGGCTGTAAGTCATTTAATTCCTTAACCCATCTGAGGGATAAAAATCATTATTCATCCTTTAAGTGTCATTTATTTTAAAAGAATATGACAAATTATTTTATTTCTAAAGTAAGCACAGTTATATTACATAGCAGCACCAGCTATCTATTTGGAATTTTAAAAACAGTGAGTCAAATACATCTCTAACCTTAGAGATAAGAAAACTAGCATAGAGGATGAATGTGAGGATTTGTCTTTCTCACCACAAATCAAAAACCCATTTGGCTTGAAAATAACGTCTGGGGCTGACTCTGTGGCATAGCAGGCAAAGCTGCCACTTGCAGTCATCCCATATGGGCGCCAGTTCAAGTACCAGCTGCTCCACTTCTGATCCAGCTTTCTGCTATGGCCTGGGATAGTGGTAGAAGATGGCCCAAGCACTTGAGCACCTGCAACTCACAAGGGAGACCCAGAAGAAACTCCCGGCTCCTAGCTTTGCACTGGCCCAGCTCTGGCCATTGCAGCCATTCGGGGAGTGAACCAGCAAATAGAACACTCCCTCTCTGCCTCTGCCTCCCTGTAACTCTGCCTTTCAAATAAATGAATCTTTTTAAAAAATACATCAGGTGGGGGCTAGTGACGTGGCTCACTTGGTTAATCACCACCTGCAGTGCTGGCATCCAATATGGGTGCTGGTTCTAGTCCCAGTTGCTCCTCTTCCAGTCTAGCTCTCTGCTGTGGCCTGGGAGGGCAGTGGAGGATGGCCCAAGTGCTTGGGCCCCTGCACCCACATGGGAAACCAGGAAGAAGTACTTGGCTCCTGGCTTTGGATCGGCATAGCTCCAGCCATTGTGGCCATTTGGGGAGTGAACCAATGGAAGGAAGACCTTTCTCTCTGTCTCTTTCTCACTTTCTATAACTCTACCTGTCAAATAAATATTCAAAAAAATGCATCAAGCTTCATCCCTCTCCTGACTCCTCTTCCCTGGTTTTAACCTATTTACCAAACTCTTCAGCAAAGAGGGCAAAAGAAAGAAGCCCTAATATGATGAAATCCTTCAGCTTTTTAAATTATTTAAAGGAAAATGTTTATAAGTATAAATACTCCTAAACATTTAACACTAGCTTTCCTTACTCCTCAGAAAGGCAGGCCACTTTCACGTTAACTCTAAGACTCTTAAACCTGCCTTTCTTACCCATAAATCAACAACACCAACAAGCATAGCTCTTGATGGGAGGATGGGAGGATGGGAGGATGGGAGGATGGCCCAAGTGCTTGGACCCTGCACCCCATGGGAGACCAGGAGAAGCACCTGGCTCTTGCCTTTGGATCAGCGCGGTGCACCAGCCACAGCGCACCAGCCACAGTGGCCATTGGAGAGTGAACCAAAGGCAAAGGAAGACCTTTCTCTCTGTCTCTCTCTCTCACTGTCCACTCTGCCTGTTAAAAAAAAAAAAAAAAAACCACATGATGGAGTCAGAACCCAGAAGGGTGGTTCTGATATACACCATGAGTTAGGAATTCCATGTTACAAGCTCAAAGCTAATTTTCAAAATAAGAGATATGCATAAGTCTATGTAATTGTTGAATTAATGTTAAATATCATGCTTCACACATGGTCCTTAAAGGTCAAGAGGCCAAACAATTAGCACCAAACTCAAAATGTCACCTACTCAATCTTCTTCACATAAATATTGTGTACCAAAATGTTCATTCAAAAACAGAATTCAAGAAATCTACAAATATCAAAGCCAATAATACTTTCAAAACTATTGTAGATGTGTTTATTTCCAAGTGGTTTCACTTTAGAGACACAAAGTCATATTTTTATTGGATTTCTCTGCCACAACAGAAATGTCATTTTCTACTCTTTGAAAAGAGTTGGTTACATAATTAAATGTTGAAAGTACTGAATTGGACATAAATAATAATGGCCAGCTGGCCAACAAACCCAAAAAAACTTGCTTGAAAACATTCACCAATGAAGTGTTACTCTTGTGCTGTATGTGTGGCCAAGCTCCAATGTTCTGATGGACAGAACTGATAACTCCCTAAACCAGTGTACGATCCCAGACACATAAGCAATAGCCTTAGCAATGGGGCCAAGAGAACTAGCTTCCAGTGCAGAGGCCCACATGACCTAAAAGAACCTCAACTAGTCCATGGCCCAGTGACACAACTGCAAACACCAGCGAGTTAGATGAAAGCCAACCACTCTACCTGCCTGCTGGACCTGACCTGGAAATCCAAAGGAAGAGGAAGTAAAAGCGAAAGGCCTGAGACCTGCTTTTGATTTCCGAGTCCACAGCCACGGAGTAAAGACGTATTAAAAGCGCACATGGCCTCACATTTCCAATACTGGATCTCATTATTATCAAACAATGAAGGCAACACAAAAAATGCAGTGAAGTCTTCTGCATAGGTTAAGGTGGGGAAAAAAAGTCTAGGCAATATCCCTGAAACCACACGAGTGCCCTTATTTTATTGCTTTAGATTACATTTTAACTAATATTTACAACTGCTTAAATGGTGTTGCATGCTCCCTGGTTCCCAGAAAAGCATCATATCAGCATCTAGTCCAAACTTCTGGGTTCACATAAGGTTCAATAAAATTGAGTTTTCCATTCTGTCTATATAATTAATGCACTTCCTTTGCTTAGACTCATTCTCAGCAATTTACATTTTCCGGTCATGAATGGATCTCCTATAAAGCTTTCACAGCCATAGTAACAGGTCATGAGAATTAAATTAATACAGAAAACTTTCTGATGATCGCACTGCTTCAGCATAATGAGGGAACGACATGGAGAATATTTTTATACACATAGCAAGAATAGCTGCTCTCCTCCACTAGACTTGAATTTCCATCAGGCCTACTGTCCATCACCACAAATCCCTAGAGCTCCTGGGAAAAAACAAACCTGCTCAAAGACTTCCCTTCAAAGCAAAGGTATTCCAGCCAAGGAAAGCTGCAGGGGAAAATAATGAACTATTTTTCACAGTCCCATAACCGGTTTAGAAAAATGCCCCCATGGATATTTCTTTAATGAGTATAAGAGAAAGAAGGATACCAATTCCTCCCTAAATAGAATGCAACCACTGTCTATGCTTAAGAAAAAAAAAGCCTCTGAAAGACGAACAAATAAGGTAATCTTCCTCATAAATTTCATAAACCTGAATCTTGTCAGGCAAGTTTACTTTGTTGCAAACATAGCATATTTTCAGGTTTGCTATAAATGTAACCAGATATAATACTCCATATTAAATAGTTTTATTTTTATTTCCCTGGCCTCCCTCTTTTTTCCTCCCCCACACACCTCAACCAACTCTTTCAATACCGCAGATACCTATCTGGGCATCAGACCAGGACTTAAAGTGTGCCAAATGCCAGTGCATCTGAAATCCACTACCTTTTTCACCAGTCAGTTAAAAGCCTTGAACAGCAGTCAGAGGAGAAGAGAAAAGGGAATTCACGTCAGAAACAAATTATCCATTTCTCTATCTTCTACCCAAAGGACTGCCTGTCCTCTGGTATTTTCCCCTTTGCTGACTTTCAACAGAGAATGGCAGAGACCAGAGCCAAAAAAACAAGGAAGGCCATGGGAGGTGTAAAGGCAGGAGGTTGTGTGTCTTACAATCTGCTCTCCCTTGCAAGGCTGTGATGCCAGCCAGGGACCCAGAAAAGTTCTGCCTCACAGCCCAGGGTCCCAAGCTTTTAACTATGAAGGGAGAGAAACAAAGAATGTATAAAGACAACAAATACAGTGCCAGATTTACAAAGATCAGATTCAGGCATGTAATAAAGAACCATCCAGGAGCAGCAGAATAAAGTGTTTTGTAAATTAGAAGATGGGGCATTAGGTAGAGGTCAAACACAGAGTTTCTGGAGTCAGAGCAACTGTGTTCTAATCCCAGCTCCTTCAAGCTCTGGAGCTTCTTCCATCGAATAAACATTGATTGCTCACCTATTATAAGCTAGGAACTGGGCTTGGTGCCAGGAATGGATTGGTCCCCACTCCTGTAGTGGAATTCTAGTGGGAAGAAAATTAACAAATGCACAATACAAGAAAAGTAGCAGACAGCAATAAAAACAATACAGCAATAAAAACAAAAATAAATACAGAGATGCAGTCAAGTGTAACTGGCAGAGCTACTTTCTAAAGTCAGCAAGGTAGGCGATATTCAAGCTTAGATCTAAATGACGACAAGGAATCCGGCAAAGATGGAGAAGAAGAAAGACATGCAAATGCCCTGAGGTAGGCACGCCTAGGTTTTTAGAAACCTAGAAACAAGTCCAATGCAGCAAATTAATTCTGCATGGCTCACATTTTTCTTCTGTAAAATGGTGGCTGTAGGAATAACCTCTTAACACCATACTCATATCTGCACACAGTATATCCAAGAATGTAAGATACAAGGATTATCGTCATTATTCTCACCAGTGAGGGCTCAGCACTAGATGCAGGGTGACTACGGCATGGGCGTGGCTGGGTTATACGACCTCTAAGACTCCCTCAACAGTTAGATCCCAGGATTAGACAAGAACAGAGAAGGTGAAGAAAGAAAAGATAAAATCGTTACACTTGGGCTTCTTGCCCAAGGTCTTTAAGAGAACTGAACCAGAAAACTGTGGAGCTTACCCGACTAATCTGTTCAACAAAGGGCTCTTTCCCATCACCAAGTCTTTGACCCCAACCCTTACATTTTCAGAATCTCTACATGTTGACACACTGTCCCTAGCCCTGAGGTCTACTCCTTTCAAAGGGCTCTAAGGTAAACTCACCACAAGAGCACAGAGGATACACAGAAGGATAAATTATGCTCTGTTACCAGTTTTACAGTATGCTAGTTATTGTCTGAATGAAAAGAGCAGTGAGGATATTCTACTTTAAATGTGTCTCGCAGTACATATTTATATATCTGTATTTCATATTTATTATTTCATATTGTTCCATACACAAATTTATTCATAATTTACACCATTGCTGATATATTTCACTTTAAAAGATCTTATTCTTGCCCTATGACCTCTAAATACTTATGAAGTTGTTGTTCTTTCTGAAGCCTACTAAATAAGACTGTCAGTGGCAAAGTTATTGATGATGAATTTGATATATATGCCATTAAATCAGAAAAAGGTCTAGTTTTACCCAACTTCAACTTCTTGGCCATTAGAGATCAAATTCATTCAAGTTCTTTTCTTACATTTAGTTGGATTCAAAGTAAATGTACTAAAATCATAAATAAATGTATGGCTTTTATACCCACAGAATTATTAGCTCCCCTTAATAACTTTGTTTCTCTTTAGATGTGAAAATGACTTTTTAAAATGAGATTAAAAAATCATACATGGCATGAAGCAACCTAATATTAAATGAGGGCTTTATATAAACAATCTCAATAATTTGATATAGCAAGCAAGTACCTATTTATTCTGCCAGAATTGTAGAGTGTCCAAACTTAAGAATCTTTAGAGTCTTTATGAACCAAAAGATTAAATTTATCAATGTATTCTCAACATCAGCTTTTTTGCATCTCAATCTTCACCTTCACCCCTCTCAACTAATCCTCCCAAAGACACCTAGAGCACAGGATTAGAATTGAAATTTTCCAATAAGATAATATTTCTCTTTACAAAATGGAAAACGACAGATTCCGTATAGAACCCACCAAAGGAGAATCTTTTAAAATATCTATATTGTATGTAGATGATTCCTATACTTTATCTAAAAATCTCTTCATATTACATTTTGGAGTGCTATGAGACATTACCACTGTATACTAAGTACTTACCTCAAAAGAATTTTAAAAAACTATTGCCTTCTAGAAAATAAGAGTGAAACGAGTAGCCTCATTCAATTTCAGATTTATCTGCTGACTTTTAAACATAATCCAGCCACAAGAATGTGATTCATATCTCAACTATGCAACAGCTACATTTTCAATGTGTTTTGAAGTAGGTGCCACCAAGGATAAAAGTAATTGTCATAACCTTGGCATTAAAACACTAAACAACTTTAGAGGTTTTAAAAATATAAGAACTAAGAATATATTTCCGTTGAAGAGCTTTAGAAAAATAGGTAAATGCAAAGGCAAAAAATAATGATCCCAAAGTGCCAAGATGACCACTTCTAACATTTTAGTATAAAGCACACTAAATTCTGTAAAACATATTTTTACCAAGATGGCTTTATACAACACATTGTTTACTTAACAATAAAACAACAACATATTTCTATATACATATGCACAGCTATATCACTGTTTAATGAATGCATAATTTTCCCCTTATGTTTATACCATAATTTAATTAGCTCCAAGGAGATTTCATTTGATCTGTTCAGATATGCTACCATGAAAAAGGCAGAGTAGGTTTACCACTGTTTTCTAAACTTATTTGACCTTGATATCTTTTCTGAATTACACATTATTAACAATTCTAGTACTTGTGATTCCCCCAAAATACTTTGGGAAATAATGACCTAACCAGTTCCCAAAACTGGAATTTGGTGTTCTTTACCATTTTTTATGATAAATAATACTGTGATCAACTTCCTGTATGTACTGTATTTTTTCATATTGCCCAAGGGAAAACTATAATTGAATTACCTAGCCAATTGATATGTAGTTGTTAAAAACATGCAGTAATTTTTGCCAAACCACTTCCCAAATACTTTTGGGGCTAATTTTAACTTAAAGAACTTTAACTTAAAGAACTTTTGAAATAATTTTAACTTAAAGAACAGTTTGAAAGCTTTTGAAATAATTTTAACTTAAAGAACAGTTTGGAAGTATATGTACTCATCATATATACCCATTATTTTTAAACTTATATGCTGTATAGCTCCTCACAATTCACAAATATGACTGGTGTAGACATTTCCTTTCTTTCTTTCCCTCTTTGGTACATCTTTACACAGGTGAAAATATAATCTGCATTCTTAAATATTAATAATTTCTTATAATTACATGGTACTTTAATGTTTTCATTATTATGGTATAAAACAAAAGAATTTTAGAAGAATGGATATCCTCAAAGTATACTTCAAAATAGGATGTTAAACTGAACCTCCAAAAGATCCTTCAGTCTACACAACACTTGCTATGTGTTTGGAACCAAGTCCAGAATACGGAAAATCTTAATCAATCAACCAACACTGATATCACGGAGCTAAATGCATAGCCCAACACAAATATTTTAGACCTCATGTGCAGTGCATATTTCTGCAGTTTAAAATAATGAGAAATAATCCCTAACAGAATATAAAGATGCGTTGCACAGCAAAATCAGGTTTGGGGTTCGTCTGTTGCTTTAAAGTGACGCTGGATGTAATTTCATACCTCAGAGTCACTCTGAAAGTTACTTAAGTACAGTGTTCCCACCCAGGGTAGTCTGGTATAATTGGTATAATTTTCAAAGCTCAGAGGGTTCAAAAATATCTCCCCTTTGAGGTCATCCTGGAATGATATTTGGAGCGTTTTAAAAATATGTAGGGACCTGTGTTGGGGCATAGAGGATAAAGCCACTGCCTGCAGCTCGGCCTCCTATATCCAGCCCCCTGATAATGTGCTTGGAAAGCAATGGAAGATGGCCCAAGTCTTTGGACCTCTACACCCATGTGGGAGACCCAGAGGAAGCTCCTGGCTCTTGGCCTTGGCCTGGCACAGCCCTGGCCATTTGGCCATTTGGGAAGTGAAGCAGAGGATGGAAGATCTCTCTCTCTCTCTCTCTCTCTCTCTCTCTCTCTCTCTCTCTCTCTCTCTTTCTCTCTGCCTCTGCCTCTCCTTTTCGGTAACTCTGCCTTTCAAATAAATAAATAAATAAATAAATAAATCTTTTTTAAAATAGTCAATAGGTCTGAAGTAGAGCTAAGGTATCTGCATTTTAAAAACCTCCCTTGATCCATTTGAATGGCCAGAATCAGAAAGCACTCAACCAAAGAAAAGAAGGCTCGGGAAGGGGTGATATCCTGCGGTCCCAGTTTAAATGGTCCTGTTACAACCATTACTCTTAGTCTAGTTCATTAGATCACATAGGTGAAAACCCTACCTTGGGAGGAAGGACAGGTGGGAGCTCTGGCAGCCAAGAGAGACAGGGGTGAGGATAAAGTCGTGGAATACAAACCAGGAGAGGAACCTTCCTTAAGCAACTACGGAACTTCCTAATTTAAACACAGAATCCCTCCAATTTCCAGACAACAGGGTGAAGACACTTGGCTGAATGTTTTGTCCTTTAATGAAGCAGTCTTCTGAATGAACAGCATTCAGCTACAAGAGGTTTCACCAAGCAATGCCAGTCAATACACAATGAGACAAAATCGGGTAGAGAAATTAAGATAGGACACTCCAACATACTATATTTCCCTCTACAAAATGATAGTCATTGGTTAGAATAAAGTTTCTCAGAAGTTTGCCTTCCAAGAACAATGTAAAACAAGCCAAAAAGCCAATGGCTTCTAAAGATTTATACACAAAAATCCATAACTGTCTTGAGCTTCCATCACCTACCAGATCTGGATTTAATGATATCACTGAATTCATTCTGCCCATCATCAGGCCTGGCTTCATGTTCCCCATACTTGGCCATCGTGGCTGAGTTTCAGAGTAATCCAAAGACTTTACCAAGTCCTCTTGTTAAGACTCCCAACTTTCTCTAACAGTCCAGCTTGACATCAGAACCTAAAAACAAAAAGGAAAGCACTGACTTACAATATGTATAGATATATACTTTAATATATGTGACCATACACAGTTACATATAGTAATCAGTAAATATTTTCTGAGCACTTAGCATGTGTAAGGCATCGATGCAGGCCATGGTATGTGCCTGTCAACAACAGATATGGTCTCGGCCAGGATGGAGCCTACAGACACTGAGCAATTCATTACATGGTGAGTTATCTCATAACCATGCAGACGGGCTACAAACACAAAGAACCACAGAGTAAAAAGAGCACGCAGCAGAGGAATCTGACCTGCGTGGAGCTATTGGAGGTGACTTTCTTAAAGAAGTGACATTTGAGCCAAGCCTTCAAGATGAGAAGACTATGATTAGCCAAAATGGGAAGTCTAAAGAGAAAAGCAGATTCCTCCTGAGAGGTGGCAGAGAGAATCACGGAGCATTCGAATAGCTGAGTACAAGCCAGTGTTTTTGGAAAGAAGACAGCCAAGAAGCAAGTGCAAGGAGTCTTCATCAAGTTCATGGAAAACTCACACATCTTTTAGTCCCATTTTCAGTGAACTTTCTGGAACCCTTTCACATATCTGTTTAACCAGGTGAAGACAGCTTAAAGCAGGAAAGTAACATGATTAGATTGGCATTTTAAAAAGGTGGGCCAGAGTAATATGTGGGGAAGCATTGAAGACTATGGCCAAATATACCAAAAAGCTAATGAAAGAATCTAGGCCAGGAAGATAATGCATGCAAAATGAAAATTTCTTTCAACTCCTCTGCATCCTTAAAATGTCCCATAATATGTTTGGGAAAAAAAAAAAAAAACTCCTATCCATGACCCAGTGATCAATCTTTATATAACCAATAATGTGCTAGCATGCGATACAAGCAAAGTGTACTGCATCATCTATACAGTAACTTTGCCAAAATGTCTAAAGTGAAGCTAATCATGGGCAGACAAATCCAGATAATGCATAGTTTACAAAACAAATGGCCTTGTCTCTTCAAAACTGTCAATGTCATGAAAGCCAAAATTACCTGAAGGAGAGGGAACTTGGTAGATTAAAGAAGACTAAACAGACATGACAACCAAATGCAATCCTTGGTTGAACTCAGAATTTTAAAACATTTTGGAGATCATCTGAAAGATCTGAATTCAGTGTGTATCTTAGAGATTATTGTTCTATCGATCTTAAATTTCTTGAAAATTAATTGGGTTGCTAGCCTGCAGGATCTCTGATAATAGGAGACATTTGGTTATGTATTTAGCAATGGAAAGTGATAATATCTTCAACTTTCAAACAGGGCAGCCACATTTATCTGCAACTACCCAAATGTATGTGCATGTTGCTATATGAATGTATACATATATATGCATGCATACAAAGAGAGAGGGAGATGAAGCAAATATAGTAAAGTAATTGGGGAGAGTAGTTAAATGTCACCTGGGTGTTAATTGTGTTACTCCTTCTACTATAATGTTACAGGCAGGAAATGGCTGTGTCCCAGATGAGGGTAGATAGATAAGAAATGAGTGGATAAGTGGGGTATTTAGATATTAAACAAAGTCGATAAGATTTGAGAACTGATTGCACATTACAGGTCTAATGTACTAAGGTGAAATTTGACTCCCCAGTTTTGGTGTAGGCAATTAGGTAGCAGATGAGCCACTCACTGAGCCAGGAACACGGGAAGACACCGGCTGGGTTAGGGCTGCCTCTGAGAAACGTAAGTGGAGATGACAAAAAGGCAATTGGACATACAGATCAGGATTTCAGTAATGGCCTGGATAAGAGCTATAAATCCAGGTATGTATATGACACATCCATTGATAAAGATTTTATTCTGGAAGATACTTAGTCTGAATTCTGCGGAGCACAGGTACCACTCAAATGAAATATCTCTAGGGGTGAGTGTTTGGCACAACAGTGAAGATGCCACCTGGGATGCCTGCATCCCATACCAGAGTGCCTAGGTTCAGGTCACTACTCTGCTTCCAATCCAGCCTCCTGCCAACGTGCACCCTAGGAAGCAGAAGATGATGGCTCAAGTGCTTAGACCCCTGCCATCCACTTGGGAGATCCAGATGGAGTTCCTGGCTCTTGATTGGCAAGGCCTAGCCCTGGTGATTTCAAGCATTTGGGGAGTGAACCAGGAGATGGAAGATATCTCTCTCTCTTTCTCTCTCTCTCTCTCTCTCTCTCTCTCATCATTCTGTCTCTTAAATAAATAAATAAAAAGAATCCATCATCCAATGTTACTATTTCAAAACATAATATTGCACATATTAATATTTTATCATATAATATTCAACCCATCACAGAGCATTATTTTATTGTATATAATATTGATAATATGTAACAGTGTTTTTTCTGATCAAGTCAGGAAAGGGGTATATTCTAAATAATAAACAGATCCAAATTGTAAGTGCTAAAGTAGTTTGGGCAGATGAAAACTACGGTATCTCGCTAGAGCTATAAGAACCATTTCCTCTCTGGTAGGGAAGAATATGTGGATTGGATCATCAATCTGACAGATTTTATGAGAGTATAAAAAACATTTTTATATGGTTTTACTGCTGTTAAGAATTTATGGATTACTATGTGATTAAGTTCCTTTCTTCAGGTACAAAACTGTAAAAGATTTGCTAAACTCTTAAGTGGTATTTTATTATATTCAAGAACTAAAAACTTTGTTCAGAAGAATGGATATAAAATTTGATTATGGAAAATCAGATTTGCCTAGGAAAAATTCTCTTTCCTGGAAAGACCTATTCTCTTTGAGATACTGCTAACTCCCTCCTTCACAAATAGTCTTAGTCAAGGGTCTCCACTTCAGTGCTTTCCAAAGACTGTCCACTGCATAGGAGAAACAGTAAACCATTTATGCAGGACTTCATTTCTTTTGTAGCAGACTAGTAGTACTTCTTCATTATAGTGTTTTACTTCTCCACTCTCCTCATTTTTCAATTTTTCTCTTCTTGCTAATGAAACTCCCTGTCATACTGCAAACATAGAGCAGAAAAGGTGGTAAGAGCAAGAAAAGAATGGGGAAGGAAGGAGAGAAACAGAAAAACAAATGCTACTCAAACAGGGATAGCCACTGGCTGTCACCTGATGCCTCTAAGGGCCACGGGACTCATTCTGAGTGGCATAAGGCAGAGGATCCTCCTTATAAGTCACGGAACAGTGTGTCAGAAGACTCAAAGTTACACCTCAAACACTGTGCCCCAGCATCACTCTCCACTTCCACATGCACGCATGGAAGGAATGCCACCTTCCACACAAACCTAGGTGAGAAATTGAGAGTATGGGGCTGGCGCTGTGGTGCAGCAGGTTAATGCCCTGGCCTGAAGTGCTGGCATCCCATATGGGTGCCGGTTCGAGTCCTGGCTGCTCCACTTTCAATCCAGCTCCCAGCTACCTGGGAAAGCAGTAGAAGATGGCCCAGGTCCTTGGGCCCCTGCATCCACGAGGGAGACCCGGAAGAAGCTCCTGGCTCCCAGCTTCGGATGGATGCAGCTCCAGCCATTGCAGCCAACTGGGGAATGAACTATCGGATGGAAGACTTCTCTCTCTCTCTCTCTCTCTCTCTCTCTCTCTCTCTCTCTCTCCCTCTCTCTCTCTCTCTCCTCTCTCTGCCTCTCCTCTCTCTGTGTAACTCTGACTTTCAAATAAATAAATAAATCTTTAAAAAAAAAAAAGAAGAAAGAAAGAAACGGAGAGTAAAGGAAGGGCATGTGGTAGAAGCATTAAGCCCTACACCTTTGCAATTTAGCGATATAACTGCCTCACTTTGCCGTCGCTTCTGTAAAGCTTACCCACTCCTCCTGCAGGACCTCCCTGTCTGTCCTGTGAACCAGAAGGCAAGAGTGTCTGGCGGTACCCCTAAGGAGAAAACCCGCAGGGAATGGCCTAATAGGTAAAAGCCATGTTTTGATTTATTTCACTTTGGGGATTATGCAATGTAAGGACAAGAAACATTCCACAATGTTCCATTGTGAATGAATATTCGATAGTGGACAACTATGATGGAAATACAGTTTAAGTCCTTGGAGAAAAAAACAAAAAACAATTCTCTGACACTAGGAACCCACAGATGCTAGAGTGGAAAGGGACGCCAAGGCGGCCAAACACAGTCAAAGCGACCACGGAGTGCCAAGATCTGCGGTGCACTCTCGGGTGCGCTCCAGGGAAGGGTAATACTGCTGTGATTAAGACTTTTAACGGGGTCAATTAATTTCAGGGAGGCACCCAAAGGAGCGTTAAAGAGCTGTCCCACCGGTCCCAGACACGCTAGTAAGGAAAGGGGGCGGGGATGACTCCAAGTAAGCCCTGACCCTCGCCGCCCCGCGCTCGGAAGTCGAAGGACCGACGCGCTTCGCATTCCTCCCGCTGCGTCCCCCGCACCCACCAGTCTCCAGCACCTGGGGGCCAGCCCTGCACCCGGAGGCCGGTGCAAGTTTCTGAGGAATGGCTATCCGTGCAGCCGCGGGGCCCGGAGGCCCGGTGCGCCGGCCCCACCCGTGTACCCCCTCCTTCCCGGATCTCCGTGCGCTCCGGCCGCAGAGACCGGTGCACCGACCGTTCCTAGCCCGGCTGGAGGAAGTGACCCGCGAGGCCCTGGTGACCCAGGTGACCTGAGGCTGGCAGACGGGCGGTCCTGCCCGGACGGAACAGAAACAGGGAGCATGGTGTGAGACCCGGGTCTCTCCAGTTCAGTGCAAAACTAAGCGCGCGGTAGACACGTTTTCTCCTCCCCTTGAAACAACCCTGGGACGAGTGCCCTTCGCCATCTAGGGCTTGAGCGAAAAGTTGCTCAGTGCACAACTAATGTTTTGTCGGCTTCTTAAGTGGCCTTGGGCAACCAGAACCTGGATCCCGGGCCAAAGCAGGGCATGAATTACCTTGTCAGGGGCGGCAAGCGATGCCAAGAGTCCGTGAAACGCGGCGACCGCGCAGGGCCCTCGGCCTTCCCCGGGCGGCTGGCGGGGAGCTGGGGATCGCGCCACACGCTCCGAGGCCCCACCCTGGGGAGCAGCAGCCACCCAGAGGGCAAGCACAGCTCCTGCCGGGCGGCCGTCTGGGAAGCGTCCCCTGCAGCTGACCACACGGTCACTCTCTCTCCCCACCCTCTCCTTGCGGACTCCGCCGGGGCCCCGCCTTCCCCGGGCCGGTTGTGTGACAGGCTCTCCTAGGAGGCCACGTCCCCTCTCGGAGATCACTGGCCCAGCGCCCCGCACCGAGCGCTGCACAGGCGCGCGACCCTCGCGCCCGGGCGGGACGGGAGATGGAGCGACAGCACGGACGGAGCCCCAGGAGGTGGGGTCCCAGGACCTGCCGGCCGGAGCTTCCTCCACAGTGCTGGCGTCTCTCTCCCGCACCGGGGAACTGAACTGAGGTTGTGAGCAAAGTGTCTGCAGCACAAGTTGGTTACATCCTCGGCCCTGACACTAGAGAAGGCGCTCGGCTTGCGGAACCGCGGCGGAAGAGCCGCAGGAGGGTCCCACCTCCTCCCCGCCCCTTTCCCAGCGGGCTGCGGTCACTTTACCCAACCTGACGCTTTAATAATGCATGGGCTTACCTGGTGCGCGCGGGCCTCCCTCCACCGCGTCCCGAGCCGGCCCGGGGCTCCCTGGGGCGTGTTTGGGTCGGAGCCACCGCGGGGGTGTGCGCAAGGATAAGTTTGGGGGGCGCGGTTCTTTTTTTCTTAAAGAAACGTGGAGAACCACACCAGATCCGAAAGACCAAAAAAAAAAAAAAAAAATTTTTTTTTAAGACCCAGTTGGAAACGCCCCTGGCTTGTGCAATCTTCCTGCCTGGTAGTTCCGCCAAAAACAAAAACAAAACAGTTCAAGCGCAAACCTGGAGCAGGCGCGCAGGCACCAAGTTTGCCAAATGCTCCAGTTTTCCGAGTGCAGAAACGACGCAAAGGAGGGGGGCGCCTATCCCCGAGTTTCCCCAATCGGCTTTGGAAGCCACAGGCCCCTCCTCGCCCCTCGGCGGGAGAAAGCCCGCGGCCCGCCGGGCTGCCTGCTCCCCGCCTCCGAGGAAAGGCGACTCCACAACTTTGTGCTCCACAGAGGCTGGCAGCTCCCGCGGCTCCTCCTCCGCCGCCGTCTCCCCGCCGCCGGCCAGCCCCTTTGTTGGAGCGCAACGCAAGGGGCAGAGAACGGAGGGTGGGGCGCCGGGCCGAGCGCCCGCGTGCCGCCGCCCCCGGGGAAGGGGCTCGCGTCCCGGCTCCCGGGGCTTCGCTCTCCCGAGGAGGAGGCCTGGCGGGTCCGCTGCCCAGGCCGGCGCCGCCCCAGCGCTCCGGCTGCCCCTCCCTCCTCCGCCCCGCCGCCGCCGGCCCAGCAACTTTGTTCCCGGGTTCGGCTCGGGACCCTCCTTGGCGGCCACCACGGGCCCCGCTGCGGGAACGAGGCGCCGCGGGTCACCTGACCGCGCGCCCGGTCAATGAACGCCGGCCCTGCGCGCCCTCCCCGCCTGCAGCTGCCTAGCCCCGCGCTCCTCTGGCCTGGGGCGGCGCGCCCTTATCCAGCTCCCGGAGCGAACTGTTAGTGCCGGGAGCCAGCACTAGAATGGGTGTCCCGCGCAAACACCGCGCCCATGATTCCGATGATCCAGAAGTGTGAGTCACGCCCCGCGGGCAACCCCGGGCTCTAGGTAGGGTGATTTTTTTTATAACAGATAAATCCTGCCATCTGCTCCCCCACCACGTCCCTCAACGCACTAAGCAGTTTGCTAACGTTGCTGCCTTTTTGGTCCTAGCTGATTTTTTTAGTTACATGATTTTCTTAATATCCTTTTTTTTTTAATATCAAGGCTCCAAATTAGGTTTTATATTCATTCCTTGTACAGTGTTTTCGCTGACGTTACTTTCTGTTTTTCTAGTGCACACATATAGACACTTCTGTTCTACAACCTGTTTCCAAGCCTGAGGGGTTGGCCAAAAAGTACCTCAGGAGAATGGCAGTTGTGCTGTGAGTGCATTTCTCAAGGGCGCTTCATTCCCCCGACCTGGTCCTTGATTCTCGGACAAGTGCATCCTGCTTGGAAAGAGAAAGACAAAACACTTCATATAAACAGAGGTAAGGATGGTTGGCAAGGGAGCCCTGGCCTGTTCTTGGCTTAATATTGGGCAGCTAATTGATGAGACAGGAAAGATAAACCGCTAGGGGTATCAAATGAACTTTTCAAAAAGGAGTCGGTAGCCTTTCCTAAGTTATAAAGCAAAAGGCTCCCCAGTCTCTAAGAGCTATGGAGGTAGAAAGTCTCCAAACAGCCTTACCATTCAAGGCTTCCAGCTTAACTTCCTCCAGGGACTTTCTTCATATAAGTCAAATTTAAAAAAAAATTCTTTTGGAATGGGTATGATTTGTTCATTTACTTTTATCCCTTCATTTAACAAACACCTATTTGCTGCCTGCCACGCCTGCTGGTGCCGTGGATGATCAGGAAGATTTGCTCCAGATCTTGCTCTGACAGAACTTAGCATGGAGTAGGTGGGAGAAGACATGGAAGCAAGAAGTATATGGAACATCCAGGATAAGTGCCCTAAGAAAGGAACAGATCCAATTCCACCTGCCCATGTAGGGGGGAGGTGGCAGTTCTTTCAGCTGATAATTCTGCAGCCACAGAAACTACTCATCTCTCCCTGTCTGCAGGTTGAATTGATGGAAACTCAGATTGCTTCTTTGAACTAGATGATAAAGCCATACAGGAGTGGTTAAGGATTTGGTTACTGAAAATGATGTAAGTGTAAAGCACTTCATAAATTGTGAAATGGGACTCGAATATTCATTTACTTATTTAGCTGACAACTTTTGAGAAACATGGGTGTTTTGGATCCTATAACGTAGGAGTGTTTAGCCTCTGAGAGGATGCATAGCCAGCTTTCCCAAAGGGCTATGGTGAGGGGACATGGAGGACACAGGAGTGTCTTGCCCCACACACTTCTCCATTGAGGCAGATGGACCCTCTTTGTAAGTGGTGGGCTGAAGAAACCAAAGAAAATTCTGTTGATGGAACAGCAAAGAGGTTCCAAGCTGGTCCTGCTCCTGCTTCCTTTGTCCAGTGCAGAAACCACATTTGATGGCAGATTTTGACCATGAGAGATGTATTTCCATAGAGCAGACAGTGTCATCTTCCCATATGTCCCCAGAGTCTCTATGGGGACAGCGGAGACAAGCCACCACGAGGAAGGGATAGTTGTCAGTGAACCAGCAACCAACATCCACCTGCAGCAGACGTGGGCCAGTGATGACTGTGCTCAGTGGACGTTTGTCTGCCTACCTCAAATTTGCTGCAGGGAATTGGGCGAAAGTGACAGGATTTCTCTGAGATGCTATTAATCCAGAGTCTGAATTGCTCTACAGTGACCATAAAGCAGTGAAAATTAAACAAAATTGAATTGCTGTCATTATGGGAAGATCAGCCCTTGACACGGGAGAGAAGTATGATATGAGCAACATATACATAGGCTCACATATAAAAATACATGTGTGTATATGTATAAACACTGTAACACATAGGCATGATTCACATAGATACTGTTTTAGGCACAGTGAAAGCATTCTCTTACAAAAGTCAAGGAGATTCCCTACTAAACGTTGTGTAAGAGTATTTAAAAGTAGTTTCTCATTAAACAATACAAATATGGAGAAAGGTACAGTGTATAAAAAATCCAGACATTCTTTCAGCTTTGCCCTTGGTGTTGACCATGAATAAAGCTCCATACAGCAGCAGTTAAGAGAGCAGGAAAGATTAGGGAATTTACCTTTTCTCTTTCCATATCAAGAAAGATAAATCTACAGCTCGTATATAATAAAAACTAGAGCATTTACTGAGCATTGCTGCTGAATTCTTCAGTCAAACATCTAATACTTGTTGTGCAGGTTTAAGATGGCTATAAATAAAATTGTTTCTAATAGACTTAAAGAAACAAGCAAATCATAATAATATATGAATCTTTTGAAGAATAAATAACATAAAGACAGATTTTGTCACGATTTAGTGAGCTGAAGAATCACAGGGGAGGGAAGCATGTTTTAAATTCAGATTGGCTGCCATCCCCCAGAAATTCTGATTTAGTAGGTCTGCAGTTTTAACAGGCAGTGGAGGAGGCTGAGGCTTAGGTCCACCTGCTTGGGGAGCTACTCTTCAGCTGCTGTGCCCAGGGGGCCTGCCACAAACAGGCCACTTTGGATGATTGGAAAGGTCCAGAAACTGCCCTACAGGAAAACACAAAAATCCATGTCAGATCGATCATAATTTCCAAATGCTCAGCATTCCCTTTATCTCTTTGAATTCAAGAGTTTTATTCAGATTCAGACAGAAGGCCCTGAGGTTCCATAGAATCATTAACACTTTAGGAGTCCTTGCACCTATTTAACCTGCAGGGGTGGAAGGAAGCCTCCCTCCCCAAGCTGGATCTGAGGAAATGAGGCTCCCAAGAGAAATCTGAGGGCCAGAAGCAAGGAGGAGAGGACTATTGATGGGAGGGGAAGGGAGGAGAGGGGAGGGGAAAGGCGGAGTCCAAGGAAGGTAAAAGTGAAAGGACCAAGGGAAAGGAGAGCCACAGTTAGGATACGCTGGGGCTCCCCAACTCATCCGCGTGTTTAAATTCCAAAGGCAAGTAGGGTAGTGGTACTGAGAGGGTGGAAACTTAATCCAGTATGTTTGTGCAGTGGGCCAAGTGGGAGGGCCATAGGTCAGGGTTGAGAAGGCAGCTCTCCCCAGAGGGCTTTTACACAAGCCTGAAATAGGTCCCGCCTCTCTGGTTCCTGGCTCACCATGGGATTTTGCCTCCACATATTTCTGCCATGGCAGCTCCTCAGGCAGGAAGGCTTGCTAGGTCAGGTCAGTGTTCTGGATGCCCCTCTCAATGGCAAACCTTGAGCTGTTTGGCTGAAGGATTCCTAAGGGACCTGCTTAATAGTTTGGGTGGCCCACATGGTCCCCCTTTCCAGGTCTCCTCCCCCTGAATGCCACCTCTCCATACTGTGGACAGACGGCCAACCTGACATGAACCTGCCCCGACCACATTAGGATAGCGCAGCCATGGCTGTCCTTTATCAACCATTGCTTCCATCTAGAACATCTCTCTAGAAGGTAGATGCAAAATTCTCCTGTGTTCTTAGTCATCTCATTATGTAGCTTTTCCCATGTGAGACTGAATGCCTGGAAGGCAGGACCAGATTCTTTGTGGGCTGCTTCCTAGGAGAACTGGCCAGGAGGGGGGTGGAGGGGGCTCCTCCTCATTAACTATTGAGCCTTTCCAGCTATGTGACCTGAGGAAGAACCCAAGGATCCCACTGCAGTAAAAGAATAAAATATTTGGACAGTTTCATGGTATTGTGCAATTTGTAGTAATAATTATTTTAACAAATTCAATTGTTTTATTTTACAAAATTGAGAAAAACTGCTTTTTGGTATTATTTGAGTCCATTTTCTATTGCTGTGTGACTCAGAGTCACAGCCTGAGTAATAAAGGCTTGTTCAGCTCAAGGTCCTGAAGGCAGGAAGGGCCAAGGTTGAGAGGCCATGGCTGATGAGGTCCTCCGTCTGGCAAAGGCTTCTGCAATCCCAAGGCAGGGCAGGGCATTCCCCAGAGAAAAGAGTACACAGAACCAAACCCGCTGTTCTAACAGATCCACTTTCTCGATAATCCAGTAATCTATGAATGGGTCTACCCATTTATGAAGACAGAGCCCTCACAACATTCTTAAAGGTTCCCCTTGGTCCCACCTCTCAGTACCTCGCTAGGGGATTCATTTGGTGGAGACATTCAAGCCACAACAGTTAAAATCACCACAGACGTCAAACTAGTGGCTGTCTACTTAAAAATGGAGTCACATCAGCACATCAAATGATCCCTTTCTCCAATAAGCCTCTTTATTCATGTATCCACCTCTTCACTTTGCAGAGAAAATCCAGAAAAAGGTGTCTTTCATGTCTGTAACCTGATACAGGTCCATGCATTCTGCTGCTGTATGAAGCAATCCCCTCCTCCAAGGAGGCTGCCCAGGGATCTAAGGGCCTAAGGATGCCATCAGTCCACTCACAGATGCAGCAGAGACTCCTCAGAAGATGTTTCTCAATTAAAATTGGGCCAAATTCTTTCATCTGTGATCTCCTTGACATTATATTTGCTGGTCAGAGGCTCATGTAAAAAGAACAGATTCAGGCTCAGTAGCTAACATACTTTTTTTTTTTTAAAGTGATGCCCATTTGACAACAAATATTTGTATCTGATGAAAGGTTTTCTGGAGGCAATGCTGGCATCCATTTGGACACAAGTTCCATTCCTAGCTGTTTTACCTCCAATCTAGCTCCCTGAAAATACCCTGGGAAAGGAGCAAAGATGGTCCAAGTCCTTGGGTCCCTGCATTCACGTGAGAGACCTGGAAGAAGCACCTGACTCCTGACTTCAGACTGGCCCAGCTCCTGCTAGTGCGGCCATTTGGGGACTGAACCAACATATAGAAGATCTCTCTCTGTGTCTCTTCCTCTCTGTCTCTGTAACTCTGCCCTTCAAATAAATAAATAAATCTTTTTTTAAAAAAAGAAAAAAGCTCTTCTGTATTTCAAAGTCAGAAAATGGGTGAATTTATTTCTCAGGCAACACATTGTAGCATATGGATGGCAAACTTAAAAAATTCATGATACAGCAATAAGTATCAGATTCATATTTAGACTAGCAATTTAGCCTTATGACTATAACATCTGTCACATTAAATTTATGCTGTTAATTTGAATTAATGCATGATTTTGTTGTATTAAGCATGCTTTTTTTCTTTTACTCATATAAATGGATAACAGCTCTAAGGATAAATAGTCTATGCTTATGTTTGTACACATTTAAATAACATTATAATTAAAACAACGTAACTAGTATCAGGAATCTATAGATTTTATTTTTCTTTAAATAGGGTTAGAACATTACTCAAGTTTTATAAAATACTGTGCTAATGTAATTGCTATGTTAACACTGGCAAGTATGATCATGAGTTTTATAAAATACAATCTCAAACTCAAAAGCCCCATGAATCATTGTATTTGTATAAATAGCTAAATACTTCAAACTCTAGTCAAAAACTCAATTGTAGTGACTTCAGGTAAAGACAGAGATTGAACAGGCCATCTAATCTTGCTTCTTCCCACACCCTGCTGAAACTATGCCAAAGGGACTTACATAAAGGCGGAAAAGCACAAAGAGAGGGAGACAATGACAGCACTTTTGAGGCAGAAAAGTAGATAGTCAAGTGGAAATTGACTTTGCAGGTCTGAAAAGTCAGCAGTGGGGGCAGCTAAGAGTGAATCTGATTTCCATAGAAATGTCGGCCAAAAGCCCAGGATTTGAGGCATTAGTTAGCCAGGAAGTGGAGGGTGATGGGGAAAGGATAAAAAGGATTAATTGAAAGTATACCCATGCATTGCTTAAGAAGGGGACAAATCCTAACAATAGGGTCATTGGGGAGATTTTATTCTTGCAGTAACATCACAGAGTGTACTTACACAAACTAAGATGGCTACAACATCCCCAGGTGATATAATCTAATCCAGCATTGTAAATGAGTTTCCAGTTTCGAAGATATGCTCACACCAAGACACCTCACAGAGATATTTCAGATCACAGGTATTACATGTTAGTCATTTGTGTCCTCTTAAATTCATGTTGAGATCCTAACCCCCAATTTGATAGTGTTTGTAGGTGAGGTTTTTGGGAGGTAACCAGGTCATAAGGATATGGCTCTCATCAGTGAGATTAGTGCCCTCAGAACAATGCCTTCAAAATTCTGAGGGGAAATGATTTCCAGCTAATTTTAAACATGGAGCCAACTTCTCAAATAAGTATGAAGGTAAAGATTTTTTAGTCCAAAGCTTTCCCCTTTCCCCTCATACATACACCTTTTCTTGGGGGGGTTACTGAAGGATATGCACCACCAAAATGATGGTGTGAGTAAGAAAAGGGAACACGTGCATTATAGGATAAAATGAACCCACACAGGAGTAATGTAAACAGAATTCTCACAACTGGATGCTGCATCAAGTAAAGGAATAACCCACCTGGATTCATGCAGGCCCAAGCGCTCCAGTAGACACCTAAGAAGATAAAACTGATGTAATACTCAACATAAGTGACTGTATCAAGAAGATACATGTGGTAGGGAGTCCACATTCATGGCAAGTGTGTGCATAGAAAACCAGGCAATGAGAAAACAAGACAATTCTCCACTGAGAGGAATCTACAAGTTGTACAAGAAAAAGAAAGTAATCCTAGTCATACTAGTGTTATCCTGGAACATCAAGTTACTCAGAAATAAAATAAATCTGAATAAGGAGGATGAACAGTTTAAGACTTCAGAAAGGGCAGAGGAGAAAAGATATTCTTATCTTCATGATGAGGAGTCAGTAGATAGTGTCTAAACCTTAAAAAAAAAATAAGAAAGTAACATTAGAGCATGTTACTTAGAGAAACAGTTAAAAACAGATGAAGCAACTTGAAAAGTTGAAAAAGGATATGAAAAAAAGATGTTGGAGGCTGATGTTTGCTTAGCAAATCTTGTAGAGCAACGTGATTCTTAAAACTGTGTGCATACATATAACTGTAATGAAAATTAAAATAAGAAATAACACGGTCAAGGAATTCATTAGTTCATGCAGAATAATGCAAAAAGAATTTGTATAGTTAGAGACTGAGATTTAAGCACAAGAGATAGCGCTGTATTATGACTGTCAAGGGTCTTAGGCACTCTAGCTTTGTGGCCCCTGCCACCACAATATCAATGCTAAAATTTATTTTTGATATTATTTTATTATATTATTTAATTGAAAGCAGAGAAACAGAGAGAGAGCTCCTAACTGCTCAAATGCCACCAATAGCCAGGGTGCTAAAACCAGAGAGCTGGAACTCAATCCAGGTCTCCTGAACAGGTGCTGGAATCCAACTACATCAACAATCATCAATCACATTTGTAGGAAGCTGGAATCAGGAGCCAGAGATGCGATCAAACTCAGGAACTCCAACATGGGACGTGGCATACTACCTGGTACTTAACCACCAGGCCAAAGCCTGTCCTTAACATAAAAATTCCCTCAGGCAAAATTTAGTGGAATTACCTGGATTCCTCAAAAATATCATGGGCCCTAGGCACTGCATCTACTGAACCTAACAGATAAGTCCTCCCCAATGAGAAGAAGAAAGCAGAAAACCACAGAATCTTGTTTGCTCTGTAGCTAACTAAGCACCCTTTGCTTTGGAAATCAGAATTTCTAGCTCTGAATGATGGCAAATAAGTGACTTTATAAACAATAAGTTTGGGCCGGCGCCGTGGCTCAACAGGCTAATCCTCCGCCTTGCAGCGCCGGCACACCGGGTTCTAGTCCCGGTCGGGGCACCGGATTCTGTCCCGGTTGCCCCTCTTCCAGGTCAGCCCTCTGCTGTGGCCAGGGAGTGCAGTGGAGGATGGCCCAGGTGCTTGGGCCCTGCACCCCATGGGGAGACCAGGAAAAGCACCTGGCTCCTGGCTCCTGCCATCGGACAAGCGCGGTGCGCCGGCCACAGCGCACCGACCACGGCGGCCATTGGAGGGTGAACCAACGGCAAAGGAAGACCTTTCTCTCTGTCTCTCTCTCTCACTGTCCACTCTGCCTGTAAAAAAAAAAAAACAATAAGTTTGATCTGATCCTAACAGTATTAGTACAAAAAAATTTCACATAGCATTTTATGAATTTCTTTCATAGCAATAACATTATGTTGAAAAACAATCCTAAATGTATTTTTAGGCTGTATTTTCAATTTTCCATATGATTGTTCTCAACTGAAAAGGCATTTGTGTTCCGAATTCTTTTTCTGTCATTGCAAAGTGACTCTAACATTGCTTTGAGTTAAAATGTTTGCACCTCTCTATGAAGAGTCCATACATTGTGGTCAGTTTAATCATTCCTATTTCCATTGATCAAGTTGTTGAGACCAACATTGTTGAAACCATGCCCAAAGATGTATGCGAAACCAAAAAATTATTTCTTTCAAAATATTTTGAATAAAACCTTGCAGTTGTGCAGCTTTATACATTTTTCAAAGCACTTTGTCCTTCTACTCAGATGTCATTTTCTTTGTTTCATGTCAGCATATCAAAAACTGAACTTCTCTTAAATATTGCTACTCTTTCTTGACTTACTTCATCCATTTGATTGGTACCACAATTCTGGCTATCCTAGCTTGAGCCTGAGTTCCTCCCTTACTTCTCCTCTAATTCTTTGACAAGTTCTCTTGATTCTCCCTTTACAAAAGATGTGTGTGTGTGTGTGTGTGTGTGTGTGTGTGTATATCCCATTTCCAACCCCACCACCTTGCTGTGGTTTTGAATATTTGTCCCTGGCAATTCATGTGTGGGAAAATCAATCCCCAAAGCCTCATGCTGATGGTATACGGAGGTGGGTGGGACCTTTGGGAAGTGACTGGTTCATGAAGGCTCTGCCCACATGAATGAATTAACCCATTCATAGATTAATGGGTTATCCAGGGAGTGGCTTTGTAATAAAACTGAGTTCTCTTTGCCACCCTTGCTCTGCCTCACCTTGCAATTCCCTTTTCCCATGTTATGATGAAGCAAGGCCCTCACCAAATGCTGGCTCCCTGTTCTTGGATTTTTCCAGCTTCCAGAATCATAACCATTTAATTCTTTATAAATTATCCAGTCTCAGGTGTTCTATTGTGGCAACAGAAAATGCACTGACACACCCTTTCTTTTCTCCACACTTGAACTTTTGTAGTAACTTCTGTGTGTGTCAGCTTTTCGTTACTATCATGAAATAGCTAAGGTAGCCAACCGATAAAGAGAAAAGGTTTACTTTGGCTCATTTTCAAATCTCCCCATTGAGATTTGGCCACTGGTGATCACCTTTGGCCTCTGGTGATGGCGTGCCTGCTGGCAGAATCCTGAGACAGCACAGACATCACATGGCAAGAGACAGGGTATGCCTGTGTGGTCTTTTTTTATTTTTGACAGGCAGAGTAGACAGTGAGAGAGAGACAGAGAGACAGAGAGAAAGGTCTTCCTTTGCTGTTGGTTCACCCTTCAATGGCCGCCGCACCGCGCGATGGCAGGAGCCAGGTGCTTCTCCTGGTCTCCCATAGGGTGCAGGGCCCAAGCACTTGGGCCTCCTCCACTGCACTCCCTGGCCACAGCAGAGAGCTGGCCTGGAAGGGGGGCAACGGGGACAGAATCTGGCGCCCCAACCGAGACTAGAACCCGGTGTGCTGGCGCCGCAGGCAGAGGATTAGCCTAGTGAGCTGCGGCACCGGCTGTTTACATGTATTATTTCATGGGGGTCTAGAGTCTTTTTGATACTACATTCATATCAGGCACCTAGTATGTGTCCATTAAAGTAATTGATTGATGGGGGGAATATTGTTGATTAACCTTTTCAATTTCCATGTAGACACTTAGCATTTAGTCCTATAATATGAATGCCTCTAAATAATGTATTTAATGTCACTGAATTTTTACAGTTAAAAACGGTTAGGATGCTAAATTTTTTGTCATATGTATTTTGTTACAAATAAAAATTTTAAAAATTACCTACGTACACCAAAGTCCATATTTTATATTTCTTCAAATATATCTGAAAATTTTAGTGTATTCAGTTTTTAAAGTATGAATTGACTGGGGGGAAAATGACTGGTTTCGAGTCCTGACCCGCTCAACCTTAGGCAAGTTTCTTTAACTTCCTAGTGACCCTTGGCTGGCTTGTAAAACCAGCAGATGGGTTCCCTGGACGTTCTGTGAGGCTCAGTCCTAAAGGTCTGTAACACTGCATGTCTCTGGAGAGCTCACTTTATCTACCAAATTACGGGAGAAAACCTCCCCTTGGCTTGCTTCCCAGATTCACAAACCAACCCACACAAAGTGAGCGTAACCTGTTCTACTTCCAGCCCTGCGGGTTCTAAAAATGGTTTGGGAAAACTCATGGCAGCTGTGAACTAGGAGGGCTGTGCTTCGGCCCCACCCTGCTGTGCCTCTTTTTTGGGAATTCCGGGTAGGCGGATACTCAGCCAGCGTTCTATCCAGTAGCACTCACTGCACCCAGGCTTCCTGGGAATGGTAAATCCTTCCTTCTGGGATCCACTTTCTGGACTTCCAGTTCCAGCATTTACTTTGGGTAGGAGGGCAGTGGGAAAAAGAGCCATTTCCTCCCTCCACTTCAGTGCATCAGGCAGTGCTTGGGGAAACAGGTCTTATTTAATTAGCACAGCAAGAATTTTGGACAGTTCTTAACTTCACATTTGAAGTGGTGGCATTTTCATCTATTTTGTAAAAACCTTGTATAATATTTATTTTAAAAATTTTCCCATATTTAGGAAAGAATACTGATCTGATGGTTATCATTTGAAATTGATTATGAAGGCTGATTACTGTGGGTTCACAAAACGACTGTTGCCCTGCAAAACAACAGTAGCTTTTGTTCATGTTTTCAAAAATCTCTGGTTCATCTTTTAGCTCCGGGTAGTTACAGTAACTACATATCTATCAAACAAAAAGGCAATAATATTAATTGTCTTTAAGTGTGCTGACACAGTGTAAAATCCCAAAGGCTCAAATTTTAAACACAAAGCTTGGGGTAGAAGATTAAGAGGGGTGGGGGTTGTCATCTTAACTGTAGACCACTTGCCTATCAAGGATTAACCAGAGTCCCGAACAAAGAATAAAGCCAAATAGTTTAGGCCTGAGATCACCGACTGGCAATCCATCTTTGTTTAAAAAAAAAAAAAAAAAAGGAAAAAGAAAAGAAAGAAAGAAGAGTGAGAAAGAAAAAAGAATCTAATAATTTTCAATAAGTTTTTAATTACTTAGTGATCTGCTGATTTCTTTATGGGATTTAAGACTATTAATATAAAGGTTAAATAAAATTGGAACTAAGTATATGAAGAAAGCTGTATTAGAGAAAAAAGAACAGATTAGAAGGAAAAGATAAGTTATGAGATTCAGACACAAAGATAGATGAATAAAATCTTGCATACTTCTTGGTGTGAATAAATCCACCTTTAATCATCACTAAATGTTATTTGTTCCCAGGCCATTGCTATTCCATTAAATGGCTCATTCCAGCTCTGTCAGAGCCCTACATATTTTGCTTTGCTTATCTCCCTTCAGCTAACGATAAGGTAATAAAGACCAGAGTGTAGTTTGTCCAACATTAACTTGCAGGGTCATTGCAGCAACAGAGCCAAGATTCCTGGGGCTAACCTCTTTAAATTCTAGAGGTTGCACTGTTCATTTTTCTGTCTTTATGATTGATTAACTGTCTCCAGTTGGCTGAATGAATGGTGTGGTTTCTTCACGGCACCTCCCTGGACTTGACCTCCAGCCTCACCAGTGGTTACCTTGAGAAGCCAAGTGTTTGGATCCTGCCAAACAGAGATTCAGTGGTTACATTCATTTCCTTGGTTTATAGTGAAAAAGAGGTTTTTTGTCCAGGCTTTTGTCATGCTTTTTGATACCAGTTGTGGTGTTTTGTGATTATGCTGCAGTTTCTTCAGAAAACTCCCAAACCACCTTGTACTATTCCCAAGAATTTCATAACCAATACATTTTTAAAATATTAACAGGAGAACTCATTTGTTTTTCATTTCCTTAATTCTGAAAATTTTCCTAAAAAGGAAATTCTATCCCAGATTATCAACTTTCCTAGAGAACTAAGCTTTTCTCTCTTCACAGGAGATGTTCAGCTTGCCAACCGGGGTGCAGGTAGGAAAGGTCACAAAGAATTCTTCCAAAGGAATATATAAACGTTTCCACTCCCCTTTGACTAATCCAAGACAGAAAACAAGCGACTGGGTGACAGCTCATACACCAAAGAATTCTAGTGTTGGAGAAGAATGTTGCCTTAGGGCCAATCCTTTCAGCACTGTAGTTCTTCATTCCAAGTCGGTCTGGGGTGAACGTGGAGTAACAGACATCGGGAATGGAGCATAGGAAGAGCAGGCAGGAAGTGATCATGACTCCTCCAAGCTGATCATGTATCATGCTATCTACTCATCTGATAAGTCAACCACAGAGATGAAAGAATGAGTTTCTGTCCTCCTCATAATAGGCATTTCTCACAATCTCAGAAATTCTAAGTAAAAATATTCATTTCTAATTCATAACATTTTTAAATATTTAATTTCACATGTTCCTATACAAACAGGAAAGGCCATCTAGCACCTTAGAGCCCAGGCCCTGGTTCCAGCCTCAGCTTTGCTGTGCACAGGTGTGACTGGGGGCGATGTTTAAGCCACGTGCTTCCTCACTGGAGAAATCATGCTCATCTACATCCCTCAGAATTCAGGATTCAATGAATACAATGAATACAATCGTGAACACACTTAGCAGATCACCAAACACATACTACGCAATAAGCCTTATTTAGATTTTATTCAAAAGTACTTGATAAAAGGCAGTACATTTTAAAAATATTTAAAATATTTTGGCATCATGATAAGACTAGACTAATGTCTATAAACATGTTATTTAACTCTTAAACTATACAAAGAGATAGAATACATTGTAAGGCCGCCACCAAACAAACCAAACAGTAGAGTAAGGGAGAGGGTTTATTGGGAGAAACCCGATAGACCAGAGGGAACAGGTGAAGAAAGAGAAAAAGAGAGAGAGAGCATAAGAGATCAAGAGAGAGATCAAGAGACAGAGAGAGAGAAAAGAAATAGAGACAGAGAGAGCCTTGTATTCAGGAACAGATCCTTTTAAAACTTTGACAGGGGGAGCAGCAAATCCCGTTAGTGTGGAGGTGGAGCTGACACCAGTGGTTGGGCCATGTGGTCGGCTGGCTTTCAGCAATGGTGGCAGGGGCTAGAGCCTAGGATGGTGTCCAAGGTGTAGATCGCACCGTAGATAAGACTGTGCCATTTTACTAATATACATATATATTACAAGCAAAGAAAGTGAAGCTTATTGCTATGCACTGAAGGTTTGTCTTACACAAAATTCAAAGGTGGAAGACCTAATCCCTGATGTGACAGTATTTGTAGATGGGATCTTTGGGGGGTGTTAGGTTTAAATGAAGTCATGAAGGAGGTGCCCTCAGGATGGGATTAGTGCCATTACAAGAATAGGGAGGATGGGGCCAGCCTTGTGGTGCATGGGTTAAGCCAAGTCCTGTGACACCAGGAGCCCATATTAGAGCACCACATTGAGTCACAGCTGTTCTGCTTCTGATATAGCTCCTGCTAATATGCTGGGAAGGAGATAGAGGAAGCCACAAGTACTTGGGCCCCTTCCACTCTCGTGGAAGACCTAGATGGAATGGCTTCAGTCTAGTCCAGCCCCAGCCATTGTGGTCATTTGGGGAATTAACTAGTGGATGAAGATCTCTCTCTACAGCTCTGCCTTTCAAATAAGTGAATCTTAGGAAAAAAAGGGAAGAACAGAGCCCTGTCTCTCGCCAACATGTGAGGATACAGCAAGGCAGCTGCCTTCCAACCAGGAAGAGAACCTTCCCAAGCAAGCAAATTGATGAGCACCTTGATCTTGGACTTACCAGCTTCAAGATCTGTGAGAAATGAATGTCTGTTTTCTAAGCTACCCGGTCGATGGCATGTTGTCATAGCACCCAGAGCCCACTAAGACACTTAACAAGGCTGAGCAGGATTAGTCGGGGGCACAAAGCTAGTGAGTGGATACGCCTGAACTTGAGTAAGTGTCTGATGCCAAGGCTTGCGCTTTTTCTATAAAATCTCATGACTAAGCAAAGTTAGGGGGATACACCTTGGGTTTCTCCAGAAACAAAGTACTTCCTGGCCAGCATGAATAGAGGGGGTATGCTTTGTTACCCATGTTGCTGTCACCAGAAGTAAGTTACTTGACTTTCCTGTGCCTTGGGTTCTTCATCTGTATTGCAAGGATGATAATAACACTCAATCTCAATGGGATAAGACAACCATAGGAAGATACATGAAGTGTTGAGAGCAGTGCAGGTAGTAAATGTTGGTATTATTCACTTTATCACTATTGTTACTATTTAAAACCTTGACCTCAATCAACCTAGATTAATCTTTGGGAGATGGAAGGAAAGAGTAACAAATATTATACTGTTAGCATTGTGTGTAAGATCTTACATAGTATAATACTAATATATTACTCTGGACAATTAATCTTGTTTCCAGAACATTTCAGAGCAAAATTTCACTGGTAACCCTACAGAAGCACAGATAGAGCTTTCAGAAAATACATTTCAACCCCCATTCCCACTCCTCATTCCACTCCTACCTTCTCCTCAAATCCCATCCTCACACCATACCACTAAGCAGAATCAGAAAAAGTGAGCCTAAGAATCTCTACTTTTAACAAGCGTCCCAGGTCATTCTGATGTGTAGTCCTCTAATCTAATCCATTTTAAAATGGGGTTGGGGGCAGAGAGGGGAGGAAAGGTGACCCAGAGTGGTCAACTGATCTTCCCAAAGTTTAAGGTTCTTTCTACACTAAAAAGCTAACATTCACACAAATGCACCACTTGATTATGCCAGATCTATCCCAGAAAAAAAAATTTTTGTCCATGTCAGTCAACATAATTATAGACTCAGTAGAAATGTTGAATGAGAATGGCTTCCCCCCTGCACTCTGGGGATGTTAGGTAGCTAGGAATGGGGGAAATTCTCAGTGCCAAAGCTCCTCCCTGCTCCTCTGTGAACCAGGGTGACAAACAGAGCAAAAGTAACTCACATGAGTGTGCCTGGACTATGGGCCTATCATAAATACTATTGAGATTCCCCATGTAAACATTCAATTTATCTCCTATTTGTCTTAGCCCTACACTTTTGCAAAGCTCCTTATCTGTTGTAGGTAATTTAGGTAGATACAACCCTTTTTTCTGTTGACACTGTTGTTGAGGCCAGCCTACTAGTCCTTCAGATGACATCCAGTTGTTCATTTACTTATTCTCTGACATAGTTAGCTGTGCGCTTACAGATCCACCAAACGGGTCTCACAGCAAAAATGGTTCTGTATTAATGACTCGTGAACAAGGCCTCAACGTTAGCATGTTCTTTTGTCTGAGAGTACCCAAGGAATTTCAAGAAATCTAAGACCAAAACCTCTCTTTGAGGCTCTCATGAAGCTAATAGATAATCTAACAATTGCTATTGTCTAAAACCACAGGAATGCAATAGTTTTTTGACAGTAGTTTTAAGTATCTCCCAGGTAGGGGTAGCTTACAAAATGCGGAGAACAGCTGTAACCACCTAGAGAAAAACTAAAAGAATTGTTAATAGATACCTGGTCTTACCCAATCAGCAAGTAAGCTAGAAGCATGCCTATTGCTAAGAAAGATACTTCTATCTTCCTTATAAGGAAGAAAAAAATTAGCCCTAGGAATTTGTTTCTACTTAAAACAGATACTCCCTACGTGAAATCTTTCCCTTGGATTGCCAGGAGTGAGCAATTGAAGGGAAAACATAGTCACTTTTTAATGTGTTGGTTTTTCCTCCTGAAGCCAGAGGGAAAAGAAATGTTCCCATAGCAAACATCCTATATTTCTTGTACTTAACATCCATCCATCTTCTAATTGCTTGCTCAGTTATCTGTCTTCTCAATTAGACTGCAAATTCCATGAGAGTGACTATGTTTTTCTTACTCACTATTGTCTCTGATATAGAACCATGTAATATCACTTGATGTCCAATAAATATCTTTCAGATACATTGGATATATTATACTGAAAGCAAATCCTGCAGTAGAGATAATGGGAACCATTGAGGTTCAAGTTGCTAAAGTGAAACTTCTGTTGGAGTTGAAGTTGCTATAAGAGCACAAGGTTGTTTTTTTTTATAATGGAATTCATTAGATGAAAAGAGGAATTTCTAGTTTTGAAGGCAAAAACAGGGAAGAACTTGACACAGTTAATTATTTTTTAAAAGATTTTATTTATTTTATTTGAGAGTTACAGACAGTGAGAGGAAGCGACAGAGAGAAAGGTCTTCCTTCCGTTGGTTCACTCCCCAAATGGCCGCATTGCTGGAGCTGTGCCCATCTGAAGCCAGGAGCCAGGTGCTTCTTCCTGGCCTCCCTGTGGGTGCAGGGTTCCAAGGACTTGGGCCATCTTCTACTGCTTTCCCAGGCCATAGCAGAGAGCTGGATTGGAAGAGGAGCAGCCGGGACTAGAACTGGTGCCCATATGGGATGCCAGTACTGCAAACAGAGGATTAACCTACTGTGCCATGACGCCAGCCCCACATTGTTAACTATTAAAAAAATCAATAACAAAAATGTCAACTTGCACCTAGGCCTAGTTGTCTTTCAGCTCAGCTTTTAAAAAGGGGATTTATTATTTTTTTAAGTATAAAATTATTCATATCTATGACTTCAATTGTATCATTTCAACATCATAATTAGGATCTTAAACCATCTGTGGTAGGATAACATCATTGCTGGTTTTACCACTGACAAATAAAGCTCTTAAAGAAAGAATCTCCAAGGTGAGCGTTATGGCACAGTCACTGCCTGGGACTCCTGGGCCCTATATCCAAATGCCTAATTTGAGCCCCAGCCACTCCACTTCTAATCCATCTCCCTGCTAATGTGCTTGGGAAGAAGTAGAGATGGCTTAAGTACGTCAATCTCTGCCATCCATGTGTGAGACCCTCATGGAGTTTCTGGCTCCTGGCTTTGGCCTGTTCCAGCACTGGATATGGTAGGCATTTGGGGAATGAATCAGCAGATGGAAGATTTCTATCTCTGCCACTCTCCCTGTCACTTTGCCTTTCAAATAAATAAATCTTAAAAAAAAAAAAAACTCCAAAAGTCAACACATAAATGTATATAATAATGTCATAGATACTATTTCCTTACAGTAAAATAAGAGAACACTCTCACTTCATGGAATGATGACAATCTTAAACCATAATGATGGAAGAGTCAAGCTGAAAAATGGCACAGAGCTACCTCTTGCTCAAACTTCAGTCAAACTTGGTAGTGTTGTTTCTTCTAAAGAATTCTGGAATGACTGGCCTGGTCTTGTAACAGCAAATGAGTAACACTGGAGAGTCTGAACATGTGAGGTAGAGAAGGCCAATTTACACACAATGACTTGGTTGCTCATACACTTTGAACAGATTATATTGAAGTCAAAACAGATCATCTGGAATAATGAATCCTTGCAAATTTATACATTTAACTTGTTTTCAGAACATTGAAATTTGACAGCTTTATTGGTGTGTAAATACACATAAAAACTGCATATATAAATATGTGCAATTTAATGATTTTGATGTATGTTCATACACAAAGCCATGGCTACAGTTAAGAAAATATATCACCCTCAAAAATTGCCTCCTGACCTTTCATTGTCCATCATGCTCATTCCTTTGTCCAGGAAAACTGATCGATTTTCCTTTTTTTCTTAATTACTATAAAAATAGAATAAAGTTTACCATCTTTGAGGTTTGTTTTATTTATTTTAAAGGCAGAATTGCAGAAAGAGAGAGGGAGAGACAGGGGGAGACCAATCTTCCATCTGCTGGTTCATTCCTTTAAATGGACACAATGGCCATGGTTGGGCCAGACTGAAGCCAGGAACCAGAAGCTTCATCTGGGGTCTCCCGTGTGGGTGTTAGGGGCCCAAGGACTTGGACTGTCCTCTGCTGCTTTCTCAGGTACATTAGTGTGGCGGTGTATCAGAACTGGAGCAGCCGGTACTTGAACCGGTGCCTACGGGAGCTGCTGGTGTTGCAAGAAGCAGCTTAATCTACTATGCCACAAAGTAGCATATGCTGGCCCCCAAAGTTTACCATCTAAGGAGAAACTAAAGAATATAGCAGAGATTAATAAAATTAACTTTAAAAATCAGTGAAGCTAACAGTTGGTAACAAAATTAGAGGGGCCTGTGTTGCTGGTATCCTATATGGGCACTGGTTCCAGTCCCAGCTGTGGCACTTCTGATCCAGCTCTCTGCTATGGCCTGGGAAACCAGTAGAGGATGGTCCAAGTCCTTGGGCTCCTGCACCTACATGAGAAGACCCTGAAGAAGCTCCTGGCTCCTGGCTTTGGAATGACCCATTGCTGGCTGTTGTGCCATTTAGGGGGTGAACCAGCAGATGGAAGACCTCTCTGTCTCTCTCTCTCACTATCTGTAACTCTGCCTCTCAAATAAATAAATAAATCTTTAACAAAACAAAACAAAATTAGGTTAGCTAATTTAACTAAGAAAAAAAGAAAAGACTTAAATAACTAAAATCATAAATACAAACGGGGAGAGTTACCAGTGATACCACAGGAAAAAAAAGAGTAAGAGAATACTATGAAAAAGTGTATGGGCCGGCGCTGCAGCTCAATAGGCTAATCCTCCACCTGCGGCGCCAGCACACCGGGTTCTAGTCCCAGTCAGGGCGCTGGATTCTGTACAAGTTGCCCTTCTTCCAGGCCAGCTCTCTGCTGTGGTCCAGGAGTGCAGTGGAGGATGGCCCAAGTCCTTGGGCCCTGCACCCGCATGAGACCAGGAGAAGCACTTGGCTCCTGGCTTCAGATCGGCGTGCCATTGGAGGGTGAACCAATGGCAAAGGAAGACCTTTCTCTCTGTCTCTCTCTCTCACTGTCCACTCTGCCTGTCCAAAAAAAAAAAAAAAAGTGTATGGCAACAAATTGGATAGCCTTAAAGAATGAAAATATATTCCTGAAACACATGACCTACCAAGATTGAATTATGAAAAAGATACGAAAGAACAAGTTAGAAGATTGATTCAGTAATCAAAAACCTCCCAACAAATTCCCTAGCTTGAGGCAGCCTAGGCTACAGCATCTAGAAAAACTAAAAATTAGGTTCTAAGAAAAGAAAATAGAAGCCATGTTTTAAAGTCTTGCGGTGCTGAAGAGCCCATGAGAATAGTTTAGGCATGGAAAGCCAAGACATTCTGGAAAAAACAGAAGACCTAAATGAAAGATCTCTGCGAGTGAGATCCCAGTGGAAAGAACGGGGCCATCAAAGAAGGAGGTACCTTTCTCTGAAGGGAGGAGAGAACTTCCACTTTGACTATGACCCTGTCGGAATAAGATCGAAGTCGGCGAACCCTAAAGACTTCCATAGCCTCGGCAACTCATGACCAGAGCCTAGGGAGATTACTGACGCCATAAACAAGAGTGTCAATTGTTAAATCAACAACAGGAGTCACTGTGTACTTACGTCTCATGAGGGATCTGTCCTTAATGTGTTATCCAATGTGAAATAATGCTATTACTAGTACTGAAACAGTATTTTTACACTTTGTGTTTCTGAGTGGGTGCAAACTGATGAAATCTTTACATAGTATATATTGAATCGATCTTCTTTATATAAAGATAATTGCAAATGATTAAAAAATCTTGGTGTTAAACTGGAAATTGCATAGACAATTAATCCATTTTTTAAAAAAAAAATCATGTAGGATCTCTGTCCTTAATGTGCTGTACATTGTGAATTAATACTATAACTAGCACTCCAACAGTATTATCATTTTGTGTCTCTATGCGAGGGCAAACCGTTGAAATCTTTACGTAATATGTACTAAATTGATCTTCTGTGTATAAAGAGAATTGAAAAAGAATCTTGATGTGAACAGAAGGGGAGAGGGAGCGGGAAAGGGGAGGGTAGGGGGAGGGAGAGAAGTTGTGGGGGGGGGGGAGCCATTGTGATCCATAAGCTGTTCGTTGGAAATTTATATTCTTTAAATAAAAGCTTTATATAAAAAAAAAAAGTCTTGTGGTGCAGACATTTCGTTTGATGGCAAGACATGAATCCAAAACAGCTGGCAGTTTGGTTCTTTTTTTTTTTTTAATTTATTTTATTTATTTGAAAGAGTTACAGAGAGATGTAGAGCCAGAAAGGAGAGGTAGCCCATCTGCTGGTTCACTCCTCAGATGGCTGTGATGGCCAGAGCTGAGCTGCTCCGAAGCCAGGAGCCACACGAGTGCAAGGACCCAAGGACCTGGGCCATCTTCCATTGCTTTCCCAGGCCACAGCAGAGAGTTGGATCAGAAGTGGAGCAGCTGGAACATGAACTGGCGCTCATATGGGATGCCAGTGCTGCAGACTAGGGTCCAGTTTGGTTCTTGAAAGGTCTCTGTATCATGCAGCTACTTGAGCAAGTGTGTCAAAACCCTGTGATAAGATATTGTTATTATTATAACAATAATTTAATAACAACCAAGTGGTTGATGTCCATCAAAAGACAACAAGTCACAGAATATCTATAAGTATGTGGAAAGGGAATAAATGATGGTGAAGGCTTGGGTGAGAATAAGGTGAGATGAGAAGTAGCCACAATCATAACCGCTGACATTCTATTACTGGTGGAGCAAATGAAAGAAAGGCATAGAATGGATGATTCTTCTTGGGCCACTCTTTGGTACAGTCTCCCTTCCAAGTCATGTATAGTCTTTATAGTTTCTAAGCACAAGAATTAAAGCATTCTTTCTTTCAAAAACAAAACTCCCAGCAAAGAAAAGCCCAGGGTCAGATGACTTCAGTAAAGAATTCTACCAATCTTCTACATACTCCTTCAAAGACTTGAAGACAAAGGAACACATCTAAGCTCATTCTATGTGCTCAGTGTTATTGCCCTGATACTAAAAGCCAGGCAATGATGCCACTAAAAGAGAAAACTACTATTTATTACCCCTGATGATTATTGATGCAAAATCCTTAACAAAATACTAGCAAAATAAACTCAACAGAACATTAAAAGGATTATACACCATGGCCAAGGTAGCTTCATTCCTGGAATTGAAGATAATTTAGCATGTAAAAATCAATAAACATAATACATCATACTAACAAAATGAAGGACAAAAAAAAAAGATCATCTCAATTAATATAAGAAATTAAAAAAAAAAAACCTCGAGAGGTGGGCATTTGGCACAGTGGTTAAAATGCCCAGATCCCATACCAGAGAACCTCATTTTAAGTTCCAGCTCCACTTCCAATCTGCCTGCCTGCTAATGCACACTGGGTACCTGATTCTCTGTCACCCTCATAGGAGATCTGAACTGAGTTCCCAGCTCCTGGCTTGGCCTGACCCAGAACTGACTGCTGCAGGCATTTGAAGAGTGAATCAGCAGATGCAGGCGCTCTTTGTCTCTGCTTCTCAAATAAGATTTTAATAACAATAATAGATGTTATAGAATTTGAGATTTCCAAGATAAAAAAGTTCTGGAAATGTGTTTAACAGTAAACTGTGCACTTAAGTAAGCAAATAAACAAAACTTACCATACAAAGTACTAACAAGGATGTAGAAGACTGGAACCCTCATGCACTGCTAGTGAAAAGATATGATGTTAGAAATACTTTAGGAGGGGCCATCTCTTGTGGTGCAGCAGGTTAAAGCCCTGTCCTGAAGTGCCAACATCCCTTAAGGGTGTCGGTTCTAGTCCCGGCTGCTCCTCTTCCAGTCCAGCTCTCTGCTATGGCCTGGGAAAGCAGTAGAAGATGGCCCAAGTCCTTGGGCCCCTGCACCCACATGGGAGACCCAGAAGAAGCTCCTGGCACCTGACTCCTGGCTCCTAGCTTTGGATTGGTGCAGCTCTGGCCATCGCAGCCATCTGGGGAGTGAACCAGCAGATGGAAGACCTCTCTCTCTGCCTCTACCTCTCTCTGTAACTCTGTCTTTTAAATAAATAAAACAAATCTTTTTTAAAAAAGAAATACTTTAGGAAACATTTGGCAGTTTCTTAAAAACTAAACATATATGAAGGATGTTCAAAAAGTTCATGAAAATATGCATTTTGAAAAAAACTAGGCTCAGATTTTGATTTTCTTGCACCAAAAATTTTGTTCTAATTTCCTTTCCAATAAATAGTGTGTCTTCCACCTTTTTCTAGGTATTTATTCAAAAGGAGTTAAAGCATATATCTATATGAAGTCTTACAGAAAAATGTTGATGATGGCTGTACTGGTAATGTCAAAAGCTGAAAACAAGCCAAATACATATCAACAATGTCAAAAGACAAAAGTACAACAAATTTAGTTGTGGATATAATTGGCTTTCATCAGCAATTCATGAATCAGGGCATCCTTCATTATACAAAACAGAGTGAGATCTCCCACTGGACAACAGCAGAAGAGTGGAATTGTAAGTTACAACAAGAAAACAAAGGGCAAAAGCTGATCCATTAACACAAATGTTTCCTAAAGGTGATTCCAGGTTACTTTTTGGTAAGATCTAAAGCACAGGGTCTTCCTTCTTACTCTAACTCAGTCTGGAATCTCCTTTTTTCATGGATGGTGGGTCTTTTTTGGATCTCTTCTTCCTTAAAGTTTCAGTTTGATAAGATATCATTGAGCACGAGTGACTCCATTTTGGCTTTGGTCTGGCTTGTTGAGCCCGTTGCAGGAGACAGTCCAAACTATGGCCTCTCATAATTTTTGTTTAACAACAGTGAGTAAACAAATTTTGTATATCCACACGATTGAATATTTTTTCGCAAAATAGGTCTACTTTGTAGATACCATTTGTTGAGTTTTTATTTTGTTAACAACCACTGTGCCAATTATGCTAAATATGTTATCACAGCAACTCTATGAGGTACAAATAATAGGCCTTATTTTATATATGATATCTCTAAGTCTTGGGGAATTTTTGGATACATACAAAGTCACTCAAGGTCACACAGTTGAGCTGTGTCAAAGTCAGAGTTTGATCTGAGCTCTAGGGCCAAAGAGAAAGTGCTTAATCCCTTCGAATTTGAGTGTATTTCTCAAATTCTAACGGGAGTATTGCAATAATTGGCTGGTAGTAAACATCATCGTAATTGAAAAATTCTGCGGGAAACAAAGCCCTGGTTTTTCCCCAGTGGTATTAACTACCACCATAGATCAATGGCTGTGACTGTAGAATTCCCATGGCAAACACTTTCTAGCGATGTGAGTTATTTAATCTCTCTGTTCTTTTATCTTGAAAATGGAGATAATAGAATCTACCTCATTCCCTGATTGTACTCAGAAAACTTCCTGACATATAGTAAAACATTACCCATCTCTCTTTAACATCTTGCACTGAACTTTGATTACTTCCTGTCTGTCAAGAGCGATAAGCCACATTTTAAAAGCTTCATTCAATTTAGTGTGCTAAACACCTGCTCTGTGCAATGCCCTGGCCATCATTGGGGATCCAAAGACCAGTCAGATAGGGAAATCCCTCATCCCAGAAATTTTGCGATCTATTAAGCCAAAGCCATATTCAGTAGATTCAATGTTCTTAATGTCCACTTGCTCTATGCCAGGTAGGTGTTTGGACTTTATATTTAAAGTTGGGCTTTGCAATATTCCAACGTACATATTTTGCTTTATGGAGTAACACTTCCCACTTAAGACTTTTTCTGTTGCCAGCCCCTCTTCCTTTTTGATAACAACACTTCGTAATAGTATTTTATTGCTGTTCACCTCAATGAAACTTACTAAGCTAAACCCATTTTGAAATAATTTTCTAAGCATTATCAAGTATAATCTATAGGTATGGTAGCATCATACCTAGTAATCACCTCACTTGTTTAATGAGGGCAGAGGAAGTCACAGGTCTTGGCAGCTGAGAGCAGAGCAAGTTTTTGTTATTTGGAAGACTACCACTGCCATCAGACTGACTGAATCTATTGAAGATGGAAACTAAAACCAGGTCCCGTTTTAGTCCAATAAACTTGTCTAAGTTGACCATTAGATCCCTCCAGAGGTTACTTATAGAAAAGGACAACTAGGAGAACTACATCTGTGGTGTGGTTTAGGGGTCAGCATTTTGACGGAGGCTGTGGAACACAGTGCATTAGGAACAGAATTGTGTCCCCTCAAAACCTGTATATTGAAGTCCTAACCCCCAGCACCTCAGCATGTGACCTTATGTGGAAATGGGACTCTTGCAGATTAGTGACTCACAGTGTATGTTTGTGTGGTGTGTGTATGTGGGGGGGGTTGCCTTGCCCAACATCACTGATATTCTTATAAAAAGGGGGAAGTATGGACACAGAGATTGGCACACAGGGAAAGCGTCTTGTGAAGGTTAGGGTTCTGCTGCCACTAGCCGAGGAGAAAAACCTGGAAGAGTCCTTGATTGGTGCCTCCAGAAGGACCATGGCTCGGTTGGCGTCTTGACTTCAGACTTCCAGCCTCCAGCACTGTGAGCTGATCCACTTCAATTGAGTATGCCACTTCCCTTTGTTCCAGCTGCCCTGGAAAACTTACACAAATTGGGAGGGAAATTCTCTTTTCTTTTCTTACTTTGTTCTGTCCTCCTTTGTGACACACTAATGTCACAACTCTTCTGCACTATTTTTTTTTAACCTTAAGGATACAAAGATAAAATAGGCACTTGTCTCATGTTGCTTAAGATCTGCCATGAGAGATAAAATGGATTAACTGGCAGGTCAGATTGGAATCTGCTCTGTCCCTGGGTGGATGGGTAACTTCAGGCAAGTTACATCACTTCCCCAAGTTTCAGTTTCTTTATCTATAATATGGGGATAATAACAACACTACCGGTGTTGTCAAATACTTTGAGATAATGTGTGCAATGAATAGTATGTACTGACAAAACACACTATTTCAAAGCAACTACAATTTAAGGCAGAATGGTCAGGATAAGAATAGAGCAGGTGCTTTGGAGGCTCAAGGTGGGAAGAGAATTTACACTTGGTTGGGGAACCTGGGTGAAGGTGATGACATTTAAATTGGTCTTTACATAATTTGCAGATGGGGTTAGTAACAATGCACCCACAGTGAAAAAAGGGCGGGAGCAAAGGCAGCGCCCAAAACACAGGGCACATTAGGCAGGAAGTATGACTGAAGCTGGAGAATTGGATATGAATTTCACTTTAATCATATTCCTTGGAGAGCTACCCTGACGGCTTGGTGTGAATAGTTTCCCATCTCTTCCCCATTCCTCTCCATCACATTACCCTATTAATTTTCTTCGTAGTATGTGTCACAAACTCTGATTCTCCTGTTTATTTATCTGTCTGCATATCTATTGTCTATTCCCCCTGCGGGACAAGATCTAGACCCAGCTCCTTTATTTGGGGCTGTAGCCCAGCATTGAACAGGTAGGGAGGTGAATGAACGGAGTGGCAGAGGCGTAGGAGTAGATCAGGTGAAGAAGTGGCTTGGAACCAGACTGAGGAGCTGCTCCTGAAGTTCCGATGGCAGATCCCAGGGCAGACCTCTGAGTCGGAATTCCACAGGGAATGACTTGGTGGCTGTGCATGTAATAGCCAACCAGGTGAGTGTTACCTACAAGCAAATCTGAAAAACACTTTGGTTTTTCAGAGCAGTACCAGCACTAACACCAGCTGGGGATTTGTTAGAAAGACAACTTCATGAGGTGAGCATTTGGTGTCATGGTTAACGTACCTACCTGGGAAGCCAGCGTAGTGGCGTTAGCAGGGTAAGTTGCCACCTGTGACGCCTGTATCCCAGTTGGAAGTGCAGGCTTTGAGTCATGGCTGCTCTGCTCCCAATCCAGATCCCTGCTTTCCCGGGAAAGCAGCAGACAATGATTCAACTGCTTGGATACCTGCCACCCACGTAGGAGACAGGATGGAGTTCAAGGCTCTTAGCTTTGCCCTGTCCCATCCCCGCTGTGCCATCATTTAGGGAGTGAACTAGCAGATGGAAGATCTCTATCTTTGTTTCTCCCTCTCTGTCACTCTACCTTTCAAATAAATAAATAAATCCTTTTTTTTAAAGATGCTACTTGGGACACCCAAGTATCAGAGCGTTCAGGTTTGAGTCCTGGCTCTGCTCCAATTCCAGCTCCCTGTTAATGTGCATCCTGGGAGGTAGCAGGTGATGGCTCATGTAGTTGGATCCCTGGAGACCTGGATTAAATTCCAGTTCCTAGCTTTGAACTAGCCTCGCCCCATCTGCTGTGGGCATTTGGGAACTGAACCAGCAGATACAAGATCTCTCTGTGTTTCTCTGCCTCTTAAACAAACCAGAAGAAGCAAAAAAGAAAAGGGCAACTTTTCAGTCCCTACTCCAGACCTTCTTGGTCAGAATTTGTACTTTAACAAAGATGCCTGTGATTGAAAAGCACTGAGAATCAAGATCCTGCCTTGCACCATACAGTCATTAGTGAACCCACTGCTTTGCTTCTTCCAGATTTGGGTGGAAAGTTGACCACATGTGTTTTTAGGTACTGGAAATCCTTGAGCAAAAAATCAGGGATATAAATATCCCCCCTCTATTTGGTGCCTATAGATAGACTTCAGCCTCAATCATGAGACTTCCTTAAAATTGCAATACACACAGTCTTTCAGACAGCAGTTATTCTGGGACATTCTAGTCTAAAGCCAAAAATGATCTCCCACCTAAGAAAGGAACTCAAAAGGAAAAAAAAAAAAAGAGAGAGAGAGAACCACATAGAAAAACACACACACAAATAAACTTGGAGAAATAGTTTGTCCATTCAGGAAAATATTGAGTCTGTGGGGGAAATCTTTAGGGTAAAGACAGAGGACTAAAGGAGTAGGAGTAAGCCAAAATCCTTTCATGAATCATGGGATCTCTAAACTGGTATCAGATGTTCCTGAGCCACAGAGCCCAAGCAACCTTCCAGATTCTTCCAAATACGGTAGCTCCAGCTACTGCTCTGGAATACAGCAATTTGGTTTTACCTGATTGCCTGTTTAGTTTAGAATTAACCAGTTGCCTTTGGAATGCATGTGCATTTATACATGAAATATTAGAAGAATTGTGAAGAAGCCTTCTTTAAACTTGGTCACACACACACACACACCCCACTTTTTATGAGTCAGATTTTCCAGTGTATCAGTGGAGAGAAGAGAAGCTGCTTTTGGTTTCAATTGGTGGTCAGGGAGCAAGGAGATTTGTTTTTCTTGTGTAACGTAGCAACTCAATTTCCATACTGTTTCTCTCTCATATGGACAAAGAGAGATGCCAAATATCACAGGAGAATTTTCAAGAAGATGCAGAAATAATCCCACCTCAGCCTATGGGCTTGAGACTTGTATTCAAAAAGTAACTACTTGGACTCCAGAAACTGAAAACTGTAACTATGCACTTTCAGACTCACAGAAAGAACTGTTTAGAGACGCTAACTGGAGAGTCACTGGTTCGCCAGTAGATTCATCTCCTTTGTCCCAGGTCAGGACAGGGCTGCCTGGGCAGGGAAGGCAGCTCCCCCAGGTCAGTTGACTTACCTAGGTCAGTTGAGTACTTGCCTTAGTTTACCCCAGAGTCCTAACAAACACTGCTCTGTGTGCATAACAAGCAGTGAAAAGACTGGAAGCACTGGTGTGATTCCCACCATGCTTTGGACTTCCCACATGTGTGAATAGATTGATGGCTCCAGGAAGCACTAGGGATGACAACACAAACATTGGATTGCTGAGAAAATCATTTCCCCCTAGAGTCTCTTTCCATATTTCTGAACAGAGAAAGAGAAATCATGAGTTTAGTGTTTTCATATCTTCAACTATTCATCTTCCCTTTAACAAAGAGAAACCAGATATCAGGCACAGAACATTCACCTTGCACCACCTTCTTAGAGCTGAATAACATTATTTTGTCTTGTTATATTTATTCTTCATCACTGAATCTTGGTTTTCATTTATAGTAGTGATTTAAAGTTTCATTTAAAAATAAAGTTTTTCAGATAAAAAGAGAGTTGATCCAAAGAAAATTTGAGAAAAATATGGTACAACTCACACCTTTAACATACGGCAAAAAAAGAAAAAGTGAAGATAATATTCAAATGAGTGAAATTCAGAAAACACCATCTATTGGGTTACGTGAATCCATCCTATCATATCTTCTGTGAGTCACTTAAAACCTTTCTAGACATAGCAAATGTATAATCCAGGCAATTTGTTACATTTTCAGACAGACAAAATTGTTAAAATTTTAACGCTTTGAGTTGAAATCTGTTATGAGAATCATTCTATCATGAATTCTAATTTATCTCCCTGGGACCTAACAGAATGAATCTGATCACTCTCTGAGAATCTCTTGCATATTTGATAAGTTCCCCTTTCTTCTTCCATGCCTGAAATACTCTTATGGGCTTTTCAGCCTGATTTGAATGACTTAAGGGCTGATTCTGAGGCCAGAGTGCTGTTTATGGCATTTGTCATTCTATGGGTCTGCTATGTAACCCACTTCCCATTCTGGGTCGTTATCTCCTTGTTAATTCTATCAATTATTATTAGAAGACACTGTTCTTATTTATGTGATCCCTTTGACACTTAATCCTATCTTTATGATCAGTTAGTGTGTGCCAAACTGTATATCTACTCCCTCTCTTATTCCTACTCTTATTTTTTAACAGGGATCAATTTCCAGTTGGATTTAAACACCTAAGAATAATTCTGTGTTAATTAAAGTTCACCCAATGGTATTAAGTAGGAAAAGAAAATACTAAAAGGAATAAAATAGTAAGCTGTTCCTCAACAGTCAGGATAAGGGTTGATCAAGTCGTTGCTACTCATAGTGTCAGTTTCATTTCTATGGGTTTCCTTTCAGGTGCTCAGTTGTCACAGATCAGGGAGAACATATGATATTTGTCCCTTTGGGACTGGCTGAGTTAACTCAGCATGATGTTTTCCAGATTCCTCCATTTTGAACAACGCACTTCTCCTGGGACACAAAAACACCAGGTCTTCTTCCTTCAAGCTATGCATGGTCAGTTTCTTCTCCTTTGATACAGTTCTGATCACATGCACCAGCCTGTCCATTTTTTATGGGACTTGTTCTAATTTATCAGTCTCTATTTTTTTTAAAAGATTTATTTAATTATTTGAAAGTCAGAATTACAGTGAGAGAGGGAGAGACAGAGAGAAACCTTCCAGCTGCTGGTTCACTCCCCAAATGGTCACAACAGCCAGGGTTGGACCAGGCCAAAGCCAGGAGCCAGGAACTTCATCTGAGTCTCCTACATGGGTGCAGGGGTCCAAGCCCTTGGGCCATCTTCCACTGCTTTCCCAGGCACATTAGCAGGGAGCTGCATTGGAAGTAGAGTAGCCAGGACTCGAACTGGAGCCTTTTTTGAGATGCCACAGTGCCAGCCCCATCAGTCTCCCTTAAAGGATCTGATTAGGGGGCTGGTGCTGTGGCATAGTAGGTCATGCTACCGCCTGCAGTGCCGGCATCTCATATGGGCACCTATTAGAGTCCCAGCTGCTCCACTTCCCATCCAGCTCTCTGCTATGGCCTGGGATGGCAGTGGAAGATGGCCCAAGTGCTTGGGCCCCTGTACCCACGTAGGAGACCTAGAGGAAGCTCCTGGCTCCTGGCTTCAGGTCAGTGCATCTCCAGCCCTTGCAAACATCTGGGGATTGAACCAGCAGATGGAAGACCCCTCTCCTCTCCTCTCCTCTCCTCTCCTCTCCTCTCCTCTCCTCTCCTCTCCTCTCCTCTCCTCTCCTCTCCTCTCCTCTCCTCTCCTCTCTTCTCCCCTCCTTCTCTCTCTGTGTAACTCTGACCTTCAAGTAAATAAATAAATCTTTTAAAAAAATTATCTGAGTTGGTTAAAACTATTTTGATTGTATGTGACAGAAAATTCAGGCTAAGCCAATGCACATACTTTAAAAAGTCTAGAATAAGACCCCCAGAGTCAGGATTCCCTGTCTCTCTCGATTTCCAGCTCCGTTTGTTACAAAGAGTCTATCTCCACACAGGCTTTTCCCTCAGGATAGCAAGATGATTAAAGGATTCCAGTCTTACTTCTTACAACTCAAATCTAGCAGAGAAGAGAGGAAGTTTTTCAGAAATCCCAGGAAATGTCTCCTTGTGTGGTATTAACAGAATGAGCAGAACTTGGCTCCCCAAATATACGCAGATATTTAACCTTTGAAGTCTTAACATTAAGGGTGAATTAGGGGTGGAGACCATGCAATTATGGAATCTGAGAGGTGGATCTGGTGGGAGGTCTTTAGATCCCTGGGGCCTTGCCCTCAGATGGTTCTTCTCACCAGAGGCTTGGCTATTTGAGTCCAGTTTGGCCCAGCTTCTTGCTTTGCTTCCTATCTAACCATGTGATTGTTCTGCACTGCTGTGCCTTGGCCAGCCTCCAAAAGGGTCATCTACTTCTGAACTATGACTTTATAAACTGTAATCCGAAATAAGCTTTTTCCTTCCCAAGAAGCCCTTCTTGGGTATTTTAGTAAAAGCCATGTAGAGCTAACACATGTGAGGAAAGAGCTGATGTCTACAAGGAAAGCAGGTGGCGTTTTAGAATAACTCATGTCAGGATGTCCAGATATGAATCCAGTGCCCTAAGTAAATTATGATCAATGAATACAGCAGGAGAGCCTCTTCCTTTCATTAGAATTCCCTGTGTCAACATGGGAGAAGGTAAGAAGTTTCTCCATTCCAAAACTACACCAGGGCTGTTACTCCCCAGGCTCTCTGTGCTCCTGGTAGCCTGTGTGTGGTGATCCAGTAGAAAGCATTGCATCCACATATGTTGTTGTTGTTCCTTGGTTTTCAGACCAAAGCATATAATTAAGATGAGCTGGTTTTAAAAAGAAGGACTTCTAGTTTGGGATGCCATCAGGTATAAGAATGGACAGAAAAACCATACCAAGTGGGAATTATAACTCAAAAAGCAGAGTAGGAGTGCCAAAAAGATGAACGAAGTTCCCAACTTCAAAATCTAATATAGAGCTACAGTAATCAAGACAGTGTGGTATAGATATGAGAAATGACATGTAAATCAATGGAACAGAATTGAGAGCCCAGAAATAACCAGTACATTTATGGTCAATTGATTTTTGAAAAAGGGACCAAGGTAATTCAGTGTGAACTGTCTTTTCAACAAATGGTGCTGGAGCAACTGGATGAATTTATATCTCATGCCATACACAAAAATCAACTCAAAATATGTGAAAGGATAAGGTGTAAATGCATGATCCATGAAAAAAGAAAAGATAAATTAGGCTACACAAAAATTTAAAACCTCTGTATTTAATGAAAAGCAAACCAAAAGAATGGGGTATCTATTTTCAAATTGTGTATCTGATAAATGATAGTATATAAAATATATAAAGAACTTCTTCAACAGTAGGAAGATAACTCAACATTAGAAATAGAAAAAGAAAGATGGGAAGCTCAGAAAAGACACACAAGGGACTAACAGCACACAAAAAGATGGCCAACATCATTAGTTACTAGGAAAGTGTAAATGAAAACCACAATGAAGGGTAGGCTTTGGCCTAGTGGTTAAGATGCTGCTTGGGATACCCACGTCCCATATCGGAGGGCTGAGCTCAAGCCCCAGAGCTGCTCCCAATTCCAACTTCCTGATAATGTGCAGTCTAGGAGGTAGAAGGTAATGGCTTGAGTACTCAGGTCCCTACCACTCATGTGAGAGACCTGGAGTGCTTTCCTGGCTACGGGATATAGCCTGGTCCAGACCCAGCTATTATGGGCATTTGGAAGCCAGCAGATGGGAGCACCCTGTTTTGTCCTCTCCTTCTCTCTCAAATAAATACTGCCTCACACCCACTAAAACAACTATAAATAAAGAGTCCGAGGATATCAAGTGTTGAATATTATGTAAAGAAAACAGAATCCCCAAACATTGCTGGTAGGAATTTTAAATGCTGCAGCTACTTTTCAAGAGTCTGGAGTCAGTTTCTTAAAAAGTTCAAGATAAATTTACCATGCCAGACAGCAATTTGATGTCTAAATATCTACTTGAGAGAAATGAAAACATGTCCACGTGAAGAGTTGCAGACAAATGTTCACAGCAGCAGTATTTATAACAGCCAGGAAGTGGAAACCCCTGAATCTCATCTCAAATGTTGAACAGATGAGGAAGACATGCTGTTTCCAGCCAATGGACGACCACTCTGCAATGAAAAGGAACAAACCACTGCAACATGCTACCAAATGGACGAATCTCAAAAGTAGTACGCTAAGTGAAGGAAGCCAGTCACAAAAGGCCCAACCTTACATGACTCCATTTAGATGAAACATCCAGTTAAAGAAGAAGCAAATCCATGGAGACAAAAAGTAGATCATCAGTTGCCTGGAGCTGGAAGTAGGAATCGAAGTTGACTGCAACTGAGCATGAAGGATCAATTTGAATTGATGGAAATGTTCTAAAATTGGATCAGGAGAATGGTTACACGACTCCATATATTTAATAACAATCACTGAACTGTACCCTTTTAATGGGTGAATTTTATGGCATATAAATTATATCTCATCAAAGATCTTTTTTAAAAAAGCAGAATACTCACAACCAACCAGAAACAAACTTTCTCAGTAAAGAAGATATAATTATATTCCAACTAGGTGGTGGGATTATGAATTATTTTATACTGCATAGTTTTCTATATTTTATAATTAAAAAAATTTTAAATCAGAATAAAATCATAAAGATAATTTTAAAAAGTATTCTCTAAGAGTCAAACATCAAGGGGCCAGTGCTGTGGCACGGCGGGTAAAGCCAACACCTGCGGTGCTGGCATCCCATATGGGTGCCAGTTTGAGCCCTGGATGCTCTGCTTCCTATCCAGCCCTCTGCTATGGCCTGGGAAAGCAGCAGAAGATGGCCCAAGTCCTTGGGTCTCTGTACCCATGTGGGAGAAACCTGAAGAAGCTCTTGGCTTCTGGCTTCGGATGGGCACAGCTCTGGCCGTTGCGTCCACTTGGGGAGTGAACCAAAAGATGGAAGACCTCTCTCTCTCTGTCTGCTTCTGCCTCTCTATAACTCTTTCAAATAAGTAAATAAATCTTTTTTAAAAAAGAGTCAAATATCAAACTACTGCATAATAAACCAGAGGGGAGCTATGTAATGTTACTTTGATAAAGACACAGAATGACTCTTGAGCCCATACAATGGGCAGGAGCACTACAGAAGCTAATACCACATTTAAAGAAGGATGAGTTGAGCCACAGGGAACACTGATGGATAAAGACAGTAACGAAAAAGGACAGTTGCAGAGGCAAGTGCCCTGGGCTTCACCAACGTCATGCAAGGCTGAGGCCAGTCACAGAGCAGACGCACCCGGTCCTCTAGTGGACAGACCATGCCATAGTCTCAGAGATGTCTCAGTCTGTTCTGGTTGCTATAACAAAGATACCATAATCCAGGTAGCTAACAAACAATAAGAATTTATTTTTAGAGTTCTGGAGCCTAGAAAGTTCAAGAGAGGCCGATTTGGTGTCCAGATTAAGGCTATGGGCCTGCTTTCTGGCTCACAGACAACTTCCCAGCTTCTCTCTGTATCCTCACATGGTGGAAGGGGCCAGAGATAAGGGCATTAATCCCATTTAGAGGGCTCTACCCTCATAATCTAATCACCAGTCAAAGGTCCTGCCTCCTAACACCATCACCTTGGGGACAAGGAACAATAAATGAATTTGGAAGAAACAAACATTCAGAGCACAGCAGTTTGGTATAGGATTTGAGTTGTTTCAACTACATATTCACATACAATATTTTTTTAAAATTTTCTTTCCCAAACAGTTCTGCATACAAAGAATGCTAAGTCATATTAGTACAACATAAATTGATAACACATCCTGGTTTATATCCATCAGACTTGGGATTTATTCAATCTAAGTTGTCACCTACAAGTTAAATCAACTCAAAAATGATAGCAAGACAGAAATTCTCTCCCTGGAAAGTTGGGAAAGACAGAAGAGTGTGGTGAATTCGCCAGGGCCAGGTTTACCTTGGGAAATATTTCTTAGGGATGATCCAATCTTGAAAGGCGTTTTTCATTCAAATTTCCATGTCAGAAATCCAAGACACCAAGATGTATTGCAATTATTGCACATTCAGTAAATTTTATTTAACAGGCCACTCATGGGAAAAAGTTTGAATTCTTTACGTCCTAAACTGTCTGACACCAGATTCATCCAGCCATCCGAATGGTGATTCTAGCACTAGCTGGTCAATTCTACCATAGTTCTAAGTCGTAAGTGTTAGTCACATAGAAAGCTTCCTTCTAGTGGCTTTTAGTGGTGGGGGTGATACAACAAACAGCCTGTGGCTTTGTTCCCAAGCCCTCTACTTCTAGGGACAAAGAAGCATATCTGCTTGAGTGCTGAGCAATGGTGTCTCACTATATGTGGTAACTGGCCTTTTGTCCCTGCTCATAATTTCAACTTTTGTACCTACATGGAACTTTGACATCCAGCCCTGTGTCTCATTTTTGTCTACTTTCCATCTCCTTCCGTAACTTCCATCCTACTTGGACCTGATAGTATCCCTATTCTGTCCTGTATGAATTTTTAAAATTTTATTTAAGTTATACAAGTTTCATGTATGCAGATTTAGGAGCATGGTGGTACTTCCCACTCTCCTCTGCCTCCCTCCCACACTCCTACCTTATTCTTCTTCCCTTTCCTATTCCCACTCTTAATTTTTACAAAGATTTAGCCTCAGTTTACTTAATGGTCATAAAGTTAACCTTACACTAGGTTAAAAAGTTCAACAAGTAGTATGAAGAAAAAAAAAACACTGTTCCTCCATGGAAGAGACAAAGGCTGTAAACAATCATCAAAATCTCAAAATTCCATTTCTAAGTTTATTTATATTTATTTATTTAAAATGAGAGAGAGAGAGAGAGAGAGAGAGAGAGAGAGAGAGAGAGAGAGATCTTCCAGCTTCTATCTGCTGGTTTACTCCCCAAATACCTACAAGAAGCAGGCTGAAGCCGGATTGAAGCAGAACTCCATCCAGGTCTTCCACATCGTGGTGGGGACTCACATACTTTGGCCATCTCCTCCAGCCTCCCAGGGAGCACGTTAGCAGGAAGCTGGATCAGAAGTGCCCCTGTTGCTCCACAACATCCGCCCCTGGCATGGATCTTATGGAATCAGCACTCCCTAGATGCTCTGAAGCAACTTTTCCTAGAATAACAGTTCTCAAATTTCATGGCTGCTATACTGAAATTCATTTCAGATGCTAACCATACAAAGCCCCAGACTCTGCAGGTTTACAGTACATCATGACTATTATGACTACCATCATTGCAGATGCCAGTTCAGGAATTCCTAGGCCATTTGCTTTTCTGACCAACTGGCTACAAACTCAGCAGTTCCCACTACACCTTTTGGGCTCATTTGCCAAAGTGATTTCCAGGATTCAGGAAAGTATAACATTTAGGAGTATAGTTCTATTGTAAAGGATACCAATAAGAACAAATAAGGACCACCCAAATGAAGAAATACGAAGGTGGGACTGGAATGCTTCCCAAAGCAAAGCTCCCACACCCTCTCCCTATGGAGTTGGGATGCATCACCCTCCCAGCACACTGAAGCTTTCACCAACTAGGAAACTTCTCCAAGCCATCCTTGGGGTTTCATCACATAGATGTGATTGATGCAATCACTGGTCCTGGGATTTAACCCAGTCTCCAGCCCCCTTACCCTTCCCTGGAGGCTGGGAAGTTGACCTGTTATCACATGACTCAAAGCCAAATGCTCTACTCACGTGGCTGGGCTTTCCAACATCCTAGGCCCCATCCTGAGTCATCTCTGTTGCATATTTTTTTTAAAGATTTATTTGCTTATTTGAAAGGCAGAGTTACAGAGAGGCAGAGGTAGAGAGAGAGGTCTTCTGTCCGTTGGTTCACTTCCCAGATGGCTGCAACAGCTGGACCTATGCCGATATGAAGCCAGCAGCCAGGCGCTTCTTCTGGGTCTCCCATGCGAGTGCAGGGGCCCAAGGACTTGGACCATCTTCTACTGCTTTCCTAGGCCATAGTAGAAAGCTAGATCAGAAAAGGAGCAGCCAGGATTAGAATCGGCGCCCATATAGGCACTGCAGGCATGGCTTTACTCCTACACCACAGTGCCGGCCCCTCCTTTGCATAAATTTAAGTGTGGTCCCAGAGCATGCTTTGGTGAATAAAGATACTACCATCAATGGGGGGAATTGCAAGAATTTAAAGTCTTTCTCTCAGAAACCAAGAGGAAACACCAGTCAATTTTATATATATATATATATATACACACACACACACACATTAGCTAAATTTATATATAAATTAGCTAAATACATATATAAATTAGAAATATATATGTATATGTGTGTGTATATATATTATATATATTATATATATATATATATATATATATATATATAAAATACTTGCATGTGGCTGTCTCCTAGGCAGCTTTTTTCAAATTGTCCATGCCTGGGTTTCACCAAGAGACTCTCATTGAATTGATATGAGGAGCACCCTGTATATAAGGATTTTTAAAATCCCCCCAGATAATTCTAATATACTGTTTTGGCTCTTAGAAAACTATACCATAAACCAGATGGCTTATAAACAACAGATACCCTGTGCTCACAGTTTTAGAGGTTGTGAAGTCCAAGAGCAAGCCACCCACAGATTGAGCATCTGGGGAGGGCCAGCTTTCTAGTTCAGAGACAGGAGCCTCCTTATGTGTCCCCTCCTGGTGCTGGGGTGAGGGTGCTCTCTAGAGTCACTTCTGTAATGGAATGAATCCCATTCCTGAGGGCTCCCTGCCCCATCACCGCCAAAGGCCAACTATCTTCACTTTGGGTCTCCAACTACCTTCACATCGATATGAGGATTCAGTCTATGGATTTGGGGGAGGCACAGTCAGTTGATAACACATACCCTGTAAGCTGTGCTGTTGGCTCAGCTTCATCCCCTTAGTTTGAACTCCTAGGACATGTGGGTGAGTGACTCCAAATGAGACTGTAATTATTGCTGATCTAGTTAATGGAGCTCCCAAAATGCCACTTGGCTGGGGCCAGGTATCTTAGGATCCAGATCATGTCCAGGGTCTCTGGGTAGTACAACTCCAAGGACTTCTTTCATATCATGGTCTGGATTTATGCAGTGCAATGTTTTTGCACTAAAATAAACTTATTTTTAAATTTCATTTCCAAGGACATGTATATTTGTGAATTTTAACAGGAATATTAAGCTCTATCATCTTGGAATTTTAATTTCATGCTTAAAATAATCTCTAAGATAAATTTTTAGCTAAAACACTGTTGTATATTAAGAAAGAAAATATGCACTGAAGGAATTTCCATAGGACACAGCAAAATTTAGAAAAGTTAAACATTTTGTGAAAGCAAATGATGAATTTATCATTCTTATTAAATTCACAATGAGTGAAGTTTATAAATTTAAGATTTTTATAAACTAAAGTGGATATATCAGATATATATTTTTTGAAAAACTACTTTTCAGTAAATTGAAATTCTGCAAATTATTTCCTTAGCTTCTGCCAATGATTCATTTCTATCATATGAAAAATTTGCTTCTGTGAGAATGAATTACATTCTAGTAGATCCCAAGGCTTCTTTGCATAGCATGTGATGAGGATATTGCATTTTGAAAACATTTATTAAAAAAGGCAGGAATAGAAAAGACTAAAACAAGAACCACTTCTGTGCAGCCAAGACTCTGTCTCATGGGCTTGGGAGGGACTCCTCAACAATGAACCAAGACATTCTTGCAACAGAAAAACAAATACTTTTTGAGTAGAACTTGGCAATTATAGTGATGTAAAAGTTATATTTAACATTAAGGCCCCAATAAAAGGATTAAAAAAATAACAAACATGAAGGCCTCCATATTGGTAGGTTTTCTGAGTGAAAACAGTGATGGCCTTTACACTTAGTGTCTTACAAAGTTAATTCAAGGTGCTCAAATGGGTCAGTGTTTGTCCATCCATGTGAGGAGACATTGTTCTGAAAATTTCCTTTTCTACATCATGCTATCATAGAAAATAATTCAGTAAACTTCTTTTTCTATTCTTTCAGTGAAGGGAAGGAAAGGAAATCAGAGTGTGATTATGACTGCATTTCTAAGTTACCTAAGAAAATGGCTAGAGAGAAAAGAATTGTCTTCTAAAAGGAAAGCAGAGGCTAGCATTGTCACACAGCACAAGTACTTGAGTCCCTGCCACTCACATGGGAGACCCTGATGAAGTTCCTGGCTTTTGGCTTCTTCCTGGCCCAGTTCCAACCACTGCAGCCAACTGGGGAGTGAACCAACAGAGGGAAGATTCTCTCTCTCTGTCTCTCTCTGTCTCTCTCTGTCTCTCTCTGTCCTCTTTCCTTCTCTCTCTGCAACTCTGCCTTTCAAGTAAATAAAATAAACCTTTAAAAATTTTATAGAAAGCTTTTATTTAATAAATATAACTTTCATAAGTACAACTTTTTGATTATGGTAGTTAAAAGATTAATAGTAAAAATAATAAGAAACCAAAGCAACCTCATGAAAATTTCCCTAGTCTTACCTTTGAGAATTCTCTTTGAATTCCAAATCTCTAAGTTTTCAGTCTGTTGATGAATGACTCAACCTTGAGGATGGACAAAGTTGGACTCAATTTTAAAAATCCCTACAAATATTTACCTATGGTTGCTAGTCTTTAAAAATAAGTAAAATCTCCCAGATAATTCCCCAGACCTCAATTATCCCATACAATTAGAGGATCCAGAAATACAGAGCCAAAGTTAAGTGTTCCCAGCCAGGGGTTTCCAAAGTGTCATTTGGGTGGGTTAAAGGTGCACATTAGTTTGGTTTTTACACCTCCTGTTCCTTTTCAAGACAATAAATAATTGCAGTGATTCATCTTTGAAATGTGCAGCTTGGAGCTGGATGTGGGGAAGCCATATAATGGTGTCAGGGCTTCAGACTGAAGTAAATAAAACGGTGAAGTATATTTAGCAAGTGATAATACACGGCACTGAGAAGCAGAGATAAAAGGAAGAAACTGTCTTTACGTGACTGGAGAACTTTATAAAACACCAAAGTTTTAGCAAAAAGGAAATAATTATAGAGAACATAAACAGGAGAAAACACAGAGTCTTGCAAGTTCTTAATTTCCACCCTGATTCCAACCCCTAAAAGGCAGGTCAATTTCCACCCATTTTCAAGCCCCTGTCCACCTAAGTGCCCAGTATTGGATACAATAAAGCAGTTACTTAAATGGCTAATGCCTTCCAGGGTCAAGGCCAAGGAGGACACTCCAGCTAGTGGCAGACATTAGTGCTCCCCTTCCTTTTCCAGATGCCCCAGGAAAAACTCTGGCAGGACTGTGGTGCTGGACAGAAGACTGGCCCCTCCAGGAACACTGCTCTCCCATTCTGGGCTTGCACTTAAGTATTAATTAATTTGCCTCAAAGGACTTAAGAAGTCCAATCTGTCAAACAACTGACTGAATTGATCGTGCCATTAATTGCAAACAAAATTAGCCTGATTAGTTTGTGTGGTGGAGACAGGGATGCCTAGAACCTCAGCCTGTCCTTCTGCCTGACCCCACCACACTCCCACTGCTATTCCAGCTACCCGATGCTGTTCTTGGGCCCCTCTTCTTGATCTACATTCTAGAGCCCAGCCTGTCAGGCCTTCTTACTTCCTAGATGCCAAGAAGTCGATGCTGTCTACCGTATGATCAACAAAAGATGTGATACTGTTTGGGGTTTTGCTTTCTTCAGCAACTCTGATCATTCCTCCACAATCTTCCTTACCTGGTTCCTTTTCTCTGTCTGTCACTTACATGGGACTTTCTGCACTACAACAACCTCTGGCTTCATGAGGGAGATGCCTTCTAAGAAATGCAGCATTAGGCAATCTCATCATTATGTGAACATCAAAGAGCGTTCTTACACAAACCGAGATGGCACAGCCTCCTACACACCTAAGTTATAAGGCATACATATACATAGTATAGCCTATTGCTCTAGGGCCATGATAAACAAAACAGCATGAGATTAAATCGAGTACAAGAGAAAATGATGCAATCAAGAGACATGGTAAACACAAGGTGTACAAGGCTGTTGCCGGCGTGACATGGCATACTGTTTGACAACAAACTTTTTTTTATAAGTAGGAGTAAACTCTACAATAATGATTACTAGTATGGTAAATACATAAGCCAGTAACATAGTTGTTTCCTATCATTATCAAGTATTATGTATTGCACATAATTTTTGTGCTACACTTTTATACAACTAACAGCACAGTGGTGTGTTCTCACAAGTGTCACCACAAACACAAGAGGAATGTGTCACTATTGGATTTTAGCACCAGGGTCAAGACACATGGTTAGGCCATGGTTTAAGCCACCACTTGTGATGCCAACATCCCATATCAGAGTTCTGGATTGAGTCCCAACTGTTTCACTTCCAATCCTGCTGATGTACCTGGGAAGACAGTAGCAGATGGCCCACGTACCTGGGCCCGTGCTACACATGTGGGAGACCATGATGGAGCTCCTGACCCCCATCTTCAGGCTGGTCCAGATCTGACTGTTGCAGATATTTAGAGAGTGAACCAGCGGATGGAAGCTTTCTCTGTGTCTCTCCCTCTTGCTCTCTGTCACTCTGTCTTTCAAATAAATAAGTAAATAAATCTTTTAGGTAGAAAAAAAGTATCTTAGGACAACTACAACATCACTAGCTAATAGGTATTGTTCTACTCCATCATGTTCTTATGGTAGCACTGTTGACATGAGTAATAATGCAATCCACAGTTGACAATCAATGCAGCACCTGCATGGACTTGGCTCAGGTTCTCTTCTGTCTTTTCCTGCCCGGATGACTCTATTAGCCTTTGTTTTCAGCGTCACCTACATGTTGATCACCCCATCTTACATCTCTAGCCTGTCTGTCTCCAGAGTCTCCTTCTCATGTGTGGGGAAGCAGAGATTGGAGCATTCAGAGAGAAGAGCTACAGTAACTTGACTCTTGCTTCTCTAGTGTCCTAGAACATCCTTAAATAATAAGCAGGCTGGAGTCCGCCTTCCCTAACCCCTTAATGCTAGAGTTATAGGCAGCACGTTCACCAAGATGCATTTTCTTCTGGGTTGGTTTTCAGGGAGCCATGGGAGGGATCTAAGGATTCTCTTAAGTTGAGAGTTTCAGAGCAGAACTGGGAAGGTACCTGATAAAAAGGAAATGGCGAGAGTGTTAGTGTGAGGGCAAGGTCAGTGACTTTCATTCTATTTCTTATTTGGATACTAATACTTATATTAATTTATATTAATATCGGCTAGGACAAGAATGTGCTGCAGATAAACGCAGCCTTCCCCGAATAACAGTTTGTTTCTGTCTTGGCCAACAACTGAAGTTTGGTGACGAACATCTGACGGTTGTGATGGTGGTTTTGTTTCACTGAGGCCTCAGGAAAATGTTCTTTCTAGTTCACTTCTCTTCTAACCCCAGGCTACAGTTTTCATCCTCACAGCGCAATGTGATGGTTGACGTACCAGCCATTATATATATGTTCCAGCAGCAGGCAAAGGATGCTTTCTTGGAAGTTTCTAGTAACAACACTGCTACTTAGAAGTCACTGGAACTTACATTGCTGCCCACAGCTAACAGAAAGGCGGAGCAATGCGGCCTTTATTCCAGGGAGCTGTGTGTCCAGTTAACTAATTACTGTACTTCAATTTCTGCAGAAGACAAGCAGAATGACGGAGGCACGGCTGTTACCAGCAGCTCCAGCAACTTTGCTTTCTGAACAATAAACAGACCCAGGAGGAAACATTTAGTTTTGTTTGACTACCACAAAAGATGAGAATGCTACTTTTGTCTGAAGATTTTGGGGAGAGGCAAACTTATTTGCAGGGTGCGTGCCAACGGCCTTGCGCATGCTCAGCAGCAGGCAGGCATCCTGTGCACACGTGGACGTGTGCCCGCGAGGAGGCAGGTGGCGAGCCATCGTCCAGGAAGCCCAGAGGGCCTTAGAGCCACAACTGGCGGGGCCCCGTGGGTGGACTTTCGCAGGAGCTGCCAGCCTGACATAAGTCCCCAGAGCAGCACCCTGAGAGTCCACTCTTGCAGCATGGACTCCCACCCAGCTCTAGAATGTGCAGCCGCCTCTGCGGGCATTCTTCTCCCTGCTCCTCTCCTTCAATCTTGCTTTGTTTGGAGTCTTTCTTCTCCCTCCGCACCCACCCCTTCAACACGACCACGACCTGGGGAATGTGTGGCCCACAACATTCTAGGAAATCCAGCAAACCAGTCTCAGTGGACAAGGCTCTTACTCAGGAAGATGGCTGCTTGGTTTTCCCTCCTCTCCCCTCTCCTCTCTTCTGCTCTTCTCTCCCCTCCCCTCCCCTCCCCTCCCCTCCCCTCCCCTTCCTCTTTTTGTCTACCTTTCCCTTCCTTTCTTTTCCCTACACAAATTCCCTCTCTCTCTCCACCTCTCACTCTGTTCCACAAACCCCTTTATCAAGTGCACGGGTGTACCTTAAACGACTTTTGGGGCATTTCTAAGCTTTAGCAAGCCCTACCCGAAAGATGTTAAGAAAGAAGAAAACCACAAAATTTTATTAACTCTCCTTGAAAGCTGCATTGAAATCCATAATATTTGAAATGTGATAGTCTGAGAGGTCAAATAATGTTGGGTACATATTTCACATGTACAGATTATTTAATTTCGTAGTCGTGTTTTAGAAACACTTTGCTCTTAATCAAAGAGAGTCATATCACCTTTCTAGATTGTTTCACTCTATACATCAAATGGGCAAATCAGTAGGAAGACTAGGTAAGAGGTTCAAGAGACTATTAAGGATGTGTGTTCCCAGGAGACTGAGGCACTGGAAAATTCTGGGCCCTATCAGGTGAACCCTTGTCTTGCTCTTGATCTTGCCCCTGGGCCACAACTTAATGTTTGACAATATCTCGTTAACTGGCACAAAATGAAACAGAATGAGGAGGATGTTTCTCATCCCCAGGACAAGCTGAGGAGGCACTGTGGAAAGAGCAAGGCCTTAGAGCTACACCAGTCTGGGTTCAAGTTCCAGTTCTCCTCCTATCTATGCTTTGAGCAACTTAATTAACCCCTCTGGTAAGACAGCAGAGAGAATAGAAGCCACCATGTATTCATTGAGAACATCTGAGGTCAAAGTGCCGTTTTTCAATAAAATCGTTATACTAGGCATAGACAGAATGCACTTTAATTTGGGCACAGTATTAGAAAAATCATTTCCAGACATTTTTGTGCTCACAATGAATAAACACAAACCAGAGAGTCCTTGGGTGTGAGTTTGGAGTTAGCTGAAAAACAGCATACAAACATTATGTGTTACTATGTTTTTGTTTTGTTTTGTTTCTGACAGGCAGAGTGGACAGTGAGAGAGAGAGACAGAGAGAAAGGTCTTCCTTTGCCGTTGGTTCACCCTCCAATGGCCGCCGCGGCCAGCGCGCTGCAGCCGGCGCACCGTGCTGATCTGATGGCAGGAGCCAGGTGAGAGGTGCTTTTCCTGGTCTCCCATGAGACAGACAGAATCTGGCGCCCTGACGGGGACTAGAACCCGGTGTGCCGGCGCTGCAAGGCAGAGGATTAGCCTGTTGAGCCGCGGCGCCGACCCTTAACAGTTTTTTAAAACTGTGCTAGCCAGGGCTGTTTCTGTTGCAAATAATAAGAATCCAATACAAACTAGTGTACATCCAACCACAAACAAGAAAATTCATTCTTATCTAGAGATTAAATGGGTAGAAATGATTCTAATACAACTTGACCGAGGAATTCAAGTGAGGTTTTGCAGACCCTCTTCCCACCCTCATTTCTCCTCCGCCTACCTCTCTATCCTCTTCCCACTCCCTTTCCCCCTCTCCCCTCACCCCTCTCCCCGGGGGCTGAAAGATGGGCAGATGGCTACAGACCCTCGCTGTATTCACATCCCATCAGTTCTGTGAAAGGCTTCTGTTTTTCCTCTTCTGAGCTGAACTGTGCCTCACAGTTTCTGGAGAAATCCAGGGAAAAACTAGGAAAGCAGTATTAATATGATTCCTTGTTTGATGTCACGAAGGCAAGACCTTGCCCTTCTCGTTCCTTGCTGTGTCCCAGCAGCTAGCAATAGCACTGCCCATCCTCACACTTCATATTTATTGAATGAATACCTTGCTTGGGTGAGACTAGCGGTCGCCAGCTTCAGTGCTGCTCTCCTGGATGCCTTAAAGAGGTGAGCAAAAGGCGGCAGGGGCTGTGTCTTCCAAAAGCAGTCACTAGGTGGGCTTCCCGCGCTGAGCTATAGAGGCAGAACAGGGCCCAGCAGAGGAGGGAAAATTTTCACTCGGGATCCACCCAGTGACCTTCCCTACCCAGAGTTACATAGTTCAGCCTCATCTTACTTTGGTCCCAGGATTACTCACAGGAGACTAAAAAATCAGCACTAAAGTAATTAATTGATTCCATTATTATAATGCTGAGGTAATTTTAACTCATTAGCTCACTTCATAATTTCATTTGTTATTTGTGGCTAGAGAACACTTTTACATGTTATGCATTGCAGGGCACTAATAGGATTAGATGTTACAGCTGAATCACAATGAAAGAGCTGGCCTGCAGTGTCATGCACCTTGCTGCATGTAAAAGCAGGTTATTATATAGCATTGCACATCTTCCAAGCAACAGGCATTTCTTATTTATTCTTATGTGGAATTAAAATTTTTTTTAAAGTCAGATTGAGTTTAAAAAGCTCAACTGGGTGGGTCAGAATTGCTAGTGTTTAAAAAATGTGAATAACATCCTTAATATAGCTATTTGTGACTGACTCAGTGGGTGTGATACCCAGGGGAAAACAATAAGTTCACTTATTGTGCATTTCCAAAGTTAAGGGTTTAGAATTCTGCTGCAATTTTAACATAAAAAATATTCATGAAGTTGCTCAGAATTTTAAGAAGTTGTTCACGATGGAAAATCAGGCACTTAAAAACTTCTAAATTTTTTTAAAAAGTTAATAAATCAAAATAATGTAACCAATGCTCCTCTCCCAAATTTGTCTTTCAAAAATTCTGTTTTTGCTAATGATCTCATTCTACTCTACTGCAGTTGCCATGGCAAATACAATGTGCATCCAACAGAATCAATTCCATGAGCAATTTTTGCCTTTGTAGAAAACTGGTCTCAGAGTCAATCCATGCTCACACTTTATAAGAATCACTGAAGTATAATAATAGCATCATCTATTGATCATGCTACATGCCAGGCACTTTCTAAGCCTTTTATCAATAGCACATTTATCTCACACAATAAAACACTTGATAGACACTACTTTACTGACCCCATTTTATAGGTGAGAAAAACAAAGACTTGGAGGAGCTAAATAGCTCTGTGTTGCTTCATAAGACCTGTGTTGTGTATTTCACCAACACACGCACACTCCTGTGATTGCATTTAATGGAGATTGTGGAATTGAGGCAAGTGTTCAACACTCTTCTCAATAATGTCTTTGTGATTTAAAAGGTTACCTCATTCAGTAACTGTTAGCCTCACTACAGTCTAGCAATGGATGAAATGGTTGAAAATACAAGCTAAACTCAAGACAAATCTGAGACTGGAATCCCAAAGGTAAATTGCACAGCCTGCTCCAGTAGAAATGAACTCAACAACTACTTGAGTGTTGTCTCTTTGGCCTTCTGCATCTTGATTCTCCACATCAGTTAAGGTCCACCCTAGCTGAAGACGGAGAGAGGGAAGAGAACTCTAAGAAGTGTGAGTGCCTGAAGCCTCACTATACGAACTGCATTTTCTTAATTTCTGAATTCCTGATGGGGACACATCTGGGGCCTCACTGCCAAGGACTGTCCCTCCCAGGTTGAGCCATTTCCAGAGATACCTGAAAACTTAGAACAGCCCTTCCACCCCAGACCACTGGAATGACTCAGAGCAGCTCATCCTAAGCCTCCTGACCGTCCTCCCCAGTCCTTTCTGCAGGAACCACAGCAAAGGTGTTTGTTCCCTTCCCTCCCTCTGCCTCCTGACCCACCCTGCTGCCCTCCGCCCTCGGGTGCCCTGTATGGCCTAGTGTGGCTGCAGGTTCCAGGAATCTGTGATATATAAACTTATTTTATCTTGACAATCATTTTGCTATCTGTGTATCTCTATATCTGATTAAAATAAATCCTAGGAATTTTTAAAAAATCTGTTTATTTGAAAGGCAGAGATACATAGAGGCAAAGGCAGAGAGAGCAAGAGAGAGGTCTATTGATCTTCCATCCACTGGTTCATTTCCCAAATGGCTACAATGGCCAGGACTGGGCCAGGCTGAAACCAGGAGTTTCTTCCAGGTCTCCCACGTGGGTGCAGGGGCCATCTTCTACTGCTTTCCCAGGCCATAGCAGGGAGCTGGATCAGAAGTGAAGCAGCTGGGTCTTGAACCAGCACCCATATGGGATCCCGACACTGCAGGTGGCAGCTTTACCTGCTATGCCACAGCGCCAGCCCTGCAGGGCACATTTTAAAATGCCTTACTCTGAATGAAGATTAATATGTGTACAATATACAGACTAAATTGTAAATTATACCCAGTGGATTGTTTTGTAGACTTATTTATTTATTTATTTAAAAATCGGGGGGGCAGCATGACGGCATAGTGCAGAAAGACGCCAGAATCCCATATGGGTGCTAGTTCATGTCCCAGCTGCTCCACTTCCAATCAAGCCCACTGCTAATGGCCTGTGAAAAGCAGCAGAAGATGGCCCAAGTACTTGGGCCCCTGCATCCAAGTAGAAAACCCAGATGGAGCTCCTGGCTCCTTGGTTTCGGCCTGTCTTAGCCCTGGATGTCCTGGCCACCTGGGGAGTGAACCGGTGAATGGAAGGTATTATGCACACACACTCTTTCTTTGTAGCTCTGACTTTCAAATAATTAATAAATAAAATAAAATAAAATAAATCTTTAAGAAAGTCATAGGAAGAGAGATCCAATTCACCATTTGACTTCCCAATGCCTGCAATGAGGAGGCCTGGGCCAAGCCAAAGCAGGGAGCCAGAACCTCAATCCGAGTGTGCCACAGGGATGGCAGGGAATCATCTATTTGAGCCACCACCTGCTGCCTCCCAGGGTGTGCATTAGCAGGAACCCAGAATCCAGAGTGGAACCGGGACCCAAACTCATGCATCCCAACAGGCAGCTTACCCCAGGCCAGACACCTGCCCCTTCTCAGTGAGTTTAGGGTTGATTTAGTCAACGGATACTTATCGCAGGCTTGCAGTAGAGAAAGTGATGGTCACAGTGTCACTTCACCTCAGAGGACCTGGGCTGACCCTGATTGGTAGGACTGACATGGCCCTGGCCCACGCTGATCACAGTCCATGGTCACAGGCTGTCAGCGCCTAAGGCAGTCTGCTCAACAGCCTGTGTGTCTGCTTTTTACTTGAGACTTTTTTTAAAGATTATTTATTTATTTGACAGGCAGAGTTACAGACAGTGAAAAAGACAGAGAGAAAGGTCTTCCTTCTGTTGGTTCACTCCCCAAATGGCCACAACAGCTGGAGCTGTGCTGATCTGAAGCCAGGAGCCAGGTGCTTCTTCCAGGTCTCCCATTGCATGCAAGTGCCCAAGCACTTGGGCCATCCTCCACTGCTATCCTAGGCCATAGCAGAGAGCTAGACTGGAAGAGGAGCAACTAGGACTAGAACCCGGCGCCCATATGGGATGCCAGTGCCGCAGGCGGAGGATCAACCTAGTGCACCATGGCTGAGTTTAACCTTTGCTAGACACTAGTCTCTGACCAAGATTCTGCTTCAATGTTTTGTTTTGTTAAAATGATGTAATAACAACAGGTGTCATTCTCCCCCGCCAGGCACTCTGCCACTGAGCAGGGACATCAACATCTATTTTGATGAAAATGAAACTTAGGCCAAGCTGATTTGCAGCAGCCCTCCTTCTAGTAGCAATGAGTAGATGCTAGGAACCTGGAATTCTGTTCCCAGCTTCTTGCATGACATCTTTTTGACTAACCAAACTCATCACCTGGGACTCCTGTTAGTCCTGTTTGAACAATTAGCACATGAGTGAGGTCACAGCACACAGTCCAACCATTCACTGACCAGCTGAAATTGTATCTTCACGTAAAATGAAAAACAAAAGACATAAATTAGGCCTCCAAATTCCAACTTGCTACTGATAATAAAGAAAACTTCTTGATCAGGATTTTGAAAATTGGGCATGACTTCTATGGCCAACTCAGACCCTCAATTTCATAGCCCGATCAGAGACTGACAAAGGTTTTATACTGGAGCAAACAGAGATTAGAAAAAGGTTTTATTCACCCAATTAAACAAATGACTTATGCAAACTATGCAGTAATTTTAGATTCTTTTCAATTGAAGATTTATCATTAATGATTCAAAGAGGAAAAAAAGTCAGTTTACTGGCTGGGTCAGACACTGAACATAATCTGCTCCTTAACACAGTAACTGTGAAACAACAATTTATCAGAATTTCATTTTCAGAATAAGGCAAACAGAATTGCACAAATAAATTGTTCTCAAATGAACCAGTAGGTGTCACTGTTTAAACGTACTGGTAGCAGCTTTTCCTAGAATTCTATATAAAAAGCCCAACTGAAAATCTTAAAGTTGAATAACTTACCACTTACCCACAAAGAGAATGTTTATAAAGCCACACTGTAAATGTAAAACTCAAAATAGTGACTTAAGTTCTTATTGTTGAAACAATTGTTAGGAAATCATTATAAATATATCAGGATATACCTGCAAATGACTGAAACTTAACTTCAGAATATTTGCTATATTATAAGCATCTATTAAAAGCTGGAGTCAAATATAACAAGTCTACTTTTTGAAGCAAAAAATCCTAAGCTTTTAAGAAGGAAGCGAGAAGAAGGCCGAGCTCAGTCTAACTGGCTATTGACCGAAGTAAACCAATTCTCCCCCAAAATATCTCCTGCCCACTCAACACGGCCACCACTTCCAGGCATGGATACTGTCCAGTGCCGCTGCTGCCAGTTGCCTCTCTTTTCTAACCCTCCAGTGACCCTGAGCATCCCTCCTCACACGGGGTCCAGGAGCCTCTCCCTCTCGCCTCCATGAGCCACCCCAGCCCTGATCCTCCTTCTCCAGTTCTCAACCGAAGCTGCCCCCCTGGGGAAGAGTTAACGCTTCCTGCACAGTTTTTAAAATCTCTACCAAACACCTAAGACAAGCCACACACTACCAAGGAGCGAAGATCTATTCCGCCTCTGTCGTTGGATGCTCACGGTCTAAAGCCGGTCAAGTCGCGTTGGCGCAGTCATTTGGCGAAGCCAGAGGCCAGCAGTGGAGCACGGATGGAGAAACTTCTGCAGCGAGCCAGGAAGCCAGCTCAACCTCTGTAACCGGCCTCTCTCAAGAGTTCCCTTCCAAGAGCACGGCCCCAGGGGCCCAAGGCCCTCCCGCTTGGTCCACCTCCTGAACACAGAGCGAGATCAAGCCTCCATCCTCCCAGCACAACCAACCAAAGACTTCAGGCTTTAAATAGGAGCATGAGTCGGGGAAGCAAATCTTGCGGTTCTTGGGGTTTGGCAAGATCTTTGTTTCCAAACCATTTAAACACTCTTCCTTTTCCTCTTTTCTCTCCTCCCCTTTCTGAACATTTCAATTCTCAAGCCATTAGTTGGGTGCCCAAGCTAGGTAGAGATCTACACTAGGGAGGGAGTTTAGGGAGTTAGCAATACAGACAAGGAGAGAAACCAGAACAAAGTCCAGAGTGTCCGATTGGAACTGGAGCTGTGAACTCTTGGGTGTAACTATAAATATGCAGAAAAACAGATGAACACATGCGTGCACACACACATACAAGCACACACACACATCCCCTAACTCTCTAGACCCAGAGAGCATGAGAAGAGAAATACCACAAAAGCAATGACACAGCCGGGATTTACTCACTACAAGGAATGAGATTCTGGAGAGCAGCTGATTCTAGGGCCAGCCCGGGAAGACGCAAGGAGAGCCTGGAGGTAGGACGTGCTGAGAATCCGTCCACACCCGGCCTGCGTTCTCTTCCCTTCCCCGGCCCTATTGTGATGTTGGACATCACAACGAATAGTGACGGAATGGGCTGTCACCTTTCAGCAGAACAGGCACCACGGGACATAATGACACAGCTTACAGCCCCAGAAACACCTGGATAAAACGCAAGGCTGATGAGATGACTTCGCTCCACAGCACCTCCCCTCAAACTATGCACTCACCACAGCGGGAAGGGGCTGCCTCCAGGGAATCAAGTTAGCATCAGAAACTGGACACGTCAAATTCACACCCCCAGAACGCAGTGTCCCTTCTGCCACACTTCTGCTACACAGCAGAAGCAAACCCAGACTCTCATCAGGAGGAAACAGCAGAACACCCAACCGGCAAGGGGACATTCTGTGAAATCCCTGTTCTGTCACCTCCAGGGGTGTGAGATCAAGACAGTCAGGGGAGACTGGGCCGCCCAGCCAGACCCGGCAGACCAGACGGCAGACCAGACCAGACCGGACAAGCAAGCGCAGTGCACTTTGCTGAACACTTTGCCACAAAGCGGGGCGAGGATAGGATCGCAGGGAGTAAATCCTCAATGCTGCACTGGGGCATCTAGTCGGTATCTTACTAGCAAATGACTTTGGGGGAGGGAGCTCTTTGCCTAGTACTTGCAACATTTTTTAAAGCCTTGGAATGCTTTCATACTATAAAGTATTTTATATAAAAAAGTAATTTATATAAAGAAGGGAGGTTAGACCACACTGTTGGTAGCAGCCCACTTTCATTGAACAATGAAATTAAAAGATAATTTTATTTTGGAACAAAGCCATTTTTAAATCCATGCATAGTTTATATATATATATATATGTAATACCCATTTTTCATGTTTTTTGGGGAAAAATCCTATGCAGGAATTTCCATTTTTTTCCCATCAAAAAATAGACTTACCCACTTTCGACGACCTTTCTGAGGTACTCTCGTGTTTAAAAATTCTAAGTCCAATAAGGAGAGATGTATTTTGACTTTTCTAGACAGAGTGTAAAAATACGCGGCTGGATCCCGCCCTTCGGCAGAGAGGCTGGGCCAGGCCCGCGGGGCTGCGAGGGTTCGTCCCTGTGGGAAGCCGCGCGGTGTGGTTTGCGTTTCTCTCAGTCAGAAGTCAGAAGTTTAATATCCAAGGCTTGATGTGCTCGGTAAGATTTACTTTAAAAAACAAAAAAAAAAATTTTAATTAGAAAAACACGAGACTACCAGGAGTGGGGTTCGAACCCACGCGGACACATGTCCATTGGATCTTAAGTCCAACGCCTTAACCACTCGGCCATCCTGGTGCAGGCGAGCAACCACCGCTTCGCTCTTCCTACAAGCCGTCCGCGCCGCCCTCCGCCCGAACGCCGAGGAGCCGCCGCCCTCCCCGCTTCCCGCCGCTGCGGTCCGCTGCTGCCCCCAGCCCGCCGCGCCTGCGGGAGCGCCTGCAGTCGGCCCCGCGCGCTCCCGGCCGAGGCGGCGGCGGCGACGCGCGGCGGGCGGTTGGCTCCCGCTGTCGGTTTCGCGGGCGCGGGCGCCACTCGCGCGGGGGAGCTCGCGGGTTCCCGGGCGGCGGCTCTGGGGGCTGCGGGCCGGGGCGCGGGTTCGGCGCCCTGAGGGCGGCGTTCGGCTCGTTTGCACTGCGCGGCCGAGGCTGGGGGATCGAGCCCCGGGACCCCCGCTGCCTGGGGCCGCGCTGCGTGACGCGGAGCGTGGCTCGGCCCCGCGGCGCGCCCCTCTGGGTTCCCGGACCCCGGCCTGCGCCGGGCGGCGTGCGCCCCGGGTCTCTCGTGCTGCACCAGGGGTGCACCCCCTTCCCGCTGCACTGGCTCTCCCGTTCCCACCCCCGGGGACCCCGACTCCAGCCCAGAGGCGAGGCCGCGGCATTCCGGGGAGCCCGCAGCCCTGCGCCCCGGTTCACACAGCGCCGGCGGCGGCCAGCTTTGGCGGAGAGCTTAAGCAGCCCGGGGGCCGCACGTGCTAACGTCCCTGCGTCACCCCTCGCCGATGACTGTGCACCCAGAGACCCCAGGCCCGGCCACCTACAACTTCTGCGACCCCGGGAAGGCCGCCTGTTGCTGTGCAACTCCAGTCGGGTCCAGAGAGCGCCTCCCCGTGGCGAGTGGTGGAATTGCCTCCTCCTCCTCCCAGCCCTGCCAGCCGCCAGGGGCAATGCTCGGGTGGGTCCCAGCCTCGGTAGGACCCTGTCTTGGCAGGTGCAACCCGACGCTGCCCTGCAGCACACAGACAGAAACACAGTCGCGGGGAGAGGAGAAGGGGAGCGTACACACGGCTGGGATGCGGAGCAGCCCCATAGAGTCGCCACCCGCGCTCTCCCTTTGATTGCATCAACTTGTCAGAGTCCTCAGACTTCGCAAAATTGGCACTGAAATGATAATAAGAACCACATGCTGAGTACTCGCTACCTGACAAGCACTGATCTAACTCAGCGCTTTCAGTAGGTCGTCTCGTCATTTGGTTAACAACCCTGCATGGCAGGTCTTGCTATCCTTATTTTGTAGTTTAGGCAACAGAGGCCCAGTTACAGATGCACCCGAATGTGAGATGAGGACCCCAAGGTGTGCTGCTCTGCAAAGAGCCGTGCAGGGCTCTACACCGAATCCGCTGTCAAAGCCTCCCCAGGCTTCTGGAACTCGGCGTTACACTCTGTGCATGATATTTTTATTTGTTTAACCCCAGACCTACCTCCCAACAAACCCTTAGTACCAGAGGGTTCTGAATAACGTAGCCCCATCATAAGACACCCTGTAGAAGTGCAGTAAGTTTCTCTGGCCACTGTTTAAGGATGGGCGTAGATTACAAGCTTGTCTAATCAGAGTTCCAGGTGATTCTGAACCACTGGGAGAGACAAGAAATCAGTCTGCTGTGTGTTTCCCAACAGGACCACAGCAGTTTTCTCCTATGGCGCGTGCTCTTGCTCCAGTGTGAATCTGACTCCCTTCCTGTTAATAGGGTGGTGATGCTGATGGTGTGTGTGTGCTGTGTCCATGGCACACGGAGGCTGTGATCATGCAGCGCCATACTTGGCCTTGTTTTGAGACACCTGTTCCTGGAACCTAGCCGCCATGTCGTGGGGAAGCCCAAGTAGCCGCAGGTAGTTTGCCCCGCTGACAGCTCTCACTCTGCAGTCAGTACCAGTTGCTGTAAGTGCAAGTGAAGCAGTCTTAACCCACTGCACCACGGTGCCAGCTGTTGTTGAGACTTCCAACTGTATCTGTGATTTGATTATTGAGTTCTTCATTTCTTTTTCTAGATTTTTTGCTTAATTTTTCATTCATAATATGCATTGCTTTTCTGATTCCATCTGTCTGTGTGTATTCTCTTGTATCTCTTTGAGCATCTTTATAATCATTCTTCTGAAACCTTTATTGGGCATGTTGTTAACCTCTTTCTTTTGGGATCTGTTGCCAGCAAGTTATTGTGTTTCTTCCAAGGTACATGATACTTTGTTTTGTCTTTTTGTTTTAATAGCAGATGCTATCTGATTTTTAAAAATATTTATTTATTTATTTGAAAGGCAGAGTTACAGAAAGGCAGAAGCAGAGAGAGAGTTCTTCCATCTGCTGGTTCACTCCCCAAATGGCCTCAATGGCCAAAGCTGGGCTGATCCAAAACCAGGAGCCAGGAGCTTCTTCTGGGTCTCCCATGTGGGGGCAGGGGCCCAAGAACTTGAGCCATCTTCTACTGCTGTCCCAGGCCATAGCAGAGAGCTGGATCAGAAGTGGAGTAGCCAGGACCGGACTGGCACCTATATGGGATGCCGGCCCAGTTCCAAAAACCAGGTAGACACAGGAGCAGTTGGTTTGGACTGCAGCCAGCTGCCTGTTGCTTTGGTTCTTCTCTGTGTAGGAGGAAGTGAAAGGGAGGCATCTCTGGCCATCTCTAGCTCATCACTCTCATCATGACCTGGGGGTGGGGGTGGCAGGTGCCAGAGTGAAGTGTGTTCCAGCTCTGGCTAGTGAGAGATAAGGGGAATTTGGCTGGGGGTCCTGGTGAAGACTTCCTTTCTGGTTTAAAAACCAGGGCCTTGGGAGGTGAAAGCCTTGTGCTATTTTTTCCCTTTTTCTTCCTGACTTGAAAGGGATCTTGGGAAAATGTGATATTTGGAGCTGTGTTGGCCACCCTGTTGGATAATGTCAGGGATAATGAGCTGATACCCACAGATGCAAAAGAGTAATGCAGGAAGAAATGTTTGCCCCTTCAAGAACTTACTGAGGCACAGCCAATCAGAAACCACCTGTAACAGGTCTCGTTGTCTGAAATAACTAACACGTCTTTCAGTGTAAGCCAGGGGTTCTCAAAGGGTGGTCCTCGGACCAGCAGCATCAAGATCATTCATTATAAATGCAAATTCTCAGGCCTTATCCCAAGTTCCCTGGATCTGCATCTCAGACTGGTGATTCTGAAGCTCACTGGAGTTTCAAGGCACCGTTGCCACATTAGGGTTACTTCCAAAGGCATTCCTAGTATGATTTTTAATCGCTCCCTTTTTCACTTTTAGAACTGTCCATATGTGGGTAATGAAAATTATACTGTGAGGGCCGGCACTGTGGTGCAGCGGGTTAAAGCCCCAGCCTGCAGCGCCATCATCCCGTATGGGTGCCAGTTTAAGTCCCAGCTGTTCCTCTTCTGATCCAGCTCTCTGCTTTGGCCTGGGTAAGCAGTAGGAGGGGTCTCAAATCCTTGGGTCCCTGTACCTGCATGGGAGACCTGGAGGAAGCTCCTGGCTCCTGGCTTCAGATCAGCTCAGCTCTGGCTCTTGTGGTCATTTGGGGAGTGAACCAGCGGAATGGAACACCTCTCTCTCTGGCTCTACCTTTCTCTGTAACTCTTTCAAATAAATAAAATAAATCTTTAAAAAACAAAAGAAAAAAAGAATTAGAAAAATCATACTGGAATGGGGAGGACCTTTGGCTTGGTGGCTCAGATGCTGTTTGGGACATGCCTATCTCATATCAGGATACCTGGGTTCAAATCCCAGTCCCCAGTTCTGCTCTTTCCTTCCTTATTTCTTTTCTTTCTTAAAAGATTTATTTATTTGAAAGACAGAGTTACAGAGGAAGAGAGAGAGACAGACAGACAGAGAGACACGCAGAGAGAGATCTTCCATCCTCTGGTTCACTCCCCAAATGGCTGCAACAGCCAGAGCTGGGCAAGTCCCAAGCCAGGAGCCAGGAGCTCCTTCTGGGTCTCCCATGTGAGTGCAGAGGCCCAGGGACTTGGGCCATCCTCCTCTGCTTTCCCAAGTGCATTAACAGAGAGCTACAGTGCTGGCCCTGCCAGTTCCACTCATGATTCCAGCTTCCTGTGAATGCACACCCTGGGAGGCAGCAGGTGATGGATCAAATAGATGGGTCTCTGACACCCCCCCTGGGCTACCTGGATTGAGTACCTGGTTCCTAGCTTCATTTTGGCCCCAGCCCCAGCTGTTGCAAGCATTTGGGGAGGGTACCAGCAAATGGGAAATCTCTCTCTATTCCCCCACCCCAATCTGCCTCTCAATAGAAAAGAATAGAAGTCAAGTAGAAAGAGAGCAGGATACAGAAATCTGGACCTCTGTTGACTAGATCTTTAGATATAGATGACTGAGCTGTTCAGGCAAATGCTACAGATATCGCCTGGTGCAGAGAGCAGTTCCAGAAGGATGCCCCTGTGTTCCCGCATCCTGTGGTATGCTTGAGTAGGACCCAGCCAGATGCATTAGGAGATGACCCCTATTATTCAAAAACAACCTCTTTCAAGGGTGAGAATGGGAGCAGTCTTGCAAGCAGAGGAAAATGAGTCTATCTTGGGTGCCAGTCACTCAGGGATGTTGCCTACCAAGCTGATAACATGTGGGAACCTTGGTGACACTGGAACTGTGTGCTGGCTCCTGGTCAGTCAATCCAAAGAGAGCTCCTGGGGTCATCAGTGGTCAGTCTTCTCTCCATGAAGTTTGGGAAATTATAACCACAAGGAAGCAAAGCCAAGGGATGGATGAGATCACCTTAACAGCGAGAAAGGAGTGCAGAATCCCTGGCCATCTCATATGTCCTTGTGTGGGCTAACTCATTCCCCCCAACAATATATGAGATAACTGTGTTTTTATGCTGCTAACCACTGGGGAGCAGTAAATTTCCCTCCCTCTTTTCTGAGTTGCCTTAACCACATCTGATGATTTATTGCTGCGTAGTGTGCACACGTAGCTAAGGAGAGGGCAAATGGACCTTTGGCACCTTACAACTCCCTTCTCTGTCAAATAAATCAGAGGCATTGCTAATATAAATTTGATTTCATGAATGTTTCCTTTTGTTTGCTTGTGTTTTCACCTGAAGTTTAAGGAGGAACTAAATAACTCAACTGTTACATAGTATACCTTTAATTTCATGACTTTGCATTTGAGTTCTAAACCTCAGCACTATATTTATATTTTAAGATTTTGTGCTAATTTTTAAATGGGAATATATATATATATTTAAATCTTTCTTCTGAATAAAAAAGCACATCAAGCAAAGAAACAGTGAACTCAATGGGATTAGCAGCATGGTCTTGCCCACTTTCATCTATTAAAGAGCAATGCAATAGAACGATGGAGCAAGGAATGACATTTGTATTTTATCAGACTGTGAGAACAGGCAGGCCTTACAAATTTTTTTTTTTTTAATAAAAAATGTAAAAGATGGGACCGGTGCTGTGGCACAGCAGATTAACGCCCTGGCCTGAAGTGTCGGCATCCCATATGGGCTCCGGTTCTAATCCTGGCTGCTCCTCTTTCAATCCAGCTCTCTGCTACCTAGGAAAGCAGTAGAAGATGGCCCAAGTCCTTGGGACCCTGCACCCATGTGGGAGACCTGGAGGAAGCTCCTGACTCTTGGCTTCAGATTGGCACAGCTCTGGCCATTGCTGCCATCCAGGGAGTGAAGCAACAGATGGAAGACCTCTCTCTCTGTCTCTACCTCTCTCTCTAACTCTGTCTTTCAAATAAATAAAATAGATCTTTTTTTAAAAAAAGTGAAAGAGGGAGCACACCAATAGTCTGGGGAGAGACAGTTTAATAAAAGTGGAGATACTGCAGGTTCAAGGAAGAGTAGGGGAAGAAACAGCAGAGGAAACCCTTCCGGAACTGGTGATTCACAGTGGACCTGTGTGGAGAGCATGGGAGCCCGCAGTTTGGGACACCAGCAGCAGATTCAACACACCAGTCCTGGAACGCGAGGTGAGCCGAACCTCAATAGCCCGAGATACCAGAGGGAAAAAAAAAAAGTGACCCATACGGACACGAGCTTCTCTCTCTCCGCCCACCTCTCAAAGGTGAGCAAGACAAAGAGCAGGCGCCATTTTGGAATACGTCATAAGCAGGGCGACCTCGGGTCGGCACCAGCCCAGAGCCTAGCAGAAAAACCTGACTCTGGGTGGGAGGGGTGAAATAACAGGAGATTAGAACCTAATGAATGTGTGGTGCTAATAAACTGAGACTGTGAAAAAAGAGACGGTGGGGGAGAGAACTCACGGAAATCACGAATTCATGTGAGTACTCTCCAGAGACGCTACAGTTCAGTAGCCTTGGCAGCCCAGTGGGAGACTACAGGAGAATCTGAGCCCACACTAAGGGCTGCAAAGATTCCCTCTCTGGTCCTTGGGAAAGAGCTTCCGATCTCTGGCTCCTGTGGGTATATCATTCGCCTGCTAACCACCCCCAATTCCATTCAGCTGTGTGGAATTACTTCCCTTTTGAACCAAAAAAAAAAAAAAGTAACAGAGAGAGATTTACCACGCCTAACCTGGGAGTGTCTCCTTTGACACACCCTCAACCCTGAGGAACCAAACAGAGCTCTCAGGCCACACCCATCTCAAGCCTCTAAGGCTCCATCAAAAGCAGACAGTCCACTTAATCTAGAGTCATAGTACAACAAGAAAAAAACACCACAGTGAAGAAACCAATATGCCAAACAACAAACGAAGAAACCGAGGTAATAAGAACAAGGAAGACACTATGACACCCCCAAATGAAAAAGACACCCCAATTCAAGATGACGAAGATGATGAGATAGAAGAAATGCAAGCAGATCTCAAAAAATTGATAAGAACACTAAGAAGTACTCAAAAACAAATTCTTGAACTACAGAAATCCTTAATGGACAAGGTAGAAAATCTCTCTCGTGAAAATAGAATATTAAGGAGGAATCAAGCTGAAATGAAACAACTAGTAGAACATGAAACTGATCATAATGAAGTGAGGAATTCAATAGATCAAATGAAAAACACATTAGAGAGCCTTACAAACAGAATGGGTGAGGCAGAAGAGAGAATATCGGACTTAGAAGACAGAGCACAGGAAAATATACAGTCAAACCAAAGAAAAGAAGAGGAAATTAGAAATCTAAAAAATATTGTTGGGAATCTACAGGATACTATTAAAAAACCCAACATTCGAGTTCTAGGAGTTCCTGAAGGCATGGAGAGGGAGAAAGGATTAGAATGTCTTTTGAGTGAGATAATAGCAGAAAATTTCCCAGTTTTGGAGAAGGACAGAGTCATCCTAGTACAGGAAGCTCATAGAACCCCTAGGAAACATGACCAAAAGAGATCCTCATCACGACACATTGTAATTAAACTCACCACAGTGAAACAGAAAGAAAAGATCCTAAAATGTGCAAGAGAGAAACATCAGATTACTCTCAGAGGATCTCCAATTAGACTCACAGCAGACTTCTCATCAGAAACCCTACAAGCTAGAAGGGAATGGCGAGACATAGCCCAGGTACTAAGAGAGAAAAACTGCCAGCCCAGAATATTATATCCTGCCAAGCTCTCATTTGTGAATGAAGGTGAAATAAAGACCTTTGATTTGCAAACAGAAATTGAAAGAATTTGTTGTCACTCGTCCAGCCCTGCAAAAGATGCTTAAAGATGTGTTACACACAGAAACACAGAAACACGGCCATCAACATGAAAGAAGGTAAACGAAGGGAACCTCACAGCAAAAGATCACAGGGAATTCAAAGCATACATTTGGATAAAGAAATTATGGGACATGTACTCTATAGAATACTATACAGCAGTCAAAAACAATGAAATCCAGTCATTTGCAACAAGATGGAGGAATCTGGAAAACATCATTCTGCGTGAATTAAGCCAGTCCCAAAGGGACAAATATCATATGTTCTCCCTGATCGGTGACAACTAATTGAGCACCAAAGGTGAAACCTATTGAAGTGAAATGGACACTATGAGAAACAGTAACTTGATCAGCTCTTGTGCTGACTGTTGTTGTACAATGTAATACTTTATCCATTTTAGTATTTTTTTTATTCTAGTACTAGTGGTTGAACTCTGTAATTAACAAACAATTATTCTTAGGTGTTTAAATTTAACTGAAAAGTGATCCCTGTGAAATATGAGTGGGAATAAGTGAGGGAGGAGATGTACAATTTGGGACATGCTCAATCAGTCCTGCCCCAAATGATGCAGTTAGAAATGTGCCAGGGAATTCCAATAGAATCCCATCAAGGTGGCATGTACCAAGGCCATCTCACTAGTCCAAGTGATCAATTTCAGTTCACAATTGATCACACTGATAGGTCTAAGAGTCAAAGGGATGACACAAACAAGACTAGTGTCTGCTAATACTAACTGATGGAATCAAAAAGGGAGAGAATGATCCAACATGGGAAGCGAGATACACAGCAGACTCATAGAATGGCAGATGTCCTAAATAGCACTCTGGCCTCAGAATCAGCCCTTAAGGCATTCAGATCTGGCTCAAGAGCCCATGAGAATATTCTAGGCATGGAAAGCCAAGACACTCTGGAAAAAAAAGAAGACCTAAATGAAAGATCTCTGTGAGTGAGATCCCAGTGGAACGAATGGGGCCATCAAAGAAGGAGGTACCTTTCTCTGAAGGGAGGAGAGAACCTCCACTTTGACTATAACCCTGTCGGAATAAGATTGAAGTCAGCGAACCCTAAAGGCTTCCATAGCCTTGGCAACTCATGACTAGACCCTAGGGAGATTACTGAGGCCATAAACAAGAGTGTCAAATTGTTAAATCAACTTCAGGAGTCACTGTGTACTTACGTCTCATGTGGGATCTGTCCTTAATGTGTTGTCCAATGTGAAGTAATGCTATAACTAGCACTGAAACAGTATTTTTACACTTTGTGTTTCTGTGTGGGTGCAAACTGATGAAAACTTTACTTAGTATATACTGAATCAATCTTCTGTATATAGATAATTAAAAATGAAAAAAATCTTGGTGTTAAATTGGAAATTGCATAGAAAATTAATCAATTTTTAAAAATATATCATGTAGGATCTCTGTCCTTAAAGTGCTATACATTGTGAATTAATACTATAACTAGTACTCCAACAGTATTTTTGCACTTTGTGTTGCTATGTGAGGGCAAACTGTTGAAATCTTTACGTAATATATAGTAAACTGATCTTCTGTATATAAAGAGAATTGAAAAATGAATCTTGATGTGAAGCAAGGGGAGAGGGAGTGGGAAAGGGGAGGGTTGCAGGTGGGAGGGAAGTTATGGGGGGAAGCCATTGTAATCTATAAGCTGTATTTTGGAAATTTATATTCTTTAAATAAAAGTGTTATAAAAAATGTGAAAGAAAAATAAATGAATATGTAAATGAATATAAAAGCTTTGTGTCATCAGAAATCTATAATGCCTTTTGGTTTTAGGAGAAATTTCTAAAATTTTTATCCCTCTTACCACACTGTAGTTAAACCCAGACAAAATTATACAGACCATGATAATACATACTTTTACCAAGTTATACTCATAGGGCACACACACAGGGAAAAAGAGAATCTACCAACTGCTGGTTGTAACCATTGTTCCTGTGGACCTGGTCAGCCAAGGAAGCCCTTTCCTTACCATTTCTGTTTGTTGTGCACAGATGGAAATACAGGGGATTAGCTCACAGAAGGTTCTACTTCTGGTGTTTTTAGCTTTTCTAAGTGTTGGCCCACTTCAACTAGTCCCCTGTTCCTGCACTGCCACCCCCCAGCGCCCAGGGTTCTCTTGCTTTCTGACCCACCTTCCAACTGAGGCAGGCCATCCATCTGTCTTCCTTCCTTTTTTAAATTTCATAACCAAATGTTTTCACACCACTGAATTTTTCCTTCCAAAAATATTTAAGTCTTCTTTTATCAAGAAGGAAAGGACTCCCCTTCTCATTCCCATGAGACTCAGTGCATACCTGTTCTTTTCTTTTAATTTCCTGCATTTCCTGTACTATTTTTCTTTCCTATTTAAATTTAAAATTTTTTCAATTTATTTTCATTTTATTTGAAAGAGAGACATAGAGAAAGAATGAGGAAGACATACAGGCAGAGGGACACCTCCTATCAGTTGGTTCACTCCTGAAAATGTCCAAAATAGTCAGGTCTGGGCCAGGCTGAAGCCAGGAGCCTGGAGTTCATTCCAGGTTCCCTACACGAGCAACAGGGATCCCAGTACTTGAACCATAACCTGCTGCCTCCCAGGATGCTCATTAGCAGGAATTTGGGTTGGAAGTAGAATAGCTGGGATTTGAACCAGGCATTCTGATGTAGTATGCCAGTGTCACATGTGACAACGTAAGCCACTCTGCCAAATGCCACCCCTCCCCGCTTTTAATGTATTTATTTGAGAGCCAGGGAGACAGAGAGCAAGCGAGTGCACTCCCATTCGCTGGTTTCCTCCACAAATGCCGCCATAGGGCTGAAGCCAGTAGTTGAGAACTCAAACTAGGTGTCCCATGTGAGTGGCAGGACTTAAACTATGAGTCCCAGGGTCTCCACTAGCAGGAAGCAGGAGTCAGGAACCAGAGTAGGGCATCAAACCTTGGAGCTCTGATGTGAAATGCAGATGTATTAAGCAGTAGCCCAAATGCCTGCTCCTTTTTGGGCTATTTTTAATGCAGTGCTGAAAGTTGTTTTTTTAAAAAGATTTTGTTTTATTTATTTGAGAGGTAGAGTTACAGTCAGGGAGAGGGAGAGACAGAGAGAAAGGTCTTCCACCTGCTGGTTCACTCTCCAAATGGCCACAACAGCCAGAACTGGGCTGATCCAAAGCCAGGAGCCAAGGGGCCAGGAGCTTCTTCCAGGTCTCCCATGCAGGTGCAGGGGCCCAAAGACTTGGACCATCTTCTACTGCTTTCCCAGGTCATAGCAGAGAGCTGGACCGGAAGAAGAAAAGCCAGGACATGAATTGGCACCCATATGGGATGCCAGAGCCTTAGGAGGAGGCTTAGCCAACAGCACCACGGTGCTGGCCCTGCAGCGCTGAAACTCTTATCAGTGAGAAGAGATGCAGCTTTTCCTAATAAGGCTGTGGCTTCCTTCTAGAAATGAGAACTTTCTGCAAAGTCACTTCAGATGTTGATAGTGCCGATGCAAGACCTTAAAGAATGAGCTGCAGCATTACAAGACAGGCAATTTTATCCATTGCCTGGACAGCTTACCTCCTCTTGGTGAGGAATGTTCTTTTTTGTTTTGTTTTAAAGATTTATTTATTTTACTTGAAAGGTAGAGTTACAGAGAGGGAGAGGCAGATGCACAGAAAGAGAGAGAGAGAGAGAGAGAGAGAGATTGAGAGATCTTCCATCCACTGGTTCACTCCCCAAATGGCCATGACGGCTAGAGCTGGGCCAGTCTGAAGCCAAGAGCCAGGATCCTCTTCCAGGTCCCCAACATTGGTTCAGGGACTCAAGCACTTGGGCAATCTTCCACTGCTCTCCCAGGCACATTAGCAAGGAGCTGTATCGGAAGCAGCCATGACTTGAACAGGTGCCTATATGGGATGCTGGAGCTGAAGGTGACAGCCTAACCCACTATGCCACATTCCTGCCCCCCCACCCCTTTGATTAAAGATTTATTTGTGGGCATGTTCTGACATCTCACCACTAGATAACATTTCTTGTTTGCCAGGTTTCTTCCATAAGCCAGATTATAAAGAGGAGATGAAGATTATGAAGAGGACCCATATTACCTCTTCTATAGCCTTATAAGGGTGCACTAGACCAGGGGAAACCACAGGGCAAGGCAAAAGAATGAGTCATCAGACCTCCCTACCTGCAGGAGAAATTCCTGTCCGCACAAGGAGGTGAAGGAATGTTCTTTTCTCTAGAAGTGACATTCCTTGTGGATGCCCTCTACCTCCTGGAGAGCCTTTCACGATTTGGTACAAACACAACTCTGGGGAGAGTTGCAGCACCAGCTACTGGCAGCTGAGAGGCACATTGGGCCCAGATCTGCCTGGAAGAGCTTCAGCAAAGAGAGAAGTTGGGGACTTGCCACCCAGCTGAGCTCACAGCTCACAGCTCAAAGCAAGGGCGGTTGAGAGTTCCCCATTCTTACGTAGGGAAGGCATGGCCTTGCAGTAATTGTTCTGCACTGTACACAGATGGTTAGACAGTTTTGTATTGAGTAAGCATTAGGGATTCCTAAGCAGTCTGTTAGTGTGGGGAGAGGAACATAAGGGTATCCCCCAAGACACTTAGAGTCATATTCTGGTGTATCTCAGGCCCTTCTCATACACAGCCACTTCAGTGACTCAAGACAGTTTTAGGGCTGAAGTTCAAAGCCACCACCTTGAAAAACAACTTTCATGACTAGGAGCAGGGAGCTAAGTACTTTTCATAAAGTACCCCCACTAAATACCATGCTAGCAGGTAGTATACAGAGCCAAAACCCAAGTCTACAGTATGTTCAAAGATGTTTTTAAAAAGTTGTCATATAGTTGGAAGGCTAAAAGGAGGGGGATCAAATCCAGCCAAAACTTAGTTCCACATCCAACCCAGCTCTCTGCTGTGACCTGGGAAAGCAGTAGAAGATGGCCCAAGTGCTTGGGCCCCTGCACCCATGTGGGAGACCTGGAAGAAGCTCCTGGCACCTGGCTTCAGATCGGCCCACCTCCACCTCCTTTGCAGCCATTTGGGAAGTGAACCAGCAGAAGGAAGACCTCTCTCTCTGCCTCTGCCTCTCTATAATTCTACCTTTCAAATAAATACATACATACATATTTTTAAATATGTATTTATTTATCTGAAAGAGTTACACAGAAAGAGAAGGAGATGCAGAGAAGAGAGAGAGAGAGAGAGAGAGAGAGAGAGAGAGAGAGAGAGAGAGAGAGGTCCTCCATCTGCCAATTCATTCCCCAATTGCCGCAATGGCTGGAACTGTGCCAATCTGAAGCCAGGAGCCAGGAGCTTCCTCCAGGTCTCCCATGTGGTTGCAGGGGCCCAAGCACTTGGGCCATCTTCTACTGCTTTCCCAGGCCATAGCAGAGAGCCAGATCGGAAGTGGAGCAACCGGGTCTTGAACCCGTGCCCACATGGGGTGCCAGCACCGCAGGCGGTGGCTTTACCTGCTATGCCACAGTGCCGGCCCCAGTAAATAATCTTCAAAACATTCTAACTCATATTATTCCAGACACCGCTGCATCCTTGGTGAGTACCTTTCCTACTCATGACATTCCTGAAGCTGTCACCAGCTATAATCTGTGGCTTGGCTGTGGCTGCAAGGTTTGGCTTTTGGTCAGCTGGAAGGAGTCCTTGCTTATGTTAAAAGAGCTTTAAGAGACTTCCATCTTCATCCCTGGAGGATCTATTGTTTTTGTAACTGGTTCTTTCATTTCATACATGAGCTTGATTTTCCTTGGTTAATGCAGTTTCGGTAAGAGTTGAAGGTGACTGCATTCCTCCTCAGTTAGATCTGGTGCACGTGTAGATAAGAAAACTTGACAGAAGTCTTCCCTGTACTTGCAGCTCCTCAGGTGCTCTTGGTTTGAAGTTCACAGCAGGTATGTGGGGTTATCATTATCTGAGCCGGAACACACCAAACGGCATTAGTGTTTTACATTCTCAGACTTACCTCCAGGTCTTCTTGCCCAGAGTCACCCGTCAGAATCTGCCATGTGTGCATTAAATGACTGGGTAACGCCAGCACCACACATCTTGGTGGCCCCAGAGCTCCATTTCCAACGGGAAAAGCCACATTTCACATTTCAAAGGCAGGACCACTTGCATGGCAGTCAGGGCCAGGAAGACTTTGGGCACTAGGACAGGGTGTGGGACATGCCAACTGCGTCCTCCCCTTTAACGTGCTGGTCCGGCCTTAACAACTTCTAGAACTCCTTCTGGGACTTTCTGACTCAGAGTCTGGGCATAAGTAGAGGAAAGCATTTGCCAAAGTGGGCAGAACAAACAATGACTTTTTGCTGGAACATCTCGTTTCTTCTTTAGAACATGTTCGAACACACAAAGGCACAGAAATAACTTCATGAATGCAGTTTCATCATTGTAAAAAAAAAAAAAAACTTTAATGGAAAAGATAGGATCTTGGTGTCTTTATTCTATTTTATTAAACTATTAACTGAAGAATGAGACTTTACTTTTTTCTTCAAACTTAATAACTATTCATTTACTCAGGTCACTAACACTCTCTCAAAGAGAAAGTTCTATAATAACAAAAATAATGAACATAGCACTGAACTTTTACACATCAGAAGTCTTCAAAAAGCTCACAGACAATATATGCTATGAAAATACTATGCATAGATTTAAAAAAATTATACCAAAACAAATATCTTCTAATTCCATTTTAAAAAATTAAATTCCATTTTTTCAAAAACTTTTTGCAGTAGTCTCACATTTAGCTATTTATTTCTCACAACAAATCTATAAGTACTATTTTCCCTACTGTATAAATGGAGAGACTGAGGCACAGAGGTTTTTTTTTTTTTTTTTTTGTCATTCAGATAGAGTGTGGTAGTCAGGATTCAAACCCAGGGAGCAAACTCCAGAATCTATTCACTTAATTACTAGGCTACCACCAGATGGAAAAGGAGCAGTAGGAAGAAAGTCTTGGTTTCCCTAGGCAACCACTCATTCTCTTAGTACAGTAAATTTACTGAATTCTCTGATGTAAAATTTGGGGCATTAAAAAATACACAGAGAGGGCCAGCGTGTGACGTGGGGCTAAGCCTCTGCCTGTGGCACTGGCATCCCATATAGGTGTCAGTTTGTGTCCTGGCTGCTCCTCTTCTGATCCAGCTCTTTGCTGTGGCCTGGGAAAGCATTAGAAGATGGCCCAAGTTCTTGGGCCCCTGTATCCACGTGGGAGACCCAGAAGTCCTGGCTCCTGGCCTCAGATGCGTGCTGCTCTGGCCATTGCAGCTATCTTGGGAGTGAACAAGCAGATGGAAGACATTTCTGCTTCTCCCTCTCTGTCTGTAACTCTGCCTTTCAAATAAAATTTAAAAAACACACACACACACACACACACACACAGGGGGTCGATGCTGTGGCATAGCGGGTAAAGCCACTGCCTGCAGTGCCAGAATCTCATATGGGCGCCGGTTGGAGTCCCGGCTGCTCCACTTCCAATCCAGCTCTCTGCTATGGCCTGGGAAAGCAATAGATGATGGCCTCAGTCCTTGGGCCCCTGCACCCACGTGGGAGACCCGGAGGAAGATCCTGGCCCCTGGCTTCAGATTGGCACAGTTCCAGCTGTTGCGGCCATCTGGGGAGTGAACCAGCGGATAGAAGATCTCTCTCTCTCTGCCTCTCCTTCTCTCTCTATGTAACTTTGAATTTCAAATAAATAAGTAATAAATCTTTTTTTAAAAAAAAACACACACACACGGGACAGGCATTGCAGTACCGTGGGTTAAGTCACCACTTGGGATGCCTGTAGTCTGTATCAGTAGTCCTTGCTATTCCACATCTGATCCAGCTTCCTGCTAATGAATCCTGGAAGATAGCAGTTAGTGGCTCAAGTGTCTGGGCCCCTGCCATCCAAGCGGGACACCCAGATAAAGTTCTGGGCTCCTTGATTCTGCCTGGTCCATCATGGGCTGTTTCTGGCATTTGGGGAGGGAATCAGCACCTTGAAGAGCTCTATCTCTTTCCCTCCCTCTCTCTCCCTCTCTGTCACTATACCTTTCAAATAAGTTAACACTCAGTCTGAAAATTCATTTACTTTAAGAGTAAATGAGTTTCTTTGCTAAGCAAAGAACATGCCTTACGGCTTTTAACAAGTCGGAATTATCAATTATTCTCTCTTGTGCACATTTAGCTGGCTCTCTGTTTATAACACCACTTTTCTCTACAACAACAACAAAACATGGTAAAGCAGCTGTGTGAAGACTTTTTTCCTCTACTTTAGGGAAAGGAATTAAGTCAAAGGTTAAACGTATTCCTGGAGTCAGCTGAGAAAGAAGTCAGGAGGAACACGAGAAGGGCCGGGGAGACTGTATTTCCACAATTCTCATATTTAACCATGACATTAAAATCAGCTACAGGGCTAGATTTTCCTGGTCATAAGCGGGTCAGGCAGTGAGCTCCAACGAGTGCACATATTCTTAAAATTCCACCTCCTGAAGGGCCTGAGAAATATGACTGCTAACCAAATTCACTCACATATTTTGAAAGAGTTAAGAGCTGACTTTGAAGAGGAGCAGGAGACAACATAAAAGCACGTTAGAACATTATAAAGTGATACCAAATCTCTAAAGTGTGATGATTTTACTAAACTATTGTCACTCAAGAGAGAAAGCAAAACACCCTCATGTGAATTCTTTGCATTTCTTCTGCCCCTCCACCCCCATACTCATAGCTCTGTCCAGGTGTTGCAGTCTCAGTAGTTAGTGGGAAAAACATTTTAATGATAGTTGTGAAAGTAAACTAAGATTTAAATGCTCCAGACACAAATATATAAAAGGGACATTTGTAAAGTCATGTTTTTTAAACTTACTTGAAAAACAGGATTCTCTTAAAGTATTCCATTTTAATGCATGAGAGGAATGGTCCATGGTAAAACAAAAGTAGTCCTTCCAAGAACACTTTTATTATCTCTAGTTCTGTGTGTGATTTCAGCCTTCAAGACCTATCTTTACCACCAAAACTGATGCACAGTTGTTCAAAATAAAGTTTTGATCCTATTTAGAGTACGAAGATGCAGATCAGAGTGAATAAACTCAAAACAAGCAAACCAACACCAATAGCCAGAAAAAAGTGTTTTTCTTGATATATATGCTATATTTACAAAATTGAATCAATTCTTATTATGTACACACTTTAGTAAATATCAGTATTTTGCATTTACAAATAAGTGCATATGCAATCATGTAAAAAGATAAACTTTAAATAATCCATATCTGTGAAAAATACATAAAATGTGATAGAAACAAACTTCAATTTGAGAGCCTGTCTCATACTCAGTGCTTTAAATATCTGGAAAAATAATTCCAAAATACATTCTGGTGGAGACATTAAAAGTGAAAGAGATAAGGAAATATAGGCGTGAGCAGAAAGGTCGACATGTACACAGAAATCATAGCAGAAGTCAACGGACGAGAAAAGAAGGACACAGCTTCTTTCCAAGATCGATTTCACTCAAAACAGAACAATATCCAAAAAACGGTGGCGACAGGGCATATGTAAGTTTTGGAAATGCGTGCATTCCACTTGGGAACACTAAAGTGACTTCCTGGAGTTCATCAGGAGGAGGGCCTTGGACACAGACCTCCAGTCACAGCCCAGGTCAGATCCCCCAGACCCGTGTTCAGCTTTAATTAAGAGGATAAGGGTGCTGTGCGCACAGTCCCCACGAGCAACCGTCTAATGGGATCAGCCGTCTCTCCAGGCACCAGCTGGGTTGCAGCCCTTGAACCTCGTGTATCTTCGGTCTCTAAAGCGGGGCGTGGGTAACCTCTCGCCCGCTTCCCTTTGGTCCCTGCAGGGCACGGGCCGTGGCACAGGGCGCCCGCTAGTTGAGGCAGGGGCAGCAGAAGCAGCAGATGGTCCGGCAGGGGTTCTTTTTCTTGTACTGCACGGCCTTGCGCACCTGCGCCTTGGCCTGCCCGGTGTAGTCGACGGTCTTCTGCACGTTGAACTCGATGACGTTCAGCGTGTCCGCCTGCTTCTCCACCAGCACCGCCATCTGCAGGAAGAGCTCGTGCACGTCGCGGATGCGGCTCTCCAGCCGCAGCAGCTCGCGGTGGCGGCTCTCGATCTCGTTGAGGGCCGCACGCGCGCCCTTCACGTCGGCCAGCAGGTTCTCGGAGAACACGTCCCACTTGCCTTGCTCGAACATGTCCTCGATCTGGTCGCCCGAGACCTCCTTGCCCATGATCTCCAGCTGGCGCTGGATGCGGATCTTGCAGTTGTCGCGCTGCTTCATCTCGGCCTGGTTGTACTCGTGCATGGCCTGCTGGAAGGTGCGCGCCAGGGCGCTGTACTGCGCGCTGGAGATGCGCGCCACGGCCGAGTGCGCGCCGTGCTGGGCCTCGGCCGCCTCGCTCAGCTCCTTCAAGGCGCGCAGCTTGCGGTGGATGCCCTCGCCCCGGGCCTTGATGGCCTTGGCAATGGAGTTGGTGTCCCGCTTGATGCTGCTGAGGCGCCGCATGGACGTGAGGAAGCGGGCGTTCTGCTTGCCCAGCCGCCGCACGTCGGCCATCAGCAGCTGGTTCTCCCCCTGAATGTCCCGGATGTCTTGGTACAAGGACTCCAGGATGTGGTCCGTCTCGAACACGATGTCTGGGCAGGGCCTGTCAAGGTCATCATCGCTGTCTGGGAACTGCTGGTCATACTGCTTGGACAGCTCCAGAAGTTCGGCTAGCCGGTCCTTCATTTTGCCTGCAGGTACAGATACGGAGGTTAAATTCCACTTACAGGCGTAGGCAGTAAGTGCACTAAAGGAGCTAGACAAGCTATACATTCTGTTCACAGGTGAAAAAAATTATGTATCTGAAAAGCACGGGTATAACCGGTATTGTGGTATAACCGGTTAAGCTGCTACCTGCAACCCAGGCATCTCATATGGGCGAGGGTTCAAGCCCTGGCTGCTCCACTTTCGATCCAGCTCCTTGCTAAAGGCCTGTGAAAGCTGTGGAAGATGACCCAAGTACTTGGGCCCCTGCACCCATGTGGGACCTCTGTATGAAGCTTCTGGCTTCAACCTGTCCCAGGGAAGTGGGTGGAAGCTCTATCTCACCTTCTCTTTCTCTGTAACTCCACCTTTCAAATAACTAAAGTAAATCTTTGAATGGCATGAAAAGTTGCATTTTATATCCCATACTCACTTGCAGCTCACTATCACAGGCGAGCAGAACTCAATCAGCAATTTAAACTTTTAGGTTGTGTTGGGAAACAATGTTTCCTTGCTTTGCATTTTCTGAACATGGCAAATCAGAACAAGCACACACACAAGAAAGGAGAAATCAGAAGAGGCTTGCAAAATAAGGATTTTGAGTAAAGATAGTTTACAGGGCTTTGGGAGCTAACAAGCGGCTGTTGCATGGTTTGTAACTGTCTCATTCCTTTTTCTGTTCACAGTAACTTAAAAAATAGCTCCCATGCCTTATGACCGGATCATAGTTTCAATGTTTCTCAAAGGCTATTGAAGACTAGTTGGTCTCCAAAAGTTTTTTGTGTTAATGCTTAATGTATTAAGAGTGGAGATTTGATCCAATTATGGTGATCAGGAGGTGGCCCCAGTGGGAGGTCCTTAGGTCACTGGGTGTGTGTCCTGGGAAGGAAGATCTGCAGACAAGTTTGGTGATAAAAGCCCAGTCACTTTCTCGCTCTCTCTTTCTTTCTCCCTCCCTCCTGTCCCACCAGGTGATCCTTTCTGCACACACACTTCGCTGTGGCTGGCCTCCATTCTCATCAGACTCCAGGCTAACAGGGCTGGTGTTCTTTCAAAACCATGAGCTCGGGCTGGTGCCATGGCTCACTTGGTTAATCCTCCACCTGCTGTGCTGGCATTCCATATGGATGCCGGGTTCTAGTCCTGTGCCTCTTCCAGTTCAGCTCTCTGCTGTGGCCCAGGAAGGCAGTGGAGGATGGCCCAAGTGCTTGGGCCCTGCACCTGCAAGGGAGACCAGGAGGAAGCACCTGGCTCCTGGCTTCAGATCAGCACAGCGCCGGCCACAGTGGGCATTTGGGGGGTGAACCAACAGAAGGAAGACCTTTCTCTCTGTTTCTCTCTCTCTCTCACTGTCTAACTCTGTCAAACAAATTAAAAAAAGAAAAGAAAAGAAAAAAACCATGAGCTGAAGTAAACCTTCCTACATCATAAGTAGCTTCTCTCAGGTATTTGAGTTGTGGTAATGAAAAGCTAGGGCACCATATAAATTATGTTTTTAATTTCTTCTTCTTAAAAATATTGCAGAAGAAAAACATGCTTAAAGTACAATATCAAAATTAACAAAGAAATCTAAGAAATACAAAGTTTGGTCACTGAGATTTCCTTACTTGTCTGAATATCATTTACCCTAATGCTACGCACCATTAACAAAACTGCTTTTAAAAAAATAAAAAAACAGCCATCTCTGGCCAGGCGTTGGGACTCAGTGAGTTAAGTCATCACTTTGGATAAGCATCCCATGTTGGAACACCTGTTCAAGTCCCAACTGCTCCACTTTTGATCCAGCTTCCTGCTAATGTGCCTGGGAAAGCAGCAGCAGATGGTCCAAGTTCATGGGTCTCCTGGTTCCAGGGTCTCCTGGTTCCAGGGTCCCGGTTTCAGCCTGGCCTGGTTGTGGCCTTTAGGGAGTGACCCAGAAGGTGGAAGATATCACTCTCTTCTCTGTCTCTCCCTCTGTCTATGTCACTCTGCCTTTCAAACAAATCAGATCTTCAAAAAATAGCAGTTTTTCCATTAAATATAAAAATTTTCAATTATTTACAGCCTAATAGCAATAAAATAACATTCTCTCATTTATCCCTGCTGTGATACAATATTTGTCCACTTTTAATACTCGTAGCTCTGTGAAACAAATGTAGCTGTGCAAGCAGAATTTCCATGTTTCTCTAAGTGTGGTTTGGCCCTTTTTTCACTTAGCAAGGCAAAATAATGTTCTGTATGTATACATTTTTTCCAGTGATGTGAAAAACTTTCATTTTTAGTAGCATGTATTTGCCAAACTAAAGGAACATTTTGCCCTTAAACATGAAACTTTATAGCTAGAAAGGTTCTCTTTCTGTTATATAATTTGCCAAAAATGGGGAGAAAGTGGTGGCACTTAATGGCTACATAATTAATCAGGATCTGATCTCAAATTAAAAGCTTCTTTCAAGTTGAAGTAATTACATTTATCTAGCACCACTAATGGAATACTGACAAGTTGGATTTAGCAACAAATGGAAGATGGTGAAATATTAACCACGGCCTCACATTCACCATGATCATCACTTACATAAATTAAGCAGAAGTTTTATTCTATGATGGTGATTTTTAATATAACAAATAATCCTTCTTAAAATACAATTTCTATTATCTGGTGAATAAAATTAATATCAGACCTTCTCAATGACAGGGACAGTAACTCTCCTAGCAGGATGAGTGAGAGGCAGAAAAAAACCTTAACCTTGACCTTAACTATGCCTTCCACTGGCCTGAATTTCTTGATATTCAAACATTTGCTCACTTTGAACACAATTCAGAGGCAAGTCACAAATTGGGGGAGAAATTGCAACACCTGGCATATAATGGCTCAAGATACTTTATATATGTTCTTTTTTTAAACTACCCCCAAAATATCATTCACCTGGACAATGAACAGGCAATTCATAATAAGAGGAAATTAAATATCAGAGATATAAGAGTAGTTGTATGCCTTGTGCATTCTGGATACCATTTATGGGAGACCCTCTAGTTTTTTTTTGAAAGAATTATTTTATTTATTTGAAAGACAGAGTTACAGAGAGAGGTAGAGCCAGAGAGAGAGAGGTCTTCCATTCTGCTGGTTTACTCCCCAAATGACCACAACGGCCAGAGCTGAGCTGATCCAAAACCAGGAGCCAGGAGCTTCTTCCAGGTTTCCCACGCAGGTGCAGGGGCCCAAGGATTTGGGCCATCCTCTACTGCTTTCCCGGGCCAAAGCAGAGAGCTGGACTGGAAGTGGAGCAGACAGAACTCAAACCGGCGCCCATATAGGATGGTGGCGCTGCAGGCTGGGGCTTTAACCCACTGCGCCACAGCACAGGCCCCAGACCCTCTAGTCTTTATGTGAACTCTATGAAGTAGGCACTGCCATTGTCAGAGCTGATATCAGCACATGGAGATTAAGAAGGTCACCCAAGGTCTCCAGTAAGTAGAGTCAGGTTCCAGAATAGTCCCACTAAACTATCTGCCAAATATTTAAAAGCGTAGTCATAAAGACATTACCATTAAACAAGGAGATACAAATTAAACTGCTTAAATTATTTTTCCACCTAGTTAACATGATTTTTGTAAACAATAATTTTTTAATGGGTTAAGATTCTGGGAATTCTAAAAAAAAGCTAGTATGCATGTAACTTCTTAAAACATTTTCATTATATTAGAAAGACAGACAGAGATAGGCATGCACACACACACACACACACACACACACACACACACAGAGAGAGAGAGAGATTCCTTCTGCAGGTATTTTCCTCAAATGCTGACAACAGCCAGGGCAGGCAGGTGGAAGCCATGAGCCTGGAATGCAATCCAGGTCTCCCATGAGGGTGGCATCAACCCAAGTACTTGAGCCATCATGGCTGCCTCTAAGCGTCTGCATTAGCAGGGAACTGAAATCAGAAGCAGAGCCAGGATTTGAACCCAAGTACTATGACATGAGATGTGGGCATCTTAACAGTTGCACCAAATGCCCAGCCCTGGTAAGAGGATAAATTGCTAGACCTTCTCTGGAGTGCAGTTTTGCAATAGGGATATAAAGCAAAAACTTTTCAATTGTACATTTGCTTTGACTTATGTACATTTATCCTAAGGACCTATATAATGTGTGTGAAGCTTATAGATGTAAATATGTTCATCATCACAAGGTTTCTGAAGAAGGTCAGCAATGACCCAAATGCAGAGCAATGAATTACAGGCTGCTACATAAATTACAGAGTTTAGAAAACTGAATAGCATGACAAGTGTAAACACTCTCGTAGGTAGAAAAAGTAGAGAACAGAATCAGAATCTGCACCATTTCCACTCACGCCTTCTGAAATAAGATTTGAATCATACATACCAAAATGGTAATAACTGTTTTCTTTCAGTTGTGGAACTATAAATTGATTTTATGTACTTCTTTGGGCTTCTCTGTATATTCCACTTGATCTTAGCCAAAAGACCGAGAAGTGATTCTCTCTGTATATTCCAAAGTTTTTGTAATATTCACATGGATTTCATAATTAAATAAAACCTCATGAAATATGAGTGTTATCTGCTTGAAGAACTCCTTAGCTGCTTCTTTAAGGTATATGTATTGTAACCAGGCCAATCTTTGCCACCTGGGGAATTGACATTGGCTAGCTAGCATGAGCCATATCCATCTGCATAAGCTAGTATCCATCATATTCTACTCTACAACAGGTAGATGGAACAGAATAGATAAATATTGATGGATGGGGCAGGAATAGGTGCTACATGCCCCCCTTGCACCCTGGCCAAGCTTTGTGAGGCACTGCAATGGAAGCTAATGGGTGGTTAAGGGACAGTGCCATATACCAGGACACTAGGAATCACTTTGTAGGTATTCCACAGACCCAAACAGTTCCTCTGCTCCGTATTGCTTTCCTAAAGCCACAAGAAAGCTATTTGGGGAAATCGTCTTATTCACAATATGAAGAAGAAACACAGTTCAACCAAATTTAAGAAATAAATAGCCTCACAAGATGTTCACGGACAGTCATTCCCTCTCAAGACCTAATAATCATAAAATCATAGTTCATAGATCAGGTGAAGATAAGCTCATCAGAAAGCCCAAGTGCATAATCAGAGAATAAGGAGAGAGAAAGGACAGGCACAGGGGATGTAAGGATTCTCCATGGAGGTACAGACACCAAAGAGGCCTTCCCCTGGCCCTGCTGCCCACCTTTCCTGGCCCAGCCCAGCCCCAGATGAGTGGATCTCACCAACATCAAAAGTCTACTTGTTGCCATGGAGTAAGCATTAAGAAAACTGTAATAGAAAGTCAAGTAGGAGACTATTTTTGAGAATGTCTCCAAAAGTTATAAAAGTATGTCTCACTGAAGTTATACCAAAATATAGATGTGACCACAAAAATCATATCAACATAACTTATATATGCAGTAGCTTGATTCTGTGACAGTCTAAATAGAGGACTATGTAAAACAGAAAGGAAACTCGAATAATTTTATTGATCTCCCTGTGTCACTATGATAAAGAGTAAGTAATAAGCCTTGATGAATTATCTTCATCCAATTGCTAAAATAAGCTCTTTTTTGATTCACTTGGAGGTGAAGAATTCAAAAGAAAATTTACAATCAACCACCAGAATGTCTACTTCCACTTTCTAATATTCTTTCAGACAAGCATATCTATCCTGAAAACTTGGGTCAAAGGGGGAATGGTTTAAGCTTCTCTTCACTGAGCAATACTGTTTCATGTAGGAGCAAACACAGGAACAGAGAAATGATGATAGCTCTGTGACTCTCAGTCTTTAGTAGGACACCGAGTCATCTGGAAAGTTCAACTATTACCAATACCCTGGACTCTATAGAGTTTCTGATTCAGTAGAGCAAGGATGGTTTTCAGGTGACTCTAATGTACACTCAAATTTGTAAGCCATTCCATGGATACCTATTGTGGCAGTGTTTTATTCACACATACCATGCAATTCTGGAGAACTTCTAATACTCCCCAGGTTAAGGGCCATCTTCATGAGCAAACAACTGAGAGGGAAGGAAAGGAGTAGCTACTGCCTCTTCCCGGTGGAAAACTGGTGGCCCTCATTAGCACCACCTTCTGGCAGCTTGGGATAGAGTTGGATAAGAAATCAAGGTCAACCAAGAACGCACTGTCAGTGTCATGAGGCAAAATAGCAATCTATGAAATCAAGTAGGTAGAGTAAGCAAGAATGTTGGAGATAGTTTATTCTAAACCCTACACTGTAGGATGGACAATTACAGTTGTTCAAGGCACTGGCCAAAGTGGAGGGTGAACAAAACTGAAGACTGAGCTACACAGTTATGTGGCCCACCCAGGTACACGAATGAATTCTCTAACAGCATTCATAATGAACAGTGAAGAATGGCATTACTCTATTAGCTAAATATGCTGGCCACTCATACCCAGGTCCTGCTATGAAGAACCTCCTGTAGTTGACACATAAAATCTTGATATTTTTCTGTCTCATCAGGAAGAAAATATTCAGAAATCTGGTTTCTATCTATCTTAGAAGATCAATGAATGGGGGTGATAACTATGTAAATAATTAATATACAGGATGCTACAAAAACCAGTCATGGAAGTCACTGTTCCCAACACTCCTCTAAGGGAATGATTCATAAACACATATCTCTGACCATAAAGCAGAGCCTTTGTACCAGCTTCCTTTAAGAAGAACAAAATAAAAACTCATTCGCTGTCATGGGATGTTCTGATGTCCCACCCCTCAACCCACAAATTCATATGCAAAAGCCCTAGTCCCCAGTATCTCAAAATGTGGCTTCATTTGGAGACAAGGTCTTTAAAGAAATAATCAAGTAAAAATTATATCCTTAGGATGGGCCCTCGTCCAATATGGCTGCTGTCTTTTTTTTTTTTTTAAGATTTGTTTATTTATTTGAAAGTCAGAGTTAAACAGAGAGAGGAGAGGCAGAAAGAGAGAGGTCTTCCATCTGCTGGTTCACTCCCCAATTGGCCGCATCCGAAGCCAGGAGCCAGGAGCTTCCTCCGGGTCTCCCATGCGGGTGCAGGGGCCCAAGCATTTGGGCCATCCTATACTGCTATCCCAGGCCATAGCAGAGAGCTGGATTGGAAGAGGAGCAGCCAGGACTAGAACCAGCACCCATATAGTCTGCTGACACTTCAGGCTAGGGTGTTAACCCGTTGCACCACAGCACTGCCCCAGGACTGCTGTCTTAAGAGGAAATTTGCACACAGACGTGACATGCACAGAAGGACCTGTGAAGACAGAGGGAAAAGGTGGGCATTTGCAAGCCAAGGAGAGAGACCTCAGAAGAAGCTAATCCTGCAGATATCTTGATCTGAGACTTGCAGCAGCCAGAACGGTAAGGAACAAATCCCTATTGTTTGAGCCACCCAGGCTGTGGTCCTTTGTCACGGCAGCCCTAGCAGATTAATATATTCATCAAACAAATTTTCTCTAACATCAAGACACAAAATCTTTCTCTGGTTCACAACAATGTGTTAAAGTAGGGGCCAGCGCTGTGGTGTAGCCAGTAAAAGCCACCACCTACAGTGTCTGCATCCCATATGGGTGCCGGTTCCAGACCCGGCTGCTCCACTTCTGATCCAGCTCTCTGCTATGGCCTGGGAAAGCAGCAGAAGATGGCCCAAGTGCTTGGGCCCCTGAAACCAAGTGGGAGACCCTGAAGAAACTCCTGGCTCTTGGCTTCGGATTGGTGCAGCTCTGACCATTGCAGCCAATTGGGGAGTCAACCTGTTCATGGAAGACCTCTCTCTGCCTCTCCTCTTTCTGTGTAACTCTGACTTTCAAATAAATAAATCTTTTAAAAAAATGTTAAAGTATTTTCATAAGAGAAATTTCAGACATGAGGATACTCAATGCAGAGCAGAGCAAGGCCTAAATCAACTCATGTGAGGTTTATTACATGGATCAACTTAAGAGACTACAGGAGGGAGGGGGCTGGCATTATGGCACAGCAGGTTAAGACACTGGCATCCTGAATTGGTTCAAGTCCCAGCTGCTCTGCTTCCAATTCTGCTAATGTGTCTGGAAAGGCAGGAGATGCTGGCCCAAGTGCTTAGGCCCCTGCCAGCCTTCATGTGAGATTTGGGTAGAATCCTAGGCTCCTAGCCATTGTGGCCACTTGGAAAGTGGACCAGTGGATAGAATATGGAAGATGTGTGTCTGTGTGTGTGTGTGTGTGTGTGACTCTACCTTTCAAATAAATAAATCAATCTTTGAAAAGGAGAGAGACTACAGGAGAGAAACACATCGTAAAGAAGTGGTACACACAGTTGCTTAGGCATTTAGCTATTTGTAAAGCAAAAATGATGCTCTCCCCAAGATGTATGTTCCAAATGAGACCCCTCAAACAATACCCAAGTTGTGAACTTCAGATTCTGAAAATAAATATACATAGCCTACGTCCTGATTTTTAGTACTTTAAAACGTGTTAAGAGAAAATGCTGATATAAGTCAGAAGATCCACCCATTGGTCCATATAGCATCTTAATGAGCCTTTGCGTAGGGGTTATATGAAACTCATGTCCTTGTGAAAACTGGAAGGTACATCTTTCCCTAAGTGGATGAAGACCTGCCCCAGGGCATATGGCCTAGTGAGCTGGGGATGGATGGACGGCCCGCCCCTCGAATCCTTGATAAGATCACAACATTGACTGTCCCCTGTGTTTGCCCTGCACACACCTTTCTCAATCATGAGTCCCATGCGCCCAGACATCCCACCACCACAGGCATGTGGGGACCAGGAAACTGCACAGGCACCGAGTCACAGGAATTTAGCAATGGCTTTCTAGAACCCACCATAGGAACATAGCCACTAAAGGATTACCACGTTCCCCAGTAGGTTGATTCACACCCATAAATAATTATTTTACCCAACTGATAAAATTCATTATTCTGCTCTGTTTCTTGATTTTAACAATGACACATCTAAGAAGGAAACATTGTTCTTTGGACTTCTAAAAGTAATAGGCTACAATAAAAACTGTCTTAAAGTACTTAAAAAGTGTTTTTTTTTTTTTTTTGCCTTGCTTCTCCTAAAGTTATTTTAACAAATAAACAGGGACAGGTGTTTGGTGCAGTGGTTAAGACACCAGTCAGGATGCCTGCATCCCATATGGGAATGTCTGGGTTTGAGTTCTTCTTTCAATTTCAATTCAGCTTCCTATTGATGACACTCTGGGAGGCAGCAGGTGATGGCTCAAATACTTGTGTCACTGCCACTCTCATAGGAGACCCAGATTGAGTTCCCAGCTTCAAGCTTTGGTGGCCCAGCCCTGGGAGTGAACCAACAGACGGGGGATCTCTGTGTGTCTGCCTCTGTTTCTGTGTGTATGTGTGTGTGTCTATATTTTGAAATAAATGTAAACAAGACAAAACTTGTGTTGAGGCTCCAGCACCGTGGCGTAGTGGGTTAAACCACCACCTGCAGCACCAGTATCCTAGAAGCTTCTTCCAGGTCTCCCTGATTTCCAGGTGGAATCGCAGGGAGATGGATCAGAAGTGGAGTAGCCAGGACTTGAACTGGTGCCCATGTAGAATGTTGGCACTGCAGGCAGCAGCTTAACCCATTATACCACAGCACCAGCCCCACTCTGAACATTTTCTTAGGACCCATTCCACAATATAGAGTTGAAGCATGTTAATTGAGATGGATTATAATTGTGAAAGTCATAGGCTAGATGAAATAATAAAAAAAAATCTTTCATTTCCTCTTCCCATAAAGCAAGAACTGGCTCAAAGCAGGCAGTCTCCCTTTTCAGTAGTACTCAGATGGTGCTCCCTGACATTTTCACTCTTCAGTTCCCTCAATCAGAATTTTCGCCAATGTGTGCACAGAAGGCAGTCCAACATGCGTGGTCAGTACCACTGTGAGTCAGGGTAGCACTAAGAGCATTATGCCTTTGAATGTGTTCTGTAGAAAGACGTTGTAAATCCAAGCAGCTACGCTGCACCTATCTCATACATTCTGCTCTACAGCTAACACTAAATAGCACTTGTGATATGCATAGCCCAGCACTGGGCAATGTGCAGATGTTAGCCCCGTTATCCCTATGAGATATCATCATCATCATCCTCAGTTTTTAGAGGAGGAAACTTGAGATCCAATAGGTTAAAGCAATTTGCCTGAAGTCACATAGTTCATAAATGTGGAGCTGAGATATAAATTCCAAAGCATGAATGAGAATCCTTCTATGATCTACAGAGCTATACCAGCTTCCTTTCCAAAGCCCCTCCCCCCCCCCAAAAAAAAGTTTCCAAAATCTTTCATCTTAGAGGGAATTATATATTTGGAACAATAGCATCTAATTAGTTTTCAAATTAATATTTTTGCATATTAATCCACCTACATATGGAGTGACACATGACAATATTTTTACTAATATAATCTATTTGTTTTACCACTTTAATTTCCTCACATCAGAATTTGTCCAACAAAGCACCATTTCAGGTGTTAGAACACTCACAATCAAGCAGGAAGTCACCACAACTTTCCAAAAAATCCACAAAATTATTAACTATCTGAAATAAGAAAGCACAGAGACCTGGAGATGGGCGTTTATAGTCAGGTGCATAGAAGTGATTACAGGAAACAACCGTAGTTGAGCTTCCTAAGAGAGGAGAACTGGAAGGTTAAGGCTCAATCACCTGTACAAGTTTTTCCGCTCTAATCTCTATTAGTATTTACAAACTGAAACAGCTATTCCTTACTTCTGATTTAGCTTTGGCCCTGGAATGTGAAGCAAACGTTCAGCTAGAAAATGTAGAAGAAATTTATATAGAAAAAATTGACGAGGAATAAATTCTGAATCTGATTTGAAAACCTACATGACTTTAAATAATGTCTATTAATAACTAGTCCAATGAGTATTTTCTAAAAGGAGAAATTGGGGCAAATATTTACCACAATGGTTCCGATGCTGCTTGGGATCCCACATCTCATACTTAAGTGCATTGGTTTGAGCCCCAGCTCTGCCTCCCATCCAGATTCTGGTAATGCACATCTTGGGAGGTAGCAGGTAATGACTCATGTATTTGGGTCCCCAACACCCATGTAAGAGACCTGGATGGAATTCCAGGCTCCTGGCTTGAGCCTAGCCCAGGGCTAGCTGTTGTGGCATTTGGGAAGTGAATTAATAGATGGAAGATCTGTTGCTACCTCCATTTCTCTTTGTCTCCCTGCCTGTCCAATTAATTGAAATAAATTATTTTTAAGGGAAAAATCGGTGGAGTTTCCCCAATCATTAATGACCTTTTCTTTTTCAACTCACAATACCAGTCAAGAAAAATCCCACAGAGTGTTTATATTAGTTTTTGGTTCCCCTTCCTCTTGGACAATGTCCTTTGCACCATTTCTACTAATCTTGTTGCCTGGTGGCTTCTCTAAAAATCTTGAAGGAAAAATGAATTACTGTTTTTTGGTTGACACTTTTTAATGAGGTGCAGAAATATCTGAGTTACCCAACATCATCAAAGCATGCAACTTTTACAACTGGTTTCTCCCTTCAAATGTCAAAGGCATTCAGTCATTCTTTTTGGAAATTCTCTTCTAAAATGCACTGATACACTTCCATGCTTCCTTACAGAGAGGACATTGGACACAATTTAGCCATGGTGCCCGCGGTCATTCTTAACCTCTTTGAACTGTATGGTGATGCAGTTATGTTTGCTTTAGAACATTTTTCTTCCCTCAGGGTTAAAATATGAAACCCTACCTCAGTTTCCTCCATACACTGCCACTGATAGTCTCCTTCCCCTTACAGATCAGGGCATGCTAACACCACAGATAACCAAAGCATTCGATAACGGGTGGTGGCCAGTGGCTTTGTGGGGTTAGCAACCCCCAAGAACCAGCCTGCTATGTGAAGCAAGGAGGGGAAACTAACATCAGTGACCAACTGAGAGTTCACTATGAACCAGTCAGTGTGCTGCTGATGCACAAGCATCAACAGTCTTCACGATATCCTTGGACGTAATTACCTATTCACTAATAACTGGATCTGAGAAGTTAGTTCTTTATCCAGTTCATGCAGTAAACAAGAAAGCTGAGCTTTAACCTCCTGTCTTCCCAGGTCCCATGATCACTCCCCTTCCACTCAACCCTGCACTGACTGTGTGAACAGATGAGGGTGTGTGGTGTTAAGTGTTGTAAAGCAGTCATATTCTGCCCTGACTTTTCCTTCCTTCTCTGGCTTCTCTTTCCAACTCCATGGGGCAGGGAGTTGTTCACCTGGTTGGTGATTTTGGAAGGAGAAACTGTCCTGGTAGCCCGGCCTCTTTTCTCTTTCTCTTGGAAGTGGCTTACAGAGAACCCATGTTCTCCTCTGCTCTGCTTCTGGGTGTGTGGGGAGGTCAGCTCTGGCCAGGGCTAGTTTCGAGGGCAGTCTATGCAATTCTGGGTTTAGGATCGTAAGCACAATTCTTCACAGATGTAACCCACATCCTCAGACCCTGTCTTTATCAGCAACACAGGTGACACTTTGGCTCTGACTGCCTTCTGCTTCTGATTTCCCACTTGGTATAGAAATTGGGCAGGAAGGGGCAAACCACTTACTGTGCTCCTTCTTCATTCAACCCAGTATTCATGTTCAGTCAAATCATAGAAGGTGAGAGTGGCTTTCTGCTAATGTACCTGGGAAGGCAGCCTTAGAAGATGGCCCAAGTACTGGGGTGCCTGCCATCCATGTGGGAGACCAAGATGGAGTTCCTTTCTCTTGGCTTCAAGCTGGCCCAGACCTGCCTACTGCAGCTGTTTTGAGTAGTGAACCAGTGGATGGAAGCTCTCTCTCTCTCTCTCTCTCTCTCTGTGCCTTTCAAAATAAAGCTTTTTTTTAAAGATAAGGGTGGAAAAATTATGTCATGATCATCTTGCATACTGTCTTAATTTTAAAAATAAGGAAACAGAATTTCATTGCATTTAAGTAATCTACAAGCAAAGATGGAAAGAAAGTTATTAGTAAGGATGGAAAAACTCACAGAATACACACTTCCATTTGTCAAATAAAAAATTTTTTTGACAGGCAGAGTGGACAGTGAGAGAGAGAAACAGAGAGAAAGGTCTTCCTTTTCCATTGGTTCACCCCCCAATGGCCACTGCAGCTGGCACGCTGATCTGAAGCCAGGAGCCAGGTGCTTCTCCTGGTCTCCCAGGCGGGTGCAGGGCCCAAGCACCTGGGCCATCCTCCACTGCACTCCCTGGCCATAGCAGAGAGCTGAACTGGAAGAGGAGCAACCGGGACAGAATCTGGCACCCTGACTGGGACTAGAACCCGGGGTGCCAGCACCGCAGACAGAGGATTAGCCTATTGAGCCACAGTGCCAGCCTGTCAAATAAAATTTTAATATGTAAAGTATTTTCATGAGAATGGCATATATATAAGGGTGCCTCAAAAACATATTAAAATATAATTAAAATAAGTTTATTTTGGTATAAAAATTTTTGAAGCTTATGCCTACAAGGTATCTTCAAAAAGTTTGGAAAACATGTATCATGAAAAAACATATGTGTGGATTTCACAGTTTATGAACCAAGATAATTTTATCTTTTGATTCCATTTTCTATGACCTTTCTGAAATACTCTTGTCTTGAGACTTTGATAAGTGATACCCATTAAATTTATCATTTTATTACCAGGTAGTATCTGAAGTATAAAGCACTGAATTCTTAGGTTATTTCCATGAAGTGATCATTATCAATTTATATCCTACTTTCTCGACCTGGCTTCCTAAGTTTCCCATTCTTTCTTTCCTTATTTTTTTTTTAATATTTATTTATTTATTTGAAAGGCAGAGATACAGAGAGAGAGAGAGAGAGAGATCTTCCATCTGCTGGTTCACTCCCCAAATGGCTACAACAACCAGGGCTGGGCCAGGCTGAAGCCAGGATCCAGGAGCTTCTTCCTTGTCTCCCATGTGGGTGCAAGGGCCCAACCACTTTAGCCAACTTCTGCTACTTTTCCCAGGCCATTAGCAGGGAGCTGGATCGGAAGTGGGGCAGCTGGGACTTGAACTAGAGCCCCTATGGGATGCTGGCGCTATAGGTCATGGCTTAACCTACTAAGGCACAACGCTGGCCCATCCCCTTTCTTTCTTCCCCACGCTTGTGCATACTCTTTGTGAAGAGCTGCAAAACAAACAAAATTACTAGACATTCTTTGTAGCTTCTCTGATCAACAAGAGGTACAGACTATTTCTTAATTCCTTGAATCTGAATGTGGCCATGAGACTGGCACTTACTTTGGCCCAGAAACATTAGCAAATGTGATGCAAGCAGAGGTTGAAAGCATTGTGCCAAACGGCTTGTTACTGGAAACCCTGATCCAACGCTATGAAGAAGGCTGGTCTTATCTGCAAAAGGATGAGACACAGCCATACTAACAATCCAAGTCAAGCACAGCCACCAGCTAACTCAACAAATGACTGAGCATGAGTGAGCCCAGGAGAGACCAACAGAAGACTGCTCAGCAACCAAGACAATTGTGAGAAAGAACACATCACTGTTTATTAAGCCACTACGGGTGTAGCAGTTGAAATGGGTACTGGCAGCAGCATACTGCTCTAACACCTTAAACATCCAATGAAAAGCAGTAAGGTTGCTGTCAACAAGAACTGGAGATGGGGAGGGGGGGAGTGGGGGTGAGAAGTCAGCCATTAAAGGGAGGCTGGAAAAGTGGAACAGAAACTGTTAGAGCAGTCAGGGGAAAAGCGACCAATATCATGGAGTGGCAATGTGGTCGCCACTGACAGTGAGTGACCGAAAATGCACATAATGAATTTTGGCTCCAGTTGCAAGGATTCCCAGACAGAATGTTGGAAGTGTTCATTGAGTGCTTTTAGCTACATATAACCTTTTGCCAGAAGGAGATGAGATAAAATTGAATTATCCAGTTCACAAGCATAATTTGTAGAAAACAGGAGTCGGAACTCCTAAGATTGAGCTGGGGACAAAGAACATATTTACCCCTCCAGTCCCTTTAGCTGGAAGAAAATTCTAAAAAGCAAAAAATGGACTCTGAGTGAAGACTTTTGTAAAATTGACTGTGGTGCCTAGTAGACCCCCTTGGCTAGACAAAAGGCAATCTAAGACACTTAAGCATGTTGTCTCTTAGCAGTCTGACACCCAGCCCCAAGCAGAGAGAGGTCTAACTTGCAAGAAATTATTGGTGTAGGCTTTAGGGCATGGACCCTAATTGGATTCATAAGAAATCCACCAAGTTTTTAGAAAGGGTTTTATTGACATGCATAAAAGCTTAGCTAAAATGAAACAGGTCTTCTGGCTCCTTAACTTTCTATAGGCAGGAATTGGATCAAGGAAACCATTTAGAAGCAAAAATTAGTCATCTGTTATGGAAAAAGAGCTTCAGGGGGTGGAGAGCTATAAACCAGCAAACTACCTCTGAGGAGAAGAACTGGGTCCTCATCGAATATCTTTGTGTGCCCAGGAGCAAGAGCAGTCAGCAACATGTACCTGGACAGCACTGTCATAGACCAGCTGTTGCCACTCATCCTCCTCACAGCTTTTCCTTCCAAATGGAGTGTCTGTCCTGGTTATCTTTTTCCATCTCATCATCCTGTGTTGGGTGTCCATGGAAGAGAGAGCCTACTTTCTAGTTTATTGCCTCAACATTCAGAGGACCTGCATCTGAACAGCTGTATAGGAGGGGTTTCGTCTGTACCTCTGTCTGTTGTAGGTCAGGGATAGCACCCTGTCTTAGAGGTTAAATCATCATGGGATGAAGTCTTGAAAGTTCAAGGATGGGACTGATCTTATTTTTTTGGTAGGAGAAACATGAGTAATTTTGCAGAGGCAGATTATACTTGGTACAATAAGTAGTCATGAGTGTCCGGCAGTACAGCAGCCCACACTAATCCAACGAGATATTTAACAAGATGTCACGGCTGCTGTGGGTGGTACTGAACCCTATATACTATATACTATGTTTGTTCCTATACATGCATATCTATGATTGCATTTAACTTATACATTAGGCACACTAAGACTTTATTATAGTAAAAGTATTTTAAACATGTGTTTCCTATTTTTGGAATTTCCTTTTAATATATTCAGATTGCAGTTGATTAAAGGTAACCAAAAAATTGCATGGAAAGCAAAATTGCAGCTAATTGTACCTCTCATCAAGAAGTGGTGTCAGTTTCTCTGCCCTTTGAATCTGGACTTGGTCATGAGACTTGTTTTGACCAAGAGGACAGAAGAAAACATGATGTAAGCAAGGCTTGGCTAGCACTAACTCATGGGGCTTCCCCTCTCTTACCTCTGGGAACACTGACCCCACTTGGATTAGCCTCCTGGAAGATGAGGACCACAGGAGAGGAGAGGCCCACCCTGCTGCTGGCCACCATTGCAGTTGCTGAGCTCACTCACCAAGTGACTGCAACTGCAAGATCCAGGAGGGACAGTGGAAGAACCAGAGATTTCTGTCTGCCCTGTACTGGTCCAGCTTTTTCTTTTTTAAAATAAAGCATTCATTTTCCTACTATAGAATTATCTCTATATTAATCAGTTGACACTCCACATTCTAATTTTTTTTTTAAAGATTTCTTTTGCTTATTTGAAAGGCAGAGTTACAGCGGGAAACAGAGAGAGACCTTCCATCCTCTGGTTCACTCCCCAAATGGCCACAACAGCCAGGGCTGGGCCAAGTGGAAGCCAGGGCCAGGAGCTTCATCCAGTTCTGCCATGTGGGTACAGGGACTCAGGCCCTTGGGCCATCTTCCACTGCTTCCCAGGCACGTTAGCAGGGAGCTTGGTCAGAAGTGGAGCAGCCAGAACACAGGATGCAGATGCTGCAGGCTGCAGTTTGAGCCACTACACCACAACACCAGCCACCTGCCTCCCCCCCAGTCCACCTTTACATGACTAACCTGTTTAATCCTTGCAAACACAGGACATAACAAATTGTTATTTGGGGGTGGCTTGTCACTGATAAATCTCACTGATATACCTGTCATAGGGTTTCTCTATTCCCCTTAAGATGTTTTCCTATTTAAAAAGGACTAAAGCTGACATGAATTATGGAGACATTATAATTTGGGTGAGATAAATTCTCGTGCTCTTGAAACAAAAAATCATAAAACACAAACATAAGCAGCATGGACCAAATATCTGTCCTGATGATGTCTGTCATCTACTTGATGATCGTGGCATAAACTACATATCTTGAGTCTAATTAAATATACATTTATGCTATTCCTAAGCTATGCAATGGTTAATAGAAAGCATACACATTTTTAAAGGCACGTGTTTCTTAAGAAGTCAGATAACAGCCCTTCCTTTCCTTTGAGTATTGTGGTCATACTCATGGTGGGGAGGAAGAAACAAGATGCTATAAAAAGATGGTATCGCACACACAGCCTCCACAAACAGGCTCTGCAAAAGCTGTTTGAAAGTGCAGTGTGTTAAACAGGAGCTCTTGAGCTGTGGGGTCAGGACAGTGCAGAGCTGCTTGGGAGTTTTAATCTTGGCTGAGGTTCAGTCTGATAAGCGATTCTGAGAACTCGAAGAGCCAGTTTTGAAATGGAGGTAGAGAGCTTTAAATGGATCACAAGTCTATCGTTGAGATCACCAAAACAAAGAGTGGTGAGTCAGCACAGTGTGACTTCCCAAAGGACATGTCTACACTGCCACATCCCAAACACTGGGCCAGAGAACCAAAAGAACAACTAATGGGAAGTGAACGGGGTTACTAAGGCACGTCAGAAGTTGACTATGACCTTAACCCTTCAGAATTTTACAGGCTGTCAGCATGCTCTTCAGAGATGTAGGATCTGCCGAGACTTCCACACCTCCTCAAAAAAGGGAGGAGGAGATGGGTTAAAGGTTCAACCTGGGGAGACTTGTCCCACAATTCCTGGCTCTGGCTCTTGACTCCAGCTTCCTGTCAGTGCAGATCCTGGAAGGCAGCGGTGATGGCTCAAGTCGTTTGTTCTGGCTATCCATGTGGGAGAGATGGGTTGTGTTCCCGGCTCCTGGCTTCATCCACTGTTGGCATCAGGGGAGTGAACCTGATGTATTACTTCTACAACTTTTTTTTTTGACAGGCAGAGTGGACAGTGAGAGAGAGAGAGACAGAGAGAAAAGTCTTCCTTTGCCATTGGTTCACCCTCCAATGGCCACTGCGGCTGGCACACTGCGCCTATCTGAAGGCAAGAGCCAGGTGCTTCTCCTGGTCTCCCATGGGGTGCAGGGCCCAAGCACTTGGGCCATCCTCCACTGCACTCCCGGGCCACAGCAGAGAGCTGGCCTGGAAGAGGGGCAACCGGCACAGAATCCGGTGCCCTGACCGGGACTAGAACCCGGTGTGCCGGCACAGCAAGGCGGAGGATTAGCCTATTGAGCCGCCGCGCCGGCCTACAACTTGTTTTTATAAACCAGTCAGGCAAACTGTTAATGAGCTTTAAGTAACATTCACAAAACAGACTATATGATTTATATTCTTGTCCATATCTTTTGGAACACATGTGTTTGCCTAGGCCACTCAAACTGGGACTTTCACGTGTTTATTCAATGAACATTTTATTGAGTACCTACTTTGTGCCAGCCAATAAGAAATGATGAGGTTAGCTTCATGGACAAAAGACACATGGTCTCAGTCCTTTAAAAATATCCTTCTAGATATGGAAACAAACCAAACCGAAAAGCTTACAAAAGGAACTTTTAAAGAAAGAAAAATGTTAGAAATGTGAAATAAGAATGATGAACTACTTAATATATAGAAAGAAACTAAAACTAACCTTAAGCAACTTCCCATTATCAATTCCCTGGTAGAGGCTTACAACATATTTAAAGACAGAACTATGAACACCATGGGGCAAATAGATCTTCAGTTTTCTGTGTCTTTACAGTAAATTTCTTAATTTCAGTCATTGGTGTCACCTCTGATACAGAGATAATAGCTTACTGTGGAAATGAGGCTGCAATATGAAGTAAGCCTGCGTGGGACTCCTGGCTCTGAGAATATGAGAATAACACTTTCAGTCTCAAGAGTCACTTACACACAATGCCTGGTGCACCATGAATGAATTGTAAAAACAATGCAACTTTTCTTAGATGTTACTTGTATTTCAGTCATGTTGGTAAACAGGCACCCTCTTCATGCAGAGCGAAAGAAAATGTGTAACGATGGTTATTTTTTTTATACTCACTGCTCTTAATCTGTCCTCACCCAAAGAAACTCTGCTCTGTCTCGCTGCCTCATCCTGCCTCCTTCTGGGTGCCCTGGAAACAGAAACGGCACTCACCTTCTCCATTCCCTTCCCAGATTCAAGCCCGCCCACCTAAACATCCCAGTCCTCTCCCATCCTCTCTGTGTTAAGAGGTGTAAATAGGTATTTTGACGAATACCTCCACAGTAACATTAATCTCTTAATATACTACTCCACCCAAAAAAAAATCTATGTTTTTAGGAATGTCTTCTATCTTCTGGCAAACTGAAAATTACTTGTGCTCCCTTCCAAAATCTCACTAAAGGAACTTTCAAAAAGGCCTAAGAAGATCCTTTTCTATAAGGAAGGAGGGAAGGAAAGAAAGAGAGGGAGAAAGGAAGAAGAAAGAGGAAGGAAGGAGGTAAAAAACGAAAATAAAGATAAGAAATTTACATTTCCAGTCACTTACAATTGAATTCTGAGTAATAGGAATTTCAGACAAAGCACATCTTATGAGCTTAAGGAGAGAGAAAAAGAGACAGAGGGACAGAACAGAGACAAACACACACAAAGAGAGACCAAAAGGGAGAAATCAATCACTTACAAAGCATTAGGAGTCAAAAGTCTGAACTTACAAATGACAACAGTGGAAATGGAAAAGTAGTGGAATGACACCTTTAGACTTTTAAAAATTTTTATTTTTATTGTATTTGACAAGCAAAGAGACAAAGGGAGGGAAGGAAGGAGGGGGGGAGAGAGAGAGAGAGAAAGAGAGGTCTTCCATCTACTGGTTTACTCTCCAAAAACCTGCAACAGTTGGGACTGGGCCAAGCCAAAATCAGGAGCCTAAAACTCAATCCAAGTCTCCTATATTAGTTGCAGGGACCCAAGTACTTTAGCCATCATGTGCTGCCTCCCAAGGTGTGCATTAGCAGGAAGCTGGATCAGAAGTGGAGTGGGAACTCAAACCCTGGCACTAATGTGGGCATCCTAAGTGGTGATTTAACCACTGCACCAAACACTTGTCTCATCTTTCAGCTTTTGAGGAAAATGTATTTCCAAACCCAAATTCTATACCTAGATAAGCTATAATTAAATGTGAAGTTAAAATAAAGATGTTTTCAGATATACATCTTAGGTATTTTTATATCCCATGATCTCTTTCTCAGGAAGAAACTGGATAATGAACAAACACACATGACAGAGAGAGAAGGGAGGGAGGGAGGGAAGGAGGGGGAGAGACAGAGAGAGAGAAAAAGAGAGAGAGAAAAGGAGAGAAAGAATGGGAATAGGATCCTAACATGAGGTCCAGCAGAGAAGAGAGCAAGCACATCTCAGGATGATAGCTGTGCACTTGATGAAAAAAATCCATCTGTCTAGATTCGGTGAGTAGGTTGCAGGAGAGATCTCTTCAGAAAGACCAGTGGATGAAATTGATAGAATTCCTGATGGGCCAAAATTCTTGAGAAGAGATTTAGACAATTTGGGGTTGAACAGTATATTAGTTGGCTTTTTGTTACTATAATGAAGTACCTGAAGCAAGCCACTTATGAAGGAAAGAAAGGTTTATATCTATTCACGGGGCTGGATGCTCACAGTCCAAGATGGCACAGGGTTGACTGGTTGAGCACCTGGTGCTGGCAGAGTCCTGAGATGGCAGAGAATATCACACGTAAGAAGGAGCAGGAGAGTGTCTGCCTCTCTGTTTAAAGCCAGCACGACTTGGTCAGGGCTTCCACCTTTACAACCTAACACAATCTACTCACTTTCCAAGTCCCCCACTTTCAGACACTATAACTGGACTGAGTTTCTACCCTCTTAATGTCTAACTAACATAATATAGGTAATCACTATGTGTGAAGAGAAAATTTCAACTGCTAAGAAAATGACCTGACAATAAAATACAGGGCAAAACCTAGAGAAAGATGATTCATGGTTGATAAAACATTCTCAACAAAAATATGACATGAAACATTAAAAATGACTTTATAAAATAAATGTTTTCACTTTTATTCTATCTAGTCTAATAACTAAAGCAAAGATGAGCTTGTTTTCTGATCTTTTCACTCATTTTGGCCAAGATTACTGGTAAGTTTAAAATTTTAAAATGCATGCAATATAATGTTCATTTTTCTTGAACTTTCTGAAGAACTCTCACGTGCATGGATTTCAAAATTATTGCACCAATAGAAATTTATCTTTCAATTCCATTTTTTCCAAGAAATTTTTGCTGTTTTAAGTACCCTGATACAATGTTTACAGTAAAAGCAAAGACGAAAATTACAATGTAATTTAAGCTATACTTGAAATAAACCAAAGAATATGCCAAAGGAGGGATGGAAAGATGGGAAAATACATTGGCTACAAGGTCATAACTGGGCATCACTTCAAGCCTGAGTTACATTTTCACTTGCACTATGGTTTTTAATTCCATTTTGCTGTCAGTTTTGTAAGGATGCTGGATGCTATGGAAATGTTTCAGTTGACTTGAATGATACACCTCTGCCTACACCTTTTACCTACTGGGTCCTGGAGACTTAATCCTTCCTTTCCTGCAGTTAGCCAAATAGGTGGGATTCTTAGTGATTAGAGACATTCGGAGGTTAAATGTGCACCTGTTAGCAGTTGATATGTTTTCTTTTGTGATGTCAGGTTAAACCAAGCAAAGGTTTTCGCTAGAGACCAACCTGGTCACTTTATCAACTCAAGCAATGTCCGTTAACTCAAATACTAAACTTAAGGTTGATTACTTATGTAATATAATAAATGTAAGCAAATTACCACAGAATAGCTTCAAGGATTCAAAAGATTTAAGGAACCAAGAATAAAGAAATGTGTATATACACAATGGAGTATTGTTTAACCTTAAAAAGGAGGGAAATCCTGTCATTTGCAATAGAATGGTTGTATCTGGAAACATTATGTTAAGTGAAATGAGCCAGACATGGAAAGACAAATACTGCCTCACTTCACTCATATACAGCATCCAATAAAGTGGATTCTGTAAAGACTAGAATGATGGAGAGTTGCTGATGAAAGAACAGATTTCCGATACACAGGAGGAATATGTCTTGAGGCCTGCTATATAGCAGGGTGACTATAGTCAACAAAAATTATATATATTTCAAAATAACTGAGAGTGAATTTCAAACAGCTTATAAAAATTATAGATAACTAAGGTGATGGCTATGTTAATTAACTTGATTTAATCATGCTACATTGTATATCTATACTAAAACATCACATTGTACTCTGTAAATGCATACAATTATGATGTGTCAATCAAAAATCTTAAAAATAAAGTTTTTGAAAATTAAATCCTAAAAGCTAAGAAAAAAACCATGAAGTTACAATCCCTGCTCTCAATTAAACTTACAATTTACAAGGAGGAAATAAGAAAAGAGCAAGAACTGGCCAGAAAAGAAGAAAAAGGAGATTACCAATGCACGATACAAAGGGTGGCAACTATAGATTACACCACTGGTGTTAGCAGCCTCTCTTAGCCCAGTCAGAAAAACTAAACTGGGAAGACAAGAGGTCAAAGCACTTCACCCACCGTCTCCTGCGATGAAAGCCAAAGGCAATGCTGCCAAGCACCCTCCCAGGTCATAATCATTATATTCTTAAAATTAAGTTTTAAAACAATTTAAGTTCATGATCTTCAGAGCTCTGTATTTTCTTCCACTGTATGTTACATTGTAAAATATTAGCAAGCTAAGGTCTAGCAAGGGCACATCGAATGAGACACACAGAAACTTCCTTCTCTGTTCCTTGCTATCTATGTTACTCAATAAATTCAAGAGTCATTCTCTTGTTCTCTGTGCCAACATTGTGCCCACATCTGTGTACACACACACACACCCAGAGCAAGTCAATTTTGAACTCCATAGACCAAAAGATGTTCCTATGCTAAAAAAAAAAAAGGTCCTTTGTCTCATAACCAAAAGCACACTCATAACTTCTATTTTCATATAAATTATGTCTCATGGGGATGGGACTCCTTCTCTGACCTTAGGCTAGGCTGAGTCTCAGCTCTATGATTTTACACTTTCTAGTACTTCCTCTTTTCTAATACTCACCATATTCTATTGCTAATTATTTTATAACACATTTTCTTGTTAATTATCTACTCTGCCTACCCATAAGCTCCACCAAGTCAGAGCTCTGTCTGTTGGGCCTGCAATGACCTCAAGGTATCCAGCACATAGAAAAGATGGTGTCTGAGCCAATTCTAAATGGCTTAACAGGAACTAGCTGGGTCGGAAAAAAGGGAAGGGGACCCAGGCAAGGACAAGCTGGGTAAAGGCACAAAGCTTGGAAGGTGTAGGAGCTATAGCAATTTGGTATTGTCGGAATGAATAAAACAAAACTAAAGGTCTTTGGAGTTTATCAGATTATTCCCTAGGTGACAATATTTCCTGCAATGATCTGACTCAAAATCAGTAAGCTGGGGCAGACACTGTAACCCAGGAACTTAAGGCTATTTGAGACACCTGCATCCATTTCAGAGCACCTGCCTTGAGTCTCGCCTCCACTTCTGATCCAGCTTCCAACTAATGGGAGGCAGCAGTTGATGGTCCAAGTACTTGGGTCCCTGCCATTCACCTGGGATACCTAGATGGTCCTGGTCCTGGTTTTTGGGGCATTTGGGTGTGAATTAGTAGATGGAAGATCTCTCTGTCTCTACCTCTTCCTCCCACCCACCCCATTTCTCAGTCACTCTTTCAAATAAATAAATGAATTAAATACTTTTAAAAAATCAGTAAAGTTAAAAGTGCTTTTCCCACTGAAGAAAAAATTTTGCCTATTGCAGTAAATCAGGTAAAAATATTGTCCTAAATTTATGAATGCTTAATCTTCTTGCTAAAGTTTTCACTTTGGACAGTCCCTAAATTTTGTGAGAGCACCTCAAAGTTTCGTTTGGCCTAAGACTCCCTGGAATGTATATATTCTCTTAGAAAGTATACTAGTCCCCAAAGCTCACTGACTTGGCTTCTCCCTCTACAATTATTCAAGGAATTTGCCATCGCTTACCATGCTAAGATTGAAAAGCCAACCCAGAGATGCCTCTGTGCTCCTTTCCCCTACCCCCAATATTGGCCAGAAGCCAGCTGAGGAATTTGGGCTGGGCTCTCTGACCACGCAAAGAATTTCAATGTAAACCAAGGGGTGACTCCCACTATACCAAGCCTCCTGGGCTGAGAGCTCAGGAGCTCCTTCCTCTATGATCCCATAGTTCCCATGGCTTCTTAATAATTTGAAAAATCCCAACAGGCTTGGTCACTATTAAGGGGATAATTGTTTAGGGCAATTGTTCTCAAACTAGCATAGATCAGAATCATCTGGGGAAAACAAGTTGCGAATGTCGATCATGGGCTCACCTCTAGATTTTGTCTCAGATCTAGAATGTGGCCCTGGACCAGACTTTTCTCTTTTCTTTTTGTGTTGAAGTATCCTAGGTAATTCTGATGCTCATTGTCCACAGGTTATGCACTGAGATTCACTGGGCTGGTTTGGGGGCTTTCAAGAGTTTGTTGGGGTGGAGAGGAAGGGGTTGGGAAAGAGTAACAGAGCAGTCTAACACGGCCACATGCCACATAACCACATTTGGTCAGTGACTGACCACACACCCAACAGTGGTCCTGTAAGATGATAAAGAAGCTGAGAAATTCCTATCGCCCAGTGAACTCATTGCTGATGAAGAAGCAAGAGGAAAGGAAGCTGCAGAGGAAGCACAGGAGCTCCCCAGGAAATTCACAATGAAGGATGCAGAAGGAGCTTCCACAAGCCTCAAAAGGCTGCTTGAGAGGTATGAAAACGGGCTGGTGTCGTCGCGCAGTGGGTTAAGTTGCCACTTCCACACCAGCATCCCATTTCCAACTGCTTCACTTCAGATCCAGATCCCTTCTAATAATCATAGGAAGGTAGTGTATGATGGCCCAAGTGCTTGGGCTCCTACCACCATGTAGGAGACGGGGATGGCTTCCGGCTTCAGCCTGGCCCTGCACTGCTACAGCTGCCATTTGAGAGAGAACCAGCAGATGAAAGATCTCTTTCTCTGTCCTTCCTTTCCAATAAATAAATAATATACGTTTTCTTTGAAAAGCATGTGAAAACATGAAGCCCAAAACAAAAGTTCTCATTAATGGAGAGGAATGTTCATGGTGCATTGTAGGTTTACAAGCAAATGAATGATGAAACAAAGCAAACTTCCACAAGGATATTTCTGGACACATCCTCGACAAGGGCCTCAAGGTCCTTCAGGGGGTGTGGGGAAGAAGCCACTGTCACAGGAGATGACCACTCTGTGTCACTGCCCCTGAAGACCCTCCAGGGGGACAGGATGTGGAGGTGGACGATAGTAATGGTGATGCTGAACCTGTGCAGGCCTAGGCTAAAGTGTACTTGCATCTCAGCTATTCACAAAAAGTTTAAAGATAAAATATATAAATAACTAACATTAAATATAGAAAAAAGCTTCTAGAAAAAGGATATAAAGAAGATATGTTTGTACAGTTGTATGGTGTGTTTTAAGTGTTCTCACAAGTCAAAAAGTTGTTTTTTAAACTTAAAAAATTGGGCTGAAGCTGCTGTGGAGTAGCGGGTAAAACTCCTGCCTAGGATTCCAGAATCCCATCTGGGGGCCAGTTCAAGTCCAAGCTGCTCCACATTCAATCCAGCTCCCTGCCAATGTGCCTGGGAAAGCAGTGAAGATGGTCCAAGTCCTTGGGCCCCTGCACCCATGAAGGAGACCCAGAAGAAGCTCCTGGCTTCAGACTAAGCCCAGGTTAACCATTGCAGCCATTTGGGGATTGAATCAGCAGATGGAAGATTCATTCTCTCTCTCTCTCTGTAATGATGACTTTTAAGTGAATAAAAATCTTAGGGAAAAAAGAAGTAAAGCTCAAAACAGGCCACATTGTCAAAAAATAGATAAATAGAACTTAAAAATTTATAAAATGTTAACCCTAAACAGCACTCTGACCTCAGAATCAGCCCTTAAGGCATTTGGCTCTGGCTAAAAAGACCATGAGAGTATTTCAGGCATAGAACTCCAAGACACTGTGGCAAAGAATGACCTACTTGAAAGATCTTTGTGAATGAGATTCCAGTGGAAAGAAGGGGCTGTCAAGGAAGGAGGTACCTTTCTCTGAAGGGAGGAGAGAATTTCCACTTTATTATGGCCCTGTCTAAATAATGTCGGAGTTTGTGGACTCAAGAGGCTTCCATAGCCTTGGCAGCTCATGACAAGAGCCTTGGGTGATCACTGACATCATAAATAAGAGTGTCAATTGTTAAATCAACAACAGGAATCACTGTGCATTTGCTCCCCATGTAGGACCTCTGTCTTTAATGAGTTGTACTATGAGAATTAACTGTAAAACTTGTCTTCAAACAGTATTTTACACTTTGGGTGTCTGTGTGGGTACAAACTGTACAAACAAATATCTACTTAGTATAGAGTTGATCTTCTGTATATAAAGATAATTAAAAACTAATCTTAATGAAGAATGGGATGGGAGAGGGAGTAGGAAGTGGGATGAGAGTGGGGGTGGGAGGGCAGTTATAGGGGGAAGAACCCCTATATTCCAAAAGCTGTACCTATGAAATTTACATTTGTCAAATAAAAGCTTTCTAAAAAATAAAAAAAGTTACAGTAAGCTAAGGTTAATTTATCATTGAAGAAAGAACTTTTTTTTAATGATTTATTTATCTGAAAGGCAGAGCCACAGAGAGGGGGAGGGGTGGTTCTTCCATCCGCTGGTTCACTCCCCAAATGGCTGCAATTGCCAGAGCTGTGCTGATCAGAAGCCAGGAGCTAGGTGCCTCCTCTGGGCTTCCCATGTGGGTTCAGGGGTCCACGGACCTGGGCCATCCTCCACTGCCTTCTCAGGCCATAATAGAGAGCTGGATCAGAAGTGGAGCAGCTGGGATTCAAACCGGCGCCCACATGGGATGCCAGCACTGCAGATGGTGGCTCCACCTGCTCCTCCACAGCGCCGGCCCCAGAAAGAACACTTTTTAATAAGTGGAGTATAGCCTAAGTGTACAGCATGTATAAAGTGTGCAGGAGAGCACGATAATGTCCTGGGCCTTCACATTCCCTTAGCAGCTCACTCTGACCCACCCACAGCAAGATCCAGTCCTACAAGCTCCATTCATGGTAAGTGCTTTATGCAGGCCACTTTCTTATATCTTTTATAGCATATTTTCTTAAAGCTTTTTAAAAGTATTGATTTTTTTATTTGAAAGGCAGAGAGACAGAGATAAAGAAGGCAGAGAGAAATCGTCCATCTACTATTTTTTTTCCCCAAACACCTGAAATAGCTGGGGCTTGACCAGGCTAAAGTCAGGATTTGGGCACTCAATCCAGGTCTCCCAATTGGGTGACAGACACAAACCTACTGGAGCCATCACCTGCTGCCTCCCAGGAAGCCAGAATCAGGAGCAGAGCTGAGATTTAAACCCAGGCACCCTGATACAGGACGTCAAATACCTACCCCTAAATTATTTTTTAAAATTTATCTATTTATTTGTGTGACAGAGAGATACAGAGATAGAGACAAATACAAAGATAAAGGGAGACAGAAAGAGTGCTCCCATCTTCACTCCCCAAATGCCCACAATGACTGGGGCTGGGTTGGATTTGCACTGTACCATTTCTATATAGGGACATCTTCATAAACACAAAAATTTAATTCTTATGCTACAATTGTCTATAGAAATGTGCTGTTGGTTTGTAGCTTAGGAGCAATAGACTCTACTGTACGGCCCAGGTATGTAGCAGACTATACCATCTTGATTGGTGTTAAGTATACTCTATGATGTTCACACAAGGTCAACGTCATGTAACAGCACATTTCTGAGAATGTATGCTGTTGTCAACTGATGCATGACTGTTTCACAAAACCACTTTAACGCTCTGCAATGTTAAAGCCTAAAATTACAGGAAAGACTTGTATGTGTTAAGCTTTAGTTCTGGTCTGGACAGCCATGGATGCCAGAGCTTAGCTATCTTTATTAGGCACCATTACTACACTGGTCACAGCCTACCCTCCCCTAACTTCCTAAGATAAAGGCTATTTTGTCTTCTTGCTGCCTGGTCAATGATTCCAAATCTTGAAGGGTCTTGGACAAAATGTCAGCTTTCTGGGCCCATTCTGCTAGGCAAGGGTCTGGGTCAACAAGGTGAGGGTGTTACAGAGGAGGCAGTGCCTTGCAGACAAATGTGGGGGATGATGTGGTACCCAGATCTCTTCAGGACCAAGATCCTCCTTCCCGCAGCTGCTGGGAAGTGTGGCTGCGGAAGGCTCCGGGCTTAGGGAACGCTGTTGACTGAATGGAGCGATTTAGCCCAAAGATAACGCCCTCTGTCTGGTGCAGCCCACTGTCACTTAGTCACTAGTCGCTTGAGGGAGCACAAATGCCCAGTTGAGGCTGCTTTTGCACATGCACTATAGTCCAGTTTCCCCTCTGTGCAGTCTGGCTTCCCTCCCTCCAAGCTACCGTCCTCAGAACACTTCCCAGTAAACCTCCTGAACACACACACCTCAGTCAGGGGCTGTTTTCCAGGGGCTCGACCCAAGACACTGAACATAACTCTGTCAGTCATGTTCTGACAGAGTCATGTCGCAGGCCTCTGCATTTTACTTCTGGGGTAATGCCGGGTGGTCACTTAATCTCTCTGTTTCCTTCCTTGTCTACAAATGTGAATACAGGCAACAATAACAACAATGCATTTGTGCTCTGCCAAGCTGTAATGAGAATTAAAGGAGATCATACATATATGCTGGAGTACTTTGTAAATAAAGCTACACAATATTGTCAGTTAGACCTTAACTATATATTACCATGCTATAATCAGGGAAGAGGAGAGGACAAGGTGGGAAATGTAATAATATAAGATTCAGCCGACACACTACATCCTATTTTATCTCACAACAAAATAGAAAACCTGAAGGAAAGCAATGAGAAGAGACAAGCATCACTATTGTACCGAAACCAAAACAGAAGCCAGAACAATTCTTGTTCACTCTCATTTTCTATATGAAGACAGCAACAGAGCAATGTCCACTATTCCGAAAATCTGAAATTCACATTATTACCCAGTATGGCATATAACACATAATGGAATGTCACTTAACATCTTTGAACAAGGAAACAAGTAAAAGAGTTGGGTGTGCATGATGGGAAATTATCCACTGAAAGGGAAGAAAAAAGAACATAAACTAAGCTTTAAAGCTTATTTAATTAGTTCTAGGAAGATAATCGGAAATTACCTTTTCAAAAACTATAAATTGTGTGGAAAATTACCAAATTATTGAAAAGAAAGCTGCATGAGACTCACAAATAAGGTCTGGTATTAGTAGACTCGGAAGGAGTGGCCCACAGCTAACTTACTCTGACAGATGCTCTTATTATCAGCAAAAGTCTCAGAATGGTTAGGTCTGGACCTCAGTGAAGATCTAAGGGAGCTCCCAACTCAGCGATTCTCTGCTCTCACGGAAACCACAGTGGAATTGAGGAGGTAAGACAAACCCACATAAAATATCAACCAAACCCCTTTCCTTTCTTGCAATCTGAACACCAAATGAGTTACAGATAGGCATTTAGGAATTAAAAATCAAGGGTTGGGGGCCTGTGTTGTGGTGTAGTGGGTAAAGCCACGGCCTGCAACACCAGCATCTCATATGGGTGCTGGTTAGAAACCTGGCTGTTCCATTTCTGATCCAGCTCCCTGCTAACGGCCTAGGAAAAGCAGCAGAAGACAGCTCAAATGTTTGGTTCCCTGCACCCATATGGGAGACTTGGAAGAGTCTTTTGGTTCCTGGTTTTGGCCTGGAACAGCTCCAGACTTTAAGGGAATGAACCAGTGGATGGAGGCTCTGTCTCTGTCTCTATCTCTCTGTAACTCTGCCTTTCAAATAAATAAAATAAATCCTTAGAAAAAAAAGTCAAGGGATACATCTGTGGGTTGGATTGCCCCAAGAACTTCATGTCACTTTCCTGTAATGGGCAACTATAATATCAGGACCAAAGGAATTCACCCGAATGCCCCAAATAGAGAAAAGGCTCTGACCCCAAGATACTTGCCAAACTAAAATCAAGAGGACAACAGCTAGAGTGGGGTCAGTTTCACTTACTAAGTTCCCCGGCATTAGAGGCAGGAAAGGCAGATGAGGCACCTGCTTCAGGGTCAAACCAGAACAAAATGGGCCCTCAATGACAGACCAAAAGCATCTGTCAGAGTTAGTTAGGTGTGGGCCACTGCTTCTGAGTCTATTAATACCAGACCACAGTTGTGAGTCCTGCAGTTGTTTCGATGCCTGCTTCTGTGTCATTCTCCCACCGTGTGACCCTACCCACACTCTTTGCCTGCCTCTCTCAGCCTTTCTATTTCCCTACAGACACTGAATGTGTCTAAGAAACACAAAGAGCTCTCAGTGCATTGGAGGGGTGGTAACCAACACAGCTCTGTGGACCCAAATATTGAAGCTCTGTGAACCTTCGGACACCATGAGTCTTCAGTAAAGTGCTCCAATTCCCAGGAGAGAATTGTGACTTATCCCAGGTTCATTCCTAGATCAGATATTTCTTAGGACACAGGTCGGGTGAGGGGTGCCCTGGAGCATACACAGTATGGTCACTGGGAGGCCATCTAATGTGTTGGGGTTATTCCTGCATGAGGATCAAGTAAGTGACCCCAAATCGAGTTTATCACAATGTTTAAGACTCCATTCCTTCCTTCCTTCCTTCCTTCGTTCCTTCCTTCTTTCCTTCCTTGAGACAGTGTATCATAGCAGAGTAGTTCAGAATGCAAGCTCTGGAGCCAGTTGCTTAACAACACTGCACCTTCTTCACCTGTCAAGGTGACTAATTAGAGAACGGACATCATAGGATTACAATGAGCAAAAAACTTAATCCACATAGTGAGCCTCAGATTGTGCCAGTACATAATAAACACTCAATGAATTGAAGCTACCACTATTATTCATTTGAAAAGTTTTAATGAGTACTGGTTATGTGCCACATACTGTTTCAGCTCCTCATCATCCTTTAGCCCAAACACAGTCTCCCATCCTCTTAGTAGGGTATTTCTTTCCTAGTCATTGATGAGAAATGTGTCATCTTAAATAGAGAAGGAGAGACAGCAAGAGAGAGGTCTTCCATCTGATGGTTTACTCCCCAATTGGCCTCAACAGCTGGAGCTGTGCCAATCCGAACTCAGGAGCCAGGAGCTTCTTCCAGGTCTCCCAGGCGGGTACAGGGGCCCAAGGACTTGGGTCATCTTCTATTGCCTTCCCAGGCCATAGCAGAGAGCTGTATCTGAAGTGGGGCATCCAAGACTTGAACCAGCGCCCATCTGGGATGCCGGCACTGCAGGTGGTGGCTTTACCCGCTACATCACAGCACCGGCCACAAATGCCTCCTTTCTAAATCTGGTTTCCTCCTAATAAACATCTGTCTGCTTCTTCCCTCTTCTCCACTTCTCATTGTCATTGCCTGCATTTGTGTCTAAAATATCACAACAATCTCCACTTTGTCTCCCTAAGCCAGCGTCACTCTCATCTATTCTTTTTTTTAAAGACATATCTGATATTATCATTCACTCAGAGAACTCAATAGGAAAAAATCCCAGCTCCCAGCTGGCATGTGGGACTTTGTGATCTGGCCCTATCTGTCTCCCCAGCTTCATCCTCCGGCCCACTCCCAACCCTCTCCCTGTGCCCAAACTGACCATATTTCACCCCTCAGTTCTTTCCACTGGGGTGCCATCCCCTCCATCCACCTGACAATCCTCCTCATACATTAAGGTTTATTATTGAATCAATAAATACTTCCTACCACTTCTCAAAAGTCAAGCCTGTGCCTAGTTCAGGAATGTCAGCAATAATAACACATTTATTCCTTTCTTTCTCATAGGAAAAGTAACTTTCAGGCTCTCCAGGGAGAAATAACTATTGAAATTAACATAAAGTTGTCTCAAATTCAGCACAGGTTCCTCTACTAGTTGTGTCTCTTACAGGGTGGGGGAAATTTTATATGCTTTGGCAACAAAGCCAAAAGCACCCCAGCAGATTTCAATTCCAACAGTAAATCGTGAGGATGGATTTTCTCAGCGTGACTCACACAGCCATAATGTGTTAGGAAAGGCTGATTTGAACTATGGTAGTCTCCCCTGGCCAAAGGGGATGCATTGCGAGAGCCCCAGAGAATACATGAAATTGAGTGCAGTGTTGAAGCCTGTAAGTGCTGTTTTGTTTCCTATACAGATGCTTCTCAGCTTACAATGGGGGTTACATCCTGATAAACTCAAGGCAAGTTAAAAAGATTGTTAGGTGGAAAATGTTTTTAACATATCCAACCTACCCAACATCCTGGCTTAGCAACGCATACGCTGCTGAGCCTCAGTCATTTCCCTTTGATGGCCTGGCTGACTGGGAGCTGGGCTGATGGCTGCTGCCCAGCCTGGAGAGACAGGATCGTACGACCTGAAAGATCAAAATTCGAAATTCAAGGTATGGTTTCTACAGGAAAGATCCATGTGTGGAAGACCCATGGCAAAGTCAAAATATTCCAAGTTGAACCATTGTTAAGATGGGGATCATCTCTATAGATGTGCCTGTAACAGTTGATTTATATATTAGGTGCCATACAAGGATAACAATAGTGAGCAGTAAAATAGAACAATTATAATAATATACTGTAATAAAAACTTATGTGATTGTGTCTCTCATAATATATGATTATTTCTGGAAATTTCCATGTAACACTTTTGGACCTTCACTGACCCAAAGTATCTGAGACCACAGAAAGAAAATACGGATTTGGGGTGTGTGTGGAGGGCACTATTATATAAAGACACGACTCAGAGGCTGGCACTGTGGTGCAGCAGGTAAAACCATGGCCTGCAGTGCCAGCATCCCATGTGGGTGCTGGTTGGAGTCCTGACTGGTCCACTTCCAATCCATCTCCCTGATAATGCACCTGCCACAGAAGATGGCCCAAGTACTTGGGCCCTTGTACTCATGTGGGAGACCTGGATGATGTTCCAGGCTCCTGGCTTTGGTCCTATCCAGCTGCAGCCATTTGGTGAGTGAACAAGAGGAGGGATCTCTCTGTGTGTATGTGGATTCCCCTCCCCTCTGTAACTCTTTCAAATAAATCTAAAAAAAAACACTACTCAGAAATTTGCTTCAATGTAGTGTTAAGAAGTTATAGTTCATTAATTATTCACTCTGTTTTCAAAAGATATATAACTAAAAGCGCCTGTGATCATCCAGTGGTGATAATAATCTGGGCTTATTTTCACATGGTTATTAAATAACAGGAAATATGGAGGCCAGTTCTGTGACATAGTGGGCTAAGCCTTCACCTGCAGCACTGGCATCCCATGTGTGTGCCGGTTCACATTCTGGCTGCTCCTCTTCCGATCCAGTTCTGTGAATAAGGCCTGGGAAAGCAGTAGAAGATGGCCAAAGTGCTTGGGCCCCCACGCCCATGTGGCAGATCTGGAGGAAGCTCCTGGCTCCTGGCTTTGGATCGGCCCAGCTCCAGCTGTTGCAGCCATTTGTGAAGTGAACCAGCAGGTGGAAGACCTTTCTCTCTGTCTCTCTATAACTCTGCCTCTCAAATAAATAAAATCTTAATAATAATAGCAAATATGGTTAATTCAAACAACTTAAAATCATGCCTCTCTAATTAATATATATTAAAGCTTTTATTAAATGAAGAATAAGCTCTCTACAATTAGATGGCTAAACTTAAAACCCTCTTTGTTCCCCCAGCAATGACCCAGTCTATTCCAAATCACAGATCTGAGGAAATAACACTCAGGTTGGGACAGAGACTATGCTGGGCATAGATGGATCATGGCGCTCATCTCATTATATTGGATTTTCCAGTATTTGTTGGCCTCCCATGCATCTCTAAGGATCCTGTCCTTCCACGGCTGTATACCCAGAGCTCAGGGTAACTCTCTGGTTGGGGCTAGCTGTTTCTCTTCTCTCCTGTGTGCTGGATTAGTGCACAGCCACTTCCTACATCTGCTGCTCAGCTGCACTGGACCTATCAGCTTACCCTTTCTCATTTCTCAGCTCCAACTGGCATCGCATTTTGTGTGTGGTTTTAGCACTACTTCAGGAAAGGCAAACTGTCTGGAATACTTTTATCTCAGAGAGGGATTTATAATCATTTTGTTAAATGACATTTGTGCCATAAAGTGAAAGGAGAAAAAGTTATTGAATAATGAAATTCATTTTCTTGTGGCAGTGGGCATTTAGCCTAGAAAATTAAGACACCTGTGTACCACATTCCAGTGCCTGGGTTCGATTCCCTGCTCCTGATGCCTGCGTTTCTGCCAGATTAGAGTAAGTGTGTTCCTGCCACCGCCGCCGTGGGAGTCCTGAATTGAGTTCCTCTGGCTTTGACCCAGCCCAAACCATTGTGGGCATTTGAGGAGTGAATCAGCAGATGGAAGTGAGCGCTCTCACTCTCTGGAGCTCTATCTCTCCCCCCCTTCCCCTCTCTCCCTCTCTTTCTCCCCACTCCCTCCCTCTTCTTCTGAAATAAAAAAATGAAAAAATAAAAAATCCTTTTTTCCGTGGCTGTCTTAGAGCAGCCCAAGTGACCCTGGCTGATGTGCAGCCCCGGCGGGAGCTCTAGGAAACTGAAAACTGGAATTGTCACTGGGGACACCGCCTGCCCCAGTTTGGCTGCGCATGCATTTCACATCTGTATTGTTAAAGACAGACGGAGCAAACCTCACGTTTCAAAAGTTACTTAAGGGAGTCTCACAATTAACAGAGCAGCCCTGTGACTCATTTTTGGAGACCCGTGTGGAAATAACAGCTCCTCCCTTTGCTGAGAAACGGCTTCTGCACGGGCCGGCCGGCGCAGCGCCGGGAGAAGCGCGGCTCCTGGTGAGGGTCCTCTGGGCGCCGCCAGCCAGCGAATTCACTCCGGGGCAGCCTCTGCCTGCGTCCTATGAGAAAGTCGCGAGCGCTTGCCAGGAACCGCCTCAGCGCGATCATTTGGTCCGCATTTCCTGGCTCCTGAGTCACGCTGTCAAGTTCAAGTCAAGAGGTCCTCATTCTGTTTTTGAGAAAGTGCACCCCACTAGGAAGTGAGCCGTTTTATCAGGCCGAAGTCATGCCCCCACATTCACAAAAGTGGGGAGGGTGGATCCTTGAAGAAGGCAGACAACAGGTGTCTCTGTTCTAAATTCTCAGTCCCTCGCCTTGGAAAACCGAAATACGTAAGAACCAACAAACCATTGCGCTCCGTACGAGAAACCCGGTGTGGCGTCCCTAAGGGCCAGGAAGCGAGGGGTGGACCAGGGCCAGACCCGAAAACCTGGGCCAGCATCCTGTCGCCGGGCAAGTGAGCGTCCCCTTCCGCCCTCCTTGGGCCCACACTCTCAGCTCCCCGCGTTGGGGACAGAAAAGGAGACCCAAGCAGGAAGGCACGAACCTGGATCCCGGGGCGACCGTGCGAGCTGAGAAGCCGCTCTCTCACCCGAGCGCCGGCTCCGCGCTGGGCGCCGGGACGCAGAGAGCACCTGTTGCGCGCCTCCCCGCGCTCAGCTCTCGCCGCCTCCCGAACTCCGCGCCGCCGAGGCCGCATCTGGGCGCCGCCGGCTCGGCCCCCGACACTTCGCAAGAGCCCACGGCTGGGATCGAGGCCCCGCCCCGGGACGACAGCGCGGAGGCGCCGCGTCCACCAGCGGCCCGCGCGCAGGTTGCCGCTCCGCCCCGTGCGCTCCGGGCTGCCCGGAACCTGGGGCTCGCGCGCGCCTGCGGTGCGCCGCCGGGCGCTCCCATGAGGTCGGGGTAATTGGCCACCCAAAGCCGTCATCTGTCCCCCGCCGTCCTCTGGGCCCCTGCGGGAAGCGCCGGACTTTCCCGGGGAAACCCCGCGGCTCTGGTGACATTTGCAGCAGGGTGCGTTTCCGTGGCGAGGACGCTTGAAGCGAATGCTGAGCGTGGGTGTGGCCGCCCGAGGACGGCTGAGACCCACGAGGCTGCAGGTCACACGATGGCTGGGCACTGGCTTTCCAGAACCCACGCCGACCGGCACCCTTCAAACCTGTGCCAACTCCAGCTTGAGTTCATTCATTCACTGAGGAGCCGGGGACACGACCAAAATATTGCCAAGCCTCTGACGTCTTTGTGGGAATAGGTAAGCAGATACAGTGCATATGTATTGTGGAAGGCGATGGGAAGTGCCTTGAAGACCGAGGCTGAGGCTTAAAGGTAAGAAAAGTGTTCATTAAACACACACACACACTAAATAAGGGCCAGCGTTGTGGCGCAGCGGGTTAGCCACCTGCAGCACCGGCATCCCATATGGATACTGGTTGGGGCTCCAGCTGCTCCACTTCCTATCCAGCTCCCTGCTAAGGCACCTGGGAAAGCAGCTGAAGAAGGCACAAGTCCTTGAGTTCCTGCACCTACGTGGGAGACCCAGGTGAAGCTCTGGGCTCGCGGCTTCAGACCGGCCCAGCTCTGGCCAGTGCGGCCATTTGGGGAGTGAACCAGCAGATGGAAGCTAGTGCTCGCTCGCTCTCTCTTGCTCGCTCGCTCTCTCTCTCCCCCTCTCAAATAAATGAAAGAGAGAAAGAGAGAGAGACAGACAGACAGACACAAACAAACCAAACTCCCACAACAATGGGAGAATGTAAAAAAAAAAAAAAAAGGGAAGCAGCCAAAGGCCAAAGCTTGAATGGTTTGAGCAAGAAATTAAACAAACATCATTTAAAGACGGCACATTTCTGAGAATTGCCTTACTAGTTGATGTTCTGCTTGTGCAGACATCAAAGGGTACTTACACAAACCTACGAAGCAGTCTCCTGCTCAGTCGGTCTGTGTTGTATAGCGACTATGGTATATGGGGTCTGTCCTTAGCCCAATGGTCCTTACGCAGGTGTGACTGTAGTATTGGAGTAAAGCCCAAGATAAATATATATCCATGAGTCCACATTAGTATACATGAATGATCCCACAAATAAGTGCAAGAGAAGAGACAACCCCCCCAAACAGAACTGCAGACAGCTTATGTAGGTGGTCCATAGTCACAGAAGAGAAGCACCAATTCTCCGCAACTCTCCACTCTGTTAGTGTGAATTGTGCTTAGTGATGTTCCTCTTAAAAAAAAAAAGTATAGCCAAGACAGGGGAAAAGAGCATAGCTTCATAGTGGCGCTCAAGGTCGACATCAGCCAGCTTAAATCATACTAGTGTTAGGTACCCTTGATATGATGACATGAAAATGGCACCTTCCCTCTGGGGCCTTCCTGCCCAAAACCCATCATCACAGTCTCTTGAGAAAACTGTCCACCAGTTGAAATAGCCAGGCCTCCCACAAAATACCTGGCCAATACTCAAAGCAGTCAGGACCATCAAACACAAGCAAAGGCTGAAAAACGGCTGCTGCCTACAGGAGCCTATGGGGACATGAATGAGAAACAGTGTGATATTCTGTGGAGTCCTGAGACAGAAAAAGGATATTAGCTGAAAACTAAGGAATCTGAACAAAGTATGGCTTTTGCTAGTAGTAAAGTATCAAGGAGTGTTGTTAGTTGTGGTGACTGTAATGCAAAGAACCTGAACTGCATTGTGTCCTTGTCTTGTCCTGAGGGTATGTGTGAGCGTGAACTTACAGACGGGCTTGTTAGGTAGAGCGGATTTCAAAGCAGGGAAGTATTCAGGATGTGGCATTGGTGTTAATGGCCACTCTGTACATTTTAGTGAGAATCAGTAATCAAAGGGAACAATGTAAGACAACAACAAGGGAGCCTGGGAACGGAGTTGATGGGATCTCTCTGTACTATCTTTGTAATTTCTCTGTAAGTCTAAAACTGTCCTTTAAAAATTACAGTTTATTTTTTTAAAAAAAAGCAAAATAAGAGGGATGAAAGGTGCTGTCATTTTGAAAAACAGGTTTATTACAAAGACTTCTAAGATAACAAAACCACTGAGGAAGGAAAGCAGTTGTGGACTGTTGAGGTGGATTCTTTCTGAGAGGAGGAGCGTGGTGGGGGCAAGAGGCCCGGAGTCACCACACAGACCCTGGGAGTCGGGTGAAAGCAGGCCTGAGGCAAGCAGCTGGCAGACTCATTTATTTCAGTTGCTACAGCAGCTTATCTAGCCAAGGCAGCCAATCCGGTCAAGGGGCCGTCTATGCCCTAACCAATCACACCCTGTTGCCAGGCAGTTTCTGAAGCCATCCAATTATAGCCTGTTGCCAGGCAGGCTCCATTGTCATGTGGTTTCCAAAACCATCCAGTCACAGCCTGTTGTCAGTCAGGCTCCATTGTCATGTGGTTTCTGAAACCATCCAATCACAGCCAGGCAGTTTCTGTTGCCAGCGACCATCTTGGCATGGCCTTCTCATTCCACCACAGTGGACATTTTGATTCAGACCATTTCTGATCAAGGCAGGTGCAGATGTAAGGCCCCTGGAGGCAAAGCATGCTTGGCTTAGGGAAATGCCAATGTGGGCAGAACAGAGGGAGATGGGGAACAGTGATGGTGGTGGCGCTGGAGTCAGAAACAGAGCATGCAAGTCTTTGGTGGTCAGGGTAGTTTTTAAATTTTACTTGATTAAGATGGGAAGACATAGAAGAATTTTAAGCAGAGGAACAACATGATGTGATATAGACAGATATACATCAGATACATCTATATACATTAGTTACATCTATATACATTTGATACATGTATATGCATTAGATTATCTGTCTGTGTCAGTCTATCTATCTATCACGTTTCCTTCCAGTTGGTTTCGTTTCTCTGGATAAACCTAGTTTCACAGTAGTGAAGCTGATGAGAGGTAGCCACATTCTGGGTTTCTTTCACGAAGAAAGACTGGTAGGACTTGCTGATTAATTGGATTTAGGACATAAATCAGGAGTAAGGAAGAGTCAAGGATTTTACTCGGAAACTGGGTTCCTTATGCTAATGGGAAAGACTGCCTGGAGCATAACATTGCTGGGGGTTGAGAGTTCTTTTTGGACACTTTATGTTTGGAGTTTTCAGGTTGTCAAGAATGATCTAAATTTGGAAGTCATCAGCATGTAGACAGTAGGCAGAACAAAATTGAGAAATCTGAGTCTTGGGGCACGCCAAAGTTCAGAAGTCAGAAAAATAAAGAATTAAGGACAATGAGAACATACGCTAAGTGAGGTAGGAAATCCATCGAGAGAGAATGGTATCCAAGGCCAAGTGAAATAAATTTCCAAATAAAGAGTAATCTATCAAATGTTGCAAAAGTGGGTAAAATTGGCACTAAAAACTGAGTGATAGGCTAGGCCACAGAGAGGTCAGTGGTGAACTTTACAAGGGGGTTTTTAGTGGTGGAATGACCAAAACCTGTTTGCAATGGGTCCAGGGAGAAGGCAAAGAGTAAGTGGAGACAATGAGATGGAATAGTAATGGGAAGGGACCATATGATTAAAAAAGGGGTTTATGATTTTAGTTAGAAGATACACGTTTTTATGCTCTTGCGCATGAACCAAACGGGAAAGAAAAATTGATGATGTAAGCGAGAAAAGGGGTACTTGCTGGAATAAAGTTCTTGAATGTATGAGAGGGCAGGGGATCCAGAGCTCAGAAAGAAAGTCAAGGTTAAGCCAGGTAAGGGAATGTGAATAGAAAAGCAAGTCCTTAGAGCTGAATGTTCTCATCAGCCTCATTTTCTTACTTGGGTACAAATACAATTAGGCAGAGGCCAGCTACAACAGAAGTTTGTGATGGACAGGAGAAAAGAGTACATGAATGCCAAGATGGAGGCAAAGTGAGAGGGTGTTAGGGGGTCCCTGCATTTGAAGTTTCAGGGACTCAGGAAATCATGACGCTTGGGAGTCAGAGAGCTTTGATTGGAAAAGTACAAGATGGCTGCCAGAGAGTAGGATGTTTGAGATGGATTATGAAGGGATGCAGATAGTGATAGTGATAAGGTTCAGAATTTTGCCAATCTGAATTTTTCTCTGCAGTTGGTTGGCCCACCCATACCCCCACCACTGAACCTCCAGGCTGTCTTCTTGTTTGGTACATTTTTCTAGAGATTCCAGTCTGGATTTTTTTTTTTTTTTTTTTTTGAGTTGAGAGCTGAGGGTGAAACTCAGATGAAGCAGAGTGAGCACCTGGAGAGAGCGGTGTGGCTGCCAAGTGCAGACTTGTCAGCAGCAGCTCTCATATCATGTTTTGCTCCCATTCCTAATTTGCAGGGCTCGTAGACCCACTGATTCTCAGATTGCAAGGCCATGTAGCCCAGCTGCTAGCCTGAGGTGCAGCTCTGCCACCGCGCTCAGCCACATAGTGTCTCCAGATCCCCACACCATGTGTAATCTCCAGCTACCATTTCTCTTTTCAAGCTAGTTTGAGGACTCCTGCAGGACATAGAATGTCTTGAACCTTTCCTTCTGTATTATTGTGACGAAACACACACAGCATACATTTTGCCATTGTAGCCATTTTAATATGTAAAGTCCAGTTGTATTAAGTACATTCACATGATCATATCACTGTCACTACCAGTCATCTCTAGAACTTGTTGTCTTCCCCAACTGAAACCCTGCACTCAGTAAATAGAAACTCCCTATTTTCTACCCGTAGTCCTTGGTGAGCACGATCATGCTTTTTGTCCCTATGAATTTGATGACTCTAAATAGCTCGTGTAAGTGGAATCATATAACATTTTTCCTTTTGTGACTGGCTTAACGTTCATTTATATTAGAGCAGTTGTTAGAATTTCCTTCCATTTAACTAAAAATATAATACTGATATGTTGAATATTGAATATATATTTGTGACATAATTATACATAATATATTATATAAGTGATATATAATAATATTGAATAATGTTTCATTGCATGTATATGTCAGATTTTGTTTATTCATTCATCTGCCAATGGACACTTGAGATGTTTCCATACTTTGACTATTGCAAATAATGCTGCTGTGAACATGGGTGTACTAGTGTCTCTGAGCTCTTTCATTTCTTTTGAGTATATACTCAGTAGTGGAATTTCTGGGTCACAAGGTAATCCTATGTTTAGTTTTTGGTTGAGTCATCATACCATTTTCCACAGCAGCTGCACTATTTCATATTCAAACCAGCAATGCACAAGCGTTCAAATTTCTCCACCTCTTTCTCAATAATTTTGTTTTCAATATCCTATTTTTTATTTTGTTCTATTTGGTGTCTGTTAGAGCACATAATGCCTTATGTGTAAATGAATATCTGTCAGGGCCGATACTGTGGTGCAGTGGGTTTCAGCCCCAGCCTGAAGCGCCGGCATCCCATATAGGCACAGGTTCTAGTCCTGGCTGCTCCTCTTCAGATCCAGCTCTCTGCTGTGGTCTGGAAAAGCAGTAAAAGATAGCCCAAGTGCTTGGACCCTTGCACCCACATGGGAAACTTGAAAGAAGCTCCTGGCTTCAGATTGGTGCAACTCTGGCCATTGCAATCATTTGGAGAGTGAACCAGCAGATGGAACCCACCCCCCGTCTCTACCTCTCTCTGTAACTCTGTCTTTCAAATAAATAAAAATAAGCCTTTAAAAAAAATTAACACCTGTCGTTAACCCTATTCAAAAGGGATATGAGATTAAATGAAGTGACTTTTGTTCAGCAAGCCCCAACTAGCACATCTTGTTCGAGGTCTGCATTGTACTCTACTATAGCCACATGTGGCTAATTAAATTTAGTTAAAATTTAGAATTCAGTTCCTCCATCTTGTTAGCAACATTTTTGGTGCTTGATAACCACCAAAACAAGTGGCTACCATATTGGACAGTGCTTTCTAAGTACCAGTTAGTTACCTATGTCTGGTCTCAATAGTCGTATTTGGGTAAGTTTTTCCAAAACTTGCCTGCTTAAAATTAAGTTAAATATCCACCATTTAGGAAGGAGGGAATAATGCTGCTTAAAAGGTTTTGGGTCTGTGTTTTGGCATAGCAGGTTAAGCTTTGCCAAGCTGGATCTCATATGAGATCACTAGTTCAAGTCCTAGCTGCTCTTCTGATCCAGCTCCCTGCTAATGTATCTGGGAAGGCAGCAGAAGGTGACCCAAGTAGTTAGGTCCCTGCCACCCATGTGGGAGATCCAAATGTATTTCTTGGCTTCTGACTTTGACCTAGTCCAGTCCCAGTGTTGTGGCCATTTAGGAGAATGGACTAGCAGATGGAAGATCTGTCTTTCTTGGACTTTCCCTCTCTCTGTGTGTCACTCTGCCTTTCAAATAAATAAATATTTTAAAAACACATTTGTATTATTTAGTACATAGATGGATGCTCTGTCAGCTCTCCAGTTTTCAAGTTTAAATAGTGATTTGGGCACACAGGGCTCATATGGTGCTGTTGTTCACTCTCCATCATCCCATTCACCTGCTAGTTTAAAAAGGGCTGGGAGTATGTCTGCTTCAATTACTACTTTGTACCCAATGTTGAATATAATATCTAGCACAGTGAAGGCCAGCGCCGCGGCTCACTAGGCTAATCCTCCGCCTGCAGTGCTGGCACCCTGGATTCTAGTCCCGGTCAGGGCGCAGGGTTCTGTCCCGGTTGCTCCTCTTCCAGTCCAGCTCTCTGCTGTGGCCCCGGAGTGCAGTGGAGGATGGCCCAAGTGCTTGGGCTCTGCACCCACATGGGAGATTAGGAGGAAGCACCTGGCTCCTGGCTTCAGATCAGTGCGGTGCACCGGCCACAGGGGCCATTGGAGTGTGATCCAATGGAAAAAGGGAGACCTTTCTCTCTGTCTCTCTCTCTCTCACTGTCCACTCTGCCTGTCAAAAAAAAAAAATATCTAGCACAGTGGAGACTCTCAGTGGACATTCACTGAAAGATAAGTGAATGAATGACCATAGCAAGCACAAGCCCTCAGGTATCAGTTTACAGACATAATAAGCCTTATGAAAATCTGTCGCCGGCGCCGTGGCTCAACAGGCTAATCCTCCGCCTTGCGGCGCCAGCACACCGGGTTCTAGTCCCAGTCGGGGCGCCGGATTCTGTCCCGGTTGCTCCTCTTCCAGTCCAGCTCTCTGCTGTGGCCCGGAGTGCAGTGGAGGATGGCCCAAGTGCTTGGGCCCTGCACCCTATGGGAGACCAGGAAAAGCACCTAGCACCTGGCTCCTGCCATCGGATGAGCACGGTGCGCCGGCCGCAGCGCGCCGACCGCGGCAGCCATTGGAGGGCGAACCAACGGCAAAGGAAGACCTTTCTCTCTGTCTCTCTCTCTCTCACTGTCCAAAAAAAAAAAGAAAATCTGTCTACCTCTCATACTGCAAATGTTTGTTTGTTTTTTTGCTAATTTGTAGGACATAGACTTTAAACTAAGTTCTTTCTCTTGTTTTTCAAAAAAATAGCTTACTCCTTAAGTACCATAAGCTTCTGGTCTGGTCTATGCTTATAAAGCTAAAACCTTTATAGACAAGTGCCAGCAGTGAATATGATCATGAGGAAAAGCAAATTCTAGTTTCTTATGATGTCAGCACGTGATCAGAAGTCTTCTGCTTGCCTCTCCAGATCTACCTTACTCCTCTCTCCCATTCCCTCCCTGAGAGGCTGATCTGCATGAATTATTTTCACAGGCACCTGTGCTCCATGGCTTCCCTTTAGTTTGTCCAACAAGGAACTCTGGGAGGAGAGCAGAGGCAAGGGATAAGGTCAAGGACTTTATTCTGCACAGAAGGATTGTCTATGTCCCTCAACAGAAGGTCATGTTTTCTCTAAGTTGGTCCCCACTACAGGAGTCTCTCTCCTCCCAGGATCTCCTCCCATCAGGGACTCTTACAGCCTAGTTTTCTGTTATAGTTCCTTCCCTGCCGCCTATACCTCCCTGCTTTAATAATCCTAATCTGTATACACCATCCATTTCCCTTTGAGATCCTAGCTGATACAGCATCCTTAATTAGTAGCTAGATAATAGTCTCCAGTTCCAGCTCTGAGAGTTTCGTAGCCACAGTCCTTATGAGAATGCTCTCTGACAATGTCATCCTATCCTTATTTCAATACATTGGCTAGCTTTATGAAGAAACCTCATTGTATGTCATATACATTTTTCTCTATTGTTCTCAGACTAGAAAAATATTCTCAGCAAATCTTTTTGCATAGGGCTTCTCTACATAAAATTAAGTATATGGAAACACATAACTGAAAACTTGTAAGATAAAGAGGTTACTTATTAAAGTTTAAATACTTAAGTATCTAATAAGCTGAAGTTGCTTCTAGATATGAGGTGAAATATCCAAAATCTTCAGTTCTACAAACAAGCCATCATTACTCAATGTGTATAGCTTTACCAAAGAACACAGTGCTGACCCTTGAAGTATAAGGTTTAAATATATAATTATTAGCAAATGCCAGATTATTAAAAGTATAAACTTCATGATGCTAAGATCAATATTAAAGATAAGCAATATTTTCTGTTTAGTGACAATTTACCCAGCACCACATTAATATTTTTATGTATTATCTCATTTCATTCTCATCACAAATTTATAAGGTGCGCCCACTCAACCCCATATGACAGAGGAGTAAATTGAGCCTTGAAGTCTCCTGTCCACAGCCCAAGCATCTGCAGGTAAAAGACTCCAGATTCAGATGCTAGTGGGAGGACACAAAGCTGTGCTCTTAATCACTAAGAAAGAATCCAAGAACAACATCAAAGAACACAGAACAACAAAAATATAAGGACTTTACAAAGCAAATGATATCTTTCATCCTGCTATTTACAGCCCAAAACAATGGTAAGCTTAGAAAAATTGATTAAAAAAATGCAACAGATAGTTCTCATAGAAAAAAAATTTTTGTGGTTTAGTAAGCTCATTGATTTTTCCACATAGAGTACAAGGGACTGGTAGAAGATCAGGGGTGGAAACTATTATTTTGGTATTAGTTAAGTTTCACCTCTGCCTACAATTCCTGAAATGACAGTTATTTTTATTTTAACCCAATTTCAATTAAGCAAATATTTTAATATATTTGCATTCTTATTAAGAGGCCTGAAGTTTAACCTGGACTGGCTGCCCTATGCATACAAGTAGAACAAAACTTCTGTGTGAAAGAGAAAGGATGTTTTTTAAAAATCCAGTCTAGAGATAGCTTAGTTGTAGCATACTTAAGCTGCTTAATAGTCCTTGATGGAAACTGATCTTTCTGCAACTTCTATTTTTCATAACAGGTTGCAAAAGTAGCTTTAAGATGAGACTGTTACTCAATATTCATTTCTGGTAAACTCCTTTTTTACAACATTGTCCTCTTCTGAGGAACTCATCGCAGTGAAATAGCAGAGGAACAACAGAATGCAACAAATCTGCCAGGACTTTTACAGGGAGTGGTTGCCTATAGCTTTTAAAGGTCAGTTTTGAACTTGAATGATTATTAGTTTCCAATAAGTGTGATTTTCACAAATAGGCTGAACATTTTTGCATCCATGTTTGGTTCAGTTGGATGAGTGTGTGCATCTGTTTAGAATGTTTATGTGCGTATACCAGAAAGCCTTACTTGGGGACTGAGACCTGGTTTTCTTCTCTTCTCCCTCTTCTGCATCCATCTCATCCCCTTGCTGCAGCTCCATGTCTTTATTTGCCTTTCCTTTTCTCCTTTCACACACTCTTCAGCTGGGCCGATTGCTTCTTCATTGATGATTCATAATTTCTGAGAGGTCATGGACCACAGTCAGCTAGCCTCTCTCCGTAAACCTAAAGAAAATTTAAAAGTTCAAGATTAGCACCCACAAAAGCAAACATTTTTTCAAATGATGGGGTGACTGAAAGGGAAATCATGGAGAGAGATTGAAATCCAAGCAGTGGACTCACAGCTTCAGAGGACAAAGTCTTTCCTGGAGGATGCCTGCCCTGGGGATGACCTGGCCGGAGGCTGACAGACGTCTGGCGCAGCCCACAGCTCCTTACCTTAGCTGGGTGTCCCAGGTGTGAGGGACAGTCTTTGGCAGGGGCCGCATGGCCTTGTGTCACCAGTGCTGGGTGTTGAAAGCAGGACACTCCAGCAGATTTCTTTAAACTCAATTTTCTACAAGTTGGTTATGGACAAAGGTGAGTTATGAAACAGGAACTTTTGTCAGACTCTGCATCCCTCGTCACAAAACACATTTACAAAACAAATGGCTCCATGTGAATTGTAGTTCATAACTGATTACAATGCAAATGTGCATGCTGGACATAATTCATTTACACCTTATTTCTTCCATGGACCTGGTACAGCATCTCACCAACTTAATTAATGAGTGAGTCCCTTTTCAATGAAAAAGAAATACTGGCACCCAGTGTTGACAAATTATTTTTACTTTAATGTTACCTGAATATAATATAAATATAAGGTTACTTAAATATGATCCTTTAAACGACTATAAAATCCAAGTCAATATGCAAACTAGAAGTACAAAATTAATAACATTAAAATAAAAATCATTAATATAGTGTTGCTTTGATTCAACAAAACACCAAAGGTTATTCTAAAAGTGGAAAAGTGCATTTGACTATTTTGTATTCCACTTGTTATATATACATATGATCCTTTCTCTCTTTTTTTTTCTTTAACTTATTTTAGAGACAGAAAGTCAAAGACAGCTCCCATCCTTTTGTTCACTCCCCAAATGCCCAAAACGGCCAGGCCAGAGCCAGGAACTAGGAGCCAGAACTCAATCCAAGACTGCCACGTGGGTAGTAGGAACTCAATTACTTGAGCTGCATTTGCTGCATCCCAGGCTCTGCATTGGCAGAAAGCTGGACTAAGGAGCCAGAGCTGGATATGGAGCCCACACACTCCTATACTGGACACAAGAATCCCCAGCAACATCTTAATTGCTAGGCCAAACTCCAGCCCCAGAGATTACTTTTAAAAATCTACTCTGATCATATCTATTTTTATCTCTGACAGCTCCTCATTGCCAGCCCACTATCTTGTTCCAATCCATAGCCTACCTGTGCCTCAATATTAACACTAGATGAAGAGAGGAAAAAATATACTCTGAGAATTTGCATAATGTTAGCAGTCATGGAAATTTGAAGTTTGAATTCACATTATTCGTGTGGGACAAAGGCCCTGAGCAAGTAATTTAATTTATGATGGACTTGGGTTGATTATGCCTGCATGTAACTGGCTGAAGTAATGGCATAACCTCTGAAAATATTAAACTTCAATCTAGATGGACAGCAGCTGTACTATGTCAGCAGTCCACAGATACATCCTGACTTCAGAAATGTCAAAATGTGAAAGAGTATGAATTGTAGATTATATTATAAATAAAAATTATGAGAATTCACTAACATAATAACTCATGCAAACTGCTTAAAGCTGTGCCTAGAAAGTAGTGAGCTGCCATCATTATCATCATCATCGTTTTCTGACTTTATTTCCAACAATCACAAACTCACCATATGTTAACAAAGACCTACTTACCATTCTCCAAACACTTATTTCTCATTTCATTTCTTTCTTTCTGCCAGGACAAAATGAGAAAGTGCTTTGCTGATTTTTATAATAATGAAAATTATCATTATCATGAGTATTGCAGTAGCCCTAACTAAGGCTAATACTCTCTTAGCGTGTTTCCATCTGTAAACTTAGAGTTAGATTGGATAATTTTTAAACTTTATTATGGAAAATGTCAAACCTATGCAAAAGTCTCTAGAATAGTTAGTCACTAAGTTAAAGTTGTCAAGCACTCATTATCAAAATATTCCCAGGCATCATATAATTTCTGTTAGGGTTTGGGTAATTGTTTGAGTGCCCCCAAAGATCCATATGTTAAAGACTTGGAACCAGATTCTTATGTTAATGGACTAAAGGTAGAACTTTTTTTTAAAGCTTTTATTTAAAGAATATAAATTTCCAAAGTACAGCTTATGGATTACAATGGCTTCCTCCCCCCATAACTTCCCTCCCACCCACAACCCTCCCCTTTCCCGCTCCCTCTCCCCTTCCATTCACATCAAGATTCATTTTCAATTCTCTTTATATACAGAAGATCAGTTTAGTATATATTACGTAAAGATTTCAACAGTTTGCCCTCACATAGCAACACAAAGTGAAAAATACTGTTGGAGTACTAGTTATAGTATTAATTCACAATGTATAGCACATTAAGGACAGAGATCCTACATGATTTTTTTAAAAAATTGATTAATTTTCTAGGCAATTTCCAATTTAACACCAAGTTTTTTTTTTCATTTTCAATTATCTTTATATACAGAAGATCGATTCAGTATATACTAAGTAAAGATTTCATCAGTTTGCACCTACACAGAAACACAAAGTGTAAAAATACTGTTTCAGTATTAGTTATAGCATTACTTCACATTGGACAACACATTTAGGACAGATCCCTCATGAGACGTAAGTACACAGTGACTCCTAAAGTTGATTTAACAATTTGACACTCTTGTTTATGGCATCAGTAATCTCCCTAGATGTTGCAGTTGATTTTCTCAACAATGTTTCAGTGGATTCGTTTCTGAGAGGAGCAGTGTGGTGGGGGCAAGAGGCGCGGAGTCACCACACAGACCCCGGGAGTCGGGTGAAAGCAGGCTTGAGGCGAGCAGCCCGCAGACTCGTTTATTACAGTTGGAACCACTCCTTATATAGCCAAGACCAGCCAATCTGGTCAAGGGGCGGTCTATGCCCCAACCAATCACAGCCTGTTGCCAGGCAGTTTCCAAAGCCATCCAATCACAGCCTGTTGCCAGGCAGTTTCAAATACATCCAATCACAGCCTGTTGCCAGGCAGTTTCCAATCCATCCAGTCACAGCCTGTTGCCAGGCAGGCTCCATTGCCAGGTGGGTTTCAAAGCCATTCCTGAGTAAGTGATGCTCGCTTGCCAGTGGCCACCTTGGCATGGCCTTCTCATTCCACCACACCTAGAGTCTAGTCATGAGTTGCCATGGCTATGGAAGCCTCTAGGGTATGCCGACTTCGATCTTATTCTGACAGGGTCATAGTCAAAGTGGAGGTTCTCTCCTCCCTTCAGAGAAAGCTACCTCCTTCTTTGATGGCCCTGTTCTTTCCATTGGGATCTTAGGTCTTCTTTTTTTTTTTTTTTTTCCGAGTGTCTTGGCTTTCTATGCCTAAAATATTCTCGTGTGCTCTTGAGCCAGATCCAAATGCCTTAAGGGCTGATTCTGAGGCCAGAGTGCTATTTAGGACATCTGCCATTCTATGAGTCTGCTGTGTCTCCCACTTCCCATGTTGGATTGTTCTCTCCCTTTTTGATTCTATCAGTTAGTATTAGCAGACACTAGTCTTGTTTGTGTGATCCCTTTGACTCTTAGACCTAAAGTGTGATCAATTGTGAACTGAAATTGATCACTTGGACTAGTTAGATGGCCTTGGTACATGCCACCTTGATGGGATTGTATTGGAATCCCCTGGCATGTTATTTTTATTTTTTTAATTTTTTATTTTTTGACAGGCAGAGTGGACAGTGAGAGAGAGAGACAGAGAGAAAGGTCTTCCTTTGCCATTGGTTCACCCTCCAATGGCCACTGCGGCTGGTGCACCGCGCTGATCCGAAGGCAGGAGCCAGGTGCTTTTCCTGGTCTCCCATGGGGTGCAGGGCCCAAGGACTTGGGCCATCCTCCACTGCACTCCCTGGCCACAGCAGAGAGCTGGCCTGGAAGAGGGGCAACCTGGACAGAATCCAGCGCCCCGACCGGGACTAGAACCTGGTGTGCCTGTGCCACAAGGCGGAGGATTAGCCTAGTGAGCTGCGGCACCGTCGATAAAGATAGAACTTAATCCAAGCATGTGTCTAAGGGTAGGGTCCATGGAAAGTGACTACATTGGAATAGATGGTTGCATTGGAGCCTCTGATAAAATTCTGCTGACTTTAGAAGGAGAGACCAAACAGATTAGGCAATGGTGAGCATCTCCCTGTCTCTCTGCCTCCTGGCTCACATATGATCCTCCCTCTGCCTATCTCCCACCCTCCACCACCTTCATCACATGCCAGATTAGTGGGGCCATCTGAGCTTGGACTGCGAACCTCCAAAACCATGAACAAAAATAAATGTTTTCCTTTATATGTTAAGTACTTCAGGTCGTTCAGTTGTAGTAATGAAAATACTTTCTAACTCTGAAAATTTACAATAAATCTGGAATTTTGAGGAAGTCCACCTCAATTCTTGGCTGTTAACAGTCATTTTTCCCCCCCTAGGTGAACAAAGTGAGTGCCTCTAGGCTTGGTGAATTCTTATACATTGACTTCTACTTCCAAACAAGATGGACTAACAGGTAAATTTAGATTTACCTCTTAAATGAGTAACAACAATTATAATGATGAAAGACAAAATATAAGAAACACCAGCTTTCAACACATTGGAAATCATTCAGTATGTATTCTTCTCAGTATGTCATCTTTCACTTAATATGCATCTAATTTCCTCCATATCTTTTCATGGCTTAATAGCTTATTTCTTTTTTCACTTAAAAATGTCCCATTATATAGATATTTTGCAGCTTTTGCATCTATTCACCTATTGAAGTACATCTTGGTTGCTTCCAAGTTTTAGCAATTATGAGCAAAGCTGCTATAAGCATTTATGTGCAAATATTTGTGCTAGCATAAGTGCATGATTCATTTAGTAAAATATCAAGGAATGAGATTGCTGAATCATATGGAAATAGTATGTTTAGTTTTGTGAGAAACTGCTAAACGCTTCCAAAGTAGCTGTACCATTTAGCAGTTCCACCAAAAATGAATGACAATTCTAATTGCTCATATCCTCATCAGCATTTTGTGTTGTCAATATTTTGGATTTTAACTGTTCTAATAGGTGTGTATGGTTTATCATCGTCATAATTGCCTTTTAATTTTAGTATATAATTAAATTTTTTGATACATAAAATGTTTGCATTTACCTTAAATTACATTTTTGAGGGGCTGGCACTGTGTCATAGCAAGTTAAAGCCCCAGCCTGCAGTGCCAGCATCCCATATGGGTGCTGGTTCGTGTCCCAGCTGCTCCTCTTCCTATCCAGCTCTCTGCTATGGCCTGGGAAAGCAGTAGAGGATGGCCCAAGTCCTTGGGTCTCTGCACCCGAGTGGGAGACCCGAAAGAAGCTCCTGGCTCCTGGCTGTGGATCAGCCCAGCTCTGGCCGTTGTGGTAATTTGGAGAGTGAATCAATCAAATGGAAGACCTCTACTCTCTTTGACTCTACCTCTCTCTCTGTGACTCTATCTTTTACATAAGTAAATCTTTTTAAAAATTACATTTTTGATTAGGGCAAGATGGCGGAATAGGAAGGCAGCACACCGATAGTCCGGGGAGAGACAGTTTAATAAAAGTGGAGATACTGCAGGTTCAAGGAAGAGTAGGGGAAGAAACAGCAGAGGAAACTCTTCCAGAACTAGTGATTCACAGTGGACCTTTGAGGAGAGCGTGGGAGCCTGCAGTTCAGGACACCAGCAGCAGACTCAACGCACCAGCGCTGGAACGCCAGGTGAGCCGATCCTCAATAGCCCGAAACACCAGCAGGGAAGTGGAAAGAGGAGACTAGAGCGAACAAGGCTTGAAACCCTGTGGGGAAAAGTTCACCAGGCTAACTAGAAGAGAGAGAGAAAGAAAAAAGTGACCGATATGGACACGAGTTTCTCTCTCCGCCCACCTCTCAAAGGTGAGCAAGACAAAGAGCAGGCGCCATTTTGGACATACGTCATAAGCAGGGCGACCTCAGGTCTGCACCGGCCCTGAGCCTAGCAGAAAAACCTGACTCTGGGCGTGGGGGTGAAATAGCAGGAGATTAGAACCTAATAATGTGTGGTGCTAATGAACTGAGACTGTGAAAAAAGAGACGGTTGGGGAGAGAACTCACGGAATTCACCACGTGAATACTCTCCAAAGATGCTACAGTTTGGTAGCCTTGGTAGCCCAGTGGTGAGACTGCAGGAGAATTTGAACCCACACTGAAGGCCGCAGAGATTCCCTCTGTGGTCCTTGGGAAAGAGCTTCCGATCTCTGGCTCCTGTGGGTATATCATTTGCCTGCTAACCACCCCCAATTCCATTCAGCTGTGTGGAATTACTTCCCTTTTGAACCAAAAAAAAAAGTAACAGAGAGAGATTTACCACGCCTAACCTGGGAGTGTCTCCTTTGACACACCCTCAAACCTGAGGAACCAAACAGAGCTCTCAGGCCACACCCATCTCAAGCCTCTAAGGCTCCATCAAAAGCAGACAGTCCACTTAATCTAGAGTCCATAGTATAACAAGAAAAAAACACCACAGTGAAGAAACCAATATGCCAAACAACAAACGCAGAAACCGAGGTAATAAGAACAAGGAAGACACTATGGCATCCCCAAATGAAAAAGACACCCCAATTCAAGATTACAAAGATGATGAGATAGAAGAGATGCAAGAAGCAGATCTCAAAAAATTGATAAGAACACTAAGAAGTACTCAAAAACAAATTCTTGAACTACAGAAATCCTTAATGGACAAGGTAGAAAATCTCTCTCGTGAAAATGAAATATTAAGGAGAAACCAAGCTGAAATGAAACAACTAGTAGAGCATGAAACTGTGATAGTGACGAGAAGTCATAATGAAGTGAAGAATTCAATAGATCAAATGAAAAACACATTAGAGAGCCTTACAAACAGAATGGGTGAGGCAGAAGAGAGAATATCGGACTTAGAAGACAGAGCACAGGAAACTATACAGTCAAACCAAAGAAAAGAAGAGGAAATTAGAAATCTAAAAAATATTGTTGGGAATCTACAGGATACTATTAAAAAACCCAACATTCGAGTTCTAGGAGTTCCTGAAGTCATGGAGAGGGAGAAAGGATTAGAATGCCTTTTTAGTGAGATAATAGCAGAAAATTTCCCAGTTTTGGAGAAGGACAGAGACATCCTAGTACAGGAAGCACATAGAACCCCTAGTAAACATGACCAAAAGAGGTCCTCACCACGACACATTGTAATTAAACTCACCACAGTGAAACAGAAAGAAAAGATCCTAAAATGCGCAAGAGAGAAACGTCAAATTACATTCAGAGGATCTCCAATTAGACTCACAGCAGACTTCTCATCAGAAACCCTACAAGCTAGAAGGGAATGGCAAGACATAGCCCAGGTACTTAGAGAGAAAAACTGCCAGCCCAGAATATTATATCCTGCAAAGCTCTCATTTGTGAATGAAGGTGAAATAAGGACCTTTCATAACAAACAAAAATTGAAAGAATTTGTTGCCACTCGTCCAGCCCTGCAAAAGATACTTAAAGATGTGTTACACACAGAAACACAGAAACACGGCCATCAACATGAAAGAAGGTAAACGAAGGGAACCTCACAGCAAAAGATCACAGGGAATTCAAAGCATACATTTGGATAAAGAAATTATGGGACACGTACTCTATAGAATACTATACAGCAGTCAAAAACAATGAAATCCGGTCATTTGCAATAAGATGGAGGAATCTGGAAAACATCATTCTGAGTGAATTAAGCCAGTCCCAAAGGGACAAATATCATATGTTCTTCCGATCGGTGACAACTAATTGAGCACCAAAGGGGAAACCTGTTGAAGTGAAATGGACACTATGAGAAACAGTAACTTGATCAGCTCTTGTGCTGACTGTTGTTGTACAATGTAATACTTTATCCATTTTAGTAATTTTTTTATTCTAGTACTATTGGTTGAACTCTGTAATTAACAAACAATTATTCTTAGGCGTTTAAATTTTCACTGAAAAGTGATCCCTGTGAAATATAAGGGTGGGAATAAGAGAGGGAGGAGATGTACAATTTGGGACATGCTCAATCAGATCTGCCCCAAATGATGGAGTTAGAATCGTGCCAGGGAATTCCAATACAATCCCATCAAGGTGGCATGTACCAAGGCCATCTCACTAGTCCAAGTGATCAACTGCAGTTCACAATTGATCACACTGATAGGTCTAAGAGTCAAAGGGATCACACAAACAAGACTAGTGTCTGCTAATCCTAACTGATAGAATCAAAAAGGGAGAGAATGATCCAGCATGGGAAACGAGATACACAGCAGACTCATAGAATGGCAGATGTCCTAAATAGCACTCTGGCTTCAGAATCAGCCCTTAAGGCATTCAGATCTGGCTCAAGAGCCCATGAGAGTATTTTATGCATGGAAAGCCAAGACACTGTGGCAAAAAAAAAGAAGACCTAAATGAAAGATCTCTGCGAGTGAGATCCCAGTGGAACGCATGGGGCCATCAAAGAAGGAGGTACCTTTCTCTGAAGGGAGGAGAGAACCTCCACTTTGACTATGACCCTGTCGGAATAAGATTGAAGTCGGTGAACCCTAAAGGCTTCCATAGCCTTGGCAACTCATGACTAGACCCTAGGGAGATTCCTGACGCCATAAAAAAGAGTGTCAAATTGTTAAATCAACTTCAAGAGTCACTGTGTACTTACGTCTCATGTGGGATCTGTCCTTAATGTGTTGTCCAATGTGAAGTAATGCTATAACTAGTACTGAAACAGTATTTTTACACTTTGTGTTTCTGTGTGGGTGCAAACTGATGAAATCTTTACTTAGTATATACTGAATCGATCTTCTGTATATAAAGATAATTAAAAATGAAAAAAAAAACTTGGTGTTAAATTGGAAATTGCATAGAAAATTAATCAATTTAAAAAATATATATCATGTAGAATCTCTGTCCTTAATGTGCTATACTTTGTGAATTAATACTATAACTAGTACTCCAACAGTATTTTTCACTTTGTGTTGCTATGTGAGGGCAAACTGTTGAAATCTTTACTTAACATATACTAAACTGATCTTCTGTGTATAAAGAGAATTGAAAATGAATCTTGATGTGAATGCAAGGGGAGAGGGAGTGGGAAAGGGAAGGGTTGTGGGTGGGAGGGAAGTTATGGGGGGGAAGCCATTGTAATCTATAAGCTGTATTTTGAAAATTTATATTCTTTAAATAAAGCGTTATAAAAAAAATTACATTTTTGCTAAAATTAAGTTCAATATAAACTTTTCCTTGTTTTTAAATTTTCATTTATTTGAAAAGAAAAGTAAAGAGAGAGAGAGAGAAACAGAGGGTCTGTCTGCTGGTTCATTCCTCAAATGCCCACAACAGCCAGGGCAGGGCCAAGCTGAAACCAAGAGCCCAGAACACCATCCTATATGGTGAGAGGGATCCAAATACTTGATTGATTATATGCTGTCTGTCCTGGAGTGTATATTAGCAGGAGTCTGGAATTGGAAGTGGAGCTGGGACTACAGTCCAGGCACTCCAGTAAGGAATGCTCGTGTCTCATTATCAGTGAACAAAATGTAAAATCTCGTAACAACACAATATTTTACTGACTGAAGACAAGTAAAACAAATTACATGAAGTAAATGTATAATAATGTATGAATTATATTTTTATTTATCAAAATACTGACCATCAACACTTAAAACATGCTTAATAATAAGTTTAGTCACTTTTTATACTTTGCCAAATTGAAGTCACACATTTTTTTCTTTTTCTTTTTTTTTTTTTTTTTTTGACAGGCAGAGTGGACAGTGAGAGAGAGAGACAGAGAGAAAGGTCTTCCTTTGCCATTGGTTCACCCTCCAATGGCTGCTGTGGCTGGCGCACCACACTGATCCGAAGGCAGGAGCCAGGTGCTTCTCCTGGTCTCCCATGGGGTGCAGGGCCCAAGGACTTGGGCCATCCACCACTACACTCCCTGGCCACAGCAGAGAGCTGGCCTGGAAGAGGGGCAACGGGACAGAATCCGGCGCCCTGACTGGGACTAGAACCTGGTGTGCCTGCGCTGCAAGGCGGAGGATTAGCCTATTGAGCCACAGCGCCGGCCTTGTCACACATTTTTTAGTTTTGTGATTGGAAGGGTTATATTTGCCAAGGTAGAATAAGGAGCACATTTAACAGTCTGCTAGCTCCACTTATACCCAAAATATGCAGATATGTGGAATGTTGACTTTTTTCTGGACACTTACTTGAGGCAGTCTTATTTGTGGGAGGAGGGAGTCACAGTTTTTGAGATTCATAGTTTTGAGATTCACTGAGCTGCTGTGGATAGCCACATACTGAAAAAATGTTGTGTACAATTTCAGGGATTCTCAAACTCCATAAAACTCTTCTATGGATCCGAGAAATCCACTCACGGTAGATCAATGGCTCCTGCCCTACATTTCCCACAGGTAACTGCCATTTTCTTTTCTCTAATGCACACTCTTGAGGTTGTCGTATTCCCACTTCTTTTTCCAAACTCTTCCTGTGGCTTCCAGTTTCTTATCCAAAAATTCCTCAGCCTGCCATTTAAGCATTTAGCAATCCTGACACAACTTACCTGCTCAGACTGTTCTCCCTGCATCTCCCTCATGTAGACCAAGACTCAGTCACTGTCAATTTAGGTGTCTTACTGTTCTTAGAATATACAAGGGAACTTCAAAAAATTCATGGAAAATGGAATTAGGTGGCAAGTTTAGAGGTGGATATTTGGTTTTTTTAATTTATTTTTTATTTAGTAAATATAAACTTCCAAAGTACAATTTATGGATTACAATGTCTCCCCCCACCCCATAATTTCCCTCCCACTCACACTCCTCCCATCTCCTGCTCCCTCTCCCATTCCATTCACATCAAGATTCATTTTCAATTATCTTTATATACAGAAGATCAATTTAGTATATATTAAGTAAAGAGTTCATCAGTTTGCACCCACAAAGAAACACAAAGTGTAAAATGCTGTTTCAGTACTAGTTATAGCATTACTTCACATTGGACAACACATTAAGGACAGATCCCACATGAGAAGTAAGTACACAGTGACTCCTGTTGTTGACTTAACAATTTGACACTCGTATTTATGGTGTCAGTAATCTCCCTAGGCTCTAGTCATGAGTTGCCAAGGCTATGGAAGCCTTTTGAGTTCACCGACTTCGATCTTATTCCGACAGGGTCATAGTCAAAGTGGAAGTTCTCTCCTCCCTTCAGAGAAAGGTATAGAGGTGGATATTTGACACAGCAGTTCAGATGTCATTTGGGATGCCCACATCCATGAAGTGCTTAGTTCAAGTTTCAGCTTTGCTTCCAATCCAGTTTCCTTCTAACGCCCACCCTGCAATTGTAGCAGATAATAGCTCAAGTACTTGGGTCCCTGACACCCATGTGGGAGACCCAGATGAACTGAAGCAGTAGATGGAAGCTCACTCGCGCTCTCTCTCTCTCTCTCTCTCTCTCTCTCTCTCTATATATATATATATATATATATAAATTTTAAAAATTTCAGGGGCCAGCGCTGTGCTGCAGTAGGCTAAACTTCTGCCTGCAGTGCCATCATCCCATATGGGCACTGGTTCGAGTTCTATCTGCTCCACTTCTGATCCAGCTCCCTGTTAATACACCTGAAAAAGCAGCAGAGGGTGGCCTAAGTCCTTCAGCCCCTGAACCCAAGTGGGAGACCCAGAAGAAGCTCCTGGCCCCTGGCTTCAGATTGGCTCAGCCCTGGCTGTTACAGCCATTTGAAGAGTGAACCAGTGGATGGAAGACCTCTCTCTTGCTCTACCTCTCTCTCTAACTCTCAAATAAAATAAATCTTAAAAAACAAACAAACAAAACAAAAACAAAAAAACAGAATATGGCCCAAGTGCTTGGGCACCTGCACCCGTGTGGGAGGCCCAGAAGAAGCTCCTGGTTCCTGGCTTCTCATCTGCTCAGCTCCAGCTGTTGTGGCCATTTTGGGGAGTGAACCAGTGAATGGAAATCTTTTCTCTCTGTCTCTCCCTCTCTCTGTCTGTAACTCTTCTTCTCAAATAAATAAATAGAATCTTAAATTTATTTAATTTATTTGAAAGGCAGAGTTAGAGAGAGAGAGAGGGAGAGAGCTAAATACACACTGCTGAGCTAGGCCAAAGTCAGTAGCCTGGAGCTCAGTCCAAATCTCCCATGTGCATACAGGGGCCTAAGCACTTGAGCCATCTTTCTACTGTTTTTCCAGGTGCACTAGCAGGGAGCTGTATTGGAAGTGGAGTAACCAAGACTAGAACTTGTGCTTATATGTGGCATTGCAGGCAGTAGCTTAACCTTCTATGCCACAACACCAACCCCTGAAAATTTAAAAACTTTAATGATTATTTTTGGTGCAAAAATTACTTTGAAATCCAAACTTAGTAGAAGCTTTCAAAAAGCTCATGGAAAATGCATACTATCAAAGTATGGATTCAACATTTTTGTAACAAAACAAATATTTTTAATTTCATATTTTTTGAAATGTCCTGTGTCTCTAGGCTTTCCAATTTTTCTGACATTCTTTATATATTTTTCTACATGACATTTTTTCACTTGTGCTTATTGACATTGTACCATTATTTAAAGCTCTTTGATATAACTTTTTCTTCCTACCCCCTGCTACCCTAAAAACAGTCTCTATTCCTAACCTGTGTATTTACTCTCTCACTCTTCTTCACTTTCTCTTCTCTTCCTCCATCCATTCACTCAATTACTGATTCATTCAACAAACTTTGCTGAGTGTGTAGTACTGTGCATTCTACTGGGCAGATGCTCCTGCTCTGCCAGAGGAGCACAGATGAATGGGAACGTATGTAAGTGGGCACTGATGAGAGCCTGGGCTAGAGATCAGTTTCACATGCACGTCCAATATTCACTGAGTGACCCGGGCCAAACTACCACACCTCCTTCTACCTGATTCTTTATCTGTGAGATAATGATAATACAGGTACCTACTACAAAGGATCCATATGAGGATTAAGTGAGTTTACCATGTAAGGGTCTGAGAAGACTGCCTAGCAAGTAGAAAAAAAAAATAAATAACATTGTTGTTATCATTGAGGCAAGTGGCAAAGGAGGGTGGCTTTTCCTACAAACACAAGTTGGCGAAAACTTCATATTCTACCCTGCGCTCTCCAGTGCTTGTTGAAGAAGATGAAATGAACACAGATTTTCGACAGGACTCCTCTTTTGAGCTGATTTAGTAGCTTCTTTGGCATAGTTCATGTGTATTTGATGACTTCTGTCTCTATAGAAAATATATTATCCTTTTAAAAAGATTTATTTTCAATGAAAGGCAAGAGAGAAGAGAGAGAGATATCTTTCATCTGCTGATCCACTCTTGATATGCCAACAACCTCAAGGGACTGGGCTGGGACAAAACCAGGAGCCCAGAACTCCATTCAGGTCTCCCATATAGGGGAGCAGAACTGGAGTATTTGGGCTATCATCTATCATCTTCCAAGGTGCATTAGAAAGAAGCTACATTGAAGGTAGAGTAGTTAGGACTCAAATCAGCATTCTGATAGGGAATGGGGGCATCCCAAGTGGCAGCTTAACCTGCTGTGCCACAGTGGCCACCACAGAAATTGTATTACCTCTTGAGCTGAAGAGTAGCTTTTAGAGCTCATTACCCCCATGTGATTTTTTTTTCATTATTCTGCTTTTTATCATCATACAGCTGTGTTTGCAATAAGGTTTTAAAATTTTTAAAAATCTATCCTATAAGGCTATGTTAACACATCTCCCATAGCAAGGAAAGAAGTCAGAAGATTGATTTTTAGGACCCACAGGCCCTAGTAAGTACAGATTACCCAGTCAGAAAGCAGGGAAATGTTTTAAGATATTATCAAGCATTTTATTAAAGTAGAGAGAGTCTGGAAGCAGGCAATCTGCTTTAAATTCAGTTTGTACCTTTTTAATCCATAAGAATAGGCAAGTCATTTAAACTCCCTGGGACTGAATTCCATCAACTACATTGTGGTGATAAAACCTCTCTGTTCAGGTTTGAATGAGATTGTGTATGTGAAAGTGCTTAAGTCGGAGAGAAGAAAGGAAGGGAAGAAGGCAAATAGGAAGGAAGGAAAAAAGGAAGGGAATGTGGGTGGGAGGCACCCAGACATATTGCAGAGGAATGCCAGAGATTTACGTTTTGTTTTGTAAACCTGTACCTAAGGGCAAAGGTGCACATGTGAAATGTTTTGCTGTGGTATTGATTTTATGACTTGAAATCCATCAACTTTTTGCACTAAGTGCCTTTAGAATGGTTGAATTGCACTTTCAGCGCCTGACCATGAGTTATTCTGACTCAGAACACTAAAAGAAGTTTACTAACATAGAGCAAATTGATGAGTAAGAGTGAGAAGATGGAAGCTCTCCATGCATCACTTTTATTAAAGTTGCATCACTCCTTGCTGTGAATATAATTTATAGGTCAGCATTCCATCCGAGAAAAAATGGAAATGAACAGTATTTATCAAGATGATGATGAATATGCTTCAGCATCAACGGGAAAGAACAAGTTTCACAGAAAATGTAAACCCTATATCAGATAATTTTTCATCATAACTATTTAAGATTCTTCTGGTAAAATGGTAAGAAGATTGACAAATTAAAGATCATTCTCTGACATAGCTAGTCTCTCAGTTCCATTTTCAGCCATTCTGTCTGCTGCCCTGAGTCCTGGGAGGATTGGCAGGAGACCAGAGGGCGGGATGAGGCTATGACAGGGTATTTCTCTACTCCTGCAATGTGAAACCAAGGCTTGGCACCCCTTGTGCCCCTGGCCACCACAGCACTGCATGGGGTTCTGGGAAAGAAAGACTTCCTGCTGGTGCTTGGACCACCTTGTGGGTGATAAGCAGCAGTCAGGTCTCCAAGGATTCCACCTTCAAGAATCTGTCTTTACCTTTCCCCACCCTGAGGCAGAAGTGGATTTAACACCATCACAAAGAGTCTGGGATTCAGTGGGTCATCCGTGCTGTCTAGATCATTTCACTTTGCCCATACCTGTGTACCTTTTATGATTCTCATTAAAGGGCAACGAAGAAAGACTTGTTTCACTGGGGCCCAGCCAGATATCTGAGGGCACTTGAAAAAATGTATGTAAAACAGAATTAAAAGAAAAATTTATTCTGATAAAAAAATGAAATTCATGCCTATGGTGGGATCTTCAAGAAGTTCATGGAAAATTCATATTATTGAAAAACCATGTTAGGGTTTCAAAAAATTTTGCAATAAAATAAACATTTTTTAAATTCTATTTTCCATGAACTATTTGAAGTATCTGCATATTCTCCTATCAGGAAAGTTTGCGTAACTCTTATGGGGTATACATTCCACAGGAAAGTAGATTTAAATCTACTGGTTTTGTTTTTAATGATTTATTTGTTTATTTGAAAGTCAGAGTTACAGGGAATCAGAGAGAGAGAGAGAGAGAGAGAGAGAATCTTCCATCCACTGGTTCACTCCCCACATGGCTGCAACAGCCAGAGCTGTGCCCATCCAAAGCTAGGAGCCAGGAACTTCTTTGGGGTCTCCCATTTGGGTGCAGGGGCCCATGACTTGGGCCATCTTCTACCACTTTCCCAGACCATAGCAGAGAGCTGGATCAGAAGTGGAGCAGCTAGGTCTCGTACAGGAGCCCTTCTGGGATGCCGGTACTGTAGGCGGCAGCTTTACCTGCTACGCCATAGTGCCGGCCCCAACTACTGGATTTGTATGCTCCTTTTTCCAGGTGGTTTCCAGAAATCTTCCTCACCATGTCTACTTAATTAAAATTTCAGTGAAATAAGCTGAAATATCACATGTTGTAAGCCTGGCTCAATTACATTTCCTAGCAGTCCCTTCACAGTCCATTTCCGATCAGGGAAGGCTGCAGAAGAGACACTTGTGTGACAGCTGCGGGTTATCTGAAGCTTCAGACATTGTCTTTTTAGGCTTCGAAATATTTTACTGGGGAGAAATTTCAACAATAGGTGGCATTTTATTTACAGAACTCAATGTGAGGAGTGATTGTTGAACTCACTTGGACCCAAGCAAGAATAACTCTTAAGCCTGTTCATGTATTTTCTTATTTACATCTAAAAATGCTTTTCATTCATAAAATTCCCAATATTGTAAATGACAAAGCCTCCTTGGCCGGCGCCATGGCTCAACAGGCTAATCCTCCGCCTTGCGGCGCCAGCACACCGGGTTCTAGTCCTGGTCGGGGTGCTGGATTCTGTCCCGTTGCCCCTCTTCCAGGCCAGCTCTCTGCTGTGGCCAGGGAGTGCAGTGGAGGATGGCCCAAGTGCTTGGGCCCTGCACCCCATGGGAGACCAGGAGAAGCACCTGGCTCCTGCCATCGGATCAGCACAGTGTGCTGGCCGCAGTGGCCATTGGAGGGTGAACCAACGGCAAAGGAAGACCTTTCTCTCTGTCTCTCTCTCTCTCTCACTGTCCACTCTGCCTGTCCAAAAAAAAATAAAATAAAATAAAAGCCTCCTTTACCCATCCCTCACTTAAAAATCTAAACAGACTCAAAAATATACCATTGAAATTAGTCCAATGAGAGTGAAAACTACACATTTCACATCTTGTACCAAAGAGTAAAGTTACATCAACAGGAGAACCTGTGTTTGATGTGATAAAAGATATGTGCTCATCTCCAAAAACAAATTCAGGGTCCCCTCAGCCAAGCCTGCCAGGGAGAGGCCACAGCAGTCTTCATTGGTAATTCCACTCTCACCTTTGATTCTCTTCTTCTTCCATTACTCTCCGTGTACATGGGCGTCCTTTCCCATCATGACATAGTTTTTTGCAGTCGCTGTTGTTAGCACAGCTAAGCATCCATCTTGCCGAACCTCAAACTCTAGATACTAGTGTCCAAACGTAGCTTTGTACCTGGCTCAGGACCGCGTGGAGAAACCGCCGAGCCTCGCCCTTTAGTCCTCCGGAAACCCGCGGAGAAGGCCCTTGTGGCGGTCATTTTTGTCCCCCGGTTGCGGTGTTCTCCCCGGGGTCACTTTATGGGTGGAATTGGAGTCCTGGTCCACCTTCCCCAGGATTCTCATTCGCCTTTCCCACTCCTGCGCCAGGAGTGCGTTTAGCTCCATCACGCAGGGCGTCCGATTGTGCAGGTTCTCCTCACCATCCACATCTGAGGCAATGGGTACCGCCTGGAATTCAGCATCCTGCGAGCCCCACCATGCAGTATTCGAGCCTGTCTGTCCTCTGGGCTTCTGGTGCCAGCATCAGCCCCACGACCACAGCCTTACAGGCATCCTGAGGCAGCACCCACGCTCATGAGGATAAAATACTGTAGATTATTCCTTTCACCGAATTATTCACAAATGTACAGCTCTGTGTGTTACAGCTCACAAAGAAGGAGACATGGGACAAGGAAGAATGAGCAAAGCCAAGGGAGTTTATTGAAAAAAGAAAAAGCTTCGGACAGCCAAGAGAGGACCCCCAGGCAGGAGGATCAGTTTAGGGGCTGTTCTGTAGCTCTGAAGAAGGAAGTTCATCTGATTGGTCAAGGTGTGTGCTAATAAAGTATTCAATGTGAGCCAGTCAGGGAGTTGGAAGAATCTGATTGGTTTGGCTGGGAATCAATCAGCAGTGACCTAACATGGAGCTCTTTGCATGTGAGGGAAGTTTGAGGTGTGTTCAGCTGGCTTGGTGATGGGCTGGACATAGTGAAAAGCAGGAACCAATCAGCAACCACCAAATGAGAGTCTTGCAGCTTGCAGGATGTCTGTACTGCCACCAAACTGCATGGAGTCCCCAGGCCCTCCAACTCCAACCAGAGGCCTTCTGTATCAATACCAATCACCCTTTGGGTCTTCTTTTTCAGTACTTTGAAGAGGCCATTCCACTGTATTCTGGCTTCAACAGGACAGTTTTATCTTTCTTCCCTGCATTTAATAGATCTTTTTTCCAAACTCCTTTAAAGTTTTTTTCTATATCACTAATTTCAGTGGGTTGATTATGCTATGCCTTGTTTTTGTTCTGTTTTTGTAGTGTTGGGGACAGAATTAGGCCAGGAGTTCATATCAAAACTGTGGTCCATAACAAAGCAAATTAATAAATTGTCAAAATGTAAAACTGTATAGCAAAAGTTCTTGTAAAGAGAAATAAAAAAGCTCAGACTGGGAGAAAATATTTGCAAACCATTTGTCTGAGAAAGATTTTATTTCTAGACTATATAGAGAATTCTCAACACTCAATAGATAACCCTCTTAAAAGACAGGCAAAAGACATGAACAAATATTTCACTAAAAAGGAAATAGTACCTTTCAAATATAATTTTTATAGGCTGGCATTGTGGCGCAGCAGGTTAAACCACTGCCTGCAGTGCCAGCATCCCATATGGGCATTCGTTCAACTGCTCCACTTCCAATCCAGCTCCCTGCTAATGGCCTGGGAAAAGCGCAAAGGATGGCCCAAGTGCTCGGGTCCCTGCACCCATGTGGGAGACCTGGGTGAGGATCCTGGCTCCTGGCTTCAGCCTGGCTGTTGTGGCCATTTTAGAAATGAACAAACAAATGGAAGAATTCTCTCTGCCTCTTGCTCTCTGAAGCTTTGCCTTTCAAATAAATATATACATTATTTAAAAAATAAAAAACATCATTTTTAAAAGAAGGAAATAGTGATGATATATCTGCATTTGAAAAGATGTGTATTATTAACATTATTAGCCATTCAGCAAATACAAATTAAACTCACAATGTGATAGCACCACATGCCTAATGGAACAACTAAAATGAAAGGTAGTGTCAACATGAAAGATCAAATATTAGAATTGCATCTGTAAAAAATGTCCAGAGCCAGCAGATCTAGAGACAGAAAGTAGGTTAGTAGCATTGCAGGTATGTAATGGAGAATTACTGCTCACAGATATGGGGTTCCTTTGGGGATGATTAAAATGTCCTGAAATTGGAGGTAATGTCTGCATAACTTGCGCATTTACTAAAGATAGGTGAATTGCATGTTTCAAAAGGGTGAGTTTTATAATATGCGAATTATATCATGCTACAAAAAGGAAAAATACTGATAATACTAAATGCTGGCAAGGGGATATAGAGAAATTGTGTCTTCCGTTCACTGTTGGGGAGGATGTAAAATGGTATAGCTACTCTGGAAAACCATTTGGAATATCTTATAAAACACAGCATGTGTTTACCATATATCCCAGCAGTTATACTTCCATAAATGTATCTTAGAAAGAGCAAAAAGCTACATTCACACCGAAATCTAAACATGAATGTTTACAATAATTTTATTTATTTATAATAGCTAATAACTTCAAAGAATCCAATTATCCATCCCTTAGTGAATAGTTAAATGAACTAACCATCCACACCACGAAATTCAAGTCACTAAAGCAAAGAAATCAACTTTTTGAAGTGTTTTCTTTTAATTTTTACTTGAAAGGCAGTGCAACAGAGGAAGAGTCTCTCTCTCTCTCTCTCTCTCTCTCTCTCTCTCTCACTCACTCTCTCTCTCTCTCTCTCTCTCACACACACACACACACACACACACACACACACAATCTTCCATCAACTGCTTCACACTCTAAACACTGAACCAGGCTACAGCCACAAGCTTGGAACTCAATCCAGGTCTTTCTGTGTCAGTGGCAGCAACTAAGTGTTTGGGCTAACACCTGCTGCTTCTTAGGGTACATACTAGCAAGAAGCTAGAATCAGGAGCAGAGCAGGGACTAGAATCCAGGCACTCTGATATGAGATGTGAGTGTTCCAGGTGGTGTCTAACCACTGCATATTTGCCCCAGAAATGAATCTTTGATATATGCTACAACCTGGATAGAACTCAAAAGCAATATGCCTGGTAAAAAAAAAAAGTGCCCCTCTCAAAAGGTTATATGAGGAGATGATTCCATTTATAAAACATTCTTGAAATGACAAAATGATGGAGAGATTAGTGGTGGCCAGGGCAAAGGGAAGGGTGTAGAGAGGTGGAAGAAGCTGAATACCAGGTGTAAAAACAAACACGTAGGTTGTGGGAGCATTCTGTTTCTTGACTGTGGTGGTGGGTACATGATTCTTTATATAGAATAGAATTTCATGGAACTGGGGAAATATGATGGAAAATCAAATACCTGTAGCTTAGTTAACAGCAGTTCACCCATGTTAGTTATCCAGTTGTGATGTTTAACAGTTACATAAGATGCCACCATTACAGGACATTTACATGGGGACTCTGAAGTACTTGTGTGGCTTCCTTTGAGTCTATAATTATTTCAAAATAAAAAATTAAAAGAGAACACAACTACCAGGTCATGTCCTCAAGAATAATTACTAAATTTGAATTTACAAAGTCCAAATAAAGGCACATACACCTGAAATTATGATGAATGATTAATATGGTATTTCACACCACAGGGGGAAATGGATATTACTGTCTCTTCAACCTTCAGTATTAGAATAACTATATAATATATGAGAAACTAAAATAAAACTGAATTATTTTTCTTTGGCTTCACCAACATAAATTGTAGAATGTAAACTCCAAAAAAGGTGCTCCAGAAATATGTGTTGAGTCATGGATCATGCTTTAAATATATAAAAGGAATAGAGTTTAGAGAAACTGTGGCTAAAACAGGAAGCTGAGGACCATAGCTGTTAACCACTCCCAGATTCTCCCCTCCAGAAACCTACAGCTCTTTGGGCAGCCACTTCCTCAGTGGTCTCTGGGGAGCTCCAGGGTGCCAACGATAGTGTAGGATGGCCAGGAAAGTGCATCTTTTGGAAGGAAGGGTGCTTGAAGAGAGGCTGTTCTCTTTATAGAGATGGTTAGAAGAGTTATCAAGCTCTTGTGCATCCAAGGCTTAATAAAGTTCCTGGAGTGCAGTAAGCACTCTGTGATTGTTAACTCCTGGAGTGCCTTGTCTACCCTAGGAGTTTAGACAGGAAACACATTATAGGGTGTGATTATATATTTGAAAGAACATCAACAGCATGAAAAAGAAAATGAGTGGACAACTTTGGTGGGAAAACAAAATTCTACATAAGAAGGTTGAAGATATTTCACAGGACTAGATAGTTCTTGAAGATAAATTCTTTCTAATCAGAAGGAGTAGCAAGAGTGAAAATGCACAAGTTGTGGAAAGTCTGTGGGAGTCTTAGGGGAATGACGTCACACAGTTCTCCATTTCCATTCCTGCTGACCCATTTCAGTCCAGGCCCCAAGTCAAGCCAAGTCCTGCAGTAGCCTTCCCCGGTGTCTCTACCTGAAGACTTTCACCTTTTCAGCTCTTTGAAGATGTGGTGAACGAGCAATCTCCTGTCATAGATTATATGCAAAATGTCACTCCCCTGCTTAAAACCTGTGGATCTTCACAGTTCATGCATGAAGTGGGGAGAGTATTAATTAGGAGGAGACTAAGTTACAAATGACAGAGAGTCTCAATAATAATGGCTTGAGAAAGACATGAGTCCATGCTGGATTCACCTCATAACCCAAGATGGTTGCTCTGGTTTCAATCATCATGTCCACATTCTAACCATCAGAAAGGAGAAGAAGTAAAGAAAGCAAATCTCATCTTTGAATGTCATTCCATAGGAGTTATGTAGGCTGTTACCTTATATAGTGATTGGCCAGACCTTGGACACATGCAAGGGAGGCAGGGTTTAATCTTTATTCTGAATGGACATGTGCCAGTGAAAACAGGGGATTGTGGGATTTTAAGTACAAGAAAAAGGAAAAAATTGGCATCGTGGGACAATAAGTTGTCTCTGCTACAAGGATCCATTTCTTTAAAGTCATCGGAAATGTGGTCTCATTTCCACCTAGCCTATTTACACAGCCATCAAACTAGTCTATTTTCCTCCACTTTCTAATCCTCCTAAATCACTTTCATTGATCATTAATTCAAAATGTATGTTTAATTAAAAGATTCTCCTGTCCACAGCCTTCAGTGTGTCCATACTGCTTACAGATAGGTTCAATCCTTGTAGGAGAACAACATTAAAAACCCTCCATGGTAGCATTCCACCTTGATCTCACACTTCCTTCCCACCCCTCTCTCCTCCTCTATCTAAGTGCACCTGGAGCTTTCAGTTCTCCTTGACTTTTCTCATGAAGGTCATCCACCAGAATGCTCTCCCTAAAAGGCCACCACCAACTTCTTTCTTTTTTTTAAGATTTATTTATTTATTTTGAAAGTCAGAGTTACATAAAAGAGAGAGAGAGAGAGAGAATTTTTCATCCTCTGGCTTACTCCCCAGGTGGTCACAACAGCCAGCACTAGGCCAGGCTGAAGCCAGGAGCCAGAAGATTCATCCAGGTTTCCCATGTGGGTTGCAGGGACCCAGGAACTGGGACCATCCTCTGCTGCTTTCCCAGGCTATCAGCAGGGAGCTGGATTGGAAGTGGAGCAGCCAGGACTTGAATTAGTGCCCATATGGGATGCTGGTTTCACAGGCAGTAGCTTTACCTGCTATGCCATAGCAACAGCCCCAACCACCAATTTCTGAAACACTATGCAGACCTCTAAGCCTATCCCAAAAGTCATTTTATTTAGAAGCTCCTTTTTCATCACATCTATTAAATGCAATCTATTCCGTCTTGGAACAATCACAGTTTTTATACTGCCTTCCCTGATAATAAATTATAAAAAATTCATATTCATAACCATGATTCTGTTATAATTTACATAGTAGTATTCACTACATCTTACTCACCTTTGTAGTCCTAGGAGCACCCAGTTTCTGAATTTTTACCCAACAACTGAATAATATGTATTTATTGAATGGAATTAGTATGTAAGCATTAAACCTACAGAAGGGATGAGAAAAACCTCAAGTCAGCAGCAGTCCTTTAAATTGGATTACATACTTTATCAACAATCTATATTATTTAGTACATAATTCTAAGTCTCTATGTACTTGGTTGGAATTGTTTTGAATGATTTGTGTGAATAGTACAAAGCTTAATATGGGTTTGCATCAGAAAGACCAACTTGTACAAGCTGACTATTTTCAGCTCTACCAAGGAAGTGACAGTTTTAAATTTTCAGCAGAAGTGTTAAAACTTATCTCAGTCAAACACTTGCTGGGTCATTTGGTATGTCACTTATGTTACTTAACTTTCTATTTTAACCTCTCAGGCCTATATAGAAATAAGAAAAAAGAAAATTATTGTTTTGATTGCTGCTAATTTTCTTGTGACAAAAGGCTGGAATGAAAATAATTTCAGTGTTAAATTGTGTGTTAAAATATGACAGCAAGATCTTTTTCATATCAATCTTTTATATTTTAGAGTCAATTTCATTAGCGCTTTATTAAGTTCAGGAAATATATGACTACAGTATTTGAAATAAACTATAGACTCACAATTAAGTGTAATAAACTATCTGAAAATGCAGCCCTCATTAGCCCCCTAGGACGCTTCTTTCTGGAACATGGCATTTATGTTCACCCTTTTGTGAGCTCCTCTTATTGTCCCTTGGTTTTTCCTTCCTCTTCTGTGCCTTCACTGACCTCTTATTGTGCCTAGATTCCTTTATTTTTTTGAACTGATTATAATGATCTTGTACACTTGGATTTTTAATGCTTATTATTTCTTTATTTTCATCTACTTGAAAGGCAGAGCAGAAAAGTAACAGAGAGAGAGAGAACTAGAACCTCTCCCAAATGCCCACAATAGCCAGGTCAGGGCCAGGCTGAAGCCAGGAGCCCAGAACTCCATCTGGTTCTTCCACATGGTCAGCAGGGGCCCAAGCATGGGAGCCATCATTTGCTGCCTCCCAGGGTGTGCCTTAGCTGGAAGAAGGAGCTGGAACCTAAACCAGGTACTCCCTTCTTCAAGTTTATCCCAAAAGTCATTTTGCCTATAAGTTCCTTTTTCATCACCTGATGTAGAATGCAGGTGTCCCGCGTGGTGACTTAACCTTTGAATCAAATGCCCACCCCTTTAAGTCATTTTTTTTATACAGAGAAAGTCAGTTAACTTTGTAGAGCAAGAAAAACAAAAGAAATCATCCTAGCAGTGACTCAAGCAATCATTCAGGTATAAAAGAGCATAATAGAAAATTGTCCTTCAGCAAAAATTAGTTTTGAGCACTAGATTTCTCACCCACTTTCAATAAATAGTTGCCCTTTGGCAATTTAATAAAAAGTAACGTAGACTTTGACAGAGATTCTGTCATCAAGTGCAGAATCTGGGAGAGTATGTTTGGGAGCTGGAGGATTCCTCAAACTGACAGTTAAATTCTGTAGTAGGGTGGGTTCCTGGTGACCAAAGAGCTGCAAGGTCCTAGCACTGAAATGGGGAGGGAGCAGTGAGTCATGATGAGCATCTGCCGGAAGTGCTGCAGCCTGCTGGGTGTTCCAAGTCACTCCCCCCCCCTCTCTGGGGCTTTATCAGCCTTACATTGAGAACGGGGCACTGGAGAACTTCAGAAGTTTCCAGAGGATTCCCACACGTACTCATGAATGTCTGCAACATCACCTGCTGCCCCATTCTGTGGTCACAGCACCCACATTTACCCACCAGTCCTTCCTCAGCCCAGCTGCCTCTCAGGACAGTGGAGGCAATGGCGCCCACAAGAGGACAAAACTGTGTATGTTCTGCTGTCCAGTGGGAAAGAATTTTGCTCATTCTGGATCCCCACTCCTGTGACTTTGCTAGATGCGTTCCTGAGCTGTATGCCTCATGAATCTCATGTTTCTTAACCCAAGATATTGAAGGAAAGATATTGATGGTTCATCTCCCCAAATTCCATAGGTGCTCATGGCCTAGCTAAGTGCTGACACACACGCAGCTGTTTTAGCTTGGGTGGTATAAAAAAAACACCAGAGACTGGGTGGTTTAGAAACAAGAGAAATTTATTTCAAATATCTCTGGGGGCTAAGGACAAAATCAATTTTCCAATAGATTTAGCGTCAGATGTGGGCACATCTTCTCATAGATGGCACCTTCTTGCTGTGTCCTCACACAGCACATACACCAATTCCATTCAGGGGGCTCCCAAAGGCCCCCACCTTCTTATGCTATCACATTGGAGATTAGGTTTCAATGCGTTCAGACCACAGCAAGTGCAATATTTGCACAATCTCAGTTCAAGACAATTGGTCCCAAAGAAATCCCAGGGAGAAGACTCCAGAATGGGGTCCAGTCACCTGGCCAGGAGTACTGGTGGAGTACTGGTGAAGTGTTGCAGCCTGAACTAGTTGAAGTGCTTGGAGCATCTCCTACTGCTTTCCCAGGCCATAGCAGAGAGCTGGATCAGAAAAGGAGCAGCCAGGAGTAGAACCAGTGCCCATATGGGATGCTGGTGCTGCAGACAGAGGGTTAACCTACTGCGCCACAGTGCCAGCCCCCAATATTTGTCTTCTAACTCATATATTCTTTCTTCTGCCTCACTGAATCTGTCCTCAAGGCTTTCCATCATATTTTTATTTGTTCTATTGAATTCTTAATTTCTAATATTTCATTTTGATTTCTATTTAAAAGCTCAATTTTATGGGAAAAATTTTATTCATGTCATGTATGGATTTTTTTCAATTCGTGGATTTGCTACTGATTACATCTAAGTAATCCCATGATCAATTTTTTAAATTCCGTTTCTGGAATTTCCTGTCTCTTCATCTTCACATTCTAGTATTGAAGTGTTGTGTTCTTTTGGGGGAATGTTTTGTCTTCCTCATTGTTTCTTGAATTGCCGTATTTATTATTAGACATTTGTGGAGACACGTGGTTTTTTCTTCCCCTTGATGGCTTTTATCTTTGGACTATGCCTCTGAGGATTAGCTGAGTGTCAGCTCTTTCAGAGAATACCCAGAGGCATGTGGTGGGTGTGGTCAAGAAGCTCTGTTCCGTGCTTCAGAGTAAGGGCAATATCTAAGGTGACACCCAAGTTGGGCCTGATAAATCTCTCTCTCTCTCTTTTTAATCAGAGGGGAGGTTTGTTTAGCTCTGTTGGCACTCACTGTCTCTCCTCAAAGATGACTAATGCCTGGGTGCTAGCCCCAGTGGGTACAATTTTCATCCATGCTGCCCCAAGAACCACATAAAGGATCTGTGCAGTCCTTGGTATGAACACAGATCCTGCAGCGATGACCCTCACCACGGATCCAGGGAGCCACAAGCATGTCAAGCCACCCACAGGGACTGCCCAAAGTCCCACCCATACCTATATCCTCCCACACTGCCACAGTATTTTCACAATCCTGGCACACAAGGCTCCCACAGTCACAAGCTCCCAGCTCCCTGTCAGGTCTCCCAGCCAGACTCAGGTATTTCCTCTCAGCTGGTCAGTGGGCACATGGACATCAGCTGGCTCAGCTGTTGTCTGTGTCCAGAATGGCTCCCGCCCTGTCTCGGCTAGTTATAGGATGCTGGTGCCGGGTGGTGGGGGAGAGAGACACGTGTCCCCCTTTTTTCCCCTCTAGGTTGGCAGGTACACTGTCCCCCACAGGGCTCCAAGCCAGACTCCTGCCATGCTCTTCCCACAGCTTTATCACCAGTGGCTTGGGCTGCTGCAGTCTGGTCTCACCCCAATCCAAAGCTGGCGCTTTTGGCTGCTGGGGTCCTGAGTTGTGCACATCCACACCTTCCATGTAGGTCCACAGTGCCCCTCTAACTTGCATGGAGTTTCCTTTGCCATTTTCTCCCTATCTCTTCCCTAAGACTGGATTCTCTCTACTTTTCTTTTTTTAAACTATCTTTCCTTAAACTAGATCAGTATGTGCCCTCTATTCTTTTTTTATATATATAAATGATTTTTTTTTGGACAGGCAGAGTTAGACAGTGAGAGAGAGAGAGAGACATAGAGAGAGACAGAGAGAGAGGTCTTCCTTTTTCCGTTGGTTCACCCCCCAAGTGGCTGCTACGGCTGGCACGTTGCGCCGATCCGAAGCCAGGAGCCAGGTGCTTCCTCCTGGTCTCCCATGTGGGTGCAGGGCCAAGGTGGGCCATCCTTTACTGCACTCCAGGCCACAGCAGAGAGCTGGCCTGGAAGAGGAGCAACCAGGATAGAATCCAGCGCCCCAACTGGGTCTAGAACCCTGCCAGTGGAGGATTAGTCTAGTGAGCCGTGGCGCAGGCCGCCCTCTCTATTCTTGCCCTATGATTCTTGAAAGAGCACGGTAGATTTTAGGTATCAAGGTACTCACTCTATAATTAACCCATTCATGCAATAACAACCTTAACCCATGCCTGAGGGCAGAATCCCAATGACCTAATCCTATCTTTAGCATCCCACCTCTTACATATTACATTGGTGATCAAGTTTCCAACACATGAGCTTTGGAGGACACTTTCAACCCCTAACACATATATTCAGAAGCCACCAGCCTAAAAGTGTAGTTGTACTTCTTGAAGGTACAACTAAAACACCAGCTTGGAGATGACACCTTGCAAAGGATGAGGCACTGTCCTTCAGGGTGTAGAATATATTTTAAACCACCGATGTTTTCAGTCTATAGAATACATGGGTCTTGGAACTAATGAATGAAAGTCAGAATAGGCCCACCATTTCTCTCAGTGACTCAAGGGGAAGTTATGCTTGTTATTCCAAAAATTAAGTCTCTGTAGGGCCAAAGGTCCTTGTTCCCAGAGGGGAGATGCTGCCACCAAGCAACACAGCAAGAAAATCCCAGCTGTTGCCAAACTGGCCAGGCACATAACAGTGCATTCAACCCAGAAACTGGAATTCTTTACCAATAGTTGATATTATAAAACTTTACAAACTTTGTAAATATGGTGGGCATATAGTGTCTTATCATTGTTTAAATTAATATTTCTCTATTTATATTAAGAGCACTTAGCATCTACTAGCTATTTTAATTTCCTCCATTATAAAGTGTATAATCAACTCACTAGCCCATTTTTTTAGTGGATGTTCTGCACTTTTTTCTTATTATTAAATTTCAATAGCTCTTTAGGTATTTGGAAATATACATAAAGAGTACAAATATCTTCTCCTAGTCTATGACTTATGTTTCTATTCATTTAATGATACCTTTTTATGAACAGATGTGTTTTGTTTTAATCTAATTAAATGTACTAATTTTTATTTTTAGGATTAGGGCTTTTTGTGTCTCATTAAGAAACCCCCTGTTCAGTCCCAGGCCATGAAAATATTCTATATTAATCATTGAATAACTTTATGGTTCATCACATATTAGATCTCATAATCACCTGGGATTGACTGCTGTGTATAGTGTGAATTAGGAGTTCAAGTTCATTTTTTCCCACAAGGCACACAAGAATTATCAGAGCATCATTTATCAGAAAGATGATTTTTTTCTCCACTGCTCTGCAGTGTACCTTTGGCACACTCATCTTTCAAGTGTCCATCTATATGTGAGGTGTTTTGCTTTCTTGTTGATGGAATGTAGAAATACCATTAATTTCTTATATTGACTTTATATCCAGCAACCTCCTTTAAATATTTTAAGCTGCATTAATAGACTTAATATATTCAATTTACTTTTAGCCTTTAAAATGCCTGACTAAGCAAACACATGAACTTAATAAGGAAAACCTTCCAAAGCATCTCAGAGACTCCTGTGAATCTAAATTTAACTTACAAATTGGGTAAATCTATTTCTCTTAAACATTAGAACATCACTTACACACTTGCTCACATTATTTTTGAAATATTAACTTACATCAGTTACATGTTTTAAATAGATGAAATCACAAAACATCTGTCAATATGATATGCCCAGGTCTTTCAAATATTATAAAAACTTTACATAAAAACACAGATTGGGGCTGGTGCTGTGGCACAGCAGGTTAAAGCCCTGGCCTGTGGCACCAGCATCCCATATGGGTGCTGGTTCGTGTCCCAGCTGCTCCTATTCCAATCCAGCTCTCTGCCATGGCCTGGGAAAACAGTGGCAGATGGCCCAAGTCCTTGGGCCCCTGCACCCACATGGGAAACCTGAAGGAAGCTCCTGGCTCCTGGCTTTGGATCAGCTCAGCTCTGGCCATTGTGGCCATCTGGGGAGTGAACCAGTGGATGGAAGACCTCTCTCTCTGTCTCTACCTCTCTGTAACTCTTTCAAATAAATAAAATAAATCTTTAAAAAAAAAACACAGATTATCTGTAAAACAAAAATGAAAGTACTATTAGTAGTGGCATGATTTAATCTGCCACCTTTGTATTTAATTATAAATCTCCCTGGCTGAAAAGTACTCACCAACTCAAGGAAGCAATTTTAACATTGCAAGTAATGAGAAGTTCTATTACAGGCTAGCAGGGGTTATATATGGAGCAAGAATGCAATTTGTGATAAGATTACTTACCAGTAAGAAATTTGAGACTAGGATAGTAACATGGGGGGATGCTTAGGTACATAGTCACATTTCCCCAGCTTCAACTTGGCCCCTGCATTCTTTTTTTAAATAATTTTTTTTGACAGGCAGAGTGGACAGTGAGAGAGAGAGAGAGACAGAGAGACAGAGAGAAAGGTCTTCCTTTGCCATTGGTTCACCCTCCAATGGCCGCGCTGATCCGAAGCCAGGAGCCAGGTGCTTCTCCTGGTCTCCCATGCGGGTGCAGGGCCCAAGCACTTGGGCCATCCTCCACTGCACTCCCTGGCCACAGCAGAGAGCTGGCCTGGAAGAGGGGCAACTGGGACAGAATCTGGCACCCCAGCCGGGACTAGAACCCCGTGTGCCGGCACCACAAAGTGGAGGATTAGCCTAGTGAGCCACGGCGCCGGCCTTTTTTTAAATAATTTTTAAAAAAATTTTAAGTTATACAAGTTCCATGTGTTTCATATATACGCATTTAGGAACACATGGATACTTCCCCCCATCCTGTCTCTTGCCCATGCTCCAATCCTTCCACCTCCTACCTCTCACATTCCCACTTTTAATTTTTTACAAAGATCTCTTTTCAGTTCACTTAATGATCAGTTAACCTTACAAATTCGACAAATTTTATGAAGAGAAAAAAAAAGACACTGTTCTTTAACAAAAGAGACAAGGGCTGTAAGCGATCATTGGATCTCAAAATGTCTATTTCACGCCAATACATTACATTTCAGGTACTCTATTAGTTACCTTGGATCAGGGGAAATAGTGATATCTGTCTTTTTGATACTGGCTTATTTCACTAAGTATAATAGTTTCCAGTTGTGTCCATCTTGTTGCAAAAGACAGGATTTTATTTTATTTTTTTACATCTGAGTGGTACTCCATAGTGTATGCATACCATAATTTCTTTTCCGAGTCAACAGTTGATGGACATCTGGGTTGATTCCATATCTTAGCTGTTGTGAATTAGCTGTTGTGAATGAACATGGGGGTACAGATAACTCTTTCATATGCTGATTTCTATTGATTTGGGTAAATTCTCAGGAGAAAGATGGGTGGATCATATAGTAGGTCTATATTCAGATTTCTAAAGTATTTCCACACTATCTCCCATAGTGGCTGCACCAGTTTACATTCCCACCAACAGGGCACCTTTTTCCACACATCCTCACCAGCATTTGTGGTTTGTTGATTTCTGTTGAGAACCATTCTAACTAGAATGAGGTGAAACTTCATTGTGGTTATGATTTACATTTCCCTGATGGCTGATGATCCTGAACATTTTCTCAAATGTCTGTTGGATGTTGGAATTTCCTCTCTTGAAAAATGGCTGTTCAAGTCCTTTGCCCATTTCTTAACTGGATTGTTTGTTTTGTTGTCATTGAAGTTCTTGATCTCTTTATAGGTTTTGGATGTTAACCCTTTATAAGTTGCATAGTTTGCAAATATTTTCTCCCATTCTGTTGGTTGCCTGTTCATTATGCTGAGTGTTTCTTTTGCAGTGCAGAAGCTTCTCAATTTGATGTAATCTCATTTGTCAGTTTTGGCTTTGATTGCTAATGCCTCTGTTCAAGGAGACATCTACTATGCCAATGTTTTGCAGGATTTCCTCAATGTTCTTTAATAAGTTGATGGTATTGGGTTGTAGATTTAGGTCTTTGATTCATTTTGAGTGGACTTTATATAAGGTATAGGTATGGGTCTCCTTTCAAACTTCTAAATGTGGAGATCCAGTCTCCCCAGCATCATTTGTTAAAGACTGCTCTTGCTCCAGGGATTTATTTTAGCTTCTTTATCAAAGATAAGTTGGTTGTAGATGTGTGGATTGATTTCTGGCATTTCTATTCTGTTCCATTGGTCTACCCACCTGTTTTTGTGCCAGTCCCAGGCTGTTTTGATTATAATTTTTTCTGTAATATGTCTTGCAATCAGGTATTGTGATGCCTCCAGCTTTGTTTTTGTTGTATAAGATTGCTTTAGCTATTCAAGGTCTCTTGTGTTTCCATATGAATTTTAGCATCATTTTTTCTAGATCTGCAAGGAATGTCATTGGCATTTTGATTGGTATCACATTGAATCTTTAAATTGTTTTTTGTGGTGTGGACATTTTGATGATGTCCATTCTTCCAATCCATGAACATAGAAGATTTTTCCATTTTTTAATGTTTTCTTCTATTTCTTTATTTTGTGTTTTGTAATTTTCATCATAGAGATTTTTCATATTGTTGGTTAAATTTATTACAAGTTATTTAATTCTTTTTGGAGCTATTGTAGATGGAACTGATCTTTAAAGTTCTTTCTCATCCAAGATATTGTCTGCATATACAAAGGCTATTGATTTTGTGTGTTGATTTTATGTCTTGCCACTTTACCAAACTCTTTAAGAGTTCCAATAGTCTCTCAGTGGAGTCTTTTGGATCCCCTATATATAGAATCATATCATCTGCAAATAGAGATAGTTTAATTTCCTCCTCTCCAATTTCAATCTCTTTGATTTCATTTTCTTGCCTAATGGCTTTGGCTAAAACCTCCAGGACTGTATTCAATGGTGAGAGTGGATCCTTGCCTGGTTCTGGTTCTTAGGGGGGGATGCTTCCAGCTTTTCCCCCATTCATTAGGATACTGGCCATGGGTTTGTCATAAGTTGCCTTGATTGTGTTGAGGAATGCTCCTTCTATACCCAATTTGCTTAAGGTTTTTCTCTGTATCTATTGATATAATTATATAGTTTTTGTTCTTCAGTGTGTTAATGATATAGCACATTGATTCATTTACCAATGTTGAACCATCCCTGCATAGTCACTTGATATATTCCACTTGTTCTGATGCCCTTTCTGATGTGTTGTTGGATTCAATTAGTGGGCACTTGGTTGAGGATTTTTGCATCTGTGTTCATCAGGGATATTAGTCTATAGTTCTCTTTCTCTGTTGTATCTTTTTCTGGCTTAGGAATTAAGGTGATGCAGGTTTCATAGAAGGAGTTTGGGAAGATTCCCTCCCTTTCAATTGTTTGGAGTAGCTTGAGAAGAATTAGAATTACTTCTTCTTTAAATGTCTGGCAGAATTCAACAGTGAAGCCATCTGGTCCTGGGCTTTCCTTTGTTGGTAGGGTCTTTATTACTGATTCAATTTCCATCTTAGTGATTTGTCTGTTTATGTTTTCTGTGTCTTCATGACTCAATTTTGGTATATTATAAGTGTCTAGGTATCTATCTGTTTCTTCTAGGTTTCCTGATTTTTTTTCACATACAGCTCTTTGTAGTAATTTCTACCAATTCTTTTTATTTCTGTTGTATCTCTTGTTACATTTCCTTTATGATTTCTGATTTTATTGATTTGGATCTTCTCCATCTTTTTTTGATTAGTTGGGCCAATGGTATATCAATTTTGCTTACTTTTTTCAAAAAGCCAGCTCTCCATCTCATTGATCTTTAGTATTTTTTGTTTCAATTTTGTTTATTTCTTCTTTAACTTTAATTATTTATTTCCTCCTACTAATTTTGGGTTTGTTTTGTTGTTCTTTTTCTAGGTCATTGAGATCCATTGATAGCTCATTTATTTGGTACCTTTCCAGTTTCTTGATGTAGGCACCAATTGCTATAAACTTCCCTCTTAACACTGCTTTTGCTATATCCCATATGTTTTGATATTGTCATCTTCATTTGTTTCCAGAAATTCCTTGATTTTTGTTTTGATTTATTCTAAGACTTACTGTTCATTCAGGACCATGTTTCAGTCTCCATTAGTTTTCATATGATCTAGAAATTCTTGAGTTGTTGATTTGCAGCTTCATTCCATTGTGGTCAGAGAAGATGCCAAGTATGATTTCAATTTTTTTTTTTTTAATTTGCTGAGACTTGTTTTATGGCCTATCATATGGTCTATCCTAGAGAAAGCTCCATGCACTGATGAGATGAATATATATTCTGCATCTGTAGAATGAAGAGTTCTGTAATTATCAGTATGTCCATTTGGTCTATAGTGTCAGTTAGCTTTGTTGTTTCTTTGTTGATTTTATGTCTAGTTGACCTGTCCTTTGATGAAAGTGGGTTGTTGAAGTCCCCCATTACTATTGTATTGGAGTCTATGTCTCCCCTTAGATACATTAACATTCTTTTAAATAGCAAGGTACCCTATAATTGGGTGCATATAGATTTATTATAGTCATGTCTTCCTGTTGAATTGATCCCTTAATCATTTTTTAAAGATTTATTTATTTATTTTAAAGGCAGAGTTACAGAGTGGCAGAGGCATAGGGAAAAAGAGAGAATTTCCATTCACTAGTTCACTCCCCAAATGGCTGCAACAGCTGGAGCTGGGCCAATCCGAAGCCCAGAGCCAGGAGCCTCTTCCAGGTCTCCCACATGGATGCAGGGGCCCAAGGACCTGGATCATCTTCCACTGCCTTCCCAGGCAGATGGAACTCAAACCAGCACCCATATGGGATGCTGGCATTGTAGGTGGTCGCTCTACATGCTATGCCACAGTGCTGGCCCCTGTTATAGTTCTTTCTTTATTTTTTTAAATATTTATTATTTATTTGAAAGGCAGAGTTACAGAGAAGCAGAGGCAGAGAAAGACTCAGAGAGAGAGAGAGAAAGAGAGAGAGATCTTCCATCCCTTGGCTCACTCCCTAGATGGCTACAACAGCTAGAGCTGGGCTGATCTGAAGCCAGGAGCTAGGAGCTTCTTCTGGGTCTCTCACACGGGTGCAGGGACCCAAGCACATTCTACTGCTTTCCCAGGCCATAGCAGAGGGCTGGATTGGAAGTGGAGGAGCTGGGTCTCTAACCAGTGCCCATATGGGGTGCCGGCACTGCAGGATACTTGTTGCATTTCTCTTGTGCACATTTTAGAATCTTTTCTTTATGTTTCACTGTGAAAAGTTTTATTACAATGTATTGTGGTGAAGATCTTTTCTGGTCATGTCTGTTAGGAGTTCTATGTTCTTCTTGTACTTGGATGTCCCTTTCTTCAAATTGGGAAAGTTTTCTGTAATTATTTCACTAAATAGGCCTTCTAGTTCATTCTGTCTTTCCATGCCTTCAGGAACTCCTAAGACCCATATGTTGGATCATTTGATAATATCCCATAAATCTCCAACACTGTTTTTAAGTTTTCTATTTTCTTCTTGGATTTTTTTTTTGTTTGATTGAAATGTTTCTGAAGATTTGTCTTGTAATTCAGATAATCTTTCTTCTGCCTTGCCAAGTCTTCTGTTATGGCTTTCCAACACATTTTTTTTATTTGATCTACTGAATTCTTCATTTCTAGTATTTCATTTTGATTCCTCATAAAATCTCAATTTCATAGGAAAAAGTTTCATTCATGTCACGTATGGCTCTATATTTATTATTTTATTTTATTTTTTTGACAGGCAGAGTGGACAGTGAGAGAGAGAGAGAGACAGAGAGAAAGGTCTTCCTTTGCCATTGGTTTACCCTCCAATGGCCGCCGTGCTGATCCGAAGGCAGGAGCCAGGTGCTTTTCCTGGTCTCCCATGGGGTGCAGGGCCCAAGCACCTGGGCCATCCTTCACTGCTTTCCCAGGCCACAGCAGAGAGCTGGCCTGGAAGAGGGGCAACTGGGACAGAATCCGGCACCCCGACTGGGACTAGAACCCGGTGTGCCGGGGCTGCAGGTGGAAGGTTAGCCTATTGAGCTGCAGTGCCAGCCGGCTCTATATTTAGTTCACTGATTACTTTTGAATAATCCTATGATTAATTTTTTTGAATTCCATTTCTGGTATTTCCTCAATCTCTTCATCTTTACATTCTGATATTGAAATGTTGTTGGGTTCCTTTGTGGGGTCATTCTGTCTTCCTATTCTTGTTTCTCGAATTTCTGCATTTGTTTTAGGTAATACCTAAATGAAGTTGATTTTCATTTTTTTTACCTCTGATGTCTGCTATCTTTGAGTTATGCTTCTGTGGCTTCAAGAAATTCCTGTACTTTCAATGAATACCAGTAAGTGTGTGGTGGGTGTGGCCAGGGAGCCCTGTAGTGCTCCAGGGTGGGGCAAGTATCCAGGGTAACACTCATGTTGGGTGTGGTAGATCTCAATGCCTTGGTGTTCGCCCCCATTGTTTTCCTCACCACGGCATGAACCACGCAAATGATCTGTGCAGTCTCCACTGTGAGCACAGTTCCTGCTGCAATGACCTGCTCTAGGGAACCAAGGAGCTGTGAGCATGTGGAACTGCACCCAGTGATTGCCCAGAGACCCAGCTACACCATGCACCTTCTCATGTAACCAATGAGTTCCCACCATCTCAGCACACAAGGCCCCCACAGTCGCTGGGTGAAGAGGTTTCTCTCTGCCCTGCCAGCCTGTCCGGTCAACAGACAGGCAGATGTTCCCTGAAACAGCTCCAACTAGGCGTCTTGATCCTGGGAGGCTACGAGTGCTTCACCATCCTACGTGGTTGCCCAGCCACCTCCCAGCCAGGCTCAAAGTCTGTGGTGACTGCAGGTTGTTCCCTCTGCTAGAATCTCTTGATCATGTGTACACAAGAGCCACTGGCCAAATATTGCTCTCTGCCTGCCACTACCACCAGTACTGCCGAGAAGATGGCGTCCTGTCTCAGCCAGCTGCTGTGTGCATGCAAACGGCTTCCACAGCTGCCTCCCAAACCCACAATGGCGCCCGCCCTTTCTCAGCTGGGCAGCCAGCGCTGTTGTGGGGAGGTTGGAGTGAGATAAGCGTGCCCTGGTTCCTCCACTGGGTCCACGGGAAACCACCAGTAACGGCTAGCCCCTGGGGCTCCAGTGTGGACTCAGACCATGCCCTCCCTCAGGCTGTATCACCACAGATCGCTGCAGTCTGGTCTCACCTTCATCTCCAAGCTGCCGCCTGCTCTGGCTCTCAGCTGCTGCAGCTGTGCTTATGTTCATGTTGGTGCTACAGGTCCCCGGCATTCCTCTTCCTCTTGTAGGATTTCCAGGGCAGTTTTCTCTCCAATTCTTCCCTGAGGGTGCACTTCTTATGCTTTTTTTTTTTTTTTAACTGTTTATCCCTAGCTTAGCACAATATGTTGTTCCCTAATCTGCCATCTTGGATTCTCTCCCCCTGACTTTTTTTTTTTTAAAAAAAAACCAGCTCTAGGGGCAGGTGTTTGGCCTGGTGGTTAAACCACCACTTGGAGCAGCTGTTTCCTATATCGGAGTGCCTCAGTTCAATTCCCATCTCCGTTCTGCATTGCAACTTCCCACAAATGTGCACAGTGGAAGGTAGCAGGTGATGGCTCAGGTCACCTACATGGGTGACCTGGATTGAGTGACCTAGATGGGCTCCTGGTTTCTACTTGTCCCAACCCCTGTTCAGGCCGGCATCCGGGGAGTGGGCCAGCAGAGGAAAGCGCTCTCTCTTTGTATCTGTGTGTGCCTTCTCTCTCTGCCTTTCAAAAAAAAAAATACTTTTATGAATATATAAGAGGGAGCTCTAGGCGCAAACTCTTCAGATAGAATTTCTCACCTGCATGGCTGCTTTCACAAGCTAAGCACCCCAGCCACCATCCATTCCTTGGGCGCTGCTGGCCCAGGGTGTGCACGTCAGTGGCAGAGTCAAACTTTGGGAGTGGAGACCCAGACAGGAACTGTGAACAAACTTGGAAGTAGAATTGGGGTTCTTTATTCCTGGAATTTGTGTTTCAAAAAAAATGTATGCATTTGAGCCAAGGTTTGGTTGAACGGGGAGAATAAGGGTGCAGATCTAGATGAATATGTTCCTTTTGTCCATGGACTCCAGCTCAGAGCAAGGCACAGCTGGAGGGGAGCCATAGTGGATCTGTCTGAAGTGAGGGCCCCATGGCAAGCCTCCCACTTGCCTTGGTCTCTGGACAGGACCACATTAAAATAGGTCAGAACTGCAGGTGTTTCTCTTGTCTTTCAAAGAACAAGGAGTAAGCCAAATATAAAGACCATCTTAGCAAATAAAGAGACACAAAAACAGAAATAAAAGGGTATGCCCATGCAGAATTTTGCCATCTTCAAGGCTCCAAGATGGGGCTTTGACTGAATAAGTCAGTTCCTTAAGCAACTGAAGCAGTTAACTCATAGAAACTCATCATTAGGGCAGCAGTCTGACCCTGATGCCAGAATATTTTTACAAGACATACTAAGAGGTTGATATCTACTTAGAAGTAGGGAGACTTGAAACAGCTTGGCATGTGGGTTTACATAAGCAGAAGACGTTGTCAAAAGAGTGAGAAAGGAAAGGCAGCATTGTCACTGTTTATGGGTATGGATGCCAATCTCTTCCACCCCCAAATCCCCTTTCAGCCTTAAGCTACCAGAAATAAATTAACAACATTAAGAATGTTAGGCCTGCCTCTGTGTCTTTTTCTTTTGCTGCCACTGAAGACATATGTTGAGCAGAGATTGATCAGACTCACAGGTGACATATGAAGAAAATGTGATACAAACAAAATCACAAATTTTTGAAACCTGCCTTCTGAGAGTAAGCAGAGCTTGTCAATTAAAAACCACAATTTGATAAGGATATGTCCATGATCATTTTTCTTCTAACACATACCTGTTCTTAAAATTAAAGGTAAGGGGTTGGCATTGTGGCACACTAGGTAAAGCTGCCACCTGCAATGCTGGCATCCCATGGAGGTGTTAGTTTGTGTCCCAGCTGCTCCACTTCTGAACCAGCTCCCTGCTAATGGCCTGGGAAAAGCAGTGGAAGATGACCCAAGTGTTTGGGCCCCTGCCACCCAGTGGGAGACCCGGATGAAGTTCCTGGCTCCTGGCTTCAGCCTAGCTCAGGCCATTGCAGCCACTGGGGATTTCACTTCCAAATAAATAAACCTTAAGAAAATTTAAGGTCAAATGACTTTTCTGTGTGAATTAGAATTTAGCAGCATTAAGACTTTCCTAGGAACCAGACAAATCTTATACTCGGTCAAATTCAAAGCAAAGGAGAGGAATAAGCCCAGCTTCTTTACTGTGGACTCACCGGTGACTTCCACCCCAGGTAGACTACAATGAATGGCATCTTTCATCAAATATCTGGAGTGTTCAATATTTGCACTAAAGGTCAGTCCCAGGCATTTCCCCTCTTGTTCTCACATTCCGTATTCCATTCTGTAAGTACTGCTGTTCAAGCACCTTGGCAGAACTACCTCTGCCAAGAAAGACCATTCCAGGCAATGTTTCTAGATAACTCTCTGAAGCAGCTCCAAAACAATTACAATTAGTATGTTCATAATTTTGTAAAGCTTTGTCATGGGTCTTTTTCTCAGGAGTTATTATCTCCATAGAAAAATTGTTCTCTTAAAATGTCTATTGCTTAGGCTTAGTATAAAGGATGGCCATGCTTTTGAGAAGATTAGTCTGAAATCCAGGGGGATGCTTTAAGATTTTAATAATCTCCCTGCCTAGTCCACTGTGAGCACCATATTCTAATTTAACAAGTAGTTATTGAATTCCCACTGTGGGTGGGTCATTATGCTAATATAATGGAGAAAACAGTTACACTCAAAGGAGTTTATATTCAAATAATTAAGAGACACTCCATTTGTACCCAGAAAATGAACAGGCTTTGGAATGTTTAGAGAAGAGAAAAATTAATCAAGTCTTCAATGGAAAGAGATACATTGAAGTGGGGCTTTGGAGGACAAATAAAATTTTAGTAGGCTCTTCTCAAAATAGATTAAGAGTGTGAGAAAATTCTGGAAGCTTTTTGTGGAAAGAAATAACTTCATTGTTGGTTCTTAACGTAATTTTAATTGGAGTTTAACATGTGCACAGAAAAGTGTACAGACTGTATGTGAACAGTTTGATGAATTTTCATAGTGATCATACCAGTGTAACCAAAAACTGAAACAGAACATTCAAGACTAACACTTGGCACCATGGTTAAGCTGCCACTAGGGATGCCACATCCCATAGCGTAGAGTCTGGTCTGAGTTCCACTTCCTTCACTTGTGATTCAGGCTACTGCTAAAGTGCACCTTGTAAGGAAGCAGATGATGGCCCAAATACCTGAGTCCCTGCCACCACCATATGGGAGACCTAGAATGGAGTTCTAGGCTCATGACTTCAGCCTGGCCCAGCCCAGCTTGGGCCCAGTCCAGGCAGTTAGAGGTAGAAGATTCTCTCTCTCTCTCTCTCTCTCTCTCTCTCTCTTCCCCCCCTACTTTTCAAATAAATAAAAAGATTAAACATTTTAAAAAGTCAACCATGTTATTGCAAGTAACTATCATTCATTTCCTGTCATTACCAAATAATATTCCCCTATATGAGTATATCACAAACTATTGAACCTTTTTTACTGTTCATGGGCATTTGAGTTGATTCCATTTTGGCTTTCATGTTCTCTGTGAAGAGTTTTGCTTGTTATTCTTGGATTTCTGTGCAACATTTGAATGTATTCTATGCAGCATATATTCCACAGCTTCAACAGACACCGTAAAATAACTTTTCCAAAGCAGGGGAGGACACTACTTGCCCCACATCTTGCCAATATGTGCTATTTTCAACTTTAAATTTTGATCCATTCTGATAGGTTTGGGGTAGAATCCTTTTTTGTTTTAAATAATGTACCTATTTGGTTGATTTTTTTGTTTTTACTTCAAAGACAATGCATGCTCATCTAAAAAGATTCAAATAAAACACTCTCCATCACTCTATCTAATTCCACCCCCATCATCCCATCTCATTCCACAGAGGAATCTGTTAATAACGTCTCCCATCCTTCCTCTGTGCAGATTCAGGATGTGTGTTTTGCCATGTGTCCATGTTTTTAAAAAATTGAATCATATAATTTTCTTATTTCAATAGTTCCTTTTCCCCCCTTAATATATAATGGTCACATTTTCATGTCTATTTATACTAGATATACAATTCCTAAAAAGTACATGTTGTGAGGCCATCACATTTTGTGTACTTATTCCCTTATTATTGGCACTCATTTCCAATTCTTTGCTGTCATTCAAGAAACTATCATTAACATCATTTATGCATTCATTCAAGAAGTAAGCACTGGAGCTGGCACTGTGGCGTGGCGGATTAAGCTGCCGCCTGCAGTGCTGGCATCTCATATGGGCACCGGTTTGAGTCCCAGCTGCTCCACTTCCAATCCAGCTCTCTGCTATGGACTGGGAAAGCAGTGGAAGATGGCCCCAGGCCCTGGGCCCCTGCACCCACGTGGGAGACCCGGAAGAAGCTCCTGGCTCCTGGCTGCGGATCGGCACAGCTCCTGCGGTTGCGGCCATTTGGAAAGTGAACCAATGGATGAAGACCTTTCTCTCTGTCTCTCCCTCTCACTGTCTGTAACTCTACCTCTCAAATAAATAAATAAAATCTTTAAAAAAAAAAAAAGCTACAATATTGGGCCGGCATTGTGGCATCACGGATAAAGCTTCCACCTGCAGTTCAAATCCTGGCTGCTCCACTTCTGATCCAGCTCCCTGCTAACGCACCTGGGAAAGCAGCAGAGGATGGCCCAAGTGGGAAACCCAGAAGAAGTTCCTAGCTCCTGGTTTCAGATCAGCTCAGCTCTTGCCATGTGGGGAGTGGGCTAGTGGATGGAAGATTCTCTCTTTCTCTGCCTCTGCTTCTCTGTAACACTGCCTTTCAAATAAATAAATAAATCTTTTATTTAAAAAAAAAGCTACATTATTACTAAGCACTAAAAGGAACTAAAGGACATGGGGTAGGAAACATAAAGGAGCAACAGGTTTGCAATTTTAGATAAATTGGCCAGAAAAGGCCTCACTGGGGAAAAATTACACTGTGAGACAGGCATTTGGGCTGGTTGTTAAGATGCCCACATCTCATATTAGAGCGCCTGGTTTCAAGTCCTGGCTCTACTCCCAATTCCAGATTCCTGCTGTTGCCCACCCTATAAGGCAGCGAGTTATGGCTCAAGTACTTGGTCCCCTAGAAGAGCTGTATTCAATGCCTGGCTCTGGGCTTCCACTTGGTGCAGCCCCAGGCATCACAAACATTTGGGGAGTAAACTAAAGGACGGGAGCACTCTCTCAATTCCCCTCTTTCTTTCACCATTCCTCTCTCCCTCTCAAATATAGAAAATACACATTTAAAAGCATTATTTATAACTGATAGAATTAAAAAGGAGAGAATGATCCTACATGGGAAGCAGGATATGCAGCAGATTCATAGAATGACAAATGCCCTAAACAGCACTCTGGCCTCAGAATCAGCCCTTACGGCATTCAGATCTGGCTAAAAAGCCCATGAGAATTTCACAGGCATGGAAAGCCAAGACACTCTGGCAAAAAAAATAAAAAAATAAAATAACCTAAATGAAAGATCTCTGTGAGTGAGATCCCAGTGGGAAGAATGGACCATCAAAGAAGGCAGTACCTTTCTCTGAAGGGAGGAGAGAACTTTCACTTTGAATATGGCCTTGTCTAAACAAGATCAGAGTTGGTGAACTCAAGAGACTTCCATAGCCTTGGCAGCTCATGACAAGGGCCTCGGGTGATCACTGACATTGTAAATAAGAGTGTCAATTGTTAAATCAACAAGAGTCACTGTGCACCTGCTCCCCATGTAGGACCCCTGTCCTTAATGTGTTGTACTATGGGAATTAACAGTAAAACTACTACTCAAACAGTACTGTATACTTTGTGTGTCTTTGTGGGTGCAGTTTGTTGAAATCTTTATTTAGTATATACTAAGTTGATCTTCTGTATATAAAGATAATTGAAAGTGAATCTTGATGAAGAATGGGATGGGAGAGGCAGTGGGATATGGGATGGTTGTGGGTGGGAGGTAGGTTATGGGGGGGGGAAGCTGCTATAATTCAAAAGTTGTAATTTGGAAATTTATATTTTTAAATAAAAGTTAAAATGTAAAAAGGTGGATAAAACATAAAAAAGTATTATTCAGAGAAAGACATTGTGAGTAAAGACTGAAAGGAAGCAAGGGTCACCCTCATACAGCCACCTGGGGCGTGGGGAACACTCTAGGCAAAGGAGACAAGGCAAGAAAGGACACGGGGGTAGAAGCCTGTGTGGCCGGTGTGCCCACAGCAAGGGTCAGGCAAGGGTGGGGGGAGGGGCAGAGCATCCTCACGCGTATCTTGACACAAGGTTTGACTTGTGTTGGGTTTGGAGAGTCTCTCTTCTTCACTCTCAAAGTGTCCTTGCTGCAGATGGGATGTCACAGTGTTCTGCGGGCTTCCAACTCTTCCTTCACCCCCCAGTGAATCCCCGTGGAAATTGAGGTTGCAAAGTGCTTTCTTCCCCCAAAAGTTATCTTTAGCAAGGTCAAAGCCTAAGCTCCACTCCTTGCGACCTCACAACAGGTCTACATTCAAACAAGGCCCTGCATTATCTGACCACGGCTGCCATTTCCACCCTCAGCCACTGTGACTGTTTATCATGCTGCTCCACTTGTCTAGCAGTTCCTAGAATATTGAGGTTTCTCCACACATCAGGGCTTTTGTTCCACACTGGACTGCTGTTCGAAGAGTCCTTGGCAGAGCAGGTGTGTCCTCACCCTCAGAACACAGGTAAACGTCACCATCTAGAGTGGCCTCCAAATCACTGTTGGCCCAGTGCTTCCCCTTCCCTAGCACGTCCCACCCTTGTACCTGTTTATTCCTTTCGCTGAAGTTACACAGCACCTTAGACCAGATTCCATTTTTTATTCCAGAAACCTCTTTCTCCTTATACACTTAAGGATGATTTGCCTCGGGCTGGCACTGTGGTGTAGTAGGCTAAGCCGTCTCCTACAGTGCTGGCATCCCTTATGGATGCCGGTTTGAGTCCCAGCTACTCCTCTTCTGATCCAGCTCTCTGCTATGTCCTGGGAAAGCAGATAATGGTCCAAGTCCTTGGTCCCCAGGACCCATGTGGGAGACCCAGAAGAAGCTCCTGGTTCCTGGCTTCAGATTGGCTCAGCTCTGGCTGTTGCAGACACTTGGGGAGTGAACCAGAGGATAGAAGACCTCTCTTTCTCGCTCTCTGCCTCTCTGTAACTCTGCGTTTCAAATAAATAAATAATTCTTTAAAAAAGAAAAATAAAAATGATTCGCCTCTGAGGAACAGCATGAGAAATAACATATTGTGATGCTTAATTATTGTCTGGAGTGAAATGTCACATAGCCCCTAAATGTATCTGTGGAAGCTTAATCACCAAGGTGACAGGGTTGGCCCATGTTACTGGCCTGCAAAAAGTAGCAGAAGATGGCCCAAAGGCTTGGACCCCTGCTACCCAGGAGGGAGACCTGGAAGAAACTCCTGGCTCCTAGCTTGGGCCTAACCAGCCCCAGCGGTTGTGGTCCTCTGGGAAGTCAACCAGCAGATGTAAGATATCTCTCTCTCTCTCTCTCTCTCTCTCTCTCTCTCTCTCTCTCTCTCTCTCTCTCTCTTCATAACTCTTTCAAATAGATTGTTAAACACACACACACACACACACACACACACACACAACGCAAGCAAGTCGTGTTTAGCATCTAGGCCCCAGGGTGCCTAACTATAAAAATACTGTTTTGGCGACCTCTAGTGTCAAGCATTGTTTCAACACATGTATTTATGAAGTTCTGTTAATAAGATACTTCAAAAGATTCGTGGAAAATGGAATTAAAAGATCAATTTATTTTGGTGCAAAAAAAGTCTTGAAATCCATATATAGTTTTCTCATAAAGTGAATTTTTCTAAGTACCTTTGTACTTTGTATAATAGACAAAAATGAGATCTAAAATAGTTTTTCACCACAGGAAATACAAGTTTAATTTCCATTTAAAGTTCATGTTTTTCTGAAATAATAATACAATTGAATAAAATTTCCAGAAGCATTAGACATTTCAAAATCACTGGTTTGAAGCACATGGGTGTGTGAAGGGTGATCACAACAGCTGTTTTATTTTTTGAGCAATACTCTAATTCTGCTACTAGGAATTTGCCCAATGAATATACTTGGGTTTTTTTAGATTTATTTATTTATTTGAAATTCAGAGTTACACAGAGAGAGAAGGAGAGCCAGAGAGAGAGAGAGAGAGAGAGAGAGAGAGAGAGAATCTGGTGGTTCACTCCCCAATTGGCTGCAACGGTTGAAGTTGGGCCAATCCAAAGCCAGGAACCAGGAGCTTCTTCCAGGTCTCCCATGTGGGTGCAGGAGCCCAAGGACTTGGGCCATCTTCTACTGCTTTCTCAGGCCATAGCAGAGAGCTGGGTCAGAAATAGAGCATCCAGGACTCGAACTGGCACCCATATGGGATGCTGGCACTGTAGATGGCTGCTTTACTCACTAATCCGCAGTGCCAGCCCCTAATTCTTTATTATTGAATGATGCCTTGGTTATTAAAAATATTTTTAAAAAATTATTTGAGAGAGCCAGCATTGTGGTGCAGCAGGTTAAGTGACCATCTATTATGCCATCACCCCATGTGGATGCTAATTTGAGCCCCAGCTGTTCCACTTCCAATCCAGCTCCCCACTAATGCACCTAGGAAAGCAGTAGAAGATGGCCCAAATACTTGGGCTCCTGCATCCATGTGGGAGAACCAGCTGAAACTCTGGCTCCTGGGTTCAGCCTGTCCCAACCCTAGTCATTGTGGACATTTGGGGAGTGAATCAGCGGATGGAAGATCTTTCTTGCTCCCTCCCTAACCCTTATCTCTCTCTGTAACTCTGTCTTTCAAATAAATAAATACATTTTTAAGAGGTAGAGCTATAAACAGATAAAGGGAGAGACAGAGAGAAAGGTCTTCCATTTGCTAGTTCACTCCCTGGATGGCCGCATCAGCCAAAGCCAGGAACCAGGAGTTCTTCCAGGTCTCCCATACGGGTACAGAGGCCCAAACATCTACCACTTTCCCAGGCCATAAGCAGAGAGCTGGATCAGAAAAGGAGCAGGTGGAACTAGAACCAGCACCCATATGGGATGCTGGTGCTACAGGCAGAGGCTTAGCCTACTATGTCACAGTGCCAGTCCCAATAAATAAATTCTTTAAAATATTGAGATGCAGAGAGAAATAGTTCCCAACCACCAGCTCACTCCCTGAATGCTAATGGTGGTTGCAGCTGGGCCAGAGCCAGGGCCAGAGCTGGGAACACAGTGCAGGTCTCCCAGGTTGGTAACTGGAACCCAACATCCTGGGCCATCACTGCTGCCTCCCAGGCATTACATGAGCAGGAGGCTGGAATCGGTAGCCAGAGCTGGAAATCAAACCCAGGCAACTCCAACATGAGACAAAAGTGCCTCAACCAACATCTTCATCTCTAGGCTAAACATGTGCCTTAAACTATTCGAATTCTTAAATAATATTTTTAAAATGTTATAGCCAGCAGCCCAAGACCACTGGCATAACCATTTTGAAGAGGAATTTAGAAACACCTAGTAAAGCTTGAGGAAACTCATCCCTCTGTCTTGGGGATTTTATTCCTGGCCATATGCCTTAATGAACTCATGTAAGAAGGAATGGCCAAGACCATTTGTGGAGCATCGTTTCTTTCCTTCCTTCCTTTTTTTTTTCTTTTTTTTAAACTTATTTATTCAAAAGGCAGAGTTACAGAGAGGTGGAGGTAGAGGTAGAAGTAGAAGTAGAGAGAGAGAGAGAAAGAGAGGTCTTCCATCCACTGGTTCACTCCACAGATGGATGCAACGGCTGGAGCTGTGCCCAGCCCGATCTGAAGCCAGGAGCCAGGAGCTTCTTCCAGGTCTCCCACGCAGGTGTAGGGGCCTAAGGCTTTGAGCCATCTTCTACTGCTTTCCCAGGCCACAGCAGAGAGCTGGATCGAAGTGAAGCAACCAGGAGTTGTGGGGGACCAGACCGAGGGGACCGCGCCTAAAAGATGGCGCCCGCTTCCTGCTTCCGGGTTCTTCCTCCCTGGGAGGCTTTCCCGCTCTGTAACATAATCCTCCTATCCTGGCGCAATGTGGTGATCACCTGAGGTGTGACGTGTATTGTGCTTATAAACCCTCGCAAGCCGGATGTTCAGCAGTTCCTGCCCAACAGGGATCGAGGCTGGATCCCTCGCTCGTTGCACAATAAAACCCTGCCCGTAATTGTTTGGTTTCGGTTTCTTGCGGGACGAGAATCGCGCCGAACAACTGGTGGCCTGTACGGGGAACCTTCTCTTATGTGCTGCGAGCGGCGGTGAGCGAGGTAAGTCTTACCGGTTGGGACCCCGAGCGAGGTAAGTCTCGTGGGTAGTGGGTGGACGCACCCCGGACGTGTTTCTCCCTCTTTTAATTAAAAATGGGTAACCTCCCGAGCCAGTCAGCGTTAATCGATCCGCTGAACGCGTTACTGCGTAACAAAGGAATCAGAATCTCAAAATCCACCCTCGCTGAATTCCTTGGATCTATTGATTTTTTCGCCCCGTGGTTTGCTTCCTCGGGCCACATTTCTCTCAGCTCTTGGGAAAAGCTGGGGAGGGACCTCCGGCGAACTGCTGAAGACCCCCAAGAGCCTGACTTTAACCCTATGGTTCTCCCCTTATGGGACCTGGTACGGGCGTGCCTCAAGGAGGAGGGATCAGAAGGAGCGCGTGGTTCGGCAATTGCGGCGGTCCGCAATGCCTTCGAAGAGGTTCGCTCCCACAGTTCCGACGACACAGGGTGCCAAACCTCTCGCCCAGCCTCGGACACTGGGCCTGACTCCGCCTCCTCTGATTCGGAAGGGGAGGGGGATGGCGACCACAAATCTCCGCCCCCTTCCTATACACAGCTACGAAGGAGGTCGGGAGCTGTCGTCGCTGGCGCCTGCGCCCCTCCTCTTGTCCCCCCCACAGCTCCCCCCGGCGGTCTTTTTGTTGATCGCCAAATGGAAAACATGGCGCCCTCTAGTGATGGCTTTGTTAACGGTGCATTGCCTTTTCAGGCGTCCGCGCCACCATGGCCGCCGAATGCCCCGCCCCCCTCAGGAAGACAGTTCCATCAACAGGCTTGGAAACAGTTAAAACACAATTCTTCCACCTCTATCCAGGCTTTCCCTGTCTTGGGTTTGGGTTCCCGAGAGGCCCGTCATGAACCACTGGATATGGCGGTATTAAAACAACTTAAGGCTGCAGTCCATGATTATGGCCCTACGGCCCCATTCACCCTGTCCTTACTTGAGTCGGTTGGCCAGTCCATCCTCACTCCCAGCGATTGGGTCCAATTGACCCGCGCCTGCTTGAGTCCGGGTGGCTTTCTTATGTGGCAGTCCATTTATGCGGAATGCTGCCACGACCAGGCGGACGACAATGCTGAGGATGGCCACTCTATGTGGAACGCCGACATGCTCTTGGGGCGGGGACCTTACCAAGCTGATCAGACCCAGTTTCCAAGGCAGGTATATAGGCAAATATCCAACTGCGCCCAGCGGGCATGGAGACAGGCATCTAATCCGGGTGACTCCACCAATCACTTAACTAAAATAGTACAGGGCCCAACCGAACCTTTTGCCGATTTTGCGGCTCGAATACTTGAGGCGGCTTCACGCATTTTCCCTAGTGAGGTGGACGCCAAGCCATTAGTCAAACAAATTATTTTCGAACAAGCCAATAAAGAGTGCAAAACCATCCTTCGTCAGCATAGACATAAATCTGTAGATTCTTGGTTAAAGTATTGTAGAGACACCGGTGGGCCACTTACCAATGCAGGCCTTGCCGCAATGCTGGCCACTGCCTTAAATCCTAAAAGTAAAAATTATAAACAGGCTCGGCCCTCCATCTCTTCTGGCCTCTGTTTCCAATGTCGCCAACCAGGCCATAGGAAACGTGACTGCCCAACCCTCGCTTCTGGACCCCCACTGGCGCGACTTGCGACCACGGATTTTTGTCGTAGATGTCGAAAGGGTCCTCACAAAGCTGAGGACTGTCGCTCCGCTTTCGATGTCGATGGAAACCCACTTACTGGCAATAGACAGGGGACAAAAAACGGTCAGAGGGGGTCTCCTGCTCCGACAGGGGGCCCCCAAATAAACACCTACCCACAGGTTCCACCTCCGAGCTCGTACACAGCTCCCCCTCAAGCCGTGCCACACCCGGCTCCGCAGGCATGGACCTCTGTGCCACTTCCTCTCTCCTCTTAACACCAGAAATGGGAGTCCAACTGGTGGAGAGCGATTACTCTGGCCCTCTACCTCCGAATTCGGTTGGATTGTTGTTGGGCCGTTCCTCGGTGGCCCTCCGAGGCCTGGTAATAATCCCCGGCGTAATAGATTCTGACTTTCTTGGCAAAATAAAGATCATGGTTCAGGCTCCCCAAGGAGCTGTCCTTATCAATGCTGGGGACCGCATCGCGCAGTTGCTGTTATTACCCAGTCTTCATTCCTTATTCCCCGCAAAAAACGCTGTCCGTAGTAATGGTGGTTTTGGGTCCTCTGGAAATAACTTTACCGGCCTACATATGCTTTTACATGAACGCCCTACGCTAAACTTACAGGTTAATGGTAAAACCATTACAGGCCTTTTGGATACTGGGGCTGATAAGTCCATTATAGCTACCAAGGACTGGCCTAATGCATGGCCTACAAATGTCGCGGAACAAACCTTACAGGGGCTTGGTTTCGCTAGTTTCCCCAAGAAAAGTGCCACCCTGCTATCCTGGTGGGATGAAGAAGGTCATACAGGACAATTTGCCCCTTTTGTTTTACCACTCCCTATCTCACTCTGGGGGCGAGACGTGTTAACTGAAATGGATATTGCCTTAACTACTGCTTCCCCTACAGTACAGTCTATGCTTCATAAGCAAGGCTATGTTCCCGGAAAGGGCCTTGGTATTCGTCTCCAGGGCAACCCTTCTCCTATTCAGCCTAAACCAAAACAGGACAAAACCGGTTTGGGTTTTTCTTAGGGGCCACTGAAATGCCTCCTACGCCAATAAAACCTCTACAAATTACCTGGCTGACAAATACACCAGTTTGGATTCCGCAGTGGCCCCTATCTCAAGAAAAACTGGAGGCAATTAATAACCTTGTCTTAGAACAAGTCGAGGCTGGTCATCTAGTCCAATCCACCTCCCCATGGAACACACCTATCTTTGTTATTCGCAAAAACACAGGAAAGTGGAGACTTCTTCACGACCTTAGAGCAATAAATGCACAAATGCAACCTATGGGTCCGGTCCAACTGGGCCTTCCACTCTTATCGGCCCTCCCCAGTAATTGGCCTGTGCTCGTGGTGGATCTCAAAGATTGTTTTTTCTCTATTCCGTTGTCCAAACAGGATACACCGCGTTTTGCCTTCACGATCCCTACCAAAAATCAGGAGGGACCAGATAAACGTTGGCAATGGACGGTTTTGCCCCAAGGAATGACAAATAGTCCTACTATGTGCCAAATATATGTGGCGCGGGTGTTAGAACCAATTAGGGCTCAATTCCCTGATTGTAAGTGTCTCCATTATATGGATGACCTATTATGTGCTGCCCCTACTCAAGAACGACTTCTACCACTGTTTAAGAAACTACAACAAGTATTAGAAAGGGCGGGACTACATATCTCTCCTAATAAGGTACAACTATCCTCTGTAGTCACATATCTCGGAACTACAGTCACCCCCACCCACATTAGGCCTTCAAACCTACAAATTAAACATACCTGTGTTTCAACCCTAAATGATTTACAAAAACTTTTAGGAGATATTAACTGGATCAGACCGTATCTCCGCATTCCTAACGCCACCCTACAGCCTCTCTTTAATATCCTCAAGGGGGATCCGGATCTCACTTCCCCCCGAGTCCTCACCCCCGAGGCTAGACAAGCTCTCCAGATAGTAAATCAGGCCCTTAGCAAAGCTGCCCTTAAGCGGTGGAACCCACTAGGAGATTTAACCCTTTGGGTCCTAGCTACGCCAAAACAGCCTACGGCAGCCCTTTGGCAAGAGGGACCTCTTCTCTGGATACACCCCTCATCATCACCCACAAAATCCCTCGCTTATTATCCCACTATGGTGGCCGAGGTGGCACTTTTGGCCACCCGTAAAGCCATTCAGCACTTTGGGCGTGAACCTTCTACTATAATTGTGCCTTATTCCTTGGAACAAGTACGTGTTTTAATCGCTTGTACTGATTCCTGGGCAATTTTGGTGTGCTCTACTAGTGCAACCATTACCAATAGGACACCCTCTGACCCTTTACTAACCTTTATTCAATCTCACCCGGTCATTTTTCCAAAAATTACCTCACAAAAACCCTTATCAAATACACCTGTTGTATATACTGATGGCTCCAAGACAGGGGTTGGTGCATATGTAGTTTCTGGAAATAAACCAAAGGTATTTCAATTCACCACTCAATCTCCTCAAATGGTGGAACTCCTTATAGTTAACCAAGTCCTGTTAGATGTCTCTGGGCCTGTCAATATTGTCTCCGATTCTAAGTATGTGGTTAATGCCGTTTCCATGCTTGAGGCTACAGGACTTATCAATCCCTCTTCAACCGTGGCAGCCATCTTCATCACACTCCAAAAATCCATTTGGGCCAGATCCAATGCTTTTTATATCACTCATATGAGAGCTCATTCCTCCCTACCAGGACCTATGACTATGGGTAATACTCAAGCAGACCAAGCCACACGTCCAATCTGGATACTTCACCTTACATCCCCTGAGGCACAGGCTGCCCGATTCCATTCTGAGTTCCATGTAAACGCAAAAACCCTTGCTGCCAAATTTGGCCTTTCTCGCTCAAGCGCTCGTGACATCGTACGCCGTTGTACCATTTGTCCCACCCTAAGCCCCGCTCCATCAGTGGGAGTTAACCCTCGGGGACTCATACCCGGACATCTATGGCAAATGGATGTCACTCATATACCTGAATTTGGAACTCTAAAGTATGTTCATGTGTCTGTCGACACATGTTCCCAAGTCATTTTTGCTTCCCTAGAAACGGGTGAACGTGTTACTCATGTTATTAACCATTGCCTCGCAGCTTGGGCAGCCTGGGGAAAACCAAAAATCTTAAAAACAGACAATGGGCCCGCCTATACAAGCAATTCATTTCAACAATTCTGCTCACGTATGCAAGTACAACACAAAACTGGAATCCCATACAATCCACAGGGCCAGGCAATAATTGAACGGGCACACCGAACCCTCAAAACTTTCCTCCTAAGACAAAAGGAGGGAGTTGCCATGGGTAAGACCCCCCGTATGCGTCTTTCCCTTGCACTATTTACTATAAATTTTCTAAATTTAACGGATCTATCTATGTCCCCAGCAGATAGACATATGTTAAGGGAACCATCTTCACGGGGCTTCGTCCGTTGGAAGGACGTCCTTACGGGAAAATGGCATGGCCCGGATCCGGTGCTATGCTGGAACCGAGGCGCAGTTTGTGTTTTTCCACAGGATCCGGAAAGAGAACCCCTCTGGGTTCCAGAGAGATTGGTGAGAAAGGCAAACCCGCCGTTGGAGGATTCAACCCCACAATCAACGTGTGACACCTCCCCTGAAGTAACCGAGGATACTACACCTTCGCAAAATAAGAAGTCGTAAGATGGGCTACCCTAACCACCTGCTATTGCTTACTTTATGGCACCCCTTGTGACTGCAAGGGGGGCACCATTCCCGTTGCACTACATAAGCCTCTGCAATCCTCAGACTGCGGATCCCCCTACTCCTCTGCTCCCTGTGCTGGCCAGAGGGGACAGCCAGCTTGTTGGCAGCTAAGACTGCTGGCTGTGCACTCCCCTCCAATTGGACCGGGATTTGTGCCTTTTCTTCTCCCAGATATAGAGATCGTTCCGGGAGACCAGCCAGTTCCCATCCCCGCCATGGAAACTTGGCCGGCTCGCCCCAAAAGGGCGATTCAGATGGTGCCTATACTTGTGGGCCTCGGTGTAGCTGCCGCCGTGGGTACTGGCACAGCGGGTCTAGGAATCTCTCTAGAAAAATACACAAAACTTGCCCATCAGGTTATTAATGATATGGAAGCCGTAAGTCAGTCCCTCCAGGAAATCCAAGACCAGATAGATTCCCTCGCTGAGGTTGTCTTACAAAACCGACGCGGACTAGACCTATTAACAGTGGAAAAGGGGGGTATTTGTCTCGCCTTAAAAGAACTTTATAAAAGCCCCCTTTGGACTGCCTGGCATGGGTTCCTCCCCTACCTCCTTCCCCTATCCTTCTTTCTTCTATTGTCTGCAGGTCCCTGCGTTTTCGCTGGGTGAGCTCCTTCATCAACCAAAAATTAGAGAACGCTAGACGTCAGCTTCGCGCTATGTCTATGTCCCAGTACTACACCATTATCCAAAATACCTACCTTTTCCCCTGCGTTCTGGTCCCCAATTTTCTCCCAAAAATTGGACCACAACACCCGCTCCTGACCGAGAACAGAGCTGAGACATGCGAGACCAGAAGGTACTGCAGCGGGTAACTACCCAGAAGTTCTGGGAGCCCCGGGAGAGCATATGCATATGCATACGGGCCCAGTTCCTAGCCCGTCCCAGGAAAAGGGAACTAGGCCCCAACTGGGCCATCGGGAGTAGCGGCCGAACTCTCGAGGACCAGAAAATGGGCCAAAATGCACACTGGGTATGCACCTCTACTCTCTGTCCAGAAAACAATTGTTTCTCGGCCCACGAAAGTGCGGACCGTTGGGAGCGTGATTTGTGTAAAACAGAAAGGAGGGAGATGTGGGGGACCAGACCGAGGGGACCGCGCCTAAAAGATGGCGCCCGCTTCCTGCTTCCGGGTTCTTCCTCCCTGGGAGGCTTTCCCGCTCTGTAACATAATCCTCCTATCCTGGCGCAATGTGGTGATCACCTGAGGTGTGACGTGTATTGTGCTTATAAACCCTCGCAAGCCGGATGTTCAGCAGTTCCTGCCCAACAGGGATCGAGGCTGGATCCCTCGCTCGTTGCACAATAAAACCCTGCCCGTAATTGTTTGGTTTCGGTTTCTTGCGGGACGAGAATCGCGCCGAACAAGGAGTCAAACTGGTGTCCATATGGTATGCCAGCACTGCCCCGCAACATCATTTTTAATGGCAAAATATGGAAACCAGGCTGCCGCCAGGATTGCTGTCATCCCATATGGGTGCCAGTTCATGTCCCAGCTGCTACACTTCTGATCCAGCTCCCTGCTATTGGCCTGGGAAAAGAAGAGTAAAACGGTGCAAATATTTAGGCCTTGTAACCATGTTCAAGAATTGGATGAAGCTCCTAGCCTTTGCCGTTTGGGGAGTGAACCAGAGAATGGAAGATCTCTCTCTGTGTCTCCCTCTCTCTCACTCTTTTTCAAATAGATTTTCAAGAAAAAATATGAAAACAACCCATTACTGAGAGTGGACACATTATGGTATATTGATCCATGACTAATATTGAACAGTATAAAAGCATTAAAGTTTCATATATCAACGAGGATACTGACAATAGTAAAAGCAGCTTTTACAGCATTATATATAAGATGTTGGCCAGCGCTGTGGCTCAATAGGCTAATCCTCCGCCTTGCGGCGCTGGCACACCGGGTTCTAGTCCTGGTCGAGGCGCCGGATTCTGTCCCAGTTGCCCCTCTTCCAGGCCAGCTCTGTGCTATGGCCCAGGAGTGCAGTGGAGGATGGCCCAAGTGCTTGGGCCCTGCACCCCATGGGAGACCAGGATAAGCACCTGGCTCCTGCCATTGGATCAGCACAGTGCGCCGGCCACGGGTGCCATTGGAGGGTGAACCAATGGCAAAGGAAGACCTTTCTCTCTCTCTCTCTCTCTCACTGCCCACTCTGCCTGTCAAAATAAATAAATAAATAAAAATAAAAGTTTATATTACTCATAGCTTTAAACCATGCCCATCAGCTATTGTTTATGAATACACAAACTTTCAGCAATTGGAAAACAGAATGATTGACATTAAATCCAGGACAGTGTCCAAGAGATGAGGGAAGGGAACGCGGAGAACGTTTATTTGCCGAATTTCTCTCTTAAAAAATCAAAACAAAATCAGGACAAAAACGGCAAAATGTCAAAAGGTGTGATACACCTAGATGATGAAGCCAAAGCTATACCTTATACTATTCCCACACTTTAGGAATGCATTATCAGGCTGAAAAGAGCAGAACAAAACTACTTTTAAAGTCCTCGCTCCCGGGGCAGCGTTCCTCTCTCCGGCTGCAGTTGTCCATCTGTCCCTCAACTGGGTTTTGGAGGATACAATCCATCAGGCTGCACGAATATCCACAAAGCATAGCCTAAGAGAAGTATGGGCTTGTTTTTCCCTCAAGTATTTCTACCGCCGGGAACGTTAAACCAAAAGGTAAAACATAAAGCGGAAATCAGACGCAGACGCGTCGCCATGGGAACCAAGGCTTTCCCGCCGGCGCCCACGGCTCCGCAGGGGACGCGGCGCGCAGCTCCCGGCCGAGTGCGGCCGGGGTCGTGGGGTTCGGCGTGGGGTCGCCGGGGGCACCGGCCCGAGACGCGAGACCGGAAGGAGCGTCGCCGGGGGCGCCCAAAGGACTCGGCCCGGGGCTGTGCCAGGTCTCCGAGCGGGAACGGCGGCCCCGCTAGAGCAGAGGTCGCGTCTGCCGACCTCAGTAACCCACCCCTGGTTGTGAAGGGACGGCCGTGCCGCCTCGTCAGCGCCTAATTACACCAAGGGTTTATTATCCTGGTTGCCTGTGCCACTGGCCCACTGGCCCACTTTCTCTCGGCACCGGGCCGACCACGCATGCTCCCCGCCTTTCGGGTTCCGCCCTCCATTAAGCTCTTAAACCGTGGTCTCGGAAGAGACTACAAATCCCAGCATGCAAGACGCTACGTCAGTACAGGGCCACCCTCGGACCACCAAGTGGACCATCATGCAACGCTCTCCGAGGGCGGGGGGCGGGCCTCTGTAAAGGGGCGGGACAGTCGCCTGGGCAACTCCAATACTGCTTCAAAATGTGCTTCCGCTTCCGCGCCCTAGGACTGAGGCGCTACGCCGCTCCGTCGCTGTGACGCAATTTCTCTGCGACTGAGCGAGCCTGCCGGTTCCGTGTGCTGGCCTCTCTCCGGCGGGAAACCCGAGACCGGTTCCTAACCCTCGTGCGACGTCTGACTTCGGAGCGAAAGGGAAAGCGGCAAGATGACAGACCGCTACACCATCCACAGCCAGCTGGAGCACCTGCAGTCCAAGTACATCGGCACGGGCCACGCCGACACCACCAAGTGGGAGTGGCTGGTGAACCAGCACCGCGACTCGTACTGCTCCTACATGGGCCACTTCGACCTTCTCAACTACTTCGCCATCGCGGAGAATGAGAGCAAAGCGCGAGTGCGCTTCAACTTGATGGAGAAGATGCTGCAGCCTTGCGGCCCCCCAGCTGACAAGCCCGAGGAGAACTGAGACGGCGCCTCCTCCAGCGGGCCTCCCGATCGCCGGCATTGCCCGCGCGTTCCTGCCTCCAGTGGACTGGTTCTTCCGCGACGCCTTGCTTCTCCGGCCTTCCGGGTGCAGAAGTGCTCGCCGAGGTGCCCCGCCGTGCTGTCTTCCTGTGGATCCCCCTGGACGCAGCACCAGGACCGCCAGGGCTCCCTGAGAACTGCGGGCGAAGACGTCCTAGAGCTGGCGGGCGTGGGGGAAGACGGCACTGGAGTGAGGGGATTGGAGGCTCGTGTTTGACTTAGTTGATTGTCGCGTTGCCTTTTTCATAAAGTTTAGAAACTGTTCAGTCTCTTGGTGTGATCTGTTTGTGTTCCAGGGGAGAGGGCTGGGGAGGACTCCGGGAACCCAAGGTTCTGTGAGTGTGCAAGTAGGAGAGGGTGGGTGGAGGGCACAGGACCAGCCTGCATTGCCAGGCACTGAAATCCGCCCAGCATGCCCTTTGGGGAGCTTCAGAAAGCCCCTGGAAGGGCTGTGGCCTGGAAGGTTAAGCCTCCGCCTGCAGTGCCAGCATCCTATATGGGCAGCTGGTTGGAGTCCTGGCCGCTCCACTTCCGATCCAACTTCTTGCTAGTGCTCCTGGGAAAGCAGAGAAGGGTAGCTCAAGTGCTTGGGCCACAGGCACCCTTGTGGGAGACCCGGAAGAAGCTCCAGGTTTCTATTTAGCCCAGCTCTGGCCATTGCGGCCATTTGGGGAGTGAACCAGCAGATGGAAGATTCTCTTTCTCCGACTCTGTATTTGTGACTTTAAAATAATAAATTGTAAAAGCCCCTAGAAAATTCAACTTTTAATTACATTTTTCACCAACTTTGTGAAGCCTCGTTGTGTTCAGAACTCAGATTTACCCCAAGAAAAAATATTCAGATCCATAGTGCCTTCAGGTTTGAGGTTTCTTATTCTACCTTTTTCTTACATTTTAAACCGCATCCCTTCTTGGGAATTTCTGGCCGTTCTTCAGAAATGACAAGCTGGCAAGCAAGTTGTTTCATCACTTAACATGTTTGTTGGGCTTTATGTGACAGGCTTTTTTCTAGACTTTGGGCGCTTACTTATGCTGGTAAACAAGGCCAAAGTGTAGATATAATCAGCAAGTTAGAAGATGCTAGGGACTGAGAGCAGATAGGTTTGCAATTTTAAATATGATACTTAGATTATTGAGATGGTGGCACATAGCAAAGACGAAGGAACTGAGGGAAACAGCGAAGCAGAGGGAACGTCCAGTGTGATAGCCCTAAGTCTGGCAGTGTGTTTGATTTACTGTAGGAATGGCAAAGAGGTAAGGCTGAAGGTGGTGAGAAAGAGGGAGAGTAGAAAGGCAACACATGGGGCTGGCCCTGTGGTGTTGCAGGTAAAGCCAAGGCTTTAAGCGTTGGCATCCTATATGGGTGCCAGTTCACGTCCTCGCTGTTTCACTTCGCATCCAGCTCTCTGCTGTGGCCTGGGAAAGCAGTAGAAGATGGCCCAGTGCTTGGGCCCCTGCACCTGCGTGGGAGACCCGGAAGAAGCTCCTGACTCCTGGCTTCAGATCAGTGCAGCTCTGGTTTTGGAGCCATTTGGGGGAGTGAACCAGCAGATAAGACTCTCTCTCTCTCTCTCTCTCTCTCTCTCTCTCTCTCTGCCTCTTCCTCTCTGTAACTCTTTCAAATAAATAAATAAATCTTAAAAAAAAAAAAAAGAATGGAGATTTGTCAGCTAATATAAGGACATCTGAGGAAAGTAAGGGAAGAATAATGGGAAGGTTTTTAAGCAGAAAAAATGAAACGACTTAGCATTTTTAAAGTTTTTCCTTTACTGAAAGGCAGAAAAGAGATTTTCTGTCCTGATTCACTCTCCAAATGCCCTCAAGAGCCAGGGCTGGGCCAGATGAAAGTGAGCCCAGAATTCAATCTGGGTTTCCCATGTGGGTGGCCCAACTACTTGAACTATCACCTGCTGTCTTAGCAGGCAGCTAGAATCTGAGGCAGAGTCAGGACTTGGACATAGGTGTACCAAATGGCATAATTGCTATGCCAAACTATTGCACCAATATAGTTTATTTTTTAATTTGAAAGGCAGAGAGACAGATGGAGATCTCCCATCCACTGGTTCACTCCCCAAATGAACAGAACTGTCAGGACTGGGGCTGGCTGAAACCTGGAGTCCAGAGCTCAATCTATTCTCCCATGTGGACGACAGGACCCAATTACTTGAGCTATTGCCTGCTGACTCCCAGGGTGCACAATAGGAGGAAGCTTAGAGTTGGAGCCAGGACTTGAACCCAGATAATATGATGTGGGATGCAGGTGTTCCAAGAGGCATCTTTTTTTCTTTGTTTTAAAATTTATTTATTTGAAAGGAGGAATTAGAGATCTTCCATCCACTGGTTCACTTCCCAAAAAGCCAAACATGTGGGGCTGGACCAGGCTGAAGCCAGGAGCTGGGAACTCCTGGGTATCTCATGTGGGGTGGCAAGTGTGCAAACAATTGGGCCGTCTAATGCTGCTTTCTCAGGTCCATTAACAGGGAGTGGGATCTGAAGTGGAGCAGGCAGGACTCAAACTGGTGCTCCAGTGTGAGATGCCAGCATTGCAGGTGGCAGCTTAACTTGCTGAGCCAGAACACTGGCTTCCCCTGACGTACTTTAGATCAGTAGTTCTCAAACATTTTGCTTTCAGGACTACATTACACTTTTAAAAAATCAATTATTGACGACTCCAGAGAGCCTTTGTTTATGTTGGTTATAGCTGTTGAAATTTACCATGTAAAAATAAAGACAGTATTTTAAAACATTCAGCAATTAATTTAAAATAATAACCATCCCATGTAAACAAAAATGTTTTTATGGAAACTTTTTTCCAAAGCAAATAATTTAATGAGGAAAATGTCTTTCAGGGATAATTTTATGGGGCGGGGGAGGGGGTCATCGGGGCATAGCAGGTTAAACCTCCATTTGGGGAGCCTGTGTCCTATGTGGAAGTTCATGGTTTGGGCCCTGGCTGTTATGCACTTCTGACCCAGCTTCCTGCTAATGGACTTGGGAAGACAACAAGTAATGCCCAAGTCCTGGAGTTCCTCCTTTCCTTATGGAGTTTCTGGCCCTTGGCTCAGCCTGGCTCAGACCTGGCTGTTGCAGCTGTCTGAGGAGTGAACCAGTAGGTGGAAGATTTCTCTTTCTCTCTCTCCCCCTTCCTTCCTGTCTCTGTCACTCTGCCTTTCAAGTAAATAAATAAATAAATAAATCTTTCTAAAAGCCATTTTTCACAGAGTTGGCACTGTGGCGCAGCAGGTTAAAACCCTAGTCTGCAGTGCCAGCATCCTATATGGGCGCTGGTTCGAGTCTCGGCTGCTCTACTTCCGCCACTCTGCTGTGGCCTGGGAAAGCAGTAGGTGTCTCAAGTTCTTGAGCCTGTGTAGCCACGTGGGAGACCCAGAAGAAGCTTCTGGCTTCTGACTTCGGATCAGTGCAGCTCCAGTTGTTGCAGCCATCTGGGGAGTAAACCAGTGGATGAAAGACCTTTCTCTCTCTGCCTCTTTGTAACTCTGCCTTTCAAATAAATTAATTAATTTTAAAAAAAAGAAAAAACAAAAAAGGCCATTTTACAGATGTCTTTGATATCTAGATTAATAGAAGACAATTGGATTCTTTAAAAAATTAGTTTTTGGTATAATATTTTAAATTTACATTATACTCAAAGGATTCTTAGTTCCACTAAACAAAGAGTTCAACAAATGAAAAATAAAAAGACCATAGCCCAACAGGAACATAGGCAAGGTCTATACATACTAATCAAGGGAAGAATGTTCAACTTTATTTATTTAAAGTAAATTTTAAAATTGTCCCCACATCTTTAAAACTATAGTAGTATATAATTCCTATTAATTTGTTTGACAAATATTTAAAACAAAGTTTGACAAAACACTATTTACAGCAAAACTGATACACTCAGAAACTGTTTTTTTTTTTGAATTCTTATATCTATTTCTACATTCAAATTGTTGGGATATGGAGTCTTGATTGAAGTATGAAAAACCCACTTGTAAATATGTAGTATGGGAGGAATACATAAGCCTTTTCAAATATATGTGCATTTTCTTTGATATTCTAACAAACCCAGGAGTGGTGGATTCTGAAAGGTAAATTACACCATTGCATCTGATAATGAACTTTTCATTTTATTACATTAAAATTCATTCATTTGTCTTTTTTTTTTTTTTTTTGACAGGCAGAGTGGACAGTGAGAGAGAGAGACAGAGAGAAAGGTCTTCCTTTGCCGTTGGTTCACCCTCCAATGGCTGCCATAGCTGGTGTGCTGCAGCCAGTGCACCGCGCTGATCGGAAGCAGGAGCCAGGTGCTTTTCCTGGTCTCCCATGGGGTGCAGGGCCCAAGTACTTGGGCCATCCTCCACTGCACTTCCTGGCCACAGCAGAGAGCTGGCCTGGAAGAGGGGCAACCGGGACAGAATCCGGTGCCCTGACCGGGACTAGAACCCAGTGTGCCGGCCCCGCAAGGCAGAGGATTAGCCTAGTGAGCCGCGGTGCTGGCATTCATTTGTCTTGCACATGGTGTTTATCTTCTACCCCTACATGACTGAAACATAATGAATCAATTGTTTGGAAATTATTAGTTCATGAGTAACACAGGCTTTCCAAATGACACATTTCACTACACATATGAAAAAACCACATCCAGGGCTGGCATGGTGTAGTGGGGTAAGCTGCTGCCTGCGATTCCGGCATCCCATATGGGCACTAGTTTATGTCCCAACTGCTCCACTTCCAATCCAGCTCCCTGCTAATAATGCACCTTGGAAAGCAATGGAAAATGGCCCAAGTCCTTGGGTCCCTGCACCCATATGGGAGACCTGGATGAAGCTCCTGGCTTCGGCCTGGCCCAGCCCTAGCTGTTGTGGCCATTTTGGGGTGACCAGTGGATGGAAGATTTCTCCCTTTGTCTCTCTCTCTCTGTAACTCTACCTTTCAAATAAATAAAATACATTTAAAAAAAAAAATCACACCCACTGGTATCACTGTTGTCTCATCAGGAAAGTCTTAGAGTATTGAGAATATGGAAAACTCCCGATGCTTTGTTTTCTGCAGGTTTCAGTTTTTGCTGGGTAGCTTGTACTTGACTGCCCACATGGCTCATTTTCAAGAAGGTGTCTGCCAGATATCCAAATGTGAATATATTTTATTGTTCTTTCATGTAAAATGACGTGCTTTAGAAAAGGAGGTCATGCATGGTTAAGATACCTCTGGGGACAAGTCCCTGCTTCTCCTGTGATGCAGCTTCCTGCTATTGTGAGCCCCGAGGGGTAGCAGGTGATGGCTCAAGTGGTTGGGTCCCAGCAACCACTTGGGAGACCCAGATTCAGTTCCTGGCTTCAGCCTGGCCCAGGCCTGGCTATTGCAGACATTTGGAAAATGAACCAACAGATGTAAGATTCTCTCTCTCTCTCTCTCTCTCTCTGTCTCTGTCTCTCCTCTCTCTCTACACACACACACACACATAAATAAAATTAATTAGCAAAAACAAAAGTAGCAGTTCAGTTTGCAATTCAAATAATCACAAGTGCTTTTCTTTGAAAAAATCACCATGCTTTGTTAACATGCTTTATGCATACTACCAATTTCATCACACAAAATATTTAAAAAGCTTGTTTTTGAGGACTACGATTTCTTAAAGTTACCACTTTTCTCTGCTTCACCTAAGATGTGCTTAAGTAAAACTGAGTTAGCCAACTTTTGGGTTGGTTTTCCTGAGGGCTTAGCAGAATACAAAAAGCCCTAATGCAGTTTTGTGTCACTGTGCTGAAGGGCAGTAGCTTTATCATTGTTGCTTTTGTGCTATCTACACACAGGTTAACGGTGAAAAAGCCATCACCATCATAACATTAGTATGAAAGCAGTCTCGGCTTCACAGATAACCTGAAATTCTTTTGCCTCCATTTTTACTTGAAAGAATGACTAAGAGCAGATTGAACTATAGTTCTTAACACTTGGGTATTTGGCAATATTTTCTCAAAAATGAGTGAAATAGATCTTCACAAGGAAACCAACTGTTTAGAGGATCCCTCTGGCTGCTGCGTAGAGAATAGACAGGTAATGAAGGAAGAAACAGACAAATTGTCAGCAATTGAAAGTATTCATACAGGGCCAGCGTTGTGGCAAAGCAGGTAAAGCTGATGCCTGAGATGCTGGCATCCCAATTTATGTCCCAGCTGCTCCACTTCTGATCCAGCTCCCTGCTAATGGCCTGGGAAAGCAGCAGAAGATGACCCAAGTGCTTGGACCCTACCATCCCCATGGGAGACCTGAATGAAGCTCCTGGCTCCTGGCGTCAGCCTGGCCCAGCTCTAAATGTTGTACCCATTTGGGAAGTGAACCAGTGGCTGGAAGAACTCTCTGTCTCTCCCTCTCTCCTTCTCTCTCTCTGAAACTCTGACTTTCAAAAAATAAATAAAACTTTTTAAAAATAGTAATAACGGGGCCAGTGCTGTGGTGTAGTGGGTAAGACTGCCACCTGCAGTGTCAGCATCTCATATGGGCGCCTTTTTTTTTTTTTAAGATTTTTATTTATTTATTTGAAAGAGTGACACAGAGAAGAGAAGAGAGGCAGAGAGAGAGAGAGAGAGGTCTTCCATCCGATGTTTCACTCCCCATTTGGCCGCAATGGTCAATTGGCTGAAATGGCCAGAGCTGTGCAGATCTGGAGCCAGGAGCATCTTCTGGGTCTCCCACGCAGGTGCAGGGGCCCAAGCAGAGAGCTGGATAGAAAGTGGAGCTGCCGGGTCTCGAACTGGTGCTCATATGGAATGCTGGTGCTTCAGGCCAGGGCGTTAACCCACTGCACCACAGTGCTAGCCCTGGGCTGCTCCTCTTCTGATCCAGCTCTCTGCTATGGCCTGGGAAAGCAGCGGAAGATGGCCCAAGTCCTTAGGCCCCTGCACCCGCACGGGAGACCCAGAAGAAGCTCCTGGCTCCTGGCTTCAGATTGGTGCAGTTAAGGTCATTATGGCCATCTGGGGAGTGATGGATGGAGGATCTCTCTCTCTCTCTCTCTCTCTGCCTCTGCCTCTTTGTAACTACCTTTCACATAAATAAATAAATCTTTTTTTAAAAAAAAAAAAGTAATAACACTAATGCTTTTTCCTCCTTCCCTTAAAGAGTAGGAGAGCCTAACTGTAAATAAGAATCCTTACAAAATTGGATAAAGATATACACAGTATCATTAGCGTAAGCCCTTACCCCTAACTAGAGTCTGTAGCAAGAGGACAAGAGAGATGACAACTTGCACTGGAGATGGAGAGGAAAGGGCTGGGTGTGTAGCACAGGTGGCCTATGTAAAGAATCCTATAATGTATGCAGTGAGACCCCCATGAGCTAATGAAGATTTATATTGTTAGATTTTAGGGCAAGGATGTTGGTTTGCTTTATTAATTTTTTTATTTTTAAAGATTCATTTATTTATTTGAAATGCAATTACAGAGAGAGACAAAGAGAGAGAGAGAGAGAGAGAGAGAGAGATCTTCCATCCACTGGTTTGCTTCCCAAATGGCAGCAATGGCCAGAGTTGGGCTGATCAGAAGCCAGAAGCCAGGAGCTTCTTCCGGGTCTCCCATGCAGGTGCAGGGGCCCAAGCACTTGAACCATCTTCCACTGCTCTCCCAGCCCAATAGCAGAGCACTGGGTTGGAAGTGGAGTTGCCAGGACTTGAATGGGTGCCCTTATGAGATTTAGGCACTGCAGGTGGCGGCTTCACCCACTGTACCACAGCGTCAGCCCCTGCTTTATTAACTGATATATCTTAAGCATCTAGAATGGTGTCTGACACATCCCAAGTGTTTGATAAATGTTGAGTGTTGAATATGGGAAAAACAGAGTTTAATCCAGGTATCATGTTAGATCCACTCTAATTCATGTTCTTAGGTAGTCTTCAATTTCACCCAGTTAGGCAATATTAGAGAAAAGAGACATTTGAAAGTATACTTCCTTGTAATAGTAAAAGCTAGAGGGCTGGTGCTGTGGTACAGTGGGTTAAAGCCCTGGCCTGAAGCTCTGGCATCCCATATAGGCACCGGTTCTAGTCCCAGCTGCTCCTCTTCCGATCCAGCTCTCTGCTATGGCCTGGGAAAGCAGTAGAAGATGGCCCAAGTCCTTGAGTCCTTGCACCCACGTGGGAGACCTGGAAGAAGCTCCTGGATCCTGGCTTCGGATGCAGCTCCGACCACTGCAGCCATCTGGGGGAGTGAACCAGCGGATAGAAGACCTCTCTCTCTGTCTCGACCTCTCTCTGTAACTCTGTCTTTCAAATAAATAAAATAAATCTTAAAAAAATAGTAATAGCTAGCATATTGAGAATTCTTGTGGTGTCCTGAGCATTTTATTTTGTGTAATCTTGCAGCAGGATTATTCTAATTTTATGGATGAAACAGGTTCACAAAAGTGAAATTATTTAGTCATATGACCAATAAGCCAAAATTTGAACTAGATCTTTCTAGTTCCAAAGCTAAGTTTCAAATATACTGCTTCACAAGTAGCTCAAATATACAAACATAATATGAGAATAGTTTAATATCAGTTATGATCTCAAATTTTTAAAATTGCAAAAAAGCTTAGTAGACAGGCCAGTACTGGGCACAGCAGGTTAAGCTGCTACTGTGACACCCATATCCCACATTGCAGCACCAGTTATGAGGGTTCTGGCTGCTCCACTCCCCAACCAGCTCCCTGCTAAGGGGCCTGGGAAGGCAGTGGATAATGGGCCAAGTACCTGGGCCCCTGCCACTCATATGGAAAACCCGAATGATGTTCCAGGCTCCTGGCTTCAGCCTGGTTCAATCTTTATTGTTGAGGCCCTTTTGGGGAGTGAACCAGAAGAAGGAATATCTCTCTCTGTCTCTCTCTCTTTTCCTTCATCACTCTGCCTTCCAAACACATAAATAAATCTTTCTTTAAAAATGTTCAGTGGATTATTTATTCCTAAAACGCACATCAGGTCAATGTGAAAGATCTTGTAAAGCTCTAAGTAAAAGAAAAAAAGACTAACTTGAAATATGGAATATAAAAATATCTTACCAGGAAAAATAATTTTGTGTGGAAAAAAAATGCCATTCAAGAATCTCAAAATGAAGTGTAATCCAAACTGACTGAGCCAGGCTTCCTTGTTTTTTCGGTAGAGAGCAATATCTGTGTCAGACACAGGGGGGCAGTAGACGATAAGCTGATAGAAATTACTTTTGGCTGGAGCTCTAAACCTGGGGATTCCTGCTAATTCCAGAGGAAATAAGCTGTCTCTATATTCATTTACTCTAATGTTACAACTAGGAAGCCACTTTGTGGACTATAAAATAATGGTTTTAATTTGACAAATTTGTAGAAATCCCCTTAGAGATTACTATATTTTGCTTACAAGGATGGATCAAGATATGGAACCTGTAAGTTAACAACAAGAGTCACTGTGCACTAACTCCCCATGCAGGGCCTCTGTCCTCAATGAGTTGTATTGAGAGTTAACTGTAGAACTAGTTCTCAGTTTTGTATGTGTGTGTGTGCAAATTGTTGAAATCTTTACTTAGTATAGAGTTGGTCTTCTGTGTGCAAAGTTAATTTAAAATAAATCTTAATGGAGAATGGACTGGGAAGGGGAGAGGGAGGAGGAGGAGGGTTGGGGGTGCAGGTGAGAGGGCTGATATGGTGGGAAGAATAACTATATTCCTAAAGTTGTACTTAGGAAATTTATATTCCTTAAAAAAATTTTTAAATAAAATAAATATTTAAAAAACAAAAATAAAAAAATTATGGAACCTAGTTTGGGAAAAAATAGGGGAAGCTGGGTATGGTTCATGAATTGTGGCAAATATACTAGTATGTGATGTTAATAGCAAAAGTGAGATAAGCAATAATAGGGACCTCACAATTTTTATTTTGTAAATGCAAGATTATAGTAAAAAGGAAATACAAAAAATTAGCCTAGAGTTGGACAAAATCATCTAATGAAATGACAATTTTATAATTTAAAAAAGAATCCTACTGTTAAAAAATTCCAGTTTGGGGAGAGGGGGAGATAGAGTGGCACACAAATAATTCAGATCCATAGTGGCAAGAGATAATTACTACAGGATTTCTTTTTTTTTAGACCATAGGAGTTTACCTGAAGACATTATTGCAAACTGCCGGTGAGAGAGTGAGTGAGATATTGCTGAGAAAGGCTTTTGTGCAGACTCTTGAGTAATAAATTAGGCTTGATGCATGGGAAAACAAGGAAAAGGCATGGCAGCTTCTGGGTATTATCAGCTGCCCCAGCAAGGCAGCTTGCCTCAGCATTCTTCTCTTCAGAAAAACCTTCCCATGACTCATGAATTCACTGTAGTTTACAAAGTCTTGAGCCCCTGCTTTAATAAGGATGGAAAACCAAGATTCAAATCCTAAGAGGATAACAATGATAATGACTATTTATCGGGTGCTTGCTGTGTGCCAAACACGTACATAAATTATGTCAATTAATCTTCACCACAAGCCTGAGAAGGCTATTACCCCATTATCCCAGTAAGTAAACATACAGGAAAAATTAAGTTGTCTGATTAATATCACTCAGCAAGAAAAGGGCAGAGCAGGGGGATTTAAATGTTACTCTCTTTCCAGCATTCCGATTTTTTATAGGGTAGATGACAGTTTCAGAGCTATGTTTTACAAAATTCTATTTTCTTGTAAAATTGTTGGTAGCTTTTTTAAAATTTTGCTTTGTTCTTTAGGGTTAAGGTGAGGGGAATATTTTGGCTAAATGAGTTTCAAACATGCCACTGTAAAGTCTTATACTGCGAGTTTTTGTTTAATCCACAGCTCCCAAAATTTATTTAATCTTGGACTTCCTTTTTCTAAAAAATAATTACCAGAATAATTTCTATAAAGCTGTTTGGGGGATATCACTTTTGTTAATGAAGAGATTTTATAACAGAGAAATGATGTGTTCAAGGCTGGCCTTGTGGAAGACCAATTTGACAGTGGTGTGAGGGCTGGAACCCATAACCGTAGATAACTCTCCTTTCCCGAGATTATAATCCACTCATCTGAATGTGTACACCTTTGTGAAGGGAAATCTTCAACTCCGATTCTCTCCCTGAGACTAACAGCTTACAGATATTAGAAGGGAAGAAGACATAAATCACACTGCACAAATTAGCTATGAAACTAGCTTGGGTTCATTCTTTTCCAGAAGAACAAGAAACAACAATGGATTGAGGAATCAATCAGACCATTTGTGTTCACTCATTGTATCCGAATCTGGAAGATGTATTCTCTGCTGAAGCATCACTAGGGAATGATCTGGCCCCAACAGTTGGTCTACTTCAGATAGCTGACAATTTGTTCTGGTTTCCCTGGCTTTTGTTCGCACATCCCACATTTCTTCCAGGCTCTCCATATCCCACCTCCTCCTCAGAGTCACTACACACATCCGTGCCATCACAATTCTTGCCCACTCTCTCACTTAACTCTGAAATATCAAAAACTAGATGGGAGGAGGGGTGCTGGTGGGAAAGGAGACATGGAAAAATCCATCTCATTTCTTTCACAAATGGTCTGCAGCAAATGGCCCTTTGAAGCGCCATCTCTTTGATCTGTGTTCCCTCGGAATCCTTCCTTTCCTCCCCTTCCCTCATTTCCTAGCCCACAGTTCTCAGTCCTTATCTTGTCCCCCAGCCTGCCTTCTTATCACTCTATCTTCCTCCTTCAACAAGCCTGATCCTCGCTTCCCCTGTGGCTCCTCACAGAAGGAGTGGCCTTCACAGCAGAAATGCATGCCTCTGCAACCTGAAAAATGGAGGCAAGTACAGTATGACTCAAGGGCTGGTGGTAGAACAACAAAGCTTGTAGGGTGCTCACCTCGTCAGCCTCCCCATTCCAAGCCTTGACCAGCACAGACTCTCATCCTGGGTTCCGGTCTACTGCTCTTTAAAAATGCTCTTTAAAAATCACATTGCTACTATTATCCCTTCACCAGTTTTGATGTGAGGATGAAATGATACACACTTTTAAGAAAAATTGTTCAAAATTAGTGAGTTTCCCCACTACAAATCCTATAATGAGATACAAACCACATCTCTTAAAAAATAAGAAAAATACAAAGAATAATGTAAGATGGATAATTCTTATCCCCCCACCCCAAACTGACAACTGCTTATCTTGTGTCAAATTTCCTTCCCTTTTTCCTATGTTTAAAATAACGTTGCCACTAATGTATGCATGTATACACGCACCTTTTTTAAATGAAAGGAAACATTACAGATAAATGAATGTCTGTTTTGACCACCCTGAGTCCAATGTTTCCTCTCTCCTCATGCCAATTTCTAGCCACACTACCACCATCATCACTTTTGTGAGTATGTTTTTTCAGTATACCTATTAGACTTTTACAAACATATATTTGCATCGGGAACCATATGGTGTATTATTGTGCTTTTTAAAATACACTATTAAATCCATTTAGCAGTTCTAAAAAAATAAACTTAGAGTTACCATATGATCCAACAATTGCAATCCTAAATGTATCACTGAAAGAATTGAAAACTAAGACTGGCACAGTTATTTTTATGCCAATGCCCAATACAGCAATGTATTCATAATAGCCAAAAGGTTAAAACAATTCAAGAGTCCACTAACGGATGAATGGATAAATACAATGTAAAATACATGCAGTGGAAAGTATTATTTAGCCAAAAAAGGAATGAAGTTCTGATACATCTACAACATAGACGAGTCTTGAGGAAGACATTACCTTAAGTAAAATAAGCCAGCCACAAAAAGAAGAAGTTTGTATGATTTCACATGATCTACCTAGAATATGTACTTTCAGAGACGGTTTCTAGGGACTAGCCAGAGGGACACCAGGGAGCTGTGATTTAATGGTTACAGAAGTTTTGTTCAGGATAATGAAAATGTTTTGAAAACAGGCTGTGGTAATGTTTGCACAGCCACCATTAAATACAATCATTGCCACTGAATTTTTCACATTGCCATGATTAAAATGGCAAACTGTATGTCATAAATATTTTACTGCAATTTATACAAATTAATAATAAACATACAAAAAACAAGGCATACTTTAGGTGGGTGAATTGCTTTGTATGTGAGGTATATCTCAATAAAACTATTTAAAATATGTATATACAATATTATACATATAGTTCAATATTTTCTTCACACATTATACTTTTGAGGTTGACCCAGATTGAGGGCTATAGCTATATAATTCATGCATCAATGCTGTGTCATGTGAATATACTGTCATTTATATGTCCATCCTCTAATTAAGGATACTTGGATTATGCCAGGGGTCTCAGTATTTCAGACACCACTGCTGTGAGCACCCTCCTTATTACTCGTTACTTGTATCTGCTCTAGATGTTGGAGTATCACTAAATAAGGACAATAATTTTAGTTGCTACTATGTATTATGTTACTTAGCATTCAACACACTCACAGGTACTTTAAAAATTTTGCTGATGGGGTTGGCACTGTGGCAAAGTAGGTTAAGCCTCTGTCATTGTCATTGGCATCACATATGGGCTCCCGTTCAAGTCCTGGCTGCTCCACTTCCAATCAACCTCCCTGTTAATGGCCTGAGAAAGCAGAAGAAGATGGCCCAAGTGTCTGAGTCCCTGCACCCATGTAGAGGATCAGGAAGAAAGCTCCTGGCTCTTCACTTTGGATCGGCCCGGCTCCAGCCATTGCAGCCATTTGGGGAGTACCAGAGGATGGAAAATAATTCTCTTTGTCTCTCTCTCTCTCTCTGTGACTCTGCCTCTCAAATAAATAAATAAATATAAATAACTTTGCCAATGGATGACACTAGTAAGTTTTTCAAAAATCATATACAAGTGGTGGTAGGCATGAAAGAGATACAAAGATAATACAAACAAGGTCTTGCCCTCACAATCAGTAAGGAAAACGTACAGCAATGAACCCCCAGATTCTAAAATAGGACATGCACAGAGTGGACACTCTGTATTTGTTGGATGAAATACACAGTGGGGATGAGTAAAGTTGAGACAGGACATAGAAAAATGGGAAACATAGATTGATTATGGATCTTTTCACCCTGTAGGCTCAAAATGGGACTTTGAAGTTTTACGATGTGTTAAAATCCTCGCCTAAGCGGTGATTTCAGTCCTGGCAAGTCTGGGGAGGCATAGCAGCTTCATGGATTTATCATTATTATTTTTTTAACTTCAATTTCTCTCAAAGAGATGCAGACTTCTTCATATTAGTTAGCACATGTATAAGAATGTGAACGATATCAAATACAAATAACCTGATACTTCCACATAAAATGAAAGCCTCAAGCTAAGTAAATGGCAAAATATATTTTATGAAATAAAAATGTCGCAGTATCCGCTTTCATAGGATCACATGGGAATTCTTGCTGTTAGCTTCTTGAGGAAAGAATATTTTGCTGAAAACCATATCTCCCTATGCAGAAGAAAACAATTATTAATTTATGGAAAATAAAATCTGAGCTAAATACATCTCAGTAGGGACTCAGTTTGGGGATGATGGATGTGTCAAAGTAGCATAGCCCTCAATACGCACCAGTTAATTTAAATAGACCTGCAATTATAAGAGAGTGAGTTGGAGAAAGTCAGTGTGTTTATGCTCCTGTGGTTGAAAGCTGATTAAACATTCATTTTTCCCCTAGCCCTGCAGTATTCTCTCTGGCTTTTGTTCTACCTCCCTTCCCATTTATCTCCTTTTGATTCTTGCTGTTCTGTGATAAGGAACTTCACAGATAATTAGTGCAGTGAAGCCAATATATCTTTGACCCTTCACCCTTGGCCCTAGAACTTCTTCAGATTTCACAGAGTAAGATATGTAGTGCTAATTAAATTTCACACACTCTTGAAGTTTGCTTCATAGAGACTGGAATTTTGGAGGTGGTAAACAGGCATTTTCATGTGAAGAATTCCATAGTTTGATAGCACAAATTTATTTTAGTAAAATCGACATTATTTGTGGAAAATCAGATGACAAACAATGTTATGTACTTTTATGGGTACAGTAAAACAATATTGCAGGGATTATTCATCTTCAGTAAGAGCATCTGAGTATATATTTGAGCTACTTATTTATGTGTCTATCTCAAAACTGAAAAAAATTAAGGATGCTAAATTTATTTAACAAAAAGTTATTTATTGAATGAGACCATAGTTGTAGGTTGATTCCCTATTTAAGCAAAGGAGTTTCCTCACTACAAATCCTATAATGATCTACAAACCACACCTCTATCCAGGTTAGGAATCTTGGACTGTTTCTAGGGGGAAGGCAGAGAGAATATTCTGGATGCTATGAGCACAGAGCCAGTCATCATGTAACTGTATGAGGTCAGACTCATCTCCTAATATTCATTATTTATACAAAGTTTTGGAGGCAGTGTTTGTTGTACATCTGGTTTAGCAATACAGTCAATAACATATACATAGATCATCATAGATATAATTTCTTCAATATTTAAAGCCTCAGATTTGTTCTTTGTCAGAAGGCTGCCTTCACAAAACTTGAATGCAGACTTGAAAGATCTCTAAGATCCCTTAAATTCTAATATATTATTTCTAGTTTATACAGAAGCACACTTTTATCTCAGTCACAGGCACTAAATGATTAACAGTAAAAAGTCTCTCCCTGTCTATTGACTTGTAAGTTTCAAATAATAATAATATATTACATGTATAGCTTCCTTCTGAAACTCTATGTTTTCATTTAATTTATTTTTTAAAAATCTAATTAGTATTTATAACAACTAACTCATTTTTTCTCAAGTATACACTTGAAGATACTGATTTTTATGAGCTTAAGTTGTTTAATTTTTTCTGCCTAGTTCTAAATTACTGAAGTCTTTCAGTGTCAAACCAGTTATAGGGTGCTACAATGCAATTTTATATGGCTAGCATGTTAATATTCAACATCAGTTGGCTTATCTCTTCCTTGTTAAGCATAGAAATGAATATGCCATTTAATTGTGTAGCACATTTTTTTCTTATTCTTCAGCCTAATCCGCTGAACATTTTGTTCCAGATTCTCACCAAGTAATCCAATATTGAATATGAGTAGTGCATAACACACAAACCTAAAAAGGATTTAATTCAAACTATCCTCTACTTTCCATGTGGAAATCTTTAATGACAATTTCTTTGAAATACCACAGCTGGTTTTAAAAGATAATGTTAAATCCATGTCCTAAATTGCCATCATCTTAATTTTTGGTAACCAGAGATTATGGTATGAAAAACATGGAGTTTGTCACAAACACGTTGTTAATAAAAAGTCCAAACTAGATCTTTTTTAAAAAAAGATTTATTCAGAGCTGACACTGTGATGTAGCAGATAAAGCCATTGCATGCAGTGCCAGCACCCCATGTGGGTGCCAGTTCGAGTCCCAGCTGCTCCATTTCCAATCCCATTCCCTGCTAATGTGCCTGGGAAAGCAGTGGAGGATGGCCCAAGTTTTTGGGCCCCTGAAACCATGTGGGAGACCCTGGGGGAGATCCAGGCTCCTGGCTTCAGATTGGCCCAGCTCCAGCCGTTGCAGCCATTTGGGAAGTAAACCAGTGGATCTCTCTCTCTCTCTCTCTCTCTCTCTCTCTCTCTCAATCTCTCTGCCTCTGCATCTCTGTAACTCTGCCTTTCAAATAAATATATCAACAAAGAAAGAGAGCTCTTCCATCTGCTGGTTCACTTCCCAGATGTCCACAATGACCAGGGCTGGGCCAGGTTAAAGCCAGGAGCTGGGAGCTTCTTCCAGGTCTCCCATGTGGGTGGCAGAGACTTAGTCATCTCTGTTACTTTTCCCATTTTCGGGGAGCTAGGTCAGAAGTGGAGCAGCCGGGATACAAACCAGCACCCATATGGGATGAGAGCCACAGGCAGTGGCTTTACGCACTATGCCACAATTCCGGCCCCAAAACTATATCTTTTATATGGCATATTTATGGAAATTCCTGCTGATGAAGCTATTGTATGAAATTAGTACTTACCATGTTTAGGGAGGACAAATGAGTTCCAGTAGCATGCCACACTGACCTGGTCAAGGTTACTGGAGGATTTTCTTTTCCTCCTTGAGAAGAGTTTGAGCAAAGAGACTATTTTAAGTGATTTTTACAGCCTCAAATTTAACACAGTGCTAGTGTGTAAGGGATATACCATAAATATGTGCTGAATGCATCTTTATGCCTAGGGATTTGTCTTCTCTATTGTGACTCAAGATTATTTAAGCTGCAAAAAAGGGCATTGTAATCATACTGGCTGAAAATTGGAGGCTATGCTACCAGCTAGTCTAGGTGTTTCAGTTTTGGTTCTTCAAGATCAAGGAATCAAATATTGTTTTTCTTTCTCTTGACTTCTTATTCTAATTCCTCATTGTTATCTTCATTTCCTATAGGCTGCCAATAGATTCAGGACCTTTATAAATCTGGTTAAGCTCCCAGACCATCTATAGACCAACCATTCTGGCCAGGGGTATCAAACATCTTGATGAACTTAGCCCTGGGCATATGTTTCAACCCTAGATCACAAATGGAGTCAATGCTTCTAGAAGTCTTGGCCTGCAGTACACAAGAGGGTGGACCATTGAGTGAAATAAGGTGTATAATTGTGAGGAGGAGATTGAATGGATGCTGGATAAAAACACATCATATTTGTCCCCTGGATACTTATATTGTTTGTTAAGCATTGAATTAGTCAATTGTAGGCTACATACTTCATTTCATTTATTTTAAGACACTCGTTTTTTCCCACTTTTTTTTTTTTTTTTTTGACAGACAGAGTGGACAGTGAGAGAAGAGACAGAGAGAAAGGTCTTCCTTTGCCGTTGGTTCACCCCCCAGTGGCTGGTACAGCCTGCGCACCACGCTCATCCGAAGGCAGGAGCCAGGTGCTTCTCCTGGTCTCCCATGCGGGTGAAGGGCCCAAGGACTTGGGCCATCCTCCACTGCACTCCTGGGCCACAGCAGAGAGCTGGACAGGAAAAGGAGCGACCAGGACAGAATCCAGTGCTCCGACTGGGACTAGAACCCGGGGTGCCAGCACCACAGGTGGAGGATTAGCCTATTGAGCTGTGGCACTGGCCATTTTTTCCCACTTTTATATCTCTGAAATTAGTTTGCATCGGGGCAGGCGCCGTGGCTCACTTGGTTAATCCTCCGCCTGCTGCGCTGGCATCCCATATGGGCACCAGGTTCTGGTCCCAATGCTCCTCTTCCAATCCAGCTCTCTGCTGTGGCCTGGGAAGGCAGTGAGGATGGCCCAACTGCTTGGGCCCCTACACCCGCATGGGAGACCAGGAGGAAGCACCTGGCTCCTGGCTTTGGATTCGTGTAGCTCTGGCCGAGGCAGCCATTTGGGGGGTGAACCAATGGAGGGAGGACCTTTCTCTCTGTCTCTGTCTCTCACTGTCTAACTCTATCTGTCAAAAAAAAAAAAAAGAAAAGAAAAGAAAAGAAAAGAAAAGAAAAGAAAAGAAATTAGGTTGTATCATGTCCTCACTGATGGCCAAGTGACAGTCATGATATGGCTGTGACTGTGCATACATACATGTCAAAAACCCCACCACTAAGACCTGTAAGAATGGGTGTCATCAGTTTGGGGAAAATCCAGACACCAATGTTGGGCACTCTCCTACCTCTCAGGACAGAAATGATTGTGGGGAAAGCACTTCAGAAATATGTTGAATCTAATGCATTTAGTAACATTCTTGAAGCAAGATTAAAAAAAATCTCTCTGTAAAGTCAGCTTAGGATCCCAGCACCAATGGCCTTTACTTTCTTTATGGAGTCTCTCTCTCTTTTGTTTTTTTAAATATTTATTTATTTTACTTGAAAGTCAGAGTTACACAGAGAGAGGAGAGGGAGAGAGAGAGGTCTTCCATCCACTGATTCACTCTCCAGTTGGCTGCAATGGCTAGAGTTGCGCTGATCTGAAGCCAGTAGCCAGGAGCCTCCTCTGGATCTCCCATGTGGGTGCAGGGGCCCAAGGGCTTGGACCATCTTCTACTGCCTTCCCAGGCCATAGCAGAGTGATGGATAGAAAGTGGAGCAGCCGGGACTCGAAGCAGTGCCCATATGGGATGCCGGCACTGCAGGCAGTGGCTTTACCCACTACCCCATAGTGCCGGCCTCTTATGGGGTCTCTTAAGAAGTGCTACATCACCCACATTTTAATGGCCAGGGAATAAGAATGTGTTGTATCCTAGGTTGAGAGGTTGTATTTATATCCCTAGCAATATATAAAACAATGGTGCATTTTGAATCTGATAGAATTTTAGATTTGATGAAATCTATGAAATCTAATATCTATGTTATGTCAGGACTGGTAGGAAAAAGGAAGGAAGGGAGGGAGGGAGGGAGGGAGGAAGGAAGGGAGGAAGGAAGAAAGGGAGGGAGGGAGGGAGGGAGGGAGGAAGGAAGGGAGGAATGCAGGCAGGCAAAAAGAAAGAAAAGAAGCAGACAACATAGTCCTTGCGTCAGGAATTTGTTCTCCAGAAAGGCACAGGTCAAGTGAATGGCTTAAGTTTCTGAAGAGCCTGTGATAACGGGGCGGGTGTGTGTGTGTGTGAATATTTCCCTGGAAATGACTCAGGGACATCCTTTTGAAAGAAGCAGATCTTGAGCTTAGCATTTAATTAAGCATGTGACTCAAGTAAACAAGAGAGATTATTCTAGAAAAAAGAGAATTGTGATAACAGAAACACAGAGCCAGCAATGTGTACATTAGAGAAGAGCCAGGCCTGAGTGGATGGATCTTAAAGAAAATCCTGTTGGAGGCCATAGTTGTAAAAGATGCCCAAATGCCAAACCAAGGAGCCTTGGCTCCATATGGGGAGTAGTGGGATTTCTCTGCAGATATTGGCTTATTCAAAATTGTGCTGTTAGGAGTTGAGCCTGAAATCAATGTACAGGAAAGACTGGATAGAAAGGAAAGGGAAGAGAGGGTGGTGGGGAGGGGTTCTTGATGAAGAAGGAGAATGGTTAGTGCCGGCACGGTGGCACAGCAGGTTAAGCCTCTGCCTGCAGCACTGGAATCCCATATGGGCACCTGTTCCACTCCTGGCTGCTCCACTTCTGATCCAGCTCCCTGCCTCTGCAGCCACTTGGAAGACCTGGAAGAAGCTCCTGGCTCCTGGCTTTGGTCTGCCTAGCCCTGGCCATTCTGGCCATTTGGATATTGAACCAGCAGATGGAAGATCCCTTCTCTCCCCCCCCTTCTCTCTCTGTAACACTTTTAAATAAAAAAAAATCAAATATTTAAGAAAAAGTAAAAGGTGCAGAAGGGCTGGCAATTAAGAGAATGAAAACAGAGTAAAGAACCTGAGGAATAAATGTAAATCAAATAGTAGAAGGAACAAAACAGCAAAACATCAACTTTGACAAAAAGTAGTATTATGGGTTGAAGTTCTAACTCATCATAGCTCAGAACGTGACCCTGTTTGGAAATAGGATCTTTACAGAGGTCATCGTGACAAATGAGATCATTAGGATGGCCCCTAGTCCATAACGACTGACTGGGGTCTTTCTGAAAAGGAGACATTCGGCCACAGAGACAGATGCTCACACTGAGGGGGCATCTTGTGGGCAGAGCCAGCCGAGGAACACCAAAGCCTGCCAGCAAGCTACCAGGGGCCACAAGACAGATGTGTAACAGATTCTGCCTCACAATCCTTTCTAAGAAACCAGATCTGAGGACACCTTGTCCCCACCTTCCACTCTGCAGAACTGGGAGTCAATGCATTTCTGCTGTACAAGCCTCCAGCTGTAGTGCCCACAGCCCCAGCATCTCACACAGCCTTAGCAGCACTCTTCCAGGGGTGTGTTTTCAGGTGACGTTTTTGTGAAAAAATAAAACCCAACCCATCATGGGAACTTTCATACAATGTCTTTTTTTTTTATTGCTTCATTTGAAAGAGTTACAGAGAGAGAGAGAGAGAGAGAGAGAGGAAGAGAGAGAGAGAGATTTTCCATTTGACAGTTCACACCCCTGATGGCCACAAATGGCCAGAACTGGGCCAGGCTGAAGCCAGAAGCCAGGAGCTTCTTTTGGGTCTCCCACATGTGCGGCAGGGGCCCAAGCACTTGGACTATCTTCTGCTGCTTTCCTCAGGCCATTAGCGGGGAACTGGATGGGAAGTGGAGCAGCTGGGGCACGAACCAGTGCCTATATGGGATGCTGGTGTCGAAGGTAGCAGCTTTCCCTGCTATTACACTGTGCCGGGACTGTAGAGAAATCCTTGGACATCTAAAGGAGCTTACACTCAATATTAGGACTAACACTGAACTAGTCAGGGTGGGTATTGGGTACGAGGGTTAAGAGGCCTCTTGGGATGCCCACATCCCACATCAGAGTCCTGGCTCCCTGTTTTTGATTCCAGCTTTCTGCTAATGTGCACCCTGGGTGGCAACAGGTGATGACTCAAGCGCGTTGAGTCCCTGCCAGCAATGTGAAAGGCCCAGATGGAGTTCCAGGCTCCTGGCTTCAGGCTGACCTAGCCTTGGCTATAGGTATTTGTAGAGTGGACCAGAAGATGGAAGGTGTCTGCCTGTCTCTCTCTGCAATCATATAAAGGGAAAATCAATCAATCATCAATCAATTTTTAAAATACAGTGAATGACTCAGCCTGAAGGATAAAAAAGGCATGGGTGACAGGCAACTTTTTATGAAAGCTTTTATTTAATAAACAAATTTCATAGATACAGCTTTTGAATTATAGCAGTTCTTCCCCCCATACCCGCCCTCCCACTCCCACTCCCATCCCACCTCCTACTCCCTCTCCCATCTCATTCTTCATTAAGATTCATTTTAATTATCTTTATATGCAGAAGATCAACTCTATGCTAAGTAAAGATTTCAACAGTTGTGACAGGCAATTTTTCACCCAAGTCATTTCCCTCCTATTTGATCTTCACAATGGAAACTCCACCCTACTCAGTGTGCTTGCTGAACGAGCACCAGGCAATGTGGCCTTGCACAGACTTGATCTGAGTAACTGAGCACACTTATATTCACTTCCTTGCTGACCAGTTGTTGTAAACTAACGCACAAGTTCTGTCAGACCTTCAAGTAGGGAAAATGCGCTTTTAAGTCACTCAATGGCAGGGGATGGCCAGCTCTTCAACAGTGTTCTCAGATCTACTACACATCACATCGCTCTGTTTGGACAGGGGTTCCCAAAGGCCCTCTGTAGCTGCAGACATCCCCTGGAGCTGGCCTGCACAGCTGGGAACTGATGAGCTGCTTCCACCTGCCTTCTCACTGAGACCATTTTAACACAAGCTCTGCACGGTTTGCAAGCTTTGGGCTAAGGCTCAGAGCGCTCAGCTACCTACATGCAAATTCTGCCTCTGTCATTTACTGGTGATGAGAAAGGCCTTAGGTACCAGATGAATGAATATAATTATGATAATTGTGCCAGGTCTTTTATGAAATTTCCATAACATTGAAGTACTCTTAAGTATAGAGAAAATATTTAGAAACTATATACTTATGAAAGATTTATACATATTTATGATTAAAGCAATGACTAAATGTGTGTATTTATAATACAAAATATAAAAATATATTTAAATATATTATATAAATGTATATTTAAATATGTTATATAAATATATAGTTTTATGTATATAGAATATATATATTTTTCTCCCTTGGGACTGAAGCCAGGAGCCTGATCTACCATGTTGGTGGCAGGAACTCTATTACTTTATCACTGTTGCCTTCCAGGGTCTGAATTAGCAGGAATCTGGGATCAAGAGCAGAGCTGGGCGTCACACCCAGACACTCTGATTCCAATATGGGATGTGGGCATCTTAACTGGCATCCTATCCACAAGGTCAAACCTCTGCTCCTAAAGTCGAGTTTTTAATTTATAAAACACTAGATTCCTCACTTATACTACTCCCCTCCAACTATGTAAAAATTATTCTTTATATCTTAAAGCTTCAAAACTCATCTCTTACAATCAAAAATGACAATGGCCATGTGGAAGTATTTTTTTAAATGAGAAACTGTTTAAAAAGAAAATATTCTCTTTTTAAAGATGTATTTATTTATTTGAAATCAGCTACAGACAAAGAGATCATCAATCTGCTGGTTCACTCCCTAAACAGCTAGAGCTGGGCTGATCTGAAACCAGGAGCCAGGAGCTTCTTCTGGATCTCCCACATGGGTGCAGGGGCCCAAGCACTTGGGAAATCTTCAGCTTTTTTCCCAGGCACATTAGCAGGGAGCTGGATTGGAAGTGGAGCAGCTGAGACTCGAATTGGTACCCACATTGGATACCAGCACAGCAGGTCGTGGGCTTAACCCATTAGGCCATAGCACTGGTCCCAAGAGAATACTTGTACAGTATAGAACAGTGAATCAAAAAACACAACTACATAAAACAATGACAATCATTTTCTGAATTTCTTCTATAATAATTTTCTTTTATTTAACCCATGTTTGGGTACCTTCAGATCCTGCATTATTTCCCTAGTCTACTCTTTTTTTATATAGAAAATTTTCATTTACTAAATATAAATTTTGAAAGTACAACTTTTGGATTATAGCAGTTCTTCTCTTCATTAACACCCTCCCACCCATAAACCAACTCATCTCCTATTCCCTCTCCCATCCCATTCTTCATTAAGATTCCTTTTTCTTCTTTTTTGACAGTCAGAATTAGTGAGAGACAGAGACAGAGAGAAAGGTCTTCCTTCCGTTGGTTCACTCCCCTAATAGCCACTATGGCCGGCGCTGCGCCGATCCGAAGCCAGGAGCCAGGTGCTTCCTCCTGGTCTCTCATGTGGGTGCAGGGCCCAAGCACTTCGGCCATCCTCCACTGCATTTCCGGGCCACAGCAGAGAGCTGGACTGGAAGAGGAGCAACCAGGACAGAACCGGCGCTCCAACTGGGACTAGAACCTGGGGTGCCAGCACCGCAAGGATTCATTTTTAATTATTTTTATATACACAGAAGATCAACTCTATACTAGGTAAATATTTCAATAGTTTGCACCCACACGGACACACAAAGTATAAAGTTCTGTTTAAAGACAAGTTTTACCATTAATTCTCATAGTACAACTCATTAAGGACAGAGGTCCTACATGGGGAGCAAGTGCACAGTGACTCCTGTTGTTGATTTAACAATTGGCACTCTTATTTATGATGTCAGGGATCACCTGAGGCTCTTGTCATGAGCTGCCAAGGCTATGGAAGCCTCTTGAGTTCCAAGAGGCATAATCTACTCTTAAGCAAACCACTAGAATAAGATGAAGGTCAACAATAATCTGAGATGCATCCAGGAAAAAAGGCATTGCTGAAAGACAATTTTATGACTGACCTAAAGATAGGGGGAAAATATACAAATTTAAAAACCACAAAAAGTATCATATACAGGAGATCAGACTAGAGGAACAAGCTGGAGTTGGGAACCTTTTCTTCTGCAAGGGCCATTTGGATATTTGCAACATGATTTGTGGGCCATACAAAATTATCAACTTAAAAATTAGCCTGCTAGAGATCTACTGAATTTTGAGTTCTGCTTGCAGTTAAGAATTTGACAGCCTTTCCAGCACTGTGGCTCATTTGTTTAATCCTCCACCTTCAGCACCAGCATCCCATATGGGTGCCGGGTTCTAGTCCCGGTTGCTCCTCTTCCAGTCCAGCTATCTGCTGTGGCCTGGGAAGGCAGTGGAGGATGGTCTAAGTGCTTGGGCCCCTGCACCATGTGGGAGACCAAGAGGAAGCACCTGGCTCTTGGCTTCAGATCGGCGTAGCTCCGACCATAGCGGCCATTTGGGGGGTGAACCAATGGAAGGAAGACCTTTCTCTCTGTCTCTCTCTCTCACTGTCTAACTCTGTCAAATAAAAAAAAAAAAAAAAGATTTTGACAGCCTTATATGGCCCCAGAGCCAGATGTTTCTCACCACTGTAACCTGGAAGGAAGTAAATGGACAAATGCAGGCTTTAAGATGTTACTTCTTGGGGCCAGTGCTGTGGCAGAGAAGGTAAAACCACCACCTGCAGTGCCGGCATCACATATGGGCGCCAGTTTGAGTCCTGGCTGCTCCACTTCTGATCCAGCTCTTTGCTGTGGCCTGGGAAAGCAGTGGAAATTGGCCCAAGTGCTCAAGCCCCTGCGTCCATGTGGGAGACCCAGAAGAAGCATCTGGCTCCTGGCTTTGAATCAGCTCAGCTGCAGCTGTTGTGGTCATTTGGGGAGGTCTCTCCCTCTCTCTCTGCCTCAGCCTCTCTGTAACTCTGACTTTCAAATAAATTAGTAAGTCTTTAAAAAGAGAGAGATGTTAGTTCTTCCTAAGTCAATGACATGGGAAATGAAAAGACCAAAAGGGACGCAGAAGATGCATCCAAGTGCAATGCATGGAACTTGTGTGGCTCCTGATTAAAACAAAGTTGTAAAAACACATTTTATAGACAAAGTTTTGTTATAAACTGGGTATTATACAATACCAAGTTATGAGTGTCAGTTTTGCTAGTGTTATAGTCTCATTGTAATACTATTATATGCTTCTATGTGTTCGATGCTGATATGGAAAAGTGTTTATGTGTCTTGTGTAGCACTGTTACATTCCTGTTGAAGAGAGTAGGAATGAAATAAGCTGATTTCTGGGGTTTGCTTTAAATACTTCAGCAAAAAAAGCGAAAGAAAAGGAAAATATATTTTCATGTGTGGCAAAACAAATATTGAATTGAGTGACGATCATATGATAGGGGTTTGATTTTACAATTTTCTTTATGCATATTTGAATTTTCACAATAAATAAAAGGGCTTTTCATAATGACAGACATATATTTAAAAATGTATTTGAAAAGCAAAGCTACAGAAAGGCAGAGGCAGAGAGAGAGAGAAAGGAAGAGAAACAGAGAGAGAGAGAGAGAGAGAGAGAGAGGTTGGTCTTCTATCCACTGGTTCACTCCCTAAATGGCCACAGTGGCTGGAGTTGTGCCGATCTGAAGTCAGGGGCCTGGAGCTTCTTCTGGGCCTTTCACACGGGTACAGGGGCCCAAGCACTTGGCCATATTCTACTGCTTTCCCAGGACATAGCAGAGAATTGGATCAGAAGTGGAGCAGCTGGGACTAGAACCGGTGCCGATATGGGATTCAGTACTGCAGGCAGCGGCTTTACCTACTATACCACAGTGCTGGCCCCATATACATATATACATTTATATATATATGTATTTAAGATTTATTTTATTTATTTGAATGACAGAGTTACAGAGAGAGGTCGAGACAGAGAGAGGGGACTTCCATCCGCTGGTTCACTCCCCAGTTGGCCGCAATGGCTGGAGCTGCACCTATCTGAAGCCAGGAGCCAGGAGCTTCCTCTGCACCCACGTGGGTACAGGGGCCCAAGGACTTGGGCCATCTTCTACTGCTTTCTCAGGCCATAGCACAGAGCTAGAATGGAAATACAGCAGCCAGGACTCAAACTGGTGCCCATATGGGATGCCAGTGCTCAAGCCAGGGCTTTAACCCACTGCACCACAGTGCTGGCCCCCGAGACATATATTTTTTAAATATTATTTTCTGGGGCTGGCACTGTGGCACAGTGGGTTAACACCCTGGCCTGAAGCGCTGGCATCCCATATGGGCACCAGTTTGAGTCCCGGCTGCTGTATTTCCATTCTAGCTCTGTGCTATGGCCTGAGAAAGCAGTAGAAGATGGCCCAAGTCCTTGGGCCCCTGCACCCATGTGGGTGCAGAGGAAGCTCCTGGCTCCTGGCTTCAGCCAGCACAACTCTAGCCACTGCAGCCAACTGGAGAGTGAATCAGAGGATGGAAGACCTCTCTCTTTCCCTCTCCTCTCTCTGTGTAACTCTGACTTTCAAGTAAAATAAATAAGTTTTTAAAAAAATTATTTTCTTTCATTAGTCAGAAATATATTTACATGTAAGTTTAGGCTGGTAAAGTCAAATTATTTGAGGCAGAAGTTGAACTGTGCATCGTGTATCGGTAAAGAATAACTTTTTTGGGCCGGCGTCACGGCTTACTTGGCTAATCCTCCGCCTGCGGTGCCGGCCCCCCAGGTTCTAGTCCCGGTTGGGGCACCGGATTCTGTCCCGGTTGCCCCTCTTCCAGTCCAGCTCTCAGCTCTGGCCTGGGAGTGCAGTGGAGGATGGCCCAAGTGCTTGGGCCCTGCACCTGCATGGGAGACCAGGAGGAAGCACCTGGCTCCTGACTTCGGATCAGCGCAGCCCGCAGGCTGTAGCGGCCACTTGGGGGGTGAACCAGTGGAAAGGAAGACTTTTCTCTTTGTCTCTCTCTCTCACTGTCTAACTCTTCCTGTCCAAAAAAAAAAGAAAGAAAGAAAAAAGAAAAAGAAAAAAAAAAAGAGAGAGAGAGAGAGCAGGAGAGAGAAGCGTGGGGACACAAGGTTTCAAATATGGGTGTCTCGGAGCATGGCAGTGCTGTTAGAATTGTGAAACTTGAAATATGAAACTAGTCACAGTGGGAGGGGCTGGTGGGGGTCTCAGGGGACTGTGTTGAACAGGCAGGGAGAAACCATTGTCTGTGGCTTGGGATCGTCCAGGGCTAGAGATGTGGGGTCTGTGATTATCACTCACTGAGGACATCTGTGGAAAGGAGCAAGCGAAAGGGAAAGGGGGGGTAGACTACTGGAGGAGCACCATATTTATGAAAGGAAGGGGAGAGGATGGAGATAGAGATGTGTTCTGAGTGTTAGAACACAGACACACAGACCCCCTGAGACCCCCACACAGGCTAAGGAAGGAACTGCTGTCTTCATTTCCCCAATGCAGAGATGAAAGCTCTGAATGGACAGATAGTTCCATATGGGATTTCCTGTTAGGTCCTTGATGTTTGCTTTGCTTTTGCTTACAGATACTAAATATTTTCCTGGGAGCAATTTACAACACTTTCCCACTCCCTGCAGCAAGTATGTAAATAGAAAATGTTGAGAGAGTATGAAGGAACTTCAAATAATTCATGAAGAATGGAATTGAAAGAGAACTTTATCTTGGTGCAAAAGTTTGAAATTCATGCCTAGTTTTTTTCATAATATGAATTTCCCATGAACTAACTGAAGACTCTTTGTATATAAAGTTCATCTTAGTTCAGGCTGATATAACAAAATATACACTAAGGAGATTATAAAATTTATTTTTTCAGGGCCAGTGCTGTGACACAGTGGGTTAAGCTGCAGCCTGCAGTGCCAGCATCCCATATGGGCAGTGGTTTGAGTCCCTGATGCTCCACTTCCAATCCAGCTCCCTGTTAATGCTCCCTGGATAGCAGCAGACTGCTTGGGCTCCTGCACCCACTTGGGAGACCTAGAAGAAGCTCCTGGCTCCTGGCTTTGGCCTGGCCTAGCCCTGGCTGTTGCAGCCATTTGGGGAGTGAAACAGAGGATGGAAGATCTCTCCTTGCTTCTCTTTCTATCTCTGTAAGTCTGCCTTCCAAATAAATATTTAAAAAAATACTTTTTAAAAGTTTAGGAGGCTGGGGCGCAGGTTTGGGGAGGGTCTAAGATCCAGGATATCAACATGAATTGGTTCTTGTATTCATCAGCTTTTTATTGCTACAATGAAATACCCGAGACAGGCTTTTTTAAAATTTTTTATTTTTTTTTTTATTTTTGACAGGCAGAGTGGACAGTGAGAGAGAGAGATAGAGAGAAAGGTCTTCCTTTTGCCATTGGTTCACCCTCCAATGGCCGCCGCTGCTGGCGCGCTGCGGCCGGCGCACCGCACTCATCCGATGGCAGGAGCCAGGTGTCAGGTGCTTTTCCTGGTCTCCCATGGGGTGCAGGGCCCAAGCACCTGAGCCATCTTCCACTGCACTCCAGGGCCACAGCGGAAAGCTGGCCTGGAAGAGGGGCAACCGGGACAGAATCCGGCGCCCCAACCAGGACTAGAACCCGGTGTGCCAGCGCCGCAAGGCTGAGGATTAGCCTGTTGAGCCACAGCACCGGCCAAGACAGGCTATTTTTTAAAAAAGAATTTATTTATTTATTTATTTGAGAGGTAGAGCCACAGACAGAGAGATAGATACAGAGAGAGAGGTCTTCCAACTACTGGTTCACTTACCAAATGGCTACGATGGCCAGAGCTGGGCTGATCTGAAGTCAGGAGCCAGGAGCTTCTTCCAGGTCTCCCACATGAGTGTAGGCTATTTACAAAGAGAAGAGTAGCTTATTGAGCTCTTGGTTTTGGATGCTGAAAGCCCAAATGATGTGATCAGGCTCTGATGACCTAGCAAGTTCCCAAAAGCTAAAGAAGGATCACTGGGTGAGCCACGCAGCAAAGAATGGGTAGGTACAAACTCAGGCTTTCATAAAAACCCTCTCAAGAACCACAGTCCAAGAGCTCCTCTCAGTGACCCAAGAACCTCTCACTAGACCCTACCCCCTGTATGTCCCACCACCTGCTGCCCAGTAGCATCACTCTGGGGACCAAGCCTTTAACACATGGGTTTTGGGGAGACATTCAACATTAAAATCATAACTCTTTTTTCTTAAATATTTATTTATTTGAAAGGCAGAGTTACAGAGAGAGGGAGAGAGAGAGATCTTTTATCCACTGATTCACTCCCCAAATGGCCACAATGGCCTGGTACACAGGCCAAAACTGGGGGCCCAAAACTCCTTCTGGGTCTCCCACATAATGGCAGGAGTTCAAGTTTGTGAGCCATCTTTCTCTGCTTTCCCAGATGCATTAAAAAGGGGATGGATTAGAAGTGGAGCAGCCAGGACTTGAACTGGCACTCATGTGGGATGCTGGTGTTGTAGGCAGTGGCTTAATCTGCTGTGCCACAACACCACTCACTGCTTCCCGACCCCCCGTCTCTATGGCTCTCTTCTTCATGATAGGCTGCAATCTTCTCTTTGTATCCTCATGTAGAGGAATGACAGCAAGGGGGTTCGCTGGGGTCTCCTTTGAGGGGCACTAAATCCATTCATGGGGCTCACTCTCATGACCTAGCAAGTTCCCAAAAGGCCCCTATTTGTAATACCATCACTTTGGGGGCTAGGGGTTAGGATTCAACATATGAATTTGGGGGTTTGGACAGATATTTAGCCCATAGCAAACCCATATAATTGAGTGTTATTGTGATATGAGATATCCAGGAGTCTGGCTTGTTTTGAAGTGTTCAAACTGGTACATCGTCAAAGGAACCAAAACCCCTAAATAAGGGTAACATCAAGTAGATGTCATGTAGCTAATTGACTAACTCTCCTAGGTTTTCTGTTCAAAAAAGTGCCCAGGGCAGGCATTTGTCTAGCGATTAAGCTCTGATTGGGACGCTGGTGTTCCACATCAGTGAAGTGCCTGGGTTGAGTCTCAGCTCTGCTCTCAATTTCAGCTTCCTTCTAATGTGCACCCTGGAAGGCAGTGGGTGTTAGCTCAAGGAGCTGGGTCCCTGAAACTCATAGGGGCTCTCTGGACTGAGTTCCCACTTCCTGGCTTGGGCCTGGCACAGCCCTAGCTGTTGTGGGCATTTGGGAAATAAACCAGCAAATGGAAGTTCTGGGTTAGCCTTTCAGATAAAAATAAACAATAAATAAAAACACATAAACAAGGCAGCTTGGAAAGCATCTATGAAAGATCAACCTCAGAAAAGTCAAGGAGACTAAAGACCAAGCCCTGTGGTTTGGCCATTAGGATGTCACTGCTGATTCCTAGAAAAGAGTTAAAATAGAACGGTGAGGAGCCCAGATTCCCAAGAGGGTAGATTCTTTTAAAATTTAATTTATTTATTTGAAAGGCAGAGAGACACAGAGAGAACTTCCATCTGCTGATTCACTACCCAAATGCCCACAGCAGCTAAGGCTAAGCCAGGCACCTGGAACTCAACCCAGTCTCCCATGTGGGTGACAGAGACTCAACTTGAGCTATCACCTGCTCCTTGAGGCGTGCCCTGCAGTAGGAAGCTGGAATCAGAAGGGGAGCCAGGACCTACACAAAGGTACTCTGATATGGGATGCAGGTGTGCCAGGTTAGGTGTTAACTGCTGCCACCAAACACTTGTTTCCAATGTGGGAGTGGGAGTGGGGGTGGGGGCAATTCTAAAGCACTCCACAGTGGGCACAGGCCACAACCGGGGACAATAGAAACCCTACAAGCTAGAAGGGAATGGCGAGACATAGCCCAGGTACTAAGAGAGAAAAACTACCAGCCCAGAATATTATATCCTGCAAAGCTCTCATTTGTGAATGAAGGTGAAATAAAGACCTTTCACAGCAAACAAGAAATTGAAATAATTTGTTGCCACTCGTCCAGCCCTGCAAAAGATGCTTAAAGATGTGTTACACACAGAAACACAGAAACACAGCCATCAACATGAAAGAAGGTAAACGAAGGGAACCTCACAGCAAAAGATCACAGGGAATTCAAAGCATACATTTGGATAAAGAAATTATGGGACATGTACTCTATAGAATACTATACAGCAGTCAAAAACAATGAAATCCAGTCATTTGCAACAAGATGGAGGAATCTGGAAAACATCATGCTGAGTGAATTAAGCCAGTCCCAAAGGGACAAATATCATATGTTCTCCCTGATGGGGACAACTAACTGAGCACCAAAGGTGAAACCTGTTGAAGTGAAATGGACTCTATGAGAAACAGTAACTTGATCAGCTCTTGTGCTGACTGTTGTTGTACAATGTAAAACTTTATCCATTTTAGTACTTTTTTATTCTAGGACAAGTGGTTGAACTCTGTAATTAACAAACAATTATTCTTAGGTGTTTAAATTTTAACTGAAAAGTGATCCCTGTGAAATATAAGAGTGGGAATAAGAGAGGGAGGAGATGCACAATTTGGGACATGCTCAATCAGACGTGCCCCAAATGATGGAGTTAGAATCATGCCAGGGGATTCCAATACAATCCCATCAAGGTGGCATGTACCAAGGCCATCTCACTAGTCCAAGTGATCAATTTCAGTTCACAATTGATCACACTGATAGGTCTAAGAGTCAAAGGGATCACACAAACAAGACTAGTGTCTGCTAATACTAACTGATAGAATCAAAAAGGGAGAGAATGATCCAACATGGGAAGCGAGATACACAGCAGACTCATAGAAGGGCAGATGTCCTAAATAGCACTCTGGCCTCAGAATCAGCCCTTAAGGCATTCAGATCTGGCTCAAGAGCCCATGAGAGTATTTTAGGCATGGAAAGCCAAGACACTCTGGAAAAAACAGAAGACCTAAATGAAAGATCTCTGTGAGTGAGATCCCAGTGGAAAGAATGGGCCATCAAAGAAGGAGGTACCTTTCTCTGAAGGGAGGAGAGAACCTCCACTTTGACTGTGACCCTGTCAGAATAAGATTGAAGTCAGCAAACCCTAAAGGCTTCCATAGCCTCGGCAACTCATGACTAAAGCCTAGGGAGATTACTGATGCCATAAACAAGAGTGTCAAATTGTTAAATCAACTTCAGGAGTCACTGTGTACTTACGTCTCATGTGGGATCTGTCCTTAATGTGTTGTCCAATGTGAAGTAATGCTATAACTAGCACTGAAACAGTATTTTACATTTTGTGTTTCTGTGTGGGTGCAAACTGATGAAATCTTTACTTAGTATATACTGAATCGATCTTCTGTATATAAAGATAATTAAAAATGAAAAAAAAACTTGGTGTTAAATTGGAAATTGCATAGAAAATTAATCAATTTAAAAAATATATATCATGTAGGATCTCTGTCCTTAATGTGCTATACATTGTGAATTAATACTATAACTAATACTCCAACAGTATTTTTCACTTTTTGTTGCTATGTGAGGGCAAACTGTTGACATCTTTACGTAATATATACTAAACTGATCTTCTGTATATAAAGAGAATTGAAAATGAATCTTGATGTGAATGCAAGGGGAGAGGGAGCGGGAAAGGGGAGGGTTGCGGGTGGGAGGGAAGTTATGGGGGAGAAGCCATTGTAATCCATTAGCCTTATTTTTGAAATTTATATTCTTTAAATAAAAGCTTTATAAAAAAAAGAGGCCCTACTTGACAAAGTTTGGTGGTAAGGCAGCATTGAACTACAGGTCAATAGTCTGAGGGAATAGCAGAGTTGTTGGAAATTTTTATATTAGTACTAATTGTTATTATTTAAAGAATAATAGAGACCAAAGCTTAGAGGCAGGGGTTCAAGAGTCAACAAAGTGTAGGACGAAATGTGACAACTAATAGACTCCCATCGTGGAGAAGGTGGGGATTTTGACTTTAAAGCATAGGATTAGCCTTTGCAAGGAGGATCAGCTTCTCAGAAGGAAAAGGAAGATGCAAAAACATTTGCGAAGGCTGCAGTGGGAGGTGCTCTACTTGAAGGCAACTGACTCTCATGAGTAAAGAGAAGGCGAGCTGAGAGCTTGGAAAACGCCGAGAATCACAGGGCTGGAAAATGCAATGGGGAGCGGACCCTGAAAGCTGGATGTGCACTTCCAAGGTCATTACACTGTTTTGACATCCCAGAAGCACGTAACAACTTGGCAAAATAACAAAGAAAGTGGAAGCCGGGAGGTTTCTGACCAGGAATGGGGAAGTCAAGAGAACAGTTTGCATGGTGATAAGGGGAAAGTGCATTAGAAAGACCCCACAGCTACCCCCAACAAGAAACTGACTGACCCTGGGTGCAGAGATAAGGGAAGGCAGACGGAGGTAATGTGCTGAGAAAGAGGGAAAGGGGTTCTGAGGATGAAAGGCCACACAGAAAAAGTAGGAAGCAAGGCAGGGAAGGAGAACAGGAGGCTGTGATATTAGAAGAGAGTTCTGTGTCCTTGGAGTCCTCTGTTCACTGAGGCAGTCACTTACATTGGCAACTAATGAGGTCCTGAAAATGAACTCCAAAGGTAAATGCATAAGAGGGGGAAAGCACAGATGTTATAAATGATTCTCATTACTAGGCATAAGCAGTGATTACATAGTCCTCATTATGCTTTCTGTAAGCCCTGGTTCCTTCAGGCTTGAGCAGGCAGGGCAGCAGTGGGACTGATGCCCTCCCAACGTGCCCCCTGCAGCCCCAAGCAACCTGTTGGTTGCTGAGGTCAGGCCACCCACGCCCCAGCATCAGGCCAGGCTGTGGAGCTGGAACACAGAGGATCTGATTCTGTGATTTCACGAAGGGGTTGAAGCTGTCTGCCAGACTGAACCAGCCCCACTCCCTCGGGTGGTGCTAGGCTCTGGGACGTGACCGTGAGCCTCCTTCGTGACTGCCACCTGGGGGGAGGCAGACGTCAAAGAACATGGTTGTTTGATATGGGAGGAGGGCAGCTGGTGTTGCTTTGCTAAGCAGATGATAGCACCGCCTCCCACTGGGTAGCTCTCCGCAGATGATGATGAAGTGGAATTTGGTGTATGAAAAGTAGTTGGGGGCAGTTGTTAATGTACAAGGCACAGCTGTGCAAATTGTACACAGCTAAAGAACCTTCAGGGCTGCTGGATGCGCTAGTGACATTTGTAAATAATGGTTGTCCTAACTGCCACGAGGAACACTGTACCTCCATCTGGCACTATGGAGTGAGTTTGCTCTCGACTTCAGCCTCAAGAGCCTAGAGTTCTGCCCAGCATCTAAGAAAGCACCCAGAGCTCTTCCCTCCACCTTTTCTGTCCTGCAGCTGCCTTCTCTGGCTCTGCTGTGAAGGGTTTAACCGCCCAGGCTAAAGAGCAAGGGCTCTGGAGTCAGCTTGCCTGGGTAAACACTGCAACTAGCTGTTCCTCCTTCGATTAGACCCCCATCTGCCCCCCACCCTCCAAACCTCTGAAAAAAAAATCTATTCCTTGAAAGTTGTATGCATGCCCCCCTCTCTTACTTCCTGTATGCATTTGTTTTTTGAAAGTCTTTGAAATTTCACTTCCTGCATGAATGCTTCCCTGCCTGAGGGAGAAGTAGTGAACTTGCCCTTCTTATCTAAACATGCAACCTCCCATCCCCCACCCCATCCAAGCCACAGGGGGACCAACATGTTGGGGTGGGGGTGGGCAGGCACAGAGGCAGGTTTTATTTTCTGTCTTAATAAAATGCTATTGCTGGTTTTAAACTAGGACAATAAAAGTTAATCTGCAGCTTCCATTTCACAATTTAGCTAGAAAATTGAGTGTACTTTAGCAGTTTTGTTATGTTTCTGACAGATATAAAATCTTTTCCCTCCTTCCTATGCCTACGGTTCTTTTCTCCTCACCTGTTCTTTCCTTCTTCTGCTCTCCTTTTTAAAATTTGATGTACACATTTTATTGGCCAACAGTTAACCCTAAGGGAGAAAAAAGATGGGGAAAACCTCCTATGTATACTCTCATTTACTAGAGTCATGTCTATTGAAATGTGAGTTAAGAGGCACTACCAAGTAGCATTTCACTAATTCTTATATGAACTCAGTTACTAAATCAACAAATGTCCCAATTATTAAAAGAGCTCTCATTTTGTCATCCTAGAAAACTAAGTGTGGATCCAAGTTGGTTTAAGATTGATTCATTTGAAAGGCAGAGTGACAGAAAGGGAGAGACAGAGATCTTCCATTCGTCAGTTCAATCCCCAAATGACCACAACAGCTAAGGCTGGTCCAGGCAGAAGCCAGGAGGCCAGAACTCCACCTGGATCTCCTGTGTGGGTGGCAGGAGCCCATGCATTTGGGCCATCTTCCCCTGCTTTCCCAGGTGCATTAGCTGGGAGCTGATTGGCAAGTGGAGCAGCCAGGACTCACAACAGGACTGCAATATAGGATACCAGCAATGGCTTAATCCGCTGTGCCACAACGCTGGCCCCTGTGGGTCCGGTTTTACGGTTAGTTCTCCTGTTCTAAAAACTTAATAACTACTGAAATTTCCCTCAGTTTGTGAGACATAAATGACTTAGGGAATTTCTCCTCTTTCCCCCAGGGTGCAGGAAAAAAGTGCCAACATTTAGTTCCAGGCCTTGTGCATGAGCTTACACAACTTCCTATACTTCTGAGTAATTCATCACATAATTATAACTGGAGATGTGACAAGTATGTGAAATGTCTTGTACAAGGAGAGTTCCTGTCATAGTATCACTGTTTTTCTTAGCTTATAACTCCTTAGGAGACAGATTACAAACCTATTCATTGGAATTGCAGAAGTATGAATAATCGATAGAAAAAGCAAACACATAGCACTGGGACAGCAAATGAATGTGTAACCAGAACACGGTGACTGGCTGAAGTAAGAGCCAGTTATTGATTTGCAGCAAGGTATTTCACGTAAAGGATAATCCTTAATACGCTCTTGTGCTGAGCTCGAGAAGTTTTGCAGTGAAAATTCAGAAATAGGAACTTCCAAAGCACTTTGTTCCTCTCTCGTGGTCCTTGTCCAAACAAGATCTAGTAATACATTTACATACTTGTATTGATATTTGCATGTTGGGAGCCAGCATCCCATATCAGAGTGCCCATTCAAGTCGTGGCTTCTCTGCTTGAAATCCAGCTCCCTACTAATGTGCCCGGAAAAACAGCTGCAGGTGACGGCCTAAGTGTTTGGGCCCTAAGCAGCATTGCAGCCACTGGAGGAGAGTACCAGCAGATGAAAGCAAGCGCTCGTCACTCTGCCTTTCAAATAAATAAGCAGACCTTTAAGAAACGTGGTAGAACGGTCCTTGCAATGGAGCGGAACTGGGTTCCATGAGAGCATTAGACAAGCCAAGGGACATTTCTGAGTTTAACTACAAACCTGCATACTGCTTATGCACACGTTGTGTGTGAATTAAGCACAATTCTTTTTTAAAGAAATATTTATTTATTTGAAAGTCAGAGTTACACAGAGAAGAGGCAAAGAGAGAGGTCTTCCATCCGTTGGTTCACCCCTCAATTGGCCGCAACAGCCAGCGTTGTGGCGATTGGAAGCCAGGAATCAGGGGCTTCCTCTGGGTTTCCCATGCGGGCACAGAGACCCAAGGACTTGGGCCATCTTCTACTGCTTTCCCAGGTCATAGCAGAGTGCGGAATTGGAAGTGGAGCAGCCGGGACTCGAACCCGTTGCCATGTGGGATGCCGGCACTGCAGGCATAGGCTTCACCTGCTAAGCCACAGCGCGGACCCCACAATTCTTATTTCAAACAGCTGAACGTTAATTGACAGTCAATGTTAGCTCCACCTCTCCCAGGTCCACCTGAGATGATCCAACTCACAGCACCCGTTGGGCGGGCCCTCTCGGGCTCACCCCACTTAATTCTCCCTCACGAAGCGCCCTGCAGAGGCTAACGAGGCTCGGGCTTCGGGCCCTCGCACGGTCTCTGACGCCTTCAAAACCCAGTCTGCTTCTGTATTCTGCTTTAGGAACCCCCTCCGGCCCAGTTTAAAGCTCAGGCGCCACAGCTGCGGGTTCGCGGCCTGGCAGTGGTTACGGGCCTCTACTGCAAGGAGGAGCAACCCGGCCGAAGACCACGCGCTCCTCGGTGGCGGAACAAGATGTGGGCCAAGGCACCCGCACCGAGGGGTCGCACCCTCAGCCGCGCCAGGTGAGGACACCGGTTGGTGAGAGACCGAGGTGGCCCATCCGGGGGCGGGAATCCAGCGCAAGGGTCCTCGGGGCGGCGACCGCCGGCAGGCTGGGGTGGGGGTGGGGGTGGGGGTCGCCCCGCCGAGGCTCCCGCCCCTTCTTCTCCTTCGCCTTTTCCGCGCCGTCGAGTTGAGCCAAGCAGCACGGCGCGTGGCCGCCTAGACGCGCCCGCGGGGCTCGGGCCCGAGAACTTTGCAAGTGGGGTAAACTTGGTGGCGGGGTAGGAGGCTAGGTCGCAGGTGCGCTCGGGCCGTGTGAAGCCACCTGGGCCCCGCAAAGCTCCCGTCCCGGGGCAGCCGACTGCGCAGGTGGTGCCCAGCGCGGACAGGCGACCGCCTTTGTGCGGCTCCGGCGCGCTTCCCCGTTCTCTCGGGTCGGCCGCTCCGCAAGCTGCGAGGGGCCGCGCCGGGCGCGGGGTCTGCGCGGTTCTGAGGGTCCTAATTTTCCCGCCACCCGGACGTGAGGTCTCTTGCGCCGGCGGAGGCTGTGCCCTGAGAGCCTGAGTGGGGAGAAAGGGGTCGAGGGCGATAGGGGAGGTCCCGCAGACTTGGCGGGAAAGGGACTGCGCAGGTGCACGGCCCATTGTTTCTGTGCTGGTGTGGGCAGGGACCCGCTTCGCCGAGGGAGTTGTCTGGGGCGGGGCTGCCTCAACTGAGGTGCAACGCGGAAGCATCCTGGAGAGTTTTCCAAACCACACCTGTTGGGCCCAGAAAATAATACCATTTAAAAAACATGTCTCTCGGGGGCCAGCGCTCTGGTGCAGCGGGTTAAAGCCCTGGCCTGAGCGCTGGCATCCCATAGGGAATATGGGGTGCGGGGAGGCTCGGTTTTCAGGAATCAGATCTGTGATGACACTGGTATAAGCCGTGACTCAGAAAATCGGTATCGTCCAGATGAGAAGTGAGCTAGCTCCAGACTGAAGAAGGTGGTTTGGAAAATAGACCATGTAATGAGTGTATTTCCTCTTCTCGAGAACCAAAGGCTTTCAATTATTTTGCTTTAGGCAAATCGAGAGCCAGTCATCACCAACGTGCCCTGCCCTGTAGTAACCCCAGCCTGTCTGAAGACTGCGTGTTTTCCTGCTAAATGTGAATTTTTGTTCCATCATTTGACAAATACACATTGAGGAACTTCATGTACCTGGCATTCTCAGAATTCAAAGATGGAAAAAAAAAAAAAAAAGGCTGTTTTGTTTTGCCCCAGCCCTCTGGCTGGTGAGGGAGACTGCTGTGACAGCAGACCACAATATCATATGGGTTAGGATGATAACGAAGGTATAGGATGAATAAAGTGCTCTGTGTTCCAGAAAGGGAAGCAGACCCTTGAGGTGGGGGTGGGGGCAGGGTGCCCATGCGAGATAACACTGGCACTGGATTCTGCCCTATGTAAACGCAGCACATACAACTTAGGATTTTGTGTGTGTTTTTTTTTAATCTGATAAAATTCTAGTGTAATCATATACTGATAATCTAAAATGGCAATGACTTTTAGTTTCACGATGACTCTTTACTAGGCATTCTTTTATCTGACTGTATCTAAAGCTAACCCAAGAAAGGGATTGCTTTAAAGAATGAAAAAGTTTAAACGTATCCTGCATTCTTATGATATATTTAGTTTCACTTAAAAATAATATTCAAATGCATTGTTTCAACTGCATGAACTTCTAAGAGTGCTTTTATTTATGTATTTTTGTCTTCATTTTGTTCATTCCAAAAGCTTAAAATGACGACAGAGCAGAAGGGCACAGAAGGAAAACAATAAGAGTAAAAGGAGAACTAGAAGAAAGGATGGGAAGAGAAAGGGGTTTGATTGTGGATAAGAATGAATCAAACCTAGCTACCAGCTTGTGTACATTTTTTTAAAGATTTTATTTACTAGAAAGAGATAAAGATAGAGGTCTTCCATCCACTGGTTCACTCCCCAAATGGCAGCAACTGTTGGAGCTGAGCCAATCTGAAGCCAGGACCCAGGAGCTTCTTCTAGGTCTCCCACATGGTTGCAGGGGCCCAAGGATTTTGGCCATCCTCTGCTGCTTTCCCAGGCGCATTAGCAGGGAGCTGGATCAGAAGTGGAGTAGCCAGGGCTTGAATGGGTGTCCTAGGTGGTGGCTTAACCCGCTATGCCACAGCTCTGGTCCTGTCCTGTATGTTTTTATTAAATATGAATGTAGAGTCTTGGTAGTTAAAATTATTTCTAAGCACAAAGAGGCAGTATGCAATGGTAGTTAAAGCATAGGCCAGCCAGCCCCATGCTTGAATAACTTACTAGCTGGTGAATGTCACCAGGGCCTTCTGCTCATCTGGAAAACGGGGGTAGTAAGATGACTTACAGAGGACTTGTGAGGATTAGCAGTTCCAGGACACCTGGCTGCCATGAGGCCCCTGTCAGGGTGGCTGCTGATCTTGTTGTTCTCATCTTACCTTATTTGATCCTGGTGGAAGCTGCGCAGATGAGCAACATCCTCCTTTCGCAGTTGTCAAAGGCAACTGGAGCTGAGAAAGACTGGCTGGCTGAACCGCAGTGGGAGCTGGGGCCTTGGGGCCTTAGTCCTGTTGCATTTTCTCTGCCCCATGATGTGGCTGGTCCTGTTCGCTGTGTGACTGTGGCTGGAGCTGAAAGACACAGACACTGTAATCCCAGACGTCTGTTAGAACTCTGCCACTGTCACCATAGCCCTGTGCCACTCGGCTTCTTGTTGATTTCTTTGAAAATTATATTTTTTCCTTTTGAGGCTTTTGGGTGGGTAGAAGGACAATTTCTTCTTGGTCGGGGGAGATATTGGGAAATCATATATGGAATAGCTTTAAACAGAGGAATCCCTCTCTCCAACTTCTAATTCTGTGTTCTAATATTACTAGAAAAATAGCTTTATTGCTCAGCAGCTTAACGGCTTTCATCTGCAGCTGGTAATTCTGGTGTGAGAAATATTTCCTTGTATATCCCCTTTCACAGGAGTCTAGTCGCCGGAAGGGTGGAGGAGGGGACCATGGCTGAGTGCAAAGAACTCGTGGATGTAGGTCAGATTTTAATTAGAATGATAATTGGGAATTTGGAATGGAAAAGGATGTCCAAGAAACTTATTTGAAAAATAAGGCCAGAGAAAGTATGACACAATACTGCTTCTGAGAGTGGCTCCCATTACCGGTTCACTTACTGTTTTGGAGGCAGCATCCTTAATCTTCATCCGTTGCCTTTCTACTTTCATATACACATGGCACACACTTTCATGTCTTTCAAATCAGCATTTTCAACCTCAATCAAGTATGCAAAAGTGTATTGCATACCAAACAGGTGTCTGGAATGACGTCAGGAGTCAGCATTTAACCTAGAGAGCAAGCAAGGATCTAATCGGTGAAATTTGAAAAACCTTTAAAAAGTTCATGGAAAATGCATGCTGTGAAAGCTATGTATGGATATAAAAAAGCACCAAAATGGCCTTATCTTTTAGTGCATTTTCCCATAAACTTTTTGAAATAACTTCTCAAGTGCTGAATGTTGTGGCAGTCTTCTGGCAGGAAGGGGTCACAGGGCTCCCATCAAGTTTGAACTTCCTGGAAGAGGGATGAGAGTGACCTTTCAGCCCCGGGGTCACCTGGAGATGTGGGAACAGTGAGGCGGCATTAGAGATAGAGAAGTGAAAGAGTAAACGGACTAAGACCAGGGACCCCAAGACTGGTTTCCCCAGTGGTCCCAGGTGCCCTAAAAGATTAAAGCACATTTCCTTGCTGGACAACCTCAAGGGTAGAAAAATATCAGTGGCAAGACAAAGCTCATTCAGCCAAAAATGAAGCTCCTGCAAATTCAGAGTGTTCTAAGGCTTCACAAGTAGCTGTGAAGGGTGGTAGCTGGTTGCTGAATACAGTTACTAAATATGTTTAAAAGAGCTGGGGGGAACCATAGGTAAGGTTAAAGTTAGGGCTGTGACAATGTTTGCCAAAGTCTAGGTGATTCTTTCCTGTTGCTAGAGAAGGTCACACAGCAGGAAACCAGAGTCCCAGGGAAAAGGAACTGGAGAGGAGGTGACTGGATTGGAGTTGGATAGGGATTCTTGTTAACAGACACATAGGTGCTCAACTCCTGTTCAGTGGATGGGAAAACTTGCACATGACCTGGGGGGTTGTGGCCACACTGAATAAGCAAGTAAGAAATGAACACATCCCACGTTCAGAGTATTTAAAACAGAAAGATGAAAGTGCCCACTATGATCATGTTCTTTTAAGTTCCTTATTTTTTCCCCAGTTCTTCATCTAATTGAGGGAGAGAGGGAGGGAAGGAGATCAGTTTTCCAGCTACAAGATTGCTCCCCATATGCCTACAACAGCCAGGGATGGAGCAGGCAGAAGCCAGGAGCCCAGAACTCTATCCGAGTCTCCCATGTGGGTGTCAGGGCCCCAGGTATTTGAGCCATCATCTGCTGCCTCCAAAGACGCATTAGTAGGAAGCCAAATCAGAAGCAGAGTAACCAGGACTCAATCTGGCACTCCATTGGCTTAACCTACCACGCCACGATACTGCCCCAACCCATGTACTTTTTGATAGCAAGTCTAGGTATTTTTTTCATAGTGATGAAACCAAATAAAAGTTGGAGAACTTGTTGGGGAGGAATTGGAACAACAACAAAAAAGTTGACTGATCTTCAGTGATTATGCCAAGAAGTGTGGGAGTACAATCTGCCTTTCACCTGCAAGGGACCAGGGGTGTCCCACTTGGAAGGGGGTGGCCTTTCCCTTGCACAGGGGAGATGCATGGACTGCTTACTCACTGCTCCTTAGCTCTCCCTTCCCTGGACTCCCAGATCACTACCGCCCTTCATTTGTACAAGGGACTTCAGAAAATTCATGCGAAAATGGAGTAAGAGGCAGGTATTGTGCATCAGGTTAGGCCACCATTTGCGATGTCTGCACCCCATATTAATGAGGCTGGTTTGACTCTCAGCTACTCCACCTTTTTTTTTTTTAAGACTTATGTATTTCTTTATTTGAAAGGCAGAGTTAGAGAGATGGTCCATCCACTGGCTTACTCCCCAAATGCCCACAACCATTAGGGCTGCACCAGGCCAAAGCCAGGAACCTAGAGCTCCATCCAGGCCTCCCATGTGGACGATAGAAGCCCAAATACTCAGACCACCTTCCCTTGCTTTCCTTGGTGCATTAACAAGGAGCTGGATCAGAAGTGGAGCAGCCGAAACTGGAACCAGAACTCATCTGGTGTATCAGCATAGTGGGCAGCAGCTTACTATGCCACAAGGCCAGCCCCAGACTACTCTGCATCTGATGCAGCTTCCTGTTGATGTATCAGGGACGCAGCAGATGATGGACCAAGTATTTAGGCTCCTGCCACTTGCATGGAAGACCCAGATGGAGCTAATAGCATCTGCCTGGCCCAACTCTGGCAGTTGCAAGCACTTAAGGGATGAGCTAGCAAATAGAAGATGCAGCCCACTCCCATCCCCGTCTTTCTCCCACCCGTTCCCTGTCACCCTTTCAAAGAGAGAGAGGAAAAACATACTTCAAAGATGTTTGTTTTGGTGCACAAATTTTTGAAGTTTATGCATAGATTTTATTTTCCATGTACTCTTGCAAGACCCCCATAGTTGTGTCAAATGTCCAATTTTCATGGCTTTGATTTAATGTTATGATCAGCTCTCCCAAGTTGTAATTTTTCTCATTCTAAGTAACTGCAAATTTGCTTTTTTATAATCACTTTTTTAAAGATTTATTTATTTGAAAAGCAGAGTTGGAGGGAGGGAGTCTTCCATCTGCTGGTTCACTCCCTAGATGGCCACAATGGCCGGAGCTGAGCTGATCTGAAGCCAGGAGCTTCTTCTGGGTCTCCCACGTGGATGCAGGGGCCCAAGAACTTGGGCCATCTTCTACTGCCTTCCCAGGCCATAGCAAAGAGCTGGATCAGGAATAGAGCAGCCAGGACTTGAACCGGCATCTATATGGGATGCCAACATTGCAGGTGGCAGCTTTACTATTTTGGCAGTTATGCCAGTGTCAGTGTGGAAGTGTGCATTTAGAGTCAACCTTAAGGGAGATAAAATTGTATTCATTGGCTCAGTCTAAACCTGAGTGAAGACGTGGCAGAAGGTACAAGTGCAATAGTAATAGATTCCTTTGGGTATTACTTTGTATGAATCCGAAGACTTTGTGCTGATGGAAGAGAGAATCCTGTGGAGTTAGAGAAAAATAGAAGGGGGTGGACATTGTGGTGAAGCTGGCTAAACAACTGCTTGGGGCACCCCTATCCCATATTGGAATGTTGATTTGAGATCCAGCCACTCTACTCTGAATCCAGCCTCCTCCTAATGTGCCTGAGAAGGCAGCAGGTGATGACTCAAGTACTTGGGTCCCTGCCATACTCATGGGAGACCCAGATGGAGTCCCAGACTCCTGGTTTAGGTCTGGCGTAGACTTGACCATTGTGGCCATTTTGGGGGGTGACCCAGCAGATGGAAGATCAATCTTTATTCTTTCTCTCTCTCTCTCTCTGTCTCTGTCTCTGTCTCTCTCTCTGTGTGTCTCTCTATGAATGTATGTGTGTGTGTGTCTGTCTGTCTGTCACTCTGCCCTTCAAATAAGGGGATGGCATGGCATTTACTTCCAACAACCATGTTTCCTGGGGCCCCATTACTTACACTAGGTTTTTGAGAAGGGCTAGAGACACGGGTTAATGAAGCTAAATTTTGTGGCATTTTAAATTGAAGGAATGTAGTGTCTTTTTAAAAATATTTTTTAATTTATTTGAAAGGCAGAGTTAGAGAGAGGTAGAGACAGAGATCTTCTATCCTCTGGTTCACTCTCCAGATGACTGCAATGGCTGGAGCTGCGCCAAGCCAAAGCCAGGAGCTTCTTCACGATCTCCCACGTGGGTGCAGGGGTCCAAGCACTTGGCCCATCTTCCACTGCTTTCCCAGGCCATAGCAGAGAGTTGGATTGGAAGAGGAGCAGCCGGGACTAGAACCAGCGCCCATATGGGTTGCTTTAGCACATTGTGCCACAATGTCGGCCCTGGAATGTAGTCTCTTCTAACAGGCTGAGGATTTGGCGTACACTGTGAGATGGAGCCTGAGGCAGGGATGAGTACGATTTTCAGGAGCATCATGTGCAGCAGCTGGAGCACAGCTGGTGCCAGGACCTGCATCTCCTGCTGCTGACAGGCCAGACCTTGACCAGGTATACAGGTGGGATGCCTCAGTGATCAGGAGAGAAATGATTTTTAATATACCTGTTATCTAATTTAGAATAAGATATTCATAAGCAGATAATGTTTGGGAGAAATAAGAACATGAAGATCTTAGTAAGCAGGAGACTAAATAGAACACTACAGATTATCAATCTGCAATGTGTAAGATATGATTCACCCAGTCTTTTCTTTTTTAAACATTTATTTATTTGAAAGAGTTAGAGAGAGAGGAGAGGCAGAGAGAGAGAGAGAGAAAGGTCTTCCATCTGATGGCTCACTCTCCAGATAGCTGCAACGGCCGGAACTGCGCTGATCCAAAGCCAGGAGCCAGGAACTTCTTCCGGGTCTCCCACGCATCACCCAGTCTTTATATAGGCCTTGACATTGTTTAATAAAAGCGAATGTGTCTTTGGAAGGAAGTTTGGCAGTTTTTTATAAAACTACCTATACTGCTGCCACGCTATCCAGTAACTGTACCATCAGGTATTCACCCAAAGGAGTTTAAAACTCTCAAAAACCTGCACAAGGATGTTTATAGCAGCTATATTCACAATTCCCAAAACTTAGATGCAATTATGATGCAGTTCAGTAGGTGAGAGGGTAACATCCAGGCCAAGGAAGTCACTCATTGCTAAAAAGAAACGAGCTTTCACTCTGTAAAAAGACACATGGGAACTTCCAATGCATATTATTGAGTGAAAAAAGCTGATCTGAAAAGGTTACATATGTGGGGCTTTCAAAAAGTTCATGAAAAATGGGTACCAAGAAAAAAACTAGGTATGGTCTTAAAAAATCCATTTTTCCATGAACTTTTTGAAATACCTTTATACTGTATGATTAGAACCAGATGACATTCTGAAAAAGACAAAATGATGGAGATAGTGAAGAGATCAATGGGTTCCAGGATTGGAAGGGAAGGATAGATGAGCGGGTGAAACAGAATTCTTAAGGCCATGAAAGTACTCTATATGATACTAAAATAGTGGGTAGTTGATATTATACATTTGTCCACACACATAGAGTGAACCCCAGTGTAAACTCTAGATTCTGGGTGATGGTGATGTGTCAAGGTAGGTTCCTCAATTGTAACAAATATGCCACTCTTCTGGGGATGTTGATAATGGAAGAAGTTATACATGTGTGGGACCAGGGAATATGAGAGAAATCTCTTAGCCTTCTGCTGGTTTTGCTATGGAACCTCTCTAAATATTTTTTAAAGTAAATGTATAAAAATACATGAAATAGTCATTATCACAATAACAGAACTCTTCAGTGGTGCTAAAAGGTAGGTATGGATAGGGGAATGGATGAGGAAAGGAAAAGTGAGCAATCTTTTATCATGCTGGTTTTTCAATGCATCCGCTGTACTCTCTTACACGTTGAGGTTCTGATACATTATGAAAAACAGATGCGTTGACTTTCATAAAAGCAAGAACACCTTTCTGTCATATGAGCCTTCATAAATTAAATTTCAGCCCAAATTATAGGATTGCCATATTTGACATATTAATCCATCTCTGAATAAAGTACCCAAATCAAGACAGTGGTTATTTAATTGTTGGTAGACATCATGGTTTTCTCCCCCAGGCCTTATTACCATTCATAATATAAATGTTCCTTTTGCTTTCCTAAAACTGCCTGTGGTTATGATTGTATCTCTGACAACTGTGGCTCCAGATCTGGAGATAAGCATGTACTCATTTCCTCAGAGTGAAGGGCAGCGTTAGCAGCAGAAGGAGATGGACTGGCGGGAGGGTCCATGATGGAAGGGACATTTGTTCTCCTCGCTACAAGCTCAGTTCTAACCTGCAGGCTCTCCTGAACCTGGGTTTGCTGGAATCAAGCATTTGAAGCACTAAGGAGTTAGATTTCTGGATAAACACAATTTACAACAGAGAAAAACATATAGACACCATAAAAATCTCACTTATGTAATAAACTTCCTAAAATGAATAGATTTTTGTGTAGCAAGCACTGTAAGAAATAGTGGATTGTGGTTCTGGCACTGCTTTTGTTCTTGGTGTGACCTTAGTTTGCTTCCTTATACATAAAGATGTTAAACCAAGGGCTCAGTGAGTTTACGTCTCTGAACATCCTGTTTTTGGGTAAATGTGTTTTCATGAATATCTATGGATATGAATAGTTGTGAGTGTACCTTCGTGTCCAGCAGACCTTTCCCATCAATATGGAGTGCCACTACATATAAAGGATGTTTTTCAATAAAAACTTCTAGCTTTAGAGCCTCAACAACTTGGATAGAATCTTTTATTAAAACAACTTTTGTTGAAACGGAGCTAGGTTGGTGTGTTTTCCCCATGTTCTAATTTCTACCAAAAAAAAGGAAAACCCATTAAGCTATGTTAGATTCAAATTTCAATGCCATCTTATTTTGTATCATTTGGCTATTTTTTTTTTTTTTTACAGGCAGAGTGGACAGAGAGAGAGAGACAGAGAGAAAGGTCTTCCTTTTGCCGTTGGTTCACCCTCCAATGGCCGCCGCGGTCGGCGCGCTGCAGCCAGTGCACCGCGCTCCTCCGATGGCAGGAGCCAGGAGCCAGGTGCTTTTCCTGGTCTCCCCATGGGGTGCAGGGCCCAAGCACCTGGGCCATCCTCCACTGCACTCCTGGGCCACAGCAGAGGGCTGGCCTGGAAGAGGGGCAACCGGGACAGAATCCGGTGCCCCGACCGGGACTAGAACCCGGTGTGCCGGCGCCGCAAGGCGGAGGATTAGCCTGTTGAGCCACAGCGCCGGCATTTGGCTATTATTTAAGTACAGTATTTGTTTTACAAATTTAGAATTTGCTAGAAATAACTTTTCAGGGGCCAGTGTTGGTTAAGCTGCCATCATCCCATATGGACCGCTGTTCAAGTCCTGGTTGCTCCATTTCCAATGCAGCTCCTGCTAGTGACCTGGGGGAGCAGCAGCAGATGGCCCAAATACTTGGACTCCTGCCACACACATGAGAGACCTGGATGGAGTTCCAGGCGCCTGGCTTTGGCCTGGCCCATCTCCAGCTGTTGTGGCCATTTGGGGAGTGAACCAGAAGATGGATAAAATCTCCCTCTCCCTCCTGTCCTCCCTCTCCCTCAAGATAAATCTTTTAAAAAAAATTGTAAAGCACTGTTTTCCTCACACAAGAATACACTCATGCACTTTTTTTATATTTTGGAAGGACATACATCAGACTTGATCTTGGCTATCTCTGGGAAAGGGATTATTAGAGGAGCTGGTAAACTTCCCTGTTATGTGTGTGTGTGTGTGTGTGTGTGTGTATATAATGTGTTATAATGAACACATAACTTCATGCCTGTGATTTCCTACATGATGAAAATTCATAATAAGATTTATAGATACAATCACCATTTGATATAACTTAAGACTTGGTGTTAAATAGTATTATTTTGGGGGTTACTGTTTAGTCTAGAGGTTAAGATACCAGGTTAGCACTCCATATTGGAGTATCTGAGTTCAATTTCTGACTGTAGCTCCAATTCCAGCTTCTTGCTAATGCAGACCTTGGGAGGTGGCAGTGATGGCTTAGTAATTGGGCTCCTGCCACTCATGTGGGGGGCCTGGATAGAGTTTCTGGGTCTTACTTTAGCCTTTACCCCACCCTGGCAGTTGTGGACATTTGTTGAGTGAATTAGTAGATAAGACATTCTCTGTCTCTCTCTGCCTCTCTAATAAATAAACAAATTAAGCAGTTTTATTTTGTTAGACGGCGAAGAGAAATGAATTTCTGATGGAATTTTGAAACTGAAGGTAATCTTTTTGGTAGGTACTTGGGCAATATTCATGTGATAATTAAAGTTGGAATAAGAACTGACAAGTAAGTTTCATCATATTAGGTTATGGCTGCCAGAAGGATGTACTGAGAAGGATCTGATAGTTTTATCTATGTTCACCAAGCAGGAATTCTAGGATCAGTGACTGGGCTGATGTAGATATTAGAGGATGGCGATTATTTGCTATGTATTTACCATTCTGAAGCCTAGGCTTTTAGGTGATATTTGTTGATGAAAATAAGTCAATTTCTGTCTCTTAAAGATTTTTTTATTTTGAAAGGTAGAGTTAGAGACAGATCTTCTACCCACCGGCTCACACCCCAAATGGCCACAACGGTGGGTCTATGCCAGGCTGAAGCTAGGAGCTACTTCTGCTTCTCACATTGGTGCAGGGGCTCAGACTTGGGCCATGCTCCAGTGTTTTCCCAGGCATTAGTAGGGAGCTGGGTCTAAAGTAGAGCAGCTGGGACTTGAACTGGCACCCACATGGGATGCCAGCTCTACAGGAAGCAGCTTTACTTGCTGAGCCACCACAGCCCCAATATTTCTCATTATCCAAATCTCTTGGACTTATTGTCTGTACTGTTATATTTAGATAGATTTTGTGTAATTGAGATTTCATGATAAGTCCTGATAAGATGAGGACTAAGATCTTTTATGCCTTTCAGACACTAGCAACTTACAATACCTGAACAAACCTCTCAAGAATTTATAACCAGTTGAATAAATGATTCATTTTTCTGGCAGTTTGTGGCTATAGGTAATGAAGATGATCTCATATTGTGCATCAGTTAAATAATTTCATCCTTGTTTATCAAAATATTGGTGCTAAGCTAAAAAAATGAAAACCATGATTTTACTTGATTCTTGTGACTTCTTTGCGTCCTCTCAGTTTGTGATACCAAGAAAGAGTTAAATAGCTTAAATACAAATAAGAACAAACTAAATTTTTGTATATTTTGGTCTAAGAGGGCATGAATATTGCATACATTCTGGATGTGGACACAAGGCTACACATGCTCTTTTTCATAGAGCAACTTTTTGGAAAGGAAAAATACAGAAACTAGGTCCCTCCCTCACCCTGTTTTGGTCTTGAAGTGGTAGAAAGAGAAAAGCACCTAATCACAGTGTACTGAAAACCTGCCCACATATGGGGTCTCCAATTACTCTAGACTGAATTTTGAAACAAAATCATGCATTTGTATGACATCCTGTTTGCAGCCATATGGACAAGATATTTATTCATCCATTCATTTATTTAATAATATCCATTGGGTACCTGCTCTATGCAAAGTGCTGGTTAGGTTCTGGAAATAGAGTGGAAGGCAAGAAATATAGCCCTTGCCCCAAGTTAATCATTATAGATGAGGAAATTAGATCTCTACATGGTGTCTTGCCCAAAGTAGTAGAATTGGGACTTGAAGTAAGCATCCAGATTCCAAATTTAGTGTTCTGTTCCCTATGTAACACTCCCTCATATAATTTCAGAGACCATTGGTTGAAGATCAGAAAAGTGTTCTCTGTTTCTTTGCTCCTGCCTGTTTGGTGGCAGACTGTTTCCTGTACCATGTGAAGTGCCATGGCAATATATAGAGGAGAGCTATTATCCGTGGGGATAGTTTTACCTTTTCCTGGTCCCAGGGCTAAATCATGCTTTCTGAGTAGCAACCTAGAATCATGCCAGTAAAAATATGTAGTTAATTTGAGCAGTGTTTCTTTAAATATTTATTTATTAACTCAGACACAGAGAAAGGGAGTGCTCCTATCTGCAGTTTCCCGCATGGATGCAGGGGCCCAAGCACCTGGGTCATCCCTCCACCTGGGTCATCCTAGCCATAACCAGAGAGAGCTGGATCAGAAGAGGAGCAGCTGGGACATGAACTGGCAACCTTTGGGATGCTGGTGTTGCAGGCAGAAACTTAGCCTACTATGCCACGGTGCTGGCCCCTATCACTGTTTCACTTCAATTATCCACAGTCACTGGACTGACTGAAGTTGGGAGTGGAGAACTCAGTCCAGGTCTTTGTATTTTTTTTATAAAGCTTTTATTTAAAGAATATAAATTTCCAAAATACAGCTTATAGATTACAATGGCTTCCCCCCATAACTTCCCTCCCACCCGCAACCCTTCCCTTTCCCGCTCCCTCTCCCCTTGCATTCACATCAAGATTCATTTTCAATTCTCTTTATATACAGAAGATCAGTTTAGTATATATTAAGTAAAGATTTCAACAGTTTGCCCTCACATAGCAACAAAAAGTGAAAAATACTGTTGGAGTACTAGTTATAGTATTAATTCACAATGTATAGCACATTAAGGACAGATCCTACATGATATATTTTTTTAAAATTGATTAATTTTCTATGCAATTTCCAATTTAACACCAAGTTTTTTTTCATTTTTAATTATCTTTATATACAGAAGATCGATTCAGTATATACTAAGTAAAGATTTCATCAGTTTGCAACCACACAGAAACACAAAGTGTATAATACTGTTTCAGTACTAGTTATAGCATTACTTCACACTGGACAACACATTAAGGACAGATCCCACATGAGACGTAAGTACACAGTGACTCCTGAAGTTGATTTAACAACTTGACACTCTTGTTTATGGCATCAGTAATCTCCCTAGGCTTTAGTCATGAGTTGCCGAGGCTATGGAAGCCTTTTGAGTTCGCTGACTTCGATCTTATTCCGACAGGGTCACAGTCAAAGTGGAGGTTCTCTCCTCCCTTCAGAGAAAGGTACCTCCTTCTTTGATGGCCCATTCTTTCCACTGGGATCTCACTCACAGAGATCTTTCATTTAGGTCTTCTTTTTTTTCCAGAGTGTCTTGGCTTTCCATGCCTAAAATACTCTCATGGGCTCTTGAGCCAAATCCGAATGCCTTAAGGGCTGATTCTGAGGCCAGAGTGCTATTTAGGACATCTGCCCTTCTATGAGTCTGCTGTGTATCTCGCTTCCCATGTTGGATCATTCTCTCCCTTTTTGATTCTATCAGTTAGTATTAGCAGACACTAGTCTTGTTTGTGTGATCCCTTTGACTCTTAGACCTATCAGTGTGATCAATTGTGAACTGAAATTGATCACTTGGACTAGTGAGATGGCCTTGGTACATGCCACCTTGATGGGATTGTATTGGAATCCCCTGGCATGATTCTAACTCCATCATTTGGGGCACGTCTGATTGAGCATGTCCCAAATTGTGCATCTCCTCCCTCTCTTATTCCCACTCTTATATTTCGCAGGGATCACTTTTCAGTTAAAATTTAAACACCTAAGAATAATTGTTTGTTAATTACAGAGTTCAACCACTAGTACTAGAATAAAAAAATACTAAAATGGATAAAGTATTACATTGTACAACAACAGTCAGCACAAGAGCTGATCAAGTCACTGTCTCTCATAGTGTCCATTTCACTTCAACAGGTTTCCCCTTTGGTGCTCAGTTAGTTGTCCCCTGTCATGGAGAACATATTTGTCCCTTTCGGACTGGCTTAATTCACTCAGCATGATGTTTTCCAGATTCCTCCATCTTGTTGCAAATGACCGGATTTCATTGTTTTTGACTGCTGTATAGTATTCTATAGAGTACATGTCCCATAATTTCTTTATCCAAATATATGCTTTGAATTCCCTGTGATCTTTTGCTGTGAGGTTCCCTTCATTTACCTTCTTTTATGTTGATGGCCGTGTTTCTGTGTTTCTGTGTGTAACACATCTTTAAGCATCTTTTGCAGGGCTGGATGAGTGGCAACAAATTCTTTCAATTTCTTGTTTGCTGTGAAAGGTCTTTATTTCATCTTCATTCACAAATGAGAGCTTTGCAGGATATAATATTCTGGGCTGGCAGTTTTTCTCTCTTAGTACCTGGGCTATGTCTCGCCATTCCCTTCTAGCTTGTAGGGTTTCTGATGAGAAGTCTGCTGTGAGTCTAATTGGAGATACTCTGAGAGTAATCTGATGTTTCTCTCGTACATTTTAGGATCTTTTCTTTCTGTTTCACTGTGGTGAGTTTAGTTACAATGTGTCGTGGTGAGGATCTCTTTTGGTCATGTTTACTAGGGGTTCTATGAGCTTCCTGTACTAGGATGTCTCTGTCCTTCTCCAAAACTGGGAAATTTTCTGCTATTATCTCACTAAAAAGGCCTTCTAATCCTTTCTCCCTCTCCATGCCTTCAGGAACTCCTAGAACTCGAATGTTGGGTTTTTTAATAGTATCCTGTAGATTCCCAACAATATTTTTTAGATTTCTAATTTCCTTTTTCTTTGGTTTGACTGTATATTTTCCTGTGCTCTGTCTTCTAAGTCTGATATTCTCTCTTCTGCTTCACCCATTCTATTTGTAAGGCTCTGTGATGTGTTTTTCATTTGATCTATTGAATTCTTCATTTCCTTATGATTTCTCGTCACTATCACAGTTTCATGTTCTACTAGTTGTTTCATTTCAGCTTGATTCCTCCTTAATGTTTCATTTTCATGGGAGAGATTTTCTACCTTGTCCATTAAGGATTTCTGTAGTTCAAGAATTTGTTTTTGAGTACTTCTTAGTGTTATCAATTTTTTGAGATCCGCTTCTTGCATTTCTTCTATCTCATCATCTTTTTAACCTTGAATTGGGGTGTCTTTTTCATTTGGGGGTGTCATAGTGTCTTCCTTGTTCTTGTTACCTCGGTTTTTGCGTTTGTTGTTTGGCATATTGGTTTCTTCACTGTGGTGTTTTTTCTTGTTATACTATGACTCTAGATAAGTGGACTGTCTGCTTTCAATGGAGCCTTAGAGGCTTGAGATGGGTGTGGCCTGATAGCTCTGTTTGGTTCCTCAGGGTTAGGGTGTGCCAAAGGAGACACTCCCAGGTTAGGCGTGGTAAATCTCTCTTTCTTTCTTTATTTTTGATTCAAAAGGGAAGTAATTCCACACAGCTGAGTGGAATTGGGGGTGATTAGCAGGCAAATGATATACCCACAGGAGCCAGAGATTGGAAGCTCTTTCTCAAGGACCAGAGAGGGAATCTCTGCGGCCTTCAGTGTGGGTTCAAATTCTCCTGCAGTCTCACCACTGGGCTACCAAACTGTAGTGTCTCTGGAGAGTACTCACGTGGTGAATTCCGTGAGTTCTCTCCCCCACAGTCTCTTTTTTCACAGTCTCAGTTCATTAGCACCACTCATTCATTAGGTTCTAATCTCCTGTTATTTCACCCCCACGCCCAGAGTCAGGTTTTTCTGCTAGGCTCAGGGCCGGTGCAGACCTGAGGTCGCCCTGCTTAGGATGTATGCCCAAAATGGCGCCTGCTCTTTGTCTTGCTCACCTTTGAGAGGTGGGTGGAGAGAGAGAAACTCGTGTCCGTATCGGTCACTTTTTTCTTTCTCTCTTCTAGTTAGCCTGGTGAACTTTTCCCCACAGGGTTTCAAGCCTTGTTCACTCTAGCCTCCCCTCTCCGCTTCCCTGCTGGTGTCTCGGGCTATTGAGGTTCGGCTCACCTTTCGTTCCAGCACTGGTGCGATGAGTCTGCCGCTGGTGTCCTGAACTGCGGGCTCCCACGCTCTCCTCGAAGGTCCACTGTGAATCACTAGTTCTGGAAGAGTTTCCTCTGCTGTTTCTTCCCCTACTCTTCCTTGAACCTGCAGTATCTCCACTTTTATTAAACTGTCTCTCCCCGAACTATCAATGTGCTGCCTTCCTATTCCGCCATCTTGCCGCCACCCCCCTGTATTTTTTACTTTCTAAAGATTTTATTTGAAAGTCAGAGTTATAGAGAGAAGGAGAGACCGAGATCTTCCATCCACTGGTTCACTCCTCAGATGACTGCAACAGCCAGGGCTGGGTGGGCCTGGCTGAAGTCAGAAGCCAGGAGCTTCCTCTTGGTATCCCACATGGGTGCAGGGGCCCAAGAACTTGGGTCATCTTCTGCTGCTTTTTTCAGGCATATTAGCCAGGGTTGCAGGCAGTGGCATTACTGGCTACAGCACAGTGCTGGCCCCGGAATGCAAGCCTTTTAACTGGAATTTTAAGCATGAGCCCAAAGACTTCCCCTTAAGTATTTTTCAAACTCTTGAGTTTTAACTAGTAGAATGAAATCAACATCTGGGGGGGAAAATTGCTATGCATCACAGTTAACTCAGGTAAGTATCATTACATAAAGCTTTTATCTTATGAATGATTTTCAAGAAGTTCATGGAAAATACATGATGAAAAATCGTGAATATTAAAGATTTTGCACTCAAATAAACTTCATTTTTCCCCACAAACTTTTTGAAAACCCTTCATGTATTTAACAAAATTGCAACAAGAAATGTTTTTTCTTAACCAGCAGTTGTAGTCAAACAGTTGAAACGTAATGGTTTAAAAGGTATCAGGTGGCCTGCGCCGTGCTCACTTGGCTAATCCTCTGCCTGCGGCACCGGCACCCCGGGTTCTAATCCCGGTTGAGGCACCGGGTACTAGTCCTGGTTGCTCCTCTTCCAGTCCAGCTCTCTGCTGTGGCCCGGGAGGGCAGTGGAGGGTGGCCCAAGTGCTTGGGTCCCTGCACCCACATGGGAGACTGGGAGGAAGCACCCAGCTCCTGGCTTTGGATTGGTGCAGCGCCAGCTGTAGCAGCCATTGAGGCAGTGAACCAACTGAAGGGGAAGACCTTTCTCTCTGTCTCCCTCACTGTCTATAACTCTCTCTCCATCTCTCTAACTCTGGCCAAAAAAAAAAAAAGCATCAGGTAAGGTAGTGTTGGGGGGGGGGGCATTGTGGCACAGAGGGTTAAGCTACTGCTTGGGATGCCAGTTCAAGTCTTGGCTCTTTGATTCTGATCCAACCCCCTGCTAATGTGCCTCAGAAGCAGCAGGTGATGGCCCAAGTACATGGGTCTCTGCCACTCACCTGGAAGACCCAGGCTCTTGACTTTTGCCTGACCCAGCACTGGCTGTTGTGGGCATTTGGAGAATGAATCAGCAGATGGAGTATCTCTTTCCTTCTCTGTCCCTCCATTATCCCCTCCTTCCCTCTCTGTGATTCTGCCTTTCAAATAAAAAAAAAAAATGAGTGCTGCTCCTTAGCTTTTATTTGCATGCGTGTGCCCTCGTGCATGTTGTTCCTCAAAAGTCCTGTGAGCAATAAGGTAGAATTTGGGTGATGAAAGCACAGTAGAAGTTATCTGGCATCTGAGTTTAAGCCTGCACAGATCTGTTTTCATTAAACACGTCCATGTCATAGTTAATGGCTTCCCTGCGTCATGTAATTGTGCTTATTGTGGTTTCCTGGATTGAGTGGTTTCATTAATTTTTGAAACTTATTTTGTAACTCCATTGGTACATAGAAAATTTGGGGTAATATCTAATTGAGGCAATTTCCTAGACATTATCTGATTGTAATCTATAGCTTTTTAGATTTTCCCTTTAATATATTAAATATTGATTTATCTTAAAGCTGATTTAAATTTTTACACAGTAAGCAACCTTTTAAATAAGTCAGTATGTAAACTTGTTGAATATTATATACTTTAAGATTTTATTTCTAAATTTAGCATGTTTTTCAGAGGACTTTTCCTGAAGACATTATTTAAAATAAAAAAGGAACAGCTAGAGTGCCCTGTATTAGTTGACTTTTTTCACTATAATGAATTCTTGAGATGCTATTTAGGAAGAGATGCTACTTGGAGGTTCATAGTCAAGATCAAATGGGCACTATCAGTTCAGCCACTGATGAGGCTAGAAGGTGGCAATGGTGAGGGGTAGCTGAGCCCAGAAGCTGAGAGACAGGATCACGATTGTCTTCTGTTTACACAGGGGCTCCATCCTAATAACCAAATCCTATCTAATTGCTCCTCACAGCCATTTCTTCCAATGTCAGTTAGATTATGTGTCTGTCTTAGCCCATTAATCATTCATGTAAGCCTTTGGGGACCAAGACTCTTATACATGGGATATTGGGGAAGACTCGAACCAATAAGTACACCACCACATTTCCCTAGGTTGGAGCTTTAAATAGACTTAAGGAAAGATTAATTTGGAATTTGTGATAATTTGGACCAGGATTAGGTTGATACCTTGAAAAGAGAAGAACGTGTTACTGAAACAGCTGTGTTGGGATACGTGTTTTGCCAAGCAGTTAAGGTGCTCCTGTCCCATATCCAAGTAATTAGTTTCTATTTCTGCCTGTGGATCTTGACTTCAGCATCCTGCTAATGCAGACCTGGAAGCAGTGGAGATAGCCCAAGCAATTGGGTTCTTCCACCCAAGTTGGAAACCTGAGTTGAATTCTTGGCCCCTGGCTTCAACTTCTCATTTTCTGGGTATTTAGAGAGTGTACCAGCTGATAGGACATCTTGATTGATCCATCTCCTCCATCTCTGTTTCTGCCTCTTATTTATTTATTTGTTTAAATTTATTTGAAAATTAGAGATAATGGAGACCTTCCATCTGCTCTTCCATCTCCAGGTGGCAGCAACTGCCAGTTCTGGGCCAGGATGAACTCAGGAGCCAGGAGCTTCCTCTAGGTCTCCCACATGGGTGGCAGGGGCCTAAACACCTGGGCTGTCTTCCACTCCTTTTCCCAGGCCATGAGCAGGGAGCTGAATCAGAAGCAGAGCAACCAGGACATGAACCAGCACCCCTACGGGATGCCAGCATCACAGGCAGCACTTTACCCACTACATCACAACACTAGCCCCTCTCTCAGCCTTTTAAATGAAATTTCAAAAAAATAAATTTATGGCAGCTGCCCCTGTGGTGTAGTAGGTTAAGCCTCTGCTTGCGACGCTGGCATCCCATATGGGCATCGGTTTGAGTCATGGCTGTTCCACTTCCAATCCAGCTCCCTGCTAATGGCTTGTGAAAGCAATGGAAGATGGTTCAAGTGCTTGGGCCTCTGTGTCCATGTGGGAGACCCGGAAGAAACTTCTGGCCTCTGGCTTTAGGTTGGCCCAGCTTCAGCTGTTGCCACCATTTGGGAGTGAACCAGCAGATGGAAGACCTCTCTCTGTGTCTCTCCCTCTGTAATACTGTATTTCAAATTTTACAAAAATGAATTATGTTCATGTCCTTGAATTAGCAATCACAGGCAACATGAGTCTCCTCTTCCTGTCATGGGCCCTAATTCCATTAATCTCTCACTGGATATGTATTCTGAGTTCGTACCCTCACTTGCTCAGGAAAACCCAACCTCCTACCTTATTCAAAGGAATAGATGCTCTCAACTGTGAACTCTTCCTTCCCTATCCTATCTACATCATTTGTCCACATTAACATCTTTCCTTACCTCCTCTACTCCAACCCGTCTTCCATCCTCTAAGTCCTTGCTGCCCTGGTTGTGTCCTCTTCCTTATCAGCAGCTGGGCCTGGTTTCAGAGCTGCCACTGACAAGTTTAGAATATGGTTTCATACTTTTCTAATGGGGCTTGCTGTTTAACCTCCATTTTTCCATTTGAGAAATGGGACTAGTAGTAGAGCGTACCCTACAGTGATGTGAGGATATTGCAAGTCAGTGTTGCATCAGGTGGAATCTTGCCTTTGCTGAAGGTGCATTTTCAAGCCATGCAGGGGTGCTTTGTAACATGAAACAAGGACATTGTGCAAAGGAAAGAGTGCACATCCTGTTGGTACTCTGTATTCATGAGTTCTGCAACTGCAGATTCAACCAACAGACAATGCAAGATATTTGGGGGAAAATTGCATGCATTAAACATGTACAGGGCTTTTTTCTTGTGATTGCCTAAAGGATGGAGAATGGCAACTATTTACATAGCATTTACATGTATTATGTATTGTCAGTAATTATAAGAAATCTCAAGATGATTTAAAGTATACAGGAGGATTGTATATATGAAGGTACTTCAAAAAAGTTCATGGAAAATGGAATTAAAAGATAAATTATATACAGGCATTTGGCCTATGGGTTAAGATGCTGGTTGGGATACTTGTGTCTCATGTTGGAGTACCTGGGTTCAAGTCCCAGCTCTGCTCCAAGTTCTACCTTCCAGTGTGCCCCCTGCAAGGTAGTAGGTGATGATATAAGCAGTTGTTTGCCTACTACCCATGTAGGAGACCTGTATTATGTTGCTGGCTCCTGGCCTGGCCTAGTTTCAGCCTTTGTGGGCATTTGGGGAGTGGACCAGTCAATGGGAACCCTCTTTGTCTTTCTGTCTCCCTCTATCTGCATATCAAAATTTAAGATAAGATTTTGAAATCACTGTATAATTTTTTTCATAATTGCATTTTTCATAAATTTCTGAAGATCTAATATATTTCAAAATTTTCTAATTATATTTGAAAATAATCTTATATATTTCTGTTTGCCACATATTTCTTGAAGTACTTTGTATGCAAATTATATACCATTTTGCCATATATGTAACCTGGGCATCCATAGATGCTGGTGTTCATCAGGGGTCTGGGAACCAATCCCCATTTATTTATTTTTAGATTTTAATTTGAAAAGGTTACAGGCAGAAAGAGGGACAGAGACAGAAAGGTCTTCTGTCTGCTGGTTCACTGCATAATGGCTGGAGCTGGGCTGATTCAAAGCCAGGAGCCAGGAGCTTCTTCTGGGTCTCCCACAGGGAAGCACTTAGGCCATCTTCCACTTTTTCAGCAGAGAACTGGATTGGAAGAGAAGTAACTGAGACACAAACTGGTGCTCATATGGGATGCCAGAATCACAGGCAGAGGCTTCACCTACTGCATCACAGGAAGCTAGATCATAAGTGGAGAAGTTGGGACTCAACTTCTTTTTTTTTTTTTTTTTGACAGGCAGAGTGGACAGTGAGAGAGAGAGATACAGAGAGAAAGGTCTTCCGTTGCCGTTGGTTCACCCTCCAATGGCCACCGCGGATGGCGCGCTGTGGCCGGCGCACCGCGCTCGTCCGATGGCAGGAGCCAGGAGCCAGGTGCTTTTCCTGGTCTCCCCATGGGGTGCAGGGCCCAAGCACCTGGGCCATCCTCCACTGCACTCCCGGGCCACAGCAGAGGGCTGGCCTGGAAGAGGGGCAACCGGGACAGAATCCGGCGCCCCGACCGGGACTAGAACCCGGTGTGCCGGCGCCGCAAGGCGGAGGATTAGCCTGTTGAGCCACGGCGCCGGCCGGGACTCAACTTCTGATACTAGATGCTAGTGTCTGCAGTGGCAGCTTAACCTGCTGGGCCTCAATGCCAGCCCCCACAGCTTTGCTCAACATCCTGTCCTCCTAGAACACAAACCAGGGCTGGGTCGAACGTCTGTGAATATTACCTTGGAAATAAAGTGAGTGGATGGACAGAAAAGTGGATGAATATGTAATCAATCAACTACACTTACACATTAACCTATATAGTGCATATAAGGGTGTTCACTATAAAATTCAGCTTTTCTGTATGTCTGGAAGTCTTTCATACCAAAATAATGGGGGTGAGGGCCTTGGACAAATCCCTAGGGTGTACTAGCTGCAAGACCAGAACAAAACGCCCGATACCCAAGTCACCACCTTTCTGAGACCATCTATTGCAGATAATTGATATTCTCAAGCAGCAGGTAAGATACACAACAACATGAAGAGTGTTTCTGGTGATACCAGAGGCCTTTAAGTCCCAAGTGGCCTGAGCAGGGACGGGAAGGAATGCAGATTGGGAGAACCAAAGTCAGCAGGTGGGGAGCCACTGCACTTCTGTGTTTAATCATGCCCACGAGGCCATCAGGTTGTGGGTGGCTTAGCATGAAACCTTTCATTCATGGTCCCTGCCCCGAGGAAGTGCTTCAAGAACACCCTAGAAGCACCCAGAAGGCAACCAGAAGCTTCTTTTTTCCCCTAATCTTCCAGAATGCCTTTCGCTTATACTCATTAGCTTCCCAGTGACATTAGAAGAAGACTTTTAAGCCCAGAAATGACAACCATATTGCCTGCCTATAATGAAACACTACCTAGGGTATTTATTTCATGTTTGCCAGTTTTATCTTACCTTATGCAAGAGTTCCGTTGCTTTCACAGGCCATTAGCAGGGAGCTGGATTAGAAGTGGAGCAGCCATGACTCAAACTGATGCCCATATGGGGATGCCAGCGCCGCAAGCAGAGGCTTAACCTACTACACCACAGGGGCAGCTGCCATAAATTTATTTATTTTTAATTTCATTTAAAAGGCTGAGAGAGGGGCTAGTGTTGTGATGTAGTGGGTAAAGTGCTGCCTGTGATGCTGGCATCCCGTAGGGGTGCTGGTTCATGTCCTGGTTGCTCTGCTTCTGATTCAGCTCCCTGCTCACGGCCTGGGAAAAGGAGTGGAAGACAGCCCAGGTGTTTAGGCCCCTGCCACCCATGTGGGAGACCTAGAGGAAGCTCCTGGCTCCTGAGTTCATCCTGGCCCAGCACTGGCAGTTGTTGCCAGCTGGAGAGTTAACCAGCTTCTGGTTCCCACTCCTGGTGGGCATTGTCCTAGGCCACAAAGGTTGTGGAGTCCCCTCTCTGCAGGGACCACTTGGACAGGCCATCCTCAGTTCCTAAGGGAGCACTGCACATGTGCTCCAAGTCTCCTCACTAAGTCTGCCTGTTTTATCAGTTTCCACAGGTGCCTGGGTGCTGCAGCTCCTGTCACTGTCCAGCATCACTAGCATGGAAGAAGAGAAAATTCAAAATCTGAAATGTGGCTTTCATTGAACACACATTGCTCTCACACCATCGTAAACTCAAAAACCCTAAGTTAACCCATTGTAAGTCAGGGACTGTGTATAAACCTGGGTCATTCTTTTTAGTACTGCAAGAAGATATACTTAATAGTATAAAGCACTCCAGGAAAATCCGTCTACAGTTTTATATGTACCATGTGGAGATCACTTCCTGTAGTGTAGTGAAACCATTCCTTTTGCTTCTCTACCTTGTTTGGAGCATATTTATAGTAGCTGTTTTAATGTCCAAATTTTATGACCTCAGACACAGAAATGAGTTTCCTTTTTAAAAGATTTATTTATTTGGAAGACAGAGTCACACAAAGTGATCTCGATCCTGGCTCACTCCCTAAATGCCTGTAACAACCAGTCTGAAGCCAGGATCCAGGAACTTTATCCAGGTCTCCCAAATGGGTGGCGGGGACCTAAGTATTTGAGCCATCTTCCACTGCCTTCCAAGGCACATTAGCAGGTAGCTGGATTGGAAGCAAAGCAGTCAGGACTCAAACTGGCACTCCAATATCAGATGATGGCATTGCAAGCTGTGGCTTAACCCATTGTGTGCCACAATGCTGGCCCCAGAAACGACAATTTCTTTGGGTAGATTTTTCTCCATTGTAATTTTGGGATGTGAAGACAGGCATTCTGATTTTATGTTGTTCTATGCTGGATTTTGGTTTGTTCATTTTAGACTTTGTTCTGGCATGCAGTTAAGTTACTTTTGATCAAGTTTCTTAAATGTTTATTTTTTATTTTGAAAGGCAGAGTTACAGGGAGAGAATGAGATGTTCTATCCATTGGTTTATTCCTCAAATGACTGCAACAGCTGGGGCTAGACCACACCAAAGTCAGGAGCCAGGAGTTTCATCTGGGTTTCCCTTGTAAGTGGCAGGGGCCCAAGGTCTTGGGCTGTGTTATATTGCTTTGTCAGGCACAATAGCTGGGAGCTGGATCAGGATTGGAGCAGCCAGGACTCAAACCTGTGCTCATATGGGATTCCCGTATCCCATTGGAAGCTTAAACTGGTGAGCCATGCCAGCCCTTTTAGGGTAATTTTTTTGTTTGTTTGTTTGTTTTGTTTTTTTGGCAGGCAGAGTGGACAGTGAGAGACAGAGAGAAAGGTCTTCCTTTACTGTTGGTTCACCCTCCAATGGCCACTACAGCCGGCGCACCCCTCTGATCTGAAGCCAGGAGCCAGGTGCTTCTCTTCTGGTCTCCCATGTGGGTGCAGGGCCCAAGGACTTGGGCCATCTCCACTGCACTCCCGGGCCACAGCAGAGAGCTGGCCTGGAAGAGGGGCAACCGGGACAGAATTCGGGTCCCCAACCAGGACTAGAACCTGGTGTGCCGGCACCGCAGGTGGAGGATTAGCCTATTGAGCCGTGGTGCTGGCCAGGATAGTTTTAAGCTTGTAAATCTCTTCGGCTAAATATCCTATTCAATGGGTACAATTTCTGCCTTCCATATAACTTCGGGGCACATTTCCCTAAACTTTCTGCTAGTGAATTCTTTCTGAATCCTCACTGGTAGCACCTTTTATGCCTTTCCATACGGTTTTTCCATGTCCTTCCAGCCTTCATCCACTGCCTGATTCCAAGGCTGCTCCACAATTGTAGGTATTTGCTACAACAACACACCACTTCCAAGTACTGAAGTCTGTTGGTTTTCTATTGCTGCTGGGACAAATTAGCACAAACTTGGTAACTTAAAACATTTATGTATCACTTCACGGGTCTATAGGCCACAAGCAGATGACTCTTCCCTGTTCAGCATCATCTCACACCATCTTTGTGTATTCTAAGCTCTAGTCATAAAAGCAGCTGGAGATTCCTGGTAGACATCTTGCCATTCGCACATCTGTGCACTTTCTGTGACATTCCTTACCCAGCAGGCTCTTCCCACTTTGTTTATTGGCTGGTGTCCTTATCTTTCAAAACTCTTCTATGTAAGATCTCTTCTAGAATCTTGGGCTCTGCTGCTAAATTGAACAAAGTAGCCCAACTCTGTGTGCTCATAAAGAGCAATGCAATCCTTCATCTTCCCACACTGTGTTGTGTTAGATCTACCTATGGCATGCTAGCACCATAGCTATGCTCTGCACCCTCAGGGCTTGGTAAATGCCTGGTACAGAGTAGCAAGCTAGGACTGCTTGGAATGGAACTAGACAGAAAGAATGATTTTTTTTTTTTAGCCAAATGGAGGTTAAAACTGCTTAACAGCTAAAAATTAGAAGATAAAAATTGGTTTAACAAAATTGTGGTAAGTTACAGGGAGAAAGTTGATATGTTTTATGAAAGGCATTGTATGCAATATGTGAAAGAAAACCGTGTGGGTGAGTCACTACAGAGGAAACAGCTGTCAAGACGTGAAAAAAGGCTACAACTCACTTGTAATCTCTATATATACAAGTCAAAGTGATACCATTTTTAATCACATTATCAATAGAAGATCTTACATTGCCTGTAAAAGATGTTTACATACCCCTAACAAATAGAATTTGTAAGCCCTTTGGGAAAGCAATTCCACAGTCAAGAGTGTTATCATGTGAGGCCAGTGCTGTGGCATAGTGGTTAAAGCCACACTGCTGTGCCAACATCCCATATGGGTGCTGGTTCAAATCCCAGCTGCTCCATTTCTGATCCAGCTCTCTGCTATGGTCTGTAGAAGATGGAAAGCTATAGAAGATGGCCCAAGTTCTTGGGCCCCTGCAGCTGCATGGGAGACCCAGAAGAAGCTCCTGGCTCTAGCTCTGGCTGTTGTGGTCATTGAGGGAGCAAACCAGCAGACAGAAGACCTCTCTGCCTCTGCCTCTCTGTAACTCTATATTTCAAATAAATCTTAAAGAAAAAAAGTGTTATGCTTAGACTCTGACTAGATGATCCTACTCTAGGGTCTCTATCTTAAAGACACAACTTAAAGTTTTTTAAGTTAGAAGTCTGGCTTTTGAGTAGGAATAGGTTAAAGTGTTTTTAAACTCAACAGGTGCTAAATGGTGGACAGTGGGAGTTTGATTGCTTCCAGGAATTCTACACATTGAGTTCTCTTGTGTTTCTTTTCAAAGGATTTTGCATGTATTTATCCTAATCCCTGTGTGGGTACTGTTCCTTTCCTCACAGTTCAATTTTACACAAATGGTAACATGCTGTCTAAATTGGTCTTTATTTTGCTTTTTTACTTTGAATATTACACATCTGTACACGAAGAGCTCCCTTTTTTAAAACAGCTGCATCCTAAAGTGCTGTATGGATATATGAAAATATGTCTTCTATTATTAAACTTTGCTATTAGAAAAGACTTGATTGTCTAACTGTTCATGTCATGCTGCACATGTTAGTTTATCTATAGGATATGTTCTTAAAAGTGGGATAGTAGGAACAAAGAGTACACGTTTGTACTTTTGATAGATAACTGCCCAGTTGCCTCTGTAAGGCTGTAACAGTTCATACTCCCACCAGCAACACATAAGAGAGTGCCTTTCTCCTAACCCTTGACAGCACTGTGTGCTAAAAGTTTGGAATCTTTGCCAATCTGATAAGTGAAAAATCTCAGCACAGTTTTAATTTGCATTTCCCCTAGGATGAGGAGCATCTTTTGATAGATTTAAGAGCTGCCTCTGTGTACGTCACTAAATGAGATGTGTCTGTTCATATCCCTTGTTCATTTATTGAGTTGTTGGTCTTTTCCATACTGATCTGCAGCAGCTTTCCTTATATTAAGGAAATTAGTCCTTTAACATGAGTCATGGTCCTCCCACCCCCGCCCACCAGCTTGTTTTCTCTTGACTGTATTGGTATACTTTTGTCATGCAGAGAATTTGATTTTTTTGTATGCTTGGACTTGTAAATCTTTTCTTTCATGGCTTTTGACATTTATCACAAACTTAAAAACACCTTCACTGAAGAGTTATTGTGGCTCAGGGATTAAGCAGCTGCTTGGGACACCCACATCGCATATCAGTATGCCCAGGAGTCCCACCTCTGCTTTGATCCAGCTTCTTGCTGATGTGCTTGGTAAGCAGCAGGTGATGGCTGAAGTACTTGAGTTTCTCCCAATTTCATGGGAGACCTGGATGGTGTCCCTGGTCTTGGCTTCTGCCTGGTCTAGCCCTAGATATTGTAGGCATTTAGGGATTGAAGCAGCAGGTGGAAGATCCCTTTCTCTGTATCTTTCCCTTTGTCTTTGTCACTCTGCCTTTCAAATAAATTTTTAAAAATAATCACTTTTTTAAAAAAACTTCATTACTTCAGGAAATAATTTTAAGTATATTTAAAGATGTATTATAAAGATCATATTCTTTTTGCAAACTTAAAAAAATTGATACTATAGAAGTTCAATTCAAGAATGGTGCTCTAATTGTGATATGACTATATAATGTAGAATTATGCAACATGTATAAATAATATTTACAGGAAGTTCCTCAAATATGTGTGAAAATATGTTTACAAATCAATGTTGTAGGAAGATGTTTGTTCAGGTTGAGACCAGAATCAATACTGTATCTTTTCGAGATTATCCCAATTATGTGAAAAATAGAACAACAGAAGGCAATGTTTATCACTGCAATTGGATGGTGATATTATTTGTGTTCCTGTTCTTTGTAAACCTCTAAAGTAAGCATGTGTTTTTCTATAAGGAAAAAAAATACAACAGCATGGGAGTCATTGTAGTCCCAGCAGGCATCTAATACACATCTGTGTGGGATCTACTTGACATTCTCCACACCCTCAGCAACCCAGAAGTGGGGCAAAGAAAACTGTTGGTTGTTTGTCTAGAATAGAGCTAGCTTATCCAGATTTTCTTCTTTTACAGTGAGATATCAGGATCTCTGGGAATGTTCTCTTTTATGTTTTTCACTGTGGAGTAGGTGCAGCTCAAATTACAGTGGTCCTACCTGAGTCGCACATAACAGTGAATTTTTATTTCTCTCTTAATTTCCTCCTCCTCAGTGGCCTTTTTTTTTTTTATGTTGGTTTGGCTCTCATTGCCCACCTGCCCCACCTTCATTTTACTTGGGGGTATTGAGTTACAATTTACAAACAATGAAAAGCAACCAATCTCAATGTACTGCTTGAGTTTTCACAAATGCTTAAAGCATCTATGGGATTAAGATAGATTTCCAGCAGGAGATGTCAGACTGGACTTTTTAAAAACACAAGTTAAAAGAATGTGCTTTATACTAGTGTGCTCTGGAACACCTGTAACAGTTAATTTTAGATAGAGTATTCAAAAGAGATACATGTTTGAAAAGTTAATGGCTTATGCAGTAACTGTATGTCGGTAAATTATTAACCTCACAAAGGAGCCCTGCTTTGGTTACAGCATAAAATTGTAATTAGTAGAACTGATAAAGAGCATAGGAGCCATTGGTTGTACACTTTGAGGTGCTCAGACTATAAAGGGACAATCCTATGCATTCCGGGAGGGTGGGTTGCTTTCTTTGTTTCCTCCTCTTCTGGTTCCCCCTCTTCCCCGACCCCCATCTTCAGTTTTTTTTTTTTTTTTTGGTAAGTTTTGCCAAGTATCTTTATTGTATCAAAATAATGATGAATGATGCCCCAGTAAACTCCTTTCTTTAGGACCTTGCTACATGTGAGTTTGTGCATGTGTTGGCAAGACAGGTAAAATCAGGATTACTAGAATGAACATACAGTAGTACATTTAGCAAATATGCCAAAGATTTCCCTGACAGGGCAAAACATTTCTCAGTACCTACTAATGGCTTGTGACCCACTGTTTTGAAAACAGTGGTTTATGGAGTTTTGAATTCACGATACCATGTGGAGTCCTGGGACCCGGAAGGCTGTCTGTAAATGTTTGTCAGACATATGAACAAATGATTGAGTTCAGCGAATGAGGAGGAGCTGGGGTCAGCTGGAGGAATTCTTGAGAGGTGGGGTTTATGTTTCTCATTGTGACTCGGTATTCCTGTTGCTTGCATCTGTGAGGGTACTCCTGGGCTGAATCCAGATCTCTTCAAGTGGAGCTCAGGCAAGTTGGCATTTGCTTTTTAAGTGCCTTTTCATTTTAGAATGGTTTAAGAGTTGTGAAAAGTTACAGATATTGTAGAGAGTTTCCAAACACCTAGTACTCACTTTCCCTTTATGTTAATGCTGTACATTTCTAGGGTACAGTTCTCAATCAATAACGCTATTTTGTTAGTACCTAAACTTCCTGCTTTAGTTGGAGTTTACCTGTTTTCACCTGATGTCCTTTTTCTGCTCCAGGATCCCAGCTGGGACACCCCATGCCATTTAGTTGTGGTGTCTTCTCAGGGGCCTCTTGGGTGCGAAAAGCCTCTCAAGCTCATTCCTTTTAGGTGACCATGACTTTTGGTCAGGTATTTGTAGAAAGTCCCTCAATCTGAGTTTGATATTTTTCTCATGGTTCAATTGGGGCTTTCAGAAGAAAAACATGCAAGTAAAAGGTACATGCTATGAAGACCTGAGTGAGGTAACATTTGTGATTTCTCTACTGCAAAGTTACCCTTTTTTGAGTCATTGTTCTACACTGCACACTTTGGAAGGACCTCACCCCATACAGCCCATACTTAGGGAGTGGGAGTTATGTTCTTCTGACAGCAGAGTATCTGCATAAATTATTTGGAAGTCTCTTGCACAGGATTTCTGTCTTTATTACTTGTGTATTCAATTACCTATATCAGTATCAACTTATATTGATATTAATGGATATTTGTACTTCTGGTTATAATTTAATATTTTTAAAAATTTTTCCTTTTTTTTTTTTTTTTTTTTTTTTTTGACAGGCAGAATGGACAGTGAGAAAGAGAGACAGAGAGAAAGGTCTTCCTTTGCCGTTGGTTCACCCCCCCAGTGGCTGCTGCGGCCAGTGCTCTGCGGCTGGCCTACCGTGTTGATCTGAAGCCAGGAGCCAGGTGCTTCCCCCTGGTCTCCCATGTGGGTGCAGAGCCCAAGCACCTGGGCCATCTTCCATTGCACTCCTGGGCCACAGCAGAGAGCTGGACTGGAAGAGGAGCCACCAGGACAGAATCCGGCACTCTGACCGGGCCTAGAACCCGGTGTGCAGGCGCCGCAGGCTGAGTGTTAGCCTACTGAGCTGTGGCGCCGGCTATAATTCAGTATTATTATTATTATTATTGACAGGCAGAGTTAGACAGTGAGAAAAAGAAAGGTCTTCCTTCCGTTGGTTCACCCCCCAAATGGCCACTACAGTTAGCGCGTTGTGCTGATCCGAAACCAGGAGCCAGGTGCTTCCTCCTGGTCTCCCATGGGGTGCAGGGCCCAAGCACATGGGCCATCCTCTACTGCCTTCCCAGGCCACAGTAGAGAGCTGGACTGGAAGAGGAGCAACCAGGACAGAATCCAGCGCTCCAACCGGGACTAGAACCCTGTGTGCCGGTGCCGCAAGCTGAGGATTAGCCTACTGAGCTGCGGTGCCAGCCCAGTATTATTATTTAATTGCTCAAATGGTTCCAGTGTCAATCACTGGGAACTCTTTCTGGTTGACTCCTGGGTCCTTTAGACAAGCACCTTTTTGGTTTGTTTTTGAGCATCTTCTTTCTGATTCCAGGTCCATCTCATGTATTTATTCCCTGGCTCAGCCCTACAGGCAGCAATTTTCCGAGTCCTGGAGAATGGTACTAGAAGCAAGACCTTAGGGCTTGTTCACACTACAGTGTCATTGTACATAGACCTTTTCAGCATTCAGAGCAAAGAAATACATGTGTGTATACTACCATATGCATACATACATCTATTTATATGTCCAAATGCATCTTTATAAACTTAAATTTATATAACAATGTCTGACTCTAATCCACTACTACATATGACTTAGTCTAACCTTCTTCTCTTGCTATCTACAACTTCCCTTTGCAATAGTGAAAGAAATCTGGCTCCCACCATCTGTTTACTTATTTTTCAATCCCTGTGTGCACGGGCAGTGTTTTCAGAGTTGTTAATTTGTACTCCATTGGGAAACAATTTTAACAAGTAGAATGCAGTGCTTTTTATATATAGCTCCTTTTTGTCTTTATGTTCAAAGTTACGTTATCTGGGTTACCTAGGACTCTTTTTCTCAGACCTCCCCCCCACCCCCATCAATGATTTAATGCAGTAAACCAGTAAAACAGATTCTGAGACTCTGGTTCAGAGTCCTGGATCCCCTGAGTAATATGGTTAGACTCTTTTGTTGCAGGTTGCATTCCATCTGGGATCCACTGACCTCCTGGGTGATTTTTTTTTTCAAAATTTGCATACATTAAGGTTTACTTTTTAATGCTATAAAATTCCACAGGTTTCATCAGATACATATTACATATCTGCCACTACATGACCATGGGAATAGCTTTATTATCCTAAAATGTTCCCTCTGTTCACCCAATCTTTTTCACTCTCCTAACTCCTGGTTAGTTTGATCTGTTTTTCACATCTATAGGGTGCTCTTTCTGAAAATGTTATATAGATGCAACCACAATATACAGTCTTTGCAAACAAGCTTATTTTGTTTAATATATAGTAAGGTCTTTTATGTTGCATGATTTAGTGCCTTACTGCTTTTGATTGCTGACTTGCACTCCATGTTGTGGATATATGCTGTTTACCTACTGAACATCACAATTGATCCCGGGTTTTGGTCATCATGAATAAAACTGCTGTAAATACTTGTGCACAGGTTTTTTTGTGAATTTGAGTTTTCAGGCTATCCAGATTAGTATGGGAAAGTGTGATTGTTCAATAATATGATAAAGTTACATTTAGCTTTGTTATAAACCACCAGACTATCTTCCAAAGTGGCTGTACCATTTTCTGTTCCCACAACAAATGATGAGTTGGTGCTCTGCATCCTTGCCAGCATTTGGTATTGTCAGACTTTTGGATTCTAGCCATTCTAATACATGTGTAGGGGTATCATATAGCTGTTTGACTTGCATTCTCTAAAGACAGTGATGAACATCTCTTCATATGCTTATATGCCATCTGCACCTCTCCTTTGATGAGTGGTGTATGCTTGTATTTTGCCCACTTTCAGATTGGGTTGTTATTTTTTCCTCTTAAGTATCCTTTGAATGTCTGAATGTGAGTCCTTTATCAGATTTATGATCTGCAAGTATTTTCTCTCACTCTGTGGTTTGTCATTGGCATGAGAGCTTTTAAAACATTATTTGGCTGATTCTGACACTCTGGTTCAAAGTCCTAGGTCTGCCTGAGACAGGGGAGTGAGTCCCCTCTTCTGCAGCCACCTTCTCTCCTCTTCTTACTAGTCAGTCTCTCTGCATCTTGATTGCTTCATTTGTAAACCAGGAATATTAGGTTACCTTCCCAAGAGCAGATGTCTTTCAATGTTCAGCTCTATGATTCTGTGACCACCTGACCTTCTGAAACCCTGCTGGAAGGTGGCCAAAGTACAGTTAGATCTGCTTACCTTTCTAATTGCTTTCATAAAGGAAGAAAACTGTATGATCCCAACACTGAGAGATTTGAATTTCATTGTAGAACTTATCGCTCCCTAAAAACTCAGCTGTTCAGATAAAATGACAGAGTGAAATAAACCTATCAGCACTTTAAAATCACAACACAATAATCAACTGACCCTGCCTCATGGACACTGCGCATAGAAATTTGACCATGTTTACTGTGTATTATAAATGCTACATGCTTGTAGGCAGGCAAGGAAACAAGTCGGCAGGTTAAAATTTTGTTTGCTTCCTCTGTGTAATTATCCCATCATTAAAAAGCAGCCCCCATTTTCTACAAAGGCGGTTTTTTCTCTGCAAAATGTCCCCTGAAGCCTGAACAGGAGACTTGCTGCAGGAGATTAGAAAGGCTTGCCGGGCCAGCGTCGTGGCTCAACAGGCTAATCCTCCGCCTTGCGGCACCGGCACCCCGGGTTCTAGTCCTGGTCGGGGCACCGGATTCTGTCCCAGTTGCCCCTCTTCCAGGCCAGCTCTCTGCTGTGGCCTGGGAGTACAGTGAAGGATGGCCCAAGTGCTTGGGCCCTGCACCCCATGGGAGACCAGGAGAAGCACCTGGCTCCTGCCATTGGATGAGCGCGGTGCGCCGGCTGCAGCGCGCCGCCCGCGGCAGCCATTGGAGGGTGAACCAACGGCAAACGAAGACCTTTCTCTCTGTCTCTCTCTCTCTCACTGTCCACTCTGCCTGTCAAAAAAAATAAATTAAAATAAAAATAAAATAAAAAATAGAAAGGCTTGCCGGGGCTGTTGCTGTGGCACAGTGAGTAAAGCCATTGCCTTCGATGTCTGCACTGCATACAGGCACTGGTTCTAGCCCAGCTGCTCCACTTCTAATCCAGCATTCTTGCTAATGCCCTTGGGAAAGCAGTAGACAATGGTCTGAGTGCCTCAGTTCTCCCCATGTGGGAGAACCTGCTGAAGCTCCAGGCTTCAGCTTGCCCAGCCCTAGCTGTTGAGACCATTTGGAAAGTGAAGATCTCTCTCATGCATGCACATTCACTCTCTAACTCTGCCTTTCAAATAAATATATTTTTAAAAATTTTATTTGAAAGAATCACCAAGAGAGATGGAGAGACAGAGATCTTCTGTCTGCTGGTTCACTCCCCAAATAGCCAAAACAGCCAAGGCTGGGGCAAGCCAAAGCCAAAGTCAGAAGCCAGGAGCTTCTTCCGGGTCTCCTACATGGGTGCAGGGGCTTAAGCACTTGGGACATCTTCTGCTTTCCCAAGAGCATTAGCAAGAAGTCCATATGGGAGGCTAGTGCTGCAGCTTTACCCACTATGCTGCAACACTGGCCACAAAATAAGTCTTAAAAACCTCCCAGAGTAAGGGTACAGTACCTTGAAGATTCCTGTGGGTAGAATACTTTCAGAAAAGATACTTATAAAACCTTAGAATAATAAAAACAAAAGCGCAGGGATAATCGTTAACATTTTCTGACAAGATGGAACTTGCAGAGGCTCATGTTCACTCGGTGGTGTTTTTAAATAAATCCAGAGCATGCAGACTTTTTTTTGGTTTCACTTAGTGTAATGTGTGAGGCTCAAGCCTCTTGGTCAGAATGACCCGTTACCCACTTAGTGCCTGCTTCTAAACTGACCATTATGTGCATGTTCTCTGCATGCTGTGGGAGGCTCACAGCACAGGCCCAGGAATCGGAGCTTTCATGCTGTTTGCCTTGACATTTTATTACTTCCTAGCTGAGACATTCTCTGCAATTCCTTAACTCCCAAAACTTTGGTTCTTCCTGTGTATCAGGTATCTTTATTTATTTTTTTTTTCTCTTTTGAAAGGCAGAGAGAGAAAGAGGTCTTCCTCGCACTGGTTCACTCCCCAAATGCCTGTAACAGCCAGAGTTGGGCCAGGATGAAGCCAGGAGCCCAGAGTTGTCTTTGGGTGTCTCATGTGGGTGGCAGGAGCTGAAGTACTTGAGCCATCACCTACTGCCTTCCAGGTGTGTGCCAGCAGGAAGTTAGGAATTGAAAACAAAGTCGGGAATGAAACCCAGGACTCCAGAGTGGGATGCAGGTGTCCCAAGTGGTGTCTTAACTCCTGTGCCAAGCACCTGTCTAGCTCTTTGTGTCTTAGCTCAAGCTACTAAAACAGTGACTTAACTGAAACTTACTTTTCACAGTACAGGAAGCTGGGGAGGGCACTCATTTATGACGAGGGTCTGCCTCGTGGTTTGCAGGCAGCTGTCTTCTGGTTCCCTCAGCGGTGGAGGTCAGGAGATGTGGAATAAGCAAGCTATCTGGGGTCTCCTCGGACATGGGTACCGGTCAAATCAGGAGGAATCTAGCTTCAGGACCTAATCGCATCCAGGAATTATTTTAGGATTAAGCAATTGTAACCAGTTTAGTGTTTTTGAGTTTTTAAGAGTCTCGTTTGATTTGGACTCTGAGCCTTTTTTTTTTTTTAATCTTTGTAGCAACGATGTGTTCCCAACTTACAGCCTAGTGGTCTAGTGATTTCTTTCCCCTGATATCCCTTGATTTTAGTTTAAAATCTAAACTAAGTCTAGTTATTTCATCATTTTGAGTTAGGTTATATGTTTTAGCAGGAATACTTACATAAGTGATATTGTATCTTAGTATATCGCATTGGGAAACAACTTATCATTCTGTTACACTTTTGGTCATCCTAACTTTCTTAAAAATATTGCTCAGAGAATTTAAATGTGTTAGAGTGAGCATTACTTTTATTTTAAATTGATAAATTAAAATTTTATATTTATGTTGGAAAATGTGTTTTGATATATGTATAGATCGCAGAATGGCTAAATCAAGCTAGCTAACATATGCCTTGCCTCACATATTTGTCAGGTTTTTGTAATGAGAATACTTAAAATCTATTCTCCAAGAATTTTCAACCATACAATATATTGTTCTTGACTGTAGCCACCATGATGTACAATAGATCTTTGGAACTTATTCCTCTTTTCTAGCTGAAATTTTGTGTCTTTTGACCAACATCTTCCCCAGCCCCTCACCTTGACAGCTCCTGTTCATCACCATTTTGCACTCTGCTTCTGGGAGTTTGATTTCTTTTTTTTTACACTCCACACATAAATGGGATCATGCAGTATTTATCTTTTGCTGCCTGGCTTATTTCACTTAATATATCTTCCAGATTCACCCATGTTTTTGCATATGACAGGGTTTCCTTTTAAAAGATGAAAAGTATTCCCTTGTGTGTATATGGCATATTTTCTTTATCCATTCATCCATTGATGGACACTTAAATTTTTTCCATATCTTCGCTATTGTGATAATGCTGCAGTGAACATGGGAGTGCAACTATCTTTTTTATACATTAAAATCCCTTCAATATAGCCAGAAGTGGGGAGGGGGGTGGCTCTAACTATGATCACTTGGTTAAAGTAGTGTCTACTGGGTTTCTTCCTTGTAAAGTTACTAGTTTCTTTTAAAAAAAAAATGCATAGTGACTAAGTGGGACACACACACACACACCATCTTCTATCTGCTGGTTCACTCCACAAATGGCCACAACAGTCTGGGCTGGGCCAGGCTGAAACTAAGAACTAGAAATTCTATCTGGGTCTCCTACATGAGTGGTAGGGCTCCAGTCTTTTGAGATGTCATCTGCTGCCTTCCCAGGCACATTAGCAGGGAGCTGGATCAGAAATGGAGCAGCTAGGACTTGAAAATGCCACTCTGATGTGGGGTGCTGGTGTCACAAGTGGCGGCTTAACCTGTGCCACAATATTGATCCCTACACCTACTATCTTTACCTTTGTAGTTAATAAGAATCTTGTTAAGGGATAGATGCTTTGTCACTGTAGATTCTGTAAACATCCTATTCTTCAAAAAGCTATTCTATTTTTCCTGGCAGTGTTAGCATCCGTTGGTGATTCTTGCATGCATCAATTATTACCGTGATGTTCCAAAATGACAGTTTTGTAGATGATTCTTTCTGGGCTTGTTAGCTGGCTGGAGTAGAGCTTTGGAGTTTGGCTTCGTGTTAAGCAAAGGGTGTTAAAATTCTGAGGACACCTGAGAAAATGATTACAGGAGTGAGCTATACAGTCCAGCCTGGCTGGGAAAAAACTGGAACAAGTAGGGAGTCATGAGAAGGAGACTGGCACAAGGGAATGCCACTGTAATCAGAGTAAATATCCCAGGAATGAGAAAGTGAGCAATCTGGAAGGGCAGGAAATTATGGTCATCAGAGGCAAGGATACTGGAGAGTAAGATTTCTTGAGTAAAATGGCTCTTGGTTGTTGAGTGGAGCTATGGCTTTCTATTAGGCAAAGTGAGATAATTCGAAGGCCGATGTGTAGAATTAATCATTCACATGGATGCTGAATTAGCTCATGGTGCTGAGGCAACTAGAGAAATAATTGATCCAAGGTTCAAAGTCTTCCATTAAGTAGGACCCATAGTGAATCCATGGATAATAATGAAAAGGGGATGGGTTGAAGAGCTGAAAATCACAAATTAGTGAAGGAATAATCATGTAGAAGAGAAGATAGTGCATAAAAGTAGTGCCATCTTTTGCACCTCTCCCAGGGCTGAGTGGGTTTTGGGTAATTGCACTGCCACCACTTGAGTACCTTCTGAGCACAGCCAGGCTTGAGTTAAGGTGAAGAGCTGGAGGGAGTGTGGACAAGAAGAGGGAAAAGCATGACTCTGGTACTGTGGACAGGATTAGAAAGGTATAGGAAGAGGCAGTGGCTTAATCCATTTGTGCCACTATAACAAAATATCATAGAATGAGTAATTTATACAGAACAGAAATTTGCTTTCTCATAGTTCAGAAATTTACCTTTGCATAGTACTGGAGGTGGAGAAGTCCATGATCAAGGTGCTGGCAGACTCAGTGGCTGCTAAGGGCCGCTCTGTGCTTCCAAAATGGCACCTCTTGCTATATCCTCACATTGTTCTAGGGACGGAAATGCAGTTATAAGGACCTTGATAAGGGCTCTGCCCTCGTGACTTAATCACCTCCCAAAGGCCCTCCTAATACAATCACATTGACTGTTGAGCACCAACATGAATTTTGGTGGGGACATGAGCATTCAAGCCACAGCATGTAGAATGGCAGGTGGTCATAGCAATTAAGAGCAAGAGGACTGGGGAAGCTCAGGATGTCTTGGGAAGAGAGGACCTTGGAGAATCATGGAGGGCTATAGTTCAAAGAATGGAGGGGGAAAAAGGTGCTTTGAGCCTGTGTAAGGTCTGTGCTTAGACCTTGAGTGCATAGGTGGACCCTTTGTTCCATAAACAACTGCACAGTCAGTAATTTTTGGCCTTGTGGGAAATTCAGATCCCCATCACACCTGACACAGGGAAAGAAGCTGTAGATAATCAGAAAATGAACCACAGCAGCTGTGTTCCAGTCAAATTTCATTGTCACTGAAATTTGAATTTCATTTTCCAAAAATTTCATTTTCCAAAGTCTGCAGGTCTTGTTTTGATCCCCCCCCCCCCCCCAACTATCCAGAAATGCAGAACTCCTTCTCAGCATGCAGGGCATTCAGAAAGAGCCAGTGGGTCTGGTGTGGCCCCTGCTTGCGGTTTGCTAAGCGTGGGACTTTGAATGTTAAAGCAAAGGCTTAAGGGTCACTGGGGACATTTTGGGAGAAGGAAGTAAAATATCTCTTGATAATCCTGAGTAACTGGGAAAAATCAGTGGATTAAGAGTTCAGATTCTCTGCTGGCGCCACAGCTCACTAGGCTAATCCTCCGCCTGTGGCGCCGGCACACCAGGCTCTAGTCCCGGTTGGGGCGCCGGATTCTGTCCCAGTTGCTCCTCTTCCTGTCCAGCTCTCTGCTGTGGCCTGGGAGTGCAGTGGAGGATGGCCCAAGTGCTTGGGCCTTGCACCCGCATGGGAGACCAAGGGGAAGCACCTAGCTCCTGGCTTCAGCTCAGCAGCGGCCATTGGGGGGTGAACCAATGGAAGGAAGACCTTTTTCTCTTTCTCTCTCACTGTCCACTCTGCCTATCAAAAAAAAAAAAAAATTCAGATTCTCAGGCTAACTCTGAGAAGACAGGGAAAAGTTTAAGTGAGATGAACAATAGTTTGGTGAAGCAGTTACGCAATTGGTGCAAAGCAGTTCATTTTCATTTTTAAACTTCTTTAAAAATTTAAAATGTGTGATATATTTAAAATAAAAAATATAGGATTTCCAAGTTCAGTTTTGAAATATCTGGTGGATCCCTTGATAGAATTCTCAATTCAGTACTAAATCTCTGGTTTCTTCTACATGGGGAAGGTGTGGTTGCTACCAGAAAGACCTTGGTCCCCTAATTGCTCTGCAAAATAAAGACTTTGAATTGGTGCCTTCTTGGCAGCTTCCTCCTCTCCTCCTTGCTCCCTGGCACTGCTGAGTGTTGAGTCCCTCTTAAGTCAGCTTCCAATCTTCCCTTTGTTTTTCACAACCCACCACGGATCCTCCATTTGTTTCCCACAATTTGTCATTTAAAATCCACTGAACTTGCTCAACTGCTCGTCACGTCACTCTCCTGATGTCCTTGTTTGAGCAGAGATTTGGAAAGGAGATGAGAAAAATAGATACAGCTCGCCTGCCAAATCGTTTTTATTTAAAAATAAATAGCTGGTACTCCTAAATTATGAAGTGGCTCTACCACCTTTCCCTTTTTCTTGTTTCTTCTCACCTACTGCTGCTGAATTTTGTGATGAAATTTTAATTATGGTGGATAGAAAAACAGAATACCTATCAATATTTGGTGTCTGTAAATGACTTTTCTGTCTTCCCTCCTAAGACCAGCCTGTGGTAAGTCATTGTCAACTCGCTTTTTTTTTTATGACACATGAAATAAATTAATAGAGTCATTGACTCTATTTTAAATTACTTTACTGGTTCTGGTTGCTTATTAATAGAAGCTGAAGGTTTTTCTTTTCATTTTTGACATAGTATCAAATTTGAAGCTAGACACCAAATTCTCCTGTAAAGTTTAAAATTCACACAGGCACCTTGTACAACTGGAGTCACAGGAGGGCCTTTGACTGTGAAAGCAGAAGGCATGCAGCTGTCCCTGTCAATTCATTATTCTTTTTGGTGGGAGTCACAAACTGCCTGCCTCTCTCTCTCTCTCTCTCTCTCTCTCTCTCTCTCTCCCTCTCCCTCCCTCCCTCTCCCTCTCTCTCTCTCTCTCTCTCTCTCTCTCTCTCTCTCTCTCTCTCGTCCTTGATGTATGACTAAGTGATGTAACTCTCTCTCTCTCTGGTCCTTGATGTATGACTAAGTGATGTCTCTCTCTCTCTCTCTCTTTATTTGAAAGGCAGAGTTAAAGAAGGAGAAGCAGAGAGAATCTTCCTTTCGCTGGTTCACTTCCCAGTTGACAACCATTTCCTAACATGCATGTAACAGAGAAGCACTTTTCCACCTGAAGTTTTGTATTTCAACAGAGCAACTGCCTATACAAAACTTTGTGAGCCTACCGTGTTAGCCAAACGTTATTCAACTGAAGAGAAAAAATGGATGTTAGTCGTTTTTTCCCTAAGCAAAACAATTTGAAAGTTCTCATGGGATACCTTTTGGAGGAAGTGATACCTGGAAGGAGAAGTCACAGTAGATAGTAGCAGGACTGGGGAGGGGGCAGGAATCCTGTGAGACAAGATTACGTCTCACAAAAAGGAGAAGAAGGGACTTGGAGGTTGAGAGAGGCCAGCCGAAGGCCAGCAAGAGGTGGTTTGGTCAGAAGCCATGAGCCTCAGAAGAACTATGTGTAGGTTTTAAACTGTTACATTATTTGAGAAAATTAAATCTACGTACTGACTATTTGCTGAGCTGAATGCACTTGAAGATGTTTTCAAGTTGTTATGATTTAAGATCTGATGGGCAGAAGGTAAACTGTCACGTGGTGGCTCCCAATAGCTGCTGGCTATTGTGGAAGAACCCTGGACTGGGAGTCGGAAGATTCGGGCTTGAGTTTCATCTCGGCCACTGAAAAAATGAACCAATACTATACAGGGAGGGCTAATGACAAAGGTCGCAACAAAAAAGCAGAAGGCAAATTCTGATTCAAACTGCTGTGAAGGAAGACAAAAATAATCTCATATTTCTCTATCCACATCCTATTCAAATGAGATCACAGAAATGTTAACTTCACTAGACCTAATTTATATGTAATGTACACGTCTTCCTTGTATTCTTAAGTAAAGTGTGGCAAATGTATGGGCCACACAGTCTCACCAGTGAAGATACGGAACATTCCCATCACCCACAAAATTCCAAAATTCTTCCCTCCCATCTGGCCCAGAAAACCACTGCTCTGCTGCTTATCAGCACAGATTAGTCATTCTAAAAGTTTATATGGATGGGACTGTAAGCTTTATCTTTTACATGTGAGTTCTTTCATTCAGCACAACATCTGACTTCTCTATGAGGCTGAGCCCATCAGCAGTTTGCCCATTTTATTACTGACGTTTGCGTTCTTTCCAGTTTGGGCCAACTTTTAAGATCTGTTTGTCTTTGCACAAACACATGATCATTTCTCTTCAGTAAACACTGAGGGGTGGTATTTTTCTGGGTCACAGAATTAAATTTACTCAACTATTTGAATTTCCAAGAAACTTTCAAATTGTTTTACAAAGTGGCCATTTCATGTTCCCTCCAGCAGTGTGTGTGAGTCTGAGTTTTTCCGCACAGCTGCCAATCCTTGGTATTGTCAAGCTTTTTAATGTTAGCCATTCCAGTGGGTTATTTTTTGTAGTTTTAGTTTGTGGTAGCCATGTGTTTATTGGCCAACCACATGTCTTCTTGGTTAACTTCTTTTCAAGTGTTTAGCACATGTTAATTGCATTGTTTATTGCACTATTGAGTTGTATGGGTTTTATTGAAACAAATACATCTAAAATACTATTGTTTTAACATATAATCCATATAAAATTTGAGATATCTTACATTGTTTTTTTATCCTAAAGCCTTTGAAATCCAGAATGCATCTTATAGCTTACTTCAGTTTGGGCTAGCCCTGTTTCAAGTACCTAATAGCCACCCATGGGTAATGGCTGCTGTTTGGAACACTAGTTCAAGAAGTTCTTTTCTTTTTATTTAGGGCTGTGACCTAACTTGATTTAATTTTTGCGTATAGTGTGAAATACAGGAGAACTTTATTACTTCTGTATTCAATATACGATGCTATTTTTTCTTATGCAGTGCCAAACAGTCTTGTGTATTCTGGCTTTGGAGTAGGCCTTAAGATCAGGTAGAATAGATCTTCCAACATTTTTTATTTGAGATTCCTTTTTGTCTTATTTCATTTCTATATAAAGTTTAGAATCTGCTTGTGGATTTCTACAACAAAGCTAGTAAAGAATTTTCCCTGTCATAGAGGATTGAGAAATGCTCCTCCCCAAAAATATGTCTGTGTCCTAACCCCCAGAACCTGTGAATGTCACCTGCTACCTAGAGAAAGGAGGAGGGGGAAAGGAGGGGAATCTTCATAGGCTTAATCAAGGATATTGACATGAAGAGATGAACTTGAGTTATTCAGATAAGACCTACATACGACAGTCATCCTTATAAGGTAGATGCATAGGAGAGAAGCCACGACACATTGATAGGAGAGAAGGTGATATGAAGGTAGGGACAGAGATTGGAATGATGTGGCCACAAGCCAGGGAAGCCAGGAATGCCAACAGCCACCAAGGGCTGAGGGAGAATTCTCCTTCATGGCCACTAGAGGGCACATGCGGTCTTTGCTGATCCTTTGCTTGTAGCTTTCCGGCCTCTAACGGGCTGTGAGAAAAGAAATTTTTTGTTTTAAACCACCAGTTTATGATAACTTGATATAGGAACACATCTCCTTTGTCAAGCTAAGGAAGCTCATTCTGTTCCCAGTTTTCTTTTCTTCCAGAATGAGTGCTAGATTTTGTCAGATACCTTTCTTGTATCAGTTTTAAAAAGTTTCCCCCGTTTATTTTGTCAATGTATTTGTATTCTGTGTGGGCTGTGTACTCACATGGCATGAGTTTTAGTGGGATCAGAGACCTCACCCTAGTATCATCTGTGTTTGAAAGTGCTGGTCCTAACACATCCGATCAGGTGGTAAATATGTGAACATGAGCTGTCTTGCACTCTAAGAACTCATCACAGTGTCCGCAGAACAAAACCGCATCTCAGAACACTTAGAGAGGGGCTGCAGAAAGTATCCAGAGTGTTTCTCTGTAGCAGGGGTAGCACTGGGAATCCTGGAGTCCAGGTACGCCTCGAGTGACTTCATTCGGCCTCTGCCCTGCTTCCAAATCGGGAGATTTTGTACTAAAACATTACACATCTTTCAGACAAGGTAAAGGTGATCAGACCAAACCTTAAATTCTCACTGCTGTCCGCCAATGTGGAAAGGAGGCGACCACCTCCCTGAGAAGGATCAAGGAGTCTCTGCACCACGGCTGAATCTTGCCAGAGGCAGGAAAGTTGGTCACCTTCCGGGGTACTGTGCTGAACTGAAGCTCGCAGGCACCGGTGGGGCCGTGGCTAGTGAAGGTGGGCTGGGGACCGCTCGCAGGACCCCCAGGTGGTTGAGTGCCCCCAGCAAGCTCTATAACAATCTCGCTCAGTTTCACACAGCCCCTTCCTCCCTCCCTTGTCCTCAGCCTACAGGAAAAGCAGATAGAAACAACACTGGGACCTAAGACCAAAGCCTATTCAGGCCTGTAATGTGTTCAGAAAATCCTCATCCCCTTCTGCCAAAAAAAAAGGCAAGGGAGGGAATCTGTAAGTTGCAAGATCATACTATATTTGGGGAGGGGGGGCCCAAGGCAGAGTAACGGCACTGAGAGCTCAGATAAGGAGGTTAAAGGGTACTTTGATAAAGAATTCTTCAGAGATCCTCACAGGAAAATCAAGTCACTCCCGTGGGAAAAATTACATGGAATTCAGATGTCCCCACAGTAATCTTTGGCGTCAAGAAGGAGTAAAGCAACTGCCTTCTTGTTCTCTTGGGGTTTGAAGGAAGGTGTGAATTCAAAATATTTGCCCAGCTCAGTTTTTATTTACAGATAGAGGGGGAAAAGTAAGTTTTTTCAAACACTAAGACACTCTATAAGTCCTCCCTAAGAAAACAACTAGGAAAAGGCGGCAGTCTGTTGAACCAAATGAAGGAATTTAGGAATAGATGAGTTATGGGAAATACCTAATTCCCTTAAACGTAGACTTAAAACCTTTGGAGAATAAGGTTGCAGAGCAACTGTGAATTTTCTAAGTGCTGGTAAGACAAAAGTAAAGTAACAAACAGGAATGGGGAGACCGGGGGCCGAAGGTGGGCGCAAGTGTGAGCCGCTTGCTCGCCTCCTCTTAAACAGCTGCAAGACTGCAGCTGAAGTGCGTGGTCAACAATTTACTTCTGCCCTAGTCTTGCCACTTAAATGTTTCCAGGCCTCTTTCGGGATCGTTGTCTAGGAAGAAGGCAACCGTTCACTTGAGTTTCTTCCACTTAAATAACGCGCAAAGTCTGGAGTCGACTTAAGGCGCACAGCACACGACCCCACGATTACAGAATTACTTCTGCCCGGTCTGTCCGCGCCTCGCCTTCTCGGGCTGCACGGTGGGAACGACTGGAGCTCTCTTGGGGCTGTAGTAGGGAGGACTCGGTGTGTTCACCTGTGTCGTGCTCGGAACCGCGCACGGCTCAAGACCCGAGGTCAGATTCAGCTGCCATGACTTCTACTCGGCGCGCGCACAGCAGCCGAGTTTGGCCTAACGCAGTGTGCTCCTAGCATCTGTCCTGCTTCTCGCTTACGATTGCGCTGGGGCGGCTCAAATGGTGTGTGTGTGTGTGTGTGTGTGTGTGTGACTTGAGTGCGCAGTTTCCGATACGGGGCTCCGGGCTGGTTCGGGTCTACCTGCGCCAGCCCTGCACCTGGGCCACCTTGGCTTGGCCCACACCGATGACTCAATCGGCCAGGCGTCTGGGAGCCTGTCCTCCTCCTCCTCCTTCTCTGCACGCAAGCTGCCGACCCCCAGCTCCCCGGCGGGGCCTCCTCCTGCCACGTGACGCCCCCGCCAGGGGCCCCAGCGCCCTCCTCGCGGACGCGCCGTTCCGGCTCCCGGGCTCCGCCTGTGCGCGGCCTCCTCTGCACAGCCATCCTCTTGGCTGCCGCGGGCGGCAAAGCCCACGGCATCTGCCATTTGTCATTCAGCCTGTCGGGAACGCCCCAAGCCTTGATTTAGACACGTCTGGGGCGTACTCTGGCCTCACTCTCCCAGCGCACGGGCAGACGGACGCACGGGGCAGCCGTGCTCACAGCCGAGCGGAGCGCGGGCCCTGGCGCGCGGGGCTCTTCGCCGGGTCGCCGTCATGGCCGCGCAGGCGGCACGCTTGGGCTGCCAGGCTTGAGTTCCACGGGGGGACTCAGCCACGCAGGGTAGGTACCGGGGCTGCGGCCGCGCGCTCTGCGTGGCGCCGCGGCCTGGGGACGGCGGGTGGCCGTGGCGCGGCCGCGCTGGGCAGGGTGTGCCGGAGCCGAGTGCCGCGGACGGTGCCGGGCTGGCTGCGCGGCAGTGAGTGCGAAACTCCGGGACTTGTCACGGTGCACGCCCGCAGCTGGGACCGATGCGCCGCGCAGTCCGCAACCCGCGCTTCAGACCTGGGGGTGCAGCCTTGGTAGGGGGCCAAGGAGAGAAAGAGGAAAGGGGTAAAAAAGTCTCCTCGAAGTAATAACGTGGCTGCTTGGCCGTGGCTTGCGTTGCCAGCCGCGCCGGGGAAGGCGGTAATTTCGATGCTTTCATGTTGGGGGTTCTATCCAATGACTCTTACGCTTACTCTGAACCGCGGGCTCCTAAAAAATTCTCCGACTCGCATCACGGAGTCCCGAACTTCGCTGATTGTGTCTCCGTATACAACTTGAAGGATGGTGATGTTTTTTTTTTTTTTTTCCTGCTTTGGGCTTGGATGTGTTACTGTAACTTTGAAGGAAAAAAATTTTTTTTTCAACAGATGTGTGACTTTTATGTTTTAAGAAACCGATAAAAAATACAAGTAGAAGCAATTTCCTTAGGTCCGCCTGCTTCCAGGACTCCCACAAGCTGGGTCCCGGGGTCCCCCTTTCCCTAGCCCCGACCCTCTTTTCCCCACAGCCCTCCGCTCCTGAACCCGTCGGGCGCGCCCGGAATCGCGGGTGGGCTTGCTTGGAACACGGTAAGTGGGCGATTTCTGTTTGACGGAGCGAGAAGGTAAAACGTCCTGACGGCTCATGGTTTTCCCTCTGAAATTTGAATTGCGTTCAGTGTACGTGCGCTTAGAGGGGAACGTTGGTTTTAAAAGTTCAGGATCTTAGAAAAGTTGAGGTCGTTGAATGTCTGCGGTCCAGTCCCGCGCCTGGGTATTCATCCTCTGTAGCGACATTTTCCAAAAATCCGAAGCCCATTTTGGTGGAAAACGTGCAGAATTTGTAAAACGTGAACTAGCAGAGAAAATATCAGAATGTGTCTCGGGTGTAGGGTGTTTGCTTGATGGACGCACACACCTCTCTGTTTCATATATAGACACATGTGTGTCTTACTGGAAAGCGTCATTCCTTGGTGTGAGTCGTGGTCAGCCAGGTTTGAAAGCCTCTGCCCTAGGTACATTTTCTCACGTGCACAGGGAAGTTTACCGTAGGACCAAAAGGTAACCTTCATGTCCATCTGGAGGAGAAAGGTGAATTACACGCTAGCCGTGCAGTAAAGGGAGCAGCGTACCTTGGCAAATAAAGTCGTTTGTGTTTCAACACAGATGTGTCTCCATGGTGAGCCAAGGAAAGAGAGAGCAAGTTGCTGAAGAACCCTGAGGATAGCATGTGTGTAAGATTCAGAACCAGGCAGAGCAGCGCCATTGTGGGGGCACGCACCCAGGCGTTCAAAGCAGCACAGAAAAACGTGCAAAGAAAGGATTCCCACCAAGTCAGGCACCTGCTTTGGGGCCGGCGAGGCGGGTCTGGGCGGGCCGAGTGCCTCTGACCTGGGCGACTGTTACAGGAGTGTTCGTTTCGTGAATTCTTTGTTAGTTGATATGGGAGAGGTTTGTGCGCGAGGAGGTGTCACTAGAATACATTGAAATGCAGGCATCACAGAATAAGGGAACCTGAAGCCAGGGCTCTAAGTCTGTTATTCATATTTTCCAGCTTTTTAAATAAAGAAAAGCTGTGAACAGGGAGCAGTAGCTGGAGAACTTAGCATCAGTAATGGTTTCTATTAGAAATTTTGAGGTGAACTCATCAGTAGTCATTATTCTCTCTAGATGTTTGTAACCTAAATAATTTACAGTGTTTAATGGAGCATTTGGGAGAAAAAGATCTTTTGGTATGTCTGTTTTTAAAAAATTAACTATTTTGCGCAGAATTTCATGCTGTGATTTAAGCTAAATTTGTTGCAAAAAACTTACATACTAAAAAGAATGTGAAAATGTAACAGAACTTTGTAAACCTTCACTTAGGGTTTAAAAATTCTAATATGTTGTCATATTTATTTGGTGAGACAGTTTCAGTTCCCCAGTTGCTCTAGACCACATTTCTAGGACTCAATTGCATTGTGTGACTTTTATATTTTCTGTTATATTATTACTATGTTATAGAGCAGAGAGTTTCCAGTCTTGACGAAGTTTCCTTCAGGAAACATTATTCTTGATCCAAGTACTTCCAAGTTGGTTAAGTAAACTTAGAGATACTAAACTGTGTACACTAATTTTTTTCTTCATGCTTTTTATATCAAAATATTCTTTCCTGTTAATGCATTTTAAAATGACTTCTGAAGGTTATAAAGTTTGTTTCATCTTCATTTAGCTCTTACCTGACATGAGAAATATGTGTACATATGTGTTTATGTGCATTTTATGTTGCGAGGTGAAGATTAATGTGTTTTCTTTTTTCCGTGTGGAAAGGTAGTTGTCCCAACCCCAGTGATTGGCCCTGCTCTTTCTGTCATATGCGATACTCGGGTATTGACTACAGGGCTCTGGATCCATTTGTTACCTGAAAATGCTAAAGCACTTTATTAACTCTTGCTTTATATGCAAGATACGGTTTCATTCTAAGAATTAAAATTGTTTTCATTGTAATATTTTTCTTTCCCTGGAAGATTTCGCTCATTGGTTAGTTCCCACAGGGAGGGTTTTGTAAGTTACTCGATTGCTGCTGGCTTTTAATTCCCAGTTGTAGTCAGCAGACGTCCTGTGCTTAGGATTTCTGTGAAGCTGGAAGATGGCTTTCTGATCTCAGTTGCTCCCTATATCATTGAGAATCTGTACTCATAGACTTTGTGGGCAAGGTGGGTATTGTGTATATGTGTTTTATACATATGTACAAATAAAGTGTGTATTTCTATGCATACATGCATATACATGTACTTATATAACATAAGCCAACGTATACATGTGTATGTGTGTAGATTTCAAATATGTCCATTATCTTTTGATTCCATTTTCTGGGAACTTTATGGAGCCCCCTCATATAGCTATCTCCTGTCTCTAAGGTTTTGTACTTCATCATGCTGGAAAGTTATATACTTTATCTCTTTCCTATAAAAACTATATTTGATTTCTGTTAAACATTGATGATAAATGAAGAAGTTTTTAAATCTAGATTTTATTTATTGGATTTTATATATATACACACACACCATGTTTATGTATTTTATCCATGTTTAATTCTAGATATTTTCTAGAATTCAATTTTATGTCCATGTTGAATTCTATATCTATATTTTGATCTTTGTCTAATTCATATTTTTCTCCAAATTGAGCTTTGCAACAAAACACAGAAAGACCGTGGCTTAATCCAGTTCACTTATGTCTGCACTTGTATGATCACCACCCAGAAAAAGATAAAAAAAAATTTTCATCCTTGCAAAAGTTCCCTCCTCCTCTTTCCTATCAATAGTCACTTCACAGTTATTGTCCTGACTTCTATCACCGTGAAGTACCTTGAGGTATTCTTGAACTTCACATAAATGAAACCATACAGTCTATTATTTTGTTCATATTGTGTTTATGAGGCTCATCCATAAAAGACTTACATATACATTTATAACATTTTTTTCTTTATGCTTTATAACAAGGATTGGAAAATTATGACCCATGGTTCAAAGATAAAATAGATAAAATTTTCTTGGAACATAGCAATGCTCTTCATTAGAGTTGAGTAGTTATCACAGAGACAGTATAGTCCACAGAGCCTAAGTGCTGGACTATGCGCCCACTTAGAGAAAATGTTCATTAACTGTGAATTTACAGTATTGCATTACATGACTATACCAGCCATTAATCTCTTCTTCTGTTAGTGAACATTTGAGTTATTTTAATGTTTCACCGCTACAAGTTAAACTACAAATGTTCTTGAAACTCCTGTTGAGGGATGTATACTTGTTATCTCTTGAGTATATGCCATGGAGCTGAACTGAAGGTGTTGGGTAAGTTGGTTGCATTACCATGACTATTAGCAATGCCAAACATATGTTTATTGGTCATTCAGATTTCATTTGTGAAGTTTCTATTCAGACTTTTTGCTCATTTTAAAACTTCGGCTTTTTGTTAATTTTTAATCTGATAGGGAAGCTTTGTCAGTCCCTCTAACTTTTATTCTCTTAACAATTGTTTTGGTTATTCATTCCTATGTAAATTTTTAAAAAGATTTGCTTATTAATTGGAAGAGAGAGAAAGAGGTAAGACTGAAATCTTCGTCTGCTGGTTCATTCCCCAAATGCTCACAATAGCCAGGGCTGGGCCAGGCTGAAGCCAGGAGCAAGGAACACCATCTGAGTCTTCCACATGAGTGGCAGGAACCCAGATACTTGGGCTATCATCTGCTGCTTCCCATGCACACTAGCAGGAAGTGAAATAGCTGGTCCCATGCGTTCCAGTATGGGATGTGTATGTCGCAAACAGCTACCTAACCTGCTTTGCCACAATGTCTGTCCCTAAGTTTTAATTTTCATTTAAACTTTGAGTTGGCAGAGAATTCCCATTTGCTGGTTCACTCTCCAGATACCCACAATAGACAGGGTTGGACCTGAGAACTCAATCCAAATCTCCTCCATAGGGTGGCAGACAGCTGATTACTTGAGCCATCACCACTGCCTCTCAGCGTCTGCATTAACAGGTAACTGGATTTGGGAGCCAGAGGCAGGTGTTAAACCCAGGCACTCTAACATGGGGCAAGCATATTTCTTAACTAGCATCTTTCTTAACCACTAGGCCAAATTCCTGCTGTTCCACATCAGTTTTAGAACGAACTTGTCAACAACTATTCTTTGTGTCTGCCAGTCTTGTGGCTGGCATTATTGGTACAGCAGCTGCCAGCAATGCCAGAATCCCATACCCTGCTTCCAGTGCAGCACACTGCTCATGAACCTGGGTGGGCAGAAGAGGATGACCCAAGTACTTGGGCCCCTGCCACACACCTGAAGATCTGGATGGAATTTCAGGCTCCTGGCTTTGGGCTGGCCCTGACAAAGTTGTTTGAGGAGTGAATCTTTCTGTCTGCCTCTTTGCCACTTTCTCAAATAAGTAAATAAAATTTAAATTAAAAAACTAGTCTTTTTATCAAAATTGCATTGACTCTGTGGTTATGAGAAAATGAATATCTTAACAGTAACCTTCCAATTTATAAACATGGTATATCTCTTCATTGAATATGTCCGCCAATTATTTTCAGTATTTTTTTCCCTCGGTATAGAATACTTACATTCTTGTATTAAATTTACTTCTAGGCAGATTTTTTTTAAGATTTATTTTATTTATTTGAAAGAGTTACAGGGAGAAGTAGAGACAGAAAGAGAGGTCTTCTATCCACTGGTTCACTCCCCAAATGGCTGCAACAGCCAGAGCTGAACCAATCCAAAGCCAAGAGCTACTTCCAGGTCTCCCATGTGGGTGCAGGGGCCCAAGGAGTTGGGCCATTCTCCACTGCTCTCCCAGGCATATTAGAAGGGAGCTGGATCAGAAGTGGTGTTAGCGAGTTAAGCTACCACTTGTAACATTGGCATCCTATACTAGAGCACTAAGTTCAAGTCTCAACTACCCTGCTTCTAATCCAACTCTCAGCATCTGAAAAAGCAGCAGAAAATGGCCCAAGTTCCTGCCACCAACGTAAGAGATGGCATAAAGATGGCTTTGGTCTGGCCAGCCCTGGTAGTTGTGGCCATTTGGGGAATGAACCAATGAATGGAAGATATACCCCCCTCTTCCCCCCTCTTCCCCCCTCTTCCCCCCTCTTCTCCCCTCTTCCCCCCTCTTCCCCCCTCTAACCTCCTCTTCCCCCCCCTTCTCCCCTCTTTCCCCCTCTTTCCCCCCTTTCCCCCCTTCTCCCCTCTTCCCCCTCACCCTGTCACTGTATCTTTCAAATAAATAAAATTATTTTTTAAATCGTTTTGACTTCACAAATTGATATGAGAAGGGTAGATATTTTTAGAATATCTAATATGTCCATTCTTCTCACAAGTCTGTATCCTTCAGTGATGTTTTATAAATAAATGATTTGTACTTACTTTGTTATGTTTATTCCTAGATCATATGATTTTTGTTGTGAATTGTTTCTCTTTATTTCTATTTATGTAGGCATATAGTTGCATTGAATGACAATTTTTCTTTTCTGATCTGTATGTCTCTTGTTCTTTTGCTTGTGTTTATTTCATTGTCTAGGCCCACCCCTCCCCATCTCCATTCCAGTGAAGAATAGTGATGGTGGTCATGGACAGTCCTATCTAGTGTCTCACTTAAACAGGGAGATTTCTGCAGCACTGTAGATTAGTATGATGCTGCTGCTGAATATTTAAAATCCTCTTCCAATTCTCATTTTCTAAGGATTTTAAAATCCTGAATGGTGGCCGGCGCCACAGCTCACAGCTAATCCTCCGCCTGCGGCGCCGGCGCCCCAGGTTCTGGTCCCATTTAGGGCACCAGATTCTGTCCCAGTTGCTCCTCTTCCAGTCCAGCTCTCTGCTGTGGCCCAGGAGTGCAGTGGAGGATGGCCCAGGTGCTTGGGCCCTGCACCCCATGGGAGACCAGGAGGAAGCACCTGGCTCCTGGCTTCAGATCGGTGCAGCGCAGCAGCTGGCAGTTGCAGCTGCTTGGAGGGTGAACCAACAGAAAAGGGAGGACCTTTCTCTCTCTCTCTCTCTCTCTCTCTCTCTCTCTCTCTCTCTCTCTCTCTAACTCTGCCTGTCCAAAAAAAAAAATCCTAAATGGTATTAAATTTTCTTAAATACATTTTTTTGAATCTGGTGGAGCTTGGAACCAGATTGCTTGGGTTCGGGTACTAGTTCTGTCTCTTTGCTGCCATGTAACTGTGATCCTGGGCAATCACTTAACTTTACTACATCTCAACCTTTTCATCTATTAGAGTATCTGGGGCAGAGGTTGTGATGCAGTGGGTTAAGCTGCCACTTGAGACACATCCCATATTAGAGTGCCTGGTTTGAGTCCCAGCTACTCCATGCTTTGATCCAACTGATGTGCCTGAAGACAGCGGATGATGGTCCATGTACTTGGATTCTTGCCCTGCATGAAGGGGACCCAGATGGAATTCCTGGCTCCTGGCTTCAGCCAACCCCAACCCTAGAGAGTGAACTAGTAGTAAGTGGAAGATTCTCTCTCTGTCTCTCTCTCTCTCTCTCTGTCTCTGTTATTCTGCTTTTCAAATAAGTAAATCTTTAAAAAATATTTAAGGTATGTACTGTATGAGGTTATTGAAAGAAATGAGTTAGAAAGAGCTGAATTGTACTTTGTCTCCTAGGATCTTTTGTTTGTTAGCATGTGATGAAGTTATTTTCATGTAAATTATTTTAATTATATTAATTATCAAGTCATCTTGTTAAGTAAACCTTATAAACATTTCTATGATTTGGTTTTAATGCTTTAATTATTTTCATGTAATAAGCATGAATCACAAAGTGATTGTTCTTTTGCTATAGCAAAGAACGTAATGAATGATAGATTCCTGAAACAGTATTACACAAGAGCTTAGTGAGGTGACAACATTCCGAACTTTCTGGAGCGATTTCTATCTGAGATTTTTGATAAACTACAGATATAGTTCTTACATGAACAAATGTAAAACTTGGCATATATGAGGATATCTCAGTAAGTTTGTGGAAAAATAGAATTAAAGATAAGCTTATTTTGGTGCAAATGTTTTTTTGAAGTATGTAGTTTTTTCTTACTGTGCATTTTCCATTCACTTTTCTAAAGACTCCTTATATGGTGGAAAATGGCCACTTCACAGGAAGAGAGATTTCAGCTTTTCTACTTGTTTCACATTGTATTATTACCACACTGTATTATTTGACTTGTGTATTGAAGTTTCAGTCTTGGGAATCTTTAGAAGTATCTACTCACCAGCATTGTCCAAAACAGTTCTGTATGCCAGGAAGTGTGTTTTGCTGGTCTGAAGTGTATCTTTGCTTTTGATGGACAGGCCAGCTTGTATCCATCAATTGTTAAAATTGAACTTTCTCTTTCCTGTTTCTTGGACGTCCATCAACACGTTGGTTATAGGCCCTTGTCAATCCATGCTATTTCTCCCTGTGTGGGATTTTCTTTCCTTTCTATTATGGGTAATGACCACAGAGCTCAGTTCCCCAAAAAAGATTCCTTCAATGGCATTCCAGTCCTTGAGAAAAGAGGGCCTTGACTTTGCAGCCTGCCGGTGGTCCTCCTTTGATACCAACCTGCTTGACTGGCCTTATAGTCTGTTACTACTCAGAACTAGTCCAGTGGTGCAGGTGGCCCTAACCACCCATCAGCCCCTAAAGGTTCACTCTACTGCTTCTGCAGGTATGTTCTTATTTGTGCCATTTCCTCTGCCTTAAATGCATTCTCTCCAAATAATTTTCAACAAAATGACCCAGGCTTTGTTCAGAGAATACCCACCGTACAATCCTGCCAGCTAGATAGGAACCCTGTAATTTGTAATCTGTAGCCCTTGTTAAAGTCTTCCCTTTCATCACGAATCTTCCCATCTAAATGTCATTTCCAGATGGTCAGGTTCTTAGGGATAGAGTTGTAGTACCTAGCACACCACTTTGAGTACAAAGAGCTATTGCTAAAGAGTCCCCACTATAAGTAGCTACTATAATTGTGCTACAGTTCTGCCAAGTAAGTATTATATGTTTTAAATTGTAAAGAAATTTGGTATCAAAGAGATTAAGAAACTTACCCAACAACATATAGTTAGTAAGTGGCCAAACTGGTTTGTCTGATTTAAAAGCTCTTACTCTTTTCTTCTGTGTCATATTGCCTTGGTGATAAATAAGTAGTTAAATAAATGAAATTATTAAGCATAAACGTTTATGGTGAAGCACCATGGAAATTGCTTTACTCTCCTTGCCAGTGTGCTCCTTGGTATCTTTACTTTGTTGACCCCACTGGTTACTATGAGCTAATTGGTGCCCTACTTTATTTGGATTTTTCTTCTGAATTTTTTTTGGATTCATTTATTGGTTTATTTGAAAGGCAGATTTGCAGGGGAGGTGGGAGAGGAGAGAGAAAGAAAATTCTTCCCTCTGCTGATTTACTCCCCAAATGGCTGCAATGGCCCAGGCTGCCCCTAGGAGCCTGGAACTCCATCTAGGTCTCCCAAAATCTGAAATATAAAGCACTTTTGGTCTCAAGCATCTTAGTTAATGGATATTCAGCCTGTACAGATTTTCTTAATTAGCAGTTTTCCACCTTGTATTTCCAATTTTTTGTATCCTGTATATTTGCATTCATATCTCTTAGATAATCTCTGAGGTATTTAAAATGTCCTTTTGAAATCCATGCTGTTAAAGTTTCATCTAGGCCCAATGATCACAGCTTGAGAGAAGGTACTTAAGCTTAGTTGTCGGGTTTGAATGGCTGTGCTTTGATCTAATGGGGTGCAATCCCAGGCTTCCTAGGTCTTGGCTTTTTTGTTTTAAAGAAATGCATTAACGATGATCACTATACTTTTTTAAAACAATGCTTCCTGGAGGTGTGATTGATATACAAAAGCTATAGATATTTAATGCACACAACTGGATGCATTTGAAGGTAAGGATGCACCGTGAAACTGTCAGAGTTCCTGGTACTCGATCACTATGTCCAGGTAAGCATAGATGTAACAGTGCTTGGTAGCATTCCCTTATCTCTCCATTTAATTGAAGCTATGTAATTGAGGTCTCGTTTGTTTAACACCAAGAGCCATATCCATTGAGAAAGAAGACTTCCTCCAACAGGTAATTTTCTTCACATAAATTATCAACAAGTCCTAAGTTATACACAGTAAGTGAAACAATTATTAAATATTAAATCAGAATAATTTGTGGGTGAAAATGAGTCAATAATCTGAGTTCATTTAGCTGTGTACTTGAACTATGCATTAGAATTTTTAAGAGCATTTCAGACACATTAAAATGTTTGTATTAGCCTACTTATTTTGGATTTGTTTTGTCACGGGAATTGTGTTTGAAGACAAATGGGAGGGAATCTTTTGAGATTTTTGTTTTTAATTTTACATTGTCTAGTATGTATACTCACTTTTAAAAAATTTAACCACAGGCCGGTGCCGTGGCTCAACAGGCTAATCCTCCGCCTTGCGGCGCCGGCACACTGGGTTCTAGTCCCGGTTGGGGTGCTGGATTCTGTCCCGGTTGCCCCTCTTCCAGTCCAGCCCTCTGCTGTGGCCCAGGAGTGCAGTGGAGGATGGCCCAGGTGCTTGGGCCCTGCACTCCATGGGAGACCAGGAAAAGCACCTGGCACCTGGCTCCTGCCATCGGATGAGCGCGGTGCGCCGGCCGCGGCGGCCATTGGAGGATGAACCAACGGCAAAAGGAAGACCTTTCTCTCTGTCTCTCTCTCTCACTGTCCACTCTGCCCATCAAAAAAAAATTTAACCACAACGTTCCTTGTAGGGTTAATAAACTGGTAATTGCTGTATTTGGCTTTGTTTGGCATACTTACTTTTTAAAATTTTTTATTTATTTGACACGTAGAGTTATGGATAGAGAGACAGAGAGAGAGAAAGGTCTTCCTTCCATTGGTTCACTCCCCAAATGACCACTTCGGCCCGGCGCTGCGCCTATCCAAAGCCAAGAGCCAGGTGCTTCTTCCTGGTCTCCCATGCAGGTGCAGGCATCCAAGCACTTGGACCGTCCTCCACTGCCCTCCCGGGCCACAGCAGAGCATCCATATGGGATGCTAGTGCCACAGGCAGAAGATTAATCAAGTAAGCCACGGCACCGGGCCCCAGCATACTTATTTTTAAAAGTTATTTGTTGGATTCCTAATCAAGGAATTAGAAGCAAACTCACTCATTGCATCATTGCCAAGGGAAACTATATGGTGGGTGTCTGCCACAACACAGTACCACACTTTGACTCTAATAAATCTTAAACAAAAACCACAGAACCACAGACTGGGTGGCTCAAACAACAGAAACATATTTTCTCACAGCTGTAGAGGCCAGAAGTCCAAGATCAGTGTCAGTATGATCAGTTTGTGCTGAAGACCCTGTTTCTGGCTTGCACGTGGCCACCTTGTCATTGTGTCCTCACATGGTCTTTTTTCTGTGAGTGTGAAAAGCACATTTTCTGTGTTTAATAAAATATACCTGCCCTGTTGGACTTCACTTAGCCTTAATTACCACCCTTGTGGTCCATTCTCCCAATATAATCACACTGGGGGTTGGGGCTTTAACATATGAATGTTGGGAGCTGGTCCACACAATTTAGAATGCAACAGTGGGTTTCCTAGAAATGCATGCAGCAGTAAAGTGTTGGGACTGAATATAAGCTGCTTTGGGTTCATGCTGCTATCTCTGATTCTCTGCCATATATTTTATAAAAAACCATATTTATAATATCAGTGGGTTAGCTCCTGCTTGAGATTTTAAGAGCTTGTATGAAGTAGAGCTTTGTTCAATCTGTCTGCACTTCTGTGATGTGTGAAGTAAGTGTCATATGCTTGAAAGATAATACCTTGTCACACTGAGAGAGATGCAATCTAGAAAATTGCTTATAAACAGCTAGGGAAAGATGTTCATAGTCTCAGAGGACATGATGTGGATCGGATGGCTGTGCCATTCACTGTGAGGTTTTAACTGTACAGAGAAATTTTTTCTGAAATGTCTCTGAGATTCTTAAAATAACAGAGACATACTTAGTCTTTGTAATATTGTAGAGCACAAATTTTATTAATATACTCTGGGGAATCACTGGTCCTTAGCAATTTTGAAATCTTTCACCAGATTTCAGAATCCTCTCGGGGAATGAAATGTTCCTTGATTGGGCCCTGACTCTACCTTCTTGCTCATTGTTTTCCAAGACACTGGGTTCTGTCATCCGAACCTCTTTTAGCCACATAAGAAGTGGAGATTACACAATTTCTTTGGAAACTGAAAAACTTTCTGCCCACTTCCTACAATTAGAAGTCTGGGGGCCGAAGGATCATTGTCACTGATGATTTACCTCTGACTTCCACTAATAAGGTCATTGTAACTGATGACTCATCTTCAGCTTCAACACACAAACTTGTTCTCATTGGCACGGTTGTATCCAAAATGTGGATGGTTCTTACCTGTTTCCAGTCAGTTTTGTGTGCCAGTAAGCAACACTTCTCATTTTTTCTTTTGCTAGGAGACCTAGTCTCAAATCTACTGCACTGATGTGTTGTCTGGCTCCTGTGGCTGTTTTTGCACTTGCCAGTTTTCTTGGGACTGTCTGGCTTTTAGTAGAAAATGTTACTCTTAATCTAATCTTTTCCCTTCCTCAATTTATCCACATGAAATGATTTAATTGGCGTATTAGCTGCCCATGCTCTGAGACAATTCAGGTTCTCCTGAGCTAATGATCTTCAAAGTACAACTTTTGAATTATAGTGGCTTTCCCCCCATAACCTCCCTCCCAACCGCAACCATCCCATCTCCCACACCTTCTCCCATCCCATACTTCATCAAGATTCATTTTCAATTATCTTTATACACAGAAGATCAACTTAGTATATACTAAGTAAAGGTTTCAACAGACTGCACCCACACAGACACACAAAGTATAGAGTACTGTTCTGGATTGTGTTTTCTGAGCTCGTTGCTTTCTTAGAATACCTTGCCAGAAAAAGCCAATAATAACCAGTGCACCTATTGAGTGTTTTTGTTTTCTTATCTCTTCTCCACATGCTACAAGTTCCTTAGGTAGGAAATCCACCTCCCAGGGAAATCTACCATATCTCTGACTCCTAAGATGAGTTTTCACCATTTTCTGAACACTAAACCAATATCATATGTCTGGGGATTTTGCTGAAGCAACTTCCTGCTTCTAGTATCAATTTCTGTATAGTAGGGATGAGCTTACATCATGCTGTGCTAACAAGCCATCCTCATACCAAGTGGCATCACTCAAAGACAATTTATTTTGCTAATATTCAATGTCATTTTACATTTGTGAGAGACTCTGTTTCCTAAAGAGGCTCACACCTTCGATGTACCACCTTGTACTTGCACACTTCTGGAATATCTAGTTTTCTTGGTTGCAATGGTAGGAAAGAGAATGTTAAATGGTTTTGCACCAGTAATTGACTCTATTAATAGCCAAGAAATGGTCTCATACCCCTGCCTAACAGGGTGGAGTTCCAGAAGAAATATAAATAAAAGGACTTTGATCATACATTTAGGTATTTAAAAGTTGTAAATTAAATTGGGTCTAAAATGTCTTCCATGGCAGATTTACCACATGACCTGGAAAGCCATGTTGGAATATGGAATGGCAGTGTGGGGCAAGCTGCATGTAGGTACTCCTTGGCCACCAGTGGGACCTAAAGCCGTGTATACCATTGGTGCCATCTGCTCTCAGAAACCACAGCTCTTTGGGAGTGAGCATTTAGCCCCACGGTTAAGATGCCTATGTCCCATGTCCAAGTACTTGGATTTGACTCTCCGCTCCATCTCCTGGCTCTAGCTTTTGCTACTGCAGAACATGGGAGGCAGCAGGTGACAACTTTTGGGTTCCTGCTCTCCATGTAAAAGTACTGGATTGAGTTCCCAGCTCCCAGCTTTAGCTTTGCCCAGTCCAGGCCATTTTGAGTATTTAAGTGGATGGGGAAGTATGCATGCTCTTTCCATTTAGATAAATTTGTTTTTTACTTTATTTTTAATTTTGGAAAGAGCTTGTGCTGCTGGGAACAGGGTAAAAACTATCTGCTTAAGAATTCCATGGTAAGGGGAAAGGGAGCGGGAAAGGGGAGGGTTGTGGGTGGGAGGGAAGTTATGGGGGGGGGGGGGAAGCCATTGTAATCCATAAGCTATACTTTGGAAATTTATATTCATTAAATAAAAGTTAAAAAAAATAAAAAATAAACATACAGGAAAAAAAGGGGGAAAAGAATTCCATGGTTATAGAACCTGGAACAGAGTGCAAGAGAGGGATCTGGACCTGAGTGGGTACATTTCCCTTAGAAGCTTGTAATTCTCACTGTGGATGGACGGAGAGCTAGGGAAGGGGCCACAACAAAGCATGGGTCCCAGTGCAGAGCCTTGGGTAGTACTGAGCCAGGGTAGCATCTGTGTGCCTTAAGAGCCAGGATAGGATATGGCGAGAGCACATCTATATCTCTCACACTCGATGCTTTCCATATGGCTTCCCAGGAAGGACAAGGGAAGGAAAATGCCCTGATCACCAAAACTGGATTTCATGTCTTAGCAATTACAGTTCTCACTATAAACTCCCATTTTGATATATAAGTCAGTTTCATAGCAAACTTGTATCATTTCTTGATCTTCTGACCTCACAGAGGTAAAGGAACTGTGACACATCTGTCAGAGTGATGCCCTATCTTGTCACCATCTAATGGGAATGAGTAAGAAGCAATGAGATATCATAACCATCAGGGCAGGCAGCTGGGGATGTGGAGTCCAGGTGATCCGAGGTCAAATGCTTCCTCTACTATTTATTAACTCTGATAATGGAAAAGGTTTTATTCTTTGTCAGTCCAAATGTTATTGGTGCAAAGAAGATAAAACCACCTAATCTCAGGTTGTTGAAACAATAAAATAATTTGTGCCTGGTGGTCAACACAGAAAGTACAGGTGAAGCAAAGTCCTTTTTTTCCCCAATTAAAAGTAATGAAAAACAATGATATCTCCCATAAGAAAGTCTGAGATTTAATGCAGGGAGGAGGACATAAGGGAAGAAGATGAAGTCTTGGTCTCCTGTTCTGAGAAGGGTGCTTTGGGGCAGGCCTGGGCTCTTGCCTCTCTCCAATGGAAGGCTTGTTTTTCCTGTCTCAACCTAGCAATCTCTCTTGACCCTCAGGATCCTGATTTCTCAAAGGAGGGTAATGATTGCTATGATAACCTTAGTAAGAATCCTTTGATAGAGGGGTGGACATAAGGGCCTGGGATTGGTTTGGAAAGTGACTTGACCGTAAGCAAATGGGTACCAAGGTTCTTTTTCTTGTCCCAAGTTCCTCTGAGAAGGGAAGGGCATTTAGGATGAGAAATAGAAGATAATTTAAGTTTTGTTTTCTAAAAGTTGGGAAACATCAAAGCCCGCTCATTTTCTTGCACATATCACTGGTGGGTAGGAAGGGAGCAAGGAGAAGGATTCAGAGGGAGATTTGCAGCTGCTGCTGGCTTTGGGAGGTTTGTAGCTCAGAGTTGGAAAGATGAGATGCCCTATCCAATAGCTTTTCTTCTCTCAGTGAAGCATGAAGTGAAGGTATCATCATAGAGGTGTGTGTGTGTGTGTTAGAAGCAGGTAAGGCACATGGAAGAGAGTGGTGAAATTATGCAATGATCAAAGCAAGAGGAAATGTTGCATTTTGGAGATTTCTAGAAGCAGGACAGGTCTGAGTGGACAGAATGAGCGCACATCATGCATATAGGACCTCATCCAAAACGTCATAGAAAAATGGAATTAAACATAGCAATTTATTCTGGTGCAAAACAATTAAAGTCTATGCTTTTTTGTAATAAACATTTTCATGTGTTGTGAAAAAAAATTTTCACCAAAATAAGCTCATTTTTATTTTCCATGACCATTTTGAAGTTCTTTTCATACATAAGTGTACTCTGACTTTTTCCCCTCCTTCTGTTACTTTCAGTGTGAGAGTCTACAGACTGAGATATCAGAGCTGTCCTCAGGTCTATGGCAGGGCATTGGAATGAACTGAAGTCATGCATGGAAATCCTCAGCTTAATGTATGGTATTTTGATGCAGGACCTTTGGGGAAAAAAATTAGGTCGTGAGAATGAGCTCTTGTGAATGAGGTTAGTGCCCTTATAAGAAGAGGCCAGAGAGCTGGCACACTGCTTTTCCACCATGGGAGCACACTACAAGACCCAGCAGTGTACCTCCCAGAAAATGGGCCTCCCCAGAATGTGACCGTGCTGGCACTGTGATGCTGGACTTCAACCCCTAGACCTGTGAGATACAAATGTGAAGCTCCCATGTCTATTGTACTTTGTTACTGTAGCCTGAACCAACTACTATGGGCATGGCTAGGTTTTTCACATCCTACAGTTAAAATCACTTTAATCTGAGTTAATGAGGGATAGCATCATTTGGCAGGTAGACCAAAGTGTGCACCCACAGTGGCCTCTGATGTTGGGTCCTACCTTTCAGTGAAAGTCTCAGATTCCTTCTATGTCAAGGTCTGGGTTCCTTGAAACTGGAATTTTTGGTAAAGTAGAGCCAACCTGCCATTGTCCTTGCAGTGATTGCATTCATCACTGTCAAAGGCATTCATTGGCTGTGGGTGCATGGCTGTTGTTTGTAAACCTGTAGGACAGGCACAGTCCCTGCTGTCTTTGACAGTTTAACAATTTAAGAAAAACAGTGTTATATACATAAATGTTATAGATTGAGGTGATGTACAACCTGAATAATCCAGTTAGTGTGGAATGTTTTAGGAGGACCCACTGAAGAACCAGGTGAGTGGTGTGCTTACACTGTCTACCGCCAGGTGACTGCAACTATCTATAGAGTAAGAGGGGCACAGCATTTGACATAATCCGTATTCTTCCCCGGGCTGGTAGGGGAGGCTTCACTGGGAATGGGAAAGGGGTTTCCTGGTTTTTAGGTTATATGTATGGAAAAAGTTGGTAAGAGATAAAGAAGCATCATTTTAAGCAAAGAATGTTCTAGAAAGAGCAGGATGAGAGTCCTATCATCTTAGGATAAAAAGGGATGTGGAATATTTTTCTCCTTAGACATCAGAGATAAATGTGACTAGTGAAGGAATTCTAATTTTCCTTCTTTCTTAGATACTCAAAATCCATTTCATTACACTTTTAGAGATGGAGCTTTCAGAGACAATGAATTTTACTCAACAGGACTAGGGCACAGTGTTTGCTTGAAAAAGAGCTTAATAAAGTCTTGGCTGTAGAAGCTATTGAACATGGAGCTGCATCCAGCACCCTCTAGGTCCATTACACTGACCAAACCAGGTCTGGCTGCTTGGAGAGGAAGGGCGAGCAGGCATCAGGAGGTGTTGTCTTAACTAGTGGACAGGGTCTCCCTCACCCCATCCATCCTTTTCCCCCCTTAAAGGAAGACACTTTTGAGGAACTGGAAGAGATTATAAAGTTGATTTAAAATAAATTAACTAAAAGTAGTTTCTAGAAATTGCACACAGTATTTGAAGTATATGATACATTTAAATGTTCATGAGGTTGTGAACGCTTAAGTTCAGAGCTTCACATGGAAGCAGAACTTAGGAGCTCCCTTCCCATGGTTCCTATGTATAACTCAGTTATATGAACACCAAACAATGCTAATAATGAATTCTTCGCTGGCTGCCTCTTGAACTTAGGTCATCCAGGAAATGTCTATAAAATTAGCACTGTAAAGGAAACCTACCTAAAGTATTTGGGGCAACATATCAATGGCTTATTGAGTAGGCACCTGTTCAATGCTGTTGAATGATTGGCAACACTGCTGCAGCTATTCATAAGTGTGTTCTGTGGTTTCACAGGAGAAAATATCTACTAATACTCAGTAATAAAGCTATATTATTAAGCTAATAACCCTACAGAAAGTTGTCACAATAGGTGTCTACAAAGTTATAATATCTAAACATTATCTTTGGATTTTGATGTCTCTTTGGATTTTGATATCTCATTCTTTCCTTAGCCTAATTTTGATGCTTTTATCTGTGACCACAATTTTCAGTTCTTCCATCATCTTGACCCAATTGAATGTGTTTTTCAGGAGTAATTATATCTGTGTGTAAATTGCTGCCTGACAGTCACTAATCCATGTTGAAGATGAGCTGTTCAGGGCTGGCAAAAAATTTGGTGTGATATAAAGTTTTTCCTGTGTGTGCCATCTTTGGTTTCCTGGCTATTTCCTATCATTTAGTGTCTCAGTCAAGCATTGCTTCCATTTTACAAATCATTGTTTTGGGCATTTTCCTTATTCAAGTCCTGTGTTTAAAGTGATTTGTTTGGCATAGCAATGAATGGTAACACAGAGTAACTTGATCTCCCCAAAGGTTTCTTTGAAGTACAGGGTAGTCCAGGTGTTCAAGAGCCTGGTCCCAGGAGCAAGGATCTGTCAGTTACAGATTTTGTGACCTCAGGCATCTTGTTAAACTTCTAGGTGCCTATGGCTCCTCCTGGGTCAAGGAGGAATAATAATCATGCATATACCCCAGGGTTATGAGGCTTAAGTGAGCTACTATATAAAAAATACTTAGATTGTCCCATGCCAAGTTTTCAGTTTTTTGTTGGAGAAATACTGAAAATATGGCATCCATGAGTTCAGACATTTCTAGGTATCTTATCTTTCACCTTTGCTTTTGGAGGAGAGGAGCATAGAGATGAAACTTCAGATAATTTATCCTTAAACTGAAACTTTAAATGCAGAAAATAAAACCGTTTATTTTTGATTTTTGCCTATAACTGGGAAGTAGTCTATGCACAATGAGTAAAATACTAATTTTTTTATAAATAGATGTTGTTTTAGTGTTAAAATAGATGTGCAAGGCATTTGGGGCAGAGGAGGTTGTGCTAAATGAGGCCGGGTGTGTTTATAAAAGGCCACGTGAGGGATTCTTGTGGCAATGGAACTGGTCAATATCTTGACAGTGGTTGGATATATGATCCTACTCATGAGCTAAAATTGTATAGAACTAAATACACATAGGTGCAATTAAACTAGGGAAATCTCAACAGACTTGTGGTTTGTGTGACTATGAATACACTGGTTGTGATATTGTGGTATAATTTTGTAAAATGTGACTGTTGGGAAAAACTGTCTAAATGCCCTGTTAAAACTGCTCATGAATCTGCAATGACTTAAATCATAATTTAAAACTGTTGTAGCAATTCTGTAAAACTAACGAATAACTGTTTTTGTTTTCAGATTGTCCCTGCCTCATCTGCACACATTGTCATTGGCTTTTGTAAGTGACATTTCAATTTTTCTTCTCTTCCTCTCCCAGCATTTGTCTTTTATCAAATGAGAGTCCTGGGGCAGGAAGTAGAGCAAAACTTGATTATTTGTATCTTATTTTGAAAGTCTGTTTCATTTATTCTGCCACTACTAGGTAATTTGTCACTTTGAGGAAGTTTGAATTCTGCCTCTTAGGCTGGTGCACTTGTCTCAGTGGCGACTCCTACTAGCACTGTGATCAGTGGGGAGAAGGGCCATCTGCAGTGCTGAGGGTGTGTGTGTCCATCCTGTTGGCCATGCCTTCTTCTTTGTTTATTTGGAAGGGGCGTGGGAGATTTATTTCATCGACTGGTTCACTCCCCAAATGCCAGCAACAGTTGTGACTGGGCCAAACCAAAGTCAGAAGCCAAGAACTTCATCTGGGTCTCCCAGGTGGTTGGCAGGGACCCAAGTACTTGAGCCATCATCTGCTGCTTCCCAGAGTAGCTGGGATTGAGCAAAGCACATTGATAATGGTTTGTGGATATCCCAAGTGGTGGCTTAACACTATGCCACAACTCCTACTTTGGCCACAACCTAAAACATTCATTTCTAGCATCTTTTTTTTTTTATTTTTGTATACCTGAGTACATACATCATTTTGTTAGGTAAAAATTAAGAGACTAACTTAATTTTAGAGACATCTTTAAGAATTATTGTTTGAAAATGGCTTTCCTTTTCATGGTAGCAATGAACATGAAATTCTTCATAATATAATGTAATGTCACACAGATTTGAATTCTCTGACAATATCTACATCAATATCATCTGTTTATTGAAGCAGCCTTCTAACTGTTGTGCATACTTTTCTAGTGTCTCCCTAGCATTCATTCCCCAAACAGCAGCTATATAAATTATTGAGAACTGTAAGTCTGATAGGGTTACTTTACTGCTCTGATGTCTTCAGTGGCTCCTGGTCTTAATTACAGAACCTTGTGAGCTCCTACATGATAGGAACCTTGTTACCTCTGGCCTGATGTTTTAACACCCCCCTTCACTCATAGTTCTAGCCATACCAGCTTTATTGTTTGTACATCATGTTTTTTTTTTTTATTCACTATTCCCACAAATAGTCAGATGACTGGTTTTCTTATCTCCTTCCAGTCTTTGCTAAATTTTCATCCTCTCACCTGAGGCATTCCCTATTTTAAATGGGCACTGTTTCCCTTGTGGCACCCTCCTAGTACTTGGTATCCATTGACCTGATTTATTTTTCCAATCACTACCTGGTAACTATTTTACTTGTCTGTCTCTCTTTCACTCCAAGGTAAGTTCCACAAGAGTAAGATTTTTGTGTGTGTGTGTGTTGTTCACATTGGTTGAATCTCCAACATCTAGAACAGTGCTAGGAAAACAGTAAATAAATACTAGTTGAATGAAAAATCTTTAAAGTATTTTTTACAATTTGGGTTCCATACCCAATATATAATCCCATAAAGATTTAAGACAGTGAGGTGGGGGTAAAGGATTGTTTATGGTTGCCACTTTGCCTAATACCCATTTCTGTTGTTGCCTTTTGATCATAGAGATGGGTAAATGACTCATGCTAGGCTAACTTTGTTGTAAATATTTGCACTAATGAAAATATAAGGGGTTAGAATTTCATGCCAAGGATACTTCTACCTGAAATGGCCAAAAATAAAGGAGAGGAAGAGAGTAGTATGTGAAACAGAAGTGTTCAGACATTGGGCAACAAGTAGCACAGGACAGGGAGCCCTGAGACAATGAAAACAAGTTATTTGCTCCAGGATGCAAGGCAGGAAATGGGAACCTCAACACTTTTCAGTGGTCATTTGAGTTGAGATGAAACAGTTAGGAGATCAGGGAGTGTGAGGCAGCTAGAATTTGAATGACAGAGTATCAAAGAAGAGAGTTACATAGGCAGTGAGCTTCAGAGATCTTTAGACAGTCCTCCCTTGGAGTCTTCAGTTGAGTGTTGATTACTGCATGCATGTAAAAACTACCCAAGGCTGAAAAGAGAGACACTGGAAAGCACAAGTAGCTTACACTGACTGAGAAGACTGTGTCTCCCTACCATTAAGAATTGTCATTTAAATGGCAGTAGGTGGTATACTCAGGAGAGTAGTGCCTCAGTAGTGAAGCAAAATTGATCCTAGACTATAGGCTGCTCCTGCCCTTCCTAAAAACAAATCTTAAAAGTAAGTCATTAAAGAGGACTCATAAAACTTTTCTGTAAAGGGCCAGATGGAAAACATTTTACACTGTGTGGGCTGTGTGATCTCTGTTGTAACTACTCAGCTCTGCATTATAGTGTAAAAGCAAACATAGAAAATATGTAAATGAAGGTGACTTTATTCCAATAAAATTTTATTTATAGAATTAAACAGGGGGGCTGATGTTGTGGTGTAGTGTATTAAGCCAGTGCCTGTGACACTGGCATACTAGTTTTATTGTTTGTACATCATGGTTTTTTTATTCACTAGTCCCATAATAGTCAGATGTGGGTGCTAGTTCAAGCCTCAGCTGCTCACTTCAAATCTGGGCCCCTGATATCCATGTGGGAGATTCAGATGAAGCTCCAGGCCTTGGCCTGGCCCAGTCCTGGCAAATGTGATTGGAGAAGAAATCAACAAAGTTGAAAATAGGAAAACAAAGGAGAAAAATCAGCAAAATGGAAATCTGGTTCTTTGAGAAAGCAATGAAATGAAAAGTCTCTAGCCAGGCAACTAAGAAAAAAGAGGATGCATAAATTAGCAATACTAGTAATGACTGTGAGGTTAACACCATAGATCCCATAGATATTACAGAACTCATAAGTAAATCCCACAAACAACTCCTTACCCACAAGTTTGATAGATGAAATGAACCAGTTCGTTGAAATAGATGTACAAGCTATTAAATATCACTCAAGGAGAATTAGACAACCTGAATAACCCTTTACCTGTTGGAGAACTTCACTTAATAGTGAAACATCTTCCGAAAAAGAAAACAGCAGGCCCATATCGATTGTACTGGTGAATTTTTTTTTTTTTAGATTTATTTGAGAGGCGGAGTTACAGACAGAGGGATAGAGAGAGAGGTCTTCCATCTGCTGGTTCACTCCCCAAATGGCCACAATGGTCGGAGCTGAGCTTATCCAAAGCCAGGAGCTTCTTCTGCATTTCCCATGTGGGTGCAGAGTCCAAGCACTTGGGCCATCCTCAACTGCCTTTTCCAGGCACATTAGTGGGGAGCTGGATCTGAAGTGGAGCAGCCAGGACTCAAACTGGCATCCATATGGGATGTCAGCACAGCGGGCAGAGGCTTAACCTACTATACCACAGTGCCAGCCCTTATACTGGTGAAATCTACCAAATATCCCATGGGCCAAAATCATAGCATTGAGAATAAAGAATATGGTGGGCATTGTGACACAGCAGACATTCTTGGAATGCCCACATCCCATATCAGAATGCCTGGTTCAAGTTTCAACTACTCCAGGCTTCTGATCCAGCATCCTGCTAATGTCCCTGGGAGACAGTTTGTGAGGACCCAAGTACTTGGGATCCTGCCAATCATATAGGATACCCAAATGGAGTTCCTGGCTCATACCTTTAGCCTGGCATAACCCTGGTGGTTGCTGGCATTTGGGGAATGAATAGGTGTATGTAAGATACTGTTGTCTTTATCTCTGTCTCTGCCACTCTGGCTTTCAAATAACTTTTAAAAAAATGATCTATCAAGCCTTGAAAAAACAGGGAGAAAACTTGATGCTTTTTAGTAAGTGAAGAATCAATCTGAAAAGGCTACATATTCTATGAGTTCACCTAGGTGACATTTTAGAAAAGGTAGAGCTATGAAGACAGTAAAAAGTCAGTGGTTTCCAGAGGTTAGTGGAGATGGAGGGGTGAATAGTTGGAAAACAGGATTTATAGGGCAGCAACACTTCTCTTGATGGCCTTTAATGATGGATACCTTTCATTATAAATGTGTCCAAGCCCACGGAATGGACAACAGGTTCTGTGAGTGAACTTTAATGTAGACTGAACTCTGGGTGAGAATGATATATCAGTGTTAGTTTAAATCAGTTATAACAAGTGTAGCGTTTTGCTGGGAGATGTTGATAATGGAGGAAGTTGTATACCTATAGGAGCAGGTGATATGTGAGAAATCCAAACCTTCAGCCCAATTTTGTTGCCAATCTGAAAGTGCTCTAAAGAGTAGTTTGTAAATGTCTAAAGGGAAATTAGAAAGTGTTTTGGAGCTGGATTAAAATGAAAACATTTTCAAATGATCAAGATGTAGCTATAGCAGTACTTAAAGGAAATTTATAGCACTATATGCCTACAGTAGAAAAGAATGGTTTCCTCAGAATCAGCCCTTAAGGCATCCTGAGCTGGCTGAAAAGCCCATGAGAGCATTTCAGGCATGGAAAGCCAAGACAATGTGGCAAAAAATATTCTACATGAAGGACCTTTGTGAATGAAACCCCAGTGAAAAGAAGTGGCCATCAAAGAAAGATGTACTTTTCTCTGAAGGGAGGAGAGAACTTCAACTTTGCTTTTGGCCTTGTCTAAATACGGACAGAGTTTGTGGATTCAAAAGGCTTCCATAGCCTTGGCAGCTCATGTCAAGAGCCTCAGCTGGTCACTGACATCATACATAAGAGTATTAATTGTTAAATTAACAACAGGAGTCACTATGCACTAATTTCTCATGCAGGACCTCTGTCCTCAATGAGTTGTATTATGAGAGTTAACTGTAAAACTTGTGTGTGTGTGCGTGTGTGGGTGTGAACACACAAATTGTTGAAATCTTTACTTAGTATAGAGTTGGTCTTCTGTGTATAAAGTTAATTGAAAATGAATCTTAATAGAGAATGGGATAGGGAGGAGGTGGAGGGGTGGGAGTGTGGATGGGAGGGTGAGTATGGTGGGAAGAATCACTATATTCCTAAAGTTGTACTTACGAAATTTGTATTCCCTAAATAAAAGGGTTCTTTGGGGAAAAAGAATGGTCTCAAATTAATGGTTTAATCCCTTATACAAGGGATTGCCATAGATGTTGTCAAATATTAATGTCTTTAATTTCCAAAAATATTTCATGTTCTTGGAGAAAATAGAATCCAGGGTGGTCCCAAAAATCGATTCCCTTCATAGGAAAAAAACAATCCCTCGTACTTCTCTAGCTATGCGCTGAGTCTTTAGAAAGACATATTCCTTTAGATGGTCTTTTTTTTTTTTTTTTTGACAGGCAGAGTGGACAGTGAGAGAGAGACAGAAAGGTCTTCCTTTGCCGTTGGTTCATCCTCCAATGGCCGCCGCAGCCAGCGCGCTGCGACCGGCGCACCGCGCTCATCCGATGGCAGGAGCCAGGTGCCAGGTGCTTTTTCCTGGTCTCCCATGGGGTGCAGGGCCCAAGCACTTCGGCCATCCTCCACTGCACTCCTGGGCCACAGCAGAGAGCTGGCCTGGAAGAGGGGCAACCAGGACAGAATCCGGTGCCCTGACCAGGACTAGAACCCAGTGTGCCAGCGCCGCAAGGCGGAGGATTAGTCTGTTGAGCCACGGCGCCAGCCCTTAGATGGTCTTAATGGTTCTTTCCAATTACTAATTTCTGAGATAAGTGTTAGTAAAGAAAAAATTTTATTAACAGGCTGCAGATTACCGTACACAATTAAACTGATGTGTTAGGTAGTAGGTGTTGAAAGACAAGAGTGAACAGTAATTTTAAAAATTGAAGTATAGAATTGGAAGGTACCTTAAGTATTTTGTCAAACAACAGTGGCCTCAGTTCTCCCATGGGGAGGAGGAATCCCTTTCAGTTTGTAAATGAACTCAAGAAATGATAGAGAAGTCAGAATTCACAGAAAAACCTCAAGCTCACAATCTGGTACATTCTGCAGTGGTTAAAAGCTTGGATAAATTGCCTCCTTTCCAAAGCCTTTTCTGGCTCTCAGAAGAGTGGCCTCTGTCTCTATCTTCCCACAGAATTCTGTACACTGTCTGCTACAGCATCTGCATCTATTACCATCCATTAATAGTGTTATGAAAAATGAGACCAAGAGTATAAAATAAAGTTTGCTGTGTATCACTGGAAGTCTTTGTGTTACAAAATTTTACCTGTTTTTTCTTAGAATATGAGGGTCAGATGAAATGAGATAACTACTAGTTCTCTGAGAACATTTAAGTACTCTATATACAATAAAAGGCCCTGCATGTATTTTTCTTTTCACACGTAAGTCTGTGAATTCCTTCCCATTACTAAACCATTTCTACTTGAAACTGTTAAATGGCAATGACTAAAGCTGAATTGTACAGAAAACCCACACTGCTGCTGTACAGCAAACAAGGGTTTGCCTCAATTAGCTTTTGTAAAGGACACTTCAGTTAGTGTTTCTACTTTGTGAAGTAGTTCCTTTCACAACAATTTGATGTTGCTTCATCAATTGGCCCCCATAAAGTTCTAGGTTTCAGTCTTCAATTTTGATGCTAGGGAGATCATATAACCTAGAGCCTGGGATTTAAATTTTCTGTCTTCTTACTGTAAGAGACAGTTTGTGTTCCTTTACATGGCTTGGATTTTCATCATTGACAACACTTACTACCAGTGGGCAAGTATTATATGCTAACGTGGTCCATGTGCTCTATCTTGGTTTTTAAATTTTATCCTCTACAGACCCTTTGTAAGGATTATTAGTCTGGAGAAGGAGAAACTGAGGTTCTGAAAGTATTACTGAATGTATAAAATTACTAAAAATGACACTAAAGTTTAGCTGTGGATCTGACTCTAGAGCCCATACTTTGAGACACTACCTCATTGACGGGAAGTGTTACAATATACTATTGAACTTAAAAATGCATTGTGAGTGCTTATTTAATAGAGTTATCATAAAAGGGATTCAATGGATGATTGTATGCACAGTGCACAATAGGTAGGTATAATGGAAACAGCATGAGATGTGGAGACAGAAAAGTTGAACTTAAAGTGTGGATCTTACGAGTTAGTTCTCTAACTTGGGCAAGTCTGTTTCTCTTGAGCTTCTTTTCTCCTCATCCAGAAATGCTCTCAGATGGTGGTGAGGAAGATAAAACTGAAAATGTTTCTGAATACTTTGTAAAGGTTCTTGAAAGATATATAATGAATTGATGATTATATTTGACCATTTGCCGTAGACTTTAAATAGCAGATTTTGAGTGCTTTTAGAAAACAATTTAATATATAGCAACTCAGTTTTATTGAATTACAGAGTGATCAATTACCTAAGGAAGTTGTATTTGCAAGACCAGCCTTCTTCAGTGAGAGACGTCTCGTATTTTGTTTTTTGAGGAATGGCAATCTCCCAGTACCTTATAAATGAACTCCTGACGCACATTGCTGTCTCTCTTTTGAAAGAGAAGGGAAGGTTAATTTTGTCCTTTAAGCCCAAAGTGAGTCAATGCCAGAGTTAGATTTTTAACTTCAAGGTTCCTGATTTAATGACTGCACTGCCTTTGTCACAAACTGTGCAGCTTAGAGTTCTGTATTTTCTAAGTTCGTTTCTGTCCCAACTGAAAAATAAGCAAAAGCCTCTGTTGCACAAAGGAAGTTCAGCACACTGTACAAAATGGTGTCCTTGGCTGTCAAAGGGAAATAGGAAATGGTGATCCCAGGTCCCTTCCAAGCCTTTGAGATGGGAAGGTGGTGTACTGTGTCAAATAATGAGCTCTCCATACCTTTCATTCCAATAGTGTTTATTTTCTTTTTGGTTTAGGAATTTTGAAACCTAACCCATCTATTCCCATGTTTATTCAGGATGAGTGACAGAAAAAGAGTGGATCACTGATCACCGTGAGAGGAACCTGTTTTGTTACAGGTTTTCCTAAAGGTTGTGTTCAAGAAGCACTCAGAATTCAATGGCAAATTTGGAGATATTTTAATTATATTTGTTCAACTTGGGTAGCGAGTCAGGATAAATCATTTTCTTTCATGTTCCCTCTTGCCTGCACCCCCCACCCTTGCCCCAGGCCAACCCTCCTGCTGCCCACAAACGTGTGTACAGCTCATTCACACATTCAGGAGCTTGGGCTGCCTAGCGTGGTGATTCCCCCGGATGGAATCAAAAAGCTAGCTGTGATCTCAGTTCACATTTATGTTTGCAATCAGAATTTACATAAACTAACTCTTTAACAAAGTTGTGTGCACAGGGAGTTCTAGAAATTTCAGCCCTTAGTTCCTTGTGTAGTGGCAGCTCACTGGGTATGAACAGATGGGGTGAACTCAGGAGGACTGCACCTCCAGCCATACTCCTACGACCATCCGCATTGTAACATTGAGAATAACGTTTCCGAAGAGTTTGGGTACGGTGACATGAAAGAAATAGCAGGATGTTAAGTGAGACCATCAGTGGTGGGGCTGCAGGATGGAGGAAGAAAGGGAGAGTGAGAAGGAGTCGTTTATTTATGGAATGCCAGGGGGCCCGAGGCTCAGCAGGCCCTAGGAGCAGAGGACTTCCCTCGGTGCTTGTTTTCTCCCTCTGACCTTGGATGAACTAGCTAGCAGTAGATTATGCTGGGTGATTGTGCTGGCTTGTCATGGTTAGCATTCTGGACTGTCACTGGAATGTAGGAAACGGATGAATTTGAATTGAACCATGAGGTGGTCTGCTGGGCCCTCTCCTTGTCTCAAGGAGACCTGTCGCTGTTTGTCTGGGCTGGGCCTAATGAAAGCAATGGAGGGAGAGAGAGGTGGGCCTTTGATCTCTTTGTTGCAGCTGCTCCCTGGGAACTCGCTGAAATCAATGCCCTGTTTTCCTGAAGGAATGAATGGCTCTGCCTAACTAGCTTTGTGAAGCCGTGGGGAATTCACTGCCACTGTTTATTGACAGCTGAAAAGGAGCACATGGGGCGGAATGGACCTTCTTGTGAAAACCAGGCACAGGGAAAATTAGACCCCAATTTAACACAGAGGAATTTGGAAATTCACCCCAAAGGAGACGGGAGTTTCTCATGCTTACATTAGAATGACTCAAGTTTGGGGTTGGTGTGTAATGAACAATGGCGGTTTTGTCACAACTATGTTATAAGTAGGAATATGGTATGCATGATAAATGATGTTAAGTAGAAGTTGATTCAACACCCCCCTTCTCTTTTTTTAAACACCGAAGTAAAGAAAGACAAAATATTAACTATGATATGATCAAGTAATTATTTTTGCCTTAAGGAAATAAAAAAAATCTAAGAACAAGTATTAACTAATTTTCTAAAACCTGTCATTCATTTATGTTTCAAAACATGTTTGAACTTGATCATACATTTCACTGATGCTAGTGACTTGTGGCTTTTTAAAAGTTTGTATTCTTGGTGTATTGTAACTGGGAGTCTGTGTCTAATGTAAACGAAACCGGCTAATATACCCAGGTAGTGTCTGATATTACAATAGTTTATAAATCCTAGAGTTACCACCTTGCTTCTTAGAACACAAAGAAGCAAGCCTTGAGTTTATCACAGGAACATATCAGCATCCAGTCTTAACTTCTCCCCTCACTTGCTTGATTTCCCAGGAAGAATTTACGGCCCCTTCCTCTGGCCCCCAGCCCTCTGTGCATACCTCGATCATAGCACTTAACACATTGCCCTGGAGCCCTTTGTTAGGTGTGTTCTCGGAGCTGGAAGTGAAGCAGCTGTGTTATAGTATTCATTTTTATATCTCTGAGGCTGGCAGAGCTCTTGGCTCAGCAAATGCTGAATGAATGGGGATTGATGGCTCCCTGAACATTCCTTTGCGTGTAATTACTTATCCAGACTTCAGTGGCAAATACTGAATTTTAGGAAAACCCGATTAATCTATTGTTACCTGATTGGTGCTGTTGCTTTTGAAACTTTGCTTTAAGGAGAATTCAACACTTTTTTGCTTTGGTCAGTTTCTTGGGTTAGCCCATCAGTCTCGAGGAGCAGGAGGAGGCATTAAGAGGTGGTGGCCTTGTCCTTTCCAGAGCTGGGCTCTTTATTATTCTTCCCTAACAGTGAACCTCATTGTGTTTAGATATTTTCATGAACTAGATGAAAAGGTAGACTTCACTTTGCCAGATTCAGCCACTTAGATGACTAAAGCTTCCAGTTGATGTGGTTTAATTCCCTGTTAAATAATGCAAAACAAAACATCTTCTGACCATATCTTTAACCAGATTTACTACTAGTGACATCCCAGGTCCCTCATCAAAAGAAGTAAACAAATGCCTTTACTCCTCTGAAAAGTGGAAGGGAGGTTTTGATTCTCAAAGTCTGGCTGCTGCGGTGTCCAAGGGCCCTGGGACAAACCTGATTTCTGAGCTGCTCTTAAGTTCCAATTTATTTCTTTTTAAAGCTTTAGGTGGGAAATAGTTGTCAATATTATGTGGGAGAGTGATACCTTAAAATCCTGATGGAAAGGTTTAGAAAACATGATGGGGATAGTAAATGCACAAGTATAGGAACTAGCTGATATTTTATTCTGTGGTATTTTTGTTCTATTTCCTCCACCAAGATTATTTTTTAGGAAATTGTGGATTTCTGTTTTGACTAATGGTAGGGATGAAATTGAAAATAGGGGTCTGCACGTCTATGTGTCCTGGCAGGACTCTTGTAGAGGAAGGGGTGGTTGTTTGTACCGTTGGCCCAGGGCGGTGGATTCCCCAGCTTGTGATTCTGCTGAGGTTTTATGATTTCTTCTGAAGCAGGAAAATTGCTCTGGCTTCCATCATTGGTACACTACCACCCCCACAAGTATCAACTTGTAGATAGGAAAGCATTGAGCACAGCACTTGGGTTTTACAACGTGTCCTCTCCATCTCCTGGTTTCTGGAGGTCATTTCGTGTGACATCACAGCCAAGTGCAGAAGGGCCACAGGACAGAGGAGTGAGGGGGCGATGGAGCCACAGGTTCCCTGTGATTCTGCAGCTTTGAGCCGTGAGGCACGTCTTTGTCTTCACAGGTGGAAAGAGTTGCATGCAGGTCAAGGAAGTGACTGCAACTAAAAATGGTGTTCTTGCTGTGAAGACGGAATCAAATACCTTCAAATCTGGGGCCCTCCATGGAAAAGCCATTTTCTTCAGACTGTTGTAATATCTGAGAACAGTTTCCAAGTCAGGCCCTCAAAATAAGTTTGGGAGTAGACTTCTGAGGGGGCTTCAAAAAGTTCATGAAAATGGAATGAAGTTTATTTTGGCACAAAAAAAAATTGAATCCATGAGGAAGTTGTCAAAAAGTTTATGGGAAATAGTGTGTTATAACAAAAATGCATGAATTTCAAAACTTTTTCACCAAAATAGACTTGTTTTTTTTTTTTAATTCTGCTTCCCAAAAACTTTTTGAAGTATCCATGCATTAAGTCTCTGTGTTTGCATGTTTGTTAATCTAGCAAGGACACCAGAACCTTTTCTGTTAGACGATTTTGTGTCATCCAGATTGACTAAATAAACCAGCTCCGTGAAGGCTTATCTGGTCATTCAAAATAACACAGCTTCATTACCCTCTAGCTGAATTGCAAAAAATGCGCTGTTCTGAAATATGAAACCACTTAAAAATAATATGTAAGTTATAGATAAGGCCAGATGTTACTGTTATAAAATATCTTCTTTCATAGATGTCATTTGTAATTAATCACTAGTGAATTAGTAAAGCTGTTAAAGTACTTAGTATGTTTTCAGTACTTTCAGTGTTTACTAGTCAAATTACTTATTACCTCCTTTAGTGAGACATTTTCCAGCAAGGAAAGACCTCAGCTCCTCAACTCCAAAAATCTCCAGCTCGGCTCATACCTCAGTTATTATACCTGTAGCTTTAGTAGGATTCAACTTAGAAAGGGTCTTCTGTTAATAACAACAACAACAAAAAAAAACAACAGCTTTCTCAGTCAGTGGATGAATGGGGACCACCCAGAGTAGGTGGCTATGTAAGCGCATTGCTCAAAAATTCACCCCGTTGGATTGGGCTGTTGGTTAGTAAGGAATTTATAGCTGAGAAGGTGTGGGTTGATGTGTTTCAGTTATTATTGATCTGTTTCCTATCTTCATTCCTTTTATGGAAAGGCATATTCAGCTCTATTTCCATTATTGTCTTCCTTTTACTTGCTGTCTGCGCTCTCTCCTTGCCTTATCTCGGGGTGAATAGTGGGCTGCTTACTGTCAACAGGTCCTCTGTTGCCTTTGATTAAAAAATATGGTTGAGCAAAGGTAGTATGTTCTTGTTTCTGTTTTTGCCATTTTGCCTTTCAGTGTCCTTTGTTGGTTCCTGCCTTCCCTCTCTCTTCACATCTAGCCTTGCTCGGGATCTGCATACTTTTCCCATGTAGCATTCTTCTTAACACATTCTTCTGACTGCCTTCTAACTTCTGCTTGAGCTGTGAAGTATTTCCACTTGGGTAAATACAATTGCAAAAACATGAGTATTCCCCAGACACAGTGTTCAGCACTTCCATCACATGAACTCAGACCATCCTAAGGGCCTTGGGCTGAGATGCAGTCAGCAACTCCAGCAGAGGTGTAGACTAAAGGTTTCTAGGTTGTTCCAGATAGCCCCAGGATTTGAATCTGGGCCTTCTGGCACCAGAACCCTGTACTTCAAGCATATAACTGTATTGCCTCTCTCAAACCCAAAACCCTTTTAAGGACTTCGGTTGATGTTGGAATATGGCATTGATAGATGTAGACAGAGCCAGATTTTTGACCGTGGCACCCCAGACTCACATTCCCTACACATAAATGAATACTCAGTGGTTTTTCTGATTGCCCTCTTTTTTGGCTCATCCTGTGATTTTATTTCCCTTCTAGGTTTGCCCTCCGTCTGATGTGGCCTCTGTTTCACGTCACATCTGGAACTCGTCTGTCCCTCGCTTAGGTATGTGTGTCTTCCCTGAGCCCAGCTAGTGTACTCATGGCTGGTTGTGACTGCATCCCCACTCTCTCCTCCATTAGAGTCCACACCAAAGCCGTCTTCCTGTTCCACAGTGCAGGAGGTCATAAAGTTCCAGACAACACTTGCTGTCTAGGAATTTGAATCTAAGGAACTTTGGGAGGTAGGCAGGAGGGAAGTAGGATTGAGAGATAAAGGTTGAGAATTTAAGAAAGCCTATTTTTTTTTTCACTTAAAACAAATCAGTAATGCATTCTAATGACTATCATCGCTATTTATCCATATTAAATTAGAAATAATGGATATTGTACACCTGATTTTTATTTATCATAACTTGCTTACTAGAAACTTTGTGATCACCTTCCATTTTTAAAAAGTTGCATCTTAAAGCTAACAAAGAAATACTGGGAAGAAATCTGGGTTCTTATCTATTTAGAGTCATATAGCTAGTATGTTAGTAAGTGACGTGTTACAATTTGGAGCCTCTGAGTCCTCCTCAAATCATGACGTGAGGGTAATTCACAACTTTCACTGCCTATGTTCTTTCCAAATTTCTTAAAAGTTGTGAAATAGGTATGTCACTAAATCCAGTGTTTGAAGGAATTTGTGGTTGGCAGGCTCCCTATTATATATCAGGAATTTTTATTTCTTAATTTCTACTGTCTATGTGGAGACTGATTCCTTTTAACCACCTATTTCAAGATTGTGATCCCTAATTCCAGTTTAAGTTTCCTGTCTCACATTTGTTGCTGTTTCCCCATGCTCTCTGTTCATTCTCCGTTCAATCCTATTTCACCCGACAGCAGCCCTCCCCTTGTTGTGCAGCTTCAGCGCTAACTCTTGCTCAGCCATAACTTTGGCACCTGTCCACATACAGTTTACAGAACGTCCTTGACTGTCCTGCTGTGTTGTTTCAACCTAGTCATCTTTGTAAGTTTTCTCATATTCCATCATGCGTTTTCCCCTTATCGCTTTTAGATAAACCACTTCCCAGATTATTCTGTGATCCTGAGGCTGACTCCCAGAAAGGCTGTGCATAGCTGCCCCAGCTGAAGAGTTTTAGGTGTGCATGTTTAAATTCCTGTTCTCCAGATGATTCTGACTGACACTTGCTCCACTTCCTTCACGCATTAGGAAGGGAAAGTTTGGCAAACTCCAGCAATGCCTGAATCGCCTTATTCTATCATTTGGGCCACTTTATGGCACCTATAAGACCAATTCATGCCAAGTGCTTTTGTAATTGTTTTCTCTGGTTAAATATGATATTGCCAATAAAGGCACAACAAATAGGACCACACTGCTTAAGAATTCAGGAATGTTTCAAATGCATGACATACAAAATGGTACAAGCATTATGCTGGGAAACAGAGCTGTCATGATCATGCATGTTAAAGAAAGGCGATTGAAGTGAAATCACTCATTTCTCCTCTGACTCTCTTCCACATTCGGCTTTAATGTTTCCTAACTGGGAGCTTACCCCTGTGATAAGATTGTTCTTGATACTTCCTATTCCTGGGCCGGGTTTGCTTTCGACTCTGCACCTGTCAGTGTACTTCTATCTGTACGTATATCATATATCCTTGTATAACAATTCTGTAAGATAGATAGGCATCTGCATTTTATGGTGAAGAAGACTTGGCCATCCAGAAGTTGTGCAACGTGCCTAAGGTAATAGCTTTCCAAGTAGCAGAGCTAGCACGCACATCTAGAAGCATCAATCTCCATAATGCCCCACAACATCCCTACACTGTATCTAGGAGAATCCTCCCATTCAGTTAGTTCTTTAACTGTAAGAACTCAACCTAGTATGGAGTATACTTCTGACCTAGTAGAATGCAGTAGAGTGAAACTCATTATCATTCCATTCTCAGGAAAGGAAAGTTATGATCTAATGGAATATCATTAAAATGTTTCTACTTCCCATCTCTATGATCCAACAAAAAGAAAAAATGAAGGTAGTTAGGGGATTATAATATAGGAGAGTGTTAAATAATATTAAAATTAATAAAACATTCCTCACTGTTTAAAATGCTAGAAATTATGCATGTTTATAGCAAAGCATATTTTATTTGGGGGATAACTCAATTGATCTGTTATGTGGCATTTGCAAAGGTAATTTTTGCCTTTTTGTTTCAGCAGTAGGAATTAAAAGTGATTCATAACACACACACAGTCACCATGTACACTGGAACCGTATTACGGTCATATTTATTTTATGTTTCCTTAAAATGGTCCTTTCTTGCCTCATATTCAACTCAAAGGGCAGAGGAGTGTTGTGAATTCTGATGCGGAGAACATTTAGAACTTTCTGAAGAGTGTAGAGAAACTTAAGTATAGGTACAGCATTTATTATTTTTGCATAGAGTCTGCTTTTTTGCTCTGGGAATTCCTGTTTACTCATGTTAATGTATAAAATTGATAAATCATGGGCATAATCCACCTGCTGTCTGAGGTCTCATCCTATATAACACAAGCCTGGACAACCTACTTTCCCGATTAAAGCCTTCCCATGGTTCTGATGAGACAGGTCTCTTGATTGCAGTTGACAGAAACAAATGAGACCACTGAGGAGTTCCAAACAAGCAAGTGCCGGGAATGTGTTTGCCTGTTGGAAGACTCCTCAGATAGCAGCATTGTCATTAGAGTGAAGGGAAACTGGGTCCAAACCAGGCTGGGGGACGAGAGTGGATCCCCGTCTCCAACATCTGGAAATACATTAGCCTGCCTGACACCAAGCTCCTTACTGGGATGGTGGTGCATTTAAAGGAAGCCAGAAGACCATTCAGTTTGGGCCAATAAGGTGGACCTGTTCTCCATTCTCCCACATCCCTCCCCACCTCTGCCAAGTGTTGGGGCTTCAGGACTTGGAAAGTAGCCGCCTGTAGACAGTTGCCCGTATTAGGTGTAGCTTGGGGAAGATCTTGTGAGTGTTCCTTCCTAATCTCTTTATCTTCCCTTCTGGGTCTCATCTGTCTGACCTGACAAGGGAAAGATGTGCCAACAGAGGCTAGACCCTCACAAGATCAGGGTGACCCCACCCTGGGGGTGCTCTGGTTTTCCAGATCTCTGCCTGCTTGCCCAGCACCCCCTACCTTCTATGTTCCCAGTCTATGGAACGAAACATGTCTGCCTACTTTCCCTATAACCAAAGCAGAGATTGGGTGGGGGAGGTTGGGGCTATAGCCTCTAGGGTCCATCTTTGTAAGTCTGCTTTGGAACTCCTCTGCCAGGCATCTTCCCTCTGGACATGCCCCAGGCCCTTCAGATTTCATGGTGTGCCTGTTTGGCAGAAAATTGGGGCCCCCAGTTGCTGATTACTGCAGATCTGAAGTTCTGCTGACCAAAGGTCTCTGCACCCAAAGTTCTAATCTCTGTGCAATGGCCACAACCATCATGCATTTCATGGTCCTCTTCAGTTTCCACCTCGGCCTCTGGAAGCCTCTTCTTAAAGTCCCAGAGGTCCAGCTGCAGACACGAAGGGGAGTTTGCTTGGAGGATGCGACTGACCTCAGAGTCTGAACTCTTGTAGACAGCCATTAGTGCCCCGGGGGCCCACCGTGACTACCACGTCTTTGAGGCAACAAATCTGTCATGAGGATTTATGTCCTTTCTACCAGGGTGGGAATCTCCCCCTCCTCCAAACCACCTCTGTTCGCAGCACACCGCGGTTTCCATCCTACAGAAACCCACAGCCCCCACAGCCCTGCTGCCTGTCCCGGCTTGTTGGCCCGCGAGGCACGTCCAGGCTGGGAACTCGGGGATCCTGGCCCTCCTGACTCCAGCAGCTCTGGCCTCTCTCTCTCCTTTTCTGAGTAACTTCCCTTTTTCCCTTTGTTTGTTTGTTTGTTTTCAGCAATTCAGAGTTGAAGATAAAGGCCTTAAAGATAACCTTGTTTGCCTCTCCCTTTCTAGGTATTTGCATAGGAATCAGAGGTGTTAATCTTGTGAGTACATAGTTTCCTTCCTTCCTTCTCTAACTGCCCCAGGGTTCTAAGGCTCGGGACTGCCCCCAGGTCACCAGCGCTGCCGCCTCCAGCAGAGGCCCAGCCCCTCTCTGCCAATGGGTGGGAGACTTTTGTGAGAAACATTGCTCCCAGCTGTGGCTGCTCTTCGAGCACAGGCAGGCATGAATGCAGGTCTGAGTCTTAGCTTCTCCTAGAGGCACCCCCACATCAGAATCTCGCCGCACAGGGATCGGTGTGCTGCAAGCAGCATTCTCTTTGTCAGTTCTTCAGAACCGTCCTGGCCCCCGTTCTGTCCCCCTAAGGCAGATTCCTCTCAGGCATTTTTAGGAGCCTCCCCTTTCCCCTTGACACGGGTCCTTGAACCTGGAGATTGCGTGCCACCTGGAAGGTGTGGATCCGGCTTCTGACCTTCTACAGATCACAGTAATAGTCTCCTGAAGCCTTGCAGCTGTCTGCCTCAAGGCCGGGAATGGAGGCTAAAAACCTCCTGCCTGTGGTCTGGCCTCCCAGGCAGGACTGCACCTCATGCAGCTGTCTTCTCGGGCTGTGCCCACTGCCCTCGGGAACAGACCAGTGCAAGCATCCCCACTGGCTTGGGGCTGATAGATCTCCTCCTTCCCAGGCCCTGGGTGGGAGCCAGCAGGTGGAGAGGAGAGGGTCTTTATGCCACCCTCTTATCCAGCCTCTCCTTTTCCCCTCCCCCTGCTCCCAGAAGTCCAGCAGAATCTCCTCATTGGGCTTAGATGTTAACAAAGGTGGACTTCTTCAGGCTGCTTCTGCCTGCAGTAGAGCTAAAATACAAGGGACAGCTTGTATGGCAAAACCTGCCAGCTGCTTTACATGAGCAAGGAAGGGCCACTGTTGGGAGGACAAGTGAAATTCTGTAGTTGTCTTGCCATGCTGATTTGGAGGCTGTCATTAGGGCAAAACATCACCCAAACAGTATGCAACTGTGGGAATTAGGAGAAAACCGATTTGGGAGACCATAAGCTCACAGGATCAATCCGTAGAGTAGGAGCCTCTGACTTTGGAGAGGCTGCGTGTAAAGGGGTTGACTTTGAAATCACACACTCTGAATTCACATCGCACTTCAGCTGGTTGTAGGCCCGCAGGCCAATTGGTGTACCCCCCAAGCCTTGGTTTCCTTATAAGTAAAATACAGTTGGTCCTCTCTGCACAGATGGTGGTGGAGGGTGTTAACCAAGTGCTTAAAACAACAGCCATCACTGGGTGAGCATCCCAGAGCCGAAGGCTGTTCCCACCCAGTGACACAACCCTGCTGGAGGAGGAGCCAGACTGGATGGTGGCAGTTTGAAGCCTCTGCTTCAGACCTTAGGGGCACCCACAGGGGAGGTGTGGGAGGGAGGGAGATGCATTTGTTGGGAATTTGAAAGAAAGTTAAGCATTGAAGAGAAAGATTTGGGAGGTCTCTGACCTCGAGGAGTAGTTGAAACCTTGGGTTGTAAATGAGTTCTCCAGGGATTATTTATAATGGGAGAGGGGAGAAGGCCAGGTGCTAGGCCCACAAATCTATTCAAACTCCCAGTGACCTTTAGCAGCGTGCCCCTCTGTGACATCTTTTAAATGACATTGTTACTTGGAAGTGAATCTGAATGTCCCAGTTAGGCTCTCCACTTCAAAGATATCATCTCATTGCTCACCATGCTCCACCTCCCTGAAATAAGGGTTAGTCATGGGGAATCTGTGGAATCGGGTGGGCTCCTTTCCATCCGGAATGAATGTCTTTAGAAAATCGCACACATTTGAGAGGCTTCAGGAAACAAATTTTGCACATCTTCTATCCAGAGGATTCCAACAGGGAAAACAAGGGCAGAGTTTTAAGTGGGTGGGAGCCAGCTCTTTGCCATTCCGATCATTAGAAATAATAAGAATGATGATGGCGGTGATGAAGTCAGTTTGGAGAATTTGCCTGAGTAAAAACAGTAGTAGTTGGACGCGAATGAGCTGAAGCTGGAAGGAAATCCCTTTGTTGAGTTTGAGTTTCAGTGCGTGCTCAGCAGGCGGCTTACCCAGTTCATTAACTGAGAAAAAGACTCGTTCCTAAATACTGTTCTCCAAAGTGGGTGCTTAGAAAAACACATTATGACAGCACAATGGATTCTAGAAAGCACACGCTCTAGATTCATGAAACTTTCTTTTTTGGTCAGTGAATGGTTTCCAAAAAGTATTTTTTCCTGTTCATTTAAAAACACTTCATCTGTTTACCACGTGCCAGTCTCCTGTCTTAGAAAAATGCATTTTTTTTTTTTTTTGCTACTCTGGAATGCAGACACATTTATCTTTAAGATTATTTATTTCTCCCATGTGCTTTCCTGAAAAGCAGAATGACACTTGAAAACCTTTTTCTCTGCCTTCGGAACCTAAATTCTGGCCTGAGAGGCAGACTGCATGTAATGTCCTATCAACCCACGACACGTTCTCTTCCTGTCTCCTCTGCTTTGTGAAATGGCCATCCAGTGCACGTGCTTTTCCCCCGTGCCTGGGCCTGCGTCAGGCCCTCGGCTGCATTGTGAGCCGTTGCCCCCTGAGAGCTGTGCTTAGATGGCAGGTGGGGACGCTCAGGACTGGATTTCCTCCCGCCAGAGTTCTCTTTCACCAGTGCTGCTGCCACATTGAACGGCTTCAGAATAAGCTCCTCTGTGAGCCCTCGGGGCCAAGGAGTATTGTTGAATTCTGAAGGGAGTCGCTTTCTCTTTGTGGTCATTTGAATACTTTGACAATGAAGCTGAGCTGCTCCCCTGCCTGCAGTGTGTACCTCCCTTTCTGTGTACCCTTTCCTGTGAAGCAGAGGAGAGAGGCTCTGCCTCTCTGAACACGTTACGTTAGTCTTGTCCCTTCGTGAGATGGGCAGGTGCGAAGGGAAAATTGTCTAGATGCACTTTAATGTTTTTGAAAGCTCTCAAAAAAAAAAACTTAGTATGAGCTTCTGGGAACCACCCCGTTAAACATCCACAAAAAATGGTGAGCACTTTGAGATGAGATGGACCATGAAGATGATTTGTGAAATGCTTATACATGCAAAAGGAATATGCTGAAAACAAATTCTCTGAATGAGTCCGACAAGTAACCAGCTCACCTCCACTTTTGTTTTTCAATTGTAACATGGAGTACTTTAAAACTTTGCGTAAAAATGGCCCTAATTTTTCCATCCTTAACTCATAAAAGCACATGGGCCTAGCCATTTTGATCAAATTAAGAGAAGAAAACAGGCAACTAAGTGAACAAATCACTTAGGTGAGGTGTAATTGGCTTTGTTTCTTAATAGATTTACCCCTATACTGGTTAAGAACGTCCTGAAAAGCTCTCCCCCTATGAGGGTCAATTGGTTGGAATAGTCTTAGGTGGAAGAAGTCAAGTTTTATAATTAATTGGTGAACAGAGATGGTGGCTTCCAAATGCTCATTGGTTCAGTTGTACAAAGCTTTCTGCAACTTCAGCCCTAGTGGGCTTGGTGAAAACATCAGTTCTCAGGGCCCCAGCCATGCAGTTTGGCCTAAGTTTGCCCTGTGGCCTAAGAATCTCTATTTTTAAAAGGTTTCCCTGCTAACCCTAATGCACAGCTGGGTTTAGTAACTATTGAATTGAATGTTCAATTTGGAGACAATACAGTTCTAGCAAGCTTTTATCGAAAATGAGTGCCAACTGGATAGTGCTGACTTTCTCCCAATTCATAATTTGTTTCAGGTTCTGTTACTGCATCAATTTGCATACCTGTTTTCTGGTATTTTAATACTGTTGGTTTAAAAAAAAATCATTTCCTCTGAGTAATGTTTTGAATATTTTATGTAAGCAATTTCATGTTTTTTTTTTTTTACTTGCAGAAAGCAGGGAAAAACTTGAGAGTACTAATCCAGTTCCAAGTAGGACACAGGAGATGATATTGAGTAAAATCATCTATTAAAATGCATGATGAAACAGTAGAAAAATCTTCTGCCCGTCACCAGTGGTGTGTGTGTGTGTGTGTGTGTGTGTGTGTGTGTGTACGTGCATGTGTTCTAAAAGCTGAGCTCAGGTTCTAGCACAATGGGGCAATGCTTTCTGAGTTGCATTCACTGAAGATGTGCAAGGTCTCTTACAGGTTTGAATCTGCCGACAGACTCGTGGGAAGACTCCGGACCTGCCTCGTGGCGGATGTGTCCTGTCACCCAGCAGGTGTGCAAGTTGTTAAATTATTTCTACTTGAACATGTGTATTAATCATTGCTTGGAAACATAGCAAAGTCAAGAACATGCTAGAGGTTCGGGGTACTTCTAAAAGGTTCTTGTGAAGAATAAATGCATTTCCACCTTCAACAAGAAAATGTTTTAGAACAGGATATAGTTTTTTTTTTTGCCTTTTCTTTTGCTAAGTTGTTGGTGCACTCTCTGGTTTTGGGGAATCTGATGCAATGAGCACCTTTTCCAGTCATCTGCTGCCCCTTCCCCAACCCTGTGATACCTGTGGACTCATGGAGTTTCCTGCTGACAACCGCGTGTGTCGGTTGGAAAGCTCCAACGCTACATCTGACTACACGCCTAGCTTGTATCCCTAAGACATGTGTCAAGGGTCGTTGTGCTTTTTGGAAGGTGGTGACTGGGAAGTCTGAGGCTGCTCACATCCCAGCTGCCCGGGGCAATCTTCCTTCCGGTTCTGAGGCTTTATCTGGAGAGAGAGGAGTCAAAGCTATTGCTGAAGTTCACAGCTTGTGCAGACAGTGTGGCTAGGAGGGTGGCAAGGGAGAAGCAGGAAGAGCATGTGGCTTAGGTCAGAGCACCTGTGTGCAGCGCCTGGCTGTCAGGAACGGTATTAGAGGAGGCAGACACCCTTGGGCACTCGCTATATGCTAGGCACTTTGTAGTACACCACACGGTAGTTGCAGTATCTCACTAGGCCTTGTGTGCAATGAACTGAGCCTTAGTCTCTTCATGTAGCAAATGAGATAAAGATGCCTTTCTTCCTATCTCACAGGACTGTGAGATGGAGATTATTAGAAAATAGCATGAATGGGCCATATGAGCCAACTAAAACTCTGTATTGCTTTTCTAAGTTATATTTTTTTTATATACTGGGGTATAATATTGTTGCTAAAGATTATTTTGATTTGCTGGTCAAGAAATTGAAATGTGTTTCCACAGAGCCAGCATAACTGCTAGGAACTGGGAAAAGCACCAGCAGTTCTGATTAGGTTTGGGAGGTGGGGGAGGGAGAGTCTTGCCTCCTATCTTATGTTTACAGTATACTCCACAAGGGAATTCTGGGTGTAAGGCCCTGGAATGTGGCTGCCAGTACTCCGTGGTAAGTCCACAGGCTAAAAGCAAGTGGGGGTGGGGGCGGGGGCGTCTGTCTCAGGAGCTGAAGGGACAAGCCCAAGCAGGACAGACAGTACAATGGCCCAGCGAGCTGGGTAGGAAGCGCAACTTGAGGCATTGCTATAGGCTACTGGGAAGGGGCAGCAAGCATGCAGCGGTGGGAAATCGGGGCTCATTGTGAGCAAGGTGCCTGGCCTCCAGGGCGGGAGGAGCACGGAGCAGCACATTGAAGCCGCCGGTGGATGGGCTGGGGGATGGACCACACATGTGGATTCCAAGGACAGCTACTTAGAGAGTTCACATTCCTGCCTGCATTGAACTGGCTATGATTGTAATGGTTTGTTAAACAAACAAAAGGCCGAAAGCTGTGAATGGGGGAGAGAAAAGCCTTAAGGTAGAAAGGAGAAGAGGCCCTGCTTGCTAGTGTTCCCCTCTCATTCAGTTTTCTCCCGCATTTCCTCAATAGTTCCTCTCACTCTCTCAGGGAAGCCAGCGTAGCAGCCTGGAAAAGTCGCCTTGTCTGTCGGGGCCGTGCAGCTGTAAAGTGGAAGCCCATAAAACACTATCAGTTCCAAAAGCGAAAATTAAAAGCAGGGATAATTGTAAGGGATCCAGGGATAATATTTTTCTATGTCAAATTAAGTATTTCTGGAGGAACAATTTGCTTTGCAGCATTTGGTCTGTTGGATGTGACGTGAGAAAAAAAAAATCCTCGTCTAAAGCTGGCTGCAGTCATTCTGTCTAATAAAATAAGGCCCACGGCAGGGGTGGGGAGCCTCCCGCCCACGAAATCATTTGGTCTGGTCCTGCCAGGGCAACCGCAGGCAGGACACGAAATTCAATAAATCTCTAGCAGGCTAATTTTGAAGTTGATAATTTGGTATGGTCTGTGAATGATGTTATCAATATCCAAATGGCTCTGGGCAGCAAAAAGGCTTCTGGAGGAAGAAGGGAGCACTTAGGAGCAGGCGCGACAGTTTCACGTCTCTCACGTAGCCATCCGGGTGCCTGGTTCACTAAGGCTCCAGATACCTGCCCTGTGGGAAAAACTTAAACCGTGTACAATGTCCTTGTCAAACCACGCATCGCATCTGTGTCCAGGGTGCTCATATTAGGCCCCGAGTCATGCCTGCGAAAGGAACCACTTAGCGTTTCAGAGCAGTACCTTTTAATTAGCTGTCTCCTCCCCACATGGGCAAGGTTAAATGCCTTTCTGTAGCCTTCCTCTGTGACACGGCCTGTGACCAGACAGCCTCACTTTACCCTGGCTCCCATTTCCTGTGGGGTAAACCCACTTTCTGCCACCCAGCAGATGGCGGTTAGGTCCCGACTATGGCCTCCTCCCCAACCCTGCCCCGTAGACTGTTTCCTGCACCCCAGCCACACCACCCCGTGTATTTCACAACACCCTGCACTGCTCAGGCCTCTGGGCTTCCCTATGTTCGTTCTTCTGGCCCCTTCCTTTTGTCCAACTGGGGAACTCCTAGTCTCAGTCTAAGTAGAAAAACACACATTTTACTATCATTCGTCCCACTGCCCAGTCCACACCCTGCACAGACACTGCTGTGCATCTCGGCCTCTGTGCAGTTAGATCATCGTCCTGCGATCGAGCAGCACACCCTTGTGTTGGGTATCCTTCCTAGAACTCACTGCCCTCAAGGTTCCCACAAGTGATTTTAGCCCGCCAATCTGGCTTCCCACCGTCCGTGTGACTAGCGCGGTCTTCTTTCTTTTCACAATTATGAGCTTATACCTTCGCTACTTCCTGGGAAGAAATCAGGCTTTTCTTTCCCCTAGAATGGTGACCTTCTTGGGACAATAGGTCCTGCTGCTAATTAGAGTCCTGGGTCCTCTGTGCCCTACATTGAGAGTCTTAAGCAAAGAGGTCACTGCTGTCAGCTATGGGAGCAGCCCCTAAAGGAGAGTCATTGAGGATTTAGAGGCAGGGAGGAGGGGGATCTGTTTTCAGCTGTCACAAAGGAACAGTCCCCATCCCTGATTTTAACGATTAGAAAATCCTCTCCTGATAGCAAAGGCTTTTGTTGGGATCTCAGGGCTCGCTCCCCACTCCCCATCGCTGCCAGGCTATGTCGAGTCTTCATTAATAAATAGTTACCTTAAAGCTTGAGAGCCAGCCCTGGACTTAATGCTGCCTCTCTGGGTGCACATGGTTGTTTTGTACATTTGTAGCCATTTGCCTGTTCATCTTGAATGATGCTGTCCAACAGTGGCGTGCATGGTGGAGAGAGGAGAGGAAAGCAGAAGGGTGGAGAGTCTGCAAGCATAGTTGCTTCCCATTTTTCTCCTGGAAGGGTTTCACGCTCAATAACCCATTGAGTAGAAGGCGTTGGCACCATGTGGGGCACCCGAGCCATCCCAGCTCCTTGCTACCATGCTGTGTGATGAGGAAGGGCAGTTGGGTCACTGTAGACCTGCAGAGATAAGGCACATCTGCGGGGATGGATCTGGTTCCCTGGTCAGGGGCGTCCTTTCCTCCTGGTAGTTTGGCTCTTGTGAGACTTCTGTGGCTCTTTGCAGTTCATGTTCATGGGTTTGGCCTTTCCTGTGGCTTCTCAGGGCTTCACCCCCATTCTGGCTGGGATCATTTTATTGGTATGTCTACTCTTCTCTCCCCACTTCCCTCACTCTGCCTCCATGGAGACACAGAGTCCATGGCCACACTTGACTAAATAATTTAGGTGATGACTAGGATCTGCTAAACAAATTATAACAACAAAAGACTCTGGAGCTGGGCTTGTGGCACAGTGGGTTAAGCCCCTGTTTGCAATATAGCTTCCCATATTGGAACACTGATTGGAGTTCCAACTGCTCCTCTCCCAATACAGCTCCTTGTGAATGGGCCTGGAAGGGCGGAAGATGAGGGTCCAAGTATTTGGGTCTCTGCCACCCATGTGGGAGCCCAGATGGAGGTCTGGGCTCCTGCTTTAGCTTGACCCAGTCCTGGCCATTGCAGGCATTAGGAGAGTAAAGCCAGCAGATGGAAAATATCTCTTTTCTCTGCCATTCAGATAAATAAATACTTTTTTTTTCTTTTGAAGACTCATCTGTAAAAAACTCCACCTTCTAAAAGATTAGGCAACCAAAGGGTTTTTTTGTTTGTTTAATGAGATTTTCTTTTAAGCTCTTGGAGTCTGGTTTGTACTATCACCATTCAGAAGTTATACAGAAACTTTTAAGTTTTTTGAACCCAGATATAATTCTCATCTTGCCTATTATTTTATCACCATAAACCTGTCACTGCACTGTCTCATACCAAAGGAACTGAGGGAACACAGAGGCAGAAGCAACCCCCTTCTTTGAGCTCTGAGAGCCATGTGCCTCCACAAGCCTGCCTCTGACTTCCCCTAGCTGCAGCCTGCTGTAAAGACAGCAGATGCCTCCTTCCCTCCAGGACTAACGCTCTTTACCTAACCATTCTGGAGAGGAAAAACACAGCGGACCAAGGCTGCTCATGTGAGCTTACTGACAGGATGTGAGGCCACACATGAAGAGCCCAGAGTAACTTCCTAGTCATCCAAAGAAGCCAAGTTTAGAATAGCATCCTCTTCCATGAAGCCCAAGGGTGTCACTGCTCTTTGGTCTTTTGGAGAGCACCCCAGCGACTGACTGCTGTAGTTCTTGCTGCCCTGGATGTCTGTTGGGCACCATTAAACTCAACATATCTAAAAACAAACCCATAGCTCTTTTTTTTTTTTTTTGCTGTATTTTTCTTCTGGGATTCATCTTTATTTCCCATCTCTGCCACTACCATCACCTCTTCCCTCTAATCCGAGTCCTAATCCAGCTGGTCTGCTTCCAGGGTGTCATTTATACCTGTCCTCTCCTCCTGCAGGCCAACTTACTACTTCTGAGGACAGAGAGGCCTGCATGGCCCTGCTACCCCAGGTCCTGCCGTTCTCCCAGTTGATCTTATATCCCTGCCAGCACCACAAGTATCATGTGATGACAAGCCCATTGCTTACCAAGGGTTGGGTCATCCTTTCCCTGGTAGTTTGGTATCTCTTGGTTTTCTATGGCTCTTTGAGGGTCATAGTCATGATATGCCTCTTCTGTTGCTTCTGCCTATTTGTGTTTGCATTTTCTGCTTCCTCACTCCACCACATAAACCTATAGTTAGTGGCTGCCCTTGACTAGTAAATAAATCAATCTGATTTTTAAAAAAAGTCCACCTTCTGCCTAGTAGAATGGACCCTTGTACATCTCCAGCCTGTTTGTCCATTGTACCCTATATTTGCATATCCCAAATCCTGTTGAACTCCTCATTTAACAAATGCCCCATGTTGATTCATTTTCCCAGTCTTAAATTACCACCTTCCCATTGAATACCTGGTGAACGTAGACTCAGGTTCAACTTGAACTTCTTCATGAAACCTTTCTTGATCTCTCTTGATCACTTTCTTGATCACTCTGCAGACAACAGCATTCATTCCTCATCCATCTTGAAGTTTAATAATCTTTTTTGGCTTTATTTACCTTTTATTCATGGATAACTCACCATAAAACTATTTAGTTTAATCTGTTAATTCCTAAGGAAGAGTATCTTTAAATATATATGTTCTCTCCATGACTTCACAATCTTGTATGTTACCTTTTTTTTTTTAACTTTTGCTGAACATTGCTTAGATATGATTGTTTGGTGGCTGATTAATATGGTATTTTGAAATACATTTATGTTTGCTGATAGCTAGGAATGCAGTTAATTTGGTGTTTATAACTGAATGCCTTGCCAAATTTTCCATTCTGCGTGTGGTTTCTTTTGAGCTTCCTATGTGGATAATTGCAAATAATGAAAGACTTACTCCTTTCCAGTTGTACTTATTTTTATTTCTGTTTATTTTCTTATTTTATGGCCATGACTTCTAGTACAAGTATGAAATGTTTAATGGAGGCAGTGGTAATAAGTAACTCTGTCAAACAATGAAGACAGTATATTCTGTCAACTTAAAGATCATCATCTGTTTCTTGGTCTAACTACACATATTTTGACCACTTTACCTATGAATGATTTTACCGTGTTTGCTGGTTGAGTTACAAAACGTGACCTCATGATGTTAGATCGCTGTGAGCATTAGGTCTGGCTAACCAGTAAAAATAAGATATCCTCAAAACAAGCCACATCATCTAACGTGAAGGTGTCTAAGATTTATCAGGGAGTTTATTAAAACCACAGATTTTCAGATGCACTTCTAGCAAGACTGATTCAAATACCTGTCCCAGCCCCAGGGGTCTTGTCCTGTCTCAGCCTTTTTTTGTTGTTGTTTTCCTAAAACAAACAAAAAATCCTGTTCTTTGAGGGTTGCTCTTCCCTCTCTGTGGGATATTAATGATAGTTGTTTGTGAAGTTTTCTTCTCTCTAAAGATTCTTGGTTTTCCCTCCTCAGTGCTTTTTTTCTACCATTGTGTGCGTGTGAGTTTTTCGTTATAGCAACTTTCTGGTAGCCCTTATGTGCCTACTAATTTTGGGGTACAACCATGACAAAAAGCTGACAGGAGCTTTGTAGACCAAGAGCCTCGGGTCTCGTGTGCAGGAGAGTCCTTGAGGAGCCTCATTTCTGCTTCTCCGTAGCTTGTTTCTCCTGGGCTGCCCAGCTTAGCTCCCCAGGAGGAGGAGTCCACAGTCGCCTGGTTGCCTTGTTTGGCTCAGAGGAGGGGAAACTCACCAGGTTTTAGGATATTCTCCCACACTCCTACCCTCTACAGGGAGAAACCAGCAGAGCTTGTCTCAGTGCATGGAAAGGCAGTGGCCCTACCGCGGAGGGGCCAGGAGGGGCAGGGAGGGGAGAGACCGAGGTCCCAATGCCCAGAGACCAGGAGGCAACAGGAGGCCTGAGGGCTTCACCAGTAGGATTACAGCTGCTTGCCCTGTTTTTTCCCATTAATCTCACTTCTAGAGATATCTAGTGTCCTGAATTTCTGTGACTTTTGCTGAGTTTTGCCAGATGAATCAGGTGGTTTCATAGCTTTTCATTATGGGCTTAGGAAGCAGCTTTCTCAAGACAGCTTGTTTACTTACTTTCTGCTGCCCAAAATTCATTGCTGCTTTCTGTTATGTTAGGCTGTGGTTTTGAAAAATCCCATTAATACTGTTTTTGGAGGAGTTTCTGGGAAGACTGGCACTACATGCCTTTATTCAGACCATCTTTAAATATTACAGTATCTGTGAACCGAAAGTACCTTATCCTTTTTCAGATTTTATGTGAGTGTGTAGGTTTGATTTTCTAGAGCTGTCGGCCAACCAACTGCACAGATCTCTCAATCTTCTCTCCATTAGAAAAGTAATTTCACTGTGGCTTTTTTGCTTATCTTAGGCCTCACTTCTAAGAAAATAAGAGCTTAGTCACCAGGTTAATAAAATCGTGTCTCAGTGTGACTGTTCAGCATGCTGTGTGGGGGTGGCTTTTCCCAGAGCACAGCAAAGGGGTGGGGTGGTCAGTGCTTCCCTCCAATGAGCATAAACTAGAGAAAAACAAACTGTTTCTAAGACATGAAGGTGGAGGTGTTTACTGGACTTTTTAGTAATCACCCAGCCATGTGGAAGAATTTATTCCTGAATTTGGAGGGGGATGGGAGAGGAAGTGTTTCCCTGATGGACCAGGGGTCTCAGGCAATCCAGGAAGGGGAGCCACATTCACATTGAGGAAATGGCTAGTGCCTTCATCTTCGGCCTTCTTTGCCTTGACACAGCAAGGGGACTGGCCTGTGGGTCCAGCTTGCCTGTTCATCCCAGGCAAGCTCCTTCCAAATAATGAAGCATTCTGGATGTTAGTGGATTCTAAAGATCCTATTGAGGTAGAGATTTCCATAGAGGATGTTTAAGGATGGTGGCAAATGAACTCCTGTGATTTTGAGGGCAGCTTGCCCTGAGTTGGAAGGCAGGCCTGTGTTACGTTACAGGATCTCATAGATTGTCATCTCTAGTTATATTACAGGACTTCATTGATGATCATCTCTATATTTGAAATGAGATTTGTGTAAGTTGTTTACTACCTGAATTTCAGAACATTTTTGAACCTTTTTAGTGTAGTCTGATAAAATGCATCTACAAAACATATGGCCTATGGGTTAGGACACATCAGTAACTTTATGAAGAGTCAGACTGGATTTCGAGCACCAAGAATTTTATTTCTCTTCTCTGCCCATGTCTTTAACATGCTTGAATCTAAGCCCCTTTATAAAATCTGAAGAAAGCTGTAGTCTCACACTGCCACCCAATCCCCACAGAAACTCCAGTGGACATGCTCTCTAATGTTGCACCAAATTCCAGAGAACTTGCAGGGGCTCAGAAGTCTACCGGGGCCCCTCTTATGCAGCCCTGCTCTAAGCCCAGGCTGCTACCAAAGCCACAGACCACTGTGAGGTCCTTTCCAGAGCCCTACATCTGTCTTCTTCAGCTAGGTCTGCCTGTCCACGAGCACCGTTTTTACTGATTGGACCAATGATGTGGCCCAAGTCTTCTGAAATGTCACTTACTCAAATACAACACTCAGCAGATGTTATAATGCATAACAGCAGCAACAACAACAATAATAAAAGCCAGCACCAGGAGGTTCTGCACATCATCTTTCTCCTACTGGTGTTTCTGAACACTTTCTTCAAATTTGATGTTAAGAGACTTACCACCCAAGTCCTTCAGAAAATGAATAGTGAGAAAAGCAACCTCTCTACAAGCTTCCTAAAGCCAGATACAGAATTACCCCGTGTCTTTTTCCACTAGTGACTGTTGCTTAGTTTGCAAGTATAAGGAGAAGCAGAATCTTGTTAGGGGCCCTCTTCAAGTTGGCCTTAGACATTTATTTAAATATATATATATAATCCCAGGTCTTTGAAGATGAGGGAAATGGATGTTGGAATAGAAACCTTCTTATCCACAAGGAATGGTGATGAGTGGTGTAAAAAAATAAGAAGTTACAGTAGCCCTGGTGGAAGACCAAACATGGAAGCTGAATTTCCTCTCAGAGGTGGGCTTTGCATTGTGTCACTGGAGACAATGGAAATAGAAGCCAGAAGTCATAGCTTATTTTGAGAATGCTGTGAAACAGCTGTCCCCTGTGAGACCATTGTGTTAGGCGACCCTGGGGAAGTCCTGGAGCTACACTTCTGCTCTGACCTCCCCTCCCCCGTTGTATGCCCTCAGCCCCAAGGGAGCACAGTCCTCCCTGGCTGCTGCCTTATGTATGTGTTCATGATCCAGTCGGATCCTCTCTCAACCCCAGAATAATCAGTATGAGCAAAATGAAGCAGATGGCACAGACCTTCTTTGGCATACTGGCAGATCTGTATCACTCACTCCATATTTTTAGAATCAAGGAGACTGAAAATTATGTCCTGAGATGTTTTTGGGGAAAGACTTAGACTTACTATCTTCACAGAGTGACAGGTGTTGAAATAGTACCGTGCTTGAGACTGAATAGTAATCTATGTCAGGTCACAGAACAGTGATTGCTGGTAGTTTGCCAGATAATCGGAAGTGATCATAAGTGAGTTTAAAGGATATGGACAGAAAGTGTGTCAGGTTCCAACCAAAGATTGGAATAATCGGCATACAGCCAGTACTGATCCAAGTGCAGGGTGATGAGAGAATACTGTATATACCCACACAGTTTGTTTGAATAGCTAAACTTTGATCTTCAGCCATAAAGAATTTATAGTCTGTTGGGGAAAACAATTTTATTTTTATGGAAGTTTGTGATTATATCATGAAAACAGTATAAATATTTGTATTCCAAGGCCCATGTTTATGAAATACACAACTATGGTGATTGTATTTGTGAATTTGAGTTTGTAGTCAAATACTTCCTGAAGAAATACAAGAATGTTCATTATCATGATTAATTCGACCCACCATTTGTGTTAGGGTGCGTATGTTCAATACACATGCTGGAAAACTCAAGAAAAAGTCTTGGGAAAAGATGCTCATGAAATAAGTTATGTAAAGTATAAAAATGTCCAAGAGACTTCTTTTTCCTCTTGGACTTTGAGGAAGTTTGGGGAAACTGAAGTTGTTGGAAATGTGCCTCACCTTTAATAAGATACGGCATGTCTAAAACTGATTTCATCCACCATCTTTGGTGATTCAAGGGAAATGTCCAGGACTGTTGAACTTAAGAGTCTCTGGAAAGAGTGGCTGGAAAGTGAGCCTAGAAAATTATACCAGTGTTAAGGGGCAGTTTTAAAAATATAAAGAAGTGTTATTTTTCCTTGTACTTCTGGTCTGTCAGTAAGTGATCAGAGGTTTACATCTGCTGAGACCAACAGTACATGCCTTTTTCTCACTGCCTCTTATGTCTTTTCTGCCTGTGTCCACACTACTGGTTCCTTCCAGTATGAATAACTGATGGTGTGTTATATACAGGGGAGAATGTGTGTCTTTTTTCCATTATCCATTGCTAGATGTTTAGAAACCATTAACTGCCTATTGACACCTGGTTCTACTTTCAATGTCAGTGTTTCAGGAACACTGTTCAGTATCTTTTTTTATGACAGGCAGAGTTAGGTCTTCCTTCCATTGGTTCACCCCCCAAATGGCTACTGCGGTCAGCACATTGTGCTGATCCGAAGCCAGGAGCCAGGTGCTTCCTCCTGGTCTCCCATGCGAGTGCAGGGCCCAAGCACTTGGGCCATCCTCCACTGCCTTCCCGGGCCACAGCAGAGAGCTGGACTGGAAGAGGAGCAACCAGGACAGAATCCGGTGCTCCAACCGGGACTAGAACCCGGGATGCTGGCGCCACAGGTTGAGGATTAGCCTAGTGAGCTGTGGCGCCGGCCTCGGTGTCTTTTTAGATCACAACCAGTTTTCAGGTCCAGCTCATTTCAATAGATCAGGTGAATACCATAAAAGAGGAAACAGAAACCTTAGAATACAGCTACCATGGGGAAGCTAGAATTTGAACTGGGGAATCTTTCCACTGTGTTCATTAAAACAAGTGACATCAATTCCTCCCATGCTGGGGAAAACACCTGAGGGTGAATTGATAGCCCCGTTGACTTCAGAGAAAGCATGATTTTTAATGGAAACTCAGAATCTGCCTGTGCTATCTAGAAGAGCAGCCCTTGCTGTGTGGCTAAGTTAAGTAAAAACGAGTTTCTCAGAACATTTTTGAGTGAGCAGTAGCTGATTATATATACACCGTTTATCTTGGTCATCTCCTAAGGCCTAAGTCAGGGAGAATATTTTTACTGAGATAAAATTTTAAAAAGTGTAGATACAGGGAATGGACAAGTAGGTGACAGCAAGAAAACCCTCCCACCCCTCAGCTCCTTCTCCAGACTGAAGAGTGCTATTTTGATTTCTCCAATAAAGGGAAGAAAGATGCATTGCAAACTTCACAAGCTGTATATGTTTTTGTCTTGTTTAATAGACCTGGGAAGAACACAGAGCAACTTCAAGTGAATGGGTGTATTTTATAGCTGAGCCAGAATTATGGCCAGACTTTGGCTGGGTGAGAAGTAGGACAGATCATGAGATCTGGCAGCACAAACTTGGCAGGCGCAATAGAATTCCTAGAAGGAACTGTTTCAGCTGTGGCCAAGGTTGTTGGGGCTGCCTCAAGGTAGAGCTCAGGCATAAACTGGAATACTGGAGGGAATCCGGGTGGAAGGGTTTGGGTAGAGCCAGGATGGGAGCCCAGAGGAACAAGGTCATGCACACAGTTAGAAATCAGGAACATCAGAAGGTTAGGAGCCAAGATGCTGGCTGAGGACGCGCATAGGTCTCCTGCTTTGGACCAGTGCCAAACCTTTGGGTCAAAGAGCCCAAGTCAGCGCTAAAGGTTCCAAGTAGGTGGGGCAAGACCAACAAGGATATTTTGCTGGTGCTTCAGGCTGTGACTAGATATGAAACATACCTGAGACAGAGGATGAGGAATTCAATAATTAGAAAAGAAATGGATGTTTGTCTTTGCACTTGTGGTATATTTAAAGATGTGTGAATTATTACAATAAAATTTTACCAAGCTAGACTCCAGATTTTTTATCTGAAAAATGACTGAAAAGGTAAGTGAAAATTAACCCCTAACTAGAGCCAGGCTTGCAATAAGTGAAAGATGGCAGGGAGCAGAGCTTTAAGGAATGCTGTGATTGGTCAACTAACTAGATACCCAGGATTAACCAGCAGGCTTCAGAAAAGGCTACTCGCTTGTTTTTAAGTGTATGGTACAGGTTGAGTACCCATTATATGAAATGTTTGGGAATGGAAACGTTTCAGATTTTGGAATATTTGCATATACTTATTGTGTTTCTTATCACATGGCCTGAAGGTAATCTTATACAGTATTTTGAATGCACCTGCATTTTCACAGCAACTCATCACTTGACATCAGGTGTGGAATTGTCTACTTGTATCTTCAACTTGGCACTCAAACCATTTCTGATTTTGGAGCATATAAGATTTCTCATTTCCAGTTAGGGATGCTTAACTTGTTCTCTAAGTAATGGCACTTGAAAAGCTAGCATCACTCACCTGAGAAAAGCACAGGATTGTAGTTAACAAGAGTTCCACTGCTTTGTTCATGATACTGCCTTGGATACCCAACACTGCTCAAATGATGGTCTTGGAAGACCAAGGAGAGCCTACTTTTTGGTGACTTTGGCTGGGTTGGAAAGATGATAATCGTTTGGGTCTGAGACAGGCTGAGTTTGAGAAGGCAGCAGCCTACCTGCTAGAAGTGGCCAATGAACCGTAGTTGGACTAGCCTTTCAAGGTGGGGCTGGGGCATGGGCAGATGGCTCCCAACCAAAGGGGAAAAGACAAGTACAGCCATTTACTGGAGGATGGTGCCTGCAGTGGGAGTGAAGCCTGAGATTTTACCTGAACCATCAGCTTTATTTCTACGGAAATAAAGCTGTTTTTCCCCCCCTCTCCTCAGAACATCAGTGTCACTGGAATAGCTTCACTGGCATTTTGTTTGTATGGATCCTTGTGCATAGTGATCTTACAAACAAATTAACTTAGGTGTATACAAATGATTTCTTCTCATCCTCTGGAAGTTTAAACAGGTGTCAGCAACAACTTATGCTAATGGCAAGTGGAGAGGAAAAGCCCGTGGTTTGAATAAGCTGGAGCGATTTTTGTTTATGTTCCTGTGAAACACTAAAACGCACTGAGAAGGGAGGGTGTTTCATCTTCGAATTACTCATCTGAGCCTCACACTGACCTGCAGTCGTGGTTTGAAGTAGATAATAGGGACTCTGTGGGAAGAGCTGTGCTTACCACAAAAGAGAGCGTGTTTCACGGGCCGTCAGAGCACAGTGCCTGCTCCATACTGTGCCGCTCCAAAGCAGCGCAGGTGGGAGGACTTACATGCGGGAGGCTCTCTCAAAGCACATGGGAGGGTAGAGAATTGTGCTGCAGAAGAACCCTTTACCAGCCGTGTTTGTCCTGAAGCGGCACAGGAGGGAAAGCATTGTTTGCAAATGACTAATGCTAGCACCTCTTCCTCCTTCTCTCCGCAGACAGTCTGGTGACCAGGGACGTGCCCCAGCCCTTACGCTAGTGATGCGGATGACCTTTCTGCTGCTGACCTGTGCCTCCGACTTTCTCCACCCAGCTTGAGAGACTGCATGTAAATTGGGATGTGGGAAAACAGGAGGCAAAGCTAGTGGTAAAGAGAGGTAGAACCCAGCCCACGATGTTGCCCATGCCCTCCTCTGGGGTCCAGCTGCAGGGACTCTACTGATGTGCCCAGCCACCCTCCTTCCAGTTGTGCTTAAATGGCACAGCTTTTGTAGTGAGTGCATCAGAAAAGGAAAGTAAGAGAAGCAAAGCCCATAGCCACATTCCCCTGCCAGTTATGTGGCAAGATGTTCCTCACCTTGGAGAAATTCACTGTCCACAATTGTTCTCACTCCAGGGAGCGGCCGTTCAAGTGCTTGCAGACTGACTGTGGCAAAGCCTTTGTTTCCAGATATAAGCTGATGAGGTGAGAGGCTTTAGAAAAGGGATGCACTTTTCCGAGTACCTTTAAATGGCTTTTCTAACTCTCAGAACATTCACTGCAAGGGGGCGGGGTGCAGGATGGGGATGCATTTTAGCCTTTTAGGGACTGTTCAAAGCTGTATCTCCAGTGATTACTGTGGTTTTCTGTGATAGTTTTGCTGTGAAAAGTCAGTTCGTTCTTTCCAGAAATACTGCTTTTGCACCTACAGTACACCAGGCTTAAGACTGTTGGGCAGGTAGTTGTGAGGATATAATTAAAATGCACCCTCGATGCTTTGACAGAGCTGTGCAGGTGGAGAAAGTTGTTCTTCACTCCCTGCTGGGACCGGGGAAAGCTCCTCAGAAGGGCACAGTCTTAAGCTGTGACAAAGAATGAGCAGAAGCTGAGCAGAGAGGAGGTTCTGGGAAAACCATAAGCCTTGTCTTTACACAAATATCGAGGGTAGCTCTGGAGGAAGCGGCAGGGTGATGTCAAGAAGGGAGGTGAGAAGGAATGAACTTTAAAGCTTTCGTTTTGAAGCTCTTCACGTTTAAATCCAGGTGACAAGTTAAAAGTATTGAGCAAGACTTCCCATCTCAGTGGTGTTAATATAGATCACACTGTTAACCATTGGAATGTCCCTGGAGAAAGACACTTGAAAGACTTGGGGGAAAAAAAGAGATAAATGACATTCCTGGCCCTTAAGACTGACTTTACAGATACTAAGTTGACTTTCAAATAAGCTCATAAATACTCAGATATCCTAAAGTTCACATGTCTTCTGTCCATAGGACACTCTCCAGCTGTCATAAACAGAAGTATTGAATGCCTACTATGTGAATCAGTTCTGTTGCAAAGGCTCACTGTTTTGCATCAAGCAGTTTATGTATACACAGCAAGCACACTTTTCTAAACACTGAAAACAGTTTTGGGGTCAGTGGAGCCATGTTGCGGGTACTGTAACTATATGGACAAAGATGGAAACACATAGAGGAGAAAAATATTTGGAAAAGATAGTGGAGCCAGCAGAGTATTGAGTGAGTAGAATTAGCCGTGTTTGCTGTGGTAAACTGCACTGAAAAAGACAGGTAATATTTAGGAGGTAGATGTTCAAAGGAGGTTACTTGTTTGGGTAGGGAGTAAACAAGGGAAGCCATATATGGTTTGCCAGAACTGCCCTGCCCGCTGTAGCATTCAGGATTTCTCATCACTGTAACCTGAGCAGAGATCTCTGAAAAGAGGACGAGACTGTAGATGACAGCATGTTTTTAATTTTGCTGTTTAAAAAAAAAGAAATAAAACACCAGCACTCCGTCCCGTTTCCCAACAGTTGTGACATGAGCTCCAAAGTCAGGCTGAAAGAGAAGAGTGACATGCTTACCCAGAAAAGAGAACATAGGTCCCAATAAGGCAAACGATGAAACCAGTCAGATGGAGACAGTGAAGGGCAGGGCAGACTGATGCCTGTGCTTAGATACCTTAGTGAACTCTGCTGGCACTGACATGACCCAGTTGACTCCCAAAGATGGTGGCATTTGGTGCTAAGGTCTCCTAAAATGAGTGGTTTCATGAATTTGGAGGGAAGAAAAGTTGAAGGGAGAAAATGAGTTGTTGATATAATTTCATTGATAAAACGCTGATGTTCTAGATGGGAACTGTTGAATGAATAAGTAGAAGAAAAACGGGGGGAACTGGATGCCATGCAAAGGAAAGATTCAGAATCAAAGGGATGGGAACAGATAAAGTTTGAAAGGTTTTAATGCTCAAGGACTGTGTCAACTTGGGCCCGCTCATAGGTAGTACAGGAGTAGAAAACCAAAGAGTAGGAAGTACCAAGTCCGGAGTTGTTAATCTGGTATTGTTAAGCCTATTGCTTATAAATGAAGTCAAATTGGATTAAAATCCTCCACAAGAAAGGGAGGGAGAGAAGCAAGAATGGTGAGACTCAGGACAGAGCTTTGAGGTCCTAAACACTAGTAACGGACCAAATAGGAAAGGTTTGAGTACCAGGTTTGCAAGCCAGCTCCCTTCTGCACCCCTCCCTTGTATTCTGCGCTATAAGTGGGGATATCCTGTAGAACAACGTGACCATTTTCTCACTAACATGCTCTAACAGCTCTTTCTGCAGCCTATGAAGTGACTTAAATGCACTGAGAATGCAGTTACTGGCATATTTCAGATCTGTCCGATGCTTCTTGCAGTGGTTCTTGTCCCTCAGCATTGTTCTTGTGTTACAGCACCCACCATAATCTACACGTGTCAAGTTGTGGTGTTCTGGGGAAGAGATAGAACTACCCTTTCTGTTTATCCCTGGCACATACCAGGCGACTCTTTGTAAAGAGGGACAGGAAGGAGATAAGAGATTTTACTTTCTTTTTAAGAAAACAACCTGATTTTTGGTCAGCTTTATATCTCTTGAACTGGTTTCCAGTCTGTTAGTGGGGACCAGCTTTTAGAGACCCTTTACCCAGTTCCACCTTGGAGAAGGAGCAGGAGTGGACAAGATAGGGTACAAGGTTGGGTGAAAGGCGTAGGTGTACATCTGACTCACGGTGCCTAAAGGAGATCCTTTTGTATGAAATGAGTTGTTAGAAATTCCTTTGTTTTCAAAGCCACAAGCTCAAAGTGTGTAATTGCAGTTAAATTGTCAGGGTAAGCTTTCACTTCTGAAGACAAAATACCTGAAGAAACACACATAGTACTTGGGGTTTCCATTATTGAAAATGAACCTTTTTAAAGTTGAAGGATGACAAACTCATCACTTTTTTTTTTTTTTTAAACTGGGTCCAACTAAACCCCTCTATGGACTGAATTTCTGTCTTAAAAGACTGCACAGGAATTGCATCTGGAACAGTAATGTAAAATGGGGACTTGCAGGATTCTGTGAGGAGGGTGAATTAGGTCACACTTCTGGAAGTTCAGGAATTCCTAGAGTGTTTAGTACCCATTTAATACCCTCATGAAAAATATTTTTAAATGTATTTGGAAATCTGAGAAAAATGTTCTTCTAAAGAACCTTTATGAAAGATTGTGAAAACTGCATTATGCCTTGAGTAACACTTAGTTTTTTAATACTTTTTTTTTTGTATTTGGCAAAATAGAAGAGTTGTTTACAATGAAAGTTACATCAGGATCCATAGCAAATGTTGAACTGTTCTTCAGCTCTTAAAAATAATTCTCTACTCCACGATTTTCCTTCTGTTCCTAGGCACATGGCTACCCATTCACCACAGAAATCTCACCAGTGCGCTCACTGTGAGAAGACGTTCAACCGGAAGGACCACCTGAAAAACCACCTCCAGACCCACGACCCCAACAAAATGGCCTTTGGGTGTGAGGAGTGTGGGAAGAAGTACCACACCATGCTGGGCTATAAGAGGCACCTGGCCCTGCATGCGGCCAACAGTGGCGACCTCACCTGTGGGGTCTGTGCTCTGGAGCTAGAGAGCACTGAGGTGCTGCTCGACCACCTCAAATCCCACGCTGAAGAAAAGCCCCACACTGTGACCAAGGAGAAGAAGCACCAATGTGACCACTGTGAGAGATGCTTCTACACCCGGAAGGATGTGCGTCGCCACCTGGTGGTCCACACAGGATGCAAGGACTTCCTGTGTCAGTTCTGTGCCCAGAGATTTGGGCGCAAAGACCACCTCACTCGCCATACCAAGAAGACCCACTCGCAGGAGCTGATGAGAGAGAGTCTGCAGGCAGGAGACTACCTGGGCACTTTCCATACCATCTCGCCTTCCTTTCAGCTGCAGGCTGCTGCCCTGTCTCCTTTCCCCATAGGAGCTCCTGCCCAGGATGGGCTTGTAGGTAGCATGCCGGCTGAGGTCCATGGCCTTATCCTCGGGCCCCCAGATCAAACCGCCCAACCAATGCCACAGCTGCCAGAGTCCCTTGTGCCCATGCACCCATCGATAGCCCCGGGCTCTCCTCCTCCAGTTCTTCAGAATCACAAGTACAATGCCGGTTCTACCTCATACCCGCCACTTGCAAACATGCCCCTCAAAGCAGACACTAAAGGGTTTTGCAATATCAACATGTATGAGGACTTGCCTCTGCAAGAGCCTCAGTCACCTCACAAGCTCAGTCCAGGTTTTGATATGATGAAGGCAGGTGCAGGAAAAATAAACCTGCCCAAGGAGCTGCCTCCAGATGCTGTGAACATAACAATCCCTGCCTCCCTTGACATTTCCTCTCTGTTGAGCTTCTGGCAGCTGCCACCTCCTGCTCCCCAAAATGCCTTTGGGAATAACACTATCGCCCTCGGGCCTGGGGAATCTGTGCCCCATAGATTAAACTGTCTGGGGCAGCAGCAGCAGGAACCCCCGATAGCCATGGGCACCGTGAGCTTGGGCCAGCTGCCCCTGCCTCCTATCCCCCATGTTTTCACAGCTGGCACCAACACTGCTATCCTGCCTCATTTCCATCATGCATTCAGATAACTTGTTTCTTGAAAGCACATTTTTCTTATTCTGGAGGATGTCTTAGCGAGCATTTTAAACATGAGTTATAATACAAGTTAAGATTTGGGAAAAATGGGACTGGGAATATAGCTTATTCCTTGACGACTGGCTTGAGAAAAGACAATTCTCAAACTGCATGTATCGTGCCAATCTGCCCTGCGTGTTCATACTCTGTCCTGCATTGAGTGGACACGTGTACTTTAACAGAACTGCAAGTATTGTTCTAGCCAACATCCACCATGACAGCTGCTATATATCCACGTTTGTCATATTGAATTCAATCATAAGCCATGATCATAATCATGTTCACGAGATAACTTTTTGTGGCACTGCCTAGTAGAGGAACTATGGAGAGAGTTGGATTTCTCCAAGTCAGGAGACTTGTTCTAAAGAAGAAAACTCCCTTTATATGGTATATTACAAATAGGCCGGGTATTTTCAGGGATTCTTTCCTACCTTCAGGGTTGGACGTAGTTTAGTTGCTATTACCGTAGCGAGCCTTTAGTTTTGCAGAAGTAATTCCTTGTGGCGCAGTAGAGTCATGCATTTTAAAAACATTTAAACGTAGTTTGAATATTTTCCACATGATACGGCAATGTGAGTTATCACTTCATTTATCTGAAAGACTAAACTGGTTGTCAACTATATCTGACAGAAAAAAAAAAATCACTGTGTAACCAGGTTAAGTGGTCATATAATCCAGGCATCAAAGACATTATGCTGACTTTAATACTGATTATATTTTTAGCAAGAATTTAAGAAACTATTACTGGAATTTATATATATATATATATATTAAACAAGAATTTGCTTTGCTATGCTAGCTTAAATTACTACTCAAGCTGCTTAAGTTCATAAGCATTGTTTGTAATCACCAGTATGTATGCGCATTTGTAATTCATCAGTTTAAGTCATTATTAGCTTTTATTCAAACAATTACATTTTTCAATGTAACCATACCTGTATTCTATCCTCTTGAATTTGATATGAGTTTTTAACATGTAAAAGCTAACCTTTTTTAAGTTCCTTTGTCTTTCATGTTTAGACTTTTCATAAACATATATCTTACATTCAATAAACTTTACAAATCTTGCAATACGGTGTGACTGATTTTTGGTGTACCTACACTTGCTTTACTGAGACTACTACTCCCACATTAGACTTGCAACGTTTCCGGCTCCCTTACGCCCCCTCCTGGTCATTACATCCCCCACAGAAACTGCCATTCTGATCTCAAAATTTTGCTTTCTGGGGGTAGAAGTTACAATTTAAAGTAGGAGCTTATATGTTTCAGTTAATTCACACCACTAAGAGCTTATTTCTCAAAACACCATGTATTGTTCTGAATCCTTCTATGAGGGTCTTTAGTTTATTTCCTATGTTTGGGTCAGAATACTGGCTACCAGCGTTTAGTCTACTCAGGGCTGCCATGAGCCAGTTCTGTGACAGTGGTACTTACCATTCATTTATAACACAAATTAGAAACTTAATTAGTCCTTACTGGGATTTCTTCAGAAAGACGTATGCCCCTTCGAGCCACAGGCCTGTTTATTTTTTGTCTTACCTTTAAGTAGGGTGGGGTGGGCAGGGAAAGGGAAGCCTTGACTTCATTTGCTCATCCAAGAAGCCAATTGGCTAAATGGTGAGAAGCCTTGATGAGGATCGCAGAGGGCACCTGGCTGTTAGTGTCACACAGACTGAGGTCCTGGAACTACAGTGGAACCAGAGAGAAAAATGAGAAGGTGACGAGGGTACTTTGTGGACAGGAACGCACTGCTCTGGGATGTCTAAGTTCCCATTTCCCCTCTTGCATCTGGGAAGGAAGGCAGAGTAGTAGCTCTCCGCAGCCAGAACCTCCCAAGATCTGCTTCCAAGAAGCCTCCACATACACATTTTACTGGCTCCATACAGTCTTCGGTATCTCCAGAACACATACCTGATTTTCCTAAGATAAAATGTAGCATTTGGCATTTAATCTAAAACATAGATCATAAGAGTTTCAGATGTATTTGGTGTATCACAACAGTTCATTGGAAATTTATTTAAATTTAAGACAGGAAAAATGGCTTAATTTTACTAATTAAAATTTCCTGAGTTTAAAGAAAGTAAAGTTCTTAAAAATATAAATAACCACAAAATGAATGTAGCGGCCCCTAAAACCGCAAAGAGAAGGCACTGTGTCACCTCCCAACAGAAGTCTAAGATCCAAAGGCACTGAAATGAACAAGTGACTTCAGATTTTGTCAGGATCAATGAATGATATTAAGCTACTTAGAGCATTCTTCCCAGAGGATGGGAAATTTCTGAAGCCTTTTCCCCAAAAATACAGCCTGAGTGGTAGATATGAGACAATTCTACGTGAAATAGATGAACATTTAAAAGTTTGGTATTAGAAGCAACTAGCAGAGCTGGGAATTCATAGCTTTTACATGGAATGAAGCCAGTCAAAAAACAATTTCTAATAAGTAAATCGTGGTAGCACTTCAATGATAATTTCACTGAAAAGTCCTAATAACTAAACATTACCGTTAAAAGCCTATTATAAAGCAGTCACCATTGTGGCATAGTGGGTTAACCTGTTGTCTGCAACACCACCAGCATCCCATAGCGGAGTCCCAGCTGCTCCACTTTGATCCAGCTCCCTGCTAATCCACCTTGGAAAGATGGTGGAATATAGCCCAAGTACATGGGTCCATGCAACCCACGTGGGAGATCCAGATGGAGTTCCTGGCTCCTGGCTTCAACCTGGTCCATCCCAGACCATTGCAATAGATTAAAATCTCTTTTTGTGTGCTACTTCTGTTTCTTTCACTCTGCTTTTCATATAAATAAAACCTTTCTTTTCAAAAGCCTATTAAATGGGCCGGCTTCAAGGCTCAATAGGCTAATCCTCCACCTGCAGTGCCAGTGCCACAGGTTCTAGTCCCGGTCCGGGTGCCGGATTCTGTCCCAGTTGCTCCTCTTCCAGTCCAGCTCTCTGCTGTGGCCTGGGAGTGCAGTGGAGGATGGTCCAAGTGCTTGGGCCCTGCACTGGCAGGGGAGACCAGGAGAAGCACCTGGCTCCTGGCTTCAGATCAGTGCAGTGCACCAGCCGCAGCATGCCGGCCACAATGGCCAATGGGGGGTGAACCAATGGAAAAGGAAGACCTTTCTCTCTCTCACTGTCCACTCTGCCTGTCAAAAAAAAAAAAAAAGGCTATTAAATGTCCAATTACAAAATCTTCAGGTGAATCTTTATGCCAAGCATTACCATACTGGTTGATGTTTTTAATGATTTTGTAGAGAGAGTAAAGGATAAGAGTTGAAGCTAGTTTTACTTGTCCTGGATGATGCCTCAAGAAGAATCAGTCTCCCGGTCCCTCCCCTTTGGTGGCTTGCTGGGGACATAACCATCCAGGCTGGTGAGCTTCAGGGAGCCAGTCTGAAAGCAGAAAGAAAAGGTGTGGGCTGTGGCACTTCATGATTTCCACATCACATCAGCCTCTTTGGGTTTTTAATTATTTTACAAATAGTTCACAATCTCACAAAATCCTCCTTTTAGGGGTGGGGGAATGTATTCAGGAGAGGGATGAGGCAGCCTTCAGGGCCAAAAGTAAGGGATCTTTTTACTTTCCTATTGCTTTTAAACTATAATAAGAGTGAGGTTCAAGAGGACACATTCCATAAACCTACTTGTGGTTTGCCCAAATTTCTCTTTAGTTTGACTGTTACAGATTCACTCTTAAAGGTTCACATTAGAAGATCAGCAATACTTGAGTGGGAGTTTTTTTTTTTTTTCTTACCTGGCCTATAGGAGTTAATCTTTTTTAGAAGATTTACTGAATCCTTGTTTGAGTTTTACTCCAGAAGCAGGATCCATAGCCAATCCTTTGCAAACATAAACAGATTTGTTATCACATTAAAGCAGAACATTTGCCGAGGAGGGAAGAAAGAAATGATTGTGAAATTCCCACATTGGATTCAGAAGTTTCAATTTTTTTCTTTTTCTTTTCTTTCTTTCTTTTTTTTTTTTTTTTAGTAGCTATTATAGACAAATACCCACTCTCTTGCCTGGGCCAAACAATGAGAGAAACAAGGACTGTCTCAAGTGCTTCTCCCCTCTGCCCCAGCCCTTTCTTTACCCTTGGACTTCAGGGTTCCACCTCAGGTGACCCCACAATTATACAACAGAATTCTCAACATTCTCACTAAGTTGGTGTCTTTACAATTCTTTCCCAGCTCTCATAGAAGAAAGGGAGTGATGAGCCCTAGGGAAGCATGAGAGGCCTTCCCTCCAAGGGTTATTTGCATCACAGTGGACCCAGACACAGCTGCCTTCTTTTCCACAGCACTGTAGTAGGGAGATCTCAGGGATTAGGAGTAGGGTGGACCATGCTATGGTCTGGTGACCAAGTGGTATGGGAGGATGGGGCTCTCAGAGAGATCACTCTTTGTAAAAGAACCAGATGCCCACAGTCTTACAGGCATCCTTTCTAATCAGCATCTCGTGAAGAGGAAGCAAAAAGAAAGCTGAGTCAGACCATCCAAAGATATGGCAAGAGCTTTTAGTGTTCTTTTTACCCAAAGATACGTGGGTTTTACTTTTGCCAAAGATGCAGCAACTACACTTTGACACTCCTTGAATCTGTTACACACATAAATTAGGTAAAAGGGAGGGGGTGGTGCTAGGCTAGTGCAGGTCAAATGCATAATGTGAGGGGTGGGCCTTCAGTGCGTGCTCCTCAGCTACTGGCTTTAGCCCAGCCCAGCCCAGCCCAGCTGTTGGGGCCATTTGGGAAGTGAACCGAATGGAAGAAGGAAGATCTCTCTCCTCTCCTCTGCTCTGTTCTCCCTCTCCTTTCTCTCTCCTCTCCTCTCCCTTCCCCTCCTCTTCTCTTCTCTCTCTCCTTCACCTTCTTTCTTTCTCCCTCTCTCTCTTCCCCCCCTCATTCTCTCTCTCTCTCCTCAACCCCATAACCCCACAACCGACCTTACTTTCTCTCTGCCTTTCAAATAAATTTTTGAAACTTCAAAAATTTTCTTAGCAGCCAGCACTATGGTATAGAAGATTGAGCCTCTGCCTGCAATGCTGGCATCCCACATAGGTGCCAGTTCAAGTCCTGGCTGCTCCACTTCGGATCCAGCTCCCTGCTAATGCCTAGGGAGGCAGCAGAGGATGGCCCAAGTACTTGGGCCCCTGCACCCAGACCCAGAAGAAGCTCCTGGCTCCTGGATTCAACCTAGCCCAGCCCTGGACTTTATGGACATTTGAAGAGTAAAACTGTGTGTAGAAGATTTCTCTCTCTCTCTTTTCTTCTATCTCTGCCTTTCAAATAAATAAATAAACCTTTAAAAATGTTTCTTAATAGTTATCTAAAAAAAAAAGGCTTAACTTGATAAAACCCACTGGCTCCCGAAATGAGAACAGAATCCACACTCACGATTCTGGATAATGTAATTTAGTACATACATGAAGCAGCACAGGTTTGGATCCCAGAACCACATTGTCCTAGTGATTTTAATCTCGGCAGAAAGGTGCAGGAAAAGCTGCTTCTTGGCAGTACCTTCCCAGGAAATCAGTTGCTTGTATACAAAAGGCACATATTTCCTTGAGAAAATAGCCACCAGGAACTATGGGCTGCCGAGGCCATAAGCTCATTTCCCTCTGAACATTATATCTTTGTGGGTATGTGAGAAGAGCCACACCTTTTTCTGAAGCAATTTCCTAACACATATCCATACCCTTCGTGTTTATATTTCTGGGCCCAGTGTTTCCAAACCAGACCAAACTTTGGGGACATGCTCTGCTACTTCCTAGCAGGTTGCTTGTTCAAGTTGCTTAATGTCTCTTGGGCTTTCCTCGTCTCATAAATAAGGATATGAAAAGACTTCGAACTTCTGGTGCTATGGTAAGGATTAAATAAATTCATACCTGAAAGGCTGGAAAGAGTACACGATGTAGGAGAGGGCAACAGCCCATGAACAAGGGACTTATTTAGGATACCAAAATAACCTAGGCAATTTCAGGAAAATAGCTGAGTGACATCCCTAGTCCATGACATCATGTTTTCAAGCAAACTCTTCTGCCATCAGGAAAAACTCAAAAATTGTTAGGTTTGCAAAACTCAGAATGTGTAACTCTATACGGATTGTGATTCTAGGATAAGAGGAAAACAAGGAAGAAAGTAGGAAAATCTGGAAAGACATATTAATGGTAACACTGGTCATTTTAGGGTGATAGAATTATGAATGATTTTTATTTTCATTTCACTTTTCCCTCTATTTCCCAATATCTTCTACAGTAAGCATGAATTTCTTGCCTAATTTTTAAGATGCTATTTCTCAAAAAGAAATTTTGGGCAGGCTAACTTACCGTGGCCAGAAACAAAAAGTTACTAAGCTACGTAATGGCCTGACTCACACAGACGAGCGCCAGAGGGTTTAGCACCAGCTTCAGTCTGAGTGAGGGCCGAGCAGTTCACGTAACAACTCCCCCCTTACTTTACTGCCTGTCTTCCATCTCCACTTTAATCCTCTCTGCACCTCAACTTTTTCCTATGCTTTGGCTGAACAAATCGTTTGTTTCCAGACTATGTCCTCTGTCCTCTCGTTTTCGCATCTTTTCATTCCTTCTTCAACTTTCTCCACTGGGCAAAGTGAGAGCATTCTGAAAGCTCGCTTCTAGGAAGCATCCCCTCGCTCACACGGACACTGCCTCTGTAAAGCCCCTCGGTCAAAGTTGAGCTTTTCTTGCATTACCCTTAGGACTTTTATACTCTACTGCTAAATATGAGATGTAACTGACTGTTCCTCCCCCGAGACTTTGCAGGATCCACGAGCACAGGAGCAACCAAGCTTACTAACTGCATGTTCAATGAACAAAGCCCCTTGTGCATCAGTGATAGGTGTTTGTCAACATCTTAGAATATCCCATACTCTTTTGTATGGGAGACTTTCCTCTGCATGCCCTAACTATTCATAAGATTTTTGAGATCAGTGAGGCTGGGGTCTGACATACACATGTATCTCTCCTGATGTGAACTTAAAACACACTTTAAACATGGGAGGTGCTAAATGTTTATTTTACTCAGGAAGGTTCAAGAAAGCAAGCCAGAGTTGTAGGAAGTTAACCACCACTTAGATAACAAACAATTGAATTTATGTGACACCACCAATGGCCATAAATTTTTAAAAAAAGGGAAGTGACACCAGGTGATATAAACCACTGATTGTCAACCTAGAAATAAAGCTCAGTAACAACAATTTTTCAGAGACCCTTTGTTAGTCTGTTTTATGCTACTACAGCAGAATGCCTGAGACCAGGTAACCAGTAAAGAACTGGGACTCATTCCTCCCAGCTCTGAAGGCTGAGAAGCTCCAGTGAGGCGGCCCACATCTGGAGGAAGTCTTCTTGCCATGTCACCTGATGGGGAAGGTGGCAGGCAAGAGTGCACAAGCGCAGGCAGGAAAGGAAGGGGGCTCAGCCTTTCTGATTAAGTCACTTCTTCAAGCTCCAACCTCTCAACATTGTTGCCCTGGAGGTGATGTTTCCAACACATGAACTTCAAGAAAGGTTTAAACCACAGCATTCTACCACATGTCTCCAAAATGTGTGTCATTCTCACATGCATTTTCACAGACATGTTCATTCCATCCTTGATAGCCCCAAAATCTTAATGTACTGATTTAAAAGTCCAAAGTTCAGAATCTCACCTAAATCAGATACGGGTGAGACTCCAGGCACCAGTCCTCCTGAGGCAAATTCCCCTCCAGCTTGATTCCATGAAATTAAATATTATCTATTTTCAAATTACAATGGTAGGGTAGGCATAGAAGAGACATTTCTGTTTCACAAGAGAGAAGCTGGAAGAAAGGAGTAACTGGTTCCCAGTAAGTCCAAAACTCAAGAAGGAAAACAATATTAGACCTTAAGATGTCAAAATAATTGCCTTTGACTCCATGTCCCACATCCTGGGCACACTGTAGCAGGAGTTGAACTCCCAGGACCCCAGGCAGCACTGCCCCTATGGCTTTGCTGGGCTCAGTTCACTGAGAAGCTCACACAGGTTGAAGTCTCATGCATGCAGCTCTCCCAGGCTGGACTAGCACAGTGCCCCATACAGCCATGGGAATGGCAGCTGTCCCACTCCCACAGCTCTCTGTGGCAGACTCTGTGTGGGATTCTTTGAATGGCCCTGCCATTGTGACAAGTCTTTGCATGGGCCACCAGACTGTGGAAGCTGCCATAATCTCATAGCTCTTACATTCTGCATGCTTGAGAAAGTCACACCACATGGATAGGGGTAAGGTTTATGACCTGCATCTTCTAGAGCAGAAGGTTGAGTTGCAGCCACTTGGGCCATGGATGGCACAGCTGAAAGAACTTTGCTGAAATGTGGAAAGCAGAGTCTAGAGGCATGGGCAGTAAATGCTGAGGTCCTATGAGCACCTGTCTGCAAACTTTTCCCTTAAGATCCTAGCTTGCCTAGAAAATCTCTGAAATGCCTTTGGGGTCATTCTCCCATTGTCTTGATGAATAGAATCTGGCTTCCTCTATCCATGTTAATATCTTTTAAAAATGGTTGCCTGGCCACACTCTTCATATACTCTCACAAACAAATATGCTTTTTTATTTTTTCTTTATTTGAAAGGCAGAGTTATAGAGAGGGAGAGGCAGAGGCATAGAGAAATCTTCCATCCACTGATTGATTCACCAAATGGCTGCAACAACCAGAGCTGGGCCAGGGCCAGGGCCAGGCCAAAGCCAGGAGCCCAGAGCTTCATCTGGGTCTCCCACGTGGGTACAGGTGCCCAAACACTGGGGCTATCTTCTATTACTTCCCTAGGTGCATTAGCAGGGAACTGGATCAGAAATAGAGCAGCCAGAACTAGAACTGGCACCCATATGGGATGCTGGCACTGCAGGTGGCGGCTTTAGCTGGCGATACCCCCACTTCTCAGTAACAGCTTTCTTAGTCTATTTTGTGTTTCTATTACAAAATACCTGAGACTGGGTAAATTATAAGGAACAGAGATGTATTTCTACAATTCCTGAGGCCTGAAAATTCAAGGCTGAGGGACTCACATCTGGAAAGGGCCTTCTTGCTATGTCATCCTACCATGGAAGATGGAAGGGCAAGAAAGGAAGGGGACTGGGGTGGGCATTTGGTGCAGTGGTTGAGATACCACATGGAACATTGGATTCACATATCAGAGTGCTTGATCTGAGTCCTGACTCCACTTCCAATTACAGCTACCTGCAAATGTGCACCCCAGAAAGCAGCAGGTAATGATTCAAATAGTTGGGTCCTTGCCACCCACATGGTTCCCACAATAACCAACATACTTCTTGCTAAAGACATTACTGTATTTACAAGGACAGACCCTCATGACCTAATGACCTCTTAAATCCCACTTTTCAACACTGTCACATTGGGGATTAGTTTCCAACACATGAATTTAGGAGACACATTCAAACCATGGCAGAAGCTCCTGTTACAAATGGACTAATACAGACCAGCACAAAGGAACAAACACACTTGTGATTCTGATTCCACACAGGCCTTTTTCTATTAGTGGAAGGAATTCTGGGTTTATTCTTCAAGCCTTGAACATTTCAAATGATTTTGCTTCCTCCACAGAATGGCTCCAAATGCCCTAGCAATTTTATTTTTAAATGTAAAGTAAGGTTGTAGGAAAGAACAAGAAATTAAATTTGAAAACAATCTTGAGTCTGAAATAAAGCAAAAAGCTATCTTATAAAGCTCATTAACATGAAAATTCAATCCTTACGCCAATAATTTAAGTAAGAAATTATATAATCAAGATTTCCACCTTTGGGGCCAGAGCTGGTAAAGCTGCTGCCTGCGGTGCTGGCAACCCATAGAGGTAGCAGTTAGAGCCCCAGATTCTCCACTTCTGATCCTGCTCCCTGCTAATGTACCTGGGAAGGCAGCAGATGACCCAAGTGCTTGGAACCCTGCACCCATATGAGAAACCTGGAAGAAGCTCTTGGCTCCTGGATTTGGCCCGTCTCAGCTCTGGCCATTGTGGCTGTTTGTTTGGGGAATGAATCAGCAGATAGAAGTTTCTTTCTCTCTCTTCCTGTGTGTGTGTCTGTCTGTCTCTGCACCTCTCTCTTTGTGTCACTCTGCCTTTCAAATCAATCTTAAAAAAAAAAAATTCCACTTTCTCCCATGTATTTCACTCAACAAGCATTTTGGAGAACCTAATATACACCATGAAAATTCTAAAATGTAGAGATATGGCAGCATCAATAATTAAAAAAAAAAACAAACAAGACACAGAAGGGGCTGGCACTGTGGCATAGGTTAAGCCTCTGCCTGAAGCACTGGCATCCTGTATGGGAGCTGGTTCAGGTCCAGCTGTTTTTCTTCTGATCCAGCTCTCTGCCATGGTCTAGGAAAGCAGTAGAAGACGGCCCATGTGCATGGGCTGCTGCAGCCATGTGGGAGACCAGGAAGAAGTTCCTGCCTCCTGGCTTCAGATCAGCTCTGGTCATTGCCTCCATTTGGGGAATGAAACAGTGGATAGAAGACCTTTATCGCTGTCTCTCCCTCTCTCTGTTTGTAACTCTGCCTCTCATATAAACAAATAAAATCTTTACCAAAAAAAGAGGTGATAAATATTGGGGTACCAGCATTGTGACATAGATTAAGCTGCTGCTCGCAATGACAGCACCCCTTATGGGCATTGATTCAAGTCCTGGCTGTGCCACTTCTGATCCAGCTCCCTACTAATGTGCCTGAGAAAATAGCAGAGGACAGCCCAAGTCCATGGGCCCCTACATCCACATGAGAGACCCTAGATGAAGCTCCTGGCTCCTGGCTTTGGTCTGGCCAAACTCTGGCAGTTGCAGCCACTTAGGGAGTGAACCAGCAGATGGAAGACCTCTCTCTGTTTCTCCCTCTCTCTGTCTGTAACTCTACCTCTCAAATAAATAAATAAAATCTTAAAAAAAGACAGAGTAGACAAGTCCTTACCTTCTTGAAACTTATATTTCCCCTACTCTTTCTTTTTGCAGGGGAGACAAAATGAGTTAAATATATAGCGAATATTTGAAGGCAGTAATACTATAGTGTAAAAAAAGAGAGAGAATTAGAAATGACTTTTTAAAAATATACACTTATTTAAGATTTATTGATTTATTTGAAAGGCAGTGTGACAGAGGCAAGGAGAGGCAATGGGGGAGAGGGGAAGAGGGAGAGGGGGAGGGGTAGGGGGAGGGAGAGGGAGAGACTGTCCATTCACTGCTTTACTTTCTGAATGTCTGCAAGAGTTGGGAATAGGCCAGGCTAAAGTTGGAAGCCAGGAAATCCATCTGGGTTTCTCACGGGTTTGCCAAGAACTCAAGTACCTGGGCCATCATCTACTGTCTTCCAGATGCATCATCAGAAGAGCTGGATAGGTTGCCGGCGCCGTGGCTCAACAGGCTAATCCTCCGCCTTGCGGCGCCGGCACACCGGGTTCTAGTCCCGGTCGGGGCGCCGGATTCTGTCCCGGTTGCCCCTCTTCCAGGCCAGCCCTCTGCTGTGGCCCGGAGTGCAGTGGAGGATGGCCCAAGTGCTTGGGCCCTGCACCCCATGGGAGACCAGGAAAAAGCACCTAGTACCTGGCTCCTGCCATCGGATCAGCACGGTGCGCCAGCCGCAGCGCGCAATCCGCGGCAGCCATTGGAGGGTGAACCAACGGCAAAGGAAGACCTTTCTCTCTGTCTCTCTCTCTCACTGTCCACTCTGCCTGTCAAAAAATTAAAAAAAATTAAAAAAAAAAGAAGAGCTGGATAGGATATAGGATGTGGGTGTCCCAAGCAGTAGCTGAACTCCTATGCCACAATGTCTGCCTCCCTTCCCTGACTTTTTTTGGACAGGCAGAGTTAGACAGTGAGAGAGAGAGAGAGACAGAGAGAAAGGTCTTCCTTCCATTGGTTCACCCCTCAAATGGCCACTATGGCCGGTGCACTGTGCTGATCCGAAGCCAGGAGCCAGGTGCTTCCTCCTGGTCTCCCATGTGGGTGCAGGGCCCAAGCACTTGGGCCATCCTCCACTGCACTCCCGGGCCACAGCAGAGAGCTGGCCTGGAAGAGGGGCAACCAGGATAGAATCTGGCACCCCAACTGGGACTAGAACCCAGGGTGCCGGTGCCACAGGCAGAGGATTAGCCAAGTGAACCACGACGCCGGCCCCTGACTTTTAACATTACATCTGAGTGCTCTCTTTTCCCTTCCCTATCTCTTTCCTAGTTTACTACATAAAATATCATGGTTCTAAGACACCTAAATTTGAATTGTACATTGTTAAACATATTTAATCCTGATAAATAAATATTCCTTCTTGGCAAATAATCTTTGACTTCAAACTTAAAAGAATGCTTTTCACCTCTTAAAGCATTATCATATATTCTCTGAAAATAAGAAACAATAAGACAAAGTAGCTATCTTTTCTGAAAGACACTAACCATTATCTTTACAAAAAAAAAAAAAACTTGTTGGTGGAAGTTTTACCATATGAATTCACACACAGTTTGAATTATTTTTTCTTAGTGAATGCTAAACTCTGACTCATTAAGTTTTCACAGATCAGGAAAAAACCCACAACTTGTCAGAATTCTGGCAACGGGGCAGAGTCAGAAACCCCAGGACTCTGTCTCCCCACCTAGTCAACAACTGCAGGGGCAGAATCCATCTGATGCAATGATTGTGAAACTCTGGGATCTATCGAAGGTTTGCAACTTCCAGAGGAAGACTTGGGTGGTGAAGCACAGTTAATTTCATCAATTTCAATTCTAAGCACAGTAGCGGCTTCACAGCCCCCACCCCTCAGCCATGTGGCAGGCAGCTGCACACATACTCCAGGATCAATTTACACATGGGTTATAGATGCAAGGGTAGGCAACTATGACTCTGTCCTCCAAATATTGGGGACCTACACTCTGATCTTAGGCTCTGGTCGCTGTTGTTCCTGATCAAAGAGGTGCAGACAAGAAGCAGTTTGCCTTCCCTTCAGCACCTGCATTCCCCCAGACCCCCACCCCCAGGCCTTTGTGCTTTTGTTGCTAGCTTCTTTTCCTCTGGCTAAACTGACTTCCAGGGCATTTAAAGGGCGAGTGCCCTCTTCCTCATTCATTTGTCTTTTTCTCTTTTTAGGAACTGGATATTTAAGACTAAAAAACATTTTAAAAAAAACAGTTGCATATATAAGAGAAGATTAGAAAGTGACTGTGCATGCTCAGGGAAAGATGCATATCCAGATGAGACCAGGAAGACCTTAAGTTTATACTGCAGGCTTACTTCTGGCATAATCTGCAACAATTAAAAAAATAATAAAAATAACAAGAACCAGTAACTCCTGGAGAAGGGGCGAATCTGATTGCCAGAGTTACCATACCATTAGATTCAATTGTTGAATTTGCATAAAAAAACCCACAAGGCATACTAAAAAAAAAAAAAACACACCGGAAAGTATAGATCATTTAAAGGGGGAAAAAATCAACAGGAACTGTCTCTGAAAAGACATGATAACAGCTCTGAGAGCGAACGAGAGAGGCCATTCACTGGATTACTCCCCAAATGGTCACAATGGCTGGGGCTGAGCCAGGCTAGTGCCAGAAGCCAGGAATTTCTTCCAGGTCTCCCATGTGAATAGCAGGGACCCAAGCTCTTGGGCCATCTTCCCTGCTTTTCCCAGGGCAGTGGGAGGAAGCTAGGTCAGAAGTAGAATGGCCAGGACACAAACTGGTTCCCATATGGGATGCTGTTACTGCAAGCAGTGGCTTAAAACGTTATATCACAAAGCCAGGCCCCCAGACAGTGACTTTTTTTCCTTAAAGATTTATTTATTTATTTGAAAGACAGAGTTACATAGAGGAAGAGGCAAAGGGGGAGAGGGGTTGCATCTACTGGTTTACTCCTCAAGTAGCCACAATGGACAGAACTAGGCTCATCCAAAGCCAGGAGCCTGGAGCTTCTTCTAGGTCTCCTAAGTGGTTGCAGGGGACCAAGGACTTGAGCCATATTATACTGCTTTCCCAGGCCATAGGAGAGAGCTAGATTGGAAGTGGAGCAGCCAGGACTTGAACCTGCACCCATATGGGATAGTAGCGCTGCAGTATGGGGCTTTAACTCACTGTGCCACAGCACAAGGTCCTAGTGACTTTTAAACAAATATCTCAAAGATGCTCAAAGAAATAAAGGAAGATGTGAATAAAGTCAAGAAAATGATGAATGAAGAAAATAGAAATATCTACAAAACAATGTAATCCCTAAAAAGAAACTCTGAATCTGAAAAACACTGTAACTGAAATGAAAAATTCACCAGAAGGATTGAAGGACACATTTTGAGCAGGCAGAGAAAGATCCAAAGAACTTGAGATAGGACATTGGAAATTACAGAGTCTGAGAGATCGAAAGAAAATCAATGAAATAAAAGTAAACAGAGCCTAAGGAACCCAAGGGGCACCATCAAGCAGACCAACAAATATATGGTGGGAATGCCAGAAAATGGAGACAGAAAAAAGGGCAGAGAGATTGTTTAAAGAAATAATGGGAGTTAACAGGATGGCAGAATAGGGAGGGAGCTTACTGTTCCAGTGTAGGGGAAGATGGTTTAAAAAAAGTGCAGAGAGTTCAATCTCAGGGAAGAGTTAGGGAGAAAACTCCCCAGGAAACTCCATGTCCCTCCAATTAGAGAGATGCTGTGGACCTATATGGAGGGTGTGGACACAGACAGCTCAGGACCCAAGCAGCCTAGGCCCTCAGCATCAGCTCTGGGGAGTGTGGTGAGACCAGAAGACCAGACTGCAGCAGCCCAAGCCACTGGCAATAAAGCTGCAGGAAGAGCTTGGTATGAGTGCAATTTGGAATCCTGTGGGGACAGTGTACCTGCCAACCTAGAGGGAAAAAAAGGGGCAAGTCTCTCTCTCCCGTCAGTCTGGCACCAACCTCCTATAACTAGCCAAGAGAGGACTGGCACAATTTTGGACATACATAACAGCTATACCAGCTTGTGTCCATGTGCCCAGCAACCAGCGGAGAGGAGACGCCTGAGTTTAGCTGGGAGAATTGAGGAGGGTCCTGGGTGCTTGTGACTGTGGGAACCTTGTGTGCCGGAACTATAAAAACTCTGTGGCTGCGAGGGAGAGTGCAAGGAGTGGCTGGGACTCTGGGCAGTCACTGTGGGTGGCTCCACACATTTGAAGCTCCCTGATTCTCTGCCGAGGGTCACTGTTGCGAGATCCATCGTGTGTTTCTTGTGGCAGCATGGACAAATATTGTACCCACTGGGGCTGGCGTACAGGTATTGGTCTTTTTTGTGGAGAGGAGGTGAGCATGAGAATATGCCAACAGAACAGAACATACCTCCCCTCTAATAAAAATTAAATAGGGGAGATTTACCATGCCCAACTTTGGGGTCATCTAGAACACTCCTCTCACTCTGGAGCACCGAACAGAACTCCCTGACCACACCCAGCACATGTCTCTGGGTACTGACTGAAAAAGTGGATACTTCACTAAGCCACAGAGGTGTAGTCCAAAGATAAAAGCTATCACAGAGAAAAAAAAATTTTTAAAAGTATCTCCACAAATGCCTAATAATAAACACAGCAATTCAAGAAAAAAAAGAATAAGGAAGAAAGCATGAAGCCCCAAAAGAACACAACACTTCAATACTAGAATGTGAAGATGAATAAATTGAAGGAATTCCAGAAACAGAATTCATAAATTTTTTCTTTTTTCCCCCCAGAAATGTTTTGTTTAACTAATACAAACTTCACGCATTTCATAAGTACAACTTTAGGAACATAGATCGTAGGATAACATAGAAGTACTCAGAAGAAAATCCATGAACTAAAGAAATCCATACATGACATGAATGAAAAATTTTCCCATGAAATTGAGATTTTAAAGAGAAACCAAAACAAAATATTGGAAATGAAGAACTCAATAGATCAAATAAAAAAATGAGGTTGAAAGCCTTAACAATAGATTCAATGAAGCAGAAGAAAGAACATCTGAGTTAGAAGACAAATATCTGGAAATTTTACAGTCAGACCAAAAAAAAAGAAGAAATTAGAAAACTAAAAAACAGTGTTGGGGATATATTATCAAATGACCCAACATAAGGGTCTTAGAAGTTCCTGAAGGCATACAAAGAGAGAATGGATTAGAAGGCCTTTTTTTTTTTAGTAAATAATTACATAAAACTTCCCCAATTTGGAGAAAAAAAGGGAAATCCAAGTATAGGAAGCACATAAAACTCCTAATAGATATGACCAGAAAAGATCTTCACCATGACACATTGTACTCAAACTCTCCACAGTAAAACACACAGAAAAGATTCTAAAATGTGCACAAGAGTAATGCCAGATTACTTTCAGAGGATCTCCAATTAGATTCACAGTGTTCTCAACAGAAACCCTACAGGCTAGCAGAGAATGGTGAGATATATTCCAAGTCTTAAGAGAAAAAAAAAACTGCAACCCAGAATACTGTACCATGCAAAGCTCTCACTTACAAATGAAAGTGAAATGAAGACCTTCCATAACAAATAGAAATTGAAGGGGCTGGCACCGTGGTGCAGTGGGTTAACACCCTGGCCTGAGGCACCGGCATCCCATATGGGCACGTGTTCGAGACCCAGCTGATCCACTTCCGATCCAGCTCTCTGCTATGGCCTGGGAAATCAGTGGAGGATGGCCCAAGTCCTTGAGCCCCTGCTCCCACGTGTGAGACCCGGGGGAAGCTCCTGGTTCCTGGCTTTGGATCAGCGCAGCTCTGGCTATTGTGGCCATCTGGGGAGTGAACCATCGTATGGAAGATCTCTCTCTCTCTCTCTCTCTCTCTCTCTCTCTCTCTCTGCCTCTCCTCTCTCTGTGTAACTCTGACTTTCAAATAAATAGATAAATCTTAAAAAAAAAAAGAAATTAAAGGAATTTGCCACCAATCATCCAGCCTTACAAAAGATGCTTAGGGATATGCTGCATACAGAAACACAGAAACATGGTCATCACTACGAAAGAAGGTGAAGGCAGAAAAGCTCCCAGTGAAAGTACAAAGGAAATCCAAAGTAAAATATAGGAATATTTACGGGAAAATGGCAGGGCAAAGCTGTTACTTATCAAGTCACTTTGAATGTAAATAGCCCCAACTCTCCAGTTAAAAGATACAGACTGGCTGAATGGATTAAAAAACAAGACCCATCTATTTGCTGCCTACAAGAAACACATCTCACTAACAAAGATACAAGCAGACTAAACATGAAAGGATGGAAAAAGATATTCCATGCCAACAAACCAAAATGGAGCTGGTATAGCCATCCTAATATCAGACAAAATAGATTTTAATACAAAAACTGTTAAGAGAGAAAAGAAGCACACTATGTAATGATTAAGGGATTAATTCAACAGGAAGATGTGACTATTGTAAGTGTATATACACCAAATTATAGGGCACCTGGCTACTTAAAAGGAATGTTAAGGGATTTAAAGAGAGACATAGACTCTAATACAATAGTAATGAGGACATAAACACCCTACTTTCAGCAATGGACAGATCAACCAGACATAAAATTTATCATAAAGGAAACTACAGAGTTAATTGACACTAAGACCAAATGGACCTAACAGATTTCTACAGAACTTTTCATCTTAAAGATGCAGAATACACATTCTTCTCACAAGTGCAAGGAATCTTCTCTAGAATAGACCACATGCTAGACCATAAAGCAAGTGTCAGCAAATTTAAAAATTTTTTAAAATTATACCATGCATCTTCTTGGACTACAACAGAATGAAGCTGGAAATCAATAACTCAAGAATCTCTAGAACATATTCAAACACATGGAGACTGAACAACATGCTTCTGAAAGAAAAGTGGGGCACAGAAGAAATCAAAACAGAAATAAAAATTTTTATGGAAAGGAATGAAGATGACAATACAACATATCAAAACTTATGGGATACAGCAAAAGCAGTGTTAAGAGGAAAGTTTATAGCAGCTGGTGCCTACATCAAGACTTTGGAAAGGCAATAAATAAATGAGCAATCAATGCATCTCAAGGACCAAGCAAAACAGCAAACCAAATCCAAAACTAGTGGGATAAAAGCAACAATTAAAATTAGAGAATAAACAAAATTGAAACAAAAAATACAAAAGATCCATGGAACAAAAAGATGGTTTTTGAAAAAATAATAAACAAAACTGAGATACAATTGGCCCAACTAACCCCCTCCCCCCAAAAAAACCCAGAGAGAAGGTCCAAATCAATAAAATCAGAGATGAAAAAGAAAAAATAACAACAGATAACACATAAATAAATAAAATCATCAAGAATTACTATAAAGAGCTGTATGCCAACAAATCAGGAAACCTAGAAGAAATGGATAGATTCCTGGATACATACAACCTACCTAAATTGAGCAATGAAGACACAGAACAACTAAACAGACTGATAACCAAGACAGAAATTGAATCAGTAATAAAGACCCTCACAGCAAAGAAAAGTCCAGGACTGGATAGCTTTACTATTAGATTCTACCAGACATTTAAAGCAGAACTAACTTCAATTCTTTTAAAGCTATTCAAAAACAATTCAAAGCAAGGGAATCGTCCCAAACTCCTTCTATGATGCTAGCATCATCCTAAACCTGAAAAAGATACAACAGAGAGAACTACAAATCAGTTTCCCTGATGAACATATATGCAAAAATCCTCAACAAAATGCTAGCCAATCGAATCCAACAACACATCAGAAAGATCATTCAGCCAGACCAAGTGGGATTTATCCCAAGTATGTAGAGATGGTTTGACATTCACAAATCAATCAATGGGATACATCACATTAACAAACTGAAGAACAAAAATCATGTGACTATCACAATAGATGCAGAGAAAACATTTGAGGATAACTTTTAGCAAATTGGGTATACAAAGAACATTACTCAACACAATCAAGTCAACTTATGAGAAACTCATGACCAGCATCCTTTTCAAAGGGGGAACATTTGTAAGCATTCCCACTGAAATCTGGAACCAGACAAGGATGCCTAGTCTCACCACTGCTATTCAATATAGTCCTGGAATTTTTAGCCAGAGCATTAGACAAGAAAAAGGAATCAAAGGGATAAAAATTGGGAAGGAAGAAGTCAAACTATTTCTATTTGCAGATGACATGATTCTATATATAAGGGATACAAAAGATTCCACTAAGAGACTGGTGGAACTCATAGAAGAGTTTGGTAAAGTGGCAGTACATAAAAACAACACACAAAAATCAATAGCCTTTGTATACACAGACAATGCCATGGCTGAGAAAGAACTTCTAAGGTCAATCCCAGTCATAATCCCATTCACAATTTAATTCACAAAAATCAAAGACCTTGGAATAAATTTAACCAAGGATGTTAAAATTCTCTATAATGAGAATTACAAAACATTAAAGAAAGAAATAGAAGACGACACAAAAAAAATGGGAAAAAACTTTCATGTTCATGGATTGGAAGAATCAATATCATGAAAATGTCCATACTACTGAAAGTAGTTTACAGATTCAATGTGATACCAATCACATACCAAGGACATTCTTCACAGATCTAGAAAAAAAATCATGCTGAAATTAATATGGAAACACAGGAGACCCTGAATAGCAAAAACAATCTTTAAAAAAAAAGATTTATTTATTTGTTTGAAATCAGAGTTACACAGAGAGAGAAGAAGAGGTGCGCGCGGCGGGGTGGGGTGGGGGTCTTCCATCCACTGGTTCACTCCCCAATTGGCCACAATGGCTGGAGCTGTGCCGATCTAAAACCAGGAGCCAGGAGCTTCCTCCAGGCCTCCCACATGGGTGCTGGGGCCCAAGGACCTGGGCCATCTTCCACTTCTTTCTCAGGCCATAGCAGAGAGCTGAATTGGAAGTGGAGCAGCCAGGACATGAATTGGCACCATTTGGGATGCCAGCACTGCAGGCGATGGCTTTACCAACTATGCTACAATGCTGCCCCCTAAAACAATCTTATACAACAGAAACAAAGCTTGAGGCATCACAATACTGATTTCAAGACATACTACAGGACAGTTATAATCAGAACAGCTTGGTACTGGCACAAAAAGATGGACAAAAAATGGAACAGAACAGAAATATCAGAAGACAACTCATGCACCTACAACCAACTGATATTTGACAAAGGAGCTAAAATGAATCCCTGAAGCAAGGACAGTCTATTCAACAAATGGTGCTGGGAAAACTGAATTTCCACATGCATAAGTAGGAAGCAAGACCCCTACCTTACAGCTTACACAAAAATCCACTCAAAATAGATTAAAGATTATCCACAACCTGATACCATCAAATTATTAGAGAACATCAGAGAAACCGTGCAAGATATAGGCACCGGCAAAGACTTCTTGGAAAAGACCCCAGAGGCACAGGCAGCCAAAGCCAAAATTAACAACTGGGATTACATCAAATTGAGAAGCTTCTGTATTGCAAAAGAAACAGTCAGGAAAGTGAAGAGGCAATTAATGAAGTGGGAGAAATTATTTGCAAACTATGCAATTGATAAAGAAGTAATAACCAGAATCTATAAAGAGATCAAGATACTCCACCACAACAAAACAAACAACCCACTTTAAGAGATAGGCCAAGGACTTAAACAGACATTTTTCAAAAAAGGAAATTCCAAATGGCTAACAGACACATGAAAAATCTTCAGGATCACTAGCCATCAGGGAAATGCAAATCAAAACCACAATGAGGCTTCACCTCACCCTGGTTAAAAAGGCTTTCACAGAAATCAACAAACAGATGCTGGCGAGATTGTGGGGGAAAAGATATCCCAATCCGCTGTTGGTGGGAATGCAAACTGGTAAAGCCACTATGGAAGACATTTTGGAGATACCTCAGAAATCTGAATATAGTCCTACCATAGACCAAGCAATTCTACTCCTTGGAATTTACACAAGGGAAATGACATCAGCAAATAAAACAGTTATCTGCACCTCCATATATATTGCAGCTCAATTCACAAGAGCTAAGACATGGAATCATCCCAAATGCCCATCGACAGAAGAGTGGATAAAGAAATTATGGGACATGTACTCTATGGAACTACACACAGAGGTAAAAAAAAAATGTGGTCATTTGCAACAAAATGGACGAATCTGGAAAACATCATACTTAGTGAAATAAGCCAGTCCCAAATGGGCAAATATCATATGTTCTCCATGATCTATGACAACTAACAGAACACCTAAAAGGAAACCTGTAGAAGTGAAACTCACACTATGAGAAGCAATGATTTGATCAGCCTTTGTCCTGACTGTTGAGGAACAGTTTACTACTTTATTCTTTTCAGGATTTTTTTTTCTACTTAATACCATTGGTTGAACTCTTTAGTTAACATAGAATTATTCATAGGTGTATAAATCCAATTGAAAATAAATCCCAGCAAAAAATAAGAGTGAATATAAGAGAAGGAGGAGCTGTATAGTTTGGCATCCATTCTCACAGACTTACCCCTAAGGGTAAAGCTAAAAACTTGCCATGGGACTCCAAATCCCATTAATCTGGGTGGTACTAATGCCATCTTATGTGTTAAAGTGATCAGGATTAAGTGTCAAAGGGATCACATAAATAAGACAAGTGGCTGGTAATAACAACGGATAGCATTAAAAAGGAGAGAATGATCCAACAAGGGAAGCAGGCCACACAGCAGACTTAGAATGACAAATGCCCTAAAGAGCATTCCGGCCTCAGAATCAGCCCTTAAGGCATTTGGATCTAGCTGAAAAGCCCATGAGAGCATTTTAGGCATGTAAAGCATAGGTACTGTGGCAAAAAATGATCTACATGAAAGATCTCTGTGAATGAGATCCCGGTGGAAAGAAGGGGCTATCAAAGAAGGAGGTACTTTTCTCTGAAGGGAGGAGAGACCTTCCATTTTGCTTATGGCCCTTTCTAAATACTGATGGAGTTTGTGGACTCAGAAGACATACATAGCCTTGGCAGCTCATGACAAGAGCGTCGGGTGATTGCTGACAGCATAAATAAGAGTGTCAATTGTTAAATCAACAACAGGAGTCATGGGGCACTTATTCCCCAAGTGGGACCTCTGTCTTTAATGTGTCGTACTATGAGAATTAACTGTAAAACTTGTTTTCAAACAGTACTTTATACTTTGTGTGTGTGTGTAGTTGCAAATTGTGGAAATCCTTACTTAGTATAGAGCTGGTCTTCTGTATACAAAGTTAATTAAAGGGGCCGATGCTGTGGCGCAGCGGGTTAATGCCCTGGCCTGAAGCACCGGCATCCCATATGGGCGCGGGTTCAAGTCCCAGCTGCTCCTCTTCCAATACAGCTCTCTCCTATGGTCTGGGAAGGCAGTGGAAGATGACCCAAGTCCTTGGGCCCCTAAACCCATGTGGGAGACCCAGGGGAGGCTCCTGGCTCCTGGCTTCGGATTGGCACAGCTCCGGGCCACTGCAAGCAATTGGGAAGTGAACCATCAGATGGAAGACCTCTCTCTCTATCTCTCTGCCTCTCCTCTCTCTGTGTAACTCTGACTTTCAAATAAATGGATAAATCTTTTAAAAAAAAAAAGTTAATGAAAAACTAATCTTAATGAAGAATGGGATGGGAGAAGGAGTAGAAGGTGGGACAGAAGTGGGGGTGGGAGGGTGGGTATAAGGGGAAGAACCACTATATTCCTAAAGGTGTACCTATGAAATTTGTATTTGTTAAATAAAAGCTTTCTTAAAAAAATGCAACAATGTTTTATCACCCCCATTAGTATGGCTTTCATACAGAAATCAACAAATAAGAAATGCTGGAGGGGATGTTGGGAAAAATGTGCCCTAATCCACTGTTGGTGGAAATGTAAAATGGGACAGCCACAGTGGAAGACAATATGGAGATACCTCAGAAATCTGAATACAGATCTACCATATGACCCAGTCATCTTACTCCTGGGAATTTGCCCATGGGAAATGAAATCAGCATATGAAAGAGTTATCAGCATGCCCATGTTTATTTTAGGTCAATTCACAATAGCTAAGATATGGAATCAACCTAAATGTCCACCAGCTGAAGACAAAACTGGACAAATAAATTATGGGATATGCACACCATGGAATACTATACAGTAGTGAAAAATGAGATCCTTTCATTTGCAACAAAATGGATAAAAAAGGAAAAAATCATACTTAGTGAAATAAACTAGTTCTAAGGGACAAATTCCATATGTTCTCTTTGATCTGTGATAACTAATAGAGCACCTAAAAGGTCATCTATAGAAGCGAAATTGATACTTTGAGATATGATGATTTTTGGCAGTCCTTGTCTCAATTGTTGAGGAACAGGTTTTGTTTTGTTTTCATACTATTTGTTGAACTCTTTACTTATAGAGTTCATCATATGTGTATAAATTTAATTGAAAATTGATCTTAGTAAAAGATAAGAATGGGAATGGGGGGAGGGGAGGGAGTATGTGTGGGAGGGCAGATACTGTGGGAAGAATCACTGTTCCTAAGGTTGTACTTATGAAATACATAAAGTTTATATTCCCCAAATAGAAGGTTTCTAGGGAAAAAAAAAAGGACAAAATGTGAAAAAAGAATGGATGAAAAGTTCTCAAATGTAATGAATCATAACTCTAAACATCCAAGAAGTACAAACTCCAACAAAGATGAACTCAGAGAACAACAATGAGATACATCATAATCAAACTTTCAAAAGAGACTCTCAAAACAAGAGCAGGGAAGCAAGTCATCACAAACAAGCTATCCTCAATATCATCATCAACATTTTCATCAGAAAGTTGGAAGGCCTAAAGATAGTAGATCTATATATTTAAAGTGCTTTAAGGAAAGAACAACACACACACCTAAAAACCAAAATTTCCACTGGCAAATTGTCCTTCAAAAATGAGGGAGAGTGGTTGGCCTTGGATTGTTAAGACACTGGTTAAGATGCCCATGCTCCATACTGGAATACTAGGGTTCAATACCTACCTGTGCTTCCTAACTCTAATTTCTTGATACCCAGACCCTGAGAGGTGGCAGTGATAGCTGAAGTAGCTGGACTCTTGTTTCCTATAAGGAGGATCTGGATTAAATTCCTGGCTCCCAGCTTCAGCTTCTGCTCAGCCCTAGTCACTGCAGGAATGTGGGGAGTGAACAAGCTCTCCCTTTTCCCCTCCCCCACCCCAGAGAAGGAAAGAGAAAGTGAAACATTTATAGATACACAAATGAGAGATTTCATTATCATGAAACTCACCCTGCAAGAAATGCTCAAGGGAGTCCTACAGACTGAAATGAAAAAACACTAGATAGTAATTCAAAGCTGAATGAAGAAATACAGATCTCAACAAAGGTAAAATAATGAGCAATTATTGGCTTGTAACTTTGTTTTCTCTATAATTTAAGAGATTAATGAATTTAAAAGACTATTAATTCATATTTTGAGACACATGATGCATAAAAACATAATTTTGGATATCAACAACCAAAAGGCAAGGAGACAGAGCTGTTATAAGGAGCTGATTTTTTGTCTATTATTGAAAATAAGCTAGTATATTTTCAAATTATAATTTGAGAATTATAAGTTTAGGATGTTAAATGTAATCCTTGTGGTAACCACAAAGAAAATAACTACTGAATATACATGTAAGGAAATAAGAAAGAAATTTAAATGTTTCCCTACAAAATACCAACTAAACATCCAAGACTGTAATGTAGGAAATGAAGGAACAAAAGTGATAAGATACATAAAAAACAAACAGCAAATGACAGGTACCCCTCCCTATAAGTAATAATGATAAATGTAAATGGATTAAAGTCTTCAGTAAAAAAACAGAGAATGGTAGAATAGATAAAATGTGGTCCAACTATATGCTGTCTGCAAGATACTTACTTTAGATCCAAAGACAGAAATAGACTGAAAATAAGAAAATGGAGAGTGATATAAGATGTAACCAAAAGAAAAGAAATGGCCACACAAATAATAGACAAAATAGATTTTTTAGTTTAAAAAAAGTTACAATAAATGAAGAAGGGTATAATACAAAAAGTTTGTGGAAAATACATGTTATGAACAACTATGTATGTATTTTAAATTTTTACACTAAAATAAACTTATCTTTTTATTTTTTTCACAGGCAGAGTAGACAGTGAGAGAGAGAGAGACAGAGAGAAAGGTCTTCCTTTGCCGTTGGTTCACCCCACAATGGCCACTGCAGCCGGTGTACCGCATTGATCCGAAGCCAGGAGCCAGGTGCTTCTCCTGGTCTCCCATGCGGGTGCAGGGCCCAAGTATTTGGGCCATCCTCCACTGCACTCCTGGGCCACAACAGGGAGCTGGACTGGAAGAGGAGCAATCAGGACAGAATCCGGTGCCCCAACCAGGACTAGAACCCTGTGTGCCAGCACTGCAGGCGGAGGATTAGCCTATTGAGCCATGGTGCTGGCCTAAATTTACCTTTAATTCTATTTTTCATGAACTTTTGAGTACTATCATTTATTAATAAAATGTTAAATACAGCAAGAAGATACATGTATTTTGAACCTAATAATGGACCATCAAACTATATGAAGCAAAAACTGACAGAATCAAAGAAATAGTTCAACAACAGTCAGAGACTTTGATACCTTACTCTCAATAATGAATAAATAAACAGATATAAATAAGGAAATAGAAGACTTAACACAATTAACTACATCTAGCAGATAGATATACAGAACACTACCCAACAATAGCACCCACATTCTTCTCAAGTGTACATAATAATTTCCAAGGCAGAGCCCATGTTAGGTTACAAAACTAATCCTCAATACTTTGTTTAAAATACATGTCATGCAAAGTGTCTCCTCTGATCACAACAGAATAAAGTCAGAAATCAAGAACAGAAGTAGTGGCTGGAGCTGTGTTGTAGTGGGTAGGGCTGCGGCCTGCAGTGTCGGCATCCCATATGGGCACTTGTTCGGGTCCCGGCTGCTCCACTTCCAATCCAGCTCTCTGCTATGGCCTGGGAAAGCAGTGAAGGATGGCCCAGGTCCTTGGGTCCCTGCATCCACATGGGAGACTTGGAGGAAGCTCCTGGCTTTGGATTGGCACAGCTCTGGCTGTTGTGGCCAGTTGGGGAGTGAACCATTAGATGGAAGACCTCTCCTTCTCTCTCTGCCTTTCCTTCTCTCTTTGTGTAACTCTGACTTCCAAATAAATAAATAAATATTTTTTCAAAAAAAGAAGAGAAGTAAAACTGGGACATTCACAAATTTATGGAAATTAAACAATTCCCTTTTAAATAATCAATAGATCAAAAAGTATCACAAAAGAAATTGGAAAATTCTTAGAATGAAACTGAAAACAAAACATACCAAACTTTATGGGATGCAGTGCTAAGAGGAAGTTTATAGCTGTACATTAAAGGGAAAAATATTATATTAAAGGAAAATTAAAGGAAAAAATGTGAAATCAACAATGCAAGTTCAGCTTAAGAAATAAGAAAAAACCCAAAGTCAGTAGAATAAAGTAAATACTAAAAATTACGGTAGATGGGTAGTAAAGATTATAACAAAAATGAAATCAATAATATTAAAATAAGAGATAAGAATCAGTCAAGCCCAAATTTGCTTTTTTGAAAAGGTAAACAAATTCACAAATCATTAAGTAGAAGGACTAAGACAAAAAGAAAATGATTCATGTTTCTAACCTTATAAATGAAAGTGATACTACTACCAAATCTACTTAAATAAAACAGATTTTTACAAGAGGACTACTGAAAATTATGTGGCCATAAATTGGATAATCTAGAGAAAATGAATATGAGTTCCTAAACAACAAATGCAATGTTTACCAAGACTAAATGATGAAGAAATAGAAAAATCTGAATAGACTTATAACTAGTAAGGAGATTGAATCAGTAACAACGACAAAATTCCTGACAAAGAAAAGCCCTGGACTTGACAGCTAAACTATAAATTCTCCAAGATATTTAAAGAAGAATTAAATCAATCCTGCTCAGACATTTCCCTACTATTTGAATAGGAGGGAACATTTTCTAATTCATTCTATAAGACTAGCAATAACTTGACAACGAAGGCAGACAAAGACATTGCAAAAACCCTACAGACCAACATCTCTTATGAACATTGATGCAAAAATTCTCAACAAAATACTAGCAAATCACATTTATCAGGATAGCAAATATATATATATATATATATATATATATATATATATATATATATAAAATGATGTAGTTGGATTTATTCCTGAAATAAACCAATTGTTAATGGTATAGCATATTAAAAATGATTGATATAATATGCTTCATTAACAGAACACAAAAACCACATCATGATCTATCTCAACTGTTGGCAGAAGCATCTGACAAAATTCACTATCGTTCAAGTAAAAAAAAAAAAAAACAGATTTCAATAAACTAAGATAGAAGCACACTATGCCAACATAATAAAAACCATATAAAAACCCGACAGAGATCATGTTGAAAGACTGAGAACTTTCCTGTTAAAATCAGAAACATGGCAACCACACCTACATTTACCACTTCCATTCAATATAGACAGTGCTGAAAATTCTAGCCAGAACAATTAGGCAAGAAAAAAATAGTAAAGGCCATCCAAATTAGATAGGAAAAAGTAAAACTATGTCTGCTGATGCTTTCATCCTCACATGTAGAAACCCTAAAGATTTCATACACACACGGTTAGAAATAGGGGCTGGCATTGCATGACACAGGACCTGTGATGCCAGCCTCTCCTACTGCAGTGTCAGCTGCTCCCCTTCCAATCCAGTTTCCTACTAATGTGCCTGGGAAAGCAGCAGAAGATGGCTCAAGAACCTGTACCCCTGCCTCCCATATGGGAGACCTGGAGGAAGTTCCAGGTTGCTTGGCTTTTCCAAGTCCAGCATCAGCCATTGCAGCCCTTTGGGGAGTAAACTAGAAAATGGAATATTTCCTGCTGCCTCTGTTTTTCCCTCTCTCTGTTACTCCGACTTTGAAATAAAAATAAATCTTTAGAAAAAAATCAGAAATAACAAATTCAATGAAGTATTAGGATATAAAGTCAACACACAAAAATCAGTTGTATATCAACTTTATTCTTTTTTAAAAGTAGCTATTTGTTTACTTTTATTTTATTTGAAAGGGAGAGACAGAGAAATCTTCTATCTACAGGTTTACTCCCCAAATGCCTGTAAGAGTTAGGGCTGGGCTATATTGAAACCGGAAGCCAGGAACTCCATCTGGGTGTCCACATTGCTGGCAGATCCCCAAATACTTGAGGACATCATCAGCTGCCTCCCAGGATGCACACGAGCAGGAAGCTGGATTGAACTGGAACTCAAAACCAGGCACTCTGAAATGGTATGCAGGTATCCCAAGCAGTGGCCTACCTACTGTGCTAAACACCCAGCCTGGGTGCATTTCTTTCTTTCTTTCTTTTTTTTTATTTTTGACAGGCAGAGTGGACAGTGAGAGAAAGAGAGACAGAGAGAAAGGTCTTCCTTTTTGCCTTTGGTTTACCCTCCAATGGCTGTTGCGGCCGGCGCGCTGCAGCTGGCGCATTGCACTGATCTGAAGCCAGGAGCCAAGTACTTCTTCTGGTCTCCCATGCGGGTGCAGAGCCCAAGCACTTGGGCCATCCTCCACTGCATTCCCTGGCCACAGCAGAGAGCTGGCCTGGAAGAGGGGCAACCAGGACAGAATCCGGTGCCCCAACTGAGACTAGAACCCAGTGTGCCAGCACTGCAAGGTGGAGGATTAGCCTAGTGAGCCGTGGCGCCGGCCTGGGTGCATTCCTATACACTAAGATGAAAAGAGTCTCCAAATGGGAAATTATGAAAGCAATTCCATTTACAGTAGCATCAGAAAGGATAAACTACTATGGAATTAACTAACATGGTGCAAGACGTGTGCAATGAAACAATAGAACATGTTCAAAGAAATTAAAGACATAAATAACATGTCCCAGTTTTATGGACTAGAAGTCTTATTTTTTTTATTTTTATTTTTTATTTTTTATTTTTGACAGCCAGAGTGGACAGTGAGAGAGAGAGACAAAGGTCTTCCTTTGCCGTTGGTTCACCCTCCAATGGCCGCCGCGGATGGCGCGCTGCGGCCGGCGCACCGTGCTCATCCGATGGCAGGAGCCAGGTGCCAGGTGCTTTTCCTGGTCTCCCATGGGGTGCAGGGCCCAAGCACCTGGGCCATCCTCCACTGCACTCCCGGGCCACAGCAGAGAGCTGGCCTGGAAGAGGGGCAGTCGGGACAGAATCCGGCGCCCCAACCGGGACTAGAACCCGGTGTGCTGGCGCCGCAAGGTGGAGGATTAGCCTGTTGAGCCACGGCGCCGGCTAGAAGTCTTATTTTTAAGATGTCCATACAAGGGGCTGGTGCTGTGGTGTAGCTATGGCACCAGCATCCCATATAGGTGCCAGTTCACATCCTGGCTGCTCCGCTTCCTATTCAGCTCCATGCTAATGTGCCTGGGAAAGCAGCAGAAGATGGCTCAAGTACTTGGGCCTCTGCACCCATGTGGGAGACCCAGATGGAGTTCCTAGCTCCTGGCTTTGAATGGGTCCAGCTCTGGCTGTTGGGGTCATTTGAGGAATGAGCCAGCAGATGGAAGATCTCTCTCTCCATCTCTCTACCTCTGTGTGACTCTGCCTTTCAAATAAAATAAATAAATATTTTTTTAAAATTATGTCCATATTGTCCTTAAGTGATCTATAGATCAATGCACTCTATCAAAACTTTGTGGATTTTTTTTTTCAAAAATAGAAAAACTCATCCTAAAATTCACATGGAATTTCAAAAGACTCAGAATATCCATACAGCTTGGTTGTATCTTGGAGTATCTGATGTCAAAACTTACTACAAACTGTAGTAATCAAACATTAATACTGACATAAAGACAAACACATAGACAAATGAAATAGAGATCTCAGAAATAATTCTGTAAATATATGGGTCGAATAGGGATTAGTGTTATGCTGTAGTGGGTAAAGCTGCCACCTGCAATGCCAGCATCCCATTTAAGGGTGCAGGTTTGAATCTTGGATGCTTTGCTTCTGATCCTGCTTTCTGCTAACGTGCCTGGGAAAGCAGCAGAAGATGTCCCAAGTGCCTGGGCTCCTACACCCACATTGGGAGACCTGGATGAAGCCCCTGGCTTCTGGTTTTAGCCTGCCCCAGCCCCAGCCCCAGCTGTGTGGCCATTTGGGGACTGAACCAGCAAATGGAAGATTTCTTTATCCTTCCCTCTCTAATTTTGCCTTTCAAATAAATGAGATGAACCTTAAAAATAAATAGTCAATTGATTTTTTATAAGAATGTAAAAAAAATGTTTAATTGGGAAAGGACTGTCTTTTCAACAAATGGTGCTAGAAAAACTAGATATCTACATGGAAAAGAATGAAGTTTGACCTTTACCTAATACTATATTTTAAAGTTAACTTGGGCCCGGTGCTGTGGTGTAGTAGGCTAAACCTTCATCTACAATGCTAGCACCCCATATGGGCACTGGTTCGTGTCCCAGCTTCTCCTCTTTGGATCCAGCTCTCTGCTTATGGTCTGGGAAACCAGTGGTGGATGCCCAAGTGCTTGGGCCCCTGTACCCACGTGGGAGATCTAGAAGCAGCTCCTGGCTCCTGTTTCAGATTGGTCCACCTCTGGCCGTTTTAGCCATCTAGGGAGTGAACCAGGCAATGGAAGACCTCTCTGTCTCTCCCTCTCTCTGTCTGTAGTTATGCTGCTCAAATAAGTAAATGAAATCTTAAAAAAAAAAAAAAACCTCAAAATGGATCAGAGATCCTACACAGAAGACCTAAATCTATACAACTCTTAGGAGAAAACACATGAATAAGTATCCATGACCTTGAAATAGACAGTGATATCGATATGACATCAAAAGCATAGGCAAAGAAAAAATAGACAAACTGGACTTCATAAGAATTTTTTTAAAATTATAAATCAGAATACAATATCAAGAAATAAAAAGGTCATTCATATAATGGCAGATAGTATTTGCAAATTGTATATCTGAGAGGGGATTAATACTCAAAAAACACAGACTGCTTAAAACTTACCAACCAAAAAAAAAAAAAAAACTAACAATACACCTTTTTGGTACCATTATTTTATGGACTGTGAGATCAGTTTTTACTTTAGTTCTGATAATACATTCAAAATGATTATTGATCAGAGGTGTCACCATTGTCATGAAATAATTCATATTGTCTTCATAGTACATGTTGGTCATACAGAAGACTGCCACAGTTTCCAGTGGGGCCTGATGAAGGGAGATCATATAGTAGATACCTACTCGAGCTCTGCTGGCAATAACTTATCCTGGGGCTGGCACCATGGCGTAGCAGGTAAAGCCATCACCTGCAGTGCCGGCATCCCATATGGGCACTGGTTCAAGTCCTGGCTTCTCTACTTCCAATCCAGCTCTCTGCTATGGCCCAGGAAAGCAGTAGAAGATATCCTCTCTGAGCCTCAGGGTCTCATTTGCCCTTTCTATGAAATACTTAGTAAAATATTTAGAATATTATTGGGAGGATTAAATTAAGCATGCCTGGCACACAGCGTATATTTTAATGGTGATTATGCTTTGCTGCTACTTTGAGGAAATTACTTATTTCTAGAAAGAAACTCTCCCATCATTTTCAGAACAACACCTAATATGAACTGGTCTTCTATACTCCATTTCTTTTCAATTTTACTAGACCGTAGAACAATGGTTCTAGATTTATATGGCTGTAATGGGATTTGACTTTGTACACTGTAAAGTTGTGTAATCCTGATAAATTAAGAAATATTCCCTCTTGGCAAATAAGCTTTAACCTCAAACAAACCCACATATCTTTGGATCCAAAAGCAACACTGGATGTCATTATGGCTTTTGCCAACTACTGATGAATCACAAAGCCAACAGTGGCCCCCTTTGACCCCGTCATTCAGGAGCTGAAATGCATGCTCTGACTCACCTGACTTGGTTGAGACTCCTCCATTCATGGCTTCCAGAGCCCTGTTCTGTAGCAAAGCTCCCACAGCACTAGTAACAGTTGGTTCCTTTTTGGGACCCATCTGAGCCCTACCCTACAGAGAGAGACAGAGAGTACAGGCCTGTAATTTCAGGTGTGACCCATAGGTAAGTTTCCACTTCACCAGTAGTGGACTGGTGGCATCTTCAGAGACCCCCTCGTACACAGGGGTAAGGGGTAGACACACATGCTGAGTCCTTCCTCTCTGCTGATACTCAAAGCCTTATCTGGTTTTGGAGGTTTCACTCTATAATTGAGACTGGGAGGTTGTTGTTTTATCCTATAAAATCAGTTGTATGGAGACATAAGAAATTACTTAATGCCAATAAGGATATGGATTATTTTTTTCATTATACTTGAAGATGATTTTGGCAGGCAGCTAATGTTTCGAATATGGAATTCCAATACCCCCCAGGCTGTCCCCACCCCTGTAGAGCAGCAACAAAAGGGTTATAGTAAAACAAAGTAAGGACCCAAAGGTTCCTGACAAACTCCTTTTCTCCTTGCTACTGACCCTACCTCCCATTCCAAAGAAGCTGCAGTACAAAGAAACCTGTTACTACAAGTGAGAACTCGCCTGGGCAAGGATGGCTGTGAGATAGTAGCAAGCAGCTCATCTTCATCCAAACAAAGAAAGTTATTCTCAGAGGGTCCACACTGGTCTCTTTTGGTTAGGGCACGACACATTTTTAAAGGTGATTATGTTGAAAATAGAAACCCCTTTCAGCTGGGCCGTTAACAGCCTTTCCAAATCAAAAAACCAAGACTCCCTTATTGCATTTCTGAAAACACCTCACTATTAGGAAAGGCCCCAAAGCGGTGAAGCTGGCGCAAGTGAAGCAAAAACCGATGTTCAGATATTCTACAATGAGTGAAAGAATTCAGAAAGCAGGCAATTTTTTTTCTTCTGTGTTCCCAATCTCCACTTAGCTCTGGAACAGGGCCAAGTTACTGGTTACACTCAGGACAGCCAGCTGGCCTTTTTCCGTTTGCTGCTTCCCTGCGTTCTCTTTGGCCCCACTGATGCAGACTAACTTTGAGGGCTGCTTGGAAGACCCATTTGCAGAAATGTAACTTTCCCTCCACTGTTTTACACAGTAGATGGAGACTTAGAGACTTTTCCAAAATTAGGTTGAATTCAAGACCACAGCAGTTATATCCTTCCGAAATTGAAGTGCCATTCTTTCCAAGAGAGAACTACTGGAGAAGAGTAGGACAGGGTGATGTGAAAAAGAGAAAGGTCAGAGGAAACCTACGTGCAAGGCACTGAGATGAGCACTGTGCTCATCTTATCCACAATCCTCCCAACAACTCAGTAAGGTACACATGATCAACACTGTTTTATGGCTACCTTGTCCAGCTTCACTTATAAATAATTATACGGTTGAAACGCAAAGCTTGACTATTGAGTGCACTATCCTTGCCCTTTCCACTTTATACTCCTTCCCAGGCTATCTTAGGTATAAAAAATGAATCCACTGCCCCCCAGCAGAGATATCTCCCCCTCTCTTCTGCCCCTTTAGCCAGATTAATAGTACAAGTTGAGTATTTCTACTCCGAAATCTAAAATGTTTCAAAATCTGAAACTTTTGGAGTGTTGAATCACATCATAACTGGAAAATTCCACAGCTGACCTCATGTGATAGGTTGTAGTTATAATGCAGGTACACTAAGAATAGTCTGTAAAATTATCATCAGGTTACATGTATAAGGTCTATTTGAAACAAATAAATTTCATGCTTCTCAGGACATCTCATTATGTAGTCACATAGGCAACATTCCAAAATCTGAAAGAATCCTGGTCCCAAGCAGTTCAGATCAGAGATACTCAACTTACACTTCCATCTACCTAAGTGCCAATCCCCACCTATACCCTGTAGCCAACCATTTTCTCAGTCTCATCAGTTCTTTTTTAAATTCTTCCTTCCCCACAAACCACATTAGCCCTCTTGCTCCAAGCCCTCATTCCTTCCCTGTTGCTCTTCTCCTGCCTGGTTCCCCGCTAATTCATTTTGAGCAATAATTACAAGCGTGACCTTTCTAATAAGCCAATTCTATGCTACTCTGATCTGCAGTGTTTAACACACCTATGCAGCCCACAGAATGGCATGAGGCGGTAAGAGACAATTGCACAGAAAAACCAAGAAAGCCAATGTGCAGAGAGAGGAGCAGGCAGAAGCCTTGCAGGAGGAAGACGGGACACCCAGGTTGGAAGGAAGTCTGCCTGAGTCTCCCTGGACTTTTCAGTCCCTGCTTCCAGGCTGTCGGCCTGGTGGTCCTCAGATTTTACGGTATTTATCACCTCAATTCCCTTTTGCTCCTCTTTGAACTGGCTTGAATTAAAGCCCTTCTAGATCTGCTGCTCATCTTGCTTGTGCCGTCCCAACACTCTTCCATAAGCTTTAGCCCCATAGGTGGGTGCCTCAGGTTGCAAGCTGGGTGTTCTGTGTGTAATGTCCTTCCTGACTCCAGCTGTAAGCTACCTTTGAAGACTCCCTGGAATCACATGGGCTGCTTCTTCTAGGACCCTCCTATACACATCAACTGTACCACCTTTGTACCGCATTGTTTCCCAGACCTGCCGATTTTATCTTTTCTTGGAGTCTGAGTCATGTTTATGAAAATAGCAATTCATATGCTGCATTGTAAACCACGTCCCTGGGACTTCTGGAGCTGGCTGCTGGCTCCAGCTCTATCTGCATTTATAAACCTGCTGTCTTCCAGCTCAGGTCGTTGCTTCACCTGTTTGTAACATCTGCTTCCATTCATCCACACCCTTTGGTCTTGCTGATTGTGTGGTTTTTGAATAAAAGGCTATGACTCCTCCTGTCCTGAGCAAAACACACAGCCTGTAGGGCACCTTCCATGTGACAGCTTTCCCAACTCAGGCCAATTTCACTTCAGACTTGCAGTTCTGTTCCAGGTGATAAAGGCTACATCCACCATGGGATGAAGAGTTTCACCAGAATGCTACAGGAACATTAACTTCATATTCATGTCTTCATCCCAGGATGCTTCAAACAATTTAGAAATATTTTCTCTGTAATACCCAATGTTGCCATCAGCATAAAAGCATTCCCACAAGAGAAGCCAGCTCCCGTGAATCAGCTTTCTGGATGCTTACACTTATTAGCTGAGTAATTGAGGTTCCCTAGCAAATTCTACCTGCTTCCTCCAGGCATGAAAGGACGAAAGAGCCAACACTTGGGGAGAGAGATTTACCTGAGCTCTGGATGCCAGCTTGGCTGCTGTCTGGGCAGGATTGAAGACTCGGCGAGAAGACTGATCCTTGCAGAAATTAATATGTCGTTGGGCTGCGGTCTCATTAAACCTCCTCATGCAATAGGGGCATTGAATATAATCTGTATGTAAAGGTGACAACAAACGGCTATGAGCATTTCAACAACCACTATGGAATGGACTGTGTGAAGTGAAATTCGTGGAATATGAACTGTGCTCTAACATGAATGGCTTGATCCTAAACTGGTTTGAGACCCTATTCCAGAGCAGAAACTTGAAAGAGATCAAATAAAGGGGAAAATTTTACCACCTGCACACTCATTTCAATTAAGAATGTGCCCTTAAACTGTTGAAATCTTTACTTAGTATATACTAAATTGATCTTCTGTATATAAAGATAATTGAAAATGAATCTTGATGTGAATGGGATGGGAGAGGGAGTGGGAAATGGGATGGTTGCGGGTGGGAGGGAGGTTATGGAGGGAAAAAGCCATTATAATCCTAAAGTTTTGGAAATTTATATTTATTAAATAAAAGTTTAAAAAAAAGAATGTGCCCTTAAAATATTTATATATCTTTTTTTTTTTTTTTTTTTTTTTTTTTTTTTTTTTTTTTTTTTACAGGCAGAGTGGACAGTGAGAGAGAGAGACAGAGAGAAAGGTCTTCCTTTTGCCATTGGTTCATCCCACAATGGCCGCTGCGGTCGGCGCGCTGTGGCTGGCGCACCGCGCTCGTCCGATGGCAGGAGCCAGGAGCCAGGTGCTTTTCCTGGTCTCCCCATGGGGTGCAGGGCCCAAGCACCTGGGCCATCCTCCACTGCACTCCCGGGCCACAGCAGAGGGCTGGCCTGGAAGAGGGGCAACCGGGACAGAATCCGGTGCCCCGACCGGGACTAGAACCCGGTGTGCCGGCGCCACAAGGCGGAGGATTAGCCTGTTGAGCCACGGCGCCGGCCAAATATTTATATATCTTTTAGAAAATAGATTATACTTAGGAACTTTCAAATCAAATGAGTTGTTAAGTAAATTAAATGTACAGAAAGCAGTCCTGGAATCACAGAATATTAGCACAGACAGCATGGAAGGGCAGAGAAGATTCGAAAGTCCAGGCTGCGGGGCCAGCACTGTAGCGCAGCGGGTTAACATCCTGGCTTGAAGCGCCGGCATCCCATATGGGTGCAGGTTTGAGACCCAGCTGCTCCATTTCTGATCCAGCTTTCTGATGTGCCCTGGGAAAGCAGTGGAGGATGGCCCAAGTCCTTGGGCCCCTGCACCCACTTGGGAGATCTGGAGGAAGCTCCTGGCTCCTGGCTTCAGATCAGCGCAGCTCTGGCAGTTGCAGCCAATTGGAAAGTGAACCATAAGATGGAAGACCTCTCTCTCTGTGCCTCTCCTCTCTCTAACTCTGACTTTCAAATAAATTAAAAAAAAAAAAAAAAGTCCAGGCTGTGGAGCTGGTGCTGTGGTGCAGCAGGTTAGGTTGTGGCCTGCAGCACCAGCATCCCATGTGGGCACCAGTTCAAGTCCTGGCTGCTCCACTTCCAATCCAGCTCCCTGTTAATGCTCCTGGGAAAGCAGCAGAAGATGGCCCTAGTGCTTGGACCCCTGCATCCACTTCAACCAGGCACTTGATATGGACGTGAGCAACATTAAAAGATTAACTTTTCCAGGCACTTAACTGGGATGAAATTCCTGGCTTCTGGCTTTAGCCTGGCCTAGCCCCAGCTATAGCAGACATTTGAGGAGTTAACCAGCCAATGCTTTCATGTCTGTCTCTCCTTCTCTCTAACTCTGCCTTTCAAATAAATAAATATTTTTTTTTAAAACATAGAGAGTCCAGCGCCACGGCTCACTAGGCTAATCCTCCGCCTTGCGGCACCGGCATACCAGGTTCTAGTCCCAGTCGGGGCGCCGGATTCTGTCCTGGTTGCCCCTCTTCCAGGCCAGCTCTCTGCCGTGGCCAGGGAGTGCAGTGGAGGATGGCCCAAGTGCTTGGGCCCTGCACCCCATGGGAGACCAGGAGAAGCATCTGGCTCCTGCCATCGGATCAGCGCGGTGCGCTGGCCGCAGCGTGCCGGCCGCGGCGGCCACTGGAGGATGAACCAATGGCAAAAGGAAGACCTTTCTCTCTGTCTCTCTCTCTCTCACTGTTCACTCTGCCTATCAAAAAAAAAAAAAAAATAGAGAGAAGGAGAGGCAGAGAGAGGAAGAGAAGGGGGGGGGAGAAAGAGTGAGTTCATTCTTCCATCTACTGGTTCACTCCACAGATGGCTGCAATGACTGGAGCTGCACCAATCCAAAGCCAGGAGCCAGGAGCTTCATCTGGGTCTCCAATGTGGGTGCAGGGGCCCAAGGACTTGGGCCATCTTCCACTGCTTTCCCAGGCCACAGCAGAGAGCTGGATAGAAGTGGAGCAGCTAAAACTTGAACTGGCGCCCATATGGGATGTCAGCACTGCAAGGGACAGCTTTACCCACTATGCCACAGCGCTGGCCCCACAAATACATCTTAAAAAAAAAAAGCCCAGGCTAAGGAACTGGGGGAGACCGAAGGTCATGCACAAGTTAGAGGGGTACAGAGGGAAATGAGATTTACTTCCAAAAGATAGGTGTGGAACCAAATGTTGTCGTGTCCCTGGCAGAAAGGCACACCTCTTCTCCAGTGGCTAGATTTTTGTCACTCAATTACTAAGTAAGGAGGCAAATATGATGGAAGGATTCTCAAAAAATTCATGGGAAATATGTATTAGAAAATTGTGTATGTGGACTTCTAAGATTTTTTGCACCAACATAGAAATGATCTTATAATTTCATTTTCCATGAACTTTTTTAAAAAAAAGATTTTATTTACTTTATTTGAAAGGTAGAGTTATAGACAGTGAGTGGGAGAGACAGAGAGAAAGGTCTTCCATCCGCTGGTTCACTCCCCAAACGGCTGCAACAAAGATGTTTTCAAAACTGATAGTTTTTGGTGAGCCATCGTCTTACAGTTTGGAGAGTTTTCTATTTGAACAAATCAGATCTTGAAATGATTATCCATAAAATATGAGAACTGTTAGCACTGGTGTAAGCGTGTGGGGCAGTGATTAAATTGCTGTTGGGATGCCTGCATCCCCTGTCCAAGTGCCTGGTTGAAGTCCTGGCTACTCTGCTTCTGATCCAACTTCCTGCTGTTGCAGGTGATGGCTCAAGTAATTGCATCCTTGCCACCCAGGAGGAGACCCACATTGAGTTCCAGGCTCCTGGCTTCAGAGGGCAACAGCTCTTAGCTATTGCAGCCATTTAGGGAGTTAGCAAGTAGAATCGAAGATCACTATGATTGTTGCCCTCTTTGCTCTTTCCTGTCTCCCTCCCTCTCTCTCTCTCTCCCCTGACTTTCAAATAAAATGAAAATATAAAAAATTTTTTTCAAGTGCTAGTGCTTAGAAATTCTCTAGTTGCCTTACCCCACATTTCCCATTCTGAAAGGCAGCATATAATCATTACATTGATCTTTATTGAACACCTACTATGTGCCAGGCACTTTTGTATACCCTGGAATGCAGTATCTCCACAATCAAGATGTAAGCATTGTAATACAGAAATTAAAATTTCACATGGTGATAAATGTCAAAAGAAAGAAAGGAAGGAAGGAAGCAAGGGAGGGAGGGAGGGAATAAAAACAGGCCAGCACTGGGAGAGAGCAAACGGCGCAGATGCTGGAGCCCGCCTGACCAGTTTTGAGCCCAAGTTCTCCACTTGCTGAATGTGTGAGCCTGGGCAAGCTACTCAACTTCCTTGGGCCTCCTTCTCCTCAGTACCTACACATCACCTATGTATTAGGTTGTGAAAGTTAACTGTGCTAATCCACACAAGGGTTTGGCAGAGTGGGTGGGAAGGAACATACTGAGGTTTTATAAATGCTAGCTATTGCTATCAGAAAACAAGTCCAACAAGGTTGTATTTCCGATCACCAAAGAGAAATGAAGCTACTTAGAAAAGAGGTAAACTAGAAAGTGCCATTTTCACTCAGACCTCCTTTATAATAGTAGAGAAAAATCAAATAGAACTTAGCTATTAGCTTAGAGGTTACATCCTCAGTTTTACAGCTGGACATTGTTATATCAGAAATGCTACCACAAGCCCTATAAGGTCAAGCAGAAAATGATCATGGCTCTGCTGAGTTGTGGCCTTCATCCCACGTGTTCACTCATCCATTTCTACCCTCTCATGGCTTGGCACTTTGTGCCACCATGTAAACGATGAAGCTATTATATCTCCCTGCCAACAAAAATCTTAGAGACGATTAGGCAAATGGACAGTTACACTCATGGGACGAGCTGTGAGATGAGGGAGTACTAGGGACTCAGGAGCCCACCAGAGGGACATGAAGGCCAGAAATGGGGACAGAGGGCAGACAGGAGAGGATCTTGTGGCTGAGCAATCAGTTGCTGGTTGCAATTTGTTGAACTTTCAAACTGGTAAATTATTTTTCTGCAATATCGTCTAAACACAGCATGACTGAGCAACATGACCTATTCTCATCTCAACCTTTCTTCCTCTATCAATGATGCCTTCATAAAAACCACTACATCCATTTTCATTTCAATTTATAATGATTTCAAAAGTCTTATGAGGAATATGGTGGCCAGAGTTCATAAAAAATTAAAGCACAAAAAAAAACCCTCAAGCATAATTTTAAAATGCAAACATTGAGTTGCACATCCATGTCTAGGTAGCTGAATGAAATGGTGACCAAATATCCTAGGCCTCACAGAATAATTTCAGTTATAAATATTCTGGATCACCATCCCCACAAACTGTCACAACATCCTAGAAACCTGAATCATTGGCAGACTCAGTTAAGTAAAAACTAGAATGAATATATGCATGTCACAAAACTGAGTCATAAAAACAAGGAATCATGCAGAAAAAAGAGAAAATTACTTGCAAACTCATGCATATTATACCACATTGTATTTAACTCTATTTGCGAGTATGTGTGTATAAATTTTCTGGTACTTAAACCCAACAAAACTAGACTAATATAAAATCCCAGCACAGTTAAAATAATCAAATCATGATAAAAATGTGCTATTGTTTATAATCATTTTGCTTATTGCATAAAATTATAATCAAGGCACATGAAAGAATTTAATTCTAAAACTATATTTTGCCCTAAAATATAAAAAAAAGAAGAAAAATAATTGTATATTTGATGAGGCCTTGCAAACAGAAGTTTTTTTAGAGAAACAATAATCTGCACATTTTAGTTTCAACTTGGTAATAAGAGAAATTCACACAGCAGGACATCTGACATAGTTTCACTTAGTCAATTAAAGAACCATAAGTTAGCCATCAGCTCTGCAGTTTCTGATCCTAAAATGAAGCTATTCATCATAAAAGCTGTTTTTTTGTTATATGAAGCTTGTTGCCAAAGTATGTGAATGTTGCTAAAACCACAGTCACGGATCTTTTTGCCTAACATCTTAAGGCAGTACAATATTTTAAGCTATGTTTTCATTTCCACCCAGCAAAACTGTAACAATCATGAAGGTTATTTTCTGGTGTAGAAGTTCAGATGATTTATTTTCAGAATGTTTTTATGGTGTGATTATACTATGGTAGTTAGGTTCTATACTTTTCTAAATAAACTTTTTGAGGAATAATTTACACACATGGACCTGCGCTGTGGCATATGGGTCATGCCTCCTGTGGTGCCAACATCCCACATGGGCACTGGTTCGTGTCCCAGCTGCTCCTCTTCCAATCTAGTTCTCTGCTTTTGGCCTGGGAAAGCAATGGAAAATGGTCCACATGCTTGGGCCCCTGCGCCCTCAGGGGAGACCCAGAAGAAGCTCCAAGCTCCTGGCTTTGGATCAGCTCAGCTCCAACCATTGCAGCAATTTGGGAAGTAAAGCAATGGATGTTTCTCTGTGACTCTCTCTCTCAAGTAAATGAATAAAATCTTTAAAAAATAATTTACACACAACAAAATGCATCTATTTTAGCTTTTGACAAATATATACATTTGTGTAACCACCAAAATTAAACATTTTTTGTCACAAGTCCCAGCATGCCCCCATTCAGTCAATATTCCCCCAAACTCAGTTTCAGGCAATCAATGATCTAGTTTTCTGTTACTACAAATAAGTATTACCTATTCTGTAATTTCATATAATAGGACTTCAATGTTGCTGCATGTTGAACATTCCATTTTGTAAATGCTCCATAATTTGCTTATCATTCACTTATTGATGAGTATTTTCAGTTGATGATACATGAATAAAGCTATAAATATTTACATAGGTCTTTTTATGGACATTTTCAATCACATAAACACCTAAGAGCAGAATTGCTATGTATGTTAATTGTATGTTGAACTTAATAGAAAATACCAGGGCAGGCCGGCGCCGTGGCTCAACAGGCTAATCCTCCGCCTTGCGGCGCCGGCACACCGGGTTCTAGTCCCAGTCGGGGTGCCGGATTCTGTCCCGGTTGCCCCTCTTCCAGGCCAGCCCTCTGCTGTGGCCCCGGAGTGCAGTGGAGGATGGCCCAGGTGCTTGGGCCCTGCACCCCATGGGAGACCTAGCACCTGGCTCCTGGCTCCTGCCATCGGATCAGCGCGGTGCGCCGGCCGCAGCGCGCCAACCGCGGTAGCCACTGGAGGTGAACCAACGGCAAAGGAAGACGTTTCTCTCTGTCTCTCTCTCTCACTGTCCACTCTGCCTTTCAAAAAAAAAAAAAAAGAAAGAAAGAAAGAAAATACCAGGGCAAAGAGGTTATACTGTTTTACACTTCCATCAGCAGCATATGACACTTCCAGTTCCTTTATGTTCTAACCAACACCTGCACTGTCAGCCTTTAATTTCAGCCATTCAAGTCAGTGCATAATGATATATACCTGTATCTCATCTTCACTAGCATAAAAATAATGATAAAAATAATGTTAAGTATCTTTTTATGTGTTTAATGACTATTGTTTTGAGATGAGTCTGTTCAAATACATCTTTTGTTCTTTTCTTGTTGGATCACGTCCTTATTGAATTGGAAGTGTTCTTTGTATGTTCTCAGTCCTTTATCAGAAATACATATTATGAATCCTTTCTCTCAGCTTGCTTTTCCATTTTCTTAGTGGCATCTCTCAAAACTGTAATTTTCAGCTCTGGTGAAGCCAAGTTATTGATTTCCTTTTTAAAAAAAAATAATGCATTTTGTGTCCTGAGGGTGTTTTTTGTTTGTTTGTTTTTATTTAAGAATTCTTATAGTTGCAGCACTTGTGTTAGGTCAGTGGCCCATCTTGAATTAATTTTTTATATGGTATAAGGATTAAAATTCATTTTTTCTCATATGGGATCCAGCTGTTCCAACATCACTTTCTTTTTTAAAAAAGGAAGTGTCTTGGTTTTTCTTTCTTTAAAAAAAAAGATTCTGGCCGGTGCCGTGGCTCACTTGGCTAATCCTCCAAATGTGGCGCCGGCACCCCGGGTTCTAGTCCCAGTTGGGGCGCCGGATTCTGTCCTGGTTGCTCCTCTTCCAGTACAGCTCTCTGCTGTGGCAGTGGAAGATGGCCCAAGTGCTTGGGTCCTGTACCCACATGGGAGACCAGGAGGAAGCACCTGGCTCCTGGCTTTGGACTGGTGTAGCACGCCGGCCATAGCGACCATTTTGGGGGTCAACCAGCGGAAGGAAAACCTTTCTCTCTGTTTCTCTCTCTCTCACTGTCTAACTCTGCCTGTCCAAAAAAAAAAAAAAAAAAAGGCAGCAGGTCTTGAACTAGAAATTACCATCATCTCTGGTGTTGATCTACGATGTCTTCTATGCTTCTATAAGGATAACTTCTTTGAATGGATATGCATGCATAAGAAATGAAATGGAGTGATGCCTGTGTTAGGAATGAACTGAAATGGATCTTACAAAACAAAGAAATAGTAAAAAAAAAATAGGAAAAAAAGATTTTATTTATTTATTTGAGAGGTAGAGTTACAGACAGAGGAAGAGACAGAAAGTTCTTCTATCCACTGGTTCACTCTAAATGGCTCAAGAGCTGGAGCTGAGTAGATCTGAAGCCAGGAGCTTCTTCTGGGTCTCCCATGCAGGTGCAGGGGCTCAAGCACTTGGGCCATCAGCAGAGAGCTGCATCAGAAGAAGAGCAGCTCTGACCAGAACTGGTGCCCATATGGGATGCTGGTGCTGCAAGTGGAGGTTTAGCTCACTATGCTACAGTGCCAGGCCCCTAGTATCACCTACTGATAGGACTTTTCCTTCCCCCATGGAGTTACTATGCCATCTTTTAAAAAAATCAATTACCTATAGATGGCAGGGAGTTTCTATACCTAGATTCTATTTTCTGCTCAACAGATATACCAAGAGCAAATTTTAATGATCCTATAACATTATAGTAAGCTCTATATCAGTGTTCCTCCAACGTTTTAGCTATTCCACATCTTGGCTATCTTGGCTATTCCAGATCTTTGCAATTACCATACAATTTTAGAATCAGTCAATTCCTACTTGGCAGAAAAATAACAACAACAAAAAAACCAAACCCAAATAAATTTGCAGTTATTTCTGTTGGAATTACATTGAGTTCATAGATCAATTTGGTTAAAAATTGATGTCATAATGCAAAACCGAGTCTTTCAAACCATAAAAATAATAAATCTTCTCTCTCTCTCTCTCTCCTTTACCTCCCCCATCATCCTACCCTTCAAATAAATTAATTAATGGTAAATTTCACCATTTCCTTTGGTCTTCAATTTCTTGAAGGAATGCTGTGTACTTTTCATTGTATAGGTATTATATTAAATATAACCCCAAATACTTAATGTTTAATGTTACTATGAATTGTATTTTAAGTGTCATTTTTCAATTGTTTATACCTAGTATATAGAAATACAATTTACTCATGTATACCTTTTATCTCAAAATCTTATGAAACTGATTTTAATTCCAATAGCATTTTTTGCAGTTCCCTAGGGTTTTCTAAATTTACTCCTTGTCTGTGAAGAAAACCGTTCTGGGGCAGCCGCCTGCAGTGCCGCCATTCCATATGGGCACTAGTTCAAGTCCTGGCTGCTCCACTTCCAATCCAGCTCTCTGCTCTGGCCTGGGAAAGCAGTGGAAGATGGCCCAAGTCCTTGGGCTCCTGCACGCATGTGGGAGACCTGGAAGAAGCTCCTGGCTCTGGCCTGACCCAGCCCAGTTGCTGTGGTCATTTAGGGAGTGAATCAGTGAATTCAAGAGCTCGCTCACTCTGTTTCACCTTCTCTCTTTAATTCTCTTTCAAATAAAAAAAAATAAATCTTTTATAAAAAACTTTGTCAAAGGTTTTTATTCACTATCTAATGAGATAATATACTTTAAAAATATTTTGCTGTGTGGATCGCTTCCCATGTTGAAACATTCTCTCCTTTTGAATTCTATCTATTATTATCAGACATTTGATCCTATTTATATGATTACTTTAACACTTAATCTTATCTATATGTTCACTTAAACACTTAACATGATCACTTCAACATTTAAGATGGCATTTTTACCATCCAGCTCAATAGGATTTGGGATCCCATGGCAAGTTTTTAAACTATACCCTTGGAAATAAGTCTATAGGAATGTCTGCAGAACCATACTGCTTCACAGTTACAAACTTCCTCCTCCCTCTCTTATCCCCATTCTTATTTTTTAGTGAGACCCATCTTCAATTAACTTTATACACATATGATTAACTCTTTGTTAAGTAAAGAGCTCAACAAACACTATGAAGAAAAAGAAAAAAGAAAAAACAAAACCCCAAAACTGTTGCTCAAGTCGAGACAAGGGCCACTCAAGTCATGCCTTCTTGAAGTGTCAATTTCACTTCTATAGATTTTGTTTTAGGTGCTCTATTAGTTCTCAGAGATCAGGGGGACATATGGTATTTGTCCCTTTAGGATTGGCATATTTCACTAGGTATGAGGTTTTCCAGACTCACCCACCTTGTTGCAAACGACTGGATTTCATTTTTTTTAACCACCATGCAGTGCTACGAGAGCATTTCAGGCATGGAAAGCCAAGACACTGTGGCAAAAAAAAATGTACTACATGAACAATCTCTGTGAGTGAGACTCCAGTGGAAAAAAGTGTCCATCACAGAAGGGTATACTTTTCTCTGAAGGGAGGAGAGAACTTCCACTTTGCTTACGGCCTTGTCTAAATACTGACAGAGTTTTTGGATTCAAAAGACTTCCATAGCCTAGGCAGCTTATGTTAAGAGCCTTGGTTGGTCACTGACATCATACATAAGAGTGTTAATTGCTAAATTAACAACAGGAGTCACTGTGCACTAACTTCCCATGCAGGACCTCTGTCCTTAATGAGTTGTATTATGAGAGTTAACTGTAAAACTTGTTCTCAAGTTTTTTTGTGTGTGTGCGTGCAAACTGTTGAAATCTTTACTTAGTAAAGAGTTGGTCTTCTGTGTACAAAGTTAATTAAAAAATGAAACTTAATGGAGAATGGAACTGGGAAGGGGAAGAGGGAGGAGGAGGAAAAGTGGGAGTGTGGGTGGGCAGGTATGGTGGGAAGAATCACTATATTCCTAAAGTTGTACTTATGAAATTTGTATTCATTATGGGGCTGGCACTGTGGCGCAGTGGATTAAAGCCCTGGCCTGAAGCACCAGCATCCCACATGGGTGCCGGTTCTAGTCCCGGCTACTCCTCTTCCAATCCAGCTCTCTGCTATGGCCTGGGATAGCAGTAGAGGATGGCCCAAGTCCTTGGGCCCCTGCACCCACGTGGGAGACCTGGAAGAAGCTCCTGGCTTCGGATCGGCGCAGCTCTGGCCATTGTGGCCATCTGGGGAGTGAACCATCGGATAGAAGACCTCTCTTTCTCTGTCTCTACCTCTCTCTCTGTAACTGTCTTTAAAAAAAAAAAAAGAAAGAAATTTCTATTTATTAAATAAAAGGTTTCTTTGGGAAAATATTTGTTAATATCATGAATTAAATATTTTTCCTTCTAAATATTTTAGGCTTTTTTTTTTGTTACTAACTTTTCAAAGAGAAAAGTTAAGGTAATTGATTTAAAGCCTTTTTTCTTTACTTTTCCCTCTAAGATACTGCTTAAACTGAATAGCACAGATTTTTAAAAAATATTTATTTGAAAGGCAGAGTGACAGAGAGATGTATCTTCCATCCACTCGTTCACTCCCCAAATGGCTGCAATGTTTGGGGCTGGACCATTCCAAAGCCAGGAGCCTGGAACTCCATTCAGGTCTCCCACATAGGTTGCAGAGGCCCAAGCACTTGGGCCATGGTCCACTGGTTTCCCAGGTGCATTAGCAGGGATCTGGACAGGAAGTGGAACAGCTAGGACTTCAACTGGCACCCATATGCGATACCAGCATTGCAGATGGTGGCTTAACCCACTGTGACACAATGCTGACCTGTATTCCTCAAATTCTGATATATTTTCATTATCATTCAGCTAGAAATATGTTTCTAATTTTTCTTGTGCTTTCTTCTTCTTCTTAATATTTATTTATTTATTTGAAAGTCAGAGTTACACAGAGAGAAAGACAGACAGTGGTCTTCCATCTGCTGGTTCACTCCCCAATTGGCCACAATGGCCGGAGCTGGCTGATCTGAAGCCAGGAGCTTCTTCTGGGTCTCCCAGATGGGTGCAGGGGTCCACGGACTTTGGCCATCTTCTACTGCTTTCCCAGGCCATAGCAGAGAGCTGGTTTGGGAAGTGGAGCAGCCAGATCTCGAACTGGTGCCCATATGGGATCTCAGCACTGCAGGCTTTACTCGCTCCACCACACCACCGGCCCCTGTGCTTTCTTCTTAGATGCAAGGTTTTTGTTTTTTAGAAATGACTTTTGGGAATTTTTCATATTTTTCCATTAATTCTTAAGATTTATTTATTTATAAGGCAGAGTTACAGAGAGGCAGAGGCAGAGAGAGAGAGAGAGAGAGACAGAGAGAGAGAGAGAGAGAGGGAGATATCCATCTTCCATCCACTGGTTCACTCCCCAAATGGCCGCAATGGCTGGAGCTGCACCAGTCTAAAGCAGAAGCCAGGAGCTTCTTCTGAGTCTCCCACATGAGTGCAGGGGCCCAAACACATGGGCCATCTTCTATTGCATTCCCAGGCCATAGCAGAGAGCTGGATCAGAAGTGGAGCATCTGAGTCTTGAACTGTTGCCAACATGGGATGCTGGCACTGCAGGTGATGGCTTTACCTGTTATGCCACAGTGCCGGCCCCTCACAGGTAAAACAGTCGCCTGCTGTGCCAGCATCCCATATGGGCACCGGTTTTAGTCCTGGCTGCTTCACTTCTAGTCTACCTCCCTGCGGATGTGCCTGGGAAAGCAGCGGAAGATGGTCCAAGTGCTTGGGCCCCTGCATCTACATGGGAGACTGAGAGGAAGCTCCTGGCTCCTGGCTTTGGACTGGCCCAGCTACAGCCATTGCAGCCATTTGGGGGGTGAGCGAGCAAATGGAAGATCTCTCTCTCTGCTTTTGCCTCTCTGTAACTCTGCCTTCCAAATAACTAAAAAAATCTTCATTTTATTTACGTATTTTATAAAGATTCATTTTATTTATTTGAAAGGAAGAGTTACAGAGAGATGGATGGATGGATGGATGGATGGAGAGAGAGAGAGAGAGAGAGAGAGAGAGAAATTTTTCTACCAAGTGGATGCAACAGCTATGGCGGGGCCAGACCAAAGCCAGAACCTTATTCCAGATCTCCCACATGGATGAAGCAGCTCAAGGACTTTGGCAACCTTCTGTTGATTTCCCAGGCTCATTACCAGGGAGCCTGGATTGATAGTAGAGCGCTGGGATTTGAATCAGCACCCACATGGGATGCTGGCATTGTAGGTAGCAGCTTAACCCATTATGCCATAATGCCAGCCCATTTTTCATCAATTTCTAGTTTAATTCTGTGTGGTCAGAGAACACATTTGTATTCTCTATTATTTCAATCCATTTAAGTTTATTGAGACTACTTTGTAATCCTGCATATGACCTATCTTGGGTGAATACTCTACCATTGCTGTGGTCATATAATTGTGATTAATGTTGATTAGATCAAATTGGTTGATACTGCTGCTCATCTTTTCTATATATTTACTGATTTTACTGCTGTGAATACTTTCAGTTTCTACGAGGAGTGATAAAATCTCCAAATGCAAGTTGAATTTTTCTACGTTTCTTTCCAGTTTTGTCAGTTTTTATTTCATGTTCTTTGAAGATCTGTTACTAGGTACATAAACATTAGAACTGATAAATCTTTTTAGTGAATATATCTTTTGAATCAGTATCTCTTTTAACACTTGCCCTTAAGTTTGCTTTACCTGATATCAACAATGGCCACTCTAGCTTTACGATTGCTATTTGCATGTGTCTCTTTCCTCATGCTTTTAATACTCTACTTTCAGATCAACCAGACAGAAAATCAACAAGGAAACAGCAGATTAAATTGATACTACAGAGGAAATGGACATAACAGATATCTACAAAACTTTTCATCCTACAGTTGCAGAATACACATTCTTTTCAGCAGTGCATGCAACTTTCTCTAGGACTGACCAGATTATAGACTATTTTTTTTTTTGATTGATTAATTTTATTATTTTTTTATAACGCTTTTATTTAAAGAATATAAATTTCCAAAGTACAGCTTATAGATTACAATGGATTCCCCCCCATAACTTCCCTCCCACCCGCAACCCTCCCCTTTCCCGCTCCCTCTCCCCTTCCACTCACATCAAGATTCATTTTCCATTCTCTTTATATACAGAAGATCAGTTTAGTACATATTACGTAAAGATTTCAACAGTTTGCTCTCACATAGGGACACAAAGTGAAAAACACTGTTGGAGTACTGGTTATAGTATTAATTCGCAATGTACAGCACATTAAGGACAGAGATCCTACATGATATTTTTTTTTAAAAAATTGATTAATTATCTATGCAATTTCCAATTTAACATCAAGTTTTTGTAATCATTTTCAATTATCTTTATATACAGAAGATCGATTCAGTATATACTAAGTAAAGATTTCATCAGTTTGCATCCACACAGAAAAACAAAGTGTAAAAATACTGTTTCAGTACTAGTTATAGCATTACTTCACATTGGACAACACCTTAAGGACAGATCCCTCATGAGACGTAAGTACACAGTGACTCCTGATGTTGATTTAACAATTTGACACACTTGTTTATGGCGTCAGTAATCTCCTTAGGCTCTAGTCATAAGTTGCAAACCTTTTTGATATGGATTATGAGCTGTACTTTATTTAACTATTCATGGAATGATTTTTTTTTTTGTTATCTGACCATATCTTTTATTTATTTATTTATTTATTTATTATTTATTTATTTATTTTTATAACGCTTTTATTTAAAGAATATAAATTTCCAAAATACAGCTTATAGATTACAATGGCTTCCCCACCCCATAACTTTCCCCCCACCCGCAACCCTCCCCTTTCCCACTCCCTCTCCCCTTGCTTCACATCAAGATTCATTTTCAATTCTCTTTATATACAGAAGATCAGGACACTATGAGAAACAGTAACTTGATCAGCTCTTGTGCTGACTGTTGTTGTACAATGTAATACTTTATCCATTTTAGTAATTTTTTTATTCTAGTACTACTGGTTGAACTCTGTAATTAACAAACAATTATTCTTAGGTGTTTAAATTTTAACTGAAAAGTGATCCCTGTGAAATATAAGAGTGGGAATAAGAGAGGGAGGAGATATACAATTTGGGACATGCTCAATCAGACTTGCCCCAAATGGTGGAGTTAGAAACGTGCCAGGGGATTCCAATACAATCCCATCAAGGTAGCATGTACCAAGGCCATCTCACTAGTCCAAGTGATCAATTTCAGTTCACAATTGATCACACTGATAGGTCTAAGAGTCAAAGGGATCACACAAACAAGACTAGTGTCTGCTAATACTAACTGATAGAATCAAAAAGGGAGAGAATGATCCAACATGGGAAGCGAGATACACAGCAGACTCATAGAATGACAGATGTCCTAAATAGCACTCTGGCCTCAGAATCAGCCCTTAAAGCATTCAGATCTGGCTCAAGAGCCCATGAGAATATTCTAGGCATGGAAAGCCAAGACACTCTGGAAAAAAAAAGAAGACCTAAATGAAAGATCTCTGCGAGTGAGATCCCAGTGGAATGAATGGGGCCATCAAAGAAGGAGGTACCTTTCTCTGAAGGGAGGAGAGAACCTTCACTTTGACTATGACCCTGTCGGAATAAGATTGAAGTCAGCGAACCCTAAAGGCTTCCATAGCCTTGGCAACTCATGACTAGAGCCTAGGGAGATTATTGAGGCCATAAACAAGAGTGTCAAATTGTTAAATCAACTTCAGGAGTCACTGTGTACTTACGTCTCATGTGGGATCTGTCCTTAATGTGTTGTCCAATGTGAAGTAATGCTATAACTAGCACTGAAACAGTATTTTACACTTTGTTTTTCTGTGTGGGTGCAAACTGATGAAATCTTTACTTAGTATATACTGAATCAATCTTCTGTATATAGATAATTAAAAATGAAAAAAAAATCTTGGTGTTAAATTGGAAATTGCCTAGAAAATTAATCAATTTTTTAAAAAAATATATCATGTAGGATCTCTGTCCTTAATGTGCTATATACATTGTGAATTAATACTATAACTAGTACTCCAACAGTATTTTTCACTTTGTGTTGCTATGTGAGGGCAAACTGTTGAAATCTTTACAGATTATAGACTATAAAGCAAGTCTCAGCAAATTCAAAAAAATTGAAATTATACCCTGCATCTTTGCAGACCACAATGGAAGGAAACTGGAAATCAGCAACTCAGGAATCTCTAGAGCATATGCAAACACATGGAGACTGAACAACATGCTCCTGAATGAACAGTGGGTCATACAAGAAATCAAAAGAAAAATAAAAAATTTCTGGAAACAAATGAAGATAACAACACAAAATATCAAAAATTATGAGATGCAGCAAAAGCAGTGTTGAGAGGAAAGTTTATAGCAATTGATGCCCACATCAAGATATTGGAAAGGCACCAAATAAATGAGTTATCAATGCATCTAAAAAAACTACAGCAAACAAAACCCAAAACTAGTAGGAGAAAAGAATAATTAAAATTAGAGAAGAAATCAACAAAACTGAATCAAAAAATTACAAAAGATCAACAAAACGAAGAGTTTTTTTTTTTTTGAAAAAATAAAATTGACAGGACATGGGCCCAACTAACCAAAAAAAGAGAGAAGACTCAAATCAATAAAATTAGAGATGAAAAAGGAAATGTAATAATAGACACCACAGAAATAAAAAGAGTCATCAGAAATTACTTCAAAAAGTTATATGCCAAAAACTGGGAAATCTAGCAGTGATGGATAGATTCCCGGATACATACCACCTACCTAAATTGAGCCAGGAAGACAAAGAACACCTAAACAAAAGCATAACCAATACAGAAATTGAATCAGTAATACAGGCCCTCCCAACAAAGAAAAGCCAAGGACAGGATGGCTTTACTATTGAATTCTACCAGATATCTAAAGAAGAACTAACTTCAATTCTTTAAAGCTATTCAAAAACAATTCAAAGCAAGGGAATCTTTCCAAACTCCTTCTATGATGCCAGCATCACCTTAATTCCTAAACCTGAAAAAGATGCAGCAGAAAAGAGAATTACAGACCAATTTCCCTGATGAACATAGATGCAAAAATCCTCAACAAAATACTAGCCAATCGAATCCAACAACACATCAGAATGATCATTCAGCCAAAGCAAGTGGGATTTATCCCAGGTATGCAGGGATGGTTCAACATTCGCAAATCAATCAATGGGATACATCACATTAACAAACTGAGGAACAAAAATCATATGATTATCACAATAGATGCAGAAAAAACATTTGATAAAATACAATACCCTTTCATGATGAAAACTTTTAGCAAATTGGGTATAGAAGGAACATTACTCAACACATTCAAGGCAACATATGATAAACCCACAGCCAGCATCATATTGAATTAGGAAAAGTTGGAAGCATTCCCACTGAGATCCAGTACCAGACAGGGATACCCAGTATCACCACTGCTATTCAATATAGTCCTGGAATTTTTAGCCAGAGCCTTTAGGCAAGAAAAAGAAATTAAAGGGATCCAAATTGGGAAGGAAGAAGCCAAACTATCCCTCTTTGCAGACGATATGATTCTTTATTTAGGGGATCCAAAGAACTCCACTAAGAGGTTGCTGGAATTCATAGAAGAGTTTGGGAAAGTAATAGGATATAAAATCAATAAAAAAAATCAACAGCGTTTGTATACACAGACAATGCCATGGCTGAGAAAGAGCTTCAAAGATCAATCCCATTTGAGGTAGCTACAAAAAATTCAAATACCTTGCATTAAATTTGACCAAGGATGTCAAGGATCTCTATGATGAAAATTACAAAACTCTAAAGAAAGAAATAGAAGTAGATATAAAAAATTGGAAAATTCTTCCATGTTCATGGATTGGAAGAATCAATATCATTCAAACATCCATTCTCCAAAAAGCAATTTACAGATTCAATATGATACCAATTAAAACACCAAAGACATTATTCTCAGATCTGGTAAATATGATGCTGAAATTCATATGGAAACACAGCAGATGCTGAATAGCTAAAGCAATCTTACACAACAAAAACAGAGCCAGAGATATCACAATACCAGATTTCAAGCCATACTCTAGGGCAGTTATAATCAAAACAGCATGGTACCTGTACAGAAACAGGTGGATAGACCAATGAAACAGAATAGAAACACCAGAAATCAATCCAAATATCTACAACAAACTTATATTTGATCAAGCAGCTAAAACCAATTCCTGGAGCAAGGACAGTCTATTCAACAAATGGTGCTGGGAAAACTGGATCTCAAAATGCAGAAGTAGGAAGCAAGACCCCTACCTTACAGCTTACACAAAAATCCACTCAACATGGATTAAAGATTTAAATCTACCACCCAACACCATCAAATTATTAGAGAACATCAGAGAAACCATGCAAGATATAGGCACCAGCAAAGACTTCTTGGAAAAGACCCCAGAGGCACAGGCAGCCAAAGCCAAAATTAACAACTGGGATTACATCAAATTGAGAAGTTTCTGTACTGCAAAAGAAACAGTCAGGAAAGTGAAGAGGCAACTGACGAAGTGGGAGAAATTATTTGCAAACTATGCAACTGATAAAGAATTAATAACCAGAATCTACAAAGAGATCAAGATACTCCACCACAACAAACAACCCACTTTAAGAGATAGGCCAAGGACTTAAACAGACATTTTTCAAAAAAGGAAATCCAAATGGCTAACAGACACATGAAAAAATCTTCAGGATCACTAGCCATCAGGGAAATGCAAATCAAAACCACAATGAGGCTTCACCTCACCCTGGTTAAAAAGGCTTTCACAGAAATCAACAAACAGACGCTGGCGAGATTGTGGGGGAAAAGATATCCCAATCCGCTGTTGGTGGGAATGCAAACTGGTAAAGCCACTATGGAAGACATTTTGGAGATACCTCAGAAATCTGAATATAGTCCTACCATAGACCAAGCAATTCTACTCCTTGGAATTTACACAAGGGAAATGACATCAGCAAATAAAACAGTTATCTGCACCTCCATATATATTGCAGCACAATTCACAAGAGCTAAGACATGGAATCATCCCAAATGCCCATCGACAGAAGAGTGGATAAAGAAATTATGGGACATGTACTCTATGGAACTACACACAGAGGTAAAAAAAAAAAAAAAAAAAGAAATCAGGTCATTTGCAATAAAAATGGAGGAATCTGGAAAACACCATGCTGAGTTGAATAAGTCAATCCCAAAGGGACAAATATCATGTTCTCCCTGATCTATGACAACTAACTGAGCACCTAAAAGGAAACCTGTAGAAGTGAAACTCACACTATGAGAAGCAATGATTTGATCAGCCCTTGTCCTGACTGTTGAGGAACAGTTTACTACTTTATTCTTTTCAGGATTTTTTTTTTCTACTTAATACCATTGGTTGAACTCTTAACACAGAATTATTCTTAGGTGTTTAAATCCAATTGAGCTGGCGCCGTGGCTCACTAGGCTAATCCTCCGCCTTGCAGTGCCGGCACACCGGGTTCTAGTCCCAGGTCGGGGCGCTGGATTCTGTCCCAGTTGCCCCTCTTCCAGGTCAGCTCTCTGCTGTGGCCAGGGAGTGCAGTGGAGGATGGCCCAAGTGCTTGGGCCCTGCACCCCATGGGAGACCAGGAGAAGCATCTGGCTTCTGCCATCAGATCAGCGCGGTGTGCCAGCTGCAGCGGCCATTGGAGGGTGAACCAACGGCAAAGGAAGACCTTTTTCTCTCTCTCTCTCACTATCCACTCTGCCTGTCAAAAAATAAAAATTAAAATTAAAAATAAAAAAAATCAATCCAATTGAAAATTGATCCCTGTGAAAAATAAGAGTTGGAATAAGAGAGGGAGGAGAAATACAGTTTGGCACATGTTCCCTAGGACTTACCCCTAAGGGTAAAGCTAAACATTTGCCATGGGGCTCCAAATCCCATTAAGTTGGCAGGTACTAATGCCATCTTACTGGTTAAAGTGATCAGTTAAAGTTCATAAGTGATCATAAAGATAGGAATAAGTGTCAAAGGATCACATAAATAAGTCCAAGTGTCTGCTAATAGTAATAGATAGAATCAAAAAGGAGAGAATGATCCAACATGGGAAGCAGGCCACACAGCAGACTCATAGAATGACAAATGCCCTAAACAGCACTCTGAACTCAGAATCAGCCCTTAAGGCATTCAGATCTGGCTAAAAAGCCCATGAGAGTATTTTAAGCATGGAATGCCAAGACACTGTGGCAAAAATGACCTACATTAAAGATCTCTGTGGGTGAGATCTCAGTGGAAAGAAGGGGCCATTAAAGGAGGTACCTTTCTCTAAAGGGAGGAGAGAACTTCCACTTTGCTTATGGCCTTGTCTAAATAAGGTCGGAATTTGTGAACTCAAGAGGCTTCCATAGCCTTGGCAGCTCATGACAAGAGCATTAGGTGATCACTGATGTCATAAATAAGAGTGCCAATTGTTAAATAAGCAATAGGAGTCACTGTATACTTGCTCCCCATGTAGGACCTCTGTCCTTAATGTGTTGTACTGTGAGATTTAACGGTAAAATTAGACTTCAAACAGTACTTTATACTTTGTGTATCTGTGTGGATGCAAACTGGTGAAATCTTTACTTAGTATAGAGTTGATCTTCTGTAAATAAAGATAAGTAAAAATGAATCCTAATGAAGAATGGGATGGGAGAGGGAGTAGGAGGTGGGATGGTTTGGGGGTAGGAGGGCAAATATGCAGGGAAGAACCTATATAAATCCAAAAGTTGTACTTATTAAACATATTTATTAAATAAAAGCTTTCTATAAAAACAACAAAAAAGTCTACCTTCTAATACTATACCTATTTATGTATAATTTCAGAACCTTACAAAATATGTTCATTTTCCTAGCTTAACATTGTATAATTTTTTCATAAATTTCACTTCCACATGTTATAATCCTTATAATAATAATCCTTATAATAATGCTAAAGTTTATGCTTTAAATGTTACATTATAACCCACAGACAATATTATACTTAATGGAAAACAAGACAAAAATGGCCATTTTTGCCACTTGGATAGTGTTGAACGTTATAATATAGTTCCGCATAGTGCTGGAAGTTCTAACCATGATTCAGCCATGAAAAAGAAATAAAAGGTATACAAATGAAAAGGATTAAGTAAAATTATCTGTTTGCAGATGCAATATGTAGGAAACCCAAAAGATTCCACAAAAACTAACAGAACTATTAGACAAATTCAACAAAGTTTTAGGATACAAAGGCAACATATGCAAATCAGCTGCATATGAGCACAATTACACAATGAGCGCAATATGAAAAGAAAGAGAACCACCTATTTTAATAAAAAGATATCAAGCAATTAACGAAGGATACAAAGATTCCTATGTGGAAAGCTATAAAACATTGCTGAAAGAAATTAAAGAAAACATAAATAAATGGAAAGACATTCCATATTCATAGAATAGAAGACTTAATATTATGAAGATGACAATACTACCCAAGGTGACCTATCGTTTAATGCAGTATCTCTCAAAATCCAAAATGGCATTTTTATAAAAATACAAAAAGTTCCTAAAATTCTTAGCGAATGTCAAAGGACTCCAAATAGCCAAAGCAATCTTGGCTAAATTTTGGAAGGCTCACAATTTCTGATTTCAAGACTTACTACAATGCCTGGTAATCAAAACATTGTGGTACTGGCACACAGAAACACATATAGACCAATAGAATAAAATTGAGTGCCCAGAAATAAATCTTTGAACCATGGTCAATAAATCTTTGAAAATATTGTCCATTGATTTTGACAAGAATGCCAAGAGTATTCATTCACTAGGGAAAGGACAATTTCTCCTCAGCAAATAGCACTGAGGAAACAGGATATCTGCATTCAAAAGAGTGAAATTGAAACTCTACCCTATTTCATACACAAAAATTTATTCAAAATTGATTAAAGACCTAAACATAGGAGTTAAAACTATTAAAAAAGAAAACATACAGAACAATCCTCATGGCACTGAATCTGGCAACAACTTTTTCATGATACCAAAAACACAGGTAACAATATATCTATAAAAACAGATATATTGAATTTCATTAAAATTAAAAACTTTTGTGCATTAAGGGCAACTATCAAGAGAGTGCAAAAACAGTCTACAGAATGAGAGAAAACATGTGCAAATCATATATTTGATAAGGGATTAAAATTAATCTAATTGTGCCTCTAGCTCTAACTTCCAGTTTACAGAGAGATAGGATAGAGTAATAAGTTAAATATTAATATGACTAAACAAGCAGGCAAATATAGACAGGAGACATTTTAAAAGGTAAATAGCTTGGTAGAGTATTGTATAAGATTAAAAAGACAACAAAAGGCCATTTGAAAACCATGACTGGATCTGGGATTGTTGAGGGCTGAGGAGTTATGAAAGAGCTTTAAAAGGCATTCTTAAGATAATTGGGAAAATGTGAGTCTATATATTAAGTATGATATCATTGTTGATATGCAGAATAATGTACTTATGCCTCAGAGATGCATGCTGATATAGTCAATAGTAAAGTGCTAATGGTATGTGAAAGTTATTTTTAAATGGGTCTACCCATTAAATGTTTGTGTGTGTGTGTGTGTGTGTGTGTGTGTGTGTGTGTGTGTCTGGGAGAGACAGAGAACGAGAGAGAGAGAAAGGCAAAAATGTCAAATTTTAGTGAAATACAGATAGGTAACTATTAGTCCTCTTTTTAAATAGATTTGAAATTTTTTAAAATAAACTGTTTGGATTAACTAGCTATAGGGCTCTCAATTATATAATGTCAAGTGATTAAAATAGTAAACTTAGAGCCAGTGCTGTGGTATAGTAGGTTAAGCCTCTTGCCTTAGGCACTGGCATCCCATATGGGCGCCAGTTCGAGTCCCACCTGCTCCACTTTGGATCCAGCTCTCTGCTGATGGCCTGGGAAAACAGTGAAAGACTGACCAAGTAGTTGGGCCTCTGCACCCATGTAGGAGACCTGGAGAATGTCCCTAGCTCCTGGCTTCAGATCAGCCCAGCTGTGGCCATTGCAGCCATTTGGGGAATGAACCAGTGGATAGAAGACTTCTCTGTCTCTCCCTCTCTCTGTAACTCTATCTCTCAAATAAATAAATAAATCTTAAAAAAAAAAAGGTAAACTTTATGTTATGGGAACTTTACCTAAAAACAAAAAAGAGCTGTAGATATATGAAACTATGGAACTATTGTGAAACTTTTTGGTTTGTTCTGCATCACTCAGAGCATGTCAGCAGTCATGGGAATGGTATCCCAGGAGTTAAGCAACAACACAGCATGGATACACTGGTGCCTTCATGTTAGAACACAGTAGAAAGGAAACACAAAATCTTGATGCAGAATATTTTTTAAGACAATAAATTAGTTCTATATAACTGACAAAATAGTCAATTTTAAAGTACATAGATGGATTATAATTTGGTCAAGTAAAACATAGTCTCAAAAGCAAACCAAAATGGCTACATACCTGGATTGATAGATGGAGGGGGTGGAGGTGGGAGGGGCCGGCCTTCTTTAATAGCTATTGTACACTGCTTTGCTAATCTAATTGCATTAATGAAGTCTTCATGTTGTTGTCTCCAGTTAGATTTCCTCACAGGTTGAGACTAAAAAAATAAAAACAACAACTACTATTCTTTTTAAAGTTGGAATTTGAATTTATAGGAAACAGGACTGTGAAATATGGGGCAGAAGGAGAATTTGTATAACTAACTAAAGACATTTGGAAAATGCATTAATAAAATTTACAAGTGACAAAATGAAACAGTAACATCTTATTTATTTATTTATCTATTTTTTTGCCGCGCAGAGTTAGACAGTGAGAGAGAGAGACAGAGAGAGAGTTATAGACAGTGAGAGAGAGACAGAGACAAAGGTCTTCCTTCTGTTGGTTCACTCCCCTAATGGCCGCTACAGTTGGTGCTGAGCTGATCCAAATCCAGGAGCCGGGTACTTCCTCCCAGTCTCCCATGCGGGTGCAGGAACCCAAGCACTTGGGCCATCTTCCACTGCTCTCCCAGGTCACAGCAGAGAGCTGGCTGAAAGAGGAGCAACCGGGACAGAATCTGGTGCCCCAACCGGGACTAGAACCTGGGGTGCTGGCGCCACAGGCGGAGGATTAGCCAAGTGAGCCATGGTGCCAGCCATAATAAAGTTTTAAGGGAAGACAAGCGTAACATTAAAATCCTCCCAAGTTAATTGCTAGATTTAAGCCATCCTAATGAAAATAGAAACAAGATTCTTTTGGCCATATCTAGAAAGTGTCTGAAATATATTTGCAATTGAAGTGAGCAAGATCATATTTACATGATACTACCCAGCACTATGAAGCAAACATGGAACCAGAGAGAACAGAAATGAGCTTCAGTGAACATATTAAAGAACAATAAGGAAGATATCAGTAGTACCTTGGATTGAGGAGCCTTCCTCACAGTAGGGATGTCAGTGCCCTGTAATCTTTGTTTCAAGGAATTGAAAGGCTTACGTTTTTTGTTGAAGAGTTTTCTACATATTGGTTCATGCCTTTCCTAGAAAAGGAAGGATAGGGACGGGAATTTTGAAAATGCACACTTTTCTTAATGTCTAGGTATACTTAACCTCATGACAGTAAACTGGGTTGCACCTTCAGAGCCTTGTCTACTCTCAGATCACAGCAGAGCAAATATTCTTGGCTGTCCTCATGCTGCATATAACTTGATACTATGTTTGGGCACAGACAGTGAAAGGCCTTTACACAGAAAATTACTTCAAAATATGCTCTTCACTTTAACCTGTAGTTCTTTAGGCACTCAACATTTTCACCCCCAAAACCGGAGAACCAACACATAGACCTTTGCCTGTGTGTAACCTTTATCAAGTCTTTCACTGCAACACTCTAAGATAGTATCAGCATCTATGCCCTCTTTCTTGGTGGATGTGCAACAAGGTATTACTTATCATTTACATTGTCACTTTGAATAAATCCAACAAATATAGGCCTTTAGAACCAGCTATCCTACGGTAAAAAGTGAGAGAAAGAAAGTGTGTATGTATCTCATGATCAAATGCTCTCTGTAGACTAGAGATAGGTTTAGGAAGTGACACTCAAAAGCACTCCAAACACACTTGACACTGAGTGCTCTCTCTCTTCCAATGGTACCTCCGGGTCTCAACCCTATTCTCTGGGGTGCAGCTCTGAGCCAGGAATGGTAGGGCAGCACACTAGTGGGCTACAGGCCCACAAAGGCCCTGTGAATACTCCCTCTAGTTTAGGAAGTTCTAGTCACAGTTAACTGAAATAGATATTTCATTTTGTTAAATTCTCCAGAACGATAAAATGTACAACCTAGTCTCTTGCTCTCAAATGCACTCAGAATAATTCCAAATCCTTTAAACTACATCAAAAGTTTCCTAGACCTAAAACGTACCAATTATTAAGTGCATCATCCTACTACTATCATGTGTGTGTGAAAATCATCTTTTCTGGGAATCCCTGTAGAATATTGGAGCTTACCACCTGTTTGATACCGTAATTTTTAAATAAATAGAACTTTTATTCAGCTTCACAGCCATCAATCAGGGACTTGACATGCTGTTAACTTGAATCTGGATGAAAATTACATCTTGGAACATGCTAACAGCCATGTATTATTTTGTTCAGATGGTATAAAATCCCTGAAATTAGAGGTTTCTGTATACGTGGCAAAGCAGAAAACAGGAAGGTTAAAGGACCTGTCAGAATTAGTGACAAATTTGCAACTAAAAGCCAAGTTTCCAGATGCCTGAAATTCAATGCTCATTCCTCTTGGCTAGCTAATTTCCCTGGTGCTTTGGCCTTGAAATTTGAATTTTTGATGCTTAAAGAAAAGGCGGAAGAGCCAAAACTTCTCAAGGGATAATGGACTGTGCCAAGATCCTTCCATATGGCATCCTTTTAGGAGGACCATGTTTAATAGGGTCACTTTTGAGTGAGGAGGCATCCATCTGCCTCCATGTCCTCTGGGCCTGCCAGCCATAGGTTAGCTACTCCTGTTCCCTTGCTTCTCCTCCACATCTGTCTTTAATCTTTGCACCACCGCCTCCTCACTGACTTGACAGTTCATTTAACTCCAATGAAACACGTCTACAAAATGTCTTTACGTTTACCAGAACATCTGCTGCAAAGCGTCTTCCACAGACTTCACAGGGAAATAACTCCTGATTGCCATCTGCGTTAAGATTCAAGAGCACATAATGTTAGTTTCATGGAATTGCCTGGCCCAAAAGAAATGACTGACTGGAGGTGACCTCAATAGCTTGATATCTTCACCCTTTTCCCTCTATACCAACTGCTTCCAGCTTCTAGTAAGATGCTGTGTAAAGTCACCTGTGTTTTCCTTTCCTAATATAAACTTCTCACTTCACAAAACAAGTAAATTCTCTATCCTTTAGGCAACCACAGTATACTTATTTGATTTAGTGCTTAATATATTTTTAAACAAAGTGCATCACAGCCTTGCTTTAGACATCAGTACAAAGTTAATACATTAGTATAAGCTCATGAATAATCCAATGATAACATCTTGAGGATTCCTACCAGAATAGAAGTTCTATAAAAGTATCGCCAATACTTCCAAGTACCTGACCCCATGGTAAAGTGCTCCAAAAATACTGGTTGAAAGACTGGTGTTGTGGTGTGTAGCCTTCTGATCCTGGTATCCTGTATCAGTGTGCCAGTTCAACTCCTGGCTACTCCATTTCCATTCAGCTTCCTGTTAATGTGTTTGGGAAGGCAGTGGATGATGGCCCAAGTATTTGAGCTCCTGCTGCCAATGTGGAAGACCAGGATGGAGTTCCTGGCCCCTAGTTTTGACCTGGCCTACACATAGCTGTTGCAGCCATTTGGGGAGTGAACCAATGGATAGAAGATCTAAAATATCTATTTTTCACTCTCTTCCAAATAAATAATTAAATCTTTTTTAGTTTATTTTTCAAAGATTTATTCATTTGAAAGGCAGAGTTAGAGAGAGAGAGAGAGAGAGAGAGCGCGCACAAGTGAGCGAGCAGTCTTCCACCCGTTGGTTCACTCTCCAAATGGCTGCAATGGCCGGAGCTGGGCTGCTCCAAAGCTAGGAACCTGGAGTTTCTTACAGGTCTCTCATGTGGGTTCAGGGGCCCAAGGATTTGGGCCATCTTCCACTGGTTTCCCAGGCCATAGCAGAGAGCTGGATCAGAAGTAGAGCAGTCAGGACTCAGACCTGTGTCCATATGAGATGCCGGCACCACAGGTAGTGGCTTTAGCGGCTAAGCCACAGCACCGGGCCCAATAATTAAAACTTAAAAAAAAAAATCCACTGGTTGAATGTATAAGCCAAACAAGAATCGATCCACTACCATAGGAGCAATCATTCGTTCTGTCTAAAACTTCTTATAATCAATGATATGGAAATATTGTGTGGAACCATACATAGGTCCAGCATAGAAAAGGAAAGAAAATAAGCAATTATTTAGGTGAATTTGTAAAAATGTCATGATAAAAATAAAACATTACAGAATTCTGAAAAGAAAGTTTCACTTCATATTACTTCCATTCAGTTTATCTGGAGCTGAGTATGTAAATAATAAAGAGATTTGAGCACAGGATTTTGTATTAGAGGAATGACTGGACTTCTACAGGCAGGGGGCATAATCAGGGACAGTGAGTTGGAGGACTCTGAATAGTGCTGTAGTGATTCATGTGACAAAGGTGAAAAGATGTGACCAGATAGAAGGGGTGTGTGTAACAAGAGGTGAGTTTAGTTTAAAAGCTGGAGGTGAAGACCTGAAATGGAAAAGACACAAGAAATGGGAGATTGTGTCAAACAATCTATAGCATGACTAGATTTGTGGGGGATTGGAGGTGTCAGAGAGAGAAGAGTGCTTGAGGACTATGTCAAATTTAGAGACAATAGTATTGAGTCCATAGTAGGACTGTGGATAGAAACAGGGAACTTGCAAGACAGACCACCTTAGGAAGAAAAATGACCTCAGTGTTGGAAATACTGAGTTAAAATCAAGTTGTCCAGCCAGCAGGATGCAAAGGAGGGAGGTCAGGGTTGGAGACACAGATGTAGGCTTTGAGTAATGAAGCAAAGGCATGATACTGCCAGGGAAGAAGTCATGGAAAGAGAAGTACAGAGAGGATCCTTAGGGAAATTTATACTTAAGGGCCAAGAAAATGATGATGATAAGCCAGAAGGAAAAACAGAAAACAGGGTCATGGAAGCCAAGGGAAGGCAGTTTGAAAAAGGAAGGTCTGGTTAACAGGAAGCAGATGGTAGCTCACTACAGACATTGTTGATTTAAATGATTTCTTCTCACATCTGCTAATTGGAATTGTATTTTCAACACAGGTCATCCATCACAGCACACAGAAATACCTGGCTATCTCCCTGTTCTTTTGGCCTTCTATCTGAAACTCGATGTTAAATTTTATTTTGGCAAGGGTCCCCCAACACTCTGTATACTTACTTGTTAATAAAAACACTCATCTTGCATATAAAATTGAGGCTACTTTTTCTGAAACACTGGTGAAGGATAAAATATTTTTATGAATATGATAGTATATTTGCATGGCACTTTGTTTTCCAAAACACAGTTTTTATGTTATCTTACATGTTTTTCACAATAATTTTGTGAGGCAGAGTTGGTACTATTTTGATTTAATAAATCAGAAAATGGAGGCTCAAGGTTAGGTGGGTGACTTTCCTAATGTCATAGAAAGTTGTAAGCCTTGAACCCAAGTCTCTACCTGTACAAGCATTTAGACTATTAATATATGGGCTGGCGCTGTGGCTCAACTGGTAAAGCTGCCGCCTACAGTGCTGGCATCCCATATGGGCACCGGTTTAAGTCCTGGCTGCTGTACTTCTGATCCAGCTCTCTGCTATGGCCTGGGAAAGCAGCAGAAGATGGCCCAAATCCTTGGGCCCGTGCACCCATGTGGGAGACCCAGAGGAAGCTCCTGGCTTTGGATCAGCGCAGCTCCTGCTGTTGTAGCCAACTGGGGAGTGAACTAGCGGATAGAAGACCTCTCTCTGTCTCTCTTCAACTCCTTCTCTGTGTAACTCTTTCAAATAAACAAATCAATCTTTAAAAAAAAGATTATTAATATAATCATTGCCATAACTAGATATATTATGTTAACACCAACCGGAAAAACAACTGGAAATCTCTACAGGGCCAGTGACCTTTGTTGTAAAACAGTGAGTTTTAGTGAATTCTAGGAGTTAAAAATGACAGATAGTCAGTGTTGTGGTGCAGAGGGTTAAGTTACCTATTGCAACCTCAACATCTCATATTGGAGTGCTGGTTCAAGTCCATTGCTAATGTGCTTGGGAAAGCAGCACAAATGTTTGGGCCCCTACCACCCAGGAGAGAGTGAGATAGAATTCTAGGCTCCTGGCTTTAGCCTGACCCAGCCCTAGCTGTTGCAACTACTTGGGAAGTGAACCAATGGATGGAAGATCTCTGTCCCTCCCTCTTGGTCACTTTGCCTTTCAAATACATAAAATAAATCTTGTTTAAAAACTAAGTTTATTTTTAAAAGATTCATTTATGTATTTGAAAAGCAGAGTTATAGACAGACAGAGGCAGAGAGACCGAAATCTTCCATTTGCTGGTTCACTCCCAAAACGCTCTCAATGGCTAGAGCTGGGCAGATGTGAAGCCAGGAGCCTGGAGCTTCCTTGGGGTCTCCCACATGGGTGCAGGGGCCCAAGGACTTGGCCATCTTCCACTGCTTTATGAGGCCATAGCAGAGAGCAGGATCAGAACTGGAGCTGCCAGGTCTCAAACCAGCGCCCATAAGGGATGCTGGCACTGCAGACAGCGGCTTTCCCGCTACACCACAGCACTGGCCCCCGTAAAATGAATCTTTAAAAAAAGATGAAAAAAATAAAAGACAGATATAACATAGCTCAAATTGAGTTACAGCTGTACCACCACATTCTGAACCATGTTCAACTTGAAAGTTTCACTATACGGGCATGCCTACCCATCAAGCTGAATCGAACATGGAGGTCAATGAGGTTTCTATGTGATCACAAGACCCTTAAAACAACTCTTTGAAATCACAAGGCCATTTCATAGAAAAAACGTGGGGGGCTAGCGCCGTGGCTCACTTGGTTAATCCTCCGCCTGTGGTGCCAGCATCCCATATGGGTGCCAGTTCTAGTTCCGTTTGCTCTTCTTCCAGTCCAGCTCTCTGCTGTGGCCTGGGAAGGCAGTGGAGGATGGCCTAAGTGCTTGGGCCCCTGCACCCGCATGGGAGATGAGGAAGAAGCACCTGACTCCTCGCTTCGGATCAGTGCAGTGCGGGCCATAGCGGCTATTTGGGGGGTGAACCAACAGAAGGAAGACCTTTCTCTCTGTCTCTCTGTCTCTAACTCTACCTGTCAAAAAAAAAAAAAAAAAAAGCTAGTATATTCACGTCCTATAGTAGTAAGCAACAAAAAGGAAAATCTGTGATATATGCTGAGAGAAAAAAAGCTAATTTCAAAAGGTCTCATCCTCTATTATTCTATTTCTGTAACGTTCTCAAAAGCATAAAATTATAGATATGGAAAAGGTTAGAGATTTCCACAGGTAACAATTGTTGGTTGGAAAAGACAGTTGTGATTATACAGGGGTAGAACAAGGGAGATCTTTGTATGATGGAAGAATTATGAATCTTTGTAGAAGTGGTTAATGCATGTTGTATAATGGTATAGAAATGTGAACACACATGGTACCAATATCAATTTCCTGGTTTTGATACTGTACAATTATTTAAGATGAAATTTGGGTGTTGCCCAATTCATAATTTGTTCTGTGCTAAAATAGACTATTTAATTAGAAAGGAAAAAATGGTGTAACTTGCAGAACACTGGGTAAAGGACACATGGGACCTCTCTGTGCTATTCGGTACTTTTTGTGAAACCATAATTATATCAAAATTTAAAGTTTAAAATTTTTAGCTGGGGGGTCAGCAAGCTATGGCCAATGAGTCAAATCTGGGATTGCTTTTGTAAATAAAGTTTTGTGGGAACACAGCCATGCTCATTTTTACAGAATATTGTTGCTTTTCCATTAAAGCGGCAGAGGTAAGTAGTTGTCATGGGGACTACATGATTTGCAAAGCCAATAATTATGCTGCTTGGCCCGTAATAGAAAGAGGTTGCCAATAAGTAAATGAGAATATAGTAATTAAAAATGATTTGTGGGAGAGTAACATAGAAAAATGTTAATGATAGAAGCTGGCATTGTGGCATGGTGGGCTAAGGTACTGTTTATGATGGTAGCATGCCACATAAGAGTACATGTTCAAGTCTCAGCTGCCCTGCTTCCAATGCAGCTTCCTGCTAATGTCCCTGGGAAGGCAGTGGATAATGGTCCAACAAGTTAGGCCTCTGCCATCCATCCATGTGGGAGACCTGGATGGAGTTCCTTGCTCTTGCTTCAGTACGGTACCACCATGGATGTTGTGGCCATTTGGGGAGTGAACCAGTAGACGAAAAGTATCTCTCTCTGACACTATACCTTTGAAGTAAATCTTTTATTTCCCTTTGAAATAAATCCCCATATGGGATGCCGGCACTGCAGTCTAGGGCTTTAACCTGCTGTGCCACAGCAACAGCCCCTCCCCCCCATTTTCAAAATTCTTACAAAGATTATGGTTATTTTAAAAAACAGAATTGGGCCGGCACCGTGGCTCAACAGGCTAATCCTCCGCCTTGCGACGCTGGCACACCGGGTTCTAGTCCTGGTTGTCCCTTTTCCAGGCCAGCTCTCTGCTGTGGCCCGGGAGTGCAGTGGAGGATGGCCCAAGTGCTTGGGCCCTGCACCCCATGGGAGACCAGGAGAAGCACCTGTCTCCTGCCATCGGATGAGCACGGTGTGCTGGCCGCAGCGCGTCGTCCGCGGCAGCCTTGGAGGGTGAACCAACGGCAAAGGAAGACCTTTCTGTCTCTCTCACTGTCCACTCTGCCTGTCAAAAAAATTTAAAAAATAAAAAATAAAAAATAAAAAACAGAATTGATGACTTTCAAAGATAAAAATGAAGCCCTTTAATAGAAAATATTTTAAATCAATTGGGTACCAACTTAGCTATTTCAATTTTTTCCTTCTCTACTTAGAGTCACACTTAGCAAACTATTATAGTACTATTATTTTTAAATGGTTTAGAAAGTTTGAAAATTTTAAAAATGAGGCAAAGCAAGTGACTAGAAAATGCAAGTTTTGCTTAGCACATTAAAAATGAAAAATAAGCATTATACAGATCACAGTTCAAAAGTTTTAAGAAATATGGAGAGAATTAGGGTTAGAATGAAACTCAAACAAAAGTTCTATTATTGTGCAGTAGGCTAAGCCTCTGCCTGTGGTGCTGGCATCCCACTTGGGCGCCGGTTTGTGTCCTGGCTGCTCCACTTCAAACCCAGCTCTCTGGAATGGCCTGGGAAAGCAGTGGAATATGGCCCAAGTGCCTGGGCCCCTGCAGCCATGTAGGAGACCCAGAAGATGCTCCTGGCTCCTGGCTTCAGATTGGCCCAGCTCTAGCTGTTGTGGCCATTTGGGAAGTGAACCAGTGGATGGAAGACCTGTCTCTCCCTCCCTCTGTTTGTAACCCTGCCTCTCAACTAAGTAACTAAAAATCTTGAAAAGAAAGTTCTACTTTTGACCATTCTCTTTCTAAGCTAGAAGAATGCTTTATAGAAATGCCTATTACCCACATTTTCTTACAATCATGGTAGAGAAGGATAAAGGAAGCCATTTTCCCATTCAGACATCCACGAGTCAAAGGACTCTACAGTTCTTTGTAGTTCAGCACATGCAGATATCTAGTAATAGTAACGTTTTTGTTTTGTAAAGCAGAGTTAGAGAGAGACAGAGAGAAAGGTCTTCCTTCTGTTGGTTCACCCCCTAAATCCAAAGCCAGGAGCCAGGTGCTTCCTCCTGGTCTCCCATGCGGCTGCAGGACCCAAGCACTTGGGCCATCCTCCACTGCCTTCCCAGGCCACAGCTGAGAGCTGGACTGGAAGAGGAGCAACCGGGACACAAACCGGTGCCCCAGCTGGGACTAGAACCCGGGGTGCTGGCACCGCAGGCGGAGGATTAACCTAGTGAGCCGCGGCGCCGGCCTAGTAATAGTAACATCTTAAATGGCCCTAGGACAAGAACATGCGTCATAAAATAAGGAAAGGAATTAATACTAGTGAGTTAGGATGATGGATAGAACAGTTGATCTAATTTTGCTTTCCCTTTAAGCTCCAACAGAACTACAATAAAGGAACACAGAAATATAGAGAACCATAATGGCAGGGAGGAAAGAATATGGTAAGATGGGTGATTTGGCTCAACAGTCAAGATGCCACTTGGGACACATCGGGGTGCCTGGTTCAAGTCCTGGCTCCACTTCTGATTCAGCTGCCTACTAATGCACCTCTTATGAGGCAGCAGGTGATGATGGCTCAAGTACCCAGGTCACTGCCACGCTTATGGGAGACTCAGAGTTACAGGCTCCTGGTTTCATCCTGGCCCCACCCTGGCTGTTGTGAGCACTTGTGGAGTAAACCAGAAGATGGAAGCTCTGTCTCTTTCAAGTAAAGTGAAAATAAAATAAAAATGTATTTAAAGATAGCATCTGGAAAGCTAACAGACAAGCTGACTTGGAGTACATAAAGCCACATCAAAATCCACTCAAACTGGGAAGCATCTAGATTTACAATACAGAACCTTGGAAGTCACAGGAACCCCTGGAGCAACATGCACTTTAGTAACTGGGTGAGGGTGAATGAGTGTGTCAAAATCTAGAGGACCGGGGCTGATGTTGTGAAGTGACCGGTAAGGCCTCTGGCTGCAATGCTGGCATCCCATATGGGCCCCAGTTCATGTACTACTTGCTCCCACTTCCAATCCAACACCCTGCTAATGGCCTGGGAAATCAGTGGAAGATGGTTCAAGTGCTTAGGATCCTGCCACCCATATGGGAAACCCGAAGAATCTCCTGGCTTCTACCTGGCTCTGCCCTGGCCATTACAGCCACTTGGGGTATGAACCAGTAGATAATAGACTTTTCTGTGTCTCTCCGTCTCTCTGTAACTCTTTTAAATAAATTAGTCTTAAGCAACAATAAAAAAATATAGAGGACCAAGGGGAAAGTCATCTGAAAGACTCCTGTACCATACCACAGCAGCCCCAGGCCTCCCCATCCTCAAACACACACTCCCTAGAAGACTGCCCTTCCCCCTCTCTAGTAGAAGTCTATTCCCTAGAAATGATAAAGAAGGTCTGTACAGTAGTCAACATAAGGTGCAAGTGAAGGCATGGTTACCCCAAAGACAGGTAAGTAGACATGGATACATACTCATGTAAACAGTCACTTTTCATTATTTGCAATGACTTCATAGAACAAAACTGCCACAATCATTGAATTAGCAAATGCCAAACCATTGCTCCTAGGAGGAACAACAGGTTTGGGTTCCTCTGAATTTCTGGTCACACAGCATTGTCAAAGGATCGATACAAAGCCTTGTTTTACATGCTTCTTTTTAAAGACATAAGATTTTATATATTGTTGAGTCAATAACATTGAACTCATGCCTGAATGCTTACCCAACATAGTTTCTGCTTAAGGCACATCACTGCCCTGTGCTTAGGAACACTAGATGGCACTTCAACATTATGCTTGGCAGCAATTTTAAACAATGAAGGAACCAAGAAAAACACAAAAGATTGTGGTACTAGCTAGTCTGTGAAAAGAACAAACAAGGCAGAGCATCACCTGTTCAACCTCAGCTGGGAAAATGCATTTTGGGCAACTCAACTTTTGACTACTTTGTGCATGTCCACAAATGACTGTGAAAATACCACAAGTATTAGGTTTGGGATTACAAGTATATTTTAGTGAGTAGGCAGATTCACAAACAGGACATCCATAAATAGTGACTGTATAAATAGATGCATGTGTGTTTTATATACATACCTATATAATTTAGTGGTTAATCTTATGAACATGATGCTTAAAGCAGAGGACACTGCCATGCCTACCTTCCTCTATGTGGTTCCCAGAACTCTACCAGACCAAGGCAGAATAAAAACTTCCTTAGTAAACTAACCATTCTACTAGACAATATCTAAAGATACTAACATTGAGAATTCCTGAAAAATCCACTCAGATCACCACCCTACAATAAAGCCCATTTATCAAATGTTACTCACCCATTCAGAATTTCCAGTGTTTCTTTTTCCTCCAATCTTAATCACAGGCAAACAGAATGGCATTTCCAAAGATCTGAGGAAAATCTCAGGATATTAAGTCCAAAGCAAACCAAAAAAAAATTGAAAGGAAAATGAAAGCCATAGGGAATTAAAAAAAATGTTTATAGGAGAAATGAAAATCTTGACAGAAGGCTGAAAGATAGTATTAGGGAAATCTCCCCAAAAGTAGGGTAAAATGGCTTAAAATGGAAAAGAGGGTACAGTATATCTCCAGATATGCAAGATCTCAAAAGATTATATTCCATGTACTCCATCTCACTGAATTACAAAAATGTGAATAAAAGAGGAAAAGGGAATCCAACATTGGAGGGAGAGAAAAGAATTTCCAGGATAACTGGGAACTAGAACGAGAGAGCAACCAGTCTAGGTTGGAGGTCTATGGTTAAGAACACAGATGTTCAAGGCTACCCTGACCAAGATACTCACTACCTTTGTAATCTCAATATAGTGACAGGAAAATTCTCTACTTGGTGGATTTGACCATGTCCCCAAAATGCCTGCTTCCCCTTTATAAAAGCCTATTATTTACATTAGCTGAGGACATTTAGTCCAACCCACAGAAAGCTCTGCACTACTCTTCAGGGATGGAGGTAGATCATGGTGAGCTGAAAATGTTTGTTTAAGGCATATTTCCTATAGATCCAGGATGTCCCACCTGTGGTGACTCATTATCTTGATGACATCTGCACTGCAAATTCTGGAAGCTGAAGTCAGATCCTGAGACAGTTAAACCTCCAGGCTGCCTTCACCTAATGGTACCTCCTTCATAGAGCTAGGCTTATGCTTGTTTTCTCTGTTCAAAACTAAGTAAGACCTTGTGTTTAGAAGTTATCACATGGGTAGTGACAGATGGAGAGAGAGAAAAGAAATGTTTAATAGAATAGCCTGGATTGTACCCTTGAGTTCCCCAAGGGGAAAGAGTGGAATGAAACAGACCTACGGGCAGTTTCTATTTCTCGGCTGGAATTGTGAGTATGTGTTAACTTTATTATACATTCTGCTGCAAGAATTTTTACTTTATCTTGTCCTGTAACTACAACAAGCTTTATAGAGCTTACATCCACACACATGAATAAGCAACATAAAAATATGGAAAACATTAAAGCTACAAGGTGGCTAGAGTTTGGTCCTTCACCTGAGGTGATCCGATGACATCACAATGGAGTTGTAAGTATAGGGTATCACAGGCAATACATGCAAATAGCTTTTAAGATATTTAGACTTGGAAAATAACAGCAGTACTAAGATATCTATCAAAATGTTTTAAACTAATCACAGACCATGCTTAAACAAAACACACTTAAAATACAGCAGTCTTCAGGATCTTGCACCCGACCGGGGATGTCTTAGATCTATTTTTTTCCTGCTGACCCCTGTGAGTTTAGGTCCTGCTGCTCCCTGTCTTTTCCGAAAAAATTTTTTCCTGACTATCCATTCACTCCCTTACTTACTGACTATATGTCAAGTGACAGGCACTGTTCTAGAATTTGGGGGCAAAGCAATAACCAAAATTTCTTCCTTAAGCTTATTCTAGTGAGGGGAGACTCAAGAAGTTTCTATACCACAAGGTGCTATGGATCATGTAAAACAAAGGAGGGATATATGCTATTATTAAATACATGCTCAGGGAAAAGCCTGTAAGGAATGTGACAATTAAACACCAACCTTGAGGAAGATTTACTTGCAGTAAAAACACTTCAGGGCACCAGTAAGTGTCAAAATCCTCATCACAAATGGTATTTGTCATAGTGTTGAGTTATATTCTGCTGCACGTGCCTGACCTCCTCAGATGTAGTTATTAAAAGCAAAAACCCTGTTTCTGTAAATTCCCGACAGCTCATAACATTATCACCTATTGGTTATAGATGACTGAAATATCAACTTATTTAAAATACTACTCTCCTCAATAAAATTGGGATCTTGAAATTTGGAGTAGAATCAGCCTGAATCACAATATACTTCATTAAGACTTGTGGCGTACTGGCATTCTCCTAATTGTAAAATATAAGACATGCTGATTTAGACCTGCTTAGCCAGCTGTAATGAAAGTAGCGCCTCATGAGATGGACTTAGAATAGCAACAGGGCAAAGTAACATCCAGTGACTGTAAGACTTGCCAGTTTTGACAATCTTCAAATTTAGATAGCTATCAAAATAAACTGTCAATTCTTCTAAGTTTTACCTTCCTAATATATAAACCACCATCTGACCTTTTGCTTCTAAAGGTTTTCATTTCAATCTTACTTCTGAAAAAACAAGCTCTTTAGCCAACATTTTTTCTTAATCAATATAGCCAGAATACCTGTTATTATTTTTTGTAATTTTTAAAAATTCTGTAATTTACTTAAGATTTACCCTGATTACAACTTGGTAGAGCAAAGTGAACACCGAACAGCTTTGGAAAAGCCATAATAATCAAATAATTACAGATGAAGACACTAATAATTTAGATATAAATGCAGCTCACCTGCTAAAAACAGTTCTGCCCCAGCCATTCTGTTCCTAACTCAAACTGACACTGTCACCACAGATTTTTACAGTCCAGTCCAGGTAATAATACATTAGTCAGGTGCACAAGAACAAGGGTCACTAATCTGTCTGTTTCAACAAGTCATAGTTTACCAAATAATCAACAATTGTGATGGTATCACTGCTTACACCTTGAAAAAGTTTAAAGAAGTTAAAACAAAAGCAACTTATCAAAAACAGGGAAGGTTTTCAACTCTCTATTTTAATCAAGTATGAACCATTCCAAGCATTAAATAATGTTTAAAACACAAACTGTCTAGTTGGAACTGAAGTAAATATTTCTGATTTTGACCTAGGGACTCACTGAAGCCAAGTTAAGTTTTCTTGATTATTTCTTCTACTATTCTGTTTCCTGATTTCAGTGTTCCTAAATCCCAAAAGCGAGTCATCAGGCAATGCTACAGGAAATCTGAATCCTAACAACCTTAATATTCAGTTTTACCATATTTTTGAAATCATTCTTTGTATACAGCAAGGGAAAACTTAGCTTCCTACCAGTGGAACTTTCTCAGGAAAATTCTTCTCACCACTGAGAATAAACTCAGCATTTCAAAATTGAGTTTAACCAGGCCACTTTTCTACATACAGCAAATTAAACCATGTAATTCCTGAAAAGGCGTGGAAAGGATTCAAAGAAATATTTGAGAACATCTGCAAAAAACAGCTATGACAACCATATAAATAAATGAATACACCAATTCCACTCAAGTTATGAAGATATTTTCCTTTAATTTAACCAAACATTTCACATTCATGAAGTCATTTAATTCAGAGCAAATCCAAGCTTATAAAATTAAATTTAAAAATATTACAGTATTTACAAGACAGGGGATAGTTGCTGCTATAAAATATAAACATTAGATTTTTCTCTTTAATACCTGCCAGTAAAAATGGCAGAACAGTTTTGACTCTGAAGATATTGATTACTGAACATAATGAGGGGCCCATTGTAGAGAATGTGATTTCCCAAATCTTCTATTTCTATAACTTTAGACCCTCAACATTCTTCTTCAAGTTCAGCAGCTCCTTTTCCTGGCGCCTTTTCTCCAATTTGAATGCCAACTTGTTGGCTTTCTTCTCCACTCTCCGTTCCTGTACAAGAGTATCCTTATGTTATTTCAAATCTTTAAACTGATACAGACTACTTTCATAAACAAAAGTTTCCTGTAACTTCCCTTCTATCAGGTAGGGTAACATTTAAAAAATATGCTTTACCTTGCGCTCTTCTTTTATAGCTTGCTTTCTCGCTCTTTTATCTTCTTTGCTTTCATTTTTTGAACGTGGTTGGGTTGATACCTTTGGCAGATCACTGGCATTAATCATCTGCATTCGTTCAACTTGCTTTGTTGTGAGTCCTTTCACAGGTAAGACATTGAGAGGTATTCCTGTTTTAGAAGACAGTCGGATTTGTTTGGGCTAAAATAAAGATGAAATGGCACTACAGTTATTTACTATTCATACTTAAAAATAGCACAGCTATGACACACTACTCGTGCTTTTTCTGATAAGCACTCTAGTCACAAGGATAAAGATACTGAGAAAATCTGTACACTCCCTTTCTTGCATTGCACAGTTCAAAGAGCTAAGGACAGTCGGACTTACCTTTGGTTGATACTTGATAAGCTGTGGGTGATTATATAAATTTGAGTATGTGCCTAAAAAAAACAAAAGACTATTTATGAATGAGCTTTCACAGCATACTGAAGTCTTTCTTATAAATGCTTATTAAATTATTTATCATAGGAATATTATCCTCCAAAATCATTTTTCCATAATATCCTCAAGCCTAACTTCTTCTAAAATATATATACTTTTGGGACAGTTAGCACATGATAGTTCAAGTACATGGCTCTCAGCCACTCATGTGGGCGATCAGGATTGCCTTTTAGGCTCCTGGCTAGAGCCTGGCCTAACCCTGGTTGTTGCAGGCTTTTGGGGAGTAAACCACCAGATGGAAGATCTCTATCAGATTAAGATAAAAATCTAAAAATTTTTACAATTAAATTTATATATATCTTCCAAGCTGGCGTATTAATCCTTTAAAATTACTACCAGACCTTTGGCAATGAAATGGACTCTAAGATACTTACTACAGATGGATTCACAATCCCACTTCTCCTTGGGTTCTTCAAGTACAACAGTAGTAAGTTCTTCCTCCTCAGACTCATCAAGCTTATTCATTGGCACATCTTGATCTTCAAAGGGCTCAATAGTATTCAATTTCACACAGCTTTTGGTTGAGTTTTTAAAAGTGAAGACATAGGAGGGGAAAAAACACCATTATACTATGTGTCACTACAGCTACACTTAGAGCTATGGAAACAATTTTTAAAATGCATAGACTCCTGGGCTCCTGTCTTTGTTAAAACTTTATTCTACCCAGGCCTGCTCCTTTGTTACAGTAGATTCTAGACATTCACTCTACTGCCAGGTATGTAAGATTGTAAGACATATTAAACATGTTGGTACTTGTCCTAAGAAAACAAGCTTTTTTAAAGCCCAGAGAAACATTAGCTCATCTGTTTTCCAAAAGTATTCACAGTACATAGTTTCTTTCCCCACTATGGATCTGCATAGTACAAAGATCATGGAAGATCAGACCTTTCTAACAGATTTAAGCATCTTGACAGTTTGAGAGACGAGTCATCTTGAAATGGATGCTGAGTTGCCAAATAATTGGCTGGTCAGTTCTGCTAACCCAGTTGGACAAACTCTTATCTTTCTGTAAACCATAAACATCTACTTCTCAGAGCATCTGGCATTTCAGAAACATGAAAATAAAGTATATACTTGTAAGTCAGAATAATTTTTCAAAGTGGCTAGAAGCACCATATTAATTCTCCAACTGGAAGATGCACTCATATTTTCTTGACCCTTGGTTATTCTAGGACTCAAGTCACAGATGGAGAAAGTAGTTTTGTGTGTTCCCCCTGTTATTTTCAGCTTCAGAACTCTTCATATCAAAACAGAGATAAAACAAGGAGCAGGTCTTCAGCCTAGCAGTTAAGTCCCATATGGAAGTACCTGAGTTTGAGTCCCTACTCTGATTCCAGTTTCCTGCCAATGCAAACCCTGAGAGGCTGTGGTGATGGCTCAAGTAACTGGTTTTCTGTGACTTACAAGGAACTCTGAGTACCTGCTTTGGCCCTGGTCCAGCCCCAGCAGTCAGGTGGACTGACTGCTACTTTATTTGGGGAATAAAGTAGCAAACAGCAGGTGGGAAGTCTCTGTGTCTGTCTGCCTCTGAAGAAAAAAGCTGATGAATAATGTATAAGGCAAAATGTACTGTTTCTTAATATAGATACTGATGAACTAAATTTTCTCACAAATCATTTATCAAACTACAGACTTTATTTGGAGATGAAAAAAAGCAGGTAAACAAAGAAAGTCATCATACTTCTCTGCCTTCTCCTTATAGTAGTCATTCAAAACTTCCTGTAAGCGACTGCTGTCTACTTGAATGGAACCTTCCAACTCAGTGTTGTCTAGAGCCCCGATTTCATCATCATCGTATTGTTCGTAAAACTTAAATATAAACAGAGAAAAGATTTCATAAAAAGAGATGTACTTATTAACACTACAACATCCAAACATTATTTTCACAGTAATTTTATTCCTATATATTAAACACTATTTTTAAGACCACACTACCATTACAATATACATAGGATTCAGCATTGTTAAGTCGTAGGTTGTAGAAGACTTTTTAAATTTAAGATTTATTAAGCAGAGTAACACAGAGTGAGAATCAGAGAGATCTTGCATCTGCTAGTTCACTCCCTAAAGGGCTGCAAATGGCCAGGGTTGGGCATGGCTGAAGCTGGGAGCCTGGAACTCCATTCGGTCTCCAGTGCGGCAGCAGGGACCCAGAAGTACTTGGGCCATCATTTGCTGCTTTCTCAGGTACGTCAGCAGGACTCGAACTACTGCTCCCAAATGGGATGCTAGCAACACAAATGCTATCTTTTGGCATAGAAGACATTTCTGACCAGTACTTTTTAAAAATTTTTTTAGAATGAAAATAGGCTCCCACTGAACATGAAGCAAGAAGCAGTCACTCTATTAAGTCTGGAGAAAAAGCTGCTAGGCATGTAGGAGACCTGGACTTGGCTTTTGGCTTCAGCCTGGCCCAGAACTGACTAATGAGGGTATTTGGGGAGTGAACTGGTAGATGGGCGAACTCTTTCTCTGCTTTCCAAAAGAATAACATAAAGAAAATTAAAAAGTTATAACTTTTGGGGCCGGCACTGTGGCGCAGGTTAATCCTCCGCCTGCAGTGCTGGCATCCCATATGGGCGCTGGTTCTAGTCTCGGCTGCTCCATTTCCAATCCAGCTCTCTGCTATGGCCTGGGAAAGCAACAGAGGATGGCCCAGGTCCTTGGGCCCCTGCACCCATGTGGGAGACCGGGAAGAAGTGACTGGCTCCTGGTTTTCGATTGGCATAGCTCTGGCCGTTGCAGCCATCTGGGGAGTGAACAGGAAGGAAGGAAGGAAGACCTTTCTCTCTGTCTCACCCTCTCACTGTGTGTAACTCTACCTCTCAAATAAAATAAATAAAATCTTTAAAAAAAAAAAGTTATAACTTTTATCTTGGATTTACCCTGAATGAAACACATCCTTCATTCATGGAACAGTCTGAACTACTATATAAATGTCAAATACAATTTTAAGGCTTGGGATGTACTAATGAGCACTAACACAAAAATCTCTGCCCTTGAAGACAATCCTACATACAAAATAAGAAATAAGCACATCACAGATGATGTCAGGAAAGTGTATAAAACAGGATAAACAGAAACAGAACTTGCATAAACAAATGGGCTACTAAACAGAAATATCAGCACTGTATTCAGCATAGAATGAAATCCAGGACATCATAATTCAGGTTTTTTTTCCCCTTTTACAACTTATTTTAATTGAAAAGCAGAGTTAGAGAGTTAGAGAAAATCCATTCAATGGTTCACTCCCCAGATGGCAGCAACAGCCAGGGCTAGGCTAGGCTGAACCCAGGAACCTGGAACTCCAACCAGGTTTCCCACATGGGTGGCAGGGACCCAAGCACGTGGGCCACCTTCCACTGCTTTCTTCGGTACATTAGCAGGAAGCTGTATCGATACAGAGCAGCTGGGACTTGAACAGGTTCCCAAATGGAATGCTGGCATCATGGGTGGCAGCTTAACTCACTGTACTCAACATTGGCCCCCAACAATTCAGGCTCCTGAAGTATCTTACACTCTTACTCCTTTCTGTTCTTAACCATTAGTTATGTTCAGAACTTCAGATATGAGAAACAGAAAGAAACAGAATTTTGCTTATGCTCAGGCAAATGCTTTAGGAAAACAGTGTAACTTAGTATTATGTATTATCATCAAAGAGATTCTAAATCATGTCATCACTCAAAGAGGAAACATAGAAGAAATGGCTAACTCTTTTGACCTACATTCTTTCCAGAATTAAAGTTAGAGTGGTTCCCTGTCTTTTTACTAAGATATGAAGGACCAGCATTGTGGTGTGGCAGGTAAAGCCTCCACCTGTGACACCAGCATCCTGCATGGGAGCTGGTTCATGTCCCAGCTGCTCCACTTCCAATCCAGCTCTCTGCTCATGGCCTGGGGAAGGCAGAGGAAGATGGCCCAAGTACTGGTCCCCTGACATTCATGTGGGAGATAGCAAGGATCCAGTGAATGAAAGATCTGTCTCCCCCTTTCTCTTGCTCTTTAAAACAAAGTTCAAAGAGAGAGAGGCTGTCTCTAACATGTAAAGTTTTGGCTTTTGGTCTCAATCCCTCCCCCTTTTCATAAATAAAACTTTCTAGGAGATAGTGTCAACACGTCCTTCATTTTGAGAACTTACCTTCTCAAACCTCTCATCATGCAGAGTCAGCTGTTCATTTCTCCTCATGACAGAGGAAGTCATAGAATACTCTGTGAAGCGACTTTTGGTTTCCTCATCCCAGAACAAGTGATTTTCTATAGATTCTTGAGGCCTCCCAGGGACAGACACATCATCTTCATCTGACAGCGGGCCTGCAGAGTCACAGTCATCACCATCACTGCCATCTGCCTCCTCATCATCCATATCTTCCCACTCACTGCCATCTTCACTCTCACATTTCCTTTAAGTCAAAGAGTCATAAGTTATGTGTCAGAACAACTTTAAAAATTACAGAACAACTTTATAGAACAGCCATTGTGAAGCAGCAAGTTAAGCTGCCACTGGAGATGTCTGCACTCTACATGAAAGTGCCTAGAACCAAGCACTGCTTCTGTGTCTGATTCAGCTGCTTGCTAATGTGCACCCCGGGATGCAGCAGGGAAGGCTCAAGTTCTTGACTCCCTGCCAGCCACCTGGTAGACCTGCACTGGGTTCTAGGCTCCTGGCTTCAGTCTGGCCCAACCTTGACTATTGTAGGCACTGGGGGAGTGAACCAGCAGATGGAAGATCTGTCTCTGCCTTTCAGATAAAATACACAAAAATTAATTTTTGTTAACACTGGTAGAGTAGGAGGGTATTTCAGGATGTGCTCTTATTTGGGCAGGACTAATGATGGTGCTTGATCCATCTGTCTTGAGAGGAAAAGCAATGAAGTGACAATCAAGATCCTTGGACTCTAGCCCTACTCCAACTCATTAAGAGCTGGTGAAGACCTCATGCCTCATTTTCTGCTCTAAGAAATGAAAGTCTCAGATGAAATGCTCTGGAAGATCTCTTCCAACTGTAACTTTCTATGGTTATATCCCACTGAAGAAGCCAACAGTCAGATCATCCCTATTTCAAAACAACCCACAGATAGATACCGTGAATCCATTCCATCTTCCTCGCCTGCAGGCTGATTGGCCCTAAGAATAAAGTCATCTTCAAGCAGATTATCTGGATCATCAAAGTCAAAATCATCATCAAGAGCTGCAACAATGTCAGGATCAAAATCCAGCCGCGGCCCTAGAAAGAAAATAAAAATTGGTCAGTGATTCCCAAGAAAGCATAATTCATTCACTTAATTACATAATCTGAATACCATTTATATGTCAGATTCTGTTTAGGTACTGAGGATACCAAAATGAATAAGAACTTCAACAAGTTCAGTCTAGAGAGGAAGTAACATACAAATGCGTAATTCCAGGATAAAAGATGAAAACAGTCCCTCTCCTCTTTCAATATCCACTGGTTAAAAACACCCTTCCAGAGTCAGCACTGTGGTGTAGCAGGTAAAGCCGCTGCCTGCAGTGCCGGCAGCCCATATGGATGCTGGATCGAGTCCTGGCTGCTCCACTTCTGATTCAGTTCTCTGCTATGGCCTGGGAAAGCAGTAGAAGATGGCCCAGGTCCTTGGGTCCCAGCATCCTTTTGGGAGACCTGAAGGAAGCTCCTGGCTCCTGGCTTCGGATTGGCACAGCTCTGGCCATTGTGGCCAACAAGGGAGTGAACTAGCAGATGGAAGTCTCTCTCTCTCTGCCCCTCCTTCTCTCTCTGTTTAACTCTTTCAAATAAATAAATAAATCTTAAAAAAAACAAAACCACACACAAACATACCCTTCCAATACATATTTCTAACACAAAACTTTCATTAAACTTTAGAGCTTTCACCTGCAGGAATAAACTGGGCTTCAAAATCAACTTACTGTTGGAAGTAACTAAGTTTATTAATTGTAGACCGTTACACTTTCAGTCTTTTTCATACTATGAAATTGTTATATATCAACTATATATTTTCCTGTAGTAAAAACACTAGAAAAACTGCTCAGTTATAATCTGAAGCGACTTTCGACTCCCTCTGCTTACATTTTCACCGTTTAATTCTCCATCTCTGCCTTTTGCATCTTTGCCTTTTGTTCTGTCTGGAACACTCTCGATTCTCCATCCCTCCCAACTTTTCCTGAGGCATCTAAGAAATCTGTTAATTCCTCTGGGAAGCCTTGGTCATCTCTGAGGCTGGGTTTGGGCCTGCTCACCCACCTGCTTTTATGCGACTGTACTATAAATTAACTTCTCAGTTATCACTGCTTCTTTCTTGAGCTCAGGAACTATCCTTTATTCTGCTTTAACCCACAACCCCGCCACACAGGTGCCAACTCAAAAGTCTGTAATAAAACACTGAGAAAATGTCATAGGGTGAATGTTCATCAGTAATTAAAGCAATAGTGGGAGGAGTTTGGAGCAGAAGTTAAGCTGCTTCTTGGGATGCCTGCATCTGAATAAGTTTGCCTGGCCCACAGCCTAGATGCTCCACTTCAGATTCAGCTTCCTGCTAATGAACACCCTGGAAGGCAGCACATGATGGCTCTAGCACCTGGGTTCCCGCTACCCATATGGAGTTTGGGGCACCTAGCTTCAGCCTGGCCCATCCCTGGCTGTTGTGGCCATTTGGGGAATGAATCAGTGGATAGAAGATCTTTCTCTGCCTTTCAAATGAAATGAAAAATAAATAGATAAAAATTAAAGAAAAATTGAGGCAACCTGGGAGAAAATTAACAAACACTGCTTCTGTGGGCTTTTTTTGGTGTTCTAAATATACACCCTTCCAGAGTGTATAATATACACTAAATACACTAAATATACACCAAATACACTAAATATACTGAAAAAAAAGCCTTTGTAGTGTATTTGGAATGGATGAGAAGATGAAATTCTAAAAAATAGTGTCTTGGGAGAAACTGTGAAAAACAGATTTTTCAAAATTGCACTGTTGGTAATGAATGATGATTACCACTTATCTCTGTAAAAGATTAGGTGAACATTAAAATTCCTTTTTCAGGATGCCAGAAATAGTTTCCCAATTTCTTCTCCAAACAGGATTTCTCAAGAATTTGATGGCAGTCACAAAAGCAGACCACAGCCATCCCTGATGATCTCTAATCCAAATTCCAAACAAATCTCAAAAGTTTCAACATTTTATCAGGCATAGAAAAATCCTACATCATCACTTTCTGTTTCTTTTTCTAAAACACAAATTTATTCACTTGAAGAGCTAAAGAAATTAAACATACCTGACACTGGAGCTGCTTTATTTAGCAATCCAACGTCTTCCTCAAACTCTGATGCAAACACCGATGAAGGCAACTTAATTCCAGTGCTCTTGTAAAAGGAATTACACAATGGTTAGGTCTGTTTAGAAACACTTCTCAGCTTCTGTATTGGGCTAAAAAGTCACTCCCCAAATTCATGACCACCCAGAACCTCAGACGTGATCATTTTTCTTTTTTAAAGATGTATTTTATTTGAAAGTCAGAGCCACAGAGAGGGAGGGAGGGAGGGAGAATGAGAGAGAGGTGTCTTCCATCCACTGGATCACAACCCAAATGCCTGTAGTGGCCAGAACTTCAGTCTAAAGCTAGCAGCCAGGAACTTTATCCAGGTCTCCTACGTAGGTGCAGGGGCCCAAGGACTCAGGCACTCCTCTGCTGCTTTTCCAGGTGCATCTGCAGGAAGCTGAATTAGAAGTGAAGCACCCAGGACTCAGACCTGCGCTCACATGGGACACTGGCATTGCAGGAGGTAGGTTAACTAGTTAGACTACAATGCTGGCCCCACACTGTGATTTCTTTCAAACTGAGTACAAGGCTGGTATTGTGGTATAGCAGATAAGCCACTGCCTGTGACACCAGCATACCATATGGGTACCAGTTTGTGTCTCAGCTGCTCACTTTCAATCCAGCTTCGTGCTAATGTACCTATGAAAAGCAGCAGAAGATGGCCCAAGTACTTGGGCCCTGCCACCCACGTGGGAGGCCCAGAAGATGCTCATGGTCTCTCACTGAAGCCTGGCCCAGTCCTGGCCATTGTGGCCATTTAGGGAGTAAACCAGCAAATGGAGGATCTCTGTCCCTCCCTTTAACTCTGCATTTCAAATAAATAAATCTTAAAAAAAAAAACAGTCCTTGCAGGTGTAATTAGTTAAGATGAGGTGATACTGGATTAATGCAGGACCTAATCCTATGAATGGGGTGCCCTCAGAGGGCCACATGAAGACACAAGGACACACAGGAGAGAGTGCCACATGACGATGAGGCAGACCAGTGAGGAGCTGCAAGCTGAAGAGCTCTAAGGACTGACCGCCAGCAACCCGTGCAAGGAAGGAGGGAGGCAGGCAGCAGTCTCCCTCCTAACCCGACCCTCCGCTGACTTGATTTCAGACTGCTGGCTTCCACATCTGTGGGAGAATGTGTTTCTGCTGTTTTAAGTCACTCAGGTTGTGGTCACTGTTACCACAGCCAAGGAAACTGTTACAGCTACATTTACATATCTACGTTCTATTGGCACCCCAAGAGTAACCTCCCTGTTATGTGTCACAGTGCCTTTCCTGCTACCCTATTCCCTTCAATCCTCAAACCCTGTGAGGAAGCAGCATGTTTAGTGAGAGAACAAAAGTTAAACAAGCTTAAAAGGCACACATGGCTTAGACTGGTCAAGCCCGGTTGCGAGATTCAAATCCAGGTTTCCTAACTCTACTGGCCTAAAGTTCAAAACAAAATTAATCTGTCTTCTTAAACTACAGATAATGCCTCAATCTTTACTAACAGCACAGCTTTTCTCTCAATCAGCAGTCTTAATCCTCGGGTGGTCAAATCATTTCTCTGTCCCATGAACTCTCCCATATACAGTGATTTCAGTGACATTTCTTTGGTCCTTAGTATCCTTATGGTTAACCAAGACATAACTTACTGCAACATCTGTTCAGTTCATCTTTACTTAACTTAATCTTCAGAACATTGCTAGATTAAACTCCCTTAGTATTTTTATTTTGTTACCAGCCTGAATTTATAATAGGTCTCATTTTCCATTCTAACCACCTGATTTTTAAGACACTGTAAAATCAAAGCCTACTCCATGTACCTAAATTTCTGTTACTCAACAAACAAGATGATCACACAGATCATACAAATGAAGTCCAGTTCTTGTCATGTCATAATTCACAATAATTTACTGAGCAGGCATGCATAAGACCCTGTGGCCCACAATATTCCCTATGCCTCTGCTGGCTGGCTGAATGCCCCTTCTCTTTCCAAGAGTATCCATCTCTCAGTGGCCAGCTAGGTCCTACCCTGATACATGAAGCCCTTCCTGCTGTGCTAGAACATCCTCCATGGACACGCCCTTCTTCCTCCATTGATGCCATCTATTTGAACATGTGCTGTCCTATATTCTGATCGTTCCTGATGCTTCAGATTCTTCCCATTGAACAACTAGTAATATGAGGGTAAGCACCACATGTCATCTGCTTACTTCAACACCCACCCCATTCTCAAGCCTGCAGTAGTACAAAGCTGATCTGGACATTCCCAGTTCACCGAGAGAGAGCGCTCTGAGGAGCATAAAGGCTATTTATAGCAGTGCACGTGTAGTCCCATTAGCACATCAGACTAAACCACAATTTAATACAGTACGGTGGGTATAGCTTCCAAAATGAGTTTCTCAGGAGAATAAACATGAGCAAAGATCTGGGTTTTTTGCTATACTTTTTTTTCTAAAAAGAAAAATAGGTTTACCAAGATGTAACTCACATACTATACAATACACTCTTATAAAATGTGTAATTTAATGGGTTTTTGTGCATTCTTTAAAATTGTTTTAAAAATATACACATAGTCTTCCAGCTGACTCAAAAGTACTGAGGTAGATGTCTGGCCTCATGCTAAGACATCTGCATCCCATACTGCAATGCCTGAGATGACATCTGCCTCTGGTTCCTGATTCATTTCCTGCCCATGCAGACCCTGGGAAGCAGCAGGTGACAGCTCAAATTCTTGAATCCCTTCTATCCTTGGTAGACCTGTGTTGTGCTCCTGGCTTGTACCTTTGGTCCAGCCCAGTCCTGGCTGTTGTGGGTACTTGGGGAATGAACCAGTAAATTAAGACTATTTCTCTGTCTCTTGAATTAAAAAAAAAAAGGGGGGGGGGGGTGTGTGTGACACTGTGGCACAGTGGGTTAAACAGCCCATACTGGAGATCTGGTTCAAGTCCTGGCTGCTCTGCTTCTGATTTAGCTCCTGCTAATGTGCCTTATGAAAGAAGTGGAAGATGGTCCAAGTGTTCAGGGCCTCCGCACCCATGTGGGAGTCTTAGATGGAACCTACCCCAGGTTCCTTATTTCAGCGTGGCTCAGCCCTGGCTATTGTAGTCATTTGGGAAGTGAACCAATGGATGGAAGATCTCTGTGTAACTTGCCTTTCAAATAAACAAATCTTAAATATAATTAAGGAGGCCCATTTTGGTGTAGCAGGTTAAGCTACTGCTTTTGACACTGTCATCGCATATCAGCGTGCTGGTCTGAGGCCCAGCTACTCTGCTTCTGATCCAGCATCCTGCTAATGTACCTGGAAAGCCAACAGTTGATGGCACAAGTACTCGGAACTGGCTGTTGTGGCCAGTGGATGGAAGATCTCACAATCATTCTACCATTCAAAGACATAACTAAAAAACAAAAAATTCCAAACCTTTAAAAAGGCTGTTAGTTTACACCTGCCATCAGAGAAGAGGTGGCCTACTCTCTGAACATAGAGAGGCACAGACATATATACACACAACATCAAGCGAAGGCTCGGCATATCTTTGTGAGCTTCTACAGCAGTTCTTGCCCCAGTTATCTTGATTTAAAAATGATGGTTTCTACACTCACTCACACATGCTCACTTAAAATTGCAGAAAAAGCTCACTGGAATTACTAAAGTTTCTTCCTTTGCATCTCTCCTGCTGTGTGCTCTCGAAGTACTTGTGGGAATGAGCTCTGAGGGCCCAGACGCTTCCTTCAGGTGCTGTAAGTAGTCGTAGTCATCATCGAAGAACACTCCATACTTCCTCTGTTCTGCTCGCCTTTCTTCATCATTTATCTGCAAAACAGAATGAGAACCCCTCCAAGGATTAGGCTTAAAAACCTCACAAAGAATACAACTTTCAGACAACAGATGCCACATGACACCACCACCACATGAACACTTTGTGCCATCCTGACACTCAGAGCTTCCAAATTAGACTGCTGCATAAAATTAAACTGGAAGGAAAACTCCTTCTTCCAGTAGACACTTCTATGCAACAAAGTGAGTCAAGAAACGCAAGCAAGTATCTTACCATGCACAATGCTACTTCAAAAATTTCATGGCAAAATGAAATTGAAAGTTTTGGTGTGAAAAATTTTGGAAATCCATGTATAGTTTTTCACATTATGCATTTTCCACAAGCTTCTTGAAGAATCCTCATATGGATAAATTAGAAAAAATTTTTTGTAGCAGAAAGCTTTTGAACTATCCTTGTATTTGAAGGATTAGAAGACTTGCAGGACTTCAAAGATAAATTAATTTCTTGCATTTATATGCAAAGAAATTTCTCAACAGATAACAAAACTGGCTTTGTTTAAAAAGGTAAGTTTGGCCAACTTCTCCCAATATTCCCTTTAGCTTTATCCATACTTAACAAGTATAGTTTCACTTCAAAGCTCCCGAGCATTTTCTCAAGCTAACCCATGAGCTCAGATGTCCTGTATTTCATGAGATGAGTGACCAGGAGGCAAAATGCAGTTTGTGGTTAGGACACAGCAGCATCTTAGGGGAAGCGTAAAAGAACACATGGTTGTGCCCAAAAGAACATCATGGAAGACCGCAGTTGGCAGTTTAGTAATTTACCATGACTCGACAAGATTTGTTCACTTAAATATTTCAAAGATGCTTCATTCATACGAAGGATGTAAAAAAAAATCAGCACATGTACTATACAGGGGCCCAAGCACTCGGGCCACCTCCTGCTGCACTCCCAGGTGCATTAGCAAAGAGCTGGATCAGAAGCCACGCAGCTGGGGCTTAACCTCATCACTCCAATGAAGGGGACCAGCATCACTGCAAGCTGCGGCTTAACCAGCTGCACCAAACTCCCACCCACGGATAACAGTTAATTAACAGCCTGCCTAACTTACAGGCTACAAAACAGGACCTACTTTTTGGGCAGGCAAAAGAACCCTCTGGGGTGCAGTCTCGTCTGCAGCCAAAGGATCTCGCTGGCTCCGGTGAACCAAGTGGAAAGACACTGCTTTCTTCTTCTCTATAAACGGCTTTTTCTTCCTATGAGGCTTCAAAGGAACAGAATCAAAATAAGGCATTAACACAGAGCCAGAAGACAATGACTCTACCACAGTCCGGACATCTTCAGTAAGTCATATGAAGGGTCAGCAGATTTTAATTCTACACTCCTAGGACAGGCAACATCAGCGTTGTTCTACAGAATCCCAACTGTTTTCCGTCAACACACACTGGTTGAGTAACTGCTCTGCTAGACCTTGTTACGGGGGCTGGGGACACAGCAGTGGGAAACTAACGGCGCAAGCACCTGCTTTTAGCGAGCAAATCAACACAATGACAGCAGGTGAGGAAAATAACACATGGTGATGTGAAACGACTGAAGAGTTCCTTGACACTGGGTATGCAGCGAAGGTCTCCAACAGGTCGAACCGGAAGAACGAGGAACTCACCGGAAGAAAATTCACTTACCGAACAGTAAAGAAACCACAACACAAACAGCCAATGTATTTAACGAGAGTCCTCATCCCTTTTGCTGACTTCAGCATTTTTTTTTTTTAACTGAAAAACCAGGTTCCCAAGCGGCTTGTTTTGGGCCAAGACTTACTCTCCCACAAGGTCCGCTTTCCCAGGACAGACGGACAGGTAGACACTGCCCCTCCCTGTCTGCCCGACCCCAGGAAGTACTGGGCGAGGGGTTTGCGGCCCGGTCACACGGTTTTTAGTTAGCCCGAGGTACACAGAGCCGTAGGCCCCAGGACTGAGAGAGGTCATTCTTTTCCGGCCACTCCCAGCACGCTCGGCCGTGGGTGGCTATAACTTGCCGAGCGTCGCCGGGGCGGGGAGGAGCCCCATTCCAGGACAGCGCGCTGTTAAGCTGCCCCGACATTATCCGGTCTCAGGCCGCGGTGGCTGCCGGCATTCCCGGAAGCAGCCCGGCCTCTCCAAAATCAAAGCGCCCCGCCGCCCAGACGGCCAAGGCTTGCTCACCATGGTGCAGCCGCGCGGCGAGAGCCCCCAGGTGAAAGGCGGCTACACCTTCGAAGCTTACGGGGAGCCCAAAAGGCACGAGCTCACGCCGCCGTCCGCAGCTTCTCCACACGTGCGGCCTCAGGACCCGGCGGTAACGTCACACGTCAAGCTGAGGAAATGGACCAATCGCTGAGGAGCTGATGGATCGCGGCCGGAAGTTACGTGCACTCGCTCGGTCTCAGAGATCGCGAGAAGCTACTGAGAGGCGGGGCTAGTCCGGTTCCCACCCCGCGAGGGGCGGAGCGGTTCCTGCCAGAGTTGTACTACCTGGGGCGAGGCAGGGCGTCGATGGGCGCTTCCTGCGTTTCAAGCGCAGGTTAGGTGTTTGTGGTGAGCCTCGTTTGAGAGCGCCCCTCCTGAAACCAGGGCACAGACTCTAGCTTCCCCATCATCTTGCACCATTCGCCAGTTCAGCCCGTAAAAGACAAGAAAAACCCGCGCAGGTGCAGGACAGCAGGTGTCCCTGAGGTGGCCTCGCCCGGCTGGAGCGTAGTCGGTTGCCTTAGCAACGAAGGACCGGGCCTGGCTGTTGTAGGCTGCACCAGACTTCACCCAGGTCTTTTCCACTGTCAGTGAACTGCCCCCATCTGTCCCCTCGAGACCGTTGACTGCAGAGACATTTGAAATAAAACAGGCAGGTTCCCTGGTGTTGGCATATCGTGTCTTACAAAATGGAAACGAATGCTACTTCTCTCCCAAGTTGTTTCTCAAATGCCGTACCGTGGTTTAGCAAACCGGCTATAGGCAGACCGGGGGAAACTTCAGGCAGGTGCTGCCGCATTCTCATAGCTTTTCTTGGGCAAAAGAGTTGGAAATACATTCAAAGTAGTTTTTTTCTTAAATTTGTGTTTTCCCTTCCCCATTTCTGTTCTCTTCCCAATGTTTGAGTTACCTTGAATAATGTATTTATGTCATACATATTACCAAAATAAATATTTGTGAAACATTCTTTAATTTAAATATTTATTTTACTTATTTGAAAGACAGAATGACAGAGAGAGAAGGCCTATTTTGTATTTAAAATTATAGAAAAGAAAGACATAGAGAAACATCATAGTACAAGCATAGAAACATATCTTGGGGACTACACAGCAAAGTGACAATAGTGATTACCTGTGAGGAGCTAGGATAGGATTTCAGGGCACTTTATATGTTTTTTAAAGATATTTCTTATTTTACATATTTTAGATATTTTTAGATATTGTTTACATGTGTATAAAGAGGATCTGAAGTGTTACATTTTGTCTATATAAAAAGTAAGTTAAACACAAAAACAGAAGGAACAGTCTAGAAACATATCTAGTTTAATAAATATTATTAAGTGATCTTTTTAATGGTGAAATCATGACTGTTATGTTAAAAGATTTTATCTTAGGCATTATTGATGAGGGAATTAGTAAGATGTTACAACTAGATTCAGGACCATCTAAAAACCTTTATAGAAAAAGACCAGGCCGGCACCTCGGCTCACTAGGCTAATCCTCTGCCTGTGGTGCCAGCACCCCTGGTTCTAGTCCCAGCTGGGGTGCCGGTTCTGTCCCGGTTGCTCCTCTTCCAGTCGAGCTCTCTGCTGTGGCCTGGGAAGGCAGTGGAGGATGGCCCAAGTGCTTGGGCGCCTGCACCCGCATGGGAGACCAGGAAGAACCACCTGGCTCCTGGCTTTGGATCGGCACAGTGCCGGCCGTAGCGGCCATTTGGGGGATGAACCAATGGAAGGAAGACCGACCTCTCTCTCTCTCTCTCTCTCTCTCTCTCTCTCTCTCTAACACACTAATTTTGCCTGTCAAAAAAAAGCAAATGGAGACACAACTGGCTTTTCCACAGTTCAGCTTTGTCAGAAGAGATTTATATACATGTCTAGAGACAAGGATTATTTTGCCTCATGGCCAGCTTTCTACCAATTACAGAGCTATAAAATAGCTAAAAGACTAGGAATGGCACAGAGCTCCATAAAGTCAGAATCCAAAGGGTGTCCATCCACCTTAGTGGACTTCCCTCTGGATTAAAACACTTTCCCTAACAATACTATGTGGTCACAGTGATATTCATTGTGCACTACCTGAAAGTAGTTTCTGGAATTGGTTTCATTCTTACTGTGTAACTTGGGGCAAGTGGGCCTCAGTTTACTCACCCAAAAGTAAAGTGGGAATGATAATATGATTACTAGTTACCTCTTATGATTGCTGCTGAGGAAGTGTGTGAAATGCTTAGCTCTGTGCTTGGCTTTTAGTACTTGTTTGATGAACTTGAGCTATTATCCGTCCCCTTCCCGCCTAACTGCAGTCACCTAATTGCTTTGTGATTCACGGTGACTAATTCCTGAAACCTGGCCCTTCTGCAGCTTGGATTTGTTTGGGGACAGGAGTGTGGCTTTGAATCATGTTCATATCACAGGAATCTGTTCATTTGCACATTGACCGAACTTGTCCACTTCCCTGGATCTTATCTTTTAACTTTTCCTAAATTTTTGGTACCTTTCAGATTGTTTATAGTACACGTTTAAGTTCTAAACCTTTAATTGCTTCTAATCCCTAGTAATTGTATGTTCCTTAAAATTCCTAACTGTACCACCCCCTTCTATTGCTTGGCTTTCTGTTTACTGATTCCTGTTCTTAGTCAAAAGGACAAACATTTCATTGGTGAATAAAGTTGGAAACATTAATCCCAATTTTCTTTGCTGTGCTTTTGTGATCATAAAGTGAATTTTAACTTTTCTTTGGTATGCTTCAATGGTACTCACTCTGGTTTAGGATATGACAAGCTCATATATCATTAGACCCCTTTCCTTTGAGTAATAGACACTATTGAAACATGAAAACATTTTTAAAAATTTGGGGTAGTGACAACATGCATGCATTTAACTTATAACTTTAACTCTGTGATTAATACTCAATACTATTGAGATATTAGTGGTTCTGCCTACCATTGCTTCCATGAGCACACAGAATGTGGACCACAGAAGACATTAATACACTTTTCTCAGTAAAATCAGTTTGTGCAGAGTGTGCACGCTCTGTCTTCCCTGTGCTGCTGCTGTTTCTCCTCCTCCTCCTTCTTCTTTTAAAATTTATTTATTTGGAAGCAGAATATGGAGCAAGAGCTTCCATTTACTGGTTCACTCCCCAAATGGCCACAACAGCCAGGACTGGGCAGGCTGAAGCCAGGAGTCAGGAGCTCTATGCAGGTCTCCTATGTGGTGGCAGGACCTCAAGTACTTGGGCCATCTCCTCCAGCTTTCTGAAGGACATTTACAAGGAGCTGGATCAAAAATGAAGTGGCCAGGATTAAACTGGCACTCATATGGGATGCTGGTGCCACAGGCAATGGCTTAATCTGCTGTGCCACAACATTGGCCCCTCCCCAAGCTTCTTACAGTGTGAGCATTTCATTCTGTTGAGTGTAAACTTTCTCTAAAGGTATATGTAAACTATGCAGAAGCTAACATCCATCTGTGGTCAAATTAATAGAACCAGCCACTTATACAATGTTGAAATCAAAGTAGGTTGTGTTAGACTTAATATGTCCAGTAGTATGTCTGTATAGACATTCATGACAATATAAGGAATTTTCAAATATAATTTTTGCTTCATGTCATAACCTCCTACATAAAGTGCTTATCCAAGTTAATTCAAAACTCAGGTAAGCAGTGAAACTCAGTTAAATTAAAGCAAAATCTGAAGCACTCAGAGAAAGGCAATAAGAGTTTATTAACTTTTATTATAGTAATTTCTTCATGGTCTTAAACTTTGAGGCATTGTCTGTTGGAGAGGTTGATCCATTTTCACAGCTTCCCTTACACGTGGTGATGATTCTCAACTTTCTTCTTGTAGCCTTCCTTGCCTCAGCATGTATCCAGCTGTCTACTGTACATCTATCCGCATGGGGACATCCCAATAGCAGGCATCCAAACCTGAATGGCTCACCTCTGCACCTTCCTACCCTTTCTTCCCCCCTCCCTGCCCCTCACTCTAGTCTTCCATCAATCTTATCTCTGCTTCTGTCTTCTTTTTCAGCAAGTGGTATCACTGCCATCTGCCCAAGCCATGGTAAGTGTAGTCTTAAATTTTCCATTTCCTGTGTCCTTTATTGATTAAGAGGCAGAGAGAGACTGAGAGAGTGAGCTGCTTTCTGCTGGTTTACTCCCCAAATGCCTGAAAAGGCAGGGGCCAGGCTGGGACTAAGGCTGGAGATGGGAACTCAATCCAGATCTCCCATGTGGGAGGCAGGAACCCAATTACTTGATCATCACTGCAGCCTCCTCGGGCCTGCAGGAGCCAGAGCCATGAATCAAATCCCAGTACTTCAGTGTGGGATGTAAGCATTTTAACTGCTAGGCCAAACATCCGTTCCCTATGGTTGTCATTTGATTTCATTAATATTTCTTCATTCCACTAATCAGTACCTTGGTTGAGGCAACCATCACTTCTAGTCAGATTATGGCAATAGTAATGGCTGGTAATAGGCCAAATCTGATGATGGTACCCTTGAGTTTAAAAGACTTCAGTGGATTCCAGTTGCTTTAAGGATAACTTCCAAATTCCTTGGTAAAGTTTACAAGGACCTTCGAGACTTAGCCTTTGTTTACCTCTTTAGTTTCATTACAGTTTTCATCTTCAGCTCAGTTTTAACACTTAATTGCACCATCATGAGCACGACTATAGTGTTCTGTGCTCAGGGGAAAAACAAGATTAGTCTTTGGTATGGGATGAATGAAGAATCTATTTGGATGCCATCTACATGAGTGTGTCTAGTGTGAAAGAAAGAACATGAAAAAAAAAATGCAAAATTTCAAGTTTGCCAGTAAGAGTGTTGAAGGAAATTAACTACACCTTGGGAGTACAGACCTCCTTCTGCTTATCACACCAAAACAATGTGTAGGATGGAGTGTGTGAATCTGGTTTAACAGAACCAATTCTTTTTGAAAGCTGAAGATTTGGAGACTCCTTAAAGTTCTAGATCGAAGGATGGCTGTGAGTGTGTCTCTGTGTTCAAGTGGATTCTTCCCATAGTCTACCATCCCTAGGACACACTAAGGAAACAGTGAATTGCCAATCCAGTAATTTCAGTTTGCTAAAGACTTTAACATCTGCTCCTCTTAGTATGTAAGTTTCTACAAGCTATAGGATTGTTTATTATTAAAGCAAAGCCAAAAGTAATATCCTTCTTTTAAAAATTCAGATATACTCTCATACCAGAGTTATTCTGTGATAATGACATTCAGCTTCAGTTTTGGTTACATTTCTTTCAGTATTTGAACTTTTTAAAAAGTTATTTAAAACAATTCTAACATGGAGTATGCCCATCTTTACGGGGTACAATATATTTCAATAAATACAGTATAAATCACTCAAACCAGGCAACTAGCTTTTCCATTTTCATATCTTTTGTTTGTGTTTGGACACTATCAGCCCTTCAAAAGTAGTACTTTCGTGCTGCACTTAATTATGTCTCATAGTTATTGTGAGAAATTATATGTACTTGACATGAAAGTGCTTGTGATTTTTTATTTGACAGGTAGAGTTATAGACAAAGAGAGAAACAGAAAGGTCTTCCCTCCTTTGGTTCATTCCCCAAATGGCCACTAAGGCCGGTGCTGTGAGGTACTTCTTTCTGGTCTCCCATGCGGGTGCAGGGTCCAAGCACTTGGGCCATCCTCCACTGCCCTCCCAGGCCACAGTAGAGAGCTGGACTGGAAGAGGAGCAACCTGGACTAGAACCCGGTGCCCATATGGGATGCCGGCACCGCAGGCGGAGGATTAACCAAGTGAGCCATGGCACCAGTCCAGTGCTTGTGATTTTAAATACTATACCATGAAATCTGATCTTCTAGTCATGCAACTAGTTTAGGCTATGTACCTAATTTTACACATGTAAAGTAAAAAATATCATAAATAATGCAAAATGTTAACCAACACAAAATGTTCAAGAAAATTTGATTTATAATTTATAATTATAAATTTATAATACGTATTATACTAAGCTGTTATTTGTGTGTTTTTAGCATCACATTTGAGCACTTTAAGGTTTATTTTTAAAAAAGATTTATTTAATATTTATTTGAAAGGCAGAGATAGAGACTGAAGGGGGGAGAGGGAGGGAGGGAGGAAGGAAGGAAGAGAGAGAGAGAGAAAGAGGTATCCATCTTATATCTGCTGCTTCACTCCCCAAATGGGGGTTGGCCAGGCCCAATCCAGGAGCCAAGATATTCTTCTGGGTCTCACACGTGGATGGAGGGGCCCAAGTACTTGGGCCACCTGCTGCTTTCCCAGGCAATTAGCAGGGCGTTGGACAGGGAGTGGAGCAACTGGAACCTGAACTGGAGCCCGAACTGGTGCCCATATGGGAAGCCAACACTGTAGGCAGAGGTTTAATCTTCTAAACCACAGTGTGGGCCCCCATCAGAATTCTTACAGAGGAAACTAAATCTGTTAAATTTGCATATGTGAATGCTGTTTGTTGTTTTTTAATTTTAATATTATTTATTTATTAGAAAGGCAGAGTTACAGAGAGGCAGAGGCGCAGAGAGAGAAAGAGAGAGAGAGAGAGAGAGGTCTTCCATCCACTGGTTCACGCCCCAAATGGCTGCAACAGCAGGGTTGGGCCAATCCAAAGCCAGGATCCAGGAGCCAGGAGCTTCCTCCAGGACACCCATGCAGGTGCAGGGGCCCAATCATTTGGGCCATCTTCCACTGCTTTCCCAAGCCATAGTTGAGAGCTGGATTGAAGTGAAGCAGCCGAGACTCAAACTGGTGTCCATATGGGATGCTGGCACTGCAGGCGGTGGCTTTAGCCACTACTCCACAGCACCAGCCCCTGTATGCTGTTTAAAGAAATACTACAATGCAATTTCTGGAGAAGACATTTGGATTTTTCCTAGAAAGCTGTGTGGAATGCTGGCACATAAAGGAGAATGCCAGTTGGAGTGAATGGCTTAAACACAGTTGTGATGTATACTGCATAATGTATTTGGGGGAACTGTGAATTTCATTTGATTTGGTTCAAAGGAGGACTACAAGGAGAGACACATGGAACTGTGGTCTACAGTTAGACCTCAGAAACTCCTAGGAGCTATTTAGTAGGCAGAGAGGAAGATCCTGGAAGATCCTGGGTAGGACTAATGTGTTGTCTTTTATGAAGACTAATGTGACTAATGACTAATCAGAATGGATCCTTTGGGGAAGACTCTGAGAGGCAGTGATTAAAATTTCAGAAATCAACCTGGCCTGAATCAAAGAGAGGACAAACTTAAACTGACTGCTGGAAAAGACAAGCAGCTTCAGTTTGCTAAGTACTTAGGTGAACAACGAGAGGCAAATTCTTGTGCATGCTGAGGGCCCCTGAATCTGATGTGTCTGACCTGGGCTCATCAAGATAAAAAATTCACCCTGAAACAAATCCTCAGGCCAATAAGCACTGAAAATGCTAGTTCTCCCCTCCCTAGGATATTTATCTAAGTACAAAAAGCTAGCATCTGTGGGGTTTTCCTTAAAAGCCTTAAGAATAGTGTCTGCTTAGCACAAAAAAAAAAAAAAAAAAAAAAAAAACCTTCACACAGACTTGAGGTTCTTAGCTTTTCTCTAGAGTTTTATGGGTCCTGCTATTAGTGACCACCCTTTAGTGGGCAGAGTTTCCAACCCCTAAACTGAATGATGACTTGGATTAGCAGCAACTCCCTACAGATGTCTGAGCTGAGGCCCAGCAGAGTTAAATCACACTGACAGGAATCCCATCACGGCATTGTGTACAATGGAACACTGCCCATTTCTTACCTCCATTGGGTTGCAGAAAGTACTGTTTCAATGTGGAAACTGGTTTGTCTGAGAAAAAAATGGAAAGGTGACAACTACTACACCTGCTTTGGAGATGGCCTGTTCATTTTTAATTGCATCCTTGGGGCCGGTTTTTCAAACCTTTTAATTTTTTGGTTCCCATCTTCCTCGGTTCTGTCTTCTTTATAGGACAATGGTGCACTCGTTGCTTTTCCACTTTCCTATCTCTGACCTTGTCCAGGAGTTGGGGGAGGTTAAGTGAATTTACTATTTAAATCACTGTTGAGAAATACAAGTGTATTCCTTTTCAAAAGGTCTTCCTTTGCCATTGGTTCACCCTCCAATGGCCGCCTCGGCTGGCGCACTGCGCTGATCCGATGGCAGGAGCCAGGTGCGTCTCCTGGTCTCCCATGGGGTTTAAGGCCCAAGCACTTGGGCCATCCTCCACTGCACTCCCGGGCCACAGCAGAGAGCTGGCCTGGAAGAGGGGCAACCGGGACAGAATTCGGCACCCCAACCGGGACTAGAACCAGGTGTGCTGGTGCTGCAGGCAGAGGATTAGCCTATTGAGCCATGGCGCTGGCCTCTCCTTGCTTTTAAGACATTAAATAGTAAGCAACATGAGAAAGCCTGTTCATTTTCTGTATCATAAGCTCTAAAGGGGCTCTCATGTTTACACATTAGGATATCAATAAGCATTAATAAAGAATATCTTCAGCTACTCATATAACAGCATGTTTTAAAAACATACTTCATGTTGTTATCAAAAGCAGTAATTCTTTAAATAAAAAGTACAAAGGAAAAGGCCTTACCACACAAAAGCATTAACAAGTTAGGTGGAGCTGAAATAACAGGCAATGAAGAAAGCAGTCTTACTCTTGCTTTACAGTTGAGGGGCCTGTGAACTTCTGACAGGGGAAGACTGGGTACGGTGTGAATACAACAGAAATGGGAACAAACTGAAGCGGGGGATTTCCCAATAATTTTATTGAGGTAATTTTTCCCAATTTTATACATATCTGCAGTTCTATATACTTAGGAAAGCTAAACAATGTTCTAAGGCACTTGGAATTGTGCACAGCAAAGTATTCTATTATATTATACCACTAGATAGAGCATAATTTTGCTTTTTAAATAACACAAACACCAGTACGGAATAAAAAATGTAATACATAGTCTTTCTTTCAGGTTATACTAGTGGAATACATATACATATGTGTGTATACTTGTAGATAATTATACCCACATACTATATATAATACAGTACAGATGAAGAACAAAAAAAGAAACTGTCATGTTAGTCATTGTACAGTTCCAGTTATTTACACTCACAGATATTATACCTGTGTAGGACTAGATTGCTCACTGGAAATCAGGAATCTTTCAATCAGTCTGATAATGATCACAGCATACCATTCTTATCATTTTATCCAAAGGTTGAAGTAACAAATGAATACATTTAGTCCATTAATTAAAAATTACTATTATATAAGAAAAAAATGACTAGTTGGAATTTCTAGCAGGTACTAAATCTGTGAAGTTGGTGTAGAATGGTTTGAACACACTGGCATGTTTCTAAGCCACAGAAAATTTAAAAAGGAAAAAGAAAACTTAGTGCCTGTGTTTTAAGTAATAAAAGTGGTTTGACCCTCAGTTCGTTCAGATTATTTCCAAATGCTAGTTAGCACTGCAGTGGCAACAACAAAATAGCCAAAGAATAACAAAAGTATCCAGGAAGGGAAAAGCCCCCCAACTTGGCAAGTGGCACAAATATTATTGGCATCTTATTATTATATCATAAAATTGACCTGAGGGTGGAGTGGCACTCTGCCTCATGTACTCCTTTCAATTTATTCTCTTTAAAAAAAATACTGCTATTTAAAAAGAATTCTTCAGCACCATCTAAAAGTTTACAATATAATCACCTTTATTGACTCTGATTTGCTGTGCCTCAAAATAAACCTTAAGAATTTTTGGTATTTTAAAAATGATAGTAGTTACATTAATTTCTTTCCATTAGCCACAATTTATCTAAGTAATTTCAAGACCTCCTTGCGTTCAGTTTTGGTGACTGACAGGGACAAAGAGATCAAGCATGTTTCTGTCTGATTAGGACAGTTTAATTTTTCATCAAGGTAAAGCACACCTTGCATTGTGGGTGACCATCAAGGAAGTATGAATGACATGCATGCAATCCACAGTTGATCTACATTTCCTTTGTAGTGCAGGATTCAAAATCTTGTTAGAAAAGTTGAAATGCATGACTGTATTTACACAAGGGGTACTGCAGCCTTTGCAAGTGAATTAAATGCTTCATTAATAGGATAAGCATGCAATTAAGTCTCTGGGAATTCCTGGGACACAGATGTCACCAGGTGAAAGCGAAAGGTGACTCCCAAAGACCACGGGCTTTGCCTATGTGGAATGTTAGCAGTTGTGTTTGTGTTTAACCCCTGTGACAATCCTCATGACGTTGACAGGGATTAGGACCAATAGTGGAGGCCTGTAATGAAATGGTGAGGCCAAAAAATAAAGACAAAAAAGCCTGCTTCATGTAAAATCTGCCCTTAAGTACCCATGGAGACCATGTTAAGTTGTTATGACCACCAGCACTGGCGAGGCTGCCTGGCACCCTCTGTCCTGAAGAACTGGCAAATGAAAGCTTCACAGAAGCAGACACAGTGCCCAGGGCCCACAGAAACACAAGGCAGCAGAGACAGCGTTTTGCAACAGGCACTTTTTCCTTTGTGTTCTCAAACTGCAAGAGACAGTGGAATTCAGGTGAGGGGTACCACTCTCCAAGTAAGGGCATTTGAACCTGGGGGAAGGTTTTTTACCACTGGTTTTTACAGCAGCTGAGAAAGCTCCTGGCATTTAGCCAGCAGGGTCCTGGGACATTAAACATCTTGCAATATGTGGGACATTTCTGTACAACAAAGAATTGTGCAGCTCCAAATGCCAACAGCACCCCACTGAGAAACATTGATCAACAGGGCTTTGCTCATACATGCAGCTGTGCTCATAATTTGATAAACTCAGGGGCTTTTTTTGTGTGTGCAGCAAATCCCAGCACAACTGAAAATGACTGTTTCTAAGAGTTGGCTTCGGATGGAAATAGCTGCCACCAGTTCTCCATTTCTTTGCCAGAAATCAACACATACAATGGGAGTTCATAATTTGGGATGACTGGTCTTCAAAAACAGATAGGTTTTTATGTCTCAGCTGCTCTCTAGAAGTACAAATGGTGTCTTGTGTTTCTAGACAGACCTTAGGTAATTGATTACAAAATGTAAATGCAAAGTGAAAATGAGAATGGTCTGGGGGTATTCTACCATCATCGCTACCACCTTTTGGTCACTATCTGCTTTTATAGCAAAGTCTTAAGCTTCTCGTTGAAGCTTGGGTTTAAAATATCTGGGGATGAGCTTTCTCTCAGAAACATGTTCCTATTAATTTGACGATTACTTTTGTCATTGCTTTTTCCCTCTAGGACATATTTTAGTTCTAGAAGTTCATCTGCTTTGCCCAGTAAAACAATTTAAGTACAGTGAGTACAAAGCAAATATTCAATAGTGTAAGATTAACCACTAAGCTAAGGAATAATTTGGTAGATAAACTGCACCCAAGTGGCTCCTTAGCACTTATAACATACTGTAACGACAAATGAATTCTTACAGTTTGTGCTAGTAATGATAGCCTCAATACGGTGGGATTTAGGAAGGTTAAAACAGCCCTCTCCACACTGAGGAAAACCACATAGATTAATGTATCTTAAGATGGTTTAATTTCATCTCATCTCTGAGGAAGTGTTCTCCCTCTATGAAGTTTGTGGCAAGCAGCACTTAAAAATAATAACAGACTAAGAATTTGTGAGCAAGAAAGGAAGAAAATAAACGTATCACCATTGAAGTGTGGAATTCCATGATGCAGTAGATAAGACCACCTGTTTCCGTTGTGAATCCAGTATGATTTTTCAAAGTTGTATGTGTCTGACTCTAAAAAATGGAAATAAAAATGTCTACTATGTGTAAATGTGATACGTATCAGGACAGGTAGCAGCAACATAGTTTTTTTTCCTCTTGTAAATGTGAGCTATTACATTTTGTTTTAAATGTGCCAATGCAGCACTGAATTTAATTGCAGAGTGTAAAACCCAAGTTACAGATTTTAGACTCAGCTCTCATTTTCAAATGTGGCAATTTTGAATGGTGTGTTCAATTTTTTTATTTATGTAAATTTTAGAATTTTCTTCTAACAGAATATATTTAATAACATCAGAAAAAAATGACTACACTCATGCTAACAAAAGATATGAAGACAAAACCAGAAGGCCAGTTTTTCTGGTGAGTCAGAGGGACAGATATGTCTGCTTTTTCCTTCCTTTAAAATAGCTGTTCAAATGCTAAAAATGATTCCCTGAATATTATAGTTTTCAGTTAAATAGTTTGAGGAATTAACATGAAGAGAAATGACCAGAAACAGAACAAAATGCAAGACGCTTTACCTACACAGAGTTATTAGGCAAGCTCTCTTAAATTAACACTGACCTCCAGAGACTAATTTTTCAGACTGACTGGTAATGACCACGAAGATGCTGAGAAAACCCGTTGAGCAGCTTCTTACTACCTTAATATATATGTGGTTTCTTCCCTCCATTTAAGAAAGAGATGGAAATGGTCAATTAGTTTTTATGGTCTTTCTAGTTCTTTGCTGGGTGGGACCTTCCTGGAGATGGGTTTGTTTTCTTCCTTAATCACCTCCTGGGGACTCAGGAAAACCCACTCACTTGTTCTTTGTCACCTAATGTCACAATTTGAATAGTGAAAAACCTGGAATTGTGTTACAACAACAATAACAAAAGTAATCAAATTCCCACACACATTTGTTTTCTTTATAGAACATAAGCTGATCAGTGGGACCTGCAGAAATGTGGGCAGTGAGCAGAGGCATAATTATATGGAAGGTGTCTACACCTTTACTTTCTTTTAGGGCCACCAAGCAGGAGACCCGTGGACGGACTGCTGGTGGGGATAAGCAGTGTTTCTGCCTTTTAAAATTAACTATCAAAACAGCCCTATTCTGCAAAATACAGCTAAGCTCATAATCCTTTAATTCCTTCCATAGGTTTTTATTTAATGATTACTTTTAACAAAATAAGTGGTTACAATGAAGTAACTTATTCCAGTTACTTAACATTTAGATTAGCAGTAGTTAATTTTTTTTTTACTTTTAAACTTCTGTTTAACAGAAATTTTTCTCTAAACCTACTAATCAGTTTGAAGACAAATTGTGGGTAGTTCATAAATCAGACATTGTCGTTATACACAAGGAAACAGTATACAAAGGGACTTCAAAAAGTTCATGGAAAATAAAAGATGACCTCATTTGGGGCCAATTTTTAAAAAGTTCACGCAGAATTTTTCGTACTAAGCATTTCCATGGCCTTTTTAGAGAATCCTTCATATGGGTGGATTTAAAAATCTTTTAATTCATTTTACGTGAACCTTTTGAAGTATCAGCATTTCATTTTTGTACTGGGTATATCTCATTATAGAGAATAAAGAATTGCATCATATCCACCACTAATAGGAAAATATTTTATCAATCAAATATAAACTTTCTACTACATATATCTTGAGTGATGATGTCTTTTATTTACCATTATATAAAGACCTCATGATTAGAAATTTTTTAAAAATGCTCAAAGATGATAAGCATACAAAATGAAAAAAAAACAATTTTTTATCTTGGCATTTTTTCCTAATACCCTAAAGTGATAATAAAATAGCATAAGGAAAAAGATGATTTTGGAAAAATAATTAGGCCAAATTTAATTTTGTGGCTGGTTTGAAACATTATAAACATAAAATCTCAGCCACAGAGAGACCCTTGGGCAGCTAGAAAAAGGTTTTCAAAGCAAAAATATGTCTTATCCTATTAGCGAAACAACAGTGAAGAATGCACAAGGCTGGGTGCAACAAGAGGTGTGATGCTGATTACTTTCTTAGTTATAAAACGGTCCTAACTTTTTATAATAGACCAACTTTTCATCATCCAATTTAAGTAGTTCTACAAAATATTAATAAGTAGCAGAATCTACATTTATTCATCAGATTAAATGCCCACTTTTGGGTTGAAATTGGAAATGAATGTCTTACATTATTATGGACCAGAAACCCTGCAAAAAATTCTAGTCCAAACTTTCAAAATAAAATAAAATCTATTTAAAACTTATCTTTCTTTTTAGTATCTTTCATGTATTTTTAATTAAAGAGGCAAAAAAATCATGAAAAAACAATTAAATGCCAGGTAGTATTTAAAAATGGCCATATGAGTTTGGGAGCAGAAGTCATACTGTGCCTGTTACTTCACGGAAAATAACAACACAACAATAGATGTTTCTTAATGTAAACAATGCTGACTATAAGTTCACAGGGAACTATCCATGACTTCAATCTCACTGATACTTTTGCATTGAAAGTAAATACTATATTATGAATGCAAGCTGCAGATTTTTAAAATATAAGACAAGGTTTTCTCAAACATGACTTAGCAGAAATTTGCTGTGTTCTTTTAAGCCTTTGGATGAGTATTTTTTAAAACCATGTGCTTTATTTATTTGTTTTTAATAGCAGCAACACAACTTTTGCTATGCAGCACTGAAAAATAATTGGCCCTTTGCATTCCCACTGAGAACTAACTGCAGGCAGAACACATGTATCTCACTTCACTTTGGAGTCAGGTTTGAAACCAGGTGTCATGATTGTCGATGCTATCACCTTTAGGTCAAGTACAATTGCTCTGACTTTGGAGATAATCAAGACAGGGAAATGCCAAAAGGTTTATTTCTGAAGCCTGTTACAGTTTTAAAGGGTCACATTACATCTGACTTTATTCCCAGTCCTGTTATCCTGTGGAAGGTTGATAGACTAAGAAAGGAGTATAAAAAATGTCAAGTGTGTATAGCTATGCTACTTAAGGCATGCAACAAAATTTGGGCAAGCATGCTCATCAAGAGTCCATAGAAGCCTCTTGCGTTTAAGAAAAAGATGCATGAAAACATTCAGACGTATTTCTGGCAACTGGATTCACTGGCACAAGATAAAATAATGGTACTATACTGTATCAACTTAATGGTGAAACAAGAGTATTTTTTTAGAATCAAGTCAAGGAATCCTCATTGGGTGACTAGATTCCCAAATCCCTTAATAAGTTTTCAGCTACCAAATGCCCTCTTCAAAAATATATTTATGCTTCCATTTTCTCTTTTCTTCATTAACATAATGAAATATTTCTCTTTCTTTCCAATTTTCAACTCCCACCCCTTTCCCGGGCCCAGCAACTCCAGTCACCATTTTTCTTTACCCTGCACTATACAATTTGGCTTTCAGGTAATAGGGAGCCGGCGATTGTCTTCTGCTCATCTTCTTTGACTAAAACTCCTGATGAAGAAGAACTGGTGTCCCTTACCACCCATACACATTCTGGGAGGCAAGAGTCACAGCATATTTCCTTTGGCTGGTTGGCCCCATCTGCGCTGTACAGGTGAGGAGCACTTTCGAACAAGGCCGAGTCACATGCTGCCTTCACCCCGAGTTAAACGGAAACACACATTCAAATCCCAGTGCAACATCAGGTTTTCAGGAAGCAGAGCTTCCCCTAAAGATGATCAGTCCACATTCCCAAATAGTCTTGCACTTCACTATGGACGATGAAACCTGGAATAAGAAGCGACAAATGCTGTCAGTCTGTGGTGCAGCAAAACCTCTCAATTCAGGGAGCTAAGGCATGGCAAGGTTTACAACAGTCTATTCTACGCACCCCTTCCGCAAATAAATTACTGGTATCGTCTGCTGTCATAGCAGAATAGTTATATGAAGACACTTCAAAGAATTTATACAAAAGTGCAATTAAAAGCTAAGTTTATTTGGTGCAAAAAAAAAAAAAAGGTGTAAAAAAAAAAAAAAAAGAAAACTCTTTATGTATACATGAACACTTCCAAAAGTTTATGTAGAATGCATACTATAAAAAAAAAACCATGTGTGGATTTCAAGGATTTCTGCACCAAAATAAATTTATCTTTTAATTCAATTTTTATACAAATCTTTTGGCATTTCCTTGTAAATGTTATGTCGGAAAGCAGAGAACTCTTAATGTAGAAGAACTGGTTATATCCCTCAAGTTATTGAGCCACCAAGACCGAACACCACTATTCCTGAGGGTCATTCTAACTCATGGCTGAGATGCTTCACGAAGGAGAACACAAATAGCCACTCTTTTATTAGCTTCAGCCTCTTGCCACTCCTCCTGATGTCTCCATCTACTTTTAACCTCTGGGTTTCCAAACACCTATTGGGTATTTTCATCCAGCTAGCCCACCTATCAAGCATGTTCACAACTATCCAAAGTTTTTCTTGTTAGTTTGCCATTGCAGTTTCTATTTCATTGAATCTTTCATTTGTAAGAACAGTTATAGTCAGGAAGCCCCAGATTTGCAATACATTGCATTGCTTCACCTTTATATCCCATCAGGCATCTAACCCGCATTTGGTTGCCTGTAACTAAATCATTAGTGCCCTTGCCATCCTTTGGTGGCACTACTTAAATGTGCTGCCTGCTAGCTTGTCCCCCAGCTCCCTTTCCCTCCATGCCAGTTTCTGAACATTCCCTGCCTTTTTATCATCCTTTTGAACATGCTGTACCCTTATACTGCAATTACCACCCTTCACTTTACTATTTATGGTTTCATCTTCAAAAGCAAGGTCAAAAGCTGTCTTATCTATAAAGATTTACTTTTTTAAAAAAAATTAAATTTTTAAAAATATTCTAGAAATATTTATTTTCATTTTATCAGACATACAGAGAAAAAGAGACCAAGATCTTCTATCCACTGGTTGACCCCCTAAATGCCCACCAACAAGTAGCGCTGGGCCATACCAAAGGCATGGATTCAATTCGGGTCTCCTATGTGGGTGGCCGAGACCTAAGCACTGAGTCATCCCCCTGCAGCCTCTGGTATGCACACCAACAGGAAGCTGGAGCAGAAGAGGAACCAGGCACTTTCAAATGGGATGCAGGTGTCACATGCAGCAATCCAACTGCTTTGCCAGATGTCTGTTCCTATAAAGTTTTGTCTGATTCAGCTCTTCAGACTACCCTGGGACTCCACATTGCTAGAAGTCTACTTAGCATTTCCCTTTGTCTTTTAGAATCTGAAGCTCATCTGCCTTGCTAAACCAGCCCCCTCCCTGGGCTCATGTCCTACATTCTGCCCATCAGATCTACACTCCTCACCATCACCAGCACTGTCACTATGAAATACTAATGACATCATGCCAGTTCTTTGTTAAGAGCACTGCATGGCTCTCTGTTCCCTACAAAATAAAACTAACATTTCCTGGAGTAGCAAGCAAGATCTTTCAGACTGTGGCTCAACCCATGTTTCTAGGTGTTTTCCCACCACTGCTTCCCATATACTTTTAGGTAATGATCATCAGCCCTCCCTCCACATTCCTAACCCATAGCACAGTATGAGATCTAAAAATGCCCTCAATAGTGCTTTGCACACAAGAGGTTTTGGGTGCCCTGCAGGTAAAATGGAATAGAAAAGGTCACCAGTTGGATTTCTATGTTGTCAGATTTGATCAGTTTTGAGCACAGAAAAATCCTATTTCACATCCCTAGGCTACACTGTGATTATGACTCTTGTCGCAAAACACCTTTGTTTTTTGCTACATAGGGGAATACATGAAATTGGGCTACAATCAAACTTTTGACAATGACTAGAAAAGCAAATCCAGGGAGATCCAAAGGCTTGAAACTAACAGTATCACTTCTTGTGGAGCAGGCCACACTAGCACTGTGCAGGCCCCAACAAAAGAAGCGGGACCTGGGGACGCTGATGACATAGGACAATACATGGTACCTTCAGGATCCTCACTCCACAAGCCACTGAAGGGTTCTTTTTCTTAGGTTCAGCTTTTCTAGGGGTTAAATAAAAACTTATCTAACTTAGTAATTATTTAGCTCTCTCCAAATTTGTTGGGCTTTGCACACCAAACATCCAACAATGTGCTAATCTTCAGATATTTGTTGGGTCCTGGATTCAAAGGACAAGAGTTGAGAAATCTGATGCAATATGCTTTCTCTTCCCACAGGTAATGTTTGTGGGATGAAGAAGGTAAACGAAGAATTTGGGTAAAACAATGAGCAGTCAGGAGAATGGAAGAGACATTTGGTAGCAGACATTTGGGGTAGAAACTTGATGTTTTGGTTAAGTAACCATGTGGGACACTCACATCCCATGTTAAAGAGCCTGGGTTTGAGTGCTGGCTCCTGCCTCCTGGAGGCAGCAGGTGATGGCTTAAGTTGTTGGATCCCTACCACCAAAGTGGGAGTACCTGGGTTGAATTCCAGGCTGCTGGCTTCTGCCTGGCCCAGCCCTGGCTGTTGCAGACATTTGGGGAGTGAACCAGTAGATATAAGATTTCTGTGTGTATGTGTGTGTGTCTGTCTCTGTCTCTTGGCATTTCAAATAAATGAAAAGTAATATACAAAAAAACTGTTAAGCATTTTTCTATGGAAATAACATGCTTTTCTTCTTCAAGTTTTATAAAAAATACTCATAACTCTGGGTTTGCAGATGATTTTTCCAACTTCTACCTATCCTTGATGCTAGTGATGAAGAACTTTTCCCAGGACTTGTCTTTTCTTTCTCACTAGCATTTGAAATGGTACAATGAACTTTTTTTTCTTTGAGAGATAGAAGCCGAGACAGAGAGACAAAGAGAACTCCCATCTGCTGGTTCACTACACAAGCCAAAGCTAAGTGCTAAGAACTCAATCCAGGTCTTTTACCATTACTTGAGCCATCAACTGCAGCCTCCCAGGGTCCATATTAAAAGAGAGTTAACATTAGGAGTGTACTTAGGACTTGAGGCCAGGTACTCTGATATAGGATGCAGGCATCTTAAGCCAGCATCTTTACTGCTTGACCAAATGCCTGCCCCAATAAGTAAACCCTTTTAGTTCAGAGAGGAGCTCTCAGTCTTAAGAGTTTTGGTTTAACAGACTGCCCAGATTTAGTTAAAAAAATCTAAAATCCAAAAAACAAGTCTCCCACAGATTTCTTGCTCAATTCCATTAGAAAAGGGCATTTATAGCCTGTATAAATTAGGTATTTTATCTTCAGATTCACCTCTAAAATTTTATGGTTAGAGGTATTGAAAATGCAAATTAGAGTTTAGTTACCACTTAGTGGTTTGCATTCATTTTAAAACATGAGAAGTTCAGCTTTAGCTACTGAGAAGTTTGCCTGTGTGACAGAATGACAGCTTTGGCTTTAGGCTTCAACTTGGTAGAGCAATAAATAGATTCACTGTGCCCTAAGGATCCTTAAGCTTTTTGTCCATCCTCTTTTCACGACTTTCCTGAGACTCAAATTTGAAGTTATCTATATTGTCTTCTTCTTTTTAAAACTGTAATATACTTTTCTTAGTTTTCATACTGTTGAGAAGGGTTGAATGAAGAAAAAAGCTATTTTTAAGGTTGTGGATTCAGATAAGGATAACTATTTCCATAAAGATGTCTTTTTTACAATTTAATCCTTAAAAGTTTACTCATCTTCCTATAAATTATAATTCCTCACAAATGTAAAATATTACTTTTCTGGGCTTCCCTTCTGGATATATGTAGATCTGTCAAATAATTCATTTCCCCTTTTTTAAAGAGATCTGCATTGTCATATCTTACATACTTGTGCTAAACAAGGAAAGAGGCTCTCTCAGGGGTGGGACACATCTGGCCTGCAAGTCCTATAAAGCCCACAAAAATCCTCTGGTCTCACCCTGCCAAGACAACCCCAGGCCAGACTCAAAATTTAATGAATCTATAGCAGGCTAATTTTTAAGCTGATAGTTTTGTATGATTTATAAATATCCAAATGGCCCTTGGCAGAAAAAAGTTTCCCCACCCTTATAAGCACCATAGCTCCTTGTTCTCCTGAGAGGCTAGACCGTACACTGGCCAGGCTCTTAGTAATCCCAGCACTGAGACAGGCTTTCCATCCTGGGAGTCATGGCAGCCCTTTGCAACTCCTTTTCGTTTCTGTCCACGTAGCAAGTCAGTGGAGCATCCAGGAAAGACAGCATCAGACAGAAGCAGCCTTCATGTTCCTCTGCGCTAGACTCTTAGTTAATCTTTATTAAAGTTCTAACTATGGTTCCTGCCATGTCACATTTGGATAAGCCATCTGGAAGCCAAAAGTGTACTTTGCTTTATTGTAAATCCACACAAGGTAGAAATAACTCATGAAGGTAGAGAATGACGTCATTGCTTACAAATATCCAAGAGGGGATTTCAGAAAGTCCATGCAAAGTAGAATAAAAAGACGCTTCTTTTGGTGGAAAAAAGCTGAAATCCATGCATAGTCTTTTTTTTTTTTTTTTTTTTTTTTTTAACAGGCAGAGTTAGATAGTGAGAGAGACAGAGAGAAAGGTCTTCCTTCTATTGGTTCATCCCCCAAATGGCCGCTATGGCCGGCACTGCACCGATCTGAAGCCAGGAGCCAGGTGTTTCCTCCTGGTCTCCCATGCAGGTGCAGGGGCCCAAGCACTTGGGCCATCTTCCACTTCCTTCCCGGGCCACAGCAGAGAGCTGGACAGGAAGAGGAGCAACCAGGACTAGAACCTGGAGTGCCGGCGCCGCAGGCAGAGGATTAGCCTAGTGAGCCGCGGCGCTGGCCTGTGCATAGTCTTAATATACATTTTCATGAATATTTTGAATCTCCCTTGTATGTACAGATATCAACTTTTTTTGCACCAAAATAATCTTTTAGTTCAATTTTCCACAAATTTTCTCAAGTATCCTCAAGTGTGTGCATGTGTGTATAGATTAGATATCCCAAACTCAACACAATCACATTAAGAAAATTTGAAAAGTAAAGAATAAGAAAATAGGGGATGGTGTTGTAGCTTAGCAGGTTAAGCTGTTGTCTACAACGCCAGCTTCCCAAGTGGTGTGAGAGCTCCACTTCCGATCCAGCTCCCTGCTAATGAGCCTGAGAGAATAGTAGAGGATGGCCAAAGTAACTAGGCCCCTGCCACCCACATGGGAAACCCAGATCAGACTCCTGGCTATCGACTCCTGGCTTCAGCTGGCCCAGCCCCAGCTTTTGCTGCCATTTGGGGAATGAACCAGCAGATGGAAGATCTCTCTTTCTGTCTCCCCCTTTCTCTCTGTAACTCTGCCTTTTAAATAAACTGAAAATCATAAGCATGATGTTTCTAAGTCTCAGGGCCAAAAATATTTCTCTATTGGAATTAAACTCTAATGATGTCATAGAAATTAATGGATGGGGCCAGTGCTGTGGCATAACAGGTAAAGCTGCCACTTGCAATGCCAGCATCCCATATGGATGCCGGTTCAAGTCCCAGCTGCTTTATTTCCAATCCAGTGCTCTGCTGGGGCCTGCAAAAGCAATAGAAGATGGCCCAAGTCCTTGGCCCCTGCACCCACATAGGAGACCCGGAAGAAGCTCCTGGCTCCTGGCTTCGGATTGGCACAGCTCCGGCAGGCCGTTATGGCCATTTAAGGAGTGAACCAGCAGATGGAAGACCTCTCTCTCTCTTTCTTTCTGCCCCTCTTCTCTCTGTAACTCTTTCAAATAAATAAATTTTTTTTTTAAAAAAAAAGAACTTTAAAAGAAGAAATTAATGGAAAAACAACAGTGGATATTTGCCTTACCACCAAGATTTTAAGAATACTTAAGCAAGCAATATTTATTTTACTGTTGTGAATATTTAATTTTTCCTTATCTTGAGAGAGATTGTAAAGAGTGTTAACCAATATCTTTTTGGAAAACTTTAAAAGTTTGTCCCCCCTTGGCCGGCACCGTGGCTCAACAGGCTAATCCTCCGCCTTGCGGCGCCGGCACACCGGGTTCTAGTCCCGGTTGGGGCCCGGATTCTGTCCCGGTTGCCCCTCTTCCAGGCCAGCTCTCTGCTGTGGCCCGGGAAGGAAGTGGAGGATGGCCCAAGTGCTTGGGCCCTGCACCCCATGGGAGACCAGGAAAAGCACCTGGCACCTGGCGCCTGCCATCGGATGAGCGCGGTGCGCCGGCCGCAGCGCGCTGACCACGGCGGCCATTGGAGGGTGAACCAACAGCAAAGGAAGACCTTTCTCTCTGTCTCTCTCTTACTGTCCACTCTGCCTGTCAAAAATTAAAAAAAAAAAAAAGTTTGTCCTCCCCCTTTTTTTGGGAGGCAGAGTGGACAGTGAGGGAGAGAGACAGAGAGAAAGGTCTTCCTTTTCCTTTGGTTCACCCCCCAATAGCCGCTGTGGCCGGCGCACTGCGGCCTGTGCACCGCGCTGATCCCATGGCAGGAGCCAGGTGCTTCTCCTGGTCTCCCATGGGGTGCAGGGCCCAAGCACTTGGGCCATCCTCCACTGCACTCCCTGGCCACAGCAGAGAGCTGGAATGGAAAAGGAGCAACTGGGACAGAATCTGGTGCCCCGGCCAGGGCTAGAACCCGGGGTGCCAGTGCCGCAGAAGGAGGATTAGCCTAGTGAGCCGTGGCGCCGGCCCAAAAGTTTGCGCTTAATATCGACTGTTACTCCCTCAAGATCATATATGTGCATCCATTAATATTTATTTATACAATGAAGATATTGACATACTATTTTGTGAAACACAACAAGTATTTTCTAAGTTCTAAATATTCTAGATGAGCAACTATAGAAAAATAGTAAACAGAATTTTGAAGGTCAAAAATCACTCCATCAGATATAAACATGTACTACCATGTATTCTTTAACATTTAAAAAAAAAACTATTTTCATTTATTTGAAAGGCAGAGAGACATATGGAGAGAGACATTCTGTTTTCTGATTCATTACTCAAATGCCCACAATAGTCAGGGCTGTGCCAGACGGACGGCAGGAGGCAGGAACTTATTCTGAGTCTCCCACGTGTATGGCAAGGGCCCAAGTATTTGAGTCACCACCTACTTCCTCCAGGGTGAGCATTAGCAGAAAGATGGAATGCAATGGAGTAGCCAGGACTCAAACCAGGATTCCTATGCAGGATGTGGAAATCCAAGTGCCTGGTTCCCAAATCCATTCTACTTAAACAGTGTGACAAGGCAGGGACAGACACACAGCTCATTAGAGCATAATGAAGAATTCCAAAATTGACTCGTGTATAATAAAAGAGAATTTCACAGCCAGAGGGAATTAAATGACATTGAGACAACCAAGGATTAAGTTAAGAAAAAGTAAAGTTACTTTATTCTTTTGAATCACATGGACAAATAAATGCCCAAAAGATGACAGATCTAAGTGTAAAGCAAAAAAAAAAGGCATTTGTTAAAGTTGAAAATAACTGCTTTGGGGTAGGTGTTTGGTATAGCAGTTAGGACTCTTGGATACTATATTGGAGTAATTGGGCTTGATTCCCAGCTTTAGCTCCCAGTTCCAGCTTCCTATTAATGTAGACCCTAGTAATTGGGTCTTTGCCACTCAAGTGAGAAACTTAGATTGTGTTCCTGACTCCCAGCTCCTACTCTGTTTCAGCTGTCTGTTGTGGGCAGCTGGGGAGGGAGCCAGCAGATGGGAGCTCTCTCTCCCTCTTTCTCTGCCTCTCAAATGCATAACATTTTAAAAAAATTAAAAATAAAATAATACTTCTATAATAATGGCCTCTCTCCATAAGATGCAAAACTACTAAATAAAAATTTAAAATTATATTTGAATATACAAAAATTTAAACAAAAGACCACTATAAAATTAAAAGGTTAACAACAATTTGGAGAAAAATACTGTGACATGTAATAGATGGATGATAGCCAAAATTTCTCTACAAATCCATATAAAAAGGACAAACAATCCAAAAGAAAATTGATCAAAGGTTCTGGAATAGGCAAATCAAAGAATAAAAAATTTAAGTCAATTAGAAACAATGTAATGGAGCCGGTGCTGCGGCTCAATAGGCTAATTCTCCGCCTAGCGGCACCGGCACACCGGGTTCTATTCCCGGTCGGGGCGCCAGATTCTGTCCCAGTTGCTCCTTTTCCATTCCAGCTCTCTGCTGTGGCCAGGGAGTGTAGTGGAGGATGGCCCAAGTGCTTGGGCCCTGCACCCCATGGGAGACCAGGAGAAGCACCTGGCTCCTGCCATGGGATCAGCGCGGTGCGCCGGCCGCAGCACGCCGGCTGAGGCAGCCATTGGAGGGTGAACCAACAGAAAAGGAAGACCTTTCTCTTTGTCTCTCTCACTGTCCACTCTGCCTGTCAAAAAATAAATTAAAAAAATAAATAAAAAAACCAATGTAATGGAGTATTATTGTTGGTCCTTTAGAACGGCAGTATCTCAACATCTGTCCCTTCCACTCCCACGCCCCAGGACTGATGAGGGTGAGTACCTAGACCAGGCATGCCCATGAACGGCAGGTCTGTAAACTAACGCCCTTTTTGGGCAATTACAGTATGTAAACAATATATATCCACAGATCTGGCCAATCTGTGGATGGTATTATCACAGAAATACTAACAATAATGCACACAGAAACATGCATAAAGAGAGTCAAGGCAGCACAGTTAATCATGAAAAATGGAAAACTTCATAAAGATACATCTATAATATAATTGTTCAATATCTTAATGTTGCATTATCTATGAAATGCTATAGAGTCAAACAAATGAATGAAACATTCTAATACAGATATTTTTGAGATGTTTTGTGAGAAGGTATACATAAATGTGTGTGTGTGTGGGGGGTATGAAGGCACTTCAAGTTCATGGAAAATGAAACTCTTAGTTGTTTATTTTGGTGCAAAAAATCCATGCATAATGTTTGCATGAACTTTTTGAAGACTCCTTGTATATGTTTGTAAATGCAGAGAAAAATGTCTGGAAGGATCTACATCAAACCTTTACCACTGCTCACTTGTGAGAATGGAAATGAGATGGGAGAGGCATGAATGGGAGTTTCATTTTACTTATTGACTTTTGTATACTCTTTGAATGCTTTATTTGAATATGCTATTTTTGTGCATAAAATACATGTATAGAAAAAAATGCTCTCTACTTCTCCCTGCTTGTTCACAGAGTACAGAAGAGAAAGATTCTCTTTCAGTAGAAGTACTTGGTTCCCTTCCACCCATGGGGGAGGAGGATGAGGATGGAGTTGGGGCCATTTGGGGAGAGTCCCAGTTGATGAAAGAGCTCTCTTAGTCTCTCCCCCTCTCTAACTCTGCCTTTCAAGTAAATAAATAAATCTTTAAAAAATTCATTAATCTGAATCAGAGAATTAAAGAGTGAGAGGGAGAGTCAGAGAAAGAATGTATGTGTAATACAGAGAGAGCTCCCATCTGCTAGCTCACCCCCAGATGCCCACAATGGCCAGGGTTGAGCCAGGCTGAAGCTGGGAGCTGGGAATTCAATCCAAGTCTTCCCATGGGTGGCAGGAGCCTAATTACTTGAGCTGTCACTGCAGTCTGCAATGGTCAGCAATAACAGAAAGCTTGAGTCAAGAGCCAGAGCTAGGAATTGAAACCAGGTACGCTGATAGAGAGAGGCACCTTAACTGCTAGGCTAAACTTCTGCCCCTATTAATTCAATGAGGAAACATCTGTGTTCAAATTGTTAGGAGCACACCTGTTATACAAGAGAATTCAATACACTTGTGGGACAGAATAAACAAAACACCTGTGACCTGTGGGGTTCGATGATAGGATCACAAAGGTCCCTTCTGGTTTAAGTAACCTGCGAAATTGAAGGGTGCTGGGAGGAAAACTGATGGAGTCCCGTGATCTTCTGTGGTATCAATAAAGACTGGATTCGCATTCTAAGTTCCCTGTTCTGAAAATAGTTTCTATCCTTAGCTCTGACTACTGTGAACCCAAAGTGACACACATGTGTCCACAATGACTCTTGCCAGAATCTGTTCTGGGCATACAACTTGAAGAGTGCATTCAAGAGTGAAAGAAATGATGTTGATACTTGTCTTCTGGCCCAGAAAATGAATCTAAGAAAAGAACCAAATACAGCCCTTTTGAATGACTCACATTTCCTTGAAAGAAATAAAAATGATTTAATTTTAGGAATTCTTATTCAGCATGATTAATCTTACAGATCCTAAAAGAGATATGAGTTCATTATGAAATTCTAGAAATTAAGCATCTTCTCTAGTCATATCTTTAGTTTATTTAGATGTTTAGTTATCTGAAAGGTGGAGCATCTGAAAGGAACTGGGGGGAGGGGTGTGGGAGAGTGGGAGGGAGGGAGGGAGGGAGAGAGAGAGATCTTTCTTTTGCTGGTTCAATTCCCAAGTGGCCACAAGAGCCAGGGCTGGGCTAGGCTGAAGCTAGGAGCAACAAACTCCATCCAGGTCTCCCACATGGGTGGCAATGGTCCAAGCACTTTAGCCATCATCCATTGCCTTCCCAGGTGCGTTAGCAGGAAGCTAGATTGGAAGTGGGTTAAGCTGTCTCTTGTAACACCAGCTTCCCGTATCACAATGCTGGCCACTAGTCATATTCTTTAAAACTGTCACATTTATTGTTAGCTTAACAATAAATGCATACAAGGGTGAATGTGAGAGAAGCAAAATGTTCATTAGATAGTTTTATGCTAAACCTTAATTGAAAATCGTTCACTTGTGTTGGGCATTGCCTAAAATCTCCATTACAATATGGTGGCGCCTAGCGAATGTTCCAGGGGTGTGTCTGTGGCTGCCGAGGTTAAGCTACATAAGATCAGATCACTGGCAGGGATAGGTCTGCTTTAGTTCTGGACATGTGTACAGTGCGTGATCCCTATACTTAAGGTGCCCCTGTGCATGGTCCACCTATGCCTGCGTGACCTTTTCGCTGATTGGCTCCCCTACTGCGCATGTCTTTCGTAAGCTTTATAAGCCTGTATACTTCCTCAATAAAGCAGTTCCTGCTTCGACAGGAACTGCTTGTGGTGTGTTCTTTACCCGTCGACCTTACCCTTCCCGTTTGCCTTGTTGGGGAGTGTCTGTACTGGCCCCTGCTGGTCAGGGGCCAGCCTCGGGCTTGAGACCCCAGCACACTTGTAATAAATGACATGACATAAGATTTACCATCGTAAGCATTTTCCATATGTCAAACTATATTTTGTCTACTCACCTTGTAAACTGTCGACTCTCTTCGTGAACTTCCATTTCTGTGCTTTTAAATTCATTTAGTTCTTTCCTTATTGCTGCCTGAACAGGATAATATAGATACACAGGATTGTTATTTTGGTCATGTTTCCCCAATATATACAGCATGAATGAACAGACATTCTTTTAAGAAATGTTTCAGAGACAGAAAGGGATTCCTAATTTCTACCAGGCAATGGCATAATAAATACAATATACTACAAGCTGAGCACCCCTAATCCAAAAATCTGAAATGCTCCAAAATCCAAGCTTCTGAGTGCTGCCATCACACTACCAGTGGAAAATTCCACACCTGACCTAACGTGATGAGTCAGTCTAAATGTAAGTGAAGTACAAATATAGCATAAAATTACCCTCAGGATATAAGACTTCCTGAAGCATAAATGAATGTCCTGTGCTGACATGAGTCCTATCCCCAATATATTTCATTATACATATGCAAATATTACAAAGTTAGAAATCTGAAATACCTCTAGTCCCCACATTTCAGGTGAGGGATACTCAAAGGTGTAAAGCCAAATTAAAACCAGGATAGACATTCTCCAAGTGTCCTTGGCAGGAGGAGAGAAGGGGGCCTTTGTTGAACCCATCCTGGGGCCTGGTCTATGACTCACTCATAACATCCCCCACCCTCCCTGACCACAAGAAAGTGCAGGTTTTGAGATTTTCTGAGAAATAGTGCCGTTGTCCTAGAAAAGCCTTGCATTTAGTGCCACCCACGACAACACGCCTTTGACTAACTGCCACAGAGCTACGGGGAAGTCAGGACTGTTTATTCTTTAATATTGAAAGTTTAGACAAACAGAACTTAAAATTTCGAGCCAGCACTGAGAGCAACTCAAAGAAAATATTAACAGACGCCATCACTATGTAAAGAACACACACTCTGTGCCGTGTAAATTCTGGTGTTCATAGGGCTGGGTCTGCCATTCAGACTAAAACGCTGAGAAACGCAGCAAAATGCTGTTAGTTATCTGTCAACAAATAGCACCAGGATCACATGGGTTTTGGTTTTGATGTGTTGCATATTTTTATTTCCAAAGTTTTCTACATGTAAAAAAGGAAAAGTTACTAATCACGCCCACCACACCTCTATGCAAAATGGACTCTTCAGGCAAACCACAGAATGACAATACAGAGCAACTTCACTGAGAGAGATAAGAAAATGTACTCTGTGGATGGAAAATAATGAATTCTGGAAAAGGGAAAAGACAGAAGGAAGCCCTCAGGCCTCTCCCCGGCTCTCTCCTGCAGCATCACTCTACAATCCACAAGCCTTTCCCCAACACCCCTCTCAATGCTGTATTTAAATCCTGGGGCACAGATTCTTCTTGTTTTCCAAATATATACCTCAGCCCTTGCAGTTCCTATTATGGTCCCAGTTCCCAAACCATAATTCTTGCTACTATTGCCTGGAAGAGGAGATGTAACCAGAGAAATGTCTGCCGGTCTTAGCCGCTCGTGACCTGGCTGTACATCTTGTCCCATGCGTCAGACCAACAGTGAGGATGCTTTGCTTTGCTTACTGTAAAACTGGTACCTAGGACCACAAGCTGCAATAGTAAAGTTGTCCTATATCACCCTCCAATAACCTCTATAATAAATTCTTCCCTAAAGGAGGAATTTTAAGAAATATTTTTAGTTATTTATTTTCACTTTATAAGAAAGGCTGAGATGGAGAGAGACAGAGACAGAGATCTTCCATTTGCTGGTTCACTTCTCAAATGCTGGGGCTAGGCCAGGACAGCCAGGATCCTGTAACTCAATCCACATCTCCTAGGTGAGTGGCAGGGACCCAGGTACTTGATCTATCATTTCCTGCCTTCCAGGGTGTTCAGTAGCAGGAAGCTGGAATTGGAAGTGAAGTCAGGATTCAACTCAGGCAGTCTGATATGGGATACAAGTGTCTCTAGCAACATCTTGACTGCTGTGCCAAATGCCCACCAAAAGGAGATATTTTAATTGGAATAATGGCAGAGAATCCTGTCTCTGTGTTCATTTTAAATTTCTTTTAGAAACATAAAGTTTCAGTAGAGAAAGCAACAGTAGTGCATTTTTGCAGGCAGAAGACATGGATTCCAGTCTTGGCTGTGCCCTCTGTGAGTCATGTTGCTCCCAAACCTCCATTTCCCATCCCTTTTCCTCAGAGTACCAGCAACTATGGAGGAGCGTATTTGAAAATATTTTGTACACAGTAAAGTCATCAATAAGATGTTATTATTATGAGGGTTTGAAAAAAACAAAATCTTAGTTTGTGTTTGTAACTCACAATTCTTTCATCTGTATTGAGGGAGAATCTAGTGGAGTGCAGAAAGATAGTGTTGTTGACGGAGACTCAAACAAAAAAAAGACCAAGTCCTTATTTAACATTATAGGTTGCAAGAATCTGGCAAAAAATCAATGAACACTTTCTGTAAGAATCCACTGAGATACAAAGTTATAAAACCATACAATTCCAAATTGTGTACTACACATCCTTTACATTAACTAAATGTTTACTTCTCTGATGACCATGCACATATGCACATATTTTTACCCACAGAAAGCCAGTTAAAGATTTGCAGGTGCAGCCCCAGTCTCCTTGGTACCTTGCCATTCCCTCAACAAGAGGGACTGAAGCTGGGTGAGTTGTGTGAAGTGCTCTGAACATCAGAGAGACGGCACCGTGCCAGCTGGGAATACTCCTTACCTGGCACCTGGGAAGCCAGCAGCTCTGCAAAAAGAAATGTAACTACTCTCGGGCAGCCATATTGTGGGAAACCTAGGTAGGAGGGAAGGTTCTGGAGGATGAGAGGTCACATGGATAGGAAGAATGTAAGGCACAGACTCATTAGCAGTCAAGCGGTCTTGGAAATGGATTCTCCAGGCCACCACCTCAGCCGATGCCATGCGGATTAGAAACACAGTATAGAGCCAAGTGCTTCTGAAACTCCTAACTGACAAAGTTGTGTGCAAAACAAATAGTTGCTTAAAGGCACTAACTTTTGGAAGAGATGTGTTACAAAACAGTTGATAATCTGAATCCTACTGCAAGACTTCTGTGTTCCAGATAATAAATGCGAAGCCTAGAGAAGTCATGTGACTTGCTGGCTATGAAATGAGCATTAAGTAACAAAGATGGATCACATCAAACTGAGAACCTTCTGCACTGCAAAAGAAACACTCAGTTGGGCCGGTACTGTGGTATAGCAGGTAAAGCTGCCGCCTGAAGTGCCAGCATCCCATATGGGCACCAGTTTGAGTCCCAGCTGTTCCACTTCCGATCTGGCTCTCTGCTATGGCCTGGGAAAACAGTGGAAGATGGCCCAAGTCCTTGGGCCCATGCATCCGCATGGGAGACCCTGAAGAAGCTCCTGGCTCCTGGCTTCGGACTGCTGCAGCTCCAGATGTTGTGGTCAACATGTGGAGTGAACTAGTGAATGGAAGACCTCTCTTTCTCTCTCTGCCTCTCTTCTTTGTATAACTCTTTCAAATAAATAAATAAATAAATCTTTAAAAAAGAAACAGCAAAGTGAAGAGGCAACCAACAGAATGGGAGAAATTATTTGCAAACTCTGCAACTGATAAAGGATTAATAACCAATATATATATAAAGAGACCAAGAAACTCCACACCAGCAAAACAATCAATACAGTTAAGAAATGGTCAAAGGACTTAAACAGGCATTTTTCAAAAGAGGAATTCCGAATGGCCAATAGACATGAAAAAATGCTCAGATCACTAGCCATCAGGGAAATGCAAATCAAAACCACAATGAAGTTTCACCTCACCCCAGTTAGAATGGCTCTCATATGGAAATCAACTAACAACAAATACTGGTGAGGATGTGAGGAAAAAAAATACTCTAATCCACTGTTGGTGGGAATGTAAACTGGTACAGCCACTGTGAAAGACAGTATGGAGATTCCTTAGAAACCTGAATATAGACCTACCATATGACCCAGCCATCCTACTCCTGGGAATTTACCCAAGGAAAATTAAATCAGTATATGAAAGACTTATCTGCACACCCAAGTCTATTGCAGCTCAATTCACAGTAGCTAAGATATGGAATCAACCTAAATGTCCATCAACTGAAGACTGGATAAAGAAATTAACACATATGTACATCATGGAATACTATATAGCGGTAAAAAAAAAAAATCTGTTTGCAACAAAATGGATGAAACTAGAAAACATCATACTTAAAGAATTAAGTCAGTCCCCAAAAGGCAAATGGCATATGTTCTCCCTGACCTGTGAGAGCTAACAGAGCACCTAAAAGGCAGTCTGTAGAAGTGAAATTGACACTTCGAGAGCAATGACTTGGAATAGCTGCTGTCTCAACTGTTGAGGAACAGGTTTTGTGTTTTGTTTTTTGTTTTTTTTCATACGATTTGTTGAATTCTTTACTTCGTATAGAGTTAATCATAAGCATATAAAGTTAATTCAAAGTAGATCTTAGTGAAAAATAAGAACGGGAATAGGAGAGGGAGGAGAAAGAGGGGTGGGAGTGTGGTTTGGGGGGGTGGGAAAGGTGCGAAGAATCAACATGTTCCTAAAGTTGTAATTACAAAATGTATTAAGTTTGTATTCCTTAAATAAAAGGTTTCTGGGGGAAAAAAAAGGAACAAAGATGGAGTTCATACTGAGGTCTTCCTCAAGTTCAACATTGCATCCAATAAAATGAACCTCAGGGCCTATGTTATCTATATACTTGCCTCACATCTTCATGTTGTGTGTGCTGGTTTTTAATTAAAAAATAACAAGTCAGTTATACGGATGATGTGGCCACCAATGTGGTGTGAAGTTATAAAGACCAGTTGTCCGAAAATATATGTCAGGGATATGCAGCTCTGGGTAAAGACATGTTGTAGAAAAGGTGGGCACAGGCAGTGAGATATGGGCCCAGATGGTGCTAGGATGGGTCACCAACAGGAAGCTGTTTCCTAGGATCTGTTTAGACATTTTAAAAGCAGAAGTGGCAGCATTTATTTTCAGTAGCTTCAGTTTTTTAAAATGGTATATACAGTCTCAAAGTTAAAAAAAATAAAACTCTCATTTTAAAAATAAATTACAGGGGCTAGCACTGTGGTGTAGCGGGTAAAGCCACCACCTACAGTGCTGGCATCCCATATGGGCACCAATTCAAGTCCTGGCAGCTCCACTTCCGATTCAGCTCTCTGCTATGGCCTGGGAAAGCAGTGGAAGATGGTCCAAGTCCTTGGGCTCCTGAACTCACGTAGGAGACCCAGAAGAAGCTCCTGGCTCTTGGCTTCAGATTGGTCCAGCCTTGGGCATTGTGGCCATTTGGGGAATGAACCAGCAGATGGAAGACCTTTCTCTTTCTCGTTCTGCTTCTGTCTCTCTGTATCTCTGACGCTCAAGTAAATAAATGAATCTTTTTTTTTTAAATCACACATTGTTTAATCAACTAACTTACTGAAAAACATACATTGCTTTGAACCTGATAAAATCATTATGGAGTGTTTTATTTAAGGTTAAGAAAGCAATAGAAATCAGAAATGCCTACTATAATAATGAAGATTAGCATATGTTATTCTCATTCTAAAAATGAAATATACACTAAGACTATTAATAGTTTTAGTATCTCTGGGCGATAATATTTCATTATATTCATCTTTCAACACTTGAAGGAAACAAACAATTTTCTATCAGGCAAGAAACAGTATTTTTAGAAATTCTTTTTTTTAATTCTTTTTTTTAAAGATTTATTTCTTTATTTGGAAGGCAGAGTTACACACAGAGAGAAGGAGAGACAGAGACAGAGAGAGAGAGAGAGAGTTCTTCCATCCGCTGGTTCACTCCTCAGTTGGCTGCAACGGCTCAAGCTGTGCCAATCCAAAGCCAGGAGCCAGGAGCTTCTTCCAGGTCTCCCATGTGGGTGCAGGGGCCCAAGGACTTGGGCCATCTTCTACTGCTTTCCCAGGCCACAGCACAGAGCTGGATCGGAGGTGGAACAGCTGGGACTTGAACTGGTGCCTGTGTGCTATCCCGGCACTGCAAGCGGCGGCTTTACCTGCTACACCACAGCACCAGCCACTTTTTATTAATTTTTTAAAAATTTTTATTTATTTATTTTTTTGACAGGCAGAGTTAGTGAGAGAGAGAGAGAGAGAGACAGAGAGAAAGGTCTTCCTTTTTCCATTGGTTCACCCCCAAAGTGCACACTATGGCTGGCGTGTTGCGGCCAGCGTGCTGCACCCATTCAAAGCCAGGAGCCAGGTGCTTCCTCCTGGTCTCCCATGCAGGTGCAGGGCCCAAGGACCTGGGCCATCCTCCACTGCCTTCCCGGGCCACAGCAGAGAGCTGGACTGGAAGAGGAGCAACAGGGACAGAATCCGGTGCCCCAACCGGGACTAGAACCCAGAGTACCAGCGCCACAGGTGGAGGATTAGCCTAGTGAGCCACGGCGCCGGCTCTTATTAATTTTTTTAAAAGGTTTATTTATTTATTTTAAAGTCGAGTTACACAGAGAGAAGGAGGGGCAGACAGAGAGAGAGGTCTTCCATCCACTGGCTTATTCCCCAACTGGCTGCAATGGCGGGAGCTGCGCCAATCCAAAGCCAGAAGTCAGAGGCTTCTTTTGGGTCCCCCATGCAGATGTATGCACCCAAGGACTTGGACCATCTTCCACCACTTTCCCAGGCCATAGCAGAGAGCTGGATCGGAAGTGGAGCAGCCAGGACTTGCAAACCCGCACTCATATGCAATGCAGGCACTGCGGGCAGCAGCTTTACCCACTACACCACAGCGCCGGCCCCTTTTTAATTCATAGGCTTGTGCCATGGCTCACTTGGCTAATCCTCTGCCTATGGCACTGGCACCCCGGGTTCTAGTCCCAGTTGGATGCTAGATTCTGTCCCAGTTGCTCCTCTTCCAGTCCCTCTCTCTGCTGTGGCCCAGGAAGGCAGTGGAGGATGGCCCAAGTGCTTGGACCCTGCACCTGCATGGGAGACCAGGAGGAAGCACCTGGCTCCTGGCTTCAGATTGGTGCAGTACGCCGCCATAGCGGCCATTTTGGGGGTGAACCAACAGAAAGGAAGACCTTTCTCTATGTCTCTCTCTCTCTCTCTCTCTCTCTCTCTCACTGTCTAACTCTGCCTGTCAAAAAAAAAAAAAAAAAAAAAAAAAAAGCCATACATGGGGGCCAGCGTGTGGTGGAGCAGATTAAGCTGCTGCCTGTGATGCCAGAATTCCATATGCGCGCCGGTTCGAATTCTGGGCTGCTCCACTTTCAATCCAGTTCCCTGGTAATGGCCTGAGAAAAGCAGCAGCAGATGGCCCTAGTACTTGGGCCTCTACTACCTACTAGAGAGACCTGGATGAAGCACCTGGCTCCTGGCTTTGGGCTGTCTCAGCTCTGGCAGTTGAGGCCATCTGGGGAGTGAACCAGTGGATTAAAGATCTCTCTGTCTCTCTCCTTCTCTTTAACTCTGACTTCCAAATAAATAAATAAGTAATTTTTTAGAATGCCATACATTTTTGTGCACTATAGTTGTTATCTTCTTTTCGCAGTTTTGAATATTCTGATGTTTGCCAGTGAGCATGTGTCATTTGTATATATACAATATAACATACAAGGGTCCTTCGAAAAGGTCATGGAAAAACAGAATTAAAAGTTTAGGGGCCAGGATTGTGACATAGAGGTTAAGCCTCCGCCTGCAATGCCAGCACCCTATATGGGAACCATTTTGAGACCCAGCTGCTCTACTTCCAATCCAGCTCTCTGCTTAATGTACCTGGTTAGGCAGCAGAAGATGTTGCAAATTCTTGGGCTCCTGAACCCACGTGGGAGACTTGGAAGAAGTTCTGAGCTCCTAACTTTGGCCTGGCCTGGCCTCAGTATTTGGGGCCATTTCAGGAGTGAACCAGAAGATGGAAGACATTTATCTCTCTTTTTCTCTCTTTTCTCTCTTTTCTTCTTCCTCTCTCTGTAACTCAGCCTTTCAAATAAATAAAAATAAGTCTTAAAAAAAGCTAAGTTTACTTTGGTACAAAAATAAATTTAAATCTTTGCATAGTTTTTCCATAATGTACATATTCCATTAACTTTTTGAAGGATCAATCCCTACCCTCTTGATTTTCTGTTTCTTTCTTTAAAAAGTATACACACAGTTAGGGTCTGGGCTGTGGCTTAGTGAGTTAAGCTTCTATCTTTGATGCCAGCATCCCATATGGACTCTGGTTTGAGTTCTGGCTCCTCTACTTCTGATCCAGCTCCCTGCTAAGTGCCTAGGGAAGCAATGGAAGATATCCTTGGATCCCTTCACCCAGTGGGAGACCCGGATGAAGCTCCTGGCTCCTGACTTTGGCTTGGCCCAGCCCCGGCTGTTGTAGCCATTTGGGGAGTAAACCAGAGGATGGAAGATCTCTCTCCAACCCCTGCCCCTCTCTATAACTCTTTCAAATAAATAAAATAAATCTTAAAAAAATAAAAAAAGTATGCATGGGGCTGGCGTTTTGCCTACCAGTTAAGATGCCTACATCCCACACTGGAGTGCCTGGGTTCAAAGGCTTCTGACTCCTACTTCCTGCTAATTCATATCTTGAGAGGTAGCAGATGATGGCTCAAGTGGCTGGGTTTCTACCATCCATAGGCAAGACCAGGATTTATTTCTGGTTCCCAGCTTAGCCCTGCTCTGGCCCCAGACATTTTTTCTTATTTTTTCCTTGAGGAAACATACATTAAACATGCAGTTCTAAAAATATTGTCTTGGGCTCATGGTTGTGGTACAGCAGGTGAAGCCATAGCTTAAGATAAACCCTATCCGCTGCTGGAGTGCTGGTTTGAAACCTTGCTCCTCCACTTCCCATTCAGCTTCCTGCTAATGCACCTCAGAAGGCAATGGATGATGGCTCAAGTATTTAGGTCCCTGCCAATTACGTGGGGGACCTGAATGGAGTTCCTGGCTCCTGTTTCGGGCCTGGTTCAGTCCTTGTTGTTGCGGCTATTTAGGGAATGAACCAGCGGATGGCAATTTCTGCAACTTAGCCTTTCAAATAAATCAACCTTTCTGTAAAAATGAAAATGTTGTCTTTAGATCTCAGAAAGTCTCAGGAGAAATGTGAGAGATGTTGTCAGAGGGAGAAAATGAGTCTTATCTGTGTGTAGGGAGAGACCATCTATATCCTGGGGCTCAAGGTTCAATCTGCAGGGGAGAAGTGAAAAGTTGAGTGCCTTCAAAGTACTTGTAAATAGAAACTAAGCCAGTAGGAGAAAAACCTGGCCAAGCCCATTTCCCCTGAAACCTGGAAGGCCAGCACAAAAACCTGTTTTTGCTTCAATACAAAAAATAACTGGAAAAAAATAATCCTCTCTATCGTCACCAGAGATAGTCAAGCTTCATCTCCCAACAAAAAAAAGTTAGGGAGGACTAGGGTTTGGAAAATTTGTTTCTATATGAGATGTTCAATCATTTAGTCTTTCCTGCTTCCATACTGTGCACTGCTGTGATTTTTACTCATTTACTTGGCCCTACTTACCTTTCTGAAGTTCAGTATCTGCATAATTAGATAGCTGGTTAAGTTGGATGTGGCAAATTGCATTTTCCAAAGTCAGTCAAATAACCCCTCTAGTGCACATGTTCTACAATAGAAACTTGCCACTCTTCTGTCAACAAGTGTAACTCACTCCCCTTCCCCTGAATCTGGGTTGACCTTATGATTTTGCCTGTAACTAAGAAAAATATATCCAATATCTCCATTATACACTAGACACATAGTATACGCTTTACAGAACAAAAATTTCTGTTAAGAAGCTTCAACACAAGGCATCATTAAATACCTAGTTCAACATTAGAGTGGGTATAGCATGAATTGATCCAATATCAGATTTTGTTTAGAGACAAAATTCAACCACATTATTGGGGGATATTACAAACATATTAAGGTGAATCATTTAACAATAAATGTTTGGGATAAATCTTTGGTCATGGGACCATGGTACTCATAAAATTGCAATTTTTCTATATTGATGGAACCCTCTCTCTATATATTTAATTTCTTTCTGGTCATGAGCAAAGGTAGAGAACAAGGGTTGGCAGCCACAGTCCACAGACCAAGTCAGGCCCACCATCTGCTTTTGTAAGTAAAGAGCTATTGGAATACATAGACATCTGTTCAATTACAGATAGTGTGCTGCAGCTTTCCTGCCACAATGTCAGAGCTGAGCAGCTGTAACAAAGGTTTTTATGACCAAAAAACCTAAAATATTTACTCTGCCCATTTATTTAAAAAGTGTGCCATGTTTGATGTAAATCAATACTTTTCCCACTGTTAACAATAATAAGTTGCATAAGTTATACTTTATAGGACTAAGGAGAAATCCTTGTTGTGGGGAGGCTCTCTTCATTTAGATTTGAATGCAGGCAGGTTACATGGTAACCAGGACGTATTTTCTCTGAGATTTAAGTAAAAGAACCACATTGATATTACTAACTGTGTCATCTACAGTGGCATACAGAATCTGAGGTTGTTGGGATATTTGGTAAGATCCAGTCTCCTAGGATCACTAAATGGAGAATAGGTGGTTAGTGGGACATTCAGAAAAGCAACACAATCAGTGTTCCAGCCATTGAGATCCTTGCCTTGTCTGCAGGTGTTAACCTGGCCCAGGGCTTGTCTGCTCGGCGGTCATAGTCGGGAGAATCAGTGACTTCCACATACTCATTAAACCGTAGGATCCTTCGAGCTTGGAGCTCTGCTACTGTGGGTCTCAGGCTGAGCTGCAGAAAGACAGGAAAAAAAGGTGGAGTTCAGTGAGCCAATGACTGCCTCATGGTGGCAAGTTTTCCATAGAGAACTCTTACAAGTTATGGTTAAACAGGGTCACTTTCAGGTATCCAAAAAAAAAAAAAAAAAAAAAAAAAAAAAAGGTAGCAGCATCTTGGGAATTTGTAATGAGAACTAGAAAGCAATGTGCCCTAATTTTTGAGACTATAAAAATCATCCTTGTTAGCTAGGTCACAATCTTGGACAGCCATCTGCATTGCGCTCTTCCCCCCAACCTTCCTGGCTCTGAGATGAAGACCTGCCTGTCATCCCTGACACAAGAAGCACGCAGCCTCGCAGGCACACAGGAGGGAGCCTGGGTACAAGAGGGCTGCTCTTCTGGTCCAAGGATCGAGACAAAGGTCGTGACATTCTTAGAAATGAGAGTAAATGTCTCTGTTCCTGTTACATCAAACCCATATATTCAAAATCCTCAGTGTTACAACACAGACACGAGCCAGTGAAGGCTGTGCATACAGCACTGTCTTCCTTGAGAAAAGAAGGACCCAGTACCCAAGCTTGACCAGAAAAGCCACAGTGCAGGAAAGAGGAGGGGGCAGTTGCTGGAGAACCATACTTCAGTGGGGCCCAAACTGTTTAAAATCAGCTGCCACCTTTCCAACACCTCTGATCACTTGGGTTCCTCCATGAGATCTTTGCCAAATTATAATTCTACTGAATCCAGTCAGCTCTTTGGGTGTTTACTTTCCTCTCTTGGCCCTTTCTAAAGCCCAAACTGCTCTGATGGCTGAAAGAAACCTGACTTGCTGACTAACAGCATCATCTACCCTCAGTAACTGAGGTTTACCCCTTTTTATAGTCTTCTCAGTAGGGACAAAAAAAAAATCATAATATTTCTGGATAAATAAACCCAGGACTCTGTTTCACCTACAGGTTCATTTTCAGTATCTTTTCTTTCTCATCAGTATCTGGCTATAGTTAGACTGTCTCCTCTTTGGGGACAGTCCATGCTTTCATAGGCTCAAGAACAGTACACTATGCATGGACTCTACAGTTGAAAGTAGCCCCTTTCCTGGCCTCAGTTTTATCCCCACTAAATTCAGAGGCTGAACTATGTCAATGCCCTGACTGAGACAAGACATTTAGAGACTCTTAAAAGGCCTAGGTCCATACCCTATGCCTCTCTGATCTGGGATATGGTAACTACAGCTCCTTCTGTCTTCATAGAGCCCTAGTAGGCAATAGACAGGGGAGGGAATAAAGCATGTGGTTCTATTCTTCTCCTAGCTACTGTCCAACTGGATTGCAGGTGGAGGTAAGGACATAGAGGAACACCTGTCCCTGAGGACCAGCCAGAAGGCAGGAGACCAACGGCTACACAGGTCAGAAATTCTCCATTCAGTTTTGCCCCTTAAGATGGGGCCAACAGTGTTACAAGCTGACCGTCCCCTGTGGCAGGGAGCTCAGTATGGTGGGGGCAAGTGGGAGGAAGGGAGAAGGACAGGCACTGTCGCTTCAAGGAGGGACCCAGCTGGACTGAAAAAAGACTCTGTATGGCAGGAGTGAGCCCTGAGCAATGAGAAGCAGCTATTGCTCACTAGGAGCTGAAGTACAAGGCCACTGAAGGCCAGCAGAGCCATCCCCAGACACAGATTACAGAAGTTTTCAGCTTGATCATTATTTGACATTTAGGAGCTTTGGGAAAACAAGAAATGAATTAAGATCTTTTTCCCTGAAAAATAAAAATCTTTCCAAATACAGTCCCTATAACTTTTCCATGGAAATGGAGTATTTCCTGCACACACCTTGAAATGCTTCTGCCATGATCTCCTCAGCCAACCCACAAAAATGTGGGTCAGGCCACACACTTCACTGCAATGTCATATTTTAGTCACTCTGCCCTTTTCCAGGTATGAAAGGTATAGCTGGAGAATTATTATAAGAATTTATAATGAAATATAAGCTCTGATAGTACTTAATTTTCCAAAGACTGTTATTATTTTAACAGAGAAAAATGATGGCCTTGGAATCAGATTTATATTTTATAAATAAGTAGAAACAGTTGTCTGAGTTTTGGAGGGAAACCATTTGTCAATTTCAGTAGCATTGCAACTGGCAGGGTAGATGATCAAATTCACTTAATAAATTATTCCTCCAGCTCTCAAACAGAATAGTGGCATATATTCACTGGTACCAAAATATTTATCTAATATTTTAAAAGCTAAATGTAAAGTACAAGTATTTTTTAAAACAATTTTAAAAAATGGAAATATATCTGCTGAAATGCTAATGATGGATGTCTCTGAATAGAAGACTCCTGTATAATTTTATTTTATTTTTGTTCCTCTTTTCAGTTTTAAGAATTTTAACACAGAATGTGTATTTTCAGAACCAGAAAATGCAATTTAAAACTATCTGATTACTAACTTGTCAAAATTAACATTGTAGTATATTGATTTTAATACCAATGATTACAGGAATAATTACTAATAGCACTAATTACTCCTAAACATGAGATTTGTATTTTTTAAAAAAGCAATATATATTTCAAAACACACAAGCTCATTAACAGTCATAATTTTATCACCTTTCTGCTGAGTCTGCGTTTAAGTTCCATTTTTGCTTCTTGTTCTTCCTCTTCATTCTTTTCTGTTTATTAAGGAGGGAAAGGATGATGACTTAGTTACTAAAGATGACTTTATAATCAGAAGAGTGTAGCAGGCCACAATTATCAGACTCTAACAGAAACTGATGAAACACTTCACTAATATCTTTGAGAAGCTGCCAAAAGATTTTGTAGAAAGATAATTTATATATGAAATTTTTTCTTGTAGGAGTGGTTTACTAATTTTAAACCTTGTTGTTTCCTGACTTCTTGCTCCATTCTGAAAAAACACGAGTGCCTATCAACTCAAGGACTCACTAAAAACAATTTACCAGAACTCAGATAAAAGTTTACTTCTGGATCTGATTTTCATGTGAAAATCTGAGACACATTAGAAGAGCAAATTAGAACCATCCGATGCATGTCTGAGCTGCTGATTTCCATTCAAATCCAACCAAAATATTTGATTTGTCTTCCTTGGTTTCCATAGAAGCAGAATGCAAGCATCTCTTTGAACCATGCTTTCAAACCAGAACGTTCCGCATGGGGTTATGGTGTACTGTGGGTGGAAACGATTTATTTTCTTGTGACTTTGACTTTCCAAAGTCTTCTCTTTCTCCACTGCTTCACCAAGTAGTACAATTTAACGCTGTCCAACAGATGAGATTAAAGAAAAATAACATGAAGAACTTTTTTAAGAAGCAAACAGCCCTCCAGGTTTTATGAGCTGCTTATTTGAGAACTCTCCTCTGTTGCTTCCTGCAGCACATCATCTATTTGATACGTGAGGACAGATCTTATTTCTTGGATACTAACACTTATGAAAGATTATCTTTTAAAAAAAGCTATTACAAACTCTATTCAAGTAAATTCAGTCTAAAGGCTCAACCAAAAGGTTGAAAAAGAAAAATCTCTTCTATGAAAGATAATTGTTTTTAAAATTCAAAGACTTTTTACCCCTAAGATTATTAAAATATTAATATTCCATACTTGCAACACTTGTATTTCCTTGTTGAACAGGCTAAATTCACTATGAATTTTCCTTCTCTGGACAGGGAAGTTTCTACATCCTTCTGAAATACTAATCTTAATTCAAAAGAAAGAGAATGATCAGTCTATTTGGGAGTGAACACAAAATCAAATAACTCGTGAAACAAGAAACAACAAGTTTATATCCTTTCATTAAATGCCTATAAGTGTTAAATTGTTCTATAATTCAAATTTTTATGAAAATAGTATAGATGTTTCTAACTGCTTCACAAAATATATCTTCTTAGATCTTTAAAATACATACTTTGCCTCAATTAATTACTTATGAGTAGGATAAGACGCATAGATTGTCAGTTATACAAAAAAGACAAATGACAAACTTGTGGGGCATGTGATTCACATCAAAGCTTTACAGGGTGAGGGCTTTGATGATATTATTAATGAATAGTCAGTTCTTCCTATGTAGTAATTATGCTACATTTTTAAAGGTAATTTTCAAAAAGATGAAAAAGATGGATATTTAGTGCATCCCAAAGCCAACAAATATTCCAATTTTCATTAAATATGTAAAATGTAATTTCCTTCAAGGGAATATTAGATAATTTTGCTTATTAAGCATCTTGAATAATGAGGTAACAGCCAGTGATATTTTGAAAAAGGGCCAGCTGCAGTAAGGGGAGTTAAGTAAACAGGATTTCACTATCTGGGGACTCTTTTTTGGCATCAGGAACCGACTTCCTCATATTTCCCAGTTTCAAAACTTCTAAAGAAGCTAGAGGAAGACGGTGAGAGGTGGAGGGAAGCCAACATGACTTTTCCTCTGAGTCTTATTAAATAGTTATTGTAAAATCTCTTAGAAAGTCAAGGTTAAATTTAAGATTAATACTTGGAAATTCAAAGGTTTTTTTTTTTTGCATATTTCCTTCACTTTTTGATTCATTGAAGGACCAATTAGGAAGTAGTGACCTTTCTGGTCACTTTGTCCTGGAGGGATATTTGTGAAGGAAGTGACGCGGTTCATTGACAATCTTGTTCGCAGCAACTCCCATCACAGCAGAGAGGGGTGGAGGCTTCGGAACAGCCACAGGAAGCATTTCCCATAAACACACAAACAATACATGTGGTTCAACAGCCACAGGCACCACAGGAAACCTGCCTGGCTGGTGAGTGTTGCCCAGACTAGGTTGCGGATGAATGAAAAGGAGAAGAAAGAAAAGTATAGAAGTCTCAACAACTACAGTATTATATTCTTGAGTCATCAATTCAGATTAATGGGTTCCAAAAAGTCAAATATTTTTTGTGGTTTCTGTCTGTTTTTGCAGTTTTGTATGCTTCCATGTGGCTGTTCACAAGTGAAAATGCAAGTATAAATTTATGTTGAAATACATAAAAAATAAGCTAGATCAACAGATGGACAGGTATGTGTTAAAGCAAGGTATTAAGAATAGAATATAGATGATACTGTATGTATTTTTCCGTAAAATTCCTCCATCGTTCCTATAGATTCAAAAATTTTTCATACTAAAATGTTGGGGAAGCATACATACAGAACTCAATGCCCTAACCCACTTTTTTTCTGTAAAAGACAGACATACACTTTCAGCTAAATATTGCTAAGAGGGTCTTTTTCAAATCTTGCCCTGTGAAAGATATTCCATATGCATCACTTTTCCTGGTTTGTGAAAGTTGAGCTTTCAAGCAAAAGTTTCTTTTTGAGGCTTTTTAAGGAAGTAGCTCTAAATGCATAACTAAATATAACTTAATATCCATGTTTTTTTCAAAAAGTTTAGTGTCACCGACATAGTTGGGAAAGAATTCAAGTAAGAAGTAATTAGGAGAATGACACTAAGCAAGAACACTTTTCTTGTGGCGTCTGATGAAAGCTGCCAACATTTATGCCATCTCATTCATGTGTGTTCTACCATCAATGGGCTCTGATATGAGAACTACTGAATGTCTTATGCTGTGAATAGTCTCCCAGTTGGTCCAGAAAAGATGACCTAGTTACTTCAAAACGACACCATGGCACACACACACACACACACACACACACACACACTTTAATTTGAAGAGATCATCCTATTGCTTTTTGAACAAAAGCTGGAGGTGAAACACAGAAACACAGGACCGCAATCTACCTGGAAGAACCCAAAGGTAAAGAGGGACTGAGCAACATTCGTAGCTAAACCACTCAGCTCCCTGGACCGCTCTGCAGAAAGCCTGGGAAAACTGCTAGAATGAACCTCACCGGCTCTCTTGGCTTCCCTTGGCCATACAATACTGTGTCAGGAGATCACAAGCCAGTTATCAGCTTCTCCAGACTGGAAATGTGTCTTTGGTTTCCAGAATAAACATTCTTAGATGTACTTAGAAGGAAGTGAAAAACGGGCTCGAGTGAAATCTAAAGTTGACTTTGGTGTTACACTCTTTCCCAAACCTCCAGGAAAATGGGGGGTATAAAAGCCAACACAGCACTTAAGATCAATGTGTCATAAATTTATGGATCCATGAAACAGTTCCTCAAACAACCAAACTCCAGTGTGGTTTGGCTCTATTTGTCTCCCAGGAGCAGGAAAGAATTACCCAGAACTTGCTTGGCCATTTTTTCTAGGTATTGTATCAGGCCTCCAAAAGAACATAATCTCTTTAGGAGCTTATGGTCTATATTTGAGCTTACTTAAAGTTTAATTCAACAAATATTCACTAAGAACTTATTATTGAAAGCAGTGAGCCTTTTTTCATTTTGTTTGGCTGTCAAAATTAGACGTTGCTTTCACCCTTCCTAAGTTAAAACACAAACTGTGCCTTCTTTTCCAGTCATGATTTTTTATTCTCCAAAACAGGCTCTTCCACACACTGACCATCACTTTAGTCCTGGGGTTCTGTTGCAAGTTATGCTCACAAACAACAAGGAAAGAAAGCATTGCAAGCAAAAAGACCTTAGAGATGGGGAAGATGCTACCCTCGGTGTTAAGCCTGCACTGTTGGGGTATCTTAGAGACAGCAAGTAGAGTAAAAATCTGCAACTAAAATATCTCTTTCCTTCAGGAAGGAAAGCAGCTCAGATTGGCATCCAGCAGGCCAATGCAACCCTATTAGCCTGATAGAAAAGATTTTCCCCATGCCAATGGCTCCTTACCATTGCAGTACTGCCCAGAGATCTGCCCATCCCTGATCTTTGGTGTTTCATATAGTAAAAAGCTCTTTTGAAACTAGATTAATAATATATAAAACACCAGCTAAGTTCATCCTAAAAACGGCCCTTTGTTAACTCACTGCAGTTGGTAGCCACACTGACACACAGGAGCGTGATGGACTGCCTCTCTGTCAGACTCGGTCTTTAACACAGAGATGCTGCCAATCAAAACCGCTAGAGTAGTGAGTACAGATTCAAGTCAGAGGATGGGGGAGAAAATGGGAAAATGAGTATGGGAACTCTGCAAGTGCTGGGAAACTACAAACACCTTAAGAGGGAAGCAGAGTTACAACAACAAAGGAAAATGAAATATATTGAAAAATTCCTTTCACCATAATTTTGTTTTACATGGAGTCATTTGTTGAACCAAGCAACGAACTGTATTATTATTAATAATATAGGAATGTTTGATTTATTTCTTTGTGGATTCTCTGGCCTTTTCTTTGACATTTGTTTGCAAGTAGACTAGGACATTTTCTTCTATTTAACATTTGGATGAGAGAATGCATGGAGCATATTTCATTTTTTCTAACAATTGTTAAGACCATGACTCTAGTCTGATGGATATCAGGTTCAAAGATCTAAATAAAAAATAAAATTCAAGAATTTTTTAGTATATAAATAACTATATGTAATTGTCTTATAAATGGGCTATTTCAGTTAATTGTGAGTAAATGAATATATTACGGTTTCCTACTAATAAATGGATCATGTCTAGAAGCAGTTTATTAATGGCTATACAAAGAACCCTTGAGTAATATAGAATACTCACGTTTCAGTATATTTCTTTGCTCTAATTCTTCAGTTGTGGGTCTCTGGCTGAGTCTCCTATGATGACAAAAAGGATACACCGCAAGTTACAAATAAGGACCCTTTAGCTGGAGATGCAAAATAAAAGAACAAAGCAATGTTTCTTTTTTAAAATTATTTTGAGAAATAAAAGTCCATTTTTTAAGTTAAAAAATAAAAGTCTTCTTCCCATTACTCTGGAGATTACAGATGGCAGCTAAGTCTGTTTACTCTCCCCCTTCTCCATTCTCTCTCTTCCCTTTAGAAATAGAACTGCCTGGGTTTTAGTGAAGTGTGTGGCTCCAGCCGTCTGCCTCCCCAGTAGCTGTATCTGGTTATGTGACTGAGTTTTTACAATGGGTGGGACAGACTGATATTTGTAACTTGCACTTTTTACCCTTAGAGTGACTGGGTGTGTATCCTCTTCTCTACCTTTCATTCTAGCACAGGCTAGAACTTAACCTTGGTGGTGGAAGCCAATTCTGATCATGCAGATGAGACTATCCAGAGGAAGGGAGAGAAATAAGAGGCAAGGCAATGGTGTTCGCCCGTGCTGGTTGGCCCTCTCTCTCTGATTGTCATGTGAAAAAGAAAGAAACATACCTCATTGGAGCCCCTGTGCTTTTTGGTGTCTGTTACAACAGATTAGTTAATATGTAGATTATCAGAGTTTAAAGCAGGCTGCTGCCCAAGAGGCCATGCCAATTCAGGAGAGATTGTCCATACTGCACAGTACTGTACATGGACCTCTGTTATGGGGGCCCGAAATGAACATATTATACATAAATTTATTTTGAAATCTACAGGCCCTTCCTTCTGCCCTCAAGAAAATCCATGTTCATTTGGGATTAGATACTAATCTATTTGACATGAGATCTGGATATGTTAATAATCCTTAATAACTTTGCTCTTGGTCATGCTTATGTGAGTAATTTGTTGTTAATCAAAGAGAAAAACTTTTCTGGATATAAGCTGAATTTGTGCAAAGTAAACTAATATATAGAAAACATGATCTTAAAATCAGATATTATGAATTTTAGATATGGCTATGTCAGAAATGCTATGAAGGACTGAAATTAATATTTGAAATATCTCATTAAAATATTGTTTACATTTAATCATTATCAGAGCTACCCCGAAATTAACTTCTTAAGTATTTGAGCCACAAAAAACCTCAGTGAACATCTGTGTCTATGCTAGCCAGATTTTGTGCCATCCATGTAGCCATGTATCTTGTCTATATATCTGTAATTACAATATATTGGACTCTTTGTAATATCCCAAATACATCATCTTTCTTTTACTAATGGAGTTTTCTCCCTCTGGAATGCCTTCTCTCCTTTTCATCCTACTGAAATCTTACAGATGACTTCACAAAGTACCTTGAAGCTGTCTTTTCCTGAAAGTGAAAATTAAAGAAACAGTCCTGTTTATTGCCCATACACAGTAGCGGCACAGACTACACATTGCTTAAAGCACTTAACACACAGGTCAATATAAAGACAATAATCCCAGCTATCATTTATCCATACTTTTAAAAGTCCCAGACACTGTGCTAGGTGCTTTACTTACACTGTTTTGAATCCTAAAACCAATTTGCAGGGTAGCAGACAGCTCCCATTCTACATATGGAGAAATGATAGATTGCTACTATTTTTGCAAATGTAATTTCCCTTTTCTATTGTTTTCTTATTATATGTCAGTGTTGTATAAATGATACTGGTTTTTTAGATTAATCCTACATCTGTGAACCTGCTGAAGTTATTATATAGCGATTTTTGTACATTTTTTCCAAAGTGTCCTAGTACACAGCGACATCTATTTGGAGTATTTCTTTCTTATAATTTATATCTTGTTTCACTACAAATAACTGTGATCAGACTTTTAGTACGGGAAGAATGGGAAGCCTCTGTGTGCCTCTCTGTTTAATAAAAATGACTGTAAGATCTCTATAAACTAAAGTTTCAGCATAATTTTCAAAAAACCTTTATTACTGACTAGGATTTTTAACAAAGAATTGCCAAATTTTATTTAATGCCACCTTAACATTTACTGAGGTGGGAAAATGAAACCTCACTTTTTAACTGCTTACTATGATGAACTACAATGATATTCTTTGTTTTTAGGGGATACAGCCTATTTTGCATTATTTTACATTATTCTCTTTTGTACATTCTTCTTCACTGCAACATATAAACAAGGACAATAAAATAATCAAAAAACCCAGTGCACAAAGTATAAAATAGGAGACCACATACAAGAAAGAAGGCTGGGCAGAGAGCCTAGGATCCGACATCCTAACCTTGCTTCTCCTACTAAGGAACAGCGTGTCCTTGAGAAATTCCCTTAATCTTTCTGGGCCTGAGAAAGGCCGCTGTTTGTACTTGGTAAGATTACTAGCCTGACTTGTAAGATCCTTCTAGCTCCGTACTGTTAATCACGTTAGTTCCTAAAGCAGGAAACGGTCAAAGTTTAGGGCTGCAGTGAGAGCAGCATGAAAAAGGGAGACCATTGGGGAACTACGCTTGAATTTCTTCCAGACTCTTGGGGAGAGTTCCAGGGCAGAGGGACACTCTAAGCCTCTTCCTGGACTGCCCGTTAGGCTGAGTTTTCCCCTCACATAGATGTCACCACAGCTGCCGTCTGTGAAATCTGTATCTGGTCCCATCACATGATCTCATAGGGGCCGCTCTCCCTATGGGGAAGCAGTCAAGGCCTGCAGAACCCTCAGGCCAACCCCCAGCTGCACTGAAGTCATACAAGTCTTCCATTTCCAAGCGAGGACAGCAGCTGCCTCTACCTCCAAATCCAGGCTGCTCCCTTCTCCCAGTTATGCACCCTCCTGATGTGTATGAAGAGTAAGGGAAGTCATTAGAATTACTGATATTTCAATGAACTTAAACCGCTAATCAAAAATGAGGGCTTCAGCATGAATGAAAATTCACTTCTGTGGACTTCGGAAGTTATCAGCGGCAAAAGCAGAAATCCCACTCAATGGATTTAGGCGGCAAGAGATGTGAGATGACCCATTTATTTGAAGCTAAAAGGGGAATTCCGTATAGGGGGAATGGCTACCTGACTCGGTGGAGTTAGGCCACTGAAGCTAACCAATCACGTTTGCACAGTCTCACAATACCACACAGGAATGCTCGTGAGATGGCAAATGCAGCCAGGACTTGGGCAAATTGTGGACCTTGAGCCAAGTCCAGCCTGTCACCCTTTTTGGTAACAGTTTTATTGGCTCACAGCCATCCTCCCTTGTTTATTTATCATTATGGCTGCTTTCATGTTGCCCCAAGCACAGCCAAGTAGCTGCAACAGAGATTGGCAGGCAAGTCCTGAAATATTCACCTACTGGTCCTTCATAAAACGATTTGTTGATCCCAGGTTTAGGTGCTGGTGACCTTAAAGGCACTGGCTATTTGGACCAAAGGGCAGATTCTTTCAGGGGTTCCCCATCCAAGACCAACTTATAGAGATGGGCCAGCTGTGCCCATCCACAAGGAAATCACAATAATCCAGATAAGTAGGAATCTTCGAGAGGAAGAAAAGCATGAAATGGTCAGTGCTGGGCCAAAGTTTCAGCAATTACCTGACAAGCTTGGTTCCAATCTGCTGTCGGATTTCCTGCCTCTCTTCCTCAGATGTGCATTGCAAGATGTTTTTGTCCTCTAACTCTTTCTTGGATGGTCTGTTGCCAAGTTTGATAGCGAGAGTATCCCTTCGTCGTATTTTACTTGCCAGAGCACCTGAGGATTAAAAAAGGGCAGAAATGCAGAGAGCAGCTCTGAGCCAGTGGTACTCGGGTTACATGTGGCACACAGATCAAATCCTTTATCCTCATGCAAAAGGGGAAACTTAATTAACCTAAGAGGAAAAAGCTTTTGAGTTGGATGGAGTTCATTTTGAAAAAGACCAAAGAACTCTTCTTTCAAAAAGAAATGTTCTGAAGAAGATTGGGACACCATGAAAAACTTGGAAGTATCACCTCATCATTTGGAAAGTGATTTTTGAAGTTTGTTTTGCCGAAATGGTAGATTACGGAAATTACTGATTGCACAATGCCTTGTCTTTTTCATGTTTTAAAAAGTCAGTTCCTTTACTTATGCTGTACAGTTAATCCTTGTCTCGTCCTTTCCTTCACTCTGGCAAAGACCCTACCACACCGCTGGCAGAGGCCCTACAATGTAGAGCAACAACTTAACTCTCAGCGACCCAGGAATCCCTAAAGTCTCAACAGATGCTAGTTAATACCAGATGGCTCATATTTTCCCCCACTCTGTCCAAATTACAAGGAATTGAACAAACTGCTGTTTAAGCATTATGGCAGTCATGGCTTTTCATAATCTATAAATTCAATCCCACAGGTCATCCAGCTCAGAAGGTTTAAAAAATTCCAGCACTTTCTAATTCCCTGAGTTACACACGTGTAGTGAGAGTGCTCCACTTTGGTATCATTCCTTCTAGAAGGCAAACTATCTCACTCTCTGGGAACCAGGGCTAGCTTTTAATTCTAAAAGGTAGTTGTCATTCTTGACTCATTTCTCCCTCTCTTTAAACTGTAGTAGAAAAGGGAGTAGGCCGGCGCCGTGGCTCAACAGGCTAATCCTCCGCCTTGCGGCGCCGGCACACCGGGTTCTAGTCCCGGTCGGGGTGCCGGATTCTGTCCTGGTTGCCCCTCTTCCAGGCCAGCTCTCTGCTGTGGCCCGGGAGTGCAGTGGAGGATGGCCCAGGTGCTTGGGCCCTGCACCCCATGGGAGACCAGGAAAAAGCACCTAGCACCTGGCTCCTGCCATCGGATGAGCGCGGTGCGCCGGCCGCAGCGCGCCGGCCGCGGCAGCCATTGGAGGGTGAACTAACAGCAAAAGGAAGACCTTTCTCTCTGTCTCTCTCTCTCACTGTCCACTCTGCCTGTCAAAAAAAAAAAAAAAAAGAAAAGGGAGTCAAATTCTCTAACACCTCCAAGGACTAATCTAAGGAATCCTGCACTGGTGCTCTTTTTTCAAGAACCAGGGCAAAAAGACCTTTTGACCAGTCTGAGAAGGCTCTCTGTGCCTAGAAAGTGTTGGTTCGCTTCATCAATGCAAATACGTCCATTCAGCTCAGAGACGAAGGCCGACACACCCTGTGACATCACCTTCTGGAAAGGCCCGTCACCAAATGCTAAACTTCAGGACATCCACAATTCCAACTTGCGAGAGGCTCTTGTTCTCAGGAAAGGAGCCGCTTCTGTCCACCACCCACGCTCCTCCCACCCTGTGCAAACAGTCTTACTCTCTCCACTGCCGTCCTCATCCTCATCCTCTTCCTCATCGTCATCAGTGTACAAGATGGGTCCATCGGAGTCAGAGTCGTTGGCCTGGTATTCCTTCGGGCCCTCGTCCTCAGGGGCACTGAAGGATTCTGAAGAGTCTCCCATCAGCCCCGGGGAGAGCAGCTGAGGTGCTGCCTTCCCCAGCTCATCTTTGGTTGTGAAGCTGTGAAAGGCACAGAAACACAGGGGTGATGCAAAGCTCAGGTCAACCCAAAGGGACACCAGCACCATGAGAAGCAGAAGCCAGACATGGGCCAGCTCAAGTCACTGAAATGACTTGAAGAGCAACGCAGTATTACTTCTTAAGATTATACATTCCTAGCCAATATATTTTTTTGGGGGGCCAGGCAGAGTCAGACAGTGAGAGTGAGAGAAAGAGAGAGAGAGAGAGAGTTATAGGCAGTGAGAGAAACAGAGAGGAAAGGTCTTCCTTCCGTTGGTTCACCCCCCAAATGGTCACTATGGCCAGAGTGCTGCACCGATCAAAGCCAGGAGCCAGGTGCTTCCTCTTGGTCTCCCATGCAGGTGCAGGGCCCAACTGCCTTCCCGGGCCACAGCAGAGAGCTGGACTGGAAAAGGAGCAACCGGGACTGGAACCTGGGGTGTCGGTGCCACAGGCGGAGGATTAGCCAAGTGAGCAGCGGCACCAGCCTCGCCAATAAAGACTTGGCTAGATTGTGTCCAACATGTTTAGCGAATGAATATACTAAATCTGTATTTTGCAAATTTATTTTTACATAGAAATGGGGGTCCAGTGGAAAGAATAAGCTAGAAGATAATGGATATTTGAGTGCATTTTTTATTTGATCAGTTAAAACCTCAGTTCCTTCAGGAATATTCCATGAGCTGTCAGTCTAGTTTCCTGACTTATCCCTCTGTTTTTATGGTGACTTGAAGATAGCCAACCAGAGTACTTATCACAATGTACCTAGATCACACAAAACTTGTCTGCCTTCTAAACACCCACAAGTCCCTGGGCAAATGGGACGCACTGTTTTGCATCCTCATAGTGGCATAGGAAAGTATACCTTCTTTCATTAATACAGGAATTAATCCTATTTTCATCCTAGCCAGTATGTCAGCAGAGAAACTCATAGATCCTCTCTGCTTTCATTTCTCCATTTGTAAAGCTTCCTCTCACAGGGCTATTACAATAACATGAGATGGAAAGTGTGAAAGTTAAACACACTCTTTAAAAGGAAAGCGAAGTGCAAGGATGCAATAATTTTCTATTATTTAGCTTGGTAAGAGTGTCTGGCTTAAAGTGTTTCTATAAATATATAAAACTTGGCAATTTTCAAAGGCTAGAATAAAATATACTTTACATCAGAAGCATATCATATAATAAACTCCATGTCATCTCCATTTGAAGATACAGAAGATCCCCCAAATTACGTTCTGATATAAATAGAAGAATCCAAATTTGGATGTCACACTCTGAAAGACTTCTTGGTATAAAACATGTGTCTGCTGTTCTCACTAACCAAAAACACAACAAAGCAAGAAAACCAAAGAGCATTCTTTAAATAATGAATGCATGTCAATTTTATCAGAATATGAGGGATTTAAAATTCTGCTTCATGATTATACATGAGCCTAAGTACTCTCTAAATTCTCCATTTTTCACTTAGAAAACCCAACAGCCTAAACTCTTATTCTCAAAGGGGACGATGTGAAATCTTGTTTTAAATATACATAATCATTTTAACATTTTAAATGTACAATTCAGTGGCGCCTGCACACTGTTGTGTAATCATCACCACTATTCACATTCAGAACTTTATCTTCCCAAACTGAAACTCCATTCCCCAACAAACAGTAACTCCCCACACCTCCTAATCCTCAGCCATTGGCAACCACCATTCTACTTTCTGTCTCTACGAATTTGACCATTTCAGGGACCTCATGTAAGTGAAGTCATATGTTTGCCCTCTTGGGCTTTATTAACTTCACGTGGCCTAATGCCATCATGGTCCATTCATGTTGTAGCACGCTGTAGGTCCTTTCATTTTGTGGCTGAATGATATCCCTCTGTATGTATATCCACATTTCGTTTATCCACTCATCATTCAGTGTACATTTGGGTTGTTTCTACCACTTGGGTATTGTAAATAATGCTGCCATGAATGCTGGTGTACAAATTCAAGACCCTGCCTTCAATGCTTTGGACTAAACAAATAGAAACAGAATTGCTGAATTGAATCATATTGTAATTCTATGTTTAGCTTTTTGAGGAATCACTGTGCTGTTTCCCACAATATGAAATCTCATCTTAAATAAGGGATATATTTTTATGGGAAAATTTTTCCACAGTCCAGTTTTTACTTGGTTGCTGCCAGAAACCCTGTAAATAAACTTATTGGTGACCACAGCACATTGAAAAAATATGCCCAGTACTAATATATTCTGGGTAGAAGAACAAAAGGTACTTCAGCGAAGAGTCCTGATAGTTGTTTGTGTTATTGTTCACTAATTTGTTACATCACTCACTCTATTTTTTTTTTTTTTTGCAGTTTTCAAAGAGTTGAGCATATATTTACAAGTGTGTAATAGTACAGACAGGGCATATGATGTATAGTTCACAGAACTGGGGAAGACCATGGCTAAGTTGCCCAATTAAGGTAGCAACTCCAGTCTAGAAGTCTAGAACTCAGGCTGAAGGTTTTTGGCCTACTTATTAAATGTCAAATAATGGGGCCAGCACTGTGGCATAGTAGGCTAAGCCGGCATCCCATATTGGTGCCAATTTGTATTGCAGCTGCCCAACTCTCTTGCTAATGGCTTGGGAAAGTCAGTGGAAAATAGCCCAAGTACTTGGGCCCCTGCACCCATGTGGGAGACCCAGAAGAAGTTCCTGGCTCCTGGCTTCACATTGGCCTAGCTCCGGCTGTTGCAGCCATTTGGGGAGTAAAACAGCAGATGGGAGACCTTCCTCTCTGTCTATCCCTCCCTCTGTAACTCTACCTCTCAAAAAAATAAATCTTAAAAAAAAAGGTCATATCATGGTATATATGTTTCAGACTTACAATTTCCAGTTATATTAATACATTATACTTAATATTAAATATATTCCAAGTTTCTAGCAAGTAACTCATGACTTGGCTCTCTTTTTTTCCCCTCCTAGGATTCTGGGACATGTTGCATAAAATGTGCATTTTATAAATGTTTGTGGAAATAGACTGAATAGAATCAAGTCACTGTTGAATATGGCCTCAAAAAAGGCCTATTAGTTTCTGCCTTACGTTATACCAGACATATGTGTTATTGATGAGGCTGCCAATGAAGAGAAACCTACTAAAGAGTTAGTTCACTGCCATATGGGAACAGAGGTGGGTATTTTTTTATGCACAGCCACTTGCCCTCTTTCAAGTTTTGATATTTGTATTGCAAACAGAAGTCTCTTCATAAAATGACAGAATCTTCACACATTACTTGACTAAATATAACTCAGGCAGTGTTCTAAGTAAAGCAAGTAAGGAAGAGCCAAAAATTCTAAGTAAAATATTCACTTGAAGAAAGAATCTGGAAGGAAATTTGAGAGACTACTTACTCCAGGCTTATTAATTCAAGAGCCAACACAAAACACCCTGTAGGATGAATTATAATTTAAATGTTTAATTCCGAAGAATATAGCAGAGAAGGACATTTTTATGAGCTCCTCTAAGGAAGCATTATAATTTACCTGAGTGGCAGGAAAATCTATTATAAATATCTCAATGTCTAACAAGGTCCGAAGGTTGCTTCCTCTGATTATAGCCCCAGGACACACAGAGAACAGGTATTTACCTCTTCCCTCTAACAGTTCTTCACATACTTGGGCTGAAGGCTGATATTAAGTTCCCAGCATGCAGTGTGATGCTTAGCTCCACAAAGTTTGGTTCCTAAATGTTCATGGAGATGAAGTGGACAGAGCCAAGTCATCTTTGGATATGAGTTCTTTGCATGCTTAGGACCATCTAAGAAAGCATTCTGTATGGTACACCTTGTTCTTTAGTACACTCAACAATAAACCCATGCTCAATCTATTTCCCCAACTTCCTATGCTATCTCAAACGTTTATTCTTTGTGGGTGCACTGGACAATATTATGGAAGAAACTACTCTCACCTATTCTGTTGTTCATTTTTGTATCTTTGCTGCTTGGTATGTTGCCCAGCACAGAGATGGCAAGCAAAAAATAAATTCTGGAAAGATGAATGTTCAGTTCTCAAGACTGGAAGTGATTGCAGTGTTGGAAATACTCATAATAATTAAATGAAAACACTTGCTACATACTGGAAGTATTAAGAATACTGCTATGGATTGAACTGTTCCCCAGAATTCCTGTGTTGGAATCCCCAATTTGACAGTGCTGAGAGGTGGGGCCTAAGAGGAGGTATTAATCCATAAATGGTTTAACACCATTATAAAAGGGCTCATGAGAATTTATTTGTTTTCTTGCACTTTGTCTCTCTACCTTCTACCATGTGATAGTACAGCAGGAAACCCCTCACTAGATGCCACTGTCTGTCTTGATCTTGGGCCTCCCAGATCTGTGGGCCAGTACATTTCTATTCATTATAAATTACCCAGTCTCAGGCATTCTGTAATAACAGCACAAAATTTATTCAGACAGACATCATAACTACTGGCTTCAATAATTTCTTTTCCCATGTCTTCTATTAAAATGTCAAATAAACAAATTTATAATTTGACATTATTTATCTTTCCTTTGCTTTATTCCAAATCATGGTCCTCCAAATGATAAAAATAAAAACAAACAACAAACTATTAGAAAAAAATCACAGAAGCAGAAATAACTGCTTTAGAAAACATACAAAATTATTCAGAGCACAGAAGTTGGTGTACGGAGCTGGGTTTGAATTTTGGCTTTAACAGCTCTAATTAAGGCAATCTTGGACAGACTAGTTTACTTCTCTCAGTGCCAATTTTCTTATCTATTAAACAGGAATATTTCATGGAAGGTTTATGTGAACTGAATAATAATACATGTACGGCACTTAGTTTTTGACATTAAATAAGTACTCAGTAAATGAAGGTTAACATTTTCAGCAATAAAGTTGATATTTCAGTTTCTTGGTCAAAAACAACCTAATTAACGTAGTAATTTTTTTAGAGATTTTTTATTTATTTATTTGAGAGGTAGAGTTACAGACAGTGAGAAAGAGACAGAGAGAAAGGTCTTCCTTCCATTGGTTCACTCCCCAAATAGCCACAACTGCTGGAGCTGCACTGATCTGAAGCCAGGAGCCAGGAGCTTCTTCCTGGTTTCCCACATGGGTGCAGGGGCCCAAGCACTTGGGCCATCTTCTACTGCTTTCCCAGGCCACAGCAGAGAGCTGGATTGGAAGAGGAGCAGCTGGGACTAGAACTGGCGCCCATATGGGATGCACAGGTGCCACAGGCGGAGGATTAACCTACCGTGCCACGGCGCTGGCCCAATTAATGTGATAATTTTTAAAAAATACTCTTAAATGACAATTCTTTTATTTATTTATTTATTTGAAAGGCAGAGTTACAGAGGCAGAGAGGCAGGGAGAGAGAGGTCTTCCATCTGCTGGTTCATTCCCCCAAATGGCTGCAGTGGCTGGAGCCGGGCCATCAGAACCAGGAGCCAAGAGCTTCTTCTGGGTCTCCCAAACAGGTGCAGGGGCACAAGGACTTGCACCATCTTCCACTGCTTCCCCAGGCTGTAGCAGAGAGCTGGTTCAGTAGTGAAGTAGCCGGAACTCAAACTGGTGCTCAAATGGGATGCCAGCACTATGGGCAGTGGCTTTACCCACTATACTTCAGCGCTGGGCCCCAAAAATTTCTTTGAAAGATACTCTATTAAATAATCTGAACTGAAAATATAGGTTTTATTCTTAGAAACAAGAGGGAAGAGTTTGGATTTAAGAGTTCCAAGCCAGGGCCAGCACTTTGACATAGTAGGCTAAGCCTTTGCCCGTGGCCCCGGCATCCCACATGAGTGCCAGTTTGTACCTCTGCTGCTCGTCTTCTGATCTAGCTCTCTGCATATGGCCTGGGAAAGCAGTGGAAGATGACCCAAGGACTTGGGCCCTTGTACCTGCTTGGGAGACCTGGAAGAAGCTCCTGGCTCCTGGCTTCAGCTTGGCCCATCTCCAGTCATTGCAGCCATTTGGGGGAATGAACCAGCAGATGGAAGACTTCTCTCTCTCTCTCTCTCCCTCTCTCTCTGTAACTCTGCCTCTCAAATGAAATAATAAATCTTAAAAAAAAAAAAAAAAAAGAGTTCTAAGCCTTCCCCACACAGAACTGACAGTTGGCACCTGCTATATTCCTTTCATACTTGTGGGATAGGAGGGCACATAAACATTATTTACCTGTAAGCAGACTATTTGCAGGACTTTGTGAATAGATTAAAGGAATGAAGGAGGATGGAGATCCTAGGATGAATACCATGTTTCTGGATTGGACATCTGGATGAGATGGGGCCACTAACTCAGTTAAGGACAGCTCAACTTCCTTGGCCCACTTTGTTTAATTACCTTAAAGAAATTAAGACTAACTGCACTATCTTTTATGTTCCATTAAACTCTATAAAAATCTAGCCACCAGGGTCAATCTCATCTTCAACATTAGTTCTACCCTACTGAGGTAGGCTGGCTTTTTAATAATTTTTGAAACATATAAAGGAAACAAATTTTGTATATTTTATATATACAGTTTTAAGAGTATAATGATATTTCCCACCCTACTCTCCTTCCCTTGCTCTCACCCTTTCTCTTCCTTCCTTTCTTATTTTTCTTTTAATTTTCATAATGAAATACTTTCAATTTACTTTATAATCACAAGCTTACTCCTCCACCAAATAAAGAATTCAACAAGTAGTTAGTAGAAAAATCATTGTTTCTCAAGAGCATAGACAAGGGCTATCAACAATAATCAGATCTCAAAATAGATTGACTTTTCTTATAATCAGTTTAGCTTACCTTTTCATTTTCATTCAATAATTCAATAAGCATCCATTGAGTATCTAAAGCCTACCAGATTCTGTTCTGGTTACTGGAGACGTAGAGTTAAATAAGACGTGTTGGCTACTTCTGTCCCATAGATAGGGGAAAGGGATTGTCTTTGTATAGTGGATATAATAAGCAATTCTGTCTAGAGCTATTAGAAGACTTCACAGAGCAGATAACATTTGAATTGGGTGGGGAATTGAGGGAATAAAAAAGAAGGCAATATTGTGGTGGGAAATCAGGAGTTAGAATTGTTGAAATGAAAACGGGTAGGAGTGGGTTCTCAATCTGGATAAAGGTAATACAGATTCAAAATAAGCTCTCTAAGGAGTCAAGGGGACTGTCTAAGGATGAGAAAAGGAAGTACGGTAGCAGGTACTAATTGTTCTTGAAAACAACAGATCAGAAGGGATATTTTCAGCTTTACCAATGTGAATTTCACCGACAGCCCCTGGCAATTCCAGGGCAAGGCTAAGAAAAACCAATGGATAGCTGCATTACACGTGTGCTTACTTAACATCCAGTAGATTACCTTATAAAAGAAACAATACTCTAGTGATCTTTAGTACTCAGATGGAATATGAGCTTTGTCCTAACTCACCATTTTGCATTTTCTCTGCTAGCATTTAAGCCAGTGCCTGAGGGGAGCATGGTTCTGCACGTCGTCTCTTCAGTCCAAAGGAACGGACTTGGGTCTAAGGCAGAGATGGGCAAGTCAGCTCCATTGCTGACCAGGACAACTGGAGTGTCTGAAGCAACAATGCATTGATCCTCAAGAGGAAGAGAAGGGGCTGGGGGGGAAGGTGGTGGAGCCATGGGGGGAGCAGGGACTAAGGGCTTGGACTTGCTTGTGGTCTGCTCCTCTGCCCCAGGGACAGTCTGTTTGGGTTTGAGACTTTCCACTCTGGTCTCTGGAGGCTCTCCTGTGAGGTCAGATGTACCAGAAGTGGTGGTTTCTGAGGAGAGTCGAGATGTCGTTGGCTGCTTGCCAGTTTTTTTCTTGCCCTTTATAGTCCCCGCTGTCCCCGTTTTGCTAGCAACTGCCTCCTTGGAACCTCTGGGACGAGATGAGGTGGATGAAGTAGATGGTGAAGTCGACGCTTTGGAGCCACTTGGTTTTTTAGAATGAGAGGAACCAGCTAAAACAGAGAGATTTTGCATTAAAAATCAGAGAATATAATGCTTTTTAAATAAAGTAGTCAAGTTGTAATTGCCAATGATATTTAAAATGTTCCCTTTAAAATTTGTTGGACACATAAATGAAAGGAAATAAGGCAATAATGATAATGGTTTTATTTTTTTTTATCTGCTCCTTGTGTAAAATCTATGGATAACAAGTTACATGGCGAAACTAAGAGACAAGGCCTCTGTCTCGCCCTCCTCTAGTCTTTATCTGGACAAGCCAATGGGTAAATCTTCAGCTCCTCATCCTCTGGGTCACCTGGCAAAGCCCCTGCATGCCCTGAAGAAGGGACGCTATGGTGTGTAGGGTTCAGACACTAGCCGCTAGCTGGAAAGAGTATACAACTGGGCTTAGCACATAGCATAAGAATGATTTCTGGGAATAGAGTGGCAGCCACAATCAGCAGAGGCCAGGGTATATGTACCAGCTGTTTTCTGGGTCAACAGCAAATTCACTCATCCTACTGCTAAAGGAGTAAACTCTAAACCAGCCATCCCACAGCAGCAGAAAGGAAAGCCTGCCATGCTGGCCTGAACTTCCATCTGCAGCAGTGATGAGGCAGAGTGGAAACACACGGTCACACAGAAAGGACAAGCCTCCTTCAACACCAAGAGGCAGGGAAATAAACCTTCCTCCCCCAGCACAAGATATCTACATGAGTAGCACCTGAATAACCTGAAGGGAAAAGTGGATCATTCTCACAACCCCTGACTCCACCTTCACAAATCTTCTGTTCCTTAGCAGTTATGTTCCAAGAGGGCCCTCCTCTGAGGATGCCATGGTGTATCTGCCACTTCTAGGAAGGGTTGCCTTCACCCAGTCCATTTTCAGGACAAAGAGGATTAACCACCCTCTTCTTTATGCCATTTTAGGTAATACATGTGAACTTCCAAGAGAACACTCCTGTTTTATGACCTTTATAATCTACAAATTTCTTCTAATTACTTCTATTACAATGTTGTATGTTCCTTCTTTTTCACATAAACATTAGAACTTTCTGTTAGTGTCATGGAGCTGATCCACACTGTGAACAGATGTTACTGTAACTTACCTTCTGGTTATAACTTAATCGAATCAGGAGTCAGTGATGAAGAAGAAACAAAGGAACACACAATGAGATTCAGGACTTGTTAATTCTGATACACCAAAGAGGCCAGATTCACTTAGTGACAGGATTCAAGCTACAAAACAGTCTCTACATTTTAGGCTCTTTATTATTTTAGACATACATAGCTAGAATTTGCTTCCCCCAAATTTGGACCTCTTGATGCATCTTTGTAATTAATAACCTTCACCTGACTACAAGAAAGCATACTCCTTTAGTCTAAGTCCATTCTAAACTTATTAATAATAACATAGACACTAAGGATTTGATGCCTTAATACATCCAACTGTTTTTGTAGTTCAGTTAAACAGAATCCATTCTGCATATTAACTCTAATAATTTTTTCAAGAAAACTTTTTCCTAAAAGAAAAGTTTAACGTTAATGTGGCTTAAGAAAAAAAAGGTATTTTTTTCCAATGCCTGGAGTGCAAATTCAGGCTATGTAATATTTTTCTTTAAATATTTCCTAAAATGACAGGCCTTTGTTAATCAGCCATGTTGCCTAATTTACCATGAATAAATATCATGAATAAAAAAATAAATGTCACCTTTCTTTACTATGGACTTCGATTGTTAACAATGTGTAACATTGAGAAAGAAAGAAAAATAAGGAAGATTTCACCTAATCTCCCTGGCTAAGCAAGTGAATGTTGTACACTGATACCTGGCTATCTGGAAGTCTATGCTAACTTAGTTGTACAGGAAGTTTTAACTGATCACTGTCCTAAGGATTTAATAGATATGATGGGAACTCAAGAGCTGCACTTGAACCAACTTTTCCAGAAAGTCAGCCTTTTTATAATAATACAAAGTCACCATGCAGACAGCTCTACACAGTTACGAAGGGAGTATCCATAGGTCGCTGATGGAGTACTCTAAAGCATATTTACACTTATGGGTTTGCTGGTCAGACCTCTTATAACGCAGTGCACAAAATGTACTCTTCCCTTATTCCTAGGAACATCATGAGACTATAAATAAATCTTCAAGTGAAATATCTATTAGGAACCAAAAATCTCTCATGAAAGCTGTCCCTTGCCGTGGCATTAATCATCAGCTTTCTTCTGATAGTCCAGGCTGAGTCCACAGTGAGCCACCGCCACGTGCGAATGAGGCAGTGGGAAAGTCTCTGAGTGCTGGATCATGATCCCCAAAGGCACTGTGACAGGTTGGGACTTTGCCTGAAGAAGTGGATCAGTGTCTCTCTCACTTCAAGTAGCACTCTTGGGCTTTGTAAAGCAGTCTGGGAAACACACAGAGGCACAATGAGACAGGACGCAGACACATGAGGGCAGCCAGTCTCTGTGGAAATGGTCCTTCAGCACCATTGGCACATCGTTCTGGGCCATACTATTGGAAAGCTTATTAGAAGAGACCCAGACACTGAAGGTCAAAGGGGGAAAGAGAGGAACCCAGGGAGAGAACCACCTATTGGCATCAAGATAGCAGGCTCTCCTCTCAACTGACCATTCTCTGAATTGAGCATTATGGGTAAATTATGAGGGGTAAAAAAAAAAAAAATCAAAAAACGACACCAAGGCAAATCCTAGCAGGCTAGACAACTACTGCTGATTTTAGAGAAAATGAGATTTGCCACAGCACAAGAGAATTCTTATGCACACGTCAACAGGGAAAAGCCTTTGAGCATGTGGTCTTTGATTTATGTCCTTTTAAAAGTCAAACTACATGATAGGCATGTTCATTCTACTCACTAGAGAAACAGAAGCTACCCTTTGTATGAAGCATATCTGACTGGAAAGGAAGGTGGATATACAATCCATGAGCTACTGTAGATGATATAAACACCCACTGGCAACTTGTAGTAGCATTTTGTAACCTCATCACATGAGGATGCTTTACCTTATAACCAAATGAATTCTACTGGGGTAGGGGAAGGCCAAGGTGGTCCTGAGCATGTAACTTCCAGCTCCACTGAAACTTTTTTGACTGCAATAGAAAGAGGTGTGGTGGAGCTGACCAAAGTGATATGATGACTTTGTCATTTATTAGAAGGGTGAGGACTAGGCCGGCGCCGTGGCTCAACAGGTTAAGCCTCCGCCTTGCGGAGCCGGCACACCGGGTTCTAGTCCCAGTCGGGGCGCCGGATTCTGTCCTGGTTGCCCCTCTTCCAGGCCAGCTCTCTGCTGTGGCCTGGAGTGCAGTGGAGGATGGCCCACGTCCTTGGGCCCTGCACCCCACGGGAGTCCAGGAAAAGCACCTGGCTCCTGCCATCGGATAAGCGCGGTGCGCTGGCCACAGCGCGCCGGCCGCGGCGGCCATTGGAAAGTGAACCAACGGCAAAGGAAGACCTTTCTCTTTGTCTCTCTCTCTCACTGTCCACTCTGCCTGTCAAAAATTAAAAAAAAAAAAGAAGGGTCAGGACTATGTTGAAGATTTCACATTTAAGATCCAGAAAACATATCAAAGATAAATGATATATTTGCATATGCAAACCAAAAATATTCTGAAAGAAAACCCAAGCCAAAAGGTCACTCATAACTCAAATAGGTAGGTCAATGTCTAAATAATAGATCACGTCATTCATCAGGTACATTACTCCTGTATCCTGCAGCTGGGTATTAACCAAGACGAAAGAAGCATATTAACTAAAAACCTAATCAGGTGAGGGCAGGCATTGTGGCGCAGAGTGTTAAGCCACCTCTGGAACACGCACATCCCATATCAGAGTGCCTGGTTCAAATCCTGGCTCCTCTGTTTCCAACCCAGCTTTCTGTTAAGGCATCATGGGAGGCAGGAGGTGATGGTTCAAGCACTCGGGTCCTGTCACCCATGTGAGAGACCCAGATGGACTTTCATGCTTATGGCTTTGGCTTGCCTCAGCCCTGGTTGTTGTGGGCATTTAAAAGTGAACAAGCTGAGAGATGATCCCTCTCTTTTTGTGTTTCTGCCTCTCAAATAAAATAAATGTTTTTTTAAAAAAATCATGAACTAATTAATAGATTGTCTCTCCTTTGGTAGACAGCAACAAAGGCATCTCCCGGGTATTCTTTGTGTCAAAGTAGAATACACTGATATTAAACTTTAAGACACCAGAAGACCATCACATGTGGAAGAAACAATTAGCCCCATCTCAGAGCCCAGCACCCTGGACTCAACCCCACAGCACACTGGCGCCATACTCACCAGCCTCTCGGGTCGTGTTTCGGCTCGTTGGCTTGGGTGGAGGGACAGGGGCCTGCTTACCAGGAGCCTCGGCATTCTTTTTAATGAGAGGCACTTCGTGACCTTTGTGGCTGGCCCCAGCAGTGGCCCCTTTTGGAGGTGCAGGTGTTTTTTTGGGTTTAGGTTTGGGTTTAGGCTTAGGAGGAGCTGGAGGAAGTACAGCAGGAGCTGCCGGAGTTTCTGAGTGGTTTTCAGTGTTCTCTACAAGTGAGAAATTGAACAGAACAGACTGATACAGACACACACCATAGAAATACAAGGAGCATGACAAGGCGACAGTGATACACACATATGGCTGCTTGGCCCTTGGGAATCGGGTGGACTCCTGCACTTGGCAGAGCAAAATCTGGTGTAAAAACAAAGGCTGAAAGACAAACCTGTGCTGTCTGGGTCCATTACTTGCTCCTTTGAGAAAACTGGGTTCCATGGGTTAATTTGTGAAAGTTTTGTTGAAGGGGAGCCCTGATTACAGCCTCCAGTCTGGTTGCTAGGCTGCTAGATGATGAGGGGTGCATTTAGTGCTAAATTTCAATTTAAGAGATTTGCCAAAACCCAAGGCCTCTCCAGAGTGGGAGATAAGTGCATTCATTACATACACCACCACGGCGTGAGGATCCACAGCCATGGTTACCTCCGGGAACTTGAAAGGGATTCACGCTCAGATTCATTGTGCGCAAAAATCAATGAAGTTCTAAGCTAACAGAGACTCTGGAGGATCTTTTACATGGGGCACAATGTGCTGAACAATGGCTGTTTTTCACCACTGGCATGTTCTCAGGCTCTGCCAGGACACCAGGGCAACTTCCTGGTCTAATGTAACAAGTATAGGCCTCCAAAAATATGAAGCTTGGTATATATGTAAACATAAATAATGATTTTGGGAAGATAAAGGCTAAAATGAACACAAAAGGAATTTACACATAAGAATGGAAGTCTCTCTGGAAGATCTGCATAAGTGGGGGAGAAATGGCATTAGCCTCGCATTACTGAAAGAGGTGCTACAGGTTCATTCATTAATTCACATCCCTGTGTTTTTCACTAGCGTCTGATTGGAATGAAAATAATTAAAATATAGTTCTGGACCAAAGAGCTAAGCAGCATTTCTTTAAAAAATGGAACACAATAAAAAACATAAAACAACGTTAAGACTAAGCCTGGATATATCTTCCCGTTACCGAAGGACCAAGAAAGGGTTGTTATACTGGAGTGCATTCCATTTTATTGTCTTACCTCTTACCTTAGAAAGTATGAAGTGAAAACTCTGCCCCTACTTTTTCTTTACCACACCCACATGAAGTCACATCTGTAACTACCATAATAGTGATCGGCATTACAGTAGGAGACCAATAAAACATTTCTGCTAAGGTTCACCTTTTATCTTGCTAGAACCGCAACCCCTCCCCAAGTCAGTGTATCCGAACTCATTCAGCCTTATTGTGGGAGACACTCATTCAAGCTTATCAGAGGCTATTTTGTATTTTTGCCTCTCTATTTCTACATGTTTTCTCTTCAGCTAAGCTGCTTATCATTTGTAACACAGCAACGTTCATTCCCCTACATAGCCTGAACCAGCAGGCCTTTCATTTTAAGAGTCAGCTGGGGTTGAGAACGATGCAAGTTGATGTCCACCTAAACATTTTGTCATAAAATACACAAATGTACCTGACTTGGCAGCCTTGTGACACAAGCAGAGGCCAATTCTTTAAATACATCTTTGTAATTTTAGCCCTGTGCATTATACTATGTGTGGAGACCGGGTCCAACAACATTGTCTATGGTGATGGCAGGAAGGTCTCCAGCACTTAGTATCTTAATTCTCTCTCATACTACGCACCTAATGTGCTTTATCTTTTCCCTTGATGGCATGTCATCGAGAGATCTTTTTTCTTTCTGCACAAGGTTTCCAAACCTAAAGTTAAATCCCAAAGAATCCAGCTTCTGGGTTGGGGAAGAACCCGGCTCTCCCTATGACTTCCGGGAATGATAATGCCTGCTGGGGAGGGCTAGCACATACTGTGCACACAGACTATCTGCCAGCCCCCGGGAAAGCACGGGCCACTCTCCTTGTCTTTGAGCTCTACCAGTTATCTGTGTCTGCCACTGTAGTGTCTTGCATGGCTTGTGTGCGTATGCATGAGCACACAGGTGAGTGTGCAAATGCTATTTTCTAATTAAATTATATTTTCTCTCTCTCCTGATGTTTTATGATCTCATTAAATACAATGCTCTAAAAACCACACCCATTCAATGAGCATGACTAGTTGGCTGATCGTTACTGACATACAAATCCATAGAAAACACTCTTTCCTTGTATGGGGGAGGTAATAAATTAAGTCATGTTGCATTTACTATTCCTGTACAACCTGAGCTCCTGATAGGAACTGATGGTGTACAGGAATGTTACCTTTTCAAAAGGCTGTAGAGAAAGGGCTGCCTATGCCTTCTGGCTTGATGAGGACACTGTGCTTTACAACAACACAGTCTACAAGACAAGCTGTTCACTACACTTCCAGCCAGGGCTCCTTTCACCACGGGAAGGGTTGAATTCGACAGTCTTATAGCAACCCCAGAACTGCATGCATCCATTTTCACTGTGCCTGTCATGCACTCCTGTCTCTATTCTTTTCCTTCACCTGACAACTTTCTATCAGGTCTGAGTGTGGAGATGTCTTCCTCTGCGAAACACTTCTGGTGCCCTCTGTGAGCTCCCTGAGCTGGCTGCAGGCGGGCCTTCCATGCATCTTGTGTTGCAATGGTCTGCTGGCACTGGATATCCTCACAGGCCATGATATCCTCGAGGGCAAAGGCTTATTCCATTCACCACTAATTTCCCAGTCCCCAGGAGAGGTTTCCCCTATGTGAGGTAACAACTATTTGTGGAACAAAAAAGTGTTTATCACTTACTAGTTCATTGAAGGCCCTTTAAAAATATCTCAATGGAAGTAAAATCAAATAGTTTTCAGATTTTTCATATTTAATATCAAGCTATGTTTAACAGACCGAAGGCACATTTTTCTGCCTTTTATATATTTAAGGGCACTTACTGAGGAAGAATTATGGGAGACTAAGAGCTCTGGCGACCTTAAGGAAGAAGTCTCCAGTGTCAGGCAGAGGAGGTCGAAGAGCAGCACTGTAGCACGTGCAGTCTGGTGCCTCCAGGAGCTCCAGAAAACTCATAGGCCAGGGTGGAATTTATCCACACAGTGAGTGTGAAGGCATCACTTGCCATCTGTTTTGCTTTCTTTTTATATTGATGTTTCAAATATTGAAGTATTGAGACACTTAAGAGATAATATAAACATCTAGGACTTTAAAGGCATATGATGTAGTTCTGGAAATACAATCAATTAATAGCTGCACTAATGCTCTTGAATAAACTGGCTTAATTCAGAAAGAAAAGGGAACACATGTTACATCCCCAAATAATGAATGAAGATCATGGGTTGATGGGTTTGCACAGCAGAGAGCTCACACAAGGAGCGAGCCCAGAAGAAGAGCAGGAACAAAAGTCAATGTTGGGTTGGTTTTCAGAATTAAGTGATGTTTTCCAAGAGAAGTAATTTGTTGTTTTTATTCAGAGGTGTGTTCTATTTAACATAATACTCAGTAATGCTCCTTATGTGTGACATTCCTTTTAGGCTCAGGAAGTGGCTTTCACGCCTAACAGTTCTCTTCCTTGTCAGCATGGCTCTGGTCTGTGCTCTGTCTACCCAACAAGAGAGACCTGCACAGCCCTACTGATGGCACACAGCACTCCTGGCATTTCCATCGCCTCAGGTCCCAATTAGCCAAGCAAGATGCTGTCTTGGCCCTTATTTGACCAGAAAGAACTGAATGTACTAATTCTAAACAAAGAATAAGACAACAAAACACCTCTCAATTATTCATGGACCTATAAGGTCTGCTCCCTTTCTTTTAGAACATCAAGGCCTGTTTGTTTAGACAACATAAAGCTGTCAGCAACTTTTTATTAGGTTAAAAAAACATATCCTTTGAAATTCGGCCAGTCCAGGGACTGATGCACATGCAAATGAGGCAGTCACTAAAGATAACACTGTTGGGAGTCAGTGTTTGGCCTACTGGTTAAGGTGCTAGTTAAGAGGCTCATTTCCCACATCAGAATGCCTGGGTTTGATGCCTGGCTCTGGCTCCTGACTAGCTTCCTGCTAATGTGGACGCTGGGAAGGCTGACGCCAGCTTCCTATGCAGACCTTGGGAGGCAGTGGTGATGCCTTAAGTAACTGTGTTCCTGCCCCCCATCTAGGAGATCTGGATTGCATTCCCAGCTCCCAGATTTAGCCTAGCCAATTTCTAGCCATTGTAAGCATATGGGGAGTGAATTGGTAGATGGAGTTTCTTTGTCTCTCAGGTAAACATAAATGATTAGAAAAAAAAGATGGCACTATTATATAATGAGAAATGTGATTTTGAATGTGAAAAGGTTGTGCCAGGGACGAATCACAGATGTATTTGAAATTCAACAGATTTGCTGAGACAGGAGAGTTGGACTTATGCTGCATGGGTTCATCTAGAAACTCCCAAGAACAGCTTTCCTGGTGAGAGCTTCAGTTCAGGACTGTACGAGCACAGGCTTACCGGTTCCTACATGTAACACAGTGGTACTGAGATGAAATCAATCCACAGCAAGAATTTTGGAATGTTCCAGGGGGTCCTTGATGGACATGTATTTTGCAGGTATCCTAGATCTCTCGGCTATTCACTCTAGAAAGGAAACTCTCTAAAGCAGCCTGCAGGGAACAGTGTAATTATCTCTGGCACATTTTGAAACTTCCAAGTGCACAGAGAAATCAAGGAGCTAAGGCTGTGGCAATCAGCCAGCAGAGCAACAACCCAAAGCTGCATCTCTGGGCAAGATTCTTGGGTCTCGGTCTCAGAAATGTTTACAATCTACAAAATTGGGTGTGCGGATGCCACTGGCCAAGTCCTACTGCTATGTAGACAGTGCTGGGCTGAACAAGTTAGGTGGGTTTTCATATTTTTCGCTGAAGTACTGACAATCAGCTGAGAAAGTTTTCAGATTTCTTGACTTGTTTAAGATCCCAAGAAAAGGCTAACAGTCTCAGATCTCGCTAATTGAAGAGGCCACTTCTTCTGATTATTACCTTTAACCAATCCTCTTTAATTATAAAAAAAATCAAATGAATGAGGTGCTTATAGAGTGCCAGCTCATCGCCTTCACTATGCCTTCACATCACTACCCCTTCTTGGTGTTTGTAGCTCTCTTGTCTGCAGATTGCACTTTTTGGAGCCTAAGACCTGGTTTTCAACACTGAGTTGCACTAATGTACATGTTATGGGGTTTCTCTTTATTTTACCTTTCTTATCTTCTGACTTTTCCTCCAGAGGTGTTGTTTTTTCAGATACAGAGCCATTACCTTCTTCAGACTTTCCTACATTTTCCTCTTGGGTAGATTCCTCTCCGATGGGTATCATGTGCCCGTTTGAATTTTCAAAGTTAACTGTTACATCTCCATCTAAAATGGGAAAGAAACACCTAGATGTCTAACTTGATGGCGTTTTGGAAAACCAGTTTCCCAGTTACTAGGATTTGTAGGATATGGGGTCACGTTTCAGGCCCTGGGAGCTAAATGCATCCTGGATTGTTTCATCAGGTACTGAGGATACTTCTAAAAGTTTGAGGGAAATGGAATTTAGAAAATTAAGCTTATTTTGGTGGAAAAAAATCTTTAAAATCCATGCATATCAGAGTACGTAAAAAGTTCAAGGGCAAATGTGTATTGTGGATAACTAGACATGGATTTAAAAATTGTTTTATACCAAAACAAAGGTACCTTTTAATTCAACGTTCCAAGAACTTTTGGAAGTACCCTTGTATTATTAAACAATTTACTTGAAACAAAAGAACTAGAAAACTCTTAGTAATGAGGGGAAGGCAGCTGTGGAGAGAACATCTCTCTGCCATTCAAGACAGTAGGAGCAATTATCCTGACCACAAGCTAACCCAGGGCAGCAGAGTCCCTATGTTCTTGTGCCCACGTTTTGTTGAAATCAGTATTTATATGTTTCTTCTTCAGAAACTGAATACTGATGAGAATAATCTGGCATATGGAGTAAATATTGCAACGAGCATCAAAGCCACAAGATGAATGCAAATACACAAACAATGTGATATGTAACTACACGATTAGTGAAAGTATATGAAAATTTCCAAGCACCACTGTCTTCAGAGTACATACATGATATCTTAATTTTTCATAGTAAGATATTTAATATTCAATGAAAAGATGGTACCAGGGCTAGTTTTATTTTCATTTTGTTTATGGAAAGATTGAGATGTACTTAGGCAGTTGTTATATATAAGTAACCAAAAAGTTCTTCAGTTGACCTAATAATTTTGAATTTCAGGGGGAAAAGCATGAAAAAAATCATACAGGGATTTTTTTTTTTTAAATTATAGGTGAAAATAAAATTTCTAATACATTATCTAACTTATAAATAATCTTAAATCTTAAACTTTCACAATTTCTGGCGGTTTCTAAAGTGAAAGGTTCTGCAGAAACTTCTATGTCAGTGATGCTTGAAAAGACAAACTCAGCTTATATCCAGAAAAAATTAAGAATTTTTCTATCATCAAAAGAAAAAGTAATAATTAAAGTTCTGATTTGGGAGACTTGAAGAAATACATAATCAGAGCTATTTCCATGCAATTTTCCATTAATAGTATTTTGGCAATCTTTACAAAACAGAGAACATTTCCCAAATTTTCATTGCTGAGGTTCAAATTAAAATTCATTGGCTTTCTTAACAAAAATGAATTACATTTTAAGAAGTAAAATACATATTATGGAATTATGCTATGCTTAATAAGAAGAAGCAATTACTGTTGGGTTATATAACTCTCAGAACCTATAATCTGATTCCAGATAAAACCAAAATAGACAATAATTGAAGGCAATGCCATTCAAGTAAATTTAAACTATTTTAATAAAATTAATCTAAGAATTTTTAAGAGTACATGCCAAAACCGAAAAGATTTTTTATTCATATTATTGAATTCCAAGCATCCAGCTATAGAAGGGGCAGCACAATACACCCAGAAAAAAATGAAAATCATGTAAGAATGGACAATTGCAAAGAAAACAAAAACAGTTCTTTATATAAAAATCTTCAGTTTTTAGGCAACTCATTACATATTTATGCTTTCTTTTAACTAAGTTGGTAATAAAATATATTGAAATTATGTTGGTGACAATTTTATTTTAAGCATTATTGTATCAGAATTCTTCAGTAGGTTAAATAATTGATACTTCAAGTTTATAACAAAGTGAGAAAATTAAATCATGTGGCACAAGAGAAAATTGGATTACTTTATGATAATGGAAAATAGTCGACAATGTGGAAGGATACTTTGAGTTATAAATAAAGCTAATGCTTCTTAAAATAACTGTAGAAAGAGATAAGTTTTTGATAAATATAGACTTAAATAAAGCAGAGAACTGAGGTTATGGTTGATGTGTGTGCTGTAAAGATTTCCTAGTAGTAATGCATTGAGAAAATCGTTTTAAATTCAAAGAAGCTAAGTCATTGATGTAGTATACGTATGTAGGCAAAACATAGCACAGCAAAGGAAAGTGTGCAAAATGCTGAACCAGGCGCAGGCAACAGCAAGAGGCCCAGGCCAAAAAATTTCACAGCAGGGGAAAGAGAAAAACGCAACAATAGTTGTAATCTTACAGTAGAATCAGCGATAAAGCACAGACAGATAGATGTAGTGAAATAATAAGTAGAAGAGTATTTGAAGGTAGTTACCTCTTTCTGGTAAGCAGGTGTATTGGAGATTGAATTAAAGGAAGCATAGATATGTGGAGAAAATCACGTTTGATCAAAAGGTGAGTGACTCATTTCAAGGTTAAAGATATACGGAGAAAAAGACTGGTGGACGGGCAAAGACACCTGCACGCCCTCATGTAAAGTAGGAGAAAGATGAGGAGGAAGACCTCTCTCTCTCTCTCTGCTTCTCCTTCTCTCTGTGTGTAACTCTGCCTTTCAAATAAATAAATAAATCTTTAAAAAAAAAAAAAGAAAAAACTCTGCCTGACCTACTGACTCATATCTGACCCATAGCTGACAAGCACTGTCAAGAGGTGAAGCAAGATCAAGGCCAAGAATGAATCTTCATGGGCAGAAGAGAGGAGGCTGCCACCAAGAATGGCAGCTTCCAGTTTCTCAGTGAAATTTTCAAGAGAATGGTTTTTGGGGAAATGACAGAAAACTATTTTCTCCATCTCTTGGCTAAAAATGGAAAAGGATTTAATTTACCACAGGTACCCTCCAGAACTTCAGACATTAGACAATTTCTATAGTTTTATACAGGTCCTGTACAAAAGGTGGAAAGTAAGATTCAGTAATTCATGACTTCCCTGATATTATTAGACCTATCACATTATTTTTAAGTTAATAGTTGTTTTATTATTTTACGTTTGAAAACTTTAAATGTTTGCCCATAAAATTTCAAAATAAAGATCAAATATAGTCATATTTCTGGGAAATAAGTTTATATTGGCCATGAAATTGTAACTTATGATGAAAATAGTTTAATAGATTAGGCAGAATAATAACAAAGCAATATGAAACATTTCTTTAAATTGATCATTCCTACTTATATTTACAAAAAATAAAATCTTTATATTTTTTAATTATAAAAAGATGTCCTTCAATATCTATCTTTAAACTCATTAACATTTTCAATCATAATTTTTTAATTTTTAAAAATCTTTCCTAATAAATGATACCAACCAATTGCTTAGCCCACTCCATAGAGCTGATGGCTCTGTTGTCAGCTTTTAATGGATCTATAACTTCTCCATGCCTCCATGAAGAGTGGGCGAGAGATGAATATTCATTCTGCAAACCTATCATTAAGTTTAAAAAGTCTAAAATGTGCATTTTTTATTTTTAAAAGCCCAAGACAGGAAACAGTTTCAATAGAAAATTAGGGCAGACATAAAACTCATTGATAAAGTAGATTGAGAAAAGTTTGACAGGTCAGAAACTGAAGTAAAATACCTAAAATTGTGAAGACTTAAGAAAAAATGGTATTATCTAACCCAAATTTCCCTATGGTCTTTGAAGCAGGACTGAAACAGTAAAACACTTCCAAGCTCCACTCTGGAATTATTCAAATGTTGGAAAAAGAATGTTATTTTGATTTATAAACAGTAACTGCCAAAACATGTTAAGTTTTTTGCAAGGATAATATGAGCCTATATCAAGCAAAGAGAATAAGTACTACTATTTCAATTCCAAATTAATAGCATTCTATTTGTCTCATAAAGGTACAGTAATGCTATTTTTCTCAGCAAATGTTGGGGTGGGGAGGCAAATAAGACAGATCTATAAGGATGCCAAAACACATCCGTTAGCAGTGGGAGGGATAAAAATCACTTGGTATTGTCTATTTGGAGAAATGACTGGTACTGTATCTTCTTTTCAGGGCAATCTCAGTTTGTATCTAATCCTTGTATTTTCTGAGCAAGATCTTTCCTTGGGAGGATATAAAAAAAATGTAAGATTAGAGTGGGCCAACACTGTGGCACAGGTTAAGCCACTCAGATTGCAGCTGGAAGTCCCAACTACTCTGCTTTCCATTCAGCTCCCTTCTAATACACTAGCAAAGCACTTGGGCCCAGGCCACCCACAGAAGAAAGAATGCAGGAATTCCCGGTTTCTGGCATTGGCATGGCCCAGCCCTGGCCGTTGCGGCCATCTGGGGAGTGAATCAGCGGATGGAAAACTTCTATGTTTCTCTCTCTGTGTGTGTCTCTGCCTTTCAAATAAATAAATACCTTCTGTAAAAAGCATGAGATTAGAGGTGGAGAAAAAAGTACCTGGAAAAGTCACTGTGAGGGAAAAGGTGAGAGGCAACCAGATTCAGAGAAAGGCTTTTAAAACAAGAAAGAGAATGCACAAAGCAGGAAATTTACTTAAGAGAAAGCATGAAGCAGATTAATTTAATTTGCCCATTCATGCCTTATTCATTGTCCGTTTCAGTGGATAATAGAGTGTCAAGGACACAGGGTAGGACTGCCACATCTTTCCTCTCTTCTCTTTTACTGCTGTCATGAGAAACAAATAAGGCATGAATCAAGTTGGAGTTATTTACACCAACGATTGAAAGACCGAAGCTCAGAGACAGAGAAGTCAGCTAAACCTTTGTATCTTTAACTGAATCTCTAGGCTCTTATGGACTTCTGTAGCTTTGGGTAGCGAGTGACATAGGATTCGCCAGGAAAGTCCCTGGGTTCCCTTCCTCTAACAGCTCAGCTTCTGTGCCACCCGCAAAGGCAGCAGGAGACTAAAGCAAGATCCTTGTGTGCATCACTCGCTGCTTCATCTGACAAGGACCCGGATCATTTTAAATTTCAACAGAAAATGAGAGAAAGACCAAAGAGTGAAGGTTCAAATCATTTTAAACGTATGATTAATTTCCTCACCTTGATCAGGCAATTCCTTAAGAACTCCCCTTCTTATCAGCTCCTCTCTACTTTGTCTTGTAGATATCTTCCTTTCTAATACTTTTAAAAAGAATAAGCACAGGTAAGAATCAAGTCATTGCTTAAAATAATTAAGAAAAACATTCCAAGCAGAACTCAACACATTTATTCTGTTCACATGGGGGCTCAAACCACCTAGCACAACATGTGGCTGGGGTTGAAACAACACAGCCAGGACAAGGGCAAAGGACTCCAGCCCAAGACCCAAAACCCAGTTATTCTTCCTGGTCTTTCAAACAATCATCTCAATTTCATACTAACCTTTGAGCATAGAGGCCTCTACTTACTTTGAAAGAGCTCTCTTCGTAATGATGCATTCTAAAACATACCCTTTTATGGATGTACAGTTCATGTAGAAGCCGAATGTATTTATATTAAAACAATAACCACCCACACACTTTCAGTAAATATTCTGGTAACTCCTCTGTATCCCAATGAGAAAGAGTCACTCTCCAGTGTTTTCTCTATCACAACATCTATTTTACAAGTCCAATATATCAGATTTCTGGAACTCTTTGTCAGCCATACTCAGAAATTCTAGAAGGTTCTAGTATACCCCTGACAAAGCTCAAGACTTAACAGGCTGGAGAACGGAGTATAGAATGGGCAGCTTTCATAGGTATGGAAAGGGATGGGGATCTCAACACAGATTCTTCCCTCTGGAAAAAAATCTGAATTCCTGGAACAACTTCAGAATAGAGCTTAGGAGTTCAGGGGCAGGGCCTGAGTAGTATTAGCCTTGTCCATACATAATATTAATTCATGAACCCTACATGTCTATGTAACTGCCAGCCCCTATCTCCACTTCCAGGAATCAAGAAGGTGTGTAAATTTAACACATGATCATGTCATCTACTAATCCTTAGAGTCAACATTCTCCTAAGTGTGTTCTGCAGAATTCTATTCCCTCCAGACGCTCTGTTCCCAAATAGTATCTGGTTTCGCAGAGAAAGGCCAGAGAACTTTGAGAAGATAACAAAGACTGGAGGCTGGGCAGCCACAGTAGGACCAGATTTTCTCCCTAAGATTCCATTCCTGGCCTCATATCTGCAGCTGTTCTAGACAACATAAATTCAATTAAGGCCAATTACCCCAACAATGCCCTGACACACACAAAGGTAGCTCATGACAACACTAAAAATGTGTTTAGTGAGAAATGCAGGTAGCCTGAAGCAAGGACACACTGAAGGGAGAAAAAGAGACCAAGCCTTGGGAAGCAATCTTTGTATTAAGTGCGTAAAAGTCGCAGGAAGTGTTTACTAATGGCAGCAGCCCCAGGAGACCATCATGTAGCCTCTCTTGAAGAACTGAGTTCTCTCCACCTTCTCTGGTAACTGAGAACTGTGGATTTCTTTTTCATCCTGGCTGTTACAAACATTAGGGTAAACCTTGATATTTAAGGGGCTGATGCTGTGGCGTAAAAGGTAAAGACACTGCCTGGGACACCAGTATCCCATATAGGTGTAGGTTTGTATTCGGCTGCTCCACTTCCCATCCAGTTTCCTACTAATGGCCTGGGAAAAGCAGCAGCAGATGGCCCAGGTGCTTGAGCCCCTGCACCCACGTGGGAGACCTAGAAAAAGCTCTAGGCTCCTGGCTCCAGGCTGGCTCACCCCAGGCTGTGTGGCCATTTGGTGGGTGAACTAGCGGATGGAGGACCTCTCTCTCTCTCTCTCTCTCTCTCTGACTTTCCCTCTCTAACTCTTTCAAATAGTAAATAAATCCTTAAAAAAACACCTTGATATTTAACATAGGTTTTGCATAATTCATGCTTCCTCCTCTACAGCCTGACTTCCCTTATTCTTATTTTATGTATAGTACACATGCTCTTTGTTAGAAGTTTTCTCAAACATTGTTTGGATATAGTCAGAATATAAACAAATAAGAAAATGAGTAAATGAATGAATGAAGGGTCAAAAAAAATGATAATGAGTGGGTTTAAAGGGGGAACCACACAGAAGTTTCCTCTCCCTCCCCTTTAGGTTACCCACCCATTCTGATTCCTCACTCTTGCTTCCAGAAGCAAGTAACAACAGCTCACTGAATGGTTACTGATTCCAAAGGACAAAGTTAACTGGGTTGGGGGCAATGAGTTCTTTACGTAAAATGAGTTCTTTTTATCTGAAAAGTGTGTTCTTAATGAAATACAGTTTGGATTTGTTCAGACACCACTACCCACAGTGGCAGGTGGAAGGAACCCTGCCAAGACTCTGCAGATGGATTAGGGGCATCCTGACTACTGTTGCCTTCCAAGGATGGTCCCAACCAATTCAGGCATGACTGGGCATTGAAGAGTGGCAGGACTCTGGAAACCTCTTCTAACAGTTGCCTCAGTCCCCACTCCTGAGGACAGGCTCATCCACCAAAGACAGTTCTATCCTAAGTTTAGTGTGGAGGTGGCAACTCCAAGGGCAAGTGTCACTGGGCTCAGACCAAACTCATGCCCAATTCAGTCACTGTGGCTCACTTTCTTTTCTTTGTTCTTTGCTCACATTCAACAAAAAATGTAATTGCTTTTTGCACCTGTAAAAATTCCTAAAGACACAAAAAGGTTTTCAGGAATCCTGGGTTCTAGACCCAGAACTCCCATAATCAGTTGCATGGTTTGGGGCTATTACTTCACATTCCTAGGCTTCTAATTCATGAACTGTAGGATAACAGACAAGATTCAACAGTCTCTGAACACAAGCTCAAGTCTCACGTGACCCTATAGCATGAATCAGAGTTGTTCTATAATCTTTGCTTAGGGCATCTTTAAAAAACTTTCATCTTGTACTAAAAAAAAAAAAAAAAAAATCATCTGAGAGCGGAGAATGTACCTGGTTTATGCTTCTGCCTTTCCCTGGTGGATCCTTAGTTTTCCCTGTTGGATACTTCAGTTTTAGTTTTGAGTTTTCTTTAATTCTAATTTATTCTCAGCTAAAAATTCCTCTCCTTTCCTCCTTGTAAACTCTGGAGGTTTGATGCAGCAGCATGGGCTTCCTGCCAACAAGCCAAACCAACAGCTTTGTTCTTTCGCTCTACCTCCTATGAACAAGCCCTGATAGGAAAACGCCATGGGCTATTTGTTTGGTCTTTGGCTGAGAGCATTTTTCACACATAATGCAGATATCTGTGCACAGGGCCAAGGAGAACAAACGACAGGCAACTGAGCATGGAAGGTATGTTGCTGGGGCACAAAATTCCAACCACTGCTCTCACAGAAGGACAAGCATCTCATTCTTCACCTTTTAAAATATTTCCCTCGTGTTGATCTAGTGTCTGTATGTTTGTGGAGCACATTCATGGGCTCCAAGGGGTTCTCATTGGCATGAGCCAGGGAGGTCATTCTAGTCCAACTTGTCCTGCACAGCAGGACCATCTCAGAACATTCCTGAACTGTGCTCACCTGCTTCAGAACATTCGGAGGAGGATCTCAGCAGTCAGCACAGACCCTTCAGCTACCAATACCCTCATTTTTAGGAAGGGGTTGGGTCCTCACAGGAGTCAAAATCACATTCCCCATAACTTTGCATATTAATTAAACCCAAGTTCTCAGAGGCTCTAGACTATAGTAAGTCACTGAGAGAGGAAAAGAGCAACAGTCAGCTCCATGTGCTCAATGACAACAAAGCAGGCTATGGGAACCTCCTAGAATTTGCCACCAACCATCCCACCAGCTGCTCTTGGACCTTAAAGCTCACACTCATCTGTTTAGCAACATTACCAGTGCCGGGGAGCCTCTCTCACATCCAAAATATTACCAAGGAGGAGACATGTGGGGCGCAGACCTCTGGAGGTCATAGCAAGGCCTCTCCCTGAAAACTATGTCACCAGTTGGGTAAATAAATGACTCCTGGCTACTCACTTCCATCCCAATTGAGAAAAGCTTGAGTGGTTTCAAACACAAGATGAAGCAAAATCGTATGTTTCACTGTCTGCACTGGGTGAATGAATATTTTGAGTTTAATCTTAGGTACAACACCTTATTAGATATCCACTCCTTGCATACCTGATGGAGAACAGCTCATTCTCTTTCCTGTCTTTATCCATCTTCTCTCCCTGCAAGACACCAACCATGTCCTCACATGTATGTCATCTCCCGGAGAACCAAAATTCTGCTCTGTTTACCAGTATGTCTCCAACAAAGACTTGCAGGCTGTTGGCAACTCAGAAATTATGTGCCTTTGTCAAATAAATGGATTTTTAAAACAGGCTAATAATGATAATGGTTTTGTTTTCTGCCCTTTCCTAACCGCCAACGTGGAGAAAGTATAGACTTGTGGCAAAACCTTAAGGTACAATAGCCTCCTGTCTCCCCTCCTCCTTTACACATTGGCTAGGATAGCCAGAAGGAAAATTCTCAGCTTTCCGTCCTATGGATCATCTGAAAAAGTCTCTGTATGCACCAAAGAAGGGAGCCCATAGTGTCTCAGGCAGACAAGTAGTAGCGTGTAGTACTTCCCCGGGCCCTCCATAAATTAGAAATGATTTATGATGTCCTTCTCGCTGTGGAGTGGTGACTGTGCAGCCTACATTCAGGAAAAGAGGCTGGGGCATATGCCACTAGCTCCTTTCAGCACAGACTTGGCCAGGATTGCATATTGCTCTGGAAGTATCTGTGAGAATAAATCTTGTAGTCAACAAGTCACTTGTGTAGAGTAGTTGGCAAGGAAAGACAGTCCTAATTCTCAATTCTAACACTTTTTAATGACTGGACAAAACAGAAGAGCAAATAGGAAAGCATTAAATAAGTGTGCTATGTTATCTTCTTGGTTCTCAGTAGTGAATGGTCTTACTGTAAAACTGTGACAGAAATACAGAAAACTGCTTGTCTTGTGTAGAAAGTATTCTATAAGAGCCGGCTGGGGTTCACTCCTCATCAATACTAGCTGCAGAAAACAGAATGTCAGAGAACGGTCTCCTTTTTAAAAGACCTTTCACAAGGCAAAGGTAGCTAAGTCACTTAAAGAAATCCACCACCACAATGCCATCCAGCAGGACACTAGTGAAAACCTTCCAAAACATCCCAGGAATGCAAGGCAGTGAACTAAAACCAACATCCCCACCTACAACACTCCCAGGCCTGGCCATTTTCTTGTTTATCAGATGACACCACTGCCCTATTCAGAGATCTTCAGAACAAGTTGAAATCCTTGGATCAGCTGCCTAGCTTTACAAGACATCCCAACGAACCCTTCTTCCCTTCACTTTTCCTCTGCATCTTTGTCACAAGATCATTGCTAAAGTCAAATTTTACTTCTTGCCATTTTCTAAATATCATCTGTACCTCTTCAGCTTCATTCCTTCATATATTGTTTCTTTTATAAAAAAGATATATTTATTGGTTTCATAGGCACAGAGAGTGAGACAGACAGACAGACACATGTGAGGGGAGGGAGAGAGAGACAGATCCCACTGATTCACTTCCTAAATGGCTGTGAAAGTCAGGTTTAGGTCAAGCTAAAGCCAGGACCCCAAAATCCTATCTGGGTCTCCCACATTAGTGGCAGGTCCCCAAGCACTTGGGCCATCATCTATTGCTTTCCCAGGCTCATTAACAAGAAGCTGGATGAGAAGCAGGGCAGTTAGAACTTGAACCAGGATGCTGGCATCCTAAGTGGCTCCACAATGCCTGCCCTCACTTACTATTTCCTCTTCTTAGAAACTTTTTCCCTATCACTCACTCACTGATGAAATCTTTACTAGAATTTCAAATCCTCTTCAAAGAGAGTCCCCTGCGTGGCAATCTCACTACCCCAACTAACTGGAATTAAAAACTTTCTCTGTGCTACGAAAGCATTTTCCAGCACTATAACATCTCTATGCCTCAGCTTCCTTTTCTGTGAAACAGAAAAACAGCTGCTACTTTTCTGGTTCTTTGGTACATTAACTGACTTATACCAATAAAAGGGCTTACAGCAGTACCTACAATCTAGCAAGCATCCAATAAATACTGGTTATTACTATTATTTCTACTGTAAATAACATGTACATTGTTCATTGTTACATTTATATGTATGTAGCTATATATTCACATGACCCTAGCCTGAGCTCTATGAGTGAACTCTTAATTTTCATTTCCTCCCCATAATGTGGAATTATTCTATTGCATAGAATAGATCTTTGGGAATTAGACATCTTTTTGAGGGACCAGGTAGGTAGCCTTGTCTAGCATCATTTTCTACATCTCTTAGAAACAGACATGATTTTTTGGCTTAGGGAAACCACTTTGCCCTTTCTTACTCCGTGTCATTTGCGTGAGGCTAACCCCATGCCTGGGCTCTAGATTCTAGGCTCCAGCTTCTGGGCTTAGCCAACCAGAGCCTACTACCTCCCTGGCACTGGTGATTAGTTCAGAGAGGGCCACATGTCCGAGTTGCACCTATAAGATTCAAGGCTAAGAAGTTTGCTAGGACAATAGGAAAGTAAGGATTTCTTTTCTTCTGGAGTTGTTATAACTAGCTGAATATAAGCCTAGAGCTGTAATAATCACTTTGCCTTCACAAGAAGAGCTTAAGTTTAAAAGAAAAAAACAAAAGTCATCTCAGAGGAACATAGACTCAAAAGAGGGAGAGAAGGATTCCAAATCATAGCTCTTGAACACCTGGATCCAATCATGCCTGAAGGTTGTGTGCCCCTGGGTTTTTCAGTAACATGAACCAATAAATTCCCTGTCTGCTATGATTCATCTGCAGAAGAGCCTGACAAATCAGAAAGGTATCCAATAAACGTTTTTAAATAGAATTTTCTTTCAGCAGAGATGAAACATTCTCTAGGTTTGTAGGGCAGAAATACGAAAAGGAAAACCATCTAGACCTCCTTTTCCCTCTCTGAGAGTTTGAAACTTGGTCAGGCCTTAAGAAAGAGGAAGATGGAGAGATCTGTGTCCCTTCCTCCTCTTGGGAAATTAGTGTCACAACTTCCTCCAGAAACCTGATAGTAATCATCTATTTATTTCGTGCTTAGAGAACATGCTCATATTTCTTTTTTTCATCAATCCCTCCCAAGTGTCCCCGAAAGATTGGCCAAACCACTATTTTCACTTCCCTCCCACAAGTCAGGACACTGGGAGTTAGAGAGGCTCAATACACTGTCCAGTCACATAGTTGGAGCCATGGAGAGCCCAGATGTGTCTCATCATCAATGCCAAGTCCAATCTGCATTGATAATTACAAGAATTTTGACTTTCCCATGAAAGGTACAATGCCTTCTAATTTTCCTTCAACACATCAGACAGAAGAGTAAGTTTCAAAAGTTAATTTTAAAGGGTAATTTTTAGATGGCAGTGAATTCTCACAGTTCAAATTGTAAAGGCTGGAGGAAAATTTTTCACTCTTGTCCTGTCCCCCATCCACTCCAACTGAAGCCTGCCCTTACTCCAAAAGCAGATAATCACTTTTACTAGTGTCTTGTGTGTCTATCCTTCCAAACTTTCTTTGGTAATTTCAAATACTCACTTTAATTTTTGCCTTTATTTAATATAAAAGGTAGGATGGTTTACAAAGTGTTCAGCATCATGGTTTTTCATGGAACTGTGTGTAACACCTTTCAAATTTCAGGTAGTAGGGGTGACGGGAAAGGATGAAAGGTGGGATAGACCAGTGATTGTGCAAATAGCAGAAGTCAAAATCAGTGCTGTGGCCAGAGGCGTTGAGCTGGGACCGGCTAGGGCAGATCAACCCTAGGGAACCTATGGCATTTCTTCCAAAGGGATCAAGGTTCAGGACTTGAACAATGTAAGTCCTTAACTGCAGATACGTCAGGAAGTACAAGTGATGTCAGGGGAGGAATTAGCACACAGGAATTTTAAGCTACGTGAGCCCTTGCCTGTCCTTCCTCCTCCTACTCTGACTCTCATGAACTCACAGGAAATACAAACACCCAAGACAGGTGCTTTTGGATTCATTCAGTTTAATGAAAAGTTGTGTGTCTCCGTTTCCTGTATCTTTACAGTACAAGAGAGTAAACTCAAGATAGAGTGTGACCACAGAATGGATATTCAAAGTAAGGATCACAACAATCTTCCTTAGAGTAGTTCTATTCTAATTTCACACTAAGAACAGGCTAGAAAAGTGACTTAAAAATGAACCTCAGCTCCTAACAGAGATGAGGTCTTTCAATCTAGAAACAATACCCGTTAGAGAAGCACCAGGGAGACTGAGGATCTAACTGATACCCTTCCTTGTGACCTGGGACAACTCTGCACAACAGCAACTGTGGAGGCCGGCACTGTGGCACAGCAGATGGAGCCGCCACCTGCAGCACCAGCATCCCGTATGGGCACCGTTTGGAGTCCCTGCTGCTCCACTTCTGATCCCACTCTCTGCTATGGCCTGGGAAAGCAGCAGAAGATGGCCGAGGTCCTTGGGCCCCTGCCACGACATGGGAGACTCCTCTATGGAGGAGGCTCCTGGTTCCTGGCTTTGGATTGGCCCATCTCTGTCCCTTGAGGCCATCTGGGGAGTGAACCAGCAGATGGAAGACCTCTCTCTCTCTCTTTCTCTCTCTCTCTCTTTCTGCCTCTGACTCTCTGTAACTCTGCCTTTCAAATAAAGAAACAAATCATTTTTTTTTTTTAAGGAACAACTGTGATTGAGATGGAAAAGTGTCTCATTTCACATTGGATCAGGCAGTCAAAGGCAAGGAAGCTTAGATAAAGAACAGATTTTATGATACCAAAATTTCTAGGTTAAGACATTCTTATTAGTGTCTTGGACTAAAAACGTCCTGAATTCTTCACATCTTAGGCTAATTTGGGAGAGGGGAGCCAGGAAGGAAATGTATCCTGTCTTAATTTAGTTAACCCATGGACAACACACACTCAAACTGATACGTGGGGGTAACCAGCCCAAGTTAATAAGATTTGAGTAGAAAATTTTGCAAAAATCATGCTTATTACTTTTATACACATATATGTCTAATTAGACAAGATTTCTCAGGTGATTAGAAAGTTTTCTTGAACATATTAAACATTCCTCTCCTCTACCTATGATGTTGACTAAAAACTGTCCCAGGCCTAGACTGACCCAGCGGGATAAACTACACCTGATTCCTGCAATGATCAAAGGGTAACTTCAACTCAAATTTTTATTTTTAAAACATGTTTTTGTTTCTTATTTTCATTTTATTTGAAAGACAACAGAGAGATGAGTATAGAGAGAGATCGTCCATCTGTTGAATCACTTCCCAAATATTCACACCAGCCAGGCCAAAGCCAGGAGTTGGGAGTAAATCAAGGTATCCCACAAGGTTGTCAAGGACCCAAATACGTGAGTCACCACCTGTTCAGGGTGTACATTGCAGGAGGGTGGATCTGAAATGGATGGGCCAGGACTCAAAGCGGGCACTCCAATAAGGATATGGGTATTCCACCAGCGTAGACTAAAGCTGCGCACCCACCACCCAATCTTCAACTGAACTTTTTATTTTCAAGATAAATGTAAAACAGTAAAGCCTAGAGAAATGTACCTTTCCACTGTACCTGAAGCCATAAATGTTTAAAGTTTGAGAGCAAAGTTAACTTTCTACTTTGATATAATGTTTTCTTTTAATGGCCTCCATTTTTACTCTCTCAAATTTTCTGATATTAGAGTGCTATCAGGCTGTCATCCTTCTTCTTGAAGATTGAAAGATGAGCAAATGGAAAGTGAATCAAGACTTACATACTCCACTTCATACACATTACATCTAACAGTATACCCTACACAATAGAATAGACGTATTTAAAATATACAGACATATATATTATAGATAGAATTCTTAAGAGGGTTATCTGTGTCCTAGATAGAAGTATGTGAAGTCTATGACATTTAATAAAGTATTATTATAATAACTAAATTTCATGTAGAAATATTTATTCTACAGTTCAATATTAAAACTACTATAATATGTTATCATCCTTATTTTACTATGTATATATATATATGCTTCCTATATTGTTTAGTGCTAATAAAAACTTCAAATGAGTAACAAGAAAAAAATGGTTTTCCCTTTTATTTTAAAAAAAAGATTTTACTTCATAGTGCTGCACATGTAGCAAAGTACTCAAGAAAAACATTTTTCAAACCTCACGGGGGTGGCAACTAAATTGAACTTGAGCTGAAAAATTCAGCAAAAATGACTTCATAATGCCAACAATGTCAATGGCAGATTTAAAATGGGTGATTACACTTTTGTTGGTGTCACTAATATTTTGCACTTGATTGATCTAAGGTTTTCTTTAAAAACAAGTTGCAGAAGCTAGGGGAAAGTGGAAAAATGGGAATTACTATTAACAGGTATAGAGAGTTAGTTTTGTAAGATAAAAAGTTCTGTAGATCTACAAGAAACATACCAGGAAAAATATAACGATCGGAAAAAAAGTGTATACAGAGAAATAACTAAAGCAATCATTATGCATCACTGCAGTAAAATTCCTTCTGATTTACTTTTCATCTTTGGAATAAAAAAAACTTAATGAGTACCAGTTTCAAAACCTAGAGAGTATGAACTGGGCAAGCAGTTGAAGAAAAGACAAACAGATAACAAACGCCTTTCACCTTATTCAAAAGAAATAGGGATTAAGATTGCAGCTTATATTCCAAGTGGGAAACAAATCAGGAAAACATGTAAGCCAAAAAACAGTCACTTTCCAGGACTTAGCTCTCAGTGATAAGGACCAGATTAGTATCAGGATGAAAAAAAAAAAAAAAGAAAATCACAAAGGGAAACAATATGCAGAGGAAATAAAATAATGGGCTTTCCTGACATGAGTTCTCTGACCCAGGCCAGAAGGAGTTCTGTAGTACCTTGAAAAAGTGTTGAAAGTGGCACCACTCCAGAGGAAAATGAAATTAGGAAACTATCCACCCAAGGAAGAGACATAAACAATTGGATCCTCTCTTAAAGCAATACAAGTCACTTTGTCTCACCCCCATAGAAGCCTTGTTTTGTTAAGAGATCAATGAGAACATTGCTCCATTTCTCTACATCATCCTTAGCAATCAAATGTGATAAAGAATAAATGGACAAGTTAACAATAAATAATACATTTCATTCTAGTGAGTGTGACCTTCTTAAAATGTGATTTATATGGGGCCAGTGTTGAGGAGTAGTGGGTAAAGCCGCCGCCAGCAGTGCCAGCATCCCATATGGACACTGGTTAGAGTCCCGGCTGCTCCACTTCCAATCCAGCTCTCTGCTATGGCCTGGGAAAGCAGTAGAAGATGGCTCCAGTCCTTAGGCCCCTGTACCCATATGGGAGACCCGAAAGAAGCTCCTAGCTCCTGGCTTCACATAGGCACAGCTCCAGCCATTGCAGCCATCTGGAGAGTGAACCAGTGGATGGAAGACCCCCCCCCCCCCCCCGCCCTGTCTGCATCTCCTTCTCTCTCTGTGTAACTCTGACTTTCAAGTAAATAAATAAATAAATAAATCTTAAAAACTGTTCTTTGTATTCAGGAATCAACGAAACCATTAGCATGCACAGCTCATCTGAGAACATCTTCACAGTTGCTTGTGAAAATGCCCGGCTTATCTGAGTTCACCTCCCTAAAAGAACCTCCCCCTAGAAAAAGGCTGGAGACTTGAGATACCGGGCAGCTCCACAAGTCCAAAGCTCAGCTCAGATTAAACAAATGATATCCCATTTTCCAGAATGTACAGGAAATAAGGGAGTCTCCTCAACTCCATTTACAAACAAGACATTGTGGTTTATATTTATCTGTGCATGGTACACCCTGATGGTTTTGCCATCCATTGTACAGAGGGCTATTTTAAACTTGTGATGGAATGTCCCCATGTGTATGAATCCACTCATTTCAATTATGACAAATGTCCAAAGTGCATTCATATTCTATCACTCTTTTCTATAAATGAGCTTTACCCCTGGAACAGACCTATAATGAATAATAAATGATGCTTAAGTAAAAGGTGGGATCATAATGATTCTTTCTTTCCACCTATGGATAGAAAAATTGAACCAAGGAAAAATATTTTCTGCAGGAAGATTCAAATGGAGAAGAGGGGTCTCCTTTATATTTAATATATGATTAATACATATTAAAAATAAAAAGCAAATCTTTTTAACAGCATCATATATATTTAGGAAAACAATAGAAAAATTTTTAAGAGTATGTATGGTAAAATTATTCTCTCTCTTGTCCACAGGATTTCCAACACCCATTTGATATGATTAGGCTGTTATAAAATACATAGGTACACAAATAACTGAACTGAAACAAACTGGCTTTTTATGTCAATGATACCCCCACATCGACCTTTAAAACGCTGTCCACACACTGTGGTCATAGTTACATAAGTTCATTATCTATTCATGAGAGAATAGGTCCCCGCCTTCTCCATTAAATTAGTAAAATATTCATTTTGTCTAGTATGGCTTTTCCAGATTCCTCCAGGCTGTTTGAAGCAACTCTGAGTGCTTAAAACAGTAAAGGGTAAGTCCAGCACTTTCCAAATCATAAAGATGCGCTTTCAAATGTTCCCTATATGAGACTGGATAAGGCCCACTCATTCATTCATTCATTCATTCAACAAACATGAATGCTAAGCATAAGGCATATACTATTATGTTTTCTCAGGGCTCTAATCAGAGAAGAAAACAAAATTCCCCATCCTCATGGCATTTATATGCTATTTATATGCTAAATTTTAACTGAAAAGTGATCCCTGTTAAATATAAGAATGGGAATAAGAGAGGGAGGAGATGTACAGTTTGGGACATGCTCAATCGGACCTGCCCCAAATGATGGAGTTAGAATCGTGCCAGGGGATTCCAATACAATCACATCAAGGTGGCATGTACCAAGGCCATCTCACTAGTCCAAGTGATCAATTTCAGTTCACAATTGATCACACTGATAGGTCTAAGAGTCAAAGGGATCACACAAACAAGACTAGTGTCTGCTAATACTAACTGATAGAGTCAAAATAATCGAATAATTTCTAAATGTCAGAAGGTAAAATGTGCTAAGGAAAATGAAAAAATAAAGTAGAATAAGAGGGATCAGGAGTGCTGAGGCAACTACTTCACAGCCACTAGGATGGCAGTAATAAAAAAGATAGATAATAACAACAAAGAAATCCGACTGCTCCTATATGCTAGTGGGAACATAGAGTAGTATAGTCACTTCTGGCAGCTCCTCAAAATATTAAACATCACATTACCATGAGTCAGCTATTCCATATCCAGGTATAGAAACAAGAGAAGTGAAAACATAAGATCGCAAAAAAGCTTGTACACAAATGCTTATACCATCATTATCCATAACAGCCTAACAAAGAAAGAAATCAAATGTCCATTAACTTATGAGTAGATAAATAAACTTTGGTATATTCATACAAAGGACTATTATTCAGCAACACAAAGAAAGAAAGTAAAGGAGGCCTGCGCTGTTGCGCAGCGGGTTAATGCCCTGGCCTGAAGTGCTGGTATCCCATATGGGCGCCACTTCAAGACCCGGCAGCTCCACTTTCTTTTTTTTTTTTACAGGCAGAGTGGACAGTGAGAGAGAGAGAGACAGGGAGAAAGGTCTTCCTTTTGCCATTGGTTCACCCTCCAGCGGCCGCTGCGGCCAGCGCACTGCACTGATCCAATGGCAGGAGCCAGGTGCTTCTCCTGGTCTCCCATGGGTTGCAGGGCCCAAGCATTTGGGCCATCCTCCACTGCACTCCTGGGCCACAGCAGAGAGCTGGCCTGGAAGAGGGGCAACCGGGACAGAATCCGGTGCCCTGACCGGGACTAGAACGCGGTGTGCCGGCATCGCAAGGTGGAGGATTAGCCTGTTGAGCCACGGCGCCGGCCACCAGCAGCTCCACTTTCAATCGAGCTCTCTGCTATGACCTGGGAAAGCAGTAGAAGATGGCCCATGTCCTTGGGCTCCTGCACCCACATGGGAGATCTGGAAAAAGCTCCTAGCTCATGGTTTCAGATCAGCACAGCTCCAGCTCTTGCAGCCAATCGGGGAGTGAACCAAAGGATGGAAGACCTCTCTCTGCCTCTCCTCTCTCTGTGTAACTCTGACTTTCAAATAAATAAATAAGTCTTAAGCTGGTGCCGCGGCTCAGTAGGCTAATCCTCTGCCTGCAGCACCGGCACCCCGGGTTCTAGTCCCAGCTGGGGCGCTGGATTCTGTCCTAGTTGCCCCTCTTCCAGTCCAGCTCTCTGCTGTGGCCCGGGAGTGCAGTGGAGGATGGCCCAGGTCCTTGGGCCCTGCACCCGCATGGGAGACCAGGAGAGGCACCTGGCTCCTGGCTTCTGATCAGCACAGTGCGCCGGCCACAGCGGGCATTGAAAGGTAAAAAAAAAACAGTAAAGGAAGACCTTTCTCCCTGTCTCTCTCTCTCTCTCACTGTCCACTCTGCCTGTCAAAAAAAAAAAAAAGTCTTTAAAAAAAAAACAAAGAAAGTACTGATACACGCTACACATAGATAAATGCTGAAAACATTATGCTCCCTAGAAGTCAGTCATAAAAGACCGCAATTCTGTTGTGTGACTCCTATCAAAGTGCTGAGAACAGGTCAACTTACACAGATAGAAAGCCAAGCTGGGGAGACTAGGGTAAAATGGGAAGTGACTGTTAATGGGTATGCGATTTCTTTGTAAGGGTCATGAAAGTGTTTAAAATTGATTGCAGTGATGGCTATGCAGCTTGTGAATAATACTAAAAACCACAAACTGTACATGTTAAGTGGGTGAATTGTATGTTATAGGAACTATATCTCAACAAGACTGTTTAAAAATATGCTAGGGGAGAGGGGCAAGGTTGGAAATAGGATGATCACAGATCTCCCAGAGAAAGCAGCACCTAAAAACAGACTTAAGGAGATGAGGCAGTTGGTTAACCTTGAAGACATGCAGAGGAAAAGACTCCTTTGTTTTTCTATTAAAGCTCTAGAGGGGGACCATAACTAATAGAAGATATGAGAGATAATTTGAATGGTCCCAAAACAATAAACTGAATTTGCAGTTTAAAATTCTTTTAAAAGAGAAATTTTCAGGCTCAGACTTTCACTGTTGAATTCTATCATTTAAAGAAGAAATAATTCTATAAAATCTTTTCTAGCAATTGAAGATGAAGAAAATGGTCCTGATTCATTTTTATGAGACCAGTGTCACTCTGATCCCAAAAGCAAAGGTAGTACAGGAAAACTAAAACCAGTATCATGAAAGCTCAAAAATAAAATCATCAAATAAAAAAACCATCAAATAAAATCCAGCAACTTATAAAAAGGATGATATATCACATCCCAGGAAAGCTAAACTCGTTCCTGATACACAATCTATCAATGTAAGGGACCATAACAGTAGTCTAAAGAAAATTCACACAATCAGAACGATTGATTCAGAAAAAGCATTCAGAAAATTCATTATCAGTTCACAGTAAGCACTCTCAGAAAACCAGATAAGGGACTTCCTCCACCAGGCAAACCGCCTCTCCAAAAGGTACACCCAGTATCACTGTGCTTTTCCCCTAAGATTGTTCCAGGCAAGGAATTAGGATACTAAGGAATCTTCACTAGGACTATTAGAACTAGCAAGTGAGGTTAGCAAGGTAGCATGATACAATTTTATTTCTATAAAAACAGCAATGAATACTTGGAAATTAAAAGAAAAAACAGATAATCATTTACAATAGTTAAATAAAAGACAAAGCACTTAGATATTAACCTAATATTGGATTCTAAAATTCAAAATGCTGATGAAAGAAACAGAATATTTCTTTTGCAGTACAGAACCTTCTCAGCTTCATGTAATCCCATTTATCAATTTTGATTTTGTTTGCCTGTGCTTCTGGGGTCTTTTGCAAGAAGTCTTAGCCTATGCCAATGTCTTGCAGTTTCCCCAATGTTCTCTAGTAATTTGATGGTATGGGGTTGTAGATTTAGGTTTTTGATACATTTCGAGTGGATTTTTATGTAAGGTATAAAGTATGGGTCAGGTTGCATAATTCTGGACATTGAGATCCAGTTTCCTGAGGACCATCTGTTGAAGAAACTACCCATGCTCCAGGGATTGATTCTAGCTCCTTTGTCAAAGATAAGTTGGTTGTAGATGTATGGATTGATTTCTGAAGTTTCTATGCTGTTCCATTGGTCTATGCGTCTGTTTTTGTTCCAGTAACAGGCTGTTTTGATTACAACTGCACTATGATAAATCTTGAAATCAGGTATTGTGATGTCTCCAGCTTTGTTTTTGTTGTATAAGATTGCTTTTACTATTTGGGGTCTCTTGTGTTTTCACATGAATTTTAGCATCATTTTTTCTAGGTCTGTGAGGAATGTCATTGGTATTTTGATTGGGATCACACTGAATCTGTAAATTGCTTTTGGTAGTACGAACATTTTGAGAATGTTGATTCTTCCAATTCATGAACATGGAAAATTTTTCCATTTTTTAATGTTTTCTATTTCTTTCTTTAGTGTTTTATAACTATCACCTTAGAGATCTTTGGCACTCTCAGTGAAATTTATTTCAAGGTATTTAATTCTTTTTGGAGCAATTGTGAATGGGACTGACTGTAAAAGTTCTTTCTCAGCTATGGCATTGCCTGTGTTTTCAAAAGCTGTTGATTTTTCTGTGTTAATTTTATATCCTGCCATTTTACCAAACTCTATGATGAGTTCCAGTAGTCTCTCAGTGGAGTCTGTTGGATACTGTATATATAGAATCATATCATCTGCAAATAGGGATAGTTTGATTTCCTCCTTTCCAAATTGTATCCCATTCTTTTTTTTACCTAATGGCTTTGGCTTAAACTTCCAGGACTATATTAAATAGCAATGGTGAGAGTGGGCATCCTTGCCTGGTTCCAGATATTAACGGGGAATGCTTCCAGCTTTTCCCCCATTCAGTAGATTGCTGGCTGTGGGTTTGTCACAAATTGCCTTCATTGTATTGAGGAATGTTTCTTCTATACACAATTTGCTTGAGGTTTTGATCATGAAAGGATGCTGTACTTTATCAAATGCTTTCTCTGCATCTATTGAGATAACCATATGGTTTTTGTTCTCCAGTTTGTTAATGTGATGTATCACGTTTATTGATCTGTGAATGTTGAACCATCCCTGCATACGAGGGATAAATCCCACTTGGTCCAGGTGAATGATCTTTCTGATGCAAAAGAAATACTCAGCAAACTGAAGAGGCAACAGACAGAACAGAAGAAAATTTTTGCATACTATGCAACTGATAAAGGGTTAACATCCAGAATCTATAAAGAGCTCAAGAAACTCAACAACAACAAAACAAATAATCCAGTTAAGAAAAGGGCAAAGGACTTGAACAGGCATTTTTCAAGAGAGAAAAATCAAGGGGCTGCTGCTACAGCGCAGCGGATTACAGCCCTGGCCTTCAGCTCCAGCATCCTATATGGGCACTGATTCAAGCCCCGGCTGCTCCACTTCTGATCCAGCTCTCTGCTATGGCCTGGGAAAGCTGTAGAAGATGGCCTAAGTCCTTGGGCCCCTGTACCCATGTGGGAGACTCTGATGAAGCTCCTGGCTCTGGGCTTCAGAGAGGCCCAGTTCAAGCTGTTGTGGTCATTTGGGGAGTGAACCAGCACATGGAAGACCTCTTTCTCTCTCTGGCTCTACCTCTCTGTAACTGTCTTTCAAATAAATAAAACAAATCTTAAAAAAAAAAGAGAGAGAGGAAATTGAAATGGCCAACAGACCCATGAAAGCTCAGGATTACTAGTCATTAGGGAAATGCAAATCAAAACCACAATGAGGTTTCACCTCACTCCTATTAGAATGTATCTCATACAGAAATCAACAAATTCTGGTGAAGATGTGGAGGAAAAGGTACCCTATTCCACTGTTGGTGAGAATGTCAAATGGTGCAACCACTGTGAAAGACAGTATGGAAATCTGAATATAGACCTACCATATGATCCAGCCATCCCATTCCTGGGAATATACCCCGCCCCCAAATCAGCATCTGAAAGAGTTATCTGCACCCCCATGTTCATTGTAGCACAATTCATAATAACTAAGATATGGAATCAACCCAGATGTCCATCAACTGTTGACTGAATAAAGAAATTATGGTATATATACTGTGGAGTCCCACTCAGTTGTAAAAAGGAAAAGAAAGGAAACCCTATCTTTTGCAACAAGATGGATATAACTGGAAACCATTATACTTAGTGAAATAAGCCAGTCCTAGAAAGATAAATGTTTTCCCTGATCCAAGGTAACTGACAGAGTACCTAAAATGTAATGTTTAGGAGTGAAATGGATATTCTGAGATTTGATGATTGTTTATAGCCCTTGTCTCTTTTGTTGATGAACAGTGTTTTTGTTTTTGCTTTTCCTTCATACTATTTGTTGAAATCTTTTACTTAGTGTAGGGTTAACTATACAATCGTTAAGTAAACTTATAAACTTCTCAGTAAAAATGAAGAGTGAGAATGTGAGAGGGAGGAAGAGGAAAGTTTGGAGGTTGGGTGAGGGAGAGGGCAGAAGAGGGAAGGATAGCTATGTTCCTAAATCTTTATATATGAAATACATGAAACTTGTATAACTTAAATAAAATTTTTTAAAAATCTTTCAAAAAAGGAAAGAAATAGAATAGAGGAGATGGAGAGGCTTAGTTCAGAGATTAAAACACACAACATAACAAATACATCAATTCTCCCCAAACTGCAGCATGAATTCAATTCAATCCAGTAAAAATCACAAAAGGATTTTTTAAAACACATATTTATTTATTTGAAAGGTGGAGTTACAGAAACTGAGGGAATGAGAGATAAAGAGAGATTTTCCATCTACTGGTTCATTCTCCAAATGGCCACAACAGCTGGTACTAGGCCAGGTGGAAGCCAGAAGCCAGGAGCTTCTTCTGGGTCTCCCATGTCGATAGTAGGGACCCTGGCACACAAACCATCTTCTGCTATTTTCCCAGGTGCATTAGCAGGGAGCTGGATTGAAAGTGCAGCAGCAGGGACTTGTAACAGTGATTATATGGGATGCCAGCATCCCAGGGGTGGGTTCTATAATCTGCTGGCCCCAACAGGAACTTTTTGAGAAAAGAAACAAGCTGAGTCTAAAAGTCACATGAAAAGCACAGAACTAAATCAGTTAAGAGTTTTTAAATGAAGAATAAAGTTGGAAAAATTACATTATCTAACTTTCATTTTTATGAAGCTACAGTATTCATGAAGCTACAGTATTTATGAAGCTACAGTATTTATGAAACTACAGAGTGTGAAGAGATACATGGATTAAGAGAGTAGAACACAGTACAGAAACAGACCCCTCCCCCCACACACACACACACTGGGCCACCTGATTTTTTTCACAAAGTAAAAGGAATTCAATAGGGAAAGGATAGTCTTTCCAACAAATGCTGTTGAAAAGTCTTATACATAACTTCAAGACATATTCAGGAATAGGCATTGCACAGCAGTTAAAACACTGCTTGGGATGCCCGCATCCTATATTGAGGTGCCTGGTTCAGGTCCCGGTTTCCCTTCCAACTCCAGCTTCCTACTGATACACATCGTGGAGGCAGCAGGTGATGACCCACGTGCTTGCGTCCATCACCCATGTGGGAGAGCTGGAGTGAGTTTACGGCTGCTTGCTTCAGCCTGCCCAGCCCTGCCTGTGGTGGGCATCTGGGGAGTGAATCAGTAGATGGAAGATCTCTGTCCATCTGTCTCTATCTTACTGTCTTCCAGATAAATAGAAATACATAAAAATAAAATACCACTTTAAAAAAAATTCAGACAAAAAAAATGATGAATTGTATTTCATCAAAATTAAGAACTTTTGCTTGATAAAAGACACTTCTAAAAACTGAAATGAAAAAGACAAGCCACAGTCTGGCAGAAAATACCTCAAATTAACATCTCTGACGAAGGCATTGTATCCAGGATACAAAGTACTCCTAAAACCCAACAGCAAGAAAACAAACTATCCTATAAAAATTAGCCAGAAGACTTAACTATTCCTTTACCAAAAAAGATAAAAGGACAAAAAAATGTGCTTACTGATTTTTAAAATAGTGCAAAAGGTAATTTAGTAGCAAAAGAACAATCTTTCAACAAACAGTACTGAAGGAACTAAATATTTATATGCAAAAAATGAACCTTGATCAAAATCTCACATCTTACACAAAAATTATCTAAAAACTGGACATAGATCTAAATATAAAGCATAAATTATAAAACTTTTAGAAGACAATAAAGGAGAAAACTCTTTGTGACCTTGAGTTAGGCAAAACAGATCTGAGATTTGACACCAAAAGCAAAATCTATAAACAAAAAAATCTATAAAGAAAAAAATTGTTAAATTAGGTTTCATCAAAATTAAAGATTTTCTTTCAGAAAAGTACATTTTTTAAGATAACGAAAAAAGTTACAGATTGGAAGAAAACTAGTTGCAAATTAAATATGACAACTTGTATCCAAAATATATAAAAACTCTCAAAATTCAGTAATAAGAAATAACCCAATCAAAAAATGGTCAAAAGACTAAACAGAAACTTTAACAAGGAGAATATATGGATGACAGACAAGTACATGAAAAGAGGTTCAACATTATTAGCCATTTTGGAAATTATGATAATTGAAATAAGCCGATCACAAAAGGATAAATACTGTATGACCCCCCCTTACGTGAGGGGACTCCAAAAAGTTCATGGGAAATGGAATTGAAAGATAACACAAATATTCCACGAACATTCTGAGGCCTCTTCATGTGAGAGTTACAACACAGTCCAATTATAGATATAGAAAATACAAGGAGGTTACCAGGACGCAAAAGGAAGCTGCTTAATAGGCACAGAGTTCCAGTTCTACACTATGAAAACTTCGGGAGATGTTTTCAAAATGGTGTAAAATAATTAAAACTATTGAACTGCATAGTTAAAAATGGTTAAGATGGCAAATTTTATGGCACATGTTTTTTGCCATAAAAAATAACAATAACAATACTAATGGATGTACAGCAACTAAAACTGTTCTTTATTGCTGGTAGGAATGCAAAATTCTGGACAACAGCTGCTCGAATGCTTATAAAGGTAAACATATTTAACATATGATCCAGCACTCTCATATCTAGATTTTCCCTAGGGAAATGCAATCTTTTGCTCAAATAAAAACCTATGCAAGATTGCTTACAAGAGTAATTACCCCAAACTGGGAACAACCCACCTGTCCTTCAACAGGTGAGTGGATAAAATCACTATATTCCTAAATTTGTATTTATGAAGTACATGAAATTTGTATATCTTAATTAAAAGGTTTCTAGTTAAAAAGAAAAACCAAAAACCTGTGGTACAATATACCATGGCCTACTATTCAACAATGAACCGAACTTTGGTGACATGCAGCACCCTGGTTGAATCTCTCACAGGTGAGTTATGCTGAGTGAAGGAAGCCAGTCTTAAAAGATTTCATACTGAAAGGTTCCATACATGTGACATTCTTAAAATGACAGGTCCATGGTGGAGAAGAGATCACGGGTTGCCACAGGTCAACAGATGGGGTGAGGGGTATGCAGTAGGTTAAGACTATAAAACAAGGGGCTGGTGCTGTGGCACAGCGGGTTAAAGCCAATGCCTCCGGTGCCAGCATCCCATATAGGCGCCGGTTCAAGTCCTGGCTGCTCTACTTCCAGTCCAGCTCTCTTCTATGATCTGGGAAAGCAGCAGATGGCCCAAGTGCTTGGGCTTCTGTACCCACCTGGGAGACCCAGAAGAAGCTCCTGGCTCCTGGCTTCGGATTGGCCGGGCTCCAGCCGTTGTGGCCATTTGGGGAGTGAACCAGCAGATGGAAAACCTCTCTTTCTCTCTTATTCTGTCTCTCTCTGCCTCTGCCTCTAACTCTTTCAAATAAATAAATCTTGTAAAAAAAAAAAAAAAAGACTATTGAGGCCGGTGCTGCGGTGCAGTGGGTTAACGCCCTGGCCTAAAGCACCAGCATCCCATATAGGCTCTGGTTCTAGTCCCAGAGGCTCATCTTCCGATCCAGCTCTCTGCTATGGCCTGGGATAGCAGTAGAAGATGGCTCAAGTCCCTGGGCCCCTGCACCTGCATGGGAGACCCAGAAGAAGCTCCTGGCTCCTGGGTTCTGATCAGCACAGCTCCGGCCGTTGCGGCCATCTGGGGAGTGAACCAGCAGATGGAAGACCTCTCTTTCTTTCTCTACCTCTCTCTGTAATTCCGCCAGTCAAATAAATAAAATAAATCTTAAAAAAAAAAAAAACTATAAAATGATCGCTCATGGGAGATTTTGGGAGTGATGAAATTGTGATATATCCAGATTGTGGTAGGGCTACATAAAATAAAATATATACTAAAAGTCTTAGAACTGTATATACACACACATGTAAATTTGAAAAAAAAGAAAAAGAAAAAGAAAAGAAATGAAAAGGGCTGGCATTGTGAAGTAGTGGGTAAAGCTGTTGCCCGCAATGCTGGCATCCCATTTGTGTGCCAGTTAATTGTCCTGGCAGCTCTACTTCCTACCCAGCTCCCTGCCAGTGGCCTGGGGAAGCTGCAGAAGATGGCCCAGGTGTTTGGGCCTCTGCTAACTCATGTGGGAGACCTGGAAGAAGCTTCTGGCTCCTGGCTTCAGCCTGGCCCAGCACTGGCTGTTGTGTCTATTTGGAGAGTGAATTAGTGGACAGAAGATCTCTCTTTCCCTCTCTAACTTTGCCTTTCAAATAAATAAATAAATCTTTAAAGAGGAAAAGAGAAAACTTAGTTGATTGATGAATGATGAAGAGAATTATCTTTTTTTTAGAAGGTCATGAATGTATATACAGCAAATGAATGTTCAAATACCTTTTTATATCTATTTCCCACATAGGCCACACCTCAGCTACTTCTAAGAACCTCTCAGGGATCACACTGGAGTTGTCAAAAAAGAATACATATACTGGAGCCGGCATTGTGGCACAGTGGGTTACGTTGCAGCCTACAACATCGGCATCCCACATGAGTGCCAGTTTGAGTCCCAGCTGTTCCACTTTGGATCCAGCTCCCTGCTAATGTGCTTGGGAAAGTAACAAAAGATGGCCCTAGTGCTTAGACCTTGCCACCCAAGTGGGAGATCTGGATGGAGTTCTAAGCTCCTAGCTTTGGCCTGGCCCAGTCCTGGCTGTTGCAGTCATCTGGGGAGCAAACCAGCATACAAATGATCTCTTTCTCACCTCTCTCTCTGTAACTCTGCTTTTCAAATAAAAATACATCTTTTTTTTTTTAAATAAAAGCAAATAAATATAACTTTTTGAGGACTTTAAGTTCATTGGCCTACGGCCACAGCCGAAAAGAGAGGCAAGGCAGGAAAAAGGTTTTGGAAATGTCGAAAAGCTATTTGTGTTTTCTGAAAGGGCATGGGTTTAACACAGCTGCACAAAACAATGCTCAGCAAAAGGCCCCTTTCCTAGGGACCCTGCTTGCTGGGGGCCAATTTACAGGGGCTGCCAAAAGTGATCACAGGTAACCTTGACTTGCTGAGGTCTGGACCACACGGAAACTGTCCCAGTGTTCTCTCAGCTGTGACCTTTTTCTTTCTAGAAGAGCCACCAAGAAGGACGCTATAAATATAACACAGTTTTCCCACCAAAAGGGAGGGTGACCAGAGTTGGGGAACGTCTCCTTTTTTTTTTTTTTTTTTTTTTTTTTTGCTGGTATGGAGAAAATGAAAGATAACTAGAAAGAGTGGGAAAATAATACTCTGAAGGAAGTCAGAAAGGAAATGTCTTGAGGAAGAAAAGAGGAATGAAAACTCTAGTCCAAAAGTTCACAGGAGAACTAAAAAGTAACACAAAGGAGAAGGAAAGTTCGTGACTGTGCAGCCCTGGCACTGGACAGCAGAGACACGGAGTCAAGAGCAAAGGACAAGTTCCTAACTCACTGTTCTCTAGCCCCATATATGCTCCATTTTCCCCAGTCCTCCTCCATGGAATGCCATCTTCATGAGTCTGCGGACTTTCCCTTGTGTCTAGAGCAGCACCTGGGCACACGCTGAGAGCTCAGCCAGTATGTGCGATGTGAACAGGGGACAAGGACTCATCAGTGCTAGCAGGAAGAGTGCAACAGTGGCCACTTCTCACTAAGGTGCGAGAGACACAGCCTGGGACACACCCAAGTATCTCATCAGAAGTAATGATGTCGGGGCCGGTGCCATGGCACAGGTTAATTCTCTGCCTGCAGCATCAGCATCCCATATGGGCACCGGTTCTAGTCCCAGCTGCTCCTCTTCCAATCCAGCTCTCTGCTATGGCCTGGGAAAGCAGTAGAAGATGGCCCAAGTGCTTGGGCCTCTGCATCCATGTGGGAGACCAGGAAGAAGCTCCTGGCTCCTGGCTTCAGATCAGTGCAGCTCCAGCAGTTGTGGCTATTTGGGGAGTGAACCAACAGAAGGAAGACCTTTCTCTCTGTCTCTTTCTCTCACTGTCTGTAACTCTACCTCTCAAATAAATAAATAAAATCTTTAAAAAAAAAAAAGTAATGACGTCTTCTCACAATGTGTTTCTCAAGACAGGAAAGAGGACACTAAGACCCCCTAAGTCCTCTTCAATGGGCTGTAAAAAATAGCAATGATTGTCTTCCCCTGCAGCATTCTGGATGGTCAGAAGTCCTGAGTAGGAAACAGGAAAGGAGCAGGAGGTGATCTGGCTCTTCCTGCCGAAGATCACAGCACACCAGAGTAGATACAGAGTGAAAACCTGCCGGTTTATGGTGTTGAAAACAAGGTATGATTGTGTGGACCCTAACATTCACACAGCCATGCTTGGTGAGAAGACAGGAGGTCCATACCATGAAAATAAAAGAGATATGCTGGGAGGACACCTGTGGCCTTGGCCTAACAAAGAGAAACTTGAAGTTGAATTAGGGAAGGAGGAAAAACTCCCTTCAGAGATCATGAAGGAAAGCAGTTAGAACAGAAAATAACAATGCTAGGGACTTCTGGTACTTTCAGAAGAAATGGTATCCAAGACGTGTGGGAATACCGTGTATGGCTCAGAGTTCTTTAAACAGAAAAGAGTAATAAACAAAGGGAGACTTGAGATGTCAATACAGGAAAGGAAGTAGTGGAGACACAGCGGGACAGAACTCCTGGCAACTTGGAAGAAACAGATGTGACACGGGGGAGGGGTCGATGGTCAGGAGGGATCAGGCCTATCAAAACCCTGTGAAAGGAAGGGTAATGTGCACAGGAAAACATCTGGAACAGAGGGAGCGTGTGCTGGAGAACACACAGTAGTGCACACATGGAAAGAACATACAATGGATGGTCAGAAAGGAGCAACACAGATCTCCCAGTTAGGAGGATCTGGGCAATGCTTTCCATATAACAGGATGTTCAATGGGCAGAAAAGTGATGGAGACTGCTGATAGGGAACTCTCAACTCCCTAGACATTTGTAAGATAACTTAATTCCTACTGACAAATTCTTACTTTAAGAACATGATAAATTCATGTTCTGGACTTCATTTTAAATAATGAATAAGTAGCTGGTATAGTACTAGGTGAGAGGGGAGCGTTGTGGCACAGTAGGTTAAGCCACCACCTGCAACGCCAGCATCCTATATGAGTGCCAGTTCACGTCCTGGTTGCTCCACTTCTGATCCAGCTCTCTGCTAATGAGCCTGAGAAAACAGCAGACGATGACCCAAGTGCTTGGGCCCCCGCACCCACATGGGAGACCAAGAAGAGACTCCTGGCTCCTAGCTTTAGTCTGGCTGTTGTGGTCATTTGGGGAGTGAATCAATAGATGGAAAATCTCTCTCTCTCTCTCTGTAACTCTACCCTTCAAATAAACAAACTAAGTCTTAAGAAAAACAAAATACAAAAAACTTGGGAGAAGTTACAATGTTAGCTTGATATGAAAGATAACAAAGAAAGGGCATATGAAGTACGGCTAGGCATATGGACAAGAGGCTAGACACATGGCTAGACCAGGACAAGAGGCCTGTTGATAACTGTGCCCTGGCACACGCTGTATGAGTCCTGGGACTCACTAAGAACAAGCAACTGGTGATCGAGTTCCTGTGGTAAGAAACTCTGATAATGAACACAGTTAAAGAGAATGAAAGAAATGGACATGATGGAAGGATCACTATGTGACAATATGATTAGGCCATACATACTTATGAGGGTACTTCAAAAAGTCCATGGAAAATGTAATTAAAACATAAGTTTGGGGGCCGGCACTGTGGTGCAGTGGGTTAAAGCCCTAGCCTGAAGCACTGGCATCCTATATGGGTGTCAGTTCTAGTCTCGGCTGCTCTTCTGATCCAGCTCTCTGGTATAGCCTGAGAGGGCTGTGGAAGATGGCCAAAGTCCTAGGGCCCCTGCACCCATGTGGGAGACCCAGAGGAGGCTCGAGGCTCTGGCTCTTGGCTTCAGATCGGCACAGCTCCATTGCGGCCATCTGGCGAGTGAACCAGGAAATGGAAGACCTTTCTCTCTGTCTCTACCTTTCTGTAACTCTTTCAAATAAATAAAATCTTCTTAAAAAAGAAAAAAGATAAGTTTGGTGCCCCCTAACTTTTTGAAACCCATGCATAGTTTTTTCATAATGTGTTTTCCATGATCTTTTTGAATAGCCCTCTACACATCCTAGTACTGTAATGCATCACTCAACAATGGGGATCGGTTTTGAGAAATGTATGGCTGGGTGGTTTCATCACTGTGTGAACAGAACAGAGTATTGTTACAAAACCTGAGCTATGGTGCCGCTAGACCATATAGTGTTATAGACCACCAGTGCATACGTGATCCATCACTGACTGAAACACAGTTATACATTTTGTCTGCATATTTGCACATGCACATATCAGGGGATAATTAGAAAAATAGAGATAATTCCTTTTAGACCAATATAAAAGAAAATGTCCCCAACAGTTAGTGCTGGGAATTAGGAGCCCAGGAAGAAGCACAATGATTCTATGTTATTTGGCTTGCTGGAGATGGGGGATTTCTACCTAGGGACAAAACTGGATGGTTGGCTAGGTCCTTGACAACCCTAAATTCTCAATTTCATTAGAAAATTCAGCAAGTGTCTCACTACAGTCACTATAAGAAGTGTTTGGCTGTCTTTGGACAAGTATTAACAGTGGCAGTTTTCAGGTATATTATGGGTTAAAATGAATTTTATAAATTAATTTGTAAACATACCCATTAGATTTAGTGATCTAAATGGAGAACTGTGGACATGATGAGTATGTAAGTTAGGGACTGTTTGCAGACAGAGGTTAAAGGATGTATTATATTAAACTTTTATGGGCATTCTCTGTAGGATTTGCTATTTGAATCCACCAAAAAATACCAACATATGAGGGATTTTAAACTTGGACTCTATGAAGCTGACTTTCTGACGTTTGGTTTGATGGCCTGTTGGACTCCAGCTCTTGGATTTAACTTTAAGAAACTAAGCTGCAACAAAATGTTTATATCACAGAGTTAATTCCCTTTTGCCTTTGCTCCTTTTCTGGTAGAACTGTAAAGAACGCAACTATATGATTTATTAGGAGCCATGGTGCTGGCAACAGGTATCAAAATCAACAATCATGAGGTTCATGAATGTGAAGCATTTTAATGTTCAACTATTGGATATAGCAAAGTTTATGATGGACCAGGATCACAATGTATCCAGACCATTATTGACAGAAGGAAATGCCTGCTATGTCAAATTTATGTGATCTTTTCCCAGGATTTCTCTGCTTTCCTTCCCATCCCGCCTTCCTGCCTTTCCTCACTGTTACCCTCCTAGGAAAGCTGCCCTGACCACCCTCTTTGAAACTGTAGCCGCCCTCTCATATTCCCTTATTTTTCTCTTCTCACTTTCTAATATACTATCCGCTTTATTTGGGTTTGCTTTTTGCTTTCTACCCCTACTAGAATGTAAGCTCCCTGAGAAAAGGAAGTGCCAGCTCTGTGGAGTCACTAAAGTCTGTAGCAGGATCACGAGGGTCTAGAATTGTGCCTGACACAGAGTAGATGAAGATGCTCAGCACAGATTTGTCGGGAGGGCAAAACAGCACTGTGTATCATGTAAGCAAGGAATCCTATGTGGACATGATGAGCTGTGTGGCCTTTGGCTGGTTATGTAACTTTTCTGTGCAACAATAAACTGAGAAAAGGAAGATATTTCTTCCCCTTTCTCCACTATGGTGTGAGGGTGACAAATACATAAGAGCAAAGTAGAATGAGACAAGTAAAACAAACATGCTGTCTGTCAGGCATTAAAGCAACCACAGCAGTCCTCAACAAATATCACCTTGAGCAAATCTAACTTTTAATTAATCCCAAATGGCAACCCTATGCCTCTATGGTTATAGAAAATATGATTCTTCAATAGCACCAAACACAATTTTGATCCTTGCCAAATACTTTTCTACACATATATTGATGTAAGTAGGCCAGTCAGGTAGAATCAAAATAGTTTTTCGAACCAAATCCTTGCAATAGCCTAACTAGAGCACTAAGCAAACCCATGTATTAGAGTCACCTTTAAGGACCACTTCTTTCTGACCTGGGTGGGAAGTTGTCTTCTGGGGATACAACACGATGTAATGGGCAAAGGCACTGGCGGTGGCAATGTATTGTTTGGGTTCAAATGCCACCTTTGCCACCCATCAGGCATCCTGGGCAAGCCATCTGGATTGTCTGGTCCCAGTTTGCTCATCAGTAGAACTGGGGTGACGGTAGCACTTAAACATCATTAAGTTGTTTTGGAGATTCAATGAGTTAAGGTGAAAAACATTCATGAAGCAGAGCCTGGAATATAACAGTATATAGTAAAAGGAGCCATTCTTACTAGGAGGGAATGCAGAGGACATTCAGTAAACTGAAGTTTCTACCAGATGGCTCTCTGCAAGTTAGTCTGGTTCCTAGAATGCTAATACTTACAACAATGTTATCTAAAAATCTAGACAGGCATTCCTTTCTCATTACTAATAACATAAATAAAAGTCATAAATTCAACGAAGATAAGTTTCCTTGATTTTCTTTGTTTAGGAATATGATTTGCTTTTAAACAAGGGTGAGAGATAGGCAGAAGAAAGTTTCTCTGATGAATACTATTAGCTTTTTAACAGCAGTCTATAGTTGTCATCATGAAGTACATGTTTTTGGTTAGGATTTTAACCATTTTCTCTTTTTTTTCATTTAAGATTTTTTTAAATCTTCAGTTTATTTTATCAAATCCTCAAGTACTCAGTACTACAGTTTTAGTTACAAAGAAGCAATTCAAGGTACATTTTTGAGATTATACATACACACACACATATAAATCCTAGTTACTTTCTGTTTCTTTACAAATTATCTAGTCTCAGATATCTATTAAAGCAAAAGAAACAGATTAAGACACAAGGATGGCTGGGGTTGGCAGGGGACCTGATTTGGCTGAAATACATCTGTACACAGTGATTTTCCACTCTCGTCCTCCACTCCCTGTGTCCACTCGTAGCGTTTATCATCAGTACTTTACCTGGAAGGAAAGCTCCGTGCAGGCAGGAGCCTTCTTTGCTTATCTGCTGTAGAATACCCAGCTTCCAGAACAGTGCCTGGCACACAGCACAATTCCGGTGTGGACAAACATAGACTCTATGAAAGGGGTTTGAATTCACCTGCTTTCCTCAGGTCAGGCTACCCCTCAGGTGCGTGGGCAGTTGTGCACGGGCACTGACTGGAGCTTGGGCCAGTTGAGCAGATGTAAGTATTGATAAAAAGGGTGCATTCAAAGAAAAAGAAGGGTGGCCAAAGGAAATCAGAAGAAGAGGGAGCAAAACACAGGGGGAAAGTCAAGGGCAGCTTTTGTAAATCAAGGAATGACTACTGGGGAATGTCAAATGTTGAAAAGATTGAACTAGATGCAAATCAGAGTGTGACATGAAATGTAATGATTAGGAGGCTTGGAATAGCCTCAGTGGCTACTGGATACAAAGACAGACTGCAGTGGAAAAATGAATGAGAGTCTGGGAGTCAGTGGAAGCAGCAGATATAGATTGGATTTTCAAAATATTTGGTCTTGATGGCAACAGACCATGGAAGTTGGAGGAGTAACTCTTTAGAAAGAGTGTTTGCATCCTTAGCTTTAGATTAATGCAAGTATATTTAAAGACCCAGAGGAAGGATTCTCATCTGTCCCAAACAAAACAAAACAAAACAAAACAAAAACTGATTATGTAGGACAAAAAGTATAATCCATATTTTGAGTTCTAAAGATGGAGACAGGATGAAATCTATAGCAAAAGTGGGACTGAAGAAGGAGATTAAAAACAACAAAGAGGAGGAAGTAGGTAGAAAAGAGGAATATTCTCCTGCCCTAAAACCTAACAGCGACACACTGAACAGCCTAAACCAGAAACCAAGATACTGGTAGCTTTTTGCTTTAAAACAAGGCCAGAGAACTGGAATCTGGGCACAAACCCAACCTACCTTATGGGATGAGATTGTTTGGGCTTAATTGGGCATCCAAAAATAGAGGTGACTCAAAGACCACCAAAACAGGCCAGAACACACTCCTTATCTCCCACAACAGAAAAGGTGCTATTAAAATGGCACTAATGAATCAGTGTTATATACTACCTACCACCTACTAAAAATTCTTACAACAGAAACTCAGATCAGGAAAAACAGTAACCTCTGGGTTGCAGAACACAGTAAGATCAATTTCACTGTTTAAGTTTTTGAAGAAGAAAATACTTTTCCCTTGATTTTTTTTCTGAATTCATTGATTTTCCTCTAGATGTGACATCTTTCTGCAATGTGAAAAAAATTAACATTATGATACACTATTATGCCTTTGTTTCAAAATGTATAATACATTCCAAATATCTCACCAGTAATTTAAACTTTAAAGGTGACAATAAAATACTTGATCATGGGAAAATGTATAACAAGTTGTGAAATTCAAGTAAAACATTAACATTATGAGTTGAAAACAAATGGTACAATAAACATAGCAGGCAAATTCACAAAATAGACAATAAAACATTTAATAATTTTGGGGGGTTTTTGATGAAGTTTGATAGTCCTTAGGAACTAGGGATGCAGTATGCACAAATAACTTCTTAGAGCTAGACTTATATAAAATTCTGTGTGAACAGGAAAAGAAAACAAAGGACAGACTATTCTCACTCTTAATAAACTGGAATCACACAAAATAACATTGAATATTATTTAAAATGGCTTTTCTTAAATATTCAGGGTTGGCAGAAATGTATCAGAGCCTCCCTGCTGCTAGAATAATTAAAAAGAGATAAGATGGAAAGAGGAAGGGGAAGTCCTTGTGGATGTCTTCTACACTTTAAGGAGAGAAAGGTTAGTAGCCCGGAGGCAACCGAAGGGCAAGAGAGGCACCTGCAGGGACTTCTATCAGAACCCTATCTCCATCCTGAGTAACCATAGTAACTTGAAGAACTAGTTTCCCCCAAGGTTTAGGAAAATATGAGAAGAAGGCACTTAAAAGGCTACTGTGGCTCCACGCAAAACTGAAGAGTGAGGGAGAACAAGATGTCCAGCCAGGAGCTAGTAGGTGTCAAGAAGCTCCCTGAAGCACATTAGAACTCAGTTCGTGCCACCCCCGATTCTGCAGATGAGAAAACCAAGGCACAGAGGCTGAATCTCACTTGCTCAAAGTCACAAGGCATCTTGATGGTGTCCTCAACACTTGTCTGTGTTGTCCCACTGCCCCCTAATCCAGGAAGCCACTCAGGACTGAAAAGAACCCAGCAACCAAGAGATCATTACTTTTCCCTTAGCCAACTCTCAATTTTTTCCCTATATTTTTATTATAGAAAATGTCTAACACCTATAAGTAGAGATTAGAATAATAAACCCCCTGTACAATGATTGACTCATGGTTGATTTTCTTTCTTCTATACTCTCATCGATCTCAACCCTCCTACAGGATTATTTTGAAACAAATCTTCAATATCATAAAAATTAAATGCTCAGAGAAACTATATAGCTACAAATGTAGCAGAGGGTCTTCCTCAGGGAACTGTGATGTCCTTATTCCACGCCCTCGTGCCGTATGTAGTATGCGTTAGTTTATATGGAAACTAAAGGCCAGTCTCATCTCAGTGCTCTGACCAGCAAGACACTCTCTGTGGCCCTGTACACACACTCACAATGTTAGGCTGACACGGCAAGGTATTTCGATGATGGTATTGTTTGGGGCAGTAAACTAAGTATGAAGAGAAACAACCTTCTATGTTCAAAAACAAACCTACTGACACTGAGTACTTGTTTAAATTGGGCTTAATTAAGGCCTGAGATTTAAAGGCAATTTCTTATACGAGTCCGTGTGAAAAGCACTAAACAATGTAATTCTTACACTGAACAAATCTACACGTTATATTGACTGAAAATGTTTACAACAATAGGGTTACTGTCTTCCTAGGAAAGACAGCATTTATGTGTCTTAAAAACATGACATGAGTTTAAAATGAAACAACAAACAAGGCAACAGTTTTCTTACATACAGCCATTGAAATCTTGCCTACAGACTAAATACTGCAGAAAGGACATTTTTAACAAGTTTTAAGTAACTAATAAGACTGTGCTCCTAAAAGAAGATACTTAAAACAGGTAATTGTGTGTGTCTGTACAAGGGAATTTTGCTACCACATGTTGATGAATAATATTACCACTTCCAATTCTGTACTATTTCACATTCCCCTACTCATAAGTCCAATTTTATATGAATTTATAAATATAAATTTTAAAAACATTAGAAAATCAAAACAATACAAGAGGAAGTCTAAGATGTTTTGCCATTAAATGAGATAATATCCCTTCAAATATAGATTTTTTTTGCTGAAAAAGCATCTTGAAAAATATAATATTCTATTTGGGAACATTTTAACAATTTATCTTAGCTTATAACACAATTATGAGACTCGTACCTGCTGAAGTTTCTCTAAATTTGTCGCTGGTCTTCTTTTTCCTCCATTTCCAAGGCTTGAAGATTTTACCAATGGTGGATAGTTTCCCCTTTCTCTTGAATGGAGGTGTTTGGGAACCTGCTGTGGGGCCATCTGAATTGGCTATAGAAGCTTTGTCCAGTCCGTCAACTGTTCAGAGAAAAACAAAGTCAGAGGAAGGCTTTAGTCAAACTTTGTAACAACAGCAGCCACTTCATCCTGGCCTGTTAACAGTAAGCATGCCTACTCTCACTGGAATCTTACATAACGTTTATTTTGTCCCATTTTGCAGCTGGTAGGAACCTCCTGGTATCAATCAGTAAGTCAATCAATCAGAAATTATATTTTCCTTAGGTAATCATTTTGGGGAACCAGAAAAGAAGCTAGAGCCTTACATGACAGGTAGGACCAGACACACAAGAGCCTGTGAAACGCAGCCAGATTCATCTGCAACAACAGCATCAATATTTCACACAAAATATTCTAAGGATTCCTGAGGTAGGATGTTCCTCCAGAGACTAGTCTGGCATTGTCAGCAATGAATATTACAGTTACAGTGTAGTTAAAACCATGGTTTCCCCTTCACAAAATATAATTTGGTGCCAGGAAGTAAATGCTATTTTTACAATGCCAAGCTATCTTTTGCCTCTATTACAAAAAAAAAAAAAGTGTTATGTTTCAAGTAAAACGATAGTTAATACTAACAACAAGATATATGTGGAAAATATGGGCACTGGGTATGACCAAACAGATCTTTGTATGCCATTATTTTGTTAATTAGAAAAAGGGTACAAAAATCTTAAGTTGCCTTGCACTATGTTCTAAGCAATAACCTATATTAACCCAAGTAATATAGTTTAACGGTAAAGAATCGGAAGCATCTGAGAAATGGATAAACTGGTCTTATTCATTCAGTGAAGCAGCACTAAGCAATTAAAAAAGAAAAAGAAAGCACCATTGATAAGACAGGAACACAAATGCAGCTCAACATTGTGTTTAAAAACCGCATAGTAAAGAGTATATGTTGTGTGGTCCCATTTATAGAAAGTTCTAAAACCGGTGAAATACGTTTGTGGTGGAAAATAAGGAAAGAAAAGGAGATGAAATAGAAAGAACAGTAGTTTGCTCTTGGAGCGAAAGGGAAGCAGGAATTAATGGAGAAGGGGCTCAGGGAACTCCTGGTTGGGATGGGAATTATCTCCATAATGGCTGAACTACACAAGACTCTTCTAATGGTATTTATTTATTTATTTATTTATTTATTTATTTGACAGGTAGAGTTATAGCCAGTGAGAGAGAGAGAGAGAGAGAGAGAGAGACAGACAGACAGACAGACAGAGAGAAAGGTCTTCCTTTTCTGTTGGTTCACTCCCCAAATGGCCGCCACGGCCGGTGCTGCACTGATCCGAAGCCAGGAACCAGGAGCTTCTTTCTGGTCTCCCATGCGGGTGCAGGGGCCCAAACACCTGGGCCATCCTCCACTGCCCTCACGGGCCACGGCAGAGAGCTGGACTGGAAGAGGAGCAAGTGGGTCTAGAACTCGGCAGCCATATGGGATGCCGGCACCACAGGCGGAGGATTAACCAAGTGAGCCACGGCGCTGGCCCCAAGACACTTCTAATTGTATTTATGATTTTGTGCATTCCATTTCATGTAAAATTTATCTGAGAAAAAAGCATAAGCAAATGGTTAAGTCTGATGAAAGACATGTTGAAGTATTTGGTGGCTAAGTCTAGTAATAATCATGAAAAAACTGGACAAAGAGATGGACTGGGTAGATGGAAAAATACACAGAGAATTAAAATACAGCAAAAGGTTAAGCGTAGAACCTAGGTGGTGAACATCTGGGGGCACAATTATTTTGTCTTCTCTGTATTTTTGAAAACTTTCGTAGTAAAATCTTGGGAAAATAAAACAAATAAACCCAAAGACTTAACAGCAAGGACTTGGGCTTCTAGGAAGATGGGATAGATGTACTCTGTCCTAGTCCTCTTGCTAAATCCAACTAAGCAAATACTGGATGTCATTTTTTTTTTAAAGAATTAAAGACTCTGGACTCTGTAGAAAGAACAGAGAGAGAGCCCATCAGTCTGGGACGTCACAACCCAGGAAAACAACATGGCGGTGTGATGTGCCCTGGTTTTCTGTTTCCCTTATACATCCACCTCTACAGCTGAAGTCAGCAACCCGGGACGCCAATGAAGCAAAGATCAAAAATGCCTCAAGAAAAGCCTGCCCCTCTGCAGCCATGGGAACAGGACAGAGGCAGCAGCAAAAGCAAACTTACAGACAATAACCATCACACACCACAGAGCACATGGTGGCCTTCCACGCTAGCACAGCCCTCCACCCTCGCGAGAAGCCAACGAAGAGTCCTAATACCGCTGGGAAGCGTGAGAGGAAACCAAGTGGGAGCCAGGCCCTTCACATCTGCCGGCTTGCACTGAAGCACCTGCCACCGTATCAGTGGAGACCACCACAGGAGCACAGCGGTCTGACCCTTCCCAGCAATAACCAGGTGATTTTCCTGCCTCCCAGCACTGGGGTGGGATCAAACCACTGTTCATGAGGAACAAGGCCATCTCCACTATGGCGTCAATGGAAGGCCTAACATATAGTGTGTCAACAGAGGACAAGCAGGAAACCTGGCTTCTTTCTTCCAGGTGGGAATGACAAGGTGGCATCTACTGCTTCCTGCACTGGAATGCCAATCAGAACAGAAGGTGTCAGGAAGATACAGACTCCCATAATACAAAAATGTCCATGCTTCAGTCAAAACTCACTCAGCATACAAAGAACCAAGAAAATCTCAAACTGAATGAAAAGGGATAATCAATAGATGCCAACTCCTAAATCCTTATGAGCTCTCCTCCAAACAAGTATGGAGAAATCCCACTTCTTGTGTCCATGAGAACCACTCTTAACTTCAGGTGCTATTCGGACAGAGGTACCCAGAGTTTTATGGGAAAGTGAACTGGAGACACAGTTCTGCACTGACTGATTCTGAACATGGTTCCCAACTCTACTTTCAGTCACAAGGCAACAGAGAAAGAGAGATGGGCTGATTTCAAACTAAAAAACAAAGATGTAAGTTTTTTTTTTTTAAAGATTTATTTATTTGAAAGTCAGAGATACAGAGAGAGGAAAAGACAGAGACAGATACACACACACCCCCCACAATGGTCACGCTGAAGTCTGGAGCTTCATTTGGGTCTTCCACATGGGTGCAGGCGCTCAAGCACTTGAGCCATTCTCCACTGCTTTCTAGGTACACTGGTAGGGAGCTGGATGGGAAGTGAAGCAGTCAGGACTTTCACTGGTGTTCATATGGGGTGCCAGTGTCACAGGCAGAGGCTTTACCCACTATGCCACAATTCTGGCCCCAAGACATAAAATTAAGCTGCTGTCTGAGATGCTGCATCCTGTATGAGCACCAGTTCGAGTCCCAGCTGCTCCACCCGCTATCCTGCTCCCTGCTAATGCATCTGGGAAGGCAGCAGAGGATGGTCCAAGAACTTAGGACCCTGCCACCTACTGGAGACCTGAATGGAGTTCCAGGCTCCTGGTTTCAGCCTGGCCTAGCCCTGGCTGTTGCAGTCATTTGGGGGAGTGAACCAGTGGATGGAAGATCTTTCTTTCTCTCTCTCGTTCTTTCTCTCTATCTCCACAGATCCAGTGCCCTGACACTATAAAATTCTGTGTTCCCTCTGAACCAATGAAGCACAGTCTACTTTTCTCCTAAAGATAAAAACACATAAAAATAATAAACACATAAAAATAATAAATTCCCCAGATGACAGCAAGTGGTAAGTGATATGGGTAATTGATCAGCAAAAAATGAAAGCCTTCATGTTAAAATTCACAACTGCATAAGAAATTAACTGTCATTGTCTTTCTTTATTGTACATTCACATTTATATCTTAACCTGAACTCTGAAAAGGGCCCGGCCAGTGCCAATCGCCATCGCAGTGTACAGACGCTCACATACTCCCTGTATCCATCTGTGGTTTTAAAATTGTTAAGCTATTGTGGTAAACCATCCTTACAAGTAAAACCATGAGGGCACATTTGGCCAAACTGCCATTGAACTTTTCCTAAATCATGAATGTGAAGGGCACTATCTCCTGCTTTTGAGTGTATGAACAGAATATAAACTCTTCTTTTCTCTAGACAGTGTGGTGGCGGTAGCGTTGATACTTCTACAATTTTCCTTTTGAACCAACTTATATTATATCTTTTTGAGGGGTGGGTGTTCAGGCAAGTGGTTAAGACACGAGTTAAGATACCCACATCCTAGGGCCTGTGCCATACAGCTATCATATGCAACACCAGCATCGCCATATCAGATGCCAGTACACGTCTCAGCTTCTCTGTTTCGGATCCAGCTTCCTGCAGGTCTGCCTGGGAAGACAGCACAAGATAGTACAAGTGCTTTGGTCCCTGCCACTCATGAGGGAGACTCAGATGGAATTCCCGGCTCCTGGGTTCAGTCTGGCCCAGCCATGATCGTTGCAACCATTTGGAGAGTGAGTCCACCATCCCCACGCTTTAAAATAAATAAATAAATCTTTAAAAATGACAACAACAATAAAAAAAACAGAATCCTATATCCCATATTGGAGTATCTGGATTTGAAATCCAGCTTTGGCTCCTGACTCCCACTGCCTACTAATGCAGACCCTGGGAGGCAGTGGTGAGGGCTCAAATAGTGGAGTTCCTGCTGCCCACATGAGATATCTGTATTGAGTTCCTGATTCCTGGCTACAGCCCAGTCCGGTCTTAGCCATTTTGGGGATTTGGGGAGTGAACCCAGCAGACAGGAACTCTCCCTTCCCTCTCTTTTTTCTTTCTCTTTCTCTCTCCTCTCTCTCCCTCTCTCCTTTCTTCTCTCTCTCTCTCTCTCTCTCTCTCTCTCGTTCTCTCACTTTCACTCTCTCTGTCTCTCCAGAAAAAAAAATTGAAATTTTCTATAAATTCTGTCACTGTATGTATAATTATTTTTGAGTTTACATATAGACAAGAACAAATTGCCAGGTAAATCCTGATACAAGTTGAAATTTCCTGTTTTCAATGTTAATTTTGATCTACTCACATGTTATCAGAGCGACTACTTCATCAGAACTTTTCTTTTCACACTAAGATCTATATTGCAAAATATACTATATTTTGAAATACAGTCCCTGGATACTTGAATGTAGATATTTTAAATGACAAAGCTCAGTCTCTTAATCCCACTAAACCAAGCTGATACCTCACAGGACTTCCCCACACCAACTGGTAAGAATCCAGAGAATGTATGCATGTCTTATTTTTCATTTAAACAGAAATTTATCCGTTAGGCAGTCCCAGTGCAAATGTGACCACATAAGTCTATATGATTATCACATAAGATAAATTATAGGTTTGAATAATCTCCCCTTTGAGATCTGAGAACTGAATGATGGGAATTCTTAGGGAGACTGTATCTGGTTAATATGAGTCTATGTAGTATTTAATATTTACTAGTTATATAGTCCTTAGATGTCCATTTTTCTCTGCACATAATTACATCAGTCACTTGGAGAGTAACACAAATGTGGCACAGTATTCCACTGTACAAGTTCTATAGCTGAGATATCATTTAGAGAACTTCAGGGAAAGAACCCCTGGTGTTGACTGTATCCAAGCAGATAACCACTGCATGAAAAAAGTCGGCAGCAATGTTGGTCTCAACTTTCTTCTAAGTATCCTTAAATATCTGAAAATTAATGAGAATATACTTTTTTTTTTGACAGGCAGAGTTAGACAGTGAGAGAGAGAGACAGAGAGAAAGGTCTTCCTTCCATTGATTCACCCCCCAAATGGCTGCCATGGCTGGCGCACTGCGCCAATCCAAAGCCAGGAGCCAGGTGCTTCCTCCTGGTCTCCCATGCGAGTGCAGGGGCCCAAGGACTTGGGCCATCCTCCACTGCCTTCCCGGGCCACAGCAGAGAGCTGGACTGGAAGAGGAGCAACCAGGATAGAACCGGCGCCCCAAATGGGACTAGAACCCAGGGTGCTGGCGCTGCAGGCAGAGGATTAGCCTATTGATCCGTGGCACTGGCTGAGAATATACTTTTAAAGCCCAATAATAACAAAAGCAATTAAAGATAAATCATAAGTGGTAAACAATGTTTTATTCACACTCTGCTGTGCTAAGTGTACATTTTAAGGATATGCAAAAACAAGCAAACTGACCTTCCTTTCCTTAAAATACGTTTTCTTGGCTATTTTCCTTCTGACTTTGTAATTTGTTATGTTTGTGCAATATTACCACTATAGATTTTTATTTCTATTACAGTTTTAATGTTTTCATTATAATTCTGCCACTTTATCCTTTAAAGACCACAGAACATATGGCAAATAAACATTAGAGGAATGCTTAAGATGTAACTTTATTTCCCACATTTACTTCTCTTCCTCAACTGAAAAACAAATGACTTAGGATGTGTGCTGTCACACACAAGGGCATGCAAACAATTTCTTGGCACAGCACCAAGTAGGTAACGTGGTCAGAGTGGACTGGGCTATGAGTTGTCACAGAGGAGAGGGGATCCTGGGTTGGGTGAAATCTCATCCTTTTGGGAAATAAGACAAGTGGCTAGAGGAAAGAAAAAGAACAGAGGTCTCAAAATGTATCACATTTATGTAGGAGTACAAGTCAGAAATTCGGAAGCTGCTGAACACATATTTACTGTGATGGAAGAAAAGTAAATAAATGGCTGATGGATGGTGGGAGCCAAGTTTCTCATTGTGGGAGAAAGGGTTGCAAGTAAACAAGGGAGGAAGCTAGAGTGACCAACGTGGCATTGATTAGAGTTGAACACATTTTTTGAACTCATGTTTGGCCAAATAGATATATTGGTAGATGGATAAACTATACACATGTGTGTATACATGGCTTAGCGTACACACATGTGTCTCCCAGCTGTGTTCTCAGAAGGCCTAGAAAGAATAACATGCCAGTAGCAAAGAGCATACCCAAGTGATTTCATCTTGACTTCTAAATAGTCTCCAGTATAAAGGAATCACATCTTATTACAGACATGGCAGTTGGGCCATAGAAATATTAGATTAGGCTTGCACAAATTCACAGTGCCTGAAATTAAGGACATACTTGAAAAATAAAATGATAGGAACATGTTAAAAGGACACAGGACGGCCAGCGCTGTGGCACAGCAGGCTAAGCCATGGCTTGCAGCCGAAGTCCTTGGGCCCCTGTACCCATATGGGAGACCAAGAAGAAACTCTAGGCTACTGGCTTCAGCCTGGCCCAGCCTGGCCCAGCCCCAGTTTTTGCAGTCATCTGGGAAGTGAACCAACAGATGGAAGATCTCTCTCTGTCTCTTGTTCTCTCACTCTACAGCTCTGCTTTCAAATAAATTAATTAATTTAAAAGGGGTGGGGGGTGGAAACAAGAGTCAATTCAAAGAGTTCCCAAAGGCCAAAGCTGGAACAATCTGAACAACAAAATAAATAATACAGTATTAGATTATAACCCAGAGTATGAAATCAATATCTATGAGTCTATACTTACATAAGTAAATATTGAATAAATAAATACACATGGAAAAAGACAGAAATCCACACAAAAGAATTTGTGTAAATACTCCCCTCGCAAAAAGGAGAAGCTTGAACTCCCCACTGCAGAAATGTCAGCCATACACAGTGATTTCCTTCCAGAATACATTGCATTAAGAAGGAAAGAAGCAGAGCAGAAGGCTGACAAACACCACCTCCGTCAGGGGCTCATGGGTAACATCAACAGGGATCAGCTATGTTGACAGTGGGTCCCCTTGATAGGCTGTCATGAGAATGATACTTCACAATCCACAACCCCACGGTGCCCAAGACAACAACAGACAAAACCAAGTTGAGGAAACCAAAATACCTAACTAGTACATCTGAAAATTGCCCAGGTCATTAAAAACAAATCTGAGAAACTATTAGAACAGGAAACCAAGGAGACATGAGCACTAAATGTAATATGGTGGGACTGTTGTTACAGGTTAACCTGCCACCTGGGACACCTGCACTCCATGGAGATGGCCAGCACTCTGTTTCCAATCCAGTTTCCTGGAAGGCAGGAGATGATGGCCCAAATACTTGAGCCCCTGCCATGCAAGTAGGAGATCCAGATGGAGTTCCTGGCTTGTGGCTTTGCTCTGGCCTAGCCCTGGCTGTTACCAGCACTTGGGAAGTGAATCAGAGGATGAAATTTCTCTCTCCCTCTCTCTCAATCACCTTTCAAAAAAGTCACTAAATATTTTAAAGAAAAAATGTAATTTGGTTTCCTGAATGGAATCCTGGAAAAGAAACTAGGAAGAAATTAGTAAAAATCCTAAGAAATTGGGGCCAGTGCTGTGGAGTAATGGGTAAAGCTGCCACCTGCAGTGCCAGCATCCCATATGGACACCGGTTCAAGACCTGGCTGCTCCACTTCCCATCCAGCTCTCTGCTATGGCCTGGGAAAGCAGTAGAAGATGGCCCAAGTGCTTGGGCCCCCTCACCTGCTTGGGAGACCCAGAAGAAGCTCCTGGCTCTTGGCTTCAGATTGGCGCAGCTCTGGCTGTTGAGGCCAATTGGGGAGTGAACCAGCGGATGAAGATTCATTCTCTCTCTCTCTCTCTCTCTCTCTCTCTCTTTCTGCCTCTCTTGCTCTCTTTGTGCAACTCTGGCTTTCAAATAAATAAATAAATCTTTAAAAAAATCCTAAGAAATTGTGGAGTTCATCTAATAATAATGTAAAATGATTGTTCCTTTATTATAACAAATGCATCATTGACACAAGATATTTAACAACAGGAGAAACTAAAACAAGGAGTATCTGAGCATTCTCTATATTATCTTTTCAACTTTTCTGAAAATCTAAAACACTCCAAAAAGAGAGTCTGTATTTCACAATGTGGCATTAGCTGGCGTGGGGGGGTGAGGGGGCAAAGGGTGAAGATTTTGGAGATTCTCCCGGCACAGGGCACTGTACTGTAAGAGTCCTTGGGAACATTGACTTTTATCAAAAGGAAAGATTTCTGTTCAAAGAAGTTTTAGAAAGTAGTATGGGGACCAGCGCTGTGGCATAGCAGGATAAGCTGCCACCTGCTGTGCCAGCATAGCATACGGGCAGCGGTTCGAGTCCCGGCTGCTCCACTTCCAATCCAGCTCTCTGCTGTGGCCTGGGAAAGCAGTAGAAGATGGCCCAAGTCCTTAGGCCCCTGCACCCGCGTGGTAGACCTGGAAGAAGCTCCTGGCTTCTGGCTTCGGATTGGCCCAGCTCTGGCCGTTGCAGCCAGTTGGGGAGTGAACAAGCAGATGGAAGACCTCTCTTTCTCTCTGTCTCTACTTCTCTCTGTAACTCTTTCCAATAAATAAAATAAATCTTAAAAAAAAAAAAAAAAAGAAAAGAAAAGAAAAGAAAAAGGAGCTCCCAGCTCCCGGCTTCAGATCAGTGCAGCTCTGGCCATTGAGGCCAACTGGGGAGTGAACCAGCAGATGGAAGATCTCTCTCTCTCTCTCTCTCTCTCTCTGCCTCTCCTTCTCTGTAACTCTTTTAAATAAATAAATCTTTAAAAAAATAAAGTAGTATGATTCAAAGCTGCTCATCTTTTCCTCCAAAATCTCCCCTTTATAAGAAATATTTCAATTCCCAAAATTTTATGACCACGAGAACATCTACAGGACATCAAATTACTATTTCAACACTTTTTAGTGCATGGCAGACCCAAATAAAATGGCCTTCAACATCTCATAAAAGGGGAGGCAATGGGCCCAGTTGCAGATGGCATCAGAGAGTTTCATCCACAGTCACTGTGAGACTACACAGAGTGAGGGGATTCCAAACTTACTGTACAGCACAGTCAAGCACACACACAGGCCCCCTGCTGTACTGCCAACAGAGGAACCAAATCGAGCATGAAAAGGTTCCGTGTACTTTATTTTTTAATCAGTGAAGTGTTTCCAATAATCTTATTGGGAAACTAGATGCCATTTAAAGGGATGAATTTTTTTTAAAATTTTCGGTGTATGCATATGAAAAAGAGAATGGGGAGGGGGCAGAGACTAAGAGAAATCACCCATCCAACGGTTCACTTCCCAAATGCTGAGCAAGGCTGAAACTAATAGCTGGGAACTCAAGTAGATGGGAGTAACTCAAGTATTTGGGCCATCACCTGCTGCGCATAGCAGGAAGCTAGAATCAGGAGTGGAGTTGGAACTTGAATCCAGGCATTCTTATACGGGATGCAGCCAACCGAAGCATCATCTTAACTGCTCACCAAAAGCCAGCCCCACATAGGACTAAAATTTACTACATAACAATTGAGGATATATTTCCAAACTCATCCTTTATTCCCCTGAACTAATAAGGATGGAAGAAGAATGGAAAAATTTAGAAACAGATTATCCCATAACTCCTGCTTGTGTGAAGGTCCAGTGAGTGGCACCTGGTCATGAATTATTCACTGACCTGCCCTGGGGTTCATTCTCTCCTGAATGCTGAAATCATTGAATACTTTATAAGTAGCACAAATAACAGGGGCTAATATTTAGGGAGTATGCATTGCGTGCCAGGCACTGTGCAAAGTATTCTGCCTGCATTAGCTCATGCTAATTTGCACAATAGTTCCAAGACAGGTACCATTATTAATCCCATGTCTGAGATGAGAAGACAAGACTTACCAAGATTGAGCACCTAACCCAGTATCTGCCATATGTGTATGTGTTTATTTATCCGCAAAGATTAAATATTTTTTGAGTAAACAGTGGATGAACAAATGAACATCAAGCAAGTAGCAGAGCTTGGATTAGAAATCACATTCTGGGGCCTGGTGGCATAGCAGGTAAAGCTGCTGCCTACAATGCTGGCATCCCATATGGGTACCAGTCTGAGTCCTGGCTGCTCAACTTCTAATCCAAATCCCTGCTCAAGTACCTGAGAAAGCAGTGGGAGATGGCCCAAAGTCCCTGCACCCATGTGGGAGACCTGGATAGTTTCAGGCTCCTGGTTTTGGCCTGGCACAGAAATGGCTGGTGTGGCCATTTGGGGAATGAACCAGCAGATGGAGGATCTCTCTTTCTCTGTCTCTCCCCCTCCCTCTGTAACTCTGCCTTTCAAATAAATAAATATATCTTTAGAAATCACATCTGCCTTCCTGTAAAAAACAGCCCACTTTACCACAAGGCCAGCTTTAATTCAGAGTTTTGAACTCATGCTATTTGGGCCAGTATGATATGAGAGAGAGAAAGAGAGAAACTCAAAGCATGGTTGGGGAAGAGGGCATTACCATGGTTACTGATCAACTCAAGAACAAAGATGGAAGCCCAAGTAGCCCAGGGGAGGGAAACACAAACTCTGGAATATTTCCCAGGGAGTGGGAGACTTGAACTGGGACCATAAAGATGAGTATACCACCAAGTGGAAATTAAAAAGGGAATGGTCCACAAATGAGCACAGCTGACCTTTTAAAGTAACGCTGAAAAAAACTTTATCATAGTGCTGTGCTCATAATACACACGAGACATATCTACAAAAAATAATTTTTAAAGGCAAAGGCACATCCTTGAATATATAGTACAGTTAAATGTGAAATGCTTAAAAAGGAACTAAAGTATTTAAGTATTTTTGGGGACTGGTGCTGTGGCGCAGCAGGTTAAAGCCCCACCTGCAGTGCCTGCATCCCATATGGGTGTCAGTTCGAGACTCGGCTGCCCTCTTCCAATCCAGCTCTCTACTATGGCCTGGGAAAGCAGTAGAAGATGGCCCAAGTCCTTGGGCCCCTGCACCCACATGGGAGACCCAGATGAAGCTCCTGGCTCCTGGCTTGGGATTGGCCCAGCCCGGCCATTGCAGCCAACTGGGGAGAGAACCAGCGGATGGAAGACTTTTATCGATCTCTGCCTCTCCCTCTGCCTCTCTCTCTGTGTAACTCTTTCAACTAAATAAATAAATCTTTTAAAAATATCGTGGAGCATTTACAAAACAATTTGAGGTATAAAATATGTATAATATATGTGATACACACTATCATATACACAATAATTTGGTACAGGCATCCACCATCCAGACCAAGGTATTGACCATTGCCAAGCCTCATAAAACTTCCTGTGCTTCTTCCCAATTGGTACCCACCCCTTCTCCTCCACCCTCCCAGATAACCACTGCTGCATCACTGTTGATTAGTTTTACTGCTCTTGAAATTCAACTCAGTGGATTCAACAACATATTTTTGTGTCTTTCAATGTACATTATGTCTATGAAATTCAGTCATAGAGCTTATTGTTAGTACATGAGCATTTCAAAGCAAATCAACCTAATTTCAAAATCAAAACACCCCATTTAGCAAGGTCTCAGATGAAAGAGTACTTGAAAATGATGAGCTTATTTAAACCTCTCATTTTGGGAAAGGATGGCTTTACCACTTTCTTTACATGGAAAATGAAAACACTATCTCCTTTCACTTACTGTGTTTCTGAGATAACTAATAATCTGCCTCCCTACCATCTATTGAGGTTGACCCAAAGCTTAAGCAAGATTAAAGGTGGAAAAGTAGTTTATTTTCTGTAAATAATGACACCTTTATATGTTTTTTATTTGAGAGGCATAGAGATGGGGGAGTGACAAGGAGAGACAGAAAAAAAAAATGGAAGAGTTTCCATCTTCTGTTCATTCCTCAAATACCCACAAAGTCAGGCCGGGCCAAAGTCAGGAGCCAGGAATTCAATCAAAGCCTCCCTCATGAGGGGCAGGGGCCTAACTTGTTGAGTCAGCTGCCTCTCAGGGTACACATTAGCTGGAACTGAAGTAAAGTTAATCTAGAACCAGACACTCTGGTGTGGGATGCAGGCATCCTAGGTGGCATCTTAGCCATCAGGCCAAATGTCTGCCCCATATATATTCTTCCTATGCATATTATAGCATGCAGTTCTGAGCACTTTATATTACAAAAGCACTGCATACAGTGTTTTCCATTGTGGGAACAATCATGTATAATACAGAAGTTCACATATAATAGAACGCCCTCAATATGAGAACGTGTAAACCTAAGAAGATTGTATGCTTTTGAAACTGTTAACTTGTGGGCTGGAGCTGTGGTGTATTGGGTAAAGCCGCCGCCTGCAGTGCCGTAATCCTATATGGGCGCCGGATCGAGTCCCAGCTGCTCCACTTCCAATCCAGTTCTCTGTTATGGCCTGGGAAAGCAATGGAAGATGGCCCAACTGCCTGGGTCCCTGCTCCCAGGTGGAAGACCTGAAAGAAGCTCCTGGCTTCTAATCAGCATAGCTCCAGCCAATGCAGCCAATTTGGGAGTGAACCAGCAGATGCAAGACCTCTCCCTCTCTCTACCTCTCCTTCTCTCTCTCCGTGCAACTCTGATTTTCAAATAAATAATAAAATAAATCTAAAATAAAGAAAAAGGAAATGTTAACTAGGTGGCAGAGCAAAAGTCTAGATTGTCTGATTCCTCTGTCAAGGCTATTCCCCCTCTACCAGGCTGTCTTCATGGGACTAACAGTTAAACTCACAGAGAACCAGCAGCACCTCCTAGCAACTCTAAAATAGCAGTAAGAATCTGTAAAATGAAAAGCAAAGACATTGCACAATCAGGACAGGCAATAAATCTAGTTTATTGTTCTGGGGTTGTGACCACACAATTGGGATGGTGAACTGAAAGCCAAGAAGAGATCTGGATCCCAAATCCAACTGTGCTACTTAACTAGCCCTGTGACCTTAAGACCCCATTTTTTTTTCTTTATTGCTGAAATTAGGAGAGTAGGTTAAATGATCTCTCAGCTCCTTTCCAACTGTAACAGTTCTGTGATTCTTCACACTGCTGTGTGATGGATATATCTATCTTACAGGTCACATTAAGAGCTGTTGGAAGTGCCTTATGAAAATTGCCTCATGGCCGGCGCCGCAGCTCACTAGGCTAACCCTCTGCCTGCGGCGCCGGCACTATGGGTTCTAGTTCCGGTTGGGGCGCCAGATTCTGTCCCAGTTGCTCCTCTTCTAGTCCAGCTCTCTGCTGTGGCCCGGGAGTGCAGTGGAGGATGGTCCAAGTCCTTGGGCCCTGCACCCGCATGGGAGACCAAGAGGAAGCACCTGGTTCCTGGTTTTGGATCGGCACAGCAAGCCGGCCGTAGCGACCATTTGGGGGGGTGAACCAACAGAAGGAAGACCTTTCTGTCTCTTTCTCTCACTGTCTAACTCTGCCTGTCAAAAAGAAAAAAAAAGAAAGAAAGAAAACTGCCTCAGTACCGAAACCCGTATGGTAGGTGCTATTAACATATTCAGAATTTGAAGTCCATTGAGATCAAGCATCTTGTCCAACCTCACACAGCTGGTGAGTGGGACACAAACTCAGGTAATTTGCCTGCAGAGTGTCCTGTGTACAAAATGAGAGGAGGATAATGGGTAGAAGTAGATCTCTATTTCATGAGAACGTAACAATTATCTTAATGAGTAATAATTCAATTCTATTTTAGCCAGTTGTGCGGACTGATCAGAAGAGTGAAGGCAAGCGGTGTTTTCTCTCTAAAACAATGCTCAGTATCATCACAGTCAATGTCATACTGGTTGCAGACAAAGTACATTTTTTGCTTTTCATTGACTGTACTCACTTGATGGTTTAGAATCCTCAATTACTGTAATATTAATTTTAGAAGATTGATACCATCAATTTTTAAACTTGTTTTTCTAACAGAGGCTGCCATTATTTTTAAACCCCCAAAGGGAAAAGCTACTAAAGACTTCCATCTGCCTTGCAAGCACTAACAGAGAATTCCAGAGTTTAAACTCATAGCCAACAGGCCTACAGAACGAGAATGTTTGTGCAGCTGGATGACATCCTGATTCACTGAACAACGTCCCCTAGACTTGCTACAGGATATTTAACAGATTAAATAGGTTGCTCAAGTCTGAGGTTTGAAGAAATTCTGATTAAGAAAAGGGTCACTTGGTAAATGGAAAATCCATTTTAACGTAAACAAATGCATTTTAAGTATTGAATACCACTGTCATCACCATAGGCAAAGGGTGCTCTTCATGAACACATATGATGGCTTGGCTTAGAAATAACAAGAAGATTGCTGCAAGGATGAAAAACAAGACAGGAAAAACTTTCTACCTTGCTCCCCTTAGATGTTAGTCATTTCCTACAACAACTCCAGAGTCTGTGGTGGGAGCAGGTCACGGTACGTGGAGTGTGTGCTGTGTTTCAGAGAAACATTCAGTGTCTCCCCAGTGGACAATGAATCAAGTGAGAAGAACTTCAACTCCTCCATGTTAGAATAATGATCACCCTGTTTATGCTCAGCAAACACAGGGGGATGAAATTTGAGGGGAGAAGCTGGCAGGCCGTCTATATAAACTGCAAAATAAAATCCAAGGAAATATCTTAAAGTAAATGATGAAGTTTTGCTTCAGACAAAATTGTGAAAAATATCCCACAGAGGACAAAGGTATCAGAAATATTATTAAAATAACACACTGAATCTGGACCAAGATCTTTAAGTCTAAATGCTCGAGGAGAAATGAGAGCCCTGAGAATCTGAACATACTGTGACTCACCCCATCTCTACGCCCAACAATCCATCAAGTCCCTAAATAAACCTGGTAGCAGTGGACAGACTGGTAGCCACACACAGGATTCTAACCTGTTTCTCCAAGGCAGAGATGAAGTCTTCAGGCACACACAATAAAATATAGGATGTTGGGAGACAAATCCCGTATCAGTGAATTCTGTCAGTCAGTCATACAGGTGTCACCAGGGCAATGAGCCCTGTACCCTGATGGAAAAGATGAATGGATTTGAGGACACTGCAGACAGAGAAAAGGATGCCAGCGCCAAGCAACAGGTTAAACTGCTCTTTGAGATGTCTGAGTTCTGCTTTGAGTCTCGGCTACTCCACTTCCAATCCAGCTTCCTGCTAATGTGCTGGGAAAGCAGCAGACGGTGGCTCAAGGACCCCTGCCACCCACGTGGGAGACCTGGAATGGAGTTCCTGGCTCCAAGCGTCAGCCTGGCCCAGTCCCGGATGTTGCAACCATTTGAGTAAACCAGCAGATAGAAGATATCTATGTCTGTGGGGTGTGGGTATATGTGTGAGTCTCTGTGTGTGTGTTACTATGTTTTTCAAATAAATAAATAAATGAAGCAATAATTTTTTAAAAAAGAGAGAAGGGTACCTAGAGAAGTCACAGGGAACTCTGCAAGGGCATGGTGAGATGTCAAGAGGAGAGAAGGCTGAGAGGAAAGACCTTTAGTTTAGACACCATGAACTTCAGGTGTTGGCAGAACATTCGGGGAAGATGTCCAACAGTCAGAAATGTATTACTGGCATACTAACAAGAGGTTGGAGTTAACAAAAACAAAAGCAGCTGTGGAGGGCCAGGGGAAACTCTGAGAGAAGGATTACATTTAGGAGCAAGTGGGCTTTGCGCAACAAAGAACCTTGAACTTTTTTGGCACTGAGAATGATCAAGTCAAGGGAAAAGATTTGTTAGCTCTTTGTCTTAAATTCATCACAAAATGTGAAGGACATTCAGGCACGTTTAGGGGCCAAAGAGAAGGAGCCTGCAGGGAGGGGAAAGTTGAAGATGCAGGAGAGGAGGGCTGAAGAATCACACCAGCCAGGAGGCCAGACCATGGTGGTCAGCATGGTGACTGCGTGGGGACTGAAGTCCCTTGGGTAACAGCAAAACATGCGGGGGGACAGGGAAGGCCTGAATGTCATCTGGTGAATATGAGGAGGTGAGCAAGAAGCTGGGAGAAGATTGCAGCAAAGACACATAGAGGAGCACTCAGCAGGCTGGCATGTGCTTCAAATGAGGTTGGGCACAAAACTAAACAAAACAGGTGGGAAACAGCACTGGGGAGCTGACAGAATGACAATGCTGCCCATGCCAGCAGGGGCAGAGGAAAACACGGCCTCCATTAAAGAAGCCAGGCTGCCAGAAAGAGTTGGGTTCTAGACAAACTAAGGAAGATGAGGAGTTAGAAGGACAAAAAAAAGATGAGGATAGGTGCTGGTGTTTTGGTGCAATGGGTTGAGCCTCTGCTTGAAACTCTGTCATCCTATCTCTGAGTCCTATTGGGAGTCCTGGCTGCTCAGCTTCCAATTCAGCTCCCTACTAATGTGCCTGGGAAAGTAGCAGAAGATGGTCCAAGTGGTTGGGCCCTGTCACTTATGGGAGACCCAGATGGAGTTCCAGGCTCCTGGCTGTGGTCTGTTGTGGGGTGAACCAGCAGATAGAAGATATCTTACTCTATTCTCCATCTGTCACTCTGCCTTTTAGATAAGTAAACTTATCTGTGTAGAAAAATGGCTTTTGCTGTGGATTGGAACATTCATTCACAAGTAATTTATTGAACAACTATTTAGAGAAGGGGATATGAAGGTGAGCAAAAATGGATTGAGTCTCTACCCTTGGAAGGCTTACAATCAACATCACTGGAAGGGTGAAAGAGGAGAGTACTGTGTCCTGCTTAGATGGGAACACTTGTCTCTGGCTACCAGTCTTGAAGAACAATTCCTAGCCATTGAAGTCCAATGCACTATCCATTGTGCCTAATTCCTACCTATTGAACGTCACATTATGCAGTCTAATGTTTGCCACCACAACCCTGGGCTACTCCACAAAGCACAGTAGGACTTCCAGCTTCTGATGTATTTAGTGAAATGAAAGTCTCAACTATTGACACATCTCTAGAAACCTGCATTAATACTGTACTATCAAAAGTTTCAATTTCAGCTTAAAAATGTCAAAGAGATTTGAATTCTCATGTGTGATGCCTGAAATGAATGGATTAAAAAACAACAACAACAACAACAACAACCTGGGAGCAATTGGATTTAGTTCTCATTTAGTAAATTTAGTAAATTTCTTCTTCCCCAGGAAGAAGAAAGACAGTGAATACAAGAAAAGTCTAGAGGCTTCATAGGTCTATTCAGAAAAAGAAGAATATCAGTGAGGGTAGTAGAGAAGCTTTTGAGAAAATTTTTCATCATTCATCACTGTGGGAAAATAGAGACTTCTTAAAAGATGACGTCACATCCATTGTTCCAGCTGTTTTTCAACTATTTGTCCTCGGTGAAGTGTCTTTTAGTTGTATCCTAAGCAGCAACTGTGAGTTCTCCTGAAATATGTGTCAGTAGTGCCTTTGCCATTCTTATGTATGTCAGACCTCCTTCCTGCTAGCTTTGATCGTTTTCCAGTTTCAAACTCTAGCGTGTGTTATGTTATCTCGCAAACTACGTGGAATGCTACAGGAGGGCTCTTTTGGGAGCAGTTTTCTCTGTGTGAGAAATCTAAAGGCCTGCTCTAATAAACTGTAGCCTTGCCAGGCCAGGCTTATCCATGACTTAATTATTCATTTTGTGAATCTTAATGAAGGACCCTCTGTGACCTAGGTACAGTATGGGGACGTTGCCAGGAATGAAGCCCATTTTGTCCTTGTCTGCAAAGGAATACTAATCCAGTGGCAACACTGATTTTTTTTTTTTCATATATTGGAAGAGGCAGTCTTTTTTATCTCTACTCACTTAATAACAATAATAATTAAAAGCCACTCTTGTGGCTTCTGGAAGAGATGGTGAATTGCAAAAAGCTACTTCTGAGGTTTGGTTACAGGATCTTCCTTACCATTCTAGTACACATTTGAAGTTCATTCCTTCAGGCCAGTACTGAAAATCTGAATAAAAGTGATATCAGAAAAGAATTTGGAGGAACCTAGTTGGCTGGATGGTGCCCTGACTGCATTCAGAGGCTATCCCACGTGGTGTTATCCCAAGTCCTGCTGCTACAACTCATTTTCTGGAATGTTTGCTTGACACACATGACATTTAAAGGAAAGAAACCAAACACAAAATCTTGCAAGTGGGATATCCTCGTTGATTCTGTTGCAGAGAAAAGAAAGCAACACTAAATGGATCATTATTATAAAATTACTTTAAAAAAAACCTGTGGGATTGGTTCTCTCTAGAGAATTAGGTGTACAAACTAAGGAATGTTAATCCTTTGCTTTTCAGTGACTTAAATGGCCTCCTGTTGAATTTAGACAGGGGTTTCTACCTTTTAGGCAATGTTCCGAAAGCACTGAATAAGTCCCTTTAGGCCTGTCTCCTCAAGGCACACACCAACAGAGAGTCGGCTGACACGTACACAACTCACCACAAAAGCATCCATTTTTAGGAAGAAAATGGCTTGTTTTAATTCTCTAGCTATTTGGCACCCTTGTAGGACTCAGTGTATGAATAAAAAATAAGTAGTTATTTTAAGCATAAGCACAGACCCGTGAGGACTGCAAAGAAAAAACATGGGCTTGGAACCAGCACTGTGGCGTGTCATCCATATGGGAGCCAGTTCAAGTGCCCGCTGTTCCACTTATGATCCAGCTCCCTACTAATGTGCATAGCAAAAGTGATGGAAGATAGCCCAAGTACCTGGACCAGAAGAAGCTCCTGGCTCCTGGCTTCAGCTGGGCCCAGCTCTGGCTGTTGAGGCCAGCAGATGGAAGAGCGTTCTCTCTCCCTCTTTCTCTCTCTCTGCCTTTCAAATAAATAAATCTTTAAATAATTTTATTTAAATAAATAAATCTTTAAAACAATCCATCAATCAAACAAAACATGGGCTTCCAGGACCAGACAGACTTGAATTTAAGGACCTGTTCCTCGACTTCCTAGCTTTTAACCCTAGGCCAGTAATTCAACCTTTCAAAGTCAGAATAACGGGGTAATACAACTTACCATTTGGGTTATGACTAGGGTTCATAGAAATAATACAAGTGGATACAAGATAATTCAAGCAAGTGGAGAAAGCACTAAAAAAAGGGTTTTAGGAAATAAAAAGAGTGTGGATTAATTAAGATCTAGAAAGGCAGCAAAATTTCTTTGAAAAATATTTTTCTGCTTTTCTAGAGGTCTCCAGGAAAACAAAGATACTCCATAAAATAGATTCCTGAATACCCACCCAAACTAGATAACTGCACTCACTGCTGTCTCAAGACAATTGCTGGGCGCCGCTGAAATCAGCTAACACTCAACGGAAAGCATCACTCCCTCCTAAGAGAAATGCCCTGGATTAAGGAAAGAAGGCTGATGGATGTCACCGACAAGAATGCAGGAGGGCACAGCTAAGAAGTGGATCTGGCCTGGAGGTTCAGCTGGGAGCTCACTGAATTAGTTTTTATTTTAGTACCTAGGGAAAAAATAATTTAAACGCAAAACCTAACACAAACCATCACATTCAAAATACTGGTTGCTTACGTGGTTAAGACAACACTTAAGGAAAAATGTCAAAAAATCTGATTAGGAACTGTCTATGGCCAGATAGAAGTTGTTGTTGCGTTTGGTTTTTAAGAAGCCTGGACTATACGTCATGCTAGAACAGTCAAACACAGGAAGTAACATTTTACTTTGGTTTCCAAATGTGCCCAATGTCAAAACTTAGAGAGAAAAAGTTACTTTGCATTGTCCCATTAATGCAGGACACTTTTTAAGACCGCCTTGACACGCAGTGCAGATAATGAAGACCTGAAGGAGTCTTGATTATGAGACTCTGCATGTACTGGCTGGCTACAAAATCATTATTAAAGTGACCTGGTTTTCATCCCTCCCTCTTTAAGGTCTAACAAGAACCTTGCACTCCCCACTCCACCCAACCCTAGAGCGGAGTATCCAGCAACAAAACAAGGTTGCACTAGTTCTGCAAAACCACAAGCAATTATTTATGAAATCCTTAGAGTCATTCCCATTGTGTGTAGTGAGACTTCCCTTTTAGGCCTTAGGATATTACGTTTTGAATCTGAAATAGGGTCTAGGATCCAAGTGAAGTGTTCTGACTTGGAAGAACATCAACCTTCTGTGACTTTAGACCTTCCTTAGGTTGAGTGCTCAGCATATCCTAGTCTGAAAAATGCCTTAAAGACCAAAATGACAAGGTTGTAACTAATGGGTGTGGGGATTTGGCGAAGGGGTTCTGTGCACTCCCACACCCACGTCCGCCCCATCTTTCTCTGGATTCAGATCACTGCCCAAAGGAGTTGGATTTTGCACACAGCGTTTTGGGAATACTTTGAATCTCAGCCATCTCAAGGTCGAACATCCATCTAGGAAATGCCTAGTCCAAGAAATGCCTAAAAACTTAAATAATTTCTAAGCTTACTGGAGAGTTTTAAATTATTTTATAAAAGGACCTAAGAATGATAGATTCTGATGCACCCGGATCTTACTTGCATACTTAAACAGCCTGAGAGGCCTGTTCCATTTAAAGTCGGGAATTATGAACCTGAAGGAGGTGGGTGTGCTTTTGAAGCCCCATCTCCCTGTTTTGTGACAAGGTAAGTCATCCACCCAAACCATCCATCCAAGGTGAGAGATTGCAGGAAAGTTAACAAAAGACAGGAGAAGCCAGCACTGAAAGCCTGCACGGTGTTTTACACTGTGTACGGGCTGGGATACAAATGTGGTTCGTCACACACGAATCTCCTGTGAATTGCCAACCTGCCTCGGTGAGGCGGCTCTATTCTCTGGCAAGCGCATTCTTGCTCTGGCTTTACTTTGACAGGTGTTTAAACACCATCTTTCTCCAGCATCCCTATTCATTTTCTTGCCTATTTTAGCAGCGCTTTGTGAAGAGACACGTCCCTCTGCTGGCTATCAAGCACACTTGAGACAATTAAAGCACACAGAGCAGGAAAAAGCGAACACAGAGAAGGAAAAACAGATATGAAGTGACATCTGGGAACAAACCATTTCTCCAAATAGAGTGCTTCCCACTCAGGGACCACAAAGAATATTATAAAACTGGTCAGGTGCACTGATCACGCTGGGATTAGAATCTTTTTTCCCAGCATTGTTCTATACATTTGGTGCTCCAATCACAGTATACTGGTAATTATTTCTTAGCCAATTATAACAGAACTATAATGTTCGTATATACTACATTCTACTTTTCCCTCACATACCGTTTATATCCTATACTTCACTTCTTGAGTGGCACTGCCTGGTGATACTGATTAATTCCCATCGCTGAAAATCACCTTCAGGACACACATTTGGCACAGTGGATCTTGGGACGTCCACATCCCATATTGGAGGACCTGGTTTGGAGTCCCAGCTCTGCTCTCCATTCCAGCTTCCTGCTAACGTACAGCCTGCAAGGTAGCAGGTGATGGCTTAAGCACTTAGCTTCCTGACTCCTATATGGGAGACATGGATTGAGCTCCAGACTCCTGGTTTTGCCTGGCCCAGTCTTGGCTTTTGCAAGCATCTGAGGCGCGAACTACTGAATGAAAGATCTTTCTCTTTCTGACTTCCAAATAAATACAAAATTAAAAAAAATTAAGATTTGTTTATTTATTTGAAAGGCTGAGTTACAGAGACAGGATGGAGAGGGATATGGTGAGGGAGAGGGAGAGAGAAAGATTTTCTACCTGCTGGCTCACTCCCTAGATGGCTACAGAAGCCAGGGCTGGGCCAGGCAGGAGCCAGGAGGAGCTTCATCCAGGTCTCCCACATGGATGACAGAGGCCCAAGCACTTCCATGCTTTGCCCAGGCATATTAGCAGGGAGCTGGATTTGAAGTGGAGCACCTAGGACATGAACCAGCACTCAGACAGGATGCCAGAATCGCAGGCAGTGGCTGAACCCACTGCACCACAATGCCAGGCCCCTGAAATAAAAAAAATTTTTGAAAAAAACGAAATTACTTTCAACACACCCTCTTACTCAATTCCTATCTACTGAACATATGATTGGGCTTCACCACTGCGCCAAAGTGCTGGGCCCTGTGCACCGGTCTTAAGGACATTGCTATAGGCTGAACTGTGTCCCCCCCAGAATTTGCATGTTGACATCCTCACGCCTCGTACCTCAGGATGTGACCATATTTGAATCCAGGGCTTTAAGGAAAGCAATGAAGATTACGTGAGGTTAGACGGGTGTGCTCCCAAGAAGGGGAAATGTGAACACACATGTATGTGCATGGAGGAAAGACCACATGAAGGCACGCAGGGAAGGCAGCCACACGCCAGCCCAGGAGAGGAGCCCTCGGCGGGACCCAGAGCTGCTGCCGTGTGCATCTCCAGCAGGACTGAAGCTGCCTCGTGGCACGCTGCGGTGCTACCCGACTGTCCAGTATAGACACTCACTATGACCTGCAGAGTTATTCGTTAATATGTCAACGGGAGGGTGGAAATGTCACACCGCTTCCAAGCTCACCTCCACCCCAGCCCACTTAAAAGCGGCGAGAAAGAAAGATCCTTTATAGACTTCAGCCGGGATGACTTCGAACGGCTTTAGAAATGAAAACCTCCTTGTTTGTAAAATGAGGTATATGTGTGTCCCGCCGTTCCGTGCTCGGATGACAGGGGATTCAGTTTGTCAAAAGTGTACATAGTTCTTTTTTTAAATCTCGTGTTTGATTTGATTCTTCACATATTTGCTTTCAAAAATTGGCAGGCAAGGACTCCAAGTGACAGAGCGCTAGTTGTGCACATATGTATACAATTCCGCCTCAGAAGCCATTAGGAAAACACAACACACAACAGCCTCATCTGGGCAGCAGGAACACCCTGCCTGAGCTCAGGGAACGGGCTCTGCTCTACTCCAACTTTCCTTCCTCACCCGGCTCTTCCATCAACAGGTTGGCAGGTCAGCCCGAGTTCACATGACAGAAGCAGGAGAATCATGAAAAACACAAATCCCCTCAATGGAGGAAACTGGTCACAGCAACCCTGAGTAATCCCAGAGCTCCTCGGCTGCCCGGGCCGTGGGGGGCCGCACGCAGCACACTTAAGACCACAAACAGTGGAAGCTGAGCGACTCTTTAGAAAAACCCCTAAGAAGGGAGAAGGGACGGCAATTAAGACCGAATGGAACTGACTTCACCCCGGGCAATGTACTGCAAATAGGTACAGAATTGAAAGGAAAGATCCCCTTCTTCCCCTGCCAAAGCACAGACAGAGGCGAAAATAAAAAGCCAACAAGGCGCCCATGAAAAACATTTTTTGAGAAAAGATTGCTGTCTTTTGGTGTTTTCAGAATTTGCTGCCTACATTTCCACCAGGGCTGGGCCTCCTTCCTAGCAAGGATTTTACAACCACCTTTCCTACGGTTCCTCCCACTCGCCATTAAACACCTGTTTTTATCCAGGGGCCTGCTCTTCGACTTCGCTTCTTCAATGAAGTAATTGGCAGCTTCACATGAAGTTTGCATGGGGTTTTCCAGAAAAGGCCCCATGCTGGAATTCTGTGGCCGCTCCTTAAGCAGTAATTGCCATTCTACTGAAAACCTCTTCACCTTCCCATGTAGCTATATTTAGTTCAAGCCTGGCTATTGCGGAACAGGAATTGTTTTGCTGCTTAGAATACTAACAAAACGTATGTAAGGGCAAAATGTTTCCAGCCGTGGGAGTCTGCCAGGACCTCAAAATTGTACTCAATCATGGGGATACGTGCGCATGAACAGTCCATATGAATGGCCTGATTCAACAGGGTATTGGAAACAGAACACCAGAGCCACTGAACTGGACACTTTGTAATTTTTACCTCAAGTAAAGAAAAAGGAACATATTGTTAGGGAAGAGAAATTTTCATGGAAAGCCACTTTTCAAATATTGCTCATCTATAGTTTATTTTCCAGAGGATATTTCTCATACAAAGAGACTTTCGGAATGCTAGTTGAAAAACACAGACTCTGAGGCCCCTCTCCAAAAGAGTCTCATTTTGCTGATCTAGAATATGTAATGCACAAACTCATACAGGGACTCTCAAGAAGATCATGGGAACTGCATATTATGAAAGCACAGTAAATGGATTTAAAAAGCTTGTGCACCCAAATGAATGTATCTTTTAGGTACATTTTTCCACAAACTTCTGCAGGACCCTCATAACTTTTAAGCACACCAGGTGATTCTCACAACAGGGCAAGTCTGAAATATCAACCTTCACTTGGTAACAGCCCAGAATTTCACTACAACCAGCATCCTGCACAGATGGCACATCCTTCAAATAAAAATACACACAGATACAGAAACACAGCAATTATTCGATGCAGACTTTCTATGTGAATCTTTTTCAAAAATGTCAGCACGTGATTATCCCAGTAAATATATTTTTTAATTAGTCTACTTACCCATAAAACTTTAAAACTCTCATAAAATTTTTTTTCAGACCATTGCAATAAGCCAGGTCAAAGTTGAGTTGTCGTGTGACAATCATCCAAGAAAGTCTTTGGAAATAAGTTAAAAGCTATTTGCTAAAGAGAAAAAAAATTAATCTTCTGTAGAAGGGGAAAATGGTAATCATGATTAATAGTAAGTGACGGCGGGTGTTTTTGCTTATTACAGCAAGTTTGTTTTGCTACCTTATGGCTCAGCCAAGCTATCAACCAAGCATGAAGCCAGAAGAAAGACACTTTCTAATACAAGCACTCAAAAAAATATATGCCCCATGAGCTGTACTCAAGAAACTCCTTGTGTGCTCTGCCAAAATAAAGGAATAGATCCAAGAGAAGGGGAAAAAGACCTAGGATCCAGTAATCAGGAGAGTCGACAAAGAGCAAGGTGGAAGGAATCCCCAGGGCACGGTGCAGGGAGATCCCAAATACAACTGCAGGCTGGAGAAAATCCAGTCCCCGGCGAAGAGGGCGAAGCGCTGGAGCTGTGACGTAGCATGTAAAGCCGCCACCTGTAGTGCAAGTATTCCATATGGGCACCAGTTGAGTCCCAGCAGCTCCGCTTCTTATCCAGCTCTCTGCTATGGCCTGGGAAAGCAGAAGATGGCCCAAGTCCTGGGCCCTTGCACTCCAGTAGGAAACCTGGAGGAAGCTCCTGGCTCCTGACTTCAGATGGGCACAGCTCCAGCCCTTGTGGCCCACTGGGGAGTAAACCAGCGAATGGAAGACTTCTTTCTCTCTCTCTCTGCCTCTCTGTAACTCTGCCTTTCAAATAAATTAAAAAATCTTCAAAAAAAAAAATAAAAAAAGGAAGAAAGAAAGAGGGCGAAGACTATGGGGAAACTTCTCAAAGGTGAATTTGAAAGAAAAACTCAAGTGTCTGAACATACAGAGAAGAGATTTACGTAACTGCGGAAAGCTGTGGGGACAAGTCTACAGCACGCTAAACCACCAAGAAGGCCAGCAGGGAAAATGACAGTTATGAAGGAAAGGAGAAGTCAACAGGCTCAGCTGTCACTAGTTTTTAGACAGCTATATAGATTAATAGCCAGACAAAAGTACGGTGTAAGATTGCTGGGAAGGTGAGGAGATGGGGGATGGGAAATGTATGATTGGAGAGCTCCAGCTTCAGCTTCCAGACTGGGAGGTCAAGAGATAACGTATCAACCCAAATAACACACCAGTAGCAATGTGAACAGGCTACTTCAAAGTCAGAGGGAAATTCTAAAGGATCTATTTGAATTGCATTTATTTATTTGAAATGCAGAGACAAAGAGACACTGAAAGATCCCTTCTGCTGGTTGATACCCTAAATGCCTGCAATGGCCAGGATTGGGCTGGGGCTACAGCCAGGAGCTGGGGTCAAACCTAGGGACGTCAATGTAGGATGCTGGTATCTTAGCTGCTAAACCGCACACCCACTCCAAGAATCAATTTAAGGGCCAGCATTGTGGCACAGCAGGTAAAGCCACCACCTGTGATGCTGCCATCCTAAATGGGCGCCTGTTTCTGTGCCCGCTGCTCCACTTCTGCTCCAGTTCCATGCTAACAGCCTGGGAAAACAGCAGAAGATGGGAGACCCAGATGAAGCTTCTGGCTTCAGCCTGGCTCAGCCCTGCTGGTTGTGGCCACTTGGGGAGTGAACTAGCAGAGGAAGCTCTCTTTCTCTCTGTCTCTCCCTGTCTGTAACTCAGACTTTCAAATTTAAAAAAAAAAAAATCAATTTAAACCACTCTACATTTCTTAGATGCTACTTAACTTTCTACTCAGTTCCTACCACTTTACAAATACAAGACCTGGACAAACAAAGCTATTCATTTACTACACAAGTAGTTTTTGTGTCCAGCATATGGTTAGGAATTAGTGAAAGCAAAGGTTCACACGACAGTAACAACTGAACACAAACCAGCCAGGCTGAATGACAAGTGCAGTGAAGGAACAGAGAGCTGTGACTAGGTGTGAACAGGCTACAGTGTATGGGGGGCGGGGAGGAAGGGGTAGGAAGGCTCCAGGAGGGGCTAAACTGGAGCTGAAACACGAACTAGCTTTGCAAAGAGCCAGGGGACTAGTGCCTCCAACATGAAGCAGTAACTCCAAAGGCCCACAGGTAGGAATGAGCCAGGCCAGTCTTCTGAAGACTGAAAAAGGCAAAGCCTGTAGCACCAGAGAGAGGACTTAGGGCAAAAGTGGTTGGAGCTGAGGTATGTGTTTGTGTATGGGAGTGGGTGGTGTGCAGGATCACGGAGAGCCTTGAGGGACATTCCATGACATCTGGATTCCTCTCAATGTGATAAGACGATAGATAGCTTTTAAGTCAGGGAATGACATAATTTACGGTCTAAAAATTAACTTTAGGTGTGGTGTAGAAAATGCATTGCAGAAGGGTAGGAACAGACGCAGGAAACCAGCCAGAGTCTATGCAGATGTCCATGCAGTAGATGGCCAGGGCTTGAATGGAGGCAGCAAAGGCAGAGAGAGTAGAAATGAGATAACACTTTGGAGGGGAAAATGGACAGGACATGCTGATGGATCCCTGTGTAGGGGAAGCAGAAACCAAGAATGGTTCTTAGGTATGGGGCTAGAAGAAGTAAATGACTGGGGTATCAGTTGGTGAGATTTTTGAGCAAGTTGTTGGAAAGTGGGTAGACACCTGGCCTAGAGTGAAGACAGATGTTGGCACATCCACATCCCGATATCAGAGTTCCTGGTTTCAAATCCCAGCTCTGTTCCTGATTCCAGCATCCTGCTAATGTGCATCTTGGGAGGAAGCTGATGATGCCTCAAGTTGCTGAGTTCCTACCCACCATGTGAAACACCCGGATTTAGTTCCTGGCTCCCAGCTTTGGCCTGGCCCAGCCCCAGCTGCTGCAAAACAAATAAGTAAACAAGGAAGACAAGAGAAGAACTGGTTTGGAGACAAAATCAAGCCTCCTGTTGATACATAGCCTCTAAGATGCCCATGAAGTACAGATGCAGACCTGTCAGCTGTGCACTTGTGTCCTAGGGCTTGGGGTACAGAGAGGTCAGAGCTGCAGATACAAATATGGGAGACACTCTACTCCCATTTCTCTAGTTACACTTCCCTTGCCCCATTTCACCTTGCTGGCTTATTGCAACCGACCTCCTGGTCCCCACTTCAGTCTCCCCTTGAAACCTACACTGCATGTGACAGGCACATTCATCTCACTGAAGCAAAGCTATAATCACTTCCCTGACTTGATACAAAGCTCTTCAGGGGCTCCCACTGCGCTTTTCAGTGTTGCCCTCCAGCCCTTTCTTCTTAGCGCCTGAATCCTAGTCTCTCGCTGGACTGTTTTGCCTCCCTGATTCTGTCCCCACAGTTCTCTAACAGTCTCCTCCTTTCTACTCCCAATTCTGAACTTCCCCACTCAGCTTCTTCTAGGCTAGGACCTCCATGGCCGGAGTCTGTGAATAATTTATCTTTGAGCCGCCTTATAGCCAGCATAACACCTTACACATAGTAACTTCAGTGTAGGAGCTGTTTGTGCAATGAGGTGCCACTCTTCTCCTTCCTAATGTCCCCTCATAAAACAAACCGATTTGCAGGAATAGACTCACCAAGCACATACCAGCACCGCTTTCCAGGATATTCTTAAGCAAAACAGCACTTCAGTTCTTCCACTGGAAACCAAAATTTCCTTCACCTTAAGGGCTGCAGTGTTACACCTGCCAGAGGTTTTTATGAATAGAAACATCCAGCCTCTTGAAATGAAAATAAACGGTGGGACAGTTTATAAGGATAAATGATAATGTCAGACCGACATTTAAGGAGGTTATTTTGCTGTTCTGAGTTACTGGGGTTTTGGTTTTTCTTTCCTTGCTTCAAATGGGTGGGGGGGGGTGGTCAAGGAGTGTTTATATTTTCTTAAGACTATTTTTACCTCAATATCACTTTAACATCAGTTGAGTCTCCACTAAATATTAATCTTTCCTCCCAAGAACAGAGACCAGCAGTTACCTTATTACACTAAAGTTCCCCAGGAAAAGAAAACCTGTTGGAATTTTTTTTTTCTCTATTCAAAATAGAGGCTTAATTATAGGACCCTACATCCAGGCTTATCTCCTTTGTGGTTTCAGTAAGTAGGCAAAAGACAAAGTCTGACTTGTCTACTGGGTATTATGTTTTCAGAATCCTCAAAGTAAAATAAACTGAAATTCAAATTATTTTGAGATACTACTCATTGATCACACTTAATGAGCTAGGGACCAAGGACAAGTAGGTAACATCTAAATTTTTCATTTTCTTCCTCTCAAAACAAATGATATTTGCATTATTACCAGACTAAGGAAAACTGAACCTAAAAAGAAGAGGCTGTATTAGGACCTGTGTTTCAGTTTTGATCACAGAATTCGTAAGCAAAAAGTGTGGCTGAGAAATAGCCATTGCACTGCTCAGAGTTCCTGCAGCTGGAAGAAATCTAACACAGTTGCAGGTCAGCTGGTGGCTTTACTTCCGGGTGAGGTCCAGGTGGATCCTGAGCATAGATGCCTTGGCTTTGATCACGTCCAAGGAGAGGAAAGCCATGTCTGTCGCACTGCCTCTTTATGAATGGATTTCCTTTACACACACATATTATTAAAATTGAATCATATTACTTTGAAACCTGACTTCTCATATTTTATTTTATCACGCAAATTATTTTTAAAAAATATTTCACATTTTTAAATGGATTAAGCTGGTTACATTATTTAGTTAATTCAATGAACTTTTAATATTTGACTACTAGGTTATCTCCAATTTTTGGTTTTGACAGATTTTAATCCAGTACGAAATTAATCATTTGCTTTACAATATACTTCTGGAACAGAATTGTGGGGTCTGAGTGTAGCACATTTAAGGTTTTTAATATATATTATAGTCAAACTGCTCTCCTGGTAGTGTCAATTTAAACAAGCACAAGAAAATTATCGCTGAAGAATCCTCCATTTTAATCTTTGCTAAAATCATAAGTGATCGATGACAATTTATTTTTGTTTATGTATTTGCTTAAACTTTATTTCAAACACCAATGGGTCATTTATGTGTCTGCTTTGATCAAGTAACATAGGCAATTTGCTTAGCCATTGTGCATCAGTTTTCCTCATCAATAAAATGGGGTATCAGGCCTAGTGACTTCATATAGATGTTGTGAGGATGAAAAAGCTAATTCACATAAAGAATTTAGAATAGTCCCTGGCCTACAGTGAATTCACAGTTGTATCCATTTGAAAAATGCCTATGCAGGTTCTTAACTTGTTTTCTCGGGGGCAAGGGTGGGGTTGTGTTTAGCTTTATCTTAATGATCCTTAAGAGGTCAGACTACATTGAGGATATTAATCATTGCTTCCCATATCAACTTTATGATTTCCCTTTTCAATTTACTAATGATGTTTTTTCTGTTATGCAGAAGTTTAAATATTTTATGTCATCATATCTATTTATCTTAAACCAGAATAAATTATAGAAGTCAGTCACACATGAGAAAAACAGCACAGGAAAGCATGTTTTTAAATAAACATGGTTTGTAAGAAAGAAAAGGATTAATCCATAAAAACTACATGTTTTATATGAAAAGAATATTATAAACAAACTTACCATGCAAGAGAAATGGAGAAAATTATTTGCAACATATGAAAGACATAAAGTTAATTTTCTTAACATACAACTCTGTATGAAACCATAGAAGTAAACAAAGGCTACAAATAGGTAATTCAGAGAAAAGAACTACAAACGCCCTACCACACTCATAAACACAAAATGAGATGCTGTTTCTTACATATGGAGTTGCAAAAATTCTAAAAATATATCTGGAAGCACAGCCTTGTAGGCATGCTCATTTGAGGAGGATGTTCACCGCACAAGCAAAGGAGTGAGTGGGAACTGAATTCCTGCTGCAGCTCCACTTGTTAAGCCAAGTGCCTGCAGGGCTGCCCCACCTAGAGACAGACTGCTGTTTCTCACAGAGCATCCTATGGGCTGAAAGTGATCCTGATGTGCAGTGTTGACGAGGGAATGCAGAAACAGTAATTCTCAAATAGATAGAGCAAGCAGATACAGTGAGATGGTTTCTTTGAGAATGATTTGGCAAAGTTTATCAAAATAAAACACATAAATCCTTTGATCTAGCAGTCCCACTGTTAGGATTTTATTGGCCCACAAAGCTCAATATGTGTAGATAAGGATGTCCATGTCAGCATTGCTCACAACAGCGTGAATGCGTGTGTGTGCGCGTACACACACATACACACACACACACACAAATACGTAGAATATAAAAAACAGAATAGGGTCCTTTTAAATTTTATTGATTTATTTTTATTTTTTTTTTAAGGCAGGGAGAGACAGTCTGACAGATATTGACAGAGAGAGAGATCTTCAATCCACTCAGTCACTGCCCAAATACCCACAACAGCCAGGGCTAGGCTGGGCTAAAGCCAGGAGCCCATAATTCAATCTGCATCTCCCATGTAGGTGCCTGGGATTCAAGTACTTCAGCCATGATCTGTTGCCTCTCAGGATGCACATTAGCAGGAAGCCAGAGACAGAAGGGAGCCAAGACTTGAACCCAGGCAACCCAATACAGGATGTGGGCAGCCCAAGCATCTTCATCACCACACCGAACACCCACACCAGAACAGGATTCCTTAAAGTAAATTTTGATATATCCACATACTATGCTATTATTTGTTATAGGATTATAGGATTAAAGATGTCAATATGGAAATCTTTTCCAGCTATACTACATGAAACACTCAAAGTATAAACAATAATTATAATATGCCTCATTTGTATTTTGATAGTGCATGGAATGAAATAAAAATTACTCATGCTGGGTTATAACTGGGAAGTAAGACTAGAGGATCTGGGAGAAATAAACCTACTTTTCTCCCAAGCATCTTGTAATGTCTGACATTGAACTATATGTGCATTGTTGTCATTAAGGAAAAGGAAAATAAAGCATCCACTTTTGCCTTTACGATTTTTCCGTATGGCTTTTTTTTTTTTTTTTTGACAGGCAGAGTGGACAGTGAGAGAGAGAGAGACAGAGAGAAAGGTCTTCCTTTTGCAGTTGGTTCACCCTCCAATGGCCGCCGCGGCCAGTGCACTGCAGCCGGCGCACCGCGCTCATCCCATGGCAGGAGCCAGGTGCTTCTCCTGGTCTCCCATGGGGTGCAGGGCCCAAGCACTTGGGCCATCCTCCACTGCCTTCCCGGGCCACAGCAGAGGGCTGGCCTGGAAGAGGGGCAACCGGGACAGAATCCGGCGCCCCGACCGGGACTAGAACCCGGTGTGCCGGCGCCGCAAGGCGGAGGATTAACCTAGTGAGCCGGGGCTTTTTTTAAAACATGGAAATGGATAAATACTCTGAGCAAGACAAATTCAAGGCCCTCAATCAAACTTGGAAACCCAGTGGTAAAGATACTCCTGGGGATACACGCATTCCATATCAGAGTGCCTGGTTCAAGTTTGTCTGGTTCAAGTTCTAGCTCCATTTCTGATCCAGTTTTCCGATGGCTCAAGTACTGGGTCCCTGCCACCCATACGGAAAATCCAGATTGAGTTCTAGGCTACTGGCTTGTCTTGCCCAGTCTTGGCTATTGTGGGCAGTGAACCAGTGGATGGAAGAGCTCTGTCTCTCTAGCCCTCTGCTCTTCAATTAAAATGAAAATAAATAAAAAAGTTTAAAAACTTGAAAACTCAGAAACATAGATGGAGGTTCTATCACAGCCTAGGTGTGATCATGTACACTTATTCATCTCTCATTCCTAAAAATTAGGACAGTGGCATTATCAGTCCCTAGGGCTGAGGCACAGCAGGCAAGAGAAGTGGTCTATGCCACAGTGGGGATGGGCTGAGGATGAAAAATACTAGAAGAAATAATTACTAGATTCAGACACTTGCCTTCAGATGATTAAGCCAGAGTAACATGTAATTCCTAAGTAAGAATAACAATAATAATAATAGAATAATATGTAGCCTTTATTCTCATACTCATTGGCTTAAAGTAGACAGGCTATTCATTGAGAATATTTGTTGATTCATCCAGATAGTCAACAAATACTACCTATGTCCAGTCCTACCATTCTTTGTACTTGGCAATGGAAATAACCAGTCTCAACCCTCTTAGGGCCTAAGGCCAGGGGGTATCGGAACCACCCTGTTTGTAGACATACCTGTATGGCCTTTGCTCGGAAACACTGGATCCAGTCCTCAACAAAATATTGGCAAACCAAACCCAGCAACATATAAAAAGGATTAAATGCTGTACTCAATGGAATTTATACCAAATATGCAAGATTGATTAATATCCAAAAACCAATTAACATACAATGAAGGACAAAAATCACATGATCATCCCTATAAAGAGAGAAAAAGCTTTTGACAATATATTATGCTTTCATAAACTAGCAATAGTAGGGATTTTTTTTTTACAAAAAGCATGTATAAAAAATCCAGAGCTAACATCATACTTAATAATAAAAGATTGTTTTCCCCCTTAAATCAGAAACAAAACAAAAATGTGCACTCCTGCTACTTCTATTTAACATTGGACTAGACATTCTAGCCAGGGCTATTAGACAAGGAAAAAAATACAAGTCATTCAAGTTGGAAAGGAAAAAAAAAATTTTCTCTTTGCACATGACCTTGTATATAGATCTTGTATATAGAAAATCCTAAAGAACCCACTGAAAACTATTAAGGCCAAAAAATGAGTTCAGCAAGGTTGTAAAGTACAAGATCAATATATAAAAATCAATTTTTGTATTCCTACGCACTAGCTATAGACATTCTGAAAATGAGATAAGAATACAACTTCATTTATAATAACATAAAACAATAAAATATTTTAACAAAAGACTTATGCACTGAAAACTAAAAAACATTGTGAAAATACATTAATTAAAGACACCTTGGTTGATGAATTAGATTTCATATTGTTAGAACTGGCAATATTATTTAAATTGAACTAGAGGTTCAAAACAATCCCCATCAAAATCTCAGTAAACTTTTTTTCAGAAAATTAGCAAACTGTAAAATTCATATGGAAATACAAAAGAACCAGAATAGTCTGAAAAAGAACAAAACTAGAAGACTCACAATTCCTAGCTTCAAATCATACTACAAAACTAATCTGGCTGGTGTTGCAAAGTTGGCACCCCATCTGAGTACCAGTTGGAGTCCTAGTTGCTCCACTTAAAGTCCAGCTCCCTGCTACTGCAGCTGGGAAAGCATCGGAAGATGGCCAGAATGCTTGTACCCCTGCCTTCCATGTGGGAGACCTGGATGGAGTTTAGGGCTTCTGGCTTCAACCTGGCCTATTATAGGCATCTGGGGAGTGAACCAACAGATGGAAGATATCTCTCTCTCTCTGTCTCTCCTTCCTTCTTCCACTTCCTCTCCCTCTCTCTCTCTCTCTGTAACTTTGTCTTTCATATAAGTAAATAAATCTTTCTTTAAAAAACTACAATAATGTAGACAGTATGATACAGATAAAAGTACAGACAATGTGATAGACATGAGAATCCAGAAATAAATCCTCACATACACAGCCAATTGAAGTTCATCTTTTCAATAAATGGTGCTGGGGTAACTGGATACCCACATGCAAAAGAATGAAACTGAAACTCTATATTAATATTATACATAAAAATTAACTTAAAATGTATCATATCTAAGAGCTACAACTATCAAATCATTAGAAGAAAACATAGGCTAAATGTTTTTAGCCTTAGTTAGGAAACAGTTCTGAAGATTTAACAAAAGCAAGCAAGATAAAAATTAGAGAAACTGGACTTCATCAAAACTTAAAAACTCTAAGTTCTAAGTCATACTATTGAGATGGAAAGATAGGCTAGTGAATGGGAGAAAACATCTGCAAATCATGCAACTGCATCCAGTAAATGAAATTCTTAATCTTAATAACAGAAAGTCAAGTTACCCATTAAAATCAAGCAAAGGATCTGAACTGAACTTTCATAAAGAATTTAAAAAGGCCAATAAGCATGTGAAAAGATGCTCAAAGTTATTAGTAATTATGGAAACAAATAAAAACCACATAGAAATGTAACCTCACATCATTAGGATAACTATAATCAAAAAGTCAGTAACAGGAGTAGGTGTTTGGCACAGTGGTTAAGTTGCCAAATGGGAATGTCTAGTCCAAGTCCTAGTTCTACTTCCAATCCAGCTTCCTGCTAATTCACAAAGTGCAAGGAAGCTGATGATGGCTCAAGTACATGGATTCTCTACTACCCATGTAAGAGACACAGATTGAGTTCTGGGCTCCTAGCTTCAGCCTAGCCCAGCCCAGACTGTTGTGGGCATTTGGGGAGTGAACCAGTGAATAGGAGATCTTTCTCCCTTTCTCTCTCTCCCTTTCAAATAAATAAATAAATAAAAATTTAAAAGACAATAACAGGGGCTGGTGCTGTGGCATAAGGGGTTAAGCTGCTGCCTATGACTCCAGCTCCCATATATGCATTGGTTGGATTCCAGGCTGTTCCACTCCTGATCCAGCTCCCTGCTAATGCGCTTATGAAAGCAGCAGAGCATGGCACAAGTGCTTGAGCCCCTGCACCCACCTGGGAGATCTAGAAGAAGCTCCTGCCTCCTAGCTTCAGCCTGGCTCAGACCTTGACATTGCAGCCATTTGTGGAATGGACCAGCAGATGGAATACTTTCTCTGTTTTTAACTCTGCCTTTCAAATAAAATAAATTGTTTAAAAAGAGACATTTTTTAAAAGATTTATTTATTTATTTGAAAGGCAGAGTTAGATTGAGAGATCTTCCATCCACTGGTTCACTCCCCAAATGGCGGCAAAGGTTGGAGCTGGGCCAATCCAAAGCCAGGAGCTTCTTCCGAGTCTCCCACACGGGTGCAAGAGCCCAAGTGGGCCACCTTCCACTACATTCCCAGGCTCATTAGCAGGGAGCTGAATCGGAAGTGGAGCAGATGCCAGGACCTAAATCGGCACCCATATGGGATGCTGGCACTACGTTCAGTGAGTGGCTTAACCCCCTATGTCACAGTGCCAACCCAAAAAAAGATATTAAAACACATCTTCACCAACAATTTATTCACAATGTTTACAGCAGCACTATTCATAATAGCCCCAAAATAGAAGTAACCCAAATATCAGCTGGTGACTGGATAAGTAAAATGTGGTTTATTCACACAATATCATTTGGCAATACAAAGAAAGGAAGTACTGATACACGCTACAACATGGATGACCCTTGAAAACGTTATGCTAGCTGAGAAGCCAGTCACAAAATGACCCATGTGATTCCATTTATATGAAATATTCCAAATATACAAATCTACACAGAGAAACCAACTCAGCATTTACTTAATGTGTGTGTGTGTGTGTGTGTGTGTGTGTGTGTGTAAATGGGGTCAAACAGGGATTAATAGTTGCACTGTGAATACATCAATAATGAACTGTACATTTTCAATGGGTGCATTTTAATGACCTGTGAAGTGTATGTCAGTAACAGTGCTCTGAAAATTCCAATAATGAGTCTCACTGCATTTTTTCCAGAAATAATTCTTAATAGTCCCCCTAGAACCCAAGGCAATAGCTGGAGCCCAAGTTGAAAGGCTCCAGAGATCCTGAGGTTAAAAGGAGGAGAAACAAGGTAACTTCTGGTGTACCAGGAAAATGTTTACAAAAGCTCAGAGTGAGTGACAAATACGAAGTACTGGGCCCTGTGCTATTGATTCTTTAGTCTCACACAGATTTGCCCCAACTAAGCATCTAAGAGGAGAATCACCTCAAACACTGTAATCCCAAGCAGCTGCTCTAGACTTAGACAGTCAGCAGATAGCTGAGATCAAACAGGACAAGAATCTTCACACCATGTGTAAAGCCAGAGTTGAACAGCAAACAAGGAGTGAACAAAATACTTGGAAGGTGACATTCCTGGCCTCGGCAAAGAATACAGACACGAACAGAAAACTGACCAAATGTTATGCTTTTGTTTTGTTCTGTTTTCATTTAGAATCCGAGAGCAGACTTTCTGGGAAATGGAGTAACTCGTATCCTAAGTGGACACCCTGAGAAAACTGTTCCACTTCTACAATCCTCAACTTAAGTCATAAAACACTATCATCCCTTAACTGACAAAGCAAAACGCAAAACGCTCTACTCATGATGTAAGGATTGGTTATTTCAATTTTTACCAACTTCCCACCAACAAAACTGAGAACCTCTGAGTTAAGTGTAACACTGCTCTGTGAGATACTTCCCTGAATGTGTGATCGAACACAGCTTTTTATTGAAATTACTTTGAAACAGGTGACAGTCTCTTGATACGATTCGTGATTTTACTAGGAATTATAGCCACCTGGGTATTTCTCTGCTGTACCAAGATGTAAGGCTGTCACATTACAGGATTCTACTCGATGCTTAGACAGCCTTGATTTTTCTAAAGGCAAAATTCATTTGTCTAATACTCACAGCAACAATATATTTGTGACAAAAGAACAGCATTTGAAACCGTGCTTTCTGTATACCTATTATTCTGGACAACTGTTTAATTCTATCTTTTGCCACTACAGAAACTTAAAAATATAGCTGTTCCTTGCAACAAAAGGAAACCAAAGTTTTATTTACACCAAATCATTTACTAAATTTAAGATCCTAATCAACATCCCTAAAAAAAAATCCCTCAAATAAGCCACCAACATAAAGTCTTCCTGATGCTCAAGGCACTAAAACCATGTTATTAACAAGGAAAACAATCTTTTTGGATTCTGATTTCTCTCTTTTGCAAAGGGGTCGTTGTCCTGGGACACTAGTTAAGTCTTGTCAAAGCTTAAGCCACCTCAGGAGTGAGGCTGCTCACAACCATGACCACTGGGGTAGGTGGGAGGGGGTTAAATGACCTAACACTCTCCAGCTAGGCATCCTGGAGCAGACTTTAAAACCTTCATCTGTGTCATTTCCTCTCTCCAAGATCCTGTTGATGTCTGTCTGTACAACTCAGAAACGAGTCTCAACTATCTCCATAGACGATCTAAAGGGCTGCTGAGCAGTTGGCTGTTTTCAAAATAGTTGATGAAAAATACCAAAGCAGCACCCTTTGCATTATCTCCTTATCCAATCCCACGTCACGTCACGTCACCGCATAGTTCTTTGCCCAGACCCTGCTGGGGAAATGCCAGACGCACCTTCCTTCCCTTTTCATAGTTCAAGAAAACAGAAACCAGGGCATTGTAACTCAGACGCGCTGCACACTCTTCCAGAAAACGACCTGGGTGCGCGAATCTGGCTCTCCCTACACTTCACAGCTTGCGTGTCTAACGTAAACAAAACACGTCTCGTCCAAGAGCACCGCGCCTTTCGGGGCGGCTGGCTGTGCCGGGCTCAGGGTCCTGCCAGGCAAGGGGAAGGCAGCCGGCACTCCCTCCCGTCCGAATAACAAACCGTAAATCAGTGGGCCAGCCTGAAAGCCCCGGGCTGGGCAGCCGGGGAGCCAGGCGCAAACACAGGAGGACCTGTTGGCCAGCTTCTCTAGCTCTAAGTTTCGCGCTTGAAAAACAGAGCCATACGCAAATGCGTTTCTCGTAAGTTTCTGGCTCCCCGGGAGTTTGGATCCACACCAACGACGAGGCATCTTGCACAAGAGAAAAAAAAAAAAAAGGAGCCTGCGCCTTTAAGGTAGCATCGGCCGGCTCCCAAAAGGCATTCCACCGTGCACGACGAAGAATCTGGCGAGCACCACCTCTGGGGTTTCTCCCAGCGACTGGGCCGGGTCCGAGCGGAACCCGCCGAGCCGAGCAGCCCCCGCGGTCCCAGGGGCCCCCGCAGCGCGCCCCGACTCACCGCTGCCGGGCTGCGGGGACAGCGTGGAGACCGAGGTCTGGCCCATGGCTGGGGTCGCAGGGCCAGCTGCAGCGGTCACGAGGCGCTCTCGGTCCTTCGATCAGGGGGCCGCTCCCACGCGGCTTTGCGGGCGCTCATTTCGCGGCCTGTGCCGAGCCGCCCGCCCGGTCCCCTCACCTTCTCCCCCGCGTGGGTCTCCTAGCCCGGCCGGCCGCAGCCGGCGCGGCGGATCCAGCCCAGCGGATGCCTGTCATTCCTCTATGCAGATTAGCTGGGGTCGGAGGTCACCGGGAGGAGGGGGGCGAGGGCGATGGGGAGGGGGAGGGGTGCGGGCGGGCGGAGAGGCTGCGGGTGGGGGTGGGGGAGGCCGGGGCTGGCGCAGCCGCAGCCCTGGGGGCGCTGGGAGACCCGCACCCGCTGGGGCGGTTAGACAGCTCGGACTCAGCCCGCTCAACTTTCCTGTAAAAGGTTCAGTGTCAAATGATCCTCCAGGCCTGGAAGAAAGGGAATTAAAGTACTTAGTCACGGTACTTAATTTCAGAAAATTTGTCGCTTGAAAGTTAGCTCCTGACCGAAGTTCTCTGAGCAGTATGGCCCACTGTCGGGAGCCGTTTTACCCCGTTGCAAACACCAGCTTCCTTTTCCCAAATGGGATTGCAACAGCGACGCCGCCGATGGCCTCGGCGAGGCTGGACGGCGAACCTGGGGGTTCAGCCACCGTGCACCTTGCTCCCTGCGCGGATGCTCGCCTCCCACGCTGCAGTCCAGCCGGATCAGGGCGACCGAGGTGTCTCCAATACACAAAACAGGCCACTAGGAACGGTAATTGAGAAGCTGCCGTTCCCTGAAAACTAAATTAAACCCTACTATCATATGCTATTAAATCTGTTTTCTTTAAAAAAAAAAAAAACAAAGTGAATACAGATAAACATTCTTCGTATCTGCGATGCACAGCTGTGGAGAGCCCTGTGGATGCCCTACCCCTACAATGGCCACTGGACTGGACAGTGGTCCCAGAAATGTGTTCCCTGCACTTTTGTGAATGCACTCGTCTCATTAAAAACTAAAAATGGAAAAGTGCAACATTAAGTTTACCCTAAACCTTCAACTTTGAACTATTAAAAAAGTGGCTAGTATGTGTTGTAGAAGAAAACCTAATTGTTTTAAATATGGGAAGCATTCTTTTTTCAAGTCTGTACTAAGATCTTGCAGTTCCTTGTTGTATTGTTTTGAAGACCACTTGGCTGTTCCATCATAGTTAAGTATATTGCCCTATTTTCTCACGCTGACAGAGTCCACCCTCTATTGTAAGGAAGATCTTTTCCCCAGGAAAGTAGATCAATGATCTACTTCATTTGTCTCATTCACTCTCAGGAAATCCTGAGCTTCTAAATGAAACTGAGGATTTTAACCAAAGCAGGAGTTTTAATTAGGACAATGAAATGAATCCTAACTAAATGTCTTTATAAAGTACAAAAATGTTGTGTTTGGGAAACACATTCCACCTGGGAATGTCACACTCCCACTGGCGCTCCACAGCTCTAGTTTCTCAGGGTTGGCTCGACACATCCACATTCACCTTCCTAGAGACCTTGCAGGATTTGCTGGTTAACACCACCTTTCGCCTCGTCTGGGACCCTTAGCTCCCCAGAGCAGATTACACCGTGCTCTCTGAAACTCCTCCCACTCCTTCACATCATCCTCCTAGCACAGCAACCAAAACTGCAGAGCTGCGAGTGTGCACTAAGATTTCTTTATAATGGTGGCACCGTTGTTCTATTTCCAGCTCTTCTCCCGGGGACTCAAGAGGCCTTTTTAGCAGAGCTAAGAAGCTACACTAATGAACATAGAAAAAGGCCACAGAAGTCGCTAAATTGCATTTCTAGGTCATAACATAAAGGTTAGAAATTATCATCTAACAAGGGTATTTTAACATGATTTTCCCCCAAATCGCCTGACTCTTGCCTTATTACCTCTCACATAGTTTTAATATGAGTTCTGGGTGTTCCTCCCATAAGTATATAGTTTAACTCTGGAAACATTTAACGTCAGCTGAAAAATATGGACGTTTCTCTGTGTATGACCCCTTTCTAGGGAATTTATAAAAATGCTAAGCAAAATCAGTGCCAAAACTGAGCTCCGAGGAAGTTATCTGCATCTGTCCACAATTCTTCAGCAGTTATCTCTTTGGTCCCAGTCTTTAACCTGGTGATAGACTGGTAAATGCTTAACAACTGGTGTGTGCTGCTTGCTGATTTGTATTGTTTGCCAATCTCTATGATGTAAATACTCCCACCATGGCTGATTCTCCGAGCTACCAGCCTGGAGCAAACCTAATGTGAACCAGCTTAGAAAATTCCTTGAAACTTAACAATTTGCCCCATGCGCCTGTATACACCACCTTCCACACATCACTATTTTAATTCTTGATTTATTGAAAGGCAGAATCAGAGACAGAGGCTGTCTATCTGTTGTTTCATTCCCCTCACATCCCAAACACCCAGGGCTGGGCCAGACCCATGCTGGGAGCCCGGAACTCAAACCAGGTCCACAACCCAAGAACGTGAGCCATCACTAAGATTTTAAGGGATTTTATTATTCCAGAGTTCACATGAGCAGGAAGCTACGATTGGAAGCAAAAGAACTCAAACTCAGGTACTCTATGAAACGCTTGTGTCCCAAGCATCACATTAACCTCTGTGCCAAGCATCCACCCCAACACTGCTTTTGCCTTTTATAATTCACTGCCCTTAAGTCATATCATGACTAAATTTCAGGAATAGTTCATATTAAACCTTCCTGGAAAATGTAGAACAATGGCATCTACTGATTTTTCCACTGAAAAGTCTAAGTATTTTTCTGTCCCTGAAAGAACTTCTATGATTTGTTCATGAGGTTTTCCAGCCTCTACCCTATCACACAGATTTCACTGGTTTTCTGTTGTGGGAGTTAATAAGCTCACCCAGCTGGGATGCTCAAAGTGACACTGGTATTGATCATGTCTTTTAGATAAAAGTTAAGGCAGAAATGAGCCTAAAGTTCTACTGAGTATTGTTTCCAGTTGAAATTCTGGATATGTACCCAGTGTTTACCTTTTAAAATGTTACTGTAATGCAGTTGCAACTACAGAGAGTGCTTAGTGTATCTTTTAACAGTGGCAGATACTAATTTTAACATGAAAATATTAAAAGACAAAAGAGAACTGCTGTTAAGAATGACAGTTCTGGACAAATTATATGAAGCATTGGTAGAAGAGAAGATTGCATTCCACAAGTATTAGACAGAACAGGAAATGAACCTGGGAGACAAGCTTTTCTTTCCTATTGTTCGCATATTTTTATATGATTTATTTCCTGCGTTTTCCTTCTTCTGCTCACTCAAGCTAAAAGGATTAACAAAATACCTCTCTTGTGCCCCGCCCTGAGCCAGTCCCTGCAGAGGGCGTGGTGTGGCTCACGTGTGCTTACTTAGTGACTGAGTTCTGGAAAATAAAGATCTCAAGGGGTGGTGGTGGAATTTCCTTCTCCAAAAACTTTCCCTTCACCCTAGGAAGAAAAGTGACGGTAATTTGCTCTGCTTCATTGCAAAAGCACAACAACGTATTCATCCATAGTGCTTGAAACTCTGATAACTGCTATAAAATGAACTGTCTTTAATTTATTCAAGAACATCTGTATCTTTGATAACCGCCCAGTTTACACAAAATAATTGCTTAAAGTAAGGTCACAATCACTGTTTTATTAGCCACCACATCTCTCCTTAGAACTAATACAAATTCTGGCACAAACAGGGGCTCAATGCATGCATGATAAATAAAATAAACATTTATATTATCTCCTTAAGGGTAGCACATTCAAGTATGAACCAAAAAATCCACCTGAGGATATATGTATGATTTTGGCAGCCGTGTGCTGATTCTATAGAACATCAAGTCTACCAGTGACTGTAATTTTCCTTTGCATGCCACTCTTAAAAACACCTCCTCAGGCATCATAATTGTGGCACAGCATGTTAAGCTGCTGTCTGCAGCACCTTCATGCCATATGGACGCCAGTCCGAGTTCTGGCTGCTCCACTTCCAGCTCCCTGCTGGTGCACCTGGGAAAGCAGTGGAGGATGGCCCAAGTGCTTGGGTCCCTGCACCCACATGGGAGACCTGGAAGACGTTCCTTGCCTCTGGCTTCTGGCTGGCCCAGCTCTGGCTGTTGCAGCTATTCAGGGACTGAATCAACAGATGGAAGATTTCTCCCTCTGCCTCTCCCTCTCTTCCTCTGTAACTGCCTTTCATATAAATAAATCTTTAAAAAAAATTCATTAAAAAAACCTAGTCATTCAACTAGAACTGAATGAGGACCTCCCGTGGGCATGGCACCTCATGGGCATGAGGATAAGTGAGGCCGAGAGCTGAGCCTGGTGGAGTGTGGATGCTGGAAGTATGGCAGAGGGTGAGAATTGCAGCTCACAGCTAAGCGACTATAACCATGAGGACCCTGCTGAAAGCTTGATCCTCCATGTGTTGAGGAAGCCAGGTACAGGAAGGTACCGGAAGGTTCTGGAAGGCCCTGAACTTTATCCACTGCTGAATGCACATCTTTCCCACACAAAGCTGAATGCCTCAGCTTCCTAAATTAAATATTAAATGTTGACAATATAACAGTCAGTATTGTTTCTATGTTTATTGCTTTTAACTTTCTGAGGGATAAGTTTAAAAACCCTAAAATGTACTCACTTCAAGGAAAGAGTTCAACATATTTTAGTAAATATGTAGTTCAACCACCACCACAGTCAAATTTCAGAAAATTCTGAGAACCCTACACAATCCTTCTGCAGTTAATTCCATCCTGCTGCTGACCTGCTTCCCATGCTTAGTTTTGACTTTTCTAAAATTTCATAAAAATAGAACAACATATGCAGTGTTTTCTTCTATCTGGCTTTTTACTTAATGTTATTTATATTCCTACATGTTGCTCTATATACCAGAATTTTGTTCCTTTGTGTTCTCAGTAGTCTTCAATTGCATGGCTATTCTATGAAAATGTTATACACACACACACACACACACACACACACATATATATATATATATATATATATTATATGATAGCTCTGTAGTACCAAGAATTCATTCATTGGTTCATCATTCATTCAACAAATATTTATTATGGATCTCTAGTGTACCAGTCTCTGTTCCAGGTACTTGAGATGTAGAATTACACAAAAAGCAAAAATACCTGCACTTGCAGAGCTTACATTCTAATGAAAGAACATAAAATAAACAGCCAATACAGTTAAACTCATAAATTTTATAGCTATTTAGGAGATGACAAGTGCTATGAAGTAAATAGAACGTAAGAGAAATTGGACTGGCTTGCGGTGATCACAACAGACTTCCCTGAGAAGATGATGTTTATGCAAAAACTCAAAAGAGGTAATGGAATTCCCCACATGGCTGTCTGGGGGAAGATGTTCCAAACAGACAGATTGGTTAATAGAAGAGCAGCGTGGATGTTTGAGGAACAAAAGGGGGCCAGTGTAGTTGGAGTTGATAGGGAGGTACAGAGGAAGAGAAAGGGATAACAAACCACACAGAGCCCTGTAGGTGACCATAAAGACTTTGGCTTTTACAACAAGAGGGTAGGGGAAACAATGATGGGGTTTTCAAAACTTAAGTCATTTATTTACTTTTATTGATTTAAACAGATGGGGAGAGGAAGAGACACACACACACGGGGTAGGGGATGAGGAGAGACAAGGAGACAGCAAGAGATCGTCCATCTGCTAGTTCAATGTGGGATGTGCACAGACATTCCAAGTGGTGGTTTAATCCACAGCACCACGTCATCTGCCCCTGGATACATTTTTAAGGCAGAGCCCAATTTCCTCATAGATTGAATATGGATAATGGGAGAAAAGAAAAGAAAAGAAGGAAAGATGATTTCGACATTTTTTTTCTGAGTCATTGGAAGGATTAAGTTGCTGTTTATTAAGACTGAGCCAACAGCAAGTGGAGCAGCTTTGGGGTGGAAAATTGAGTCTTGAGATATCCAGAATTAATGCAAGTGGAGAAGGAAAATAATCCTATGTGAAACCAAGGGGGAGGGGAGTCAATCTATACCTACACATGTTCTAATAAAATTGAGTATCAAAAGCAAAGAGAAACATTTAAAAGTATTAGGCAGAAAATACACGTACCACTTTAAGAAATCAAAATAAATTCAAAGACATAATAGAATTATATTTTCTTAGCAGGATGGCAAAGTGTCAACTTAGAATTCCACATCCAGGTAAACAATCATTCACTAAATCAAACATTCATTGAAAATGGTTAATCACTAAAAATTTCTACAGGATGGCCGGCGCTGTGGCTCAACAGGCTAATCCTCCGCCTTGCAGCGCCAGCACACCAGGTTCTAGTCCCGGTCGGGGCGCTGGATTCTGTCCCGGTTGCTCCTCTTCCAGTCCAGCTCTCTGCTGTGGCCAGAGAGTGCAGTGGAGGATGGCCCAAGTGCTTGGGCCCTGCACCCCATTGGAGACCAGGAGAAGCACCTGGCTCCTGGCTTCGGATCAGCTCAGTGCACCAGCTGCATCGCACCAGCCACGGCGGCCATTGGGGGGTGAACCAACGGCAAAGGAAGACCTTTCTCTCTGTCTCTCTCTCTCACTGTCCACTCTGCCTGTCAAAATAACAAATAAAAAATAAATTAAAAAAATTAAAAAAAAATTTCTACAGGAGATTCCTCAGCAAGAAAGAAAATGAGCCCAGAGGTAGAGGTGGGATAGAGGAAGCAACAGGGAGAACAGAAAGAGATGAAATAATGATGAATGCAAACAGCTATGGAGTGTGCAGACTGGAGAGGCAGTTGGTGATTATTGAACATATGTTAAGGGCTTGGTCTTGATACACTAAATAGTTTTAGACTTTCTTAGAAAAAATTAGTTTTAAATAAGAAAAATACAATGAAATTCCAAAGCAGAAAGGATATTAAAGGAAACTTCACCAATCCAAATGATGAGAAAATAGATTGAGAGGAAAACAAATTAAAGAGCATGCTAAAAATAGTGACACAAATTAAGATGGTCAAGATATACCCAAATCAGTAATTTCAATAAATGTGAAAGGAATGGGTTTTCTTATCTGATGAAGGAGACTAAAAGATTGGAAGGAGCAGAAATACATCTTCCAGTCAATTTTAGGTGCTACGCCCCAACAGCAGAAGCTGAAAATAAAAGTATGAAAAATAAATACCAAGCAAATGCTTATCAAGAGAAAAATGGTATGTCAATATTACTAGATTAAAATCAAAGGCGAAGGCCGGTGCCGTGGCTCAACAGGCTAATCCTCCGCCTTGCAGCGCCAGCACACCGGGTTCTAGTCCCAGTCGGGGCACCGGATTCTGTCCCGGTTGCCCCTCTTCCAGGCCAGCCCTCTGCTGTGGCCCAGGAGTGCAGTGGAGGATGGCCCAAGTGCTTGGGCCCTGCACCCCATGGGAGACCAAGAAAAAGCACCTGGCACCTGGCTTCTGCCATCAGATGAGTGCGGTGCGCCGGCCGCAGCACGCCGACCGTGGCAGCCATTGGAGGGTGAACCAACGGCAAAGGAAGACCTTTCTCTCTGTCTCTATCACTGTCTACTCTGCCTGTCAAAAAAAAAAAAAAAAAAGGAAAAAAAAATAAAAATATAAAATAAAATCAAAGGCGAAACAATAAATAGCATAAGGGGATCTATTATGATAAAAATAATAATCTAGCAAGATATACAAATTACCAACTAGTACACCCCTAACATCAGAATATTTAAATATGTAAAGCAAAAACAAAATTAGAAGGATAAAGGGACAGATCCACATTAACAAGGAGAGCTTTAAACACACCACACCATGTAGAAGTAATAGTGATCAAGAAAGCAAAACACTTTTAAAGGTGTGGACAGGAACATTCCAGCTGACATGCTTGATGTCCTCAGGAAAAAGTAACTGCACATTTCATAAATGCCCAATCATAGGAGAAATCTCAATCAACTTCAAGAATTTGCATTAGGAAATCTTCAATTCTGACAAGAAATAATTAAATTAGTAAACAACAAAAAAAGCATCATTAAAAACAGAAACAAAAACCCCTCTCACACATTTCTGGAAACTAAAGAAGAAAAAAACCAAACACTAAACTCCTAAATAATGTGAGAACATCAAATATTTACCAAATGCTTAGAACTAAACAGTGAAAGTTCTACAACACATGTGGGGTGAAGCTAATGTGGTGAGGACATATACTTAGAGCCTTAATTGTACTATTTTTTAGAATTTTATTTAAGGAATACAAATTTCACGTATTTCATAGTGATACTTCCCACCGTAACTCCCTCCCACCCCGGCTCCAAGCCTTCTTCCTCATCCCTCTCCTATTCCCACTCAATTTTTACAAAGATCTATTTTCAGTGTACTTTATATTCATAAGATTAACCCTACAGTAAGTAAAGAGTTCAACAAATAGGAGTCAAAAGAAAAAGGCATTGTTCTTCAACCATAGGCACAAGGGCTATAAACAATCATCAAATCTCAAAATGTTAACTTCACTCTAATACATTAAATTTTTGGTACTCTGTTAATTACCACCGATCAGGAAGAACATATGGTATTTGTATTTTTGGGATTGGCTTATTTCACTAAGTATGATGGTTTCTAGTTGCATCTATTACATTGTCAAAGACAAGATTTCATCTTTTTTTACTGCTGAGTAGTATTCCATAGTGTAAATTGTCATAATTTCCTTATCCAGTCACAAGTTGATGGGCATCTGGGTTGATTCCATATCTTAGCTATTATGAATTGAGCCGCAATGAACATGGGGGTACAGATAACTCTTTCATATGCTGATTTCATTTCCCTTGAGTAAATCCCCAGGAGTGGGATGGCTGGGTCATATGACAGATCTACTTTAGTGGCTGTACCAGTTTATATTTCCAGCAACAATGGATTAGGGTACTTTTTTCCCCACATCCTCACCACCCTCACCAGCTGATTTCTTTTTTTTTCTTAATTTTTTTATTTTTATTTTTTCGCCATTGGTTTACCCTCCAATGGCCGCCGTGGCCAGCGCCCTGCGGCCAGGGCACCACACTGATCCGAAGCCAGGAGCCAGGTGCTTATCCTAGTCTCCCATGCAGGTGCAGGGCCCAAGCACTTGGGCCATCCTCTACTGCACTCCCTGGCCACAGCAGAGAGCTGGCCTGGAAGAGGGGCAACCGGGACAGAATCCGGCACCCCGACCGGTACTAGAACCTGGTATGCCAGCGCCACAAGGCGGAGGATTAGCCTATTGAGCCATGGCACCGGCCAACCAGCTGATTTCTGTATAAGAGCCATTCTAACTGGGGTGAGGTGGTTAATTGCACTTATTTACAAAAAACATCAACAAAAAGATTTATCCAGGGAAAAATAATTTAATCACACAAAGGAGTTAAGTAAGTATTAAATTATTGAAACTTAAAAGATGAAAGAAAAGAAAAAAGGGGGAAAAAGAGAACAGAATGAGAAAGGGAATAAAAAACAAGGGCATCAATGAAATAGGAATGCAAATCAGGTGAGGGGCTCACTGCTTGGGAATACCCAGTCCATTCATTTACCCACATGAGTGAAAAGCAAGGGCAGGCTCAGTATTTTTTTTTTTTAAGATTTTATTTGTTTGACAGGTAGAGTTACAGACAGTGACAGGGAGAGACAGAGAGAAAGGTCTTCCATCCGTTGGTTCACTCCCCAGATGGCCAGGAGCCAGGTGCTTCCTCCTGGTCTCCCACGTAGGTGAAGGGGCCCAAGGACCTGGGCCATCTTCCACTGCTTTCCCAGGCCACAGCAGAGAGCCGGATTGGAAGGGGGCAGTCGGGACTAGAACTGGTGCCCATATGGGATGCCAACGCTGTAGGCAGAGGATTAACCTGCTGTGCCACAGAACTGGCACCCTCAGTATTGTAAGTGAATTGGAATATAGGTGAAGACAATTCAAGATGAAAAAAAGAGCTACCTGGTAGTTCTAAGAACTGAAACATCACTACTAGAATGGTGAATTTGAAACTTATTTTGTTTTCAGAGCAAAATATAAATTCATTTTTAGTGTTATTTAGGCAACTGTCATTTTTATTAAATAGCTCCTCATTCTGAAATGGAAAATAGATGAAAAACCACTGCTGCTTATTTTTATTTCCTACAGGGTAAATATCTGTGACATTCCTATTTGTAGTACAATGGTATGTTTAAAGCTCCAAATGCCATCTTAAGGGACTCACAAACAAAATGAGTAGTTTCTTACATTGAACAGATTGAACTTCAATTGCTCTTTATTTTTATGTTCCTGGAATTTTAACCCAGAAAAAAAAAGCTATAAGGTTAGTTCCTAAAAAACACACTTAGTTTCAATGGATGTAAATCTAAATCTAAGAAATGCCTCCAAGTAAAACAACCCGCTAGGGACTGTTGTACATAGTAAGAAGCTCTTTAATATAGAATGGATTTCAGTAACTGCAAATTACTTCTCAATTAGGGAAAGTTGACACATTCTTCAAACAGGTGATAAAGATGGAGCTGAGAAGGGAGGGAACCATACAGCTTGCAGGTGTTCTGACTTAATCTTTCATCAAAACAAGATTTATTCAGGGAAAAACCATATAATCACACAATTAAGAAGTAGACATACAAAACACACTTGAAATATTGGCATTTAAAATCTACACACACTCACCAATGCAATGAAGAATTTTACTGAAGGATTTTCATTCCCCAAGTTCTCTAAGTAGAGGACTCAATTTTAAGAATGCACAATTGAAATTCTTACAAGTTAGAAAAGGACCCAATGCAGAATAAGAAGCACTCTTCATCTGAAAGATTTTTATTTGAAAAATTATTGTTGTACTTTAAAAGATAAGCATAGATTTCAAAGTTTAACTTTTAATTCAATTTTCCACAAACTTCATGATGTGTATGAATGTGTATATATACATATGTATGCATACGCAACTATACATATAAGTGTGTATATGTGTGTGTGTACATTTGCAGGAGAAAATGCTGTTGATTTTGCTTTGCTGTAAATATTCCAAAACCTGCAGAAAGCTCCAAGCATTCCACCATTTTTTCAGATTATTTGATTTCTTCTTTACCGGTGTTTATACAATGTTGTTTTGTGAATCAATGACACCATCATGATTTATTTCTGTGAATCAATGCTGAATACAAAACTCACATTGTTAATATAATAGTCAACATCAATATGGACTTCCCACTTGGGTCTGCAATTTTGGAGTGGTAATTTCTTTGAATTCATCCTAAGCAGTACCTTACTTTATCTAGAATTGTTCATTTTATACAAAAGCACTATGAATATTTTAGTTGTATTCCATTATTTATGACAATACAGAAATATCTAGTACCTAAAAACTGATATTGCTGTCTGAAGAGTGAGACTTTATTTCACAGCTTGCCAACACTGCAGTTACTTAAAATTCATGACTTATTTTCTTCTCAGCTTCTATCTAGGTTTACCTAAAGCCTTGGGTCTCAAGCCTCTCTCTCTCTGTCCACCACTCTCTAAAGGATTCATCCTCCCTCAAGGTTTTATTATCCCTGTCAACTTGGGTCGACTGACTCTCAATATCTGGCCTCTACTTCTGTTCTATTTTGTTTTCTAAGGAGCATCCACTTAGATGCTAAGTCCTCTGGGCTCTTAATCTATTTATTTCCATACAACCCCCTCCTCAGTGGAACTTACTACATGGCTCTCGCTCATGTGTTTCACCCACAGACTGAGTCAGTTGGAGGGCATGTCTGATTCACCATTTGACACCAGGTCAGAGTCAGCACGTGGTAAATGCCTTGCATTCTGTATACAAATGGATGTGATCAGCATCAGTGCATTGTTTCCATCTTTGGGTACCAGAGCAAATAGGAAAAGGAACCGGAGGATGCAGAAGGGCCGTGGGCAGGGCTAGTGTCAGTGCTATCAGTGAAACAGCCATGTCAACAGCAAACCAGAGCACTATTTAAGCTTTTTGATGCAGCAGTTGAGAATATATAGAATCTAAATACTGACATAATCACATTTAATATGCACCTACTAAATGCACCTACTAAATTTAAGTTTGCAATGTTCCAGTTGGAGCTCTGTTCAATTTCTCTTCTGAGCTAATCAGCCTATGTCTTGTTAAAAATTGATTTGGCTGAAATACAATAGTGCTAAAGCTAAACTGGGACATTCATTAGCAGAAAAATCACTGTATACAAACAAGCAAGCTCGAGAGAGGGTTTCAGTTTACTCTGCTTGTGGAGGAAGGAAATACTTGACTAACTGAAGTACTACAATAATGTATCTCAACATTGGGGGTGTGATGGTCAGAGACTGAAAAGACCCCTGGTATTCAAGCCATTGTATAACCCCAATGCCTCTTGAGAATGAATGGAATCTGGGACTTTCCTCTAACCACAAAGAGTAGGTGATTATTCGTACAATCAGACTTCTGGATCCATGGGCTCTGCATCCTCAGACTCAACCAATACTGAGTTAAAAATACTAAAAACAAAAAAAAGCATTTGTGCTGGAACTGTACAAGGTTTTTCCTTGTCATTATTCCCTAAACAACATAGCATAACTATTTGCATAGCATTTACATTGTATCAGGTATTGTAAGTCATCTCAAGATGGCTTAGAGAGGAGAGTGTGCATGAATCATATACAAATACAATACCACTGTACAAATGGGACTTGAGCGCCCTTGGATTTTGGTGCTGGAACCAATCCTTGCTGAATACTAGTTGTGAATGGTTGTGCCATGTAAGATTGTAACATAGGTCTTGCTCTGAGTTCCTAACTCCCTTCCTATCTTTGAAAAAGAAGCTTGCCCTGCCGTGAGATGCCATGTGGAGAAGGCCAGGAGGTAAGGAACAGAAGGCAGCTCCAGCTCACAGCCATCAAGAAACCCAGCCTCGTTCAGGCAGTCTGTGGGAAGCAGAACATTGCTGCCACTGCGTGAGCTTGGAACAGTGTCCTCACTCAGCCAAGCCTTAGATGAGACCACAGCCCCGACTGAGATACTGACAGTAGCCTTGTGAGATCCTGACACCCTTAGTGGAGAACCCTGTTAAACTTTACTCCCCAAATGAGAGATAACTTTAAAGCTGCTAAATGTATGGTAATATCGTTATGCAATAATAGACAACTAATCTAGGGAGGATTAAAGGAAAGAATGGTTTAGTAAGTGGAAATGGAGAACCAGAGGGAATAAGAGATATGAGACATCAATGTATGAGTCAAGAAAGAGATAACAGCATGGAACAAGAAGACATCTTTGCAGCTCAGATGGTCAACCCAGCACTTGCCCCATGCATTTAGAGACAGCCAGGGCCAGATGGTAAATTGCAGCCGCTAAGAGAAAATATAGTTCATATGTCAAAAATTATGTTTTTTTAACCTAGATCATATTTCATTGAAAAATATTACACTTGCAAGGCCAAATTATCCACCAATACTCAGCATATCTGAATTGCAGAAGTGGTTCCTAGGGCCACTTAAATCTGTTAGAGCCCAAAGTATGAGCTCAAGCCTTAAGGACTGTGACTTGTGATCCATTCTTTCAATCATCTGGACCCAGAGCTGCAACTCTTGGCATCCAGCAGTGGGTGGTATACATCATTATATTTTTTAAATTATTACCCCAAATAATGAAAGTGTGCTGAAAAGTCATCAAGAGTTAAATGGTTCATTCTTGATAGATAGGTAGGTAAACAGTAGACGGTTGATAGATAGATCAATCCTTTCTCCTACTATTGCTCCATAAGAAAAATAGATTTTTTTGTTTACTGTTTTATCTCCTTCCATGATGGTAGCAATCAATACATTCGTTGACTGAATGAAGCAGCTTAATCTTTTCCTATTATTTATTCATGTTTTAAAATAGGGTAATAATAATAGTACCTAGCTGAATCAGTTGTGAAGACTGACCAGTATTATGTGAAATAATCAGAACATGGTCTTGCATGGCGTAACTGATACATAAAAAGTACTGTTAAAGCACAGTATCTAAATATACTTTATTGAAGGAACCTATTAGGATAAAGAATCTGAGTGCTATAATTCATTGTCAGATAGAGGAAAACCTTATCCTTTGTGAGTTTCAACTTCAGGTTCAGTTTTAAATCTCTGTCTAGGTTTAACCTGAAGTTCAAGAATTTACAATGGTTTTGAAATAAATTTAGAAATAGAGGTTTAGCTCCAAAGTAACAAAGGAAGTGAATCGGTTAAATGTAATCTTTTCTATTGAAATTTATGCTAAATTATGTGGGTTTTTTATATCTTAAATTCAAATTCCATTGATTCCAAACTCTAACCCAAGCAGAAAGGACTTCTCTTTTTCTAATCCAACTTGGAAACTTTTCAAGTTTCCCAAGATTAAAAAGACTAACCATCCCAAGTGTTGTCAAGGATATCTAGTAGCTGGACTCTCCTGCATTCTTGGTGGGAGTATAAAATGAAACTCTAGAATTTGGAAATTTTGTTTGGCAGTTTCTATAAACATACACTTGTTCTATGTCTCACAAATTCAACTTGTGTCATTTAACCCAGAGAAATGAAAACCTATGTCTACCAAAAACGCTGTTCAGGAGCCAGGCATCTGGTATAGCCAAAGTTACTACACAGGATACCCACATCCTGCATCAGAGTACCCAGCTTACTATTAATGCGCACCATGAGAGGCAGAAGCTTATGACTCAAGTGGTTGAGTCCCCTGTCTTTAGCCTAACCCAACTCAGGCATTGTGGGCATTTGAGGAGCAAACCAGCAGAATGAGAAGTCTCTCCGTATTTCAAATAAATATAAGCTTTTAAAATGTTAAAAAACATTCCTATGCAGCCATGTTCATAGCAGCTTTAGTGATAATAACCAAAAACTGGAATAGATCAAGTGTCTATCAGCAGAAGAATGGGTAAATGAAATTATGGTACACATGTTAATGGAATACTGCTCAGCAACAAAACACTAATGTACTGCCCAGATTCCTCCTCAGAAATAAAGGGTATATTTCCTCTAGGTGCTTGGAGTGTTGCTGGAAGATAGCCCTCAGCTCTTAGTCCTCTTCCAGGAGATTTCTTTTTCTGAAACAGGAAGCCTTGCCCAAGGTACCACCATTTTCTGGACAAGCAGCCCACACCCCAGTATCTGGTCCCCACAGGGATGGGCATAAATGGCCTTGGACCACAGCTTGCAGCAAGCAGACAGCCCTTCCAACATGAGTGCTCCCAGCGAGATCAGCTGAAGTGCTGGGGCCACCTCACAGTTCCACTTCTCCCTCTGGTCAATCCTGCGTCCCATGGCTTCTTTGTAAAGCTGTTGGTTCCAAGAGAGATTCTTAATTAACACCCTACATGCTAAACTTTGTCTCTTCCCAGGAGTTCAACCTGTGAGAAACTACAAAGAAACCAGCAAAGAGGACCCTCAAAAGTAATTTACCGTGAAAGGAGCCAGATAAAAGAGTACATATTCTATGATTCTAGATTCCACATATAGAGCTCTGGGCCTGGAAAAGCTAATGTGAGGTCAAGGAGCTCAAAATAGGTTGCCTGTGGGTGGGGACTCACTGAGGAGGGTCATGAAGGGTCTTTTTGTGTATGGGTGTATGTGAATGAGGGGGTAATGCTGCATGGATATATGTAATTGTACAACTCATCGAGTTGTTGTCTTTAGTAGCTTTGTATTTATTTTACTGGATGTAAATTAGACCACAACCTTAAAAAAAAAAAAAAGAACCATATCAAATTTGTTTCAGATTGAACTTATGGTCAGCTAACATTCTAAATGTTTAGATTTCCATGGTGGTCAACCAAGCAACTGTTCCTCTGGAACCTGGCAGTTAATTTTTGGATCTAAATTGGTGGATTAACACGTCTGTTGTGCTCATCGTTTTGTGGAGTTCAAAACTAATAGACATGTTCTTTCTATTTGAGTCATTAATTAAAAATGCTATGCTAATCAGTTACAGCTCCAGAGGCCTGTGAAAAAGTCATGAAATTGCTTCTTCTAGGATAACATCTATTCATTAATCAGCTCATTGAGTGAAATATTCATTCATTCATCTACCTGGATCCTCATTTAGCATGGATCTCCTAGAGAATTCTAGATCAGATGATAAAGTCATAAAATCAAGAGCATTGCAGATGGGAGAGAGCCTTCAGGTCACAGATGAGAATGGCTCATAGGACATGAATTGAGTGTACCAGGACATAAATCAGAGCAAGTCCCTGGTCTAGACAGGAGTATATCGACCACACATCTCAGGACATATCCCACCAGCCAACCTTGCCACAGTCTTTGTGCCTGTTGTCTCCTTGCAGTTTGGTTTGAAAAAGAAAGCCAACAAATGTATTTTATCCTGTGATTTACTCTTCCCTCTACTGATGTTTCTTTAAAGTAGTTGTCCCTGTCATCAGCTTGAGATAAGAAGTTTAGTAAATGGCATAACGCACCTTTCTTTGATGTTGACAGCCCCCTAAATTTTGCCACAAACTAGGAGAAAACAGCCTCTCTGCTGCCTCCCTACTTTCTTCCATCTCCCATGTGACTATTGGTAGTAAGCAACTTTGGTGAAATCTGCACTTGATTCTCAGTGAATATGTGTGGCCAAGAAACAGGACATTTTACTAAAAATTCCAAAGGACTTTCATCTCTATGGAGATGGTAGTATGTGGTCAATGGTACAAAGTAAAAAGCTCATTCTGAAATACAAACCAAGAGTAAATAAAACATAAACATTCTGTTGTAATCATCTTTTCCTCTCTAGCTTTTTTTGGCAAATTCTGTGGCTTCCATACTATGAGTTACAATCTTTGCTTCAGATGTTCTCTCTCCAGGAAATATCTGGGAAGGCAGATGAAAGCAAAATGGGAGAAAAAATACAGAGAGAACTTATAATTAATGACTATTTCCATATCTCTACTCATCCATTTTTTAAGATGTTTAAATATCATCCTTTACTGAGATATAATTGACATAGCACACAATTTACTCATGTAAATTATATAACTGAATGCTTTTTAGTATATTCACAAAGTATGTGACCAATATGACAGTCAATTTTATACTATTTTTATCATCCCAACAAGAAGCCTTGCACCATTAGCGCCATTCCTTATTTATCCACAATCTCTCCAGCTCCAGGCAGCCACTAATGCACTTTTTCTCTTGGAATTGGACTATTCTGGACATTGTATATAAATGGAGTCATACAATATTTATCCTTTTGTTACTTGTTTCATTACTTAGCATTTTTGGAAGTCATCCACATTGTAGCAGGTATCAGTATTTCATTTCTTTTTATTGTCAAATAATATTCTACTGTATGGATTTACTATATTTATCCACTCATCAATTTGGTGGACATTTGGGTTGTTTCTACTTATTGGTTATTTTGAATAATGCTGCCATAAACTTGAAATACAAGTTTTTGGTTAATATTTTGGTTAATACAGGATTTCATTTGAGTATAAATTTTTTAAAGATTTATTTGAAAGGGAGACTTAGAGAGCAAGAAGTAGAAAAAGAATGAGAGAGAGAGAGATTGATTGATCGTCCATCTGCTCGTTCACTACCCAAATGGCCACAATGGCTGGGGAGATGGCAGGCAGACTTTCCATGGGTCTTCCATGCAGGTGGCGGGGTCTAAAGCACTTGGGCCATTTTCCATTGCTTCCCCACACACATTACCAGGTAGCAAGGTCAGAAGTGAAGCAGCTGGGACTCAGCCTGGCACCACATAGGATGTTGGTGTTGTAAATGTCAGATTAATTCCTGAGCCACAACATTGGCCTGGAGTATAAACTTAACAATGGAATTGTTGATAAAACAGCAATTACATGATCAAGTATTTGAGGATCTACAAGAATGTTTCCTGAAGTGGCTATATCATTTTACATTCCCACCAGCAGCATATGAAGATTCCAGTCTTTCCATATCCTTGCCAACACTTGCATTTATCTGTCTCTTTGATTACAGCCATTGTGGGGGGTATGAAGTAGTATCTTATTGTGGTTTTGATTGGAATTTCTCTGATGGTTAATGCTATTGGGCATCTTTTCATGTACTGGTTGCCCTTTAAATCTCTTCTTTATTCTAAGACAAATGTCTGACAAATGTCTACTGAAATCCTTTGCACATCTTATATAGGTCTATTTATCCTTCTATTCTTGTATTTCAATTGTTCTTTATATATTCTCAAGATAAGCCAAAAACAGATATAAAATTTACATTTTTACATTTTACAATTTCTTGGTTGTCTTTTATTAATGGTAGCCTTCAAGGCAAACAATTTTTCAGTTTGATGATATCTAGATTATCTATTTTTTCTTTTGTTTCTTATGCTTATACTGTCATAGTTAAGAATCCATTGCCTAATCCCAGGTCATAAAGATTTACCTCTATTTTTTTATTCAAAGCATGTAATAGTTTTAATCTTGAGTTAACTTTTTAAATGTGGTATGAGGAAGGGTTCCCTCTTAATTCTGTTGCCTTAGATCCTTTTCTGATAAGACAGTTCCTTCCACATTGAATTGTCTTGGCATCCTTGTTGAAAATCAATATTCCAAATATGTGAGACTTTCTTTCTGGATTCTCAGTTCTATTCCACTTATTCCATATATAAACTATTCCCCAAAATAAACTTTGCATGTGGGAAGCTGCAGGACTCTCGCAGGCTCTCAGTAGACTGCGTTTCAGAGCAGTACAACAGACAGCCTGGGGAGTTCTGCTTCACCCATCTCCACAGGCTGTTCAGGTAAGCGATTTAGCAAGACCACGGGAGAAGCACTAAAAGCAGGAAGATGGAGTTCACGGACAGGAGACAGAGCAGCCTTCACTAAACGAGGATGGAAAGGCCAAGTCACACACTTCAGAACAGCTTTACCCAAGTCTGGAGGGAAATGTCAAAGCAGCCTGTGTTTCTAAGCACAAGCCTGCCTGCTGTCGTGTTCTGGGGCTAGCTGTGTTTCCAAAGGTGCACACTTCAGTCAGAGGGACCACATCAGAGACCCTTGCGTCCAAGGGCATGGAGGACAAAGGCTCCCGCAGGGAGACAGCAGCCATGCGGCTCACAAGCCAGGGCAGCTCTCCTGTGCCAGTCACAACTTGCAGCGGGAAGGAGGTGGCTATGGGAACACCTGGTGCTTTTCTCCTGTCTGCCAGGGAACTTTCACTCAACCTGGCAGGAAATAATGTGGCTGTTGACAGGGTGCTGGGTTCTGTGCCTGCTAAGGGTCCCCCCCTTACCCCCACCAGAACTAGCCTAGCCTAGACAGTCCAGGTGTGACTGCCAAGGCTTATCTGCAGGTGGGCGGCCAGCCTGGTTTCAGCTCCCAGATGCAAATCTCCCATTTCTGGTAAAAAACACCTCGTCTAGTTCCACCTCACAGGTTATTCAGGCATTACCAGGGCTGCTCATGATCCTCAGCAGGAATTAGCAGCACCACTGAATTCCTGAAAACTCTGAGCTTTGTGATAAGAACTGAAAACTGACCTGGCTCAGAGGCAAGCCATCCAGGGGTGAAACAAAAACAAAAACACATGTGTGTCAGGAACAGCCACAGGTCATCACACAGCCCGAGGCACTGCGATAAGATTTCCTATGAGAATTCCTGGCTCAATGTGCATCAGCTAGAAGAATTCCACCCTTGGGGCTGGCCTTGGGCACCAACTTCCAATCCAGCTTCCTGCTAATGCTCCTGGGAAAGCAGAAGATGGCCCAAGTGTTTGCACCTGGGCCCCTGCACCCTTGTAGGAGACCCTGAGGAAATTCTGGCTCCCGGTTTTGGCCATTTGGAGAGTGTAGTAGGAGCAGACAGAAGGTCTCTCTCCCCTTCTCTCTGTCACTCTTTCATATAAATAAATAAATCTTTAAAACTAAATAAAAGAATCCCACCAATACAGGAATAGAGGCAGGAACTTGAGCATCTTTATCTTTGGGGTGCAGTCACAGAGTTACTTTCCCTTGGGAGATCTTAAAACTCACCTGTGCTTAGTAAATACAAGAGCATTTTTAAAAGTTTGTGGGGAAGGGGCCAGCGTGGTGGCGCACTAGGTTAATCCTCCACCTGTGGTGCCGGCATCCTATGTGGGTGCCAGGTTCTAGTCCCGGTTGCTCCTCTTTCAGTCCAGCCTGGGAGGACAGTGGAGGATGACCCAGGTGCTTGGGCACCTGCACCTGCATGGGAGACCAGGAGGAAGCACCTGGCTCCTGGCTTCGGATTGCTGCAGCACGGGCCGTAGTGGCCATTTTGGGGGTGAACCAATGGAAAGACCTTTCTCTCTGTCACTGTCTGTAACTCTACCTGCCAAATAAATAAATAAAAATCTTTAAAAAAAAGTTCGTGGGGGAAAAAATGGAATTAAAAATGAGTATTTTGTTGCAAGTTAGGTGGAAAATACATACTATGAAAGAAACATGATAGATTTCAAAATTGGTTTTGCATCAAACTCATACTCTTCCATTTTTCCCACAAACTTCTTTTTTCTAAAGCAGGATTTTATTTAAAGATTTATTTATTTATTTGAAAGGTAGAGTTACAGAGAGTGGTAGGGAGAGAGAGAGAAAAAGAGGTCTTCCATTCACTGGCTCACTCCCCAAATGGCCATCATGGCAGGGTCTGGTGTGGGTGGAAGTCAGGAGCCTGGAGCTCCACCTGCATCTCCCCCGTGGGATGCCATTATCAGAGGCTGCAGATTAACCCACTGTGCCACAAAGCAGGTGCTCTCTGTAAACTTTTGAATATCTTTCTACATGTCAAGAAACGGAGCACATACTACACACCTGTCTCACAAGGAATAGGTGTTTGGTGTATTTTGCACACGACTGCCATATGTACATGTCCCTCCCCCCCTTCATATTTTCTAAATTCACACTAAAATGATTCATCCATCATCTGTTCAGATGGTTCAGGATTCTATTTCTTTGGCTATTTCACCTGTGCTCTTGGGGTCCACAGTATTTCAATAATTATGTAACCAGAATAGTGTTGCACTGTATCATAGAGCTATGTCTGCAGAACACTTTTATCAGTTTAAGAAATGTATCCTGTTTGCAAAGGCACAATAAAGTTGCCTCTTAAAAACTATAGTCAATAAAGCTAACAATAAACCTTATTTAACCATGTTCACATTTTCTGATAATTGGTTTTAGAAAAAGTCTAGCATATCCAGTTGTTTCAAGGATTTCATTTTAACTTTAAAAAACTGCTGTATATTTCATTTATAAATTCTGGATTATTAGAGCTTTGGAAAACTAAAAAGGTGCTTTGTTGGGGGCGGCATTGTGGTATAATGGCTTAAGCTGCTGCCTGCAATGCCAGTATCTTATATGGGCACCGGTTCAAGTCCTGGATGCTCCACTTCCAATCCAGCTCCCTGCTAATGTGCCTGGGAAAGCAGAAGATGGCCCAAGTGCTTGGGCCCCTGAACCCACATGGGAGATCTGGATGAAGCTCCTGGATCTGGCTTTAGCTTGGCTCAGTCCTGGCTATTGTGACCATTTGGGGAGTGAACCAACAGATGGAAGATTCTCTCTCTGTCTCTTCCTCTTTCTCTAACTCTGCCTTTCAAATAAACAGTTTTTTTTTTTTTTAAGTTCAACTCCTTTACTAGGACTAAACTTATTTTTTTAAAAAGTGCTTTGTTGATATGTGTATTCCTTTGTAAAATTCATAGCTTCTCCTGTGTATATTTTTTAAAATTAAAAAACAATGCACATTATTTAAAGAGAAAGAGAAATGGAGCACGTCATGGAGTGGCTTTCAATGCTTTCTTTGGACAAGTATTCTCAGATTCTATAAGTAAACTCTTGACATCCACTTCTAAATAAACCCTCCTCCCCCCCACATACACACACATACAGGCACAGATGAACCCACGCTTCACTCTTAGTAGGAGTGAGAATCAACAAAGCTTAGCAATATTTAAAGCCAGCAGATGTTTTAAAGCTGCATTGCTGCACCTGTTACATTTTCCCTGCTCTGGGTCTATTTCACACCTTCCTTATTCACTCCACCTCTATCCCTTGGGCTTGAATGTCATTGCAGACACACACAAAGGAGTCCATCCCTTTGGAAGTAAAAGCCATGGGTTGTAGGATGGTGACTGGTCAAGCACAGGCCATGTGGACACCATGAGGGAAGGCATGGACCTCATTTACAGGTGTACTGGAGTACATAGGCAAACACACAGACCCACAGTCACACACACATGTTTCAATGAGGAGAACCACTGGGGGAATTAAGAGAGAGCCCTCTGTCTGCCTAAATTATGCCTTTCACTATGTCAGCCTTTGGAATATTAGTACTTTGGAGCACTTCATCCACTGGCTTACCATCTCTTTCTCCCTCACACTGCAGTCCTGGTGATGGGTGAGTGGCAAGGTCTCTTCACCACTCTGCCTAAGCAAATTCTCTGTCCTTTCTCACTGAAACCAAGAATGTAGCCTCCTCTCCACATCAGCCCTGCTTGGCCTTTTCTATTCCTTTTCAAATTTATTTATTTAATTTTATTTGAAAGGCAGAAAGAAGACAGAGATGCACACATACACACGTATCTATCATATGCTTGTTCATTCCCCAAATTCCTGCAACAGCCATGGCTGGGCCAGGCCCAAGCTAGCAGCCTAGAACTCAATCCAGTTCTCCCACATGGGTGACTGGAACTCGAGTACTTGAGCCATCACCACTGCCTCCCAGGATGCCCATTAGCAGGAAGCTAGAATCAGGAGTGGAGCCAGGAAGTGAACACAGGCACTCAGATATGGAATGTGGGTGGCCAGTGTCTGCCTCTGCTTTTTTCTTTCTTCATCTGCCTCCTGCTCCCATGATTCCCAGTTTAGGGATAATTAGGTTCCTTCACTATCCCTTTGACCTTTCAGCTTAATTGTGTAGAGAAATTGACCCAAAATTATGATGAACTCCAGTTAATTAATAAGGCAAACTGATAACTAAATGAGCCCCCAAGGAAATGGCAACGTGGCTACAATCAACCTCCTCTCCATCTCAAAATACCCACCTTGTCACCAAGGCCTGCCTGCCCCAGGAGACACATGGAAGAATCTGCAGCAAATAATGCAGTTCTTATCAGGTCATCGTTTCTTTGTTTCATTATTCTGCAATGAGTTTTGCTCCTGTCACCAACTAGCTACTGAATCTCCTGACTACTCAAGATAGACCCCAAAATGTCATCACCCACTGCTGCTGCCCTCTGCCAGTGCATCTCTCTCTGGGCCATGGCAGCGTCCTCTCATCTGCTCTCCTGTATCCACTGTGGCCCTGGACAGCTCATTCTCTACACAACCAAGGCCAGTGATTCCCAGTCTCTGCCCATGCTCAACCTTTCATTGGGTGCAGTCACACATGGACAAAGAAAACTCACACATCCTTACCACCACCTACAAAGCCCCCAGAGAAGACCCTGGCTAGCTCTCTGTGCTCATTTCACCTCACACTCCTTTACCCAGCCATTGCCAGCCACACTGGCCCTCTTCGTGGTCCTCAAACACAAACATGTCAGGGGTGGCCATTTGGCATAGCAGTTGAGTTATCACTTGGGACACCCACTCCCCATGCTGGAGTTCATGATTTGGGTCTCAGCTACTCCACTTAAAATTCTAGCTTCCTGCTGATGCACACCCAGGGAGGTAACAGGTGACGGTTCAAGTACTTGGATCCTGGCGATACACATGGGAGACCCAGATGGAGTTCCAAGCTTCAGGTTGTTGCAGACATTTCCGGGAGTGAACCAGAAGATGCAAGATCTCTTTTCCTCTGTCTTACAAATACAATGAAAATAATTTTTTTAAACCAGAAAAACATATTCTAAACTGAGGGCCTTTGTATATGCTATTCCTTTAGCCCAGATATCCTCCTGGATTCCTGTTCCTCATTTCATCCAAGGTCTCCTTTCTGCTAGCAGTCCCTCAGGAAGGCCCTCCCTGACCCTTGCATAAAGTTGAAATTCTAATGACTTTCTGTTTCTGTTTTAGGGGCAAGAGAGAGAGAGATTTTTCATCTACTGGTTCACTCCTCAAATACCTACAATAGCCAAGGCTGGGCCAGTCTGAACTGAACCTAGGTCTCCATATGGGTGGCAGGGACCCAGCTCCCTGTAAGTGGTAGGGATCCACAGAACTCAATCTGGGTCTCCCATTGAGGAGCAGGGACCCAACCACTTATACCGTCACCTGCTGCCTCCCAAGGTGTGCATCAGCAGGCAGCTGGAATTAGAAGTCGAATCGAGACTCAAACCCACGCACTGCAATATGGGATACTTGCATCCCATGTAACATCTTAACTGCTGCACTAACTGCTTGCTCCAGTCTTCTCAAGTTCTCTTGTTGTTTTCCCTCATATTGTTTCACTAAAACAATTGCCTATCTCAATTGAAAGCAATCCCATGAGGGCAGAACCCAGCCTCCCCTCCTCATCCTATCTCCAGACTAGACAAGGACTAGCACATTGCAGGTATGGATGGTATAGACAGGTGAACACATGTTAAATTGTTTTTATGCCTGACAGAAAATTTGAGAGGAGCAGAAGTCATCATTAGCAGTTTTGGAGTTTAGATGTAAATCTTGCAGTTACTTGTTAAGTGATCCCAACAATTTTTTCACCATTTTGAATCCCAGTCTCTTCATCTGAAAAATGGAGTTAACATTACCAACATCACAGAAAAAGATGTAAAATGCATATGATAATAGAAAATACTCCATGCCTATACAGTAACTTGCAGGATTTCCAACAGTCAATACAGGTCACCAGCAACCAGTCACCATAGAATGTTCTTTATCTTAATGGGGATTTGATATAACTTGGTGTTTTGTGCTGTTTAACTCTTAGAAATAAATATAATTGATGAAGGTAAAGTGAAGATTCAATCTTTAGTCTTGCTAAAAACACAAAAATTCTTTAGAAGGAAGACTTAGCCCACTGTGTGCACTTAAGAAATGTGGATTATAGAAAATAATTATACTAACCACAAGACTGTATTTTAGCACAAAGATAACAAAGGAAGAGAAAATGTTATTCTTTGCAATTCCAAAACTAAGCTCTCACATTGTAGTTAGCATACTGAGCATAACTTCACATGGAGAGAGAATACGACTTCCCTTGCATATTTTTTCATGTTATCTAGATATTAGTGCTTGGGGGGAAATTCCTTGAGAAACCTGTTGAGCAGCCTCAAATCCTCCCATCTATTTGTCTAAATGTAAAGCTTAGGTCAGAGTGTGCATGCCCTTCTTGACATGTCATGAAAAGTGGAATTCCAATTATCTTCTTTGTTCCATGAACCTAGGACAGGGAATTCTAGTTCAATGAGAAATCACACAAAACAGAACTCTGTCTTTTCAGATGGATTTGAAGAATCAGGTTTTGTCCAAAAATATATTATTATATTAAAATATATCTGTGTGTCAGCTGAAGAGTCAATTAGAACTTAGAGGTCTGTCACTCAGTATTTCATGGATAATTGAGAGCTATAAAATTTAGTGTATTTTTAAAAATTTTACTTGTTATACAAGTTTCATATTTCATATATGCCAATTTAGTAACATTGTGGCATTCCTTCTCCTCCCTCTTGTCCACGCTCCAACCTTTCCTCCACTTCCCTCTTGTAGTCTCACTTTTAATTTTTATAATGATCTATTTTCAGTATACATAATGATCATATAGTTAACCCTACTCTAAATAAAAGATTTCAATAAATGGTATGAAGAGAAAGAAAAAAAAAAACAACACTGTTCCTCAATGGAAGAGACAAGGGCTATAAGCAATCACTGAATCTGAAAATGTCTATTTCACCCCAACACATTACATTGCAGGTACTCTATTAGTTACCTTGGATTGGGGGGGGGGGTGGTAGAGAGAGAGAGAGAAGCAAGCAAGTTCCATTTCATCGACTCCTGGTTCACTTCCCAAATGCCCACAACAGCCACAGCTGGACAATGCCAACATTGGGGGATCTCAATCCAGATGTCCCAAATGGGTGGCAGGGACCCAAGCACTTGAGCCCTCATCTGCTTTGTGGTATACATTTTTAGGTCTAACTTTTAATTATATATTTTATGACTTATGGTATTAGAATCATATTAAAGAATGATTTTACACTCTAATAGAATGAAAAGAGGTTTAAAAATATTTTCTTCTAGGGCCAGTAGTGTGGCATAGAGGGTAAAGCTGCCTGCAGTGCTGGCATCCCTTATGGGCACCAGTTCAAGTCTGGGCTGCTCCACTTTGGATCTCATTCTCTGCTATGACCTGGGAAAGCAGTAGAAGATGGCCTAAGTTCCTGGGCCCCTGCGCCCACATGGGAGACCCAGAAGAAACTCCTGGCTCCTGGCTTCGGATCTGCTCAGCTCCGGCCATTGCGGCCATCTGGGGAGTGAACCAGTAGATGGAAGACCTCTCTCTCTCTACAACTCTGACTTTCAAATAAATAAATAAATATATCTTTTAAAAAAATGTTTTCTTCTGGCACTTAAGATTTTTTAAGTATAAATCTTCAAATTTCTGTAATTTATTTTTGTGCATGGTGTGAGTTAGGAATATGCAGTTTCCTCCAAATTGTCATGCAATAATGCCAATGCTACTTATTAATTCATCTATTTTTCTCTAATTAATAAAGAACAGCATTACTGTACTACAAAAAGCTTATCATAAACTACATACCCATATTCTTAAAAAGAGGGTAAGACAAAGAATTATAAATACTAGTAAGCCATTCTTAATACAGTCACAAGTTTCTCGCTTCCCACGAGAAAGTCACCTGTCAGTAACACTACATTGCTAAACATCTTCACTGCCTTCACTTCTTTCTCTTAGCTTGGGAATGCTGGACATGAATAAAAATTAGAAATATTACTTTCCAATACTAAGCCTGACTTTAAATAAACCTATACCTTCAGTTAAGAACATAAAATAAGCCTTAACTATTCATGATTCAAGTCAATGCCCCTACAACTCACTTGGGTATAAATGTGGTATAATAAAGCTTTGATAATTGTACTATTTGTACCACATTCCAGTGTATTTGAACAATTTAGTAAGTAACTTGACTTTTACTTTCAATACAATAGAAAAAGTTGTGTATATATAACAGTTTGAAGTTTTAGCTATTCTACATCAGTTCCACACAATTCTATTTTACTTAGAATTCTTTTGAGTTTTTTTAATAGAAAAAAATTTAAAATTTAAAAGCCCCAGGGTAGGAAGATGCTTATTCTTTGATCAAAGTCATGCTGCCTCTAATCTCTTTTGATAGCCAGCAAGCACCATGACATGCCATGTGAACTGGGGCTTGTACAAAGGAGAAACAAGTTGTAATAGATTACTTCTCTCTAGTGCTTTCTTTAATGTCAATGCATCATAAAACAGAACACTAAATTGTTGCTTGTAAACTAAATGTGTACTTCATATAAAACAGTTGACACTATAAAGAGCTAGATTAATGATACCAAAAGGTTTGATTTTCAATGGTAAGTAAAAATGGAAATTAAATGTCATTATCTAGATCTGAGCATCTGTGACCACATTCACAGTGATATTTTTTTCCTTTTACCTCTGTTCACTTCTAGTAATATCACTGCTTTGAAGAACTAAGTTTCAAAGTTCACTGAAGGTACATTATCTGCCTCAATGTCCATGACTTAGACATGGGTAAAAAAAATCATTATACTTGGTTGATACATTGGTAAAATTAATTATTTTTAAAATATTTATTTATTTATTTGAGAGGTAGAGTTACAGAGAGAGGGAGAGACACAGAGAGAGGTCTTCCATCCTCCGGTTCACTCCCTAGATGGCTGCAACAGCTGGAGCTGGACTGATCCAAAGCCAGGAGCTTCTTCCTGGTCCCCCATGTATGCATAGGGGCCTAAGCACTTGGGCCATCTTCTTCTGTGTTCCCAGGGCATCAGCAGGGTGCTGGATCAAAAGTGGAGCAGCCAGGACTTGAACTGGTGTCACTATGCCGATCCCACAGGAGAAGCTTAACATGCTACACCACAGTGCTAGTCCCTAAATAAATGATTAGACTCCACAAAGGAATGGTACTAAGAATTTTTGAATCCCAAACTGAAATAAACCCAAATATTAACTATTCTTGAATTATCAACTAACCAATTTTCATACAACTTTTTCACAGTATAACTCCATCTGCTAACATTTTAAAAAAGATTTCTGAGTTGAACCACTATTTTCCAAATGGGGTGGGCATTTTGTGCAGCTGTAAGACCCCATTTGGGGTGCCCACATCACATATCAGAGTGCCTGGGATTGGGTTCTGGCTCCACTTCCAATTTCAGCTTCTGCTAGTGTACACCCTGAAGGCAGCAGATCATGGCTCAAGTAACTGAGGTCCCTTGCCCCTCAAATTGCAGTTTTATTATGCATTTTGAAGACAGAAGATTCCAACCCTCAACTTCAATTAAATGTTTGTTTTATTTAGCTGTGTGAACATAGTTTTTCATTGCTATTGCCAACTGATCACTCTTTCAGGTTCCCAAAGTGCTTCCCAAAGCAAGTCTACTAGGAATTTAGACAACAAAGAATTTTCTGTTTGATGATGTTTGAATGTCCCCACCAAAACTCAGGTTGAAGTTTAATCCCCATGGTAAGGTATTAAAAGGTGGGATCAGGGGGCCAGTGCTGTGGCATAGCTGGTAAGGCATGCAGTGCTGGCATCCCATATGGAGACTGGTTCGAATCCCAGCTGCACCACTTCCAATCCAGCTTTCTGCTTTGGTCTGGGAAAGCAGTGGAAGATGGCCCAAGTCCTTGGGCCCCTGCACCCATGTGGGAAACCTGGAGGAAGCTCCTGGCTCTTGGCTTCAAATTGGCGCAGTTCCAGCCATTGCAGCCAAATGGGGAGTGAACCAGTGGAGAGAAGACTCTCTCTCTCTGCTTCTCCTTCTCTTTCTGTGTAACTCTGACTTTCAAATAAATAAATAAATCTTTTTTATTTCAAGGTATGATCAGATGGGATCTTTAAGTGGTGATTAGGTCATAAAGGCTATGCCCTCTTGAATGGATTCATCCACTGATGGATGCATGGGTGAGTTATCTCAAGAGTGGGTCTGTTGTAAAATGCCAATTTGGTTCTGTCTCTTGCCATGTGCTCTGTGCTGCCTTAGGGATCTGCAGAGGTCCCCATCAGCAAGAAGGTCCTTGCCACATGTCACCCCTTGACTTGGACCCCCAAGCCTGCCAAATCATGAGCTGAATAAACTTTTTATGAATTAATCAATGTGTTATATTCAGTTATAGCAGCAAAAAATGTCCTGAGACATTTCTAAAATAGTAGAGAGGTTGGGCCTTCAAAAAAATCATTGAAGCACTACTGACACTGACTGGAACACTATTTATTACATAACAAAATCAGCATAATTAACTACAATGTGAACTAAAAGTGTTACAAAATTTAAAATGGAAAACATTTTATGGATATATAATACGCATGTACACAGCATAAGGTCCATGGATCCTGACCTCACCCAGGATTTGCGATATAGTCTGCAAAATGGAAATTTGTTTTTTAAGATAGAGTGAGGGAATGGGAGAGACAGAGAGGGGGGTGGGTGCATCTTACATCCACTGGTTCATTCCCCAAATGGCCACTACACCTGGGGCTCAATCAGGTTGGAGCCAGGAGCCGGGAAATCTATTCCAGTCTCCCACACCGGCAGCAGAAGACCAAGCACTTAGGTCATCTTACACCTTTCAAGCACCAAGCTGGTCCCCAAAAGGACATTCTGGATGCAGGATCTAAGGATGGGGCTGGCCTTGTGATGCAGTGGGTTAAGTTTCCTGTTGTGACGTGTGCATCCTGTATCGGCATCCAATATTGGAGTGCAGCTTTGAGTACTGGCTGCTCTGCTTTAGATCCAGCTTCCTGCTAGTTCACCTGGGACAGCCGAGGAAAACAGTCAAGTACTTGGGCAGTGTGGCAGACTTGGATGAAGTTTCCTGGGTCCTGGCTTCAGCATGGAACAATCCTGGCTATTGTGGCCATCTGGGGAATAAACCAGCAGAAAGATTTCTCTTTTTCTGTCTGTCTCGCCCTCTATTTTCATCACACTCTTTCAAATAAATAAAATAAAATTTTAAAAATCAAGTGATAAATTGAGAGATGCTACAGTGCACTTAATTCTAGAGCAGATAGCTGTACAAGGGGTCTTCACAAAACTCATGGAAAATGCATACTATGAGAATACTATGCATTTGTATTTTTGTAACAAAATAAACTTACCTTTTAGTCCCATATTCCATGAATATGTTGCAGTCCCCTTATACAATTCACTTTTTCAAAAGAAAAAAAGGATTTATTTATTTATTTGAGAGTTACACAGAGAGAGGAAGGAGGGGCAGAGAGAGAGAGAGAGAGAGAGAAAGAGAGAGAGAGAGAGAGGTCTTCTGTCTGCTAGTTGGAGCTGCACCCATCTGAAGCCAAGAGTTAGGATCTTCCTCTGGGTCTCCCCATGCGGGTGCAGGGGCCCAAGAACTGCTTTCCCGGGCCATAGCAGAGAACTGGATTGGAAGTGGAGTAGCAAGGACCCAGATCGGTGCCCATATGGGATGCCGGCACTGCAGCAGCAGCTTTACCCGCTACGCCACAGCGCTAGCCGCAAAATTCACTTACATAGCTGTTGGCCACACATGGGAGGCATACACACCAGTATCTAGTCATATGTATAAATATAGGCTGTCTTCACAAAGGCTTACAATCCTGGAGATTGAAAGCAAGAGTTCTGGAGGTCAGAAGTCCAAACGCGGGGCCGACACTGTGGCTCACTTGGTTAATCCTTTGCCTGTGGTGCCAGCATCCCATATGGGCGCTGGGTTCTAGTCCCGCTTGCTCCTCTTCCAGTCCAGCTCTCTGCTGTGGCCAGGAGTGCAGTGCAGGATGGCCCAGGTGCTTGGGCACCTGCACCCACATGGGAGACCAGGAGGAAGCACCTGGCTCCTGGCTTCGGATCGGCGTAGCTCCGGCCGTAGTGGCCATTTGGGGGGTGAACCAACGGAAAGAAGACCTTTCTCTCTGTCTCTCTCTCTCACTGTCTAACTCTATCTGTCAAATAAATTAAAAAAAAAAAAAAGAAGTCCATATGCAAGGTCTTGGCAGGGCAGTGCTTCTCTGGAAGGTTCTGGGGTGACTCTTTCCTCACCGCATCCAGATTCTCATGGCTCCAGTTCCTTCATTTGCAGCTGCATCATCCCAGTCCCTGCCTGTGTCTTCACATGCTGCTGTAGCTTGGATGTCCCCTCCAAAAATCCCACTGAAACTTAATTGCCATTGTAGCAGGATCTGCAAGTGGTAAGGCCATGAGTGCTGCACCTTCCTGGGCAGGATTAGAGCCCTTTCATAAGAACAAGTTTGTCCCACTCTGGCCCTTCTTGGCCCTTCCACCCTGCTTTCCTCCATGCCATGAGGCTGCAAGAAGACCTCATCAGATTCTACCACCTTGGTCTTGCACTTTCCAGCCTTCAGACTGTGAGATATCAATTTCTGTTCACTACTAACTACCCGTTTCAGACATTCTATTATAGCTACACAAAACAGATGGACACACACCTCCTTCTCTGTGGACCTATAATTTCAACACTTACCATTGGATTTAGGACTCAGTTGGGTAACCCAGGCGGTTCTCACCTCAAGATCCTTAACTACACTTGCAAAGACCCTTTCTCCAAATGAAGTCCCATACACAGGTTCTGGGGATTTGGATATACACAGACATGGCTTTTTTGGGGATCACTATTGAACCCACTATACAACTGACTAACAATGTCTCTTGTATTTTAAAAATGACTTCAACATTTTTCAGGTCAAGTAGTAATATATTAACATAATAGTAGCAGATTAGTTGGCAAAAACCAGAAATAGGAAGTGTTCTCTTTGGAGGTCAATCAAGAGGAAAACCAAATCCATTGACCTTTTACTGGCTTGTGCCAGTTCCATGAGGTCTCCTTTGGCTTCCTGTAGTGTTCTGGAACCTCTTCCTCACCTCTGTGCCTCAGCTGGACAGCAAGTAGTCCTCCCCAGGGTCTTTGCTTGAGGATCTTACTCTACTCTGTTAGACTCTGAATGTCCTGGTTAACTCTGCTCATTTGTGTACCTTTTAGGTTTTTCATCCAAGAGGCACTTTTCTAGGAAGTGCCTCTGGCTCAACAAATCTGTGTCAGATGCCTTTCCTGTAGGATTCATACATCATGTACTACTAATCTGGCCAAGTATAGAATGAGTCAGTGGAGTAAAGTGAGGATATTAATAAAAACAAGTTGTCATCCAGTCTAGAAAACAGAACATATTGCCTAGGGTCACTATATTGGTTCAAATTTAATTATAGTATAGTCAGAAAATGTTTTATGCATTAAATCAGTTTTCAGAAATTCTTAAAACTTCTTTTACCAATATTTTGGGTGTTTCATGTTCACTTAGAAAATTTATACTTTTGGGGCACAGCATTCTTGATCAATTGGATCAATCTTATCACTGTGGTACTTGAATAATTTCTATCTTTATTCATGATGGGGTTTGTTCCATCCATTATCTAATGGGGAGCAAGTAGTCTCTCCTACTCTAATTCAGGTTTTATCATCCCCAAACCCAAAAACTTTCCCCCTACTAATTGATTCTTTTCCAAGGGGCCATATATCATTTAGATAATAGAAGTAAAATAGGTGATCTCTGTGGATGGAACGCAATGTGGGAGCTCGAGATAATAATTCCCTTTTGCTTGTGTCATTTATAAAGTGGCTCTGAATATGTTTTCACTTAGTAGTTTTAAAATGTCTCAAGCAATGATGGCCTTATTGGCATAAGTACAAATTCCCAATGTGATGAACCTAAAGATTAAATCTCTTTGACTATATAAAGTTCTGTTATGTTTACTTGACAATACATTACTATACGTACATCTTCTCCATTAATTTGTTTTGGAAAGACAGATGGTCCTTCAGAGTACTTTGTAGCAATAGTCATTGCATGAGGCATATCACTGATGGCTCATAAAAGCAGAAGGACATTGTGATTCAAACATTATTCAGGAGAAGAGTGGACATTGTTTAAAAAGCCTTGCATAATTACATAGATTCAATTGACTTAAACAGCCCTTGGCTGAGGCTTTTGATGCTACACAGAATAATTTGATTTCTTGACAACTGGGCAAAGAGAAAATTATAATTAAAGACATAATGTCATTCGTAGTTGTTATGGAGGCTTCAAACAATCTAAATTACACTTTTGGAACAAAATAAGTTATGCAAACTACTGATTGCTGAGGACAAATATGTAATCCAATAGGAAAATGAACAGAGCTGAACAATGAGATTTATCTAAGCTGTTAGAAAACAGCAACGCATAATAGACACTTCGATTTCCCTACATGCAAGAAATGTTGTCTGAGGATGGGGTATTCTTAATGTATTTGAAGGAAAAGTACAATAAATCTGACTGCTTAGTAAAAAATTCATCTTATAACTTGTTTGCTTTTTTAAAGTAAGTATTTTGTATTTTTTCTTAAGAAAATATACATGTGAGGGGATTAATGCTTAATATAATTTGAAAATTCAAAATTCATATGGTTTTCTTTCTAGCATTTGAGACAATCTTGGATGTCTTGGAAACAGTTTGTTAATTTGAAGCAAGGATCTTTTATAAATGTGCACAAAACTTAGGATCTTTTTGTTGTTGTTGTTGTTTCTGTCAGTTATTATCAGAACTCTTACAGAAACACATGATGAAACATTACAATGACTTTCCATTCTACCTAGAGTAAAAGCCAAAGATTTCCCAGTGACTTCCAAAGCCTTAAATGAGACCCCAACCCTTCATCATTTAATTTTCCTCCTCAAGTCTCTGTTCCCACCTCGTAGCCCTTTTCGCTGCTTTAAATTAATAAATCACTACCACCATGAATATCATTGTCATCATCAGAAGGAATGATTTTTTAAATAATTTTTCACCTTGATCAGCATAGCCATATCAATATATCTGAGCCATCGGTCAGGATCTACATTGAGTAGTTTCCTTATTTCTGTTTCTAACTGGTCTTCCAAGTTCAAGCTCACAATTACAGGTCTTGGAGAATAGCAGTGAAGTCTTTTGTGACTTTACTGAATGGTAATAAATATTTAAAACAATCATAGACCAATGGAAGCTTGAGATTTTGACCTCTGTACTACAGCATTATCATTTGATAATGAATTTTTTTTTAAAAAAAGGTTTATTTATTTATTTGAAAGCCAGAGGTAGAGAGAGAGAGAGAGAGAGAGAGAGAGAGAGAGAGAGATTAATTGATTGATTGATTTTCCATCTGCTGGTTCACTCCCCAGATGGCTGCAACAGCCAGGTCTGGCCAGATGGAAGCCAGGAGCTAAGAGCTTAATCTGCATCTCCCACATGGGAGGCAGGGGCCCAAACACTGAAGCATCTTCTGCTGCTTTTCTCAGGCCATTAGCAGGGAGCTGGAAGTGGGGCAGCTGGGTCATGAACTGGCACCCATATCGGATGCTAGCATTGCAGGCAGTGACTTTACTTACTACACCACAACGCTGGCCCCTGGTTAAAAAAAAGGTTTAGAAATTAATTTGAGAGAGAGAAAGAGTAGAGAGGGAGGGGAGGAGATGGAGAGAAGGAGGAGAAAAGAGAAAGGAAAGAAAGAAATATCTTTCTATCTGCTGGTTCACTCCTCAGATGCCCACTACAGAGCTGGCTCAGGTCAGAGTCAGGAGCCAGGAACTCCATCTAGATCTCCCTTGTGGGTGGTAGGAACCCAACTACTTGAGCCATCACTGCTGTTTCCCACAGTGCACATTAGCAGGAAGCTGGAATAGGAGCACAGATGGGTCTCAAACCCAGGCACTGATATGTCGTTCCAACCAGTATCTTACCCGTTATACTAAAGGTCCATTCCTAGAAATTTTTAAAGGAGAATTTTCCATTTCCTTTATTACATTAAAAGTCATTATTTCTTTAACAACCATTTTGCTCGCAGTACCTATAAACAAGCCATTATTCCTAGTATTATTTTTTTCTGCTTTTTTTAAAACCATAGTGATAATTGAATGTGTAACTGCCCATTAAGCTCTCAGAAATATGAAAGGTCTTCAGAAAGTTCATATTAAAATTATGCAAGATTTAAAACAAGTTTGCACCAAAATAAACACATTACATTTTTGTTTAAAGATTGATTGATTTGAAAGGCAGAGTTATAGAAAGAGAGAGAAGAGAAAGAGAGATCTTCCATCCTCTGGTTCACTCCCCAAATGGTCTCAATGACCCAAGCTGGACTAGGCTAAAGCCTACATCCAGGAGCTTCTTCTGGGTCTCCCACTTGGGTGCAGGGGCTCAAGGACCCAGGCCATTCTCCGCTGCTTTCCCAGGTGCAATAGCAGGGAGTTGGATCAGAAATGGAGCAGCAGGGACTCAAACTGGTACCCATATGGGATGCTGGCACCACAAACAGAAGCTTAACTCACTGAGCCACAGTGCCAGCCTCATAAACCCATCTTTTAATTCTCTTTTCCATGAACTTCTTGAAATTCCCTCATACTATGATTTATATCACCTTTCAATATAGTAGTAAAAAACCTCATTTCTGGGGGTTTCTTGTGCATCTTTATTGAAATATTCCATCAACAATATACTAAAAATATTATTTTTAACTTGTTCTGAAATATTTTTTTAACCAGAAATGCAATTATCTTCATTTGAAATTAACAAAGCTTTGTGGCAGATACTGCAGTGGTCCCCATGACTGCTGCCTTTGCATGTTTATGGGGTTGTGTAATCCTCTCCTTTGAGTGCAGGTGGGACCTGTCTGTGACTTGATTCTAATCCATAGAACATTGCAAAAGTGACTGGATGTCATTCCCATGAACTATGTTCTTTTATTTGCCAAAGGTAATGGGATGTTTCTCCTAGGATTATGTTATGTCATGTTATGTTATATAAGACTCCTGTCCTGACATTAGATTTGCTTGAGAATCTTGCTGGCCTTAAAGAAACAATTGGCCATGAGTCCTACAGCTGCAAATAACTGAATCCTGCCAACAACTTGAATAAGCTGGGGACCAGTCCCTTTCCCCAGCCAAGCCTCCAGATGTGAACCCTGCCCTGACCAACACCCAGATTTTAGCCTTGCAAAGGACCCAGCTAAGTTGTGCTTGTCCTCTTGACCCATGAAAACTGTGAGATAATTGAATATGTGTTGTTCTAAGCTGCTAGATTTATGGAAATATGTTATGCAGCATAGAAAATGAATATACTTCTATTTGGCAAAGTCTCATTACTGAGAACATATTGAGGATGAGGACGAGATGGATTCCTAGGCCAAGAAAATCTAAATATCACTATGTTTCCTATGCTCCTTTTTTTTCCCCTCTTTGGCTGCAAACACACACACAAAATAATCAATTTCAACAGAAAGGGAATGAATTGCAAGGATAATAGGTGGCTTATGGAACTGAGGTAATAACAAGGACAAAGAAACAAGGCACAGCAAGGATCCCTTAGAGGAACCACCTGCTTAGGACACTACACCCATGTATCATGTTGCTTAAGTCCACAGGCCTGCACCCACCCTTTCTACAACTGAACACTCTGCTCTGTCTCGGCCACCACAATAAGTTTCTAACAGACTTGTTATGGCAGCCCTCAGGGTTGAGAACCTGGATGAAGAGCACCTGACGGCGACATCTAGGCCATACGCCCAGCCCAAGTGCTGACTGCCAGAGGATGGCAGAAGGATCGTCTGCTCCACTTTGAGCTAGAATCATGTTCTCCCCAAATAGGAAGGCACTAAGATACAAGACAGTCGGAGAGACACCACATTTCTATTTTAACGAATTGCTTGGAAGTCGTGTGTGTGTGTGTGTGTGTGAGAGAGAGAGAGAGAGAGAGAGAGAGAGAGAGAGAAACTGGGTATAAATCATAACCCAATAGAAATAAGAATATTCTGTAATTAAAATAATAATAGATAAATGATGTGAAAATTCACTGTTTATGATAAAACATACCCCATTAAATACCTGTTAGCATGAAGAGTTAACATATGGGCAATGTTTAAAGACACTCTGTGAAAATCACAATTCATCTTCTATTTTAAATTTGTGAATTGCACAGTTTGATTACATTTTCTTCAAAATCAGCTTTCCAGGGACTTCTAGACCAAAGAGAAGCTTAAGTAATTCATTGCTGCTTGAGAGACACTAATAAAAAGCTTTCAGAAATGGGTACCAACATGCAAGTGTATGAGAAACAGTATGTACAAAAGATGATACTTCAAATAATTCAGAAAATTAATGTGCAGAAGTACATTGTCAAAAAAGATAGATGGGGATTCTAACATGTACAACAAAATATATATAACACTTCATAAGCAAGTATTAACAAAAATGATACATAACCACATACATGCAAACATATCCTAAATGCTTCACCAAAAATGGACTAATTATATACTTTTGAGTATTGTATTAAAATATCCACGTATAATCAACACAGATAAGTGTCCAATGCTAGTAAGTGAAAAGTTATAACGTAATAATATGTACATTTCAATTTAGGTTAAAAATATACTATATGGAAATCATGTTATTTGCCATCTTTAACAAGAAGATAGAATAAATGTCATAATTTTGAATATATAAGGACTCTGATGTCTTCAGGATAACTGTGAATCTAAGAAAGTTTCAATTTCCTTACAGGAATAGATAAATGTTCTGTGCCTAGAAGCTACTTTAGTTGCTCAGGTTATCTAAATTAGTCTTTCTTCTTAAAAAAAATGAGAAAAGAATTTGAAATAGTTGGTGCTGATTTTTAAATTTGTAAAGACCCTTTGATTTGTGGCTAGGAGATGTCATGAGAGCAAAGCCATTTTTTCCATTTGCTGCAATATCTGTGTCATTTGCTAGCCATATCCAATGGGCAAATATTTGTGGCATGCAAATTACCCAGGGTGTGCCTGCAGCAATTTGCACATGCCCAGCTGTGTAGTCGTCAGCTTGACACCTGATGACAGATGCTGTTGTCCTTTATCATCTTGGGCATAAATCCAAGGCTCATTCTCCAATGTAATAGACAAGAGATAAATCATCTAGCTGGCTCAACCGCACTACTCAGACTTTTTTGTTATAACAATTATTATACAATGAACACAAACTGATCAGCAGCATAAGTCACAACTGACACCAAAACCACAGGATAAAAGGCCGGTTCTTTTTCAATAGCTTCTGCATATACAAATACCATCTTCAAATATAATACAGATACCAAAATAAAAATATATACAAATACATATAACATCATATATCAAAATTAAATAGCACATTTCATTTTCAACAAAACTGCTGTCCTTATTGAATAAACAGGACCAAGTATTCCTATCCTGGCATGATCAGACAGCAGGAAAGTGTATTTGTTTAATTAAAGCCTTTTCAGAGAATGGTACATTCTTAGGCTGTAACTTTCTAAAAGAGAACATAGAACATACTTTGGGACCTTCCCAAACAGGAGTTGCAATTCAATAATTACATTTTTATTGGATTATCTGTAAGAAAAGAAAAAAATCTTATTCTTAATTACCACATAGAAAGGGGCAACATGAGACTTGGAGTTTAAAATTTTCTAGGCCATTTCCTACATCACTTTTTAAAATTTATGAAAAGATCTGTTGTAGTACCATAAAAATATGGTCTACAGACAAATATGAACAGTAGAATGAAATATATCAGTCACTTCATGATATTGCCTTTGTAGGTGAAAAATTTGTTTCTAACCCAGTACTATCTCTACTTTAATCTTAAATCCATATTTCATCTTTAAAAGTTTACCTTAAAAAGAATAACTAGATATCCACATGTAAACAAAGGAATCTAGATACCATTCTTACACCCTTTATGAAAAATAACTCAAAATTGATAATGAACCTAACTATAAAGTGAGAAAATATATAAGTAATAGAAGATAATGGGGAAATCTTGGTGACTCTCAGTATGGCCATGACTTTTTAGCTACAACAACAAAGCCATGATTCATGGAAGAAATAACTGATTAGTTGAACTTCATTAAAATTAGAACTTCGCACTCTGCAAAGACAATGCCAAAAGGATGAGAAGACAAGCCACAGACTAAGAAAAAACACTCGTGAAAAATATATCTGCTACAGGCTGGTTATCCAATATATACAAACAACTCTTAAAACTCAACAATAAGAAAATGAACAACCAAATTTAGAAATGGGCAAAAGACCTAAACAGATGCCTCACAAAAATGGCACAGAGATGGCAAATGAGCATATATATCAGCATTATATATCATTGGGGAATTCCAAGTTTAAACAACAATGAGATACAACTGCACATCTATTAGAAGGGCCAAAATCCAGAATACTGACAACGCCAAATGCTGCAAGGAAGTGGAGCCATGGGAACTTTCATTCATTGCTGGTGGAAATGCAAAATGGTACAATCACTTTGGAAGGCAATTTGGAAGTTTCTTTCTAAGACTAAACACACTCTTACTATATGGTCTAGCAACTGTACTCCTTGGTATTTAGTCAATGAATCAAACAATTATATCCACAAAATGCCTGCACATGGATGTCTATAGCAGCTCTATAATTGCCGAAACTTAGAAGCAACCAAGATTTCCTTCAGTAGATGAGTGGATAAACTGTGGTACATACAGAGAATGGAATAGTATTCAACACTAAAAAGAAATGAGCTATCAAGTCACGAAAAACCTAGATGAATATTACAAAGTGACAGAAGTCAATCTGAAGAGGCCACATACTCTAAGATTCCAACTCTATAAAAGGCAAAACTATTGATACAATAAAGAGATCTGTAGTTGGTGGGTATTAGAGGTGAGGGAAGGAATGAACAGGAAGGGCACAGAAGATTTTCAGGGCAGTGGAACCATTCCGTGTGACACTGCAATGGTAAATTTGTGTCAATGTACGTTTGTTGAAACTGAGTAAACTCTAATCTAAACTGAACTTTGGCTGATAATGATGTATTGGTGTGTGTATACACACACACACAACACACACACACACCACAATGCTCATTGGAGTGTCCACATTTGATTCCAAGCTCTGGCTTCTAACTCTAGCTTCCTACTGATGCAGACCCTGGGAGGCAACAGTGATGGCTTAAGCAGTGGAGTTCCTGCCACCCACATGGGAGACTTGGATCGTATTCCTGGGTCCTTGCCCAGACCTATACCCAGTCATTACAGGCATTTGAAAAGCGAACCAGCAATGGGAACTATTTCTCTCTATGTATGTGTGTATGTGCATGTATGTGTGCCTCTCATGTAAATATTTTTTAAATGCATCATTTTGGTGATGAATGTCAATAGTCAGGAAGACTGTATGTGTGTATGGACAGGAAGTATAACAAAACTCTACACTTTCTGCTCAATTTTGCTATAAGCCTAATATGACTTCAAAAGATAAAGTATATTCATTTTTAAAAAGTCAAATATTTAAAATATTTGCTTATAGTTAGACATTCTAGCTCAACTGTCTTTAAAAATTGGAGTAGGTATATAAATATATCTTTAAAATTTACAAATATTTATGTGAAATACAGATACCTAGGACAAGGTATAAAAATATACCTGTTCTCAAAATAGAGGACAATATAATGCAGACTTCAAAGAATCAGCTTTTTCTAGGTAAGTTTTAGACAGTGCTTGAGACAGAGGAAAGAAAACAACTTCCGTTTATCCATGTGGTGACTAACGTGCTTCTCCTTCTCTACTTCTGGAAGAATGAAAATTAAGGATTGGCTAAGAGTCAAGTCCAGAAAGGAGTGGACTGAGGTGGACTTGGGAAAGGGGGCCAGGCCTGGGAGGGGAACTCTATCAGCTCCTGCCCCTGTTCCCAAGGCTGATCTATTCCAATGTATTTCTGGCTTAATTCCATCGTTAAGACAAGCGCTGTGACGTAGCAGGTTAATGCCCTGGCCTGAAGTGCCGGCATCCCTATGGGTGCTGGTTTGAAACCTGGCTGCTCCACTTCCGATCCAGCTCTCTGCTATGGCCTGGGAAAGCAGTAGAAGATGGCCTAAGTCTTTGGGCCCCTGAACCTGCATGGGAGACCCTGAAGAAGCTCCTGGCTCCTGGCTTCATTTTGGCTCAGCTCCGGTCGTTGTGGCCAATTGGCAGTGAACCATTGGATGGAAGACCTCTCTCTCTCACTCTCTCCCTCTCTCCCTCTCCTCTCTCTGTGTAACTCTGACTTTCAAATAAATAAATCTTAAAAAAATTCCATTATTATTTACTGCCTCATATTAGTTTCAATTTTCTAGTAAGAATGGCATTGTCCCATAGCAGAAGTAAATTCATAGTCCTAGAAATAGCACAAATTTGATCCAAAAAGACATTGCAGGACAAAGACAGGATCTCAGGTCTTCCAGCACTTTTGTCCTTTTTTACTCAATCTGCCTCTTAATGATGCTTTTCAGAGCAAGTGCACTGTATGAGGAGCTCAATATTTCTAAAGTGAAGTCCAAAGACCAGGTTTCAAACTTGCCTTTGCCAATGAGACCCTGATTGTGGGGTCTGGAAATGAAGCTGAAAATTATATCACGAACTTGGCTGGGAGCCGGTGCTGTGGCATCATGGCAGAGCTGTCGCCTGCACTGCTGGCATCCCAAATGGGTGCTGGTTCAAGTCCCGGCTGCTCCACTTCCAATCCACTCTCTATTATGGCCTGGGAAAGCAGTAGAAGATGGCCCAAGTCCTTGGGCCCCTGCACCTATATGGGAGACCCAGAAGAAGCTCCTGGCTCCTGGCTTCATTTTGGCTCAGCTCCAGCTACTGTGGCCATTTGGGGAATGAACCAGCAGATGGAATACTTCTCTCTGCTTCTGCCTCTCTGTAACTCTTTCAAGTAAATAAATGAAATCTTAAAAGAAAAGAAAAGAATTTGGCTGAATTGATGGCCTTGTCTTTCCCCTAATAGAATGAGAAAGTCTTCATTCACTTTAGTAGTTATCAGTAGGTAAATTATAGGGCAGCACCACCCAGGCTATAAGTGTATGGGGGAGGCCTGAACAACGCTTTCCTTATTGAAAATGACATAACCCAATGATAGTTGGATACTTCATAAAACTCTGTTTTATAAAAGTCTATCCTGGGAGCAGGTTTTTAACTGTAGTAGGTTAAACTGACGTTTGGGACACCCACAAGCCACATCAAAGTGCTGGTTCATGTCCTGGCTCCTCTGCTTCCAATTTAGCTTCCTGCTTAAATGCCTTTGAGGCAGTAGATGATGGTCCAAGTACTTGAATTCCTGCTACCCACATGGGAGACCCAGATGAAGCTACTGGCTTTGGACTGGTCCAGCTTTTGCTTTTCATACATTTGGAGAGTAAATCAACACATGGATAATTCTTCTCTCTCTCCCTGGCATCCGGTTCTAGTCCCAGCTGCCCCTCTTCCAGTCCAGCTCTCTGCTGTGGCCTGGAAAAGCAGTAGAAGATGGCCCAAGTGCTTGGGCCCCTGCACCTGCATGGGAGACCTGGAAGAAGCACCTGGCTCCTGGCTTCAGATCGGCACAGCTCCGGCCATTGCGGCCATCTGGAGAGTGAACCAAAGGAAGGAAGACCTCTCTCTGTCTCTTCCCCTTACTGTCTGTAACTCTACTTCTCAAATAAAAAAATAAAATCTTAAAAAAAAAAAGTCCATGGAAAAAATAGAATTAAAAGAAAAGTTAATTTTGGTGCAAACATTTTTGAAATTCATAACGTATTCATGGTATGTATTTTCCATGAATTTTTTGAAGACCCTTCATGTAAATGAAATGCATTCCCATGAGCTTTATTCATTTTATAAATAATGTGTCAGGGATGGGGCTTTGCAAAAGTTAACTCATTTAACCCTTATAACAACCCTAAAGAGGGTTAATGTAAGTCATTTACTAAATCAATTATAGTTACAAAATAATGTCTAATTTAATTTTGAGCCATAATTAGGGGCAGAGTTTTTAGATTAGAAGCAAAATCAGTGGGGACTGGATATACAGCATTTACAGAGGTCGTATCTTGAACTCAAACATGTCACGAAATCAAATACTTTGTATATTAATGTATATTTCTTAAATTCCATCCAAAAGTAGATAATTAATGTGTCTCACTGTCATTTCCTAGGCATACTTTTCCTGAATGCTTGCATCCAAAGTAACAATGTTTAAAATGATAGTAATGCTCATAAAATAATTACTTTATCTTCAAATGAAGAATATTTGTAAACATTTACCTTTATAGGAAAGAAAGACTCAAATCTCCTTACTAAAGTCATTTTGTTTATATATCCAAGACTTTCACCTTCTTCTTGTCACCAAGATCACCTGAGCAGAAAATGCCAACCCCAGGGAGATGAAACACAAGAGCTGAGACAATGCGGCTTGCTTCTCCGAGGCTGGCTGGGATCACACCGTCTGCTCGCTCACAAAGCCGATGATGCTACCTACATGTTGCAAGATGGCACATTTTCAGGTTGTTTCCAGCAGTGAAAAACACATCACAGAGAACACTCCAGACAAATCTGAGCAGCAGCCTTAGTGCTCCTTTCATTTGAATTTCATTATCCCAGGGCTTAGCATTTTTATCATGGAAAGAGCACACTGCTCTCTTTTGGGCTCCCATTCAATCTGCTTTTCTTTGGGATTTTTCCTCACCTCCACAGCACTCTCAATAAGGAAACAACTCCATGTACCCACTCATGGGCAATGACACAACATTTCAAGCTAATGGCCACCTACCTGCATAGGGTGAGCATATTGGTGCCTTTCAATGGGCAAGTAGCATCTTCAACCTATTCACACCCACAGTTCCCACTAATCACATCAGCCTCTACCCAATACTCAAAGACACTTGGTTGAAGAATCTTATGGTGCCAGTGTTTCTCCACCATGGAGAGGTATTGGTAAGTTTGGAATATAGCACAAATTACCTAATTTAATATTTAGATAATTCCTTGCCAGATGTATGGCTTGATAATAATTAAATGCTGAAATTTCACTTGATATAAAAATACTACTGAAAGGAAAATTTAGGCTCGGTACCAGAAATATGTTCTGTTCCTTGAGCGATGGTAAATTCTGTCCTCTCAGCAGAGTTGCATGGACATCACCCACCTGCTCTATTGTTGCTCCAGAAAGATGTCTGGGGAGAGGTATCTGACCAGTGTGATTTCACACAGCACGTCTCTATTCATACTTAGAGGATCTTATTTTTTATGGGTATCTTTAAGAAAAGCATAAAATTACATCCTTCTTCATTTCTAATGCAAACAACCATCACCTTCTATGTTTATTAAATACGTGCCTTGAACTAAGAAGCCAGACCTTGCACATTCAAGAATGATCTCTATGGTGGGTTGAATATTACCATCCCCTACCACCATGAAGATATTTCTTATGTGGCAAAAGGGACTTTGCAGATGAGATTACACTGAGGATTTTGAGAAGAGACTATTATCTTTGGTAGGCCCAGTGGAATCACAGGGGTCCTTACAAGACAGAGACAAGAGGGTCAGAGTCAGAGGCAGGGGATGTAGACTGGAAGTCCAAGATGAGAAGATGCTATGCTGCTGGCTTTGAAGCTGGAGAAAGGGGCCATGAGCCAAGGAAGGTGAGTGGCCTCAAACAAACTGGTGAAGGCAAGGAAACAAATTTGTCCCCTAAAGGGCAAATGCAGCTAACACATGCTGGACTTCAAACCTCCAGAACCTCAAGAGAATACATCTGTGTTGACTTCAACCACTGAAATGTGTGGTATCTGTTAGAGCAACAGTAGGAAGTTAATACCAACCTTTTACTGGATCAGAAACCATAGCTGGTTCCCAACGCAGAACAAGTCAATTTGATCCTATAATTCCAAGTTAAGTCTTCAGCACTGGCCTATTTAATTTTCCTTGTTCATTTGTTTAAGAGACAGAGATAGAACACTCCCATCTGCTGGTTCACTCTGCTCCAACTGCTGGCACTGGCTGGGGCTGGGCTGGTGCCAGAGCCAGGAGCCCAGATCACAATCCAGGTTTCCCTCATGGGTGGCATGAGCCCAACTACTTGAGCTATCACTGCTGCCTCCCACAGTCTGCACTGGCATGAAGCTCGAGTATCAAGCCAGAGCTGGGAACTAAACAGGCACTCACTCCCACGTGGGATGCCGGCAACCTAACCACCAGGCTGAATGCCTGCTCCCACTGGCCCATTTTCAATCGCCTGTCTGTGAACTTACCTCCTACCACTCTCCTTTGAAATCTCACCACTCTCATCATTCTAGCCTCAAAGCTGTTCCTCAAGTGAGTGAAGCCTGCTCCACAACTAATTTTTTTTCCTGTTTCTGTTGTTACAACAGAATACCTGAGACGGGGAAATTTAAAAAGGAGAGAAGCTTTCGTGGCAGACAGTTCTGGGAGCCAGGAGGCTTCCAAGCCTGAGCAGCCGCATCTTGTGAGAACCCTGGGCTGTTATCACAGCAAGAAGGGCAAGCAAATGTGTGCAGAGGAGAAAACAGGAGGAGCTGGGCTCACTTTCCAACAGCTCAGTATGGCAATAACTTACCCTGCACCCCAAGAAAGGTACCCATTCCTCTCAAACAGCTGATCACCTGTTAAAGCGCCCTCCTCCCAACACCACCGCAATGGCAATCAAATTTCGGCATGAATCTTGGAGGGGCCAAACCACATTCAAATCACAGTAGTCATGGAAACTTTGCACTTTTTTGCTCCCCCGGTATCCACACAGCCTTCACCCTCCCTGTGTTCCTGCTTGTGCATTCCCACTGAGAGGCCTCCATCGCCTGCCCTTTCTACAACATCAGCCACTTGCAATTGTTCTATTGTACTTCAAAATGCTTACAACTACCTGACTCCGTTTTTCATTGCCCCTCTTCCCTGACAGAATATAAATTCTGTGTTTTATCCACTGCTATGTTTCCAGAGCCCAGACCATCCTTGCAACACTGAGGATGTTCAGAGCAAAATTTTTGAATGCACAAAAGGATCCCAGTGGGTAGTGGTCACAGCAGCACATAACACTGGAGTCACCTCTCTTTCTGTGGTCAAAGAACATTAGCTCCAGGCTTTTCATTGTCCTCAGTATCTGACCTCCATACTCTATGGAGGTGTGGGGAAAATTGAATAGAGACTTCTACTGAAAATATTAAGACTATCTCTCAGTTTCTAGAGTTTAATTTTTTGGTGAGGCAATATAATAAATATGCTATATTAAAGTAATTATTGAGTTGGATCATTGAAATATAAGTTCAATATCCCTTCAAGTCTTAGGACACACCCTCCTTCTCTCTCTAAATGTATAATCTCTCCATCTGTAACTTTCACAGGCAAAATCTATTACAACATCTCAAAGTACTATGAAAAAATGATCACAAATCTGATTCAAACTAAGTAATTCACTTTGAAACTCTAGTTTACAGTTAATGGAGAGGATTAAGAGGACACCCATTGGACAGCGTCGTGGCTCACTAGGCTAATCCTCTTCCTGCAGCGCCAGCACCCCTGGTTCTAGCCCCAGTTGGGGCGCCGGTTCTGTCCCAGCTGCTTCTCTTCCAGTCCAGCTCTCTGCTTTGGCCTGGGAAGGCAGTGGAGGATGGCCCAAGTGCTTGGGCCCTGCACCTGCATGGGAGACCAGGAGAAGCACCTGGCTCCTGGCTTTAGATTGGCACAGCACGCCGGCTGTAGCGGCCATTGAGGGGTGAACCAATGGAAAAAGGAAGACCTTTCTCTCTGTCTCTCTCTAACTCTGCCTGTTTAAAAAAAAAAGGACACCCATGAAAAAGGCACACTAATCCACTCATAACCTTTTTTTAAAAAAAGATTTATTTATTTGAAAGGTAGAGTTATAGAGAAAGGGGCAAAGACACACACACACACACACACACAGAGCTGTTCCATCAGTGGGTTCACTCTAAATGGCCAAAGCAGCCAGGGTGGGGCCAGGCCAAAGCCAGGAGCCAGGAACTCCATCAGGGTCTCCTACATGGGTGCAAGGGGCTGAGGTGTTGGACTAGCCTCTGCCGCTGTCTCAGGTGCATTAGCAGAGAGCTGGATCAGACATAAAACAGCTTGGGACTTGAAATGACACATATGTTGGATGTTGGTGTTGCAGGCAGATGCTTAACCTGCTGCACCACAGCAAACAACTCTGAGTTCAGATTTTAACCAAAATAACCACGGTTGGGGCCAGCGCTGTGGTGTAGCGGGTAAAGCTGCTGCCTGCAGTGCCAGCATCCCATATGGGTGCCAGTTCAAGTCCCATTGGTTCCACTTCCTATCTAGCTCTCTGCTATTGCCTGGAAAAGCAGTAGAAGATGGCCCAACTCCTTGGGCCCCTGCACCTGTGTGGGAGAACCAGAAGAAGCTCCTGGCTCCTGGCTTCGGATCAGCTCAGCTCCAGTCATTGTGGCCAATTGGAGAGTGAACAAGAAGACTGATCTCTCTCTCTCTCTCTCTCTCTCTGTAACTGTGACTTTCAAGTAAAATAAATAAATCTTTAAAAAAAACTGTCACTGTTCCCATAATTTATGGAGTCAAATGACTTTTGTCTGCTTAAAAACAGTCCTCATAAATCCAAATGGTCAGCAGACACATGAAAAAATGTTCAGGATCACTAGCCATCAGGGAAATGCAAATCAAAACCACTATGAGGTTTCACCTCATCCCGGTTAGAATAGCTCTCATACAGAAATCCACAAATAACAAATGCTGGCAAGAATGTGGGGTAAAAACACACAATAATCCACTGTTGGTGGGAATGCAAACTGGTAAAGCCACTATGAAAGTCAGTTTGTAGATTCCTCAGAAACCTGAATATAACCCTACCATACAACCCAGCCATCCCACTCCTTGGAATTTACCCAAGGGAAATTAAATTGGCAAATAAAAGAGCTGTCTGCACCTTAATGTTTATTGCAGCTCAATTCATAATAGCTAAGACATGGAATCAACCTAAATGCCCATCAACACTAGACTGGATAAAAAAATTATGGGATATGTACTCTATAGAATACTACACAGTGGAAAAACAATGAAATCCAGTCATTTGCAACAAAATGGAGGACTCTGGAACACATCATGCTGAGTGAAATAAGCCAGTCCCAGAGGGACAAATATCATATGTTCTCCCTGATTGGTGACAACTAACCGAGCACCTAAAAGGAAACCTGTAGAAGTGAAACTGACACTATGAGAAGCAATGACTTGATCAGCCCTTGTCCTGATTGTTGAGGAATAGCTTACTGTTTTATTTATTTTAGTATTTTTTTTTACTTAATACCATTGAATCTTTACTTAACACAGAATTATTCTTAGGTGTTAAAATCCAATTGAAAATTGATCCCTGAGTGGGAATAAGAGAGGGAGGAGATGCATAGTTTGGCACATGTTCCCTCAGACTTACCCCTAAGGGTAAAGCTAAAAAAACTTTCCATGAGACTCCAAATCCCATTAAATTGGCAGGTACCAATGCTATCTTAGTAGTTAAGGTGATCAGTTTAAGTTCATAACTGATCATAAAGATAGGATTAAGTGTCAAAGGGATCACACAAATAAGACCAAGTATTGGCTAATAATAGAATTATAAAGGACTGAATGATCCAACATGGGAAGTGAGATACACAGCAGACTCATAGAATGGCAGATGTCCTAAACAGCACTCTGGCCTCAGAATCAGCTCTTAAGACATTCAGATCTGGCTAAAGAGCCCATGAAAGCATTTCAGGCATCGAAAGCCAAGACACTATGGCAAAAAAAAAAAAAAAGACCTACATGAAAGATCTCTGTGAGTGAGATCCCAGTGGAAAGTACGGACCATCAGAGGAAAAGGTACCTTTCTCTGAAGGGAGGTGAGGTGAGAACTTCTACTTTGCTTATGGCCTTGTCTAAATAATGTCAGAGTTTGTGGACTCAAGAGGTTTCCAAAGCCTTGGCAGCTCAGGTGATCACTGATGTCATAAATAAGAGTGTTAATTGTTAAATCAACAACAGGAGTCACTGTACACTTGCCCCCCATGTAGGACTTCTGAGTTGTACTATGAGAATTAACGGTAAAACTAGTCTTCAAACAGTACTTTATATGTTGTGTGTCTGTGTGGATGCAAACTGTTGAAATCTTTACTTAGTATAGAGTTGATCTTCTGTATATGAAGATAATTAAAAATGAAACTTAATGAAGAATGAGATGGGAGAGGGAGTAGGAGGTGGGATAGTTTGGGGATGGGAGAGTAGGTATGGGGGGAAGAACCACTATAATCCAAAAGTTGTACATATGAAATTTATATTTATTAAATAAAAGCTTTCTATAAAATAAAAAAAAAAACAGTCCTCATGTCAGGTACTTACTTATTCTAAGAAAGTTATCAATGCTCAGAAAAGCAAAATCCCAGAAAACAACAAATGTTGGTGATGATGTGAATAAATTGGCATCCTTGTATATGGCTAGTTTGATGTACACAAATGTCCATAGTAACATTATTCACAATAGCTAGATGGTAGAAACAATATAAATATCCAGCAGATGAATGGAGAAATAAAATGTGATATATTCATAAAATGGAATATTACTCGTCCTTTCAAAGGAAGGAATGAAGTACTGCTACATGCTACATCATGTATGAATCTCCAAAACTTTATGCTAGAAAGAACACAGAAACAAAACATGTATCATGTGATTCCATGTATATGAAACATATAGAATAGGTAAATCCACAGAGAAAGAAAACACGTTGGTGTTTACAAGGGCATGGGGTGGGGGGAGGGAAAATAGGTAAACAGTGGATACAGTTTTCTTTGGGGGTGGTAACAATGCTTTGGGAGTCAGACAGAGGTGGTGGTTGTCAATATTGTGAATGTACTAAATGCCACTGAACTGTAAGCCTTAAGGTGGCAAATTTTACATTATGTGCAGTTTATTTCCATAAGAAAAATGACAAAAAACTGAGAGAAGATTTCTTGAGCTTTCAAAGCTAACTAACATGGTAACACAGTATATTTTCTGTGCTTAAGTGCTTGATAAATATGTTGAAACTGAAAGGTAGAAAATATTCATGCCCTGCAAACAAATCTATTCTTTGCAATTAGTAAAGATTTCTGCAGGCCAAGTCAGCTTAATATGCTAGGTAAACAAACTGAGTAATAGCATCTTACTTTTGAAAATAATGTGTAACTACAAACTTCCAGAATTACTTTGGGTAATATTAACATTATGAAATTAATGGCTACCCACTGGACTTGATTCCTGAAATAAAACTCTTGGGGTGTTTAAGTCTAATGTCTTTGCTAAAATCCACCCAGTCCTTGTTTAATTGAATCACCACACAGAACCCCCAGGGGTGACTGGTATGCATAGTGCAGCCAGGCAAATGCTCCTAAGACCAAAGTATTCCAGAACTGAACACGTGTTAACTTGCTCTCTAGAAGAGTAAACAAGGGGTTCTTTGTCATTAAGGAAGAGATGTTTTAATATTTGTGTAATCAAGCTGCCACCTCAATTTTGCCAGGCCTTTCTTATCTCATGAGAACATCCCCCCATAACAATGGTGTTTTGTGCCACATTTCTAACAAATCTGGGCCACTGAAGCTTTGGCAGGGGTTTGGACGGTGGGTAATTATGCGCCTTCATTCTGTTGTCACACAAAACAAGGGGAAATTCTTAGCATTTTTCTTTGACCTTGGGCCACTTTTTGAAACTTGAAGCAGCATGAAACTTAAAAGGTTCAAGCAAATTGAAATAAGAAATAGAGTACACCTGAAACTACACCAAACTGACAAAAGATGACTTCACAGAACTATGCTGTGTTACCAACCTCCAGGTTTTTAAAAGCAGTTCCATATAGATGTCCCATCATTGGAAAGAAACTCACATTACAATAGTCTCCTACTGTCCTTGGGGGATATGTGCCAAGACTCCCAGTAGATGTCCTGAAACCATATAGTAATGAACCCTATATACACAATATTTTTCTCTACATATATATCCATGATCAAATTTAATGTATAAATGAGGCACAGTAAGATATTAATAATAAAGTAGAACAATTATAACATTATACTGCAATAAAAGGTATGTGAATGTGGCTTCTTCCTCTCTCTCTCTCAAAATATCTTATTGTACTTCTATCTTTTCACCTAAAGAAAGCACATCATAGCTTTTCTTCAGTGTATCTCGATTGCCAACATCACTCTTCTTGTACCCTAGGGCCTTTATTAATAAATAATTTATTAAAATAAAGTTTCCCTGAACACAAGATAACTACTAAGGGGACTAATGGGAGGGTGGCGTATACACTGTTGACACTGGACAAAGGGATAATTCACATTCCAAGCAGGATAGTATAAGATTCCATAACACTTCTCAGAACAGTGCACAATTAAAAACTTACAAACTTTATTTCTGGACTTTTCTATTTAATATTTTCTGATTGTAGTTGACCACTTGTTTCTGAGGCCAGAGAAGGCAAAATCACAGATGGGAGGGAGGGACAACTGTACCTAAAATAGCACTTCTCTTAGCCCTCTCTGCTCTACTTTATTATGAGTCTCATCACTTTCTGACATTATATTATCTTTTTATTTGCTTTATCTATCTATTATCTGGTTGTCCCAATAGAATGTAATGAGAGCAGAAATTTGATGTGTCTCATCGCTGTTGCATTTTCTGCACCTAGCAAAGTACATGACCCAGTGGGTATTTAATTCATATTTGTTGAATATGTTTTTCATCTCAATCATATTTTCAAATTTGAAAAAGAAAGAAAATAGGATAGGGATGTTTTGAAGTAATTCAAATCAACACATTTCACCCAATCATTTTTAACAACTATAAAATTCATATACCTGCTAGTGGAATACAATCTTTTGTAGATACAATGCAGAAGATGAAATTGAAATCAACATGTAGCATAGACATTTTTAGATAAGATATCAAATGTTATTTGAATGAATTGCCCAGGTAGCATAGTTTACATTCTGAGTCACCAAGTAAACTTTTTTTTTAACTTTTATTTAATAAATATAAATTTCCAAAGTACAGCTTATGGGTTACAGTAGATTCCCCCCCCCATAACTTCCCTCCCACCCACAACCCTCCCATCTCCCGCTCTTTCTCCCATTCCATTCACATCAAGATTCATTTTCAATTATCTTTATATACAGAAGATCAATTTAGTATATATTAAGTAAAGATTTCAACAGTTTGCCCCCACACAGAACATAAAGTGCAAAATACTGTTTGAGCACTAGTCATAGCATAAATTCACATTGTACAACACAATAAGGACAGAGCTCCCTCATGAGGAGTAAGTGCACAGTGACTCCTGTTGTTGACTTAACAAATTGACACTCTTGTTTAAGGCGTCAGCAATCTCCCCAGGCTCTAGTCATGAGTTGCCAAGGCCATGGAAGTCCCCTGAGCTCTCCAACTTTGATCTTATTTCGACAAGGCCATAGTCAAAGTGGAAGTTCTCTCCTCCCTTCAGAGAAAGGTACCTCCTTCTTTGATGGCCCCGTTCTTTTTTTTGAGAGGCAGAGTGGACAGTGACAGAGAGAGAGAGACAGAGAGAAAGGTCTTCCTTTGCTGTTGGTTCACCTTCCAATGGCTGCCATGGCCAGCGCACTGCGGCCGGCACACCACGCTGATCCAATGGCAGGAGCCAGGTGCTTCTCCTGGTCTCCCATGGGGTGCAGGGCCCAAGCACCTGGGCCATCCTTTACTGCACTCCCAGGCCACAGCAGAGAGCTGGCCTGGAAGAGGGGCAACCGGGACAGAATCTGGCACCCTGACCGGGACTAGAACCTGGTGTGCCAGTGCCACAAGGCAGAGGATTAGCCTGTTGAGCCACGGAGCCAGCCTGATGGCCCCGTTCTTTCTTCTGAGATCTCACTCACAGAGATCTTTCGTTTAGGTTTTTTTTTTTTTTTTTCCAGAGTGTCTTGGATTTCCATGCGTGAAATACTCTCATGGGCTTTTTAGCCAGATCCAAATGCCTTAAGGGCTGATTCTGAGGCCAGAGTGCTGTTTAGGACATCTGCCATTCTATGAGTCTGCTGTGTATCCTGCTTCCCATGTTGGATCATTCTCTGCCTTTTTGATTCTATCAGTTAGTATTAGCAGACACTAGTCTTGTTTAAGTGATCCCTTTGAGTCTTAGACCTATCAGTGTGATCAATTGTGAACTAAAGATGATCATTTGGACTAGTGAGATGGCATTGGTACATGCCACCTCGATGGGATTGAATTGGAATCCCCTGGCACATTTCTAACTCTACCATTTGGAGCAAGTCCGACTGAGCATATCCCAAATTGTACATCTCCTCCCTCTTATTCCCACTCTAATATTTAACAGGGATCACTTTTCAGTTAAACACCTAAGAATAATTGTGTGTTAATTACAGAGTTCCACCATGTGCATTGGTTTTATATCCTACTGCTTTGCCAAACTCTTCTATGAGTTCCAATAGTCTCTTAGTAGAGTTCTTTGGATCCCCTAAGTAAAGAATCATATCATCTGCAAAGAGGGATAGTTTGATTTCTTCCTTCCTGATTTGTTTCTTTTTAATTTCTTTTTCTTGCCTAATGGCTCTGGCTAAAACTTCCAGAACTATATTGAATAGCACTGGTGAGAGTGGGCATCCCTGTCTGGTACAGATCTCTGTGGAAATGCTTCCAACTTTTCCCCATTCAATAGGTTGATGGCCATGGGTTTTTCATAAATTGCTTTGATTGTATTGAGGAGTGTTCTTTCTATACCCAATTTGCTTAGAGTTTTCATCATGAAAGGGTGTTGTATTTTATCAAATGCTTTCTTTGCATCTATTGAGATAATCATGTAATTTTTCTTCTGCAATCTGTTAATGTGGTGTATCATACTGATTGATTCGCGAACATTGAACCATCCATGCATAACAGGGATAAATTCCTCTTGGTCTGGGTGGATGATCTTTCTGATGTGTTGTTGCATTCTATTGGCCAGAATTTTATTGATGATTTTTGTGTCTATGTTCATCAGGGAAATTGGTCTGTAATTCTCTTTCTCTGCTGCATCTTTTTCAGATTTAAGAATTAAGGTGATGCTGGCTTTATAGAAAGAATTTGGGAGGATTCCCTCTTTTTTGATTGTTCCGAATAGTTTGAGAAGAATTGGAGTTAGTTCTTCTTTAAATGTCTGGTAGAATTCAGCAGTGAATCCATCTGGTCCTGGGCTTTTCTTTGTTGGGAGGGCCTTTATTACTGATTCAATTTCTGACTCACTTATGGGTCTGTTTAGGTTTTCTATGTCTTCATGGTTCAATTTAGGTAGGATGCATGTGTCCAGAAATCTATCCATTTCTGATAGATTTCCTTGTTTTCTGGCATACAACCCTTGGTAGTAATTTCTGATGACTCTTTTTATTTCTGTGATGTGTGCTGTTACATTCCCTTTTTCACCAAGTAAACTTTGATATATCTTGCAATAAACAACAATGCAAGCATAGAAATCATCCAATTCTATTGTAGGTATATGTGACTATATTCTTAACAAGAGACACATTATCAGCAAACAGTCATAACAGGAAATCAGGATATGGTCCTAGATTTCTCCTGCCATGTTCCTAGATTCTGGTTTCATCACTGTATTTTTTCAGCTCTTACTGTAGTCTGTAACTTTCTCTTCTGCCACTGCAGTCACAATGAGCACAATGACAAACTCAGTGTCACCTCCCTGGCCAACCCTACATACTGACCTTCTGGCTTTTTGGCTCAGCCGTACCAGTAACAACCTCACCAGATCCACTGTACCCTGACCCTAGAGCTCCTCAAAGGTACTGCTTTGAACAAACACTCCCATCCAGACACACGGTGGAGTCAACCCACCTGAACCAAGCTACAAACTATGAAAATCACCTGCTTCTTATGATGTCAAAAAAAGATTGGTGATATATGTATTTCCAATTGCTTATTTTACCCATAACCTTAAGGTTTGCCCTCCACTTAGGAAGGTAGAAGAACACTTAGTTAAAATGCTCATGTTGTGGTACTACTGTACGTGAATGCTAATGGCTAGGACTGAGTCTTGGTCGTAAGAATTAGATTTCACAGCTAGCTTTGATTGATAAAGAAACAAATTCAACAACAGCTTCCATTGGGGCAGAGTGAGGAGTGGGTGGGGAGGTAGGGTCTTCAAACAACTCATCCCAAGTCACAGGATAGAGACCTATGCAACAGAATCTTGATATGAGACGACTAAGGCATACTCAGCGGATGTTGTGTCAGAAGTGGTAAGGCAGTTAACTGATTGAAAGATAACTTACTGGACTTGTGAACAGTTCTAAAGCAGTGTGTGCTTGTTGTAAAAACCAACAATAGTTAAGTACAAAGTAAAATACAGAAGTTTGCATTTCATTCCTAGGGATTGACAACTGCTAGTGGCTTGTAATATATTCCTTCCAGGTGGTGCTCTGAGCAAACACAAAATGTTTCATACATATAAAACCAACTTTCTTTCTTTTTTTTAGATTTATCTATTTATTTGAAAGTCAGAGTTACAAAGAGGTAGAGGCAGACAGAGATATCTTTCATCCGCTGATAATCCCCCAAATGGCCACAATAACTGGAGCTGGGCCGATCCAAAGCCAGGAACCCAGAGCTTCTTCTGGGTCTCCCTGGTGTAGGGGCCCAAGGACTTGAGCCATCCTCCTTTGCTTTCCCAGGCACATCAGCAGGGAGCTGGATTGGAAGTGAAGCAGCGGGACTTGAACCTGCACCTATAAAGGATGCTGGCACTGCAGGTGGCAGCTTTACCCACTACACCACAGCACTGGCCCCAAAACCAACTTTCTATACTGAACTCATATTAGCTCATTTTCAGCAGTAGTTTGAAATTAGTTTACTCTCAGCTGAGTGTTATGACAAAGATTTTCTTCACATATTAAGAGCGCAGGACAATTTAAGCCCACTGATGCATTGTAGGTATTATGAAAAGAATTTCTCTTTCAAGGGAAGGTAATGTGAAATGTTTAAAGAAAATAGATAAATATGTCATAAGACTGAGCTGTATTCAAGCCAAAGGCTGGTTTCTTTCTACTCCTCAATTTCAGGCCAAGCTTTTCAGCCTTTATTGTTTTGATACAATCAAATCTCCCTTGAGAATTTCTTAAAGGGGTATGGTTCTTCCTTTTTGTGAGAGAGTAAATTCAATACAGTTGTGACTGTAATTATTATATGTTTTACCTTCTTCTGCAAGGAGCCAACACTGAACCTAGTGGTTAAGATAATCACTACGTCAGAGTCCCTAGGTTGATTCCTAGCTTCCTTCTAAAAGCAGACCCTGAGGTAGTTTTGTGGCAGAGTGAGTTAAGCTGCTGCCTGTGAAAACAGCTTCCCATATGGGTGCCAGTTCAAGTCCCAGCAGCTTCACTTCCGATTCATCTCCCTCCTAATGCACCTGGGAAAGCAGCAGCAGATGGCCAGAGAGCTTAGCTCCCTGTACCCACATGGGAGACCCAGAGTGGGGAGTGAATCAGCAGATGGAAAATCCATGTCTCGGTCTTTCCCTCTCTCTCTGTAACTCTGTCTTCCAAACAAATAAATAAATCTTTTTTTAAAAAAACTTAAAAAATAGGGGCTGCTGCTGTGGCGCAGTGGTTAATCCTCCACCTCTGATGCCAACATCCCAAATGGGTGCCAGTTCTTGTCCCAGTTGCTCCACTTCTGATCCAGCTCTCTGCTATGGCCTGGGAAAGCAGTGGAAGATGGCCCAAGTGCTTGGGCTCCCGCACCCACATGGGAGACTCAGAAGAACCTCCTGGGTCCTGGCTTTGGATCAGCCCAGTTTTCCAGCTGTTGCAGCCATTTGAGGACTAAACCAGCAGATGAAAAACTTTTATCTTTGTCTCTCCTTGTTACTGTAACTATACCTCTTAAATATCTTTAAAAAGCAATAAAAAATAAATAAAAGCAGAGCCTGGGAGGTGGTGGTGACGTCTCAAGTCATTGAGTTCCTGTCTCTAGGCTTCAGCTCCAGCTGTGGCAGCCATTTAGGGAATGAACCAGTTGATGGGTTACTCTTTCTCTGTCCCATTCTCTTAAAAAATATAAATAAAATTTTAAAAGTTATAAATTTGGTTTAGTGTCAAACAGAAAAAAAAATCAAGAACCACAAGACTTCGATCTTATTCCAACAGGGTTATAGTTAAAGTGGAAGTTCTGTCCTCCCTTCAGAGAAAGGTACCTCCTTCTCTGATGGCCCCGTTCTTTCCACTGGGATCTCACTCACAGAGATCTTTCGTTTAGGTCTTTTTTTTTTTTTTTTGCCAGAGTGTCTTGGATTTCCATGCCTAAAATACTCTCAAGGGCTCTTGAGCCAGATCTGAATGCCTTAAGGGCTGATTCTGAGGCCAGAGAGCTGTTTAGGACATCTGCCATTCTATGAGTCTGCTGTGTATCTTGCTTCCCAGGTTGGATCGTTCTCTCCCTTTTTGGTTCTATCAGTTAGTATTAGCAGACACTAGTCTTGTTTGTGTCATCCCTTTGACTCTTAGACCTATCAGTGTGATCAATTGTGAACTAAAGATGATCACTTGGACTAGTGAGATGGCCTTGGTACATGCCACCTTGATGGGATTGTATTGGAATCCCCTGACACGTTTCTAACTCCATCATTTGGGCAAGTCTGATTGAGTATGCCCCAAATTGTACATCTCCTCCCTCTCTTATTCCCACTCTTATATTTAACAGGGATCACTTTTCAGTTAAAATTTAAACACCCAAGAATAATTGTGTGTTAATTACAGAGTTCAACCACTAGTACTAGAACAACAACAACAAAAAATACCCTAAATCCTTCCATAGCCTCCACAACTCATGACTAGAGCCTAGGGCGATTACTGATGCCATAAACAAGAGTGTCAAATGGTTAAATCAACAACAGGATTCACTGTGTACGTAAGTCTCATGTGGGATCTGTCCTTAATGTATTGTCCAATGTGAAGTAATGCTATAACTAGTACTGAAACAGTATTTTTACACCTTGTGTTTCTGTGTGGGTGCCAACTGATGAAATCTTTACTTAGTATATACTGAATCGATCTTCTGTATATAAAAATAATTGAAAATGAAAAAAAAACCTTGGTGTTAAATTGGAAATTGCATAGAAAATTAATCATTTTTTTAAAAAAAAATCATGTAGGATCTCTGTCCTTAATGTGCTGTACATTGTGATTTAATGCTATAACTAGTACTCCAACAGTATTTTTCACTTTGTGTTGCTATGTGAGGGCAAACTGTTGAAATCTTTACGTAATATGTACTAAACTGATCTTCTGTATATAAAGAGAATTGAAAATGAATCTTGATGTGAATGAAAGGGGAGAGGGAGCGGGAAAGGGGGGAGGGTTGCGGCTGGGATGGAAGTTATGGGGGGGGGGAGACATTGTAATCCATAAGCTGTACTTTGGAAATTTATATTCTAAATAAAAGTTTAAAAAAAAAAAAGAATGTTAACACTGGGAATGATGGACCAAAAAAAAAAAAAAAAAAGAACCACAAGAAATATTTCTGGGCTGCGAAGAAGTTTATCGACATTAGTAGGCAGTGTTTTGCATAATTGCGTTCAGTTGTATTTCTCTCAAATAATCCTTTCTCCTTAAATATTTTTAAAATCTATCTAATAAGATGGCATAAATATGTTACTTTGCTTCACAGCTTGGAAACAATGGCAACCAGTTGCAAATCAGGTAGCATGGATGCAGCTCTAAGTCTTAGGAAACCCTGAAGCAGTGCCCTGGCAGGCAGCAGGGCTGATGTAGGTGAGAAGGGCATGTAGCAAACAAAACAGCAAGAGTGCATGGCATCCGGGGGCAGCTGAAGAGTCTGGGGCAGTAGCCCAGGACTGCGCCACCAGAGATGGTTACCACATTACAGACACAGGTGTGGCTAAATGGATTAGAGCCCTAAGTGAGATCCCAAGCTTTAATTTGATCTGGTGAGTAGAGGCAGGATCTTAGAAGATTTCTAATAGGTTGATAAGGCAATGTTAAAAGATGTTATCTATGGGACGGACATTTGGCCTAGGGTTAAAATGTTGTTTATAGTGCCCCCAACACACAGTGGAGTGCTTGGGATTGAGTCCTATCTCTAGCTCCTGACTCCAGCTTCCTGCTAATGCAGACCCTGGGAGGCAGTGGTGATGGCTCAAATAATTTGGTTCCTCAATCCACATGCTGTGAGCCTTTGAGGAATGAACCAGCAGATGGAAGCTCTCTGTCCCCACCACGACCCCCAGCCTTTTCTCTGTGTCTGTCCATCTGGTTCTTTATCTGTAACTGTCTCTCAAAGCAAAACAAAAAGCTGGGAAATAACTGAACTGCAACTTAGTCCAAATAAATATAAGAAATTCACAAGCTCCAGCCCACACATGGGAATCAGACGGCCACTACACAGACCCTCACTGGGGCCTGTGAACCATTATTCTGGATAAAAGCATAACTACCTTGATTATCTAGCATCCCAGACTACAGGAGAAAAGAGCACAGCAAATGAAAACAAGGGAGATGGCCACTGCCAGAAGCAAGTGCAAAGTTAACAGCAAAATGTGGGAGCTGGGGCTATGGACACAGGAGGGGAGCAGGCAAAGTTCACAGGGGAGTCCCTGTGGCTGAGTGTGGGGCCTCAAGACCACCGAGGAGGTCACTGAGGTACAAAATGAATTAAAGTCGGTAGATTGTAAATGCATGGAGGCACTAAAGGAGTCGGCAGCAGTGTTGCACTTAGCTCCAGAGGCTTGTTCCGTCCCCCCTATATACTCAGATGAGAAAAGCGAGCCCTGAAGGTATGGCCAAGGTCCCAAGTGGGCAAGTGGAACTGGCTCAGCCAGGAATTGCATTTCAGTTTCTTTGCTCTACTCTATGCTATTTCAAGCGCTGGAGTATGTTCAGCTGGAGAAAGAAGTCAATGGGACTAAATAAATATGAGAGCTGCAATGTAAGAATGATTCTCATGCAGAATAGAAATTAAAATAAAGCATTGGTGGTTGGTAGGGTGAGCTTCTCCATAGCTGCTGGCTTCCCCAGAGAGGCTGGAACGGTAGCCCAGGGTGTGTAGGGACTCATCCATGCCCTCCTGAATTTTGTTAGCTGCCAACTCATACCAAATTGAATAACCTGTAGGGTCCTCCTGATATTTTCTATCAACTTGTTTCATGAACTAGGCCTCATTTTGGCCTCTCTTTATTAATTTATCCAAGTTTCCTACCTACTACTCCAATCTCTACACTGGAATTGGATGTCTAGTCTCCAATGCCAGGGCTTCCCTAATTGTCCTACTTTTGTCCTTTCCTAGCAGATCTGTGCTATCGCCCATGTGCGTCCATCTGCCATACTGGTATCTGCCCTTCCTGTGTGTGGTCCCCCAATTAATGAGCCTCTACTGGAATTTCTAGCCAATTTCCAGCTGATCACCTGCTTGTATATCTTAGCACAGACAGTTCCAAGATAATGGATTGGGACACTTGTGTTCTGTGGACACTGTGACCAAAGCCATTTGGCTGTCCTCCCCTGAGATGGCCTTTGTGGCCAGGGCACATATAATCACATTTCCCTGAAAAACAATATTTCATGCAACCCAAAGGGTAAATTGTGTTTGGCTTTCCTTCTGCATAAAAGTCGATGGGAATCAGATTTGGCATGGCCCATGGCTTGTGGGTTGGCAAGTGGCCAAGTATATACTCAACCAGACATGCATTTTCTATGTCACTGCAACATTTTCCATGTGATGCTAAGCTGTGCATGAGGCTGCTCTCCGTGAAAAAATAAATTTCTCTGCCTTAGTTTCATATCTATAAAAGCAGAACTGATGATCTGAAGTGTTTACATAATTCACTGGAGAACTGAGAAATAAGCTATATTTGTAAGTGTTTTGGGAGATGAAAGGGATATTGTTGAAGTACGTACAGCATTTTAAAAAACTTCATTTTTTTCTAGTCCTGCATTTAAAACATAATTTTGTGCAGCTTGATGTTGTTTTAAAATAACCCAGACATGCAAAAAGTACATCGGGAATTTCTATAGTTTTGAAGCTGCATGAAACCTTTGTCCAGACTGCTAAGGACAAAGCTCACATCTGTTCATCTAAGACACCTTTGTTGATAGAGTGTGATGCTGCAACAGAAGCTGCCATCAGCAGGAAATGTAGACGTTAAAGGTGGCGCTTCATTGTGAATCTATGCTACATAGCTCCTGGTTTGCCACCAAAAGACAATATTGGCTGTAATTTTCAATTTTCTGGCTTTTTTCAAATATCATCAGAGTCACACAGTTATTTAAACAAATGTATTTGAATTTCCTTTAAAAAGTGACCCTTAGGTTAGTGAATGTTGTAAAATGCTTATTGTTGCAGCAAACTAGCTGGCTCCTGCACCTATGACGGCTGTTGTGTGAGCACCTCAAGTTGGACAGGGCCGTGATGGCCAAAGCCCCGCTAAGGAAACTGAGGATACTTTCGCACTTGAAGCCTTCCTGACGTTCTCAGAGGCCAGGACTGGCCTCCTTCTATTCCCTATTAAAAATGCCCTAAGGTGAGCTACTTCCAAAACTGAGTGCTTGCCAAATTTCCATTACTAAGAAAATAACAGCCAGGTATATGAAAAGCAAACAAAAGCTTGTGGCAGGTGATAAATTACTGGCAACCTGGGTGGATGACATCTCACATAAGCCCCAATTAATGACACAGAATCCAGTGGGTGCCTTGCACAATATGCAGAATATTATACAGGATTCTTATGGTGGGAGATGCTTTAAGATTTATTTATTTGGGAGGTACAATTATAGACAGAGAGAAAGGTCTTCCATCCACTGGATCACTCCCCAGATGGCCGCAACAGCTGGAGCTGGACCTATTTGAAGCCCAGAGCCAGGAGCTTCATCAAAGTCTCCCATATGAGTGCAAGGGCCCAAGCACTTGGGCCCTCTTCTGATTTCCCAGGCCATAGCAGAGAGCTGGATAGGAAGAGCAGCAGCCATTGCTAGAACCGGCACCCATATGGAATGCTGGCACTGCAGGCTGAGGCTTAGCCCACTATGCCACAGCCCTGGCCCCAGGGAGATGCTTCTTTAATTACAGGTCGATGTGAGCCTCCAGTGGGATCTGTCAGAGCATTTCTGTCTATGGCACACTATTCTTGTGGCTTTAATAGCGTGTGTTTTCACACAGGGCAATCAAGCATCTCAATAACACATGAAGCAGTAGAAAGCCCCAGAGTCTGAGCTGCTTCATTATACGTCCCTTAAATCAACAATGGATTTTACCTGTGTGTGCAGTGGAATCATCTGCAAAATAAGTTTTGTAGAGTACAGCTACCCCCTTTCTCCCATGGGAGATTCTGAATGCATGGGTATGAATTTGGACTGGGCTAACTCTCTCATTAGATAGACTACTAGACAGATAGATAATAGGTAGATAAGAGGCAGGTAAGATGGTAGACAGATGAGCAATTGGTAGACAGATGATTGGCAGACAAGTCGGAAGAGAGATAATAGGTAACTAGATAGACAGTCAGCCATGAATAATAGGAATATAAGTAGTAGATGAATGCAGGATGGATAGATAGATGACTGGTAGATAGGCACAAAGACAGATGACAGATTTTTTTTTTAAAGATTTATTTTACTTGAAAGTCACAGTTACATAGAGAAGAAGGAGGGGCAGAGAGAGAGAGGTCTTCTGTCCGCTGGTTCACTCCCCAATTGGCCACAATGGCCAGAGCTGCACCGATCTGAAGCCAGGAGCTAGGAGCTTCTTTCAGGTCTCCCACATGGGTGCAGAGGCCCAAGGATTTGGGCCATCCTCTACTGCTTTCCCAGGCCACAGCAGAGAGCTGCATTGGATGAGGAGCAGCCAGAACTCTAACCAGCGCCCATATGGGATGCCAGCTTTGCAGGAGACGGCTTTTCCTGCAATGCCACAGCACTAGCCCTGACAGATTTCAACTCCATGAGTACTTCCGATGGGCTTCTTGATGTAAGAATCATTTAGCATTAAGTGGCATGTGGCCACATCATTCACTTGTCAATAAAAATCAATTGCTAGTTCCTATGTAAGCAATAACATACACCAAAAGATGCAGCTCAGGTTTTATTACCAGGAAGGTCTTCACCAGGCCTGGGTGTGGGGCTCATGTGGCCAGCCCTGAGAGGGCATCACAGCAACACATGGACAGGTTTCCAGCAGGGTTGGGACAGGTTCTATGGGAAGGGGAGGGAGCTGCGGAAGCCTTCCTGGAGGGGACACTTGAGCTTGATCTGATCCAAGCAGGAGGCCTTCCCATATGGCAGGGGCTCAAGCACTTCAGCCACCATTTACTACTTCCCAGGATGTGTCAGCAGGAAGCTGGATCAGAAGTGGAGTAGCTGGAACCTGAACTGGCACTCTGATTTGCTCGGATATGGGATGCTAGCATCCCAAGCAGTAGCTTAACCTGCTGTGCAAAAACACCCACCACTCTGCATTAATATTGAAGGTCACTGCTAGTTTAAAATTTTTGAAACTCATTCTGTGTGTGTGTGTGTGTGTCTAAAGGAAAGTATAAGGTAGAATAGAACCCATTTATCATTAAACAGCAAGTGCCTATTGTAAGTCACATGGATACAACAAGTATAATATTGGTGTCTAATAGTGACTCTGACCCACTCAGTGCACATAGTTAGTGATGATTAAATCATAACAGTCCTTACACCTTACACAAAAATCAACTCAAAATGATCAAAGACCCAAATTTACAACCTGATGCCATCAAATTGCTTTAGAATATCAGGGAAACTGTATGACATTGGCATAGACAAAGACCTTTTGGAAAAGAAGCCAGAAGCACAGGAAATCAAAGCCGGAATTGACAAATGGGATTACATCAAGCTGAGAAGCTTCTACACTGCAAAAGAAACACTCAGAAAAGTAAAAAGGCAACTGACAGAATGAGAGAAAATATATTCAAATGCAGCTGATAAAGGGTTAACATTCAGAATCTATGAAGAGCTCAAGAAATTCAACAACAAAACAAACAATTCAGTTAAGAAATGGACAAAGATCTTGAACAGGCATTTTTCAAGAAAGGAAATTCAAATGGCCAGCAGACACTTGAGAAAACACTCAGGATCAATAAATATCAGAAAAATACAAATCAATACCACAATGAGGTTTTATCTCACTCCTGTTAGAATGGCTCACATACAGATATCAATAAACAACAAATTCTGGAGAGGATGTGGGGAGAAGGGTACCCTTAATCCACTGTTGGTGGGAATATAAAACTGGTGCTGGCACTGTGGAAGACAGTATGGAGATACCTCAGAAATCTGAATATAGACCTACCATATGATCCAGCCATCCCACTCTTGGGAATTTACCCAAACCAAAAGAAATCAGCATGGGAAAGAGTTATCTGTACCACCATGTTCACTGTAGCACAATTCACAATTGCTAAGATATGGAATCAACCCAAATGTCCATCAACTGTTGACTGGATAAGGAAATTATGATACACACACACACACACACACACACACACTATGGAGTACTACTAGCTGTGAAAAAAAAAATGAAATCCTATCATTTGTCACAAAATGGATGCAACTGGAAACCATTGTACTTAGCAAAATAATTCAGTCCCAAAAAGACAGATATTATATGTTTCCCCTGATCAGGAGTAATAGAGTACCTAAAATGTAATGTATTAGGGTGAAATAGACATTTGAGATCCAATGATTGTTTACAGTCCTAGTCTCTTCTGTTGAGGAACAATGTTTTTTTCCTTCAAGGTATCTGTTGAACTCTTATTGTAGGGTTAACTTTATAATCATTAAGTAAACTGCAAGTAGATCTTTGTAAAAATTAAGAGTGTAAATGGGAAAGGGAGGAGGAATAAGAGTTGGAGCATGGATGGAAGGGAGGGTAGAGTGGGAAGTATCACTATGTTCCTAAATCTGTATATCTGAAATACATGAAACTTGTATAACATAAATAAAATTTAGGAAAAAAGAATAAGCAGGTAAAAAATAAATTATAGCAGTGCTATTTAGAGTTTAATATTCTGCCATTTCAATTATATAAAGCATGACAAGGATTTTAGCATTCTCCCCTTTTAAAATACATATTTTCATTTTATTTGGGGTGGGCAGAGAGCAAGCAAGTGAGCAGAAATAGGGAGACAGAGAGATCAACTGATCTTCTATCCACTGGTTCACTCCACAAATGCCCACAACAGCTGGACTGGGCCAACCTGAAAAGCAGGAGCCCAGAACTCAGTCTAGATCTCCTATGTGGATGCCAGGGATCCAAGTACTTGAGCCATCACCTGCTATCTCCCAGGGCATGCGTTAGCAGGAAGCTGGATCAAAAGCCATGGAGCTAGACTCAATCCAGGCATTTTAAATACGGAATGCAGGTATCCCAAGCAACAACTTAACAGCTGTGCTAAGCACCTACCCTATCATCTCTTTTTCTTAAAAATATATTTTTGTTAGTTATATATTTATTTGAGAGTGAGTTAAACAGACTGACAGAGAGCTCCCATCTACTGGTTCCCTGTCTCAAATACCTGCAATAGCCAGGACTGGATCACACTGAAGCTGGTACTCAATCTAGGTCTGCCACATGGAAAGAGGAACCCAAATACTTAAGCCATCACCACTGCCTCCCAGGGACTATATTAGCAAGAAGCTGGAGTCGGGACTTGTAATTAGGTACTCAGGTATGGGATGTGGAAGTCTCAATGTGGCATCTTATCCTATAGGCAAAATGCCTGTCCCAGCAACTTTAATTAGTTAAAATTCACATTTAAAGTCTTACTAGAAACAGATTTTGCCACTGCTGTGAATCTTACTATTTAACATGCTTGCGAGATGTTGGGAGGAGAAAACAACTCCTGTTTAGAAAGTAGGCGACTCCATCTCTCCGTGACTTACTTCCCTGATGCAGTCTAGACTCAAAAATACAATCACAGAGTCTGCGTTTCATTTACTATTTTCCTATCCTGATATGTCACACAGAAACACTCTTTCACTTCTGCTCTTTTCTTTTAGTCATTTCCTTGGAGTTCTTGTTTCCTCTCAAGGCCTCACCTTCTACCTGGAAACACCTTTTCAAGCATAAATTCTCAGTTGGCCTGGCCTGCTTATGGTGGCGAGAGGGTAGGAGTGGAGTAGGGAGGGAAGGGGATAGAGAGGGAAGGAGAAAGGGGGAAAGGGAAGGATAGGGGGAGACAGGGAGGGAGGCGGGGAAGAGAGGCAGGGGGAAAGAGAGAGATAGGACTGCAATGGTGTTCTCACATTGGTTGCCTCTTAGCATATGCTTGGGAGCTTTAAACAAAATACCAAAGTTCTGGCCTCATTCCAGAGACTCTGATTGAATTTGTTCAGGGTGAGGCTCAGAGCCTGGAATTTTCATTAGGATTTCCAGGCAATCCCTGGCTAAAGTTGAGAACCACCACTCGTCAGAAGACACACTCATGTCTATGGTGTGCCATCTGCCCTTAAGAATTTTTTTTATAAGATTTATTTTATTTATTTGAAGGATAGAGGTACAGAGAGAGGTAGAGGCAGACAGAAAGGTCTTCTATCTGCTGGTTCACTCCCCAGATGGCTGCAATGGCCAGAGCCGCGCCAATCTAAAGCCAGGAGCCAGGAGCCTCCTCCAGGCCTCCCACATGGGTGAAGGGGCCAAAGGACATGGGCTATCCCAGGCTATAGCAGAGAGCTGGACTGGAAGAGGAGCAGCCAGGATTCATGCCCATATGGGATGCCAGTGCTCTAAGCCAGGGCTTTAACCTGCTGTGCCACAGTGCCAAACCCTGCCCTTAAGAATTTTAAAACCACTTCGGAAGAAAAGACTCAAATCGGGGGTAACTTCAGATAGTCCTCTATTAAGTACAAAACAGAGCGGGAAATCCCATCAGTGCCCTGAGGAAAGTCAAGGCTTGGAGAACAGACAGGATCATGTCATGAGATGGGATGTGTTGCTGGGAATGCAGTGAGTTCCCTCTTCTTCTCTGCCACTTCCATCAAGAGCCTTCGGCATGTAAGTCATATGAGGAAGTTCAGGAGCTTCCACTCCTGTCTCTCTCCAATCCATTCTTCCCATCTCACTGTGTCTTGAAATCATTAATCATGGTCAGGTCACATATCCACTAAAAACCCTTAAAGGCTCCTTGGAGTTACAGAATAGAGGCCAAACTTCAGGGCCTTTGATGATTGGCCTGAGGTCTTGCACTCCTAAGTGGTGCCCTTGCTCATGCCTCCCATCAGTCATCAGGGGTGCTGGCCTTGTTTTCTGTGGCTCAGGGATTTGTGTGTTTATTGGCCACTCTGCTTGTGAAACCCTTCCCCTCATTGATTCCTCTATAGTCCTGAGGTTGGGCCTGTGTGCCACCTTCTCAGAAAGCTTCCCCGGACTGTCCGTTCTGGAGCAGCCCTCCACCCCAACCTCATTCTCCATCCAAATAATCAGTTTATGACCTCGGCAGCACTAATCACAATCCAAGAACTTTGCGTAGTCATGATTATCTTTCATTTCTTCTGTTAGAGTAAAGGAACCTAATGACAGAGCACTGGCTCATCCCTCATATCCACACTGGTGAGTACATTAGTGCTGGTTGGGTGCTCTGCACCTGGCACAGAGAGGAGTACCTGGAAATATTTCCTGGGTGGGGACACAGAAGAATGGCTGCATGGTGAGGGGGAGAGGCATTCCAGATGGAAAACCAGCAAGAATGAGGGTGAGCGACACACATGTTTTGTGTGTATAGGAGACCAGGGGAAGTAGAGGATACCCAGGCAGTAAATAGGAGGTGAGGGCCAGCTGATCAAGTACAGCTGGTTGCTAATAACAACAAATATCAGGGTTTGATGTTGCACCTGTGTCGGGACTGCATCATTTCAGGTACAAGGAAGGAAATCTTGACTCCATCATCTCATCATGAGGAGTAAGCTTAATCATGAGGTGTAAGCTTAATCATGATACGTAATTAGCAGGTTAAATATTTGGAAATGAGTTTATATGAGGAAGTTCAGGTTGTAATTTTGGAGGGACAGATAGCTGGATGGTAGGAAATCATCTTATATAAAGACAGTATTAAGTGTTGCTTTCTCAATATAAATCTGAAGATACTTCCTGCCAAAGGCAGGAAAACCTGCTGGCCTCCCATTGAACCAGAGCTTCTCTTGGCTTATGTATCACAGTTTAAGTGAGATGATTGCTTCACGGGTGTTTTTCAAGTCTTCAGAATAATTCAGAATGTGACAATGGAATTGTCTGTTCTGTGGAATGCATCTTGTTAGTGTTACTGGTGAAAGGAAAAGAACCCATCATGAGCAGTTGTGGTCAAATGAGACAAATGACCCTTTCTCTACTCTTGATCTTGCTGGAAGATGAAAGAAAGTAAGTTTTCCAGATTCCAGGACGATTTGCTTATATTTTATTTAAATACCATTAAAAATCGGACGACCTTTTTTTCATAATTTCTGTTAATGACCCTACTATTATCACACCCTTCAATGGAAATTTTGAATAATTTTTTATAGTGGTAACAGATTTCACAGGTAGATTACCCAAAATCATTCTGTTTTGTAAATTGTCATAAATGTGTGAATGCTAATGAAAGAAGCACTTCACACCTATATTTTTTTCTTACCCATGTATTGACTTCTATCTAGGAAAGTATTTGGATATGTGATAAGATCATCTTTGAAACTGATATTTCAAAATGAAGCTTCTTTTGGACAAATTGCTGCAAATTAATTAAATAGCATGTTTGATTCCATTAGAAACATTTATTATAGTTTTACTATAGCTCCAGCACTGTGCTCTATACTTTGGAAGATACAAGCATGTCTACTCTCAAAGCAATGTGACAACATAAAAAATGCTAGTAGAAAAGGTTGATTGATAGGTACTAGGTTGTAACCAGACAGGAGTAAGAAGTTTTGAGGTTCTATTGCATAGTCAGGTGACTATAGATAATGCTAATGTACACTATGTTTCTCTACAAAAACATCATAGGAGATAGGATTTTGGATATCTTCACCATAAAGAAGTGCTAAATACTTGAAATGATAAATATATTTACCTTGGACAGTAAACAATGTACTAATTTAACAAAACACTACATAGTCTCCATAAATATGTAAACAGTTTGTATGTCTAAGTTTTCTTTAAAAAAACTTTTAAAAACCAAAGATGTCCAAAAAAGAACTGGGTTAATCATCCATTTATTTTTCAGGTGAGCTCTTATTTAGTCTCAGTTTTATCCTGTGTAATTTGGGGAAAATAATGTTTACAGAGTAATTGCAAATATTAAAGATATAACATGTACAATACAAGTTGGTACCTAGGACACAGAGGACATTCCAAGACATTTAACGTTTACTTCGTTAAATATGTTCTTGGTAAAAGATTTATAAAAATAGAATTCTGAAATTTACTTTTCATAATTTATTTGAAACGTTGCTTGGATAAATAAAATCTGCACATTATTCTTCTAACCTTATTGCTGTAATTGAATTCTCCTCCATAAAGCAGGTTAAAGGCCTTCCTTACTTCATCAGGTGATGAGGCTGATGAACAATGAAACACTCATCAGGCTAGTAACAAGGAAGAAGACAAATCTTGAAAACAGATGATACAGATATTTAATTTCTAAATAATCAATACTGATATGCATGAAAGTGAATAGTTTGCTAATTATCAAAAATGGTATCCTATATAAGGAAATAAGAAGTTGAGAAGAATTTGATAGAGGAACCAAAAAGTGAGAATAAAAATGAAGAAATTTTAACAGTGATTCTCAAATTTCTGTTAACTACCTTGTAAACAAGTATCCCTTGGAGAACCTGTGAATATAACAGAAACTTAATATAATTAGGAAAAATGGGGGCCAGAGTTGTAGTGCAATGGGTTAAACAACTGCCTACAGGGCATATGACACCAGTTCAAGTCCCTGCTGCTCCACTTTCCATCCACATCTCTGCTCATATGCCTGAGTAAGCAGAACATGGTGGGAGTGTCTGGGCCCCTGCCAACAAATGTGGGAGACCCAGACAGAGTTCCAGGCTTCTGCTTCAGCTTGGCCTAGCCCTAGCTGTTGTGACCATTTGGGGAGTGAACCAGTAGATGAAGACCTCTGTTGCTCTGCCTTTCAAATAAGTAACTCTTTAAAATGAAATCAGGAATTACAGCATTCATTCTGTAGTCTTAGGAATTAAAATATTAGCAGTGACAAGGAATTATCTAATTTATGATCACATGTCTCTCAAAATACTAAGAAACCGATGTAACATCTATACTCAACAATTCCCAAAAATGCCTCAATATCAAATTCCTAAAATTCTGGATTATTGATTTCCCCTCTTTACCACCAAAATGCATTCTTTATAGTTCTCCATGTCTTTTCTTATAGTTCTTTTTGACCAAAGCCATTTGACAAACATTCCTAATTTATCTAATGAATATAGAAATATCAGAATTGACTTTGTCTTTGGAAAGATGATTGATTGCTAAAAGAAAACACTCAGGACAGATTCTGATGATCTGAAAAACAAAACCAAACACTTTCTTTTAGAAACAATGTCTGTCCTGCTTCTACTTACCTGTGAGCCAAGTCTGCCAGTTTATTCTCAGAGGGCCAAGTCACTCTACTACTAGAGCAAAACCTAGATAGAAAGGGCCATTGCTGTGGCATTGCAGTAGCAGGTGAAGCCACCACCTGAGATGTCCACATCCCACATGGGCACCAGCTCGTGTCCTGGCTGCTCCACTTTCAATCTAGCTCTCTGCTAATGCTTCTGAGAAAGCAGCAGAGGACAGCCTAAGTGCTTGGGCTTCTGCATCACATTGGAGAACTGGAAGAAGCTCCTGGTTCCTGGCTGGTCTGGCCTGGTACTGACCATTGTGGCCATTTATGGAGTGAGCCAGCAGATGGAAGACTGTTTTCTCTATAACTCTGACTATCAAAATAAATAAATAAATCTTTAAAAAAAAAAACCTAGGAAGAAATCCCTGGAGTAAGGAGAAATGGTTCTGGGAAAACTGGATTTCCAAGTGCAGAAGCATGAAGTAAGACCCCTACCTTTCACCTTACACAAAAATCCACTCAACATGGATTAAAGATCTAAATCTATGACCCAACACCATCAAATTATTAGAGAGCATTGGGGAAACCCTGCAAGATATAGGCACAGGCAAAGACTTCCTAGAAAAGACCCTAGAAGCACAGGCAGTCAAAGACAAAATTAACTATTGGGATTGCATCAAATTGAGAAGTTTTGTGTACTGCAAAAGAAACAGTCAGGAAAGTGAATAGGAAACCGACAGAATGGGAAAAAATATTTGTAAACTACGCAACAGATAAAGGGTTGATAACCAGAATCTACAAAGAGAACAAGAAACTCCACAACACAAAACAAACAACCCACTTACGAGATGGGCCAAGGACCTCAATAGACATTTTTCAAAGGGGAAATCAAAATGGCCTAACGACACATGAAAAAATGTTCAAGATCACTAGCAATCAGGGACATGCAAATCAGAACCACAATGAGGTTTCACCTCACCCTGGTTAGAATGGCTCACATTCAGAAATCTACCAACAATAGATGCTGCAGAGGATGTGGGGAGAAAGGGACACTAACCCACTGTTGGTGGGAATGCAAACTGGTAAAGCCACTATGAAAGTCAGTCTGGAGAATCCTCAGAAAACTGAATATAACCCTACCATACAACCCAGCCATCCCACTCCTAGGAATTTACCCAAGGGAAATTAAATTGGCAAATAAAAGAGCTGTCTGCACCTTAATGTTTATTGCAGCTCAATTCACAATAGCTAAGACATGGAATCAACCTAAATGCCCATCAACACTAGACTGGATAAAAAAAATTATGGGATGTGTACTCTATAAAATACTACACAGTGGAAAAACAATGAAATCCGGTCATTTGCAACAAGATGGAGGACTCTGGAACACATCATGCTGAGTGAAATAAGCCAGTCCCAGAGGGACAAATATCATATGTTCTCCCTGATTGGTGACAACTAACCAAGCACCAAAAAGGAAACCTGTTGAAGTGAAATGGACACTATGAGAAACAGTGACTTCGGCCCTTGTCCTGACTGTTGATGTACAGCTTAATACTTTATTCCTTTTAGTATTTTTGTTGTTCTGGTTGATACTATTGGTTGAACTCTGTAATTAACACACATTTATTCTTAGGTGTTTAAATTTAACTGAAAAGTGATCCCTGTTAAATATAAGAGTGGGAATAAGAGAGGGAGGAGATGTACAATTTGGGACATGCTCAATTGGACTTACTCCAAATGGTAGAGTTAGAAACGTGCCAGGGGATTCCAATTCAATCCCATCAAGGTGGCATGTACCAATGCCACCTCACTAGTCCAAGTGATCAATTTCAGTTCACAATTGATCATACCGATAGGACTAAGAGTCAAAGGGATCACTTAAACAAGACTAGTGTCTGCCAATACTAACTGACAGAATAAAAAAGGGAGAGAATGATCCAACATAGGAAGCAGGACACACAGCAGACTCACAGAATGGCAGATGTCCTAAATAGCTCTCTGGCCTCAGAATCAGCCCTTAAGGCATTCGGATCTGTCTGAAGAGCCCATGAGAGTATTTTAGGCATGGAAAGCCAAGACACTCTAGCAAAAACAAAAACAAAAACAAAAACAAAAAAGAGGACCTAAGTGAAAGATCTCAGCGAGTGAGATCCCAGAAGAAAGAACAGGCCATCAAAGAAGGAGGTACCTTTCTCTGAAGGGAGGAGAGAACTTCCACTTTGACTATGGCCTTGTTGAAATAAGATCAAAATTGGCAAACTCAAAAGGCTTCCATAGCCTTGGCAACTCATGACAAGAGCCTAGGGAGATTACTGATGCCATAAACAAGAGTGTCAATTTGTTAGGTCAACAACAGGAGTCACTATGCACTTACTCCTCATGTAGGATCTTTGTCCTTAATGTGTTGTTGAATGTGAATTAATGCTATAACTAGTACTCAAATAGTACTTTACACTCTGTGTTTCTGTGTGGGTGCAAACTGTTGAAATCTTTCCTTAATATATACTAAATTGATCTTTTGTATATAAAGAGAATTGAAAATGAATCTTGATATGAATGGAAAGGGTGAGGGAGCGGGAGCTGGGAGGGTTGTGGGTGGGAGGGAAGTTATGGGGGGAAAAAGCCATTGTAATCCATAAGCTGTACTTTGGAAATGTATATTTGCTAAATAAAAGTTAAAAAAAAAACCTAGGAAGATATTTAGTGTTGCTTCTAGGGCAGTTTAATGTTTTAATATCAAAATACTTTCACTTTTGGTATTTCAGTTTTAGTGGACTGTGATTTCTATAATATTAGCATTTTGTGAGCACAAAGTCCAAAAGGCAGATTTATCACATTTTAATCTTCTGCACAGAAAATATCTTTTACATGAGTCTCAGCTGCTCTAAAAATACTTATTTGATGAACCATGGAATGATAAAAGAGTACAATGGGCTTTATAACAAATTCAAAAGAAAATATTGCTATTGTTTAATAATTAATAAAAGTTCTAGGGGCCAGTGCTGCAGTGCAGTTGATTAAGCTGTGGCAACCCACATCAGAAGGCAGGCTTGAATTCTGGCTACTTAGCTTCTGATTTAGCTCCCTGCTAATGCAACTGGGAGACATCAGATAAAGGCCCAAGTGCTTAGAACCCTATCACCCACGTGAGAGACCGAGATGGAATTCCAGGCTCCTGGCTTCTGCTTGGCCCAGCCCAAGCTGTTGCAGCCATTTGAGAAGTGAACCAGCAGATGGGAGATTGCTTCTTTAAAAAAAAAAAAAAAAGAGCCATTTGAAAGTCCTTTCTCTACACCAACCTATCACATGTTACCTCTGTCACTGTGCCTTTCAAATAAATAAATAAATATTTTAAAATATAATAAAATAAAGTGTTTAATGATAAATATCAGGGCAGACATTTGATGGAGCAGTGAACATACCGCTTGGGAAGCCCATATCCCATCTGGGAGTCCCTGAGTTTAAGACCTGGCCCCACTCCTGACTCCAGATTCCTGCTAATACAGACCCTGGGTGGGGGGTTGTGATGGCTCAAGTACTTGGTTCCCTAACACCCATGTGGAAGACCCAGGTTGAGTTCCTGGCTCCCAGCTTTGACCTGATCCAGTCTTTACTGTTGTGAGCATTTAGGGAGCGAACTACCAGTTTGGAGATCTCTGTCCCTCTAACAAATTAATTTTTAAAAATATTTACAATATAAGGAAATTTCCAAGAATTTTTTAAATTAAAAATAAAATCTGTTATAAAGTTTTTATTGTCTGTAAGAAGAGTAAGCAATGTCACATTCCCTGTATCAAGGCTGATCATCCTTCAACCAAATAATACACACACAAGTACAAAGTATACAACTGCAAATGTATGTGCATGTATTATATATGTATGTGTATAGAACATATTTATCAGAAGTATCATGGTTTACAGAATTATCCATAGTAATATGATTATAGGATCATAGGTAATAAAACCAAGATATCCTGAACATAGGGAATTAGAAGAAAAACATAAATTGAACCAAATATAACTTGCAAATATAGCCAAATGCTCTAGATGCTATCTTCTTTCAAAACAAGCTAATTAACATAGGAAGCCTGCTCCATCAGGTATTTATCCTGAATTCACTGTCTAGCTGTTCAGGAACTTTGGGATGACAGTCTAGACTACTAAGCTAGATTGCCCTATTACAGTTTGTTGTTTTTTTTTTTTTTTTTTGGACAGGCAGTTAGTGAGAGAGAGACAGAGAGAAAGGCCTTCCTTCCGTTGGTTCATACCCCAAATGGCTGCTACAGCCAGTGCGCTGTGCCGATCCGCCGATCCGAAGCCAGGAGCCAGGTGCTTCCTCCTGGTCTCCCATGCGGGTGCAGGGCCCAAACACTTGGGACATCCTCCACTGCCTTCCCCGGGCCACAACAGAGAGCTGGACTAGAAAAGGAGCAACCAGGACAGAACCAGCACCCCAACCGGGACTAGAACCCGTAGTGCCGGCGCTGCAGGCGGAGGATTAGCCTAGTGAGCCGCGGCGCTGACCCTATTAAATTTTGAACTGGCTTGAAATGAAAAGTCTTCTCATGCATACTTTCTTATACAACAACCTGGCCTCTACCCAAATTATTTCAGTGCTTAGGGGTGTGTTTCTCTGGGCCTGGTCTTTCCCCACCTGTATAAAAAGATGAGGCATCTGAGCCTGGCCCTGTAGCTTAGAGGGTGAAGTCGTTGCATGCAGTGCCGGCATCCCATATGGGTGCCAGTTTGAATCCCAGCTGATCCACTTCTGATCCAGCTTCCTGCTATGGCCTGGGAAATCAGTAGAAGAGGACTCAAGTCACTGGGCCCCTGCACCCATGTAGGAGACCCAGAAGAAGCTCGTGGTTCCTGTCCTTGTATTGGCCTAACTCTGGCCATTGCAGCCATTTGGGGAGTGAACCAGAGGATGGAATACTTTTCTCTCTCTCTGCTTCTGCCTCTTTGTAACTCTGCCTTTCAAATAAATAAATTTATATAAAAAAAGAGTTGAGCCATCTGAAAGTCCTTTCTCTACACCAGTCTATCACATGTTGCCTTAGGCTGGGGGCAAGTGTTAGCTGTTGTTGGGTTTACTGGGCTTTGTTTACAAAGCCACACGCCTGTATAATCTCAAATCCATGGTTAGTAAGGGATTGTGGGTGGGGGTGAATGAGTGTGTATACATCCTTCAGTAAGTCATCAGAACAGCAGTTAATCCAGCAGTTAAGATGCCATTTAGGATAGGGTAGCTGGATTAATCTTTGACATAATCCCTGGGGAGCACATGTGATTGCTCAATTGGGCTCCCGGCACCCACATGGAAGACCCTGATTATATGCACAGCTCTTAGCTTCGGACCCAGCCCTATACCAGCCATTGCACACATTTGAGGAATGAACTTGTGGATGGGAGCTCTGTCTATCCATCTCTAATAACTAAAGAAGGTCATTACTGAAGAGCTACCGTGGCTAGTGGACCAAAAATGGAATGCATTATCTTTCCCTCAAAACTCCTTCTTTGTACCATAATGCAAGATTGCTATCTCAAATTAGAAGCTTCAAAGATCTGCTCTGGCTGATCTAGCTCTCCCTGCCTCCACCTCCATTCATCAGGCTCCACAGATGTGTTTCTGGTGAGAGCAACTCCATCCCCACGCACCACCCAATTATACTCATGGGACAGTCACCTGACTGGCCTGCTGGCTCATGACTGCTTACTTTTGCACATTCTCACCTGCACTGCTTCCAGAGCTGACCCACCAGACTATACACTTGTTTATGAAGCAACTTGCTTTGCCTTTCTGATGGTTCACTAAGCATGTGTTGATAATTATCATATGCCACCCATGATACCAAAACCCTTACATGTCTTATCATCTATTCATAAGAATCTTATGACATAGATATAATTACTGTCACCACTTACATGAAAAAGTTAATGCACACAGAGTTGATATTGCAGAGTTCATGGTCATTGGGATGGTAGGTTCATCTAACATAATCTGATGCGCTTCACAATCCCATTATAAACTTTTCCCCAATCTGTCTCCAAGTCACCCTCTAGTTGTTCTGCAGGAACTTCCCAAGCCCAGTGACTGCACATCCCGGGGGAAAAGCCTTTTAAGCACTGGGATAGAATGCAAAGTGCAGGCACCAGAGCTGTCAGCAGTTGTCACCTCCCCATATAAGTATGACCCAGACATGGTAACTGAAACATCCTGGTCTCAAACAGGAAAAATAAGCCCGATAAACTCTGCAGAACTATTTACAATACTCTGCCCCTATAGAGTATGGAGCTGCATTTCAAAACATTGGGTCTCAGATAATCATCACACAATAATAATCAGCTTTGCCTGAGCCATTCTTTCACAACTCATTCACAAGAACCACTTGGTGAAAGTTAGGTGGAGAAGTGGCAGAGAGGCATGAATGCACAGGCAGAATAACTTGGACTGTCATTGTAGCCACAGGTATGCAATTAAAAAGGATGATCTCTCGGCACGGTTATATAACTTCTAAGAAAAACAGCCATGGCCAGGGGAGGAGGGGCAGGAGGGAGAAGAAGGGGAGTTGATATTGCTAAAATTGCCCTGACATATTCCACATACACAATTTGATAAATATTTTATTGTTATTCCAGGAAAAGCTTTTAAAGGAATACATAAGCCAGCAATTATGGGGAAGGGATGTCTCCTTCTCTGATAAAGTAGGAATGTCAGCTCTTTGCTGCTACAGGGAGACTGGACAGATCACAGAAGCACGATCGGGAAATGCACACCCACCCCCACACAGGGCAGAATCCCCAGTGGCTCCTCTTTCCTTATTTGTTAACAACAGAAACCACACACAAATATCTCTGATGCGGCTTTCTATGTGATTTGAATAAATTGGAAGCATTTGGCTTGTGTGTACCCATTGTGTGTTTCTGCCTAACAATGATTCAAGCCTACAGCAGAAAGCTTTGTTGGAAGTGGGCCTGCCTCTCGGAACTGCTGATCTGATTATGAGGACTGGCCCTCAGATCTAACTACTAGGCTTTGATATCCACTGCCCAGACTCATTTCTATTAGAAAAATTTAGGCAAATATTCAACATCATTATCTTATTTAAATTAAATTGGACAAAGCACAGTGCTCCAAGATAATTGGGTCTCGATATAATGTTGAAGATATATCAGATTTCTTTTTTGGCCACTTACCAGTATATCTTAAATACCTTTCTTATCATCAAGATACAACTTAGTGAAGAGTGTACATGTGTGTGTTTATGTGTATATGTGTGAGAGAGAAATGGGTGCTTACATTTTCCTATTAAATAGGTTGCTTACATCATGGGGGAGAAACATGAAAAGTGATCATTCACAGCCAACAATAAGCCATTATAAGATGCCATTTCTGAAATACTCAAATAATACAATTTAAAAGCCTGTTTTTCTGTTCAAAGGCAAAAGTACACACACACACACACACACACAGCGCCTATAGCTGGGGTTATAACCTAAACTTTGAAATGATACAGAAATTGCTGCCAGTGTATAAATATGTGTCAGCTTGTCACAGAAGCAGAAGTAGTCTGTTAATGGCATTTAACAACATAAAGCAACATAACCACAACTTGTGCCAACACTTATCCCCACAGATAACAGTTAGCCAAGAAAGAAGAATTAGCCCCCAGCATTTTTTAAACCTCCAAAAAGGCTGTCACCACAGTTTCTCTCCTTTTCTTAAATGGCCTTTAAATAAATATATGAGTCAGTCAAGAAAGGCACTTACTTGAATTAAAGTGATAATTCTGCCAGGACGTCCGTATAATTAATTGTGGGTGGCAGAAGTTTCAAATGAGGGTAAATCGGGATCTTGGTTTACTTCTCTATTTTTTGCTCATTCTACTGCTGTAATTAGGACAGCTTTCAGAGGAGTTTCAGATTGTGCCTTGTCATGGAATACCATCCCTGCATGCTTCATGCTAAGCCCTGTAGCCTCTTTGTTTAATGACCCAAAGGGAACAAAATGCATTCACCTGAATGCAGCTCCTTCCTCCTCCTGCTACCACAGCACACACCCTCCCCCTACACCACCATCACATTTCTAGCCCTGAGATTATACTGTTCCACTTTGCTGCAATGCCTTCCATGTCTAAGACAAGATTATTTTAGACACAGTTTCATTCCTCGTAAGCTTGTCCTTGAAAAAAACTGGAAACATTCTGCCTTCAAAATCTCTGTTTGCCTATGCCACCTGCGCAAAGGACCGGAATAGCGAAATGTCATAAACAAGTATGTCTTAGCACCAATGGGTGGTCTTGTAGTGCAGAAAGTGATCTAAATGATGGATCTTCTCAGAAGAGCTGACGGTGTCTGAAGGTGCCAGAGGCCTCACTGCACAGCTGACATCAGCTGAGAAACTGTACTAAGGAGTTTCAGGAGACAGCAAATCCAGAACACAGCTGGGGAAATTCTGCAGCGTGCTGATAACACTCAAATAGGGAGCAATCCCACAGTGTTATCCTTTAAAAGTTCAATATCGTAGAGGAGGAAGGAAAAAGTCTCATCTGAGAAGTGACTACACCAATCATTTAATTAATTCATTATAATATAACTAATCTACTTCTCTACTTGTCAGCAAAGATATGAAAAGCAAATACATTGTTCAAAGGTACATGATTGACCACTAATGTCCACACTCTGAAACTGAAATATCATCAGGTATTGAAACATTTTCCATGCTGCACCCTACTATAAAGATGAAAGCATCAGACCAAACGATTCTGATGCTAGGGCACTGTGCATATTGTAGTAGTTTTTAAAAACAATGTTCAGTTCATTAACATTAACTCCATCTACCTCTTGCCATCCCACAGAAATAGTTTGTCTATTAACCAAATGCATTTTCACCCTCTGTGCTGAGCACAAAAGGATCAAACACCACACTTCCTACAGCCTAAATAAAACAGTGCAGCCTTCCAAAAGGTGAATTTGGCATGATAATCGGCACTCCCCGTTCCTAAACTTTCAAGCAGACACTAATTGCCTTGCAGACAATGCATGCAGGAGAACGCATTGCTTGCGCCCCCAGCCTTGACCACTCTAGTGCAGGACGAGAGCAGCACATAGGCAAAGCTGCAGCAGCAACGGAGATGCACACTGCAAAGGGAGCCAGCAGCAATGAAGAATGCAGGCTTGTTCTACCTACCAGCGTGGTCCATGGCTCAGCAGTGGCGAGGCGAGTTGTGTGTGTAGCCTGGCAGCCGACAAGCCCTGGCTCTTCCGGCTAACGAAGCATCCTGCCCTTCTGCTGATTATCAGTGCTTGCTGGCACACAGAGCATACTTCATGCACTGTCTGCAGGAGACACCGCCAGGAAATTTATATCTCCAAGGATGACAAACAGCCATTAGCTCCATTACAGGCTGATTAAGAGAGACTGAGCCTATCAAGTGGGTACTTGAATCCCCTGGGGTTTCCACCTCTGTTCTAAGCAAAGGAGGAAAAAAAAAATGGAAAAGAAAATCACTGCAATGTTGAGTGCTGCACATTTCAGGAAAAACAGAAAAGTGCACAAGCTTTGCAAAACACAGTGCCTTCCAAAAGATGCCAGAGCAAACAGGAGCAGGAAGAGGCACAGATAATAAAAAGGTAAAAAGGAATCTTTCAAAATGCAATAAATTATCCTTTCTTTGGGGTCAGTCTAAAAATGGTTCAGCCTTTATCATCCACATCACCGAATGACTGGGCAACTTTTCAAATTAAAATTTTAAAGTGTTTTGATTGTTAGTGGTGGGGAGGGCAGGAAGTAGCAGATAAAACATTTAAAAATAAAGACTATTAACATCTCTGCTCCAAACAAATGCTCAGAAGCTGAGTATTGGCACTTTATTTTGGTTATGTTTTCATCATGACTAATTTTCCCATTTCTGGTCAGAATTTCTGCCCACCTATCCCAACAGAGAAATACAAAGAAATTGCACTAAATGTGACTGTAATACAAGAAATAATTGTCAAAGGGGGTCAGGGAGAGCTACAGTAGGTTACAAACTGCAGTTTTGTAAGTCACACAGATCTGAGGATGAAGAAACATGCATCGACCAACCTAGAAAAATCCATTTCATGTCTTTTTATGAATTTGGCCATGTAAAAGATGACCCCAAAGACACCAAAATTTCCTTATGGTATCAGAGCCCAGGGATGAGTAAGGAGCATGTTCCCAGCCTTATGGCTGTGATGGCTTAAAATCTGGAGCCAGCCTAACCCTGTTTCCTGCATGTCCCCAGATAAGGTTAAAAAAAAAATCCTATAGGCTTACTTGAACTACAGTACAATGAATTCACAGTACAAGAAGGCTCTACAAGTTTTTAATTTTGACAAGTTAAAAAAAACAATTCAAAGTGTTATCACAAAAGCAACTCATTTATTAAGCACTTCTGTAAGCACTGGAATTCCTAGTAACAAACCATTTCCAAATTATTTATAATCTAGTCTCCCATTGCAGCAACTTCCTAAGTCTTTCTGTTTTAATGTTACTTCAGGTTTTCCTATAGATTTGAGGTTCTTTTACAGTTTAAGCAAAATTCTTCATTTATGATATCAGTGTTAGTTCAGAAATATTTTAGTCAAAGAAGAGCTGAGTTTTCTCAGGGATCTTGCCCTGTTATTTTAAGTCTGCCACACAATTAAAGAAATACCATTCATGAATTTTAAAAAAATTCTTCATATTAAAAAAAAAAAACCTATTGGATCCTGTAGGCCTGAAATCATTGTGGCTTCTACATTGCAACTACTTGCCCTGATTAAGACCTGCCAACTACCCAGAGTGAGTGTCATCAGCATGAAATCTAGGGCAAACTAACTATTTTTGAGGAAAAAAAAAAAAAAAGAGGAGCTGTCAGGGAAATAAGAAAGGGAAAACAGAGGAGGATGCCTCATCAGATCTGAGGGTTTTGCTTAGGAACAATAAGTTATCATCTCTTGGAAGTACAACTGTCTAATAGGAACATTTATATTAGTTCTGTCCACAGTTCAAAATGTGACTTTCAGTTATTTTCATTAATACAGTTAGTTCTGATTATGCTTCAAAAGTGTGTTTTGTTGGTCATTTGTAACACTTTTCCTCATAAATACTGATTGGGTTCCAGGATAGCCTAGGATGTGATTTATATAAGATCCACCATCCTTTAGAGATAGTTCTAAAATCCACAAAGCTCTGAAAGTCATTTTCACATAAAAGGTTATAAAAATCTGCCTGGATCCTGCTAGGGATAGTACATAACTTAATAGTATATGCATATTACTTTTCTAAAACACAAAAGAAATTCTGCAACACAAGTGACACCAAAAGTTTCACATTAGAGATTACAGTCCTTCCACTGTTTTGTTTTTTTCCAATTTGAAAATGGTAAATAGAGGGTGGGCACTTGGTGCAGTGGTTAAGATAATGCTTAGGAATGCTGCAGATCAGAGTGCTAGGGTTCGAGTCCCAGCTCTGCTCCCAGTTCCAGCTTCCTCTAATGGATATCATGGGAGGACATAAGTGATGATTCAAGTAATTGGGTCCCTACTACCCACATGGGAGACCCATATTGAGTTCCCAATTCCTGGTTTCACCCTAGTCTAGCTTCACCATTGTGGGTATTTAGGGGGTGAAACAGTAGACGGAAGTGCTCTCTTTCTCTGCCTTTCAGATAAATAAAATAATTTTTTAAATAGCAAATGATAAAAACTTTCAGTAATAGATGTTAATTAGCTTGATTTGTTGGTGACATACTTCCTGTGTGTTATTATATCACATTGTAAACCATAAATACATACTTGGCCTTATTAATGTGTTCTACATCCATGGATAAATGGAAAATATTTTAAAATTTAAGTATAGTGAACATGTTTATACGGATTTTTCTTGTCATTTTTCCTTAAATATGGAGAATAACAATTATTTATACATTTCCCATTGGATTAGGTATTATAAGTAATCTAGAGCAGATTTAACATATGCAGGAGGATGTGTGTAGGTTCTATGAAAAATCTATGCCAATTTATATATGAATCTTGAGCATCCATGGATTTTGATTATCCAAGGGGGTCCTGGAACCAATCCCCTAAGGATACTGAGAAGAAAATTAAAGATGAAAATAAAGTAAAATAAAATAAAAAAAAAAAGAAAATGAAGTAAAATGGCAGAAATTAAATAATTAACCTAGTTAGGAACTCACTATCTCATCTACTAAGTATTCAATCCTGTCTTCTGGTGATATGAGACATAAATGAGGAGTGGGTTTCACAGAAGGACATCTAGAAACGATGAAGCTATCAAAGAAAGATGTCGAGGCCCCATTTACAAACTGGCCAAGGACACATGGCTCTCCGCCTCCCATACTAATCACTGGCTCCCCCATAGCCCCTCCTTTGTCCCAGGCCACATCAGAGGAAGGGGCCGTAATAGCATCACCAGCACAATCCACACACCATTTCCTCATGCCCCCTCCTCCCCATTTCATTCAGACCCACAGTTAACAGGCGCCACCTATTGAGTGCAGTAATATTGTAATATTCACCCTTGTAGAACACTCACTACCTTGCCCTTCCCCCATGATAGAACATTCTATGTCCTCCCCTCAGGGTAAATATTTTAAGTAGAATCCGTGGGCAGGCTGATGTAAGCCCAATACAGCTGCAGCTCATAGAACACTGGAAACATGCCCTGATGTTTGACCATGAATCAACTTACTGTCTGCTGTGCATGCTGGCCAGGTACTGTGGATTACTAGGAAGCCACTGGCTGCTATCAGTCACTTCCATGAGTAAAGTGAATCTCTCTCAACCAACTTCTGGGTGGTTTTCTTTGGAATTAATGAGAGTTATATGTGAGCCCTCTTGGATTGGGGACTCCCATAGCAAGACAGCTTCTAACTGTCTCAGAGATGCTGTGTGGCATAGGAGCAGTTCTGACACTCCTCATGCTTCCTGTCAAGTTTCTGAATACGGGTTTAGTTCCCACGTTTATTAAGCTTCCAGGTACTCAAGGGTACTCAAAAAATCTCATGAAAATGGAATTATAAGTTTGAGGCAGGCATTTACTGTGGCAATACACACAGTGTTGCGGATGTCTGCATTTCATATCACAGTGCGGAGTCCCAGCTATGCTCTTGATTCCAGCTTTTTGCTAATGTGCACCAGGGACAGCAACAGGTGATGGCTTCATTAGTTGGATCTCCACCACTCAAGCAGGAGTCCTCAATTAATTCCACCTCCCAGCTTTGGCTTGGCATTTGGGGAGTGAACAAGTGGATGTTAAATTGATCTTTCCCTTTATCCCCTTTCAAATTTCAAAAAATGCTGATTTTGATGGGAAAAAAAACCTGAAATCCATGCATAGTTTTTCTTTTTTTTTAAGATTTTTATTTTATTTTTATTTGACAGGTAGAGTTACAAACAGTGAGAGAGAGACACAGAGAGAAAGGTCTTTAATCCGCTGGTTCACTCCCCAGATGGCCACAACAGCCAGAGCTGCACTGATCTGAAGCCAGGAGCTAGGTGTTTTTTCCTGGTCTCCCATGTGGGTGCAGACGCCCAAGCACTTGGGCCATCCTCTACTACCTTCCCAGGCCACAGCAGAGAGCTGGACTGGAAGAGGGGCAACTGGGACTACAACTGGCACCCATATGGGATGCCGGCACTGCAGGTGGAGGGTTAATCTAGTGTGCCAAGGCGCCGGCCCCCTATGCATAGTTTTTCATAAGACCTGCATAGTCCTCAGCTGGCTAGGAGTCAGGCTAACTTGTTTAAGGCCAGTATGTTTTGAAGCACAGCATGCACAGTACTTCCACTACTCCTCCCTCCTCAGAGAGAAGGCGAGGACCCTCATCCTCTGAGTGTGTTAAGAGATTGTTTGCTGGGGACGTTGCTGTGTGCAGCTGGTTAAAGCCCCAGTATGCAGCATCAGCATCCTATATGGGCACCAATTTGAGCCTGCTCCACTTTTGATTCATCTCCCTGCTAAGGTGCCTGGGAAAGCAGAGTAAGATGGCCTAAATCCTTGGGCCCCTGCACCCATGTGGAAGGCCTGGAATAAACGCCTGGCTCCTGGTTTCAGTGTGGTCCAGCTCTTGTCACTGGGGCCATCTGGGGAGTGAACCAGTGGATGGAAGATCTCTCCATATCTACCTCTCTCTGTAATTCTGTCTCTCAAATAAATAAATAAATCTTTAAAAGAGAGAGCGAGAGAGCGAGAGCGAGAGCGAGAGAGCGAGAGCGAGAGCGAGAGCGAGAGCGAGAGCGAGAGAGAGAGAGAGATCGTTTGCCCAAGTCTGGTTGTAAGACATTGGTGACTCCAGGCCAGTCTGCCTGAGGCAGCAACAGCAAGATTGCCTGTAGTATCCCACATCTTCAAATGTATCATCAATCCTATCTTTACCACATCTTTCTCCAAAATCTCTCCTACAAACTCAATTTCAAAGAAGAGAGAATATCTAGGCTTCCTAGGACAATACTGATCATTTCACTTTCCTTTTTAAGATTCATTTGAAAAGCAGACTGACAGAGGTGGGGGAGGAGAGGAAGAAAAGGAGAGTGGGAGGGGGAGGGGGAGGGAGAAGGAGGAGGGAGTAAGAGGGGATGTAGAGGGAGAGGGAGGAGAAGGAGAGGGGGAGGGAGGAGAGGAAGAGGGGAGGGAGAGGGGGAAGGGGAAAGGGAAGGGGAGGGAAGAGAGAGGAAGGGAGAGGGGAAAGGGGGATGGGAAAGGGAGAGGGAGAGGGAGGGGGAGGAAAAGGAGGAGGAAGAGAGGGGAAAGGGAGATGGATCGTCCATCTATAAGTATACTTCCCAAATGGTTGCAACAGCTGGGGCTGGGCCAGGCCAAACTGGGATCCTGGAACTCCATCTGGGTCTCCTACATGGGTGGCAGGGGCTCAAGCAGTTGGATCACCATCTGCTGCTTTCCCAAGGGCATTAGCACCGAGCTGAATGGGAAGTGGAGCAGCCAGGACTTGAACCAGTACTATATGGGATGCCAGCGTTGCCAGGCGGCAGCTTAACCCACTGTACCACATCACGCCCTCATTTTCCTTCTCAACTTCCTTATGAGACATGGTCACTTGTTGGGGGACTCAGGGAGGAGCTAGTGATGACGACACTCTGCTTTTTCTCACTGGAATCTAAGCCCAGGCGAATAAAGCACAGTGCAGAGGGATGCAATGGGCAGTGAGAGCCAGAAACCCCTTCCAAGGGGCAGAGCAACTCCACAATCACAGACTAAAAATAACATGCTTTGGCGTTCAGAGGATGGATTGGGATCCTTTTCTACCAAGTCAGATTTGTTCCTCAGAACAAACTTGGAGCATGAATTACCCAAGTAATTCTACTGTGTGGCCCAGTAGATCCCTTGGACACCCAGATCAGCCTATCTGACCTTTCACTTTCTGATTCAATCTAAGAAAGAGATGTGCAAGAATATTGGCCACTCATGAGAAAGCTTACTCCCAGTTCCTTTGGAACGGACTATACTGGAAATTTGTTCTGAAAACATTCAGCCACTGCTTTTTATAAAAACAGCTACTGGATGCAGATACTCTGATGAACAAAGTACTTGGATTTGTAATTCTCTTAAATGACTCAAAATCCCTGAACTATTAACAACAAAAAATATTTTGCAACAGATAGTCTTTCCAGGAAGATCTGGGCAAAGAACCATTGGCCATTATTCTAGTGTTCTACTATGTGGATTGTAGGACAACGCTTACTTGTAATGCCTTGTTTTCCAATATTTCTAATCATTCTTCTTTTGAGAGTTCTCTTCCACTATAACATATGGGGAGGGGTGTCCTGAATCACTTGCTAACATTTGCCTCTATTCTTTTACTCATAGTCCTTGAATTATGCCTTCTAGTCTCATTTAACACCTTAAACAACATCTTCATACAGAGGCCACGAAACTCTTCAGTGTACTCTAAGTGCCTGGCATCCGCAGACCTCAGTGAAGCACTGCCTATTGGACATAGTCTTCTGATGACCTTGAGCTTCTGGTCAAGGTGGTTTGGTGAGTACATGCTTGAATGCCACCTGCTATTATTTGAGCAATATTTGACTCCTGAACTCATGTAGATGCTTAAACTCTAAAATCATAAGTTAATGGCACTAACAGGGTGGAAATTTAATCCAATTATGGTGTTTAGGATATAGACCTGTGAAAGGTCTTTAGGTCATGAGGGGTAAGCCCTCAAGATATAGTTCTTACAAGAGGCTTAATTCCACAAGCCTGAATCAGGCACAATTTCTCTCTCTCTTGCTCTGCCTCCTGGCTTCCCATGTGATCCTTCTGCAAATGCCAAACCAACAGGACCACCTGATCCTAGACTTGAACCTCCAAAACTGTGACCTAAATAAGCCTTTTCTCTTTGTATAGTTTCTAGATTATTTCGTTGCAGTAAGGAAAAGCAGATGAATACAGCACTCCATTGCTTAAACCCATAGCAGTAACAGAGAAAATGTTAAACAGGTATGTCACAGGCAGGCTCAAAAAGCTCAGTACCCATTTCCATGAGTTATAAAGGGGACAAAAACTCAAAGAGGGGAGTAAGCTGTCTGCTGGGCTTAGGTTGCAAACACAGACACAGAAGCTGGAGGCCAAAGGCTCAGCTCTTGTGTAGTGATGGGTTTGAGAGAGCTCCACAGGAAAAGGAGGGGCAAAGACAAACTCTACTTGAGCAGGGAGCCCTGACTCAAATGAGGTTGAAAGGAAATCATTGTTCTTTATTTCCAGAAGCCATGGCTTTATAAAGCCCAGATGGGCAGGGAAAGGATAAATCATCACCAAGCTTTACTCTGGCTCCCTAAATACTGGATCAGCAAGATCCTCTCAAAATAGAACAGGAGCCCCCAAGTATCCTTAGAAAACCTACCTAGGGGGCAGCATTGCAATACAGTGAATTAAGCCATGGCTTGTGAGGCCAGCATCCTGTACCCGGATGCCTGTTGGAATCCCAGCTGCTCTACTTCTTATCTAGCTCCCTGCTAATGTGTCTGAGAAGATAGCAGGTGATGGCCAAATGCTTGGGCCCCTGCTACCTAAGTGAGAGACCCAGATGGAGATCTTAGCTCCCGGTTTCAGTCTGCTGTTGCAGTCATTTGAGAGAGTGCCCAAAAGATAGAAGATCTCAAACTCTCTCTCCCTCTCCTACACACACATACACACCCTCAAGCTGACATTCTTCTTTTCAAATAATACTAAAAACTGAGAAACCTAACTAGACTGTATGATCAGGGAGACAAAGTGGGGGTGACTTCAAAACCATGAAACTATCAGAGGAGAAAGAGAATATCAATCGAAACCAAAGAAGCAAACAAATGAATGCACCAGCTGAATCCTAAAATATTGTCAGACTGCTAATACCAAAAAAACAAGTAAATAAAATAACCAATAAAACAAGATTTCAACCTTGATGATATAATGTTATGGAAGAGTTTAGTAAAGACTTTTTAAAAATAGGTATTTTTGCCCAAGAGATAAGTGAAGGCATGACATTTATCAAAGACACATAATAAAAAAATAGGTGGATATGAGACGAGAAGAGATGGATATGGAAAATAACTGGCAGAAAAAATGAAAGTGAAAACGTGAGTCATGACATTGAGACCGACATAAACGTCTCAGGAGCAATTATACATGCCAGAGGACAAGGTGCTGAAAGAAAATAACTGTCAACTTTCAGATTTATATTCTGTTTTACTACCATTCACCAGCCAAACACAGACACTTTCATACCTTTAAATACAGAGACCAAAAATGACTAAAGCAGGCGCTTTACTGTGATGAAAAGGAAACCCAGAGACAAGGTACAGGATGAAGAAAGAATGGTAGGAAGTTGATAAAATGAATTAGTACACATAAATAACTATTGATTGTGAAACGGTTTCAAAATTAGCAAAACCAGTCACAAAGAAAGGGGAAAACTAGATAACCATAACAAAATGGGGTGAAGGAGTGCCAAGTCTCAACAGAGAAACACTGCATAACTTGAAACATACTAAGAGCAGTTCTCATAGCATGAAGTGAATACAAACCAGGAAACTGAATTCTTTTTTTTTTATATAAAGCTTTTATTTAAAGAATATAAATTTCCAAAGTACAGCTTATGGATTACAATGGCTCCCCCCCCCCACAACTTCTCTCCCTCCCCTACCCTCCCCTTTCCCGCTCCCTCTCCCCTTCTGTTCACATCAAGATTCATTTTCAAATCTCTTTATACACAGAAGATCAATTTAGTACATATTACGTAAAGATTTCAACGGTTTGCCCTCACACAGAGACACAAAATGATAATACTGTTGGAGTACTAGTTATAGTATTAATTCACAATGTACAGCACATTAAGGACAGAGATCCTACATGATTCTTAATCTGACTTTAAAAACTCTGAAGTTGGGGTCAGCACTGTGTCGTAGCGGGTAAAGCCACTGCCTGCAGTGCCAGCATCCCATACGGGTGCCGTTTGAGTCTCAGCTGCTCCACTTCTGATCCAGCTCTCTGCTATGGCCTGGGAAAGCAGTAGAAGATGGCCCAAGTCCTTAGGCCCCTGCACCCACGTGGGAGATCTGGAAGAAGCTCCTGGCTCCAGATTGGCGCAGCTCCGACCACTGCAGCCAATAGGGGAGTGAACCAGCGGGTGGAAGACCTCCCTCTTTCTCTGCCTCTCCTCCTCTGTGTAACTCTGCCTTTCAAATAAATAAATAAATCTTTAAAAAAACTCTGAAGCCAAGAATTTCAGTGGATTTTCAACTAATTTGCTAAAATATAATGATGCAACCATACTGATTCATTTTTAAAAATGAGGTCAACATAGAGAAAGCCACTTAATAGAATTTCAACTAAGAATTACACATGAAAAGTCAATGGGACTGAATTATGATTTAGCAAGCTCAAGCAATGAGGCATTTCTTCAAGGAGACATCTTTTTCAACTCTGATTGGCATTAAAAGCAAATGCCAACATAAATTCACTGAGAAACAAATCATGGACTTGCTATATCATGAATCATTAAAAAGTATGATATACATACTGTCATTATCCCCATTAAAAAATTCATCACTTTTGTCCCTAAGCATTTTATTAATATAATAAACTTCCATTATTTTTGAAATATTTCATCTTGATCTTGGCAGTTAAAGTGTTTCATTTTTATGCTGTATAAATACACAGTATATTATATAGCAGCCAGTATATACAACTTCCAAATAAAAGTATATGTATTAAAAGAACTTGGGGATTTTTTTTTTTGAAGAGTTACTGCAGTGCCCTGCTCGCCAGCCATGCAACACAGATGCCTTCCATCAAGGTTCTGTTTGTTTTTCTCCTGACTCCACTGTGTTACCTTCTGTTTTTCTCGGGGTCCACTGCTATTACCACAGATGAGTCTATAAGTCCTTCTCTCCACTGGGCACTGAACTCTCAGGCACATTCACCTTCTGCTCAGTCCCCGGGTCACTTTCCTCCCTTCAATGAAGAAATTACATCATTCTCACCTTTCCTACAAAAGCTGCCCTAACCGGAAACACACAAAACTTCCATTACTCTACTTGTTACTCACCACCCCACAAAACAGAATTACTCCTCAGTTTGTTCATGTTAACATTACATTTAACATCATAAAAAAAGTGTGAGTAAAGTTCTTCGGGTTTCCATTTTTTTTTCCTGGATTATACAGAATGAACCAATAGGATTATCTTTATTATTCTACAGCAGGCTGACAAGGTGTCAGAGGAGCTAGGTTAGTGTCTTCATTTTACTTGTAGGCTGGATAACCTTGTGTAAGTTATTTATTTACTTGATAAGCAAAGAGACAAAAAGAGATAGATAAGCAAGGAGCTAGGTATAGATACAGTTATTATCTGCTGGGGCTCACAATGGCTGGGGCAGAGCCAGGGCCAAATCAGCAGCCAGGAACTAAATCCAGGTCTCCCACTTCTGTGGCAGGAATCTAATCACTTGAGTCCACCTGCTGTCTCCCAAGGGCCCCATTAGCAGGAGACTGCATTGAGGAATTGAGACCAGGGATTGAACCCAGGAGCTCAATGTTGGACTTGAGTGTTTTAAGTGCGAGTCCAAACGCCCACCCTCTTGTGCAAAGATTTAATGCCAAAAGACATTTAGCATGGCAATAACTTTCAGTTAACCATTGTCAGCTTTGCCTTTTAAGCACTTTAAAAAAAAGATTTATTTTATTTATTTGAAAGAGTTAGAGAGAGAGGTAGAGACAGAGAGAGAGGTCTTCCATCCACTGGTTCACTCGCCAGATGGCCGCAATAGCCAGAGCCCTGCTGATCTGAAGCCAGGATCTGGGTCTCCCACATGGCTGCAGGGGTCCAAAGACGTGGGCCATCTTCTACTGCTTTCCCAGGCCACAGCAGAGAGCTGGATGGGAAGAGGAGCAGCCAGGACTAGAACCAGTACCCATATGGGATGCCGGCGTTTCAGGCCAGGGTGTTAACCTGCTGTGCCACAGCGTCAGACCCTTAAGCACTTTTCAGTCCTCAACTTGTCCTTTCCCAGTCCTCTCTTGAATAGTGTCAACTCCTTCCATGTCTTCCTGTCAATCATTCTCTCTCTAATAACTTCCCATAACCTTCACAGATCCC